>OY756209.1:41111395-51111395 GCA_963576795.1 Metopia argyrocephala
ACCTGAAAGATCGATCCATACTCTATGACACGGAGGATGGCCGAGAGACGAAAGTCTTATCGGCAGGGGCGGCCCAGGGATCCATACTGGGACCCGACATATGGAACTATACCTATGACGGGATTCTACGTATGGAGATGCCCGAAGGGACATTCCTGGTTGGTTACGCGGATGACATCGCGGCAGTTATTATTGCCAGAGATGTCGATGCGGCCCAACTGCGACTCAACCAGGTTATGCGTCGAGTTACTCTCTGGCTGAGTGACCACGGGTTGGAGTTGGCACTGACTAAGACCGAGATAGTGCTTCTTACTAAGAAGCGCATCCCGCTCATTAGAAGCATGCAGGTAGGAGAGGTTACAGTCCAGACGAAGAACGCCGTTCGCTACCTGGGGGTTAGTTTGGATAACAGACTAACCTTCTGGAGCGAAATATCCAGCAGAGCGGACAAAGCGGCCTCAGTAGTGACGTTGTTGAGCAGGGTAATGGCCAACATTGGGGGCCCTCTTCCCTGTAAAAGACGTTTGCTGCTGAGCACCGCCGAGTCTGTGATGTTGTATGGAGCTGAAGTCTGGGCTGATGCGCTCAGGGTCGAAAAGTACCGAAAGCGCATGGCGGCAGTGCAACGGAGAGCAGCGCTCCGCATAGCGTGCTCCTACCGCACGGTATCGGAGCCGGCTGTCTTGGTGGTCGCCGGGGTCATACCCATCGACCTCCTCGCCAGGGAGCGACAATTCGTCCACCAACACAAGGACGAAATTGGTAGAGAAGGCGCGCAATCTGTGGCAAGGTCTCAGTCCCTCCGTGACTGGCAGTTACGGTGGGATACTGAGACACGCGGAAGGTGGACTTACGCCCTTGTCCCTCAAGTGGACGCTTGGCTAAATCGTCAGCACGGTGAGGTAGATTACTACCTCACGCAGTTGCTGACGGGCCATGGGCACTTTCGGTCTTTCCTGTTTAAAATAGGAAAGGCCGTAAGTCCCACATGCGTCTACTGTGGAGCACAATCCGACTCCGCTTTCCACACATTTTTTGAGTGTGAGAAGTGGATGTTGGAGAGGCGTGCACTGGAGAGGGATCTTGGCATCTTGACTCCCAATACCATCACGGGAGTCATGTTAGGAAACCTTGCTGCATGGAGTAGGATCGCCTTTTTTGCGAGGGGGATTCTTCGTCGGAAGGAGAGAGACCTGGCAAGGTCGACAGGACCGTAGGGTCCAACTGGACCGGCATATAAGGCTCCATCCTGAAGTAATGTCATTAATTGACGGTCCCAGGATGGAGCCTGGTGATATAGAGAGGGGTTTTAGCCGGTAGGCACGCAAAAACTGTGTGGAGTCCGGCACGACGGGTGGCAACAACCACCTAAGTGCGTAAATGCATTTCCCCTCTCACCAAAAAAAAAAAAAAAAAAAAAAAAAAAAAAAAAAAAAAAATATAATATAATATAATATAATATAATATAATATAATATAATATAATATAATATAATATAATATAATATAATATAATATAATATAATATAATATAATATAATATAATATAATATAATATAATATAATATAATATAATATAATATAATATAATATAATATAATATAATATAATATAATATAATATAATATAATATAATATAATATAATATAATAAATATAATTAAGAGAAACGGTTTTCTTATCACTGAAAATACAATTTTTTATTTCCAAAGCATGCTTCTCAACTCAAACTTTTACTGAAAAATATAAATGAATGAATGAATAGCTCACAATTTTATGATTATTTCCCTAAATATTTTCACAGCCTTGTACATTGCAATGGCAAAATAAATCACCAAAACATACTCGGTTTGCTTTTTTTATCCATTTATTAAATCTTTAATTAGCAGATTGAACTATTTAATTAATTTTTTGTGTATGTAAGACTATGTTTAATATTTAAATTCTGAAGCATTAGACAAAACTTTATTTCTACTAGTTAAAAATGTATATCTGATTTTAAACACAAATAGTTTACGTTGTTCTAAATCAGTTTTGATTTAAATAAAATTTTTATAAAATATTGAAAACCTTGTACTTAGACTGAATTAATTTTAAACAAAAGACTTAAGTCACAAACCTTAAAAATTGTTATAGCGGATTTTTTAATTTTTTTTTGTTATTTTTAATAATTAAAATTAATTATTGACATGTGTTAGTAAAATAAAATTGTAGTTAATTTTCTGATAAGTAAAAAAATTCTAAAATAAAAGCAACAACAATTATACACAAAATTTAATTGTAAAACTAGATAAAAAAAAATAAATGGTGTTTTCAACGCCACTCTATAATTAAATATCAATTTACGCGCGCCAAATTAAAAAGAACAACATACAACACAATCAGTGGACAACAGCAAGACACGATTTAAAACATGAACATTAAATTACAATGGAACAGTATCAGTATCCACTTCCAGCTGCATTGAACTAAATTGTATGCGTGTTGCCAAAAAACACACAAAATAAAAACAAAAAAAGACAATATTTTCTTTTTTGTTCTTGTTGTTACAGTTACAGAATGGTTAGGGCACAAACAAAAACTAAATTTTTGAATTTAATTTAAACACCGAAACCGCAAAAAGAATAAATTTAGACTCTATAACAGATTTGAAATGGTCACCGACATTAAATGATTAACTTTTTTTTTATACATATTTTGCTTTATTTACTTCAAACATTTTTTTGCCATATTTATTTTTGTAGGAGAACAATAACAAGGCGTGGTATATATATATATACATAGTTTTAGGTCATTTCCACATAAAAGAAATATTGTACAAGAAAACAAAAAAATAAATATATAAATTAATACATATATACTTAAGCAGAACAAAAACCTGCCAAAAAAGCCAATTAACCTAAAAAAATTTATATACAAAAGCAAACAAAATATATATACCAAAAGTACTTGGCTCTGTCTATTATTTAAAAAGAATGTTAAACAAATTAAATTACCAAAAAAATGGTAAAAAAAAGTCAAGTTCATTCAACCTATTGTTCATAAGAATTGTGGCCAACAAAACGAATAATTAACTCTTTACAAAGAAATACAGTTTCAGGAAAATTATTTCATCATTCTAAAGGATGTTTTATAAAAGTATTTTATTTTTTCATTAATTACTGTGTATTTAAATTGAAATATTTATATCGCACTTAATTAATTTTTCAATAAATAATATAATTGATTTCTACCTAACGATGGCCTAAGTAAGAAAGTATAATTTTTTTCCAAATTGTATGAAAATATTATCTAAAGCATTACTTCTGTTATCTTAATTCTCTGAACCCTATTTAATCATAATTGAGTCAATGCATTGAGCATTAAATAAGGTAAGGGATTCCTATAGGTTGATGAATTTTCTAAATAAAAATTATATTTTTGTGCTGTTAACCAGATCGTTTTTCTCGATTTTACAAATTCAGTTGACCTAAAAGGTTAGAATAATATTCCGAATTTAATTGCAAAATTTTTTAAATCGATTCTACTATTGTATGCACTATATTTCAGTATTATATAAAAAAATATTTGAATTATTTTGAAACTGGTATTTACCAAAAAAAAAACCAGCAGTGACCAAGACGGTAAAAGTCACAGAACAAGGTGTTTAGTGGGAATCAAGCCCACAACCCTTGCTCGCACGGTCTCGCAAACTACCACTGAGACACCAAGGTGATAAATAAAAAAAAAACAAAAGTTTATTGTCATAGTTTTTTTTAGCTTCAACTTAAGTATTCTTAAAAGAAGAGTCCACGTATTTCAAAAACTCATTAAGAAAATGGCTTTCTTCCCATTATTATTACAATTTCCTTCTTGAAGATAGTTAATCAATATTATCACAGAAAACAGTCGCTTTTCACTAGTTTATGTAAGTATTCATTTTTAATTATTAAACGACGCATAATCATAACTGTATTTCCCTTAAACCGATCTTAACAAACTTAAAAAATTTCCATTAAAATGCGTTTTTGATTATCCCTCTATGTGCAATAATCACTTCCTCGTATTGTAGAGGTTTACACTGTAAGGATTCAACTCGCTAAGCTGTTTTCCCAGGGGCTGGGTCAAGGAGAACAACATTATGTTAAATTCAATTTTATTGTGCCGGCTTCTTGAAGATGTTTGCTGTTTGAATATTTAGTGGTGAAAGAATAATACTGGCCATTGAATTATCAATAAACATCTGTTCGCATTTTTAAAGTAGAACCTTTGTTTTCTTCTGACTAATATCAGATATGATATTAGTAAGTTTAAATCAAAGGTCCGAACGCACCTTCCTCTTTCTCGTCATATTTTCTTAGATCAGCACAATATACTGTATGAGTAGGTGTTATTCCTTGAGTGCTGGCCTCAATAAAAAAAATGCGGCATATATATGTATATCTAGAAAGCTTTATGTAATTCTTAATGTAAACTAAAATATAACCAATCGTTTATAGTATTATAATATTACCTATTTCACTAACTTTCTCTCGTTGATCGTCTAATATGATTCTGGTCTTGCCGTAGTTTCTGGGCGTCCACCTCGTAGTTCAGCTTTAATGTTTGTATGGCCACTTTTAAAAAAATCGGCCCACAACCACCATATAGCTACAAATTTGTTGAATACATTTCTTTTATAAATATGTAATCTAAGAAGGAATTTCGAAGTTTTTATTAAGAAAAAAAAATCACTAAAATACCTCTTTTAAGCACCTGTTACTACACGAAGAACTCACCAGTTCTGAATAAAATTTAACACTTGTTCATATGACTGATAGAAGTATCAATTATACAAAGCTTTTTGCTATTATGTTAGGCTAAGAACATGTCGAGAAACGTAACGAAAAAAAATATTTTCTCACAAACACTTAATACGGAATTATTTTCCACTTTATTTTGGCTCTAGATTAAGTTTATTTTCAGTTTAACAGGAAATATTTTGATATTTTTCGGATATCATCTTAACTCTGAGCAAGAAAAATTAAATAATTAATTTCTTATTAATTGGATAATTATAAAATGGGTCGAATAAATTTTGTATGAATAGATTTACATAAAAAAAAATAAAAAAATTAAATTTATCGCTCTTAATCAAGGGCAGTATCCATGTTGTGTGTCGACTTCCAACGACAGTTTACACTTAGAGCTTTTGCCAGAAGACTGCTAAGAGGTAGTAGGCTAAAGAAATATTTTTTCATATATTTCAGGATGTCAGAACTGTCAGAACTCGCAACTCTTATCTAGTAAAACAACACATTAACCACTAGACTACGGCGACTACCAGTGCAGTCACAATATTTTATTACATAAAAACACCATTTTGGTTAACTCGAATTTATTGATCATTTAGTTTCTCTCAAGCAAAACACCTAATATAGGGTACAAAATACATGTTCATGTTAACGATATTTAAGTCTTATTTAACTTAAAGCACCTTCAATGGTCAATTATTTGCACTTGTCAATGGTAGCGGTATAATTTCAATACTTTTAATTTATGAGTGTATTTCTTTTCATACAAAACAAAAAATAGAATTTTCAAATTTTATATGGATAAGTATATGTAAGTATACACAAATATGTTCTGACATTTGACCTATTAGTTAAGTTGTAATTACCCAGACGAGTGTGAATGATGTCAAACTACGAATACAATTTGGCTACTTTAATACCATGTTTGAGGGTGTCGCTAACAGTTCATATGGGTGTCTTTTCAAATGAGACTGAAATATATGTATAAAAAAAAAACAACTGCAATATTGGCATAAAAGAAGGCTGTCCAACAAGTCAAGCCTACTGTCAAAAACTTAACTTGTACTTCTAAGCTTACAAAGAAAAAAATCTAACTGTTGTACTTTGGACAACAATGCAAAAGTAGATTTTGAAAAAGCAAACGCGAAAGTATTAAATAGCGCGTGCTGAAAAAGTGATATCAAAATACAAAAAAAAAAAAAATATTAAATATGATATACAGTTCCAAGAGGTGCCAACACTTATTTAAGTTGTAAGTAACATAAGTCAATTGAAATTTAATTTGATTTTGAAACAAAACAAGTTGAATAAAGATTGAAAAGCTCTCAATATAATATTATAACTATAGAGATAACTTTAGATAAAGCATGGTGATCAAACTATGCATTCTGTAATTAGATTTAAAAAAATAAAATGTTTTAAGTTTTTAACTGCTGTATCAACAAATTAATAGAAATTTAAAAATTGCAATAAAACCAGCTTATAAGCAAAAAATCAAAAAAATTTATAGTTTTCGTAACCCAGTAGACAAAAAAATTGTGGTTCCAAAATCAAAGCATTGTCATTGAAAACCAAATACGAGTGTATATAAATTCTTAATTCAAGAATCCAAAACTCTGTTTTTACTCGTAAGTATGTAATACGAAATATATTGAAAGAATATTAACCTTTATATTATTTGTCCAATCGTTAGTCCACTAAAAGCTCTGGTCTGTTTCTCTACACAAAGCGTCATAAGTAAAATATAAATTTTAAATTTATTTTAATATTTTCTTTTGATATTTCAAAACAACCAAAAATTTTAATTACGATTTAAAAATCTAACACCCATTTATTTTTAGCTAAATATTCAGTTTAATTCTCAATTTTCGTTTAATTAACGAAAACATAATTGCAAACAGATATTGAGTTAAAATACCCAACAACAGTAGCAAGAGAAACAAGTTTGGTACCAGAATTAAAGCACAATTTCTAAGACATTGATTAAGTTTGTTTAGATTTTCAAAAATGTTTTTTTTTAGTTCGCAATAAATAGAATTGCAGACATGCTTTATTAGTGAAACCAACAAACAACTCACAACTAAGATGTTGATGGTAATAGCGGCGGGGGATGATCATAATATATACGTATGTATGTAGCATTAAAAGTCATTACTACAGTCATAGCAATAGTTTTTACTTTTAGTTATCAAGTTAAGGCATAGAAGTTAGTATATATGTATGTATGTCTGTATGTCTATAGGCAAGGTGGCTAAGAATATACCGGTAATACGTATTTTTGTACGTTTATACGGCGTATACGTACTTAATTTTTTTCTTTTCATTTAATAATTCACCATAGAACGGCTGCTTGATGACGCCGCACCTTAAATACTCTATATTAATATTGCTGTTGTTGCTGTTGTTTTTGTTATTTTTTTCTTCATTTGTGTTTTGTTACAACTATTAAACGCGATGGCTTATAATAAATGCAACTAAAAACACAACATTAATATAAAAAAATACCGTCCACGCAATTTATTTACGTTGGAAAACGTCAAATACTACAATTACTACTTTAGTTTAGTATATACACGTAAAAACTGTAATATTTATAAATACTAACGGCCGCATATTGTATATACATATTGGAATTAAAAATGGTTTTTAGACGTATTTGAAAAATTTGTAGCATACAGGGTTATTTGTTTCACCCTACACTATACTAGGTGAGGTCTATTAAACTATAGAAACAAAAATGTGTTCTTGCATTAATAAAAATAATTTACTTAACTCTCAATTAAATAATTAGCTTGTTGAACGCCTTATCTATTATTGTTACTGAATAAGTGTGAGGCTGTTGGCTGTTTACACCAACTTTTTTGGTGTAAATCGTAGCACGTCTTATTCTGCTAGACATTTGTGATCCACTGATCTTGATAAACCTAAAAAAACCTTTCTAGTGGTAAATTTTTTCGATTGCGATTGAAGAAAATATGATTGCTATCATACATATACAATTGGCCATTACAACCCCATTTTAAGGTTACGTCTTAGCTTCTCGTAGCATCCATATTGTAAGTGTCAATTTATTATCCACAAGTACTACTATTAATTCAAATAGGTGGGGGGGGGAGATGTGGCTGTTATAGTGGTTAAAGCCCTCTCACAAAAACTCAAACGGCAAAGATTCAAATCACAGCAATAGTTAAAAAGGAAAAAGTTTGTTTGCGGTTTTTTCAAAATTGTTATTTAAAAATAAGAATTCCTCCCCCCTCCAAGAAGTCCGTCTACAAAAAACCGCTCCCACTGCTGTCAACAAAAAACATATGATCAGGAGAAAATTTCCAACTATTGGAAAGTAGCAGCAGCTAAACTTACTTAGCGAACATGATGCAACGATAAGGCAATAGAAGTTGATCATTCAAGGGTGAAGGTATAACACTGGCCTTTCAATGATCATTTCACAGCAATTTGTTTCATTTCCAAAGGCGCTTAATAATAATATAATAAAAAATAAATACTTATGTGCTGTCCTTTCCAAAACTTCCAATACAATTCACAGCTTTGCCCCTGAGTATTGGTCTCAATAAAAAAAAATTTAGTTTAATGTCGACTCCGAACGACAGATTTGAAAAGCTTTTTCATGGCAATCAGTTCCTCTCTTTTTTGATGTGTATGGGTTTGTAATTCACCGGCGTGCTGTTTTTTTTTTTTTTTTAATAAAAAAGAAAAAATTAAAAAAATTTTTTTTTAAAAATCGTTGTTTTAAAAAATAGTGAAAAACAAAATTTTTAGGGTACAAATTGTTTTTTGTAAGCTAGTTTGGATGCCTATGCACTTTCAGATTGTATTGATATGATCACGAAAATTGTTCGGATTTACAGTTATCATATATTGTTAGTGAAAAATTACGAGTCACTGTAAGTTATGCTGAAAAAATAAAAAATTGTTCGTACATTTTTGCAAAAAAGTGAAAGAAAAAATTATTTTTTACACAAATAATTATTATTGCCAAACATAATTAAGGAGTATCTTTAAGTTTGGGTTAGCTGTTGGCCAAAAACTTAGGGCACCTTTTTTTGAGTGATGCAGGGATTTTCAAAATCTTTTGAGGTCCATAAAAAAAAATTGGTAGTCAATCTGACCAAACCGAGTACAGGGTTTTACTAAGTTTTAGTAGTATAATCGAATCTTTACTGTGGATTCCGTGCATTTTTTTCGCTGTTGCACTGTGTAATCAGATGAGAACTTAGGCGGTGTAAAAATAGCTTTACCGACAAAATAAAAAATATTCGTAGAACCTAAAAAATTTCAGATATAAGAAATTTTAAATCAAACAAGAGCAACAGATTTTATTTAATTAGCATGATAATTTGTAAACGTTGTTGACAACAATTTATATAACATAACATCCAACGAACTTAAAATCTAGTATATATAAGTTTACTTTTATTGTCAGTGTTTAGGGTCGAACCTAAACACTAAAATAAAAACACGGTTCACTTTTAAGAGTTTAAATTTAAAATTTGATATCCTTTATTTTGTCTTATAATTTAGTTTTTATGTTAGTTAAAATGTCCAAATTTTGTTTTTTTAATTTAATAATTTACAATTTTTGTCTATGTATGTTTTATGTTGAATTCACCAATATTTATTTGTTTTACGTTATTTATTTTTATTAGATTACTTGTACCGCCGCGTTCTGCTCACTAACTGAATAATCAACTGACTTCTTTCACAACATGAAAATAAAAAGGGACAATACAGATGTGTCAGTGATGTCAATAAGGCGTTTCTAAACATTCTGCCCCCTCGGAGTGATGTGTATATGAGTTCATCTTCTTTACGGGTCTACCAAAGGTGTAGCCAAAACCATTTGATTGTATTAGATGCAATTCTTGTAATAGGGTTGGCTGGATTGATTTGATATACCTGAACGCTGGCAGTCGGCACAAAAACGCTGGACCCAGAGAAGAGGTTACTGGCGTCTATTTGGGTTATTTGAGTTTCAATTTGTGGAGTTTTTTCATCCACTGGTCGACGGTCTTTTGCATGCTTTTTTAATTGTGTTGTGTCATGCAGGACAGTGTTGTGTGGTTTAGACATGACATGACATCCAAATTCATTTTTACCAATCTGCACCGAGTGGAACCGAGTCAAACCATTTATGCAATACTTTTGCATAACAATAACTTTGTACCTCTTGTCTGCTCTACTGTTTAAAGAGTTGGGTATATGGCCTTGCTTGCATGGGCTGCATGACCACTGGCGATGGAGAGAGCTGATGTGAAGATTTGAAAGCATGACTGTAAATAAATTTTGAGAATGTATTAATGAAGACGTTTTAATTAACAATACTACAAATTTTATAATGTAATGCAAATCGTTAATCTCTGTGTTACGTCATCGAAATTTCCATTTGTATCTGCTACGTAGTTCGGCCAGATATTTATTTTGCGATCTTTGGTACAACAATTGATAGATGATTATGATGCATTTCCGGCAGTTGGTCAGGTTTAGATATTCTTCTTTTCTATATTCGTTGGTTGAAATCATTATGAGATTGCCGATAAGAAAGTGTCTATGAGTCAATGGGGTCAAATTAATAGGGTCATCGCTAGCAGGGCTTAAGGGTCTAGAATTGAAGCATATTTCAATGCAGGTCAAAATTGTACATCGTGCTTTGAATGTGGATTTCATCTTATGAAGTATTTTTTGTAGATGTCTCTTGAATGATTTTAAGCCTGTTTGACAGAAACCTGTAATGTAAGGGGTGTCGGGTGGTATGAACTTCCATTCGATGTTTTTCTGCTTCTGCTGTTGAAAAATGTGTTGCTGTAGAGTTTTCAAAAATTCTAGACGTTCAGTTTTGATGAGTTCTGCTGCTCTGACGAAATTTGTTCCATTGTCCAAATGAATACAAGAGGGGTATCTACGTCTTCCAATGAAGCGTGAGAATGCTGCTAAGAATGCTTGTGCTGTCAAATTATGTGCTGCTTTTAGAACTGTAACTAGTTTCGTTCTGGATTTTATGGTGTCTTCTGTGGTGTAACCACTTGCAAAAAGGTCGTTTACATACATGTTTTGTTGCGGTATTTTTGACGCTGATTGGTGGATTGATTTTGCCTTATTTGCTAATTGAAGGAGTGTTCTTATGGCGAAGAACGGTGTGCAATTGACTCCGAATGTTACGGTAAGGAGCCCATAATCCTCAATAGGATCATTTGATGTCCTACGCAACAATATTCGTTTGTAACTGGTTTGAGATGGGTCGATGAGTATTTGGCGATACGTTTTGGTAATGTCCGCATTGGATAAATAACGGAAGAATCTCCACTTTGCTATCAGAAGAACAAGATCTTGCTGAAGAATGGGTCCTGGGTATAAAATGTCATTAAGACTATTCTTACTTGACGTCGGGCTAGAGGCGTTGAAAACTACACGAAGCTTTGTAGTGAGCCTATCCGGTTTTATTACTGCGTGATGCGGCAGGTAATAATTTGGAGCCTTATTTATAACCAAGGGAGAAATTCTTTTTATATTTTTTAACCTTAGATATTTAAGAATGACCTCATTGTTCTGTTGACCAATTTCAGGTTTTCTACTGAGCGTTTGCTCCACTCTTAAATATTGTGTCATTTCAATGTGTTGTGAGGGGCTTATTTCCTCTTCTTTTTTGAAGGGTGGGGTAACAATATACCTCCCTATAGAATTTTTACGTGTTGTGGATTTGTTTTCGCATGTTGAGTCCTCATCTGACCTCAAAATCTGTTTTGTGGTTTCCTCCACCTCCCAAAAACGTGTGAAGATTTGGTCATGGGGCGTGGTGTTGAGTAGCGATATTGTTGTTTTTGACTGTGTCGCCTTTGAAATTGGTCCCCCCACAATCCAGCCAAATACTGTTTTTTGTGTCAAAAGGGATCCAATTGACCGCATCGGTATCTTCAGACAATATATGGATGGCCCTAAGTCAAGGCCTATTAGTAGGTCGATGGGTCGGCTTTTATAGAAGTGAGGGTCTGCTAGTTGCAATTTTGCAGCCTCATTGATGATTTCTAAATTTGATATTTGCGATGGCAAATTGGATGGGAGAGTCTTGAGTACTGGTGCAAAGACTTCCAATTTAAAATTAGGGTCTACGCTAGAACAAAGGTTAAACAAGCACGCGTTTATTGAAGTTTCTGAAACTGTTTGATTCAACCCACTTACATGTACTACGTTTCGTTTAGTGGGTAAGTTTAATCGTTTTTGCAGTTTATGTGAGATAAATGTTGATTGTGATCCAGGGTCGATGATTGCTCTTGCCTGGTATCGTAGATCTTTAACTTCTATTTGAACTACGGCGGTAAATAATAAAGTGTATCTGTTTTGTAATTCTGTAGATGAGTCAGAATTTTGTTGTAGGGTTAAGAACGTGTAGTGGGGAGTGAGTTTATTTGGAGTGGACTGTATATTTTTGGTTAAAGCTGCAGAACTCGTGGATGATTGCTCCTCTGTATTTACCTGTGTAAGGTTTGCAGATTGAGTCGCAGCTGATTTGTGTAGCAAAGTATTATGTTTTTGTTTACATATTCTACAACTGTATTTGCTTGGGCAGTCCTTTACACTGTGAGCTGCTGAGAGACAGTTGTAGCATGAGTGTCTTGTTTTTACTATGTGTATTCGATCACTGACATTTTTTTCTAAAAACGAAGGGCAGGATCGTAGTAAGTGTGTTTGGTCACAATATGGGCATTTTTCTCTTGTTGCAGAGGGGTTCTTTTGTATTTTGCAGTCAACTTGATTTGAAAAATTTTTCTGAAGCGAATTAATTTTTGTGTATTCAGGACTGTTTTGAGTGGGTCTAGTTTTCCACATAATATTCTCAACTTGTTCTAAGGCTTTGAATTTGTGTGTCAAAAACTTATCAAACTCGACCCATGTGGGAATTTCAGCACAATCTGTTCGTGAATTTTCAAATTCCAGCAATAGGCATCTAGGAAGATTTTGAGAACAAATGTGTATCAGAAATGACTCCCATGTCGCTGTGTCGATGCCTCACATGTTAAGGGTTTGTCTAGAGTCATTTATAGTGCTCTGTAATTTTTTGATTGATGCACCTGAATTTGCCGATGCTTGAGGTAAATCTAAAATAATCTTATATTGTTCATTGACTTGCATCCATTTATTCTCATAACGGTCTATTAAATTTCTCCACGCTAAAATGAAACCTTCATTTGTCAAGGGAACATGAGCAATTACTTCCCTCGCTTCGCCGCCTGTTTTTTGGGTCAAATAAAATAATCTTTCTACATTACTTAAGTTCGTGTTTCTTATGTATATGGCTGTAAATAAGTCCCGAAAACTGGGCCATAATTTATAATCTCCAAAAAAGGTGTCTGTGTCACAGGGCGGGAGTCTTATTGATGAAGTTTCACTTTCCTGAAATATGGTTGATCGTCGTTCAATTTTTTCAACTGGTTCCGAAAGTGCGCTAATTTCTGCATTAATAGACGAAAGACATACCTTATACGCTAATAGGGTTTTTGGTATCGTTCCCGAAGTTTATTTCTTTCGATTGGATGGTCACCCTCCTTCTCTATATCTCTACATTCTTCATAAGACCGCTTTACCTGGGTCCAGAGTGAATCTAACTCTACGCGAAGAATTTCCAGCGCATGAATATTGTCCTCTGGATGGCTGGCGGAATATGACTTTTCAAATTCAATTAAATCGTTTTTACAATTTACAAACTTTTTTAGAGACATATGGAAAAATTAAATATTTTACTTTGTAAATTTAGGGAGAGGTGTCGAAAAAACTTTGGGTCAAAAATGCCTGCTAGCGATTTAACAACAAGTAATATTGAAGAAATATTAATATTTTGAAATCCTATTTTAGATTTAGGGTTACCCGCAAAATTAAATTTTTTTGGCCCGTTGGTAACCCTTTTTTAATTTCTCCGTTACACCAAGTATTTTTTTTTTTTTTGCTCTAATATTTGTGTCTCATTTGTATATAATAATATTTTTCTGTACTTACTGTTGTTGTTGTTGGGTCTTTTACTTGCTTGTTTAATGTATGAAGACTTCTTTCTGTTTTGTATATTTGTTGCTGACGCAAAAATATTTTGTAACTGCACTTTTTAGTATGTACTTTTTTAACTGCTGGGTCTGCTGCTATTTTATTGTTTGTTGATCTTCACTGCAGTCGCTGTTGTTTTGGTGATGTTCGCTGCCGCTGCTGGTGGATCTGCTTTGAATTTTGCGTTGAATTTTGTTCAAGGTTTTATAACTGTTGTTTGTTGTTTTTATTGTTACTTGAGTTTGTGTCTATTTATTTGTTGTTGATTGCAATTATATTTTTTTTCGTTAATTTTTTGTTGTAATTTAGTAATAATGTGTCAAGAATACTTTTTATTTTAATAACTAATGTTTTTTGTTGCCTGAATATGTGTCTTTTTTTTTGTAATTATCATAAATGTTTTTTAAAGTCCAGATTTTAAATAACTTTTTTCTATATCAAAACTATCCGGCTCGATTGGACCATAATGTTTAGGGTCGAACCTAAACACTAAAATAAAAACACGGTTCACTTTTAAGAGTTTAAATTTCAAATTTGATATGCTTTATTTTGTCTTATAATTTAGTTTTTATGTTAGTTAAAATGTCCAAATTTTGTTTCTTTAATTTAATAATTTACAATTTTGGTCTATGTATGTTTTATGTTGAATTCACCAATATTTATTTGTTTTACGTTATTTATTTTTATTAGATTATTTGTACCGCCGCGTTTTGCTCACTAACTGAATAATCAACTGACTTCTTTCACAACATGAAAATAAAAAGGGACAATACAGATGTGTCAGTGATGTCAATAAGGCGTTTCTAAACAGTCAGAAATACCAATCAAAAGCCTTATTCTGTAATTCTCCTAAGCTAAAACTCTGCCGCTAAACATTTATAAACTTGGTTTAAGATCTTTTGGGTGCGAATACATTTCTTGAACGCGTATTTTAATTTAAAAACTTCTTGCCTATTATCTCTAAATTTTTAATTTTATGTATTGGGACGCATAGCCTCTTTAAAAAACATAATATTTTAGCATTTTAGCTTAATGGCCTATTTCTGTATGACAAACAATTTCAAACGATTGAAAATTTGTATGAAAAATGCTCAAAATTATTTGGAAAGTTGAGTGTTTTTCATACAATTTTTCAATCGTCATATAGAAACAGGCCATAAGAAAATTACAGAATATGGTCCCAGAACATAATTACATGTGAGCATCGCACCGCCCATACAAAGTTAAGTTGTATCTCCGTCGTAAACACGATTTTGTTTGAAATTCAAATGGCCTTTATTTTCAAGGCTATATAAAACTTACCTGTTTTAATTTAGTTTAAAATTTAATACCTTAGGGTAGCAGTGGCAGTGAGATGAGTTAAAAACAATTCCAAATCTTTTCATATCTGGAAATTATAGCAAATCACACTTTATTTCTCAGATCAGATATCAAATACATCTATTTTTACTTTATTTTTATATTCTGCACTATAAAGTGTGCAGATATCTTTTATTGTGGTCTTTTTTTTATAATCGAAGGCATTAACAAATTTACAGCTTAGTTAAAATTATCGTTTGATACAAAACATTTTCAATTTGAAAAATTAAATTGACACTACTGTTATCAGGAATAAATTTATTTCCTATATGAATATCTATAGTAATACACATAAAATCTTATTTAAATAAATATAAAAATATCTCTTTTAAACTAAATATAAATTTAAATAAATATATAACAATATGTACGAGTATATGCATGTGCATATTTACTAGATAATAAATATTAATAAGAATAAATACAACAACAACGAAGTGTAATTGATTAATAAATAGCAATAAATAACAAATAACAATGTGATTACGATTACGATGAATATAAATTATTAAACAGTAGTAGTAACAGTTTTTTAATACACAAAATTAGAGAAGAAAGAAAAAAATAATAAAATCAATATGTCAATATATAGAAAAACTCTTATTAATATTAATATTGAAATTAAAAAAAATAATTTAATACAAAAAATAAAAGTTTTACAGAAAAGGTGTGACTAGACAGCCAATAGACACATTAAAATACTTCAAGAATATATTGAAGTATTCATGTTGAATGAAAAAAGAAAGAAAAAAATTGATAAAAATAATTAAGTTGTCTGTGAAGTATTAATTAAAAATATGTACAATAAAAATAAATTGTTTTCCAATATATATACTGGTATATGTATGTATGTATGTACATGATAATAAATACATAAGTGGGAATAATTTAAATTAATTAATGATATGATTTTATGCTTAAAAAACTCTACTTAATAGCAAAACTTCTGCTGATTATTGTTTTTTTTTTTTTTTTTTTGTCTTAAATTTTATCCTAAGCTAACTTTGGTTTCCCTAACTAGAATAAGTTGCACCTAAAAATTAATTTTAAGCTATGCCAACTTTGGTTAGAATTTAAAATGCTAAGCTAACTTTGGTACACCGAACTAGAAACGTTTTAGGTTAAAAAAAAAATGAGATTTCCTTCATTCAAAACTCAGACTAACAGTGAACATCATCGTGCGGGAGTTTATGTGCTCTATCCGCCATTTTATATTTTTTATATATCTTGAGTTAGTGAGGCCACTTTAGGTTTTTGACACCAACTTTTTCAAGTCTGCCATCCGTTTTCGGATATATCGTCAAGTTTCGAAGATAAATAGCCGAAAACGAATTGCAGATTTTAAACATTTTTGGTGTCAAAATCCCAAAGGGGCATCATTAGCTCGAGATATATAAAATGGCGGATAGAGCACATAAACTCCCTTACAACGATTTATCCAAAATCGAAACTAAAACAAATTGCTGAACTATTTTCTTTCCCTTCTTTTATATTTATTTTCATTCCCTATTTAGTAATTCGTCATCTGTTGCATAAGCGGTATAGCTTCATTATTTGGCATATTATAGTCTTCCTCAGTTTCATTTTCACTACTTTCTACACTGCCAGCATAATAAATTCTTTGCTGATTTTGTTGCATATGCGACGGCAGCATATTTTCATCGTATGGCGGACCATGCATGTAATTATTTTGCATACCCTGTAAATGCTGTTGCAACTGTTGTTGATTGAAACCATTCACAGTCTCTAGAGTTGGTGATTTGGAAGCTTGTGAATTGGGCGAAGATTGACAACCACTTTGTAGATGTTTACCCAGTAAAGACATGCGTGAAAATGATTTAGTGCAGGTAGGACAGGAATATTTTTTGACATCGGAATGTGTTTGCATATGTGCTCTCAGATTTGAACGGTCTGCAAAAGCTCTATTACAATGCTGGCAGCTGAAAGGCTTCTCTCCAGTGTGCGTACGTATATGACCCTGTAATAACCAGGGGCGGGAGAAAGCCTTGCCACATATGGGACATTTACAGGGCAAAGTATGAGTACGTATGTGCATTTTTAAAGCTCCCAATGACACATAGGTTTTGTCACAATTTTTACAGTTAAAAACTTTTTTAATCTGATTACCTTCAGCGGCCGGACAGTGAAATTGTTGATGTTTTGTCAGACCAGAAAATGTGGAATATGATTTGCCACAATCATTGCAATGATAGCGAGGCACACCTACAGGTTTTTGCATAGATTGAGATGAGGCCAAAGCGGAAGCCTGTATTAAAGCAGCTGCCTGGTCGGTACTGAATTCCGTAGAATCATGCGTGGTGGCACCACCTTCAGGATTACTGCGTATAATTTTATATTCCGTGCTTTCAGAAGCATGACTCTGTTGGTGCTTCACCAAACCAGCATAAGTAGAGTAGCATTTGTTACACTGTTGACACTGATAATACAAATCATTGCTGGTTTTCAATTTTATACCTAAATTTATGTTACTATTTGCAGATTTGACTTGTTCATGATTATTTTTGTTGTTAATATTATAGCTTTCCACAGGTTTAAAGTTTTGCAGACCTAATAAAGCACGAGCCACATTGTGTAAATTGGCATTACTGTCACCCAATATTTTCTTATGGGATTTTAAGCTCAAATCTTCAGGTTCATAGCTGCTCTGCTCCTGCACATAAGGTTCACTGCCCTTTAGTAAAGCAGGAGATGTTTCACGTGAAAATCTTGTAGGCCTTAAACAATCCTCATACTCAGCTATACTTTTCATTAAATTGTTATTAAAATTTCTCATGGTTGCAGTGGCTTCAGCGTACCCATCATCCTCAGGTTCTGGTTTAATAGCAGCACCATAAAATGTTTCAGCACGTGGTATAGGAGGAGATGATGTTATATTTCCGTGTCTTTCATCTTCATTTATGTATTCCTCTGCTGGCAAAGGAAAATCACCATAACCCAAACGTGCTAAACTGCGTGCAATTTCTTCGCGAGTAAAGACCTCTGGATAAGTTCGAGCTATTTCTCTTGTTTCCTGCCAAATGCGATGAGCTAGTTCCTCTTTTGTTTGACTATTGAGTTTATGTTTTAAGTCTACCGAATTTACTTCAACACTGTCATCTTCCTCCATTTTATGCCAAGAAGAGGATGTAAGACAAGATGAGGCTTTACTTAAGTCAACAGGACCTTCATCTGAAAGAAAATTCAAATTCAAAAGTATTGTTGATTGCCAAGTTTGTAGTTATTGGTTTGGAAGGCGTAACTCACCACATTCTAAGGAATTTTCTGTATCCATATTGATATCATCGCTTAATATCATAATAGGCCTCTTTTTTAAAGGGCATTTGCTGTAGTTTACTTTATCCATGGTGCAAAAAAAATGGTTTGTGTAGAATAACAAAAAATAACAAATATAATTAAATTTTTTTTTAATTTTTTAAGACACTTTCCAACTAATCACGCTTTATTTTTTATTTTTATTATTGTCATCAATGTAATATATTGCATTTAAATAAGTTTAGAAGTTTTTTTGTTTTTGTTCTAATATTTTAATAAATTATTAAAAGGAAATCTCTATGTTTGTCGTTTAAGGTACGTTAGACGAATGATGTAATTACTCACGATCATTTTATTATTTATACTCCAGTCTAGAGATCCTTTAAAAAAAAATCCCTGTCAGTAAACTACATATATTTTTCAACCCTCAACCTCCCCTTTTTAAATGTGCTAAGATATAAAAATACTTCCGATTTTTCATAAAACATCTATTGTTAACATCCCCGTACTCTACACTTTAAAGTGATCTTCAATTTCAACCACCTTAATTGTTTCCATACATAGAAAACAAAAATATTCACCAGATGTTCTTTGCATGCAGCTTGCTTGCTGCTACATACATAGAGCTGGTAGCACGTGCCCATTGCACAGCCACAAACAAACGACGATCGATTGTGTCGGCCAACAATTTCAAACCAACGTAAGTAATATAATCATGTGTGTTCAGCAGCAGCAGAGACTGCGCGACAACAACGATCATCATCAAGATCACTACTGAGATTTAGTGAATGTGATACGAATACCAGCCAAACAAAAAAAAAACTTTTTTTTTCCTCACACATAAAAACAATTTTGATCGACTCTTAAGATACCAAACATTTTCCCCTTTTGTATTAATAAGAGAGCACCTGGAGACTTTATTTTTAACTTATAAATGGCTTTTATATACGTATACATACATATGTATATTTATTTATTTATTAGTATATACATACATATGGGTGGAGTTGTCTCTCTGTGTTTTAAACACTATATAAATCTTAAAGATACTCTTAATATGTTTATAACTAAAAACATGTTGTGCTCAATTTTATAACGATCTTGCTCTTGCAGGTTAGTGAACACATGCTTTTAAAAGTTGGAGACGAAATCTTTAGCTCCACAAAAAGTGTTTTTTACAGCTTTGTAAACTCTTGATAGCTTTATAGCTCTTAAAAAAACTATTTCATTTTCATTTTGATCCCCCATTTTAAGAGAACATTTTTCTTTTTATTGTTCAATAAAAGAGGTTATTTTTAATACTTAAAAAAGAGAAGTACAACTTAAAAAAGAGAAGGTATTACAGTTTTTTTTAAAAAGTAATATTCTCTGTAATATATTTTGTTTAAATAATGTTTAAATAAAGTCACTAATTTGAAAATTCTAAATTCATTATCGAACACAATAAACTTTTTGAAGTGTTTACGCTAAAATCTGATCTCAATTTGTTTTTTAAATGAAATTCTTAAATTACCACAATTTTGTTTAAAATATTTATTTATTTTTTTTTTAAGCGAATTCAAGAAGTTTATAAATTCACTATCCGAAATTTTAAATTCAACAAAAAAAAAAAAAACGAAAACGAGTTAAATTGAAGAAAAATGAAATACAAAACTGCTAAAATTTTAAAATGCAACAAATTTTTAATATTTTCTTTAATCACTCGCTTTAATAAGTATTAACATAACTAACTCCTTTGTTGAGCAGAATATAAAAATAATATTCGCAATTAAGTTTTATTTTAGTTTGAAAAATAAAATTTTCCATTTTAATTTCACTCGATTTTAATTTATAAAACATTTCCGATAGCGATATGTGTAAATTATTTTAAAAACTATTTAATTTATTGTACTACAACCAGAACTAAAGTATTAGGAGCCACATTTCAATTACAAAAAAGATACATATTATGACATTTATATCGAGCTTACAATAAAACAAATATAAAATTTTGTAATTTTTAAACTTTATTGCCTAAGTGCAATCTATTCAAAAAACAAATAACAAGTAAAGTTAAAGTGTAATTCAAAGTAAAACAAGGGCTACAAAAATGTTTATACTGCTTATAATACTTATATTAATAACTATACATACAAACATACATATTTGTCATACATAAAAGTGCAGTCGCTGCACGATCAAATATATGAGAGCAAAATAAAGCAACAATAACAACAGTTAGCTATTTTTTAAGCAGAGACAAATATGTAATTTAACATTAGGTAGCAAAATTAAGTACTTTTATCAAAAGCAAAAATAATACAATATTATTTGAATATGTACATATACATATATATATCGTACATTTACCGTTACATTTTTTTGCATCAAATAATATAATAAAATAAGAAATAATTTTTTACACGTACACCAAGGCCTATCTTGGCGTCAACAACATTTTTGTACAAATTCTACCTTCTTCAATGTTATTTATTTTTATTATTCGTTTTTTAACATACAAAATAAAAATTAAATCCACACTTTTACTTAAAATAAGTATAAAAAAATAATTCATATTCTTAAGAATCAGTATCACTTTCTGATTGGAAGCACATTCTTTTGCGCTGCGGTAGTTCAATATAAGTTTAGCCGGAAGATATGTCTAGTACGTCTGCATTTTTATCCTGGCTGTCAATATCTGCTTCAGTTACAACTAGCTTAGTTATTTTAAAGGCGAATTCAGCTATGGAACACTGTGATCCCACTTTAGAAATCTCTTTATACAGCTCCTTGTATCGAGCCATACATGATTGTACGACCGATTGAAATTTTTTAGCTCTTTCGTGCTCATGATTATTTGCCAAAAAATGTTCCGCTAATTTATTCGTCATTTGAAGGCCAACCAGAATTGAACTGGCACTTATTAAAGTCTGAACTATAAAGAATTATGCTACCACATAACAAAATTTTTAAGACTTTATTTTAACCGTCATCTAAGTAATACTGATACTTTCTCTAATATGTTTCTATTCGTGTAAAAAAATTTGTGTAAAGACAGGATACATTTTTTTTTAAAAATCGTGTTATTTCAAAATCGTGCAAAAAAAGACCGTGTAAAAACAGGATTGGGTGTATTATATTTTTTTTTTTATTAAATTGAATTTTTTTCAAGCTTGAGGTCTATTATTATTTTCGATTGTAATATTTCATCGGGAATTACTTTTTTTTACCAAATGCCTTATACATCACTAGAGTTCCATACATGGTGGTGTTCATAAGGCAGATAGTGGAGTGGGTTTGCTTAACAACCTTGAGTCTACAGGATACAATAGATTGTAATTTCAATACTAATAATAATGTTAGACAATTTTCAAAAGTTTAAAAAAAACAAGTAGGAAAATATTGAATGTATAAATCAATAATCGACTCAAAACAAAGTCTAAATGATATATAATATTAATAAACATGTATATTTATTATATGTAATACTAGCCTAAATCCGGAGTGTTTCGCTACATCTACCACTACCATTTGTCCACATTTTTCGATTGATGATTTTTAGCCACTACGAAGTAATTTTTAAAGCACCCTTCTTCCACCAATGCTGATATATAATACTAATTTAAATATTGTGGAAACTGCTAAAAACATAGAAGTAATCTAAACTGATCAGATCTCGTTAAATCAAACGGCTGTAAGACATTTTCTATATTTTACTTCTGTTAGTATTCGAATGGTGATAGCTGTATGATTGTCAAGTGTTTGCTTGTGGCGACGCTGCAAGTAAACGTCGACTTAATGTAACTTATAACACCATAGCAAGACATTTGTTCATCATTAGGAGTTCTGGTATATCACACTTTGCCAAGCAAATCTATAGTGTTATTTTTGATAACCTACTGAAATGACGAGCACTATTGTTTTTCCATAAAAATATGTCTAATCGGCAGCCACTTTCCTATGCCGAAGAATAACGTTTTCAAGATCCAATAGAAGCAGCAGGATAAACAGCGTAAAATATGAAAAGGCTATATCAGAGCAATAATTCTATATTAACTCAGTTCGTGTTTGAAACTAACTACCTCCTCATTTACAGATACTCAACAATGCAAGTCAATTTAGATTTGCAATATTTCAAAACTTTTCTTAGTTATACTCTTACTTATATACATATATTCGTATGAACGAAATTTTTCTACTCTTTTTTCATTGATTTTTCTCAGTATATTCCCCTTTCCTTATTTATTGTATTAATTGTACTTGTTTTAAATTTATTCTTATTTAACTTACTATTTCTTTTTAATTTGATTTAATGTATTTATTCTCATATAACAAATATCTGACCAATACTATAATATAAGCCATGTCTTATATTGAATATATAAATAAATAAATAAATAAATATATCAGACCAATGTCAGAAACTTTAGTTTCTACACTTCTCAAGATATAAAGAAAGTAATATTTAACTTATATGGGAGGTACCCCGCCCACCCTCTGACTGATGATTTTCCTTGACCGTCATTCAAATTTAGAAAATTTAGTTTTAACCGTTCCTAAGATATAAAAATATCATTCGCCCGCTTGTCCGACTATGCCCACTTTCTGACTGATGATTTGCCTCGACCATGAAGTTATTCAGACTAAATTTACAAACTTTAGCTTTAACCCTTTCAATATATACAAAAATTAGTATTTAGTTTGTATGGCAGAAACCACACCAAAGTCCAGTTTTCAAAAAAACCATATTCTACTGCAATCTGTTGTCTAAATTCCATTAAAATCGAGAAAACCTTACAAATATCAGAATATTTTTAGCAATTAAAAAACAAAAAATATTTTTCGCCTTATTGGCAAATACTTACATTCAATATAAGTAATATGAAATGTATGTATGTATTTTAACATACTTAAGTATTTATAGTTTTGAATACCACCTTTGGGAAAAAGTCTCCTGACGAGTCTCTTAAGCAGAGACGAAATGGCCATAGAGACATGCTTATCCCCAAAAGCATACATTTCATATTACAGTTTTAGCAATTTTACTTTTAGCAAAAAATTATAAAAAAATACTATGAAATGAAAAATACTATGAAGAAAAGAAAGTGTATAGAAAAAAATTTAGATTGTATTTTTTATAAAATTATTTATGAAACCTTTTCATAAAACAAAATTTTTGCAAATTTCGTTTTATTTTGTCCAGTATTTGCTAAATATAAACATAGTTTTACAAACTAATGACACCAGCAGTTATTTTAAATAAATAAATAAAAATTAGGTTTATGAAAGTGAAATTTTTTAAATCTAAAAAAGAATAAAAATCCATATTTACAAGATTTTTAAAAGAGAAAAAACATACCTTTAAAATCATTATTAATTAAAAATATTCTACCCTATAGAAGAATATAAAGAAGAGAAAAATCATTTGAGCGCCAAATTTAAACAAACAAAACATATTTGTAACGACTTTTTCAACATATTCTTAAATATTATGGTACGTGCTGAATGTCAGAAAGATATTAGCAGATGCAGAAATTTTTCTCAAAGAAATTCCATAACAAAAGCATGAAATCTTCTCAATAGAACAAAATTTAATAGTGGCATTAAGAAATAACAGTCAAATCATTATTATTGCAGGAATAAATTTGTCTAAGGGTTGTTTTGGCAAAAAAAACAAAAAAAAAAAAAGCACATAGACATACATTCATGCATTTAATCAAAAAATGTATAAAAAGGGGCAAAGGGGATGAATTGTATGTAATTCAAAAGATTAGTGGTGCATTATTGTTTTCTAAAGCCAGGTAGTTTTGAAGGCACGCACTATACGATTCATAAATTAAACATGAATTTTTTGGCGCAGGACAAATTAACAAAGAGAAGACTTCCAGGTACACACATGTGTTTGCAAGGTAATGCCAAAAATGAAAAAAAAATCAAAAGTAGCACATGCAGTTTGAATTTTTTTGTTCTTATGGGGTGGTTGGTGTTGCTTAGCCTAAGCAGCTGCTGTTATAATTGATATGATATTTTTGGGAGAGATGGCGGAAAGAGAAAATCTGTTACGATAGGATTTCTCTTTTAAATTGAAAATAAAAATATTCATGCCTTACATACTTATACATTGAAAATTGTTGATGCCTTGGTATGCACTTTAAGAAGCACCGTTTAACGCTACAATGTGTGAGAATTTTTTTTTTTCATTGTAAGTCCTCTCAGGCATCAATGTGGCCTGCTCCGTTATAGACAAATGTAATCTTTTATTTGATTATTTTTAAAACGATTTTGATTTTAATAGAAAATATTTTTATTTATCGGTAACGTAACGGAAGTATGGGAACGGGGTTACATCTTTAAGTACTTACTAGGGTATTCAATTATTCGACTTTTTTCTTTGGTCGATTAATCGAGTGAGTAATTATTCGGGTTTTTTTCTTGATCGATTAATCGAATAAAATTTCAAAATTGTTCGATTAATCGTATTTTGTTTTATATAAAATAACATACCAATTTTGCGTATTATTAAAACATTTTATTCAAAAAAACAAATAATAATAACTAAAAACGTAGTAATGTGTAGTTTAGAAATTGTAATGAGATCGTATATTTTACTTTCAAACATATTATTGAAAAACTAAACCATAAATAATTCATTAATTAATTTTAATATTTAAGATCATATACATATATAACGATTTAATATATAAAAGTAATAATTTACTACTTCGTATGCAATAAAAATATTAAATAAGTAATTAAAAATAATTCATATTATGCGTTAAAAATTAGTTAAAAAAAGTATGCACTTCTATTAAAGTAGTCTTTTAAAAAAAGGATGTAATTTATATGTTTAGCTTTCAATCGATTGTTTTCTTTAATTTTAATAAAACCCGATTTTGAGAACACTCTCTCGCTGATTGTAGATGTTGGAGAAATTGAGAGAAGTGCATGAAAAAGAATATATAATTTTTCGGTTCTGTTTTTGGTTTTTTCTAAATATAAGAAATCACCCATTAAATCATTGCAGCCTCTTTTAGGTTTTTTAAAATTTTGTACACTTTTAATTGCTTCATTGTATTGTGAAAATAGATTATTTTCGTTTATTTCAATTAAATCTTCTGCAATCATATCACCATCTGACACATTTTGTTCCATATTTTCTAAAAACATTCTCAAAAACAATTTGTTTGCAAAATCTTTTATTTCAGATTTTGTGCAATATTTTAAAAAAGTGAAAATGTACCAGAATTTAGATATAAAATATTATAATAAATTTTGTGCAATATTTTAAAAAAGTGAAAATGTACCAGAATTTAGATATAAAATAAGTGTATTAAGTAGTTTTACACGTCTTTCATTTATTCGAATCTTAAGCCTTTCTAATAAATAATTTGGAAAAGGATTGTTTGCATTTTTCATTGTATTAACAACAAATTGTATAATGCCTTCTAAATCTATCAATGTAGCAGTATTTTACAACACTTAGGAAGTTTATTAATACCATTTATTATTTCTATAAATAAAGTATTTTTTATATGGATTAATCGATTAATCGTAGGGAATTATTCGAGTTATTCGTTATTCGAAATTTGACTATTTTTAATTGTTCGAACAATTATTTGAACAAAATTCTTCGATTAATCGATTAACGATTAATCGTTTGAATACCCTAGTACTTACATATGTATCTGTGTTACATGCAACTGTATGTGCTGTTTTGAGGTATTTGTTAGTATTTAAAAATATAAAACGTTTTGTAATCAAGTAATTTGGGTTGTAGTTTTGCATTTATTATCATCAGAAACAGCAGAGCTCATAATCTGCTGTGCCATGAAAGTTGACTTCTTTCAAGTTTCTCTAACTTCCAAATCTAAAAAGATTTATTGTTGTTGCTCATCCAGTTAATAACCACAGTCAGTACTTCTTTATTATTAAATTTTTAAAATAATTATAACAGATAACTTTGAAAAAAGCAGTTTTTGTTTTATTATTCTGCAATATGCAATCGATTAAGATTGGAAATCTAAAATATTAAGAAAATAAAATATTTTCGACCATAAAAGCTGAATAAAAAAATTAAATTACATAAAAAATTGTTAAGTATAGTCTATCAGTCATATTAATATTAACTCTTATTATTTTCTTATATAAGATTAACTATAATTATTATTGTAATTGAGCATAATACAGGACATTGCGACCTATAAGATCTATTGTGTCCTTTCGAGTCTACTATTTGACCAGCAGATCCGGGGAGACCATATGCCTCTCTAAACAAATTCATATAAAATTATTCAGAGCCGTACATTCACACATTACGTGTTCCACTTTTTCTAATGCCTGTAAACTCAAACTATAAACATGTACATCTGTTACAGCCACTGTCTGTAAATTCGCTATAACAAAACAATGTGACGTTAGATAATCCGTTAGAAGTTGTAGGTCTGATCTTTTATAATTAAGAACCTAAGAATGGTGAGTATAGTATATTGTACATTAATCACCGTCTTATGAAGTTTAAGATTTACTCGAGTATTCTAATATTCCATGCATTTGTTAACTTCCCCATCTTTAGTCAGAAGAAGTACGAATTTGGACAAATATTCTGTGTCACGGATGTTCTTCCAGCCAATGCATTATAGCTTTATTGCCAATTATACCATAGTGTCCAGATACTGAAAATACTGGATTCTAATTACAAGCGCTAGTTTTCTCAGCAAGGTGAAGCAAAGTATAGACTAATCACCGTCTTATTAAGTATAAGAATCACTCGAGTATTCTAATATTCCATGCATTTAGAGAGCTCGTACAAAAACTCAAATGGCCCAGGTTCAAATCCCCGTAAAGGTGAAAAATGAAAAGTTGGTTTGAGAAGACCATCTACCAAAAAACCACTCCCCGACATTCCACCTTAACCAATGTCAAAAAAAAAAGGAATGATCAGTAGAAAAGCGCCACCTATTGGGAAGTAGCAGATAACAGCTAAACCTACTTAGCGAAGGCACTCAACAAACAATCAACATGCAATAATAAGGCAAAAGCTGTTGATCATTCAAAAGTGAACGTATAAGACTGGCCTTTGAATGATCAATTCACAACAATTTGTTTTATATATTAGACGCTTAATAATAATATAAGAAAAAAATAAATAAGTACTGTCCTTTCTAAAAAATTCCAATACAATGCACAGCATTTAGTAGGGGTCTACGCCTGAGTATTGGTCACAAATAAAAAAAAAAACAAAAACAAAATGCGTTTGCCAACTTCCAAATCTTTAATCAGAAGAAGTACGAATTTGGACAATTGCAATCAATGCATTGTAGCCTTATTGACAATTATTCCATAGTGTCTAGGTACTTCCAACAACTGGGGGCAAATTTTTTTTTTTTTTTTAGGACCAATACTCAGGGGTAAGCCCCTACTCATGCAGTGCATTGTATTGGAATATGAAGATGGTTGATAGAAGGTTTTTTTTTATAGATGTTTGTATATTTTGCGCCTTTTTTTGTTGATGAAACAAATTGTCCACTCAAGAGCCAGTGTTAACCTTCACACTCGAATGATCAAACAGCAATTGCCTCATCTGTCGGTGGATGTTTTAATGTGAATGGTGAGCGTCTTCAGTAGATTAGCTGTTATCTTCCCAGAAGGTGGCGCTGTTCTCCTGATCATTGGTTTCTGGTGGAATAGATTAGAAATGCCAGGGATCGGTTTCTTGCTGACGGTCTTGCTGGAGGGGGGGGGAACGTCTTATTTTTTTTAAATGTAATTTTTAATTTAAATTGTAATTTTAGAAAACCGCAAATTTTTATTTTTATAATTTTGTCCTTCGCTGGGATTGAACCTTGGTCGTGTGCGTTTCTGTGCTAGCGCTCTACCACTATGCCACGACCACGACGGCATTCGATATAGATCGAAATTTCATGCAATTTAAAAACAGTTTTCATATAAATTTCGTTCGATATCGAATGCCATAATTTTCCCCCTGGACTCTAATTACAAGTACTTGTTTTTACAGCAAGGCAAAGCAATATTTGATTTGATTGCAGCTTTCATTCATACGATGAGAGGTAACCCCCTTAAAGGCAGCTTAGCCAGTGAAAGTGATAGGTCTTGTTGAGTCCATAACCCACACCAAGAACACTACGATTCAATTATTCAGATCGAACTCTCTTGATCTAAACTATTAGTAGAGAAATGTTCCTAATCCGGTATCTCTACTTTGAATCGTAACTCATTTTAAATTTCGTTAGGGGAGATATTTACCCTCTTATCTGTTGTATAACATTTTGATTAGTGGCTTATAAATAAAACCTAAAAAAATCTAAAACAGTGCCAAGAAGCTAATGACATTAATTATTTTATTTAAATTTTAAAAACTTCGAAATTCTCATTTAGTATAGAGAATTTGTAATACAATCTAAATTTATTATATCGGTCTTGAGATCCTAAAACTGGTTTCTTTATGAAAATTAACAACCGTTAAGGAATAACTAAGGAACTAATAAACTTTAATTTCTTGACTATTTGGTTAAACAGCACTGACATCTCCATAGAGACAAACAAACATAAGTTTTTAAAAAAAAATTATTTTTATTTTCTCCATGTAACACAAATTGCAACTCAATTGTTTGTCCCAGAAAAATAACATATTCTGGTGTAAATAACACAATCTGACTGACCCAAACACAATTGTGGTTTTAATGATTTTTATTGGATATAATTCTTACAAATACAATTAAACAACAACAACAACAAAATTATATTAATTAATCACCAATTGTATGAAAAACAAAAGTACATATAGACAGCTGATCTTGTAACAAAATACAAAGCAAATGACACGAGTTAACTATGAACACGTACTTCTAAAAAAGAAACCAAAATTCTGCACATATGTCTACAAAATAACTTACATAGTGATAAAAACAAATCATATAAACAGAACCCTAAAAGTTGTATAAAAACAATGTAAAAATGGAACAAAAATCACTACAAAAAGATCTTAGAAATATTGGCGCCTGATATCAAATACCACACATTCTATTTAAGAAGAATACCAACAATGTAAAGAACAAGAAGAACTGATGAAGAAAATAAGTGAAAAGATGCACAAGAATGCAAAACAACCGTAAAGAGAATAAATAAATAAATAAAAACAGCTGCCAATAAATACGGGGCGCATGCGCATAATCATCGAAGCATACCATAGATGAATACAGCACTTATCAGGTCAGTAAACATAGAATAAATAAAAGTATGTATGTATGTAAGTATATATGTACGATTATATAAATAAATCTTATACGTTTGTGCTCATATTGTTCGATATTGCATAGAGCATCTCGTTTAAATAGATGGAAGAGTTAAAATATGCCGCCACAACAAGAACAAAACAACAAGATGACAACGATGGCGATCATGTTGTTGACGGTGACTGTGACGGTAGTAACGTTAACATTGATGATCACAAAACTCTAGGAAGCTTAAGCATAAAAGAAATGAAGTAAAGGGTACATTCTTATCTTTATTTCTTTGTAATTTGATACGTTTGTTAGCTGGTTAGTAATTTGAACGTTTGGCTGGTCGCTTATAAAGTGAACTTAAAAAGAACTTTACATAATTTAACGGTAATTAAAAACCTATAAAAGGTAATAAATGGGAACACACGCACTCATCTAATAATTTAATAAGAAATAGTTAAAGATTAAGATTATTATTATGGTTAATTAAAATATATCTTCGCTATGCATCTGAGTGTGAGAGTTCTGGTTAATATGGGATTTTTATTACGTTTCATTTATAGTACATTTTCAACTGTAACATTATTAAATCTTAAACTTCTTTTATTTTTTATTATTAAATAATTACTTATAATTAACTTAAAATATTTCAAATGATGTGGAGATTTTTAAAGCTCACAAAACTCAACGGTCGTATTCATATAAAATTAAATAAAATATTTCACCGAAATTTGTAAAATAAGCCCTTTGTAGACTTTAATTAGCTTTTATAAATGCGGCAGTAAGATGAAATTTTGATAGTCCCGAAAGTTATCACTCATTATGTTGTTTCGAACACTGAAATTTTATGCAAATATCATTTACATTCAGTTTGAGCCAAGCACATAACGGGTTTCCAAAATTAGGGAATATATGATTACTATTTGACCCGGCAAACGTAGTTTTGATATATAAATTATTTCTAAGAAAATTTTTTTTGGTTCAAATATATTTGATACTCTTTACAGAACTGCAAAACTAAACATTGATAAGAACATTAAAATATTGATGCATAGGAGGATACGATATCATTCGATGCATCGTAAAGGTGGAAATACATAACAAGCGTTAGCTGCTGAGCGCGTTCAAAACATTAAGACGTTTAATGCTTTTAAAATGGCAAGTTACATACCATAATTTATAGGCGCCACTTAAATATGTATACATGTGTATTATTATTAAGTTTAAATGTATTTTTTCACGAAAATTTTATATATTTTTTTTAAACAAAGTGTCTTTCTCACAAGCCAATCATAAAACGACAACTAAATCTTTTATATTTTTCAAAAAGTCTTCTTTTTTCTACATAAAAACGTAAACACCCTTTTTATATGTATTAGTGATTTCATTTTTTTCATTCATCCATCTGTCAACGCTTGTAAAAGTTAAAAGTTGGTCAACTTTCTCGCGTTGGCAGTGTTGCATACTTTACTTGTAACTTGCTTTATGAAAATACACTATTTCAACTTTTTTTGACATAAGCTTGCAACGCATGGCGCTCAGAACGCTTGTTTTGTACTTCCACCTTAAACCATCGATGGAAGTTCACGATGCATCGCATCGGAAAAAACATAGATGTACTTTTTTCGTAAGCATCCCAACGATAATCAACATCAATGTCTGCGTTACTGATAGTTTTAGTGAATAGTTAGGGATAGAGAGAAATAGTCCCTGTGTCGCGGCCGCATGCCGCAACCTCTAAGTACTTCTTAAAAAAATAACGTAAGCCATATGTATAATGGTATATAGAATACTCATTGGATTCGGGAGACAATGTTTATTTTTTCCAGCTTTTTCAGTTTGTGCAAATTATATAAGAAAAAAAAAGTTAAAAAAATGGACCATAAGAGAAGATAGTACGCACTTCCTATCAATAAAGATTTGTTCAGTTCGGGGTACCATAAAAAGTTTTCAAAAAAATTAAAGAGATGGATGAATGAAATTTTTTTCTTTAATTATAATAACGAAAGATATTTATGTACTTCTGTTAACGGTTGTCAAGAACTTTTTTAGAAAGCTGGGACAATGTATGTATATGTTCCGAGGTCAATAACACTTTGTAAGTTTTTGTTTTATTTTTATAAAATTTGATATTGGAAAATAAATTTGATGCCAAATTTTTTGCTGTCAATTAGAAAAACATACCGTCGATGGAATTAAAGAACTGATAAAACCTTAAACGTTAACCAGAGCCAAAAAACCTGTATGAAAGTAGAACAAAAATACGTAGACGGTGTAAGTGAATTTATTTTCATCGTAGAAATCTAGGACCAGGACCTATCGACGCGTATTTTTTCTCTGATAAAAATGATGCAAAAAGCGTATTTTCGATTTTTTGTCAGTTACAGTGTTCTTTAATTCTTGCGACAATATGTAATTGGCCATTACAACCCTGTTTCAGAGTTAGAACCTATTTTTTCGCAGCACCCATGTTGTAATTTTTACCCGTGAGTACCTTGCTTTACTTACTTAGCTGGCCATAACAACCCGTTAACGCCTGCCTCAACACTAGTCTTCAGGGGACTCTGCTAAGCGCGCGCCTTCTGGTGACATCAGTTGATAATAGGGCTTCATCCACCTGGTCTTTCCAATGTAAACATGCCCTTTTGCTGGAGCAGATTCTTCCGCCCGAATAAAATCGTTGAGCCAGCGCAGCAGCTGGTGGTTAATGCGCTGGACAACGTCTACGTCGTCGAGGAGCTCATACAGCTCATAGTCGGTTCTAATGCGAAACTCATCGTTTTTCTTTAGTGGACCAATGATCTTGCGAAGAACTTGTCTCTCAAACACCCATAGAATGGGATACTTCAGACAAGGTAAAGTCTCTGGCGGCCTCCAACCTGGTGGCCTCCAGAACGATCCTTGTTATTACTGTATTCAAGTCGACATACAGCCTCCTCGTGGCCCTCTTAGGCAGCATGCTAATACCTGTTAGCGTGTTAACTAATGTATGCTACGTTGTCTAATCCCCTGAATTTTTAATATGGGTTGTGCGTAGGACTTGAAACCCACCATGTAAAAGCATTCTTCAATAAAAACTATAACCAAAGCCTCTTAACGGATCCATGAATACCGGTACAGCTTATAGTCGACTCCGAAAGGCAGATTTGAGAAGCTTGTTTATGGCAATCAGTGACTCTCAGAGCTTTTGACAGAAAACTGCTGCCAGGCAGTCGTCTAAAAAATGTCTTTTCATATTTTTTTAAGATGTCAGAGCTGGGATTTGAAAACGGAGCTCTTTTCATAGTAAGCCAACACACTAACCACTAGCCAATGTTACCAGAATTTTTACGGGTTAAATTAAAAAAAAAAACAAAAAAAATTTTTGAAAAGGAAAAATAAAATTTTAATTTTATAAATAATAAATAAATATTGTACTTATATATATTGAGATTAGAATAGAAAATGAACTGATGATCTGTATGCATCATAACATAAATAGTCTTTTATGTACAGCAATTCTTCTCAAGAATCATTTTCAAAAAGGTTGCGTACTTTGGTGTGTTATTTGAATTTATTTCACGGTAAAATCATTATGCTGCGAACAAAATTTTTTTTAAACTAAAAAAACCGATTAAGAATCACATGGTAATTAAATTTTAGTACAATGAGAAAACAATTGATTAGTAGTAAAAATTAAATATGTTTTGACAACACCATATGTATACTACAATACATTTTGACAGCTTGAATCAGCAGCAAAAGAATGTGTTGACTAACCTTATCTTATGATCAATCCGGTTGCTAGATTTTGCATTTTTGTTTTAAATTTAATTGTTGAAATGTATAATTTTAAACAGAAGTGAAATAATTTTAATGATCTTTTAGTTTTATAAAAATGTTCAAAAATTGTTTGTTTATTAATATTTTGCTAATTCTTTGTGTGGCACTGTAAGAACTGAATTAAAAGACCTAAAGCTCAATTGGTTTTCGAAGATTTATTAACTTCTTATATAATATTTAAACTTAGTTTTTTAACACTTTAAATTTAAGAAGTTTTCAACTTATAAAAGTTTTAAGCAGACTTTTAATTTCTCGTCATCAAATGAATAAATTAAGAATATATCTCAGATTTAAAAAAAAATCTATATATAATTTATACAAACAGTAGTTTTTTTATTAATTAGAGTTATAATTTAAGTTAATTTGTTTTATCAACTCTTATGGCATCAATTTAATTTATAACCCTACTAATATTTCTTATTTGTTTGTTCAATAGCCTTTAAAAAGCGTGTGACTTTATGAATAAAATAACAAATATAGAGGCGTTTATATAGAAATAATATAAAATTAGTGATAATATATTAAATTAATCGTCGCCACTACTAGTGACTTAAATAGGAAAGACAATGTGTAATATGTGTGTGGTAAACACATACTGGTATTAGAGAGATAGATTACTAATTAAAATAATTTAAGAGTTTTTAAACAAAACAAAACTGAAAGAAGCACAATATATTTTATTTATTGTTTTGTTATGATTTTATTTCTTATTTTTTTTTTCTTTTAATATACGAAATATGTTGTCTGTGATTTGATTTTGTGAACAAAATAAAACTTGAAAAGATATTTATCTTCTGGGAACCTTTATTCATAGATTCTAACCTTTTTTGGCGATTGTTTTATTTGTTTTTCATGGCTATTGAAGGGGAGACCACATACCGAGTTGTCTCCCTAAATTCAATATGGAGTCTAGTGGAGTTTAATAGCAAGTAGCAGTGCAGCACCACAGTTGAGTAACACACAATTATTAACATTTTTTTTTTGTTTGCTAGATTTTATTTGGTTTCGTTTATTTTATTTTTTAAGATTTTGCCAAAAAAAAAACAATTTTATCGATTCTTTATTAAAATTTATGAATCATTTAAAAAATTTAAACCAAAAAAGAAAATTAATAAAAAAAAATTATTTCATATTAGATATTACCAAACTTGAGGTTTTCATGAGAAAATAAGATTAAATCAATTTTATGTAAATTTTTATACGTTTTATGTATTTAAAACTGCTTTTTTTCATATATTATACGCAATAAAAATTTCATTAAACACAAAAATTACAAATGCTTAAGTCAGCAAAGAACAAGTATAAAGTACCCTACACTACAATAGTTGAGATTTTTTAATTAACTATTGTTGTAATATATTTTTTTTTCTGAGACCAATACTCAGTGGTTTACACCCCAACTCATGCAGTGCATTTATGAAATGTTTAAAGATATAGTTCCATTTAAGCGCCTTATCTCAATTAGACACATTGCTGTCAGTTCTCAAGGAAAGAGTTATACCTTCATTCTATTGATATTAATTCTTTGTCCTTTGTGAAGTGGTAAGGATCTTTGCTAAGTTTAATGGTAGGTTTTAATCCATGCTTATTTCTGTCTATTACTTCCAAGTAGGTGGTGCCTTCCCCTATTCATTCGTTTTATAACTTAAAGGTGGATAAGGTAGAATATCAGTGGCGTAGAATATCAGTTTTAAGCAGATATTTGCGGTACCTATGGAAAGGCGTTGTAGTTATTGGTTGGACTATTGGACAAATTTAAGTAATTTTAAATGATTAGTGATTTAATTCTTAACTTATGACATGTTGTTACTTTATAATAATAATAATAATAATAATTCTATTCTGAATTAACTTGGCCTTCGGGCTTGAAATTCATTAAATAAATAAATAAATTAAAATTAAAAAGGTAATGAAAAGCTAATGTTCATTACTTTCTTACTTGCTGATTAATAAAGGTAAATTAAATAAATTTAGACTTACTCTATTGTATTGTTCTATTGGTCTTACGATCCTGAAACTAGTATTCTTTATGAGAATTAACATCCGTTAAGGCACAAATATGTATAACACTAGCAGAACTAAACTAGTTTTCGACCACTGCTACAAAGGTCTTATCAGAGTTGTTTGTGTTATACATAATCATTCTTCGGCATTATCTATTTAATTTATAATCTATTGAAATTAAATTATAGGAATTATATGTTGTAATCTCTTTCGATTGAAATTCTCACCAGTTTTTTGTGTTGAGTTACTTTTTTTTAACTACGCGTTGAAATTTGTAAATTTAATTTTATTTTCCAGTGTAACCATTACATCATTAAGTAAATAGAATTATACATATTTTTCATAAATTTTTATCAGTAATGGGCTTTTGTGCAGGGAGCAGTAAATTTTAATATTTATTTATTTCTGAGTTCCTAATTGAAATCACTCTTTTTATAAAATGTTCGGTATTTGACAATATATATATAAAGGGTGTCCCAGAACTCAATGTCAAGCCGAAACGGGGTGACAGAATTGATTGTAACCATCATGAGAAAAGTCAGAAAAAAATCTATCCCACGCAGTTTGAAAGTTATGGGCATTTAAGAAAAACCTAGAAATTTGGTCAAACTGTAACCATTTTTCGGTTATTATGGTTAATTTTTATTATTTTTGTTTATTTAGACCTAAATAACATTTTAAGTACTAAAGTGCCTTGGCAAGTGCCATTAAAAGTTCGTGAATTTAATCAGTATTGTAAAATGGTACAATACTTATTAGTTTCATAGTAAAAAAAAAAACGATTAAAAATATAAAAACCTCAACTAACCCGATTTTTGCTAATCCATTTTACTTAGCACAAATGTTTTGTTATTCGTTTTTTTATCATGTTTCGGCTTGACATTGTGGTCTGGGACACCCTGTATATGGTTTAAGATAAATATCATTACAAATCCTTTACTATAATTATTTTAAGTGTTATATGTACCTGTAAAATGCCATAATACTCTACCAATGGTAGAGTGTAAAGAAATATGTAAAACTTATTTATCCAGAGGTTAATAAATTTTATTTTTTTAATTTTAATGTATGATTTTAGCTTGTTATTTAGTTAATGATTCACATTATTTAAATTCATATGGTTTGATATTAATTTTTTATTTTATTTTTTTAAATATTGCAAATCTTTTTGGTTCATATTATTCGTTTTTGTTAAAGATAAGCATTATTTGCAAAGTGTTTGTTATACTCGATATGATATGATTGTGTTTCATAAAGAATATCTTTTTAAATACAGTTAAGCCTCGATTATTCAACTGCTGCTTTGTGTTATGTCTACCGTGGTCCACCTATTTTTTTACTTTTGCTGAATTTTTTAGATTCAACTTAATTATTAATATTCTCTGGAAAATATTTTTCAGAGTATACCACAAAAGATAGTGAGAAAATTAACGAAATTTGATTTTGTGTTGACAAAAAAAGAAAGGAAATCTGACTCAGTTATACTAATTTTCACAGATATTTAAAGAAGTTGAAAATTTTAAAAGGAAATTTTTTGAAAAGTAGAAAAAACTGGGAGAATAAAGGCATTTCATCTGGAATTTTGATCTGAAGTTTGATCTGAAGTTTGATTAATTGCTAGTTTATTGTTCAAAAAAAAAAAATAAATAAATGATAAAGAAATGAAATAGAACGGAATTGGACAAGTGGGTATGATACCTATCTTCATATAAAAAAAAATATTGATTTTTGTATAGCGTAAGAGCGGTTAAAGCTAACATTTTTTATTTTATCCAAACAATATACTTATAGTTGTCTATTAACTTCATTAAATAAAAAGTGGCCAAAGTTGAATTTCTAGTATTGACCCTGTCCAACTCCATTATAATAACGCTTTTATTAACCTTAAATAGGGGTGGCTAAACACACCAAAGTTTAGCAAGTTAGTATATATGTATGTATGTATATACAAATTCATATATATTGTGTTGTTATACAACTACTGTTAACCCAGTTTTTCGAATATCCATTCAATGTGTGTGCAATCGAGACTATACTGTTTTTTGTGTATATATGTTTGCATAAAAAGTAAATGATCAAGTTCAAGGTGAGTTAAATTGTTTCCAAAAATACGTTGCGATTTAAGGACAAATAATAAATTATGTTTACATTACTCTGATAATGAATTTCTTATTTAATGTACAATATTTACGATTGGTCCCCGCCGAACACTTCCATACTCTCACCAGATCTCACCAGAAGAGTTCATCTGCTTTATGTAGCGACACGGTTTAGAATTGGGAAATATACAGATAATCAATAAACTACAGACTTATTAGTCATCCATTTACTTATATTTATTGATTATAAACCAATTTCAAAATAAACAACAATCCATATCCTCAAGTCGTATAATCAGTAATCATGCAATCGAAAAATCATTGAAAATTCAAATCATTTAGTAAAAGTCAGTTATAAAATTATACATCTGACTGAATTATAAGAATTAGAATTATTTAATTAACATTAATACATACAGAAATATCAAAACCTCTGATTTCTTGTCAAAATTCAAAATTTTCGTTGCAAGCACGGTGCTGAAAAAATACAGAAAGTCAAACTACCTATCAAGAACTCTGATCTCATATCATAATTAAAAATGTTTAGTGCAAATATGGTACTAATCATATCGAGTTCACTTTTCAAAGAATGTAACCTAATTATACATAGTCTACTTGTATAAAAAGCTTGCGTAAAAACTCGACATAAACCACTAGGACATCAAAATTGGTATATAATATACTCCGAAACCCAAATGATGACATTCCATTTAAAATGTATAGATCGTTTAATATTTAAACTAATTCACTAAAGGAAATAAATGTTCTTTTTTTAAATAATTCATAATCAGTCATTACATGCACATAGTCAGGTATTACCTCCAACATCAATATATTTTATTTTAAATCTTTTGACAAACAATTAAATAAACATTTTGATAATCTTAAAACGTCATTAATAAATGCTATTTTAGAAGAAGTAAGCAACAACTTTTCTTTTATAGGCAATAAAATTGATTGATAGCCCGCCAGAAAATCCCAAGACATGACAAAATATTATAACCAAAATGCCATAAATATAATTGCAGTCACAAGTGTAATCCCCCAAAGAAATATATACACACTAACACCTCTATTTAGTATATTAAAAGTTGAAAAGAATGAACAAAAAACTTTTAATTTATTTAATTATATTTTAAAACCATTTCTTAAAAAAACACTTTTCCATTAAAACGAAAAAAAAAACAAAGATGAATAAAAAATTGCACCTCACCAAGTCATAAACAAATTAAAATGCCATTGAATAAGATTTAAAAAAAAGAAGACGGAGGAGATGAAAAAATATGATGCCATGAAAATTTTCAACACCTATCAAATGAGAAAAAAATGAGAAAAATTGTTAATGAATACTGAATGGCCGTAAAAAAAAATAATAATTTACTTCATCTTCGTCTTCTTGGGATTTTTTTTTTCATACGTATATAAAAAACCATTAGTTGACACCACTAAATAACCACCGGGCACGCATAAAGTAAAAAATCAAATAAAAAAGAAACTTGAAAAACAAAAAAAAAAAGAAGGCTAAAGACTAAAAAAATATCTAACTTTAAAAAAAAAAACTCAAAAAGCGCTTGTGATCTATACAAAACCTGCAAGCACATTACGCAGGGTAAAACAAAAATCATTTAAGAAGGCAAATGCAATAGGAAACAGCACAAGATGCATTAAGTAATGCAGTTGTAAGTGTTTAAATGCTGTAAGCAAGATTAATAGTTAAACAGCAGGAATTTAATTAATTGTAAGCACATATGCGCGCATTCACTGCAGTTTGCTTGCCACAAATTTTCTCGATGGGCAAATACAGATACATGTACTTACATGGAGAAAGAAGTGACAGTAGCAGCCATCATTTGAAAAAAAAAACTACTCAAAATGCATGGAGATTTTAGGTGTTTTTGTAAATATTTTTTTTTTGTCAATTTAGTCATCACCTTATTTAATGAAAATGTTACATACCTACCAGACATACATACGTACATACGTGATAAGGCATTTATGGCACTTTAAATTGCCTACTGCGCTTCTTTCCCCCTTGGCACAAAATTTCTCTATTTCCATTTACATGATCAGTGTGACATTTCCCCAAACAGTGATACCTGCTGTTGTAAATTATATAAAGGCAGCTATTATTAGATCCAATACTGCAGCACACTCTAACTGTAGCATAAATAGCAACCGATGAAAAACAAACAAACATTTTGAGGGAATACAATTGTATAGTGAGTAAAAAAAGTAAACTGTCGACATTTTTTCGTATTTCCTATAATGCATATATGTAGTACATATATATGTACATATATGTATTGTTTATAGTCAATGTGCTCTTACTTCGGAAATCTCACCTCTTGTGCTTTACTTTATAAAATAAGTACTAAAAAATAGTATTCCTAACTAAATACCCGAAAATCAGAAACTTCTTCTGATCAATAGACCACAAATACTTTAAAACTAAAGCAAAATAAAAGAAAATTACAGAAAATTACAGAACTTAAAGCAGAATTCAAATGTAATAAATACTTAGCACCTTGTATTTGAGAGAAATACACCTTTTTTTTTTTTTTTTTTTTTTTTTTTTTTTAAGACCAATACTCAGGGGTAAACCCCTACTCAAGCAGTGTGCATTGTATTGGAATGTGAAGATGGTTGATAGAAGTTTTTTTTTTTTTCATAGATTTTGTATTTTTTGCGCCTTTATTTGTTGATGACACAAGTTGCTGGTAATTTGTCCACTCAAGAGCCAGTGTTATACCTTCACCCTCAAATGATCAAACAGCAATGGCCTCATCTGTCGGTGGATGTTTACAAGTGAATGGTGAGCGTCTTCAGTAGATTAGCTGTTATCTTCCCAGAAGGTGGCGCTGTACTCCTGATCATTGGTTTCTGGTGGAATAGATTAGAAATGTCAGGGGGCGGTTTCTTGCAGATGGTCTTGCTGTAGGGGGGGGGGGGGAACCTCTTATTTTATTTAAATTTAATTTTTAATTTAAATTGTAATTTTAGAAAACCGCAAATATTTTATTTTTATAATTTTGTCCTTCGCTGGAATTGAACCTTGGTCGTGTGAGTTTCTGTGCAAGTTAAAAAAAAGCTGCACTAAATACTGTCAAAGGTTTAAATGTGTAGTAAGCACAGTGTATACAGTGATGTCAGTTCAAAAAGTAAAAATCAGCTGTTAGAATAACAAAAAAAGAATATTTTGTGTACCATTATAATATATATGAGTGGGAAGAGCAAAGAAGATGTATGCTAAAAATTTTATTGTGGCTACCTTGTTATACACACTATGATAGTGTGTACAGTGTAGCTATATGTCGTCAATGGAAATAAAGAACGCTTTAACTGACAAAACCATAAACGTTCACCAGAGCCAAAACACCTGTATGAAAGTAGAACAAAGACACTGGTATTTTTCAAAACACAGACAGCGTAAGTGAATTTATTTCCATCGTAGAAATCTGGGACCGGAATCAATCGACGCGTATTTTTTTTTCTGATAAAATCGATTTTCGATTTTTTATCAGTTACAGCGTTCTTTATTTCTTACGACGATATGATAATACATGCCATCTCTCATTATCATAAATTGTAGTGCACTTGCTGTGTTGTTCTTGTAATAGTTGTTGGAGTTTCGTCGCTGTATACACTGTATACTAGGTTACTCGAAGCTTAAGAGAATTCTATTTATTTTCTCAAAAGGCTGTCAGCTGTGAGGTACTGTCGCTTGAAGTATAAGCTATTTAGTGAAGGGTTTGCCATTTAGGAATTTGGATTATTTAAAAACTAAAGAAGGCGTAAAAGTATTTAAAATTTAATACAAAAATCGTAATTCAAACATGACACTTTCCGAGCATTACATACATACATAGATAATTGACTATTATAACTCTCTTTCAGGATTACGGCCTAGCTTCTCGCAGCACCGGTATCTGCAGTTTAAAGTCGACTTCGACTGACAGAATTGAGAAGCTTGCTCACGGAAATTAGTTACACTAACAGCTTTTGCAAAAATACTGTTAAGAGGTAATCGTCGAAAGAAACCCTTTTTTCGTATTTATTTTTTTACCTCTTAGCTGGTAGGCCTATACACTAACCACTAGACCACGGCGACTACATTACGGACAGATTATGGTGGCCACAATTTAAAGTCACTTGAATTTTCAGTACATGTCGACATGTTTCTTCTTTAATTAAGTAAGTTATTAAAAAAAAAACCTTCTAAATTAATTATTTAATGAGGACGTTATCTGACTGCATTATACTATATATTCCTTCAAATTTCAGTTCACGCTTTCCAAAAAAGTAAAGAAGTGTAAAGTGTATACATCACTTAAATTTTAAAGAATTTAGTTTTAGTTTTTTTAAATTCATATTAGTAAATATTGTACGTTAACTACTTACCACTCACTATACTTTTGCATACAAACACTTGAACTACAAAATCAAAAACAAACAACAAAATACAAGCACCTAAAGAAAATATAACATTTTAAGAAAAAACATTTTAGCATTTCTACTTCACAGCAGTCGAAATCATCCAATTTCATTCAGGAAAATCACCACACAAAGAGCTCAGTGATCAACAATGTCTTGTTGTAACATTTAACATTGAACGTGACAAAATCAAGAAACATCGTCATAAGGAAAACATTTTTAAAATTGTTTAAAATGTTTTACAAACATTGTTTAAAACATTTAGTTTTTTTTTTTACAAAAAGGAAAACAAAAAAAAGTTAAAGAAAAACTCTTTGGGAAACTAAATTGTATAAATATAAATATAAATGCATAATTTATGATTTTTCAATAGATTTTCTCCTTTTCTTTTGATTCTTTCTTAATTGCTGCGATAATTTTTTGATAATATAATTTCTTTTGTTAAAATATTTGAGAAGAAAAAAAGGAAAAAATTGTTGAAATTTTTAAAGAATCATCACCTGACTTCATAATTTAAGGCAAACTATTTTGTTTAGGCACAAAAATCGTGTCAAAATTAAAATTTTTGAAAATTTTTGAATATTATCTTAAAAAAATTTAAAAAATTTATGAAAATTAATAACTTGGAATAATTTTTTTCAAATACACTTTTATTGAAATTCATATTTTAGTTGTGTGATACTCTACTTGGAAACAGCGCTATTTATTAATAATTTTTAAACACAAAAACTTAAAAAGGAAAAAAGAAATGGTTTTGCTATTAAAGACAATGATCGACAATAAATTACTATAATTCAAATGAAAAATGTTAGAAAATTTTATTAAAGACAATTCTTTTTAAAAAATATTATTCGTTTTAATTTTCGGAAAATCTTATCAAAAGTTTAAAATTATAGATATTCTATGCATACACTGTGTGTAATTTTTAAGTAATGGAAACATAAGCATATACGGACACCACTACATGATAAAAGACAAAAAAAAAGACCCGGTTTTGCCCAAAGTCATGAACTTTTTCTTTATGGGGCCCAAAAATTTGGAGCCTCGGTATCATTTTTTCAAAAAAGTTATCATATCATCAGGCTCATATCTTGCAAACCGTTCGGAATTTTGATCTTCTTTCTGAGGCAAAGTTGTAGGTCTTTTCATGAAGAATATAAATTGTGAAGGTATAAAATCAAAAAAAGTAATAAAATTCCATCTTTTTACCGCATATCAAAACTCAGATAAAATTACGTAGTAGTGTCCGTATATGGTTATTTTATTTTTTTCATTTTGCACTTTGATATTAAGATTAAGTGATACTTTTACCTAATCTACAGTAAGTCAACTAAAAATGAAGAAAAAAATATTAAAACACTTTTTTTAGATCATCTTTAAATAAAACTTAAGTTATTATTTGTCTTTGCACAAAGAGAACTGCTGCTTTTTCAAAAACCTGGATTGTAAATTGAAAATTATAATTCAGTACCAAAAAAAAAACTGAAAAAGAAATTTGAATTTCAAAAAAACACTTTCAATTAGTTTTCTTTGAAATTCATTTGATTCACGAAAATTATTGAAACAATTAAAAAGTGGATTGAATTAATTTTTTCAATATTAATTCTTTTACTATTTATAAAATTTCAACAATTGGCTGTTAAAACATTGTTTTTTAACCACTGCATCAATAATTCCTAGAATAATACTTAGCTGTGTAAAATAGTAGTTAGCACTCTTTTCAAGGTGTTATTAGTGTCAGTATTAATTCTTTTCAGTGCTTTAAAAGTTATTGCTATTAATTTAGATGCATTCTGTCTAATCAGCATCCTGTTAGTAAGATTGTCAATAAAATTATTTGGTAATAAATTCATAATTAAACGTACTACGATATACTTATCTATCGTCAAATTTCGTTGACGTTTAGCTGAATAAATTTTGGAAACAAAAACAAAGTCAGCATGGCTCGATAGCAATCGCCGTTCATTGCAACGATTGCGAGAAGCTAGGCCATAACACTGACACAGGGTTGTAATTGCCAATAATATATGTATGTTTGTAAAATTTTATGTTTAATTTATCTCTAAAAGAGGAATACATTAGAGGTAATATAATGTAGAATCTATGTAGGAGAATAATGTTAGTGGTCTAATATGATCTAATATATAAAACCGCAGTTAATATTAATAAAAAAACAAGTTCGTAATTATTTGGTTAACGTATTGACTTTGTGATTTCAAACAGACAAATATGATTCTCCTGAGTAAACTGACATAGCCTACAGATAAAATGAAGCGAAACAAAGGCAACTTTAGTAGGATCCCCTACATGAACTCCTCTACGTATAGTATTTAATTCTATCATCTGATTGTTTTTACATTATCGAAAACATTTTGAACTATATAAGTATGCAATCCTTTAACTCCATGCTAACTTTTTGTACAAAATTTCTATGAAAAATATTTTTTTATTATATCATCAGAGTTGTCCAACCGTAATTGTTTTTTATTGGTCCAGTTATTTAACAAACCTTCTAAATATATTTTATGTATTACATGTGTAAAAACCTAAAGCTTTTTTACTTCAATTATTGCAATTTTCGAAATGATATCACCCTCAGCATTCAGAATCTTTTCCAAATTTGTTTTTATTTGCACCGCTATTGCATTTAATATCTTATATTACAACAATACCTTAAGGACCCAATTTATTTGTACTGATTGAAAACATTAAATTTAACATAAACCATTATTTTATTTCATTTCAAATCCATTTACGATGGATGTCATTGAAAATCAACGGCTTTTGAACTACAAAGGCACTACAACATCAGAAAATTATGTAAAAAATTATTAAATAATATACATGCACTATAAATGATACCAACCACCAAACACAATAAAAAATACAAAAAAATATATGAAAAATACAAAGAGAAAACCTGCAATCATATACAATTTCTTTGGACAAGAACGCTTTTAATATATTGGTCATACAGAGTCGTACAGAGTAGTACTCTTCTTCAGCACAATAAATAAAACAAATGGAATATGAAAATGTACAATCAAAAGCATTCATTTTAATGAAGAAGAAATACGCATAAATTGAGTCCCGTGGGAGAGAAAATTAAATAAATAAAAAAGATAAAAAAAATTATATATATAAAACCTTTCAATAACCATAACGTACACTTGGAATCAACCTTAAAAATTGTAAAAACAAAATAAAAAAATCAACAGAAATCCAACTTGTCACGTGATTCAATAAATAAATAAATGCGTCTGAGTTTGTTTGTTTGTCTGTAGCAATAGAAACTTTGAAGGATCATCCCTTAAACCAATACAACAAATAATGACAACAAAAGCAATATGTTTCTGTCAGATGAAGACCAACTGACTAACACACGCACTTACTATTGGTTTTTGTTGTACTACACACTTAGCAAATAGCTGCGAAATATGAAAACCGGAAACCAAACCCGCATCAACATAAACATCAGTGAAGGCAAGTTTAAGATGCGTATTTCAATATCGTGGGTAAAATTATTTATTGACTACTCACTTGGTTGGTGTCTATGACGGTGACTGTGTGCAGGCAGGGTGTACAATCATAATGATGATTGTTTTTATGTTTTTCTTGTTTATGGTTAAAGTTGGTGTATTAAGTTTTGTTTTCATTTCTCATGCAGTAGTGCAGTATTGAAATAATTTCATTTGTCCAGTTCTCACGCAATCATCCTGTCAGGATACTTATCGATTATAAGAATTTAAAGTGTCTTGAATGATTTCATTATTTTGATAACTGATGGCTGGATAACAAATTTAAATGAATTATTTTAAAACCAGAGTTAGGGGAACTTTGCAACCATTTTAGCAGAATTTTAATAAATGAGTATAGTAGGGTATAAAATTTGTTCCGAAAAACACAGGACGATATTTATTCGATTTGCATTAAATTAACAATATTTTTGATTTTTGAGATGTTTATAAAACAAGCAATGTATGAAAATCCAATTTATAAATTTGTTATATATCTAAAATATCATTTATGAATATAGCCCTAAAAGAAGTTCTTTTCTGACGATATGGGTCGAAGAAGGCAATTAGGAGACCTTACCTTTTGAGAGCCCATACGTTTTATTTTAAACAATATATATGTATATAGAATATCCAATGTCGAATTCCGCCGTTACAAGTAATTTGCACAAATTGTAGGTTGGAAAAAGAAAAAACATACATAGAACAATTCGTCGTGCGGGAGTTTATGTGCTCTATCCGCTATTTCATATTTTTTATATATCTCGAGTTAATGACGCCACTTTAGATTTTCGAAACTGGATGAGATATCCGAAAACGGATTGCAGACTTGAAGAAATTGGGGTCGAAAATCTAAAGTGGCGTCATTAACTCGAGATATATAAAAAATATGAAATGGCGGATAGAGCACATAAACTCCCGCACGACGAATTATTAAAGTAGGAAAGTTATTACCAAAGCGAATAGCTTATATGATGCGGTCAATCAGGTGTCTTGTCCTTTAGTGGTTGAAGCTGTCAAAATGTACTGCAGTATATGGATGCGGGAGCTTTCAAATTTCATTATTGTGTTTGTTGTAAAACTGCCGCCACATTATAATCAACCCGCTTTGATTGTTGCCTTCAAAAAATTATTATTCTTCATAAGTGAAACAACAAATGTTACAAAACAAGTGTTAAACTACTCTCTGAATTTTCTTCCCAGTTGTAAAAATGGGTACAATAGAGGAAAAAAGAGAGAGAGAGAGATAGTGCGCCTATTGAAAAGTGTCATGATACAAAGAAATAAAGATAACGCATTCCGGTTGTAAAAGTACAACCTGCACATCTACGTCACACCAACCATAAACAAGAAGCACAATCACACAAACACTCGTATTTGGTAGGGGAGAATTTTGTTTACATTTTAGATTTTGGTTAGGATGACGCCACAAAGAGAGAGCATTTATAACCGACCTGCGCAAAGCACTATCTTTATTTTTTTGTTTCATGAAAAAATGTTTAATTTTCCTATATGTATATTTTTTGAACACATGAACACATTTTTCCCTATTCTAAAAGAGGTCTGAAGGATTATTATCAGATAAATACATAATTGCTCATTACAACCCTGTTTTAGGGTTACGGCTTAGCTTCTTGCAGTACTCATGCTGTGTGTGTTTATTTTTATTCATGAGTGCTGGGACCTACAGTTTAATGTCTACTCCGAACAACAGACTTGAGAAGCTTGTTAATGGCAATAAGATAGTCTCAGGCCTATTGCCAGAAAACTGCCAACAAATAGTAGCCGAAGGTAATATCTTCTCACATTTCTGTCTTTCAAGTACATTCTTAGTACATGTAAAACCTTTATTATTTTCATCAATATTTTTAAATAACAAGAAAACAAGAGCAAATGCCAGTTTTTATAATCGAACAGCCTAAATAAAATCAAATAAAACTTAAAATTCTAATATGAAATATCAACTCAGCAAAAATAAGTTATATTTTTGAAAGCTCAAATGTTTGCTGATGTATTAGCATATACTCGTATTATATGTAAGTAGTTATGTATAAAGTTTACCGCGTTCCCTTATTTGGAAATAGATTGTAAACTGATGGCGATTAGATATACACCAATACCCCGATTTGCGTCGCTTCAGTTTGCGTCGCTTCGAAGTTGCGTCTTTTTTCAAGTTTCTGAATTTCAATGTTGCGTCGTTTTTGTTTCAGTTTGCGTCGTAAATGCTTCGATTTGCGTGGTTGATATGAAAATGTTTTTACAAAGTTAAAGCAAAAAAAGGGGATTTCCCGTTTAGTAGAAACCAAATTTGCAGGTGTGCGTTGTTTACATGTTAAGCGTAGTTATTAGTTTCGAATTATATCAGCGGTCTTCACAATTGTTATATTTTTATTTTAATAAAATCTGTTATTCAAGAAATAATAAGAAAATATATTGATTTAAAAACCCTTTTTCTAAGCTAAACTGTTTAAAACCAGTATTGACTAAACGAAAATCAAATAGGTAAACAATTGAAAATTCTGCTTCAGTTTGCGTCGTTTCGGTTTGCGTCTCATTTTTTCAGTCCCAATTAGCGACGCAAACCGGGGTATAATATAATGTCTTAAGGAATAAGCCTTTTAAATATGAATTTAGTTTCTCTCCCTTATAAAACTGTTCATTGATAAGTTCTAATTTTTGTTGGGATTTTTATTGTAATATAATATAGCTAATAAATGTAACCTTTAACTGAAATAACTTCAAAATAAAGCAAATATATAGTCATATTAAATGCAAATATTTGATAATTTTTACATTTACTAAAATTTTCATCAACAAACCATTATTAGTCTTCAGGTGTTCAAATTGTTGTGCCTATAATATAAGATATCTTATTGCTGTAAGCTTATCCTTTACAGAACACTAATTAATTGAATACTTAAGAAATTCTATCAATTAACTTAAGCTACTGTGGGAACTAGTAGTGCCTTGAATTTATTCTTACTGCTTAAGCAATTAAATGTCATTGTCATTACAAAAAAACCAAAAAAATGAACAAATAAAAGCAAACAGAATTAGCATAACTATAGGTAAAGTGACTTACAGAACCACTTACTAAAAAACTCATAAGAAAATCAAGAAATTTACAAACACAATCAATTTAATTTTCATATTTTATCTATAAAAGGCACTACAACAACATACATTTAAATACAAAAAAAAAAATATTGTACTCGTATATCCGGTAACGCTCCTTTTTAACTGGTGTGAAACACGGAAACATTAATTCATAAAATTTACATACTCATACAAGTACTGTTTAGAAAATATACTACTTTTTTAGATGGCAGTAAAATTCTTAAATAATTAAATGAACCCTTTTTTCTGTAACGCATTTATAAGTATAATCGGCAATTTTAATGACAACAGTTGTGTTCTTCATTTATTTGACAAACAAGTTTAACATACACTTCCTTTGTGAATATTTTAAGATTTTTTTTCACTTTATGAAGACTTTTGGAACCATAATTTTTATCTTTAAATGCAGAAAAAATATATATTAATCCTGATTAGATTTCGGCTTTTAAGTTGTGCATTTAAAATTCTTGAGTGTAACATGTTATTTGGGGTGCATATTATTATAAAAAAAAACCGCTGTTGACATTGGCTTTTAATAAAAATTTACACCAAATAATCTTAAAAAAAATTACAATTTGTTTTATACAATATTTACTCGCATTTTATATTTCAGTTTAAGAAATTATTGAATGTGAAATCTTCAAATAAAACCTATTATTATTGTAAGTTCTTGTTTCTCAAAGTACTTCATAATATATTTAATAAAACCTAATAAAATTTATCCCTCAATACGAGGTATGATCAAAATTTAGCCGTTATTTTCAATTTTTTCAAAATTATTTCAATTAATTATCTTCAAAATATTACCCTTCAAAGTAATCCCCCTTAGATATAATACACTTATGCCAGCGTTTTTTCAATCCTCGAAACACTTTTGAAATGCGCTCTTTGGTATCGCCAACAGTTCCTGTTTCGATTTTTCTTTTATCTCCTCAATTGTAGCAAAACGCTTTCCTTTCATCGGTGTCTTCAGTTTTGGGAAGAGGTAAAAGTCAGCGGGGGCCAAGTCTGGTGAATACGGTGGTTGAGGCATGATAACGGTTTTGTTTTTGGCCAAAAAGTCACGCACAAACATCGATGTGTGAGCTGGTACGTTATCATGGTGTAAAATTCATGATTGGTCTTTCCAAAATACTGTGTGTTTCTCACGAACTGCTTGTTAGAGCTGCAAAACTATCGATAGTCGGCCCCATCGATAGTTTCGATAGTTTAAAAAAAACTATCGATACTATCGATACTATCGGTTTTCTATTTTTCTGAGAAAATTAGAATCGCAATACGAATTTTTGGATATATTTTTACTAGGTTCTTCTAAAATCTAGTGGAGAAGTAGAATTCAATTTGTATCGAAAGTCCAGTAAGTAAAGCTCTATTAAAATATAGCAAGTACCATGTATGTATATGGTTTATTATTCGCTTTCAACTGTCTTTCATAATAAATGTTTTAATTTAAATAAAAGATATACATATGTATACTATTGCAACATAAATTTCAATTTTATTACAAAATAACAAAAAAAAAAAAAAAACGCAAATTATTTGCCAAAAAAAAAAAATTAATTAAAGCTGTTAGTTTGAGATATTTTTTTGAAATTAACGGTAACCGTAAAAGGCTTTAATGTTCAAAACGTAAAACATACATTCTACATATGTAAATATCAAAATTCTAATTAAAAGGGATTATAAAAAATAATTCATAAATAAAATTAGGTACAGAAGCGTTAAAGTTATAAGTTATACCAGGTTTACCCAATACTTTTTGTTAATGAACAATAGTTTATCGACCGTTTTTGGTCTATGGTCTTAATTGGCTTCTCCCCTTCTCTGAAATTAGGGTGCGAACATTTAAGGTGATCTAATTAATATGTAGTATTGCCGCTAGTTTTATAATATTTGCCACATAAACGGCATTTAGCACAATTTTTATCTTTGGTTAATTCAAATAAGTCGAAGCATATGAATACGTCCTACGTATCTTTTTTGGAATACCCTCTTCATCATCGTTGTTTACCTCAATGTTTTCGTTGCCAATTTCTATTAACACAGACAGACATACACACTCCTATGGATGTGTCCATTGGACACATATGTACATACATTTAAATAGTATTGTAATAAGTAATATGTACTTACTTTCTGATAATTGTAGGAATCTCTTTTCAAACCTGTTTTTTATTTAAATATTCTTTATTCTTTCAGAAATACTATTAATAATACCAGAAACTTTTACTTTAAAACTTCTTTGTGTTATTTTTGTGCCGTCAATAATTCGCCGCTGTCGTTATATTAAGGTAGCCGTTGCCGCTGAATAAAAATAACTAAGTTTAAATAAAATTAATTACCCTAAGGTGCTTAATAGGATAACACTTTTTGAAATATTGACTCTTTTATTTTACATTAAATAAATGCAAATATATTATTTTTATTGAAAAATTAGAACATACATACGAAAATTTACCGGCGGCAAAAAACCTGCGTTGAAAAAGTTTACTTTTAAAATTTTCCGATAGTATCGCTACCGATAGTGAAACCATCGATAGTCGGCCAAAAATAAAACTATCGATACTATCGATAGTACTATCGATTGTTTTGCAGCTCTACTGCTTGTGTTCTGCTCATAGTAGACTCGCCAAATGCCACAGTCAACATTTCAAATGTTTTTGCGCATTTAATTTCATTTTTTACACAAAACTTAATACAGTTTCTTTGGTCCATTTTTTCGAATAGTAAAAAATCGAAGAGCACACTAAAACACGAGTAACCTTTTTATCTGTCAAAAACAAACTGACAATCCAAAATGGCTGATATTACCAACATATATGTATAACAGACATGTGACCTACAAAACAGAAAAAAATGCGAAAATCGAACAAACGTAGCTCACGAAATATAAAAATTACGGTTAATTTTTGATCATACCTCGTATGATATTCAGATAACTAAAATTAAATCCGCCCAGAAACATTTCTCGTTTTTTCCTTATCATCTTCAATGAAATCCCAATATTGCTTTACCATCATATGAAAGCCGTCTTGCTCTTATTAAACTACAGCCACATAAGAGCAGAAGAACTTTTATGAACATTTCGTTAGTGTATAATTTGTTACGTGGCTTCATTGATTCTGAAACTCTTCTAATTAAGCTGGAACTCATAGTTCCAAATCACCCGACATGATATTGCATTCCGCCTAAATTAAAATATTTTTGTTGTAGGTTCACTTATTGTTACCCACTTAGAAGAATGACTGCGGATTTTAACACAAATGTTTACCTCATTGAGTACTCATTGGATTATGCGGCAATAAGAAGACGAAGTTTTGTAAAATAAAAGAAATTATTTTATAGTTTGAATAAAATTAATAAATAAATTATATGGCCGACTACATTACTTCTGTACATCTACAGCTAGAATAAAATTCTCAAAATTTTTATTTTAAGGAAGTTATTATTTCAAGAACATTTACGTTTATTAAGAATTTTCTTAGGATGTATGAATTGTTTTTGCAAAACACTGTTTACTTCTTTATCCTTGGCCTTATACTTCAAATGAAATATATGTGTGTACAAAAAAAAGGTTTAATTAATTGTTTTATTGTAATCATGTAATTATTTTTCAGCGCTAGGCTTTTCATTGGTCCCCTCCCAATTGTATATAGAGGCCAATTCATCTGTAAATACTTTTCTTTTTCTTAGAAACTGTGTCTGCACATCGCTACCAACTTTTTTCAAAAAATTTTTCTAAACAAAAAAGAAATTAATAAGAAAATTTACAACCATTTTGCGTATATACTTACAAAATCATCCAGTAACTCCTCGTCGTTCTTTTTTTTTTTTTTTTTTTTTTTTTTTTTTTAAGACCAATACTCAGGGGTAAACCCCTACTGATGCAGTGCATTGTATTGGAATGTGAAGATGGTTGATAGGTTTTTTTTTTTTTTTTTTTTTTTTTTTTTTTTTTTTTTTTTTTTTTGATAGGTGTTTTTGTATATTTTGCGCCTTTTATTGTTGATGAAACAAGTTGCTGTAAATTTGTCCACTCAAGAGCCAGTGTTATACCTTCACCCTCGAATGATCAAACAGCAATTGCCTCATCTGTCGTGGATGTTTTATGTGAATGGTGAGCGTCTTCAGTAGATTAGCTGTTATCTTCCCAGAAGGTGGCGCTGTACTCCTGATCATTGGTTTTTGGTGGAATGGATTAGAAATGTCAGGGGGCGGTTTGTTGCAGATGGTCTTGCAGATGGTCTGCAATTCATCATTAAAATTGATCAAATCCTCCTTCAACAGGAATGGCAGATTGCCAAATTTCATTCTGCTATAAATATAAAATAATAAAGTGTTTTAATATATAAGGACTACCTGTTAGCCTTGACCGGTTAATACAACAGTAGTGGTAGGTACATTTATCAAGTTTGTTAGTGAGCTGTGACTAAAATAATCAACATGAACTAATAATCAGCTTTTACTAATATTTATCATATGAAAAAAAGCAGTAGAATAAAGAGTTCAAATATACTTATATGTACATACATAGGTACTTTATTTGACATAGATGAAGTAAGATGGAAATTCACATGTACACAAATGTATCCATCAGTTATTTCATATTGCCCTTAGAAAACTGTTAGAACCTTCTGATTTCAATGAGCTATTTCAGTCATAATATAATTAACTAATATATAATAGATTTAAAAAAAGGTTTGTATATCAAAATTTCATATGAAATTCTGTTTCATAAACCTGTTATACAGCCAAGCTGCAGACTTTAATTAAATTTGGTAACGGAATTCAACTCCGCGCCATTTTATCAGCTATGCCACATTCAAATAAAGTTTCCAAAAATTTGGTCTTAGGTACCTCTAGTTAGCTATTTAAAATTTTTAAAACAAGTGGTAAAGTAAGTGATGTCAAATATAACAACACACTTTGTGAGTTGCAGACAAGATTTTGCTTGTTAAACCTACTTAAATGGAGTAATACATATTTAACTTTCATAAGGCTTTTCTTAAATATTTGTCAGTCAATCTCTTCCTAAGAATTCAAATAAAATTTAGATACCTACTAAACCCAAATCAAAGTTAAACTGAAATTTACATTTTTTAATGCATTCTTTATTTGGGAAAAAATTATTCTTTAAAAATTTTAAATATTTTTACAGAGAAAAGCCCATATACATATATAGACTATTCCATTAAGCTTCGTATCTTTGAATTTAAATAAAAAAATATTTATGAGATATCATGGAATTTTTGTATTCGTTCGAAAACTTATTTATTTCATTATTGTGGAATAGAACATCGTACAACTGTTCCCCAACGTTTCTCTGGGTGCAGCGCATCCAAAATGTCGAATTTTTCATGACTTTGTCGTATAACAATGACAGTAACTTACAACAAACAGTGACCTTTCCAAGAAGCTCTAGGACCTCATGTGAATTAGTATCGTTCCAAATTTGTGTGTTTCCGACGTCTGTCAAAAAAAAAAAAATAAATTAAAATAGAAAAAATTCATAAAGCAAATTACTATCAAAATTTTCAAGGTATCTAACGTATAGAAGTTGAAAAAGTTTTACCTTTAGTTGCAATGATAGTTGAACAGCTAACTTACATTGTATATTATAACTGCTATTAACTACGTAACGCAACGTATGTACTTCTACCTTTATTTGTTCACGCGGTAAGTTATTAGAATAGAACATCCAACTTAATTAAATAATAATGAATAGACAAAACGGGTTGAATAATTGTTAACTATATTTTCAAACGAAGCTTTTAAGCCGTTGTTAACTGTCAAAGTATGAAATACCTCCTTGGAAGACCCTACATATCTCCGTACACATATATATCCGTACATTCTATAATTGACAAAACGTGTATATTTTCAAGGACAAATAAAATTTAATTGCGACAATATTTGAAATTTTTAAAAAGCAGCGTAGTAAAAAAAAAAACACAAAAATCTTGTCACACATTAAAGTTATTTAAAATCAGTTCCACTCGTTTTTATTTTAGTGTTTTGTTTTATTTAAGAAATCTTTTCCTTTTATTTCTTCAAAAAATTTTCAAAAACATAAAAAAATTTTAGCAATACTTAACAAGTTTATTTTTTTGTTATTTTTAATTACTGCTGCGTAAAAGGTATCTGTTCAATTTATATTTTTTAAAGGTTTTTAATTTTTTTACTTGAAGAACACCTTGCAAAAATGTCACTTCATAATAGAACAAGCATTGACAATAGAACGACGCTACTGCACAGTCAATAGCACGATCACGGCAAATAACTTGCAGCTTTTCAATGGCAATTTTGCAACCCCTTTTCAAGCATTACAAATCCAGTTTTCTATAATAATTATTACTATATTGGGAACTGGTTAAAAATTAAAGAGACGGCTGGTTTTTAACGGCATACCTGCGCTTAAAAAAAGATGTAACAAATCTGCGCACCATTCAAAAATGTGAGAAACTTTTAACGTTCACAAAATGAAACTCACCCTTAAAACAATTTTATACAATAATAGATTTAAAAAAGAAAACTTCAACCTGGCAGTTGAACTGCACCACCCCTCTTACGTTAAAGAAGAAAACATACATCCTGTGCAATATGTTGCGCATCATCATTAGCAACAGGATTTTTCTACCATTAAACACCAGCCTTTACACAAAAGTATAATTTTATTTTTTTCAAACATGTTTGTATTGGTGAAATGATTGTTATTTTATACTTTCCCACCAGAAACAAACCAGAAAAAAAGGACTGTCTGTCTGTCTATTTTCTGTATAGTTTGGTTACATTTGGCACCAAACCACCCCTTGTTGTTGGGCTGTTGTGTTTACTGTGATTGTGTATTTATGGTGTGGTCCCGCTGCTTGACGCTTTGATTTCCCCTTTGTTGTTGTCATTGTTATGCTCAATCTCGCTTAATGTCCGTTTTAGATCAAATAACATTGAATTGTTTGAAATGTATAAAGATTTCTTTTTTTTGCGTTTAAATAAAATCATCATACAACTTACAGCTGCCCGATTATATGAGCGATTTTTTTTTTAATTTCGCTTTGGGCCTGGGAAAATATAACTTTTTCGTTTTCATATCTGTTAAATGTTTGGGATTTTTCCTTTTCATATGATTTATTATGTGTTGCTGCTTATTATTGTTATTTGTTTTCACTTTGGGTGCTTTATTTCTTTGTTTCTTATTTCAAAAGAAGCCTGTGTTTATAATGAATTAAGGGGTGGCAACTGTACCTGATAGAATGTAGTAGTCTTACCTACTTGTCAAATTTGGATGTGGCACAATAAAGTTTTGGAATTTCTTTTAAATTCTGTATGTATAACTATTTGTTTGTTTTTACTTTAAGAAAAATTAATATATTATTTAAAAAAGAACGCAATAATATAAATAAATCTATACGTTCTCAATACATGACGAAATGGTTTAGTTAAGATGAAACAGGTATGAATTTAACATAAACGTTAAAAATCATAAGTGGCCATTGCAACCCTGTTTCAGGGTTACAGTCTAACTTCTCACAGCACTCATGTTGTGTGTGTCAATATTTATCCATGAGTACCGGGACCTAGAGTTTAAAGTCGATGCCGAAAGACAGACTTGAGAAGCTTGATAATGGCAATCAGTTACTTTTGGAGCTTTTACCATAAGACTGCTAAGAGGTAATTCAGCCGAAAGAAATATTTCTCTTTTGTATTTCTTTTTTTAAGCTGTGATTTGAACCCGGAGTTATCGTCTTAGTGCAAAAATAAATTCCATCAAGTTTGTAATTATTTCAACAATTTTCGTTGGTCAGAGGAATTTCAAACTAAAATTAATTAAATGAAAAAAATAAAAGTCAGTTTATATTATATTTTTATATCTGTATTTTTAATATTTCTTTTTATAATCAAATAATACCAACGTAACTTGCTCATTCTCATTGTAGGTATCAAGCAGTGTCTCTTAGGTCATCAGCAAGAACGAGGACAGACAGACAGATGGTCCTAAAAATCGAGCTAAAACGACTTAATGTTGAGAAATAAAAATTTAATTTTTCAAATTTTTTTTATTTTCTTGTTAGATCGGTTAGTTTTATGGACACCAACCAATTGATAGATAATATTAAGAGTTAAATTTTGTTTAAGTCTTTATATGTATATTCCAATAAACAATTTTCATTTGGTTCTGACAACTTTTCTAAGTCATTAACTTTGAACGAAATCTCTTTGTTCTATTTTTCTTTTAACGACATTCATAATTTATATACAGTGTAGCATATTTCTTATTAAAGAAATTTCCAAACCACATACAACAGTTAAAATTATTGCCATTACAATGCAAAAGAAAATTCAAATTAAGTTTTCACCATCCATTTCCAATATTAGGCAAAACACCTGCAAAATCCTTGAGCTATTTAAATGATATTGACAAATATTAACAATTATAATGTCAACGCTCAAAACTGGACTATAGACTGTATTTTCAAATATTTAAATAAAATTATCGAAAAACAAAATCTCTAAAAAAAAAAAACGAAATAGAAAATAAAATGTTAAACCGCTAAAAGCCAGAGTATTAATAATAGTTGCACAAATATAAAATGGTTACGAAGGAAATAAGTCAGGACTATAGTATGTATGAGTATGGAATATACAATTCCTACACATACATAAGCAATATTGTTCAAAAAGATTGGAAGATTGTTAAAAAGTCATTGATATAGACCTAGAATTGGTTGAAACTGACTTTAGAATAGGCTACAAAAAACAAAAAATAAAAAAAAAAAAATATGAAAAATTACTTAGAAACTACTTAAATTCTTTTTCAAATCTCTTTTTGAAATTTTGTTTGAAATTGTCAAACTCGATTTGCTCTTCTTTAAGTCTTCGAAATACGGAATACTGTGGCCAGACCTTCTGGTGGTAATCCAACGTACAAACCTTACACTAATAAGCAAAAGGCCATATAAGATGTTTAAATATGTATATGTTTAACAAAACCAAAGTTTTAAATTTGAAGTAGTACAGCTGTTTCTAAAGGTGCTGTATTATATTCCATATTGCAAGAAAGTTTTATAAAAACTTAAAACTGTTGTAGTGCGCAATAAATGCAACCTTAACTATTACAGGGGGGTAAATTGTTAAGTTTTTAATATGCGTATGCGATATATATTAAAAATAAGTTTACTACTCTTGAAAACTAAGCTTTTTGACTTGGCATTTAATAAGTATGTATATGTTCTCTTTATCAGATATGTTATGGAAATCTTACTAAGACATGAGCCCCGGCATCTGACATCTTGAAAAAAAAAAGAAATATAAAACAAATATTTCTTTCGACGACTACCTCTCAGCAGTTTTCTGGCAAAAACTCTAAAAGTAACAGCTTGCCATGAAGCAGCTTCTCAAGTCTGTCGTTCAGGTTTTTAAACTGTAGGTCCCGGTAGGATAGGAGAGGATGGGATAGGATAGGAGGAAGTGGCCTCGTAATAACAAGGTATAATTGAGCACGCATAGCACCCCGTTGTGATACCACATGATGTAGAGAGCCCTGATAACCACAGGTTCCACACAAAAAATACTACGTAACCAGAAAATTATGCTAGAAACCAGCCAGAGAGTCTAATGAATTTGGCAATTGATCCAATGTCCAGGATCGATAGGTCAGTCAAGCCATCGAGAAAAATAGATCCCAATGTAAGTAATCTTCGTCGAGCCAGAGATAGGCACTGGCAAATATAGTGAACTACAGTCTCCTCTTCCTTAATTGACCCACAGCGCAGTCTCTCCTCGTGTCTGCCCATCACGCAGTGATTTGTGAGGATAGATACAACGGAAGAGATATCCCTGCGGTTCAGTTTAAAGAGTTGATTGGTACGCCTCAAGTCCAGCTTAGTCCAGGTAAGTCTAGCAACTTAACAAGACTCCTCTTTCGACCGATACAGACTTGTAATGGCTACTTATGTATTTCGATAAAAAAAGTTCTTTGTTGTGCACGTTTTGTTATGTATTTCAAACTTCTTACTTCAAACTTCAAGTGTAAAATGGTAAAACGTACACAACAATAACTGTATGTATGTAAAATGATTACACTACTTTTTTTTCTTTCGTTTTCCCTTTCCTATCCATAAACGACAATATTGGGTTGATGGTAAAGCAGCTTGCTGATATCTACTCGTATTATAATGATGCTATAGCAGTTATTGGTTATAGAATTGCCTTGAAACTAAGATAGTAAGTGGTTTCCTTCAGCAATTATAAATCTGTCTTCTGTATCATGCTTAGTTTAGTTGATTTTAGTAGTTGTAGTTGGTAGTTTGCTTCTGTGTTAAAAGGCAATGATTGCTGCCCCTGTCTGACCCAAAACAAAATATGTGACCTTCTCCCAGAAAAGGGACGTACTGTGTGAAAATTAAATTTGAGAAAAACGCATTCAAAGTTTCATAACGCATTATCACGTTTCGTACGTTTTTAAAGGGTAAATAAATTTTTATTAGAAATCTAACCTTTTAGGTACCAGAATCCACTCTTAAGTCCAAACCCGTTTTTTGAGACAGAAAATGGGCCTTTCTCAGAGAAGGTCACATATAATTTTTTTTGACTTTTGAGGTTTTTTTTTATTTGGTGCTTCTGCAGAAGAAGTTACAAATGTCTAGAACAGGGCCAAGACGACTATAAATTTGGTATATGTTATAAATTAGTTTTAATTATTTCCATCAATATAACATGTTCGTACAATAATTTGTTAATTGAAGTGCTTAACCCATTATCTACCGCAAATAAACAAAACAAACTTGCAGCAATTACCAAAATGGCTCCAGTGTACCTGGCACATCAAACTATAATGCTGAGTCTAAGTTGACCCGAATGACTGGTATTGTACTGTAGATTGAAGTAGAAGATTGAAAATAAAATTTTAACCTTAAATAAACAAAAACAAAGAGTAAGTAAATAAAGTCCAGAGAGGTAAACAGAGGGTTAAAAATCTGCGAGTATGACCTGCTGTTTTGCTAAAGCTATTTCTGTACAAGGAGACGAATGATTGTTTTTATTTGGTTTTTTAATGCTAATACTATTTAAATTCATATACATATATATATATACTCGTACATAAAACAAAATAATTCAAATTAGATTCTTCGATTTTCATCACAACCTTTGTTTTCCATATTTAATTTTACTTAATATGGAATATTACAAAAAAAAATTTTTTGTTTACTTTTTAACCAACCCTCGTTACTACTGCTCTAACCCTGAAGGTATTTAAATAATAAAATAAAGCAATAAATACTTTCATATTGGTTAACAAGTAGTAAAAGATGATCAAAAATAGTTTGAATATAAAATTGCTGCTCTGAAAATTATTTAAATGCTATATGAACTCTCCAAGATAAAAAAAAACGATGCGGAGATATGCAAAACAAAAAGTAGCTTCTCATTTTTATTTTACTTTTTTTTTTTATTTTTAAGCCTAAAGGTCTGAACAGAAGATAAAAAGCTATTGAAAGTATGAAAATTATTTACAACATTATTTGCATTTATGCCATACAGATGCTTAAAATAAGAATTTTATTAATGAAAAAGAAATTTTTGCAAAAATTTGTTTGAAGTAGACTAATGAAACTAATGAAATAAAAATATATTTTTCTTTTTTAAATATTTGGTTTTTAAAACATTTAACGTGTCTGATTTTAAATAAGGTTTCATGTTTTGTAAAACCATATATAAATGTTTTCAAAAAACGTTGATAAATGAAATGTTGCAACTTCTATTGTCTGCACAGCCACCACAACTTTTAGTGCAGTAATTTATTTTTATTTTTTTTTTTCTATTTCACTACGTGCCATTTTAAATGAAAAAGAAACGTTTATTTCAGATTTGGTTTGAATTATTATTTTGTGGTTGTTTTTGCCGGTTTAAGTTGCCGGTATTGATATTTTATTATCGTAACAAGTGCTAATAGTCAATGGTTGTAGGACTCACGTATTTTGTATTTATTTACCACTAAAAACCGTTTAGCATTTGTTTTTCTTTTTTTTGTAACAATTGAATGTTAACGCGATGACTAATTCTTTGGTATTTCGTGGTATTACATTGCATGCGGGTATTTGAATGATTTTTTTTTTCAGAACAAATAAAAAATAATGATATTTTCATTTAAATATCAGATCAATACAAGCAATATGTAAGAATTATTAATAAAATTTGTAAGTCAAATAATAGGTGACACAAATTTGCAATGCACTTATATAGGCTACATACAGTTTTAAAAAATATATACATACTTTGTATTAAATTAACTATAAAAACAATTATAGCAGATTTTTAAAATGGACTTATTAGAAGAACACTATTTTTGTGCTACTGAATTCATCTGAAAAAAACTAAATATAAATTCTAAACTCTCAAAACTGTATTGCGTTCCTCATAAATCTAAAAGTTCCCGTTTTACAAATATCGCTTAACAAATTGTGTGCGAATTTAATACCAAATTAATATTGATAGTAGTTTTAAAGAAAATTATGTACAACAAATTTCACATGCAGGGACGTGATAGAGTAAGAAGAGATGGTGTTAGCGTTCCGATCGCTGACTGTCTTCTATCGGAAGAAATTATTCCTGCCTTAAATGATATTGAACCAAATTACGGAAAGGTTGTCATAACTAGCTTTTATACACTTTCATCTCGGAGTTTACAGATACACTATATGGGTTGCTTTTAATGCATAGTGAAACAAGGGGAAAACTTTACTTTATGGTATTAAAGTTGTTCGCCAATAATTAATATTAGACTTTATAGATGTTAGTAATTAAAAAATTGAACTATCAGGCCTGTCACAGAATCCGATCGGAATGGTTTTCATTTCGTATTTTCAATTCCGATCGGTTTTGTTTTAGCTTCTTCAGATTCCGATCGATTTTTCTCATAAAATATGGCAACATAATGTATAGTATTGTAGTCGCCGTGGTCTAGTAGTTAGTGTGTTGGCTTACTAAGACATGGGCCCTGGGTTCGACTCCAGGGCGACTACCTCTCAGCAATCTTCTGGCAAAAGCTCTGAGAGTAACTAATTGCCATGAACAAGCTTCTCAAGTCTGTCGTTCGGAGTCGACATTAAACTGTAGGTCCCGGTACTCATGGATAAAAATTGACACACACAACATGAGTGCTGCGAGAAGCTAGGCCGTAATCCTGACACAGGGTTGTAAAGGCCAGTTAAGTATGTATGTACGTATAATGTATACCAAAACAAAAATAATTTCCAAATTCACAAAATGTTATAGGTGTCGTAGATCGGTAGAAACTATGACAAACTACAACTATTGTACATAATGTTGTTGGTAATTTCCATGTCAAAAACTAATACAACATGTACGACAATTTTTCCTATGTTTCCGAGATTTCGTATCAATACACCAGAGTTGGACGACTTTTTTTTATTTTTCAAATGTATTTTCAAAATTGTTTGAAATGTTTTTCTTCTCTTCTTCTTTTTTTTAAATTTTTTATTCATTATTTACGACAAGGTGTTCAAAAAATGAAATGCCATTTAACTATAATCTACAACAATATAAAATTTTGTGAATTGGGTAAATGTGTTTCAAGCGAATAAGAGCAAATCAAATTGAAAAAATTGTAACAAAGTGCATAAAAAAGTTATACAGATTAAAATAATTAATAATAAAAGAAAAATGCCGGGAATAAAAATATTTTCTTTTTATTTTGGTTTTGATCTTCCTATTGCCAGAATATAAACTTTTTGAAAATTTTTAATTTTTGTTGAAAAAAAATGTGTGGTTTAAAAGATAGCTTCTTTCAGAAATAATTACAAAAATGTGTATATTTTTAAGAAAATAAATGTTAAAAAAATTATTTTTCAATAAAATAAATTAAACACAATATTTGTTTCCCATTAAAAGTGCTTTTAATTAATTTTTTTTAAATTTAAGTCACTGAAAATATCAATTCCACTTAGGAAACTAAAAGTGATTTAATTCCACAAAAAATTTTCGTTTTACTTTCGATCGGAATGGATTTCTGTGACAGGCCTGTATATATTAATAAAAAATTACAATCGTTTCAATCAGAATTTCTCGTAAATTTAAAAGCTCGGCCATTTATAACGAAAATTTTCAGGGTAACTCAGCAGGACTAGGATTTCATTACTTTTCTTATTTATATAATTTACAACAGTTTTCAGAACTAGAAGTTCACTACACATCCCGAAAGAAAAAAAAAAACACAACCGTTCCCTACAAGTAATAGTACTGGTGGCACAGTTATTGTACTCAAGGATTTTAATCATCATTAAACTGATGAAATAAAAAAAAAATCGCTTCCAATATTTTACATATAAAACACACGGTTACTAGTTCGTATTCGATGTAGATACTGCCTCAATTTATTGCAAGATTCTTATTTGAGGGATACACGCCCGATTTAATAAGAAAATTGCACAAATAACTTACATATGGAAGAATCATAAGCAAAATTAATGTAACACATGTGCATAATGTTTACTACCAATTCCGACATATTTTAATATTATTAGACAAGGCAGCATTGGAGTTTAATTATATCAAACCACTTAAACCATTCTCTTATTCATTCAATTTATTTATGTACGTAAGCTGAGTAAAAGTACTTCATCCTAAAAGTCTATTGTACAACCTTCAACTTAACTAGGGTAGTTGTAGCTGTAGTTTCTGTAGAGTAGTAGTAGAGTTAGAACCTTCCTGTCTTACATCAATGCTGCACAAGTGCCCAGATGACTCGATTTCCTCATCACAGAATTTGCACAAACTACGTAAAACGATTTTTATTTTATTTAACGTCCACTTAGTCTGCAGGTTTGGTCAGTGCCCGAGTCCATTAAATTTCACAGGTTGTCTCTAGAGAATCTAATGCATGACTCAAATCCCCTTCGATTATATCAGGTGGTTAAATTTTAGAGGCCGATGTTGAATGTGAACCACACCCAACCGTCAAATATTTTTCTGTATTTCATTTGATGTTTCTCAAATTCAAACTAGATCAATTTGACCCATGGAAAGCTACACAATCTAGCAATGCGTTAGAGTTATTCAGGCTTATTATGAAGATGAGCGTTCAAATCAAAATGCATATCGTGCACTTCGTTATTTTTTTGGTACATGCAAATATTGCTACAATCGGAAAAATTGTGCAAAAATTTAAGCAAACCGGGTCTGTAGAAAATGTGAAAACAGCTCATATTGCAGAAAATATTACTCGCGATAGTGGGACTGAAGAGCCGCACAATTCAACTCGTCGTTGTGCCCGATAATTGCATATGCGGATGATATTTAAATTCAACAGGACGGTGCCACTTGTCAAACAGCGAACTAAACAATGGCTCTTTTGCACGACGAATTCAATGGACGTGTTATCTCACGTGATTTAACATCGTTGGACTTCTTCTTTAGGGTTATTTGAAAGAAAAGATGACGATAAGCCAGGAACAATTCAATCGCTAATGGATGAGATAAATCGGCACATTAAAGACATAATTAATTACGCCTCAGCGTTATCGAAAATTTGAACCGTCGAATAGAAGCGTGCTGCCGACATCATGGCGGCCATTTGGCCGATATCATATTCCATATATAATTGAATCATACCAAGTTATCATAATAAAAAGAAATGACAATAACTTCCTAAATAATTGGTGTTTTATTCAAAATCAACATCAGCCCTTAAAATTTAACCACCCTTCAGTAACAAAGTAGAAGTTTTGAAAGAAGTTTTGAAGGACTACGAACTGTCTGACCACTCGCGATAGAAAATAAATGAATAATCTTATGTTTTTCGTATAAATATTTTTAATTGTGCAAACAAGAAAACAATGTGTGCCATTTTTATAATTTCAATATAAGTGTATGTATGGAAATAAATATTTTCTATTTCTATTGTCTTTTGCTCTATACCTAAAAATATTTATACAAGAAAAAAACAGTTATAGGTAGTTCTTACTGCTTAAATATAATTTTATTTAAGAAATACAAAAGTCTTAGGAAACAAACATTTTGTCACAAGTACATATTTCATTTATTTTATTTAATTTAATTTTTATGAAGAAATACTATCAGTTTTTCTCAGCTGCAAATACTAGTATTATGCCAGTGGGTGAAAGTATAGATACGTATGTATGCTGTTTTACTTTTTTTCTCAGTTTTTAGTTAGTAAACATTAAAATAGAAAGACAATTTTCTTTAACGACATAAAATATAAAAATTTTTAAATAAACGATACGATAATATTGTACGACTTTAAATTTTAATTGTAAGCATACGATTACAACTGTTATATGAGTATGAGTCAAATTAAGTTAAAAATATAAATGAAATTGTAAAATTGTTCGGGTTATAAAAATAAACATAAACATTTATGGAATTGTCAAAATATTAAAGTTAATAAAAGGTGAAAGAGAGGAAGAAAAGTACATTAAATAATACAACAATCAACTAACTGAACTAAACCAAATTGATGTAGAAAACATAACCATTTACGAGCTACCAAGCCCAGACAAGCTATTAATAGCTATCAAGAGTTATAAAATTTGAAATTGTTTTAAACTTAAGTTAAGAAAAACGAATATCGAAATTATTGTAATGCAATATGTGAGGACATATAAAGCTCGTGTAAGTGTATGACTTTTATACTAAGAAGTATAAAATAAACAATTAAAGTTATCAAATATGTTTTTTTCTAGTAACTGGACACACAATTGACTATAAAATTTGAAAAAAAAAAAATCTATAGCCTTTTTTCGGTTTTTTCAGTTTTTTTGTTTTCTTGGCAAATGTGAAAACCTTTAACAATTTAATGTGGCCGAAAATTTGTCTTTTGAAATTTTTCATTTGCCTTCTAATAAAACGGTTGATATTTTGCGAAAAACCTTACGTTACATTTGTAACAAATATGTTGACAAGTGGATAACAGCGGTATTAGTAACAGCAGTTGCAGCAGTAGTTGTAACCAAATCTAAGGAATGGTATTAAACAAAATACCGTCAAAACTACAAACTAAAGAAAAATTATATAATCTTAAGAGAAATTTAAAACGTTTTGAAATTATAAATTTGGTAACCTTTGCTTTTGGCTTAAAAACTGCTTATTTGATATGAACCCCTTAAGTAAATATTATACGCAGGCTATCAATACTGTAACAAAACAGTTTCAGGGGTTTTTATCAATTAACCATGTCTCTTGAGGTGGCTAAGACATATTGTCATCGTATCGAACAGAGGTGACCAAAATAAAAAATACCATTCTTAAAAGTATATTTGAAAATGTAGGCATTTGGTTCTCAAGCTTTGTACAAAAAAAAAAAAAAAAAACACAAACTACTACTACTGCTAAAATAAAAGAAACGAATTTAATTATAAAATTTTTTCAAACTTCAGAATTTATATTCTAATAAAATTAAACAAATATTGAAATCGTCTTTGTTTTGTATTCAGAGTAGAATTAGTTCTTGCGGAGTTAAAAAATTATTCGGAATTAAAAAAATTCGGAAATAATTTTTTTTTTAAATTGATAAAGGAATTATTATCCGAAAATAAATATAAATTTAGACAAACCTCGTAAAAAAATTATATTATAAGTAGATTCAATTAAAGGAAAGAAAGAACATCTAAACAAGGATTTCGGAATTATAAAACTATTCGGAATTAAGAAAATCTGATTTTTTTCTGTTTCAGTTTTTACCGTGTTTTTCAATAAGAGTTCTACAAAAGTTTTTTAAATAAGCTAAAATATTTCGGCCAAAAATATTCGGTTATCATTGAACGGTAGCGATTCCCATTTACAGTAACGTCGTGATCATCACGAAAGAAGTTCGGCCCAATAACGCCGCCGGCCCATAAACCGCACCAAACCGTATTTTTTCGGGATGCAATGATGACTCATGGAGTACGTGTGGATTGCTGCCTGAGCAATAACGCATACTTTGTTTATTGACGAAGCCATTCAGCCAGAAATGAGCCTCATCTCTGAACATGATTTTTCGATGAAAAAAATAATTCACGAACATACGACGCTTCTTGTAAGGATGTAGGCCAAGATCTTTTCGCAAAATTCGCCACAACAACATCATAGAGTTGCCCATGCGCGAGAACGACGTGTGAGAGATATATTTGGACTTTCTTCAACTGAAGCCTCAGCAGCAGAAATATTCTCGACACTACGCGCACTTTTTTGTCTCACTGGCACGGGAACGTTTTGTACTGTGCCTGTGTATTCAAATTTTTCCACTAGACGCTTAATTGTTGATCTGCTAGGACAATTATGAGGACCATAAATTGGACGTAGCGCTCTTAACGACGACGCCACTGACTCCGAATTATGGTAGTAAATTTTAATAATTTAGACTAGTTGTTGGCTCGTATATCTTTCCATCATGAATTGGCAGACCTTACTGAAGAGAAATGTCAAAAGAGCCGCAAGAAATATGGCGTAGTTTGCTGTCACTGTTGCTCTACATTTTTTTATGCCCCTGTTGAAGAACCCGTTATATCAACTTTTATTCGAAGATGATGTCTTTTATTTATTTTTTTTTTTTTTTATTTATTTATTTATTTAATTAGTCAATGGAATTAATCCTTACAGACTATGTACAAATCTATAAAATATGAATAAAATAATTAGAAATACAATAAAACTATGATAAGTTAAATAAAAGAAGAATTATTTAGGTATTGAGAAAAACAATTATTCTATGCTTTATAACATTAGTATTTAATGAAAAATCAACAAATTCAGACAAAAAATTATATTGACGACATAATCTTGTAAATGGATCAGCAAAAGCATAATTAGATCTACATAATTGAACAAACAAAGGTATATAATGACGAGAATTACGGATAGGAACATTAAATTTAATAGATTCCAAAAGAAACTGACAACAAATATTACCATTGATTAGATTCATCATAAAAGATACATTTAACATTGTGCGACGACTTTTAAGCGTAGGCAATTTAATTAATGCCAGTCTGCAATTATAAGGTGGTAGATTCAAATAATTCCAACCAATTATTCTTATAAAAATATTTATTTAGTTTTATTCCAGCAAAATAAAACAAACAAAAAAAATACCCAGAAATAGAATGCAAAACTGCTACAAAATATGCGCCATTACTTACTTACTTACTTACTTACTTAGCTGGCCATAACAACCCGTTAAGGGTTTCGGCCTGCTTCAGCACTAGTCTCCAGGTGCTTCTGTTTAGCGCGCTCCTTCTCCAGTTGGTCACACCAATCGATGACAGGGCTTCATCAACCTGGTCCTTCCAACGTAAACAGGGTCGTCCTCTACTCCGACGTCTAGTGACCTTTGCATCGAAAACTTTCTTCGCTGGAGCAGATTCTTCCATCCGAACAATGTGGCCGAGCCAGCGTAGCCGCTGGATGTTAATACGCTGGACAACACCTACATCGCCGAGGAGCTCATACAGCTCATGGTTGGTTCTAATGCGAAACTCATCGCCATGCCTCAGAGGACCAAAGATCTTACGAAGAACTTTTCTCTCGAACACCCCCAGGACCGCTGCATCGGCACAAGACAGCCTCCATGCTTCCGCACCATAGAGAAGCACCGGGAGAATAAGCGACTTGTAGAGTGTTAATTTCGTCGCACGAGAGAGGTCTCTATTACTAAACTGCCTACCGAGACCGTAGTAGCACCTGTTGGCCAGTGTGATTCTTCGCTGACATAATTTTTGCTGGTAATGGCGGTGCCAAGGTAGATGAATTCCTTGACCACATCGAATGTATAGTTGCCGGCTGTAACCTGGGAGCCGATATGATCAACATCCCTACTCGTCGACAACATGTACTTCGTCTTGCTCTCATTTACCGCCAGACCCATTTTAGCAGACTCTCGTTCAATAGCATTAAAGGCTGCGGTGACATCTCGATTGGTATGCCCAATGAAGTCTATATCGTCTGCATACGCAAGGAGCTGGACACTTTTATTAAAAATAGTGCCATTACGATGGACACCCGCCTTTCGCAAAACCCTCTCCATGACAAAATTGAAGAGGTCGCAGGATAAGGGATCGCCCTGTCTGAAACCTCGCACGGTATTAAAAGGCTCGGAGAGGTCTCTTCCTACCTTGACGGAGCTGCGGGAATTGCTCAACGTCATTCTGCATAGTCTTATCAATTTCGCAGGAATACCGAGCTCAGACATTGCGGCATATACGCGATCTCTTATCGGGCTATCGAACGCTGCCTTGTAGTCGACAAAGAGGTGGTGTGTGTCGACTTGACTTTCATGGGTCTTCTCCAGAATTTGGCGCAGTGTGAATATCTGGTCAGTGGTGGACTTACCAGGTCTAAAGCCGCACTGATAATTGCGCCATTTTTATTTCAAATAAAATCTTACTGATTCGGAAAACAGAACAATACAGAATAATAATAATAAATAGAAATACAACAATAACAATTATAAAATTATTTATTTTGTTTTTACTATGTTGGGCTATTAGACAAGAGCTCAGGGTTCAAACCCCAGCTCTTACATCTTGAAAAACAAATGCTGGAAAAATTATTTCTTTCGGCGACTATGTCTTACTGATTGCTGTGAAAAAGCTACTCAAGTCTGTCGTTCTGAGTCAACTTTAAACTGTAGGTCCTGGTATTCATGATTAAAAAGTGATACACAACATGGATGCTGCGAGAAGCTAGGCTATAACCCTGAAACAGGGTTGTAGTTGTATATGAATTTATATTATTTAGACATATTCAATATTTTCCTTTATATTCCCTAACCTATGACTCATAATAACTTTTGTACGTACCTATGATTTACCAGCTCTGCAGGTAACTATATTACAATATCTTGTTTGTTTTAGTCCAAATGGTTTGCCTCATTTTTTCTTTCGCTCTAAACACTGGCCACCTTTTTCCCATTTCATAAATGGCTAAACATTCACTACTCCAGTGACCAACAACCTGAGTCTGCTGCAGGCTACAAAAAAAAAAAATAAAAACTTGTAGTCTAAATAGAGAGTAAAAAAAAATATTGTAAAATTAAAACGGCGGCCAATTCAAATTTGTTGTTTGGCTAACATTAACATTTTGGAAGTTAAAAGTTTATGCTGTTGATGAAGAAAAAAAAAATCAAATTAACTTCTTATTGCTGCTCTATAGACTTAAATTGTTTGTTATTACTTTGGCATCAAGAATAACAACAACAATAACAACAAATGCAACAAATATTAAGCAGGTTTTAACATATGAGTCTTTACTTTAACTAGACCATAGTGGAAACAAAAAACTAAAAATAGCTTTCAGCTGTAGAATAAAATACACATGAAAGCAGGCTTAACAAAAAAATATGAACACTTTAGAGAAATGCAGTTGCGATGCGGGTGTGGAACGACAAAGGATATGCAATATGTGTAAGAAAAACGTTAATATAAAGAAATTTAATTTAAATGGGCAATAGGCGAATTTCATATATAAGAATAGTGTGTACTTTAAGGTTTTGTTATATAGAGAAACTCTGATGGTTCACTTTAGATTGCCTAAAAAGGACACTCTACTCGAGGAGACCGACATAATAAGCCAAACATGATAGAGCCCAATAAAAAATTTTATTTAGACCAGAATATAAAATCTGTGTTGTTTTCGCGTAAGCTAATATGGGTATTACCAATGCATTTCACCAACATAAACTGTGACATATCCCGGAGAGAGTCCAGATCATGGTGGTAACAAGCAAAAAAGTACTTCAGACTGTGCTATTATAGAGTCAAATAGTTACAAAAGAGGTGTTGTCCCAACTTCTCCTCCAGAAAGCTACTACAAGATATATGCATCCCATCATACAGTGCCCAGTATTTATACCAGTATGAAGCCCTATCGATTCTTTTCTAAAAATGAGAATAGATTAATGGCGTTTTCTTTTCTACAAAAATGAGTTGCATTTTGTTATTTTATTATAAAAAAGCAGTATGCGGTAGATGAGTTCCAAAAAAACAGCATGAAGGAAATCCTCATAAAAAAAGACTAATTTTCACACAAAATGGATGATTCGTTCCAAAAAGTTAGGTGTAAGAATTAGACCAAAATCACATAAAGAAGTCACAGGATAAAAAAATAACCAAAAACAATTAAAAGAGAAAAGCAGTCATTTATCTGGTTAAACCAATTTTATAAAAAATAAATAGGTACTTACTAAAATTAAAAAATTCAGTTTTAAAAATTAAGATTTGATATATAAAAGAAAGACACTCCATACTATCGGAATCACTACTTGGTGAGGGTCTGCTCCGCTTTTGAGAAACCAGTCAAATCATCATCGTTATCACCGCTAGATGAAATACGACAAAAATAAGCAGTTAATACGGCCGAACAACACAAAAACAAGTTGATTTTAAAATCGCGTAACTTCAAATCCGCATAGAAATAAACCGCATAAAAGCAGACCTAGGTGTATATTCTCTTTTGATCTTGTTTTATAGCAATCTTACTGGACAGGAGCTCCGGGTTCAAACCCAGCTCTTACACCTTAAAAAAGAAATATGATAAAATATTACTTTCTCAGCAGCCCACAGTGGAAAATCGTAGAGTAAGACCAGCCCATAATTCATTTTTAAAAAGGTTCGAATTACACCATATTTTTTCTTTTATCGAAAAGCTAAGTTGTCGAACTTAACAATTTGAGGAAAATATTTGATGTTTGGTCAGTAGTAATACTCGGAAATAAGGACCGTATTCACAGCTTTTTACGACAACGATTTATTACTGTAAGAATAAAACATATTTCAGAGCATATTTTTAATATAATTCACATTAGCATTAAGGAGTTATATACCTTATTGGAAAGGCAATTTGATGTAGATTCCGATTTTATAAATAACGGATCAGGTTTTAGTGAAAATATTTGAAGTTTTAGCTGCTGTATGATGTAAAGTTGTTTTGGTTGCATGTAAAAACTTTGGTAAGGCTTTTAATTAGGAGCTCTTCTTAGCTCTGCGCTCATATGTATAAAATTTTAAAGCTTAATATATTAGTAAAATACTATAAAAATATTAGCTGCATATTCGTGCCTAAACAAAAGTTACATTCAATAACGTTAAAAAACTCAGTTATTTAGATAATTGAACAACAAAAAATAAAAATTCCGTTATATAAAAAAGTTGACTAGTAGGCTATTGATGGAAAGTTTAAGAATTGTCACAATTAATATATGTATGTGATCTTCTTTTGTGAAGAGATTATTAAAAATCAGTATTACATTAATTAAAAATGAATATTTTTAAGTGTTCAGTGCGTCAAATAATTGATACTTATATTGAAAGTGAGAAATACACAAAGTATTAAGGTTTTTGTTGAAAAAAATTATCAACTTTCTGAAGAATATATAATATACATATATAGTGAATAATATAAAAAAAACTGTCATACCAAGTTTTAATAATCGGTGGAAGAAATCAAACAGATCTTTAAAAATATTAAAAAAAAAAAAATGTTGAGTGGTTAAAAGGGACTTTGCACATTGGTTATAATAGTGAATTCCAAAAATCGTCAGCGTTAACTGAAAATCATAAAGCAATAAAGAATCTTAAAAAAGCTAATACAGAAAAACGTTTTCGTGAAGAGTTGGGATTAATTATTGATAAGCCAAGATAAGGAAGTGGTAACAGCAATGATGGTAATACCGCTAGGAGATTTTTTTTTTAATTTTTCGCGATCTGCTGATATAACTGGAGTAGATAAAGAATTAATAAAAAGGTTTCACATCATTCTTCCAACTTCGTCGGATTTAATAATAGACCCTAGAAAATTTGGTAAATATGCAATGGAAACAGCAAGATTGTATATAACAAAATACAACTGGTATCATATGCCATCATCTGTCCACAAAATATTGATACATGAGGAAAGCATTATAAAACATTTTGCAGTGTTGCCTATTGGTCAGCTGTCCGAAGACTCAGAAGAGTCACGCAATAAAGACTACAAAAATTATCGTTTACATCACTCTCGAAAATGATCGCGATTAGCCACTAACGAAGATGTTTTCAATAGACTTTTTTACACCTCTGATCCATATTTAAGTAGTATAAGAAAACCATCCGCCAAACTTGCAAAAGATTTGGATGAAGATACGCTTAAACTAATGAAATAACCACAAAAAAGCGATTTTCAAAAAGAAAATGTCACAGTTAAAGTGTTTTTAAATATATAAAGTTACACTATATCGAACAGAATGTTTTCTAAGTTTATTTTTTACTGTATTATTTAATTATTTTCAACAATATACATCGAATCAAAAAACAGTAAAAAATGGTAAAAGTGCAAATTAATAAAATCATATTAAGTTAGGTGTGGGTTAAAATGACATCACATAAATTAAAAATATTAAAAATGTTACATAATAAAAATGTTGCATAATAAAAATGTTAATATAACAAAAAAATTTATTTAATTTTACTATTTTGTAAACTTCTTACCTTTATTCTGAAATAAGTTCTGGTTTAACTTAGCTCATATTTTACAGAATAATAGCAAATATACTTAAGATTATTCTTCATAAATTTCAGAACCCTATGTCTAAGAACAAAAAAGTTGCAGATTTTTGATCCGATAAGGACTAAAATTTTCCACTGTGCAGCCTTCTGGCAAAATCTCTGAGAGTAACTGATTATGATAAACAAGCTTCTCAAGTTTCTTGTTGGAAATAGACTTTAAATTGTAGGTCCTGGTGTCCATGGATAAAAATTGACACACACAAGTTGGGCGCTGCAAAAAACTAGGCCGTAATTCTGAAACAGGGTTGTAATGGCCAAATATGTATTTAATTCAATCTGTTTTTCTAACTAATACTATAGAGTTTTTCTAACTAATACTTAATTTAAAATTAAGTAATTAATTAATTATTTTTAAAAGAGGCAGTATTTGAGTCAGATATGAGAGAAAAACACAAAAGGCAAACTTTTTTTGGTAGAAAAGAAAGCATCTTAAAGCAGGAATACCATTTTTTAACCAGTCTCCATTTGTAACCTACAGTACAGTTCTTATGAGTGTACTAGTTAACCCGGTAAACGTTGTTTTGCCGAATAAATTTGATCTAGGAAACATTTTTTTAGTTCAAATATATTTGATACTCTTTACCGAACTGCAAAAGTCAACATTGGTATGAGCAAACAATGTCTGCGTTACTAATAACTTAAATAAATGATTATCCGCCATTTGCGGTACTTCAGTTTTATAATTGGGGATAGGGAGAAATATCCCCTGTATAGCCTCCTCTGAGTACTTCTTAAAAAAAAAGTAAACCATATGTGTTCTACGGTACGCAGATATACATATTTAGTTTAAAATTTTATCGACGTCGGTACGTTATTTAGATGAGGCATAAATTTCCCCTTGGGACGGATAGCTTAACATTTAGGGGTATAAAAAATAGATGTGAAAAGTTACATTCGTTAATCAAAAGTTGTGTTAAGCCACCAACAAAATTTAATTAAAATCAGTTTGTTAGTTGGGGATTGGGAAAAATAGCCTTTGTACCGCCCCCTCTGAGTACTTAAAAAAAACGTAAACCATATATGCTCTACGGTATGCAGATCTATCTAGTTTAAGATTTCATCGAAGTCGGTACGTTATTTAGGTGAGGCCTAAATTTTCCCTTGGGGCGGGCCACTTTAATATTTGGGAGAATTTTATATATTAGGTTGACAAAATGTGTATTTTCTTTATATAAAATTTTAAAAATAAAAAATTTAAACATATATTCCGATAACCAATATACCACATATGACATACAGATATATAGTATATTGGTTATAGGGTATTGCTATAAAATTAATCGTTGTTTTTTTTTTTTTTGCTTATATGAACGATATGTGTAGGAAATATGCTAAAAATACACACAATCACCCTCAAGTGTCCTAAATGTAATAGCGATGAAGAAACAAATAAAAAAAAAACTCAAGACATTTTACGCAAAAACAAAAAAAAAATGGTTGTTGGTCTAAAAATTAAATTAAAAATTTTTATAAAAAAAACAAATTTTTTCTGTTTTTTTGTTTAATATTTTTTTTAACGTTAAAATGTAATTGTTCATAAATTTTATTAATTACTAATGTTTCTTTTTAAACATTTCATAATAAATTTTGTTCACATTTTAATCGGTCTAGACAAATCTATAAATTTTCAACACATTTTAGCACTTTCCTTATCAAACGAATAAAATCTTAAATTGTTTAGCAAATGCTTCTTTGCATTTGGCAGTAAAAAAGAACTCCTATTTGAGATTATTTTGAAGGAAACATTTATTTATTTCGAATCATTTAAGATTTGCTTAAGCTGCTAAATGATATATAAAAGTCAAATTTATTTCGACAAAATTAAAATGCATACAATTCGTATGTATGCTGCGTTGCATTAAATAATATTACGTGATATCTTAAAACAAGTTATAAATAATTTTTTGGCATACAAAATTATTTGTACTAAAAATCCTGATTTCTTTTCTGTGAGTATTTTGTGGCTCCCCTCCATTTAATTCATTCATTCATAAAGCGAGTTAAATATTAATATGCGTTTTAGCTTTTTCACATTTTTCCGTTTTTTTTTTATTGTTATTTATGTCTTTAACATTTTATTGGACATTTTGGTTTGTTAAAGTTTTCATGATTTACTTTTAAATAGACTGCCAACCAACCTGCATTTTAGGCATGCGTTTAAATATAAAATATCTACTAATATGGTTATTGGTTTATTGCTTTCCAATCGTTTAATGTTGCCAATTATAACAGCTTTTAATAGTTTAACATAAATTTTGTTATAACTTAAGTTTTACTAAATTTATATCTTTTGTATTTATAGTTTCTTTTTTGTTTAGAATTTCAAAGTAGGTCTGTAAGTCGTAAGTATTTTTGGTTGTTCAAATGAGTTTAAGCAAAGGCCATATTATTACAAAGTATGTATGTATGCTATCATATGTGTAAGGATAATATAGCACACCTTTTCGTTAATTATAGCAAATTAATTTTATTTTTCTAGACAGTGAAACGTCATAATATTTTTTTTCTTGCTTGACTCCTACTCTATCAATATCTTGCAATGGTATTTGTATTTTTTTAGACACAAGTAAAGAAATTATTTGTCAAACACAACTATTGTGGATTTTACTTTAAGCCATACTCAGGCGCTATGTGGTGGTAAGTTTAAAAACGGACGACTAGTGTAAAATAATAAATCTGTCCTATCAACAACATCAATTTTTCATTTTATATTTAAATATAGGCTGATCTAAGATGTGCTATTATTTCGTTTGTCTTCTTATTTCACAATGTAACACGAATAAAATAACCATATATAAAAAATAACTTACACCATTACATTATAAGAGCTAAAAAAATATAAGAAGACCGGTGTCTTCCAGTTTTGCCCAAAGTCATGATTTTTTTATGGCCCACCCCCAAACATTGGGAGCCTGGGTGTCATTTTTGCAAAAAGTGATAATTTTCTCTGGCTCATATCATGCCAACCGTGCGAAATTTTTATTTAATTTCTAATGCAAATTTACAGCTCTTGTCATAAAAAACAAAAATTGTGAAGATATAAAATCAAAAAAACTTCAATTTCAAGACCCAAATCGCAAAAAAAGAACTTTAAAAAATTCCATCTTTTTTAGCCTTTTTTCCTGTTTAGGTTTTAAGTAGCAAACCGTTCAACATTTAAGGAGATCACAAAAATTTATCTAAGATCTCAACAAACAATTTTCTAAAACATATGAACTTCCTAGGAATGATTCTTACCTCCGTTCACTTAGCGCTTAGTAAAAATTTCCTGTAAATTGTTTAATTTAATTTCTTTTTTCTTTACTTTAACATTGAGACACTATGCTATCTATTACAAAAATAATAAAAATTGACTTGCAAATCGCACTCTCTTAAGTTGTGGATCTAAATCGTTATCTTAATCGTCCGAATCTGACTCTGATTTAGAATTTATGGTGTCCACAGGCACGTTTCTACCAGACTGCCCTCCATCGTCAGCCTTTTCTTCCTCAAATACTTCATTAGCATCCAGCAGGGTTATCTTGTGACTCCACCAACATCCCTGATATGCATAAACAAAATTGCATACATATATGATATAGAATGCAGAACAATGCATAAACAAAATTGAAATTACCTCTGCAAGCACTGCGTTGAGTTTGTTGCCTTTGTAACGTTTTTCCATGGACATTGTCGTTTTGTGAAACCGTTCTCCTTGTTCATCGGATTCGGTAGGAAGTTGTATGATAAAATTGTAAAAATGAATGTGTAGATAGTGCAGCTTTAATGGAACATTTAAAGATTTACTGAGAAAAATCAAATACTAAGAAAAAAAAATTGAAGATTTGCTGTGACTTGAAGATCATCAACATTTTGCATGGGATCAACTATAAGGGCGGCTTTCGTTTTTTTGGTCTTTTATTACGTAGTGATTTCCGTATATGGTTATATTTGTATGACTTAAAAAATTACACTTCAAATCATTTATACGTTGATACTGACCATCAAAAGCTTTTACTTTCAACATAAAGTTTATAAAATTTTTTAAAAGGAAAATGAAACTTTTAGACGGTTTGAAAAATAGTTTTGACCAAAACTTTAGTAATTTTTCAATTTATGTACAGGTACAGGGTGTTTTTTTAGAGGTATAGTACTTCGAATTGAATTAAAACACAAGAAAATCGTTTTAATATCCATCTATTTGGCTTTATTGGAAGGATAATTTTATGCCATTAATGTTTAAATATGATTTCGGGCATGTGGCCGCCGCGGCTAGCTCGAATAAAGCCAATTCTACAGGTCCAATTTTCAACCACTTTTTCGAGTATATGGGGCCGTATGTTGGCAATAACGCCACGAATGTTTGCTTCCAAGTCCCCTAACGTTTCTGGTTTGTTGGCATAGACGAGCGACTTCACATATCCCCAAAGAAAATAATCCAATGGTGTCAAATCACACGATCTTGGTGGCCAATTGACAGGTCCATTCCGCGAAATTATGCGCTCATCGAATGTTTCCTTCAATAAATCGATTGTGACGTGCGCTGTGTGGCATGTAGCGCCGTCTTGTTGGAACCACAACTCATCCACATTCATGCCATCCAATTCGGGAACAAAATAGTCGGTTATCATGGCTCTATACCGGTCTCCATTAACGGTAACTGACTCTCGAGCATTATTTCGGAAGAAGTATGGCCCAATGACTCCACCAGCCCATAGAGCACACCAAACAGTCAGTTTTTGTGGATGTAATGGCGTCAATTTTGCTTGTTGACGTAGCCATTCAACCAAAAATGAGCCTTATCACTGAACAAAATTTTGCGATGAAAATTAGCATCGAAATCAATCTCATTTTCGGCCCATACACCAAAATCACGACGCATTGCATGGTCTCGCGGCTTTAATTCTTGCACAAGCTGGATCTTGTAAGGTCGCAAGCCAAGATCTTTGCGCAAAATCTTCCATAAAGTTGATGGACAAAGCTCCAATTGCTGTGCACGGTGGCGAATCGATTCATTCGGGTTCTCTTCAACACTTTGCTCTACAGCGGCAATTGTTTCTTCGGTGCGCACTGTTCGACGTCTCTGCGGATGCGTATTATCACATAGAGTAAACGTAGTGCGAAAACGATCCATGGTTAACCGAATTAATTGCTCTGATGGACGATTATGTCGATCATAAAATGGACGGAGATTGCGGTAAACCTCGCGAACTGAACCATTATTTGCAAAATAAATTTGCACGATTTGCAAGCGTTGTTCTTTTGTCAACCTGTTCATGATGAAATGGCAAACCAAACTAAATATTAATCACTTGACAGCTGACAAAATGGCCGCCAGTTAAAAAAGTGATGCCAACTTAAAGTTCTATACCTCAATAAAGAACACCCAATATTATTGCACATATTTCGTGATGAATTGAGTACTGAAATTATTAATTTCGCGATTGAATATCGATAATTTCTTTAAAAGAGTATCTGTATTAAACACATTAAAATTTTACACATTTACACCGTGCGGTTTATAGTAAAAGACCAATATTTCTTTTTTCTGGAAGCATTTAAAGTAGAAAAAATAATGTTACATGCTGAGATCCAAGTAACGAGACTCCGAGCCGGCTCAAAGCCGCCGCCGGTTTTATTTTTGTGTACGTGTTCTAGTTGTAATTGTTTTGTAGTTTTGTTGACATTTTTTTAAATTAATAAATTTTCTCTTCATTTTAACCTATAGGTTCTATAGTGTAGCATCGGCAAAATATCCTCTAATATTACTTATGTTCTGGCATAGGAAATAGTGATAACTTTTTAAATTGAAACCAATATAGCAGCATTTAAAACTACTTTGACGGTTTTCAGCTCATATACAATCATATAAAAACAAGCAGTGTGTGTTTTAGCCCATTTTCTATGTAGACAATGGCAATTATAATCATGGACTTTTGCAGAAATTAGAGTATTTTCTTACCGTTTTACAAAATTAATCCTAACTTCAGAGTTTATTTAACAAAAACTGATTAAAGGTACAAGTGTACCTATTTTAATTTGCAACTAAATGAACGCAGTTAAAAGAAAACTAACTATAAAAAAATATCAAGATGTTATGCTTGCCATATTTTGGAATTAATTAATGAATGATAAATGAATTAATAATGATAAATGATACCCTTGCTTTTGCAATATCGTCGTGCTGAAGTCTATGTGCTCTATCCGCCATTTCATATTTTTTATATATTTAGAGTTAATGATGCCGCTTTAGGTTTTCGACCTCAATTTTTTCAAGTCTGCAATCCGTTTTCGCATATCTCGTTCAGTTTCGGTGATAAATAGCCCGAAACGGTTTGCAGTTTTAAAAAATTTTGTTGTCAAAAACCTAAAGTGGCATCTTAACTCAAGATATATAAAATGGCGGATAGAGCACATAAACTCCCGCACAACGATATGTCTATAGATATACCAAGTGTACCTATTATTTTGAGCATATGTGTAGTATTATTCGAGTATTTTTAGTCGTAATAGAAATTACAAAAAAACAAAAATAAAATTAACTTTACAAAGAACAACTGTTGTAGAAACTGTTTATTTATCAGATTAATAAACAAATATATTGTAAACTTGGCTGATGTTTTGTACAACAAAAAACTGTTAAAACATAAAATTGAAATAAAAAAAGGATCCAGTAATTTTATATATTTTGCTATTTGTTTCTGGCTGACACACAACTGTCCTTTTTAATCTGTATTCCTTTCTCACAATGAAATTTTTTAATTAACTTTTTTTATATATTTGTTAATAAAACATATATAATTTTTATTGCCTTTTTTGCTTTTGTTTTTTTTTATCTTAAAGATATCGTCTTTTAGATGACTTTGAGCGTCTGAAGTTCATTCCTTCCGAGCCGCCACAGCCCAGAATTTTACAACGACTTGAACCTCTCTTCATATGAAACTCACAAAAGTTTCGGTGCTCACTGATTGAACTTCTTATTATTTGAATTAAAATCTAAAATATCAGGAAATTTTATTCTTAAATTTTTCACCTTTGCTGGTGTTTGAACCTGGGCTGTTTACATATATACATACTATATCACTTCGCTTCTTCTCTTTGTTTTTTTTTTTTTTTTGTTTTTTTTTTTTTTTTTTTTTTTTTTGAAATGCTAGATATTGAATAATATTCTAATTTCTAACCTGAAAACATGCTTATATTGGTAAATCATTTTAAAATTATTAAAATATGATTTTAAAGTTGTTTCCCATGACATCCCACACACCTTTATTAAAAATAACTCTCATTAAACAAAACCTATATGAATAAATTTATGGATCAATTAATAGAAAACAATTCTCACGATACGCACCTTGTGATCAATAATTTATATTTAAGCATTTATTTAAAAAGTTATATCAACAGGCATTTTTATAAAAAATTTTCAAAAGAATTACTCTTTTTAAGGAAATTTAGTCAAGCCGAAAAAAGGTTGTAATCACTTAAAAAAAACATTCATTACAATTCAGTTCACACTATAAACTAGCAAAGCTCTAACAATAACAATAATAGTAATGATTATTTGATTATGATGAAAAATGGTAATCATTGACTTAAATTTGGTGGAAAAGTTAATAGAAAATTTTGGAAAAAAAGAAATTTTTTCAAAAAGAAAATATACACTTTTTAAGGGAGAAATTTGCTTAAAACATTAACAAGTTTTTACATACAAAACATTCAAGTAAATGGCTTAATTTATGTTTTCCCTTCAAACATCACTAGAATACGAGTATTAGAAAATAGGGTGGAAATTACAAAGCAACAACAGTGTATTAACAAAGTATGTGACAAGTACAATATTGTTAGCTGGTGGCCCTTTATTGTTTTTTGTCATCTTAACAATAATTCCCACAAATTGTCAAAATCACAAACAAATAGAAATTTTTAGTAAATATTCGGAAGGTTTAATCAAGAGGAACAGAAAACAAAATTTAAAAAACCGTTCAGTTTTATAAGTACCATTTCAATAGTAACGTCAACCTTATCAAAAAATTAAATTATATCGTAATTAAAAGGCAACACTATGCCAAAGGCACACCCTCTTCTTTTGTTAAAAAACAACAGGATTCTTCTTCATCACTGTAAACTGTAATGGGGGTTGATTTTTATATTCCCACAATAACAAGTTACTGATCATCTTCACCCGCGTTCGTTGTTTTAGTTTCTAAGTTGGTAGATTCAGTGTTCCTTTTACTTGTCATTTATAAACTTTTTCTTTTTTTTATTATAAAATAGGTTTTAATTGCTGCTCTACTCTAAAAAAGGATAGATTGACAGATATGTAAAGTTTGCAAAAACTATGAATATTACGAGTATTATAATCTATTATAATCAAGTATCAAGTTCAGTACAAATAAAGTGTACTGTTATGATGTTTTAAATATATTTACATACATATGTATTTAGTATATCATAAAAATATTTTCGATTTCCTCAATAAATAAAAAGATTGTTTAAGAATATTTGGGTACATACATGTACTAGTCCCAAATATTATAACACGTCCTGACTGACTACATAAAGATGGCACTGATGAAACTAGTAGGCGATTGATTTGAACAGATTAGTTTTTTATATTGCAGACGTCCGCTGAAAAAGGAGATTTTGGGTCAAAGTCTTAAATTTTGTCTAAATGGCTTCATGGCTAATACTAATCATCAGTCAAAGATCAGATGAATTTGGAAAAATTGGCATGGTACTTTCCATAAATAATTTATATTGTGTGAAATATCAAAGAAATTTGTAGTTTGTTAAAATACCAATTGATACACAGTGTAGAACTTAACATCGTTCATACGTTTGCCTCGGTTTCTCTCTGTGGAGAGCAGTTTTTAATGACTCTTTCGCCATCTTAGCATGGTTTATGTTGACTGAGAGAAACGTTGTAGATTGTGTCTTATTTATATACACCTGCAGAATAGCATACAATACAAAAGGAAGAATAACGGAGTCAAATCGCACTATCTCAGTGGCTAGTTCACATCAACCCCAAGTGAAAAGCCCATGCTCCCAAATCGCTTGTGCAAAATATCTAATATACATACATACAACCCTGTGTCAGGATTACGGCCTAGCTTCTCGCAGCACTCATGTCGTGTGTGTCAATTTTTATCCATGAGTACCGGGACCTACAGTTTAATGTCGACTCCGAACGACAGACTTGAGAAGCTTGTTCATGGCAATCAGTTACTCTCAGAGCTTTTGCCAGAAGACTGCTGAGAGATAGTCGCCGAAAGAAATATTTTATTCATATTTTTTTTAAGATGTCGGAGCATGGAGTCGAACCCAGGGCCTATGTCTTAGTAAGCCAACACACTAACCACTAGACCACGGCGACTACAAAAAATATCTAATATAGCTTGAGATATATGGCACTTAGCCTTGTGGGTATATTTTTATACTTGGGGTAATTTTAACAACGGTTGGGCAAAAATATATATACTTATACCTATGCATATCTAGGCAAGTGCTCAAGCTATAATAAAGGAATTTTGTAGCATCTGGAAAATTCCGGCAGACGTTTTTCTGTAAATGGGCGGCCCCTCAGTAAACTTTGTAGATACTTATAACTAGAAAACTACTAAAGACAAAAGAAATAAATTTTGCTGGGTTATGCGAACTCCACCAGACATTTTTTTCTATATATGCATATTTAACTTCCGTATATATGACTGTAGATATATATACTCGTATCCATATATACATTCATACACGTATATACTTACGAAAATATAAATTTTATTTATTTATTTGAATTATGCATGTTTCTTCATGAAAATCTCACTACATTACGTATCAAAACACTGTAGTAATATTGATCAATGGTAACTTGTAGTGCAGCGGTAGTGGATAAGGAATTTCTTTAGATTTCTGACAGATTGTACAAAAATTATTGATTGTTATTTATATAGACTAAATAAATTTACAGGGAACATCTGTTCGGTTCTACTAATACTCCATAAAATATTATGTCAATCAATACATACTATTTTCCAAAATTTTTTAAAAATCTTTTCGTAATTCTGCAGCAATTTTAATGAATTAATTCCTTTTAGCTACTGACATACAATATATTTGAAAAAAAAGCATTCTTAAATTTATTATCGTCTATCTTATAAACTTTTTTTTAGCAAATCAACCGGCCTGACAATCAGTAACTTTAGTTGGGTCGTGTGTCATTTAATGTACAAATACGAATATACTCGTATACACATATTATAGGTCGTTCTGCATCCCTGCACACCCCTGCATTAGACCATCATAAACTAATACTTGCGTTTATTTCTGCAGTCATTCGCTTCAATGTCAACTTTGACTTTTTATCGCGGTTATGAACAGTTGACATACGTTTTGATATAATGGCAGAAAGGAGAGAGTATTTTGTTTATAATATGACACACGTGACCCTTACAGTATTTCATTTTTACAACCGTCGAATTTATGGTCATACAAAAGGCCAAATAACATTGTTGACATCATGCTGTATGGCATAAGGGACATGTCATTCTACAAGTATCATCAGTTTTTATATTATACGGAAGAATTCAGTGCATTTTTTTTTTCACAGCGTCAAGCAGGTCCTGGTAAAATTTAGTAAATGGGTACGTGTGTTCTTTCGGGGTTTGACTTGTTGTTTTAACGTTGATAACACGCGTCCTGCCTGCACTTACATATGTGCGTAACATACTTCAAACGTTTGTTTTTCTTTACTTACAGTAGTGCATCTATTATTTATAATTTTTTTTTTATTTTATGCAAGGGTTGAAAATTTGTCATCAGGTTTCCTGGGGGAATCATTATGTATTCGTTTGGTCTTGTCTGAAACGAAAATATGTATTTTATGCTAAATTATTCCATCATTAGTTTGTCGTTCATATTTTTTTGTAAATAGAGCTAATTTTTTTGCTAAAGTTTACATAAAAGATTTGTATAAAACGGAATGCGTCGAGTTGCTTTGTACGCTTTTAAATAGGAAATCAAATGGCTACCGTACATTAAAAGGATTGAGATTTAATTTTACATTTGATAAGAGCTAAATATTTGCTATACGTGCCCAAAGGCAAATTTGTATTGCACTTTGCATTCAAAGTTTAATCAAGTTGTCACAATTAGTTTGTTTAGCGATATAAGAGTATTAAAAAGAAAAGAAAGGATATACTCGTATCAGAGAAATCAAACTTTGAGGCATTAAAATTGTATTGTATACCGAAGTAAGTAAACTTTGAAATATGAAAAATTGGTCATGGTTGTTTTAATCTTCATCTTCATTTATAAGAGCTAAATAAAAGAGGCAAGCGGAACATTTTTTTACGCTCAGCGTTTACGCCGAACTTCCATCTGAAAACAAAAGCGGCAACGTTTTATAAAAACAGGATTCCAAACAACATGGGCTTATACTCATATAACAATTTTAATAATAAAGTGCATTATTTTATTGGGTTTCTGTAGTCGCCGTGATCTAGTGGTTAGTGTGTTGGCTTACTAAGGGGCTGGGTTCAAATCTCAGCTCTGACATATTGAAAAAAAAAAAAATATGAAAAAATTATTTCTTTCGGCGACTACCTCTCAGCAGTCTTCCTTCAAAAGATCTGGGAGTAATTGATTGCCATGAAAAAGCTTTTCAAATCTGTCGTTCGGAGTAGACTTTAAACTGTAAGTCCCGGAGCTCATGGATAAAAATTAACACACACAACATGGGTGATGTGAGAAGCTAGGACGTAACCCTGACTCAGGGTTGTAATGGCCAATTATGTATGTATTTATGTATATTTTATGTATTTAAGTATTTTAAATTACTATTTACTATCTTCTATTTTGTTAATTTTTTTTTTTTGTCTTTACAAATTAAACTGGGTTATCCAGATATCACAACCCTGTTTTTTTCTTATTTGTTTTTATTTTAGTTGCCTTTTGCAACCAACCTTACTATTGAACGCTCTGTCAAAATTTAAAATTTCAATTGCAAAGCGTTGGTGACGCGTTATTTTGAATTGCTTCATACAAATTGTATAGGCATGAGAAATTTTGACAGCTAGAAAACGGTTGCCGCTTTTATTTAGGGATGGCAGTAATATTTTTAAAACAAAATTAGAGTTTTAATAACACTAGCAACTTATATAATATATGAAGACACAAAGACAACCACTGAATTATTTGTAAGTATCTTCCAAAACCACCATTTTAAATATTAACATATTTAATTGAATTTTTGTTTGGCTGTAGCCATTATATATGAAATAAATGTCTTACACCCTCGTACATGAAATAAGCGAATGAATATTTCTTTATGCCACTGCCAACATTTTCTGACATATTCAATTTTAATAGTATTTATTTATTTTGTAATGAACGTTTAATGAATTATGCTCTTAAGCAAAAATACTGCACTTACCAAACATAATTCAATATTCATGTAACGAAAATTCATAGACAATGTATGAGTAAAACACAAAAATATTGTATAGTTTTCATAAAAACAAAAAACAAAGCCGGTCAAACTTGCACATATGAAGTAAAAATAAGAAAAAGGCTTTATAAACATTTTGCAACATTTTAATATTGTTTTATTTTTTTACTTTTTTTGTTTTTATTATTTATTTTAAGAGTTTTAAGCGCCTTTTCAATTTAACATAACAGGTTGGTTAACCATATTTTATTTAAGTGGTAATGTTAAATTCAAATGTTAAAATTACTAAATTGTTTCTCGAGTGTATGTATGACTGTAAATGCAAGGAAACATATTTTGTGTTATGACTGTTTAAAAATATCTGTTGTAGTATTTTATGCGAAATAATATTAAAAATTATGACTTAAGAAATTTCAAATTGTGTTTTTTATATAAATTGGTTATCCATAGATACTTTTATATTAAATTGATTTTTTTTTATTTATTTATTAGTCTCAACTTAAAATGGTTGGTTGTTTATAATTTTTTTTTCGGGTTTAGTTTAGTTGTGGGTTAAATCTTAAATAGTGTAGCAGATTCATTAATAATATGAAATTGCCCAAAATGACGATACATTTTTGATTATCTTTCCTAAGTAGAAAAAAATGACAACACCCAAATGCCTGACTCTAGTATTAATGACAGTATGGATCCAATTTATAGAATTTCCATCACTTTTGCCAGAACTTCCTGTTATACGTTATTGCATTGCTGAAAGATTTTCTCTTTGAGAATTTTAAAACTAAAATTGAGTGAACTTGCTAACCAGGGCAAGTCACTAATAAAAGATAATAGGCCAACTCCAAATGCAAATCTCAATATTTCAATTATATGTTGTGCAGTATACACTGTTTCTCCTTCATGTTAAAACCACATATTTCCCAGTCCCAATTTATCGAGTTAAGACCTGTGTCATTTCAAAAAATAACATACCTCCAGCGTAAGTACCCTATGCAATTATTTTGAGAGAGTGTAATGACTCATTGTATATTGGGCGTATTCATGTATTAAAAGATATAAGATATTATTTTGTTTTTAACTTTTTTCTTTTTTTTTTCATTGAGGCCAGTACCTTACTCGTGCAGTACATTGGGAAGAACTTCTTTTCCTCGATTTTGGGGACATTTGAGTTAAACTTAATAACGGTTGCAGTAATGTTCTCTATATTGTATTGTTTATTGCAATCAACTAAAAAAGGACGTGCTTTATGAGATATAGGAGTGGGTACCCGTCCGTATACACACCACCAGCTACCCAGTTGTATGGGTAGAGGTGAGATACTGTGCGTCTGACCAGCGCCATCCAAAGCCGGTGGTTTCTAATTTCGGTCATGCCTTAGCCAAACCGTTCAGAAGAAAGATCTATGGACAAAGGATTAGCAATTTGGACACCACCACTGCCTGGGCAGTAGCACCCCAGTTGTTGAGGAGGTGGCTATCTAGCATATACCACAACAACTACGTGTACTACCCGAAGAGCGGCACTAAAACCATCAGGCCGTTCTAACTCACTCCTGGAATGACAGGGGAGTACAGACAAACCGGGGGCTCTTGATGTTTATAGTACCAGATTAGGTAGGTGTCTCTGATCAGTCCTTAAGAGCATCAGTAAATTACTAACACCTCTCTGTCTATAGCGAGCGCCAGGCCAAAAAGAGCTAGAAGAACTCAATAATGTAAGGGGGAGGGGGGGATCCGATTTGTACATAAAGATATGAAATAATTTGGAATTAATGTTATCCAGAATACCTGTCATGGTAATACCGATAGACCAGTGAAATACACACCGCATTCGTGGATTAGATTCAGTATGGCTTGACTGCTGGTTACACGAGCGTGGTGGACAATGGCTTGCAGTTCGTTAGAAGCCACAGCTACGATATTCCGGTAGAGTCCGGAGCTGGCAGTATCTTCTTTTGTTCCCTACTTATTTACACGACATTCCAAACACCGTAGTATTAATACTGTTACTGTGGGCCAACCAAACTTTTTTGTCTAATTCATGTTGGATATTGAAGCGAATTATTTCGCAAAGAACTCGTAGCAGTTAATACATATATACATATTTCTCACAATACATGTACATCACCGGTTCATCTCTGCAAGACTTTTTAGCTGATGTATCCCATTTTTTTAGCCAGCACTTCAGAAAGTACTTATTTTCCATTAAAAACTTTAACTGTATTAATTACATATTATTCCCAACAAAGTTTTTCTTTCAGAAATAAATAAATTTATAATTTCTTTGCTTTTAATTTAGTTTACAAATTCTGTTTCACTACATTATCAGAGAAAGTTTAAAAATAATTTTTCTACAATTTGACATTCAGCAATCAATAAGACTAAATGACTCAAATAATAATAAAAAAAAACGAAAATGCATACAATTGACTATGATTACTGAAATCATATGAAGACTGCATACAATTACCATTTTAATTTGGCAACAAATAATACAGAAAAAAAATTTAAGAAAATTTGTTAAAATATCTACAAAACAATTGACACTTAATGCAATTGTGGTCAGCAAATAAAGGAAAGAAAGCCCATGAAAGCATATAATGAACGGCCATCATCATGATTATTGTATGTGGGGTCGTTGTAATCATCATTATTGTTGTTTTCATCATTACTTTCAACAAAACTTTTCTTCTCACAAAATACTTAATGAAGACAAGTGTGTGTATATTTGAAAATTACCAACCAACACGAAGATTAATTTAAAACTATTGTAAAGACATCACAAGAAAAAGAACAGAAAAAAACAATTGTAAATGCAATGTCGTACAAAGTGAAAAAAGAAGACGAAATGCTGTCAGGAAGAAAAGTGAAAAAAAAAATTAATTCAATTTCAACCAACTGACAAAGTGTCGATCAATTTTATAAAAATTTAATAATAAAGAGTGAATAATAAATACCTTAATAAACAATTCACGTGTAATTAAAGACATGAATCATTTTAACATTGATCTCTATTACAGCCGTTATTCAGTATTTGGGCACATATAATGTTGTAATTGTAAAAATAATTTCATTCGCATTGCAAAATACCGAGCAGGCCCATTTTCAATTTTTGAATGTGAATAAAAATTTCCTTTTCGATCATCTTAACACAGAATAACAGTTGTTGGTTGTTGTTGTTATTTTGTATATTATCGAGAAACATTGATATTGGTTTTTAAGTATTAAAATTAAAATATATGCGTTTTCTAAAATAGTTATAAAATAACTTACTTGGAATCAACTCTTAGTGAGAAGATTTTTGGTTCAATACTATAAAATACTTGACGTGAAATATTTGATTCTGTTGACAAAATGGGGACAACGCGATGAAAAACGTACATTGTTTCATGAATTTTGTTAAGTAGTTTTTGTTTTTATTTATTTACTAGCCATAAAGCGTATCCCTGCCAGGCGTAAACATAACTTATAAAAAAATTACACAAAAATTATAAAAACAACTTAATGGTTAGTTGAATAGCCACACCCACCGACCACAGTCGGTAAATCAAAAATCTGGCTCCGTCTTGCAAATGGAGCAAATGAGCTTTAAGTATGCAAAATTTTAGCTTTCTGCGACGTCAGATGGCTTCAAAAAGCTGCGGAAAGAGAACTGGACATACATCCGTACAAACAACGAAATTATATATATAAAATCTTTTTTCTTTTTTTGTTGTTGTTGCATTACCAAACACCATTATACGTGAAACACAATTTTATTCAAAAGTCCCTCAAGGGACCTCTTACAGGCCTCGATCAATTTGAGATAATTTTCAATAACTTTTCTGTACATTTTCGGCAATATCTCACCAATAGCATCAGGAATATTGGCTTTCAGTTCAGAGTTTGAAGATTGTCCTCCTAAACACGATCTTGCACATAGCCGAACAAAAAGAAATCCAAAGGTGTTTGATCGCAAAATCTTTCGGGGTAATTAACAGCACTTTACCCGGAAATTACGCGTCCTAGAAATATCTCTTGCAGAAAAGTTTGATTAGCCAGTGTGATGTGGCTTATGGTTTCATCCTGTTGGTACCACATGTCTCCCAGATTATAATCTTCAATTTCTTTCTAAAAATAATCAGTTACGATGATTTCATTGGGAGGAATTGAAATACTTGGGTTTTTCTCCACATTTTGAACAACAACCGCTGAACGAATGTTAAGATGCACAGTGGGATATTTTTTGCAATTTTTTCAAAATTTTTTCGACACATAAAATTTAAAAATGTAATGATGCAGTTTTGTAGAGAATTGATTCAGTATGAAGAATTTATAAATTTTATCCCAAAAAACGTTTATTTGCCTTTGAAATAATAAACTAAAGTCATATGTAAATTTTAGTCCAAAATATTGAAAACTGTTTACGCACTTCTATAGTGTTTGTACGTAAGATAACGTTATTGCTCTGATTTAAATAGTGATTTTTTTGCAAATATAGACTTTTCTGCGTACTTAAAAAAAATTATAAAGTTCGCTCATATTGTTTAAAAGATATGATAGAATAATATTTGTTCTATAATATGCCGTGATTGCAGACTTCCTTGGCTATAATAAAGTGAGAGGTAAAACTCCATACCTTCAATTAAAAAAAAAAGTTGAAATAATTAATAATCTTTTATAAAATCATAAAATTTAAATCCAATTTCATGAAATTTTTAATTAAAAAAATTAAAAAATTAAAATTAAAATTTAATTAGTTTTGGTAAAGAAACAAAAAGTTGTGGGAAAAAATATGATATGGGTTATATGTTCGGTGAGTGGTGGGCGTTAATTGAAGTAATAAAGGCTCTGTGCCAAATTTCAAAAACTTTGAGCTAAAAATAAATTTTTGATTCTATGGGCGGTGGGTAGTGGGCCTGGCGAATTTTGATGAAGCTTTATATTTTTTTAATTGAGCTAACCAAAGGCTCAGAGCAAAATTTAAAAAACTTTGGGTCAAAAATAAATTTCACGTTCTATGGGCGGTGGGTAGTGGGCGTGGCTGATTTTGATGAAACTTTATATTTTTCTTATTTAAGCTAACCAAAGGTTCAGAGCAAAATTTCAAAAACTTTGGGCAAAAATAAATTTTAGGTTCTATGGGCGGTGGGTAGTGGGAGTGTCCAATTTTGATCAAACTTTATATTTTTCTTAATTGAGCTAACTAAAGACTCAGAGCAAAATTTCAACATTCTAGGAGCACTCCTTTTATTTTTTGCCAAACATTGTATGAACAAATCCCACTGTGCGATGCTGCACATGGCTTACAATATCAGTATCTGATTGAGTATCTTTGAATTTATTCACTGTGTTCAAAATTGTTTGCTGAGTGAGTCGATATGTTGACCAATATTAACTCGTACAGCCCTAAATGAATCACCATTCTTACAAAAACTTAATCATGTTAATGTATTCTTCAACTGTAAAACGGCCCCGGCACTTATGGATAAAAATTGACACACCCAACATAAGTACTGCGAAGAACTTAGGCCGTAAAAATAATAGTAGATTTTAAGTAGTTTTTTTTAATTTCTTTAAATATATAAAAAAATATGTTTCAATAAAGTAGTCCTTACACTCTTTGCCTAACTTAAACGCTCTTTAAGGCAATTTAATGTACAATTCTCTCTCAAGTGTTATAATGGCGCACATACTTTTTTAAATACACAAAAGTAAAAAAAGAAAGATTTCCTTATGTTAAATCATTTTTTTTTTTATTAAAAACTAAGTCACTCTTTAAATCGATTTTATTTTCATAAAATTTTATTAAAAAATTAAAGATTAATTCTCTTGTTGTTATCTTTACCTTAACCATAACCGTAACTCTTGTCAATTTTGTCTTAAAATGTTTCATGGTTTTAATTTTGCCTTTGAGGTCAACGACAAACGAAAAAAAGGTCAATTCGATATTGTCATGCCTATGGTGAAGGTAAGTAGTTGACTTTAAAGTTTTTATTATTCTGCTGTTTTGTATGTTTTTGTAGCTTAAAGTGCCATCCAGCTGTGTTTATAACTCGAGCCACTTGGTGGCATTGGTCATCATCAATGATCATGAGTAGATCATGCAAATTCCATTAAATGTAAATTATGAACAAATAATATCGCCAGAGGTGTGATGTTCATCATTAAATTGATGCTCCGCAGAAAAATAAAATCAATTAATGCGGTTTATTTTTTTCTCTTGAAGAAATTTGTTAATCCTTTCTTACAGATTGCCAGGTTTTTGAGTTTTTGTAAATAGGACAAAAGTAATAACTTTCAGAATACAAATCAATTGCTGTGAAAAGAAAACATTCTAAAGATTTCATTAAAATATAAATGTACAAAAATCTATTTAAGTAATTTTATTAAAAAACCTAAATGAAACGTCTATCACATGATCATATTTAGGAAACCCTTTTTATTCGCTTATCAACAATAATAAGTAGTTCAGTTATTTGCATATAAATTGTAAAACAACTTGCTCAATAAAGTCAACAACATTAACTTATATTGTGGCCGGTGAAAATTTTCAAATAGCGAAACTAAAAATATAAGTGAATTTTATGAGTATTCATTATAAAGTGGCCAAAGTTCAAAGCTGCTGGTGCTGGTGCAGCATGATGATGATACAAATACTAACGGAAATAAAAAATTAGAAAGAAAAAAAAAAAAGAGTATTAAACTGACTGCAGCCATGCTGTATCATTGGCAATTTTAAATGGCTTTAGCCTAACAACATCATGTCCAGTTAGACTTTAAATGCAAAAAACGTAACAAACAAATGTAAAAACCAAAGAAGAAAACAAAAATCTAAAAAATTTGACTGACAAGACTAATCCACTAATTTTTGTGCACAATAGTACTTCGACCAATTTGAATACCCTACATACCCTACATTAAGGTACATGCTTAAATTTTACATTCGCAAACGAAAGATAATGGTATCATCTGTACAAACACAAAATAAATCTGGCTCTCTATGTATATTCAGTAGAATCTTGAAAAACTTAAATCTCACAAAAGTTAAATACATAGATCAACTGTGTTTTAACTAGTTTTGGCAAAGTACTGAGTAATTGGTAACGAGTATCGAGTATTTGCACTAATTTTTGGGTACTCAATACTTAAAAGTAACTAATCAATACTTTAAGAGTTGTATTTTTTCTTCGAAGTCGTATGGGAAATTTAAATTTTAACGGCCAAACAAATTTCTGTCTAAAACCATAATTAAATTGTTTTCTCTTAAAAATAAAATTCGTTAAAACTTTTGATTAGTATTGGGTAAAGTACTCAGTACTATCGAGTATAAAAAAGTAGCAGAATTTGATAGCACTAGTCTGAACATCAAAGTTAAATGAATAGTTAATATTTTAGAGATTTGCTCCGTTTAAAAGATGATTTTTGCGGTTTAAAAAAGATAATGCCCAAAATCACTGTTTAGAAAATGACAATGATTTTAAATACCAGAAAAATAGTTGTAACTTTGACTCCAACCGCTAAACTCATGCTGTGCATTGTTTGGTCTTTTTTAGGGAAATGAGAGAATAAAGTTTTATTATAAGTCGCCTTACGAATAAGACAAATTACTGTCAATTTGATGATGACCTAAAGGCAAATATTATAACTTTACCTTGGAATGATCAATAGCAATTGTTCTATCTGTCGTTGGATATTAATTGTGGTGAGGTTCTTCGCTAAGTAAGTAGCTGTTATCTCCTATTTCCAAGTAGGTAGCGCTTTTCCGTGATTAATCGTTTTTTGACATCAATGCTAGGGAGCGATTTATCAAGGCAGGTCTTCTTATTTTTTTTTTTTTTTATTAAAATTTCGAAAAACCTGAAATTTTTATTGTTAATTTTTCTCTTTTCCTAGGATTTGAACCTGAGCTGTTTGAGTTTTTATGCAGGGTACCAGAATAAGCAAAATATGACAAAAATTAATGAAGAAGACCATCTACAAAGAAACCGCTGCCCGACATTCCACTCTATTCCACCTTAACAAATCGTCGTCCCGAAGTTATCTTGACGTAACTCCAAAAAATATTTTTTTGGGAAATTGAATTTAAAGTTTTATCAGTTTATAGAAAAAAATTTAGTCGAAAAAGGTGACTCAAAATTTTTAGCAGATGTAGTGCTAATAATTCTTTATCGAATAGTACAAAAAATTCTTAAGTCATGGAGAAAATTTTTTAAGTTTTAAACATTTTTAACTCCAAACAAAGAATAACATTTTGCCGTATAAGCCACTTTTTGGGAACATTTTCTTTATTTTTGGCATATACGTCAAAATAACACCGATAGAAATTTTGGATTGTTTTTTGTCTGAAATTAACTTGACGTATATGAGACATACTTAAGTAAGCAAAATTCTTACAGTTAGTATTTATTACTACATTACTAAATAAATAAATTACGATTAACAAAGCACTTTTAATCTGCCTAAAGGAATTTCATCCATCTTTTATTATAAAAGAAAGCTTTTAGTGTTTAATATGACAGACAGCAACAGTATGTACTCAAAATCCAAACGAAAAAAAAAATGTTACTGCGCCTTTTGGAACGAAGCACAGAATGATCGCTCTGGTAATGATATCGATAGTTCTGTAATAAAAATTTTGGAAAAAATATTGAAGGATTTTAATCATATTGAGAATATCATTCTTTGGAGCGACTCTTGTGTGTCAAAAAATAGAAATAAAAAATTTTCGTCTGCTATTATTGGTATTTTATATAAAAACAATAATCTAAAAACAATTACTCAACAATTTTCAGAGCCGGGAGATTCCCAAATTCAAGAAATTGACTCTGTCCACAGTGCAATAGATCGATTTCTAAAATTAAAAGAAATTCATAGTCCTTTAAATTTAATAATAAAATTAAAAAAGTACCACTCCAAAAAGTTTAAATTGAATATTATTGAAATGTTACCTACAGATTTTACAATTTTTTCAGTTATTGCGCATCTACTAAATTTTCAGAACATTCCATTTACTAAAATTAAAGCAATTAAGTATAATAAATTCAATTTATTTTCTTTATCCTATAAAGCATCTGTAAGTGAATATGAATTTCAGTTATTAAATTTAAAAAAACAAGCGAGAAAAGGAGTTTTTTCAAAATCAGAAGAAATGTTTGAAAAGGAACTCAGTACATGTCCAAAAATAAATATTTCTGAATATAAAAAAATTATATTAAAAGCCTTTTTCCATATTTTCCACATAATGATGTTCAATTTTATTCAAAACTATTTATATAAGTTATAACATATTTTAAGATTGATTTTTAAAACGAATACTTATTCTTGAATTATCTATGATGTATTTAAAAAATATACTTTTGATTCATAAAAGTTTTATGAAATAAATTTTGAATTAAAATTAATTTTATATATCTTTAAAATATCAAAATTAGTTCTTTATAAAGTGAAGTTGAAGAAATATACATTTTATGGTTTTTTTATTATGTTTTACCTTATTTTCTTATGAAAAATCTTTTAAATATATTCATTTATGTACGTACGTCAAGATAACGCAAAATTTTTTTATTTGAAAAATTCCATACATTTTTTGCCGTATATCCACGAAAGTGGCGCGTACGTCATTATAACATAAAATTTTTTTACCAAACGTGGATATACGGCAAAATGGCTCTTAAATATCTCAGAAAATTTAAGACATAAAGTCCTGGTGATTGAACACGTCGAAAGATCTAATAATTTAAGCCTCAAAAATGGTCGTAACTCATTTTTTTTGATTTTGTGATATACGTCCAGATAACTTCGGGACGACGAAATGTCAATAAAAAACTTATGATCATAAGAAAAGTGCCACCTATTGGGAAGTAGCAGATAACAGCTAAATCTACTAAACCTACTTAGCGAAGGCACTCACCACACAATCAACATGGAACGATGAGGCAATTGCTGTTGATCATTCAAGGGTGAAGCTATAACACTGGCCTTTGAATGATCAATTCACAGTAATTTGTCTCATTTCTAAAGCGCTTAATAATAATATAAAAAAAAATATATATGTATGTACTGTCCTTTACAAAAATTCCAATACAATGCACAGCATTTAGTATTGGTTTACCCCTGAGTATTGGTCTCAAAATAAAAACTAAAAAAAAAAATACAAGTTGGTGAAGCTTTTCTGCATAATATTACGTCTCCCATCCAGGAGAATTTTTAATTTAAACAACAATCGAGTAATTTATTGAATATTTTTGCACTTCGGGGATTGGATTCGGGGTCACTACTCCGACTCGGGTTAAAGCTTTGCAACCCCCACTCCACAACTCTGAATTTTGTTTCACTGAAATTTGAATTACCAAAATACAGAACAAATTAATCGTTCATTGCCTACAGTTTGTTTAAAAGAAAAAATTGACTTTGATTTGATTTTATTTGTTATTTTTCTAGAGTATGAACGTTTTTGGTGTATTCCAATTTGAATACACTGTGCGGTATTAAAATCGTTGTTATGAATCAAAAAAAAAAAAAAAATATCTAAAAAACAGACAAAACTTAGAAAAACGATGAAACATTTTTCTTTTTTTTTCCTTTTATTGCCGTTTTTCCTGATCGCCTGAATGTATCACGTTGGATTTATAGCTTGGCATGCACGATCAATCAAAAATATAAGAAAACTAACACATTTTTTCCTCTTTGATTCTTCAATTTCATCTTCAATGTGAAGAGTCGTGCAAAAATTGTCCAAAAGAAGAAAAACATTTTTGTTTTATTTTTCTTTAGTTGTTCTAACTAAACTTCATGATCTATACTGTTAAACTCTAAACGAGTGTATAAACAATAATTGCAAATATTTTTCTTCTAAGAGTAGAACAAAAATCAAAGAATAGTATAAATTTGGAACAAAAATAAAATTCATATGCAAATTTAAGACAATACGAGTAATAATAGCAGACAGAATATAGAAAAAACAACATAAAAAAGCGTCTCCAATAAGAATTATTACACCTGATTTAAAACTGATTGTAAAAAAAGCCACAACCAATATTATTCAAAAAATTTTGAAAGATGTATGGCAAACTTAATACACGCCAGTACGTTTTAAAGTTCATGCATCGGCATTACCATTTATTTTGTTTCAATCATCGGCAGCATCATGAACTTGACCACCACCTTAGCAGTTGCATAAAGTATTGATTTGGTTATGCTTAAACTACTCGTAACTGCAACTACGACTTTGAGAATGGAATATGAAAGGAATGCTTTTTAATTCTTTCTTTGTTTTTTGTTTTGTTTTTGTTGGAGGTAGATTAAATTTATATGGTAGAGAAGTTCAAATCCGTCACCATTACCATGAAAATTATATTTAACTTTTAAAACAGCTGCCGTTATTTACAGATATGGGTATTGTTTTTAGTTTTTATTTTTTTTATTTTTCATATTACTATTATTATAACAAGAGTTAGAATTTTAATTGCAGGCTTCACTTTCATTATTAATTATTTAATTATATTTTATAAATGGTGGCGAATTCTTCTACCTTGTAAGATATTGGCAGTATTTGCTGAATATGAAACTATTTTTCTTTTATATGCATACAAACATAATTTGTCTTTATAACTCTGTTTCAGGCTTACGGTCTAGCTTATCGCAGCATTAATATTGTCTGTGCCAATCTTTATCCATGAGTGCCGGGACTTACAGTTTAAAGTCGACTTCGAACGACAGACTTGATAAGTTTGTTCATGGCAATCTCAGAGCTTTTGCTAGAAGTCTTCCAAGAGGTAGTCGCCGAAAGAAATATTTTCATATTTCTTTTTTTCAAGATGTCAGAACTGGGATTTAAACCCGTAGCTCTTGCCTAGTAATCCAACACACTAACCACTAGATTACGGCCTAAAAAATCGTAAGACGTTATCATCAGCGATCAATTGTTGTCTAAAATGTGTAGTCAATTGTGAAAATTTTTTGGTGTCGTCAATGCCTTAGACAATAGAGTTGCCCTCTGTACTTGTATTAAAGCATAGTCTAACTGTTAAAATCCTGCTGAAGAGATTAATGTCGATTTTACATTTCCATTAAAAATTTTATTTTCCGATGAAGCCCATTTCTGGTTGAAGTGGTACGTAATATATTGTCATATATTATGAGTCTCTGTAAGTTATGCTGAAAAAACTAAAAAAAGGAATATTTTTTTTTGTAAATTTTTGCAAAAAAGGGCAAGAAAAAATTATTTCTTGCCCCACAAATATTATATAATTTATTCAGTAGAGTCTTCATTACATTATTGCCAAACATAGTTAAGCAGTATCTTTAAGTTTGAGTTAGCTGTTGGCCAAAAACTAAGGACACCTTTTTTTGAGTAATAGAGTGATTTTCAAAATCTTTTGATGTCTACTGTGGATTCTGTGTATTTTTTTTACTGCGAAATTAATAAAAAGGTCTGTGATCTACTAATTCTAGTCTAGTCTAATGCAATGTGCAATTCATTATTTTAAGAAACAATTATATTTCCCGCAATTGATTTCTCTTTTTTATATTTCAAATCGCGTGATTGGTTTATTAGTTTTCATATTGCTATTCAATTACAATTTTGTTTTTTCTAGAGAAGAGTAGTTAATTCGTTTTTTTGTTTTAGATTTATTTCTATTTTCAAGTTTATTTGAAATCAACACTGATGATACCACAAGTGGATTGTAAAATGATTATAAAAATGTACTTCTTTTTATTTCTTGAACTATGTATTACAAAATGATCGTTAAATCACGAATATTTAATTGCCTTTAGTACTAGAGGGTAGTTAATGAAATTAGTTTTCATTTCTTTTCCATATTCCTTGTTATGGTTGTAAGCAAATTAATAACATTTAGACTTCTCACAAGAGTCTTATATTGCAATTGAATAACATAAACTGTTTTAAGTGTCTTTGTATATACATATTAGACCTCAAAATAATTTAAAAAAGTTTTGAATTATTTAGCAGTTGAGTGTAAAAGAATACCAACTCTGTTTTTTTATTACCTACATATCTAATAGTCAGTCAATTAGGCAGCATCATTTTTGTAAAAATAATTTCTCGAACGAGTGAAAAAAAGACAAGTTGTTTTTGCGAAACTGTAAGCAAGTATACGAAAATTCAAAATTAATTAAGAATTTCGAAATTTCATCGGTTGAAGAAAAAAAGAAGAGCATGCATTTAATTGTCACCATATAGCGGTCAATACATCTTTCTTTGTGGCAAACAAACACGTACTCAATATTTAACTGTTTGAAAAGCAGGACTTATTGTAGTCTTAGCGATTATTCATAATGCATTAAATATATAGAAGGAACGTGGTTTTGGAAAAATGTAGTTACTTATTAAAGTACTACTATAAAACTACTTGCTATAATGTAAGCAAATAGAGATGGAAGCAGATGGAGAAGCAGTGTGGATTTAATATACTCGGCTGCTGGTTTGTGGTAGTTCATAGTAGAAATTGATTACACACAAAAACCATATAGGGGACTAAAATCAAGAAGAAGAAGATAAAGCAGATGGATTATTAATAAATCAAAGATAAGAAAAATCAATCAATCACAGATTTCAATGTACCTTAATCTTCTGGGCCGGATGGTATAGCAGCACTGGTCCTAAAGCAGTGCTCTTAGACGCTTGCGGCTCAATTAGGCAACCTTCTCAGTGCGGCTTATCCTGCTGACTGGAAAGATGGTAATGTAACGCAGGTCCCTAAAGAGGGCTAGTAGTCCCGAAAATTACTCGTACCACCCAATAGCAGTATGTTAAACACTCTCCAAAGTTATAGAGAGTATGATAAATCATCACCTTAGAGGGAAGTTAGAGTCCAATAACTTGCTGAGCGACCGTCTGTAAGGCTTTTGTAGCGGCCGCTCCACTTCTGATCTGCTGGAATTACTCTCTGAGAGGTAGAGTGGATTTTCTTTAATTTTGGTGAAAGTTAATCTGTTGCTCTGGATATCTCAAAGGCGTTTGATAGAGTCTGGCACGATGCTCCTATTTCCAAACTAGTTGCCTTTCGTGTCGGTAACCATTTTTGTCGTTTCATAACAAGCTTTCTCAGGGACCGTTCTATAAGAGTGGTTATAAACGGTGTCTCTTCCAACTAATATAGGCTAAATTTGAGAGTTCCGCAAGGCTTTGTGCCATTTAGTACCCTATTTTCAATAATGATCTTCTAATCTTAACCTCAAATCCCATCTAATCCTTCGCAGATGACAGTAATATATGTTAAGTATCTCATATTTATTTTATCGTAAGAAGAATCTTTTCGAAATTAGGGTGACAAGGCAAAATATAAATGACACACTCTCAAATGGCCTGCAAAAAATCTCCGAGTGGGGTCTCACGAATAGGGTTAAACTTAATGAGCGCAAGACCCAATGTTGTTTTATCACGAATAGACGTTGAGTGATTTAATCTTGTCATCTGTTACTATGGGTAATGTAAATATTGAGGAGGCGGACGCTCTTGATGTTCTGGGCATGACGTCCATTGCAACAGTCACATATTTCGAGTGTCGAAAGAAGCATTCAAGTGCCTCGGTTTTTTAAAACGGTGCAAAAAACACTTCACTCCACCTAACCTTCTCAATATTTACATGACCTATTTCCAACCTAGCATGGAATACAACTTTCGTGCATGGGCCGGTTCTTCTAAGTCTGTTTTGGTTCTTCTCGACCGCGTACAGGAAAGGGCGAAGTTGCTTATCAGCGGCGGTAGGGTGTCCAACTCTATCGATTCGTTGAAGCATCGACGCAATGTGACATGCGTTTCTTTGTTCTATCGGTACTACCTTGGGAGGTGCTCTGATGAAAAAAAGGATTTGATTCCGGATGGTCGCATATGCTTGCCGACTGTCAGAGCACATCCATTTGTAGTTAATGGTACAGTGAATCGCACAATACATTACAGAGGGAATTCGTTCTTTAGCCGCACCGCTCGTTTAGGTAACAATCTTCCGGCGAATGTTTTTTCTGCCACTTACGATGTCAGTAAGTTTAAATCAAATGTTCACAAGCACTACTCCTTCTTTCCCCCTTCACATAACATATTTTCTTAGACCAGCACAATCTGCTGCATGAGTAGGGACCGTCCCCTGAGTGCTGGCTTTAATAATAAAAAAAAAAATATCTCTGGCTTTATCAGGCCCACGTTGAAGACAGAGAGTTAAACCAGAAGTCAGTTTTTTTTTCTAAAATACATATTAACGCACATGGAAATAAAAACTAATATTAGATATTATATTGCGTTATTAATATGCTTATTAGACTGTTATAAAATACATACTAATATATATTAATAATAAATAACAAAGCAGAACTACTAGAGTCTTCTGAAGATAGCGATATATAAAAACAAATCTGTTTATGGTTAACATTAATTTGTAATGAAAGATATTTCAGCTTAAAAATAAAAATTATTTTACATTTTCGAATTAAATTCGAATATTTTAATGGATCTTTATTATACATATTGTATGACATTTAATAGCCTAAGATCCTAATACTGGTATTCTTATGAGAATTAACATCCGTTAAGGAATATGTACAAAAGGAAAAATACTGGTGAGAATAACATTCAAATATAATTCACATAATCTATTTCCAATAGATTGTGCTTTAAATAGAAATATTAAAATATGAATATGTATAACACAAAGAACTCTGATGAGACCTTTCGTAGCTGGGTCGAAAACTAGTTCAGTTCTGCTAGTGTTTGTACATATTCCTTAACGGTTGTTAATTCTCATAAGAATACTAGTATTAGGATCTTAGGCTATTAAATTTCATACAATATATTAAAAATAAAAAAATAAAAAATAAAAAACTCGGTGAATATGATCTTTTTTATCATACTATTTTTAATTGCATTGAATTAAAAAACAGCGGAACTTACTAACCAACTGACTTTAGCAGATTTATATTAATTACTCATATGACGACAGCTTAGTTTATTTATAAACCGATTTACCGAAACTTTTTTCATCTAACATGAAAGAACTAGGATTTATGAGTTATTACATTATTGATTGATAATGAAAAAATTATTGAAACACACCTTATATATGATTTAGAATAGAAAGTAAAAGTTTCTTTAAATCAAATTTAACTGAGCATTCCACAGCAATATTTTACTTTTTATTACATTAACGTATCAATCATTTATGATAACATATAAATAATTTTTAACTCTATTTTAGAACTTTCCAAAAACAGTCCCCAACGATTAAGTTATCATATTAATCACCTTTAAATGTTGTATGAAACTTTTCTTTCAATTCTTTTTTTTCCCCTCTGTCTTCTTAAAAGACATTAAAACTAAATACACTTTAACACGGTTAATTACAAATTTTATAACACACAGCTGCAAATGGAAAAGAACAACATTTGAATACAACTGTTCCAAATCCAAACAACAAATATTATATGACAAAAATATAGTATGTAATCTATTTGAGAAAAGAAAAGTAAAAAGGGGAGACACAAATTTACTATAAACTTTTCAAATACATTGTAATACATGGTGAGTAAAGCCAACATGTTTTCAAAGTGAACAACAAATTATATTTCGGTCTAATAAATTTAAAATCCATTCATCTCACGAGTCATAGAAAAGCTTTAAGACTATAGCAATAAAGATCTATGACTACCTAGAAGCAAAAACAGACTTATGACATAGAAAAATAAAAGCCAATTAATAGGTGTTGCATCTTCAGTATCACAAGTTTCTACTCCTTAAAGTAGAAGAAAGAAAGAAAATATAACAAAAGATTTTTTGATTTTAATTTCCCAAAGGGGTGGTTAGTTGAAAATTAAAACAATATTTATTTCGTATTGAATGTGTTCCAAAAACACAAAATAAAACATGTACAGAAAGTGTTAAACATGAAGTCTCTGATGATGCTTCCGTATAGTAGATATGTTTCATAAAGTAGACAAGTGTCAAAGATGTCAATGAAATACTACCGATTTAATAACAAAACAAATAGAATACGAGGTGCATTTGGGAATGCATTTGTATTTAGTTTTTAAAAGCTTAAATTGCTTATAGTTTTAGGGGTTCTATGGATAATGGCAATGTTTTTCAAAAACAATCGTATGAAGGGCATAGCAATCATAACTAAGCAAAAACGGCCGGCGAAATCTAGTTTTAAAAAAATCCATTTCTTAAACGTTTAAAGCATATTATAAAGTACAGGCATTTGCAAAAAAAGATGTAAAAAATAAATGTAGAATATAGTGTCATTATTATTAGAAGATTATGTTGAAACTTAATGAATAAACAGAATACGACAGCAACTTCAGGCAGAAACGACTCTCAGAGAAAACATGCCCAAAATTAAAACGACGACCGCAACTTCACGAACTGTCATTTATTGTTTTTACATTTCTTGTATGTAAAGCTATTAAAAATTAAGTTTATGAGAGTTTTTGCAAAGAACTGAACTTATATTTTATAATTTAATCTTCTTTACACACTTCTTCAATTATTTTTACTAAAATATCACTCATTTTATTTAACAAATTCCAAAATTTATTAATTTATTTGAACTTTCAAATGTTTTTTTCGATTTTCGTTTGTTCTTATTTTTCTTTGTGCCAACAACAAAAAACAAATGGGTTTGTTTACAAAATGTATGAAATTTAATAATAGTGTGGTAACATTGCTGAGAAAATTTGTTTCTAACAATGAGAGCATAAGAAAAACCGCTGTCAAAATAAAATAGAATCTATTTCACGACTGCATTCTCCAGCGTTTTTATATGTCAATTTGTATGGAAAAAAACGTCATGCCCCAGTTCTGTTTAATTATTTAAATAAGAAAAACAATTTTTATTTAAAAAAATTAAGAAAATTATGTAATGCCAGTTTTAACTTCGATTTTTTTCAGCACAAAATAAAATGAATGTAGTATTGAATGTTCTTCTAGCATAAACATATTGTCGAGCGGGGGTTTAAGTGCTCTATCCGCCATTTTATACATCTCAAGTTAATTATGCCACTTTAGGTTTCCGAAATGAAAATTATAAAATTTGCTATTCGTTTTCGTTTCTCGTAGAGTTCTGAGATGAATAGTGTCTGTTTTGTTCTATAGCCTTCAAACCAAAATTTTTTAGTGCTGTTTTTGATCGATTTTCTCAAAATGCATTTTTGACACATAGAGCACTTAAACTCGATATGTTTTTGCAACTGGTTTTTTTGCAAATAAAAAAAAGAACAATAGACAGTGTTTTCTGATCGTATTATAAATAATTAATATTATTCACATTGAAACTGTATTTAAATAATTTCATATTGAAATATTTTGTATTTAAATATTTTATTAATTATTTAAATTTATTAATTATTATGTGAAAAAACTCTGTTTTTTTTTTTTTTGTTGATATAGCGCTGCCGTTTTATTCCTATAGGTATGGCACTTAGGCTTAAGCTCTATACGCTGTTAAGCAGTGCTGACAAAAGAGAGTATGAAATAGATTACTTTACCATTCAGCTGTATGCTTTTATGTGAAAAGCCGATATACACTTCGGCGCTTAAACGCCCTCAAGACCAACCACAATGCTTATCGCTCTTGTGTAGGTACGACTATTGTAGTGCAGTTGAGAACTAATAATTAAAATATTTATTTGAACCCTTTTGTTGCCTTAAACTTATTACTCTGCCTACGTTTATTTATTTTTTTTTCATTTTAGAAAACAATTTATTGCATTTTTATTATCTAAATTGAATTTTAACACTTGCTTTTGTGGTTACATTTATAGGTACGATCTCTTCTGTCATCGATGTCGGCCACATGTTTGTCGTTAGAAAATATTAACTGGTGACAATATTCTTTAGAATAGTAAATGAAAAAAAAGCTATAAATAGGATTTCTTTGTATATTATAAGTGATCGTCTTCTTAAAATGCATTCATTGTTGACTGATTGATTTTATGCATTTGTTTATGAAACCTATAAGGGTTCAGCAAAAGGGACTATAAAAGACGCACTTGATATTTGCGGCTGACAATGGAAGCATGCCGTAAAATGATTTTTCTAGCAAAAAATAATAAATTTTTATTTAACATTCATAAACGCAAAATTACTTTATGACTTGGTTGGCCATTACAACCCTGTGTCAGGGTTACGGCCCAATTTCTCGTAACACTCATGTTGTGCTTTTGCCAGAAAACTGCTGAGAGGTAGTTACCGAATGCAATAATTTTTTTATATTTATTTATTTTTTTCAAGATGTCAGAGCTGAGATTTAAACCCGGCGCTATCGTGTTAAGTAAGCCAACACAGAAACCACTAGACCAGACCAGAATGTAATGAATGTAAATTTTAGGGTCACAGAACAGGGGTCCAATCACCAATCAAAGTTTGTTTAAAAAAATAATAGCATAGACTTTTAGACCATAAGAGTCTTTCTTTAATCCATTCTCAAGAAATATATGTACAGATGTATTTGAGTTCAAAATAAGGCTGTAAGGTTTTTTATAACTCAGGGAATGACAACTACTCATACAGTACATTATGCTTGTCTAGGAAAATATGTTCTGGGAAGGTAGAGAGAAAGGCCTCGATAAACTTTATCCAATTCTCCTTGCAATCGCTTTTATTTGTCACCAGTTTCTGCCAGAGACTTCAATTTCCGCATTCTATGACCAACTACACATTGGTTTAAGTCGCTCCACGTTTTTGTATCGTGCGAATTCCATTCCAATGCCTCTTTGAAGGTTTTATTGGCTAGTTTGTGCATGTCATTGATCCATTTTTATTAATTACTTCATAGTTAGACTGACATTTCTCCTACAGCACCTGCGTAAAAGGTATGAATTCAAGATAATTCTCTGCCATATACACGTACATACAACAAAGAAGAGTCCATAACTATTTTAAAAAATATTGTGACTGACTCTTTATATTATCAAATATTGTCTCTCTTAACTTTATATCACATGGCTTTCGTAAATTACGTTCAACTTGTACTATTTACCTACAAATAACAACTAAAGTTAATAAAGGGTTCCTCAATAATCATCAAACTGATGTTATCTACACAGATTTTAGTAAAGTGTTTAATAAAGTTAATCACGATCTTTAGCTCTATAAACTATCTTCTAGCTAAAGCCAACAATGCTGTACGTTGGCTGAAATCTTATCAATCGGGAAGAACTCAACAAGTGAAATTTGAAAATATTCTGTCTAAAATCATTGATGTTCACTCCGGAGTACCTCAAGGGAGCCATCTTGGTCCAGTTTTATTCTCATTCTTTATTAACGACCTTCCAACTGTTATTATTCATGCTAATATTCTCATGTATGCTGATATGTAAAGATTTTTAAATCGTTTGATAGCATATCTGGTCAGTCAACACTTCAAGGAGATATTGAACATTTTTCTCAATGGTGTGATGTCAACTTATTGAATTTAAATATTACGAAATGTAAACACATGTTATTTTATCGTTCACTGAAACCTGATACCTCATATCATTTTAAGGATAAAATACTGGACAAGGTTTAAAGCGTTAATAATCTTGAGATCTTATTAGATCATAGACTTAAGTTTTGTGAACATATTTCAATGATAGTGAACAAAGATAATGGAGTTTTAGCATTTATAAAGCGTTGGTCAAAAGAATTTACTGGCCCCTACCCAACAAAACAATTATACACATCTTTGGTACGCCCTATTCTTGTGTACGGGTCTATTATATGGGATCCATAATATTATCCATAGACATAAATAAATAAATAAAAAAAGTATTTTTATTTGATTTAAAGCTTCACAATTTAGTGATCGTGGAGAAAGCTGCTAATATTCGTACTTATCCAATTGCCCAAAAAGCGCTTTAGCTATGTTACAAAGTTTATTCACATTTTTAGCATGTCCCCTATCTAGTGTGATTAGGCTAGCCCAAAAGCTCAAATTGTTTGTACATTGTATAAACAGTTATGTTCTAATAACAAAGCTTACTACAGAAATAGTTAAAAAAAAAATATTACGCTCGGAGAAGCAGGACACTGCTTTTTTATTGAGACCAAGGAAAGGACTGTACATTTATGAAAGAAGATATATTTTTGTTTTCTTATACTATTAAGCGCCTTAGGAATGAGACAAATTGCTGTGAATTGATCATTCAAAGACCATGCAATTGCCTCACCGTTGCATGTTGATTGTGTGGTGAGTGTGCCTTCGCTAAATAGGTTTAGATGTTACTTCCCAAGAGGTGGCGCTTTTCTCCTGATCATTCGTTTATTGACATTGGTGAAGCTAGAACACAGTAGAATGTCAGGGAGTGGTTTCTTTGTAGATGGTCTTCTTAAAGGAAGAAGACCTTAATTTTCATAATTTTTGAAAAAACCGCAAACTAACTTCTTCATTTTTCACTTTTGCTGGGATTGGAACTGGGCCGTTTGAGTTTTTGTGCGAACGATCTAACCACTATACCATGCACCCCCCAACGATACGATAGTCAATGGATTATGGACTTCCTAAACGTAAGTTTCAAAACTTCGTTTGTAATACAAAGTAGTCAATTTGAACAACCCTATTTTAGAAAGAAATCTTTTACAAATGAACAGCGTTTGAGAACGCTACGAATATGTTCTTTCAACAAAAGTGACCAACGTAAGTGAGGAGATTTTTAGCTATAAACTCCGCAAAGCTTAAAGAACTCAAAAGTAGAATGTTTAGATATATAGTTCGAATTATGTTGTCTGCTTACATCTATATTTCTTTTAGAATTAAGTCAACAGTCACTGTTTCCAAAGTTGGGATTTCGCAAACTAAAGATTACTGAACAGCTGAATTTCAAACTAATGTGCGCTCTTACATACTATATACATACATATATATATATATATTCCATAAACTAGCCAGCACGTGTTCTGCTTAAGGTGGATTATGTTGAAAAATATTGTTTTATTTTTTTATATTTTTGTAATTTGTTTGCAAAAACAATGCGATATTAAAATGTTCCTTGTAACACTTTTTTTCAACTTTTTGAACGGCTATTTTAGATTACAAAGTTGTTTCAACTCCAAAGTAGTATTTGCTGTTGCTATCTGCTTAAATCATCTCATAATTCTCATAATGTTTTGTCTTATTTCGTCTTTATCTGGTTTGTTTATTTTAAACATTATAATTTTTAATGGTCAAAGCCATTATTATGGCATCATCAACTGAATTCATCAGTAAAAACCATTCGTTTTTCAACCGTTTTTTAGCGCTGATTTTTCTTTATAGATTTTTTCATTTCTATGAGCAAAACTATACATTTGGAGATCGATTTTTTTTTCTAATTTACAGTAACAAACTAAAACTGTAGGATGTCAAAGTTCAAATCAATAACTATTGCTGTGGTTGCTCATTGAAACGAATAAAATTTAACAATTTCCACACAAAAAAGTCCAATTGTCTTAGAAAAACTACAACGAATTGAAATAACCAGCTAATAATGATGGGTCGCTTGCAAAGAGATGAATAGATGGCGTAGAAGATGTTGATGGTTCAGTCTACTGTTATATTTGAAAATTGCAAATAAAAAACGTAATGTTTTCATTAACATCTTTGGCAAATAAAATCAATACAAAATGAAAATAAAGTTATTAAAACTCCACTTTAATTGGAAGACGAATAAAAAAAAAGAATATGCAAAACAAAGTCTAAAAATTTCATCTTAAGACTAACAGATTTATCTTAATTGACCCAGAAAGATTTTATTCTATTTTAAAATAATTTCGTTTTTTTTTATTTTTTATTTTTTTGTAATATTATTTGGGCCGCTTTTATATTCTTGTTAAATACAGACATCTATATGTGGCATCATAAACTTCCTTTGGTTATATACATATTTTATTAAACGAACCAAAAAAATGTTTTAAATTGAAAATAAACATTGACAGTTATTAATTGCAAATATCGTTAAAATTCATCGATAGCACAAAGAATGGCCAGCTCTGATGATATTTTGCATATAAACAGAAAGAGACGGACAAACGGACAGACAGATGTGCCAATAAATTCACACAACCTGTAAGGCTTATTTCTCTGCTTAAGTTATAAATGGATTTGTATTTTAGGAGACGAAATAACTGGTAAGACTAACATATCGTTTCCTTTTCTTGTGGCATTAAGTTTTCTATTAGTGTTACCACATCATTTACTATATTTTGTGAAAAAAAAGAAAACGCGAAAAATTTGCGAGACCGTTATATTCTAGTTAGTTTGGAAATAACACTCAGAGGTGAAACCAAATATTACACAAGATCTGAATTTTTGCTTGGTTGGTAGCTTTTTAGAAATTTTCTTAAATTTTTTAGTAGATTGTTTTTCCTACACATAAGTTTTAACAATTTTAAAACAAATTTTCAATTTCAATTTGCTCTCGCCTTTATCATGAATTATTACCGTGAACACACTACTCGTAGAATTGAAGTGTGTAGGATATACTTGCCTTAGTCTTCGAGTTCAAAATTCGGCTCTTGATATTTTGAAAAAAATATTTCTTTCGGATGTCTTCTATCAAAATTTCTGAGAGTAATTAATTGTCATGCACAAGATTCTCAAATTTGTTGTTTGGAGTCTACATTAAATTGTAGGTCCCTGTACTCATGGATAAAAATTTACATACACAGTATGGGTGCTTCAAGAAACTGGGCCGTAAACCTGAGACGGGCTTTAACCCTCCATTACTAACCTCTGGGTCGAATCGACCCAGACACGCAAATTTTTTAAATTAACAAAAAAACATGACGATATTTTAACTCAAGATATATGTGTAATCTAAATTTGTTTATATTTAAACGTTTATAAATAATTAACATAAGGAAAATTTATGATATTATGCATATAAAATTATTTTAAAAAACAGCCTGGGTCGATTATACCCATAGTTAGCAATAATGTAACAAAGATTATGGGTCGACTATACCCATAGTTAGCAATAATGTAACAAAGATTATGGGTCGATTAGACCCAGGTTAGTTATACCGTTATACAAAAAATATATGTTCATTTATTCACATTGTAAAAAATTAAAACGCAAAACCAAAACCACGTGCTCTAAATGTAGAAAATATATTTGCCAGAAGCACTGTGCTCAAATTGCATTGCTTCTGCACAAGAGGAATCCATTTATGACGATATGTTCGATGATGAAAATTCCCAAGAAAAGGTAACATTTATAGTACATAACTGGAAAATGTTTGCTTTAGCCGTACCAATTTTTCTTTCTAACATTTTACTATTATATATCAGGTTTCAAATGCACTTTATTTGACGTCAATATCTTAAAAACTCATAATTTTATGCGCAATTCGGCTGGATAACTTTTTTTTTCACTTTTTTTAGCTATGTTGTAATGAATTCGTACTTAATTTTAATTTAAATATTTTTATTTTAATTTACACCATTGTATACTAAAATTAAACAATAAAAGACTAAAATCTACCAAAAGAAGTATACGTTGTATCAATTTATAAGTTGAGACGATTTTAATGGATAATACAATTCAGGGTCGATAAGGCCCATGGTTAGTAACCATGCGACATGATTTAAGGTTAGTAATGCAGGGTTAATAGCCAATTATGCATGTATGTGTGAAATATCTTAAGACAATAATAGGCTTATAATTTACTATTTTGGCGTAGTTTCTAGATCCCAGCAGAAAATTTTTCAAATTTGGTAGCAATAAATAAAATTGTAAGCAATAATGGAAGCATTATATTGTTTATTCATACCTTAAAGCTTCCAAAGATGCTATAGAATAAGGTATTATATTTGATTTTGTATAATATTTGCTTACTGGTTGCAATAAATTTGCATTTATATTCCATTTTAGCGGCTCATTTCATATAAAAATCATGCATTGTTGATGCGCACGAGTAAGTGATTGTTTACAATTTCTCCCTTACAAAATAGCTTATTGGTAAGCACTAATTTCTGCTGGTATGGTGTAGACTTAATTGGATCTCTTTGAAACCTGATAAAATGCAAACGGTTGGATTTACAAGAAAATATAGGGTACTGCAATTTGGGATGCCTGCACTTAATGAAAGAGTTCTAAAACTTATAGAACAAATCAACTATCTGGGAGTTATTTTGGACAGAAGCTCTCTTGGGAGCCGAGTATTGAGGAAATAGTCATAAACGCGGCTATTACACTGTCCTGCAGCGATGGGCGCTCTCTTGTTCATCACTGATGTAGATTACAGGCAGACCTATACTTATACTATAGGGTGGACATCTCTGGTAAAGATAGAAGTTGGTCACGAATCAATGCTTAGCCTTGTTTAGGGTCAGTGGACTGTTTGTGATAATACCTAAAAAAGCAGTTAGTGTTCGTTTAATTCTTGGCCACCTAATTTACGACGAAATATATTGCTGTTGCAGAGGGTGAATGAATCTGGCTGAACAATTTCTCAATATACCGAACATGCCAGTATTCTGCGACTTACTAATGCATTCTCTATCAAAATCACTTGCTAGCCAGGTATGCGACAAATATATATTTCTGGGAGGATTCTCAGGCTTAATTTAACGCAGGGAGACAGGGCAAATTTACTTTGCTGCGCCGATGGTTCCAAAATCGATGACTAGGGAGATTACGACATCTTCACTCCAAATTTTGACATACGAACTTCGCACACATACATAATGGCCATACAATAAGTCACAAAGTGGCTTGCTCTGAATACGAACAGTTAAGTGCGGATTTATACTGATAGCCAGCCGGCTACAAAGTCTCTGTTATCTATTTTTGTTATTTTCCAAACGGTATTACTGAGAGTAATGGCAGAATATTTCGAAACCGGATTAATTTGAGTTCCAAGACATAGCAATATACCGGGAAACTGTCTGACAATACAAGTATTACCATGCTGATCTTTATTTGTATTTCTCTTATTAGGAATTGGGCCAGCTGTTTATTCTCTAGAAGTTGGAGATAGAATTCTTATTATATTAACATATACCATTTGCATTTAAACTTTTATTATTCCAACTACCCAGCAGAAAGTAGTGCTTACCAGTAAATTATTTTGTAAGGAAGAAATTGTAAAGAATCACTTACTCCTGCGCATCAATATTGCATGATTTTTATATGAAATGAGCCGCTAAAATGCAATAGAAATGCAAATTTATTGCAACCAGTAAGCAAATAGTGCAAAAAATCAAAAATAATACCCTATCCTCTAGCATATTCGGAAGCTTTAATGTATAAAAAACAATATAATGCTTCCATTATTGCTTACAATTTTATTTGTTGCTTCCAAATATTAAAAATTTTCTGCTGGGTATGGCATCACTGGCCTTTCATTAAAATCTGCACATTTTTTTCCATCATCAATATCGTTATTTGTATACACATACATACATACACATACTATATACATATTTTTTTATTTCTTTTTTCACTTTATCTCTGGTATGATTTGAATTTACGTATTTTTTGCATACCAATTGACACTGATCATCAGTTAATTTGTTTTAATTTCATACACCTCACCCTTTGCCAACTTCAATGACTTAAAAACCAATGATCACCAATCGATACCAGTTTGTCACAAATGTATGTTTGTCTATAGGCGAATATACGCTTATTAAGCGCGCATGGCATGGCAAACGAATGGGATGGTCGTAGCCAAGAAATGACATTAAAAGTGAATGTTTAAGTTATGTTATGGGTTTGTAGGACATTTGTTATCGGCTCCTTGAAATGGCATCAATGCTGGTGTATAGAGCAGCAAAAAAAATTTTACATATGAAAAAAAAAGTTCAAGGAAGAGGTTGTTGTTTGTGAAAAATTGGAATGCTAAAGAAATTTATTTTTGCTTTTCCTCGTTATTTTATTTTTTTTTTTTTTTTTCATTATTTACCTGTTACCCTATAAATGTGTTTTTGGAATGAACAGTTTAATAAATATTGAAAGCAAGTACCAGTAACAGCACAAACATTTAAAGTGCGGAAAATTTTAGTGTTTCAACATTGTTTCGAAATAAATATTTATTGAATGAACAGAAAATTGTAAAGTTTTTAACATGTTTTTTTTAACACATGAATGCGTAATTAATGTAATTGATTTAAAAATATAAACAGAAGCTGGTAAATTCCTACCTTTTTCATATTTAGTTCATCAGACAAGTTCCAAACTATATCCACTATTTAAGGCTAGTACTTTATAAGCTTTTAATTGGTTTATAAATTTGGAGAAGTCTTGTAAAATACAAAAATTATGCGCTAATTACTTTTTGTTGCAAACATAGCCAACCGTGTGAAACAATAACAAATTGTACGCATTTATGTATGCTACGATTGCTTGTTTGCAGTGTCTGCAAGGGGGTTTACTATGAAGAGTGATTAGTGAAGGAAAAATTAAAAATAGTTTTGGTCATATTCGTATAGAAAGAATATTTCATTCCTAAGGCGCTTAACAATAATATAATAATTAATAATAATATGTATATGTACTGTCCTTTTCAAAATTCCAATACAATGCTCAGCATTCAGTAGGGGTTTACCCCTGAGTATTGGTCTCAAATAAAACAAAAATAAGGTAGCATATACATACATACTGCTTTATTCATAATTAATAAAATAGGTTTATTAAGGCTTATTTAACAAACTTTTTTTATTTAAAAAACTTTTAAGCATCTGAAATGACAACTGAAACACCTATTAGTTAAACCCTTTATATACGCAAATACTGTTTTAAATCCAAACTACTTTTGACAAATTTAAAATCTCCAACCCCTTAGCTGAAATACGGAGTCACACCATAGATGAAATATTTTAAAGTTCTACAGCAGAACAATATTTTAATTTTCAAACGACTTAGAGACATCGTTGAAAGTTTACTTATATACTTATACACCATTTTTTTAACCCCATAACGAAAACTGACTTCTGTCTCTCCAGTAATCATTCATGACGAAAGACAACCGTTTTTATTGCTCGATTCAATACAGAAGCATTTTATTCTTCCTGAGCATATTCTTCTGGAGCATATTTTATTGCTTTGACGACCAGTGAAAGATTTCAGACCCAAACTTTGCTCATCTTTCACTCTAATATTAAATATGTTTTACACAGTTTGCTTCTGTACAGAAAATATGTCTGCAAATCTAAAACTATTTTTTCTATGTTGTAGTTTTAATAAGACTATTTATTGACTTGCATTCATTCAAATTCTTTTGCAAGAAATAAAATGATATTTTTTAAGACCTATCATCAGGGGCAAACCCCTACTCATGCAGTGCATTGTATTGGAATGTGAAGATGGTTGATAGATAGAGATTTTTTTTTTTGTAGATATTTGTATATTATGAGCATTTTTTTTTTGATGGGACAAGTTGCTGTCAATTTGACCACTCAAGAGCCAGTGTAATACCTTCACCCTTGAATGATCAAACAGCAATTGCCTCATCTGCCGGTGGATGTTAAATGTGAATGGTGAGCGTAATTGTAAGCGACCTTACAAGTCATAGACATGGACGTAATGACATTTGCAATGTAGATTGGTTAACGCAATTACAATAACAATATATTAAAATGAAAAAAGAACTTAATTTTCGATGCAGGAAATTCTAGATTTCGTTAAAATATTCAGTTTTATAAATCAATACTACAAATCTCTCAGTCCGTGATATAAACCTGATCATAAGAGCACGAGTAAGACTTTGGCATTTTCTTGATAATGGTCTTCTTGGAGGAGGTCTTTTTTAAGTTATAATTTTCGAAAAACCGCAATTCATTATTTTATACATTTTTTTTTTCTCTTTTGGTGGGATTTGAACCTTGGTCATTTGAGTTTCTATGCGAGTGCTCTAATCGCTATACGACCATTATTATTGTATAATAATGAAATGCTCACTTTTTTTTAAGTATTAATCATTAGAAAATTTGATAAAAATTTTATATATGTATATAAGAATATTAATTTAGTGTCAGTCTTTTCTAAATTTTCTAAACCATGCTTAAATAACTCATATGCCTGTTTAAGTTTCTTGAAGTTTCAACATATAAAAGACACTCATTGTGTAAAATAAAAATCTAATTGGTTTTATTTAAGCATAAAACTAAATGGCCAGAAGTAAATCCTCTTCAAGACAAATTACAAAATACAACATTAATGGTAACACCCACAAAAGCCAACCGTTAAATTATAACCGTTAATTTTCAAATAAGCTAAACTGTATAAAGACAAAAGTTAGATAAAAATTGAAAATGAATATGAAAAAAAAAACGACATACAGCAGCATTTTATTAATTTATGAGAAGCTTAAACAATTGTTTAAAGCAAAAACCAAAACAAATCATAATAATATTTTTAAATAATAATAAATAACAATTATGTAGATGTAGTGTATGGTGAAAAATCAAAATAGAAAAAACAGAAAGCAAAAAATAAGAATTGAATTACAAAATAATAGTAATAATAATAGAATTAAAATAATCAAAAATAACGAATTTAAAAGCATACAAAAAATACATATTCCTACACCCCCACCAAATGTAATGATATGATATTGTGTTTTCCTTTTTAATTTTTTTATGAATTTAGGCGTTTTGAATGGCTTACTGGCAGTTTTATTTTGTTAAGTTGGCTGGCTGGTTATTTCGTTTTGGCCCACCGGCTATGACAGCTTCTCAACTTTAAATGGTTGGATTATTTGATTTGATTTCTGTACGTACTCCTCTACTACTTCTTTATTTATGTGATTGTACATAAAATGCTATATAGAAGTAAGAAAATATAATAGGAAAACGTCAAAATACGAAATTTTTTTTTCTCTCTTCTACCACAATGCCAAATTGAAAAAGATCATGAACAATCAAAATATATGAAAATAAAATATAAACGATATTTTGACACACTTAAAAAAAATTAAATAAATTTACAATGAAAGGAAAAAAAATGTCCTGAAGCAAAAACTAGATTTTTTCTAAGCAAAAGAGTTGTTAGAACAAAAGACAAAAACTTAAGACAATAAAGCTTAAGAAACTGAAATATTCCCTATCTTCAGAGTCAGTGAGAGTGTGTCATTAATTGCTTTAGAAAAGCAGTTTATTCCATAATTTTGATTATTAAGGCGTAATTATGTATGTACACTATGGCTAAATTGTACACCCAATTAGAATGACCTTAGCTATACGATGATTTAGAATTTTATATTAATAATCATAAATTGGTCGTAAGCATAGCATGCACTAGTGTGTTTGTTCAAAAAAAAATTGTGGTTGTCACCCCTTGATTTAAAGCTATTCCAAATGACTCCGTAAGGGCTACATTTCTCTCTTTAATAGCTTTTTACTATCAAGTCAAATTCTACTCACGATTATTTATAACTCAGTTCGTAAGCACTAACTTTTTTGAATATTATTTTGATGAAACATGAACTTACTTACTTACTTAGCTGGCTATAGGAACCTGCTAACAGGTTTCGGCCTACTTCAGCACTAGTCTCCAGGCGCCTCTGCTTAAGGCGCGCCTTCTCCAGTTGGTCACAACAATCCATGACAGGGCTTCATAAACCTGGTCCTTCCAACGCAAATAGGGTCGTCCTCTACGCCGACGTCCACTGACCTTCGCATCGAAAACTTTCCTCGCTGGAGCAGATATTTCCTTCCTAACAATATTGCCGAGCCAGCGCTGAACAAGGCCTACTTTGTCGAGGAGCTCATACAGATCATGGTTGGTTCTAATGCGAAACTCATCGCCATGCCTTATAGGACCAAAGATCATACGAAGAACTTTTCTTTTCTTTTTCAGAAATACATATGAACACCGGCATAAAAATGCTATGATTGGATTAAAAATGGCACATTGAATTAAATACCAAATAGAAAGTATTTGAAGATGTAACAAAATGTCTGCCATGACAGAAAGGCAGTTGAGGAGCAGTTACTGAGAATTATCCCAGGGGCTGGATCAGGGAGGACAACAACAACATCACCTCCAATATCGTTATAATCTTTTATTTTTCCCCTAATTTAAACTTTACTGTTCGGGCTTTTTGGAGTGAATTGCTGTTGGATTATTCTGTGGTAAAGGTATAATACTGGCCCCTGAATAACCTTGCATTTTTCCAACAAACCACCACTTGCTAGATGTGTGTTTTAAATTCAATTTTTCATACAAAGTCTTTTACAAATGCTTTTCATATTAGTTCTAAGTATTCATGAGAAATGGATTTAAATAATATGAAAACCGTGCGTAAATGGCACATACTACCAATAGAAAATGGAATGAGCATACTAGCAATAGAAAGCTGAAATTCTAAGCTAAACGCTAAATCTAAAGCTAAATTTTTTAGTATAAATCATAAATTCGAATTTTTCTACACTTCCAAATGGTAAGACAGCGTGTAAAATTGTCGTAGAAACTCTACTTTTTGTCATTCCTTTTTAAAACATGACTAAAGGAAACAACCGATCATAGCATCCATAATACCAATGGAAAGCTGACAACCTAACTAGTGATGTACACAGTAATTATAACACAAGTTTTATATTATTATTTGAGTACAATGTAATAAGTATGATCTCAAAATATAAAGTCGATGTGCGTGAACTGAGAATTAATTTTAGTACCATGGCAAAACTTTTTTAGAATTTTATGTAGTTTATTTTTGCTAGACCCTTTATGCGAAAAAAAAATCGGCCTGCCCTTATATCCATGTGCCTTAGCTAGGCGTTATTCATTTCACAGAACAAAGAACTAAACAATTATTTTCTCTGTCAAAAAACAAGACATCTGAACTTCTTAGGAATGATCCTTAACTCCGTTCAGTAGTGTGATTCACTAACTTTTAAAACTTTCAACATGTTTTACCATTAACCACACATTTTGATGTTTGCACTAACCACTATGTGATTCACTAACTTATTTTTAGCCACGGTAAACAGTTTTATTTTTCTCTATATTTAAATTAAAGTTACGTGGCAACTTTGTTAAATGTAAATTTTAACCCATTTCCGGCCGCTGTACTATATATAGTACACAATTTAAAGGTCAAGTAAAAATTTTAAACTGCAGTTTTTTTACTCGGGACATGCTTTTTAGCAGTCAATAAGAGTACATGCAACATCCACGTAGCTGTTGTATATCAACTTATCATATCATAGTTGAAAAATTTCAATTATGGGAATCTCCATTTTGTGTAGTGATTTATTTCTTGTGAGATTGTGAATGGTTATGTAGTTTATTTTACATCAGTTAACTTTGAAGAACGTTAAATAGCAGTTTATTTACTTGATAACATCACATTCTAACAAAAGCAGTATAAAACAGTTTAGTTCGTATAAAATTTTTTGAGCTATAGCATATTAAGTGCTGCTGTACTAAGTTTAGTACACCTGAAAAGACACAACTCAGAATATTTTTTTTTCGTTTTTTTCTTTTACTGTACTGTAAAAAATGTTGTTTAAATCTAGTAATAAATATTGAAAAAAAAATTGTTCTTGGTTTTCATTTGGGCGTTAATGGGTTAAAATAAGAGAAAAGAACAAAGAAGAATAGAAAAAAAAAAACAAATTAAAACCCATTATTTTGGAAATTTAAAAAAGTAAAACATTACAAATAATAATTATTTTATTTATTTTGATAGAATAGATAAATTATAGGGTAAATACTCAAAAGCCATTATATTTTTTTATTAAAATTATAATTTATTATTTATATAAAGAAATACTTTTCTAAAAACACATTAAACCGCACCAAAAATGTTGGCGTTAATAAACCACAATTTATTTGGTTAAAAATAACAGCTGATTGAAACAACTGACTTTAGACGACAACAGAAATCGTTGAAGTATTAGTGAATAGCAGAATGGTTAATTTTGTGGTTAAAATTTTTAAAAGAAACAATTATTGTTAAAAAAGCTTAGTGAATCGCACTACAGGTAGCACTTAGCGCTTTTATATTGTGTGCTGCGCCGCTTGATGTATGTGCTGAGCAATATTTGATAATTTCTTTTATTCGAATATAAACTTCACAGTAATGGAATTATAAATTTTACTTTCGAAATTCCAAAAACTTGCATTCGACTAGTATAATTGAAGCGTGTTTGTGCTTAATATTTTAAAGACCAAAAGAAGTCTATTGTGCAAAGCCCATTATATTAACCTCGTAGTTAAAGGCTCTTTATAAATTAAAGCACAATTTTGAATGGATTACTGAAGTAATAAACTTTCTTTGAGTTGTTTAATAGATAAAGTTTACAGAATATGCACAAACAAATCAACAGTTTAAAAGGATATACTTCAAATATCTTTGAGTAAGCAGATGAAACTGGCAACCATGACAAAGAGTGGTCCACCCTTGAAGTAATGCGAATGTGGTTTTGAGGTTGTATTCTTCCCTTTGTGAGGAAATAAGGGGAGTGAGGGGGGGGGGGGTTTAGTCGGTATACTCTTTTGGGCTAGTCCGACATATCATGCGAACTGACGACCTCCGCGAAAGCATTAAGCTTTTTCCCTCCTTCCAGCACGAAACGAAAAAAAATAAGTCCTAGACTGCATCAACACCACTAATGTAGGGCATCTTGCAAAAAATATTAAAACAAATTTATAAGAAAAAAAAATATTAATAAACTTAATTCTTAAACAAATTAACAATAATCATGAAAAGTTCTAATTTTCCATACATTTTTATGTGCATTTAGCCATAGTTTGTATTTAAGAATAATTTTCTAAATAATAACAATAATCACCAGTGAATTTAAAACAAAACGAAAAAGAAACCAAGGAAACACTTGGTTCTTTAAAAATAAAAACTAGATTTTCTTAAATCTTGATTTTTTGTTCGATTTATTATTTTTAATACATTTAATAAATGTTTTTATTAAACAAAAATAAATAAATTAGTTCTTATTGTTGATTTTTAAAAGTAATTTAAGAGATAAGAAACATTGAAATTGGAAAACTTAAAAATAAAAAAAATTAAAATATTAAGTGGCCAAATAAACGATTCGTTAGAGCAAAAAAACATATTTAATTTTTAAAGCAATACCGCTAGGAAATCTAGTTATCAATGGTCATAAAGGCGCCAAAGAAAAATTATTATTTTTTTTTTTGGCGAAAAACTATTAAAAAACAAAGACAATAAACAGGAAAAATCGAATAAATTGGAGTATTATTTCTTTGCAATCATTGAAAAAATTAATAGTTTATGAGTCATAAAATACAACACGAACAAAATTGTGTGTTTTTTATATTATTTTTGAATTTTTGGAAAAAATATTTTTTTCTTTAATTCTTGGGAAAATTTATATAAAGAAATAACATTGCATGTTATAAAATACTAAAATGCATAGTTTTTCAAACACAAAAGACCTGATTCTTAGCATTGATAGAATATTCGATTTAATTGTGACTGACCAAATTCGAATTAAAAATAAAAAATATTGTAAAGTGCAGAAAATTATTCCTATATTCATATTGGAACTGAAGAAAGCGACAGATCATCAGATTACTAGAGAGAGATAGCTAGATATTCGACTGTTACCCTTAAGGTGTTTTTTGATACGACAAGTCCCAGCCCTGACGTATTGAAAAACAATAAATTTAAAAAAAATTTTTCTTTCGTCAACTACCTCTTAGCAGGCTTCTGGCTAAAGCTCTAAGACTAATTGCCATAGTAAAGCTTCTCAAGTCTGTCATTCGGAGTCGACTTTAAATTGTAGGCCCTGATACTCATGGATAAAAATTAGGACACATAACATGGGTGCTGCGAGAAGGTAGGCCGACCCTTAAACGTGGTTATAATGGCCAATTATGTACTATATGTATGTATTAATACACATCATCTTAAAACATCGTTGAAGAATAAACAACATATGCATGTATGTCTGAGGATAGCATTGCATAAGCGTCAATCTGTTTATGATGATTTCTCAGAGTGTCTCAAAAGTGAACGCAATTTGACACTGCGCCGAAAATTTTTTGTTTTATTAAGACCAATACTCAGGAGTAAACACATACTCACGCAGGGCATTGTATTGGAATTTGAAGATACATAGACCGTTTTGTTGTATTTTTTTATTATGCACCTTTTTGTTGATGAGACAAGTCGCTGTCAATTCGACCACTCAAAGGCGAGTATTATATCCCTGAATGATCAACAGCAATTGCGTTATCTGTCGGTGGAAGTTAATAGTGCGTAGTGAGCGTCTTCACTAAGTAGGTTAGCTGTTATCTTTCTAGAAGGTGGCGCGCTGTACTCCTGATTATTCGTTTCAAAAGTCGAATAGACTAGGATGTCAGGGAACGAGTTTTTGAAGGGGGAGCAACCTCTTATTTTTAAATTATAATTTTTATAAAACCGCAAATCTTATTTTTTAGTTTTTCTCTTTTGCTGGTATTTGAATCTAGACCGTTTGAGTTTTTGTGCGGGCGTTCTAAACATTATGCCACGACCCTCCACCCCCAAATTTCTTATTAAGTTTATCCATTTAATTAATATTAAAGTCAAACAAATCTTTGCATTTTTTTGATGTTCCAGTAGTCTACAAAAATGTTTGCTACACAGCTCTTGCGAGGGCTTGTGGGTTCGAGTTTCAGTAAGGGCTCTGACTGGTTCTACTATACCGAGCATATAGTTTTCCAAACTTAACTCGTAGTTAGAAAAGAAACTAACATTGTGTTGTGTAATAGGAAAATGAATAAATAAATAATTAAAATAATTACTAAAGTCATCTGTGATAATTACTATTTTACACAAAAACATTATTAACTAACTACCGATTATGTTAAAAAGATATTAATTAATTACAAGTTTAGCAATATTTTCATAGCGTTACTTCACAGAAAAGGTGCTAAATGTCAAACATTTACAACATATGGTGGCGGTGGTATTCGTAAATATCACAAAATCAACAGCAGAAACAATAAGTAAACTAAGGCACCAAATAGAAATACTGAAAACTATTACAACCCTTTATCGTCTACTAGTAGCACTTGCATAACTTTATGTACTTATCGTGTGTACATACACATAAACAAACACAAAGCCTGTTAAAGTACAAAAGTATTTTAACATTCATCGTAAAGTGCTTTTTATGGAATGTCATGTGGGGTAAGAACTACACAAAGTACATGATGGTAAAAAGTGCATGTTAGCGAAAGTGTGGCCCATTAAATTAGGATGCGTAACAATTTTATTATACAAATAGACGAAAAAGCAACAAAACAAAATAAATTAGAAAGGGTTGCCGCCATTGAATTAAACAAATATAAATAGATTTAATTAGCAGGCAACAGGAATTAATTGTCGATTGCTAGCGAAGAGGGTACTTTTCTTTTTTTCTTTTATTACCGTTACTCTTTCATGTTAAAACATTTTTTTAGAGAATGAGACTGTCATACAATAAATACCCTGTCAATAGTTATTAAGACCCTTGGCGGGTGAAAAGCTTTCGGTTACTTTAGCAATTCATTGGATAAAATACAAATTAACAACAACGAAAATAAATTTAATGTCAAACACGTGACATTTACTTGAATTACGAGTGTATATTTTGTTTTCATTTTGTGTCGGTAAGTTTAACATGAATTATGATTAATTAACTGGAATTTTTTTCTATAGATATTAATTTCTCACGCTACACATTACCGAAGCTGAACGTTTATATGAAATTTAAGTTATCCACTTGGTATTACTTCTCATCGCTGGCATAGGTGGCCTTTCATTTAGTTAGTCTGTCTAAATTTAAATCGTTATGGAACGTATGTTATCAATTGTTGTGGCTCATTGAAATAAATAAACAAATGTTGCATGCCATAGTTTTTGGGAGGAGAGCAAAAAATAAATGAAATACATATAAAAAGTTTTAATACAAACGATGCCGCAGTTTTTCATTGGGCCAAGGCAACAAAACAAAAAAGGAGAAAAAACTAAAAAAAACAAATTTTTTCTTTAAGACTTTCACAAAATAAAGACAAAAATGTTTCCTTTTAATACTTCCTTTTATATAGGCAATGGGTTTAACTCCCGTAAATACATACAAGTGAAATTTATTCTTTCTAAATACACTTAAATACACTGTAAAATATTTTCTTTAAAATTTTAAGGTCAACAACATAAAATAAGAACTATTATATAAAGTTCAATGAATGGGATTTTTGGCTTACGTATATCACCACTTACATACATATGTATATACATACATAAATGGCCATTACTACCCTGTGTCAGGGTTACGTCCTAGCTTCTCGCAGCACTTATGTTGTGTGTGTTACTTTTTTTCCATGTGTACTGGGACTTAGAATTTAAAGTCTACTTCGAACGACAGATTTGAGAAGCTTGTTCATGGCAATTAGTTACTCTCAGAGATTTTGCCAGAACACTGCCACATATTTCTTTTTTTTAGATGCCTGAGCTGGGGTTTGAACCCGGGACTCATGCCTCCCCCTCCATTGCGCAACAATGTTTCTGAGTCACCAACACACTGAAATACACGAAAGAGACTAATAATTTGCAAGCATACATAATTCGCCATTTCAACAGACGTTCAATAAAATATTTCTTTTTTTTTAAGATGTTAAAGCTAGAGCTTGAACCCGGAGCTCTTGTCTAGTAGACCACGGCGATTACTATTACGTATATCACCGACTAACGCTTTCGCGCGTAGATCGATTGCAGCCAAACTTTTTAAGATGGTTGATACTGAGAACTATATGCTTCGCCTCTTAGTTGTTTTTGAGTTTTGTTTATTTGGAGAATGGTTAAGAGCACAGTTTCTGAATATAGTCTAAAAGTCTCTTTATTGAATGCAAATCATCACTAAAAAATTGAGCGAAATTAGACAAGTGGGCGTGGTACCTGTTAAATAAATTAAATATTTATTTTGTAATATCCAAGAAATGTTTCTGAATTTAGTTCGAGTGCCTCCATGGTTAATGCAAAACATCACTTAAAATTTCGGCGGAATGGGAGAACGGTTCAAGGTAAAGATTCCGAATTTTGTTCGGATACCTTCACAATGAATGAAAAAACAAACTATATGTAACTTAACGGCTTAACTTCATTCCTTATGTAGACAATTTTTCATATTATTTTGCCTGCCAAAGCAAACTCGGGTCCGATAGTCATTTATAAAAAAGACACATAAGTAGAAATGTATAAGGAGGAAACCAAATATTCAACACCACCAGTGTTCCTCCTAAGATAAATAGATAAACTCTTAACCAGTTTGAGGGAAAACGTCTATTAAAAAAATAACGATGCGGACAGATAAGATGCAAATATATCAAGGAGTAGTTAATTCATAGTAGCAGCCTAATACTAATTCTTTTAAACGTCATAATAGATGAATTATTAGAAGGTCTTTTACCTTCTTTAGGTAATATATTATCAAAATGTAAAACCTTTTATATATATGTAGTCGCCGTGGTCTAGTGGTTAGTGTGTTGGCTTACTAAGACATGAGCCCTGGGTTCAACACCCAGCTCTGACATCTTAAAAAAAAAAAAGAAATATGAAAAAAATATTTCTTTCGGCGACTATCTCTCAGCAGTCTTCTGGCAAAAACTCTGAGAGTAACTAATTGCCATGAACAAGCTTCTCAAGTCTGTCGTTCGGAGTCGACATTAAACTGTAGGTCCCGGTACTCATGGATAAAAATTGACACACACAACATGAGTGCTGCGAGAAGCTAGGCCGTAATCCTGACACAGGGTTGTAAAGGCCAGTTATGTATGTATGTATGTATGTAAAACCTTTTATAAGAAATCTTCGATTATAAAGAAGAAAAAAAAAACACATGCTTTCTAAATTTAAAAGTGATTTTGCGCTTGTCAGAATAAAAATGTGTTTCAATATTTTTAGCGTGTTTTAGTTTAATAATTGGTTTCAGCTAAAATGAGATCATAAAAAATTATATAAATTTAAGACAAAATTTTTTTTAAGTGTATAATATATTTCATTAGCAAGAAAAGGCAAGCGCCAAGTGTGATTCTAATTTATTTGTCTTTTAATTCTTAAGTATCTATGAAAAGACATATAAAAATATATATTTGGTTGCTACGGTTGTTTGTAAAGGAATATCCTCGCATGCAGTAGAGAGATATATATTCATAGCAATAGATATGAGTTGAATGAATAGACTTCAACAGATGTCACATGTGTTGTGTACAGACTGTGATTGTAAATCATTTTAGTAAACGATTATGATTTCTTTTATGTGAGAAGAAAATGGATACATGTATGTACTAGTAGATATATATGTACATAGTATGTAATACAACTAAAAACATTTACAAATATAAATGTGTCTATATCATATATAAGTGTGTTGAAAAACCCCTTAAAAATTAATGTTTTTTATCAAAATGTTTCTTACGTGGGGACTAAATCAAAACTGAAAAGTCAATTTTTTTTTTAATTTTACTTGTATTTTATTTTTTTTATTATAACGGTTAGCAGTTTCTCTTATGAAATTTTAATTAATCGCAACTTTAAAAAAAGTTTTCCGATTTCAATAACGAAAACACAAATTGTTCAAACAATTAAAAAGTTTATTGAAAATGTGTTTTCATAAACCCTAACAGTCTTAATCATAAATGACTCTTAATAATAAAAGATCTCCAAAAGTGTATTCACAAATATTCATTAGTAGGGCAACCAAAAATATGCTCTATAAAATTAGTTTTAAGCGTCTAAAATATGCATTGAAAAAACAGTTTTAAGCGTTAAAAATATGCTCTATAAAACTCATAATAAATAAATATGTTAATGTAAAAATATTTTCTTTTTAAAAAATTTAAAAAATTGAAGAGTAACAATTAGCCACCAACCAGATAAAATAAATTTCCTTTGTATTTACATATCGCTCATTTGCGAGAAGAGTGACATTACTCAAAAAACACATTATTTGAGTTGATAATGAAGAAATATGAGACGAACTGTAATTTAAAACATATCTAAAAATTTTATTTTTATTTCCTATTTCACTGAGTGGCGACCAAAAGTGTATTATACTTTTCCCATCACTTTGGCTAAATTAAAATGTTTAAATACATTTATCACAGAATCGCTTTCTTCGCCACTCTTCTCACAAATGAGCGATATACATATTTATTTCAATTAAAAAATTTACAAAAAATTAAAAAAATGTCAAAAAATTCAGACTGACAAAAATACAAAATAAAATAGTAAAAAATTAATTTAAATTATTGTTGCAATAAATACAATCATATCGCTCAAATTTTGAAACATAAAGCTTTGTCGTAAAACGCTCTTGTACATCGAGAAACTTCTTTCGGCATCAACGGAAGTAATTGATGCAAATTTGAAAGCAAACGTTTCCTAGCATAATTTCTTGCGTTGAGCTTAATATGTTTTTGACTTCCTAGGTGCTGTTTTATGATAAATATTTTCTTTGCTGACACTGGTTTATTGCAAACTTTACAAAACAGAATATTCCTATTAGTTTTACAATCTCGGTATTTACTAATATATTATTTAGTCTGTTTGACACGGATTGCTTGATTTAATTAATTTAAAAATCAAAATTTTAATTTAATTTTTATATCATGGAATTATGACAATTTTTCTCCAATAGGTACAACATTGAAAAATACGTAATTTTTAATTGAGAATTCATTATTAAGCAATTTTTTTAAACGCTAATTTCCATAAATGTATTTAAAATTTGTAAAGCTTTCTATTTAATTTGTTTTTTGCTTTGACGTTTTTATCAAATTGACATTAACTATTGCACAATTGTTTAAAAAGAAGCTTCGGCAATTTTCCCAATGTTAGTTTTAAGCGTTTTCATGAGTACCCTTATTATTTAATAGATTATATGTACTTAAGTAATGTGTCAGTATATGGTCATTATTTTGAAAAACAAAATTTGTTAAATATGCCATATAAATATGAAAAAATATGAAAAATGCAAAAGTATGCATTTATGACAAAATATGCAAAAATATGCCGTAACAAATACGGGTTAAACGTCGTAGGTTTTCATAAAATTAGTTAATATTTTGCTTATTTTGTCAGTAACATTCAGAAAAAAAGACGCTAATGCATATTTTTGGTTGCCCTATTCATTAGCATATATTACGTTGAAGATACTTCAGTAAAACGACACATTTAAATTAAAGGCTCTCCTTTGTTTAATTGTTTCAATAAAGAGACATATTATAAAAAAATTATATGAATTTACATTCAAACTGATGAATCTGCTGATATTCTGATGATATCAGAAATTGGTAAAGTTTTAATCCAAGATTTCAGAAATTACGGCGGAAGCATCAGGTGCCTAAAATACCAAAATATTTAGGAAATGAATCAGTTACTTTTAAATGTCGAAAAAAACTGATTCAAATTTAGATATAAATCACACAAATAAATCCACACTAAAAATTTTTGAAATGGAAAATCGTACTAAAAACGAGATGCATGTTGAGGTATTACTGTCGATTTGAAAGTTTTGGTTGTGTAACGCTAATAGGGTCGAGCTCTTATCATAACTAAATATTAGCCAGTTAATAAAAAGATTTTACTTTTGTGTACTATTTTGGGTCTGGTGCATACAATAGTACTCTTGAAATAAAAGGCCATAAATGTACTATTAAAATCAATACGTTTAGTATTCATGTATTCTACATTGACATTGTTAATTAGCCAACTCCAAAAAGTTAATGACTTACGCTGTGTGACCCTTTTCTTTGTGGTGTGATTCGGGAACAAATGGATTTCAAATTCGTACTTTTTAAGTTAAAATTTTCAATTGACTAATTTACAATACCACCTGTTTATAGAAATAATTGTTGTTATCTAATGAATCTAAATATATAAAATTGAATGTTTGTTTGTTCATTTGTTTGTTTGTTTGTACCTTATAGGAGACCAAACCTCTGGACCAATCTTCCTGCAATTTTCAGAGCGTTTAACTGGGACTATTGCATTATTAATAGGGTACTTTTTTTCGACCATGCCCAATTTTACGGCCACTTTTTTAAAATTTTGTAATTGCTCCCATATAGTTTTTAACAGATTTACTTCAAATTGTATACACATTATACTCCAGGCGAGGCAGAAATAAATATTTCTTACGCCACGCCCCCTTTCGCGCCCCTTTTCACGCCAAATTTTGTTTGAAAGTTTTAAATTTTTGTTCTATATCCACGGCAGTATTTGCTATATATGGTATTGCCATGAATAGAAATACGTTCCAAAAGAAAATTGGGCGAAGCACGCCCCTATGCTTGTAATATATTGGAGGCTGGACCTGTCAACCGATCTTAAACTTTCACAGTGCGCAGCTTTGACTCAGGAATACTTATTACATGATAATATTTTTCGACCATGCATACTTCGGCACCTACTTCTTTAATAGGTTTATTAACGGCTTTACCTCATATTTAAAATACATTTGAATTAAAATAGGGGGTAGCCTCACTCTCTTTTTCCCACAAATGTCTGCAAAATATATAGATGCTCTTAATTTTATTATAAAACGAGGGGGTAGCGGAGCACACCGGGTTCAGCTAGTCTTTTATAAAATAAAAAAGAAAATTATTTTAAATTTTTATAAATTCTATTTTTTCTGTTAATGTGATAGTCTGTAAGGATTTATTGAAGAGGGAAAAATAATAAAATTGTAATTCTGATTTATCCAAATAAATTACAATTACAAAAAATGCAATGATCGTAAGAAAAGAAGAGTATGATAGAATGTGTTGTATGTACATATAGAAAATTCAAACAAATCATTGCAATAAAATCTAAATTCTTAATAGAATTAACTTTAAATTTTAATTTAAATTAATTAATTTAAAATTAATTAATATTCATAACGACAAATAATGGCTAATAATTTTTTTTTTAAGCGTTTCTGACGAAATTATGCAATATACATATGACCAAATTAAAAAAAAAAACATTATTTTATGTGCTGGAGGCCCGAAGTTCAAGCCCCAGGAAAGGTGTGATCAATTATTTTATTTAATTTTTCTTTCGTCAGAAACGCTTTAAAAAAAAAAAAAAAAAAACATTATTAGGCATTATTTGTCGTTATGAATATTAATTAATTTTTAATAAAGCTTTAATAAGTACATGGATACATACATAATTGACCATTACAACCCTGTGTCAGGGTTACGGCCTAGCTTCTGAACAAAAATGCCCTTAATAAGTAAAATACGTCAAATAACAATGATTAATGCTGAAATAAGAAATTTTTGTAAATAAGACTGTAAAAGAATTGTAATTTTGAATAAAAGGATTATTAATTCAATTAAAACTTATTTCTTAATAACAAATATTTTTTATTTATTAATCATATTATAATAAAATACCTATTTAATATTATATTCTAATTTTAAGCACAAATAACCTGCATTCTTTGTTATCGATTGCAAAATTGTTTTATGCCAAACAACTTAATTAAATGCATTTAAACATAATTAAGATAAAATAAATCCAAACCTACAACTCTCTAACGCTTAGAGATAAATAGATAAATAAGAAATATGTATTTTCATTAAAACAAAAAATAAAGCACAAAAATACGATAAATAAATAAAATAGCAGAAAGTAAAATAAGAAAACAGAAAACCAACATATTTACTCGTAAATATGCATCATTAAAAACAATTAATGAAAAAAAGAAAATAAAAAATCCCCAACAACTTTTAGCGTTTTCATTAATGCGTTGACATTTGGAAAAGATAAGACATTAAAAAGCAATTATATTGAGACAAATCAGCAAAACATATGAAAATATTAATGTGGGATTTTGTGTTAAATACAAGACATTAAATAATCATAAAAAACACCAGCTGAAGTAGATAAATGTTTGACTGACTGGCTGGTTGATTGCTTGATAGCAGGCTGAATGGCTGGCTCTGGATGTCTCTCCATGACTATGCAGGCATATAGTAAATATGTATATGTACGAATATATTGTATAAACACCTCTAATGCTTATAAGAATTTATAACTATTGACATGGAAAATAATATAAAAAATTACTAAATCTCCTTCTTTTGTTTGAAATTCCAAACAAATTAAAAAGTAGCACACAGAATATGTACAGTTACACTAACAATCAATAAAAAACAAAAAATACCCAATTAATGTTAAATTAAAACTATTTTCATTTTTATAATATTTTTATTTAACAAGTCGTTAAGGATTAAAAAAAGCGTCATAAAATAATTCCCCCACAAAAATAAAAGAAAAAAAGTATAAAAAAAAATAAATAAATAAATGCAATAAAAAATGAATACTGCATGCAGAAGGTGGCATCGGTAGTGTACACCTAATGGCTCTATAAAAATCATAAATTTCAGGCATATGCCGTAGTCATAGGCAACATGGGCAAAATGTTTGATGAGATAACTGATGAAAAAATGCAATCGTAAGTAAAATATGAAATTTCAAATTGTGAAGATTTTCTGATACTGATTTTCTTTTCATTCGCTTAATGACCATTTACGCAACTTCCTTTAATATCTAAATTATATGCACCATTGCTGCATAATCGGCAGCATTTTGTACAACCGCCCAAAGTTTCAGATTTCCATGAACACAGAAAATCCATTACTTCTGACAAGGGATATTTAATATTTTCGAAAATTATATGATACAAACTCGACAAAGGATTTTGAAATTACATACATACATAACTGGCCTTTACAACCCTGTGTCAGGATTACGGCCTAGCTTCTCGCAGCACTCATGTTGTGTGTGTCAATTTTTATCCATGAGTACCGGGACCTACAGTTTAATGTCGACTCCGAACGAGAGACTTGAGAAGCTTGTTCATGGCAATTAGTTACTCTCAGAGCTTTTGCCAGAAGACTGCTGAGAGGTAGTCGCCGAAAGAAATATTTTTTTTTCATAATTCTTTTTTTTAAAGATATCAGAGCCTGGATTCGAACCCAGGGCCCATATCTTAGTAAGCCAACACACTAGACCACGGCGACTACATTTTTGAATTTACTTGTTAAAAAATTTCAAATTTATAGTTACATGGTCTGGAAATCCGAGTTCGCATCCCAGTAAAAATTATAATTTTTTAAAATTAAATTTGTTGCGTCAAAAATGCTTTAATTATATCAATTCTATTAGGAATTTGGATTTTTTGCAAATATATTTTTGATAATGAGCTTTTGCCAGAAGTATGCTAAGAGGTAGGCGCCGAAAGAAATATTTTTTTTTAATATTTCTTTGCTTCAAAATGTCAGAGACAGGGCTTGAACCGGAGCTCTCGCCTTAGTAAGCCAACACACTAACCACTAGACCACCGCGACCACATTCTGTCTATCATTCTCAAAATTGAGTCAATTGATTTGGCATATTATTATTTCAAATTGACAAGCTCTTTAAAAACACCCTATATACTTAGTTACAGGTTTTTCAATAAGAGCTCTACAAAAGTTTTTTAAATAAAACAAATCAATGAAATTCTTTATTAGTGTAAAAGTACGTTCCATTATGTACGGAACTCGATTTCTTTTGCATGGCCACCACGGGCGCACTTGCAGAAGTCCAGATGCTGAACCCAATTTTCGACGGTTTTCAATCATAAATGGGCCGATACTGCTGCAACTTCACGTTCGATATTCGTACGAAGTTCATCAATCCTCGCTGGCTTGTTGGCGTAGACCATAGACTTGACGTAGACCCACAGGAAAAAGTCTAACGGCGTCAAATCGCATGACCGAGATGGCTAATCGACTGTACAATTACGTGAGATAACACGTTCTCCAAACTTTGTTTTCAATAAATTGATTGTGACAATCGCTGTATGGCTTGTGGCGAGGTCCTGTTGGAACCACATGTCCTCCAAGTCCATATCATTCAATTGTGGCTAAAAATATTGGGTTATCACTAAACAGAAGCGATTCCCAGCACAGTAACGTGCCGGTCTTGATCATCACGGAAGAGTACGGCATAAAACCATAATTTTTTCGGGATGCAATGATGACTCATGAAGTATGTTTGGATTGCTGCCTGAACAATAACGCATATTTTGTTTATTGACGAAGCCATTCAGACAGAAATGAGCCTCATAGCTGAAGATGACTTTTCAATGCAAATCCAAATGTCTTTCAAGGTGTTGCTCAGCACAATTCAAGAGCATACGACGCTTCTGGTGGTCAATTTGATCTTGTAAGGATGTAGGTCAAGATCTTTTTGCAAAATTCGCAAGAACAACGTAACAGAGACCCCCGCTTGAGAACGACGTGTGAGAGACACATTTGGGCTTTCTTCAACTGAAGCCTCAGCGGCATCTATATTCTCGACAATATGGGTACTTCTTTGTCTCACTGATACGAGAACATTTTGCACTGTGCCTGTGGATTAAAATTTTTCCAATCGTTGATCTGCTAGGACGATTATGACGACCAAAAATTTGACATAGCGCTCTTAACGTTGAGGCCACTGACTCCGAATTTAGGTAGTAAACTTTAATAATCTCGACTCGTTGTTGGCTCGTGTATCTTTTCTTCATGAAATGGCAAGCCTTACTGAAAAAAAATGTCAAAATAGTGGCAAGATATATGGCGTCGTTGGCTGCCCCAGTCGCTCTACTTTTGTAGCATCCCTGTTGAAATAACCTGTATGTACGACAAATTTGTAAAAAAAAATGGTGAGAAATTAATATTTAACTAGATAGCCCAGTTAAAGCCAAGCCAATTACATCGACGATGACACGTCAGCAGACTAAGGTAAACCTAGTGGCATGAACCATATTATAGTACACATACTACAAGTGTATCACCAAGGACTAAGGCCGTAAGCTTTTTAAGCTAACCTAACTTATTATGTTAAAGTGAATCCTACTTTCTTTGGAGGTTTTTAGCGATTTTAATAATTCACACATTCAGTAACTGGACATGATTCAAGATTCGGATATACTTATTTACAAATTTTAATATGTTTCTTGCTAAAAAAAAATTTTCTATAAACAACTTGCAAAAAAAAAAAAAAAACAAAAAAACAAAAAAAAAGAGCAAAAAAGTAATTTTTACTTATTGATGAATTTCTAATACAGAGCTGTTGTTGTTTGAAAGTTGTATAAGTCTATGATGAGCTTACTTCTACATACGTTTAACACCTACGTGTGTATATACCGCGAGTATTTATATTTCTGCTGTTTTCCATTTCCATATCTACATATAAACCTTTTTCAGCCAAGTAAAATATGAGTACTAAACATATGTATGTACATATGTACATATATGTGTTGTTATATGATCATATATTTTTTATCTATTAATTATTAAGACTTTTATGTGACATTAAATAATATGTGTCTACTTGGTGTTCACATACTGATGTATGATCAGACATTTATTGTATATTTTACTGTTAAGGCTATAAATTTAGTGGGCGACATGTAATAAATTTTCAGCTCCTGGACAAAAAATTATGTTCAACATACGCAATTAATGCGTTTGAAATGCATAGAAAAAAGAAGTGTTTCGAGTATCCAATAAAAATAATACAATCATTATATGGATGTATAAAAAGGTTACGTCAACTTAACATGACATTCGGTGTGTTTGTCACCATGGAAAATATTTGTTTGAATAAAATAGAGCAATAAAATCATAGAAAAGCCTTTATGCGTATGATACTCGTATCAAACGCCAATAAAAATAATGATATTTTTAAAGAAAACTTAAATTTTGTGTAAAGAATTCTTATGAAAATATAAAAATGGATTAATGTGATTTAAATTACCAGATGTGTGAGAAATAAAAGTGATTCATAGAAATAAAATTTTATTTTATGATTACATGTTAAATAAGCCATACTATATAGTACTCCTATATAGTTTTAGAAAAAAATCGTATAGTGCATTTACACCAAACTCAAATCAAGTAAATTTAATTTGAAATTTCTTTGAAAATCTATAGTGTTTACACCGACATTTTTTGACAACTAGCAGGATTTTATTTTTATAAAAACGACAGCCAATAAAGAAATAACTAAATAAAACAAGTTTTTTTCTTATTATTTTATATTCAATAAAAAAAATAAATAAATAAAACAATTTTTTTTTCTTATTTTTCTATATACAATGAAAAATAATTCAAAAGTCTTGAATTTATTTTCGTTTAGTTTTATGAGGCATTTTTCAATTGTCAGTTTCATTGTCGGAATTTACAATGTATAAATTAAAAGACAGACAGGCAGACGAAATTTTTAGAAATAGTGACGAAAATGCGAAGAATGTAGTGTACGAATGTTTGTACAGGACATTTTTCCTTTTTGTTGTTTTTACTTCTTCTGTTTGCCTTCTAAGTTCTATATGCTAAAAGTTTTAGGCAAGAGCAAAAGACAATTGAAAAATACCTGCCTTTCAATGTCCACATTGTAAATCCCGACTTACTATAGTTTTGTATTTTTTAGTACAACTTGGAAAAAATACAGAGTTGTATCGGAAAGCATATTAGATTTCAACAATGTTTTGTCGAAATCTAGTAATGAAGTAGATTTTGTTTTATATGGGAAATCAAGTAAAAAACGAATAGATTTCAATTGAAATCTAGTAATTAGTTGATTTGAGTTTGGTGTAAATGTACTATTAAAATAAAATTAAAATATTTTCTAAAATTATAGAAACTTTCTTATGCTTGAAAAGCATTATCCAGAGATAGCAATAATTATATTTTTAAAGGCACTTATAGCCTTTAGCACGATCTTAAAAGAAAATCTCAGTGAAAAAAAGCAGGTGGAAAAAAGAAAGTTAAATAACTCGTTTATTCATTTATTTAGCATTCATTCGACGTAGTAAAATAGCGACCAAATAAATATCTAATACTCTAAATACATAGAAGCCATCAAGCTACATGGCTAGGCAAAAAAATTTCATTGGCGGCAATTGTCACCGTGTATCAAACTACTTAACTATTTTGGAAATGACAACCACATTTAAATTTACAATTGATCTGTGTTCCCTGCAGACGAAATAAGTAGTCTGTGATTAAGAGTATACTACACAGCAGAAAATAGTATTTACCAATAAGCTATATTGTAAGGGAGAAATTGTAAGCAATCACTTACCTTTGCGTATCAATAATGTATGATTTTATATGAAATGAACCGCTAAGATGCAATAGAAATGCAGATTTATTGTAACCAGTAAGCAAATATGACAAAAAATCAAAATTAATACCTTACCCTGTAGCATATTTGGAAGCGTTAATGTATAAGAAACAACTTTATTTATTGCTTCCAAATTTTAAAAATTTTCTGCTGGGTAGTTGCTTTTTACTTCAGACTGGTTGCATATCTGTTGTTCTCTCATACATCAAACTATCGATTTTAACTATAGGTTGTCATAGGAGCCCAACTAGTTCATTTGTGCTTAGTTACGTACTAGTACTATACTAGTTATTATGTATGTAGAGAATGTACGTAAATATTAGTCAGCATTTCAACTAGTATTTTTAAGACAGCTTCGTACGAGTTCCATGACTTACTAATGCCATTTCGTTCTAAATCAGTTTCATTGTTGAAAGTTGTACACCAGTTTCAGTATCTAATTAAATATTGCTGAAATTAATTAAAATCAATTTTTTTTAATATGTAACAGAGAGCACCATATGTGATTTTTCATTCACATATTATTTTTGTCCCTTTGAATAAGATTGCATCTGTCAATTTTGCAATAGTCTTTTTACAACTAGTAACATGATGGTGTCACAACAAATTCAGCTACAGGGTTTATTATACATACACAAATTTAACTCAGTGGTGTAACTTTCAAATATTTTATTATAAAGAAAAAAACGCTAATTTTAATCAAATTTTTATGTGTAGTTTGGAGACACCTCTAAAAAAGTTTCCCATGTCATATAAATAAATTATAAGTTAAAATTGTATATAATAAATGTACAAAAAACCTTTAGTTTCCGAGTTACCGACCCCAAAAGCTTCTGTACTTGTATTTTAAGGATGACTCAAAGCACCCTGACTTTTTTGAATTTTATTTATCAGAAAATCTTCAAAATTTTCTATCATTCATATTATGAATGTTACATACTTAGTTACATTTCTTATATATTCTTTATTACTTTATTGACACTTTTTATTTTCTCTTTCATCTAAAGCAAGTGCAAGAATGATAGAAATACAAAGAAGAAAAAAGATCTAATAAAAATCACAAAAAACAGAATTTCTAACTTTTTTCAAAATTATAAATTAAAAAATAAAAGGTCACAACGGTCCCTCTCCCTAGAAGTCCAAATACAAAGACACCACATTCCACTCTATTCCATCTTAACCATCGACGACAGAGAAGAATGATCAGGAGACAAGCGCCACCTATTGGAAAGTAGCAGATGACAGCTAATAGTACTTAGCGAAGGCACTCACCACACAATCAACAAGCAACGATGAGACAATTTCTGTTGATCACTCAAATGCAAAGGTGTAACACTGTCCTTTGAATGATCAATATACAGAATACATACATATACAGGCGCTTAATAATAATATAATATAAGGAAAAATATTTACTGCCCACAACAACACACAAAAATCTTCTAGGTTTGAGTTACAAAAAAAAGGCATGCAAAAGTGAACGTCTGAATACACAATATGCACCAACATTTTCTCGACAGACATACATTTTATTTTCTGATCGTAACTTACAGAAAGTTGTTAAAATTTTTTATAATTTACCATTTCTTAATTTAATTTATATATTTACATATATTATATATGTAAGATATTTTATATTTTTTAAACAATTTTATTTTGCCGTCAACAAAAATAAAATTTTTCTAAATTGTGCTACAGCGGCACTGTTGGAAGTGTAGCTTCATGGCCTTGATGCCATCAAAATAATCGCACTCATATGAACGTGTGTATTTTATTTTCGACAAGTTGTAGCCTATAGCCTGCTGACGTCTATGTGTTTATGAGGGAAATATTTATAATTATATATAAGTAGCAAGCACGGAATCTGCAATTAAACAATTAAAAAAAAAAAACTTCTCAGCAAGTGCAAGCTTTTTCGCACAAAATTCGATATTTTCAAAAAAAAAAAGGGAAAAAACTTTTTTTTATACTATGTTATTGAGAAAAAAATTAGAGATGCTTACCCTTCAAAGTGACAGAATCAAAATGCGATATTTGTTTACGCCAGCTTACTAACTACATACATACATAATTGGCCATTACAACCCTGTGATAGGGTTACGGCCTAGCTTCTAGAAGCACTCATGTTGTGTGTGTTAATTTTTATCCATGAAAACCGGGACCTACAGTTTAAAGTCGCCTCCGAACAACAGATTTAAGAAGCTTTTTCATGGCAATCAATTACTCCCAGAGCTTTTGTCAGAATTCTGCTGAGAAGTAGTCGCTGAAAGAAATAATTTTTTCATTTTTTTAGAGCTGAAATTTGAACCCGGCGCTATCGTTTACTAAGTATTTTACTTACTTACTACTATTTTAAAAACAAATCCTTTAACTATAATTTTTTGACATCACAAAATGTTCATTTCTAACAGCAAAGCTTTTCTGTTTCTAAAAATTTTTGGCATACCTGTTATTATTTTTTCTTCTCAAAGGCTGGTTAATAGATCATTTAAGTCAAATGTGTGTACACGTAACAAATGTGCTATACTAGGAGTGACAATTACTTCAAATTTCCCACTCGTTAGACATTCTGACACATTCATCTCTGCCAACTAATATTATCCATTAAAATCCCATATAAAATTTTTTTTTTGTTTATTCTCCTTGCAATATACTTTTTTAATCACCTGTCGTTTTTTTAGCTTAAATTACTGTGGCCAATATTTGTACCACTTTGCATAATTAATGACTTAATAACTTGGTGAACTAAAAACACACTTTTTCTTCTGCCAAATAAACAAAATATAAAAAGAAAACTGCCAGAAAAAAGATGCAGAAAAAACAACACCAGTAAAAGACCCAACCCACTAAATAAAATCAAACAAAACAGTGGAGTAGAGAAAAATACCGAAACCATATCAACTTATCAAATCACAACAACACTTACAAAAACATTATTATTTTTTTAAGCTCTTTTTTATGCAGAACACTTAAGACAATTTTCAACTAATTACGCCTGCAAGTGGCAGTCAGTTCGGACACAACACCGACACCAATGGCAGTATAGTTTTGGCCAACTTAGAAGTTGCTTGGAGACATACAAGTAGAGGAACATCAACTCAAACACCAATGAACACTAAAAACCAAAATAATGAAAAACCAAAGAAATACTTACTCTGAAATAAACAGACAAATGTATGAAAAAATGCTGAATTTGATTAATTGTTGCAACTCGATGCAAAAGATACAAAACAATTTTTTCTGTTTAATTCTTAAGACAATAATCATATTGCAAAAGAACACGAAGCAGAGTTTTAAAGCTATGAAATGATGCATAGAAATAAGTCCATATATATTTTGTTTTTTTTTTTTTTTTGCTTTAGAGATAGAGTAATTAGTAATAAAAATATTAGCGGTAATCACTCTCCGTTGTAAACGCCTATTTAAGTCTTGCAAACGTAGCAAACTATTTTAAATAATAACAAAATATAGGCAAATATTGTACGATTGCTTCTTTAGAAATCTTGCAAGGATGTTTGTAACGACGAGAGAATACCGCTATTTATTCGTTTATTTACTCTTGAGAAATTAATACTAAGAGTAAATATTAATTAGAGAGCACTAGCTATTGTACTTCGGATTACGACTCACTAAAAATAACAATTTGTAATTTGTGATGTTATTTAAAGAGACAAAAATTCTCCATTTGGCTCTTTCCGTCGCCAATATATCTGGTATTTATTCGGGGACATTCTCAAATACCTCATTCAGACGAACTGGATACATATAAGGGACATTCTGACCGTGACCAAGAGTGTTGGCGCTCGTGTATTAGCGGCCAACCAGAACGGATTTTACTCCTGAGATTAATATTCTCATTTTGAGTTGCTTCGTTATTTGTGACGAATTTCATATTCTGCACATGGCGCCTTTTGGTTTAATATGTTACATCCGCATCCTCACCCCCGTCAGTTCAAAATGTACTCTTCTGATATATAAAACACTCCACCTTCTTAATTGTCATGCCATTTAGGACCAAGGGGGCTAAGTGTATTGTTTCTCTTCTAATGGATATATATTGGAAATGTTTATTTTTAATCCTACCATTCGCCCATTTTCATACAGTATATTAACTGTATTCTGTAAACTTTCGAGTGGATATCACATCAAAGAGATATCGTGGGCATAGTCAAAAGCATGCCGTTATATAGGTATGTTTAGATGCCACTATATGCTGGCTGGAATCTCCGTTTTAAAAAATTGTTATAGTGCTGGAGAAAGTGTTCAAATCTGTTTGAAACCGCTATGATCTTTATGGTTCATTACGATAAGCCGGTGTCCAATTTAATAGACTTACTTACCTATTTCCATTTGGACTTCGATAAAAATGTTTCTCGGATGTTGGTCCAGTTTAAACTGGCCAGAGATGGAATTCAGATAAAAATTTCTTATTATTATTTATTAATAATCTTATATAATAATATGGGTTTCTGTTACTTTGCAATTTTTTAACTTACAAATCGCAATTTTCATTTCAGCGGCAGTGGGCTTCTCTTTACTTATCCAGATAACTGTGTAAACTTATCTGGTAACTGCAAAGGCTTTGTTGTTAAAACCGTTTTTAATGAATTTTTTTTTGCCAAACTATTCATTCAATTCAAAAAAAAAATTTCATTAAACTATTAATTTTTACCATAAAAATAGGACACAGTTAGGACTTCTCAACTTTAATTTAAAAGCTATCATTAAAAAAGATTGGGAAAATAGACTTTCCGTTCACTTTTAATTTGAGGGTTAAGTTAAATTTGACTTTTACTATCGGACACCTTATCGGAAAGTTGAAGTTATGCCTCTTAAAGATATATTTGGTATAAAAGTTCGTATTTCTTAGCGCTTTAAAAACGAAAAACAATTTTGTTTACTTCGTATGAGTCCAAGATTGTGTTTTTCATCGTTCTCTGAGGTTGAACATCATAATCATACTACTCCCTACACCCTCTGATTAAAATCTACATTTCTTTCTTTAAAAACTGCATATCAAATATTTTTCTTCCACTGTCATCAAAAACTAATTCTGCAATTTTAAATTCAACTCTTTCAAAGTCTCTAAATTATTTTAATAAATAGTCGTACACATTTAAAAGAAAAAGATAAGACCCCTTTAAATGGGCATCCTAAGGAGATGATGATAAAGAATGAAAAAAAAACTGAATAAAATGTAAAAATTTTTATTTAAATGCATCATCGCTGAGAACATTCATTCGGCTACGACAACCACTTGCTTGCTCGTCTTATGCATGAGTGAGTAAATGAATGGTTAAGTTTGGCACGCGCATAATATATGTTTTGTGTGTGTATACAACATTGATGACGATGATGATGCGTTGATACTGAAGTATGTTGCACGTTCCTCACAAGAAAATAAAATAATCAACTACGATGGACATAAGAGGTACGTACAAGTACATATGAGTGGTGTCTTATCGTTTTTAAAGAATTTAAAGAAAAATTATATGCTAGATTTTTTCTCTCCTTTTTTTATTTTTAATTTCTTACTTATAAATCTTTTGCAATGAAGATGGCAAAATTATTAAGGATGTTAAGAATTGGGGACATATCAGACAATCGATGATTAATTCATATTCATGCGCATTCAACCGAATGCTGTGCATCATGGCACATTTTACCACAGTTTCACATTAAGAAAATGTTGGTGTTCACAAAAAAGAAAAAAAGGAAAAAAAACGAAAACAAGAAAACATAAAATGCGAGACATTCCTGGGGAATAAGATTCATCGAACAAACAGGCATTTGGCGCCCGCTGACGGTAGAAAATCAAAAAGAATTATAAGCAACAGGTATGTTTACTTTGATTTAAAATATAAATGAAAAGAAGTAAGAAAAAATAGCATTTGCTTTCTTTTATGAGTGCGTGTTTGGTGCACTGAAACTCATTAGTGTCTTGAATTGTTTTATGCAGCTCATATTAAATGACAACCATTGGGTTGGCACTTTCTGTGTAAAAAGAACTTAAACATATGCAGATAATATATCGTTTTTTCTGGAAGTTATTTTGTTATGAATGGATTAAGGTCATTGCACAATTGGTATAATGTCGAGAAGGAAAGTTAAAAAAAAAAAGATTACCAAAGGCGAAAGATTACAGATATTTGCAGGATTTCATAAAAAAGTGAAAAATTAATTTTCATATCATTTAATTCTAATTATTACGTCTGCAGAAAATTACTGTTTGGGGCACTGTAAAGGCTGGTGAACACATTGGTCGACATGGCTTCAATAACGATGGTGATTGTAAAGATTTTCGTACACGCAGTACAAGTACAGGCTGTGGTGCTAAAGTCGTATAGTATGCCAACTTCTAAGCAAATGGGGGGATGCTACTTTCCAGAAGTTTCATAATTGCTAAATTTTTGTCAGATCTCATGGTGTCAGCGACGTGGCTTGGCCAGGTTAGGTTTATGGGAGCTTCTGGCATTAGTTGGTGCTGGTCTAACGCATAGTATTTCATATCTGCCTTTGGGCTGAGTGCCTTCTCACGATACTTACGTCAAGCTTCAGAAAGAATATGGTTCCAACACTACGGGGTCACTTGTGACAAGTTGATTCACTTAAAAGGGTGATTTACTTTTGGGAAAAGAGTAGTTTTATGTAGTGATCCAATTATTAAGCCAGCAAGGTCATGTGACTTAATCTCATTAAATTATTTTCTTTTGGGTTATGTAAAGACTACCATGATTAACGAAAGAAAATTCAACATCTGGAAACATACATTCAAAAAGTTATGGTCGAAATACGATGGCATATAGTACGAAAGGCTTTTGGTAATTACTGTTACAGCTTACGCCTTGTACGCGACAGATGTGATTTTGTAGTAGATTGTGCTCGTCTAGGAAAATATGGGTGGGAGAAAGAGAGTAGTGTTGGTGGACATTCGATTTAATGTTACTGATATCGTAACTGGCATAAACGAACGGTGCGGCTAAAGAACGAATTCTTTCTATAACGCAATTTTCGATTCACTGGGCAATCAACTATAAAATGTTGTGCTCTAAGAGAGGTACAGATAGTCGGTAAAAATATGTAATTATCCGGAATCAAGTTCTTTATTTCATCAGAGCATCTCCTATGGTAGTATCAATAGAACAATGAAACGCACGCCACATTGCGCCGATGCTCCAAAGAATCGATAGAATTTTCCTGTACGCGGCTGCCACAAAATACATTTTGAATCAGCGGCTCATAAATCAGAGTTGTATTCCATCTTAGGTCGGATATACATACATAGGTCTTGTAAATATTGATAAATTCAGATGGAGTGCAGTATTTCTTACGCCGTTTAAAAAACCTGAGGCACCTTAATTCTTTTTTCGACACTCGAAATATGCGAAATATGCCAAAACATCAAGAGCGTCCGCCTCCTCGATATTTACATTATTCATAGTCACAGATGACAAGATTGCATCATCCCGAATATTAGTTTAATTTAAACGTTTATATGAGTACACTCCAAAAAAAAAAAAAATCCAACAGAATAGATTTTTTCAACAGCAGAAATTCAGTGAGTTTGTTAAACGTTTCTAATCACACTATAAGACTTTCAAGAAGTCTCCTAATAACAGTGAAATCCTAAAAAACAAAGACTACAAATAAAATATGAAAATAAAAATAGAAAATCAAATTCTAATACATATTGAAACTCTTTTCAATTCTTTTCTTTTTTTTTCATTATAAAACTTCTCTTGGCAACTCTTAATTCCAAAATAAAAAATTTATTTAATTTCTCTTCAAAAAAAAAAAAGTTAAAAAAAAGTGAAAAAATTCGTACAACAAAATACTCTGTTGGCTTAAGAGTTTGTCACTGGTGTCATTTAGAAAAGCAAACGTGATACATTACTTAGCTAATGGAGCATTTTAATTATGACACTATGTTGCAACTACTGTTTTCTTGCAGCTTATGCAAAATCGTAAACAGCAGTACAAAAAGCATCAACTCTTAAGACTGTGCATACGACACATTCTGTTTCTCCACAGACAACTGCTATTAAATTAACCAGTGATACTGGTGTTGGCATTAAGACAGATTATATTTAAGTGTGGCATAAGCAAATATGTATAAATATGTATGTTGGCTGCTGTTGCATCCGCATAATGTAGTGATTTTTAAAAAGTATTTACTTGTTTACTTCTACGCTTGAATGAGTTCCTAAAAATTACGACTTGTACTTGCTTGCACATGATGTACGATGCTAGTTCTTGATTGACTTTTGTGGCGTATTTTTGTATGAATATTTCTAAAATATTCTTTCATTTTTTCAGCTGCTCATATTCAATACTCAGTGTTTTATTCTGACCACCAGCATTCTGTGAAATAATGAACAATCGTTTCTATTGAAATATCCCCAAAACAATGAATTAAAATTTTTAATTATTGATTTTTCTTTTGTTGTTTTGATTGTTGTTGTTGTTTCGCAGCATGTGTATTTCATGTGGTGACTATAACTGACCTTTAATTTTTATAGTTAGTTCGGTATACATTCATTTTGTATAAGAAATCAATACTTGATACCTTCTCTTTATGGGGGTGTTTTGCACCTTTTATCCTTTAGTTCATATGTAGTCTGTGTAACCGCCATGCACTTTCATTGCAGTCTGCAATGCAGGATTTTCAAATGATATTTGATATTTTTTTCCTCCATTATTGTTTTTTCATCCTTTAAAAATAATCCCTTAACCGGTTAAATATACTTAAAGGTGTTGTGTCTGTGACATTTATGTGTTTGTTACTGCTGTCTTACATTTTGACCTGTGACGTTGCAGTTTTATTTCAATATCATTTCACATGCGGGCATGCGCCTGCCATCAGTTCAGATTTTATGCATGTGCTGTAAATTTACAAAAAAAAAATCCTTTCACCTGTTATGTATACAGCAAAGATTTAGGTTTCAATTACCGACAAACTGTAAAAATTTGGAAATTTTGAATTTTGAAATTCAATCTTCTTAAAGACAATGATATAACTTTTTTAATCAGTACTGTTTTTAATTTTATCCACGACTGTAGTATTTATTCAGGCGTGAAGTTGGAGGAAAAGGAATATCTTATAAAATAAAATTTGTGAGAGCGATCCAATGAAAAGTGATTACTACTTATATGAATATAACCTTTTTTTAAATATTTTAAACCACTTCAAAACAATATTTTGTAATAATGCTTTTGATTCATGTCAGAGTTGAATGCTCCAAAATAGACTTTGAAGCTCCGGCTCAAATACGAGAGTTGTTTCCATTTTGGGTCGGATGATCGTCTTGAACATATTAAGAAGGTCAGATAAAGTGAAATATTTATTGCACTGTTTGAAAACACCAAACTCTTCATTATTTTTTTCGACGCTCGAAAAATATGATCATTCTAGCGGACATCACAGATAATGTTCTACCCAGAGCGTCTACCTGTCAATATTTATATTATCCGCAGTCACAGATATCAAGATTGCATCATCACTAGGAGGATTAAATTCGGACCTGATAGTCTGCAAGTCATTTTTGAATGTGTCGTTCATATTTTGTTTCTCACCCCAATCTCTAAAAAGCTTGGCCTACGAGCACGGAATACGGAAAACATACATGCTGTCATTAAATTGGCCATGAAATCGTCAAATTTTAACGAAAACAATCGTCTTAATAATGAAAATTTTAATATATAAAAACATTTGTGCCGGGTACGTGTTACAAAAACTCAAGAACCGCTGGACCGATTGACACCAAACTTAGACAATATATAAGTTTAGTCAGGAGCCAGGTTTCTCTTAAGTTTAACAACGACAGGTGGCGCTAATGTCGTAATATTTAAATTTTTTTACTTAGGGTACGATTTGGCTCAAATTCACAAAATATATTTATTAAACAAAAATAAGTATCCTTTTCTTTTACGGGCATTCAAAAATAAAAAATTTTCAATATATTAAAAATTTTCCTAAAACAATTTGTAAAACAAAAATCAATACTTTTCGTTTTTTCCTCTTTTTAACGCATTTTAAAAATCAGACGCAACATTCTTTTAATTTGGACAGGACAGCGTCTGTTAGAGCTGCAAAACAATCGATAGTACTATCGATAGTATCGATAGTTTTATTTTTGGCCGACTATCGATGGTTTCACTATCGGTAGCGATACTATCGGAAAATTTTAAAAGTAAAATTTTTTAACGCAGGTTTTTTGCCGCCGGTAAATTTTTGTATGTATCTTCTAATTTTTCAATAAAAATAATATTTAATGTAAAATAAAATAGAGTCAATATTTCAAAAAAATGTTTTCCTATTAAGCTCCTTAGGATAATTAATTTTATTTAAACTTAGTTATTTTTATTCAGCGGCAACGGCTACCTTAATATAACGACAGTGGCGAATTATTGACGGCACAAAAATAATACAAAGAAGTTTTAAAGTAAAAGTTTCTGGGTGTTATTGGGTAAATCTGGTATAACTTATAAATACCTAAATTTAACGCTTCTGTACCTAATTTTATTTATGAATTGTTTTTTATAATCCCTTTTAATTAGAATTTTTATATTTACATATGTAGAACGTATGTATGTTTTACGTTTTGAACGTTAAGGCCTTTTACGGTTAACGTTAATTTAAAAAAAATTTCTCAAATTAAGAGCTTTAATTATTTTTTTTTTGTTTATCAAATAATTTGAGTTTTTTTCGTTTGTTATTTTGTAATAAAATTGAAATTTATATTACAATAGTATACATATGTATGTCTTTTACACCTATCCCCCGATTTACACGGTACTTTTTTTACACGATTTCACTTTTACACGGATTTTTTCAAGATCTTTTCCCCGATTTAAACGTTATTTTTCGCTTTTTCACGATTTTTAAACTGAACGAATTTTACAAAATAAAACTGTTTAAAACAAAAATTTGTGTTATTTTGCTACACCTTTTTTTATTACAAACACTATATCACAAATTTGTAAAACGACAGCACTGTGTACAACCCATAAAAAAACTGGTACCAATCCATCAACTAGAGAATCGCCTCAAATAATATCAAGTGATAAAAGTGACATGTCACCAATCAAGAAAAAAAAAAGGTTAAGAGTCATCGATAGTGATTAAATTTGCTCAAATCTTTGATATATTTTTTGTAATTTTCTAATTTCTTTTTAAAAAGGTAATTCTTTTTTACATGTACATATTTGTTATTACAAAACTGAATGGATATTTTGTTTCTTTATTAGGAAAATAAATAAAAAAAAATTTATAAATAAAAAAACAAATATAAATTTAATTAAACAACTAATTTGATTTTACTTATTTTAGATTTTTTTCGTTTTACACGATTTTTCATACACAAAATTTGATTTCGATTTACACGGTTTTTTCGGGAACCGATCTTCCGTGCAAATCGGGGGATAGGTGTATTTAAATTAATACATTAATTATGAAATACAGTTGAAAGCGAATAATAACACATATACATACATGGTACTTGCTATATTTTAATAGAGTTTTACTTACTGGACTTAAGATACAAATTGAATTCTACTTCTCCACTAGATTTTAGAAGAACCTAGTAAAAATATATCCAAAAATTCGTATTGCGATTCTAATTTTCTCAGAAAAATAGAAAACCGATAGTATCGATAGTATCGATACTTTTTTTTAAACTATCGATGGGGCCGACTATCGATAGTTTTGCAGCTCTAGCGTCTGTTGGGTTAGCTAGTTATTCCATAAAATTGTCAAAAAATTAATCAAAAAATAAAAGTAAGAAAATACTCCCTTTTTTAAATAAATCTTGCACAATATAAATTTACGTTATGATCAAATATTGGTTCTGCGTTTGCTGAAGAATATGGTAAAACTAATATTTTCTGAACAAATTTAGCTAAAGTTGGGAATAAAAGACTAAAATATTCTCATTTTCCTTTCTGATATTTTTTTATAAAAATCTAATATTTGTTTTACTCAAAACTTGCCTTTTATATTCTTCAACAAAACGGACAAATTCTTTTATATTATAGAAGAATATAGTACGCATAAAGTTCAAAGCTGGGTTTTAAAACATAAAAATTTTTTGCTTCGGCGACCACATCTTAGCAGCAGTCTTCTTTCAAAAGCTATGAGAGTAACTGATTGGCATGCATAAGCTTCTTAAGTCTGTCAGAGTCAAGATTAACGGTACTCATAGATAAAAATTGGAGCACACAATATGGGTTCTGTGAAAAGCTAGGCTATAATACTGGAAAAAGGTTGTAATGGTTAATAATGTATCTATGCCCATAATATTCATACATATGTATGTATTTAAGAAAACTTATTTAAAGTTTATTTGTAGAATTTAATTCTTCTTGTTACCTCTTAATTATATCTAGAAATGTTGCCTTTAGATAAAAAACATTAACATCTTACTCAAAATAGCAAAACTGTTAAGAAACGTAAAATTTCGTCTTAATTAAACTAGTCTCTTTAAATTTTTATTTAGTTTTGTGCATTTTTTATTTTTTGCTTACAAAAGGCTTTCAGATTTTGGGGATTTTAATTGGTTTAAGATTTTGGTTCTGCACTGTGTTATAAGAATTATATTGGTCTTGAGATTCTAAGTCTGGTATTCTTTATAAGAATTAACATCCGTTACGGAATAAGTATAAATACAAGCAGAACTGAACTAGAATATCTGTTTTAGGATCACGAGACCAGTTTAAAGTCGGCTCCGAACGACAGATTTTAGAAGCTTTTTCCCGGCCGAAAGAAATAATTTTTTCATTTTTCTTTTTTTCAAGACAGAACTGAGACCGATATAATAATTATACTTAAATACATTTACATAATAAGGATCCAATAATTGCTTACAATTATGAATACAGTCTGATAGTTACCTTTTCATATATTCTTCTGTCTGGCTTATATAAAATGCCACCACTTCACAACTATCAATCAAATTGTTACAAAGTTTAATTATATAATTAATATTAAATAATATATTTTGCTTTTATTACACAACCCAAAACTTTAAGAAGAAAAACAAGTAATAAAATAAATTGTCTTAAGCTATTAAAAATTTAAAAAAAAAGTTTAATCAAACCCTTCACTTGTCAACGATATGACAAAAATTTTAATTTTACTTTGGCCTACCAAAACAAAATAACACAATGAATTATTTTGTGACAATTTATAAGACAAAAACCAACTTTTCATTGAAAACAATATCCGAAATAAAAAAAGAAAAAACATTATTTACTGACAATTTGGCATATAATAATTTTTAATTTTTTGTATTTTTATTTTAATTTTTTGGCACAAATGTTATAAGAAAATTATGTTTTAAGGGTCTTAACTTGTTAGCATAATTTTCTTTTGCATTTTCAGCCTCATTTATCTTTAGTTTTTGTGCATGTGGTATTGGGTTTAAAATTCTTGAAGGGGTTTTTTTCATTAATGAAGATTTAAGCAAATATACTCAAACCGTAAAAGAAACGCGAACAATTTGTAAAATAAAAATATGGCTATGGCTATACAAAGATTTCTGTTTTAAAAAATAACTTGTCGTGATGGCCGATATTATTGATGGATTTAGGGCGATTACAAGATTTTTGTCGTCATAATATTTTTTTTTTTTTGCTTGTTAAGCCGTAATAAAGAAACAAAAGCAATATCTAAAAAAAACTACCTATAAAAATTGCGCAATCTTGTTTTATAGTTTTGCAAAGACTAAATCTGGAAAAAGAAAAACAAAAACTTCAATATTGCAATCTAAAAATGTTCGGCTTAAAATTAAGCTGTCATGTTTGTTTGTAGTTAATCATCTTGAGTTGGTGTCTTTTTTCAATATTTTTATTTTTTTAATTCCAATCAGTAGTTTTTTTTTTGTTTTGTGATATTCATGTTGGTGGAAGTTTGCTTAACTTAAAGAGGATCTACACGATGTAGGCCATGGGTGATTGTTATAGGGCTGCAAGTGATTTTTTTTCATATTTTTTTTTAATTTTTTCGTTTTTCTATTACTATTTTAATAATAGCAACTTGAAAAAAAAAATATTTTTTTTCTGCAGCCAAAACATTATACAGCTTCAAGCAATTTTGCCAAAACAGTTTTCAGTGGTTTGAAATGATTATTAGATTGACTTTTATTTAATCAGCTTCTGCTTTATAGTTGTTGATTTTAAATTTATAATTTCAGATTTAATTTTTTTTTTCAAAAAAAATTGCAGGTTAAGATGGTTTCATTATAATCTTTAACAAGCTAAAGGTACTGTTTAAAAAAAACTATTTTTTTTTTTTCTTATTTTTGTTAATTTTTTAAAGTACTCTTTGGTGCATTGATTATTAAAATTGCTTGAATATTACGAAATAATTTGAGTTGTTTTCTTTGTCTTATTAAAACAAAGAGATTGTTGGAAGAATTTTAAAATTGCGATTATCGTTGGGAATAATTTTCGTTCTAAAATTTATTACAGAATGTGAGACAATCATTGTGACGGTATAATTTATCGAATATATTTGCATATCTATTTTTACTTAAAGATTTTTAATAACTAAAAATTAAAAAATACAGTATTTGAATTGTATTAATACAACAATGTTAATAACAAATGAAATTATTTGATAGCAAAAGTAAAGAACTTTGGCTTGCCAGACATAGTTTTCTCACAAGTACGGTTAAATGTGCAGTTTTATTTACAAGATGCTAAAGAGTAAGGTATCTTTAGTTTAAATGTACTGTATTTGCATGTTGTACTGTTTTGTCGCAACAACTGTTTCAACGCAAATATACTGTTTTTTTTACGATGAATTGTTTTTTTTTTCATTTTTTAATTTTAAAGTAAAATCAAGGTAACTCTGGTAAAAAATTTATCTATACTAGTGAGTTCATAATGTTGTATATAAGTGCTTCTGTTTAAAAGTAACTTTCTTACGAAATCTATAGATTATGTTGGAAAATTTTATTTGTATTCCTATGTAAAGTACTTTCCAAAACGTGGTTCCACTGTTGTCTTTTATAGTGCTTTAGCATGTAAGTGGCATATGCTCCAAAAGTATTATAAAAAATATTACGTATTTGTTAGTGTTACTTTAACTACTTAATGATAATAATAATAATTTCTTATTTATTTTGCATTTACCATAGAAATGATATTTACGTAATGTTTAGTAACTAATTTGTACGCAATAACATATATTTGCTATGTATTTTTGAATTTATGAATTTGTAATAATTTTGAAAGTAATATATTTAAACAAGAAGGCACCAAAGTCAGCCTCTTCCAGAAAACATAATTTTGTAGTTGATTGTGCAGTAAATCACACAATACATTATAGAGAGAATTCGTTTATTAGCCACAGCGTTTATCCAGTTTATCCTATCAATTACAAGGTTAGTAAGTTTAAATTAAATGTTCGAAAACATTACCTATTATCTCCTCCTTCCCACAACATATTTTCATAGACCAGCACAATTAATTTCATTGCCGTGGTCTAGTGGTTAGTGTGTTGGCTTACTAAGACATGAGCCCAGCTCTGACATCTTAGAAAAAAAAGAAATATGAAAAAAATATTTCTTTCGGCAGTCTTCTGGCAAAAGCTCTGAGAGTAATTAATTGCCATGAACAAGCTTCTCAAGTCTGTTGTTCGGAGTTGACATTAAACTGTAGGTCCCAGTACTCAAGGATAAAAATTTACACACACAACATGAGTGGTACGAGAAGCTAGGCCGTAATCCTGACACAGGGTTGTAAAGGCCAGTTATGTATGTATGTATGTAGGGATTGCCTTCGGAGTTCTGGCCTTAATAAGAAAAAAATCGCAATGGGTGTCAGTTCGACTTTGACATTTGTGGAGTGAGCAGACTATGGGTAAAGTAAATATCGAAGAGGCGGACACTCTAGATGTTCTGGGCATAAGCATTAATTGTGATATCCATTGGAATGATCACATATTTCAATTCAAGTGTCGAGAGAAACATTCAAGTGTCTAGGTTTTTTAAAACGTTGCAAGAAATACTTCGCTCCACCAGAAATTCTCAATATTTGCAAGACCTTTATCCGACCTAGGATGGAATACAACTCTCATGTATGGACCGGAACTTCAAACTCTATTTTTAAAGCTTCTCGACCGCGTACAACAGAGGATTCGATTCGTTGGAGCATCTGCATAATGTGGCATGTGTTTCATTGTTCCATCGGTACTACTATGGGAAGTGCACTGATTAAATAAGGAACTTGATTCCGGATAATCGCATATGTTTACGTTCTACTCGTACCTCTCCTAGAGCACATCTTTTTGTAGTTGATTGTCCAGTGAACCACATAATGAATTATAGAGAGAATTCGTTCTTTATCGCACTGCTAGTTTATGGAACAAATTTCCAGCGACTGTTTTACATGACAATTACGATGTCAGAAAGTTTAAGTCAAATATTCACAAGAACTACTCTCTCTTCCCCCTTTCCCATAATATATTTCCCTAAATCAGCACAATGTACTGCATGAGTTGGTGTCGTCCCTTGCGTGCTGGCTTTAATAATAAGATACAAGATATCAAGAATGCTGAGCAATTTTGTCGATTTGGTGTTGGCGCAACGTGAATTTAGATGTCTGATATCAACAGTAGTCGCCTTGGTCTTGTGGTTAATGTGTTGGCTAACTAAGACGATAGCGCCGGGTTCAAATCTAAGCTCTGACATCTTGAAAAAAAAAAGAAATATGAAAAAATTATTTCTTTCGGCGACTACCTCGCAGGAGTCTTCTGGCAAAAGCTCTGAGAGTAATCAATCGCCATGAACAAGCTTCTCAAGTCTGTCGTTTGGAGTCGACTTTAAACTGTAGGTCCCGGTACTCATGTATTAAAATTAACACATACACAACATGGGTGCTGTGAGAAGCTAGGCCGTAACCCTAACACAGCTTTGTAATGGCCAATTATGTATATATGTATGTATGATATCAACAGAGCAAACACTACTTCGTATAGCTGGTTGTCTAAAAATCTATGGGACAACCAAAGATACTCTAGGTTTTGTTCAGCGTAAGATTAGACGTTCTGCATAGAATAGTGTGGCTATAGCTCAGGATATCACAGAGAAGCCTGGACAATCGTTCAGACGATTGGCGACGCAATTTTGCGAGCACTAATCAGTCATATAAACATTGTTTGCCAAAAAAATTTAAATATGTTTTCAAAATCTCGACAACGTAGACGACAACTTTTCATTGAACTTCATCACGAGCAAACGAGGATTATTTCTATTTTAACGTATACGCAAATAAAAACAATTATTGCTTCCAAACAACGAAAATCATATTACATAACATGAGGAATCTTTATGACCACTATAAAATTATTTTATGGTGTAGTGTCTTCATTACATTATCCATCATACTTCATATTGTGGCGATATTTCATTTAAGGGGACAGAATCTTTTGCAATAACTTTGCTTTGTGGCAATTTTTCTTTATTAAAAATGACTTTAAATAAAAAGAAATTCCCAAACGAAGTATAAAAAATTTGGAAGCTTTAAAGAAAAAACATTTTTCTTCGGTTTAAGCCGAAACTACTTAAGCCAGGCAAGAACCATCCTAAAATAAAAACTATTATAAAATTTTTTTAGTAAAAAATAATTTAAACCTTCCATGTTACAGTTATACAGTTAGAGTAATCTCTTATTTCATTGCAAAACTGAATTTTTATCACAACAAATTCTTTTTCAAAGTAATATGTCATTTTCAATATTTAAATAGTATAATAATATCAATCGCCAAATATTTAAATGACGATAAACAAACAAATATTTCATAATTTTAAATACCGGTAAGGTGCAGGAAGACACACCTTGAAAAGGCGATTTACTTGATTTGTTGCCATAATCGTCATTAAATATCATTTTTGTCGTCGTTAAATAAAAATATTCTCATGAATAAAACATTTCTGTTTATTCTCAATTTAATTTATAATAATGAAACGAACCAAAATCACTTATAAGAACAAATAAATGATACATAAAATTGAACAAAATCTCAAAGCGTAAAGAAAACAAATTCAAAAGTTTAATGAAAGTAACGTACAGACATACCTGATACAAGTGAAAAATATTACAGCTCAGGTTAAATACGACAATTTATTTACACATGTATGTATGTGGACTCTGTCATATGTGCGTGTACAAGTATGCAGTATAAGTAAGAAAGTCAATGAATCACATTTTCTTTTGTTTATGGATAAGAAGGAAATGAAAAAGCACAAGGGAGTGTTTTAAATTAAAAACCAAAACGGCTCAAGTTTGTTTTAGAACTACAAAACTTATGCGTTTATGGTTCATTTAATGAAAAACTTATAAGAAATACTCAAATCAAATTGACCTGAAGACGCAATCAGTTGTGAAATGAATTCAAAAAGAAATTCAAATTAAAAAATAATTCTTAACAGTATGCATGATGGCCTGTTTATATTTCTTGCCTCCACCCTCCCTTTTATTAAAATATATTTCTTCACTAAAAAAAAACAAAAAAAATTTTAAATAGTGGTGAATCGGTGCAAAACACGATAAGTGTGCTGAACACAATTTCAACAGATCACACCTTAAAATTATACTTTGGAAAAAGAAAAAAAAAACTGAAACAACAACAAAATTTATTTAAATTATCAGACTAGCGGGGAAAAAATTCAAAATAAAAGGAGTAACCCCCTAATAAAAATACAATGAAACAAGCACACCACCAACATCTTGTAGCAGTGCGACATTATTCACGACAGGCATTTAATTGAGCGTTTGTATTCTTATACGAGTGCTTCAAGATGAAACAAACACACTACACTGCAAGATAGATTGTGGCGCAACGACATTTAACTTAAGCTTAAAACTTACATAAGACGCATGGTGCGTTACTGAAGCGAAACAAGTGTTTAGTCACCGAGCCACCACAGGTAATCAACCAAATTTTTCTTTTTTTTTATGCATTGTCTTTATATCAAAGCTGCTCCTTAAAATTATTTATTTATTTATTTTTTTTTTAAGAAAACGAAAAAAAGTTTTTAATACATTAAATAATTAAGTCCACATATAAAATTGTGTATATGTGCACCCTAAACAACATCATAAGATTGTCGTTAAGGAATGGAATATTACACATTTTTTTATAATAAAAGTATCTCTCTATATTAAAATATTTGGGAATAAACTAAAAGCGTAATAGGAATGCTCAGCAAATTGACGGTCAATGTAGAAGGACCAACTCTTTTCAAGCGAAATCTTTTAAGGGAACCAAAAACTCCGTATATAATAATTAATGAGAGAGTAGAAATTTAGACTCAGCGCAAGCAGGGTGACGAAGTGCATAAAAACCGGTTAAGAATGAAAACTCTAAGCAATCTGCAGGAGAAAGGAAACAAGACTCTGTACGGCCAGACTAATACCAATAATAGACGACTGGTATAACATAAAAGGAGAGGTGAATTCTTGTACTAAACATATGTTGTCGTCGCACGACTACTTCCGAAAATACTTTTTTAGAATGGATAAAGCGGAAGAAGGATGGTGATATTAACAATGCAGAAAACATATTTTTTTAATGCGAGAAATTCCAAAACGGGATATGAAATTGGAAGAAGAAATGGAAATAGTGAACAAAATCATATTTTGAAGAATGTGGCATACACGGCAGGGTAAGTCTTGAAAACGAAGAACGATAGCAGGGTGCAAAGGAATGATGACCGCAGCTAAACCTAATTGAGTCTCATGAGTTCCCGGCTAAAGAAGTACTCAGAAGGAGAAAGGTTTTAGTGAAGTGACCACATACCGAAAGCAAAAGCATTTAACCATCCAAAGGGATTTTCCTACCTCGCAAAAAAGAAATCGTGAAGTATCTCTCGTATAATACGGTGGCTACGTTTCATTAGATATACGCGTTATCTAATGAGCCCAGGGCTCAAACCCCAGCTTTGACGTTTTAAAAAAAAATATGAAAGAAATTATTTCTTTCGGCTGCTAAGTCTCAGCAGTCTTCTGGCAAAATCTCTGCCATGAAAAAGCTTCCCAAATCTGTCGTTCGGAGTCGACTTTAAACTGTAGGTTACCGGTACCACACACAACCTGAGTGCTGCGATAAGCTAGGCCGTAACCCTTACACAGGGTGGTAATAGCCAATTATGTATGTATGTAAAGCACAGAACAGATGGAGTTCAATTACCGCCTGTGCTGTTCCTTTTTCTTGGCCATTCCCCGTCAGCCTTTGTTGAGACTTATAGCGGTGTATACGGGTCACTGGTTGAATGGTTGACCCCACTCGTAGAGGTTGGGTCTACCCTTTAATCCGCTCTGCAGAAGTTGCGGGAATATATATCTGTGGCAATATGGAAGAGTAGCTTAAGTCGAAAATTGAAGTTTTGGGATATCATCAATTTTGTGTAATTTTTATTCTGTATGTTTTTTGCGAATAATTTATGAGCTAATATATTGGTACCATGTTCATTAGAGAAGAAGGATGAATATTTTAAAAAAATATGGTTGATTTTGGAAGATTTTACGCCTTTTCTACTTAAGCGCTTATTCGAAACTGAAAACTGCATTGGACAGGTCCTTAAGTAACTTAAGCGCTTCGGTTGAAATAAAAAGTACGTATTGTGTAGTTTTAAGTAAACATAAGAGGATTAATTCAAGAACTTACATTCACTTAAGATAACTGTATACAAGAATCACATTTTATTAAAAAAACTAATGTGAATATAAGTTATATGATAAATCGAAAATCTGAATATGTAAACAAATCTATGTGTATATAAGTTGTTTTGTTCAATGCATTATTGATTTAAAAAACTTAGGCTAAAAAGTAAACGTACATAACATTGATAAAAAATAGAATTTTTCAAAACGGACTAAACACATTTAAGCGCCTTTGCTTCTGTAATGCCCCAAAGGCCTTAACTCAATTCTCTCTTATGTCGACTTAAGCTACTCTTCCATATTGCCACAGATATATAGCATGATGAGATGCCTATTTTCGATAACTTAGACCCTCTTGTTTTACTCCACTTTATAGACAGCTCTGGCAGTTTGTGCTAATTGTAGTTGATAACGTTTTTGGCTGAATAGCCATTTGACCTACCTACCGACCTTGATATTCTTTCGACTGGTGTCATGCTCTAGAAATTTTTATGACAAAGTCTTTTTACAATTATAAGTATTATGAATTTCTGAATTCCTACTTGGAACCACTATTGGATCTTTATTATATAAATCCAATGTATGATTAATATCAGTCTTATGCCAGCAGTTAGTCAAAGTACAGTCAAAGTCATTATTGCATACTTAGTTGTGTTTTCAATAAAAAATAATGCTTGGCTTCATATATTAAGAATGAGATTAATGGAAAATTAACTTTTTTATTAAATTTTCACGGCAAAAATCTTTGGATTTTTTTTTTTTTGTGTGAAACTAGAAATTTTAATTCTTATTTATGTTCAATTACTATGAAAAGGGAAAAACCTTTAAAAATTCAACTGTAGTGTAGGGTATTGTATAAATCTTATAAATTAAAACGAATTTTTTTAAGTTTATTTAGTTTAAAATCATTTTCAAAAGTTCCACATTTCTAATTCCACTTTTCTTAATTTTATTTTCATGCCGTCTTACCTGATACGATACACTGAATATGTCAATGTTGCTAAATATGTTTGATTGTAATTCCGTTTGGTGGCTTCCTCTCCGGTACACCTTATTATTTTTTGTGTTCATTTTAATCACATACATCGCTGGTCTTGTATCATTCTTCAATGGCTTTTCATTGGGTTCCTTTTATGGTCAGGCATGATTGAAGGTGCACCTTCGTTACGCCTGGTGAGTGATGATAAGTCAACAACAAATAAAAATAAAAGCAATAACAACAAAAATAAATAATTGATAGGCATACTCGTACACTAACAATCAATAGTATAATCAAAATAACAAATTTGTAAGAATATTGCAATAACATTTCACATTTTAATGGTCAGAAAAAAAGTGTTTTTTTTTTTCTTTACATTTCTTCTCTTATGCTTTCATCTACAATTTTTAACTAATGGTTGTTGAAGATTTCCTTCAGTTATCTTTTAACTATTAATAATACGAGTAATATTTCTCATAATATTTTCACAAATCCAAAGTTCCCATTAGTTTGCCTAGAACGACCTGCTATAAATTATAGATTTATTTTTATTTTTTTTTTCATATTTTATTAATGGATTCATTTAATACTCGTCTAAGCATTAAATCAAACTTATTCACATACCTTTCATACAATTCTTATAAACATATGTGCATAATTTTTATTTTAGGACATTTTTATTGTCTTATAAAGTTTGTACAGGGGCCAAATGTCTAGGTTTTTTTTTTTTTGCTTTTTCAGCAAGTGCCTTGCGATGTCTTGTGGCGGCAAGTTGAAAAAAGAGTTTTATTCTTTAACAGATGGCAACGACATGTCAATGATATTTAAAAGCTTTAGAAATCAAAACTTTATATATGAAGTCATTTGATTGGCTGTAATTTAATATTAGCACAAAATTTATTTATTTCTGTTAAAAAATTAATCAAAGTGCTAATTAAGAATAGTTGTATTAAAAGAGAATATATGACATCAATAAAAGCTGAAGTTTCAAGAAGCGTTAAATATAAGGAATTACAGCAAAATCAAATATGTGTTATTAGAAGTATTATTTTTTATTTCATGACAGCAGAAACTAGAAAAAAAATTATGTGTCAACAGTAAAAAATTAAAAAATCCAGAGAAGTAAAGTTTAGAGCTAAAGATGTAAAAATTCAGATTTTAATAAATTTATTTAAGGTTAAAAACTAAAACCAATTCTTGTTTAAAGTTCAAATAAAGTGTGGCATGTGTGTTTCTTACACATAGGCATATATGTATATATTACCGAATAAAAACCAATTGCAAACCATAAGACTCTGTGTATGCCAAATAAAACCTCCCAATGCTAAACATCAACAAAATTTTTTTGGATTTTGATAAAATTATTTTTTACATATACGTTACAAATAAGCTACCGTAATAGCCATTACATTAAATTGACTATGAACGATAGAATTGAGAAGCTTGTTCATGGAAATCAGTTACTCTCAGAGCTTTTGCCAAAAGACTGCAAAGAGGTAGTCGCCAGAAGAAATTTTGTTTTTCGTATTTCTTTTTTTCATGATGTCATATATGAGTTACATAATATATAGATCAATGTGTTTATACTTTTGATGTAAAATGACACTATGCGACAAATGAAGACTGTTGGAAAAAAGCACAAACTTCACAGTATAGGTCAGATTGTACTACCAAAAGTTAGTAAAACCCTGTAGTCCGTTGGTCATTTTGAATACAAATTTTTTTTTATGGACCTCAAAAGTTTTTGAAAATCACTGCATCACCCAAAAACAGGTGTCCTCAGTTTTTGCCAACAGCTAACCCAAACTTAAAGATACTGCTTAATTTTATACCCTAAAAATTTTATTTTTCACTATTTGTCAAAAAATTAAAAAAAAATTGTTTTAAAATGCTTCCTAATTTAATATGAAATGTATGCTTTTAGGGATAAGCATGTCTCTATGGCCATTTCATCTCTGCTTAAGAGACTCTTCAGGAGACTTTTTCCCAAAGGTGGTATTCAAACTATAAATACTTATATTAAAATAGTTATAGACTAAATGCGAATCATATCCCATTTATTATATAAAAACCAAACAAAAGCATTTACAAAGCAATACATTTCGTTGTTTCGTTTTGGTAGCAAGAAATAAACATTTAATTTGTTAGCTGATTATTTTTTTTTCAGGGAAACCATTAAAAACTTCTTTTTTGCTTTTTTAATAGTTATTTTAATAGTTCTTGATTTTTTAAAACTTCTATTTTACACATTTTATTATACTGAAAGCAAAAAATTGCATATTATCGACAACAAAATTAGAACTTAGCCTAAGCTGGCTATAGCTGCAATAATAACTTTCATATGTATAGGTGTTTTGTTTTTGACAGGTCAGTCTGTTCTATTGAACGTGCATATAAAAGTGAAAAAATACAGTAAAAACGTGATCTCTATTGCTCCACCACAACGATCTTGAGTGTTTAATATTAAAAACAAGACTAGTCCGCCTAAGGAACCAGCAAAAGTCAACTACTATCCACCTAGCGTTTACCTCTATAGAACTGCTATCGAGACAAGACATAATATACAATGGTCTAGTCTACGTATCTTCTATTTGGCCGGATTCTTGCTTGTTATTACCGAAATATGTTTTTCAAATTTCTTTTCAACGTTTCCTGTATCATGACTGCTTGAATTTTGCACATATTTTAAAGCAGGGACCGTAACAGTTACGACTTTTTTCAAAAAAGTCACTTTATAATAGTTATTTTTTGACTTTTATTTTTTCGGTCAGAAATAAAAGTTAAAATTTGACTTTTATTTTTTCGGTCAGAAATAAAAGTTAAATTTTGACTTTTATTTTTTAAGTCAAAAATAAAAGTTAAAATCTGACTTTTATTTTTTAAGTAAAAAATATAAGTTAAAATCTGACTTTTATTTTTTAAGTCAAAAATTAAAGTTAAAATTTGACTTTTATTTTTTAGGTCAGAAAAAAAAATTTACTATGCCATAATAATAACAATGTAATGCATACATGTATAAGAAAAATAAGATCGATGACAATCAGTGATATTGTTTTGGTTATTTCTAACCAACCCAACTTTAGTCAAATTTGCTATTCCATTTTAACAAAGTTTAATGCACCCGGTATAATGTCATGTCTGCTTGACTCATACAAGGAGAAGAGTATTGACGTTGATGTCGACCTTGTGGATTATTGGGAAAACAAAAAATTTTTATATCCCCGTCCAATGGACTTGGCATGTATTATTCATCAAGTACCTGCGACACAAGTTAGTGTAGAAGGCGCGTTTTCAGCACTTAAGATTGTTCTCAGCGACTTGCGCTACAATTTGTCTGAACAGAACTTGGCAGCTATATTAATGGTGAAATTGAATTCTGAGTCTTTGCAATGAAAGAGTGAACAATTTAATATTGAAATGAAGGAAATAAAATGTAATTTGTATTTTCAGAGCAAAATATGCAAAACACCAACTCCTTAACTTTCTAGCCAATAAACCTTTTTGTATAGATACTCTATTATAATTTTTTTTTTTTTTTTTGTTTTAATACAAATACAACATGTACATATAATTCTAAAAATACAAACTGTGTTAATATTTAATTAAAATTTTATTAAACTTTTTTAACATCTGCTTTCAATAAGAACAAAAGTTAAATTTTAACTTTTATTTCTGACTTAAAAAATAGAAGTCAAATTTTAACTTATATTTTTTACTTAAAAAATAAAAGTCAAAATTTAACTTTTATTTCTGACCGAAAAAATAAAAGTAAAAAAATAACTATTATAAAGTGACTTTTTAATAAAAGTCAAAAAAATTAAAGTCTTTTAAGTTTATTATTCCTTAGCATAACAGCATCAATATGCTGTATTCAAATATCTGATAGACAAATTATATCCACCTGACTTTTTGATTTTAAATTTTAAAAATAACTGTTATTTTCGGCCCCTGTTTTAAAGCATAGTGATTCAATACGAGTTGTTACAAATTTTTTACAGAAAAAAAATCTTGTAGAGCAAGAGAGTGGAACCGTGTCAGTTCAACAATATTTTTATTGTAAATCTGTAGATTTTCCGCTGGTAATTCATCTTCTCTGGCAGGTCTATGATTCTTAACTCCTCCTACCACCTGTCTTATGTCATTCCCACAGGAGGTTCTTTAAGCTTCTGGTCACTCTTCCCGCCAAGGGCCTGTTGTCTGGGTGGCCTGGCACTCGCTATAGGCAGAGAGTTGTTAGTAAAATTACTGGCGCTCTCAAGGACTGACGAGAGACAAGTAATCTAATCTGATACAACGGGCATCAGAAGCCCCAGGTCTGTCTGTACTCCAGTGTCATTCGGGGTGTGAGGTAGTCCTGCCTGACTGTGTGGTGCGGCCCTTAAGGATAAATGTGGTAAATGCTGGATAGTATCACCTAATCAGCAAGGAGGGGTGCTACTACCCAGGCAATGGTCGTATCATGATTGCTAATCCTTTACCATAGGGCTTTCGATTGAGCGGCTTGGCTACAGCATGTCCGAAATTCGACGGTACAAGCTTTGAATAGCGCTAAGTGAGTCGCATAGTATCTTACCTCTACCCATACAACTGGGTAGGGTGTGGTGTGTCTACGGGTACGCATGTTAAATTACTCTATTGTTGTCTTATGTCACTCAAACTGTGCAGATTGCACAATATTCTGAATAACAGTACTTTAATTAGAAAAAATACAGTGATTGTATTAAATCCACTTATAGGAGAAATATGAAAAGACTTAAGGAACACACACTTTATCAAGCGATTGCTGAACTACAAACGAATTATTTAATAAAGAAATTATTGCACAACCTTAACACAAATTTAAAAAAAAAATTTTTGGGAATAGACAAACATTATTGGTTTTCAGCTCCAGGAAATAACCCTTTTAAAATTATATAAAAAACTTTACTTATTGTATGTTTGCTCTACTGTAACCCAAGCTTGTCATAATTCAGTGTTAAACTCAAAATTGTATTGCAATTATTTTACATTAAAATCCTCTTAAATTACTTAATTTGTTTCTTTTTTCGGTTTTTTTTTCTTCATCTCATTTAGAAATACTGGCAGTTAAAAGTAAAATTAAACCAAATAAATGGAAAAGTGTAAAACTAACCGTGTTGGCACAATTATACAAGTTCGTATAAAGAGACAGCAAAAAATTTGTGTTCAGTCATATTAATTGCAATTACAATGCAATTATTCAAGTCACTCTATAAAAAACTCATACCCCCAATACATTATTCACACATTTACGAATACTCTTGTGGTCATATATATGTAGTTTAGACAGATATACAGTACATGTGGCAACATTAAATACATTAAAAACCAAAATGGCTTAATTGACCACAAAGAAAATCAACTTAAAACTATTTCTTATGTTTTCAATAGAAACGGTGAAAAAAAACTGCATTAGTTGGCAGAAGGAGTGAAAAACATTTGTCTAGAGATCAGAAATTAAGCTAAAAAGACAAAAAAAAAAGTACTAGAAAACATTGATACTGTCATGTCAAGCAACATGTATAAGAGTGTTATTTTTTATTCTATTTTTTTGTTTTTAATCAAAATTTATGTGATAATTTTTGATTTTGATCAAAAGTAATGTGAGGTTTTTAATAAAATAATGTATTTGAAAATTACAAACATAAAAATTACTCAACATAAAAATTTGTTTGTGATTTTAGGAAGGTGTTATCTAAGATCTCAAAATATATTTTAAAATTTTTGCAATGACTTTTTTTTATTTCTATTCAATGAATGATAAGTGTTGCCATTTTATTGAAAAGAAAAATATATACTTCAAAAATGAGTTAAAGTAATCGGTAATGCAATATAAATTTTGCAGCTATGTTTGGACAAAATTAAATTGAAAGAATTAAAAAATATTAAATTCGAAAAAAAAAACGAAAAATAAAGAAGTTGATAAACTGGTAACTAGGGCAACCAAAAATATGCATTAGCATCTTTTTTTTCTGAATGTTACTGACAAAACAACCAAAATATTAACTCATTTTAGGAAAAACTACGACGTTTAACCCCTATTTTTTACGGCATATTTTTGCATATTTCGTCATAAATGCATACTTTTGCATTTTTTAAATTTTTTCATATTTATATGGCATATTTTACAAATTTTTACATATGTTAGAAGAATTAACGTGTATTACCAAATGTTATTTTTCAAAATAATGACCATAAACTGACACATTACTTAAGTATAATCTATTAAATAATAAGGGTACTCATGAAAACGCTTAAAACTAACATTGTGAAAATTGGCGAAGGTCCTTTTTAAACTATTGTGCAATAGTTAATGCAAATTTGATAAAAATGTCATGGCAAAAAACAAATTAAATACAAAGCATACAAATTTTACATACATTTATGGGAGTTAGCGTTTAAAAAAATAGGTTAATAATAAATTCTCAATTAAAAATTACGTATTTTTCAACGTTGTACCTATTGGAGAAAAATTGTCATAATTCCATGATATAAAAAATTAAATTAAAAGTTGATTTTTAAATTAATTAAATTTTCGTAAGAATATGCAGACAATGAAGCAATCCGTGTCAAACAGACTAAATAATATATGAGCGAATACCGAGATTTTTAAACTAATAGGAATATTCTGTTTTGTAAAGTTTGCAATAAGCCAGTGTCAGTAAAGAAAATATTTACCATAAAACAACACCTCGGAAGTCAAAAACATATTAAGAAATTATGCTAGGAAACCTTTGCTTTCAAATTTGTCGAAAGAAGTTTCTCGATATACAAGAATGTTTTACGTTTTACGTTTTACGACAAAGCTTTATGTTTCAAAATATTGATTGTTATTTATTGCAATTGAAATAAATACATCGCTCATTTTCGAGAAGAGTGGCATAACTCAAAAAAAGCGATTCTGAGATAAATGTATTTAAAAATTTTGATTTAGCCAAACTGAAAGGTAAAGTACAAGACACTTCTGGTCGCTACTCAGTGGAAAAAGAGATAAAAATATAATTTTTAGATATGAATTACAGTTCGTCTAATATTTCTGCATTAATAACTAAAAAAACACATTTTCTGAGTTATGCCACTCTTCTCGCAAAAGAGCGATATGTAAATATAAAGGAAATTTATTTTATCTGGTTGGTGGCTAATTGTTACTGATCATGTTTTTAAGTTTTTGAAAAAATATACGTAATTTTACATTAACATATTTATATATTGTGAGTTTTATAGAGCATATTTTTAACGCTTAAAACTGTTTTTTTAATGCATATTTTAGGCGCTTAAAACTAATTTTATAGAGCATATTTTTGGTTGCCCTACTGATAACTAGTGATTTAAGCAGTGTTTGTCTATCTGCAATAGTGACAAAATTTGTATACTGTGGAGGAATCCTTTATTATAATAACCTGGCATTGTAGTTTTAATTATCGTTTTTGGTCAGATTCACTGCTGATTTTTTTTATGGACCACAAAAGATTTTGAAAATCACTGCACCACTCAGAAATAGTTGTCCTCAGTTTTCAACCAACACCTAAGTTAAACTTTAAGATACTGCTTAACTATGTTTGGCAATAATGTAGTGAAGACTCTACTAAACAAATTTTTAAATATTAAATGTATTAAAAAATGTTTACTTATTTTTCCTTTTTCAGCATAACTTACAGGGACTCATAATTTTTCACTAACAATATATGAGAATATTGAAGCCATTGTAAATCTGAACAACTTTCGTACATATAAATACAATCTGAGTGTGTAGGCATCCAAAATAGCTTACAAAGACCAATTTGTACCCTAAAAATTTTATTTTTCACTATTCTTTTAAATTAAAAAACAAAAATTTAAAAGACTGTATTTTAAAAATCTTGTGGTAACTCCAAAGAAACTGAATGCAAATGCAGTGATATTTGGAAAAACATTTTAATTCAATATGATCATACAAGTTAATTAAGTCTTCTTATTATAGATATATATTCACGATTTGTTGTCCAAAAATTAAAAAAAAACACATAAATTATCAAAAACTTAAATCTTAAAATGTTTTAAATGTGTTTCTTTTGAATAATGTTTGGAGATATATTTTTTGTAAATTATTATTCTTTATTTTTTCCTTAAGATTTCTAGATTTTTTTGCTCAAAAGAACGATTTATTTAATATATCACAAGTTTGACCGCCATGATTGTTCTAAATGCTGTTCAAAATATCAACACAAAAAAAATTGAGTTTTCTTACGACAAACGTATATGTAAGTTGCCTATACCATTAAAATCACTATTAAAGCACGTGCTAAATTTGAAATATAAAATTTATGACCATTAATTTTTCTTTAAGTTCAATTGAGTTTTTAATAAAAATTTAAGAAGCAAAAAAAAAAGCATATATTTTAAAGATACGTAGATATTCATATAAAAGCATTTTTTAGGAGCTCAAATTGAAACAATAATCTTAAATATATGTACACTGTTATTGATATTTTCAACACATAGACGGTGGTCCAGGAACTTGAAATGCATGCAAATTCATGAAAATGATAAAGAATACAATAAAATATTATTCATAAGTAAAACAGAGAAACAAAAAAAAAACACAAAAAGGAACAACACCAGAAAATTATCTAAAATATGTATGTTAAAGGAAAAAAAAAAACATACATATTGAGGCAGTTTCATAAAATAAGAAAGATTTTATAAGCTTTTACTAGCCAAACAATGGCGTGCTTCGCTCCGTGAACAACAAGATGATTTGTATTAAATTTAGAGACTTCTGTATTGCTCTGCAAAAATCAATAACTACTAAGTATAGAAAAAATTACTTCCAAAAACCCAGTGTTGCTCACACTTTGGCATCAAAGTTGTTTGCAGCAAATTTGGAAACTGTCAGTATTATCTTACTAGATAGGAGGTGCTGAAGCTATTTTTTTTATTTAAGACCAATACTAAGTGCTTGTGCATTGTATTGGAATTTTTCGGAAAGGACAGTACATTTATGACAGAACGTATATTTTGTTTTCTTATATTACTAAGCACCTTAGGAATGAGACAAATTGCTGTGAATTGATCATTCAAAGAGCAGTGTTATACCGTCACCCTTGAATGATCAACGACAATTGCCTTATCATTGCATGTGGGTTGTGTGGTAAGTGCCTTCGCTAAGTAGGTTTAGCTATTATCAGCTGTTTCCAAATAGGTGGAGCTCTTCTCCTGATTATTCGTTTTTGTTGACATTGGTTAAGGTCGAATGGAATGAATTTTCTTCATGGAGGTGCGAGTAAAGAACAAATTCTCTCTATAATACATTGTGCGATTCACTGGACAATCAACGACAAAAGAATGTGCTCTGAGAGAGGTACGAGTAGTCCGTAAACAACCTATTTGCCTAGACCAGCACAAGGCATAAGTAGGGGTCGTCTCCTGAGTGCTTATCCCTCTCCTTACTATATATTGCCCCAAATCAAAAAACATTACTTTGTTGAACTTGGGCAGAAACATAAATCCTCTCCAACCGTGGCCTTCTCTAATTCAGCATCAAAATTATTCGTTCTCCAAAAACTTTACATAAATGATGCAATTACCTGGCCGCTCGTGTCTAAGTAGGCTTTGTAAAGTTCTCTTATTGTTTTATTTTGTTCATTAATTTATTTTACGTATGCGTCAAATTTTAAATTGCATAAAAAGGTTTATGCAATATCATTTTGATACGAAACACCCCTTACACTGTAGCACTGTGGCGCTTTATGGCGCAATTTGTAATTAATTTATAGACCCAGCAAGTGACCATAATGATTCAGCTCAAAACTTATTTTTTGTTTTTTTTTTTTTTGTAGTACATACTGCTATATAAAGTCTTCTAACGGCAGACTCTTAAGGAGTGTAACGTTCAGTTGTTTTTTTTTTCGTTCAATTCCTATCAAAAGTGTCTATATATAAAGATATATCGCATTTAGTTTATATAGTTTAAAGTAATTTTTTGTTGTTTTTGTTTTTGTCTATTCACTAGGTTTTATTTCTACTTCATGTATCTATTAAAGATTAAAAGGTGTGTGGTTTAGAATTGTTTCAGAGATGTTATCAGATACAAATAAAAATTACAAATGAAATGAAGAAAAAACAAAAAGCAAAAAGAAACGCCAAAACAAAATTATTTTGTTTTTATTGCAAATGTATTTTTATTTTATTGCTGGTTTTAATTTTGCCATATAGAATTGGCGTTACAAGCATTTATTGGTTAATGGAAAGCGTACAATATACACACGAGTACTCCTATAAATTTAATGTCATGTTGTAAATGCTTAATCGTGGTATCGGCAATTAAAAGGAATTTTAAACTGTTAATTAAGCAATAATTTTTTTTTCCTTCTCATTTACGAATAACTGTGGCTTTTTTATGATTTCTTAAGATTTCATGAATGATTGGCCATTAAATAATGAACCTGTTTTAAAATGTACGAGTACAGACATTTCAAATACTAATTTGTTTATGCACACAAACGAGTACATGTTCACAATACATTTGCTTACATTTGTTCTCCTCTCAGAAATTGCATTTCGAATTGAAACGCGGAAATGACGACTGGGTGTGGGTGAGCGTTTAATAGAAATTTCAAGGAAAATTTATGTTTATCGCTTAGATAATAAATACCATAAAGCATATGAATTAAATAAAAACAGGTACAATTAATAAAATAAATTTACGATTCATTGAAAATGTCAGATTTGTGCAAAGAAAGTGTTAATCAAAACGCATAAATATGTAACAATTAGATAATAAAAATTTAGTTTAAATGGTAGTTTAATAGCGTAGAACTATTTTCCCAATAAGATTAAACGAAATACAGTCATAAATTTAATAAACAGTCATAAATATAATAAACATAGGCAATAAAAAAAAGTGTTTAATATGTATGTACATGTATGTATATGTACAATATAACGTAAACGCATTACAATATAAAACGCATTTAAAAATTAAACAAATTTGTTTCTTACAGAAAGCCGTTAAAAAAAAAAATACTGAATCACCGTGAACAGCAACTTTTCTTATACAAATTTAATTTGTATTTGTTAATCTCAACAGAAATTGTTTAATTTTAAGAGATTTTTTTTATTATTAAAATAATATATTCCACCTTAACCAACTGACAAAAAAACGAATGATCAGGAAAAAGCGCCACCTATTGGGTACTAGCAAAGATAACAGCTAAACTTACATAGCGAAGGCACTCACCACACACAATCAACATTCATTGCTGTTGATCTTTCAAGGGCGAAGGTATAACACTAGCCTTTGAATAATCAATTCACAGCAATTTGTTTCATTCCTAATAGCCTTTTTACCTTCACGTACATATTAGTGAAATGTATGCAAGATGTTGAAAATGTGAAACATGCTTTTCCAATGGCAACATCTAACGTCTACCATCAATCAGCTGTCAAAAAATTATAGAAAAGACGAAGCACATTTTTTGTTATTAAAAAGAAATAGTAAAAATGCATTAATAATTGGATCTAGAAAAGCCGCTTTCTTTCATAATTTAGGCCATTTCTTGGTACAGGTGCAAATTTTTTCCTGTCCCTTCTAATTCATCTAATAGCTCCCACAATTAATTGTTATCAAAATTAGAGATGATAGCAAATTCTTCGAGGTTCGCAACAAGATTCAAAATGAAACACAATGGTTCGCTCTCACAATTTTGTATGGCGAGTCTATACTTGTTTCAAACAAGATTCGCTCGCGAGCCGCTAATGAGAGAGAGAACCTCGATATTTGCTATTCGTGTGAACATGATATAAGATGGAACAAAACGAGATAGGTACATCTTTTTTAGATGTAGAAAGATGTTGATTTTTAGCACTGTATATTTCTTATGGGAAGATGTGAACATCTTTGCGAATTGATGGTAGATGTTAGATGTGCTCCAGTGTAAAATGGGTAGAAGGCGCTTAATAATAATATAAGAAAAAAAAAACAGTGTCCTTTCCAAAAATTCCAATACAATGCAAAGCGGTTTACCCCTGAGTATTTATCTAATAAAAAAAAACAAAAGTATCACCAGACAAAATTGATTGAGTTGTTGTCAGATATTTAAGTCCGCCAAAGAGGTATAAGTATTAGCTTACAATACTCCATGATACTCTGAAATATATTTAGCCGCAGCTTTGGTTCAAAGCAAAATGATCCCAAGACATTGCCCCAAGCAGAAGTCTTCGCTATCTTTATTTTTGTAGAAACTGTCTAAAGGGAAAATTGAGGAGCTGAGTATAGGTTAAAAATTGTTCTGGACTGTATAACAACTCTACATGAGCTGAGCTTTTGCTAAAGTGTTATGCTTTTTTTTTTTATTTGTGACCAATACTCGTAGTCGCCGTGGTCTAGTGGTTAGTGTGTTGGCTTACTAAGACGATAGTGCCGGGTTCAAATCTCAGCACCGACATCTTGAAAAAAGAAATATGAAAAAAATATATCTTTCGGCGGCTACCTCTCAGCAGTCTTCTGGCAAAAGCTCTGAGAGTAATTAATTGCCATGAAAGAGCTTCTCAAGTCTGTCGTTCGGAGTCGACATTAAACTGTAGGTCCCGGTACTCATTGATAGAAATTTACACACACAACATGAGTGCTGCGAGAAGCTAGGCCGTAATCCTGACACAGGGTTGTAAAGGCCAGTTATGTATGTATGTATGACCAATACTCAGGAATTGTTGAAAATGCCAGTACATTTACAACAGAACATACATTTTGTTTTTCTTATATTACTATTAAGCGCCTTAGGAATGAGACAAATTGCTGTGAATTGATCATTCAAACGCCACTGTTATACCTTCACCCTTGAATGATCAACAGCAATTACCTCAGCGTTGCATGTTGATTGTGTGGTGAGTTTGCCTTCGCTAAGTAGGTTTGGCTGTTATCTGCTACTTCCCAATAGGTGGCGCTTTTCTCCTAATCATTCGTTTTTTGTTGACGTTGATTAAGGTGGAATAGAGTGGAATGTCGGAGAGCGGTTTCTTTGTAGATGGTCTCTTTGGAGAAGGGTGGACCTCTTATTTTTAAATTATAATTTTGAAAAAACCGCAAACAAACTTTTTAATTTTTCACCTTTGCTGGCATTTGAACCTGGGGCGTTGGAGTTTTTGTTTGAGCGCTCTAACTCTACGACGAACATGGGCCATTGTGGCAAACCAGGCAAAGAAAGAATTAACTGTTTGCAAAGGAGGCTTGTAGAACCTTTATTGAATCTGAGCCATTTTTCTGTATTTAATTGGAATAGAGTAGTTAGAATATTGCCTTATGAGTGCAAGGAGAATTCTCAAAGCTATGGTGTAGTGCATCTGACATGAGACTGACAAAAGCTACGCTAAAATCACCCATGAATTATTGCACAAAAACTATTCTCATTTTTACAAAGTATGTTTTCCTAAAGTGTATTTTGTTTCACTTTTCTTTACAAATTTCAAAGCAGTACTGACATTTACATTTATAGCATCTTCCAATAGTCGCCGTACTCGTATAAAGACTTTTTGGGCAGCTTGTATTGTATAAGCCAAAAGTATGGTTTTACAAGTGCTTTATAGGTGTCATTAATCCAAGTATATTGTGTTTAATTTACGGTATAAGAAATCAAATGATCAGCCAGACTTCATTGACTATAAAAATTTATATTAAAAAAAAAATAAAAATAAAAATAATAATTTTACAGCTTAGCAGTTGTTTAGAGTAGCTTCCAAAAATCACGGCTTAATAAGAAAACCATAATATCTTCATCTATTTAAAAAGTTGTTGCATGTTAATCTTCAAACCCTTAATAATTTGCGGCTGCAATAAAAAACCACAAACGACGGAAATACAAGTGCATCATTTAGTTTTAAACAACATGCAATATATTTAACAGAATGATGAAAATATTAGCCGTACAACAGCAAGTAATAAAGCAAGCATGCAACATTAAGGAAAATCTAATATTACTTTATTATATATACAAGTATTGTATTTATTAATAGAGAGTACGAGTTTTGAGTTTATAAAGTCAAAACTATTAGTTGTCGATAATTTTTATATGAACTTAATGATCATAATGCAACATGACATGTTATTGGAATAGTTAACGACGATGACGATGACGACGACAATATTGCAAGTAGAAAATTGAAAATTGAAAATAAAACAACAAATTATTATATTTTTAGGAAAATAAGACAAAATAATGAAACAGCATCCAGTTATGAGTTCATTATTTTATAGAAAAAAAAAAAACAACAACATTGAATGAACAACAAATTGACAACATCACTATTAAAGAAGTGAATTTGAAAACTTTTAAACAACAACATTCATATTGTACGATAATGTTGTTGACTTTTAGCATCAGTAATGGTCAAATACAGTGCAACACAGCTTAGTATAGCGCAGCCATAACAAATGTCCGCAACAGCAAATGGTGGAGGTGGTAGTGGTGTTGGCTTTTGGCGGTACTTTAACAACTTAAAAAAAATTTTCTTTTTTCCTATTTTTTTTTTTCATGCATTTTTCATCTATTTATAATATTAGAGCATATAGAGAGTAAAGTAAAGCATATGGTTTAATGGAAAAAAAAATTGATTTCTTGCAAGTGTTTCTTCATCTAATGCATATGTACACCTTTTTGTTTTGTAGGAAAGTATGTGCAAGTCTGATGGTGTATACGTTATACTCGTACGTTGAAAGCATTTGTGTTTGTGTGTATATGTCGCTTTTTGTGGCAATATGAAAAGTTATAGACCCACTTGTTACCTCGTTTGGTTGCACACATCATCTAATTGACAGAGCGGGCGGTCGTCGTCAATTTTCTTCAAACTTTAGTTGAATGGAGCCTTTAATGTGTTTTGTTTTATTGCTGTTGTTATTATGGTTGTTGCTGTTATTTTAGTTACTTCAAAAGCCTAAAAACCGCCTTAATTTTCATTTTTTTTTAATAAACAAACATACTTAGATAACGATTAATTTAATTCACTATGGGCTTGGGTGTTAAAATATATGTTCCTAGATTAAATAAAAATAATTATATACCCAGGCAACAATAGAGAAGTTTAGGTAGTATGTGTATGACTGTATAAACAAAAGTTGTGTTTATTGTGCGCATATTCACTAATTCAGATGGCCTAATAGTCTAGTGGGTAGTGGGCTAGACTTCGCTAAATAGAGCGTAATCTTTTTTTTTTGCAGTGCCCTTCCTATTCACAATTAATCTATATACCATATTAGCTGCACCCGGTGTGCTTCGCTACCCCCTCGTTATATAATAAAATTAAAAGTATTTATATATTTTGCAGACAATTGTGGAAGAAAGAGAATGCTGCTACCCCACTATTTTAATTCAAATGTATTTTACATTAAAGCCGTTAATAAATGGAGTAAAGAAGTAGGTGCAGAAATGTGCATGGTCGAAAAATATTATCATATAATAAGTATTCCTGAGTCAAAGCTGCACACTGTGAAAATTTACGATCGGTTAACTGGTCCAGCTCCAATATATCACAAACATAGAGGCGTGCTCCGCCCCCTTTTCTTTTGGAACGTATTTATATTCATGGCAATACCATATATAGCAAATACTGCCGCCGTTGGTAAAAAAATTACCAAGATATGACGATTTCAAATTTTGGGTTATATGGGTGGTGCCACGGCACTTTGTCCAATCAAAACTTCATATAGCTTATTATTCCTTCCAGAGTTAGAGTAACATGCTGTGAAAAAAAAATCCGTTGGAAGGAACAAATTTGTACAGAGAACAAAAAGTTTAAAACCTTCAAACAAAATTTTGCGTGAAAAGGGGCGTGAAAGGGGGCGTGGTGTAAGAAATGTTTATTTATACCTCGCCTGGAGTATAATGTGTATGCAATTTGAAGTAAATCTGTTAAAAACTATATGGGAGTAATTACATAATTTTAAAAAAGTGGGCGTAAAAGTGGCCGTGGTCGAAAAAAGGTACTCTATTAATCATGCCAGAGTCCCAGTTAAATGTTGTGAAAATTTCAGGAAGATCGGTCCAGAGGTTTGGTCTCATATAAGGTACAAACAAACAAACAAACAAACAAACAAACAAACAAACACACATTCCATTTTACATATTTAGATGTGCTGAGCTCAATCTGGTTAGTGGATTCAAGAATAAAACAATTAGTACTTTCTCTGGCCTCCCAGCTGGCTTACAGTTACTTAACTCTTATCAATTAACATCGAAACTTGTTAAAGTCGCTTAAAAAAATTAAATATATCTTCAAATATTCCAATACAATGCACATCGTGAGTAGTAGTATAAACCCCTGACATAGTCTTGTAAAAAAAAATTTATGTAGTAAAGAATAAGTTTCGAAATTCTTGTTCTATTGGGTACCTGGATACTGTAGATTAAGCAGTAGAATTGGGTGAAAAGCGATCAATGGAACTCTATGTTGGCATTGAGTCCTGCTATGTAGCTCAGATTTCTACTACAGAAAATCTATTAAGAGAATGGGAAGAAGGCAGTTTAAGTGGGTTTTAGGCATGCATAGACGGTGATCAGTTCACAATTTGAATCCAAATCTTATACTTCTGCTTACTCGTGCTTGGCTGAAATTATTTAAATTACTTTCTTGAACGTTTACTTTTTTCCTTCTCTAAGCTTGCGATATGACTATAACTTCTAGTATGGAAAGTTTTTGAAGCTGTGGATCAGTAGATACATTCCGAGGATTACACCTGCCTCTTCATCTAGAAAATTGTTTTTAATTTTTTCTTAACACTTCTCTGTACTATAATTGCTGCCATTTTATATATGGTTTAGGGCAGATTAATTCTCTTCCAGTTTTGTAATCTGTCACTTTTCTACTCCCATACCGACTTAATGTTTCATCTTCGCTCACTGGTCTATTAATTTTTATTTTGCTGTTGTTTTCTTTATTTGATCTACAGCTGCGAAATACCAAGCAATTACAAGGAAATCCCCTTAATGTTAAAGTGAAGGATTTCGTTGTGTTTCCCTGTGCATGATTGTTTTTTAGGAGTATTGCCATTGCTATCAACAACTTCTTGGCTTCTTTTAAAACTTGGATTGGTTAAATAAACCCAAAATTAACGCATTGTTCATTCATATACGAGGTTTAAAGTAATGGATTTTCTTACGGGTCACTGTAGTGTGAGAGCGCATTTGATGATAATGGCCGTCATAAATGTAAATGTAGACTATGCTCACAAACATCAGAGACAGCAGAGCACATATTATGTGAATGTGCGGCTCTTGATAGATTTAGATGGATGTATTTAGGGAGACAGCTAGTCTCACTGGCGGACATATCCACCACTAAAGTTCTGCTAGTGTTCGAAAGGAAGGCAGCTGGTCTGCTAAACCAACAGTAGACTCAAAGTACACAATAGATCTTATAGGTCGCAGTGTCTTGCATTTGTGCTGGGTCTAAAATAAATAATAATAATAATATTAATAATACCCATGCAATTCTGTTTTGTCATAAAATTCAGAGTTAACAAAATAAATCGATTTACGCTTAAATAACATTGGAATTTACATGCATGCATAAATACATAACTGGCCATAATCACCCTGTTTCAGATTACGGCCTAGCTTCTCGTAACACAGATTGTATTAATTTTTATCCATGAGTATCGAATTGAAAAAGCTTCTCAAATCTGTCGTTCTTAGTCGACTTTAAACTGTAGGTCCTCATACAACTGGAAAAAAAGATTAACACACACAACATTAGTGCTGTGAGAAGCTGGGTTGTAACCCTGAAACAGGGTTATAATGGCTAATTATGAACGTATGTAGGTATTTTTTTGATGGCATATTCAAATTATGCTGAACCATTGTGTAAAACATTGCTTAAACTATTTTTTGCACTTTACTCTAAAATTTTTTTTTCATTTCTTTTTTGTCTTTATTGTATTTTTATTATTATCTTTTTTATATTTTTAATGTTGATGTTGTTGCACCAATTGCCTCCTATAGTTATAGCTGGCATGCCATGTGGCAGGCCACGCATCACATCCCACTTAGAAAATGTTTAACTTTCCGGTATTTGTCTTTTTGGATTTTTATACCTCCATCAGTAAAACACCAACAACAAAACAAAACAAAAAAAAAAAAAAAATCAAATAAATAGACAAACAACTTGTTAATGTTTCAAATGCGTACTTGTGGTACTATATTAAGCTCAATAGAAATATACATAAACGGCTCACCACATTAAACTGTACGTATAATAATTGCTGTAAGTGTATTTATGTTGCAAGTTTTGCAACCACACAACTCTGCATGTTGTTGTCATTTGCTTTAATTTGATTTTATTTTTGTTTTTTGTCTGTTTGTTTGTGTTGTTGCTATTGCTGTTGCTGTTGCTGCAATTTTTCTTTCTCTATAATGATGTCTTATGATGTTTTATTGTTGCCATTCCTATTGTCGTTGTTATTCTCTTTTCTTATACCAATGCGCCTGATTTGCCACAATTTATTATTGAAGACATTTGGCTCCATATGACATCCATAGTTAACGTACTCTTTCCAAGAAGTTGAATTCTGTGTGTGTATTTGAAAATATTAAAACAAACATACAAACGAAAAAAAAATTAAACGTAAATCTGAGCTTTCATTACTTGTTACTTTTATGAACCCACAAGTTGTTTCTTTTAATGCCATCTCTCACTCTCTTTCTCTACTCTAAAGATTTTTCATTCTTTTTGATTGTTGCTGATTTTCACCGGCTGTATATTTTGAATTTGTAGGTTTAAATTTAGTTTGATTTACAATAAATTTTGTGATATTTTGCCACAGTAGGCATCACACTCACGCATATTTTGTGCAACAAATAACAAAATATTTTCCATTTCTCATTTTGATGTGCCACAGTGTTCATTCATCAATTACAAAAGTGTGGAGTTCATAACAGTGTCTTGTGAATTAAAGAAAATTGGCAAAATGGAAAGTGCTCGATTAGTAGTGCTTTTTGTGAGAAATCTTAAATTCAAATATGGGATCATATATAGATTGAAAATGGGTAAAAGTTTAAGTTTACTAATAACATACACATGCTTGTTAATATTCAATCGAAGTAAAGTTTCTTTGAAGATATTAATCAAATCTCTTGTTGAAATCTTTTTTAAAAAATTTGTTTTTAAATTTTTCTGCATATTTGGGTAGCAATGCCAAGAAAACTAAAGAAAAATAAAAAGAGGCGAGAAAGGTATTAATTTAATATAAAATGTAAAACACTTTTGGAAAGTTAAAAAGTTTAACATTTTGTCCTCAAATGCTTTGTTAGCAAAGCATGGCCCCAAAAATCTTTTGAAATCTCATTCAGCCGAAGTTTATTGTTTCTAATTTTTTGACCTTTTCTTAACCAATTAAATTAAAGAATAGCGTACTTATTTCGACAAACACACGGGAGTACCGCAAGGCTCTAATTTTTGATTTTCCTTAATGATCTTCTGCTTTTAACTTCAAATACTCATATTTTTGTGATCGAAGGCAGAGGCTTTTGAAGATCGGAGTGAGAGAGAATAATATGAATGATTCACTCACAAATAACATATAAATAATCTGAGAGTGGAGTTTCGCGCACAGGGTAGAATTTAATGCGCGCAAGACCCAATGTTGTTTTATCAGCCATAGGCGTTGTAGCGATGACATAATCTGCGACTATGGGTATTGTAAATATTGAGGAGCGGACACTTTTGATGTTCTGGGTATTAGAATTAATTGTGATGTTCGTTGGAATTTTCGAATACATATTTGTATAACCGATCTAAGATGGAATACATCCCTCATGTAGGGGCCGGTGCTTCAAAGTCTATTTGGAGGTTCTCGACCGCATACAAGGGAGGGCGAAGGTGATTATCAACGACGGCGTGGTATCCAACTCGATCGATTCATTGTTCTATCAGTACTACCATGGCAGATGCTCTGATGAAATAAAGGACTTGTTTTCGGATGATGGCATATTCTTTTAGAGCACATCCATTTGCAGTTGATTGTTCTAGGAAAACGTACAATGCATTATATTGAGAATTCGTTCTTTAGTTGTTCCGTCCGTTTGTAAAACAATCTTTTCGTGAATGTTTTTACTGTCAATTATGTTCACAAGCACTACTCTCTCTTTCCTCCTTCACATAACATATTTTCCTAGACCGACACAATGTACAGCGTGAGTAAGGATCATCCCCTGAGTGGAACAGGGAGCAAATAGTCTAATTTTTATTGAATGAACCTTAATACAATGCATCGCAAAGCACAGGTGTGAACTCACAATTTATAGGAAAGAAAAAATAAAATGTTTATATAAGCGTGTTAAGAATGGGTTAATTAATGGCTATTTTAAGGAGCAAGAGAGTTCCTACTACAGAAATATATGTAAGTATAGCTTAAAAAATGTAAGGCTTTCAGTTATAAAGCTGGTTACGTTGTCAAATAAATAATTATTTTTTCTAAATTTATGGCATTTACTTTGTTAAATCAGCTATTTTAGGGACCGTTTGTGTATGTATCTACAAAAAAAAATTAAATCAAATCGGTTTTGAAATATAGCATTGAGTGTGCGTGGTATAGTGGTTAGAGCGCTCGCACAGAAACTCAAACGGCCCAGGTTTGAATTGCAGCAAGGGTGAAAAATAAAAAAGTTAGTTTACGATTTTTTAAAAATTATAATTTAAAAATAAGAGGTCCACCCTCCTCCAAAGATACCATCTACAAAGAAACCGCTCGTTGACGTTCCACTCTATTTCACCTTAACCTTTGACAACGAAATTCGAATGGTCAGGAGAAAAGCGCCATCTATTGGGAAGCAGCAGATAACAGCTAAAAACCTTCTTAGCCACTCAACACAATCAGCATGCAACGATGGGGCAATTGCTGTGGATCATTCAAGGGTGAAGGTATAACACTGGTCTTTGAATGATCAATTTACAACAAATTGTCTCATTCCTATGGCGTTTAATAATATAAGAAAAACAAAATATATGTTCTGTGGTCATAAATAATGTACTGCCCTTTCCACCAAAATTCCAATACAATGCTCAGCATTTAGTAGGGGTTTACCCCTGAGTATTGGTTTCGATAAAAAAAAATTATAATATTTAATGCATGGAAAACACTGTCTCAGAATCTTTTTTAATCTAATGATAACTCGTTAATTTCTTATAAGTATTTAGCTTTGGTTTGATAAAAACTCTTCTTATTAGTTTTCCGCTTAAGTCTTATAAGACAATGATGGTTTAAATATATTTATGTTTTTACTTTTTTTTAATTTGCTTCATCCAATAAGCAAGTAACCTGATACCCATAACTTTTTCTTAGCCTGCAAGACATTATTCCATCTATTATTTGTTTTTTTTTCCTTCATTGTAGATTTTCGTTATTTTCACTATTTTTTTCCTTTTGAAATACGCGGCACAATAAGAAAAAACAAAGAAGAAAATTTCATTTAAGATTTATGAAATGGACCAAGTGCGTTGGAAAACTCAATGAAGGAAAATGACGTTCAATATTAAAGACATCAAATATTTATTTTGTTGCCGCATGTTTAAATTATTAATTTTAAATTGATTTTAAATCAAAAAGAAAAAGTAAACATTGAGGGCATATTAGAAGTGCAAGCAAAGCAATGACGATGATGATGATGATGGTGATGATGATGGTGATTAACACTAATTTATACCAAATTAATGCGCACTTAAGGAAATAAAAGCAACAAAGTAACGTTAAATTTATTTTTTATTAAAATCATTTTCACCATCATAATGGTTAAATAAATTATGGTTTTAATTTCAAGGAAATCTGTAGGCGTTTTGTGTGTTATTTTTTTTTTTTTTTTTTATTTTTCTTTTAGTTTTAGTTTTTTCTATAACTTGCCATTGGTTTTTAATTTAACCTGCCCCGTGTTGATATGAGAGAATAATTGTTGCTATTCAGTTCCCCTGCAATCTACGAGTACCACCAAGTCGTTAATAAAATTAAAGAGAACATTAAAATTAACATAATCCACATTATCAAATAAATAAAAAATCATAAATCAGAAATTGAAAATTTTATTTAATTTAATATTTATCAAGGTAACAAGAAATTTGCATTAAAATGACAATGATAAAATATTTATTTGCAATTTTGTGTCCATAACAAATCGCTTTAATCATATTAAACTCAACAAATTATAATGAAACGCATACAGACATAATAAAACAACAAATGCAATAAATTTTAAGTAATACTCGTATTAACACTAAAATACCAAAAGACTTATGAAAAAGCAGCGAGATTACAATTGTAAGAGTGACAAATTCCATTTTCTGTTTCAAATATATTTTTTGTTAAGACAGAAGCTTCTCGAAATTGAAAAACTTGTCTGAAAATTACTCCCATTCTACCAGCGATAATATTAAAATTACATAAATTTAAATAAATTTGGTTTTTAGCTGTTTAGCATTCAGTGATCGATACAATTTTTTTTAATGTATTTAAAACTTTTTTCATTCTGTAAAAATTTGCCGTCCAATTATAATTAATAATTAATTTTTTTTAATAAGGGGCTGAATCCCACTCATGCGAACAAAGGAGTAACTATAGCAAAAAGAAGAAGAATAATGGAAGCATGCAATAACATCCTTTTATATGGATGAGAGATATGGAGCACATCTTTGAAAGCACAGCAGAGAGCCTTGAAATTAATTTCAGTGCAGAGAACTGCTGCTTTACGAGTTGCATCGGCATACGGTACAGTATCAGCACAAGCAATACAGGTTATGTCAGGAATGTTCTCGATTCAACTTCAAGTACGAATGAGTATTCTTGTGGCAAGACAAATTGGGCAATTGACTCCAGTTTGATAGAAGGATATAAAGGAAAGCACACTGCGAAAGTAGCAGGCTCAATGGACGGCTAAACTCACTCCCGATATACAAAAGTGGATAAGAAGAAAACATGACAAAGTGAACTATTACATGATACTATTGCTTTCGGATCATGGCTACTTCAGAGATTATATATACAGAATGAATAAATGCATCTCAGACAGTTGTATCTACGAAAAAGAAGAATGCATCTTCTTTCACTGCAACAGATGGTAAAGTGAAAAAATTGCTGTATATACAACTATGAGTTGGACTATTATCGCCTGAAAACGTCAGGCAGAAGATTATAACAAACAAAGAACAATGCAAAAATGTGGCATATTTTTGTGAAAAGAAGAAAATTGATCTCGATAGAACGTAAATGGTGGGTCTGGACGCAGACTCCGAAATTTGGAGGTAATTTTTAGTCGGCATAGTCAAATGATTGAGTCCAATATACCGCTTGGGACGACTATAGCGAATGCGTAAAAGCATTTTCCACATGTGACGCAAAAAAAATCTACTCATGCAGTATACATATGTAAAAAGGAAAAAAGGTAGTAGAGCTTGTGGAGATTTTATCTAAACTTACTGATATAGTAATTGAAAGGAAAAACATTCGGTGGAAGATTATTCCATAAACGAGCACAAATGTCTAAGGTTCTTGAAAAAATTCTTTTCCATCAAATGTCCTCGTTTGTTACACGTAATAATCTGTTGTGTGAAAGACAGTCGGGTTTTCGCTCGGGTCATAGTTGTGTTACAGCATTGCTTGACGTTTCGGAGGCCTTGCGGAGTGAATTGGATGAGGGAAAACTGGGTTTTTTAGTGCTCCTTGATCATTCAAAGGCTTTCGATACGGTGAATCCGAATATGCTCATTTTAAAACTCAGACATTTCTTCAAATTTTCAGATACTTCATTGAAACTTGTATTTTCTTACCTTACTGATCGCCGGCAGTCTGTGTATACCAAACATTCTCAATCGTCACCACTCTGTCTATCTAGAGGAGTGCCACAGGGATCTATTCTGGGACCTTTACTTTTTGCATTGTACGTTAATGATTTACCTACACAACTATCTTATTGCAAAGTTCATATGTTTGCGGATGATGTACAAGTGTATACTTGCAGTTCTCTGAATTCTATTGCACATACTATTTCGAAGCTTAACACCGACTTAGAAAGCATATATCGTTGGGCTTCAGCTAATGGCCTTTTGCTGAATCCTACCAAGTCCAAATGTATGATACTTCATAGGAAGGGTCAATACAGTCATTAACCATGACGTTGTAATAAATGGTGGCAAGGTGAGAATTGTGGATAATACAAGAAATCTTGGACTGGTTTTCAATAGCAGTCTTAACTGGGCAGATCACGTAAATTTTCTGGTAGGCAAAATTTATATTAAGTTGAGATCTCTCTGGTCTACTCAGTATTATACTCCATTCAACATCAGATTGCTTTTGGCCAAAACATATATTTTCCCTTCTTTACTATACGGCTGTGAACTTTTTGCAAATTGTGACTCTATTAGCAAACATAGATTAAATGTATTATATAATAACATTTTGAGATATGTGTTTGGCTTGAGGAGATATGACCATGTATCTTGTTTTTCTTCACGAATATTTGGTGTGTCATTTGATAATTTACTTAAGATACGTGTTCTTTTACTAATGCACAAAATTGTGTATTCTCGGGCACCCCATTACTTGCTGGAGAGAATCAAATTTTCTAGTTCTCCCAGGGGTAGGAGAATTATTATTCCTTTCCACCGTTATCTATTTTCCGAATGGAACTTTTTCCTATATGGCGAGCGTCCTTGGAATCTTCTTCCACATACCCAACAGACAAATAGCAACGCGACTAGCTTTAAACGTTTTCTATTTAATCATTTTAAATGATTGTAAGTGTAATTGTAGTCGCGGTGGTCTAGTGGTTAGTGTGTTGGCTTACTAAGACATGGGCCCTGGGTTCGACTCCAGGCTCCGACATCTTCAAAAAAAGATATATGAAAAAAATATTTCTTTCGGCGACTACCTCTCAGCAGTCTTCTGGCAAAAGCTCTGAGAGTAATTAATTGCCATGAACAAGCTTCTCAAGTCTGTCGTTCGGAGTCGACATTAAACTGTAGGTCCCGGTACTCATGGATAAAAATTTACACACACAACATGAGTACTGCGAGAAGCTAGGCCGTAATCCTGACACAGGGTTGTAAAGGCCAGTTATGTATGTATGTATGTAAGTGTAATTTTAATATTTATTCTTCTTATTATAATTAAATTATGTGTAAGTTTTAATATTTTGTTACCCTAGATTTCCTTTTATTTGATATTGTCTTTAATATTATATTTTTTTTTTTTGATTTTTTATATGATTGGATAAATAATTTTTGTACTTTAATTATAAGATTTAATCTTGTTGTACAAAAAATGGGAATAAATAAGTAAATAAATAAATAAATAAAATGCTAAAGAACGAATTATTTCTATCGTTGTGCGATATACTGGAGAATAACTATTTATAAAAGGATGTGCTGTTAGAGAGATGCGAGTATACCGCAAAAATACGCGATTAATAAAACTGGTCAACACAACTCTTGTTTCCTTTAATTTTTTTCTATTATTAGCTACTTCTGTAGAACGGGTTATGAAAAAATACTGGGAGATTGCCAACAGATCTACTTTTTAAAATATACAGTTTTAATATTTTTACGAAAAAGTTCAAAAAATAGAACATATGTTAACAAAATTTCTATCAAATACTATCAAATAACCTTTTATGATATTTCCTTGAATGAACGAATTTTTATAGATCTCGTTGTAAACTTCAGCAGTAGTCTGCCATCATATGTGAGCCCCAACTTCCATTGTTCGAAGATCCTGGTGAACCTTTCACCCTGATCCTAATTAAAATCACAAAGATTTTGAGGAAATCGATCCAAATGCGACCAAATCTCCGAAACTGAACGAGATATCCGAAAACGGATTGCTGACTTGAAAAATTTGGGTTCGAAAACCTAAAGTGGCATAAGTATCTCGAATTATATATAAAATATGAAATGTCGGATAGGGCACATAAACACTCGCACGCCAATATGTCAACAACTATAATAAAGCTCCTTCGATTGTCTTAGGAAGTTTAGTGTTAATACGTGTGAACTCCATAACCACAGATTAGTGTACAACTTAGTTGTGTGTAAGTAAGTTTCTCACCAAACCTAAATGTCATTAACGTAATTAAGAAAAACATGTTTTGATTAAAAGTTTTTCTAGACAACTAGAAAACATAAAAAATATTGTTCAAATTTATATTTTATTGGCACAAATATTTAAGACAAGTCTATTACAAAAACAAAAAAAACATTTATTAAATACCCAAAACAATTGAAAAAAAAAAATGAAAACATATATTAACACCTAAAGAATATTATACTTTTATTGCCCAGTATTTACAATTTACTTATAAAAAACGTATAATTCAAACACACCGTTACAACTAAAAAGTTTATAGAAAAAAAGAACACCCACACCTGATGCAAAATATTGTTAAATTGAAATTTAAAAAAACACAAAAAAACACAAAACAAATAACAAAACAATCAACTCATAAAAACATAAAAAAAAACAAAATTAAATATTTAAATGAAAATGAATACATAAACATGTATAGCGAATTGTTGCATGTAGATTACATGAAACGTACATGTTGGTGGCGCCTTAAATAAAATCTTACTGCAACATTAGTTTGCAAGCATAAGAATAAGCAAATTAGAGATCAAAACATTATTGAAAACTAGCAAGAACAAATATTCAATGAATGATTTAACACATGTTTCATTATGTTTTTATTGCTATTCTTGTTTAGACATTTATTTATTTATCAGTCTGTTAATGCTTGTATATGCCAACAAGATTAACTCAATTAAAATTCAAATTTAATGCAAAACAAGTGACCAAACCTTAAACGTAATGTAAGTCATTCGCTAATGCTGATTTACATACATATACTTAACACACAGAGGGACTCTATTATGTGGGTCTCAATTTATAATTTCAGTTTTAATGTTTCATGTTGTGCCCATTAAGGGGAAATAGACGAATTTCTGAGAGATTGTAATGATGGGAAATTAAACGCGATATTAAATGCACTCCTACAGCAGTGCTACAAAGAATATTTTTAATTATTAGAACGTAAAGTTAGCAACTACTCAATAGTGGCACCACTATATAAGAGTAAATACTTTCTACAAAACTTCTAATGGTTCTTTTAGTTCGTGTAAACAAACTGTTCTGCACTTCATTTCTCGCTTATAAAACCTCAGCTTTAAACTGTTGCTGCCAAGTATGTGCCGTTGGGCTCTTTTTTTACTTCAATATGGCTTTCAAATGTTGACAATTTGTGTGATTCATCCTGTAAGAGTCCCAAGGTAAATATTAACGGGTTAATAGATGACTACTTTTCCCATTTATTACCATTAATATTATTATATTATTTTGTTCTTATATCACTATATATTTTGTTCTTATATCCATATCTACGTTCCACCTATAATATGGATTCAATTTCCTGGATTTTAAAAGCGCGTGAGCTCAATTACAGCCATTTTGGAGCCAACAATTTACAACCTAATTGTACTCTATGCAATATGTACGAGTATGAAACAATTGAACATTTTCTTGACATATGTCCTCCATTAAATGAATTTGGAATGGCAAGTTTTAACAAAGTAATATTGAGTACGGAAGACGTCAAAAACATCCTGAAAGAACAAGAATCTGAAGACTGGCCAAAATTAGTCCAATATCTGAAAGCCGCCTCTAATTACAGAAAATTTTTAATTAATGAATTTAATTAATTTTGTTTTTAAATGTAATTTTGTTTGCTTTTTCCTTTTTGCCAAATGTATTGCTTATTTACCAAATTACTGGCCACTCGACAGACTCGATTTTTAATTCGAAGATATCAGATCTACCTTTCAAACAAAATAATGTCTTTGAAAATCGGTTGGAAAATGGCTGAGTTACGGACGTTTAACTTAAAACAAAACACACTTTTTCAAAAAATTTTCATTTTATTTACGCTCCAAGTTGGCCGTGAAGTAGAATATTTTTGTTTTTTTATATTTGTAAAATAGCTTTTGAAAACTCGCAAGTATTTTAAAGTCGACTTAAAAATTAATCAGCCCCAGGAAAAGTGATAAATTTATTTTTTGAAGGGAATATTTACAAATGAGTAAGCAGATGGTGCAATTTTATGGACATTTTGAAACCCATTGCATGGTAGGCATAACGCTCGCTTTTTGTGTTTTCTAGAAAATTTTCACGTACCTAAACAAAACCTTTCCATGCAATTTTTTTTACAAATTTTTTGAAAATCGGCTTTAAAACAAAAAACTTACGATTTTTTTAAGTTGTAATTTCGTGAATATGGATATTTCCTTATATATGCTTTTAAAAAAGACACTTATCGAAGTGATCGAAAAAAACTAAAACTGTCAGTACTCTACGGACTTCCATAAAACAGAATTACTATGTCAGAAAACCTGCATATTTTTGGTTTAGCACAGTGTTATTTTTATAAATTCTCTGCTGTGTTAAAAAAATAAAAAAATTATAGGTTTCGAAAGGCTTATTTGATAAATTTCTATGCAATACAAGTTAAATAAATCCTCAATATATCTGTAATATTCCTTTTGATAACAGGTGTTAATGTGGAATGAAAGTTAATTATAACGGATGTCCTCCGGGAAGGTATACTACTTTGTTTGTTTATAATTTTGGATTAAATGAAAGAGAATGTATCGTAGTCGCCGTGGTCTAGTGGTTAGTGTGTTGGCTTACTAAGACATGAGCCCTGGGTTCAACATCAGGCTCTGACATCTTAAAAAAAAAGAAATATGAAAAAAATATTTCTTTCGGCGACTACCTCTCAGCAGTCTTCTGGCAAAAGCTCTGAGAGTAACTAATTGCCATGAACAAGCTTCTCAAGTCTGTCGTTCGGAGTCGACATTAAACTGTAGGTCCCGGTACTCATGGATAAAAATTAACACACACAGCGTGAGTGCTGCGAGAAGCTAGGTCGTAATCCTGACACAGGGTTGTAAAGGTCAGTGATGTATGTATGTATGTATGTATAAATGGATCTCATATTGATAATTGTTTTGTTTAATGTCGGCAATTATGTATCGAATACAATATCAGACCAATGTCCGCCTCTGTTAGCCTCATAAATGCGAGCTCGTTCGAACATATTTTTCATTACATTCTCACATATTTCAAGAGGTATTTCATTAATTTCATCACGAATATTTTGTTTGACTTGATCCAGCGTTTCTGGTTTTTTTTGCATAACCCTTACTTTTCAGATATACCCACAAAAAAAAATCCGGAGCATTAAAATCAGGCGGCGGAGGTCATTCAACATCAAAATTCCTTTAAATAACATTTTGTGGAAAGAGGGTCTCGCAGTAATTCCTTTGTAATCCTGGCTGTATGCGATGTGGCACCGTCTTGTTGAAATCACATGTTAGTCAAGCACAAAGCAGTTGTAGCGTTAAAAAATGTTCAATCATATCACGATATAGCTCCAATGACTCCTCCTGACCAAATAGCACACCAGACCATTACTTTTATTGGATGCAAAGGTGACTGAAGAATAATTTTAGTATTTTTCATTGCCCAGAACCGACTATACTGTTTATTTACATATCAGTTCCAATGAAAATGTGCCTTGTCACTCATTATGATTAACATTCTCATCGTCATAGTAATCGATGATTAATTATAATAAAATGTTTTAACGGTTAAAACACGTTGGTTTAACGAATATTTTTTCATAATCAATTTGCCAAGTCTCTTCTTCACGACTGCCAAATATGAACTTTTAAGACTAATGTTTACCGAAATGTCGGCAAAGCAAATTAGTATATCTTCCTTCCTATAAAATATTTATTTTTTTTAAGTAAATAAAAAATAAGTTTTGAAATAAATAATCCTAAAAAAAATTTGGGAACAAATTTATACAAATTCCAGGCTTGTGTAATCCTAATGTAATCCTAAACATCTCATGGTTTTGTGACTTAGATTATGCATGTCGATCTTCATCTTTAATGTGAAATATATATACGTACATATTTAAGACAATCTATACAAATTCCAATTAGACACATTAAATGCTAGTTTCTTGAGTCTTTTGTTTATGCCCAATGTCACTAATTGGAATATCTTGAATATCTTCTGCTACAAACTGGCTGTAACCAATAATTTTATGTTGTACCACAACCTATGGAGAACCTATACGTCTATAGTCGAAGAACACCTTTGAGAACCTTCATAGAGTTGTATGTCCGATGTCACAAACTGATGTAAAGTGTACACAGAATAGACAAGTATCTAGATCTAATTTGTAATTCCATTGTTTAGAATAAAGAACTCATATAATATTCCTATGTTTCTGACAAGCATGCTATCTTTCGTATGCAAACGTGTCAAATAAACTACGATCTAAAGATTATTTGCAGTAGTATAACAATTGTGAATAATAAAATGGATTTTATGATGTGCCAGCATTACTTTGGCCATAAACGCCAAATGCTAAATAATGCTCAAGATAGTAAGTTGAAATTTAAAAACAAATTCAACAAATGTTTCTATTTAATTTATAAGATAATTTTCATTTTCTTTTTCTTTCTTTTTTCTTTTTTCTTTTTTCTATACGACAGTCCTACTATTAGACAGATTACGACAGCCGCATAACGAATTGTTTTAACAATTTTTAATAACGATTTTTTTTCTTTGGGGTTGCATTTGTTAAGTGTTAGACAAACGCACATCATAAACTAACAGATCGTTAAAATTAAATTTTACTTCAGGATATGCAGCACAATTCATTAGCATTATCGGCTAAAGAATACATATTTCGTGTAATTATAAAGGATCTTTGGAAAATAAAAGGAATACTTCATAGATAAGGGTATAAAAGTAAAACAGAAGGGAAAGACAGAAATAAGACAAATATCCTTAAGTACCTGTTGTGATTTCAGCATAGAAAGTGAAAATTACAAGTAACGAAGATGTTGAAATTTCTTTGATAAATTAATGTTTGACCCAAAACATATCAACCATCAGGTGCCTCTTGATAGCAATATTTTAAAAGGGAGTAGTCTTCAAGTCAGACCGTTAGAAGTTGTAGGAGTTTGAGTTTTTTTAGACGATTTTTTTACACTGAGAAAATAAAAGGGGTTTGGATTTTACTTATTTAATTGATAGTACCAGCAAAAGTTTTAACGTAACTGAACGCAGTTTGTTACCATAAAGCCCTTATGAATCTCCAGTTTCTTAAATTGCGTTGTGTGTTAGAAAACCAGAGAATTTTAAATCAAATATAATAATAACAATAAATTTTTTAATTTTTAATATTTTTTTAAATTTGGCAAGTTTTTTAATTTGTTTTTTTTTATTAGTTTAATGACCATCAACTTTCTTTGCTTAAAATTTATTTGTCTTTGAAAAAGTAGTATTTTTTTATTTTACAGAACATACCCGACTGAAAATATAAGCAAAATATTTAAACCAAGTGATAGACAAAAAAAAATTGCTATAAAGCTTAAGATAAGTGCAGTCAACATACCCCAATATGACATTGTATTAAATGAAATGATTTAAGCTCACACCTTACCAGAAAAAAGTCCATTTAAAGTAAATGAATTGAAAAAAAAGATGGAAAAAAGGATGTCCATTTAACTGATTCACATTTTTGAAAGAGCATTACTTTTAGGGATGAATGCAAAACTAACGTTTGCATTAGTAATGGCATATACCAGTTATGGAGAAAGATCCAATTCTGCTTCAGATATACAAAATCAAAAAGCCACTGTCAAACATGGAGGGGGATCTGTTTTAGTATACATATATTGTTTACGCCCATAATGTGAAAGACCACTAATTATTGTTCAGTGGACGTTCTATGTTTTTGTTTATTTATTGTTTTTTGTTTACTCTTTTTTTTTTGTAAATTACTTATATTGTAAGTTCTAAAGCGTACGGTACGTACCTAATAGGAAATACATCCCCGTGAATTATTTATTATATATTTATAAACCCCGTGTGTTTTAAGAAAACCAATATTGTGTTTTTTTTTTTGGAATATATTTTCTGAGGAATCTTTCGAGGAAACATATATATAAACAAAGGGAGCTGAAAAAACTTAGGTTTATCAACGACAATGTGTCCAACCATTTTTCAGTGATGATATGGGAATAGATGTTATAACATTTGGCTAAAGCTGGAATATCTTACTCAATTTTTTGATAAGTTACAATCAGAGCAATGCATTGTGGTTTCATTCGTTAACACAGTACGCCAATGAGAACCTTGTATTCAATAGGAGGAGGCTTTATCTTCATTTGGTCAATAGTGATGGACTTAAGCCGTACTGAAAATATGTAAGCCATGCAATGGATTGTAGTTTCAATGGTTAACGCAGTACGCCTGTGTGAACTCAATATGCTATAAACAACTCTTTTATAACTCGAAAAGTGTAGAACTTGTAAGTATTAATGTAGTCTTTTTTTAGCGATGTATATTTGTTTTAAATCAACCACTCTTACGGTATTTCACGTATCGTTGTCGTATTTCGAGATTTTTGTAAAACACTAGCCTAAACCCGGCGTGCTTCGCTATACCTACCGCTACCATTTGTACACATTTTTCGACTGATGATTTTTAAAAAGTACGAAATCAATTAGAGCAATCTCAGAAACTTCAGCTTTAACACTTCTCAAGATATAAAGAAATTAATATTTAACTTGCATTGGAGGTGCCACGCCTACTCTCTGATTGATGACTTTCCTTGACCATGAAGTCGTTCGGACAAAATTTAGAAAAAATCTCTAACAGCTCTCAAGATATAAGTTAAGCATAATTTAAAAAAAAAATATAGGAACATATAACTGCCATATCTCCGGAACCAACATGCCGATTTTGCGCAAACTTCACATAAATAATCTACGGACTATTCTCAACTTTTTTTTTTTTTAAGACCAATACTCAGGGGTAAACCCCTACTCATGCAGTGCATTGTATTGGAATGTGAAGATGGTTGATAGGTTTTTTTTTTTTTCATAGATGTTTGAACATATTGCGCCTTTTTCATTGTTGATGAAACAAGTTGCTGAAAATTTGTCCACTCAAGAGCCAGTGTTATACCTGCACCCTCGAATGATCAAACAGCAATTGCCTCATCTGTCGGTGGATGTTTAATGTGAATGGTGGGCGTCTTCAGTAGGTTAGCTGTTGTCTTCCCAGAAGGTGGCGCTGTACTCCTGATCATTGGTTTCTGCTGGAATGGATTAGGAATGTCAGGGGGCGATTTCTTGCAGATGGTCTTGCTGGAGGGGGGGGGGGAACCTCTTATTTTTCTTAAAATTAATTTAATATTTAAATTGTAATTTTTTTAGAAAATCGCAAATTTTTATTTTTATAATTTCGTCCTTCGCTGGGATTGAACCTTGGTCGTGTGAGTTTCTGTGTGAGCGCTCTACCACTATGCCACGACCCCCCCCCCCCCAACTTACCGTACGTAAATCGATCCATCCGTTTCAGTGGTTAGTGGTGACATCAAAATGTACATTAGTTTTTATATTAGTTTAATTATTTTATGAACAAGGCACTTATAAAGGGTCATTAAATTTATTTAAATTTTTACGGCCTTATGTATAAAAAAAAATTAGCAAGTCGTTATACACCGTGGCTAACTTTGTCATTCCAATACGTAGAAATTCTTACTCAAAGAAACAAGGTATTTAATTTTTTGGATTATCTGACTAGTTATCAAATAGAGGGTATGGAAAGTTTTAATAACATCACTCTATAGCGGGTGATAAACTTGCCAGTTTTATGTCCCATATACTAAGGAGTTGCTAATTTTTCATTATACATACGGCCGTTAGTGTTTTGAATAAAACACAAATTATTTGGGAAATTTTCTTTCAAATAACCCCAAAGAAAGAAGTCCAACGGTGTCAAATCACATGATCCTGGCGGCCAATTGACATTGCCACCCAGTGAGATAAGTCGGCCATTGAATTAGTCGCGCAAAAGAGCCATTGTTTCGATAGCTGTATGGCAAGTGGCACCGTCCTGTTGAAGCCACATATCGTCCACATCATAATGTTCATCAAGGAAGAGCACGAGATTTCACTCTTTATAAGAACGACTACGTCAAACACAATAAAGGCCAATTTTTATCCGATTATTTTAAAATTAAATTTATTGGAGGATTTTTTTTAATTCAAAATCTAAAATTTTAATATGTTTTCGTTTGAAATATTGATGTTGGATTTAAGAAAGTTATTAAAATTTTTCTAAGTGCATTTTGTATTCTAAATTAGTTTGTTTTGCTTTCTAACATTCATCCACTAACTGACCACTAATTTTTATAATAAATATATCGAAACTTATTTATCTTCTTCTCTATTATTCTTTCTAAAAACAAAGTAAAAAAACACTGCATACACCGAAAGGATAATTTTCTGTCCATTCATAGTTTTGACAACATATGGTGTATGGACGTTAGAGACTCAGTGATGGTCTGTTAAAAAAAGTAAAAGAAGTAGAGAAGAAGAAAGATCTTGATAAAAACTATATTCAGCGGCAGGTCTTAGTTAAAGGCAATTAACACGCTACGCTTGTTATAAAGTGTGTTTGCCACGAGTTTTTTTTTTCATTTCTTTATTTTTGTGGCCACTCAGAAGAAGGTTCACTTTTAATACGTGTATGTTTAAACGTTTAAGGATTTTTATAAATTGAAAAATACGTTAATTATAGGTTTCATGTAACCATGTAACCCCCTCTCAATTATGTAGGAAAAATTGTAAACCATAAAAGCAGAAAAGGAACAACACATGGTCATCCTAATGCAGGGGTGGTTTTTTTAATATCCATTCGTATAACCAATGGATTTCAAATGTAAAGGATGTGGGTTTTGAAAAAACACACAAAAACAAAATTTATTAATTTTGACATTTAGTTGTTCCCAAATGAATTAATTATTTTATTCAAACTCAATTCTGTTGTTTTCTTTTCAAAACAGAGGTCATTATTCTGTATCCTTTTTTTTATGAAGTTTTCACTTTTTTAATGTTTTGAATCCTTTGGTGTATTTTTTTATTGTTTTTATAATTTTATGTGTATAATTATTGAATTAAATGTGGAATTCTTTGAAATTTATAAGGTGTGTCCAGAAACCAAAAGGGGTGAATAGTGGAGCATTGTAATAAATGTTTTTTGTTATTGTTATTCAAGAATATTGTAGATCGTGTTAAGATTAGATTTTAATTTTAAACAAGTGACCATATGGCAAGTTGGAAAGCAGAAGTTCATTTTATTTACATCACTTGTATTTTCCAAATAAATCTATTCAAATTATTGAAAAAAAAAATCGGCTTATAATGTTTGACGCCAATGTTTATATTCTAAAAAAACTCGAGTTCTTTTGTTTTTAATCTATAACACAATTGTTGGCAGACGACGATGACGGCACGGCGACAACCATAATAATGCCAATATTGTTTTCTGAAATATATTTCTCTATAAACCTAAAATTAAATTAAAACTATATTTGTTTTGTTTAAGAAACAATCAACTTATTGCAAAAACAATTGCAATTGTATAACAAATTATAATCGCTTATACCAAACACTTTAAAAACAAAAAGAAATCTGCCCCTCTATTAGTAAACATTAAATACTTGTCATGATCACTTTTAAATCTTAAACATAGAAAAAATTCTTCTTTGCCAATAACAATTTACCACAAACACTAATGATCATTATCATGAAAATGATTAAGCTGATACTGATAAACTACTTCTTTTGGGTGAGTGGGGAATGGTGGCATAGACTGACTACACCGTGTACTATACGAGTATGATTTTAAACAACAACAGGAGAAATAAGAACAGCCACAACTAAACATTATAACAAATTGCAATTGACAAGCCAGTCAAGCCATTAAAACGATTTGGGAACAAGATGCGATCAAATTTGTAAACGATCGATATAAAATCACTGTTACAAAAAAAAAAAGAAGAAAAAATAAATGACAAAATCGATTGCCATCGATTGATAAAAAAAAACTACTATTGCAGAAACATAGAGACAAAATCACAACTCATAGGCAGTAAATAACGACAACAGTTGTGAGCTACTTAACTTTTCTTATTAGTTTTACTTAAAGCGGGTTTTGACGATAATACAAGTGATAGGACATATCAAATTTGTGTGTAGAAGAGAATGAATAGTATCGTGTAAACTTGATACGTAATTAGACATTGAGAGAAAATACGGATGAGAATTTGACAGTCGTACGGCTCTCTTTGTTTTTTGAATTTTTTTAAAAAACCAGCACATTTCATTAGATCAGGGATGGATTTTTATGTTTTTTTGTTTTTTGTTTATGTTAAATGTATTCACAATGCATGTAAATTTTGTGTGCATGTGTATGTGCATTTTATCCCGGTTGCGAATTCAAAGAGAAATAGTCATTTACAAATTTTCATGGGCGAATCATTGTCACAAAATCATTATCAAGTCACATTTTACATGAAATTTTCAATATGAACATTATGCATGACACTTATGCAGATATGCAGAAATAACGGAATAGTTTAGTTTTTTCTATAGGTTTTAATATTAATTTTATTTTTTAGTCTCTCTGTTTTTTCGTTTTGATGACGTTTTGCTAACTTGAAGGGTCATGGTATAGTGGTTAGAGCGCTCGCACGGAAACTCATACGACCGAGGTTAAAATCCCAGCGAAGGAGAAAAATTCAAAAATAAAATTTGTGGTTATTCAAAAATTATAATTCAAAACTAATAGGTTCATAGGTGAATCAAAGTGATATTTTATCGATACTGTCTCTACATTAGTGACATATTAAGTAAAAATTCACTATGACTCTCGTGACAAAATCAACTATAGTCATATATGACGTTTTGGACAAATGCTTTATAAATTCATGTATGACCCCAAATAAAATTCAGCAACTGTCATCGATGATTTAGCATTGTCAGCGTTTGTCACGATGACTCAGTGTGATTTTCGCTACCGGGATGTTTTCATTTTACTTTGTTTTGGTATTTTACCAACCGTGTAAACGTAAAAAAATCCGTCGTAAGGTTTTTATTCTCATTTTTAAAATACGAATGGAATTTCAGATTATTTTCTCTTTGATTTTACGTACGTAAAGTATTACCGTCTAAGCTCCCCTTTACTTCACTTCTTACTTGTTTTTAATATTTTTCTATTTTTCTTTCGTATGTAAGCAATGGTAGTGTCTATAACTGAAGCTGCACCAAAAAAAGTAGGAAAAATTATATATTTACAGAAGATTTCAATGTCGCAGTTCTATTGTGAAGACGTTTCGTTTGCATGCTTGGCTATATTTCACAGCAATCGCATCAACATTATGCATCCATTCGTAACTACGAGTATGAGTTACACATGGTTCCACCAATTTAAGCCCATAACAAGGCAAAGTCAAAGCAGTGAACTGGAATGGGAAAGTCGTGTCCAAAGGGGCGTGCATCTGTAGGTAAGGTCAAGGCGTTTGAATAATTCGGTTACGCGTGAGTTAATTTTCAAAGACTAAATTAAAAATTATGTATTACAGTTGAATGATTTTCAGATCAGTTTACCAGATCATTCAATTTTATAAGCATGCCTATAGCGATGCCGACGACTTTGATATAGTCGTACTGAATATCACTGGAAGAAGTAAATCTAGATAAAGGGAGACTTCTAAATTAAATAAAAAAAATTTTAAAAATTTGTTCAGAAATCTTACTTGAGTCTAAACGTTTCTAAGCGCCAAATCAAACTTTGCATGAATTCAAAGACAAACATGCTAACAATCGCACTATAATAAAAAATTTTGAAATCTAGAGATTCTTCTGGCACCACATATTGTCGTGCGGGAGTTTATGTGCTCTATCCGCCATTTTATATTGCTCGAGTTAATGATGCCACTTTAGGGTTTTGACACCAAAATTTTCAAAATCTGTAATCCGTTTTTGACTATTTATCTTCGAAACTGGACGAGATATCCGAAAACAAATTGCAAACTTGAAAAATTTGAAGTAGAAAACCTAAAGTGGCATCATATAAGAAGTCCATCTGCAAAGTAACCGCTCCCTGACATTCCACACATTCCACTCTATTCCACCTTAACCTTTGACAACCAATAACGAATGATCAGGAGAAAAGAGCCACCTATTGGAAAGTAGCAGATAACAGCTAAAAAACCTACTTAGCGAAGGCTCTCACCGCAATCAACATGCAACCATGGGGCAATTACTGTTGGATATTCAAGGGTGAAGGTATAACACTGGCCTTTGAATGATCAATTCACAGCAATTTATTTCATGCCTAAGGCGCTTAATAATTTAAGCAAAAAACAAAATATATGTTTTTTTGCCATAATATACTGTCCTTTCCACAAAAAATTCCAATACAATGCACAGCATTTAGTAGGGGTTTAACCCCTGAGTATTGGTCTCAATAAACAAAATTTTCGAAAGAACACTCACAAAATATTGTAAATAGTCATTGAAAATTAGACCTCCAGGTTAGACTATGGCCAAGGCATTCATGGTGGTCATATGCCACGAAGTCATATCTAAGTTATAATTCCAAAAGACTATCTTCTGGGAAGGGAAATTTCATGTAAATTTAAAAAATTCATCTTTGTTTTATTTCATTTCGAATTTCTGTATCTCTATAAAAGAAACACCCTTTATATGCTTACACAAGTAATGTATGCCACATAGAATTTATCCGAATACCTTTTACGAATAAATGTGACATCGTTATATTAAACAAAATTTTATTATTTAAATAGTTTACCATAAACTAATATTTAAATCTCCTATAGAAAAATTTATTAATGGAAAAGGGTTCATACTCAACTGTAGAGTACAAATAAGGAAACCCCTTTTTAGTAGTAATAATATAAACAATAGCAACAACAACAACAGGCATGTCATTTAAATTTTTGTTTTATTTTTTTTTTTTTTCGTATTATTTGTATTTTTAAATACAGTACGAACGAATACAATGCAACAGACATTAAGAAATTCAATATCTAAACTTGGATGGATAAGAAATAAACATATTGATCTATATACTAAAATACATATACAACAAAAGCAACAACTACAGCAAAATGACAAAAAAAAAAACGCCGTTTTGTTAAAACGTTCAATTTGGATGTTACCTCAACCACTAAAATGTTTGAAAAAAAAATCGCAGCCATTTCGGATTACAAAGTTTGTATTACAATTACTATTGTTTTAGTTTTTTTTCTGTTTAAACCAAATTTGTTTAAACAGATATTTTATTTTTATTTTAAACTGAATTCACCTACAGTTTGTTGCTTGGCTTTAGCTGTAATTGAAAAAACATCAACATTAATCTCTTAAGTGAATTGAATTTAAAACAAAAAAAGGAAAATTTGAACTGATATTTCGTAAGATCGCGATAAAAATAATTGCAGAGAAGCACTTACTTACATACTTAAACCGCTCATATGCTGTCCCTAAGTAAGCTTAAAATCGATATACGAGTACATGTAGATATGAATGCAAATCTATATACAGAAACGAACATATTGCCAAAATAGATATAAATTTTTGGACAGACAATCTTGCGATAGGAAAGTTGTTAACAATAAAATAAAAATAAATCTAAAATAGTTCTTTTTTCTGTTCTGTTTTGGTTATTTAAGACAATTTTAAATAATTGCATACGCAAAAGAGCATAATTTAACAGCAAACAGCATGAACAGGTACATAACGACTAGAAAAATTATGTATATAAAAATCTTTTTTTTTTTTTTATTTTTGAAGAAAATATTGATACCCATGCATAGCATTTCTTTAAATATATATGTGTATTTAATAACAACAATTTATTTGCATCAAAACTTAGTACCCACATGACGCTTTTTTAAGCAACTCTTGCTGTATATCAAAATATTTCTTTATGTATAGCGTAACCCTTATTGTATGGCGCTGTTATTAATAGAAGAGGAATAAAATATTGGGTGCTTTTTTCAATAGCCATATAGGACTTTAAGTTTTTTTTTTTATTGAGACAAATACTCAGGGGTAAACCCTTACTAAATGCTGTGTACTGCATTGAAATATTTGTGAAAAGGACAGTGCATTATGACAACAGAATATGTATTTTGTTTTCTTATATTTTAATCGCCTTAGAAATGAGACAAATTGCTGTCAATCGATCATTCAAAGGCCAGTGTTATACCTTCACCCTTGAATGATCCACAGCAGTTGCCCCAACCTTGCATGCTGATTGTGTTGAGTGCCTTCGCTAAGTAGGTTTTCAGCTGCTACTGCTACTTCCCAATAGATGGCGCTTTTCTCCTGACCATTCGTTTCTCGTTGTTGGAACGTCAGGGAGCGGTTACTTTGTAGATGGACTTCTTGGAGGGGGAATTCTTATTTTAAAATTATAATTTTGAAAAAACCGCAAACTAACTTTTTCATTTTTCACCTTTGCTGGGATTCAAACCTGGGGCATTCGAGTTTTTGTGAGAGCGCTTTAACCACCCCCCGTGGGTGCTCTTAACTGGTCATCATTTTTTCAGTTGTCAAGTGTTTAGCTTGGTTTCGCATTTCAACAAGCAAAGGCGCAGATTCTGCGAATAGGCCCAAAATAAAATTTACCTTGTTCCAGAGTTTCATAAGCAAATTTTGTGCATATAAAACTGCTGTATTTGGAGTTAATAATAATCAAGCGTACCTTCAGACACCGTAATATCCAGAAAACTGACTGTTTGGCGTGTTTTACAGGATGGTGAAGACATTGGTCCATAATTCTTTAAAAACAATGCAGCTGGTCAATGGTGACCCCTGCATAGCCGTGATTATCGATTTTTTTCATTCATCAATTGAAAAATCATGATGTGCTTGAGCTTTGATTTCAACCAGATGGCGCAACGTGTCACACAGGTCGTGCCTCAATTAATTTATTAAAGGAAACATTTAGTAACCGCATAGTTTCAGCCTGGGAATTATCTAAAAAGATCGTGCGTATTAACGCCGCAATACTATTTGCTGTGGTGATAGGTGAAGTCTTCGCCGATAAGCGTTTAATCACTTGGAGGAAAACAATCAATAAATTTTTCCAACATACATACATACATAACTGGCCTTTACAACCCTGTGTCAGGACTACGGCTTAGTTTCTCGCAGCACTAATGTTGTGTGTGTAAATTTTTTTTATCTATGAGTACCGGGACCTACAGTTTAATGTCGACTCCGAACGACAGACTTGAGAAGCTTGTTCATGGAAATTAATTACTCTCAGAGCTTTTGCCGGAAGACTGCTGAGAGGTAGTCGCCGAAAGAAATATTTTTTTTATATTTCTTTTTTTTTAAGATGTCAAATCTGGGTGTCAAACCCAGGGCTCATGTCTTAGTAATTCAATACACTAGCCACTAGACCACGGCGACTATTGGAACGGTCATCAAAAATTGGAAGTCTAGAATAGGCTAAGTCCGAGCCTGCTCTGATGGTCACATGCCAGAAGTCACATCTAATAATTAATATCCGAAAATTATCTATCGAATAATGTAAGTCAGTTTAATAAACTCATCTTTATTTTATTTCACACCTTATATAGAAAATATGGCCCTAAAAGTTTAATTCGCTATTTTAGTAACATTAGTCTCCAACAAAAGGTGTTTTTTTTTTTGGTCACAAGGTACGTCCACAAACAAAATTATTGAATTGAGAAATATACCAATAATGAGATCTAAGAGTGTGCAATGAATACCGAAAAAGACACTATTTTATGTGGATTATTGGCTATCGGCATATTCGGTGCATATTTCTTGTAAAATAACGTTGGCCAGGCCACCACTGTCAACAGCGATCTTAACAGATCGATGATCATCAAATTCTTTTGGCCTGAATTGGATGATCTTAACTCTAATGGTACCTGTTTTGAACAAGATGGTACAGGTAATGCCATATTGGATAGTCTTTGGGTTTGAGGACATAGTCATCTTCTGTGAATATAATGTAAACCAGACATCGAGATCATACGACTTATTCTTATTTTCGTACGTTTACCTTAAATCGCAGCTACAGGCTCAGCGGTTCTTAAAGCCTACGTAAGCCCTTCCCATTGAGAGCCATACAAACATGCATTCAAAATAAAAAAATTTGTGGGCGTAACTGTTGAAAAAAGAATTAAAGAAGTTCATTATAGGAACACGCAATCTGCCTTTAATTTTCTTCAGAGATTATATCTGCGTAAATTTACAAACCAAATATTGAGAAAAAATACATAGACTTTTCAGTAACTATTAGAAGTTAAAAACACTTTAGGAAAAAAAGCACTGTTGTACTTTGAAAATATTCACAGAATTTCGTAAAAAAGATTTTTGTTCTACGCATCTTATCATTTTTTTTTGTGTTCATTGTAACAGTTTTTTAATTTATTTAAAGCGGAAACGGAAGAAAGACTTTCTTTAATAAAATCATAGTCATGCATAACAATTTGGTTATATTAAAAATTATGCAAACCATTCACGTCATCTAAAAAACCACTAAAAATAGCTCCAAATAAATACAAATTGATGCTGTAGAAAGGTATTCAACAAACAGTCAAAGAAAAAATTAACCATCATCTATTACAAAATTGAATGAAAAATAGAAAAAAGACATGCAAATGAATACAACTGAACTCCAAATGTTTAATGATATTTATGTTGAATTTGAATTTTGGCAACAATAGTAAAAACAACCATCATCAATAACAATTTGGCATAAAAATTAATCGACAAAAAAAGCAACAAATTGTCTGCAAATAACTTTCTCATGCCTACACTCACTCAGTCATATACTCACTCAGTTCATCACATTAAATCATTTAACCAAAAACAGTTGTTTTAAAACATGTACAGCCACACCACAAGATGTCAGTCATTCAGGCGACTTATAAGCAAGACAACAAGACTGTCAGCCAGTTATTTATATATTTAAACATATGGCCGCTATAAAATAAAAGAAAAGTTTGAAAATAATTTTCATTTCTTTTTATGATATTTTAACGTAAATTTGAATTGATTTTATATGAATTGAAGTAATTTGAATAAAATCTATGAATGAAATTGTTCATTTTATCAAAGAAAAGAAGTAAAACAATAAAAAGAAAGTTAATTCAATATGTGTAAATGAGAAAGATATGAGAACAATGAAAGACAAGTACCAAAACAGTATGTTTCATCAGAAAGCATTTCATAAGTATAGCATCTACATATACTCCATCTCATAAATTGAAAAAAAGACAAGTAACAAAGTTATAAAGGTAGCAGCTCGAATACTTTATTCCCTACATCATTGTTTCTTTTGGAATAATTATTATCCCACTGATTCCACCTAAAAGCTTTAAGACTTTAATTGGATTTTTGGTTTTTGGAGAAAAAATTTTAAATAAAAAGCTTGAAAAGTGTTGCAATAATCAATAACACTTGTATACATATTCAATTCTTAAAACATAATAAGAAAAAATATCTCTTGACTATTATTGCTACACAATCTTAAATCATAATAAGACAAGGAAATACATATATTTTTAGTATCAATAAACCGGGATATATTAGAAAGAACACTTTAATACCTTAATGAACAAATCTGATTTCGGTTTACAAAGCGCAATCTGAAACACCAATTCTCACAAACTTTTCGCAGCCATATTTGTGTTCAATTGTCTCTGGTTTATCATAATCCCAAATAAAATCTTACCATCTAGGTGGCCAATTAATTGAACCTTAACGTAAAATTATTATTTCATCATTAAAAATATCTTTGAGTAAATTAATTGTAGAGCTCACTGTATTCCATGTGGATTTGTCCTGTTTGAACCACATATCAGCAAATTAAATACCAGCTGATTGAGGTACGAAAAAGTATCCAATAATGCCCAGATACCATTCACGATTGATAGTACCATTCTAACCATCATTGTCTCTGAAGTCAAAGGAGAAATTTTCTGTAGGCGAGGTGGTGTTTGGACAAAATTGTCTTTTCATTTGCAACAATTGTGCTTGTTAACGTACACATTCAACCAAAAATGGCTTTCATCGGAGAACAAAATTTTGCATGAAATAAAATTATTTTGCTAAAAAAAAGAACTAACCTTGCATAAAAAAAAACGTTCATACACAAAGCAACTATCAGCTGTTAAATCGGTTGTCAAATAAAGCAATGTCGACAACTCAGGTATGTGAACCTCCACAAGTAAATATCCTGTAATCCAGTGTTCTGAATGCACGATCGACTTATGTATTTTTGAGATATTTTTCTAGTTTTCTATACCATAATATAAATGCGTTTGTTTTTTCGTAATAAGCTTATTAAAAGCTGTTGTGAATGACTTTGAATAACAAAATTTAAAAATTTTTTTATTTGTTTCTTTACAAAAATTATTTATTTAAGTGCTTGTTACATGTGTGTCTTTCTTAACTAAAAAAAAAAGTTTCTTTTTTAGAATAAGTATTAAAGTATGAGAGATTGTGAAAGGCATAGTCATCAACCATTCTTAGTAATTTCAAATATCACACCGAAGTGAGTGAAGAGAAAACTTCCTACTAATATGGTAGCATGTAATAATTTTTTCGCATGAGTATTATTGTTGTTCAACTACATTATATATATATAAACGATGATCCATAACATCTCGTCGGAAGCCAAACATAACATCTCGTGGTTAGCTTAATTAAGAATAGCATTAAGTTTCATCAAAATTGGCCACGCCCACTACCCACCGCCCATAGAACCAAAAATTTGTTTTTGGCCCAACGTTTTTGAAATTTTACTCTGAGCCTTTGGCTAGCTCAATTAAGAAAACTATCAAGTTTCATCAAAATTGGCCACGCCCAATACCCACCGCCGAAAGAACCCAAAATTTATTTTTGTCCAAAAGATTTTGAAATTTGGCCAAGAGTCTTTATTATCTTAATAAACGCCCACCACTCACCGCTCATGTAACCCATATCCCACAATATTTTGTTCCTTTACCAAAACTAATTTAATTTTAATTTTTATTTTAATTTTTTATATTTTTTAATTAAAAATTTCATAAATTTGGAGATAAAATTTATGATTTTATAAAAGATTATTAATTATTTAAACTTTTTTTTAGTTGATAATATGGAGCCTTACCTTTCATTTTATTATAATGGGGAGCACTATCACGACCGAGCAACCTCGTTTTTCTTCCAGGGATCTTTGCAATCACGGCACATAATGGAACAAATTTTTTATCATATATTTTAAACCATATGAGCGAACTTTATAATTTTTTTTAATACGCAGAAGAGTCTATATTTGAAAAAAATCACTGTTTAAATCATAGGAATAAAATTATCTAACGTACAAACACTATAGAGGTGCGTAAACAGTTTTCAATATTTTGGACTAAAATTTAAGTTTGACTTTACTTCATTATTTCGAAGACGAATAAACGTTTTTTGGGATACAATTTATGGATTCTTCATACTGAATAAATTTTCTACAAAACTGCAGCATTACATTTTTAAATTTTATGTGTCGAAAAAATTACTTATTGCAAAAAAAATTCCACTGTGCGGCGTTTCGGAGTTTTAATTTAAAAAAAAATTAAGAGGTTCCCCCTCCCCGCCTCCACCACTTTCCTTAAGAAAGCCGTCCCCTGAAATTCCCCCCTGTCCACATTTAAATTATCAAAGGAATGATCAGGAGAAAGCGCCACCTACTAGGAAGTAAGCAAGGATCCTGACAAAGAATTAACATAAATTATTGTTGATTATTTCAAAGGTGAAATAATAACTTGTCCCATGGACATAAGGCGCTTAACATCTACATGTCTATACTTTCAAAATTCCAATACAATACACCGCGAAAGTAGGAGTTTTACCCCTGAGTATTGGTCCTAATAAAAAAAAACTAAAAATTTGTTCGGGCTAATGGTATTATAGAAAGCCAAGATTGTTTGTCAGCCAATATATGTGCCGTGTATAACTTACGTTGATTACCCTCACAAGTGTGAAATAGTCATTTCAATGTATCAATAATTTTTAAAACATAGACCACACTTGACAAAAAGAAAAACAAATTTACAAATTCAAATGAATTAGGCTACGGATTGCTTCCTTAAGTGCCTTAATCACTGGATTTAGCCTCGAGTGTTTGTTATTTATTTGCTAGCCTGACAAAATAGTTCTATGGAAAAAGATTTGGTATATAATACCGCCCATAAGAAAAACAAACATGAAACATTTATTTTAAATCGAGTTCAAATGTTTTGGTTATTATTCAAAAGCATTGCAAAATAGAAAACCAAATGATACCTTTAACTCAAGTGACCTTCTTCTTAACAATAGGAGCATAATACCGCATAAGTAACATGTGAATCCGATGAAATTTCGCATACAAATAATATTTGTTTCCCTAACCTTACCTTACAAACAGCCGTGTAACAATCGCAATATTTTAACAGAAGGTAGTGAAGAAAAATGTGTATTTTCGATAGAGAGACAATAAAATAAAAGTGCCATCAAAAACAATCAATTGAAAAGAAAGGTTTATAAACGGTTATTGGTTTACATATTAAATCAATTGACAACGTCATCAGGCATCACTTATTTTTATATCGCCGATTTGTTTGTTTTACATACTTGAACATGTTATTGTTGCTATAGCTGTTACTGTTGCTGCTATTGTTTAAAGTTGATGTAGCAACATCTTCTTTAATCAAATTGTATTTTTTTTTTATTTTCAATTTGGCTCACAACAATGGCAACAACAATGGAAATTCATCCATTTTACTAAAACGAGTAGAGAGCGAGATCAATGATCGTTATTGATCACTGATTAATGCTGATTTTAATGGTTGCTGTTGTTATTTTGATTGCTGTTGTTTTTGTTACAATTGTTGCTGTTACTGTTGCTGGTGCCAATTATAGTGGCTGTGAAGATGCTGTTGCTGGTGGTGTCAAACAAAACCATGTAATAAAATAACAATAACATTCATTTAAATTCAAAATAAAACAACAACAAAATCGTATCTTTTTAAACTGTTGGTGGTGTATCATGTAAATTTCGAATGTCTGATGAAAGATATTCACAGTGCTTCTACAATCACTATTTATTTCAAAATTTATTCAGATTTTTTTCTTTTTTTTTTCTTCTTGCTGTTTGTTCTCCCGTTTTGGCAATTTGTTTAAATTATTTTTAAAATGAATACATTTTTTACATGCAATGTTTACAATTTGGCGTTTATTTGTGGAGGAAAACAATGAATAATTATTTAAAAATAAAATATTTTAGTAAATAAAAATGTTTTCTTCAATTTAATTTATAAGAATTAAAACACATGATCATGTATATAAGCAAACAATGATGAAGAAGCAAATTCAATCAAAATTTAAATGGACAGAATATTGTGGGTTCTGCATGACAGAAATACATCCAAAGTTCTTGTTGTTTTCATTGGGACCAGCACTCAGAGGACGACCCCTACTCATGCAATGCATTGAGCTGGGGTAGCAAACTGTATTATGCAAAGGGCGAAGGAGAGAAAGTAGTATTTATTTATTTATTTTTTATTGAATTAAGCGCCTTACGCATGAGAGGAGACAAGTTGCTATCAACTTGTTATACCTTCACTCTTGAATGATCAAGAACAAGTGCACCATCTGTAGCTGGATCTTGACTATTAAGTGGTGAGCATCTTCGCTAAGTAGGTAGCTGTTATGTTCCCAGTAAGTGGCGCTTTTCTTCTGTTAATTCGTTTTTGATGGCATATTAAAGGTGGGAGAGAGTGGAATGTCAGTAAGCGGTTTCTTGTGGATAGACTTCATGGAGGTTTTGAAAGTATTAATACCGTAATTAAAAAAAAAAACTTTCGCAGGAAGGCAATTATATATTGAACTGAAGTCCATGGTATAACTGATAGAACAGTGAAACCCTACCGTCATTGAAGAACACCTTCGCTTTTTCCTGAACTCATTTGAAAAGCCATAAAATAGACTACGAAGCACAATCCTATAGATGGGAGTTGTATTTCATCTTGAGTCTGATAAAAGCCTTGTAAATATTGAGCAGATCAAATGGCGTGAAGTATTTTCTGTACCGGTTTTATAAAATCGAGGCTCTCGAATGTTTCTTTCGACTCTCGATATACATGCATGTGATTATTTTAACGGACATTCCAATTAATTATTATGCCCAGAACACCAAGCGTATGCTCAATATTTCCATTGCCTTTAGTCACAGAAGAGAAGACTGCATCATTACCCCCACGTCTTTGCGCAGAATACGACCGCAACTTCAACCAAAAACGACTCTCAGAGAAAACGTGCCCAAAATTAAAACGACAGCCGCAACTTCACGAACTTTCGTTTATTGTTTTTACATTTCTTGCATGTAAAGCTGTCAAAGTTTAAGTTTATGAGAGTTTTTGCGAAGAATTGATCCTGTATTTCATAATTTAATCATCTTTAGGCACTTTTCCAATTATTTTTTCTAAAATATCACTCATTTTATTTAACAAATTCCAAAAATTTATTAATTTATATAAACTTTAATATGTTTTTTTGATTTTCTTTTGTTCTTATTTTTCTTTGCGCCAAGAATTTGTGTCTAAAAATGAGAGCATAAGAAAAATCGCTGTCAAAATAAAATAGACTCTATTTTACGACTGCATTCTTAAGCGTTTTTATCTGTCAATTTGTAATGGAAAAAAACGTCATGCCCCGGTTCTGTTTAATCATTAAGTCTTAAGCGCATTAATTTCGACCCTATTCAAGTGTATGTAAGTGTTTCATACATATTCTGTCTTCTCCAAAGGACGCTGTCTACTATCAAAAATTATATAGGATTTGATTTTAAAAAGAGAAGATCGATAACAAACACTAAAACTAGAGTAAGGGGCAGAACACAACCAAGCGGTAGTCTTGATTTCAATCTGAAACTAATTGAAGAGATGCCGTCTATAACCATTCTTACATCACGAGCCATGAAAAAGCTCGATATGAAACGGAAGATATAATTTCAGACACCGAAAGCTATAAGATTCGAAATGAGAGCCTCTTGCCAGACTTTAGTAAATGCCTTGAAGATATCTGGAGAGACAACCAAATCGATGAGAGTAATGCTAATAGGTCACCAGTAGAGCGGCCACTGTAGCAGCTGTATTTGCAAATTATTGGACTCCAAATACCTCACAAGTTGTTGATTATTTATATTTTCTATTTTATTGGAGAGTACCGAATAGGCTGCTATCGGACTATATTTTTGTATGGACTACAAAATTCTTTACTCCAGCGTCTAAAGAATCCCAGTAAAACAAGAGGTATATTAACTGTTATATTTATGTGAAACCTAAGATTATATTTTTTATATAAGTGAGCGCCAAGATCGTTACACTACTCATAAGAGATGATCGGGGGGAAAATCATATATTTAAGGTTGGTATTATTTCAGTATTATTAAATTTTTATTCGGAATGTAATTCATAATATTAATCAAAATCCTTTCAAACTAAAAATGAAACTGATTGTTTTGATATAAAATTTTTCCATCATTTTCAAGTATTACCAAAAAATTGTAACTTTTTACAAAAAGAAATAAAAAAATATATCTGAAATAAATAATTATTGACATCACTTACCTTTCATCTAATAATGTGTGTCAAGTAGATGCATAAGATGAAGCAAAGTGAATTTAATTTGAACTAATTTTTGGCATTTCATTGTGTCAAAAATTTTAAATTCTGACAAACATCTACTTCACATGCATTATGAATGATGTTCACAAACAACTCAAATATTATTACAGCAATTTACATGTTCCGAATATATTTTACTTATCACTACTCACAGGAGAAAAAAATTGATAAAAGCAAAATTCAAATCAATTTCAATTTCTCAACCATACAATTAAAAAAAGTACAATAATTTATAGGAGTACCTATACAAAAAAAGAAGAAATGAACATATTTAACATTACGCTATAACACGAGCATTATATCCATTTTATGCTAATAACACTAAATGAAAACAGAAATTGTTTCGTTTTATATGGATTTCTTTTATAAAATCTAAAAGTGTCACTTTTTGATTATTCATGCATAAAGACCATCCATACAATAGTATATCTTTCGTTGCATACTATTTACAATAGAGAAAAAGACAAATACCTATAGGGACTGTATATGTTTGTGTGTGGTTTATAAGGAAATGTTTTATCATCACATTACGAGTAGAGTTTAACACAGAACAACAGAACAAAAAATGAAGAAGAAAAGAAAACGACAAATTTCTTTCATTTCCGGTAGGGTGTATAGTTATGTGAACATATGAAGTGCATTTATTAGAATTTCATGAATTTCTTTAAATGAATGATCTTTTTAATGTTACGGAAGTGATTTTATTACGAAATTTTATATCTATTGTATTTGCATAATATTTTTCTCTTTTTTAATTATTCAAATAGATTTAATGGATACAGATATTACATACAAACTAAAAAAATGTGTAAAATAAAAAATGTTTATCTTTTATTAGCAGGTAGTTAATAGTTTAGTAGTCAACATGATCTGGATATCCGGATTGTTATCATTGAAAATTAGAAAAAAAAAATATGGTAATGAGTTTTAAAGACTGTAAGAAAGTGAAACAAAGAGCTTCTTTACTGTCATTAAAAAAGTAAAAAAAAGAGAAATATATTTAGGATCAAAAAACGCGTATGTACTCCTATACTAAATACTTAAATATGTATATTATGGTTATTAACTCTGAACGGAGCTATAGACCCTAATCGTAACTTCGGAAGCCAAAGAAAAACTAAAAACTTCTTCTTAACTTTACAAAAATCAACCAAAAAAAGTATTGTTTTATATGTTTGGAAGTAATATTTAAGAAATGGGTTAACAGGAAATTTATAATGTATTTACTTGAACTAAACAGCATTATATTCTTCTGCTATTAAAACTTATGTTAAATTTAAACCTAGACTTTTAATGGTGAAAATAATTATTAAGAGGTTCTAGAATACAATCTGCAGCCATCAGATACTACGGCTAATTCGTTGACAACATAGCAAGCACAGCATTTCCCAATAGGAGCTCAATAAAAAGACGTCTCCGTAATAATCATGGTTAAAATCTGTGTAAAGAGATGTGTCTCAAAATTAACGCAAGGTTTGAATTTGCAGATATTATTGTAGTAGATTGTTGGCAGCTGAGAGTTTGAGGTTAGTAATCATTGAGCGTTATAAGACACAGCAACGTGTTTTCATTATTGAACAATATTTTAAAAATAATGAAAATTTGATGGCAGTTCGAAAAAATAATCAAAATAGTGTTTTAACCTTGTCAACTGTGAAAAGAATAATTAGAATGCTCAGGAAGACGGGATCAATTGCAGAAGATAAGCACACTGAGCGTCTAAAAGGTAGCCTTTCAAGTGTCAGCATTAAAACAGTGCGTAATACTGTTGTAAAAACCCAAGAACACCAATTAGAAAATAAGAATCTCCAATTTTAAGCAGCTCTTTACAGTATAAGAGGTCTGATCAAAAATGAACCAGTTTTTTTCAAATTTCGTGAGTTACGTATGCTCGATTTTCGATTTTTTTTTCTGTTATGTTGGTACATATGTCTGTTATATATGTTGGTAATATCAGCCATTTTGGATTGTCAGTTTGTTTTTGACAGATAAAAAGGTTAGTCGTGTTTTGGTGTGCTCTTCGATTTTTTACTATTTGAAAAAATGGATCAAAGAAACTGTGTTAAGTTTTGTGTAAAAAATGAAATTAAATGCGCAAGGACATTTGAAATGTTGACTGTAGCGTTTGGCGAGTCTACTATGAGCAGAACACAAGTTCAATTGTGGTATAACCAGTTTAAGAAAGGCCGAGAAGATGTTAATGACGATGCTGGTCCTGGTCGCACGAGCACGTCAACAACCGATGAAAACATTGAAGCAGCGAAGGCAATGATTTTGGGTAATCGTCGAATCACTATCAGAGAGGTTGCTGATGATGTCGGAATATCGTTCGGCTCATGCCAAGCAATTTTTACGAATGTTTTAGGCATGAAACGTGCGACAGCAAAGATTGTTCCAAACTTGCTAAATTTTGAGCAAACACAATGTCGCATAGACATGGCTCAGGATCTGTTTAACATCGTTAACGACGATCCAGATTTCCACCAAAGGTCATAACTAGTGACGAATCATGGGTGTATTGAAACCAAAGCCTAATCATCCCAATGGAAACGTCCAGAAAAAAAAGACCGAAAAAAGCACGTCAAGTTCGTTCAAATATGAAGGTTGTTCTCACTGTTTTCTTCAACTAAAATGGCGTGGTGCATCATGAATTTTTGCCACAAGGTCGTACGGTCAATAAGGAATACTACTTTAAAGTTATGTGCCGTTTGTGTGAATCAATTCGTCAGAAAAGCACAGAATTGTGGAAAAACCAATCATGGATTTTGCACCATGATAACGCGCCAGCTCACAAATCGATCCTTGCGCATGACACTTTGGTCAAAAACAAAACCTTTATCATGCCTCAACCACCGTATTCACCGGACTTGGCCCCCGCTGACTTCTTCCTCTTCCCAAAACTAAAGACATTAACATATTGTTCTCCCTCGTAGTGCGTCGCGATTATTATTTTTTTTTCTGCTTCAAATTAAATATAAATTTACTCTTTTATTTAGTTTGGTTGCTGGTTGAAATCTACCCCTCAGAAGAGCCACTGAGCTAGTCGGCTGCGCAACTAAGAGTGCGCACACGCACATAACAGTATGAAAGCAAAGCGTTTAACTAGGATTGATAATATAAATGCAAACAGGAGCTGTTGGCGATACTTAAATGCAAGTTTCAGAAGTGTTTCGAGGATTGGAGAAAACGCTGGCATAAGTGTATTATATCTGAGGGGGATTACTTTGAAGGGGCCAAGATAGTTATTTATGAATAAATAAATACTTTTTGAAAATATTGAAAAGAACGCTTATTTTTTTATCATACCTCGTATATTCATAAAAGATAAAAAAGAAGAATTTGTGGAATGTATTATAATTAGCAAATATATGCCGAGCAAAATTATTCGAAAAGACGAAGCACATATTCACCTAGATCGCTTTGTTATTCCCCAAAATAACCGTGTTAGGTACTACGTGTGATCAGCAAACAACAAATACACCCACAAAATTTTACTGTTTGTTGGAGACTTTGGGCAGGAGGCATCAGTGTACCATACGTTTTTGAAAATGAGACTAGTTAAGCATTATTATTATTGGAGCTCTGTATTAAGATAACACAGTTCTTTCTGCCGAAATTGGATTACAATTGATGTGGTTTTAACAATACTGTGCCTTATAAGATATTTAGGTAATCCAAATTGGCTGTGATTTAATATAATTAGATTTTTGCTTATGGGGTTATTTGAAACCAAAGCTCTATGTCTACAAACCCATAATCACATGTGCATTATAAAAGGAAACTAAACGCTGCACCAACGAAATTCAGTCATACTTATGCAAAAAGGTTATGCAAAATGTATACGAATATTACTCGTATTATCAGGCTACAGCAATGGACAGCAAATCAAAAATATTTTATAAATACCGTTTACAAACAAATTACAAGTGTTTTACAATCAACATTACATGTTTATTTATTTATAAATTGTTAACAAAAATTCTTATTCGATTACTTGTTGCGTTTCAAACTTATTTCCAAAAAGTGCTCATAGTGGCTCTAAATCTACTATAAAGAAAGTTTTTGCTAAAATTACATATTTTGCCATAGAAATTTATAAAACGAAGCAAATATTTTCAAAACAATTACACAGTTTGATAAATTTTATTATTAGCACCTGTACGTATTCAAAAGGCAAGGTAAAAAATTGAAATTTTGCTGAGAAATATACGAGGCAACAAGTAGCTGAGGATTATAAATAATCCCTCCCTCATTGGTTTAGTTTTTGTTGTTTTTTATCTCTAAATTTGATATAGTGAAACCTTTCTTAGAGAAAGCAAAGGAATTATAGTAAAAAAGGTATTCTTTTTTTAAACAAAATTTAGAGATTTACGGAAAAAAAAGGATTAGTTTTTGAAGAACTAAAAAAATAGACTGCGAGTTAGATTGCGAAAAGATAGAGTAGACAAAATGCCGCAACAAATAATAAAACAAACAAGATGCAGCCATTGCCGCAAGTATTGTAGATTACAGGACTCAATCTAATTGCTGCCGAAAGAATATTGTTTACAGAGATTTGTTTTAGATGCCGCCAAATGACTTTTCTTTGAAATCAAACAATAAAATTTGGCAATTTTTTATAAATTGGATGATCAATAGCAAATTAAAAAAAAAAACAAAAATAAATCTGATAAAAAAAAAAAACAATCTATATATTATTAACGGTTATTGTTTTACTTATTTTTCACTTTAAGGACGACTTGTTGTCTGCTAATTTCATAGACTTAAGGACGACAGGTAGTTGGCAATAAGCAACACTAATATTAACAAAAAAAAACCTGAACAGGTGCTGATAAATGCCAGAAGAGAGAATGTACATATATTTTGCTACTGGCCCAAATACTGATATTCATTGTCTTAATGTCACCTTTCCCTGTCATTTCTTATAAGCTATGAAATACATGTGGCTATGGCTGCATGCAGGTGAATATATTGCAATTCTTTTGTCAATGAATTACCGTAATTCTATTGTTTCTATTTATATTGCATGTTGTTTTTTGTCTGTCATTTTTTTCTCTTATTCTTTTTAGTCCATCTGTAATTCATGCAATTCAATGCATTGTGCAATGCGGTCTTAACTCGATTTGTTACAATTTCTTTAAAAATCTTTTGTACACCATTAGGCTCATGATCACCATTATTTGTTTTCTGCAGTGATTTCTTAGAATTTTGTGATACATTTAAGGAGAATATATTATAATCCTCTCCCTCACTCTTTTTTATTTTGATTTGATTCTTTATTATATCATTGTCGTACTTTTGCTTTTGATGTCATTTTAAAGAGAATTTGCTAAAAAAAAGGAACAAACAAAACAAATACACAAGGAAGAATATTATTTACAAGCAGCCAACATTTGCAAGGTGTTAACTTGTCTTTATAAGAATTTTTAACGAAATCTTTATTAAATAAACCATTCAGAATATTTCTTAGAAGTTAAAGATGTTGTTTAAAATGTTTTTAAAGAGACATAAAGTCTATTAGATTTTATAAAGAGAGTCTGCTAAAACTTAAACGGTGGTATATACTCGTAGTTATAAGAAAAATTTTAAACGAATTTTATATGCAGGTATTTTATTATGAAGTTTTTATTTGCTTGCTAATAAAATTACAACTTCATGACAATAAGGCATAATTGCACAACTTCTCAATTCCCCCAAAATTTTTTTTCCTATAGACATGCACATGGGTGCAATATTCTATTTTTACAAAACACTTCTTGTCGTTTATGCAAAAAATGCCATATAAGACATAACAATAGGCATAACAGTAGCATTATCGGCGGCCAACTTCATAGAAGTTCCTTCCAAAAACAGTGAAGCCAAGTTTTGTGCTTTTAAAAGCAATTTCCATAAAATCTAAAAAAAGAAAAAATTGTTAAATTAACTAACAAATAATGTGGCTATTTAGGGTTGTGTGACTATGACTTGAGGCTCACTCTATAAACACAGAACAAACAAAACAGTTCGGTTATAAGGCAGAAACATAGTCCAATATCGTCATTGCATGAAGTTCTCTAGTATACTCTTCAGCGTGGAGAATATCAGGGGAATGTTTCAAACTATCTTTGAAGCCAAAGCAACACAAAAATTTCATAAGAAACAATCGTTAGGATACCGTATACAAATCTGTGGAATTTTGAAAAAAACGTCTTCTATCGAATTAAGACAATTTTCCAAGATTTTTATAGTAAATATAGAATTTCCTTTTCCTTCTTCTGCTCTAATCCCCGTATTTCTAAGACCTTTGGAACACAAGATATGCAGTTGACTAATCAACCTCTTTCAGACTTTCCCCCAATTACAATTTGACAAAACGACTTCTTTTTTTAGAGAATTAAGAATAATTTGAAAAATTTAATGTCTATAGAAAATTTTATTTAATTTTTATTATAATTTTTTAATAATTATTTGCATATTGTAGGGTAAAATAGAAGTATTTTTTTTTTAATAAAACCGAAATATATTTTCCAGAGGCCTTATTCTGTAAATCACCTAAGCAAAAACTCGATCGCTAAAAATTTAAAAACTTGATTTAGGACTTTTTGGGTACGAATAAAATTCTTAAACGCGTATTGTAAGTAAAAAGCTTAATGTAAATCATCTCTAAAATTTTATATTTTATATATTCTAACGTCTATCCTGTTTCTTAAGAATTTTAGCTTTAAGAATAATTCCATTTTAACAAAACAACTTGTCTTGACTCAAGCCATTAAGATAATTTTAAAATTTAATTAAAAGCTAATTCTTTTCTTTAAAATCTATTTAACAAAAAGTCTTAAATTAATTTTTTGTCGTTTAAAAGAAAACTATTGCTTCTAGAGGGAAAAAAAGGTCGCATAATGTTCGTTAAGTATTTGTGTATAATATTCAAGTTCATTTTTCTTTAATTTCTTTAATTTTCTAAGCAATACCTTCTATTAGCCTTTTTAACAGTTTTTTGCTCTACTGAAAAGTTGTTGATTCAGAAAGAAGACGTTTTGTTAAATGTCTACAGAAATTATAGGAATACTTAAACAAGAGTTTAGCAGCTCATTGTTAGGAGTTTAGCAAGTGTTTAAAGACTAAGCACTATACCAACAAGCTGATAATTTTTCGGTATGCAGAAGATTTTAAATTTTTATTTAAACTGTATGTACAACAAGCAAATGTAATATCTTAGAAACTATAAGAGACAGATCGAAATATCCCAGAGCTTTTTAACTCATGTTTGTTTTTTTTAGATAATTTCGGAACAACGATATATAGAACAAGAGGCCTCAAAAAAATTTTTAATCAGCAAGTGCTTCTAAATAAGCACTTAAATAAATTTTAAACCTTTTTCATCTGAGCCCTTTGGATATTTTTATAAGATGCGTACAATACAGTGGGTTTTACAATTGAATAGTGTTTATTATAAGTAAATGGCTGAACACATATGTAGATGACAGAGACAACTTTACAGGTCGGCAAAAAATTATACCAATTGCATTTTCTGTAAGATACCATAGGCTACTTGAATATTTTGCGAACAACAGCTGAAAGAAAGAGCTGATACAGAACCAAAACAATAACAGTAAGAGTAACAAAAGTTTTTAATTACGAACAGCTGTTTTTCAAGAAAACATATATAAGTATAAGTATGTCTGTATATTTTAGTGGTTTCACTTTCAAACTACTTATTGTATTTACGTTTGCAAGAATAAAATCATTGCTTTAACATGTCATACTTAAAAAATCCGTTTGGTTTAAACTGTGTTTGTAAGGTGACTTTAGAAATATTACGACATTCAATATAATCCCACTCCATTCTTGACATAACATATTAGTTCAGGTAGTTGTTTTTTTTTTAATTGCAATAATACTAATTGACACGTAAAGAAGGAAAATTTTTTCAGGGTTTTCAAAATGGAAGATATTCCATAGATTTTTATTAAAACTTATTGGGGGTGCGTGGTATAGTAGTTAGAGCTCTCTCACAATAACTAAAATAGATCAGATTCAAGTCCCAGCAAAGGTGAAAAATTAAAAATTAAAATTTAGGGTTTTTCGTAATTATAATTTTGAAAATAAGAGGTCCCCCCCACCACTCCAAGAAGTAGATCGACAAGAAACCTCTCCCTGAACATTCCACTCTATTTCACCTTTGGCATTATCATCAAAACCGAATGATCAGAAGAAAAAACGGCACCTACCTGGGAAGTAGTACTTAACAGTAACCTACATAGCGAAGATCATCACCACAATCAACATCCAACTACAGATGAGGCAATTGCTGTTGATTATTCAAGGGTAAAGCTATAAACACTGGCCTTTGAGTGATCAAATTGATAGCATTTTCTCCCATTCGTAAGGCGCTTAAAAGGAAAAAAGTTCTGTCTATTACAAAATTCCAATACACAGCGTGAGTAGAGGTTTACTCCTTCCCCTGAGTACTGGAAACAACAAAAATAAATTTGAGGGCTTTTGTTGTTGTTTCACATGTTGTTGTTTCTATGAACAGGCTGTAAGTAAATAAATACATTATTAAATGTCAGTCCGCATATTGCCAAATTGTACTTTATACAAATTTATTTTTTATTTGTATTTAGTGAAATTTCCAATCTATTCCACAAAAACTAATAATCAGAAGTACAGCACCACCTTCTGGGAAGATAACAGCTAAACTGAGGCATTATTCTGTAACTCTCCCAAGCTAAAAAGCTATCGCTAAAAATTTATAAATTTGATTTAGGACCTTTTGGCTTCGAATAAAATTCTTTAACGCTTAATTTCATTTAAAAGCTTTATGCTAATCATCTCTAAAATTTTAAATTTTATTGATTCTAACGGCTAGCCTGTTTTAAAAACCCAAAATTTTATCATTTTAGCTTAAGAGAATTACAGAATAAGGCCCTGCTAAAGACGCTCGCCACTCACATTCAACATCCACCGACAGATGGGGCAATTGTTGTTGATCACCCAAGGATGAAGGTATAAAACTGGCTTTTGAGTGGTCAAATTGACAGCAACTTCTCTCTTCAACAAAAAGGCGCATAATAGAATAAAATCTATCTGTGTGTCTTCAAACTCCAATGCAATGCACTGCATAAGTAGGGGTTCACCCCTGAGTATTAGTAAAAAAAAGTAGGTATTGTTCTTTTCCTTTAAATAAAAAAGTATAATTTATTTTATCACATTTCACTTTTAATATTATACTGAAGTCACTAAAGTGCATTTAGTTGTCTACAAAAATTAAAATCCTTCTTAGTCGGGCAGAAGTAACTTTTGGCCTGGCTTGCTGTGGCTTTTTCTGCCGGTAATATAATCGTCTTCGTTATGTATTCTAGGTTTGACAGCTTACTATCGTCGGTCGTTTGTTAGCTGCACTCTAGTATTTTAAGTTCGAAATGTAAATTTCAATGTGAAATATTTTAAATTGTTTTTGATAGACTCTACTTTTTTTATTGATAACATCAATAAATATTTTGGGGTAATTTTGTATTGATCTGCATATATCTGAAATCTTTACATGTGCTTTATTTTCTTATTATATTTTATTTGCACTGTTCTCTATATAAATACAAAACAACAATTCTTAATATTCGTCAAATGAAAACGGGAGATAGTCTTGAGTACGTTCCTGTTTAGGAAGTCAATAAGATCCTGAGGTCTTTTTTTGAAAAACAAGTGTCAGTTGCACCAAATACTTGGTTATTTACCAGCTAGAGCCTAGCAATAGTTAACATGGCTTTGAATGCAGCATCTCCAAAAAAAGTTTTGTATGGCAAACAGCAAAAGACCTTTATCTACACTGGTTCACAAGGAAACAATAATTGATTGCTTATTTGTTTGCTCACTATTTTGTCACCTTATTAAAATCTTCCTGAATAAAACTATAGTTTATAATCCTTTTATTTCAGCCATTTCCTGAATTTAATGCTTATTTATCGAGAAATATATATATTCTTCTAATAACAACCGCTTTATTTTTAATCATTTGAAACGATATTTGTTTTAGAGTTTTGCTACTGCCTTATTCGTTTTTAAGATTTTTTAAAATGTTTGCAAATATATTTCTTAAACAGGGTTAATTACCTAAATAGGAAACTTAATACTCAACTTTCTTTACCAACAACCGCATGCAATACAGTGCACTGGCAAAAGTTTTTAAAAAGAAAATTTAATGAAACTTTAGAAAGAAAGAAAAAAAAGTTAAAAAAGTTTTTCCACATTTACAAATAATTATAATTAAAGATAATACAAGTCATTTTATGTTGTTACCGTTGATTTTGCTATTGTAGTTTTTATCCCCATAGCCGTTGTTGTTGTTGGTGATTTTATGTTAAATCAGTTGTAATCTGATATTGTCTTGTTTAAAACCACAATTAACAGTTTCAATAGAAAATCACCAGCTAACTTTGTCGATTTTCTCTTCTGTGTACTTGGTAAGTTTTCTTTACTTTTTCTGCACTCTTTACCTCCTATCTAACACAACATGACATTACCACAGATATGACGTGATCTGTTGTAAGTTGTATATAAAGTAGAAAAAGAAGAAGAAAAATAATAAGCAGACTATAATAGTATTCGTATTATTAATAATAAAGGGCCTCATCAACTATTTTGCATATTGAACAATTTTTTTTTTTAAGTTGCAAACAACTTGTCTATGTTGTCTATCAGTTTGTCAACCAGCGAGGCAGTAAAACAGCTAGTCAGTCTCAAGTCTTTAAGCAGTTTTCAACGTCTTTCTAAAATTTCACATGTTTTCTTATTGTGTTCTTTTGTTTTGTTTTTATCAAAAAGAAAATAATGAAAGAAACAACAATAACAAACATCGATATGTCATTTTATATATAAAACCGCCCATCAATTGGAGATGATGTTGCCATTGCTGTTGCTGTTCTAATCATGATGAAAATAGTGACGATCATGATCATTATTATCTGTTATTGAGAACAGCAACAACAAAACAGCATGTTTTCTTACTTACAACAAGAACAATAGCAACAACAATGACAATAATATAAAAAAAAAAACTAACTACACTGAAGGCCTCTAACATCTTATTGACAACTTTAAAGACATGCACTTTGACAAGTAACATTCTTTTTATCAGTATTTGCAAATCAGCTCTGCAGATATGAAATAAAACAACAACAAAGACAACAAGATGTAAGGAAAGTATTATAGGTTGTCTATCGCTCTCTCTCTCTCTCTCTATCATTTTCAGTCTAACTATTCTGCCATTTAGTCATTTCAGCGAAGGCATGCTGCACGTCGACATGTTTTTATTCTGCTTTTATAGTGTAATGCCGTAAATATTGTTGAAAAAGACATGTCATTGTTGATGGTGGACGATCGTAAAATACACGCAAAAAATTTTCATTTTTTTTTCTTATTTCTAATTTATGAATATTTTAGACAAAAAGCTAGAAAATAGCCTTTTACTTTTTTTTTAAATTAAATGAGGTTTTAAAGGTGCCCGATTTAGAGGGGCCTAACCACCAGTGTAGTTTTTTCTTCAGCAGCTCTGTTTTGTCCAATAATTTTAAAAGAAATTAAGTTTAATTTTGATTTTTTTTTTAATTTTTCCTAGTGAATAACAGTGCATCCCTACGAGTAAGTTGACGATCTTCTGGCGTTGCACGGATTATGCAATACCAACTCTTAGCATTGATAAAGCGTAAAGGATAACATTTAATACTAAGTATGACTGGATTGTGAAGCAACCAGACAATCAATTAGACTATCTATTAGTTTCAAGGGAAGAGAAACAAGATCTGATCTTTACTACAATGAACTTACTTATTGACTTGACTTACTAGTTTCTCTTAGAGCCAGTTTGTAGAAATCTTCATTTGTTTGTATAAGGTGCCTCGACTGTCTTATGTTATGTGGCAAAATGCAATAAAATTTGTACTACAGAAAAGAACAATACTTAAGCTACGGTCACATTGGGTAAATATTTGACGAAAAAAACGTAACCACTTTTAGTAAGCCAACATACAAACCGCTAGACCACGGCGACTACAAAGGGTATTTCAGTATTTGCAAATTTGAGTTTCCAAAAGTTGCTGGCAAATTTAAAATTAAAATTTATATTCAAAATTTCGGAACCAGTAGACATATCAGAAATACCAAAATAAATATCAAATCCTATCCGTGAAGTAACAAAAATTTTTTTAAGTTTTAACAATTTACTCATCGACGAATATAAATTATTTTCATATGAGGTACTTAGGGATTTTAAAAGCTATCTATCTACTATGTACATATATATGTATATGAGGAGTAGAAGGAATCCACGCAGTAGTTTTTTTTGTGCATCTTACCACTCCTAATAAAAAAAATTTTTAAGAGGTATTTTATCTCAGTTGATTTTTTTTTTTTAATTTATTTTGCATTGTTATTTTTTCCAAGTGTATTTAAACATTGCATAGATTGAAATAGTTGTGGTATTTCATCTGTTGATGAAACCAATATGACAGTTACAAAGTGTAATTCTAAACTGCTATTTAACCTAGAAGCTCTATAGATATCCCTAGAGTTGAGTTCAATCGAGTTGATGTCTTTTCAGTATAATGACATATAGAATTTGTGCCGTTAAGGTCACAACCGCAAACAAAAACACTGAACACAGAAAAACAACTTAAAAAAACATGATTGTTAGACAAGGAATGCAATGTAAGGAAGTGTATTTCATTGTGTAAAATTTCTTAGCACAGGTTGATAAAAAACACAATAATTTTTATTTTAAATTGGAAAATTAAATTAAGTACTTGAAAAAAATTCTTTCAAATTTTTTAACTATTTTAATTATTTATAATTTTTTTTATTAACACTTGCTGTTTGTTTGACCTAAAATATATTTTGGTTCAATATGTTTTAGAAATTACTAATCTATAATAATATATTGAGCAATTAAAGCAAATAAGTACTTTGCAATTTATTATTGAATGCTAGTTTTACAAGTAAAGCATTTACACACTATATAATATTTATGTAAAAATTTTAACAATTCATGAAGCACATATTGTTTTTAAATAAAAATGTGCATAGTGGCACAGACTAAAGCAACTGGGCTAATATTAAAGCTTTTTGAATAAAATATGGTAAAAAATTAAACTTGGAATTTTCAAAGCTCGCGATTATAAATCTTTAGGGTCACGCTACTAATTTATTTTAAAAGATTTTATTAAATAAATATTCTTTAGTTTTAAAGAAATAAAATATAAAATTCTTCAAATTTAGGTGGAAGAAATTAAAGCATCTCATATATAACTAGCCTTTACAACCCTGTGTCAGGATTACGGCCTAGCTCTCGCAGCACTCATGTTGTGTGGTTAAATTTTTATCCATGAGTACCGAGACCTACAGTTTAATGTCGACTCCGAACGACGGGCTTGAGAAGCTTGTTCATGGCAATTAATTACTCCCAGAGCTTTTGCCAGAAGACTGCTGAGAGGTAGTCGCCGAAAGAAATATTTTTTTTTCTCATATTTTTTTTTTTTTTTTAAGATGTCAGTCAGAGCTGGGTGTCGAACCCAGGGCTCATGTCCTAGTAAGCCAACACACTAACCACTAGACCACGGCGACTACATTAAAGCATCTCATTTATTGTAAATTGTTTTCTACATTCGAGTATATTTCAATAATTAATTAAATATCCTTTGTTTTGTAAAACAGCCGCGGATCGTTCAGGCATTGAGGTTATTAATTTCTGAATTTCGTTTTCTAAAATAATTTCACACACTTATGTATTTCATTTGAAAGAAAAAATTTCGTTTATACCACTTACTTGCATACGTTTTATTTTTTTGTTTTAATTAACCACGTGCGACAAGTTCTCTATAGAGTTAAAATTGGGTGACTGAGCTGGCTAGTTTAGTATATTAAAAAGTTTTTCATTAACAAAGACCAAAGAATTTTTAACTTTTTTAACGAAATTGAATTTTCGGTGCCTTATAATTTCGTTACCACAAATTGTTTCGTTTTCTATTTTTGGAAGATCTAAAACATTCGAAACCGAAAACTAATGAAATTAAACCGAATAACATTTCAAGTCGCGCTATAAATGCTAAAAATCACAAATTGTTCATATAATTTTTTATTCATTCTCTAAACAACGATTAACATAACTTCTGTGATTTTCAAAACGTTTAAATACTTGGTACAATTAAGCATTTCGTCGTGAGTTAGTTTATTGGTCCCGGTCCCAGATTTCTACGATGAAAATAAATTCATTTACGTCGTCTGCGTTTTGAAAAATACCAGTGTCTTTGTTCTACTTTCATTCAGGTTTTTTGACTCTGGTGAACATTTAACTTTTGTCAGTTACAGCGTTCTCTAATTCCATCGACGATATGCTCTATCCGCTATTTTATAAATCTCGAGTTAATGATGTAACTTTAAGTTTTCGGCCCCAAATGTTTTAAATCTGCAATCCGTTTTCGGCTATCTCGTCCAGTTTCTGTGATAAATAGTGTCTGTTTTGTTCTATATCCTACGAACCAGAATTTGTTTATGCTATTTTTGATCGATTTTCTCAAAATACGTTTTTGGCACATAGAGCACTTAAACTGCCGCAAGACGATTTTTTGTCTTTCACTCGATTTCAATTTCGCTCGATTTTGTTTTTCAGAACAACACAAATTATTGAAATTCCCTTTTCGAAGGGAAACTATTTTTTTTTTTTTTTATTGAGAACAATACTCAGGGACGGATGCTGTGCATTGTATTAGAATTTTAAATGATGATTTTGAAAAAAACCGCAAACTAACTTTTTCATTTTTCAATTTCACCATTTTGAGTATTTGTGACAGCGCTCTAACCACTATACCACGTGGTTTATTTTATAAATATCGTGGTTAGTAAACGACAATAGCTGACATTGGCTATTGGAAAGATCGTAAATAAAAGTTAGTAAATAGCAAAATTAACAATTCTGCTTTATTTATTTCCGTACAAAAAAAAAATTTGCCTACAAATGTATGTATATATGTACAGCAAAGACGTCTCGTTTATTATTCGTTATTTTATTTTTTTTTTTTGCTACGATATTCGTGGTATAAAAACAGATTTTTGCAGATACTTCTCTGTGGTATAACAAAGAAAACGTGTAGTACACTTGTTAATTTTACCTTTATCTTTAAATAATCCCTAACCCTAACCCCAAGCAGTAAAAGACAAATAATTTATTCGGTACTACAAATAAGGAATGCGTTGTTAAATTTATATATTTTTATTGTTCTATATCTTAATTACTCGCGCAGGTACTCGCAGGTACTCGCAGGTAGCTATGCAGGTAGTTATTAATATAACAAGAAACACTTAATCACAATCATGTAAAATATCGGCATGTAAAAACCCGTTCTCGGTAGTACCTGGTAGGAAGAGACTGGTGATAACTTTTAGAAAATTAGCGAAAAAACGCAGGTAAAAAACTACTACGCCGAATCACTATTTTACGTCAGAAAAGGAACTTCAACAATAGCTTGTCAGGAATTTCTTTTTTGTTTTTTGTTTTTTTTTTTTTTTTTTTTGATTTTATTAACATTTATAACATTTGACAACTGATACTATGTCATACTATGTTGACATTTCTGAGTTAGTTATTCACTTAGAAAAATAATCTTATACGGGTAACATAAATTTTACCTTTCCAGCAGAAAGTTTCAAAGATTTGGAAGCCATGAATAAAATTGTAAGCAATAATGGAAGCATTATATTGTTGTTTCTATTGCATTTTAGCGGCTCATTTCATATAAAAATCATGCATTATTGATGCGCATGAGTAGGTGGTTGTTTACAATTTCTCCCTTACAAAATAACTTACTAGTAAGCACTATTTTCTGCTGGGTTCATGTACACTCTTAGTTATGAATTATGCTGACACAATCTAGGACTGTTCTAAATATAACAGTTTGACCACTAGATATGCATGTTTCTCTTATGAGTTTACGTTTTTCACGAATGAATTTACAACGAATGGTATGAATAGTTCACATGCCTATTGAATAAAGCGCATTTTATAAATGTGCCGATTGTTTTTATTTTTTTAATGAGCACTACATGTAACAGACTAGCGACAGCGTTAATTAGCCTAAGCAATTAATGTGGTATTAACTGTGATGTAAATGAATAAAACCAAACCGAATTTACACTGAATTTAGCTTTTTTAATATGGTCGCCGTGGTCTAGTGGTCTAAGACATGGGCCCTGGGTTCGACTCCAGGCTACGACATCTTCAAAAAAAGAAATATGAAAAAAGATATTTCTTTCGGCGACTACCTCTCAGCAGTCTTCTGGCAAAATCTCTGGGAGTAATTAATTGCCATGAACAAGCTTCTCAAGTCTGTCGTTTGGAGTCGACATTAAACTGTAGGTCCCGGTACTCATGGATAAAAATTGACACACACAACATGAGTGCTGCTAGAAGCTAGGCCGTAATCCTGACACAGGGTTGTAAAGGCCAGTTATGTATGTATGTACATGTAACAGAAGAGTATGCAAAAGGCAATCAACAAAAACAAAGAGTGTAAATTAAGCAACAGCAGTAAGAACTGATGTTCAATTTAGTAAGTATATTGCAAAAGCAACAAATGCATTAATGCCTAGCAAACATAAATACATTCAATCTATTCACTAATACATATGTCCCGGCCCATCATAGATATTTTTTCGTAATTTTTCTGATTTTTTTGGCTAGTACCCGACAAGGACGAGGCGGAAAGTTCTTAAAACGTCATTTTCTTGATATTATTCATGTTACAGCATGATATCCATAAAATTAGCTCATTTATTCAGCAGCGTGCACGCATTCTAACTATTTCTGTAATGAGAAAGCAAAATAAGATGGCAATGTTCCGAATTTTCATTCATTCTTTACAGACATAGAGAACTTTTCACAGAATACTGCCTTTAAAAAATGTCTTCTAACATAATCAAATTTAAACCTTGTAATTAAGCAGTAGGGTTGTCTAATACATTAAGTTTTGCTAAAGATATCACATTTTAGAGTCATTTGTAAACAATTTGTAAACAAACATGACCAATAGCAACCAATAAAAAGTTATTTATTATAAAAAATAAGAAGAAAAATTATATTATCATGCCAGAAAAGAACATGTGCCAAAAAACTTTATTTGGTTAAATTCATATTTAAACTCTGTTTAAATTTTTCAAAACAAAAAAAACTACCACCAAATTGTATGATTCCTCTTTAATACGAAATCCTTAGTCCTTTCTAAAGCCAACAAACAAACAAACAAACAAACAAACAAACAAACAAACAAACAAACAAACAAACAAGCAAACAATCATGTCAATCTTATTATCAATTGTTCAAATTTTGCGCCACAATTTTTTTATACAGTCTGTTTTGTACAGGCAGTCGCATAGAAATACTTGAATTAAAGAAAAGCAAAAATCACTGCATTAGACTTGCCAGACAGCTACCAGCTGCTTTTCTTTATACATACAAGTATTCTTTATATCATTTTAATATTTTTTTTTTTCGTTTTTGGTTTTTATGATGATTGCCTTTAGCCTCATTTTTAGTATCAGCATAGCTGTACATAGTCAGAATATTATGAATAAAAAGTAAATATTTAATTTCATTTGGGATAATTTTTTTTTAATTTTTGGTTTTAAATCCTTTGACTAAATAAATTTTGTTTATTTTGTTAATACTTCCGTAAAGATTGATAATACATTTACTTTTACTGAAAACAAAAAAATACGAGTACAAAGCATGCCATAATAATTAAAAGGATATGCACTTTCAAATTGATGGGACGCCCTTCAATGACATTTCGTTGCACATGCTGTTTATACTTGTACATCAACAATTCTGTGGTAATGAACAATAAGGGCTTAAGTCTAATTTTGTTTTTTTTTAGTTTTAATGATATAGAAATACAAGTTTGAATTCCAGTTGATGTCGATTAAGGAGGATAAATCCAACAATAGAGCAATAATAATAAAGAAAACTTGAAATCTTAATTCACCCAAAACAGTACATAATTACAGAAACGCAATCACGGAGATGTCCTGTATTTAACAAAACTTCGACTAATGGCGTTTTCGGTTCTAACAAAAAATTTTGCCTTTTATATATTTTTCTCTCTCATCTTGACAAAATATTCCTTTCTAAAACAAATAACCTTTTTGGCAACAATTAACAACTAAGAATACTTTAAACTAAGCAATATAACGTTACTTTTATATAATACAACTATTTAATCCGACAAATATAAATTTGATACTCTTCACCGAACGGCAAAAGTCAAAATTGATATGAGCAATCAATGTCTGCATTACTAATAAATCTACTAAATGATTGTCCGCCAATTTCGGTACTTCAGTTTGTTAGTTGGCGATAGAGAGATATAGCCCTTGTACTACCCCATCTGAGTACTTTAAAAAATGAAAACCACATATGCTCTACGGTACGCAGATCTATCTACAATAGTTTAAATTTTCATCGAACTCGGTATGTTATTTAAGATTTTTACCGACTCTCAGACTCGGTACGTTATTTAAGATTTTTTACCGACTCTCAGACCTACCCAATATGTACACAAAATTTCATGAAAATCCGTCGAGCCATTTCGGAGGAGTTTGGAAACAAGCACCGCGACACGAGAATTTTGTATATTAGATAATAAAATGTTACATATTTTTGTCGAAACGAAAATGCTAGAAGTATAGAGTATATCAAAAAAAAATATAATTCCAATATGTGATTTCGAGAGACAAGTCAGAGTTTAATAGATAATGATTGTTATGTATACTTCAAAGAATTCTGTTAAGACTACCGTATCTGAGGTCGAAAACATATTCAGTTCGGCTAGTACGCAAATCCTTTACGGATTTAATTTTTTCTTTGATTAAGAAATCATTGCAAACAGCAGTCTAAATTTATTTAAAAGCATATTTTTTTTCTTTATTTTGCAATAGAGCAATTTTAAACTTTAAAATAAATGTTTAAACATTTACCGTTTTTTTTTACAAGTTCTTCACAAATTTTTCATGGCTGTTATTCGGAAAAATAACAATAAGTATAAAGAAAATATTTTCCAATATTACTTAAGGGCAGTTAACACTATTGTACAAGTCTTAAATATGCAGTGTAAATTGTAAGAAAGAAGTTATTTTCTGTGTTTAAATACAAAACAGAATGGGCACTATCTACGTCACACACACTTTCATTGCGAGAGAGAGAGAGAGAGGGGGGGAAATTAACTGACCAGTGTAATCTGTTTATTTGACTTATTCTTCATTAAAATTGTATATCTTATTGTAATATACAATACAATACGGTTAGAGCATTAGTGACATAATTGAAAATTATTTTGAAATTCGGAATGTATAACGATTATAAGTTTCGTTTAATTAATTAATTTTTTACGACAAATTGTTTGCTAATTTTTTTCTCTATTTTCTCTATAAACTGTGTTTGTTTTGATATTTTTGCGTTTCTTTACCCTAACCCTAATGCTAATATGTACCTGCTATCTCTTTCATATTAAATGGTTGAAAAATTGTTGTATATTTTCTTGTTATACGTACATATCGAAAACACGTGTTTTGCATCATTTTTAGCAGAAACAAAATTCGCGTCGATTGGTCCCGGATTTCTACGATGAAAATAAAATCACTTACGCCGTCTGCGTTTTGAAAAATACTAGTGTCTTTGTTCTACTTTCATACAGGTTTTTTGGCTCTGTTGAACATTAAATGTTTTGTCAGTTACAGCGTTCTTTAATTCTTGCGACGATATGTACAATGTACATATGTGTTGAAGTTTCGTCACTATATACACTGTGTTTTTGTTACCGTTTAACTTGTTGTAAAGATACCTTATGATAAGTTTGGCTTGCTTTCACCCCATTTCTCTGGAGTTTAAATGTGTTTTAATCGATCTTCTAAGCAGAACGTATTGTGATTGGTTTAGCATCTAATTGTTGCTCAATATAAAGTGTTTTTGCATGTGAATTTTTTTTTTTCTTTAATATGTTTTTACCAGAGAACGGCACTTGCTGATTAAAAAATATTCATACAATATTCAACATCATAAAAACTTTTCTTTGTATTCAAATAATCAAACTTGGTTATGTGCAAATATTCACAGCCTGAATTTATTCTTTCTCTTTGTTTTAGCTATTGAATGAAATGAGTTTTTCCTTCATACTAATCATTTTGTTTAAATAAATAAATGAATGAAAAGTGAATTTTTCAAAGGATATTGACGCAGCTACAGCATGATCATAAAAACTGTATCGTAAAAAAGAATTTTGTTGCTATGCACTAGAAAAATTTTCATTGTAAGCGTTCCTTTTTGTGTAATACAGTAACTTCAATATAAATTTCTTTTTAATTTCTGCTGAAATTTGTGTAGAATAAAAAAAAACTGTTTTTCATCAAGAAAACGTTTTATTGTGTGCAAAAAAAATTGTTAACAAACTTAAAAATATTTGCATTAACAAACTTACATACATATGTATGTAACTAAAATCTAACTTAAAACTTAATATTGTGGTAAAAAGTAATATTTGGTTAAATGCTGTCCCGAAATTTAAAAATAATTTACATTTAAATTGAAAAAGAGGAATAGAAAAGACTAGAAATTTAACTTCAAGCTAAGAAATTAAATAATAATTAAATGTATGAACTAAATTAACAGCAATAAATAATATTCACATTATGATGAAATATAGCACCACTTTTAAAAAAATTCACTGTAAAAAGCTTATAAACTATGAGCATCTCTAAAAATAATTTATTGTCTCCCTGATACATTATTTTTAATATTAATAAATAAAACTAAAAAAATATTAATAAATAAAACATTAACACTAAAAAAATAAAATTAATTGCTCTTAATATTTACAGCGGAATGTTTTTGATTGTGTTAAAAGCGGTCAACGCTTTTGGTACTTTTTGACTTTTGTACTTAAAGGTATTTTGTTGATCAACAACATATTTCCAAATTTACAAAATGTCTGAGAAGGTTTTCTTACATACAACATCAACAACATATTTCCAAATTTACAAAATTGTTATGGTACAATTGGAACTGGCATGTTTATTAAGTAGAGACATGCGTGAAAAGGTTTTCTTGCATACCTCGCATGCATATTTTTTCACTTCGGCATGCGTCTGTTGATGGGCACGCAGATTAGAACGATCGGCAAAAGAACGTGGACAGTCAGGGCACTTAAAAGGTTTTTCACCCGTGTGTGTACGAATATGACCTTGTAAAAGCCATGGACGGGAAAAAGCCTTTGAGCATATCGGGCACTTGCACGGCAGAGTATGAGTACGAATATGCATTTTCAAGGCACCCATGGTGGTATAGAGTTTTCCGCAATCACCGCATTCGTATTTTTTCTTTTTCTGGTTACATTCAGCGTCTGGACAATGGAATTGTAGATGCTTCGACAATCCAATGGAGGTGGAGTACATCTTCTCACATTTGTCACACTTGAAACGATAGTTTTTACTATTGTTGTTACCGGCTGAGTGCGATGAAAACGTTGATGATGAACAGCTGGCGGATGTTTTGTGCGAGTTGACAGATGAAGCCGAAGCATTGAACGATATATTACTGGGTGCTTCATTGGGTACATGGTATAATGCTGGTAATGGTATATCACTACGCGCCGTAAGATCCTCAGGTTCAAAATTTACTTCCGAACGGGGACTTAAGGGTGGTGTAATATTTTGACCACTGTAACCTGACAGCGGTGAAGCAGCTGAGTTAAATGATAAAACTGGTGATGGATATATACATGGAATATTAGATCCATATGTATTCCACAAAGCTGTCATGGGATGGCAACCAGCTGCCATTGCAAAGGCCGTTTGGTATGGATTGGTAGTGTAACTTGTAGTGAATGCAGACATTCCTCTCAGATGTATATCACTTGGCTGATATACCATTGTTGAATCCGTTTCGCTGGGAGGAGATAACATCACCGAGCTGCATGATAAAGCCTTTACAGGTGATACTGATCGTCTTTTTTTGAATATCGGTAACGTTGTTGGTGATGATTTTTTTGAAAGATCCAAGGGATACTCCTGCGGCTCTGGTACAACATAATCCTTAAAACTATCGCTAGCTTTACGTTTCAGTGATAAATCTTGCGGATTATTGCCCTCACTATTACAGTCTCTAGAATACTTCGTCGTTAAAGACAAGGCTTGCACGCTCTGTACATTTGGTTGTTGTACGAGATCTTCTTCGTCTCTTACATACACAATCGGACGTTTCTTTAATGGGCAACTTTTGTAATTAGTAGACATTTAAATGCGTTATATTTTTGTGTTATGTATTAAAAAAAAAAAAAAAAAAAAACCGATAATTTTCTTGCAATAATATTCTGTCGAGCACTTTAATTTGTTTTCTATTTTTGTGTTTTTCTTTTTAAATTTATTAAATTCCCGTTTATGTTCACTGTACGACAGATCGAGCTGCTTTGACAGGTTAGCTCTTTGCGTCTCTATTTATAAGTGAGTTTTTCTAACCATCAAATAGTGGTAATGATTCTTACACATTTTTTCCATATGCACATGATTATTTTCTGTTGTTTCTCTCGACATCTTTTACTCTCTCTCTCTCTCTCACTCTTTCCCCCATTTAATAAACACTCGTTGTAACATTCAAGGGCTGTTGTTGTTCGACTCTATCAAATTGATGTCTGCACGTTGTTCATCTACCTGAATGTGTATGTTTGGTGTATGCTTGTTTATAAAAAAAAGGGAAGAAAATTTGTCCACCCAACCAACACATACAATCTCACTTTATAAAGTTTAATCATTCATAAAAGGTATTATGGCAAAATTCTTCATACATACATTTGTTAACAATTAAAGAAATTTAAATAGGCTGTGATAATAAAAACCTGCTCTTCAGGTAAATAATATTTTTATAATTATATAAACATAATTTAATAATAATGTTAATTTACAGGAATTTTGGAATTTTTTAAATCAAAATTTAATTACACAGTTAAGAGGTGATTAAATCAAATTAAATTGAGTAAAAAGTATTAATTGAAATAAGCCCTGGACTGTGCATCGAAAAGTGATAGTTACTTCCAGATGATAAATATCAAAAATCATAGACAGTGTAAAATCTGTACTTTCAAATGTAATAGATAGTATTATTGATTTCGCACGGAAAGGAAACTTTAATGGAAATAATTATCGATCTAGTTACCAATATCTGCAGTATAAGTTTTCCGCGAAGTAAATTTAACATTTTTGTTTTAGTTAATAAAGAATTGATTTTATGTCCATTGCCTTTTTTGTTTATGACAGTAGTGATGGTGATTTCTTCACCAACCGGTTAAAAAGAAGACTTCTTAATATAAATCTGAAAATGTGTTACAAATTAAACATAGAGACTAAGTTTAAATAGACAAAAATACCAGGATAAAAATCTTCTATATAAATAATTTCATTGTTTGTCTGGATGAATGTCCAATTCTCTTTCCGCAGCTTTTTAAAGCTGTCTGACGTCGCAGAAAGCTGAAATTTCTTCGCATACTTAAAGCTAATTTGCTCCACATGTGCAAGACGGAGTCAGATTTTTGATTTTCCGACTGTGTATGTATAATTTTGCAGCATTAAAACAATTTTTTGCTCAAATAAGGCAGATCTAGAAGCGGTAGTCAAAAGGCACTTTCTGAAAAAAAATACACTTTCAGCATAGAGTCGGTAAGGATTATAATATCCACATAGGCCAAACAACGTTTTCCAAAGTTTTGGAAGAATTTTTGAGCAAAATAAAAATTTTGCTGTGAAGTAAATGGGTATCCATAATGAATGAAGCTACAGAAATTGATATCCCAATGCGATACTAGATAGACATGATACATATTTTATATAAATAAAGGCAACGAATTAATTTTAATTTTATATTTCCCTACATTTTCGCTCTTTCCGTTAACTTTTCGTTTAACAACTTGAGCGTAAGCAGAATAGGAAAATATTGGAATCAAAAATATGCCAATATCGTCATGGTAGAGAAAAGTTATCACAGCAACAGAATCCAACATTTCAAAGTTTGCTTCCGATCTTGAACGGAATGAATAATACAATAGAATACTTATATATAAATCAATTTTATTATTAAATTCTCTAAAATATAAGTTATGGATGGCTCAGGACTCAAGGAAATAGCGTGCTAGAGCGGTAGTGCGAGGGTTGTGGCTTCTATTCCCTCTAGAGACCTTGGTCTGCAAAATTTCAACGAGCATATGGTCTTAAACACTATACTGGTAATAATAATAAATAGATATGTTTGGTACGGATGTTTGTTGCTCGAATTAATTTAAAGAAATATATATTTAGATATTGCCATATATCACCGTGGTCTAGTCGTTAGTTTTTTTTTTTTATTTATTTGAGACCAATACTCAGGGATAAACCCCTACTAAATGCTATGCATTGTATTAGAATATTTGGAAAGGACAGTACATGTATATTTTTTTATATTATTATTAAGCGCCTTATAAATGAAGCAAATTGCTGTGAATTGATCATTTAAAGGCCAGTACCAGGACCTTTACCCTTAAATGATCAACAGCAATTGCCTCATTTTTGTATGTTGATTGTGTGGTGAATGTATTCGTTAAGTAGGTTTGGCTGTTATCTGTTACTTCCCAATAGGTGGCGCTTTTCTCCTGATCATTCGTTTTTTTGTTGATTAGTTAAGGTAGAATAGAGTGGAATGTCGGGGATCGGTTTCTTTGTGGATGGTCTTCTTATAGAGGGGAAGTAACCTCTTATTTTTAAATTATAATTTTGAAAAAACCACAAAATAACTTTTTCATTTTTCACGTTTGCTGGGATTTGAACCTGGGCTTTTTGAGTTTTTGTGTGAGGGCTCTAACCACTATACTACGCACGTTGGCTTACTAAGACAAGAACTCCGGGTTCAAACCCTAGCTCGGACATCTTGAAAAATAAGAGAAATAGTAAACAACATTTTTTTCAGCAACTACCTCTTAGCAGTGTTTTAGCAAGAAGAAGTTTCTAAAGTCTGTAGTTCGGTGTCGAATTTAATTTGTAATGATTGAACAAAAGTATTTACAGTTTTGTTTACCATCTTTGGGAAATATTCTGCTGACGAGTCTCTTAAGTAGAGACGAAATGGCCATAGAAACATGCTTATCCTCATAAGCAATACATTTCATATACACATGTCTGTATATTGAATGTATTTGCCAATATTTTTTGTTTTTTGAATAAAACTATTTTTTTTTAATTATTTACATTTTATTTTGTATGTTAATTAGTTGTTAAAATCCTTATTCGGCGGTGGGTCTCTATTATTAAAGTAAGCATTTCTACGGAAGAACTATTACAAATTGCAATCAATTAACCGTTTAAAAACAAGGGTCTTGATCTACATAAAGATCGAAATAGAACCGATTCCAGGGAATGAGAAAATAAATACCCGAAACAACAAAATTCTATTTAAAAGTGAACTCATTTGAAGGTAATTTTTACTTAGATTTTGAAATTCATCCTTTAAGGATTAGTATTGCTTATAATCTGATTAAAAAAAAATAATAAAATTAGGTTCATGAATAAATGGAACAAAAACACAGGTATTAGGTTCAATAAAATGTTGGTCTAGACGTACAAATGTGAATACATGTTTATGTCTTTTTTATACCATCTTTTATTTATTTTCAATATTTGCCACTTGTCTGCGGAAAATAAAATTTTTTGAATATCAAAGAAAAAATGGCACTATTTTTTTATAAAGACGACCTGAAATATTTACTTATAATAAAACGTAACGCAGAAAAAAAGATAAAACATATTTAAATTAATTTGCTTAATACACCAATACCCCGATTTGCGTCGCTTCAGTTTGCGACGCTTCGAAGTTGCGTCTTTTTTTAAGTTTCTGGAATTTCAATGTTGCGTCGTTTTTGTTTCAGTTTGCGTCGTAAATGCTTCGATTTGCGTGGTTGATATGAAAATGTTTTTACAAATTTAAGGCAAAAAAGGGGATCTCCCGTTTAGTAGAAAGCAAATTTGCAGGTGTACGTTGTTTACATGTTAAGCGTAGTTATTAGTTTCGAATTATATCAGTGGTCTTCACAATTGTTATATTTTTATTTTAATAAAATCTGTTATTCAAAAAATAATAAGAAAATATATTGATTTAAAACCCCTTTTTCTAAGCTAAAATGTTTAAAACCTGTATTGCCCAAACGAAAATCAAATACGTAAACAATTAAAAATTCTGCTTCAGTTTGCGCCGTTTCGGTTTGCGTCTCATTTTTTCAGTCCCAATTAGCGACGCAAACAGGGGTATTGGTGTATACTATTAGTATGCATGTATTTATTGAACTACTGTGAAGGCCTCTGTGAGAAGCTCTTTTCTATGGTTCTGTAAGGTTTTTGTTTTATTTCTTATTTTTGCTTTTTTCTGTTTCAGGGGAACGTGAACTTGAAATTTTCTCAGTACTATTTTAAATTTACCTCAGAATTCCTTGAGAAAATATAAAACAAAAAACTTATAAAATTCGATTTCAATTGAAATATCAGATTAATTTCTAAGAAAACCGCTCTCTTAAAAAAATTAAAAAAAAAATCAAACTGCTTGTTTATTAATATCTCTCCCTCCCTCCCTCATCTTACAAAGAAATTTGAATATCGAATAATTTAAATATGCGAATATTGACACATTTTTCCACTTGAACAAAGAAAAAAAAAGATTAAGAAATGTGAGAGAACCAACACCAGCAAATGATCATTATGGGACCAATTCTAAAACGTCATCAAAATCAGCTACATTGTAAGTATTAAAGTAGAAGTATAGGCATATTAGCTAAAAGTATTCAGATGTTAAAATGCTTGAATTACGATATGACACCTCGCATAATTCCGTCATTGACACAAATGTTGTAGTTGAGTTTAAAATATCGTAAATAAACAAAGAGGGAACAATTTCACTCAAAAGTAGACAATTTTATTTTTACTTACTATGGGAAAACCAAATGCATAACTTTTGGAAAATCCACCCTAATTTACAATGCTAATAAGAATTTCTACAGTAATAATAAACTCAAAATGTATATTGACATTAAGGACCTATAATCAGTGTGAGAAAACAAAATATAACAACAAAGAAGAGTATTGCTAGCAATATTTGTACCTGCATAATGATCACTGCTCTCAGTTGTTGCCAAGATATGAGCAAAGTTGCCAGATATATGAACCAAAAACAAAGAAAAAAAAAACGTAAAATTTAAAAGAATGAGAATGAAATTATTTTTGTTTGTCTTTTTTAAAAGTATCCCAACAAAAAATTTTTTTTTTTAGTTTTAGAAGCTCTAAATAAACTTAACTACTGATGTAGTACATTGCTATGAAGACTTACCGAAATAGACATGAAATAAGGCAATACCATGAAATGCTTACAGTAATCCCATACATAGAAGCAGCTTGTATTTAATATTATGTATGAATACACCAATACCCCGGTTTGCGTCGCTAATTGGGACTAAAAAAATGAGACGCAAACCGAAACGACGCAAACTGAAGCAGAATTTTCAATTGTTTACGTATTTGATTTTCGTTTAGTCAATACAGGTTTTAAACATTTTAGCTTAGAAAAAGGGTTTTTAAATCAATATATTTTCTTATTATTTTTTGTATAACAGATTCTATTAAAATAAAAATATAACAATTATGAAGACCACTGATATAATTCGAAACTAATAACTACGCTTAACATGTAAACAACGCACACCTGCAAATTTGCTTTCTACTAAACGGGAAATCCCCTTTTTTTGCTTTAACTTTGTAAAAACATTTTCATATCAACAACGCTAATCGAAGCTTTACGACGCAACTTCGTAGCCATGCGACGCAAACTGAAACAAAAACGACTCAACATTGAAATTCCAGAAATTTAAAAAAGACGCAACTTCGAAGCGACGCAAACTGAGGAGACGCAAATCGGGGTATTGGTGTAATTATACAGCTTACTTTGTTCCCTTATGTTAAAGAACTTTGTAAGGCACTGCTGCTTTAAGTGGGAACTCGCCATATAAAAATAAGCTATGGTAGTGGCAATTTAGCTTCTTTCCCTTACAAAACAGGTAGTCAGTAAGCTTCAATTTTTTCTATCAATTGTAGAGATAACTACAATTCGGTGGTTGACCGCCCACATGGTCCGCCAAGCAAGAAAGGCATCTCTCGTATAATGTGGTTGTTCTGTTCCAGGAAATTTCCGCGTTATCTGATTCGCGTTATAGAAATATACAGAAGATATTCTAGTCCATTATATTGAGAAGAAGTGACAACTACTGATTTGTACTATCCAAAAATGTAATAACTACCGAATTATACTCGTATATCGTCGCAAGAATTAAAGAATACTATAACTGACATAACATTTAATGTTCACCAGAGCTAAAAAACCTGTATCAAAGTAGAACAAAGACACTGGAATTTTTTTAACTTCAGACGGCGCAAGTGAATTTCTTTTCGTCATAGAAATCTGACACCGAGACAAATCGAAGCGTATTATTTTCAGATAAAAATGATGCAAAAAACGTATTTTCGATTTTGCGTCAGTTACAGTGTTCTTTAATACTTGCGACGACATATAAAACCCCATCCAATTAAAAATGTATGCTGCCGCACCGATCGAAGTATGTATATCATAATACGACTCATAATTATTTATAATTATTATTATTTAATAACAAATTGAATTTTCCATTGCCCACAAAGGGTAACGAAATTGTAATTCTTTTTATTCACTTTTTATTCACATTCCGTGAACCTGCCCCTGCACATTGTTAAGCGAGCTCAGACTAACACAAAACCACGATAAAGAGTGCAGAGAAGAAGGAGGGATAAAAAAATTATTAGTTTGCTGTTTTTTTTTTCATAGATGTCCATATTTCAAAAAAAAACATCATAAAAGACATCATTTGCATTCGGACTTACGATTAATACAGTATAAATTTCTTTAAAAAATATTCAAAATAAATATTAACTAATTCGTTTTCACAGTACATACTTATAATTAAGAAGTGTCTTTGATAACATACATATGAATTATTTTATATTTAAAACCATGCTTACGATGACTGATAAGTAAAGTATTGTAAATGTAGTCAAAGTTTAAAATCTCTTTATAGTTTTATAACTATTTTTAAAAAAATACTTATTATACTCTTAATCAAATCTCAGCTCAGACATCTTAAAAATAAAAAAGAAATATGAAACAATTATTTCTTTCGGCGACTACCTCTCAGAAGTCTTCTGGCAAAAGCTCTTTTGGCAAAAAGAAGCTTCTCAAATCTGTCGTTCGGAGTCGACTTTAAATTGTAGGTTCCGACACTCATGGATAAAAATTAACACACACAACATGAGTACTGCGAGAAGCTAGGCCGTAACCCCGTCACAGGGTTGTAATGGCCATTACACTATTAAATTATACAAGAAATTTTGCTTAAGATCTAGATTGTAAAAGTTTTCATTTTTTATACCACACATATTTTCAAAGCGCAGTTATTTTATCAATTAAAATAAATTAAAATTTTTTATGTAAATCGTTAATATTTTACTTCTGGGTCAAAAAATCGTTAAAATGATAATATCTATATCGTCAAATCTGGCAGCTATGGAAATGAGTAAAAATAAATTGTTTAGCATGAGTATGATGAGACAAACAGACAGTGTCTGCACTATGTTGATAAACGTAAAAGTATGATGGTGGCATGTGCTGTTCACCATAAAGTGTGTAAATTGTTGGGTTTCTCTTATTTTATGGAATTCACTTATAAAATTGGGTTGGGGGAATTTCTACAATCATGCAATATCAAGGGTGTTTTTAAGATCGTATAGAATTTATGGTGCTTAAAGTCTATAGAAACTAGTTTATAATAATAATAACAACAGGGTGATGCTATTAGCTGTGTATATACATACATATTTATATAGGATATGATGCTATTTTCTACAATAATTGTTGTTTTTTTTTTTTTTAGTTTGTAATGAAATCATTTGTGTTCGTAGGTAATGAAAGTTTCAATTTTTTTATGCTTTTGTTTGCAGTATTCTATATATGTACTTAACATATAAGAGATTTTATTTGCCCATAGTAAGCAAAATCTTAATTATTAATGTCTCCATAACATTTATTGTTCATATTTTAAATATATAAATAAACAGTGTTCGAGACATTTTGTTATCATTCTAAAAATTTCGACCTTTTACGTAAAAAAGTCTTTAAGAGCCTCGTGTTAATTACAACACTTTATATCTCCAGAACTGCGACGTTTTTTATAATAAGAGTACTCACGATGGGCCTTGTAAACTGTGCAAAGGATGAAAGTGTGTAAAAATACATCAAATATTTTCTCAGCAACAACAAAATATACGCATTTAAAATTTGCATTAATTGCACTGAAAAAACCTTAAGTAAATTGGCTATGTGTTTTTATTTAAAAATTTTTAACATCTCTACAGCCAATTATTTACGAATGTGAATATAACAACTAAAACCAAAATATTATATTACTTCATTTATACAAAACACGTGCTTTCTTTTTTAGTTATTGCCTTTATTTAAATATTACAAAATTAATTATAAAGAATAAGCGGTGTTTTTGGCATTTTAGACAAAAAGCACTAAGCAAACGAAATCAAAACAAATACTTAAAAAAATACAATTAATTATAAAAGGACGCTCACGGTCTATAGCCATTTGCACAGCAAATTTGCTTAGTTTTAGTTTGCACAGATTCAATCGTGAGAACTCTTAATGTTTTAAAATAAAACCCGATTAAGATTGTTTAGCTTTTAATAATGTAATGCTTTAATTCTATAGGTGTCACACTTAGTTACTCACACAGAAAAACATACATTTTGTTTTTTAATAACTTGCCATTGCAAGTACTGCTTTTGCCAGACTATACAAAGCTTGACGTGCATGTTTTGGCAAACGTTTATGTGAACATGTTTTGACAAACGAGCGATCTGTTTTTATTTCGATTTCAACACAAAGGAAAATATTTGGTAAACAAACTCAAAAAGGCCTGTTCAGAGAAGAATATTCCTCTTTAAAATTGTTTTTTAACTCGTGTTTTGGGTTACTTTTTTTTACATACATACACAGAGGGAAAAAAAGCGTTCTAAAATTATTAACGAAGGGTATCAAATTAAGAACAAATTGTGAAAAATATTTCGTTAATTTTTAGTACCAAGTCAAGCTTAAAATAAGAACAAATGACACAAAATACCATAAGTTAGCAAATCAAGAACAACCGGTAGTAAAATCGTTAACAATGTATAAAAATATCATAAGTTAATAAAAAAAAAAAAATCGATACCAACGGTTAACGAAGTAAGCACAAACGGTCTTAACTCAATTTTAATACCAAATGGTATCAATTTCGGTAGTTTTCTACCACTTTTTTTTCTGATTGTACATACATAATTAGCCCTTACCATCCATCCTGTTTCGGAGTTACGACCTAGCTTCTTACAGAACTCATGTTGTGTGTTTAAATTTCTATGCATGGGTACCGGAAGCTACAGTTTAATGTCGACACCGAACGACAGACTTGAAAATATTTTCCGTGGCAATCTGTTACTTTCAGAGCTTTTGCCAGAAGACTGCTAAGAGGTAGTAGCCGATTGAAATATATTTTTTTAATATTTATTTTTTTCAAGATATCAGAGCTGACGTGTGAACTCTGAGCTCTCGTTTTAGTAAGCCAACACAGTAATCACTAGACGGTAAAATGTAGGTTCGGTATTCATGGATAAAATTGATACACACAATATGAATGCTCTGACAAGCTACGCCAAAATCTTGAAAGGGGTTGGAATATCCAATTATGTACGCATATATGTATGTATGTATGTAGGTACCAACATTTTATATGGAGCTGTTCTTAAATAAAGGAAATATAAATAAAATTTATTTCACTCACTTTCATTACAGTAAACTAAACTTCCTAGAAACATGGATTTTTTATTTCTATTTTTAAAAAAATTTCTTTATTAATTATCAGGATAGCACTTTGGCACCTACTTTTTTTATTGTTATTTTCAAGCGTTTTATGTAAAATTTTTTCAGTTTATTTTTTAAAGTGAAAACGCTGAGTTATCAGCTGTTATAAGAGATTGATTGTTCTTAGAAAAGCTTTTTGAAATGACAAGGAAGGACAAAGAAAATTTTATACTCAAAATCTTGTTGGCACTTCTAAGAAAGTTTATGATTTACACTACCTGCACATTTCTTAGAAATTTCATTTTTAAACAAATAACTGGGAAATCACACCACCATTTTATGACGGAAATATCGTTAGTTAATAATTACTATAAACAAAGAAGCATGAAAAATACGTTAATGTACCTGAAAGAGGCAATTAAGTACTTTATAGATTTTTATAAACACACTTACATATCACATTTATAATTTTCTTGCAAGTATTTATAGAATAGAGATTGTGGAACACGTTTTTTTTTTTCTTTTATTATTTAATGGCGACTTTCGATAACGATATTACTTTAGTAGCGTAGGCTAGCGAGAGCGTTAATTAGCCTAAGCAATTAATGTGGTATTAACTGTGATGTAAATAAATAAAACCAAACCGAATTTACACTGAATTTTGCTTTTTTAATATGGTCGCCGTGGTCTAGTGGTTAGTGTGTTGGCTTACTAAGACGTGGGCCCTGGGTTCGACTCCAGGCTCTGGCATCTTCAAAAAAAGAAATATGAAAAAAATATTTCTTTCGGCGACTACCTCTCAGCAGTCTTCTGGCAAAAGCTCTGAGAGTAACTAATTGCCATGAACAAGCTTCTCAAGTCTGTCGTTCGGAATCGACATTAAAAGTGTAGGTCCCGGTACTCATGGATAAAAATTGACACACACAACATGAGTGCTGCGAGAAGTTAGGCCGTAATCCTGACACAGGGTTGTAAAGGCCAGTTATGTATGTATGTATGTAATATGGCAACAAAGTGGACAATGTATCTAGCGTACTACTGTGAAGGAATGTTTAGAATGTTAGCATTCGCACTCGCATCTTCGAATTATTCGCTAAAATTATGCGAATATTTAAAGCACATAAAATTATTAAAATCTTGTTTTACGAATATACAAATCTATATATATTTCGTTGTTTGTCCGGGCGTATGTCCAATTCTCTTTCCGCAACTTTTTGAAGCCTTCTGATGTAGCAGAAAGCTTTGCATAGGTAAAGCTCATTTGCTCCACATGTGCAAGACGGAGCCAGATTTTTGATTTTTGGACTGTGGTCGGCTTTATGACTAGTATGAATTAAAAACGTGAAAAATTAAAAACTATTTAAATAATGTATCAAAAACACATGCACACACAAGTGATTATTGATTAGATATATACAAGATCTGTAGATTTTGGTCAAAATGTAATATGTTTTCGATCAAATTATTTGAATCCTCGCTATAAATCAAGTTTGTTTAGCAAAATACATAGAAGTTAATATGTTATTACTCTACAAATAAAATTGAGTTGGAGCTATAAGATTTAACTTCTTAAATAGAAATTTTGACATCTAAAAAATTTTTAAATGAAAGTAAGAGCAACACAGAAGAGCATTTTGTACTGTTTTTGATATAAAAAATTCAATAGAAGAGTACGACCAAGAAAACAAATTCATATTTCAAAAGATACATTACTTTGATAAGAAAAATTATTTAAAATATAAAATATTTGTTCCAGCTATACGTGAATTTGTTCCTTTATAAGTCTTAAAGGTCGTAGGTCATCAAACCTAATGTTTTCTAAATAAAACCTGGTTCAATGAAACTTCACATATTAAATTTGACATTGAGTTTTGTCATAAACACCTCATCATTTTTTATTTCATTAGCAAACCAAAGGAAAAAGAAAAATATTTCCATTCAAAACAAAACATATTTTTTACCATATACATTCAATATAATATATAAAAAAGTCTCCCGACGAGTCACTTAAGCAGAGACGAAATGGCCATAGAGACATGCTAATTAGTGTGTCCTTCTAAAAAAAATTTTGAGGATCAAGCTTATTTTGAACCACTATATGGTCAAGTATTCTTGAGAATTTTTACTGCATCCGAAGAAAAAAAATTTTTTTTGTTGTTTTTATAATTGTTGTATGTTTAATTCCGATGCAAACATAGTTCACACTTTATAGTATTAAAAATTTCATACAGAGGGTACAAAGCTTTAAAAGAGTATAACTCGAGAGCGGTAAAAGAAAATTAAATATTTTTCTGCTAATTTATTTAAAACTTAATAATCTTTTAAACTGCATCATTAGTTTTTTAGTCTTTATACACATTTTAAAATTTATAAGGCATTGTTTTCGATATTTCTTAAAAATTTAGGAAAAACTGTTAAGTAATATATCAAAATGTGCAAAATCATTGCTGAAACGTATTATTTATGCACATAAAACTAAAGATCAGAATATTTACTTTGACAATATTGACTCAGAAACCAAGAAAATATCGATTTTTTACCAATTCATAACCAAAATTTAAATAGAGCCCAAAAAGCTCGGATTTTGACTAAAAATCAAATTTTTTTTTTGGGCACCCTATTGCTTATCCCCAAAGCAATCCATTTCATCTATGGTATTGAAAAATATTTTCAATAATTTACTTTTCCACATATAGTTATAGAATTACATATAGTTATAAAGTTTAATTCCATTCGGAAGCGAAACTTAATTCATCGAAAGAAGACAAACGAATTTTTGATTTTTGGCAATGGAATTAAAGGGTGTTTTCAATAGAGATATAAAAGTTTGCAATGGAATAAAACAAAGTCGAATTTTTTAAATTCACATGAAACTTACTTTATTCGAATTTCAATTTTCTGATATTAGATTTGAAATATGACTTCTGGAAGATTCTTTAAACCCATTTTTCGATTACTTTTTCCAACATTTCTTTCATTGAATGTATCCCCAAGCGGCCAATCGTTTCAGGTTTATTAGCGTAGACTAGCGAAATTACATAGACTAGTATGCCTACAGAAAATATTTTAGCGGCGTTAAATCGCACGATCTTCGAGTCCAAGTCGCTAGTCTGAAACGTGAAACTATGTGGTTGCCACACAGCTACTGCAACTCATGGAGGTTCAATTAGTGAACGAAAAAGTCAGTACTAATGGCTCGATAGCGGTAATTCTGTAATTCTTTTAAACTAAAATGCTAAATATTTAGGTTCTTTCAAACAGGCTGAGCGTTAGACTATATAAAATTAAAAAGTTTAGAGGTAATAGGCGTGAAGCTTTTGAAACCGTTCCAGAATTGTATTCGTAGCCAAAAAGTCCTAAATCAAGTTATTTGTAGCGATAGAGTTTTAGATTAGGAGAGTTACAGAATAAGGCCTTAGTTACAGAATACCGACCTGTGATTTCAGCAACCTATAAAGCACACTAGTTTCTCTGAAAGTAACGGTGTCTCAACCTACTTCCTTATCTTCACTCGGATATTGTGCCCATTCAAACAAAAGTCAGCTTCATCGCTAAACAAAATTCGCTTAAGAAAATCGAGAGAAACGGCAATTTTATTTTGGGCCCATTCACAAAACCTACACCTTGTTTGTTGCTAAGTCAGTCTATTTGTCAAAACAAATAAAGCGTAAATCACTTGACAGCTAGAAAAAATGGCCGCCAGCTAAAAATAATGTGGTCAACTTAAAGTTCTATATCTTTATAAAACACCCGATACAAGACAGAGAAAATGTCAATTCCGTTGGCAAAACTAAAAACGATTTAATTCTTTTTTGAGAATGTAAAATATATGAATTGAACTCTGTGGCGTGGCTTATTATATTTCTCTATTTTATAGAACTTTACCTCACCGCAGATTATAACTACACAAACATGTGATTTACAATTAAACACGTTTTAAGAGTTAGACTTGTTTTCATAAAATGCTGATTTTATAGATTTTATTAAAGAAAAATATTACCTGAACATCATATTTAAGAAAAATTAAGCAAAACAAAAAACAGATGTTTTCTGAAAAAAAATACCCTGCGAAAGCGGGAATCCTAAGTTCCCAAGAATTACCGGCAAAGTATTTATCGTAAAAAAAATTCAAGTGCAAAAGTATGCAATATTTGCTACAATTATTTTCATATGAAAAATAAGACATGAGCTCTGGGTTCGACACCCAGCTCCGACATCTGAAAAAAATAAAAAAAAAAAAAATATTTCTTTCGGCGACTACCTCCCAGCAGTCTTCTGGCAAAAGCTCTGGGAGTAATTAGTTGCCATGAACAAGCTTCTCAAGTCTGTCGTTCGGAGTCGACATTAAACTGTAGGTCCCGGTACTCATAGATAAAAATTTACACACACAACATGAGTGCTGCGAGAAGCTAGGCCGTAATCCTGACACAGGGTTGTAAAGGCCAGTTATGTATGTATGTATGTTATGTATGAAAAATAGTATTTCTGAATACTTCCATGGTGCCCAATATCGTAATTTGTCCCCTACGCTACAAAAGTAGAGCGACAGGGACAGCAAACGACGCCATAATTATTGCCGCTCTTTTGACATTTCTCTTCATTAAGGTTTGCCATTTCATGATGGAAAGATATACGAGCCATTAACGAGTCGAAATTATTAAAATTTACTACCGAAAGTCGGAGTTAGTGGCCTCAACGTTAAGAGCGCTACGTTCAATTTATGGTCGTTATAATCGTCCTAGCAGATCAACAATTGAGCGTCTAGTGGAAAAATTTGAATACACAGGCACAGTACAAAACGTTCCCATGCCAGTGAGATAAAAAAGTGCCCGTAGTGTCGAGAATATTGCTGCCGCTGAAGCTTCAGTTAAAGAAAGAGCAAATGAGTCTCTCACACGTCGTTCTCAAGCGTTGGGCATCTCTGTGACGTCGTTGTGGCTAATTTTGCAAAAAGATTTTGGCCTACATTCTTGCAAGATCAAATTGACGCAAGAACTGAAGCCGCTTGACCACCAGAAGCGTCATATGTTCGTGAATTGGGCTGAGCAACAACTTGAAAATAATTCCGATTTTCATCGAAAAATCATCTTCAGCGATGAGGCTCATTTCTGGCTGAATGGCTTCGTTAATAAACAAAATTAACGTTATTTGTCAGGCAGCAATCCATACGTACTCCAGGAGTTATCTTTGCATCCCAAAAAAATTACGGTTTAGTGCGGTCTCCCGTGATGAACAAGACCGACACGTTACTGTGAATGGGAATCGCTACCATTCAATGTTAACTGAATATTTTTGACCGCAATTGGATGATATGGACTTGGAGGACATGTGGTTCTAACAGGATGGCGCCACAAGCCACACAGCAAATGTCACAATCAATTTATTGGTAACCAAGTTTGGAGAACGTGTTATTTTACGAAATGATCCAGCCGATTGGCCTTCTCGATCATGCGATTTGACGCCGTTATACAATTTCCTGTGGGGCTACGTCAAGTCTATGGTCTATGCCAACAGGCTAGTGACGATTGATGAACTTTGTACGAATATCGAATATGAAATTGCAGCAGTATCGGCCGATTTATGCTTAAAGACTGTCGAAAATTGGTTTCAGCGTCTGGACCATAATCGTGACCATATATTAAAGACTTTCATTGATATCCAAAACCGTTTTTGGTTTAATTAAAAAAAAAACTTTTGTAGCGCTCTTATTGAAAACCCCGATACAACGCTAAGAATTACAGCAAAATGTGATGTCTTTTAAAAACAAAATAATAAAAAAAAACCCAACTACAAATCACATGCTGCCGAAGATCTGCTGAAAGAATTTAAAACTGTGAAAAAAAATTTCTAATTTAAAAGTTTCTGGTGCAAAAAAACCAATATGATATAAAATAAAAGTATTCAGTGTTAACAGAAAAACCAATCATATGGGTGTGATGGGAAAAATATATTTTTCCCGCATAAAGGCAACAACATATTGAAAAGGATATATGTACTTACTACGTCATAGATGACGATCAATTTCACGAACAGTAAACAAAAGCAGAAACATAAATGAAAATGCAATATGTGTTTCGTTTGTGTATTTTCCCTTTGGGAAAAATTATGAAATTTTATAGCGGATTTTCCTACAACATATTAAATCAATTACTTAAAACTGTACGTGTTATTGGTTAACTTATTCTCGAATTATCCAATTACAAAGTCAGTCTACAAATTACTAATCTCTTTAGCATATTTTTGTTAGACTTTAATGTTTATATTTAATTAAGAGTTTAAAACGCTATGGATTAAATACGTATGTGTGTATGTATGTCCGAGTATTTGATAACTTATTGCAAGCATATGTAAAATTCCATTATCTGAGACATACATACGTATTTCCCGAGACACGTGTCTATAAGAGTACGTAATAGTAAAACGCGTTTTCAATACTGAATTTTTCCCGCTTATCCGTTTATTGTGGAAAATCCAATTATAATTGTTTTGTTTTTTTATTGTATATGAACGTATGTATATGCACCATGTTGTGATGACAAATATTTAAAACATTATTTTTAACTGCCGCACCAACACAAACTGAGATAAAATATGTACTGAAATTTTGTAATAATTTTATTCTTTACTCGGGTATTTACGCGACTTTCTTCATTCATAATAACTTAATTGTCCACTTATTAGATAAAACATACATTTGTGTGGTATTTTCCGAGTTCGGGTTTTTTCAACACATACATTTATGTACTCGTACGTGCTGAAAATCGTCTACAATCTTATCTCTGCATAATGTCATAAAAACATGCGACTTGTTGTCATATGATTAACAAAATATGTGCAAGTGCAGATACAAAGTAGCCGTTTATGAAAAGTACTTGTGCTTTGCATGTCACACACTTTCTCTAAGAAAGCGTTAGTTGGTTAATCTTCTCTCATTTAATTCTAAGTAGTCTGAGTATTTCTTATACCTGTTTTCATTCATATTTTTTTTTTCTTTTCGTTTAAACAAATTCTTTCCCTTTCTATTGATTTCTGTATTGTTCGTAAGGCAGGTGATTTTTACTGTAGATTTCTTTTGATTCTAAGACACTTGCTAAAATTCACCACTAAGAACTTTTTGCTTTTGAAAGGGAGTCTTTCTAGGATTTATATTTTCAATAGTTTGTACAACAAACTGTAATGAGTATCATCCTATTTTTGCACCTTGACTAGAAATCTTTTGTTGCTAAAAATACAAAAGATTTTTTTTTGCAGTATGATTGAAGTTTGTCTGAAACATAAGGCTTCAGTTTAGTCAGTGACGTACTTTAGAATGTTTAAAATGGGAGAAGTGTTGAGTGGCGATACATACAAATCAGAATTCAGCAAAATGAGAAAAAAAAAAGACAATTTAAATAAAACTGACAGACACCGAACCATTACTTTTGATTAGCAATTTCGAAAAATTTTTAAATATTATGCTTATAAAGATTTATAATTTGGGAAGTGCAATAAGTAAAATATAATTAAAAAATCGTATGAATTTTAATAGCCTAAGATAAGAAAATTGCATAAAAATATGAATATGTATAACACTAAGAACTCTGATGAGACCTTTCGTAGCTGGGTCGAAAACTAGTTCAGTTCTGCTATTCCTTAACGAATTTTAATTCTCATAAGAATACCAATACCAGGATCTTAGGCTTTGAAATTCATAGGATAAGTATAATATAGATTCAATAAATATTCGAATTTAATTCGAAAAAATATATAATAATTATAATTAAAAAAGCTATTCTTGTTTAAGACTCATAATATACGATCTGGCTTACATTGAAAGATGGATATGAATTGCTAATCGATAGTGCAAGTCAAGGAAACTTCCTAAATGGAGTGAAATACTTAATAGGAACTGGCAATGTGAGCCTGTCCCACGAACTTTTATGACAAACTTGAAAATTAATTGAACCAAATACAGATACAGATATTGGCATATTCCGGCATTTAGCGCATGGCGGCAGTGCAACGGAGAGCAGCGCTCCGCATAGCGTGCTCCTACCGCACGGTATCGGAGCCGGCTGTCTTGGTGGTCGCCGGGGTCATACCCATCGACCTCCTCGCCAGGGAGCGACAATTCGTCCACCAACACAGGGACGAAATTGGTAGAGAAGGCGCACAATCTGTGGCAAGGTCTCAGTCCCTCCGTGACTGGCAGTTACGGTGGGATACTGAGACACGCGGAAGGTGGACTTACGCCCTTGTCCCTCAAGTGGACGCTTGGCTAAATCGTCAGCACGGTGAGGTAGATTACTACCTCACGCAGTTGCTGACGGGCCATGGGCACTTTCGGTCTTTCCTGTTTAAAATAGGAAAGGCCGTAAGTCCCACATGCGTCTACTGTGGAGCACAATCCGACTCCGCTTTCCACACTTTTTTTGAGTGTGAGAAGTGGATGTTGGAGAGGCGTGCACGGGAGAGGGATCTTGGCATCTTGACTCCCAATACCATCACGGGAGTCATGTTAGGAAACCTTGCTGCATGGAGTAGGATCGCCTTTTTTGCGAGGGGGATTCTTCGTCGGAAGGAGAGAGACCTGGCAAGGTCGACAGAGCCGTAGGGTCCAACTGGACCGGCATATAAGGCTCCATCCTGAAGTAATGTCATAAATTGACGGTCCCAGGATGGAGCCTGGTGATATAGAGAGGGGTTTTAGCCGGTAGGCACGCAATAACTGCGTGGAGTCCGGCACGACGGGTGGCAACAACCACCTAAGTGCGTAAATGCATTTCCCCTCTCACCAAAAAAAAAAAAAAAAAAAAAAAAAAAAAAAAAATATTGCGGCATTTATTAGGCAATGAGAATATGAATATTGTCGTAGGTTATTTCGAACTATTATTTGAATAATAAAATTTGATTAAGTATTTATTTAGAAATATATAATATTTAGGTTTTATTAGAAGTCAAGCTTCCACCTTGACTTTTGAAATAATACTCTGTTTTACAATCAATAATTAATGCTTTTTATACTTTAGGAAAATAAATGTGTATATGAATTCATATACATAAATACAGTAAATATTAATATAAATATATGTACATACTAGCTGACCCGGCAAACGTTGTTTTGCCCTGAAATATTTTGATTTTGTCTCCAATTATTTCTTTTTTTATAAATTAATCTTAAGTACGATAAGTAGCAGTGCAACATAATCAAGATGAATACATTTATACAAAATAAAGAAAATATAAACATGTCCGATCCAACTTGCAATAGCAAAATGTATAATTAAACTTATAGCGACAAATATGTATGATCAAACATTAACATTGAACATGCACGATCATGTCGCTCATCCAACATACCCATACTATAATGTGTGTAGAAAAATAAACATGTTCGATATGAATACATACTTACTACTCAAACTATAATAATAAGGGTATTTGCATGTTACTACTTCTTCGAATATTTACATAAAAGGGTATGTATGTATGTATAAAACATATAAATAATATGCTCCAATGTTGTTCTAGAAGCTCTGTTAAACTTGATTCTGCAGCACACAGTAATAAAGAGTAGGGTCCTAGAGACTATGGTCGAATACAACACTTTTTTGAGAGTACCGTAGCTTGACAAATCTCCTGGAGAGGACGAGAAATTTCGTTTAGAAACAGTTTGTGGTGAAGCTCAATAATAATGACGCTATTTTTTTTTTTTTTAATTTTCGAACCGCTTCCTTAACTGTGTTCAAGAACTTAATAATAGCCGGCGTATAGTTTTCCACCATTCGATTTAAGATACTACTTTTTTCATTATTTTGTCCTTTTCCAATAAAGAAAACATAATCAGCATAATCTCCTGTGATACCTTGCGTTGTTTAGTACAGAATGCACTTTTAAAATTTGAAAATTTAAAATAATTCGGGCGAACTTAATCATCCTGTAAAGGAATTGGAAATTAAATTCATTGTTTATGGCCAGTGAATATGTGAAATAGAGCTTCTCCTTCTTACTTATATTTTGCCAAATGATACCTTTTTGCTTTAATATTATCGCGTAAACGTTAACAGTAGAATCGCACTCGACTATTTTTTCTTATTAAAGATATTTAATAAAAATTATTCTATGCGTATCACCAAAACCAAAATGTCTCCGCCTTCTTTGGACATGATTCTCCTATTTTATTCTTCTGCTTCAATTGTTCTTTTGCTGTAAAACATCATCTTGGGATGGATGGGATACTTCGGACAAGGCAAAGTCTCTGATTGGGGTCAACCTGGCGACCTCCAGAACGATCCTTGTTCCCGTTGTATTCAAGTCGACATACAGCCTCCACGCGGCCCTCCTGGATGACATACTAGCACCCGCTAGCTTGTTAACTAATGTATGCGGCGATTGTCCAATCCCCTGGACTTTAAATTTGGGTTGTGCGTAGGGCTTGAAACCCACCACGTAAAAACGTTCTTCAATGAAAGCAAAAACAATAGCCTCTAAACGGACCCCCTTTTATGTTGACGAACTTGGCAAACGTTTTAAGGACTATGATTTAAGGATATGCACCTGGAATGTGAGAACCCTTTATAGGGAGGGTGCCTCTATCCAATTGGCGGATGCTCTCACAAAATGCAGGGCTGACATCACCGCCATCCAGGAAATGCGATGGATAGGACAAGGTTGTACGAGGCAAGCAACATGTGACATCTACTACAGCTGCCATGACAAGAGACGCGAATTTGGCTGCGGATTCGTAGTAAGTAAGAGACTTCGCCATCTTGTCTCGGAGTTCACCCCCGTGAACGAAAGAATTGCTACGATCCGAATAAAGGCAAAGTTTTATAATATCAGCCTTATTTGCGTGCACGCCCCGACGGAAGAGAAGGATGATGCGGTCAAAGATGCTTTCTACGCAAAGCTCGAGGACGTATACGATAGGTGTCCGGCACATGACGCCAAAATTGTCCTCGGCGATTTCAATGCGAAAGTTGGACGTGAAGGTATCTTTGGCCCCACTGTCGGACAGTTCAGTCTTCATAATTCCACCTCACTGAACGGAATGAGACTGATCGATTTCGCCGCGGCGCGAAACATGGTAGTTTGTAGCACCAGGTTCCAGCATCTCGATATCCATAAGGCCACCTGGCTCTCTCCTGATCGATCTACCAACAACCAGATCGATCACATTGTGATTGATGGAAGGCATGTATCCAGCATACTAGACGTGCGCACATTTAGAGGTCCAAATGTCGACTCGGACCATTATCTTGTCGCAGCCAAGATGCGACTGCGTATATGCGCGTCGAATACGACACGTTCTAGTGTGCAAGGGAAGCTGGACATCAAAAAGCTGCGATCACAAGAGACAGCCAGGTCGTTTTCCGATCGCCTTTCTCACGAGCTGAATTACATCCCATCCTCTCTCGAAAGTATTGGTGGACAGTGGTCTCACATCGCTCACTCTCTGCGCAGCGCTGTCGAAACAGTTCTTGGTTTTGAGCGTCCTCCCCGCAGAAACCAATGGTACGATGAAGAGTGCCGTGAGGCCACTGCAGCAAAGAACGCTGCCTATAGACGAACATTGCAGTCCACCACTACAAGAGCAACGGTGGAGGCGTATAGAGAAAAGAGGAGGGAAGAGAGACGCCTATTTAGAAAGAAGAAAAGAGAGCAAGAAAGGCGTGATCGTGAGGAAATCGAGATGTGCAGGAGTAGAAATGATGCTCGAAATTTTTATAAAAAGATAAGGCGTCTTACTACTGGTTTAAAGCCCGGAGCAACCTTCTGCAGAGACGAACATGGTAACCTGGTTACAGATGCACAAGGAACACTAAGATTATGGAGACAGCACTTCTCTAATCTATTGCAGGGTGATGGCGACACAAATTCCGCCTCTAGAGATGCTGTGCCGGACCCAATCATTAACGACGACGTCGAGATCCCGTCCCCCAGCCATGAAGAGGTCAAGGTTGCCATATGGCGACTGAAGAACAACAAAGCAGCTGGACCTGATGGTTTGCCAGCTGAACTCTTCAAGTATGGAGGCGATGAGTTGGTTAGGTGCATGCACCAGCTCATTTGCAGAGTATGGCTGGAGGAAAGTATGCCCAACGATTGGAATCTTAGTGCTCTCTGTCCCATCCTGAAAAAGGGAGATCCCACGATATGCACCAACTACAGGGGTATAAGCCTCCTCCCTATCGCATATAAGGTTCTTACGAGCGTATTGTGTGAACGACTGAAGCCATTCGCCATCTCACTGATTGGACCTTATCAGTGCGGCTTCAGACCTGGTAAGTCCACCATTGACCAGATATTCACACTGCGCCAAATCCTGGAGAAGACCCATGAAAGTCAAGTCGACACACACCATCTTTTTGTCGACTATAAGGCAGCCTTCGATAGCCCAATAAGGGATCGCGTTTATGCCGCAATGTCTGAGCTCGGTATTCCTGCTAAGCTGATAAGGCTATGCAGAATGACGCTGAGCAACTCCTGCAGCTCCGTCAAGGTAGGAAGAGACCTCTCCGAGCCTTTTAATACCGTGCGAGGTTTCAGACAAGGCGATCCCTTATCCTGCGACCTCTTCAACTTCGTCATGGAGAGCGTTTTGCGAAAGGCAGGTGTGCATCGTAACGGCACTATTTTTAATAAAAGTGTCCAGCTCCTTGCGTATGCCGACGACATAGACATCATTGGGCATACCAAGCGAGATGTCACCGCAGCCTTTAATGCTATTGAACGAGAGTCTGCAAAAATGGGTCTGGCGGTAAATGAGAGCAAGACGAAGTACATGTTGTCGACGAGTAGGGACGCTGATCGTATCGGCTCCCAGGTTACAGCCGGCAACTATACATTCGATGTGGTCAAGGAGTTCATCTACCTTGGCACCGCCATTACCAGCAAGAATGATGTCAGTCTGGAGATCAAGCGAAGAATTACACTGGCCAACAGGTGCTACTACGGTCTCGGTAGGCAGTTTAGTAACAGAGACCTCTCTCGTGCGACGAAATTAACACTCTACAAGTCGCTTATTCTTCCGGTGCTTCTCTATGGTGCGGAAGCATGGACGCTGTCTTGTGCCGATGCAGCGGTACTGGGAGTGTTTGAGAGAAAAATTCTTCGCAAGATCTTTGGTCCACTGAAGCAAGGCGATGAGTTTCGCATTAGGACCAACTATGAGCTGTATGAGCTCCTCGGCGACGTAGATGTTGTCCAGCGCATTAACATCCAGCGGCTGCGCTGGCTCGGCCATGTTGTTCGGATGGAAGAATCTGCTCCAGCGAAAAAGGTTTTCGATGCGAAGGTCACTGGACGTCGGCGTAGAGGACGTCCATGTTTACGTTGGAAAGACCAGGTAGATGGAGCCCTGTCATCAATTGGTGTGACCAACTGGAGAAGGCGTGCGCTTAGCAGAGACGCCTGGAGACTAGTGTTGAGGCAGGCCGAAACCCGTTAACGGGTTGTTATGGCCAGCTAAGTAAGTAAGTAAAACATCTATGGTATGCTAATTTGTCGCCAATATGTGCACTTGAAATACCTGTTCTTTCAGGTAGCTGACACACCTTCAACCAATGACAATTCAATACCATTTTCTAAATAATCTTTTTAACTGTTTCTGATATTGGCACATCAGTTAACCGAGCAGTACGTTGTTGGTCTTCGCAGTTCGTACGGTCTCGTCGAAATCATGCAATACAATATTTTATAGTCGTAAACAAAGGAGCAGACTACCCTAGAATATAATTTAATTTAATATTGGTTGGACGAAGGTCTTTCTAATTAAAATATTGACAAAAATTTGATATGATAAGAAATTGGTATGGAATGGAATGATAAGAAAATTGAAGTATTAAAATGAAGTACCACAAAAAAAGTGTTCCTTTAAATAACTCATCATCATCCTATTTATTTCCACGGCACTGGTCTGATGTTAATGCACATTTTGCTATGTACGAGTATGATGCACAGTATTACGAAGTATGATGCAAAATCAAACTAAAAATATATCCACAAAAAAATCAAACAACTTTAATTGAAATTCCTTAAAGAATGTAATCTTCAAACAAAATACTTAAACAACAGAAGCCTTTTTAACAATTAATTCGAGAACACACAAACATTTTTACTTAAACAAATACATTCAAATAAAACTGATGTGTGATATTGATGACAAAAGGATACCCTAAAACAACACCGACAATAACAAAAAATGAATTGAACATGATGTTAGAGAAGAAAATAAAAATTATTTTTATCGATGAGTATTCTATTCTGACACAACAAAAGGAAAAGAAACAACAAAGAAAATAAAATCAAATCACTGCCACGGGCCGACCGGTGTTTCATAATAACAGTTGAAAAGGACACCTAAACATAGACACGACACACATAAATACTCGTAGGCTACCAAAAATCAAAACATAAATTCCAATAGACAGAAATCATATAGAACTTGTGTCTATTAAATCAAAATAACAACAGTAGAGGAAATTATTAAAAAAAGCCAGCAAAAGGAATTGCTTCCAGGAATTAATGAATACACAGGACCGCAAACGATGACACACATATACTCGCATAAAGATTTCAAACAGATGAATAGGGAGGGTAAGACTACAAAAAAAGTTAAATCACCTGGCCCATTTGGATGATTGTAAGAAATTTCATAGTCATAAAACCATTGTACGTTATTATTACACGCGCTGTATACGAGTAAATAAAGTTAGTTAGAACAGGTCTACAAGGTGTATAGGTATAGGCAAAAATGAATTAAAAATACTCTACAAATAAAAAGCACTGAGTTGGATTAAATTATTTAATTAAAGAAACTAAAAATCCTAAAGTTAGAATTTAATATTCCTCAAAAACTTGTTTGAGAAAGACGCTACCTTGCTCGTAATTAGTTAGAATGTTTGTTGACATAATTTCTCCTAGTTCAGGGTAAAAAAAAATGAAAACTCCGAGAGTAACTGATTGCTATTAACCAACTTATCAAGTCTGTCATTCTGAGTTGACTTTAAGCTGCAGGTCCCGGTATTCATATATAAGAATTAACACACAACATGGATGCTACGAAAAGCTAGGCCGTAATCCGTAAAAACAGGGTTGTAATGGACAATTAAGTGTGTATGTACGTATGAAGTAATGTAAACGATATTGTGAGTCAAACGCTGTGCAAGGCTTCTACACCAAAAAAAAAAAAAAACATCTGTGTTGCAACTATCCGATAACCTTTCTTGAGTTATGATGTAATATAAGTAGAAGAGTAGACGCCTTATAGAAAGAGTCAAAATGTTTCACACCCATTACAAAAAATGTCGACCCGATGAAAAAAAACTAAAAATTAATTTTAGCGCTTAGGAGATCAAATCCTTTACTTTTCGACACTTTTATTCTTATGGCACAATCAACTTTTATTTTATTGATCAGTGTTACCTAAACTAACAGCCTGTTTCTAGAACAAGAATGGTTTTTGACATTCGTCTTTTTATATGTGAAACAACAACAAAAACACTCAAATTTGTTACTGTTTCTCATATAAAAAGACGAATGTCAAAAACCATTCGTGTTCTAGAAACAGGCTGGAACAGTTTGTAGATGCATTTTCTAAAAAGTTCCATTAACAAAACATTTTTTTAAATACTGTAATAATTAATTCGTCTTTTTAACTAAAACCTAATTACTTTAACTAACTTTTTATCAATTTGTTTTCTGTGTGTATGAATACTCCAAACTACTTTCTTGTATAAACCTTTTAATTGAACTATTTTTTAATACTTCGTGTAGGGCAATAACTAATTCTTAGAATATCCAAAACCTTATCAATGGCAATAGTTTAACAACCAGTGCTGATTTGGTTCGTTACAAATACGTTTATTTACAAAAAACATTTCGACCCCAACAAAATTTTCCTTTTTACTGGGCACCTAGCAGCTGTCTTATCAATAAATGTTAAAAAGAAAAAAATTAATAAATCACTATATAATAAAATCCGTATTGTAACGTTTTTGTCACCTCTATTATTGGAACATCATTTTCAAACAAAAGAAATTCATTTTTTTGGCTTTTCTCGCTAAAGGAACAAAATAAATATCCTGTGAAAGCCTATTCACGCTGAATTATTTTTTCAAAGACTTGACATTATTATGGTCATCATCATTTTTAATATTATTTGTTACTGATTTTTGTTTGTTTTTTTTAATACAACATATTGTTGTTAGCTTTTGTCTATTTCCTTTAAACAATCGTTAAAAAAAAAGAATTTCAAACAGGAAAGTAAAATTTAAAAAAAAAAAACAATTTTTTGAATTTTTGTTAGAAAATGTAATTAATGGGATATAAAAAACACCACAAATACATTAAAACATGGCAATTCTCTCCGTAGAGTTTTTTTTTAAGGTTTGGGAGATGTCAACTCACCTTATTCGTATTTTAGTAGGAGTCCAAGTCACGACCTACAAAACAGCAACATTGCACACGACGCATTAGTCCACTGGATGATATGCGCTTAATTTAATAATCCCTATTAAGCATTGCAAAGACTTAGTTGACAATACAGGCAAAAAAGTAATTCATTTGACAAATACAAGTGCAAATAAACAAACTTATTCATAAAAGATGTTTAACAATTGAAAAAAGAAAAATTATAAAGCAAATAATAAATTGCCATGGACGTTATCATTTTAATATCAAGAATTGTTATGTTAAAAATACCTAAACATTAGTGCTATCAAATTCTGCTACTTTTCATTACTCGATAGTACCCAATACTACTCAATACTTTTAATAACTTCGAAGAAAAAATACAACTCTTAAAGTATTGATTAGTTACTTTTAAGTATTGAGTACCCAAAAATTAGTACAAATACTCAATACTCGGTACCCATTACACAATACTTTGCCAGCAATACTATACATGTGTATTTTTACTTTAAAATTTCAGAAATCATTGCCGGATCATCAAACATGTTTGAAAAGCAGTTTCAGTGAAAACGTTTCGAAATTTCAAAACTATTTTTATAGCTGTTTATGTCATGGGTTTGAAAACGTTTTCAAAACGGGCAGAAACATGACAATAGTAAGTGAAATAACTCACCAAAATCGTTGCATTTTCTATTATACTTTTTTTCTGGGCACTGAATTCTTGCCGCTGTTTTTTCCAGAACAAAAGTTATTTATTTAAAGTATAGGAAATTTAATGTGTTTTTTTTTGTGCTGTAACGTGGTGCAACAGTCTTTATGAGTTCGTCTTTTTCAGGACAAAATTAGGTACACAGAATAAACAAATCCTTTATTCCCGTGTACATACATAAAAATAAAAAGAAAATTAAAATGAGTTTTAAGTCAAATTTTGCATCCATATTTTTATGTAAAATACATTTCAAATATATTATAATTTTTATGAATACATATAAGGGTAAGTGTTTAAAAAAATGTCAATCAACTTTTTAATTGTTTCAACAATTTTCGATCATCGAAAAAATTTCAAACAAAAATTAATGGAATATATTGTTTACGTAACTAAGATCAGTGCAATAATTTTTTTTCGGAACACTATAATCTACTACAATTTACATCAGCATAAAAAGGGCAACAGCATAAAAACATAGCAGCTAAAGAACTAAGCAAGATTTTGGTATCTAAGCTTCCTAAAAATGACACTATGCAAGATATTGTAATAACACTTGTCAGAAAAAAAATTTTTGTAGCAACAATTAAGAAAAATTTTGAAATAGGTTGTATGTATACAAAACATAAAAGAATTTTTTTGAAACCTTGCACGTGTCACCAGGTGACAAAATATATATAAAATGCTGTTTTTATAATAAGAGAAAAGTGCAATTAAAACATAATTTTAACACCTTTTCTGACAATATTTTTCGCACTCTCTTTCATTCTCTCTGTGTCGCTTACATTTGTCTCTTTTATATATGCATACATATATACATATGTATATGTAAGATCCACATTTTTGTATATACTTTACAAAAATCAATTTAATTTAAGACTTTAAAAGAATGTGTCACCTTTTCTTTGCTTTAAATTTAAAAGAAACGCAAAAAAAACAATAATAGTCGTAATTACACCGGTTAATAAATCTGAATCATACCACACACATATGTATATTTATACATACTCGTACTCAGGTATTACTGTTTAACAACATCTGCCTGTTAACAAGAGTGCTACGTAAACGTGGCGTGGTGGCGCACTTACTACACTGCAAAAACCATTTGCGCACTTTAACACCAAACCAAAATATAGGAGCACTTAACCACCACTACCACCATCAATGTCAGGCATAAAATCTAAAAATACTTTCAGAGATTTCAACTACAACCAACTGTGTGACAGAGTTGTCAGATTAGAACATTTATCCCCAAAAAGAAGATTTTTTTCTGCAACGGAGATGAGAAAAATACATATATGGTATGATTAATTTTTGTTCAATTTTTTCGTTACACTTTTAAGCTAAAAGAACATTAGAAGCACAATGCTTTGTTTAAACTTCATATACTATATGAAATATAAAAAGGAAGCCTTGTACTCTGAAAAAATTCGCCACACTGTTTGTATGCTATGTTCATAGCCGTAGTCTAGTATCTAGTCTGTTGGCTTACGGTTACTAAGACGTGAACTCCGTGTTCAAACCCCAGCTCTGACATCTTGAACGAAAGAAATATAAAAAAAGTATTTCTTTCGGCGACCACCTCTTAGTAGTCTTCCGGCAAAAAGTCTGAGAGTAATTGATCGGCAGGAACAAGCTTCTAAAATCTATCGTTCGCATGGATAAAAATTGGCGAACACAATATGGGTGCTGTGAAAGTCTACGCTGTAGCACTGAAACAGGGTTGTAATGGCTCATTATGTATGTATGTATATAACGAATTTATTCTTTAGTTATTTCAAAATAATTCTAAAAAGAAAAAAAAAGATGATTAGAAAACTTTTGGGAATTTTTAGGAAAAAAAAATTGTAAAGCAGGCATAAAACCTCAAAACAATCTGACAACACTGACAATGTCCTATTCATACAACAAGTTTCTCACTAGAAACCTAAATAAAATAAGAGAAATTATTTAGGAATCTGCCAAAAATGAAGCATCATTTTATAAGGGGTGTTTGGGTTATAAATGATCTGTAATTTTAAACATTAAAATAATTAAAAGTCCGTTTATATATATATAAGTAGTATGTGTTAATAATTATTTGTTTGAATAGATGGCTGGTTGGCTGTTACTCAAATAAAGTTGACAGCTGCCCTATTGGCATCAACCCCTAGAAATGTTACAGCAAGATCGTTTGTAAATAGATGATGTACATTAACGTGTTAAAGATCTTGTTGAACTACGTCATCACAAATTGTGCATTTGTGTTTGTGTGCTAACATCCCTTGATTTACGGTGGAAAAAATAAATCCAAAGGATTCTTAAAGAAAAACAATTGTTTACCGTGATTTTTTTATTATATTCTTATTTTCCCCTCGGACATTGACTTGTCTACATCTGCTGTCGCTGAACAATACAAGGAATCTTAATCTATTACCAAAAAAAAAAAAAAAAAAAAAGAAAACTAAAAACAATAAAATTTAGATTCTGGAAATAATGAAAATAATTCAAGCAAAAAAATAACAACAATAAAATTTAAGTGAAATCACTGTTAATATCTGATTCCTTCATTACGATACCTGGTGGTGTTTCATACTTTTTTAAAATTGTGGTGGATGTCTTTTGATTTTGACAACAACAAAATTATTTCTTACATTGTCTTCAGGCAGGGCAAAGCAACCGCAATTGTTTTAATGTTTTTGTTTTTGTTTTGATAAGATGTTTTTGTTTCAAATACAAAAATTTATTTCGACATGTGCAAGAATATAACGGAAAGAAAAATATCTGTTGGTTTTCATAACAAATTGGAAAAATCTTATAAAACCCGTTTCAATATTTACTTTGAAAGGAATCGTGCTATTTTTATTTCGTTTTGACATGATATCGTAGCTTAAAGAACATTTGTAAAGCTATATTTACACCATATAAGTTCTCATCTGATTATAACAGATTTTAACAGTTACAACACAGACGGCAATATTAGATGCTGAAGGCAATAATTTTGAAAATAGAAAATGTTCTATTTTCAGCTGAGCTCAGGCAAAGACAATTAAAATTAAATTAGATTTGTAGTTAAACTATCTGAGTCTATCTGAGTGCTCTTCTGATATAAAACTCTGATGAGAACTTTGGTGGTGTAAATATAGCTTAATAGAAAAATACTAATCTAAGCATTAGTCCAGGGCTTAATATAAAATCACAAATACTTGATGGGAAAGACGCAATGACTTTTTTCAACGTTATATACCAACTGTTGGAAAAACTTATGCTTCATAGGCTTTATATTGATAAAAATTAAACATTTTTCTATTTTCAAGCAAATTATTCCTTTTCTGTCTTGTTTTAGAGCACCGGATGCTGTTTTAAAAGCCGTTAGAACTTAAGAAAGTCTTATATATCAAATAACCTGAGCTCAGTGAATTTTTAACATTTATAATCAGCATACTCTGGCAAATTATCATAAAAAGATTTGCAAGCTTTCAACAAACTCACCCAACTATTCGCAAAATTGCAATATAACAAAGCTATGTTTAGCGATGAAGCCAATATTTGTTTTTCGCGTTTTAGACGCAAAACTTTTTTTCTTTAAAAACAGAAAACGAGCTTGTGGTTTTTTTTTTCTTTTTTTATGACCAATACTCAGGGGTAAATCCCTACTCATGCAGTGCATTGTCTTGGAATGTGAAGATGGTTGATAGATACATACATACATATACATACATAACTGGCCTTTACAACCCTGTGTCAGGATTATGGCCTAGCTACTCGCAGCACTCATATTGTGTGTGTAAATTTTTATCCATGAGTACCGGGACCTACAGTTTAATGTCGACTTCGAACGACAGACTTGAGAAGCTTTTTCATGGCAATTAATTATTCTCAGAGCTTTTGCCAGAAGACTGCTGAGAGGTAGTCGCCGAAAGAAATATTTTTTTCATATTTCTTTTTTTAAGATGTCGGAGCTGGGTGTCGAACCCAGGGCTCATGTCTTAGTAAGCCAACACACTAACCACCAAACCACTCAAGGGCCAGTGATATGCCTTCACCCTTGAATGATCAAACAGCAATTGCCTTATGTGAATGTTGAGCGTCTTCAGTAGATTAACTTTTATCTTCCCAGAAGGTGACGCTTGAAGACGGACCTCTTGGAGGGGGCGACCTCCTATTTTTTTTTTAAATTTAGTTTTTAATTCAAATTATAATTTTAGAAAATTTTTAGATTGAACCTCGGTCGTGTGAGTTTCTATGCGAGCGCTTAACCACGCCCCCGTACGAGTATCAATGATGACATTTATCTAGGCATATGGTTTTCACAGAAAAGCGATACGTGCTACATATACGGTCACCGAAATTTACGAGATATTGAAACAAAAATAAGGCATTGCTTTCGGTAAACTCTTATACTAATTGTCCTCCGCGGTGGAAACTATGTGTTGAATTTAATTGCTCCTTTTATTTTGTATACTTATTAGAATTTGGAACGTTTAAGATACGGATAATTGGTTTTGTGAATATATAAATTTATTATTTGAAAAAAAAAAATAATCATTATTGAATAATGGATGTGGAAATCCGAATTTAAATCCCAATAAGAAAAAAATATTCAAAAACTTATATTTGAAAGAAACTATATATGTGTATTATTATACTCGTTTTTATTAACCTTTAACTACTGAGGTGGTGGTAAATTTTACCCCCTCCTTAGATTTTTTAATTTATTTTCTTCGGTTGAGCGCTGTTGAGTCCCTGTTCTGTTATACTAAATCTTTGATTTTTTTATTTTTATAATCATATTTATATAAAAATGTATTTTCTTGTTCTTTTAAAAATAAATTATTAAAAAAAAATTTTTTTTTTGACTAATTTTTTTGGTAAAACAAAAGGTGGTAAAATTTACCCCACGTCAATAACTATGAAAAAATATTTCACCTCCGTAGTTAAAGGTTACAAATAAATAAATAAATGTATGCAAATGTTTGCGTAAATTCAAAGAATATAAATCATGATTTATATTCTTTGGTAAATTGTTAAGCGCGATATATAATAGACTTGTACAATATTATTCTAAAAGAAATTATTTTTTATGTATTTTTAACATTTAAAATAACAAATACCTTGCGAAATTATTTATTATTTTTTTGTTTATAAAAAAATATGATTTTGAACAAAGTAATTTTATTTGCATATTCAATAACTACCTGTGTCAACTTTAATGCAAATTATGGATTCATTTATCAATTTACATATGTATTACAAAAAAGGGCATAAAATATATAAAATATTAGAATGCTCAAGAACACTTAGAGCTCACTTGTTGTGTATTTTTGTTATGCAAAGATAGCAATTTAAATGAATATAAAGGAACATATCGTACATATCACATAACCTGTAAATATAGTAAATGAATCATTATGCAAAATATTATTATAGCATATAAACAAAAACATTTTAAATTTGATATTTGTATTATGATAGTTAGACCAAATCCTCTAATAAATAAAAAACCCCAACTAAAAAATTTGTTATACCAAAAATATTTTTGTTTTTTTATCAGTTGACAACAATCAGTCTCATTGTTTTTCTCCTGTTTCTTATTAATTTCCCACATTTGTCTTATTAATATGTTTCGATTTAAATACTATATTGTATAGATTCCTTACAAGAAATATATATTTATGTATGATTGTGTATTATATGCGAGTGTATTTAAATATGTATAAACAATTTATAGGAATGAGTGCACGTATTTTGATGTATATCAACCACTTAAGTCCACCTTAAAACGTAACCAGGTGTTGTTTTCAGTTGGCTTATAAATATTAGAGTCTATTACGGTTTTTAATTTTTTATATATTTATGAGTTTCTGTATTCAAATGTGTGTGTTTATACGTCTGAATGCATTACGAAACCCCCAAACAGACCTTTTCCTAGCTTTTGTATTTGCGTTTTTATTTTCCTTTTTTTTTTTTTTCTTTTTGTAGCTTCTTCGATACTTATTGTTATAAATTCAAATAGAAACATATCAAGTAATTAAAAGAATGCAAGTTTACAAAATGAAATGATAATTTTTTATTTATTTACTTTTTTTAAATTTCAAAGCCACTATTACAAATCATGTTTTCGTTTTAACTACTTAATTTTGTTTTTTATTATTATTATTAAGGCCAGTACTCAGGGGATGACCACTACTCATGCAGTACATTTCTGGTCTAGGAAATTACGTTAAGGGAAAAGGAAAGAGGGGGTAGTGCTTGTTGAAAACGTTCACGTAAAACTTTTTCCATAAACGAACAGGGTGGCTAAAGAATGAAGTCTCTCTATTGTGCATTGTGCTATTCACCGGACAATTATCTATAATTGGATATGCTCTGAGAGCTGAACGTGTTGGCTGTAAACATACGCTACCATCCGGTTTAAATTTAAAATTTAAAATTTTTTTTAAATTTCCGATGGTCCATCTTTCGGTTTAAATTTTGACAAGCAATTATTTCTAATCTGGCATTATTTATTTCAATATATTCTGTCACAAAGTTTCGTATATTTACTCCACTAAACGAAATGAATCGATTTGCGCTCGCGTAACGTTAAGTTATATCGGAGAATGAATTTAAAAATCAAAAACAATTTGTCGGAAATTGTACGAAAATGAAAACAAAACCATCTTTTTGGATGAAGCTCATTTTCGTCTTTCTGGGTGCGCTAATTAAGAAAATTACCGTATTTGGGGCTCATAAAACCCACACGTAGTCTTACAGAAGCCAATACATTCATTGCGAGTGATTTTTTGTGCGACTCGTGGAGCAGCGGTTATTGGCTCATATTTCTTTAAAAATTAAGAAATATCGTGTGCCTGCTCTTGATTTGACAATGTTTGGTTTCAACAGGATGGTGCAACTTCCCACACATCTCATGCCACAATCGATTTATTGCGTCAAATGTTTGATGACGGTTTAATTATCCGAAATGGTGATGGACTTTTTTCTGTGGGGCACCGTTAAAGACAAATATTATGCCGACAAAAACCAGAGATTATTGAGCATTTCTTAGGCGCATTAAACACATCTCAAATAATTTATTGTGTAAAGATTAGTAGTAATATAAATAAGTATAAATATGGTAAGTATAAAATGGTAACGCATTATTCATTCCATTTTAACTAAAAATTTTATAAAGCTGTGTAAGTCGTGTTTTGGCAAATTTAAATCCAATTGTTACGTATTTTCTTTTCTAATAGAATGTAATGATATTTACTAATTTAATACAGTATTCTATGAATAATTGCCTTGACGAAAATGTCAAAATTTTTGGGCAATCATGCATGTAAGTCATTTAAACGAATACGGTTATTTGTCTCTTTGGGGTAATTAAACGAATACGCTTAATAGCCTGTATACACTACCGTCAATACATATAAAAAGCAAGTAACTTTATACTTATACTTATACATAAACTTGGTAGACTTTATTTGCAAGTTTGTATCAAAAAATCAGTTTGAAAGTAAATTTAACGGATATTTTATGCTTATATAGATATAATTGAGTTAAGGTGCAGTTTTTAGAAAATAATTATTTTGGGTAATTAAACGAGGCAGTTTTAAGTGAAATTTTTCTTTAGGGCAAATATATTTAAGGTAATTAAGCGAATAACGCAGTTAAGCGAAAGTTAATTAACCGTGGAAATTTATTAGAAAATGTTAGGAATGTGGGGCAATTATCCGGGAAATACTGTACAGGAATTTGATAGAAATTTCAATAATATTTTATAAGCATATAGAGGAACTAGCATATAGAGGTACATTTATTTTGCAGACTTCTGAGTAGGTATTTTCTGATTACTTTTCTAAGTAAACCAAAAATGGTGAAAATATTATAATATACAAAAGAATTTACTCCTTTACATCTTTTACTCATCCGTATACATTATATGATTGTTGTCTTATTTCTTTTATGATTGTATTAAGCAACAATATCTTTTCACAATATCATTAGTTTACCTATAAATATACGAGTATTTCAGTTTATTTTCAAAATATTAGCATAAGAAGAGACCAAGTGTTCCAGTATTTTAATTTTTTGTTGTTGATATTTTCATTTTATTATACGAGTACTCATACTCATATGTATGTATGAATGTTTATACATATGTTTTTATTTATGTTTGCAAGTTTTAGACATAAAGTGCGTTTTTTTATTTTTCTTATATTTCGATTGGTTTTCTGTCTGCTGATATTTTAGGGTAGATAAGTTAATGGGGGTATAACCTGGTATGTAAAATCTATTTATCCTACTTCTTTCCCTATATCGTTATTTATTTTTTTTCAATCTTGGTATGTTCTTGTATTCAAACGAAACTTAAAGTGTTGCGCAAGTATATTGGATTTTTTCTTGTATATACCCGAGTATATGTTTAATAATAAATAAACTAAAAAAAATAATTTTATTTACTTGTGATTAGTAAAAGGAAAGGCAGTTGCATATTTAAATCAGGTTATATTTTATCAGGTAATACGTGAGTATATTTATCAGTAAATCAAAATAATTATTTTTATTTAAGAAAAAACATGTCAAATGTTTTAATTCTGTTATATCCTAATTGGTTTGCTGAAGGAAGCTATTGTGTCATTGTGGTTCTTTTAACTGTTAAAACACGAAAAATTTTTTGAAACTTTATTTACAATTTTTTTGTACTAAAATCCATATCATACGAGTATAAAAAATAATAAAGTTCATAAGATGGCATATGATCTTCCAATTATGTACTTATACAAATTACTTCGTTAACACAATTTTTGTAATTCATTTTTGCTTTTGAACTCCCTAAAATAAGTTCACAAACTCTATATTGTATAGGTACATAGTGCGAGCTCGATTTTCAGAACATGAAAAAACTTTGCCTTTTGAAGTTACCGAAAAGTTACATAAGAGACACTTGAAAAAACCCCATTTTTATTAAAAAAAATATATAGGGTGTTTTTTATTGAGGTATAGAACTTTATGTTGGCATCACTTTTTTAACTGGCGGCCATTTTGTCAGCTGTCAAGTGATTAATATTTAGTTTGGTTTGCCATTTCATCATGAACAGGTTGACAAAAGAACAACGCTTGCAAATCGTGCAAATTTATTTCGAAAATAATGGTTCAGTTCGCGAAGTTTACCGCAAGCTCCGTCCATTTTATGGTCGACATAATCGTCCATCAGAGCAATTAATTCGGTTAACCATGGATCGTTTTCGCACTACGTTTACTCTATGTGATAATACGCATCCGCAGAGACGTCGAACAGTGCGCACCGAAGAAACAATTGCCGCTGTAGAGCAAAGTGTTGAAGAGAACCCGAATGAATCGATTCGCCACCGTACACAGCAATTGGAGCTTTGTCCATCAACTTTATGGAAGATTTTGCGCAAAGATCTTGGCTTGCGACCTTACAAGATCCAGCTTGTGCAAGAATTAAAGCCGCGAGACCATGCAATGCGTCGTGATTTTGGTGTATGGGCCGAAAATGAGATTGATGCTGATTTTCATCGCAAAATTTTGTTCAGTGATGAGGCTCATTTTTGGTTGAATGGCTTCGTCAACAAGCAAAATTGCCGCATTTGGAGTGAAGAGAATCCACATGAGACCCTTGAGACGCCATTACATCCACAAAAACTGACTGTTTGGTGTGCTCTATGGGCTGGTGGAGTCATTGGGCCATACTTCTTCCGAAATAATGCTGGAGAGTCAGTTACCGTTAATGGAGACCGGTATAGAGCCATGATAACCGACTATTTTGTTCCCGAATTGGATGGCATGAATTTGGATGAGTTGTGGTTCCAACAAGACGGCGCTACATGCCACACAGCGCACGTTACAATCGATTTATTGAAGGAAACATTCGATGAGCGCATAATTTCGCGGAATGGACCTGTCAATTGGCCACCAAGATCGTGTGATTTGACACCATTGGATTATTTTCTTTGGGGATATGTGAAGTCGCTCGTCTACGCCAACAAACCAGAAACGTTAGGGGACTTGGAAGCCAACATTCGTGGCGTTATTGCCAACATACGGCCCCATATGCTCGAAAAAGTGGTTGAAAATTGGACCTGTAGAATTGGCTTTATTCGAGCTAGCCGCGGCGGCCACATGCCCGAAATCATATTTAAACATTGATGGCATAAAATTATCCTTCCAATAAAGCCAAATTGATGGACATTAAAACGATTTTGTTGTGTTTTATTTCAATTCGAAGTTCTATACCTCTAAAAAAACACCCTGTATTATTTACTTCATATTTTTTATCTTCGTATCACTGCCTTGAACTAATAGAAATTAACTTTTTTTTTTTAAATACGTCGGGCCTAGAATATACGTGATGGTCGTGACCCAAAGCATTACGGATAATAAATTTTCACGGTTAATCGAATAACAATTTTGATTATAGAGCTTTTTTAATATTTTTATTATTTAACAAGTGAACAGTGGTGTACATTAGGGTGGGTCAATTTGTTCGGGACCGAAAAACATGACAAAGCGTATAGCAAGGTCGTAATCTACGAGAAATTCTAAGAACTTTTCCCAAAGAAACCATGGTTCTAAAATCAAAATCGAGCTTCCGGTTTTTTACGAGAAAATTTGGTGTTCAGGTCATCCGAAAATAATGCTATTTTTTTGGAAGTATTCATTGCAATTGGTGAATAGTTGACCTGTAACGCTGGAAGAGGGCTTATTTTAAAGGAAATTATCTCAGCTTTCTATATCTGTCCTCATTTATAGAAAATTTTTTACCCAAATAATGGTTTTGGAGGTTTATGTCAAAATAATAATAGTAAAACTGATAAAAACCTAAAACTATTATTATTGTGACATAAACCTCCAAAACCATTATTTGGGTAAAAAATTTTCTATAAATGAGGACAGATATAGAAAGCTGAGATAATTTCCTTTAAAATAAACCCTCTTCCAGCGTTACATGTCAACTATTCACCAATTGCAATGAATACTTCCAAAAAAATAGCATTATTTTCGGATGACCTGAATACCAAATTTTCTCGTAAAAAACCGGAAGCTCGATTTTGATTTTAGAACCATGGTTTCTTTGGGAAAAGTTCTTAGAATTTCTCGTAGATTACGATTTTGCTATACGCTTAGTAGGCAAAAAAATTGACCCACCCTAGTGTACATATGTACATATTTACATTAAAAAAATGAATTCAAGTTGGCAAAGTCAAAAACGGTCTATATCCCAACTTCGTATTTTTCAGCTAGCATTTCAAAACTCGCATTATTTTTTGAAAGCTCGTAATTTATTTTAACTTTATCTTCAATATTTAAAACGATGCCATTATAAATATATTTAGATCTAACCACCCGCATTTCTCAAATTTCGAAATTATTCTAATCCCTTGTAAATGCTTCTGACTCATCGTATGCTAACAAGCGAATTCCCCGTTTTCATCACGGGTAATAGAGGTAATCACGGTTAATCGAACCAAACAATATGAAAAAATTGTAAACAAAAAACAATAAACTGATCTGGGGCCATCGTAGTCGCCGTGGTCTAGTGTGTTGGCTTACTAAGAAGATAGCGCCGAGCTCAAATCTCTGCTCTGACATCTTGAAAAAAAAAATAAATACGAAAAAATTATTTCTTTCGGAGGCTTCTTCTCAGCAGTTTTCTGGCAAAAGCTCTGGGAGTAATAGATTGCCATTAAAAAGCTTCTCAAATCTGTCGTTCGGAATCGACTTCAAACTGTAGGTCCCGATACTCATGGATAAAAATTAACACACACAACATGCGTGCTGCGAGAAGCTAAGCCGAAATCCTGACACAGGGTCAGGCCATTACCAATTATGTATGTATGTATGATCTTTGGCCATCACGGATAATCGAGGCCTGATTGTGTAATAAAATTATCCTTTTATTGGAATCTACGTTTCGGTGTAAAAAACAAAAGTTATTTGAAAGACAGAAAGCATTTTGTATGGAAAAGTCACTAAAATGTATTCTGCGACGTCACTAAAGGGTAAAAAATTTTGATCAAGTGTGATTATTGGCATAATATGATCGCTTTGTTAAAACTATTTATGTGCTAAAGAAGAAATCGAAGAGGATTAAAGTATTATAAATTAAACAAAAAATATATTCCACTTATTGCAGTCATATGTAATGTAATGTAATGTAAAAATTTCCCTTTTGAGAAAATCCATGTTAAATATTTTTTCTAAATAAAATCAAATTTTTGTTATGAATATAATGGTGTTACATGCAAAGTTAACTGTGGTATCATTTCGCAAAAAATATATCGTTTAAAAAAAAATGAATTTTCGGAATTAAAAAACCATTTCCGATTCGAATTGAGTTCCATGAAATGGCTGGATATTTCTGAAATATCAAAATCTGCTCTAATTTGCATTTGTTCATGCAATACGTTATATTCATCCGAATAAGTTTAATAAAAAAAACAATTGCATTTGATGTTGATCTAGTTTTTTTATATTAATTTATTAACTACGATGTATCAGCATTTACAAAATATATATATAATATTAATATGTAAGATTGTACACGGTGGGCCAACTTGGACTGGCTGATTTAAAATGCTTAAAATTGTTGTATTTTTTATTTTTATTTTTTTTTTCAGATAATACGGAATTTTACAATGTCATCATAATCAGTGAAAGTGTCGACGAGCTACTCAATTGAACATCTCCAAAACATCGCTACGACATATTCTAAAAGTTGATCTGAAGATGTTTCCATATAAAATTCAATTGGCCCAAGTATTACAGCCGAGATATGCACCACAACGGCTACAATAGATTGGTCTTGTTAGCGACAGAAAATGGCAATTTTTTTAATAATCTGATTATGAGCGATGAAGCACATTTTCATTTAATTGCGTATGTGAATAAGCAGAACTGCCGAATTTGGGGTACAGAGGAAATATGGTCGATGGAATTAAAGAATGCTGTAACTGACAAAACCTTAAATGTTCACCAGAGCCAAAAAACCTGTATGAAAGTAGAACAAAGATACTGGTATTTTTCAAAACGCAGACGGCGTAAGTGAATTTAGTTTCATCGTAGAAATCTGGGACCGGGACAAATCGACGAGTATTTTTTTTTTTTTCTGATAAAAATGATGCAAAAAACGTATTTTCGATTTTTTGTCAGTTACAGCGTTCTTCGTAAAAACAATTTTATTTTAATTCAGAATAGTGCAAATGAAACCCGTGTAAAAAATGAGAAGTTCCCACGTGAGATATTAAGGGAACAAACTAGGTTGGTGTTGTCTATGGAACCGACTTACAAATGTTTTGGTTTCCGAATTAAGTAACTTCACGATTTTAGGTACTGACATTAAAAATCTTTTATCGTAAAACACTTTTGCAAAAAAACTACTATGTAATTTTCGACAAAACATTACATGCTTTAATACAAAATAATAATTTTCAAATACTTACACTTTATTAACAACATCCTCCTATAATTAGTTTCATCATTCGTTTACTATTTATTTTGAATTTTTTAAAATTTTGTAATTAAAACATTTTTATTGATTTACCTATCAATTGAATTGATCTTTTCAAATGTTTAAACCTTCAATAATACAAAATGTCAAATAATAGACCCACATTAAAAAAGATTTTTCTTTTGGCAGTGCGTATAACAAAAAAATTAAAATATAGCACGACTTTAATGAATCAACAAAATCACTGAAAGGAGCATTTTTGTTTTTGGTTTGAAATATTAATTTCATGAGAAAATTAAATTTGATACAAACCACTGTTTTTTTCTTCCAAAGAAAATATGACCTTTGATTGATTGAAATTTTTACAAACAAGTCCTTTCCAGAGAATAATTCGTAAATGATTTTTATGTTTTGATTACGACATAATGTGCCCACATTAACACATTCTTATAATTGTTTCAATCGCTTTATAAGTAATTTGACAGGAAAACTACTGTGGTGGCATTTTAACCTACAAATTAATTAGAATTTTAAATTTTTGTTCATTTTTCCTTTCAGTTTCATTACTTTTGTTTTTTTTGCTTTCTTTTTTATTTTTTCTGTTTTGTTTTTTATAAATAATGAAAATTTGATTACAAATATAGATTAATGTGGAAAAACAAAACAATTTCACGCTAAAAAAGAGATCAGCTGGGAAAATTTATTGATTAATACAAAAGACTTTTCGTGGCAAATAAAAACATTTAAAAATACAAAAATAGTCAAGGCAGATATGTAAGGAAGTGTGTACATATGTACGTAGAAGACGCATACATATTATTTAATTCGTATAAACATTGTTCAAAGCAGCTTTGAACACTTAAAATTTTAAAAATTTCATAGGCGACCAATTACTGTAAAGATCTATTAAGAAAATAAATGCAAATGAAATCCGAATTCTTGTTACGCTATTGACTTAAGGAAACAAGTTGAAAATTGAAAGCTTAAAATACTTCTGTATAAAATAGATGATAAAATTGAATTGATTTATTATTCTTGCAACTATTTAATGAATACTGCAAGGGAATGTGTTCTAATTTAGATGTACAACTTGTTTCTTATATTGAAATATTTTTGCGTAGTACAATCGAATGGACTGCATAACCTTTGAACCTTAATTTAATAAAAAAAAACCTATAGGTTCTGTGAGAGAGAAGGCCAAAAACCAGATTAGAATTGTATATGTTGTTCTGTATATTATATGGAATTTAATATTTTTCACCAAATAAAATTTGAGAGTTGGCTTGTGTACATATCGGTTATTCGGATATATGCCGGCGGTCTGAAAATATAGTCATCTAAAGTGTTATTTACTTAGTGAAAGGTTTGCATTTTATGAATATGGAACCAAATAATCAAAACTTAATACAAAAGCAGTGGACACTTTTCAAGAAATAAAGGATGATTTTAGTCATCCTAATCGACAGGGAGTTGATATGATTATAAATTTATCACATTGTATGCAGTGCCCAAAAATTACGTCTGCTAGTAAGGGTGTGGTAGTCGCCGTGGTCTAGTGGTTAGTGTGTTGGCTTACTAAGACTAAGACCCTGGGTTCGACTCCAGGCCCCGACATCTTCAAAAAAAAGAAATATGACAAAAATATTTCTTTCGGCGACTACCTCTCAGCAGTCTTCTGGCAAAAGCTCTGAGAGTAATTAATTGCCATGAACAAGCTTCTCAAGTCTGTCGTTCGGAGTCGACATTAAACTGGAGGTCCCGGTACTCATGGATAAAAATTGACACACACAACATGAGTGCTGCGAGAAGCTAGGCCGTAACCCTGACACAGGGTTGTAAAGGCCAGTTATGTATGTATGTATGTAGTAAGGGTGTGATGAATAATTCAAATTGGCCGATTCAACAGCAATTTTAGCTATTGGGTCTATCTTACTGCTCCTTAGGATGTGTTTTGCACTTGAGTTTGCATTTTGAATTTTTTTAACAATTCGACATTCGTGACTATTTGCAATGCCCAAAAAAAAAAAAGGGGAATGGGCGATTGTTATAGCGATAATTTTTTTAATGCTGGTTTTTTTACCAAAAAAATATTCTCTAACTATGCATCTTACTTTTTAAAGTCAATGTTATATATGAGCCTCGAAGAACTCAGAAATAATTATAGAAAATCAATACCGTTCGAAAAAAACTGTTTGATGTGCATTATTTTTTATTTGTCGATGAAGAAAGCTTAGCAGTCAATTCAAAAAGTTAAAAATATAAAATGAATAAGTGCATACAACACAAGCAACTCTGATGAAAATTTGGTAGCGGGTTTCGAAAACTAGTACAGTTTTGTTAGTGTGAATAATTGAACATAATACGACCGCAACTTCAGGCAAAAAAGACTCCCAGAAAAAACATGCCCAAAACTGAAACAACGGGCGCAACTTCACGAACTGTAATTTATTGTTTTTACACTTCTTGTATTATTAAAATTAAGTGTATGAGGTTTCTTGCAGTCTTCTGGCAAAAGCTCTGAGAGTAACCAATTGCCATGAACAAGCTTCTCAAGTCTGTCGTTCGGAGTCGACATTAAACTGTAGGTCCCGGTACTCATGGATAAAAAAACACACACAACATGAGTGCTGCGAGAAGCTAGGCCGTAATCCTGACACAGGGTTGTAAAGGCCAGTTATGTATGTATGAGGGTTTTTGCCAAGAATTAAATTTATATATTATAATTTAATCACGTTCACTCACTTTTTTAATTATATTTTCTGTAATATCACTCATTTTATTCACCAAATCACAAAATTTATTAATTTATTTAAACTTTCAAATTTCTTTTTCTATTTTCTTTTGTTCTTATTTCTCTTTGGGTTTGTTTAGAAAATGTATGAAATTTAAGAAAAAGTGTGATAACATTGTTGAGAAAATTTGTTTCTCTAAATGAGAGCGTAAGAGAAATCGCTGTCAAAATAAAATAGATTCTATTTCACGACCGCATTCTTCAGCGTTTTTATGTGTCAATTTGTATGGAAAAAAACGTCATGCGCCAGTTCTTTTTAATCATTTATACATATTCCTTGAAGGAAATAGAAACACAGTTTTAGGATCTTAAGACCGATAAAAATTATACAAAAGACTTACAGATAAAAATCCAATACTGATTTCAATTAGAAATTCAGAAATACATAAATTTTACAAAAATTATATATTATTTATTGCTAAAATTTCAGTTGGATTTCAAAAATTTTTTAAACATTAGAAGTATAAAAGTCTTATATTTATATTTTAACAGTACCATATATGAAGGCAAAAATTGTAGCGCACAACAATTCTTCATGAACTTTAATTTTGTAATTTATTATTGATTGAGTTAAAGAAAGTGAAAATAATTAATTATTACAAAATGATAGATACGCCAGTCCTCAACACAATAGAAATTTTCCCACTACATAATAACGAAAAATACAAAAAACAATTTTAGGCTTCAATTCTTTGTAAATTTGAATTGTCTTACTTAAATATTTAAAATAATGGCGCTATATGATAAAAATCATTTCGAAATTTTCAATATAATCTTTTACTTTCAATCGTTTTCATTTTCATTATAATTTCATTCTTTTTATTTTTTATATCGATTTGTTCACGTGTGGTATTTATTTGTTTTTTGATTTTCGGTGTTGAAATTTTTTATTTGTTCACGTCCAGGTGTCATCGTTAAATTTTCTATAATTTTGCTGTTATTTATCAGATGGTTGGTTGGTTTTTTGTAATTTGACATCTTGTAACAAAGTGTTATGTCAAATATTTATTTATTATATGCATACAGTACATAAAAATTAAGAAATAAGGGGCGGTTGCAATACAATTATAAAAATATAAAACATCATTATTTATAAAGGCTTGTTAACCCCTAGATCAAACGGAATTTTAACATTGAAAGTGTTAATGGTTTGATAGTCTTTTTTTTTTAGTTATTTTTTACTTAAGAGGATTTTAATTTTCCTATTAATTTTCTTTGCAGTTTGCTGTAAATTAACAACAAGACCAAAATAGCAAACAAACATCATTCACAATTGTCATGATGAATAGGATTAAAACGAAACTCACAAACAAACACTTGACGAAAATCCATATATTCTTGCTAATAACCAACACAGAAGCGGGATAAAAGGGAAAAATTAAAATCCACAAGTTTTTCATCAATTCGAAACAAACTCAGAAAAAACCTTAGGAAAAACACATATTCTTTAAAATTAGCAAATATTTACCTGTCAGCATGTTTTTACAACAGTTACGCCTCTTTTAAACATCGTCATACCTTCCAATATTTATTTGTATATCATAAAATTTGGTTGGGTTTTTCTATTTTTTTTTTCGTACCTTACAAAGATGTTTTAAAAATGAAAGAACAGCACAAGCGTAAGTGCAAATATTTCACAAAATGTGGAAAATTTTATTTAAACAATAGAAAAAATAGAGTCAAGTGTTTATTATTAGATATTAATGGTAATGATAATAAAAATGTTAGGAATACTGATGTTTTGTAGTGTTTTTTCCGGTAGCTGTTTTGAGGTGTTTCCATAGGATTTAAACAAGTACCTGTAGAGATGTAAAATGAAACAGTTGCTAAGTGTTAAATTGTTGTGCCACAGAGAGAGAGAGAGGCAGACATTTTTGAGAAGTATATTCAAGCGGTGCATCTCAAGTGGGTTTTGTTTAAATCGGTGTGCATATATTCCAACTACATCATTGTTTTAAACTAATATTAGACACATGTAAGTAATTGGAAGCCATATCAAACATACATTACTCTTAGTACAATTTTGATAAGTACAATTACACAAAATATCAGTATTTATGAAATTGTTATACTGAAATGATGTAAAAGAAGTCTTACAGCCAAAAAGGTCAGTTATTAAAAGAAACGCCACATAAACAAAAATAATAGTAATTAAAAAATTAATTGGTATCAAATAAAATTACTAATAAATTATTTTAATTAATACTGGATACGTTAAAGCTTTTTTTAACGCTTTACTTAAAATTGAAATTGAAAAATAAAAACAAAAAACAAAAATTTTTCAAAAGAGCAATTTATTTTAACTTGAATTTAATTTTAATTTTTTTTTGTCTTTGCTGTTGCTGATCTGTTTTTGCACTGACTCAAATCAAAATCATAAAAAAGAATTAAACTCTAGGTATACATAAAAATTGTACATAATAAACTCACATTAATTGTAACATCAATAATATTTAAAGTACAGTTATTATTTACTGTATTTGTCTCTGCTTGCAAGTTACATTGTTAATTTGTATTTTAGTTGTTGTTGTAAATTATTTTTCTTTTTGTTACAATTGTTTTTTTTTTTTTATTTCAAAATTGAATTTTAACACTTTGTGAGACAAAGTATCAAATCTTAACAAATACAATGATTTTTTTAACTGAAATACATAAATATAAATCTTTATGCGTGTGTGCTCTTGTTTTGGTAAATACAAATAATATTTTAATTTGGCACTTCTAATTTGTTATTTGATATGATAATATCAAAATGTTATATAATAATATAAAATAATGTAAGGACAAAGCCAATAAACAAATCAATTGATGATACAAACGTAAGACAAATTTGTTAATTGTGATCAATTTTATATTTTTATGGAGTTTCTTAATAAGCACTGAAACACATATCAATTACTGACTATTTGTACTTTACTAGCCTACAAAAACATAGTTATTCAATAGTTTAGATAAGTCAGTTTTCAGTAGAATTCAATGTCTTAAAATTCTGCTTTACTAGTACTAAGTTAGGAATTTAAATTTTAAAATAAATTTCACTAATAGGCAAATTAATTTTCATATACAGTATTCCCTGGATAATTGCCCCACGCTTATTTACCATTTATTATTTACCACATATTTTTTCTTACCATTTTAATACATAAAAACGTTTGTGCCGGGTACGTGTTACAAAAACTCAAGAACCGCTGGACCGATTGACACCAAACTTGGACAATATATAAGTTTAGTCAGGAGCCAGGTTTCTATTAAGCTTAACAACGATAGGTGGCGCTATTGTCGTAATATTTCAATTTTTTTACTTATGGTACGATTTGGCTCAAATTCACAAAATATATTTATTAAATTTAATTTTTGTTTCGTCAGAAACAAAAATAAGTATCCTTTTCTTTTATTGGCATTCAAAAATAAAAAATTGTCAATACATTAAAAATTTTCTTAAAACAATTTGTAAAAGAATTTAAGAATTCAATTTATAAAAAAAGAAATAGTTGAAGACAAAATCAAAATATTTCAGGGCAAAACAACGTTTGCCAATTTTTATTTGGGATTGATCGTAAAATTGCATAAGCAAATAAGAAGTATTATTCTGGTTATAAAGTTATTTGATTTTCACATGTATTGACGACAGTGTATAAACGAAAACGCTTAAGTGCCTCAAAAAAAGGCAAGTGTACATCTTAATGGCACTATTTTTAATAAAACTATGCCGACGACATAGACATCGTTGGCATAACCGCAGCCTTTAATGCTATTGAACGGAAGTCAGCTAAAATGGGTGTGGCGGTAAATGAGAGCAAATGTCGACGAATAGGGATGTTAAACGTATCGACTCCCAGGTTAGAGCCGGTAACTGTACATTCGATGTTGTCCAGGAATTTATCTACCTTGGCACCGCCATTACCAGCACAAATGATGTCAGTCTGGAGATTAAATGAAGAATTATACTGGCCAACAGGTCTCGGTAGGCAGTTTAGTAACAGAGACCTCTCTAGTGCGACGAAGTTAATACTCTAAAAGTCGCTTATACTTCCGATGCTTCTCTATGTTGTCATGTTTTTCTAATGAAGAATCTGCACCAGCGAAGAAGGTTTTCGATGCGAAGGTTACTAGACGTCGGCGTAGGGGACGTCCATGTTTACGTTGGAAAGAAAAGATAGATAAAGCCCTGTCATCAATTGGTGTGACCAACTGGAGAAGGCGCGCGCTTACCAGAGACGCCTGGAGACATAAAATAATTTATAATTTTGTTAATCTGGCAACTCTAAAAGCCTTTTTGAAAAATAAAAGCAAAAAATGTGAACAAATCAAAAAAAATGCATGATAATTATAATGTGTTTGAAAATTTGGAAATTTTGGGATTGTTCTAAATGAAATTATACTTTTCTATTATAAAAATACATCAAAAACAAATGATAATCGCCCATGTTCTGAAAACCGCAAAACGCTTGAATTTTGCTTTTTCGATTTGAAATCGCCAAACAGGTCTTCTGCAAAACGAAAAGGCTAAAACTTTGTCGATTTCAAATCGCTTTTGTACCCTGAAGCGTTTTGGTCAATTTTATTAAATGTATTCTTTAAACAATTAAAAAAATATATACAATATAAAAATTTAATACGATTTCTTTTAATTTTAAGGAATCTTGTATGTTTTCTTTTAAGATTTTTGTTAAAAATTTATAATTTAAAAATTTGCTCTTTTAATGCCACTCGTCTGTTCCAATTGCGTAGTTATTTATGATCAACTGAATACACAACCTAACTCTTAAAAGGAGTTCAAAACCATTTTTAAAGATGAGTATTCATATCCAAACATCGCCATTTGCGTTTGTTTAGCTAATATTTCTATTTGTGTTAAAATCGAAAAAAAGCAAATCGCGCGTTTGTCAGAACATGCTCAAATGCGTTTTGCGTTTTGAAAGTGAAATGAGTTTTGAAAACGTAGCGTTTTCCAGAACAATATATGTTTAATAGCGATTATATGTTGAGTAGCCTTTTTCGCCGAATTGTAGTCACAATAGTGTTTAAAAAGGGCAACTGTTTTGATATCGACAAGCATTTACCTGACGAAGTCAAATCACAAAAATTTTAAACGATTTTGTGCTCAGAACATGTTTTTCGTTATTTGAAAAATCACTTTTACCAAAAATGATTTTCAGAGCATGTCTGTATAATGAAATAATTTTACAGATATAAATTTGACCTCCATGTGTCTTTGTCTCCATAGAATAAAATATACATTATAACATTTTGTGCTCAGAACATGTTTTTCGTTATTTGAAAAATCACTTTTACCAAAAATGATTTTCAGAGCATGTCTGTATAATGAAATAATTTTACAGATATAAATTTGACCTCCATGTGTCTTTGTCTCCATAGAATAAAATATAACATTAAAATGCAAACAATTTTAACTTACTTATATTTAATTGGCTATAATCTCATTATTAAGTTACCAATCCAGGCAAATACGGATAACATTTTTTGCTTTTTTGAAAACACATCAAATCAAGAAATAAACATTTTAAAAGTTTACTTTAAAGTTATTCCTATTTCTTTAGTAGCTTACACAAAATTTCCAATAATTATGTACGTGTTTTTCGCTAAAATTTAATAATTAAGAACTAGAAAAAAGAAACAGAAAACATAACCATTATTAGGAACGAAAAACACAAAAAACCAAATTCATTCAAAAGAATCCTTAATTTACCCACATATTGCATTCGCTAGTGGGAAAATTTATAAAATTTAAGAAACATATTTCGATTAGGAAACCTAAATACACTTCTCAGGCAAATATTGTTTAGTATGACCTGTTTAATTATCGTGGGCTTTTTAACAAAACAATTTCAAAATGATATGTGCCACAGGCAAGGGAAAATACGTAAATATTTTATGATTTTTCAACAGGAAAACTTAATGGCACTTTAAGGATTTTCCTTAAAGTCTGACAGTCTGCAAGCCAGTTTTCAGCGATGTTTAAAAAAAACCCCAGAATTTAACATAATTTTTTATGGACTTTTAATATCCGCTAGCATGGGAAAATATAAATTTCCAGCTACATATAAAGTCATATAATTAACACATGTGTGTATATCTACATATGTTTTTTTTTTCTTTCTCGCTACATATGATGGAAATTATACAAACTCTGCTACCACATGAGATAGTTATGTTGTCCGCAATAGTTTTCTTAACTCAGGAAATAAATTGTGTTTTAACCATAAGAAAATTTTTGCCAATACTTTATATTCCAAATGAAAATCATACAAGTCAAACTATAGGCATTACTACACGTATTCCTAACAAATTTTTTGGAATATTACTCTTATATAAAGGGAATACCAACTGAACGTTTCTGTTTCTTGAAGAAAATAAAAAAGAAAAAAATTACCAATTGCAGTACATATGAATATGTATGTACGACTATTAAAAGGTATGAAAAGTAATTTCTATTTACCAACAGTACCCTTAACATTGTGAAAATTAATGAAAAGTTACAAGGCTTGTTAAGGGCACGTACTAAAATACTTCAGATACGAGTACATACATACATGCAATATGAATATTTGTAAATTTCTTTTGTAGTATTTTGGTTTTTTTTTTTTCTTTTCTTTTTGAAAATGAATTTTACACGTTCCGCATTGCATGGCGCTTTACTTGTAGCTGAGGCAAAAATAATGATAATGAGTAGAAATAACAATGGAAATGTTTCTGAAACTGTTAAGAAAAAAAATTATCATGTGGCATAATAGTATCGCACCTTCAAATATTATGGAAATTCGGTATTGTTTAGAAAACAACATATGCTCAAGTAGTGGTGGTGTTGGTGGTGGTGCTGATGGGAAATATATCCTTAAACAAATAGGAAGTAGATTCTCTGTCATCATGTGTATGCAACGGTATGTTTACCTTTAAAAGGTAAAGGCGCTAAAATCTAACTTTCCTGCAGCGTATGGACCCCTAACGTATGTTGTAATTAAGGCTTAAAAAAGGCTTTTGTTTGTTTTTCTGTAAATAATTTCAATTTTCCAATAGTTTATTGAATCATATGTTTAGAATATGTATTGGCTAGTGCAGTATGGGGTCTTAAACTTTAAAAACCAGAACTCTACATATTTATTAGATTATTAGATTTTCTCTTTTAGTATTTGATAGCTATACATACAAAACGTCATATTCAATGCAAACGGACGTAACTACACGAAATTTCGAAATTGAGTTTTTTATATTTATTTATGTTCATGCAAAATTTTAATTTCCTACGATCAAAAATGGCGATTTTATTAATGAAATTCAAATGGACGTAACTACAAGTCCGTGTACGTACATATTTATACGAAAACCTTACATATAAACTCATTTGTTGTATATATGAATGCTAATCCTTATATCTCGATCCTAATAATTATGATTTTCAGGATTTAAAAAATTTTTGATTTTAAGGTTTTTTGTTTCTCCTGTAAACAAAACAAAAAGTGTCCGTTTGCTTTAATATTACCATATATTGCCTTTATCTGAAAGAACTTGAGTTTGTTATTTTTAACAAACAATATGTTTTTACTACATTTCTTCAGTGTTCTTCTTTCAATTTGATGTCATTTTATTTTGACATTGTCACTACTTATTGAGCATACATTATGTAGAGACACCATTTCACACTAAACATACTTAACTTACATTTGTGTAAACATACTCCACCATAATTGGTTTGCTAGTAATTAAATAAATAATGAAAGTTAAGTTGTGAAGTTTAAGAATTGAACTCTTGTTGAGCTTAATTGAGGTTTTAATTGGTCAACCAAGATTTGTGTGTTTGAATATGATACTACTCATTAACAAACAGATTTAATCAGGACTCGATCTATATGCATTAAATAAATAACTCTTCCCTGGGAGTAATCAATATCAAATATATGTAAATGCTAGGGAAAAGACAAACTATTCTATAATTTAATAAAATAAATCATTAGGTTTATTGAAGAGTTATTATATTTCTAAAGTAAGTCACATATAGTCAAGGATTGAAGTCCACACGTCGACCATTTCGTACAGGATACTATTAGTTTCCTTAAAATCCTGCTAATCATTTTCCAAACGCTATCGAATTTTTTCTGTACAAATGCTCAAAACTATGTAAATCCTGCGCTGACATTAGCGAGAATTAGTAAGAATTTTTTTATTTTGCATTTGAATGATAACTCTCATGTAACATTTTCAGTAAAATAATCGCCCCTATAGTGTTTGGCGGAATCGTAGTCGTATTTCGTATTTGTCATTAATCTTTTACAAAAATTTCGAAATAGGAAAATAGTACACCAAACATGATAAGGGTAAATATTTAGTATCAAGAGGCTGGTATTCAGGAGAAAACCCCTAACAGTGTTGGGTGTACTAAGTTAAGAAAATAAGTTATGGAAAGAAGGAAAAAGAGAGTTTGTATTGAGAGCTTGTGGATATTTGATTTAAACCTGTTCGTATGATAATTAACAAGAAAAAATATCCTGGAGAGATTGTCCCATAGGAGACCTGGCGACTAAAGAACGAATTCTCTGTATAATGTACAACTATAGTGCGCTTCACTGAACAATCAACTGCTTAATTATGTGCTCTGTGATACAAGTTCTACGTTAGAATACGACATTTATAGGAAACTACATTTTCATTTTATTAATTAATTGCGACACTCATTCATATTATGCCTTCTCAAACCAAAAAAGATTCGGTCTAAAATCAAATGAATATAATTGAAAATGGTTGCTGTCATCCGCGAAAAAGTAGTTAGAATTAGATGGTACAAAAAAAAGATCGATAAGAAGCAGGATCATAAAAAGAAATTACTTCCAACTCATTAGAAGAGACAACGTTGGTAATAATTCTTATAAAGGGGTCTTTGAAAACCCTCAATATGAGTATTAATTTAATTGTAAACTTTTAAGTTTCTTTAAATCAATTTTAGCTATTAAACTTTAAGTTGAAATAAGAATTTTTTAAATATTAATTAATTCATGCATAAAAGATTGAGGAAATTTTGTGATTATTTATTTCTTTGCATAAAAGCTCAAAAAATGCACGCTAATACGTATATACTTCAAATTGTATATATTTGTTCTTAACAAAAATCCTTGAACTTTTAAATAAACTTTGTTAAGAGTTTTGAACCAAAAAAAAGGAAAAAATACTGCTTCAACCATGATCATGAAAATATCATAAAAAGATTTTGACTGCAAAAGTAAACACTTATGTACTTTAGTATTCTAAACTATGCAAAATTATCAATGCAGTTAGAAAATTTAATAGACTACCAAAAAAAAAACAAAAAAAAAACAAAATTATTTTGCAAAACAAATATATCTGGAATATAAAATTTTGCATAGAGTTATCGAAAGAGAGAATAATCTTCAAATACTATATCAACTAAAAACACAAGTTCAAGGCGCAAATAATTTGCGACTATTGACTTGCAATTTTCATTGAAAAGCACATGCCCCCAAATAATAGTAAATTCGATTTTTTTTCTGCCATTTTTGCATAAAAGTTCTTATTTTATTAAAAAAATATATACTGACTCAATACACTTGGCGCCACAATGAAAATATTTAAATGACTTATGTCAACAAAAAAAGCGCATTTGACAAAATATTTTGACAAAATAAAATAATCTGAAAGGGTGAATACACCGATTTGACATTGATATTTATTTGAAGAATATATTACGTGTAGAATTTGTTAGATTTTTTTATTATAAAGCTTCTCTAATAAGGGGTAGATAGAATGAAAATAAATTATTTAAATTGATATTGCGTTTCAAATCTTATGGAGGTATTTTTGCGTTGCAAGTATTTAGGTATTAAAATTCCTAAAAACAAAAAAAAACATGTTATTTTTTTCCAATTTGTTTTTGGTACAACACATGAGTTACTTGAACATGTTTTAACCACTAGTGCTCACATGCGCTAAATGTAAATAAAAAAATTACAAAATGTTTTCCCAAAGGTCAAACCTTACACATGTTTATCATATGTGTCCATATTTATAACAGTCTATTATAAGGAAAATAAACTTAGTTTAATATAAATATATAGGTAGTTTAGTTCTACCTACTATGTAAAAACTTTATTCTAAATAAAACTAAAATTTTATTATATGGCCTAGCAATCCGGGTTCGAATCCCAGTAAGAGTGCTTAATCAGAATTGCTTTAGTTAGATCAAAGTTAAATTCTATAAAGAATTTAGATCTCTTGCAATGAATTTTTTGATAATTAAAGGATAAAATGATGTCCGTGATGGAATAGTACACTAGCCAAACTGAACATGTTTTCGATCCCAGCTACGTTGGTCTCATCAGACTTCTTTGTGTCTGTACGTATTCATGTCCAAATATCAATTACTTAACGCTCACTTTTCAAGAAATCACATACTGAAATTACTTTTTTCCATATGTGTGGTACATACACCCGGTGGCGAAAATCACACTGAATCATCGTGCTAAATCTTTGAGGACAGTTGCTGAATTTTATTTGGGCTCATACATGAATTTTCAAAGTATTTGTCCAAAACGTCATATATGACTGAAGTTTATTTTGTTTCGTAGAAGTCCGGATATTGGTGAGTTCTAACAGACATTATCATCGAGGGTCATAGTGAATTTTTACATATTGTGTCGATAATGTAGAGACCGTATCGAAAAATATCACTTTGATTCATCTATGAACCTCTTATTTTTGAATTATAATTTTTGAAAAACCGCAAATTATATTTTTTAACTTTTTCCTTCGCTGGGATTTGAACTACTATACCATAACCCTTCAAGTTAGCAAAGCGTCAAAGTCATCAAAACAAAAAAACAGAAAGACCATAAAATGAAAATAATATTAAAACATAGAATAAACAAAAAACAGCAAAACTATTCCGTTATTCCTGCTTAATTCATCAATGGAGACCTATAGCAGACAAAATCCTTTAGAGTTCAGCTCATAACAGACAATGTCGCCAAGTTTGGACATTCTTAGATAAAGTGTCACTTTAATGAAATTGTCATGCATAAGTGTCATGCATAATGTTCATATTGAAAATTTCATGTAAAATGTGACTTGATACTGATTGTGTAATGATGATTCGTCCATGAAAATTTGTAAATGATCATGTTCGCCACCGGGCACTTGTATGAGTTAGTCGAAGTAGAGTCAAACAACAGTTTCTATCATATTCTCCTTTTCTCACCAACATTGCAGTTTTTGTAATTGTCATTTTATTTGGAGGAATCAGAATTACAAGTTATTTTTATTGTTGCCCTCATATTCCATTTTATCGACATTAGTTGACATCGACGATATGAACGACTGTAACAGTGGTGGTACTGGTGCTCGAACTCGAGTCTTCAGCATATCGCCTAAAATTTATTTCTGGTAGACATTTAGGGCTGCACTTTGTTTTTTTTTTTATTTAAGATCAATACTCAGGGGTAAACCCATACTAAATGCAGTGCATTGTATTGGAATGTTGAATTAAAGAAGTATCTGATGCAAGAACTGAAGCCATACGCGCCACCCGAATGATTAAGTTTTTTTGAATCGGCAGTGGCGAAGTTAAAGAAAGATCCACTCTTTAATCGAAAAATTGTGTTCAGCGATGAAGCTCATTTCTGGTTGAATGTATACTTGAACAAGCCGTGAATTACCCTATTTGGTGAGAAGAGAAACAAGAAGTATGCATCCTGAAAAATGCACTGTTTGGTGTGAATAATGGGCTGAAGGTGTCATTGACTCCTCCTCTTACTAAGACCACGACAGCAGTAACGATATTATGAATAGAATTGGTAGCTATAAATACAAATTTTTTACAGCCAAGTTTATTAGTAAGAATTATTATTATTATCAGTAAGAATAGAAAATACTAAAAAAGTACTGGTACTGAAAAATGCCCATCTATGTATTCGAATAACCCGAACATACACCTGAACTAATTCTTTACCTGTTGTCAGTGCCTACCTTTAAGATACAGATTATCATATAAAATATGTATATTTATAACTTTTTTTTAATTAAAAAATATATTCGAAACTTTTATGGTTGTTGAAGTAATTATGCAAGAACCTTTCCTCTAAAGTCATTTTAAAATTTGCGTCTTTCATTCAGACATACGTTACTGCACATAGAAATATGTATACTCGTACGTATATATTCACAATAATAGAGAAAAACAGATAATAATAATAGATTGTAAGAATTTATATTTTTTTATTATTCTTTTATTCTGCTTTTTATTTACTTTCAAAATCATGATGACAATATTTTGAACTTGTCTTTTGAAAAGATTATTTAATGCGACAAAAATAAAATACAAACAAATCACTTTTAAACAAAGTTTAATGATCTGTGTTGTGCTTATTGTTTAACTTTTAATGATCTTAACAAATCAACACTATTGTCATTTAAAATACAAAAATCATATAAACTCTTCATTTCAAAGGCTTTTTTTTCTAAATGTGAAGTCGTATCCGTAATACAATACTGCAACCTGAATCAGTAATCCCTGCAAACGTTTGCCCTGTATAATTTCATATTTTTTTGTATTTTATTCATTTGATGGTGATGATGATTATGATTTTGAACAAAGTGTAAAAAAGCAACAAGTAGTTTTTATACCCTATACATTTGTTTATTTAAGAGATATACTTAGTTTCTTAACTTGTTGGTACAATAACATACTAAGGCCCCTTACAACTTTCCGATAGTTAAAGGTAGGATTTTATCAGTCAGATAAATTGATTTCTGTTAGTAAAAGCAAACTTTAACATAAAGTGACCAATAATGGTACTGGGAAGATTGCCTTACCTTTAGGTTAAAGTTTACTTTTAATAACAGAAAGCAATTTATCTCTCTGATAAAATCCTATCTTAACTATCGGCGAGTTGTAATAATGGGCCTAAAAGAGAAAACAATTATCGACTAAAGCTTTCTAGGATTTATATTAAAACCAAGTTTACAATTTTATTATATTTTTTCTATATTATTGAGAATTGAATAATAAAAATTGTAGCTTTAAGTCGATTAAAAAATTTAACAAAAACTTTCAAACCTAACTGCCACATTCATAAAAGATTTTGTAGGTTTAATGAGGTCTTTTTTGACAAGTATTGATTGAAAAAATATACAAACATGTATGAAAAAAAAAAAAACAAATTTAGATTTGAATTTGTATGAGAATACATAGATAAGTCTAAATGCCACAAATGGGACGATTTCGCGCAAACTTCATACAAACAATCTACAGACTATCCCCAACGAACCCTGGAATTTTGGCTGAAATCTATCCATCCGTTTTCGCGGTTGTGACATTAAAATGTACATTAATTTTTATATATTAGAAGATTATATTAAATATAATGAAATCAAACCTGTTTACTTCAACATTAATTAAATGAATCAATCATATCTTTAAAGTTTGTCATTATTTAGGAATATGTAATATTCGTATGTCCTATTTTCTTACAGTATCTGGGTACACATATAAAAAGATGTTAAAGAAATTATTTATATTTGCATTATAATTTTAAACTAAATAAAAGCACGCCTTCATGGAGAGTGGATTTATACCATTTTCGAAGTAATGACATCGTCGTGCGGGAGTTTATGTGCTCTATCCGCCATTTTATATTTCTCGAGTTATTGATGCCACTTTAGGTTTTTAACACCAAAATTTTTAACATCTGCAATCCGTTTTCGGCTATTTATCTCCGAAACTGGACGAGATATCCGACAACGGATTGCAAACTTGAACAATTTGGGGTCGAAAAACTAAAGTGTCATCATTAACTCGAGATATATAAAAATACAAAATGGCGTATAGAGCACATAAACTCCTGAACGACGACATGTGTAATCTCATTCGCAATAAAAATTTGTAGTGAGTTTATAGTAAGAGATTACACAACTTTTAAGAAAACGACGAACAGACATACATGCATACATACAAATATAATTGGTCAATACACCTCTGTTTCAGGGTTATGGCCTAGCTACTCGAAGCACCCATGTTGTTAATTTTTATCCATGAGTACAGACACTTACAGTTTAAAGTGTACTCCGAACGACACACTTGAGAAACTTGTCATAGCAATCACTTACTCCAAGAGCTTTTGTCAGGAGCTTGCTAAGAGGTAAAGCCAAAAGAAATATTTTTTCATATATCTTTTTTTTTTTCAAAATGTCAGAGCTGGGGTTTAAACCCAGAGTTCTTGCCTTGTAAGTCAGCACACAAACCACTAGGCTACGGCTCATAGAGATATTTTAATGATTGTAATATTCGAAGAAACTATTGAGTATGCACTCCTGTAGACTAATGGTTACTACTATTATGAAAGCCGTCGATTAAGTTCTGAACAAGGTATTTTTGCCTGTATCACTAGAATTGTATCTCTTTCAATGAATATTATTAGCATGTAATAGTCGAAACAAGTGCATAACAAAAACCATTCATTGATATTAATTAGATTGTAGTGTTGGGTGTCAAATAGTCGAACTTATTTGACAATACATTTCTTAATATTTCTTTTTTATTATTCGTCATATTTTTCTTTTTCTTTCTTTTTTTTTTTTTTTTTTTTTTGAAGCATACTTGTTTTGTTTCTTTTATTTAATACTTTTAGGAAGTTGAGTCCCTTTTAATATTTTTAAGTGAAACTAAAGAAAAAATCATGACAAAAACAAACAATAGTTTTAAAGAACATTAACTAACGAATCAACGAAATATATAAACAACAATGATGATGATAATAACACGGATAAAGGGAAATAAAAAAAAATTTTGTGCCATAGCTATAATCTAATGACAATTGTTAAACAAATAAAAAATTATTATGATAATAATTGTATATATATTTTTATAAATATATTATTCGGTAAAATAAAGAAGAAAAAAACAGAAAAAACATCTATAGAAAACTATATGCAGATCATTTTAAGCTGCCATAGAAAAGATACTGGCAACAGCAGCACAAGTAGTTGTTGTTGTTGTTGTTGCTGAAAAACAATATGAACATTTCATGTTGTGATGAACGTAGTGTATCATGTACCAGAGACTACTCCACAACTTCTAGTATTGGTTAGGAATGGCAGCAAAAAAAAAACCATCTCTAGTTACAGTTACAAACAGAATTTGAAATGATGTTTTCATAGTGCTCAAAGGTTTTAATAAAACAAGTCTGTGTAGGGTTGTTCTCACCAATTGAAGAACAAGAGGGCAATATATGTCGCTAAACGGGTTAAAATTTTTCTAATACAATAAACTAATTTTTTGGTAGTCACTATGGTCTAGTGGTTAGTCTGTTGACTTACTAAATAAAACATGAGCCAAGGGTTCAAATCCCCAGCTCTGATATCTTGAAAAAAAAAGAAATATGAAAAAATTATTTCTTTGGAAGACTTGCAACTAGCTCTCAGTCTTCTGGCAAAAGCTCTGAGAGTAACTGATTGTCATGAACAAACTTCTCAAGTCTGTTGTTCGGAGTCGACTTTGAACTGTAGGTCACGGTACTCGTGGATAAAAAATTAACACACACAACATGGGTGCTGCGAGAAGCTAGGCCGTAACCCTGACACAGGGTTGTATTGGCCAATTATGTATGTATTTATGTAATTTTCTTACACAAAATTCAACAAAAAACAGTAGTTGTATGTAATAATACACAATCACTACAATTAATAAATGCATTACATACACTTTTGAGAATGTGCTTTTATATAATATATTGAGTGTGAAGCTGGATGTTACGACTATAAAAGTAAGGATTTTTTTTTTTTTTAACTCTTCATTAAACTTACAATCCTTGTTCCCTCGGACACTTTAAAAACCAGGATTACAATCGGGAAAAAGAGGAGGCTGATAACCGAACAGGTTTAAAAATCCTTTTTTGTATATTTGAAATATAAAAAATTTTACGAAGTTACCTAGAGTTTTACTACACTGTTGTGTATTAGACTTTTATGTCGACAATAAAATGTCTATTTAAATAAAGCATATCGTCATGCGGGAATTTATGTGCTCTATCCGCCATTTCATATTTTTTATAGGTTTTTTCAAGTCTGCAATCCGTTTTCGGATATCTCCCCCTGTTTCGGAGAAAACTAGACAAAAACGGATTGCAGATTTTAAAAATTTTGATGTCAAAAACCTAAAGTGGCATCATTAACTCGAAATATACAAAATGGCGGATAGAACACATAAACTCCCGCACGACAATATATTAAATCGCTTTTTTGTTTAAGTCGTGCAACTAAAATACACATTAATGTTTAAATATATAAATTTAAAAGTGAATGGCAGCTATTTTATAAGTCAAGGAGTGTACAAAAAATCATTTACATCGCACTGTCTAACGGTAGTGAGCACTGCCTGCTTCCTTTCTTGTAGTGAATTTAAAATAATACTGATAACAATGTTTAGAAAGGAATATCTTGTTATGGCAAAATGACCAAAAACATTTTTCTTATATAGCAATTTGTATAACCTGCTAAACTCTTAAGAGTTAGCTCTCTTAAATATCTGCTTTCAGTTTTAATATTTTATGAATAAGATTACTTATAGTATTTTACAATAGTAGTAGTCTTCATCGCAGTTTCTTCAACAATAAATGCCCTTAAAACAAATTATTAACGAAATTTTTAATGACAAACTTTTGATGTGATGTCACGATTTTCAAGAGGTGTAGTTTGTCTTCTGATTGTCTTTTCTTCTTACAACTTCTCTATCTATCTCTCTCTCTCTCTCTCTTTATTGTTTGCATTTTTTGTGGATACTTTGATTGTTTGAGCAAAAAAAAATATTAATAAAAAAATAAATATAAAAGGAAGGAAAAAAAAGTTTAAATACTTTTTCTCACGATTTTGTTACAATTTGTTTCTTATTTTTCATACTGTTTTTTGCTTCTTTTTCAACAAATATGACTTAAATATGAACAATGAAAAGTTTTTTTTATATAAAAAAAACACAAAAACATTTTTCGATCTTTTTTGATATGATGATCTTTTGTAAGAAATGTAAATTTTTTTAACAATTTGATAATGATTTTTTTTTTCTACTGTTTTAAAAATTCAGAAAAATTAAAGAAAAAAAACAAAATTCAACTTTAAAATTAACGTTTTAAAACACCTCCTGTGCAATTGCAGGCTGTAAACACACACGTGCTAAATTTTGTAGCCACATTTAAAAATACATATAAAGAAAAACTCAACCAATTGTGTAAATATTTTTCTAAATATATATATATACTCGTATAATAAACCTTTTTTAGTTTTGAAAAAGTCAAAAGAATGCTTCATTCAACAAAAGTTTACAATTAGAAACTGTGAAATTTCCTCATTTAGTTTAATAAGAAACATATGTAAGCCACTGGTGTCAGTTGCAAAATTTAAAAAAAAAGCCGCTTTTATTTCATGCTCATGCTACGACGGTATGGTGGTACGTGTCAAAATTAATATTTTCGTTTGTGGATAAAACTTTTGTAAACCCATATACTTGCCCATATGTTAACAGGCCGGTGATAATTTTGACATGTTTAGTTAAAATGTTCTGGAATGTTTAAAACACTTTGTTTTTTTAATGCCATTTCAATAGTTTCAACCACAATTAAATATTAGTACAATAAAGTAAATTCTTTTAATGCCGTTTTAATTTCATAATATTAAAAGCAAATATAATTTAATAAAATGGTAATTAAAAGTAGTATTTTAATTAAATATTATTATTAACTATTTCGTATTACAATATACTTTTTTCACTAATAAGTGCTTCAGAAATTACAAAGATTTAAAACAAGATGGAGGTTTCATTTACATTGCCAAATGCCATTGTTGTGAAGTTAACCCTCAATATTTTAAGGCTTTGTGGGTTGAAAATTGTCTTTTATCGTATAATAAATCAGCATTCTTATTTATTTATTTTATTTAACTTGTGAAATAATTGCTTACCAGTTATATTTACATAATTTTTATTGTAATAATAATTAAACATCCAACATTAATGATTTAAGAATTCATTGTCTTCTTATTGTCGCATTATAATTGCATACTATTGAGCAGTTAATGAGGTGAAAATGGCTGTCAAAACCCGCACGCGTCCTTAAGGTGTAATTTAGTATGTTGCCGGGCGATTTCGAATTATAAGTTTTAGTTTACTTAACGTAACAAATTTTACACTAAAGAAATGCTCGTAAAAGTTCTTCTGCCGGTAGTTAATAAGTGTAAGGCGACTTTCATATGATGGTAAGCATAATGATATGATAGACTCCGTTGAAGATGACGAAGGCAAAAAAGGACAAATTATTTCTGGGCAGGTCCAAGACTACTGATGCATTCTCTAGGGTTGGTTGGTCTTACAATAGAAGTGAATTATTGTTTCAAAACATATGGATCAATGATCTACTTTCTCCAAATTTTTAAAAAAAAACAATACTCTTTTTTTTGTGCATCAAGTAATACACGCAGATCCAGATCTCTCTAGGGAATAAGTACCAATCATTTAATTATTTATAATTGGACTGACTCTGTTAAATTACATATTTTTACAGTTCTTCAAATTAGGGTTCATTACATTTCGTCGTGCACATAAACTCCCGCACGACGAATTTTATCATACAAATGAAAAAATTCTCTATATCTTAATATATAAAAACGTTTGAGCCGGGTACGTGTTACAAAAACTCGAGAACCGCTGGACCGATTGACACCAAACTTGGACAACATATAAGTTTAGTCAGGAGCCAGGTTTCTCTTAAGTTTTACAACGATAGAACGGCGTTATTGTCGTAATATTTCAATTTTTTTTACTTATGGTACGATTTGGCTCAAATTCACAAAATATATTTATTAAACAAAAATAAGTATCCTTTTCTTTTATGGGCATTCAAAAATAAAAAATTGTCAATATATTAAATATTTTCTAAAAACAATTTGTAAAAGAATTTAAGTTTCAATAAAAAATAATAATAATTCAAAATTCCGGAAAATCCTATTTGTTTTAAAATAATGCCGACCCGATCTAGAGGAGGAAACATTGACAGGTACACTCGACGCGCCCGAACCGAAAGAGATCAACGAGCAAATTTTACACATGATCAACAATTACAACGGAATATCGAGCTTTCAAACCGAGTACGTGTAATTCGTGCTTAATTGGAGACAAAATCAAAATATTTCAGGGCAAAACAACGTTTGCCGGGTCAGCTAAATTTAGAGCAGTTAAGATGAAGGAAAAGCTTTACATCATCGATATACATTAATATGTTGGAATGCATTATGCAAGACGGTAAGTCATTAATGTAAAGAAAAAATATTAAAGGGGCCAAATTCTATCATAAGGTGCGTGGTATTGTTGTTAGAGCGCTAGCACAAAAACTAAAATGGCCAAGGTTCAAATCCCAGCAGAGGTAAAAAATTAAAAAGTTAGTTTGCTGTTTTTATAATATAAAAAAAGAGGTCCCCCCCCCCATCCAAAAAGTTCATCTACAAAGACACCGTCCCCTGATATTCCACTCTATTCCACAACAAAAAACGAATTATCAGGAAAAAAGCGCCTCCTATTGGGAACAAAAAAATTCCAATACAAACACAGCATTAGTAGGGGTATAGTGCACACTTTCTCGGATAAGTTTTAAAGAGAAAACAAATTTTATTATTGATTTTTTTATTAATGATTGATCTGATCACCATTTCATAGCACAATTGTGCGAATAAAATCCACAAGTTATTTAGTACTCTTTTAGTTAGTTATTTTTCTGCCTTTAAGCACCTCAAAAAAGCACTCTGCACACAAGGCAATCGAAGAATTAGTAGCGATATCCTTCATAATCTAATGTGTAAAGAAAATATTCGATAAAATATACATAAATCGTGTGCATAAATGCAAAAAGCACAGGTCAAACCAACACACTCATATTTGTACTTTCATACTAAATATGTGCGTTTCTAAATATGGCACAATACCGATCACGAACATTATTAAATATTTGAACAGGATCATTTATAATTCAAGTTCGCAGCACACTTCAGCACAATATAGATTCTAGTATAGCTGTACCTTAAGTTCGTGAACATTTTCTTGTACAGCTAACAAAATATTGTACTTGTACATGTACGAGTACATCTATTTAAATTTCTTTGGTTTTTCTGTAAAATGCGTAAAGCATGAAAACTGCATTGCCGTTAGCAATTGAAAAAGTTATATACTTAAAACAAATCTGAAAATAATTGTTTCAATCAATTTTGGAAATAAAAAATATCCGAAATAATGCAGATTCACCCTTGGAAGTAGCTGGTGATGATCAGATTTAAGAGAGAATTCATTTCGAACACCACCTACATCACACGCTTAGAAAAAAATTTAAAAAAAAACAGAAATCAATTAATATATAAACCAAACCCTAAAATTACGTTTCTACTTTGTTTTCATCTATTATTTTTAAGTTCTGAAACATCGATTATACGCAAAATCAATTCTACGTCTTATATTTGGGTATCTTTAAATGAAGCCAGATAATCTCCAATTCACAAAACTTTTTTTACAGTTCAATACTTATTAGCTCACCAAGGCAATCACAGCTTTCCTTTAAAGCATCGCTGATATAAAACATTGCAATAAAATATGTCTTAACACGAGATTTGGATTATAATTTAGCCCCACTGCACTTTTAAACTTAAAAATTTAGAAATTTTTTTTAAACGTATTACATTTTCGAATATAAATGAACGGTTATCTTACAACTCTAAAAATTTCGATTTAATGTTGTATTGAAAAAAATAATAAGAAAATAACAAAAACACCATTTATAGAAAGTACAACTGCGCAATTCAGGCAAAAGCCATAAACAAATATTTTCATTTCGAAATATTTTTTTTTAGAATTTTTGTTTATAAAATTGCAAATTCAAGAAAACCTCAGCAACCGGAATTTAATTAAAAATTCTTACTTACCTTGGCAAAAGTCAGAATGAATGTACGAGAATCACCCATCAATCATTTTAAAGCGTCCCTGAAATCAAAAACAAAAAGCATGTATTTAATCAGGAGCCCATAATAAATAATGTGTAAATGGAGTTTAGTTATGCAAAGGAATTTATACAATAAAATAAAATATTTCTCAAGGAAAGCCAAAAGGAGTTCATACATAGTTATCTATGTATGTGTGTATGTCTGACATGACATATAAAAAACAGGATGATATATACATATAAAAAACAGGAAAAGTACTTACTCGTACACATTTTATGTTTGAAAGAGTACAATAGAGAAATAAGGTCAACGAAGCCATGAACTTTACACAAGGATATCAGTAGAAAATGTAGGGTAAATATGGAATACACACAACAGCATAAATGCGTACATTTTAACAAAGCTGGCAAAGAAAAAGGCCTTAAAAAATTTTGATTACGAAAATCTACAAATTGGGGTGAAATTTAATGTGCCATAAACACAAGGCCAAATATATTTTCAATGAATGAATTTCCAGCACAGGAAAACATATGTATTTATGTATACCTCATAAACAGGATATACACACACAACTAAAGAGAGCGAGAAAGAGATAAAGTTTTTTATTTGCAATTTGTTTTTAAGTACTTGTACTCGCTTTAATACTCGTAGTGTATCTCTGCTTTTATTAAAATAGTCCATGCGCAGTTAATAGAAGGCCGTTTCTTCAACTTCTGCACTCCCATTATATGAAGGCGCCAAAATTCAATATTTTTACACGTGTGTTTGATTTTTATTTTATAAGTATAAGGTGTGTATGTGTGTATATGAATTTATCCTTAAAGCACTTTCAAGGATAATAGACACGTGTTGAATCAAAAAACGAAAAAAAAAACAGTTACTGAAGAGAGTATGAGATTTACCAAATTACTTTTTTTTTGATTTTTAACTCTTAAAGTATAAATTGAATAAAACCATTAAATCGAAACTAACGCCAAAAGCTAAAAGAGTTTGGATATAAATACATGCATATGTATATATGTATGTAGGTGTCATGTAAGTATCATAGGATGTTAGTGAATTCAGGATAATCCCCAAGCTGCTGCGTAACCATTATACAAAAAAAGACAAGAGAATAGATATCTCTTTATAAAATTACTTTTTTATATGATGAAATAGATATTAAGAGTAGATTTTGTTTCTTAAAAGTAACAGGCTTTCAACAATTTTAGCTGCTGCTGTGTGAGCGTAGCAATTTTGAGAAATATTTCAATACACATCCTTTTTTTGGATTGTAATGGAAAATTGTAATATCTCTATACTGCAGAATCCCAAACAAAGTATATGTAGTTGTATAGTAGAGAAAAATCTGTATCGCTATGTGGAAAATTACAAAACATACACAAATACTGCTAACATACGTTCTCTGATTTAGGTTGATGTATTTTAGTAAATGTAAGTAAGTTCAAATTTTTTTTAATTTTATGGTACTGTCTGGCTGTATAGGAATATATAAAGTCGGTGGGTGCGTGGTACTATACCACGCGCTCGCAGAAAAACTTAAACGGCCTAGGTTCTAATCCTAGCAAAAGTGAAAAATGAAAAGTTAGATTCCGGTTTTTTCAAAATTATAATTTAAAAATAAGAGGTTCCCCCCCTCCCTCCATCCGAGAAGACCATTTACAAAAAAACCGCTCCCGAACATTCCACTCTATTCCACTTTAACCAATGTCAACAAAAAAAAACGAATGATCAGGAGGAAAGCGCCACCTGTTGGGAAGTGGCAGATAACAACTAAACCTACTTAGCGAAGGCACTCACCACACAATCAACATGCAACAATGAGACAATTTCTGTTGATCATTCAAGGGTGAAGGTATAACACTGGCCTTTGATTGATCAACTGAAAGCAACTTATATGCGATCAAATATATCAACGAGAAAATTACAATTCTATCTTCAATATGTATTCCAATACAATGTTTTCATTTCACACTTCGAAGTGTGCTGTGGTTTCACAACACCACAATTTGTATGCAAATTTCTTAATGTGAACATATTATAAATTGAAAGTATGTTTTTGTTTTCAATAGGTTTTCTAATAAGTTTTAGAAGATTAAAACTACTAAGCATTTATTGTTCCATACAGCATAGCTACGATGTGTTGTTAGTGATTGACTGATAAAATGATAAATAATATTCATAAAGATTTTATAATACGAGTACACAAAATTTAAGACCAAAAATATTTGCGATTATTAATATTCGTATACTCTTATCATTCTCTTCTCACTTTCTATCTATGATACGACCCAAACTCGCTGCAATTGGTCATTCAACTGTAATCTAATATATTAAGGAATTGAAAGTTTTTTTTTAATTTTTTATGCAACTATCTTGTAATTACGTTACGTTTGTCTTTTGTGGCATAATTTCTCAGTAGACTTATATTTTTTTTTTTTTTTGAAAATAAACGAATTGAATTGAGAATTGAGTGAAATGAAAACTTATCACAGTGATAAACATTTTTTTACACTAGGCGTACAAAATTTTTAAATGGATGACAATGTGATAACTACGAGTTTAACCCAAAACCATCCATATTGTTGTTTCCCTATTTCAAAATACCAAAAATGATTATTTCGGTATCGTATTAAGAAAAAATATGCTGAATTCCCAGTTTTTCTGTACCCAAGAAGAAAAAAATAAAAAAAAACAATACACACAAAATCAATTTTTCTTTATGCCGGTAATAATTTAACAATTTGTCTCTTTTTTTCTATCAAGTAAAACTTGTTGATTATTGTAGTGAACGCCCAAAGTTCCAGGATAACATAAAAGACCAAGAGTATTGAAAAAATTTTTGAGTTATTGGATTTATCAAAAAAATAATGTTATCCTGGGAAAAACACTACCCAAATTGACGAAAATCGTATTGAAGGATTTTTAAGGTTGGGATATGAAGATAAACTAATTATAATTGTGAGTAAATATGCACGTACACACATGGGTACATAATTTTGTTGAATTTCGTTAGGGTAACAGTACAAGTAGAAAGATTGCTGTAGATAACATAAAAGTAATTTTTTGTGTATATATGTATATGTACATACAAGTATGTATATGGCAATGGCATACAGTATTTGTAAAACCAACTTGAAAAAAATTTATTCTTTATTTATTCACATATCCAGAAGAGATGAAATCTGACGCATTTCTTTTTTTTTTTCATGAAAACTCAAAAGCTTTGTGTAGTATTAGACTTTAAAAAAATTGAACTTTATGCGAGTATAAATATTTATGTAGAAACAATGTTATTACAAATGGTAGTGGTAATTTTTCATTAACATCAGCCTCCTGCTCTGACAGTGGAAATCGAATTCAGAGTATCGGCTTTAATTTTGCCAAAACGGCATTTTTTCCACTAAATCACAAGCTTTTCGCAACATATGCGACTGTATTTCTCCAATAACTCTTTAAATCTTGATATCTAGATTTTTAGTTTTCTAAGGTTTATCAACCTGCACAAGCGACTTTAGATAATCCAATGAACTTAAATCTTATCATCTTATTGGCCTAATAATAATTTGTCCATTACTTGAAATTACCAATTGTAGCATGAGCTATATAGCATTTGACTCCGTCCTGTTAAAACCAAATGTCATTAAGATTAATGTAAACAAATGAAGACACACAAAAATTTCTTACCATTCTTACCTTCACTGTTTTTGGACAAATATAGATTAATGAATCCGCCGGCCCATACACGACTTTTCTGTCGATAGAATAAGAATTTGACAGAATATTGTAAATTATCCTCAAACCAAATTAAAAGAATTCTACTTATACCTAATAGGAGAACAAAATTTTGAATGGAAATTCAACATTGTTCGGCTTTGAGTTCTGCACAAGTTGAATTCTGAGAGCTTTTAAGCAAAGAGGTTTGTATAAAATAGTATATAAAGTGGAAGGACACAGCTGCAAGAACGACGACGAATTGACTGATTTGGATCGTCTTCAGTGCTTCCCTGTACAGCAGCTGCGGCTATTTCAGTAAGCACTCTTAGGCATCTCACGGCTTGCACAATATCAGAGTAAATATGATCAGAAACCGATCCAGTATGATTCGAATTAGCCACTCTAAAGAATGATTATGTACACCATAAAATGGTGGAGGCGAACGATAAGTTGTCTAACACGACCATTAAATTCATAAAAATAAATTCCATAATTTACAAGCGTTGCTCTTTCATACGTACTGTAAAAGCATACTAAGCAACTAATAAAATAGCAAATATGTAATAAATTTAAAATTACACAGTTTTATACATACTTACATACATAATTTTCCATTACAACCCTGTGTCAGGGTTACGGCCTAGCTTCTCGCAACACTCATGTTGTGTGTGTTAATTTTTAACTATGAGTACCGGAACCTATAGTTTAAAGTCTATTTCGAACAACAGATTTGAGAAGCTTTTTCAAAGCAATCAATTACTCCCAGAGCTTTTACCAGAAAGAAATAATGTTTTATTTTTTTAAGATGTAAGAGCTGAGATTTGAACCCGGCGCTATCGTCTTAGTAAAATAACACACTAACCACTACACCACGGCGACTACTACATATATTATAAAAGCCCAACAATTAGGGGTTGGATTGATTTTAATAAAATATTTTGAATAACGGATGCTTCAGAGTTTATAATTAATAGATGCTGGCAAGGAAGAAAAAGTTTTAGATATAAAATTTAGAATATTTTTGGTTTTGAAATTATAAATATATTTTTACATTTAAAATAAAATCATTCTCTTATCGGTATTACCTTAACAGAACATGTAATTAAACTGAAAATTAATTACTGTACTAAATGTATAGAGTCTTTTTTTACCATAAAACATAAACTTTTCCCTTATTGTACTAAATTTCCTTCAGTAAATGCAAAAGAGGATTAAATGAAAGAAAATATGTAATTATATATGCGATTTCTCTCAGCATAATTGTGTTTTAGACTGCTCTGTGATTTATAGACATGATTTGTTCTATTTATAGACCATTAGTGATATAGAAAAAAAATGAAGTTATATCCTATCACATTTTTTTAAAAGTTTCTTTAAAATTTCACTTAAAATCACCTACTTTTAATACTCGTACTATATAAAAACAAAAACAAAATTCATTTAAATTAAAATTAGATACAATTTTAACAAGTTCACATGAATTCATCTCAATGCAAAATAATCCACAATCACCACTCCCCATTACAATGTGAATTACCAAAAATAGCGATACATAACCTATAATTTACTACTGCAGATTACAGCCATACAAGTATTCCAATATAAAAAGAAAAAAATTGCATACCTTCTCGTAAAACCATATACTTATGTATACATAGATACATAAAACCTGAGGCTTCTGAGAAATAAAATAAAAAAATTGAAAAAAAAAAATTAATTGAAAGCCCTTAATTTCAATTAATCTACTTAAAAGAATTTAAAAAGAAAAACCTACGAAATGAACAAGTTCTCGTGTATTAACACACCATATAATGGTTGATGTGAAATGTTATAAAGAACAAATTGTTAAGAATTTGAAAATAACAGACTAAAATAGAGCTTTAAGAGATATTTCATCATCGTCATCATCATCACCATTATTGCCATCACCCTGAGCTGCAAGCACAACATTCAGTTACAAGCAAGACAATGTAAAACAATCTGTAAATTATTTAGAAATAATGAAATAATCGAGAGGTTGTGTATACTGTGTACTAGCCCTGGATATGTGTACTGTAGTTGAGAAGTTTAAGAATGGTAAAGTGAATGATTTGAACTTCGTGTCCTTTGAAATACAAAACAAAAGAGCATATTTCTAAATAATGCTGCAAGGTGTTATAGTGTGAGTTAAAATCTACTTAATATAGTCAATCATTTTAAATTGTTGATGTTTGTTCTCGATACTTGTTGCAATCTTTTTCAGAGCAGTAAACGTGTTAAATATTTAAATGTTATTTTATATTATTTTTATTTTGGAATAATTTTTAAAGAAATATTTACATAATACAAATTCTTGGTATTAATTATTTATTGACCTTTAGAAATAGATTTTATATAAATAGTAACCATAAATTTATTAAATTTTGAATATGTTCTCATTTCCTGGACATATAAAAATAATAGAAATTTAAAATCATATAATAGCGTAAAATACTCAATTTATTAATCTTTCACAAAGTCATATTCTGACAGCGATATAAAAAAAAATTTTACTGACTAATTGTAACCTCGTGGTTTTGTTAAATGCTTGAAGTACAAGTACAAACAAATATTTAGAATTTTTTGTAATAAAAGGTATCAGCCAAGATATTATATTATTAAATTTTGGGGTTTAAAAAAGAAAATAAATTTAAAGAGTCAGAAATAGGACATTTTTAGGATTTTAAAATTAAATTTTCACGATTAACTAAAAAAAATTAAGTTTTAGGTCTTACAAAACTATGTTAACAAAATATAAAGGATTCAGACACAGTTTTCATCTTTAAGTATTTCGAAGTTATTTGCCACACTACTATAGGTTGTTAGAGCAGTTTTTTTTATGCTAACGTTTGGATAGGTTAGGTCATGCATTCAAACAAATAGTAAAGCTTGTACTACACTAAATCTATAATGTACCAATCCTAGTTTAACATGTAACTTCTACACCTTCTATGTTGTTCTTTAGCAGCTTTAATGTTTTTTAACTATTCCCGCAAGTAGGATAGTTCCGTGGGGGTATCCACTATCCTACAAAGCTCCATTCTTTGCACACTTTCGGTTTTAACTTCACTTTTCACTTAAGAGAAAACTAGTTAGCATTCACTATGTTATTGTCCCAGAATATTCTATGAACTGACTTATCTCGCTTTTTTAGCTCGGTTCACACTACCTCCGAGTTTTCCAGATCTATATACATATATAGGGGTTTCCTCTAACTTCATTGAAGCGACAATAAAAGAAAATCGTTATCTATTACAATTTTACGTGGACACGCCTATATTCTTCATTTCATTCTTCGTTGAGCGAAGCCATGTTTTACGTGGTCTACCAGCCTAATGGAAATGGCAAGATTTAAACCTTTTTATGACCACTGCCCTTCCTGTTACGTATGTTCGTTGCTAATGGGGCAAAGGATATTTTTCTGAGGCATCATTTGACAAAGATTATACTGATGATTTTCCCGCTTGTACATCCAGAAAGAAGAACGTTAGTGCTATCAAATTCTGCTACTTTTCATTACTCAATAGAAATGAGTACTTTTATTTGGGTACCCAATACTACTCAATACTTTTAACGGATTTTATTTTTAATAGAAAACAATTTCATAAAGTATTGTGGTTTTAGAGTGCAATTTGTGTTGGCTGTTAAAATTTAAATTTTCTATACAACTTCAAAGAAAAAATAAAAATAAAATTAAGTATTGAGTATCTAAAAATTAATACAAATACTCGGTACCCATTACTCAATGCTTTTCCAGCACTAAAGTACAGATTTATTATTATTTAGGTTAAAAATTCATACTTTGTAACGCAAAGGCTGATATTTTTGCGCTACTATGTATATTGAAGCCAGAAAACTAAATTATAATCTTTTGCTTTTTTTATATTACCGTATACATAAACGTATATTCCAGATAGCAGAAGTTGACAAGATAGTTATATTATTTTTTTCTAATACTCAATAGAGTGCTAACGCAGATTCCCACTCCCTCTTAGTATAAATTGTCACCCTTAGAGCAGTGGTTAATTAACTTCTTATACTCCAACATAGTTTTGGATATATAAATAGTTTCGTCTGATACTTGCCGTCACTACAAAATTTCTTGCTGGCCCAGTTCTCACTGTGTAAAATGCTGTAGTCACGTAAACTAAAAATATTCTAGACACTAGTTTTGCCAGCCCTTTTCTATCTCCCAGCTTGGAGTCTTTCGCTTAGCAGCTTGTTTTTACAGGTTGCAGAGTCAGGATTTTGTCCCACCACAATTATCGAGTTAAATCAATACAGTTCATTTAGGCATCTTGCTCGATGTTATCGCGCTTTAGGCATTTTCATCCATTTTTAGGTCATATCTGGCCATTACTGCTTTTTAAGCACTTTTTATTATGCCAAATTTATTGCTTGTAAAAAAATGTTCTGGTTTTCGCACGGATTAATTTTTGATAAGCTCTTGTAGTACTCTAAATGTTATTGTTCTAAAAAGTGCATATTTCTACTGAGTAGAGAATAATTACTTTCTGGTTTTCTTTTCTGATTTTTAACTTAAATGAACATAAGTCAACAACACTGTTAGTAACTTGTATCATTTTCTTCACTTTTACAAAGAAAAATCCTATACAAAAGATATATGATATTAGTAGGTTTTACTAATCTACACAATCTAATACATTATCAGCTCTGACTAAGGTGTCGGCATGACTTGGGTAGAAAGCATTTATTGTGTTGAGCATACTCGTATAGATAAAGAAGCGAATGAATGATTATTTTAAGTTGTAGCAACAGGTTACTTTACACCTTATTGCTATAACACTAACAACTACAACTTAAGCCAAATAATAGAAAATAAACAACGAAAACTACAACACCAACAAATGGCAATTTGTTAAAATCTTGGGAAAGTACATTTGAAAAAATTTTTTTCGACCCAAGTACCACCTCCACTAGCAGCAACAACACAAACAACTGCAATTACTCAAATATCAGTTTCGTTTCCTACATCCGTATATTTATTTCTATGATTCTTGTATTTCAATTGGAATTTAAAACTAAAATTTGTTTTTCTTTTTCATTTTTTTTTTTGCTTGAACTTGAGGCTAAAGTTGAATCAACTGAAAAATGTTTGTGTATTCGTCAAAATAATTGCAGCTACAACAAAAATAAAATGAAGCGAAACGAAACTAAATTGTAAAGCAGTCAATTCAAAGTAATTCGTTTGACGTGTAAAGTTGCAAAAACTACAACAACAACAACAGTCAAGCTTGTCTTTTCAATATTATTGCAGATTCTATTGATGCAATATGTTCTATTGTTGCATATTTGTGTATGATTTCTTTTTGTTGTTGTTTTGGATTTTTTGGTCTCTATTGTGGTTAAAGTTGCTGTACTTTTAAATCGTTGCCAACAGCTAAATTACAACGTTTTATTTAAATTTTTGTTTGTTGGCCTGTTAATGTTGGTGGTGGTTGACGAATTTTCTTCTTCCTTTGCACTTCTCATCCATCTCATTTAAAAATTTAACAAAATTTCAAAGAAACGTATTTTCGAATTGTGATATTTACCGTATTCTTAAAAAAAATAAATTCTGTTTCGGTAGTTCGAATTTATTATTAGGTTTTTAAAGTTCGTAAAAGAACTTGGAAAGATTTAAGAAAAAATTATTTTTAAAGTGATAATGAAATTAATGGTTGCCGTTTAAATGCTTTGAGAGATTTTATAAATTAAAAATATAAATTACTTAGTTTTTGTCAGAAAACGCTTTAATTAGATCAAAGTTAACTGCAATGAATATTTTTTGGTAATTAAAGAAAAAATGATTTTCAACCTGTTTTCTTCTCAATAATATTGATAATTTTTTAAGCCATTGGTTTTTAATGAAATTTTTTTATTTTTCAATATTTCCTGAGGAAGCTACACAAAGAAGAAGCAAAATAGTAAACAAAAGATACTCTTATAAAATCTAATATTTCTGGAAATTTTATTAATATTGCAACAAAAAAACATTATATATATACTTATATACTACTTCAGGTTACTGAAAAATATAATTTCAAATTTATCTATTACTTAGGGTGCACATCTTAAGAAAATCTCCAAAAGTTCCGAAAGAAAATAAATTTTTAACAAAATTAATGGAATATAATGAACGGAAATTATTTAGATACACACACTAGCACATATTTATAAATAAAATCTTAGTTCGAAACTAACAAACAAAAACTAACGTAACAATTGTTCTCAGCTGGTATATGAAATGCAGTAGTGAGTATTGGCATGTAGAGAAGATAAAATGTCGAGAATATTAAAAACAATATATACTGTAATTAATTGAAAAGCCTGAAAAGTTATTTTAAAAAATAATTATTGTTGTCTAAACACTAACTACATATTAACTACTATGACTACTAGAAGTCCATCTCTATCACCTCCGAGCCGGATTAGGGTGTGGTATACCAATAGGACTAAACAAAAAAAGTACGACTTGAACTAGATTAAGGATATAAATTTAGACAATGTTTATATACTTACATGCTTAAGGGAATTTATAAAAGAGTTTAATATTTCACAAAATACAGCGTTCTTTAATTGTTGTGACGATATAATCTTAAAATTCCATGAACCACTCTTTGCAATTGAGCACTAACCTGCATTGAAGGTTAATTATGGAAGTGTGCGTCAAAATGTGTATTTTGACTGTCAACATTTTTCAGCAGAGTTCCACAATTGACGTTTCATTTTAGCACAATTTTTGATTAATAGTACCGAAATGTTTTCTGTTTGGAAAACAAAAAGGCACATAAATAAATTACTAATAGTGAGTCAAATAATACTCAAATATTTTATTTTCCTTATTATCTGTATAAATTTCAAAAAAGTCAATTTTCCAGTCGGTATGCCTTCCCTTTTGATTAGCGTAGGGTGTGGGCGTAATCCCATTGACTATTTTATTCTTTAAATTATTTATATGCCATAGCCATTAATTTAGTTGATTTATATGCCGAAATTAAAAAGTCTGGCATGGTTACTTTGTGCTTAAAAAAAAACGTTTCAAAACCATAGTGTAGACTTAGAATCCATTAAGGTGCGCTATTAATGGAAAATAAGGAAAAGGTACTTCGATGTGCTGCCTGATGAAAATCATCTTAACTCTAGAATGCTTAATTATTTCCTAATTTAACCTGGCAACTCTCTTATCACCCACTTAAAACAACAACAACAAAATAAAACCGTAATTACTTCCAAGCACATGTGCAACAAAGCACAAAACCAAAAAATAAAAAAATCTTAAAAAAACGTGCAAATACCAAGCGAGTCAGGTGCATTTCCATCAAGATAATAATAGACATAGACTGCTAGCAACAGCAATAAAAACAACATAAAAAAGAGAAAAATAACTGCAAAAGCAGCAATTATAGAAACAACGGCAACAACAGAGTCGGAGTCGGTGATTCTTATTATATATTTAAAATATAAGTAGACGAAATAAAAAAACAAAACTACAATAGTAACGATTGCCATATCGTATATTGTAACTAACAACAAAAACAACAGTAAACAGTTGCTAAAAAAAATCAGCAACAACAAACCAATAATCTCTTAAGAAAACGCAAATTACAAGCAAAAATATATGCAAAAAAAAATAAATACTAAAATAGTCAGAGAAATAATAAAGAAACAGAAATGGGGAAAAACTTCTCAACAATTTTGAAAATTCAAATAACAAAAAAAAAAGTTTTTAGTACAACCTCCCTCCCTTTTAAGACAAAATGTAAAACTAGCAATAAAACAAAAAGATTGTAATGATTGTTTGAAGTGCAGGAAGTTAAAGGAATAGAATTGTTGTTAAACCAATTACTTTCTTGGGTATATTATCTACATAGTTGACAATGAAGTTCAAAACAAAGAGTACAGCTCTTTTACTACTTTACCAAGTAATATCAAATTCGGTTCATAATTAACCTCAATTGCTGACACATATTGTGTGATATGTGATATCACATACAATTGTATAGTATCCGAAGCTTCAAATCACATGCAACCATGCTACTCTAGAATGTCAAAAAAATACAACACTGTGGTTAATTGTTTTAAATATTTTATTGAATATTCTTTCTATTTTCACTGTTAAATTTTTTTATTTTTTAATATGCACAGGAGCAAATTGCACTTTTTGGTTTTTATTAGAAAACATTTTAAATTTAAATATGATTAAGGACTAAAGAAGACAACAAAAGAGTTTGACAGGTTAGTTTGTACCAGCTGATAATTTTTTTAAGCGAGATTACCTTGTATGAGTGTACCATCCTTTTCATCAACCTACTTTTCTGATAAAGCTGAGAAATAAAAATACATATATATTAAGATAATATTTGGCTTAGATTAAGTAGAATTAAAGTTAAATTATTGAAGACTATTGACATGCTTTTCGGCAAAATGAGTCAAACACTGTGTATATTCATATACACTATGTCGTCAAAGAATAAGAGCAAATTTATAGTTAGGTAATCTTAGTTCTCAATAAAGAAATTAGAAATTAGAATCTTAAACTCTTTTAGTAACTATAAAAAAATTGGTCTTATTTGTCAGTTAATCGCTGTCAGTCTATCAATATCATCCTGTGTAGTACTTCGGCTTTAACAGTTTTCAATGAAGTGATAAGTTTTTTAGAATCGTTTAATTTAAAAATGAATGTGCTTACTTACTTGCTTGAATAATATTTAAAAAAATAAGAATCAAAAAAATAAAATATAAGACTTAGAAAAATTTTTAATACGTTCATTTACAAAGAATTTTTTCTAACCAACAAATTAATTGATCTAATGCCCAAATTAATGTTATACATATAGTTTACAGTGTGGAAAGCTCAGTACAAAGACACAGTATGTATTGAATTAACTCTTTAACAAACTGTTTCTATCATACAATAGTATTTTACATGATACGTTACATACATTTGTGGACTTACAATATTAAGAGTTTATTTCTATTATTTGCACTTTATTATCACGTTAGATAAAAATTAAAATACAAAATGAATACCACAATAACAACCAAATTATAGAAACGTTTTGAAGAAAAACTTAAAACCAAAAAACCTCCAGAGATACAATTGAAGAAAAATAACACAATCTTGGCTAATTTTTTTGCCTATTTTTAAGCTGGTGTAAAATATAAACACCCACCCACTAATGGTATGGTAATCGCATAGACTGTCCATATACAAACAATCATATGCTGCACCAACTATCTAAATTGCCAGACACAAAAAAAATCAACATCAACCGGCTATACAGCTAAATAGAGCCAACAAAATAAGAATTTCTTAGTAGTAGCCACTAAATATCAGCAATATTATCTATGAAATAGAAAAAAAGGTGTTGGCCGTCTTACAAAATCTATGAAAATTCGGTTAAAAACAACAAATGAAATAAATTTGTGAAAAAAGGCAAATTTATTTATATGTGCCAACTACACCCAAATTTTATTTTTTGAAAATATACCATAACTAGTTCAACCTTGATATGATAGACTGAGACTAGTTAATAACCTCAGTTGGCGTTCTGTTTTCATTTTGGTTTAAAGGAACTTGTATTTTTGCCCAACTTATTATTTTTTTATTTTTTTTAGCTTTTTATGCCGCTAAACATGAAAACCTTTAACCTTTGGCAAAGAAGTTTTTGTAATAAATACTGGTAAATGTTTTTGATATTGACCATTATAATTTAATAATAAAAGCATTGTTTTAATAATTGTTTAACAAATTAGTGCCTCAAAACATTGTTATTGAATGTCTTATAAAAATAAAACAAAGCAAAATGATAATGACTTGTTTAGGAAAAATAAAAGTATGTTTTTATCAAAAAATTTAAAGGAATTTTAGATAAACAAAGAAATATCTTTTGTTAAATCCGTTACGAAAGGACATGTACATACAATGATCGGAGGGGTGCGTGGTATAGTCGTTAGAGCGCTCGCGCAAAAACTCAAAGGACCCAGGTTCAAATCTCAGAAGAGGTGAAAAATGAAAAAGTTAGTTTGCGGTATTTTCAAAATTATAATTTAAAAATTAGAGGTTCCCCTCCCCACCCTCCCTACAGTAAGAATTTCTACAAAGAAACCGCTGCACGACATTCCACTCTATTCCACCTTAACCAATGTCAACAAAAAACGAATGATCAGGGAAAAAAGCGCCAACTATTGGGAAGTGCAGATAACAGCTAAACCTACTCAGTGAAGGCACACTCACCACACAATCAACATGCAAGGGTGAAGGTATAACACTAGCCTTTGAATGATCAATTCACAGCAACTTGTCTCATTCCTAAGGCACTTAATAATAATGTAATAATTAATAATAATTTATGTACTGTCCTTTCCAAAATTCCAATACAATGCACAGCATTTAGTAGGGCTTTACCCCCAAGTATTGGTCTCAAATAAAAAAAATTAAAAAAAAAAAAGAGAAAAAAATAAAAAAAAACCTGTGCGGATTAATATAGGTAACATATGGGTAATAAATTAACTACAGACTCCACGATCAAAGTTATTGATTACAACCAAACACAGACAAAAAAACATTAATACTATATCTACTATATATATTCAAGTCATACAATCAGTGAAAAGTCATAGAAAATTAAATCTTAAGAATGGCATAAAATACTTCTGATACAAAATAATACATTATAGAGTGAGTTAAAATTAGCACATAATCTTCAAAATTAGTTCGAACAAAGTCACTATGCCAGAAAGCCTTGAAAGGAAACAAACACGTCTACTTTTCAATGAAGGTAAGCTAACCAAAGCTAATCTACTTGTACCAAACGTATTATTCACAAATAAAAAGAACAAAATAGGTCCAAGATAACTATCCTATCAAATATCAGAAATAACAAAAACGACTACCACAGTTTAATGCTTAAATAATATATTAACTGCCTCCAAATTGTATAATCTAGTAAATTCAATTTCAATAACATAAACCTATGGTTTACTTTTTCAAAAGCCTTACTTAAGTTCATTGTATCGCGCCATTGACCAGATGCCAATCCACTTATAATGGTGGAAGATATCTGAATTAGACATTGCATTTCGCTTACGAAATCCACGTTCAGAAGATATAATGGTTGAGGCAACCTAAAGTGAAATGGCATTAATGACAAACCACTCGGAATTGTACTCAATTTCGCTATGTTTCTGTAGTGAGAAAAATTAGATTTACGAAGACGAATCAAAAACTAACTTGCCCCAAAAGATGCAAACTATACAAATTTTAACGATATATTAAACAGAAAAGTCGGAAGGGTTGCAAGAACCTATGTACATATTCCCAAAACGGAGGATAGATTTCATACGCAATAAGAATGCGAGAGCTCACCAAAAATATGAAAAACGTCTTGCGCATGTGGAGCAAATGAGCTTTAAATATGCAAAATTTTAGCTTTCTACGACGTCAGACGGCTTCAAAACGATGCGGAAAGAGAATTGGACATACACCCGGACAAACAACGAAATTATATATATATAGATTCTTAAGAAAATTAAGAAGAAATATTTGCAATACAATTAATTAAAAAAATTTTATTTTATATAAAGATGCATTTCCAAATTATTGTTATCAGTTCCAAGGGCATTTCTTCATTAAATTTAATCAATTACAAATGCGAAAATATAAAGAAAATTTAAATAACAAAAATTCATTCAGCCTTACGACAGATATCTAAAATAGAATATATCTGAGCTTAATTAAAAACGTTTTTCAACACTTTTATATTATTTGTTTACAATTATTTTTATCACCACTACACAACACTTAAATTTAATGCAATACATTAAAAAACTCTCTTCAGCATTTCTCTTTCTATTTTACAATTTTTTTTCACAATTTTTTGTTGTTGCTGTCTGCGACAAATGCAATGAATTTGCAAAATTTCCAAAAGTTTACAGTAAAAAAAAGCATAATTTTGTTAAGTATTCCGGAAAAAAAAGAAAATGTTACACTTCAAATTGGTATATATTTTAAAATAAAAAACAAGTTTTATACCACCTAACTTTAAAAATAAATAAATAAAATTGGATAATAATTGAAAAAAATTCCCACGTGTGTTGGGCCGTTTAAGATAAAATACGAACTAAATGACAGATCAATTGTTGTTGATGGAAGAGAGAGAAAGTAAAGTAAGAATATAAACATAATAAGTACGTACATACTTATGTTCATTAGGGACGTGAAAAGGGATTGAAGAATGCACTTTAAATAGTGTTTTCATTAGAGGAATCTTTTTATTTTTTAAGTTTAGGTTTATATTTTAAGTTTGGATAAGTAAATTTTAATTTATACAAAATTTTTTTTGTATTTATAAAAATTTACTTATTTAAAATGATGTTTATTGGGTTAGTTCTGAAATTCATACTTATGTACATACTTATCACGCTTTTAAATAACAATCTAGCAACTACTTTCATAACACTGTAAGATTAACAGCTGTATTTAAAAAAAATAATAAAAAGCTACGTTCACATTTTTCAAAAATTTGATGAAAAACTTGTAAACACTATGTTTTGTAAACATTTTAGAAAAAAAATATATTATCTGGGGTGTGATGGAAATCGATTGAAATTTCAAGTTGCAATACCTTTTAAGTCTTTTTAAATTCGGAATTCCTCTTTTACTTATTACCTTAATGACTATTGCCACTGCATCCTTTATTATTATTATTTTAATCTATAATTAAAACAGATAAGTTTTATAGATATGACTTTGAAAATACAAAAAATTTCAATTTTAAACGAAGTTGTTTTTCATCACATACCAGAATATCTAAATTTTTAATTAATTGAATTTAAAGCACCACAAACAATAAACAAAATAAATAGTTTAATAATGTACTGGTTACGCTTTTTTCATCAAATATTTGACAAATGTGAATATAATTTAATTTTTTAAGGGCTTATTTGACAAATTTCTAGCAAGCAATAAAAAAAAAATTTAAATGCTTATTTTAAGAATGTAAACATTCGTATAAAGCGCAGATAATAATTATTAATAAGTATTGATTTTTGGGATTGAGAAACACAAATTTGAGTATTTTTGTTGTTGTCTCACATATAAAAAGACGAATGTCAAAAACCATTCTTTGTTCTATGAACAGGCTATTAGTATATGTATGGATTTATGTATGAATGAATGTATACTGACAGGCAAACCGTCTGCCTACTTATTGAAAATAAAAAAATACCTGAAAAGTGACACTATTTTTCTGTTATTTAGCTATTGCGAAAATCTCCAAAATCTTAAATTATTATTGACCAATTTTATGTTTACAAACTGAGTCAGAAAGAGAAGTCAGAGACCATGTATGTATGTATACTAGACCGTACTTCAAAAAAAATGTCCCCGTATCGCCTCTAATATGAAATATTTTTGCAAGGAAATTTCGAAAAAAAAATTTTTTTTTGCCGAACGTGTCTTCTCATCAGTTTTTTGGTTATATCTTAGGCATTTACAGTTTGATCTTAAAGTTTGATATATCAATATTTTTATCTGAAAGTTGAATTGATTTTGATGTAAAGTAAAATTAAAAAAAAAAATTTTGGCGTTGATAAAATTCTAAGTAAAATTGTTTATTCATACCCTAAGGCTTCCAAAAATGCTACAGGATGAGTAATAATTTTAAATTTTTTTATACTATTTGCTTACTGGTTGCAATAAATGTGCATTTCTATTGAATTTTAGCGGCTCATTTTATATAAAAATCATGCATTATTGATGAGCATGTGTAAGTGATTGTTCATAATTTCTCCCTTACAAAATAGCTTACTGGTAAGCACTAATTTCTGCTGAAAATTTTAATATTTTCTATGTTCATATATAAAATGTAGCAAAATTACTATACAGCTATAAGATTTAAGACAAAATAATTTAAATTCTGGAATTATTAATTTAAATAAATATGATACTCATATGAACCCATATGATGTTCTTCATAATGTAACGAGTCAAAGTTGATTTCATTTTCATGACTAACATTTTTTTTATTTCAGAATTTAACCAGGTAATAAAAAGTAATGAAATGAAAACAGTTTTATTGCAACTTAAAAATATTTTTATATAAATTTTTGTTCTCTACAAATTGTTTTAACATTTTTTTCTTTACTTTTGCTGCTATTGCTGCTTACCAAAGCTTTAATTTGCAACTTGCAACATACAAAAAAAAATTGTATGTTTATCTATAAAAATTATTTAAGTTCTCTCCACTCGTATTTACAATTTGCTTAAATTTTTGGAAACATTTGGTAGCAATTGTTTGCAACACCAGAGTCGAAGGTCAGTTGTATTTTGTATTTTTAGTAAAATATATATATTTTTTTTTTTCAATTTTATTATTTGTTGGTTGATTTGAATTTGGATTTGTATATTTTATATGCATTTATTGTTATCTTTAGGTAATTACGAATACATTAAATTACTAGTTTTTTCAGTATAGTTGGATATGGTACTTTGAAATTTGCGAAACTTAATTTATTAAATAGTCATTATAATTTATTGAAAACTGCTGGTATTTTCACAGATCATTATGGTAGTTTTTCAATTCAATATTTTTTTTCTATTCATTCACCGCGTGTATTAATGTATAGCTACTTTTGTTTAGTTTTCTATAGTTAGTGGAAGTAAATTATAAACTTTATTAATTAATGCATTTTGTAATAGGTTCAAGGATCAATGCTACTAATTCTTCAAACTAGTGCTTTGTTAATGAATCATTTTATCGTAAATAATGAGAAAAATTAATGTTTAATTTCAAAAATTTACTAGAATATCTGAGATCTTAGTGATAATGGTGTAGTAGTTTAAGTAACTCAAATTGTTGTATAAATCTAAATTCGAATTTACTTAGAAAAAAATTTTTCATACTTTGTCTAAATGTTAATTTATGTCAAAAAATATTTCAAATTTCATTCCTATTTATTAGTTAATTTGATTTAACATTATTAATTAATTACTACGTAATTAATGTGAGTTTCAAACAAACGAGTAAAATGAAATATCATTTGACTAAAATAGTAAAAAAAATGTATAGATAGTAAAACCTATTCCCACTAGAAAATACTGCTTTACAAAAAGTTATTTTGGAGGAGGAGAAATGTTGAGCAATTACTTACTCGTGCGCATCAATAATGTATGATTTTTATATGAAATGAGTCGCTAATATGCAATAAATTTTGCAACTAGTAAGCAAATAGTATAAAAAATCAAAAATAATATCTTACCCTGTAGCTTTTCTAGAAGCTTAAAGGTATGAACAACAATATATCGTCGCAAGAATTAAAGAACGCTGTAACTAACAAAAAACCGAAAATACGTTTTTTGCATCATTTTCATTAGAAAAAAAAAATACGCGTCGATTGGTATCGGTCCCAGATTTCTATTATAAAAAGAAAATCACTTGCGCCGTCTGCGTATCTTTTGTGATAGTGATCTAGTTGGTTTGCTTAAGTTTGTTTGCAATCCACCTCTGAAAAGTATAAAATAAATGAAAAAATTAAAATAAAATTTCTATCGGAAGACCAATAAATTATTTTAACACAATTCTTTCATTCATTAACTCATTTCAGTGACATTTTAATACCGCGACCTCTAGATTTTTTATGCAACCATCTACTGATATAGGATTTCCCTATAATAACTCGCCCAATATTCTCGGTCATATGGCTCATTTGCGAGAAGAGTTGCATAGCTCAAAAAAAGCGATTCTGAAATTATCTAAAAAACGGTACTTAGGAAAAAATAAAATTGCGTTTTTCGTGCTCAGGAAGTCACTATTAACTTATCTAGGCATGTGGCGATCTTGGTATTTTTCCAAATTAAAAATTTGTAAAGCTGTGCAATTTATCAAAAAACTATAATTTTGTGTTTAAGGCATCCGGCCGACAAGGAAATGGAAGAGGTCAACTTCTGGAGTGATCACCACAAAATAATTCACCAAAATTGAAAAGAAAATATACTACAGAAAGAATTTCAAATGAACTCGAAATGTATTTGTTGTGAAGTCCTGTATGTCGGTAATAAGAAATCCCTTTGGAAGTAATAAATAAATAAATATTTAACAATGATTATCAGGTCCGTACCAACTGAAAGAACATAAAATTCATCGAAAATATACTTACTTACTTACTTAGATGGCCATAACAACCCGTTAACGGGTTTCGGCCTGCCTTAACACTAGTCTCCAGGCGTCTCTGCTAAGCGCGCGCCTTCTCCAGTTGGTCACACCAATTGACGACAGGGCTTCATCAACTTGGTCCTTCCAACGTAAGCACGGTCGTCCTCTACGCCGACGTCCAGTGACCTTTGCATCGAAAACTTTTCTCGCTGGAGCAGATTCATCCATCCGAACAATATGGCCGAGCCAGCGTAGAACTTTTCTCTCAAATACTCCCAAGACCGCTGCATCGGCACAAGACCATAGAGAAGCACTGGAAGGATAAGCGACTTATATAGTGTTAATTTCGTCGCACGAGAGAGGGAGAAGGCTTATACCCCTGTAATTGGTGCATATTGTGGGGTCTCCCTTTTTCAGGATCGGACAGAGGGCACTGAGATTCCAGTCATCGGGCATACTTTCTTCCAGCCATATTCTGCAAATGAGCTGGTGCATGCACCTAACCAGCTCATCGCCTCCATACTTAAAGAGTTCAGGGGGCAGACCGTCAGGTCCGGCTGCTTTGTTGTTCTTCAGTCGCCATATGGCAACCTTGACCTATTCGTGGCTGGGGGACGGGATCACAACGTCATCATTGATTGGGTCCGGCACAGCATCTCTAGCAGCGGAATTTGTATCATCATCGCTTTGCAGTAGATTACAGAAATGCTGTCTCCATAATCTCAGTGCACCATGTGCATCTGTAACCAGATTACCATGTTCGTCTCTGCAGGAGGTTGCTCCGGGTTTAAAACCAGTGGTAAGACGCCTTATCTTCTTATAAAAATTTCGAGCATCATGTCTACTCCTGCACATCTCGATTTCCTCGCGATCACGCCTTTCTTGCTCCCTTTTCTTTCTTCTAAATAGGCGTCTCTCTTCCCTCCTCTTCTCTCTGTACACCTCCACAGTTGCTCTTGTAGTGGTGGACTGCAACGTTCTTCTGTAGGCAGCATTCTTTGCCGCAGTGGCCTCACGACAATATACACCGATATATATAATTTTTTTTTGTAAGCATTCATACACAATATGGCTAAATTCAATTCACCAATATAAGCATACTATAGGAAAAAGAACTTACATGAAACTAGTCATGTGACTGGTTCCTTAATAATGGAGACCGTTTCAAGTTCTAACATTTTATATGAAGGACACTTGCCACTTTTTCATGACAATGTCATAGGAAAGGGTCTAATTGAAACCATTTCGATGTTCTTGATAAGTCTCAGGTCTAAGCTATGTAACAAGTTCACTGTCAATTAACATTTGTCCCTAATTATGGTTCTTAAAAACATACCTTGAACTGATATATTTACTTGTCAGCAGTCACAATCAGGTAATATAGTTAAACTTTCATAAGTTTTGGAACGGGTACGTTTAGAATATTTATCTCAGAATTTCCCACAGGGTATGTATGAGATATATCAACTTGTGAGCATTAATAATATTATTAATAAATTGCTCTGAAATTAAATTTTACCATATAGTATATGACCCAATTTATAATCATCTAAATTATAATTTTATATACTCGTACATACATGAAATAAATACTTCAAGACGTTTACTGCACTAGTCCACTAATATGAAGTGCAAAGAGAGATCTTAAAAGTTACTATTTTTCGTAGATTTAAATAAAATTATATTAAAGCAATTACTAAAAATGTTTCAGAACTGAGATTCACTAGACTTAACGGCAAATGGAAGTATTTGCATTATATAACCTCACTTAGTTATAACTGTTGCATTCTACATCTTTGTTTTAAGCACCACAGCACATGGAATGGCATAATTTTCATTAAGTTTATGTTAAACAAATTATGTAGATTTCAATGAAATAGATTTCTTGATTTATAAATGACTCTCCATTTAGCTTTACATTAAAAGAAACAAAAACGAACAATAATTAACATAAATAAATAAAAGTTTTAAACACCTGAATTACACACACCTACATTGGTATTTGATTACAAAAACGTGATCAATTTAATGTTGTATTAATGATCCCATTTAAATCAGGCAATTAAAAACAAATTCTAAAATTACAAACCTGTGCCAAAAACTACAATAATACGAGATATGCATTTTTTTGCTATTCATTTTATTTAATTTATTTTTTAGTATTCTTTGCAACTCTAGCAAATTTAAATATGTACTTTTTAGCCAAATACGAGCCGAGCAGCAGTCTATGAAAACAAACAAAAAATCCACAAAAAAAAAAAAATCAAAACATATGAAAACATAAAAACCCAATTTTCAAAAAACATAAAATAATGCCAATACTAACGTTAGATACTATTGATTTTGTTTTTCTAGTATTTAAATCGTAGTTAGTCACTTTACTGCTGTTCACATTTGAATTTGAACAAAAAAAATAAATTTTTTTGGTCAAAAGAACTTGGTATACTACTTGAACAATTTAAATTTTAGTGAAGAAAACATGCTTAACTAACACAACATGAGGTAAACTAACCAGATCAGCAGGAGTAGTTGTACCTATATATACATATAGACAGATAGATATTTGGTATTGGCTCATAGTAACGAGGAAGACGTTTTTAATGTGGCATAAATTTAAAAGAAACCAACGACGCTACCAATAAGCAACTGAATTCTAACCTCTGGTAACATCATCATACCAAAATCACCAACAAATTTGTTTGTAGTCACAAATGCTCTAAAATAACGTTACATGATCATAAGTTTAGCGAACAATATTTTTTTTTTTTTAATTTTTCTATTTTTAGCTGAAAAACAGTGGTTTTGCATAGGGTTGTGCTTTCTCAATTAAAATTAAAAAAAAATATTTTCTACTCAGTAAATTAAAATCGGATTATTCGTAGCAGGCGTGTTCTACGAAGTCATACAAGCTTTCAGTTATATCAGTCTTCGCTTTATAGTAAACTGGGTTTCGGAACACGTTGACGACTTTGATAGTCGTTTCTAACTTAAGGCATTCAGAAGACCTTATGACGAAAGGAAATTATAGTATACCGTCTTGCGCTAGGATAATAATAGTTAGAATAGTTAAATAAGTTATTTGCATCTGTCAGTTATGGGATATTCCAAGTCAAATCAACCAATGGTTTTAACCTACCCCCTCCAAATTTTATGATTTTTTGTAGAAATATAGTGTATCATAGAACTAAATTAAATACAAAGTTTGGAAGCACTGATACATCTGGATCCGGAAATATGAGGTCTTGAAAATCGGAAAACAGTACAAAAATGCACAACGGCAGTTGTGGAGCTTTTTGTGGACTTTTACTCCTTCAACCCAACCTTTGACCTCAATGAAGAGCCATTTGCCCCCATCCCACATCTCTTCTTTTTGACTTATGTATTTTTTTGTTGAAACTCACAAACAAAGCGATTCTAGTTAATCGAAATCGAAAAATCGTGTACTATTCCACCCCTATCAGAATAGTTCTAATCACATTCTTTTGCGATTTGATTTTTATTTCTTGATCCAAAATACCTCCACTCTGAAATTTTCCACAACTGTAAAGAACGAAACTATCTTTGGCATAATTTTTTTTCAAATTTTTAAAAAGGTCGCTTTCGGAGATATAGGCTTCCGACTTATAGATAAAGAAAATGACATTTGACTCATGTTGCATATTAAATACCCTTCCAAATGCGACTTTTACGAGATGCGTAGCTATAATAGTTTTCCAGAAAATTACAATTAAGTAAGTGTAACTTTGTGCAGTTTTGTACTGTTTTCCGATTTTCAAGACCTCATATTTCCGGATCCAGAAGTGTCAGTGCTCTCAAATTTTATATTTGTCTTAGTGTTATGATATAATTTATTCATACCAAAAATTAGCAAATTCGGAGACAGTCATTTCAAAAACGGCATATTTTAAGTTGAGTTGATATGGTTTAACCCTTATACGAATATTTTTTACTCCATAAACTCGTATTAATGGGGGAAGGAAAAACTTTGTACATGTTTTTATGAAAATTACTATGAAAACTGCGACAGTTAAGTTTTTATGTAGAAGGTGCAGTAAGTATTTCATTTTCACATAAAAATGTCTAAAAAGTACTTTACATACATACATACCTGTGGAATTTTGAAAAAACGTCTTCTCTCGAAATAAGACAATTTTCCAAGATTTTTATAGTATATATAGAATTTCCTTGTGCTTCTTTTGCTCTAATCCCCGTATTTCTACGACCTTTGGAACGCAAGATACGCAGTTGACTAATCGACTTCTTTCAGACTTTCGCCCAATTTCAATTTGACAAAACGACTTCTTTCAGAGAATTAAGAATAATTTGAAAAATTGAATGTCTATAAAAAAATTTATATTATTTTTATTATTATTTTTTAACTATTTGCATTTGTAGAGAAAAATAGAAGTATTTTTTTTTAATAAAACCAAAATATATTTTCCCGATCAACCTATTTCAACCTTTTTTTCATATTCCATTTTAACAAAACAACTTGTCTTGACTTAAGCGTTTAAAATAATTTTCAAATTTAATCTAAAAAATGTTTACAAAACGACTTCTATGGTGGAAGCTAATTTTTTTCTTTAAAATCTATTTAACAAAAAGTCTTAAATTAATTTTTTGTCGTTTTAAAGAAAACTATTGCCTCTAGAGGGAAAAAAATGTGGCATAATGTTCGCTAAGTATTTGTGTATAATATCCAAGTTCAAAATTTCTTTAATTTTCTAAGCAATAACTTCTATTAGCATTTTTAACTGTTTTTTTGCTCTACTGAAATGTTGTTGATTTAGAGAGAAGACGTTTTGTCAAATGTCCACAGATACATGCATAATTGGCTATTACAAACCCATGTCAGGGTTAAAGCCTAGTTTCTCGCAGAACTCATGTTGTGTGTGTTAATTTTTGTCCATGGGTACCGGGACCTACACTTTAAAGTCGACTCCGAACGACAGATTTGAGAAGGTTTTTCATGGCAATCAATTACTCCCAGAGATTTTGCCAGAAGACTGCTGAGAGATAGTCGCCGAAATAAATAATTTTTCCATATTTCTTTGTTTCAAGATGTCAGAGCTAAAACTTTAACTTTGTTATTCGTAGTCGACTTTAAACTGTAGGTCAGGGTACTCATGGACAAAAATTAACACACACAACATGATTGCTGTGAAAAGCTAGGCTTTAACCCCAACACAGGGTTGCAATTACCAATTATGTATATATGTATGTAGCTTTAAATAAGTAAATAGTAAAGGAATATACAAATAAATATGAAGTTAAAACTTCTCTAACCAGCCAGTCTTTCCATTATTTTCATTTATTTGTGATTTATTTATTTTTTATTATAATATATATAAAACTGGTAAAACTTTATTTGTTTATGTTTTCTTTGCAAAGGTTACCACTTCGTAATCATTTTTTCGGGTTTTCTAAGAAAACGTTTATCAAATCAGAGTTGGCATCCATTTAGAGCCAGCTCAACTTAAGATTTTTATATAATAATTTTACCGACAAATATCATTTCGATTGAGTATTTGCTTTCAGACATTTCCACTGATAAGATTAGAAATTTCGTAATGTTCTATTCGATAACTAATAAAGAATACCTTAATCAATGTCAACAAAAAACACGAATGATCAGGAGAAAAGTTGGGAAGTACCAGATAACAGCTAAGCCTACTTAGCGAAGGTGCTCACCACACAATCAACATGCAACGATGAGGCAATTGCTGTTGATCATGCAAGGGTGAAAGTATAATACTGGCCTTTGAATGATGAATTCACAGCAACTTGTCTCATTCCTAAGGCGCTTAATAATAATATAAGAAAAAATATATATGTAAGTACTGTCCTTTCAAAAAATTCCAATACAATGCACAGCATTTTAGGGGTTTACCCCTGAGTATAGGGCTCAATAAAAAAAAAAACTCTTACATTCGAATAAAAATTCGCTCTTACATAAGTGGCAGAACTAGCGTACAGATATATTTTCACACTTTTCTTTTTGTTTCCACTTTTTTTATAATAGAATTCTTTTGTGTAGGAGTTAATTATAAAAAGTAAAGATGTATGTTTAAAGTAAAATGCTACATTACCTATAATAATAGCCGTAAAAATTTTATTTAAAATTTTCGAACACAGTAATAAAAAAATTAAATTAAGATGGTTGAGTACACCAGTCCAATTATTTAATTTAAAAACAGAAATTTCAAAACTACGAATTTTTATTTCTTTATTCGTATAATTTGTTTAATCTGCGAATATTACCTTCTGTAGCAAACATGTCTTCTTAAATTATTATGTACATATGCACCGAGTTTGTTTCTTAAGTCTTTTATTTCATTATGACTTGCAGTGCAATTGAAGTTCATAAAATTTCTAATTAAAATTAAAAATTTTTATGTTATGAAATTTCTTCTCTTAACCACTGTCTTCATACCATACAATGTGTACAAATGAAATACCAAAATCCATAAGTAAGGATAGGTATTAGATGAGTAGTTTATACCATCACAAAACACTATATATTCATGCATGGATAGAAGTACGAGTAGTGCTTGATTGTTTGGTGCATTTTTTTGTGATTGTAATAAATGTTTTCAAACTTGTTTTACGTAAAAACATTTATTGAAACATTAATCGTAATAAAATCACTTTCATTACATTCAACTACTATTTCATGATCATTTATAGTTGCTGTTCTTGTTTGCTCTGGTTTTTATTTTCTACTTCTTTTATTTGTTCATTTTTTCAATCATTTGAATTTTCACAAAATTTTGTTAAAGGATTTTTTTGCCATTTCAATGGAAATATTGAGGCTATGGTGTGCTTTCATATAAGACATTATGGTAGTGGTATTTCACATTTATTATATGGCGGATAATTGAAATTTTATGTTTGTTAAAAGAGTGTCGACATAACAAAACGTTTATTGTTGTTGCTGCAGCACTAAATTCTCTAAGCACTAAAATACTAAGCATTCGGGAATTTTTCTTCTTCCTTTTTTTTTGGCCTGGCTAATACTGGGTGATGTTGTACTTGTATTGTATTTGTTTTAAATGTTGTACTATTGCTAGATTTGTTGTTGTTGTCTCTGTTGATGTTATTTTTGCATATGCCAAAAACATATAGAGATGATCTTTGTTTTACGTTTGTTTATGTCTCCAGATATTGATATTACCCATGTTATTGTTGCTGTAGGTGTTGTTTTTTAATAAAAGTTTATGTTTCATGTTACAGGCACAAGTGCAATTCGCAGTTACTATTTCTTAAGTGTCAATAATTTGCCACAGATATGTGCAATGCCTTTTTTTATTGCTATTGTTTTTGTTGCATTGTACTCGTATTAGATTATCCTTATTGCCACCTATAATCAAAACCAGCCAAACAGGAATATTGTTAATAAGAACTTTTTATTAAAATACATTTTTAAACTGAAACTGAAATGTAAGTTTTAGAAAGGTCTGTAGTACATAAAATTCATAACAATAAAACTCATAATCATTACATTTTTGTAATGTAGTACAGTGGTTAGAGCACTCGCACAGAAACTCAAACGGCCGAGGTTCAATCCCAGCGTGGGACAAAAATTATAAAGTAAAATTAGCGGTTATTCTAAAATTATAACTTAAAAATAAGAGATTCCCCCCTCTCTCTCCAAAAAGTCCATCTTCAAGAAACTGCTCTCTGACACTTCCAGTCTATTCCACCAAAAATGAATGATCAGAAGTACAGCGACGCCACCTTCTGGGAAGATAACAGCTAACCTACTGAAGACGCTCGACACTCACATTCAACATCCACTGACAGATGGGGCAATTCCTGGTGATCACTCATGGTGGTCAAATTAACTGTAACTTCTCTCATCAACAAAAAAGGCGCATAATAATAATAAAAATCTATCTATGTATGTATCTTCAAATTCGAATACAATGCACTGCATGAGTAGGGGTTTACCCCTGAGTATTGGACTTAAGTAAAAAAAAGACATATTTTTTAGTATATAAGCATTTGACAGAAATCAAATTCTGGAAATCAAATTCAATTTCAAATAGATATATATATTTACTTATTTAAATTACTCCTACAATTCAACATATATATTTTATTTTAAATATCACGAGCGTTCGGTGGGTATCACAGACCAGAGTCTCTAAAGTGAATCAGAATTAGACTACAGGGGCACCTAACAAATTGCTGTAAAAATAGACAGCAGTTTTGATGATCTTAAGTATAGAAGCCCGGACTTGAAACTCCTGACGTATTTTCTTGCGATTCGTAGTAGCGTTAAAAATCATGTACAGACAATGACAAACACAGCTATAGATGTTTGTAAATTATATCTACAGGTTTTAAAGATAGCAGAACGCATATTGTGTGAATGTAGAGTTCTTGATAGATTTAGATGGATGAGTTTAGGAAGACATATGGTCACAATAGGGAACAAAACCACCACTAAAATATAAGACCTGCAGACTTTCATTAGCAAAGCTCAATATACAGTAGACTCGAAGGGACATATTAGATTTCATAAGTCAAAGTGTGGTGCACCTGTGCTGGGTATGGAATAATGCTGATGATACAGTGAACTTTGAGCATGGCTTTTCCTTATATGAAGATCCTGCTTAATTTATTGCAATTGATATTAATTCTTAAGATTTGCTATAGCGGAAAAGTGTATAATATTAAGCAAAGCTTTCTTATTGATTCCAATGTGTAATATGTAAATATTTTATATTATTTTTGCATCTCATTAAGTAGATTGTAAGTAGATTTGTTGAGAACGAACAAGTGTGTGGTGGGATTTTTTAATGAAATTGATAAATTAATTAAAATCTCAAAGATTTAATTTTAGTTGAACTTTTAAGAAAAGAGTATTCAATATCTTTTTTATAATGAAACAAACAAAAAAATTAAATATATCAACATCACTATGGTTATTAGCAATATGCATCGTATTTAAATTTCTTCTTATAAAGTAAAAATGTACATATATAAAAAAAATATTTCCATCATAAACGTTTATGCGCATACAAGTTACTTCCCAGCTAAACGCCTCAATATTAATTACAATTATATTATTTACGACTTTTTTTACATTTAATTGCATGTTTTCATGTCAACATGCTCATATTGTATGAAAAAAAAAAACTGATAATTGTCTATGAGCTGGTGTTTATATGCAGGCAGTCTTATACATGCACTTCTTGTAGTTTTCTAAACTTTATTGATTTATTAAAATGACAAAATGAAAACATGCCCGATCGTTCATGGATATACAAAGTATACAAAAGAATATGATGAAAAAACGAATTACTTATTTATACAAATGAATTAATTTTATTTCATTCATAAATTCATAAGTAGTTGTTAAAATTGTCAATTGATACACACACATTGACAACATGTTAAGCTTTTGAAAAAGGTGTGTTCGTTCCCTAGGAGAGCTTTGATATAAAAATTCATACAAAATTGCATATAAATATTTATTTTTCTTGAAATAGAATTCATTAAAAACAAAATAAACTTAATTTCAAAAATTGACATGTTAAGAGTATAATTTTCTATAACATTTTTTTAATATTTTATGTCTTATTTAAAAGAAATAAAGACAATTATAATAAAAACGTTGATTCTTTAATGAAAATGTTAAAACAATTCGTAATTAATTATGGAAAGTATTGTGTTGGTGATTGCCGGTTATGTTTTATATTTTTATAACAAAAATCAAAGTTAAAACCTCAATATTTTATAACAAATTTTGATAACACTAAAATAAACAAAGCTTTCAGGCATTGTATTTGCAGACTCAAAAAAAAAAAAAAAATAAATAATCCTCAAGAATCCCCAAAATCGGAAAAATTGTTACATTAGTTGGGATAGTCAATATGTAATTGATTTCGTGAGGAAAAAAAATGATCTAATTACACTTTTCAACACGAAAAAAAAAAAATTACGGGGTTCCTACAATTCATCCTTGTTGAGGAAACTAAAAAAATATATACGTGTGTCGGCGTTTTAACAGATCACATCAGAATTTTATTTTAAAGGCGGTTAAAATTGTCCATCTCTGGCTAACTTTTGCAGTATATAAAACTATGTTTTCTTTACATCTGATTTGTATGGTATGTTTAGCAAGTTTGTAGAAAATATCAAGAGAAATATTTTCGTAGAACTTATTAACCCCCTAATTCAGATCAAAATATCAAAAACTTTGGGCCAAAAATAAATTTTGGTTTCTATGGGCGCTGGGTATTGGGCGTGCCCAATTTTGATGAAACTTTATATCTTTCTATATATTATTGAGTTAACTAAAGGCTCAGAGCAAAATGTCAACATTCTACGAGCACTCCTTATATTTTTTGCCAAACATTGCACAGTGCAGGATTTTGCTAATTTAACTGGACAAAAGTCGTTTTTTTTAGGTGCAATTTAAGTAAATATTTTTGTCAAATGTGAAAGAGCACTGGTTATAAAATAAGAAGATGCAAAAAATGTGCCTAACTTGTCAATAATAACAATATAACGGCACCTTGAACTTGAATATTGTTGAGAGAACTAAAAACATCAAAAGCACATACTTAAAATTGCTCATTTTTAAAAGCGTGTAACTTTTTACTGGAGTGGAATTTTTTATGATTCTTTTTTTTTGTTTTTTTTTTGTTTTGAAGCACAACTTCGCTATAAAAATAGTGAGAATTTATTATTAGAATCTGAAAATTTCCTTTTATTATATTTTTTTTTTTAAACTATTACTCTCTTCGTTAAGGTAAGAAAAGCAAAACCAAAATTCTGTAATCGATAAACATTTATTTTTATTTCTACCTTTTTATTATTTTTTTTTTAATATCTTGATGCATACTCGCCGCTTTTCGATCATCCAAGGCGAATAATATCATATATAAATTTTTGCAGTTGTATGGGAGGTGGGCGTGGCCGTGGTTCAATTTCACTAATTTTTTTAACAGTGGGACATATTGACCTAGTAACTCCTTGTACCGAAATTCTTAATTCTAGCTTCATTCTTTTCCAAGATATTTAATTCTGTCTCCCTAGAATGGCTAAATCTTACACTGTGCATTGTATGGACAAATCCCACTGTGTTGCGTGTGTTTCATTGTTCTATCGGTACTACCACGGGAGGTGCTCTGATGAAATAAAGGACTTGATTCTTACGGTCTACATGTAGCTCTCCTAAAGCACATGAATTTGTAGTTGATTGTCCAGTAAATCGCACAATGCATTATAGAGAGAATTTGTTCTTCAGCCGCATGGTTCCTTTGTGGAACAATCTTGCCGTGAACGTTTTTGCTGTCAGTTACGATATTAGTAAGTTTAAATCCTCCTTCCCCTAACATATGTTTTTAGACCACCACAATGTAACGCATGGGTAACGGTCATTACCTGAGTGCTGGCATAAATAAAACAAACCCCTAAAAAATTCCCAAATTAGTTGTTTTGTCCTTTTGAACAACAAAAGATGCCCAACTTTCGGTACCAAATCCCCAAGTCTGACAGCCCTGAAAATAAATGCCAAGTAAACGGTCTGTACGAATAGTACATGAAAACTCCGCAGACAATTAAGTCAATTTTTGACATGTCTTTTAAAATGTATGGGGTTTGTCATTGCCATGATTGAAATTTATATTCGTATAAGTACTTTTCTTTGCTAAAAATTTCTTTCTAATTCAACTAATGACTTCCAAATTCATCAAACATAACCGTATTTACTGTTAGCCTTTCACTATAATTTTTTCATTTATAATTCTTGTATTTTTATGACATTTTTTTAAGCCATTGATTAAAGAAATCTTCATTAGGTTTTGGTTTGATATGAAGCCAAGTTTTCAGTACTTGTAATGATTTATTTTGTCGGCTGCTTTTCTCTAATATTTACCCAATTCACAAAATGTTATAGTTGTCGTAGATCAGTAGAAACTATGACAAACTACGACTATTGTACATAATGTTGTTGGTAATTTCCATGTCAAAAACAACTACAACATGTACGACAATTTTTCCTATGTTTTCGAAACGTCGTATCAATAAACCAGAGTTGGAAAACTTTTTTTTATTTTTTTTTTATTTATTTATTTAACTATAATCTACAACATTTAACTATAATCTACAACAATATAACATTCTGTGAATTGGGTAATTGATTTTAAGTACTTCTCTTAACTCTGACAGTCTTGCTTACATAGTTGTTAAATATATACAGATTTTTATTAACCGAACAACCAGAATAATCTACATATACAATATGTACTTTCGTAATCGAACCAACCACTTCTAGGTCAGGCGTTCACATGCAGCATGTACATTTTCGGTGAGTTTTTGCAGCTTCCTTTTTTTTTTGTCGTAAACAAAAGTATCAGAAGCATGTTTCTCAACTTACTCTAAGATATTATATATTAATAGCAAAAATGTTCTACAAAATAATTGTTTATACATATATTCGACTTATAGAACATTTTACAAATCTTTGTTTATTCCACCAAAGAAGAACAAATTTAATATTAATTCATGTCATTCAAAAATCGTTCTTATTGAAAGTCGTTATAAAATTATATTGAAAATCATTATTTATGTGTATTGAAATTATTTACTTTATTATTTAAGTAAATATATGTCTATTTATGTATCCTTTTATACACTCAATAATTTAATATTCGTAACTCTATTAATCAAAATTTTATTAATGAATTATTCATTTGTAAATTGACTTAATTTATGATCAAACTATTAATAAAAGTAAATTAAATACACAAAAAAATAAAAAGAAAAATGAATTATAAAATATTGTTAAATGTTATTTTTCTTTTCAAATTTTCAATCGCAATGCAATACACTTGACTTTATGCTAAAAGCTTTACAAAACGAAAGACTGTTAGTTACATACGTACGATATACATACATAAAAGTCGTACAGTTAACTCTAGAAATTTGGTACGTTTCATTATCGGTGGTTAAATAAAATTGTAAAATAAAACTATAAAAAAGGCTATTAGTATAACAAAACTTCTAATAAAATGGCTATAAATGATACATTTATACGTTAATAGTTTGGTAACAATATATTAAGCGTGTTTGTAAGCGTTTAAATACAAGTTATACTCGTATGTACAATACATATTGTATATAAGTAGCCAAACATTAAATAGAAAACGTGTCAGGATCATGCATCAAAGTTACACTATAAAAATTTAATATGCGAATACAAAGTTTGTTACATGAATTTATTTAAAATCTTTCAATGAGCGTTTACACTGGCTATCAACAAAAACACCACAATATACAAAAAAAAATTAAGTAATAAGATAAAGTCGATAGAACTTTTTATATATTCCAAGACGATTCATTAAGTTTGAATGATTTCAGTTTTTCTGAATCCACTAAATTAAGTCACTTCGTCTTAGTTTGTACCATTGCAATGGCACTACTGATCAAGGAAATGCCACAAATTGCTATAAACTCCAGGCTGATTTACATCGATTTTAATTTTTTAGACACAATTTTTAATCAACTGCTAGTGTGAACTGTTTAAGCTAAACGTATAACATTATTAATGTGCATAAAAGAAAATAAAAAAGTAGTTAAAACATAATTGTATTTAACACCTGGATAAATATTAATAAATCTGTAACAGTGTTTTTTTTAAATTATGAATAAAACTTAAGCAAAACTGTATTAGTTTCTCATATGAAAAACCAACTATTACCGCTTAAGCTGATTAAAAACTTAATTTATTCCTACTCCTTGATTTAATAGAATGAAATGAATTGCAATTGCAAGACAAAAAATTATGTTGTTGACATTAAACATTTGACATAATTGATTTATACTCCCTCTAAACTTACAAAATTAAAAAAAAAATACTTTTTAAAAAATTACATTAAGCAACTCCCAAAGTGTTGTTTGTAAACATTTTTCACAAATTTTCCTTAAAAAAATAAAAAAACAAGTAGAAAAAACCTTTAAAAAAATTGTTTAAACTAAACATTACAAGTGTCATGTTAAAAGTTTGACCTGTGTGTTAATAATGTTATTTAACCAGGTAAAATAACGCGAAAAGGCAAAAAAAAAGCATTTTGTGACAACAATAACACAATTTTTTTTTTTTTTTTTTGTAGTTGCCTATTGATATTGCATGTTCCAATAGGTACGAACCGATGTGATATTTTATATGTTAAGTTGTTAATAAATGTTCGATAGATCTTTTTTTTTTTGTACTCTTATATGGTTATTTTGGAGATGTAGTTATGAGTGTATGATTAAGAATGTTTGTGGCACTATAAATACTGTATCTAAAGTGTGCTAAAACATGACAAATGACAAACAATTGTCAACTGGTAATAACAATGAAGGCGCAATAATGTTGCATGTTTAATAATATGTGCATATATATAGTATGTGCAGTGTTGCAACTGCAGTTTTTTTGTTTTCGGTTAAACTAAAAACTTTTTTCCATTTCAAAAACTAAATATTGCCAACAACTACAGTATGTGACTCTGTTAATAATAAGTTGTTTATAACTTTCCTTTAAAGCCTATCATCGCAAGAATTAAACAACATCCAGTGAAAAATAGCAGTTGGGTTCTTCTACTTAAGGCAAGATTTTTTATCGAGGCCTGCACTCAGCGGAAAACGCTTACTTATGCAAAACATTGTGCTGGTCTAGAAAAATATGTTGTAGGTAGGGAGAAAGAGTGAGTTTGTTTGTTTATAGATATTTGATTTAAACTTACTAACAACGTAATTGAGAGGAAAAACTCTCAAAGGATGATTGTTCCACAAACGAACAGTGCGGCTAAAGAACGAATCCACTCTATAATGCATTACACGATTTACTGGACAATCAACTACAAGAGACTGTGCTCTGAGAGAGGTACGAGTACTACATAAAAATATGCGGTTATTCGGAATCAGTCCTTTATTTTAACAGAGCATCTCCAGTTGTAGCACCGATAAAACAACGAAAAGCACTCCACATTACGCCGATGCTTTAACAAATCGATAGAGTTGAACACCCTACCGTCATTGATAAGAACCTTCGCTATTTTCTGTACACGATCAAAAAGCCTCAAACAGACTTTAAAGTACCGGCACATACATGAGAGTTGTATTCCATCCTAATTCGGAAAAACATTTTGTAAATGTTAAGAAGATCAGATGGAGTGAAGTAATTTTTGAACTGTTAAAAAAACCGAGGTACTTGAATGCTTTTTACTACAGTTGAAATATGTGACTATACCAGTGGACATCACAAATAATTCTCATGGCCAGTACATCAATATTTACCCATAGTCACAGATGACAAGAACATCATTCCCATGAGTGATACAACAACATTGGTTCTTGTGAGCAATAAATTCGACCCTGTTTGCTCGTACTCACTCGGAGGTGATTTGCAGGTCATTTGTGAGTGTGTCTTTCATATGCTCCATTCACACCCAAATCTCCAAAAGGTTCGACCTACGATCAAACTTATATGTTATAAATAAAATTAACTTCCCATAACACATTCTCCTAACCAGCACAATGTACTGCATGAGTTGGAGCCGACCCCTGAGTGCTGGGTTTTGATAAACAAAAAAAATTATGGGCAATCTGTGCTTTGAACCGGCTGATATGAATACAAAATCAAATGAATCTGACTTAGATTTCTTAAATTTACAAACATCATCACAAATATAATTTGCTCTCGTATGTGCCCCAGTAGTCTAGTGTGTAAGACTACTTGTGCGAGTGTGCGAGAGTTGCAGTTTCGATTACCTTCATGCATACGCTTGAAATTATTAGATCATAATATTAATATTGTACTGTAACTTTATAAAATAAATCAATAAGTAGTTAGCCCTCATAATGTTAGTGTAGGGTACAAACACAATGGTGGATCCATTACTAAGGATTTAATATTCACCCTGAATGGACTGTAATATTTGTTAGTTATTGGGTTTTCACAATTATAATTTTATACATTAAGATTACATTTAAGTTCAAAATATCAACAACCATTGGGTAACAATTTTACTACAAAAAGTTGCTACATATGCAACACTCTTTACGTTTTCTTTATAAAATGTCAAACTTGCAAATATCCCAGAAAAAAAATAAACAAAAAAAAACTTGGCGCCAAAAAAAAACACACACACTAAATAAAACAAACAAAAAAAAACTTAAAGAAAAAATCTAAACAAACACATAATGAAGTATTACCCTGGTCGTATACCAAACACCAAACCGTCTAATGGAACAAAGTTCATTTAGCATGTCTAAAGAATGACTCACTCCTTATTTTCCGATTTTGTTTTTGTCTATTACCACCATCATGGATTTAAATACTCCAACGAATGGAGCAAATAAATCCTATATAATATGCACAAAACATGCAACAGGCGTCTGTAAATATACCAGCATCAGCACCACCACCAATTGCCATCACTATCACCATTACCACCTACACTTGGCCGAAACATTATTTTCAACGATATTTAACATTTTTATGAATTATAATACAACAATACGCGATGTCTTTGGTGACACTCTATATTGGGTAAAATTATTTATTATTTTTTGTCAAAATTGTTTAAGAATTCTAAACAATATTTGTAGTGAATATTAACTCTTTAGCTATTTTATGATTCGTTCAAGTTTGTTTTGTGGAAATCACAATTTTTATTCACTCAATTAAAATATCTATCATTTACAGACTCTATACAATGGCAGCCATAATGCTGTGCACCTATTTTATGAAAAAGAACAAAAAATATATAAATATTATTGAATATGTATGTACATACATATATAAATATATATAATTTTTTTTACTTTTTATATTATGCTGTGGTGGTATATTGTTTTTGTGCATATTTGCATGCATAAACGAAATATTAATTTTAAATATGCAACAACAACCATAGCAAAAAGTTTATTGAATTTTATTATAGTTTTTAAAATTTATTACAAATTGATTTACACACATACATACATATGTAGGTAAAATTAATGCAAATATATATATACAGTCGAAACTCTCTATAACGAACTCCTGTATAACGAAGTTTTCTTTATTGCGAAGCAATTATAAGAACACTGTGTTTTGGGTCTACTTTGAGTGTATTATAATCTCCATATAACGAATTTCCATATAGCGAATATTTCCTTATAACGATGTATTTTTGCGACCGTAACTTCAAGATTGAAGCGTTTTCAATCTCTATATAACGAATTAGGTAAAACCGAATGCACACACACAAAAAAGAAATCGATGTCGCTTTGTGTTATTGGTGTTGTTATTGTTGCTCTGTGTGTACTTTGTTGCTTCACAACGCACAAGCAGAGTCTGATGCTTTGAATCGTTTATTTACCATAAAATTAAAAGTGGGCGAACCACCGAACTATGCAAGTGACAACTGGAATCATTACCATCTCTCACATTTCTTGCAGTCGCTACCCATTTGCCTTTGCGTTGAAGAAGAAAAGTGGAAAAATGTACTTCAAACCAGAATAACTGACTACTACAAATAAAAAATGTTCAAAGGAACAATATTGTTTTTCTGTGTATAGATAAGCTAATAAGATCAAACAATTTTCTTATGTAAATAAATGAAAATGAAATTAATGAAAATATAATAATTATTGTGTTATATTTTTCATATATGTAATTAATATTAAAAATAATTTAATATATATTTCTATTTTTCTAAATAAAATAATAGACACCACCCTTGAAAAAGTCAACAAATAATTGACGAAACGTCGGGGAAAAGTAAAATAAAAATTTTGTTTTTATTTACATAAGAAAATTGTTTGATCTTATTAGCTTATCTATACACAAAAGAACTTATAAAGAAATATTGGTCAGTTTAAAGGAAAAATATTGTTTTTCTTTTCCATATAGCGAATTTTCTTTATAGCAAAGTAAATATCCAGTCCCTTGGAATTCGTTATAGAGAGTTTCGACTGTATATATATATTTTTTTTTTAAATGCTTTAATTTGAGTGATGAAAATTTCTTTAAAAAAATATACACTAGCTGAAATAAGTTAAAGAATTTCATAAAGCCTTAATTTCTTAATACAGGGTGGGCAAACTTAAGCTTAGGAAGTTTATTAACTTTTAAATGATGAAATGTCAAAAATTGAGCTGTCTTTCTTTGACAGATATTCGTAAAAAGTTGCAAAATTTTAACCATAAAACGCTACACTACCATTGTTTGCGTCGATCGTTTGTGAATGAGCTCTTTGTAAAACCGAGAGAAAAAAAGAGACCATGATAACCGATTTTTTAGAGGCGTTGGGTTTCAGCAGGACGGTGCAACAAGCCGGCCAAAGAATTCAGTTGTTGCATGAGAAATTTCCCGGTCGCAATTTGGGGATATCAATTGGCCGCCTCGTACTTGTGATTTTATGCCGGATTATTTTCTCTAGGGCCATTTGAATGACCGGGTTTACGTGAACAAACCACAAACAATTGAAGCTCTGAAAGGTGAAATTCGGCGTTGCATTGACGAGATAAGCGAAATTTTGTTGCAAAATGTGATTCAATATTTTGTGAAAATAACGTACGTTTGCTTTCATGCTGGAGGTCGACATTGGCCAGGTATCATATTTCATTATTAATTTCTATATTTCTACTTTACATTGGTATTAGTAAACCTGAGTTTGTTAAAAAAGAAAATATGTCTTTAAGCCAATTTACTACCTAACCTCAAATTCTCCCATCCCATACAATTATTTAGTAAAGGCAGTTTATCTAGAATTTTAAAAATCCAGGGGATGATATTGAAAATTTACTTTTTTCAGAAGGCTTTATCAAGCCATAGCCAATCAGGCCATACATGACAACGGCATGCACGCGCAATCAATGATTACACAAAGGAGCTTGTACCACGTAACATGCAGACAAGCTGGCGCAATATTTATTTCTTTAAAAAAATTTCGCAGGAGGGGTCATAATGAGTAGTGATATAGCTTGTGCTGTAATAATAGCGATTTGAATATTCTGAACTTTTAATTTTCCATAAGGACGGCATGGAATAGTAAAGTTTAAGGAAATCATTCTAAAAAACTTTTTCTTTGGAGTTCATTTTTTTTTTTTTTGTCACAAAATTAAAATATGTATGTGTTTGTTCACTATAAAAAAACTTTGCTGAACTGAGTAAATTCACCATCCACTACAACGGCAAGATTGGTCCATCAGCAAAATATTAAACTCTGTTTGACATCGCAAAGTGTACAATAACACTAAAAGCCCATACACGACCCAACTGCCGGCACAAACACTTAATTGCGCGTGCATGCTATTGTCGTGTATGGGGCTCTTAAAAACTTAGCCATGTTTCGCTTAACCAAATTTAATTCTAGTCTTACATACATACATAACTGGCCTTTACAACCCTGTGTCAGGAATACGGCCTAGCTTCTCGCAGAACTCATGTTGTGTGTGTCAATTTTTATCCATGAGTACCGGAACCTACAGTTTAATGTCGACTCCGAACGACAGACTTGAGAAGCTTGTTCATGGCAATTAGTTACTCCCAGAGCTTTTGCCAGAAGACTGCTGAGAGGTAGTCGCCGAAAAAAATATTTTTCATATTTTTTGTTTTTTTAGATGTTAGAGCTGGGTGTCGAATCCAGGGCTCATTTCTTAGTAGGCCAACACATGTTTCGTTTAATTACATTTTCCTTTAGTCCTCCTTTATTATTTTAACACTTGTATAGCTTTTAAGCACATAAATTTTTTACAAAGAAAAAATCATCTTCAAATCAAATTTACAATTACAATTGACAGCAATTTGTCCCATTGACATAAGGCACTTAACATCTGTCTATCTATATCTACAATATATATTCAACATTCCAATACAATGCACTGCATTTAGTGGGGGTTTAACCCTGAGTATTGGTCTTAAATAAAAAAAATTACAATTTAAAATGCAATAAAAGAGGTAAGATATAGAAAAGTATACTTATCCATCGTTTTGCACAATTTTTTTTTTCGTGTAAATTGAGATATTTACACAGAAAAAAATATTTCATATCTGATTTCAATTAAACACTTCATTGATTTTTATTTCAATTGATGCAATTAAATGTTTAACTGTTTATTGGGATATATTGAAAGATGACAGTTGTCTTTTTACGTAATCTTGTGGAAAAGTAAAAAAATTGGTGCCATTTTTCAGTTTTACCCATCTCGCATTCGCCGTTGGCTATTTAAGTTAGCCGTTAGTTAATTATAGGTAAAAATGTTCAACGTTTAAAATAAAACAAAATTTTTTCAATCATGAATGCATTTTATAGAGAAACCAGAGTGATTACGCTCTTCTTCAAGAAATCTCCAATATTCCTTCACCACTTCTTTGGAAGCCTCTACATTCTATATGTGGGTTGATTTGCATCCTATTGAGTACGTTAAATAAAACAAAAAGCTATAGAAAGGTGAAATTGCTATATGGTAAGACCGCATTTTCAACTGCTGTAATAATTAATTTTTTTTTTTTATTAATCGCCTTACAAATGAGGCGACAGACGAAATTGTTGTCAATTTGAGCACCCACCGGCCAGTGTTACAACTTCGCACTTGAAATATCAACAACAATTGCCCCATCTAAAAAAAACTCTGTATTCCATTAAAATTCCAATACAATACTCAACAAGAGTAGGGGCTTACACCTCTGATTATATTATATTATAGCGATAAAAAATTAATTTCGCAAAATAAAAGAAAGGTACACTCTAATATACATGTATGTATGTAGTGACATATTTAGCAATGCTATAGCATATATACTTAGTAAGAAGTTTATTTTTTTTTTGCCATTTGGCTATACGTATTCCTATTCTTCAAGAGAATATATAAAAGTTTTTCTTTTATGTATTTTTCAAACTTTTTCCTTTTTTGCATTTATTCTAAAATTTTAATCTACTCCAATTACCTAATTTTCCTCTTAACAAAAATATTTCACAAATTTTCTTAACCTTTTATTGTAAGGTTAACAAAAATTATCATATTCCAAATAAAGTGACTGATGACATTTTCACTGAAACACAGATAACTTTGCCAATGAATTTCAAATATACTGCATATTAATTTTCAATCATTAATTATCTTGATTTAAATACAAAAAAAAACACCAAATGTATATTCCTTTGACAAAAAACAAAAAGAAAAACGACTTGATCAAAAAGGAAAATAAGAAAAAACTCAACAAAATATACAACAAAACATAGACTGACAGTGATATGCAAATGTCATAACGTTCCCTCCATAAAAAGCCCAAATCAATATGCAATTTCAAATTTGACAACTTCTTATTGACAAAAAAAGATACTAAAGAAAAAATCAAATAATAACAAAAAAAAAAAAACTATCTTAAGCTACCGTAGAAAGGCCCTTATTAAAGTTAAAATATACTTTTATAGAAACCATAAAGTTTAACAGACATTGGCAACTTAAGTCATACCCTACTTTAGAAGAGCAACACGTATGTCACCACGTCAAGCAGAAACGCGACGATTAATTTCAACCAACCGTGGTCTAGTGGTTAGTGTGTTGGCTTACTAAGACATGAGCCCTGGGTTCGACACCAGGCTCTGACATCTTCAAAAAAAGAAATATGAAAAAATATTTCTTTTGGCGACTACCTCTCAGCAGTCTACTGGCAAAAGCTCTGAGAGTAATTGATTGCCATGAACAAGCTTCTCAAGTCTGTCGTTCGGAGTCGACCTTAAACTGTAGGTCCCAGTACTCATGGGTAAAAATTGACAAACACAACATGAGTGCTGCGAGAAGCTAGGCCGTAATCCTGACACAGGGTTGTAAAGGCCAGTTATATATGTGTGTATGTATTATGTATGTAAACTTAGTTACAAGTGTATATAGGTATAGAGACCTATATAATTCGATTCAAATCTGAAGTCACATTTGTTTGATATATAAATTTCGAAATACCATAAATTCATAGCAATTTTATGTGCGTTTGTACCTCTTAATATTGTAAATAAATTGTAATTATAGGAATAAATGATTTCCAAAACTTTATTGGCGAGATCGTGGTATAGTGGTTAGAATGCTCTGACAATAACTCAAACGGCCCAGGTTGAAATTTGTAAGGGTTTACCCCTGAGTATTGGTCTTAAAAAATTTACAGAGCAACCGAAGTTGAGTTTGCATTTTTAATCAAAAAAAAAATTAAATAACTTTTTTACTTCATTAAAATGACAATTTGTTTAAGGCGTCTTTTCCACAGTATACAATGCCTTTCCGCTACATATAAGATGTGCGTCACTATAAAGTGTAACACCCATTTTTCTTAATAACTTTTTTCACCTTTAATCAAAATTATTTTTCTTAATCACAATATCTTTGAAAAATGTGTCAGATTTTAAAATTTTTGTCAAATTTGACTTGTTAGTTAGTTCACAATGGATAATCAAAGACAAGTGCATACAAAAATTATTCAAATAATTCAAAAAAAACCATATTGGAGTAATACAAAAGTTGCTAGGGAAGTCCACGTGACCAGGCAATGTGTTTCCAGAGTGGTCAAAAAGTTCAACAAAGACCTAAAAATAGAAAGAAAGTCTGGAACAGGTAAAGCAAAACTGGTAACGAACGACGCGAAAGCCAAAAAGGTTGAGAAGCTTTTGCTGGCTCTTCCAAACATTTCTGGTCGCGAAGTGGCCCGGCGCGTGCAATGTTCGGAAAGTTTTGTGCGCCGAGTTAAAGCTAAAGCTGGCCTTAAAACATTTAAAGTCCAAAAAGTTCCGGATAGAAATGCTAAGAAGAATATTGAAGCAAAAAAAAGAGCAAAACTCCTCCAAAAAGATTTTTTTCAAAAGTTCGAATGTTGTGTAATGGATGATGAAACTTACGTTTTTGCAGATTTTGCGCAGCTTCCTGGCCAAGAGTTTTATGTAGCGGATAGTAGAGGCAATGTTTCTGAAGAGTTCCGAACTAAAAAACTATAAAAATTTCCCAAAAAGTTCCTAGTTTGGCAGGCTATTTGTAGCTGCGGCAACAGAAGTGCATCGTTTGTTACATTGGGATCAATAAACTCAGATATTTATATCAAAGAGTGTCTTCAAAAGAGGTTGCTCCCATTTCTAAGACAGCACAACATATCAACATTCTTCTGACCAGATTTGGCAACATGTCACTACAGTAAAAGCGCAATAGACTGGTATAATAAAAATAATGATATTTTTGTTCCAAAAGAGGCTAACCCACCAAACTGCCCAGAGCTGCGGCCTATTGAAAGATATTGGGCTCTGGTCAAAAGAGAACTAAAGAAGAGTACATCTGTTCCCAAAACCATTACTAGTTTTCGATATAAATGGACAGCTGGTACCAAAAAAATCACCGAAAACACTATAACATTGCTTATGGATGGCATAATGAATAAAATAAAAAATTTTATAAAATTAAATTAATTTTTAAATAAAATAATACAGAATATAAATCTGTAATAAAAATGCACAATAAAACTGTTTTATTTTTAACTCTAGCTTACTCCAGTCAGTTTTTATTTGACTTTTGATGTGTTACAGTTTATAGTGACGCACATCTTATATTGCTTAAAAACGCAATAAGGCAGCAACTTCCTACTTCCTTTTTTTTCAACTACTAAACTTAGAACAAATCGGTTCAAATGCCAGCAAAGGAGAAAATTAATAACAGAAAAACGTGTACTTTTGTTGAGGTTTTAATTAAAAAACAAAAGTTTCTCATCCTCCAAGAAGTCCCTACATAAGAAGCCGCCTCCTGACGTTCCATTCTATCCACCTTGGCATTGGTGAATGGAATGATCAGGAGAAAGCGCCACTTACTGGGAAATAGTAGATGGCAGCTACGTACTTAAGCAGAAATCCTCACCACTTCACAATACATTGTCAACATGGAGGTGTCGTCTATCCAACGACAGATGGGGCAATTGCTGTTGATCATTCCAGGGCCTTTGAATTGGTCAAATGACAGCAATTTATCTCATCGCCATACTGTGTAACGTAACGTAAAAAAAGTGCTTAATGGAACAAGAAAAAGTACTCAATCTATCTTTGGCTTTGTTACCAATATAATGCACAGCATGAGTAGGGGATTACTCTCCTGATTATTGGTCTTAGAAAAAAAATCGCATTAAGAAGAATAATATGATTTTAAATGATTTTTAACACATGTAAGTTACTTAAGGTTTTTATAAAACAAATGAAACATACTTAACCTATGTATTACTATGTAGAGTACAAAGTTTCAATAATTGAAAAGCCACGAACAAAAACCCTTTTTGTAGAAAAGATGCCCAACCTTAATATTTTATTATAGAATCTCAAACAAAAACTAAAAATAAAATTCAATTCAAAAGGTGTTTTATAAAACACAGATTCCAACACTAAATACTTGAGTATTACATGCAAAATAACTCACTCACTTACTCAGTCAATGGCTTGTAAGGTAAGCTACATGGTTATATAGTATTGGTGTGTATGCATGAATGTAAGTGAGTATAAAAAGGAACCCTATGTTTTTTTTTTTTTTTGATTTATCATTTTAACAGCATCTTAGTTTCAGTTTAGTTGTCAGGTATTGCCAAAAACAAAATTAAAAAAAGAAACCAAATAATGCTTAAATTTAAAATTTAAGTTTATTTTTCTTAAAGTTAAGTTTATGAACTACAAAAACTTTATTTTCATTTGTAAGTTCGGTAAATACAAGTATGTATGTATGTCCCCTCAATATTTTAGTTTTTAAAGGTTATTATCGTTTTTTTCATTTTTTCAATCTTTTTTGGTTAATTTTTATTTTTTTTTTTTATTTTCATTGGCTGAGATGTTATTGTAACCTGTACTTGAACTTTAAATTTTTTCTTTTTTGGTTTTTAGTTTTTTTTATTATTTTTCAATTTAAAATTTTAAAATAAGCGACAATATGTAGACTGTCAGATTTTATAGTAATTAACTGTTAAATTTGTATATATATGTATGGAAGTATGTATTATAAGTACAATACAAATACATTGTTATTTCCAAATTAACAGTTTCTATTTAAGTAAAAGTGAGGCCTATTATTATTGAATTATATTTTTAGATTGTAGTTAAAGGAGTATGTACCTGTACATCATATATGAATGCTTCACTTACCAAAACGATTAACTTCACATTCGGAATTTTATTAGATAAATTTAAATGCAATACTTGTCAAATAAGGCCTTAAAAATACAATAATTTTTGTAAATACGGCAGAAAGAAAAGAAACAAATGTCAAATACCAGACAAAAATTAAAAAAGAGAGTCGTATACAGTTACTGGAAGAACATTAAAAGCTATGGTAAAAATACGAGTATGAAAGGACGTACAAAAACATTAAACATGTGTAGATTTTCTGACGTTTTTAGAAAAAAAGCTATAGCAAGTTAGTCTGGATTTACAATGTAGAAATTGAAAGGCAGACATTCACCCTTATTGTGTTTGGCATAGTCTTTTTTTTAAGACTAATACTCAGGGGTAAACCCCTACTCATGCAGTGCATTTTATTGGAATATAAAGATGGTTGATATATAGAGATTTTTTTATGCGCCTTTTTTGTTGATGAGTCAAGTTGCTGTCAATTTCACCACTCAAGGGCCAGTGTTATACCTTCACCCTTGAATGATCAAACAGCAATTGCCTCATCTGTCGGTGGATGTTGAATATGAATGGTGTGCGTCTTCAGTAGATTAGCTATTATCTTCCCAGAAGGTGGCGCTGTACTCCTGATCATTCGTTTCTGGTGGAAAAGATGGGAAATGTCAGGGAACGGATTCTTGAAGATGGACTTCTTTAAGGGGGGGAACCTCTTATTTTTTTTTTCATTTTTAGTTTAAATTATAATTTTAGAAAACCGCAAATTTTTATTTTTATAATTTTGTCCTTCGCTTGTTCGTGTGAGTTTCTATGCGATTGCTCAACAATGTCGTATTTCGACATTTTTGTACAAGATTAAAGAAAATTAAGAAAATCTGTCTTTAATCCTTCACAAAAATGTCGAAATAGTCAAAAATACGCCAAATACAATAAGGGTGATTTTTCCAAGATACATACATAATTGGTCATTACAACCCTGTTTAAGGCTTATGGCCTAGCTTCATGCAGCACCCATCTTGTATGTGTCAATTTTGATTCATGAGTACCGGGACCTACAGTTTAAAGTCGACTCCGAACGACAGACTTGAGAAGCTTTTGCATGCCAAAAAGTTACTCACAGAGCTTTTGCCAGAAGACTGCTAAAGTAGTAGCCGCCGAAAGAAATGTTTTTTTTTTTCAAATTTCTTTTTTTTTCAAAATCTCAGAGCTACGGTTTGAACCCGAAACTCTTGTCTAGTAAGCCAAGAAACTAAACACTAGACTACGACGACTACAATGAGGAAGATTTCTTTCATACACAGCACAGTATGAAAATGACAATGAAATGAGAAAAATTTTATGAAGCAACAAACAAAAATTACAAAAAGAAAATGACAAGAAAGCTTCGTCTGTGTGTCTTCCAATTGCTAGGTTCACAGCGGAAAACTTGTAAGATTTGGAAGCAATAAATAAAATTGTAAGCAATAATGGAAGCATTACGACTATATTGTTTTTTCTGCAGTAAAGCTTTCAAATATGCTGCAGGATAAGGTATTATTTTTGATTTTTTGTACTACTTGCTTACTGGTTGCAATAAATTTGCATTTCTATTGCTTTTCAGGCGCTTATTTCTCATAAAAATCAAGCATTACTGATGCTCACGAGTAAGTGATTGTTTAGAATTTCACCCTTACAAAATAACTCACTGATAGGCAATATTTTCTGCTGGGGTAAGTCCTTACTTAAGCTCAATTATGGACCTATTTTAAACAAAATAAATAATCCGTTCTTAAGACATCGCTTACCGGTAAGATGTAGAGATGTGTGCAGTACTAAAAACAAAATATATACTTCGTGGAATAGTGACAACCTTATACAACATATACGTATATATTAAGTAACCGATAGCTTTTATTGTTCATCACTATACTTAAATAACATCATGGTATTGCCAGCATGACATTAAAATCGTTTATTAGTTAATTTGCTTTTATTAAATGTTTATGAATAAGATTTTTTATTTTGAGCTTATAAGACAGTTAACGTCACATAACTAATGTATGGATTAAACCAAAATTAAGGAGTTATAAGGAATTAGACTGTAAGTATCCAGAGACCATGTTTTCTTTTTTTTTTGTATTTTTTTTTTTTTACTGAAATGGAAAGCATTAGTCATATACATATATATAAAGATTTGACCAACAATGAGTAGTTATTGGAACTGATAGTTATTTTAAGGACTTAAAAAATTCCTACTCCTACAATAAACAGGCTAGCGAAGTAAATGAATATCGTTGGGAAAAGTGAATTGAACTTAAAGAAAATTGTATTTCAAAAATAAAGATTAACTTTTCAAATTTGTTTTATATTCTTGTTAGGTCGACAATTTCTCGGAAAATAATTTTGGGAAACTTTAACACGCAACAAAACCCTGTTGACTCTACTTATACAAAGACAATTAATTGCAGTTCTTTTGTTAATAAATGTTCCTTAAAACAATATACGTCATTAGTTTGTTATTGTGACAGTCAAATTATACATCCAATTAATTCTTGTTTCTAACATAGCTATCAAAAAGGGTCAATGAATTTGAACAAAAATGAAAACAAATAATTACAGAAACACAAATAAAATTAAAATTTTAAATAAATAACAAACAATTTTCATAAATCCTTGAAATAATCTATACAAGTCAATAACTTTGGGCCTATAAAAAATCAAAACAACAACACTTCACGACAATTACCATATAACCATAGTAATCACGTAAATCAAGTAAAATTTACCAAAGGGGCTATCAAACTCCTCGCATATCGCACACAATTCCACTTTAAAAACGAATTTAAAAAAAAAATAAATAAATAAATAAAAAACATGTGCGTTTACAAATACTCGTAATTTTATAAAACTGAAGAATTCTCGCGCCAAAATCTCATGCATTAATTTGAAAAATTCTTCCGTAATGATTTGAATAAAAGAATTACGATTAGAATAGAATTCAATGCGAAAAAAAAAGGTTTTGTTTTATTTATTTTTCTGGTCAATGCCCCCAATGTGAAACTATTCTTTTAGCTAGAAAACAGAAACAACCCAAAGCTAGACATAAATAACTGTGTGTTTATAGCAGGCTTATTTAAAATAGAAGGAAAACAGGTAAAAGACTTAGCATTGGTAATGTCCGAATTTTTTGATTACTATACCAAATACTTTTAACAGTCACATAACATATTTAAACAGATTTCGTACGATGTCATGGAATCCTAGATCACAAAAGCGTTTTAAGTAAAATATATACTTTTGACTATATATGGTCCGGGGAGAAAATAAGCCAATCCTCACTAAATCTGTTACAAATAGCAAACATACAACAGATATTAAACAAAATATTTGAGTTAAATTTCAGATCTATTGTAGGAATCTATCTTTCGCCAAACTCTCGATAACGTGAACTGAATTTTACGAAGGCAGTTCACATTTTCAAGATTGTTTACAATTTAGAATGCTAAAGTTTGGAAGAAGGTATACCCTAATGTACCATCACAAATAGTGTTTTAATAAAAAAAATTTAAATAATAAAACAAATAAACTCTTAATTTGGAAATGTCCCTATTGAGAATACGTAAAGAGTTTAAAATGTAAAAACAAAAGTGTTAGCATTATAAAAATTTCACATTTTGTTCACATTTTAGAGAAACCTGATTAAAAAAATTTGTTCCGTTTTTGAGACATTTATTTTTACTAGTGTAGACAATTTAGAGAGTTGACTGTATAACTCATTAACCTGATTAAATACAATATCAGGGAGCCCTAGATCACAAGGGCATGTTAAACACAATTTATACCTTTAATTTTACATGGTCTATGGTAGCAATCTCTCGATTTCACTATGTATGACTTATTTTAAATGTTAATACTTAATATAATTGTATGTAGTTTAATAAACGAACGGACATTATTTACTTACATTAAAAACATACATACCTACATACATATGTACATATGTATATTTATTCATTTTTCCCCCTTTTTTGCGTTCTTGTTATTACAAATCCCATGTAAACAAACCACCTATAAGTGGTAGGGCATTCGAATTTCACAAAAATGTTAATTTACTTCGTAAATATGCATTTTAACTAGCGAATAGATCGGCACCTTGTGTATTGGCTGAGCTGGGATACCATCTAACATTAAATGCGTAAATTTTTAATAAATATTTAACGACGTAGAAACTGTATAAAGCCGCGAATAGATACTGATCAATGTATAACATTGGCCTTGTAGTAGTATAAATGAGTTTTTAATAAAATACAATTTTTTGCTCATATTATTTAGTTGTATAGAATACATTTCAACATTTAAAAAAAATAAAAAATAAAACAAAAAAAACGGATATTATTTTATGTCCGTTTTAGTTACCCTCCATTCACCAACAACCACAATATAGGTTTGTGCAATAAGTATATATAATACAGTTAATTTAGCAAAAGCATAGTAGCAGTCAATAACACCAATATTTCAAACTTATTCAAGCATTAAGCCAATCATTAGCAAACACCTTTGGGTTTACATTTTTTACCAGTGCTAACATAGTATTAAAACAAATTCCAACATCATAAGAAGTACATATATGGTGTATTTCAAATTCACCTTCTTATAAACCTTACTTAAGACACACACCTCAGATTTTACCACAGGTAGAGCGGACCAAATTCTACTACTTTTTACTACAACACTGCCGCAGAAGCAACTCTTCATTCGTTTAACGTAACAAAACAGCAATACGTTTGGCTTAATGGATATGTCGCACACGAATTATGAAAGAATGCACAAAACGCTGATAAATGTAAAGAATTAAGTAATTTAAAAGAATTGAACGAATGAAGAAGTAACATTTTTTGACATAAAAAATATTTTGTGAAAGAAAAGACATTTTTTCCAAAGAATAAAAAATTACCAAGAGAAAATATTAAAGAAAGCAATTATTCAAGTGTTACACTTAAATATATGAATAAATTTTGTAACAAAAAGGCATTTAAAAAAACAAGAAGCTGAGATTCTCTTCAATCCATTAAAAGGAAAAAAGAAAAGTAGTAAAAGAAGTCACGCAAATCTGTGAAAAAATTAAAGAAATTTTAAGATTTAAAAAAAGAGTGGAAAGAAAAGTGATAAACAGTTGAAAGAAATTAACAGAAAAAAAATATATAATAAAACTAAATATTTATAAAAAAAATGTCAAAATAAAAATCGGTCTGGAAAAGAAGTGATAAAAATAGGTATAAGAAGAAAATATAAAAATTTTAAAAATATAAAGAAAGATTTATGCACATTTGTCATTTGTGTTTGAATATATTTTTAACAAATTTTTAGTGCACTCTGCATATGTGGCTCGCTGAATCAGTGATTAACAAACTTTGTAGGCTCCCATTGCGTATACGTATTCAAGAAGCCTTTTTGTTGTTAAAAGTAAAAGAAGCCGCCGCCTTCTCCGCTTCGTTTTTGTTCTTCGTTAACAATAATAGTTTCTATTCGTTTTAATAATCTATTTGAAGGGTTTTGGGAGTAAAAAGTAAACTTAAAAGCAACAAGCGCACCACACAACCGCCCTTCTTAACAATACTATTGTGTGTTGATCGATAAAACGATTTCATCTTTTGCATATCGATACACTTTCAACTGCTGCATATTTGTCAAAAGCCAATGAAATTACAATAACAAAATTATAATAACTGGCCCAATTGGAGGTCAAATTTGGTTTCGAATAATCCAACATTAATGGCTGTTGGTGCTACTTTGAATTTTTAAAATTTTTTGGTGACATTATTTATTGAAAAAAGGTACCTACTATAAATAACATTAATTAGTTTAATTTTTTTATTTTAATTTTTTTTTTTTTTATATTTAGTTTTTTGTTGCTTACTTGTTAACCAAATTGGATTTTTTAATTTAAGAAGGTAATTTCACTGATTATTTTTGATATTATTATATAATAAGAAAAATAAACTGTAAATTTAGAACAGCAGTTTCAAATAGAGAAAAATAAGTTTGTAAAATATTTCTATTTGAAATATACATATTTGTAACAAAATTTTTGCATTACTATGATACTTAGCAAGATGCATAATAGATTAGCTCTAATGCTTCTGGTGAACAGGATTTATAGAAATGATTGTGTATGGCTCTTTGTGGATTAAAAAATACCGATACCAATAAGCATGCTCATCATTTATAATGACAATTACTAAATACTATTTTTGAACATTAAACAGAAAGAAGTTCGACTCCCACGTATTCGCAATCAGCTGTCAGTTCGTGTGTTGCTGGTGGAAACTATCAAAATGTATAGCAGTACCTACATATATAGATGTGGGCGTCGTCAAAACGTATTTCATTACTGTATTTGTTGTAGACTTAAAATTAATTCGCCTGGACCTGTAGTTTAATTTTCCATTTAAACTATACATCTCACACACTTTCTGCTTTATAAAGACATTCAGCTTGAAGTGTAGATTAGATCTAACCCTCCCTAGATGACGTTACTACACAAAGAGTACTACTCCCACTCGCAAATATAAGCATACAAAATTTTATAAACGACAAATATGACTAAAAAAGCACTCTCAAAAGGAGTATCAATCAATATACCAAAATTTAAATTGCTTGACACGTAAATTTCTTAATTTACTTTAAAAGGTACCGTCCAACTTTTATTTACGAATTCAAAAAGAGTTTCCTAGGATCTTTGCTTTCGTTCAAAATTATTTTCAGTGAATATGTATTTGGAAAGTGTGGCAATCCAAAAAATGTCTCTTTCCACCAGTTCCAGCCAATGGACTATAAAATGCCAGTATGTGATTGAAAGAAAAATATAAAATTGGTTTCATGGGTTGGTCGACTCAGTTATTAATACATACACACATAATTGGCCATTACAACCCTGTGTCAGGGTTACCGTCTTGCTACTCGCAGTACCCCTCATGTGGTGTGTGTTAATTTTAATTCATGAGTATCGGGACCTACAGTTTAAAGTCGACTCCGAACGACATACTTAAGAAGCTTGTTCATGGCAATCAGTTACTCTCAGAGCTTTTGCCAGAAGACTGCTGAGAGGTAGTCGCCGAAAGGCATAATTTTTTCATATTCCTTTTTCTTTGCAGGATGTCAGAGCTCTGGGGTCTTAATAAAACTATAAAATATTTCTTGAAAAAAAAAATAAACTTACATGAATATACGCAATCAGACGTGAAAAGTTTAATAATTAATTCGTAGTCTATTCATGATGCCGAGAGAAAATCTTAGTCAAAAGAAGCAACGCTTAAAAAATCATTTTAAGTTTAAAAATTCAAATCAATACGCCCACTTTTTTTATTTATTTCTAAATACTGAAATGTATATATCTTTCGAACGGTTAAAGCTAAAGTTCAGAATTGGGTCTGAATGACTTCATGGGCAAGGAAAATCATCAGTCAGAAAGGGGGCAAAATTTGACAAGTGGGCATGATACCTCCCATATAAGTTAAAAATAGAGTTCTTTATACATACATACGTATCTTTAGAATTGTTGAAACTGAAGTTTCTGAATTTGGTGTGATTAATTTTCGTAATCATTAAAAATTATCAGTAGAAAAAAGGACGGACAAGTAGGCGTGGTAGCTTCCAGACAAACTAACTATTGAGTTCGGAATATCTTGAAACCAGTAACAGTCAAAGTTTGTGAATTTGTTCTGTGGATAATGTGGGCAAATGATAGTGGTAGGTAGCGAAGCACGCCGTGTGTAAGCTAGTGATATATATAAAGAACTCGAGTATTAAAGAATTTGAATTTTCATACAAATTATTAATCTGATTTAACAGCCAGTAAACATTTGTTTTAATACTTTTTCTTTAAGTATAATTTAAAAATAAAGGTTGCCAGTTGCCATTTTTTAATGCGCTTTTAGTAACAGACAACTCAACTAAAGATTGGCTGTCATCCACAATCGTTAATATTAAATAAATGTTAACAATTAAAATTGTTTAATTGTTAAAGATTGCGCAAAAAAATGTGTAGAAATTAAATCAATACGATTTTATCCTTATTGTTTTTTAATGATATTCCCTCATGTATTCATAAATCGAATATTTTATACTTTCATTCTGTAAAAATTTTATTTGTAAATATTTTGAAATTTATGTATATTGAAAACAAAAAATAAAAAACGCAATTTTCTTTTTTTTTAAATATACATTTTCAAACGTTCTGAAAAGTTCGTTTTACAGAATAAGGACAAAATAAACTGATATGTGAATTATAGTAATAAGTGGGTGCCACCTCAAGTTTGATAAATGATTTCACACAGTATGCAGCAATATACCAACAAGTGAACAGCTGATATTAAAAAGAACATCAGTTTGACAAAAATTTAAAATATTTTATAGAAAAAGCAAAAAAATTATAGATTTTTGATGAAAAGAAACAAACAATGATAAAATAATACGACAATGTAAATTTATAATTAAACTTGTATTGTTAAGGCAACCAGCAGCAGCGATGAAAAACATATTTGCGGGAGTGCATAAATATCAGAGTACGTATAAACTGGACACGCGTGCACAATTTTATTTAATTCGCTTGTTTTACAACTCGTTCTCATAAGTTTTGTTTTTTGTCCTCGAATCGGGAACAAAAATTTCGAATTTTTAAATCTTGTTTTCGACTCGCAAGCACAAGTTTGTAGTTATATATATTATATCTATATATATATATTTTTTTACTACTTGTATCGTCGTTCAGTTCAGTTACTCTTACATTATATCGTCGATGGAATTAAAGAACGCTGTAACTGACAAAACCTTAAATGTTCACCAGAGCCAAAAAATCTGTATGATAGTAGAACAAAGAAACTGGTATTTTTCAAAACGCATACGGCGTAAGTAAATTTATTTTCATAGTAGAAATCTAGGACCGGGACCAATCGACGCGTTTTTTTTTCTGATAAAAATGATGCAAAAAAACGTATTTTCGATTTTTTGTCAGTTACAGCGTTTTTAATTCTTGCGACGATATAATGTAAGAATCAGTGTTCGAAAATTTACTTTATAAAGCGTACTTTAGTGTTCTGTACTGTAGAATATTAAATACAGAAACACTAAAAGTGTTTGTGTAGGAAATTCAAAACAAACAAAAAACATTATAATATTTTTGAATTTTCTACATAACGAATATACTGTTCTTAACCTATAGAAAAAACAACAAAGGAAAAATATTTTTTTTGTTGTAATTTTTTTTTTCAATGTTTTTATTTTAAACTGATTGATAAAAAATGCAAAAAAAAGAAAATATTTTGAAATTTGGGGAAAAATAACCCAAGATCAGTAAACCAAAATGTATACAAACACTGAAACTGTACTGTTTTAAAACAAAAAACAGAACGACTTATTCTGGTTGTGTAGAAATACACAAACACTAAAAAAATAAATACCGTTCTTGGATTTGTGAACCGTACATATAATAATGTACAGTTTATTTTCGAACACTGGTAAGAATAACTGAACATCATTATGTCTCGTAATTAATTAAGGCCATGATACACTATCATACACAGTCGTACGATTCATTCACAAGAAAATTTTATCGATTTCTGTCACACTTTTAAAGGTCGCATCAAAGTGGCAACATTAGTGCCACAACATCACACTAAATAAGATGCAAAGTTACTTTTTGCTAATATCTTATTAAATCCAACCCTGATCGCATGGAGAAAAATCTGCCATACCCTTTCAGACCGTGATGGATCGATTGTGCGGGGTGGTTTAGGTCTCACTATTTTCGTTTATATTTTATCAACATCAAAAAGACCGACATGCATCGATTGCGCTGATTGTTCTTTATATTTGTTTCTCACACTATTCTGCCATTCGATTTACCGTTATTTAAACTATTTCGAAAATCTTGTGTCAGATTTCAGTTTTGTCAAAATTAACGGAAGGAACAATTTGTGTTAACAACTACAACAGTACTAATGGCTAATAAATAGTAAATTGGGGCATATTTTAACTAAAAAAAATTAGAAATTTTAATGTTTCAAACGATATGGAGACCATATATTCCAAAAATCAGTAAAAACTTCCCATTAATTTAGTGGCAGGTCTGAAAGGGGTACAGATGCATTTTTATGCCACAGTTTTATACTTTTTAACACACGCGATTTTTTTGAAAAATCGTACGACTCGATAGGATAGGGTATCACGACCTTTACGAGATCCTTAAAATTAAGTTTTCGAAAATACGTAGTTGTAAATTGGGACAAACTCTGATGCTGATGCTTGTAATTAAATTCTCTTTTATTCGTTCGATACGGAATGCTCAGATTGATGTATCTCTTTGGCATCTTACAATTTTTTATCGTTCTTTTATTGTAAGAATCTATTTTAAACCTGTTTAGTAATACATTATATTGAGTAAAAACCATAATTTTATTATCGTCTTGTGCATTTCAGTTGGTTTTTTGTGAAAAGCGAAACCAATAGTATTCCCAAATAGCTAAAAATATGTTTAAAAACATGTTTAATACATATCCCACACCATCCAAAGTTGGGTTTATTGCATTGAATTTATAATGCATTATCGCGTCCACTACCACTAAACGACTTAGTATTAATGCAGCAATTTTGCAGCCACCTCTATGTATGTATGTATGTAAATAAAACCTTTAATGCATTAAATAAAACAAATGTTAATGGTAAAATTCTGCAAAAGTATAAGTTGATTAAAAAAATATACTTAAAATATTTTAGTTTTTTTTTAATTTAAGTGAATCTGTTACATTCGTACATTTTCCAATTTATTAGTGATGATTTTCATTCCATGTGTATATCCCGTCATATTAAATGCAAATGTACGTATCTACACAAAATTTCGAAATTGAGTTTTTTATTAATTATGGTTCGATTTGTCCAAATACATGTTTGGGCAAAATTTTAGATTCTACGATCAAAAATTCGATTTTATTAACGAAATTCAAACGGACGTTACTACAAGTGTGTGTATTTCTAAATGCAAGATTTGTTATATATAGGGATGCTAATCCTTATATCTCGATCCTGAAAACTATGATTTTCAGGATTCACAAAATTTTTGATTTTAAGGTTTTTTGCTTCTCCTGTAAAAAAAAAAACAAAAAGTCTAGTTACGTCCGTTTGCATTTAATATGACGGTATGAAAATGTGAGAACCTAAAAAAATTTGCTCTCAATGCACGTTTACTATTACAACAAAATGTTTAAAAGAAAAGGTTAATTAGCTTTATAGCATGGAAAAGCAAGACTTTATTGGATATGATCTTAAATTTGAGTAAGATTGGTCTGTAACTGATAAATAACCTGTAAGATGAAGTTTTATGTAATATTTAGCAAAAATTAAATGAAATTGTCATTCTATGTTACTGTAGGTATAAAATTTGGGACTATCATAGATTTTATCAATAAAATAACTTGAGTAAAATCTAGGCACCAGTGTAATGATTAACATTCCAATACAAACAGTAATTCTGACCAGCTATCATCCGCATACAAACCACCAGTGCTAAAACTGATTGCAGACATTTTTTAGAAATTAGTTTTTGCAATAAATTTAATATCAAATTAAAATCTTAAATTCAATTTACGATTTTGAATACTATTAAAAAGTCAAGAAAGTTATTTGCAAAAATTTAAAATACTATATTTGTTATGTAAGCAATTTATAATTATAAAGTTTTTTTTGCATATTTTTCTTTTTTCTCTATTCCTTTTTAGTTACAAATGCTATTGATTCTAATATATCATCAAATCAAAAATCTTCAAGTTAGCTTAAGCTAGTCTTGCAAGTATTTTGTGTAGAAACAAAATAGTATTCGTACAGTATAGTTAACTAGCAAAGTTAACGTTTCAGTATAGAAGATAATGTTTACACCGATTAAAAACTTTATAACGTATATTCAGAAGAATGCAAATAGTAACTCAATATTTGGAGGAAATAGTGTAACAGAAGAAACAAGCAAAATGGAATCAGAAAATGAAAAAAACCAAACAGAAAATCAAACTACAAAAGAGTCGGATCGAAAGGAGCCCATAGCAGATGAGGAACAAAAAAATGATATGTCTACTGACACAACTTCGGAAATTGATAAAACTGAAGATGAAATTACAACAGTGACAACAACGACAACAACAGCAACAACAAATGATGTAACTGAAACAGAAACGCCATTAACTACAACAATATCAACAGCTAATAGTGAAACAGAAACAGAAACAACATATATTACAACAACATCAACTATATCCACGGAAAATTCATGTGAATATGAAGATGAGGATATTGAAGCACAAATCGGTAGTAGTATTATGTTAAAGAAACCAGTCGTGGTCACAGCAACGCATAGTTCAGAAATTTTGGAAGTTAAAAAGAATTCAGAAACTAGTTGCAGCGTTGTTATCAGTCACGATTTTAATAGAAATCAATCAGTAACGCCTATAGACGATGAATTAGAAGACTTTCGCAATGATCCAACAGAAGTGTTAGTTTTACCATCATCGCCATGCAGTAATCAACAGTCTGTTGATGAATTTTGTTTGCTTGACAGTGCCGATGAGACAGAAGAAAAGGACAAAGTTATGGCAGAAGAACTTCCAACGGAGGAAGAGGAAGATGAAGAAGAAGATGGCATTGAAACTGAAGAAGAACCAAAAATTTCTGATGAAACTGATCAAGAGGAGGAAAATAATATTGAAACAGAAACCGAACAAGAAGATCCATTTTTATATATAGATAATTATAAAAGTAATTAAAATATACAATTAAATTAAATTATAAATTAATAATAAGTATTTGTTTTTCTACATTTTTTAGATAATAATGTAATTGTCTTAGATGAGGTGGATTTAAATGCCTCAACAACTTCCATAGATACCATTAATACAGCCGATGATCCCTTGGCCATAGCATGCGAAGAACAAGAGGCTCTAGAAGAGCTTAATTTACTAAATAATTCACATACTTCACATGATGAAGACACAAGGACAACTACGGAAGATGATTTACAATGGTTACGAACAGATTTAGATGACCCTCAACCTTCCTGTAGTAAAGTGTCACTTAATGTAAATCCTTCCGATGTAACACCCGAAAAAGAAGAGCGTAATGGTGAGGGTTCCGATTCTGGTTTAGGCAGTGAAACTTCAACTTTACATATGACTGCCACAAGTATTACTGACACTAGCCAATTAAATGCCACATTAGCGACACCAGCACAAACTCCTGCAGAAACAAAAACAAATGACCATGAATGTGGGGAATTATTAAACTCGGACGATATACTGCAACTTCAAAAATCACCGCTAAACAATCCAGCCAAGCCATACAGATCAAATTTAAAACGACGTTTGGAAGTTGATGATGTTGTAGACGGTTTGGATAGTCTTACCTCAGCAACAACATCTACTCTAAGTGACCAAAGTTGTTTGAATGGCAGCATACAAAAGAAACCAAAGCGTTCGATTAATTTCGATAATGTACAAGTGTATTATTTTCCCAGACAGCAAGGCTTCAGCTGTGTGCCGTCAGCGGGTGGATGCACTCTGGGAATGGGTGCCCGACATGTAGCTTTTAAAACATTAACTCTAGCTGAACATGCCGCAGAATTGAGAAGGGCTCATCGCATGCAATTACAGGAAATTAATCCAAGAGGTTCTTCCAGTGATGATAGCGAAGAATCTGAAGAAGATTACCTAAGTGAAGGCAGCGGTTCTGACTTGGATGGTGAATCAAATGGTTTTCTGCAACCTGTTTCACCTAAGCAACGTCGAGCTCTACTGAAAGCAGCTGGTATACGTAAAATTGATCCCAGTGAGAAAGCTGATTGCCGTAATATACGTAATAGCCGAGAGATTTGCGGCTGTACTTGTCGTGACTTTTGTGATCCTGAAACTTGTGCTTGTTCTCAATCTGGCATTAAATGTCAGGTTGATCGCGATATGTTTCCTTGCGGCTGCTCACGTGATGCCTGTGGTAATACTATAGGTCGTGTAGAATTTAATCCTGCTCGTGTACGCACCCATTTCATACATACTCTAATGCGTTTGGAAATGGAAAATCGCCAACAACAAAGTCCTTACTCTTCTATTGTTGCCTCGCCCTCTCAAATGCAACCAACAGCACCCATCTCATATTACCAATCACATTTGCAACCACAATCGAATTATAGTTCAGGTTATGCATCCCCTGCCTATAATACTGCCCCTGAGCTGCATCAACAAACGGCTGCCACATCGTATTATCACACGACATCTCCTTCAACAGCAAATGGTATTTATGGTCAACAAAACTCGATAGAAATGACACACAATGGCAATACTATTAACACCAATAATACGTCGCAGTTTGGTATAGACAGTTTGGATACAAGCCTTTTTGGAACAACGTCAGCGGTAGCACCGTCCTATGGAGAATTATTGCCGTCAAGTTCTTACCATTATGGCAATGTACAAACACAAGTAAGTTAGAGAAGTACCCTTCGAATTTTGAAATTAAATTAATTCATTATTTTTATTTAAACAGGCATCGCCATACTATCACAATAGCAGTTCTTTTATTCATGCGAATAATACGGCCACAACTTCGCTTAATACACCCCACACCTATAGTTCATGTTCTGTACCCTCTATACCCCCTTATGGTACAGCTACTACTACAGATGCCACGGGAGTTTATCACAGTGTAAGCAGTCTGACCAATTTGGAAACAACTACAGCACCATCCTGCAGTGTCAATGGCCCTGCAACATTAGATAATGATGTTGGTGCAAGTTTCATTAGCTTATCTACACCCCTGGCCAGTTCCTTAAGACTTACGCAAATAAATGACTTACTACAACATAATCGCAATGCTTCTACAGCTTTAGTGGCCGTTTCGCAAAATAACGAAACTATGAATTTGAACTCGAACACAAAATCAATGTATGACGTGCATAAAAGTGGGACTGATAGCACACAACAACAAACAGAATCCTCTTTGCCATTAATACCAGCATTATCAGAGTCATCATCGATTAATACACCTCCTATTGAAGATGCTCAGAAGACCTGTATGGTTTATGACCAATTAGAACCGCCTTTAAAACCCGCGCCAATAGTAGGAGTATTTGATGAACACAAAGAACAAAATAATTCAACCAATACTTTAGCACTACCAGATGCAGAAATATTACAAGAGAAGATGGAAGATACTTCATCAATAAATACAGATTTTTTGCCTCAGACTAACACATTGTGTAAAGACGAAAAAGATACTGCGCCTACGGCAATGACCACAGCGATAGAACCAGCTTCACCAATTGAAGTGGCAGCTGGCAAATAAATATTTCTCTATCCGAATAAAAAAAATCATCATTTAAAAAACCGAAGAGAAAATATACAAGTATTTAGTTAAGTTCCAATTTCAATTATGCATATAAATATATAACGTAGAAAATAAGTGTTTAAAAACATAAATCCCAATATAAGCATAAACGGAATAGAAACAAAAATAATCAAAGCAATTTGTAGCGTTTTCTAAATCAATACATTCTTAACAGGAAAATTCATGTTCAGAAAAAGGTATATAGAACCCCAGTAATTAAAACATAAAATTAAATCTATTCTAAAAATTCTCTAAATATGTTTAATGGCTTGAAATAATTTATGAGTAGCTGAGGTTTTCAATTCTTTTTTTTTTTTTTCAATAAAATTGTTGCATTTTCTAATAGTCTTTCGTTTTACATGCTTTTATGCAGTTAATCTTTTTAACCAAATACATGGTATATTATTTCAATTAGTTTTCAGCAAACGATTTATAATGTTTAATTTATTTAATACCTTTAAAAGCTTTCACTACCCCTTTTTTAATAAAAATATAAAAAAACATAAAAGCTTGTAAATTATAAAAAAAAAATTGTATGTTATATACTTCTATCCCTTAAAAAATCATATTAATTTGGGTTCTGTTAATAAGCCCAGGTTAGAAAACTAGTTTGTATTTATCTAGAAAAATATGTTCATTGTTTATATAAGATTTTCTTCCTTTGCGATATACTCCTAAACATTAATTATTATTTTAATTAAATTTATACACAGACTTAACGCAATGTTTTATAAATACATAGTTTTATTTGTTTAATAATTAAATATTTCTTTCCATTCACGAATTTTTTTTAAGTTACGTACTCTATTTGTACTCTTTCAACTTACAATAAGGGGAAACACAATTATGCTAGCTGTTAAGAGATTTTGTTTTTCCTCTTATATTGTTTTACCCTTTAAGGCTTTGTATTTTTATCGTTTTCCAATTTTAAATATATACTATATCAAAAGAAATAAACAAGAAAAACTTTAATTAATGTAGTTTATTAATATTAAAACATATATAATTTATTTAATTTTTAAATAAAATAAAACATACTGAAAATATTTGCAAAAAACATAAAAACATATTTTAAAATTATTTAATAAGTTTTCGTTTAGACTTCGTATAGCCAACAATTTTTTTTAGATTTAAAATCAAATTCTTTTAGTGTAATCTTTATTAAGCAATGCAAAACAAAAAAATTACTTTCTAAAAATGTCATTAACACAAATATTTTAAAGCCTCTATAGTGATTTCAATTAAAACTGCATTATTCTTTATCTTCCGGAAAAACTACACCAACTTGTGCTCGTATTTCATCCTCGATTTGTGCAAATAATAAACTATCATTATGTTTAACATGTTCATTTTGTAATTTTCCCTCTAGTACACATTTTCGTACAGCTTCAGCCTCATAGCGCAAACCTTCTGAATTTACAAAATTAGTAGGATATTTTCCTTTAGGTAAAACCCATTCTTTTTCCTGGCCATCCATATCAATTATTTTAGTGGGACACCAAAATTGTTTCAACTTGAAAAGAAACAAATGTAAAAAAATGTAAGTAACAATAAATAAATTAATCATTTAAATACAATTCTTACCGTAATTTGGCCTTTTGTACCCTTAATAATAGCACTATTGCGCAGTTCCTTACTAGCGCTTAAATGCATTTTTGATACACGATTACCGGTATAAAGTAATTCTGCCTGTACATCAACATCAACGCCCTCTGAATTCAAAGTACCTTGGGCTTTAATCTTTTGTGGTTGTTCTTGGAATGCCCACTGAGAAACTTGTATTGTATAGATTCCTAAATCTAAACAAGTACCGCCTCCCAAATCACGTTTTCTGTAATACAAAACATACGTATTTTAAGTTAAATCCATTAGAAGTTTAGTGTAAAATCTGTATAGATATAACTAAACTTACTGTAAACGATCTACTTCATTAAGTTCAAAACCGAATTCAACATCCACTTCTTGAATTTCGCCCAATACTCCAGAATCTATTTGTTTACGTAAATATTGGTAAGCAGGGAAAAATCTCGACCATACTGCCTCCATTAAAAATAATTTTTTCATTTCAGCATATTGTATAACCTTTTTAGCTTGCTTCAGATTCATGCATAAAGGTTTTTCACACAATACATGTTTACCATGCTCTAACATTAACATACAGATTTCATAATGTTGTGGGTTAAGAGATCCAATGTAAACAACATCTAAAATACAAGATATATTTTAGATTTATAAAATAGATGTATCTGTGGTGATATACATATGTACACATGTGCAGTATGAAAAATAATTTTAAAATTTAGGCATTAACTTGTGAGTAGATAACAAAACATGTGGTATGAGTGTAGTACCTTAAGTGTTTTGTTAACTTTAAAAATACGATACTACTCTATCCACAAAAATGCATTCGGCATTGTGAAATATTAAATAAAAAAATTAAATGAAATAAACTCATAAAGTGGCTAAATGGATATCATGCGTTGCGTTCCAGTAAAGAGAATAGGCCGTATTCCAATTGGCGACGTCGTCGTAATAGATTAAAGGCAAGGCATTTGTTCTTTATTCTGCTACAAAAATGTCATTAAAATCAATTCATGTTGCCAGGTTTGATGACGTTTTTCATGGCGATTCAAGTGCATATTGTTTTATTTTTAATATTATTTTTTTTAAACTGCTTTATTGCGAATTTCAATTCTGGTAATGATTAAGAGGACACATAAATGACAATATTCTTAAACCACTTCAAAATTTGTTTGAACTTGAAACAAGAAAAAAAATAATTTAGAGAGCATATTAATAGACAGCGACCGTTTTTGCAAGGAACCTAGTTTTTTTGTGTTTTCATATGAATGTATGTATGTATACCTATCATATTCCGTTAACTGATAATAATTCAAAATACTTACCGATATCTTGACATTCAGCTAATTCTGCATAAGTTCCAAAAGCTTTTGGAATCTCATGTTTTTTTGCAAACTCCTCTGCACGTTTTTGATCTCTGGCAGCGACGGCTACTATCTGATGTTCATCGAAAGGCAAAGTACTTAAAGCAACACAAAAGTCATGACAGATTTTACCAGCGGAGGCTATACCCCAACGTAAAGCATTTGGCATTTTTAATCAGATGGAATATTAACCACAGACAGAACGATTTAAATGACAATGTTGTTTCACCTTCAAACAACAATTGATTAATAATGAGTTAAATTGGCAAGATTTTCATAAGTGCAAAAATAAAGTATTCTAATGATAAGCTTTTGTCATAGAAAGATTGTAGAGGAGTGAAACGAGAATGTAAATATGTATGTATTTATAAAACTATATTTTTTAATTACTCGTAAGTACTTACCTTTAATTTTTATCTCAATTGCACAACTTGAACAGTTAATAGCTACAGCTGCAGTTATTTTGTTAATAAGATACCTATTGTGAGTTCACTTTCTTGAGTTTTAGAAAATGTAATTATTAATTAATTCTATATTTTATATACATATGTATGTATGTATTTCCTTTATATATTTTGTAATAAAATTTCTAATTTCACTCGATGTTTATTAATTCATATACCGGCTGCATTTGCACTGTAGTCCAATTAGAATTATTGCTAGTGGTGCGAAAAAAGATCAAAACAAGGCAAAAGTAACCAAGTTTGTATTCGGGTATCCAACTATATATTCTAATCATTTACACTTGAATGTTTTATAGAATAACACTTTATGTGCATTAATTAAGCCTCCAAATACCCCGAATTTTTTTATTTTCGCTAAGAGTCGTCACAAATATTCATTTTTTTGCTATTTCGTCTCTTTTACTTTTTTAATCTTAATTTTCTCATTGGTCTAAAGCAAGTGCAAGAGAGATAGAGAGTAAGAGAAAAATGCAAAAATAGACACAGAAAGCAGAATTCGTGGGGTGCGTTTTTAATACCTCAGCCATTTCTATTCTCTTCGCAAAAACATAATATAAATGCCATGAAACTTAAATAGCAATACATAGATTTTTTACATGATTGCACTATTTCCATCATTAGTTCACCAAATGCCTTTTTGCATAATGCAACTTATGGAATATTGTGCATATTCGGGCCGACCGAATCCAAAACTGTGTGACAACGTCGTGAATTATCAATATGCTACCATGGGTTAAGGAAAATCTAAGAAAGCTGTAATAATATAGTGCTATATTATGACTTATTTAAAAAGGGCAATACGTGTCAATAAATAAAATAACGATATTGGTATACGTTTAGTCTGCCCAATGCCTATTAAATCTTTTAAATTATCATATATTTTAATAATTTTGGAAGGATAGGCTTTCCTCTAGCTTTTAACGTAAGTCTGTCAAATGTCTCTTAACTAAAGTTATCTTTAACTGTCGGACATCTTATCAGAAAGTTGTAATAATAGTGCTTAAGCTATCCCACTGAGTATAGCGACATGTTAAAAACTCAGATAAAATAAGAGAGTATATTAGTGTGAAAACAATGCGTAATAAAATATCATGATTTTTTTTAATTCTTTTAAATAATAAGATCTTTCGTCATATGGTTCGCCAATTGGAGTTCGAATCCCAGTAAGAGTGATAATATTTTAAATGGAATTCTAACTCGGATTGTCGGAGCATATTACAACAATGTTATACTCGACGATGTCAACTAATGTGGACATAATGGAATAAGAAGGCAAAAACAAAAAAGTTATAATTCTGGTTCATTAAAAAGGATAAGAAGTATAAAAAATACTATGATGGTGAGAAAAGGAGAGTATGTGTTGTGTTTCATTTTCTCTTTTGATTTAAAAAATCATTACAAAAAAATCTAAATTCTTAATTTAATTTGACTTTGATCTAAACCAGTGATTAGCAAACAATATGCCGCGGCACTTTTATGTGCCGCATAATTCTAAGTGTGCCGCCAAAAAGGAAAAAGTTTTACATCGTGCGCTAGAATGAAAATACGAAATGAAAATGTTTTTTGAGCATAACATAAATTCAAGTATACAAGGGCCTAATGAAAATATCTTAAACTCCACCGATAAGCTAGTGGGATTCCAAAAACAAATAACTTTATGGAAGAATAAAGCTCAGGATGGCAATTTAGAAAAGTTTGAGTCAATATCAAAAGACTGTTATAAAACTATTAAAATAATTGTTATTGACCATTTGACAAAGTTGGAGGAGAGAATTAATCATTATTTCCCAAAATTAGGTATAAAAAATGTGATTGGGTTCGTAATCCATTTCTCATAACGGATACTTCTGTATTTGACTTAATTTTGAATGAAGAGAGTGAACTCATTTTGCTTTCCAATAATCGAGATTAGTTTTTAAAACATTCAGAAGAATCAATTAATTAATTTTGGATTAACATAACATGCGATTATCCAATGATGGCCAAAAAAGCTGTTATGTGTGCAGGCTCACACTAATAGGGCGCTATACTGTCGTGTGCATGTAGCACACTCCAATTGAGCGCCATACTGTTATGTGCGTAAGCACACTCTTGGTTGCGCAGCCGACTAGCTCAGTGGCTCTTCTTAGGGGTAGATTCCAACCAGCAACCAAACTAAACAAAACAGTAAATTTTATATTGAATGTGAAGCAAAAAAATAAAAAATAAATAATCGCGACGCACTACGATGGAGAATAAGATGTTAATTCTCCAGTTGCCCACCCAACCATAGACACAATTCTCACTCGCCCACAACAAAAATGATATCTATTGTGTCCCCTAATTCCACGCACACAAGCAATTCGAACCGTACCACTTACCTCATCTTGGTATTGCCCAAATTAATAAATTTAGCAGTCATCCATATTGGCTATCAAATGACAATATTAATCATTGTTGCAGTAATAAGATTTTCTTTTCCCCTTTTATTTTCGAAAAAAAATTTTTTTTTGTATATTTATAAAAAGTTTTTTTTTATTGATTGGTTTATGAACAAATTGAACGGAGGACAATAAGTTTGTTTGCATAGTGCGCTCAGTATAACTAACTGATAGTAGGGTATTCATAACACAAATTGTTGATAATCTTTAATATCGTATGTCTAATTGTTGTCAGTACCGTCAGCTTAATTGGACAAATAGATTTGGTTAGTGTAACGAACAGTATTAATTATATGTATATGGCTACATCACCAGTACCGTCTGACAAAATAGCTTCCAGAAAATCAGATCAATTAAAAAGACATCTTGATAGGAATTTATCTTTTGATTTAAACCGTTCCACTCCACAAGTTCGAGAAAAATACAAACGTGTAAACCAGTGTGATAGAATGGCTACAAGACCACCCCAAATTGAAGACAGGTCCGGTACAATTAATGTACCAACAACAAATCAGGGTGCTGTGCCTAAAAATAAAAATCAAAGGAATTACAATTATCGGCAAAATCAACAGGAAGACGAAGTTTTCCCTGTAATTAAAAATATGGTTGCTGAGAGCATGGGCGCTTTAAAAGCCAATATGGACCAAACCATGGAAAGCTTGATCAATGAAAAATTGAGTAAAGAATTAACCAAAGTAAATGAAAACATGGCTCAATTAGCAGAAATGGTGAGGACTTTAGCATGCACAGGACGAATGAATCAGGCTTCAAATAACTGGCAATATGAACGAGCACAAAATCAAGCCCCAAATGTAGGTAATGTTTTTACACATGACACAGATAATGTTGGATTAAGAACCGATGCCTGGCGAATAAGGGTGGATAAACTTGGTATAGAATTTAATGGAAGCCAAGGTGGACGAGATCAATTGTCTGTAGAAGATTTTGTTTTTCGTTTAGAGCACATGCAACGTCAATATCAGATTCCATGGGACAAAATTCTTCGTGACTTTCACTTGCTGGTATCTGGACCAGTTAAGCAGTGGTATTGGGCTTTACTTCAGACAACCATCATATCAATTGGAGTGTGCTACATGCACACGACAGAATAGCGCCCTATTGGTGTGAGCCTGCACACATAACAAAGCTTTAAACATATTATTACAATTTTCCACATATACACAGTGTGTTATATTAACAGTCAAATTCATAATAACTCCTTAATTTAGGTTTTATCCATACATTAGTTATGAGACGTTATCTGTCTTATAAGCTCAAAATAAAAAATCTTATTCATAAACCTTTCATATGAGCAAATTAACTAATAAACGATTTTAATGTCATGCTGGCAATACCATGATGTTATTTCAGCATAGTGATGCACAATAAAAGCTATCGGTTACTTCGGTAATTTTTTAAAAGTCATAAAAATAATGTAATAGTAACACAATTATACATAAAATAGATGTGATTGAAGTAATATTTACTGCTGTTAAAAAATAACTAAAATAAACTGAAAAAAAAAAAAAAAAATTTCCTTTGAAGCACATTTTTTTAATTCATGTATAAAGTAATCGAATACTACCATTCTCTTCTTGGTTTGTGCATCACTATTCTGTTTACATTTTTTTATATCAAAATTTGGTAAAATGGAATTGTACACTGGAGAGAAAGAGAGATTTACATTCGTAATTTCTACAGAGCCTGTAAAGGAAAGAAATGGGATATGTAATACAAAATAAAAACAATTTTTTGGATATTTAGAAATTTAATTTTGTACAGAGACTGCAATCATTTGCAATTATACGAAAATTTTTAATTATATGAATTTAAATATGTACATATGTATCTATACTTGCAACTATATACGTTTTATTCATTGTATTACTATATTATTCCACTTTTATTTATACAATATCCAATCTAACTCACAAATGTCCTCTTATTGTACGGCTAAAGTACCTAGAAACCTATAATAAAAATTTCTTATTTATAAATGGTTTATGAGAACGTTATGGCACTGTTTCTTGTTTATGAATACAAAATTAAGAGATTTTGCTTATAAGGCTCTTATAAGCACGTTTTATCTCATTATGAATTGGACTGTAAGTATATAAACAATTTTTAAACTTACTAACTTAAACGAGTTTTTATTAGCATCTGACTAGAAAAAAATATAGCTATTTTTAATATTACATTAGTTTCATCCCTGACCAATAAGAGAATTTAAATATATCGCCCATAGTGTAAAGACGGCCAAGTAGTTGATATTCATTGAAAGTAAACATCATTTACTACAGCTGATTTGCAACTGTTTTTGTTTTGATTTCCACAACGGCACATTTTCATAACACCGATATACTTATTTATAAAGATAAATAAAATGTTAAAAAATATAATTTTAAAGATACAACAAAATGTTTTTAAAATTAAGGTATACTTTTTAAAGGAATTATCAAATCAATAATAAAGAATTATTATTTTAGTATCAACCGCAAGTACACCGCCATTTCTCACAATCTGTAGCGGCTTTAGGAAAGACAAAAGCAGAATATCAACCGCAACTGGAGCAGAACTGTCTACTACAGAAAGAACATATAGAAGAAGCTATTAAAGTAAACCCAAAACTAGCAAACATTTCAACTGCAATGTGGCAAAATACTTATGAAACCTTTCTCAACCATGGTATAGATACTAACAATTTCTTGAGAATAGCAGTAGGCAATCCCAATATCCTAATGCGTTCCCGACGTAAAATAATAGATACAATAGAGAATTGGCGATCTTGTCAGTTTGGAGAGTACTTTTTATTTCTTCTTATAACCAAACATCCATTTCTAATGGATGTCGACGATAAACAGTATTTGCTAAAACAAACACTTTTTCTTCAATCATACGTAAGCAGCAACAAAAACGTTTGGAAACTGTTAATGAATTGTCCCACTTTAATAGAACAATCAGAAGCTACCATAGAAGCAAAAATCTTATATATTAAAGAAAAAATGCGCATTGAAATACCGGAAATTGTAAAATCTGAAGCTTTGGATAAATCACTAGAAGATATAACATGTAGGCATGTCTTCATGGAAAGATTGGGTATATTTAAACCGAGACCTTTAAAGTCTGATCCTAATGAGCCAACGAAAAATGCTCGTTTATATAAAATTACAGATACCTCAGAAAAAACCTTCGCTAACAAAGTTTGTCATGTTAGCTTAGCAGAATATGAGGCATTTAAGGAATTATATGCCAGAGAAATGGAAAGAATGCAAATGGAAAATGCAGAGGATGAGGATGATTTGTTGAGTGATGATGAAAACTAATAAAATAAAACTTAAATAAGAATTCTGCTAAAATGTTGACATTCAAGCAACTTAAACTTATAAACATTTATTCCTCGTAATAGATAAGAAGAATTTCAAAATTAAGAAATAAATAAATTAATATTTGAATTATTTTCTTTAAACTTTTTTTTCTTAATTTTATTATTAATTAAATTATTTTAACTTAAAGTCGCTTTTAAATGAATAAACTTTGTTTTGGCTTTTTTGTATATCACCGTCAGGAAATAAATAATTAAATATTTTGTCAAACACATAATTATGTATTTACTGACGATGCTACACAAAGAAGTAGGGAAATATCGAAAAATAAATACGACAAATAATTATTTGAAAACGACCTTACGCTCAAAGAATTAACTCAATAATAAAATAAAAAATTCATTTAAAATTTTGTAGAACAACTCTGTTTTTTCATGGATAACCGCATATGTCGATTTTTTTCGATTTTGAGTTATTGATGTCTTTGATTGTTTTATTTTAAACTCTTTTTACTGGTTTGTAAAATTTTCTGAAAGATAATGTTCCAATTCCGATTTTTTTAAAAAAATTAAACCATTAATTCTATATTCATTCAAAATATGTTCAGCACTAACGAAGTATGTCGGCAAATGTTTGTTTGCTTACAAACATCGTGTATATGAAAAGTTTTCAATATGAATATTGATCTGAAACAACACGTAGAAATTTATACTGACCCTGGAAACACACATTTGGAATGTGGTAGTGATCATAGTACATACTATTAAACGTAAAAATAACAATAAAAGATTAGAAATATTTCATTCATATGACTGGATTAAACTAATTAAGTCTTGTGGTAACAAATTCAATAAATTTACAATCATAGAAATAAAAAACATAGATTTCTTTGATTTTGCTTTGTTTTTCAAAAACATTTTTCAGAAAGCTACAAAAAAGAAAGAAGGTGAAAAATTTCTTTGGAAAAGTATTTGAAATATATGTATAAAAAAAAAGTTTATTAAATCTAATCGAATCAATCAAAGACGAATATATCAGCAGCACTTTTATAATTAACATATTAAAAAATAAGAAAACATCTATTGAAATTAAGTTTATGGGATTTGGTTCGAAGTGTGATGGACGAAAATGAATTGAATTTTGTAGATAAAGTACAATTTCTAGGAGTTATTATAGACAGGAAACTGAAGTACTAATACCACATTAATAAAATCTACTGTAGGGTTTGCCTTACTCTTTGCAGATTATATTTAAAATATGTAACTACCCCGCCATGCAAGATATAAAGTTGTACATGTTCTTTTGATGTCTCAAGTATTCTACTGTATTGAAGTATATCTATATTCAATAGTTGGCATTGTTAATAGGATTAGACTTTTGGTGAATAAAATTGTAAAATTTGAGTGACTCTTAAAAACGAGATTTATTATTATTTGAAAAAAGAGGCCAATAAGGTTATTATCTTATTTGTTTTTAATATTTGGCGACATTACTCTATTAATGGTTAGGTTAGACGACAATACAATGACCATATATCGTCGTGTGGGAGTTTAAGTGCTCTATCCGCCATTTCATATTTTTTATATATCTGGACTTAATGATGCCACTTTAGGTTTTCGACCCCAAATTTTTTAAATTTGTAATTCGTTTTAGGATATCTCATCAAGTTTCAGAGATAAATAGCCGAAAACGGATTGCAGATTTTAAAAATTTTGGTGTCAAAAACCTAAATTAGCATCATTAACTTGAGATTTAAAAAATGGCGTATAGACGACGATATCGTCATATGTAGGTGATTATTTATTATTATTCAGTCACAAAGTGCACAACGGTTTTCCTTCTCTTACATTCTTCACGAAATACACAAATACATATTCCATTAATAAATAATTCATTCTATGAAACCTAATTTTTAATCAAAGTTGTTGGATCTTGGAACAGTTTACCTAATGAATTAGAATCATTTTCCTATTTTCAATCAGTATATCGTAGAAACTTATTAATTATATGCACACTTCTTCGGAAACCTAAATATTGCAGTTGCAATACATCGCAGATTATGGGCTCTTTATTTAATTTTTTATTTTTGCCATCTTCTATAGGTATGTATATAAGTTGTAAACCGAAACTGTTTTAACCCAGATACGTCGACGGCCATTCTAGTGGACCAATTTTCGTAGTTGTCCAAAATATCTTTATCTGACCGATTATATTAAAATCACATATATTTTTGGTTTTCATATATACTTTTGTTACAAATTCGTTTTTACAACAGTTATAATTAAAAAAAACATAGAAATGAAACCACAATAAATATAAAACATTTTCTTACGGTAAACTCAGAAAACTGAACATAACGAGTGTACTACATGTATAGGGTGTTTTTTATTGAGGTATAGAACTTTAAGTTGGCATCACTTTTTTAACTGGCGGCCATTTTGTCAGCTGTCAAGTGATTAATATTTAGTTTGGTTTGCCATTTCATCATGAACAGGTTGACAAAAGAACAACGCTTGCAAATCGTGCAAATTTATTTCGGAAATAATGGTTCAGTTCGCGAAGTTTACCGCAAGCTCCGTCCATTTTATGGTCGACATAATCGTCCATCAGAGCAATTAATTCGGTTAACCATGGATCGTTTTCGCACTACGTTTACTCTATGTGATAATACGCATCCGCAGAGACGTCGAACAGTGCGCACCGAAGAAATAATTGCCGCTGTAGAGCAAAGTGTTGAAGAGAACCCGAATGAATCGATTCGCCACCGTGCACAGCAATTGGAGCTTTGTCCATCAACTTTATGGAAGATTTTGCGCAAAGATCTTGGCTTGCGACCTTACAAGATCCAGCTTGTGCAAGAATTAAAGCCGCGAGACCATGCAATGCGTCGTGATTTTGGTGTATGGGCCGAAAATGAGATTGACCTCGATGCTGATTTTCATCGCAAAATTTTGTTCAGTGATGAGGCTCATTTTTGGTTGAATGGCTACGTCAACAAGCAAAATTGCCGCATTTGGAGTGAAGAGAATCAACATAAGACCCTTGAGACGCCATTACATCCACAAAAACTGACTGTTTGGTGTGCTCTATGGGCTGGTGGAGTCATTGGGCCATACTTCTTCCGAAATAATGCTGGAGAGTCAGTCACCGTTAATGGAGACCAGTATAGAGCCATGATAACCGACTATTTTGTTCCCGAATTGGATGGCATGAATGTGGATGAGTTGTGGTTCCAACAAGACGGCGCTACATGCCACACAGCGCACGTCAAAATCGATTTATTGAAGGAAACATTCGATTAGCGCATAATTTCGCGGAATGGACCTGTCAATTGGCCACCAAGATCGTGTGATTTGACACCATTGGATTATTTTCTTTGGGGATATGTGAAGTCGCTCGTCTACGCCAACAAACCAGAAACGTTAGGGGACTTGGAAGCCAATATTCGTGGCGTTATTGCCAACATACGGCCCCATATGCTCGAAAAAGTGGTTGAAAATTGGACCTGTAGAATTGGCTTTATTCGAGCTAGCTGCGGCGGCCACATGCCCGAAATCATATTTAAACATTAATGGCATAAAATTATCCTTCCAATAAAGCCAAATTGATGGACATTAAAACGATTTTCTTGTGTTTTATTTCAATTCGAAGTTCTATACCTCTAAAAAAACACCCTGTAGTACGGTCGGCATATCTGGGTTAATCAAATTTTAGATTGAAATATAATATTTAAGGGTTACTTTATATAAAACTACTAGCTGACCCGGCAAACGTTGTTTTGCCCTGAAATATTTTGATTTTGCCTCAAATTGTTTTAAGAAAATTTTTAATATGTATTGACAATTTTTTATTTTTGAATTTTTGAAAAGGAAGGAAGGTTCACATCAAAATGATAAATCAATTTTGTTTGACTATAGTTTACATTACAGCAATTAAAAAGGAAAACTCGCTAATTACTAAAGCAAATACCCACTTTTAATACTGCATCACAATAATTAAATTATTATGTAAAAAATTGCCCAAAATTAAAAAAAAATAACCGTATAAAATCAAAGAGCAAATAAATAGGTTCACTTTGAAAAATTTGTTAGTTTAAAATGTTAAACGCCAAAATTATAAAAATTATTGTAGAAAACTTTAGATTCGGCCTTTTAATAGAGCTTATTAAAGCAAATACCTCTAAAAATTTTAAAAATGGGAAAAAAAGATTATAAAGGATCGACACAGCCGCAGTTATAGCCAACGGAAAATTGCTGAAATTCTTGGGAGATCGCAGAATATGATAAGAAATGCATTGCAGCCTCCAAAACAAAAACTTAAAAGGGGTCAACAGCGAAAAACCTCGAAAAGAGACGATGATTGCATTAAGATGTTGTCAACTCGTAATCCTTTTATGTCCGCAGTTCAGCTGAAAAATGAGTTAAAGCTTCCCGTATCAGAGTGGACCATTAGACGTCGTTTAAGAGAAAAAAATTTATTCGGAAGATCGGCCCAGAAGGTTCCCATGCTTAATAACAGACAAAGAAAAAAGCGCATTCAGTTTGCAAAAGTACATGCTGAATGGGCCGGCCCGGAAGGTATAAAAAAATGGAGAAACATACTATGGTCTGATGAATCCAAGATAAACTTAGTCGGACCTGATGGAAGAACATGGGTAAGGCGTCCAAAAAAATAAAACATATGATCCAAAGTACACCACGAAGACAATAAAGCATGGCGGCGGCAACATAATGATATGGGGTTGTTTTTCCTGGTACGGTGTTGGGCCAATATTCTGGATCAAGGAAAATATGGACAAACATCTTTATCTGCATATTCTTAAAGAAGTAATGCTTCCGTATGCCGAATGGGAAATGCCTTTAAGGTATGAATTCCAGCAAGACAATGACCCCAAGCATACTTCTAAGATCGTAAAAAAATGGTTCCAAAAGAAAAATATAAAGTTAATGGAGTGGCCTTCACAATCGCCGGATTTAAATCCCATTGAGAATCTTTGGAGAATCGTTAAGGACAAAATTGCACCACTCAAGGCTAAAAATAAAGAAGATTTGTGGACAAAAGTGAAGGAAGCGTGGTACTCAATTCCACTAGAGACTTGTCAGTCACTTGTCGAATCAATGCCCCGGAGATGTTCTGCGGTGATTCAAAATAAGGGATTTTCAACAAAATATTAGAAATTTTCTTGCAATTGCACTTTTTTTGTATAAAAATGTCATTCTCTATTCAATGAACCTATTTATTTGCTCGACAGGCATCAATTAATATATTAAATATATCAATTTTTCTCATTTTTTTTTTAATTATAATTAAATACATTTTATGTGATTATTAATGTTTAATGTAATAAATATCGCTTTATTGTATATTACCGCTGTTTAAGTTATTTGAAGGCGAATTTATCAATAAATGTGATGTGAACCTATTTATCTGCTCGTAACTGTATATTTTGTGAATTTCAGCCAAATCGTACCATAAGTAAAAAAATTGAAATATTACAACAATAGCGCCACCTATCGTTGTTAAACTTAAGAGAAACCTAGCTCCTGACTAAACTTATATATTGTCCAAGTTTGGTGTCAATCGGTCCAGCGGTTCTTGAGTTTTTGTAACACGTACCCGGCACAAACGTTTTTATATATTAAGAAGATATTATAACACTGTAATATGTATTTGACTTTTTATAGCACAAAATGAATAAAAATATCGAAAATGAAAATTATTTAAAAAACTTAACGTTCTACTGAATACTATAATCAGTCAGTAATTTTGCAATAGTATAATATATGTACATATTTTAGTCAGCAATCTAAAGGCATTTAGCTTTCGATTAAGCTGATAAATTTCCAAAGTTTTTATTAATTGCAAAATTGTTATTCATAAATTCTCAATTACAATTTCATTGAGGTAGTACAATATAATAAAAAACTTTCATTTTTCAATAAACACAAAAGAATTTTTGGGGCTTAGAGACGGAAATAAAAAAAAAATGAAAAATTTAACAGTACGAGTATGTAGAGAAATAATTACAAAGAAAATTTTTTCATATTTGCGTATAAATAACACGCAATTAAGCCAAATAGTTATACGCAATGCATTTTAAAATAATAATTGAAAGAAATGTTATAGAAACCGAATGGTTTTGGAACCAAAAAATATGATAAAGTGAAATTAAAGACACTTTTGAAGACATTGAGGGAAATTTAAAAAAATGCGTTAGTTAACGTTCGTAAATTCAAGCTTTAAATCTTGACTGGAATTGTTAATTTCTGCTTAAGTTTTGTATGTTTTTACACATGCTCATACACGAGCAAAAGACTTTTATGTACTTGTAGTGTGGTGTATTTTTTTATGCATTTGTTTATGGTCTTGGTGCTTGATTAAGTACTTTAGGTTTGGCGACATTTAATAGATTTGTGTGTTTAAAGAAATTTTGTGTATTATGTATTGGAAGTTATTTGGTATGCACTCAAAGAATTTTGTTGTACATTTTAAAATCATTAGAAAGCATTGGGTTTGAGAATTAAAATATGTAAATTTATTTAAAAATAATTTCAATTTCTACAATATGTATGCACGTATGTAGATACACCGCCGTATTCATGAAAAATATTACGGATTTATTTAGAGCTTATTTGACAAGTATTGCATAGAAGTTTGTCAAAAAAAAGCCCTTAATAAATGTATTTTATTTTTTTTACGAATACGAGATTGTTAAACAAATGAGAGCAAAGGTATGAATTACATTTTATGGGAACCTTATATGTTTCATATATCGGTTACTTTTTTTGTTGTAATTATACATTTGTAACAACATTTTAAAGAAACATTGACAAAATAAGATTTTGTTATACCTACTAGTATATAAGTAGTATCCACACAGTCATAAGGATCGTTGACTGACTTTACCTTATGACTCCATAGAATAAAAAGATATCCTTGAAAAAATTTAAAAAAAATTTTTCTAAGTAAAGAGACTGACTAGTGCTGTGTACAGTTGAACCTCGATTAAATGGCTCGAGCGCTGCCGAGCTTAGCATGAATACTCGAAAAACACGACAGGCAAACTGAGGTTCTACGAGTATAAAAACACAAGAAAACATATCTGTTTTAATAAGCTATCAAATGAAAGAAGTATTAAAATATTACATACATAATTCGCCATTACAACCCTGTTTCAGTTTTACGACCTAGCTTCTCACGGCAACCAGGTTGTAAGTGTCAAGCTTAATCCCAGAGTACTGGGACCTACAGTTTAATGTCAATTCCGAACGATAGACTCGAGAAGCTTTTTTCGTGGCAATCACTTTACTCACAGAGCTTTTGCCAGAAAACTAATAAGAGGTGGTGGCCGAAAGATTAAATTTTTCTTATAATATGAATAAAGTACGCTTGCGTGGAAACAGCAATTCCAAAATTCTTGGAATGCTTGTATGTGATGTATGGAAAAGAAAAGCACCAAATTGTTTACACGGATTATACATGTAAAACCCGTTTAGTGGAGGCATAATACAGGGTGTTCGCCGGGAAGGTACACTACTTGGTTTTTTTATAATTTTTTATTAAATGTAAAGAAATGGATCTTATATTAATAAATGTTTTATTTAATGTCGGCAGTTATGTATGGGTATGAGAAGCTATGCCGTAACCCTGACACAGGGTTGTAATGGCCAATTATGTATGTATGTATGTAATTATGTATGGAATACAATATCAGGTAAATGTTTGCTTCTTTTAGCCTCACATTTTTCATCATATTCTCACACATTTCACGCGGTATTTCATTAATTTCATCTCGAACATTTTGTTTGAGTTGATCAAGCGTTTCTGATTTCCCCACAAAATGAAGTCCGAAGCAGTCAAATCAAGCGACCCTGAAGGCTAATCAACATCACCATCCCTTGATATAACTTATGGAAAAAGGTCTCGCAGTAATTCCATTGTAATCCTCGCTGTATGCAATGTGGCACCATCTTGTTGAAATCACATATTCATCAAGCCAAAAGCATGCAGTTGTGGCGTTAAAAAGTTTTCGATCATATCACAATATCGCTCCCCATTGACAGTTACCGTTACTCCTTTTTCAGTTTCAAAGAAGTAAGGTCCAATGATTCCTTCTGACCAAATTGCAAACCAGACTGTCAGTTTTAAGGGATGCAGGTGACTAATGAATAATTTGAGTGTCTTCTATTGTCCAAAACTGTCTATTCTGTTTATTTACATATTTATTCATGAATCCATATCCATTCACTCATTATGATTTTTTCATGAAAAACGGGGATGTAGCATCTTATAAGATTGTTAGTTTACCGAATATTTTTCCATAATAAATTTGCCACGTCTCTACTTCACGACTGCCAAATATGACTAAGACAAGACTAATGTTTACCAAAATGGCGGCAAAACAAAGTAGTACACCTTCCCGGCGGACACCCTGTATAAAGCGAACGCCGGTTAAAAGAGGACAATATAACCAAAATTCGACTGTAGTAATATTTTACTTTCCAGTATTGTTACTTGGACAACATGTATTTGATCAAACTACAATAGTTTGGTTCTATTTTATCATAATTCTTATGATTACAACTTTTTGAAAATACACAAAAAAACTTGTTTTTTTTTTTCAAAAATATAAATTAATAATCGAATAATAATTAATAATCAAATAAATCAATAATTTTTAAATTACATATATTTTTTCGGTGTATAGGAGTCATACAAGTACTCGTATTTAAATATGCACCTTAAAAGTTTATACGCACAATTACACTTTATAAAGGTTTCCGATCGCCGTAAATTTTATTTATGGACATAAGAAAAGTTGTTAACCATATTAAAATATTAACTCATAATACCAAAACCGATACAGGCACTCATTTCATTCGAAAACATGTGCAATGAAAGTGAAAGTTTTCTAATTCTATTTAAAAAACACAAGCATACGTACATCTACATCTACACATAGCAATTAAAAAAGAAAAGAAAAAAAGTCGAATAACAAATTAAGAATTTAATGTAACTAAGGTGGTTACTTTTATAATTCAAAATTATTACTCTGTTTGCATGCACATATGAAACTCTCAAGATATGTTGCAAAAAAAAAAAAACATCATAATCATTTATTAATGTGATCATCATTATCATGATAAATAAAAAAAATTATTGTGTCAAATTCTTTGTGTTTGAAATTGTTCGAAAAAAATCTTGTTTAATTTTCTGCTCAAACAGTATTCGAATATTCGAAGGAATAAAAATTTTCAAAAAAAAAAAAAAATAATCGAATAACTACTTATTATTGGTATATCCACCATGTTCTGAAAATTAACATCGAATGGACATAAAGTACCTATAAATGTCCTTATTCTTATAGTTTTGATAATCGAAAAAGTCATATTAATGGTTATGGCGTAAGAATAAAGAAAATAATCAATACCTTTTCGAATTTGAAAACTAAAGCTATTCGAAACTTCATTCGATTTAGATTTCACCTGCTTTAGATTTGCTGAACATGGGTGTATGTTTTTAATAATAAAATAAAAACTATTTTCTTAAATCAAGTCATATATAAATATATCTAAATATATAAAATTGAATGTGTGTTTGTTTATTTGTTTGTTTGTTTGTTTGTTTGTTTGTTTGTACCTTATAGGAGACCAAACCTCTAGACCGATCTTCCTGAAATTTTCACAGTATTTAACTGGGACTCTGACATGATTAATAGGGTACTTTTTTTTCGACCACGCCCACTTTTACGCCCACTTTTTTAAAATTATGTAATTGCTCCCATATAGTTTTTAACAGATTTACTTCAAATTGTATACACATTATACTCCAGCCGAGGTATAAATAAACATTTCTTACGCCACGCCCCCTTTCACGCAAAATAAATTTGTTCCTTTCAACGGATTTTTTTTTTTATTTGGTAGTATATTGCTCTTAACACTGTTAACGTCGCCATATAACTAAGAACCACGTCACCGCCGTTAATTTTATTATATAACGAGGGGGTAGCGAAGCACACCGGGTTCAGCTAGTACTATATAAATAATAAGTGTTTAAGTCGAAATTGGGTGTTTTGAAATATTAACGGCGGTATTTATAATAAAAAGTTAAAAGCTCGTAAGAATATAGGACAAAAACTGCTATAGACTTACATTTTTAAAACTTTCCATACCTCCCATTTGATCATTGGTCAGAGAATTCTAAAAATTCAAGAATTCAAAATTTACACGTACAGAAATAACAAACTTAGCCACTACGTACAATGAGTTGCTAACTTTTTATTATAAACTAGCCTAAACCCGGCATGCTACACCTACCGCTACCATTTTTCGTACACATTTTTCGACTGATATTTTTTAATATCTACGAAATCAATTACACCAAACTCAGAAACTTCAGCTTTAACACTTCTCAAGCTATAAAGCAATTAATATTTAACTTGCATAGGAGGTACCACTCCTACTTTCTGATTGATGATTGATGATTTTCCTTGACCACGAAGTCGTTCAGACCAAATTAGAAAATTTAGCTTTAAGCTCAAGATATAAGTTAAGCATAATATGAAAAAAATTGTACATTGAATGTGTATGGGAATATATAGGAAAATCTAAATGCCATATCTTCGGAACCAATGGGTCGCGCAAAATTCACATAAACAATCTACAGACTATCGTCAACGTACTCTGAAATTTTAGCTGAAATCGATCCATCCGTTTCCGCGGTTAGTGGTGATATCAAAATGTTCATTAATTTTTATATATTCGATAAGGCCATAAGAGCCTTGCCGAAAACAAAATGTGTTTGGGCAGGTTTAAGTTAAAACAGTAATACGTATAGTTTTATTAATAATCACATTTTTATACTTGATATTTAGGTGAGTGATAGATCTTGAAGAAGGGACTTGAAGATCTTGAAGGAAACAAATTTAAAAAAATTTTAATGGATAAAAATTGAGGCACACAACATGGGTGTCGCGAGACTGTAACTGTATTCTTCCATAAAAAAAGCATTTGTGCCAGTCTGCCTTTAGAATTACAGATAATGTAAAAACAATTCTAAAAATATTTTTTTTTTATTTTTTTGCCACGCCTACAAATGTCATCAGTTTTAGTACTATCATACGATATTTTATACCGGTATTCATGGCTCGTTAATCCTAAGGGTTGTCTGGCATAATTTTTTTAAACCAATAGGACGTGGTACCGCCCAAGTTAGAATATATAGAACCTCTATGGCTTATTGTTTACTTCAGAAATACAGAAAGATATTGTAATAATTTAAAGAAAATGGGTTTAGCCGTTCACTTGCCTATGGACTTCAAACAAATCCAGATATAAACACACAATAATTTTTACATATAAGGCGTCGTCTCATTTGTGAGCCGAGTTTTTTATAATCCTTCGTTTGGGGAAGGATTTCATAAAATCAATCGGTCTACAAATTTCGTCTGTGCAATGTTTAGTCAGTCAGTCAAGACATGTTACTTTATGTATATATGCACCCGTAAATAGTCAAACAAATTTTTTGTTCGTTTAAGCAAAAGTGGTCTAGTGGCTAGTGTGTTGGCTTACTAAGACATGGGCCCTGGGTTCGACTCCAGGCTCTGACATCTTCAAAAAAAGAAATATGAAAAAAATATTTCTTTCGGCGACTACCTCTCAGCAGTCTTCTGGCAAAAGCTCTGAGAGTAACTAATTGCCATGAACAAGCTTCTCAAGTCTGTCGTTCGGAGTCGACATTAAACTGTAGGTCCCGGTACTCATGGATAAAAATTGACACACACAACATGAGTGCTGCGAGAAGCCAGGCCGTAATCCTGACACAGGGTTGTAAAGGCCAGTTATGTATGTATGTATGATTAAAAATTATTCAATTATTCGAATAATTCTTGTTTGAATAACAACTCTAATTTATACCATTCGTCTATCATGGTTAAATTATCCATTTATGTCAAATTCATTCAGTGTTTGGGTTTTAAACATATATGACTAATTATGGAGGAACTTAAACTTACAAACTCCTTATTAAGTATAATACATGCATCCAGTAGATGTAAAAAAGTAGAAATATTGCAATTTTTACCTGTTTGTTGTTTGTTTTGCTTTTCGTTTGTTTTTTCCAGTATTTCATTTCACATATAAATATTATGACAATACTCGTAAATAGTCTTAAACATTAAGATGGTGGTTGAGGATATTTAATCTTTTGTAAGAGACTTTTTTTCTTTTGTAATGGTATAGTCAACTAATGCATAAGATTTTGTTACTTTTTTAGAATTATTCAATTTGTTTTTCTATAGAACTCAATTTTTACAGTTCTTTAGACACCAGGTAATATTTAACTTTTTTCTAAGTGGGAGGGGTACCTCCTATTTCTCCGCTTCAAATTTGTTCATAAAATATAATTTTCTACTTTAAAATCATAAGAAAATCATTACAAAAAGTAATCTAAATTCGTAATAGAATTTATTTCTCTTCTAATTAAGACGTTTCTGACAAAACAAAATTAATTGAAAAAATTATCACTGAGATTCAAACTTGGATTTTCAGACTTTTTAATAATAAATAAATTACTTTTGAATTCCTTAATCGACAGTAAAACAGTACAAAAACAAACAAACAACCCGAGTTATAGCATGTTCACACTATATATAATTTCTTTGTTCGTTCTTCTAGTTAACCTGTTCGTAAAGCACATTTTGCCCTGGTAGCAGCTATATATATAGGGAAGCAAGCGCCAGGTTGATGGTGATCGCACAAAATTTTTGTTCTCTCACAATAAGAAGGATGTTTCCAGATTGATGCCTGTACTCACTGGACACTGGCCGATTAGAAGCCATGCTCGTAGTATGGGTACTCGATACAACAATCACTGTCCTACGGAAGAAAATGACTCGATTGAACAATTCTTTTGCAATTTCCCTGCACAATTTAGACGTCGTCTTGATGCTCGATTTTATAGCCTTATAAAAGGTAACAGAAAATAGATACTAGGAGCTAATGAAAAGGACTACTTCTGCAAACAAAGTTGTCATGAAATTTATTTTGCAATAAATCGATTGTTAAACGTACTGTATAACAAGTTGCGCCGTATTTTTGGAAGCAATTGTCGTAGATATTTAGCTGTTCAATACTATTTTTGGAAAGAAAAATTCAGTCGGCATTGCTCGATAGCAATTGCATTGCGCAATAGCAGCGCCTTGCTGATTTTGAAAGAAAAAAGGGCTTAATTATAATAGTGAATGCAAAAAACGAAACCGAAAGAAAACAATTAATGAAAGATGAAAAATATCGGGAACGACCTAAAATCGAGCTTATGGGCAAAATTTAATCCAGTTAGACAGCAAGCTGTCTACAACGCTGTGATGATAATGCATCCGAATACTAATCCATTCAATAGTTTTCAAGACAAAGAATACAAATGTTTTTAATTTTTATCTTAAATTGTCTTTATATATTTAAACTTACAACAGATATATTTTTTTTTTTGTAAATTTGTGCATAAAGGGCCAAATTCTGTTTTATCTTGAAGCATATTCACCAGCTCTGACAACTTCAAAGAAAGAAATATAAAAAATATTTTTTTTGGAAATCACTTCTTTACTCTGAGAGTAAATAATTGCTACGAACAAGCTTTTCAAGTCTGTCGTTCGTATTCGAGGTTAAACTGTAAGACCGAGCTTAAACTGTAGGCACACAATATAGGTGCTGCAAAAAGCTAGGCCGTAACTCTGAAAAAGGGTGGTAACGGCCAATAATGTATGTATGACTCGATGTTTATCGATTCATTATAAGTATAGCATAAATGCCGAACAATTGAATAATACAGGATTAATCTATGCATAAATGTTTGGCAAGTTGCGCCAAATTTCGTTAAACATTTTATAGAAAGAAAAATTCGGTCAGCATAGCTTAATATTTACTTACTTACTTAGCTGGCCATAACAACCCGTTAACGGGTTTCGGCCTGCTTCAGCACTAGTCTCCAGGCGCTTCTGCTTAGCGCGCGCCTTCTCCAGTTGGTCACACCAATCGATGACAGGGCTTTATCAACCTGGTCCTTCCAACGTAAACAGGGTCGTCCTCTACGCCGACGTCCAGTGACCTTCGCATCAAAAACTTTCTTCGCTGGAGCAGATTCTTCCATCCGAACAATGTGGCCGAGCCAGCGTAGCCGCTGGATGTTAATACGCTGGACAACACCTACATCGCCGAGGAGCTCATACAGCTCATGGTTGGTTCTAATGCGAAACTCATCGCCATGCCTTAGAGGACCAAAGATCTTACGAAGAACTTTTCTCTCGAACACCCCCAGGACCGCTGCATCGGCACAAGACAGCGTCCATGCTTCCGCACCATAGAGAAGCACCGGGAGAATAAGCGACTTGTAGAGTGTTAATTTCGTCGCACGAGAGAGGTCTCTATTACTAAACTGCCTACCGAGACCGTAGTAGCACCTGTTGGCCAGTGTGATTCTTCGCCTGATCTCTAGACTGACATCATTTTTGCTGGTAATGGCGGTGCCAAGGTAGATGAATTCCTTGACCACATCGAATGTATAGTTGCCGGCTGTAACCTGGGAGCCGATACGATCAACATCCCTACTCGTCGACAACATGTACTTCGTCTTGCTCTCATTTACCGCCAGACCCATTTTAGCAGACTCTCGTTCAATAGCATTAAAGGCTGCGGTGACATCTCGCTTGGTATGCCCAATGATGTCTATATCGTCTGCATACGCAAGGAGCTGGACACTTTTGTTAAAAATAGTGCCATTACGATGGACACCCGCCTTTCGCAAAACACTCTCCATGACGAAATTGAAGAGGTCGCAGGATAAGGGATCGCCCTGTCTGAAACCTCGCACGGTATTAAAAGGCTCGGAGAGGTCTCTTCCTACCTTGACGGAGCTGCAGGAATTGCTCAACGTCATTCTGCACAGTCTTATCAATTTTGCAGTAATAATGGCGAATGGCTTCAGTCGTTCACACAATACGCTCGTAAGAACCTTATATGCGATAGGGAGAAGGCTTATACCCCTGTAGTTGGTGGATATTGTGGGGTCTCCCTTTTTCAGGATCGGACAGAGGGCACTGAGATTCCAATCATCGGGCATACTTTCTTCCAGCCATATTCTGCAAATGAGCTGGTGCATGCACCTAACCAGCTCATCGCCTCCATACTTGAAGAGTTCAGCGGGCAGACCGTCAGGTCCGGCTGCTTTGTTGTTCTTCAGTCGCCATATGGCAACCTTGACCTCTTCATGACTGGGGGACGGGATCACAACGTCATCATTGATTGGGTCCGGCACAGCATCTCTAGCAGCGGAATTTGTATCATCATCGCTTTGCAGTAGATTACAGAAATGCTGTCTCCATAATCTCAGTGCACCATGTGCATATGTAACCAGATTACCATGTTCGTCTCTGCAGGAGGTTGCTCCGGTCTTAAAACCAGTAGTAAGACGCCTTATCTTCTTATAAAAATTTCGAGCATCATGTCTACTCCTGCACATCTCGATTTCATCACGATCACGCCTTTCTTGCTCCCTTTTCTTTCTTCTAAATAGGCGTCTCTCTTCCCTCCTCTTCTCTCTGTACACCTCCACAGTTGCTCTTGTAGTAGTGGACTGCAACGTTCTTCTGTAGGCAGCATTCTTTGCCGCAGTGGCCTCACGACACTCTTCATCGTACCATTGGTTTCTGCGGGGAGGACGCTCAAAACCAAGGACTGTTTCGGCAGCGTTGCGCAGAGTGAGCAATGTGAGACCACTGTCCACCAATACTTTCGAGAGAGGACGGGATACAATGGAGCTCATTAGAAAGACGATCGGAGAACGACCTGGCTGTCTCTTGTAATCGCAGCTTTTTGATGTCCAGCTTCCCTCGAACACTAGAACGTGCCATATTCGCTGCGCATATGCGCAATCGCATCTTGGCTGCGACAAGATAATGGTCCGAGTCGACATTCGGACCTCTTAATGTGCGCACGTCTAGTATACTGGATACATGCCTTCCATCAATCACAATGTGATCGATCTGGTTGGTAGTTGATCGATCGGGAGAGAGCCAGGTGGCCTTATGGATATCGAGATGCTGGAACCTGGTGCTACAAACTACCATGTTTCGCGCCGCGGCGAAATCGATCAGTCTCATGCCGTTCGGCGAGGTGGAAGAATGGAGACTGAACTGCCCGACAGTGGGGCCAAAGATACCTTCACTTCCAACTTTCGCATTGAAATCGCCGAGGACAATTTTGGCGTCATGTGCCGGACACTTATCGTATACATCCTCGAGCTTTGCGTAGAAAGCATCTTTGACCGCATCATCCCTCTCTTCCGTCGGGGCGTGAGCGCAAATGAGGCTGATGTTATAAAATTTCGCCTTCATCCGGATCGTAGCTATTCTTTCGTTCACGGGGGTGAACTCTGAGACAAGATGGCGAAGTCTCTTGCTAACTACGAATCCGCAGCTGTAGTAGATGTCACATGTTGCATGCCTTGTACAACCCTGTCCTATCCATCGCATTTCCTGGATGGCGGTGATGTCAGCCCTACATTTTTTGAGAGCATCCGCCAATTGGATAGAGGCACCTTCCCTATAAAGGGTTCTCACGTTCCAGGTGCATATCCTTAAATCATAGTCCTTAAAACGTTTGCCATGGTCGTCAACATAAAAGGGGGTCCGTTTAGAGGCTTTTGCTGAAGTTTTCATTGAGATTACGTTTTTACGTGGTGGGTTTCAAGCCCTACGCACAACCCAAATTTAAAGTCCAGGGGATTGGACAATCGCCGCATAAATTAGTTAACAAGCTAGCGGGTGCTAGAATGTTATCCAGGAGGGCCGCGTGGAAGCTGTATGTCGACTTGAATACAACGGGAACAAGGATCGTTCTGGAGGCCGCCAGGTTGACCCCAATCAGAGACTTTGCCTTGTCCGAAGTATCCCATCCATCCCATAGCTTAATAGCGCTCGATATTTATTGTTCCTTACTTATTCCGAAAGATACATATGTACGACAACCAGTTATGCCGCTACCGCGTAAATCGCACCAAAGAGTCAATTTTTAGAGATGTAATGGTGATTCGATTGTCTCGAATTTTGTTTAAATATGATTCTCCAGTAAAGTAAATACTCTCATTTACGGTCAGTTTTAAATGAGCCCAGTTAGCAAAATTTCGGCCCAAATTATGATTATTTTGGTTTTATTTTTGCACAAGCGGTATTTTACAAACACTTAAGCCAAGATACCTACTAAAAATAATCGACCTAATCAAAACACCAAAACACTATCAAGTTGAGGACGACAACTAATCGATGTGCTACAGCAAAAATATATTATTCGGCACAGGCGTTTCCATTCTTTGAAGCGTTTTGAATCTAGAACAGTAAGATTAGTGCGAAAACAATTAATCAACTGCACGAATTACTTGATCACTATCGTAAAATGCAGTACTGTAGATTCCTCAAAAAATAGTTCTAATTTCGACACTGACTCCAGCCTAACGAACTTTTCGACGTAAAGTACTTTTATTCCACTTAAGTTCCTACAAAACGCCGACTGAGTAAATATTAAAAAAATATTTATATATAAATGTGACACTAGATTTACAAAAAAAAAAATCATCTATTTAACAAACAAAAAAAAAAAACACATACTTTTTAGAAATGTTTCAGATATTCAGATTGTAAAATGTGCAATAAACACACTGTCTTTCCTTAAATGCTTAAGCTGGGTTACTTAAAGTATATAAACGATAATAATGTTCAACATGTTTAATATCAAATTAATCTCTATTACTTCTTTTTCTTTTATTTTTCATCTTTTAAACACTTTGATTTTCAATATAAAAGTTTAAAGAAACTTAAACCAATAGGAGTGTAAGATGGAAGAGTCAGCTATAAAAGAAACACCCGCAATTTCGCCATTTCTTAGAAAAAAAAAACACACACATGCACACATCTCTTCTCTTAGCTAAAAATACAAATACTGGTTTAAACAAAAAAGTAAAAATTTAACATAATTAAGCAGGTGAGTGTATTTTGATGCTGGTTTTGTCACTTCTCTATTTTATTTTAAGCAGCAATGATGTGATAGATGAAGTGATACATTATTGATATTTAACAATATCAACGACGAAATATTATATGTAGGTACGTATGAGTAAATGTACGCGTATTGTAAGTGCTAGTATGGGTATGTAATGTGAGATTTGTTAAGTTTTCACTTAAACGAGTAATTATTTTTCCTTTTATGTTGAGAAGCAGTTTTATAACGACATGAGGCGATTCATTTTCAAACAGTTGTTAAAATGTTTCATTTTCAATGATTCCAAGGAAATGTGATCGAAAAGAGAAAAAGTATTTTTTTCTGTTTTTTCTGTCATCAATTTTAAAACAAAACACATTTGGCCGTAGCTATGTATGAATGTATGTCTCGATGTAACTATGTGTGTGTATAAGTTGTATGTTTATACATTTATTTATGTATGTATGTCTATATCACAAAGCCAAATATCATTCAATATATTTTTATGAATGAAATTGTTTTATTTTCTTACTTAAACAAGTTTCTTTCCTAAGTTTTTTCTATTTTCCTCAAATCAATTTTTGGTTTTTTTTATTTTATTTCTTTTATTTGCTTCCCCATTATATTTGTTTGTCAATGCGTGTTCAGGGGGACAAAATATTTTGTGTATTGACTATTTGTTTAATGCATTTTTGTCATACATTATCAACACTTTCCTTTTCATAACCAAAATTAGATGTTTAACAAAAAAGTATGCTGTTTTTGTTGTGTTTTGTATTTAAACATTTATTTATAACCATTTGATATTTTTGCATACTACGAATGAGACCGAGCCCACTTCTCAAGTAACATTAAAGCGTCGGTGTAGTGTTAATCATTAAGAAGTAAAATTTAAAAATTTTATGCAAGTAGTCCAACAATTGTTTACAATGTTAGGGTTTTTTTTATTTTTTTTTTATTTTGATGTCTATTGACTTTTCTAACGACTTTCTTCAAATCGAGATACTAGAATGAGCATACAACCATACTTCCATTTGTAGTACATATGTTCATATGTACGTATTTGCACAAATTATAAACACTAACAATGCCAGATTTATTGGAAAAAGTAGTCAAAAATTAGACTGATCGAATGGACCATGCAACTTGTAGCTGTGTAGGACATATGCCGGAAATTATATTTAAAAAGTTTTTGCAATACATATATATTTCTAGCGGAATATAATAAAAAAAAATTGAGTTTATCAATATACATACAGATAACCCTCTTGAAATGCGGCAGATAGGTTCCTTAAAATGGGGCGTTGTAAGATTTGATTATATTTTAATTAAAAATGGAATTTCAAATCTAATTAAAATATTTTAATTTAAAGATTTAATAAATCATTTTGTTGTTTTGAGGATCGTTTTATAAATTGTAATCTTCCAACAGCTTTGCCATATTTAAAACTTTCTCGATACTTTTCACTGAAAAGCTTTTTCTTTTTTATCTTCTACATTAGAAAGAACAGGGCCCAAATCGCGGCACTCGTTATCGAATGAAGTTAATCGAAATTTTGTATTTGAGATCATCGCACTCGATAACGAGTAAGGTGTATCGAAATTTTAGATTTTGGCATTCGATAACGAGTACTCGATCGAATGCCATCTCTCGAAATGACATTCGATACTAAAAGAGCAATCGAAATTATATACGCGTTGTTTATTTGGAAATATAACAAGAAAAAAAATTTATTATCTTTAATAAAATCAACAGCAAAATATATATCAAAAGTAGCAAATAATTTTTTAGCATAAAATACATGAAAATTTATTTTCCCGTTCAGGACAAATGTAAACAAAATAAACAGCAAACAAAAGGATGTTATGGCACAGTTCATGTTTGAACATACACATTTGGCTAAGAACTTGCTGTCAAATTGCGGACAGGGAAAAGAAAGGTAGTGGGAAGAGTTGTCAAATTGTCTAAATACATTTGATCCACCAACTACGGAAGTGGTTGTATGGCGAAAGGTAAATAGTGTAGTTCTTCTTATTTAACATTAATATTTTTTCGAAAATTTTTTAAGGTGTTTGCTGACCAAAAGCATAATTTTAAAAAGAAACTTTCATTTAATATGGAATCGAAGAAAAAAACTGGCGGTGGTCCTTACGAGGAAATCTAAATAATTTTATTTAAGTTAAAATTAAACTATACAATTATTTTGCTCTAAATTTACTTACTTGCTTTTTATTTAAAATTATTTGTTTATTTGTTTACATTTGTACGAATCATATGTTTTGATTCTTTTACAAAACAAAAAATCTTTTACATTTTTCTTGTAAATTTCGATTCGATAGCTATCGAGTGCCATAATTTGGTTATTCGATACGTGACGAAATTTTACTCGATACGAACGTTCATTCGATAACGAGTGCCGCGATTTGGGCCCAGAGTCAAAGCCATCACTATTCGATAATATTAAATGATCGACTTTTAAAATTTTATTTACGAGGAAAACATATTTTAGGTAAAAATAATAGTTGCTGTACTAATAAAACAGTAATATTTTTTATGAATATAGCAGTAAATGTTAAAAAAATGCATTAAAATGTATAACGTATAATGCATTACCAAAAAACGCATTGTAGGAGGTAAGACTACAACGTTATAGAAAATTTTCGCATTTTGTGAACCGCATTGTAACGAAATCGTAATGTAGGAGGGATACCTGTATTTATGTATCTTTTGTTAGCGTTTTCAGTTTAAAAACAAATTTTATACAAAAACGTATTTAAACGAGCCATTTCGCTTCTATTTTCTATTGCCTGCTCTATTTTGATGGATGTCAAAAATGATATTTTACCGCCTTGTAGTAGATTTTAAACCAATTTGTATGGTGACAAATATGACCAGCAGACGGATTATAAAAATTTGAATTTGTCTGATTTGGTTTTTGAAATTTCTACAAAAACCAACTCAGACATTTTAAGATTTTTTTTATGCTCATTTTAGTAAAAAAAAATACAAAAAAATATAAGACAATACTAAGTACTTATTTGTTGTTTATTTTTTGTGTATGACAAACGATTGACAAATTGACAATTTTTGTTTAAACGATTGTTAAAACGATTTGAAAAATATGTACATATTGTCTGTACATTTTAATACAAATTTTCTGCTTTCTTTAAGAAAAAAAAAATACATATAAATATAATTGATGGATTAGTTGGTTTCTAAAACTTTTTAAATATTTTTGTTTAATAGAAAATAACAGAAATCTATAGTAAAATGTGTGACAACGAGCTTTATGCCAAATAGTTTTTTTTAAATTATATTTTGACGTTCAAGCAAAGAAAGTTTAGTGTTTTAATATGCATATGGAATATAAAAATATATTGTTACTGTTTTTTAATTTTTTATTTTTTATTTTTTATTTTTTATTTTTTCTTTCTTTGTTATTGTTTTTGGTCATCAATATATTCCTTAAATTTACGTGTTGGCGTTTGTTTGGTGGTAGCTCCCATTAATGGCTTTACTGCAAGTATTTGTCATATGTCTTTTGTTTTTTTCTTCTTGTTTTCTCTCTCAGGCTCTATCAACATGTTTTTGTTGTCGGAAATTGTTTAACAAATGTGCTATAATTTTTTATTTTTACCGCTGCTTTTTAATGTACTCTTTGTGTACAACTTTGTGCTTCTCATTGTAAAGCATTACTTTGTCTAATTTTATTCAAAGTTTATTTATTTATTTGAGACTTGTGTTGATACTCTATTTGATTGCCTTTGGTGTGGTTAAAGTACATATGGTTACGATAAATTAGGTAATTTTGGCAATAAGTTTTTTTTTACATTTTGACTGCAATATGGGAAGGCACCAAATAATTTGTGGTATTTAGTAGAGTTGGGATTAGGGTAATTAGTAGATATATTGGCTAATAAATATCTTCCTAAAAATTAAAGAACACTGTAACTGACAAAAAATCGAAAATACATTTTTTTGCATCATTTTTATCAGAAAAAAATAAGTGTCGGTTGGTCCAGGTCCCAGATTTCTATGATGAAAATAAATTCACTTACGCCGTCTGGCTTTTGAAAAATACCAGTGTCTTTGTTTTACTTTTATACAGATGTTTTGGCTCTGGCGAACATTTAAGGTTTTGTCAGTTACAGCGTTTGTTATTCCATCGACGATATGCTTCTAATCTAATATTATGTATATGGTTTAAAAAATATTACAAAATATTTACAGCCTTATTGATAATAAAAATTTAGCAGTTCATTGTACGTAGTGACTAAGTTTGACATTCCTTTACGTGGAAATTCTTCCTTAAACGTATGAGTTCTTAAATTTTTTGGATTCTCTAACCATTCATCAAATAAAAGATATAGAAAATTTTAATAATATCAGTCTGTAGAGGGTGATAAACTTGCGAATTTTTTGTTCTATATGCTAACGAGTTGCTAACTTTTAATTATAAATACCGCTGTTAAAGTCTAAATAACGAAACAAAAAAAAAACTTAAGGGGTACTGTGCACAAATTTCGGTTTTTTCAGTATTAAGATGTGCGTCACTATAAAGTGTAACACCCATTTTTCTTAATAACTTTTTCACCTTTAATCAAAATTATTATTCTTAATCACAATATCTTTGAAAAATGTGTCAGATTTTAAAATGTATCAGTTTGTCAAATTTGACTTGTTAGTTAGTTCACAATGGATAATCAAAGACAAGTGCATACAAAAATTATTCAAATAAGTAATTAAAAAAAAACCATATTGGAGTTATACAAAAGTTGCTAGGGAAGTCCACGTGAGTGGTCAAAAAGTTCAACAAAGACCTAAAAATTGAAAGAAAGCCTGGAACAGGTAAAGCAAAACTGGTAACGAACGACGCGAAAGCCAAAAAGGTTGAGAAGCTTTTGCTGGCTCTTCCAAACATTTCTGGTCGCGAAGTGGCCCGGCGCGTGCAATGTTCGGAAAGTTTTGTGCGCCGAGTTAAAGCTAAAGCTGGCCTTAAAACATTTAAAGTCCAAAAAGTTCCGGATAGAAATGCTAAGAAGAATATTGAAGCAAAAAAAAAAGAGCAAAACTCCTCAAAAAATAATTTTTTCAAAAGTTCGTGTGTTGTGTAATGGATGATGAAACTTACGTTTTTGCAGACTTTGCGCAGCTTCCTGGCCAAGAGTTTTAGGTAGCGGATAGTAGAGGCAATGTTTCTGAAGAGTTCCGAACTAAAAAACTATCAAAATTTCCCAAAAAGTTCCAAGTTTGGTAGGCTATTCGTAGCTGCGGCAACAGAAGTGCATCGTTTTTTACATTGGGATCAATAAACTCAGATATTTATATCAAAGAGTGTCTTCAAAAAAGGTTGCTCCCAATTCTAAGACAGCACAACATATCAACATTCTTCTGGCCGGTTTGGCAACATGTCACTACAGTTAAAGCGCAATAGACTGGTATAATAAAAGTAATGTTATTTTTGTTCCAAAAGAGGCTAACCCACCAAACTGCCCAGAGCTGCGGCCTATTGAAAGATATTGGGCTCTGGTCAAAAGAGAACTAAAGAAGAATACATGGACAGCTGGTACCAAAAAAATCACCGAAAACACTATAACATTGATTATGGATGGCATAATGAATAAAATAAAAAATTTTATAAAATTAAATTAATTTTTAAATAAAATAATACAGAATATAAATCTGTAATAAAAAAGCAAAATAAAACTGTTTTATTTTAACTCTAGCTTACTCCAGTCAGTTTTTATTTGACTTTTGATGTGTTACAGTTTATAGTGACGCACATCTTAGTTTTATAACTAAATTTTATCAAAACTTTTCAATTGTAAGTAATAATTGTTGTAGAAAATAAAGGACCAACTGAACCTCTCAATTAAGAGTTGGCTGATAACTTTTCTAGAAAAAAAATGACAATGCATATCAGCAATTAGTGTTTAACTAAAAAGTCACCATTGCAAGTTCATATAAAATTTTTTTTATTAAACCTCTAAGCATAGCAGAAAATTTTTCAAATTTGGAAGCAATAATGGAGGCGTTATATTGTTTCTTCATACCTCACCAAGAATGCTACACGGTGAGAAGTTTTTTTGTTAATTTTTTTTATACTATTTGCTTACACAGAGGGAAAAAAGACGTTCTAAAATTATTAACCAAGGGTATCAAATTAAGAACAAATTGTGAACAATATTTCGTTAACTTTCGGTACTAAATCAAGCTTAATGCGTTATTAAAATAAGAACAAATGGCACAAAATACCACAAGTTAACAAATCAAGAACAACTGGTAGTAAAATCGTTAACAATTGTATAAAAATATCATAAGTTAATAAAAAAAAATCGATACCAACCGTTAACGAAGTAAGCACAAACGGACTTACTTAACTCAATTTTAATACCAAATGGTATCGATTTCGGTAGTTTTCTACCACTTTTTTTCTGAGTGTACTGATTGCAAAATCTGTTGCTTTTGAGTGGCTCATTTCATATAAAAATCATGCATTATTGCTGCGCACGAGTAGGTGATTGTTCACAATTTCTACCTTTCACAATAATTTATTGGTAAGCACTATTTTCTACTGGGTAAGAATATAATAATAACTAAAATCCATTGATTTAGTGTAAAAATTAATTTCCACTACCACTAAAATCGTTTTATTTAATGCACTAAATTTCCACTACCAGCACTATTTTTTCCACTAGCACAAAAATCGTTTTATTTACACAGAGGGAAAAAAAGCGTTCTAAAATTGTTAACCAATGCATTAGTATGAAATTATGAACTAATCGTGAATAATATTTCGTTAACGTTCGGTACCAAATAAAGCTTAATACCACAAGATAATAAATCAAGACCAATCGTGAACAAATTGTATACAAATACCATGAGTTAATAAATTAAGAACGATCTGTTATTATATTGGGAACGACCTGTTATCGAATCATGAACGATATGCTGTCAAATACAGAACAAAACTGTTAAGAGTACAGTCACAGTATCAATGTAAGAACAGTGCGTTATTAAAATAAGCAAAATTGGTAACAAGAACGGAACTGTTTGTTATCAAAACGATAACGGTTGGTAAAAAAGTAATAACGACTTGTTATTGAAATATTGTTACCAACCGTTAACGAAGTAAGCACAAACGGACTTAACTAAATTTCAATCCCAAATGGTATCAATTTCGGTAGTTTTGTACCGCTTTTTTCCCTGAGTATAGTGGTTAATTATTTTCATCTGCATTTAGTGGTGTCTGTAATATTGCTGCATTAATACTAAGTCGTTTAGTTGTAATGGAAACGATATATTATAAATTCAATGCATTAAACCCAATTCTGTTTCGCATTCGCTTTCGCAAAAATTTTAATTTTCCATTCACTTTTGCATTCGCTAAACTAACATTCACAACCATCCCTATTTCATACAAAAAGTCATAAATTTTTTATGCGCATTAGTAATTAACTGTGTACAAGTTTTCCTTTAAAAAAAGGCATCTAAAATGATTTTAAATACATACTTGCATCATGTATTTTATTTAACGCTTTTAACTTGTTTATAAATTCAATGTAAGCTCATGTTTAATAAAGCATTATAGGTACAATTTTTACATTCTATAAAAACAAAATAAAAAAATATGTACTCCACAATTATTAATTGGATTTCAACTGTTGTAGGTTATATTCTAAGTCCAATAAATTTATCTTAAAATGATGGCATTCTGACTTACCTAATTATCAGTAGCAGCATATTAAAATAATTTACTAAAAATATAATAAAAACAAAATAAATCAATTAATATTTAATAGAAAATTTTTGTAAATTAATAAATAAATTTTGCAGTTTATCAAAGCATTTGCCTTTAAAAATAAAATAAAATCGAGAGAAAAAAGATTCGCTAAAAATATTAAACAGAAAACGTTCAGCAATTATCATGTAGTTTGGGTGTGGTAACACATGTATTTAATTTGCAAACTTTTGTTTTGTTTTTTTTTTTCTTTATTTCTTCAATATTTTAAATATTTTAGAAATCATAATTGAAATAAAAAGTGAGATTATGCTGATAACAATATCTTATGTCATGTTTTTGTATCCCCTCCAGATGCGATAGTTGCACAAAGATAAGTAAAAACATTTAAATGCTATTAAAGTGTTAATTAAGCATAAAAATAAAAATAAAAATAAAAGTACACCTGTAGAAAAATAGTTTTTAAATATCGTTATCAATACATAAATGGGAGCGTTTTGTTGATTTAAACATAATGCACTGAAAGGGCATACAAATTGACACTTGTTATCTCTTAACAAGTTTGATGATGTTGATATGGAATTATGTGTGATTAGATGTTACTAGAGTGGAGTGTATATGTAAATAAACATTAAACTTATTACAGAATATAATTCATGTAAATCGTAGTCGCCATGGTCTAGTGGTTAGTGTGTTGGATTACGAAGAGGATAGCGCTGGGTTCAACTCACAGTTCTGACATCTTAAAAAAAAGAAATATGAAAAAAATTATTTCTTTCGGTGGCTATTTCTTAGCAGTCTTCAGGCAAAAAAGCTCTGGATGTAATTGATTACCGTGAAAAAGCATCTCAAATCTGTCATTCGGAATCGACTTTAAACTGTAGGTCCTGGTACATTAGTGCTGCTAGAAGCTAGGCTATAACTCTGAAACAGGGTGGTAATGGCAAACTATGTATGTATGTAATTCATGTAAGTACAAGAAAGTTCTCTAATATTATATTTTTTTTGTGAGCCAGATTGGCAAAATACTAGATATTTATTCAGTCTTATAATTCTCTCATATAGTATATAACACAGCAGAAAATTTTTAAAATTTGGAAGCAATAAATAAAATTGTAAGCAATAATGGAAGCATTATTTTTTTTTTATACATTAAAGCTTCCAAATATGCTACAAGATAAGGTATTATTTTTTATTTTTTGTACTGTTGGCTTCCTGGTTGCAATAAATTTGCTTTTCTATTGCATTTTGGCAGCTAATTTCATATAAAAGCCATACATTATTGATAAGTAAGTGATTGTTTACAATTTCTCCCTTACAAAATAACTTACTGGTAAGCATTATTTTCTGCTGGGTAATATGTATAGTATATAAGTATATAATTTGTATATAAATTAAAGCATTAAACACATAGACGACAGCAAGCAGCAAGACAGCAAGCAGCAAATGCTGCCGACAGTATTTGCTGCCATGCTGTCGGCTACTTAAATATTTTGAAGACAGCAACAGCAAAACAATAAAAAAAAACAAATAAAATAATGAACATGTGTTTGTTGTTGAAATAAATATTTCAGTGATACCACTTGCAAGTGTACGAAACCGCAAAAATAAAATCGCTTGTTTGAAATTTATATATATTTGGTTTTTATTTTAATTTGTTTATATTAAAAAACTTTTCAAAACTCATTAACAAAATATACTTTTTGCTAATTGTACACACACTCTTTACAAAAAATTAAAATTTTGGTTTAATCTAAAACATTTTGGCAATAATTGGAAAATAATGATTTTTGCATCGCCGTTTATGTTGCCCGATGAATTCTGAAATGCTGTGTATTTATCAACTGGTACGGCTGCCTATGTCCCATAAAAATCCCCTGATAAGAAAGATATTTTGGTGCATCACACATTTGCATATTTATTATAAGACATAACGTAGTTAGTTATTCATTCAGCCACTTCATTGCATTTCCCATCACATTATACATGTATTTTAAACAACAATGCATATTGATCCTTGTGAGACACCAAACATAACTTTAAAATCTTAAATTTAATTAAATAAATACCGACTTGTAATGTGAAAAGTTTTTAATTGTTATTATCTTTCTTAATAAATAAATTTTTTTCTTTGTAATAAAAAATATTTTTTATGTCGTTTTTTATTTAACATTTCATATTGTATTGGCATCACTAATCAGTTTTTGCTGCCTCAAAAAATAGAAATTATTCTAAGTTGGGCAGCAGCAGCAAAGGTTTTTGTCTAGGATTTTGCTGTGCTGCCTTTAAAATAATCGTTTCCATATAAACGTGTGTATTCTAATTTTGACAACTTGCTGCCTGCTGCTTGCTGTCGTCTATGCGTTTAATGCTTAATTCCATATTAGAACATAGTATATAATTTACAAAAGTTAATAAAATTCGTTTATAAGTATATGTATTTCAAATAGGAGGACTAATTTGTTCATAATTTGAATTACATGTTAAAATAATTAAATTATTAAAACTTTTAGCACGTTTTATGATATTTACAGTGTAGCATTAAAAGCAATAATACTATGTTTTTCAATTTAATTACAGTCATGGACATAAGTATAGGCACAAGCAGTACTTTAAAATAAAATAAAAATTTTTACGTATTCCCAGACTTAAAATAATAATGTAATTAACTGATTATGACTACAGGATATGTACATTAACATAATAACAAAAAAACTAAAACAAATTAGTTTCAGGAACAAAACAATAACAAAAAGTACTAAATAAACTCAGTTTTCTATAGGCCAAAATTATAGGCACAGCCATTCTTGTGCAGGCAAAAAATCATACAGAAGCTTGAATTAATATTTTGTTGGCATTCCATTTTGTTTTGTAACAGCCTTTAACCTATTTGGCATGGCATGTACCAATTTTGTTGTGATATATTCGCCTATTTTATTCCATTCTTCGATCGAAGTTGCCTTAAGATCAGCTTTGCTTAATAACTCTTTTGTTCGAATTCTTCGCTCCAATTCTTTCCACAAATGTTCGATGGGATTTAGGTCTGGGGACTGCGGAGGATGTGGCAAGCTATGTGCGGTGTTATAAACAAGTCACTACTTCACGTCGCGAGCCGAATGTTTCGAATCATTATCATGCTGTAATGTAAATGACTGACGTAAATATCATTTCTCTGCGCTTTTCTTAACATTTTTATTTCAAAATGTTAAAGCAAACTCCATAAAGATAAGTTCCACAATACCAGCAGCGGACATGCTGCCCCAGACCATTATTATTAACCCGCCATACTTGACCTTTGGTTTAAGATTTTTTCAGTATATACTGTATTAGGCTTTCTTTACAATCTAGAATGTCCAGGTAGAAAAATATTAAACTTACTCTCATCTGAGAAGAGTTCCTGATCCCAGAATCTACAAGGCTCATTTTCAAATTGTTTTGCTTACGACATTCTCTTCTCTCGATTGGTTGCAGATATCAGTAGTTTTCATCTAGCCACTCTTGAATTATAACCAGCTTGATACAGCAATCTCCGAACAGTTTCAGAGTGCACATTCTTACAAAAATCTTCCTTTATATTTTAAGAAAGCTGTGTTGATGTTATTTTCGGAAATTAAGGAATTAAAGCGCAGAGAAATGATATTTACGTCAGTCATTTACATTCTAGCATGATACTGATTCGAAACATTCGGCTCGCGACGTGAAGTAGTGACTTGTTTATAACACCGCACATGGCTTGCCACATCCTCCGCAGTCCCCAGACTTAAATCCCATCGAACATTTGTTGGAAGAATTGGACCGAAGAATTCGAACAGAGAAGTTATTAAGCAAAGCTGATCTTAAGGCAACGCCGATCGGAGAATGGAATAAAATAGGCGAAGAGCACACAAAAAATTGGTACATTCCATGCCAGATAGGTTAACGGCTGTTATAAAACAAAATGGATTGCCAACAAAATATTAATTCAAGCTTCTGTATGATTTTTTGCCTGCACAATAATGGCTGTGCCTATAATTTTGGCCTATAGAAAACTGAGTTTATTTAGTACTTTTTGTTATTGTTTTGTTCCTGAAACTAATTTGTTTTAGTTTTTTTGTTATTATGTTAATGTACATATCCTGTAGTCATAATCAGTTAATTACATTATTATTTTAAGTCTGGGAATACGTAAAAATTTTTATTTTATTTTAAAGTACTGCTTGTGCCTATACTTATGTCCATGACTGTATTTAAATTCAAATTAACTCAACATCATTTCTCAAAATGTATCAAATTACTAACATACTCTATGCAGTGAAATAAAAACATAAAAGATGAATCAAACGAATTATACCGCAAGTAAAATAATTGTGTGTATGTGCCGCAACCAGGTGCGTTTTAACACTTTCAGTACTGGGCTACTGGGGCCATCGTACGCCATTTATTGTACAGCATTAACGATAACATTTAAATAATCTGCAACCTACTCAAATTGCACAAACAAATCCGTTTAATTACAAATGAACAAAATGACACATAATAAATATGCATAATCAAATATATATACATATTTACACATTCAAAAGTTTACTTATTACGATGCAAATTTTAATAATTTTCATTAGAAACCAATAACAACCAAATATTGTTGTCATTTGGCGTTAAATAATTCCTATTAAAGCTATACATAGCTAAAGTGCCAAAAATACTTACAACAGTTATAGTTTATAAAACTACCAACACAACGAATAGCAACAACTGCTGCAACTTTACAAATTCGTGGCAAAACTGTTTGTACATTTGTTCCCCACGAAATGATGAAAAATAAAGAAAAATAAAAACATACCTCAGGTTAATAAAAATTTAAAATCAATAAAATAATAAATAGATAAAAATTTATTTTTTCTTTTTGCAATTACAGAAGACACCAAAAACAACAACAACATAGTATAAATGTTTATGACTATCTTGGTGACTTAATGTCTGGTAAAGCGAGCTGCATACTTTACTTTACTATTTTGTGAATATTCTACAAATATTAAATATCGAAAAAAATAAAAAGAAGAAAGACAAAAAAAAAAGAATCACAAAAAACAAAATCTGTACAACTTGTAGCACAGCTATATTACAGGCATAACATGCAACACACATTGAAACAACAAAGATTGTATAAATAAATGTAAAAAAATGTATGCGTTAAGTCAACAACTTGTTGTTACTTGTTTGTGTCATTGCATTGCTGTTAGTAGTTATAAAAAGCTCTTTTGCATATCAGTTTTTATGCCGCAACATCATGTTGCATGTCTGCCTACATGTCTCCTTCTTCTTGTTTATTTAAATTTAATTTTTTTTTTATTTTTTCTTTTTTTTTTTAATTTGCGGAGAGTCTGCTCTCCCTGTTACCTACAGATTTAAAAAGTTGTCTAATAAAGCCACAGCATCCTCGTATTTCTTTATCTTTTATTATTATGTTTTATTTCCAATCTAATTTTAATGAATAAAAAAAACACATCTTTCTACTTCTTTTGTATAAATTGCGTTTAACACTATGCGAAACTGATATACTAATACACTTTGGCAACATACAAAAAAATTTGTAAAGCTCATCAACAAGTCAACGGTTTAATATTAATTGATAATTTATGATGGTAATACGTTAAATAAAAAAATCTAAATTTTGAAATATGTATGTATGTTTGTACATATGTATATGCATATTGATGGGTATGGGATAATTGTATTTGTCAAAAGATATAGAGTGAACTAAGACTGTACCATGAAATATGTATATTCAACATGTTCTTGTATACTTCCAAAACTACCGTAGCTACAAGGTAAACAATCTGTTGATGTTCAGTATTTAGATAGATAGAATGGAGAGGCAGTTTTACCAATTAAAGTTCATTTGAGTGCACATAGCGGCCCGTTGTGATACCAAATGAGGCTACTGCTTCGATCTGTCCAAGCAGCTCAAATTCACCGGTCTCGTTACTGAAATCAGAGGCTTATTAGTTAAGGGGGTTCGTGGTAAACTAGTTAGAGCGTTTGCATAGAAACTCAAACGACAGAGGTTCAATCCCAGCGAAGGACAAAAATTATAAAATAAAAATTTGCGGTTTTTCTAAATTGTAATTTAAAAAATAAGAGGTCCCCCCCCTCCAAAAAGTCCATCTTGAAGAAACCGCTCCCTGACATTTCCAGTCTATTCCACCACAAACGAATGATCAGTAGTACAGCGCCACCTTCTGGGAAGATAACAGCTAACCTACTGAAGACGCTCACTACTCACATTCAACATCCACCGACAGATGAGGCAATTGCTGTTGATCATTCAAGGATGACGGCATAACACTGGCCCTTGAGTGGTCAAATTGACAAAACTTGTCACATCAACAAAAAAAAGCACATAATATATACTTCTCTATGAAAAAAAATCTCTATCTTCAAATTCCAATACAATGCACTGCATAAGTAGGGGTTTACCTCTGAGTATTGGTCTTGAAAAAAAAGTATAACATTCCTAAACTAAATTGAAAACCAACTCGAAAGCCTAATAAACCTTACAATAGTCCTTGTATCAATAAAACGGATAGCCCGTCAAACTATTGAGAAAGGGAACTTTCACAGAGCTATAGGCGGTTATTGGCATATGATGTGAGACATACACTTTTCTTCCTCGATCGGTCTACAACCTCAACAAAAACCATTTGCATATAAATGCAATCTTTCCTCATGGCTACCCATTACTAGGGATGCAACATTACTCACAGAAACATTGATTTGTTAACAAAGAACATCGATGTTTGGAACAATTTAACATATTTAAAAAAACTATGTATGTAAATTATTTTAGTGCAACGGCAAATATACTGTGACACAATTAAAAATATGATGCATTAAAAGAGCACGGTTTGAAATATTTTCAATAACTAAAATAGCGGTAATCACTCTTCCATGCAAACGCTCTTCCAAGTCTTTCGAACGTAGTAATCGTTGCATATATACCTACATATTGTTATTGTTTTGTATAATTTACTATGTTTGCACCACTTGCAATAGGATATGCTACAAAGAGTGATTACCGCTAATGTAATAAAAGGCTAATTTTCATATAGGTACGAGTATATAAAATAAAAATGAAATTTAAATTGTATTGTTTTTAATTAAATTAAAATAAAACTAAATCCACCATAAAGTTATAACCTTCTATTGATTATTTGTGTTTAAGTCTTTATTTTTAAAAACAGCGTGGTGTCGGTTCGATAGACTGTTTTCAAATTCGTTAATACTTCACAATGAAACCTTTCCCATTGACCCTGTATATCTGATTCAAAGGTTGTCATTTTTTTAGTGTTTTTATATCCAGAATCGCCCACACATACTAAGAAACTAAAACTAAATAGCATATATGAATAAAACTTGTTTTTACCCAACTAACATTTTTTCGAATTTTTAATCAAATTCAAGTCTTTTTTTGACTCTGCGCTAATAAAAATCCAGAATATAGGGAAAATATTATACCTACAGGTGACTCTATTTGATGAGTCATTTATTCCTTTTTATTGTTAGTTTACAGTCTTTTTATCAGTTTTTTATCAGTCTTTTTTAAATAAGTTATCAGTCGCATATAACAGTTTTTTAGTTTATTTAATCGCTTAATTGATGTCTTTTGCCAGAATGAAAATTAGAAATAATTTTCTTACTCCATTTGTCTTCATTTATTTAAAAGTAAATTTAAATAAACTTAAAATATTAGCCTTCCGCGGCAGCCCGTAAATTTTCAGAAATCTAATATGAAATTATGGAAACGAAAGTATAGGAATTGTTAACGTCTACAAATATCTAGGAATAGAGCTTATCTACAACTTATCCTTTGCAAAATATTTGGCAAATAAATTAACTTCAGCAAAAATGACAATCTCCTCAACGTGGTCAAATTATATAAATCACCCTAAAAATTTAAATCATAACAAACTAAAAATATTTAAAGCTGCATTCCAATCGATTATGTTTTATGAAGCGCAAATTTGAGGTTTTAAAAAATATAAAAAATTATTTCTACCAAACAATACACCAAATTATATGTTTTACTTAGAAACTGGATTAAACTCATTATATTTTATATAGATATTCTAAAGATATATTTTTCATATATTAGTCGAGCCCTGAGTATGCCCCGCTGAAAAAATAATATCGAAAAATATATATTGGGCGGAGGAGTGGTAAATTATATGCGAACGTATTGGTTTTGTTTCCGATAATTCGACTAATCCTCTATGCGACTAGGAATCAAATATTACACCTATTGAGGACAACCGAAAGAGATGAATTTACAGCTTCCACAAGAAGCTCACAATTTCACAACCTTTACTCTCATTCGAATTACGACATGGTCCCTCCTCTATTGACAATATTTTTATCACGTGCTATTAGTTTATTAATACGAGCAAGGGGTGTACTTTTAGATCTTTATGGCAAAGCGTTTAGGTACAATATAGAAGAAATATGTACTATGTGTAATTTTAATGTTTCGGAAAGTACTTTCCACTTTTTATTGAAGTGTGCTCTATATGAAGTTGAAAACATACTAAATGACATAGGTTCTGACTATCATATACATACTTTACAACTATTTAGAAAATTGTTTAAAGGACATAAAATTAATAATTAATGAATTTTATTAACTAAATAAGTATTTATCTATTTATTGTGTATATGTTTGTATATAAAAAAATATTGTGTCGGCTTTACAACTAATTTTAATACATATTGTGAAATTCTTTTTTTTTTAACATCTATTAAATAAATAAAAGAAAAAATAAATAATTTCAAAAAATTCTATCTTTATTATTAATCATTTCAATCAGTATTTAACCATCTACTCGTATCTCAGTAAATTGTGAACATAAACAACTGAACACAATTCATATTTTTATATGCTATTTTTTAAACAGTTTTCAATGTCCTAGACGAACATGATCGAAAACGAATACTATACCATTTGTTATTGTATTTTTTGTATTAGACACTTGTAAAATATAATCGCAACTTATTTTTGACTTACTTTTTAAACATGTAGGTGATTAAACCGTTTTTGGTCACCAAAACTACTCGATAAAGACTCAGAAAGGTGATTTTTGAAAAAACCACCTTTCAAATGCTAGCAAGGCATAAGGATATATATACAGAAATATACGGTGTAAACACACCTAGATATATATTAATAATATATTATTATTAAACTTAATAAGTATGGTTGAACTTGTATTATATAAAGCAATAATAAAAGACTTAAGGCACAAACGTTATTAAGTTCAACGCTCAACAAATGTTGATGAAACATTTCTTTTAAACTTTTTTATAATTAGAAGTGCATATTTAACGTAAATAATTTAAGTATTGTTGTCACAAAAACAAATTGTTTTAATAATGCCAGTCACGTTTAAAGTTTAGGAAAAAAAACTTAATGCTCTTTGCTCAACATTTACCACATGGTTAAAAATAATACATAAAAAATTGTTTAGATACAAGAGAATTTGTTGTTAAAACAAATAAAATCGATCATAAAATAGACTTGGAGAAAAAAATGCAAGTGTTTTATTGTTTTTCGTATATTTCTAAAACTTTACTGGAGAGGAGTCAAGACAAGCCGTAACGAATGGCTAATATATGAGTGTGAACATGTGTTTGGATATAAAAGTCAGTGTGTGTATACATACATATGTACATACATATTTATATGCTTTTTGAGTTTTTATCGATGAGTTTTATGTTTTCAAAACTGTTATGCGAATATGTCGATAAAGAAGAGGCAGGTGAGGCTTTAGTTTTAGCTTTGACTTTTTTTGTAGTGTAAGATTACAAAAATAAAAAAAGAAAAAGAAATAAAAGCAGCATTAACAACGACCACAACGCCAACCAAACAGCATTTACGACAAGTTGTTAGTTTAGCGAGGAATTAACGCGAATTCGAATTTAGTTTTATAACGAACTTCGACTGTAACGGATGCTTTAAGCGGAAATAACCTAAAGATACCAACATACTGTTTGTATGTGAAAAACCAAATGCTGCTTTTCTAACTGTTTCATTTCGAAAAAATAAATAAACGCAGAAAATTAACTAAAAAAAATAAAAACACATATTTAAACGAAAATTAAAATTTTTACAACCTTAACTAATCAAGTGTGAGTGTATGTAGGAAAATGTTTTTTTTTCCATTTTCTATTTAGTGTTGTATGCTGACTGCTTGTGTTTAATGATTATTTAGTAAGTTTGTTACATACGGCAGCATTATTTAGCAACAGTTAACGTCAGATTAAAAAAATTTTCAATGTTTTCTTTCAAATTTTTAATGTGACAACAAATAAAAAGTGAAACTTTTTTGTATGTGCCATCACAACATCACTTAATGAAGTTATAAATAATTAAAAAGAAAATAAATAAATACTCCAAAGGATAACAAACATTTATGAAAAAAAGAAATAATTATCTAAATATATTGAAAATTATAAAAGAGAGAAAAAAAGATTAAATAAACATTTATATTTCCTTAAACAAAAATTTTTTTAACAATAACTATTAATTGAATATCATTTTTGGCGTTTAAACAGTTTATGGTGGGTACGATTGCATATAATAATTAAAACTTCTTTTACAGTAAAATTAATTCGTTACGCATATTAAATTTAAAATCAAAGAGAAAAAATACAATTCACTTGACGATCATGATTATTTTTAATATCAAATTAAAAGCTATCATAATACGAGTTACATCGTTAAAAAAAAGGCATTTCATAAGTACTGAAATTTAAGTCCATCTGTATGGTATTTTTTTTTTTCATCACACATATTTTAATACAAAAATTTAATTAAATAACATTAACGCAATTATGTTGCACGTGCTTACTGATATTGGTCGATTACAATTTTTGAACATTAAAAAGATTGCATCATCATCCTCCACGTTAGTAATTATATTTTTTTTGTGGCTTTATTTAAAAAAAAAAACTTGTCTTAAAATTATTTTAAATTACCACATATAATGCTGATCGCATCAATTACGGCAATTTGCAACAATATTTAAATTATACCAAAATTTTACAAAATAAAAAAAATCTCTGAGAAAGTCTTATTTAAAAATATTAAATAATAATTTAAAAAAATGAAATAATTCTGGAAATTTCGCAGTTTTAAAGTTTTAAAAAATTAATTTCACAATATGAGTTGATATATAAAATACGTCCTGCCGCCTGTAATTGTCCAAAGCCAAATCTCCATGCCAAAAAAAACATGTTTTTTTATAAACCCTACGATAAAGCCAAGCTCACAATTTTTTAATTATATTTAGTTAGGGAGAATATGGTGGCCAATTACGAAGGCGAACATTATAAAAGGCATTATTTTGGTTCAAAATTTAATCGGTCCCTAAAGTTTACTTAGTTTTAAAAAAGCATATATGTAGTAACAGAGTCTTTAAGTCGATGGTGCAGTATTGTTTTGAATACCCTTTAAAAATCCGACCTATAATTTGTAAGTTCGAGCAATGGCTCGATTGGAATATCCTTGTGAACAACAAATATAGATTCTGGCTGTTTGCACTTTACTCAAAATACTTTTCTTGCATAGTTTTTACTTTTATCAGAAGGTTATAATTTTTTGAACTCATACTTAATTGCATAAATCAAAGGTGAATATAGTGGTTAGTGTGTTGGGCTTACTAAGACAATAGCGAAGACACTCACCACAAAATCAAAATGCAACGATGAGGCAATTGCTGTTGATCATTCAAGGGTGAAGGTATAAAACTGGCCTTTGAATAATAAATTCACAGCAATTTTTCTCATTTCTAAGGCGAAAAAATATATATATACTGTCCTTTTCAAAAAATTTCAATACAATGCACAGCATTTAGTACGAGTTTACCCCTGAGTATTGGTCTCAAATAAAAAAAAAAAAAATAGCTCGGAGTTCAAGCCTCAGCTCTGACATCTTGGAAAAAGAAATATAAAAAAAATATTTCTTTCGGCGACTACCTCTTAGCAGTGTTCTCCAGTATGTCGTTCGGAGTCGACTTTAAACTGTAGGTCGCGGTACTCATGGATAAAAATTGATACACAACATGAGTGCTGCGAAAAGCTAGGCCGTAACTCTAAAACAGGGTGGTAATGGCCAATTATGTATGAACGCTCTTCATAGAAATCAAGGCAGTATTATAATGCCTTATTGAAAAAGAATTAGAATAAAACTTGCAAATGTTTTACCACTTAATTACTTAAGCTATTCTTGTATCAACGCAAAACTTTAAAATGTGTTTACTATATCGCAATAAAAAAGATATGTAAAATCAATGGCGAGTAGTTTTCACAGTCTACAATTCATTAACACAACAAATTTAATTGTTTTTATGGAAACAAAATTTACCCGTTTGTGCATGTATAAAAATGCTATCAATATTGGTTTTTTGTTGCCTTTTCCAATAACATTACACATGTTTTACTGCTTATTTAACTGCCACTACTGACTTCTGCTTTTATTATTGTTATTACTATTACTATTATGATGATGATTATTATAATTTATTTAAGTATGTTTTAAAATCTTCTTTAATAAAGTATTTAACTACATATTTATCTTTCACTTTAAAGTGAAGATGACATTCTTTAAATGAAATTATTTTTAAAAATGTTATTACCACTTTTATTCACTTGTTTACGTGTGTCGCTATTTTTCCTTTTCATTGTGTTGCTAACAAACAGTGTCAACGCTTTTAAGCTATAAGCATTTAGGAAATAGATGAGTTAAGAGCTATAACACTGTGTTACAAAAAAATTATTATTTTGCATTTCACTATAGTGCTAATGGATCTATAGTCCATTACCAGTAATAATCCAGAATTACTGCACTAAGTTTCCAGGACCACTAAAATAGCTTAAATTATGACTAAAATTTTGAGTTAGTGGTAAATTATTTCTATCTGCCACTAGTGGTGGCTGCAATAATGCAGAATTAATGATAAGCCCTTCAGAAGTAATGGAAGTGCAATAAACCCAACACTAACCAACAGGTTTTTTTCTTGCCGCACAGTGTAATTAGCACTTGTTGTCTATGTAATCAAATACTAGTCTGGACATACTAACTACATGCTTAAAAATGTATAAAAACATTGTTTTGTTCAACTGTCATCCAAAATGCATGCTTATTTATTCATTTCTCTATTTATGTTGTCGTTGTATTTTCTTTTTATCAGGTGTATAGATGAAATATTACAACAACAACAATATTAACTAGTTATTATTAAAGCTAAAATGTATTATTTCTTAAAACAAATATATAAGTATATAAAATATGTGCTGTTATTAAACATATCGCACGTTTGTCTGTAAAAGACAGCTGGTATCGCTTTTCATGTATGTTTGCTTTCAATACATTTAAGTTTCTTTAAGAATAAGAAATCACTAATTTAAAACTTATATATATAACAGGGGAAACACTTTTTAATAATTCCGTTTTCGAACGAAATAGAATCCGAGTACATATTAGTAATTCGGAAGACTAAAGACGATATAAAAAAGTTTCGTTTATGAAATCACTTTTAATTTCATGAATGGAGTTAATATGTAATTCTGTCTTGGTTTGTTTCTGTTATACACAGAAAAAAAATTAAAATTTAAAATTCTCAATTAATTCAACGAATTTTTTTAATAGAAACTCATATCTGTGGAATTTTGAAAAAACGTCTTCTCTCGAAATAAGACAATTTTCCAATATTTTTATAGAATATATAGAATTTCCTTGTCCATCTTTTGGTCTAATCCCCGTATTTCTACGACCTTTGGAACACAAGATATGCAGTTGACTAATCGACCTCTTTCAGACTTTCCCCCAATTTCAATTTGACAAAACGACTTCTTTCAGAGAATTAAGAATAATTTAAAAAATTGAATGTCTATTAAAAATTTTATTTAATTTTTATTAATATTTTTTTAATTATTTGCATATTGTAAAGAAAAATAAAAGTATTTTTTTTTAATAAAACCGAAATATATTTTCCAGATCAACTTCTTTCATCCTTTTTTTTCATATTCCATTTTAACAAAACAACTTGTCTTGACTTAAGCGACTAAAATAATTATCAAATTTAATCAAAAAAATTTTGACAAAACGACTTGTATGGTGCAAGCTAATTTTTTTTATGTAAAATCTATTTAACAAAAAGTCTTAAATTAATTTTTTGTCGTTTTAAAGAAAACTATTGCTTCTAGAAGGAAAAAAAGGTCGTATAATGTTCGTTAAGTGTTTATGCATAATATCCAAGCTCAAAATTTCTTTAATTTTCTAAGCAATAACTTCTATTAACCTTTTTAACTGTTTTTTGGCTCTACTGAAAAGTTGTTGATTTAGAGAGAAGACGTTTTGTCAAAAGTCCACAGATATGTATATAGAAATGTTTGCGAGTATGTTTTGTTGTTTTGAAAAATATGTACAATTAAAATTTTAATTGACTTTTTTTGTAATTTTTTCGGTTCAATCCTGATGCTAGAAGGGAATGATTAATACTTAATTACAACCATTCCGAATAGGATCAACAACATGGCTGTAGACATTTCTTTCTTCTAGCTTGTCGTTTGAAATTGAATAAATATTTTTCATTAATAATGATTAACCTCTTCTATTGACGAGAAGCAAATTGCATACCTAATTTTACAATACTAAAGTAAAAAAAAATTATTTCCTTATTGATATTCTTTAGGAAATAAAAATGAATGTTGGTCTACTTATCGCTATGTTCCGACAAACGCTATGTTTTTGAAAACTCATTGGGGCATGTTCTGACAAACGTGCGATTTGCCTCTTTTCTGTTTAAATACAAGTGGAAATATTCGGAAAACAAATACAAATGGAGATATTCGGCGATGAATACTCATCTTTGAAATTATTTTGGAACTCTCTTTATGAGTTTTTGTTTTTGTTGTGGCCTAATAAAACCACATTTTTAACTTAAGATTTTTAAATACAAATCTTAACAAAAACGAAAACATTTTCAGAACATGGACGTATAATTATTGACAGTAAAGGTACGTACATATTAGAAAAATATTTGGCGAAAAAACCGTAACCCCTTTTTGATGTAAACGATTAAAGAAAAAAATTTTTGACATATTTATCGATACGTGAGGTAGTAAAGTACTTAACTTGTAGATATACTGTACAGTCCTCAACTTATTTTTTATTAAGACCAATACATACATACATACATACATACATAACTGGCCTTTACAACCCTGTGTCAGGGTTACGGCCTAGCTTCTCGCAGCACTCATGTTGTGTGTGTCAATTTTTATCCATGAGTACCGGGACCTCCAGTTTAATGTCGACTCCGAACGACAGACTTGAGAAGCTTGTTCATGGCAATTAATTACTCTCAGAGCTTTTGCCAGAAGACTGCTGAGAGGTAGTCGCCGAAAGAAATATTTTTGTCATATTTCTTTTTTTGAAGATGTCGGGGCCTGGAGTCGAACCCAGGGTCTTAGTCTTAGTAAGCCAACACACTAACCACTAGACCACGGCGACCAATACTCAGGGGTAAACCCCTACTCATGCAGTGCATTGTATTGGAATTTTAAGATAGATATATATTATATTATGCGCCTTTTCGTTGATGAGACAAGTTGTGTTATACCTTCACCCTTGAATGGTCAACAGCAATTGCCCCATATGTCGGTGGATGTTGAATATGAGTGGTAAGGGTCTACACTAAGTAGCTTTGCTTTTATATTCCCAGAAGGTGGCGCCTTACTCCTGATCATTTGTTGTGTTGGTGGAATAGACTGGAATGTCAGGGAGTGGTTTATTAAAGGTGGACTTCTAGGAGGGAGGGCTCTTATTTTTAAATTATAATTTTTGAAAAACCGCAAATTTAATTTTTTTAATTTTCTCCTTCGCTGGTATTTGAACCTCGGTCGTTGGAGCTTCTATGCGAGCGCTCCAACCACTATATAGGCTTTTTTTTTTGGCACATAAACTAAATGGGTAAAAACCTAAAAGATTTTATGTATTGAGCAAAACTGCGTTTTTAGTTTTTTCCATCAGGTTTTGGCCATTTATAAAGCGATAAATTAGTTCGCTTAACCCATTCGCTGTCATACTCGTTTTTAACAGGGTGTCATGCATTGCCAAGACGAGTATAGTCGTTCTTAAATCAGAATACGCTATACTACATTATCCGGTTATCTTCTGAGACAATTTACAGAAAGTTGTATCTCATTTTATAGTATTCATTATTACACCAACCTGCGTGATTTATAATATACACAAATACGAAAAAGGATAATGTAGTTGGATATCGCGTCCTGCTGCCTGCCCGTTGCCAACAGGTTTAATGCTTGTAAACGATTTTGTATGATAATACTCGTATATGTGCTCTTACCAAGGAATAATAGAGCTTTAGTAAACAGTAACATTCAAAGGCAGCGAATGGGATAATAACATGACTTCTTTTATTGTCAACACTTTAAAATAATTGGCGCTATTAAGTCTTGTTTGTCAATTTAACATAAGTATTAACATAACAATAAATATTTTCCTTTTATAGAGCGTTATTACTAGGGCAACCAAAAATATGCATTAGCATCTTTTTTTTTCTGAATGTTACTGACAAAACAACCAAAATATTAATTCATTTTAGGAAAAACTACGACGTTTAACCCCTATTTGTTACGGCATATTTTTGCATATTTCGTCATAAATGCATATTTTTGCATTTTTAAAATTTTTTTTTCATATTTATATGGCATATTTTACAAATTTTTACATATGTTAGAAGAATTTACATGTATTACCAAATTTTATTTTTCAAAATAATGATCATATACTGACACATTATTTAAGTATAATCTATTAAATAATAAGGTACTCATGAAAACGCTTAAAACTGACATTGGGAAAATTGGCGAAGCTCTTTTTTAAACTATTGTGCAATAATTAATGCCAATTTGATAAAAATTTCAAAGCAAAAAACAAATTAAATACAAAGCATACAAATTTGAATTAGCGTTCAAAAAAATTGCTTAATAATGAATTCTCAATTAAAAATTACGTATTTTTCGACGTTGTACCGCTTAAAACCTATTGGAGAAAATTTTCATAATTGCATGATATAAAAAATTAAATTAAAAGCTGATTTTTAAATTAATAAAATTTTCGTAAGAATAAGCAGAAAATCAAGCAATCTGTGTCAAACAGACTAAATAATATATTAGGGAATACCGAGATTTTAAAACTAATAGGAATATTCTGTTTTGTAAAGTTTGCAGTGGCATAACTCAAAAAAGCGATTCTGAGGTAAATGTATTTAAACATTTTAATTTAGCCAAACCGATAAGAAAAGTACAAGACACTTCTGGTCGCCACTCAGTGAAAAAAGGGATAAAAATATAATTTTTAGATATGTTTTAAATTACAGTTCGTCTCATATTTCTGCATTAATAACTCAAAAAACAAATTTTTGAGTTATGTCACTCTTTTCGCAAATGACCGATATGTAAATATAAGGGAAATTTATTTTATTTGGTTGGTGGCTTATTATTACATACATACATACATAATTGGCCATTACAACCCTGTGTCAGGATTACGGCCTAGCTTCTCGCAGCACTCATGTTGTGTGTGTAATATTTTTTCCCATGAGTACCGGGACCTACAGTTTAAAGTCGCCTCCGAACGACAGATATGAGAAGCTTTTTCATGGCAAGTAATTACTCCCAGAGCTTTTGCCAGAAGACTGCTGAGAGGTAGTCGCCGAAAGAAATAATTGTTTCATATTTCTTTTTTTTTTTTTAAAGATGTCGGAGCTGAGATTTGAACCCAGCACTATCGTCTTCGTAAGCCAACACACTAACCACTAGACCACGGCGACTACTTCCACGGCTTATTATTACTCTTTATGTTTTTACATTTTTGAAAAAAATATACGTATTTTTACGTCAACATATTTATGTATTATGAGTTTTATAGAGCATATTTTTAACGCTTAAAACTGTTTTTAATGCATATTTTAGGCGCTTAAAACTAATTTTATAGAGCATAATTCTGGTTGCCCTAGTTATTACACTTTTAGTTTTATTTACTTTATGTTGAATAAAAAAGTAAAAACAAATGTTATTCCCACAATATAGGTAAAATGAAAGTAACTAAAATGGATAAATTTAAGTGCGGTTAAACGAATGTTTCTTTACCAATCTACACAGAGAAGAATAACAGCGTAAGCCATTAATTTTGCCGAAATAGAAGTATTATTTTCAAAGCAAAGGGAGTAGTGAAAAAAGTTTATTTTATTTAATAAAGTTAGATTGGTAGTATACTTATTGGAAAGCAGCATACGTACACGTTGGTACTGCAAAAATAAAGTAAATTTTAGGAAATTGCAAAAAAAAATATGATTATCGTTTCAAGTTTGTTTTCTAAGTCTTTTAGATAAGTTTGAATTTCTAACTTTAAAATATATGTATGTATTTAAGCAGACTTTTGTGTGGTGAACTCTTCACAAAAACTTTTAACATCTTTAAAATGACAATTTTTCATAAATTTCAAAAGCCAGACAAAAAAATTTAAACATAAAATAAATTTAAAATACAACAAATTTGGTGAGAAAATTTATGATTTTGTTATGAGCTCAACATAAATTTAAATTAACTGTCAACAACAAATGAAAATAAAAAGTCTTATTTTTACAAACAACATAAATCAAGCAAAATTTTAACATCAGCCGCAATAAAGTTCGAAAGAAAAAAAATGATGCTTATTCTCATTTTGAGTTGATTTTTAATGAAAATCGTATTAAAAAAGCTATATTAAAAGAAGCCGCTTATTTATTAATAACAAAAACTACATCCAGATCACGAGAAAAAATGTAATCGAAAAAGAAATTTCACTTTCATTTAAAGCTAAAAGGAAAATGATAAAGAGAACAGAAACAAAAAAACATTACAGGAAACCCCTCTGAGTTTATCAGAAAAGCGGCCTATAACATTTACATCTGAGTAATTGAGAGAATGGAAACAAAATAAAAAAACCATCAATCCCTAAGGACATGTTAAAACTTTTTTTAATGTATGACAGCACATACAATTTTTTTCTTTTTTTTTTCAAAATGCACATCTTCAGATTCCCTTTATTTACCACCAACAGTTGTCAAAAATTGAATTGAAAAAAAAGAGCCCACCCATGCAATTTGGTATCTTTATCCGGTTAAATTTTTTTATTTATTTCGAAATTAAAGTAACAATGATGCCATTTAATGATACCATCTTCCCAATTGGCCATGTTTATTTTTACTTTTAGTGGTGGCGGCATCTTTAACGCACTCACACCGTAACCAACAGTCACAATAGCAAAAAAAAACCCTTTAAGCCCTTTGCATTCATAAATGGACGCACATTCAACAGCATGTAACATGTTGCACGTATGATTTTGTGTGGAACTCATATCGCCTTCAAAAAGCTTACATGACCACACAGTGCAAATTGTATATAAACGCCTCAATGATTTTATAAATGATACGATTCATATCATGTCTTCCTCTTGTTTTTTTCTTACTTTTTTTACATTTAAACTCGAAAATGTGTGCAACTTAAAGACTTTACTTACACCGAACAATTTTTTTTCATATAGTATATATTTTGGGTCCAGCACTTTTTTTCGTTTTAAGAACGCTTACAATTATTTATGATTTTATAAGTTTGTATTTTCTCGATTGTATGTGAATGTAAAAAGGAAGAAAGAAGATATGAATACATTCGTTTTGCTCGAATGTCGAATCCATACGGTAATAAATTTTTAATGAAGTTGTCATGACTGGTTGGTTGGTCTTGTCATGGTATGTACTTAAAAATAAACAAAAAATGTCATACTTTGCCAAGAAAAAAATTTGCATTTAAAATTAAATTCGTTATAAAGAAAGAGTTGAGGTTTGAGTTTTTCATGAAAAATATATTTACACGTAATACAAGTACATTTATGTACATATTTATTTATTTTATTTTAAAATTATTTAAATTTGTATATTCTATATAAAAGATCAGTTTGTAAGATTATTTTTTAAAAAATTTCTAATAATGATGACAGCACAAATATAGAGGGTGTTTTTTAAAGCCTAATAGAAATAAAAAGAAAATAAAATAGGACCAAATAATAATTGAATTAGCAAGTAGTACCACCACTGCCTGCACAGAAAAAATTTTTATTGAAATAATTTCAATTAACAAATTAATTAGTATCATTTAATATTTCCAATTAAATTTTTAATAAATACAATTAATTTTTTAATAGAAGAACAAAAATAAAAATGTTTGTGCGTATGTTTTTTTTCTTTTGCCTTAGTGTTGTTTAGTATGTTATATAAAGAATCAATATATGATTACTTTTTAATTTAAAATTCGAATACGTAACTTAAATAAAAGTTTGGCATTAAAGTATAAAGAAGACATATTTTATACAGAGAAACTTGGTTTAATGCGCTAGATAGGGGCTGTATAAATATAATCGCATAAAAAAAATTAAACAAAACTCTACAAAACGTTATTAAAAATAGTTTTCGTAACATAAAAAAATTTTTTTTTAGGGTATCAATAGGGACCGCATAAAAAAAGTTCCACGTCAAAAATAACCCAAAACTTTTTTATTTCATTAAATTCAGTACAAATGTGGATATTTTTAAAAAAGTTTTTTTACATATCCACTTGTTTTACATACAAAAATCAACTTAATCATTATCCCTCACAATGGCTTTCACCACTAAAAGATACTAACTAGCTTACCATGTGGATATTAGGTAAATATTTAGTTTTTGTGACGTTGGTTGTATCTCATACGCGGTTCGCGGCATAATCTCTTTTGAAACAAGTAGATTTGCAATACAAATGTTGAGAGCAGACCATCGTTTTTCTTATTAATCTTGCTGCGAAGTTCAAAGAATTGCTATCACCTCTAATTTGATAACAATTTAAACTAAACTCTAGTGTGAACGTTATAATTTTGAACCGTGGTTCAGAGATTAAACTAAGTGGTTCATATTATCGTGTAAACAAACCATTACAAATTTCGAAGAACAACATATCAATAATCGCTATATATATTTTTGTCCAAAACATGCATACATTCTAGAAAAAATTTCCGAAATATTTCGTTATTCTGTATATTCCTTTTACAAACACTGCTGATAAATTTGTTTATTATTATTATTATTTATTTATTATGTTAAACTTTCATATAGTGACTAGAAACTATCGTAAAAATAATCATCGTTCAAAAAAAAACACACAAAATAAGCCGAATAAAATTAAAATCACACAAAAATTGAAAATTTGTAATTAACCATGAAAAATTTTTCGATAAAAAATCTAATATCACTAGCATAAAAACAAACAAAAAAAAAATATGTATTCGTAAAATTATTGTTTTTTTATGTATTTGTGGCTGTTTTATTTTTGTACATATATTTTTTGTATACAAATATATATAATATACATACATATGTATATGTGGTCGCCGTGGTATAGTGGTTAGTATGTTGGTTTACTAAGGCGAGAGCTCCAGTTTAAGCCCCAGCTCTGACATCTAGAAGCAAAGAAATATTAAAAAAAATATATTTCTTTCCGCGACTACCGCTTAGAAGACTTCTGGCAACAAACTCTGAGAGTAACAGATTCTGAGGTCTGTCCTTCGGAGTCGACACACAACATGAGTGCTGCGAGAAGTAATAATAATCTGACACAGGGTTGTAAAGGTTAGTTATGTTATGTATGTATATAAAAAAATTATTATTTTTAAAAGAAATAAATTTTGAGTTTGTGTGCATTTGTTTTTTTTTTTTTTTTTTTTTTGCAGTAACACATACAACTCTTCCAATGATTTTTTGAGCGTACATATGTATACAGGAACATAACGTTTCAAAAAATGCTGGAGAAATTGGTAAGTACTTACAATATTTCGAATTTTAATACAAAATTATTTAGTTTCAATTTTATTTACTTTTTTTTAGGAATTTTACACAAATGAAAAAGGGGAAAGATATAGAATAAGCTGGCGCTTGATAGAAGGCTGTCCAAAAGTAGTGATATAATTTTATATTATTTAATTATTATGTATGTTTTTAGATGCATATTCATTAATAAAAAATGAAAAATAAAAAAAAAAATTATTTGCAAATCAGTGGTGGAATGAAATCAAATTTTAGTTCTGTTAATTAATGATTTAATCGGTGTAAAATTTTAGCGTCAATTAATTTTTTAATTGTACCAATTAATGTATTTGATTAAAAAGTGTCTGAGTTTTTAATTAAAGGTTTAATTGGTCCAATTAAAAATTTAATTGAAAAATTTTTTTGGAATTAATAAAAATTTTAGTTGATACAAAATATTTTCAAAAAGCTCGACACTACTAATTTTTTAATTGATATTATTAATATTGTTTGTAGGGGCAAAACTAATAAATAAATTAATTGGTAGTACAAATTTTTTAATTGAAATCGAATTTAAATTTTTTCTGTGTGGGTAGTAAAGTATTGAAAGTTTTTTTAACCATCTATCGTTACCACAACCAACCGCACCCAAACCATCAGGGCGATTAGCCTCACTTCCCGAATAACAGGGGAGCCCAGGCTAACCGGGGGCTTCCTGATGCCCGTAGTACCAGATTAGATTAGGAGTCTCTGGTCAGTCCCTGAGATGGTCAGCAATAAATTACCAACCTCTCTGCCTATAGCGAGTGCCAGGCCACCCAGAGCTAGGTGAACTCCATAGTCCCCGGAGTAAACAGGCCACTGACGGGACGTAATTATCAGCAGCCTTTACTGTATCCAAACCTCAGACTTGAGAAGCTTGTTCATGGCAATCAGTTACTCTCACAGTAACTACTTAAAGGTGGTCGCCGAAATATTTTTTCACATTTATTTCTTTCTAAGGTTTGAACCCAGAGATTTCGTCTAGTAAGTCAATACAATACATACTAGACTACGGCAACCACAATACATCTAGAGAAGGTAAAAAAATTATTACTATTAATATTTTGGTTATATTTTTTATAAGTAGTTTAAAATAAACGCCTGTAAAAATAAAATTCCTAAATAGAATACTCTTATAACACCATGTGACAAATGAAGACTTTTGGAAAAATGCACGAACTCAACAGTATAGGTTCAATTGTACTACCAAAAGGTAGTAAAACCCTGTACTCGGTTTGGTCAGATTGACTACCAATTTTTTTTATGGACCTCAAAAGATTTTGAAAGTCATTGCATCACTCAAAAAAAGGTGTCCTCAGTGTTTGGCCAACAGCTAACTCAAACGTAAAGATACTGCTTAACTATGTTTTTCGGGCACTTTTTTGCAAAAATGTACGAAAAAAATTTTACTTTATTTACTTTTTTCAGCATAAATTACAGGGACTTGTAATTTTTCACTAACAATATTTGACAATATTGTAGCCATTGTACATCTGAACAACTTTCGTGAACATATCAATACAATCTGAACGTGTTTAGGCATCCAAAATAGCTTACAAAGGCAAATTTGTACCCTAAAAATGTTATTTTTCATTATTTTTTAAAATAAAATTTTTTTTATAATTTTTTTTAACATTAGTTTTCCACATATAGTATGACTTTTACAACAATAACATTTTGTAATTCCCCAATATTCGGCTTATAAGATACATACATACTCGTACATTCATACACTTGTATATTCGTTGAAAATTTATAAAACTAAATTTCTTATTTAGGAGATTTGCGGTGTTTATTAGCTTTAAATTGTCATTTGTAATTTAAAATAAATGCAATATAAAATTTTTAAAATAACAATTTTGTCAATTTGTTTATTTGCAGATCCCCTGACAGCAATGATTACCGATCGCAACAAATTGAATTTTGTTACGATACAAAGGCTGTGGTTTTTATATCTTATATTGGTCGCATTTAGTGTTTGCACAAACATTTGGATACAAACTGTTGAGGCCACACAGCAGCAACAAACGCAGACGCAGACACAACAAGAAAAACAGCAACAGCATTTGAAATCGTCGTTACAACTACAACACGATAGCGAAAGCAATGGACCAATATTACAAACACCAAAACAACAGAAGCAACCACAAGATGTAACAGGTATGACTGACGATAGCACAAGTTAACAATAGATACCGTAAGATAGACGCTAGATAGACAGTCGAATGCAAAGAAAAGACAAACAATGAACAAAAAAAGTTAAATAACAAATTAAGAAAAAAAATAAGTGAAAAAATTATAACAAGAAATCAAATACTTTGACAATCAAATACTTGTAAAACACATTTTGATTACTTATTGACATTACAATACTGATTTAAGTGAGACAGGGAAAATACTTGACAAAAAAAAATTAGCAAATCGAAATCAACTATACATATCGATATATGTACCACAATCGAAATAGACATTATCAAGGTAGGATTTTTTTATCATTTCTTGCAGTATGGACATTGTCCACTGTCAATATACATATAGCACATACTCGTATTACGAGTAAAACATATTACGTTCAATTTTTCTTTTGCTTATTTGATGTTTTAAAGCCAGATTTTTGTTTGTTATGAAATTCTTTCAACATGTGTTCTCGATATATGTATGTATGTAAGAACGGGCAAAAGAAATCTGACGACATACAATGATTTTTTTGACATCGTGAAATGGCCTTAAACTTTTAATAAAATTTTCAAATTTTAATACGATATTTAACTGGTTGATGGTTCACAAATATCTATTTTAACACTAGTGTAACTCTTAATAAATATATGAAATATTTATAATAACTTTTTTTTACCACTTGAAAATGTATTAAAACAATGTCAAAAAGAAAAGTAAAACAAACGCACAATTTTAATGCAATCAAATAAAATCCGATTCGAAAAATAACTTTATATTATATATATACTTTTTTTTGAATTGGGTAAAACATTTTTAAAATTTAAAATAGTAGAAAGTTGTTTTATTGTTTATTTCACAATTATGCAAGGATATCATCTAAAGTATTTAACTCTTTGTTTTCTTTACTTATTTGTTGCACAAACAACAAATGAATGTGTAGTGTTTGTTTAGACATTTATAATTCAACAATTTTCTTTCAACGGCTATAGAAAAAAGGAAAAAAAAACATACGCATATACGCAAAACAGTGTTTAATAGGTGCTAACATTTACTTGTTGCAAGTAATTTGCAGTGTTAATGAGATAAGGTATTATATCTAAACTAGCTTTACCTTTTTGGCATTGTCCGGACTTGTCCGTTGTTCAAAGTCGCCAACTTTCTGGCTAATGATTTGCCTTGACTATGAAGTTATTCATTAATTTCGAAACTTTAGCTCCAACCTTTCTCAAGATATACGAAAATTATTATTTAGTTTGTATGAGAAAAGAATATGGAAGAATAAAAATTTGCGATTTGTCCAGATTTTAATTAAAAAATAAAAGGTTCCGCCCCAAAAAGTCCATCCATACGAAACCGCTCAATGACATTCCACTTTTTTTCACCTTTGGCATGCCATCTAAAAACGAATGGTCAGGAGAAAAAGCGCCACTTACTGAGAAGCGCTACCTAGTTAACATGCAGCGACAGATGGAGCAATTTCTGTTGATCATTCAAGGGTGGAGGTATAATACTGGCCTATGAGTAATAAAATTGACAGCAACACAAATTGACATGACATGGTGGAGGTATAATACTGGCCTATGAGTAATAAAATTGACAGCAACACAAATTGACATGACAAACAAACAAATTTACAAAGAGATTTATAATATACTCGTACTAGTGGATCATGCGAATGCTTTGCAAGGCGGTATAAAAAAAATTTCTATATAAGGGATGAACAGTCTGTTTCCAGAAGGCGAATGGTTTAAAACGTTCGTCTTTTAATAGTGTCTCATTTACAGAGTTATAACCAGGGACCGAAAATAACAGTTATTTTTAAAATTTAAAATCAAAAAGTCAGGTGGGTATAATTTGTCTATCAAATATTTGAATACAGCATATTGATGCTGTTATGCTAAGGATTAATAAACTTAAAAGGCTTTAATTTTTTTGACTTTTATTAAAAAAATAAAAGTCAAATTTTAACTTTAATTTTTAACTTAAAAAATAAAAGTCAAATTTTAACTTATATTTTTTACTTAAAAAATAAAAGTCAGATTTTAACTTTTATTTTTAACCGAAAAAATAAAAGTCAAATTTTAACTTTTATTTCTGACCGAAAAAATAAAAGTCAAATTTTAACTTTTATTTCTAACCGAAAAAATAAAAGTAAAAAAATAACTATTATAAAGTGACTTTTTCGAAAAAAGTCGTAACTGTTACGGTCCCTGGTTATAACTCAAAAAAATGTCTTAAAACTAACTTCAGAAGTTCTGCTATAAACCGGACACGCATGATCATCGATCCTGCCAGCGGTCACTTGGCCTTGAGTGATAACTCTTGCGTCACCTTGTATATTAGAATATTATTCTCCAACTGTTAAGAAGATTTAGCAGCTGTAATCATCGCTTAATATATATTTTTTTTAATAACTCTTTTTGAAATCCGTTAAAATTGCTAGAAGAATGTCATTGTTGTTTTATTAAAATATTTAAAAATTTTAAATTTCTGCATTGATGAATAAAAAAATTAAACGGTGTACAGTGAATGGGAAAAATTAAAAATTAATATTTCAAAATAACGTTTTTTAAGACCGAATTGAGCGAACCAATCGCAAAATTATTTTGGAATTCCAAGAAAAACCCTTTAAGCAAGTTTTTGAAAGCATTTTTTTTTAACAAGAATAGCAAATCCTCTTCGCAGTCTTTAGTTGTTGCTAAAGTTCCGATTGCCCCAAATTAGGAACTAATAATAAAATAAATATATGCACATCATATGTATGTATGTATCTATGTAGTTTAGCTGTTTCTAAAGCTAACATTTTATTTAGAGCTTTGTGGTTTGGTTGACGTTTTAGAGTCAAAAGTTACAATAAAAGGGAATCTTAACAAACCCTCCAAACAATCTGCGACAAAAGTGTGTTTTATAATCAGGAAAATAGCGCAAATTCTGGTTTTGTGAGTCAAACAAGACACAAATTAGATTGAAAATTCCAAAATATACTGACCAAAAAACACATTTTTAATAATATTTTAAACACAGTTATACACATCCTGCTCACAAACATAGTAATATTTTTGGCATGTTGTGCCGTCCGCCAAATTAAAAAAGTATACATATACGAATGAATTTTTTTATCTAAGATTACTCTAGGGGAAAGTAAAAAGAAAAAATACAGCATATTGTATACCCAAAAGTTTGTATTGATTTCGCTTTCATGAGAGTCTGAAAGGCGAAACATGGGGGATTGATTTATCCTTAAAGTTATAGATGCAGCCACTTATGTATACACTATAATGTGGTTATATGTTGCATATTTCGCATTTATTATTGACTATTAAATTTTCTAAACCCTTTATGGGAAATATTAAGTTTCGGTGAGTGATTGCCCAACAAAAAACATATTTTAGATATAAAGGGTGGGCACACACATGTTTTTTTTTTTTCTTTTAATTTAGTTTTATTAATACAAATTCAAAGTTTGGGAGTTAATAATGTAATATGATGTCTGGCAAATGTCCATCGCTAGCACATCGGCGGACGTACGGTTTTTTTCACAAAATTTTGAACCACATTCTGCAACAAAGCTTCGATTACCTCGTCTATACCGTTCCGAAAATCATCTTTCAGAGCGTAAGTTGTTTGTGGTTTGTTTACGTAAGCCCGATCTTTTAAATATTATGTGGCCACAAAAAATCGGTTATCATGGTCTCATCACTAAAGATGATTGTGTTGAAAAATGTGTTGTTTTCGTTCAGTTCAGTAGCATTCCATAGTTAAAATTTCCCAACTTTTTACTATATAAATGTCAAAGAATGGCAGCTGAATTCTTGACATTTTATTATTTGACAGCCAATTTACTTCCTAACCTCAAAATTGCCCACCCTTTAATATCTCTATAGTCCGTGTTTATTGTCTCGAGTATTCACTCATTTGTGCAACCATTTATCTATTCACCTATCCATCCATTTATTTCTTTTCATTTTGATATATTAAATGGTTGTTTCTGTATTTTTTTTTCTGTTTAGCTTTTGAAGTCAAAACAAAAAAAAAATTATTCAATAATGTTTTGATTCATGATCTTGTTGGGCTGAGCAAGATCTGGCTGACAGTTTTTGTTGTATGTGTTATTATTTGTAGGCAAAACAAAGTTGTTGGCATTTAATGTTGCTTTAGTTGTTTTATGTTTTTAAAACTTAAATTCAAGTTCAAGTTTTAGGCCGGGAACTTGTTTAGTGCTTGTTTTTTATGTTTGTTGTTTTTTAATGTAATTTGCTAATATACTGGTCGATTAGATAGTCAATGTTTGTAAATAACGACCATAAACGGTCTGAACTTTGAAATGCTAGCAATTTGCTTTTATAAGTACATATGCACATCAATTTGTATGATAAAGTACAGTACTAATGTAAAGTTTATAAAAAAAAATACCAGAATGCTTAAAGCTTTAATAAAATATTAATTTTTGTACGCTTTTGTTGTTTGTCTTTATTTCAGTTGAATTTAGTCGAACTTAGTTTTGATTATGAGGTTTGCCACGAAGAAAAGCCATTATTTCATACTCCAGCAATACATTACATGCAAACAATGCGATTAATATTGAAGTAAACAATTTAAATTAATTTATTTTTTTATTTAATCATTATAAGTCACCTGATTTGATAACATGTTTTTAATGTTAGTTTTCCTGACATCGAAAAATTACCAACTTATTTTAATGTAGGATATATTTTGAAGATTTAAAATTCATGAAAATTTGATTTTTATTAAGTCACTGGCATTTTATATTAATAGGTCTTAAAACATTATATACAAGCATGTAACAGATTACGTTTGGATTAGTTTTTATTCCGTATTTACCATTCCGTTTGTTTTTGGTGCTTAAGATTGCAATCGTTTTCATCAAAACGAAAAGTAAAACTGATAACAATTTTGTGTAACAAAACAATTGTATTTGCTTTAATTACTTGCATTTATCTTTTTTTATTTTTAATTTCGCTTAATGTTTTTTATATATTCGTTTACTTTATGTTTTTTGCCATCAAAATGGTAACAAATCCATACAAAAAGGAAATATGGTAATAATGCATAAATCAAATCCGATAACTTTGTTTTCTTGCAAAAATTGTTTCAAGTTTTAAAGATTCTTAAAATATGGGACTCTTAAGTAATAGAAACTTTCTTATGAAAAATATGTATAAAAATAGTCTTTTTATTGAAAATAGTAGTTTTGAATCGATATTTGCGCTTGAGAAAATGCTTGTTCGGTTTTTTTTATTAAGCTCAAGCACTTAGAGAAAGATTAGATTATGTGAAGAAAGAAGCGCTAATGAACATTTGATTTCACATCACCATAGTTAAAAAACTTTCGCTGGAAGGTTGTTGCAGAAACGATCACTGCGGCTAAAAAACGAGTAGTGCATTGTACGATTCCTTATGCAATCAACTATCAAAGGATATGCTCTGTGTGAGATATAATAAAGAAACGCACGCCACATTGCACATATGTTTCAATGAATAGATAGAGTTACATACCCTATTGTCATTGATATCCAACTTCGCACTTTCCTGTACTCATTCGAGAAACCCCAAAATGTATTACAAGTTGGGTCCGATAAAGATCAGATGGAGTGAAGTATTTCTTGCAATGTTTACAAAAAAACCGGGACACTTGAATGCCTCTTTCGAAATATGTGATCATTCCAATTGACCTCACGATTAATTTTCATACTTAAACCATTATGACAAGACGCCATCAATGAGACAACAAAATTGTGTCTTACTAGCATTAAATTCTACACTATCGCTCGATAGCAACAAGTTTCAAAATGAGAGCCTCGTGCCAGACTATATTAAAACCCTTGGATATATCTAGAGCGACAACTTTGCTTTCACCAAATCGGTGAATAGACTCACTTCACATCTCGGAGAGCAACACCATGAAATTGAAAGTGAACTCATTCTGATTTTTTTTTTTTTGTTTCGTGAAGCACCAAAATGTTTCCCAATCGCTAGCAAATGTTATGAAGTAACACCTTATTGGTTGTCTGGCCAGATATTGCCTTCAGAACCTTTTGAAAGGTAGGTGTGTGATTTATTTTTAACACCACAGCGGCATACTTAACAGAATTCCTAAAATATAAAATTATTGATTATAAAATTTATTTTTCAAATTGTTATGTACGTATGTGTTAATGCAATTTTAACCAATCGCTTAATATTAAAATAGAAAGTGATTTATCTGGTTTTTGTTACGAATAATTTATTAACTTTTAAGTGCATTTACTGTTAATTTTCTTGAAGATTTAAGCATTGCACAGTGTAACAGAGATGAGTAAATAATTAAAGAGAATACATTATTAAAAATATTTTTAGTTTGTTTCTTTAAAAAAAATTTTTTTCCTGACAAACACTTTAAAGCAAACTCAGGAAACAGGCAATTAAAATAAGAATATTCTAATGTTTTAGGTTTATAACGAAATAGTTATAAACATTGGTTTTCAAACAGTGTAGATTTCTTTAGTTGATTTTAACTTTCAAAATATGAAAATTAATATAACTCACCAAGATTTAATCAAAACTCATGACAACTGATTAAAAGTTAATGGCTCAACAAACTATTAAAGCCTTCTACATTAAGTTTTCAAACATGGCTTATTTAAAAAATTTTGTTTTAAAAATTTAAAATTTTCCTTTATCAATATTTACAATTTCACAATATTTATAAATTATAAAAACAGAAAAAGATGTAAAAAAAATAAATTAAATAAAAATTCCTAGCCCAAGGCAACAATTATATGATCAAATTACACATAAATAGAGCAGAGTTGTTAACTAAAATCTACTCTTGTAATCAAACAAATTTTTCAACATTCAACCGACTATTAAATCAGTATAATTTGTCTAAAAACTAGACACTCCTCAGACGGTTGCCAGACGACATCAGAGTGGTTTTTAATTCACTGACACTCACAGAAGCCAATAGTTGTTGTTGTTGTATAGTATATAACCCAAGAAAAACGAAATAAACTGAAAAAAAACGCAGAAAAAATTAAATAAAAACCATCAGACATGAATTCGTAACTTTTAACTGTGCGGAGTAGATTGGTAGAGATAGACAAGTTAAAGTGTTAAGTAGTCACAATCACATATGCGCTCGTATGTCAGCTGGATACTTGTTTCGTGTAGATGAGCGAGGGATTAACAAACTGACATTGTTGAAGGTGGTTGGGTGACTGACTACCTGGCTAGTTATTTAGCTGTGTGACGGTGTTAGCAAATTATGATGATTGCAGTATCATAATCACTGTAGTAATAGTTGTGATAAATTAGACTAGAAAATCAAAAATAAATACATATATGTACTATATTATAACAAAAATAAAAAAATCATACTATTTATCTATCTAACTAAACAGAACACCTTACAGAAGTTTATCACCTGTTTAATAAAAAACTACTGAAAATATATAAACAATATATAAAAAATATATACATATTAATATACATATGTATGTGTATAACTTTAACATGCTTTGGGAGAGACGACGTAATAATAAATACAGTATTCCCCGCTAAATTACTATGCACTTAATTGCCCTTCACGCTTATTTACTTCAATTTCTAAATCCCCTATTTTTTTTTTCTAATAAAACTATACGATTAATTAACTTTTGCTTAATTGCGTTATTAGCTTAATTATCTCAAACAAATTTTCCCCCAAAGAGATACATATAATTCGAGTATCAATTAAAACCTACTCTTATCATTAGATAACACTATGCGACAAATGAAGACTTTTGGAAAAACGCACGAACTCCACAGTATAGGTTCGATTTTACTACCCAAAGTTAGTAAAACCCTGTACTCGGTTTTGTCAGATTAACTACCATTTTTTTTACAAGGACTGTTAATTTTTCACTAACAATGTATGACAATATTGAAGCCATTGTAAATCTGAACAACTTATGTGAATATATAAATACAATCTGAATGTGTCTAGGCATCCAAAATAGCTTACAAAGACCAATTTGTACTCTAAAAATTTTATTTTCCACTAATTTTTAAAATAAATGTTTTTTAGTTTTTTTTTAATTTTTAAAAAAATTGAAATGTTTTTCACAAATTAACTTTTAACAGAAAACCAAAATCTTATATAGTAATAGAAAGAAAATAATGTTAAATTAGCAATAAATAAAATGAAGTAACGATATAAATTACTTTGCAATAAAAAGCCACCTTAAATGAGGCGCTGGGAATATAAATACTTATAAAATAATGAACCATTTTGAATACTTTGGTATTTTCCTTAAACGGATTACACAGTGTTACAGTAAAAATATACTTCTAAAACTACCTAATATAAGTTGTAGACCTTGTTGAGAGAATCGTTTCTCAATTTTCAAAATTTTAAATAATCCCTCAAAATTTGAAGACTAATGAAAAAATATTGATTCTGAAAACTACGAATAGATCTCTTTTGGCGTTTCGAGTGCTCTTGAAATGTTTAGAAAACCTCTATTTTATTTATTTGTGTTCATTTTATTAACTATATAAAGTCTTAATTTTTCACTCGCAATTTTTGTTTTCAAATTATTAAATTTCCGTTTAGATGATGTCTTTATTTAAAAAAAAAATAATTGGCATTGATGAATTATTATTTTATTTAATGTCTTTGATTCCTGTTATGGTTGCCATTCGTACTAATTTTACCAGTACACGTACTTGTTTTTATTCAATGTAGTGGTTTAGGTTAAAACATTTTGTTTAAAAATGAACAAACTTTTTATTATAAAAATTTTATACACCACCAATATAAGTCACTATAATATTATTATTAATTTACTGTAAATGCCCAAGTTTATCTAAATTACTTGACTGGCATATTGTTGTCAATAATAGCAGTCATTTGTAACACATGTTTAAATAATGATTAAAAAATATACTTAATATTATTTTTTATTACAGTACGTAACTTTTCGCCACGCATGGACTACAATAACAACGAATGGCGGCCAGTAGGCAGAGGAGATCCATTAAAAAATGATCCTACATTCGACTATAGTCCTCCTACTCTCGATCGAGTTAAGTATTGGGCTGATCCCGATAAGGACAAAGAAAAAACTGATGAGGTTTCAAGTGCATTAGTTGATGCTAAACTGAAAAAGGCTAATCCGGGTAAAAATGAAATATTACTTTTGGGCGTAACGGGTGATAGAATGCGAGGAGGTTCCGCCCTGTATCAACATCAAGCACCCAATATGTTAAAAAATGCTAAGGGAGAAACACCCCTTTTACAACCAAAATATACATCAATTAGACGAAGTTACTATGCTCATCAACCACCAACCCATTTGATGCCACCGCCTATGCAGCCTATGGTACCAGCAACACAACAAAACCAGTTGCAACAAAGCCAAATTCAACAGAAACAGTCAATGCATATGATTAAACCTGTACATACGGAATATCGACACAATATGCCTGCAGCACATGGTCATTCTTACTTGAGTTCTTCTCCTATGAGTTTAATCAGCGCTCAGTCGAAACCTAATTATATGTCTGCAGCAACTCAACCTTGGATGCATACCTCATCTAGCTCACCAACTTCATCTTCTTCAGGTCATTCTGTTATAATGTCTGGTAATTCTCATCGTTATAGTCACGATACATATTATCGGGCACCCGATTCTCATCACCAAGAATCCGTAAATTACGTAACTTATCACAATCGGCCTAGTGTAAGCAGTACGCCTTCAATAGGTATGCCCATGAGTGCAGGAAGTATAAGTCATCATGAAATATATTCTCCTAACTCCATAAGAGGTTCCTCTATTGTTCATAAAGTAACCACTAGCTCAAGAAAACCCTGGATTCACGATTTATTACAAAAAGAGTTTATTAAACCGATCAAGCCCACACAGAGTCCCAATACGTATCATATCGATAATATAAAACCATCGTCACATATGGAATCCCACTTTGAGCCGATTTTAAGACCACAAGGTATAAGCACTACCTATGCTCCAGTAACGTTTGTAACGCCAACTACTACGCCTAGCTCTACTACTGCCCAAAGTATTTACTTAACCAGCACCAGCCAACAACAACCTACTTCAACATCTCCCTCTCCCAAGTATACAACGTCCATGCCAGCTTTACATACTACCCAGCAAACTCCTCGTACTACTACCACATTGAGTCCAACAAGATTATTAATACCAAATACTAGCAATTTAGCTTATCGCCCCACTGTAACGCCTATCAAAATGACGACTGATTCCTTGTTTTCTCACTATAATCAACCGGAAAAGCCTTTACGAGGCCCCATGTATTTAATCATTGAGGGGCACTCTAAAGTGAAAACTTACGGTAAAGATGAATTGGACCCTCATAAGCCAAAAATTGTACCTATCATACCGAACCGTGAACCCATAGTGAGAATAGCCGATCCAAATGAAAAACGAGGCACACCAGAAACATTTCAAGTAAAGCATTTACATACCAAAACCACACAGACGATTGAATCAACCACAGTTATAACTTCTAAAGATGCTACGACAACAACAACTACCAAAAGACCAGAAGTTAAAACTACTGTAACGACCACAGTTCAGCCTAAAACTAAACCTAAGACAACAAACAAGTCTAACATTACTACAGTTAAACCATCTTCTAAGGACCTTATAACTTCAACCACCGTAAAACCTTTAATAAACAAATTAGCTCCAAAATTAAGCGTTTCAACCACAACCGCAAAGCCTAAAATCGAGAAATCAATCGGCAAGGATAACACTGAATTAAACAAACAAGAAAAACCATTATCGCAAGATACTAAAATCGTTAAGATTTCAAATCCTAATGCTATTCAAACTCCTGAAAAGCCAAGTCAAACTATAATTAAAGAAACGCCCATAAGTATGCAAGAATATGAACCTCCTACTGGTATGCAAGGTCTATTAAGCTTTCTAGATTCCTCGCTTGATAGCTTACTTAAAGAGGATCACATAGCTAATGTCCCTGAAGCAAAAGAAGGCACCACTAAACTTAAGCCACTTCCTATTAAAAATGCTAATGAACAACCAGTACCACCAGCTGACATTGAAGCCCGTGTCAGTACTAAATTAGAACCTATTAAGTCTATTGACTACGGAGATTATGTAGATGATAATTATTTCCAATTTACTACTGAATATTTACCACGAGAAACCCGACAAATATTTGATTATGATCAATTACCCGAATCCAGAATTAACCTTAAAGATGATGAAAACTTTGAAGACGTCCTAGGCGAAATTGACGAGGATGACAACCTTTCTGCTTTAAGTCTAGAAGACCTATACGATGATGTTGAGGTGGAAGAGGGCTTGAAAACGGGTGATAGTAAAGATAATACACACAATATTATCAAGCGTATTGATTCCTTAGTAAGCGACAACATAGAAGATAGTTTTGATGATTCATCATCTTCGTTAGACAATGACGAAACGGACATAACGGATAAAGCTCCAAGGGATTTCAATTTACAGCAAACAAAGCAAGAAATTATTAACGCGTAACATTAGTTCTTAAAAATGTTCAAAGTTTTTTTTTTAATTAAAGTGCACATCTACAAAGCATATTATGTCCTATTCTGCCAATAACCAAAATTTTGAGGTATAATTTCGTAAAATTGTTTATTTGCAAGAGTTTTTATGACATTATTACGTTTTGTAAATTCATCTTTAATTTATACGAGTACATGAATAAAAGCAAAAATGAAAAATATTCAATAATTTTAAAAGTATTTTTATATACTATTCTATACCAAATCTTAAAATATTTTATATTTTGAATCTTTTATACAGGCATACATACATATTTTATAGTTTACTGCCTTATTCCGTTAGACAAGCAATTTCAAACAGTGTTCGAAAATTTACCTTATAAAACGTACTTTAGTGTTCTGTACTGTAGAATATTAAGTTCAGAAACACTAAAAGTGTTTGTGTAGGAAATTCAAATTAAACAAAAAATATTATAATATTTTTGAATTTTCTACATAACGAATATACTGTTCTTAACCTATAGAAAAAAAAAAACAAAGGAAAAATATTTTTTGTTGTAATTTTTTATTTCAATTTTTTTATTTTAAACTGATTGATAATAAATGCAAAAAAAGAAAATATTTTGAAATTTGGGGAAAAATAACCCAAGATCACTAAACCAAAATGTATACAAACACTAAAACTGTACTGTTTTAAAACAAAAAACAGAACGACTTATTCCGGTTGTGTAGAAATACACAAACACTAAAAAAATAAATACCGTTCTTGGATTTGTGAACCGTACATATAATAATGTACAGTTTATTTTCGAACACTGATTTCAAACCATTGAAAATTTTTATTAAAAATAATCAATTTTTAAAATATTTTTGAACACTTTTCATATTAACTTTTAATCATTAGCAATTTCTTGTCTGACGTAAACGGGCAGTTAAATAATTTTGTGCTTAATTTGTAGTATTTCGTATTGTTTTAATTTGTATATAAAAGACAGCTTTATTTATTTGAAAACAAAAAAAAAACAGAAATTCCATTTTCTCTCAAGAGTCGTTTAATTTGTAAGATCCATATCACGTTTATTTTTGTGATTGATTATTTATTTTAGATTATAAGTTAATACATAGTTGATTAAAATAAAATTATTTATTTAATAAAAAAGAAATATTATATTATTCCTTATAAATTAAAAAAGTTTGTTTTTAATATTACTATCACAATAACAGTAACACAGTGACTTCTCCAAGAATGTGGCAATTGACAAGTGTCATAAGCCTATAAACAATGATTTGTCAAAATTTACTTAATAGAAATGTCAATACAAGTTGACATTCAAAGCTGTTAATTATAGTTATCGATATCAATAGTTCTCATGCTATATAGGAAATATATACATACAAATGCATGTACATATGTATATAGAAAAAATTTTAAATGTTTATTTAATATTGTATTAAAGCTTGAGAGGACCCTCGTTGTAAATGTTTTACATAAACGTGGAGTATTTAATTTATATTTTAGGTTAACAATTTTTTTTTTTTTGCATACTTTTAGGAAGAACCTATAATGCCACAAAAGTTTTAAAGCCACTGGAAGAAAATTGTATACAAAAATTAATTTTATATTTATTTGTGTACTCTCATCTCCTGGCACGTTTTCTAATAGCAATTCAATGACCCATGTTCACGTGTATATCGGTGCTTTCAATTATACATTCAAAATAGAGATCCAAACTCTAATGACGACTTGCAGACTTTTCTCTTTTTTATTTTTTTTTTATTTTTATTTACTTTGGTTTCTCGCTAACGCTATAATTAAGAGAGTATTCGAAAAGAGTGGAAATTTTAAAAAAAGAAAATAATTACGTACAAAAGAGTTAATAGCGAACGCCTTCTCAGAACAAAGTTAGCGACCGGCAACTTTAATTATTGATATACAGTTTTTAAAACGAATAAATTTTTTCGGTGTTCAGTTAATAATTTCTTTTTGAGAGTTGAAGATCTATAAATATTGTTTTTACATTTTAAGGCAATGATAGAAATACACTGCATATTGTAGTGGGCAATAAAGCCACAGAGACCGTGATTAGAAATAAGCATAGATACAAAATCGAATGAGGTACCTTGTTAATTATGAAATATCGGATACGCAACTGTCAAGGTTGGCACTGGCCGATATTTTTAAAATTCGTCAAAGCTACGAAACTGGGATGACTCTTTTGAAATCCTAGTTATGTTGACGGTTGTAGAATATATCTTCAGGTGGTTTCTTATCTTCTGAATGAATGAATAGCTGAAAACGTGGGTGCTCAATGGCCAAAGTGTAATCGGCTTTACATATAAAAGTTTAAATATATATACAAGAGTAAAAGCCATCGCTTTCGTTCTCTATTTGGTCAGCCATTGTTTGGACAATCTAAAAAATGAACAAAAACATCACATTTGCGTACTGCTTTGAGCACAGAAACCCGCTACAAAGTGTAAAAGTTGAAAATTTGTATTTACTTTATTTTAATATTTCAAAAATTAGCATTGTGATTCGATGACTAAAATAAAATACCTAAAAAGTACACGTCACTAAACTAAACGTACTAAGAGAAACATTGTTAAACCATGAGAGAAGGGAAGCCAGTCGTGGAGAATCAACAAAAAAATGAACATTTGTCCAACGTGCATATAGGTATATACATACATATCTATGTATATGCATGTAGTTCCAGTAAAAATATCAACAATGAAAAAAGATCACCAATCATAATACAATTCAATAAAGAGACGACGTCAGTAAACATGATCAGCGATAACTAAACAATACAACAACACAATTTTTAAAAAATATTTATTTTTTATTATCATTTCTTTAAGAAATTTCATATGAACATGCATCTGTGCTTCTTCTACTCGTATAAATAAAAACTAAAAAATAAAATTAAACAAAAAAACTTGCTGTTATCAATTAAGAGAGACAATAAACGAGTCATAGTTAAAGAGAGTAAGGGAATCTTAAAATGTACATAAATATGTCTAAAATCAACAATATTGAATAAATTTTTATTAAACGAAAAAAAAGCAGTTGATTTTTTTAGTTGTTTTAAACGCGTTGATCGGTTAAGTCTCATATTATCTGTACTCTCTCGATTTATAGACCTAATATGTCCAAGACATATTGAGAAGAAATTTTTTCAATTTAAATAAAGTACTAATGTGATGTTAAATTTTGTAAACAAAAACAACAATTTTGAGAGATTTACATAATAACGAAACAAGAAAGTTTAAAAAACTAATAAAATTAAAAAAAACTACAAAATATATGTGGGTATATGTATATATTCAATTATAAATAAAAAAATCTATCGCGTGCGGAACCATTATAGCAAAACAATGTGCCACAAACATTAGGGAAGTGCATCAACATCATTAACATTAGAAGCCGGCATTGAATATACATGCATGTGTAAAATTGATCAACAATTACAAATTTAATTTGTGTGTTTCGTATATAATTATTTAACAAAGTGTTAGTATTACATATCTAATTTTACAAAATGTTTGTTTACGTTTTAATAAAATTCATATGGATGTACATATTCATGTATCTATTTATTTTGATTTTGTGCTGATATGTATACTGATAATATTTCTAAATATATGTATGTATATGTACATATGTACGTATGTATGTATGTACATCCCTGTATATTAAAAAATTCTCTTTATAAATATATACACACAAAATTTTATGTACAAAATATGTAAGTCTATATGCATATATACACCTACAATTTATGTAAGTATATTTGCTTACATAGGTACATACATATGAACATATGGTATTAAAAATCTAATCAGAACCAAAAATTTTGATAACAAAACAATACATATTTATGTATCTTTTAGTTTAGAATAAAATAAGAAAACAAAATATACGGTAAAAATTATTAATTCTAAAAATGTTTTTTATACAGAAATAACAATAACAAAATTATGAAAAACTGGTATACTGCTAAACATTTCCTTTTAATTTATTTCGCAAATATTAGTGTTTTTGATTATTCGATTCTTAGACTATCGCAAAATGATATTACGAATACAAAAAATTTCTTTCATTTTTACAACGAATTCTTCAGATTTTGTCAATATTGTATGTGTGAAAAAAATGCAGGGAATCCACAGTATAGGTTCGATTGTACTACCGAAAGTTAGTAAAACCCTGTACTCGGTTTGGTCAGATTGATAATCAAAATCAACCTCAAAACATTTTGAAAATCACTGCATCACTCAAAAAAAGGTGTTCTCAGCTAGCTCAAACTTAAAGATACTGCTTAACTATGTTTGGGAATACTGTAGTAAGACTCTACTGAAACAAATTTTAAAATATTTTTTGGGCAAAAAATAATTTTTTCTGGCACCGTTTTGCAAAAATGTACCAAAAAATTTTTATTTTTTTACTTTTTTCAGCATAACTTACAGGGACTCGTAATTTTTCAATAACAATGTATGACAATATTGTAGCCATTGTAAACTGAACAACTTTCAATATAATCTGAATGTGTCTAGGCATCCAAAATAGCTTACAAAGACCAAAAATGTAATATTTCACTTTTTTTTATTTAAAAAATTTTAATTATTTTAAAAAATAGTGAAAAATAAAATATTGATCATTGAAATTTTTAACAAAAATAAACAAATAAAAAATACTTTTTTTTAATTATACTCAATATACTTAGTTTTAAAAATGTATAAATATGTATAAAAACACACTTTTTCGAAAGCAGTTTTTACTGATTTATAAATTAAATGCATGCATATGTATGTAGTATGTATGTAGTGTATGCTTAAACTTGTATTTTTTTTTTTTGCAAATTTTATTAATTTTGTAGGCCAAAAATTCATAAGACACAATTTATTTGAACAAATTCAAGTCGGAAAATAAATGCCTAACCTTTTTTCTAAAACTTCTACCATTTACCTAATAAGAGTTTAATAATGGTCCACAAATGTTATATATACACATGTGTACGTATGCATGTATATAAGTTTCAAAGAATAAAAGAATTTCATCAGATTTTACAAAAATATTTAGGAAATTTATTCAATTAAAGGTTAAAATTTGTTATTCTAGAGTTAGCTATTGCTCATATAATAAATTTATTTGTTTTTCTCTCTTTATTTACATATTTTGCCTAACAAATGTCCGAAATATTTGTTTATTCATTTCGAACTTTGATGTACAACAACAATAGTTATACTTTTATATACTAAAGATAAATAATAATTTTAACAAAGAAAAAAAATCATCTGTAAGCGAACTGAACAATAAAGTAGTACCTATTATATAAAAACAAATTTGTGGACTTTTGACAAAATATCTCAAAATTGTTGAACGTAAATCTATTTGTCTAGTCTAATGCTTTAGATTAAAAGACAACACACACATCTTATATACATACTTGTATGTATATTATTTATAATTTTTTTCTTTTAATATAGATATTTACAAAAAAAGTTAAAGTTCTTAAAAATTTCAACTATAAAATGAAATTTTCTTTTGATTTAAGTTCTTTTACTTTTCTTTTTTTTATTGCTTGTTTAAAGATTTTTCGAAGCACATTTTAGATTTTAGTGAAGTTTTTTTTTCTATATAAATATGATGCGCTGTTTTAGGTCTATGTCGAAATTATTAACATTTTAATGATTTTTTAAGTCTTCAGGAGCGTTGACAACAAAATATGTAAAATTCACACAAAAATTAACATTTATTTTAATTTAGTATTACTACCTATAAAGAGAAATTGATTTTGTAAATAATTTCTTTCTTTATTTTACATGCTTCAAAATAGCCCGGTATATGTGTTTTTTTATATTTAATAAAAAAAATTGTTTAAGACTTTTTAATATCAGTAGTAAAGTAATACATAAATTTTTTTTTAAATGAAACAACAAATCTTAAAGTTCAATGGACTTGCTTTAAAAAAAAGCATCCAAAATAAGAAAAACAAAGAAAAATTTTGCAAAATATTTTTTTAAAAAGAGTATATTTATATTTCTTCACAAATTATTATGTGTTCAAAATGCAATTATTTATAAATATTGTTTGTATTTGCATATTTAAAGAATGCAGATAATTCCGAGTAAATATAAAATAATTTTACTTAATTGTGTTCACCATTATCTGTGGTACAGATACATATATTGCGTTTGAGTTAATGACTGTTGCCCTTCCTTCCAATTTTATGCTTCCTAATCATTATTAAATTTAAAAATAGCATAAACCAGCAACTAATCAAACCCAATGTTTTTTCAGCATTCAAAACTAAAATGTTTACAAAACAGGCATTACCATAAATTTAAATCTTTTTTAATAAACTAAGATGAGAAATTAAATATACGCGGAAGACTTATACAAATTTTTGTTCAAACCGGCGCAGTAGTTTAAAGTTTATCGCCGTTTTAATGTTTGCGACATCTATCGAACAAATGTAAAATAAACAGAGTTGGGTTTATTGCATTAGATTTAATTTTCCACTAAATTTAGTGGTAGTGGAAAAAATAGTGCATTATCGCCTATAATATTTAGTGGTAGTGGTAATTTAGTGCATTAAAAAAACCATTTTAGTGGTAGTGGAAATTTAATGCAGTAAAAAAAAAACAAATTTAGTGGTAGTGGAAATTTATTGCATTAAATAAAAAAAATTTAGTGGTAGTGGAAATTTATTGCATTAAAAAAACAAATTTAGTGGTAGTGGAAATTTATTGCATTAAAAAAAACAAATTTAGTGGTAGTGGAAATTTATTGCATTAAGTAAAAAAAATTTAGTGGTAGTGGAAATTTAATGCATTAAAAAAAACAAATTTTGTGGTAGTGGAAATTTATTGCATTAAATAAAAAAAATTTAGTGGTAGTGGAAATTTATTGCATTAAAAAAAACAAATTTAGTGGTAGTGGAAATTTATTGCATTAAAAAAAACAAATTTAGTGTTTTTGTACTATATTCACCTGCCACCACCTTGTAAGTAATGTCACCATGGTTTTGTAATAACACAGTGCAACAGTGAAAACAAATTTACCGAATCCACAGTATAGGTTCGATTGTACTACCAAAAGTTAGTAAAACCCTGTACTTGGTTTGGTCAGATTCACTACCAATTTTTTTATGGACCTCAAAAGATTTTGAAAATCACTGCATCACTCAAAAAGGTGTCAGTTTCTGGCCAACAGTGCTAACTCAAACTTAAAGATACTGCTTAACTATGTTTGGCAATAATGTAGTGAAGACTCTACTGAACAAATGACCTACAAAGAATCTCCGAGTGGGGTCTCGCGAACAGGGTCGAATTTAAGGCGCTCAAGACCCAATGTTGTTTTATAACGCATAGGCGTTGTGATGATTTAATCCTGCCATCTGTGACTATGGGTAATGTAAATATTGAGGAGGCTGACGCTCTTGATGCTCTGGGCATGAGAATTAGTTGTGATATCCGTTGGAATGATCACATATTTCGAGTGTCGAAAGAAGCATTCAAGTGCCTCGGTTTTCTAAAACGGAGCAGGAAATACTTCACTCCATCTGACCTTCTCAATATTTACAAAACCTTCATCCGGCCTAGGATGGAATACAACTCTCATGTATGGAGCGGTGCTTCAAAATCAATTTTGGGGCTTCTCGACCGCGTACAGGAAAGGGCGAAGGTGCTTATCGGCGACGGTAGGGTATCCAATTCTATCGATTCGTTGGAACATCGGCGCAATGTGGCGTGCGTTTCATTGTTCTATCGATACTACCATAGGAGGTGCTCTGATGAGATAGGGGAATTGATTCCGGGTGGTCGCATATTCCTGCGGACTACACGTACCTCTCTCAGAGCGGAGCCATTTGTGGTTGATTGTTCAGTGAATCGCACAATGCATTATAGAGAGAAATCGTTCTTTGGCCGCACCGCTCGTTTGTGGAACAATCCTCCGGCAAAAGTTTTTCCTGCCAATTACGATATCAGTAGGTATAAATCAAATGTCCACAAACACTACTCCCTCTTTCCCCCTTCCCACAACATATTTTCCTAGACCAGCACAATGTACTTCATGAGTAGGGGCCGTCCCCTGAGTGCTGGCCTTAAAAATAAAAAAAAATTTTGGTAGTACAATCGGACGTATACTGTGGAGTTCGTGCATTTTTCAAAAAGTCTATTTCTCACAGTGTAATTATTGCTGTAGTTTGTAAATTTATCAGTTACTTATTACTTTATTTACTTTCATAGTGTCACACGATTTTTGAGTTAAGTATACAGAAATGTTTCAAATATCATGATTGATATGGTGTATAAGATCCATTATAATCCACGGGAAAGTAGGCGAGTGTTCTTATTTTTTAATCACAATAACGAATTATTTTATTAGAAGTTACTTTTTCAGAGAAACAAAAAAATTATTTATGCAAAAAGAATTATATATCACAAGTTGAAAAATTTAGTGTAAACTGTGCAGTTGTTCGGGTTTACTATCTTTCTGTTCTATACACATGCATATAAATAGATCGCCCACAGCGACACCTCTTGAGAATTTTCTGACTTTTCTTTTTTCCTCAATCTTCTTAGAGCAATAACGAACAAGACCGTGGAAAAAAGTAACCAATGTGGTTTAAACGTTTTTAAGTTTTAAGCATATTTAATTCATACTACAAACGGCATTTAGTATTCTTGTTAAAATTATTGAAAAAAAGATAAGGAAACTTAGTATAATTTATAATTAAGAGAGTATACTAAAATTGGCGGCCTATTTTCTGAAACGTCGACATTACGAGTTAAATTTCACAGAAGTATTGTTTTCTTGGCATGAGAATTTGAATTTAGGCAAGCATTTAAAATTAATTCAATTCTATTAACGCTGCAGAAGTTATAAAATAAATAATAATTTCTGCTGGATATATGGAAGTATAAACATTTTCTAAAATCTTAACCGCAACTTATGAACACTTATTTCCTTTTGTAAACGTAATTGAATAAAATAAATTGTAGATTAATGCAAATGAGTAATACAACACATCATAGTGCTTTACACAATTTACATCCAAACGTAGTGTCGAATATATAAATGTATATAAAGTGACCAGCAGTGTGGGATATTAAATTAATATTGGTTGCGTTTTAAAAAGTTTTTGTGGTACAACGTTTACAATACCATAACTTAGCAGTTCGTTAAAGTATAAGTATTGATCGTTTAAGCATACACTCAAGCCTTAACATTGTCTAAGAAAAAATAACAAAAGTTTTTCAAGTCGCAATATCGCACTGAGAAACAATTATTTTAGTAGGTACCCTAATTACTTCCCTACACTGGTTTAAGAAGCTACATAGTACGTTAACATTTGACAAATATTTCATTTTATACAAAAAAAATTCTTAACAAAAATAATTAAAAAAAAAATAGTAATAATATTTACATTTTCAATGCACTAGTTTTCAAACAATAAACAAAGTTTTTCAATAAAATAGTGGTTATGTTTTTGGCATTAAATATTTGCCGAATGTGAACGTATCTTTAGTATGAACTGACACAAAATGTCAGTTATTAATGCCCATTTCCAAGTTCCTTCATCATTTTCCTACATTTCCTGTGCAATAAAGATAATGATAACAAACGGCCTTTTAAAAATTATTTTAGTTGCGTATAGCAATTGTCACACATAATTTTCACATTGCTATCTGGTCACTCTATAATTTTAAATTGTACGTAAACTAAATGCAATATAACCATAATTTTCGAGATATCATTGTATCAGTATGTAAAATTATCTAGTACCACGAGGAAATTAACGGCGAAAGAAAGAGAGAGTGAGCGATAATTTACTAAAAAAAAATGAAAACACTTGTCAATAAATTTAAAGAATGTTTTTAAATCTTATCGTCACCTTTGAATACGAAAGAAAAATTTGTTATCAATGAAATGTACGTATACATACATACATACATATGCACATAATTATATACACATTTATTAATTTTTTTTCTATAATCTTAAATTTTAAAATAACTTATTAAACGTGGAGTACGTAAATAATGATAAAACGTTTTAAAATGCAGTGGAAAAAACTCGTAATAAATATATTTTTATTTATTTACCATTTAATTCATAAACGGGAAAGAAAAATAAATTTATAAAATATTTATACAATAAAAATTTAGAATAAACATTATCCGAATGTGGCCAAATCAACATCGGACACTCACCGTCGCATTATTTTTCGAAATAGAAAAAAATTAAAGCCACACGATCAACCACAACGCCAAACATACATGGTGAACGAGCGCTGTTAAAGCTGGAAGAAGACTGACATTTTTATTGAAAAAATGTATTAAGCGACGAAGCTAATTTCTGGTTGAATGGATATTTATAGGAACTAGCCCGCAACGGTTGATACTCTGGAAGCCGATTGTGAAGAGTTTATTCGTAAGATACCGTCCAACATTGAACCCAGCGTATCACCATTTACATAAAATCATCTTTAAACATTAAATTATATAGATCTTTCTATCGATTTAAATAAAGATTTACTCAAAGCTCTTAAAAATCACCAATTATTTTAGTGAACAATATCTAGGATTGTATATCGAACATTGCACTGAAAATTGAAAAACAAAAAATCTTGCAATAAAACCATAACGATTACAGAGTTCATTGAATAGAAATTTTTACATTAGCAACACATTTTAAGTACTGATGCTTAAAACGATACGAGTATTTACTAATTTAATAACGCCTTATCACAGAAAAACTTGTTGCTAATTGTGGTTTACTAAGTTCGAAAAAATACATATATTTATATATAAACTTTAATTTTATTAATTGCTGAACAAAAAAAAAATTACTGAAAAATTGTTCACTAAATTAAAAATTAAGTAAAATTTTATTGGCTCTTGTTTTGTTTTATAAAAGTTATCACAAGTTTATTGAACTGTAAGGTCTTTAAAGCATAATTCAAGTATTTAGATTTCGCTATTCGTTTGTGTGGGATATTATTATGTGAAAAAATATATAATTTTTCCATGATGTGAATTATGTATGCATTAGGGTTGACAAACGGAACCGTTTTTCGCAAAACCCAGAATTCCGGGATTTTTCGAAAAATAAGAAATTAAAGCTTTATTATTTTTTATACTTGTATATAACTATTTATTAACTTTTTATCAATTAAAATCTTTTAAAAATATTAAAAATGCTTTTAATTCCATCAATATAGAAAATAACAAAAAACAAAACAATTTGTTAAAAATATATTGTTAAAAATATAAAGCAGAAAATAAACTGTTAAAATAATCGGTACTTATGGGCTAATAATGCATTTACAATACATATTTGAAGACGGCTTTTTTTAAATCGACTGTTTTTTATATCCCTTCCCTTAAATTTTAAGTATTTCTATGTATGTATTTAAATTATTTTATTTTATTTTATTTTATTTTTTTTTTTCTAACTCATCTGTATTTATATAATTTAATTTTTACTTTACATTTTTTAAACATGCTAGGAAATGCTCAAAAAATGCGTTCTAATATTTGGTCACTTTTTTTCATATCAACTGCTAAATTGGCATCACTAATAGTCTATACAATTAAAATATAATTTTTCAAATTATTTTTTTATATTGTTTCATACAGATTAAAACTCTGAAAAATGAATTAAATCATTTTTTTTTTTAATTTGACCCAATTTTTGTAGACATAAAATATTAAAAATATTATGAAAATTCGTTTTTATTCTTATAATTTTAAAGGCTAGACGTTGGTTACAAATATTATTGATAGTAATAAGGGCACATTTGTTTATGTATTTGAGTTTGAGAAATAAACAGCCGGATTTGAAAGCACGTGAATAATAAATAAAAACATAAATTTTATTTACTTCCTTAAAAAACTTAAACATTTTGTATTAGAAAAACCGGTTAAATTATGAGTTTTAGAAATCGAAAGAGACAACAAAATTTAAGTGCTGATCTTTAAAGAAGGTTAAATATTCGGCAGGCACATTTCATTATAAACCAAATACAATAGACAATTGAAGAAAGAGTATAAAAAATAAATAAAATTATGACTTGCAAGTTACGAAAGAGTATACAAATAAATAATTTCATTGAACTTTTTGTTATCACTCAAGGCCATTTAAAATTATGCTTCTTACTTGTGGATTTCTGTTGAGATTTTCCAGAAGAAAACGAAATACCAAATATGTTGGCAAATTATAAAATGAACTTGTTGCATTAAAATTAAGAATTCAGTGCAACATCTACAGCAAAATATACCCCAATGCTTTACTTATTCTTCCGTCTGCAATCAGAGATGTAAAAGATTTATTTTATAGTAATGTGATTTTTTCAAAGTATAAATTTTAAATTACTAATATGTATGTACATGTACGAGTATGTACAGACATATAGCATAATATATAGTCAGGAATCCTGGAAATTGATATACATATAGTAAAATACAGTAATAACAAATTGAGCGGAAAAAAAGATGAAGTATGGGTGTGGCAAAATTCAATTTTTATACATGTTGGCTTACATTAAAGCCTCCTAAAGATATAGGAATCTGAAAATTTCCTAGTATGTACATAGTCCTAACAATGGAGAATATTATAACGCAGTCGGACCGAAGAGTTTTAGTCTTCGGGTAAAGAGTTTATTAGAACAGGGGCGTGGCAAAATTGCGTCATTTTACATTTCAGCTAATTTCGAATGAAGCTAGGAATTATCAAATATGTTGTTCTGTGGTTGTTTCGTTGTTTGTTAACTTCATTTGCATTGCATCAAAAGAAAAAACGTTAAAAAATTAACTAATAAATGTTTGTATTTGCGCTGCTTGAGTTTGTAAATAAATTTTTCGTGTTTTTTTTTTTTTTTTTTTTTCTTCCTGCCAGGCGAAACTGGCTTAACAGATTGTTTTTATGAATCATTTACTTACAGCTCTGATTTTTAAATGTGTTTTTTGTACACTAAAAAACGTCTTCATAAAAATTTCATTAATTTTAATGATCCATATATAGATGTATAGAAGACATACATACAAGTGTATGATAAAGAAATTTAAAATTAATTTTTGTAACTTAGAAAAATAAAACCATTCAGCAGAACAATTTTAGTTTGTTCCAGTTTATAAAAACTTGAAGTTTTAAAACTGCAACTTTTAAGTTTTAAAATATAAAATACTGGGGAGGCCTCAAATATAGTCTCAAACGAAACGGTTGTGAATTTTTTTATTAGAAAAATAAATTAAATAGTCCTCATTTACAATGTAGAAATTGAAAGCCAGACATTTGTCAATTCTCTTTTGCCCTTGACTAATACCTTTACAATGTAGAACTGAGAAGACAAACAAAATAAGCAAAAGTTACGAAAAATGTCCGGTACAAACAATTGTGTACCACACTCTTCACATTTGCATCCCCATTTCTACGAGCATCGTCTGTCTGTCCCGACAAAGTAAAAACAAGAACCTTTTTTAAAAATAAAATTTTTGGTCTAGTGGTTACTGTGTTGGATTACTAAGACGATAGCGCCGGGTTCATATCTCAGCTCTGACATCTTGAAAAAAAGAAACATGAAAAAATTATTTCTTTTGGCGACTACCTCTCAGCAGTCTACTGACAAAAGCTCTGGGAGTAATTGATTACCATGAAAAAGCTTCTCAAATCTGTCGTTCGGAGACGACTTTAAACTGTAGGTCCCGGTACTCATGGATAAAAATTAACACACACAACATGAGTGCTGCGAGAAGCTAGACCGTAACCCTGACACAGGGTTGTAATGGCCAATTATGTAGTATGTATGTATGTAAACATTAAAATTTCGAATTAATTTTAATTCGTAAAATTACATTAAAAATACATTACCACCCACTTTCAGAGTTACGGCCTAGCTTCTCGCTGTACTCATGTTGTTTGTCAATTTTTATTCATGAGTACCCGAACCTACAGGTTAAAGTCGATTCCAAACGACACACTTGTAAAGCAATCAGTTACTCTAAGAGCTAAGAAGAAGACTGCTAAGAGGTTGTCGCCGAAAGAAATATATTTTTCAAGATGTCAGAGCTGACGTTTGAACTATCGTCTTAGTAAGCCAACACACTAATCACTAGACCACGGCGCATATTTTTAATGTTTGCCTTTTTGAAATCAGCCACACATACAAAGTACACAGAAATGTCGAAAAGATTCAAGAACCATAAAGTGAAAAAAACAATGAAATAAACAATTTTTACCACTAATGCAATGATATGAAAATGTTGTTTTCGTTAAAAAAAAATTCTCAAATTAAATTTTTATTAGTAGGAAATATGTATTGATTTTTTTTTTAATTTCTTTTTGTTAAGACATTTTATGTTACCCATAACAAAAAAACAAATGTTTAATCAAAGAAAGCAAATGAGTATAACTTGTTTAAAACCTATAATATTATATTACAATTGGCAAACTGTATTAAATAACTGATATAATGATTCATTGTAGTCTTACAACACAAGGAAATTATGAAATATTGGAAAATATTAAATGAAAATGAAAGCATACAAATAATTAAAGGCCGTGCAAAGGTCGTATATTTACATTTATTTATATGTATAACATATTAATATTTGTTCACTTTAGCAGTTCATAGTATATAAGTAGGTTTTATAAAACAATAATAGCGGTAATCCCTCTTCGTTGCACAAGCATTTGTAGGCCTTGTAAACATAGCATGTCTGCCCAGCAGAAAATTTTTCAAATTTGGAAGCAATAAATAAAATTGTAAGCAATAATGGAAGCATTATATTGTTTATTCATACCCTAAAGTTTTCAAAAATGCTACAGGATAAGGTATTATTTTTAATTTTTTTATACTATTTGCTTACTGGTTGCAATAAATGTGCGTTTCTATTGCATTTTATCGGCTCATTTTGAAACAAGAAGTAATTACCGCTAACATCTGAATATATTTACTAATAAATTTTGCAAATAAAATTGTGAATTTGAAATTACTGGAGCAACCAATATTTTTATTTATTCTACATTTATTCTTCTTATATTGAAAAAAAAAATTAAAATAAGCACTTATTTTTTGCAACCTTGAAAAACTCTCATATATTTTTTTTAATACTGATAAGAATAAATATTTTTGGTACGATGTTAAAGTATGGCGGTCAAGGATTAGTAACAATGAATTTTAACCTTTTTAAAAATGATTACAGCAATAGTACAAATAATATTATTAGTAGTTTATAATGTTTATTAAATAGCATGTAAAATTATTTTTTGTATTAATTTGTTTGTTATTACAGTTCAAATAGAATACATAATTCCAAAATTGTAAAAAAAAATACTAAACACGTGTGAAAAACTTTCTACTGAATTATAGTAAAATTTTTTAATTTTTTAGTAACTAAATACATTTCACAAAAATGTCTACGAAGGAACAAAATGGCCGTGGAGGAATGATGAAAAAATTAAGACGATCCGCTTCCGCAAGCGAACATAATATGAGCGAATTGCGTAATCGAAAATCTACACAAAATTTGTTCGATCAATATGGTACACCTATAGATCTCAGACAATTTCGTAAGGTTTTAGATAAAGAAGACAATTTAAATAATACAGAAAAGAAGACTAGATATCGGAGAACACAAAGTGTGACTCGCGCCGAAGAAATTACAACCAAAGAGGAAAAACAACGTAAAGAACAGCCTGATAAGCCGTAGGTTAAAAAACAAAACTGTGATTGCCTTTTTACATTCATTCGTTTTTAATTATTTAGCTGTCATCGTCCCAGAGATTCGCTGTTTTCATGGAGTTCAGGATTTAGTAATTTTACCGGCTTAGTTAATTGGGGTTTTTTATTATTAACCATTGGTGGATTTAGGCTGTGTTTGGAAAACTTACTGAAGTATTTAATACAATTTAAATAATTTTTGTTTTTCTGCTAATGAATTCCTTTTCCCTGTTTTTAGGTATGGCATTCGAATAAATCCTATTGAATGGTATTTCTTTTTAAGTGGAAAGAATGAAGGCGAAGGGCACGCCTCTTTGTTTTTAATTTCATGTAAGTGTTATAATTTATTTATTTAATAAATAAAATAAAATTAATAATAAATATTTAAATAAAATCAATGAAACAAATTATTAATTTTCTTTTTAGATTCAATTGTGCATTTATCAATTTGTTTAATAGTGGAAAAAGGTCTAGCTATGGTAAGTAAAATAAAATATTTTATATTTCAAAAAATATTTATGTTATTTTTTATGATTATTTCATGATTACATATATCAAATAATATTATAAAATTGATATAGAGATAAGTTTGTTTCTAAGACTATTTCCCTGGTGCTTTTAACCAACTCGTAAGAGGACTTATACAAAATTTGCTTATACAGTTAAACCTCGATTATCCGGCTCTCGTTATATTAAAATATACAGACATTTATTTTTTTATTTTGTATTTTGATTTAAACATTCGATTTATGTAACTAGAGATTCAAATAAAAATCGTTATAGAGAATGCAAAATCAAAAACGGCGAACCATCGGATTTAGGTTTACATAATAAGACATGAATGTGGCATGAATAATAAATGTAAAGCACGTTTAATAGGGGTACAACACGAATAATAGAGCGAAAAAATAAAAAGAACCGCAAGCCGGTTAATAGATGTAACTAATTAATAGAGGCACGATTAATAGAGGTTTAACTGTACTTATATTCCATATTTTTAGTGGTCATTTAAAATTTTGTGTTCCTTATATTCTATTGCAGTTTTATAGCATAGTTAGTTTAAAAAACAACTGTATAAACAAGAGTGATAAGTGTTTTCAAACTCAAAAATTCTTCTGCACATACATTTTGTATGAAGCAAGCGAAAGTATTGTGGCTGAAAAACTAATTTTGACAGCGGGTTAAGTGAATTTGCTGACAAAAAAGTGTATCGTAGGAGTTTTTTGTGTGTTGGTTAAAAGTAGAAAAAGTAGAAAAATTGAAAAAAGTGACCATTTCTATTTGCTGTAACTTTATTTTATTTTCTTTTTACGCTTGGTGTTTATGTCACACTTATACTTGGTTTAAAAGGAAAATAAAGAACAAAAAAGTGTATCGTAGGAGTTTTTTGTGTGTTGGTTAAAAGTAGAAAAAGTAGAAAAATTGAAAAAAGTGACCATTTCTATTTGCTGTAACTTTATTTTATTTTCTTTTTACGCTTGGTGTTTATGTCACACTTATACTTGGTTTAAAAGGAAAATAAAGAACATTGAAAGTGTAATAAAAAAGAGATAATAAAAAACACACGATTTGAGACTCATAATGTGAATGCTAGGTTTTGGAAGGATCCTTTAAATAAAAATTAAGAAGGCAGGGTGGTTTGAGTCAACGTTTGAATCCACGGTAAGTGTATTCCCATTTCATTTAAATTAAAATTATTTAATTCATACTTCTCATTAAATAAAATTTCGCTAATTTTGATTTATATACACAACAAAATGCTTTAAAAATGTGTGATGCTAAAATAGGAATTCGGACATACATTTTAAGAATATAAGGTGGCAATATTGAGAACAACAATTGGTTGCCGCTTAAGAAAAAATATTATATGTAATTTAAAAGAAAAATTTTCACTTACCAATTTGAATTCATTTTGAAAATCAAAATATCTCTTATAAATAGTAAATGAAAATTGGATATCTTGAATTTTAGGATCTTGAATTTCAAACATTGGAATTTTGCAAATCTGAAATGTTTACGTTTTATTTTATTACAAAGATAGACAAAATTAAATGCTAAATACAAAAATCTAACTAAATTGAAAAATATAACAAAATTTTGAAAAGAATATAAAAAACAGTAAAAATGTATACGACTTACATATGAAATAACTTAAACAATACGTGCACCATACTGATCGCAATATTTTTGTAATGCCTGCTTATGGCTGTCACCTAGAGCAGATACCAACTGAGGTACCTCACCAGGACGTGACTGAGATAATTTTGCTAATGAGTCAGTTAAAAATTTACGACCATCTGAAACATCAGGCAGGAAATCTTGAGTTTTAGGTTGAGCAAAACTTAATTGTGAAAATGCAGCCTGATAGCCAGATGTATCATCAGGTTCAACAAAGTTATCGCCTTCATAAACAGTCTTATCTGGTGGCAATTCAAAAAGCTCAACTAAGGCTTGCAATAGTCGTGGCCAATATTGACTATATGGTGGCGACAACATTCTGGGGCATTCACAGAGTATTTTTGAAATTCCTACGGCTACAGTTTTACGTTCCAATTCTGTGGATGCCTTAGCCATGTCCGGAATAAATACACGATCGAGTACCATACCAAACATATTAGCTTGTATTTGATCAATAAGTTCTACTAAAGCAGTAGCTCCCAATTTTGAAGTGTAATAACAAAAGAACACAATAATGCATTTAACATACTTTGCGGTTTTAGACAATGACAAACGTTGAAATAGTAACGCAAATACTTGACGCATATTTGCTTGCAAGTCTTTGGGAGGATAATATGCCATTAGATTTTGTAAAAGATAAAAACCTTCATGATCATTGGCTTTAGAAGCAATAATTTTTTGGAATATGCCTAGAATGGCGTTCTAAAACAAAAAAAAAAAAACAAAAAATATTATAAAACTATTTCTCAAACATTATTAAAACTTACCAGTTTTTCCATGGCAGCAATTTGTGCAGAGCCTTGCTTAATAAACGCACATAAAAGACGAATAAGAGGAGTAACATTGCCTGATCTGTCCCACAATGGTGGAGCTAACAAACAAGGAAATAGCGCCCAGTAAGGTTCTGGTATGGGACCGGTACCCTCACGGATTTCCAGAAGCAACGACAGCATTTGGAAAACATACGGCATAAATTCCAAAATATCTTGTTGTAGAATACCTTGAAAGACTGGGAATAGAACTTCTTCAAAAGAGCTTACAGCTGCAGCTTGGGTTTTGCAAACAATTCTAGAATAAATTTGCAAATATTTAATGCTAAAAAATAAATATATACAAATAATGTGAACTTACTTAATAGTTAATGAAAGTGTTTCGAAAAGGTAATGATTAAAATGTGGTCTAGAAGGATTTTTAGCTACCATAGTTAAAATTTCTGTTAAACGAGGTAAAGCCACTCCCATGAACGGCATGGAATGCTCTTGCAATGAGGCAAAACTTCGCATTATAGCTTTCATGACATATTCATTTTCATTGGAACCCGGCATTGCTAGTGTAGCAAACAAGCCACCTAACAGATCATTAGCCATTGGTGCTAAATGTTGAGGACTAATCCTAAAATTAAATAGCTTAATATAGAAATTATTCAAAACTAGTATTTATGATTACATACAGTAAACAATTGGCTGGGTCTTTCATGGAAAAAATTTTTTCCAAAGCGCATGCTGCATAACTATGTACGACAACACTTTCGGCCGGTAAGTGTCGTATTAAATGAGGCAATGAAGCCAGAAGAGTTTGTTGACCCAATAAACTTCGAAATACCATTACGAATTTAAGAGCAGCCGACTTTAGAACAGGAAGTTCATTAACTGAAAAATGAATTTTTATTATAAACATAAGAAACATTATTTTTTAAATTACTATTTGGTCTCTCCAACTCTGGAACAATATGTTGAGCACAAAATTGTGGTAAAGGAACAAGTTCCGAAGCATGTGTTATACCGTGCTTCTGGGTACCACCACGGGAAGCAAATGATGTAACTAAATAAATGGCGGTATCTTTTGCACGCCAATTAACAGTTGGATTTTCTTTATACTTAGCCAATAAAATTTCTAAATATTGACCAAAAATTCCAAAAATTTTAGCTTCAAAATTTTGTGATAACGTTTTTACCAAATCGCAAGCAGCACGACGTCTTGTATCGATATCTGAGCCCTCAATATCACGACGTATATATTCTTCAGGACTGTCTTCGAAAAGCTCTTCATCCGACTGACGAAAATCTAAATTTGGTATTACAACTTTTTCACAAATATTGGCTAAAATTTCGGGATTTTCGAAAATTTTGCGGTAATGTGTACGTTCAGCAACCACAGATAAAAATTGCAAAGCATTAGAAACAAGCTGTAATATAGAAAATGGATTAGTTTTAACTATTTTCTATCACTTTATAAGAAAACCAACCGCATCATATTTGGTCTGCATGCCAGTCTTAACCAATAATTCCCATACAGCGGTTACAAATGTTTCCATAAATGGTGCAAACTCTTCGTCATATTTCTGTGCATACATGCCGATATTTTCACACACTTGTGAACGTAAATGTTCCAAAACTCCAGCATCTTCATCATCTCCCGTGTGAAGGCAAGGTACATCTACGGTCAGTAGCTCGTGAAATGCTTTCATCCAAATAGACATATTATCCTCAAAGAATTCTGGTAAATCTTGAGAATTCAATGAAAAGAACACCTTACACACTAAAACCAACGATCCATAAATAACCTTCAAGGCTTCAACATTATTCTCGTGAACCTTTGTTAACTGCATTGTGGCTAGCAATAGATCCGTTAAAGGCTTTGCCATACGATCTAAAACCAATTTAATTTCCTCCCAAAGATTTTGAGACTTAAATTCATATCGATAACGTTTGAAAAGGGAATGTGCCGTTTGCAGAACTCCATTTATAACATTAAAATCGCCGGTGGCAAATTTTTCTACCATTTCGTCAATAAGTTGAGGCCATTTTTTGGGGAAATCATATTTGCCAATGATACTTACAGCATCGCTAAGTTGTTTTTGCAATGCAGGTGGAGACCGCAACATTAAAGTCACAATTAATGTTTTGATGGTATTGCGGTCATCAATGTGAATTTTATCAGGAATTTCTGAGTCCTAAGAATGTAGAAAAATGAGTTTATTTGTATTTTCACTTATGTTTGTTAAAATGCGAATTTTACTTATACGCAAGTATTAATTAAGTTTTTAACTTATTTGAAAATAAAAATGATAATTTTCAATATACAGTATTCCCCGGATAATTGCCCCACGCTGAATTGCTTTTCCCGCTTATTTACCTCAATTTCTAAATCCCCATATTTTTTCTTACCATTTTCTAATAAGATCCCACGGCTAATTAACTTTCGCTTAACTGCGTTATTCGCTTAATTACCTCAAATATATTTTCCCCAAAGAGAAATTTCGATTAAAATTCCCTCGTTTAATTACCCAAAATAATGGTTTTCTAAAAACCGTAGCTCAACTCAACTATGGTTATAAAGGCATAAAATGTCCGTTAAATTTACTTTCAAACTACTTTTTTGATACAACCTTCTAATTAAAGTCTACCAAGTTTATGTATAAGTCAAAAATTGCTTTTCATATGTATTGATGGCAGTGTATACAGGCAATTAAGCATATTCGTTTAATTAACTCAAAGAGGCAATTAACCGTATTCGTTTAAATGCCTTCCACGCATAATTGCCCAAAAATGTTGACATTTTTGTCGAAGCAATTATCCGTGGAATACTGTACCTACTTCTTCTCTTACTTAATTTTAATGATTAATTTTTGAGTAATAATTAAAAAATAATAATAGATCTTATAAAAGTGCCCACCTGGGGCTTAAGGGCTAACCCCATTGTTTTAGTCGATCCTAGGTTTCAGTTACAGTCTACACAAGCTTTTATTTAGGATACTTTAATTAATACATACATACATACATACATAACTGGTCTTTACAACCCTGTGTCAGGATTACGGCCTAGCTTCTCGCAGCACTCATGTTGTGTGTGTCAATTTTTATCCATGAGTATCCGAACGACAGACTTGAGAAGCTTGTTCATGGCAATTAGTTACTCTCAGAGCTTTTGCCAGAAGACTGCTGAGAGGTAGTCGCCGAAAGAAATATTTTTTTCATATTTCTTTTTTTGAAGATGTCAGAGCCTGGAGTCGAACCCAGGGCCCATGTCTTAGTAAGCCAACACACTAACCACTAGACCACGGCGACTAATTAATACACTTAGAATAAAGTTGGACTAAGCATGTTTTAACTATGTTTTTATTGTCATCACTGTTTTAAATGTTCCTTCTACTATTGTATGAACAGATCTTCCATCCATTACCAGCAAAAGCTGGAAAAATAAATTTCACTGAGAAGCAAATGGGTTAACACCATAAGATTTTGTGTATAAAATAAATTTGATAGTGATGAGAATGAGACAAGTTTACGTACTTTCTTCGTAAAAAGTGATCTCCTATTTTTGCTCGATAAAAAATTTCATCATAGAGCATAATTTTTACCAAAAAGAACATTCTACTTAATCGTATCAGACACTCAAGCAGACTAAAAAAATAACCAAATTTTCCTTATAGCTACATGCATCGTCACAATACATTTAAAAAAAACAATCTACAATGATATGTAGCTTTTTTTAATTACCTCATTTATAGCCCAGTTACGCTTTATGTAGTTTTTAAAAGCAATGGATCCAGCCACTCGTATTGTCATATCCACATCCGATTTGTCTATCAAATTTAATAGCAGCACAGCATAATTTCGCTGTGACTCTGTAGATTCTAGTAGTTTCTCAGCTGGATAATTAAACAATAGTTAATTTCCAAATAATACCTTTTTTATTAAAAATTTATTGCAAATGAAATATTTACCCGGTCTTCTGATATTGGGATCGGGACTTAAAGTCTGTTGCAAATAGCCGGCTAATAATTGTAAATTTTCATTATTTACTTCCATTATGAAATTCTCTCTATGCTAAAAATGAGTTTTCTGCACTTATTTATATTTATTTAAAATGTTTTTCTTTTCTGCAATAATATTTCAGGAATACTTTTTCCTTTTTTACTATAATAATAACTCGTTTTCAGTTTTGATTAAAAAAAAAAATCTTTTTGGAAAGCGTTTTTCCTTTAACACAATGCACACGCGAGCGGGAGAGAATTGCGAACAAATGTCAAGCAAAAATTTCGTTGCTTGATACTTTTGTGGCCAACTCTGAACTGTTGTCTTTCTGCTTAAACTTCTACAAACTTGGCAGCACTTGTATTAATAATCATTGCCATGCCAAAATATTCAACATAACACTATGCAAAACCGTTTAAATTTAACAGAAAAATTCTAATTTGATTTTATAAGTTGTTTTAATAATAAAAAAATGTTCTTTTTATTTACGCTAAAATAAATACTTCAGAGTGTAATAAAAATATAATTTAAAATTAATACATCTTAAAGCCTTTTAAAAAAAAATTAATAATTTTATTATCTTATTGGGTAAACTATTATTATTATTGTTTTTTCCCTCAATGAAGTGCACAAAGAAGTAGCAAAGTGCCGAAAATAGAATTAAGAAATATTTTATAAAAAAAAAATTAAGTTGTATTCAATTATCATGTGTCTCTTAGATAAAGAAGGTAGAGGAAAAGATTCTTGTTTGCGATAGGGCTTTTTAATGCAAGTGTATAGGGCGATGTAAAGGCGATGTTAACTATTTTCACTCTTGTAACAGATAAGACATTCTGAATTATTTTTCTTATTTTTTGTATTATTTTTCTCTTTTAGGAAATTATTTCGGAAGGCTTGGGTATGTTTATACAAGTGACAAATATAATTGTGGTCATAGTCTTGCCAGTAGTTATAATGCATTTAAAGGGGCATCTTTTCAGTTTAAGTAAGTAATTTTTTAATAAATTTAAAATACATTTTTAGATTTTCATTTTTAGTGGGTGCATCAATGGTATGTTTTATTTATTCCATTTTATTCCTTAAACTATGGAGTTATATCCAAGTAAATATGTGGTGTCGACAAACCTATTACGCTAAACAATATAATCCCCGCAAAAGACGCCCAAGCATAACATTGGCTCAGTTAAGTAAGTTAAGCTTATACGAAATATCCCTAAAACTTTTCTTATAATTTTATTTTTATTATCCAAAGAAAATGGTCAGTTTGATGAAGCTAATGAAAAAGATGAAGATATACCTGTGCTAGTAAAGTATCCAGATAATTTATGTTATAAAGACCTTTTTTACTTTCTTTGCGCTCCAACTTTGTGCTATGAATTGAATTTTCCCCGTACAACTCGCATACGTAAGCGTTTTCTTTTGAAACGTGTTCTGGAAGTAGTGTTCGGTGTTAATGTCGTTATGGCTTTGTTCCAGCAATGGATTATTCCGTCAGTACGAAATTCACTTATACCGTTTTCTAACATGGATATAGGTTTGGCCACGGAGCGCTTATTAAAACTGGCAGTAAGTTGCAAATCACATATACATATTTAACATAACATGAACTTTTATATACATACCTATATGTATAGCTACCCAATCATTTAGTATGGCTGTGCTTTTTCTATTTGACATTTCATTCATTCTTGAATGCCATGGGAGAAATATTACATTTTGCAGATCGTAATTTCTATAATGACTGGTGGAATTCCAATAATATCGATACATTTTGGAGAACTTGGAATATGCCAGTTCACAGGTATAATATAAAATATCTAAAATATTTAAAACAAATAGAAATAACCGTTTTCACATTCATATATTATAGATGGTGTCTGAGACACTTATATATTCCCGTGGTACAAATGGGCTATTCCTCAAGACAAGCTTCTACTATTGTTTTTCTTATAAGTGCATTCTTCCATGAATATTTGGTAAGGATTTTGTTATTTTTTGTTTTATACTATATATTTTAGTTTTTTTTTTTTTTTTGTTTTGTTTACCAGGTTTCTGTTCCTTTGCAAACCTATAAAATTTGGGCTTTTCTTGGTATGATGGGTCAAATTCCTTTGTCAGCTATATCAAAAAGTGTAGAACGTTCATTGGGTCCCCGTATGGGTAATATTATTGTATGGGCTTCTATTATACTTGGCCAACCATTATGTATCATGATGTATTACCATGATTATGTTATAACCCATTTTACGGATGCATTTAATAGTACTGTTTATAAAGAACTGTAATAGTAAAGAAAAAGTTATAGTTTGGAATTAATTTTGGTACTTATAGCAGAAAGTTAGTTTTAAAAAATGTTTATTTTTGTTATTAGATTTTTTTAAACCGGTTGCATTTAAAATTGTAATTATTTATTTTTAATTTTTATATTGTGTGTATTGTATTGAAATTATTTAAATATGAATTACGAAAAAATGTAAACTTGTAAAATTGTAAGATTGTTACAAAATATTAAAAAAAGTGTAAATAATTAAAAAAAAGGATTTTTTAAAAGAAATTAAGACAAATATTTTTAATAAATTATATTTGTATTTTAAAAAGATTTAATAGACGACACAATTAAGAAGGTACTGTCCATATCATATTGGAGTTATTGAAAATATTAATTAATAGTGGCTTAACAGTTTGAAATTTGAAAAAAAAGTTTATAACATGATTATTCATTAAATTTTTAATTAAAAAATCAATAAACTTTATATATTCGGCACGTTAGTTACATTTTAAAGATTAAAGAAAAAGTTAGTTGGCAAAAATTGCCTTTATACACAATTTTTGTATAATTCAGAACGATAAAAATATGTCCTTTTGGGTAAGTTTCGACTGCGACAGAGAAAAAATAATGATATTTGGCTAAAGGTAGAAAGAAGTACATAACATTCGTTAGTGCCAATTGTGTGTTTCGCACGTCTCTCAAAATAAATTAAAATAAAGAATTTTCATAAAACAAGTTACTGGAAAAATTGGAAACGCATCTAACGTATAGAAAGAAATTAAAAATATTTTAACTTTTAGAAGAGTTAATACTTTGTACATTGCAACTTCTTTTAACAACAATCGTATCTATGTTCCGTTCCTCTTCAGAGAGGAACTTTCAAAAACACCGAAAGTTTTACAACAACAACAACTTAACGCATATTATGACTTCTACCTTAAGACATTTAATTAAAAAATGTTGTCAAAGAATGCAAAACATTATTGGACTAAATTTTGTTTAAACCTATTGAAACATTTATATACGGACATATTTAATTCGCTTTAGGATGAATTTGAAAACGAATGTATAGTAAATTCTGCTGCTGTTCTGGGTACCTGGACACTGTGGTATAAGCGGGAACGAGGAAGCGGATGCATTGGCTAGAAGGGGGTCTGCGACGCCTTATATTGGTCCGGAGCCCTGCTGTGCAGCACCGTTTTATACTATTCTCAATCAAATTAGTGTATGGGAAACTGGCAAATGTTTGGAACATTGTGTGAATGTGTGGGTCTTGATAGATTTAGATGAATGTATTTAGGGAGGCATATGGTCTCACTGGCGGATATATCCACCACTAAAGTTTCGGACCTGCTGGTGTTCGTAAGGAAGGCAGTTGGTCTGGTTAACAAACAGTAGACTCAAAGGGACACAATAGATCTTATAGGTCCCAGTGTCTTGCATTTGTGCTGGGTCTAAAACAGATAATAATAATAAATAACAAAGTTTAAATGATTATTTTATTATTATTCGATTCACACCCAGCACCAATTTTAAATGAAGTTGAATTATTTTTTATCATAGCGGTAACTTTTTTCATTTACATTTATTTCTTGATTTTTCCTTCGTCTAAGAGTATTGCCAAATTCAACTTTTGCCATATGTTTTTAATAATGTGGTAGCCTTAACAAAAAGCAATGCATACAAACAGCTTCGCTGCCGCGTTTATATTCCGCCGTCTGTCTGTGCAAAAATTGTATGTTCTATTAGAATATAGTATTTTATAAACTTGAAATAGGAATTTCTATTGGAAAAATTATTAGAATAAATAATAACGAAATATATTATCGAAATAGAGCAAGATTGTATAAAAATTTGACGTATATACATTAAATAAAGCGGCAAATTTTTCTAAGGTGAGGTTATTTATTTTTTTATTCGGTCAAGTCGATATTTACTTCGTATACCTTTTGTTGTTATACGCGTTTTACATTATTTACTTTTCTCATTAATGAACGTCAATACTTTTATGTGGATGTGTGTGTATTTCTGATTATAAGACAAAAAGAAAACGATAGTTTTTAAAAGTCTAGTGTTTTGAAGTTATTTCTTGCTGCATGCATGTGTTTTTCTGCTGCAGTGACGACCGGCATTAGTTTAAAAATAAAATTTGTATAAAAATTTTAATAAAATTAAAGTGAAAATGTTGTTAATTTTTAGAAAAGTGCTACAACAAACCAGACATCCCATTTATCTAAACAATCTTTTGCCGGCACCCACAGAATTAAACCAGTTTTCGAACGTAAAGAATTATCAAATACTGCGCCAGAAACAAAAGTCGGATTTATTAAATCAAACCACAAATATATCAGCTGCCGTAGCTGCAACTAACAATCACGTAAGTAAATATATTTCTACATACATTTTTGTATATATTTTTATGATGTTTTGTCATGAGATTGTTTTCATTTCTTTAGATCATGAGTGGCCGTCAACGTAGTGGTGGCAATGGTGGTCGTTATGGCAGTGGCGGTTATGGCGGTGGTTACGGCAATCGTGGAGGTTACGATAGTTATAGCGGAGGTGGTTATAATGGTAATAATGCAAGGACCGTATGTTTTAAGTTTGTACTAGACCAATTGCGGTGTAAACAAAATTATATGTATACAGGAGATCCTCTTTAATTAAAGCAAAATAGATCGCCTGTTGCTTATATACCTCACTTTCTGGCGAAAAAAGGTGACATTAAATTTTGTTAGGATCTATTGACCTCTGATGTCTTTTTCTCAGAACCAATTGAAACATTTCACTATATCTCTTACATAATGTAATAAATGCTTTCCAGAATCTATGCATCTTGAATATACATCTAATATATAAAATTCTCGTGTCGCGGTGTTTGTTGCCAAACTCCCCCGAAACGGCTTGACCGATTTTCATGAAATTTTGTGTGCATATAGGGTAGGTCTGAGAATCGGTCAACATCTATTTCTAATTCCTCTAAATGTTAAGGTGACCCGCCCCAAGGAAAAATGTATGCCTCACCTAAATAACGTACCAACGTGGATGAAATTTTAAACTATATCTGTACAGTAGAGCATATATGGTTTACTTTTTTTTAAGTACTCAGAGGGGGCGGTACAAGGGCTACTTCTCCCTATCCCCAACTAATAAACTGAATTTGATTATATTTTGTTGATGTCTTAACACAACTTTAGGTTAAATAAAGTCAATTTTCACATATATTTTTCATCCCCTAAATGTTGAGGTACCTGCCCCAAGGGAAAATTTGTGCCTCACCTCAATAACGTACCGACGTTGATGAAATTTGAAACTAGATATGTATATCTGCGTAACGTAGAACATATATGGTTTTGGGGTTTTTTTAAGAAGTACTCAGAGGGGACGATAGAGGGGATATTTCTCCGTATCCCCAACTATCAAACTGAAGTACCGAAAATAGCTGATAATCATTTATTAAAATTAATAGTAACGCAGGCATTGGTTGCTCATATCAATGTTAAGTTTTGCAGTTCGGTGAAGAGTATTAAATATATTTGAACTAAAAAAATGTTTCCTAGAGCAAATTTATATGGCAAAACAACGTTTCCCGAGTTAACTAGTATACATATATAAAGTTAGAAATATTACAGACATTCTGTCGAAAACTTTCAGCTTTTTTTACCGCTAAATGCTTCCTAAGTGATTATAGACCTTCTCAATTCCAACGAGTTCATGTTAAATTCGAGAGTACCGCAAGGCTCTGTCCTGTCCCCTACGCTATTTCTAATTTTCCTAAACGATCTCCTCCTTTCAACTTCCAATCCTCTCTATTGTTTCGCAGATGACGTCAACATTTGTCATCATTTGAGAAGGCAGAATGTGAATGACGCACTTACATATGACCTGTAAATAAATTCCGAGTGGGGTCGCTCAATCAAGGTCGAATTCAAGTGCCTTGGTTTTTTAAAACCGTGCAAGAAATTCTTCATGCCATCTGACCTCAATATTGACAAGACATTAATCCGACCTAGGATGGAATACAACCCTCATGTATGGTCGAAGGCGCTTATCAACTACCAATCTATCGATACGATGTAGCATCGGCGCAATGTTCTATCAGTACTACCATGGGATGCGCTCTGATAGAATAAAGGAGTTGATTCCGAATAATCGCATCTTTAACGGAGTACTGGAACCTCTTTCAAAGCACATCCTTTTGTAGTTGACTGTCCAGCGAATCGCACAATGCATTATAAAGAAAAATCGGTCCTTAGACACACCAGTTGTTTATGGAACAGTTTTCCAGCGAATTTTTTTCGTGCCAGTTACGCTATCAGTCAACGTAGCAATTGCAGAAAATTATCAATAAAAATGGGTAATACAAAAATACTGAACAATTAAATAGAGAATGATAAACAAAAATATTCTTCAGAAGTTCTCAAGGTTCTTCAAATGTAAGATATGCAGTGGTGTTGCAAAAATAGACAAACCATAATCTTGCATCTTTCAGACTAATAAACAATTAGGAAAATCTGATTATTAATTCCTTTTCTCTTTTGTTTTGGTTTAAATCAAATCAGTACTAAGTGGAAATACCTTAGACAACATTTTTAAAATTAAGTCTACAAGTCTTTTACTCTTTTTGTTTGGTATGTTTTACTACATAATTTTAACTAATTCTCAGAGCTGTTCTTTGTTAGAAAGTTTTTTTTTTTGTGCGTCGAAGAGGCGGGTTATCAATTTGCTATAATGTGCATGCCAGCTTAAGACCTTTCTGCCATTCTTCGGAAGTCAATCTTCTGTCCGTTTTTTGCATATTTAGTATAAGGCATTATGATGTTGTTTAATACATATAGATATTTGTCCAATATTCAGCACGTATTGTTTCTTCAATTCTAAATATAGGCCTAGTGCCATAGTTAAAAAAACATCACCATGTTTATTAGTTTTTATTGTATGTTACGGAAGAAATTCAGTATCACGCGGTCTTTACTTCTGTCGAAGTTAAACAAATTAACTTTATTTTCATTTAACCATAAGATATAGTGATACTTTTCTTCCTCCACTTTGTATATATTCCCACTATTTTAATTTCATTTCTCACGTTATTAAAAGTATATATAGGTTTAGATTGTACCAAAATTTTAAGCCTTTTCTTTTTTTAATTTCTCTTGGGACTTATAAAAAACTAATTCTGTTCTGATGATTCTCCATGGCGTTATGAATTCATAAATTAAAAATATAATAAACAAAAACTATATCATAAACTCTAAAAAATTCTAATAAAAATTTTAATTTCAATATAGTGCCTAACAATATGACAAGTAATGATCTCATGCAAATAATGAATGCAATGGCGAGTGGATTTAATATGAATCCGCCTCCACCACCTCCAATACGTATGGGCTGTGGTGATTTACGTGCTCATCATGCTGGCATGTTCGTTGAGCTAACGGGACGTTTGATAAAGAAACGTGTTATACGATTTATGGAACTAAGAGATCGTGGTAATAGTGCATGTCAATTAGTTATTTTAGAGGATAGAGTAAGTAAATAAAAAAGAATTAAAGTAAATAAATATTCAAGCTCAAGGTTTTTTTTTAATTAAAAATCTTTTATTTAATTATCGATATTTCGCTACTCCTGCGTGTAATGTCTTCAGGAATTATTTATTTATAAATTATTGGAAAAAAAAGGAGTAAAACATTTTTATTAAAAAAAAGTTCTTGAGCTTGGGTAATTTTTTACATTAATTAATAAAGATTGAAAAACCAGAATTAAAATTTTAAAAAAGAATTAACTATTAGCCAAAAGTTTATTTTTCTAATATAGTATCCTCGAGTTGCTCGACGTCTAATTAATATGCCCGAAAATACTGTACTCTCTATTGTTGGTGTGGTAACAAGAAGGCCCCCAAATTCTTGCAATCAAACAATGCCTACTGGCGAAGTTGAGGTGGAAGTTCAAGATATACTTAATATCGATTTCAATGCAAATTCCAAAAGGGCTGGTGATAAACGTTCTTATAGTACAATGGCTCAACAAAATAGCACAGCTATTACCAGCACGGAGTACAAAATAGCTAGTAAGAGATTATCTTGGAAATTATTTTTATTTCAAGTGATTTATTTACAACTAATTTTAGAATCTGAAAATATATTGAAATACTTTGAAAATCGTGATTTAACATGTAATGATTTAAGGCGTCGCGATATTGGCAAAGATATTACTTTAGTTGGTTGGGTTCCTACGGGCAAAACAAATAAGTTTATGCAATTAAAAGATGGTTATGGCCAGACACAAATTATTATAGAAGACCAAACAGTAAGATATGTTTATAACGGCTTAGTTAAGCTATAAAATAATGAACATTTTCTCATTTAAGATGCAAGACACTGTCACTAGTGCTCCTGAAGGCACTGTTATTCAGGTCACTGGCAAAGTATTAGGCAGACCTAGACAAAATATAAATATGGTAAGTTTTATAAAAAATGTTTAATGATTAAATTTAATTGTCTTACTCTTTAAGAAATATGATACTGGTGAAGTAGAGGTAATAGTTGAGTCCGTTAAAGTGCTAAATCCTGACGATGCCTATGATGGTCCTATTAAAGCAAAAGAGCAGATAAAAAAGCTTTCTATAAACGATATCGACGAAACGGGAGATGGAGAAAGCAAAAATGGCGAAACAATAGACAGTGATGGTAATATCAAATCGTCAGCAACCTCCAATGTCATTAAAGTAGCCGATTTAAGTAAATTTTCTAATCGTACTCATACTTGTGGAGAGTTGACGAGTGATAATATTGGAGAAAAAGTTACAATTTGCGGTTGGTTAGAATTTCAACGTATGGGTAAATTTTTTATACTTCGCGATGGTTATGGACAAACGCAGGTATTAATTACCGATAAAACTAACGGTCTGGAAGGTCAAGAGCAATCTATAACATTGGAATCGATTGTTAAAGTAGAGGGTACTGTTATCCCGCGTCCAGCTGCTACAATTAATCCAAAAATGAAGACTGGACATATTGAAATAGAAGCTGATAAAGTTGAAATTTTAAACGCTGCAAAGAAGAATTTACCTTTTGAAGTACGTAAATACAATAGAGCTGGCGAACGTTTACGCTTAACTCACCGTTATATAGATTTAAGGTATTTAACTTTTTTTTATTTTAAGGGAAACTATTTACTTATCTATTCTGATGTAGATTTACCGACATGCAACATAATTTACGTCTGCGATCTCAAGTTATTATGCGTATGCGTGAATATTTAATAAATTACTTGGGTTTTATTGAGGTAGAAACACCCACACTATTTCGTCGTACTCCTGGTGGTGCACAAGAATTTGTTGTACCAACACGCAGACCTGGTCACTTCTATTCACTAGTTCAAAGTCCTCAACAATTTAAGCAAATGTTAATGGCTGGAGCCATAGATCGTTATTTTCAAGTTGCCCGTTGTTATAGAGATGAAGCTACACGACCGGATCGTCAACCTGAATTTACCCAACTTGATGTAGAACTTTCATTTACAACACGTGACGATATAATGCAATTAATTGAAGAAACATTACGCTACTCTTGGCCAAAAGAATATACTAAAATACAAACACCGTTTAAACGTATTACGTATGAAGACGCTATGGAAAAATATGGTACAGATAAGCCTGATACTCGATTTGGCCTAATGGTATGTTTTATTTTTTTTATTTTTTGCAAACTGCAGTAACAAGAAAACATATATTTTTCACAGTTGAACAATGTTACTGAAATTGTTGAAAAAAGCGAAAAGTTTGCTGAAAAATTTAATAATTTAGGAGCTTATGCCCTAATAGTGCGAGGTAATGAAGGGTTTTGGAATGGTACTGCTCGTAAGCATTACGAGAGTCTCTCAAAAGAATTCTCCGGCACCTTATTTGTTCGTAAATTTTTGGTAAGTTAGGCAAACTCTTATTTTTTCTAATATTTATATGTATTAAGTACTTTCAAAATATTTATTTCTGGTTGATATTTTTAGCAATATAAAGATGTTTTAGATCGCCTAACAAATTTATTAACCGCAGATGTGGCTTCAGAATTAATTTCGAAATATGATCTAGAAGAAAATGATTTACTATTTCTAGGCATAGGAGAAAAGGGAGAAACGGTAAGTCTTTTCAAATATTTTTTATTTTGGGAGCAAATTATGTTCCTTTAATAATCCGATACCATAGACATTAACAAATGTCTTCGCTTGAGAAGTATTAAGTAAAAAATATATATATTTTGTTACCTTAATAAAGCAAAAACTTTTGGGTAAAATACGTGTGGATTATCACAATTTTCTGATTGAAAATGGTAAAACTCGTAAAAATTATGACAACAAATTTGTGTGGGTGATTGATTTTCCAATGTTTGAATTAAATACTGAAACTGGAAATTTGGAAAGCGTACATCATCCATTTACCGCACCACATCCCGATGATTTAGATGTTTTCATAAATTCTAAGGCAGAAGATTTAGTAAAAATACGCTCTCAAGCTTATGATTTGGTATTAAATGGTCAAGAAGTTGGCGGTGGCTCCATACGTATACATGATCGGGATATGCAATATTTTGTATTGGAGCAAATACTGAAAATACCACATGATCATTTAGCACATTTACTAAGTGCTTTGGAATCCGGATGTCCACCTCATGGTGGTATTGCACTTGGTTTAGATCGTCTAATGGCTATTATTTGTAGAGCAGTCTCAATACGTGATGTTATAGCATTTCCAAAATCTCTTAATGGTCGCGATCCGCTATCGAGTGCACCAGTACCAATTTCTGAAGAGGAGAAGCAAATGTACCATTTGTCAATTGTAGAAAATATCAACACAGAAGAAGAACCTGCTGGCCAGGAAGATACGGACCCTGATGCGGAACGTCCGTCGCCTTCTCCTTCTGCCGTCGATGAGTATCAAACCACAATTAAAGATGATATTTCTTCTGATGAAAAAAAATCCGTCATGGATGTAAGCGAAATTGTAACAAGAATAGAGGAAGAACCAAAAGTAACTGCTGCACCTCTAAAGGCTAGACGTGTTATTAAGAAAAAGCAATAGAATTTAATATTTATATAGAAATATATATCGCTTGAAAACATTAATCCTTCAAATTTATGGAGAGGACTTTCTGTTTGTCTTAAAAAAAGTCAGTCAACTAAAGGAAAAAACAATTTGATGTTAATAAATTATTGGAAGATTTTATTAAACATGGAAGTATTTATTTATCTTATATATTTTGTTCTCTCTCTAAAGTAATTTTATTTTTCTTTTTATTTGTTACCCTCAATGTTTTAATTGTGTAAGCACAGTATTTAATTAATAAATACATATAAAAATATATTTTGATTTCTTTTGTTTCATATGAAAATTATAAATTTTGTAAGCTTTGTACGTATGTATGTAGGTACATTGAAAAAACATCCAATCCATTTGCAAAACTGCTACATTTTATTAAATTCTGATCCCTGTTAAATGAGTATTTGTTTGTGTTTAAGCCCTTTACAGTTTTCAAGTTAAGCAAAAACTAAAGTTATTATTTGTAACATGTTTATTTACACCTCTAGCTTTATTATATAACATATCGTATAAGTGGTCAAAAACATTTTTTTTTTTATTAAATTCTAAAGTAAAAATTATCAGTTAAATCTAATTTGCTAATGCCACTGAAGCTTGCACGGCTTTTTTTGCAGCTTTTTTGGAAGCTTTCTTAGCTTCCTTATTTTGGGCATCAATAACGCGTCGCTTCTTTTTCAGAAGCCATTCTTCCTTTTCCTTTGATTGTTTTTCACGTATTAATTTACGGAACAGATTACGATGTCTGGGCTTGACCATGCGAGCCTGTAAACGGTGTTCATCAACTTCCCCTTTGCGCAACAAGCGTTTGTTTTCTTTGTGAACTTTACCAGATTGAACAGCCATTTTCTTTTTCTGCAAATATTTGTTATTAAAAAAAAATTTCCCCTTTAAATTGTAAATTTAATTTACCTCTTGTAGACGCAATTTTTCTTTTTCGTCAACTTCATCATCTTCGCTATTGTCTTCGTCTTCCTCCATCTCATCTTCGTTGACATCATTGTCATTATATTGCTCGAATTCCGCCCTTTCCTCTTGGTAGGCCTGTTGCAGTTGAGCATCGATAAGATTTTGCTTTTCTTCTTTATCTTCTTCCTCTTCATTTTCTGAAGACTCTGCTTCGCTCTGTTCATGAGTTTCAATCAATGAAGGATCGTGTAGAGCTTTTTCTTCAGGTGGTATATAACTGTCACGACTAGCTTCAACGAAAGGAGACAAATGAGGAGGTAATACCACACCCATGAAATATTTATTTGTAGGTAGTAATTGGCGTCTGTTAACACAATCAAAAACCCACTGAGGTTGCACGTAATCTCTAGAGATATATTTTTTACTAAGGCTTGGACGATCTACAATTTGATGAGTAATAGTTTCATCTGTTTCGTCAAAAGTGGCACCTGGAAAGACTGTAGAATCCCATGATACCATACCACCAAATGAGCGTATTAAAACTACTAAAGGTTCTCTTGGAACTTCACGGTTTATAAAGATTTTAAGACCCTTGAAAAGATTTTTCAAACGTGAAATTTCTTGCGCTTCTTGTTTCATTTTTAATACTCTTTTGGAATCACCATCTTGTTCTAGCAGTTCCAAATCCATTTCGTTATCATCCTCATCTTCTTCTACTTTATCGGTACGTAATAACTGGAAATTCAAAGCCGCTATACGATTGGAAACAAAAGAGCTTTCATCCGTTAAAGTTTCTTCACTATCATTTAGCACACCAGTAGGAAATTGTGGGGGGTATGCCAAATTTATGCTGTTATATAAACGGAAATTCACAAAACCCAACATTACTGTGTAGAATTCAACGAAAATAGACATAACTTTGAAATCAACCTCTGCCTTTGAGTGTGGTTTGAAGGGATAGTAGTGTGGCACTATCCAAGTAATTTTTTGTCCTTTTATGTCAGCCTGGAAATAATAACCTTTTATGGATATAAACACCTTTCTTAAGGATTTAGAGGCTATAATGTAATGCAAAAATTCAATAGTTAAACGGCGGCAAAGTACAGACTGCTCCCGAGGTATCAACCTCAAAGATGGAAAAGTACTGAAGAGAAACAGTAGAGTCAAGCAATCATCCAAATCTTTAACAGCATCGATAAAAGTAGGATAGCGTTCCTTTACAATATGGTCTATTTTTAGTTCGGGGAACTGAGCCAAACGTCTCTTTAAATTGCGGAAGTCTTTAATAGCACGATCACGTCCAGTTTTCTTGGCAAAAATCTGTAGAAATTAAATAAAGTTATTCATACTTGAATTCACAATTAGAAATATTTTATTTGCAATCGGAATATTCCTCATTTCTTTGGTGGTCTATATTCCATTTCTGGAAATGTTAGTGAAATCAAACCGGATCAAGTTTATTCTAATGGAAACTTCTCTGAACTGATATAATATTATGACAAAAATGAAACATGCATGATTTTTACATTAGGGTGTCATTAGAACATCCAAATAATTTATCAAATACTGCGATATAAGATAGTATTTACGAGTGCAGTGCACTTACCTTATAGTCACGCAAAGTCCACACTATGGGCTCATGTAGTAAAAAACGTATATCTTTGGCATGATATAAAATTTTTATATCTGACGAGCCTTTTTGTGCTCTACGACGATGTTTAGGTTCTCTAGGATAGACACCTTTAATAATGCACAGGCGACGAAAATCATTTAGAGACAGCTGAAGTTTCCGTAAAGCAGCCCTACGTGTAATATATTGCGTTGCCTCACCGGACTCATACTAAAAATAAAAATTGTTAATATTTAAAAATTTTAATAATTTATTTGATCTACCTTCTTCGGGCGACGCATATTTCTACAATTTTATTAATTAAAACGAATTTTATTCAAGAAACACGTGTATAGGCTGCCAATGTAGTTTTTATTTTGGATTTTGAAATCAAAAGGGTAGCAGATGTAAATACCAACAGTGCTGTATTTTTGTGTATCTTTTGGAAAAGCAAAGAGCTGCCAGATAATTGCTATAAACACGCTAAAATGAAGAACATAAAAAAATTCGCTTAAATCAAATACAGTCGAAACTCTCTATAACGAATTCCAAGGGACTGGATATTTACTTCGCTATAAAGAAAATTCGCTATATGGAAAAGAAAAACAATATTGTTACTTTAGACATTTTTTATTTGTAGTAGTCAGTTATTTTGGTTTGAAGTACATTTTCCACTTTTCTTCTTCAATGCAAAGGCAAATGGATAGCGACTGCAAGAGATGTAAGAGATGGTAATGATTCCAGTTGTCACTTGCATAGTTCGGTGGTTCCCCCACTTTTAATTTTATGGTAAATAAACGATTCAAAGCATCAGACTCTGCTTGTGCGTTGTGAAAGCAATAAAGTACACACAGAGTAACAATAACAACACCAGTAGCACAAAGCGACTTCGATTTCTTTTTTGTGTGCGTGCCTTCGGTTTTACCTAATTCGTTATATGGAGATTGAAAACGCTTCAATCTTGAAGTTACGGTCACAAAAATACTTCGTTATAAGGAAATATTCGCTATATGGAAATTCGTTATATGGAGATTATAATACACTCAAAGTATACCCAAAACACAGTGTTTTTATAATTGCTTCGCAATAAAGAAAACTTCGTTATACAGGAGTTCGTTATAGAGAGATTCGACTGTAAATAAATGTCGCTATATAAATAATATTTATATAGCGACAATTGTTAACCAGTTGGCTGCTACTATAGTAAGTTTGACTGATTAGTGCTATTACATATACATTTTTGAATTATTTCATCCTATTTGATAGATTTTAAAATTGAACAACATCTACATATTTATTAGCAATTTGTAATGTTTGTTTTTCTTCTATACCTATTCTGCTATTTCCTAGTGTTCTACTTTCTTGATCTTTTGTTATATGTTGACATTTTAAAGCCTATTTAAAAACTTATGCCCGTATTCATAAAAACTATTTTTGGTTTATTGAGGACTTATTTGACAAATTTCTATGCAATACTTGTCAAATAAACCCTCATCTTTAAATTTCTAATATTAACCTGTTGTATTTATAATCTTGCTCCAAAACTTTTTCCTTATATTTATATGTATTAAGATGCTTTATTGCAATATTGTTGTATTACTTGTATTATACACTTAAACACTATCTCATAGAATGAACTTATCTGTAATATATTTTTTTATTGGCCAATTGGCTATGTATATATTATAAATGGAATAAAGTTAAATAAAAAAAAATAAAAACCTAGTGTAATAGCCTAGCCTATTCATAGACGACGAATGGTTTAAGACAGGGATGAGCAACACGCGGCCCGCGGGCCGCTTGCGGCTCTTTCAACCTATTTATGCGGCCCGCCAAACAAATATTGCTGCTTCTCAAAAACACATAATATATAGACACATTAATCAACGAATTTCAATTACGAAGAAACTGAGAAGAGAGCAGTTTCCATGAAAATGTTTTCCTAACCATTAATTATCGATGTGGATACAGTTCCCGAAGACTTTCAAAGGGAAGTGATGGACATGCAGAATAATACTGATGTAAAAAATGTATTTCTCTCAGTAAACATCGAGAATGTTCATAAATCCGACCACCGACCAATTACCACCGATCAAGACTGAGTAATGCACGATTAGAAACTTGTGTATGTGTAGCTACCTCATCAATTCCGGCTGATATTGATCAGGTTGTATCGAAAAAACAGTGCCAAATTTCTCATTAAAAATTTCAAGCAAATACTTTTTTTTCGGCATTAAAATGTATATATGAAATTTTTACTCTTTCTTAAATTTTATATTTTTTTATTCTAATTTTTATTATAATTAGAGTTTTGTAAATTATTAGTATTTATGTGTGGCCCGCCAAAAAATTTTAAAATTTTAAGTGGCCCGTTGATTAAAAAGGTTGCTCACCCCTGGTTTAAGATATTCGTCTTTGAGTGTTTTTGTTGTTGTTTCACTAAATTTCCACCACCACTGAAATCGTTTTATTTAATACACTAAATTTCTACTACTACTAAAATGGTTTTATGTAGTATTTAACTATTTCCATCTGCATTTAGTGGTGGCTGTAATATTGCTGCATTAATACTAAGTCGTGTAGTAGATGTGAAACGATAATGCATTACAAATTCAATGCAATAAACCCAACTTTGGTTAAAATAAATAATATTATAAAAATTTTCGTTTAAGATAAAAGAACAAAAATTAACAACTTTTTTGAATTTTTTTATATGTAAATAATACTAATGGAGTCGCTAATTCTTCGCTATTCTCCAAGAACTTTTTGTCAAGTTAAAAAAATAAATAATAAATTACCTTCTTCCCACATTTTTTTAATACTACCATCAGTAGAAAACACTTATGTTTTTTTTTTAAATAAATATCAGTTTTTTATTAATTATTATTTGTCCACCACAACTTTTTTAATCCGTCTTAATAATTTTACCAATATTTTTTTAGTTTAAAAAAATATAACGTTTGGTTTCTTATTGTTTACCATTCAAACAGCTGACAGTTTGATAATTTATCAGAAGAACGAGTACGGGGTGTTTCGTGCATGAAGAAGAAAGATGTAACTCTCTCAAAATTTCCTTCATTTGTGTACGGCCATGCTTTTTGGTAAAATTGTTATCCGCAGGCACCCGATATAGAGTAAATCAAAAGACCTACACTACTGATATAATAAATTTACACCTGTATTCATAAAAAATATAATAGGTTTCTTAAGGGTTTATTTGATATTTCTCAAATAGGCCTTTCATAAAAATATAATACCTTATAGGAATACAGCAGTTAAAGTTTAAACAGTGTCTGTCATATTCATAAAAAAACGTGTACGTTTATTAAAGGCTTGATTTACAAATTTCTATGCAATAATTGTCAGTGAATATTAAATTTATTAAAAATTGCTTTTCGATGTTGAAAGAAATATTTATTTTATATATTTAACAAACACTTTTATTTTGTTATACATTTTACAATTTTGCAAAATATTTGTATTTAATATAATCATAAATATTATGATGCTGCTTTTCACTAATGATTATTATAAAAATATTAACTTATTTTCTACCTACTTCTGGTATTTTAAATATCGAATTGTCTATGAAACCTTCGGTTAAATTTCTTTTATAATCATGCCAGTGATATTGCAGATGCGTTGTAGCAGTTTGTTCCCCTTTCTGATATTCTCCAAAATCCTGTTCTTCTACAGAATTTGCATTTAAATTATTTGTTATATCAGAAGTATCACTACTGAAATATGTCCAATTATCACCGTAGGGATCTTGAGAAAATGGTGTAGGTTCTTGGTGTTGTATATTATTGAAATTATAATCTAACTTAGCCCATTCGTCAATATTACGCATAAGAGGATCACCTTTCTGTGATGGCGGTCGAAATGTCATTATAGCTCTTGAAGGTTTTTTTATACCCAACATGGGTAAATCAGTCCATTTGCCTAAAGCATATGGTGCTGTATCATTAGTTTCAACCAGAAACATACCCCTCGTAGTTCTTTTTGTATTCTCACCGACTTCTACTAAGTAATTTGTAGGTGGGCACATGCCTAGTAAATACGCTATATAAGAACTGCAGGCCCAACCCCAAAAACCTTTTGGCGAGCGTATAGACTCCAAAAAGTATGTTGTTGCTCTCTGATGGCTACAAGCAAATGGATCTGCAAACATAAAAGAGACATAGTTACATACAATGAAAAATAAAATATATTAAATTCATAAAACTGTGAAAATCTTACTCAAAAAGTTATCCCGACTGCAACCTGGCTGTACTATACCACCATTCATATAAAAATCCGCATGCCCACAACGTTCTAATTTACCTTGGACCATGGCATTGGTATGTATAACATCAACATATACCGCATCGGTTGAATCTAATTTATCCTTTTCGGAAGCTGTTATAAACAAAGGCATAGCAGGATCCAAACCTACAGACAATTATAAACAAATAACATTCAGTAATATTATAGAACCCCCAATTTTTATATTCATAATTATTAATTGAAAAGCAATGTTTAAAATAAACATATGTATGTTAAGTACATATCTATATCTTTTTTATATGCTTAAACAAATGCACCAAATATACTAAGGGAACCCTAGCGACCATCCAATTTTTAAAAGCACAAAAGGTCAAGTCGATTTATCCATCATAAAATTTTAGAATAAATAGTAAATACTCTTCGAAAAGTAGTCAACAAATTTTTAAATATAATATAAATATTTTATTGAAGTTACCCAGCGAAAAATAGGAGTAAATATGTTTCATATAAAGCCTCATTCTCCCGCCTATAGAAAGGAATGTGGAATGTATAAACTAATCTTTTGTGCAGAAGAGCCGAAGCTTTAAATCAGAATAGAAATTACATAAAAAAATTCCTCTGTTGACCTTTAATAAGGTCTTCTCTTTCCTCTGGGTATCTGCAGAAATTATTAGGTTTTTGCAATTAATTCTAGGAAAAAAACAGATATGATCAGGAATGTAGCAAAATGACATTAAAATTCTGTGCAAAATGTCATACGTTTGTGTTAAGGTTACATAAGTTTTCGATTAACAGTTTGTTAATAAGTACCCAGTACACTAATATTGGTTATTGGTTCCGAAGGTGCGATAAATGTAAGTATATATGAACATATACTATATAAGACAGTCGACTATAAATATATAAGTAAATAATTCTAAATTAATGAATAAGTAGAAAAAATTACTCAATGCATACCTGTTATACGAGGTAGTTGAAAAGTGTTTAGGTTTTTCGCTATGTAATTAGCTAATTGTGCTCCCAAAGAAAATCCAATTACATGTATATCCGTACTGCCTAAGTCCAAAATACGTTCTACTAATTGAGCAACACATGTTCCCGTATGTTTAGTATTATGTACAGCACTCATATAACAAGGACCCGGTGCCAACTTACTCCAGTCTACATAAAATACGTTATAATCCCCTTTCGCTAAATATTCTGCAAAGAAAAAATAATTACAAAAATAACTGCAAACGAATACTCGTCTGTTTTTTACCCATTTTCATCATTTGTAATGGATGCAAAAACATATCGGAATTATAACCATGTATTATAATTTTACTGGGATGTTTACTATCATAATAGGAATTTGTAAGATTTGAATCATTTAAATTTCCATCAATTTGCAGATATTGTCTATCATTTGGATTTTTTCGTGTATATAAGTAGAATGTAATATCATTATCAGGACATTTTCTATCGATTACCCATGTACAGGGTCCAATAGATATATCACGATTCGATTGTGGTGATGCTGTTGTTGTAGTTTCTGTTGGCATTGCATCGGTAACTGCTTGATATCTGTTTGGTGTTATAGTTAAATCAGATGTAGACTTTGATAAGGAACCAAATACTGATTTGGCATTTGTTTCAATTGAATTAAATATAAAAGCTAAAATAAAAAATATAATAATAAATATTATTATTAAATAAATGGTTATTTTCAAAATAAATAAGATATAAGATGAGACAGAAATTCAGTAGAATTTTGGTTAAATCCAAAGTATATTGGTTTTTTGAATGAAATATTATTAGTAATAAATTATTATTTTTAAAAAATTTAGAAACTTCAGCTTTAACACTTCTCAAGATATTAAAAAATTAATATTTAACTTGCATGGGAGGTACTACGCCTACTTTCTGATTGATGATTTTCCTTGACCATGAAGTCGTTCAGACCAAATTTAGAAAATTTAGAATTAACAGCTCTGAAGTTACATATAAGTTAAACATAATATGGAAAAATTTTACCTTGAATTTGTATGGAAATATATAGGAAAATCTAAATGCCATATCTCCAGAACCAATGGGCGGATTTCGCGCAAAATCACATAAACAATCTACAGACTATCCCCAATGAAATGAAATCGATCCATCCGTTTCCGCGTTTAGTGGTGACATCAAAATGTAATTTAATTTTTATATATTACATTAAATTATTCAGACCGAATTCAGTATTTTTCGCTTTCACCTTTCTTAAGATATAAAAGAGTCAATATTTATTTTGTATAGGAAGGACTTATGTTTGTATTGACCTTAAAGCTGTTTATTATTACCATTCTTAAGATATACAAAAAATAATATTAACTTTGTATGGGAGGTATCATGCCCACTTGTCCGACTCTGTCCACTTTTCATTGATGATTTGTATTAATGATAATCAATTGGAATTTTTTTATTTAGGCTGTAGTTTCTTCCAGATTTAAGGAGAGATACTATAAAATTTCACGAAAATAGCTTCTGCGGTTTAGTTGTGTAAAAGAAAAACACAAGCCCACAAACCCATATTCATTTTTATATTATATAAAATTATTAGCTTATTATATAATTCTTTCTGCCATAAATTTGATATCGAAAATGTTGTTGTTTTTTTTTTCAATCCAAATATATACTAAGTTATTTTAAAAAGTAACGTTTCTAATGTTGTCGAAAAATACATATGCATGTGTATTATTTTCCTTAAATATCTATTTTGTACTTATCAAAGTAACTCTTAATTCTTTACTTGTTCCAAATCTGTTTACTAAACCTTCAATCATTTGTGATAAGTACTTTGTATTATATTATTTATCTTAAATTTTTCTTTCCTCTATAATCACAAATAACCGGACCATAACAATTAAAAATCATAGAAGGCAATTTGTTAAGAAAATTCGAATTGAAAGCTATTGGTGGAGATGTATTACTGATCATATGCATACGAGTATGTCAGGAGGGATATGTGTAAAAGAAAAAAGTAACTTTTAATATTATACTTCGAAAAATCTGCATTTGTACATATAAGTATGCATATAATTATACATACATCATGGATTGTAATATTATCGATATACTCGTACTTTTTTATTAAGTTATTTATTACAAGCACGTTTAATGTACCTGACCTATGCATTCTTCAAAACTTTCTATTCAAACAAAACAATAATTAAATATGAAAACATAATTACAAATTCAAACTTACCGCTTATGAAAATAATGCAAAAACTGCTGTATGTCTTAAAATTTTCACAACATTTAAGAACCACCATTATGGAAATAATTTATTGTTTTCAGAAGTATGTAATACTTAACCACTTTTCTGTGTATTATAACAAAACAAAAAACAAAAAAAAAACTATCACATGTTTTTTTATAGAAACATTTTTACAAATTGTATTTAAATTTTTATTTATTTTTTCTCTTTTGTATCTAATTATTTAACGTAATTATTCGGTAATATTTAAGTATTTCTTTTACCCGCAACACTTGAAAAATTGTTATTAACACTTAACCGTTTTAATTAAAACTGAATACAAATTGTCTTCACATGTTTATAAAACTCATATAGACATATAAAGCGATTTTTGGTAAAAATATCAAGTAGTTGACTTATTTACATGGTTTAATAAGAAGTGAGAGTTTATTTTTTAATTTATTTTTGGAAAAAAAAGATATAAAAAATAATATGTATTTATATTATGTATAATATTTAAAAATCATAAAAGAATTTTAATAATATTTCTGTAAACTAAATATGTACACGCGTAATTGGTTTGAAATCTAAAATGGTAAAGATATAGATCATACATTTTGACCCAAATTTAAGATTTCAATCAAAAGATTATTCTATCCATTTTTTTATCTGCACGATATCACTACTTGACCGTTAGAAAGCACTATATTAAATGTTTAGATTTTACTAAAGCACTTACTATTTTTATTAATTTGTTGAAAACTTATAATTATTCAAGTACGTGATGGAAATTTGTAATTATTAATCTGTCAAGAACTACTACTACGAGTAGGAAAGAAGCAATGAATGAATGTTTTTATGAACAACGTGAATTTTTTATGAAGGAATACATTTTACTTAAGACAGTGAATTATTTAAAGAAGAGATGAGTAAATTATTTTAACACATTATTAAAAAGAAGTAATTTAATAATGTATGTACTGTTGGTTAAAACGAAGTTTAAAAGTTACAAAATTTTATTTTACAAATAACACTTAGTATGTCATGCTTAACCTCTTAATCAAGCGAATTAAAAAAGATAGGTCGATAGAAAGAAAAATATTTCATCCTAATATTTCTAGGAATAAAAAAATCATTTATTATAAAGATAATAATAAATATTTTTAGAGCTTAAGGTCTTTTAAATTTTAAAATGTATTTTTAATATTTCGCTACTTCTTGGTGTAGCTTCGTCAGGAGTTATTTTTTTTTATAATAAACAATAACAAAAATTAAAAAAAATGTATTCTCATTTTTTATTTAAATAAATAATTTCTTAAGCTACACGAAAGAGTAGCGAAATATCGAAAAGAAGTTTTTATATATAAAAGACCTTAAGCTCAAAAAATATATATTATCTTAATTAACAAAAACAGATCAATTAAATTATGTTATTAATCATAAATGATAATTTTACATTGACAAATAAAGGATTTTGATTGAAGTCCATTTACATATATTTAGCATTAGCCCACCTTATTTTATTAAATGAATTTCTAATTGACACTCATACCAATTTAAACTAACACACAACTCACATCATGATTTTTTAGAAGCATGACTATCTTTTATACTTCTTTGAAAAATCTTCCAAAGTACTCTGGCATTCACATTATGCTTTTTAAAGCATGCATCTTTTTTTAATTTTTTTTTCTTATTATTAAAATAGCACAATTGACACTTCAAAAGAATACAAAAATGAAAAAAAGAGAAGTACAAAAACTCTGCCTTTTCTACACCTCTCGCTCACAAGAAAAAAATCATGTACAATGTCATGCAACTGAAGGATGAAAAAAATCATGATGTGAATTGAGTGTAAACCACCCCGTCTGCACAAACGTCCTACGCGACATTGTCGTTAAAGATATCTTTAAGAAACACGTTAGTGACAAGGTTGTCGATAACATCGCGGAGGTGTTGATGCACGATATTTTGTTGTCTATTTCTTTAAATTTGCCGATAATAAATAAAATATTGACGACAGTTCTATGTGCATTCGATTACATTGTCGTTCAGCCAGTCGTGTACAATTTTTGCGATATTTGTTTAAAAAGTCGATGATGAATAGTTCTGGTTGTGGGCTATGTGTCGTGGAGGATATTCTATTGTCGTTCATCTATTCTCGAGAATGTCTTTAGAACATAGCCAACTGGGTAATTCTGTATACAATTACTCTTTTAAAAGCAGATAAACAAAAATGTTCATGCATTCGTAACACAATGTTATTTATCTAAAATATACTCTATATGGGCTACACGTACGTATGTATGTACGCATTGAAAGGTAACACTGAGGAAATGACAATTATTATATGACACAAATTATTATTTGCATTATTACAAGTATGCAAATTAAAAAATAACAACATTAAATATAATCTCAATAATTTAACTAGAACATTAAATATTTATTTTCCTTATTATTGTATTATATATTTTTATTTATTAATTAAATAAAATAAATGGAGAGCACAATTTTTTAACTACTTTTAAAGAATATTAAATCGTTTACTTGTTTTTTTTATATTCTTCATTGAGAGAAGTCACTCTTATATCATTTGGAATGTTGGGGGAATTAAGTAAGTTTATTACTCTTGTAGTTAAAAAGTTCTCTTAAAGCTGTGTTCGCTTGGTAAATATTTGACGATAACCATTATTTGATTGAAACATTTGTTTTGTTCTTTCAAATTTATTGGATTAAAAATTTAATATACTTATATAATATTTTATTAATTTTATATAATACTAGCTGAACCCGGTGTACTTCGCTACCCCCTCGTTATATAATCAGTTTAACGGCGGTGACGTGGTTCATAGTTATATGTATGGTGACCATAGTTTTGAACGAAAAAGTAAGGACATTTAGAAAATAAATAAAAAAATTTTTAGTATTTACACTAAGTTTACGTTTTATTTTATATATTACACATAAGTTATATAATATAAAATTGCTAGTGACTAGTATAAGTTTTAACATACTTATTTTAATGTTAATATGCTCGCCGTGGTCTAGTGGTTAGTGTGTTGGCTTACGAAGACGATAGTGCTGGGTTCAAATCTCAGCTCCGACATCTTTAAAAAAAAAGAAATATGAAACAATTATTTCTTTCGGTGACTACCTCTCAGCAGTCTTCTGGCAAAAGCTCTGGGAGTAATTAATTGCCATGAAAAAGCTTCTCAAATCTGTCGTTCGGAGACGACTTTAAACTGTAGGTCCCGGTACTCATGGGAAAAAATTAACACACACAACATGAGTGCTGCGAGAAGCTAGGCCGTAATCCTGACACAGGGTTGTAATGGCCAATTATGTATGTATGTATGTATGTATGTATGCTCAGAAATTCACACAGCTTTAAAAAATTGTCTATCTTTAAAAATAGTTAATTAAATTATTTTAAAAACTATGATTGATATTTTTCTGTAGAATGTATTTTTTTAATATATCAGTTTTATTAAATTCGGCACAGTTCATTTGAAAATTGCTGACAAAAGAAATAATGAAATAGCTATTAAAAAAGGACAATTTAATTAAAAAAAGGACAATTCAGTTAAAAAGAAGGACAAATTCTTTTTGTTTAATTTTTAAGGACAGCGTGTCAAAAAAAAGGACTGTCCTCTAAAAATAAGGACGAATGGTCACCGTAGTTATATGGCGACGTTAACAGTATTAAGAGCAATATACTATCAAATAAAAAAAATCCGTTGGAAGGAACAAATTTATACAGAGAACAAAAAGTTTAAAAATTTCAAATAAAATTTTGCGTGAAAGTGGGCGTGGCGTAAGAAATGTTTATTTATACCTCGCCTGGAGTATAATGTGTATATATATGAAGTAAATCTGTTAAAAACTATATAGAAGCAATCACATAATTTTAAAAAAGTGGGCGTAAAAGTGTGCGTGGTCGAAAAAAAAGTACCCTATTATTCATGCCTAGTGGTTAGTGTGTTGGCTTACTGTATAAAAAATAGATATTAAAATTTACATTTGTTAATCTAAAGCTGTGTTAAAACACCAATAAAATTTAATCAAAATCAGTTTGTTAGTTGGGGATAGGGAGAAGTAGACCTTGTACCGCCCACTCTGAGTAATTTAAAAAAAAAAACGCAATCCGTATATGCTCTACCGTACGCTGATCTATTTAGTTTAAAATTTCATCGAAGACAGTACGTTATTTAGGTGAGGTATAAATTTTCCCTTGGGGCGGGTCAGCTTAACATTTACGGGTATGAAAAATAGATGTTGACCGATTCTCAGACCTACCCGATATACACACCAAATTTCATGAAAATCGGTCCAGCCATTTCGGAGGAATTTGGCAACAAACACCGCGACACGAGAATTGTATATATTAGATTTTAAAGAACATTTACATAAAAAGTTTTAGATAAAATATTTAAAAAATTTACATAAAATATTTGCAACTTAATATTTAAAGTTACATACTGTTTATTAACTTATCCCTAAAAAAGTATGATTTATAATTGTACTTCATATTATTATTTGAAAAACTTTGATTTTATTTGAATGCATTTGTCCAGCCTTGTGCTTGATAGGGGTCGACTGCACAGCATTGTGGTTTATACTAATGAAACCTTTATTTTAGCTTCGAATTAAATGCTATAACAACACAACTAACATTTGAATTAAAACTAAACATAAAGGATTCATTAGTATATAGTAGTGTACGAGTATATACTACGTCAATCATGACAATTAGACCGTACCTCAAAAAAATTTTCCCCGTAAAACGCGTCTAATATAAAACACCTTTGCAAGGAGGTTTCGGAAACAAATTTTTTTTTTTTGCCTTGCAAAAATATTTTATATGTGACGCTTAACGCTTTGTTCTTATAAGGTGGTACGCCCTAATGTACATCAATACATGTGCTAATTAATCATAATTACCTACTTAATTAAGTACTCGTACAATGTTGATAGAATATTCATAATTGTAATGGAAAAGAATAGAAAATATAAATACTGAATTATAATCGAGAAAAGATCTTATAATTGATTTATGTATGTATTTACATACTGCATGCAATACTAACTATGTTACGATCATTAATAATATTGAATACGTAGTATGAAGGCTGCTTTAAATTTAGATTTTTGATGGTTCGAAGAAAATTTTAAACTTTATTTAAAAAAACAAGATTGTTTATTTTATTATTATGTTTCAACAGACACTTATTTTTTTAAAGACACTTAGTGAGTTAATAATTGCAGTTATCTTCATTAATATGAATAATTTATCTACTAAAAGATATGTGGTCCAGAATATTTATCTTCTTTGTTACACTACTTTAAGTTTCTCAAATATTTCGATTTGGAATTGAAGTTTTTATTCAATATGGACTTGAAATTTTTACATAAATTTAAATGAACAAATTTTGCAAAATCAATTTTAAATATTTTTTTTATATTTTATGAATTTAACAGCTTATTAGTAACATTACATTCAGAATTTTCTAAAACATTACCACAGCATGACCAATGTCTACGACCAGGATGTCCGGTATGTCCATGACCACAACCATTAAAGCCTGGCATACGGCCATCACAAGCACATTTTACGCTTTTATTGCCTTTACTAGAGCAAAAGGCACAACAATGATAAATTCCACTGTGTGGCCTCAAAGTACGTGCTTGAAAACTAAACGGACTTCCCTGTAAGTTAAATTATAAGTTATTAAGAAATTTTAAATTAAATTTATAAACACGTTTCTTTACCTTAATTGGTTTATCATTTATAGTAATTGTTAGTATTAGGGTGCCTTGTGAATCGGGTGTAAAGGAAATTATATATGAACCATCACGATTGTCTGTAACCTTTTTTTAAAATAATTATGTTTAAATGATAAAAATTTTATATTAAAATAAAATTATATCGTGCAAGAATTAAAGAACGCTGTAACTGGCAAAAAATTTAATGTTCACCAGAGCCAAAAACCCTGTATGAAAGTGGAAAGAAGACACTGGAATTCTTCAAAATGCAGACGGCGTAAGTGAATTTCTTTTCATTATAGAAATCTGGGACCGGGACCAATTGACGCGTATTTTTTTTTTTCTGATAAAAATTAAGCAAAATAACGTATTTTCGATTTTTTGTCAGTTGCAGCGTTCTTTAATTCTTGCGACGATATATTTAAAAAACTTGCCTCTATTGGCAACGATTTAACATTATTGTCCTTATATTTAATGCGACATTTTATTTGCAACCCACCGTGCCAAAGCGATGCACCTTCAGCATCTCGTGAGATTAGTACCAATTCAGCTTTTTTATGGAGACGCAATTGCGATACACCTAAATTAAACCAATCATTAGAAAATGAAACAATAGGATATGTTAACATTGTATTATAAATCAGGTAATCAAAAGGAAGTCAATCAAGCTGATTTGAAAAAACCTTAAAATAATTTCTAAGCATAGTTTTTTTAGATTCTCACTTAATTTTTTTCAAAAAGTTTGCTTTAACAAGCAATTCTTTTTCTCAATTACTAGTTTGAAAAAATTATAAGTAAGATATCGGCTTGACTGGCTTTAAATTTGTATTTTTCTTATACCATCCCACACTAAGCTACATAAAGATGGTTCTACAGTTTGCATTGTTATGATACCATATAATTCTATATCATTTTGATTTTTGGCTGCTGGTGCTGTAATTTTTGGTAGAAAATGTAAAGTGTCTAAGATCTATATAAAAATTTATACATTTATAACTTATTAAATCTTGTTAAATGCTATTTTCAACCTTAGGATCAATGGGTGCCTTAAACTGCTGGCAATATTCGAATCGCTTTAATAAGATTTTAATAAACGCTAGAATTTCTACATCTGAAGCAATATCCTGCAATTCTTGACTAAACTTAATAGCCATCAAAGCATCTTGAGTACGTTTTTCTGTAAGTAAAGATATATAGTTGCTTAGAAATTGGGATCAATTTAAAAAGAAAAAATTTCTTGATATACCCAAGTCAATTTGTTGTTCCAAAATCATTTCAATCTTTGACTCTCTTGCCCTGTGTACTTGCTGTAAGAGTGTGTTCTTATGCGCTTCTAAAGCTTCAAAATATCTTGTCATAAATTCTACAACCTCCGTCTGAATCTCATCACATTTTCGATTAATACTTTTAGCGATGTCATTTAGTTTTTCAATTGAGTGTTCAGCATAATTACACATGGGGCGTGTTTGCTCCGTTGAATCTCTTAGAATTCTACCAAAATAATGTATAGATTTAGCAATGGTCTCATGCTTATGACCCTTATGTAGCAGAATAAGGCAATCGGAACAGGCGACTTGTAAGCAGATAGTACAAAATGAATTAATATCAAATCCAGGATGCAAGCTGCATTTAAGTACGAATTTCGAATTATCAATAAACTGGGCAGTTTTTTCCCTGCGAGCTCGTCTTAGTTCAATTATATTTTTAATATTATGTTGTGTAGTACACTTTTGCCTCTCATGGGATTCTTTACATAAAATACATAAATTTAGGATACAAGTCAAGCAATGATGAGTGGCCTATAAATAAAAAAAAAATTGTAGTCTTTTTGAACTATCGTATAAAAAGTGATCCTTACATTAGTTTCTTCGCAGCATAAACTGCACGAAATTTTGGTTAACACTTCTTCTCCCACTTTAAAGCGAATTTCCTCAATACGCCGCACCAGTAAAAAGTTTTGCGGTAATTGTCGTATACCACCAACCGGTACTTCTGTGGGAAATTGACACAATTTACACTTTATTATGCGGGTCGATTCCTTTTGTTGACGCTGAGCTGAGTTCGAAGTTTGCTGAGAAACTGCAGTTGAAGCATTTTCGGATTTGATCTGTGTACCGAAAATGTAAGAAAAAAAACATTTATTACTTTATGTATTTAAAAAAAAAATCATTTTTATTTACTTTTAACTGCAAACGATCCGATGATTTTTTACGTTTAAAACTGAAGGATGACCTTCGCTTTTGTAGTAGCGGTAAATAAGATAAATCCGAATTACTACGTACGGTATGAATATCCGTCGATGCTGAACGTGCACTATTATTAGAGGAGTTTATACCTTAAAAAAAAAATAAAAGTTGTCATATAATGCTTTAGTTTATTATATTTGTATATACTCGTAGTATATACATATTTATAAAAATACATTTTGTTAGGAATTTTACTTAAAATAAACAAAAGAGAAAGTTAATGTAAGTTAAGCTTAGCTATGTATGATAACCTGCATCACAATGCAGTGACAATAGTTGTTTTTATTATTATTTTTACATATACATACATACATATCGTCGTGAGGGAGTTTATGTGCTCTATCCGCCATTTTATATTTCTCGAGTTAATTATGCCACTTTAGGTTTTTGACACCAACATTTTTAAAATCTGCAATTCGTTTTCGACTATTTATCTCCGAAACTGCACAAGATATCTGAAAACAGATCGCAGACTTGAAAAATTCGGGGTCAAAAATCTAAAGTGGCATTAGTAACTCGATATATTTAAAAATTTTAAAATCTGCAATCCGTTTTCGTCTATTTATTTCCGAAACCGCACAAGATATCCGAAAATAGATTGCAGACTTGAATAATTTGGGGTCGAAAACCTAAAGTTTACATTATTAACTGGAGATATTTAAAAAATATAAAATGGCGGATAGAGCACATAAACTCCCGCACGGCGATATGTATATTAAATGAGTGATCAAATGTTCATCTCTACACAAATATTATGTGTTTTTGGTACACTTTACCAAATTTTTTTATATGGATATGCCAAAAAGTATGTTCAATCAGCTACTTCTTCGTTCTTTGAATGAAATTTGTTTAATCCGATATTCCGGATCAAATTAAAACCAGTTGAAAATGTACAAATCACATATCATTAGCTGCATTAACTTTAAAAATGCATATCCACCGTTTGTTTAATTAATTTAATTTTTAAAATTTAATCAGTTTTCGTCCATCATTACTTCTACAAATATTAACTGATTGAACACTCTAACAATTAAATTTCTTAAGAGAATATTTTCAATAAAAGAGTAATAAAAAAGTAAGATTCTGCGCAGAGGGGTATAAAGAAGTGTATTAAGTAAATATTTGCAAAATTGTCATGAAAACAAAGTATAAAATAACAGTACTTATCAAAACAGAATACAGGAAACACATGGCCATTTTACCGCACACATTCAAAATTTTACGGCTTATACAACTATATACTATACGACACACATTTACACTTATACATGCATACATACGGATATAGTTGCATTAGAGGGTGATTAGTTGATATTGATGTAAAAACAAGTCCGGAAAAAGAAAACAATAACAAAACTAAAAGAGAAAAGAAAAGCTAACTATACTGTGAAATGATAGAAATAAATGTAATAAAATAAAATAAGTTGTTATTAAAGGAAATAATTAAAAACCTTTAGAAAATGATTGTGACAAAATATTGCAAAAATCCACGAAAATTTCGTATTATATTACTTTTAATGATTGTCATGCTTATAATTATAACATTGTTGGTGTTAAACAACGGCCTACAGCATGTCAGCTCTGAGAAATTAATCGATGAAAGATTTGTGGCTCAAGCTTACGCAGGACCACCACAGTTGAAGCCTCAACAAAATGATAATGGTTTAATAATATTAAAATCACCTCGTCAGAATGGCATTATTAAACCAGAAAAATATGACGAACGTAAAATTAAGTCCCGTTTAATTGAAGAAAAAATTCACAATCTAAAGCAGCAAACAAAGCAATTAATACAGGAACCGGAGGAAGAGCATACCATTATGGAAAGTGTTACCACAGCCATACATATCTTTTACACTGCACCCGTGCAATGGTATAAAGCACGTAAACCTACAATGCCAAAAGAAATTCTAAATGATTTTAATGAACCGCAAAATGTCACACAAAAGCAAACGGCAAAAATTCTAAATAGCGCTTTTTATCCAGCTTTAGGTCTTTATAAGCCTACATGTGAAATCTTTGAGAAACATTTTCAAAATATACGCAACTGTGGTATTGGTGTACTAATATTAAGCTATACTGGAAAATCTTCAGAAATGGAAGTCTATAAGACTGTTTTTGAAGTCGCTCCAAAATTTAATTTATCTATAACTTTTGAAATTAGCGTAGCTAGCAATCAATCATTAGCATTTTTACAGCAACATTTAATGGAAATACGTAAATTTTACCATTTGCCAGTATTTTTTAAAGTATATTCTCAAATTCGAAAAGCCTTAACGCCCGTGATTTACATAAGTAATGCTTATAAATTAGTTGATTCCGTAGCCTCGCATGCGTTTTGTAAATCGGCAGATTCTATACGATTTACTCTCGATGCTATTTTTATTGGACATATAAGGTAAATTGTAAAAACTAATCATAAATCTCAAAAATATTAAGCCCATCTTAAGTTATATTAATTGTTTCAGATTTAAATAATTTTTAAGCCAAAATATGCATGCTCATCAATTTTTCTTGAGTATTTAAAGTATAGATCGATTAAGACAACAAAATTGTAGTGTATTATTTAATTTACGTAAATGCTTTAAATATTTTTAGATTAAAAAATCATGCCGACTATATTAGACGTCTTTGTTTAGATGGCTTTTATAGTAAATTACCCAGCAACGGTGCAACATTTGCTAGTACATGGAAAAATTGGTCATATTTAAAATCATTTGCCATGACATACAAAATGATGTTTGTACCCACTGTAGGTCCCGGTTTTGCAGAACGCAATAAATTTCCGCGCCATGGTGATATTCAACGACACCGCAGCAATGGAAGGGTAACAAAAATATATATTTGGCTTAATTAGCAAACGCTCTAAGCTCGTATACAATAATACAAATTTAATAACATACTATATATGTATTACAAATTGCTATACTCTTAATAGCTTAAACTTGAACCTGTATGCTTGGAGTTATGGAGGCAATAATCTTGTAAAAAAACTGTATGTTTGAAAGATTAATCAAAGTTCTTACAGTCTGGCTATAGACAATCATTAATGCTCTAACAGTAACAGTAGGTGTCTTTTCACCATTTATAAACTTAAAAAGACTACAAAATGTTTAAAAACTCTGATATTTCTATAATTTCCACATGTTTAACAACAACAGTTACAAATCTGGCGTTTAAGTAATGATGAAGTGATTCAATTTAGGTGGAAAATATATGATTTTACAACTAGCGATCTTGTGAATTTAAAATCAAAGTGAATGTGTTAAAATGAATTCATTTTTTTTCTGCGAAATGGTCATTATTATTTAATATCGAGGGAAATTTTATACAATTTTAAAATAATTTCGTTCGATCATATAGCATTCACTTTTTTCTATTTGTATTGATGGTTGGTATTGGCCATGAAGTCTCTTTGCCTCTCTATGCCTAATTTAGAAATTTTTACTCTAACCGTTTTAAAGTTGCGAAAAAAATAAGATTTAAGTTTTAAGGGAGATACCACGAGCACTTTCTAACTGGTGATTTTGCTTGACCATGAAGCCATTCAGACCAAATTAAGAAACTTTAGCTTTAACCGCTCTCAAGTTATACAAAAAATCAATATTAGCTTTGCATGGGAGGTACTACGCCCATTTGTCCTATTCCACAAACTTTTTAGTGACAGAAGTAATTTATACCAATTTCAGAAACTTTAGCTTTAACCGTTCCCAAGATATATATAAATCAATTTTGAAAGGAAATCATACCCTATTGCACTTTCGGTAGTTGAATTGAGCTTTATTCCAAGAAATCGTTTAAGCGTGATTAACCGACAAACAAACATACGAGTATATTGTATATGGATTAAGCCGCAATTCATATTTAAGAAATGGAAAACTATTACTTAAAAATAATAACAGTGAATATTCTTTTATTTTCATTATAATGTTAAACTAATTGAATTCATACGTTTGCTTATTAAGCCTTTATATTTGAATAATTTATTTTACTAACATATAATAAATTCTCTAAATCCCAGTATTATGGTGTAGCATGGCGGACAGCTATACTGAATCATGTTGGTTTCATTAACATAGCCAGCTTTAATAATTGGCCTGATGGCAGTCAAATTGAGGAGGTTATACCAAAAGCTGGTTTTCTTGACTATAATCCAGGTGCCAAAACAAAATATTTAGATCTTACCACCCACTGGGTGGGCAATTTTATAAAAACACGTAATGAAGCTGCCACAGCTGCTCTTCAAAGTGGTAATGGCCACTTAAGTTGTTATGAATATTTAAATAATACCATTTGTTAAAAAGGTCTATTAGCAATAATGATTTAAAATCAAACTTTTTACAGGTCATATATTTACTTTAATCTAAATAACAAAATAAAAATTACTTTAACACTTAAACAAATATATATAAAAATTTATTAGTTATTAATACAAGTATTTAGATAACAAATATGAATGTGACAATTTGCAAAACATCATATACTAGTAAAATTAGTATAAGAAGTCTTTTATTTGACGGATTCATAAGGAGTAATTCAAGGTTTGTTTATTTAACAATAACTCATAATTTTTTAATTGAGTTAGAATAATTGCTGCGAATAACGTGATCAGAAATCTAGATTTTGGCGGATTCTCCTACTAAGAAATTCAATTCGCAACTTTTTTGCACAATTTTTTTTAATTTTAAATAAAATCTCTATATATAAAAAAACAAAAATGTACTTAACCGATAAATGGATTTTAGTAAGGCTTCGATATTATGAAAAGTGAAACGAGTTTGTGTGAAGTTTCACTTTTGGCCTCTTGTTAGCTTACAATAAAAAAGAAAACAGACAAAACTCGTATACTAATGCGCCTATTAAAACAAACCTTTAAATATAACAACTGTCTGTGTAGAAACATTATAAAAACCAAAAATATGAGAAAAATTTTTTAAAAATTCATCCGATCAAATTCAAATAATTTTTATTAATTTATAGTTGATTATACTTGATATTAAAATAGGCTTTAAAAATATTTTTTAAGAACGCCTAAAAATGGAACATGTAACAACATATAAGTAAAAAATCGTGCACAATTAATAATTACAATGCCTGTCAACAATACCTTAAACCAAAAATTAATATACCGAAAAACAAAACATCAAATAAATAAATTCACTTTACTTGCTTTATTTATAATCCCAATTTTTCAATTACAGTCACCGCTCAACAAAATCGAGCAACATCTGCCTAAAATACATAACTAGCTTAAGTCAAATTTTACAGGAAAAATTTTTTTTATAAAATTTTGTGGAATGATGAAAAAAAAAAACCGAATATCGATAATCATTGCAGTGTGGGCATGATATGACTATATAATAATATACGAGTATACAAGAGAAACTCCTTGTGAAGCCAACAAATATATAGACTTGTGAGAATTTGAAAACACAATTTGTACCCTATGGTACTATAGCAGTATTTTGTTTTATTAAACTATATAGCAATAGTTTTGACTTTATTATACATAAGTATCTAGTTATTGGTACAATCGTTAATTTTTAAGTTTACATTTTATATGCATATGTATAATCATCACTTGTTAACATAAAGTCAAATTTAAACAAACGAATAATTCTGTATTAGCTATTAAGAATTGTAGTAATTCTTTATTTTTAGTTTTATATTTTAAAACAAGAAAAATCTAAAGCTACGTTCACATTGGGCAAATATTTCACACAAAAAAAGAGAAGTAACCACTTTTTATGGAAACAGTTTGGATAAAAATTTACACACACAACATGAGTGCTGCGAAAAGCTAGGCCGTAATCCTGACACAGGGTTGTAAAGGCCAATTATGTATGTATGTAGGTTCGGAAAAAAAATTGTTTTTACAATATGTAAACGTTTCATAAAACTGTATTAAGAAAACACAGTTAAAAGCAAGGAATGATACGAGTATTTAAATTTTAATAAAAATAGTGTACGTTTGTTAAAGGCTTATTTCACAAAATTACTTTGTAATACTTGTCAAATAAGGCTTCATTAAACCTGTAATAGTTTTGATGAACACAACAGTTAATTTATTAAATTTGAAACTTTGAATACTAAACAAAATAAATGCTCCAATAAAATAGTCGTTACCATTTTGTCGTCAAATATTTGACAAATGTGAACATACTTTAAAGGCTCAGTTAGTGTAGTGTAACCATAAAATAGCGTAATCAAAAAGTATAGAATGATCATAAAAACCAATCGTTTTGAAATATACATAAGTATGAATTAGGGTGTTTTAATTTGTTTTGGCAAAAAAAAGAACATGACAGGCTTTTAGCAAAGTCAAAATCTAAACAAAATTCTAAGAAAACTACTAAAAGATTTTAGTTTAAGATATTTTAAAATCTGCATTGATGAATTTGGATGTCTTCTGAATTCAGCGTTACTTTGTTAAAGTGCCTTCACCAAAAATTTTGTTCATTGACCTGTTAACGAAGGATGCCTTTTTTTAAAATTTATATATAGTTCTACATAAAAATTATCTTAAAAAATTTCATAGATCATATTTTTGCTATACAATTGACTCACCCTAATACATATGTATTATTATAAACCAACAAAAAATAAAAAAAGTCATATTTTAAAGGTTATTTTGAGAAGTTTTCCGAAAAACAAAGTCAGCATTTTTTATTCTTCCATCAAAAAATTAAACGCTTTTTGTGAGCTTTATCATAAAATAAAACTCCTTTTTACATTAAAAGATGAAGAAACATTTAAAATCCGATTTTGATTCTGTTTTTAACATCAACACAGATTTTGTAAGACCCTGCACAAAATATTGGAGTAAGTAATCCATTTAAGTTTATAGGGAGTACTTATAATAACAAAATAGTTTATTGTAATGCAGTCATGTAGTAATTGCTTGGGCGAAGCAATTCGTTCCTTTATATACGAACACAGATTTCATGTAAACACGTAACACAAAAAAAACTACACGAAGCTAACCCTATGTTTTTGATTACTCTTATATAATGCATAGCTGGATTACATAGTCTTCGCCTAGGACATTTGGTTATGTATCGACTAGTCCTAGTCTTTTATGTACTACTCTTTACACGTGTGTACGAAGTAGCCGCATTTTCTGCAAGAAAGCACCATAGTACTAGTTGTTTGGTGGGTACAACAACATATGTATGTACTTCTGTATGTGTAAATCCGATGTCACACAATGATTTTTAGAATTCAATTTTTAAATAATAAAATTTATTTTAGACTAACTGAGCCTTGAGTCGTTTACTTTGTTGAGCATATACGAGGGTATGTTCTGTAAAACGAAATAAAGTAAAATTCAAATCGAACATTGTTTAAGTAATAAAAAATTCTTTTAATGTTTAGTTAATTAAAAAATTAATGGTCCTTCTGCTAATCAATATAAAAATATAAAACCCTGCCAAATATTTATGCCCGTATTCATGAAAACTAAAATTGGTTTATAGACTGCTTATTTGACATATTTCTATGGAGTAATTGTCAAATAAGCAATTAATAAAACTATTTTATTTTTATGAATACGAGCACTAAATTATAGTAATTTAAAAGATTTCAATTTCACTAGTTTTCTGAGCACAAAACATACACGATAATTATAAATAATTTAAGTATAATTTAGGTTAAAATAAGAATACTTTAATTTAAAAAAAATAGTGAAGACGTTTTCGTAGAAAATAATGTTTCAGAAAAAGTGTTCTTATGTATGTACTTATACAGTAACTCATTAATAAATTAATTAAAATTATACGATTCAATTTTTACATGCCTTCAAAGTACAGAAGTTTAATTTATATTTGTATTAAACAACGCATTAACAAATTTAAAATTTATTGCCTTAATTATTTACAGTTTTATTCAAAAATAAAATATTATTTTACAGCACAAATATATTCTTTACTTTTTAGTATAAAAATGATAACTTTACATATTTCTAATTTTATTATAAGAACTGATTGAAATAAATTACTTTCTAAATTGTTATTTTTTTTTTTTTAATAAAAATCTATTGTTTTCTATTTTTATTCGGATTTGTTAACAGAAATAATTCAGAAACAATGAAAATGTTATAACATTTCTGTTCAAAATATATATATTTTTTGATATAGCGATTGAAAAATATGTAAAAATAAATGCAGCCAATATATTTTGTTTGAAAAATAAACGTCTAATTTTGTAATATTTTTATTATAGTGTGTTATTTTGTAACACCTATTTTATTTTGTAGCACTAATGTGGGCAAAACTAAATAAGTCCGCCAACCTCATATCTGTCTAATGATGTTTTCTTTTCTTTCAAAAAAAAAATCGATTTTTTTGCCGTTAGCGTTAAAAATGCCTTTCAATATTCTTTTATAAACCTTTAAAAAGGGTTTCGAGTTTTTTTTTTTATAAATACATATAAGGGTTTCAATTACCCTCAAAAACAGCTGACTTTGTTTATTTTTACAATATATTTTCTTCTTGTTCTTCTTTATAATTGTTTATAAATAAAATGGCTTTTTAGTATTCATGTTCTATTCTTAGGTTAACTACGATAACATAATGACAGGGTTAGTTCAATATTATAGAAATCTGCGCTTGAATATGGCACATTTTTTAGAAAAGAAAACACCATAAGCCATCTGTATTTAATAAAATCCTCAAAAAAATTCTGTACTTCACACGTCTCTCAAAAAAGTTAAATAGTGTATTTTCAAGTTACTCGGAAAATTGGCGACGTCTCTAACGTATGCAAGTTGAGCAATTTTTAACTTTTAACAGTTGACTTATATTGTAAATTGTAATCGCTGTTAATGAGGTAACGCATGCTATGTACTTTTACAATGCCCATTAATACAGGTTATTGCATCTCTCAGGCTGATTTTATGTAAACAAACCTGAAAATGTCAAAGTTTGTTTACTAATTGCACAACAGTAATTTCATTCATAATTTTAAACATACTTGATTTCCCTATTTCCTTGATTTTTGTTATTGTAATAATTTATTTATATAACGTATATTTTGGAAATACATAGTAAAAAAAACTAGTTTAAACTTTAAAGTAAAGTTTTGATGATTTTGTTTTAAAAAATTATTTTCTCGTAACAATATGTTTTATAGAAGAGTATTTCACGTTTTTTTTTAATCTACATATTTTGATGCTCAATGTTTAAATCATAGGACGTATGTTGAATTTTATATGCATAAAATTACCCGCCATTTAAATTTTTAGTTTTAATTTGGTGAATTTTCTTATTGCAATTTGGTTACTAAATTCTACGGTCTATGGCTATACTGATTTTATTTTCTTCCCATCATTTGCTACAAAAATATTTTATAATTTTGACAATTTCGGCTAAATCACACAATACAAAACCCGTGTGATTTTTTTTTAAGTTGTATTGTTGTAGAGATGCAATGACCTGTATTAATGTGCCTTGTACTTGTACTTCTACGTTTAGTCTTCACTTTCTGTTTCTATTCCGTTCTGTGCCGTTCTGTTCGTTAATGTAAACAGTTAGTTGTTCTGTGATAAAATATCAGCTGGTTTTAGTACATAAAGAAAAACAATTTATTATAGTTTTTGCCACAAGTTTGAAAAATAAGCAAAAGTAATAAAAAATTAACAACAGTGGTGTTTTTTCGAATCGAATATAAATATTTCATATAAATTTTTTTTACATCCGTTTATATAAGCGATGAATTTTAAAAGTGTTTAAAAATTAAGCACATATAACAATGCTGCCAAGATGGATTTTTATCTTGACGTTATTTTTCTAAATTTCTATGACATTTCATAAATTAAATAAGAAAAACGAAAGATATATTGTTTCATTTATTTTTAACAAAGGAATTACATTTCTTTTTATAAAAATTGTGAGTAGTGCACAATTTAATTTCTTAAGCACTTATGTTGTTTTTGTCGAAGCAGATTTTCTAAACAGTTACAGATAAAAAAAACCCCACAAATATAGAATACTCATCGGATACAGGAGACGATGTATATATTCTTGCCATTTTTTATTTTTTTTTCAAACTTATTCCATAACTTCTATATTTATCTTGAACAAAAATTTTTGTTAAAAATTACAAAATTTTAAATTGAAAAATAAAACTGTTGTCAGATTTATTGCTATCACTTAAGCGGGGTTTAGACGGTAATACAAGTCGTACGTAAAATCAAAGAGAAAATATTACGAAATTCCATCCGTATTTTAAAAATGAGAATAAAAATCTTACGACAGATATTTTTTGCGTTTACACGGTTGGTAAAATACCAAAACAAAGTAAAATGAAAAGATAAAATGCACATACACATGCACAAAAAATTTACATGCATTGTGAATACATTTAACATAAACAAACAAAAATATAAAAATGCATCCCTGATCTAATGAAATGTGATGGTTTTTTAAAAAATTTCAAAAAACAAAGAGAGCCGTACGACTGTCAAATTTTCATCCGTATTTTCTCTCAATGTCGTACGCTCTCATTACATATCAAGTTTACACGATACTATTCATTCTCTTCTACACAAAAATTTGACATGTCGTACGACTTGTATTACCGTCTAAACCCCCCTTTAGAAGTACTTAACGAAATGTTGTTTTTAACAGGTTCGTCAGAAATAGAACGGAAGGGAACTGAAAAACTAACGACTTATACATATCGTCGCAAGAATTAAAGAACGCTGTACCTGACAAAAAATTGAAAATACGTTTTTTTGCATCATTTTTATCAGAAAAAAATACGCGTCGATTGGTCCAGGTTCCAGATTTGTATGATGAAAAGAAATTTACTAACGCCGTCTGCGTTTTGAAAAATACCGGTGTCTTCTTTCTACTTTCATACAGGTTTTTTGGCTCTGGTGAACATTAAATGTTTTGTCAGTTACAGTGTTCTTTAATTCGTGCGACGATATTTTGCTTGTATAAAACAGAAACAGCTGATTAGGAACGTAACAGAACGTAAAGACTAATTCTACCATTATGTATCTCTATATAATAATACATTTTTAATAGATGTGTTCTGTATTAAAGAAATACTTACGTATATATGGAAATGTTTGCAACAAAATTACTTACCTTTGTAATCAAATTCATTAATCGCCTGTTGTTTTTGCGTAGACTCTTGTATTGTCTGATTAGGTTGAGACCAAAAAGGAATGCTGGCATCTTCTTTAAAATTTTCGTTTACGATGCATTGAAAACAAAACGAATGTAAACAATTTAAACTTCTGGGATCCTTAAAAAGTTCATTACATATTTTACATCTTAAATCATCCGGATATAACGAAGCTTCTGAAGGCACCTTGGGCGATAAGCTGCGAAGTGGTGATGCTGAGGAACTTCTGAAAAAAAAACGTATATGTTCAATTTGGAACTAATCTCAAAATGGAAATGAAGAAAGAATTGAAGGATCCACTCATAATTAGTTTAATATTTTGTAATATGTGTAAATAATGTTCAACAATTTTCTATATTAGAAAAAAATGTTAAGGTACGGTTCCAGTCGGAAACGGATTTCATATCATATATTTGTTTTCTAAAACACAAAAATGTAAAAATTTTTTGGAATAATGTCAATTTCGTTAGTAAAATTATAAATGACTGCATTCCGAAATACTGTTTTAATTTCAGTTTTCTGAAAAACTAAACTATGATTGGAATTTCATTTCCGAACGGAAATAACATGACATAAACGAATATCATATTTTTATAAGAAGTGAGATTTACTACTAAATTTTAACAAACTTAACGATTTTACTTTTCAGTAAACACACATTCGTTATCTTTAAGCGTTTTCTAAATAACAGCTCTATTTGATCAAACTAAATATTATTTCCTACCTTGAACGATTAGAAGCTGTTTCAAACGAATCCGAATGCGATATATTACTTATGGTCAGCATAGAAGGCGATATATTTTTTCCTACACTCATAGATTGCGAATTTAAAGGCGAATCCGGTGCTGTTATAATTTTTAATTTAGGTATTTGATTTCTTAAAACTCCTGTATTGTCTTCGGCAACGATATTTGTTGTGAAGGACAATGAATGTACCGGGTATTCCCGAGTTTTGGAAGCCTGTTTCATTTTTTGAACATCCAAGTCTGTGGCTAGACTATTGCTACTCTGACTACTACTTTGTACAGAAACCGAAGATGCAGCACTGAGAACATTATCTAGTAAGGATTCCGGTGAGTTGGAATTCTCCGATATATGCTTATTAACTTCATAATTAGAGCAGGATGATGACATTTTGCAATCCTTAAGAGTTGTTTGACCATAAAATCCACTACTCGGTTTTAGACCAGTTGTTTTTGTGGTCGTCAGTTTTAATGAATTTTTCCTTGACAAAAATGAAGTTAATTTGATTTCAGGAAAATTTTCTAGTTCCTCTTCGAATGTTTTCTTTTGACCCTGGTCGGATACATTAATAGGTACTATGGTAAAATTAAATAATTGCGAAGGGGAATTATTTTGTTTAAGCCGTTCATTTGCACTGTTGTTGTTATTGTTTGTTAATTTTAAATTTTTCCATTGCACTTTATTACCACCAACGCTTGCTATTGAGGTGGTGTTAAAAGTGGTGGTATTGTTATCACTGGTCATTGACTTCATTACATCCGTTTCCGCATTAATTGATTTATTGATTGTTTGCTGTTTTGTATTGAGTAATTTTAAAACAGAATTTTCACATTTTTGACTTTGAGTTTTTAATGCTATTTGCTCCGAACTTAAACTTAAGCGAATTGTTGTCGGGTTTTCAAATTGTTTAAAGTTTGCAGTTTCTGTAGAAATTTCCTTAATATCATCATCATCATTACCAACATCTTCGCTGTCTTCAATAAATTCTTTATTACAATTCATTTGCTGGTAAACATTGTCAAAATTTTCTTCTGGTACCTCCCAAATTTCCTCATCTTTTGAATATTCCGATAGATTTGAATTTTCTCGATGTTGTTGTTCCAGACGCTGTTCATAGTCTTCCGACTTGCGTTTTATTTCATAAAAATAACCACAACTCATATTTAAAGTGTTTCCTTTACAAAACTATGTATATATTATATTGTGTAATAATTTTGCAAAAGTGTTGGAGGTTTTGCATTATATTCTTTTTACGTTCGAAAGTAGTTTTCCGGCCAATGTTCGATTGTTAACTGAATGTATGTTAATGTCTCAATTGTTCTTCTGGTTTTGTGTTTACAATTGTTAGCACTTGACATAAAAACCATTCTATGATTCCGGCTAATCCAATTATATTTAAAATATAAAAAACGAAAATAGTTATAGCAATTGTTTACATTCTCTTTTGTTTGTGAGAATGTTCATTTATTTGCTTCTAAATTCAACATGTGGCCTCTCAGGTATACTTTGAAAGGTAGAACAAAAACCGGTAAAACAATTACTGTAAAAACACGGTGTGCAAAAAAATATTTGTAAAGTTATAACTTTTTCTGCAAGGTCTCTTCCTAATTTCACTGAGAAAGTGAAATCCGAATAAATTTTCGTATTGGTTATACTACTACTACTCGGCTTACGATTAAAACGCAAAGTACCCGTAAAGTGGATTTTGTAGTTAAGTATCGTAATAATTATCCATAAATATATAAATGATGAGGTATTTTCAGTTATTGCAAAAAAATCTAGTTTTCAAGTAAATACAATTTTTCTAAAACATCTCAATTTTTTTCACAGTAGATTGGTATTGATGTTATTGCTTAATTTCTTGCAAAGAGATGTCCATAAAGTGGAGTAAAACGAGGGGGTCCAGTCTCGCGCACTGCACTTAACCATCGAAAAAAGGCACCATAGCCAAGACAAGTTACCAATAGACGATGCCAAGTTCTTGATAGTAGCCTGACTATCAGAGAAAACCCTAATTTTACCCTCAAAGGATCACTCCTTCAGTATCGTTAGAGCTTGCTTAATTGTAATTAGCCTGAAAAACATTACAGGTGTCCGGTAATCTAATTGACTCTGCAAAGTTAGCAGACTCGAAGAAAATACCAGCCCTCATGCCGGATTTAATATTAGAACCATCCGTGAAGACTGTAATACCGGAACCTTTACAAACTTTGCCCGAGTCTACTTCTTTCCTGTTAGGGAAGAATACCCTCGTACACACCCAACTTTCGAAGGACCAAATCCGTACGTAATTCTTTCAAATGGGGACAAGGTAGCCTTAGAATATTACTTTGGCCAACAAAAAATCAGCTGCAAAGGCCCAGCTCATTCAGCATGACCGCACTCTGAATCGAAATCGACATAGCATGGAGATCAAGAAGCAATAAGTGCAAAATGATGTTAAGAGCATTAGGGCATTCACTGCCTTCACTGGTGATACCTATACACGTGATACCCTTACAGCTTAGTGACAATATAGCTCTTACAAAGAGCTATCAACTATAGGTCAAAATTGGCAAAACCACCTGGTTGTACAGTCAAAACACCATTCGTGGTTTGAGTCCCCATTTTCAGCCAAATATATGTAGATTTGTAAGAGTAAAGACACAGGCCTTTTTCACCCGCTCCTCTACTTACACATGCAGCCCCCAATGAAGGTTGGAGTACAATATCACTCCAAGATATTTGACTTTAAAATGTGAAAGTTTTTTAATTTTTAATAAATGAGAACGCACATAATTATCATTTAATTTTTATTCGTTCGCCGGCGAAAGACGAACTAATCAGTTAAGGGTGACCATGTTTTTTTTACCTTTTAAGTTTTGTATTAAAAAAATTATTTTTTATTTTCAATAAAAAAATGTAAAAAAAATAAAACAAGTTTATGTTATGTATTTGTCATTTTTATTCGTCGTTATTGTGTTTTAAGGCCAATTTATTATTTATTTATTATACCATGTTGCCTTTCATACGACGAATTTATTCAGCGAATTTTAGCTTACGAATTCGTCGATGTAGGTGGAATTCGTCGTTCTAAGTATGATTTAATAAACCAGACTAAAGGCCGTGTCAGATAAAAGTTTTGCTTCGCGTTGTGCTACAGATTCGCTTTGACATTTAAGACAAACTATGTATGTTTATATGACATTTTTCACATAAAGTACTTTTAACGCAATGCAAAGTGGAATGCTATAAAAAAGAGATAAACAGACAACGTTACTGTTAAAGTTTTTATTGTGTCATACATCTATTGCCATACATTTTTTTTGTCAAAGTCTCAAACGCCACACAAATCAACAAAGTTTTATCTGACACGGCCTTAACAATTCTTTTAATATTTGTCGAATTATCTTCTAGATACATATTTACTAAAGTTACAAAGCTAGTGGTGTTTTTTTCGATATCTATGAACGCTTAGATAATCTGTTTCGGAAAAAACGAAAATTTAATTTGGCATTACTCACAATTTTTATAAAAACAAAATGTAATTATTTATTTTTAAAAACAATTCAAATAATATAAAATAATATTAACATTCCTTCTCCTCAGACATATTTACAACGTATATATGTATATTAGTGTGTCCCAAAAAAAATTTTTTTTTGGGATCAAGCTTATTTTAGACCATTATGAAGCAAAGTATTTTTGAGAATTTTTTCAGATTTTTTGGAAGTGGTTTAGAGGTCGCGCAAATTGATTTTTAATCAAAAATCGAGCTTTTTAACCTCTATTTAATTTTTGGTTATGAACTGGTAAAAAATCGATATTTTCTCGACTTCTGAGTCAATATTGTCAATTAAAATATTCCGATATTTAATTTTATGTGCATAAATAATAAGTTTTGGCAATGATTTTGCACATTTTGATACATTATATAACAGTTTTTCCTAAATTTTCAACAAATATCGAAAACAATGGTTCATAACTTTTAAAATTTGTATCAGGACTAAAAAAACTAATAATGCAGTTTAAAAGATTATTAAGTTTTAAATAAGTTAGCAGAAAAAAAAATTATTTTCTTTTACCGTTCTCGCGTTGTACCCTTTTAAAACTTTGTACCCACTGTATGAAATTTTCAATACTATAAAATGTGAACTAGGTTATACAAGAATTGTATAAACAATAAAAAAATTAGATTTGTTATAAATCATTTATTGGTATTCTTGTGATGCTGCTCTATGTCCTGCAGTAAATTCTGAAAGTCAGAAGGCATCAATTTCTGAATTTTGAATGAAAGATTGTAGCAGCTTTCGAAAAATACATATTTTTAGAGAATATATAATTTTCATCATCCAGCGATCTCGGTTAATAGCTCCAGGAGATTTTATTGTTGGATGGTGCTCAGGTCTATCACCCAAAAAAAAATAAGGCTCAGCTGTGTATTTCTTTAGAATCTTCCCTTAGTTGCATATTCTCCAGCTGCCCTTTTACAAAAATTATTAGATCATTTCGTATCAATAATAATTAATTGGGATAATTTTTCCAACAATTTCGTGGTGCGTACAATCCGAAAAATTGTTTTTAGCCCACCTTTGCTGGAGAATGACAAAAATTTTAATTTGTGGGCATGCAATTTGATCCTCAATATAAAGGGCCCTAAACGCTGATCCAGCAATTAGTTCCAACATATGGTGGGGACATGCCAAAAATATGACGTCTTTTATAAATTTTTGGAGAAGTAAAACACATGCCCCGATCCGCCGTCCTGTATTCGAGCTTGTCGTGTCCGCACACATAAATTGGACATTTTCAGTTAGATTCCAGCACAAAACCTTTTATCTCAAGCTGTAAAATTTATCTCAAGCACTAATCAAAAACCGCTATTTTACCGTCCTGTACTTATCTGTTTTTAAAACATTCCAAGAAGCAAAATACAAAGTTCAATAATTGCAAGTTGGTAATGATGTCGCAGAACGTTGTGTAGCCTTGGCTAGTAGAAAGTCTGTTTCAGAATATAAAATAAATTCTGAAACAAACTTTCAGAATTTACTGCAGGGCACAGAGCAGCATCGCAAGAACCCCAATGAATGATTTATAACAAATCTAATTTTTTTGTTGTTGTTTATAAAATTGTTGTATATTTAATTCTGATGCCAACCTAGTTCACACTTTATAGTATTAAAAATAGGTACAAAGCTTTAAAAGGGTATAACTCGAGAACGGTAAAAGAAAATTTATTTTTTTTCTGCTAACTTATTTAAAACTTAATGATCTTTTAAACTGCATCATTAGTTTTTTTAGTCTTTATAAAAATTTTAAAAGTTATAAACCATTGTTTTCGATATTTGTTGAAAATTTAGGAAAAACTGTTATATAATGTATCAAAATGTGCAAAATTATTGCCAAAACTTATTATTTATGCACATAAAATTAAAGATCGGAATATATTCTTTAACAGTATTGACTCAGAAGCCGAGAAAGTATCGATTTTTTACCAATTCATAACCAAAATTTAAATAGAGCTCAAAAAGCTCGATTTTTGATTAAAAATCGATTTGCGCGACCTCTAAACCACTTCCGAAAAATCTGAAAAAATTCCCAAAAATACTTTACCTTATGAGTATCCAAATTAAGAATGATCTTCCAACGTATTCCAATTTTTAATTTTATTTGGGACACCCTAATGTATATGTACTTATATATTTTTTAATTTATAAAATGTCATAGAATTTTAAAAAGGCAACGTCAAGATAAAAAATCCAATTCGGCAGCATTATTATATGTGCTTAATTATTAAGCACTTTTAAAATTAACCGCTTATTTAAGCGGATATAAACGGAAATTTGTATGGAATATTTATATTCCACTAGCTGAAGCAAATACTGCCGCCGTTGGGTAAAAAATGACCAAGATATGACTATTTTAAATGTTAGATTATAGGGGCGGTGCCACGCCTCTTTATCCAATTAAAACCTCATACAGCCTATTATTCCTTCCAGAGTCACAGTAACATACTGAGAAAATTTCCGGAAGATAGGTTCTAGGGTTTGGCCTGCTATAAAGGACAAACAAACAGACAGACATTCATTTTTATATACATACATATATAGAAGATAGATTTGAAAAAAAAAAATCACTGAATTACTTTAAAATATCTTTAAAGTTTAAATGTAAAGTAATGTAAAATAAATGTAAAATGTATTTAAAAAAAACTGTACTGAAAAATATATTGAATTTTTTATGAATACGGCCGTAAAGTGTTAAGTCTCTAAATTTTAATGTATTTTGCCATTGATTGCTAAATTTGAGACTATATTTTTCAGAGTTGGGTTTATTGCATTGAATGTCTAATGCATTATCGCTTCCACTACCACTAAACGACTTAGTATTATTCAGCAATATTCCAGCCACCACTAAATGCAAATGGAAATAATTAACCACTAAATAAAACCATTTTAGTGGTAGTGGAAAATTAATGCATTAAATAAAACAAATTTAGTGGTAGTGGAAATTTAGTGCATTAAATAAAATAAATTTAGTGGTAGTGGAAATTTAGTGCATTGAATGTAAAAATTTTAGTGGCAATGGAAATTTAGTGCACTAATTTTGAATATTTAGTGGTAATAGAATATAACTCCATTGGCACTATAGTGAAATGGAAATTTAGTTCCACTACCCACTATATGAATATATTAATATACATACATAGCTTAAGTCAATGTCAAAATAAATTGTAGTGAATGTTATTTTCTTAAATTACTAAGTTCGCCTGTATAAAGTAAATAATTGTAGTTATTGTTTTAATAAGAATTTTAGTACTTTCAAATGTAATATATTATTCAGTTCACCGCTAATCATTCAGAAGTAGTGCACTAAATTTCCACTTCCACTAAAATCGATTCATTTAGTGCACTTAATTTCCACTACCACTGAATTTGTTTTATTCAATGCACTAAATTTCCACTACCACTAAATTTGTTTTTTTTTTTTAATGCAATAAATTTCCACTACAACTAAATTTGTTTTTTTTTTAATGCAATAAATTTCCACTACCACTAAATTTATTTTATTCAATGCACTAAATTTCCACTACCACTAAAATCGATATTTTTAATGCATTAAATTTCCATTGCCACTAAAATCGATTCATTTAGTGAACTTAATTTCCACTACCACTAAATTTATTTTATTCAATGCACTAAATTTCCACTACCACTAAAATCGATATTTTTAATGCATTAAATTTCCATTACCACTAAAATCGATTCATTTAGTGAACTTAATTTCCACTACCACTAAATTTATTTTATTCAATGCACTAAATTTCCACTACCACTAAATATAAGAGGCGATAATGCACTATTTTTACCACTACCACTAAATTTAGTGGAAAATTAAATCTAATGCAATAAACCCAACTCTGATATTTTTAATGACTTTACTTGATTTTCGAAATCAAACTGTTTTAAAATATTTTATAAATAATTATTACCTAAAAATATACTACTTTAAATTTTAATTTAAAGTAACGATTATTATTAAATGAAAATTTTATATATATATATATGTATTATTATTAAGTTTAAATGTATTTTTACAAAAATTTTATATCTATTTTTTTTTAACAAAATGTTTTTCTCACAAGCCAATCATAAAACCACAACTAATTCTTTTATATTTTTCAAACACTCTTCTTTTTTCTACATAAAAACGTAAACACGTTTTTTTATATGTATTAGTGATTTCATTTTTTTTTTTCATTCATCCAGCTGTCAACGCTTGTAAAAGTTAAAAGTTGGTCAACTTTCTGGCGTTAGCAGTGTTGCATACTTTGCTTGTAACTTGCTTTATGAAATGCTTTTAAAATGGCAAGTTACAAGCCATAAGTGGCGCCTGTAAAGTATGGTTTGTAACTTGCCGTTTTAAAAGCATTAAACGTCTTAAAGTTTTAAACGCGCTCAGCGGCTACGCTTGTTTTGTATTTCCACCTTAATTCAGGTACGACCCTTATGTATTTCTATTACGATTATAGATATACATATCGTCGATGGAATTAAAGAACGCTGTAACTGACAAAAAATCGAAAATACGTTTTTTGCATCATTTTTATCAGAAAAAAATGACGCGTCGATTGGTCCCAGTCCCAGATCTCTACGATGAAAAAAGTTCACTTACGCCGTCTGTGACATGAAAAACACCAGTGTATTTGTTCTACTTTTATACAGGTTTTTTGGCTCTGGTGAACATTTAAAGTTTTGTCAGTTACAGCGTTCTTTCATTCCATCGACGATATATTTTGTAGTTAATGTATTTATTGAAAAGTTACCTTCTTTATAACCACTACTGTACCTTCAATCTATGTATATTGCCATCTCTAATTTTTTTGTTTCGCTGTCAACATTTTTATTTATTGTTTACATTTTACTTTTGCACGTTTTTGAAATGAAAAGGCGAACTACCTAATAATAAATAAAATTTGAAAGAAAACATTGAAAAAAAAAGGAAACACAGACATACAATTTGAAGTAATAATGGCTAATAATCCATTTCGTGGCAATCCCGTATCCAAAACTGAAGACAGTATTGCAGAATGGGGCAAAGTTAAATTCAAGCCCACCAAATTTGGAGGTGGCCGTAACAAGAATTTCAATAACAATCACGAAGGCAAAGGAAACAATGCATATAACAGAAAATTCGGCAATGGGAATGGAAATTTTAATAAAAACAAAGATTCCTACAAGTTCAATCAAGTGTCAAAAGATGCTATACCAGAAAGTGCCACACCCTGGAACAAGTTTAAAGACGAAATTGTTTTTAAGCAACGAGAAGAGGAACAAGCAAATCTGCAGGCTAACATGGACAGCGAAGACGCAAAGCGTGCACTGAAACAACGGGAAGCCAACTATAGAAAATTACTTATAGAACAAAAGAAACAAGAACCCACGAAGTGGGAAAATTTTGCGGATGAAGGTGAAGGGGACACCTCAAACAACGCTCATAAATCTTTGGAAAAGGCAAATAGTTCTGCGAAAAATAAGAAGTCAAAAGCTGCTAATAAAAATATTCAAACTTTGGACAGTAAGTCCAAAATAAGTTGCAAAAAAAACATCCCTAATTACCAAGTTAAAGGTAAAGTTAAGGAAATAATACCTCAAGAACTTCTCAATAATTTTGATAGTAAGAAATTGAGTTATGAGCAGAATGATCAAATGCGTAAACTCATCACCAAGAACACAATTTTGACTTATGGGTGCTCTCTTCAAAGTACTATTAAGGATTTAAAACGAAAAAAAGCTAAGAAAGATAAAGCATAAATATTTTTAAACATATGTATGTATGCATATCGTCACCTTAAAATCGACTGTACAGAATAAACAAAACGCTTCACAATAAGCAACGCTTTTATATAGAAAACTAATCCAAATTTTTATCATTTAATCGCAAAAGAAGAAAATTTTGCTGGAAGATGTAAAAATTAGAACCTTGATTTCATTTTTTTTTACATTTAATGTATTAATATTTAATTGTTCTCAAAAAAAATATATAAAAATGTATATAATATGTAGAATAGTGTATACATTTTTTCTACCGCTTATTTTTCATGTGACTATTAAAAAAAATTTAAGAATTTCATTGCAAAATAAATGATTTCAAAAAACGTTTTTTTTTGCAATACAGACATTTGATTCACTGAGAACCGTGGCTACCACAGTCTAACAGTGGCGAAAATCCAACAACAATTTCATTACCATTTAAAATAAAATAGCAAAAATATGTACATTTTCTGTTTTTAAGGGGTAGTGAAATAAATAACAGCTGATTTGTTATTTTGAAGCTGTCAATTGTTTCATCGCTGTATACACTGTGACAGCTACAGTTTACACGGTAGGGGAAAAAATTCACCTTTTTAATTATAATTAAATATTAGCTGCCCTTGTTTGCCCATACGAAAGTGAGACGAGATTCAAACTATGACTTTTTCCATCGCCATGTTCAGGGGTTTTTGGTTGTTAGAGAAATTTGTAAAAAGGGCAGAGGAATTAATTTAGCTCGTATAGACTATCTAAATCCATTTCAAGTTCTTGGCGAGCAATGGTTGGTAAAACCACAGTGCATACAGTGATGAAGGAAATGACAGCTCAAAAAGTTTAAAATCAGCTGTGTTTTATTGTGGCTATCTTATTATACACTGTAATGTTGTGTGTGCAATTTTGTTGTGGCTATCTCGTTATACACTGTGCTGTTGTGTGTATGCTAAAAATTTTCTTGTGGCTATCTTGTTATACACTGTGATATTGTGTGTGCAAACATTTTGTTGTGGCTATCTTGCTGTGTGTTGTTCTTGCTATAGTTGTTGGAGTTTCATCACTGTATACATTGTGGGTAAAACTATTGTTAAACCAAAACTATTGCTACCATCGAGTGTCATTTTCAATTTGACACCATCGTTTTTACATTCACAAGCGAAAAATACACGAAACGCACTTGATAAAAAATTTTTAATTATGATGTGGTATACCATATGTAGGCACAACATACACAAATTCGAAAAAAAAAATTTTAATTTTTCACTGCCAATATTTTGTTCATGGTATTCCAAAATGTATTACCTACAAAATTCATTTTCTGATCAATAAAATTTGTGATAGGGACTACCATCCCTTATAATTTTTAAATATTTATCGAACACTTTCCAACACTGTCTTTCTAAACTAGTTTAAAAAATACACGTGCGGATATATTTCTTTATTGTTTATTAAAATGAATAACAGCAAGAGACGTGGAAGAGATAACTGGAAATCTGGTGGAGGCGGTGGTGGAAAAGGTAGAAACAACAGACGTTCTGAGTATGGCCACAGGTACAACAACAATTCTAATGAAAGAAATGATAGAAAGTTTCCCAAATTTGCCGACAATGATTACAGTAATCGTCATAATGAGAAATTCAATCCATTCCAAATTCAAAATAATAGCTTAAATAATAATAATGATCGACACCAGAAAAACCATCTTGATGGTGGTATAGTACCTTGGCATAGAAAAACACCAATAATACCACTAGTGATACCGCCCCAAATGCCGGTAGGCATTGGAAGAAGCCATGACAAACAAGAGCCAATGGGAATTGCAGCTGAAAACGCAGAATCGGGAAAAGTTGTTCCTGCTAATAATGATAAAGCGGTTTCGAAAAAATTATCGGAAACTGAAATTATCCTCAACACTTCCATTAAACAAGAACAGCAACATATAATAAAGCCTAAGCAGGAAAGAAAATCATCCAGTTCATCTTCAAGTGAATCCTCTTCCAGTGAATCTTCCTCTAGTGAGGAAATGCCAGACGTAACCCGTAAAGTAGGGGCTGATGAAATTCCAAAGAAAAAGAAAATTTCTGAAGAGTCGCCTGCTACAAGCACAACTTCGACGATAGACATTAAACTAAAGCCAAAATCTACAGTAGTTAATGAAACTCCCAAAAAATCAAAAGGAGTTTCCAAAGAATTACCGGTATCTGAAGTTGATATGAATTCTTTAATTAAGCAAGAAAGTCAGCATATAATAAAGCCTAAGCAGGAAAGAAAATCATCATCCAGTTCATCTTCAAATGAATCCTCTTCAAGTGAATCTTATTCTAGCCAGAAAACACCAGAGGTACCTCGAAAACCATCCTCTATTGAAATTCCAATGATAAACAAAATCTCTGGAGCGCCGCCTGCCACAATAACAACTTCAACATTAAACATTAAATTAAAGGCAAAAGATAAAGTAGTTAATGAAGTTCCCACTTCTAAAAAAGCTAAGAAGAAGGCGGCAAATACCTCGTCTTCCTCTTCCGAGGAAGAAGAGGAGCCTACAAAAGAGATAGCAACGCCAAGCAAGTCAGCTACAAAAGCAGTTAAAACAAAATTACAAAATCAAGAAACCAAAACAAAGTCTGCAAAGAAAAAGTCTGAAGACGATGTTATTTTTATAGGCAATTTAGAGAATAAAATTGTTCTAGACGATAGTGATCAAATGGAAGAACAGGAGATTCGAGACGAAGCCACAGGTGAAAGCACAGATGAAGACACAGAAAACAAGATTTCAAAAAAGTCAGTAGAGGAAGTGGAAAAATGTATGATTTGTGATAAAAAGGTAAGGTAATAATTAATTTTTACTACAATTATTTAGAAAACTTAATAACAGACACCAGAAAACATCCAGACTCAAATTTTATAAACGAAATTTGAAAATCTTCTATCTTCGAAAAAAGAAAATGGACAATACTTATTAACTGATAGTTTATGTTATTCAATAGAACTATTGGAAATTTAATGCATTCACTTTTTTTTAATTAAACTTTTATAAAATTATACTTTTAGGGTCATACTTCGTTTCAGTGTCTAATGATTTGCAAAAATTGTTCTGAGCCGTATCACGGCTATCGTACATGTCCACATCCTGCCAATTTAAATACCATGTTACAACTATTTTTAGAATTTTGTATGCAACAATTCCAACATTTTGATGCAACTAAAGATATAAATATAAATTCCAGCAGCGATATTCCGAAGCCAAGAGTAGATTCACACATGGAATGTGATGCCAATACAATAAATACACTTAAACGAAAGCGGTCTTCTGCTAAGATCACAAAATCTAGTTCAGCGAAAAAACATTCGAAATCTAGTCGTTCAAGGAAAAATATTAAAAAAGAAGATAGTTTCCACAATGAAAACGAAGATTCTGATTCATCTTCTTCTTCTTCAGAATCTGAAGAGGATGCTGCAGAGTCTGATAATCCACAATTTTCTAAAAGATCATTTTCTTCAAAAAAGAAACTTAAGCTAAAAAACCAGGCTCCTACTCAAATTCCATTTAATGTACCCGGCTTTACAGCAAATCCACTAAATCTACCTTTGGTTTTGAATGGTTTACAAAACTTAACAGCCGAAGCAGCTGCGCCTTCAAATTCTTCTAATAATGCCCTAAACACATTATTGTTGACGCAAATGTTTCAAAATGCAATCAGCTCGTTAAAGTAAGTTTAAAAATATTAACTTGTTATTAAAGTGAAAATTGGGAAAAATCTTGTCTTAAAATTTATTACATTTTTATTTATTACAATTTTTAAACACATTTACATTTAGTGTATGTATATGTTTATAAATGTACATATATACTATAATTTAAACAACAGACTGTTGTGTAATTGTTAAATAAAATTTTTGTGTTTTTTTTTTTCTGTCTGAAAAACGTAAGATTAGTTGCTGCTGTCTGAAAATTTTTGACAGTATTCATTTTTATCTTATAAAATAAATTCATTTTGAAAAAAATCTTAAATTTTTTATATTCTAATATTTACTTTAAACTTTTAATAAGATTTTGAATTCGTTAAAATAATAATCAGGTATGTGATGGAAACCAATATTGACATCTTCGCAAAGGCATACATATGTAAAACATTTATATGTAGTAAGTTATGGTAATGTGCATAATGAGTAAAAATATATTCAAAATACATATTGTCAGATTGGAAAATTAAATTTATTTTTACTCGATATCGATTTCCATTTCATAGCTAACTAAGAAGTATCTGTATATTAGTTAAATAAGCAAATTTTAAAATAAAATCAAAAATTTAAAATAATGATAAATTTTGTCATTTTATTCCATTAACATTACTTTCGTAAATAATGAGCTTTTGATCCTTGATATCACTGATAAAAGTTTCAACACGGGGATTATTCACCAGTGTGGGTTTATTGAAGAAGTATTGTTGTACAAATGTCCAAACATTTAAGGATTCATGAGGAAAACTTAGTTCGAAAAATAGATACAAATTAAAGCATAAAATTAATGAATCCTTATAATTATCACAACTGAAACCAGTTGAGTCCAAAATAACAGAGAAATGACTGTAAGTTTTATTATCTCCCACAACAGCTATATAAGGCTTAGCCTGTATATTATTATCGGCAAAGTTCTTTTTGCGTTCTATAACTATTTTCTTCAAATCAGACAAATCCGTAACTTCAACAGTAAATTGTTGTTGTGCATCTTCTATACTTTGTAATTGTTTGCCATAGGTTTTTAAAACAGCATGTAATAACTTAAAAACTTTTATGGCAACATAATCTGTAAAAGCAAAAAACGTTTTAATATTTTAAAAGACTTTAACAAATGGTCATTATATACAGTTACGAGCAGATAAATAGGTTCACATCACATTTATTGATAAATTCGCCTTCAAATAACTTAAACAGCGGTAATATACAATAAAGCGATATTTATTACATTAAACATAAATAATCACATAAAATGTATTTAATTATAATTAAAAAAAATGAGAAAAATTGATATATTTAATATATTAATTGATGCCTGTCGAGCAAATAAATAGGTTCATTGAAAAGAGAATGACATTTTTATACAAAAAAAGTGCAATTGCAAGAAAATTTCTAATATTTTGTTGAAAATCCCTTATTTTGAATCACCGCCGAACATCTCCGGGGCATTGATTCGACAAGTGACTGACAAGTTTCTAGTAGAATTGAGTACCACGCTTCCTTCACTTTTGTTCACAAATCTTCTTTATTTTTAGCCTTGAGTGGTGCAATTTTGTCCTTAACGATTCTCCAAAGATTCTCAATGGGATTTAAATCCGGCGATTGTGAAGGCCACTCCATTAACTTTATATTTTTCTTTTGGAACCATTTTTTTACGATCTTAGAAGTATGCTTGGGGTCATTGTCTTGCTGGAATTCATACTTTAAAGGCATTTCCCACTCGGCATACGGAAGCATTACTTCTTTAAGAATATGCAGATAAAGATGTTTGTCCATATTTTCCTTGATCCAGAATATTGGCCCAATACCGTACCAGGAAAAACCACCCCATATCATTATGTTGCCGCCGCCATGCTTTATTGTCTTCGTGGTGTACTTTGGATCATATGCTTTATTTTTTGGACGCCTTACCCATGTTCTTCCATCAGGTCCGACTAAGTTTTATCTTGGATTCATCAGACCATAGTATGTTTCTCCATTTTTTTATACCTTCCGGGCCGGCCCATTCAGCATGTACTTTTGCAAACTCAATGCGCTTTTTTCTTTGTCTGTTATTAAGCATTGGAACCTTCTGGGCCGATCTTCCTGATAAATTTTTTTCTCTTAAACGACGTCTAATGGTCCTCTCTGATACGGGAAGCTTTAACTCATTTTTCAGCTGAACTGCGGACATAAAAGGATTACGAGTTGACAACATCTTAATGCGATCATCGTCTCTTTTCGAGATTTTTCGCTGTTGACCCCTTTTAAGTTTTTGTTTTGGAGGCTGCAATGCATTTCTTATCATATTCTGCGATCTCCCAAGAATTTCAGCAATTTTCCGTTGGCTATAACTGCGGTTGTGTAGATCCTTTATAATCTTTTTTTCCTCTTCACTACAATGTTTAGAACGTCCCATTTTTAACATTTTTAGAGGTATTTGCTTTAATAAGTTCTATTAAAAGGCTGAATTTAAAGTTTTCTACAATAATTTTTATAATTTTGGCGTTTAACATTTTAAACTAACAAATTTTTCAAAGTGAACCTATTTATTTGCTCTTTGATTTTATAGCGAGTTTTCCTTTTTTATTGCTGTAATGTAAACTATAGTCAAACAAAATTGATTTATCATTTTGATGTGAACCTATTTATCTGCTCGTAACTGTATATATATATATATATATATATATATATATACTTACCACTACTGCTTTCTAAATGATTATCGGCTATTAACTGTTCAAATAATACTTTTGATTGAGGATGTTTTATACGATTTGAAAGGAAAGTGGGGAAATGTTTCATAAATTCATCCCATAAATAATCATTAAACTTTAGGTTGGGATATAGGGTATCCAAATCCGATTCGATCTAGAAAAAAGGAAAATTTACTAATTTTCAAATAAAAAAGAATTTCATTAACAAATACTAACAAATTTTGCATAATTTTGTTGTTTACAAAAGGGATATTCATCAAAAAATAATTTCCAATTACTAAACCACCCAGTTTGCAATTGGTGACGCCTAAATGCAAATGAATCTTTCCACTTTTCGAGTAATAATTTTTCGTCATGTATATTTTTCATTTCACTACACATAGCTTCGATATCAGACCAATCAACAGATGTTTCATTCTTTATTTCTGATCCATTACTATTTGAGCCATTAATTTTACGTATTGAACGTTTTCTTAATTGATAGTGATCCCATATTTTACATTTTGGTGGTTTTGATTTATTTTCTTGATTAAAATAATAGTCCTATAAAATATATCATAATTATTAGTAACGAGTGATTTTTTTTATAACATTTATCATTACCCACCATACTTTCTGTAGGAAAAAGTTCAACAATTTCTTCTGCTATTCGCTTACATATACTAAGACTCATAACTTTTTCATTTTGTAAGTAAAATTCGACAGCAATACGTATAAGTTCAGAGCGTTGAAACGATGTGAAAACCCCAGTTTTTTGATATTCATCAACTAAGCGTTGTCCGAATTGAAATGTACTGAGAATTTCATCAACAGTATTATCATTGTTCTGAAAAAAATATATATATATGAAAATAATTTTGAATTTAACTTTAAACAGTTTTTTTTTTACACTGAGTAACATCTAACGACATATTTGACCATTTCATGGTCATTATTTTTTTTAGTGTTTATCTAAAAAAACATTATGCCAATACTTCCTTTTTGACTTTCATACCTTAACAGGATCATAATTATGTTTTTAATTTACAAAAATTATGTAGTTTGCTGATTTTGTTTGAAAACAAAATCGATGTACAAATAAGCTGCAAGTTTCAACGTGTGCTTTACATTTTCTACATCTACCATTTGTTTCATTTAAATGTTATTCAATGTAAAAAACCTATAAAAATATACATACTACTTTTCTCTTTTTTGACTGCGGCGTAATCGATTCAAATGATTGCTTTGAAATTAAAACATCATCTGTTGAACTGTTGAATAACTGCAAAATATTTATCGATTTTGAAATGGAGATAATAATTTATTTTACAAAATCTAAAAATAAATACCTTTAGTGACTTATCAGTTCTTTTATACGATTTGTCATGCGGAAAAGTTTCTTCAGAATAAAGACTGGGCTCAGTTTTTATATTCCCAAGAGTAATTTCATCATTTGATGCTTCATCATGAAACTGTAGGTTGTTGTAGCTATTAAACTGACGTAAAGTGATTATAAAAATGTAAAATATTTACATATTATTTTGAAATACCTGTTCGCATAGTTGAGAGGGTGCTTTAAATTCTTGCAATACCTTGTTAATAGCTCCTTGTACTGCATTTGTTAAATGCTAAAATATAAATTCTTAATGTTGCATGATTTTTAAATAAAAAAAGTTTACTTAGTACTTACATTCGATAAAAATGAAATCTCTGCTTCATTAAATTTTCGACTTATCGGCTTGGCTAATTGAGGCTAAAAGAAATAAAGTTATTTGCTTAATATTTAGTAATTACAGAAAAAATGTTACCAATATTTGCACTTCATGTGTACTTCTGATATTAGCATTATTTTTTTGTGTCGTTGAGGCTTCGCAAATTCCATTTTTATTTTGCCATTCCTTTAAATTGTGCTCAAAAATTATTTTTGCATTTAATCTTGTCCCTCTAAACAACTCGTCAATATGACGAGTTTGCATATATTTCAGAGCTTCCCCTGTAATTCCTCTGGCTATAAAAGAAATATTCTGTAAGATTTATTTGTTAAATCAATATATTTGCATATAAAAGCTTACATTTCATAAATTCATACAATTCATCGTAGAGACCAATTTCAATTAGGACTTGTCCAAGTTTATCGATAAAATTATTACGATTTCTTTTATTCATAATATTTTTTATTGGTATTATATTTTGTAATGCAGTAGAAGAAGATGGCTCTTGTGAAATTATGTCGTCTGTAGAAATATCCGTGTTATTAGGCGAAAAATTACTATTAAAATCTTCATTAGTATAGCGATGATTTTTAGTACGTGTTCTACCACTTCGACGACGACTAAAAAAATATAAAGTGTTTTAAGTTAAGTTTTTATATAATCTGAATCGATAAAAAATCGATTTTATATTTATTTAATTATTAAAGTGTGCTTGAAAAATCACTAGGGCCATTGATGCTAGACTTTTACTAGTACAATGAAGCCAATTTTATACCTTAGAACCAGTTTCTTGCTGGATTTTTTATTTCAAACCTAACCCTCTGTTGGTGGTTTAGCTTTCGTGTTCTATTGCACAAAAATTTCATCAATCTGCAAGTGGCGCTAGTTCATACTGTTCTCCAAAAAAATCTCAACAATATTTACACAAGTGATGGCTGTACAATAAGCTGGAGTGAAAATGAATAGAGTTAATCACGATTAACCGAAGAAAACAATTTGAAAACTTTGCAAACAAAAAAACAATAGACTGATCTTACGGGTTAACCAGATAACAAATAATCGAGACCCCACTGTACTTATGTATATAAAGTTTTCAGCCATTATACCACTATTTAAAAATATGTTTTACCCATCATAAAATAAAACTGTTGGCATTAATGAAATTTATCGGTTAAATACAATTTTTGGGGATACCCCTGCGTAAAATTTGGTACAATTTGAAATAAGTAGCTTTTTTAAGTTTCTCCATAGTAGTATTAGAACGTGTTGAAAAAGTTTAAAAAATTGAATCAAACGTTAAATCTTTGTTAACAAAAGAAAACGAGATTGCTGACAAGAGATTTAAAATGCCTAAAACTAGGAAAGATGTGTTGCTCTTTATTTGGTAACCCAAATAAAATACATTGTTCTAATGTGTCACCTATGCATTTTGATATTACTAAATATTACCTACATACATAATTAGCCATTACAACCCTGTTTCGGAGTTACGGTCTAGCTTCTCATAGAACTCATGTTGTGCGTGTTAATTTTTATCCATGAATACCGGGACCTAGAGTTTTAAGTCAAGAATTATAGAACTAAAGATTACGACATCACGCACACAAAATTTAAATTTTCTGCGCATCTAACAATGGGATAATTTTTTATTTGCCCATGGCGTAATCCTTAGTTCTATCATTCTTGGTTTTAAGTCGACTCCAAACGACAGGCTTGAGAAACTTGTTCATGGCATAAATTTGTCTCCTGCTAAGAAGTAGTCGCCGAATATATATTTTTCATATTTTTTTTTTTTTAATGTCAGAGCTGGGGTTTGTACCCGGAACTCTTGTATTTGTAAGCCGACACAGTTAAATATACATTCATAAAACATCTATTACTATAATAAGTTATCAACAAATACAGAAATATAAAGAAACTACTCAGTAAGCCAAAAAAATAATATTTCTTTAAGGAATTAAAAAAAATTATATTCAAGACGATACTTCTAAAATTAAAGAACTGGCACTTCGAAGAATATTAGTAAAAAAGTGCGCGATTTCTATCTTCCATAAACTCAAGTAAATAACTCAATTATCACTGGCTATGAAATATTCTGATGTCAAACTTTATTCGATCGGGAAATTATTTCGATCAACTTGGGATGTTTCCCTGGTCTGCCAAGTTCGTTACTGAAGCTTCAATATCTGTTTGTGGATCGTTAATTTCATTCGTTTTAGAATAGAAATGAAGCAAAATATACGTTTTTTTGTATGCTTTATGTGAATAATAAAAGAATGAAACTATGTATTTGAATTAATAGAAAAACTGTGTTTTTTAAACCACACCCTTTCGTGTTTATATTGTACGATAAAGTTACGCGAAATAAAGTCCTGTCTGCCACCTCAAAAGCTTGAGATAAGATAGGAAGATAAAATTTTTTTCTGCACATTAACTAAATAAAAAAAAACTTTCTTTCATCCTACGGTACAATTGTATTTGTATAACTAGAAGGCTGCTAACGTTTCGTCTCCTGCACTTTGTATGTATGCTTGAATATTTCTCTAGATGTTGTTTTGATAACAAAATATACTCTTCATTTACATCAAGAACATAATTTTTATTGCAAATAAAAATTCGCCAGCAATAAATTTTCTATAGATATCCTCCTTTACTTTGAATTTATACAGAAATGAAAGTTTTCTGAAACATTTTAATAAATAAATAGTAACACCTGAAGGAAAAATAAGCCTTTTAAATTTGAATATTAATTGTATAAAATAAAAAACAATAGAGTTTATAAGTGGAAAAAGTTCAATATGGCTGAGTGCAGTAAATGCAGATCAGCCATAAGGGGTGAGAGTGGTTTAAGATGTAATGGCGTATGTAAAAAAATCTATCATTTTACAAAAAAATGCGCGGGAATTGATCAATATTCTGCAAACATTTTTAATGAAAGTAATTTTATCCGATTCATGTGCGATGACTGTATAATGTACATACAAAATATTGATATGGTAATGAAAGATATTCAGGATAGTGTTGAAAGAAATAAAAGATTATTAATAGAATATAGAGAAGAATTTGATAAGTCACTGCAAAAAAATGAAATCGAAATAAAGTCACTTTTAGAAGCAATTGAAAAAAGATACGCAGACAGATTTAAAAAAATGGAAAATCTTCAAAAACTATGCGAAACAAATGTCAAAGAAGTAAAAGATTTATATGGTACTGTAAACGAGGTGAAAAATCAAAATAAAAATTTATATGATGCAATAGAAAAGAACAACAACAAAATGTATAACGAAATGAAAAAAGTCGTAAAAGATACCGGTAACAATAAAATATCATACGCACAAGCCGTTACAAATAACTCAGTGATGCCAGATGTTTCAAATAATGTACCTTTAATAGTAAAACCTAAGGAGAAACAAAGCGCTGATAAGACAAAAGAAGATTTAAACAAAAAAGTAGACCCAAAGAATTTGAAAATTAGAAATATTGAAAATAGGAAAAATGGCACGGTTGTTATTCAAAGTGAAAATATACAGGAAAGAGAGAAAATAAAGGAGGCTATTCAAAATAAAATAAGTGATAATTATGAAATAAAAGTACCAAATGAAGTTAGCATGCATATCCTAATAACTGATATGAATTTTAAAATTTCTGATAATGAACTGATAAAAAAATTAAAAAACCAAAATGAAGCGCTAAGAAACAGTGATCTGAGTGTTATAAAAATTTTCGAAACTAAGAGGAACAGAAGAATAGTATTTAATGCAAAAATAAGAATTGATAATGAATCATATAGAAAAGTTTTAGTAGGACAAAAACTTAATATTGGATGGGATCAATGTAGAGTGTTTGATGGAACAACAGTAACTCAATGTTTTAAGTGTCTAGGATATAATCATAAAGCATCTGAATGTAGAAATGAGCAATTTTGTTATAAATGTCATGGTTGTCATATAAGTACCCAATGTAATAAGGAAATTCTGAATAAATGTATAAATTGCATCAGAGACAATAAAAGGCTGAATTTAGGCTTGGATGAGAATCATGCGACAAACGATCGTAATTGTCCAGTTTATCAAAATAAGCTTAGTTTAAAGAGGAGAAGATTAGGTTTTAATTTCTAGCAACCAAAAGTCATACACGGTATTTGCACTAATATACAAGGTTTAATCAATAACTTTAGTCATTTAGAAATAATAACTCAGAACAAAAAACCAGATTTTATTATATTAACAGAGACACATCAAACAGAAAAAATAGACAAATCAGAAATTGAAATAACAAATTATGATAATTACTCTTCGATCTCTAATTCAACAAGAACTGGAGGAATTATATTATACATCAAGAAACATTGGCATGTGAATAGAATTAAAGATTACATTAAAGACTCGAATTATTGGATTAGTGCATTCTCAATAAAGTACAGAAGTTTAGCATTTATAATAATAATTGTGTATAGATCTCCACAAAGTAGTAAAATAGAATTCTGTGATATGTTACAAATGGTTTTTGATGAATTATGTGAGAAGAATATAAAGATTATAATAGCTGGAGACTTTAATATTGACTGGTATAAAGATTATTATAAAAATAAAATAGAAAGCATTCTTAATGACAATGGTTTGAAGCAAATTGTGAATGAACATACTAGAATCAATCAAAACTCAAAAACTCTTATAGATTACATTATAACAAACGATAAAAACGTGTCGGCAAAAACCAATGTTGAAAATAAAATATCTGATCACGAAGCCATCGATATTTACATTAAGGTAAAAAATGATATCCAAGATGTGCAAAGCGAAGAATACGATATTTTTAAATATAATAAAAATGAATTTAGAAAACAAATAAATGAAACATTACTATACACGGAAGTAGATAATTTAAATGAATGCGTCAACAATTTTGACAATAAAATAGAAAGTGCAATAAAAAAATTTACCTTTAAATCAAAATCGAATTCGAATACAAATAACAAATGGTTTGATAACGAACTAAGACTTTTAAAAAATGAAAAAATTAGAAGATATCAAAGAGCAATAATTGAGAATACTGATGATGCATGGAAAAATTATAAATCAGTGTTAAATAAATACAAAGTTTTGATTGAAAATAAGAAAAATAATTATGTGAACAGGACAATAACGTATACACATACACAGAAAGAAATGTGGAGAAAAATAAAAGAATTAGTGTTAAAAAAACCCAGAAATACGATAAAGAATGTGATATTTGATAATAAAAGCTATGATAGTAGTATAGAAATTGCTGAAAACTTCAATAAGTATTTTATTAATAGTATAAAAGACATAAGAGCGTCTATTGAGAATGTGCAATACAAAAACAATATACCTGTGATAAATCATATATTTAGGTTTAGAACAATATCATTATCAGAATTAAAAACAGTATGTAAAAATATGATCTTAAAACCGGATTATAATAAAATGTCGAGAAATTTAATAATTGATAACTGGGACAGAATAGGCAAGATACTTCTTAATATTATAAACAAATCTTTAGAATCCGGTATTTTTCCGGAGAAATGGAAAGAATCAATGGTTACACCGATAGAGAAAATACAGAACACGCGCAAAAGTGACGAATATCGACCTATCAATAGCTTACCAATATGTGAAAAAATTTTAGAAAAAGTAGTTAAAAATCAATTAGAAGAATATTTTGAGAGAAATAACTTATTAACAAAACATCAATCTGGTTTTAGAAAAAGGCACTCATGTGAGACAACAATTAATTATGTGATCAATCGTTGGAAATATATTGGAAGTGGTGCAAAAATCTTAGCTATTTTCTTAGATTTTAAAAGAGCATTCGAGACAGTAGATAGAGAACTGCTTTTAGAAAAACTTTTTAAATACGGTATACGTAATAATGAGCTGAACTGGTTTCGAACATATTTAACAAACCGTCGACAAAGAACAAAAGTGAACAATATAAAATCAAGTGAATTAATAAATGAGTACGGAGTCCCACAGGGTTCAATATTAGGAGCCCTTCTTTTCTTAATATATATAAACGATATGCAGAACATACTAGAAAACAGTGAAATTGTATTATACGCCGATGACACTCTTATCTTTTCAAAAGACGAAACCCAAGAAAAATGTTATACAAAACTAAAAAAAGACATTAAAAATGTAAATTTATGGTTAAAAATGAACAAACTAAAATTAAATGAGAGCAAAACAAAAATAATGGAAATAAATATGAACACGAATATATCTTTGTAATAAATAATGTTACAATAGAGAAAGTTAATGAAATTAAATACTTGGGTTTTGTCATAGATAAACAGTTAAAATTAAAAGAGCATTTAGAATATATATGTGGGAAAATTGGTAAAAAAATTGGCTACTTCAGAAGACTAAGAAATAAAGTATCTATAATTACGGCAATTAAAATATATAATACGATAATAAAGCCTCATTTTGAATACGGTTCTACTATTTTATATACGTGCTGTTCGGAACAACAAATTTCAAGATTGCAGAAGCTACAAAATAAAGCAATGAGCTACAAAATAATGCAATCGATATACTTCAGTTAACATGATGCTAAACACATTAAGATGGCTCAATATAAAACAACGATTACAACTAAACACAATTTTGTTCATACAGAAGATGAAGAGGGGTGAAGCACCGGAATATTTAACTGACCAACTGAGGTATATTGCCGATGTTCAACCTTACAACTTAAGGAATGCTGCAGATTTCAGAATAAACCAAGCGGGCACTACAGCAATGCAGAAATCTTTATTTTATAAGGGTTTAAGTATTTACAATAATATGCCAAACAATATTAAAAGTATTGAAAACTTAAATATATTTCGAAGAAATGTTGTCAATTTTATTAGATATAATAATTTTCAAAGTTAATTTTATATAATTTTTTTTATTATGTTCAAATTTTTTATATGAATTGTTAAGAGTATTGGAAATACTACTGAATAAATAAATAAATAAAAAATAAAATTAACTCAACCTTATGAAAACAAACCTGCCTCAATTTAGGTATTAAGAACAATGTGTTGAATTTTTTGCTAAATTGTTATGACCTTAAAATCTGTTTTTTTTTATTGAGACTAATACTCAGGGGTAAACCCATACTGATGCTATGCATTGTTTTGGATTTCTTTGGAAGGAACAGTAGGTATATTTTTTTTCTCATATACAATTTTTCACATCTTTTACTATACCTTTTGTTATTTTCTTGACTTGGGATCTCTGACTCGTTAAGACAGTAACTTTCTGAAATAAAGAAATAATCAGTATTATAAAAAGCCACCAGTATTTTCATGCAATTAAAAAAATATCTTGCTTAAGGCAGAGTTTCAAAATTTTTAAAACGAAAATTAGTTTTCTTTGTTTTGCTTTAAAGCGCATCATTTTTTTATGCGGCACATGTTGTTCAATACTATTCCGGATACAATAAATTTTATAATGAAATATTAAAATCAAAAATTCAGGATTTTGGTGATATACATATTGTATGGTTAGGTTTTTATTAGTGTGTCCATGTACATTTAAGTCCAAAGCTTCACTCAGTACTTATTACCTGTGTTGGCGATATATTCCGTGTTCAGACAATTCTCTGTTTCTAATTTGATTGGATCTTCATTATTGCAGTGATTAACACTATCATCCATAATTTCTTTATATTGTTAACAACATCAAATTTTCTATTAAAAACAAATACAATTTATTTCCACTCTTTTTATTTTTCGATAAAGCGCAAACTAAAAATTTCTTTGATTATAAATAATAATGAATTAGAGATGAACATTTATTAACAAGCGATAACAATAACGATAACAATTGTTTACATGTTTATTATATTCGACTCGTGTCAAATATTCGTATTATTTTCATGGTTGCAATCGTCGGTATACCATTTGTTCAAGCCAGGAAGTGCTAACATCAATTATCAGACACTATTTGTTGTCACTTTGTTTTACGCACACAAATAATGCATATAAATAGTTTTTACTTTCAAATGAAATTCTTTCAAAGTATATTCGAGCTTGAACACTGTGTGCAGTGACAAAACTTCAATAAAAATAATACGAACAACACAACAATTTTACTACCATTTAAAATGAAAGAAGTAGCCAATAAGTTTGTTTCTTTACTCTACATTGGGCGCCCGCGGGATCCCAATTTTACCAAAAAGCGTTCCCATACACAAAATTTGGGTAAATGAGAGAAGTTTTAAGAGAGTAACGTTCTTCTTCTTCATGCACGAAATAGCCCGTACTTTTTCTTCGGGCTAGTTTGTGCAAGTAAACAAATAATCAGCTGTTTAAAAAATAATAGAAAAATTAAAGGTTCAGGAAACTAAAAAAAAATTAAAAAGTTGAATTAAAAAATATTTATAAACCTGCAGTGGAAGGCTTATAGTATAATTTAATTCAGTATTTATATGAAAAAGTTTATCTTTGCCTTAGTTAACATGTATAAGTCTAATTATTGTCATTTGTTTTTGCGAAAGTACATGTTCAATATGCATGTTTGTGTGACATAAAGTTGTGTGTTTTCATATTTTTATGTGAATGGGTAAAATATTTACTTTTTTGCGTTCCCGTACTTTTGGGCAAATTTGTCTCTTATAGAGAGAAATTATTGTTTACTCTCTATATCCCGAACTTTACCCAAAAAGTAAAGATACACACTTAATAATAGGAAAAATACATATCTTTGTTGTTTTAAGTGGTAACAGCTCATTTATTATTTAGAGCAGTCAGAAATAAACAAACGTTTTCCATCGCACAGCTAATGGTACTTATAAAGTGCAAAAGGTACTTAAACCTTAATATATATATGTGTCGAGTTAAAATCGGATCTATATTATTACATAATAGTTTAATTGTATATGAATATTTAGATCAATAGCAAAAGTTAAACTATTTTATTCGTGTTTACAAAAACGCGTTTTAATCTGTTATCTTTTACATATCAGCAACACCAGTATGCGTATATCGATTGCAAATACGAATAATTAAAATATCATCACCAATAAAAAAATTTTTTTGATACAAAACAGTGTGCTTGAAATGTTTTAATAAATACATAAAATAAAAGATTTATAAACAAAAACCAAAGAAATGGAAGTTAAGAAAAGTGTAAAAAGCGAAAATAATGTAAAATTGGAAGTTAAACAAGAGAAAGAACTTTTAATTGAGAATGATTTTAATTGGGGAGTGGCTAATGCATATTATCAAGAGTTCGGCCTTAGTGATCAACAAGAGGGAGAAAATCACCATATTGTTCAAATAAAAGATGAGCCCTTAGAAATGTTCCACGAGAATGATTATGATGGGGGCTATGAATATGACGAATATATTGAAGATGACCATATGGACAACTATGAAGAGGATAGTTCTAACGAGGAGGAGAACTTTGACGACGAAAATAATTTTGCAGCAGATATTGAAGAAAATGCAAATAGTGAGCCAAATGCATCTTGCTCAAATAAATTAAATTATTTGTCGCTTAAAGAATTTATAACTAAAAATTTCATGGGCCGAGCTTGTAATTTTTGCGACAACATTGCAGTTAATAGCTATGAGTGGCGTAAACATCTAGAAGCTGAACATGTAGAATGTATTGCAGAAGCCGAACAAAATTATGAAATAAATGGAAAAATAGGAGTTTGCAAAAAATGTAAGCAGTCGGTAGAAAAGGGATATTTACAAGTTCTGCATAATTTGGAGCATTTAAATATTGGGGTTATAGTCTGTAAAATATGCAAGTATACATCTATCACACCGTCATTTGTTAAAAAGCATATCGTAGAAGCACACGAAGAAGTTGTTGAAGAATTCAAAAATACAGAATATCAGGGAAAATCATTTAAATGTCCCAAATGTAGTTTTATTTATAGAAAATTTTGTCAACTTGCCTATCATATTAAAGATGAACATCCTGAAAATTTCGTGGAGAAATATACTTACACTTGCCATATGTGTTTACAACATCCATTTGTAGAAATAGATTCTTACCTACATCACTTGAAAAATAATCATAAGTTAAATTCATGGCAAACATTGAATTACAAAAGATTATCAGAAAATAAGGAGCTTTTTGCCTGCTTAAAGTGTTTTATGATTTTTGTTGAAAATGATACGAACGCTTTATTAAAACATTATCTTACACATATAACAGATTGTCGTTGGAATTGTGGAATTTGTCTAAAAAAGTTAACCTTAAGCAAAAAAAGTCTTGGTCATATGTGTAAAAGAATGATTGAATTACTTAAAGCTCGTATTAAAAAGGGAAATATATTGAAAGAGCCAATTAAAGGAAAACTTGACAATTTTCAGGAGTTTGAGGAATACGTATATCATGTTTGCTCCTTTTGTAATGAAATATTTAGCAAAACCCAGAAATGGCAGGAACATCTGCAAAACGTTCACAAAATTGATACACTTGAGACACTAAAAATGAAAGCTGTTCCAGGAGAGGTAAATAGGTTATGTTGTATTATATGTCATACAATGGTGGTCAATACTCCCGTTCAGTTACATGCTCATTGTTTCCAGCATTTGCCTTATAAACCTTATAAATGTATTCACTGTTCACAATCTCTTTCTACTTATAAAATGGCTCTTAATCATGTTATTAATAGATGTAAGACTATAAATTCAGGCATTAAAACAGAAGAAAATAACAAAAAATCGTATGGCATAAGGGGCTCAATATTAATCAAATGCCCGTTTTGCAATCATCAGCAATATAATAATGATAAGGAACTTTACAAACATATTCAAGAGGAACACAATAACTTTGAAGAATACTTTTTAAAACAACCAGATAATTCGATGTCATGCAATGTTTGTGCTAAAAGTTTTTTACAATATGATAAGAATATCTGTTTAAGACATTTTCATAACCATTTAAATGAAAAAGCTTTTAAATGTGTTTACTGTGAGAAGTCATATACAACATTAAAATTTTGCTATAAACATTTATTATATCTTCACTACGTTACGCCAATTAATGAAAATAAGTCTTCATTGACGCATCAAATAACTGAAATGTCTAATGCGCTATTATCTTCCAGTGTGGAGGAGGATGTTACAAAATCTACGAAATTCAAGTTGGCTCGTTATAATTGCAAAAGTTCTACTCTCAATGAATTTAATGAATACATAACGTATGCTTGCCCCGAATGTAATGAAAGTATGCCCAGTCACAAAACCTGGCATGATCACATAATAACTCAACATAATTTTTTTCAAGAGTCAAACCTGGTAGTAAAAGACTCCGATGGAAATGTAAAATGTCCCACTTGTAATATGAAATTAGCTATTAATATGTCGAGCCAACAAAAACATAAACTTACGCACATGCCCTACAGATCATTTATATGCAAATTATGCTATAATCGTTGTAATAGTTTAGGTGTTCTCTATGGACATTTACGAAGACATCACTTTTCTCCTGGCAGTTTCAAGTGTCCAGTTTGTTCAGACATTTTGAAAACTGCCTATGATAGAACAGAACATTTAAAGTCAAAACATCCAATTTATGAATGGCCTTCAACCTTATGCTTAATATGTTACAAAAACTTGGGACATAAATCATCTTTGGCTAAACACATGACGGTGCATGATGCTGATCGTGAGAAATTTACCTGCAACGTTTGTGGAGCAAAACTGTTGGGCAAGAGGGATTTTCAAGCCCACGTGGAACGCCATAATAAAGGAGAGAAAAGAAAACTGGAATATTCAGATATTGCAAATGAACAGAAGTCTTCTAAGAGCATGAAAACAAATATATAAGGGTAAAATTAAACATTCGAACATTTATAAAAATTAGTTATAAAAAGTAATGAAAAAAATAAAAAGAGAATAATAAATAATAAAGAAATAATGTATGTATTAAAAAGAAAGTAATAAGAATTAATACTTATGGACATATACATATATATCGTCACCTAAAATGCGAAATAAAGTATCATAAAAATTAGAACTTTTTTTTAAGACCAATACTAAGGGGTAAATCTCTAATCATGCAGTGCATTGTATTGAAATGTTGAATATATAGATAGATGTTAAGCGCCTTATGTCAAAGGGATAAGTTGCTGTCAATTTGATCATTCAAAGCCCAGTGTCATACCTTTACCCATGAATGATCAAGAGCAATTGCCCCATCTGTCGCTGGATGTTGAATATATGTGGTGAGCGTCTTCACTAAATAGGTTAGCTGTTATCTTCCCATATCTTCTTTTTATTGATTACAATGCTACGGTCACATTACACACATATTTGATGGGAAAAAAAGGTAACCACTATTTTATTTAAATATTTTATGCAACAATATTGTTTTATGTAAAAAATGTTTAACGAATTATTTAAAAACAGATAAATGAAAGAAATAATACTTAAATTTTTAATGAAGAATAATAAATAATCGGCCTTATTCCAGCTGGCGACGTCGTTGTCGTTTGACGACATTTTTGTATGTGTGTATTTAAAAACAAATGGTTTCAAACCTCTTTTTATAAACTTTCCAACCATAAGATCAGGCGGCGGTTATATTATTCTTTGTAGCTTTTCTTATTTATTCTATAAAATGTAAGGATAAATAAGCAGGACACTAGTTTTACTGCTTGTATAGAATAAATAAAATTTATAGCCCATTTGGATGCAATTTACTATTGAAAAACAGGTACGTAAGTTAGTTGAAAATTTAATGAAAATGAAATAGAGATTGAAAAAAATCACAGAATCCTGGGAAATCCAAGGATAATTTTGCCGTGCCCATGCCAGTGTTGGCATAAGCTGATGAAAACAAATATGATTGATATACATGCGGCATCATTAACACGTTCGCGGACGTGAATGTTATAGCATTCATTTTCATACTGATGCAAAATGACGTGTATGCTATAGCATTCAAATTTTAAAGCCAATTTTTATTCATTTAATTTTATACAATCTTAAGTTTTTGTAATTAATACACATTCAAAATAATGACCAATTGGTTCATTAGATACTTTCGTATATATATATATATGTATATAACGGTTAAAATACGATGTTCTGACTACTCTTATAATATACTATATCTAATTAGATTTCGGATATTACAACTAGTTTCAAAAATAATTGCCTGTATATTTTTGCAGCTCCCTAAAATTTTTTGCGTCCGCGAACGTGTTAAGGACTAAGATAAGAATACTATACTCATAAAAAAATTTTGTACTTAATTTTTGGGCCAACAACCGTTAAAATTCTAACACAAATTTTAGCTAAAAGTGGCAATAAGAGTCATAATTATGAAAATTTATTGTGAATGAAAAACATAGCTGTGAATGATTGATACCGTGAATGATAACAAATTGTCCAGCTGACTTTGAAATATTTCCTCTGGGAAAAGAAAATAGATACAATAAATAAAAGCAAAACACGAGTAATAATTGAATTTTTACAGTTTATTAAGAAGTAAATAAATAGCTCATATTTTCAAATAAATATTACTTTGTGCATTAAGTTCCCTTCAGACATGTCACAACTAATTAAAACAGGTAAGGAGGGAAAATGCGTGCTCTGCTTTCTTTAGCTAACGAAACGTTGTATAACCACAATCATATTTGACCGGTTTCAGAGCTTTTTCAACAAATCAAACGTTCCCCGCTGCTACAATTTCAACGTTACAGAGGTAAAATTAATATCCAGCGACCCAGGAAACCTCATTACGATCGTGCCCTTGTTGTAGCGGTAACAACTCCTCGCTACCCAGAACCTCCGAAGATAAATACATGTTTTGTAAAGCGTACACGCGAAGTTGTAAACAATCCCTATAATGATATAATTGCCCGTGAAGTGCGGAACTGGTTTGAGAACTCAAAAATGGTGGCAATTTTTCATTTGAACTCGATTAATTCTGATGACTTTTTTGATGTACGAGTTAAATTGCACAAACAAAATATGCAATTGAAAATGTACGGTGCTAAAATTGTGCGTAAGGCTGTAGAGGGTTCACGTTTTGAGGCTATACTGCCACTTTTTGAGTCTCAGCAATGTATAGTATTTTCACCTGAACCAAAAGTTTCTCAATTAATTAAAATTACCCGGAAGGTACCTCAAATGATGCTAATGGCTGGTATTGTAGACAATACTTTATTAAGCCGAAATGAACTTATGAACTATGCGCAATTGCCTAATTTACAGTCAGCACAAGCTGAACTTGTTAACACTATGAACTCGGCAGCCAGTACATTAGTACAAAATTTAGAAGCCCATCAAAATAATTTTGTTAATGTTTTAGATGTTTACGCAAAAGCAGAATCGTCCAACGCCCCTGGTGATGACAATATTGGACATAAGAAAGAAAGTGAAGACAATGTTGAAACAACTAGTTAATTAATAAAAAAATTTGCAAGTTAATAAAAAATGGATAAATAACTGGTAACCATAAATGTTTTAGTTGATTAAATATTTGATTAGTGGTTTGCAAACTGGTAATGATGGAAGTTGAGTGGAATTCAAATCTTGTTTTTTAAAATAAATTGGTTTTAATAGTTGTTATTTGGATCGTTAGAAAGTCCAACAGGATGAAATAAGGTATGTACGCGTACATATTACATAATATATTATTGTCTTAAACAAAATTTAAATGGTCTGATTTACAAAGTCCTTTATAGAATACATAAGGGATATTGTAGAAATAATGGTACAATCATTTACAAGGTAAACTCAGTTTACCAAAACAAAATCCTTATGTATCAAAAATTTTCGTTAGCGTTATTTCTTGCATTCTTCTTATTTGAATATTGATTTAAAACGAACGTTAAATCTTTTCTTGCTAAAAGTAATTCTGAGTATTGATTTTTTTTTACAATTAAAATAAAAGTCTAAAATATAAATAAGTGAAAAATATTTATATATATCATTTAATAAGAGTAAATTGATTTAAAAAGAGTGATTTTTAAAGTTTTTACAATTTAAAATAAAAAACGAAATACGTATGTACATATTTATATAAATTTAATATATTATTAATTTACTCTATGTATATAAAAGAACTCAAGAACGCCTGGACCGATTTCGATGATTTCACAAAGATCAAAAATTTCTAGAATATTCCAGAAAAAAGAAATTATAAAGAAATTTCATTTTCCCATACATTTTGTATGGAGTGATGTCACAATGTTTGTAACAAAGCTTCTCCGAGATTGTCTGACCGATTCTTATAAAATTTTGTCTGTATATTCAGTAGGGTTGAGTATAGACCGTAATATATTTTTTATACCTCCACGCCCACTTTTTCCGTGAGCTTAAAACCCTGTTTACGTTCCCCATTAAGCCTTTAAACATGGGACGAATGCTTCCAGCACTAGCTTTTATGACCAGGGACCGAAAATAACAGTTATTTTTAAAATTTAAAATCAAAAAGTCAGGTGGATATAATTTGTCTATCAGATATTTGAATACAGCATATTAATGCTGTTATGCTAAGGAATAATAACCTTAAAAGACTTTAATTTTTTTGACTTTTATTAAAAAGTCACTTTATAATAGTTATTTTTTCGGTCAGAAATAAAAGTTAAAATTTGACTTTTATTTTTTCGGTCAGAAATAAAAGTTAAAATTTGACTTTTATTTTTTCGGTCAAAAATAAAAGTTAAAATCTGACTTTTATTTTTTAAGTAAAAAATATAAGTTAAAATTTGACTTTTATTTTTAAGACAACAATTAAAGTTAAAATTTGACTTTTATTTTTTAAGTCAGAAATAAAAGTTAAAATTTAACTTTTGTTCTTATTGAAAGCAGATGTTAAAAAAGTTAAATAAAATTTTAATTAAATATTAACACAGTTTTTATTTTTAGAATTATAAGTACATGTTGTATTTGTATTAAAATAAAAAGAAAAAAAAATTATAATAGAGTATCTATACAAAAAGGTTTATTGGCTAGAAAGTTAAGGAGTTGGTGTTTTGCATATTTTGCTCTGAAAATACAAATTACATTTAATTTCCTTCATTTCAATATTAAATTGTTCACTCTTTCATTGCAATGACTCAGAATTCAATTTCACCATTAATATAGCTGCCAAGTTCTCTTCAGACAAATTGTAGCGCAAGTCGCTGAGAACAATCTTAAGTGCTGAAAACGCGCGTTCTACACCAACTTGTGTCGCAGGTACTTGATGAATAATACATGCCAAGTACTTTAGACGGGGATATAAAAATTTTTTGTTTTCCCAATATTCTACAAGGTCGACATCAACGTCAATACGCTTCTCCTTGTATGAATCAAGCAGACATGACATTATAACGGGTGCATTAAACTTTGTTAAAATGGAATATCAAATTTGACTAAAGTTGTGTTGGTTAGAAATAACCAAAACAACATCACTGATTGTCATCGATCTTATTTTTCTTATATTTCCATTACATTGTTATTATTATGGCATAGTAAATTTTTTTTCTGACCTAAAAAATAAAAGTCAAGTTTTAACTTTAATTTTTGACTTAAAAAATAAAAGTCAGATTTTAACTTTTATTTTTGACTTAAAAAATAAAAGTCAGATTTTAACTTTTATTTTTGACTTAAAAATAAAAGTCAAATTTTAACTTTTATTTCTGACCGAAAAAATAAAAGTCAAATTTTAACTTTTATTTCTGACTGAAAAAATAAAAGTCAAAAAATAACTATTATAAAGTGACTTTTTTGAAAAAAGTCGTAACTGTTACGGTCACTGTTTATGACAGCTTAACTTGAGCGGGATAAGTGCAGGGGAAGAGACATTCCCGCAGAAGGTAGAACACATTTTACCGCTCTTTTAAAGAAGTGTAACATAAAACTTTCAGGCTTAGTAGGAATACATACTTAGAATTACATATTTTAGGGGCAGGGGAAGTTATTCCCCCAAGCAGGTAAATTATGTTCTGTAGTTTATTTAAATAGTTGTTTAACATAATGTTTTTAAGCTTGGTAAGAATACCGAAATTATGTAGTATGACAACAAAACGAAAAATATTGTTTATCACAGAGTGCTTCAATGATGTTCTCTTAATTTATTCACTAGTTTATTATTACAGTGCACTCGCGGTAACGTGAACTAATTAAAACCAAGAGAGTTCATGTTAGCGAAATTGTTCACTTTAGCGATTGTTCAATTTCATGACAAAAGTATAAAATTTTACAATATAAACCTGTGTTTTACACTCTTGAAAGTGGAATTATTTTGTTATTTGACTTATTAATATATAAAACTAAAACAAAACGAGATCACGAGAAAATCATGGTCCCGATTTATTTTTTTTTTTTTGCTAAATGTTATGGATTTCAGTGGTATCATTAACACAAGAAACATTGGCAAGCTAAGCACACCATAAATGTTAGTTAAACAATGCTCTAATTGTGATATCAGAGTCATATGCAGTAAAAAATGATTCACGTTATAGAGCTTTCTGCATTTGTTCACGTTACAGAGTAGTCAATGTAAACAAAAACTTGTTCACGTTAAGCGATGTTCACGTTACACGGTGTTCATGTTACCGCGAGTGCACTGTATTCATATTTTCGTATTTTTTTTTTTTTATTTTTTTTTTTTGTAAATAAAGATAAATTATTTGCACCGATCTCCCTAAAATACTACCTGTACCTGATCCTGTACCTGTATTTTAAATATACATACATACATACATAAGTGGCCTTTACAACCCTGTGTCAGGATTACGGCCTAGCTTCTCGCAGCACTCATGTTGTGTGTGTCAATTTTTATCCATGAGTACCGGGACCTACAGTTTAATGTCGACTCCGAACGACAGGCTTGAGAAGCTTGTTCATGGCAATTAGTTACTCTCAGAGCTTTTGCCAGAAGACTGCTGAGAGGTAGTCGCCGAAAGAAATATTTTTTTCATATTTCTTTTTTTTTTTGAAGATGTCAGAGCCTGGAGTCGGACGCAGGGCCCATGTCTTAGTAAGCCAACACACTAACCACTAGACCACGGCGACTACTATTTTAAATATACACAATTTAAATATTCACTCGAGTTCGTTTTTCAGAACATACCTGGCGAGTTACTTTGTACTTCGATTTGAATCGAAAGTCTTACGAATTTGTAAAAATTTACGAATATTCGAAAAAATTTTGTATTCATTAATATTGATTTTTCGAATGGGAAATTTCTTTCGAAAGCATTTTCGATTCGAATCGAAATACAAAGTAACCCCCTGTATATTTTAAATATTTGTAATCATAATTAAATTATTAATCATAAATGTAGGGGTATCTTATTCCAAATTAAAAACGTTTTCCTCTTTTATAAAAATATCAAATATTAACAATTTATTTAAAAAATTAAGAAGTGTTCGTGTCGGTCTCTATTCTTCAACTGAACTCACTGAAAAATATTTCTGTATGTATATCGTTATTTTAAGTATGTATATCGTATCGACAGGGTTTCCATCCTACAATCGGCCCTCCTGACGGCAATACGGCTCGGATTGCCACCTTTTCATGTATTCAGCCACCGTGGTTGTCCTTGTAGGACCCTCATGGTCTCCAACCTTTTCCACTACGTATCTTCCATAGGCCAACTTTTTGATTATCTTATATGGGCCAAGGAATTTACCTCTCAACCTTAGACAAGGTCCAAATTGAGTGCGCTTAATGGCGACTAGTTCATTCAACTTATATTCTTCTTCTTTTTTCCTTTTCCTGTTAAAAGTTTTACAATTCTCCTCTTGAATTTTAGCTATATTCTCCTTCGCTTCTTGGCGAACTTCATCTCGATCATTCATAAGCTTGTTAACGGCTTCCTCGTCCAGCATTATTCGTATATCAGGATAATCTGGTACTCTTATATCAATACCCGTCAATAGCTTAAAAGGCGAATATTGAGTACTTCTTGTTTTGGTAGAATTTATCATGTTCTGTATACGACGCAAGTGCTTATACCAACATTTTTGATCTTCAATACATAATTTAGATAAAATCGGAACTATAATTCTATGCATTCGTTCTACCTGACCATTACCTCTAGGAACGCCTGCGGCTATTATTAAATGTTGTATCCCTTCTTCTTTACAATAGTTTTCAAATGCGTTTGCCGTGAAAGCGGATCCTCTATCTGTAATAATTCTCATTGGGTTTCAAAACACTGAAGCCTGCTTCTCTAAACAGTCAATTACTGATCTTGCATCTGTTGATTTTGTTGGATAAAGCCAAACAAACTTAGAAAACCCATCTACTACGACAAAAATGTAATTATACGCCTTCTTTGTCATCTCCATTGGACCGACGTGATCTATATGATAAGTTGCTAAGGGAATAACATCCTTATCGATGGGGTTTAAAAAACCTTCCTTTCTACCTGCTTTAGCGTCAGTGATGATGCACTCTACACAGCTTTTAACAATACTTTGAATCTTTTTTATCGGTTGTGGGATAAAATACTGCTTCTCCAAAATTTCTTGCGTTTTTGCAATACTATAGTGTCCCTGTTTGTGCGCCATCTTGATAATTTCATCCTCTAACTGGACTGGTACTACGATAAGTTCCTTAGAGGGATCTTTAAAGAGTATACCATTTCTTAAGTAGTAGTCCTCGTAATTTTCATGCTTTAATATCGCTATTATAGCCCTTATTCTATCATCATTTTCTTGAGCGCATTTCATGCGGTGGGTCACACTACTATCTACTATCAAACATGTCATGCGGCTTAAAGCATCCACATGCTTCATCTTAGTACCAGCTCTGTGCTCTATTTCATAATTAAAATCTTGTAAAAACATGGCCCATCTTGCTATTCTTGCTGGTACGTCTTCTTTAAGCATTGTCAACTTAAACGCATTACAATCTGTGATAATTTTGAATGGTATCCCTAGTAGATATACCCTCCACTTTTTAATTGCCTCAACAATAGCCAATACCTCCAGCTCATACGAGTGATACTTTTCTTCGTATGGCTTAGTTCTCCGACTCATGAATTGAACTGGATGCATTTGCTGGTCGTCATTATTTTTTTGTAGAAGTATAGCGCCGTACCCGAATTTACTGGCATCTGCGTGGACTTCTGTAACCGCCATTGGATCATATAATTTCAATACTGGTGCATTGATTAGCGCTTCTTTTAATTGCTTACAAGATAGTAAGACCTCCTCATCTACTCTAAATGCAACATTTTTCCGCAACAAATCAGTCAACGGCCTTGCGATAACTGCATAGTTTTGAATAAATTTACGAAAATAAGACGTAAGACCCAGAAACCGTTGAACCATTTTCTGATCAGTGGGAATAGGAAATTTGCTCACTGCTTTAATCTTTTCTGCAGATGGTTTTATGGAACCCTTGCAAATAATATAGCCAAGAAAATCGACACTTCTTTGCAGTAATTGGCATTTACTCCACTTAATTTGCAGACCACATGTAGCAGCTCTTTGCAATACTATTTCCAACTTATCTACTCCTTCTTTTTCGTCCTTTGAGGGAATGATAATATCGTCCATGTAGACTATTACTGTTCCATCACGAAGCAGATCCATTAATACAGTTGCTATATACCGAGTGAAAACTGCTATGGAATTGCTTAATCCAAATGGTGCATATAAAAATTCATACTGCCCCTTACTTGTCACAAAAGAAGTATATTTTCTAGAAGCCTTTTCTAGAGGGACGTGGAAAAATCCATTTTTCAAATCTAACGTCGTATAAACACTGGCATTTTGTAACTTATCCAAAACTTCTTCTATTATGGGCATTGGAAAATGATCACGTATTATTTTCTGATTTAACTTTCTATAGTCACAGCATAATCTTTTCTTTCCATCCTTCTTATTAACCAATACTACAGGTGCAGCATATTCTGACGTGCTAGGTTGTATTATTCCCTGCTCCAACCATTCTGAAATTTGTTCGTCAATTATATGTTGATCTGTTAACGCAACTCTTCTGGGGCGTTGGTAAACTGGTATGTCATCTTTTAATATTATTTTCATTTCTATTGGGCTAACAATATCTCTGCGAGCTTGATAAGAATCTACCATCATCTTAACTCTTGAGGCAGTTTTTTCATATAAATTTTCGAGATTTACTTCTCTGACGGGACTCGACTCCTCAGTATTCAAACATATACTTCCGAATTCTTTAAGCAAAATATTCTCCTCACACAGCACACTGAAAAATGCCTGCCCTTTTTTTATAGTTACCTCTGCTTTCTTCATGAGGCTATTACCTATCATTACAGAGTGAATGGCATCTCGCTCCCTAACAACGTAAAAAGTCACATCCCATTTCAAATTATCAATTTCAACAAATGTATCGAAACGACCCATAGTAATTATCATGCTGTCACCAATTCCATATAATTTTACGTTCTCCGGAATAAAATCAATATCATCTAACAGCATCAAAGTATCATATCGCATAATACACACATCGCATCCGGTGTCAATCAGCGCAGACAGCTTTCTGTTTTTAACCACAACGTCCTTAAAAATCAAACCAGGACCTTTGCGAACCATATTTGCTTGGTCTCTTCCGGATTTTATCGCATGTGCTTCCGATTGTCTATCTGGGCATTCAAAAGAACGATGTCCAACCTTTTGACATTTGTAACATCTAAGCTGTTTTCCTGGACATTCATTAGCTAAATGCGTAAATAATCCACACTTATAACATCGCTTATCTTGTTTGTTACCTTTAAATCTGTCTGAATCAGGTTTCTTCTCAAATGTATATCTGTTTGATGATTGAGGGTTGCTTTTGATTTTTTCATATACCTTAATTTGCTTCTTGAGTTCCCCCACATTTTCAGCTTGATACAAAACAGCTTTGTTGAATTTTGAGTCTGGAACTCCCTCAATAAAATACTCCACAATGCTTTTTTCTTCTAATTCTATTCTTTTGCCGAGTTCCATAAGGCAATATAAATATTCAATCAGGGTCTCACTTTTATTTAATCGTCGGCTTCGCATTTGACGATGTATCTCAGCTGATGAAAAAGAAACACCGAACTCTTCACACAAACACCTCTTTAACGTTGACCAGTCTTTCACACCGCTTTAACTTCTTACATACATTCTTGCAGCTCCTCCTAATAACTGCTTGGCATACACAAACATTTGCAGTGGGGACCACTGTACGATTTCTGCAATTTCTTCAAATTCTAAAATCCACTGATTGATGTCAGGTGAATTTGTTCCGCAAAATGTCGACAGACTATCCTCTACATCTTTAAGGGTATACATACTCTTTTGTGCAGGGACTATTCCCACGTTATCTACAATGCCACGAACCGCATTACCTTCAAGAGAACCGACCAAACTAGCCTCATCGTCGATGTGTTCAACTGCATCAGCAAAATCCAGTTCGTAATACTCTAAAAGTCGTTTCTGTAAGTCTGATTTTAGTCCATGTGTCCTTAAATTCAGTTTACCTAACTCTTCTCTAAGAGCATTAACGCTCAAACTTAAAATTGTACGTTTGTCCATTTTACAATATTACAAAGTTTAAAATAAAATTAAATTGATTAAATTATACAATATAATACAAAAAATTTAGAAATACAATAAAACATCAAATAATTACAATAAAGAAAAAATTGAAAATATTTAATTTGCTGATTAAAATATTTTTAATTTTCAGCTTCTCACCCAGTACACAATTCAAACTTATCTTGTTCAGCTCACCCCAAATATACCTTTACATCTTCTGCAATTCGCATCTGCACAACTCAGCTTATATACAAAGATCACGATCGTCGTCTTCCTTCTGATTGTCCCCACGATCTTCAGCACCGTTTATAAAAGACCTTGATTAATTGAAGGGATGCTGGGTAAAGAATAAATTCTGTTCCTGTACGCCGGTTAGATTCCTTGATTTTTTCAATTTGAAATTTAATTTTTTCTTTTTGACTTTTAAATAATTTTTCAAAAAAAATTGATTTCTTTTTTCTTTCAGAAAGTTTTTAATTTTTAATTTTCTTTTTATATTTTTTAATGCCAAATCAAAAATATGGAATGTAAAAAATTTTTGTATATTTGACTCTATTTCGGTTGAGCTCCCAAAATCTGTAGGGGTATCTTATTCCAAATTAAAAACGTTTTCCTCTTTTATAAAAATATCAAATATTAACAATTTATTTAAAAAATTAAGAAGTGTTCGTGTCGGTCTCTATTCTTCAACTGAACTCACTGAAAAATATTTCTGTATGTATATCGTTATTTTAAGTATGTATATCGTATCGACAGGGTTTCCATCCTACATAAATTTTCTACAAAGAATTAGATTAAATCTCTTTAACAAGTAATTCTACTGATTACTAATTGTAATCGAAATTAATTAGGTATGGTTTAATTGACTAACTGGAATAGGTAGTTTAAAAGGATTTATTTTGAGATTTTTTTAACTTGGTAGTAGACAGTTGCTGTATAAAATAAAAAAGTATGCAGTACAATTTCATTATACATATTTTTAATAAGCTTCAGTTTTCATTTTTTTTTTATTATAAATAAAATCATTTTTTGTGAATTTTAATATTTTTATATTCTTCCGCACTGAAAATCAAAAAAATTTTGTGCTGGAATGCTTTTGTTATAAAAAATCTTTTGTTGTTTAACATTTAAAACTAAATGCTTTTTCTCCTTTGAAAATTCATGAACTTATTGCATTAACTGACCACGAAAGAGAATTTCTGCAATTTGTTTCAGTATTTAACATTTTTTGACGACAATTAAAAGCTAAATTAGCCAAAGCTTCAGCAGCATCCAACTCATCCTTATGATGAACGGCATCATACTGCGTATGGTGTTGTTGCTGTTGTTGTTGAAAATGGTCCTGAGATTTGTCTTTTTGTACTAAAGGTGTCGAGCTGGAATACATCAAGGGCAACACCGTAACAGTTGTGCTTGAAGTTTGAAGATCTTTATGATTTGAGGACGGTATAAATGTTTTTGACAAAATAGGTCCTTTTTCTAGTTTATTTCTGAAATGCAAAGGAAATTTTAGTGTATTATTAAGTTTTAATGAATATTTCAAGCTTTAGGACTTTGACTTAATTTTATTTCTATAATTTGCTACTGTTTTGTGTAGCTGCGAAATATCAAATTAAAAATAAATCAAAGATATCAAGCTCAAATCAAAGTTGCATTTCTTTAAAAGTTAGTTAAACAAAAAATGAGTTAAAATTCTTTAGAAATATACAAATATTGGATGTATACCTTTTACTGTTCCATTCTATATAATAATTGTTCTTATTGGGCGTAAATCTAGCTGCACTTTCGAGCCATTTTGATAATTCCGCTCCTGATTTAATAATGGTTGTATTATTCCCATTTATATAGGTGGTACGAAAATGTCCTTGTACATTAATTTGAGCATTGGCAGAAATTTGAGAGTTTAGATTTGTTTGATTACTAGTTTCCAAGGAATCGTGAGTATCTCTTAAATATTTTTCCATCATTTTTTGTTTGTACTTTGTTTTTGTTGCACTATCCGCATTGCATGCACCTGTAATCTGACATGCAGCAGTTGTACTTAAAACATCTACTTCTCGTCCTATAAACAACTCTATATGGTCTTTGTTCATTGTCATGGTATCTTTATAATAATTAGGTTTACAGTTCAAAACCATAGCTTGTGTTTCCACACTGCTACAACTACCATTGTGTGTCATAATGTTTGACTCTTCTATATCACATAATGAAGAATCATCATCTTCATCGTAGTCATCTTCATTTAAAGAATGTTTATTTAATTTATTTCTTCTTTGTTGTTCCTCTTCTTCCCATATACTGTCCTCCGATGAAATACTAAATTGTTCTACGTTTCCTTTGGCATTATTATTATAGTGTTTGATTAAATGTCCCCAGGATTTTTTGGATTTTTCTCTTTCGGAATTCTTTAGCTTACGCCTCCAGTTGGCAAACCAATTGCATATTTGCGTATAAGTCAAACCCGTTTCTACAGCCAAACGTTTCTTCTCCTCCCTACTGGGATAGGGGTTTTCGCGTCTGCGCACTAGCCATTCTTTGAGCATTCTTTTAATTTCGGGGGTAAATAAACGTTTGGCTGGGCGTGAATAATGTAGATCATCTTCTGGTGGCCAAGCACGTCTAAAACATCAATGAAGTAAGTGTTTATTGATTTATTACTGTTTAATGATTAAATATAAATAGTTAAGTGTTAACCTTGAGATTATTAATTGTTGCAATTTTAAAAAGCATTAACATACATACGTATTTAACTTAATACAGAAAACTATTAAAATCCATAAAAGAACATATTGCCCATATTTTCTGGCAAACGCTACGTTCTTAAATCGATTTATTTTTTGTTTAACGCAAAACATATTTTACATATTTTTAAAAACGCGTACACTAATGAAAGTTTTCGGTAAGCAAAGGCAAATTAAAATTGTGTGAGATTAATACTAAATTAAAAATATTTATTAAAAATCTTAGACAATATTTAATTTTTCATTGTTTTGTAAATTTTTTAAAGTTTATATGTATATAATACAATTGACCACATCGGTTCAGTGTACATTAGCGATTGGAAATCGCCAAATTTCTAGCGAACTCGATTTATATTCTATTCACGACTTCAAATCGAAATGCAAATATTAACGGCTGTATTTATATTGAAAAGTTGGCAACTTATTAGCAGATAAGACGAAAAAGTTATAGACTGATATTTTTAAAATGTCCATACCTTTAATAACTGGTTAGAGAATCCAAAAAATTAAAAAACTCATTCGTTTGAGTAAAAATGTCTACGTATAGGAATGACAAACTTAGCCACTACGTACAACGAGCTGCTAACTTTTTAATATAAATAAGGCTGTAAGTGATGGACGTATGTATTATTCTGATTAAGCCTTTGGTCATTTTTATTTTTCGCTTGTAAATCAAAATCATATTTTAAATATTAATTGAATAAATATCAACCATACCGTAATTTTATTACATAATTAAAAAAATATTACTAGATGAATTCAGTACTTTTTTCAAATCATTTGTCTTATGGAACGTTATTTAAATCAGCTGTTAAATAAATTAGAATTAATAAAAAATTTGAAATTTATATAAAAGTTCAATTTCGTTTCTGTTAAATATTTGAGTATATCACCTAAAACTATGCTGAAAAGTTTTAAAATTTTTTAACTTACTTTTTATAATTTTTTTTTGTTAATATAATGCAAATCATTAAGAGAATACATGCGTCATTAATATAAGTAAATCAGTCATGCTAAAAATATTTAAACATTTGTTAAACTGAAAGGCACAAAACAAACTCTTAAAATAAGTTCTAAACCAACCAACCTACTATGTCGACGATTGCGTTGAGGTCGATTTGATTTTTCCATATTTAAACTAAAAACAAAATAATTGAAGTTTTTAATAATGAAAAATGTTTTAAATGTAAAAATAAAATTTATTTTAAACATGAACATGAAGTTTAAAAAAAAGGTTATTTTTACGTAAAATATATTTCTTTTTTTTACAAAATCTTAAAACTTCGCGTAGGTGTTTTTATTTTTATACCGAAAAGTGTATACATACATATATTGTTTATATTGGCCAATAAATTTTTTTTTATTCTCGTGGAGCATTCAAAACAGGAGGGGTAAAAGTAAGACAATATTTTTAAAATATTTGATTTTTTTGTTTTCATTTAAAATAAAACAAACTACAAGTGGGGAGTGTGAAAAGTTAAAAAAATATATATTGTTTGAAAAAAGAAAATTCATGTTTTTGCTGTAAACAAAACATTTTTTGTAGCCAAAAACATATGAAGAAAAAACATGATATTCTTTAACATGAAATGTTGTATTTGACAAATTTTCTAGCATTTAGCTAGAGAGAGGAAAATAAATATTTCCCATAAGAGAAAAACCACCTTACGCTTTTCGAAATACATGGTTTTTTTAAGTATTTGTGTTGTTTTTCATTTCTCATTTTGTCACTGTTTTTAATATAATCAATATAATTACTTGTGGCCTTCTAGTACTCTTGTATTTATTGTAGTTGCTGTTATTATTTTTGAACATGTTTATCAAAATATTTGTTTTTTTGTTTGTTTTATATTTAAAATGCAAATGGATTTAATTAAGAAAAAAAATTCTTATGGTGTGTAGAAAAATTTTAAATGTCATAAAAATAGTGTGAAAGTAACGTAATTTATTGTTCAATTTTTGTGTTTCTTGTTTTATTTAAAATGACATTGATCAGTCACTTGTTATAATCATGTTATCTTCCTTGTTCTTATATAATACACATTAAAATTTTCAATCACACAAAGAATTTTCTGTTATTTTTTTAATGTATATATGTACATATATTCTTTTTACTTTATTTAAATTTCGTTTAAAAAAACACACCTTTGTATGTAAAATAATTAAAATGTTAATCACTTGTCCCTATTAATTTTTTAAATTATGTTTTTCTTTATTGTTGTTTTATTTATTTAAACATAAATAGTATTCACGATTTCTATTGTATTTTTTTTATTTGAAAGCAACCGTTTCGTTTGAATAACTGTATTAGACTATTTGCCACCAAGTTTTCTGTCGAAATATTTTTATCTTTATAGACAAAAAGAAAATATTCTATAAAAAAATAAATAAAAATAAATAAATATAAGGAAACCTATTTTTCATTTTCTCTCGAGAAAAAGAAAAATATATATGTAGTATACATATGTATGTATATGTGCATATACTACATACATAAAAACTCTGAAACTGTTTTTTTATATTTTGGATTCTCATGAAAGAATTAGATATATTCTGCACAAATCTTTAATATATAAAAAATATAAGTTGGAACCAAAAATGAATAATAACATAAAATGCTTATAGTGTGAAGATTTAAAAATTTTTTTAATTTAGATTCGTATTCAAGAGGTTATTTTTTGGTGATGCGTTGCGTTATTTCTGTACAGTCTGTTTTTGTTACAAAAAGAATTATATTTAAAAAAACACAACCCAGCACGTAAATGTTTTAGAAAATAACCCCATCTATTTTTTTTAAGCGTAGGGTACTTGACAAAATTATATCTCCTATTTATTTTTCACTTTCTCTTTCAGTATAATTGGACCATAGCATAACTTAAATGTGTACACCCTACCCATCGAGAGTATATTTACGCATGTGATTTGATATTTATTTTTTGAATGCAAAACATTGTAGAATTAAAAAAAAATATATGTACGTATGTATGTACGTAAATATTTTCGTTTTTATGTAAAATAATAAAAAAAAAACAAGTACCGTACAAGTTGGATTATTAGATTATGCTGGCTTACTAGGCAAAAGTTTCGGGTTCATACCCCAGGTCTGACATCTTGACAAAAAAAAAAAAGAAATATGTATTTCTTACGGCGTATATGTATTTCTTACAGCTAACCTACTTAGTGAAGACTTTCACCAGTCACAATCAACATCCACCGACAGATGGGGCAATTGCAGTTGATCATTCAAGAGTAAAGGTATAACAGTGGCCTTTGAGTGTTCAAATTAACAGCAACTTGTCCTATTTATATAAGGCGCTTAACATTTATCTATCTATGTCTTCAACATTCCAATAGAATTCACACTTGTATGAGAAAGAGTTTACTTCCCTGAGTCTTAACAAAAAAAAAAAAAAAAAAAAAAAATAAATAAAATAAAAAAAACGAAAAAGTTTTCGCTATTTTTATAGCTCAGTTATATGTTCTTATTGACTTACTCATTGAATAAAATTTATATTTGTTTTTTGTCGTTTTAGTAAAATTTTCTTTAAAAAATAAATTTAAAAAAAAATTCACTATAAAAAGAAAAAAAAATGTAAAAAAGTGCACAAATATTTTGGCTTAACCCACGTATTTAATTTTAGAATCGAAAGTTACAAAAACAAGAAAGCAATTAATATTTATTTTTGATAATTAAGAAACAAGTTAATAAAATCGAAAATAAAAAATATTTTTTTGCAAAACTTAAGTTCATTCATTTATGTTGTTAGAACTTGTTCATGTTTTCCTTCTTTTAGAGATGATTATATAGAAATAAAAATTGTTTTTAAACTTAAATAATTAAAACACAGATACTCGTATATTATATATCTTTTTTGTCAAAAAACATGAATACCGTTGCCAAAAATAAGAAGAGACAAAAAATAATTTATTTATTTAATCCACATAATGCGCAGAATCAATGATGTTTCTTTTTTCTTTACATAGGCACCCTACCTCCAAATTTATTCTATTCATATATATGTACATTAACTATTAAGCACATAGTTTAGATAACATATTAAAACGAATTAAAATAAAAATAATAGTAATGTTTTTGCATTGTGTGCATTTCATCTTAGAACTATGTATCTTTTTATAAACATTCCCAAATCTAAAGTACGTAGCTTTAGTATTAGTGATAGATCTTTGGCTTCTCTTGACATAATTATGGGTACATCTAGATTTCATTTTGCTGATAGGATGAAGTGTTTGGGTATTTTTTTGATTGGGCGTTTGCGTTATATATGTGAGGTTTCGGGTTTGATACGACGGTTTTATTCAACCAAAATTTGTATAACTTTGTTTTCAGATTAAATTGAGATAGGCGCATGCTTTTCTGATGCCGTTTTATGTGGTCATACTGTTTTTCTTATCTAACGTACGTCGTATTGTATATAACATCGTACGATATGCCTATGGTGACGTCATCATTTATCTGACTTTATTCAAAGTTTTCTTAGCTGCTCGTTTAATTACTGTCTTGAGTTACGTAATCTGTATTTTTTGCTTTTTTGTTTTTACGAACGGTTTTTCTGTTAAACTCTATTCTAAACTTAATTTTTCTCATTCTTGGAGGAACCTTCAGATTTTGATACTCTTGATAAATAATTTCTTATTTAAAAAATCTTTTATTCTCAGGTTAGTGCGTCATTGGAACTGTTTGCTTAGTTCCTTAGAACTTAGACGTTTTCTCACTCCAATAATGTTTTTCGTCTTAAAATACATACTTTAATATCTCAATGAAATTAAATTTTAGATTTTTTTAATATCGATTTATATGAATCAAATAAAGTTTAAAAAAGTTTAACCAATTAAATGAAAATGGACAAACAAGAAGAAGAAAAAACAAGATTTTTTTTTATATAATAACGGAAAAATATTCAACAATAATAATATTTAACAACATGAACAAACTAAAGGCAAAAAAAACTACATATGTAAGTATATGTAAGTACATACATACATATATCTTGGAATTTTTGAAGCTTTATTTATATTACCTTCTTTACAATATTTTATTTTTCTTTTTATTTTTTGTTTTTATTCGGTGTGTTATTTTTTATTGTATACAATGCAGTGTTTTTAATCCTGTAATGTATCCTCAGTGGTCTAGTGGGTAGTGTGCTAGACAGTTAGCGGGAGGTTTGTGTATTGTAGTCGCCGTGGTCTAGTGGTTAGTGTGTTGGCTTACTAAGACATGGGTCCTGGGTTCGACTCCAGGCTCTGACATCTTCAAAAAAAGAAATATGAAAAAAATATTTCTTTCGGCGACTACCTCTCAGCAGTCTTCTGGCAAAAGCTCTGAGAGTAACTAATTGCCATGAACAAGCTTCTCAAATCTGTCGTTCGGAGTCGACATTAAACTGTAGGTCCCGGTACTCATGGATAAAAATTGACACACACAACATGAGTGCTGCGAGAAGCTAGGCCGTAATCCTGACACAGGGTTGTAAAGGCCAGTTATGTATGTATGTATGTGTATTTTCGGATCCCACCATAGACTCTGGTCTGAGACACTATTCCGAGATTTGCTGTTTCATAGATTTCGCAACATGAAATAAATCCCCAAAAATGAGTCCTTATTTTATAATGAAATAACACTTCAAATTTGGAATTTGGCTTCGTCCCACACAATAAAATTAAATAAAGCCACATAATCAGGTATGTGATGGAAATCGATTTAGATCGAAATTGAAATCGATTGAAATATCTAGTTGCTATAACTTCCAAATTATTTCATATTTGGAATTCTTTTTTTTCTCATTACCTATTGCCACTACATCAATACATCCTTGATTATTAAAAATTTTAATTAATTAAAAAGATAAGTTTTATATGACTTTGAAAATAAAAGCGATATCAATTTCGAAAAAAATCGTTTTTCATCACATACCGGAATTTTATCTTAAAGTCATATAAATTTATCTTGCAAAAATATTACAAACTTTAGTACACACGACTTCGCTGAGTTCAATCCTTTACATAAAACAAATTCCAAACAGCGATATGTCATGGGATTGATTAACTAGAATTTTTAATCGTTGCATCCAGTCGATAAAAAACATATTTACACAGCAAAGTAACTTCCAAAATAATATTATGAAACTTTTGTCATGTTTAGGACCGTTTTGAAAATGTTTTCATTCGCTAAAACCCATGGCATAAGCAGCTATAAAAACAGTTTTGAAATTTCGAAACGTTTTCACTGAAGCTGCTTTTCAAACCTGTTTGAGGCAGACCAAGCGTTTTCAAAATTGAGTATAAACGAATACGGATTCGTAACCTTTATGAAAATCAGCTGTAAAGAATGTTCTGCCAAATTTGATGGGGTTTCTTCTATTGGTTATTTTTATTAATCTTTGGGGGGTCGTGGCATAGTAGTTGAGCGCGTTCACAGAAACTTAAAGGACCGAGGTTCAAATCCCAGCGAAGGAGAAAAATAAAAAAATTAATTTGCGGTTTTTCCAAAATTATAATTTAGAAAAATAAATCCAGTCCAAGAAATCCATCTTCACGAATCCGCTCCCTGCCATTTCCAGCCTATTTCACCAAGAAAACGAATGATCAGGAGTACAGCGCCATCTTCTGGGAAGATAACAGCTAACCTACATAAAAAAGATGCTCACCACTCACATTCAACATCCTGATGGGGCAATTGCTGTTGATCATTTAAAGGCGAAGGTATAACACTGGCCTTTGAGTGATCAAATTGACAGCAATTTGTCCCATTGACATAAGGGTCTTAACATTACTTCTTCACATCTATGTATCTATATATTCTATATATATTCCAATACAATGAACTGCATTTATAAGGGGTTTACTCCTGAGTATTGGTCTTAAATAAAAAAAATCTATGTGTACCATTACAGAAAATATGAAAAAATTATAATTAGAATTATTTAAAATTAGCTGTTAGTTAAAACAGTTTTAAAACTGTTTCGACTCAAAACATAGGCATAAACGCATATGAAGTTATCGTTATTAGTGAAATCGTTTTGTGTCGAACTGATTTAAAAACAGGCATAAACTAGGTATTTATTTCATTTTATTGTGTGGGATACGAGAGAGAAAAGAAGCTTTTTCATGGCAATCAATTACTCCCAGAGCTTTTGCCAGAAAACTGCTGAGAGGTAATCGCCGAAAGAAATAATTTGTTCATATTTCTTTTTTTCAAGATGTCAGAGCTGAGATTCGAACCCGGCGCTATCGTCTTAGTAAGCCAACAAACTAACCACCAGACCACGGCGACTACAATCTGAAATAAAACAATTATTTAAAGCTCCAATAATTGAAATAAATCCCCAAAATCGTTGTTTTTATCATGTATACGTTTTTATTTACTTATGTATTTCATGCCATCCAATGGTATAGTTAATTTAAAGCAATTGAATGAAAATTATTTACATTAATTAATTAATTAATACATATTTAAATTTTTTTTTTATATTAAAATGTTTTTTTCATTTCTTCGATCTACATATTTCACAGTTTTTTAAATAGATTTATGATTTAATTTCCAAAAACAAACATTAGATTAAACCAGAAACTAGATACAGCGAGCAGAAAACATCTCCAACACTTTAGAAAGTTTACAAAAGTTTTAAACTAGTAAATTATATTATTTAATTTGTAAAACCTTGCTTATGTACAGTTGCACAGTAAAGTCTGCATACCCCCTTGAAAAACGATGTTTTGATTTATCTGCGAACAAGGCAACAGTAAAATACATTCCAAACAAATTCAAACTAACAACAACAACAAAATTTTGAGAAAAAAATGTTATGCCAAAAACATTTATTAACAAAAATTAAAAAAATTCATTTTTTAAACACAGAAAAGCCTGCATACGGCTATGTCGAAAAGTAGATATAATACAACTCTGTTCTCAAACAGTCCTACTAACCACCTCAGGCGTCTTTACTAAATACTATTAGTAGAAATGAAGTTCTTGTGTTCGATGTTAACATTGTACTTTTTCTTATTTAACCAAAATGGGTAAAGAGATCTGTTTTCAAGTACGTGAGCTTATTGTAAAGTATCATAAAGAAAATAAGTCATTAAAAGAGATTGGAAAACTAGTTGGGCATCTAAAATCAAGCATTCCGACAATAATTCGAAAGTATAAACAAACAAAAAGTGAGGCAACCAAACCAAGAAGTGGTCGCCCACCTAAACTGACTCTGCGTGCAAGGCGCCAAATTTTGTTATATGTTGAAGAAAACCTTAAAATTACTGCAATAGATATTGCAAATACTTTGGAAGGCCAGGATATTGATTCAGTGCATCCAGAAACGGTGAGACATCTATTGAAAATTAATAGATCGTGTATCTCGAAAGAAACCCTTTATAAGTAAAATAAATATGCAAAAACTTGTCGAATTTGCTAAGAAATACATTGATAAAGATGAAGGTTTTTGAACAAATGTTTTATTTACTGACGAAAGCAAGTTCAACTTGTTTGATTTAGACTGAAAATAAAAAGTATGGCGTCGGAATAATGAAGCACTATTAACCAAAAACTTGTTTCCTACAGTGAAACACGGTCGAGGCTCCGTTATGGTATGGGTGTGTATGACGGCGGCTGGAGTGGGCAATTTAGCATTTATCGATATTAATATGGATCGCATGGTATATTTGAATATTTTCAAAGATAATCCAAGGCAGTCCACGAATAAATTGTGTCCTACAGAAGGTTGGTACTTTCAACAAGACAATGACCCAAAGCATACCGCTGGTGTTGTTAAAGAATGGTTACTCTATAACATGTCTCATCAACTTCATTTTATCCCCAGTCAACGTATTTGAACCCCATTGAGAATTTATTGGATGAACTAGACCTTCGGGTTAGAAAAAGGAACATTAAAAATAAACAGGACCTTAAAAACGCTCTGCTTAAAAAAATGGAATTTAATTTCAAATAATTACACAAAAATATTAGTAAATTCTTTGAAAAATAGATTAAATGCTGTCATACAAAGCCAAGGCGGGCCCACAAAATATTAATTTTGTTTACTTTTGCTTTTATTTTTATGTAAAATTAATTTTTTGTACAAAGTATGTAGACTTTTCTGTGTTTAAAAAATGACCTTTTTTATTTTTAATAATAAATGCTTTTTGAAAACAAATTTTTTCTCAAAATTTTGTTGTTTTTGTTAGTATGAAATTGTTTAAAACGTATTTTGCTGTTGCATTGTTCGTAGATAGCTCAAAACATCGTTTTTTAAGGGGGTATGCAGACTTTACTGTGCCACTGTATATCTACTAAACCATTTTGTCTCTTAAATGTAAAATGAACTGGTAGTTTATTTGATGGACGAGAATAAAACCTTCAAACGTTTTAGTTTTGCTTATTATGTTCGATTGGAAGGATATGTTTTTCTATGTACATATCAGCATTCTGAAAAATAAATAACTGTTATTTATGTAATTTCGTTCAGACTTAATTTTTTGAATTTAGTTTTACGGAAAACATGTTAAAATTCTTTCTTTCTTTCAGTCTTTATCAATTTAATATTCTTCAAACATTTTTTAAATTTGTATTCCAAATTGTTTTTTTTTTTTAATATTTAAAAAATATTCTTGTTTTTTTAGTAAAGTAGCTATGTATTTGTATATTTTAGAAATTTGTTTTTTGTTATTTTAGGCGTATATATTTGTATAATATATTAAAAAAATGTTTATTTGGTCTCGTGATGTTTTTTTATGTTAAAATTTAAATATCGTTAATTTTTCGTAAATAGTGTCATAGCTCAAAAATGTTTATTAATTATGTAGAAATGTCTCCGTGATCCTGTATAGTATTCTAAAAATAATTCATTCTGATTCTTAAAAAATTATGGGCTTAATACTAAAATGTTTTGCTATTGTACTCGTATGTAGGTTTAAATTATATGTAGCGAAAACAAAAATTAAGTATATTATGTTTTTATATTATATTAAGTTTATAACAAGTGAAAAAAAGATAAATCTTATTTTAGTTATTTTTTATTACTGTTTATAAGAAAAAAATGATAAATACTTGCATATTTTAGGGCGTTTTTAAAAAGATTGTTTCTCCTATATATATGAAAATTAAATAATGAATAAATATTTGAAAAAAAGCTATTTCAGCATAATTTGTCACAAACTACAAAGTAAGTTTATACAAACTTGATTAAGGCACCCTTACACGACATGTTTTTTACACTGTTAATGTCAACTTTTACATGAGTAAACAGTTACATGTCGTGTGTGACTTTTAAAACATTGCTTGTGTAAAAACCACAAGGAAAGTCTTATGACAAAATTTCAATTAGAGCATGCTCTAATTTCGTATGTACACACATATGATATTAAATTTCTATGCCTGTACAAACATTAATAGGCAATGAATTATTTGTAAAATAGTTTTTTTTTTATAAATTGTGTGCCTAAAAATTTATTATTTATTTACATATGTAATTGTACATATGCGTTTGTGAGTAAAAATTATAAACCTTATGTAAATTGACTAATTTTGACAAACACAACAAAAAACTTATGTATTTTAAATTTAAAAAACACGTGTAAAAAACATATCGTGTAAGGGTGCCTTTAGACAGACGAATAGAAATTACTATTTTATTAAGGATTGAAAATTTGAAAACTATTGCCCGTAGTCATAAAAAAATATTGTAGGTAAGTATGTATGTATATTAAGAGTTTATTTGACAATAAACAACTAACATAATCTCTACCAGAAGAAACATTTTGTAATTCGTAAATTTATAACGTGAAAGATCCTAAAAGTATACCAAAAGCAAGGTGTTTAAAGTCCTATCATGTTATTTATTACTACCTTGCCAACTGATACTCTTTATGATTTAACTTGTGCAAAGAGGCTCTGTATAGTGAAACATTACCAGAGTCTCTGATGTGATAAATTCGAAATTGAAAGCGACTGTATTTTCAGTCATATAGTACATACGAGTACATGTAAAACGTATCTGTTTTGGCCATTTCACAATTTGTATAGTCAAGGAGTAGTGGTGACAATGGTCACTCAAGTGATGAGTAAAACAAAAGTTCCAAGTCGTTTAAGATTTGTCATATAATGGAATAATAGGTCTTTCAAACGAATAAAAATGGTAATCACACATACACACCTTGTTTTATTTACATTTAAATATAGAAGCACTTAATAAAAAGACTCGATATACATATGTAGTATGTATGTACAATACATACATATGTATGTATAAAATAACTTTTATTCTAATAATTTGCAGTCGTTTAAAATTTTAATCCTTTTCTAAAAAGCAAATTAAATTTATTAAAACATACATACATACATATGTTTATGTATGAGTACATGCGATACCACCGTACATTCAGTAAAATAGTGAGTGTGCTGTTTTGTTGTTAAGCAAAAAATGATCGTTATTGTTTTCTTTTTTAACTGTATTTTTGACGAAAAAAGGAACCTTATTAAGAATAGGAAAACAGAATATTAAGAAAACGGCAATGCATGAATCAGAAAATAATTGTTCACTTATTTATACAGTACCAACAACAATGTTATATTTCAATAAAATAGGAATGCCAGATTAATGTGTTCTCAATTAATTCTTAAACTATCTTTTATAAATACCTAAAATATAATTAATATGGATAAAATATAAAATGCTTAAAATTATATGTAAGACGTCGATGATGATGACAGCAATTTTTTAAGTCATAAATAGTAGTATAAGATGAATTGTTATCACTATCCACTATACATACATACATAATTGGCCATTACAACCCTGTGGCAGAGTTGCGGCCTAGCTTTTCGCGGCACTCATGTTGTGTGTGTTAATTTTTATCCATGAGTAGCGGGACCTACAGTCGGGAAGTTTGAGAAGCTTTTTCATGCGCAATCAATTACTTTCAGAGCTTTTGGCAGAAGACTGCTGAGAGGTAGTCGCCGAAAGAAATAATTTCTTCATATTTCTTTTTTTCAAGATGTCAGAGCTGAGATTTGAACCCGGCACTATTGCCTTAGTAAGCCAACACACTAACCACTAGATCACTATCCACTATGAAAGACCCAATATTCTGATGTAGACAACGCCTTCCATAATAAGAGGGCATAGATCTATAAATACAATGCTTAATAACTAAGCATTTAAGATGGAAGTAAATAACAAGCATTCTGAGCGCAATGCGTTACAAGCTTATGTCAAAAAAAGTTGAAATAGTGTATTTTCATAAAGCAAGTTACAAGCAAAGTATGCAACACTGCTAACGCGAGAAAATTGACCAAATTTTAACTTTTACAAGCGTTGACAGCTGGATGAAAAATAAAAATCACTAATACATACAAAAATGTGTTTTTCTTTTTATGTAGAAAAAAAGACTGTTTGCAAAATATAAAAGAATTAGTTGTGGTATTATGATTGGCTTCCCTGCAGTGCGCTGGACCGGTCCCAAATTGGTATTTTCACCTATCACTAAGGGACACTGTTAGTCTTTTTACCGGTAAAACGACCGGAGATTTTAACATGTGGTAGTCGTAGAAACAGTCAATTGACCCCCCTATCGATAACTATTGGACAGTTTGTTTACCGGTGCCACAGTATCAATCCCGTGGTTGATGCCGTCGTACCAGTAAATTAACTGGTTAATTCGGTCAGGTTAAATAAATAGTTCCAAAGTACTTTACATCTTATTTTCCCTGATAAGCCAGTGATTACTTATAAACATGTAATTACTTATAAACAGGATAATAACTGAAGCATATATTATGTGCACAACTCACCAAATAAATGAATAACGGATTATTTTTCTGCATACACATTTACCTCACATAGCAACAAAATTCAACTTTCATTGGCAATGATTCTGAGTACAGGCATAACTTCAAATTAAAACCGCTTCGATAACAAAGGGACAGAAAAGTGTGAATTGAAACCTCTTCGATAACAAAGGGACAGAAAAATGTGAATTGAAACCTCTTCGATAACAAAGGGACAGAAAAGTGTGAATTGAAACCTCTTCGATAACAAAGGGACAGAAAAGTGTGAATTGAAACCTCTTCGATAACAAAGGGACAGAAAAGTGTGAATTGAAACCTCTTCGATAACAAAGGGACAGAAAAGTGTGAATTGACATCGCGAAAGACAACGTTGAGTCAGAAAAATAACCGAAAAATGGGTCAATTGACAGAATAAAACTGCAGGGTTGTGAGAAAAACATTCTGTTAAAAAAAAATAGATATAAAATTTTTGTAAAAAATACATTTATGGCCATTATTACAACTTGCCGTTAGTTAAAGGTAGGATTTTATCAGACCGATAAATTGGTGTTTGTTATTACAAATACATTTTAACCTAAAGTGACCGATAAAGTTATTGGGAAGATTGCCTTACCTTTAAGTAAAAGTTAACTTGTAATAACAAAAACCAATTTATCGGTCTGATAAAATTCTACCTTTAACTAACGGCAAGTTGTAATAATGGCCCTTAAACTTAATAATGCACATATACTCGTATATATATGTATACATATTTAAGTGTCGCCTGTAAAGTATGGTATGTAACTTACCATTTTAAAAGCATTAAAATACACATGCAAAAAAAGTTTAACCGTACCCCTCTAATGTAATATATTTTTTCATGGTGGTTTCGAAAATATATTTTTTTGCGGCATTTACAGTCCGATCTTAAAGTATGATAGACCTAATTCTGTTTTTACACGAATTTGATTTAGGAGGGTTTAAAATAAACAAATCTAAAATTTTTCTACACCATTTTATTCCATTTAAGGCCATGATACACTATCATACACAGTCGTACGATTCATTAACAAGAAAATCTTATCGATTTCTGTCACACTTTTAAAAGTCGCATCAAAATGGCAACATTAGTGCCACACCACACACAACATAACTGTTTTACATAATTATTTTACGTAACTCTTAAACCTAGAGTAAATATCTTTTTGTAAAAATACATTATATATGTATGTATGTATGTGACTTACAGCCTGTTTCTAGAAGACGAATGGTATTTGACATTCGTCTTTTTATATGTGAAACAACAACAAAAACACTAAAATTTGTTAGTGTTCCTCATATAAAAAGACGAATGCCAAATACCATTCGTGTTCTAGAAACAGGCTGTTAATAAAATAAACTTAAATAAATAAGTAGTTGTTCTTAAAAAATTCTTGTTTTTCACTAATTCAAATAGGTTTTAGAAATAAGGAACTTATTTCGCATACCATGAATGTCTTTTTTAAAGGGATGTTTTTTACACGGATTTTTCTGGAACCAATTACCGTGTAAAACAGAATTAGCTGTATATCAATGTTTTTGTCTCTAGAACACCAATGTTTTGCCCTTAACGGCCATTAACCTCAAGTATCTCGTTCTGGTATTTATCCATTGCTAACTGTCTTGTACAAGACTTTTAAGTACAAACATACGAGTATGTAACATCTACGGTGATTGTTTTAAATTTCAATTTTCATTTGTATGGCAGAATTTTATAGCTTAAAATCAGACTAAATCGTATATGCAGCACTTATTTTTTAAGTGGTTGTACCAGAGTAGGAAAATAAACAAAACTGAACGTTTGATCTCATTTTGTTGTATTCTTTACAATGAGTAATACTATGTTCACACTTGTATTTTTGAACGCGTTTAACCCTGCTACTACGTTAGAAAAAACTTACGTATATTATGTTGTGGGTCATTTTATGACCCGATATATTTTTATTATAAAAATATTAATTTTTACAAAAGAAAAAAGTTTTGAAGACTCGTGATGATTGCAGTAGGTTTTATATAAACTTATGTTTGGTGTTTCGGTGCGATGGACACACATAATTATTACAAGTAATGCATTCTGTAAAGGTCTTTTTCTCTTTACTCGCCGGAAAAATGCAATCTGGGTCATAAAATGACCCTAACGTAGTAGCAGGGTTAAGCAAAATGTTTTAATAACTAAACATAACCGTTCACATTATATTTGAGATGTTTAAGAATGACGTTTTATCAGCTGATATAGGTGCTTGTACAAAATTGTAAACAAGTTTGAGAAAATTAAAAATATGTCTACGAAAAATTGGAAGAATACAATTATGGAATTCTCAATATTATTGATTTATTAAAGGGTGAGCAAAGGGTGTATAAAAAAAACCCGGCGTCATACGAAAAAATATAAATAATGTGAAAAACAACTAATCCTGTTGATATTATTGTTGGTGCTTTTTTAGTGTTTTTCTAAATGTGCCGCCATTTTACACTACGGTAATATGTTTAATAACCATAAAAAGCGACAGTTTCATCAATTACATACTGAACACATCCCAAAATAAAATGCAACCCTTCCATTTACGTGTTTTACGAAGTGTTTAAATTTAAAACATCTCATTTGAGATGTTTAACAAAACACGTCAATGTATGGTAAAACATCTCAAAATCGACGTGTTTAAAGCTTAAACACGATTGAGATGTTAAACACGTTAGGTGTGAACATAGTATTAGGTGTGAACATAGTATAAAGCAAAAATAAAACAGAAGCAGTGAGAAAGATTGTCCCATTTAATTTTGTATATTGTTTTTGTTTTGAGTACTACAAATACACTAACTCAAAAGTGAGTAGGTAAAACAAAAAATGAATGAGAAGAAAAAGGATAGAAGATAAAAAGAAAAGAAGAAGAGAAAAAACAACAAACAACAAAGTAAGCACAAGAGCGAAAAGCTAATTGTTTCACTTGCGCTCTTTCTCATTTAGAAAGTATTTGTTATGATTTTGCTCATGTACAATACCATTAAAAAATTTTTGAAAAGTGTATGACTTTGTTGTAACTTTTGCGAAATGTTTTGTTTGTTTGCCCACTCTGGGTTGTACGAGAAATTTTTTTATAACTTAGGAAGGAGTACATTTTGTTCTACTCGTTCACACCAAATGGGGAAATGCTTTTTGTTTCACAAATTAAAGAAAAAGTTTAAGATTCTTTCCACGAACATAAAAGATATAATATAAAATAATAGATTGAGTCCGAGTCGAGTGAATTTGTTGTATTCATATCTATATGACATATGACTGACGAGTGGAAAGTAATTTGGTATTATTGCATGTGTATTTTTTACTACAAATTTATATGACCAGTGTTGCCACTGGAAAAATTTGAATTCTACCAAAATTTCTTTCAAAATCTACCAAAATTCATCAAAATCTACCAAAAACCATTTTTATTTAAAAACCATTTAAGAATTTGAGATGGGAAACAATTTTAATTAACACCTTTACATGTACATATATATAACCAAAAATAAAAAAATATAAGGAAAAGAATTCAATTCTTCGAAAATACAAATATAACAAAAACAATTCAATTTCAAAACAATAAAATCGAAAATACATTTATAAATACAAGAAATTTAAAAAAAAAACAATTCGATTTTTTTTAAATAATCTAAATGGATATGTACTTAGGTATAAAAATTTAAATTTTTGCTGACCACACATAGCGATCATCATTAGCTTTTACAAGCTCTTTACAGAGCATTATATTATTAATTGTATTTATTTTGAGTTTGTTTCTCAATTTGGTTTTGATTAAGGAACGTGTTGATAATTTGCGTTCAGCTTCTGAAGAACTAAACAAAGTTGTTTAATTCACCAAAACTTTTCTCATTTAAACCGTTTCTAATTGAACTAACTTCAGCCCAAAATAATTCAATGTTTAATTCCGTTGAAAGATTTGTTTCTCTTAATCGCAACATAATAACATCAGGATCACAGTCTATAAGATTAGAAAATTTTAAAACAAGGAACAATATAAGCAAGTCTTCTTTTGACAATAAGTACTTTCTCAGAAGCAACTATTTGCAACAATTTAATATCTTCTCGATTAAAATTAAATCTAGCATTGATTTGGTTTAGTAATTCAATGTAAAATTGCAAAATTCCATGTTTAACATCAAAAACTTGGTTATGATTTTTAGTAGTATACATTTCGGCTTTTGTACCGATAAAAATTTTTGAAACATCAAACAATTATTAATTTTAAAATCCGTTTCAGTGTTGTGTATTAAATATGTTTTGATAAAATTGCCTAATATGAGCAAAAAGTTAGATTTTATGCTTGAATATAAATACGCCAATCTTGAACTTTTCGACTGAAGTTCCTTATGAAGATTTTTTTAGTTTCTGCTAAAATCTACCAAAATCAATTTCAGCCTACCATCCTACCAAACGAAATATTTTCTACCAGTTTTGGTAGAATTCTACCAATAGTGGCAACGCTGTATATGACAATGAATGAGCAAGCAAGCATATACAACAACAACAAACAAAGAAAAAAAGCACACAAACAAAGTCAGTGAGTTTACCGCACTAACGAGTTTGAATTTATTGGGCGAACAGAATATTTAAGAAGTAATGATTGGAATTCATTTTGATGATGAGTGCTAAAATATGTACATAGTATTTATGTATGTATGTATTGATTAAGAGTTGGTAAAGTAGAGAATGAAGCGGATTATTGTAATCAGCTGTTTTCTTTTGAACGTATACATTTTCTGTAAAAATGTGTGTGATTACGTTGTAATATGAACATTTCCTAAACAGGGGAAGCAAATGAATTCCAATCATTATTGACACACATACATATGGTTGAGAGAATAGAAAGATGTGTTATATTAACCCTTAACTACAGACGTCCGGTAATTTTTACCGGTAAGCAGTTATAATTTTTCAATTTCGGAGGATCCCGGTAAGTTACGCATTTTTACGTTTATGTACCTTTTCAGTGTTTAGTTTAACTTTGTTTGCTGAAGTGCCAGTTGTGTGCAGTGCGATTTGTTTAACTTACTACTATTTAAATAAATAAATTTAATAACCGGTAAAAATTACCTGGCCTCTGTCTTGCCGTAAGAATATTTTTAATTTGTGTTATAATTTAACTGGATAAAAGTTAATTTTTTTTTACATTATTACTCTGTGTTTTTAATGTGGAATATAGTTGGATGGTAGAAGCAGTCCGGGCTCTTCAAAGAGGGTTAAAATGGACCCAAAAAAAATTTTGAAGAAGCTGTGAAAACATGGCTGGAAGAAATTGATTCTGATATTAGTGGTGTAGATTCTGATAATGTGGTAAGTAACCATGACACTTTATCTGAGATAGAAGAAGAAGATGAGGACATTGATAATCCACCCACTGATGTCGATTAAAATACCAACTATTTTCATGGTAAAAATCGTTTTAAATGGTCAAACGATCCTGCAGTGCGACCTGAGTTTTTAACCAAATTTACCTCTTGCAGGTTTTTTTTCAAATGCATATTTTTCTTTTTCATTTTTATATTTTGTATCTGAATATATTATATTTTAAGTTTCTATAATAAAATGAATTTGTGTTCTGTTTAAGTATTTTTTTATTGTCATTTTTCTACAATCTTAGAAAATACTAAAAACGGTAACTGAGTATATTTTGCTTTAAAAAAAACTTGTGCGGATTTATTAAAATAAATAGTTTTATAACTTTTTCTAGATCTTGATATACAAGAAATAGAGAACAGATATATATTAAACAAATTTATCAATTGTGTTATACAAATTTTATATATTTTATATAACCGGTAAAAATTACCGGTGTACAGACCACCGTTTATATAATTTGACATCTGTAGTTAAGGGTTAAGCTCTTGTAAACAGTATGTATTTAAATACGTATTATACCTATACATTGACAAAATGTGTTTCGATTTTTTGTTTAACTTGTCAAGAAATTCAAACAAATATAATTACATATTTATTATTTTTTTGATGTTTGTTTTAATTTTTCTTTTGTACGGACTGTCAAACTTGGATTTTTGAAATCCATAATGTACATACGCGACGAATTTCGGTAGCTCTCATACAAAATGTATGGGCATAAAACAATTTTGACAAAAAATATACGCCGTACGCTTTAATTCAGGTACGACCCTTAAGGAGCTTATTTGGCAAGTAATGCATAGAGAAATTTATCAAATAAATTCTTAATAAATGTAGATATTTTATTTTTTATGAATACATGTATGTCGTCGTGTGAATCAAAAATTCAAATATGTATTTACTACTTTTTGATTGATTATGAATCTACTGCAACGTATCAGTTACATGTTTCTATAAAATTGTATGGTTGTGCAATCAGAAATGACGAACTTTATGAGAAAAATTTGAATTGATTTTCTATAATATGACGATATGTTTATTATGTATGTATGTATTAATGTCCGTATTCATAAAAACTATTTTAGGTTTGTTTATTGAGGACTTATTTGACAAATTTCTATGCAATACTTGTCAAGTAAACCCTCAATAAATCTAAAATAGTTTTTATGAATACTGGCATAAAGCTTTATTTCCAAAATGAAAAAGTTCACTACATGTATTATAAATGTTTACATATGTACATATTTACTTACATATACTATATAGCTTTATAAAAAAATAAAATAAAACAAATCTTGTCTTCAAAAGTGAATTTTTTTTTTAACTTACCTAACTTACCTTTGGTTGTACCTCCATAAAACTCCACGGATAAGTTCAATGACATCCGCTGAAACATCATAATTAAGAAAAAAGTTCATTGAACTCTGTATTACTTCTATTTTCTTTATTTCAAAATTTTGTTGTTTGTGTTCATCTACGCATAGTGTGGTAGTTGTTGTTGTTTTCTTTTAATAAACACAACCAACAAACGACGTGACGTGTAGACAAGTTGCGAGCGAGGCTCACGAAAAGTGAAACAAATGTCTGACCGTTTTGCCAGGCGAGCAGAAATTTTAACAGGCATTGAAAATTGTTTGAAATTTTTACAACAAATAAAATTGATTAGTTAGTATAACTATGCATAAGGTAAAAAAGAGATAGCGCTATAGCTACATAAATAAAAGAATGAATGAGTTCAAATATGGTGATTTAAAATGTGTTTATGATGAATTCTCTGTATACAGTGAGTGCTAAGAAAAACGCCACAGTGAAGTTATTGCGTATAAAATATATATGAGAATAGAAATAAACAAAGTTTTGAAATTCGGAGTTGTAGAAAACCTTAATATGTACTATATTTAATCAAATGTTAAAAAGAAGTTTCGCATGAAATATAAAGATAATTTGTAATTTATTTAATTTTTATTAATGTTTTTTGGCTGAAATAGTGATAAAAAAATACAAAATAAGAAATTTATGACATTAAAATACAAAACTAGTAAGTGTTTTTAACAAATGTTTACTAGTTAAAACTATTAAATTAATCATTCATATGTAAATAAAATCAACATTCGACTTCAATAGTACAATATGCTCAACATATGTGGAGCTTAGCTTATTATTCTAATCTGAAAGAAAAAATATTATGCACATTTATCTTTATGTTTAACCAGTCAAGTATGGAATTGTCAACGTTTTTAAAATGGCATGTCTTCTGCCAAACGGCTACAGCATTTCGTAAATACGTCTGCTAGAGCCATTTGTACATAGTTTTTTTAAGAAAATTTAACAATGTCCTTCTTTGATCTCTTACCGACATGAAAATTTGCCTTTTCAATATAACTTTCAAACAAGCTGAAGTTAAAAGATATGGCGCTCTAGGTTTCCAGTGTGAACACCTACATATTTTATTTGATTGTTTTTGTTTTTTTTTTTAATAATTATACCTATGTGAGTGAACCTTTAAAATAGGAAATGTATTTTATATGTAAAACAATTCAAACAATTTTAGGATTTTTTTCTTTGGAAACCTTTGTCAAATGTTTTGTTTTGTTAGAATAGATAAGTTTTAAACAATATTTTGTATGAAATATTTCTTTTAAAAACGATTCAAGAAACTATTGAGTTCTGTGTACTTCGATTAAACTGATTCAATACTCTTTCTACACTTTCTAAAGAATATTTGTGATTTTTGACAAATTATAACTAGGGTTGGAAATATTGTTTTATTGTGTTTTACAATTCTGATCCCTTCTTGCGTTGTCGCAATGGCACACGGTATTGTCATTTCCAATAAAACTTGACTTTCTTACTTTTATTCATATAAAATTATATTTTTCAGCCGAAAAAAGGATAATCCTAATATGACGGCAAAAAGAAAAACAGCTGCTAATTGTAAACAAACAAATTAACAAAAAATAGAAAATTATCTGGTATGTTATGGAAATCGATTTCGATCGAAATTAAAATCGAATCAAATTTCAAGTTGCTGTAACTTCCAAATCCTTTCATATTTGGAATTCCTGTTTTACTCATCACCTTACTGACTATTGCCACTACATCGTTGATTATTAAAATTTTAAAACAGATAAGTTGTATATGATTTTAAAAATACAAACGATTTCAGTTTCGTTTTTCATCATATAGCCGTATATTTTTAAAAGTTGATGAATATTTTTAAATCAAAATATGTGAGTATCGGTGGAAAAATCATATGTGATAATTATGTCAGTGTAAATAAGAGAAATATTCCATATATTTTATTTAATTTTAGTGGACGAATGTAAATTTCTGTACGCATTGTTTCCTTTGTTTTTCACAAGACATCCGTGTTACAATAACTATAACAAACTGTCAATTATTTCGTTTTTTACAAATAAAAATGACATTCGCTTTATATGAACGTATATTTGCTTGACATTTTTATTTTTTCATCGGTTGTAGGCAATTCGTGTTCTCTGAATATTTTGTAATGTGAAAATTTTACACAAATAGTTAGAAACGAGACACTGCTTTTCTGTTAAAACATTTACCCTGCCATTAAACATGAAAGTACTTTCATGAAAGTTCCGTATACGTATTATAAATAAAAAAAAAGAAAACAAAAATACAAAAACAAAACTTTAAAAAAATTTTTATGTATTAGTAAAAAATTGATGCCCGTATTCATAAAAACTATTTTAGGTTTATTGAGGGTTTATTTGACAAGTAGTGCATAGAAATTTGTCAAATAAGTCCTCAATAAACCTAAAATAGTTTTTATGAATACGGGCATGAGTATTTAAACTTTTCATGAAAGTACTTTCATGTATAATGGCAGGGTTAATAATACATAAGTGTGCATATACCCTTTTTTGTTACAGCGTGTATAACTTTTATGCATTGTGATTTAAACAACAATATTTGGCCGTACCAAGTTTTGTTTTCATGTACACTTTTAAAATACTCAATATATGTATGTACATACATACCTACATGTGTATGCCACATAAGCTTAGAGATAAGAAGATAAATGGGAAATATTAAAATTGTTTCCCATTGTGTAAGTTTCCCCTAAAATGTACAAAGAAATCTCAACTTTAACCTTGAAGTTTACCATGAGTTTTCCAGTTCATGGCCAACAAATAATATTGACCCAGCTTTCTTGAGTTTTCGCCCTTTATTTTCTTCAGTGACATTAAAAACTTTAAGGTCTTGCTCTAGTTTTTTAAGGGACAATCACAATTTTTTAAGAACAATCACAGAACGAAAAGGTGTCGTTAAAGATGACATTGGAATAGTTACCAGTTACTGGGTCATATTCATTCATATATGTATATTATTTTTATATTTATTATGACTTTACGGCGTCTGAAATTTAACAGAGGAGAACGGTTGGTTACGCTTTAAGAAAAATAACGTCAGAGTCACTATGCACGCAGCAGTTTCTCTTCACAAGCCGTTGTTTTTCGTTCTTTCTTTTCGTAGTCGTTTCCGAAGACCGGTGACGACGTTGGCTGCACAGCATTACCGATATTTTTAAAAGGAAATCAGCATTTAAAGCAAGTGGAAAAAAATTGCTCTGTCATTAGCTATTTGGCGCATAAAAAGAAACAATAAGGAAAAAATACGCTAAAATAACTTTTAGCCCTCATTTCAATTTTTCGTAGAAGTGTGAGTGTGACATGACAAAAAATTATTTGGTTTGCTATATGTATGTAGGTTTATAAAAGACATGTAGAAACACTGTTGCCAGTTTTGGCGTTTTGTCCTCAAACAGGGATTTTTTTTAAATATTGGGATAGATAATAATATGGGAAATAATACACCTAAGATTTATTAATTTAAAAGTATGAATACAAAAGTGATTTTTAAAAACCGCACTAAATAAATTACAACCGACTTGAGAAGCTTGTTCATGGCAATCAGTTACTCTCAAAGCTTTTGCCAGAAAACTGGTAAGAGGTGCTCGTAGAAAAAATATGTTTCATATTTTTTTCTTTTAAGATTTCTGAGCTGGGTATTGAACCGAGAGTTATGAAGAATTATCAACTAAGGAGAGAAAACAACATCAGCATAAGGAATTATTTGGAAAATATTTATAGGTTTGGAAATTACTTATGATATATTAGTTTTCGTGTTCATTTTAACACTTGTGGGATAATTTGGCAATATATGTGTTTTCCAAAACCATAATTTTACTATATTTAATAATATATATCATTTATTACACAAGTTCATATTAAAGTGCGATGTTTGATTCAAAGAGCTTTGTCACGTTTTGTGCAATTATACAAAACTGTATTATTTTAAAAATTCTGTATACATATATTTTTTAATATAAAAGAAACAAATCCTATAGAAATTTTCATTACACGAATTAGCTTCGTACCACCTTTGTTCATAATTTTTTATACATTTTTTTATATTTTTTAATATTCCGACGTCAATTTTAGTTTCTAACCATCCTTGTGGATTTGTTTGACTTTCTATAATGAAAATGAATACAAGATAAATACACATTAAATGGATAATGAATATGAAATTTTTTCGAACTACAGAGAAAATTTTTAAATTATTAACAAAGCAAAAAAAGTCTGATTTTTATATTTATTTAATTCCAATAGTTTGAATGTCTATATCGCTGCATTTTTATTTCAATACAGCAGATCATATCGCTCATTTGCAGAGGAGTGGCATAAACTCAAAAAACACATTTTTTGAGTTAATAATGCAAGGATATGGTAGGAACTATAATTTAAAACATATCTAAAAATTGTGTTTTTATCTCTTGTTTTCACTGAGTGGCGACCAAAAGTGTCTTGTACTTTTTCTATCAGTTGGGCTAAATGTTTTAATGCATTTATCTCAGAATCGCTTTTTTTGAGTTATGCCACTCGTCTCGCAGATGAGCGATATTATTGTACGATCTTCTTATGTGCGATTCTTCTTTGAGCACTATTTAAACAACAAAAAAATAATTAAATTACTCATAATTATATGGGTATTTTTAAACAGCATTTCAGAATTTAGTTTAACCAAACAACAATAACCCATTGTCATATTAAATAAAATAAATAAACCAACAACAACACCAACGAATACTATTTTATTTCCCTCTTCTACCAATAACAATTACGATTATATCAACAAGGAAAATAAAAATATGTACATACATATCTTTTTATTTTTAGCATTCTCACAACAACAACTGCTGACTATATAACACATTCAAACTTACAAAAAATCACAAAGTGTGTCAAGAAGCACACACACTCATGATATAAGGGAAAGAAGCTTTCTATTCATTTATTACCTTAACGCCTGATACTACTTCTCACAGTGGTGTTTTGTGGTTGGTTGTAGTGTTGATTGGATTGTTACTGTGCCAACTTAAATGATAACTCGTTGCTGGTTGATGACGAGTAGCGTACAAGCTACGCTGAACACACAAGGAAACCAACCAACAATATAAGGTTATACAAGAAGAACCGTTTAAAGAATAATAAAGCACAAGCGATAGACAGATAGATTTCAGGCAAAAAGTATGTCGGCTTTAGTCGATTGGTCGTTGCTCCGTAGCACAACAAAGAAATGAATTTCGAAAAATTTGTGTTGGTCGAATAGCACAATTCGCTTAACAGGAGATCAGTATTAATAAACAGTGTTTGCATTGTTACAGTTGGATGAATGCTCTTATTGGCTGTCAGTGTTGCACTTTTCGCTTTTAGTTAGTTAGTTTCATTGTTGTTGCTGATACAACATACACACCAACGAACATACACTACTAGTTAGCCAGCCAAAGAGCCATCCACCAGCAAGAGTATTTGTTGGCTGGCAGACTGGCATTTTATTGTTATTGTTGGTTTTGATTTACTTTTTTTGTTGGATAGGTTACCGGTATCAACTTGGTTTGTTATTTGTTCTTTTTATTCTGTAGTATGCTTTTGACTTTTGGTTGCTTCTTCTACAAACAGAAACTAACGATATTGTTGGTGGAAGAAGTATTGAATTAAAATTATTCAATAATGACTGGCTATGCGTTTAAATGACTAACGATTAAAAACATCAGTGATGGTTGGTGGTGGTTGGTTGATGGTGTTGCTAGTGGATATCATAAAAAGTAATAAATAATCTGTTTGTAGTTTTTGAAGCAGCTAACAATTGTCTTCTAATTTCTAGCCAGTTGGTCAAATCATAACGTGGTCTGTACTTTTGTGTCGTTGTTACCAGCGCTCAGATTATAAAGGAGTAAATTTATCTACCTTTTTTTTATTTCCGTATTAGTGATACCAAATAACTGCTTAGGTTATTTTTTGATTTTCTTCTTAAATTAGTGTAATTGTATATACATATTTGTAATAAAGCTGTTTTTAAAATTGTACCGAAAAGAAAGTTTTTTTTTTGTATTTGACTTGAACTCTTTTAGCACGAAAAATCAATTTTTTATTTTTGCAAAATTTTTAAATATTTTTCGTCAAGCGCACTTATGTTATAAATGAAAAATTATAATGGTAAATCCGGCAGTTTTTATGAATGAAGAATAACAGTGGTGTTATTTTCGACCAAAAAATTAATTATAAGAAAAAACAATTACACATACTGAGCAACCTCCCGTCTTCACTAAAAAAAATATATGTCAGTAATATCAAAATTCAGCTATCAAGCTGCAGCCATAGTTGCTATTGTTCACCTTATGTGCTTAGAAGAAATCATGCGAGAAGATTCAGAATAAACAGTAAAATAATCTTCCAGTCTATACGATCTATGTTGCATTATGACAATTTCATGGCTTTTTTACATGTGTCAAGGGAGGGAAAAGGCAGAGGGGTTGAAAAAAGCTCGCGAATTATGTTTTCTGTGACTTTTTTCTTATTTTCTTTTACTCTTTGTTTTGATTTGCTACAATATGACAAACAATTTTCAAATCTTACAAACAACATTTTAGACGGTTTTACGTTCATGTAATTATCAACGAAAAATTAATTAGTCAAAATTATAGCAACAATTTAATTAACTATTATTTTAAAAGCATTAAACGAAGAGCTTATAAGAAATTTTAAATTAGTAAGATGAAATATTTTCACTTTTAGCTGTTAATATACCCTTTATTCTTTTCGAGATTGAATTGAGTAATTAGAGTAATTGTAGACCAAATATCTTATGGCATTTTTCAGTTAATCTCGATTCATCACGATCAATTATAGCCCATATACATATTTTTAAATTATATCATGTTTAAAAACCAAACCATTGAAAACTTCGCCTTATGGCATCGTGATTTATTTTGCTGGAAATAGCTTTGCGTCGTGCCAAACCCAAAAAATTTTTAGTGATATTTAGATAATTCATTAACATCAGTTCAATATAGTTTTTAGCATTTAATTTTCTTTGATAAAATAATGAGAAGCCTGTACCATAAGCTGTAAAACATACCTATACGCTAAAGACCCACCCCAACCTTGTGCTCTGAAAACAGAATGGCTAATTCTTTTCCGACATTGTATGTCGAACAAATGATCGGTTTTTTTGTTTAATCAACTCAAAATGGAATTCAACACTAAAAACAACCCGATTCGAATCTTCTTCTGCCTAGTTTACATAATTCTTGCAATAATTAAACAGTTTTTTTTTTTGGAAATTGCCGCGGCATTTATTTATTATACCTATTAATTGAACACAAATAACTTATTATTAATGCAATACTTTCTCTTAACTTAGTGTTGGTTCCAATAATAATTAATTATATGAACACAAAAATTAAGTGAGGACTAAATTTATGTAAAATTCGTTCTAAAAAATTAATTATAAAAACAACAGAGCTGTGTTTTCAAAATGAGTTCATAATGGACAAAACTTCATTGTATAAAAATTCCATGTTCACTGTTATGTTTTTGAACAACTACCAGAGAACAGTTTGATTGCCCGTTCATGAGCTTTGAATGCATTCACACAAAATGAGTCAATTACCACTATTTTATTTAATATACATACTATATTTTTTCAAAAGAAAACACCAGTATTCACAAACTTGTTTACAAACACCGAATAAATGTGCCGATTGATTTTATTTTTAACCCTTATCGGTCGTAAGTCACCTCTGACGTGACAACAGTACTTTTCTGCAACGGTCGTATGGCACGTGTGAAGTGACAAGGCGAATTATGTCGAAACATACTGTCTATTGATGAGATTTGTTTTTAAAATGCATTCATTTCTTCAATTTACCGTTACTATTTGAAAATACGTATTTACCGTTACTTTCAATTTACCGTTACCGTTTGAGCATAAGAATCTTTTCAGTTTGTCGTTATCAGCAGAGCATTTAACTTGTGCAATAAACTTTCAATTCTTTTTTTTAATGTCTGAATTTATTTTTTGCCCATAAAATGAATAAAGAAAATATTATAAATATCAAAGAAATTTCTGAGGAAAACAACAGTATACTTTTGCGAAACATGCCAGAGAAAACCATTTCTTCATGTTGGAGATTGCTTCAAAAAATACCATACCTTACAAGTATATAAATAATTATCAGAAACTCAGACATGCAGTAGTTGTACAAAAAATAAATAATTTGTAACAAAACTGAAAAGAAATGAATATAAATGTATAATAACATACTATTGTTTTTTTTTCATATTTGTTAAAAATAACTACAACCTGGTGAGAATCAAACGTGTGAAAAGTCGCGTCCGATAAGGGTTAATGTGTGAGATCATTCGTTGGACTACTTGCAACAGCGTTATAAAAAAAGATTATGCAAAAAGGAATGAACAAAAACAAAGAGTGTGAATAAAGCAACATCAGTTAGTAGAAATTGAATGTATGTATGTATGAATACTTAGCAAACATGAATGCATTCAATCTGTTCTCTGGTATCTACACATAAATCACAAGTAAACCATATTACATATATATGTATTACTTTTTTTGCAAGTTGTATGAACATAGCTATTCTAAATAGAAACATCTATAAAAATATTATATGGATGATTTCATTCTTTTAAGGAACTTTTCGGCAACTATTGTTTTTGGATAAAGTAAAATAACTTGCATTTTTTAGTATGTTTATAAGTATTCATTAGTGTGTCCCAAAAAAAAAATTTTTTTGAGGATCAAGCTTATTTTGGACCACTATGAGGCAAAGTATTTTTGAGAATTTTTTCAGATTTTTTGGAAGTGGTTTAGAGGTCGCGCAAATTGATTTTTAATCAAATTTCTAGCTTTTTGGGCTCTATTTAAATTTTGGTTATGAATTGGTAAAAAATCGATAATTTCTCGGCTTCTGAGTCAATATTATTTAAGAAAATTTTCCGATCTTTAATTTTATGTGCATAAAATATAAGTTTTGGCAATGATTTTGCACATTTTGATACATTATATAACAGGTTTTACTAAATTTTCAACAAATATCGAAAACAAAGGTTTATAACTTCTATAATTTGTATAAAAACTAAAAAAACTAATGATGCAGTTTAAAAGATTATTAAGTTTTAAATAAGATAGCAGAAAAAAAAAAATAAATTCTCTTTTATCGTTCTCGAGTTATACCCTTTTAAAGCTTTGTACCCATTTTGAATACTATAAAGTTTGAACTAGGTTGGCATCGAAATTAAATATACAACAATTTTAAAAACAACAATAAAAAGTGAGATTTCTTAAAAATCATTTATTTGGGCTCTTGCGATGCTGCTCTATGCTCTGTAGTAAATGTTGAAAGTCTGTTTCAGAAGGCATCAACTTCTGAATTTTGAAAAAAGGTTGTAGCTGCTTTCGAAAAATACATATTTTTAGAGAGTATATAATTTTCATCATCCAGCGAGCTCGGTTAATAGCTCCAGGAGATTTTATTGTTGGATGGTGCTCAGGTCTATCACCCAAAAAAATAAGGCTCAGTTGTGCATTTCTTTATAATCTTCCCTTACTGCATATTCTCCAGCTTCCCTTTTTTCAAAAATTATTAGATCTTTTCGTATCAATAATAATTAATTGGTATAATTTTTCCAACAATGTCGTGGTTCGAACAATCCGAAAAATTGTTTTTAGCCCCCATTTGCTGAAGAGTGACGAAAATTTTAATTTGTGGGGATGTAATTTGATCCTCAATATTAAGGGCGTTAAACGCTGATCCAGCAATTAGTTCCAACATATGGTGGCGACATGCCAAAAATATGACGTCTTTTTTTAATTTCTGGAGAAATAAAACGCATGCCCCGATCCGTCGTTCTGTGTTGGAGCTTGTCGTGTCTGCACACATAAATTGAACATTTTCAGTTAGATTCCAGCATAAAACCTTTTATCTCAAGCCATAAAATTTATCTCAAGCACTAATCAAAAACCGCTATTTTACCATCCTGCACTTATCTGTTTTTAAGGCATTCCAGGAAGCAAAACACAAAGTCAATAATTGCAAGTTGTAAATGATGTCGCAGAACGTGGTGTAGCCTTGTCTAGTAGTTGTTTTTATATTACAACTTCTGAAACAGACTGTCAGCATTTACTGCAGAGCATAGAGCAGCATCGCAAGAACCCAAACAAATGATTTTTAAGAAATCTAATTTTTTATTGTTGTTTATAAAATTGTTGTATATTTAATTCCGATGCCAACCTAGTTCAAACTTTATAGTATTAAAAATGGGTACAAAGCTTTAAAAGGGTATAACTCGAGAACGGTAAAAGAGAATTTATTTTTTTTTTCTGCTATCTTATTTAAAACTTAATAATCTTTTAAACTGCATCATTAGTTTTTTTAGTTTTTATACAAATTTTAAAAGTTATAAACCATTGTTTTCGATATTTGTTGAAAATTTTGGAAAAACTGTTATATAATGTATCAAAATGTGCAAAATCATTGCCGAAACTTATTATTTATGCACATGAAATTAAAGATCGGAATATTTTCTTTAACAATATTGACTCAGAAGCTGAGAAAATATCGATTTGTTACCAATACATAACCAAAATTTAAATAGAGCTCAAAAAACTCGATATTTGATTAAAAATCAATTTGCGCGACCTCTAAACCACTTCCGAAAAATCTGAAAAAATTCCCAAAAATACTTTACCTTATGAGTATCCAAATTAAGAATGATCTTCCCAAGAATTCCAATTTTTAATTTTATTTGGGACACCCTAGTATTCATGTACATATATATGTACTTATGTACGGATTTTACTTGTCGAAAAGTTGGGACTCATACGAATGTACATATGTATGTATGTATGTATGTACATATTTATATTCTGCTTCAACATTTAATTCGTTTCCCTTTATTATTGTTATCGTTGTTGTTGTTACTTTTTTTATCGTGGGGCTTTCCACTATCATGCTAAATGTCTGTCTGTAATTCACTGTTGTTGCATATAAAATTATCCATTGACCAACCGTATTGCTTTAAAGTGGGGATAAAACACACATTGGGTTTGGGTAAAATCAGTTGTTGATTGGTTTATTTGAAATTTCTTTTATTTTTTGTTTTTCTTTTTTTTTTATTTTAAAAATTTTTTATACCATTGCACCAACAATCAAACTGCATTAGCAATTTTATTGGGAAAACTGCATTAAAACGTTTGCAGAACGAAAAGAACACGCGATAACTTGTTTTGCACAGATGGTTACTTTAAGGAGGAGATTTATTAAGTATTTTAATAAAGATAACCATTTTGTTGAGATCAGAATAATTAGAAGTGGTCTAAAATATTTAACTTAGGTCAAACGCAGACCCCCAATGGTACCAAAATTAAAAACTTTTTTCATAGTCGTTCTCAAAATATACAAAAGCCAATACTTATTTTGCATGGACGTGTTACCGCACCTACCTTTCAGAGGTATGAAACATAGTTTACGTCCTTTTCTCAGATCTATTGAATGTACTCACGGAGGCGTATTGAAAACAATGTTCTCAAGGCCCATTAATACAGTTATCGCAGATCTAAAACAATACAACCACGCCGCACTTAGTATAAGATGCCTTTGAGATTACAAAAAGTAAAATATTAAAAAAACAACATGCCTTTTTGTTGTTGGTTAGGGCAAAGAACTGTCGAAAATCACCGAGGTATTTGTGGTAGCATATATGTCATATGTTTGCAGATATTTATGGCTGTTAAAATTATTAAATGCTTTAGTAGAAAACAGTGTAAAATTTAGAAACCAAACGAAAATAATAATTAAATAAAAAAATTATATTTCGGGTAATTTTATACACATAAAATTTAATTATAACATATGTCTACGTTGTATGATTTAAACATTAAGAACTTTGAGTCTTCTAAATGAAACAACTTTTTTGTTGTTGTTAAGTCCAATACTCAGGGGTTTACACCCTTACTCATGCTGTGCATTGTATTGAATTGGAAAGACATAGGGATATTTTTTTTTTTCTATTAAGCGCCTTATGTCAATGAGATAAGATCAGTTGGTATCTAAACATGGTGTTTTGGATTTGTCTACATTTCTACATTTGAACGGAAAAGCTTCTTCAAAATAACACGGCTTTATTTTCATCAAAAATACATACGTATATGTTTATAAAAGTGGGTATGAACCCAGTTTTTAGTTTGACTAGAAGTGATAGTAACAAACAATTAAAAACATAAATGTAGGCCTTACAGAGCCTTAAAGACTGACTGATATATAAAATGTTATGATTAAATATGAGGATACTGTAAAGAAAATACTAATACATTATTTGTAAGCATTGTATTCTGTTTTCTTTCGAACTACTCTGCGATATACTTGAACCTACAAAGCAGATATTTATTTGTCAATATTTTCGAAAGGGTAGGAGAAAAACCTTCTTAATTTGACCGAAATAACTTTGTCATCAGTTAAAGAGTTGTTCGAATCGGAAAATGGGCATGGTACTTGTCATACAAACTAAATATTAGATTTTATATATCTTGAAGAACGGTTAACGCTAAAGTCTTTAAATCTGGTCTAACAATCAATACAAGTCATCAGTCCAAAACGGTGATTTTTTGTATATCTCCAGAATGATAAATGTGGTCCAAGTGACTTAATACGAAGTATAAGTATATGGGGATTTTTATTATAAATATATCTTGATAATAGTAATATTAAAAGATTTGAAATTTAATACTAAAAACTTAGTTCCAATATACAGTATCAATTAAAAATGAACGATATTGGATTTTGGCAAGTGGCTTATACATAATTCTTTATATTAAACTTTTTATTTGATAGAAATAGGAGTGACAGAACTCCACCGAGGTTAAACTAGTATTTAAGTAAAATTGGATAGCTAAAACTAATAACAAGACTCGTTCTACTAAAGTAGGCACAATGATAAAAAATTAAAACTGTTTTTTCTATGATACATATTTAGTACAGTAAAACACGGTTATAACGAAATCGAAGAAACGTGCGATTTAGTTCGTTATAAACGAAGTTCGCTATATCCGTAATAAAAGAAACAAATATTGCTTTACGTTTAGGTACGCATTTATTTACATATACATATGTACATATTATATTATATTTACCCCTGTATTTATAAAAATTATTGTATGTTTATTAAGGGTTTATTTCCCAATTATCCCATAGAAATACGTCAAATAAGCCTTTAAAAAACATACAATATTTTTTTTATGAAAACAGGGATTAAATTTTACAATTATTTAATAATCAATTAATTCATTTAGTAAACAAAAACAAAAAATTATTTATACATATGTACATAAAGTAAAAATCAAAATAATTCGAGGTACATGGCTATAGAATTGAAAAATTGGTTAATTGCGAATCTATGTGCAAAACTACTTAATTGAAAAAATCAGTTATTTTATTTTGTACTTTACTTTAAAGTAAGTATATCATTATCAATGAAATTCTCCAAATCTATCAAACTATGAAAAACGTTAAGCAAATTTTCTTTTGAACTCAAAAATTGCCGAAATGTTTAGCGTTTCTAAAGATTTGGAAATATTTTTTGAATTCGTTATTCATTGAAGGGTACAAAAAAAATGTTCGCTATTAGAAAAGTTCACTATAACCATGTTCGTTATAAACGTAGGAATTTGTATGAAAAACCAATTGTTCGTTTTTGTGACTTTCAAAAACTGGAGGAAAATTACGGCATTCGATATAGAGCGAAATTTCATACAATTTAAAACAGTTTTCATACAAATTTCGATCGATATCGAATGCCGTAATTTGCCCCCTGTTCGCTAAAAGCAAATTTCGTTATAACCGTGTTCTCTATAAACTTCTTTTACTGTACAAATAATATGATTTATGTATACATATTATATAAATAATTCACTAAACTTGTACCAAAATGTCATTCCTCTTTATTAATTAAAAGCTTGATTTGGAAAGGAAGTAATTTTGAGTCGATCAAAAATAAAAAAACTTAATCCGAGGAGTGGTTTACAGTTTCAATTCAAAGATGCATGAAGATTAAAAGTGACTATGTATTACAAATTTACTTTAAATTAAACAAAAAACAAAATTTTAAATTGCTTTGAAATATTTACTTATTTGTATAAAAACTAAACTTTTGAAATCTCAGCCCATCATCACAAAACTTTTTTTTTTAATAAATTATTATTATTGCAGCTTATTTATACATATTTTTTCTCTACCCTCAAAAGCAACACTGTGTGTTTGGTATTTGTTTTGTTGTGTTTACAAAAAGCACATGTCAGAAATACACTTTTGCGCTCTTTTTCTTTGTACGAATATCTCATACTTCAGAATCTGCTTCACGGTAAATTATGTGTACAAAAATGTCGCGTTGAATACATACTTACATACATAATATGTATGTACAATGTATCTTAGAAAAACATTTTCTTAAACGAGTACAACGTGTTATGGGAAAGCATTAAAATTCAAGAATAAAATGCAGCAAATGCTAAACAGGTGGGTGAAGTAATAAATTTTTATGATTTTAAAGAAATTTGCATTCGATTGTAATAATTATCAGTTTGTGTACATAGAAGTTTTTAAAAGTAAAGTAGTAATACGCAGGTAGGTATTAATAGAATTACATAGTTTTGAGAGTAAAATTTAAATCATATTTTTATTGTACTTTTAATTGCTCTGTTCTGCCTTGTAAATTATTGAAAAACAATCTCCTGCTATGGATTGGTGGCAATACATAGGGCTTTAAAATATATAGCCGGTATTATGGTATGGTTGATGGGTGAAGTAAAAAATATGTTGATTGGTTGATCAATATTGTACGATAAGTGTAGAATTGCTGCCAACTACCATTGGTAGACAAATTATCGGCCACCAATAAATACACATAAACATGAATATAATTTTGAAAATGATACTTGTATGTAGTTTGTTTTAAAGGGAGCTAAATCACAAAAGGCACAATTTTGACCAGTAGTTATTTATGTACATATGCATGTATGTAGTCGTTCGACTGCGTAATAAACTCATTATTTTAGTAAGTTTAACAAAACTACTTTTCGTTTTTTGCACAAATTACATTATATACATACATACATATGTGTGTATTATGTACACGGAAACGGAAAGTAGTTCCGTAAAACTTCCAAAAATAATGAGTTTGCAATGATGTACATACACACAATTATTTCTTCAAATAAAAGGGCAGTTTAGCACTTGAAAAATGAGATGTTGGTCGGTTTCATCCCAAATATGTACATAAATACATATGTAAGTATGTAATAATTTTAATAAAAACTACCCATGCTACAATTTTTTTGACTATTCTATTGTCTATATACATATTTACAGAATTGATTATTACATATTTTTCCAACACAGGTTGTAATATGTGTATTTCAAAATAACCCAGCACACAATTAATCTCCAATACTAGATAAGTTATAGTTTAATTAAGTAAGGTACAGATTATTTAACGGTTATGTATGTATTATTTGATCGAATCTAAAGCCATTTATTAATACTTTTGACATCATATTCAATTTTAAACATTATTCGTTCAAAAATATATCATTCTTTCCTTCCAGTCCAAGCATAAAAAACAGACATACATATCGCTCATTTGCGAGAAGAATGGCATAACTCAAAAAAGCTATTCTGAGATAAATGCATTTAAAGATTTTAATATATACGTACATACATATGTATGATAAACATAGTGGGTTGGCTTCCTAGAGGAGAGCTCTGGGTTCAAATCCAAGATCTGAAGTCTTGAATGAAAGTAATACTTATGAAAATTTTTCTGTCGATAACCACCTTCTAGCAGTCTTCTGGCAAAAGCTCTGAGAGTAAATCTGTGCTCATATGTAGAGATTCTTATTTTATTAAACTTTGGTTTGTTCTTCTTCGGCGTTCAGACAGTACAATTCTTATTTATGACGTCATGTATGTTATTTACAATTGTGTGTACACATGTGTGCAATTACGAATGAGAGAGTAAAGCGTATTGCCAGTACAACATAGAGTGTACTCGTTTCTTTGCCCCTAGCCGCCTTTGCCAATAAACATGTACAGCCAGGCCCACGATATCGAATCGTGTAGTTTTAAGCGACAAACAGCTGATTTGCGGCACACTAATTTTTGTGTCGCCAAAAATAAATGCGATTGGTAACACAAAATTTTTGTACACACATATACATAAATAAACAAAATCGGAATAAGTTTGTTTATTACATTTCTGTCAAGTTAAACTAGTACACGGTTGCATTTTTTACTCTACAATTTAAGCATTTCAGCGCTTTTTTCGTGTATATTCGCGATTATTTTTTGATATGTTGATATGGCAGCTTTGTTCCTTATTTGCATTACGTTGGCAACGTAAAGCAAAGCGAACGATAAAGTGACAATTAGTGGGCCGCACTTTAGATTCACAGTGAGTGACTGAGTTTCTTTCGCTTAAGTTTTCTTTCGATATCGTGGGCCTGGCTGTTAATCTTAAAAATAAGAATCTCTACGTGTGAACACAGACTAACTTATTGCCATGGATAAAGATAGACTACACAATACGGCTGCTGTGAGAAGCTAGGCCGTGAATTTGTAAGTTTTGTAATGGCCAATTATAGTGTATGTAAACATTTGATTTAGTGTCATAAATCAAATAAAGATTACATATTGCTCCGGTCCGTTATTTTTTCTTTAAAATTGAGTAAAACTTGTGTAAAACATAAGGACTTCAGAAGGTTTAAATATATACATATATGTTTTATTTTATTGTAATAAATTTAAATTTATTAAAGGGGTAATGTGATTAAAAAGTACAATATTTATATATCATATAGGTACATATGTACATTGTTAATATAATAAATGCATTTACATATGCATGAAAAAGATTTAAATCTATAAATTTATACTAAAATATATCATATTAATTGTAAGTAGACAAAAAATAAAGATCTTTTCTAAATATTTTTTATAAAAGTATGCTTATTTAGTATGTATGTAAGTACTTTTCAAAGAAATTAAACTTAATAAAGTCGTGCGCAGAGACAGAATATTTGGTTCAGTATTTGCGTAATCTTTTTTATTTGATTCATAATTCAGTACAGAATTTAATTTATTCTCAATTAGAGCTAATGATTTTTTTTTATTTAAAAAGCTATTATTTGCAATTTACATGTATCAGTTAAGTATAATTTAAATATGTACCTATGTATCGATGTATGTAAAATATTATAAAAACTTATTTAGAATTGACAAAATATATGTTTGCTGGGTTTTATAGCACGTTTTTATATGTGTACACAAATTGATAGAAAAAAAGAACAAACAACAAATTGCGCCAACGAGTTCATTTATTTCTTTCCACAACAAGTCCACACGACTACATACATTAATTATGTATGCATGCTTTAATGAAACGTTTTTGGTTGCTCGTTGTTTCTGGATAAGCTGTGTGTGTGCAATTTTTTATTTACTACGACGACGTCATTCTCTACGAATTGTATGTTGAGGTGTTGTATCCTGGCGCGCGTCATTTATTAGGTTTTCAGAAATTTTAGTAAGCAAAACTACATTTCAGAAATTCCACTTTTGCAAAAGTGTTGTCGAAATTTGTAAACAGTGTTGGAAAAGGTAGGCAATAAAACAAAAATCACCTCACTGTCTAAATTTAAAATGTTAAAAAGAGATGGTACTAATAAAACAAACACATAGCCGTCCACAGGGTTATCAAGCCTAGGGAAATGCATCAATTGCTTGGACGATTATGCATACTTCTTGTGAAAAATACGGATGCGTTGGTAAATGTTTCTCTACTCTATTTCATCACATTTAATGTGAAAATCTGCTTGAGGAAAAAAATAATTTTATTATTTGTTGTAAAAGTTTTCTGTCACGTTTACTTAAAACATTTTTAAATTTTCAAAAATATTAAAATTTGTAGCGTAAATCGCAAGGAACTGGAAGAAATTTTGTTTAAAAGTGTGCTTAAGCACAAACTACAAATTGTGAAGGACAAACTACATATGCTTAAATTTCTGCTAATCGATAGTGGGGCATTAATTTTCGCCATTCACACGTCAACCAAATAAAAATGTTACATTAGTCAGAATTTCTTTGTAGTTTGTAAATCGTAAATTAATAAAACATAAACATGGATTTCTAAAATGATTTGTATGTTGCTGTAAACAGTCTTTTGAATAACATGTGTATAACTCAGCCAGTAAACATTATGAGCGTCTACCCACTGTTTATTTTTTTAGCGATTTGAAATCCGAGTTCAAATTGTGTTTATATACATACATACATATGTAGATTATTTATAATTTTTTTGTTAAATTTTGTGAGTTTAAGGTCTACAAAATTTTTTCAATATTAATTTTTCGATATTTCGCTACTTTCTTGCTTGGCATCATCAGGAAATATATATTTGTATATATATCCTGATGATATTTTATTTATTTATTCGTCCTTAAGCTCAAAGAATTTAAATAACAAACTTTTTGTTTAGCTTTAGGTCAATTAAAATAAACATTACTTCGATATTTTGTTATTTCTCTGAGTAGCTTCTTCAGAAAAAATATTAAAATATTAAATATTAAAAATATTCCTGAAAAAGCTACGCAAAGAAGTAGCGAAATATCAAAATAATGTTTATTTTAATTGACCTTAAGCTTAAAAAAGGTTATTATTTACTCAATAATAAGGTCAAAGAAATTTATTGATACAATTAAAAGAATTTAATAAATAACAAAATTAATAAAAATGTCAAGGAAAATAATACGAATAGATTGTTGTTAATTTTTGTTAATTAATTTTGTTTAGTCATAAAACATCTTAATTAGGTCAGAATAATAATAATAATAATAATAAATTTAAACTCATTTAATTTAGCTCTGATCTAATCGAGACATTTTATGACGAAAAAAATTAAATATATTCATAAATGTTTACATAAATATGTATATATTATATATATATATATATATATATATATATATATATATATATATATATATATATTATATTTTTTTTCATGTTTCGTCATATATGAGTATTTGTAAACTATGTAACTCAAATTTTGCTAAACATTAGCTTAAATTAGACTCATGTATGAATTATAGTTAGCTCATTAACGTCGTTCAAAATGAATGTATATATCGAGCCTACAGTTCTATCTCTAATCGTTCAGGTTCTACAGCTAAAAATTCTTTATTGCCTCTATTTATGTCAAACAATATTTATTTGCATTAAAGAAATATGATAAGAAATTTACAAACAGAAAACAAACTGCAAAAAACAATAAGGCAATAATTTTTTTTGCTACTTTTAGGCACAAAAACACAACTGCAAATAAAATAAAAAGTTTATTTGCTATAGCGATGTATTTCGAATTAATTAATAAATTTGTCGTTGATTTTGTGACAATAACGATACATCATTGATAGGTTGATACAAAATATTTTAATATAAATAAATATTTCATATTTTTAATAATTATTTACCTTTTTTAATTACAAAACATTCCTCTTTATTTAAAAACTTATAAAAAAATAACTTTAGTAAACGAAAATACTATGAAAAAGATGGCTGATAACTTCAAATGCATTTTTCTCAGTTCACGATTTTTTGAATTACTACGGTATTGCACCAAAGGCTCGATATGTATGTATATCACTCATGTTCGTAAGATTTAAATTGCCCGGACTTTGTTATAGTTACATATATATATTGTTTCAAAAATTAATACAAAGCAGATTGTAATTTTAATATCTTTTTAAATAAGATTTTTAGAAGTATATTTTTCCGATTTGGTAATTAATATCTCTAAGGTGCTTGTCACATTATTCTAAAATAGAACAGTTTTACAATCCCTTTTCACAATTATTGCATAAACTTTGGTAACACTACACTATAGAAAAACATTGACTTGTGAGTGAGAGAGATAGATAGTGAATTCTCTTATCTTTTTTAAGGGGTTTAAATGAAAAAGTAATATTTTTAATATGAGTTGCCAATTATAATTTCAGTCGCCTGAAAGTATGTGACACAAAAGAGCACTAGTTGATATTTAATTAACGCCAGATGGCGCAAGGCTAACAAGTGTAACTGTTTCTTTATTTAAAAAAATAAAAAATTATTGTAATTTTGTGTAGTATCTTGAAATTAGTAAAGTGTGCTGAAATGAAAAATCTTTTACTGTCCTAAATAAGAAATAATAATAATAAAAAAAAAAAAAAAAAACAAAAATGGTTATGTCAGTGACTGGTATAGTATTAGCTTTAGAAACGAAAAGAAATTTAATTTGTACGGAGAATATAAACTGTTTTTATATCGCCAACACAGCAGAAATGATGGAGTTAAAAATGTTAATACATATTAAAATACAATCGATTTAAAATATTAAAATGCAAAAATGACTAATTAAACTTACAAGACTGCGTTCTTTAAAGTAAATTAAATTTTTGAACCGATTCAATGGATTCTGGAACAAGATAATGCTCCCATTGAGATTACTGAGGTAATAAAATTATTTTTTTTAAACCAAAATACATAGGCCACTGGACGTCGGCGTAGAGAACTACCCTGTTTACGTTCGAAGGACCAGGTTGATGAAGCCCTGTTATCAATTGGTGCGACCAACTGGAGAAGGTGTGCACTAAGCAGAGGAGCCTGAAGACTAATGCTGAGACAGGCCAAAACCCATTAACGGGTTGTTATGGCCTGCTTAGTAAAGTAAGTAAATTTATAGTTAACCAATATACATATGTCAGAGGTGGCTCAATAGCTAACTCAGTTATATATAAAATATAGAAAAGGTTAATTTCATATCATCACATTATGTGATACCACCTGGTTGAACTCACTCTGCAAAAGTTTTTAATAATAATAAGTTAACTTGTGAATAGCTGAAACTTATGTATGTAGAGCGAGCGGCAATGTTGCCATAACGTAATCAACGTTATAGTTAAAAAAGCGTCTGTAATACTGAATTTATCAGTGCGATCAATGGGAAGGACCATTGTTTAAATTAATTTAAATGTTGATGGCATTAAAGGTGTACTATTGCAAAAATTACTTTTTAAAAACATTTAATAATTAATTATATTCTAACAAAATAATTTCGTGGATTTTATTTTGTATACATACTCGTATGTATGTAAATATATATGTATGCACTCGTATATGAACATCATTATAAGCACACACAAGCCACATTTGTTTTATCATTTATTTTGAACCAATTAAAATATTTGCTACATCTGTTTTGGTATCTTTATTAATTGAGGTCTTTAAGAGCTGTGATTTTTATAATTTCAAACAAGCAGAATCCATAACAATATCCGGTACAAAAAAAAAGCTACAAAAAATATTTATGTATGTACGAGTATACCGTTAAACATTAATCTAATAAAGCAACATTTCTTATTAATACTCACGTTTTTTGTTACTCCAATTCATCATGTGTTTTTAGTGGCACCAAAAGTAGTTTAGTGTTGGTTTTCCATGATTTCGGGTGCGAAGATGGATAAAAAAACAAGACTACAACCACATTTGGCGACATTTTATTTAGCATATGACGGCATGGAAGCACATATCCGCCAAAGCAAAATAAAAACGCCACACGCAAATAATAAAATCCAACCAATAAACGCACTAAAAAGATTGGAGAAAAAAAAAAATAAGTAAATTTTTTCTTCAAGATTTTGAAAAAAAAAAACATAAATATTATTTAAATTTTAAAGGGCTAAGGAGAAAAAATTGATGGCAATAAGAAAATATCATTGAAATTTGCATGAACTTCCGGTAAAAATTTTTATAAAATTTTATTATAATTTGAAAAATTACAAAATTTTAAATGTTACTCGCATGATAGAACTTGTTGTGCCTTAAAATTTTTTGTATTTTTTTAAATTTTATTTCTAAAAGTACAGCGATATTTTTAATTTTCCAAAGTTCGCGTACCTACTCAGCCAGCATTTATTTAAATTTTTAATCAAGTATGTCAGAATCAGTATTGCTGTTTTGTTATTTCTAACCGAAATTGGTTAATTTTTCTTCAGTGTGCACATTAGAGTATCTCTGGTTTGTATGCAAAAAAATGTGTTGTTCGAATTTTTTCAACCGAATACTGTAACAATGGGTCTAACATTTCTGTGTTGAAATTTTGAGCCAAGTTGGATGTTTTCTGGACGCGCAATTTCGAAAATATAACGCCTACAGCCTAAATATAAAATTTCTCTTCCAATTGCGTTCTCAAAAGGCACATATGCACCACCCTTCAATCTACCAATGTTGGATCAGAAACAAATGCATGCGTTTTTTCCATAATATGTTCAGCATCTAATGGTTTATAAATTGCAGAAAAAATTTTGACTCCAGTCCCAAGGGAATATCAGGCATATATGCCCTCTAGGTTTTCTGTTATTGTAGAAAATAAATTTGTTACCCAATAACTGGTGAAAGATTGATCATCTTTCGTAAACTTTTGTATAATTTCTTCACTTTGCGGACATCTCAACTGCGCACTTTGCTGACTAACAGAGGTTCGATTCCAAATACATATAATAAGATGTATGAAGTCCCATAGCATCAAGAACTGCCACCAATAAATGTACAGAATCTCTCTGACTTTTTTTCGACCTTTTAAAAAACTGGTCTGGGTATTAAAATAATTTGCTTTTTCGTACAAGAAACTTTTCAAATACGCTTTGCCTTTGATATACTTACAGAATACGTTTCCTCAGCATTCTCATACATAAATTCATAATTGGCCATTAGAACTCTGTGTCAGGGTTACAGCCTACCTTCTCGCAGCACCCATGTTGTGTGTGTTAATTTTTATCCATGAGTATTGGGACTTAGAGTTTAATGTCGACTCCGAACGACAGACTTGAGAAGCTTGTTTACGGCAATCAGTTATTCTTAAAGCTTTTGCCAAGATGTCAGAGCCGGGTCTTGAATCGGCGCTCTGGTCTTAGTAAGCCAATACACTAACCACTAGACCACGGCTACTACTCAGAACAATACTAAGGGATATAATCCCCTACTAATGCTGTGCATTGTATTGGAATTTTTTAAAGGATAGATTTTCTTTTTTTTTAAGTTCCATACGAATGCCATGAGGCAAGTTGCTGTCAATTTGATCACTCAAAGCCCAGTGTTGGGATATCCAAGTTTTTCCTTGCGAAAGCACAGAGCAGATGGAATTCCATCACTTCCTGTGCTGTTTCTAAGACACTTTGGCCTCTGTATAACCGCGGCAGGACTCTGGAAACCTTGAGGATTCCTTGTCAGTCCCTGTTCTGACTTATAGCTGTGTATACGGGTCACTGGATGATCGGTAGACACGCAGAGAGGTTGGGCCTGCCCTTTAATTCGCGCTGCAGAAGTTACGGGAATACTTCTAAAAGTGAGACTGTAGTTCATTTCCTTTGTGATTGCCCAGGTCTGGTAGCCAATCGATTGAAGTTTTTAGGGGTGCCTTTTTTCGATAGCTTGGCGCAATGTTCGAACCTAGACCCCCTTTCTTTATTCCACTTTACAGGCAGATCTGGTTGGCTGTAGCTCTTTTCCTATTTTAGATGAATTCAGTTTGGTCCTGCAATGGTTTTAAAACGACACCTTCTGCTAATTGCAGTTGATGACGTTTTCATTTAACTGGCCATTTGACCTACCTACCTACCTAAGGCCAGTGGTGAGCATTTTCGCTAAGTAGGTAGTAGCTGTTAACCTCCCAGTAGATGTCAAGGGCGGTTTCTTCTGGATGGACTTCTTGGAGGGGGTGGAACCTCTAATTTCTTTTTTTGAATTAAAATCACCTGGACAGTTTTGATTTTTTCAGTATGCTAGCGCTCTAATCATCATGCCACGCATTTGTTTTTTTTATCAATAAAAAAATTCACATATTTTTGTTAAATAATTAAATAATAAATAAATCAGCGAGTTTTATATATAAAGGGTTATCCATTTTGAGATTTCAAAAGTAAACGTAAATAAAACACGTATAAAATATTTTTTTTCATGATATTTCTTTTTTATTATAAAGTTTGAACGTTGACATTATGTGTGAAACACTACATCATTTAAATGACCTCCACGCGAAGTGCTGCAAGCATTGATTCTTTTAAGGTAATTTTCTACCATTTTTTGACACATATTGAGCGGTATCTCAGCCATAACTTGACGAATGTTGGTTTTTAAGTGCTCAAGAGTAGAAGGTTTATCTGCATAAACACGGTCTTTCGCGTAGCCCCACAAAAAAAAAAGTCTAATGGTGTTAAATCTCATGATCTTGGTGGCCAGTTGATATCGCCATGACGAGAAATAACGATGAAGCACAGACCTTACAATATTTGTAACCGCTGCAGTCTCTTCAAATTTCTTCACAATTTTGCCAATTGCTTGCCTAGTTGGACGATTATGTAAACCATAATCTCCTCCAGCACGATATGTGGCTGTGGCAGAATCATCATTTTTGTAGTAAGTTTTAATAATTTTTATGAGTTGTGTGATAGTTAAGCGATCCATTTTCATCAATGTCAGACTTTCAACTGAACAGAAAAAAATTGGTTTAACAACTTAGTTTGACAGATGTCGAATTCCAGTCCCATACTTTTGAGACCACGAAATGGATAACCTGGCATATTTCAAATACCTGAGTTCTGACCTTGATACTTGCCCAAAAAACGTTTTCCGATTTGGATCAAATGTTTAGCACAAAACTTTTAGGACCATTGTCACTATATTACGTAGAAGAAACTTAAAAATTAAAAAAAAAAATTTTTTTCGCTGTTACCCTAGTGTACTTATGCAATACTAATATGCAATTTAATTTTGAACAATATTTTAAGCGTGGGACGTGGTTTCAATGCATTTTTTTTTGCAAAATGTAAAGATGGGTATCAAATTATGGAAAAATATGGCTCATATGAGACGCATTAAAGAAAGCAACATATTATTTTTCTTTTTAATTAAAATATTATTGCTCGTTCAAGCATATTCTAATAGCTTTGATATGAAATGAACGTGAAAAAAAGAATTTCTTTAAAATTAAAATCAATTTCTTACACCCTACAGAACACCACAAAAAGGGTACATACATCTCGTTTTCTTTTTGAACGAATTTTTTAAAAATAAATAAAATCGTAGAATGTCATCTCCTCTTGTTTATTACTCGCATTTCCCTACTAAATGCCACCTAAAATTTTTCACGATTTGTTTGTTGCAATTTTTGGATTTTTTGTTTGTTTTTTTTTTTTGTGGTAGAAATTGTTTTTTTTTCTGCTATTTCGATGATTGTTTTTTGACGGTTTGGACTTTTGTGTTGATGTTTGGATGTTGCCATCACACTCATATTTAACTTTTTTTTCGCTGGTGTTGCTGCCAACAACAGCCGTTGGAAATTTGTCAAACTTATAAAAAAATATTAAAATATGCCACCGTTTCTTTTTTTCTCTTTTTCTTTACAAATTCTCATGCAAACAAGCCCAAATACATTTTGTATTACAAACGAACGATTCTTTCTTACGCGTCTGTTGAAATATTTTTTCTGATTTTATTTTTAAATTTTCAAATGCCACATGTGTTGTGATTTGAGGCAGTTTGTGCTTTTTCGTGTGTGATTTTTTGTATTTAATTCGAGGAAATTAACATTTTTATTTGAAATATTTTCAGGAAATGCGGATTTTGTGGGTGTTTTTTTCTTTTATGTGTCTTTGAGATGAGTATTGGCTTTTGCTTCTGCCTGCCATTCCTGTTAACTTTATCCACTGCATGTCATTTGATTTTTAACGTGTTATTTATAAAGTTTGTTGTTTGCCGCATGGCCTTTTATTTGTGTGTTTTTCAACAAGATTTTTTAAATATTTTGGTACTCGTCTGTTTCTTATAAATTGAAGAGGTGTTTGTTTATCAGTTTGCAAATGTTTTCAAGCACTAATTTTTTTTAGTAATTTCAACATGTTAATGGGAAGTATTCTTTAGGTTTCAATATATATTTTAAAGAAAATTTAAATCTTTAGTAAGAGAATTACTTTTTTAAATTTATGTATTCATTGAAGAAAAGTAAATATTTTGCAATAAATTTTCTTTTAAGAACTAACTGCTAGGGTATTCAAACGATTAATCGTTAATCGATTAATCGAAAAATTGTGTTCAAATAATTGTTCGAACAATTAAAAATAGTCAAATTTCGAATAACGAATAACTCGAATAATTTCCTACGATTAATCGATTAATCCATATAAAAAAAATACTTTATTTATAGAAATAATAAATGGTATTAATAAACTCCTAAATGTTGTAAAATATTTAATAAATCTAATGAAAAACAAAAGAAAATGCAAACATGTGTTATGCTGCAAGAAAAGAAAAAGAAATTCGTCTTGTACATGATGTAAGGCATCGTTGGTCGACTTTATCTACCATGATTGAAAATTTTCTTCATATTTATAAATACGTAAATTACGCTTTATCTGATTTTGGTTTGACGACTTTTACAGATATGGAAATTAAAGTTTTATCAAATTTGAATAAAGCCCTTAAACCACTTGATATCGCTATTAAGGAGCTCGGCAAGGATTCTGCTACATTGATAGATTTAGAAGGCATTATACAATTTGTTATTAATACAGTGGAAAATGCAAACAATCCTTTTTCAAATTAGTTATTAGAAAGGCTTAAGATTCGAATAAATGAAAGACGTGTAAAACTACTTAGTACACTTATTTTACATCTAAATTCTGGTACATTTTCACTCTTTTAAAATATTGCACAAAATCTGAAACAAAAGAGTTTGCAAACAAATTGTTTTTGAGAATGTTTTTAGAAAATATGGAACAAAATGTGTCAGATGATGATATGATTGAAGAAGATTTAATTGAAATAAACGAAAATAATCTATTATCACAATTAAATCAAGCAATTAAAAGTGTACAAAATTTCAAAAAACCTAAAAGAGGCTGCATTGATTTAATGGATGATTTCTTATATTTAGAAAAAACCAAAAACAGAACTGGAAAATTATATATTCTTTTCCATGAACTTCTCTCAATTTCTCCAACATCTACAATCAGCGAGAGAGTGTTCTCAAAATCGAGTTTTATTAAAACTAAAGAAAACAATCGGTTGAAAGCTAAACATATAATTTACATTACACTTTAATAAAAGTGCATAATGTTTTTAAACTAATTTTTAACTCATAATATGAATTATTTTTAATTACTTACTAAATATTTTTATTGCATACGAAGTAGTAAATTATTACTTTTATATATTAAATCGTTATATATATGATCTCAAATATTAAAATTAATTAATGAATTATTTATGGTTTACTTTTTCAATTATATATTTGAAAGTAAAATATATGATCTCATTACATTTTCTACACTATACTTAACTATAATTAACGAATTTTTACTATGTTTTTGGTTATTATTATTTGTTTTTTTGAATAAAATTTTTAAAACTACACAAAGTTGGTATGTTATTTTATATAAAACAAAATGCGATTAACCGATCAATTCTGAAATTTTATTCGATTAATCGATCAAGAAAAAACTCGAATAATTACTCACTCGATTAATCGACCAATAAAAAAGTCGAATAATTGAATACCCTACTAACTGCTAAGTATGGTTTGATATTTTATTATTTTCCTTTCAAGTTTTAATACTCACACACTTTTGAAACTTGAAACGTACTCGTACTCTCTTTGAATTTTTCATTCCATTAAAGTGGTTTTATTTATTTTTTTTTTAATAAAAATCTTTTCCAAGCATTTTGTTTTGTTTTATATTTTTTTAAATATACCTTTAGTTGTTATAATTTTTATTGTGTTTCTTTACTAAGGCGAAAATACCAATAAGGTTGAGGTTTGAATTAATTGTAAGAGGTTACTCCCACCTTTTGAGGGCTCCACTACCAAACATTGCAATAAATTTGTACAGCTTTAGCCAGGCCAAAATAACTATAAGGTTAAGGTGACTGGATTAGAAAGTGTTATTTCCATTGGTGATTACATTTCACAAACGGATTTTTTTGATAGGAACTTCTTTTTCGCATTATTTTCCTCCAGAGAAGAATGAAGTCGAGGAACTTCTATACTCCAGTCTACACTTATGGTTCTAAGAAGGAGCATAGCCTAGAAATTAAGGCATCTATGCTTCTTCATGATACTTTCAGTATCTTCTAGGCTGAAGTTCTGGCTCGTGAGCTGCTCAAAGCGGATTCAGGATTCAAGTATAGCATTGCTATTTTCTCGGATAGCCAGGCTGCGATCTTAGCACTAGGATCGGTTATGACTACCTCTAAACTGGTGGAACGGAGAAGAAACAGCTTTAATTCCTTGGGAGTGAACCACAATGTTACCTTAATATGGGTGCCAGGCCACAAAAATATTGAGGGTAACGAAAAGACAGATGACCTGGCTAGACGTGGAAGTACCATCGACTTGTCTCTTGCGGAACAGATCTTTCCATCAATGGGAGTAATAAAGGGGAAGAGTAATACAGATACCATCAGATTTTAGGTCAAAAGTGGACTAGTCTGACAACGAACAGAAGGGTATTTTGACGATCTAGGCGGCCAAAATTATTTGAAGTAAATTTACGAAGCAGAAAGTTAAAAAATGACTTGGTGAGGCTTAAAAAAGTAATTTATTAAAATTGGGGGGTAGAGAGAATCTTTTACACCATTTGGAATAAAATACCTCAAATTTATAAATTTTATACAAAAAAAAAAAAAGGTTTCTATAAAAGAAGATAAGTTTCCAAGAGTCCTACATCCCAATTACTTTTTATTCGTCTAACACCCGCATGAATTAATGCATTGAGATATAGAACACTCTGTATATCAACGAAAGTGATACAGTAAAGCAGCAGCAGAAATTATGGTATTTTTTTCCGCAGTAGGTCACTTTAAATGGCTATAAAGCACAAAACCGCAAAAACCCGCAACATTTTTTTTCTTATCTGATCAATACAATGTTAAAGATTATATTTAAACATAGATTGAAGTGGTGATGAGTGGTGGTGCATAACTTTTTGTCCAGAGTTCACTTTTGATACCCATTGAAATAAAGAAAAATACCATATTTTCCAATGCTGCTTGACTAGTATGAACTTAAATTATAATTATATTATAATATTATTTACCTAAGTGGATTAAATAATACTTACCTGCTTTACAATTTTCTATTTTGTTTTGTTTAAATGGTTAAACTGAAAATACGCCTTCGCACAGCCTGCTAGAACTTTTAATTTACTTGAACGCAACAAAATCGTAAATGCACAATTAGCAACAAAAAACGTTGACAGCGTGTAGAAAACGAATGTAAGCAAAAAGGCATGAAAGTATGTAATTATGAAAAACACTAACTTTTGAAAAATCGAATTTTGGCCGCCCAGATCGTCAAAATACCCCTCCGTGCGACGTGCAGAATCAGCAGATTACTTTGGCCACGGTAAAACTTAAAACGAATAAAAACGTTATTGAGCATGAAACGTAGGAATGCCTGTAGGATTACGGCGATGATAATTTATTTCTGGACTGTTGGCGAGGAAAGCAATAGCCAGAATAGGCATTCTATTTAATTTATACTGTCACAGCTGTAAGTAACCGGAGAAGGAGACAGTATTAAATTACCTCTGTGAATATCCTGCCCTACGGCAGGAGAGGGTATTAGATTTGGGTAAACCGCTCTTTGATGATATTAAGTAGCTGACTGGTGTAAATATTCATCGACTTTTAGAATTTCTGCACCGCACAGACTTGGTGCATAAAATGTATTATCTTAACAAGTTGGTAGCGAGGATGTGGCATCAAAACGGGGCGAAAGTGCGAATTGAATAATGGAACACCACGAAAACCAACCAAGCATAAGTCCTTCCTTTTAATAGCTTTCCCTACCAAACATTTCATTAAATTTTTACAGTTTCAACCAACAAAATAAGAACACCACAAACCATTGCTCAAATTACGACATTCGATATGTATTAAAATTCCATATAATTTTATAAATAAATTTCGTTCGATTTCGAAACTCGTAATTTAGTTCAGGATAATAAAAAAACACATTTTCATATCAAAGAAAAAAAGAAAATAGCCAATATTGATTAAAAATAATAAAAAACGGCAACACTGATAGCTAACACACGGTTGTGTTACATTCTTTAATTCGTGTGATCGCTTCATTAGTGTTTGTAAACTTTGCAGCTGCACGAAAGCATATCGTCAATGGAATTAAAGAACGCTGTAAGTGACAAAAATTCGAAAATACGTTTTTTGCATCATTTTTATCAGAAAAAAAAAATACGCGTAGATTGGTCCCGGTCCCAGATTCCTATGACGAAAATAAATTCACTTACGCCGTATGCGAAATGAAAAATACTAGTGTATTTGTTCGACTTTTTAAAAGGTTTTTTTGGCTCTGGTGAACATTTCAAGTTTTGTCAGTTACAGCGTCCTTTAATTCCATCGACGATATGTGCGAGTATATAAAACAACTTTATACAGATAAATAACCCCAAAATAATATTTTGTTTTTAGAAAATTAGAATTTGAGATCATATGAAATATAACTCCAAAAATTGAAATACAGCCCCAAAAGAAGAAATAAGACCACAATCATGGTGACTAAAGCTGTCAAAAGGTATTGCAATGTGTGGAGGTGAACGCTGACAAAATGTATTACATTATTGTGCCTACACCCTAATATCGAATCGTCTTGATTTCTATTTTCTTAAATTTCTTTCAAATAGTTGTGAATTCTACGTCATACTTTGCAATTGGTTTTGAATTTGATAAGCAATATGTAAAAAAAATTGGAAGGAAGCATTGAATATATGTATGTATGTGGCTGTAGTGTAAAATTTGCCATAAATTTGGCGTTAGTTTCTTAAGTTTTGCTTCTTCTCACTACATCTGCTACAATGTTAAGGTTTTAGTTCCAATATTATACGAGTAAACACAAACCAGTTAGTTAGTGGCTTAGTTGGCTTACTAAACCTCAGCGCTTATATTTATCTTGAAAATAGGAAATATAGAAAAAAATATTTCTTTCGGCGACTACCTCTTAGAAGTCTTCTAGCAAAAGCTCTGAGAGTAACAGATTGCCATGCAAAAGTTTCTCAAGTCTGTTGTTTGGAGTCGACCTCCAACTGTAGCTTCCGGTACTCATGGATAAAAATTGACACACACAACATAAGTGCTGCGAGAAGCTAGGCCGTAACTCTGACACAGGGTGGTAATGGCCAATTATGTATGCATGTATGTAAACATAAACCAAAAGTTTGTCTTGAGTTATGGACAAACTTGTATTACACGTAGTAGCTCACTATATCCATATGATTTTCTAATTCTGCTGTTAACTTTTTTCCTATTTTGAATTATTTTATTTTTAATTTATTTAAATTAAAATGCAATATTAATATTAAATTTGATTATTCCGACACGAGTGACTGAGCCCTTTGCTCGGTTTAGTGTCACAGACCAGCCTCTCTGGTGGAATTTGAACCCACAACCCTCACACTAGCTGTCTACCACACTACCAACTAGATCACTGAGGCACCCAATATTTTGAATAATTATTCTTTTGTCATGTAAAAACTTAACAGTGTAAAATCATCAGTTATTTTTAATTTTCTTTTTATAAAACCATTTACACCAGAAAGAGACATTTGGCCTTTTCACTGTTCCACCATTTGTTTTTCAATTGTCTTGAAGAATATTTGTATTGTCACATGACTTCATCTACTAATGGCCTATTAAGCTATGTGTCGTTTATGCGTTAAGTGTTATAAAATGGTGTCATTTTATTTCACAAAAAAAAACGACAAGAATTTCTTTGGATAATTTAAAGAAATTTATGAGAAAAAAAAATAAATGTCTTGTGGCCTACGTGTAGAACAGTAGATATTGGATATATAAAAATATAAAACAATTGTGTGTTAAATCTTAGATGGTATTATAAAAATAAAAAATAAAGTTTTAAAGGAATTTAAGACCATTTCTTAATAACATTAACAAGTAAATTTCTAAAAATTGAATGGTAAAATATTTCTCTATGAAAACGTGCTTCCTTTCCTTTTCATTAAAGTACAAATGGTCTGTCTGCCAATTTTAAAGATTCTTAAGGAAAATTATTTTCTTGGCCAAAACAAATAACAATTTATCATGGTATGATGAGGCAGTAATAACAATAATCATAAGGAGACCTCGAGATCAAGACCCAAAATGAAAATGTAAATGTACGATGCGAAAACACCTTCTGGGTCAAAAAATACATAAACAATTCCAAATGGTAATGGTTATACCAACAACAAAAACAATCTCATCAATTAAGACTTTCCCCCCAACCAATTAAGTGATCATCACAATCACAGTGTTGGCCAAAGGCAGCAAGAAGGGGTGGGGGTTAGAGATAGATATGGGATTTTAAGAAGAAGCAGTCATCAAGAGAGAAATCATTTGCGTGAAAATTATGAACATTATCGTGTCATAATTTGCTGTCACTCTTTCAGATAAAAATAAATGACAAGAAAATAAGCAATTGTGGGCAATAATGAGGAGGATCAGATTGTAAAAGAATGTGCTGTTTATTTTTATTAAGATAGCACGAGTAGATCATATAGAAGGAAAGATGTATACCTATAGCGGCTGAATATTTATTTGTTTTAAAGCCTTGATAATGACCTCTTAAATATTTTTTTCTAAGCCATTAAAGTTGCTATGCATGGTCACTGAAGCTCTTATACACTTGCTAGTTTCCAGTTTTTGTTTTTATATAGCTGTAATGAAATAGCAACAATATGCGAATGAAACATGCTTATATACCGTCATATTAAATGCAAACGGATGTAACTACACAAAATTTCGAAATTGGGTTTTTTCTATTAATTATGGTTCGTTTTATCAAAATACATGTTTGAGCAAAATTTTAGATTCCTGCGATCAAAAATGGCAATTTATTAACGAAATTCAAACGGACGTAACTACAAGTGCGTGTATTTTTAAATGCAAGAAGACATAACTACATACATATTTATATGAAAACTTTACGTACAAACTCATTTGTTGTATATAATCCTTATATCTCGATCGATATGTATGTATATATAATATTTGTAAAGAAAAAAATTGTACTTGTTTCTTAATGTTGTTTTAATTGAATATAAGGTGTAATCAGTTTTATGATCGCCATAGTCTAGTGGATTAGTGTGTTGACTAACTGGACAAGAGCTACAGGTCCAAACCACTTTAAAAAAAGAAATATGAAACAAGTTACAGAGGTATAGCTAAATTAAGTAGTATTCGTAAACTATTTGAGTAAATAATTACGCAATTTCTATCACCCTCACAACATGGATTTAGAAAATGTTTGTAAAACAAATTTATTGGAGTTTACAACAGCTGACTTCAGCAAATCAGTCGATAAATTTAATCATCACCTTCTTCTTTATAAATTAACAAGAATTGGATTTTCTACAGTGTTGCTCAAATGCAGTCGCCGTGGTCTAGTGGTTAGTGTATTGGCTTACTAAGACGCCGGGTTCAAATCTCAGCTCTGACATCTCTTTCAATCCTCATATTTCTCAAATTGTAAATAAAGCAAGAGGCATTTTAGGACTTATTAAACGCTGGGGAAAGAATTATGATGATCCCTATGTTTTAAAGCAATTGTATATATCACTAGTTAGACGTATTTTGAAATACGCTTCTGTGGTCTGTGATCCTCAAGACGATGTTCACGTTTCCAAAATTGAGTGAGTTCAAAAACAGTTTCTCATTTTTTGTCTTTGAAATCTTCGATCGAGTCCGAATTTATGTAGCTTTACAGGCAAATGAAAGTCATCTAGCACTTTTTAAACTTCCAACTCTAAAAAGAAGAACAATTTTTTTTGGATATTTAATTTATAAATAATCTAATATGCGATTCACTTAATTCCGAGATTTTACTTAGAAAACTAGAATTCATAGTTCCAAATAGTTCATAGTTTTTCTTATTGATTACTCTTCTGACTATGGTTCATTAAGAAAAGAATTAGTGATTTTTTAAATAACTAAGCAATTTTTATTTTTTACATATTGTCATGCGGGAGTTTATGTGCTCTATACGCTATTTTATATATCTCGAGCTAATGATGCCACTTTAGATTTTTGATACCAAAATTTTTAAAATCTACAATTCGTTTTCAGCTATTTATCTCCGAAACTGGACGAGATATCCGAAAACGGATTGCAGACTTGAAAAATTTAGGGCCGAAAACCTAAACTGGCACGATTAACTCGAGATATATAAAAAATATGAAGTGGCGGATAGAGCACATAAACTCCCGCACGAGGTTATGTGTATTGTGAATATAGCCTGTAAGAAGTTATTCATTGGCTGGGAAATAAATAAATGAATAAAAACGAAACAATTCCTTTTAGAAACTGACTGAAAATTATACAGTAAAAAAAAATTTTACTAAAAGTGAATCCCTTCAGAGTTTTTACCCCGCTCGATCCCACCCAATCAATTAAACAATTCCTTGTACAGTTTATGAAGAGAATAAATAATTTCTGTAAACGATTCTATTTATGAGGCTTCTTGAAATGAACAACAAATGTGTTGAAATGTTGGCAAATTATTGTGGCCAAGGTGTGGGCAATTTGTTTTCGCTTACTTTGCCTTTTATTGATGCGATGGTATAAACGATAATCGTTGTGGTCATGATGTGGACGTTGATGTTTTCTCTGATATTTTCTACTTTTCTTACTTCGCTCCTGCCAAAGCTAAAGTATAAAAATAAATCGTTTTTATAATGAAAAAAAACATCGAAACGTAGGCATAAATCTTTTTCAGTGTATTTCTTAATGGGATTGTAAATATTTAATAATTTAATCCTCATAAATGTTCCCCAGTGATCTGTATGTATTTTATTCTATAATGCAAGAACAATTCAAATTAAAATGCTAAAATATGTCTTAATAATTTAATAAATAAAAAAATTTAAATTGTCATATTAAGTATTTAAAATATATATTTGAGTACCATTGTCGGCGTATAGCAACTCACTCACACAAAGTGTTGACAGAAATTATGAAAGATTTGTCAACAGCCAATGATTGACGTCTTTAGAGTAACTTTTGGTAAGAACAGATAAATAGAATCAAGAAATAAGAAAGGCATATAACAAATGTTTACTATTACTAAGCATATGCTTTAAAAAAATATATTAAAAAATTTTAAACATATTACCGGGCGTTTTTTCAATGTTCAATCAATCATTTCAATACGTTTGACGTCATTTAACTACTTATACAATAAAAAAAATCTATCTAAAAAATAAAATTTTTTTAGTGCGAATAGATTTGGTAACAGAAAAGGTAAAATTGAAAAGATATCAGTTTTAAATATTTATAAATACCAGCGAAATACGAGGAAAAGCTATGGCCACCAAGTCGATGACTTACAAGTCATTTTGTATGTAAAAGTGTATCCATAAATTATTATGTATATGTATATATAAGTACAATACGAAAAATAAAATAAGTTTGTTAAGCACTTATTTGACAAATTTCTATGCAGTAGTTGTCACATAAGCCCTTTAATATAATATATTTTATGAATACGGCAGTGAACCTATAATATAAGCGATAATCACTCTTCGTTGAAAACGCATTTGCAAGTTTTGGATACGCAGCAAACCTAGCATATATGCCTACATTTTGTTGTTAATTGACTTGGTTGGCTACGTTTACGAGATCTGTAAGGGGGGCGTATGTTACGAAGAGGGATGACTGTTGATGTTCAAGAGAGCATCTGATACAACTGTCTTTTAAACATGCTTGCATTGCCTATATGCTGAATACAATTTGGCATAACAGAAACTAGTGGTATATGTAAGTATCTATAGGAAACATTGTTGTTGTGACAAGAGGGCCTTTCACAGTTGTTGAATAATCTATCTACTGCTATTAGATCTACCAAACTTTACTCTGCTTAATAAATATGTCGTTTGTTCTGAAATAATTATTCTATGTAGACATATCGTCGAGCGGGAGTTTATGTGCTCTATTCGCCCTTTCATATTTTTTATATATCTCGAGTTAATGATGCCATTTTAAGTTTTCGATCCCAAATTTTTTAAGTCTGCAATCCGTTTTCATAGTCGTCGTGTTCTAGTGTTTAGTGTGTTGGCTTACTAAGATGATAGTGCAGGGTTCAAATCTCAATCTTCCCAAATCTGTCGTTCGGAGTCGACTTTAAACTGTAGGTCCCGGTACTTATGGATAAAAATTAACACACACAACACACAGGGTTGTAAGGGCCAATTATGTATGTATGTAATCCGTTTTCGGATATCTCATCCAGTTTCGGAGATAAATATCCGAAAACGAATTACAGATTTTCAAAATTTTGGAATCAATAACCTAAAGTGGCATCATTAACTCAAGATGTATAAAATGGCCTTTACTACTCAAAAGATTTTTAAAATTTTTATGAAATACGAGTATCAAATAGGAATAGAAATAAATATTCTCTCAAGACATATCCTGACATATAATTATATGTACTATTGAGTAGAGCTGTGTAGGTTATAAAGAAATGGTTCAAATTGAAAGCATAACTCTATTGAACAAGTAGTTTGCCCGCTCTTTCGTTGTTTCGTTCAATCAAGACTGAACAAAATAAACGATCCAAATTATTTTTGATGAATAAACGTCACTGATGCAGTTCTTGAAAATTTCGTACCTGTTTAGATAAACTGCAATCCAATATGTTTTTGCAAGTTGCATGTATATTACAAATATATACTATATGTTGAATAATATTTTCCCGAATACATATTTATAATTGAGTCAAATATTTTCGGATTTAAATCACTTGTTTTCTTAAAATTTTACAAGTCATTGTCACAAAGACTTGCCGTCAGTAAGAAATATAATTACAGTATTCCACGGATAATTGCCTCTAAAAAAATGTAAACATTTTTAGGCAATTACAATATAAGTGGAAGTAATATAAACGAATACGGTTAATTGCCTTTTTGAGGTAATTAAACGAATACCCTTAATTGGCAGTATAAACTGCATATGAAATATGAAAAGCAAGTAACTTCATACTTATAAGTAAACTTAGTAAACTTTAATTGACAAGTTGTATCAAAAAAGTAGTTTGAAAGTAAATTTAACGGACATTTTATGCCTATGTAAACATAGATGAATTAAGCTGTAGTTTTTAGAAAATAATGACAATTTTGGGTAATTAAACAAGGGAATTTTAAATGAAATTTCTCTTTGGGAAAATATATTTGAGGTAATTAAGCGAATAATGCAGTTAAGCAAACGTTAATTAACCGTGGAATTTTATAAGAAAATCGTAAGAAAAAATATGGGAATTTAGAAATTGAGGTAAATAAGTGAGAAAGACAATTAGGCGTGGGGCAATTATCCGGGGAATACTGTATAAAACTTTGCGCTACAGTACTAAAAATATAAATAAATTCCTGAAAAATGCTTTATGCCTCCTATAATTACTAGCATCACCAAATTTGCTAGAGCTATTTTTTTACTCAAGTAAAATGAAAAAGTGTCAAAGCCATCATGTTCACTGAATTTGATCGCCATTGATCATTGTGGTTTCAAAACTGAAAAGATTCATAAGTCATGTTTATGCCCGTTTCGAAAACGTTTTCATTCGCTCAAACCCATGCCATAAACAGCTATAAAAACGGGTTTGAAATTTCGAAACGTTTTCACTGAAACTGCTTTTCAATCCTATTTGAGTCAGACAAAGCCTTTTCAAAATTGAGTATAAACGCATATCGTTTTGAAACCTTTATGTAAAGAATGTTCTGTCAAATTTGATGGGGTTGCCAATTTCTTCCATTGGTTATTTTTATTATTCTATGTGTATTATTATAGAAAATATGAAAAAATTAGAATTATAATTATTTAGAATTAGTTTTTAGTTAAAACAGTTTTAAAAATGTTTCGACTCAAAACATAGGCATAAACGCATATGAAGTTATCGTTATGAGTGAAATCGTTTTGTGTCGAACTGATTTCAAAACAGGCATAAAATAAGTAATAAATAGATAGATATTTGCAAAGATGTAGGACATTAAAAATTTATGAAGTTGCTCAAAGATATTACAAATATTGTAACAGAAACGCTTTAGTAGTTGAAAAAAAAAAAAAATTGTGTATAGTCGTTCTACCATTATTTAACAATCCTCATACTGTTTTTTTGTACGTTTCATAAATATGAAAGTTTGTAAATTTGAACACCCTATAAGCAGTTTTCTGACAAAAGCTTTGGGAGTAATTGATTGCCATGAAAAAGCTTCTCAAATCTGTCGTTCTGAGTCGACTTTAAACTGTAAGTCCCGGTACTTATAGATACAAATTAACACACACAATATGAGTCTGCGAAAAGCTAGGCCGTGACCCTGACACAGGGTTGTAATGGCCAATTATGTGTGTATGTATAAGTGATATTTTAAATATTATTGAGGCCAGCATTCAATGGATGACCCCTGCTCATTCAATACAGTGTATTAGCCTAGGAAAATATGTTATGTGGGAAGGAGGAAAGTGTTTGTGGACATTTGATCTAAACTTATTTATAGGGTAATTGAGGAAAAGTTAATCCATTAACGAACAGTGTAGCTAAAGAACGAATTCTCTTTGATTTTTTTAAATATTACTCAACAAGTTTAATAATCGTCTGCTTTTTTACTACACCGAGAGAAGACTATGTGCACCGTTTGAAATTAGAATATAATTAATTATTATATTAAAATTAATTATAGAACCTAAATTTTTAGGTGTTACAAAATCTAATATTCTCATTATTATTAATGTATAAACGTCATATTTTTCGCTTTTTAAAACTGAAAAATAAAATTTGTTCACCTGTGCCATTAATCAACCCTTTACTGATAAATGACAAATTATTATATTTTCATTACAACAAAATGTCAATAAATATTCCGCCTATTTAAAGGGTGAAATAGCTGTAATTTGCAATTGTCATTATTATCATTTCATTTTAAAGAAAATTTATGGTTATTATTGAAATTTCATACATTTCAATTAGTGTCACAAAACATGAAAAGAAAACAATGGAAAACATATGTATAAGTACATGTATGTATGTTGCCTACAGTTGCCGACTCATTGAAAACATGAACTTGTGCGCGCATGTGCAACGTTTGTTATAACGGGGCAAGCATTTATTCTTATTATTGTTTATTCCTCAAGTTACTGACACATAATAATAACTGAACGATGACATTTTGGGAGAGAAAGAGCAAAAGAGAGAGAGTGAGGGTAGACTAAAAGTAAAATATTTACAGAGAAACACCCTCCAGCCATGAATACTATACATGTCGATTGAAGATAAAATTATAAAAAAGGGCAAACAATTGCGCGCCCTTTAATAGCTGTGCCACAACAATTGCCAGGCTCAAATATACTGATGCACATCATTCGATAGTTCATGCCACTACGTAAATATTAAATTCACATGCACCTTGCGTGGCTTGAGCACTAAGCATACTGAGACACTTGTCATAATTAAACGGTTAACGATTACGAATACCTTAAACTGAGGCCGATCTTTTTAGAAATAATGCCCGGATTGCGAACGCGTATTTGTTTGTAGGGTGGAAAAATGTGCACAAAAAAAATTAAAATAAAGATGACTTTACAAGACTATTAATAGTGAGGAGCTCGTATTATGCCATTCATTGATCATACTTTGAGCAGACGACAAGTGTGTGTGTGTGTGTGTTTGTGAATATATCCGCTGGTTTACCACCGTATGCAGTAGCATGATGCAAATGCTATCTTGTTGCACACGACCTGCAACCTGCAACAACAGAAGGTAAAATTACTCATGGTAGGACAAATGTATACAGAGTCACATTATGAGAATAAACTGACAGAAATTGAATTGAATGCCAAGACCGGTGAACACCTTGTGCATTGAGAAAAGCGCTGAATAATTTGTGATGGTAACAGACGATTTTTTTTTGTCATATCTCGTACATATGTTTGTATGAACCACTATAATTTACCATGACTTTCTGCTGTTGTTACTTCATTTTATTTTCATTATCAAGTTGTGTATTTTTTTTAATTTTAAGAGGAATTTCACCGAAAGTAAAGGGCATTCATAAAAAATTATTTTATTTTCATAAAAAAATATATGTAAACAATTTAAGTTTGGCAGACAAATAATGAATGCAATTAATTTAACATGTACCAGTACTTTGGGAAAGAGAAAGGCTTTAAAGAGATTCTTTTCCCTAAAATAAAATCAGAAAAAAAGATGCTGTCAATTGATGATTTACAAAATATACTCAGTAGTAAATCGTTTGTTAGGGATTTTGGGTTCTAAATGGTAGAGGGGTGACCAGTTGTTTTTTGTAAAGAGCTAGCTGAAATGAGTTTTGTTTTTACTGACCGGCAGAAGTGATTGATACTGTTGCCAAAATATATTGAAAAATTATTTAAATTGATTATTAAAAAAAAAAAAATACTAAAAGTTAGTAAAAATAAATTAGAAAAAAGTCAAGATTGTACATTTCTTGTTATGTATTTTATTGCTTTTGTACTGCTTTCTTTGGCTATATATAGCTTCAAGTCAAATTGGCTTTTACAGCAGGGTTGTCCGATAGCTTTCAATTTTTATCCCCGATTTCAAAATTCATATCCCCAATAATCATCACAGAAATTGCATAATTAATATTGCATGTATGTACAAATATTTTATTATATGTATATATATGTACATATGTATACAGTGGTGTTTAATAAAATAGATTCACCATAATCTAGCATTTTTGTGGCAGAAAAATATTAAAAAAAGTGATTATTATCTTTGTTTGTTTCACAACACTTCTCGACATCAAAACTTAAAAAACCATGTATATATAAAAAAATTTATTCACCAAATTTAAGGGCCTAAAAGAAATTTGTTTTTTTATTAATTAAATCAAATTATTCTTTTCAATTGTGGAATAACGCATATGTTAAATAATGTTCAAGAAGCGTCTTGTCATCTTTAACAACTTCCCACAAGTGTTCTTTATTTGAAATGATTTTTCCTTGAAGTGCCGCTTTGGCCAGCTTAAAACCTCGACGTTATTATTTTGAAATCAACCTTTTGTTCGCTTTTATGTGTGCTTCGGGTCGTTATTTGGTGCAGAGGTAATTTGTGGTTGGACGATACAAAAATTAGTATATTCATATTAGAATTAAGTAATTTAACTAAAAAAATACCCTTTAATACTGAATTCCTTGGCAATAAAAACCATTAAAAACAGTGGTGGAAACATAATGGTACGGGGTGTTTTTATTTATATAAGAAAGCAAGTCTTGCTTATAAACTCATACTTTCATATTAAATTTTTAATCGTGTGTTCCCAAATAAATTAAATTAAATAATCAAAAAAATTTTAAAAATGAATTTTTTTATCCCCATTTCAGAAAAAAAAATCCCGGTTTTGGGGATAAATCCCCTAATCTGACAACATTGTTTTGCAAAAGTATTATATACCTGTAAGTTCCGTAACTACTGAGAGCATATTCTTCAATTCTGTTATAGTCATAGGCAATTGTCGCACAAGATCATTTAGAGAAAATTTTGGTAAGTCACAGTTTCTCAACACAAATATATAAATATAACTACAAATGTAACTAATGTATGTACGCATAGTTGTGTACATAAGTACATAAATCTTACATATATCGCATGTCTGTATGGTCATTTCGTCTCTGCTCAAGATACTCGGTAGGAGACTTTTTCCCAAAGATGATATCAAAACTGTAAGTTTAAAAATGTATAAACTAAATAAGAATCATACCCCACTATATAAAGTGCGATTTTTTAAGAGCTATAGGAAAATTTAAAAACAAAAACGCATAAAATTCCGAAAAAAAAATCTTTATTTGAATCGATAGTACGAATAGTAATGTTTGAAGATTATTTCATGCATATGTTGAACGTGACTGCGCCTCAAATGGTCCATCCACTTAGTTCAGTTTTGGTATACTCTTTCCAACATTTCGGCCGGTATCTCACGAATAAATGCTTCAATGTTGTTTCCAATGCGTCAATTGAAGCGGGTTTGGCTGTAAAGACATGAGCTTTAACATAGCCGCACAAAAAATAGTCTAAAGGCGTTAAATCGCACGATCTAGGCAGCCAATTGACCGGTTCCGAACGTGAAATAAAATGTTCACCGAACTTGCCTCTCAATAAGTCCATTGTTAAGATGCTGTGTGGCATGTGGCACCGTCTTTTTTGAACCACATGTCATGCAAGTCAATTTCTTGCATTTTGGGAAAAAAAAGTTGGATATCATCTCAGGGTAGCGCTCACCATTCAGAGTTACGTTACGATTCGCATCATCTTAGAAGAAGTACGGTCCATAAACCGCACCAAACTGTGACTTTTTCTGGATGCATTGGTAGCTCTTGCAATTCTTCTGGCTGGTCTCCACTCCAAAATTTAGTCGCAATAGCCCGAATAGCCGCTTCAGTTGGTCGATTAAGCTGACCATAAAATGGAAGAAGCACGTGATGAACTCTTTTAACAGAGCACGCATTTTGATAACAAAATTCAATAATTTGCAAGCGTTGTTCGTTTGTAAGACGATTCATGGTTAAATTATAGACCAAACTGAAGATGTGTGAAAACAGTGAAACAGTGAAACAAAACACGAAACGTGCGTCAGCTGTTTAAACCAGTGTTGCCGAAAAGATAATAGCTAAAAAATCAAACTTTAGAATATAAAAACTAACAAAAGAATTTAAAAAGCATAAGCGATATATTTTCGTATTTAATTGAATGCATTTGTAAAAGTTATTTTTTACTTGGATTTGATTTCCTGCCATGCGTCTTAGTATACACTACGTACAATGAACTGCTTACTAGAATGCCGATTAAGCTTAGCTCTCTGTTAGCTGAGGGTTTTTTCATAACAATATTTAGTGCATCTGCTAAGTTTAGATTTTCATATCGATGCCATATTAAATTTTTTTTTAAATAAGACGATTTCTGTTAAAATATTCCTCATTTTGACTTTTTCATGTAAGCTGATCTATATAAATTGATTATCATTGGATAAGTAAAAAACCAATATATTTATAAATATCAGTTATATTATTATTCAATTTTATTAAAGGTGCTTTATTTTTCGTTGGGGAAGCGGTCATATTCTTGTAATCACAATTTTTATATTATTATTACAGCTATAAAACTGCAATTAAATGTTGTTCTTTTTTATGGAAATTTATTGCCATAGTTTCATATCTTAATACCTATACACGTGATTGAAAGAGAATTCCGATAAAATATTTAAAATAAAAATATTAAATGATTTTATCTTGTCGATTGGCATAGCTTTATTGCTTTTTAACATTTTTATTTTTCTTTTTCGCTACAAGTCAATGAAAAGTGTCTGGCGTTAAATCGGTTGCATTTGGCCACCCTAAATAATTATTTTATGTTGTTGTTGCAAAAGTGTCTGCATAGTATCTTGGACTCGTTATAAATATGTTTTATGACTTTAATTAAAAACTACTTTTGGCTTTGTACCGCATTTGTTGGTGACTTGTTTATATCGTTGCTTTTGTTATAATTTTCGTTGTTGAAAGTTTAACTCATTTAGCGATTCTTTTCATTTTGAAATTTAATTTTTGTAAAAATTTTTATTTGTTGTTTAAAATTTTTCTCTTTTAAACGTCTCCATGAGGATAGTTAATGATGGTGTTGGTGGCGTGGCCTGGCCAGTGTTGAATTAGTTATTTATGTTGTAAATTTATACGCGTATGCCTGTATATTATTTCTGTTAACATTCAGTTTTAGGCACATGATAAAGGACCTCAAATCATCTGTCAAGATTTTAATGGTATCTTATCAAATTTTGAATTTTAATTCTACGAAACTTTTCCATTTGCGAAAAAGTTTTTACAAAAATGGGCAGGTGATTATTGAAAATTTATTTTTATTGCATTTGAAAATTATAAATTAAAACTGTTTCAATTAATTGCAATGAGAAAAAGGGGATAAAAAATAATTTTTGGCAAAGTTATAACATAAATAAATATTGTATTGTAAAATACTAATTGACTCAAATTTAAAACATTTTTACATCACTTTACGAGTATTTTTTGAAATTGACAATTTTTTATAAAAATTACCACAATTTTTTAGATTTAAGCAATAAACACAATGACAGCATGCAGCAGACAAGATTATACACATTTATATGTAGACGGCTATATTCAAAGCAGCACTTAAAAAGCTTAGACAAAAACCTTTGTTGCTGCTAATATTAATTTCTGTTTTGCGAGGCAGCAAAACGCTGCCAAACCAATATAAAATGTTAAATAAATTTGAGCTTTATCTTACTTTTTATTTATTTATGAAACAGAAAAAACCTATACATTTTAATTATCAACATTTATAATAACAATTAAGAAGTTTTCACAATACATTGATTGATTTTATTTATTTAAAAGTGATATAAATGTATTGTTACGAAGAAATAATTTCATAAAGAAATATCGTCATTACAGTCTTTTAAAGTAGGTTTTGCTGTTATTATTACAAAAACAAGTATATTAGGAACATTCTCAAATATGTTTATAAAATTATAAATCATTACAAAAACAAATATACATGTAGGGGAAAATGTATATAGAAACTTACAAACACAAATACATGTTTGTTTAAAATGTATATGAAAATTATATAAAATTAATAATTGAAAATGAAATTGTTGTTGTATAATTATGTAATAACTAATACATAAAACAATTGAAATTACTAGAATAAAACATTAGAACTATAAATAGGGCTACACATTAAGGTTTTGAGTTAGTTGTATTTTAAACATTAAAGAGTGTAAATAAAGCTTTAAATCGAAAAGTATCGGTGTTTTAGTTTACAAGTATGGAACCCTTGAATAATAAGACGGATTAAAAAGGACAATTCGTAACAATTGGTGTCAGAAGTGAAATTGTAAACTGAAAAAGGATAACGCAAGGATAAATCAAAAAGGATAACGTAAACGATAACTAAAACAAGGATAACGAAAAGGATAACTGAATAGTAAGAACAGAAAAATGAAATTCCAAGAGCTAAAAGTGGACCGACTCAAAAGAGAGTTGAACAAGCTGGAGCTGCCGACAACTGGCAACAAGGTGGAGCTACAAAGAAGACTGTTAGAAGAATTCCGTCATCGTGGCATTGATATCGACGCCTACGAATTCGATGATGAAGATGAACCAGAAGTATGTACACAAGCCAAGACGAGCAGTGTTGACATTAATTCAATGCTGGCTGCAATGATGGAAAAGTTCAACAAAATGGAATCCAGGTTTGAAGCCCAAAATAAGCTCTTAGTGGATGTACAAGAAACATCCAAATTGCAAAACAAAGCCTTGGCTGAAGTTCAGGAAGCAACTAAATCGCAAAACAAGTCATTATTAGCTGAAGTACAAGAAACATGTAAAGCACAAAATAAAACGCTACTGGCTGAAGTGCATGAAACAACTAAAGCGCAGAACAAGGCATTGGCTGAATCATCTAAAGCTCAATACAAAGCACTATTGGCTGAAGTTCAAGAAGTATCTAGAGCCCAAAATAAAACATTGGTGGCTGTGGAAGAAAAATTGGCTGAAATGTCCGAAGCAATAAACACGAGAGTCACAGTCGTTGAGGCAAGAATTTGCGATTTAGAGAAAAATGTGGATGAAAAATTCTCTGGCATAGAGAAAAATGTTGATGAAAAGCTAAACGAAGTTGAAGAGAAAATCTATAATCTACAGTGCCAACGATCTATACCTGTGCGTGCTATACCAGAAGTTTCAAGTGGAATAAAGGCTCCATCTTTTGACGGCAGTACATCATTATCAGTCTTTAAGTTCCAGTTTGAAACAGTGGCCAATATAAACGGTTGGACTGATGAAGTAAAAGCGTTGGAGCTGGTTTTGGCCTTAAAAGGTGCAGCAGCAGATATCCTGGAAACCATGCCTGTTAACTCCAGAAGCAATTATGATGAACTGATGATAACACTGCATCGTAAGTTCGGTGATGAACATAAAAGAGATTTGTACCGCATGGAATTAAGATGCCGAACACAGCGAGCAAATGAATCCCTACAGGCTTTTGCAATGGAGATAGAGAAGTTGGTGCAGCTAACTTATCCTGGAGAAAACAACCAACTTGCGGATCATCTTAAGATAGAAGCATTTATAAACGGTATCCGGGACCCCGATGTAAAGATTGCGGTATGTACCAGCCAAAGAACGAGTTTTGCAGACACAGTGGCCTTTGCTTTAGCTCAAGAGACTGCACGAATAATGTCTAGGCCACAGGTGCATAAAGTGAGAGCGATAGAAACCATGCCGGAAAAAGAAGACGTCCTCAGCAACGTTGAGAAAATGTTTAAGCAAATTCTTGCTGGAATCCAGCCAAAAGATAAAGCCAAATGTTTTAACTGCGGAAAGAGCGGCCATTTTCAACGTAACTGCAAAGCACCAAGGAAAAGAACGAGGTCCGTCTCACCACCAAGAAGCAGCAAACGGGCCAATCAACGGCAATCATCTCAAGAGTCCCCGTTAAACTAAATCGAGCTAGTGCTAAGGGGCAAGAGCTAGCTCCCACAAGTGAGTGCCCCACAATCTCCATATCAGTGATGCAGCAAAGAAATAGTAATCTCACAGCATCTGGTTACATAAATGGTAATAAACACATCTTTACCATAGATACTGGAGCAACGAAATCAATTATCAGGCCCGATATAGTGAAAGAGAAATGTGAATCAATGGCCAATATAAGACTGCGAACAGCCACTGGTGAGTTTGCTACTGTCTACGGTCAAATAGCAGCAAAGGTGACAATGGCCAATGTAAGTGTAAATCATCTATTTATTGTTGCCGATATTGTCGACGAAGTTATCATTGGAGCAGACTTTATGATAGTCCATGGCATCAACTTAGATATGGGGCAACAAATAATGAGTTGGAGTAATGTCGATATACCTCTTGATGTGGGTTATGATGTCAAAACTAATGTCAGAAAATTAGTTCCTGTTGCAAGACAAAAACTACCACCACAGTCTGAAACATTGATATGGGCACGTATAGAGGGAGATTGTGAGGACAACCGCTTGTGGGTAACAGAACCGACAAAAATCAAAAATGAAACATTAACAGCAAAAGCCCTTGTCAAGAAGAGTAAAGAAGGAGTAGTACCTGTGAGAGTAATGAACTTGTCGAGCCATGAAAAAGTCATCAATGAAAACTCCGATGTGGGTCAATGTGCTCCAGTAGAGGTGATAATAAATAATGAAAGTAAGATGGAGCCTGTCACTATGTCAACAAAAGACAAGGCAGTATTCAAACAACATGTGGAGAAATGGGTAGCCAAATTAACTGCTGCTGAAAGAAATAAAGCCAAGCAGATGTTACAGAAGCATTCCTGCATATTTGCTGTACAAAGTCAAAGTCAAGGAAGAACTGCCATAGTGAAACATAAGATTGATACTGGCGAAGCAAAACCAATAAAGCAAGCACCACGAAGCATACCACTTGCGAAGCGAAATGAGGTTAAAGAACTAGTTGGTGAAATGGAGAAGAATGGCGTAATTGAGCCATCATCCAGCCCTTGGAGCTCGCCTATAGTCCTTGTGAAAAAGAAGGATGGAAGCACAAGATTCTGCGTGGACTATAGAAAACTGAATGATGTCACTAAGAAGGACAGCTACCCACTTCCAAGGATTGATGACACTCTGGATACGCTAGCCGGAACGAAGTGGTTCTCCACACTAGACTTACAAAGTGGCTACTGGCAAGTGGAGATAGCAGAAAAAGACAAAGAGAAGACAGCTTTCAGCGCTAATGGTGGTTTATGGCAGTTTAAAGTTATGCCGTTTGGACTTTGCAATGCGCCAGCTACATTTGAGCGTCTCATGGAACGAGTGTTGAATGGTCTACATTGGAAAACATGTTTGGTTTATCTCGACGATATAATCGTTATGGGCAGAACTTTTGATGAACACCTCAAAAACTTGGCAGAAGTTCTTCAACGAATATCTATGGCTGGATTAAAGCTTAGCGCGAAGTAGTGTTTGCTGTTCCAAAAGGAGGTGAAATATTTGGGTCACCTCGTAACTGCAGATGGCATATCCACGGATGAAGATAAGATACGAACAGTAAAGGACTGGCCTCGTCCACAAAATCTTCATGAATTGCGCAGCTTTTTGGGACTATGCACGTACTATAGACGCTTTGTGCCAAATTTTGCGAGCGTGGCGGCAAGTTTGCACGAACTAACAAAGAAATCGAAGTCATACCATTGGGGCGAAACGGAAGAAAATGCATTACAGAAATTGAAAGAGCTTTTATGTACGGCACCTGTTTTGGCGTATCCAGTTCCTGGTGAGAAGTTCATACTAGACAGCGATGCAAGCGGATATGGTATTGGCGGTGTGCTATCACAAGTGATCGATGGTGCAGAAAAGGTCATAGGCTATTACAGTCGAACGCTTTCAAAGCCTGAGAAGAACTACTGTGTGACAAGGCGTGAATTACTGGCGGTTTTGGAGTGCATTAAGCATTATCACAAATACTTGTATGGCCAACATTTCCTGCTGCGAACTGATCATTCTGCCCTACGATGGTTGCTGCAATTTAAAAATCCTGAGGGGCAGCTAGCAAGATGGATTGAACGCCTCCAAAGTTATGATTTTCAAATAGAGCATAGAAGAGGTATAAAACACAGCAATGCAGATGCTCTGTCGAGGCGGCCGTGCAACATGGAATGCAAGCATTGTGTAAAGGCTGAAACAAAAGAATCCATTGGCGATGTCCGGCTAACACGAATAGAGGCTAGCAACGACTGGTCAAATGCGCAGAGAAATGATCCAATACTGTCTAAAATCATTGCGGCCATAGAGAACAATACACGGCCTACCCGCAACGAAATATCGGCCGAAGGACCGCTAACAAAAGCGTATTGGGCACAGTGGAGCAGCTTAAAGATAATAGACGGATGTTTATACAGAACATGGGAAAGTGCGGATGGCAAGTCAACCTCCAACCTAATTGTGGTGCCATCCTCCAAGATGAGTGAAGTTTTGAATGAATTCCATAACGGTCCAAGTGGTGGTCATCTTGGTGTAACAAAAACTTTAGAAAAGTTGAAGCAGCGGTTCTATTGGGTTGGATGTAAGCAAGCTGTAGCCAATTGGATAGCGAACTGTACACAATGTCTATCAGCAAAAGGTCCAGTAAGAAGAAGTCGAGGCCAAATGCAGCAATATAACTCAGGAGCGCCGTTCCAGCGAATAGCGATGGATGTAGCAGGTCCTTTTCCTGTCAGCAGCAGTGGTAACCGGTATGTTCTAGTGGTAATGGATTACTTCAGTAAATGGCCAGAGGTGTATGCCATGCCCAATCAGGAGGCGACAACGATTGTGCAAGCGTTTGTAAATAACTGGGTATGTCGCTATGGAGTACCATCAGAACTACATTCTGACCAAGGCAGAAATTTTGAGTCAGCGGTCTTTAAAGAAATGTGCGAGACATATGGCATCAAGAAAACTAGAACAACGCCTCTTCACCCCCAGTCAGATGGCATGGTAGAGAGATTTAATCGTACACTAGAAGAATACCTGCGTAAAGTAGTCAGTGATCAACAAAAAGATTGGGACGAGCACATTCCTAAATTTCTACTGGCGTACCGTTCAGCTGTACATGACTCAACATCAAAAACACCCGCTAAGATAATTTTTGGAGCCGAGCTAAAGTTACCGGTAAGATTTGGAATTTGGTACCAAGCCAACGCATGTCAACGAAGAGGAGTCAAGCAACAATGAAGCGCAAGAGAATTTGAACAATGTGCATGAGTTTGTGCGTAAGCGATTAAAAATGGTCAGCGACAAAATGAAGGCCAGATATGATAGAGCTGTGAATACTCAGGGCTACTATGAAGGTCAACTGGTTCTACTCTACAACCCGCAAAGGAAGAAAGGGCTGTCTCCCAAACTACAGACACACTGGGATGGACCCTACAAAATAATAAAGAGAATTAATGATGTGGTCTACAGAATACAGAAGCACAACAGTCCCAGATCGAAAATGAAGGTTGTACACCTGGAAAGACTGGCAAGCTATGGGAGAGGTGCAAATGAGCCTATTCGGGACGAACAGGCTTAAGTGGGCGGCAGTGTTACGAAGAAATAATTTCATAAAGAAATATCGTCATTACAGTCTTTTAAAGTAGGTTTTGCTGTTATTATTACAAAAACAAGTATATTAGGAACATTCTCAAATATGTTTATAAAATTATAAATCATTACAAAAACAAATATACATGTAGGGGAAAATGTATATAGAAACTCACAAACACAAATACATGTTTGTTTAAAATGTATATGAAAATTATATAAAATTAATAATTGAAAATGAAATTGTTGTTGTATAATTATGTAATAACTAATACATAAAACAATTGAAATTACTAGAATAAAACATTAGAACTATAAATAGGGCTACACATTAAGGTTTTGAGTTAGTTGTATTTAAAACATTAAAGAGTGTAAATAAAGCTTTAAATCGAAAAGTATCGGTGTTTTAGTTTACAAGTATGGAACCCTTGAATAATAAAACGGATTAAAAAGGACAATTCGTAACAGTATTTTAAAAAAGGGGCTTTATTTTTGCGATTACGTACACTTGAAGGTGATATCATGAAATATGAAATATTTATTTCCTTAACAAACAGCTGTTTATTATTTTATTTGCTTTTTGGTTTGCTGCTGCTATCTTCCAAATATTTATGGTTTTGCGGCTTGCTGTCGTCAATGTGTTTATTGCTTTAAGGTCTTCAAGTAATTTAGTCTTTTTAGTGTAGGCAACAGCGACGACTTCTTGAAAAAAAAAATAAATAAAAATTTCTTTCGGCGGCTGCCTCTTAACAGTCTTCTGGCAAAAGCTCTGAGAGTAATTGATAACCATGAACAAGCTTCTCAAGTTCGGAGTCGACTTTGAACTATAGGCCCCGGTACTCATGGATAAAAATTAACACACACAACACGGGTGCGCGAGGAGCTAGGCCGTGACCCTGAAACAGGATTGAAATGGCCAATTATGTATGTATGTATGTAACAACGACAACACCAATTCAATGTTAATTTGGTATTCTGTGAAATTGTTACGAGGATTTTGTCTATTTATCTGTCGGACTTATGAAACTCATTAAATAGTACTTAAGTATGCACTTAAGTCGACTTAAACGATATAATTTTATTTGAAGTCAGTTCTAATTTCATGGAATTATAAAATTTTGAATATTTTTTTTTTAAATTGTCTTGGTTTTTGGTAAATTTTACAATGTATTGTAATTTTAGAAAAAGGACAGGGATGTGGAATAGATCTCAACCGAAATTTTGTAGAATGTGTGGGGACAAAGAAAACATGGAGTCGATAGTCTGTAGTTGTTCGGCTCTTTGTACAAGAAGGTAGAATATCTTGATGGATTAGTTTCTCTGCTGGGAGTTGGGAAAGGATGTATATACATCCCTATAAAGATAACCTCTTTGCCTTTCTTTCCCCTTCTCTTTTACCACTATTCAATGTCATATTTTATAGCGTAACCACAATGGGTTCTGTGACCTCCAGGTGCTTGTGCTGGCTCTAACTAATACAGGTTCTTCTTTATTTTAAGACCAAATTTCATATCAGAGGTAAATTACGGCATTCGATATCGAATGAAATTTATATAAAAATTGTTTTTAAATTGTATGAAATTTCGCTCGATATCGAATGTCGTAATCTGCCGCCTGGCGATATTTGATTTGAAGAATTGTGACCATTTTTCATTTGTTGTTGGGTTCTATTTGTCAAGAGTTCAACATTTTGGGCAGTACATTATTCCCTTTTTGCAGCGATTTTTGAATATGAACACTGAAATTCAATAAAAATGGAAAAATTCTTAAAAAAACAGTAGAAAAATTGAGATACATTTTCGTGTTGCTGCGCTCCAATGAAAATCTTGAAGCCTTTTTTATCCTAAAGGTCATTTTTTATTAGAGATATACATTATTTCAAAAATTACTTTTAAAATGAGAGCATTTCTCTTTGAGTTCATTAGTCAAGCAGCAGTACTTTAAGTTCATGACGGTTTCTTATTTTCTTTCTATAAAAAAATTGAGATTTTACACTTTGTTGTGTTTAAAGAAGTCATGTCACGCCATCCCTATTGACCTTTTGTTAAGACTTCTACATATTTCAGAACTTTCTAAATTTTTTAAATTTAACGTTGATTTAAATAAGAATTTTCTTAGATTAATGGTGAAGTATATGACGTTTAGTTCATATATCCTACTAATCCATCAGTAGCTTGAGACTGGATATACTACACAGAAAAAATTTTTTTTGAAATAATTTCAATTAACAAATTAATAAGTATAATTCAATTTTTCCAATTAAATTTTTAATTATTACAATTAATTTTTTAATATCAGCACAAAAATAGAAATGTTTGTGCGTATGTTTTTTTCTTTTGCCTTAGTGTTGTGTAATATTTTATATAAAGAATCAATATATGATTACTTTTTAATTTAAAATTCGAATACGTATTGTTATTTATGTAATTTAAGTAAATGTTTAGCATTAAAATATAAAGAAGACATATTTTATATACATATATTTACAAGTATTTTAGTTTAAAAACAACATCTTGTATTAAAAAAATAATAATTTAAAACTTTAAGTAATTAACCGTAAACATTTTTTCGATTAAAAATCTAATATCTAATATCAATTTTTTGTTCTGTTTTTGTTGTATGTGTATGTGTCTGTTTTTTTTATGAACATATATTTTTTGTATATATATGTGGTCGCCGTGGTCTAGTGGTAATTATGTTGGCTTACTAAGACGAGAGCTATCTCTTGGTAAGAATTCAATTAATTTTTTTCTCTCTGTTCTGTTTTATAACTCATGTATACATTTATAATTTAGATTAACGTGGATTTCACATTAAAGTTTCAAATGACAAGAAAAATACATAAACGCTGGTCATTTCCTCAGTTCCTCAGTTTCCTATTATTATTTAATTTTACATACACAAATCAAATATGCACTTGTATAAAAAATAATATTAAGTGGTTAATTTCTTTTTTGTCGTATTGGTTAAATATGTAATCATCTCTGTATTTTTCATATTTATGTTCTTACTTAGTTGTATATTTTTAATAAAAAAATTAATATAAATTGCAATTTTCGGTAAATTTGGGGGTTGTATTTAATATATCTTTATCATTTTAATTTAGCAGGATCAAATAAAATTTTAATTCTATTAATTATTTTTTTAATCAATTTAACATTTTAGCGTCAATTAATTTTTTAATTATACCAATTAACTTTTTTAATTAAAACGTGCTGGAGTTTTTAATTAAGAGATTAATTATCCAAATTAAGTATTTAATTGAAAATTTTTTTTTGTGAAAAAGCTCGACACTATTAATTTTTTAATTGATATTATTAATACTGTTTATACGGGCAAAACTAGTAAACAATTTAATTGGTACTACAAATTTATTAATTGAAATCGATTTTAAATTTTTTCTGTGTACCTACTCGTACTACCAGTGTGAAATTATCTCCATAATTTATATTATTGATAAATTTCTCGTTATTCCATCGTCAAATGTTTTATTAGTTTTTATGTCTGACTTTTTTTGGGATGGAAATATTTTCCGTTTTTTATCTTATCAATACAGCACAATATTAAAAATTTGTAAACATTTTAATTTATTTGATTTGGTAACAATTTGTCCCTAACCCAGAATTTATAGACTCATCTTTGGCTTTAAAGTGAACGTACTACTCAAAATGAAATTAAGAGATACGTAAGTATCTATTTATGACACTAAAAGCACTCTCAAAAAGGTATTGTTTTTTTTTTGGTAGGATAGCAAACCGTAGATTTGTACTAAAAAACAATTGTAGTATTCGCTTTTCTATACGATTTTTGTATATCTAATAAATATGCTGCAAATCTCTATTAAATCCCACGTCGCCTACTATATCAAACCAAAAAGTATCAGATACCTTTAGATTTTAAAAGACAATTTCAGATTCTAAAATATTATATTTTTTCTCAATTTAAAACCAATAAATAAGTTTTTAATTTTTATAGATATATATGTATATGTATGTATAAAAAACGGTATTCGTACATAACATATGTATGTGTATACATTTCATCACATGACCTCAAATCAAGAAAGAGGCACATAGTACAATGGAATTCATTTTTAAAATATTTTTACTACGAGCTAAAGACATAAAGTATTTGATCTATCATATATAAATTATAGGAACACTCATGCCAACACTGGTAGCTGCATTCGTATATAAAAATTTATGTCTAACAAATGGGCCAATTAACACATGCTAACACACCAATTGCCTACCAGTATAGTTGTTGTTCTAATGCTAATGATCACAAACTGATACTGCTGCGACACAAAAATCTTAATCCAATGGAAAACACAAAATTTAATGTTCATTTGTATACCAACAAAGTATGAGTAGCAAAAGAATCTAAATTAATCCAAAAATTAAAATCATATAAAAATTTATATTAAAAAAAAAAAAAAAGAAAAAAACCAAAATGAGCTGTGAAGAAAATTATTTAGAAAAAAAAAACAAATAAATGAAAAAAAAAACGCACATAAATTTTCAAATAAAATTTCAACACAAAAATTTCAGCAAAAAACAAAAACAAAAACAGAAAGAAAAGTTTGACATCTGTTGTTTTATTCAAATATTTACAAGTTTTCCTTTCGGATTTTAAAAGAAAATTAAAAATATAAAATATTTTTATATTCTTTTTTTTTTGGTATTTTTGTTCTTAATGTGACAAGTAAAATATTTGTTTTTGTTGTTTTGTTAAAATTTTAAAATATTTGTGTTCGCTTGATCGAATTCTTATTTTCTTTGTCGTTCTAATTATTATGATGGAGAGAGGTTGATAAAAATTGCCAAAACAATTAAGCAAATCCATAAATCCTAAAAAATATTAACAAATTTTATTTTGCTATATTTTTTTAACTTATATACGTACATACAGTGGCTCCATTAAATATTCGCTCATGTTAAACTTTTTGAAAGAACATCTCATTAAAGTAGAAATTTTTATTCTGCACACAATTTATTTATTTATGTATATTATATAAAGACTTCTCTTACAAAAAAAGATAACAAAATTATAAAACTTCATATAGAATAAAAAAAAACACAAACAAAAAATGACAGTATCACAATATGGAGTTCAAAAAGTATTCGCTCACTTAATTATATGACTAAATAAAATAATTTTTTTTGAACAATTAATATTTTGTTGGACCTCCATTACGTCTCAGGACTTCATTTAAACGTACTGGAACAGAATACACTAGCTTTTTGGTAATATCTTCCGAAATTTTGTTCAATTCCGTAATTAGGGCAGTTTTGAGATCATTTTTGTTGCTTATGTTGTAGTTTCTTATGTTAGCCTCAAGTAAACTCCAAAAATTTTCAATGGGATTGATATCCGGTGATTGTGGAGGTGTTTCAACCTATTTTGGAACATTGTGTAGTAACCACATCTTAGTATTCCAAGCAGTGTGTTTGGGATCATTATCTTGTGTAAAAATATAGTCGTCACCTTATTCCAGTTTTTCCACATTGCTGGGTAAATTTTGTTTTAAAATTTCGATGTACTGCTTGTGGTCCATTATTCCATCAATAACGTGTAGTTTTCCAATACCTTTGCTGCTCATACATCCCCATACAAGAACAGAGCCACCACCATGATTGACAGTTGGCTTTAAATTTTTTTCTCCATCTCTTTGTTCTTCTGACGCCAAATCATTTTTCGTCCATCTGATCCAAATAAATTAAATTTACTCTCATCTGAGAATATTACTTTATTCCAGAACTCCGGACCACTATTTTTGTAGTTTTTTGCAAAAAATTTTCGCTTTTGTTTGTTTATTTTATTTATGAAGGGCTTCTTGCGGGCCACCCTTCCATGAAACCTTGCCTTATATAGCACATTTCGCACGGTATTAACGGATATATTTTTATTAAAATCACTTACAACTTCATTTGTTACTTTAGCAGCACTCTCTTCTGGATTTCTTCGTATTTTATTTGATATAATACGTTTTTCTTTCTATGTTAACTATTGCGGTCTACCAGATCTTTCCTTATTTTTGAAGTTGTTGCTCGAAAAATGTCTGTCTATTATACTTTTTATTGTGGAATATGATCTTTTAATACTATTTCCTATTGCTCGAATGGAGTTTCCTTCTTTACGAAGATTTATTATTATTTTTCTCTCTTCTTCTGTCGTTTCACGTTGTTTTCGTCTCATGGCGACCTATTTATAATTACTATTATAATTTATTTAATCTTTACCCTTGTTTTTTTTTTGTTTAATAATAGGCAAAACCTGCTATTTAAAAAAAATTCTACCATATCATTAATAACGTTACAATATCGTTATTTGTATAACTGTGAGCGAATACTTTTTGAACTTCAAAACATGAGATTGTTCATTTTTTTAGAAGGTTATATATAACTAAGATGGAAAACTAATTAATTGGTGATATTTCTAATTAGACATGATATACGTAATTGTTAATAAATAAAAAAAATTCAATAATTTTGAATTGTTAAATTTTTATGCAACGTGTTTCAAAATAATAAAGCATGAGCGAATATTTAATGGAGCCACTGTATATTAGGGCGGCCCAAAAATTTCAAATTAACACTGTACAGCGGGCCACCCACTATCTTTTTAAGCATTATCTAGATTTAATCAGTTGCCAACTCTAAGGCAATGTGTTCTAAGATTCCACTTTTATCTACAAGAAAAAAAGTTCGAAATGCTAGTTAGGGCTGCTATCCCGATTAGACTTTTAAAACATTGTATTGATAAGCTCGAATAAGTGCATTCTGAATGGCTGTTAATAAAGAAAAATAAAGGAAGAAACTCTGCTATCCAAAAGAAACGTGAAACACTACTTCAAAAGCACCTAGAATCTAAATAAACTTAGTTTCTACTTCTTGGCTAGTTGTACTTAATTTAAAATAAAATCAACATTTATACATTTCATTTTCATAAAATATTGCTTTTTTTAATAAAACTATGCTTACGAGAAGTTATAAAAACTTGACATTTTTGTTCTTGTGAAATTTTTATGGGCTTTAAAAGAGCCATCATTTTGAAATTTTTTATGATTTTTTTCCTTTTTTTGATTCCGATAAACCGTTGTCGAATTATAATGTAATATAAGAAAGTAGTTACCTTATTAAAGGGGCAAAATATGCCACGCCCATTACAAGAAATCTTGACCTGATGGAAACAAACTCAAAACACAGTTTTGCTCAGGACTGAAACCCTTTATAATTTTAACACTTTTGTTCTTGTGACTTTTTCTTTGTCGACCTGTGCTATCAACATTTGAAAAAAGAAATCATTTCCATACAAGAGTCTTCGCATTGTAAGAAGAACTTGCTTGGAATGTCAATACGTGTAAATGGTGCTGGCGCAAACGCACCGAATGCAGTTTATAATGCACTAACTGTAAAATAAACTAATGCCCATATTCATAAAAAATATTTTAGGTTTATTGAGGGTTTATTTGACAAATATTGCATAGAAAGTAATACGTCTCTCTAATCCTCGAAATGCATTTTTTTTTTCAAATTACTTATTAGCATTACATTCCTTTGAGCTCTGTCTTCCAATTGGAATACTACACATATTCAAGCTTGGGCAGACTACTTATTTTATTAAGAGAAAAAATTTATTTATTATTTAAAATTTTTAGTGTATAAAATGGGACACCCTAATGTATGTAGTACATATCTGTGGAATTTTGAAAAAATGTCTTCTCTCGAAATAAGACAATTTTCCAATATTTTTATAGTAAATATAGTATCTCCTTGTCCTACTTTTGCTCTAATCCCCGTATTTCAACGACCTTTGAAACACAAGATATGCAGTTGACTAATCGATCTCTTTCAGACGTTCCCCCAATTTCAATTTGACAAAATGACTTCTTTCAGAAAATTAAGAATAATTTGAAAAATTGAATGTCTATAAAAAATCTTATTTAATTTTTATTATTATTTTTTAATTATTTGCATATTGTAGAGATAAATTGAAGTATTTTTTTTTATAAAACCAAAATATATTTTCCAGATCAACTTCTTTCAACCTTTTTTTCATATTCCATTTTAACAAAACAACTTGTCTTGACTTAAGCGATTAAGATAATTTTCAAATTTAAAAAACGACTTGTATGGTGGAAGCTAATTTTTTTCTATAAAATCTATTTAACAAAAAGTCTTAAATTAATTTTTTGTCGTTTTAAAGAAAACTATTGCTTCTAGACTCTAGAGGGAAAAAGGTCGCATAATGTTCGTTAAGTATTTGTGTATAATATCCAAGTTCAAAATTACTTTAATTTTCTAAGCAATAACTTCTATTAGCCTATTTAACTGTTTTTTTGCTCTACTGAAAAGTTGTTGATTTCGAAAGAAAACGTTTTGTCAAATGTCCACAGATATGTATTTATGCATATTTAAAAAAAATATATATTTTAATAATACTTAATTTAATTAAAATTAACACACACAACTTGGGTGCTGCGAGAAGCTAGACCTTAACTCTGAAACATGTATGCATTATATACTTATGTATGTATATAATATTAAAACAGTATTATTAAACTTAAAATTACTACCAAACTCATTTTATCTTCGTCCTGATGGTATACAAAATTCTATTCTAAAATAATTATGCAGAACAACTTTGTGATCCTGTTATTTTAGTTTTTAAGAAGCCTATTAAATTGGGCTTATACCAACGATTGGAAAAAATCATACATTGTATAAAGGTGAAATTAATTTTGAAGTTTTGAATTAAAGATGAATTGCTAAAATAAATGCAATACCAAATCTATTTGAAAAGATTTTAATTGACAGTATGCCTCATAAAATTTATTTTTTTCCTTCTGCATATCAACGCGCGTTGCGGAAATAACGATCTACAAATAATTAGCAGAAAATTTTTAAAAATTGGAAGCAATAAATAAAATTTTAAGCAATAATGGAGGCATTATGCTGGTTATTCATACCTTAAAGCTTCCATGAATGCTACACGGCAAGATATTATTTTTGTTTTCTTGCAAAATCTATTGCTTTTTAGTGGCGTATTTCATATAAAACTTATGCGTTATCTATGCGCACGAGTTTTTTTTTTATTTTAAGACCTATTCTCATAGAAAAACCCCTACTCATGAAGTGCATTGTATGGGAATTTGAAGATAGAGAGATTTTTTTTCATATTTTGTTGATGAGACAATTTGCTGTCAATTTGACCGCTCAAGGGCCAGTGTTATTATCTTTACCCTTGAATGATCAACAAAAATTGCCTCATCTGTTGGTGGATGTGGACTGGAAATGTCAGGGAGGGGTTTCTTGCTGATAAGCTTCTTTTATTTTTTTAAATTATATTTAGCAAAACCGCAAATTTTATTTTATAATTTTTGTCCCTCGGGGGGTTTGAACCTCGGTCGTTTGAATTTCTGTGCGAGCGCTCTAACCACTATACCACACAATGTTACTTATCCATCCTACAATTAATATTAACGGTTGGTAAAAAGTAGGTGCGAATGTTTAGATTCATAAGTAAGTAATTCTTCACAACTTCTCCCTTACAAAAAACTTTTTGCTAGGTACTATTTTCTGCTGAGTACTAACATCTTGAAACATACAAATTTACAACTAGAAACAATAATGGTTTCATACATAAACACTCGAGCATTGAAAGATAGTCCAATTTGTAAAGAGTAATCAAATTACATTTTCCAAAAAATATTTACGCAATTCACAAAATGTTATAGTTGTCGTAGATCGGTAGAAACTATGACAAACTACAACTATTGTACATAATATTGTTGGTAATTTCCATGTCAAAAAGTACTACAACATGTACGACAATTTTTCCTATGTGCTTCCGAAATGTCGTATCAATACACCAGAGTTGGAAAACTTTTTTTTTTTTTATTTATTTTTTTTTATTTATTTTATAACTATAATCTACAACATTTAACTATAATCTACAATAATATAACATTTTGTGGATTGGGTAATTATGTTGTGGCTTAAGTTCGTAAATATTCGAAAAATATAATCAAAAAAATTACAGATAATTTTCACATAATTTTAAATTAGAATTAATTTTTTTGTGAAACAGTAATAAATTTTTTAATTTTGCTTTTCAGCAAAACCAAAATCAAACCCCTGAATGCGCTATGGCTAATCTTATTATTCTTCTCTTAAAAATTAAATATTAAATTTTGTTTCATCAATTAAGTAGATCAGAGTTAAATTCTATTAAGAACTTTTTTTTTGCACTGAATTGTTTTGATGATCAAAGGAGAAAATTACCAATTCTTAATGGTACAAATTTAACTTTGATCTAATTTAAACGTTTCAAAACTAACTTAAAAAATTATCACTCTTCCTGGGTTTCGAACTCGGATCTCTAGACCGTATAACAACAATCTTAAATATTGAACTTCAGCTCTTTCTATTTTTGTTTGTTTTTATGTACCACTTAATTATTAAGCAGCCAAATGCTAAAATTAACTGCTCTAAAAATCAAATATTTATCAATAAATTGTTACAAAATTATTAAAAATTTTCAATATGAAATAGAATTATTTAAAATTCCATAAATGAAAATAAATTGTTCAACATTTATTTCTCCACTAAATAAGTGACTCATGCCACCATAATTTTCTTATGAAATTTAACAGATGTTTTTATAAAATTTGTTGTTGTTTGTTTTTCACTTTTCCGGCAGATTTTTTTTCCTACGCAGTATGTATTAATGAGCCTACTTAAACAATTTTGAAAAACACAAGTGAATGAAGTCAAAACTTTTAATTTGTTTTTGTTTTTGATATCAATTAGGAAGAAAACTTTATACTAATAATAATAATTATTATTTTTTAAATATTATATACATACGAGTATGTATGTAGACTTGAAAACACAAAAAAAAATCTGTTAGAAAATTTAAAAAAAGAATTCCCTAAAAATATGATTTTTCTTTAAGACACATATATTTACATTTTTTATGATCGTATTTTCTGTTCAGTACTGTGCCATTCATAATTTTTTTTTAATAATGTAAAGAAATGCTGTCTGTCACTTAACAAAGTGCAATAAACAGTCACAACACTTATAATCAGATGTTTATGCAACTGATCGTCATCATCTACTAGTGATGATGAAGACAAATAAGAGAAATACCGCCAAGGAAAAGTTTATAATTTATCTTCCTTCCTTATTGCACTATAAATTACACAATTGCCAATATGTGTACTTAAAATGTTTATAAAGATTTTACATGTATATAAATTAGACCGTACCTCAAAGAAAAGTTTCCCTTCACCGCCTCTAGAATAAGGTATTTTTAAAATGTGGTTTCGAAAAAAATTTTTTATATTTTGCGGAATATAGGGTTCCCATTTATGATATATCAATGTTTTTGTCTCGAGAAGACAAATGTTTTTCCTTAGAGGAGGCCATAGACCTCAAGTATCTCTTCCGAGTATTTATCCACCAGATCTCTGTTTGTACTACCCTAATGTACCACCCTAATGACAGAAAATTAATGCTCGGAAGCAGCTGTGAAACTTCTGCTCAAGAAGCATTTCGATAATTCGAACAGAATCCTTATAAATTTAATTGGAAAATAAAAGCTCCCTAAAAATCATTACAGTTTTATCAAAGAAGAATTACTATAATTCCTGCAGGACAGTCAGAATTTGTAGTCGGATTTTTCAATATTTATAACGAAATCGTGTCTTTTTGTCTACCTCTTTTGCTTCTCTAACCCGTTTGCTTCTAAACAAAAGCAAATATTATGCTTTTGTATTACGTTTTTTTTTCAAGTAATATAAAAACTTCCGCATATTTCAACATATTGTGTATGTACATACATAAATTCAGAAACGAAAATTTTTATTTCGATTTTCATTTTCTAAAACAGGCAGTTAAATTATTGTGAAACGGAGTTTTGAGCATTAACGGCCGTATATATGTATAATGAAAAGTTAGCAACTTGTTAGTATTTGGGACAAAAAACTGGCGGGTTTATCACCCGCTATAGGCTGATATTATTAAAACTTTCCATACCCTCTATTTGATAACTAGTCAGATAATCGAAAAAATTAAATACCTTGTACGTTTAAGTAAGAATTTTCACGTATTGGAATGTCGTTGTACACAGTGGCTAAGTGTACAACGACATGCTAATTTTTTATTATACATAAGGCTGTTAATGTTTTTCTTAAATTTTATGGCCTTTTATGGCCCTTTAATTCAAAAAGGCTTTAAATGGGACAGTTACAAATTCTACAATTTTATTAAATGCTATTTCAGTATTTGAAGAGTATAATGAACTATAGTGAGAGAATTTTGATGAACGGCATTGCCGACAACTGTTAAATGGAATGAGAAAATTCTCTTCACATCTCCCTTTTAGACAATCTAATCTCCCTATTGCACTCAGTGAGATTAACTCTGCTGTGGGTTTGGTCCTATTAAAGTTCTTCCTTACGATTTTTCTCTGTTTTGCCTTACGCACAATAGTATGGTCACTATGCGGCACATAAATGCCCAAAGCGGATTTTACTGTAGTTCATCAATCGACCCTATAGAATCTGGCAGCCAGTTAACTTCTTTAGCCACATATTTTTTGAAGTAGGTCCAATTAAACTTCTTAGGGACTAGCAACTCTAACCAAATTAAATCGAATGTGCATATGATCGGATAAAGATACCTCGTCTGAATGTATCACACAACGTAATATCCAATACCTCCGACCTAATAAAGTTAACAAACATAGATCTGCTGCCAATATTAATACATAAATTTTGCAAAATTTTAATTAAATTTTAATTTAAATCATATTCATCAAAATTGTTTATTGGCGCCAGAATGGATATGGTGTTCTAAAGCTTTTAAAACGTTATTTTTTTACACACACACATACATACTATGTTTAATAAAATATTCATGATTTTAGCGATCAATTTTTATACTCATCCATATAAGATATTTTAATATATACGACCCACCACAATACCACCAATTCATTTTTCATTCACTTTTTTTATTTCAAAATCTTAAACTGGCAACAGTCAGTAAAAGTGGCATTATGTGCCACATGTTCTTCATATTTCCATCTATCCATTCTATAACCGGACTAAATCAAGCCAACCAATCATTGAGTTGATAACTTAAAAGTCAAAATAATAACATGTGCCCCAAAGCAGCACTACTACAGCGAGTACAAACAAATTGATGAAGCAACTCCTGTATAAATAAAAATACCAGATTTCTGTGCATAACACATGTACGAATATTTTTTTACTCTTTTAATGTTTTCCTGCACTTTACTTGTACTTCCTCTTTTGCATGTTCCCCTATATTTTCTTATACTTTAGTTTCAATCAATTTGATTGTCTTTTTATTGTTTTTACATTTACTGCAAGCAATTGAGCAAACATATATTTTGAACACGCTGTTGCCTGCCCTTCAGTCTTTGTTTATTTCTATACTTGCTAAAGATCAGAAACAGTTTTATAAAGGGTGCATCATCACTAAATATCATCGTCGTCATCAAAATATTTATGCTTATACGCCACTTACATATATATCAAATAAATATATTTTACGTTTTATTTTGCTTATTTTTTTAAAATAATTTTAAGAAAAAGAAAAAAACAAAAAACACTCAAGTGGCTGATTATCAACAGATGTTATATTACGATTTCGAATTTGGCAACTTTTTGGAATTCTAAAATTATTTAAAATTCTATAGCTGCAAATATTCTTTTTGATGGTAATTAAGGAAATTAGTCGTCAGGATTTTAAAAAAAAAATTTAGACAAAGGAGTCAATCAATGCTGGATAAGTTTATCCCCTCATATCCTACAGAGTGAAATTGGTTCAAGAATTTTTAATACTAATTGGTGGATTTTTTGAGGTTCTTCCAAGTATACCGAAGTATTTAGGGCTCCAACGGTCCAAAAAAATTTCACATACGTAGGATTGGATTTAACTATGCTGGAATGGCGTTGTGAAACTTACATACGAGGTTGATGTGAAAAGCGGTTCGTTCAAAATATCTTAAATAATCTTTGAAAATCCCTCGAGTAATTTTATCGGTGTGCACAATATTCTTTACTACGGTTCTCCGGAGGCTTTTCTGATAGCTACTTCCTGCAGAAAATATGAATACGTAGGGGAGTAAATTTCTACTCATGCTGTGAATTGTATTGGAATTTTTTTCATTCTCCCTCTATAATCCGATTTTTTCAAAGGTGTTCAAATAAAAATGAAAATAATTCACGGCGACCATGACAATATTTTTAACTGATAGCCCCAGTTGTCGGTCTTACTTTAAAGTAAGCGTTTGTGGTATGTGCGTAAATGAAGTCATATTGGGCAATTTTCGAGTAGTGTGGACTAGAATTGATCCAACAGACTGCAGAAATTTAATAAGGAAGTAAGATACGTAGTATAGAAGCCTATACCAAATCGTCGTGCAGGTGTTTATGTGCTCTATGCGCCATTTCATATTTTTTATATATCACGAGTTAATGATACCGAACTTCGGTTCTCCAGCACATAAAAAAGATACCACTTTTGGTTTTCGCCCCCAAATTTTTCAAGTCTGCAATCGGTTTTCGGATATCTTGTCCAGTTTCGGAGATAAATAGCCGAAAACAGATTACAGTTTTTCAAAATTTCAGTGTCAAAAACCTAAAGTGGCATCATTAACTCGAGATATATAAAATGAGCACATAAACTCCCACACGACGATATATTAAAATTCAGGTATATTATAGAATTTGTTTAAAATTAAATACAACCCATAAAATTGTAACGAAATCACTGGTTCCAAACATGACAAATCAGTTTAATTTATCTAAAACATGCTTAATTTTGTAGATAATATTTTTTTTTAGGAATTTAGGGAAATTTAAATTATTTGAAGTGTATTAAATGAACTAATGCATAATTTACGATTTAAGAAAGTTGTTTTATGAGTTGAAGGAAACAATTTTAATTCGTTTTTGGGGGTGGTGTAGTGTAGTGATTAGAGCGCTCGCTTATAACAAAAAGTAGCTTAGATTCGAGTTCCAGAACTGAAGAAAATTAAGAACAAAACTTTATGTGGCATTTCGAAGCTTTAATTAAAAAAAAAAATAAGAAGTTCCCTCCCACCTCTAAGAAGCCCATCCTTAAGAAAGTCGCCCCCTGACTTTCCATCCTATCCGCCTTTAACTTATCAAACGAATGATCAGGAGAAAGCGCCACAAACTGGGAAGTAATAGACAGAACTAAGCAAGTATCATAACCTACTTAGTAAAGATCCTCAATAAAACACAATTAACCTCAACAGATGAAGCAATTGCTCTTGATCATTTCAAGAGTGAAGATATAATACTGGCCTTTGAGTGATCAACTGACAGGACAGCAATTTGTCTCATTGATATAAAGCACTTAATAGAAAACAAATTATCTCTATATCCAATTCTAATACATTGCACAGCATAAGTACGTGTGTAAAGTATTAGTCTGTTCACACGTAAGATTCTTATTTTTTAGATTTTGGTTTATTCTTCTTTGAACTATCTTCGGCGTTCAGACAATACAATTCTTACTTTTGACGTCAAGTATTGTATTGTGTGTATGCATGAATAAATCGTATTCCCAGTACAGGATAGAGTGTACTCGTTTCTTTACCCCTCGCCGCCTTCGCCTATAAAGATGCAATCTTATAAGTAAGAATCTCTACGTGTGAACACAGACTAACAAAAAAAATTTTTTTTTAAGAAATCATTCGATTTCACAGTTTGCTACTCACGCTAATTTACATAAAAATTAAACCATTATTGGAATTTAGAGATGATTTAAAATTAATTCAGTTCATGTGATAATCTCTATTGCTAGGAATATACTGTTCTAATGACTTATTATCGAGACTTTGGTTATTTTCTTATAACGACATAAATTACATTAAATTTATTGTATTCTTGTTGAAAGAGTGGAGTAAATAAACTGACGCTCTTAGTAGTCTTCTGGCAACATGGGTGCTGCGAAAAACTAGGCCGTAACTCCGATATAGGGTTGAAATGGTGAATTATGTATGTACCAACTAATAAACTCTGGAATTCAATATTGTATTTGGAGTCACAATATTATATGGATTAAATCAGTATTAATGTCTTTTTTATTAAATCATAATCAGTTTTTCTTTGCTTAGAAATAAAAAAGAAATTAAAATTTTATTTGCTAATATTCATAAAATTAAATAGATTGACTTGAGACTGAAACATGTAATTCTTCAAATCTCAATAAATAACCTGAAAACTCACGACCTATTATTATTTAAAAAGTGCACAAACATACAGTCATGCTTACTGTGGACTTGAATATTGGACTGATTATAAGTGTTTATCAGAAGCAATACAAATACACACATAATTATTTAATTAGTGGCTGCTCATAAAATGCATAATTTAATTAATGACAAATTTTTTCCAAAAACTAAATTTTAAATCAATTATCATTTCAGTTTTTCTTTTATCACATTTAACAGTGCAGAGCGGTCTGTTTGTTTAATTATATTATACATTTTTATTAATAATAAATTCAATAATTAATAGAGCTTGTTTAACAAAATGTTTTCAAAATACATACAACAGACCATTAAAAAAAAATATGCCATAAAAAATTAAAGCGCCAAAAAACTCATCAACAAAAACAACCACGAAATCATACAATTAAAAACAAAATTTTAGCCATTATAATGGGCCACATTAAGACAAACAAAAAAAAAAGAAAAAAACAGAATAGCGACAACGCCAATCAACAGCTGTTTTCTCTACCCATTGTCTGTCACTTGCCACAATATTTTAGAATGTTTAGCTAAATGTTGACACGAACGGGTTGAAAGAATATTTCGATATCATTATTTTTGCTTACACACTTGAATTTTTTCAAAAAATTTTTATTTTAAACACAAATTTATTTAAGAAACATATTTATTGGCGTTTACATTGTTTCCTGGGTGTACAACGTGGTCTACTCTTCATTTTATATGGAAATAAACTACCAACTGCCACCATTATATGGCACATCATTTAATTCTGTTTAAAAGTGTTTTGTAAATGCTTTATGGGGCAGGTGTTAATATGCCATCCAAGGAGGCATAAGACTTGTTTTTCTTTTGTTGATTACAAAAAATTTTCTTCTTTTTTCTTTTTCAATTTTAATTATTACTTTTAACATACATAAGTATGACGAAGTTGATTTTCATTATGATATGATTTACGGTACTCTTTATTTTAATTTTTGCAAAATAACATGCTAAAGTAGAATGCAAAATCATTTAAACTTCGATAAAATGAGTTTTAAAAAGCGTAATGAAGTAAAACGTGATAAAATATGGTCAGCAGGAAAAACTTACTTACTTACTTACTTAGCTGGCCATAACAACCCGTTAACGGGTTTCGGCCTGCCTCAACACTAGTCTCCAGGCGTCTCTGCTAAGCGCACGCCTTCTCCAGTTGGTCACACCAATTAATGACAGGGCTCCATCTACCTGGTCTTTCCAACGTAAACATGGACGTCCTCTACGCCGACGTCCAGTGACCTTCGCATCGAAAACCTTTTTCGGTGGAGCAGATTCTTCCATCCGAACAACATGGCCGAGCCAGCGCAGCCGCTGGATGTTAATGCGCTGGACAACATCTACGTCGCCGAGGAGCTCATACAGCTCATAGTTGGTCCTAATGCGAAACTCATCGCCTTGCTTCAGTGGACCAAAGATCTTGTGAAGAATTTTTCTCTCAAACACTCCCAGGACCGCTGCATCGGCACAAGACAGCGTCCATGCTTCCGCACCATAGAGAAGCACCGGAAGAATAAGCGACTTGTAGAGTGTTAACTTCGTCGCACGAGAGAGGTCTCTGTTACTAAACTGCCTACCGAGACCGTAGTAGCACCTGTTGGCCAGTGTAATTCTTCGCTTGATCTCCAGACTGATATCATTCTTGCTGGTAATGGCGGTGCCAAGGTAGATGAACTCCTTGACCACATCGAATGTATAGTTGCCGGCTGTAACCTGGGAGCCGATACGATCAACGTCCCTACTCGTCGACAACATGTACTTCGTCTTGCTCTCATTTACCGCCAGACCCATTTTAGCAGACTCTCGTTCAATAGCATTAAAGGCTGCGGTGACATCTCGCTTGGTATGTCCAATGATGTCTATGTCGTCGGCATACGCAAGGAGCTGGACACTTTTATTAAAAATAGTGCCATTACGATGCACACCTGCCTTTCGCAAAACGCTCTCCATGACGAAGTTGAAGAGGTCGCAGGATAAGGGATCGCCTTGTCTGAAACCTCGCACGGTATTAAAAGGCTCGGAGAGGTCTCTTCCTACCTTGACGGAGCTGCAGGAGTTGCTCAGCGTCATTCTGCATAGCCTTATCAGCTTAGCAGGAATACCGAGCTCAGACATTGCGGCATAAACGCGATCCCTTATTGGGCTATCGAAGGCTGCCTTATAGTCGACAAAAAGATGGTGTGTGTCGACTTGACTTTCATGGGTCTTCTCCAGGATTTGGCGCAGTGTGAATATCTGGTCAATCGTGGACTTACCAGGTCTGAAGCCGCACTGATAAGGTCCAATCAGTGAGATGGCGGATGGCTTCAGTCGTTCACACAATACGCTCGTAAGAACCTTATATGCGATAGGGAGGAGGCTTATACCCCTGTAGTTGGTGCATATAGTGGGATCTCCCTTTTTCAGGATGGGACAGAGAGCACTAAGATTCCAATCGTTGGGCATACTTTCCTCCAGCCATACTCTGCAAATGAGCTGGTGCATGCACCTAACCAACTCATCGCCTCCATACTTGAAGAGTTCAGCTGGCAAACCATCAGGTCCAGCTGCTTTGTTGTTCTTCAGTCGCCATATGGCAACCTTGACCTCTTCATGGCTGGAGGACGGGATCTCGACGTCGTCGTTAATGATTGGGTCCGGCACAGCATCTCTAGAGGCGGAATTTGTGTCGCCATCGCCCTGCAATAGATTAGAGAAGTGCTGTCTCCATAATCTTAGTGTTCCTTGTGCATCTGTAACCAGGTTACCATGTTCGTCTCTGCAGAAGGTTGCTCCGGGCTTTAAACCAGTAGTAAGACGCCTTATCTTTTTATAAAAATTTCGAGCATCATTTCTACTCCTGCACATCTCGATTTCCTCACGATCACACCTTTCTTGCTCTCTTTTCTTCTTTCTAAATAGGCGTCTCTCTTCCCTCCTCTTTTCTCTATACGCCTCCACCGTTGCTCTTGTAGTGGTGGACTGCGATGTTCTTCTATAGGCAGCGTTCTTTGCTGCAGTGGCCTCACGGCACTCTTCATCGTACCATTGGTTTCTGCGGGGAGGACGCTCAAAACCAAGAACTGTTTCGGCAGCGCTGCGCAGAGAGTGAGCGATGTGAGACCACTGTCCACCAATACTTTCGAGAGAGGATGGGATGTAATTGAGCTCGTTAGAAAGACGATCGGAAAACGATCGGAAAACGACCTGGCTGTCTCTTGTGATCGCAGCTTTTTGATGTCCAGCTTCCCTTGCACACTAGAACGTGTCGTATTCGACGCGCATATACGCAGTCGCATCTTGGCTGCGACAAGATAATGGTCCGAGTCGACATTTGGACCTCTAAATGTGCGCACGTCTAGTATGCTGGATACATGCCTTCCATCAATCACAATGTGATCGATCTGGTTGTTGGTAGATCGATCAGGAGAGAGCCAGGTGGCCTTATGGATATCGAGATGCTGGAACCTGGTGCTACAAACTACCATGTTTCGCGCCGCGGCGAAATCGATCAGTCTCATGCCGTTCAGTGAGGTGGAATTATGAAGACTGAACTGTCCGACAGTGGGGCCAAAGATACCTTCACGTCCAACTTTCGCATTGAAATCGCCGAGGACAATTTTGGCGTCATGTGCCGGACACCTATCGTATACGTTTTCGAGCTTTGCGTAGAATGCATCTTTGACCGCATCATCCTTCTCTTCCGTCGGGGCGTGCACGCAAATAAGGCTGATATTATAAAACTTTGCCTTTATTCGGATCGTAGCAATTCTTTCGTTCACGGGGGTGAACTCCGAGACAAGATGGCGAAGTCTCTTACTTACTACGAATCCGCAGCCAAATTCGCGTCTCTTGTCATGGCAGCTGTAGTAGATGTCACATGTTGCTTGCCTCGTACAACCTTGTCCTATCCATCGCATTTCCTGGATGGCGGTGATGTCAGCCCTGCATTTTGTGAGAGCATCCGCCAATTGGATAGAGGCACCCTCCCTATAAAGGGTTCTCACATTCCAGGTGCATATCCTTAAATCATAGTCCTTAAAACGTTTGCCAAGTTCGTCAACATAAAAGGGGGTCCGTTTAGAGGCTATTGTTTTTGCTTTCATTGAAGTTTTTTTTTTTTACGTGGTGGGTTTCAAGCCCTACGCACAACCCAAATTTAAAGTCCAGGGGATTGGACAATCGCGGCATACATTAGTTAACAAGCTAGCGGGTGCTAGTATGTCATCCAGGAGGGCCACGTGGAGGCTGTATGTCTACTTGAATACAACGGAAACAAGGATCGTTCTGGAGGCCGCCAGGTTGACCCCAATCAGAGACTTTGCCTTGTCCGAAGTATCCCATCCATCCCAGCAGAAAAAACAGAAGGCGATAAAACGAATTCAAAGCGTGCGAAGGCAAAGCATTCGACTGGGAAAGTTATGGCATTCCTAAATTCAAATTAGTTCGTCATAATTGTTTTGGATGCTAAGTGTTATAAAAACAGTACTTCAATTAAATTTGAACAATGGAAAAAAATGTTTCCGAATTAGAAAACACGGGTTTCGTTTGGTCATGTTATATTTTGTTGTTAATTAAGTAAAAATATTACTTTATTATCGCACAGTATTCGAATATGATTGAGCCGGTTATGTTAGCCATTTAATTATAAATATTTTATTTGAAACTTTTGCAATTTCATTCACTATACCAAATTTGGTATATTGATTTATTATATTAATTTTGGGGACAAGCTCTGATTAAGAGGCTTGTCAGCAGACTATTTCCCAGAGATGGTATCAAAATTATAAGTTCTTAGGTTTCGAAAATGTATACACTAAATGAGAATTATATACCACTTAGGCCCATTATTACAACCTACCGATAGTTAAAGGTCGGATTTTAGCAGACAGATAAATTGCTTTTTGTTATTACTAGTTAACTTTAACATAAAGGTAAGGCAAGCTTCCCAATAACTTTATCGGTCACTTAAGGTTAAACTTTACTTTTAATAACAAAGAGCAATTTATCTGTCTCATAAAATCCTACATAATTATTTGTTACCAATAATATAGTGAACCTATTATGTTGAATTTCTCTTACACTATATTTTAGTAAATAACTTCTGCATTTCGTATTCTTCCTGTTTGGTATGCCAAACGCTATTTTGTATTTCATTGAGTCAATCTTTTTCAACACTTTATATGCCTTTTGATTATATTCAAGTTGATAACATTTATGTTTATGAGAATACTTTATGCTGTCATATTTTTTCTTTTATTCTTTCTCATTATAACATACAATATATTAAATTTGGGTCAAAATCATTAAATTTTTAACTTTAAGGTTTACGAGTATGAGTCTTCCGAAAAAAAATAACTTAAAACCACTTGTCTTTCTTCTGTTTAGTTACGTTTTATTTATGAGGCGATTTAAGCTATACAATAAACGCCTTTTAAAAATATCATCTGAAACATCTCTTTCATTTAAACAGGATAATATTGTGCCCATTTCAAAAGATCGCCAATTATGTTTACAAAATAAGAATATGGTTGGCAAAGATCGAATATTTCAGTTTACTACACCTTAAATGAAGAGAGAGACATACTATAAGTTGTTCGAAAGTGAATACCTAAATTGTTGGTTGTATAGGTATAGGACTTCACCGCCCTGGCCATGAGACAACGAAGGTTCTTGGCTTGTCAACTTTATTTGAACATACATACATAACTGGCCATTACAACCCTGTATCAGGGTTACGGCCTAAAGTCGACTCCTAACGACAGACTTGTGAAACTTGTTCAAGGCAAATAGTTACTCTCAGAGCTTTTGCCAGAAGACTGCTGAGAGGTAGTCGCTGAAAGAAATATTTTTTCATACTTTTTTTTTTGAAGATGCCAGAAATCTCTTAGAAATACCGCAAAAGCGAGATTTATTTCGCATTCGGGATGGTTTTCTTCTTTACCTGTGACAACAAATGTATACCTGGGCTGGTTGAGATGCTTCTGATATTAAAATTTTGCTTTATATCTATAAACTTAATATGTGGTTTTCAAAATAAATGTTAACAGTTGAAGCTTTTTGAAGCGGTTTAAATTTTTATGTTATAAAAAGTTATACAAAAAACTAAATTTTATTGCAAATACTTATTTATTTTGTATTTGGTAAACCAATACATTTGTATATGATTTTGTGGATATTGTCAAATACCTGTTTTAGACACAGCGCTTTTTAAACTTTATATTTTCAGCAAAAATTTGTAGTATCGCTGTCGTTTTACCAGGTATAACACGAAAAATGCTACTCTCTAAGATATGAATTGTTGCTCATGGGGATATAATCGACATGTGGACAATTGTACTATCTCGGAAGGCTATGTATTTGACTTATTTTTAAATCTTGATTTCAATAAATCCATTACTAGGATTGCCGTATGGCATAAATATTTTCAAAATTATTTGGTTCTTTTCGAAAAAGCATCCTTGCCCTGCATTACGACAGCAAGCTTTTACTAAAGAATAAAAAATAATGAACAACTTATGTATACAGTTTTGCTGCAAGACTACCATATATTTGCATAAAAAAGTTATAAAAGAAAAAACAATTTGATTTCAATTACCAAATGTCGTAATGCAGTTGCAGTGATGAATTTACGAACTGGGGGTTACTTTGTATTTCGATTCAAATCAAAAATCTTACGAATTTGTAAAAATTTACGAATTTGATTCAACCAGTGTATAAACCTCACCTAATGAAGTTGGTAGGGTCTTGTAAAGCTTTGGTTTCAGTTCAAATTCCTTTTATAAGTTGTGCGAATTAAAAACTGTTTTTCAAAATCAATTCGTTTATAATCATATTTGTATATCTTGGCACAATTAAAGCTAAAGTTACTGGATTTGGTGTGAATAATTTCATGGTCAAGGCACATCATCAATAAGAAAGTGGGCGGCATCGGACAAGTCAGCACGGTACCTCCCATACAAGTTAAATAATAATTTTTCATATCTCTTGAGAAAGGTAAAAGCGAATATGTGTATATAAGGAGATCTAAATTAACAAGCTAAGGTAAGAACAAGATAGCTTTGGAAATGGGCTGCACAGGGCAACGATGCCTAGGTAATGCTAGAATAAAAATAAAATAAAAATATATTGCCTGGAGAGAATCAGATCATTGTTGAGCATGAAATGTAGAAATGCCATCAGCATTACTGCAGTACTAAAAGGTTTTTAAGTCATTGGGGAGCAGTCAGATTATATATTCCATTTAATAAGTACCGCCATAGTTGTAAACAACCAGAGAAAAGATAAACGATTTTTATTTGCGAATGCCTTGCTCTATGGAGGTGGAGAGTGTTAACCTTAGGTAAAACGCTCTTTGATAACATTAGGCAGCTGGCTGATGCGAACATTGATCGACTTAAGAAATTTCTGTATCGCAGGGACTTTATATAGCTACGCAGTGTAGAAATGTTTCTTTTTTAACAAGTTGGTAGCGAACATGTAGCAACAAAATGGTGCGAGAGTGTGTAAAAATATAAGCAGGTTGCTTATATTTTTAAGTTTTATTTTTAGTTAAAAAAATAAAATTTTATTTCTTAAAATAAAAGTGTAAATAATTTTGTAAAATAACGACAGTTCCTATAATGTTTCTATAAACGATTATAATTCACTGAGAAACTTTGTTTTAATAATTTAATATTTCTGCGGTTTCTTAATAGCTGTTAACACTGAACACTATAAAACATGTTATTTAGCTCCTTGAGGAAAGTAAACCTTAAAAAACTCCTAAATGTTTATATTTAAAGGCTATTATGGACCAAGGTGTCTGGTTACATGATGTGACACATGTTTGCCAATTAAATTTACGACTTATAATTACGGTTTTAAAAATTGTTAATAATAATTTATTTTTTTCATACCATTTTACTCGTATTTTAATGAAAATTGATAAATATTTAAGCAATTACCGTTGCTTTGGCAAACTGTATACTCAGTTTTATTCAACACCTTAAATTTATTTATATATTTATAAAAATCGGTCTTTCGTTCTTCTGTCTTTTTTAAAGTTTTGCATAGGGCTTTCAGCATTAAAACATAAAACAGCAAATAGGCTCTTTAAATATGTATAATCTTCGATCATTACCAACTTATCACCGTTTAAAACAATATGACCATTAACCATACGATTAAACGGCTCTTGTGTTTTAAGTGCAATCAAGGAAATGGTGAATTTGTGCCAACCAAAAAGGGTCACTTTTTAAATATTTAATGATTTATGCCTCTTTGGTGTTAAACGCTAAAAAACAAAGAATCCTTTTTTTGTTTTTTTTTTAAATGGTTTGACTGGTTAGTGTTATGCATTTCATATTGAAAATTAATTAATGAAATGATAATCATGAACAGTCAGTCATTTGTTTAGTATTTAAAGTGATAATTGCGTAATATTTTAAAATTGCATGAATCCTTTTAGGGATTTTATTTTTAGGAAGAATTCCTTTATTGTGTGCTTAAATACATATGTATTTTTATTTATTAAGACCAATACTCAATAGACCTCTACTCATACTGTGCATTGTATTTACATTCTTTTTTGGGATCTTTTTCGGGGTGTAGTACCTTCACTTCACTCTTGAATGATCAACAGCAATTGCCCTATCTGTCATTGGATTTTGATTATGGTGAGGATTTTCGCTAACTAGGTAGCTGTTATCTACACCTTCCCAGTCGTTGGCGCTTTGTTATATTATAAGCAATCAATTTTGTTCATAATAAAACAATTTATATCTCGGGAAAGTTAAATTTTATTTTGATTTTTTTATTGAGTTTGTTTTTTCTTAGAAAAAAGTCGCGGAAAGCCTTTTTATTTTAGTGTATACTTAAAAGGATTATACTTTAGCTAAAGTTACTTGTAATGCTAGGAACACAATTGGGGTGAACGACGAATTTTGCCCACCTCGAAGACTTTGTCAGCTAAAATTCGCTGCAGAATTTGTAGTATGAAACACAATAGCGACGAATACATAACTAATAACATAACTCTTTCCCATATTTCGTTCTTTTTTTTTGCAAATCTTTTTAATCTTTTGAAGCTAGATTCATTCAGGCATTCATGACATCGCACATTTTCAATTATTATTTCACTTGTGCCCATTTTTTATTTATTAATTTGAAATACTTAATAAACATTAGATTTAAACTTACTGAAATCGTAATTGGCAGGAAAACCATTCACTGGAAGATTGTTCCCTAAACGTGCGGCTAAAGAACGAATTCTCTCTATAATACATTGGGCGACTCAGTGAACAATCAACTACAAAAGGATGAGCTCTGAGAGAGGTACGAGTAGTCCGTGAAAATATGCGATTATCCGGAATCAAGACTTTTATTTCATTAGAGCAAACAATGAAACGCACGCCACATTACGCCGATGCTCCAACGAATCGCTAGAGTTGGATACCCTACCGGCGCTGATAAGTACCTTAGCTCTTTCCTGTACACGTTCCAGAAGCCCTAAAATATACTCTGAATCACCGGCTAATACGTGAGAGTTGTACTCCATTGTAGGTCGGATAAAGGTCTTGTAAATATTGAGAGGTTAGATGGAGTGAAGTTTTTCCTACACCGTTTTAATAACCGAATGCTTCATTCGACACTCGAAATAAGTGATCATTCCAACGGACATCACAATTAATTCTCATGCCGAAAACATCAAGAGCGTTTGCCTCCTCGATACTTATATTACCCATAGTCACAGATGATAAGATTGTATTATCACCACCACAACATGCGTGATAATACGACATTAAGTCTTTCGCACTCGGAGATTATTTGCAGGTTATTTGTAAGTGTATCATTCTCTATGTTTAATTTCAATGGGTTAAAATTAGCAAAAAAAAAAAAAAAAAACATGGTCACCCTGAACTGATTAATTCATCGTTCGCTGGCAAACAAATTAAAATTAAATATAATTTGAGTTCGGCGCGAGGCTAATTTCGCCGTACGCCTTATGTTTGTATGCGAATATTCGAGACTAAAAATTTGTCGTTTGTTACGAGACTTTTGCTAGACTCAGGGGTGATCACTTGACCCATATCACGGTTTCATGCAACAATAAAAAAATTTCTAAGTATTTCAATAAAAAATTAATATACTGGGAGAAGAAAAAACCCATCCATCATACGATCATAACATCAACCAAAAAAAAAAAAAAACAGCAACAGAAAAACATTTTGAACCCCCCCCAGATAGTAATATCCTGACAAGATGTTGTGTCCCAGTCTCGTCGCTGCCCATCCAACCTGTGTCAGTTGTAAAATTCTACCTGACCCTCTCACTATACTTTCCATCAACACATTCACATCTTGCACGTACCAATTTCGATCCTTACCATCGATATAGAAATCCTTTTAAAAAAAATTCACCAACACATATTTATTTTCTTTTCAACAATAAACATTAAACAAATCAATCATTTATTAATATAAAATATAAATTAACAATATATATATAGAAAAAAATTTGGTAACATTTAGTGGTGTTACCATATTTTTGTCGCAATTAAATACAAATTTAAATGTATGACTGAAAAACAGAAACTGTATTCAAATGTCACTTAAGTTTAAATTAAAATTAAATAATTTCATATTCAAATATGAAGTTAAAAACTGGACATTAAAGTTGGCGTTAAATATGTAAAACATGCCTTCAGCTTGTTTTAACTTTAGAATATGCTTTTACGTTTAAAATAGGTTTTCAGTTGTCTGTAGCAAACAAAACTATTACTTTAAACAAAAGTATACTTTAAAAAACGTAAAGCATACTTTTTTCATGGCCGTAGTTTTTAGAGTTCTACATATCCTACTATACATACTAGTGCTGGCAAAGTATTGAGTAATGGGTACCGAGTATCGAGTATTTCTACTAATTTTTGGGTACTCAATACTTAAAAGTAACTACACAAAACTTTAATTTCTTCTAAGTTGTATGGAAAATTTAAATTTTAACTGTCAAAACCAAATTCTGTCTAAAAATACAATACTGTGTGAAATTGTTGTCTCTTAAAAAGAAAATCCGTTAAAAGTAATGAGTAGTATTGTGTACCCAAATGGAAGTACTCAATACTATCCTATACTATACTATTCCCCATTACCACATTGTTTCAGAATTACGACCTAGCTCCTCGCAGCAATCATGTTGTTTGTGTCAATTTTTATCCATGAGTACCAGGACCTACAGTTTAAAGTCAACTCCGAATGACAGACTTGAAAGCTTTTTCATGGTAATCAATTACTCCCAAAGCTTTTGCCAGAAGACTGCTAAGAGATAGTCGCTGAAAGAAATATTTTTTTCATATTTATTTTTTTCAAGATGTCAGAACTGAGATTTAAACTATGGTCTTAGTAAGCCAACACACTAACCACTAAGTCACGGAGACTACGACATATCATAGTAAAGAAGTAACAATATCAGTTAAAACTGGTATAGTTTTGACAAGATAGAAATACATATTTAAAATATTGACCTTGATGATGTAGTCCAGTTTTCAAAACAATGGAAAAATATGTAAAATTCTTTTTGCCTTTTGAAATTTTGAGTTCTTTTCGCGTGTTCTTTTTAAAAAATTTTTCATCATTAAAGCTATGGTCACATTAGAAAAATATTTGATGAAAAAACGTAACCACTATTTAATGGATTTTTTTTGTTCAAAAATGTTGTCCTTTACCAAAGTTTTTTAAACAATTTTTAAAAACAGAATATATGATGATATAATACTCAAGTTTTTTATTAATTAAATCTGAATTATAAGATAATAATAAAAATAAATTTTTCTAAAAAATAGTGGTTACGCTTTTTTCATCAAATATTTTTCTAATGTGACCGTAGCTTAAGTGTAGAAATGCAACTTTTCTCGTCCTCAAAAAATCACAGGGTAATGATAATGCACTGAGATAAAGCTGTCATTTTTATTATTGTTTTTATTTGACATTCTTAATAAGCTTTTATTTAAATTTAAAATATTTAAATTTTAAAATTTTTTTTATCAACAGGGGACTATTTATGTTCTTTTTTGCATAAAACTGGGTGCAACTTAATAGGGTGAGTGAAATGCTTTTAAATTGTCACTTTTTTTAAGACAAAAGTTTTTTCCAGAAAAGAAAACGCCATAAGTTTTTACTGCAATCTAATACACAAATGCTCAAAGCTGCTTGTCTTGTGCGTAAATTGTATGCAATTTTAGTGAAAAAATAAAAGTAAAAGTACATAGCATGCTTTCATCCATCAACAGCTATCGTTCATTGAAAAATTTTAAGTCATAATAAGAAAACTTTGCTGTAGTTCTTACATTGACATGTTGACAAATATTATGTCAAGATACTCATGTATGTATATTACAATTAATCGTCATAGGTTTACGAATATATAAAGAGTGTTTAAAATGACTTCACAGAAAAAAATATTGTACATTTGTATGTACTTGATATGGATATGTTAGACTTGTTTTTAATCCTTTGTTTTTGCAAAATTATTCGATTTCTACTTACAGTGTTAATATATTATTTTTATCGAAAAGAAATATAACAGGACAAAATAAGATGTGCAGGTGTTTTTTTTACGTAATACATGATAAAGTTATTTGCCTCTACATTCTTAACTTTTTTAAGGATTCCCCTACTCGTGTAAATGCATATATCGAATAAACAAAATCACAGTTATTTGAAGTTTGATAATAAAGTTTTTGTAATCCAAAACCAATACTTGACACAAACCAAAAACTGTTTGGCGCCAATTTCTTTTTTCTGACTTTATGAACTCTTGAACACTGGCAGGGACAATAAGTGCGACACACAATAAATTCACAACTTTGGTGGCATTTCATTAAAGGAAACCTTTTTTGGAATCTACTCGTAAATTATAAGTATTTAAAAAAGAGACGTAGGCATGTATTTAAAAAAAAATGTTTGTAAAACGATAATTTTTAGAAAATTTTGGTATGTGCGAATTATTTGATATGCTGCTGCAATAATTCATATCTTTAGTTTTTTCTGCTCTCGTTTTTTTGGCCTCCTATTAAGTGCAATAAAATGAAATATAGGCATTACGCAGAGACATTAAGACGAGTGGTAATATAAAAAGGACGGACTGACGGACAAATAGGGAAATAAGCTGTTTTTTGTTTTTCTTTCTTTTGGTGCTATGCATTCAACTATATGTGGCGTCTTAATGTGTCATTTAGACTCATAAATTTGCGTATTTTTTCTTATAAATGATGTAGTTGAAGAAGATTCGCGCCTACGCATAAAAATTCCAAAAGTTTTTACAGATTATTTAGTAGAGCATAAAATAAAATGTTGCAAGCAAACTGAAAGTCTTCATGTTAACATGTAAGAAGAAGAAGAAGAAGAAGAAGAAGAAAACTATTTGGATAATTGCAATGCAAGAAAGGAATCAAGGATTTTTTTATTTGTTAAAATAAGAAATATATGAATAAGAAAAAAACTAATGTTTAGTATTTTTGGAACAAAATTTATGGCTGTTGAAATATTACCATATTTCAAGCCGTTGATGTTCTATTTCAATGGATTACCAAAATAAATACAAAAAAATAATATTGGCTTGTTGAGATGATAATGTGAAAGGAAATGACAGTGTTTTGTATATTACAGTTGCAACTACACATGCATATTACGCATGTGTATGTAAGTTAGTGAGTGTCAGCCAAAAAATATTAAAAGAAATGAAATAAAAAAGAAATGCAGAAAACAGCTAGAAATGAGGAAAAGCGTATAGTGACACTTAAAAACAAGAAAAACATTACTGATGGCAAATTACAGATGATGCGTTTTGCATAAACTTGGCATGCCGCATATAAAAATAACGACAACAGCCAACTGAAGCAACAAAAATTAATTCATACATATGGATAAATACGTAAGTATTTACTGTTCTTCTTTTTTTATGCATTTTTGTTTATTGCAATTATTTGTTGCACTTGCAAATGACAACATGTTGCACTAATTGTACATGTTTAAAGCATTTTTTTATGCCAGTCATTTCTTGTTTGTGGTAAATATTTTTGTGGTTGTAGCTAACATTAGACTCGGCCAGCGCACAAGAGTAGGAGAAAATTGAGGGGAACGTAAGCTATGCCTCCTTGTAGACATGAATTATAGATTTTTCTATATTTTTTTTTACTTGTAGGACCATTTACTAAATTTTTAGGTATTTAGAAACACTAAAAAAATAGAGCCTTCTAATAATTAGCAAAATCATTAATTATTGTAAATCAACCTCAAGCAAGTTAAACTGCTTTTGCCGAATCCCACACGACTTTAGTAATTGGTTGTCACAGAGCTGAATAGTATGCGTCTTATTTTTTCTGAGACCAATACTCAGACTCTCAAGTCTGTCGTTCGGTTACAGTCTGTAAACTGTAGATTCCGGTAGTCATGGATAAAAATTAACACACATCATGGGTGCTGCGAGGGTCAATTATGTATACATGTATATCCAGGGGAGTAAACCCTCCCTTATGCTGTGGTGCTTTGTATTGAAATCGAAGTCGAAGATAGGTTGAGTATTTTTTCTTTTTCCATTAAGCTCTTTTTTTAAATATTTTTTGAAATGTTACACAGAAAGATGCGATTTAAATTACTAAATTCAGTTCTTTGAAGTATTCAGCTTTCCATGAAAGTAAGATAACTTTGGAACAATTTTTTTTTTTACGAAAATATAATTTCCCAGTAGGAAGTGAGTTAACAAGTCATTAAGAAATTTTTTAATAAAATCATCCTCAAGTAATTTTAAATTTATGAATCACCATTAAATTCAATATTAATATGTGGTTGTCATAGGGCGAAAGGAATCCAGGGACGACTTAGTAACGTTTAGCTATACGACATTCCAAAATTTTTATTGTTTGCAGCAACGGCAACAGCTGGTTCTGACTATTGCCCAAGTCGTGATAAAAGTTAACCCTTTGAAAAGCAAACATGGTCTAATAGTAATAACGAAAAAAAAAAAAAAAATGGTAGCCTGGAAAATCGCTATCAGCTTTCCTATTGCTCCAGTCTTTGAAATATTTTATCTATCAACTACCAACTGAACGAACGAGTATCAACGAAAAATTGCCAGGCAGGCAAGTATGTATATTTGCCTATGGTTGCTACAGGACACAGGTTGGGGCAGACAGTGTTTACCGATCATCCAATGATCGTGTACATATGTATAAGCTTAGACAAAGAATGAAAGATCGCCAAAATTTTCAGAGTCCTGCACCGATTATATTAAGGCCAAAGAGTCTTAGAAACAGTACAGGAGGTGATGGAACTCTATCTGTTCTGTGCTTTTTCATAGACAAATTTGGATATTTTCTCCTTAATGACGGTCATAGGGCAGCGAAAATCCGAGTAGGAAGTAACAGACTTCCCTCCCGAAGAGGCGCTCCTAGCAAGGTCGTCCGCCTTCTCATTTCCCAGGTTATCCCTATGTTCCGGAACCCAGGACAAGGAAATGCTGCAAACGTTCCAAAGAAGCTGGAGGTTATATTTTCAGCAAAGAACCAAAAAAGAGTTCCCTATAGGCGGCGCCAGGGCCCTGATAGCAGTCTGACTATAAGAAAAAAACAAACTAATTTCACCCTCAAAGCATCGCTCCCTCAGAATCCTCAAAGCTCGCATAATTGCAAATACCTCAACCTGAAAAACATTAGACGTATCCGGTAATCTAAATAATTCTGCCAATTTGGCACACTCGGAGAAAACTTCAGCCCCCACGCCGGATTCCATCTTAGAACCAACAGCGATGACTGTAATACCGGAATCTATACAAACACTGCCCGATTGCCATTCTTCCCTACTGGAAGAATAACCTGGCACACCCCTTCCACACAACTTCCAATTTTTTGCTTTGCTTTTAAGACAACATCGACTTTCTTAACAATATTAAATTATAAAAATGGAGTTTTATTTCGGTTGATTAGAAAAAATTGTACCTCTGTTGCGACTAAAATATTTTTTGTTTTGCACAATTATAGAGTTGAACATTTGTTAAAAACACATTCCTTAGCATAAATCAAGGATTAAGTCCTTGTGCGGCAGGCTATCGAAGATTGCAAACAAAATTTTTAAATAAATCCCCAAATGTGTTTTTCATTTCACACAATATGCTTAAAATGCTTTTAATCGGGTTTTAATGCGGTAACTGCTTTACTAATTCTTACCATTAATAGATTAAATTTCGTTAAAAAATATGTATAAGTTTTACCACATACTGGACAAAACATTAATTTGAATTTAACATTTATGTCTCTTTATTTCTTTAAGACAAAGGAAATTACCTCTCCCCCCTTCCAAAATTTATTTTAACTATGCCATGATACTCAGTTTCACTAAAGCCACATTAAATATAAAATATTTGCATTAAATGAAATAATTCTGTAAGAAGCACAATAATACAAAAAAATTAATAAAAATTTTCAATGCAAAAAAGTTCAGTTTATTTTTAAAAGGCCTTAATCAAGAAAACGTTAAACTAATTTAAGGCATGCGATAAATAATTTCTTTGCAATGCTAAATAGACACAGATGCTCTCTCATACGCTTTCAGTGTTAAATGTTTTATTGTTAGGTTAGGAGGGGTGGGTAAACTAAACAAAACGATTTTCATTCATAAAAATCTCACACACAATAATTAGCAGCAGTCGCTTGATTTTTTTTTTTGTTTTGTTCGTTTTTTTTCATATCTATCGTCGCTGCCTTTTTAATGTCAACAATTAAAAACGAATATCTACGAAGTACAATAAGAAAAAAAAAAGAAGAAAAAAATGCTGTGAATAATAATAGTAAATTACAACATGTATGAATGACATGTTTGATGGAACATGTTATATCCTACATGTAGAAGTTGCGAAACAGCATGTTGTGTTGAGTTGTAATAAATTTTGTTCTATCGGCATATACTAGGTACATAAGTACATGTATGTATGTTTGTGTTTTAGTAAGAGAACATATTTAATAGATGCCTTTTGCAACATGTTCATTTATTAATAATTTAATGCTCGTGCATTGAGGATGATATAGCTGCCATTACAGTTGTTGCTACAAAGTCCGTAATGTTTCTTGGCTATAAATAATTCTACAATGAATTTCTATTATTTTTATAATTATGGCATTTGTTTACACTCAACCATTCTATTAAATACGAGTATTTACATACATATAAAATACACATCAGGTCTGTTTTTTTTAATTTTTAATTTTTTGCTTTTTTGTTTATTAATTGCAATTTTTCAAAACAGATGTGCACCGTTTGTTTATTCTAACGAAACGCAGCACCATCAATAACAATAACATACATATAGAAAAAACATACTTTTCAAATATTTAAAATGAAATTAAAAAAAAAAAATTAATAATTATTTTAATATTATTAATAAAGATGTCAAGGATGAATGGAACAACTGCTGGGATAAGCAAAAGAACATGTAATAACGAACAGCATGTGAATATTTATTTCATTTTAAAAGCAAATTACATATTTAATTGATTTTGAAGGCAAATTAATGTGTTGACATTTTCCATATGCTAATGGCTTAAACAAAAAGTACATAAAAAAGTGATTCATTTAGTTAATGTGAGCAGGTGAAATTTGAGCAATATGCAGGTACATATGCATGTGCAGGCGAGCCTTTTTTGTGCTATGAATAGAGACCGCATAATATAAGTCGCATTAAAAATGCCATACAAAACTTCACAAGTAGCTATAAAAACAGTTTATGTAATACTATAAGAGTAATTACACAGATAATGTTGATCAATCAACAGGTAACGCTTACAAATTCGTACGTTGGAAAGAATTTATTTGTTATGATCAAAGACATATTTAAATAAATCCAGTAAAAAAAAAATATGGAAGTTGTTCCCATTTCATAGCATTTTCATTGCACACCAAGCATTTAATATTCTAAAATAGGTCTCTCATGTACTATACTATAAATACTACTAGACTATAAATTCATTGTTGATTCACCAATTCTAAAACAAATGAAGTTTGATTTCATCAATAATTGCACTAATTGGCAATCTCTTTTGTTGCTGGTACAGTAGAACTTCTCTGTAGGTAACTTTTATATAACGAAGTTTTATCCTTTATGAATTCAGTGTTTTGTTCCAATGTTAGAAAATTTTCATCTTTCTATTATGAATTTCCATAGAGCGGATATAATTTTACAGTAATAAATATAACAACTCTGAATGTTGCGAAGAAAGTAGAATAAAGATAGAGAATTTCCAAAATAACAATAAAAATTTGCATATATTTATATGTGAACCAAAATAACTCAGCTAAGTAACGTTTGTCGTTTTTGAATAAAAGTCGTTAATTACACTGTGCTAGACGCAAATTTACCAAGCTGGGCACCCTGATAGTAAAGCTAATTTGAGTATGCTTTTTATAAAAATTGGCATATTATGAATAAAACTGCTCTTTAAATGATAAAATTAATATTAATTAATTAGATTTATTGTTATTATTTATATTTATTAATATTATCTTTATTTTATTTTTTGTACTTCATTTAGCTAAAGCCAATCACAGCTGTTTCTGAAAAAAAATTATGGAAAATTTCTTTACATTTCGTGGTGTTACCTTACTTTTGCCACCATTAAATACAAATTTAAATTTATCAAAGTAAAACTGAAACTGCATCTTTAGCTTAAATTAAAATTAACTAATTTCGTACTGCAATATGAATTTAAAAACTGGGCATAAAACCTTTTTCATTTTACACATACACTGCCGATCACTTGAATAGGTTTATTAATTTTTACTCTTATATTTCAATTTTTTTTCATATAAACTTTAGGAGAATAATTTTTTTTCACTTAAATTAAGAGATATTATGAATGGTCATATTTTAGGAAAAAAAGAATAACGGTACAATAAATAAAAATTTGTTATTTTTTGATTTTAAGTACTTCAAAATGCTGCGAAAACAGGTGTAGATTTTGGGTCACTTGAATAGGTTCACTACGAATAAAATTAGTTTGCTTTTGACCATCGACAGTATAATTAAAATTTTAAATATTTGTGTGTTACTGCAATAATTTTTTACATTTTTTATGTAAAATGAGGCGCAGCAAGCGATTAACTGAAGAAAGAAGAGGTAAAATTAAAGCATTCAATGAAACTGGCTTAAGCTATAGAAATATCGACAAAAAAATTGGTCGCAGATAGAATGTTGTAAGTAATTTTTTAAGAAATCAGTCCGATTATGGAAAAAACATGAAAGGTCGGAAGAAAAAATCCGTAACAGAAGCGGACAGAGGAGCTATTATAAGAGCTGCCTCAAATTCGAGCGATTCTGTTGCAAAAATTAGACAAAAATTGGGTATCACAGCTATCATAAACACTGTAAGACATGTTATTCGAAGTTCTAAACATTTAAGGAGATTGAAAATTAAAAAAAAAAACCATATCTTATTGCTGCTCGTAAAGCGACACGGTCTCATTTTGCACGAGAACACATGAACGTTAAAAATGAACGGTATCGTGTTGCCTTCTCAGACGAAAAAAAGTTTAATTTGGAAAGTCAGGATAAATACAACTATTATTTCTACGACCTACATAAGGAGGAACGCTACCTTAGTCGTCTCGTTTCTGTGAGGGAAGTGTAATGGTGTGGGGGGCGATTTCATATTATGGTACATTTGAGCTTCAATTCCTCACATCAAAAATGAACGCGAATAACTATAAACAGTACTTGAAAAGGTGCTTCCATATTTTTCTACTATTTTTAGACCAATTCTCTGGATATTTAAACAAAATAATGCCCCGATACCTAATGCCAGGGTTGTAAAAGTTTGGATTCAAAGCCAAAATATCAATATGTTGGAGTGGTCACCATATTCCCCTGACTTAAATATTATAGAAAATGTATGGGGCTTGCTTTCTCGCAAAGTCTACGAGTCCGGCAGACAATACGAAACCAAATAAGCTTTAATTGGAGGAATTAAAAAAGCTTGGTCCAAAAATTTCATTACAATTAATTGAAAACCTTTACAGCTCCCTCCCAAATGGTATTCTTGAAGTTACATCGAATAAAGGAGGATATATTCCTTAATAAATCATCAAACATTGTAAGAAATCTTAAAAAATTAAAAAAGGTTTACAAAAAAATAATTTTTTTCTTTAATTTTTTAAATTAATGATAGTGAACCTATTCAAATGACCCAAAAAATTGAGCTGAAAATCATATTCGTTTTGGGAAAAAAATTACTAAAATTCAGTTATTAATTATTGAAACAAAATTTTTTTTATAAACACACATAATCCAATATTTTACCATTTTAGAAAATAATATAACTAAAAACTTAATTACTTTTAAAAAAAAGTTAATTTGAATGTAATGAAAATAGTAAACCTATTCAAGTGAGCGGCAGTGTACATATGTATGTACATAACAACCCAGAATACCGTTTTGCCATCATTTTAATTTGTTTGGTACTATTTCTTAAACACGTTATTCAATTATAAAAAAAATTAATTTCTGTGCTTATTTGTGTTAAGAAATATGATATGTTTCCAAATGTTCCAAAATTGCACCAAAGTACCAACAGTACGTTACGTTTACATTATGGCTACAACAATGTTCAGCTAATCAAGCTTTCAAACAAACAGAAAAGTAGGAATTTAACAAATTTTAAAATAGAAAATTTTATTTTTTTTTACAATATAACTTTGATGCGGTTCCAACAGGATAGAGCAACGATACATACTTTACACTGAAAATCTACGCTTTAAATCTTAATTTTTATATTACAACTTTGACGTCTTTACTAAATATAAAACTATCATGGATCACAAGTTAAAATGTGCTGAATATCTTGTATTATTCCCTAGTTAACTATAATCATGATCGAAATCAAAGGAAATTTAAAAAATTTGAAATATTTTATTTTCCTATACATGTTGCTGCCAAATGGTTACCTTAATGTTGCAGTCACATACACAGAAATAGAGATTTTGCCACTGTTGCTGCAGTAGCCAGCCAGCCTCTATGCAACACATATTAGAAATTCTTGTGAGAAATTTTCATTGCAAAACAAAACAACAATGATAACATCTTGTGTTTAACTGAATCAATTAGTAAAAGTTTTGAAATTCTAACTGATTAAGATCATCGATTAATTTAGCATTAAATTTAAAGTCTCTTGTAATTGTAGATCATCAATCACTTAATCGAAGCATGCAATGTAATGCTTAACGTGCAAATATTTTCTTTTTGTGTTTCTTTCTTTTTTGCTGGTCTATTCAGCAATTTCATTAATTTCAAATTAATCCCAATCAATTACGAGTAACACAAAAAAAAAAAAATTAAATAAAAAAAGACAAAAAAAAAAAAAAAAAAAAATAAAAATACAATACAATCAGTTAAATATTTGTGAATTTGATTGTAGATTTGCATACAGGTGTGTTTAATGAGGACATTAATAAAATATATAGTTATCGCATACGACTATCAGGGTTCGGAATGTTACGACTTTTAATTTTTTTGATGTAAAACCATACATTGTAAATTATTTACAGTTTTTTTTATTAAATCAATAACTTCTTTGATCAGAAGAAAATTTCTCTTAGTGGTCTTAGAATAAAAAAAATATTCAATTAATACTTTCATTCATCGAAAGAGTTTTAAACAACAATTAATTAAATGTGTTGTTGAAATTAGTTGTTCAGTTATTTCTGCGATACTCTTGTAAAATTTTAGTTTTATTTTGCATTGTCAAGTAAGCAATTTCTTTCATTTTGTTTTGTTTTATTATTATTATCCAGTTCATATCCAACACTAATGCAAGACACTGCGACCTATAAGATCTATTGTCTCCTTTTGAGACTTTTGTTTGTTTAGTAGACCAACTGCCATCCTTATGAACACCAGCAGGTCCGAAACTTTAGTGATGGATATGTGCGCCAATGACACTACATTCCTCCCTCGACACATCCATCTAAATCTATCGATAGCCGCACATTCACACAATATGTGCTCTGACGCCTCTGAATCTTGCGAACATGGTCTACAAACATCTATATCTGTGATCGCCATTTCCATCAAATACGCTCTCACACTACCGTCACCCATAATGAAGTCCGTCAGGACTTTTAGGTCTGGCTCTACTCCGAAATCGCGGATCCGATTGGGCGTTCCAGTGTTCCAAACATTTGCCAGTTTCTTATTCATAAATCAGATTGAGAACAGTAGAAAGCGGTGCTACACAATAGGGCTCCGGACAAATATAGGGTGTCACAGACCCCCTCCTAGCCAATGCATCCGTTTCCTCGTTTCCGCTTATACCACAGTGTCCAGGTATTGTATTAAAGCTTAGATTAAATTTGAGTCAGTTCCTCCCAAAACTATAAAAATAATACAGTTTTTCGTATTTCGATTTTGTTTTTTTTTTGCGTTTTAAGCTAATGGGGTTCATTTGAAGCTGGCCTAAAATAAGAAATTTTTTTTCTAAGAACTATGTTTAGATATGGACATGATTTCTGGTTATGTGGTTACGGTTATGGAAAGAATTACAACCCTCAAGCAGTTAACCCAGCAGAAAATTCTTCAAATTTGGAAGCAATAAATAAAATTGTAAGCAATAATGGAAGCATTATATTGTTTTTTATGCATTAAAACTTCAAAATATGCTACAAAATAAGGTATTGTTTTTAATTTTATGTACCATTTTCTTACTGGTTGCAATAATTGTGCATTTGTATTGCATTTTAGCGGTAGTATCACAATTTCTCCCTTACAAAATAGCTTACTGGTAAGCACTAATTTCTGCTGGATAATGAATCTCAATTCATTAAAATTTATTGTTTAGTGCCGCTAACGCGCATGGTATCGTTGAGTCATATTTCATTTGAACTGAGCAAGAAGCTGCCCTTTTGGTGAATGGCGAGCGCTTACAAGCCATGCTGTCTGCATTTTAGTTTTCTAAAATGAATCATTTAAACATCAGCGACACTTGGTTCTAATAAGATGGCGGAATTTGCTATACAAAGCATCTAACAATCGATATACTGCAAAATCAATTTAGTGACAACGTTCTTTCCAGATGAGGTGCGACTTAACGCACCTCAATCACTTTAAGGTCTCAAGCTCAGATACAATTTTTGCATGTAGTAAAAATTTCCTACACGTCTACATAAAAATTATTCTTGAAATATTTTCATTATTATTATACAATTCAAAGGGATCATTACAAACCTTTTTCAGAGTTACGGGCCAGCTTCTCACGGTACCCATATAATGTGCGTCAATTTTTATCCTTGAGTACCGGGACCTACAGTTTAAAGTACGAATGACAGACTTGAGAAAATTGTTCATGGCAATCAGTTAATCTCAGAGCTTTTGCCAGAAGACTGCTAAGAGGTGGTTTTCGAAAGAAATATTTTTTTTAATTTCTTTTTTTCAAGATGTCCAATCCAATACACTACACACCAGACTACGGCGACCACATGGTGAAAATATGTTGCTTTTTACCACTCTTATAATTACAAATAATTATGGAACTAAAGACTTAAAAATTGCAAGAAATCGCATTGACCGCAACAATAATAGTTAAAATTCGGTAAAAAAAAGTTCTAAAAGAAACTTGAAAATGCGGCGCCCTGTAAAATTCAAGGATTTTCTGCACCAGTTCTAAATTCTTCTTTTTTTCCGTTTAGCTAGAAAAAAAGTTCATTCAGTTTTTTTTTATTTTCTTCAGTTTATTTTTTAATTTTTTGTATAGTTTTTTTCTTTTTGGCTTTTATTTTCATTAAAGTTTTTCGATTCTGATTGGACTTTGTATGGCTGTTCAATAGTTCAATTGTTATGTTAGGATTTGTAGTTGTTATTTTTGCTTTTCTTAGTGAAATAAAAACTTGAAAAACTTTCGTTTTATATTGAAAAGAATTTGAGTAGAATTTTTAGCAATTGCAACAACAATATCTCAATTTAAATTTTTTGGGTTTGTTACTCGCTTGGACTTTGTCACTTAAAATCTAAAGTTGTTATTGGTGGTGTACACATTATGTTGTTGCAAGTGTAATAGTTGCAAATGTTGTTATTTCTTAATTTTTTTGGCACTTGTTTTGCATATTTCGTTTTATTTTCAGTAAATGCACTGGCGACGAAAAGCCGCCATATTTTGTATTTTTCTTTAGTAGTGTGTAGTTGTTGCCATTTAAAAAAAAAATGTTTTTCTTGCATTTGTTGTGTATCAGTAAGTTCGTGCGTGTGACGAGAGTGTGTTATTTGACATACACAAGTACGCACATAAACAGAGAAACAAATTGTAGAGGTTTTTTAATTTCTTTACATCATTGTCAGTTCAAGAGTGCACATTGGTACTCATACTAATCTTCTCTGCCTCGATGCATATGTATACACACATTCATATGTATTTAAATTTGGCGTTTGTGGTATTTAGCACTCCATCCAATATGTTGTTGGTATTATGGTTATTTGTTGTTATCATGTTGGTAACAATTTTTTTCTTTTAGTTTCTTTGTGCATTGTACTCGTTTTGTAAATGCCATCAGCATCAATTGTATGTCTTCCTTTTTGCAAAGATATAATTCAATTGGTGTTACACTCTACACTCTTATTAATTTTTATTATTTTGTGTTTTTAAATGTCTTAGTCAAATGAAAATATATTCCTACTGATTATATGAACCAATTCAGCAATTTTGTATTTTCTAAAAACTAATTTTAAAACTTTTATATTAAAATTTCTGTCCATGTTATGAATCCAGTTTATCGTTATTTTTTAATCAAATTACAAAATGGGGGGTGCGTGGTATAGTGGTTAGAGGGCTCGTAAAAAAACTCAAACGAAAAACGACTGATCAGGAGAAAAGCGCCACCTATTCGGAAGTAGCAACCTACTTAGCGAAGGCACTCACCGCAATCAACATGCATCGATGGGGCAATTGCTGTTGATCATTCAAGGGTGAAGGTCAATTCACAGCAATTTGTCTCATTCATAAGACGCTTAATAATATAAGAAAACGAAATATATGTTCTGTTGTCGTAATGTACTGTCCTTTTCACAAAAATTCCAAAACAATGCACAGCATTTAGTAGATGATTACCGCTGAGTATTGGACTCAGTAAAAAAAATTCGATTGGGATTAGCGTATAAATTAACATAGACGGATTGCTGAAAAGAACTTCGTACATTTTATGATATCTTATGGTGAAAAATTTTATAATTTATTAAACATAAAAGCTTATGGAGTGAATTTTTGAACTGCATGGCGGCTTACGCCTTATGGTGGAAGGTCAATCAATATAAGCGGCATGCGGTTGAGCTCGGAAACCAGCTGCTGTTCTAACAGCTTGAAATTATTATTGGTAATTAAAGGCGCTAAAAGAGAGCGAAACCTTGTTAGTAACAATTGAGAATAATTAAAAAGTTTGTATGAAATATGGTAATTTATAATCCACCACCTTGTTAATTAACTTTCATCATTTTTCAATAAATATTTCAGCTTAATAGCAGTAATCACTCTTCATTGCAAACGCCCTTGCATGCCTAGAAACGTAGCAAACTACGTCAAACAACAATAAAATGTAGGCTGATATTCTACGATTGCTTGTTTTCAAAGCTGGCAAGAATGTTTGCAACGAAATGTGATTACCTCTAATGTATTTTATTTTTCTACTAAAGCGGCAATAATGAAAGTTTAAATATATTTAATATTGCTCGTGGAAGCAATTACAAAAATGAAAGCAGTATTACAAAATTTCTGTAGGAGATGTGAAAACACCAGTACATGCTCGTACAGCTAGTACTGCAGAAAATATTGCTGCTGTTGGCGATAGTGTGTCTTAAGAGCCGTCCACTGTTACTGTGAATGGTGTTCGCTATCGTGAGATGATACGGAATTTTTTAGCCCGAATTGGAAGATATGGATGAGGACGATATTGGGTTTCAACAGTACGGTGCCACTTGCCACACAGATAACGAAACAATGGCTCTTTTGCGTGACAAATTCAATGGCCGTATTATCTTACGTGGTAGCTATGTCAATTGGCCGCCAAGATCATGTGATTTGACATCGTTGGACTTTGGAGTTATTTGAAAGGAAAAGTGTACGTCGATAAGCCAGCAAAAATTGAAAATCTAAAGTATGACATAATTCGGCACACTAACGCCAATTTGAACCATCGGATGGAGGTGTGCCGCCGAGGTAGCGGCAGCCATATGACCGATACTTTGTTCCATACATAATTAAACCATACCAGGTTATAACAATAAGAAAAAATTACAATAATTTCCTAAAAAATTTCTGTTTTATCCAAAATCAACATCGGCCCTTAAAATTTAACCACCCTTTAATTGCTTGAAAGTGTATTAAGAATTTAAAATTCAATAGAAGTCAATAGTAAATTTTTTTAATGAACGTTACCATGAACCGAAATAGTGCTTTTAGAGAACCTATGCTTTTTAACTTATATAGAAAATGTGTAAGCAGAAGAAGAATAGACTCTTCAGTATGCATAAAAATGAATCATAACCGGTGACGGCTAATGACATTAAAATCATATTTAATTGGTCTAATTAAAGAAAGCGAATGAAAAAATATATGAATTAATTAGGCCATCATATCTATTCTAATCGTGTTTGGTTCCCCTGCTATTATTTTCTGCTGCTAACTAGAAATACACATATAGGATCAAAGATTTGCAATAATTAAATCGTTTATCAGAAGTTTTTTGCTGTATTCAAGCAAATTTATTTTACCAACAACGATATAAAATATAACAGCCTTTAATACAGTGATTACCATTTCATAGCACAATTGTGAAGAAAGCATTCACACGTATTCCTTACGCTCATTTATTTTTTTCGGGTTTACTCAAAAGAACTGATCGATTACAATTAAAAAAATATTTTCTGTTAAAAATTCAGGTTTTTTTTAGAAACATTAAGAGCTTTGTTAGTAGGTTATGAACCAAATTAGATCCTAAATTGAAAATCGCGATTTCAAGCTTAAAAATTGTTAGAAAGGGTAGACCCTTTAGTGATGGTATTTTTATCATACATGGGCATACTTTTACTTTACTTTTACTTTACTTTACTGAATTTTTTTACACAAATCAGTACTTTTTACTGAATACTGATTTCACTTTTCAGTAAACAGTACTTTTTACTGAATACTAATTTTTCTATTCAGTAATCAGTACTTTTTACTGAATACTGATTTCTCTTTTCAGTAATCAGTACTTTTTACTGAATACTGATTTCTCTTTTCAGTAAACAGTACTTTTTATTGAATACTGATTTCTCTTTTCAGTAATCAGTAAAATTTACTGAATATTGATTTTTCTTTTCAGTAAACAGTAAAATTTACTGAATACTGACTTTTCTTTTCAATAATCAGTAAAAAAAGAAAATACTGAAAAAGTACTGGTACTGAAAAATGCCCATCTATGATTTTTATTAAGCAATTGTTGGAAAAAATTTGAAAAAGGCCTAATTGTAATACAAATATTTTCCGACTTAAAATATATTTGTTCAAAGCAACGCAACAAATTACATTCTACAAATACGAAACTGTCATACGAGTATAAATGTAGAAAATTTTATCTTATAGCCCAGTTGTATATATACTTATATTTTTAAAGAATATATTTTTAAAAAGAAGAAATGGATTTTTTATTGCCCAGCAAATATATAAAAAACATGCCTTAAATGTAGTCAAACATTTATTAATTTATGTATGTATGTTGATGAAATGAATGTCAGAATAGCGTATATTAGTAAAATTTTTCTATGACTGTAAACAAATAAATTCTCCCAAATACTTTTTTCTCTCTTACTCACTAATACACAACCAAAAAATTTTTGGTAACCCCTGCTTTAATATCTGAATTGTTGGTGTTGACCGACTGTAGCTGCTTTTCTCATTTTATATTTATTGTAATGCATTGTTTACGCATATTTTTTGTTGTTGCCCATTTATTACTATTGTTGTATCTTGTAATTTTTCATAAATTTTTTTCAGCATTCATTGTTGTTTTTCTCTGCGAGTGCCAGTTTCACAACAACAGTACCAGGTCATATACTACATGTAGTACCACAAAACTGTGGGTTGCATTAGATTAGCTGCTAAATTTTTATACTGCATTGTTGCTGTTGTTTTTTCTGTTTTTTTAATTTTTGGCTGCCTCAATGGCGTTAAGTTTTTGGCTGTACATCTGCCTTTAAAGTAAATTTTTTTCGGTGCTTCTGTTGTCATTTTCAATGTGTTTTTTATTTAACAATTTTTTTTTAATTTTAAAAATTTTTGTTTTTTTTTTGTTTATTTCTGTGTGACATTTTAATAAATTTTTGCAAATTAAATTATAAAATACCAACTGTCTGTGCAATGAATACAAAATTAACTTGATTAATTTATACAATTTAATCATTTTATTACTTAATTTTGTACAAATTTATACGAAAATTCTGATATGGAAATATTAAGTGTCAGATGTTAAGGGTTAATTAAGCATTGGAATAAAAGGATGAGTTCACGTTTTATTGTAAAAAAACAAGGTTTATTTAATAAAAGCGACAACGCTTTGTCAAAGCTTAAAATCACCTGTGCGGAGCGGTTTCTTGAAAGTGGACTTCTTGTGGGGAAGCCTCTTATTTTTAAATTATAATTTTCTAAAACCACAAATTAATTTTTTAATTTTTCTCCTTCGCTAGGAAGGTTAGATTAAATTAGTTATTAATTAGTTTAGTATTAGTTAATTTTTTAACCTTCAGTAACTTTTCTAACATATTATTTAATCCCATTCATATGCTTCCGTTATAAGCAATATTTTTTTTATCAACTACTAGCATTAACAATTACATTTTATTTGAAATGTGTTTCCCTAAACCATGACGTATGATTGATATTTAATTAATAACTTGTTTTTGTTTCAAAATTATTTAAACATCACTCATACGTTCCGTAAAATCTTCAGACAAGTAAAGGTGTGTAGACACATAGTGTTTTTTATTATAAATTTAATCACAGTAATTATAAATTACAGCATATTAAATCACATTATATTTTTTTTTTTTTGCATTTTTAATTAATGCATCAATGATTAAACAAATCCAATGTAAAATTAATTACAAAGTAAAATAAATAAAAAAAAAACAAAATGTTTAATTTAAATAAATACATCATAAATCGTAACACTTTATAATTTATAGCATATGCTATTTAATATGAATTTAATTTAAATGCCAAAACTCAACAGTAACGTAATCTTCACAATGACATGACTTACTTACCTACCTTAAGTCTGTTTAGTATATGAATTTAATTACAAATTATCTAGTTAGTCAATTCATGTTATTGCTTTAGAAAAACATTTGCTAACAGTAACCATAAAATAATAATTTTATTATTCACTCCATAATTATTTTCCGGCATATTTGATTAATAATGTGATATATTTTTAAAAATTTGCATTTTCTTACAAACCGTTTAGTTTGTTTGCAATGTTATTGAAATCGAAAACGGCGCAAAATAAGTTGTTTATATTTTACTTAAAATTTAGTTGGATTTCTTCATTTCTAAACCAATATTAAATCTAACCCTATATTTTATATAACCGGAACCCTAAAACAGCGTTGTAAAGTCGAATTATGTATGTCTGCATGTAGTAATTAAATGTTCAACTTTAATGGTTCAAGAATTCAATTAAACGCCTTCTTATTATCATATAATGCAATGTAGTCAATGAGTAGAAAATGAGTATTAAAATCAACACACATTTTACTAAGCGGATATAAATTAGCGTAATTAGATCGAAAATATTGTAATTTAAGTGAAATGTACTAACTTGTTGGGCGATTTGGAACTATAAGTTCTAGGCTTGCTTAGAAGAGTTTCAGAATCAATAAAACCACTCAACAAGAAATGTTCATTAAAGTTCTCCTGCTCTTAAGTGTCGGTAGTTTAATAGACGCAAAATGGCTTTCATATTATGGCAAAGAATATATGTATTGAACAGTAAAATTAAACATACCCTTTTACTATCATATGCTTTCAGCAAGGTATAGCGTTACTCAATTGCGGGAATTTGAAATTGTGTTAACTTTAACCATGGAGTGGTAAAGGTAAAGAAAACCGTATCACAGTTACAGAACTTTTTAAGTGTGGTAAGAAAATAAATGATATTTTCAAAACGCTTCGCTCACTCGGCATTAGTCGTGTGTTCGTCTACAGCTGTATACAATTGTTCAAGGAGACCGGAGATATAAAAGACCGGCCTCGGTCTCGTTTCCCACGTGCCGCTCGGACACAGTAAGTAATCAAAGCCGTCAAAGCAAAAATTCAAGGAATGCCAGGTCATCTAAAGAAGTACGGTTCGAAGAACGTCATCATCTCTTTCCATGGGGTGACTGACTTGCATTTCTATGAACATGGGGTCAAAACATCAGCCAAAGTTTACCAAGAAACCATTTTGGAAACAGTTCTGAAGCCGCTTAACAATTACCTGTTCCAAAACCAGCCTTGCACTAGATTATAAGACTAAAACGACACAGACCTGGCTTCGAAACAACTTTCCAGCTTTTATATGTTCTAAATATTGGCCATCTGGCAGCGATGATTAGAATCCTTTGGATTACAAATTGTGGACGGTTTTAGAGGATATGGTCTCTAACAAAAGATACCATAACATTGCTTCTTTTAAGACAGCTCTGGTTCGTGCTGTAGCCAATTTCCATTGAAAAAGGTGGTGCAGCTATTATTGACTGTCTAATGCGGCTTAAGGCGTGTGTGAAGTCCCAGGGCGGAAATTTTGAATAAAATTAAGTTTTTTGTATACAATACAAATCAATAAATATATGAAAAAATTTGTTCCAAAACCAATCATTAGTTTTTGTTTTATAGCTCAACGTATTATAAGTAGTAACAGTATTTATGACCCTACTAAGTTTGATGACAAATATATCTATATAAACATTACGTAGTTTGTTTTAGAAGAAAATTATTTTTTAATTTATTTTTATATAGGTAGTATAACCTACTGTAGCACCATATTTAATTTTTTTTTTTATTTTCAAAAAATAACTTTCAACCTAAATGAGCAAAATTCAAAAATTATGCTGAATTCTGACTAATTGCCTTTAAAATTGCTTTTCATAGTTTCATCACATACATTTAATCTCAATAATGATGATGAGGGATCAAAATCTTCTTTTCAACTTATTGACATGCATTTAACTAGAAAAAGTTGTGATTGAAATAGTGCTGGTAAAGTATTTAGTAATGGGTACCGAGTATTTGTACTAATATTTGGGTACTCAGTTACTTAAAAGTAACTACTCAATACTTGAAGAGTTGTATTTTTTCTTCGAAGGTGTATGGAAAATTTTAATTTTAATGGTTGAAACAAAATTCTGTCTAAAAACACAATACGATAAGAAGTTGTTTTCTCTTAAAATTAAATTCCTTAAAAGTATTGTGTACCCAAAATAAAGCATTTAATACTGTCGAGTAATAAAAAGTAGCAGAATTTGACAGCATTAGATTGAAACCAAAATTAACTCTAAATAAATTTTGATCATTTAGTTATGCTGCTGCAGGATGTATAAACTATACTATAAAAAATAGTTTTCTTCTAAAGCAGATTATATTGTTCTTCAGTGTACATTTTTAGTTTGTTGTTTGAGTTCAAAATAAAAATATTTTTATTTGAGAAAACATAAACCCAGGGACCGTAGCTGTTAAGACTTTTATCGAAAAAGTCAAGAAAAAAACAGTTATTTTTTAAGTTTAATTTTTTAAGGTAAAAATAAAAGTCTTGAATTAAGTATTGCATAGTAATACGGTAGTTTTATTTCCTCCAAATTATGGGTAATAATAATTTAATACATGACTTTTATTTTTGCCTTAAAATATTAAAAGTTAAAAAATAAATTAAATAATAATAAAGTTAAAAAATAACTTTTAATTTTGCCTTAAAAAATAAAAGTCAAAATTAAAAGCTATTTTTCGACTTTTATCAAAAAAGTCATATATTTAAAAATCATAAAAAAATTTGCATGTACATCACCTATGCATCATAATGATACCAACCAAAATTTTCTACGACCATTTTTTATGTGTGCTTTTTTGATGTAAAATTTAAAAAATAACTGTTATTTTCTGTCCCTGCATAAACCATTTACTCAATATTCATACTTTTTTCTTTGCGAATTTCAAACAATTATGTACATATTATACCTATACATAAATTATACTTACGTAGGGGAGAAAGAAATTTATATTTAAATTTAATTTTTTTCCAGAAATATGGTATTTTCTAGTATGTCTTATCGTTGGTCAGTTGTCGCTGTTGCAATGGAAATAAAAAATTTTGCAATTAATTTAACAACAATAACTTCCATATGTTTACATTGTTTCTCGTTTTTTTTCTAATAGTTAATAAACATAGCAGAACACCTTGTCAAGGTGTTTCACAGTCATAATGTCAGTCATAGTACTCAAACTGTTTTACAGCGATCATTTATAAACTTTTTAAATATTTCAACAGCTTAAATTGACAGTTTTTATATTTATATTCACGAGTAATATGCTGCTTGTTTGATGGAAATTAATTACTTTGTTTTTGTATTTATTTTAAATTTATTTTTTTTCTGTTTTAATAATCAAAAAAAAAAAAAAGAAAAATGCATCATAATAGCAACAATTACAAGAAACATTATTTTTCTCCTGTTTTGATTTAGTTTTTTTGTATTAGCCGGTAGTTGTAGGAAACTATAAAATTTTATGCAGCATTTCTTACTGCCTGTATTGAAAAGCTCGGCCGTAACCCTGAAACAGGGCTGTTGTTGCCAATTATGTATTTAAGTATGTATGCCTTCTATTGTTGGGTTATATTTTATAATATAGAAAGCTTAAAGTTTGACGCTTGGCTTGCGTTGTAGCTATTTCTGCTTTGAGTTTTACGGGTTAAAGAAACTGTTCAATAAAATATGAACTAATTGCTACTTGTGAAGTTCTATTACGGTTTTCGTGGCTAACGATGCCTTGCTTTTGGGGGTATAAATGTTTGGTTTGATCAAATACAATTTGTATTTTTGTTTCCATTTAAAATTATGTTAATATTAAACATTTTTTTTACTAGTTTTAAGTAATTTTTTGAAAAAGGATGCAGACATATCGTAGTCCGGGGTTTTTTGTGCTCTATAATAGCTGCATGATCAACACAAATCATCGCTAAAAATGAACAGAATTGAAAATGATAGCTTGGCACAAAATTAAGGTCTTTTATATCAGATTTTCACTGATTGGGCTGACTGAGGTAGTCGTCGAAAGAAATAATTTTTTCATATTTCTTTTTTTTTTCAAGATGTCAGAGCGAAGATTTAAAACCCAAATATTTATAAGCTTATTTATATTATTAAGTTTTGAATGAATTCTTTTAAACGAATGTCTGTTTGTTTTAATTAAATATAGGTATTATTTATCAATAAATATGTTCTATTTTATTGTTTGTGCTAAACAAAACAGATGTCGTATTTTTTTTTCTTTTTATCCAAACTCAAGTACAGAAAAATAGCATATATTTTATACAAATTACAGTTTTATATATATGTTTTAAAAAATTTTTAACTACGAAAGCGAAAATCTTCCTCTAAAGAAGGGATTATTCTTTAAGCTAATTATAATATTTTGTTTAAAAAAGAAATCTAAGCCAGACAAGAATAAGACTTTAGAAAACATAACTGTCAACAGAAACTTATAATAAGACTAAAGTGAATAAAATTAAAAATGAGTAATTTAAAGCTAAAAAACAAATGAATTTAAAGACCATATGATAACTAATTGACCCCGATAACGTTGTTTTGCCATATAAATTATTTCTAAGAAGTATTTGTTTAGTTCAAATATATTTGGAACTCTTCAGCGAACTGCAAAACCCAACATTTACATGAGCGTTGAATGTGTTGCTTAGCTGAAATGAATATGGTATCTACCACCCAACGATTATCAACGTCAATGTCTGCGTTACTGATAGTTTTAATGAATTATTGACCGCCGTTTTCGCTACTTTAGTTTAGTAGTTCGGGATAGGGAGAAATAGCCTCTATAACGCCCTCTCTGAGTATTTCTAAGCAGATCTATGTACAGTACAAACTCGATTACTGCAACTAATAGAAAATCAGAAAGAAGAAAAGAGAGCAAGAAAGGCGTGATCGTGAGGAAATCGAGATGTGCAGGAGTAGAAATGATGCTCGAAATTTTTCAAAAAGATAAGGCGTCTTACTACTGGTTTTAATCCCGGAGCAACCGCCTGCAGAAACGAATACGGAAATCTGGTTACAGATGCACAAGGGACACTGAGATTATGGAGACAGCACTTCTCTAATCTACTGCAGGGCGATGACAACACAATTTCCGCCCCTAGAGATGCTGTGCCGGATCCAATCAATGACGACGACGTCGAGATCCCGTCCCCCAGCCATGAAGAGGTCAAGGTTGCCATATGGCGACTGAAGAACAACAAAGCAGCTGGACCTGATGGTTTGCCAGCTGAACTCTTCAAGTATGGAGGCGATGAGTTGGTTAGGTGCATGCACCAGCTCATTTGCAGTGTATGGCTGGAGGAAAGTATGCCCAACGATTGGAATCTTAGTGCTCTCTGTCCCATCCTGAAAAAGGGAGACCCCACGATATGCACCAACTACAGGGGTATAAGCCTCCTCCCTATCGCATATAAGGTTCTTACGAGCGTATTGTGTGAACGACTGAAGCCATTCGCCATCTCACTGATTGGACTTTATCAGTCCACCATTGACCAGATATTCACACTGCGCCAAATCCTGGAGAAGACCCATGAAAGTCAAGTCGACACACACCATCTTTTTGTCGACTATAAGGCAGCCTTCGATAGCCCAATAAGGGATCGCGTTTATGCCGCAATGTCTGAGCTCGGTATTCCTGCTAAGCTGATAAGGCTATGCAGAATGACGCTGAGCAACTCCTGCAGCTCCGTCAAGGTAGGAAGAGACCTCTCCGAGCCTTTTAATACCGTGCGAGGTTTTAGACAAGGCGATCCCTTATCCTGCGACCTCTTCAACTTCGCCATGGAGAGTGTTTTGCGAAAGGCGGGTGTACATCGTAATGGCACTATTTTTAATAAAAGTGTCCAGCTCCTTGCGTATGCCGACGACATAGACATCATTGGGCATACCAAGCGAGATGTCACCGCAGCCTTTAATGCTATTGAACGACAGTCTGCTAAAATGGCTCTGGCGGTAAATGAGAGCAAGACGAAGTACATGTTGTCGACGAGTAGGGATGTTGATCGCATCGGCTCCCAGGTTCCAGCCGGCAACTATACATTCGATGTGGTCAAGGAGTTCATCTACCTTGGCACCGCCATTACCAGCAAGAATGATGTCAGTCTGGAGATCAAGCGAAGAATTACACTGGCCAACAGGTGCTACTACGGTCTCGGTAGGCAGTTTAGTAACAGAGATCTCTCTCGTACGACGAAGTTAACACTCTACAAGTCGCTTATTCTTCCGGTGCTTCTCTATGGTGCGGAAGCATGGACGCTGCCTTGTGCCGATACAGCGGTCCTGGGAGTGTTTGAGAGAAAAATTCTGCGCAAGATCTTTGGTCCACTGAAGCAAGGCGATGAGTTTCGCATTAGGACCAACTATGAGCTGTATGAGCTCCTCGGCGACGTAGATGTTGTCCAGCGCATTAACATCCAGCGGCTGCGCTGGCTCGGCCATGTTGTTCGGATGGAAGAATCTGCTCCAGCGAAAAAAGTTTTCGATGCGAAGGTCACTGGACGTCGGCGTAGAGGACGTCCATGTTTACGTTGGAAAGACCAGGTAGATGGAGCCCTGTCATCAATTGGTGTGACCAACTGGAGAAGGCGTGCGCTTAGCAGAGACGCCTGAAGACTAGTGTTGAGGCAGGCCGAAACCCGTTAACGGGTTGTTATGGCCAGCTAAGTAAGTAAGTAAGTAAGTAAGTAAGTAATAGAAAATCGGGCAGTTGCGATAGTCGCCTTGGTCTAGTGGTTAGTGTGTTGGCTTATTAAGACATGGGCCCTGGGTTCGACTCCAGGCTCTGACATCTTCAAAAAAAAGAAATATGAAAAAAAATATTTCTTTCGGCGACTACCTCTCAGCAGTCTTCTGGCAAAAGCTCTGAGAGTAACTAATTGCCATGAACAAGCTTCTCCAGTCTGTCGTTCGGAGTCGACATTAAACTGTAGGTCCCGGTACTCATGGATAAAAATTGACACACACAACATGAGTGCTGCGAGAAGCTAGGCCGTAGTCCTGACAGAGGGTTGTAAAGGCCAGTTATGTATGTATGTATGTATGTATGCGATAACCGCGGTAGTTGCGTTAACCGAGTCATAAATTTTAACCTTGTGCAAACCAGATGCGTTGGTGTAGGCTAAAAATGTAATGCGTTCCTTGCTTACTTTTCGAATACCATGACGTTTTTTAAAATTTGAGCACCATCTGTTGCTTGCATGAAAATCACCACGACGTTCATTAATTTTGTTATGTAGCTGAATAGCTTTTGACTTTAAGATTTCAGACGAAATAAGCAAATTTAATTCTCTTTGTTTTAAAAACCATTTACACAGAGCTTTTACCATTACTGGATACTCACAGACTCTAATTACTATGCGCTTTCCTGGGCCGGTTTCAGCATTTGTAACAAATTTATTTAATTTTGATTTATTTTGCTTAATTCTGGTTATTGTTGATTTATGCACATTGTATTCCTTATGCGCATTAATATCCAGCGGCTACGCTGGCTCGGCCATATTGTTTGGATGGATGAATCTGCTCCAGCGAGAAAAGTTTTCGATGTGAAGGTCACTGGACGTCGGCGTAGAGGACGACCGTGTTTACGTTGGCAGGACCAAGTTGATGAAGCCCTGTCGTCAATTGGTGTGACCAACTGGAGAAGGCGCGCGCTTAGCAGAGACGCCTGGAGACTAGTGTTAAGGCAGGCCGAAACCCGTTAACGGGTTGTTATGGCCATCTAAGTAAGTAAGTAAGTATTCCTAGCATAATGCTTTAACCGATATATTTTTTTTTTTATTCAAAATTTCACTCTTTTGTTGAGTGGTTAATTTACTGCATTTGTCACCTTCACCATTTTTCTGCGTTTTTAATACTGTGACTGATCGCGAAAATCTTTTTACTAAACTGATAAAAAAAACATCAGACACGTTCTGATTGTCTATTTTTATGAAAACTATTCCAAGAAATAACTGTAAAATAATGCAAAAACTATCCAGAGGACAAGAAAAAAAGAGTTAAAGTTAAAACTAATAGTTGCGTTTATTGAGGTAAATTTTTTAAAAAGTTGTGTTGGCTGAGTCTACAATGCATTTGATTCAGGTGTTGCGTTAATCGAGTTGTTGCACATAACGAGAGTTGCAGTAATCGGGTTCGCACTGTACTTTCAAATTTCTTCGAACTCGCTAAGTTATTTATAAATAAATTGTCTCTTGTGTCATCCTTTACCTTTAACGGTATGAAAAATAAATGTTGACCGATTCTAAGACCCACCCGATATATACAAAAAATTTCATGAAAATAGGTATAGCCATTTGGGAGGAGTTTGGCAACAAACACTGCAACAGGTCTTTGTCATGAATTTAATAAATTTCAATACCTTAACAAAATATTTTTTAGCAGTAGAAAATTGAGGATATATTTTTTGTGTTTTTTTATATAAAATTTGAGTTTACAAACCATATACTACTTAGTATAAATAATATGTAAATTTCTAGTTGTAGCATAATACCAAATAAACATCTAAAATCATTATTAGCAGATGCTATTAATTTATTGTAGTCATTTCGTGATCAGCGACTTCAAAAACCCCCGAATGCAAGGTTTCAGGTCGATCAATTAGGCTTTTGAATTATGGCCGCAAAGTTTGAAGTAAGGAAAAATCAAGAAGTAAATTGTTATCATTTGAAAACCTGAACTTGATATATAAATAAATAGTTAAATAATTAGATATAATGTAAAGAATTATTCAAGCTCAAGATCTATTTTTAAATGAAAATCTTTTATTTAATTATCGATATTTCACTACTCCTGCGTGTAGCGTCTTCAGAAATTATTTATTTATAAATGCGCTTGAAAAATTCTTTACATTAAATAATACAGGTCGAAAACCAGAATGAAAAATTATTAATTACTTAGATATAACTTTCTAAAAAATATAATTCCTACAATCTAATTTCAATAGATTGTAATTTGAATAGTTAATGTAGAAAATGAAAAACAATCTGATAGCATGGGTCGAAATCTAGTTCAGTTCTGCTAGTGTTATACATATTTATTCGTTAACAGTGACGCTAAATTATTAACAAAAAAGTCACAATTTAATAACAAAGTGACACGGTAGCATATATTGTGAATACTCCAAATAAAAATGAGAATATTTTAAGACGATCATAAAAATATTTTCAAATGCTTATTACAGCCTAATTAATGAACTATGATTTTAAGACCGGATGTGATCCACTATAGGTGCAATGAACTTGATCGGATGAATAGACCATATTTTATTAACATTTGGAAGTTAAAATATATGTTTAGCAATTTGACAGAATCCGGAGTGGTTTTGATTGATTTGGTTCCAAATACGAGAAATATAGCTTACGTAGTTTTCTTTATAAATAATTTGGCAACATTATAAAATTATAGCATAATGTGGCAACATGCAACAGTTTATGAAAACAGCTGTTTCACTCTTTTTATTACATTAAAATTAATAATAAATTACAAATTACATTTTAATTGGCAATAAAAGTAATTTAAAATTATGAAAATACTTATATATATTCTTTTATTAACTTACAGTTTTTGTTCTTTGAGTTTTCTTCAAAATTATTAGAAAAAAGAGATATGCCAATGCTGTACAAGCCGATTCCGATGACTCATTTTAAAAAATATCAAAATAAAGTAAAAAAATTATTGAAAATAACCTTTTCCATCAGAAATAAATTAAAAACCTATGTTACTGATAAAAGTAGTTTCAAGCACTTATTTGAACTTATGGGCAACAAAAATGTCAATTTCGCATATGAAAAAAATCTGTGAATTTTTTTGTTTTTCGTTTTCTAAAGAACCAAATTACGGAATGAATTCCTCTTACGAATGGAATTGAACTCTGTGACATGACTGATAGAGTTTGTGACAGAAAAAAATTTTACTTTCTTCGTGTGATTTATTTAATCATCTGAGCATCGTTAATAACGCTGTTGAATTGTTTGCAACCATATAGCAGCTGGTTAAATAAAAGAGTTCGGTTACAAAATTTTCTTAAAATAGAACACAAATTAAGTTAAATATTAGTTTTAACTTCGCATAGATACGAGTATTAATGTGTACTTATATTTTAGTTTTTTTCTACTTTATTTTAATAGAATTACTATTTGTTTTAAAGGTGTTTTAGCAGAAAGTGTGCTCTTGTTTACAGTTTTAATTTCAAATTTTGAAAAAGAAAGGTAAATAATAATGTCTTAACATGTGAATTATTCATGATTTGAAAATTAAATAACACAATCTACTTTAACAATTTTGCAAATTTTAGAATAAGAATGGAATAAATGTTTTATTGTAAAATTAAAAAAAATATAATGGTAGTTGTATAGATAAAAAAATTGAAACATACTCAGAAAAAATTATTGATATTTTTTTTAATTAACTTGTTAGTTGAAAAATAAATTTGTTTTGACTAATAATTTAATTGGTTTAATTTACTTTTTAATGTTTTATATAACTTTACTTTAAATACTTTTAATTAATATTACAATCAGCTTAATTGATATTTTTTTAAAACACACTTTTATTTTTTTCTGTGTAGTCTACGTTCACCAAATTGAAATCTGGACAGCTGCAATTAAATATTTGCGAAATATCTGAGACAATAAGAAGACGAGTTGCAGCAGAAATCTCTTAAAATCAAAATAATGATATTGAATTTTTGCATCTGCATTTTGCAAATCAAATTTTTTAATTAATTTATTTTCAAAGCATAACTGTGTTTGATACTTTTTATAAATTGATAGTCGCCGTAGTCTAGTGGTTGGTGTTTTGGCTTACTAGACAAGAGCTGCGGGCTAAAACCCCAGCTCTGATATCTTGAATAAGATCGAAATTTGAAAAAAAAAAAATATTTCTTTGGACGACTACCTCTTAGAAGACTTCTGGAAAAAGCTCTGAGGGTAACTGATTGCTGCGAGAAGCTAGGTCGTTACTCTGAAACAGGGTTGTTTTGGCAAATTATGTACTTATGTGTGTGTAAGATAAACTTCTACTGATGTCTTTGAAAGTTAGTATACACTGAGAAACAAAAAATCAGTAAAAAACAGACAATCTAAGAAAGATCTAAAATATCTGGGAAGTGCGTGGTATAGTGGTTAGAGCCCTCGCATAAAAACTTAAATGGACCAGGTTCAAATCCAAGGAAAGGCGAAAAATGAAAAAGTTAGTTTGCGGTTTGTCAAAAAATATAATAAAAAAAAAAGAGGTTCTCCACCCCCTCACCCCTCCCTCTCCCTTCAAGGAGACCATCTACAAAGAAACCACTTCCTGACATTCCACTCTATTCCACCTTAACCAATGTCAACAAAAACCGAATGATCAGGAGAAAAGGGAAGTAGCAGATAACAGCTAAACCTACTAAACCGACTTAGCGAAGGCAAATGCTGTTGATCAGTTAAGGGTGATTGTATAACAATGGCCTTTGAATAATCAATTTACAGCAGTTTGTCACATTTCAAAGGCGCTAAATAATAATATTAGAGAAAATATATAGGGGCAATTTCAAAAATTTTCGACATTTTGATATTTTTTTTTTCGAAATTTTTTTTTTTGGATGACACGAATGACGCTTTGGTCACGTGAAGGGTGATATTTTAGCATACCAAAACAGTTCGCGTTAATCATTTATTGCAAACGGCGCGAAAGTTATGGAGGTTTTAAGTTAAAATCTCTTTAAAAAAAATTTAAAGTTAAATTTGTTGGTTTATTTTAATAAATGTTGTATGGATGCATGAAACTCATTCCAAATTCATCAGTGCAGTCAAAATTCATCAATGTACTGATAAAATACATAAAAAATATCAATTATAGTTAAAATTCCTTAACATTAAAAAAGGCGAATTTTTGCAAAAATGTGAATGTTTCACCGATTGTTATAATATGTGTTTATATAACGCATAACTAGTTTACAGAAAAACAATGTTTTGACTTGCAAATTTAAAAAATAAAAAAAATTATATAAGAATTATTTTTGAGGTTAGGATTAGTTTTTTGATCTGTAAAATTTAAAATCATGAAAATTTTTTAATGCCTATTCGGTTTTATTATCAAGCTTAAAAAAACCTTTCATTTGGTGTCAATAGCGGCGGAATCTATACATAACTGCAGATGTCACAAAGCAAAATGTGTTTGAAGAAAAATGCCACTGTACCCTCTAAATATGGACCGAATTCAACCGTATTTGTATATGATCTTTAGTTCACCCCCGCACTTCATTGCCAATACTTTACATTGATTTTAAACCACTAATTAACTAAAAAAAAAACGCAAAACAAAATTATGAAATTTCGCAAAAGTTTTATTTTCTTTATAAAATTTTTGCGTTTCAAAATATTTTAACGCCTTCTTCACGTTTAGGTGCCATTTATTAAGAAGTTTAGATCACGCAATACATAAACCAGTTTTAAATATGATTGCAAATGTCAGGCGTGAAAAACTGTAATTTTTGACAAATTTACGCCAATTCTATAAAAGTTTGAGGTCATCGTTTTTAGCAACTAGCAGCCTGACATGGACGTGATATGGCGCAAATTTTAGCAAATTACACCATCTATTAAATATTGTTGACGAAATGCAATTTTCTTGAACGGCGCAAAAACGCTATAGAAAAAACTGCGAAAATTAAAAAATCGGAAAATTTTAGTTTCAAAAATGAACCGCTGTACAACTTTTTCCCAAATAGTAGTATGGGCATAACTTTTATAGTGTAAATATCTACTAAGTCTAGTGACTTTATTTTATATCAGTGGGCATCGGAAGTTTAAAACTAAAAGTAGAAAAGTGATGCAATATGAAAAAACTCTTGTAAATTTCAAGCCTGTTTTTCGATATTTGAATGCCCATAACTTTTAAAAATAAAGAACTGATGGTCTGAAATTTTGAATTTCCCAGTTTTCTAGTGTGTCCTACCATTCCCTTTTGACTGTTTTGGTCAAATCGAAAAACTGAAGAAATAATAAGCATCTGAACTCAGTTTCATCAAATGTTGAAAATTTTTGAAATTGCCCATAGGCACTGTCGTTTTCAAAAAAAAAAAAAAAAAATTCCAATACAGTGCACAGGATTTAGTAAGGGTTACCCCTGAGTATTGGTCTCAAATAAAAAAAAGATGAAAGACAGTAACGCTGGAAACCCGTTTGAAACTAGTTATTAGTTAATTTTTTTATCTAACTTTACAAAGATTTTATTCTTGATTTGACAGTGTAGGAAAAACTTTAACGGTCCCTCTTAATAGTCTTCCATAAGAGAATTAACAAAATTATTCAAATTGTTCAAAATTTCCTATAGTGCATTTAGCTGAAAGTATCAAAATTAAAACCTGTTATTGACATGCCTAATGCCTCTTGTTTTAGGTTCGCTAAAACCTAATCAACTTTGTGAATTATTAATAAGATTTGCTTAATATTTCCTGAAAAATAAATTGTAAATTAAAAAAAAAATTTATTTTTATTTTTTTAAAAATTAAGTTTATTTGCTCGCGAAAAACATAAGAGCTTTATAAATATTTATAGATTGTTTGGGATGTTATCAACATTTATTGACTGACAATTACGAGTAGTTTTTCTGTATTGTTTTTAGGGGCACCTGTACTTTCAAGTTGTATTATGACCATTAACTGCTTCTTTAAATGATATTTAATATTATCTATAAATAAAAAGTGTTTTAGAACCAACCCTCTTATGTGTTTTTTATAATAATTTTTGATAACAAATACTTTTATATAATTATTGGCAAATTTTTGAAACAATATAGTGCACACCTGTCTAATATACCAAAATTAAATTGATAAAAAGAAAAAAAAAAAAAAAATACAAAATACGAGTATATATCAACGGCGTTTTATTTTATCACTTTTGTATTGGTAGACTAAAATGGTTTATAAATAATTTTTAGCGTTTTGATTTATTTTTTTTAAGTTCATAAGCACTGGACGTCATTATTTCAATTTTCAGCACAAAAAATCCAATTGAATTCAAATTTTATAGAAATTATTCATTCATTCCTATTCTTAATTGAAAGGAAAATTTGATTTAAAAATTTTGCAGGTTCTATTAAAAATATTTATGCATAATTTATAAATTAAAGCAGAACTGAAGAAATGTATTATTAAAATAGTGTTACATTTAATTTAATTTAATTTAGTTTATTTGATTCATACCATGAATAATTATTTAAATAACTTTATTTTTTTACACAGCAAAAGTAAAAGAATCAATTTAAATTAATAAATTTATAGGTTCGTGCTACGAAATAAATCGTTTATTGGTTTTGCCATTACACACAATATTAATAATATCTGTTGAAAAATTAGTTATTTTATCTGGCTTCGTATGTAGATGACCAGCGGAATAATACACTCGGTCTTTTTTTCATTTCAAACCTTTACAGTATAAAGTTAAGGTTCTTGCACCTTTCGGTAATTCGGTTCATTGTACCAGCTACGAAATGTTAAGCTAAGCTCCATGACTTCTTTTAACATTTCAACTGAAAACTTTGTTTCTTTGACTTAAATGTTGACGATATAGCAGAGATGGTTGTCAATATAATAAAATTTTTGTCGAGTATATTTATCCAGACAAAAAGGATTTCAGGTAAACTAAGACAGAAATACTGGTTTAATCAGACGTGAAATGTTTCTTACCGATCTTCTCTTTCTAACATCAAATGCTATTTACTTTTGAATATGACAGGAACTTTTATTTATTGCCGAGTCTTTGGTAGATTGTGTGAACTGTTGAATTTAAGCCGCCCAAACTCAGTGTTATTTTCTAATGCATAGGTGTAGTGGTAATCATAAAATCTTGTCTACCTGATGTTTTCATCACATCCCGGTGGCGAATTCAAAAAGATATGGTCATTTACAAATTTTCATGGTGGAATCATCGGCGTTGCGCAGAATGGCCCCAAGAAATATGACCCCAATTGAAAAATGCAAATTAGCCCCATTTTTGGGACGAAATTTCATAATGAAAATTAAACTAAAAAAATACGAAGAATGACCCCCAACCGAATAAAAATTCGCCCCAATATTAATTTTGGGGCACATTTTCATTTATTACTTTAGGGCTTTTCTTCATTATGCAAAATAACCCTAATTTAAAGGAATGAAATACGAGCCCAAACCACTATTAATTCGTACAGCAAGCACTTTTGTGCCAATGTAACATGTAAGGGTACATATTTTATTAAATAATATTGACAACACTATTAAATTTATACTTTTCTGAAAGTTTGTTTTATTATCTTTAATTTCATAAACAAATATTTGCACATATCATGATAAAAACTTTTGAAAACAGAAATTAACCGAAAGTCCATTTATTTTGATAAAAAAAATTTGACCACTATTAATTCGTACAGTGTATAAATTCAGCTAAAAACAACTCTGAAAATTGAAATGTAAACAAATAATAAAAATTTACCGTTTTATTTGAGTAAAGAAATGCAATTAAACAATAACACATTTTTTTTCGTGTTGTTTCTTTTCATTTGTGATTAATTGTTCAACGATGGCACATGGTAAGCCAGTTTCTGAAGAAATTCGATTATTAATTATTGACAAAGTCAAATCAGGAAAAAGCTATAGCGAAATATCGGTTGTATTAAAGCTTCCTAGATCAACAGTATCAAGTATTGTCCAAAAATACAAAAAAAAAAAAAATGAGAATTGTAGCAATAACGTTGCAAACAGAGGCCGGGTCTCCAAAATAACGATTCGCGACAAAAGAGCTCTAGAAGTTATACTTAAAAAAAATCGTCGAGGCACTATTAGAGACATAGCTTCAGAGTGGTCAGAAAGAATTGGAAAAACCATTAAACGTGAATGGACGCGTCGGCAAATGAAAGATATAGGTTATGGTGTTTATAAAGTAAGTTTAACATTCTCATACTGGTGATATGAAAAACAGTTATTGAAACTTGAATTTTTTAGGCCAAAGAAAAGCCCTTACTTACTGTACTTCAAATGAAAAAACGTTTATTATGGGCAAAAGAAAGACGTTCTTGGGTACAAAGGCAATGGGACACCATTATATTTAGCGACGAATCGAAGTTTGACGTATGCGTCGGTGATGCCAGAAAAAGGGTGATTAGGAAAAGCACAGAGGCATATCATAAAGACTGTTTAAAGCGTACTGTAAAGTTTCCAGCTAGCATTATGGTGTGGGGATGTATGTCCACAAAGGGTGTCGGTCAGCTTCACTTTATTCAGGGAACAGTAAATGCAGAAAAATATATTAATATATTGGAACATCTCATTCCGTTAGTACCAAGGCTAGCTGACTGTGGCGAATATGTATTTCAACAAGACGGTGCATCATCCCATACAGCCAAAAAAACAAAAAAATGGCTACAAGAAAATGGTATTAGTGTTCCGGACTGGCCATCATCTAGCCCGGACTTTAACCCAATCGAAAACGTGTGGGCACTCATGAAAAGGAAGTTACGAAATGACCCACAACGCACTCTTAGCGGATTAAAAGCCAAAATTCAGGAAATTTGGGACTCTATAACCCCTGAAGAGTGTAAAAAATTAATAGATACAATGCCAAAGCGATTAGAGGCTGTTTTAAAGAGCAAAGGGGGCGTTACACAGTATTAAATTACAAAATGTTCCACTGTACGAATTAATAGTGGTCAAATTTTTTTTATCAAAATAAATGGACTTTCGGTTAATTTCTGTTTTCAAAAGTTTTTATCATGATATGTGCAAATATTTGTTTATGAAATTAAAGATAATAAAACAAACTTTCAGAAAAGTATAAATTTAATAGTGTTGTCAATATTATTTAATAAAATATGTACCCTTACATGTTACATTGGCACAAAAGTGCTTGCTGTACGAATTAATAGTGGTTTGGGCTCGTATAACCCCAACTGAACGAAAAGAAAAATGGCCCCAAAATATTGAAAGTCAAAAAAAAAAAAAAAACATTGTTTATGTACAGTATTATTTATTGAATAATAGAATTTGTAATTAGGCGAAAACTTGTATGGAATCAATAACGTCCACTCTACAACAAGGACACTTACATATACTTTAATTCATTTTCTTGTACAGCTGCGGGTTGCAGCAAAAGATTGCATTCGCTACAAACTTTTAGGTACTTGCAAGGTAACATAACATAACAATATCGGGGTTTCTATCGTGACAGCTCACGCAGCCAGTTTTTATTAAATTTTGTGATAACAACGAATAAACCATCAATTTCCGATATGCTGTTCTTGCAGCACCTGACGATCTTATAAAATTTAAGAGCGAATGGTTTTTCCTGACATTGCGTCTTAGAGTTTGACAATAATGAAACCTGTTTAGAATTATATTTGTTCTTTATATGTATACGAAAAACTATCTGAAAATTTTTACCAAAAATCGCTCGATTTTTCGTACAAATTTTCGCCTGCGGCGCAAAAAATTAGAAAATTTAAGAGCGAATGGTTTTTCATGACATTGCGTCTTAGAGCTTGACAATAATGAAACCTGTTTAGAATTATATTTGTTCTTTATATATGAAAAACTATCTGAAAAGTTTTATCAAAAATCGCGCGATTTTTTGTACAAATTTTCGCCTGCGGCGCAAATTTTTACGATCACATCTTACCAGCTCCATTCATACCACTATAAACGCTCCTTATTGATTCTCTCAAAGCATATTCATAATCCAAATGATTCCAATTCAAACACGTTACTTTTATTTTTTATATATCAGCAATTCTTCATATGCCTTTTTTGATTTCTTTTCCATTAAATACATAAAACACTGGATGAATCTGTAACATAAAAATATAATTAAATAATCCCAGTTTTATATGAGTTATTCCAGCAAGCACTTTACCTAAGAATGTCCAAACTTGGCGACATTGTCTGTTATGTGTCATTTTTAAGCTGAATTGATGAATTAAGCAGCGATAACGGAATAGTTTTGGTTTTTTTTTTGTTTTTTCTTAGGTTTTAATATTATTTTAATTTTTTAGTCTCTCTACTTTTTTTTATGAACACTGTCGCTTTGGTAACTTGGGGGGGGTCATGGTATAGTAGTTAGAGAGCTCGCACAGAAACTCAAACGACCGAGTTTCAAATCCCAGCGAAGGAGAAAAATTAAATTTTCGGTTTTTCGAAAATTACATACATACATACATAACTGGCCTTCACAACCCTGTGTCAGGATTACGGCCTAGCTTCTCGCAGCACTCATGTTGTGTGTGTCAATTTTTATCCATGAGTACCGGGACCTACAGTTTAAAGTCGACTCCGAACGACAGACTTGAGAAGCTTGTTCATGGCAATTAGTTACTCTCAGAGCTTTTGCCAGAAGACTGCTGAGAGGTAGTCGCCGAAAGAAATATTTTTTCATATTTCTTTTTTTGAAGATGTCGGAGCCTGGAGTCGAACCCAGGGCCCATGTCTTAGTAAGCCAACACACTAACCACTAGACCACGGCGAAAATTACAATTTAAAAATAAGAGGTTCATAGGTGAATCACAGTGAGATTTTTCGATACGGGTCTCTACATTAGCGACACATTGTGTAAAAATTCACTATGACTCTCGATGATAATGTTCGCTAGAACTCACCAATACCCGGACTTCTACGAGACAAAATCAACTTTAGTCATATATAAAGTTTTGGACAGATGCTTTAAAAATTTATATATGACCCCAAATAAAATTCAGCAACTGCTACCACCATTCAATGTGATTTTCGCCACCGGGATATTTCGCCTCAGTTTTTTTAAACGGTGTAAGAAATACTTCTCTACATCTGACATTTACAAGACCTCTATTCGACCCAAGATGGAATACAATTCGGATGTACCGAATGCTTCAAAGTCTATGTTTAGGCTTCTCCACCGAGTACAGAAAGAGGTGAAGGTTTATCGATTCATTGAAGCATCCACGCTATGTGGCTTGGGTTTCTCTTTTCTATGGATACTACAATGGAAGGTGTTATGATGTAATAAACGATTTATTTCTAAATAATCACATATCTTTAAGTAGTACTCTTAACTCTCACAGAGTACATCCTTTTGTGGCTGAGTGTCCAGTAAATCTTAAAATTCTCTACAGAGAGAAGTCGTTTCGAGTCGAGTGTTTTCCTACCAACTCTGATCGGAACAGGTTCAAAACAAAAATTAATTAAAAAAATTAATCACTTTTCCTGGGGCCCGAACCCCTCTTTTCTTCTTTTCTTCTTATCTATTTTCATACCCCAATGCACTTCATGAGTAGAATCATAGTTTCCACAAATTAGTCGATTCAATTTTTGCACAAATGTTAAAAAGTCAAGTTACATATACCAAGAGATACGTTTAATTCCAGTTGACATTGAAGGGGTTTTATTTCATATCTTTATATACAAATTACCATTATTAATATATTATTACAGTACACTCGTACTCGTATTTCAAATAATTTTAAATGCAGTTGCAACAACACATGTGTAAATATTGTAAAATTGGTCTGTTTATTAGTTTATTTGTTCGTTTGGTTTGATAATTATCAGAAAAAAAGGCAAAAGAAAAAATGTATAAAACTGTTGATAAACATGATTTTATTATCGTATTTGGTTTTTCTTTTTATTGTATTCCGTGGTTATTTATGCAACTTTTTTTTTTGAGTGCTAAAGAACTCGAGTCAACAATTGATAAGACAATTGAAATACAATAATAAACACTCATGTTATACGTACATCCATACCTACTCAAGATATCTTAACCATCATGTCAGGTACTATTTACACTATATGCTATATGTAGAGGTATAAACTATACTTGTATGTACATACATATGTCAGGAAAAAAGTATATAGAAGAGGAATTCATATTGTGTTTTATTTAGAAAAGATTACAGCCTGGAAAAGTTTGTCTTCAAACGATTAAATATTAAAAATCTTAAAAAATATTGAAAATTTTTGGTGTATATCTGCATTTCAACTTTAGTGAAGCATTTGTTCTTGAAGATACCAAAAATAGACTAAAATGTGGCAACAAATAAATTATCCTGCAAGAAATATGTAAATAACTGAAACTAACACACACATTTAAACCCACAGTCGGCTTTCTTTGTCCATTACTGCTATAGAGTCAGAAAGCATATCCATAGTAATTGTTCTATAGTTAAATTCTCTAGCTTAAGTAATAAATTGTTTATAAAAAATATTTATTTGAGATCAAAATTAGAAAAAAATTCGGAACAAGTTCATATAGTGGCTCAAAAAGGGTGTAAAACCTTGCTTTAAAGTTCCAAATAACTATTACTTATTAATTTTTTTGCTCATAAACGTTTAATAAATTTTTATTTAATTTTGTAAGTAATAATAATCCGACTGGAATAATATAACTTTGCGCTATGTTTAATCCCACATTGTTAAATTTCATCAATTTGGAAACTCTTACGTTATGTTTAAACTATAAAGTGTTTTGCATTATATCAATATACTACATACATATTTATATAAAAATTAATAAATGCTGTTTCATTATTAAGGTAATGCCTGTCAGTCTTGACAGGTTTATACATCAGTTGTTCTTGATACATTTGTTTGGTTTATTAATCATCTTTGTCTGTTATTTATTTATTATGAGTGATTATTAATCAGCTTTGACTAACATTTACATCACCTCTGATTTGAAGGACACATGAGGAAGTAAAGTGTTTAGATTTCAATATACGGCAAAATTAATATGATAAAGTAGAATAGAAAATCAGATGTACACAAATATTTCCATTAAATTTTTCATATTGCCCTTAAGAAAACTATGGAAACTCTTGATTGATGTTTCAGTCAGCAATGACTGCAACAGTAATAGCCAAATTTCAATGTCAGTCTCTATAAATTTCCTTATTATCCTACTGTGTAAGTAGTAGGTCGATTACGATAACCATAATCACCCCGTAATGCTTGAAAAGTGGTCACGTGTATATTACAAGTTTATTATTAAGTTTGAACTATTTTGTCGTGTACTTCAGCTTTTAGGTTATATTCTGAAGAGACTGATACTTTCTAAATTACTAAATGGATAATTCTAAACCAATCGAACAACTTTCTCCTAGGCTGGTTATGTTCTTAATTTATTATTTTTTTTAAAAAGCTAAAAACTAAACTATGTCTCACAAGTTTTACATTTGTTTTAAACCTGTTAAAAAAAAATAAAAGAAAAAAAAACGGCCTGCCAAAAAGAAGAACTTATTGTTGACTAAGCAGAGTTTGTCTTGTTAAAATAAGTGTTCTTCACCCGACATTTTATATACAAGATAGAATAGTACCACTTACCCAATATTATTGCTATATAAAGAGCTTTATTAAGTGTAATGGAGTTTTGTTTAATATAACCTCGTAGTTAATTAAAGTATTGCTTGTTCGCCAGCATAAACCAAACTTAACGAAACCACATCAAAAGTTTCTAAAGGCGGTAAATCGCACAAAAGAGTGGGATAGCTATTAAGTAAACTTCTGTTACAATTTACGTGGTTACTGGTACACTGTTCTATGGTATACGTGTCTCATCTTGATCTGCTATAATTGCTATTTTTGTCCCTTTCTTTCTTTACACAAAAAAAAAACTGGAAAACTGATTTCAATTACGAAAATGAGAGCAAGACGAAGTACATCTTGTCGAGGAGTAGGAACGTTAAAAGTATCAGCTTCCAATTTACAGCTGGCAGTTATACGTTTGATGTGGTCAAGGAGTTCGTATACATTGGCTCTGTCATTACTAGCAAGCATGATGTCAGTCTGAAGGCTAAGCATAGAATCACTCTGGCCAACAGGAGCAACTACGATCTCGGTAGACAGTTTAGTAACAGACAACTCTCTCGTGTAAAGGAAGTAAAGGAAGTGACAATCTACAAGTCGTTTATTTTTCCGGTGCTTCTCTATGGCGCAGAAGCATAGTGCCGGTGAAGCGCTCCAGGGAGTGTTTGAGAATAAATTTCTTCGTAAAATATTTGGTTCAATAAGGCATGGCGATGAGTTTCGCATTAGGACAAATTATAAGCAGTATTAGATCCTCGACGATGTAGGCGTTGTCCAGTGCAATAACATTTAGAGGCTATGCTGTCTCGGTCATATTGTTCAAATGTCACTGGACGTCGGTGTAGATGTGTTTACAATGGAAAGACCAGGTAGATGAAGTCCTCTCATAAATTGGTGTGATCAACTGTAGAAGACGCGTGTTTACTAGAGTCGCCTGGAGACTAGTATTGAAGCAATCCGAAACTCGTTAACTGGTTATTGTGGTCAGCTAAGTTGGTAAATGAATAATGATGGCTTGCTAAAAACAGAAATGCCAACACACTAGAAAATTCTAAGCTGTCAAATCATAGTTACTCATAGTTCTTATGCAGCTAAAAAAAAAACACTTGATCTTATACTAGCAGTCTGTGATTATCCCTAATACTACATCAGTTAATGAACATCACTTGACTGAAAATTGTTTTGCTACTAAAACAGCTGTGAAGTTTAAATGATTGTGATTATAAAAAAGTGAAAATAATAAAAATTATGTATTCGACTTAATAATAGAAAGATAAGATATCAAAATGTAAACACGCAATCTTACGACATGCCATACCAAACCATATACAAGGTTTTGTTTTGTGTGGCTTAATATGTTCCAGATACAAAGTATAAGTATGTACTCGTACATATAGGTGGTATATATTGCATGCTATTTGCCATCTATGAGGGTAACAAATTTTATTTTTATTTTCTATCTCTTCATTAAATGTTAGCAAGTGATAATGTTTTCAGTAAATGTTCTTTTTTTTAGTGGAATCAGCTATTAACTCTGAAGTTATTAACTTGTTTGTTTTTATAGTGTTAGTTGTTGCCTATTGTTGAATATTAATTAAAACAAATTTATTTAAAATATTTTCTCTTTTCCCAAAATGAGTGAGTGTATGCGGATTTTTTTTTTTGCTAAACTAATAAAGACATAAACAACACCTGTTTTCACAACAATTCATTAACCATCACATGATGATACTCGACGTATCAACACAAAAAATTAAATAAAAATGTTGAAAACAGCGCATTGTAAATAAATGTGAAACGAAAAAAAAAATAACTGTTTGCCATTTGATATTTTTGTATGTATGTAGATTGGCTTAATGGGATTGTTGGCCATGCTATGGCTACCTCGGCTGCTGCTTGGGATAATACATACTCGTAAAAAATATTACGAAAATCTTGTTGTTTTTGTTACTTTTTAACTTGTTCAAGTCTATTTTATTTTTTTTTTAATAATTTAATCACGATTTTTTTTGCACTTTAGATCGTAAATAAAAGAGGCTTTAGCGGTATAAATAAAATGATGATAAGTTTTATTGTTGAGGAAATGACACGTGACATGTAGGAGATACAATTCGTGTGTCTATGTGAGAATAAAACGAGTAATATCTGGTAATTTTAAATATCTTAAATAGTAGAGGTTTAACATTTTATTTTTATATTCTAGATAAATATAAACTTTGGTCTGGCATGCTTATAAGATAATAGTTTTAATTATTTAAAAAAAAAAATAACCCACAATCTTGAGTTAATTTTAAAATTTATTACAAGCTATTGCATTATCTATTTTCAGCTGCTATATGTTTAGTTATCTTAATTTAAATCTAATGCAACGGTCACATTAGTTAAATATTTAACGAAAAAAAGCGTAACCACGGTTTTATAAAAATATTTTTTACAGAAGATTTGTTAAAAATTCGCTTTAAAACTAATAATAATAAGAAATAACATTGAGATTTTAAGTTAATCCTGTAGGAAGCAATAAAAAATAAACAAGGTAATGCTCTCATAAAATTTGCATGATTGTGTCCGTAGCTTTAAATATATAAAATTCTTGAGCCATTCCTTCAAAACGGTTAGACCGATTCTTATAAGTTTTTGTGTGTAGATTTAGAGACGTAAACGTAATAATGACGGTGTTGCGGCCATACAAAATAAGTATTAGTTTTTGTATATCTTGAGAATGGTTAAAGCTAAAGTTCCCGAATTTGAACTGAATGACTTTCATGGTCAATGCTAGACATCATTTAAAATATTGGGGGCATTAATCAATTGCTATTTCTTGAGCACAGCTAAAGCGAAAGTTTTCTAATTAAATACAAACATATTCGTTGTCAATATATCGTCGTGCTGGAGTTTTTGCACTCTATCCGCCATTTCATATTTTTTATAGTATATCTCGAGTTATTGATGCCACTTTACCCTTGTGACCCAAAATTTTTCAAGTCTGCAATCTGTTTTCAGATGTTTCAGAGATAAATAGCCGAAAACGGATTACAGATTTTAAAAATTTTAGTATCAAAAACCTAAATTGGCATCTTCACTATAAAATGGCGGATAGAGCACATAAACTCCCGCACGACGATACGTTTTCAATCAGCTACTAATTTACAAAAATTTAAACAAAAAATGAAACAGTTTGGACCTGGAGGGTTCAAAAATATAACAAAAAAGAAAATATAGGGTTTTTCAAATTGAACGCTTCAAAAGTAGAGTGACAAGGACAGCAAACGACGCCAAATTTCTTACCGCTCTTGTGACATTTCTTTTCACTAAAGTTTGCCATTTCATGATGGAAAGATATACGAGCCAACAACGAGTCAAAACTATTAAAATTTACTACCGAAATTCAGAGTCAGTGGCCTCAACGTTAAAAGCGCTACGTCTAATTTACAGTCTGGCTGAATGGCTTCGTCAATAAAAAATATGCGTTATTTGTCATGCAACAATCCACACGTACTCCATGAGTCATTATTGCATCCCGAAAAAAATTACGGTTTGGTGTGGTTTACGGGCCGGCGGCATCATCTTCCGTTATGATAAAGACCGGAACGTTACTGTGAATGGGAATCGCTTCCGTTCAATGATAACCGAATATTTTTGTACCCAATTGCATGACATGGACTTGGAGGACATGTGGTTTCAACAGGACGGCACCACAGCCACACAGCGAATGTCCACAATCAATTTATGGTAAACCAGGTTTGGAGAACGTGTTATCTTACGAAATGGTCCAGTCGATTGGCCGCCTCTGTCGTGAGATTTGGCGACGTTAGACTATTTCCTGTGGGGCTACGTCAAGTCTATGGTCTATGCCCACAAGCCAGCGACGATTGATGAACTTCGTACGAATATCGAATGTGAAATTGTAGCAGTATCGGCCGATTTATGCTTGAAAACCGTCGAAAATTGGGCTCAGCGTATGGACTTCTGCAAGCGTGCCCGTGCTGGCCAAGCAAAAGAAATCGAGTTTCATACATAATGGCATCGAACGTACTTTTACAGGAATAAAAAATTTCATTGATATCCAAAACCGATTTTGTTTTATTTAAAAAAAACTTTTGTAGCGCTCTTACATACTAATCTTCGCGGTAACTCTAGTAGGGTAAAAAATATGGGCGGTAAATGCTGGTTAAAAACGCTATTGTGCTATGATAACTGCAATAAAAATAATGTTTTCATTTGTTTGTGCAGTCTATGTTCAGATAAAATTGATTAAAATTGCCACATACAATATACGAGTAGGTGCTGTAAAAAGCAAGGTTGTAAACCTAAAAAGGGTTGTATGACCAGTTATGTATGTATGTGTATATGAACGACTAAATGGCTGAATCAATTCTCGTGCACCTTTTACAGTATATCTCTGCATATCTGGAAGAAAGTATAGTCTATATAAATTTTAAAAATTTTAACTGGGCAGTAACACGCCCATTCCAAGTAAATGTTTATTTATTTTTATATTCAAAATGGTAACAGTAAGAGTCTGCATATTTTAATCATAAAGCTTCATGATAAAACTAAAACTATCTGCTAAGAAGAAGGTAAGATCGGGTAGGTGGATATAGTACTTGTCATAAAAAATTATTGCTGATAAAACGCCTTAATCCGATCATTCTTTTTATTTAATTCTATTAAATGAATTTAAATTGTGCTTTTGCAATGATTGATATCTTAATCAAAGGATTAAATGACATCTGTGATGGAATTGCATACCAGCCGTATTGAACATGTTTCCTACCCCAGCAGCGGTAGTCTTATCAAAATTCTTTGTGATCTGTACATATGTATTTATGACCATTCATCTATCCATCCATTTTTGAAAACCTTTACAAAACAACCATAAAATTTATCAATACCGACAGCCATATTAATTTTCTTTTGAGAATTAAGTCTGTTGGGCTATACTTTCAACGGTACAGCTATTAAATAAAATGTTGCAAAATGCCAGGTATGAGGTATGATAAAAAAATAACCGTTATTTTAAATTTTTTCAAAAAGTATTTATTTACTCATCAATAACTATCTTGTCCCCTTCAAAGTAATCCCCCTCAGATATAATACACTTATGCCAGCGTTTTTTCCAATCCTTGTAACACTTCTGAAACGCGCTTTTTGGTCTCGCCAACAGCTTCTGTTTCGATTTTTCTTTTATCTCCTCAGTCGTAGCAAAACGCTTTCCTTTCATCGGTGTCTATCTCGTATATACACACAGACAAAGTTTTATATTAAAAAGTTTATTGGTTTCTTTTAAAATTCTCAACTAATATTTTTGTTAATAAAATTAATTTTTTTTAATCGAAACAAATAAATATAAATTTTTGCGTGTATATTTTCTTGTCTTGGTAAATACAATTAAAATTTTTATTGAATTGATTAAAATTTTAGATGATTTCTTCTATGGTTGCAAAATTAAAATTTTGCTGATTCTTCTAATAACATATTTTCCCACACCAGCACAATGTAAGTACTACATGAGTAAGGGTCGTCTTCTGTGTGCTGGGTTTAATAATAAAAACAAATCCGTTGATTCAGAATTCTTTGGAAGGGAAAACTGATGAAGAAGTTAATTGGTAGTACAAACTTAGAACAAATTTTTTAATTAGAATAGATTTTCTATTTTTTCTAAATAACATAAGGAAAGAACTCACCGACTAACCTAAATAAGAGGCTAAAGCACTACGTAATTTTGCGCTTATCATTAACGCTGTAATGAGTTGCATCAACGTTGTGTCAAGAAGAGTAATGTTTACTTAACTTGTTTGGTAAAAAGCTCTAATAACCATAATAAACAGCAATAAAACCACTAAATTGGCCAGAAAGTAGATAAAATGTCAAAATGGCAGATACAATTATAAAAAAATAACCACAACAGTTGCTTTGCAACTAACTTCACTTCTTTTCACCAATTTGCAATGCCCAATTGCAAAGCGTTAGCTTTACGCTATTTGGGTTGGTAGCACACATTTTTTAAGGGCATAAACATTTTGCGCTTTACGTTCCAAATTAGGTTGGTCTGTCAAATATTAAATTTTTTTTTTGTAGATGGGAAAAATGTAAGTATTTCCTTGGAAAAAATAGTTACAATTAGAGAAATTATGCTTAAATACGAAAGTTTTTTATAGATGCCATTCTCTACTGATTTGTCAGAAATAGTGAAAAAAATTGTAACAGAAAAATTATGTATCATTACAGTTATGGGAAAGGAAAATATATTTCAAGCAGAGTAGGAACATAAACAAAACGAAACGTTTGATCTCATTTTGTTTTGTTCTTTACAATGAGTAAAACAAAAACAGTGAGAGCGATTGTCCCATTTAGATTTGTATATTGTTTTTGTTTTGAGCACTACAAATACATTTGAACTAGTGTATACAGGTACAACAAAAAATGAATGAGAAGAAAAAGAAAAGAAGAAGAGAAAAAAAGAGCAAATTATACGAATTTAACGGAATAACAAAGCAAGTATAAGAGCAAAAAGCTAATTTTTTTCGTTTGCGCTCTTTCTCATTTAGAAAGCATTTGTTTTGGTTTTACTAATGTGCAATACGATTAAAAAAATTTTTAAAAGTTTATGACTTTGTGGTAACGTTTGCGAAATGTTTTGTTTGTTTGCCCACTCTAATTTCAAGGGTTAATTAAGGTGAGACAATTACAACTTTTTGCAATATTTTTGCAATCAGCTCTATATTGGCATAATACTTTAATAAGATTGGCATAAAGCAACAGAGTTTGTAAGTGTGAAATGAAAAAGTAATGAAATTTTGTGTTGAAATTTAAATCTTTTTGTTCATTATTTTTAAAAATTTGCAAATATTTATTCTTTTTACGTCTGTTTTTTTTTCAGAAATTAATATATTTCTTTAATAAATAAATATTATTTAAATGCTTGCATACAAATAATCTGTAGATTATTGTTAAATTTAGCATTTCATTGTGCGATTTTAATATTTCACGTTTTAATTATTTTAGAATTAACAAGTTCTGATGTAGACAATAACTTAAATAATAACTATTTTAATAATATTTAACAGATTATAAGTGACTGATACTGATAATTAAATAAATGCCACTCATATGATCATGGATCAATACTACAGCTGCTGCTGCTGCTATTATTTGTGGCTTGTGTTGCTAAAAATAATTGCCGGTGAAATAAATAATTCTTTACCCCCTAACACAGTTAATAATACAATAATAATAAAAATAATAATTAAAAAAATAAACGAGAGCATAAACAGAAATTTGCTAATTTTGTTTTAAACAACCGTTTTTTTTAATACAATCTGTTCTCTGTAAATAACCAGTAAGTTCCACAAAAGTAAATACAAAAATTAATAAAAAAAAAATGTTTTAAACATTAAAATAGAATTAAAAAAGAAAACAATAAATGTTTTTATTATTTTATTGTGATTTCTAATCCAAATGTTTTACAATATGCGATATCATATCACATTTCGCATCAAAGGTTGAGAAATATTTGCTTTCTAGTGTGAAAAGATAAAAACTCTCTTCATTTATTATTAGTTTTTCATTAGTTTTGAGTTTATTTTTAATCTTTTTTTTAGCTGTTGTCATTTTATTAGATAAAGTATGTTAATTATTTCCATTATTATTAAAGCGATTTGTTGTTTTCCTTTTCAGCAAATATTGCTAAAAATATAACATTTTGACTTAAAAATAGCAAAGACAGTTTTATTTTTATTAAATTTATTATTTGTATAGTACACGTACATATGTGTAAGCATATTATTTTCTAATGTTTATAGTTTTCATAAACAAATCTATTCTTTATATTAAATAAAGTCACGTGGTTGCTTTTTAGGCTTAAAAGTGTATTTTTCCAAAATTAAAAGTATGTCTATCAAATGGAAAATTACAGTGGAGAATTAAAAATTGAAGTTAAAAAAAGCATTTTATTTTTAGTGATAATTTTTTTTTTTCAAACTTGTTAATTAGCTATGGGATTTTTTTGAATAGGCATTAAACTTATAACAACACAAATATCATTTACATATATTGATTATTTTCTAACAGGTTTCAATAAACACCATTGGCATAAGTAAAGCAAAGCTTTGTTTTAAATTAAATTGACAGAATTTTTTTAGAAGCGCTTTAATTATATCAAAGTTATGTTCTATTAAGAATTTAGATTTGTTTGGCAATGATATATATATTTTCTTTGATAATTAAAGGAGAAAATGATGTCCGTGAAGAAAGCCAAACTGAGCATGTTTTCTACCCTAGATACAGTAGTATCATCAGAGTTCTTCGTGGTCTCCACATATTTATGACAAACATAAGCTATTTAACTCACACATTTTGTGGAAATCATATATTTTAATTATATTTTTTCACTTTCTTATCATCACTGCAGTTTTTGTAATTGACATCTTATTTGGACGAATCAGAATTGCAACTTTTTGCTTTTTGCGTTCCATTTTTTTACATTAGTAGACATCGAAGACATGTAAGAGTGTAGGCGTGGTGGTTAGAAAGCAAGCATATAACTTTGTTTTTACTTGGTCTAGAAATCCGAGTTGGAATTCTGATTTTGAGGAAGCAAATTTCAGAACAACAGACTTGAGAAGCTTTATCAATGCAATCAGTTACTCTCAGAGCTTTTGTCAGAAGACTGCTAAGAGGTAATCGCCGAAAGAAATATTTTTTCATATTTCTGTTTTTTAAAGATTTCTATTACCAACACTCGCTGACGAATTTACATGATTTTGATTTTTGGCTACACCATACATACACCGAATTTATTTCATAGAGAACAACGCAAAAGTTTAGGAGCCGATAAAGTTGCAGTATATTTGTGTTATCTCATTTGAGAAATTTAAAACTAGGAAGGGTGGGTGGCGCAGTGTAGTAGTTAGAGCTTCCGCTTACAACACCAAGCAGCTCAGATTTGCGACACAGTACTGGACAATATGAAAAACCAAAAAATTTGTGCGGCATTTCAAAGTCACAAATTAGTCCAAGAAGTTAATCCCAAAGAAAGTCGCTCTCTGACATTCCACTCTAACAACCTTTTAGCTGTCAAATGAATGATCAGGAAAAAGTGCCACCTTCTGGATAAGCCGGCAGAACTAAAAAGCAAGAATAAAACCCTATTTAAAAATTAAAAAAAGAAAATGAAATTATTTTAAAAAATAATGAAAAATTAAATCTTTAGGGTACAAATTGGTTTTTGTAAGCTATTTTAGATGCCTAGACACATTCAGATTGTATTGATATGTTCACGAAAGTTGTTCAGATTTACAATGGCTACAATATTGTCATATATTGTTAGTGAAAAATTACAAGTCCCTGTAATTTATGCTGAAAAAAGTAAAAAAAAAAACGAAAAATTTGTTCGTACAGTTTTGCAAAAAGTGCAAGAAGAAATTATTTTTGGCACAAAAAATATTTTAAAATTTGTTCAGTAGAGTATTCACTACATTATTGCCATAGATAAGCTTAAAGATATTCTTTAACTTTGAGTTAGCTGTTGGCCAAAAACTGAGGACACTTTTTTTAAGTGATGCAGTTACTTTCAAAATCTTTTGGGGTCCATAAAAAAAATTGGAAGTCAATCTGACTTTTGGTAGAACAATTGAACCTATACTGTGGAGTTCATGCATTTTTCAAAAGTCTTTATTTGTCGTACAGTGTTATTAGTGATACAGAAAAATTTTATAATTATATATAAAATACAACAATTTTACCATGATTTAAAATGAAAGAGATAGAATTATTTGCAAAAATACATATAATTGTTGTGTTTAAGTATCAGCAAAATTAATAACAATTGATTTTTACTTTTGCAGCAGTTTGCTTTGTTTCATCACTGTATACTCTGTGCTCTGGAGCTGTAGCTAGCTTGTCTTTAAGTGAGAACATTTATCTTGAAGAGGAGAGTAACTTGAAAGTAAGAAATTTGAAAAAAAATATTACTTTCGACAACTACTTCTCAACAGTCTTCTGGCAAACGCTCTGAGGGTAACTCATTGCCATGAACAAGTTTTTCATATCTGTCATTCGGAGTTGATACTAAACTGTAGATCCCGGTACTAATGGATAAAAATTTACGCATACAATATGGGTTCTGCGAGAAGTTAGGCTATAACCCTGAAACAGGGCTGTAATGGCTAATTATTTCTGTATGTGAAGTAATGAGTAAGTTTCTTAATTTCAAAATAGTGCTGGCAAAGTATTGAGTAACGGGTACCGAGTATCGTGTATTTGTACTAATTTTTGGGTACTCAATACTTAAAAGTAACTATTTAATACAATAAAGAGTTGTATTTTCGCTTCGAAGTTGTATACGAAATTTAAATTTTAACGGCCAAACAAATTTCTGTTTAAAAACATAATACTTTATAACATTGTTTTTTCTTAGAAATAAAATCCGTTAAAAGTATTGAGTAGTATTGGGTACCCAACTGAAAGTACTTAATACTATCGAGTAATGAAAAGTAGCAGAATTTGACAGCACTATTTCAAAACAATAAAGGGAAAGCTGGTCTCCAGATTACAAGATTTCATCTACATTAAATCTTGATAAGGCAAATATATATTTTTAATTAACATTTTCAAATCTGTCTCAAACTATTTTGATACACAATTTGTAAAATACTCTCCTATGCAGTTGCTATGCCATTAAACTAAAGGAGAAAAAAAGGGCCGATAAAACTTGTTAATAACACACAAAACAAATTAATTAAACTTATCGAATTTGGTATTAAATAACAACGTATACTTATTTCTGTTTATTAACAACAATTAAATCTAATAATTCATAATTATTTGTCAGTTTCTTTTGATTGTTTTTTTTTCTAAAAATATATTCTGGTATTTATTTTGCTTTAATTGCTTTAGGAAATAACTTCAAAATACAACAGTAAAGGTATTCACGTCAGAAATTCAAAGAAACAAAATTTCACACTAGTGGACACTAACATACTCGTATATTTTAACAGGAAGAGTTGGCCTAACAGAGCAGTGAAAAATAGCAGAAGTCGATTGCACTTCACCTAGAATTAGCCACCCTAAAGAAGTAGGTGATTAACCGTCGTATACTATATATATATACATATATAGAGATATTTTGCCAAAATAAAAAACAATTTGGATTTTCAAAGCTTTATCAGCTGATTTTTGTATAACCATTTGCTAATTTTGGTACTTTTTTAAATAAAACTTAAGTTTTGTGCAAAGTTGACAACTTAATTAAACATATAATTTGAGCAAAATTTAGTACAGAATTTACGTACTAGATCCTTCGAAGTTATTTTTATCTCTTCTTGTCATATTTTCAAAAGTATTTGTCTGTGCTACTTACTCGGGTGATGTGAATACCTGTATTATTATTTAATATATATTTGTACTAATAATAACAACTGCCATTAATATTACGAGTATGGAATTTTCCCATAGAATTGCTTCTGTAAAGTAATAAAAATTGTTTTGATTTTGTAACAAATTCAAATATCTTTTTAATAAATTATTTAATAATTTTTATGAATAAATTAATACTTTATATAATAAAAATCACCAGAGTTACGTGTGCTTTAATAAAAGTTACAAAATAAAAATAAAACAAAATTCTATACAGTGAATATCAATTTCCTAAAGAATAAATTTAGCCACTTGGCGTACAAGATTAAAGATATAAAAAATATAAACGATTTTTGGCATTTAAAGTTACAAAATATATGTTTTCAAAACATTTTATGGTGCAAGCTTAGACGATTTAGAATACGCCCATGATATCGGTAAAATGGTTCACAGAAAATTTTATATTAATGAGAAATTAAAGGCATGTTCTGTATGCTTATGATATATTTGGTATGAGAATCCATGCTCCTAAGTCTTCAGTAATAACCATGACAATAGTTTTGCTAAATACACAGTATTTCTCAACCACTGGTACAGCGGAGGATTTGCAATAATATATGGGTAGGACCGAACAGTTTTGGGGTAGCAGGAATTTGATTCATCAACTCAAACATAAACTTTCTTCTTCTTCTTATTTACGAATATAATAATTTTGAACTGTGGAATATTTCAACTTAGGAGACCCAAACAATATAAACATTTATAAACAAATGCTAAAGAAAAATTGTAAGAATATTCTGTCAGCAACTAATTCTCAGTCTAGCTTATGGCATAAAACACAACAACAGTCAACAACAACAATGTGAAATAAAACATCGAAAGTAGATTATCTCTCTACGTGGGAAAATCATTTTGTCGTGGTGTAGAGGCTTACACTTACACTGCAAGAACTCAACTGGCTAAGCTGGCGGAGAGCAATAGCTCTTTGGCAGGGTCTCCCATGCCAGAAAGGCAGTTGAAGATTGTTCGATTGTTGATTGTTGTTCGATTATTTAGTGGTGAACGTATAACACTGGCAATTGAGTAATCAATCAACAGCAACCGATTTCCTTTCGGTTCGCATTCTTAAAATAGGAACTTTGTTTCTTCCGAACTGATATCAAATACGATATTAGTCAGTTTAAATCAAAGGACCACACGCTTTTTTCTCATTCTCCGTCTTTTTTCTATGCCAGCACAACGTACTACATTAGTAGGGGGTCATCCCCTGAGTGCTGGCCTCATTAAAAAAAACTCATGATAATCCAATAGTGCAGTTTTTTAATAATTTTTACAAGTTTTAGTCAAATTGGTAAGAGTTTTTAAATTTTGTTTTTGTTTCCTTTTCCTTTAAAATAAAACTGATACAAATTGTTTTTTTATACTTTTTCCCTTGGTTTTTTTTTTGATAGTGCTTAGGCGGTTAGTAACAACAAAAAGGCATTTTGTTTTTTTACTTATTGCAATGTCAATGGCATCTTATGATAAATCCGCCGTGAGCCCTATATTTCTTGTTGTAATATTTAGGGAAATATGAAAAAGTTGAAAGTTATTTGCTATTATGTTTACCCTCTGAATTTAAAACTTTGTTACAAAACGTATTGTTTTAGATGGCACTGTGTTTTCATTAAGTGTGTTAGATGTTATTTACAAATATTTATAATCGTTTGACTTTACACCTTCAATTTCAATATAAATATGAATTTTCAATAACAGCGACAATAACAATTATTGACAAGCTTTAGAAGAAATATTTATAAAAAATACATTTCAATTAATAACACATCAAACGAAATCAAAAGTCATTTTTTATTTTATAATCGCCAGCAAAACATTTCCTATGAAAATCGTTATAAAAATAAATTAAAACAAGACACGACTAAGAAATTTTCACACTAAATTATTACTTGGGAGTTTTGGGGTGGAGATTTAATATGAAAATGTTTGTTGTTTTTTTTTTTTTTTGTGAATATAACCAATAACGGAGTTCAAAGTCAGTATTACAAGTCAGTAGATGCTGTAGTTTTATAAACAACAATAAAACACTGGAAAAAACCACATTAGTAAGGATGCAATTAAACTTTTCTAAAGAAAATCGTGGCTCTACCAAGATTATGAAACTTTTTTTGCAGTGCATAAGTTTGTATTTTTTTATCAGTGTTTACGATGATGTTTAATTAATTGCTGTAAAATTATTAGTCGTGAGTCTGACATTCAATACATCTGTTCAATAGAGTATGAAAAAGTCTACAACTATTCTGCCTAAGTTTTGTTTTTTTTATGTATTTTTCTTCTTAATATTGTTATTGTTTTAGCGTTATCTTATAATAGTGCATTGAAAATGTTTTGTTGTTTTTTTTTATATCCCGCCATATTGACAATGATTAAGGTGTTTAAATTTATTATAAAATTGTTTCATAAATAATTATTCAATAATGAATTTAATTTTTTTGTTTGTTTTCAATTTTATTTTGTTTTAAATTTTTTTATTATAATTTCAATTTCCAATAGTTTTTGCATTGTACGTTCAAGTTACACATGCATTTAATTAATTTTTTGTTTGTTTTTTTGTACTGAAAAATAAACAATGACTTGGCAATTATTTTAATGACATTACGGGGGTAATAAATTAGAATCTGTAGGCTGTTAATAGTTTAATACATTTTTAATATACGAGGCCTGGTATACTCAGTGTGCACCTCATATGTTTTGTAAATCTTTAAAAATTTATAAAATATTTTTAAAAGTTATATGCAGTTTTATTTCAGATGAATTTTTGTACATTAAAATTCTGCTTGCTCAACATACAGATTTTCTTAAACACCCTTATATTTTCTTCCCAATGATTGCCTTTTACAAAATAATAAAGTTTTGAACAATCAACTAGTCAAAAATGGGCAAGAAAAGGAAGTTGAACTTGGATATACAAAAATTTAATAAATGAAAAACATAAAAAACGAAAAAATTTCTGGAATATTATTAATTACTAACCAATGTAAATAAAAACTAATGATCAGGAGAAACGCGGCACCTATTGGGAAGTAGCAGACAATAACTAAACCTACTTAGCGAAGGCACTCACCACACAATCAACATACAAAACTATGAGTAAATTGCTGTTGATCATTCAAGGGTAAAGGTATAACAATGGCCTTTAAATGATCAATCCACAGCAATTTGTCTCATTCCTAAGGCGCTTAATAATAATATAAGGAAAAAAATGTATGTGCAGGTAATTACCGTCGTAAGGGCAAATCACCACTTCTTTTAAACAATGCTGGTTTCAACAGTAATAAGCCATTCTATATAAACGAAAACCTGACTCCACATAATCATGGCATATTTAAAATGGCAATGAGCTTGAAAAAGGACAACCTCGTGCATGCAGCTTTCACACAACGTGGAATTGTCTATGTTAGAGTAGCCGATAAAGATAAGACGGGTCTTAAGATAATTCATATAAATGCCCAGAGTCTCAATAATAAAGTTGATGAGTTCAGGTATGTCTTTGAAGGTTCAGATGTCGATATTGTATGCGTTTCCGAAACTTGGCTCTCGCCTGCGACATCGGATAGTTTTTTTTGCCTCAGTGGTTACAAAGTGTATAGACAGGATAGGAATGGTAATGCTGGTGGGGTGGCTATTTTTGTAAGGAATAATATTTCTTGCAGGGTTCGTTTAAAAACCTCGGATGACATTTCTCAATATGGGGGTAATGTTGAATTTATATTTATAGAGTTAATTTCTGATGGTAGGAAAATGTTAGTGGGGTGTGTTTACAGGCCAAATAGAAGGATCGATTTATCGAACTTCTTTCTAACCCTGGAAACATTGATCAGTTCATATGATGATATCGTAATTTCAGGCGATTTCAACTCAAATATTTTAGTGGAATCAGATTTGGTTGACAATATGATGTCCTTCGGTTTAAGTCCCACTAACACAACCTTTCCAACGCATCATACGACAACCAGTAGAACTTTGCTTGATATATTCTTCGTTGCGAATATGTCGAACGTTATATTATATGATCAAGTATCTGCCCCTTGTTTTTCAAAGCATGATCTGATATTTTTAACGTATCATTTCAACATTCCTCATTCACAATATTCAGTTTACTATCGTGATTTTAGGAATGTGAATTACAGAATGCTTGGAGAGAGGGTTTCTCTTATTGATTGGACGCAAATTTACTACATGCCCACGGTTGATGAGAAAGTATCTTTTCTTGAGAGTAACATACAGCGTCTTTACGATGACATTATTCCAGTCAAATCTAAAATTATACTCCCTAGGTCAAAACCTTGGTTTTCTGTTAATATTAGATATTTAATTCGTAAAAGAGACCTCGCGTATTCTAGATGGAAACGTTTTAGAATTCCAGAGTTGAAAGCAGAGTTTAAGGCTGCTAGGAGAAATGTTAATACTGGCATAAGAATTGCGAAAACTGAGTATTACTCTCGACGTTTTGGATCTGCAGTTGACTCCGGGCAAACATGGAAATATATTAGAGAGATTGGGGTTGGTAGAACGCAAAATTATGACAGCTGCCAATTGGACGTTGAGCAACTTAACAGGGCATTCTTGGACTTACCTTTGGTGCCAACTAATAACTCTTTTTATAACTATTCCTCCTTGACTCCAATTGACGCTGAAAACGATGGCTGTACTTTTCAATTCTCTTGTGTAAGTCAATCGGATGTGCTTTCTTGTTTCAACCTGATTAAGTCGAATGCAGTGGGCTGTGACAACATGCATCCTAAATTTTTGAGGATGCTGCTCCCTGTGCTCTTGCCATATATAACGCATTTGTTCAACTTCATCATTATGACAAGTTCCTTTCCGTCGAAGTGGAAATGTGCAAGAATAGTGCCAATTCCAAAATCGCACTCAGAATTTAGACCAATAGCTATCTTGTGTTATCTGTCGAAAGTCCTAGAGAAAATTCTTCAGTTTCAGATGACAAAATATGTTAATGATAATAATCTATTAACTGATATGCAATCGGGTTTTCGGAAAAATCATAGTTGTATTTCTGCGCTTTTGGACGTGTCGGAGAATATACGGCTTGGACTAGATCAAGGTGAATTAAATTTTTTGGTTCTCCTTGACCATTCAAAGGCCTTTGACACGGTTGATCACAACATGCTATACATGAAGCTTAGGTACTTTTTTAATTTTTCTAAGACTGCGGCGCGACTTTTATATTCTTATCTTTCAAATCGGTCACAATTTGTTCATTTTAAAAATAACCAATCTTCTAAATTAAATTTGTTCAGAGGCGTGCCGCAGGGATCAATCCTTGGACCACTTCTTTTTGCAATTTATGTGAATGACTTGCCAGAGCAGCTTTTGCACTGTAAGATTCATTTATATGCAGATGATGTGCAGCTGTATTTAAGTAGTCCAGTGGGATTAATCGATGAGAATGTTGATAGACTCAATGATGATTTGGATAGGACTTATCGTTGGGCGACGGCTAACGGACTCTGTTTGAACCCTCATAAATCTAAATGCATACTTATTCGGAAAAGAGCATTTGATCCTATAAATGCTTTTGACATTTTAATGAACGGCGAAAAGATTAGAATTGTAAATGCTGTCAAGAACCTTGGATTGATTTTTAATTACAACCTAACATTGACAAATCATGTTAACACACTTGTAGGTCAAACTTATATGAAACTAAGGTCCCTTTGGTCGACACAATATTATACCCCTTTAAATATTCGACAAATGATTGCAAAGTCCTACCTTTTACCTGGATTGTTGTACGGATGTGAGCTTTTTGCAAATTGTGACTCTGTTAGCAAGAGAAAGCTGAATGTTTTATGTAATAACATTGTAAGATATGTGTATGGCTTGGGAAAATATGATCATGTGTCCCATTTTTCTTCAAAGTTATACAGTGTCTCATTTAACAATCTGCTTAATATTCGCGTGCTCCTACTTTTACATAAGATTATTTACTCTGAATCTCCACGTTATCTCAGCGATAAAATTAGGTTTGCCAGATCACTAAGGGGTAGAAGGATTATAATCCCCTTTCACCGTTTTCATGTTTCTGAATGTCATTTTTTCATTCATGCAGCACGTCTTTGGAATGGCCTTCCTCATACTCAGCAACTAAATAGCAACGCAAGTAGTTTTAAAAAATTTTTATTTGGTTATTTTGCAATATAGTTATTCACTTTTTTATAATATAAATAATTTTTAATTTTTTTTTTATTAATAATAATAATTTTTTTTTTAATAATCTAATTAACTTAATTTAATTTTATTTTATTTTTTTTTTTAATTTATCGTTATCTTTAAAATATGTTATCGTTTAATGCTTCTATGACTTTGCTTTTCTGTACTTTAAATATAAGATTAAGTCTTGTTGTACAGGAATTGAATGATTGAATAAATAAATAAATAAATAAAATAAATAAATAAATAAATATATACTGTCCTTTCCAAAAATTCCAATAATATGCACAGCATCAGTAGGGGTTTAACTCTGAGTATTGGTCTCAATAATAAAAAAAAGAACGGTGAACTTACATTAAGCCACAATACATTATGTTGTAAACAGGTATAGAAAAAGTGGATCTATTGCAAATGCGCTAAGATCAGGATGATAGAAAAAGACTTCTGACGGGAAGTCAGCTTTATGTTAAAAATTGTGTTAAAATTAGCAGAACAAGTCCCTAATACTACAGAATAAATTGCTCATTCAAACATAATCGGAAGGATCTTAATTTTGGCAGATACTCAAGGAAGAAAAGAGTTATCAATAAAAAAAAAACAGAAAAATCAGCAAATGAGTTTCAAATTTGCCTGACGCCAGATAAACTGGGATGAAGAATTTTGGAACACCGTTTTATTTACTGATAAAACCCAAGTAAATCTTTTCGGAAATGATTGACTGATGGAGGAAAAAGATGGCTCAAGAAAAATACATCATTAGATGAAAACAATTTTATCCCAACAGTCAAGCATTGTGGTGAGAATGTTATGATATGGTTGACAGCAATTTGTCCAATTGACATAAGGCTCTTAACATCTATCTATCTATCTATATATAGTAAGGGTTTACCCCTGAGTACTGGTCTTAAAAAAAAAATAGCAGCCAGTGGGCTAGATGATGTTATGAACCAGCTTCAGTATAAAAGAATATTTTAAGGTTTCTGTGAAAGTTTGAGGTTATGGCCAGAGTTGTATACTGTAAAAAGACAATGACTCCAAATTTACAGGGTTGGCAGCTTTGCCATACATCACCTGAACTCCACCGAAAAGTTTGTATTAAAAATAAAAAAAAGTACCCTAAACTCGGCACGTTCTTCTTACATATGTGGAATTCTTCATTTATATTTGTGAAATTGAAAGACAGACAGGTGAAGTTTTTAGTAGAAGGGATGATGAAATGAAATGTGTAGGACACGAACGTATTGTACCGGAAAGTTCTTTGCTTTTCTTGCCAACTTTTCATAATTCTTGCTTGTTGGTTGGCTGTTTCAAGTGGTGATCTAAACATGACGTTGGCTTCAAAAAGAAAAACCAGATATGAGGAGATTGTTGTGTCTTTTATACACATATTTATTGAGTGGCACCACACTCGTCAGCTTTACATGTTTTAGAAAGTATTTGGTGACTGTTGTGCGAAAAACCATAAATACGTGGGTGTACTTTTTGAAGGAACTTCAAGTTTTTTCACGTATATTTTATTTCTTTTTTTTTTTGTTAAAAGTTTTCTTACTTTTGTTATTTCTTCAAACAAATTACATTTGTCAAGGCCATTAAAATTGCATTTGTTCGTAAGATAAGAAGTTAAATCTATTTCCGCTGAGGCAAATATTTTTTTTCTTTGAAGAATTATTACTTAAGGTTTCACTGCTTGTGGTGTGAGATAAAACTATGCTAGAAAAATAACACATTGGGTTTCATTTTTATTTGAACAAACAAAAAAAAAAGAACACCTGACTAACAGCTGAATATACCTCTCTTTCGTCATTTGTTTTCTCCACCACACTTTAGACGTACGTTTCTCTTCCTGCTCTTAATCCTAATTTGCAGTGATATGAAAGTGATAAAAAACATATACACTGTTTTGTTTGAAGGCATTCCATTTTTCCCTACAATTTTTCTTATAGATAATATTTAGGATTTTCATTAGTTCTTAAGATATACTGAACTCGTGCTGTCGTTTGTAACACTGAACACTTATTATCGGTTGTACACTATTTTAGAGGGTTTTTGTCTCTTACACAAGTTGAAATAATAAAACAAAATAAAAAATATATGTTAATAATAATGAAACCGGCTTTATTGGATAGAAAATTATATGACATACACACTTCCACACACAATTGGCCAATACAAGCCTGTTTCAGGGTTACTGCCTAGCTTCTCGCAGCACCCATCGACTTCATGATTTATTTTCAATGCTTGTAGTGCATACATACATAATTGGCCGTTAGTGCTCCCATATTGTGTGCGTCAATTTTTTATTCATGAGTAGCGGTATCTACAGTTTAATGTGTGCTCCAAACTAGAGACTTGAGAAGCTTATTAATGGCAATCAGTTACTCTTAGAGCTTTTGCCAGAAGACTGCTGTGGGCAGATCTTAAGTCTCCTTTAAAAGTGAAACGTAGTCCAAGTAAATATATTGGAAGTTCATCATACAATTTTGAGGAGTCAGCTTTACACATTAATGTAGCCTTAATTTGGTAATGAAATCTTTCGATAATAACATTAGACTGATATGATGAAGTAGCAATATTATGACTTCCCAAAAACTTTGATAGTTTTGAAAACATGTGGGAAGTGAATTGACTACTACCGTGGTTTGTAGTTATTTTCAATGGTACGCCAAAACTTGAAATGTAATTTCGTACAAGTGAATCTATTACCATACTTGTATTTATGTCTCCTAAAGGGTACACTTCAGGTCAACGCGTGAACCGGTCAAATAATATTAGAAGTTATCTATAAACATTAGATGGGGGAAGTGGTCCAACAATGTCCAATTTCATGTGCTCAAAACGACCATTTGGTATCGGCACCTTAACAATTGGAGATTTTGTATGTTTGTGAACTTTTGATAATTGACAATTTATACATTCCTTCGTCCATTGCTTTATCTGTTTACTTATATTTGCCCAAAAATATTTTCTAATTATTAAAAGTTTTGTTGAACATGTACCCGGGTGAGAAATACCATGTTGTTTCGAAATCACCAGTTTGCTAAGTTGAACAGGCTCATAGGATCTTGTATTATTATGTGACAACTCACACCAAAGTTCTTAGTTAATTACCGGTTTCTTTATTATTAAGTATATTTATTATATCAACATCATCGTTCAGAATATTATGCACATGTGGATCCGTCCTTTAGAACCATGTGCCAGTTATTTTTCAAATTTGAAAAAAACAGTTTCTTTTATACCCACCAAAAAATTGAAGTTATTTTCCAATCGTTTTTTTTTTCACGACATATTATTGGTTAAACAAATAACTTTTATTGTAGGGTACTAAAATGTACACTTAAATCTCTTTAAATATCTCTAATTGTTGTAACTGATATGAAAAAAATAATACAAATTTATAGAAATAACATTTTAGTGTGACTACCAAACAACAGCTCAAGTCTTTAATTTTGAAAATAGAAATGGATGATAAAGTTTAGAGTGTAAAAGATATAAAACATTCGAAAAAACGAGAAAAGTAAATCTAACAACAACATAAAGTAAATGAAATGATTGCCGCAATTAAAAAAAAAAAAAAAAAACAGAGATGACAATACTACTTGTCCGTCTATATTGGGAATTAAGGAAATATGAAAAGTGTGCAACCAGCCAAAAGAATTTTTATTATCTGGGTCGCATCTGAACAATAGCAGCCAGCCAGACACAAATTGTTTTTGTGTTTTCATTTCAAGATTCTAATAACGTCTGTATATTTTTTTTGCTTATTTAACCCCTAAACTTGTTATAGGGAATAAATAACGAGAAATTTTTTAAAAAGTGACCTAATAAATAAAACTGGTAATAGAAGAACAAATAAGAGATAAACAAAATGTATTTAAAGAATATGAGGGAATGGTGTGGTAAACAAGTGTTCAAGACTGACTCATTTCTAAATGAAATAAAAAGATATATAAATACGATGTATATTTAAGAATGAATATAAGAAAACGTTATCCTACAAGTCTGTCCACAGCTGTATTTGATTGTACATTTTTATTTCTCGTTTGTGATACTAAATGTGTTGGTATTTTTTTATTATTTATTTTTATCGTTTATCCTTTTATTTTGTTCTATAAGTATATATTTTTGTTTGTATTTTATAAAAAAGTCAAATTGTGAAAACCAAAGTTTCAATCTACACTGGTTTATAGCAATTGTTCTGAAATAAAATAAAATTAAATGCTTTAAGAACTATTTTAAAATATATACTATTACAATGAATCTTAATAGCCTAAGATCCTCATACTGGTATTCTTATGAGAATTAACATCCGTTAAGGAATATATACAACACTAGCAGAACTATAGAATATAGATCCAATAAATATTCGTATTTATTTCGAAAAATATATATATATAATATTTATACTATTAGTTTAGAAACTCTAGATACGTATGTATGTGAGTGTTTGTAGACGGTTACAGACGGTGTCACTTCCAACGAGTTTAGGTTAAATTCGGGAGTACCGCAGGGCTCTGCTCTGTTTCCTACACTATTCCTTATTTTCCTAAATGATCTTCTACTTTAAACTTCCAATCCTATCTATTCCCTTGCAGATTGCACCAACATTTGCCACTCATATTCATTTGATCGTAGACCGAGCCTTTTGGAGATTGAGGTGAGACGGCAGAATATGATTGACACACTTACAAATGACCTACAGATAATCTCTGAGTGGGGTCGCTCAAACAAGGTAGAATTTAAAGCCTGTAAGACTCAATGTTCTATTTTTTAACGCATAGTCGTGTTGGTGATGAGGATCAATCTTGTCATCTGTGACTAGGGGTAATGTACATATCGAGGGGGCGGACGGTCTAGATGTTCTGGGCATGGGAATTAGTTGTGATGTCCGTTGGAATGATCACATTTTTCGAGTGTCGAAAGAAGCATTCAAGTGTCTCGGGTTTTTCAAAATGGTGCAAGAAATACTTCACTTCATCAGACCTTCTCAATATTTACAAGACCTATATTCGACCTAGGATGGAACACAACTTTCATATATGGGCCGGTGCTTTAAATTCTATTTTGGGGCTTCTCGCCTGCGTACAGGAGAGGCTGAAGGTGTTTATCAGCGATGGTAGGGTATCCAACTCTATCGATTAGTCGTAATGTGACGTGCGTTTCATAGTTCTATCGGTACTACCAAAGAAGAACTTGATTCCGGATAATCGCATATTTTTACGTACTACTGGGAGCTCTCTTAGAGCACAGCCTTTGTTCAGTGAATCGCACAATCATTCGGCGAATATTTTTTTAGCCAATTACGATATCATATATACATGCATACATAATTGGCCATTACAACCCTCTGTCAAGGTTACGGTCTAGCTTCTCGCAGCACTTATGTTGTGTGTGTTAATTTTTATCCATGAGTACCGGGACCTAAATTTTTTAAAGTTGACAGGTTTTTAAGAACGACAGATTTTCTTTTTCAAGGCAATCAATCAAACCAGAGCTTTTGCCGGAAGACTGCTGAGAGGTTTTTTTTCAAGATGTCAGAGCTGAGATTTGAACCCAGCGCTATCGTCTTAGTAAGCCAACACACTAACCACTAGACTCAGACGACTGTCTTTATTACGATATCAGTAAGTTTAAATCAAATGTCGACAAGCAATACTCCCTCTTTCGCCCTTTCTACAACATATTTTTCTAGACCAGCCTAATGTACTGCATGAGTAGGAGTCATCCCCTGGCTTAAATAACAAACAAAAAGTGCATATACAAAAATATGTATATGTGTTTGAATTCTATTGGCTAAAGTGTCAATTGGAACCTGTTTTTAATTGTCTTGCTTCTTTTTCTTATCCTTTTTTAAATTCACTAATTTAAATTTTATTGCTTGCAGGGTTGTTTTCGAACTATAAAATACAAATGACGACTTAATAAAATTAAAATTATTACAAATCCTTATCTGAAGATATACTTTCTTAAAAAGAGGGTTCTAAAATGTTGTTATTTTTTAAGTAATATTTTTAAATTTTTTTTTATAATTTTTTCCACTATCAAATCACTGTGCAATATGATAGTAAAGTATTTTCTATTTGTTCTCCTTCTATAATTTTTTTATATATTGTATTTATATTTTTTTATTATTACGAAAATTTCTGTTTTTAGCAAGTGTTTTGCGTTGTTATGACGGCTGTTACAGCTTCTGCTGTAGTTTTAATTTTGTATCCCTTTTAATTGCCGTACATTTACAATTTAGCATAAGGATTATGGAATAGTAAAACGTGAGTCTGCTTCACATGTTGTTAAGTAATTAATGCTGTTGTTGTATGGTATTGGAACATACCAACAACGACAGTCAAAAGAATATAACAGAGCAGGAATATAAGTACAACCCTTTTCTAAATACCAAATATGTTGGCAGACAGTCAATCTAAACGGTTTTCTTGTCGAAATGTGTAACCAGCATATACATTTGTAGTATATTTTTTTGTATTCAGAATTCTAAAGTATTTTTATATGTGTATCAGTTATTAATGAATGTATTGGCTGTTTAGTTGAGTTTGTTGATAATGTCTATTGGTTTTTTTTGAATAGCATGCACAGTCTCAGGTGTTTTTTTCTTTTATAAAACATTGTTGCAATAATATGGTATGTATGTGTGGCAGTTGATCATCTCAATGTCAGCAGTGGAATAAGTTAAAAATTTAGACATTCGAAAGAAAAAAATCAGACGTGTATTTGAGAATATACAGAGACAACATAATGCTATACATTTGTTGTTAGAAAATCAATTTATATAACCAACTAACAGTGCCTCATGATGATAGGATGCTTGCCATGGAACACATACATTTGGTTGATTATTAGCTTTTCTTATTGTTGATACTTGTACGAGTATTCACATGTTGTTGACAAACGTTTGTTATATCATTCAAAAATGGCCAGCATGTTTTTATTAAGGGTCGTAGCTACTAAAGTAGATTTGTAGCAGTCTTAACTGTAAATGTTTTGTAAAACAAAAAAGGAATTCTGTATTTATGAATGTATTTGGATGGAAATAAAAATAATTATTTTCATGCCATTCAGCAGCTTTCGTAATACTTATCAAATTGGTTGCTCAGTTACCAAAGATATGTTTAAATTTACATCTGGCATTACATTGCTGCAAATACAGTTGAAAGAAGACGTACGTGCTTGGCGCATGACATTGGAGTTATTATTTTTTATTAACAAGTTTAAATGAATTTTATATATGACTATTATTTACTTATACTACCTTATGGGAGAACATGTGAGAATTTCGTAACTCTTAATCATTCTTTAAAAACGGCTGCCGTAACATTTGCATGCGTCAATCCCGCATAATTCAAATCCATTAATGCTTGTAAATTTTGTTTATGTGTTATTGAATGTTTTGTTGAAAGAATATCAAACAAATGCTTACATTTTATCTTTCATTATAATTTAACTTATTTAAATTTAGATAATTTTTGATAGAGTTTAAGAGACAAATTATGGAGGTGGATATGCTTTGTTATGAATTTTCTTTAATTAACTTTAAAGCTTAACTCTTTATTGCAGCCAAGGGCTTATCTATACCAAACCCTATGTTGTGATAACTTTATTCACATTCTAAGTAACACAAATTATTTTGATGAATTGAACTTGTTCTTATCGCAATTGACAGTACAATTTAGTGGTTAATTTAGTATTGCTATAGAAGTGAATATTAAATAACCAGTTTTTTTTAAATTAAATTATTGTGTAGAGAGTGTATTACTGGGTATATTACCCAGTAATCTGATGTGTAGTGTGCCAGACTGCTGGCACAAGTGCTGTGGGTTCTATTTCCACCAGAGACCATGGCCTGTGACACAACAACGAGCATATGGTCTTAACCATTCCGCTCGTAATAATCAAAATATATATAAATTAGTTTTCTATTGTCATTTAGTAAATACGTAAATGGTGATGATGTGAATAAATGCATTCACTTATAAGCTAATGCCTTTGTTCACTTGTTTTTAAATTCATTTTAGATAAGCTAACAAAAAGGTTGAAGTTTACAAATGAAACCGCTCCCTGATATTCCACTCTATTCCACCTTAATCATTGACAACAAAAAAAGGAATAATGAGGAGAAAAAGCGCCACCTATTGGTAAGTAGCAGATAAGAGCTAAAACGTACTTAGCAAAGGCACTCACCACAATCAGTATGTAACGATGAGGCAATTGCTGTTGATCATTCAAGGGCAAAGGTATAATACTGGCCTTTGAATGATTAATTCACAGCAATTTGTTTTATTCCTAAGGCGCTTAATAATATAAGAAAACAAAATATATGTTCTGTCATAAATGTACTATCCTTTTCGCAAAAATTCCAATACAAGTATTGGTCTCAATAAAAAAGAAAAACGGCCGTATTTATAATGAAACTCGTTAGTATATGGCCCGCTATAGACCAATGCCAAATGTCTATGCAATACTTGTCAAATAAACCCTCAATAAACCTAAAATAGTTTTTATGAATACGGGCATAATATTATTAAAACTTCGCATGATAACTAGTCCGAAGGAGAAGGAGAAATCAAATTTCTCCTTAAGAAGCTTGTTACGGAAGGCATGATTTTCATATCGCTAGTTCCTAGTTAGAAACATCTCTTGCAGAGGAAACAGTGTATACTGTATAATTTATATGTACATAATATTAATGACGAACTGTTTCTATGTTAGGGATAACTATAGGCAGTTATTTAGTTTTGCGAACAATAATTAAAAAATCATTTCATTGGAGATTAGCTTATGACCGGCTTTCAGATAAGTCTTGTTTATATAATCCAATTTGGGGGGGGGGGTGGTATAGTGGTTAGGGCGCATACACCGAAACTCAAACCACCGAGGTTCAAATCACAGCGAAGGAGAAAAAAAAATATGCGGTATATTATATTATAGGCATCCCAAAAAATTTCCAACGTCTGACTGCCAGACCTGGGCAGAGTCTCCCTCTCAGAAGAATTCCCGAAACTTCTGCAGTGCGGATTAAGAGGAAGGCCCAGCCTCTCTGCGGGTCTACCGAGTATTTGTCGCTAAAAAAAAAACTTAAGTGTCTTTTTGAGCTTTCAAAAGTTTGAAATATTTTTGCTGAGCAAACATTGAGAAAACTACGCAAAATTGTAAGATAAATATTACGCATGCGCGGACTTGCACTGCTCAAATTAGCGGTTATGCTCTGTTAAACTGTCACTTGCTAAATTTGTTATGCTTTTAAAACGTTTTAATTCCTTTGCAGAGTACATGACGAATTATATTTTAATGTTTTAATTTTATACAAGTTAAAGTGACTGTGCGATAATAAAAAAAAAAAAACCGCAAATACTTGTAACACCATTGACAACTATGACAGTCGGCATAAGTCATCACTTGCAATTTTTCCATATAAAAAAGCCAACGTTGTAAATGTTTCTTCGTTAGACTTAGATTTTTCTATAAATTTAATGCTAATAAAATGCTTTAATAACCTTAATTGGTAGATTTAAAAATGTTCTTCTCACTTAGAAAATAGAAATAGAAAAAAAAGAAAAAACAAAACAACTTTTCAATTGTGATTACAACAGGTATGTCATGTCATTTGGAGAAAATAAATATAAAAGAAAAATTAACAAAATTTTAAACGAAATTCTTTTAACCATGTTCAAGTCAAAGCATTTCAGCGATACTACGAGTAGAGTTATTCACTTTTGGAGTTCTTTTAAACACTTTGAATTATTTGTTATTTTATTCTTTAGTTTTGTGAGTATTGACACACTCACTGGTGTATGTATGTAAGTATGTAATTTTGTTCTTGTTATTTATCATTCTTTTCTCAAAACTTGAGATTGAAGTGTGAAATCCTTAATTGGAAATCAATTGGCAAACAACAACTACAACAGTATCAGCAGGTTAAAAAAAAAACACACAAACATATCAAGTGTAGTGCAGTTTGTTTGCTGCCAATCTTATTTTAGAATTTGTTTTTCTGTTTTTTTATTTTTTTTTTCTTCACTCAGTTTTATATATTTTTGTCATTCCACATTCCCATTTCTAAACTTGTAGCTTATAGGACTACTCGTTCCGTTTTGCTGTTGTAGTGTTGTGATCTTGAGAATGATTTGAAACAAAATGCCAAAAAGCGCGTTAATGACGCTTCATGTGCATTTCAGAAAATAGAAAAATTGGCTTAAATAGGGAAATGTTGTAGATTATAGGCGACTTTATAGTAACCTATTCTGAATTGACAAAAAAAGAAGAAAATACATTTGCTAACAATTATTAAAGCAATAGCTACGCTGTAGGGTGCTTACAACTAAAACTCAGAAATTCTTGACCATGTTTTTAACTAAAAACATGTCACACATCAAGCTTTAAAAAAAAATAAATAAAAAATCAGTCAATAACTTTTTTTTAAAATTTCAACAGTAGATGTAGTTCTTCTATAACAAAGTAGTTTTATTTTTTTTTTTATTTTGCTTATATAGCTGAACAAAATAAAAAAAAAGTAAAAAATCAAAAGTCGAAAAAAAGAAGTTCTATTTTAGATGCCGCTTTAAACATAAATTAAATTTTGTCGTCATTGTCGCCTCAAATTACAGAAATCCTTTTAAGGCTTTTTTAGTTTTGTTGTCTTTCTGATTGTATTCCTCTCACTTTAATTCAATTCAATTCAAGTCAACTGATTTTTTTTTTGGTAAGCGTTAAAGTTAAAGGATTTTTCTTGATTTAGTTATAAAAAGGCAACATGCAGGTGCTTCTTTTAGTACCTTTTTTGTTACATTTTCTGTCAGTGTTTTGTCTTTTAATGACAACTACGATTTAAAATAAAAGCACAACAAAATTAACAGATTATTTAAGGAGCATCTTTAAAGGAATAACAATTTAAGTGATCTATATATTATATTGACTATTAGAAGACAGTAATAATTAATGTTGATTTGAGAGTAAAAACAAAAGAAAATAATTACACTTTACAAAGTCATATACCTTTTCCCTCTTTGGAAGCTATCTTCATGTAGTTCCAACAAATATTTTTTTTTGGAAATTGAAATATAAGCTTCTATAAAAATAGAAAAAAAAATATTCGAAAAAAGTCGTGTAATATTTTTGCCGAAGACTTGATGAAAAATTTTCAAATTATGATATTTAGAAAAATTACCGGGGGGTGTCCCAGTATTCTAGTAGGTACTGGTGCTACTACAACGGTGGTGGGTTTGATTCCCACTACTGATTCTGGTCTGTGACACTCTACCGAGTATATAGTCTTAGTTATTCTGCTCGCAATAATTATTTAGAATACCTACATACATACATAAGTGGCCATTACAAGCCTGTCTCACAGCACCAAAATTGTATGAGTAAATTTTTTTTCCATGAATACCGAGACCTACACTATAACGTCGAATTCTACATACAGACATGAGAGGTTCGGTCATGACAATCATAGCTTTTTCCAAAAGACTGCTACAAGGGTTGCCTTTAATGTTTCGGGATTTGATAACGCTAGTGTTGCAATCTGGCAGTTGACAGATCTAGTGTAAAGTAGGAAATTTTTGAGATTATACGTACCCAGAACGTTTTGACATACGAGCGCTATTTGTGTTGTTTACAGTAACTAAAACAATTCATCTCGGCCCAAAATTGAATTAAGTAAGTCGTAAACAGTCTCGTGCGATTATTTTTTACAACATTTGACGTGGATTAACTCAGCAACAGTGCAGGGATGAAATTAATTCAATTTTTGTCGATGAAGCTCCATCAAGGATCAGTGCGTATCGATGTTTTGGTGAATTCACTTCAAGACGAATTTCAAAGGTCGTCTAAAATGAGTTGTTGTTCCCGGAAACCATTGATGCTGGGCCAGAACTGATATTGCATGATCGTCATGTGACCAGCATACATTAAAATATTGAATAAACATTTGAGTGTCAAAAAAATTTGTTCGCTTTAGATCCCATACAATTAGTCAATCGCTAAAAAAAAGGCTCGTGTCGATTGGTCGAATGTCATGCTCAAAAAATACGATCGTGCTTTGAAACACGTCTATGGCATCGTGACAGAAGCTGAATCGAAAGTAAACAGCAGTCGACCGTATGGAATTTTCAAGATGAGCAAAATCCAACAAAAGTTGTTCGCGCATGAAGCACTCCCAAGCAAATGGTCGCCTGTTGAATAAAATTGCGGTTTACGTGCAAATTTATAGGAAAAGGTTAATAATATATTTATATATAGAGTTGAGTATGTGAGCCTCGAGAAATCATAAGGCTATTTTATATATTTGTATGTAACTTACGTGAAATATTTAGTTGCTTTATGTGTATTAAAATTCGGGATTATATAATTTTATATCCAGCTTCAATACAAACGTTTCAATATTTATTTGTTAAAATAGGAGATTACTTGGGGTTTCAATACAAGAGTAAAAATTTAATGTTTATAGTTAGGATACAAAAATGGAAGTGAAGTGAATAACATCAAATAGATTTCACATCAGTTATTTTGTGACAAAAATTCATTCGTTAAAAAAGATATCTATTAATTCACAATAGTTACATATACATCTGGGTATATTATTTAAAAGAATAAATTCATTATTTGAAATAATTTTGTAAAAAGAAATATAAATGAAGTGTTTTTTTGAAATTGTTTAAACAGTTTAAACATACTGGGCCCCCTTGGCCATTATGGCCAATGAAGTTACAACTCCTTCTGCAAGCGTTCCAAGGCTTTCATAACCCTCTGAAGCATCCGTTTGCGTTTTTGATTGTGTGGTGTAGAAAGTGTGAGCCGACGCTCGTTTAGCTGACTACGTGGTCTCCGTTTGGTGTTAAAATGTTTGTCTGCTCGACCTGCTGAACGCGACCTCTCTACTTGTGCTCTGATAGCATGTGGTTCCTTTCTTGTATAATTTTCTCTGCCCTTTGGAGAGTGAAGGAGGGTGTGATGAAACCACCCACATCGCTGGCAAACCACAGAAGAGGTGCAATCATCAGTGCTATGGGACCTTGCTAGACAATTTCGACAATACCCATGCTGTCGGACACGGCGCTGACGTTCTTCAATAGACATATTTAGAAACCGCTTGCAAAATCATAGCGGGTGATAGATGTGACAAATTAGACACAAATGCAAGTTCGGATTTCTGGGGGCCATGCTAAGCAAAAAAAAAAAAAAACTTGTTATTAGAATGTCATCATACAAATACCTGAAAAAATATATTGAAGTAGAATAATAAGTGTAATGTACACCGGAGTATAAATGTATAATAAAAAATATATTGGAGTAGAATAATAAGTGTAATGTACACCATAAGTATAAATGTATATGAGTGGGATAAGTCGAAATCAGGGAATAAAACCGAAACAAATGAAAATAGAGTTCATAGGGTTAATTTTGAACGTCTTTAACAGGGTCAATGGGGAGAATGCATAACTTAGTTATCGCTCGTGTGACGATGCCACTCTGTGTTTTCAGGTCTGCCACTCGTATTAGTCCATCATTTCCAAGATATATTTTCATAATTCGACCTAATTTCCATTCATTGGGCGGAAGTGAATCTTCCTTAATTACGGCGAGTTGTCCACGGTTATATTCTCTTCCACTTGTTGCCACTTATATCTCTTCTGGAGTTCAGATAAATATTCTGTTTTCCATCTTTGAGCAAATTGATGGTGTAGTGCCTTTATTCTCTCCCAGCGGTCACGAAAAGTGATGGATTCAGTGAGTGATTCTGGTATGGCGAGTAATGGGGATCCGCGTATAAAGTGTCCAGGCGTGAGTGCTAATAATTCATTAGGATCGTCTGACATTGGTGATATTGGTCGTGAGTTGAGAACTGCTTCTATACGTACTAAAAGAGTCGAGAACTCCTCAAACGTGTATTTTGTGCCTTGTGCCACCTTTTTGAAATGTAATTTGAATGATTTTACTCCAGCTTCCCAGAGTCCTCCCATATGTGGGGCATTCGGGGGAATGAAAGACCAATGGAAATTGTGAGCTGAGTATTTGTCATTGATATCTTTAGCTGCTGTTTTTATAAACTCCTGATATTCGAGGCGAAGTGTTCGTTCTGCGCCCACAAAATTTGTGCCATTATCCGACATTATTCTATTAGGTAGACCTCGACGGCCGACAAATCTAGCGAATGCTGCTAGAAAGGAGTTACTGGTCAAGTCTGAGCATAATTCTAAATGAATTGCACGGGTGGAAAAACAAACGAATATACAAACATATCCTTTGTGGTAGGGGGCATTTCTAATTAAGGATGATTTAATCTGAAAAGGTCCAGCGAAATCTAGTCCTGTAAAAGTGAAGGGTAAAGAAAATGAGCTTCTTTCTTTGGGCAAGGTTCCCATCATTTGGGACCGGATTCTTTGTTTATAGCGACAACACACTACACAATTTCTAACGCAGTTTCGAATGGCAGATTTGAGTCGGGGAACAAAATATTCGTCTCTTATTATTCTCAACATTAAGCTGATTTCCGCATGCAATAAAAGGTTATGTGTGAAACTAATAACCAATTTACAAAACGCTGATTGGACCGGCAAAATGATAGGGTGGCGGTATTTAAATGGGAGGTCAGAATTCGAGAGTCTCCCGTTTGCACGTAAAATTCCGTTTTCGTCGAGAAAGGGATTCAACGGAAGCAAAGAACTTTTCTTGCTAATTATATTATTTTTGAGAAGAGAATCATATTCTTTTGAGTAAAATTGACGTTGAGTGAGACTTATTAGTTTGTTCTTCGTCTCCAAGAATTCAGCATGGCTAATGCTTCGTATTTTCTTACTTAGAGTTCTTGATTCTTGAGTGTTGGGAGTTGAGCATTTCGACACGTTACCTCTCATCTTGATTATATTTAAAAATCGAATCACATATGACATGACTCTGATGGCTTTGTCCCACTTAGAAAATCGATTCAAAAAATCGAGCTCTTCTTCCTCATTATCCTCTTCATTTTGTGCGTTATTTGTAGAAAACAGATGAAAAGATTTAATTTTCTTTTTCTCCTCACAAATGTTAGGGATTTCTATGGCCTTTGGCCATTCTTCGGGCCTTTTCTTTAGCCAAACTGGTCCATTCCACCATAACGAGTTCTGCAGAAGGTGCTGAGCGTCACAGCCTCGAGATCCTAGGTCAGCTGGGTTGTCTGCAGACCTAACATGCCGCCAATGGACATTACCGACGTTCTTAATTATTTGAGCAGTACGATTAGCGACATAGGTTTTCCAAGTATTCGGGGGTTTTTCCAGCCATCCTAAAACGATGGAGGAATCAGTCCAGAGATATAGGTCATAGTTGTTACGGGGTAAATAGCCGTTAATTTGCTCAATGAGTTTTGATAATAACACCGCTCCACAGAGTTCAAGTCTTGGAAGGCTTACAGGGTCGATTGGGGCGACTTTAGTTTTTGATACAAAGAGATTACAAAAAATTTCCGTTTCCGCTTGAACCCTAAAATAGACTGCTGCACAATAAGCTCTCTCCGACGCGTCACAAAAACCATGAATCTGTAATTTACAGCAGGGGGTTAAATTGATCCATCGGGGTATTTTAAAAGTAGCTATAAGAGGGAGATTTTCTAAAAATTTATTCCAATTGGCTAATGTTCTAGGGTTTACGTCTTCGTCCCAAGATGTTCCCTCCAACCAGAGCTGTTGAAGTAACATTTTAGCTTGTATTACAATTGGTGATATCCAACCAGCGGGGTCGAATAGTTTCGCGATATGGGATAAGATTTGTCTCTTCGTGATAGAGGTAGAGGGAGGAAAACTTTGAATTGTGTAAGAGAAACAATCCGATAGAGCATTCCATTGAATACCCAGTGTTTTAGTGGCACTAGTTTCATCAAATTTCAGAAAGTCCGAGTCCAAGAGATGTTCTTTGGGTACTGAAGATAAAATTTCTGTGCAATTAGCCGTGATTTTCTTTAAGGGAAATCCTGCTGAGTTTAGTGCACTAATCACCTGAGACAAACATTCTATAGCGGATTGTATATCATGAGCACCCGATAATATATCATCAACATAGGTTTCATTAGTGAGAATATGAGCTGCCTGGGGATAAACCTTTTCTGAGTCACGAGCCAATTGTATTAGAGTTCTAATGGCCAAATATGGAGCACAATTTACTCCAAAGGTTACCGTTTTCAGAGCGTAATCTTGAATTGGACCATTTAAATGTCGGCGAAATAGGATTCTCTGAAACTGAGAGTCTTCTTTACGCACAAGGATCTGACGATACATCTTTTCTATATCGCCATTAAATACGTATTTATATAAACGCCATTTTAATATCATCTTCATCAAATCTGTTTGCAGAGCGGGGCCTGTGTAAAGAGTGTCATTAAGAGATAATGACGAACTTGATCGCTTAGAAGCATTGAAAACAACTCTCACTTTTGTACTTCGACTCTCAGGTTTTATTACGGCATGATGGGGCAAATAAAATGATTCATAACCGTAGCTGGAAGATTTTTCCATAGAAGACGTAAGTTCCATGTGATTCAGGGTTATGTACTCTTCCAAAACGCCTCTATATGCATCGGATAGTTCTGGTTTCCGTCTTAGGGTGTGCTCCATGTGCAAGTATTGTGCTCTAGCTGCGGTTCTAGAAGATCCCAACGATATCTCCGTGGGAAATTCAGGCTTAAAGGGTAATTTAACAACATAACGTCCTTCAGCATTGCGATAAGTTGTCTTCCGATATAGATTTTCACAGTATGCATCCTCATTTGAGATAGGGCGTGGGTCCACGATTTCTTCTTGTTCCCAAAACTTTTTTAAGTGATTGCCGATACTATCTGTGTCGATTTCCCGAGTACCAATTGAAAAGGTTGAGACCGGGTTGCTAAGGATAGGGCCGCTCAAAAACCAACCGAAAATGGAATTCTGAGCAATTAGGGTTTCAGAAATAGCCTTCACCCCTTCGAGAAGTATTTGGGGAAGTATATTGCTGCCAATCAATATTTCTACATGACCTGGGATGTAAAATCCAGGATCAGCCAAATCAATGTTCTTGAGAGCCTCTACAGGTATATCTGATTTTGATGGGAAAAAGCTGGGTAACATGCGAGTAATTTTTGGAACGACGATTGCTGTAACATTAATCTGACGATCATGCACTTCAGAGTAAAGGGTAAACTTGCACAACGCACTTGATTTTGCTACAATTTTCCCTCCCATGCCATAAATTTGAAATGATTTGGATTCGGTGGGTAACATTAGGCGTTGTTGGAGTTTTTTGGAGATAAAAGTTTTTTCAGACCCTTGGTCAATAAAAGCACGAGCGCCAAACTGTTCTCTCTGATGCAAAATTTTAACTATTGCTGTCGGGAGCAGCGTGTTTTCTTTAAAGTTTGCATTTCCAGCAAGGGTTACATTAGTAGATGTTTGGGAGGAAGAGGGTTTTCTTGTGCTAGAGTGGGTCGAATTATGAGTTCGCATATTTGAATCTACATTTGAACCGGAAGGCTTTGAAAAATGTAACACCGAATGATGGTTCATTTTGCAATAAGAACAAGAGAACTTACTGGGACAGTCTTTTCGTAGATGGGTGTATGATAGACAGTTTAGACATATTCGATTGTTAGCAACAAATTTATTTCGCTCTTGGGGAATGAGCTGAAGAAACCGAGAACAATTTTTTAAAGCATGGTTTGAGTTACAGAACTTGCAAGCATGTTGAGTACTGTCGGCGTTATAATTATTCGTCCGTCTATAATTTTCCCTCTGAATAGTCGGTTTCGATTCTTGGGTACGACATTCCAATCTTTCCACTACTTCAAATCTATGTGAGAGAAATTTGTTCATTTGTTCCCATTTAATCAATGTCCTATGAGACTCAAGCGACTGTTCCCACAAGGCTAGGGTTTCCTTTGGAAGCTTATTAGAACATAATATGACTATAAATGGGTCCCATTCATCAATCGGGACATTTTGGGCCTTTATAGCTGAGAGGCAGTCATTAATAGTGCATTGAAGTTTCTGTAGGGATTTACTACATTCTACTGTGACTGGTTGGAGATTCAGCAAGGTTTTTATTTGATTCTCTACGAGAATCCTCTGATTTTCATATCTGTCCTGTAAAGCCTCCCACGCGAGAGAGAAATTTTGTGAGCACAATTTATATTTTCTAATAATACCACCTGCTTGACCTTGAACCTTTAGCCTTAGATGATATAATTTTTGTACAGGAGGTATTCTTGGATTGTCGATATAAACGGCCGTAAACATGTCCCTAAAGGACGGCCACTCCTCATATCCACCGTAAAATATATCCGTGTCACACGGAGGGACATTAACATGAGAGAAATCATCTTCAGTATGTAATAGTTGAGAGTCTTGAGAGGGGACACTGGATATTAAGGACTTCTGTATGTCCATTATTTTCGCTTTGCATTTATGATAAGCATTTGTGCATGCAGAGTATTTTCCTCGTACTGACTCTAAAAACTCTTTTCCCTTCTTTGTATCTTTGTATGTGCATACTTCTCTATATGATTTTTGGAGGGTTTTCCAACGATCATTAAGATCCTGGAGATTAACTTCCAGCAATGAGTCGGTGAATTCATCAGTCTGAATACGATCGAATTCGCTGCAGAAGGTGATTAAATCATCAGAATCGAAGATAAACTCATCAGTCATTTTGATGAAAATATTAAAAAGCGTAAATTAATTTAGAAATTTCACTGCTCACTAGGAGTAGCGAACTAATCAAACTATGCACTGGGATAAGATACAATTGTTCGCTGTTGTGAGCGAATCAAAGCAAATTGAAACTTCTACTAGCTGAAGGTTACTGAATAAGCACGTAAATTTTCTCACAATGTGCACCCGGTGAATGAATTAACACCCGGGATGACTAACAGAGAAATCGTCAAATATATAGTAAATGTTCGCTGGGGATAACCAACTACTCACGAAAGTGTTCACTGGTATTTAATGAACTAACAAAATTATGGTAAAGAGAATTACTCACAAGGGAAAACAATTGCTTACGAGAAATGTTCACTGGGTTTGTTAAATTGATATTAAAAATTTTCGTTTGGGTAGCGAATGAAAATGTAACTATGTTTACTATAGTAGTAAACCACAGGAAAGTATGTGCACCGGGGGTAGGTGACTCTTCACAAAATTGTTCACTGGGATTTAGTAAACTAATGAAAAAAAATGTTTATTCACTGGAGGTAGTGAATTGGTTTTCAAACACTATTTACTTGTGTTTATGAAACAAACAAAAAATGTTCGCTGGGGTAGCGAGTAAAATTTTTTACTATGTTCACTCTAGTAGTAAACCACAGAAAAATATGTACACCGGAGGTAGGTGGCTTTTCACAAAATTGTTCACTGGGATTTATTGAACTAATGAAAAAATATGTATACTCACTGGAGGTAGTGAATTACTTCCAAACACTATTTACTGGTGTTTGTGAAACAAACAAAAAATGTTCGCTGGGGTAGCGAGTAAAATTTAGCTATAGTAGTAAACCACAGAAAATTATGTACACCGGAGGTAGGTGACTATTCACAAAATTGTTCACTGGGATTTAGTGAACTAATAAAAATTTTTACTATATTCAATCTATTAGTAAACCAGAGAAGTATGTGCACCGGAGGTAGGTGACTGTTCACAAAATTGTTCACTGGGATTTAGTGAACTAATGAAACAAACGTTTTAATTCACTGGAGGTAGTGAATTATTTCCAAACACTATTTTCTGGTGTTTATGAAACAAACAAAAAATGTTCGCTGGGGTAGCGAGTAAAATTTAGCTATAGTAGTAAACCACAGAAAATTATGTACACCGGAGGTAGCTAACTATTCACAAAATTGTTCACTGGGATTTAGTGAACTACTAAAAAATTTTACTATATTCAATCTAGTAGTAAACCAGAGAAAGTATGTGCACCGGAGGTAGTGCACTGTTTACTAAATTGTCTGCTGAATGTTTTCTGGTACAGAATTCAAAATATCTATATACATTCAGTGGAGTATACTTATGTTCATAGTATAGTTCACGATTACATACTTTTTTCAAGGGATAACTGATTAAGGGCAAATAAAACAAAGAATAATCAGGATTGAGGAATTTATTACCAAGTTTTATCAAAATAATCTTAGATTAAAGTTCTAATTTATATTCACCAAAATGTCTACTGGGACTGGTAAAGTAAAATCAGTAATGTTTCCGGTCTATCTGACAAAAATTCCAAATTAAATTATCATTCTTTCATCAGTGAACCAAATAAAAATTGCATGAAGCTGTATATAAAATTTGAAATCAAATTAAATTTCTGTGTTGTTCAACTTATGCCTTTATAATTTCATCGAATCAAAATGAAATGTTCACCGGGATTGGCGTCTTAACACTAGAAAGACGGGAAACATGACATACCTTGAAAGACGGATGGGGGTCATTTGACCCAACTAATTTTAAATTAATTTTAGCAGCGAAACTTTTATTATTTTTATTAAAAAAATTAAATTGTTTAGTTTCTAAAAAAATAATAATAATAAATGATTTCATTTAAAAAAAAAAAAGAAAATAATAATAATAATTGCTTTGAAAAATAACATACTTACCTATGAACCAGATAAATTTTAATTTAATATTCACTAAAAATCTTTCGTTTACATGCAGCCACCACAAAGAAAGCGTCTTGATTTATTGCAGGTTCCACATAGGGGTTTTTGGCAGATTTCACACATTTCACTTGTTTTGTGTTTGCAACCAGTTGTATGACAGTGTCGCCTTTTTACAAGATTTGGTTGAACATTCACGGCTTCTGGCTCTTCTTTTTCTTTTAAGTTACTGAGTTCAGATGCCATTTGTAAAATAAATTCTCTTCTGCGAATTTTTTTCTGCATTACTGCTTGGTATAATACCCAAGCATTTATTGCAGCTAAGTCCAATATGTTGAAAAATACTTGTACTGGCCATCTTCTTGAGCATGACTTTGTGCTATATAATCTAGCCATTTGGTCAATAACATCAACACCAAATTTGGTTGCATTTTAAAAGGTTACAGTATTGGGTTTACCTTTGTTATTTACTTCATCTGTAAAAACTGTATCATGCAAAGTACTTGACACTAAAACATTTTTGCTTTTTGCTTGATAAACTGTCAGAAGGCACTGATTATTTTCCGTTTTTAAAACCCCATGTGCATGCAAATTTAACTTTAATTTTTTTACATACGGTGAAATATCGCGTCTTGCTCTGTTTATGGTATCCACCAGAGTTGTGCGTTTGGAGAGCAGATTCTGTGCTAAGGATAGTGGAGTAAAGAAATTATCAGTAGTAACATTTCTTCCTTTATTCACTAAACGTATTACAATACCTTCTCCCAGCATTAGATTTGATGGGTGATTGTCATCTTTCCCCAAATATGGGATACCGTTAAGAAGATATTTTGATTTGACATCTACGCAAAGCCAAAACTTTATACCAAATTTATCAGGCTTATTTGCTATGTATTGTGTAAATTTGCACCTTGCTTTTGTTGGGAAAAGTTTTTCGTCTATGGTGATGTTTTCACCTGGCCTGTAATAAGATTTACAATTGTCAATAAAGCGATTCCAGACGTGCGAAATCAATGCAAACTTATCTGTTTGAAGTCTAATAGACCTTTCTTCACGCACGTCAAAACCAATGTATCTCATTATTTCTTTGAATCGATCTCTATGCATTGTTTTTGAAAAGAATGCATTTCCCCATTTTTTGTTCCATAAATCGTTTACAGATATATTCTTGCAGCCGCAAGCACCTCTAGCGTATAAAATAGAGATAAATTTCTCTATCTCTTGCAAAGACAAATTCCACTTTGTATGGCCAAGTTTTCTATGCGCTTCAGCCTCCGTACACTTTTGGATGTGACGCAAAATTGTGTCATCAATCATCAGTCTCCAAGCAGTTACAAACTCCACACTAATTCGTTGTTTTGCATAGTGAGTAGGCCATGGTTGTTCAACCAATACATTATAAACAGCACGGTGCCCTGGAGCTGAAATATTTTGTGAAAAAGGCTTCCAAAGAGTTCCGCCTGCTGACCGCATATCGTGTTCACTGACATGTATTGATTGAACTTCAAGTACTGCATTCTGTACGACATGCGCTTTGTAAATTTAACATAAAAATTAATATCATTTATTTTTTACATATGTAGGAAAAAACATCATACCTAATGGTGTGTCATCGTTCGAACTATCACTTGAACTTGATACTGGAATATAACTATCTTCCACATTTTCTGACAATTCATTTTCACTCTCACTGCCAGATCGATCCTCTGACAAAGATTGCAAATAAGCTGCAATGTCGCAAAGGGATCGAATCATTATCACGCGCTGATTTAAAATAAATTTTAATGGAAATACACCTTCTACAATCCGGTAGTAATTTTTCAAAAAAGTTTCGTGTTGTAAGAAGCAAATTTATGCACAAAATTTAGAGATGTACTGAAAAAATTAATATTGGTGTCCAAATATGCAAATGGGTCAAATGACCCTTACCCGTCTTTTAAGGTAGTTGTACTATTTATTCACGTTTGGAACACTTCAAGAAAATAAGAATGCTTTCAAATTAAATTTTATGCAATTTAAATAAAAGTCACGGAATATCAGTTTTGTAAAATATTTGGTTAAAGAAATATTGACAGTCAAATTTGCCAATCGGTCAAATGACCCCTGCCCGTCTTTCTAGTGTTAAATAGAATATTGTATAAAATAGATTGTATATAAATTTTAAATATAATTAAATTTTCGTATTTTCCATCTTATTCCTTTATAATTTCTTGGAATTAAAATGAAATGTTCACCGGGATTGGCGAGTTAAAGAGAAAATGGTATAAAATATATTGTATATAAATTTGAAATAGAATTAAATCTTGTTATATTTTATCTTATTCCTTTATAATTTCGTCGAATCGAAATGAAATGCTCACCGGGATTGGCGAGTTAAATAGAATATGGTATAAAATATATATTGTATATAAATTTGAAATATAATCAAAATTTTGTATATTTCTCCAATATAAATCTTGATTAACATCCAACTTCTGCTTCCTTTTTCCTTTTTCAATTTCGAGGAAACAAATTAAAAGGTTCACCGCGATTGGTAAATTAAATATGACGTTTAAATTGTCTGTCTGATACACTCAAATATTTACTTTATTTTATTTTTATTTATTTACTTATATAAATTTATTCTTTAAATTTTTTATTTTTTTTTATTTTACTAATTCCGGGAAAAAATCAATTAAAATTGTTCATTGGCAATTTTCTTCTTTCTCTTCGAAATTAATTATGTAAAATGCCGATATTAAAAAAAATTAATTTGAGTAAATAAATTTCCACATCAATATTTATGTATATGTATGATCCAATTTTAAAATAAATTTTTATTGAGGTAAATGAAATACAAAAAAATTAAAATGTTTACTGGGTTAAACATTACATGATATTCACTTTTAAATGCTGATTTAAATATTCATCTCTTCCTTGTCGTGTTTCTTTTACTTCTTTTTTACTTTTTTACAACATTGACAATTTTCCAATTATCTAATGTTCTTGAGAGTCATTGGCGATTCTCTTTCACGCTAAGTGTACTAATTATATTATTTCCAAATTTTGAATCGGTCTGGCATCCACACAAACTGACCAAAGAAAAGCTTTCAATTCAAAGATCAAAGAGAACAATAAAACTCAACCCTCTTAATACTTAAGAATGGTAAGTCTATGTCCACACTTGGCGATTCCAGTCGGCAACTTTTGTAGTTTGTAGACGATTACGGTGAGGGGAATAAAAGAAGAAAAATACTTGCCCGTTCTCGGCGATTCTTTATATTCCGTCATTCGTTTTTTGTCTTTGTAGTTGATTATTTGACATTTCCTTTCATATTTTTTTTCGCTTTTTAGTGTACGCGTCTTTTTCATACAATCGCAGCGTTGGTTTTTCTTGTGTTGCAAATTGCAGCGTTGCCAGTTTATTTGTAATTACACAAATGAAAGAGAACACTTTTTCTTTAAATATTTTTAGACCATACATTTTTTTTTTATTTTGTCTCACCATTATTTCAATTAAATTATTTATAATAATTTAATTCAATTCTTCATGTTTTTAAGTCAACCCATAATATTGGTCACCATACAATTTCATTTCATAAAAATCAAATATTATTCAATACCAGAAACAATGTCAATCTTATGATAGCAAGATGTCGGTTAGAAACTACGAAGCAACGCATTGAATATACGGATAGTATGGAATTTAATAATCGCCCTCAAGATATTAAATATATACAAAGAATTTAAATTTTCACGAAAAGAATAAAGGAATATTTGCTTCACGACTTTGAAACTCTTCTCATATGATTTACAGCAATCGTATACAATATCCTATAAATTAATAATTAAATTTTGTGTGTATATATTACTATTTTTTTACTTTTATTTCTTTTCTTTCTTTGTAAATTATATACATACATATATAGAATAGTCGCCGTGGTCTAGTGGTTAGTGTGTTGGCTTACTAAGACTAAAACCCTGGGTTCGACTCCAGGCTCCGACATCTTCAAAAAAAAAAAAGAAATATGAAAAAATATTTCTTTCGGCGACTACCTCTTAGCAGTCTTCTGGCAAAAGCTCTGAGAGTAATTAATTGCCATGAACAAGCTTCTCAAGTCTGTCGTTCGGAGTCGACATTAAACTGTAGGTCCCGGTACTCATGGATAAAAATTGACACACACAACATGAGAGCTGCGAGAAGCTAGGCCGTAATCCTGACACAGGGTTATAAAGGCCAGTTATGTATGTATGTATATAGAATTAAACCTTTAGATGAATATCTTAAAATATTTGGGAATTCAAATGGACATTTTAAAGTCATATATCAAAAAACAATAAAACGAAAAACTATGATTGCTGTAAACAACCCGTCATAGTTTAATATATTATATTTAATTTTGTTTTTTTATTATTTTTTATTTTTCAATTTATGACAAAATGGTAAATATAGGTTGAAAAGTCTTATTGTTTTATGACTTTTTTATTCAAAGACCAACAATTTATACCAATTTTAAAATATGTCCACTGGTGAGCTAAAGCAAACATTTTTGGAAATTATTAAACTATAAGTTAATTGCCTTTCAGTGGGGACAACATGCTTTTTAAAATATTACGAATCATAATGAAATGTAAATGTATGCAAAAAAATTAAAATAGATTTTAATTCAAATGGTGAATAAGGTCAGCAAATTCACTTTGTTATTTTGTATATGACCGTTAAATTGCTGAATGTTTAATCGACACATAATACGTGAATACAAAATCTAGCTGTTAAGAGACAAGGGAAGAGAAATATTTTTATTTTTCATTAATAGAAAATTTAATTGTGAAGCATAACGATATTTTGTTTATATCAACCGATTTTCATTATTTGCAGCTTATTTTATATCTAACATTCCTTAATTTTAAGATAAATTATGTCTTATCATAAGACATTATAAAAACTTCTTCAAAATTTAAGCGGTGCTCCCGAACTACTTCAAGTACCTAGACTTCATTAGCACTAGTATTCAGCTAAAAATACTTTAATATTGTTTGGGCTGTTCAAATTGCTCTAGTAATAATTTTAAGGCTTTGTCTTCTATAGGGAAATTTATAAATATACAAATATTTATTCTCATATTAAAATAATTACAAAAATAAAAAGCATTGTATTTAAGGTATGAATATATTTTGGACAATCTATAAAATTTTGTGTAATTTGTAAGTATTTTCTGTGGCAACACAGCATAAATGTCAAATTGTAAGAAAAAGCAAGCAAAAGAAAACACAAAAGTTGCTGAACAACAACAAAAAGTTGGGCAACTAAACTCGTCGAGTGTGGACACGAAGACAAGTTTAAAAGAGAATTGGTGAAGAATTGCCCGACTCGAATCGCCAAGTGTGGACATAGACTAAAGGTTTCTCTTTTTCTTTGCCTTTTCTTTCTTCCTATTCTTTCTTTACAATAACAAAATATATTAAAAATTGCGGTACTTATTTTGCCTTTATTTTGTTTGTGTTTTTTCCCAAAGATTTTCGATTTTAAGATGATTTAAAATGTGATTTATGTATGTATGTTTAATATAGCTTATGTGTGTATGTACATACATACATATGTATAATTGTAAAAATTGTTAATTTTATGTGGAATATGTATGTACATATACATACCTGAGATAATAAACGTTTTGTATGTGAATCACTGTATGTTTTAATTTTAATTTGGCGCTCCCCAGAAGATGTTTCCTTTTACAACCTTTGATTAGGCGATGATATTGAATCTTACACACCTTTTGTCCAAAGATTTATCCGTGTGTGTAGTTTTACTTTTAAGTTTATTTTAATTTTACACAAAATTAGTTTTTTCCTTATGATTTGAGTTATATTTCTTTTTTTTTTTCTATTTACAAAAAAAATTCTCCTCTGATAATTTTTATTTTAATTTTACCTCTTTTTCCGTTTATAATATGGTACAAATCGTCTTTTGAATAAATTTGCTTTTTACTTCTTGTTTTCTCAATTACAAATGACCAACCAAGCAGTATATGCACTTTTATGCAAAAAAAAAATCTTTAAAAAGAGAGCTTTTGGACTGTAGTTTAATTAAACAAGTGTTGCCAGTGTTTTCCTTAAATGTTGATCCAAGGAATTTGATGACTCAAAAGGACCATGAATAAAATTGCGGTTTACGTGCAAATTTATAGGAAAAGGTTAATAATATATTTATATATATATATAGAGTTGAGTATGTGAGCCTCGAGAAATCATAAGGCTATTTTATATATTTGTATGTAACTTACGTGAAATATTTAGTTGCTTTATGTGTATTAAAATTCGGGATTATATAATTTTATATCCAGCTTCAATACAAACGTTTCAATATTTATTTGTTAAAATAGGAGATTACTTGGGGTTTCAATACAAGAGTAAAAATTTAATGTTTATAGTTAGGATACAAAAATGGAAGTGAAGTGAATAACATCAAATAGATTTCACATCAGTTATTTTGTGACAAAAATTCATTCGTTAAAAAAGATATCTATTAATTCACAATAGTTACATATACATCTGGGTATATTATTTAAAAGAATAAATTCATTATTTGAAATAATTTTGTAAAAAGAAATATAAATGAAGTGTTTTTTTGAAATTGTTTAAACAGTTTAAACACCTGTTTTTGCGGAAAAACTGGACATGTCCAACCGTACCACTAGAAAAACGCAGAACAATCAATTTTGAGTGGTACACAACCATTTGTTTGCCAGTTGTCATGCAAGAAATCAGGAAAACCAAGCGCCGAAGACGGATCACTCTTCATCACCACAATGCGAAGTCTCTCACTTCGGCTCAGACAACTGCATTTTTCAGCACTCAAAACATCGATTTGATGAGTCATCCGCCATATAGTCCTGACACCAAATGACTTCTTTTTATTCCCGTACGTAAAAAACAAACAGAGAGGTCAACGTTTTTCGACAGCTGAAGAAGCGGTTGCTGCACTCAGAATGCATGTTTTGGAGATACCTCAAGGAGAATGCCAAAAGTGCTTCGATAATTGGTTCAAACGTATACAAAAAGTGTATAGATCTTTATAGGGAATATTTTGAAAAATAATAAAGTGATTTATATATCTCTCTTTCAAGATGTCAGAGCTGGGGCTTGAACCCGATGCTCTCGTTTAAGTGAGTCAACAGAGAACATACTAGACTACGGCGACCAGGACAATTTTATCATTAGATGGTACATAAATAATTCATATTTTTATCCATATCATGCCTCGAGTTATCAATTTTAAGCTCTCAATTATAAATTTGTTTGTTTGGTGATGACTCAGTCTATTCATGTTGAAATGCAGAACCAAATTTAATGTGAATCACTTGACATATGCAAAAGTTCTACATTTCTATAAAAACTTATAATTTATTTATTTGATGGGTCTTTGGTGGCTAAAATAACAAAGAAACACTTGGAAAAAAATTATGTTACTATGTGAATGGCACTAGGAAAATTATAAATATGGAGTGGAAATGGAGTGAACTCCATTCTTGAACTTTAACACAAGTTTCACGAAAAGAAATGGTTAGCATGGCAGAAAATTAAAATATTACTAGTTGCTTAAAAGATATTTCAGTTTCGGGGGTACTTATAGGTTAGGTTACTATGTCTGGAACAAGCAAGAAAAAGGAGGCCATAAATAATTTGATCATCACCAGTGTAGCACTAGCGTTTAGGCTATATACTCAGGTGATTGACGAGAGGATGCACAATAGATCAACAGTCATTTTGGGTCTTACTCCACCTTTATTGTTAAATACATATTTCAATGACATACATATTTAATTAGAATTTTAAGTGTTGTTTTATTGACCACTATTCGATTTAAAGATAAAATGTCACATTATTTTTTCAACGTATTTCTTTTGGTAAAAGCCAGACTTTAGCACATAAAATGGTTTTTAAAAATGCACATATTTTCCCTCAAGCATATAGGAATAAAGAAAAAGCTATTGTCAGGAAAAAAAGTAAAGAAAACTTTTATGGTTATTTTCAATTAAAATCTTGTCTCTTAAATCATGATTGCATTTTAATCCGCCACCTTTACGTGCCTCATGTAATCCTTACGTTTTCCTTTAAGTTTAAGAAAATCAACCACAAAAACCACATTAATTTACACGATAAAGCACTTCAACGTAAAAAGAACTAAAAAAAAAACCAATAGCCTACTGCAGAATTAAAGAATTAAAAAGTAAATATACAGACGCATCTGAAGAATCCCTTAAAAAAACAGCCAAAAGCTGCCACATGCGGCACATACCTCATATGCTTATACATACCAATACACATAACATTTATTTTATTTTAAAAACAAACAGATAATAATGATTAAATGAATGCTATAGGGATGCATGCACTTTAAGGTATCTGAAGTGTTTTGCCATGGCTACAGATTTACTCGTTTTAAGTGGTCAACCACCAGGCAAGTGGAGTAACTAACAAAAGGACAGACATTTCGAAACAAAAACAAACACTTTTGGAGGTTTTTTTGTTTTGAAATGTCACACCTAAAAAGAGAACAGTAAAAGTTAAAACGAGACAAACCAGAGATGCTGGTGTTGCAACATGCAACAACTTTTTTAATCTAAATCAACCGAACCGACGACAACTGTTTAAGGTTTTGGAAATTAAAAAAAAATAAAAGAAAAAATACAGAAATGACTCAACATTTAAAAAAGTCAAATACATTATGAATATGAATTAAAAAAAACAAAGAAAAGGTTTATTTAAACCGATATCCAAACGCCATCACACCGCCGTTTAGTGAACGCTATGAAAACTGAGTTTTGTTTGTATATCTTTTTAACTGGCGCCATAAACACCATAGGAGGTGTTTAATGAAAATGCATTTTAAGTGTCGTTTTTTTCATTACCTTCCATTTTTCTTCCTTTTTTCGTGGTTAGTTTCTCCTTTTGAAATCGTAAAGCGCTAGCACTGCTTTAATTTCATGTGATATTACATACTACTCGTATACATATCAACACGCTTTTATTGTACTTCATTTTCATTAGAGAACAAGTCTTGGCTGTTGGGAATATAATCTAAGATTTCACAATTTAAGTCGCCAAATCAATGGTCAATTAATAGCAAATAGGGTGTTTGCATAGATGATCTTTTTCTCTAAGCGGCTAATAGATGTTAATTCATGTTTTACTAACAACAAACACAACAACATTTAGCATTTTTCCAATCATTATTAAGACGCACTTTAAGAAGAGCAATAAAAAATACTTTTTTTTCATGTACGACAATCATAATGTCTTTATTTTTTAAGTTTTCTGGGAAATTTGAGTGTGAGAAAAGTTTTTTAATTTTCCCCAAATGCTCGTATATATTGTGAAGTGTGACGTTTATAGTGTTTAACAAAAAAAAAAAAAAAAAAAAAAAATAAAGTGAGTAAACTTGGACATCAAATTGGGCTATAATCTACCCTATACCATATTACAATGCTCTATTAATACTACCGTATTAGCAGAAAAGAAAAAAACTTTTAGACAGTAATGTAGACCTTTCAGATCATGAGCACTAGTATATAAAATGTTTTGATTGGTCAAAAAATGACGAAACAGTGAATAAAATATTAAACGAGCGGTATTGTAGGCGTGGCAACTCAATTAAAAAATGTTTTTGGAATTGTTTTTACATTATATTTGATCCTAGGGGGGTGAATGACACAACTTTTTTTCCAATAGAAAAGATTAAGAACATACATACACTGTGGTTCTTCAAGATCTAATAGATATTTAAAACTAAAAAAAAAAAAATTTAACTTGGCAAAAAAATAATTGATTCTTTAAATGGCAATTTAAGATTATAAACCCTCAAAAAATCCACTTACTTCCTCTTTTTGTTTATGGTAAAGTATAAGTCTCTCTATTACCTTGTTGGTTCAACATAATAGAACCAACTTTTTACTCTGGTCTATCAATCAGATGGTTACACATTAATACCGTAGACAGACGACGGCGTTAATGTGCATTAGTTGAGTTAATTCAAATTTACTTGCTCATTATCTCCAATGTAAATGCATTAAGCCCTTTTAATATGGCAACATCACATAAAATCAGTCAGTTTTTGGCAAATTATTTACTATTGGTAAGTAAAATGGTTAGAAAGTAAGGAAAGTTACAAACCTCTCATTTCTATGAGTATAAAAGGAAATAAAAATAGTTCACAAACAAACTAACGTTGTCGTCTGTCTACGCTATAAATGCAGAAACTGTCGTTTGTCAGGGTAAAATTTTAATTTGCATTAGTAAGTTCTTAATGCAAATTAACGTTGTCGTCTGTCTACGGTATAAGACAGGCTCTTTATTTTTTGTATTCACACCAGTACTCAAGGGATGACTCCTACTAATGCAGTACATTGTGGCAAAAAAGGTAGGGGATTTTGATTTAAACTTATTGATATCAGTCAGAAGAAAAAACAAAAAAAAGCAAAAAAAAAAAAAGCCGTAACAGTAACTGATTGCCATGAACATGCTTCTTAAGTCTGTCCTTTAAAAAAAAAACTTAAACTTTACGTCCCGGTACTCACGGATAAAGAAATTGACGCACACAATTTGGGTTCTATTAGAAGCCAGGCCGTAACTCTGAAAAAAATTTGTAATGGTAAACAAAGGATCTTTTGTGCTCTACTCTATTCACAAATTATAATCCATATGGATATCTCTACTTAAATCAGTACTAAACTGATCGTAGAAGATATCTTGTTAACCATAATGTATAAAAATATCGATTAGATGAATGAAAATGAAAATTATTCTTATCACGTCAACAAGGCTACACGACTACAAGACTACCGTTGTAGCTATCGCCAACTAAGCCTAATTTCTGTGTTTGTTGGCGACAAGGAGGCTTTATTCTGTAACTCTCCTAAGCTAAAACTCTATCGATAAAAATTTAAAAACTTGCTGTAGGACATTTTGGCTAGGATGTATTGTCATGTATTGTCATTTAAAATCTTCATACCTATTATCTGTAAAATTTTTAATATTATATATCCTAACACCCAGCCTTTTTTAAAAACCCAAAATCTTAGCATTTCAGCTTAAAGAATTACAGAATAGGGTCCCTGTACTACAAGATGCATAAACAAGAGATTTGAAAGTTGCAATAAATGAAAGTTTTCAGTGGCACCACTAAAAAACAATAATCAGCTAACTGAAAAATAATTTAGTCAGTTAGACTACTTGATGACATTTGCCGCTTGTGGCATTTGTAGTTGTGTATTTGGTAGCCTGTAGTTTTGAATGTGTTGAAAGCTTTACCGAAAGCCATACTCAAATAAAAACTTCTCTGTTCCCCGAATTAAGGCGAGTAGATCGCTGACAGGAACAGTTTTGAACCCCGAGAGAGAGACAAAATAACAGAGCTGAATAGAATGTGTGTTTTGTGGTCTCTTCCTCTTCAGGACAAAGCCCAGTCTTATTAAGGAAAGCATTATTGTTGACGAGTTGCATTCACATTTTGAAAATTTTAAATTCATAGTTTAACAAATAGTCTTATTTCTAGACAACTTGGGGCAATTGCGTCTTTATTTTTGACTGTGGTTCTAGAAATGTTATTTTGGGTTGGTGTTCTAAAATTTAACTGAACAAAACTAATAAAAGTTAACCACAATAACCAATAAATGCTTACAGTTTCACCAAATTTATAGGTTTTTCTTAAAGGGCCATAACTTTCAAATTGCATGAGATATTTTTTTTCTGACTTTTCACATGATGACTACAATTAATCCTGTCACACCGTTTCAGCTTGATGTTGAGTTCTGGAATACTCGTTTAGAAAACAAATGTACATTATAATACTACTCTGAGTACTACGGAGCTCCTAAAATAGCCAATCAATTCGGTCCTATGGCGATTTCAACCATTCTTCCACATCACCACAGAAATTTCATGTTTTGAAACAACATATCGAAATAAAAGATTTGCCGATTATATCCAATATTGGAGAAGTAAACAGACTTACTATGTGCAAGTACTATAAAATTTTTTGCGATCCATATACTTTTTCTATTTCCAAGACATATTGACTTATTCGTGCCAAATGTAATTTAAATACAAATTTTTCACATTTTAAAAACGTTAATTATTAAATTTATCCCATTCAAATACCTATTGCTTTTTCTCTTAAGCCACCTGTAATTTAAATTTAAATTCAATTCACTTTCATTTAACTCGTAATTGCCTTAATTCACCCCTATAAACTGTTACAAATACTTGTATGCGTATTAAGTTTAAGGCCTTCTGTAAGTTAAATTTAAATTCTTAATTGTTCATACCTTATGCGAGTAAATACTTTATGCCAAAAGTATGACAATATGCCAACTGCTGGTAATGTTAGCGCGTCATTAAGCCAAAGCCAAAAGCTGTATTGTGTTAAGGAAATATTTAAGAACAATTGCACAAATTTTGAAACCAGATGCAAACGTCTAAAGAATGCTACTGTCTTTCTTGACTTCATGTCACACAACAAACAACCTTCAGAAAAAAAAAAAAACAAAAATAATAAAACCCTTAAATATGTATGTATGAATGTACATACTTAAGAGTATGTACATGAAAGCCAAAATGACACATGCCAATATTGAAATTAAACAGAGAAACAAAGAAAAAAGTATAAAATTTATAAAACAATTTTTTAAAGAGAACACATACACCAAAAAGTCATTTACAGTGTCCATTCACATTATAAAATTTTGAGAACAAATATTCATTTGTATTTCGAAAAACATTTGCGTTTTGACGAAAACCCAAAATGAAAATGTACAAAAAAAAAGTTTAAAATGACATTTGCCTTCGCTAAATTTTTTTGTATTAAAGTTTAGGTAGGTTTTTATTTGTTTAATTTGAAAATTGTTTGCATGCTTGTCATTTCTGTTTTTTGCACAAACAGCTTCTTAAAAAATATCAATGTATTCGCGCAAGGAAAATGCTGATTCGTACAAGTTATAAAACTAGGTATTCTATAATTTTCTTTTTAAGTAATTAAAAATACAGCAAAACGTACTCACTTATATTGCTTTCAGTGTAAAAACCGACAAAAATTTTAAGTTTTTCTGAAATTAAAAGAAAAAATACAAATTATCAGACTAGAAAATTTATATTCAAAAGCATATTCTTTACCAAAATTAAAGTAATGTGAGCAACCCTTTCAACTGAGAGGGTCTAGACCCAAGCGCCGACATCTTAATAAAAAAGATGTATGAAAAATATATTTCTTTCAGTGACTCCCTCTTAGCAGTCTTTTGGCAAAAGCTTTTAAAGTAACCCTTTCCGTCCCAAGCAATTTCAAAATTGGACGATTTCAGTGAAATTTTTGGTATGTGATAATTTGTCATTAAAAACCACAAAAATGTATTTTTTATGCCCATGCAAAGTTCGTGTCCTTAGAAAAAGGACATACAGATATGCGTATCTTGGGCTTTCACTTAGTCAAAATAAAAAATTTTTAATATAATAATAAAAAACAAACTTTTTATTTCTTTCTTCTTTAAATATTTAATGCTTCTATTACAAAATAGTCACCAAATTGTTAAATATTTGTTGTTATTTAAATAAAATAATAATACTCACATTTTTTGTCTCCCGCACTGCGAAACAAGATCACCTTTATCACGAATACTAAAATAAGCGGGGAAAAAACTTATAACAGAACAAAATGGAGATAACAACTAAAATGACAACATTGAATTCAATAAGTAAAGCTAGACAATAATAACAATAATTTTTCTCCAAAATACGTAAATTTTCCTACACATTTGTGTAGGCAGGGACGGAAAGGGGTAACTGATTGCCATGAACAAGATTCTCAAGTCTGTCTTTCGGAGTCGACTTAAAACTGTAGGTCCCAGTACTCATGGATAAAAATGGACATACACAAAATGAGTGCTGCGAGAAGCTAGGCCGTAACCCTGACACAGGGTTGTAATGCCAATTAAGTATGTATGTATGTTGATTGGAACCTTAATCAATTAATTCACTACTTCTAAATAAAATTAAAAAGTTGGCTTACTAAGACGATAGCGCCGTGTTCAAATCTTAGCTCTGACATCTTAAAAAAATTATTTCTTTCGGCGACTACCTCTCAGCAGTCTTCTGGCAAAAGCTGTAGGAGTCATTGCTTGCCAAAAAAGTTTCTCAAATCTGTCTTTTGGAGTCGACTTTAAACTGTAGGTCCCGGTGCTCATGGATAACAATTAACACACACAACATGAGTGTTGTGAGAAGCTAGGCCGTAACCCTGACGCAGGGCTGAAATGGCCAATTATATATGTATGTATGTAAATTAAATGCTACTTACCATTCTAAATCAGCACACAATTTGTGTACTATTATCTATTACAGATTTTAGTGTAGTTTAGGGTTACGATTGGAATTGCTGAAATAGCAGCACAGACAACGCATTTTTAAATTTTCAACAAAAAAGTTGAACAGAATGAAAAAAAAGATTACTTGTATGGACTACCTATCAAGTATGCACTTAATAAACCTACAGTGTATTTGCGACCATATAACCATCTTAATATGATTATATGCACCCTCCAAAATTAGAAGGAGTTTTCCTTACAGGCAAACGGAAATTAAAGCATAAAGCGCTAACTACTCGTGTGCGTCAAAAATTCTCGTGCCCATACAAAATGTATGAAACTACAAATAGCACAACGCTAACGTTTTTCAACTCGAAAGCCCAATTTTGATAGCGTGTAAAGAGAAGCTTTATGAACTTCGCTAATAGATTTATGCCCGTATTCAGAAAAAATATTTTAGATTGATTGAGGGTTTATTTGATAAGTATTGCATAGAAATTTGTCAAATAAGCCCTCAATAAACCTAAAATATTTTTTATGATTAATTAATTAATTAATTTTTAAAAGTTTGGTTTCTAAAAGTGTATTTCTTTTTGTGTCTTTTGGTTAAGTTTATATTTTTAGGTTCATTTTCTCAAATACGTATGTTTTATATCATGTAACAGATATATAGTACAACTAATAAGCGTTCGGTATATACCCAGCCACATAGCGAATATACTTTTTCTCTTTACTAATATTGAAAGGTGTTCAAGTGGTTTTATACGCATGTGGTTAAAAGGCTATAGCTGTTGCCTATATGACTGTTGCAGTTGAAGTGAAAAACTGTTGCAATTACTAGACATTGTAGTCGAGTTGTTGTTGTTTTGTATTGCGTTGATATGATGGAATTTTTATGTCATACTTCTCGTATGCTACTTGCTCTGTTTATTTTTTTTATTATTTTTGTTTTTTTTTGTTTTCAAAATTTCAATATGAAATAATATTCGTTTAAATTAATAATTGCTGCGTGCGGTCATGTTTATCAGGTGTCTCGTTTTTGTTTCTCAATATAATCGCTTTTTTACATTGTCCATATAATTTCCACTAAATGTGCGGTTTTTTTGTATTGAATTTATCAAAAAAGGAGAGACATTTTTGAACTAAAAAAAAAAAAATGAAAATTACTTAAAAAACTTTAATTGGTTTTATTCAATATCAAAAAAAAAACCAACTGGCAGTAGTAACAACTGCAGAAACTGGTATGCAAGTTGTGAGGAATTCATTTTAAAATCCCTTTTTTTTAACAAAATAAACAAATAACATACAAAGGAATAAGCAAAAAACTATTTGATAGCATATCGTAAAATAAAAAAAAAAAATGGAACAAAAATATTCTTAAACAAGTCCTTATTGCCTTTATTTCATTTTTGTACGCAGTCGATAGACTCCAATAATACTGCACCAATTTTGACAAAATTTTGTACATATTTTCTATGAAGTGTCAGTCATGTATGTGAAATCTCGTTTCTGTTCGATACTAAAAAAATAATTTTTTTTTGTTTTTCTTTTTTCGTAGAGATACCGCAAATAATGAAAATCAAGCAATAAGTGTAGGAGTACCTTTATAGATTTTTACAGAACTCTGTACTTATTTTCTATGGAGTAAGCCTTACATCCAAATGATGTTTTTAGTTGCAATAGATTTGACGATATCGATAACTATGGGTTGACAGCTGAGAATGTCAAACTGTGTTGACTTTTCTGTTCCGTAAAGCTTAGGAAGTCAGCATTAATCGTTTAACAAAGTTTTTAAATTCTGGAAATTTATTTTGAAAAAAAAAAAATACATTTGTTTGTGAACTTCACCCTTTTTTCAGTTAACAATATCGGCCTAGTGAGCAAGCGATTCGTAGAGTTATGGATCGTTTTCACACTAATTTTACTTTACTCGATCCAAGAGTATCAACAAGTTAAGAAATAAGTTTACCGAAGAGTGTATAGTTGCTGTATAGCGAAGTATTGAAAAGGACGCCGAAATGTCGCTTCGTCGTCATTCTCTGCTTTCCAGTCTCTGTCCTTCCTGCCTATAAAATATATCTCTGCCAAAAATTGAATCGATCATTCGCGTGGCATTTTTCCTAAATAGGCTCATTTGATACTGGCCAAAAACTAAATTTTTATCAAAGAATACTGTTTAGTTATGAAGCTCAGTTCTGGTTAAACGACAACGTCAATAAACAAAATTACCGCATATGGAATGAAGAAAATCCTTAAGCTGTTACGGAAACACCATTACATCTATAAAAAATGACTGTTCTGTCTGTTCTTTTTTCGTGCAGTTATTAATTTTTTGGCACTAATTCTACTCTTTTCAACTCAAAACGATAAACAAGACAAATAAATGTGGGTACCGAAGAGAATATTTCTGATATATCAACAAATCTTGAGAAATTGTTGATTACCTGGTTTCGCCAATAAGCTAATGGAATGAAGAAAAACATAAGCATAGGAAATCAAAAAGATAATCTGCACGCCGTTACATGGTGATATGGTAATTAAGACACTTCATATTTAGTGGTTTTTAAACGCGCTGGCGGCATCATCGATTCTAATTTTTTTGGAGTTACTGTTGCAGTGAATAGCATAGTTGTCGACCAATGATGATTAAAAGTTTGTTTCTAAAAGTTAATCGGCTAAATTTCTTCAAACAAGATGACATTATTTGCAACACAGTGGGCTTAACTATCGATTCTTTGCAAAATCAATTTGGTGGAAGAGGTCCTGTTCACTGGTCCTCTCATTTATTCAATTTACCACATCTGGATTACATACTATGTTAAATCGTTTGTTTAAGTCGACAAATTAGCATATTTTGAAGCATTGGAAGTCATTATTCATTGAAGCCATAATGCCAGATTTATTGAACAAAGTAGTCAAAAATTGGATTGATCAAATTAAGCATATAGCTTACAGTCACCGAGGGATTTGCTGAAAAACATATTTAAAAATGGTAGATGATTATAAAAAAAGAGTTTTTTGTCTAGGTTTATCAAACTCTTAAAAAACACCCGTTATATTGTTTTGCCGCCATAGTCTAGTATGTAGTATGTTGGCTTACTAAACCAGAGCTCCGGGTTCAAACCGCAGTTCTGACATCTTGAAAGAAAGAAATATAAAAAATAATATTCCATTCGGCGACATTAGCAGTCTTCTGGCTAAAACTCTGAGAATAACTGATTGTTATTAACAAACTTCTAAAGGCTACCGTTCGAGTCGAAGTTAAATTGTAGGTGGTCCCGGTAGTCATGGTCAAAAACTGATGAACACAACTATATATATAAGTATGTTGTTTGATTAATCATTTGAATAAAAAAATAAAATATATTCTTAAAAACTACCTTGCCGAATTGAACAACATCTGCAAATACTTTCTATCTATTCGTTTTAATCAACGATCTGGAAATCCGAAGAAGAAAGAATTCGAAGTGACTTCTGTAGTTGGAGTCGAGAGCTGTTCGGCTGGCGTACATTTTCTTCACGAATGTCATTTTCATCCCTGATTGAAAAATCGTTGCAAAAATAATCTCAAATCAGCAAAGCTAAGCGGGTGCTACAAGTCTATATATGTATACCAGGATAAAAAAAATGTGTGGAAAATTAGCTCAAGTGTAGTTTTTTTCCTTTCAATATACTCATGTTGTTGAAATGACAGTTTTTTTTAAGAGTAACAAGAAACAGAGTTCAATAATGATGAATAAATATAATATTAATTGATTTTGATCCATAATTTTTTACCGTAAGACTTTTAGGTCCTACTCCTGGACCACCAGTCTTGCTAAAAAAACCAATTACATTTTAATTCAGGTTTTATTCAAATTTTATATGTGGTTTTTACATGTTGACCATTTATTCAATTATATTGTATATGACACATGTTTTTTATTCATAATTTGTATAAATTAAAAGCAGTTCGAAGGCTGTTATATAAGAAATAATATTTAATGTCGGGACCTAACAAAGACGTGTGGATTACATTCGCGTAAAAAAATATTCAGTATTGGTACAAAATCTTGTGTAGGGATTGCATGTTGTAGTTTATATATATGATACTAGTAAAATAACTACCTATTCATTTTATATCCATATTTCAAGTCTATTATGAGTGACGTAATACTTTAACTGAATGTTAACACTTCTCAAACTACTTTCGCATGTCGTACATTTTGCTTACCATAAAACAAACATTTAATTTTGCCCCTGACATATTCACTATTACATGGTGATCATTACTTATAATTGATACCGTACAGCTTTTGAAACCAACAATGTTGCATAAAATCATCAGTTTCATTTCTTTCATTCTGCCTTTGGGCCATTTATTGATTAATAAGGGGTGTTATTTATTTGATTTTTAAAGCAATATTTTACTGAAACTAACGTTGGCACATTATAAAATGGCATAATCGAAATATTGTGGCTGTATTTGATTAAAGATAATGTCGTTTAAGGGTTTTCTTGGCCTAAAGGAAAAAAGCGTCAGATGTTAAATGATTTTTTCCAGATATTTTTTTGGCAGCCTTTAAGAAATTATTTTGAGATTTATGAATATCGAAAGAACACAAATTTTAAAACAAGTAGATATTTTAGTTCTTTTATATGTAACTTTGTAAAGGTTCAGTAAAAAGAAAATATTATAAATACAGAATATATAAAATATATATACAAAGGTCAATATTAATTGTGAAAACTGAATAAAAAGAAAAATCTTTGTATGTTAAATTTTAACAAATTTAAATAGAGATTTTTATAATAGAAATATTTAATTACAAAATTTATTTATAGGTACCTACTACATACTGCTGATTTTAAATGTAATAGAGCCACATATGTTCTGAATACCAAAATAAAAATGCTCTATACAATTTTCAATATCAATTCTTCAATATCCTAGAAGAGTTTTTGTAGAGGAAGAACTTGTTTAAAATAATAGATTTATGGTATAGGTCGAAAGCTAGTTCAGCTCTGCTATTATTGTACACATTCCTTAACGGATGTTACTTCTCATAAGAATACCAATAAATATACGAATTTAGAATTAGAAAAAATATGTAATAGTTATAACATGTTTATTTGTGTGTAACGGTCAACCACAGTGTTGCTTTTATTTGACAATCGGCAGAGAAACAGGGTTGGACAACCACAGAGTTGCATTAAATTTCAATCTGGAACTACCTTATGATGATTATAAAATGGATCCAACCAATCGACTTGAATCACTTCCTTTTTATTTTGCTAAATATTACAACATCTACATACATACATACATACATACGGGTGTTTTTCTTAGAGGTATAGAACTTCGAATTGAAATAAAACATAAGAAAATCGTTTTAATGTCCATCAATTTGGCTTTATTGGAAGGATAATTTTATGCCATTAATGTTTAAATATGATTTTGGGCATGTGGCCGCCGCGGCTAGCTCGAATAAAGCCAATTCTACAGGTCCAATTTTCAACCACTTTTTCGAGCATATGGGGCCGTATGTTGGCAATAACGCCACGAATGTTGGCTTCCAACTCCCCTAACGTTTCTGGTTTGTTGGCGTAGACGAGCGACTTCACATATCCCCAAAGAAAATAATCCAATGGTGTCAAATCACACGATCTTGGTGGCCAATTGACAGGTCCATTCCGCGAAATTATGCGCTCATCGAATGTTTCCTTCAATAAATCGATTGTGACGTGCGCTGTGTAGCATGTAGCGCCGTCTTGTTGGAACCACAACTCATCCACATTCATGCCATCCAATTCGGGAACAAAATAGTCGGTTATCATGGCTCTATACCGGTCTCCATTAACGGTAACTGACTCTCCAGCATTATTTCGGAAGAAGTATGGCCCAATGACTCCACCAGCCCATAGAGCACACCAAACAGTCAGTTTTTGTGGATGTAATGGCGTCTCAAGGGTCTCATGTGGATTCTCTTCACTCCAAATGCGGCAATTTTGCTTGTTGACGTAGCCATTCAACCAAAAATGAGCCTTATCACTGAACAAAATTTTGCGATGAAAATCAGCATCGAGATCAATCTCATTTTCGGCCCATACACCAAAATCACGACGCATTGCATGGTCTCGCGGCTTTAATTCTTGCACAAGCTGGATCTTGTAAGGTCGCAAGCCAAGATCTTTGCATGAAATCTTCCATAAAGTTGATGGACAAAGCTCCAATTGATGTGCACGGTGGCGAATCGATTCATTCGGGTTCTCTTCAACACTTTGCTCTACAGCGGCAATTGTTTCTTCGGTGCGCACTGTTCGATGTCTCTGCGGATGCGTATTATCACATAGAGTAAACCTAGTGCGAAAACGATCCATGGTTAACCGAATTAATTGCTCTGATGGACGATTATGTCGACCATAAAATGGACGGAGCTTGCGGTAAACTTCGCGAACTGAACCATTATTTTCGAAATAAATTTGCACGATTTACAAGCGTTGTTCTTTTGTCAACCTGTTCATGATGAAATGGCAAACCAAACTAAATATTAATCACTTGACAGCTGACAAAATGGCCGCCAGTTAAAAAAGTGATGCTAACTTAAAGTTCTATACCTCAATAAAAAACACCCCTTACATACATATATTGTATTGTGATAAAAGTTGAGGAATTAGCCTAGTGAGAAAAGTCATAGTGAAACATCGTGGCAAACGCTAACAATGGTCAATCGTGGATGATAGTTGCTGTATTTTATTTGGTGTCATACATGAGTTTTTAAAGCATTTGGGGGGGGGGGGGGTTATGCGTGGTATAGTGGTTAGAGCGCTCGCGCAATAAACTCATACGGCTCAGGTTCGAATCCCAGAAAAGGTGAAAAATGAAAAAAGTTCGTTTGCGTTTTTTTTCTTCAAAATTATAATTTAAAAATAAGAGGTCCCCCCTCTCCAAGAAGTCCTTCTACAAAATAACCGCTCCCTGACTTTCCACTACTCTATTCCAACTTAACCTTTGTTAACGAAAAACGAATAATCAGGAGAAAAGCGCCACGTATTGGAAAGTAGCAGATAACAGCTAAAAACCTACTTAGCGAAGGCACCCACCGCAATCAACATGCAATGATGGGGCAATTGCTGTTTCTATAAAGTAGGGTAAAATGAGGGTTCTAGGCTGTAGCACTGTGCCAAGCTATCAAAAAACTTTAAGCGTCTGACTGCCAGACATGGGTAATCACAAAGATAATGACCTAGCATCCCTCTCCGAAGTGTTCTCACAATTTCTGCAGTAAGAGTTAAAGGGCAGACTCTTACAACATTTTATAGCTCAACCAATGAAATGCCATTATAGAGTGGATCTAAAAAGTGATTTAAAGTTGATCGGTATGCTCTATTTCTATTATTTACAAAGATTAGCCATTCGTTTTAAAAGAGAAAATATATTCACATTGTTCAAAGCTATTAAACTATTTCTAATCATTACAGGCCTATTTCTTGGACCAAAAAAACACTTAAAATGTAGTAAATTTTTACTACAAAAGAAATAACATGAATTATGATAATTTTCAACAAATCATATTACAACAACAATAATAACAATAACTTTTTGTTGCAGTAATCAGTAAAATGATTTGAAGCGAAGAAAAAAAAAACGATAAGAAAAAGAAAAAAAGAACCACCAACTGTTTAACTGGCGCCAGAAAAATTAACAAAACTGTCTGGTACTACAATATGGCAAAAACAATAATGGCATAAAATAATATATATTTTACAAAAACAATAATTCAACAAAGATATTGGCACAACAACAAAAACAAACATCAGTAACTAATAAAAACCTTTATTTGGCAAAAACAATAAAAATTTGTTAAGGACTCTGGAACAAGTGAAATGAGCAGAAGTTGCAAAGGAAGGTAAAAGACTCAAAATTTTATGGCTGTCATTTAAGAGAGAAATGTGCATCCCACATAATAAAACGTTTAAAGACAGACAAACACCTATACAAACAACCATCTCTGTTTCATGATATTTTGTTTTGTTCCTCCTTTAGAACGACAAGTGTAATTTTAGCCAAAAACTGTGATTTCATACTGTGTTTCAAGAAGGACAATGTGTAGAGAGAAAAAGGGAAGGAAAAGGCAAAGATGTGATGTGGTTGCAACTAAAACACATTAAATCCTTAAGAAGTAAATTAATGCAGGTACATATTTATGGACTGTCGTGTTTTGGTGGTCTAGACTTTGTTACTTATAAGCAAATAATTAAGAAAAAAAAAACAAAACAGTTTTTTGATTATTTCAAAAAATGGGTTAACATTTTAAGAAGATCAGTTGGCTTATATGTACCTACATGTGCGCATATGTGCATATGATTTAATTTTGTTTAAAACTGGTTCATATATTGATGAAAACTATTTATTTATAAGGTAGTTATACTCCAAAATTGTTTTGTATTTTAAACCCCTTTGATTGCATTTGCTCGTTATTTGTTGATGTGATACATATTGACGAGTTCAATAAAAAACGTTTTATTTAAACTTAAAAGTTTTATTTGTTAATTTAGCTTTATATTTTTATTCATTTCAAAATAGCTTAAACCCGGCTGATGTTTTGTGACTGCGGAGTAATGCAGACCAAATTCAAAACTTTAACTGTTACTGTACTGAACTCAATAAGTTAACTTTTCTGAAAGCTACCATGTCCGCTTTTCCCCCCTTTTTCTACTGATAATTTTAATGACTACGAAATTAATCACACCGAATTCAGAAACTTTAGCTTCAACACTTCTAAGGATATGTACATATGCATAAAGAAATCAATTTTTAACTTGTATGAGAGGTGTAACTCCCACTTATCCAATTTCCCCCACTTTCTGACTGATGATTTGCTTTACCCATAAAGTCGTTCAGATCCAATTCTGGAAATTTAGCTTTAACCGTTCTGAGGATATACAAAAATCAGTATTTAGAGATAAATAGAACAAAGTGAGCGTAAAAGAAGGCGTGGCAAATTTTCCTCTTGATGAAAACTTAAATGGATGTATGCAAACATTTGAAAGAAAAATTAGTCAAATCGATGGAGCCGTTTTCTGATCTTAGGTAAATCAAAAAAAGTGAGCGTAAAATGGGCGGCAAAAAACTTTTTTTCATAAAAACTTAAGTTGGATCACGACTATTATTAGAAAGGAAAAGCATTAAAATCGGTCCAGCCGTTCTCAACTGATGCGATGACCAACCAACAACATTGATTTTTATTTATGTAGATTTTCAGAGAGGCTTTTCGTGTTCTAAATTTTTAGTACAATAACATAAAAAAATTAAATAAAGTTGGGGAAAAATCGAAAAATTGAATTAAGTGTTAAAAATTTCACCATAAAAAAGTTGTATAAGCCCTTAAGCAAAATGTGAAATTAGGTAAAAAGTGTTTTGAAGTTGATAGCCACAGTAGCCCTGCATTTTGGCAGGTAGATAGGATAAAATTTAGATTGTATTCTAAACGATCTATAGAGTAATTAAAAAGCATGAAGATCTATTAAAAAATAATTATTTTATCTTAAAAAATGCTTTAAAATTCTGAAAAAGTTATTTCTTGCTTATAATTTGTTTATACCTGAATTAAAATAAGACACTGTAGAAACAAAATTGTTCAATAGAAAAGGAATCTCTGCTGAATTAGTTTGATTGTTTACATATGTATAAGAGGTTAGGAAAGAAAAATTAAAAATTATATCTTAGTAGGGACATTACTAATAGGTTGGGCTATAAAACAAAAACTAATTATGGGTTTTGGCCTAGCTTCTCGCAGCACTCATGTTGTGTTTGTAAATTTTTATCCATGAGTACCGGGACCTACAGTTTAATGTCGACTCCGTACTAGAGCTGCAAAACTATCGATAGTCGGCCCCATCGATAGGTTCGATAGTTTAAAAAAAACTATCGATACTATCGATACTATCGGTTTTCTATTTTTCTGAGAAAATTAGAATCGCAATACGAATTTTTTGATTTATTTTTACTAGGTTCTTCTAAAATCTAGTGGAGAAGTAGAATTCAATTTGTATCGGAAGTCCAGTAAGTAAAACTCTATTAAAATATAGCAAGTACCATGTATGTATATGGCTTATTATTCGCTTTCAACTGTCTTTAATAATAAATGTATTAATTTAAATAAAATATATACATACATATGTATACTATTGTAACATAAATTTCAATTTTATTACAAAATAAAAAAAAAAACGCAAATTATTTGCCAAAAAAAAAAAATAATTAAAGCTGTAAATTTGAGATAATTTTTTTTAAATTAACGGTAACCGTAAAAGGCTTTAACGTTCAAAATTCAAATTAAAAGGAATTATAAAAAACAACTCATAAATAAAATTAGGTACAGAAGCGTTAAATATAGGTATTTATAAGTTATACCAGGTTTACCCAATACTTTTTGTTAATGAACAAGAGTTTATCGACCGTTTTTGGTCGTAATTGGCTTTTCCGCTTCTCTGAAACTAGGGTGCGAAAGTTTAAGGTGATCTAATAAATATGTAGTATTGCCGCTAGTTTTATAATATTTGCCACATAAACGGCATTTAGCACAATTTGTATCTTTGGTTATTTCAAAATAAGTCCAAACATCTGAATACGTCCTACATATCTTTTTTTGAATACCCTCTTCATCATCGTTGTTTACCTCAATGTTTTCTTTGCCATTTTCTATTAAACACAGACAGACATACACACTCCTATGGATGTGTCCATTGGACACATATGTACATACATTTAAATAGTATTGTAATAATACATACTTTCTGATAATTGTAGGAATCTCTTTTTAAAACTGTTTTTATTTAAATATTCTTTATTCTTTCAGAAATACTTTTAATAATACCAGAAACTTTTACTTTAAAACTTCTTTGTATTATTTTTGTGCCGTCAATAATTCGCCGCTGTCGTTATATTAAGGTAGCCGTTGCCGCTGAATAAAAATAACTAAGTTTAAATAAAATTAATTACCCTAAGGTGCTTAATAGGATAACATACATACATAACATACATAACTGGCCTTTACAACCCTGTGTCAGGATTACGGCCTAGCTTCTCGCAGCACTCATGTTGTGTGTGTAAATTTTTATCCATGAGTACCGGGACCTACAGTTTTAATGTCGACTCGGAACGACAGACTTGAGAAGCTTGTTCATGGCAATTAATTACTCTCAGAGCTTTCGCCAGAAGAGTGCTGAGAGGTAGTCGCCGAAAGAAATATTTTTTTCATATTTCTTTTTTTCTTAAGATGTCGGAGCTGGGTGTCGAACCCAGGGCTCATGTCTTAGTAAGCCAACACACTAACCACTAGACCACGGGGGCTACATTAATAGGATAACACTTTTTTGAAACATTGACTCTTTTATTTTACATTAAATAAATGCAAATATATTATTTTTATTGAAAAATTAAAACATTCATACAAAAATTTACCGGCGGCAAAAAACCTGTGTTGAAAAAGTTTACTTTTAAAATTTTCCGATAATATCGCTACCGATAGTGAAACCATCGATAGTCGGCCAAAAATTAAACTATCGATACTATCGATAGTACTATCGATTGTTTTGCAGCTCTACTCCGTACGACAGAGTTGAGAAGCTTGTTCATGGCAATTAATTACTCTCAGAGCTTTTGCCAGAAGACTGCTGAGAGGTAGTCGCCGAAAGAAATATTTTTTCATATTTCTTTTTTTAAGATGTCGGAGCTGGGTGTCGAACCCAGGGCTCATGTCTTAGTAAGCCAACACACTAACCACAAGACCACGGCGACTACTTATTTACATGTATTGCATACAAAAATCTTAGTTTTATTCAAAATGTCCGCCCTTGGCCGTCTCACACGCCTTTAGTCGCATTGGCCAGCCATCAATAGCTGAACTCACCTTATCCATTGGAAAATTGGCTACAACACGAACTTGAGCTGTCTTAATATAGGTATCTTTTGTAGAAGATCATATTTGCTAAAACCGTTTAAGACATACATATAATACAATGAATTCAAGCCAGGGCTGGCAGATGACCAATCTTCAGAGCATATAAAAGCTGGCGGCATTTGGCTTACGTATGATACCGCCTAACGCTTAAGCAACAAACTTACGAAGAGGAGAGGTACTAGGAGGTAAAGTTTTTGAATTTAGTCCGAATGGCACTCCATGGCTAATGCAAATTACGAACGAACTTTAGCTTAAAAATTTAGTAAAAACATATTTTTATGAAGTAAAACATATAACAATTACTTGCCTATTATATAGTCTTAAATACTTGGAATTTTGTATCTTGTAATCAAATAATGATTCTAAATAATATTTTTTACGTTCTAATAAAATGTTGTACTGTAGCTGCAACAAGTGCATTTCGTAGCATATACACATGCACATAGTATGCATGTATATAGCTTGTGCGGCACGTGTATTTTTTTTATATTTTTGGTAAAGAGATTACATGTTGAGCCTTCAGTATTTCTGTCAAATTAGTGTACTGTTGCATCAAACCCAGTGCAATTCAATTGTTGCAGGTATTGGCATTATGCAAAATCATAGCAGGAGGTACAAACCGGCTGGGTTTATTCATGCATTTCTATAATAAAATTTCTGTATTTATTAGAAAAAAAATAGAAAAAGGGAAAATTCTTTTTTATACAGTACATACTACATACATACATACATATGTATGTATGCAGTGCCACAAAATAAATTCTGTATGTGTTTGACATATTATTAAAGTTGTATTATACTTGTATTTAAATGTTATTTCTAAATAATAAACAGACGACAAGAAATTTTTTTCATCCCTTTTCAAAGGCTGCAATGTTAGAATTTATTTCTAAAGTTAACGTCAGATTAGGAAAATCTTTAACAAAACAAGTTTTACCACAATTTTATGGAAATATTTTTAACAAATTTTTGTAATTTTGTAACGCATTTGCACTAGACCGTAATTTAGTATTTATGATATTTCGATTGAAATTTGGCAGATTTTCACTATATTTCCAGTATAAAAGAAAGTCTTCTTTGTCACAAGAATTCGCTAAATGTCAAAAAAAATGTAGTGCAAACGGTTTAAAAATTGAGAAAGTTTTTAGGTTTCGGTGTAATTAAATGCACAATTTTCTGATATCTTAAAAGAAACAAACAAATATGAAAAAAATATTTCTTTTGGCGACTACCTCTCAGAAGCAACTAATTGCCATGAACAAGCTACTCAAGTTTGTTGTTCAGAGTCGACTTTAGGTCCCGGTACTCATGGATAAAATTAACACGTACAGCATAGGTAATGCGAGAAGCTAGGCCGTAACCCTGCAACAGAGTTGTAATGGCCAATTATGTATGTGGGTTGAACCACCTCAACTTAACTTAAAATATACCGTTTTTGAAATCACTTTTGCTGATTTTTGGTATAAATAAAGTATATCATGACTCTAAGACAGATATAAAATTAAAGGGTACTGACACTTCTGGATCCGAAAATATGAGGTCTTGAAAATAGGAACAAACTACAAAAATGCACAAAGTTATACTTACTTAATTGTAATTTTCTTAAAAAGTATTATAGGTAAACATCTCGTAAAAGTCGCATTTAAAAAGGTATTAAATTACCTTTGATTTAATATATAACATGATTTTTTTTAAGTCAAAGGTCAATTTTCTTTACCTATAAATCGGAGCCTATATCTCCGAAATCGACCTTTTTAAAAATTTAAAAAAAATTGTGCCAAAGATAGTTTTCTTCTCCACAGTTGTGAACAATTTCAGAGTGGAGGTCTTTTTGGATCAAGAAATAAAAATCAAATCGCAAAAGAATGAGATTAAAACTATTCTGATAGGGGTGGGATGGTCCCCTACTAAATGCAGTGCATTGTATTGGAATGTTGAATATATAGACATATGTAATAGATAGATAGATAGATGAGAATATGTTAAGCGCCTTATGTCAGTGGGACAAGTTGCTGTTTGATCACTCAAAGGCCAGTGTTATACCTTCATCTTTGAATAATCAACAACAATTGCCTCATCTTTCGATGGATGTTGATTGTGATTGGTAAGCGTCTTCAATAAGTAGGTTAGCTGTTATCTGCCCAGGAGGTGGCGCTGTACTCCTGATCATTCGTTTCTTGGTGGAATAGAATGGAAATATCAGGGAGCGCTTTCGTGAAGATCGACTTCTTGGAGGGGCGTAGGGGGGGGATCTGTTATTTTTTAAATTATAATTTTTGAAAAACCGCTGAGATTTGAAACTCGTTCGTTTGAGTTTCTGTGCACTCGCTCTAACTACTATAACACTAAGACCTCCCCCTTATTTATTAGTATTTTCAATGATAGTTTTTCTCATCGAAAGGGGCTAACAGTATATATCATCATCTCATTTGATTTGATACTGCAAATCTAGTTTTGCTTAGTTGTTATGCATAACATCTGAGCAGAAGTTTTTAGGTTTACCGTTAAGATTATAGAGTTTTGAACTTATCAACACACAACACATCTTGTGATTGATTTATATTCCATAGATTTTATTGTTAAAAGCTTAAGCTTATTTTGGAAAATTTTTAAATTTATTTTTGTGTCATGTCTCTGAGTATTCCCTCCTTCCCTTCACTTAACAGCTGTCCTTTAGTTTTTCTTCTAATATGACCAATTTTCTGTTATTGTGTCATAGAATTTGGCATGAAAAATAACTCCAAAGCAAGGATTTAAAAGTTATAAAACTGTTGACTTCTGGCTGTGAAAACTTAAAACTAAAACGATTATTTAAATTGTAATTTAAAAGTAAATCGAAAAGCTACAACTAAACAATATGTACTAAAATAAATAAAATTTCCTTTTCGATTCGCATATAATAAAAGGGCATGACAAAAGTCAAAAGTAAAAGAAAAGAAGAAAAGCTGTAACTTTATGCTGCTGTGAAATGTAAACGAAAATCTCAAATCTCATGCTGGTTTTTATATTTCAAAAACAAAAGAAAAATTCAATCGTTGTTATTGCTTTTACTAAAATGCTCCCACACTTGTTAGTGGAGTCGATCGAACATTCAAACGACGTAATGGTTTTTAAAAGTGTTTTCAAATATGAGCGATACAGTAGCTAATGTGGGGATACACACAGTAGATTTCCACATAAAAAACCCCTACAACAACAATAATAACCAAATTGAAATTAACAATTGGACAACAATATTAAGAAAAAAAAAAAAAAAATACAAAAAAGAAGAAACAGCCATGAAATGATTCGTGGAGTAGTCCATGTCAGCTGGAGGCAATCTCGTTTTTAGAATTATTGGTAACAAACAATAATGAACTGTATGATGGCAAAGTTAACCGAAAACAAAACAACAATAAAAGTTATAATAACATGTAGTTTTCTTTTTTTTTTGTAATTTATAGGTTTTTTTTTTCTCTGTTGAATTTTATTACTAGAGGGCGTGAAATACAGAAGCTTTATAGCTATAATACTTAACTGTTGTTGTTTTTGTTATTTTTTATTCCTAAAAATGTGTGATATATTACTATACTCATAGTATACTCGTATGATGTATGAAATTGCATGGCCAAATTGTTGTAGTTTACGAGTACGTTATAATGCCATATTCATTTTTCAATCTCTTAGGCTTGAGGGTGCAATTGATCTGTCTTTTGTAATTTTTTTGTTTTGTTTTGTTAAGCAAGGAAGCGTGGGAAATTGAAATATAGTTTTAGTTAAAGCTTATACAATACATTGCGTGTCCTATAAGAAAAAAAAAAGAAGAAAGAAGGAAAACAATATTGGCAGTACCATCAAAATATTTCCAGTCAACAGACTACATGCTCTTGGGCAGATTTTAAACTCTGTTTTTAACTTTTTGCTTGGCAAATTTATTTCTAATGTAGAGTTACTATTTAGGCTATCAGATGTGAATTTTGTAGCATATTTAAATAATGTTTGGAAAAATTTATTCACTAAGTAAATGCAGTGTTGTTAGTTCCTAAAGCCATTCACAAAACTACATTCAGAACATTAACAGACGTATTTATAACCAAAATAATTATTTATTATTAATAATGAATTTCTTATCTTCAGGCTTAATTCGTGTTTACAAACAATTAAACACATACTTTTTAAGGGCGGCATTAAATAAGTCCCCAATAAATAGGTCGCTAAAACAAAAATTAAACAAGTCCCCCAGAAATCTATAGGGGACAAACACAATGCTTTGCGAGAGTTATTTCACCTACTGCAGTTTAATTTAAATTTTTTTAATTGCATATTTTGTTTCATATTCTAAAAAATAAAATTAAATACGACATTTGCACAACCTACATGGTATCAATGGAAAGCTAAGACGGTATTTTCTATTATAAACCATCAATTGAAAAATTCCTACAGTTCCAAAGTGTAAGACAGCGTGTAAAATTGCCGTAAAAAACCCCGACTTGTTGCCAATATGTTTTGAAATATGACCAAACGGCACAAATACTTGAAGTATCCATGATACCAATAGAAAGCTAACAAAATAATAATAACTAGTGATGTACAATAATCCATTATATATTACTTATATAATCTCATAACCTTTATCGTTTAGTGATTTTTTCACAAATGTTGGATACAAAAAATGCTTAGTTGCAAAACTCTTGGTTTATTATATTCAATAACCAGCTACCAAAGTTTGATTGGATTTGTATGTATGTATTTGACAAATTAGCGAGAAAGAATATGTTGAAAAAGATAAATGAGTGAAATATTGCCAGAAGAAACATGTACTAGAGTGAAATAAAACTTAAAAAGGCATATTGAACTAAGAGAGCTCTTTGAAAAGAGCGGCTCACTTGAAAGAGTAGTACAATTGAACTAGGTCGTTCGTTTAATAAACAAGTCTACTAACTAATCAGTTTAATTTTTGTCAAATTAAATGTTTTATTATATTAAACAATTTTTTCCTTAAAGTCGCACTAAATTTTGTTAAAGGATGACAGTTTGTAAAAATCATACGTATTGCATAATGCCGATTTCCTTAATAAGCTGTATGTTCAGGTACATATGTATATTGTAATCCGAAAAATCTATTTGTTACATCACAAGTTAATTGTTCAAGGTTCTGACGTTTCTTAAAACAATTCGAAAATTTTTTCTCAACCATTTAACGATAGGAGTAGTATGAGTATTTTGTGTGGCAGCTATTTGTGATCAGTCAAAAATAAATGTAGTCGCCGTGGTCTAGTGGTTATTGTGTTGGGTCTGATATCTTACAATCTTAGCAATTTCCTGAGAGTAACTGATTGCCTATCGTTCGGAGTTGACATTAAATAAAAACTTACACACACAACATGGATGCGGCAAGAAGCTAGGCCATAACCCTGAAACAGGGTTGCAATGGCCAATTATGTATGTATGTACTTATGACTTGAGCAGAACACTTCTGCTGCGATTTAAAACTTTGCATTTACTTTCTGTTCTCAAATTTGAAGAAAGGTCTGACAAATGAAAGATTTTTGTTAAATAGGCAGAGATACTTTTTTGACCTTTAATATATAATAAAAATAATAAATTTTTGAGCGCAAAAATATTTTGCTTTTTCAATATTTTGCTATGCTTTTTTTTTGTAACTTTCTCAGAATTACCAAAATAGAACCTTAAGTAAAAATTCAACTTAACCTGTATCTGAAGCGCAATCAAAAGTCGTTTAATGCTCGTACAACTTTATGTAAATGTTCTTAGCCAGTGCAAAAATGTTGGTTAATTCTTGGCCCTTTAGGCTGTCACGTTGCTATAATTTTTACTTTTTGTAATTCATATTTTAATTTAATTCTCTTCTATCGAAACAAACAAATTTTTGATGAAGGATATTTAATGTAGACAAAGGAGTGTTATTTACAATAAAAGTTTTGATTATTTTTTTCCCTTCTACTCTTTCTTTTATCAATCAATAGTTATTTAATGTCTGGCAATATTGGTAATCTTATTTAATGATTTAATTGAAGTTTTTATGTATTTTGAAATTCATGAATTCTGAGACTTTAACCTAAACAATCGCAGACAATATATACAAAACAGTTGCATGTTTATGTTGCATTTAATGTCGATTTCAGCCTTTAAATTACGATTTGGTTTTAGTTGCCTAAAGTCTTAATGTTAATGAAGGTCTCATTTTGACCAAAAATATAATTTATTTAGAATTGCATACAAAGATTTGTGTTAAGCATGTACGTATGTATGTAATCTTTTCACATTTGTGTTAGTTTTTATGCTAATCAATGTCTGATAGGCAGTTGAGGTTTCCATCAGAAAAGAGGTGCGAATTTAAAAGGTAACAGATACTGCTTTAAGGTATTTACTGGAATAGACGATACTTATTGCAAAATTGATTGTGATTTTCATTTTAAAAATTACAAAAAAAAAAACGATTAAAAACTAAAAATAATTGTTAAAAACATCAGCTTATTTAAAACCAAATAAATTATGTTTTAAATGAAAACTATTTTTGTTTTATTTTCTGTTGATTTGTTATTTATTGCTTAAGCATATAATTATTGAACATATGGCTTGTTTGTGTATAGGGATATATATCTTTTAATGCGCTTCGTTTGTGCTGCGGTATTTCGATGTTAAAACAAATTTTTACTGACATTCAAATGCACAATTAAATCAATCGTTTGATATTTTCATACAGACTCTAGTGTTGGCCGGAGAAAAAACAATTTATTTTAGTTTAATCACGATTAGTAAATCTAAAAGTAGACGACAGCCAATTTATAACCAAGTGATAATAAACATTTATATGAACAAGAAACTACTAAAACTGTCATGTACTCGTAAATACTGTAATTCTAATAAACATATACAGTATATTTGACAACACAGTGAAAAAGAAAATAATACGGTATATTAATCAGGGGATTAATTAGGGCATTCGATATCAAACAACATTTTTATGAAAATAGTTTTAAAATTCTATGAAATTTTGCTTATTATCGAATGCAGTAATTTTTCCTCAGATTAGTTTGGTTTGATTAAATTTGAAAATAATTGTACAAACGAAACAAATATATATATACCTCCGTAAGTCAAAAGATAATGCGTTCATTTAGTGGTCCATGAACAATCCGATTACGTATACTATTACGATTACGTATTACTAATGGAATAGAAATAGTTGAGCGTTAAAGCTTGGTTTCAGAGATAGGACTACTAGGTTCAACTATTGATCAGCCCATATTTCGAAAGATTAAATAATATACAAATATGGATCTTAAGAACTTTCGATTGATGTAAAGGGTGTTTTTTATAGAGTTCCACAACTTTGAGTTGACATCACTGCTTTATTGGACCACCCACTTAACAGCTGATAGTTGGTTTTTGTTAAGTTTGCTTTGACATTTCAATATGAATCGAGCACCACCAGAGCAACGTATGCAAATTGTTAAAACTTTTAATCAAAATAAGTGTTCTATTCGTCAAACTCAAATTTATGTCAATTTTAAAGTTCCATTCAAAATCTTATTTTCCGTTGAAGCCCATTTATGGTTGAATGGATATGTAAATAAACAGAATTGTCGCATTTGGAGTGAGAAGAATCCACAAGATTTTGTCGAAACACCATAATACCTACAAAAAATTACTGTTTGGTGCACTTTATCGGCCGGCGGAGTCATTGGGCCCATATGTATTCAAAAAAGTTGTTGAAGATTGGTGTTCCAAATTGGGCTTTCTATGTGCCAGCAGGGGCGGCCACATGGCAGAAATTATATTTAAACATTAATTTCATAAAAGTTTCTTTTCAATAAAGCCTGTTATATTGATATTAAAAATATATTGCATTGCTTTATTATAAATTAAACTTGTGTCACTCTATAAAAAACATCCTTTATAATATGACTAGATAGAGTCCGAAAATTTTTATTTTATTTTATTTTACTCCGTCTTTTTTGTATTCCTAATTTTTAATTTTCTTTTTAGAAAACCGAATGACCTTTCGTTTGTTGTCTAATTTGTTGACGTAATCACTCATCAAATGCCGGAGATATAGATTTGAAATAAAGAGATACAAAACTAAGCATACATCGTAATTATGTACATATATTGAAATTAAAAATGTATGACTGTTCAGAACTGTTTTTGTATTATTAAGATTCTACGGTTGGTATCAGTGTATGTAGACGCCTTAAGCTTGAAGTGACCAAAATTTCAATGATATTCGCAGTAATTGGAGACCAACACGTCTATTTCCATGGTTCCTTGTTGAAGGTGCCCAATGGGTCTAGGATATAGCTATTAAGATTTTTAATAATAATGAGAATAAAAAGAAACTCTATATACATACATATTGGGTTTTTATATTTTAAGGGCCGATATTGAATGTGAACCACACCTAAAAGTCAAGTTTTTTCTGCATTTCATTTGACATTTCTCAATTTCAGACTAACTCCATTTGAACCATGGAAAGATACACAATTGGGAAAGGCGTTAAAGTTATTTAGGCTTATTACGAAAATGGGCGTTCAAATCAAAATGCATATCGTGGACTTGGTGATTTTTTCGCCCAATTTAATCGTCCAAATGTGCATACAATCGGAAAAATCGTGCAAAAATTTGAGCATCTGTACGAGATGTGAAAAGACAAGTGCATTCACGTACAGCTTGTACTGAAGAAAATATTGCAGCTGTTTGCGATAGTGTGGCAGAAGAGCCGTCCACCTCAACTCGTTGTCGTGCCTAACAATTTCACCTCTATAATGTGGACAATATGTGGTTTTATCAGGACGGTGACACTTCCCACACAGTTAACGAAACAATGGCTCTTTTGCGTGACAAATTCAATGGCCGTGTTATCTCACGTGGTGGCAATGTCAATTAGCCGCCTAGATTATGTTATCTTACACCGTTGGACTTTTTTCTTTGGGGTTCGATAAGCCGGCAACAATTCAAGAGCTAAAGGGTGGGATAATCCGGCAAATCATTCGTCATAAAAAGTTTGGCGCATCGGCTTGAGGTGTGCCGCCGAAATAAAATATAAATAATAAACAGAAAAGAGAATAACTTCCTAAATACAATAGTTTGTGTTTTATTGAAAATCAACATCGACCCTTAAAATTTATCTACCCTTTATTTGATAAACTTGGGGTTGAAAAGTTCTCTCAAAAACTATATTGATACTCACAAATCTCCATTTTCTATCACTGATTTTTATTCTAATTAATACTGTTGTGATAATGGTAAAGCTTCCCGAGTGTATATAGCTTTTTATATATGCTTTAATTAAGTTTTATATTATGTTCGGTGACTTTCCTCTACCAAATAACGCTGCTAAAATTTTTATCTGGTTTAAAAACGTTACCTGTAACAGTTCTTCAATTTATGAGTAAAACGCTGCTGCGAAACTTTTGTCGCGCAATGCGAAATTTTGGTGGTAAAAGTTAAAACGCGCAAGTCCGAAGCCTCGCAGTCAGAAACCGCGCAGTTCGAGGGATTACTGTAATACAAATTACTGGTATTTTATGATCCCAATAAAATTTTAGGTTTTAAATAGATTAATTATAACTATTTACATGTATGGCATGTGCCTCGCTCACTTTAAATTTTTATTAGGCTATTTACTGAAGCAAACACTAGACTACGGCGACCACACCCAGCTCCGAAATCTTAAAAAAAAGAAATATGAAAAAAATATTTCTTTCGGCGACTACCTCTCAGCAGTCTTCTGGCAAAAGCTCTGAGAGTAATTAATTGCCATGAACAAGCTTCTCAAGTCTGTCGTTCGGAGTCGACATTAAACTGTAGGTCCCGGTACTCATGGATAAAAATTTACACACACAACATGAGTGCTGCGAGAAGCCGTAATCCTGACACAGGGTTGTAAAGGCCAGTTATGTATGTATGTATGTATTTACTGAAGCAAATCAATATACATATGTATACCTTGTATGGGAGTGACAGTTGAAATTTTTAAAATCTATGAGCCGTTGATAAGAAATATATATTAATATAAATATATATTAATATAAAATATATATTAATTTTTATATACTGCTACTTTCCATTACTCGACAGTACTGATTACTTTCATTTGGGTACCCAATATTACTGAATACTTTAAACGGATTTTATTTTTAAGAGAAAACAATTTCATCTAGTATTGTGTTCTTGACAGAAATTTGCTAGGCCGTTTAACTTTAGGTTTTCCATACAACTTTGAAGGAAAAACACAACTCTTAAAATATTAAATAGTTACTTTAAAGTATTGAGTACCCAAAAATTAGTACAAATACTCGATAATCGGTACTCATTACTCAATACTTTGCCAGCACTAGTGTATATGTACATATATGACAGCCCGCTAATATTCTCAACATACGTAGTTTTCTTTTTATTTACATTTTACTTTTGCCCTTCACTTTTTATTAGTTAAAGAGTTTCCAGTATTGGTGATGTATTTCCACTTCCTTAAACAATTGTGTTAAACAACCAGTACTACAATGAATAATAATGAAATGAATTGAAAAGTCAAGAAGATCGAAAAATAAAATGTAAATAATTGAAAGACAATTTGCCGACAATCTGTGTAACATCTTTTCACTGTTTGGACAAAATGTATTTAAGAAACCTAAAGATTTTAGATTTTTTTTGTTGAGAAAACAAAGAAAATAATAAAAAATAAATAAAAAAGGAATTACTTATTGCCAAGGAATTATTATTGCCATTCACACATACGGGAATTCTGCCAGTAATAGGCAACTGCAATGCGAGTAAAGAAAACAAATTGAGAAAAAGGATTGACAATGTTGTCTCTCACTTATATACATATATACAAAACTTTTTGTATACCATACATACATACATATAGTTTTTAAATTTTTTTTGTCTCTTTAATGAAAATAATCGTACATGAGTGATTTAAATGTTATTCCAATAAACAGATTTCAAACATTTTCACAGTTTAAATAGCAGGAAATAAATGTTTAGCAGTAATTAATCCCGTAAAATACATAAAAAAAACAAGAGAAAACACATTGGCCCAAGCAGTACTGGAAAAAAGTGACTGCGGTAGTTGTAGTATCATGCAACACATGTATTTTGTTTGCGAACGTTTATATTACAATTGTTTTGTGGAAGCACTTGAGTTCTTTCTGCGGTGATAAAAGTTGAAAGATGCACATGTGTTGGGAGTTTTAGAGTACTTTGTATGTCTGGTCTTTCTGGTATTACATACTCTCTTAATTAAATTTTTAAAAAAGGAAAACCAAGTATTATTCCATTTTCATTTAAAAAAGAAATGTATCTGTTACAAAAAAATGGTTTCACCTCATTCCTTTCATATGATCTCATACCAAACAAATTTTTTATTGATTTACAACCCATTCCATCTGGCGTCATCATGACTATGAATGCAATTTTTCGTATCGTTTTCTTTTTTCAATTGCCAAAACAGGGTTGGTTTAATATGGAGTTTTTTTTCTTATTCACATATGGTCACCAGAAGATTTTTTTCAAGGAAATTTTGTAAATATTTTACACCATCCATTCATCCATCTGTAACTCTTGGGAAATGTATTCAAATATTTAGCCTTGAATTTAAAAATTTTTGCGTACAAAATGTGTGAAAATGTTAAAATGTCATGAATTTTTCAATTTTTGTGTGTGTTCATCTTTCAATCTCTTCAATTTGTGCATTCTTTTCCAAATGTCATTTAACGTCTGTTTTGCATGTAGTTCATGCTGATGAGAAAAAATTCGGTTTAATTTTTCTTTATGTAGAAAAAGTAACAAAAAAGTCCAAAACGAAATAGTTCACATATGTTTGTTTTATGAAAACATTTTAAGATATACCATATGAACAGATTTTCAGCAGTACAGTATTGTACATAAAAGTATAGAAACATGTAAATAATAGTCAGTACATCAATTTTAATAATTACTTTAAATTTTTACTCACGCGTAATAATAATGTTGGTTTACATGTTGGTTTATATTATTATTACGTGTGAGTAAAAATTTAAAATAATTATTAAAATTGATGTACTGACAAATATTTTTTAATAAAGGAATCCTTTGAAAAAGTGAACAAAAAATTCACGAAACGTCGAGAAAATATGAAATAAAAATTTGTTTTTATTTACGTAAAATAATTTGGGCCTTATCAGCTAAATCAAATTTATGAAATTGTGACTAAAAAATTCATTTGGCCGAAAATAATCCTACATATTAATCTAAATTTAGTTCTGTTCTAATTAAGTCGTTTTATGACGGAACAAAAATAATATCCGTTCGTTATCTGTAAAAAAAACTAGCTTTAATTCATTTGGGGGGGGAGGTCTTGGCATAGTGGTAGAGCCCTCGCACAGAAACCTACACGACCAAGATTCAATCCCAGCGAAGGGCAAAATTATAAAAATAAAGATTTGCGGTTTTCTAAAAATTACATTTTAAATTAAAAATTAAATTTAAGAAAATAAGAGGTCCCCCCCCCTTCCAGCAAGACCATCTGCAAGAAACCGCCCCCTGACATTTCTAATCCATTCCACCAGAAACCAATGATCAGGAGTACAGCGCCACCTTCTGGGAAGATAACAGCTAATCTACTGAAGACGCTCACCATTCACATTAAAACATGCACCGACAGATGAGGCAATTGCTGTTTGATTATTCGGGGGTGAAGGTATAACACTGGCTCTTGAGTGGACAAATTTACAGCAACTTGTTTCATCAACAGTAAAAGGCGCAAAATATACAAACATCTATGAAAAAAAAAAGTTTTTTACAAAAAGTGTTTGGACATCTCATTCTTATCATTTGAGAATTGTGGGTATACTGTACAATGTTCGTTGAGTAATAACATATTACCTATTGAATATTCTTATAAACTGGGACAGCTAGACTCCTATCAAGTCTATTGTGAGCGTCAACTCGGCGTTTATACTCATTCATGAAAATTGGAAATTTCTTGGCCAAAGACCGTGAAACACATGCAGCTCGGTTTAATATAATAGGCAACAGTCTGAGGCGGGAATCGAACACACAACTTTGGCACTAGCAGTCCTGGCCAATACCCAGTACAATGCTCGGTCCCATAGGTAAACTCTTAATATTCTAAATAAGTTTCATGTGGCAAATGTGGTTAACGTCCATAATTAAGTTATGTGCAAATTACCTATATCTTTGATAAGTCTAGATTACAATAATTATATTAAAAAACAAAAACAATTAGTTAAACAAACCTCCAGGGTAATTGCTAACTTATTTTGACTTTAATAAACAATGTGCATGCGCATGGGTAAGAGACTTCTCTCATTTCCCGCTTCTTAATATAAACAGAAACATTGCCTCATCAACAGGCGTCTGGCAGTTGACTCCGGTCAACATTGGAAATATGGTTGTTCAAAGAGTATTATTTGTTTTTAGATACTAAGGCAGTTCTCCACCAATAATTTTATTGATAACTTATGGTGCATTTACACCAAACCCAAATCAAGTAAATTCAATTTGAAAATATATAGTGTTTACACCGACATTTTTAGACAACTAGCAGGATTTTATTTCATCAAAATAACAGCCAATAAAGAAATAAATAAATAAAACGGTTTTTTTTTACCCTATATTTAATAAAAAATAATTCAAAAGGCTTAATTTATTTTCGTTTTAGTTTCATAAGGTAATTTTCAATTTTCAGTTTCTTAGCCGGGATTTACAATAAATTTGAATTTTTTTGCATTTTAGCGGCTCATTTCATATAAAAACCATGCATTATTGATGCGCACGAGTAAGTGATTGTTTCCAATTTCTCCCTTACAAAATAGCTTATTGGTAAGCACTAATTTCTGCTGGGATATTGAAAAAGAGAAATATGAAAAAATTTTCGACGACTACCTCTTAGTAATCTTATGGCAAGAGCTCTCAACGTACCTAAATACTATAAACAATAGGGTGGGTCAATTTTTTAGCCTACTAAGCGTATAGCAAGGTCGTAATCTACGAGAAATTCTAAGAACTTTTCCCAAAGAAACCATGGTTCTAAAATCAAAATCGAGCTTCCGGTTTTTTACGAGAAAATTTGGTGTTCAGGTCATCCGAAAATAATGCTATTTTTTTGGAAGTATTCATTGCAATTGGTGAATAGTTGAACTGTAACGCTGGAAGAGGGCTTATTTTAAAGGAAATTTTCTCACCTTTCTATATCTGTGCTCATATACAGAAAATTATTTACCCAAATAATGGTTTTGGAGGTTTATGTCACAATAATAATAGTTTTAGGTTTTTAACAGTTTTACTATTATTATTTTGACATAAACCTCCAAAACCATTATTTGTGTAAATAATTTTCTATAAATGAGCACAGATATAGAAAGGTGAGAAAATTTCCTTTAAAATAAGCCCTCTTCCAGCGTTACAGGTCAACTATTCACCAATTGCAATGAATACTTCCAAACAAATAGCATTATTTTCGGATGACCTGAACACCAAATTTTCTCGTAAAAAACCGGAAGCTCGATTTTGATTTTAGAACCATGGTTTCTTTGGAAAAAGTTCTTAGAATTTCTCGTAGATTACGACCTTGCTATACGTTTTGTCACGTTTTTCGGTCCCGAACAAATTGACCCACCCTAATGAACAAGCTACTCAAATCTGTCGTTGGGACTCGACTTTAAACTTTAAACTTTTAAAAATTGACACACACACTCTGGGTGGTAAGAGAACCTAGGCAACAGGGTTGTAATGGCCAGCTATATATATGTATGTATGTTGTGCATAACTTATTATTATATATACAGTCGAGCCTCGGTTATCCGTGATCCCGGTAACCCTGATTAACCGTGACGGCCAAAGATCAGTCTATTGTTTTTTATTTGCAATGTGTGCTTCCATTAGCCGTGATTACATCTATTATCCGTGATGAAAACGTGGAATTCCCTTGTTTGCATACGATGAAGCAGAAGTATTTACAAGTGATTAGTTTAATTTTGAAATTCGACGTCGTTACCAGTGCTAAAAAGACAAAGAAACGTTTAAATATTGAAAATAAAATCAAAAAATAATATGAGTGTTAAAATGCTAGCTGAAAAATACGATGTTGGAATACAGACAATTTATGACATTACTATACACATACATAAATATATAATTGGCCAATTACAACCCTGTTTCAGAGTTACGGAGTAGCTTTTTGCTTTGTTGTGTGTGTCAATTTTTATCCATTAGATTCAGGACTTATAGTTTAAAGTCGACTCCAAACGACAGACTTGAGAAGCTTTTTCATGGCAATCAGTTACTATCAGAGCTTTTGCCAGAAGACTGCTAGAGGTAGTCGCAGAAAGAAATGACATTACTATCTAAAATTAATTCTTTTATTTTAAATATATATGTATGTACACCAATATTCACTTGTTAAAAAATCAGTATAATCAAAATTGCTATTCAATTAACCGTGAAAATCGATTATCCGTAAAGCTTCTGGTCCCGACCAACACGGATAATCGAGGCCTGACTGTATATGTAATTGTTTCATTTAAAAAAATATTGTAAATTCTCGTAAATAAATAAGCTCTCTAAGTGTCGTTTCTGTTTCGTATATTTTCTGTTTTAGCTTTGCGTTTCTGCCAAGCCATAAAGTAATATTTTAATTAAGTAAGTACTTACTTACAAAAATCAATTAAATTTATAAGATTTAGTTTAAACCTTTAATAAAGTAAGCAAACTTTTACTTACAAGGCTACTCTTAAGAGAAGCCTTACAGTCTAACCTTCTTGTTATATTGTTTTCTAACATTTAAGGACATGCTCGAGAACACTGTTTAACAAAGATGTAAACAAAATCACCACAACCATACCATATATGTATGTACTAAAAATAAACCATTTAAAATAAATCAAATTTCACAAGAAATTCAATCGAAAATATAAATTCGCACTCAAATATAGTTAAAGTATAAAAATATATACGAACATTGAATAGAAACAATAAAACTTTTTTCTTTGTCTTTATTTACAGATTTGAAAGCACAAGTCCAAGACAGCAGGAGGTGGCAAACGTTCAAATGTGGGCAAGAGTGTATAAAAACTATTTGTATTTTTCATATAAATTCAATGACAATATGTGTATGTCCATAGAATATAGTAATAACACGAGTAGGAAGTAAAAGAAAACACACCCTATTTGGCTACAGATTAAGAAGAAAGTATAAAATAACAACAACAAAAACAATATAAATAAAAGTGGAATCATATTTGTAAAACAAATAAAACTATAAAAAAATAAATAAATACAATATCTTACGCAGAACAACATCTATAGCATTGGCATAATTTCCAAATGTATTCGAGATATCGTCATCAGCAACAACATCATAATCGTCGTCTTGGTAATCGTTTGTCGTCATGTGTTAGACCCACAGGCAGAAGATATATGATGTACGAGTATAAAAACAACACCATCGACATCAAAATTTCTATACACATAATAGTGAGGGTGTTGGTGGTGGTGGTGATGGTAAAGATCATGGAATGGGTATTAAATGTTTGTTCGTTGTTTATTCAACAATGCCGTATGCATATTTGTATAGACTAAAAATATATTAAAAAACGAAAAATATATGATACTGCTGCTGCTGCTGCTATTGCTACTCGTTTTATCAACAAATGTTTTGTTTCCACTTAAACAGCCACCCCAGACAGTCAGGCCGACTGTGGCGTGCCATCCATATGTAAAATAAGAATAATAAACAATCTAACGAATTGAAATGAAACAAATACTTATTCAAATTACAAAAACAAAACCAAAACAAGAAAACAAATTTTTAATTTAATTTTTTTCTGAGTTTCATTGTCGATATACATTTTGTTGTTCTTTTTTTTTCAAGGACCAGAAATAAACGTAACAATTTTATATTCCTTGACACTACTTATCAATATTCTAGGAAGTAATAAAATTTGTTTTTATATAAAGGAGTAGTAGCATAACGAGGGCTTATATTCAATACCGTCTATCTACATTTTGACGAAATTTTTTTTTTTTCATGCCAAACTCATCTCTGACCACATCTGCATGTACTGTAAAAATTTCAGTGGAAAAGAAATGTTTTTAGTACTATATATCCTATATTTTATCATATGTCTATCTACAAAGATACTAATTTATGAATTTTATGACGACAATACCGTCTATCTACATCATAGATTTTTGTCGTTTTATTTAATTTCAGGCTATTTCTCTGTTTGATATCTATTTATTCACTGTTCGTTTTTCGGATACATACTTCTCTTGTCGAACGATCAATACATACCATAATAATAATTTACTCCGATGGATACGGTTACCAGAACCGTAATCACTTTTTGTCGAATGCTTTGTCCAATTTATCAATAGAAAATAACAAAATCATAAAACAAAAATTCTTGCAGAAAGGACACACCCAGATGAAGTGTGACAATGCCCATGCAAAGATAGAGGCTAAGTTGAAAAATCAAACCATATATTTGCCAAACGACTACGTCAAGGTAACCAAAGATGAACGCAAAACAGTAAAATCAAGAACAAAATTCCAAAATTCCACTAATTATTCCAAGCCCGTTCCCTTGGCTGTGGTTTCGCTAGATAGTAGATAGGGACAGAGTATGATTTTTTTCAAAACTATAAGGATACGAAATTTATTCGATTTTCCAGTATTAGACCTGGTCGCGCAAAAAATGTTACTACAGTATCCCAACTAAGATCTCTCTTATATTCCCCAAGTGGTGCCATTAAGTTTAAAGTGAATTTTGATCATAATTACACTGAACTACCTATTAGAATAAAGCAATATGAAGGTAACATAAAACCAAAACAATTGTATACCGGTCGACTACCAATTCAGCAAAACAAATGGAAACATTTACAGGAGTTAAAGGCGGTAATTCCAGAGCAGTATCACAACTTCTATGATAATCTTAGATACGCGCAGTAAAAATTATAACAAATTATAATAAAAAAATTATAGAAAACATTGTCTTTGAATTTAAACTGGTTAAACAATTCTTCTGATCACACCTACCCTCTATCTGACACCCTTTTTGAGACACCCATGCCAAAAACAAAAACAAACAAAAACTAGTCAAAAACAAGCCCTAGCTCTCTGAAGGGTTCAAATGTTAGAACAGGTCGTACTATTTCTTTATCACCAACATTTCTTGTGAACATATCTAACCCCTATCTCCCACCTTTTTCGGGGTCCCCATACAAAAACCGTAATACAAACTTAATTTTAAAATTAGGCAATACCGTCTATCTACATATTATTTTCCTACACAATGATTTTATTTTTAAGGCAATACCGTCTTTCTATCATAGAAGCTAAAATAACGCGAATTTCAAGCAACTTTTTAGTTAGAACGTTTGTTAGACACATTCTGTTAATATTGTGGAAGATGAGTTCATCAAAAATGTTGCTTATTTGCGAATAAAACAGTTTTTTGGCTCTCCTGAAAAATTATGTTTTTGTAGATAGACGGTATTGAATATAAGCCCTCGATAAGTAGAAATAATTTTTTGTTTAAAATTAAGAATTCAATGCCATAGGTGTTGGAATCAAATTCTGTTGCGGTAGCGTTTTTAAAACCAAACGACTCTGAATTAAACCCAAATGCATAACCCTTTGCTTGTTCGTTATACTACAGTAAAATCTCGAAAATGTTAGTTCGCCTAAACACTAACTAAAGGGTATAATTAAATTTGTTTACAGTTGTGTTGGTATCAAAATTGATGACCATTTAAAAGACCGCCCTTTTTTAAATGTGTCCTTATGTCGGGCTACCAAAATTATATCATACAAAAGCTATGACAAAAAAAAAATATTCAAAGAAGAAATTAAACTCATTTTAATATAATTTACAAAATATAAATGTAATACAATGTACTTGAATGCTATTGACAGGCACATGTAAACAACATGTGACGTCATGTGCTAAAATCCACAGGATGCGAATGTAATATATGGAGACACGCAAATACTACAATTTCAAGGTAAACTTACAACTTCACTTAAAATTCTTTTTTGTTTTTTTTTTTTTTTGATATCCATTGTTGGTATTATCGTAACGATGGCATAACGTTGTCATCTATGAGCTGATTAACATCGCCTATAACAACAACTCAATGTAAAATTGACCAACTGACAGGCAGACTGACTGAACGTGTGTATAGACTTGTGTTAATGTCAAAAATGTTATGCAGCATGCCACTGTTATTATCATCACCACTACCACAAGTATAGCTTTGATTCCATTCAGTACACCGTAATCTATTTGGGAAGGCATATTATGATTATGATGATTTCTAGTACAAACTTTCACAAAGTTTTTTTTTCCATTTCTCAGTACACTCGTTGAATTGTTATGTGTATGATGAGTATTAAATAAAGAGCACGTGTCACGTGTTTTTTGTTTATGTAGTAAAATATAGACACACATTAGCTAACATTTATTATGTATACTGTCAATACGTACGTACATACGTACGTACATACTCAAAATTTGTTCTCATCTTTTGAACTGCTTCTGCTTTATTATTATGTGGTATAGAACCGTATGGCATCTATATGATGACGATTAACATTGAATCCTTGTACACTACATGTGTAAGTTAAAATGTTGCAATTTAAACATCAAATATGAGTTTATATTTTCTGATACCATTATGTATGGACTTAGGAGAATATTTAATGCAAATACTTATGCATGTATAGATATGAACGGATATGTGTTAACTTCATTCGAGGGTTGTTTAAACCTTAAACGGAAGTGGCTTTTAATTGTCAGTAAAAGTGAGTTTGTGTTAGCGATTTTCATACTCCCGTTATTATTCTCGAAACCTGAATTAACGTAACGTAACATTCTTTATTTTTCCTTATTAGTTTATTATCTTACAGTAAAAAGATTATTCATTACCGTAAAGCTGAAGTTGTTCGCCAATTATAAAAATAAGATTTTTATAAATTTAAGAAAATAAAATAATTTAATTATATATAAATTAAAAACTACAATATTTTCCATGAGAAATTCTGGAACAGTTTGTGTTTAAAACATCTTACATGAATAACTCAAATCTGATGGAGTAAGAATGATTTTCAGTCTTTTAGTACATGTTAAGTGCTAAGAACTTACTTAGTTGGGTCATTCGTATTTTTAAACATAATTTTAGACATATTTTTGCGGTAGGAGTAATATTATGCAACATCACAAAGACAGAGAAAATCGTCAGCCATTATGATCGCCAAATACCAAATCATCGTTTCAACTATGAAATTTAGAAAAAATCGTTGCTAATAACCATATAAATGTTTTTTTCTTGTTTTAGTGAAGCCAGCACTTAGGCGATGATCCCTACTCATGCAGTAAATTGATGATCTAGGAAAATATTAAGGGAAGAAGGAAGAGTGTGTGGACCTTTGATTTAAACTTACTAATATCATATCTGATGTCAGTCAGATAGTCATGTGTTACCTTAAATTTGCGAATCGCAAGGAAATCAGTTGCTGTTGACTAATTCTTCAATGGCCAGTGTTATGCCTTCACCACTAAATAATCTAACAACAATCAACCCCAAGAAGCCTGCACAGAAAAGTTTAAATTAAGAGAGAAATAAAAGTTGACAAAGATATTGGAGATGATGTTGTTGTTGTTGCCCTTGATCTAGACCAGTGGTCTTCATCCATATTACTCAGGTAACGAAATTGGTCGGATATTTTTTTAGTTTTTTTTACTCTCTTCGTGAATATTACAACCAGGGTTGCTTAACTCAACAAAAATTCTGGCAAACAGCTTCTTAAAATGTACCAAAACTACCTGTATCGTTAATTCTTATTATATATATTAGTTTTAAATTTAATGTATTGTACTTTATTAACAGATATCACTTTTTGAATTCCTGGAAACAAGTTTTTTTTTATTTTCCTAACAAAAGCTTAATTAATTATAAAAAAATTTGCAATGTTAAAAATCCTTCATAAAAAGAAATCCATACGCTTTGTTTTCATCATGCTAAACGACAACCACAATTATGACAAAAACATGTGTGTGAGACAAAAATTGCGTATGTGTTTATGTTTTATTAGTTTTCAAGAGAGCTAAACTTGTTTGTTTGACACTGAGAAGATGTGCTAATAAGCAACATAAACTTATTAATGTTTATATTTCTTATAACTACATTTCAATTTGTTTATAGCATTTACAAACAATTTATTTTATGAAAAATTTTTATAAATTAGTATAAATTTTAAAATTAAAGGTTTTCGAAACGAAATTTTTCACTAATATCATTCAAGTTTTGAAAAACAACACAAATGAAGAAACGATTCTCATCTCTCAGTGTATTTTTGTGTGACTCTCTTGGTGAAGATCACTGATCTAGACCCTGGGATAATTCTTGGTTACTTCACTCCAACTGCCTTTCTGACATCGGAGACCCTTTCAGAGAGCTATTTTTCTCTGCCAGCTTAGAGTCCTTGCAGTGTAAGCTTTGAAACCACCACAAGATGATTATCCCATGAAGAGAAAAATAATCAGCGAATATTAAATGTACGGTGGGAGTAGGATGTATATACAATACAAAAAGTAAATTTTGAAATTTTTACGTGCATTCAATTAAGGTGGTTTTACACTATCCCACTGAGTATAACGACATGTCAAAAACTCAAATAAAATGAAAAAGTATAATAGTGTGAAAGCAATTTGTAATGAATTGTCAAAAAATACGGATAGAAATTTGACAGTCGTATGGCTCTCATCATTTTTAGAAATTTTTCTAAACCATTAGACTTTTCATTTTATCAGAGTTGCTTTTTTGCGCAAATATAAGAAAAAATCAGGGTTGGAAAACTGAACATTTTTAGCCATAATTTTGCTTATTCCTTTTTTATTAAATAACTACAAAAATACAAAATATAGTTAACATTTGAAGTTCTTTCTCTTTAACATAAAATAAATTACAAATATTTGTTGTAAAAAATAATTAAATATGGCTTATGTTATGAAATATTAATAAAACATATATTGCCGTATTAATATGTCCATCCTTGGAGAAAGAAAAAAACACAAACAGCTGTTGTTTCCATTTTATTTTAAATGTGATAGTGTAAAAGCAAAATGTAATAAAAGCATTTTACGTTTGATTTTTTGACAGTCAGACCAAAAACCATTAGATTTTCTTTCGACAAAATCCAATGAAAGTCTTAAGACTTGTAGAATAGTGTAAAAGCACCTTTAGCGATTTTTATTTTTTTTTGGTACTCTTGTCTCGAACACATGTTCGTAGTTTTATTTGTTTGTAAGTGGCGTAACAGCTTGACGTGTTTTTTTTTATAGAAACCAATACTCAGGTGTAGACCCCTACAAAATGACAACAGAACATATATTTCGATCATTCAAAGGCCAGTGTTATACCTTCACCCTTGAATGATTAACAGCAATTGCCCCATCGTTGCGTATTGATTGAGGTGAGTGCCTTCGCTAAGTAGGTTTTTAGCTGTTATCTGCTACTTCCCAATAGGCGGCGCTTTTCTTCTGATCATTCGTTTTTTGTTGTCAAAGATTAAGGTGGAATAGAGTGGAATGTCAGGGAGCGGTTACTTTGTAGATGGACTTCTTTGAGGAGGGGGGGGGGGGCGACCACTAATTTTTAAATTATAATTTTGTAAAAACCGCAGGCTAAGTTTTTCATTTTTCACCTTTGCTGGGATTTGAACCTGGGCCGTTTGAGTTTTTGTGCGAGAGCTCTAACCACTTTACCACGCAACCCCCACGAACTGCTTGTTCAGGGGTTTTCTGCTTTGGATCAAAGAGTTTCCAACAAATTTTTTGTAAAAAATGAAAACAAGTGTTCAAAAGCACTAGAAATGTTGTAAGTGACATAGGGAGATAGAAGTGTGAGTCAGAAAAGTATTTAATAGTAATAGCTTTTCAGGGAAGGTAGAGAGATGTGTATAGCGACGCACGTCCTATAATTTGCATCAAACCAAAAAGCGATAAAAATCTTATCTTGCCACACGTTCGTACACTTAATAAGGAGTACTATGTTAAAGCTATACACCGCTTGTCAGAAGGAATACGAAACAAACGTCCGGAATTGTGGAAAAATAATTTAAATATAATGAATCTGCTTAGGCGCCATTGCCTCTTCAGACTTGGCCCTCTTTGACTTTTTCCAGTTCCCAAAATTGAAAAGACTCATAAAAGAATTGCGTTTTGCGACTATCGGGAAGATAAAACCGAACCGCTAAGACATCTTAATGCCAATTCAAAAAGTGTATATCTCAATTCTATTGAGCATTGCCTAAAACTTGTTGTCTGGAATGCTTTTGAGTACTTAACTTTGTTCGTTCGTTCGAACTGATTCGTTACGCATGGAGAACAGAGCTAATATAACAATTTAATGGAATATTATTAAATATTATCATTGAAATATTGGATATGCTTTCCTTAACTCCTTTCTGATTTTTTTGAAGGATTTTATAAGGCTTTTGCATGAAAAAGAGAGTACATGTGTATACTATAAATATAAATTCATACATATTTAAAATATATTGGGATATTTGAACCTTATTGTTAACTTAAGGGTTAAAATATACTCAATTTAAAAAAGTTATAAATTCTATAATCCCCCTACATACCGGCAATCTTGTCTTTAGTTTCGGTTGTGTAGTTTGCAAATACAAATTTGACAGTAAGTTTGTTCAAGAAACTTTCCGTTTGGTTGATTATTTTGAAAATTTTCTTATGTTTTGAGCAATCAACAGCATACTTTCTATACGTACATACATAAATAAGGTTTTTATTTTGTAACAACATTTTTATTTTATCTTTTTTTAATTTTTTTTCTTTAAATGTATGAAATATTGTTTACAGTTTGAAATTTTGAGTTTGTTTTGCTTCTAAAATTAGCAGATGGTTTTCAAAACCATAAACTTTTAAAAAGAGATTTTACATTTTGTGGGTGGTGGAAAGACATTGGGGTTAGTTTTACTAAAGTTGAATACAACAAAAAAAAATATTAATTAAAATATTAAAAATAAGGGAGATTATGTGATTTAAGTAAAATAAAAAAAATAAAAAAATACATTTTAAAAGTTGTAATTTAAACAGTTTGTTACCCAGAAATCCAATCAAAACCTAATCTGTCATCGTCTCGTACAGACGGCAACACTCAAAACAGTGAGTTGAAATTTGATGTCCAAAAGCTTTCCGTCACTAACAGCTTTGCGGTAGTCGTATGCCCAAAATGTGCAGTCGTGCTTATTGTTAAAATAAAAAAAAAATTTTATTAAAAGTTAATTTTTTGTATTACATTTAGGAACTTAAAGTTCTACTTAATAAAAAGGCAATAGAATTGGTTAAAATTCCTTCTTTTTACGGCATTTTATTGAATTTCACTGGTTTACAGCGCATATTATGTAGCTATGCAGGTAACAAATGAAAAACTACATTGTGGTACATACTTATACTCGTAAGAAGTTAACACCAAAAGATTTAAACGCACAAGAAACAGGATGAAGCGCTGAAGTTATATGTAAAAAATTGTTCTAAAAAATATGAAAATGTAATCTCTTTTTACACTCAACTGCACAAGGAAACGTTATAGTAATTACTCCACATGGAACAACCCGTAATCCTGTTTTTAAATGCTGTCTTTTGCATAATTTTGAATTACCAGAATTAACTTAAATATACTTGACTTTATACATATATACATAAATAATTGGCCATCACAACTCTGTTTTAGAGTTAAAGCCTAGTATCTCGCAGCACTCATGTTGTGTGTGTTAATTTATATCCATGAGTACCGGGACCTACACTTTAAAGTTTACTCCGAACGATAGACTTGAGAAGTCTGTTAAGAGCTAGTCGTCGAAAGAAATATTTTTTTCAAATATTCTCCTTTTTTTACTGGACTGATCAATGCACAGCAATTAGTCTCATTCCTAAGGCGCTTTATAATTAATATTAATAATATATGTACTGTCCTTTACAAAAAATTCCAATACAATGCACAGCATTTAGTAGGGGTTTATCCCTGAGTATTGGTCTCAAAAAAAAAAAAAAAAAAAAAAATAAAAAAAGTAATACATATATATACACTGGTGCATATTCCTATAAACGCACATGAGTTTTTTTTAAAGAGTTTTGAAAAAATTAGACAAGAACATATTTAGTGGGAAAATAATATTTTTATTAAATCAACTAAGACTTCATTTAAAACATTATTAACTAAAAACTTTATTTGTATTTCATTTTATATTTTTTAACTTAATTTTAGAGTTTAATTGCCTTTTTTAAGGGTATTTTCCTATAAACGCACTTAAATTTATCAGTCTCTATAGTAATATTAATAATGGGTGGATGATCCTTTGTTGTGGATTACCTCAAAAATACGGTCTGGCATTGATTCCACTAATTTTTTAAGGAGATCGGAATCAATTACTTTCCAGGCTTGCTTTATTTTAAGTTTTAGTTCTGTTAATGTCATTATGGTTTCGTTTTGGGCATTATTGGAATAAACTTTATGGGCCATGTAATCCCCACAAGTTCTCTATTGGGTTTAGGTCCGGACTGCAAGCCGGCCAGTCCAACAGAGGTATGCTGTGTTCGTTAAACCATGATCTAGACTGTTTTCAAACGTGTATTGCAGCATTATCTTGCTGGAATATGCAATATTCATCCATTTTTTCATCCATAAAAGAGAGAAGAGCATCTTCCAACAATTTAGTATAATTGTGGTGTTCATTTTTGTTGGAACAAAACAATTTTTAGATTTGCCAACTGCAGAAAATGCGGCCCAAACCATAACACTGCCACCGCCGAAATTACGTTTTGACAACCGCACATCGTTTGATCTCAAATCGTGCCAATAACATGAGTATGAGTTAGGACCGTCTAAATTACATTACATTTTTTTCGTCCGAGAAAATTACCTTTTTCCACTCCTCTGCCCATTTCATGTATTTTCATGCGAATTTTGAACGATTTTCTTTATGGCGCTTTTTGAGCATTGGCTTACACTTGGGATTCTTCCATTTTATATTTTCATCTTTTCGTAAAATGTGAGCAACGTGTTTGGAAGTCACAGGATGATTTAGTTTGTTCTTTATTTTTCTAGAATTCAATTTGTTACGGGTTGCTTCTTGTTTTATAAGATTAATCTGGCTTTTTGTTAATTTTGTATTTCCCTTTGTAGGCTTCCGAACACAATAATTCTGTCCTTTCTTAAAGAAATTACGCACCACACTCTCGGAACGTTTAATTTTATGACCAATTTCTCTATTGGAGCATCCTTGGTCATGAAAAAATTTAATTTGGTTCTTTTCTTGATCGGACAAAAAAGTTCCTTTGGGCATCTTTATAACTGTTAAATTTATCAATTAAATGAGAAAATTTTGTCGTAAAATTGAGATATTGCCATTAAAAACATACCTTTATTTAAAAGAATCAAAAATTTATAATATTTTATTTTTGGTATTTTTTTTAAAGCAGTTTTTACGTCTGCGTTTATAGAAATATTCCACCTAAAATAGCACCAAGAACATTTGATCGCATAAATAAAGCAAACAACAAGACTAAGGAAAAAATTTTGTTTATATTTAAAAAGTGCCGTTAAATTGCCTCTCATTTAATAAGTTCAGTTTTACTTTTGGATGAGAACAACAAAGATAAAACAAAAATTGAGAAAAAAATTAAATGCGTTTATAGGAATATGCATCAGTGTATATATATGTATTACTTATTGTATATATATACATATATATACAAAAACCATACTTCTTTACCCACTTATCCAATTCCGTTCACTTTTAAACTGATTTTTTTTGCTTGACTATATAATAATTTATGCAAAATTTAGAAACTATAGCTTTAACTATTCTCAAGATATACGAAAATTAATATTTAAGGGTAACACTTATCATTTATAAATTTTTACTATTACCGCTCTCATGGCATGCAAAAGTCTATATTTAATTTGTATGGGAGTACCATGTCAATTATGCGACTTCTCCCACCTTTTTATTGTTCATTAGTATTGAGCATAAAGCTACTCCAATTTTTACCAAATTCATGGACTATTACTGTTAGTAGTTTAAAGATGTCTTTAGTTGAAGTTTTTGAAATGTATGTATATGGAGGAAGGAACTATTTCAGATATAGAGAGAAACACTGTAAGAATTCCAAGAAAAACGGTTTATCCCTTTAGCTGTCTATAGGCTTCAAAAAACCCCACAAATAAGCACACATTCATTTTTATGTGTAAATATTAAGCCTTTGTCCGGTTTGTAGTTGGTTCGAGGTTTGGAAAATCATTTCTTAATAAGTGTCTACATCAGAAAATAAATTATTTCTCCAAATTTCAAATTAATCCGCCTACAAGTTTCATCCGTGCGATGTTTGGCCAGTCACTTAGGACATGTTATTTTATAAGTTTGTGAATTTATAATAGAAATTTAAAAAGGCATTTAGAAAAAAGTAATTACTATGGAGATTGACAAAATGTATAGGGTGTTTTTTAGAGGTATAGAACTTCGAATTGAAATAAAACACAAGAAAATCGTTTTAATGTCCATCAATTTGGCTTTATTGGAAGGATAATTTTATGCCATTAATGTTTAAATATGATTTACGGCATGTGGCCGCCGCGGCTAGCTCGAATAAAGCCAATTCTACAGGTCCAATTTTCAACCACTTTTTCGAGCATATGGGGCTGTATGTTGGCAATAACGCCGCGAATGTTGGCTTCCAAGTCCCTTAACGTTTCTGGTTTGTTGGCGTAGACGAGCGACTTCACATATCCCCAAAGAAAATAATCCAATGGTGTCAAATCACACGATCTTGGTGGCCAATTGACAGGTCCATTCCGCGAAATTATGCGCTCATCGAATGTTTCCTTCAATAAATCGATTGTGACGTGCGCTGTGTGGCATGTAGCGCCGTCTTGTTGGAACCACAACTCATCCACATTCATGCTATCCAATTCGGGAACAAAATAGTCGGTTATCATGGCTCTATACCGGTCTCCATTAACGGTAACTGACTCTCCAGCATTATTTCGAAAGAAGTATGGCCCAATGACTCCACCAGCCCATAGAGCACACCAAACAGTCAGTTTTTGTGGATGTAATGGCGTCTCAAGGGTCTCATGTGGATTCTCTTCACTCCAAATGCGGCAATTTTGCTTGTTGATGTAGCCATTCAACCAAAAATGAGCCTCATCACTGAACAAAATTTTGCGATGAAAATCAGCATCGAGATCAATCTCATTTTCGGCCCATACACCAAAATCACGACGCATTGCATGGTCTCGCGGCTTTAATTCTTGCACAAGCTGGATCTTGTAAGGTCGCAAGCCAAAACCTTTGCGCAAAATCTTCCATAAAGTTGATGGACAAAGCTCCAATTTCTGTGCACGGTGGCGAGTCGATTCATTCGGGTTCTCTTCAACACTTTGCTCTACAGCGGCAATTGTTTCTTCGGTGCGCACTGTTCGACGTCTCTGCGGATGCGTATTATCACATAGAGTAAACGTAGTGCGAAAACGATCCATGGTTAACCGAATTAATTGCTCTGATGGACGATTATGTCGACCATAAAATGGACGGAGCTTGCGGTAAACTTCGCGAACTGAACCATTATTTTCGAAATAAATTTGCACGATTTGCAAGCATTGTTCTTTTGTCAACCTGTTCATGATGAAATGGCAAACCAAACTAAATATTAATCACTTGACAGCTGACAAAACGGCCGCCAGTTAAAAAAGTGATGCCAACTTAAAGTTCTATACCTCAATAAAAACCACCCTATACCATGCTTGAATTATAATTTCGTACGTATATAGTACACTTTACACACAAATACAATCCCATTTTCTACAGAGATGTTTCAAAGAAAAAAAAATTGTTTATTCCCTTCAAATGCCTTTTATTGATTAAAATTTCAAACACATGACCATTTCTAAATATAACAGTATGGATTCCTAAAGTATCTTACACTTAAGTTCGGAAGCAACGTTAATGATTTTTTTTAATGACTCGTACTAGTTTATTAATTTACATCTACAATTAATGCGAAATGTGGCAAATAAAACAGAAAATTTCCAAACAAAAACTAATTGTAAGAAAGCATTTTATAAATGTCTTCTTAGAATACAAGAACCTCTATATAATATTGTAAAAAAAAATCGAGAAAATCACTCCTAAACCACAGTTAATAGCGTTTACAAACAAACAAACTAACAAAGAAATCACAATATATAGAATATGGCCAGAGACAGATAAATATGCATTTCATTAAACCATATGGAAATTCCTAAACACAGATGTGCAAAGCGTTCAAGCATGCCTGATGATAATACAAATACCAACAATGATGATGCTGCAACATACAGTATTCTGTTGCCAACTATATATAACTGCTACCGCCAGTGGCAATATATAAAATTATTTTAAAGAAAAAGAAGAAATAATGCATTATAAAAAGATCAAATGTCTACAATAAATGTGTGTTTACAATGTGTGAGTATAGGGATTTTTACATGCTTCTTCTCTACTCTCGATGTCCCTTGGAAGCTCTTTAATGTGTTGATTTTTAATCCTTGAATAAACACAAATGCAAGGGAATTCCATGCAAACATTTGAATTAACGCGTTCAGTCTGGTCTTGTACTTACAATGACTGGTAGTCAGATTAAAGGCAAGGAAAGTCCAAAGAAAGAATGAAAGAACCTGAAATATGGCAAAATAAACTTTTGGTTGAAACATTTTTTTATTCTCCATATTGGCATTGTTGGTAAACTTAGCAATTGTTGGTACGTGAATATACTTAAGACATGGATGAAATGAAAGAACAGACAAGCAGACAGACAGTCATTTTGGCATATTTGACTAATTTTTTAGTCTTTTTTTTTGTATTTTTAATATTCAAGTTACAGACACCTTAAACGACCTGGATACCTAAAATTTATTAAGTATGAGTGTGTATTTAAAACCTGCCAAAGGATATGATGATTCAAATGCAACACAGCTTAATAGGTTGTTTTGTACATTTCTGGCATCGACAGAAATACTTTGTGTTTTGTTACTTTTTTCCTTTTTCTTTTTTGGCCATTTATTAAGCAAATGCCAAAATAAGTAAGAGTCAGGGTTTTGTGGAAATAAGACACAGCTGTTTCTTGATTATTTACAAAAACCAAAAAAAAAGAAAAAGAGCAGGTAGTTAAAGTGGCATTTTATACGGGTGTTGTACATGCATGCAACAAGAACTAGTAGCACAAGCTGATTGCAACACTCTCAAGGTTTTTGGCTAAAGTCTTAACAAAAGAAAGGCATACTTGTACATATTTGAGTTGAAGTAAGAATTAATAAAATGAAATAACAATAGCAATAACAAAATTAATGTATTAAGTTCTTATAGATTTGCACCTGATTAAACCAGACTGTTTTCTGTGTTATTTTTTGCTGTTCAAACCAGCAATATAATCAACCCTGGCAAGTGCACAACCAGCTAAATCGACCAGTCATTTCTTCAAAATATCCAAAAAATCTTATTTTCCCTACAAACATTTTTTATTTGTTTTTGTTTTTTGTTTTGTTTTTTGTAACAAATTTTGTTTCTGTTTCTCTCTTGAGTACCTTTAAATTGTATAATGGAGAAATATCAAATGATATATGATGTTATTGAAAGTCTATAATTATGTCTGTGATCTTGTTTCTTTTAAGGAGAGAAATGAGTTTAAAATTTTTATTCTTAAACCAGTAAATTGGTGGTTATTTTTGTATTTAATGTTGGATTTAAAATACGTTTCTATAAGAAAAATACATGAAGGAAGTAATATGTTGTTAACATTTGTTTATTTAGCGATTAAGAAACACCTTTTGAAATGATTTCTTTTTAAATTTTATTGAGCAGATCACATAAGTTATGATTTATTGAGGTTGTAAAGGTCAATTTAATTTACAGGTGTTTGGCATGGTGTTCCTCAGCAGCATACTGAATAATTCTATAAATAGAAGCATACTTATAAAAATTAGTTTTGAAATCGTGGCGTAATTAGTTGTGGCACAAATCGTCCATTAAATTTGGGCATTTAAAAAACGACTCTTATACTAAACCTAAAAGCACTTCCAATAATCTCATATAATAATGAATATTGTTTGTTTGAAGTCCATAAGTCTATTGACAGTATAAGTCTATAATTTATATAACGGCTGAACCGATTTTTTTTTTTTTAATTTTTACATTATGTTCTTGATTATGTGGAAGAAACTGTGGGTGATATTTTATTTCAAAAATGCACTCAATCATTTGAAATGCCTATGCATTTACCTATTTCCAGCGCTTTCACTTGTCGTTCGTCTAATACCATAAGGTGTAGTTGAGCTACGATTACGAATTGAATAACCTAATATTATACTGTTACCAAAAAAAAAATTAATTAAGGACTTTTAAAAAATTTGATAGAAAATATTATTTAGATACCTTTTATTCCACTACGCAGATAAATTGTAAGCCGTAAAGGCTGAGATGTAATACATACATACATATATACATAATTGACCATTACAACCCTGTGTCATTGTTACTGCCTAGCTTCTCCGGATACTTCCGAGAGATCCCTTGGAAGAGCTTAAAACTTTACGAAGACGGTTGACCTCCGCTGAGGATACAACGCTGTTGCAGAAGTCCTTCCACGAAGCCCTTTTCGCCTGTCTAATCGCATATTTCAGCTCCCGTTTCTTTGCCTTGTACAGATCCCATTCGCCCGTTGTCTTAGCTCTCTTAAAGAGCCTACTGCTCAGACGAAGATCCTCAATATCCTGATTCCACCAGTTAGGCGTAGGCCTACCGCTGTACACAGGAGTCTTAGTGGAGGATGAGGCAGCATTCTCGAGCGCAACGGATAATAAGTCCACTGTCCTATCAATGTCTGAGCAGTTACGGACGATAGGAGGAGACTCCGGAAGACCATGTCGGAGCTTGTCCCTGAAGAGAGAGCAGTCCGTACTTTTCCTGTTAACACGGAGAATCTCTCTGCAAGGGGAGATAGCTGGATCAAGAGAGAAGACAATGTATCTGTGATCCGAGAAGGAGCATTCACCAGATACATGCCAGTTCAAGATTCTTTCAGAAAAATGATCACTAACCAAGGTGATGTCAAGAACCTCCCTTCTAGACGAGGTCCAGAAAGTTGGTTCATCACCGCGATTGGCAATACTAAGATTATTTGTCAGAATGAAGTCAAAAAGACACTCAACTCATTCGTTGGTATCCGAGCTACCCCACACCACATGATGTGCGTTGGCATCACAGCCAATCAAAACTGGGATACCTAGTTTGTGCGCCTTTGTAACCAGCTGAGCCACGGGTTCCTGCGGGGGATTTGGCCCGTAGTCATGGGCGAAGTATGATGACACTGTCCACAGGGATGAGTTGGATAAGGTAATCGCCATAGCCACAGTGTCCTAGTCGCTGAACCTATGAAGGAGAAAACCGTTAGTTGACAATTTAACCATAATACAAGCTCTAGGCTTACCTGTATGACGAATATACACCGTTCTGTAACCGACGGCGTTGAGTCCATAAACCTTCCTATCTACGGTCCAAGGTTCCTGGACTAGCACGAGCTCCCAATCTGGCTTCGAAAGAAGTAGGAGCAAGACCGCTGACGCAGTTTTAGATCTGTGGAGATTGATTTGGATGACCCTCATCATCAGGGGCAACCATGGTGGAGTTGACATCTTCCTCCGATAAAGGAGAGACAGCATCCGCCTCAATCTCCAACCTATTGAACATGTCCCCAACCAACTCTGAATTGGAAACATAGCTGAATTTGGAGCTCTGTGAGGAATGGCTTCCCATGTCCTCATCTAGAGCGATTGCACCAGAGCTACTAAGCTTAACCTGCGGGATCGGCAACCCAGCTGGGGATAGCCGAGCCATCTGGGCATCAGCCTGGCACTCAATTTACTCCCAGAGCTTTTGCCAGAAAACTGCTGATAGGTAGTCGCTGAAAGAAATATTTTTTTCATATTTCTTTTTTTTCAAGTTGTCAGATCTGAGATTTGAACCCGGCGCTCTAAGCACTAGACCCCGGCTACTACAAGATGTAATACTTTATAATAAAAAAATATTATCCATTGTTTGATTTTGCAACACATCACCTCCAAGTTCTTCCTCCCAAATTTTAAAAATTGTTAGAATAGCATATAATAACAGGTGTAAGGAGAAACTTGTAAAATATCATTAAACTGACTAGAAATCTTGGAAAGCCTGTCATTAATAATAAATCAACAAAAATAAAATTTTATTAAAACGGTGCTATTTTAACTCAAAACTTAAACAGCAACAATTTTACAATGACTTTACAAATTAATACACCACTCATAACAAAATATATATGTACGGGGCTAACATAATTGGAAAATATAAAAAGTTTAAAATGTTGCAAGTCTCTTTTAAAGCATTTAAGCCATTAGTGTTGAATGCATATGAATGCAGGTAAAACATTAACAAACATCAACAAACACAAAGAGTTTTTCATTAAGCGCTTACTATCTTTTAAATAAGCAAGTTATAGAAATTTGCTTTTTAAAGTCAAACTCAACAAAGAAAAATTAGAAAAAATATCATACTTTTAGGTATTTTCAATTGTTTTCTTATTTTCTTATTTCAGTTTAAATACTAAATTAATATTTTAGAAAGTCATTATGATATCAAGTGGCATTACCAAAAGTACAAAAAAGTTTTATTTTATTAATAAGTGCTAATTCTTGATACAATTTCATACAAAACTAAAACAGAAATTTTTTATTAAATACTTAACTTTCAGTTAAATTTAAGTTAAGATTTAAATATATTTTAACTTTTAAAAATACGGTTTATAACAGTATGACTACGAAGTGTAGTAATCAAAAAAGGAGTGTCAAGGAGATATCAAAAAAATTTTTTGTTTTTTTAAGAGGCTTATTAATGCCTTATGAGATGGTTAAAGTGTCTTCCGCGGTTTTACAGGGTGGCGTGCATCCGAAATGAAAAATTTTCTATGGTTTTTAATTAATTTTTTTTTTATTTTTTATTTGAAACCAATACTCAGGGATAAACCTTACTAAATGCTGTGCATTGTATTGTATTTTTTTTTGGAAAGGACAGTACATATATATTTTTCTTATATTAATATTAAGTGCCTTAATAATGAAACAAATTGCTCTGAATTGATCATTCAAAGGCCAGTGTTATACTTTCACCCTTGAATGATCAAAAGCAATTTCCTCAACGATGCTTGCTGATTGTGTGGTGAGTGCCTTCGATAAGTAGGTTTAGTTGTTATCTGCTACTTTCTTTCGCTTTTCTCCTGATCATTAGTTCTTTTTTTTTTTTGTTGTTGAAATTTCTTAAGTGGAATGTCGTGGAGCGGTTTCTTTGTAGGTTTTCTTCTTGGAGGGGGGGGGGGGGGAACCTCTTATTTTTTAAATTATAATTTTGATAAAACCGCAAATTAACTTTTTAATTTTTCACCTTTGTTGGAATTTGAATCTGAGCCGTTTGATTTTTATTCGGGCGCTCTAACCACTATACCATAATTCAGAGGCTTAAGAAAACCCACAAAAAACGCATTATTACGAAAAGAATGATATTTACATTACTCTGAAGCTTCGCAATTATGAAATATATTTGTTGGGATATTATTGATACCGGTAGCATTTAATTCAGATCAAAGACAGTTAGTTATCATAGGCCTAACAATACCGCCTCCAAAAAATATGGACCTCTAGACTAAAATCTATAACAAAAAGAGTGACTTGAGTCTCAAGTGACATGGTGTTGCTTAAATTTTGACAATTTTTTTGTGTTTGCTGATGAAGACTGAAATCAATTATATTTGCAGTGATGTTGCAGTGTGGTATGTCTTGGTTACTTTAAGTATAATTAAGCACGTGTTATTGAACACTATATTTCTTAATAAAGATTTGCTAAAAAAAACTGAACAAAGGACAATTAGTTTGACAAATGTAGTATCAAAAATATACACCCCATCAACCAAGAAAGTCTGAATGCCCCTGTTGGAAGACTCTTTGCTGACCATGAACAAGTATGTATGGGCATGAGAGCAATCAACAACATAGAGGAGAAGTTAATATAGGTGTTCACCTGTATTTTAGGCAACCTGCTTATTAAAAATATATTTATTTTTATTAAAATATATTTATTTTTAAGTTTTTTTTTAAGACTTGGCATCTACAATCTTAACTCTTATAGTCAAAAATCCATGTTTTTAATAGCCATATGTGTGTTTGTGTTCCTTTTTTTTAATTTATATTCTCAGAAGTGAATATAATTTTACTTTTGCTCTTTGTCTTTACATTTAAATGTTTGCTGTTAACTTGTCTTTCAAATGCATTTTGTTATTGGGATTGTAACTCTTACTGTTCTTACGCCACAGGTATTAAGATGGTTTAAAAACGGCGCTAAGAAAATCCTATCAAACTATCAATCGTTTTTTCAACTGTTTTTGGGTATTTCCAAGAAATTGGTAATTAAGTTAAAGCAGACTAAAAGTAATTAGTGTTTAGACTTGTAATAACAAACATTGTCTGGTTTATGTCTAGTTTTTATTGTTGTTCAGCATTTTCCTTACGAAAAACTAAAACAAACACACGAGTAATATTTTGCTAAATAAAAGAAAAATACATCAGACGGAAAAGTGAAATACAGTGTATTTGTATTTAAAGTGTAGATTTACACCTGTGCGGTTTTAGTTGTTAGTAAATTTTTGAAAAATGTTTTAGAAATTCAAACAGACATTGGTCATTAAATCTAAATGTGTGACCTGTGAAAGGCAAATAGAGATTTCTTTTAAAATTTAAGTTTTAAATTACAAAGAACGGTTACTGGTTTCTGGTTGAAGGTGTGCGCAAGTACCGCCTTATTTAACTAACCGCTAAAGATACTAAACGTTATAAATTTTAATAAAACGGTATTATAATTCCCAAAAGAATTGTTTTTCTAATTTAGAACATTATATGAAACAGACAGCATTTCGACGAAAAAATTCGCCTTTATTACGGCTGAATGTTACACATTAATCGCTTACAAATACAACTTTGAAGAATCCTAATGTTATTGCTTTTGATAGAGTTTCATATCTGCTCCACAGTAAAATGTTGGGAAACTTAATAGTTTAATATTACATTTTTGTAAAACTAATAAACTTCATACTACATACATACATAATTGATCATTAAAACCCTGTGTCAGGGTTACGGCCTAGCTTTTCGCTGCACCAATGTTGTGTATGTAAATTTTTATCTCTGAGTATTGAGACCTACAGTTTAAAGCCGACTCCGAACCACAATCACTTACTGTCAGAGCTTTTACCAGAAGACTGCTGCGAGGTAGTTGCCGAAAGAAACAATTTTTTTTTCATATTTCTTTTTAAAAGATGTCAGAGCTGAGATTTGAACCCTGGGCTAATGTCTTATTAAGCCAACACACTAACCACTAGACCACGGCGACTACTAACTTCATACTGCGTTTTTTAATTCTCGCATCTTAGCAAAGAGCAACATAAGCATTCAATACTTACACTGCTGGGTAAGGTAGAGAAATATTGTCCAAAATATTTGAGATTTTCGACTAATTTTTAACCGCCTTTCCCACAATGATGAACATTTTTATATCGTCGCAAGAATTAAAGAACGATGTAACTGAAAAAAATGGAGAATACGTTTTTTGCATCATTTTTATCAGAAAAAAAAATACACGTCGATTTGGTCCCGGTCCCAAATTTCTATGATGAAAAGAAATTCACTTATGCCGTCTGCGTTTTGAAAAATATCAGTTTTTTCTTTCTACTTTCATACAGGTTGATTAATTCTTGCGACGACATGTTCGCATTCTAATTTATCCATTTGAGCAATTTTTTTTAATTTTCAGTTAATTTGTTAAGTATCGTTCGTACAAAAAAGGAAAAATGGTACCGTGAAACATAGTAGCTGGCTTTTTCGAAAAATGAGTGACTTGTTTTCGCTCGTAGGCGCCTAAATTTGGCGCCTAGTTTTTCCTATACATTATTTGAGAAACTATTTTTTTTCTTTTCTTTATTTAAAAGCTCATTTTGTAGTGAGTAAAATGGCGCCTGGATTTCTGAAACTGATAGAAAATTTTATTAAAACTGATCTGTTATTCCAACTAGAACAACACAGCTTATAAAGTAGTTGTTTAAATAAAGGTGTTTAACTCTTATTTTGTGAAACTTTTTTTTTGTAATACCTTTAAAATAAAATGAGAAACATTTTTGCAAAGTATGTTTATAATATCGTTACATAAAAACAATTTTGTAAAGCGAAATCATCATCAAATTCTTTTAAATTAGTTTTTGTTACTATTTGTAGCATTTATTTTACACGAAGAACATTCGAGTATATCTAAAATTATAAACCATTACAATAACAATATACATATAGCTTTAAATTTATATAAAATATTACCATGTTACTGTTTTGTTTTTTTTTATTTTTTTGTATAAGTGTAAATAAAGCCTTAAAATTGAAAAGTATCAGTGTTTTTTATAAACTAAAACGAATTCTAAAGGACAATTCGTAACAATATAAATATGTATACTTCTAGTAAAAGCGTGTAAAATATAATATTGAAAACAATTTCCAAACCCATTATATAAAAAAGTAATCTTTGTTAACGCTGGTTCATGCTTGAACTTAATTTTGACAAATTTATCGTGAATGGTTCTTGTTAGTATGGATTTGTTACAAGACTTTTCTCTAGAAGAAAATATTTTTTAGAGTTTTATTATTATTTTATCAAAATTTTTTCACTACCATCATATTGCTGGTTTTAAATTCTAAATCAATAGAAAATGATGCATTTAAATCAAGTATTAGCTGAATAAAAAGTAATAAAATCATGAGTCACTATACTAAACTTATAATGTTAGTAGATTTCAATGAGTTTGTTTTCCCAGACAGATCATATTAAATGTCTATTACATAAGACCACACATCGAATTAAATATAATAGAACACTATGAAAAGAACAACCTAAACGAAATGACAATATCGTTTGTTTAATTGGTGATAAATAGTAAGACTAGACTTTAAAAATATTGAATAGAGAAGAACCTAAATCAACAATACAACTAAATTAACATAATGCAACTCATTGCTGATGTCTAAAGGTAATAAAAAATGTACTCGAGAGAGAAAGAAACCCATCTACCTATACTTATAAATATAACCTTCAATAATGATAATTAAGAATTCAACAAGTTGGGAAAATACCAAAAGAATTGAATCAAAAATTAATAATTCTGAGAATAAATATCAAAGGATTTTGCAAAATCATGCCTACTTAAGTAGATTGAAAAAAGAAAAAATAAAACATAAAACATAACATTAACGAGACAACCTTTTTCTAAGATATTGACCATAAGAAAGAAAAGAGACACTTTAAACACTCCAACTCAAACATATAAACACCCAAAAAAACATATGCAACAGTTTTTTTATTTTTTAACAATTTCTAGTTTCAATATGTTTTTTGTTACAAAACAACAACCATAGCAACACAACCTATAGGTTATAACTTTAGATCATGATGAAAAAAACAAAGAAACGTTATAAAAAATAAAACCAAAAGGAGTTACCAAAACTCAACCAGCAGATGTGCCTTTTAAGATATTTTCAAAGTTTGCCGCTATTAAACTAAAAAAAAAAAATAAAACCACTTGGTTTTTGTTTATAGACCAAGAGAAGTTAGATTAAAAAAAATGGAAAGAAAAGATGACTTTCGCTTTTTACTAGCCACCATATAACAAACAGATATGCCACATGAAAAAGCCACAAATGGTGAATATACCAGAATGAAAAAAAAAGTTACCAGAATGTATAAATTTTAGAAGACGATTTTTGATCAGAAAAAAAGGCCAATTAGTTTTAAGAAAGTTTTAAAAGCCTCTTCAAATCATTTTAGTAATTAATTTGCTATACTCAGCTGAGATCTTAGTGTTGGGGCTTGAATAAAGAATGATTATTTTACCTTTTTTTCCTTCTTTTTTGGGAAACTTTTATTAAAAAAATTTCGTTTTATATAATCGGTAGCCCATTTAAAATTTTAAATGAATAAAAAAATAAAAGTAATAACAACAAAAACGGTTTGAAGTTTTGCCAAATTTATTAATTTTTTGTTGTGAAGCACAATTGTCTTTGTTAGAAATGTGATATTATATTCTTCATATGGTTAAAGTTGTTATCAGACCAATTTACGAGCACTCAACAGAAAATAATCCAACGGTGTCAAATCATAGCTTCTTGGCTGCCAATTGACATTACTATTTCGGCTAATTAAACGACCATCAAACGTTTGATGCAATGAATCGAGTGTGGCATAAGAAGTGTGGCAAGTTGCACTATCCTGTTGAAACGGGCACAGAAAAACCGGTTACATTGGTGCGATAGGTGTCTCAATTAGCCGTAATGGGTGCGCCGTCCCCATTTTCAAGGCAATTCGTGCCAATGATGCCTCCGCTCAACAGTTGCACCAGTCAGTTGTAATAGGTGCATTGCTTTCTCTAAGAGCACGTTTTCTGAGTCCTAAATATGGCAATTTGGTTACTTACCAAGATGGAAATGAGCTTCATCCGATGGTGTTTTTCCCATTATCGTGCAATTTCCGACCAGTTGTCTTTGTTTTGGAAATATATTTGTAATAAATCCGAACGGTGTACAAGCTTAAATTGATTCATTTCGTTCAGTAGAGATAATACACTGAATTTAGTGGCAGTGGTTCAAATTTAAACCGATAGATGACTCATCCTGTAAAATAAAAAAAAAAATTAATATCAAATTTATTTAAATCAGTGACAAATATGTATTTATGAAGAAGTCATTCCCACTTTTGTCATAACAATAATTTATTGGCTAAACAAAGTCAAGTAGTTACATAAAGTTTGATGATTTATTCCACTATTGTTGTTCAGATACAAACAAATTAAATTGTGATCTCAGTTCCTGCAGAAGTTATTTGTTATAGGCCTTTTCGTAAAATTTTACACTTTGTTGAAGGACAAAGATCAACAACTTAAGAACGACGGAATATCAACAATATCAAGGCGTATGAACCTTCTAAAAGACTTCGAACGACAGCAGCAATATTCTCTTCGGTACGCACATTTCTTTTTCTTGTAAATAGTTTTGAATCGAAAAGAGCACAATTATTACAAAAGTAAATCATACCTGATCGTTAAAGGGACGAAGTAAATTCAGCAGAAGACCTTTACACAGTGCATTATGATGGTCTTGAAAAATAGGTTATGGGAATTGACAGAAAATTTTTAGTCGAAATATTGTTCCAGGAATTAACAGTTCGGCTAAACAAAGAGTTTTCTTTGTAGTGTATTGTGAGATTCGTTTCACTATTACCTACAAAAAGCTTTAAACGATTTTTTTAGACCAATATTCACACCTACTAAGTGCTGTGCATTGTATTAGTATTTTTAAGAAAGAATTTGGAGACCTCGGTAAGTAGGTAGCTGTTATCTACTATTTCCTAGTATGTGGCGTTTTTCTCCTGATCATTGGCTTTTGATGCCATTGGTAAAGGCGAAATAGAATTACATTAATATGAAGGTATTGAAAAGCATTTTAAATGGTACAGTGCTTATTGTGGTACTAAACAAAAACATAAAATTATAGATTTGAGTATAAGAGCTGTATGTATTAGTATACTGTATTAATTATTATACTGTACAGTATAAATAAGTGAAAGTCCCGAAATATTTGCTGCAACACTCTACTTTACTCAATTCAAAATTTATAGTGCTTACAAAACCAGAACTCTTTAAGTATTTAAGTTTGAGATTATTCTAAGCTGACCTTCATCTGGCTAAGCCTATTAATTAAATTTTGAAAGAAAATTCTTTTTGCCAAACTAAGTCGTTTTTTAGAAACATCTGAACTAAGTTTTGACAAATATTTTATGAACTATATTCTTAGTTCAGCGGCAACTCTGCTGAGGAACTGCAATAAAAATGTTTCAAAAATAATTTTTTTATTTTATTTCGTTTCTTTAAAACATTTCTAAATGGATTCTAATCTAAACACAAGTGTCTTTTAGATACAACCCGCACGATTTCGGGAATAAGAAAAACTAAATATGTTTTTAGATTCTAACCATTCTTTAAAGCTTTTTTCTTTACCTCTCTGTACATTCATTAGCTGTGCTAAAGCTTCTTTAAACAGCAGGAATTTGGTTTTAAGTTCAAGGCTATTTCTACTTCATAGCATTGCATCGAATTGTATAGATGACCAAAAAATTTTTTTCCTTTTTTTTTTGCAAAATGTTAAATTTTTTTCAAAGAGTGTGTTTTTTGTTTGGCCAAAAAATATTCGATACTTTTATTTATATTTATTCTCTAGAAAGAATTTTTTTCTTGTTTTTATATTTTAAATTTTTTGTAGCTGTCGTTTGTTTTAAAATAAATCGTACGTGTCGGCGAAATTTGATATTTTGCTTTGAAAAGATCAACAATTTTTTATGTATATTTTTTATTATTCAACATTAAACCCTTAAGTTTTTTTTTGTACTTTTTTAGGGTCTAAAATTTTGTCAAAATATATATTTCATTCTATATACGTGAATAAAAAATAAACTTTTTTTCTCCTTATGGTGCCAGTTACTGATTTGGCTTCTGCTAAAAATTTCGTTCTTCTTATTTAACTTAAAAACCAAAATAAAGACAATAACGATAATGATTTTGAGGAAAACTAAGAACATGTATAGGAGACGACACATAATAAAACACGATTCTTTCTTGTTTTACTTCTTACCAAGCTACTGTTATTTTTTGGAGTATTTATGGACTTATTTTTTATTATTTCTAAAGATTTGATTTTTATTAATTGGTTTCAAATTTCAGATTTCTTTATTTTTTTATATCGTATGCTGTTTTGATTTTCTTTTGCATATTTTAATTATTAACCGGAAGCATTACACACTTGATGAAGTGTGTTTATTATTAAAACAATATATTTATAAATATTTTACTTCTAAAAGAAATAAGAAGCAAAGTTTTTTGAAATTAGTTATCGAAACTCAGATTACAAATTTTATTTTCTGAAATTTTCTAAAAGCACATGTAAGCCAATGAATGAATCTAGTCCATACACAAAGGAATATCAAGCTTATATACCATAAAGAAATATCAAACCAGTCTAAACAAAAAGCAACTATCGTTTGGCAACTGAAGAGGTGTTGCTGTATTGTAGTGAAGTGGTATTCAAGAACTGGGACCTACTAGTATAGGCTTTCTCTATAAGTTCTTCTAAATAAATCAGTTAAAAATGTTTAAATGTGAGAATAAAAAAAAAAATTAAATCTATATTTTTGTCCATTTGAAGGTACGAGTATATCGGAACTTTTGAGACAAATGTAGCTATAGAATAATTTAAGCCAATAAATTTTATTAGATAATTTAATGAACGATTTTTGGTTGCGAATAAATTATTATTTGAAGAAATTAATTTTACATACCACCCATTGCTTGCTTAAAGAATTTTCTTACTTACTTAAATGACCATAACAACCCTTTAACGGGTTCCGGGTTCTCTAGTTGGTCACACCAATTGATGACAGCTTTTCATCACCTTGGTTATTCTAACATGAACATGGTCGTATTCTACGTCGACGTCCAGTGACCTTCACATAGAAAACCGAGCTGAAAAACGCCCACATCGCCGAGGAGCTCATACAGCTCATGGTTTGTTCTAATGCGAAGCTCATCGCCATGCTTTAGAGGACCAAAGATCTTACGAAAAACTTTTCTCTCGAACACTCTGAGGACCGCTACATCGGCACAAGACAGCGTCTATGCTTTCGCACCATAGAGAAGCAGCCGAAGGATGAGCGACTTATAGAGTGTTAATTTCGTCGCACGAAAAAGGGTTCTGTTACTGTTGGTCAATGTGATTCTTCGTTTGATCACCAGACTGATTATATTCTTGCTGGTAATGGCGGTGCCAAGGTAGATGAACTTCTTGAACACATCCAATGTATAGTTGCCGGCTATAACCTGGAAGCCGATTCATTCAACATTCCTACACGTCGACAACATGTATTTCGTCCCGCTTTCATTTACCACCAGACCTATTTTTGCAGACTCCCGTTCAATAACATTAAAGGCTCGCTTGGTATGCCCAATGATGTCTTGTCGTCTGCATAAACAAGGAGCTAAAAACTTTTGATAAAAATAGTGCCATTACGATACATACCCGCCTTTCGCAAAACACTTTCCATAACGAAATTAAAAAGGTCGCAGGATAAGGGATCGCCCTGTCTGAAACCTCGCTCGATATTAAAAGGCTCGGACAGGTCTTTTCTTTATTTAAACTTAATCGGATAAATAGAAAGGGTAATTTGTACTAATGGTAAGAACAGTTAAAAGGTGTATAGTTAATCACACCAATACTTTCCATAATTTTCATTTAAAAATTTAGTAAAAAAAATCAGTTGTAATCGTAAGCTTTCCTTATTTACAAAATAACATTAAAATTCATATTCATATTATTTTTGGGATAATAGGCTTTTTTATATCTTGGCAATACAAATGCAATCAATAAAATTCCTATTAATATTTGTATTTAATTCAGTTTTTCATATAAAATTTCCTTTAACAATTTTTTTTAAAGCATAAAAACCCATTATTTTTAGCGTGAATTGTTAATGCGAGTATTAAACATTTATTGAATTTTCCATTGAAACCAGTTAAACCAAACGACGACATCAGTATGGGTGCCACATTGCCAATGTCATTGTTTAAGTGCCAATGCCTAAATCCTTAAGTTAAATAAATTCCTTAAGGCTGGTTGTGAAAACGCATACACAAGCTTAAGTATGCAAAACTCAAATACTACCCATTAAATAAGTTCAAGTTCAAAGTTACGATCAAATAAAACGAAACGAAATCATCATTAAAAGAAACACTCACACAGAGATTATAAAAGAAATAAAATAAAGCGGAGTGAGATGAAATGAAACATATTCGTACTCGTACAAGACCAGCGACTAACATCTGGTCCCAAAGGATTTTCAACTTAAGACGACAGTTAATGTCTCTTGTTGTGTTGTCTGCTGTAAATGTGTGTGGTTTGTTTTAAAATAAATATGTTTTTTTTTTTACTGTTTTTCATTTAATTCTTTCATTCTTTAAGATGAAAATTAATGAAATAACATGGTACATGGACAACAACTGCTTGTTGTAACCAACCCATTCTGTGGCATGGCATACCATCAGTGTACATACATAGACCAGCGGTAGTTGGGAGACCAATGAAAGCAAGGCAATCAACACAAGCGACAGCGACAAGTAAAGGAGTTGCAAAAGTAAACCACTGCGCATTTTAATATAATTGCATTAAGAAGGATTGCAAAGCCACATTTTCCTGCGGCTTTTAATACTTTACACCAGAGAATGGGTTAAGGGTGTAATAATTAGAATCGTCGTTGTGTTTGCAACAATGCAAATGGATAAATTAATCTTAAGAATTAAAGAATTTCTTAAATAACTAGTCTACAGTTATGAACTTTGATTAACAAGCTATGGTTATATTTAAATATATAAAATTGAATGTGTGTTTATTTATTTGTTTGTTTGTTTGTTTGTACCTTATAGGAGACCAAACTTCTAGACCGATCTTCCTGAAATTTTCACAGCATTTAACTGGGACTCCGGCATGATTAATAGGGTACTTTTTTTTACCACGCCCACTTTTACGCCCACTTTTTTAAAATTATGTAATCGCTCCCATATAGTTTTTAACAGATTTACTTCAAATTTTATACACATTATACTACAGGCGAATTATAAATAAACATTTCTTACGCCACACCCCTTCCAACGGATTTTTTTTTAATTGGTAGTATATTGCTCTTAATACTGTTAACGTCGCCATATAACTATGAACCACGTCACCGCCGTTAATTTTATTATATAACGAGGGGGTAGCGAAGCACACCGGGTTCAGCTAGTCTATATATATAAAAGAAAGTGGCGTTAGTTACTACGCTTATATCTCAAGAACGCCTGGACCGATTTTGATGTTTCGTACCAATTCGGAATGGTTTCTGACCAAATAAGAAGAATAGCAAAAAATTTCTAAAATATTCCAGAAAAAAAAATTACGTGTGTACTTTTAAAATACCGGGTTTACACAATGCCTTTCATGACTGTTCACACTATGTTTCAATGGTGTTCACACAATAACCGATTTTGATGTTTCGTACCAATTCGGAATGGTCTCTGGCCAAATAAGAATAGCAAAAAAAATTTCTAAAATAATCCAGGAAAATAAAAAATACATGTGTACTTTTAAAATACGGGGTTCACACAATGCCTTTCATGACTGTTCACATTAGAGTTGCATGACTGTTCACACAATGTTTTAATGGTGTTTACACTAAAACCGATTTTGATGTTTCGTACCAATTCGGAATGGTCTCTGGCCAAATAAGAAGAGTAACAAAAAAAAAAATTGTTTAAATAGTCCAGAAAAATGAAATAACGTAAGTGTGTAGTTTTAAAATCCGGGGTTCATACAATGCCTGACTGTTCACACTATGTTGCGATGGTGTTCACATTGATAAGAAGAATAGCAAAAAAATTTCTATGTCGCAATGATGTTCACACTAGAGTTGCATGACTGTTCACACTATATTACAATTGTGTTCACACTAGAGTTGGATGACTGTTCACACTATGTAGGAATGGTGGTCTCACTAGAGTCATGACTTTTCACACCATGCTGTTGATCAAATTAACGCTTGCTTGAATTATAGGGATGCCAATCCTTAATTACGATACTGAAAATTATGATTTTCAGGATTTACAAAATTTTTGATTTTAAGGCTTTTTGCTTCTCATGTAAAAAAAAACTGTAGTTACGTCCGTTTGTACTCAGTATGACGATATGTATAGAGCTTTCAGTTGGTGTCCACATTTTGTATTTTCGCCGACTTTTTCATCTGTTCAGAAGATAATATCCATTTGCGTGTTGCAATTAATAACGATGGTAGTGTAAACGACCTCGGAAAAACGGTTATTTTGCCTTCAATATGAATACGACACAAATGCATTAAGCGATTTGGTTCGAACAAATGTACCTTTACTAAATCCCAAAAAAAAAGAAGTGTACGCTACGGTGATGAACACAATTGATGGTGGAAATGCTGGCATGTTTTTCCTTGATGCGCCTGGTGGCACTGGCAAGTCATTCCTCATATCACTGATTCTGGCTACAGTTCGTGTAAGGTCAGAAATTGCCATAGCAGCTGTTTCTTCTGGAATAGCGGCTACGCTGCTGGAAGGTTGTAGATCCGCTCATTCGGCATTGAAATTGCCATTAAACCTTCACGCGGTTGAGGAACCAGGAGCATGTAACATAGCGAAACATTCAGCAATGGCTAAAGTTTTGATAGCAAGCAAAATAATTATCTGGGACGAATGCACAATGTCGCATAAACGTGCGTTAGAAGCTCTGAATCGCACCATGCAAGATCTGCGTAATGACGCAAGATATTTTGGCGGTGCGTTGATTTTACTCTCAGGTGATTTCCGGCAAACACTACCAGTATTACCACGATCGACCGCAGCCGATGAGATCAATGCTTGCCCCAAATCATCGACATTGTGGCGTTATGTGAAGAGTCTTCAGCTGACGACAAACATGCGAGTTGCATTGCAAAACGATCCATTTTCCAAAGTGTTCTCCAATCAACTGCTAACTATTAATGGTAATGGTCGTATTCCTGTCGACGCATCGAATGGATTGATATCCTTTCCTCCGAATTTTTGTAATTTCGTCAGAGCAACTCTTTTGTACATACATTTATGCCGAGAGTGCAAAAACTAAAAATATTGTGTATTTTCTCAATTTCTTTGCCGGGTTCACCCCAGCTAGTCAGATATATATTTAATATTTAACGAAAAACACGTAATCCACTTTGAACTTGTTTGGTACCGATTTAATCAGAGATACTCATAGTTTTGATTGATTGGTTTGGACGATTACAATCTAACACAACTGCAAAGTCATCAACCATAGAATTTGTTTTCGATTTAAGCATACTTGGAAGCTTGTTTAGAACTGTTGTTACAAAATTAACAGTGAGATCCTTTAGAAGAACCTAAACAAAGAAACATGGATGTCATAAAAATGCTTATAAAACACTTGACATAGAAAAACATTACAAATTTCCAAACAACCGAAAACTTTCAGAAAAACGAGGTATTATTTCAACGAACTTTAGAAAGCGTAGAAATTTAGCTGGTTTATTGAGAAACTAAATTGTCTGTACTTTGAAGCCCTTGTCTATTATTTGCTAGTGGTGGTTGAATTAAGGCGCGCAGAATCTAAAAACTAGAGCAGTAGTTAAAGGCCGTGTTAATCAAATTTTTAAGGAAATTATAATGTTTGGAATAAAATATTACTCGTACAATATTAAGTGAAAGTGGTTATGTGTAACACGTTATAAATTCTTTTAGAAAATAAAAAAGAAGTTAAATGCATGCCTAAAATTATGGAAATTTGTTCCAAAAATAATACTGCCACAGCTTTAAATCGACGGATTGGAGTAATTATGTTTAGGTGAATTGAAGAAATATCCTGTAGTCGCCGTGGTCTAGTGGTTATTATTTCGGCTTACTAAGACGATAGCGCAGGTTTTAAATCTCAGCTCTGACATCTTAAAAAAAAGAAATATAAAAAAATTATTTCTTTAGGCGACTAACTCTCAGAAGTCTTCTGGCAAAAGCTCTGGGAACAATTGATTGCCATGAAAAAGCTACTCAAATCTGTCGTTCGGAGTGGACTTTAAACTATTCTCATAGATAAAAATTAACACACACAACTGGAATGTTGCGAGAAGCTAGGCCGTAACCCTGACAAACGGTTGTAATGGCCAATTATGTATGAATTGAAGAAATTGTCTATTTGTTGTGGTATAACAATGCCGGCATAGTGCACTCGGAATAATGTTAACGATCGATTTTCTGAACTTCTCAAAATATTAAATGTAAAACGTCAACTAAAACAAAAAACTCTATAACATCAACTTTAAATATATAAAAAATTTTAGTTAACTGTTAAAATACTTATATGGATATCTACAGAAAGTAAAACCTAGCAAAGCCATCAAAAGGTTTGGGCTCAATGCTATAATGTTGAAAAAAAAACAAAATTACCGGAAAATAAAAGATTTTTTTTTAATTCATAAAAGCTTACATATATATGTAAAAGTAAATATGTTATCTTAATTTAAATTTTTTCTATCAGTATACGAGTATGTTGGGTTTTTAATTTGTGCATTCGTAAACATCAACATTCTAGTTTTAATAAGTCCCAAGAACACCGTAAAGTCCAAAACAGCCCTTTTTGCAGTGAAAGACTGATTTGACCGAATAAAAAAGAAATATGCTAAAAGTAACAATAATTATACGAATGATGTGGACAATTATACAATTGTATAGTTCACATTTAAAACAGTCTGAGAACTGAGTTGGCCTTATTAATAGACTTTCTATAATTTTATTAATTTTATTTTTTCAACTTCAAAAGAAAATCAACTTTTATCAGTTGTTTACGCTTTGACAGTAATTTTAAAATGCGCTTACACTTGCCTGTGTAGTCATAAGAACAAGTTGCCAGACATTCGACAATTTTTTCGAAATTTTCTTTCATAATGCATATACTCAGCTTGTTGCATGCATACATGTGTAAATGTCATATAAAGTAACTTTAATTAGTAAACATTACAAATTCAAAGAGTTACGAGAAGCTTAAAAAATTAAATTGGAAAAGTGATAAAAAACAAAACAAATATGAAGGTCGACACCTTATAACTTAGATTTCTTTATTTATTCGTTGATGCCTTGAATTATTCATTTCTTATTCGCAACATGTGTAGATATGAGAGGACTTACAGCCTGTTTATAATAAAAAACGAATGGTCTAAAATGATAATAAACAGTCTCCTAAATATTCGATTGGCGTTAAAAACAATTGTATTGGCATTTTCTATAAATAAAAATTCGGTGAACTTAAAATCAATAATACTAGTAACACTGTGATATGAAAAAAATTAATTTTTTAAATTCCAATTGATTTCAATTTATTGATAAATGACTTTCCATCAAAATAAGGTTTAACAAGATTTTAGGGTATTTTAAAGTCTAATTAAACTCGTGAAATACATTTGTTAATCAGATTTTATTTTATTTTTGTTGTGTGTGTGTGTGTTTTTTTTTGTATTTTGTTCAGTTAGTTGGTAACAGAATTGTCATTAATTCATGGTGGTAGGTTAAATTGTGATGTGATAAACCGCCTTCTATAAATTGCTTTGGTGATTTAACCACACAAACAACAACAAAAACCAACAACAACAACTACATAAAATAATAATACCAATATAAAGCCTATCTATAAACTTACAGTTGTTCCTTGTAAACTGATGCTGGTAGAGTAATCAAGGGACCTGCCTGCTGGCTAGCTGGCAAGCTGGCTGGTTTGCTTCATCACCGCTTGGCTGGTTATTTGATTTGAGTGGTTTTTAATAAGAATATGTAAGTAAGAAACAGCATATAAATATACAAGATGATAGTTTTAAGAATTTAATTTACGAGTTCTTAAGCTTAAGGAATTTATCTGCATTTACAACAACATACACATACAGAACATAAGTGACACACAAAGCCATAAAAACATAAAAAGACAGACATTTAGACTAACATTTGTGCCATAAATGCTTTATAAATTATGATTAACACTTAGTTCTTTTTTGTTTCTCTCTAAAAGAAGGAAGTTCAAATGAGTATTGCTTTAAAATTTTCTTTAAAACACATTTTTCAAAACTTAACAACACTATTAAGTCGTATGGTTTCTTTATTTTTTAGAAAAGTTTTATCTTTAACATGCGATTTTATATTAGACAGTCATAAAACCTGACACATAATAGTCATAGAAATGACAAAACATTGTGTAGTTTTGTTAAGATTGAGAAAAAAAGAAAAATAACAACATAAAGATTTCTAATAAATTTAAATAATTTTTACAGGCAACTACTTTCAACTGACTGCGAAGCCATCTGGCTGTATATGAAGAAAATTCGCAAATATTGTAAAGAGTTGCTGACGTCTTAGTATTGCTAAATATTTGAAGCTGTAGGTAAATTTTTTAAAAAATATAAGAATTTATATAAATGTTTTTTAATTATTCCTTATAAATAAATATTTGCTGCAGTTATAAATAAAAAAACTATGTCCGTATTTATAAAAAATAAAATTGGTTTATAGAGTGCTTATTTGACATATTTCTATGGAGTAATTGTCAAAAAAGCAATTAATAAAACTGTTTTATTTTTTATAAATACGGGCATTATTTTTTATAAAATGTTAACGACTTAGTGGTTTGGAAAATCTATTTATTTTTAAATTTTTGTTTATCTCCCCTTTTTGTGCTTCTTATAAACACATTCTGGTATTCATCCATTCATTCATAAAGGAGGTAATAAAGTATTTCGACCCGTAGATCTATTGTACAGTCAGTCCTTAACTTAACCAGAGTCTTAAAGAATTTCCCCCAGTTTCGTCGCCTTGATGAACTTCAAAAGATCGGCCGGTGCCAACTCTGACAAATCTCCATCTGATATTTGATAATCAACGAGGTATCTCTTTGTACTCTGCATCAGTGCTGCACAGTTGCCTAGTATGAGTTCTGATGACTCGACCGCCTCGTCACAGAATTTGCACATATCGCTCGAAGCGATTCCTATCTTATTTAACATTCAGTCTGCAGTGTCCGATAAGAAGTCCCGCAAATATTCTCAGATTATTCCTAGAGAATTTAATGTACGACTCAAATCTTCTCCTATTATAGTCACTGACCCGATTTGGCTGACCCAAGAAGAACAAGTCGTCGTGCGGGAGTTTAAGTGCTCTATACGCCATTTTTTTAAATCTCGAATTAATGATGCTAATTTAGGTTTTTGACACCAAATTTTTTAAAATCTGCAACTGAAACTTGACGAGATATCCTAAAACGGATTACAGATTTGAAAAATTTTGGGTCGAAAACCTTGTTTTTAGGTTCCAAAAGACAATAAAAAGAAGATTCCAGTTTGTTTGAAATGGGCGAGCCAAATAACCCTGAAAACTGCCGTTCAATAGAAGTTTGTTTAGCATTTTTTAAAGTTTCGTAGAGTTTGTAATTTGTTAAGTAATCATCAGAATAACATTTACAGTAGCCGTTCTAAGAAGCGAGTATGTTTATTTACTATAATGAAATACTTATATTGAAACTTTAAATTTTAGAAGTCAGTAGTTATTTCTTCCAATGTATCCATAACTTTCTCAAAGATCGCACTGAAATCTGTTTTGTCGAGTCTAGGATAACTTTAGTGGTACGATTATCTCAAAGTTTTGTTCTATCTCGTACACATTATCCTAATGATTTCCCTAATTATTTTCATTCTCTAACATTTAGTAATCCAATATGGCAGTTAACTGTGAAGTCTTTTGGGTAAATGTTGAAACATATGGGTTAGTATGACTGGATATACATATATTTATATGTAATAAAATTCCATAGTCCTTAGTAGATCTAATTAATAAACTTTTAATCAAAAAAATCATAATCACAGAAAATTTAGAATTAACGGCGCCGCTTAGCCGCTTAGAAATTCCGCTTATTGCGTGGCCAATTCAGTAGTAGCGTTGCATCTGCCTAATGCTTCAGTAGTTTAAAACATTGAGCAAACCACCAGACTTATGAAGAGGAATTAAAAATAAACTTTTGACAAACGATGGAAAATATCCCAATTTTAAAGATGCATTAAACATATAAGTCTAATGGGTTGGTCCAAATAATGTTTTGTGGTTTTGTTAATTAAAGTCACAGCGCCCCAATGGAGTGAATAAAATAAATCATTACAATAAAGTCTTTATTTTATTCCAGCCATAAATTGTTAATTATGTCATTAGTATAAAAGTCAAGTAATATACTTAATATATTAATTAGTTTAACACACCGTAATAAAATACAAGAATAATATGTCTTTGTAAGAAATTTATTTTCTGTTTTTTATTACAAAGTTATTAAGCCATAAATATATAAATATGTTTTGAAAAGACGATGATGGTTCCTAATAGAGGTTGTATTAATTTCCAATTAGAAAGCAAAAACAGATTTCAAATTTTTATTGTTAAAAGTTTATTTTATTTGTTTTTTTATTCATTAGAAAACAATAAGAAATATTTAAATTCAAGTGATTCACACATTAAAATTTTAATAATTAAACTATCAAACAATGAACCAGCCACCTATCAATTCATTCATTCAGATTTGCTTTTTCCATAAGACATTTGATATTTTGGTTTAATATTCAAATAAATCCTGTTTCGAATATTTAAATTTAAAGTTAAAACATTTAGAACGTGGGCGTTTTTGTTTTTACAAAATTCTATTATTTTGCAAAATATCATTTTAAAATTTTATTTTATGATTTTCCATTGTGTGTTTTTATCGATATTCAAATCCACTTAACGTTAAATGTGATGTCTATTAAAACTGTATACTCGTATAAGAGTATTTTGATATTTTTTGTTTGTTTCTTTTTTTACTTTTATTATGAAAACTTCCATAGATTGTTTCATTTATTTAGAGGAATTAATGGATAGATGAATGGCATAATGGATGAATAGAAATACAGTAGTTTTAGAAAAATGATCAATACAAAAAGAGTGGTTTGCATAACAATAATTGGCTTATTAAATGACAACATAATAATCAAACATAAAATCGTTAAAATATATGATATTTTGATGTTTCAAGTTAATCAAAGGTGTCACTTTATTACTGAAGTGACAAGCTGAACCACAAACAAACTCATATAGTATGTACGAGTTTCTTAAGCATATGAGTTGAATGAATGATAATGGTACAGGTATATTAGATTTTTTTATACTTTTTTTCTGTGTTTTTATAAGCAGGTCATTAATATTTTGGTATTTAAGAAATTATGATGTGATTAGTGGGAAAAAAATTATATATTTCTTTTTAAGTAGCACCACTAAAATATAATCAAATGGTCTTTGTTTTGACAGTAAAATTGAGGAGTGTCGTCTTCTTTGATTCGATACAGCCGAGTATTTAAATACATAGCAATGACCTAAAACTGGATTTTTTTTTCAAGTTAACAGTTTGGTATTTACTAGTGGAATCAAATTACAAGGCAATTTAGATACAAGAAAAACACATTTTTAATGGCTTTATTTTAGATTAGAAATTATGAAAAATTAAATTGGCTAAAAACAAAAATTAACCTTAAAAGTTTTACTAATTTGATACACTGAGATAAAGTAATAAATATATGGGAATCATATGGTTTAAGTTTTGTGAAAATAAATACTTTAAACTATAAAAATTAGAAATTTATATGCTGACATCAAATAATAATATTGTGATAAACAGAATGTGGTTTTAGAAAAATGTCTTAATTACAGCTTCAAAATTATGACATAAATGTAATTCATTTTAAATACTCACATTCTTAAATTTCATTGCAATTTGTAAGATTGTACCAACTCATTACACTCAACAGGTGTTTGGATTTATATATGAGATTTTATCAGCTTTTAAATATTAGAAGAACATCTACATATATAATGGGCCAGGACCCATATTGGGGACGCGAATGTACCTAAACCTACTGTTTAACATCGACTACCAACAACTGACTTGAGAAGCTTGTTCATGGCAATCAGTTACACTCAGAGATTTTGCCAAAATACTGGTAAGAGATCTGGGGTTTAAACCCGAAGCTCATCAAACATTGGGACATGTACTTATACTTCTAACAACGATGGTCTCACAAGTAGAGCTGTGCCAAATCGTTCAGTTAAATGATCGGTTATTTTCGTTCGGTCATTAAAAGTGATCCGGGTCGTTCACTTCGTTCATTCGTTCTGGTCGTTCGGTCGTTCAATTTAAATTTGTTTTTTCTTTTTTTTTTGGTCATTCAATCCAAATTTGTTTTTTCTTTTCTTAATCGTTCGTTCAATATATGTTTTGTTGCTTATTTTCTGATATGCTTGTTTTCTGTGTTGCTGTTTTTTTTTATTTTCAATCACAATTTGCCATCGTAAATACGTACTTTTATTACATAAATTGTTTTCACTTTTTTTATTTTATGTATACAAATAAAAATTGTAACAAATTATACTTCAAAATAAATATACATACATATTTATATTTAGAATTTTATTTTCTAAGTTATACTACAGATCATAGGTATAAATTATTATTATTTCAATGATATTACGAAAAATTTTTTTATATAATGTATACGGAACGGACGAAAGATCACAACAAAGAAAAAACAACGATAGATCGATAGATAGATAGATAGACCGGAGAAAACTGATTCGGTCACATCGTTCATTTGACTGATTCGTTCAATTTAACCCTTTCGTTCGTGACCGACAGCTCTATTCACAAGAGTATGTCAGTATATGTATGTGTGTTCAAGAATTGTACTCATAGCCAAAAAGCGTGAAGCCACATAGAATAATTACATAATAGAACCTCCGGTCAATTAGTTTTAAAATATGGAAACGCAAAAAATCGTTGTTTTATTTTATTCTTTTAACTGCCCTTAAATATAAAGTTTACATTTTCTTCTTTACACGTCACTTTCATACTTTCAGCAATTAAATCTCAAGGTTAATATAGAACAAAAGTAGTTCAAAGAGAAGCATATAACAGACCAACCTAAACTAGAGCGTAAAGCTGAAAGTAATTTTGTGCTTGTAATTATAATTATAGTGTTATAAGTAAATAAAAATAATTTAAAAAATTGATCACTTTTCCTGGGGCTCGATCTTCGGGTCTCCAACGTGTTGTAAAAACGTCAACGTTGTGCCAAGAACAATGTCATTATCTAAAAAGAACAAAGGAAACCAAAAAAAAAAAGGCAACAACAGCAGTTTTTGAACTAACTTCACTTCATTGTGCGCTGTCAAGATTAGGTTTTCCAGTTGTAAAGAGTTTGTGCTGGTGTCATACATTTTATATGGGCAGGAGAATATTTTATAAGCAATTTGCGTTTTATGCTCTAATTTAGGTTGGTCTGTATTAGTGTTGTCAAATTCTGCTACTTTTCACTACTCGATAGTACTGAGTACTTTCGTTTGGGTACCCAATACTACTCAATACTTTTAACGGATTTTTTTTAAGAAAAAAATGTTTGGCCGTTAAAATTTAAATTTTCCATATTTCCAAATTTTTTCTTTCAAGTATTGAGTACCCAAAAATTAGTACAAATATTCGATACTCGGTACCCATTACTTAATACTTTGCAAGCACTAGTCAGTATGAGCTTTGATTGCCATATACACACATGCAAAATGGAAACAAAAATTTCAGAAAAATAAATAGCAGTTATTCCACAGGCATACGAGTTTCGAATTTAATAAAAAAACTATTTCTAGGAACTGAATTTAATGTTTTAAAACATAGACAGCTCTTTAAATCATGTGCCTTCTATGGCAAGCATATGATAAATTCTTTAGTGATTCATTCAAAGTACAACTGTTTTTGGTTCAAATAATTGTCTATTAAATCTAAATAACCAATATTTTCCATAATATTTTCTTTTCCTTGCTCAAGGCCATTCCCACAGCATACGTTCATTATTTAAGCTATTTTCAGCAACCTCATTATTATTCAATAATTCATTTTTTTTAAAGAACTTCCCCCACTAACAATAAATAACTCTACTTAAGCAAAATCCTTGGCCTCATGTTACATTCACACCTGACATTCTATCTGAATGTACGTCCGTATGTACATACATGCCTACACTTATAACAACAACTGAATTTTATGAGTATGTTCCCCTATTTCTTATTTTTCATTTTTGCTAATGATCATAATTTAAATTTATTTATAAACAAATACGAGTATTCCTCATACACGTACTGGTATCAAAAATACATACAATTTGCAAATGATTAAGATAATAACTTAAAACATCTCCCCCAAAACTTAATCGAAAAACCCAAAGAAAAATAATATACAAATGAATTAAAATGTTAAAGAATATTGTATTACGACTATACATAGTGCCCACGCACTTACTATGGGATATGAGTTGGCCCCTTGTTCCTAAGGCTTGTACGTCTGCCTGTCCATTTATCTTTCATTTAGATTGTCTGCTTGATCTATAAAGTAATCAAAAAAATACCCCAGGTGTACAAAATATACTCTGTTAGCAGTTTAACTTGCTTCAATGGGGTAATCAAGTAAAAAGGATATTCACACAAATAGACATGAGCACTCAATGTCGACTGAGTAAGTGAATGAGTGGCCAGCAAATAAAATAAATGCTGCAGTTACCGCCACCGCCACTACCACCACCGCAAAGTGCTGAGGTGATATACAATAAAACGAAAATGGTTAAATAAAAAGTAAAACCCCTATCGAGCCAGTAACTAAATTTATAGCAAAAATACAAATGTTGCAAGCAAGAAAGGAAATATTGCGTTTGCAAAAGTCGTAAAAATCAAATAAATCCCAGTGAATAACAAGAAAATGAAACAGATTATGGCAGAAGCACAAGAAACAACGAAAATAATATAAAAACAACAAACAAACGGCGCATTTGCCAAGAAGTAGAAAAGAAAAAACCACATGAGAAACAAAATCCATCCATAAATGAGGTAAAACAAGTGAAAATTTACGTGAATTGTTGTGAGGTAACTTAAGCGCATCAGCTTCAGCATCGACAGCATCATCATTATCATTATTATCATTAACGATGTTGGTGTACTCGTGGTAGTAGTATGTTCGTTCTGTGCAGTTGTTGCCTCCTCATCATCAATTGATTTAAGAGCAGATTGCTTGCCACGAGTGATGTTGTTGATTACGATGAGGACCACGTTTTATGTGGCACTGTTTGTTGCTTAATATTTACGTTAATCCACATGAAGATACTCGTACATAATATTTTTTCATCTTTAGCTGTATTTTGTTTTACTCATCATCGTTTCAGTCTTAAAAGCAATAATGCAGAGAATGTTAAGCTTCTGGTGGTTATGCACGTGTTTTTGCCAGTTTCTTATAATTTTTTTTTTTTTTGTTCAGGTTTTTAATGTTTTTTTTTTATATTTCTCTGGTAGAAGACCCGCTGTATTTGTGGATGAGTGTGGTATTATATGGATACAGACGCACCACTAGTATTGAAATGACGTGCATGCCACCAACTGTTGAAATTGTGCGTATGTGTGTTATCGCATTTTATTTCTGATTTTGTGCTTTTCTTTTTAATACTGAATGCAAATCTTTTATAAAGAATTGCTTGTATGAATATTTGTAGATTTTTTGCTTTTTTTCGCACAATTTTTCTGTAGCTGGCTTTTTTATAGTCGCAAAACATGTTAAAGACACGACTAACTGGCGGTGTTGGCGTCAATGGCATAAGCCATTATAATTGCGGTAACACCAACCATTGCCAGTTGCAGACAACATCAAGAGAATATTAAATATATGCAACACACTCGCTATATGGAAATTTATTATATGGTTGCCAATTCATGAAATAAAAAGGTTGAAGAATGATTTTGATTATTTTCAAGATTTAGCTGACTTTCTTAGTTCTCAAATCAAATGTCGGGAATTGGAACAATAAAAGTTCTATCCTTGGATAAAAAAACCCATAAATATGGAGTGTAAGAAAACTTTGAGTTCCAAAAGCTTTGATTGTTAACATCAGGTTCTAAAATAGAAGATTTCAATTTATCTTTGGATAGGAATTGTGATCTTCTACTTCAATGCTAACACCTTTATGTGAAACATGTATGATTTTAACAATAGAGTGTCATTGAAGATCACGTGTTTGGTCAATAATTTAAAGAAATTGAACTCATTTGAAATAAGTGAATAGCTCTGATATATAATACGTGAACTAGAGACTTGTTTTTATGTGTTGAGGAAAATAATTTTAATTCGTTTTTATTTTTAATTTTTATTTTTTATTAAATTATTTTGTACATTATTTGAGGTCTTGTCTATTATGGTGAGAATTTAAGAATGCATTTAAAATGAATTCAATTCGTGAAATGATTTGGAAGTTGTGGAAATAAAATTCATCTTAAATCACTTATAATTTATTTCGCTGGGAGTTGATGCAAATTATTATGTAAACTACATCAATATCGGCATAAAGCTCAAACACCTTATAATTTCTTCAATGTATATCGTCGCCACAAACGCAGATGGCCCACAAACTGGCAAGTACCCGTGCTTTAGTATACGTTACCAACACTCACATGATGAGGGGGAATTCTTGTTCGTTAGTTGTATCCTCGTTCATTTTTTATTTATTTATTTATTTTTATTTATTTATTTAATATTCAAACACAGCACAACAAGAATATATCTTATATAATAGTAATGATTAGGTTATGTTAAATAAACTACTAAATTTAGAAGATATAAATATAATAAAAATAATAGTAATCAAAATAATAATAATAAAAATAATAAAAACAAGATTAAATCAATTTAAAATAGAGTAAATTAAAAGCAAAATTATATATTCATTAATAAAAAAGAGAAAAACAAAAAACTAATTATTAATTTAGTGAGTAGTGTGCGAAAAGTGCGGACCTACATTACATTGCACTGCCTTTTAACTGAATACTGGACGGAAGTTGGTTCCATAAGCGAATAGTGGTAGTAAAAAATGCCTTTCAGATACCAGTTTATAGTGTCTTATGGTATTCATCTTGAGCTCTCTGTTAGACCTCGAAAATTCCAGTCGATTATATAGATAAGGAGGTTGTTTTAAATATATAATTTTATGTAAAAATACCAAAAAAAAAAAACACTTTATTTTCAGCATTTGCAAAGACAGTAATTATATAGGGAGATCAAATCATAATGCACGATATTAATTTTGAGTCACACCTTAAAGTTAAGCAATTGAGAACCATGTTAAGATTGTTGAAGCTTTTTATGAATATGGGGATTCAAATCAAAACACATACGAAAACCTTGTGAATTTTTTTGATAAGCATAGTGGAATAAATTTTTCCAAAAAAGAAAGAATATTGCGAAAATTACAGCAAATTCGGCCTGAAAAAAACACTAGTTCTTTCTTCGGAAAACATTGCTGTTGTACGCTACATTGTGGCAGAAGAGCTGTAAACCTCGAGTCGTCGTCGTGCCCATTACTGGAACATCTCACGCACATCACTGGTGTGAATAAAGATTTGAACAGAGCACAATTGACTTAAGAGTTAAAGCTTACTGAGTATTTCAACCGTCGTCAATATGTCGAGTTGTTGGTGAAACAGACAGAAGTTTATGCTGACTGAATATCATTTTCAGTGACGAGACAAACTTCTACCAGATTGGATTCGTTAACAAGCAAATGAGAATCCAAAAGTGATTGTGAATTCTCAAATAGTGACTGTTTGGTAAAATGGGCTAGCAACGTCGTAGGGTGTTACTTCTTCGAAATTTAGATCGGCTAAGTAATGACCGTAAATTGTGTTCGTTATAGCTAGATGTTAACGAACTTATCGTAGCCAAAAATTGAAGACATAGACCTAGACGACATGTGGCTTCAACAGGATGGTGACACTTGCCACACAGCCTACGAAACCATGGGTATTTTGACAAGGAAATTCAATGCCCGTATTATCGAATATAATGGCAATATTAATTCGGGCCATGGTTATTTCCGGAAATACTTGTACTGAATGGGCAATTTAGCTATTCCTTCTTGCTTCTACTGCGAGACGTTTGATGATGATGCTGAACATACCTTTTTCTACTGCATCAAATGGCAGAATGAAAGAGACGCGCTGCGAGAGCGAGTCGGGTATTTTAATCAAGACAACATAGTGAATAAGATGCGTGAATGCGAGCACCTATGGACCACCATACGGAACTACGTTGAGCGCATACTGCGAAGGAAGAAGAGGGATCTGGATATATTCCATCAAAACGAGATGAGAGTAGGAGCCGATGGCTTGGTGCTGAAAGCGGTTCCGGGAAGGTATTCTCACCAGCGGAGGAGGAGGGATTGTTTCAGTGGATTCACCACTCGAAGCAGCTGGTGATGACCGGCTGTAAGTGCGAAGGCATTTTAAACCCTACCTCATACACAAAAAAAAAAAAAAAATTGGCCTCCTCAATCATGAAACTTCACACCGTCGAATTTGTTTCTTTAGAGATATTCACAAGAAAAAAGTGTACGTTAAGAAGCTAAGAACGATTCAAGCTGATGTATAATGTAATGCCTGTCAATGGATGCCATAAAAGTTCCAAATCTGGCTGTCATGTGCAATACCGTGTAAGTTGTTCTATATTCTATGTAGTTACGTTCTATTTTATTTCTGTATCGTTTGATTAAAAATTGTTATTGAGGTTTTAATTGTTTTAACTTTTCATATTAAAAAATTATACATACATAATTGGCCATTACAACCCTGTATAAGGGTTACGGTCTAGCTTCTACAATATATTGGCAAACCGTTTAATAAATTATTGGATAATAAGGAAATGGGCGGGATGGATGGGGTACTTCGGACAAGGCAAAGTCTCTGATTGGGGTCAACCTGGCGGCCTCCAGAACGATCCTTGTTCCCGTTGTATTCAAGTCGACATACAGCCTCCACGCGGCCCTCCTGGATGACATTCTAGCACCCGCTAGCTTGTTAACTAATGTATGCGGCGATTGTCCAATCCCCTGGACTTTAAATTTGGGTTGTGCGTAGGGCTTGAAACCCACCACGTAAAAACATTTTTTCAATGAAAACCAATACAATAGCCTCTAAACGGACCCCCTTTTATGTTGACGAACTTGGCAAACGTTTTAAGGACTATGATTTACGGATATGCACCTGGAATGTGAGAACCCTTTATAGGGAAGGTGCCTCTATCCAATTGGCGGATGCTCTCACGAAATGTAGGGCTGACATCACCGCCATCCAGGAAATGCGATGGATAGGACAAGGTTGTACGAGGCAAGCAACATGTGACATCTACTACAGCTGCCATGAGAAGAGACGCGAATTTGGCTGCGGATTCGTAGTAAGTAAGAGACTGCGCCATCTTGTCTCGGAGTTCACCCCCGTGAACGAAAGAATTGCTACGATCCGAATAAAGGCAAAGTTTTATAATATCAGCCTTATTTGCGTGCACGCCCCGACGGAAGAGAAGGATGATGCGGTCAAAGATGCTTTCTACGCAAAGCTCGAGGACGTATACGATAGGTGTCCGGCACATGACGCCAAAATTGTCCTCGGCGATTTCAATGCGAAAGTTGGACGTGAAGGTATCTTTGGCCCCACTGTCGGACAGTTCAGTCTTCATAATTCCACCTCACTGAACGGCATGAGACTGATCGATTTCGCCGCGGCGCGAAACATGGTAGTTTGTAGCACCAGGTTCCAGCATCTCGATATCCATAAGGCCACCTGGCTCTCTCCTGATCGATCTACCAACAACCAGATCGATCACATTGTGATTGATGGAAGGCATGTATCCAGCATACTAGACGTGCGCACATTTAGAGGTCCAAATGTCGACTCGGACCATTATCTTGTCGCAGCCAAGATGCGACTGCGTATATGCGCGTCGAATACGACACGTTCTAGTGTGCAAGGGAAGCTGGACATCAAAAAGCTGCGATCACAAGAGACAGCCAGGTCGTTTTCCGATCGTCTTTCTAACGAGCTCAATTACATCCCATCCTCTCTCGAAAGTATTGGTGGACAGTGGTCTCACATCGCTCACTCCCTGCGCAGCGCTGCAGAAACAGTTCTTGGTTTTGAGCGTCCTCCCCGCAGAAACCAATGGTACGATGAAGAGTGCCGTGAGGCCACTGCAGCAAAGAACGCTGCCTATAGACGAACATTGCAGTCCACCACTACAAGAGCAACGGTGGAGGCGTATAGAGAAAAGAGGAGGGAAGAGAGACGCCTATTTAGAAAGAAGAAAAGAGAGCAAGAAAGGCGTGATCGTGAGGAAATCGAGATATGCAGGAGTAGAAATGATGCTCGAAATTTTTATAAAAAGATAAGGCGTCTTACTACTGGTTTAAAGCCCGGAGCAACCTTCTGCAGAGACGAACATGGTAACCTGGTTACAGATGCACAAGGAACACTAAGATTATGGAGACAGCACTTCTCTAATCTATTGCAGGGCGATGGCGACACAAATTCCGCCTCTAGAGATGCTGTGCCGGACCCAATCATTAACGACGACGTCGAGATCCCGTCCCCCAGCCATGAAGAGGTCAAGGTTGCCATATGGCGACTGAAGAACAACAAAGCAGCTGGACCTGATGGTTTGCCAGCTGAACTCTTCAAATATGGAGGCGATGAGTTGGTTAGGTGCATGCACCAGCTCATTTGCAGAGTATGGCTGGAGGAAAGTATGCCCAACGATTGGAATCTTAGTGCTCTCTGTCCCATCCTGAAAAAGGGAGATCCCACGATATGCACCAACTACAGGGGTATAAGCCTCCTCCCTATCGCATATAAGGTTCTTACGAGCGTATTGTGTGAACGGCTGAAGCCATTCGCCATCTCACTGATTGGACCTTATCAGTGCGGCTTCAGACCTGGTAAGTCCACCATTGACCAGATATTCACACTGCGCCAAATCCTGGAGAAGACCCATGAAAGTCAAGTCGACACACACCATCTTTTTGTCGACTATAAGGCAGCCTTCGATAGCCCAATAAGGGATCGCGTTTATGCCGCAATGTCTGAGCTCGGTATTCCTGCTAAGCTGATAAGGCTATGCAGAATGACGCTGAGCAACTCCTGCAGCTCCGTCAAGGTAGGAAGAGACCTCTCCGAGCCTTTTAATACCGTGCGAGGTTTCAGACAAGGCGATCCCTTATCCTGCGACCTCTTCAACTTCGTCATGGAGAGTGTTCTGCGAAAGGCGGGTGTACATCGTAATGGCACTATTTTTAACAAAAGTGTGCAGCTCCTTGCGTATGCCGACGACATAGACATCATTGGGCATACCAAGCGAGATGTCACCGCAGCCTTTAATGCTATTGAACGAGAGTCTGCTAAAATGGGTCTGGCGGTAAATGAGAGCAAGACGAAGTACATGTTGTCGACGAGTAGGGATGCTGATCGCATCGGCTCCCAGGTTACAGCCGGCAACTATACATTCGATGTGGTCAAGGAGTTCATCTACCTTGGCACCGCCATTACCAGCAAGAATGATGTCAGTCTGGAGATCAAGCGAAGAATTACACTGGCCAACAGGTGCTACTACGGTCTCGGTAGGCAGTTTAGTAACAGAGACCTCTCTCGTGCGACGAAGTTAACACTCTACAAGTCGCTTATTCTTCCGGTGCTTCTCTATGGTGCGGAAGCATGGACGCTGTCTTGTGCCGATGCAGCGGTCCTGGGAGTGTTTGAGAGAAAAATTCTTCGCAAGATCTTTGGTCCACTGAAGCAAGGCGATGAGTTTCGCATAAGGACCAACTATGAGCTGTATGAGCTCCTCGGCGACGTAGATGTTGTCCAGCGCATTAACATCCAGCGGCTGCGCTGGCTCGGCCATGTTGTTCGGATGGAAGAATCTGCTCCAGCGAAAAAGGTTTTCGATGCGAAGGTCACTGGACGTCGGCGTAGAGGACGTCCATGTTTACGTTGGAAAGACCAGGTAGATGGAGCCCTGTCATCAATTGGTGTGACCAACTGGAGAAGGCGTGCGCTTAGCAGAGACGCCTGGAGACTAGTGTTGAGGCAGGCCGAAACCCGTTAACGGGTTGTTATGGCCAGCTAAGTAAGTAAGTAAGTAAGGAAATGGGCCCGACTGGTTGAGTTTCCTTAAAGAAATTACAAATTGCAGTCTTTCAATTGTATGACTTGTCGTAAAATGTTTTATGTTCTGCATTGTAACAGTTCACAGCAGCACTGGTTTAAAGATGGGTCCTTACTATCTGCTCTAAGCATTGGTTTTTTTAATAGCATCTTGTACAGTTGGCAACTCCTTGTTGTAACGCAAACAATTATGCAGAGTAACAAAAACAGAAAAAAAAGTGTAAACTTTAAACTTTTATACCAGCCAAATGCAATTGGAAATAAATGCGTTAAGATTTTGCAGTTTTCAGCTAAAATCGTAAACGACATCATCAGAATATTTACACGGGTTGTTGTGTTGCGATTTAAGTTGGCGTAGGCTGCTGTTTGCTGGCAAGTAGTACTGATATGATGTCTTTGAAATGGCTGGCTGGATTCTTTAGTTAGTCGGTTTAGTTGACTTGGCTTGGCTTGGCTTGGCTTGGAAGCATTCATAAAATATATGATCGTGTATGTTGGTTTTGAACCAGATGTGTTTGCATACGAAAAATTCTCTGCCTTTGTTGTTGTTGCATGCATGCTTAAGTGGCACGACAATTGGCACTTATACTCTGAAAAGTAGATGATGAAGGCGAGGATGATGATGATGTTGATAAAGGAGTAGAATGATGTGGAGTTTTTGATTTCCTTTTTTTTTTCGTTTTTTTTTTTCTTGTGAGATTATAGACTAGTGGCGCTGCTGATGAAGATGATGTTGTTGATGATAGTGGTAGTATATGGCGGTGGTGTCGATTAACGATGGTGATGGTGGCAAGTTAGCTCTTACGTTATTCACACATGTCTGCATTCATGCTTCCATGCATGTGCATATATTGTTTGCATATGAAACGTGCTGTTAATGTTACATTGAATTTATATGCATGACGTTAGTCGTTTATTTGTTTTTGTTGCCAACACAGCTTACCAAATACATATTACCAATCAGTGCCAGTATACTCTTGTCAGTCCGGCAAGTAAGCAGTCATATACATACATATGCATACTTATACTTGTACTCAACACCGACTGTGGTCATCACTATGGCCGCCATGCAAAAAACCTAAAAAAAAACTTTGTAGACAATGCTGCCGCCTCCAATGTTAGCTAAAAACGAATAGTTAAAAGGGCCAAGCATAGACATGGTTGGATGAATTAAAACCTCTTGTACACATTGTTTTCGTCGTCATTGTCGTATATGTCTAAATAACTGAATGGCAATTGTGTTAGAACTTGAAGAGTTTAGTTGAACTTCAAAAAACTACAAATGATTTAATCCGAAAATATAAAACCCAGTTGTTTTCAATGCGAAAATTGTTAAAACAATAACAGTGTATTTGTTATGCTGTGCTGCCAGAATTGGAATTTGCTTTCGCTTTTATAAACTTAAGTACGAGGGGTAGTGTCTACTCTATTTACAGCGATTGCAAATCTATTGTTAACACATTTCTACCATAAAACAGTTTTTTTTTGGCTTATTTCTGTAAACAAAGTTAAGTAAAAGAAATAAAGACTAGATACCGACAATTCTTGTGAGTAATGTTGTTGAAGCTGCCTGCTGCTGTTGCTGTTATTGATGCTGATGTTGGTTGAACAAAACGTGGTTGCATGCATCTGATAAAGTACATTTATGGTGCATATTATATGTATGTATGTAAGTAAGCAAGTACAATTTTGACTACTGAGTGCACCTACACGTTTCAAACACAAAACACTATAAAACCTACAACAACAATAACTACTATGTTACTAACCATGCAATCAACCATATCATCCAAATTTACTTATTCCGTATTCACATACTCGTATAAATACTACGCTCAAGTACATTAAAGATTGTTTGCAATATAACAACTATTCGTAGTACGAGTACTACTGCTTTTAGTTTGTTTAACGATTATTTTGCTGGCACATGTATTCTGATTCTGTAAACAGCTCTGAAGGATTTATTTAAATTTTTCAAATGCGTTGTTCATGTTTTCTGTCGTTTTTGCATTTTGGATTTGATATGTTATTGCATTGTTTTTTTTTGTGTGTGTTTTCTTCATCAACTTTATCTTTTCTTTTGTTTTGCGAATGTAAAATTCAAGTAACACATTCGTACTATTGAAAGTATGATGATGATGATGATGATGTGGTTGTCTGATATCATTGTAGTTTGTTGGTACCCTAAGGATTTTTATCGGGATATATATTATCGATTTTAATATAAACTATGTCTGTGGCATAGTCGCCGTGGTCTAGTGGTTAGTGTGTTGGATTACTATGACGATAGCGTTGAGTTCAAATCTTAACCCTGACATCTTAAAAGAAATAGACTTTTGAAATTTTCAAAGAGAATATACTTCAGATATACGGGAATCTTTTGAAAAGTTATGGCAAAAGTAACATAAATATTTATGCTCAAATATTTTGGAGGTGACAATTTGGCCAAATTATTTTTTATACTTAAAAAAATTTTTTTATAAAATTACGAGTATATGCTTATAGGCAAGATATATTTACATAAAAAATATGGCATTTTCATCTTCTCACGTACAAGCTCTTAACGTTTGTTCTCATAAAATCCAAAAGCTAAACTAAAAGTATTCATTTATTAATAAAATTACCAGTAATATGCAAGGAAAAGAGGAATAAAATCTTCATCAAAACTTGAATAAAATTATTTGCCTTTTCACGCCTATTTATGTTACACTTAGTTATGTAAACACTTCTAGAATATCTCAAGTTTATGACTTTCTCAAAAACTGAATGGAATGATTAATTTTTAGTCCCATATATAAAAAGTTTCCTTTAGGGTTATAAGATCAAGAAATAAATTCATCTTCAACTACAGCTTCGAAATATTTACTATATTAAATTGGAAGGGAAGCCTGAGAGGGAAATCTAATTTCCCGAGGTTGGTTCTATGTATATAAATAAGCCTTATACTAAAAAGAGAGTAAAATGAAAGCTGTAGCCTACTTGCCTAAAACTTGCTGTTACTATTTTTTAACTTCTACTCACGAGACAAATATAATCAAAAAGAAAAGTACAAAAATCTTTTGCATTAGCGTTCCTGGCTACCCAAGTTCTGGATATAACGAATATTATGTCTCAGGCATATATACATACATACATACATACATACATACATACATACATAATTGGCCGACAGCTACTCGCAGCACTTATGTTGTGTGTGTGTTAATTTTTATCCATGAGTACCGGGACCTACACTTTAAAGTCGACTCAAAACGACAGATTTGAGAAGCATTTTCATGGCAATCAATTACTCCCAGAGATTTTCCCAGAGGACTTCTGAGAGGTAGTCGCCGAAAGAAATAATTTTTCATATTTCTTTTTTCAAGATTGTCAGAGCTGAGAGTACAACGTTACTTAATTAGATAATCTTGAGTTTGTTATCAAACCCTAAAAGTGGCCCTATAGCACCAGCATGTTGAGTGTTTTGTCAAGCATATATATTTAGAAACACCTTATAAAGTAAGTACATTTATAAGGTGTATGTGATAAATACTCATATGACATAAATAATGTCCTTCAATCAATAGTAAGAATACATTCCGAAAGAAATGAGGTTGTAGCTCATTACACTCTTAAATTATTTTCACTTTTATAACATTTCTGTGTTTTTTTTGCTTCTCCAGATTTTGTAAATACGGGAAATACGAGTACGAATATAATTTCCTAGACAAAAAAATTTAATTCAAAAAACAAATATGGGCAATTTCAAAAATTTTCGACATTTTGATATTTTTTTTTCCAATTTTTTTTTTTTTTTTTGATGACACGAATGACACTTTGGTCACGTGAAGGGTGATATTTTAGCATACCAAAACAGTTCGCTTTAATCATTTATTGCAAAGGGCGCGAAAGTTATGGAGGTTTTAAGTTAAAATTCCTTTAAAAAAATTTAAAGTTAAATTTATTGGTTTATTTTTATAAATGTTGTATGGATGCATGAAACTCATTTCAAATTCATCAGTGCAGTCCAAATTCATCAATGCACTGATAAAATACACAAAAAAATATCAATTATAATTAAAATTCCTTAACATTAAAAAACGCGAATTTTTGCAAAAATATGAATGTTTCACCGACTGTTATAATATGTGTTTATATAACGCATAACTAATTTACAGAAAAACAATGTTTTAACTTGCAAATTTAAAAAATAAAAAAAATTATATAAGAATTATTTTTGAGGTTAGAATTTTTTTTTTGATCTGTAAAATTTAAAATCATGAAAATTTTTTAATGCCTATTCGGTTTTATTATCAAGCTTAAAAAAACCTTTCATTTGGTGTCAATCGCGGCGGAATCTATACATAACTGCAGATGCCTAAAGCAAAATGTGTTTGAAGGAAAATGACGCTGTACCTGCTAAATATGGACCGAATTCAACCGTATTTATATATGATCTTTAGTTCACCGCCGCACTTCATTTCCAATACTTTACATTGATTTTAAACCACGGATTAATTAAAAAAACACGAAACAAAATCATGAAATTTCGCAAAAGTTTTATTTTCTTTATAAAATTTTTGCGTTTCAAAATATTTTAACGCCTTCTTCACGTTTAGGTGCCATTTATTAAGAAGTTTAGATCACGCAATACATAAACCAGTTTTAAATATGATTGCAAATGTCAGGTGCGAAAAACTGTAATTTTTTACAAATTTACGCCAATTCTATAAAAGTTTGAGGTCATCGTTTTTAGCAACTAGCAGCCTGACATGGACGTGATATGGCGCAAATTTTAGCAAATTACACCATCCATTAAACAGTGTTGACGAAATGCAATATTCTTGAACGGCGCAAAAACGCTATAGAAAAAACTGCGAAAATTAAAAAATCGGAAAATTTTGGTTTCAAAAATGAACCGCTGTACAACTTTTTCCCAAATAGTAGTATTGGCATAACTTTTATAGTGTAAATATCTACAAAGTCTAGTGACTTTATTTTATATCAGTGGGCATCGGAAGTTTAAAACTAAAAGTAGAAAAGTGATGAAATATGAAAAAACTCTTGTAAATTTCAAGCCTTTTTTTTGAGTTTTTCGATATTTAAGTGCCCATAACTTTTAAAAATAAAGAACTGATGGTCTGAAATTGTGAATTTCTCAGTTTTCTAGTGTGGCCTACCATTTCCTTTTGACCGTTTTGGTCAATTCGAAAAAGTGGAGAAATAATAAGCATCTGAACTCAGTTTCAACAAATGTTGAAAATTTTTAAAATTGCCCATATATACTTTTTTAAGTTTTAGAAAGAAATTATCAAAAGACTAGAGACTAGTAATATTATCAAACCGGTAGATAAAACTAATCCCAGTTACTAGTTTTGCTTGCGCTTCCATTACATAATCTGGTATATTTCCCTTGTGCTTAAATCAGCTTAACTCCCATGTATTCTTACGCTCTTGCTTTCAGTCGTCACTGAAACACCGACGAATTAACATGCATGTTGGATATACACTAATTTATTGTTGACAGTGACAATAGCAATGCAGACAAATATTTTATTATTATAAATGCGTTGAATAATCCCCACTACCTTATTTTTAATAGAACATTTAATTTTAATTTATAATTTAAACGTTTTTAGCGATATTACCATTCTTTTCATAAAGTTCTTGAATGAAAAAGAAAAACTTCTATTAAAAAAGTTTTTTTTTGCTTAAAAAATTAAAAGTAAAGTTTTTTTATTGTTTTTTTTTTATTTTTTTGTAGCATAGTAGTGCATATTTATAAATTGTTCTTATAAAAGTAAATATTTTAGATAAAATATTACATATAATTTTTAATCAAAAAATACATATCGTCGAGCGGGAGTTTATGTGCTATATCCGGAATTTCATATTTTTTATATATCTCGAGTTAATGATGTCACTTAGGTTTTCGGCCCCAAATTTTTCAAGTCTACAATCCGTTTTTGGATAACTCGTCCAGTTTCGGAGATAAATAGCTGAAAACGGGGTGCAGATGTTAAAAATATTAGTGTCAAAAACCTAAAGTGGCATCATTAACTCGAAATATATAAAATGGCGGATAGAGCATATAAACTCCCGCACGACGATATAGTTGCTAATTCTGCTACTAACACGTTCAGCAGTGTAATTCTCACAGGCATTGCCGGTTACGTAGGCGACCAAGCGACAATTTAATCATATATAGCTGAATGAAAAACCAATTTCTTCCATTCACTCTTTGACCATCACTACCTTTTAAAAATTACCAAAGTACGCTTTCAGTAACACTCGTTCTTTTGCGGACACAGTTGTTTTTTCCCTTAAAACACAATCAATTACAGTGTTGGTCGAAAGAAAAAACATCTTGAATTGGCATATTAAAATAATGGCTATATGAAGTATCTTTACATAGAACGTCAAATCGATTGTAAAAATCATTGAAATTATTTTTTAAACCCTTTTCACATTGAAGGGTATTTAACATTCTACTTTAACCTAAAATGTATAAAGCTTTCTTGTTTTGTACTAAATTTAGATTTGCGTTACTAGCAATGCACACATCTGTTATGTTACAATAACACAATAAAGAAAAAACAATAACAACAAAATAATAAAATACAACACTATCCCCAGTCTACAACATTGTACTCCACAAAAGAACTTAACAATGTTGATTGTATTGGAAGTTTAAGAATTCAAGGTTCAATAAAAATATATCGAAAAATGTGCATAAATATTTTGTGTTAATTTTTTAAGAAGTGTAAATTTTTCTTTTTAAAAATGCATATTGGGTGGTCATTGCAAGTGATATGCATACAAATATTTCAAAATATTCCATTTCATTTGTAATATAATGATTTTTAGTGCAGTGTATCAAGAGGTGGCACATATTGCGGTGGGTATGCAAGTGTGTTAGCGAGTGAGTGACACAGAAAGCAACTTCCTTTAATGTACGTTGAGAGGAAATTGATGAAATCATTTGAACATAAATAAACTATTTACGTGGCTAGCAATTGATAGTCAATTTTCTGACAACAATGTGTCACATAAAAGACGGCAAGTGTCTGAGTTGAAAAATATGGTGTTTATTTGTTTTTCAACAAAATAAATCGGAAGCAAAAAACAAAAATAGTAACAATTTGAATAAATATTTGTTAAATTAATCTGGTTATATGTAATTTAGGAATAGACAGTTTTTGTATATATTTTATTAACATTAGCATAAATAATTTTTTACCATTTTGAATTTCAGATAACAAGGTTAAACACAAATACTATAAACGAAAGATTGTGAAGAAAAAGTGGGTCAAGTACATGGATATATAAATATTTAGACCATCTAATAGGACTACAGTAAATCAATTTCACATAAAAAACACATGATGGGGGGATTTAGTTGCAGGTCCGTTTGTAATAATTGGGACCGACCGAAGGCCGGCAAAAAACATGAGCTTTCGGTGTAAACACAATTTTACCCACAGAATATTTTCGAACTTTATTTCATTTTATTTTTACGAGTATTATTTCATAACGATAATTACCCAGTAACAAAAAAAAAATAATAATTAAAGGCCCCATTAAGTGAAATAACTTTTAAAAATCATCGTTTTGATTTTCTTCTGTACATTTTTCGAGACTTATTTCTTGCCACCCATTTTTCAAGTGTTAACAAATCCGTTAAAAATGTAGGAATTTGTTGAAATTTTGGAATAAATTCAAAATGTATTTAATTCATGTAAATACATACATACATACATACATACATACATATATACATAATTGCTCATTACAACCCTGTTTCAGAGTTATGGTTTTTCACAGAACACATATTGTGTGCGTCAATTTCTATCCATGAACGAATGACAGACTTGATAGGCCTTATCTGGCAATCAGTTACACTCGCGGCTTTTGCCAAAAGAAGTGGTCGTCGAAAGAAATATTTTTTTCATATTTATTTCTTTGAACCCGGTGCTCTCAATTTCAATTCAATTCGAATAATGAAAGTAGTGAATATGATATTCTTCTTGAATACATTTCATTTTATCTTACTGGATTTTTGGTAATCTATTTAGATGCTCTGGATCAGGAAAAAAAGGAGACTGTTTATAACCTTATGGGTCACTGTCTGTTTTTAAAAAAGACAGAGGACCAATCTTCCCTACTCGGGATATCGAATCACTTATTCAACATCTGCCAAGCTAAGATGTGTGCACTGAGAGAGTAATGTGTCAAGGTATTAAGTCCGAAGTTAATTGAGCATTACGAGAAGAGCTTTAGTAGAGCGGGACAAAACGCATCTGTAATTTCTAATGCAGCAGATCTCAATGCAAACTTTACTCACGGCAAATCTGCTCAATAATGAACCTAATAAGGTTCGATAACAATCGAATATATCAAGCACATAACATTAGGTCATGATCTCCATCTTGACCACAATGCCCAACAATATATTACACAAGCCTCCTTATGAGACCTAGATATTTAATCTCGGAACTCAAACGAAATCGATTTCCGTTTATGCTCGGTAATCCAAATTACACTAAGTCCGGCATCATTAAGATGCTATAGGGAAGCATTAAGTTTGTTAGAAAGTTTCTGTGGACACATGCTGTAATTACGATTTTATAAGCCTTGAAAATCAACCTAAATAAGAAGCGTATTTACTGTCAGCTTCTAGAGAGCTCCACCTGGCAAAGTGGCATTTGTAACCCCAAAAGAATTTTAGGAGGAGCTCAGTTAATCTATCTATACCGGTATCGAGTAGAACAAAAAAGCGTTCACATTTGAGTTAAGCCAGACTTTATGAAATCCAATCCAAAGATTTTTCCATTTGTGAAATAAGCGAATATAGTGCACTCTCAACTAGTTTTTTCTTATATAGACATATTGAGAGACAGACAAGAAGGAAGAACTAATGAAGTTTCAAATATGAAGAACAAGAACTTTCTCCAGAGTTTTCAAATGAGTCAAAACTTTTGCAGTCTACAAACATAAGAGAATGGAAGTGAACTCAAGTTGTACACTGGAACTCCCAGTCGGGTCTCAGGCACGATAAGGCTGTAAGTCCGATGTTCTGAAGTTTAGGAGACCAGACCTGAAAATCATAAAACATTTTCTCACGGGTCACTGCAGTGTGAGAATGCATTTGATGAGAATGGCGATCACAGACACAGATGTCTGTAGACTATGCTCACAGGCATCAGCGACGGCGGAGCACATATTGTGTGAATATGTGGCTCTTGATAGGTTTAGGTGGATGTGTTTAGGGAGGCACATGGCCTCATTGGCGGACATATCCACCATTAAAGTTACGGACCTGCTGGTGTTTATAAGGTAGGCAGTTGGTCGCTAAACAGATAATAGACTCAAGGGGTGCTGGGTCTGGATCGAATAATAATAATAGTAAACCCAAGATGTGCAAAGTACTTAGATAGACAACAACAGGGGAAGAATAATATCTTCTCCATAATGAATAAATGTCAGTAATCGCCGTGGTCTAGTGGTTTGTGTGATGGCTTACTAAGCTTACGAGACCTCCGGTTCAAGCCCCGGCTCTGGCATCTTGAAGTAAAGAAATATGAAAAAATATTTCTTTCCGCAACTACCTCTTAGCAGACTTCTGGCAAAAGCTCTGAGAGTAACTGATTGCCATGAATAAGCTTCTGGGTTCGACACCCAGCTTCGACATCTTAAAAAAGAAATATAAAAAAAATATTTCTTTTGCGACTACCTCTCAGCAGTATTCTGGCAAAAGCTCTGAGAATAATTAATTGCCATGAACAAGCTTCTCAAGTCTGTCGTTCGGAGTCGACATTAAACTGCAGCTTCCGGTACTTATGGATAAAAATTGACACACACAACATGGGTGCTGCGAGAAGCTAGTCCGTAATCCTGACACAGGGTTGTAATGGCCAATTATGTATGTATGCTTTACCTCGAAGATTTTTATGGATGTGCTTTAAAATTGAGAATACGCGGTATATGAATTATTTCCAGTCAAAACTAAAAGCAATATCCTGTATATACCAATTGAGATTTATGTTGAAGTACATGCTTTGATTACAAGTTTTGCCTGAACTCACGGTCGTTCTATATACATTATAAGTTCTTAGAAAGGTTTCAGAAATTTAAATATATCGCAATGGAAATCTGGATTATAATCAGACATTTAATGTTGAATGTATTGAAGCAACTCGCAACAAGGAACTTATTGCAATATTCGCAATTTAATAATATTAATAATAAAAAATGTGTTTAATAATCATGGAAAAATCTATATGTTTAACTGAAAATAATACTTGATTTGTTAAAGCATTCATAGTTACATGTCATAGTTACATACGGCCGCCTTGAAATTTATAACCAAAATATTCATATACAATGTTTCAATTAATTTTTATTAAAATCAAACTTCTTTCAAAAAAAAAAAAAGATTATTTTTTCTCTTTATTATTGTTTTCTTTTTTGGTTTGTTTGTTAAAAACTCACTTATCATGACGTGAAATCCAACAAATGTATAAAAAAGAAACACCGAACCATATGTGACCATTTTCACAAAAATTGTATTATAAAGAACAGAAACATTGGAAAAAACCAATGTGTTCTTTGTGTACCGTAGTGCTTGTTTTTTCTGTTTTTTATATATATTTTTGCTAAGTAGCAAAATGAGCCACCTTAAACAACACCCGTTGCTCCAAAGAAACACAATAAACAAATGAAATTGAAGGCTGATTACAATAGAACTAAAGCCGCCTGAACTTCAAAATAAGAATTGGAAAAAAATTATAACGACAGGGCAAAATACAAAAAATTGTAAAAAAATTAACAAAAAAACTAACCACGGGATCATGGATATTTATTTGTTCAGACCCTCTGATAATCGCTTGCACATACGGACAAACACAAATGGAAGCAACAATATTTAAATCGAAAATATAAAACTAAAAGTAAAATAAAAGTAAAAGAGAAAAACATTAAATGAAACGTACAAATTCAAACAATTCCCCAAAGCTTTTTACAATGACGTTACAATTGAAAATACAAAACGCATGATAATAAAGGTAATGGAAAATCGCAAAAACCCTAAACCGAAATCGAAAAAACAAATAAATAAATGAAATGATAAAACTTTGTATTGAACTGTGCAAACATTAAGAAAAAAAAAACGAAACTCAACCAGATGATAATGATGATGAAGAAGAGTAACCTCAATCTTTGTATTTATTTTTGTTTTTTTTTATTATTTTTGTTTACAATACTCTTAATGTATTGAAGTAGACTTGGAGTGGATGATTCTGAACTGCCAAAAACAGCATGCGACACTTGAGGGCACATATCGCCATACAAACGAAAAAAATAAAAAATTAAAAAACATTGTTTTCAAAATATGGTTACTTTGAATTGTAAAAACACATACAAACACACACACACACACACTTACTCATAGTCTCTTATAGCCATGCATACTTCGATCCCTGTACCTCTAGCCAAATAAATACTTTTGAGAACACAAAAGCTTTACAGAATTAGCGAACGGTCATGTCAGAACCGACAAACGTATAAAAGGCTGGGTAGAAGAATTAACAGACGGACAGACATTGGCAAACAGAATTACAATAACAATAATAGCAATAACACCACAACAAAATATTAACAATAATCAGGCACTCTACAATAAAGACCCGCTGGTCAATGGGTGAAAAGAAAATCGAAAAATAATATTATTAATAACAACCAACAGCAAAAAACAGCAATAACAAAAAAGTATTGATGTACGAGGGTACTTCAAATTTATTTAAAAACTAGCTGATCCTATGCCTGCTTTGCCAGGCAAAATAAAAAAATAAATATTCTTTCTGACTAAATATATTCATAGTGTGTGAAGCCATCCAGACCAAATTTAGCAACTTTACCTTTAACCGCTCTTCATATAAGCAAAAATTATTATTTAGTTGGTATAGGAAGTACCATGCCCACTTGTCCAATTCCGCCTAATTTTTAGCTGATGATTTGCATTGACCATTAAAAATTATGATGAGCGGTTGAGTTTGCTAGAAGAGCCTCTGGCGGAGGGGAGTCTGTTGCTTCCTACCCGGATGTCTACTGCACTATGACTGTCATTAAGGAGAGGATATACAAGTTTTTCTTTGGGAAAGCACAGAGCAGGTGGAATTCCATCACTACCTGTGCTGTTTCTTGGACACTTTTGCCTCGGTATAAGCAGGGCAAGACTCTAGGAATCTTAGGAATACCTAGTTAGTCCTTGTCCAAACTTATAGCGGTGTATACGGGTCACTGGCTGATCGGTAGACATGCAGAGAGGTTGGGCCTTCTCTTTAATCCGCACTACAGAAGTTGCGGAAATTTTTCTGAGAGGAAGACTGTGGATCATTTTATTTGTGATTGCTCAGGTCTGGCAGTCAGGCATTTGTAGTTTTTTGGGGTGCCTTTTTCGATGGTTTGGCTCAATGTGCGAATCTGGATCCCCTTTCTTTACTCCACTTTATAGGCAGCTCTGGTTGGCTGTAGTTCTTTTCCTAGTTTTAAGTGATTTCAGTTCTGTCTTGCAATGGTCTCAAAACGTCACCTTGTGCTAATTGTAGTTGATCACGTTTTTGATTACCTAGCCATTTGACCTACCTACCTGCATTGGTCAGAAACTTTTCTTTTAAATATTCTCAAGGTATACAAAAATCAATATTTACCTTGTATATGAGATATCACAACCACTTATCTAATTTCGACTACTTTCTGACAAAAATGAAGGACAACTTAGAGGCGTTTTGGGGCTTACTTTTCGCACACATGCGATTTCGGATTTTAACTAAACATTAATTAAAACAATATAAGTCCTAGTATCTATCCTCTTCAAAAGCTTGGTTTAAATCGGTCTAGGCGCTTAGGTGTGATACGATTTCAAACTTAAGCAAACAATCGCCTATATTTGTGCATACAGTATTCCACCAATCTACGATGGCTCGCTATACGTAATTTCGAAGTTACGAACATCATTAATAAGTTATAAAATTCGTTATACGAATACGAAATTTCGAAGTTACAAACATCTTTAATAAATTATTTTTTTTTATTATTTTTTCACTACGAAGAGTTCTTTACAAATTTTGCTGTTTTTGCCGTGTAGTATTTTAATTTATATAAATTAATGTAAAATTTTCTTTTATAAAGAATATCTATTGTATTTTATTTTTAAAATTAATAAATTCTAACAATTGCTGCTTGATCAGCTTCAATTTTATACAAAGAATTGTCCAACAATGCCTCCTGCTAAAATCAGCAGTGATAGGTTTCGATTCGCTAATTATATGTAGCTTGTCCGAACCTCGTGCACTGCAAATTTAGCGATTGCGCGAACTTTCTCCGCTGTTCTGTGCAATTTATACTAATCCTAAAATATCAGCTGTCAAACTGTTCTATTTTTAAGCACGCCAACAACTTACTGCAAAAAGGGAGACAAATTCAAATCTTAAATTCAATTGTTGATTTGGAGACCCCAAGTATATACATAAGTACTTACTTAACTGGTCATAACAAACCGTTAACGGTTTGGTATGGTCATAACGCACTAGTCTCCAAGCATCTCTGCTTTGCACTCGCCTTCTCTAAATGTTTATATCAATTGATGACATCAACTGACAGCTTCATCAATCTGGTCCGACCATTATAAACAGGGTCGTCCTCTACACCTACGACCTTCGACCTTCGCATAGAAAACTTTTTTTATACATACGATTTTTTTTATTTTTTTTTTGATAAATATTGTTCAGAAAGTATAGCAAGAATTTTTTTCCAGTGTGTTTCTAATATACTCACTACTACACATGTCGTCGCAAGAATTAAAGAACGCTGTAAACTGACAAAAAATCGAAAATACGTTTTTTGCATCATTTTTATCAGAAGAAAAATACGCGTCGATTGGTCCCGGTTCTAGATTTCTACGATGAAAAAAAATTCACTTACGCCGTCTGCGTTTTGAAAAATACCAGTGTCTTTGTTCTACTTTCATACAGGTTTTTTGGCTCTGGTGAACATTTTTTTTTGTTTTTTTGTGAGTTACAGAGTTCTTTAATTCCATCGACGATATGTTAGTAAACTGCCGGTCTTTATGAGGAACACTGTACTACGGAACCCCCAGCGAACCCTCAAAACAATCCATTTATGTATTTCCTTAATATGAAAACAAATCCTTTAAATGTAAACTTAAATTCTAGGGTTGTGTATTCACAGATCAATGGTAATTAAGGAACTATTTGGGAGTTGAGAGTATGTGAAGCTTTTTTTGAAAAAAGAGTTTAGAAGTAAATTTGCTTTCAAAGTTCATTTTAACTCTAAGTTCTTGATTTTTATTATTAAAAGGACTGCAATTAAAATTTTAATTTACTTCTAAAATAAGTTTGACTTACAAAACAGCCCTCTTAAACTCTCTCAATTTCATTTTTATGCACAAAAAAAAATCCATCCAAGGACCACTAAACGAGTATATTTTTATTTGCAAACAATAACGAAGTCACACATTTTTGTTAAATATCGCCAAAGAAAACAGAATAACAACAACAGAACAGCAGCAAAAGTTATCAAAAAACAACAGCAATAACAGAGATGAACTTGCACATACACATACCAATCTATATATACACGCATAAAAACTATTTGCAGAAATATACATACAACTACAACAACACCAGCAACACTGGCAACATTTAAGCAAAACATATACACTTTCATACCACCAACAGCAATATTAAACGACAGCAGTTGGCAATGGTCCGTGCGGCGCCAGTTGTGTCATATTTTTCTGGAATGTGCTGCTGTTGGTATTGTTGATATTGTTGTAAATATTGTTGCCTTGCTTATTGCTTGAGTACCATATGAGAGAACAAACACACACACACACAATCAAATATATGCACTATCAAAAACCGTGCCACCATAACCATTATGCTTTAGCCAACGCCAAATTCATAGCCAAACGCAACCAGTCAAGCAAAGCAGTCATGGTTAACTTTTTAACCATATTTCCTACATTACGATATGCATGTATTTATATGTGTAAGATTGGTTGGATACAAGTGTGTGAACTTTATGCCATTTTGTGTGTGTGTGTGTGTTTGTGTATGACTTTGTTTGAATAATTTTATAACAAGAAAAAATATTAACAAAATTAAAAACAAAGCAAAAATATTTTAGAAATTAAGAAAAAGAAAACAGTCAGACTGAACATAAACGGATCTTTGAAATCGACATTTAAAGCACTCTTCCGTCTTTGGTGAAAGTTTTCTAAATATTTTCCCTCAAACTCATAAAAAACTAAAATGGATTCGAAATGTATGTGTTTTAAATACAATTTTTTATGAAAAATTTTACAAATATATTGAAAAGTAGTTTATTTTTTTTTATAACAATCATTTGTTTTTAAACTAAAATATTAGGAGATATTTTGATTAAAATTGTATAGTCTTTAGGTTTATTTAGCACCTATTTAAATAAATCATCAGTTCGGATATGCACAGCAAAATAAAACGTCAGTGGTTAAAACTGAATGTCATATTGATGTCTTTTAAATTATAATATGAAATTTTAAATTCACTTTTAATATTCATTATGATTAGAATGAAAAACAAACGTCTTATACCCTAGACAGACGACAACGTTAATTTGCATTAAGAACTAACTAATGCAAGTCAAAATTTTACCCTGACAGATGACAGGTTCTGCATTTATAGCGTAGACAGATGACAATGTTAGTTTGTTTGTGAAATGAGAGGTTTGTAACTTTGCTTACTTTCTATCCATTTTACTTACCAATAGTAAATAACTAGTTAGCCAAAAACTGTCATAATTTCGATCAATGTCGTTCAATGAATAATGTTACGATTTCAAGTAACGAGTATAATTAATAGAACGAATTTAAGTTGCTTTTACCCAAAAATTACCGCCAAACTGCTGTTTGTTCAACACTCTTTAAGATTATGGCAATTACGAGAAATAGACACCTTGTAACGAATTTAGGCCCTAACTACTTGCTGAGTGCACGGCAGTACGGGTTTCGCAGTGGCCGCTCTACTGATGACCTTTTCGTATTGTTCTCTTATAGTTGTAGTGGTTCTATTTACCAATTTATCGGTTGCCAAGTTGTTGTTCTAAATGTCTTTAAGTCATTTAACAATGTGAGGCACGAAGCTCTTATTTCAAATTTTCCTGCTTTCGGTATGGCCAATCAGCTCTCAAATGGCAGTTGCAGACTGTGAATTACCATAAGTTAAATGCTAAATTCGAGAGTACCGCAGGGCTTCGTTCTATCTTCTTCTTTATTTTTATTTTGTCTTAATGATTTTCGGTTTTTGACTTCAAATACTATCAAATCATTCGCAGATGACGTCTAAATTTGTCACTAATAGGCCGAGCCTTTTGAAGATTCGAGTAAGGAAGCCGAATATGAATGACACACTTACTAACAGCATAGTAGTTGCACTTACAGCTGGTCATTACCAGCTTCTTCGAATGATGAATTCACTAAAACAATCCCTCCTCCTCCCCTCTAACGATGTCACCTTCCCGGAACCGCTTTCCGTATTACTTCAGGAAGGCCCAGCTATGTCTTCATAAGAACCTTTTTCACTCTCCCGTATCAAGGAACGCAAGAATTGGAGCCAGCATCAAGCTATCGGCTCTTGCCGGAATATAACTGCATCCCTCGTCTTTCTTTGCAGTGCTCGACATAATTCCGTATAGTGCCCCATAGTTTACCGCATTTTAGCATCTTATACACTTCGTTATCCCAGATTCACTCTTGCAGTGAGTATCTTTCAACTTTCCATTTGAAGAAGTAGAAAAATGTATATTCAGCATCGTCATCAATCGTCTCGAAGTAGATGCAGGAGAGGTTAGCCACCTTGCCTATTCAGTACAAATATTTCAGGATATAACCATGGCCCTAAGTGAACTGAACTAAAAAGTAGTAAATCTCCCCGAAATTCCTTGGGGTCCATCTCTCTATTCAGAGGATAAATTTCGGCCTCCATATATCCCTGTCGACCCAATAGTGTTCCACTTGTTTTTCCATCTCCGCATTGACTGGCTTTACACCTCCACTAATGCTGATATTCTCTCTTCTTGAGTCCCAAGCCATTTTCCACTCAAGTGCAGGTAGGTCTCCACTGTCATCTGTGACTATGGATAATATACATATTGAGAAGGCAGACGTCATTGATGTCCTGGGCATGAAAATTTATTGTGATGTCGTTTATTATAACTCTGCCACTGAAATTTTATTTTTAACTATTGGCATTTTTGGCGAGAAGTTAATAAGTCCCACTATCATGCATTATTGAATATTACCAAACAGGCTTTGAATGTTAACAGTACATAAGTCCTTAAGAGTTAACTTTTATTTCTTCAATAACCTTAGCAGTTGCTAAAACCTACAAGTAAAATAAAATGGGGGAAGAAGGTCAACATCCAACACGTGTATCTCCGACTATTTCAAAAACTTTTTTATTTACATCTCTTGGCATACAAGGGAACAGAATTTGCTTTAAAACTGGATAGCGAAAGTTTAAAGAAAGTTTCGTGGTCACTACACCTAAAATAAGTACTTTGATGTCAAAAAAAAGTGAATCAGTTAATCGCTAACTATGTTTTACTAAGCCACAGGTGACAAATGTAAGTTCTTAAAGTCATATGCACTGTTCAATCAGGGCTTATTGACACAGCCGGTGAAGAAGTCAGCCGTTCTGTAAATGAATGCAAGGAGAATTAATAAGGATCAGTAGTTATCACAGTGGAAAAATGTTTATGGGGTCAGACCCACAACGTTACGACCACAAGGCCCTGCCAACCTCTACCTCTTTTTACAAGTATTAGTTAAGAAGAAATAGAAAAAAAATATCAAGCAAAAAATCAGAAGCTTTATAAAACATTTGCCTTTGCCTGGCCAATACAAGAAAAAGTGCATGGTTTAATACCTTTGATTACCTTCTGAAGTGGAAGTAAAATAAGATGAAAAAAAAAAAACAAATCAATGAGTATTGCCATGAATGCAGACACTCAACGACATCATCATCATCATCGTCATAAGCAATAGCGGTGGCAGCAGGAGCAGCACAAAATCATGCTTTATGGGCAAAAATTCATGCAAAATAAGAAGTGGGCGCTTGGGAGAAAAAAAAAAATTGTTAATAAACGAAAGTATACATAAAAACGTTTTGGTTATTCAATCTGTTTTTTTTTAGAATTCTTCTGCTTTTTCTTTTACTTCTCCCAAGTTGTTTAATGTTATTTGGAAATTTGTTACTTGGTTTTCAGTTTCTGTTTTTTTTTTCCTTTTATTATTTCGCAACCATATAACAAATGCCGCATGTTGCACTTATCATAGTCATATACATACTGTTGCAAACAACAAATGTGGTTGTTCTTTTATTTTCCTTTTTTTTCCAATTCTTATTGAAAATTTTGTTGCAAACTTATAATTCTTTATTTGTATGTAGATATCTGCGTTTGTATGACCTCCGTTGCATTGTTTGTTAGAGAAGAGCCATAATGGTGGCGGCATTTTTTTACAATTTTCAAAAGAATCTAAAAAAAAAACAAAAACCCAGCAGTAAGAGCCTCTCAACTTCTCAGCAGCATTATCCATACCTATTTATCCCCCAATACTGAAAAACATACATTCATAGCACATACCCACATACACAATCATTGTTGTTGATACTTATTTTCTGCAACTGCTTATGATTTTTAGTAATGCTGTCTGTGCTCAACTTCCTCCTACTCCTCATTGTAGCTGCTGTGAAGCGAAAAAGCACGTTTTCTACTCACACAAAGCATAACAACCACAACAATAACAACAGCAACATCAAATGTATCATCATAGAATTGCACAACTGTTGCGGTAAAAATATTGTATGTGCCTTTTCAGTTTGTGGTTGTTATTGCTGTTGTTTTAATATGTACTCGTAAGTAGACGAATAATTTAAACAAGCAAATGATTTGGATTATCCCATCTCTGCATTTTACAAAATTAGCATTAAAATATCAATTGCTAATTTGTATTATAAGCTCAGCGCACTCAACCCACTCCTGCCTTCTTATAAAACACAACTAACGTCATCGTACTATCGTCTGTCTCATCTTGATGATAAGGTCTATGTGCGGATAATGAGTTCTATTGACGTAGATCTGCAATTTAAACGTGTGTCGGTTATTTTTTTATTTTTTTCTTCCTCCTGCTATGTAAGTATTTATTCATTTAGGCGGTGTGTGAGTTCTTCTAAAATGCAGTTATCGCAACAGCATGCCTGTGCTTCCTTTTTTTTATTTATTTATTTATTTTTTTTTTTTTTTTGTAAAATGATTACATTACTTATCCAATGCAACTACAGATATACATGCGTACGCAGTTGTATAATCAGGATTGTCTTGGTTACAAATTGATAAATATTTATTTAATTTTTATTTTATTTTTTAAATAAATTTCGAATTGAATTCTTTTCCGTTTTTTTTTAATGGCGGAATATAAATCTTTGATTGTTTGAAGATTTTGCGCACTTTTTTGTTGTTGTTGTCTTTAGTCTATCATTTGCAAATCAATTGTCCAGCAATGCATGCGTTGTTAGCTTTTCATAACACCTCGTGGCAGCGTTATATACATGTATGTGGAGTTGTATAATGGAAAAGTTTGAATTAGGCAAAAATTCAAATTAGCGAATGCGGAAAAGCATGGTTAAAGGGTATTAGAATAGGAACTGTTCACACTGTTGTTTATTTCAAATATCAAAGTTGTTAAGCAACATTTTATTTCTTCAGAGATAAGAGCATAATAAGAGCATAATACATAATAATGCAATACTTAATAACAGAGTGTAACAGTGAAAAAAAAATGCACGGCATCCACAATATATATATATCAAAACTTAGTAAAACCCTGTACTCGGTTTGGTCAGATAGACTACCAATTTGTTTTGTGGACATCAAAATATTTTGAAAATTACTGCACTACCTAAAAAAAAGGTGTCCTCAGGTTTTGGCCAACAGCTAACTCAAGATATTGCTTAACTATGTTTGGCAATAATGTACTGCTCTACTAAAAAGTATGTTTTTCTTGCACTTTTTTACTTTTTTCAGCATAACTTACAGGGTCTCGTAATTTCTCACTAACAATATATCGCCGCAAGAATTAAAGAACGCTGTAACTGACAAAAAATCAAAAATACGTTGTTTGCATCATATTTATCAGAAAAAAATACGCTTCGATTGGTCCCGGTCCCAGATTTCTATGATGAAAATAAATTCACTTACGCCGTCTGCCGTTTAAAAAATACCAGTGTATTCGTTCTACTTTCATACAGGGTTTTTGGCTCTTATGAACATTTAGGGTTTTGTTAGTTACAGCGTTCTTTAATTCCATCGACGATATGACAATATTGTAGCCATTGTAAATCTGAACAACTTTCGTGAACATACATATCAATACAATCTGAATGTGTCTAGGCATCCTAAATAGTTTACAAAGACCAATTTGTACCCTAAAAATTTAATTTTTTACTATTTTTTAAAATAATTTTTTTTAATATTTATTTTCAATATTTATTTATTTTCAATATTTGTTAAAATAATAATTCCTAAAGACGCTACACGAAGGGGCAGCGAAATATTGAAAATAAATATATATTTAATATTAATATAAAAAGACCTTAAGCTCAGAAAAAGAGATTTATTAATAATTTTTTTAATTTTTTTTTATATTTTTTTTTTTAATTTTTAAAAAATTGTTAAACAGTATCTTTAAGTTTGAGTTTGCTGTTGGCCAAAAACTGAAGACACCCTTTTTGAGTGATGAAGTGATTTTCAAAATCTTTTGAGGTCAATAAAAAAATTGGTAGTCAATCTTACCAAACTGAGCCATTTTTCCAAAAGTCTTAATTTGTCGTATAGTGTAATTTATGATTAGACTATTTTTATAGACAAAAAAAGTACAACTGAAAAGGTATTTTTTAGTTGTATGCATCGACATCAAATGGTTTGACTGTTGAGAATGTCAAACTATTCATGTTTATTATATAAGTACATAAAAATGAAGGTGATTTTAAGTTTAGGCATGTCGCCGCATAAACATTAAAAGCCTGGACTAGTTTCAACCAAACCTATAAAGAGGGTAGTTATTGTGTCCTATAAAGGGTATTCAATTATTCGACTTTTTTCTTTGGTCGATTAATCGAGTGAGTAATTATTCGGGTTTTTTTCTTGATCGATTAATCGAATAAAATTTCAAAATTGATCGATTAATCGCATTTTGTTTTATATAAAATAACATACCAATTTTGTGTATAATTAAAACGTTTTATTCAAAAAAACAAATAACCAAAAACATAGTAATGTAATAACTTTTTAAAAATTCATTAATTTTAGTTAATTATAGTGTAGAAAATGTAATGAGATCTCATATTTTATTTTCAAACATATTATTGAAAAACTAAACCATAAAGAATATATTAATTAATTTTAATATTTGAGATCATATATATAACGATTTAATATATAAAAGTAATAATTTACTACTTCGTATGCAATAAAAATATTAAATAAGTAATTAAAAATAATTCATATTATGAGTTAAAAATTAGTTAAAAAATTGTGCACTTCTATTAAAGTAGTCTTTTAAAAAAAGGATGTAATTTATATGTTTAGCTTACAACCGATTGTTTTCTTTAGTTTTAATAAAACTCGATTTTGAGAACACTCTCTCGCTGATTGTAGATGTTGGAGAAATTGAGAGAAGTGCATGGCAAAAAATATATAATTTTAGAAATCATCCATTAAATCATTGCAGCCTCTTTTAGGTTTTTTGAAATTTTGTACACTTTTGTTTCATTTAATTGTGATAATCGATTATTTTCGTTTATTTCAATTAAATCTTCTGCAATCATATCATCATCTGACAGATTTTGTTCCATATTTTCTAAAAACATTTTCAAAAACAATTTGTTTGCAAAATCTTTTTTTTTCAGATTTTATGCAATATTTTAAAAAAGTGAAAATGTAACAGAATTTAGATATAAAATAAGTGTACTAAGTAGTTTTACACGTCTTTCATTTATTCGAATCTTAAGCCTTTCTAATAAATTATTTGGAAAAGGATTGTTTGCATTTTCCGTTGTATTAATAACAAATTGTATAATGCCTTCTAAATCTATCAATGTAGCAGAATCCTTGCCTAGCTCTGTAATAGCGACATCAAGTGGTTTAAGGGCTTTATTCAAATTTGATAAAACGTTAATTTCCATATCTGTAAAAGTCGTCAAACCAAAATCAGATAGAGCGTAATTTACGTATTTACAAATACGAAGAAAATTTTCAATCATGGTAGATAAAGATACCATCGATGCTTTACATCATGTACAAGACGAATTTCTTTTTCTTTTCTTGCAGCATAACATATGTTTGCAATTTCTTTTGTTTTTCATTAGATTTATTAAATATTTTACAACACTTAGGAAGTTTATTAATATCATTTATTATTTCTATAAATAAAGTATTTTTTATATGGATTAATCGATTAATCGTAGGAAATTATTCGAGTTATTCGTTATTCGAAATTTGACTATTTTTAATTGTTCGAACAATTATTTGAACAAAATTCTTCGATTAATCGACTAACGATTAATCGTTTGAATACCCTAGTCCTATACTTTTCGTGGTTGATATATGAAATCGCATGTGTACGATGTGTAAGCCCCAAGTCGCCTCTAAGTTGTCCTTGATTTTTATATATCTTGGTTAGAGGTGAAGTACTGAATATTTATTAGCAAACATAAAATAGAACGGATTTTATGAATTATGCATAAAACAGAGCGTAGTCATAGGAGGAAATTGTGTTAAAGAAAGAAAGAAAGATAGGTTTTAGAATATTAAATTCAATACTTAGACACACTATAATTAAAATATCATTGTTTTTGTATCTGGAGATTCTGAATTTGTAGGCAATTAAAAAACTTTAACGAGTAATTGTTTTGATTTTTTTATAGTTAAAATAAACAAAACTTTGATATGGTACTTACCAATTATGTCAATTTTTAATATGGTTTTTCTGAAATAAAAAAATAAAAAATAAATTAATTTATAGTCTAGAAATTTTGAATTTATTATTTATTTATTTATTTTTATATAAAGCGTGGTTAAATTTTAAGAGCCGATGTTGGTTAAAAAAAAAATTAAAAATCACGAAGTGCACGATATAGATTTTGATTTGTACGCCCATTTTCATAATAAGCCTGAATAACTTTAACGCGTTGCTCGATTGTGTATCTTTCCATGGTTCAAATTAAGTTAGTCTGAAATTAAGAAATGTCAAATGAAACTCAGAAAGAAACTTGACATTTAGATGTGCTTCACATCCAATATTGGCCCTTAAAATTTAACCACCCGATATTTCATAACCATTTTTTAACATTATCTACTACGTTATATGCTATTGTTTCTCTGTCACTATTCACTGTTTTGTTATTTTTTTTAATGTTTCATTACTAAGTATAACATTTGTAAGTTTTATATCAAAGTATGTATGATTATTTTTATATAAAATATTCGGGTATGTTCTGTAAACCAAAAACGAATGGAATTGAAACCGAATAAAATTTCAAATCTTTTATAATTTTATAATAAGACAAGTTATTGATATAATTTTTTAAACATTTTCTTAATAACCAATGGCATAAGTACATAAGGTCATCAAATATGTGTTGATGTGGACGTAATTAATCTTTAATTATCCTTGAAGCACACTCGATTTCAATTTCACTCGCTTTCGTTTTTCAGAACACACCCAATTTTATTAAAAACATATAGAGTTAGACTCTGAAAGTAGTGGGTTTAAGTTGATCTGAAACAAAAATGTCAAGTATAGGTTCAGGTTTGAGAAAAAGTTCTATGATAAGTGGGTATACGGCGCAACGAAATAGCTATATCAAATTTATTTATTCCTCAGAATAGATCCATTTTGTGTTTATAAACATTTTGGAGTTTGAATCTGAAAGTGTTGTCTTAGGAAGAACCATTAGACCACGACAACCATAACATTTATTTGCTAAAAAGTTGGGAAATTTTAACTCCGCTACACTACCATTATTTGCGTCGAATGTTTGTGAATTAACGAAAACAACACCATGATAACCTTTTTTGCCACAATTGGCTAACTTTGTCATTAGTGACCTTTGGTTTCAGCACAAGAGCGCCACAAGCCACTCAGTCGGCCCAGCAATTCAGTTAGTGCATGAGAAATTTCCAGGTCGAGATTTGGCCATGCCGCCATGCCGAGATTGGCCGCCTCGTTCTTGTGATTTAATACTGATGGATTATTTTCTATGGGGCCATTTGAGAGACAACCCGGTCAGGTGGAAAAACCACAAACAACTGACGTTGTGAATGATAAAATTCGGCTGTACATTGACAAGATAAGCGAAGCTGTATTGCAAAATGTGCTTCAAAATTTGTTGAAAAGAGCGGACGTCTTCCGGCGTGCTAGAAGTAGACAATTCCAAGACATCATATTCCATTATAATTCCAATATTTCTACTTTACATTGGTATCAATAAAATTGAATTTGTCAAAAAAAATTGTTTTCAAGCCATTTTACTTCCTAAGCCCAAACTTGCCCAGCCTTTATAAAGATAATATTAATAAAGGCAACATTTTAGTAAAACAAGGGAAAAACAAAGAACGTGAACGTGAACAAACCACAAACAACAGACTCTTAAAAGATGAAATTCGGCTGTACATTGACGAAATAAGCGAAGCTTTGTTGCAAAATGTGGTTCAAAATTTTGTGAAACCAGCGGATGCGTGCCGATGTGCTAGAGGTAGACTTTTCCCAGATATCATATTCCATTATTAATTCCCATTTTATACTTTCCATTGGTATCAATAAAATTGAATTTTCAAGAAAAATATGTGGTTTAAGACAAGGAAGGAAGGAAGTAAACCTAAACCTAAACCTAAAATTTGCCCATTTTTGCAATATTTTGTAAAATATTTAACGAACGTAACAGGAAAACAAAAATATTTTTTGATATCAATGGATTTTAGCGTTTCGTTTTTATATTCCAAATTTTTAATAATTTTCATTTATTTACTTCCCTTACTTTGTTTTAAAGTCCCCTTATAATAGGTTTGTTCCCGTACTTTTTAGTTAAAGTTCGGTTAAAAGAAAAAAAAATTTTTTTTTAAATAAAATTTATCTTTTTAATAAATCAAATAAAAAGAAAAATTTGTTAAAATAAAGAATGAAAATAAATACATACATATGTACTTATTTATTCCCGTGTTATACCAATTTAGTGTAGGGGAGTAAACTTAATATTATCAATAAATAAAATAAAAATTAATGACAAAATATTTTAAATATTTCAGTTTCATTTAAAAAAAAAATTATACCAAATATGTATGTACAAAAAAATTGTTTCATTATCTTATCAAAACAAAGCCCCATCATAATAATATAACAGTGCATATGCACTTTACAATGTTAAAATAATACAATAATATAAAAAATATATATCATGCGATAAAAATTTTAAATAAAAGAATACTCGTGACGTTGGTGCCACTATTTAAAAAGAAAGAAAAGAGGGGAAAACAAAACAAAACAATTTTTCATTCATAACAATACGAAGTCATAAAAACGAAAAGGTGTGCGCTGCCATACACAAACTCTTTTACTCACTGCCGAAACAAAGAAAAATGTTCAAACATACAACATGTTGGAAAAGTTGGAGCTCTGTCTCACATAATGCAAAATAATAAAAACAAAAACAAAAAAAAGCAAAAAAGAAGCAGGCGCCAATTAAATGTAAAACGATAACGCTGCACTGCTACAACAAAAACATTAAAAAGAGATGCAAATTCTGTGTTGTTTTAAGCTTTCGTCAGTTGTGGTATTTTTTTTTTTAACCATATGTAGTATGTTGAGTCATCATTCATCCATCTTTCAGCATGGGGCTTCATACTTGTTTGAAGAAGTATTCTATAGTTTTGTGGGGTGCAAGCGTGGGAGTATTTTTTATACTCGTATTTATCATTTAGTATGATGTTTGAGTTTGTTGTGGTTGCTTGCAAAGCCGGTTTGTCCATACCCGGTATATTTGAGCCAAATTGTTTTGCACACAGCATATGCCGTATAGCTGTGCTTGAATACATTTCAGTCCGTTAACGACTACTACTGCTGACGGATGTTGCTAGCGCGTGTGTAAAAGAAAAGAATTCAAAATAACACATGTTCTTTGGAAAAGTCTGTGTAACAGAAAAGAAAATTGTTGATGTGAAAAAAAGAAAAATTATAAAAATACAAAGTGAAAAACAACAAAAATATATATAATAAGTATGTTAAAAAATTATGATATGATTTCAATATAACAATTATCACCAAAAACAAGTGTTGCTATCTTTTATTTTTGGATATCTAAAACATACATACATATACTATACAATATTATAACAAGAAATAAATATATATATTTTATTAAACAAAAGTGTTTTACAATAATAAAAAACAAACAAATAAACAAGTGTTTAAATATATTATGAATTATTAAAACGCCCGCCGCCTATTTGGATTACGCGCCTTTTTTGTGGATTATTTATATTCATTTGACATTTGGCCTATATTCTAAGTCTTTAGGATTAGGATAACCTATTTGAAAAAAAAAAATAACGTCATAATATTATTATACCTCGCTTTATAACCATGGCTGCCGATTTAACAACAGCAACAACAACTTCAAACGAAAATCTCTACATGCACTTAAATGCTTCCGAATTATCAGCGATTACAATGAAAGGTATGAAAACAAATTTTTGTAATTTTTTTTTATAATTTTATAACATTAATTAGATATTATTTTGTATAAAAAAAAGGAAAATTTTTCAAAGTGCTTTGAATTTTGTTAAAAATTTATACAGATATTTATTAAAAATATTACCGTACACACAGCTTTCCTGCTTTTTATAAAGTATTAATTAATTTTATTTTATATAGGCATTTCGCTACTTTTTTGAGGAATTATAATTTAAAAAAAGGGGGGAATAGATACAAAAATTTTCCAAAAAGTTCGTAAATATTTACGAATTCGTAAGTTATTCGATTTGTCCCTCAAATATCGAAAATAAAATGAATTAATATTTTATAAAAATAAAAGACTTTAAGCTCAAAAATTTTCAATAAATATAGTTATTTTGAGTTTGTTCTGAAAAACGAAATCGGGTGAAATTGAAATCGAACGTTTTTCAAAAAACAATTAATACTTAATTGTGCCAAGTATTTAAAAATTTTGATAATTAAAGAAGTTATGTCAACGGCTATTTAGAGAATGAATTACAAAGTTATATCAACACTTGCCTTATTTTACAATTAAAGGGATTTGAAATATTATTCGACTTCAATTTCACTCGTTTTCAGTTTATAGAATAAATTAGGAACCAAACTTAAACCAAAAACCCTTTTTATTTTATTTAAGTTGAGGTATGATGCCTTACTACTTGACATAAAAAATATTCTCGTACATATCGAAATCAACAGCATTTATTTATTATTAGGGATATAACAATTTAAAGAAACAATGTTTGAAGACTGTAAATATGACCTTTAATGCACACATTTAATGCGCATGATTGTGAACAAACAATTTCTAACAAAAACATTATAAGCGTCGGCAATAGATTTTTTAATGCTTTAATTGTATAAGCACTTAAGTTCTTTTTTTGATTCCAAATAAATGACAATTACAGAATGCTAGAATTGGTTGTGACGAGACTTCGACGAACTTACTTCAAAGTATATATTTCTAAAAAACTATGATTTCTAGAGAAAAGTGTGAGTTAAAGAGTTGCCGATTGTCATGAATTTGTGATAAGACTAACACAGCTGAGTTTGAAAACATTTTTCACAATTCGGCTGGTGCACAATTCCTTCACGCCTGTCACTTTCTCCTTTGATTGAGAAATCATTGGATTGAAAATGCATTGTGAACGGTCGTGCTAAAGCCAACACTCCGCAAAATTGTAAAAAAAAACTGAAACATATAAAGTGAAGACTTAAAAGAATTGGTCATGCAGGAGTTTATGTGCTCTATACGCCATTTCATATTTTTTATATATCTCGACTTAATGAAGCCACTTTAGGTTTTCGACCCCACATTTTTCAAGTCTCCAATCTGTTTCGGATAACTCGTCCAATTTCAGAGATAAATAGCCGAAAACGAATTGCAGATTTTAGAAATTTTGGTGTCATCATTAACTCCAGATATATAAAATGGCGTATAAAACACATAAACTCCCGCACGACGATATGATGCAGAGAACTTTACTCATTTTGTCAATTGCCTCATCGTTGCATGTTAGTTGTGTGGTGAGTGCCTTCGCTAAGTAGGTTTAGCGGTTATCTGCTACTTCCCAGTAGGTGACGCTTTTCTCCTGATCATTTGCTTTTGTTGACATTGGTTAAGGTGAAATAGAGTGGAATGTCGGGGAACGGTTTCTTTGTTGCTCGTCTTCTTGGGGGCGGGGGATCCCCTTATTTTTAAATTATAATTTTGAAAAAACCATTTTTGAGCTTTGTTGGGTTTGAACTTGGGCCATTTTTCTACGCACTGTTCAATCTGAGATAACTGAACTTAAATCAGATATGAAAGCAATTTGAGATCAATTACAATAATATTTATTTTAATATTTCGCTACTTCTCTGCGTAGTTTTTTCAGGAAATATTGCAATAAATATTTTTGTAATTGATCTAAAGGTTGATTAAGAGTTTCTTAAAATTTTTTAATCTACAAAAAAGTATTAATTTTTGTTATCAAATTCTACTAAATTCTTAAAATTTATTATTTAGACATAAATCGAATAGAAAGGATCCACACTCAGATTAAGATAAAAGACTGAAAAATTTGATTTCTCAATCTAGCATATGCTATTTTTTGTAAAAAAAAAGTAATGAACTTCTGTGGAAGTAGTTCAGCTTAATTTTGTACCAGTAATAATTCAACGAAGTGTAATTTTTCGCAAGACACTTTTCATTTGTTTTTTATTTTTATTTTAATTAAACTTTGCCATTTTGGGCACAACTGCCGTCGGCAGTGGAATTTAATGCCTCTCCATAGCTTCTTTTTTACACATCATATTTTTGAACACCCTAGTCTAGACATTTGGAAACATTAAATCATTAAATACTTAAAAAGAAAGAAAATAACAAACCATAAATGAAAATAAAATAGGAAAAAACAAAAAAATTGTTTAACCAAATTAAGCAAACAAATTAAACGATCGTTAAATATAAACATTTATGTCTAATAACAACACTACAAAATTTCAATTATTTAAAATCAAAAACAATACAACACCTGTTTAATATAAAATTTTTTTTCTTTAATTAAAAGAATTATGAACAATAATAAACACCCACTTAATGAAAAATAAATTAAAATAAATAAATAAAATATAGGAGTAAAATATATTTTTTTAAATGAAAATAGATTAACAAATAAATTAAATTTATAAGAAGATATAAAAAATTATCAAATATTTTCGAAATTCATTAAAATTTTACCATTTTCGATTGCAAAAAGAAAAAAAAGGAATGAACACATTTAATATCTATTTGTTGGTAGGAATTTCATGTTTGTGCAAGTAAAATCCTGAAAAAGCTAGTTTTCGCTATAACATCAAATATTGAGGGTCTATTTATGCTATAAATCTGAAATCTATTTCTGTCGGCGTTACCTCTTAGCAGTCTTCTGGCAAAAGCTCTGAGAGTAACTAATAGTTATGAACGAACAAGCTTCTTAAGTATTGTATATATGTCGTTCGGATTAGACGTTAAACAGTAGGTCAAAGTGCTTAAGGATGAAAACTAACACACACAATATGGGTGCTGTGAAAAGCTAGGCTGTAACTCTGAAAAAGGGTTGAAATTGCCAGTTATCATTTGTTTCGGAATAATCTATGTAATTGTTTTTGATTGATGTGAGTGACACCGCTTTAATTCCAGAAAACTGTGACTATTATATGCCTGGCCGACACACCTTAAACTGTCCCCCAAATTACAAAGAAGTCAATCTTGCTTTGAAATGAGTTATGGTCTCTGGTGCCACTCTTTAGTTGAACATTAATAAACAAATTTGAAATGATTATTGAAATGATATTAAAATTAAAATATTGCGTTTTTTTTTAATTTACAGCAATTGATTTGGCATTTTTTCAATTATTTTTTAGTTGAGTCAATAAAAACAAAAACGTCAGCAAAAATTAAACAAATTTCAAGCACTTTATTATAAAAACCAAAGTAAAAAAAAAATACTTTTAAAACACACAATAACGCAAAGTGTTTAAACGCAAAAAATAATATCAGATTACTTGAAAGATATCCATACAAACAGAATAAAAATGTTTATTTTTTTTTGTCAACATATCTGCCGTTTATTTATTATTACTTTTTTATATATTTTTTTGTAAATATTTTGCAAATTTCGATTTTGCTTAAATAGCTGACACCTGTTGACACCTCTCTGCCGTTGTTGAGTGTGTAATTTGAAAACAAATACCCTAAAAATTACACAAAAAAACAAAAAAATATCACTTAAATGCAAAATAAATAAATTTTTCCTTTTTTGTTTTTGTGTTTTTAATTCATTTTGAATTTTGTAATTTTTAACACAATTCCTTAGCACATTGGTGGGTTTCATTCCTTTTCTCTTTCCCTATTATTTGCTTGTTGAATTGGAAATAAAACTGAAGAAACGCAAAAAAAAAAAACAAAAAATTGTAAATAAACATTAAATAAAAATTGGCACATTGACTTATCGAATTTCAAGACAAAACAACAAAATCACACAACAACAGCGTCGAAATAAAAACAAGAAGAAAAAAAAAACACGCAACAAAATTTATTTTTTAATTAAAAGAAACCTTTGGAAAAATGACTTTTAAGTTGAGAAAAAAAAACTATTTTTTAGGGCATTTTAAAAATATTTCTCTCTTTTTTTTCAACTCGAAAAGGTATTTAAACTTTTTAAGGTTGAAACATTAAAAGAAAAAATAAATATTTTTTTTTATTTTTTATTTTTTACAAAATTTTATGAAAAAAAAAACCTGCTAAATTTATGGCTTGACTTGATTTTTGTTTTCATTTCATGTGACGCGATTTTGTTTCAAAATAATATTATATTTTATTTAAATGAAGTTCATTCAACGCTTTAATTTCAAATTGTTTTTATAAGTAAAATAAATTCGAAAGAAAAACAAATTGAAAATAAAAAAAAAAAAACAATAATTAATTCGAAAAATTTTAAATTTTGATTTTAGGAATATTAAAGCGTATCAATTAAAATGTTTTAAGTATAGTAAACAAGAAAATAATAACAATAACACATACGTGCATACATACATACATATGTATATGATTAAATTTAAAAAATATGCCACAATGTCTGAGAACGTTAAAATCTTATGCCCGCATTCATAAAAAATATTATAGGTTTGTTGAGGGTTTATTTGGCAAATTTTTATCCAATTCTTGTCAAATAAACCCTCAATAAACCTATATTTTTATGAATACCGTCATTATACTTTAAACACATTTAACACTACAGTGTAATCTGTATTAATCTCTCTCCTAAGTCACTTGTTTGCTTTCTTGATAATTAGTCACTGCAATTTAAAACTTCTGTTGCATGTCAGTACAATAGACATCACTAACCTGTTCATTATGCCCAACTAAAATAGCAACTAGTCCAAGTTGGCTATAGCTGCAATGGTGGTCGTGTAGTCATGTAGCCAGCCGTATTGTCGTTAAAATAATAATTCTGACACGTACACATGTATTCCATTTTGTATTCCAATAGATTGTGCTTTAAATAGAAGTATTAAAATATGAATATGTATAACACAAAGAAATCTGATGAGACCTTTCGTAGCTGGGTCGAAAACTAGTTCAGTTCTGCTAGTGTGGTACAAATTCCTTAACGGATGTTACTTCTCATAAGAATACCAATATTAGGATCTCAAGGGCACACACGATATTGCAATTATCGCGATATTTATTGATGAATCGCGATCCATATCGCAGAATAGCCTAAATTATGGAATCCAGATCGTGGATCGCGATACGTTAATAAGAAGTGAAATAAAACATAAAATAAAAGACGCAGTGCAAAAAATTTAACAAATAAAATTTTTTTTTACATTTGTGTAAAGTTTGTTTTAATAAATTGTAATGGCAGAAGATAATGAAAGCGAGTGTGTCCTGCCGGTCGAATCGGAATTAACAACCGAAAAAATTATTACAAAAAACTTTATTTTTAATTTAGAAATATTCCAGCAGGAGTCCCACACCTCGGCTAAAGACATTTTTTTAATAACCGATCTGCACTGCACAAAAATAACGTAAATACTGTCGGGATAAATGTCATCAGGAAATGAGCCTTACTCACGCATACTGCATTGGGGAGTGTCAAGAGAAGAGGAAAAAAGTGAGCAGTATTTTTTAGGGATATTAAATTTGAATTTATTTATAGTTAAATGAAAAGAAAAATCTTAGTGGAATATTCATGCCATAAACGAACAAAACAAATTCTCTTTTTAATGTATTGCATGATTAACTGGATGAAAACCACATACGAATAAGCTCTGCGAGAGGCAGATGTATGATCCATAAAACAATGCAATACACTCTACATTAGAACAATGTTCCAGTATACACAAGTATCAATAGAGACTTTGCAACCTTTCGCAAGCGAAAATAAAACTTTAACGCAACGTAACTTTTTAAAACAGATTTTTGTTGTTAGCAGTTGCTTAACAATATTTTTTTAAATTTCTTAATAATAGATATTTTACTTTTATTGACTAAAAACTGTTTTTAGTGCATATTTATAGCCTTAAAAAATAAATATGAATAATTTCTTTCTCGTAACGGTCATAAATTCTTCATAAAATTGATTTATTTTTAAATCAATAAATGAGTAGGGGTTTGACGGATTAAAAATATCTTTTTTTTTTATATTTTTATTTTCATCAGCATCCAAACATTTAATGACGAGCATAATTTACGTTGAATAGTGGTAATTGTGGTGGCGTGTTGGAAAAATTATAGATTTTTAAAGCCAATAATTGATGAATATCACTTCAGACACAACGCTAAATGAATTGTGGCATTTTGCAAAGACGTCTTATATGATGTCCATGACTAAAGATGATTAAATGGAAATTTATTTAAAATTTTTCTTGTGTTTTTTAAGTAAAATATTAATCATATCCTAAGCAAATATAGCACAAATGACTGAATCAAATAAGAAACCACCCCAAAACCCGCTGTTATTAATTCCCGGATGGGTAATTGCTAAAGGCTTACTAGATTTCTTCTCTTTTTTTATTACAATCTCTTTAAATAAAAAGAATATAATCAGCCAAATGTTGTAAATAGAAAAACAAAGAAAATAGATGAAGAAAAGAAGAAAAAATTGAATATTACTCTGTGGCGCCACATGGCTATCCCATTAGTTTTTCATTTTGTCTCTTTTATATATATGTATACGTGTATTGTATAAGAATATATTCGTATCTATGTATGTGAGTTCATCTTTTAGTCTTTCCCTTTGGATTGTGCTAGTCATCTTGTCTCTCTTTCTTAATATCTGCAATTGTATATCATACAACATCGATGAAATAATATTCATATAATCATGGTCATATTTAAAGCACAGCACTTGGGTGCAGATTGTAATCATCTTCATGCCACAACCCCATTCAACCACCCATTTCATGTATATACAAATCTGCTCTAAAGTGTACGAAACAAAAATAAAAAAAAAAACACATTTATGACACACAGCTGTGTCATCTCGTTTTGTGTTTTGTGTGTGTTTTTTTTTTCTGTATTTTAGCTTCAGTTTTTATGTGTTTTATAAACAAGATTTTTATTTAACTTTTTTTTTTCATTTATATGTCAAAAAAAGAACTCATAAGCCATGTGTTAGCAAGCAGTAGCACCACTAACTCATCCATACGTTTTCCCAATTCCGCCACATTGTTATTTAAATTTTCTTATAATTTCAACACTATACTGCCACTTTTGGTACTGCTTTTGCTACAGCGGCAGCATGTGGTTGGTGTATGAAACATGGTAAAACAGCAAAAAATTTGCTTCCATTTGGTTAAAACGTCAGTTTGTCTATAAATTTTTGTTCCATTAGATTTTTGCCAATTTGTTTTACATCTTTTTTTTTCTTTTTTGTTTTGTGGCAAAAGTTGGGAGTTTTTTTCATTTGGTTTTTTTGTTATGAGTTATCAAGTTTTTGTTTTGTGTTTCCTTTGAGTAATAGAGACCATAATTTGTTAAAGTGTAAATTTTTGTAGTCATGATTTGGTTTTTCCTATTTGTATGAGTGTGTATTTGTTTTATTTTTTTCTCTTTAGTTTTGGCGCCATCTGTTTAGAATTGGGAAGTTCTTTTTTTAAGTTTAATGTTTAATTTAATTGAAGGAACTTAAACCGACACTTGGTTTATGTATGTATGAATGAATTAAAGATATTTAAATATGAAATAAAAATGCTGCAAATCAGTTGGTAATATTTTTACATGCGGTTCATAATGTACAGTTCTTTAGTCACTTGTACTCGTAACATATGTATAAGTAGCAAACTATAGAAATCTCTTTATAAAGTTGTAAAATCAAGGTTTTATATAATGTTGTGTATACTAAATACTAAGAATGGAGACAGTAGTATCATTTTGAAATGTAGAAAATGTTTAAGCTATGGGTATATTGAAGCTTAATAAAATTATATAAAATATATAATTTAGCTAAAAGCAATTTAAATTTAAATTTGATTGTTTTATACCCCTGACAGTCATGTGGTACTCATACCATACTAGCATTCTATACCACATATCGTCGTTCGGGAGTTTATGTATTGAATTGTTTATACCCAGCGGGAAAAATTTGTTTACCTTATTTTATAAACAATTAAATAATATCTGTCTTCAGAATCGTGAAGGTAATTTCATGTAGCACACAAGTAATTATTGATTACCATGTGTATTCCCACATCTTCAGAAGAAGGAATTCATTGTTCCACATTTTATTAAAAAAATCATTATTTCTCGTTATTCCTATAAATTATTAATAAATATTAACTTTATGCATTACAAATAATGAATTCTAGCGTTTATTAGGGCGGGAATTGTAAAAAAATGTATTACATTCGTATTACTTGATCTGTGTTAAGGGTATCGGTTTCCGGAATCAATGGATTATACATTTCTTGTATTACCTTTTCGATTCTCATTGATTACTATTTCCCGCTGGGTAGCTAGTTCGTATACTACGTTCATGTATGTAGTATAAAGGTGGTATTGTGTTAAACACAGCTAAAAATAAAGTTTAATTTTCCAAACACTTCCCAAGTAACAATAAACAGAAATGTTATTTGATCAGCTGTTTATTATATTAATCAAAAATGTCCAAATTTATACAAATATTGTGCAAAATGCAAGAACCTTTGAGAATAACGTTGATGTTTTTCATGTCAACCTCCATGCTTCTTCCCAATCTTCTAAACCTGGCTTTAAGATGGCCAAATGCGTTACCCACAATGTTATGCTGAAAAAAGTAAAAAAAAGCAAAAAATTTATCCTAAATAATTGCAAGAAAGTGCAAGAAAAAATTATTCTTTGTCACATAAAATGTTTTTAAAATTTGTTTAGTAGACTTTTCACAACATTATTGCCAAACATAGTTAAGCAGTATCTTTAAGTTTGAATAACTGTTGGAAAAAAACTGAGGACACCTTTTTTTTGAGTGATGCAGTGATTTTCAAAATCTTTCGAGGTCCATTAAAAAAATTTGGTAGTCAATCTGACTAAACCGAGTACAGGGTTTTACTAACTTTTGGTAGTATACAATCGAACCTTTACTGTGGAGTTCGTGCTTATTTCCAAAAGTCTTCATTTGTCGCATAGTATAATCAAAGAAAAAATTCTCCCCCTGACGAAGTTGTACACAAGAAAAACTTTCGTTATTAGATTTTCACTCCTTCAATATTTTATTAATGCATGCGGTAATTTTTAGTCATTTTTAGTACAAAATTTATAAATAATACAACTAAATTTATTTTTCTGACATACTCTTGCAAAATTTAAAAATAAAATATAATTTAAATTGCAAAAAAGTTCACAAAAGAAAAAAAAAATTGTTGTTTACAATGTTATATTTCGAATAAAAAAATGGCAGAAATTAAAAATTCAGTGACTTTTATAAAGTCTATTTTAATTTTTATTATTTTTTCCATTTTTCACTTCTGGTTGACCTTTTTCTGGAATTGCACATACATATGTACGCATGTAAACAATTTTAAAATTTTTGACGTTGTTTTGAATGCTATTTGTTTAGCTATTTGCGTAAATTAATTAATTAAATGTAATTATTTTTAATCATGTTATAATAGAAAACTTTTATTAAGAATATCTTTATTAGGTGAACCGTATAGATATTTTTTCCATTACATGGTTTTGTATTTTTTTGTAAGCAAAATAAATGTTAAATTTATCAATTTTTGCCAGCTTATTAATATGTTAATAATGTTGTGTTTGCATATTTTTTTTTTTTTTTGTATATTATTTTCTTATTAATTGTTAACATTTGCTTATAATTTACCCTGATCGATTATCGCTAATAACTGGTGTCAGTCTGCCTACAGTACCATGAGAGCCAAAATAATAAAAAAAATAATTATTTTAAGCGCCAGAGCAGAGGCATGTTTTAATTAAAAATGCGTGAAACGTTTTAAGTACATACATGAATGTACATATGTATGCATGTACATATGTATGTACATGAATATACATATATTCTAGTACTTGTTTAAAGGAAAGAAATAAAAAAATAAATAAATTTATAATAAATGTTTTGCAATCATTTAAATGATGGACAACATGACATTTTGTATTATTTTACAGCTGACACTGTCACAGATATTGTTATTGTTGTAGCAGTTGTTTTATTAATAGTTGTTGTTTTATAATTTTTTTGGCATTTGCATATGCAGGTATTCGCAAAATGGCTAATTATTTTACCATCAATTTTTTTTGGTTTTCATATAATAAACATGTTTATTTTATATAACAAAAAAAAGTGACATGACATGCTTTTCATACAAAGCACATAAACATTTTAATTTTAGTTTTTAAGGTAATTTGGCTTAAAAAATAGGATTCAATTTTAATTAACAAAAAAAAAACTTTTTTTTTAAATTCACAAACCCTATACAAATTTTCAGTTGTTTATAAAAACAATCAAGTCAAAATTTATTTTTTTATACTCGCAGTGTACATGACACGTTATAATAATTTTTTCAAATATTTTTTGCCGTATCCCTAAAAACTAAAATACATTTAGTAAGTTTTCTTTTTCAAATGCTAATATATTTAAAAGCAACTGATACGTTTTTATATAAATATATAAAGTTTTGATTACATTACACCACATTTAAACTAACTGAGCCTTAAAAAGTATGCAACATGACTCCTGAGGAATACGATTGTGGTGTGTCTGGGCCTCATTACAAATACTCGTAAATAACAAAAACAAATAAATCTCATCTGTTACATTATTAGTCATATTGGCAGTGTAAAGCACAACAGAGAAAAGTATGGAATAGAAAAGTTTTTCAACAACAAAAAGTTTAATTTTTAAAACTCGAAATTTTTGTTTGTTTTCATATATAGTGCAAAAATAAATTTACCACCACTTTTGTTTTTAGCCATAATAACACATATAAACATGAATTAAATTCACACCACTTTACCTTACCAAACCAAAAAATATATTTATAAACATAAGTATATAGTACATAAATATATACACACAAACAGCAATTGTAATGACAAAACTTAAATTGTTGTTTTATTGATTAATTTACCAAAAATGTATGCAAAACAACAACAACAACAAAAATCCAAACAAATTCACAAATGTTCAACATTCAGCAGCAATTACTATAGTGAATGACAACTTCCAGCAGTGGTGAAAAAAAAATCATTTTTTTTTTCTATCATGCTGTCGAAAAGTCTCACTCCTGTTTTAATACGAGGGAGGAGATAATAAAGCAAGCGAATAAATTCAAATTTTTTTTATCTCTTTATCATAATCCTCATCATCATGATTTCTTTCTACAATATTGTTGTGCTTCTTTTTATGTTAAGTCTGAAACAATAGAAATGTAATTATAGAATAATGGGGTAGATAGAACAGTTATAAAATATAAGCAAATATTAGATAATCAGTGTGAGTTTGTTGAATCAGTGTTGTAAATATGGCACAATTATGCCATATGTGGCGCTTTTAAATGTTTGCTGGCCCTATGGTTATCTAATCTATTATACAAAAATTTGCAGAGAAAAATTAGTACCAACCTTCTGTTATCGCATATCTTATTTTTAAATTCTGTTATTTATTGTTTTTGAATTTTAATTTTACAAATTCTTACTATATTTCTGTTTGTTTACTTTTTTAATATTTTTATTTTTGAGAGTAAATTTTGTCTCATTCACAGTAAATTTCTTACAGCATAATTCTTAAAGAATTTTACTAGAAAAATACCCAAGTAAAGCCATAGGTATCATATGTTTTTTACAAAAAGATATAGTACTGCAAAACGCATTATTTTGGGTATAAATGTCATTTTTAAAAAACCATGCTATGCTATGTCATGTCGTCTGAAATACACTGTCATGCCATGTCATGAAAAGTCATCCCAGTATCTTGCATGTTATTACAAATCGTCTTAGTTGTTGTAGCTCGCTGTGTTGAATACCATTCTATGAAGGTTTTTGGGCATAAAATTTTTAGTGCTGTTATATAAATATTCACTACATCACCCGGTGTTAGAGACTATATTTATTAATATAACTGGAGTTTGTAATACTATATATACAATGTATAATACAATGTTTGTTTAATATAAATATCCCGCTAATCTGCTAGCGCCTTTTTTGATTTTGTTTTATTCATATTTTGCAATAATATTAAAATATTAAATATAAAACATAAAATATAAAACATTATTGCATTATGAATAAAAAAATGTTTAATTAATGTGATATTTTATTTCATAAGTAATATAAACAAAATGTTGAGAATTCCACATTAAGAACATTTATCGCATGTGTTGACATGTTAATTTTCCATGTTGAAATACAAAAAATGAGTATAAATGCATATGTTTGACTGCAACATATTTTACATATATATCATTATCGAACATGTTTAAATGGCACAATATGGCATGGAAATTGCATGTTGTGACAATTGTTACTATGTTGTATAGATCAACATGTGTAGGGCTTTTGATTTTAAGTACTTCGACTACCTCATACAAGTGTACATATTTACATATGGAAAAAAGTAATTTCAATATGTGATTTCTTGAAAAAGTGTGAGTTAAATAGTTGATGTTTCGTCATGAATATGTACAGACACAGAGAACTTTTATGAGACTACTGTAGCTGGAGTTGAAAACACGTTCAGCTTAAATAGTGTACTATTCCTTCACGGACATAATTTTCTTGCAAAAAAAAATCCAAATTTTTATAGAATTTAACTTTGATATGATTAAAGCATTTCAGAAAAAACAAAACTTTAAAGTTAGTCAGAGCAACGAGACTGGGTGAGATATTGCAGGAATCCCAGTTAAGTTGAGGAATGTACAATAGATTTACAGGTCGAAGTACTCTAGTTCTTCATAGATGAATGAATGAATGAATAATAAATTACAAATATTTATAGTTTTTATTAAAAAAAAAATTAATTTGTTTGTTACATTCTTTTATCGTTTTAATCAAAATCCCTTTTAAATATTTTGGTAAATTTTTTCTTAAACCTTTTTTGGTAAATGATTTTGTAAGTAGCCCATTAAAGAAAGTCATACAAAAAGATTAAAAATAAATGGCTGATTGTCTTATATGTGCTTCTTTAATTTTTCTCTTGTCATGGTTGACATGTGACGAAAAAACCAACGATATGACCAACTTTGGTTTATTCTCTATAACGAAAACCAAAAATTCCATTCTTTTTATATTTAAAATAGCAGACATTGTTAACAACAAACAAATCTTTTCTTTAATATCAAAACAAAATGAGACATTAAATGACAGTTTTTGTTAAACAAACTCTGTCTAATTTACCTTAAATGGAGTGGCAGAATATAACAATATGAGCAAATAAGGTTTTAAGGTAAATTAATAGAAATTTTAAGCTCAAAAATGTTTGTGGAAAAAAGAAAACTAAATAATTTTTTTAAATATAAAATAAATTTAAATTCGAAGATTTCTTAAATTTTAGTTTAGAAATAATTGAACACAAAATATTAGCTGCCGTATTCATAAAATAATAGTATATTTATACTTATATCAGTTTGCTGAGGGCTTATTTGACAATTATTGCATAAAATTTAATTTGTTTTTTTTTTTTCTAACATTTTAGTTATTAATTCAAAATTGTTTTAATTGCCATTACAACCCTGTTTTTGGGTTGCGGACTAGTTTCTCGCAGCACCCATGTGTGTGTGTCAGTTGTAATTCATGAGTTCAATCAGTTACTCTGAGAGCTTATACCAGAAGACTGGTAATAGGTAGTCGCCAGAAGAAATATTTTTTCATTTTTCTTTTTCTTTTAATTTTATAAATTTTACAAAAAATTAAGTTCAAAGTCTTATTTTTTTTCCTTTTTAATATATAAGGAAACTAAACATCTGAAATTTTTAAAACTGTGTCAAATCTGTGTTTTACTTGTGGCCAAGACCTGGTTTTGTTTATTATCGATGATGATTATTTTTTTTTTTTTTTTTCGTTTACAAATTGATTATTTTGTGGTTAAAAAACAAAAATCACAAATATTTTTATGTTTTGCATATGGTTGAACAATTAATAATATTTCATTTCAATATGGTCTACATGTATTTAAATTTTAAAATAATATTAAAAGAAAAACACAAATTCATCAACATCATTATGGTTGTAAGTATCGCGAGCAAACTTCATTATTATGATTAAACAAATGTATTTGATAACCAATGGCTTTGGATGAATGAATGAGCCATAACTTATGATGGCGTTGGCCCCTTTTTAACTGTATGTTCGAATGTATGTACAATGACGCACATTATATTGATACATACTTAGTTTTGGTTTAAAATGGAACATAAAGGGGGAAGGGGGTAATCTTATTTTAGTGTTTTTAGTTTGCTTGCAGGCAGCATCTTTTATGTTGTTGTTGCTTTTGTGTTGCTCCCTCCAAATTGATGATACTGTAGTTTTTGTTTTGCTTATTATTGTGTACGATTATTATGACAGTTGCTGTTTTATTTTTGGTATCCATCTGTTGTTTTGCAAATTATCTTGATCATTATGATCTTTATAATAATTATTGTCTTTGTCGGTATTTATTTGGTTTTCTTTTTCTTTCTTTTCAAGATGATGATTATGATGTCTTGTTTTATACTTTTTGGTTTTTGTTTCTGTAGTTTTAATTTTTATTCATAATTTAAACAGATGTTTTATATACTCGTATGCACAGTTCAATACATTTTTTTACATTTATTTTTATTTCGTTATTTTTTTTTTCTTTTTAAATGTCAAAATAAATATTTCATTTAGTTGTTGCTTATAATGGTTCAATTATTTTTCTCATGCAATTTTCAATATCATGCATACGTTTCAATTTACTTAACTGGTAATTTTTTTTTCTTTTACTTTTTGCGATCAATTTAAATTGTCAATGCAGTATGGCGCCAATAATAATTTATTTAAATTTCTTTCTTTCCGTTTCAGCGGCAATATGTAGAAAGTTTGTTTTCTTTTACTTCTTAAGTTAAGGTTGGAATTTGCCAAGAAAAGTTTTTATTTTTTTTTTTTACTAAAAAAAAGGTTTTTAATTTGTTGTAATTTGTTTCATTTATGAACTGCCTGCTCCTTCTTATCTGCTATTCACAGAATTCATTCATAAATATGAAACGTGCTTATGTATTTTCATTTCCCCAGACTGATAAGACAGCAAATTTAATGCGTATTAGTTATGAGATTTGATTAAAAGTTTTAGTTTTACTACAAAAGATCATGATCATCAGATTCTTTTTTTTTTCCTCTATACAATTTTAATACGTGTGTTTAGTTTAAAATAGTTTTAGAGATTAAGAATGAAATAAAAATAGACAAAATTCTAAACATGTGTTGTTCTGGCGTATTAAACAGTAAAGAAAACGTTTTCTACTACTCTACTACTACTAGATAACCTTTTCTGATAATTAAATACAACGTTTTGATCATCATAATTAAAAATGAACTGAATAGAGTTGAAAAAAAAAACACACACAAGAATACAAACATTATTTAATGAAATATGTATGTCAACCAAAAAATAAAAAACACATGAGTATCAAATTGCAAACAAGTTGCTAATGGCAAACACAGGTGATTAGAAATGTACTCGTAGTTATGCAACCACCTTTATCAACAACCATATCAACGCCACTTGTACTTTTCTCTCTTTATCTCTCTCGTTAGATCCTTTCAAATAACACAGAAATCAATTTTTCCGCTTAATGCCAGTATTTAATTTAAAACAGCTGCTTTGTATTTATCAAAAGGCAAAAAAAAATAAAAAATAAGAAAAACCAAGGGATGTTTAATTTCTTTGTTATCAAATGGAGCAATAAAACATTATAAAGAAAATTAAAAAAAAAATAAAATAATAAGAAAATAAAACTATTGTTAACTCATCTAATGTTTTATTTAACATTTTTCTTCCAACAATTTTTTATTCTGTTACTGTGACAACCAGAGATTATTTTCACATCATATTTCATCCCTCAAGGAGAAATAAAAACAAAAAAAGAAAATAAAGTGAAAATATTGGGTATTATTTTATTAACTTTTTTTTTTTTGCTAGATATCCAACGTTACGTGACTTGATCCTTTACAGGTGTTAACTGAAAACAAAATACAACAAATTTTATCTGTACTTATTGCATAACTAAAAAATAGAAGGAAACAATTGTTGATGTTGAACTGATTAGAGTCAAAGATTTAAAGGGAATGGAAACAAGTGTTGCTTTGTTTTCTATTAAAAACACTGCTTTTTATGTTTAAATTTTACTGATTTTTCTTTAATTTAAAGGGAATTTTTAATACATTAAATTTCTAAGCCAAGAAAATTAATACTACTTAAAATCATAACTTTTATTGCATAAAAAACCTTTAGGGTCTCTTGGGCACTTCTTTAGTTGATAAAGGTTATGCTTAAAAAATATTTTTGTTTAATAAATTTTTATATAATTTAAAAAATTATACAATAAATTTACATATGAAGGATTATATAGAGGTTCCAATTAGAAATTCGAAATATTTGTAATAATTTGAAACAAATTATACCAACAAATAAGTCACTTGGGTAGTAGAATATATGCTATTACTAAAGTCTAGAGTTTCCTATTTTTGACAACCTTTCGACAATAATACAATTTTAAATTAAATTTTTTGCCGTAGTCCCGTAGTTTCTATATTGGTTTACTAAAACAAGAGCTCCGGGTTCAAACCCCAGCTCTGACATCTTGAAAAAAGATATATGAAAATATAATTTTTTTCGGCGACTCTCAGCAGTCATCTGACAAAAGCTCTAGGAGTAATTGATTGCTATGAACAAGCTTCTCAAGTCTCACGTTCGTAATCGACTTTAAACTGTAGATTCCGATACTCATGGCTAAAAATGAATACACACAACACTACCAGATAGTATAACTTTTTACTTACAAACTAAGGTGTAGAATTTTAAAACATGGACTTGTTTTAACCAACAAAATCTTAGGAATAATGTTATTAATTTACATATTTCTTTGCATCAGTAGCCCGATTCAGTAATCGATAATCGCATTGTTTTCAACAGTAAACAACAGAATTGTCGATATTGCTATTCATTATCTTTTGTTTACGATAGTCTTAATAGCTATTGTCGTAAACTAAAGACAAAAATTTTATGCTGTTTATTCAGTTGTAAAATCGTAAATTTTTTGTATTGAAATTTTGTAAAGAGATGTGTCTACGCTATTAACTAGTTTGCTTGAGAACCATTTTTGTGTATCTATTTCTATCTATTTTAATTACCAACTACTCAAAAACTGTAAGTGATTGTTTACAATTTCTCCCTTACAAAATAACTTACTGGTAAGCACTATTTTCTGCTGGGCTACTGATGCCAATGTGTGTGGAATAGAAAGTCGTTGAAATATCCGTCACGGCTTCTATGGGTAGAGAGCAATTGAAATGTCCAACTTTCCAAATTTGTGATGCTTAAACAAGTTTAAATTTGGCCTATGGCGTGGATTAGTCTGGCTTTTGTTGAATTTGTGTCTTATTTACATATACCAGCGACTTAAAAGAACTTAACAAAACCATCCGCACGATCTCGGTCAACAGTTCATATCGTTACTAACATTAAGCCCTCAAATGGTTCGTGCAGAATATACAATCACAGAATATACCGTTGATAGTTATGAGCAACATTATTTTGAAATCAGCATGCAACAATGAGATTGCCAGCCCAAAACCAACCACAAATAGTAACATATTCGGGATGCATAACACGCTCTTAGCTTAGAATCTTTACAAATTCGATAATTTTGTTTGTTTGCTCATTAGTTCATTCAGAAATGAGTCTTAATGCTAAATATGATTTTTTAATGAAAATTATTTTTTACATTAACCGATCGGAACAGACATTTTGATATAACGATTTTGTTATTAGCATTTGTTGCTCATTAGGTGATGCTGTTTAGGCAAAAAAAAAAATTAAATAATTAACAGCTGGTTTACTATACAAAGCTTCGAAAAGATGGCCGCTATCGACTGTTGCACTTGGGAAGTCACTGATGTACTAAAATATAGGGGACCTTTTATTCAAAATATTCAAAATATGTTGACAACGCTGTTGAGACAACAGTGTTGGTAATTCACTAAATTATTTGTGAAAACAAGCTTGAGTCAAACTTGGCACTTATCCTCTCTAAAAGTTTCTTAAAGTACACACATCTTTTTATGTTATTCTACCCTCATTAATTATTAATTAATTAAATACCACCATTTCCTGTTAAACTTTTGTACTACTGCTACTCAAAATGTGAAAAATAAATCAAAGCACTTGTTGCTTAATCTCTTTAAAGGGCTTAAGACAGAATTAATGACGTCGATGTTTAAGTTGGTGTGCTTTACTCTTTTTGTTTTGTGCTTTAATTTTTGTTTTTTTTTTTGTTCTTTTTTTTTAATAAACAAAAAATAACCACAACACAAACTGTGTCGGCAGGTAAAAAGTGTAAGTGTTTTACTGCAGCCACCACACCAAATAACCTGGTCAAAATGCCTGGCCAGTTGTTTGGCTTTTTGTAAAACTGAAAACCTGGCGGCAATAATAATAAATTCTTATGAATCAGAATATGCAGAAGAGTGTTGCTGTTATTTTTTTTTAAGGTTAACAAGTTTAATGGCTTTGTTGAACTTGAATTTATTTATTTATTTATTCTTATATGTATTATAATTTTTTTTTGTTTTGGTAAAAAAAAAGGTTTAAATAAATTTTAAAATGATAAGACATAAATTTATTATGCAGTTTGAAGCTAAACTGAATACAAAATTTTAAATTTTAAATCTCTTTAAAAATAAATATGAACAAAATCTCAAGTGATGAGTAAATAAAAAGCGGTTATAAAAACCAGCTTCAATTTATCAAAACACTTAAAAAACAAAAAAATAAACAAATCCTGTAATATTAAGCGTGTTTGTTATTTGGCTAAAATGTGGCTCATCAGGTTTAAAAAGTATTTAATTTTTAAAACATATGAACTAAAACCTTAAAGTCTACTTCTAATCAAAACTGGATCTTGTTTTCAAAAACCTCTTTTATTTAAAAGTGTAGGCGTTACTCGATGCAAATATTCTGCTGATGTTTTCAACTTCTTTATTCTGCCAGCCATAGTTTGATAAAAATATTTAGAAATTTAAAATTGGAGTGGCTTTTTAACATCAAATTAAAATAAAAAATAAATTCTAAACATTCAAGAGGAATAGTAAACGGGAGGTAAATTAAGCAATTTTAAGGGAAGTTTTTGAAAATAATTTTTGAAAAATAAAGCCAAAAATTTAGAGAGATGTGGTTATTTTTATATTTTTTTTAAATTTTTTTTTTTGTCAAATGTAGAGTATTAATTCGTTTGCTAATTTATTTTTAAATTTTTAAAGATAAACAAAATACTAAAAGGAACATTTGAGTTAAAAAAGAAACACATACATACATACATAATTGTGAATTGCAACCCTGTTTCAGGGTTACGACCTAGCTTCTCGCAGCACTCTTGTTGTTTGAGTCAATTTTCTTTTATCCATGAGTACCGTAAGTAGGACAAAATCAAGCAGTTCTACCTTAACTGAGTTACTCTCTTAAATATTTTTATTTTTTGTTTTTCGCCTATCTGCTGTATAGTATTAATGAATACTTTATTTTAAAAATTTTTAATGAACTTTTATTAATTTCATGCCTTTTTTTTAATATATTTTAGGTTCACCCCATTCTAATGATCGTGATGCTGGATTTTGTTCGGGTAGCTCCGAAGGTGGTGATGACTATTTCAGTGATAATCTACGTTTGGATCCTAGTAGTCCTACAGATAATTCCGAAGACTCGGTGGAAGTTAAAGTTACACCTATAGCCCTGATTCGTCATAAACGTAAAAGTTCTGAGCCTTCTAAAGTGGTGGAAGAAAAATCTGCTGCCTCCCAATCTAATGGACCACTTAAAAAACGCATACGCTATTCCTCAAATACAGATTCGGGTGTGGTGTTAACACCACCTGCAGTAACAGTCACATCACCACCTCCACAACTATGGGAACCTAGTCAGATATTACCTCATGAAATGATGCCAAATCCGGCTCAGGTATTTGTAAGACATCCGGGTGTTACCACTTTGCATAGGCTGCCTGTTAAGCAGGAGGAATTAGAGCAAGAAGAACCTTTGGCTTTGGTGCTTAAAAAACCCTGTGACAATATAGAAATTAAAGAAACTAAACACCTTAAGGCGCTAACGCCCAAGAAAAGATTTATCCGTGAGTCTTCAGTTGAACAAACATCAACGACAAGTAATAATAATAATACAACAAATAGTACAGAATCTATTACTGCAACTACGTCCGCTGTAACTTTAGTTCCTGTCCCCGCTCTCTCTATAAGCTCATCCTCACATGAAGAATGTTCTTTAAACACCTCAGGTTCACAGAAAACCTCGAAACCCCAACAACGTAACTACAAAAATATGACACGGGAAAGACGCATAGAAGCTAATGCCCGTGAACGTTCTCGAGTCCATACCATATCAGCGGCTTATGAAACTTTAAGAAAATCTGTACCCTCCTATTCTAACAATCAAAAGCTTTCAAAGCTTTCTGTTTTAAGAGTAGCCTGTTCCTATATACTAACTTTGTCACGCATGGCAGGCTATGATTACAGTGCAGATCAATCTGAGCCTACCATAGCTTCCTGCTTTGATGCTGTTACTGCTACCATACAAACGGAGGGCAAGATAAGAAAGAAAAAGGATGATGAAAAATAATTATAATCTATATTTATAGAGACTTAAAGGTTTCCTTCTTACAAGCAAGATACCAGAAACAAAAAAAAAAATAAATCCTTTACCGACTGAAATTTCTTAATTAATTAATTTAAGCACACAAACAAAAGAAATTAAAAAAACAAAACTTTAATTTAGTATCAGCTTTAAAGCTTTCCTCAATATTAGATATTTTTAAACTTTAAATGAGAACTTTGTTAAGCTAATAACAGTCATTATTTTATAAGTTCAATTGCCACAAAAGCTTTTTATTAAAGCTTTCTTTTTGATTTTATCAAAATTAACAACTATGATATTAAAATATATTTCTTAAATGTGATGTTGCTTTAAACAAACAAGAAAAACAACAAAAAAACAAAACTTAATCAATTTAAAAACAAAAAAACTTAACTAACCCACTGTTGAAAATACACTATTAAAAAGAGCTTTCATTCCGTTAAAGCTTTTTTCTAAATAAAAAGACAATAAATTGTAAAAATTAAAAAAAAAACAAATTTTTTTGTAACAAATTATTATATACATAAAATACATTTTCATAAATATTGTGTATGAATGACAATAATATTAAATATTTATTAAAATTAATTTAAAAAAATTATAATAAAAAAAAATGTACAAATTCTTTTGTTTAAACAAACATTTAAAAACTAGTTAAATAAGCAAATTATTTAAAAAAAAACTTTATATTTGTAAAAAAAAAAAAAAAAACAAAACAAAAAATCAAATTTAAAACAAAAAATTTACTTGTAATCTCTTTGTTTTACTTAGTTCTTTAAGTTCTTAATTATAAAAGTGCCATAAGAAAACAAAAAAAAAAGCCACAAAATAAAAAATAAAATTAAAACACTAAAAAAAATAATTATAAAAAAGTGTTTTAACATTTATGTGAAAATTAAAATCTCCATGTCTTTTATTTATAACTTGGGAATTAAAAAACTTAAGCCTCAACAGGCCCTTTAATTATTTATTACCAAATTTTAGCAGAGAATTAACCTAAACAAGACTGACGGAAATATTTATGAAATACATATTCAGTTTTTTGCGATATAACCGAATTACAATGAATATAAATTCGTATATGTTCTGGTTTGATATAGTGATGGATTTAGGCATAGAGAGGCAATTTAAATTAAAACGAATACCAAACTTTTATTATAAGAAGTAATTCAATTGTTAAATTATTTTTTAATTACTATTACAACACACATCTATTGAAGTTCACTTGGCCTAAGAATTTTATTCAACAGCAATATCGTTTAATCTAACATTTCAAAAAAATGTTTGATCACACAAAAGCAAGCAAACAGTTCGATATTGTGATTACAACAACAACAAATTATATCGGAAATTATTGCAATTGCTTTTTATTATCACAATTTGGTACGGTTCAATTAGGTATGAAATAAAATATCGCCCAAATGGCCGCTGCGATCTCGGCGACACACCTATATCCGATGGTCCAAATTTTCGATGACGCTAATCCTTTAGCGGCTTATCGACGTATACCTTTTCTTTCATATAACCCCAAAGAAAGAAGTCCAACGGTGTCAAATCACAGGATCTTGGCGGCAAATTGACATCGCCACCACATGAGATAACGCGGCCATTGAATTTGTCGCGCAAAAGAGCCATTGTTTTGTTAGCTGTGTGGCAAGTAGCACCGTTCTGTTGAAAGCACATATCGTCCACATCCATATCTTCCAATTTGGGCGATAAAAAGTTCGTTATCATCTCACGATAGCGAACACCATTCATAGTAACTGCCTGACCGGCCTGACCGAACAGCAGTAATATTTTCTGAAGTACGAGTCTCCTACAGACTAGGTTTGCTGAAATTTTTGCACGAGTTTTCCGATTGTACGCACATTTCGACCGTTAAATAGACCCAAAAAATCACGTAGTGCACGATATGCATTTTGATTTGAACGCCCATTTTCATAATAAGTCTGAAAAACTTTAACGCATTGCGTGATTGTGTATCTTTCCATGGCTTAAATTGATTTAGTCTGAAATTGAGAAGTGTCAAATGACTTGCAGAAAAAACTTGACCTATAGGTGTGGTTCACATTCGACATCGGCCCTTTAAATTTAACCAAGAATATTAATATGATTTTATTCAACTTTGAGTTTGTTTTAATAATTCAATTTGAATTAGAAGTTTAGTGTATTATTTTGCAGTTCTCTGTTGAGACTTCACTGCAGAAAACAACGCCGAGAATAAAGCTATTGGATTGCAGCGAACAAATCTGCTCTATTCTCTGTTTGGAATGTAATTTTAGATGATTTAAAGACGCTAGTGAGTAACTGCAGGAACCTTCATTCATTCAGTCATATATGAGGTATTAAAGTACTTCGACCTGTGTATATATTGTACAGCCCTCAGCTTGACCGAGATTCCTACAATGTCTCCCCCAGTCTCATCTTTCTGACCAACTTTAAAATATCGGCCGGTGCCAACCCCGGAAATTCTCTACTGTGCATCATTGCTGCACAATTGCTTAGTATGTGTTCTGATGACTCGATCGCCTCGTCACAGAATCTACACATATCGCTCGAACCGATTCGTATCTTATTTTAGTGTCCATTGAGTCTGCAGTTCGCAGTATTAAATTATTCCTAAAGAACCCAATGTACGACTTAAATCTTTTCTTATTATAGTTACTAAGCTTAAGTTGGGAAAGTCTAAGACCAGTCTGACCCAAGAAGAACAGGTATCTCTCCCTGTCTTCTTTTTCCTTTAATATGCTTTTCCAAACTCCCCTTGCTGTTCCACATTTTACGATGGCATAAACCTCCGCCTGGAAAATGCTGGCGGTTTTCCCATGTGTTCCGAATATTTCGTCCCAGGTCAAAATATCCCCGTTCCTGTGCCAAACAGCAGGAATCTTACAATGATTTATTAATTGTTATCCAAATTTATGATTATCCAACCTCGTTTCTTCAGGTTATGAAGAATAAACAATTTTCTAAATTCTGAATGAAAAAAGTAAAAACGCTATCTGGAGTTTAAGGCAGAAACCCCGAAAACTTTAGTCAGTTGAATTATGGGAAAATTATACCGATATAAAATGGCATACGAAAATCTCTTTGTAACCTTAATTTTTTTTTTTTTTTGATAATTTATCTAAAATAGATATAAACAAGGAAGTCAAATAAATATATTCGTCAAAAAGTATCCTGATGATCTAGAAGAGGCATCAGCAGCATAATTGTATCATTATTGTATCAAGCGCGAAGATTATATTTACAGTACAAGCTACGCAAGTAAGCGTCGAGAGGGCATTTTCAGCATTAAAATTCATTTCATTGCCACAAAGATATCGATAAAAGACTTTTTCTTTTTTATCTTGCCACTTTCATGATATTTACGAATTATAAATAAAAAAAATGGAAGAAAAAAAATTTTGTTTAATGTGTTAATAAAAAATTATGAATTTATTGTATTTTTAATTAAAGTATTTTTATAAGTAAAATTTAAATTTGCACTTAATACGAACGCTGACCGAATTCTTAAGTTTGATTAACCCGAACCCAAACTTAAACCCAGTTTTTTTCCGAGAAATTACATGATCTAGGCGGCCAATTCTGATTACCAGCACATGGAGTTTACAATGAAGTGTCCCATGATTGATTTAAAAAAAAAAGAATGCGCGAATTTGGTATTTCTTTTGATCACTGACGTTCTATGACAGCTACATATCAAATTTATTTTTTGTTTTTTGTCAATAAATGGTTCTTTTTATAGGGATATTTTATTTTTGACGTCATTGCTAATGACTTAAGCTGATTATGGTTTAATTATCACAACCAAGTTTCAAATTTAGATTTACCGTTTGTTTACTTCATCAATATTATATTTTGCCTAGGTACGAGTATTCTAATGACAAACAAAAGGCAAAAACATTAACAGCATCACTCATACTTTATCGTCAATATGGAATGAATAGAAGATTTTACATGCGCACCGTCCTTAGACATATCACATGCCGCCCGTGTCCGGACGGTAGTTGAACTTAAACGTCCAACTAGCGCCACCCAAAGCTGCTACCCTCCAATTTCGGATATATCCAAGACACACCTGTCAGAGGAGAGCCCATGGACATTGAGTTAACAATTTCGTCACTACCATTTCCTGGATAGGAGCAATCCCCCTTGGTTAAACTACTACCCAGCATATACCACTGCCACTACGTGTACTTCCCGAAGGACCGCACCCAAACCATCAGGCCGATTTACCTCACTCCCCGAATGACAGGGGAGCACAAGCAAACCGGGGCTTCCCTGATGCCCGTAGTACCAGATTAAGGCATCTCTGGTCAGTCCTTGAGAATGCCAGAAAATGCCAGCCACGCACACTTACAGAGACAAGGCCAAAACCGCCAGAAACAAACTGTTGTCACCAGTACAATAGCCCCCTGGACTGATGCCAGCCGAGTCTCTGATAGCACACGTGGCGCTATGCACCACCAACCACTCTCTGCCTATAGCGAGCGCCAGGTCACTCAGAGCTAGGTTGAACTCCATATGCCCCGGGAGTTTTGTTCCACTGGCGTGTATATCTCCAGCAGCGTTTGTCCCTACCTTTCGGGGAGATCGTCAATATGGAACTAAAATATTGCGTTATTTGGAAGCAAAAGTAACCCATCTTAAAGCGCAGTATTTAAAGGTGCATCCAAAATGATTTACAGATGTCCCTGTAAACAACATGTCTCTCTTAAAACAGCAAACCTCTGTGATTTGCCCAGAAATTAGAAATCTTCAAATCTGTATAGTCTGGTAGGGTTTAACAGTTAAATCTTTTGTATATTTTATGGGGCTTGAGAAAGCATTCTATAAATTTTGAAGGCTTTCTCTTAAAGTTATTTTTAAAATCTTTAATTTATTTTTAATTGTCATTGACTTTCAATGCATATTTATATATTCTAGATTAATATTTTTACTTCAAGTGATAGCTGGCCGTTATTTATTAATTTATTTATTATTCATTTATTGTTTCTTCTTCTGGCTTGAATTTATTTGTGTTTTGTGGACAATAATAGACTTCGCACGTATTATCATCATTGTGCGGCATATTAAACAAGAGAACATCTGTTAAATTTTTGTTTTTAAAAACAGATCTCAAATTATGTACGTCATAAAGGGTAAATATTTTTATTGGCAGGTGATAATTTTTAATTTTGTTTTTATTTACAGCTAAGCAGACGTTGTCTATTAACATAGACACCTATGAGCAATATAATAAGTACAAGAGAATAGTTTACCTTTTTATTGAGTATAAAATGAAAAAAATTAACTTTAAGATTGAACTACTAACTCAGCTTAATTTTTGCTACCGCTTCAAATATACTTATAGAAAAAAGGTTCTTATGCACTGAAAACATAAAACGACTTCTTTCACATAAAGAATTAAGGACCAATTTCAACGATTAGACATTTCGAGTTTTGGGGCAAAATTGTAGTCTATTAAAACAATTTATTAATTTAATTTTACCAATTAATTAATTGGTTAATACAAAGAATAATTTTTAATTGAAACACACACTGTATTTTGGTAAATACAATTAAATTCTTAATTGATGTTATTTCTCACAAAACTCGAAATTAGTAATCCGTTAATTAATATTATTAATATTGTTTGTAAGAACGAAACTAGTAAAAAAAATATAATTGGTAGTACAAATTTGTTCCAGAATTTAATTAAAAACTAGTTTTTGTGCCCTTAAGAATCTTAGCCCACTCTATTGTAATATTTAAATATTTTTTGCATAATCCTTTCTTAAAAACATGTGTGCTATTGCTGCGATAAATCTTCTGTTACTAATACTGAATAGTTGAATTGTTGACTTTATTGATTACACAGGGTATTTCGATTTGCAACGTTATCCACATAAAATCCAATTTATGCAACAAATAGGTTTGGAAACGAGGTGCTAGGGCACCAGGCACTAATGCTGATTTTGGGAACAGAGATTCCTTCAGCGATGAAGCACAATTCATACTCAGTAGTTAGATTACCGAGAACCCGGAACGGAGAACAAAAACCAATTTATCGGTCTCATAAAATCCTACCTTTAACTAACGGCAAGTTGTAATAATGGCCCTAAGTAGTGCATGAGGTAAAAAATATATATTTAACTAGCTGACCCGGCAAACGTTGTTTTGCCCTGAAATATTTAGATTTTGTCTCCAATTATTTCTTTTTTTATAAATTAATCTAAAGTACGATAAGTAGCAGTGCAACATAATCAAGATGAAGTGAAACTCTTTCTGTTATATTTTAAATATCGTTTATTTACAAATTGTTTTAAGAAAATTCTTAATTTATTGACAATTTTTTATTTTTGAATGCAAATAAAAGAAAAGGATACTTATTTTTGTTTAATAAATATATTTTGTGAATTTGAGCCAAATCGTACCATAAGTAAAAAAAAATTGAAACATTACGACAATTGCGCCACCTATCGTTGTTAAACTTAAGAGAAACCTGGCTCCTGACTAAACTTATATATTGTCTAGGATAGGATAGGAGGAAGTGGCAGCCTCGCAATGACAAGGCACACTTGAGCACGCATAGCGGCCCGTTGTGATACCACATGATGTAGGGAGCCCTGATAGCCAGAGGCCCCACATAAGAAGCACTACTTCCCCAGAAAATCATGCTGGAAACCAGCCAGAGAGCCTAATGAATTTGGAAATTGAACCAATGTCCCGGGTGGACAGGTCAGTCAATCCATCGAGAAAAGGAGATCCCAATGTAAGAGATTTCGTCGGGCCAGAGAAGGGCACTGGCAAGTATAGTGAACCACAGTTTCCTCTTCCTCGATCGACCCACCAGTTTAGCCTGCTGCCTGGCAAGAATCCTAGACGGAAGCCACCCCAGCATAACAAAGAGTGCCTTCGTGGAAATATATTGTCTAAGTTTGGTGTCAATCGGTCCAGCGGTTCTTGAGTTTTTGTAACACGTACCCGTCACAAACGTTTTTATATATTAACATAATAGTATGTAATTAATAGTAAGTAATAATAACTAAGCGAGAAGCTATGTATGTATGTAATAATCACTAAGTAGTTTTGTTCTGTTTGTGTAAACAGAAAATGCAGTTCGTTTTTGATCAAACAAAATATTGTATGAACTCTACAACAAAGTAACCAATGAAACAAATAGTTCGTATTTATAATGGGGCTGCCATAACGTATTCATAATTTGTGGTAAAGTTTCCATACTTAATTTGAAAATATTTAGCTAAACTTTAAATAATAATTAAATAAATATATGTAAGTGTATTTATTAGTTTAACCATATGTGTAAATGCGTGATTTCTACTCCAAATTAGCATTTTGGCAAATTATATTAAACAGCCTACAACATTTTTTAAATTGATTTTTTTTTTAGTTTTATGCCTAAAAAATTGAAATTAATTCAAAACTTAAGTTTGTTATAGCAACGTAAGTCAGATTAAAAACGGTTAAAAAAAAGTATGGAAAAAAAATCAAATTAAAAGGGAATGATCAAAACAACAATAGAGTAACAAGTGTATATAAAACAGCGACAGTATGAGACATAATAATTTTAATAAATTATGGTTTTGTTTATAAGTCAAACTTAAGATGAAATTTATGCCAAAATTTCCAGACATTGTTTAAAGCGATTTGTATAATTTATTAATCCAATAAAGTCGCGGACTTTGGCATTGAGCGTATACACACAAGTGTTTTTGTATACATTCAGTAGGATACTTATTATTAACATACTTATTATCAACAAATGGGAGTCATATCGCTCATTTGCGAGAAGAGTGGCATAATTCAAAAAACACATTTTTTGAGTTAATAATGCAGAAATATGAGCCGAACTGTAATTTAAAACATATCTAAAAATTGTATTTGTATATCTTTTTTTAACTGAGTGGCGACCAAAAGTGTCTCGTACTTTTCATATAAGTTTGCTTGAATTAAAACGTTTAACTGCATTTTTTTGAGTTATGCCACTCTTTTCGCAAATGAGGGATATGTGTAACTTCAGGGTTTAATAAAAGGAGGTAAACATTGTAGAGCAATGCACAAGTATCGTTAATTAACATCCATCCCATTCTATTACAGTTTTCAAAATTAATATTAAAGCTCTTTAGTAACATACGTGACACTACATTTCTTTTACTTGATGGAAAATATTTTCCTTTTAATTATTTTTACGATATTATCAGCGGATAGGATCTACTACAACATTTTTCCTACTTTTCACAAAACGTTTCGTCAATCTTTTGTTGGCTTTATCAAGGGTCTCGTCAACTTCTCTTCCACAACTATTTAATTCTACTCACAACAAAATCCATCGAGTTCTTCTAAAATCGTTTACCATTAAATGCTTGTAGAAATCAGAAGGAACTAGTAGAACTAGTAGGACCTAACCTACTAGCTGATAATATAGTAAAAATTATTCAATAAAAGAATAAACTTATAAATGTGGGATTGGAGTCCAACCGTACCACTGTGTATTAAAGTTGTCCGTTATTGTAGAACTTTTTGGATGTCGCATGATTTCATGAGACAGATAGATAGTTTATTTTACTTTGCGAACACTCATTTGAAAGAAGAGAACGGACATAGTTTTATTGACGACTAGTTAATTTTAACAGACAAACGGGTAGCGAGTAGATTGAAGAGTATAAATAGCAGAGTTGGGTTTATTGCATTAGATTTAATTTTCCACTAAATTTAGTGGTAGTGGTAAAAATAGTGCATTATCGCCTCTTATATTTAGTGGTAGTGGAAATTTAATGCATTAAATAAAACGAATTTAGTGGTAGTGGAAATTTAGTGCATTGAATAAAATAAATTTAGTGGTAGTGGAAATTTATTGCATTAAAAAAAACAAATTTAATGGTAGTGGAAATTTATTGCATTAAAAAAAAAAATTTAGTGGTAGTGGAAATTTATTGCATTAAAAAAAACAAATTTAGTGGTAGTGGAAATTTATTGCATTAAAAAAAATAAATTTAGTGGTAGTGGAAATTTATTGCATTAAAAAAAACAAATTTAGTGGTAGTGGAAATTTATTGCATTAAAAAAAATAAATTTAGTGGTAGTGGAAATTTATTGCATTAAAAAAAACAAATTTAGTGGTAATGGAAATTTAGTGCATTGAATAAAACAAATTTAGTGGTAGTGGAAATTTAGTGCATTAAATATAAAAATTTTAGTGGCAATGGAAATTTAGTGCATTAGATATATCGATTTTAGTGGTAGTGGAAATTTAGTGCACTAATTTTGAATAATTAATGGTAATGGAATATAACTCCATTGGCACTATAGTGGAATGGAAATTTAGTTCCACTACCTCAGTTTCACTATCGTTTTAATATACCTTCATATATGAATATAAAATTAATATATGCATACATAGCTTAAGTCAATGTCAAAATAAATTGTAGTGAATGTTATTTTCTTAATTTACTAAGTCCGCCTGTATAAAGTAAATAATTGTTGTTATTGTTTTAATAAGAATTTTAGTACTTTTGAATGTAATAAATTATTCAGTTCACCATAGGTAAGATTTTAATGGCGCGGACTGTCAATATTGCCAGCCGCTAATCATTCAGAATTAGTGCACTAAATTTCCATTACCACTAAAATCGATTCATTTAGTGCACTAAATTTCCACTACCACTAAATTTGTTTTATTCAATGCACTAAATTTCCATTACCACTAAATTTATTTTTTTTTAATGCAATAAATTTCCACTACCACTAAATTTATTTTTTTTAATGCAATAAATTTCCACTACCACTAAATTTGTTTTTTTTAATGCAATAAATTTCCACTACCACTAAATTTATTTTTTTAATGCAATAAATTTCCACTACCACTAAATTTGTTTTTTTAATGCAATAAATTTCCACTACCACTAAATTTATTTTTTTTAATGCAATAAATTTCCACTACCACTAAATTTGTTTTTTTTAATGCAATAAATTTCCACTACCACTAAATTTATTTTTTTTAATGCAATAAATTTCCACTACCACTAAATTTGTTTTTTTTAATGCAATAAATTTCCACTACCACTAAATTTGTTTTTTTAATGCAATAAATTTCCACTACCACTAAATTTATTTTATTCAATGCACTAAATTTCCACTACCACTAAATTCGTTTTATTTAATGCATTAAATTTCCACTACCACTAAAATGGTTTTATTTAGTGGTTAATTATTTCCATCAGCATTTAGTGGTGGCTGGAATATTGCTGCATTAATACTAAGTCGTTTAGTGGTAGTGGAAGCGATAATGCATTATAAATTCAATGCAATAAACCCAACTCTGATAAATAGGGAGCTCTCTTCATTTAATGATATAGTTGATAGTTGTTTCTAAAGTTGTTTTCAAGTTGGTATTACAGCTGATTAGAAGAAAAGTAGTCAAGTTAAAATTAAAGACGTCATTTGAAGTTGAAATCCCGCGGCAACCATCATAGTATTTAATAAACATAATATAATAATAATAAACTCTAAACATATCCATGAAAGTGAATTGTCAAAATAAATCTTTCATATAAATAATAAAATATAAAACTTTTATTATTGTGTTGCTATTTTATAACATATTCCTACATAAATATATATATAAAATAATCAAATACTGATGAAAATATATTCTTTTTTAATGGCCATGTGTAATTTGATTATATGGTTTTCATAAAAACCCATTTGGACGGACATTCTTCACGTGATTACTAAAATAATATTCCAAGTTGAGTAGTACATACTTATAATTGCAAGTAGATATTGAATAATTTTTTGATTTCCTAAAAAAAATAATCTTGTCCACTTACTTTAGTAGATAACTACGAGCATTTTACAAGCGATGGTACATATGCACTTAGCAATAATATTTCTATGGTGAAATTAATTAAACAATATTTCAGACATCAGAGCATTTTATTAATAAAACCCTCACCTTGAGAATGCGGCGATAAAATTTAATTATTAATTGATATATTGAAAAACACAAACTTATATGTTTAAAAACAATATTATAGAACCCTAGGTTTCGCAAAAGTTTGCTATAAATTTTAATGTGTATTCTTAAAAGTTCAAATGTCAGCTCTGACATCTTGAAAAAAAAGAAATATGAAAGCAATTATATCTTTGGGCGACTACCTCTCAGCAGTCTTCTGGCAACAGCTCTGGGAGTAATTGACTGCCAAGAAAAAGCTTCTCTAATCTGTCATTCGGAGTCAACTTTAAACTGTACTGTCCCGGTACTCATGGATAAAAATTTACACACACAACATGAGTGCTGCGAGAAGCTAGGCCGTAACCCTAACACAGGGTTGTAATGGCCAATTATGTATGTATGTATGTATGTATGTATGTATGTATGTATGTATGTATGTATGTATGTATGTATGTATTCTTAAAAGTTCAGAAGTTTGAAACAATTCAAAAACTTTGTCATTTAAGAATTTCTGAGAAGTTATGCTATTTTATTATAAACTAAAGAGCTTGCTGTATTAAAATTGCAACTCTAGCTGTTAAATAAACATAAAATTATTTCACACACAATTATATCTGTTTGATATATGGGCATGATTACGATCTAGTGACATAAAACACTCAAATAGTTAGCAAATGTATATTCACATATTGTATTGATTGCAAATTTTCTAGGAATTGTAAGTTTTATATTAATTAAAAACTTATCTTATCTCATGACTGCTTAAACTATTTTGTTTGATTTCAGATTACAAATTTAAAGAAATGGCTCATTAAAAAATAAGTTTTATAAACAGACAATCCTAAAAACAGTCCACTGTAACACGTGTAAGTAAGATATGAATCACTTTACAAAGTTTTTAAGAACTACCACTAAATTTCACTACAAACTATTACAAATGATTTTTAATTGCAGGTTTAGTAATGGAATGACCTATTAGATGACGATTATTTTATTTCTTGATACCTTAACAACTTACACGATTACCTAGGGAAGTATTTGAGGGGTATTTTCTGTAGTCTAGTTTCCTCTAGTTCACAATTTTAAGCAGACAACAATGCATTATTGCCGATTTAACAGCTGATAGTTGCCTTTTATTTAATTTGGATTGACATTTTATTATGAAAAGTCACGCACTGGAACAACTCTTGCCATTTGCTGGAGTTTCCAATTCGAAATTCTCAAGTCTTTAAGTTTGAAATGTTGTAGACAGACAACATTAATGTGTCTATGGTATTAAATAGTGTGTTTGGGAACTATTTTTAAATGCTTTTTTAACGAAGAAAAGGAAAGGTTAGTAACTTTGCTTACTTTCTATCCATTTTAATTACCAATAGCAAACAATTGCCATATTATTGTAATTTAAACATAAAGAAAACTAGAGCTGTCGACAATGGCTAAAGTGTAATTAGCGAATCACTTAAACGTTAGTGCAAACAACAAAAATTGTCCACTTCTTTTGCTAAGATCGTATTGTTAAAAGTTACTGAATCGTGCTACAAAACAAGTGTGCAGTATGTTGCCTGACTTGACAAGAGCTCCGGTTGAAATCCCAGCTCTGGCATGTTGAGAGAAAGAAATATGAAAAAATTATAAATTTTTTCGGCGACCACCTCTTAGCAACCTTCAGGCAAAAACTCTGGAAGTAACTGATTACCAAGAACGGCGAGAAACTAGACCGCAACACAGAAAAAGGGTTGTAATGGCCAATTATGTATGAATGCAGTCATCTTTCAAAGCGGATTACATTTACACTTACTGATAATGTGCAGTCTGTAAGATGCTGAGCACTGCATACTGAAGATGCTATAGCCGCTATACAGGAAGAACTGAAGAATATCCGAATCAATCAATTTAGCGCTGCTTGCAGCAAATATTGTTCTTTCCAGCCACTTTATGACAAATATCATCAAAGGAACTGGGCATTAGAGCTGTCAAGTTTCAGTTTTTCCAAGGAACTAAAACCAAACTGACTATCGCATGTCATTCTATTCAATTTCTATTAAAGAGGTTGTTTTGTTAAAGAAGCTCATTTGTTGTGGTATGTGTACCTAAATTATCGGAATTGTTGCATATGGATTTAGAATAATCCAAAAACTTTCGTCGAAATAACATCACAAAACAAACAACTTTGCTAGCAATGTCATGTCATTCAGTTGTCAGTCAGAATGTGCGTTCATTGAACCGTATTAGCTGGCAATAATCTTCCAGTTGCCGTGGTCCAGTGGTTAGTGTGTTGACTTACTAAGATGATAGCGCCGTGTTATAATCTCAGCTCTGACATCTTGAGAAAAAAACCAGAAATATGAAAAAAATTATTTCTTTCAGCGACTACCTCTCAGCAGTCTTTTGGCAAAAGCTCTGGAAGTAATTGATTGCCATGAAAAAGCTGCGAGAAGCTAGGCCGTAACCCAGGCACAGGGTTGTAATGGCTAATTATATATGTAAGTATGTATGTATGGATGTATGTATGTATATATTTTATCTTCGAACATATCGCTGCAACTGCACAGTGTGTCACCAATTTCTATGAAGGGAGATCCTTCAATAATTTTAAATTAAAACTCGGGTCTCAATAATTTCCAAAAATAGTTGTTTTAACCAACCACTTCAATATGAAATTTTCTAAAATTGATTTAATTTTTTTAAAGCCACCTTGAAAACATTAAAATGTTTGGCTGCGAAATTTTGGCGTAGAATAATTTTTTTTAAATAAAAAATTTCCAATTTTTACTGTCCGAAAATAGCTCATGAAATAATCTTGTTGTACATTTTTGTGTAATTACCCTAAAATTGGCCACGCTGTATACTATACATCCCATTAATCAATAAAAAAATAATAACTTTCTTATAAATTGCCTGTCAGCTCTCATTAGAGTTTGCATTCATCAGTCCTTTGAAATCAAGATTAAAATCTTGTTTTTTATATAAAATGTAGATTTTTATCGAATCTTATAATAATTATTTTTGCCTCCGCTGACTATTCTGATGTGTATGTTATATGATAATAAAATTATCAAAATATAAAAAAATTAAAAATCGATCGAAACACTTAAATTTGTGAAAACAACAAAAAAGAGGAGAAGTACAGGTGCACCAAAAATCAAAATCCCATTAATAAAAATTAATAATAAAAAAAATCAACAACAAAAAATTAATTGTATTACGCTTTTTGTTGTTGTTTTTTAATTATAGACAGAAAAAATATCATAAGTGGTGGATGGACTTCAATATTAAACTGGTTAAGTTTTAAATTTGCTTATACTCGCACATTAATTTGTTTTTATTTTTGCCAATACTATGAGTAAAACAGTTTAGTCGTATGCATGTGTGGCTTATCAATCACATTGCGAAATAAAAGTAAAAAAAATATATACATACCTTGGCAATTAAAGGGTAAGTGAGTAAGTAATGGGTGGGCAAAATTTTTGATTTTATTATCAGCATTTTTCATTGTCAGATTGTGTGCTGAAGAGTTCATTTGTACTCTGACAAAGAGTGAGCACGAAAAATTTTTAACTTACGCTGCCATTGCACATGAAAGTACTTTCATGATATATTCGTTTACATATTCGGGCATGTTCTGTAAACCGAAAACGAATGAAATTTAGATCGAATAAAATTTTAAATATTTTTAATATTTTTATTGATATTTTTTTTTTTTGTTAATATGAAAATAGGACAAGTTATTGGTACAATCTTTTTTCTTTTTCAATACAAAAAAGAGATATGGCAATGCTGTACAAACTAGTTCCGACAACTCTGTTGTCTCTTAAAAGTTTTTTTTTTTTATATAATTTTAAAAATGACCAAAAGAAAGCAAAAATAATTTTTTAAAATATCCTTTTTTGTTAAAGTAAATTAAAAAACCTTTATTTCTACTGCTAAAAGCAGTTTCAAGCATTATATACATTATATTATTTGAGCTTAAAGGCAACAAAAATGTCAATTCCGTTTATGAAAGTAAAAGTGGTTTCAATCCTCGAAACTTTTTAGTTTACTAAAGAACAAAATACCGTAATGAATTACGTTTCCAAATGTAATTGAATACTGTGACATGGCTGATTTTTAATAGAATATCTGTTCAACATTGGTTTATGATTGTCTTCTTTTTGTATATTTAATTGAATGTTTTTCATGTACGTATGCAGGTAGTATATTCAGAACAAATATTTTTTTTTGTAAACTGTCCTTTAACTTTAAATAAAACTCGTTTCTGGGTAACATTCTTTAATATTTGTCATTATACTTTCAACAACTGTCAAAATATTTTTTCAAGAAAAAATCGTTACCAGCTGAGTTGAGAAAAACAAAAATTTGTCGCCGTAGTCTAGTAGTTAGTGTGTTGGCTTACTAGAAAAGAGATCCGGGTTCAAACCTCACCCATCTACATAAAAAAAAAAGAAATATGAAAAAACTATTTCTTTCGGCGACTACCTCTTAGTAGTCTTCTCGCAAACGCTCAAGCTTCTCAAGTTTGATGTTCGGAGTGACAATTAAATGTAGGACCTGGTACTCACGGATATAAATAGACGCACACAACTTGGTTGCTGCAAGAAGATAGCCCGTAACCTTGAAATAGGTTACTGAAAGAAATTTAGAACAGATAAGAAAGTGCAACTGATTAGAATGTCCCTTAAATTTTAGTTTGATTATTAAAAAACAAGGTTGGCAACCGTTACTGTTATTAATACCGATACAGTTTAAATACCGTTTGAAATTGAATACCGGTACTCATACCGATACCAAAAAAATTTTTTTTTTCGTAAAAGACCGGTATCTGTATACCGTTTCCGTCAATACCGATATAATATATGTAGGTTTAATACCGATCTAATACAAGTACATAACTATTTCTAAAATTTACATACTGGCGACATATATGTTTATAAAAAATTTGCTTGTATTTGATTTTTCCAATTTAACGCTTGCGCGTTCATTGGCCGCTCCACTGGTGACTGGTTGGCACACTTCTCTGAAAAGTGGATTAGATATGTTCAACGCTTTGGTAAAGGCAAAGTTATTGCTCTAGATATGTATCTCTAAAGTTTCTGATAGAGTCTGGTACGAGGCTCACATTTCCAAACTAGCTGCCTTTGGTGTCGGTGACAATTTTTGTAGTTTTATAACGAGCTTTCTCAGAGACCGCGGTTGTAGACAATGGCATTTCCAACCAGCTTAAGTTTTAATTCGGGAGTACCGAAAGTCTTTTTTCTGTCTCCTACATTATTTTTAATTTTTCCAAACGATCTTCTCCTTTCTATTTCCAACCCTATCTACTCTTTCGGAAATGACACCATCATTTGTCATTCATATTCATTTGATCGTAAGCCGAGCCTTTGAAGATTAAGGCGAGAAGACAGAATATGAATGGCACGCTCTCAAATGACCTACAAAAAATCTCCACAAAACAGGGTCGAATTTAATGCGTGCAAGACTCAATTTTGCTTTATGGCACATAGACGCTGTGATGATTTAATCCATATTTCGAGTGTCGAAAGAAGCTATCAAGTGCCTCGGCTTTTTACAGCGGTGCAAGAAATACTTTATCCCATCTGACCTTCTAAATATTTACAAGACCTATATCCGACCTAGTATTGTTGTAACGTCGTATAAATCAAAATTCCGAACGGTTTTCAAGACATCAGCAGACGTTATATCGTCGTTTTGTTGTATCGTTGTATCGTCCTTTCGTTGTATCGTCGTATTGTTGTATCGTCCTATCGTTGAATCGTTGTATTGTTGTATCGCCGTATCGTTGTATTGTTGCATCGTCGTATCATTGTATCGTCGTATCGTTGTATCATCATAAATCAAAATTCCGAATGGTTTTCAAGACATCAGCAGACGATATATCGTCGTTGTATTGTTGTATTGTTGTATTGTTGTATTGTTGTATTGTTGTATTGTTGTATTGTTGTATTGTTGTATTGTTGTATTGTTGTATTGTTGTATTGTTGTATTGTTGTATTGTTGTATTGTTGTATTGTTGTATTGTTGTATTGTTGTATTGTTGTATTGTTGTATTGTTGTATTGTTGTATTGTTGTATTGTTGTATTGTTGTATTGTTGTATTGTTGTATTGTTGTATTGTTGTATTGTTGTATTGTTGTATTGTTGTATTGTTGTATTGTTGTATTGTTGTATTGTTGTATTGTTGTATTGTTGTATTGTTGTATTGTTGTATTGTTGTATTGTTGTATTGTTGTATTGTTGTATTGTTGTATTGTTGTATTGTTGTATTGTTGTATTGTTGTATTGTTGTATTGTTGTATTGTTGTATAGTCGTATCGTTGTATCGTCATATAGTTGTATAATTGTATTGTTGTAGCCGTAACCTATTTTATACAACGATACAAATGAATATTTACAAGACCTATGTATACCCGACCTAGATTGGAATAAAACTCTCATGTATGGGCCGGTGCTTCAAAGTCTATTTTAGGGTTTCTCGACTGTGTACAGTAAAGGGCGAGTGTGCTTATCAGCGATGGTAAGGTATAGATTCGTTGCAGCATCAGCGCAATATGGTGTGCGTTCTATTGCTCTATCAGTACTACTATGAGAGGTGCTCTGATGGTAGTCGCATATTTTTACGGACCACTTGCGCACATCATTTTGTAGTTGATTGTCCAGTGAACCGTACAATGAATTATAGAGAGAGTTCTTTCTTTAGCCGTGCCACCCATTTATGAAGCAATAAACGATATTAATAAGTTTAAATCAAATGTCCACAAGCACTATTCTCTCTTTCCCACTTCCCATAGCATATTTTCCTAGGCCAGCACAGTATACGGCATGAGTAGGGGTCGTCAGCTGATTATAAATTAAAAAAAAAATTGAAGATTTAAGGAAGTAAGGAGGCTTTTTCCAAAATAGTTCATTTGAACGATTTATTGCTTGTTTAAAATATTATAAACTAGATGAGAATCCCATTTTTAGAAAAGTCTCCTGACAAGTTGGTTAAGCACCAACGAAATGGCCATCAAGACATGCTTATTCCCATAAGAAATGCATTTTGTTATATGTAAATATTTTGGAATTAAGCACGAATAATAGGAATAAATTGTGTTGTTATTCCAAACAAATATGTATTTCATTTGAAAAATATTTATTATTTAACTATTGAACAGGGGCCTATTTCACCAAGCTACAAGTCTACAATTACAAGTGTTTTTGCCGTAAAATTGTAAATTTGTAAATTATTGTGTTTCATAAAAATACAATTACAAGTTTGTAGCTACAAGTGATTTTTACAATTTACAAGTCTACAAGTCATACTTCTACAAGTCGTTTTGTTTCATCAAACTAAATTTTCACTTGTACACTTGTAGAATTGTAGAAAAAAAGCTTAGGGTCGACAGAGACTCTCAAAGAAATTTTACAAGTTACAAGTGAATGATAAATTGAATTAAAATTTGATTTTTAACTATTTTTTAATAAAAATTAGTTCAAATAAACACAAAATCAAACAATTTTAATATTAATTACCATTAATTAATTTATTTTGTTTATTTTTAATTATTTTTTTTTTATATAAGTGATTATATGTAATAAAAAAAACTATATCACATTGTTTGCTTATTACCAGAGTTGGGTTTATTGCATTGAATTTATAATGCATTATCGCTTCCACTACCACTAAACGACTTAGTATTAATGCAGCAATATTCCAGCCACCACTAAATGCTGATGGAAATAATTAACCACTAAATAAAACCATTTTAGTGGTAGTGGAAATTTAATGCATTAAATAAAACGAATTTAGTGGTAGTGGAAATTTAGTGCATTGAATAAAATAAATTTAGTGGTAGTGGAAATTTATTGCATTAAAAAAACAAATTTAGTGGTAGTGGAAATTTATTGCATTAAAAAAAACAAATTTAGTGGTAGTGGAAATTTATTGCATTAAAAAAAATAAATTTAGTGGTAGTGGAAATTTATTGCATTAAAAAAAACAAATTTAGTGGTAGTGGAAATTTATTGCATTAAAAAAAATAAATTTAGTGGTAGTGGAAATTTATTGCATTAAAAAAACAAATTTAGTGGTAGTGGAAATTTATTGCATTAAAAAAATAAATTTAGTGGTAGTGGAAATTTATTGCATTAAAAAAAACAAATTTAGTGGTAGTGGAAATTTATTGCATTAAAAAAAATAAATTTAGTGGTAGTGGAAATTTATTGCATTAAAAAAAAATAAATTTAGTGGTAATGGAAATTTAGTGCATTGAATAAAACAAATTTAGTGGTAGTGGAAATTTAGTGCACTAAATGAATCGATTTTAGTGGTAATGGAAATTTAGTGCACTAATTCTGAATGATTAGCGGCTGGCAATATTGACAGTCCGCGCCATTAAAATCTTACCTATGGTGAACTGAATAATTTATTACATTCAAAAGTACTAAAATTCTTATTAAAACAATAACAACAATTATTTACTTTATACAGGCGGACTTAGTAAATTAAGAAAATAACATTCACTACAATTTATTTTGACATTGACTTAAGCTATGTATGCATATATTAATTTTATATTCATATATGAAGGTATATTAAAACGATAGTGAAACTGAGGTAGTGGAACTAAATTTCCATTCCACTATAGTGCCAATGGAGTTATATTCCATTACCATTAATTATTCAAAATTAGTGCACTAAATTTCCACTACCACTAAAATCGATATATCTAATGCACTAAATTTCCATTGCCACTAAAATTTTTATATTTAATGCACTAAATTTCCACTACCACTAAATTTGTTTTATTCAATGCACTAAATTTCCATTACCACTAAATTTGTTTTTTTTAATGCAATAAATTTCCACTACCACTAAATTTATTTTTTTTAATGCAATAAATTTCCACTACCACTAAATTTGTTTTTTTTAATGCAATAAATTTCCACTACCACTAAATTTATTTTTTTTAATGCAATAAATTTCCACTACCACTAAATTTGTTTTTTTTAATGCAATAAATTTCCACTACCACTAAATTTTTTTTTTTAATGCAATAAATTTCCACTACCATTAAATTTGTTTTTTTTAATGCAATAAATTTCCACTACCACTAAATTTATTTTATTCAATGCACTAAATTTCCACTACCACTAAATTCGTTTTATTTAATGCATTAAATTTCCACTACCACTAAATATAAGAGGCGATAATGCACTATTTTTACCACTACCACTAAATTTAGTGGAAAATTAAATCTAATGCAATAAACCCAACTCTGCTTATTACAAATTATCGATATTAAAGTACCCATTATAGTAAAACTATTAAAAGTATTCCTATGTTCAAATGCTTCCAACGTCAGAACTATTTCTCCGATCTTGTTTATGGAGCACTCATTTGCTTTGTTATTGTGTTTTCTTTTAAATGGATTCAGATAATTAGAAAAAGTGCACATTGTTAATTCTTTATGTTAAATTTTTCTACATCACCAAAAGCAGTTAGACGTGAAATCAGAAGGAATAACTAAGAAAAACATTAAGAATATGTTGGAGTTGTTAAGAAAATCTCTAACCCTCTTTTAAGAAATTTTAATACATTAATTATTTCTAAAGGCAACAATGATACGTTTTTGGCCGAAGAATATTGTAGTTTTTAAGGTATAAGCTGTCGTGCAAAAGCAGCAATTATCGAGTTCAGTAAAAGAGTCGTTATATAATTGCACTAAAATGTGATTTTCCACTACCTATTTGTGCAAGTAAATGAAACGAAACCTTTAGCCAGCAGAAAGTAGAGACTGCAGTGCAAATTTATAAAAATTTTATCTTATTTGACAATTTTAATCTGTCTGTCAGTTAGAAATTCATTTCATTCTGCTGGTCAGGGTGGTCGATCAAAAGTAAACAAACCACTGACCACAAAACGCCATCTAAAGCTTCGCCTGGATTTTGATCGGACGCACTTAAATTGAATTAAATTGGATTATGGAGGATTGGAAGATGGTCCTATTGCAGGACTAAACCAAAATTAAATTAGTTTTCCAGCAATACAATAATTTGAAATTCACCGCCAAAATAACTCAAAAGTTTTTAAATGATAGCGAACTGAAAGTAATATAATGGTCACCAGAATAGCCTGACCTCAATCTGCTTGAGTCCTTCTGAGATGCTTAATTTATCAAAATAACTTTGTAAAAATATTTTATTTTATTTAAAAAATGTGCGAAATATTATTAAAATGTGTTACATTGCATTTTTATATGATATTTTAGCACTTTGAGTAATAATAAATAAGAATTTAATAATTAATATCCAATATATACAAAAGAACTTGTAATTGTAGAAATTGTAGTTTACAAGTACAAAAATCTACAATTGTTATAAAAATTTTAATGAAACACAATTCATTATCACTTGTAAAAAAAAGACTTGTAATTGTAACTTGTAAACTTGTAGAATTGTAGTTTAGTGAAATAGGCCCCAGATTGTAGTCGATTTTCCTAGCTTCAAATAGTCTTAAGATTTTCATTCAATTTATTTTTAAGTGTGAAGATTTTTGTTTTTGAGTGAAGTATTTTAATTAATTTTTGTTTGCAAAATTAAACTTTGTATTATATTTATATAAATATGTTTTATTCTATGTGGTAACACTAGCTTTTGCTGAAATAAATGAATTAAAAATTTAAGCACATAATCTACATATATTTCTTTTTAAAGTTTTTGATTAAATTTCGGTATAAGGGTATATCGGTATATATACCGGTATTAATATTTTGGTACCGGTATACCGATACCGATATAATTAAAATACCGATATCGATGCCGATACCGAAATGACAAATAATTTTTTACCGGTACTGATACCGATACCAAAATTTTTTCGGTTGCCAACCTTGTTAAAAAATGTTACACATATTTTCATGGAATAAACTTGACATAAAAAAAACATAAAATTGATGAATACAAAAATATGACTTGGGGACCAAAATATGAATTTTTTCAACAGATGAATGTCAGAATACTTAATGTGCGTGTTTTTTACTATTATTAATTTTAAACTCAGTCATTTATGATATTTTTTCAGTATTTTACCAAGTAATGTTATTTAATTGTCTGGGCTTAAAAAATATCCTGATCCCTAATATGCAAGTTTGGGCAGGGTACTCATTGTATATTTATTCTGTTTGTTAGATATGAAGTGGACGTCCTATTTCGCTCAATTCTTAAAAAAGAAATGTATTTTCCTGATAATACATTGATAAAAAAACTTGTAGATTTACTTTTAATGGTTTTAAAACAACTCACTTTTATCCCCCTAAATTGGCAATATCTGTTACTGTAAATCCTTCGAAAAACTACTCATTTTGATTTGATTGCCAAATCATTTAAATTCATTTTCAGAATTTTATTAAATATAAATTACAAAAAACACTTTATAGAGTCGCTTTAAATATAACAGACGACATAAATTTATCGACTTACATACAAAATCATTCTTCAGATTAGAGATATTTCTTTAACTTACAATAATGTCAGGAAAGTGTTTTGAAATTATTTATTAATGAAATTCGTGAACAGTGCAGTTAGTCGTTTTGGCATGTAAAGCATTCAATTACTTTTCACACTAATCTTCTATTACTCATATGATTTGGTTTTCTTAATTTCTTCGTTTAAAAAAATTCAGCCGTGAGCTGTCTTTAATGAATTGAAAAAAAAAAGAAAAATCAACCTGTTAGCGAAAAGGTAACAGGTGTATTTGTCATCAGGTTGCTGTGAACCAAACAAGGAATGTTTCAATAATAATACGAAAAAATAAAAATAAAAACTAAAGCAAATAAATTTTGATAATAATAGAAAACAATCAAGTGAAAACTACCCACATTATTTTTAATAAAAATTTAATAAAAACTGTATATCAGATAATTGTTATCGGTTGCTAGCAGCAGCAACAAAATTATTATAAAGAAAATAATAGAACGGAAGTATTCAGATTTCAGGCGGCTGTCATTGACAAATTAGAAATTAATTCTATTCTATACGAAAACAGTATTTTTCTCTTGTCATTATGGTTTTCATTGATTTGCTATTTATGTGTCACCCAGTCAGCTGTTGATTGTTTATAAAAAAAATAAAAACAATTATTAATACGAATAAAGGTGTGTTTATGTCTTTCGTAATGGATTCCAATTCAGGCCAGCACTCTAAATCGATACCAACAGCAAATGTTAACAAAGTTGCAGAATTAAAGCACAGATTTTGCGTGTGCAAAAAAAAAAAATTAAAACAAAAATTAAAACGTTTTTGCTTTAATAACTTTAAGCCAACACCTGTTTTTATTGCACTTGAAATGGTATCGATCCATTGTTATTTATTTATATGCATATTAAGCATTTAGATATTTTGTTTTGTTTTTGTTGTCGTTGTGGTTGTAGTTATTGTTTTTCAACTCATTAATTTATGCAAAATTATTAAACGTTTTTTATTTCATTTTTTTGTTTTGTTTTCTTAATTCCATTATAATTTCATAAAAAGCACACAAAAAAATTGAAATAAATGTTCACTTTTTAATCTGATGTAATTTTAACGCCAGATTACATGCTGTTGTTACACTCGTTAAGGCAATATCTCGTTTAAGAATGAATTTCTTGTTTTCCCAGATAATCTTTTATATTTTTTATATGGATTTTCAAAATGAAAAAAGGCACTAAAAGTCGCAATCAATGAATGTAATGTAATGACTAAAATATGTTAATAAGTTTTCCAAATGATCGGTGGAACTGCTGCTGATGTCTGGGTGCAATAGGATTTCATCAGAAAGCTTATGGAATCCCTTTTAAAAAGCATTATAGTTTCTTTTTACTTTTATTAATTTATGCAGGAATGGCAAAATTTTTAAAAATTAATATTTGTATAGGCAATACTAAAAATAGAGTAGGTGGGGTGGGGTAGAGCTCACAAAGGCTTTAACAAATGGGCATGATAAAGCTAAGAGACATACTAACATACTTGATAAAAAATCAAGAGTCTCTGCGAATTTAAAATGTCACTATGCAGATGAAGACATTTAAGTTATGAACCACTATAAATATCTTGAAGGGGAATTGTTGGGGCTCCTTTCCCATAAGTAGGATAGTTGGTTTTTTACTGGAGCACTACCCCCTGAGATATTATCTCAATAGGTTGCATGTACAAGCTGAAACGCAGGGTTAACATTTTTTTTTTTAAATCAATACCCCTAATACTAATGCTGTGCATTGTATTGGAATTTTTTATGGAAAGGACAGCACATTATAGCAACAGAACATATCGTCGATGAAATTAAAGAACGCTGTAACTGACAAAACCGTAAATGCTAGCCAAGTAGCCTTTATGAAAGTAAGTAGAACAAAGGCACTGGTATTTTTAAAAAGGCAGGCGGCGTAAGTGAATTTATTTTCATCGTAGAAATCTGGGACCAGGACCAATCAACGCGTATTTTTTTTCTGATAAAAATTAGGCAAAAAACGTATTTTCGATTTTTTGTCAGTTACAGCGTTTTTTAATTCTTGCGATTATATATTTCATTTGTCTTATGCTATTAAGCGCCTTAGGAATAAGACACACTGCTGTGAATTGTTTATTTAAAGGCCAGTATTATACCTTCACCCTTGATTGATCAACAGCAATTGCCCCATTGTTGCATGTTGGTTGTGGTGAATGCCTTCGCTAAGTAGGTTTTAGCTGTTATCTGCTACTTCCCAATGGGTGGTGCTTTTTCTCCTGAGTAGACGAGGTCTGTATAATAAAAAAGATGAATTTTTTAACATTTTCAAGCTACATGTGTTTTATAAGTAAATTTTAGTGAGATGTGTTTTGGTTCGTTGGCTTCTTTCTGCTGTGGATTAATAGATGGATCGAAAACTTTGCATGACTGAATGGAATTAAGCGCTAAAAATCACTTGAAATATTGCGAGTGGCATATGGTGCTGGTAATCCGAGTCAGAAACTTGTTTACAAGTGTTACAAACTTTTCAAAGCAGTTCGACGCTGATCCTGATGGATGCAAATCTTAAAAAACTTAAAAAACTTTTCATGGATAATTATTTCATCAATATTAGAGTGGTTACAGAGATTGTCGTCATATCAGTTAGCTCGTGCCATACAATATCAATTTGTTTCAAAATTACTGAATTTTTAACAAAATAAGAAAACCGTTCATGGAAATTGCTCAAGAAATGTTGAATGACTGCAACGGCTATCCAGATTTTCTTATAGAAATGGCCATATATGGTTATGACATCGGAACCTAACTCCAATAGTGCCAATAGAAATGCCAAAGGGAGTCAAGATCAATAAAAGCACACCAAGTTTTATCATACATCCATCCACAAAAGAAACTGCTCCGTGGCATTCCACATTATTCCACCTTAACCATTGTCAACAAAAAAAAAAAAAAAAAAAAAAAAAAAAAAAAAAAAAACTAATGATCAGGAGAAAAAGCGAAGGCACTCACCACAATCAACATGTATTGATAAGACAATTGCTGTTGATTATTCAATACAATGCACAACATTTAGTACTGGTTTACCCTTGATTTTTTATCTCTACTAATTATAAAGTCCATGCCAATTTATCGCGCTGTTAAAGTCACATTTCTTAGCTAAATATTCTAAATTCATGAAAAGTAAAATTAAAAAAACAATTCTATTAATGACTTAATTATGACTTGTTCAGTACGCAGTTCTATTCATAAAAAAAATTTATTGCACTGCTAGCCTTTAACCCATAGATTTAATAATGATATTAAAAATTATTTAAATGCTTTCCGTATTGCATTGGACTTAATTATTTACACATTTAATTATTCAATATTTTTCTGGGAATTTTTTTTTTTTTGCATTTTTTTAAAGTCAATAAAAACATGTTTTTATTGATTATTTAAATGTAAAATGTATGTAAAATTTGTATTTTATTTATAATCTTTCGTGTTATTTTTTCTAAACCATTAATTCAAACAAATAAAATGTCATTGATCTGGTAGTCAAATGTCATTCAAACGGTTTTTTGTTCTAAAGTATTTATTCATGAATCATTAAAAACAAAAAAACAATAAATCCCAGATCGCATATTAAAACTTAAAATAGAAAATATTTCCGAAGAATAATACATATACAAGTAATTATATTAATTAATAACAAATTTTACAACAACCTATCAATTAATTAGACGATTAGTTGTAGAAAACAAAAATTTTAAAATTACAAGTATTTATGAGATTTTAATATCAGATTAAACAAGTACGACGTGATTTAAAGATTTCGAAAATATTTAAGCAAATGCTCGATCACTTAATTGAAACATGATCAGTATAATACCCACTTGTAGGTGTACAGTGTGACAAATAAAGATATTTTCAATCTATGTATGTTAAGAAATAAGTAGAGATTGCCATTCCACACAGCTTCACTTATTGCAATGAAGGTTTATACCAGTAACTGTTTAAAAAACTTTACCCATAGCAGTTACAATGTATTTATAAATCTAAACACTATTCACAAGTTATAACAACATGAGCAACGTTGTAAAGAATGAATAAAAAAACATACTTTAGCAGTACACGCGTCTTGCTGCAATTGAATGATTAAAGTTGGCGCATATGTTTCTAATCATTGCCATGCATATATTCATTCTCAAGTTACACGTCTAACTGCTTTATCAGTCAGACAGTCATTTCATTTATTTTAAACGTTAGTCTATGACTTTAGTTGTAATAAGTCTTTTTATATTTTTTATTTTCATATCAGTCCATGTCTAGTTTTACAACTGTTTTATATTAAGCAATTGCATTTTGTATTGATTAGTAGTATGATGATTTAAAAAAAAACAAAACAACTTTAAGTGTAGATTTGTTTTTCCTACAAATTTATAACACATTTAACAAATTGTATGTCTAATAAACTGATATGAATTGCATATTATGAATACAGTGATTAAAAAAAGGAAATTTTATAATAATTTTTAGTTTCAAATAATTATTAAATTCTTTTTAAATTTAGACCGAAAAAAATTCTTAGATACGGCGGCAACTTATAAGGTCTATTCTGACTTTTTTAGTCTACAGTTTGTTTGACAGAATGCTTAATTATTCTCTGTCCAACAATAAAATAAACATAGAGATGAACATGTCAATCATTAAGACCCTGTGCCGACCTATACAAGAATTTCAGAAACCTTTTTTATGTTGATAATGATAATAAACGCTGGTTGACAATAGAACTTCAGACAAAATGTATATAAAGCATGCTTTTTATTGAGTTATAGAATTTTGATATGAAATATAAGGTGAATGTTTTAAATTTACATAATACTTAGTTTGTTCTAGAAATTATCTTCTATCATTATATAATAAAGATTACATAGTCTGATCAGGAGGTCCAATTTATAAGATTTGCTTCAATCATTGTGTTCCTATATTGGCAATAACGACTGTATATGTTATTCTCCAAATTGTCCATTGTTTCAGGCTTTTCGGCGTAGACTAGCGAGTTTACAGATCCCCACAGAAATGAAATGCCAAATCAAACTTAATAGGCCGTATTCCAATTAAAATTCGTAACAAAAAGTACCCGATATAATGGATGTTTCTTTTTTAGATCTGTTATTAGTTCCATATATCACTATCTATATGGTATTCTGATTTTTGTATATTTCGCTTGAATTAATTTTAATGCATAATTCATGAGATATTTCATAGATTGAAAAACAACGATTGTTTTGCTTAAGACAATATTTGATATATATACATATATATTAGGCTGTTGTATGTATTCCAAGGCATTTTATTTTTTATTTCATTTTTATATAAATGGGGGATGCATGTCATAGTGGTTAGAACGCTCGCATAAAACTCAAAACAGCCTAGGTTCAAACCCCAGCAAAAGTGAAAAATGAAGAATGAAAAAATTGGAGTTCTTCGTGAATTTAATTAAAAAACTAAGAGGTAACCCTCCGCTCCCCCCCCTTACAATAAACTAATCCACCTCCTCCAACTTTGCATGCCATAAAATATTAATGTTCAGGAGAATGAGCACCACCTACTGGGAGATTAATAGCTACTACCTACCTACATACATAATTGGCCATTACAACCCTGTGTCAGGGTTACGGCCTAGCTTCTCGGAGCATTCATGTTGTGTGTGTTAATTTTTATCCAGTAGTACCGCGACCTACAGTTTAAAGTCGATTCCGAACAACAGATTTGAGAAGCTTTTCATGGCAATCAGTTACTCCCAGAGCTTTTGCCAGAAGACTGCTGAGAGGTAGTCGCCGAAAGAAATCATTTTTTATATTTCTTTTTTCAAGAAGTCTTATTAACACTAACCACTAGACCACGACTACTACTACCTACCTACCCCACTTCATAATCAACATCCAGCAACAGATGAGGCAATTGCTGTTGATCATTCAAGTTTGAAGGTATAACACTGGCCTTTAAGTGATCAAATTAAAAGCAACTTACCTCGAGGCATTCGTAAGGCTCTTAAAAGAAAGACTAAAAAAATATATTCTCTAAAAAATTCCAATACAGCAAAAGTAGGGGATTACGCCCCTGAATATTGGTCTCAGCCGAAAAAAATCCATGACGCTAAAAAACCTCTCAACTTTATCGTACTCAATACTGATATATCTATATATTTATGCAATAGCAAAACTAGAAAGTGTAATAAATGGATTGTTACCAATAACATTCTTATACAGGGTATCCGCCCGGAAGATATACTGTTTTGTTTTGCCGCCATTTTGGTAAACATTAGTCTTGGTAGTTCATATTTGGCAGTCGTGAAGTAGAGATGTGTCAAATTTATTGTGAAAAAACCAACGTTAAACTAACGTGTTTTAATAGTTAAAACATCGATTACTGTGACGATGAGAAAGATACGTGAAATTTTTGGGAGAAACAACGTGCCAACAAGATACACTATTTATCGTGGAGTAAATTATTTCTAAGAAAGTGGGACTGAAGCTGATAGGCCCTAGCATTAATCGCAACGTAATGAAAGATTGGCTGAAAACATTACTGTTGTTCAAGAAAATGTTCAAAACAATTCATCAACCTCAATTCGACACCGTAGACGGTATATGTCAATGGGGAGCTATATCGTAATATGATTGACAACTTTTTAATGCCACAACTGCATGCTTTGGGCTTGACTAGCATGTGGTTTCACCAAGACGGTACCATATCACAATGGAATTACTGCGAGTAGAACACCCTCCAGGCGGACACACAGTAATTATGAACCTCAATCCAAGACTTATCCGTTTTTTCAGTGCTCTTCCATTCGAACGTTTTAAAATGCTTAAGACAGTTTTCTAGATGCTCAACTTCTTCTTTATCAACGCAAAATTCTTCGAATTGACGAAACTTGACAGAAGATTTTTGTGCTTACTAAGGATATTTTGTTTTTAAATATTTGAACATTAGATGGTAACCTTGCTCTGTGAGAATTGTTCTATGTTACCAGAAAAACAAATAATTTGGCCACACCAAAAGAAAAGTGAAAACAGGTAGAAAGGGCCAAAGAATAACAGCAGAAAGTACTAAATTTGGGCTTTTATTAGTTTAGAACTAACAATTTTTTTCGCGAATGAGTTATTTAAAAAAGAGCTAAATCTAGCCCGAAAAGGGCTAAGTTCACATCGCGGATGTGCTATGTTATACACGTATTTATATTTCTATATATTTATATGTTTGTCCTTAAAAATAATATTAAAATCTGTAAAAACTTTACTTTTACGCTTTCACAATTATTTTAATTTTTCATTCTCTGACAACATTAACATTTGCAACATCCCTAATTCGTTTAACGCTATCTTGATGTTTAAACCAACAATTGCTTAACTCGTTTATATGGTTTTAAAAATTTCAAATTCATTATTATAAAACTAATTCTTTCAATTGTTATAAAAGCATATTTAATTGTAAAGTATTACAACCATTCAATAAATATTCCGCTCAATATGCGTAATATCGAACGGTTAGACGTACATATATATATAAGACTTGTATTACGTATACGTCTGAGTGTTACGAGTACAACTTATAATTGCTGTTTTTCTAGGGAAAAATTTACAACAGCAAAACAAATAAATGTGTTTGTGGAATTACTAGAAGTATATAATTTACAATTATAATTGATACCAAATTGTTTGAAATAATAAACAGAACAGCAGTTGTTTTCAAGAACTTTGACCGTAATGACGTAAATTTAATTTTCAAATTTGTAGCTATAAATCTTAAGACATAATGCAAGTACTTACTATAGTATTAAGCACTTTGATTTCATTGAAATTTGTTTAATTAAAAATTCTTTCATAAGTAATTACAAATCTATTATATTATTTCCTCAATATATACTATATAAGTATATATGCATATATATATTTTTTTTAAGATTTACATATAAATATATGAATATTTTTTGTGTTACACATGCAAATGGAATTGTACTAAATGTTTGCTTTTTAATTTTATACATTTTGCTGATGTAATTAGTTGATTTTATTGCATTTTAATTGAATGAATTATAAAATTGAATAAAATCAAAATCATTCATATTTAATGTTTTTTTTTTGTGAATATTATTACGAATATAATCTATATACATAATTTGAATATTTTTTTCATATTTGTAATGTTTAACAATTGTTTTCGAGTTGTACACACTAATCTTGAAATTTGTTGTTAATGAACTAAATGTGTATTTTTGCAATTGTCTTAATAAAAGTAAACAGTTACGAAAGGAAAATGAAAGTAAAATATATCAAAATAAAGTTGACAGTTCTAATTGATTGATCGACAGTGGTAGCCCAAAGGATAATGAATTTTGCTATTTGATTATTTTACACTACTTACAATATACTTATATGTATATAGTATATGGGACATTCCAAGTCAAATCAACCGATATGCTTAGCCCGTCCCCTCCGAATTTTATGATTTTTTGTAGAAATATAGTATATCATAGAACTAAATTAAATTCAAAGTTTGGGGACACTGACGCATCTGGATCGGGAAATATGAGGTCTTGAAAATCGGAAAAAAATACAAAAATGCACAAAGTTACACTTACTTAATTGTAATTTTCTTGAAAAGTATTATAGCTACGCATCTCATAAAAGTATTGAAAGGGTATTAAATTACCTTTGATTTAATATGCTACATGATTTTTTCTTTGAAAATGTCAAAGGTCAATTTTCTATACCTATAAGGCGGAAGCCTATATATCCGGAAGCGAGTAGCAAAAATAAAATTTCTAAAATATTCCAGAAAAAAGAAATTATAAAGAAAATTAATTTGCCCATACATTTTATATGGAGTGATGTCACAATGTTTGTAACAAAGCTTCTCCGAGATTGTCTGGCCGATTCCTATAAAATTTTGTCTGTAGGGCTGACTATAAACCGTCCCACTTCACTGCATTCTTTTTCCGTGAACTTAAAACCCTGTTTACGATACCCATAAAGCCTTTAAACATGGTACGAATGCTTCCAGCACTCGCTTTGATACAGCTTAATCAAAGTGGGATAAGGGCACGCATAAGGTAGATAACATTGTATCGCTCTTTTAAAGAAGTGTAACACATAAATCTTCCAAGCTTAGTCGGAATACTTAGAATTATATTTTTTAGGGGCAGGGGAAGTTATTCCCCAAACAGGTATATTACGTTCTGTGGCCTAAATTTGGAGAATGACTGTTTTTCACACGGTCAACTCAATGTCGTATGTTGCAAAAGTAGCAATCCTCGTCAGATAATAACAAAATGTAGGCATATATGCTATGATTGCTTGTTTGGTTCCAAGAGCGTGTATAAAAAATAAAAGTTTTTTATGTAGAGTTTAATTAATTTTAAAATTTATTTCGTGACAATTGCTGCTTTTTAGTTTTTTATTTGTCTTCTCCAAACGTGTAAATAGAAAAAAGTTTGTTGTGCGATTTTTATTCTAATTTTTAAAAATCGTATCGAATTTCATATTATTTTCACTCGGTGTTTACGTACGTAAAGTCATACACTCTTAGTTGCTTTTTGGTAAAATCGGAGAGAAACGTAATTTTATCCATTTAACGTTCCGTTAACAATTATTAACACATTTTGGTTTTTTTTAGATCATTGTGAATTATATGAAGCAATTGTGACCAAATTTTTACAAAAGAGCTTTGCGTTTTATTACCCAAGAGTATACAATAAGGCCTTCTGCTTACTATGCAATCCACAGCGTCAGTCAATTTGAGATAGTAAGAGCTTTTAAAACTGTTTACCACAAGAGAAAATATCAATATACGAGTACATATGTAATAGTGTTGAAATATTTCTACATGGCTACCATGGTAGACTAGTGTGTAGTGGGATAACCGGCTAGAGTAAAGCCCAATATTACAACTTGCCTTTAGTTAAAGGTGGGATGTTATTACAACTATACTTTTACCTCTAAGTGACTGATAAAGCTATTGGGAAGGTTGCCTTGCATTTAACTTTTAACGTGAGGTTTAAACTTTTGAGCTTACCATAATTTATTGAGGTTGCCATATTTTTTGTTAGTTGAATTATTAATAAAAATATTTTACTTATTTTGTCAACAAAGAAATAAATTCAGTAGAAATGGAAAGTAACACACATTTCTCTGTTGTTAAACTTTTTTAGTGCACAATTTATATATTTTTGTTTGTTTATTTATTTATGTAAAAATGCGTGTTGTTGCCACTTGGTGTCTTTTAAACAAATTCAATGTCAAAAGTAATCGATTCTTGTTCTGGTGTTGCCGTATTTTAAAAAAATATAACTTTTATTTTAAACGTCACTTTATTCCTACCGTTAAGGTATGATACCTTTAACTATCGGAAACTTAGTAGGCAAGTTGTAATAATGTTCCTAAGAGTCATAAGTTTCGAGCATATGATTGTTGTCACAATTATAATTGGAAATTAATTTAGAATTGTATTTAACTAGTAAAATAAAGAATATTGCTACATATCAATTGCTAAAAATATTTTAAAATATTATGGATCAATAAATTAAAAAATGTGACTTAATATGTAATATACTGTTTTATTCGGGATGTATGTAGGTCGTAAACGTAGTCATTTGAACTGAAACACTTAACGCTTTGCGATAATATGCTAAAGGAGGTTTATGGTGTGTGATATACGGTCGCAAAAATTAAAATTCAGAGAGGGGCTTTCTTTAGAAGAATTTCTTTATAACTGCAATTCCTAAATAAAAGCGGCAAGAGTTTTCTAGCTGTCAAAAATTCTTGTGGAGCATCCCGAAATAATGGGACAGGAATGCTTTACAATTGAAAAATACAATTTTGACGAAGCGTATAATAGTGATGATAGTTGAAAAATGCAACTAAAACGATATGGCCACACATCAAACTGGTGTGTATGGGCATTAGTTGGTAATATTTTATTTTGCTTATCACAGCAACACATCAAATTTGTAGCTTCAAACTTCATTTTAATTCTATTATGAAGAAGAGAAATATATGATTTTTGTTTTTATTTATTATTTATTTATTATTGATTTAGACGCCATAGCTCTAACAAACAGACTGTTCATTTTGTTTTGCAATTTGTAAAGGATCACTGAGCATTCTCTTTTGCTATTCAGCTTTTGAAATTACGGGCTTAATGCCAAATCTTCTAATTATGTTTTCATCCACTAATGATATGTGATACTAAGTTTTATTTGCTTAAATTTCAATTCAAAGAATTCAATAACTTTATTTGATTTTATAAAATGCCGAAGTCTTATTTAAAAACCAATCCAAATTTTTGGCAGAAAGTCATCATTTCTAATTACAGGATGGAAGCTGAGGTTTTGCGACAACCCGTATTTTGATGCGATACCTCATTATCAATTAAAAAGTAGAATTAAAATTTTTTAAATCAAATTCAGATCTATATTTGACTTTATAGCGTCGTTATATTTGACATTTAAACTCCACAGACATTACAATATTATTTTAAGAATAGTAGATATTGGTCACCATAATCTAGTGCTAGACTTAGCTTTGAAATTATAAAAAAAATATATGAAAGTAATCTTTCCTTCGACGGCCATCTCTTAACAGTCTTCTGGCATCAGGTATGAAATTAAGTGATTGCTAAGAGTAAGCCTTTTAAGTCTACTGCTCGAAGTCATGGTTGAACCCAAGGTTCCGTTACTAGTTTGATAAAAATCGGCACACACAACATGGGTGCTGTAAGATGGTAGGCCGTAATAATCATTAATTTCATAATTAAAATTTTTGGGTTAATAGTATTGAGATCATTTTTTATAAAACCCGGGATTGAAGTAGATACAAAACTAATTAACTGCTATTGTAGGTTGGCTTTTATAATCATCTTTATTAATATTCGTATTTAATGTTAATCATAATTTTTTATTCTATTTTAATTCATTTAAATTAAATGCTAAATAATCGTATTTAATATTATTGCATTTAATTTATTTTTAATTTCAGTTGAATTTATTCATTTTTTTTTTCTACACAACACAACTGCAATGAGCTGTTTTTTTTAATATTTATTACTTGAATATTTATTTTTATATTTTGCGGTTGCTATGACTGCTGCCACCATGACTTTTTTTTATACATTTCGTCTATTGGTTTTAACTCTAGAGTTTACGTTCAATGACCTGTGTAGCATGTTGGATGCTGTTTAACATTTTTATCTGTTGCTTTTCAAACAACAGGTGGCATGATTTTGTTTTTTTTTATTGTATTTGTATATACAAATATTTTTTATATACATTTTCTTCGTGTATTCTAGTTTATCTTTTAACGGTTTAATTTATTTGAATTTAAATTAATCTGTATTAGTATTAATTATTTTAGTAGAGCATCTAGTTTACTTGTAATACTTATATTTGACATTGAATTTCAAGTTATAAAATCGTAAGACAAACGTACCTTTATTTGCTCTTTGATTTGTAATAAATTAAAAAGCAAAATTATATGTTTTTCCAATTCATTGGGGTATTATTTTTTAATTATAATTAATTAATATATTTTCATAGTAAGTGACGCTTAATATTGCAATAAAGGTGGTCTTTTCGTTTTTATTGCATGCCCAAGCCTGGTAATTATTTAAACATGTAATTTTCATTATCTACGTCACATGTGCCTATTTTTTTAACTAAAACTACTGCTTTAATATATAATTTATGTTAATTAATAAGAATAGTTTAAAATGATATTCATTTGTAAAGAATAATAATATGATTTATTAAAATTAGCATTGTAAGGGATATACATATGTAATTAGCACTTAGTACCACTAAACTCGTCGCAACCCAAGATATTAATTCAAGTTGAAAAAGCCACTATAGCCTTCGTTCATAAGCCTTTGATTTTTTCCAGTTTAATATCTGCAATGTATTCTAATGTATGGATATATATATATATAATGAGCCTAGAAATTTCAGCCTAGTCCAAGCTAAAACTGATCATACGCACAGTAGATAGTTCACAGTTTTCTCACTACTCACACTCTTTTTCACAGTTCTTGTAGGGGTTAGCAATTGTGTCAACATGATTTCCAGCGGATTAAGACTGTCTCTTTATGCCTTCGCATTTCACTGATATTACAATGCACTGAACACAACACATATCAATTTAATTTACTGAATTAAGGCTTAATTGATGTTGAGCGATGTATCATCAAATGGTTGTCTACAAATTTTAAAGTTGTTATGAATCCAACATTTATTCAGCATTATTATTACCAACCAAACATATGCTGTAAAAATTACTTTTAAGCGCCTAAAATATGGTTTGAAAGCTCACAATGCATACATTATGTATGTTGATATAAAATTACGAGAATTCTTTCGCAAAAATTTTAAAACATGAAAAATATCAAATAAAATTAGCCGCCAACCAAATAAAATATCATCTCAGACTAACAAGAGTACATAACAAAACCGAAAAAAGATAATTTAAATTATTGTTGCAATAAATAATAAATTTTGAAATGCTCTTTTACAATGAGGAAGTTTTTCGAGATCAACGGGAGTAATTAGTACAAATTTGAAAGCTTCCGAGGTATTGGTTTATGGTAAATATTTTCTTTGCTGACACTGACTTATTACTAACTTTATTACAAAACAGAATTTTCTTATCAGTTTTAAAATTTTGAGGTTCATGAACTATTCTCGCAATTTTCCCCAGTTTCAAAAATGTTAGTTTTAAGCGTTTTCAAGAGTACCCTTATTATTTAATATATTGTTCTTAAGTTATGTGTCAATAGGTAGTTATTATTTTGAAAAAATAAAAATTGGCAATACATGTAAATTCTTCAAACATATCGTCAATGGAATTAAAGAACGCTGTAATTAACCAAAAAATTGAAAATACGTTTTTTGCATCATTTTTATCAGAAAAAAAATACGCGTCGATTGATCCAGGTTCCAGATTTCTACCATGAAAATAAATTCACTTAAGCCGTCTGCGAAATGAAAAATACCAGTGTATTTGTTCTACTTTTATGAAAGTTTTTTGGCTCTGGTGAAAATTTAAAGTTTTGTCAGTTACAGCGTTCTTTAATTCCATCGACGATATGTAAAAATGTGTAAAATAAAAACGTCTTAGTTTTTCCTAAAATGAATTAATATTTTGCTTGTTATCTTAGTAACATCCAGAAAAAAAGATGCTAATGCATATTTTTGGTTGCCCAAATTATTACTACTTATTTATGCAAATTAGACAAATAAGATCTAATGCGTCCTTTCGAGTCTCTCTCCTCTATTCAACAGACCTATTGTTTTTGCAATTTACGCAAGTAAGTTTGGAAATTTATTTTTTGTAGACCAGAGAGACCATTTGCCTTTTTTATCATTTTTTCACATTTTTTAGTTTATTTTACATTGAGACCAATATTCAGGGGTAAACGCCTACTAAATGATGTGCATTGTAATGGAATTTTTGTGGAAAGGACAGTACATTGTGACAACAGTACAGTATGTTATTAAGCGCCTTAGGAATGAGACAAATTACTGTGAATTGATCATTCAAAGGCCGGTGTTATACCTTCATCTTTGAGTGATCAACAGCAATTGCCCCATCTTTTTATGTTGCTTGCGGTGAGTGTCTTCGCTAAGTAGGTTTATAGATATTATCTGGTACTTCCCAATTGTTTGGATTTAAAATTTCTATTGTTTGGTTTTAAAGATCTATAACATCACTTGAACCGAATGAAGTCAAACCCATTTTCTATAATTGAGGCAGCGGTTTCAATGCGTCCTAGCCTGGAAATGCCGCGAAACACCTTATTTAAGTGTTTAAGAAAGGCTTATCAAACAACTCTTGCTCTTCCACATTAATACAGCTGTGACACTTGCCTTTATATTACAATGACATACGTTTGGCAAGATCGCAAGTTATCTAGAGTTAGAAAGGCCATATATTAGCCTGAAAATGTCCATCCTGCTATGTCCTAGAGATTCAAATACGTGTAGTGTCGCAATCAGGCTAAGCCAGATAGCGTCTGCCTATCCAATATTGTTAATTTTTAATATTACTACACAATACTTCGAGGACAATTATGAATCTAGTGCTTTCAACGAATCCAGTGACTATAAATGCGAAGCTGTTACAACATTTATAATTGTAAATTCGCCTTCTTAAAAAAAAATTGTATAGAAATAATTTTTAAAATTTAGGAGAGTAGGAGGAAAATAAGTCAATTGTATGTTTTTTATCCTCAGACCAGCTATATTATCTGCATATTTGTTTTCATAAAATCGAACACATACAATTTGTTATTATTCAACTTCCGTTCCATATACCCTTAACAGGTGCACAAATTAAATTGTTTGGTTTTAATCTACATGCCCTATTACTGAACCTAATTAGTACTATACATAAAATTAGGCCATCGACAGATTAAGTAAAAAACAAAAAACTACGTGATGCAATAATCAATAAAGTTGCGTCATTTTTAGGCCCCCTGTTAAAAAAGCATTGATAAGCCGTATATATATTTCTGAGACAAACATAAGCTTCAATTGCTAGACACAGAAAGACTTCGTCATCTAGAAGTGAATCGAAATTATTGACATAGTAAAGCAAATGTTATCTCTTTCAAATCATCTAAAATAGGGGAATTACTTATATCTGCATAAAATTTACTAGTCGTACATTTACTAATTGTGACAAAATCTAGTTGATTTCAGTTGGATTTCTTATAAAAAGTAAAATCTACTTCGCAACGGGAATTCTCCTATTAATCTAATGCAACTCTGAATCAAAAACTTTACCGTTTTTTTAGTTCAGTGTTGCCAGATAATATTTTTTACCCTCCAAACTTTAACATATTTTGAAAACAAAATTCCGGCAAATGCAAACCATTACACAATAACTTCACTTCACTTAAATTAACCTAACTCAGTTTCAATTTTTGTAATAATTTGTATTCCTGACAATATAGGCCAAAAGAATAATCTAAAATAAAAGCAAAACCAAAAACAAATGTAGTCGCCGTGGTCTAGTGGTTAGTGTGTTGGCTTACTAAGACATGGGCCCTGGGTTCGACTCCAGGCTCCGACATCTTCAAAAAAAGAAATATGAAAAAAAAATATTTCTTTCGGCGACTACCTCTCAGCAGTCTTCTGGCAAAAGCTCTGAGAGTAACTAATTGCCATGAACAAGCTTCTTAAGTCTGTCGTTCGGAGTCGACATTAAACTGTAGGTCCCGGTACTCATGGATAAAAATTGACACACACAACATGAGTGCTGCGAGAAGCTAGGCCGTAATCCTGACACAGGGTTGTAAAGGCCAGTTATGTATGTATGTAAAAACAAAGTATACAGATTTATATTTTTTATAAATATTATAACAAGGTATCTGCAAAATTCTCGAGTGGTACCAAATCTTTTTCATTAACTTTTGTGGCGTATTTTTGATATAAAGAAAAGTTTTTTATTTAAAAAGATCTTGGGCTTGAACAATCATTTACATTTAATTAACTGGCTTTAAAAGAATTAGAGCAAAACAAATGTCAAGAAGATTTAGACAATTATAAGAAATATAGGCATACTTTGCAAGAACGTTATTTCAAATGCCAAGTTTAAAGGATAGCTTTAACATTTTACAACAAAATGTTTTTCTTTGTGGAAAAACTAAAAATAAAATCGCATATAAATTATTGCTCCACAACGAAATAAGTTCTAAAATCTTAGTTTTTTTCTTAACTAAGAACAAGCTGTAGATCGTAGTAATTTTAGTTAAAAATCAGACAAGCAAATAGTGAAACACCCTAAAAATCTAAAAATAAATTAAATTATTCTCTATGAATTCTATGCCTTCTAAACTCAATAAAACCAAAAGGAAGACAATTCTGCTCTGTATAGCTGCACAAAATAAAAAAATAAAGATAATATGTATTAAAAATTATCAGAACATCTGAATAAAATTAAAAACAATAAAAACTAATTTAAGTAAAAGTAAAATATTGAACACCGTAAAAAAAAATCGTGAAGCCATTTTATTAAGCGCCAGTGTTTGCACTCAATTTAACATGTTAATTAATCTGAAGTGTGACTTTTTAACATGATGTTCTGTAGTTTAAATACAAAAGCAACACAAAAATATGTATTCAATTAGAATGTAAATGTATTAAGGAGATAATCATAAGCATTGCTAATGAATTACTGAAACTCACATTTTAACGAATAACAGATTTTCGCTTATTGAGAAATTATAATCAAAGAAATACATAAATGCTAAAATTAGCAATAGAAAATTTTTCAAATGCAAAAGTTAAAAAAAAATAATAAAACAAAATAGAGCTTTAGAAAAGCAGCAAAGCAATGGTGCACCCAATAAGATCATAATGAAATATAAATGGCTTATATGAAACGTCTTAGTTTGTTGCAATATATGCATATATAACTAATATAATTAAGAGGATCGTTTTATTAACATATAAAGATTTAATAACTACCATGTTTGCGATGCATCGATAAACATCGAGCATCCCTAACATGTACTTAAGAAAACTTAAATAAATTTTAAGTCGTTCGAAAAATTCTAGGATTCTAACTGCAACAAATTGTAGTAACAAACTGCGTGTATAACTTAGACACGAATTTCCAAAAATCGTCAAATTAAGGGTTAATTTTGTCAAATTATCAATATGATATTTTTTTTTGTCCTAAAATGGTCAAAATGATGATAAATCGACAAATCTGGCAGCTGTTATATATGTACATATGTATTTCACTTTGTAAATGTTATAGAAATATACCAATTTATTCAATTCAAGTTCCAATTTTTCATAGAGAAAATAAATTTCTTTCATGAAACCTAATAAAGAAACGTTGTAATGTTGTGTAGGCGCCGTGATCTAGTGGTTAGTGTGTTGGCTTACTAAGACGATAGCGCTGAGTCTTAAAAAAAAAGATATATGATAAAATATTTCTTTCGGCGACTACCTCTCAGCAGTCTTCTGGCAAAAGCGCTGGGAGTAATTGATTGCCATGAAAAAGCTTCTCAAGTCTGTCGTTCGGAGTCGACTTTAAACTTTAGGTCCCGGTACTCATGGATAAAAATTAACACACACAACATGAGTGCTGTGAGAAGCTAGACCGTAACCCTGACACAGGGTTGTAATGGTACTGATGCAGTCGAACTTTAATAACTCGAATCACCATTATCCAAACAAAAACTTCGACTTACGGAGAATTCGTGCTATAAAATTTCTTTGTTATTAAATATTTTCATTTAAGTATGTATTTACTATATATGCAATAAACAAGTTAAAACGATGTAAAATAATCTGAAATTAGTGACTGAAAGTTGTTTTTTCTATTATTTTCGGTACAAAAGCATTGGTTAGCAAATATATGTACATACATATGCATTAATCTTTTTTAATATGGCAACATCGCATAAAATCTGTCAGTTTTTGCCTAATTACTTATTAACTATTCGCAATTAAAATGGGTAGAAAGTAAGCAAAGTGAAGAACTTCTCATTTCTTTGGGTATAAAAGCAAATACAAATAGTTCACAAACAAATTAATGTTCTCGTATCTACGCTATAAATGCAGAAACTGTTGTTTGTCAGTGTAAAATTTTATTTGCATTAGTAAGATCTTAATGCATATTAACGTTGTCGTCTGTGTATGGTATAAGAAAGCCTGTTGCACAAAGCTAATTATGTACTTCAACATAATCTTGAACATTGGTATTGCAAGTTAGTTTGGTCACAGCCTTAGTAATTAACCTCAAATACAATTTGATTTTCAGGAAATAATACTATAATAATACTAAAAGAGATTTTCAATATATTAAAGAATACAAAATATATAAGTCCAATACACAGGAAAGTATAAAGAAAATATAAACAAGTTAAAAAAATAAAGAACATCAACAAACCAAACGAACAAAATACTTCGAATTATAGAATTCCATACATGTATTTCGTTCGAGTTATAGAGAACTTCGGCTAACGCTACTGCCAACGTAATTAGTTCGAGTTAGACACGTTCGAGTTATAGAAGTTCAACTATACTTTTGTGTCACAAGTGTAATACTGGTCAAAAATAGTACCCAACTTACTTATTATTAAATCTTCGACTACCACAGTGTTAAATTTCCTAGTAACGATCAATTGAATAAATTTGATAAAATTTGAGATCCTGATTTTTGTAAATTATTCTGGATGGCAAAACATTTAGTAAAAAAGGAAAAAAATATGCATTTTTGAAATTACACTAAATGTATTTTTTTTTCTTTCTTTATAATTTCAATTTTTTTTTTGTTAAAGAGTAAAAGGAGACTCTTTAATTTTTGTGAAAGCCTTGGTTTTTGTGATCACTAAAAAACTGTTTGATCTTCTGTTATTTTGATTTTTTTTCAGATATTTAATGCTGAAATAAATCTTATTAATATTGTCGAATTTTAAGCGGTATTTTGCAGGCCATCTGAATACAAATTAGTTTTCGTGTTTTGCTAAAATTTTGATGAAACAGTCAATAACCAACAAAAATGAGTGGAAGAACAATTTGTAGTTTTTTGCTGTCATTATTTCATTTCATTTAAAATGTGAAGAATGTTGATTGCATTAAAATTTAAAAAAAGTTAATATAAGAATAAAAATAAATATATAAGAATATAAATTTTTTTTGTTGTCATCAAATAATTAAAATTAAAGTTAAAAATTCTTTGTTTTCTTTGGCACCGTACGATATCGTTTTTTAATGCCTTTTGTAAACTTGAGAGAATAATTTTTTATATATATTTTTTTTTTTTTTTTAATTTTGATTTATTTAAAATTCAAACGCAAAATATTTGAACGAGACTATTAAATCGAAAAATAGTTCTTATAAAAATAATCGTAAAAAGTGAAATTTATGCACACAGCTGGTAGTCTTCTAATAGTCCAACAAGCATATTTATACAAAGATGTCTCTATTGCATTAGATATTCGTATAAAAAAACAAAATTAAACAATGCTATTGCCTTTTGAGTCAGAGAACTAAAAGAGTTAGTAATTTTTTTAATTCTAAAAAAAGAAATTTCAATATCATTGGTTTTCAACCCAAAAAAAATTTTTTTGAAAAACATTATTTCTTAATCAACAAAAAAATTCCGTAAAAAAATATATTATATGAATATGAGAGGGCTGCAAAAATATGTTTGAAAGTGGAATTTCTTTGGAATTTGTAGATGGATAGATAGATTTTTTTATTTTTTTAAATTTTAATAAGCGCCTTATGTCAATGAGACAAGCTGCTGTCAGTAAATCATTTAAAGGCCAGTGTTAAATCTTCGCCTTTGAATGATCAACAGCAATAGCTCCATCTGTCGGTGGATGTTGAATGTGAGTGGTGAGCGTCTTCAGATAAGTAGGTTAGCTGTTATTTTCCGAGAAGGTGGCGCTGTACTTCTGATCATTCTTTTCTGGTGTCAATGTCAGGAATCGGATTCATGAAGATGGACTTCTAGAGGGGGGAGCCTCTTTTTTCTTAAATTAAAATTTTGGAAAAACCGCAAATTTTATTTTTTAATTTTTCTCCTTCTCTGATATTTGAACCTCGGTCGTTCGAGTTTCTGTGCGAGCGCTCCAACCACTATAGCACGACCTCCAAGGAGAACTACATTATTTTAAATATGAATCCACACTGAAATATAAGCGACCTTTTTACTTGATAGTAAATTATTATATTGAAATGAAATAAATATTATTGTAAGTTTGTAAGAATGCAAATTATATGAAGTAGTATTTTAATTTTTATTATTTTAATTACTCTTCTGCATACATAATTGGCCATTACTACCCTGTTTCAGAGTTACGGCCTAGCTTTACGCAGCACCCTTGCTGTGTGTGTCAATTATTATCTATAAGTAGTATTAGTATCCATAAGGCTACAGTTTAAAGTCGACTCCGAATGACAGACTTGAGAATCTTCTTCATGGCAATCACTTACTTTCACAGCTTTTGCCAGAAGACTGCTAAGAGTTGGTGTTTGAAAGAAATATTTTTTCATATTTCTTCCTTTCAAGACGTCAGAGCTGAGGTTTGAACAAGAAACACTCGTCCAGTGAGTTCGCAATGCTTACAAATTGTATGCTTCGATTAACCGTGATAACCTCTATTATCCGTGGTGAAAACGGGGAATTCCCTTGTTTGCATACTAATCAGAAGCATTTACAAGTAATTACAGTCGAATTTGGATATAAGCACACCGTTTAAAAGAATAATCGGATATAAGCAAAATAATGTATTTATTTTGTTTTCTATTAAATTCAAAAGGTATTTAAGTCCGTTTAAAAGAAAAACCCCTTAAAAGAAATAGATTTTGCGTTAAAAAGCACAAAATTATATAAAAGGAACTCTGCTCAAGTGAAAATACGAGTATTAGGAATTTATCGACGACAAAAAAATTTTAACACCGCTGTGCACCGACTCATTTCTTTTTTATTTTGTGCATACCTACGTTTTCAAAAGTATTTTTTATGACAAGAATGTTCATTTATTGCTAAAATTGTTTATAATTTGTCTGGTTTCTTTGTCAGAATTTGAATTTTTCTTAAACATATCGATTTTTTATTTATTTTTTATTTCATTAATGTTTTAAGAGTTCGTTTAAACGAAATAATTTTGCATTTATCCGAAGTCCTTTTAAAGGGAAATTCCGGTTATAAGAAAAACAAATGCTGTTTTTTACATTTTCTTGTAGCCGAATTCGAATGTAGTTCAATTTTGAAATTTGAGAAGTGCGGGTGGTTAAGTCTGTCTTGAATTAACTTTTTGATGTAAATATGTATGTACAGTGTACAGGTAAGGTGGTACCCTCTAATGTACACAAATGTTCACTTGGTTTAATAATAAAAATATTAAAACAACTCTATAATCAAAATTGTTATTCGTGACCATCACAGATAATCGAGACCCAACTGTATACTTTTTCTTTCTTTTTTATTCAGCAGTATACTTGTAAATGTAAATGTAAACCAGATCACACTTCGGCACGCAAGCGCCCAAACTACGTTACTCAAGACCTTTCCCTTTTTATGTCAGTATGTATTTCTAGGAATGCTTTAAGAAAAACTTCCAACCCAGGAAGTTCAGGGTTCTTATTTCAGAACGTCCATTACACGGTAGTTTTGTTTTAATTTATTTATATTTTGTACTTCCATTCACAGTATAGAAGCAATAAAAACTGTTCGAATTTCATAGCATTTTCAAAAATTATTTTAATTTTCTAAAACTCTTCTAAAACTATATTTGTCTTGCATTGTTTCTAAAACAATAAATCTCTAATTTAAACGATTTCATATCTTCACAGCTCTTTATTCATTCACTGCATTTCAAACATTTGTGTGATTTTATATTTGCACCATACGAGTATAAAGCCTTGTCGCATTAGGTGATGGACTTGCGTGCCAAAACAAAAAGAAAGAAAAAAACGAGACAGAGTGAACACATTTTCATTCTTTATTCTAATTCGAATTCTATTTTTTTTTGTGTTCTGCATAAAAACGCATTGATCACATTTTTCAAACAAACGACATCACACATTTGTGTGTGGCGCCTCCCTCAGTTTTAAGGCCTAGCCAGACAACAGTGGGGTAGATATGGTGGCAATGGACACTATTTTTGCATTTGGCGCCCAAATTTTAAGCAGAACAAAAAAAAAAAAAGAAATTAAAAAGAAACAAAAAAAAAAACATTGCATTGATGCACATGCTTTTTTTGTTTTTGTTGATGTCGGCAGTGACGTCGACGAACAATGTTGTCGTTTTTATTCGTATGTAAATGTTGTCCTCTTTATTTTAGCTGTTGTTGTTTGTTTTGCTGTTAATATAGTTGATGGCTTTAGTCGCTTGCTTCTTCTCTAGATCTAAGATAAGATATTTTGAAAAACGAATTATAATGGGCCTATGGACAGCCAAGTGGTGGTCACACATTGCCTGTCACACAACAACGTACGTTTTCGTCGTTCTTGAGTAATTTTTTCTTTTATTTTCGAATATGGTTTTGGCTAAAATTTTTGTATATTATTTTGTAAATTAAACAGCAATTTCTTATTGTGTCTGTGTTGCGTCTGTCCATATGTCGCTATTTTTTCTCCCATTTTTCATAATGCAAGCAAGACCATCCTCACGTTTTTGCTTTTCTAAATCTAAACGGCGGCAGCATACCGACTAAATATATTTGCCTCCTGTTAAAATTATTTTCGATGTGCCAAATTTATATACGAGCAGACATACATAAAAATTTTATTCATCTTTAAAGACAAAAAAAATATATAGCAAAAGTTCATTTGCTCTCCATTTTTCTTTTTCTTGCAATTTTCTAATTTTCATTGTTGTTGCTGCTGCAAGAAGTTGAATTGTACAATTAGTTTTGGATATGCTTGCATTATAGTGGCAACATCTGTTTACAAATGTTTCAATGTGGAATCGTATGTTTCTTAATAACGATAACGGTTTGCAGAATATTGTCTTAGTTTTTCATCGTTGGGAAACAATTTTAATGGTTCTCATTGTAGATTTTTATTTTGCGATTTTCTTGCACGTATAAAGACCATAATTTAGTATTTTGGCAAAAATTCTATAAAAATTTTAGTTATACTCATATGGCAAATGGTTTATTATTTTTATCTTAAAGACACTTGTAAATTTAATTAATTATTATTATTTTTTTTATAGTTTTCAGACAATTTCCTTGTGGCAGATGTTTGTGCTCGAAATTAAAAATACAAAATTTTTTCTGTTTTAATATTTCTTTCAATTTTACATTTATTAATGAATTTTAGAAAATGATAAAATATTGAAATTTCTGTGAGTTTCTTATTTAGAAATCAATATTCTAATAATTCTTTCGCCTTGTTTAGTAGGATTTTAGTGGAACTATTAACTTGTAATTTATTTATTTACTAAAATATAATACAGTATTAAATTATGTTCTAATTAATTGTAAGGAGCAGAGTGACAAAGACTATAAGCACGGTGTAGTATTGCCGGGAATCAAACAACCATTGCACTAACAATCTAACACACTACCCACTAAACCACTGTACCACCCAAAACTTATAATAATTGTTTTTATTTCTAATATACGGTAAAACCGAAGCAAACGAAAAAAAAATCATTTTAATAATGTAATTCGCCCTTTCGTGTACTCGATCGAGAGGCCTCAAAATAGTCTTTGAAGCATGAGCGTTGTATTTCATCTTAGGCTGGATAAAGATTTTGTAAATATTATATTTTGTAGTCGCCGTGGTCTAGTGGTTAGTGTGTTGGCTTACTGAAACATGAGCCCTGGGTTCTACACCAAGCTCTGACATCTTTAAAGAAACAGAAATACATATAAAAAAAAAATATTTCTTTCGGTGACTACCTCTCAGCAGTCTTCTGGCAAAATCTCTGAGAGTAACTAATAGCCATGAACAAGCTTCTCAAGTCTGTCGTTCGGAGTCGGCATTAAACTGTAGGTACTCAGGGATAAAAGTTGACACACACAACATGAGTGCTGCGATAATCACTTAAAAACTTTTAAGACTTAGTACTTAGGTGGCGCCAACAAAGATTTAACAACTAATTTGTAATTAATAAAAATGTCACAAATAAAGGCAACAAACTAAAAGCCGAATTAAAACAAGATCTAATTTGTAATAAGAAAAATGATTACAGCAAATAGTGACAGAAATATTATTAGACTAGCCCAAACCTAAACCTACCGCTACCATTTGTCTTATTTTTCGTCTGATAACTTTTAATGACTACGAAATTATTTACACAGAATTCAGAAACATCAACTTTAACAGTTCTGAAGATATAATGAAATTAATATTTTATTTGTATGGGAGGTACCACGCCCATTTGTTCAATTCTCCCTACTTTAAAAAGTTTAGTTTCTACCGTTTTAAGATATATAAAAATCCGTATTTAGTTTGTATGGGAGGTACCACGCCCAGGTTTAATTTTGAAAAAAAAAAACAATACCGTATTGCAGTTTCGTTAGTTGAGTCTATATGTATTAAAAACTCCAACAAAATCGGTTCTGTGATTGACCCTCAAACAAAGAGATAAACAAACAGACTTACGAAGGCATTTATAATATATTATAAGTATATGTGCATTGTACATATGTATGTATATGTCCTATTAGAAAATTAATATTGTTTCGATTTTTGGACATATGTATGTATGAAGGCAAGTGGCAACAAATTATTGCAAAAATGGCGGTATGTTTTAAGACATTCTAAGAATCTTAAAAAATGTATGTAAAATTAAAAAGAAAAGGATTTTTCTTTTATAAGAAAACCAAAGATTTTTGATTTATAAATGAATATTTTTAATAAATGCATCCTTAAATTCTATCTTTAAGTTATTTAATTAAAAATTATATAAAATTATTGCGTGGAAGTAATTGTTTCTCTCCAGACTTAAACATTTAAATATAATTATAATTGAATATCGTTTTCAAATGCAATTTATTTCTAAAAGCAAAAGTTTTATTAAAAATCAAAAAAAGCCAAAATCAAAAAGTATTAATACATACATAAATATATATTATTTAAACCGTTAGTTTTTAACTAAAACATTCCTCGAACAGTTATTTTGTCTAATGAAATGTTCAACACCCCCACAATTAGCCAAACGAATGCGTGGGTCATTTAAAAAAATATCAAAATACAATCCTTAAACTACTAATCGATATAAAAACCTATAGAAATATCAGAACTTAACACAAATATTTCACTAAAAAATTGCACAAGAAATGAAATGAAATGTTGAAATTAAAGAAAGGAAAAAAACTCTACAAAACCATATAATTATGAATTTAGAAAGCAAGAAATCATAAATTGGACATTAAAAATACAAAAAAAGAAATAAAAAAACGCCTTTGATTTGTTCTGGCCCCTAGGCCATTTAATTATAATATGATTTCTGAAACCAAATCATACTGAACAAAATTTATGCGTGAGAGAATTTCACATCTGAGTCTCTTTTTTATTTACTTTTTTTTATATTGATATCAGACTTTTGAAGTTCTTGTCAAAAAGAAGAAAAAACTATTTTACTGGTTCAAGCTACCAATCAAAACAACATACTGACGAGTTTAATATGCTGCATATGAATATTATTATTGATCATAATGCGGTGGCGTATGTTTTTGATATTTCTTATTGGCTCAATTGCGATTTTTGTTACTTCATATAAAAAAATTCACATGTCTATCAAATTTAAATTTGTTGTTTAGTTGTTGTTTTTTTTCTATATCGGTTAACATTAAAATTTGATTTGATGAGTAATTTCTCACGGTAGCAATTGCTACTGTAATTACGAATATTTTCATATTAAAAAGCACCCTACAGCAAAAAAAAAAAAAAAAAACATAAAAGCAAAACATGCTGAAATGAACAGCATTGAGAAAAAATATAATATAAAAGATAAAAACACAACTGGGGCGAACGACGAATTTTTTGCAACGAATATTCGTCACCAAAAATAAAGCTCATCTGTGCATATGAAAATACACACAATAAAAGCAACGATTAAAAATTGTCATATGCGACGACTTCTGTGTTAGATTTATTTCTACTTCTAAGTTTAATAAGGTTGCCACGCCTTGTTTGAATTCTTGGGCTTTTTAAAATTAAGGTTTGTTTTTACTTTAATAATTGTTTTACAGTTAAGCCTCGATTAACTGGGCCTCTATAAATTGGTTATATCTATAAACCTGCATTCGGTTCTTTTTATTTTTTCCCCCTGTTATCCGTGTTTTACCTTTATTAACCGTGCTTTACATCTATTACCCGTGCCGCGTTCTTATGTCTTTTATTATGTAAATCTAAATCGGAAGGTTCCCCTTTTTTCATTTTGCATTCTCTATGATGATTTGTATATTTTGTATAAAAATATGTGGTATATTTGAACCTCTAGTTACATAAATCTAATGTTTAAGTCAAAATAAATAAATAAAATAAATTTCTGTTTATTTTAATGTAATCTCTATTAACCGTGTATTTCGATTATCCATGTAGGAGCCGGTCTCACGAGAGCCGGCGAATCGAGGTTTAACTGTATTTTAATTATAATGTTCTTACATACCAAAATATAATAATAATATAATATATAATTGTGTATGTACAAAAGACGAAAACTATACTCCAATTAAAAAACATAAATGTTCGATTTCTAAAAAATTATACTCATTCCTTTGTATAGTAGTAAGGTAGTGTAGCATATTTTTTATATCAAAAATGAAATAAGGATTAGTTTCTTTCATTAAAAAATTAAATTTGTGGATGAATTATGGATGGCTACCGTACTTGAGCTGCATTGTCAGTTGCCAAAATGGTATTACAGAGGGCAACTCTCAACTGAAAGCTGGCAACTCAGATGCTACTTATAAATAGTGAATATATTGGCAACTGCATATTTGTGGGTCTGGCAGTAAACGAGGATAAAACTAAGTTGTTTGTATCAATGAATAGGGAATCCACACCGCTGGGCCACCATGTGAACGTTGGCAAATACAACGTCGAGATTGTAGAGGAGTTTATCTAGCTTTCTACTACCACAAACAAAACTAATAACATCAGTTGGAGTAGCGTACAAGATCGAAGCGCTTGAAACTCTATTCTGAATCAGGCTAAAAACCATATAGTTGTGATACAGTCATATAAGTAAGTAAGTTCATACATACATACATTATTGGTCTTTACAACCCTGTGTCAGGATTACGGCCTAGCTCCTCGTAGCAACTTACAGTTTTAATGTCTACTCCGAACGATAGTCTTAATAAGCTTGTTCATGGCAATCAGTTACTCTTAGAGCTTTTGCCAGAAGTCTGCTTAGAGGTAGTCGCCGAAAGAAATATTTTTTCATATTTCTTTGCTTCAAAATGTCAGAGCCGGGGCTTGAACCGCAGATCTCGTCTTAGTAAGCCAACGCACTAACCACTAGACCACGGCGACTACAATGCCAAATAAAATTCGTTGACTTTGTATTTCTAAAAATTGTCTTCTGCAAAAAAAACTTACAGCCGCACAAACTTTTAAAAATTACGGTATTGCATCAGACCAATTTTGTCCGCAGTCTGTATATAAAATCACTACTATGTAATTGATAGCATCCTTAATGAGACGAACATATGCCTCAAAGCTATAAAATGTAAATACACATACCTATATTAATAACTATCTATACTTTAAATAAACTAGATATTTTTACACTTACAGTGTAAAGAGTAATTGATTTCTTCTTCGTTATCATCAAATCATTGAACTATTGAAAAAATTTATTTATTTCTTTATTTTCAAAACATTCACAGAACAAAATCAAAGCAATTGTTTACTTTTTCATAGTTGCCTATAGTCAAAATGTCAACTGAAAACAGTTGCCGTACACAATATTTACAGTCGGGCCTCGATTATCCGTGGTCCGGTTAATTGGTAACCCCGATTAACCGTGATGGCATTTACAAGTGATTGGTTTAATTTTGAAATGTGAGAAATGCGGTTGGTTATATCTAAATATATTTAGTATGACATAGTAACCAGTGGTAAAAAGAGAAAGTAACGTTGTAAATATTGAAGATAAAGTTAAAATAATTAAGAAGCATTCAAAAATTAGTTTGAGTGATAAAGTGCTTGCTAAAAAATACGATACAGACCGTTTATGACAATGTCATCTTGAAATATTATTTTTAATGTAAATAAGTATGTACACCCATTTTTACTTGTTAAATAATAAAGATATTAAAAAAACTCTATAGTCAAAATTCTTATTCGAATGACTGAAAATTGATTATCAGTAATGCTTCTAGTCCCGACAATGACGGCTAATCGAGGCCCGACTGTATTTTTAATTCAGTTGCATTGCTAAAATTGAGTTGTCGTTCATAATCGATTCATTAAAATAAAAAAAACTGGCTTCTGTCATGATTCTTAGCTAATAAGATAATCGAATAGACTCCTCGCAAATGACCGGAATAACAAGGATTTATAAAACAAACATAATTAAAGCTTTTGCAATATCTATTTCGCTGCCGAGCATTTACAAAATACACATCTTTCCTAAAAAGGTAAAAAAAAGCTCATTAAAGAATTCAACTTTGTAAAAGTTAAGAAGAGCAAAATTACATCACTGAAAAAAACCCAAATTAGAACATTTCATTACTATTTTATATCAATGTTGAATTTTAAAGAAAGCACAGAGTAAAATATGATGCCCAATTTATATGTACAACTTTGCAGTCTCACTACTTTATGTTTGAGTAATAAAAATGTGAAATAAATTATCAAAATTAGTTTGCTTACAATCGCTAAAATCCCATTTTGCTTTATTTTCTTTGCTTTTCACATATACGCTTTTTGAGCAGCCGTGTATAACGACCTTAACAGACAGAGGTCGCCTCATATGTTATCAAATTGATTGATTTTGAAATTAATTCATCTTAAGATAATAAAAAAACAAAAAAAGATTCTGGTTTTTGTTTATAATAAAATTATGAAATGTATGTACGTCTGTCCATAGCATACATATGTTTGTATATGCATATTTACATGCATATGTACTTGTATTTCAACTTCTCCTTCTTATTTTCTCGTGATCATTTTTTTCTAATTAAATCAGCAAATCATCAAACTCACTCACCGACTTGATGGCGATTATTAGCGATATTTGTTTCGATTTTCAGGAAAAAAGAACAACAGCAGCAACAAAAACAAATTAAAAGTAAAACTGCGAAAATATCAGAAAGCCAGCAATAATTATAACAATAACGACAACATTCTCAGGGCCAATGTAATAAATATTCTTATTGTCATTTAAACGTCTTATTAAATGTCATTTTAAATGCTGTTTCTATATATTGGCGCCAAGTGTCATTTTACGCATCAACATTTATCGACATTTTGTTATTGTTACTGGTATTATTGTTATCGTAGTTGTTGTATTCATTTATCGTTTATTCGTTTGTTAAACAGTGAATGTACAAAATCGAAAATGTCTAAAACAATGCGTGAAAACAACGCTAAACGACAACGCTTTTTTATTAAATGTGTTGTTAATGTTTTTGTTGTTGACATTTTTGCTGTTTCTGTTGCTGTTATTACTTCTGTTTCTATAATATTAGCGTTTCCCTTAAGAAAAATCAAGCAACTTATGTAGAAGCATTAAACAAGTAACGCACAATGTTTGATTGTTCGTTTATTTAACAAAGTTTATGCATAATTTTGTAAATGTAATAATTTGTTGAGCATAAACTGAGTGTGGCTGGTAAACAGAGAGACTCAGGGAATGAACAGGGCCTTAATAGAAGATTTAAATCAGAAAATAGTGTTATAATATCCAGGTACACATAAAGTTTGTTTAAAAACTAACAGGATTTTTGAGTTTTATTTTAAAAAATATTCTTAAATAATTTTAATTTGTAACCTGTTTCCACAAGATAAATGGTTTAATACGTACGTTTTTTATATGAAAAACACTCAAAAATTTAAGTTATTTGTTGTTGTTTGGAAAAAAAAAAAGTTGCGGTAAAATCATTAGTGAGAGTCGGTATTACATTTTACTCCTCTAGGGGCTACTCCAGGGCAGTTGTGGAGCTTTGTGTGGATTTTTATTCCTACCCAATGAGGAGCCATTTGCCCCCATCCCACATCTCTTCTTTTTATTTATGTATTTTGTTGTTGAAACTCACAAAATAAGCGGTTCTAGCTAATCGAAATTGAAAAATTGTATATTATCCCCCCTTTCAAAATAGTTTTAATCTCATTTTTTCCTGATTTGATTTTTATTTCTTGATCCAAAAAGACTCTGAAATTTTTTACAACTGTAGAGAAGGAAACTATCTTTGGCATAACTTCTTTTTCAAATTTTTAATAAGGTCGCTTTCGGATATATACGCTTCCGATATATAGGTAAAGAAAATTGACCTTTGACTTTAAAAAAAAATCATGTTATATATTAAATCAAAGGTAATTAATTACCCTTTTAAATGCTATAATACTTTTAAAGAAAATTACAATTAAGTAAGTGCAACGTTGTGAATTTTTGTACTTTTTTTTCCGATTTCCAAGACCTCTTATTACCTGATCCAGGAGTGTCAGTGCCCTTTAATTTTGTATTTGTCTTAGTGTTATGATATATGTAGTCGCCGTGGTCTAGTGGTTAGTGTGTTGGCTTACGAAGACGATAGCGCTGGGTTCAAAACTCAGCTTCGACATCTTGAAAAAATAAATATGAAACAATTATTTCTTTCGGCGACTACCTTTCAGCAGTCTTCTGGCAAAAGCTCTGGGAGTAATTGATTGCCATGAAAAATCTTCTCAAATCTGTCGTTCGGAGTCGACTTTAAACAGTAGATCCCGGTACTCATGGGAAAAAATTAATACACACAACATGAGTGCTGCGAGAAGCTCGGCCGTAATCCTGACAGAGGGTTGTAATGGCAAAATTCGGAAACAGTCATTGCAGAAACGGCATATTTTAATTTGAGTTGAGGTGGTTCAACTCTTATACATGAATAATATTATAGGTTTATTAAAGACTTATTTGAGAAATTTCTATGCTATACTTCTCAATAAACATATTTAATTTTTTATAATCTGAATATATTTATAAAAGTTTAAAAATAATATAAATATTAATATAATATAAATAAGGCCTTCGAAAATTATCATTTACAGAATTATTACCTCTGAATTCATTATTGAGCTGTCGCAACAACACAACGGGTAATCATATGCATATGCTCCCTTCTATTTACACATTTCTTCAATATATCAGTAAGAGATTGTATTCGTAAATTTGATTGTATTTGTTTATCATTTTGTGAAAGTGTGTGTCAATTTAAATTCTTCACATAAATTATTTGTTTTCATTGTGGTTGCAGATCAAAACATTTATTATAAAAGATATCTTTTATGCCCAACTACAAAAACATATTCTTCTACATATTTATGTAATCAAAATGCAATAATATTTTAATTAGAAAGCAAAAAAATAAAAAGTAATTTTCATATCGGGTTATCCATTTAGTGATATAAAAATACTAGTCTGACAAGACTGTCAGCTGTTAAATATTCTCACTTATTTAGTGAAGCGACTGGCTGGTACGATTAGGAATTGTTAAAAAACAGAAGAACGCATAAAAATAATTAAATGATAGTACTAGTACATATTAGGATCAGAAGACTATTAAAAATCATACGATAGTACAAAACTTAAAAATTAATGAACCTTGGCTACATTGCGAGCTTTACGGTCATTATAATACACATACTATGCAAGAAATTGGCTAGATTATAGAGAAATTTTAACACACTGAAAGAGTTACAGATATAGGCAATCCTGCGCATCATCTCAATGTACGTACTGCCAAAAATATTCCTTGTGTTAGTAAAAGTAGTAGTATTCCTTGTGTAGTGAAAACCCGAAATTGGTAATTCCACAGCATTCTTAGGAATTGAGCTTATGATACGGCTCATTATAGTGTGTTTTGCATTTGGATAAAGTCTAACTCACGCAATTATTAAAGCTGGCTGACCACTAACAATGCTGTAAATATGCTGATTTGTCTGGAGGTGTCATTTGGCCGTATTCTTTCGAAAATTACACCAGAAAAATCGTTATAGTCCATTAAGAGCTGTATTGCGGTATGATAACCGATTTTTTTGTCTCCAAAGGAAGATTACAAACACGACGGCTTTTAGTTTTATTGCATAAGAAATTTCCATACCGCATAATATCTAGAATTGACAATCTCAACTAGACACCAAGATTATACAAATTGAGACTGACAGACTTTTTCTAATAGAGCTACTTGAAACACCTCCTCTGAGGGGATAATAAATGTTGGAGTATTTGAAATCCAAAGCTCGTCAAGGTATCGCCGAGATACTATGATGAAATGAAGGTTAGTTCTTACTCGGTGGTTACGTGAAGAACACATAATTCTACCATATGAGCTCGAAGATGTGATGTTGAAAAAAAACTGTACCCAGAAAAAGTGACTGATTGGTACAAATATGGTTTGAAGGTCTCGTTAGGCTGTATTTTTAAAGCCGATCGAGAACGTTTTATCTCTCTGCTATCTGGCTAGTTTAGACTGCATTTGCAGACTATAATCTCAACGATATATGGTTTCAGCTGACGGATTTTGGCTTTATTGCCGGAAGAATTTCTTGGTCGCGTAATTTTTCGGTTGGGTTAAGTTTAATGGAAACTAAAATCGAGCGATATAATGCCGCCAAGTTGGTTTTTGTGGATACCGTGTCTATAGGGACAACTCTCAGACGTTGGAGCTTTCGAGAATAAACATTTATAAAGTTGTCGTAGGGATACCACCAAAATTGAGCGAAAAAGTGGTTGAAAACTGACTTAAAAGCATCGATTGCTACAAACAGTAGAAAAACTATCATTCAAACGCTAGTATTCTAATAAAATAAGTTTCATGGAAATCATAGTTTAAGGTGTCTCTTAATTAATGTGTGTCGTCTAAAATTGAAAAATGATTCACCCTGTATAGAAGTTTATAAAAGTTTTTAAAAAAAGGAGTCACGAGTATGAGAAGTGTAATTAAATTCCTTATAATGTCTGTTGTACACTACAATACAGTAGGTGACAAAGTAATACTGCATTTGTATTTTAATTTGTGGGATCTGCAGATAAAAAAATTTTCTAGCTCTTATTAAACTCATTAATTCAGCGTAGCAGTACAACTATGCAGAATATTTTCAGGGTAATATAGCAGAAGAGCTTAAGTAAACATAAGATCGAATTAATATACTACAATTTGAGGAGTTACTCAGAAATCAGTTTAGTATTATATATACATAATTGGCCATTACAACCCTGTTTCACAGTTACGGTAAATTTTTATCCATAAGTACCGGGACCTACAGTTTAAAGTCGATTTCGAACGATAAACTTGAGAACCATTTTCATGGCAATCAGTTGCTCTAAAAAAAACAAAAATAATCGCGTTGCTTTTTAATAAAAACTCAATAGCTAGGCAAATAATCTTAAATGAATATAATTTGCTGGCTATAAGTATATACTTCAGTAGAATAGTTTTCGGTTACCCTACATATAATTGACGCGCTGGAATACTCTCTTTTAAAAGTACTTAAAAAATAAAAAAAATTACTTCGTCAATGAAATTTTTCACGTATGTGTTGTATTTTTGAATGGGAAATAGTTTCATATAGCATAGTGAAAAAGGGCGTGCCATTTAAAAATAAAACTAAAAAACTACATATAATAATAACCAAGAATGAATCTGATTTTGTAAATTTGTATTAAAGATAGTAATGCAAGTTGAAGCAGACGTTTTCCCCTGTATTTACTTGTTCTATATATGAGCGGGCAATTACGTCCACTTTAGTAGGTACTTATTTTTTATTTTTTTAGTTTTAAAAAATAGTTTTTCGTAACGATGCTATGGAACGGATATATCTATCAATAATATTGGCATATATCGATTGTATTTTTTAGCAACAACTATATACTTATGAAACTCCATTTCAACCGACAATTTACCCATGTAAGGTAGTCCTTAAGACGTAGTAAACACCTTCAGCACTTAATTCTAAAGAAAATCAAAACTTTTAATCACAATAAACAAACAAACAAAATCAAGCTTGTCTGTTGCTTTAAAACTGAACGAATGTAATTACGTGCCATATTTCATCACATAGTATTGTAACTCATTGGGCTGTAATTCGAGTCTTAATTCTATTCGTACGCATAGTGTCTGCCTACAATGTCTTCTATTCGTGTACAGATCATAATAAAATAAAAACGTGCTATACATCAAAAATTATATTTTCAATGTATGTATATGTTCATTGAAATTATTTAAGAAAAAAATATAAAAATAAAACAAAACTTACTGCAAATTATCTATAATTACGTGATAATTTACGTTTAATACGTAAAAATATAATTGTTATTGTAGATTTTTTTCGTAAACATCCAGTGCGTGATTACAAGGCTTTGGATTGGTTGGTATATGTTGTTTAATTTTTTTATTTTTTTTATCGTATATGTTGTTATTTTTAGTAGTTATTTTTTAAGTGTGTGATAATAATATTAAACGTTTCTAGATTTTTAAAATAGAAAAAGAGGGAGTCATTGCAAGTCACTTGCTCACTATTCACTCATGTCGTTAAACGCGCGTGTAAGTGAATAACTATTTATTTCATATGATTTATTTAAAAGGATGAATGTTGATTATATGGTGTTGATAATTTTGTGTTATGAGTATTGTATTTGTCACAATGATTATAATCATTATTTGTTAGTCATTGTGTGCAATATTATATGATTTACCAGGAAATGTACTTTAGATAATTGCAAGGACAAAAGGATTAGCCTTCAAAGCAGGGTTAGGAGATATATTCAAAATTGAGAAAAAGAATGTATGAAAATTTTACATTCGTATAGCGTTCACTTTTTTTTTTTTTTTTTTTGGAAAATTTAAGACTTTTTATTAGATTTAGTAACTTTTCACTATGAGGCACTCGCAAAAGTAGTAAATTATTTTTATTATATCATATTCAAGTTGTGACTCTTTCTACTTTGCACCAATGCTACACAAGTGTCCAGTATGTGCTCTGCTGAATCGATTGCCACATTACAGAATCTGCCCGAACTACCCAAAACGATTCGTATTTATTTAAAAGCCCATTAAATCAACATTACGCGGTCAGAAGTCCCGTTAAAATCCTCAGGTTGTTGCTAGAGAATCTAATGCATGCCTCCTTCGATCATAGTTACTAAGTAGAAGTTTGGAAAGTCTAAGGCCTGTCTGACCCAAAAAGACTATCCGCATCTCCTTTTTCTCTCTTTCCCTCAGTATGCTCTTCTAAACTTCCCTTCTCTTTCCAAAAAAGTGTTCTGACAAAGAATGCTCTCTTTCTTCCCGCTCTATTCCACCTTAACCTTTGACAACGAAAAACAAATGATCAGGAGAAAAGCGCCACCTATTGGGAAGTAGCAGATAACAGCTAAAAACCTACTTAGCGAAGGCACTCACCGCAATCAACATGCAACGATGGAGCAATTGCTGTTGATCGTTCAAGGGTGAAGTTATAACACTGGTCTTTAAATGATGAATTCACAACAATTTGTCTCATTCCTAAGGCGCTTAATAATAGAAGAAAACAAAGTATATGTTCTGTTGTCATAATGTACTGTCCTTTCCACAAAAATTGCAATACATTGCATAGAATTTAGTAGGGGTTTATCCCTGAGTATTGGTCTCAATAAAAAAAAATTTTTCTGCCATTTTATTTCCCTTGGTCCACTTTTCTTTTTATCTAAAATTATAGCCTAATACCATGCTAGGGAAAACATCCTCGACCCTTAATTTTATCTCTTTCATGCTTATATATTTTAGGCGTTAATAAAAATAATTAATTTTAGATCCGTAATTTTAATCCTAATGAACTGTTGGCAGGCAACCTTCTACCAACCAAAAAGACCAGGTTTCAAACTCTAACCAGACCATTAACACGGTTCACCAGAGTACATATTATGCTTAAGAAGAACTTCTACAAATAATGCCTTTGTCTAGTTGGTATATTGTGGAAATTTAATAAGAAAATCACTGAACGCATACACTAAATCCTCATGCTGGCATTGTAAATTAAACTCTCAACAAATGTCTCTAAACTTAAATAAATATATGTTTCTTCCGCATTTATTAGTTCACATATCACATAATCAATTGTTATTTGTCTTTTTGTTTTTAAATGCAGACATTTGCACCCATTAAATCCTGGTTATAATATCGTAAGGCCCTCTGATAAATAGATAACTTTATTTTAAATTGGTTTATAAATCACTTAAGCAACAAATAACATGTAATTACTCCATATATTATACATGCAATACAGCACATACAAGTAAACATATGGCCACAGCTTGAAATACGCATATGAAGGTAGTGAATGGGAATAGCCATTACTAACATATGTATGTATTGAAAGAAACCAGGAGAGCATAGCGAATAGCGTAAAACATCAAACGATAAGTGAAAGACAAAAGACCAACAGACCACCAGCCTTGACAAATAGTGTTTTACGAGTGCAACTACAGCAACAACAACAACCACACCTGGAAATGACTGAGTGAATAATGAGGGGGATAAACACCAACAAAAAAAAAAAAAAAAAAAAAGAATCCAAAGGAGCATAAGGACGTATAAATGGGAAGCAGTAGAAAACTAACACGTCAAATATTGTCAACACATTGTGCAGTACAATTGTATGTGCGGTTACATGTATTACGAGGTGACAGAGGTAAATAGTTAGTAGAAGAAGGAGTATATCAAGAGGAGACAAACAACGGCTTACAAGAGGATGATGGTACTACGTTCATTAACGAAACGATTGATGTTACAACACAATGGCGCCACATTTAAAATTTTGCAGCAATTTAACCTCATGGTTGTTTTTCGCTTAAACTTATTTCACTTATTATTCAGAATAACAAAAAAAATTTTTAAAAAGAATGCTGGCAATAGTAGAGTAGAAATTGTAAAAGAGCACACCTTAAAGTTTTCAAACAAGTAAGTATCATTTATTTAAATAAAATTTATACAAATATTAACACAATCCAACAAATATATTTGTTGGTATTTAAATCAGTTAAAAGCACAAGCAGAAAACACGAGTACTAAGCTAGTAGTACGGCATTGTCGCTAAAGAAGTATCTCAGATATTTCTTAATATGTATGTCAGTGATGATTTTTATCGATTATATGAGTAATTTCCTTAATAACAATATTACGAAAATTTTCTTGTACTTACAATATTTTTGTCTTTAAAATTCATAACAATATAAAGGAATATTCACACATATACTCTGCATAATATTTGCGACATATGTTTGAAAAATCATTGATAACATGCCATAACTATTGTCGTGCAGACATCGTTATTATTCATAATATTTTGTGGTATTTGTCGTTTTCTTAATAAATGGCTGTGCTCAGATTCAATTTTAATAAATTCGAAATCACAATGCAACCGGTTAAATACCTTTTTATTATAAAAACATATATTCAGCATAAAGTATCGAGGCTGCTAAATCTATAAGCCGCTATGATCAAAAGCACTTTTAACCGTTACACAAAAAACTACATAAAGGGTGTTTTTTTATTGAGGTATAGAACTTTAAGTTGGCATCACTTTTTTAACTGGCGGCCATTTTGTCAGCTGTCAAGTGATTAATATTTAGTTTGGTTTGCCATTTCATCATGAACAGGTTGACAAAAGAACAACGCTTGCAAATCGTGCAAATTTATTTCGAAAATAATGGTTCAGGTCGCGAAGTTTACCGCAAGCTCCGTCCATTTTATGGTCGATATAATCGTCCATCAGAGCAATTAATTCGGTTAACCATGGATCGTTTTCGCACTACGTTTACTCTATGTGATAATACGCATCCGCAGAGACGTCGAACAGTGCGCACCGAAAAAACAATTGCCGCTGTAGAGCAAAGTGTTGAAGAGAACCCGAATGAATGGATTCGCCACCGTGCACAGCAATTGGAGGTTTGTCCATCAACTTTATGGAAGATTTTGCGCAAAGATCTTGGCTTGCGACCTTACAAGATCCAGCTTGTGCAAGAATTAAAGCCGCGAGACCATGCAATGCGTCGTGATTTTGGTGTATGGGCCGAAAATGAGATTGATCTCGATGCTGATTTTCATCGCAAAATTTTGTTCAGTGATGAGGCTCATTTGTGGTTGAATGGCTACGTCAACAAGCAAAATTGCCGCATTTGGAGTGAAGAGAATCAATATGAGACCCTTGAGACTCCATTACATCCACAAAAACTGACTGTTTGGTGTGCTCTATGGGCTGGTGGAGTCATTGGGCCATACTTCTTCCGAAATAATGCTGGAGAGTAAGTCACCGTTAATGGAGACCGGTATAGAGCCATGATAACCGACTATTTTGTTCCCGAATTGGATGACATGAATGTGGATGAGTTGTGGTTCTAACAAGACGGCGCTACATACCACACAGCGCACGTCACAATCGATTTATTGAAGGAAACATTCGATGAGCGCATAATTTCGCGGAATGGACCTGTCAATTGGCCACCAAGATCGTGTGATTTGACACCATTGGATTATTTTCTTTGGGGATATGTGAAGTCGCTCGTCTACGCCAACAAACCAGAAACGTTAGGGGACTTGGAAGCCAACATTCGTGGCGTTATTGCCAACATACGGCCCCATATGCTCGAAAAAGTGGTTGAAAATTGGACCTGTAGAATTGGCTTTATTCGAGCTAGCCGCGGCGGCTAGCTCGGTCTGCATAAAAGTAATTAATACCCAGTCCTCCGGTGAGCGCTAGTGTTTGGAAAAACAACTTATTATCTGTTTTTACAATCAATTTCCGAAGCATTCAGTCATAAACATGACAATAAGATCTGCCTTGATACCAAAATGTACGTGTTTTTGATATATAAGTATAATAAAGCTGTTACTATTTAATTTGTTAAATATTAATGTAAACGTATTTTATTGCTTCAAGCTATGTATTTAAATATTTTATAGTTAACATTGTTATTTTATTATAATTCCTAATTCTTTTTTCAATTAAGACTTAACAATATGGCGACTTTTTCCCAATTTTCGGCGGATTTTAGCGTTTCGAAAAAACTTCCCATAACTTTTCTTCATTCTGAGTAGGGGTCTTCCCTAATATTTTTAATAATTTTAAAAATTTTTATTGTTGGCAATTTTTTACACTGAATTTAGCAAAAAAAGCTCAAAATAAATCTGACAACAATAGCGATTTGTTGTTTTACGCATATGCTCTATTATAGTCTTCGTCTGTTTAGAATTGTATATCCTTGTAATCACAGAAATAAATAATAGTGTTAAACAAGTTTTAATTTGTTAATGGTAACAATATTACTTTAAAATCTATATAAATTTTATCGGTTCTTTAGAGTCATATTTCAAAACTTTGGTTGTTAGGATGCCAATTTCAATTTTTGTAAAATATTTTTTTTAGCATTTGATACAATATTTCGTTGTACCTCATTTAAACAAATTCGTAATGCATTTAGCTTTAGCAATTAATTTTTGTGTTTTAAAGATAGAAAATCTTTTGGTATATTTAATTATTCATATTTCGATAAATAAATAATTGCAATAGAGAAATAAATAATTACCTTTAATGACACTATTTATTGATGAATAAATTAAATATTAATCATACGTTAAGGTGCCATAATAACGCATATAACTATGAATTAATTATAAAAAATTTATTAAGTTTTTTTAACTTACAATGATTATTTTCTTAAAAGAATATTAACAAATTATTTAAAATACAAATTTGTCATGTCATGTTTTTCCTTAATCCATCCATCCATAATTGGCCAATACAATTCTGTTTCAGGGTTATAGCTTCGTACAGCATCCATGTTATGTGTGTCCATTTTTATTCATGAGTACCGGGGCCTACAGTTTAATATCGACTTTGAGCGACAAACTTGAGAAGCGTTTTGATGGCAACTAGTTACTCTCAAAGCTTTTGGCAGAAGATAGCTAAGAATTGGTAACCCAAAGAAATATTTTTTCATATTTCTTTTTTTTTAAGATATCAGCTCTGGGGTTGGAACCCGGAGCTCCTGTCTAGTAAGCAAACACACTAAACACTAGACTGTGCCGATTACTGTCTTGTTTTTAGTTAATTTTTTTTTCTTCTATAGTTCTATATATACAGTAACTCAACGTTAAGTCGGTATAGGATTGATTGTAATCATCATGAAAAAAGTCAGAAAAAAATCTATCCTAAGCAGTTAACTTTATGATCATTAAAGAAAAACCTAGAAATTTGGTCAAACTGTAACCATTTTTCGGTTATTGCAGGTTAATTTTTACTATTTTTATTTAAATTTTGGAACCATAACCCTAAATGACTTTTCTAGAATCACAGTCAAAAATAATGATGCAATTGCCCCAAGTTTTCTAGAATTAAGTCTATTTGTTAAACTCTGAAAATTTGGCGAACTTGAACGGTCCTTCGGAAAAAACAATGTACTAATGTTCCTTGGCAAATGCAAATAAAACTTCGCGCATTTAATCAGGATTGTAAAATGGTACAATACTCGTTAGTTTCATACTAAAAAAAAAACGAGTAAGAAAATAAAAACCTCAAGTACCCCGATTTTTTCGAACAAATGTCACTCAGTTCAAAAGATTTTTATTTTTATTGAGCGAGACAAATAGGATTTTTTCCTGACATTCCTGACATTTCACTCTCTTCCACCTACCATTTAAAATCGAATCCTCAGGAGAAAAAGCGCCTTCTACTGGGAATACAACAGCTACCTAGTGAAGATGCTCACCAGTAAAACTGTACCGATTTGACCAAATGCAGCGGCAGATGGGACAAGTGCTGTTGATCATTCAAGGGTGAAAGTATAACACTGGACTTTGAGTGATCAAACAGAATTTCAAACTCAATTTCAACATAATGCACGCATTAATACGGGTTTACACTTTTGAGTATTCGTCTCAGAAAAAAATTCTTTTTTTAAAGAGCCTAATGTAGGTTGTAAGCCTACAATTTTTATTTTTCCCATTTTGAAAAATTTGAATACACCCTCAAAATCTGTAGTCATCACAAAAAAAAAAAACAAAAAAGGCTGTACCGATTTGAAATTTTTGAACGATTTTAAAAATATTTGTTTTTTTAAGCTCTATCATTATATTACGACTGTAATGACTAACACTGGCCTTTGAATGATCAATTCACAACAACTTGTCTCATTCCTAAGGCGCTTAATAGTAATAGTCCTTTCCAAAAAAAAAAAATGCCAATACAATACTGAGGGGTAAACCCAGTAGTTATCTAAAATAAAACAAAAATGCACATCTAAGACTTACTAAGATGATAGCACCGGGTTAAAATCTCAGCCCTGACATCTTCAAAACAAGATATATGAAAACAATTATTTCTTTCGGCGACTACCTCTCAGCAGTCTTCTGGCAAAAGCTCTGGGTGTAGTTGATTGAAATGAAAAAGCTTCTCAAATCTATCGTTCGGAGTCGACTTTAAACTGTAGGTCCCGGTACTCATGAATAAAAATTAACACACACAACTTGAGTGTTACGAGTAGCTAGGCCGTAACCCTGACACAGGGTTGTAATAACCAATTATGTATACATGTATGTACATTTAATAAGATGTATTACTCGTACTTTAGTGAAAGAGTTCTTTGAATTAATGTCTGATTAATTTAAAAATATTGCACTCAGTTCTATAATGCGTTGAAAACAAATTTTTATTGCTATCGAAAATATCCACCCACTATAATCGGAAATGGCCCTTATTGTCAGTATAATTTTTATATTCCGTTTATATTGAAAATATAACAACAACAAAAATAGATGAATTTTTTTAACAAACAATAGCAAACAATGGCAGTAAATCCACCTACATTGAGATTCTTTTCTGCCGTTTTTAGTTGGTTTTCTTACCACTAAATAAACTAAACTCTGCACTTAATGATGAAAATGCTGGTGCAGCCAAAGCTGAGAATGTTTTCGTATCCACAAATTGACTGACTGTTTAAACAATCCCAGTCAACAAAAACAAAAAAGAAAAAAAAAAAAAAAAAGCAAAAGAACTACAAGTCGTGCCTCCACTCAGATGGTTATCAGTGTTCAGCATAATTTACACAATTGCTGCCAGCTGTGGTTGAATACTTTGCGTTTAATATTTTTTTGTTTTTGTGTTTTTATTTTCAGATTTTCTTTTAGTTCCTCCGGTATGAACGTGAATTGTGTTAAAATTTACGTTTAGGCTACATTGTAGTGATGGGTGTGCAGAGTGTTTTGGCATAGATGGGGTCGTGAATTTCGCTTACTATGACTTTGTTTATTATGGCTTTTTTTCATTTTCATTTTTATTCTTTTTTTGTTTTTTTTTTTTTTGTTAAATAGTGTTGCCTGTTTACCTACTTCAATTTAGTGAAAAAGAATTTGTTTTCATCTCTAGGTGCTATTTTTTTGTTTTTTTGTTTTTCTTTTTTTCTTTAAACTACGCATTGTAAAATATTCAATGGTTTTAACTTTTCTCATGCTCATGTTCTATATCCTCTACCATGATATAAATGATGATGACGATGGTGTTCTAGTGTTGTGGCAATTTTTTGAATCCGTTTAAAAATGATACCCCTACTACGGTTGCTAGTTATTTGCCAATTGGCGCCTGGCGTCATTATGTCCAACTTTGTGTCGGTTGGTACTTGTTATATCTGAGCATGAGATTTGTATTGCTGTTGCTGTTTGTAGTAATGTTGTTGGCGATTTTGTTGGGATTTTTTTTTCTGTTGATTTTGTTGTTCACAGTGTTTAACTTCGTTTGGCTCATTTGCCCTTTTGGTTGTATTTCAGTTTTTTGTTTTGTTCTTTCTTTTTTTTTTGCACTTTGCAACATAATTGAAATCAAAAATAAGTTTTTGGTTCCTCTAGGTTGTTTTTTTTTTTTTAACTTTTGACTTTATTAGATTTATGATAATAGTTTCTTATGAATTGCCAACAATATTTTAAAATTATGAATGTACAGTGAACTCCTCAGTAAAATGAATTTCCATTATAGTGGGACTTTATAAGTTTCATTTCATAAAGGAAAAGATTTAAAATTATAACAAATTTTGTTCTTGCCGAGGCGGATGAGGTACCAATTCGTAGCACAATTCATATAATTTTGCTATTGACAAATCATCCCCTTGTGCAAGGACTCAACTGGTTAAGCGGACAGAGAGCAACAGCTCTCTGGCAGGTTCTCCCATGGCAGAAAAGCAGTTGAACAGCAGTATCCAAGAATTATCCCAGGGGTTGGATCAAGGAGAACAATAACAACATCATCTCCAATATCATTATAATCTTTTATTCCTCAAATAATTTAAACTTTATTGTGCGGGCTTCTTGGAGTTGGATTATTCAATGGTAAATGTATAACATTGAAATCGTCAATTGCAGACGACTTTCTTAAACCCAGCTGATAATTTAAAATTGAAACCAAACTACCATATGAAATACCTATGACATCAACAATCTCACGAATTTTTACTATTCAATCGGCCAACACCATATAGTAGAGTTTTTCACTGTATGGACCTCAATTGGCCGTCGAGAACGTTCAGCGTCATTTATACTTGTGCTACTCGAGGTTGTATGTTTTTAATAGTGGTTAAACGCAAAGTGAATGACGGAATTTGCTCAAAATTTTAAAATAATATATTAACAGGGATGGATGGGATATTTCATACAAGGCAAAGTCTCTGATTGGGGTTAACCTGGCGGCCTCCAGAACGATCCTTGTTCCCGTTGTATTCAAGTCGACATACAGCCTCCTCGTGGCCCTCCTGGATAACATTCTATCACCCGCTAGCTTGTTAACTAATGTATGCGGCGATTGTCCAATCCCCTGGACTTTAAATTTGAATTGTGCGTAGGACTTGAAACCCACCACGTAAAAACATTATTCAATGAAAACCAATGCAATAGCCTCTAAACGGACCCCCTTTTATGTTGACGAACTTGGCAAACGTTTTAAGGACTATGATTTAAGGATATGCACCTGGAACGTGAGAACCCTTTATAGGGAAGGTGCCTCTATCCAGTTGACGGATGCTCTCAAGAAATGTAGGGCTGACATCACCGCCATCCAGGAAATACAATGGATAGGGCAAGGTTGTACAAGGCAAACAACATGTGACATCTACTGCAGCTGCCATGAGAAGAAACACGAATTTGGTTGCGGATTCGTAGTTATCAAGAGACTTCGCCATCACGTCTCGGAGTTCATCCCTGTGAACGAAAGAATTGCTACGATCCTCATAAAGGGGAAATTTTATAACGTCAGCCTTATTTGTGTTCACGCCTTGATGGAAGAGAAGGATGATGTGGTCAAGGATGCTTTTTACGCAAAGCTCGAGGAAGTGTACGATGGGTGTCCGGCACATGACGCCAAAATTGTCTTCGGCGATTTCAACGCGAAAGTTGGACGTGAAGATATCTTTGGCCCCACTGTCGGACAGTTCACTCTATATAATTCCACCTCGCCGAACGGCTTGAGACTGATCGATATCGCCGCGGCGCGAAACATGGTAGTTTGTAGCACCAGGTTCCAGCATCCCGATATCCATAAGGCCACCTGGCTCTCTCCTGATCGATCTACCAACAACCAGATCGATCACATTGTGATTGATGGAAGGCATGTATCCAGCATACTAGACGTGCGCACATTTAGAGGTCTAAATGTCAACTCGGACCATTATCTTGTCGCAGCCAAGATGCGACTGCGCATATGCGCAGCGAATATGGCACGTCCTAGTGTTCAAGGGAAGCTGAACATCAAAAAGCTGCGATCACAAGAGACAGCCAGGTCGTTTTCCGATCGTCTGTCTAATGAGCTGCATTGCACCCGATCCTCTCTCGAAAGTATTGGTGGACAGTGATCTCACTTTGCTCACTCTTTGCGCAACGCTGCCGAAACAGTCCTTGATTTTGAGTGTCCTCCCCGCAGGAACCAATGGTACGATGAAGAGTGTTGTGAGGCCACTGCGGCAAAGAATGCCTCCTACAGAAGAACGTTGCAGTCCACCACTACAAGAGCAACTGTGGAGGTGTACAGAGAGAAGAGGAGGGAAGAGAGACGTCTATTTAGAAGAAAGAAAAAGGAGCAAGAAAGGTGTGATCGTGAGGAAATCGAGATGTGCAGGAGTAGACATGATGCTCGAAATTTTTATAAAAAGATAAGGCGTCTTACTACTGGTTTTAAAGCCGGAGCAACCTCCTGCAAAGACGAACATGGTAATCTGGTTACAGATGCACAAGAAACACTGAGATTATGGAGACAGCATTTTTCTAATCTACTGCAAGGCGATGACGACTCAAATTCCGCCTCTAGAGATGCTGTGCAGCTCCCAATCAATGATGACGGCGTTGAGATCCTGTCGCCCAGCTATGAAGAGATCAAGATTGCCATACAGCGACTAAGGAGCAAAAAAGCGGCCGGACCGGATGGTCTGCCCGCTGAGCTCTTCAAGTATGGAGGCGATGAGCTGGTTAGGTGCATGCACCAACTCATTTGCAGAATATGGCTGGAGGAAAGTATGCCCAATGATTGGAATCTCAGTGCCCTCTGTCCCATTCTGAAAAAGGGAGACCCCACGATATGCACCAACTACAGGGGTATATGCCTTCTCTTATCGCATATAAGGTTCTTACGAGCGTATTGTGTGAACGACTGAAGCCATTCGCCATCTCACTGATTGGACCTTATCAGTGCGGCTTCAGACCTGGTAAGTCCATCATTGACCAGATATTCACACTGCGCCAAATCCTGGAGAAGACTAATGAAAGTCAAGTTGACACACACCACCTTTTTGTCGACTATAAGGCAGCGTTCGATAGCCCGGTAAGAGATCGCGTATATGCCGCAATTTCTGAGTTCGGTATTCCTGCAAAGCTGATAAGACTGTGCAGAATGACGTTGAGCAACTCCTGCAGCTCCGTCAAGGTAGGAAAAGACCTCTCCGAATCTTTTAATACCGTGCGAGGTTTCAGACAGGGCGATCCCTTATCCTGCGACCTCTTCAATTTCGTCATGGAGAGTGTTTTGCAAAAGGAGGGTGTACATCGAAATGGCACTATATTTAAGAAAAGTGTCCAGCTCCTTGCGTATGCAGACGACATAGACATCATTGGGCATACCAAGCGAAATGTCGCCGCAGCCTTTAATGCTATTGAACGGGAGTCTGCAAAAATGGGTCTGGCGGTAAATGAGAGCAAGACTAAGTACATGTTGTCGGCGAGTAGGGATGTTGAACGTATCGGCTCCCAGGTTACAGCCGTCAACTATTCATTCGATGTGGTTAAGGAGTTCATCTACTTTGGCACCGCCATTACCAGCAAGAATGATGTCAGTCTGGAGATCAAACGAAGAATCACACTGGCCAACAGGTGCTACTATGGTCTCAGTAGGTAGTTTAGTAATAGAGACCTCTCTCATGCGACGAAATTAACACTCTACAAGTCGCTTATTCTCCCGGTGCTTCTCTATGGTGCGGAAGCATGGACGCTGCCTTGTGCCGATGCAGCGGTCCTGGGGGTGTTCGAGAGAAAAGTTCTTTGTGAGATCTTTGGTCCTCCAAGGCATGGCGATAAGTTTCGCATTAGAACCAACCATGAACTGTATGAGCTCCTCGGCGATGTGGGCGTTGTTCAGTGCATTAACATCCAGCGGCTACTCTGGCTCGGCCATATTGTTCGGATGGATGAATCTGCTCCAGCGAGAAAAGTTTTCGATGCGAAGGTCACTGGACGTCGGCGTAGAGGACGACCGTGTTTACGTTGGAAGGACCAAGTTGATGAAGCCCTGTCGTCAATTGGTGTGACCAACTGGAGAAGGCTCGCGTTTAGCAGAGACGCCTGGAGACTAGTGTTAAGGCAGGCCGAAACCCGTTAACGGGTTGTTATGGCCATCTAATTAAGTAAGTAAGTATATTAACAGGTGATTCTTAATGAGGGCAGTGTTTAATTTCTAATAACTATGAGGGAAGTTCGAAAACTCACGGACTAATTAATCCAATCTCATATATATGGGGAATAATGCAAACTATTGATTTAGTTTTTCTAAGAAAATTTTTGCGAATAAAATTGAATATATATTTTATTCCTAAAAATGTTTTTCGGTAAATATTACATTTGTCTAATGCGAAAAAATATGATATTTGTGTTAAAAGGTAAGTTAATAGTATACAGAAGTTTATTAATTTAATTAACGCTTAAAATTTATTGGTAGTCTGAGGTTAAATTTCTATAGCGCGAATGGGTATGTTCGCATTTTCTTTGCACAATAATTTGTTTAGAAATTATAAAAAAAAATTGCCGATAAGTATTGATCAGGTTCCTTCCATATATCGAATGGGACAGGATAATGAAACTACTTAAGCACAAGACCCAGAGTATGAGATCCTGGTTGCTATCCAGCACGTAAATTAAAAAACTCCCCTAATCTCTAAAACTTATCACACAAAAAGATTATAATGCTAGCTCAATAAAATAAATATACAACAGGACAAGGTATCCAGCACATTTGAGCAGTTCTTAATAGAATTTAGTTTCTGATTAAATTAAGGCGTTTTAAAGACGAAACAAAAGTAAACGAAAATATTCTAAAGGCACTCTAATTTTTGTTATTAAAAATCAGAGATTGCGCACAAGATATTAATTAATTCCGTAGTCAAAATTTCCTTTTTCATTAGTGCGATTTTTATCAATCCAATTATTTCATAACAGTGCCCGAGTTGGGCCTTGATCCGTTATATTAATTTTTTTTTTTTCTTAATAAAATAAAGACCTTTTATTGGACAGCGAAAACAAGTTTCTGAGTTTCCTGGTTACAACTACTTCTGCAATCGAAAATGTGAACAAATTTGAAAATATGACATTAGATGACATGGGTTTTTATTTGTTCGCAGTATATTGAGTTTACTGTATATGCATTGAGATTGTAAATGTTTGGTCTTTTGTTTGTTATGTTTGATTGAATAAATTGTTTTTTTTTTATAAGGTGTTATGTGTATACAAAAGGTCTTAAGATAAGATGAAATTTAATATTTCAGTTTTTTTACATATTTTGTGAACAAAATTTTTTTAGTTTTATTTTCAATAAATTGTTTTGGTTTATGTAACGTACATTTGACTTTTTAAACTTAGAACCTTTTTTTTATAACAAATCAAGAGTTTAAGTAAAAGTTGAGAACATTTTCGAAATGCAGTTTTTCAGTTATGCCACTATTCATGTAAGTGAGCAATGCGTACATATCATTTTTAAAACACACAGTATCTACTATCAGTCATTTAATGATTACTGACTTTTTTTACACAAATCAGTACTTTTTACTGAATAATCAGTAAAATTTACTGAATACTGATTTCTTCCTTCAGTAATCAGTACTTTTTACTGGATACTGATTTCTCTTTTTAGTAAACAGTAAAATTTACTGAATACTGATTTTTTTCAACTAATCAGTAAAAAGAGAAAATACTGAAAAAGTACTAGTACTGAAAAATGCCCATCTATGGCACAAACATTGTTTTCATTGACTGCTGTAATAATGGAATCCTTTTTAAAGCTATTAAAAATTAATTCAAAGAAAACTTTAATGCACTATTAGGGATAACGATGTCTAAAATATTTCATAATTTAAAAGATATTAAAAGTAACCAAATGACCTTGAAATAATTTATCTTTAATAATGTCCATGTTGCTGCAAATGTCACACAACTTTTCATAATATTCTTCTTAACGCACCAGTATATAGGTAATGGTTAGATCAGATCGCACACCAAATACTCATAAAAAACACAATAAAGATAATGAAAAAATATCACAAAGACGTTGTTAGCTAGAAGCACATGCTTTGATGTTTATGTTTATTTTCCGCACAGGTGCTAAAAGTCGCGTGTTGACTTTTTAATTGAACTCATTTCTTCAAGAAAAATTAAAATTAAAAAAAAAAAAACGTCTATATGGCTGTTGAAGTTTTGTTTTTCTAGTTCTTTTCTAAATACAGGGTGAACCAACTTAATTCTAAATGATTATAATTTTTTATATTAACAAAAAATTTTATTGTTTTAATTCTGTTTGGAAACGGAATTGAAATTTTTTATTAAAAAAAATGTGATTTTCGATTTTTCGAAATTATTTAAGTAATTTTTAGTTTTATTAACAGAATTATGTCTTGCAATTTTATGAAAAACATTTATTAATATTTCTTGTTTTAAAGAACACTAACTCTGTAACATCTGCTGTAATTTTAATTTGTTCATAAAATCCGTTCTATTCTTTTTATAAAATTCATATAAATTTTATTACATTAGTAATGAATGAATGCTAAAATATATATCTTTTTATAATATTTTTAATTAAAAAAAATTATGAGACATTTACGAGTATGTATTAAAGATAAAGCTAGAGACAAGGCTAGATGCCTTAATTGTACTAAAATATTAATTTGCAGAGGTTCTTCAACGTTTTAGTCATAAAAATTACACATTTAATTAACATTAAATGTTAAAAAATGTATTTTATTTTATATTTCGTTTAATTTTTTTTTTTTTTTTTTTGTGTTTCAATATTTTGCAGTTAAAACCAGATAGCCTCGATTATTTTACAAAATCTTAATTGAAATCGGCTTATTACAAATTGGAAATTTTCGATAAAATTGAAACCCGGTTCCTGCAAAATGACGAATAATCTTCCACTCTAGTAGGTAATGAACTAAGAAGAACTATTGCTCTACCCGTTTGCAATATAGAAGCTGTGGATTGTAGGAATCTACAAAATGTCGCTGTAGCTCATTTTCACGCTAACATTCTTTTTACAAGCGGTACTTCACAATAATTATAAAATATGATACAAAATGAAGCTATTGAGCACACCGTAAAACACACAAAATGGTAGGTAACTACGTTGTTCCTCATAATTAAAGGCACAGAAACTCACACGACCAAGGTTCAATCCCAGCGAAGGACAAAATTATAAAAATAAAAATTTGCTGTTTTCTAAAATTACAATTTAAATTAAAAATTAAATTTTTAAAAAATAAGAGGTTCCCCCCCCCTCCAGCAAGACCATCTGCAAAAACCGCCCCCTGACATTTCTAATCTATTCCACCAGAAACCAATGATCAGGAGTACAGCGCCACCTTCTGGGAAGATAACAGCTAACCTACTTACATATCTGAAGACGCTCACCATTCACATTTAAACATCCACCGACAGATGAGGCAATTGCTGTTGGATCATTCGAGGATGAAAGTATAACACTGGCCATTGAGTGGACAAATTGATAGCAACTTATTTCATCAACAAAAAAATGCGCAAAATATACAAACATCTACGAAAAAAAAACTTCAATCAACCATCTCCACATTGCAATACAATGCACTGCATGAGTAGAGGTTTACCCCTGAGTATTGGTCTTAAAAAAAAAGAACTTAAATACTCTTTTTTTATTTGGGATTTCACGTAACAACAACTTCTTAACAACTTATGCCAAATATTCGTACAGAAATATCAGAATAGGAGCTAAAAACATAATATATATATATATAAATGCCTAAAAAAGAGACAGTTAAAACAGGAACAATTGACGCCATTTAATAGACGTCGTTTTTCACATTATACATATTTTAGCTATAGCTAAAAAAATGTTATACATTATAATTTCACTAAAACAAATAACAAAAAGAAAGCTATAATATTTCCTCAGTAGACTAGAGGTTTGTTGCTTCAATTCGTACCAGAAACTTTAGCATTACACCGAGCTTAATGGTTTGCTCCACCTTACTCGGAACTTCTTTGAATTTAATTTAATAGATTGTAAGGAATAAAAATAAATAAAAGATTGTAAAAATAAAAAAAAAGTTATAAACATTTGAATTCAATCAGTTAATGTGAGCACTCCCTGTAATATGGAATTTAATTTGCACATCCATATACATAAATATTTATACTAGCGAATACATTATGCTTAGTTTACTGGTAATACATATACATACACATATCGACGATGGAATTAAAGAACGCTGTAACTGGCATAACCTTAAATGTTCACCAGAGCCAAAAAACTTTCATAAATGTAGAACAAATACACCGGTATTTTTCATTTCGCAGACAGCGTAAGTGAACTTATTTTCATCGTAGAAATCTGGGACTTGGACCAATCGACGCGTATTTTTTTGCTAATAAAAATGATTCAAAAAACGTATTTTCGATTTTTGGTCAGTTACAGCGTTCTTTAATTCCATCGTCGATATGCTGATTTCTTTTTTATTTATACCAGCAGACTTAAGTACAATACTTAAATTCTATGTTAAAGTTACCGCCAAATTATACACTATCGTCACTAGTTTTTAATGAACAAGTCACAATACGTCACATTGTGATATTAAATAAATGGGTATACAATGTGACGGAGAGTGTTATTTTAAATATTTTCAATAATTTTTGTTGTAAATTAAATTTTATTTTATTTGTTTTTGGGGAATTATTAGTCTTATCACTATAAAAAAAAATATATAATCTGACGATCTATTTTAGTTTAAACAAAATAAATGTTAGACTTTAGAGACTACGTTTAAATTCGTTACATGCATATATAAAGGGTGATTTTTTAGCTATTACCTTTTTGGCAGCACTGGTTTAAACAGCTGACGCACGTTTCGTGTTTTGTTTCACTGTCAAACATCTTCAGTTTGGTCTATAATTTAACCATGAATCGTCTTACAAACGAACAACGCATGTAAATTATTGAATTTTATTATCAAAATGCATGATCTGTTAAGAAAGTTCATCACGCGCTTCTTCCATTTTATGGTCAGTTTAATCGACCCACTGAATAAGCAGAATTGTCGATTTTGGAGTGAAGACCAACCAGAAGAATTGCAAAAGCAACCAATTCATCCAGAAAAAGTCACAGTTTGTTGCGGTTTATGAACCTGTGGCATCATTGGACATTACTTTTTCAAAGATGATGCGAGTCGTAACGTAACTGTGAATGGTGAGCGCTACCGTGAGATGATATCCAAATTTTTTTTGCCCAAAATGCAAGAGCTTGACTTGCATGACATGTGGTTCCAACAAGACTGTGCCACATGCCACACAGCACGCGTAACAATGGACTTATTGAGAGGCAAGTTCGGTGAGCATTTTATTTCACGTTCGGAACCAGTCAATTGGCCGCCTAGATCATGTGATTTAACGCCTTTAGACTATTTTTTGTTGGGCTATGTTAAAGCTCATGTCTATACAGCCAAGCCCGCTTCAATTGACGCATTGGAAGACAACAATGAAGCATTTATTCGTGAGATACCGGCCGAAATGTTGGAAAATAGCTCTTAAAAAATCACACTTTATAAGCTAGCATATACAAGTATGTATGTATATACGAGTATAATATATTATGTACCTTTTATAGTTTTAGAATTCTCAATTGTTTTGTGTTTTCAATAATTTTCCAGTAATTTTTTTAATTTTTTTTATAGATTGTGTTTTATGGAAACCAGAAAAAACGCAACTCATTTGTTCAACTGTCAACGCTTTTGAAGGTTCAGAATTGCCAATTATTCAGCTTGACGCTTAAAGATGGAAACGTGTGTTGTATTTATACCTTGGCCCTAAGGACTACGTACATATAAGTAATTAAAGCCAAATTTTATTATTTAAGCCAAACTAATTAAGACTGCCTAAAAGAGAAAAGGCACAAGGGAAAAAACTAATTGAGTCAAAATTCAATCTGTCTAATTAAATGACTACTACAATTTACCGATAAAGTATAAAATTTTTTGAATCTTGTTTTTCTCAAAATTTTTGTAGGGAAGTTAATATATCTTTTTGATTATACTGTTCTAATTTTTCGAAAGTATGTACCAAAAGTAATTATTAAAAGAAGACACCACCCCGACCTGTCCATTTTTGTCCACATTCTAACTTATTCAGACTAAAAAATCTTCTCAAGATAATATATAGAAAAATCAATATTTAGTATGTTTGGGAGATACAACACATATGATCAGTTTTGAAAAGATACATACCCTATTGTACTTAAGGTAGTTGAAACTAAAATATAAACACACAAACATACATTATAAGATTCAATGCTAAAAGAGCATAAAAACGCTTGTTGAAAGGAAAACTATAATGGACTTAAATTATATAGATTTAATTCATGCTGTTCTATTTTGCTACCTTAACTTTCGTCTGTTGTTTTCTTTATACATTACTTACATTACAGAGTGACTATGAGGATGATAAATTATGTGTATAGCCACTACAATTATATGTAGTATATGAAACAAGTATTTGTATTGAAAGATATTCTTTTATGTAAATATCAAATCATTTGCAACATTGTAAAGTCGTTAAGAACGTCATCTGATTGAAAATGCATGCATAAGAGACATAAAATTTATTCCAATTATTTAATCACAAAAGCGTAGCAAGCTAGCGTTGGCTACTGCTTTTGCAAGTTATAAATTATTTTATAATCGAACCATAATTAATAAGTCTGCTTTCAAACTGCTAGTGACAGACGTGTAAATACGCTGTTATTATTTGTTTAATTACGCATGTAATATTTATCTATGAAAATATTCCAACAACATTAATTTCTTTTGACAAAAATTTCTGCCGATGACGTACATGTATTAATTAAAAAGCAAATTGATTTAAAAACGTGTTTCATATTTAAATTATAGACAACTTTTCTGTGACGCACTTTATGACTCTCTTGTAATTAATTTAAGAAAAAAGAAATAATAAAATTCATTTTTAAAGATTTACGGCAAGTTTATCACACTCTATAGACTGATATTATTAAGACTTTCCATAACCTTTTATTTGATAACTTGTCAGAGAATCCAAAAAATTAAATATCTTGTTCGTTTGAGTAAGAACTTCCACGTATTCCAAACTTAGCCACTGTGTACAACGACCTACTATTTTTTTATTATAAATAAGGCTGATAGTGTTTCGATTGACTTGTACACCTATTCAAAACTTCTTATGTCTACCACAGATACTTGCTTTATTTTACTTTACTTAAGAAAACAGATATAAACTTTTGCATTTAATTATTATTTCCAAAATCAGTTTTTTTAACCAAAATATGAAAAGGCATTTAATACATTTTTTGGCAAAAAGTGTGTATGTTTCGCAACTGCAACTCCATTTAAAGAGCTTAGTATTACAGATTATTTTTTTATTCGATTATAAAACTACACTCTCCTATCAAGCGATCTTTTCTAATTTTAAACATTAAATCTATCAAACAACATATCAAATTATTTCAACGATTACAGATAAGAAACGACATTTTAAACTGTTGAAAGATTTTTAGATTTCAAACAAACTGCAATACATGAAATTATTTAGCGCCAAAATTGTAAATTATCAGGTTATGGCATCAATTGCTTTGAACTATAATTATAAATTATTTCACAAAAACTGTTTCCAGCTAAACCAATGAACATATGGTCATTATACAAAAAAAAACAAAGAAAATTAAATTACAAATGACAAAAGATTTGTCACGTATAGAAAATATTTCATACAATTTCCATTACTGTATTGAAAAGGAAAATACAATATTTTCCACAAAATGATGCAATTTCCATTTTAAATTACATGCATTTACACATGTTTTGTAAATTATTTTCATATTATTATTTTTTTCTACCTGTGACTTGACAATATCAAGAATATTTATTCATATTTCTATTTTGCAATATCAATAAGAATTCTCAAAAACAGATGTTGTCTAACTATAAGCTTATAATAGAATTACGAATTACAATTCTAAAGCCACAAACAGCTGTTGCCGACTGTTATTTTGCGAACTTTTCATAGAGCGGCTCAGTAAAAACGCAAAACAACGATTAATTAATTGCTGGCGACTAAATTGTTTGCATTTTAAATTATAAAAATAAAAACAAATTTTAATTATATTACTAAATATACGTACTTACATATGTATGAACTTATATACGTAATCGTATGTAGGTATTAAAAATGTGTTTTTAATATTGAAATTGATTGATTTGAATATTTTGCAAAGACAGGGAGCTGACAAATTCAGCTTAAGGGAGACAAAACAAAAAACTTAATAAATAAATAAATTAAAATTTACATTTTTAAATAACAACACAATTTGTCATGCTTGAGGAAAGAAATTGCCCGCAGTCAATATGTTCTTTTACTTAAACAAGAGCTAAATTTGAAATGACAGGTGATATTAATGTGACTTAAATGGCATAGACAGGGTATTTCAATTTTAATTTCATTCCTTTCCCTCAACACTAATGACAATCAATGAGTTCTTTTGAAAGTTTACAAAGGTCATTTATAGATAAGTGTATGCGCGTACTCGTACTCTAAAGTTTTTATTTCTGATTTTGACTTTTGTATACATTTTGTTGATTTTAAAAACATTCCTTATGACCATTGTTGTAAAATCCTTTGAGATATCAAAAAATTTTAACATGAAACATTCCATTTCGTTTTACCATGTGACCATTTTTGGTTAGAATATTTTTAAAACTTTAAAATTCCATACTCCTCCCCACAGACTACTTTAAAGCCAGCCAGCCAGTCAGCTATACTAACCAGGCATATAACTAAACAAACGTATAGCAGAATAGCTGTTTTATTTTTTTTTCTTCGTTAGTCTTTTAGTTTGTTTGCAAGACAGCCAACAAGTCATGAAATCATATAAACGAGTACATTCTTTTCCTCCTTAGATATAATTTATGTAATTAAATTTTTGTTTTATTTTAGTTTTATTTTTTTTTTTTTTTGCTTTTCCTTTCTTGATTTTGATTTTATATCGCTTGATTTTTAACTTACCAACCAGTCATTCATTGCTTATATTGTATTACTATACCAATCAGTATAGTGCGTACTTCTGATAAAAGAGTGCGTTTACACTATAGAATAATAATATTTCAAATAAAATTTTCCAAAATTAGTTTAAAATTGTTTTAAATCAAGTTTTAGTTATCTTTAACGAGTATTCATCTTGAGCTTCACTACCTGTAATATACACCTAATCCTATTTTTACGCTGAATTTTTATTCTTTCTTTTTTAAGATTTTTAGGTAAAACGGATGCTGAGAAAACTTAATATGTGTTTTTTTTTTCTTTTGTTTTTGTTTCTTAATGAGCGAAAATTAGACAATAAGAGAATTTACCGTTTAGCGTTCACAGTACTTCTCTTGTACACTTCTAAAAATAAATTTTAAAAATGCACTTATTAAATATGGCACTGAAAGACGTTGCATACATTCTAAAAAAAATCCTAGTTCAATAAATAATCACATATTTCTAGTGTCAAAAGCAGCATTCAAATGCTTCGGTTTTTAAAACTATACAAAAAAAAAATTCTCTTCATCTGACCTTTTAGGATTTATAAGATTTTTTATGCGACTCAAGATAAAATACAACTCTGATATTTAGGCCGGTATCTCAAAGTCTTATTTGAGTCTTTACGACTGTGTAGAGGAAAGAGCGAAGGTCCTTATCAATGACGGCAAGATATCCAACTGTATCGATTTTTTGGAGCATCGAAGCAGTGTAGAGTGCGATTCACTGTTATCTCGGTACTATAATTGGGGGTACTCTTTTGATATACACATAAGAGCCTTAATTCCGAATAATCGCGTATTCTTACGTACTACCCGTATCTGTCTTAAAACACATCTCTTCGTAGCTGATTGTCGAGTGCATTGCACAATGCATTATAGAGAGAATTCTATAATTTTCACTTGTTGGCCTTAGGTATTCATTAAAGTGAAATACTTATAAAGCTAATTGACTTAGAAAACGGCGACCACTCTTAGCTATGCTGACTAAATTAAAATTCACAAAAAATATTGATATCAATATTAACAACATTTGGTTCCCACATAACGGTGAAACTTGTCCTATTAATCGCTTGACAGTCTTTGCAAAATTAATTTGATGACAATTTTCCTACTGTTTACTTTGCTTTGGCAACTTTGGAATACTTTTATACCAACAATCCAGCAATTCTGGCACCATATAACCAAATTTGTTGTAAAATGCAAACAAAGATTGAATTGAACATACCGTCGTGCGGGAGTTTATGTGCTCTAACCGCCATTTTATATTTCTCAAATTAATTATGCCACTTTACGTTTTTGACACCAAAATGTTTAAAATCTGCAATCCGTTTTCGGCTATTTTTCTCCGAAACTGAACGAGATATCCGAAAACGGATTGCAGACTTGAAAATTTTGGGGTAGAAAACCTAGAGTGGCATCATTATTTCGAGATATTTAAAAAATATGAAATGGCGTATATCCCGCACGACGATATGTAACATTTAGCAGCGGCAGATGTATGCCGCGAACTTCATACTCTTATTGAAATATATTTTTTACAAAAAAAAACAAATTTTTCTTATGAAGCATAGAACTTGCCTTTCCTGTATTTTTGTAAGGAATGACACATACGTATGAAGTTATTTGTGACAATAATTTTAGTGCCTGGTTAGGAACCCCGTTAAAATCTTGAGTTGCTTTCAGAGAATCTAATGCTCGATTTAAATTTTTAAAGTAGGAAAAATAAAATCTGTTTCCTTCCAAATTCCGCTTCTCATTCCAATAAAAGGTTTTGGCCCAATAAGTCTACTTTTCTGGCAAATTTGTCCGCCATATCATTTTCCTGAATAACCATATGACTTAAGAACCAGCATTGGCTGACCTTACTTTTCCTGTTCAGATCGTTCAGTTTTACCAGACAGTCTCATACTAACCTGGACTCAATTTGTTAGTAGACAAATGCATAGAGGGTAGCCTGACTATTACAAAATATGGTTATACCCTGCTCTTTGTACCTATTGTCCAGGTTAGATTGAGTGCAACTTTCACCGAAAAATGCTGATAAGTTTTCCCATTAAATCAGAGTATTCCATCTTGGGTCTAAATATCTCCGTTAAAAGTAGTTTGTTTTCCTTACAAGAGTTCAAATGTAGGTCGTTTCACACAGAATATGGTTCCACTCAAATAAAAGACAACAATTTTTTTTTATTAATATATAAGCGTTTAATTAAGCTTTAGGTCTATTATATAATTATTTTTTCGATATTTCGCTACTTCTCTGCGTAGCTTCCTCAGGAAATATTTTTTATTTAAAAATTTTTTTTAAAAAAATACATACATACATACATATTGAAAAATTGTGTCTAATGAAAAAATATTCTATCAAGAAAATTTGTCATATAAAAAAAATTTTTTTTTTAAATAAAAACCAACAAACATATTTAATTAAATATTACAACCAACAAACATTTTTTAGAAAAAATAATTACAAAATAATTAAATTAAATAACTAAAACATAAAAGAACATATTAAAAAAGAATCATAATGATATACATATGTATAAAAACAAAAATTATTTGTTAAGTGGTATTATATTAAAAAATTTAAACAAAAAAAGAAAAAACAAATAATTGTAACATAACAACTTTTTAAAAGATTAAAAGCTTTAAAAAATTTTAAAAATCTCAAAAAAGTTGCCAGAAAAGGTATTTCGTAAAAACAAATTGCTCGTAAAAGAAACCTATATTTTAATTTTAGTACAAAATTCAAGAAATTCACAATAGTTTAAAGACAAAAATTAAATATTTTTTAACAAAAAAAAACATGTAAGCGTTTGTATTAGCAAGAAAAATTAAAAGAAAAGCAGCAAAAAGATAACTTTATTTTTCAACTAATTTTCATTTCGTTGGTCTCAGGTAGAAAGGCCCTAACTCAAATAATTTAAAATTTACAGGACGCGGTAAAAATACAACAGATACTGTAATTATTAATATATAACTTTTTATTAAATGCTGTACAATTGCTTGTAATAACGTTATTTTTAACAATATTGTAACATTCTTTGTGAGGAGCGGAATATTTCTAAAATGCATTGAATTTACTAAAAAAAAGTAAGTTTTGAAAAAATGCGAGTTAGGGCCTTTCTACCTGAGACCAACGATTTGGAGTCCAGTTGTTGACTGCTGTATCTATTTAGATAGAAATAACTGGAGCCGAAGGTCTCCGCATTAAACCTATTAGTAGGTTTTCTTTAGTAATACTATTTTTGTAAAAACAATTTAACGAACTCGCTCTCATGTGGCAGGGTAAACATATGTGCAACTAAATTTTATTAATTTGAATATCAATTTTCATTCCATCTGTTTTTTTGTTTTAATTACCAACTCCAATTAAATTCACGCTGATTATATTGGCTTTAAAAATTGTTTATGAATAATTTAGAAATACTCAAAAAGCTAATAAATGCTTCAGTCTTTTCTTTACTTCACTCGTCTTAAAATCCTCCAAAATAAGGTAAAATCTTTTTTATGACAAATAGAATTAAAGATAATTTATGTATTGTTACATATTTTTTCCTATTAAAGAAAAAAAAAATTTAAAAATGATATTTTCAATTATAGTCACTATTTAACTAAAGTTAAGCTTTAGAATTTTGTAAAATTATTGCTGATTTTAATTTATATTCTAATTGATTTTTGATAATATAAATTGCAATCGCATTAATGCATTACGTTGCTAGTGTAACCAATACAGCGAAATGAAATGATCGGCATTTGGCTCATTTTATATTTTTCATATAAATATAAATAAGGACAAGGCGCTAACCCTGATGTTTATCGATATGGTAAAATTGTGAAGGTAAAGAACGCCAGCCATATCTCCAGCTAACTCAAAAAGCAAATAAAGGTATAAAAACCAAAAACAAAAAGAAAAGAAAAATGTCAAGTCATATGACAATTTGAGCATGATATAAAACCAATTGTTATCGCTTGTCAGGCGTCAGTAACAAGTTGCAAAACATGTTGAACCAAAAAAAATAAAAAAATATTAAGTAAAGCAAAATCCAATAACTTCGTTTCGAATATGAAACAATAACAAAAATATACAATAAATGCATCCAAATGCACAGACTCCACCCATATTTTTGTAAAAGGAAAAGAATAACAGCATCACAAATGTAACACAACCTTTGTGAAATATAAATACATTTAAATGCCATTATAGGAATCATGCCATAGCATGCCATTTCATTTTAATACAATTTCATACAATTACTAAACTCCAGAACACGCTTTATGGCCTAAAATGGCCAAAACTTTATATCCTTATTTTTTTTTTCTTCTTCTTTTTTTAACAGTGATCAAACAAGTTGACATTAAAAATTATTGATAAGGAAGCGTTTTAAAGAAAATTAAAATATAATTCATGAATTTTGTAATTTTAAAAACAAAAGACTTAAGACACGAACTTGTTCGCATTATTAACAGTATTATTATACCATTAATTTAGAGTGGCATGTCTAAATGCTCACTTTTAAGGCCCACTGTATCTTATTAAATATTTTCTTTAGTAGCGCAATACTGTAAAGCTTAAACTGTTTTGTTTTTTTTTTTTTTTTTGTTCAGCTTAGTTTAGTTAAGTTTACTTCAGTATCCATCTCAGTTATGTTTATGTACTTTTGTTTCCATATTGCAGTCATATTTAAAACACTTTAATGTCGGCGCATACTCTGGCACTTATATGAAACTCTTCAAACTCCCATCATTTCCATTTATGTCTTTAATAAAAGAGTAGATGCCCTTTTTTCACCACGTTTAAGCCATTAGCTGAACAGCCAACTTACCAGCCAGACAGTCAACATTTCTTTGATCAACAATGCCAACCAGACTCAAAAACATATGGTTGGTTCACTAAAATTGTGCTTTGCTATAACCTTGTGGCGGTACGTCTGTCTGACAGACCGATGTTACTGATCGTATTGTCTGTGATAACGTAAAAAAAGTGTAGAGAGCGTGCGTATGCATGCATGCATGCATAGTTATATTTATAAAAGCGTTAAAAAAGGAGCATTTTATACATTGCGTTACGTATTGCATTGCATTGTATTATATTATGTTGCACTGATCCAAGTTGAATGGCAGACCTGTTGGTGGAAATAGTTTATGCTTCTTTTATTACCAAATTTGGTTACATAGCCAACATATTTTCGGAGACAATCGATCTGTTGTAGTTAATAATGGCTAAAGTAGTTAGTGACTTGTTGTAGCTGCAACAGCCATGGGACAAAACGATCAATATTATTATCTTCATCATGGTAAGCAATTTTTAGCCTGTGTCGGTTTTAGCACGTTCAGCAACATTTTAACATCAGTGGCGTTGCTGAGTTTTAGTTGGTTTACAGCATAACAAATGCTCAAGTCAAAATCTAAGTAACTGAGTAATTTCGGGAGTGTGTTTAAATGTTTTCATGAATCTGTTAAACTCACTAAGACTACTTATGCAAAAAAAATATTGATTAATAAGTATTAAATTTAGTATGATTTTTTATTCAATTAAATCAAATTAGTTTGTTCTTGAACCAGGGAATAGAATTTATAAACCATTTGTAAACCATGCCGAACATTCATATGCCAGCCTTCGAAAAACTAATTCTAAGCTCCTTGTTATGATAATTACTCGTAATATTATTAATATTAAATTAAGATCGATTGCATTTGCTTCATACTTCATCGTATGAGATCTCTTGTGCCCCTAGTACAGATTAAGCAGCCGCACACTCTCTGCCCTTATTACTAGCATAACATAAAATCCAAAGTTACCAAAATAATTAAATTTAAATCAATATTTTGGTAAAAAACAAGGGTAGAGGATGAGTGAAAGAGATGAAAACTGAAGACTTAAGACATATGCATTTAATAGCACACATTCCTTTTTTTATCAAAACTTTATTTAAACCGCAGTTATGCTACAAAGGTACACAAAACATTTACATTGACAACTTTACAAGATTATTCCCTGCCCCACCTAATTAACTACGCATCTGATACGCAAAGTAAACTTCGTGCCAAAGTTCAAAAACGTTTACAAATAATGTAAAAAGAGAAAATAAAATCGTGTTACTTTTAGGTTTACTTTTAACCGCCTTTAGCGCTACTGAACATTAAACGATTCCCAAGGCATATAAGAACAGAGAGAAACATCATATTCTGCTGCTTGTTGAAATATTTTTAAACTTCTGGTTGCCTCTTTGAATTTAACTGAGGCTGACTGCCTGGCCAACCATATTAAAAGCGATCGATAAGCAATCAATGCATTATTTTACGTTCTTCTCATATACATTGCCATCATTTCAAAAATAAAAAAGAATAAAAATGCTGCATTTAATACATTAACTTTTTTTGCCCACAAAGGATGAAAAAAAAGAAGAAAAAATATTTGTTGAAATTAAATTTTTTTGAGAAAATATAAGCAATAAATTCGTAGCTACCCAAAAACCGAAAAACAATGAAAAAATAAAAACACACTCTTTTTATTTCACATTTTCATTTGCAATTTTTCTTTCTCCTGCTTAAGTAAGAAAGCGCTGTATTCCTTTTGATCCTTTTGCATTTTATGTTACAAAATTTATGCACGTTAGTTTGGCAGTTTTCTTGGAATATCAATGTGATCAATCTCGATTTTATTTTATTATTCCTCATTTCGTTTTTTTTTTCTTTTTCTTTTCTTTTAGTTTGTATCGTTATTTTGTATTTTATTTTCTGCCTTTTAACTGATTACAATTTTTAAGTAAAAAAAATAATATTTTTTTTATATAAATTTGATATCAGTATTTAAAACTATGGATAATTATTTGTAATATTTATATAAAAATCTCTATTAGTCTTAAGAACCTCATATTGGTATTCTTATGAGAATTAACATCTGTTAAGAAATATCTATGAACTTTAGCAATTACAATATCAGTACTCAGAAAAGTTCAAAATATTTGTAATATTTTTAGTTTTAACATTTTAAATTTAGAGGGAATTAATTAGTGAAGTCTAGCAGTCATCTCTTTTGTGGATAAAAATTTCTATAAAAAACCAATGAAAGATACGTTTCAAAAAACCCTAAACAGTGATACAATCAACAGAAAATGCTCTATTTTTATAGTGACAAATTTTCAAAAATTGTCAAAATTGTTTGGAGAACTTCTGAGGGATATAACTATTAATATATATTCGAATTCATGTTTAATATTCTACATAATTTTAATTTTATTTTTTTAAGTCTTTGCAAGTGGTGTAAACGTGCACTATTTTTACTCAATATTCCCTGGGAACATAAAGGGTGTAAAAATAGGATTATGTGTACGAGTGTTTATTAAACAAATTTAGTACCAAGAAGCATATATTTAGGCGATACTAAAACTATTTTTTAATGATTATTTCAGCATAATTAATAACAAAATATAATTATAAACTATAATAACATCAATATTCAACCATAACATTTTAAGTTAGGTTAGGATAATGTACTAGTTGTAACCACTGAAAATTTTAAGAATGATACCACATCAGTTGGAATGTCCTACATATCCAGTTCGTTAGATTGAGGTATCTAAGGATGCCCCTGGGATCAGTACCTGATATATCTACGATATTTTGTATGCACCCCAAATCGAAGGCATCATGATGTCATCTAAAGAGGGGCGGGAATTAAAAAAGAATATGTTCGACTTTGTCTTTATCCTCCCACAAATAACCACAGATGCTACAGTAATCGTTGTGTTCAATCCAGCGATCCAGTTTCTAATCGGCCAGTGTCCAGTAAGTACAGCCACTAAACTGGAGACATTTTTTCTACTGTAAGACAACAGCAAGCTAAGTAGTATGTCTACGTCGAGATCCTATAAGAGTCAGGATATTCATTCATTCATAAATGAGGTAGTAGAGTACTTCTACCTGTAGATCTATTGGACAGCCCTCAACTTAACCGGAATTCCTACAATACACCCCCCCGCCCCTTAGCTCTGACGAACTTCAACATGTCGGCCGATCCCAACTCTGAAAATTCCTTTTCTGATAACTAATAATCACCAAGGTGCCTCTTCTAATTGTGCATCAGTGCTGCACAATTGTCCAGTATGTGCTCTGATGACTTGATCGCCTTGTCACATATCGCTTGAGGCAATTTGTATCCCGCCCATATTCTAAAGAATTTAATGCACGTCTCAAATCTTCTTCTTTGATAGATACCGAGTAAAAGTTTGGAAAGTCTAAGGCCAGCTTGGCCCAAGAAGATTAATCGTCTCTTCTTGTCCTCACTATGCCCTTCCATCTCACAAAAGAGTTCTACTCGCACCAATGGCATGTATGCGCCCACCTTTTGCAAGTTCATTTGCCACCTCATTTCCCTATATACCCTCAAGGTCCCCTTTGTCCCTGCCTGGCTTTAGTTGCATCAGACAGTCCCACATTAACTTCAAGTCAAGCTAGTATTAGAAAGTATGGCTATATCCTGCTCTTTGTACCCTTTGTCCATGTTAAATTAAAATCCTCTGCTTGGAAAATGCTAGAGAGTTTTTTTTAATTTTTATTACTTTACTATTCTCTTGTATTTCAGTTTTTTTCGTACATCATACAATTCTTTTACGTTTCTGCTTTTTATATTTTTAACTTATTCTGATGTTTGTGTTCTTGTTATTATTTGTTTGTGGGTTTATTTGTTGCTGTTATACAATAGTTCCCTTGTGTTATGTTTATTATTGTTATTATGGTTGTTGTTGTTTGTAAACTCTTATATTTAGTTTACTCTTTTTTCATCCTTTTACGGTTTTTATTCGATTTCTACTGACGAAATGATCGTAATAATGTTGCTGCTTTATTTGTAGTAACAACATACGATCAATATGGAGCAGCATTAAGAAAAAAATATTGCAGTTATTTATTATTTTTTATATATATATTTAGTTCTTTTAAATTGTGTGCCAGTCGCATGCGTGGCGCATTTTATTCTGTATTTTCCACCTTTAATTTGGGATATACAATGCGGTGCAAATATTTCAATAATTTCTTATGTTTTATGCATGTTTTATTATTATTTTACTACATATGTGGCACTGATTGCTTCTTAAAGATTACAACATAAATATACGCATTTTGTTTTATGTGTTCTATGCTTTAATATTCTTCTGGATGTGTTTTAAGAAAATTGGAAAAAGAACTTAGGAGAAGTTTTTTGTAGGATTTTTGTATAAATTTATTTAAAATCACTAAAATTCGTTGAATATTTATTGGGAGATTTAATCATTATAGTTTGAAGAAATTTAAATATTTAGGGAAATTAATTTATTTGCTTAAAGTTACTTTTTCTTAAATCACTATATACATACTTTGTTAATGTGTATAAAGATAAATTCGAATTTAACTAGTAAAGGCATACACCACTTTGTTTAGCATATTCATGTTTTAGATTAACATTACATATTGTCGTGCGGGAGTTTATGTGATCTATCCGCCATTTCATATTTTTTATATGTCTCGAGTTAATGATGCCACCTTACCCCAAATTTTTCAAGTCTAGAATCCGTTATCAGATATCTCGTCCAGTTTCGGAGATAAATAGCCGAAAACGGATTGCAGATTTTAAAAATGTTGGTGTAAAAAACCTAATGTGGCATCATTAACTCGAGATATATAAAATGGCGGATAGAGCACATAAACTCCCGCACGACGATATATTAACACATTCACAGTGTACTTATAAATATGTCAAAAGTGTATAACTAAAGAGCCGATTTATTAGAAGCACGACTTGTTACACATATGTGACCATATTTTTCATAAAGTGATTTTTTTAAATCCTATTTTACGAAATCACAAAGTACCGCTGACTATACTATTTATGGAACTCAATAGAGGACACCCTGGACTACCATTCATGTATGATTACGTATGTGTACATAAATAACTGTAATAGTTAGAAATAAATAAATTTCACATAAATTTTTCGTAAATAGTTCAATAATTCTACTGAGATTTTAAATATAAAAATAAATATAAGTAACTCAACAACATGTTCAGAGTTTTACTTTTTTACATATTTCTTGAAGTAGTCACCGTAAGACGATAGCTCCGGGTTTAAACCTCAGCTCTGACATCTTAAAAAAAGGAAATATGAAAAAAATATTTCTTTTGGGCGACTACCTCTTAGATAGTCTGGAAACGGCTCTGAGAGTAACTCATTGCCATGAAAAACCTTCTCTAGTCTGTCGGAGGCGACTTTAAACTGTAGCTCCCGGTACACATAACATAAAAATTGACACACACAACATGACTGCTGCGAGAAGCAGTATGTATATGTATGTATATATTCCTTGAAGAATTTTAGCAATAAAGTTGTTTAATACATTTACTGCACTGACGCACAGTGTTGTGTTTTCATATAATAAGCGGCGAAAAATAGAAGTCGAAGTGGCACACTTGTCTGACTGATAAAAATATAGTCAAATTGCAAATATGAAAAATTTCGGAGCAAGGTTCTACCATAATTAAAGTAACTTTGAAAAAGCTCGATTAAGTCGAGGAATAACAAGAACCAATACATCAAACGTTGTTGCCGACTCGTCTATTTTCAGCCGCAGTCAAATTTGGGCAACGTCTTTGTCAACTCAACAACATCGTCATTAATGTAGGCATGTGTGTTGAGGTCGCCATAGTATTAATAATTAAAAAATAATAATAGTAGAAAATAAAGAAATGCTTGAGCTACACTCAAAAAAATATCACAGGTTAATCTAACCAATTTTGGTTGTTAAAAAATTGTCAATGTAAATTGTTGTTGATATTTTTTAGATTACAACTTTTTAATTGGTTACATCTACCAAATCACAACAGTAAGCGAACTACTAATGTAATTTGTTTTTGGAATTTTTATAAACAAACAATTTTACTTGGTTAAAACAACCTTTTCTAATAGTAACAATACCTACAATGTAAATTGTTATTGTATTTTTTTTTTAATTTACAAATTGTATGGGTTAAAATAACCATAGAACATTTGTAGTACAACCTCGATATGAAATATGAAAGCTTTGTAAACAAATTATGACAGTTAAAATAATCATGCTAATGTAGTTAAAAATATCTATTGGAAATTGTTATTTTATCTATTTCCATAAATTTAATTGTTTAATTTTACCTACCCCCGAGGTTAAAATAATAAACAAATACTTACAATTTTAAGAGGTAAAGTTACAAAAAGGATTGTCCAACTATTTTACTACCATACATTTTCTTTTCTGTCATGTATACATACATAATTTGTACAACATTTTTCCTTAAAAAATTTTCATTTTACAATAAATTATTGAACTATGAAGATGTGTATAAAGTTAATGTTTTCTGAAATTGGTAAAATACTAAGTTATAAAGAAGAAAAGCAGGAATCATTTTCATCAACTTGTTCTCTTTCTAGTCAAGAAGATGACCTTTATAAATTGTTGGACGAATGGAATTTTGGATACATGCTAGAAAAGTTACAATGTGAGTATAAGTGTCATAAAAATAAAAATTAAATTTTAATAAAAAAAAATTATTAAAACTTTATGTATTATATTCTAGGGCTGTTCTGATATTGTTTCCACAAGTACGAATGTATCAAACAATTCAACAAATTTGAGTACTGACTCAATACTAATGAGTACTCTGACTGTTCCATCTCTTTTGGATATATACTATAGGTATTTCTCCAGTATTTAGAGATAAACAGAAAAATGTGACCGTAAAAGTAGGCGTGGCAAATTTTTCTCTCGATGAAGAATTAAAATGGATTAATACAAACATTTGAAAAAAAAAATATTAAAATCGATGGAGCCGTTTTCTGATATCAAAAGGTGGGCCTAGAAGTAGGCGGGGCAAAATAAAACCGTGAAAACCTAAGTTGGATCACGACGATCATTAGAAAGATCGGTCCAGCCGTTCTCAACTGATGCGATGACCAACGAACAACATTGATTTTTATTTATATAGATTATATTATTTCCAATAAATTAAAATGAACTATAAAAATATCTTTTAATAGAGAAAGGGATGGGGAAAAGTAAAAGAAAAAAGTTAAGACAGAAATATTATAGTAATTTTACTATTAAAATAGTATTATTACAAAAAAATTATTCTTTTAAAAATTTAATAGTAACATTACTGTAAAAACTGCTATTTTACAACTATTGTTGTAAAGTTACCTCATTTTGTTGTATTTTTACTATTACAATTGTATTATTACAAGAAAATTGTTATTTTACAAATATTATTGTAAAGCTACTGTAACTCATGGTCAGTTTTACAGTTTTTTTTATGTTGCCCAACCATAAAAGTTGTACTTTAACAACATTTTTGGTTAAATTCCATTTTACAATTCTCATCAGTTATTTTAACTGTTTTTTCTTGGTTAGTGCAATTCCAACCAATGAAATTGGTTAGATTAACCTATATATTTTTTTGGGTGTAGTTTTACAAAAAATTGAAATTAAGGAAGAGCCTCAAACTGCTGTTTAATTTTAGAAGAACAGTCGATGAACTACCCACTACAATCGGATTTACGCTTTGGAACGACCTGACTCCCAGTCGGCTAAGGATAGTCAACACAGAAAAAGCTGTACATACCGAAAGTTTTTTCCCCAGAGAGAAACTTTCATAACAGCAGAGCTGTTACAACAACAACAACTCTCAATGTATTAAAATTTGTTGAAGAAATTAAAGTCAATTTGAATCAATAACGCTGCAAAATTGTTAAATTTACTTCAGAATAAATGGAGAGTCCATGGTGAAATTACTTACAAGGTGGTGGCAGGTGAATATAGTACAAAAACAACAGGGAATTTGTTTTTGTTTTTTCAGCTCTTTAACAGTGGTGCCAACTTTTTGCAACTAAAACGCGCTGGCCTCCTTCCCAAAACGCGCTAAAACGCACTAAAACATAGCGTTAAAAAATATTTATAAGCAAAACGCGCCGTTTCCAAACGCGCTAAATAAAATTTGAATAAAATTCGACCCATATATTAGAAAAAGTACAGTCTTTATTGAAGCAAAATAAATAATATCTACATATTTTTTTTGGAATTTAATTCAGGTGCAAAAAGTAGATTCTTACAAACTACCAAACAACAAAAATTTAAAATATTTTATTGGTATGTAAATATATCAATAAAAATTGAAATATGTTAAACATTTCATAAAATTGTACTTGGTTACTTTAATAATCAGTCAAATATTAAAATAGTAACTCAGTCTTCTTTTTTGTTTAATATTAAACTTTTAATATTTTACTGATTAAAATCAATAATAAGGAACCTTTTGATATTATAAAAATAAGGTAGAAAAGTAAAGTTAATATCGATCATCGCCAATTTCATTCAAACCGATTGGCTCATCTTTTGGCCACAAAACCGATGGTATGTAATACTTCGAATTAAGTATTATACGTGTTATTTGAATAAATTTTTGCATATATGTACATCTAATGGAATATCATAATTTTCACAACAAGAGTTTTTTAATCTTAGGCCATATTTAATGGGTATTAAGTAATTGACTGTGTTGAGAAACATTCTATTTCTTATTTTTGATTTAAAATAATTCATTATACCAAAAGGTCTTTAAACTTCTGCATTTGAAAATGGGAAACTCAATAAACTTATAACAAATGAAAACAGCTTGATAACAGGATTGACATTAAGAGAATTCTTAAAATTGTGGATCTCAATCCAAGATGATAATTAACATTGGTTATTACCACTATACAAACTATACATACATATATATGTATGTAGTTAAAAATAATTTCACGAAAGTATTGTTAAGAATGATTTGTTGATACTTAAATGAAATTATACAAAATTGTTCTTATAGTTGTAAAAAAAAGTACTAGAAAATTTACGAAAAAAAGTAAGAAAATGTTGGACTGAAGTGATTTTATAAAGTTTATTTAAAACGCGCCAACTTAGCGCGTTTTTTAGTAAACGCGCTAAAACGGAAAAAAACGCGTTTTGTATGGTTAGAATGCGCTAAAACTAGCGCGAAACGCGCTAAATTGGCACCGCTGCTCTTTAATGTCAAAAGCAGGTAATTAAAAAAGCACATGTCAGAACTGTGTGTGTGTATTTTTAACAACATATATGTCTCTACACCAAAACAAAAACACGAATACACACAAAGCAAAATATAAACAAAACATAAATATAAACAAAACTTTTGACAGAAGCGGTATGACAAAAAAACCAGCTGGGTTGGCAACACCACCTTGTAAGTAATTTCACCATGGGATAGTCATCAATATTGCCTACGGTAATTTCATTCATGGTGACATTCTCAATACAGGTGAATATCTTTTTATTTACAAAAGGTTTATTATACAAAAGTTATATGGAAATTCCTTTTATAAGCCTTTTTTAAATCAAAATTATTTTGTATGAATAGTGGTATAGAATATTTTATTTATTTATTTATTTCATGTTTGCTTCCTGTATAGCAAGACTTACAGCCAGGCCCACGATATCGAAAGAAAACTTAAGCGAAAGAAACTCAGTCACTCACTGTGAATCTAAACTGCGGCCCACTAATCGTCACTTTATCGTTCGCTTTGCTTTACGTTACCAACGTAATGCAAATAAACAACAAAGCTCCCATATCAACATATCGAAAAATAATCGCGAATATACACGAAAAAAGCGCTGAAATGCTTAAATTATACAGTAAAAAATGCAACCGTGTGCTAGTTTAACTTGACAGAAATGTAGTGAACAAACTTATTCCGATTTTGTTTATTTATGTATATGTGTCTAAAAAAATTTTGTGTTACCAATCGCATTTATTTTTGGCGACACAAAAATTAGTGTGCCGCAAATCAGCTGTTTGTCGCTTAAAACTACACGATTCGATATCGTGGGCGTCGCTGTTAGTCTTATAATTACAATGCAGGGTTAATATGCATATAACAATTTAATAAAAATAATTTAACTTAAATAATAATTTGTAAATAAAATTTGAATAACAAGAATATAAGATTGGAACAATTTATTTAAAAGAGGTAAAAAAAGAAAAACATATAATAATACAAAAAAAAAAAAATAAAGAAAATTTATGAAAGAGACAAATATTATGTATGTAAATATGTATGTAATTAAAAGAATTTATTTAAAATAATCAAACAGACATTTTCTAAAAGTTGTTGCGTTGCTAAGAATATAAGGTCACCACTAAAATTTTAAAGCTTTTCATTTACGTTTTTAGTCTCGAAGTCTTCAAGGTCATAGTAATTAATATTTCATTCAAATACAAGAATTCTTGTTTTAAAGTTTTTAAGGAAAAAAACCAGAATTATAGACAACAATGAGGATATGCTATGATTTATAAGATTCTGCAAAGGTTTCAATATAAAGAAGCGATTGTCAATTTAACTCTAGCCTTATATTGTATGCAGTGAAGATAAGATAATCTTTTTAATTTATACTCAATATTACGATTATTTTTAGGATAAAAAAACGCAACAAAAATTATTCGATTTTATAAGATATTTTTTTGTTTAATTTATTTAATTTTTTTGCAGCAATTTAGACACTGCAATTTAAAATTTTTGAAATTATCCTGCCAGTTTTCTTTTTCATACTTTTCTTTTAAATATAATTTATACATTCATCCTTTTGGGTTGCAGTTCAATCTATAACAAGAATAAGAAACAGAAGATGATGAACAAAACATTTTCTTGTCAATTCACGCGTACAAAAGCGCGTAATTGATTTTGACATTTTTGTATGTGGAATACTTGAACGAAACATTGAATTGAAATGAATATAAGAGGATGAACCCGAAAAAATACTAAAAATACTTAAAAAAAAACACACATACAGGCGAAAATTACAGAAACTTACTACCCTGCCGTACTAAGCTAAGATAGAAACAATACTGGCGCACCTTTAAGCCAATTTTTTTTGTATATGTTTTAGGCTACAAAGGTATTCAAGTATTGATTGATTTCCAAAACCGATTTAAACGTTACTTTAGCCACAACTAAATCAAAAAGTATAAAAAAAATAAAAAACAAGAAAAAATACTGAATTGAAATACAATTTTGTCTGAATTGAAACGATTTACGTTTAAGATTTTCTTTTTTTTTCATTATTGAGACCGTTTTTGATTGCATTTTTAAGTGATTTTAGTGATCCTTTTTTATTTTATTTTATGTTGTGACAAAACTTCAATTTAAAGCGTTTTTCTCATACCTTAGAGACATATAAGACTGTAAGAGTTGCCAAAAGTTTTCATAAAGCTACTGAAGAATTTGAGCAAAATAAAAAAGGTTTATATGATTCTCTCAATACAAACCTTAAGTCTTAAGGCCCAACTTTAAATCGTGCCTAAATTGTAAGCCTAAGAAAAGTGCAAACTTTATTAAACCTTCTATTCAAATACCGATTTTGAACCTCAAATACATTTGGCAATCATATCACCGCTATTCTTTTCATTTATTTGTTTATTTTGCTTAGTGTATGAAAACGAGTAACATTCCATTGACCATTTTACTAAGACAGACAGTAAGCCGCATATGCATGTATCGCCAACTAGCGAAATGCCGGTGATGACGATGATGGTGATGATGCATGTTTAAATGGTTGAATGATGTGTTTGTATGAGATGCTGTGTATATTGTTTATAAACATATACATACATATGTACAAATAATTGTTGTTGTTGTATTTTTTTTTTATCAAAGTTGTTGTACAATCTCAATTGAGGTTTAATTTAGAATGCAGCCGATTTGGCTGCTGTTACTACTGTTGTCATCGTACACAGCTGGAATATTGATAAGGTGGCCAAAATACAAAAAAAAAAAAAAACAGTATAACAATTTAACAAACTGATCTGTCGGTCTATACAACAGGCCAGGAGACAAGCGTTTGGACAGACTATCCAGCTAGCTAACTGGTTAGCTAGTTCCCAATTCAACCAACCAACGAACACGAATAACACGCCAGCCAACCAAACAAATCAACTTGAAAAAAACATACTCTATACAAATCACATCAAATGAATACATGAACATATTATTGATTCATACTTAAAACCAAGTTAACTACCAATTACGTGGGCCAATTGAAATGGCAATATAAAAGCTACATTATAAAACAATAGTTTGTCAAAGAGAAATTATACCTATGAAAAGAAAATTCAATGCGGATAGGATTAATGATCGCCAATATCGTGTAGTAACACAATATTTAAAAACTATTTAACTCTTATTTTAATATTTGTTAATAGTAATAGACAATAAAAACAAGTCACATAAAAAATTTCTAAAATTAATTCCTACTTAGGACACCAATAAAAAGTTTTATTTTTCTTTAAGGTCATCTTTTGTACGATTTTTAATAAACGCTCTTCACACTTTTACATATTTATTTTACACTAACAAGTGGTGCCCCATATGTATAAGTACATCAAACAGTTTACACTCAAAAAAGAAAAGATATCTACCCTGTAATAACGGGCAAATTAAAAAACCATTAGTAAAGTTGAATGAATATGCACTTTTTTATTGGATAATTTTAGTCAGCAGCGAAGCCCATTTCTGGTTGAGAGGATACGTGAGCAAAGAAAATTGCCCTATTTGGTGTAGAGAAGAGCCAGAAACATTGCAAGAACTGCCAATGCATCCCCAAAACTGCACTAGTTCAGTGAATTATGAGCCAGTGGCATCATGCGACCATACTTTTTTAAAAAAGACAAAGGCAGGAAAGTTGCTGTGAATTGCAAGCGCTACTGTGCTGTGGAAATGAACGATCTGGATTAACATTGGCTTACATTTGCCACACAGTGAGCCATTTACAAGGCGAGTTCGATAAACAATATATTTAACGTTTGGGCCCGTCAATCAGCCGTGAAAATCTATGGGTTGAACTCCTTTAGACAATTTCTATTAAAGCTCATGTCTACAGCGACAATCCCCCAAAAGTTGATTTATTAGAAGCCAATATTGAAGAATATGCCAAAGTTATAACCCGTATGAATTAGTTAAGGTGTCACCCCGTTCAGAATCATATCGCTCGCTATATCAACTTAAATAAAGTTCTCATACATTTTATTTAGTTTTATGTTCTTTTTTTATCAAATTCGAAAGTTTTAGGAAAAATTTAACACTGTATCTAGCAGCACTGCATTGAATACGGTCAATGGGCCCTTAGCTCTTCTAAAAAATTATACTTTTTGAGTTATGACACTATTAAACTAAATGAAAATTAATTATTTATTAAAAAATTACTGTCTATAGGCACAAGCTCGTAAAAGTTGACTCATTAAAAGCCTATAATTAAGAATATGCCAAAATTATACCCCGTATGATATAATTAAGGTGTCGCCCCGTCATCATCATATAGATCGTTATATCGACTTAAATAAAGATTTCATACATTTCCTTTAATTTTATGTATTTTTTTTCCATCAAATTCGAAAGATTTAAAAAAATTGAACACTGTTCTAACAGCACTGTATTGACCTTATTAATGGATTCTCATCTCTCCTAAAAAATAAGATATTTTTGACTTATGGCAATATTAAACTAAATGAAATTTTATTTATTTATTAAAAATTTATTTTTTATGTCTACAGGGATAAGAATTTGAATTTTTTAATTAAGCCCACGTTCTAAAAAAGAGCCTTTATAAGTGTAAATGGTACAAAGGTAATATACTCGTATTTTATATAAAAAGATGGTTTCATTTTTAATTAAAATTGGGGGGGGGGGGGGGGGGGGGGATTTTGGCATAGTCGTAGAGCGCTCGCACAGAAACTCACACGACCAAGGTTCAATCCCAGTGAAGGACAAAATTATAAAAATTAAAATTTACGACTTTCTAAAAATTTCAATTTAAATTAAAAAAAAAAAAATTAAATTTAAGAAAAATAAGAGGTTCTCCGCCACCTCCCCCCCCCCCCCCCCTCCAGGATGACCATCTGCAAGAAATCGCCCCCTGACATTCCTAATCCATTCCACCAGAAACCAATGATCAGGAGTACAGCGCCACCTTCTGGGAAGACAACAGCTAATCTACTGAAGACGCTCACCATTCACATTAAACATCCACCGACAGATGAGGCAATTGCTGTTTGATCTTGAGTGAGCAAATTTTCAGCAACTTGTTTCATCAACAATAAAAAAGGCGCAATATATACAAACATCTATGAAAAAAGAAAAAAAAACCTATCAACCATCTTCACATTCCAATACAATGCACTGCATGAGTAGGGGTTTACGCCTGAGTATTGGTCTTAAAAAAAAAAAAAAAAAATCAAAAAAAAAAAGTACCGCTTAATGTGAATATATTTTTTACTTCATTGACTATTTTAAAAGATGAATAAATGTAAAAAGCCCTATTATTTGAACAGAATTTTCTTTTTTTTAATATGAAACGTTAAAATTTTGTGTTTATTAGTTGCGGAATCCCCGTTTTAGGTGTACATGTGCATGTATTGTATGTACATATGTATGTGTATATGTAATTATGAACATATTCATACGTATAAATATATACAAATTTAATTAAAATTTGATATAATTTTAAAAATAAAAAAATTCATAAATATGTATTGATTTTTGTTTACAATATAGTATAATTCTATTTTAAAATTTTCGGTATTCGGAAATGTGAACAATTCAAAAAAGTGAACAACGCCAGTTTTAATTAGTTCACATTAGCGAGCGTGCACTGGATTAGATTATTTTATACAAAGCAGTTTATAATAAGCGGCCATCAAAATTTGATCGCTGTTCAACACTATTTGGACACTACCACTCAACACTGGCTACCATTACATATGTATGTATATTTAAAAGCAACATAGTTTTGAATATCGAATTGAATCCAGTTAGCATTATATATGCAGTAGGTCTTCTCTTAATTGTTCTTATGGTGGCATATTGTACAGAAATAATTTCTACTACAAAATGTTCAAAGCCCTTATCAATGCATCTACCAACGTATGAAAATATTTTTTTGTTTTTTTTTGTTATTTTTTGAATATCCAATATTGCAAGAGTAAATGGTGTGCAAAACATCCACCAACAACAATAACTGCAGCAGCAGTAGCAGCAACAATAATTGCAACAACAAGTTGTTATTTGGTGCGAATGCATTTGTTACCATTTTATGTACGAATACGCACGTACGTGTTTAATTCTCGTCCTTTCCATTTTTTACTTACGATATTATATTGATGCTGTTATTTGTAGATAGTAGTTGTAGTCGTTGTGGTGGTGGCGATATTGTTGTCGAATATTATGTTGTGATTGTTATTGTTTTTGTTGTTGGTGAAGTTGCTGTTGCCGTTTATGTTGTCATTGTAAATTCTTGATTAAATTGCTCTTATTGCCGATACCGATGCTATTGCTACCTAATGTCGTTGTTGTGTTTGTTATTGTTGCTGTTGCTGCTGATGGTTAATGTTAATGTTTCTATATCTACTAAAGGTGATTCTTAATGACATCGTTCAATTGACATTCTCAATTTTTGAAAATCTACAAACACACTCTGCTTATATGCTATTAGTTTTAGCAGGAATGGATTTTTTTCGGTTTTTTCCTTAATTTTCTCAATTCGATTGCTGTATTGGCGTTAATTTCATCGATTTGATTTGTATTTTGAGTTTTTTCTTTTATTTTAATCAGTTTTTTTTCCTATTCTTGCAAATACTCACATTTGATCTTTTTTGCGTTTAAAAATCTACTTAAATTCAGTGTAAATTACTTGCTTACTTCAGTCTGTTTGATTTTATTTTAATTTATTTGTCTTTTTTTTTTCAAAGACATATCTTTGACTGATTTTTTAAGTATTACTACCACTTGTATTACGTATTTGGTTGAAATTTGTTGTTTTTTTGGTGTAGTTTTAACAAGTATTTAATTAGAGATTCATTTATGGTCATTTCAATAGTTGGGTGATTATCATGCAATTTTGTCAGTAAATGATTTGTTGTTTGCCAAAAATGTCCCACAAAACTGGAGAATTTATTATCGAAAACCGCTTTACATTTTTGGTTAGAATGGATTGGATTGTTTTTTATTTCACAGTTTGTCATTTTTATCACCAGTTTAGTTTGTTACTTGTACGACTTTTATTTGATTTTTATTAATTTGTTAAGGTTTATTACGTTGATATAGTGAAATACAAACAAAATTCAGTTAAAATGATGTAGAACATGACTTTGTCTAATTCACAGAGATTTTAGTAATTTTTTTTTGTTTGCTGAGTAAACTAGTTAAAGTTAAGTATTTTGTAAGGTACGGTTGCATTAGTAAAATATTTGACAAATATTAATCGAAAAAACGTAACCACTATAATAAGATATAAAACTTCAACGAATAAGGTGGTATCATCATAATAACAATTAATTTTTAAACAATAAACAACAAAATCTTGTAGTTTATTTACAGCCAAGGAATTTTAAAGTAAAATATAACTACAAATCAATATTCACTAATATTATACAAAAATTTGAATGTGGGCACAAAGATAAAAATGTATATCGTTACAGAGAATTGAAAATTTGAAAGCAATGAGGATTTTAATTACAAATTAAAAACTTAAATGTAAAAAGAAAATATAAACATAAATAAAACTTTTGAAATGTCCCCCCACACACGATTTAAGGTTTCAATAAATATAGCAATCAGTTGGTTAGATTACACCACCTTATTAAATGCATCAAAATGCAAATGTATATTGTGCGGATCAAGGAAAATATGAGAGGAAGGGCGAAAGAGTGTTTGGATATTTGATTTGAATTTAAGGTATATTTATTTATTTCTATCTAAGTTTCTCATCTGATTATAACAGATTATAACAGTTACAACTCAGGCGGCAATAATTTTGGAAAATTAAATTAGATTTGTAATTAAACTATCTGAGTACTTATATCTGAGTGTGCTTCTGATATAAAACTCAGATAAGAAATTTAGTAGTGTAACTATAGCTGCACTAATATCGTATCTGATATCAGTCAGAAAAAACCTACTTTAAAAATGCGAACTGAAAGGAAAGGGGTTGCTGTTGATTAATTATTCAATGGCCAGTATTATACTTTCACCACTAAATAATCCAGCAACAATCAAACTCAAAAAGCCCTCACAGTAAAGTTTAAATTATTGAGGGAATAAAAAAACAAAAATATGCCTTTAATGGAGCAATAAGAGCCCCAAATGCGGCACTACCAGTTGTTCCACTTTTTCGTTTAAACTTTTTCCACTTTTTCGTTTAAACGAAGACCAATTTTGAAAAGCCAACGGGTGTTGTTGTTGTTGTTGTTGCCTCTGGTATTCATTTCTGTTCATAGACGACAATGATATTGAAGATGACGTTGTTATCCTTGATACATTTCTTGGGATAATATAGTTTGTTACTTGCTAGAGGCAACACTAAGGCTTGTTTGAAGGTTTCATTTTGTTAGAAGAAATTACTTTATTATCTCGTCAAAAAATTATTGGTGTAATAAATTACACGGTGCTACAGTGAAAATATACTTGGAAAGTGACCTAGTGTAAGTTGTAGGCCTTATTGAGTAGATCATAAATTAATTTTTAAAAGTTCGGAAACACCCTCAAATTTCGGAGTTATTCCGAAAAAGCTATTTTCGGGTAGGTTCGAGTACTTATGAACACGTAACTCAGTTGATATTAATCCGATTTTCAATTTTTAAACTGTTTCGGAAAGAAGAAATATGTGCCTTTTTAAATATCTAGCAAGCACTTTTAATCAAATATTCAAAATTTTTAAAGAGAATAATTTGAATACTGTTATTTTAAAATATTTATATAATCATATCATTATAAGACTAAAAAATGAAGAAAATGTAGTATCTTGTTCAATACATATTTGTAATAGCAAAATTTTTAACTTTTGAAAAACCTTAATAACTTTTTTATTTTTTACTCGATTTTATTTGTTGGAAGCTTTCTTAACTCAGAACTAAATTAGCTTTAATGAAATATATACATAAGGGTATGTTTCTAAACAATCTAATTTAAAAAAATGGCGCCAAAGTTAAAAAATTTAGAAAAAATAAAATTAAAATCAGATATAATTAAAAATAACACTACAAAAATTTTATATATATACCAAAATGTGTACATACTTAAAAAGGCACATATTTCTTCTTTCTGAAACCGTTTAAAAATTTAAAATCGGATTAAAATCAACTGAGTTACGTGTTCATAAGTACTCGAACCTACCCGAAAATAGTTTTTTCGGAATAACTCCGAAATTTGAGGGTGTTTCCGAACTTTTAAAAATTGATTTATGATCTACTCAATAAGGCCTACAACGTACACTAGGTCACTTTCCAAGTATAAAAAAAAGTTGCTCATTTGTAGCACCGTGTTATTAAGTACAGTGTCTCCAGGATTATTATGATGAGGATTTTTTAATTTTTTTTTTCTACTCGATACATATGTATATACATACATACATACATATATAATTAGCCATTACAAACCTGTTACAGGGTTACCGTCTGGCTTCACGGAGCATCCATGTTATGAGTGTTAATTTTTATCCATGAGTACCGGAACCAAAGATGGTAAATCCAGTACTTTAGTAGTTTTCCCAGTACTTTTTAAGTCGAAAAATACTGTAGTACCCCCGAGCAAAATTTAATACTTTTTGTAATTATAAAAAAAAAAGTTTATTAATATAAATGCGAACTCTATAAGCACGCTTTGTTTTCAACCAAAACAGATGATGTATTTATGCAATTTTTGTAATTAATTTTAATGAGAATAAAAAACCTAACATTGAAGTCATAAGTGTTAAGTAAATTTATTAGAATTATATAATAAGTAAGTGATATTTAAGATTTTTAAAATACTTTTAGAAAAATAAAAAAAAATGTTACAGCGTTTCGAGAAGAATGAACGGCAAGATTCCCATGGCAACAGCATGCTAAAAATTGTAAGAATTGCAATATATGCAACGTTTTTATTGTGGTGGACATAAGCCATGTAGAACGCCATGCACCACATTAAGAAAATGGAAATTGCAAAATATACTCTAAAAGTAAATGCCTTTATGGAAAAACCCACTCACAGTGCTTATTCTGATTTGGATACAAAATGCTATGCTATGCTTTTTTGTGGCTGAACACAATTTTCTCATTACAGCGTTAGGTTACTTAAACAACATTAAGAAAATGGTCTTTCATATTCCCAAATCGGAAAAAAATTTTGGTGAATCGGCACAAAGCTCAGACAATTATATCTACGACCACCGGCCCAGAGAATTCTAAACAAATAAACAAATTTCGCAGTCAAAATTATTTTAGATTGGTTATCAATGAAACCACTGATTGTTCAGCGTCCAAAATTTGGCAATTCTTATAAGACCTTTGGATGGTGCTTGCTGAGATCGTTTTTTGTTATTAGAAGAACTAGAAGATTCAAGCGCTTCAGGTATAGCAAACAAAATTACCGCAGTTTTGGAGATAAACAATACTCCAACAACAAAAAATGGTGGGATTTACCGCAGACAATTGTGCAGTGATTATGATTTATAGATCAAATGAAATAAAATAAGTAATTGTACTATTTAGTCCGAAAAATTACCGTTTTTGTCAGGCTTCAATACCATTTCAAAAATTAAATTTTCTATCCCTTACTGAGACCTACAGTTTAACATCGACTCCGAACTACTTAAGCAGCATATTTATGTCAATCAGTTCCTTTTGAAGCATTTGCCAGAAGACTGCTAAGAAGTAGTCATCGAAAAGAATATTTTTTTTTTGCTTGCTCGATATGGTATTAAAATTGTTGTTAAATAAAGAAATTATAATTATTATTTAAATTCAACGGTCAGGTGCAGACCCATAAGGCAAAGTCAATAGACGATCCTTATGGGCAACTGCACAAGAAGACTTACTGCCTCCACGCGGCGACAGCTGGTAACATGGTCGGTGCTGGTCTGGGATGGTCTCGCGTGTCCTACTTTTGTGTGGGAATAGCGTTTCCACTCGGGCCAGCTCTCGACTATGGCTAAAGTAAGCAACGTCTGCGGTTTGCTATATGAGATTTCGGGGGACTCTACTAAGGGTTGACTTAGGTTTTCACTTAGTATGGTCCTGATATCTGGAAACTCATATAGAAGTATGATCTTTACCACCGAAAGGTGGTAACCGCAACTAGCAGTCAGTTAGGTCATGTCTCTGGTGACTGTTAGTGAAAACTTGATCATGCGGGAAGTGGACGCTCCTTACAACCGTTCCCCTCAATCCACGGTGGAACAGCATACACTAAGGAATGTGTGGTCAAGGGTTACTTGACTCCTCGTATGCGGACTCTGGATACCAGGCGCCCTCCAGTTTCAATTAGCCTTCCTGCGGCGGGCCGGCAATACCGCAGGTGACCTTTTATTCCGGGCATAAAACGTACAATTTATGGAGGAAATTATAAATCAAAAAAGCGATGCCTCTAATGCATCAACCGAAAGGAGAACAATAGTGTCCTCTGAGAACGAAAAAGAGATAGTCGATACAAGTATCACTATCTCGTCAATTGTACCAGCAATCAAGGACAAAGCTCCTGGATTGGGTGACATTGGTGTCTGTGGTACGCTATATGGTGACGATGAGTCGTCACTCTTATTAGGCAGCGATGAGTCTGCGAATAGCAATAGGTGCTTGACGGAGATCCCTGTCAGTCAAAAATCTGGCTGTACAGAAATTAATGCTGCGGTAAGCAACTTGTCCTTGTCGCTTCGAAAGGGCCCGGAAAGACGGAAAGACAAGGGAAGAGGCACTGGAAATAGCCAGAGAAGCCCTCCTTGCTAGTAAGAAAGAGAAGCCGTCGGAGACCAAAGAGACCTGTAAGCGCAACGGTCAGAGGACAGTCCACAGGGGGCTGTACCCAAGAAGGCCAAGCCCGCGAAAAATGCGGAGCACAATATGGCGTATAATATGGTAGCTGGAAGCGTACGCATTGGCCTGCTACCCTGGGATATCAATAATTCCCCCCTAGAGTCTGGACAGATGGCCCAGATACAGGAGGCGATTATTGATATATCCATATAACAGAAGAACAGTAGCACGAGGCCACAGTTCCTGAATTGTCAGTTTAAGACTGGATGGCTGCTGTTCACCTGTTTCAACGAAGCGACTGTTGAGTGGCTGAGGTTGAGTTGCAGTAAAATCGAGGGGAAGTGTAAGATTGGATTGAAGGTGGTGAAAGAGGAAGAGTTCCCAAGGCCACACATCATCCATGGTTACTTCCCTCAGAGCGTCGATGCGGGTACGGAAAAGATTCTGGAGATTATTGAGACTCAGAACGCAGATTTGCCCACGTCAACTTGGCGGGTACTGCAAAGAACGGCGGAAAATAACCTCGTCCTCGTCATGGCAATAGGAGACTCTGCCCTTAATCGGCTTCGAGCCATTGAGGGTAAAGTCTTCTATAGATTTGGAGTCGTCCATCTGTTATTTTCACGAGGTGAAAAGTCTGTGAAGACGACAAAACCGAAGGTGTCAGATATGACCCAGAAAACACCAGCTAAAGATACTTGGTTGAGTGCTGAAAGACCGTGCTGCTCAAAAGACGCGGTCGTTCAGCCAAGGAAGAGCCCACCGAAAACTAAGGCAGGAAAGAGTAGCCCTGTGGGAGGCAAATCTGCACAGGGCTAAATGTGCGTCGGCCATTCTTAGCCGCAGATTTGCCACTGAGGATATCAGCCTGGGGCTCGTACAAGAGCCCTGGGCTTTTAATGGGGGAGTCAGAGGACTCCAAAATAAGGCGTGTAAGTTGTTGTATGCGGCTGGGGAAAGGCCCCGGTCCGTTATTTTGATAAATTCTAAAATCACCTCCTTTTCCATGACAGAGTTCATCACTAGGGACCTGGTGGCTGTTAACGTCAACCTAAGCACTGATGTTGGTATAAGGGAGGTGATATGCGCCTCCGCTTATTTCCCAGAGGATTTGGAATGTATACCACCCTTGGAGGTTCAGAACTTCATCAGGTTCTGCCGAGAGAAGGGTCACCACATTATTATTGGCTGTGATGCGAATGCACACAATGAGGTGTGGGGCAGCACGGATAACAACGATAGGGGTGAGTACCTTCTCAACTTTCTTATTAGTAATAATGTGGCTGTTGCCAATAGAGGCAGCAGACCTATTTTTATTAATGCCATAAGGTCGGAGGTATTGGATATTACTTTGTGTGATACATTCACGTCTGGTCTTGTGAGGGACTGGCATGTATCGGACGAGGTATCCTTGTCCGACCATATGCATATTAGATTTGACCTGGCTAGCTCTGCTAGTATCAATGATAGGCCGACAATTTCTAGGAGGGTAAATTGGACCCTATTCAGGGAAAGAGTGGCAAGGGAGGTTGACTTGCTGCCAGATTCTGTGGGGTCAGTGGACGAACTGGATCTGGCGGCAGACCAATTACAGTCGACAATAAGGTCCTCACTGGACAGCAGTGTGCGTCATAGGGACCATACGGCTGCACGTAACGTGCCATGGTGGAATGACACTCTGGCAAAGATGAGGAAGATAGTGAGGAGAAACTTCAATAGGGCCAAGCGCACTGGCGAGTGGCATGTTTACAGGGCTAGTCTCACAGAGTACAACAGGGAGATTAGAAGATCCAAAAGGGAGACGTGGAGGGCATTTTGCCAGTCCGTTGAGGAGCTGCCGGCTTTGGTCCGGCTTCAAAAGTCTCTCACTGTGGATCATTCTAACGGCATAGGGTCCCTGGGTACGGGTACCGGAGGGTACACTCAGTCTAGGAGGCAGACCTTGGACCTCTTGATCGGAATGCACTTCCCCGGTTCCCAAGAGGTGACTCCTGTACGGGGGTGCTGGGATAGTCCCACACCTGTTCGTATTACCAGGAGAATCAGAGGTTTTGCGGGTAGGATATTTACTCCAGACAGGGTCTTGTGGGCTATTGGCTAATTTAAACCCTATAAGGCTCCGGGTAGGGATGGGATTTTTCCAGCTCTCCTGCAGGGGAGCTCTGACATAATAGTGTCAAAACTTATTGTAATTTTCAAGGCCAGCTGCGGTTTTGGTTACATACCACGAGCTTGGCGGGAGGTTACGGTTATCTTTATACCAAAGGCAGGTAGGCCTAGTGACCTTCCAAAATCATATAGACCTATTAGCCTCTCATCCTTTCTCCTGAAGACTATGGAGAGGCTGATAGATGTTTATATAAGGGAGAGGTATCTTGTGGAACATCCCCTGCATCCAAATCAATTCGCTTATGTAAAGGGCGGATCGACTGAGGGTGCAATATTATCTCTCCTTAAAAGTATTGAGAAAGCTTATTCGGACAAAGAGGTTGCTCTTTGTGCCTTCTTGGATATCCAAGGTGCTTTTGACAATACGGGCTTCGACTCCATTACCGAATCGCTGAGGCGGAAAAGCGTGGAGGAGCCTGGATTGGGTCCATGCTTAGGGGCAGGGTTATCAGCGCGTCATTTGATGGGGAGGAATTGACCGTGTTGGCGTCGAAGGGATGCCCTCAGGGTGGAGTCCTTTCTCCATTGCTATGGACGATTGTAGTTGATGACTTACTCGCCACATTGTCTCAAAGGGGAATCGGTGTGATTGGTTACGCTGATGACCTTGTTTTGACAGTTAGTGGGAAATTTGAGACCACATTATGTGAACTCATGGCTGATGCTCTAAGGGAAGTGTCAGACTGGTGTTCTCAGGAAGGACTCTCAGTGAATCCTTCGAAAACTGTAGTTGTACCTTTTACGAAGAGATATAAGCTGACGTGCGACTGTATCTCTTTTAGGGGTACTACTATTATGTTCTCTAGGGAGGTTAAATATCTAGGTGTCATTCTGGATAGAAGGCTTACTTGGAATTCGCACGTTCGTGCTGCCCAGACTAAGGCGACAAGGGCACTTTGGGCATGTCGCTCTTCTTTCGGTAAGACTTGGGGTCTATCGCCAGGGATGACACTGTGGATTTATACCGCCATCGTTCGGCCCATAATTGCTTATGCGGCAATAGTTTAGTGGAAAAAGACTGAGGAGTCTACCACCATAAAGAAATTGGGCAAGATACAGCGGCTTGCTTGCCTTGGAGTAACCGGGGCAATGAGAACATGTCCAACAGTGGCTTTAAAGGCCCTGATTGGATTAACACCGCTTCATATTTATGTGATGAGGGTGGCCGCGTGTTCGGCGGCAAAAATGCTCGTAAGAGCACCTCGAAATGAGCCGAGGAACCTGGCCATTCTTCACAAGGTGGTCAGGAATCCAATTTCGGTCTTGGATGCCATGCCTTCGGAACTGTGCTTTGGCAAGAGATTCAAGGTTGAGGTACCGGACCGGGAACGTTGGTCTACTGGGCATTTGACTCGAAGTGAGTTCGACCTAAACTGGTACACTGATGGTTCCAAAATGGACAGTGGAGTAGGTGCTGGGGTCTATGGACTCAATCGAAACCTGTCAATTCCACTAGGGAAGTCACTGAGTGTTTTCCAGGCTGAAATCCTAGCCATAACCGTATGCGCTGAGATTAACGTGGATATTGGGCTCAGGGGCAAGACAATTAATATATTCTCGGACAGTCAGGAACGAGGAATCGGATGCAATGGCTAGGGAGGGGTCTGCTACGTCTTATATTGGTCCGGAGCCCCGCTTTCTACTATTCTCAAATTAATTGGTGAATGGGAAGTTGGCAAGTGTTTGGAACACTGGAACGCCCAGTCGAGTCTGAGGCATGCCAAGGCTGCGATCCGTCCGCGATTTGGGGGTAAGTCAGATGATCTAAAGCATAGAAGACCGGACCTGAAGATCCTAACGGATTTCCTTACGGGTCACTGTAGTGTGAGAGCGCATCTTATGAGGATGGCGATCACAGACGTAGATACTTGTAGACTTTGTTCACGAGCATCGGAAACAGCGGAGCATATATTGTGTGAATGTGTGGCTATTGATAGATTTAGATGGATGTGTCTAGGGAGACATACGGTCTCATTGGCGGACATATCCACCACTCGGACTTCGGACCTGCTTGCGTTCATTAGGAGGGCAGTAGGTCTGTTGAACAGACAATAGACCCAAGGGGACACAATAGATCGCAATATTGGTCGCACTGTCCTGCATTAGTGCTGGGTCTGAACCGATTAATAATAATAAATTCAACGAATTTTATAGTGTGTTTCACAAACTCTTAACGATTTCTCTTGTGTTAAAATTTATATTCAATAACTCCTTGTTAATGCTTGTTTTTACAAATCGAACTCAAAATTAAAAACGACAAGAAAAAAAAACTGAACGAAAAACAGTATGCAAACTCAGCATTCATACAACTTTAAATTATTTTTTATTGGTTCTTATATAATAGTTAAGGGCTTATTTGACAATTATTAACCAAAATTTGTCAAATAACAGTTTAATAAACATATAATATTTTTTTTATGAAACCGCCAGGTAATCTCTAAATAACAACACATAAGTAATTCCAAAATTCCATACCCTATCGTGTATAAAATAATTTTTCAGTAATTTTGTCAATATTTTTTTAAAGCAACTCGTCAAAATCTTTATGTAGTACAGATGTCTTATTTTTCTAAACAAATAAAGATATTAAATAATTTTCAAACGTTACCAATAGTAGCACGAAATGCATAAAAGCATACCTTTATGTGGTGTGAATATTTCATAACGAATATTAATTTTTCCAAATGGTATTTAAAAATCCAAACGCACGATTCATTAAAAATTCAAAAAATTTATCAGACATCCAACACTTAGAGACAACCAGCAAGCAAGTAACACAAATTTGTAAAAGAGCAAATGTCAATGTCATAAAACTCACTCTCAAAGACAGAAATTGAAACCAGCCAAATATCAAAAATTTATCTTAAAAACTTAAAAAGGCTTTAAATCGCTTAAACCAAAAACGGCAACAGACAAATTGCAGGCAGAGAAGTATAATGAAAGAATACATACGAGTATAAAGACATATGCATTAAAAATATGAAATTCATAATAAAACTTTAAAAAAATGTTAAAAAAAACCGCAAAAGAAAAAAATACATTCAAAATACCTGTAATTATACAAGACAAAACATAACAGCCAAATATTAACGAAAAATATTGGGTATTTTTTTTTTGTCTAAAAGTCATTTAAATTTTTAAACAGACGCCAGTCAAACTAACTGGCCAACCAATAAACCATACGGTGTTGTCACTTGACATACAGCTTAGGTTCACTTAAAAATTCGGCACGCAGCACCCAACTGGCCACAGTTATAAGCCAACATAAGAGTAAAAATAAAGCACTCCAAGAAACAGCAAAACCAAAACATCAACATCAAATGAGTATCGTCAGCATAAAACTGAGAAGGCAGTTTTGCCAAAGAAATATGTATCAGCAAAAAATAAGTTTTATTATAAAACAACATTTTAATTGCTCAACATGACAAGCACAACAAAAAAAAAAAGAAAATAATTTCCGAAAATAAAATTTCAAGCACTTGAAAGAGTGTAATAATTAGAAAAAAGGAAATTTAATACCTTTGTGCTCAGCCAACATCATAAGGAATTTGGAGTATGAAAAAATTTAAATGCGGCTATTTGTAATTGTCATCTTATTTGGATGAAACAGAATTACAACTTATTTCCATCTAATTAAAGCGTTTCAGACGAAACAAAATTAATTTAAAAAATAGTCATTCTTTCTGGGGTTCAAACTCGGGTCTCCAGCATATCATTAAAAAGTTGCATTTCTTCTGCTTAAGATTAAAATGTAGCCTGTTATATAGCTGTAAATTATGAGAAAATCCTGTAGGCAATATAAATGCTGAAATCTATGGCAAAAACTGTAAAAACATAAATCTTTAACAAAATTGCATGCTAGAAAATTTTGCTGTTTTACCAAGAAGTGCGGTCAAAATAAAATTTTTTCTAATAATTATAAATAAATAATTAAATTTAAATTATTAAATTATTAAAAATTTAAAAATAACATACTTTTTGTAGCATTTTTACTTAAAAATTAAAAATTTTAAAATGAATAAATTCCTTTAAAATTCTCATTGTATTAAGAACTGATCTGGCAGAAAATATATTTCCACACATCTATACATACAGGCTTATATATATAAATGAATTTCATATATAAATATGTATAATAAACATAGTATATGTAGAGTTGCCATTACTATTTTTTTTCCGGGGCCTTTTTTATCAGCTTATTTAAAAGGAGTACAACTAAGTATATATACACAATATTCTACATCCTATTTACTTATATGTATATACTTATACCTAAGGAAGTTTAGTAATAAAATATATACTTGGAGAAAATTTTACTTCTAATTTATTTTGTATTTTCCCTATTAACCATTGTACGTGGTTATTTCGAAGTAAGTACACACAAGTATTCTCAAATGCTTTATTTAAGTTGGTGTATTATCCCCAGACACCAAAAGAAATTGATTACTGATATTTAAGTCCGTCTCTGCTATTTTATAAAATCTCTTATTAATTTATTACTTTAGGAGTATACTTAATCTTGCCATGCCATTCATCACAATTCAAACCCTCACCAGCAGTCGAATGTTTATCAAATACAAGAAAGTATATGTAGTATGTATAGATTGCTTTCTGTAAAAGAATACGATCTTACAATTTTTTAAAAATTATTTATTAAAAAAAATGTGCCAAAGACATTAAACTCCTCTATTTTCAAAATAATAATGGTAACTCTATGTATGTATGTGCTGTTTTTTGAGAAGCATTTAAAAAACAAAAAGCCATCCATTCATTTAATTATTTATACGCATAATTAATTGCCCGTTTGATTAATAGCAGGCCCAAATATGATTTTTAGTCATTTTGATCTTTGGCAGAGACGTGAAAACTTTATATATAAAACTTTTTTTATATACTCGCGCGTACAATATTTTAAACAGACATTTTTGTTTTTTGTTACGTCACATTGTTGCACGCTTGAATGCATAACATTACATTTTTATGCATTTTTAATTAAACATTTTTTTTTACACGAAAATTCATATGCCGATTAATAGCAAGAGAAAATGTCAGTAAAGCGCAGAAAAAAATTAACAAAAAATAAAAATAATATTGAATTAATAAAATTCTTGCAACGTTAATAATATTTTGTAAACTGTCAAAAAAATTGATATTTGTCAGCCTTATCATGACAGCTTACGATGAAGTTATGAATGTAGGCTTTTTTATATGTATTCTTTTTTTACACGTATGCGAAAAATATTAATTTTAGTATTAAATTCAATCATTTTGTTTTTGCTTTTTTTATTACTAATTATTATACTCATACAGTGGCTAAAATCCAGTCACACACTGAAAACACTACTTAAATTTAATACGAGAAAATAATGTGGAGAGGGTTTATTAAAAAATTGTGGTTTATCAAATAGAGAGAGAAAGAGATAGAAAGCGCTTCGAATGATTTGTGTAGTTTCTGTGACAATCAAGCGTGGTATAGTGGCTGAGCGCTCGCACAGAAACTCCCACGACCAAGGTTCAATCCCAGCGAAGGACAAAATAAAAAAAATTTAAAAAATTTTAGGTTTTCTAAAATTATAATTTAAATTAAAAATTAAATTTAAAAATTTTTTTTTGTTGATGAGTCAAGTTGCTTTCAATTTGACCACTCAAGAGCCAGTGTTATACATTCACCCTTGAATGATAAACCAGCAATTGCCTCATCTGTCGGTGCATGTTGAATGTGAATGGTAAACGTCTTCAGTAGATTAGCTGTTATCTTCCCAGAAGGTGGCGCACACTGGTTCAAGAGCGGCATTAATTCATTTTTTTCATGCCTTCTGATCTACCTGATTTTTTACAGTTTATAATAGACAATCTAATTATCATATACCAAAAATATTAGGCTTATATCTTTATTACTTTTTTGTCCAGAGACATTCAAAGTTGACCTAAGTGAATGCGTTTGAAATGACCGTATTATATATGCTACATTCTATCGCTTCATGCTTTTAAACTATTCTTGTAATAACACTAAAAGGTATTTTTTTCATACAATTGGACGTTATTTATGATATATACATATGTATATAAATAAAAAAAATTTTCAAATTTAAAAAAATTTTTTTTTTACTACAAAAAATTGTCCAAAAATATATATTTTCTCCAGATTCTATGGATTGCATCTTCTGAGCACCAACGAGCCTCAGCCAGATACTTATATCAAATTAAAGCCTGAAGTCTCAGCTAATTATTTATTAAAAATTCAGCTGCCCGTTTTTGCCCCTAAGCAATTCCGGTTTAAAAAACTAAAATTAGTTAGGAAAAATTTCCTTCACAATCATGTAATTGCAGTAGACGTTTGTATTAAAATCTGTTGCATACTCCTAGGATTGCACTTTTTTATAATTTTTCATAAGTTATAATAGCAATGGTATTAAAAAGTACAATCCTAACATTATGCAACTTATTTTATTAAAACTTGTCTCCAGTTTACCCGGCCATTTTAAGAAAATTCATAAGTTTGTTTAACGATCTGTAAAAACTTGTGGATTTTTTTGGGTAAATTCAAAGAATAGGCTCTCAGGGTTTATTCGGTTCCAGTAATAGGGTGAATATAGCCGGACCTATCTTTTATTTAAAAGAAAAACTGCAAATTTTGAAGCTTAGAAGGCAATTTTAATTCGGTCATATCTTCTACACTACATACGCAATCTAAACTATTTTTTCTACGAATTATAAAGGAAGTGCTATATTTCAATAAAAACGGCATTGAAAAGTTATCAATTAAAATATCTGACATATGAAAGCTACTGAAATGTGTTAAAATTTGCCTCAGTTTTCGTTTTACAATATTTAAGTGACTTCTGTAGACTTTTTCTAAGACAAAATATTTCTTTTTAATCAAATAAATTATGAATTTGTCTCAGTGAAACACTCTTCTTTGCAACGGTATTATTTGATTTGTGAAAAATAGTTTTAAAAAATCGAATTTTAGTCACCAAAATACCGCTTACACAGAATGCAAGACGGTGCGATGGGCGTGGCAGATTTCAATGAAACTTGGCATGCGTCTTTTGTTTTTTCTAAGTAGTATATGTACTAAATTTTAAGACTTTTGCTTTTATACGAAAGGTTTTATGTGAAAATATCCATTTTGATTGTATGGGCGATGGGCGATGGGTGTGGCTGATTTTCATGAAACCATTTTATTTTAGTCAATATAATACTCTGTGCCAACTTTCAAGTTTCTAGGTCCACTCCTTATATTTAATGCCACCAATCGTATGAAGCTGAACCAGTGTGTGGCGCTGTGCTCCTGATCATTCGTTTTGGGTGGAATAAACTAGAAATGTCAAGGAACGGTTTCTTGAAGATGGACTTCTTGGAGGGAGGGAGGGGGCAAACATCTTATTTTTTAATATTTTTTTAATAATTTTTTTATAATTTTTGTCCTTCGCTGGGATTAAGCCTCGGTCGTTTGAGTTTCTGTGCGAACGCTCAAACCACTACACCACAATAAAATGTTTCTATTTATTTATTATAAAAATTAGTGTACTACGAACTTCGCGAGCACAATTTTTATGCACCTCTATCTGATAGATAAGCCGAAATTATGCAAAATAAGAAAAAATTTTGTGTAAGAATTCGACTTCTACCCACTGTAAATACAATTTTATATGGATTTAGGTGCGAAACTTGTTACATTATATTATAAAAAAAACTAGCTTTAAATGCATAATTGTGGCTCTTTTAACTCCTTTGAGATTTTAAAATCAATACATTAGAGACCAATAATTGTTAGATATCCATAATAATTTATTTATACAGAAAAATAACGGCATTTCACAATTATTTAAAAGTTTTAAATTAAATAATTATCTACATTCTTATTATACTATTTAACTAAAAGCATAGATTAAAGAAGTAGATTCTCACAAAATCAAGGTTTCATTATTAGATATAAATTTTTTATTTATTACCATTTTTAAATTTGGAAAAACCATTTTTATGCATCTTGCTTTTTATAATGTGCGTACTTTTAATGATATTTATTATTTATATCTGCTATCAAAAGGAGTATTTGGATGATAAAAAGCATTTTAATAATAAAAGTCGTGGCAACCAACGTTACCTTTGGTGCAGTAAAGCACTAATATGACTGCTTTTTAGCCGTCTTGGCACTATTGATGCCTTTGCTTCAAATGACCTAATTCTGCTTCTCTTTACTTATTTTTATCCTTTATTGACTTTTTATGATTTTTGTACTTTTTGGTATAAAATTACGAATATAAAACATGTATTTTGGTCTGGTTCTTTATTAATGGCAAAAGAAATTTAAAGAGAGCTTTTATAAGAAACTGCTTTTGAATTGAAAATTGTTTTAGAAAATAATATCAAGAATTGATGTAAATAGTAAAAATTAAACACATTGATATTTTTAGATCCATTTTATATAAAATCTAATGAAGACATAAATTATGCCAAACTAGTTTCAGAATTTGCTGAATTTATTACTTGTTCTGTATATTACTCAATGTTATTAAAAAATAATAAATAAATAAAATAATAATAAATGTTTAAGATTTAAATATAAGAATAAATAAGAAATAATGAAAACTAACCTTTTCTTAAACCTCTTAAAATGCTTTTTAAAATTTCTTTCTTTTACAGTCTATTTTTAAAAGTCGTTTGTTTTCAAACAATTAAAAATTTACATAAAAAAAATCCTTAAAATTATAATCGTTTATAAACAATTAATTGTCTTCCGTTAACAGGCAGTTTTATTTTTGTGTTTGTTTTTAATTTCATACAATCTTTCAAAGACTCTTAAATTTCAACACTCTTTTTATTCTCTTTTCATAAAAAGCTTGCAGTTATGTTAATTCTCTTATTTATTTTATTTTGCTTTAACAGTAACAGAGTAAAGAAAGTAGAAGAAGACACCATTTTCTATTTTGTTTTATCAAGCGGTCACCACATTAATTTTTATGCAAATATTTGTTAAATTGTACATATTTTTATTAGAAAATACTTTTCTTTTAATTTATCTTAAAAAATGCCACATTTTTCTTCACTTTTATGTAATTGTTAACACGTTTTAGACGTTTTTAATGAACTATTAATGAACAGGAGCACGATCTTTAAGCTGCTAATGACAACCACTAACCAAATAATACTGAGGGGAACTAATTTTCTAAGTGGTGGGAGTTGAAAGTACATATGCATATGCAGGTAAATTCACCCTCATGTTTATTAGATTTGTTTACTGTCACCACGTTTGTGATTTTAATTCCAATATTACATAGAGGATATGCCAATGACTTATAGCAGCTATACATGTATTTAGAGGTGATTTTAATTTTTAAATACAAAGAAAATTCAAAATATAAAATAATTTCGTATTTTCTTTAATTGAAAGCTGGTGAACCCTTTTATTGTTAGATGCCTATGTATGTATTATTAAAAATAATATATAACTCAATATTGATATTTTATATGTACATATTTATAATGGTATTAGTGAAAGTTTCGAAATTTGGTACAAACATGTATGTGCATATGTATGTATATACATGGCTAATAAAAAAAATATATATGCATACATATGAATAAGTATGTAGTATACATATATACAATATTAGCTTTTTTATATTATTTAAGTAAGGGTAGCGAAGAACACTAGAAATCAGTAATCATTATAAAGTAAACGCCAGCTTAGGGAAGGTTATTTAAAAATGGACATTTAGGCTTGACACACAATTACCGGCCTTTGTCACAATTCTTTTTAGTTTAAGATTGTCGTATTTACCCACGTTTTCTAAGGCGTACTAATTTAATTCAAAAATGATTCTATTTAGTTCATCGAATTATATACCATCATCACTTGGTGATAAAAAAAACATGCCATGAATTTTAAATGTATAGCTCAATATTTCTTTTTTTATTTTTCAAAGCACAATAACCAAGAAGAATCTCTCACCAATCTAATTGACTTTGTCATTAATAATAGTCAACTGTTGTCTACAACTACTACACAAGAGCCAATTTTCTGCTTTCGACACCTGTGTGATTTGTGTTGTTTAAACGGCATGACTAAGCATCAAATTCATATACCAGCAAACAAAAATAACATATTATTTGACGTGTAATTAAAAATAACGTACCATTGATCCTTTGAGGCAAAGATTAGATGCTAGTTTGATGTGGGCGAGTATAATTTTATCAATAACTTTTTAACTTAAACCACACTATGCAAATATTATTTAAAAAAAAAAATTTTTAATATTTCTATGCAGTTTAATAAAAATTTATCTGATTGCTGCTGTCTGTGCTAAGCGAAATTTAAAACAAACAAGCTAATAAGTAGATAAGATCAAACAGTTTTATATACAAAACAGAAAATATGACGCTTTGAGGTTTTTTTTTTTTTGAAAGTATCGCAGTGGGATTGTTTAGTAGCTTTTAGGCAAGCGTTGAAAGGTCATATTTAGTATATTACAATTTTAATACTATATACTGCCTTAAAGAATAAACTTAAAAGAAAAAAGACTTTAAAAAATACATATTTTAGTTTAAAAATTTAAGGAAAATTTCTTTGACACATTATGACGAAAAAGTCGTGACCTATTTATATGAAAACTTCGGTTTTCTTTTATTAGTCAACAGTTTCCAATCTCTAGTTTTCAGCTTTCATTCTGAAGACTGGTTTAAACCATTCTTCTTCTCATGATATGTTTAAAGACATTTTTAAGTCATTCATCGGGAGACATGTTTGATCTATTCTTCCTTCGGAGACTTTTTTAGATTAATGAAAAAATGAAACTGGTAACACTGCAGTGTAATTTTTTTCTTTATTTTTTACTTTCGCACACACCCTAAAAGTAACAAACTTTAGAATTTGAAAAGTTAGTGGGTGAAACATATCAATAAAGGAGGAGTTTTTTACTTTAATTGGCGTGTTAGACTGCCATTATTATTCTTGAACGTATACATAAATTCCACATATTTACGCATAAAAAATCATAATAAATTTATGTCTCTATTAAATTCTACAATATATATTTTTAAAGAATTAACATTCAATACAAAATTTTTTACACAGCCAATCAGATTTTTTTTGTTTTGTTTTTTAATGCTTTAAGACAATTTAGTTTCCAAAGAAAACTTCCCATTAACATTTAGTAGCAATTTTCTTTAAGTGTTTTGTATAATGATAGACAATTAAAATAGAACAGAAAATTTATATAAAATTGAAAATAAATAGTTTAAGAAGAAAGAATCCAACAGAAATCAATCCTCGTGACAGGCAACAATATTTTTTTAAAAGTACATGCACATACATATACAAACGCCCCATGACGTATATACACTGACACAAAATATCCACAAACACAAGTCATAAATGTCAAATGAAATGTCATTAAAACATACGTATATGTCCATATTGAATATACGAGTATGGAAGATAACAAGAGCCTATGAGTCTAAAAACTAAACAAGAAGGACATCATGAGTAAGACAAAACAAAAAAAAAAACAACATTAAATTCACTTGTACTAAATCAAAAATCTTAAAGATGATGAAACATTGAAATGACATTAAAACCAATAACAACAACAACAATAAAAAGTACGTTATTGACATAGTAGTAAAAAGAAAAGTAAAAAATTGCTACCAGTAGCAGCAGCAGGAGCAACAGTTGAAACTGTTGCAAGTAATAAACAATATTTGTGCGATTTATTAAAAATGATAATCGATTGAATAAATGTTCATGATCAAACAGAAATATTGGGAAAAAAACATAAGAAATATTTAATATGAAAAAAGAAAAGCAGCAACAGAAATATAAGAATCTATGATCTGTTAAACCGAACTTACGATACAGTACATGACCTATTCAAAAATTGTGTTTTTAAGCTGATAAAGCTTAAAAAAATATTTTAGCGTGTTACGGTTTATTAAAAATTAACAATAATTTTAATTCTGGTTTTTCGACCTTTATAAATAAATATATCCTGAAGACGCTACACGCAGAAGTAGCGAAATATTGATAAATAAATAAACGATTTTTATTTAAAAAAGACCTTAAGCTTGAGTAATTCTTTACATTAAAAATTAACAATCCAACCAAGTTTTAATATATAAAATTCTCATGTCGCGGTGTTAGATGCCAAACTCTTTCGGCTCAACCGATGTTTGTGAAATTTTTATTTATTGGGTAGGTCTGAGAATCGGCCAACATCTATTTTTCATACCCTTAAACCCAACGATAAATTTGTTTATAATTAACGTATCAACTTCGAAGAAATTTTAAACTAGAACACATGTGGTCTACGTTCTTTTTTTAAAAAATACTCAGAGGAGGCGGTACAGGCGCTATTTCTACCTATCCCCAACTATCAAACCGAAGTACCGAAAACAGTGGAATCATTCATTAAAACTATCAGTAACGCGGATATTGATGTTGATAGACGTTGGGTGGTACCGTATTCATCTTTGCTGAGCAAAACATTCAATGCTCATATCAATGTTTAGTTTTGTAGTTCGGTAAGGAGTATCAGAAAAAGAAGAAATATTTTTCAGATATAATATACAAAAATGGCAAAACAATGTCTGGCGCGTCGACTAGTAGTATATAGGACTTTCTTAAAATTTATGATAACTTTCTAAATTTGTCCATCATTAACCTTTCAAACTATTTTGTATAATCAAGGTTATAATCATGACTTTTTTAAGCCACTCTGGCTTGCATTACTCGTAAGTACTATAAATTATCATCCCTTCATGGCTCCTTTCTACATTAACATCAGAAAATTATATATCAGAAGGGTCCTGGTATAGTGGTTAGAGCGCTCGCACAAAAACTCAAACGGCTCAGGTTAAAGTCCCAGCGAAGGAGAAAAATGAAAAAATTAAATTTGCGGTTTTACAAAAATTATAATTTAAAAAAATATAAGGTCCCCCTTCCAAGAGTCAATCTTCAGGAAACCGCTCCATGACATTCCAGTCTATTCTACCTTTGAAACGAATGATCAGGAGTACAGCGCGCCACCTTCTGAGAAGATAACAGCTAACCTACTTAGTAAAGACGCTTACCACTCACAATCAACATCCACAGGCAGATGAGGCAAGTGCTGTTAATCATTCAAGGATGAAGATATAACACTAGCTTTTGAGTGGTTAAATTGGCAGCAACTTTTCTCATCAACAAAAAGGCGCATAATAAAAAAAAATTACCCTGAATATTGGTCTTAAAAAAAAAGGCAGCCAAGCCGTGAATATGAATATTAAAAAAATAACAACAGAGGTGTTTTATTGTGGCTTAGAAACCAAAATAAAAAAATTTTTTTTTTAGTTCTTGTGGTTCCGAAACATTTTTTCCCACTAAACATAGTCAATGGCTTCTTTAAGGCCAAACCAGCAGAACATTGACGAGAGCCAAGTAACAGTAAACGATTACCAGCAATATTAATATACTCATTAAAAGAAAACAAATTACTAAATTAGAAAAAAATATTAAATTATATTCTAATTAATTATAAGGATGATGGTGAAAAAGACTGTAAGCACCATGTAGTGTCGCAAACTAGGGCCTTTGATAAGAATCGAACCCACAACCCTAGCGCTAGTAGTCCAGCATCCCATAATGTTTTAATGTTAATCGTTGGTTTCTTTATTATAACTAAACGACTCCAATATGATTGCAAAAAAATTTTTTTGGATTTTGATTGGTTATACAAAATTTGCTTTATGCATCTATCGTTAAATTTGGAGAAATAATTTGCAGCTGAAGTTCGGTTATTCCTTTTCCTACTTACCAGCGAATTTTACAGTCATAAAAACTAGTGAAAAAAATATTTGTTGAGACAGCGAAGATCACGGTTGACCAACGACAATATGAATAAGAATTTTTTTTATTGGTTTGTATGCTATTACATGTAAAACCGTTGAAACAGGACCAGCTAAAACCAAGATGTGTATGATTTTCATTGCTACTGCATTTCATTGGAAGACTTTTTGAATTTCTACATGTTTTATAAACTAATGCGTGAAGTTTTAAAGCCTCACAGCTTTGAGTTGGCAACACTGACTTATTTGACAATAGATTTAACAGCTGATAGTTGCTTTATTTAGTTTCACATTTTATTAAAAACAGGTTTGTATTCTTTACAATGAGTAAAACAAAAATAAAACAGAAACAGTGAGAAAGATTGTCCCATTTAATTTTGTATATTGTTTTTGTTTTGAGTACTACAAATACACTAACTCAAATGTGCGTAGGTACAACAAAAATGAATGAGAAGAAAAAGGATAGAAGAAGAGAAAAAGAAAAGAAGATGAGAAAAAACAACAAAAAACAAAGCAAGCACAAGAGCGAAAAGCTAATTGTTTCATTTGCGCTTTCTCATTTAGAAAGTATTTGTTTTGGTTTTGCTCATGTACAATACCATTAAGAAAATTTTGGAAAGTGTATGACTTTAGGCCCAACCATAATATGCATGAACCAGCTTAATCCAACTTAAGCAAATATGCGAATACATGTCAAGCATATGTGACAAACTATAATGTACTTAATCCAACTTTTCGTCAAGTTTCGTCAAATTTCATTTGCTTAAGCAAAGTGCCAAACTGAACGCATATTCCGTACGGAAACAGCTATTCTAAAATAAAAAATTCAAATATTGCAATTAAAATGAAACATTTTAAAATGGATTAGAAGATCAACATTAGCCTTTAAATTTAATTTGAAAAAGCACAAGGACTTTATAACAAAGAAGCCCATTTTATTTTAAGTTAAATTTTTAACATAAATTTTAAAGAAAAAGCTTGAAAACAAATGGCAGAAATCTATCGCAAAAGTTGTAGTCGCCGTGGTCTAGTGGTTAGTGTGTTGGCTTACTAAGACATGGGCCCTGGGTTCGACTCCAGGCTCCGACATCTTCAAAAAAAGAAATATGAAAAAATATTTCTTTCGGCGTCTACCTCTCAGCAGTCTTCTGGCAAAAGCTCTGAGAGTAACTAATTGCCATGAACAAGCTTCTCAAAGTCTGTCGTTCGGAGTCGACATTAAACTGTAGGTCCCGGTACTCATGGATAAAAATTTACACACACAACATGAGTGCTGCGAGAAGCTAGGCCGTAATCCTGACACAGGGTTGTAAAGGCCAGTTATGTATGTATGTATGTATGTATACTTCATTAGTTTTAGGTAATTTCTTTTCCATATTTTATTATAACATTTGCCAAGTTTTGTGTCTTTGTGTGCAAATTTAATAGAATAAACAAATACGGGGCTGTAATTTTGGATACTTTTTAATTAGAAATACTCGCAAGAAAACAAAATATTACACAAATGTGCAACAATGGTTACATTTATCTTAAGTTCATGTAAGTACATTATGGCCACTTAATAGTTTTCTTTAATTTACTTATGCCTTTGACAGACTTTTCGTTAATATTTGACAGTTGCTTAAGTTAAGTCATGCACATTATGGTTGGGCCTTTTGTTGTAACTTTTGCGAAGTGTTTTGTTTGTTTGCCCACTCTGGTTTACACCAGAGTAACGCTTGTTAATTGTAATAAATTTTTATTCAAATAATGGTTCTGTTTGTAAAGCTTATTGTATTCCAAGTGTTCGATTAACACAATCAATTAATATGTAATGGGTAAAAAAAACCACAAATACTTTTTTTTTCATCTAATTAGTGGTATTTTTAACTCACTATCTTAGTTTTAATGGTTGATGTAATGCAGTGGCTATATTATGCATAACAAAAAGATAGCAGCTCGATAGTACACAGTGATTAACAAGCTTTTAAGTGAAATACTGATTTAGTTTAACAGCTCGTGAGCACTGAGTTTATGCATAGCAAATGTTATACGATTTCAAATATACGATTTAATAGAAATCAACTTTGAAAACTTTATTACCAAAGAATGTGCTCTCAAAATCAATACTTCCGGGGAATTTTTATTCATAATTGGGCTGTTAATGAAAAATAACGAAAAAAACAGTTAAAAAAATCTTTAAATTTAGAAGAGAAAAACTTCTTGGCATATCGTAGTAAATTATAATAATATGGGAAAAAACAGTTTAGCAGGAAATTGACAAGTGTTTTATGACTGAAACTCATGCCAACTAGCTGCGAAGTAGTTATTATCCATAAAGCTGAAAGCTGTTAAATAGGCTTTCACTAGAGAACTAAAAATAATTAAATTACCTTTAAGGCCAAAGATTTTTATTACAGCCAAACTATTCCTAAACTGTATTAATATAAGTTAAAATGTGTAGGGTTGGCAGAAAAGTTCGTCAAAATGATGATGAGATTGATTTGATGCTACTATTTGATAATATTTTTTTTTTTTCTTTTTATTATTTTTTAATTCTGCTGACAGTGACGTGGAGGATGATTATTATGATGATGATTCTGTGCAGTTATGACTAAATGATGGACTGCTTTTGCTATCTCTGTCCGTCTGTTTGCCTAACCATACATGCGTCTGCCAGTATTGCAACGGCTGGATGGTTATAACAAGCCAGGTCTATATGTTTATGGTCTATTTGATAATGAAAACCACAAGAGGCCAAAAAGAAAATATTAAATAAAATAAAAAAAAACAAAAACAAAAACAAACAAATACAGATTCAAAATTAAAAGCAAAAAATAAAAAATTGTTATGAAAAGCAGACACAAGCGACATCTGACATTTATGTCTACATGTGTTTAGCAAGACAGTTGACATATGTTTGTTTCTGTGTTTGAATGTCTATCTGCAGATATTCATCTGTTTTCTGCTAAATTAAAATGAAAGAGAAAATAAGAAAAAAAATATATATATTGTATTTATGAAATACTTACTTGTAAGTGGCATAGTACCTTACATCTTAGCACAGATCAGACCATAGCAGTGCAACGCAGAATATCCCATAAAAATCATACAGTTCTCAAGGATGTTGATATTTATGCATTTATCACAAATAAATACATACATATGGAGTACCATAAAACAATTTTTTAAGTAAAATAACGAAAAAAAAAATGGTTCACCAAAACTCCATTGAAACTCTGCTCATATATAAAGAGGCGGCTTCTTATGTTTTTTCTACTTTCAAATATGATTTTTTTGTCATTTATAAATTAAGTCCACTTCGAAAATGGTCTGTATATTTTTTGTTTTTATTTTAGTTTATTGCTATAAAAATGTAAAAAAATAATTATATACATACATATATAAAAATTTGGTCAAGTCCAACTCTACACTGCCCTATTCTATAATGTGTTAATAAGAAAAATTATATTTTTTACGTTAATTAATACCGATAAAGGAATAGCAAAATAGTTTTAAATTAATTATACTCGTACACTTGTAATGTGAAGCTTAATCAAATCGTAATAATTTTTACAAAAAAAAATTTGATGGTTCTGAAATTAGCTCAGGAATCAGGACCAGAAATCCTCTTATTTTATTTTGAAAATGTTTAGTAGAGTTTTAATTTGTCCAAAAATGTATTTCTTCGCATTTCACCTTTACTGTGACAAAATATTTCATATTAGATCTAACAATAGCCATTGGATACACCAAATAAATAGTTAAACTCTCAAATACTTCTGTTTTTAAGTAAAGTAATATGTTTTTTGTTAATCGAGCATATAGTTTACCACACTGATGCAATGCATCATTCCAGAACATACTTGACCTGAGTGTAGTTTTCTATACTTTGTCAAGGGTTAAGGACCTAGAAAGCACAGAATCAATAGGAACCGAAGTCGCTAAACCTGCCGCTGTAAGCCAGATCTCGAAAATTCTCTTCTTCCTAGCTAATGCACCAGAATACTAAACACGGTCAACAAATTGGTTGGTAATCCTTTGGCATAATAAAATATCACTTAAAAAAATAATAATATATAGACGCCTGATTTTTCATTTTCTTCATTTAAATATAAGGTGTTCCAATAGGGACATCCGAACTTTGATAGTTGATTACGACCATCCTGTTAAAGCTTCAGCTGTCAAAATAATTGTAATTTAATCGGAATATATTGCAAAATCACATTTGACAAATATTAAAACTGTTCTATCAAAATACGTGTTCTGTAAAGAAAAAGCTTCATCCAAAAATAATTTTCAGTGATAAAACCCATTTCTGGACGAATAAGTACGAGATCAAAAAAAAAATTGTTGAATTTAGAACGATACCCATCCATATGATATCCAAGAGCATCCAAGGGCATTACTTTTAACGGCCTGATATATGCTGCAGAATGATGGAAAGTTGGACATTTCACTTACCTTTCTGTCCATTTTACAACAGTCCGCACAAAAACAGATTTTTGTTGTTTATTTTTTTTAAATTTTCTATCTTTGTAAGAGTATTTTGCCATTAAAGCACTGTTTGTAGGCCCCCACACAGCTCATTAAGGATCATACAGCAGCAACCTGCTATATCTCTCAATCGAGGAACGGTGCAGTAAGTTGTAAATATTTCCTCTAATGCAACTCTGGGGCACGTTGTCAATGCTTTTGTTACTCCTACACCTGGATTTCTCTGTAATCTAACTAGCATAGTGGCTACGTGCATATGAGCGGTGTTTTTAAGATAAAATTAGTCTTTACATTCTATTACGTTTTAAATCAGCTGCTTACGTTATGTTCATGAAAAATATGTATATATCGTTAGTTTTTCTGTTCCTTTCCGTTCTGTATCGGACGAACCTGTTAAAAAGTACTTCTAGAGGCCATGATACACTATCATACACTTCGTACGATTCATTCACAAGAAAATCTGATCGCATGGAAAAAAATGGTTATGAATTTTTTCAAAAGATTAAGAAGTCAGAGTAGATTACGGATTACAAGTCGGACATACTTATCAAAAATCTGCCATACAGATGAATTTTTATGTCACACTGTTATACTCTATTAACATACACGATTGTTTTGACAAATTGTACGACTCGATAGGATAGTGTATCACGGCCTTAAGTGACAGCAAAAAAACTGACAACAGTTTTATTTTTCAATTTAATATCTCATAAAAAATTTGTGGTTTTTAATAACAATTTTTGTTCAAGATAAATATTGAAAATTTGGAATAGGTTTGAAAAAAAAAAATGGCAAAAATTGATACATCGTCTCCCGAATCTGATATTGTTGCTAATTTATTTTTTTTCACTTTTGTTTATATACCAAACTTGTGGCACAATTTTATATACTTTTTATTTATTTTTTTATTTACTAAAAACAGTTGATATTTGTCATAGAACAACTCACTACACCAACTAAGTAACGGAAAGGTACAGAACGGAATAGAAACAGAAAGTAAGGACTAAAGAGGGCTTTAGTCATGATTTGTCCTTTTTTTTAATGATAATATCTAAGGTAGATAATGTAGCCAAACCGCATAAGAAACCAATGTTACCATCTACTTTAAGTTTTCATAAGATAAAAGACAAAACGAAAAAAAAATATATACTCGAATAAACAATAACAAACGTGAAATCAATAAAAATTATTGCCAACTTAACTTAAAAATATTCTCAAATCGTATCAACAGGCATTAACAAATGTTTTCAAAGGTTTTGAAAATAAATATGCTGATACGTATGCGTATGTACATATGTATGTTTGCAGAGAATTACGATCATATGAATATAACTGAATGCATCAAAATGTACAACCAATGCCCAATCATATTAACTGCTCATATGAAGTTTTATCCTTTTTTTTTTTTGTTTTTGTCAATATGTATTTTAAAGACACAAAAAACCAAAATACTTATATTAAAAAAAAGTTGGAAAAAAGAAAACATAACAGATCAGAGCAGAACTAAGATGAACTGCTTTATGATGATGAGGCCAATGATGACGATGTATTTCGGTGTCTGTCGCTGATGATGATGAAATGTATGCATTAATTTTATTATTTATTGTTGAACGTGCAATGCATTTGCAGTGACAGTTAAATATTAAAAATATGGTTAAAGGGGCATCCTTCGTTCCACATGCCTAACATTGCGCCAATTGCTGGGTTGAGTGGTCCAACTTGACCATATACATATACTTTGATTTGCACTCAACATCTTTGTCATCATTATTATTATTATTATTTACTCATATTTCTTGGGTTGATTCTTAGAGTAGATAGCAAGCACAGCAGAAGTATCTGAGAAGATGACGATCGTAGCGGCAATGGCGGTGGTGGTGGTGGTGCTGGTGATGCTGGCAATATAAACAGTGCCCTATAGTAGTGATTGCTATTCTGTTATGATTTGAAATTTTTATATTAAAAAAATGTTTAAAAATGCGTGGCGCATAAGTGACAGTATTTAAGTTAAAGTAGTCATACACATTCCTTTTTATTCATTTCTTAATATTTTTTTTCTCTCCCATTCTTTTTGTCTGATATCACAACAACTTACAATGAAATATGGCAACAAAAAGGAATAATGATTGGCGAAGAAAAATAAAAAACAATCAATGTAGGAAATAAAAAAATTGACAATATTTTCTCAAATTAACTGAGTGATTTCTGTTTCACTTCTTTTTTTATAGGCTTTTGTATTCTCTAAGTGTATAATTAAATTCATTATGCATGTTTTAATTAAGACGATTATTTAAAATGACTTTTTTGTATTAAAAAAATGGAAATATAATTGAAATGTTTTTTTAGTTCCCTTTTTGATTTTTTTTTTTAATAAAAAATGTTTATTACTCATTAAAAAATTAAATGGTACTCGTATATTACCAAAAACAGAAGTCAGAATTAATAAATGCATGCCAAACACTCATTCAAAATAATATTAATATTTCAGAAGAAATTCTAAGAATCTGTAACTACTTACTATTTTAAAATGGCACAATATTTAATCATTTATTTTTTAAATATTCTATAACTTGAGATTGAAGGACATGCTCCAGTTATTTTATTGATTCATTTTAAATGGCAATCATTTATTGTAATTCAATAACAAATAAACTTAGGGAATATTAGCCAAACCCAGCGTTCTTCGTTATGCCTAACACTACCCTTTGTCTATATTTTTGACTGATAATTTTTAGTGACTACGAAGTCATTCAGACCGAGTTCAGAAACTTTAACTTTAACCGTTTTCAAGATACACATCAGCATACAGTTCGTATTGGAAGTTCCACGCCCACCCGTCGAATTCCGCCAACTTTCTGGCTGAAGATATGCCTTAAACGTGAGATCAGTTTAACCCTTCTCAAGATATACAAAAATCAGTATTTAGATTGAATAGGAGGTATCACGTCCAATTTTGGAAAAAAACATACCCTATTGCACTTTCGGAAGTTGAGTCTAAATAAAAAAAGTGATAACCAAATAACAGTGAGAAACGGACGCGACATAAATATAGTACCAGTTGTTTTTGTGCAGTTCTAGAAAGAAATTTTCACAATCCAATGGAATTTGTGTAGATTTATTGCCAATTTTATTAAATTGAGAACAGTGAAAATACGTACGCAACGCCTAACATTTAAAATTAAATTATAGCACTGAGCATAGTCTATCTGCCAAAAATTCTGAATTTTCTTCAAATTGTTTGAAGAAAACCAAAATAGCGCGAGTCAATGCTTTGCAATTGGAAAACCCGATTTTGATAGCGCATTAAAAAGTCAAGCCGACTACAATTAGACAGAATGGCTTTTGTTATTGTCCTAAGATAATGCTATTTCAGCCAATTTAACGTCCAATCTTATTATTTCATTTACATTTAGTTATATTTTGTTGAAAAGTAAAGTTCACATTACTATCAGTAACTTCAGTGCTCTTATTTAAGATATATCACTTCAGCATTAACGCTGATCTTATTTAGAAAGTCTTTCCTTGAGAACCATTTTCTGGTCAGTACTTTACCTAATACTTCTTCCCAAAAAATAAATTCATTCTTCATTTTTAATTTGAATGTCAAATGTCTTTGCTGTTGGTGGCACCATTGGCCCAAATTGCCGTGAGCATCAAAAATTAAAATTATGCCAACAATTGCTTTAATTTAATGAAAGAAAACTTGGTACTCTTCTGCTACTTATCGTATGATTGACTTCTGTTTTTTTTTTTTCTTTTTATTCCATAAGAGATGACGCTGCCAGACTCTCTTATGAATATTATGATGGCTTTGATATTCTTTTTACCCCCTCATGATGTTTGGAAGTCTGCATGTAAAAATTTAATAAGTGTTTTATTATTTTGCATGACTACATGCAAAGTTTCAGGCTCTATTGCCTTGACTTCAGTTTTAATGTTGTACTTTTACTGACCTATAGTTTGGGGCTTGTTAGAATGCACTCTTTATTGGAGATAACCCCATAAAAACTAATCAGGAGCAGATAAATCTGGTGCACGTGCTGCCCATTTGAATGCTGAAATACTTGAGATAATTCAATAATCAAAAATTTTATTTATGAAAATAATTGTGACAAGGGCCATGTATGTTATTTCGTTATTCTGCAGGAACCACTTTTTGGTTGCCACAGGGCGTACAAATTTATTATACGATTTCTTGATGCCCAGTTGTTCTGATCGTGTAGGCGTTGAAGTTTCTGAATATTCTTCAACACGGTCCCATACACGATCAATTTTCTCTTGGTTCTCAACTAGTTCATTCTTCCTGATCGTGGCAGGTCTGACACTGTATGTACTTTATATCGGAACTGTACAATTGAACAACTAATTGCAGTTCATAATTTTGAGTGTCCATTCGAAAAGTAAAATTTTTAACTTTCGTTCGTAGCTCAATCGTTAAATTTTATATGGAGACTAGTTGAGCCGGCAAACGTTGTTTTGCTATATAAAATTATGTCTAGGAAATATTTGTTTAGTTCAAATATAGTTGCTACTCTTCACCCAAAAAAGTGCAACACTTCTCATTGATATGAGCATTGAATGTTTTGTTCAGAAAAAGTGAATATGATACCACCCAAGGAATATCAACGTCAATGTCTGCGTTACTGATAGTTTTAATGAATGATTATCCGCCGTTTTCGGTACTTCAGTTTGATAGTTGGGGATAGGGAAAAATAGCCCCTATACCGATCCGTCTTCTTAAAAAAACCTAAATCGTATGTGATCTCTGATACGCAGTACTATCTAGTTTAGAATTTTTTCAAAGTTATTCAATTTTAAGACGGATTCATAACTTTTAGTCTCCTCTATTAAGATGAATTTTTCTATGTAATCAATATATCGTCGTGTGGGATTTTATGTGCTCTATCCGCCATTTTTGGTTTTTGACACCAAAATTTTTAAGATCTGCAATCCGTTTTCGGCTATTTATCTCCGAAACTGGAAGAGATATCCAAACACAGATTGCAGACTTGAAAAATTTGGGGTCGAAAACCTAAAGTGGCATCAGTAACTCGAGATATATAAAAAATATGAAATTGCGTATAGAGCATATAAACTCCCGTACGACGATATGTTTTATATTCTTAAAGCACACTGTATTAGTATAGGTTTTCTGATAGTCGGTCTGAGCTTATATTTTATTGAGTCTATAAAAGTTATTATGAAATCATAAGAAGATATATTCTTGTTGAGTATTTAAATCAATTTGTTAATAGAATTTTTAAATATAACTTTTCTATTATAATGTAGTATTACTCACAATAAAAATGACTGATTGCATGCAATCTTCAAAAAGATTCTTGTATTCATAAAATAATCGTACAATTGTCATCAGCAACTTGTGAGTGATTCCGCCATGAAAACAATAAAATTCCTATTAATGGGCAATCAAAACGTAGGCAAATCCACACTGCTCGAAGCCTATTTGTGGAAACTTAAATACGGTTGTGCTTATCATGATCATACACAAGAACAAATTCGTTATCTAATTGATGTTGTCGAAATTGATACGCTCGAGGAATTGTACGAAAATTTAGCGGAAAATTTTCTAGTCAGAAATATATTCTTTGTCTGTTTTAATGTCACGGATAGAAAAACTTTACTGCCCGCTCGTAACATTTGGATTCTGGAATTGCTGAAACTAAACCCGAATGCAAAAATTTTTCTGGTAGGCCTACAATGCGATTTACGTGAGCAATTAATTAAGAAATTAACACACAATTGTGTGAGTTATAGCGATGGCGTCAATATATCGCGTTACTATGAAAATGTTCACTACATGGAATGTTCGAGTAATAAACTGAATAGTGTAGAAGATATTTTTGACAAGGCCATAGAAATGGTGTTGTATTAAAAAGATAAAACTGACAGTGCAAAGATCATAGAGTTTTATGAAAAAATGCCAATACAATTTAAGTTTAAAGAATGTGAGTGTAAATATTTGTGCGATGGTGATAAATGTTAAATGAATTACATTTTTTTACAAACATTTTTATTATTAACAAAATAAATTTATATGTATTCGTGATTTTTAAAAATCATTAATTGGTTTTTCTTTATTAAAGTATATCGTCTCAAGAATTAAGGAATACGTTTTTTGCATCATTTTTATCAGAAAAAAATGCGCGTCAATTGGTCTATGATGAAAAGAAATTCACTTAGGCCGTTTGAAAAATACCAGTGTCTTTGTTCTACTTTCATACAGGTTTTTCGGCTCTGGTGAACAGTAAATGTTTTGTCTGTTACAGAGTTCTTTAATTCTTGCGACGATATGTATGTCCTGTCACAACACATTTCATCATATTTGCCTTTCCTCTCCATAACGCCTTTGATTCTTAACTAACGTTTAAAAACTTTTTAAATTTTGCATTGCTTTTGCTTCTCAATTTTTAAGTAGCAAGTTTATCAACAATTTATTTTTGATCAATGGAAAATGAAAAAGCTGTAGTTACTGAAAAACATTACGACTTTTGCTACATTGACTGCAGTTTTTTAAACACTGTTTTTAAAAAATTTTTGTATCATGGGCAGGATTTCCCCTCATTTAATTACTTCGCATCACATTTATATAAGAGTGGGTAATATTTTATTTTGCATAGCACAGCAGCATAGCGGAATTATATCATCAAACCTAATTTCCAAATTGGTGTGGAATGGAAATAACCCTGCTAGCATTTTTGAAAATTTTTAATGAAATTTGAGTCTTTTCTGATTTTTTCTGCGCGATTAAAAAGCTAGAATATGCCCTCATTTTCTGATCATAAAAGATACTTTTGTCGGGAGAAAAAAGTGACTACCCACGACTCCTCGTAAAAAGTCATTGATGAGTCAGATTCGACCCTTTTTCTAGTAGTTTTATAATCATTTTTGAATCGCTTTCTGACCATTTATTAATCTTACCCCAGCCATAATTTTTGGAAATTTTTAATCAAATTCGTGTCTTTTCTGATTCTTCGGCGCGATTAAAAAGCTAGAATATGCCCTCATTTTCTGATCATAAAAGATATTTTTGTCGGAGAAAAAAGTGACTATCCGCGACTATTCCTAAAAACTCATTTATAAGTCATTTTCGAAACTTTTTCTAGTAGTTTTATGATCATTAAAGTTTGTTTAAAACAAAAATGTTTTTTCTTTTTCGTTAAAAATAGTTCTTAAAACTAAAAACTCAATAAAAAGAACACTAGCCCTTTCCATCTGAACAATGTGGCTAATTCATCCGAATAAACTTCTCGAACAGTAAATCTCATAAATTGTGTTCTCGCCGCCACTCTTTGCCATAAATTCTTTCTGCAAAATGGGGGACGTACACATTTTACACTGTAAGTAAGATCTTCTGAGTAAAAATTAAAACTAATATTGATAAATGTTTTACTTACATGTTGTAAAATTACTTGACGTGTATTGAAAAGTCTTCTGAGACCAAGAGATTATTTGTCGACATACTATGTTATTTATATTCCGGTATGTGATGAAAAACGATTTCGATCGAAATTAAAATCGAATGAAATTTCAAGTGGTTATATCTTCCAAATCCTGGTATATGTGGAATTCCTTTTTTACTTATTACCTTACCGACTATTACCACAATATCCTTGATTATTAAAATTTTAAAATAATTCAAACAGATAAATTTTATTTGACTTTGAAAATACCAACGATTTCAATTATATTTATAATATATATATTATATTTTTTGTGTTTTGAATATTATTATTATTACTTTACACATTAGTGCGAATCATTGTCGAGTAATTTTTTTATCTTCTAAGTGATTAATCAGTTTTTGATCACCAAAAGTACTCTAAAAAGACTCAGCAAGGTGATTTTTCAAAAAACGGTCTTACAAATGCTATCAGGGAACATTGATTTTCGACCTCAAAATATTTGTTGATTTATCAATTTTCGTATTTTTATTTTTAAGGTCAGTAAATATAGGAATGTGGTCCTCTTAATTAAGTATGTAGTGTTTTCGCTTACTAGATAAGAGATCCGGGATCAAACACCCACTCTGACATCTTGAAAGAAAGAAATATGAAAATATATTTCTTTCAGGCTTTTAATTTCCACGACGAAGATAGTGAAAATAAAAAGCATTTCGAATTTTGTCAAACTCAAATCAACATATGCGTGTACTCTTTTCATATCTCTTGATCGCTTAGTAAGTCAATTTCTTAAAAAATAAACATTTATTTGTTTTTTTTTTAGTTTTAATTTAAAACTGCAAAATGTAATACAAATACCATTACTTGAATATATATTATTATTTTTAAAATTAATTAATTAATTATCTGTTTCCATATCCACCGCCATTAATTTTAAATCGCCTGCTATAAAACATGTATCAACATATTTCGGATTTACCACATACGGATAATCTGTTACTGGCTTATCATTCATATATATTTCAAGTGATTTTTTACCACGCACTACAATCAAATGGAATTCAGCACCCGGTCGTAGACCAGTAGCTAACTCTGATTTAATTTCACCCTTCCATTTACCTTTAGAAAATGAATTACAAGCAATTTCAGGTTCTCCAGTTTCTCCATCTTTCTGTCTAGTGAAACGAAATTCCATTACCAAGCCAACAGTGGGCTGAGGCCATACATTCTGACCCACTTGTAGCGATACTTTAAACATATGAGGATTCTGACGTACATAACCTTTAACACCAATACTGTAGCCCAAGTCAAAGAATCCCTTCGGAAAAGTAGCATAATAGGGTAGTGGTAAAAAACGTTCAACTGCATCACAGCCCAATGATGCAATATCACTCAAACTTGTTTCTGTTTCTTCAGGTTGGCACATGTCTGCTTCTAGATTTGCAATTTCATTTTCCGTTTCAGCATAACATGCCTCAACACGTGCAATATGTGGTGTTTTCTCAGGACGCGTGGGATAATCGGTGACTATATTGCGGTTTACACGTATGTTTGATATGTCGCCCCGTATTTCAATACTGCGTATATCGTGAAAAGGCAAGCGATGAATATATTTTGCTATATGCAAACTATCCAAAGCAATATATATGGCTTCAACGGTGAATAAAACCTGAATTTCAAAATTGGTATCATCACATAACTGAAACGGTATGACGGAATTGGTTTCTTCCGGACCCCAAACGTTTTTGATACGTGTATTGCGACCCACTGTATTTGTTGATACTCTGACGGCCACACGCAAGGCAATGTCTTTGTTTGGATTATCTAAACCGAAATCGATAAGAAATCTAAAACAGAGATTTGACGTTAAGGACAAAAAAAATCGAAATAAAATTTATACCGTTCGCCACAGCGTAAAATTTTACCGCCTATGAAAACAGCTAATCCTTCCTGTATGCGTCCCAATTTATTGTTGTGATATAAAGGATCCCCTTGTATGTCCACATTTATTGAATCCTTTAATATACCAAATGGAAAGCTGTGCTTCCTTTAATAATTAAAAGATTATTTAACTTACTGTAGAATCAGAACTTTTGCCAAAACAATATGCCAACATTATATTTCACAAATTTTTAGAATTTCAAATTTTTATATGCAAAAATATATATTAAAAAGCAATTATTTATATTGTTTTGATTTGTATTTTTCTTGATTAAAAAAAATTATTAACTTTTGGGACAAAAAATGTATTAATAAAATAATTTGAAATGCAACAATTTCGATATACTTACTCGATTAATCGTTTTAAAATATAATTTGAATCAAATGAGTTCATATAAAAAAATTGCCCGCTGGGCCTGAGATTTAAGTGAATAAATTAAGTGAATATTCACTAAAATGAAAACTTCTCGAAAATAAACTGCTTGCAAAATTATCTTTTTCGAATATTTTAGATTTATACTAAAAATAAGCATTAATTATAATTAATGAGGACATTCAGTATTCAGCCTGCCCCACGATCTCCAACTTAAAACTATGCGAACGAAAACAAGACACTCATTATTGTTCGAAAAAGCGTCCCACTATGCTTAAATGTAGGTTTTTTTTTGGCTTTAGATTTAAGACGTAAGATCTTAGAAATGTTCAAATGTTTTGGTTTTGAAAATTAAAAAGAAATTCGCTAAAAGGGTATATTATGACTTTAAAATATTTACGTTATCATTCAAATTTATTTTGTAAGACTTGTACTGAAAACAGTTACTGGGACGCACAACAACCGTCTTTCGTTGAGAATGCGAACAACGAAAACGTTAGATATCTAGAGACAAACTGATTTGCTAAATATTAGCGATATGAGAGCTAATATCAATTTTTGTCACCATGCTATTTTATATGTATATAAAATATATACGAACATTTTGAAAGAAAAGATTGTTCCGCGAACAAATTACTTTCGAGGTTTCTTCGTTTGAGTGAATGTTTACTTGAAACGAATCTCAGGTCAAGAAAAATATATGAATGTATGTAGGTTACTTGAAAAATATTTTATATAATAACTGTTGTATTATTATAAATCAAAATTTACTCAAGGTTTTTTTGACAAATTGTAATGCAAAATACTAGTTAAAGAAGCTCCTAGTAAATTTATAATATTGTTTATGAATACGGCTGTAAGTACTGTATATAGTATATGTATATATGTATATATTTGTCTCACTTAAGACATGTTCTAGAAATGGACATGTTCATTAAGTAAATTGTCTTTTTTTTCCAAGAAGTCCATCTTCAAGAAACTGTTCCCTGAAATGCCAGCCTATTCCACCATAAGAAACGAATTATCAGGGGGTTACCATGTATTTCGTTTCTAATTGAAAATCTTACGAACTCGTAAAAATTTACGATTTTTCGAATAATTTTTGTATTCATTATTATTGATTTTTCGAATGGAAAATTCCTTTCGAAAGCATTTTCGATTCGAAACGAAATTCAAAGTAACCCCCAGGAGTACAGCGCCACCTTCTGGGAAGATAACAGCTAACGTACGTAGTGAAGACGCTCATCACTCACAATCAACATCCACCGAGGAATGAGGCAATTGGTGTTGATCATTCAAGGATATAGTGAGTGATCAAATTGTCAGCAACTTGTTCCATTGACATAAGGCGCTTAACATCTATCTATCTATATCTTCAGCATTCCAATACAATGCACAGCATTGGTCTTAAAAAAATTATAAAGATTAACCAAAACAGACATACCCTCTACGATTCATAAATTGATTTTTAAACAATTGATGAAAAAAAGTGTTGGACAATATTGGTTTAAATATAAAATTATAAAAAATGTTTGCAGGGATACTAAGATTATAAAATTAAAATACTTTAATTGTTAATACATAGTTTTATTAAACAAATAAATAGAAAAAAAAGAATAATCATAATGTTAAACTAAAACATAAAACTAAAACGTAAAAAAGTATATACATATGTACCTTATATATGTATGTATGTACAGTATGCAATAAAAGCGATTGGTGTTATAAAAGATTAAATCTAATTTAATTATTTTACAACAACCATTTACAATACCTTTCTTTTAAGAATAACCATAAAAATAGAAATTTAGTTTAAATTTTTTTTTTTCTATTACGTTTATATATTGGAAAACATTTATTTTATTTAAAGATTCATTTAGAAAAAAAATTGCACTTATTTTATACATGTTATTTAGTTTTTGCAGTTTCTTTCAATATATGTATTGTATATGCATGTATATATGTATGTATGTATTTATGACATTATGATTACAGAGTACATACTTAAGACTAATTTTGAGAGCAACAATTTAAGTTTTTAATATTTCCCGTATAACACAGTGTTTTTTTAATTACAATGTAACCAAATTATGTTTCATATTTTGTAAATATCATTACATATCTAAAAGTAAGTATCAGTGAATAGTAATTAATTACATATTATTCGGCCTTATTCCAGTTGGCGACGACATTGTCGTCTGACGACAGCAGAATAAAGAAAAAAGTTTCTCTTGCCTTTAAACTGTCGTTAAGTCACGACGACGTCGCCAATTGGAATACGGCCTATTATTTTGTTTTATTAACAATACAAAAAAATATTAATGAATTTTATTAAAATTCAATTTGTTGAGTACAATTTAAATAAAATTATATTTTACTTTTAAAAGGAGTAACTTTATTGTCTTTTTTATTTTGCTTTTTAAGGGGTATCAATCAGTACAAATAGATGAATGTTTATGTTAAATTTTATATGTTAATGATTATAAAAATATAAATAAATGGTATTATAGTGGGAAAGGATTTATATTTTTCGAGATTTATTTCCCACCTCTTTTTAATTTAATTTTTTTCATTTTGAATTAATGCCAATAAAAGACAGTAAAATATTTAATAAAAGCCTAAAAACTAAATAACGACAAAATTTTAATTTAAATTGTTTTCTTTTTTTTCTTTTTTTTTTCTGTAATTCCGAATGAAAATAGTTTGTGTTCCACATTGTTTTTAGTTTCTTTTCTTCAGTTGTGTTTATTACGTTTTATCCTTAAACTTATATAAGGCTAATTTTGTTCTTGTTTAAATTGTAAAAACTGCAAAAAACAAAAGAAAAGAAAAAATATATTAAAAGTAAATATATGTAAGTATGTTGAAAATATTATGCATGTCTGTAAAAATATTTAAAACTTTTATTGAAATTCGTTATCTTCTGTAAACTGAAAACGTATGACTTCAAAATCGACTGAAATTTTCAAACTGCTATCGGCTAAGTGCTGTAAAACGATATCGCCTGTAATTGAAATAGCTTTAAATGTCCATTTGTTATAATTTTAAAATGTGAAAATGTTTTGAAATACTTGTTTTATCCTTTGGCTTAAAGACCATTAAAATAACTTCTTTGCTTAATAAAACCTATAAATATTGGCACTATTAAGCTTTATTTGGCTTTCTTAAAAATACCCGATTTTAATTTCAAGCGATTTCATTTTACAGCACATACCCGTATACTTTTTAAATTTGCAAAGAATAAGTATTATTACCTCTAGTGTCATCTACTATAAGTTTTATAAAATTTATTTCGAACTCTGTCGGATGAATAGAACATATTAAACTCTGTTTCAGCCATGTCATGGAACTCAATTCCAATCGAAAGTGGTTTCAATTCCGAAAATTTAATTTTTTAAAAAACTGAATATTTCTTTCAAATAAAATCACTTTCAATTATGAAACTAGTATTATTATATGTATGCATATTTTTGTTATGAATATAACGGTGTTACTTTCAAAATTAATAGTGGCTTAAATTCGAAAATTTTACCGTTTTCATAAAAACTGAATTTTCGGAATTAAAACTACTTCTGAAAGGAATTGAGATCCATGACATGGCTGTGTGTGTGTATGAGTACATACATACACTTTTATATACAAAACGTTATATAACGCGAACCACATAAAACAGAATTTTGCGTGAACATAACGACCAGTTATATGAGGGATACCTATATACATATTTATAGAAAGTTTGTGAGGAATAGTGGCAAGTCAAGTAAAATTAGATTGCCATTCATAATGGACCCATAAAAAAATTAATTCTAAATTTAAGATTTCTAAAAATTGTCAAACTAGGCACACAAATTTGCAGTCTGCTACTATTATGGCAGAAATTCGTCAAATCTGGCAACTATGATCTGACTCTGGCTGAGCGAAATTCCGTTTGAATTTAAAATGAATTAAGTAAAAGGTTTTGGTAATCAATCAAGTAACTATTTGTTCATTGCTATGAAGCTGTCAAATGTATTATTATCAGCGGCCGAAAGACCAAAACGTCGTGCGGGAGTTTATGTGCTCTATCCGCCATTTTATATATCGCGAGGTAATGATGCCACTTTAGGTTTTTGACACCAAAATTTTGAAAATCTGCAATCCGTTTTCGGCTATTTATCTCCGTAACTGTACGCGATATCCGTTTTAATTTTTGGTTTAGAATACAATTAAATATACATAAAAAGTGTCATTATTTTCTCTTTCCTACTATGTAATCACTTTGGCCTTCTTGGCTTAAAGATTATGAATAATAAATAAATGAAAAAAATGAAATGAAATGAAAACCGATTGCAGACTTGAAAAATTTGTGGTGGAAAACCTAGTGTCCTCACTAACTCGAGATATATAAAAAATATTAAATGGCGGATAGAGCACATAAACCCCCGCACGACGAAAAGAGAATTGTTATACTAATACCGTAGACAGACGACAATGTTAATTTGCATTAAGAACTTACTAATACAAATTAAAATTTTACTCTGACAGACGACAAGTTAATTTGAATTAACTCAACTAATGCACATTAACACCGTCGTCTGTCTACGGTATAAGTCTATTACTTTAAAATCAATTTGATATTTTAAAATTTATGTGGAGGCACAACTATCACACCTAGAAGGCTTCACTACCCAGTATAAGGTATTCCTAAGCAACATGCTCTAAACTTCCCATCTCACTTTCATCCATTATGTTGGTAATTGAATAGACCTTTGCTAACAATATACACCATTAAAAGGCGAAAGTTTACTTTACTTTGTAAGAGAAGATTCTTCGAAATTACCCTAATAGGGATTAAGAACTGTTCCTTGATGCATATATACATCCATATATGATAATTGTCGTTGGTTACTTTTAACTCAAGATAATTTTCATGACATTTCAATACTTGTTTTAGAGGTGAATTCTTTTATGTCGAATAGAGAAATACCTCAATAATAAGTTTAATCATTAAGAAGCGAGTTCAATGATTTTCTGGGTTTGTCTTCGAAGCCTATTTAAAGTTATGCACTTTCCTTTCCTAATCTTTAACAATTTGTGCTCTTTCTAAAACGGGTCAATATGGTTTTGATTTACTTGTATTTATTGCATTTAACAATCAATACTTTAATTTTTTTAATTTTGATTCAATTTTAAAATATAATACACTTTGCACTTAAGTGCGCTAATACTACTAATAAAACTTATATAAAAATTAATAGACTCTTTAAACTACTATTAAAATACCATATAAGTTAACTAAGTTAGAGATTTCTGCCAATATGTATGTTCATTATATCTTAAAGAAAGGTGAGTAACTATGTATTAGAATCAGTTCAAATGAAGCATATAATCAAATAAATAAATAAATTCTTAATTTTATATAGAAGTAATACTCACTGCTTATTATTTAATATTCATCGATAGCTCGTCTATATGGCGATATCTTATCAAATGAGATGTTCTGTTGTAAAACTACATCGAATAATTTAATATCACCCTGTATGTAAATGGTATCAATTGTATCGGGTCGACATCGAAATTGGTATTCTGTCAAAAGCTCATGATTGACGTAAATTTCAAACGATTTATTAGCACCATGAACAATGGATAAGCTAAATGTTTTGCCTGGACGAAAAGTGGTTTGCATATCGGACCGTTCTTCAATGCCCCAATTACCATCAACCCACGAGTTACGTATCACTGTTGTCTGACCAATCGGTCCAACACTCTGTTTATTGAAGCGTGGATTTAAATGCAAAGCAATTGTTGGATGTGGCCAACAATCATGACCTGATTGTAAATTAATATAAAACGATTGAGGCAGCAAACGTACACGGCCCTCAATCTTAATGACATGACCCACAAGAAATGAGTTTCGCGGTATGACACCATAATAGGGCAGTTTCATTTCATCTTTACGCAATATATTCGGTTCATGGATAATTTTATTATTTATTATAACATCATTCCACTGGGTTTTTTGTTTTTCCTCATGATCTGTAAGATCGGTGCCTTCTTCATCCGGATCCTGAAAAGTTCTAAGAGATTTGTGCAAACGTACTGATTTGGGTATAGATTCTGGTAAACGTTCGGGATATTGTACTACTATCATACGTTCAACCATTACATCATCAACATCACCTTTTATTTCTAGACTCTGAACACTTTTATAGGGTAGACGATGATAGAATTTACAAAAATGATAACCATTTACAGAAATCATATAGCATTCATCGGTGAATAGCACTTGTATAGAAAAGGGAGCACCACGTCTAAGGCTAAAGGGTAATGCCGAAGCAACTTCCTCACGTCCGCAAACATTGCGTACTTTACTATTACGTACAATATAGTTCTGAGGTAAACGTGGATTTATATGTAAAGCTAAATCCCTGGTAGAATTTTCTATAATAAAATTAATTGAAAATCTGTAAGAAATAAAAACAGTTTATTAGAATATATTTTATAGCGAAAATAAAAAAAGAAATGTGTTGTAATGTGCATACATATGTATGTATGTGTGTATGTAAATGCAATATTTTGTAAATACCTCTCACAGTGACGTTTAGTTCTACCCGTTACCGTAAAACTAACACCCTCGTGTAATTCTCCCAAATTTGGATTGTGATAGATGGCTTCATCTTCAGCGTCAAATTCTTGAAGGCGTTCCTGAAATTAAAAAACAAATCAAAAATTCAAGAAAATATTTTTACTTTTTTTTATAAAAAATTGTGTCATATTCTTATGTTTAAATATAATATGTAGTATGCGTGTATACATCCAGACTCTTTCTTTTTCTTCTTTTGGGCCAACACATTTTCACAATTTCGATGATTCTGTTAAGCATTCACTAAATATTTGTTGATTAAATTTTGTTGATTTTGTTACTAAAATTTAGTTTATCTTGTTCATTTTTCTATTTTTTACAATTTCCTTATTGTGTAGTATTTGTTTTGCTGTCACTACCTCTTCATCTAGTTGAAAATTGTTAAAAGCTGCCAATTCAATGTGTTTGAATTCGATTAGCATTATAAAAATACTATAGATTATAGCGCAAAAATTTTATTTTGATTTCTTATTATTTATATTAAAGCATTTCAAGTAAATTGTCTGAAAGAACACAATACATATTAATTAAGTTTAAAATAATGAATACAACTCTGTATTTGATTTTTGAAATTTTCTTTTAATTCAAAAATGTATTCTCAAGCACAGGGTGCTAGCATAGTAATTTTTCCCCCTTAGATGGCAAAAAATCGTTACTGGTAATTGAAATTCGAAAAAATTATGAATGAAAACAATAAAAATTTCCAAGAAAGTTTCTCTAACACTTATGCTATAAACACAACAAAGGCTATCGAGCACCGAACACATGACTACAAAAATCGCTGGCTACAAAAGTAGCCAGCTACTTAATTATAATAATGACTACAGCTACAAAATAAGCATCTGTTTTGACACGTTGAACATAACCTAAACAAAATATAACAAACTAATTTTTTGTAAGTGAAATTGTGAGGAAACAAAAAACAAAAAATGTTCGAAAAAAACTTTTAAAAATTTAAGAAAACGAAAAAGAAAATTAAATCATAAATTAAACATGAAATAAAAACTGATGTAAATAAATGAAACAAGTAAATGAAAACTAAACAAAAAATGTAGACAAATAATTTTTTTTTCAGTGGTGCAACTTAAATTTTTTTTGCATTTTTTATGTATATATTTTATGTATTGCATTTTTTAAACACCTTTTTCATGCATCTTATTGTATTGGCAGCACTAAATTGTTTATTGTCTCCAAATAAAATAGAAATTAGCATAAGTTGGCTACGGGCTACAAAAGTAGTCGTGTGGTCGGTAGTCGTGTTGCCCTGTCAGGAATACGGCCCACACTGTAACGAGGGCGGCCAAAAATAAAAAAAACTAAATACTGAATAAAAGGAAAAGCACTATCTGATGTTATTAGTAGCATTCTGAATTGATTAAATCAAAAATAATTTTTAAAAAATATTGACTTTTAAAAAAGGTATGATGATTTAAAGTTGAAGGTTGTAGTTAAGTATGCCAATATTTGGAAAAATTATAGAAAAGTATACAAACTTCAAAGAATTGGTTTTAAAAAGGGTTTTGATATAGTAGTAAAATTTAGTCCAAAATATAATTGTAACACAGGTATGTTATTAAACCAATACTTTTTTTTACAACTTTTAACTCATATGCGATTTACCGTTACAAAGAAAGCAAACAAAAAGAAACAGATCAATTATTGTGAATATTACAACTTTAGTGGACAATTAAAAAAAATACCAAAAAATACTTTTTCCATATTTTAATATAATACTTCTACAAGTAAGTACATTTAAAAAAAATTGGTTTCATTTCCAACTTCGTCCAACTTTGATTTATATTTACAATTTTTAATGCCAAGTCGTATTAAAATTCGTGCTTTTTTTGATATCTGGCTTAGGCACAAAAAATTTAGTGATGCAAAATCTGCAGCAATAAGTTATGTAGAAAATAATTCTGAAATAAAATTAAGTGAAAAAAAGATAAAAGAAATTCATTTCATATTATTTAAAATAGAAACTAAATGGAAAATAGAGTTATTATATTAAGAAAAATTTTGAAAAAAAATGGTACATGGCTGGATTCATATTTCTTTGCAAGTGATGAAGACTTAGACCTTGTAAGTATTATAAGTACACGATTAAATTATACTAGGAAAATAAGTCGTGAATCCACTAATAAAGAACCAAAAATATCTATTTTAAGACAGGATGATAATAATAATAATAACTTTTCTGATATAAACAGTTTAAATTTAAGCGAAAACGAAGTAAGTGATAGCGAATATGATAGTTGAGTTGATTAATACTTACAGTTAAGTTAAAATAAGCTTGTTTAAGCTTTATTAAAAGAAAAAAAGGAACAAAGAAATTTGCTTTTTGTCTATTTTTGTTAAAGTAAGTTTCAGAAATTTTATCTTTATTTTAAATTTACTTATTACCAAAGTTATGGAGCCTCAATTGACTTTATTCGTTTGAATAAATTCAAAACTAATGAAAACTGTCTAAAAAAAGAATAAAAAAATATAATTTCGCATGTGGAACATCTTCTATATTATGTAAGTAGATATAATACCGGAAGACAATTGTAATTCAAAGAAATCAAACAAATTTTGAAAGATGTAAATTTTTCACCTGAAGGATATTTAACAGAATTTAAAATCCTTGTTGCAATTTCAGGAAAAATCTGCATATACATTTTTAGGTGTATGACATTTGTAAATTTGTAAACTATTTTCATTATATGAATGTATAGAACAACAGTTGTTGTAAGTACACCACATCTAGGCGGTGGGCGTGTCCTTCGCCTGATTATCATAAAAATTTGTATTTTTCTTAATTTAGATATTCTATGCAAATGTACGAAATTTAAAAACTCTACGATAACTCCTTCTATTTTTGGCCGCTCGTTATATGAAATGGGTACACTGTGCGGCCTAGCTTCTCGCAGCACTCATGTTGTGTGTGTAAATTTTTATTCATGAGTACCGGGACCTACAGTTTTTAATGTCGACTCCAAACGACAGACTTGAGAAGCTTGTTCATGGCAATTGATTACTCTCAGAGCTTTTGCCAGAAGACTGCTGGGAGGTATATATATTTTTTTCATGTCTTAGTAAGCCAACACACTCACCACTAGACCATGGCGACTACATATATCATAGCCGTCATATCTTAATAGGGGGGTAAAACTTGTAAAAAAAATACAATATTTTATTTAATTTTCAGAAATTGCATTCAATTTATTTTTCGAACCATTCGATTTATTTCACGGTCGCCTCATTTGACTGCTCAGGACTTCTTTTTGTGGGGATATTCGAAAAGAAAAGTTGATGCTAACAAACCAGAAATGCTGAAGCAACTCAAAAGGGCTCGCATTTCTGAGGCTAAGAAAGGCGGACATTTATCGGATATTTCATATTACATAATTGGTAACATTAAATAAAACATTTATCAATATAAGATCCATTCCCTTTAATCATAAATTATAAACAAACAAAGTAGTACACCTTCCCGGCGGAAACCCTGTACATTAGACCGTACTTCAAAAAAGTTCCACCGTAGAGCATCTAATATAAAGTATTTTATATCGTTATGTCTTAGGTATTTACAGTCCAATTTTTTAATCCAAGGTGCTGGTAGAATTATTAAAACTACCAAATAGGATCACTTTAAATCATCCATAATTATATACAAAATATTTCTGGGTCCAAGTCGAATAGATCACTTTCTGAACGACCATATAAATGTTAAAAAGAAATCATCAAACTAAGCGTTCCGTTTTAATAATATGCAAATTAATTATTATGGTTTTTGAAAAAATTTGACTTCAATAAATTTTTTAGTCTAAGGAGTAACATTGATTCTTTTTTATATATAAGTACATATGTAGATTTATTTTTTTAACAGACTAAACAATGTAAGGCTTAATTATAATTATTATACTCCCATATTAAAGGTTATTTACAACATTAAACTGACTTTGAAAGCCACATAATTTAGTATTCATACAAAAATAGGTATAATTGCTTATCCTTCACCATTTATTATCTGCATTACTAAATATATAAAAGAAAGTTAAGCAGACAATCAAAACAAAGCCAAATACAATACAAGTAAGACGAAAACCTTCAACACAACTGTAGGTATAAAAGAGAACAAAATAGAAACAATTGTAAATATGAAAAAAAAAATCTTTCTTTTTTATCATTCGTATGACTTATTTTATGATGCCATGAAATCATGCCGTTCACAGTCCTTGAATCCTTTTTAAGTAACAAATTAAAATCAATGATTCTCGTTCACATTGCTCTACATCGCTGGCATTGCTTCAAGTGGTAGGTTAAAATTTCTATAACTCAGCTTAATGTGTTTCACCTTATTCTAAAGATAGGGTATCGAATGCCAAAATTCTAATATAGCTCTAAAAAGATAGTTAATAATGCTAAGCCACTTAATCGATAAGGTCATCAACAAAAGTTTGTAAAGTAATAGTCCAATAGTTTTTTATTTATTTATAACTTTAAACACTTAATTGCTTATATGGTGTGCAGTGTCGTCGCATGAATGGCTGTGGTTCAGGTCTCCCCTATATCAATATTTTTGGGCTGTCTTGTATTTTGTTTATTATTATTTCATCGTGCGGAAGCTAGTGCTCTCTATGCCAAAAATGCATTTTGAGAAAATCGACAAAAAAAAAGCATAAAAGAATTCTGGTTTAAAGGATATAAGTAGAACAAAGCAGACACTACTTATTTCAGAAACTGGACGAGATAGCTGAAAACGGATTGAAAATTTGAAAAATTTGGGATCGAAAACCTAAAGTGGCATCAGGAACTCGAGATGTATAAAATGGCGAATAGAGCACTTAAACTCCCGCACGACAATTTATTGTCTTCTTTTTTAATAATCATCTTGAGGATTTTTGAATACTTTTGCTGATGAAACAACAAGCAATCATCAGCTCGTTTAAGAAAACTGAAATTGTCCATTACAATCCTGTTTCGGGGTTACGGTCTAGCTTCTCGCAGTATCCATGTTGTGTGTGTCAACTTTTATCCATGAGTACCGAGACATACATTTTCAAGTCGACTCCGAACAACAGACTTGTGGAAGTAGCAGATAACAGCTAAACCTATTTAGCGAATGCACACTCACCACACAATTAACATGCAACGATGAGGCAATTGCTGTTGATCATTCAAGGGTGAAGGTATAACACTGGCCTTTGAATGATCAATTCTCAGCAATTTGTCTCATTCCTAAGGCGCTTAACAATAAAATAATAATTAATAATAATATATGTACTGTCCTTTCCAAAATTCCAATACAATGCACAGCATTCAGTAGGGGTTTACCCCTGAGTATTGGTCTCAAATAAAAAAAATAAATAAAAAAAAAAAATAAAAAAAAAAACTTATTAATGGCAATCAGTTACTTGCCAGAAGAGTGCTAAGCGATAGTCGCTGATAGAAATATTTATTCATACTTCTTTATTTCAAGATGTTAGAGCTAGAGTTTAAACCCGGAGCTCTTGTCTAGTAACTACCAGACTACGCCGACTACTCCTACTTGGCATTAATTTCAGCAAATAAACACTATTTATTTGTTTAAGACTGTAAACAACATTTTAGGTAATATTAATACCCCGCTCATGTTTAGGGATATACTAAATACAAATGTTTAGCCAATTATGTATGTATGTATTTAGGATTAGATCAAAATCATAGCCTATATTAAATTCGCGTGAATGGTTTAGATTAATTAAATGGTTTACAAATGCATAATAATTTTATTAAATACAATACATACATACATAATTGGCCATTATAACCCTGTGTCAGGGTTACGGCCTAACTTTTCCCAGCACTCATGTTGTGTGTGTTAATATTTTATCCACAAACTTGAGAAGCTTGTTTATGGCAATCAGTTACTCTCAGAGCTTTTACCAAAAGATGTCAGAGCTGGGGTTTGATGTCTTAGTGAAACAACACAATAACCACTACACCACGGCGACTACTTTATTAAATACAAACAGTTCATTATTTCTATACGAGTATATCATTACAGGTTGTGCTCCCCGATAAGTAATCATATTCTTATCATTTATTTGAGCTACTGCATAATTTATTAAATTGTTTTTATAGTTAATTATTAAATTTAATCAATTTTCATTATTTCCATCAAATTGATGAGGAAGGTATCAGGTGCAGACAAAATTGAAACTGAAAAAAAAAATTGTTTAACAAAACACAAAATAGAAAATACTCATGGTTTTACTCGTATACAAACTCATAAAATAAGATGACGTTATCATTAACGAATTTTATTTATTTGCTTTAAAATACTCGTAGTTTGCTCACTGTTTCCTTAAACGTTTTGGAAGTTTATTTGTCAAAAGTCAATAACTTTTTGTGATATTTATGAAAAGAATTCAATAATTAAAGTACAATAATGGAACTGTTTCCAAATCTTATTTGGGTATATGACGAATATATATGTATTTACTTACATATAATACATACATGCATATTTATTTGTTTTAACACTTGTTCTTTATTTACCTCTCAGTAATATACTTAAATTTTTTAACTTTTGGTAATCAGTTAGGGGTTATTGTTGTTTTAACTGATATGGAATTTTTTATTTTTAGCAAATATGAAGTTTTTTCTTATCGTTCAAATTAAAAAAAACACAAGACCGTCGTCTTAATGTAAAGATGAGATTCCTAAAACGTAGAGGTAGATGGCAATCTACTTAAAATGACCACAATTAATACATATTTTGAAATTCTCTGTATTAAAATGCACTTAAACAGCCATCAAAATCGTATATAAAAATTTAAAAAAAGTAAAACTTTACAAAAATTTCCTTTATTTTTGCAAGCCAAGTTTTATTTAAAAACAATATTTTTTTATAAAATTGTTGAATCACCCGAATAATCTAAAAACTACTTAATAAAAAATTATTAATTATAATTAATTTAATAGTTAGACATACGACATACACATATTCAAAGTTCAACTAAAGTTCAATCAGTCGTTTAATAACACCATAATAATTAAAAAAAAACTATAGAGTATGTTCTGTAAACCGAAAACAAGTGCAAATTTCAAATTGTTATAATTTTAATATGTGACTTAAACTCGATTTCAAATTCACTCAATTTCGTTTTACAGAACATACCTCTACTCGTATGTTATTCGAAAATATAAAAGTTATTGTCGATAAAGTTATTTAATATGATATCGTACAATAAAATGCACTATTATAACAATAATAACATGTTTCTGTAAAACAAAGATTTCGATCTTTAGCAATGTTATATGAAATACATAAACAAGAAAACGGGTTTAATAGAATAAAATTTCTTTTTAAAACGTTCATGCATATGTACGTTTCTCTATACTAGAGGTTTTTACAATATACATATTAATACGCGAACCCTTTAGAAAATTTCAATAGACAAATTTCATGACCAACAAACCAAATGTTCAAACCATCATGACCAGATACACTGACCATGAGAGTTGAGCTATTAGTAATTCCACTCTCCTATTAAAAATAATATTATGAAAAAATTTAGACTACAGAACACAAGGGGCTGTTATAAGAAGAAAATACGAGTATGTATTAAATAAATACTGTTACTAATCTGTTGGGCTATAACACAAAACATAATGCAGGGTTTTGGAACAAATTTTTTCATACATTTATTAATATGTGTTGTATAAAATTTATTCAAAATGACCGCCCTTGGCATTCACACACGCCTTAAGTCGCATTGGCTAGTCAATAGCTGCATGCACCTTATCCATTGGAAAATTGGTTACAGCACCAGCCAGAGCTTAAGAGAATCAATGTTATGGTATCATATTCACTAAAACCGTCCTCTATTTGTAATTCCAAGAATTCAAATCAGGGCTGTCAGATGGCCAATCTTCAGAGCATATAAAAGCAGGCAAATTTTTTCGAAGCCAGGTCTGTGTCGTTTCAGCCTTATGAGCTGGTGCAGGATCTTGTTCGAAAGTCCAAGTCTGGTCTTGGAACAGGAAATTGTTAAGCGGCTTCACAACTGTTTCCAAAATTGCTTCTTAGTAAACTTTGGCCGATGTTTTGACCCCTTGTTCATAGCAATGCAAGTCAGTCACTTCATCGTAAAAGACACCACAGCTGCCTGCAGCTGGATGAGGACCCTTTTCTACCCGTGGAATAGGCTCGGATGTTACTTGTCATAAAAATACCAGTATTAAGATCTTAAGACCAATAAAAATCATACAATAAATATAATATACTTAAGGAATCCAATAAGTATACAAATTTAGAATTCAAAACATATATTTATTTTTGTATATACTTTTATTATAATAGTAAAAATTAGCATATGGTTTTAAAAAAAATTTTCCCAAAATGTAAAACAAAAGTAAGTAATTTATTACTTGTAAGTATTTAACTTACAATAATATACTGGTATATACATACATATGTGTGTATTTGGAAAAGACTACTTTAACACCAAGTGTCATCTTCGTAGTAGAAAAAAAAATATATTAATATTGATAACAATTGAAAATTTTAACAAGATATGTATACACATAGTACATACACTCCGGTTCACTTATTTAACAGCACAAAAAATCCCATATTCAGGAGCCGGTATCTTTTGCAATTTTTAACCGATTCCAGAATTTTAAAATAGAAATGGAAGCTAGACATCTTAAGATATAAACAAAATCATGACAATGGTGATTTCTTAACTAAGGAACCTTTTTTTGAGGAATTTATAAAAAAGATCTAAAAATGTGGTATTTTTTTTGGTTCACTTGAATAAAGGCACTTTATTTTTTTTGTATTATTTTTAAAGTAAGCGGTGATTTTTTGTTGGGGGCGTTTGTTTATTGCAATTAATTACATCTTAGTCGATTTACGAGTCAAAATGGCAAAACAAAAAATTTTAAATCTATCGAAAAGGGCTAAAATCGATGTTTACCGTTCTGAAGGATATTCTAACCGCGCAATAGCTAAAAAAATTGGACGGAGCCCAACAGTTGTCGACAATTACATCAATGACCCCGAGGGGTATGGAAAAAATTTTAAAGGAAGGGTTTCGTTGTCTTTATCTACTTTTGAGAAAAGAAAAATCATCAGAATTGCTTCTACTTAATTCTGCCTTATCCTTGTCAAAAATAAGAGCTCAAGCTGGAGTGCAAGCGAGCAAGTCATCAGTACGCAGAGTTATTAAGAGCTGTGAGTATCTTAAATACCAGAAATTACAAAAAAAGCCGCCACTTAATGGTTCTCGTAAGGAAAAGCGTCTACATTTCGCAAAAGACTACATGGTATGGGGTGTGCAGCAAAGAGGCCATGTAAATGACTGGAAAACCGTTGTATTTACGGATGAAAAGAAGTTTAACTTGGATGGGCCTGATGGCTACAACTATTATTTCCATGATCTGCATAAAGAAAACCGATTTTTGAACCGACATCACAGCCGAGAGGGTGGCGTTATGGTGTGCGGTGCTATTACGTACTATGGCACCACCGATCTTGAATTTCAAAGTGCAAAAATGACTGATGCAACCTATAGAACGTTAATACCTTGGATATTGCAACAGGATAATGCCCCTATACACAACGCCAAAGTAGTAAAGGAGTACATTGCAAGCCAAAATGTTAATATTCTTCACTGTCCACCCTATTCACTAGATCTAAACATTATCGAAAATGTGTGGGGTTGGTTATCTCGTAAGGTCAATGAAGGAGGTAGACAATTTGATGACAAGCAGTCACTAATTCAGGCCATTAAGGATGCTTGGAATGAAATTTCGTTGGATTACATCAGTTCTCTTTATCTGTCAATGAAAACCCGTATATTTGAAGTTATTAAAAACAAAGGGGGTTGTACCCATTACTAATAGTTCTTTAATAAAGCAAATAAAGTAATAATAACTTAAAAAACAAGAAAAGCTGTTTTTCATTAAAGTTAGTTAAAGTGCCTTTATTCAAGTGAACCAAAAAAAAAAATACCACATTTTTAGTTTTTTTTTATAAATTCCTCAAAAAAAGGTTCCTTAGTTAAGAAACCACCATTGTCATGATTTTGTTTATATCTCAAGAAGTCTAGCTTCCATTTCTATTTTAAAATTCTGGAATCGGTTAAAAATTGCAAAAGATACCGGCTCCTGAATATGGGATTTTTTGTGCCTTTAAATAAGTGAACCGGAGTGTATGTACATACAGTACTGCGCAAAATTATAGCGCGCTTCTATAAATCTTAGAAGACTTCACTAAGAAGCATCAAAATGTGTAAAAAATATTCCTTTTTTTAGTTTATTATTATTATTATTTGTTAAAGTTTATTAAATTAGTATCACAATTCAGTTAAGGAATATAAATATTAATATAAGTATAATGTAATGTATAATCAATGAGTCAAAATTGTACCACCCTATGAAATTTATTAAGTATTAAATAATTTAAATCCATTAAACAAAAAGTTTATTAAAAATTTAAGATTTGCCAGATGAAATAATTCCCCACTTTGCTTTTAATATACATTTTATTCTTTTTAGAATGGAATTGATCAGTTTACAGTACTCGTCTAAAGAAATTTAAGACCAAATTTCTTTTATGTTATTTTTAAATTCACAATCAGTAATAAATAATCGACATATTTCGGATTAGACTTATATATGGAGATGCTGGTAGCCAACCTAGCAGAAATATGTTTTTGTTTTAAACCAACGTATTCAAAACTTTTCCATGTGGCAATGTGCAACATCTTGCTAAAAAAAATGGCCAGGGATCGTGCCAAACCCAAAAACTCGTTCGTTATATGCAGGTAATTCATCTGATATGCAGTTCGATATGGTTTCTAACATTTAATCGTTCTTCATAAAGTAATAATAAACCTGTACCATGCGCTGTAAAACATCTACATATGCTAACAGACAGACCACCATCTTCTGTTCTTGCCTGAAAATAGCCAAACAAATGATTGATTTTTTCGATTGATCAACTCAAAATGAGATTTATCGCTAAAAACAATCCGTTTCTAATCTTTTTCTTCCCCAGTTTACGTAACTCTGGGGAGACGACATGACTTAGAGTAGCTTGGTTTTTTTTTTAAATGGACTTTTACACAAAATGTTGCCTTTTGTAATTCCTTAGTTTTGATAACAACTGAACGCATTTTATTATTTGCATTTAATTTAATTTTTTTTAAATGTTTAAAAATATTGCGCTATAATTCTAGCCCATTACTCATCGGCAAGAGATGTAATATGCCTCTCTCTTCTACAAAAATTTGTAAAAAATTGTTTATAAATGTTTTTAAATTTATATTGAATAAAATAAATAAAGTTTGTTTTTCTTTTATATATAAATTTTGAAATGGCCGAAAAATAACCTATTAGTTTTTGTTGATTTAACAATCGGAGAAAAATTAAACTTTTCTAAATAATCTTAATAACGTACTCGTAGAATAAACATTTACTTGTAAACAGCGCTATAAATTTGATCAGTACTTTATGTGCATATACTATAGATATACATATGTATATGTACATATATAGAGTACATTCATACAGTAATAGAAACAAACAATAAGAACGTTTGTTTCGCATGTTTTAACAAAAACTTATTATTAATAACCGATTTTGCTATTCAATAAAATGTTTTAACAACTGTAGTTATCGTTAAGCGTTTTCTAAACCACAGTTCTATTTGTTTTGTTAAAACAGACACAAAATAAAAATAAATAATAAAATAAATTATGTTCCATAATACAATATTACTAGAATATCTGGAATTCAATCAGTAAATTTATTAAGACATTTATTATTACATTTCATTAACAATTTTCAAAAAAAATATTTCAAATATTTTCAAAAATATTAAATTTAATGCCAAAATGCAATGTGCAAGATGAGTATTCACACATGTTTTAAAAAAACAATTTTTCCTAAAATCACTACTTTGTTATAGAGTAAATAGTAAAAATTATATAAAAATAATATTTAATAAAACAAAATAAACAGATATCATAATATGTTGGATATATGACAAAATTCAAGTAAATAATTTTAATTTTTGTAAGAAAACTGACTTTGCGTACTGTTTTTTCGTTAAGTTTTTTTTTCGTTCATGTAGATTTATATTTTTAACTACAAGCGTTAACCAGGAGTTACTGAATCGCACTATCGTTAGTGCAAACAACAAAATCGGCTTTAAATTTAAACAGAAAACAAATCGTTAAAAGTAACTGAATTGCACTACTGGCCAAAGAGAGAAGGAAATACATAGATTTTTTTTTTGTTTGTTTTGTTTAGCTATATATACATACATATTAGCATCCGCATGGGCTATCATATAGTATGTTTAGGTTCGAAATCTAGTAATATATACATATGTATATAATACAACTTTCGAACAATACCTGGTTAAAATATATTGTGACGCACTGTATATATAGTGTGAATAGTAGGAAAACTATATCAAAATGTCGTTAAAAAGCAAGGAAAACATTTCAACTATAGTACAATAATATTATTTTTTTTTTGCAATATGTGCAGATATAAACACTCACCTCATTATTACCAGCCTTTTGATTTGATTTGCAACAGCAAAAGGCTTTACGTAGCACATCACGAAAACTCAATATACTCATGTATTAAGAGAATATTAACGTTATTAGAAAACAAACTGCTGTTAAAGACAGAAAGAAGACCAATTGAAATGGTATTTGTCAGATAGTTAAGCCAAGACACACACAGTTGTTGTTAAAGGCGATTAAAAAATGAGGCCAAAAATAATAAAAAAAATTACAACATCAACTGCAATAGAGTTAAATTTGGTCAAAGGAGGTCAGTCGGTTGCCTTTTAGCTGTTGTTGTGTTATTGTTGATTATTGGAGAGGAGATCAAATAAAGACGTATGAAGAATGCGAGGAGAGGAGGTATCACTAAAAACTTAAAGCAGCGAGTCATACACGTTTGACAAATATTTGATTTTGTATTCCATTTGTTTGTTACAAAAAATAAAAATTATTTTTTTATAATTCAAAAGGCATTCTTCTTTAAATTTTAATTAATTTTTTGTTTCTCTGTTCTTAAATAAATTTGTTTTATGAGCATATTTTATAAAATTAGATGTTCAGTTTTTGTATTTTGAAGGCAGTTGTTTAGTTGTGTTATGTTGTTATTACGTCGTACGTGCACAAAAATTTAATAATTTTATACCTATTCTCAATTATTTTTATTATTTTTGGTAATGTTTATTTAAGCAAATTTTTGTTTAATTTTTATAATGAATAATAATGAGAGAGAAAAGATTTTAAAATGATTCATAAGAAATAATAGGCCTTGTTTTTATTATTTTATTTTCTTAAACTATTAAAACTGAGCATTATTTTTGTGTTTTAACGAGATTCAAAATTATTACAAAAATTTTATCGTTAAACAAAAACAATTTGTAATCACAGTATTTATTTTTATTTTTTCGTTTTTCGTTTTTTCTGTAATACAAAAATCGATTTTTACAAATTCTGCTACAACCATGAAAAATATTTTCTTTGAACTTTTGCTAATCTTTCTTTATTTTTAATGTTTGTTTTTAATTTTTTGTTAAAAATTGTTTTATGAAATGGTTGTGAATTCATTTGCCTATTAGTGTGTGTTTGTTTTTGTGGTTCCCGGTGCGGTTTAATACAATTTATTTTGTTATTTAATCTGCTACTATAGTTTCCATAAATAAATGTTGTCATTTCCTCTTTTGTTTATTTTGGTTTTTTCTTTTTAATCACAAACTAGAAAACTTAATAAAAATCATTCAAAATAAAGTCGTTCTGTATTTAACTAAATAAGCGTTTTTGTGCTGATTTTTTGTTTTTTTTTAACACAAAAAAAACTGTTTAAAAATTCGTCAAGAATGTATTATACTTTGTGTATATCGTTGTTATAAAAACGCGACTAGACTGCAACCACTATGAAAACGTTCAATGTTTGAAAACACAAAAAAATAATAACAACAAATAAAACAACAGCACAAAAAGCTTTAAATAATCAAATTTACTTCACCAACAGTGTTGCCACTGCAAAAATTTTAATTCTACCAAAATTTCTTTAAAAATCTACCAAAATTTATCAAAATCTACCAAAAACGATTTTTATTTAAAAACCATTTAAGAACACATTGTTGAGATGGAAAACAATAAAAAATATAACGAAAAGAATTTAGAGGGTAAATTACGGCATTCGATATCGAACGAAATTTATATGAAAATTGTTTTTAAATTGTATGTAATTTCGCTGGATATCGAATGCCGTAATTTGCCCCCAAATAATTCAGTGTTTAATTCCGTTGAAAGATTTGTTTCTCTTAATCGCAACATAAGATTGTAATATCAGGATCACAGTCTATAAGATTAGAAAATTTTAAAACAAGAGACAATATAAGCAAGTCTTCTTTTGACAATACTTTCTCAGGATCAATTATTTGTAACAATTTAATATCTTCTCGATTAAAATCATATCTAGCTTTGATTTGGTTTAGTAATTCAATGTAAAATGGCAAAATCTCATGTTTAACATCAAAAACTTCTTCCGGGTTACGATTTTTAGTAGTAAACATTTCGGCTTTTATACCGATACAAATTTTTGAAACATCAATCAATTAGTATTTTTAAAATCAGTTTCAGTGTTTTGTATTAAATATGTTTTGATAAAATTGCTTAATATGAGCAAAAAGATTTTATGCTTGAATATAAATACGCCAATCTTGAACTTTCCGACTGAAATTCTTTAGGAAGATTTTTTTAGCGTCTGCTAAAATCTACAAAAATCATATTCAGCCTACCATCCTACCAAATGAAATATTTACTACCAGTTTTGGTAGAATTCTACCAATTGTGGCAACGCTGTTCACCAATAAAGCTTTTTTTCTTTTTGGTATTTTTTAGAATACTCAGGGTGTATACCAGTGATGGCATCTGGTATTTTAAAATTGTATCAACCAGCAGCTTTAAAAATTAGACTTTTTCTAACCTAATGGTACTTATATTTTAAATTTTCTTTATCAAAAAACTATAAATTTCAAAATTGGTTTTCAAAGCAAAAATGTAATAAGGGATGCTCTTTAACCATCACGGCTGTGGTTGTGCTTGTCGTCAATGTCGACTAGTATGCCAAAGTTAAAAGACTGTTTACATTCCTTAATTGTAAAATATTCAATTCTAAATCTCTTCTCAAAACAAATTTCTTAAAAAGTAAAAAAACGCTGGATGACACAAAAACTTGAAAAAAGGGCATTAAAAGAACGTTTGTAATTTTTACATACATATACAGACATAATTGGACATTACAACCCTGTGTCAGAGTTACGGCCTATCTTCTCGCAGCACTCATGTTGTGTGTGTTTATTTTTAACCATGAGTACCGGGACCTACAGTTTAAAGTCGACTCCGAACGACAGATTTGAGAAGCTCTTTCATGGCAATCAATTATTCTCAGAGCTTTTCCAGAAGACTGCTGAGAGGTAGTCGCCGAAAGAAATAATTTTTTATATTTATTTTTTTTTCAATATATCAGAGCTCAAATCCGAACCCGGCGTAATTCTTATTAACCCTCCTCCTCGAATCGACCCAGACACGCAAACTTTTTAAATTAAAAAAAAAACCTGACGATATTTTAACTCAAGATATATGTGTAATCTAAATTCGTTTATATTTAAACGTTTATAAACAATAAACATAAGGAAAATTTATGATATTATACATATAAAATTATTTTAAAAAACAGCCTGGGTCGACTAGACCCATAGTTAGCAATAATGTAACAAAGATTATGGGTCGATTAGACCCAGGTTAGTTATACCGTTATACAAAAAATATATGTTCATTTATTCGTATTGTAATAAATTAAAACCAAAACGACGTGCTCTAAATGTGGAAAATATATAAAAAAAAATTCAAACAAATATTATTACTTATTAAACCTATTTATAATTATTATATCGGTTGTAAGACCCTAAAACTGGTAGTCTTTATGAAAATCAACATCTGTTAAGGAATATGTACAACTACTAACGGAACTGAATTACCTACTTTTCGCCTCCCGCTGTCATAAATAATACCAGTTTAAGGATCTTACGACCGATTATAAATAGATTTACATGATAAAAATCCAATAAGTGATTCCAATTAGGAATTAAAATAATAACAGCCTTATTTATAATAAAAAATTAACAGGTCATTGTACACAATGGCTAGGTTTGTCATTTCTATACGTCGAAATTTTTGCTCAAACGTACAAAGTATTCAATTTTTTCGATTCTCTGACTAGTTATCAAACAGAAGGTATGGACAGTTTTAATATAAGTCTATAGCGGGTGATAAACTTGCCAGTTTTTTGTCCATATGCTAACGAGTTGCTAACTTTTCATTATGCATACGGCCGTAAAGGATTTATTATTTATTACATATTTTTCTTTTGTTTTAATTTCTTTGTACGCACTGCCAAACTTGGATTTTTTAAATCCATAACGTACGGACGCGACATATTTCGGTAGATTTCATACAAAATGTATGAGCATGAAAATATTTTGACAGAAAATATATTCCGTACGCTTTTATTCAGGTACAAACAACCCTAATATGTATGTATTCATTATATGAACTGTTTGCCATTGTATTTTACGAGGTAGAATAGTACCAAAACTTGTACCAGTTTTGGCATATAGGAATATGCCTCTTATGAGAGCAATTTAAATTAAAGAAAGCTTTATTCTCATGTTTTAAAAAAAATGTTCATACGTTGTAAACAAAATAAAGCCGCTATATTCAGTAGGCGACATTTGATTGTGCTACATAATATAATATATATGTTTCTTTTTGTTTTTAGTATTCAGAACTACACAATCTTTTTATACACAACGAAATTTAATTCTACATGGCTTCAATGGGAACAGTTTAAATATTATTTTTTTTAAGGATGCTGGAAATAAAAAACTAAAATGTACTTGTTCTTTTAAGTTTCTTTGACCTTTTATTTAAAACAAATTTAAACTTATTATTGGTTTATTTATTATGGGTTTATTTAGGGTTTGCTTGACAAGTATTACATAGAAATTTTTCAAATAAACTCTAAATAACCTACAATATTTTTTATGAACACGAGCGTAAGTCCTTTGTTTATTTTTATCTCGATATTTCACTACACTTTTGTTTAGTTTTCGTCGGATTTTATAATTTTTTTTACAAATATTGCAGAATTAACCTAATTGCACAAATGGAAATATTCAGTATTTTTAAACAATTCATTATTATATGTATAAAATTAATTTTTTTTTATTAAAAAAAAACAACAACAAATTTACGTCAATATTACATAATAGCAAATTTTTTAAATATCCCATATACCTATGTATATGTACATACTTTATATAACTAAACTAGAAAAAAAAACAGGTTAAAAAAGCACCTGAAAACACACTTCAATTGGATCGAAAATTTGATCTACAGTCTTGACTCTAGGCAAATATTTGACGAACACAGTATAACCACCATTTTATTGAAATATATTTTGTCAAATATATAACAATAAAAAATTTTATTTACTAGTTTAATCAAATATTTATAATAAAACAAAATTGCTTTTGCGATCATATATTTGTCTATATGACCGTACTTTAAGCGAGCCAAATCGGGGTCAGGGTGTAATAATTTTTCTTTGCCAAAATTAAAAGCTTTTTCAAACACAGGCATGAACACGAAAAAGAGCAAAATTCTATGAAGATGTTAACCAAACACTTTTATGCTGTTAAATAAATAAAACTGTATGGACAAAAAACCTGTTATGACAACAGCTGCTATGTTATGTTAACATCTTTCAACAAAGCTTATTTAAACAACTACTAAATTAAGATTCGGTAAAATACAGAAAGCAAAAGAAAATGTCAGAAATGAAGAAAATATCAAATCCAACACTAAGAAACTAAGAAAACAAATAGAACAAAAATAAATAAAATAATACAAGATAAAAACAACAATAAAAATAATAGAATTAAATCTTTTTTTTTTTCTTCTTTCCATAAAATACAAGTTATGAATAGAAAATAAATTAAATAATAGAAAGTAGAAACGTAATATGAGGCTAATGCATGAATATGTAGGTATATATTATATGTATGTATATGAATGTGTGCATGGGTAATGTAGAAAAACCAATAAACTAATAATGAATGCCGTGGAAAAGAAAGAAACAACAATAAAATGATGTAAATTTTCTTCTTACTTTAAAAATAAAAATATAGATAATCGTAATATAATTAATCACATCCTTACTTCATATTCAGCTTCAACGCCATTAATAATTTCTATGTCATCATCAAAATAATTTTCACGAAAATTGGAATTTGCACGTTCCATTTCTAAGAAATTTTCCACCGAATCATTAGGAGACTTTGCCGCAAAAGAGTCAATGACTTCAAATGCTTCCGCCGATGCTTCTATGGCTGCAAAATCAATACCACTTCTATTTGATTTATACATTTTGTTGTAGTCGTTTCTCTCCTCTTCACGATTGTCTTTACTAGTATTTTCAATAAATTTGGCACAATAATAATTTTCACGAAATTCACAACAATATTTATAAAATAATTTTAAACGTTCTTTATACTTTAGATATTTGACAGTCTGTGTAAAATTATAGTTGCAACGTTTATACGCATTTGAAAAATTATACAGATCATTTAATGCACTGCACAAGCAATAGACTAAAGCGGCCATGGTAAGAACAACCAGATAGAACCCACCAAAGCAAAGTCAAAATCCAGAAAACATAAGAGTCAATTATTTTTTCACTATTGCTTATTATGTTTTTCCCCCCCAAATAAGATTCACTTTAAAATTTACACTCTTTGTTTTGGTTTTTACTAAAGTTAAGTACTCTCTTTTAAAATTTCTCTTAAAAAAATTAAAAATAAAAATCTTTGGATTTGCTTGTTTACGTTTTATATGTAACTTTTTTTATGTAAATTGCAGCGCAATGTGTGTGCATTCCAATAACTTATTAACAACAACACTTTGTAAGAACTCTCTTTTATTGCATTTACTTTTAGTTCTTCTTCAAGCTGTCACAAACTCTTTAAATTTTTTAATTTTAAACAACTGTAATGTAACTTGGATGTGTGTAAAATAAATATTGTATAATTTGTTATTTACATTTTACATGCATTATAATGTACTTTTTTCTTTGTTTTGATTCATTTATCCATTTTTCACTTCTGTTTCACGCACATGGTGTTCAATTTTAGTGTTTTTGACATATTGCCATATTAGCGCTTGCGTTCGACTTGTGCCACAGTGTATAGTTTACTAAAACATTTTGAACTTCTAGTTATTTTCTATTCTATTGTACTATTTTAACCGGCTTGAAAAATTTGTTTGTGTAATACTTGCTAAATACTCTCTCAGATAATTAATTATTAGCAGTGTTGCCGTTTTGGTTATTTCTAACCAAAATAGCTAATTTTTTCGGTTACTTTTTTTCATAAAATAATTGCAAGCTACTAAACTACTCTTTTTCCTATGCAATTACATAAATCTTTATTATTTTTAAAGTATTTTACATTACAGTACTACATTAAAAAACCCAACTGTGTCGAAATAGAACAATTTACAAAAATAAAAATTTTGCAAATCTTTGATTACGAGTAGAAAAAACGCAGATTTTTTATTCAATATTCTTGCAACTTTCTGCATGTCGTAATATTGTCAATACCGACTAAAATCTTAGAAGGTAAGTATTGAGAAATAAATTTAATAATTAGTTAAGTGTGGTAAATTTCACAAAGTCCACATGTATACATATGGACAGATATTAAACCAGTGCTACTAAAAGCTCCACCAACAAAGTGATCAAAGTCTACTAATAAAAATGTTTGAAGATTCAGAACTTTTTCTCTTGAATTGTTCAATATAACATGATTATAATATATTAATACTCGCTTAGCCTGTAAAATATAGATAAGATTAGCCCTACCTTTGAGAAGAAATGTATTTGTGTTTTCAACATATGTACATATTCAGCTCAATTATTAATAAAAAAAATGTTTCCCCACTTTCACACCTTTTTCTATGAAATCTGTCAAAATCATGACATATGATTATGATTTTCAATCTCTTGTCAAAACTGAAAGATCTTTTCATTCTTTTTTACTATTCTTCAGGGGAAAATTCTACTAAAATTCTTGTCATTAGTAAAATTATGTTAAAAATTTGAGTTTGAACACTTAGAACAATCAGAGTTAAAAAAATTATTACTTTTTCTAATCCACAATTACGCACTGATAAAGTTTGCATAGTGAAGCTCAGCCTATCATATCTGCTCCGCAGAAAATTTAGTCCAGATTGGTTTTGGAAATGTAAACTCTCATGTAGAAAAAGAAACAAATTAGAATACAAAAATTTACTATAAAACTGGTAAAAGTATGTACTCGTATATTACAAGGACATTATACTACGAAAAATGTAAACGTTCGGAATAGACGAAATGTTTTCATAGAAATTATGGTTTAAAAAATTTAGTAATTTTTCATTCATTTTTGTTACTTTTTTGTTGAAATTTGGTTACATAAAATGCAATTCCCTGGCAACACTGATTATCAGTTATTATCATTGTATGCTAGTTCTTTTACACTAACAAATTGAAAGAAGTACTGTAACGGTTATTTATATTTGAAATTAATTATAAAATTTGTGAAATTCGATGAATACCTGTAGCCCAAATGTATATACATATGGATGTTTTTGTTTGTCATTTCATAATATCTTTTTATTCTTATGAAATATGAGTCAAATCTGAGATAATTTAAAAAAGTTGTTGTCAGTTCAACTATGTAGTTGGATAAATGATTTATAAATGAATGCCAGGAAAATTTCATATAGATTAGATTAATGACGACTTAAATTTACACTCCTCATCAAGGGTAGAGAAAGCCAGACCTCAAACCCCTTCCGGATTTCTTTATGGATCATCGTGGCTTGAGAACGCATTTGCGAAGAATGGATAACGAACAGATAACAGCGTAACATATATTGTATGAAGATGGGGTTTTTGATGGATTTACATGGATGTATGTATGTAGGATGGCGGATACATCAACCACTAAATTTTAAAACTGCTGGTAGGAAGGCGGTAAGTCTGCTAAACAAAAGAACACAATACATCTTATAGGTCGCAGTGTCTTGCAACTGTGCTCGATTTAATTTAAAAAATAATAATCGTACTCGTTTACCCAAAGAAACTTAACTTTATGATTATTTTTTATCTCTCTGTTTTTTGTATAGATCCATGTTTCCGTTTCCGTCAATTAAAAAACGATGCCCCTTTGCAGTTGGTATTTCTAAGAATGAGTAAATTCGACTACTTTTTTTCGGTGAGCTTTTCGTAAAAAACTCTACTTTCGGTAAAAATCCCTATGTCCTCAGTTAACTTTCACACTAAGATTTTCTAATCGTATAATAGCAGTTAACAGGAATTTAAAATGGCAATTTAAAATCTAAGTACCAATATGAACTAAAAATACAGGGGGATTTCTTAAATATTTTTTTTTTTTAATTATCTAAAATAACTACATATTATAAATGTACTCTTTTTATAGATAGTCATCACTATCAATTAAATACATATTTATGTATTTAAACTTTTCAATTTTTTAAATGATTACTTTTTGATAACAAAGAATAATGAATCACTTTTAAAAAATAAATTTTTAGCATATCGGTACTAAAAATTAATGGGTGGGCCCTATAACAGTTCAGATTTAAAAATGCAATAAAACAAAAACGGTTTGAAATTTTGCCAAATTTATTTTTCTGATGTGAAGTACAATTTTTTCGGTTAGAACTTGAATATTAGTTTATTCATATGGCTGCCGCGGCTGACCTATCGATTGGATCAATTTTCGAGCAATTTTTCGAGTGTAAGAGGTTGTATCACAGCAATGACATAACGAAAGTTGGCTTTTAAATGTTCAATTATCTCTGGTTTGCTGGCATAGCATTTGTCTTTAACGGCGACCCATAGAAAATATTCTAACATGTCGATTCGCAGTTTCTTTCCGGCCAATTAATATCAACATTTCGGCTAATTTGACGTAATAAATCGTTTGTGACATGAGATATATGGCAAGTTGTTAAAACCAAACATTGTTCACATCAACACCATGAAGAGCGGGCACAAACAAACCGGTTTTGATAGTGCAATAGGTATCTCAATTGCCCGTAATGGTCAATGGGACGAACCAAATAGTCACTCGTAATGAGTGCATTGGCTTCTGTAAGACCACGGATGGATTTTTTGAAGCCCAAATACGGAAATTTTGCTTACTAAGGTACTCACGAAGATGAAAATGAGCATTATCTGAAAGGATGATTTACTTAATTTTTTTTCATTATTGTGCAATTTCCGACCAATTGTCTAAATAAATTTCCAATAAATTCCAAAGTGTAAATCGATTCACTTCACATTTATGATAGATTAAAACGATTGTGTAGGTGTGCTCCGTTTTGAAAGGCTTCAGCCAAAATCTAGGTTCAAAATTCTAATTTGCCTCTTTTTGAATGAAATGCACTAAATCTTCGATTGAAGCAGCCGAATACCCTCGACTTAGGTTAGATGTATCACCGATATCGACACTATTGTAACCATTGGGTTTTTTGTTTGGTGAGGCATATAACTTAGAAATAAAAGAATGGCAGATAGTTTAATTATTACCGTTTTCTCCTCTTTGCCATAGTAATCGTCATCACTACTTAGATCTCTTGGAATACATTGAAATTTTTGATCCTTCGAGCAGCAGGGCATATTTTATATACAAGAATTTAATTGTGTAGTTAATTGTTATTTTGAAAATAACTTTTTTAAACTGTAATTACTTTTTTATTGTAATTGCTCTTTATAATAGAATGTTTATAACCAAAAATACTTAAAAGGAATATTTTTGGAAAACATTTTTTTTAACTAAATTAATTAATATCACCCACTATATTTGATTACTTTACGAGCACGTCATATTGTAGTATTTCAATAGGTATCATTTTATATTTTTATTTTTATAAGTCTGAACTGTCATTTAATATTATTTTTAGGAAAACTGTGTTCTTTATTTATTGAAAATGCTTAATATTTTAAATCAATCTTGTTCAAAAATGTTGTTAAAACTCTGTCTAATACCCATACTTAAGTATTAACATTTAAAATTCTATTTTGTCAAATAACAATAATACTTCGTATAAAAATTATTTCTGAATATTTACGTAAAAAATTACAGATCAAGTTCATTTCTTTTATGGAAAATCATAACCTGATGGCCATTTCGTTGGTTCCTATATAGCTCTACAGGGAGCTTTTTTCGAAATTTTTAAATAAATTTTAGAGGATACTTATGTTTTTAATTTCATATAAGTACTACGCCTATGAAGTCGAAAAGCAACAAAGCAACCAATTTGATTTTTAAAAATTTCATTATGCTTCCTTAAGGTGCAACGCATTCAGATGTCGTCTATATGACTGAGATTGCTTCAGAGAAAAAATCTTTGATGTACTTTAGACAGGGCATAGAAGGTGAACGCTAACATCCGATGGAATTGTCAGGTTATAGCTGATGTTTTGACATTTAATGGGCTCCAATGAAGCCACTTAAGTAAATGTAATTTTATTATTTAAAAATAAATGCTGGTTAAAAATCGAACATTTTTGTAAAAATGTTTTCCACAAGCCTTTAATGAATGAAAAATATTTTCTATTTACGAAACCATTATTATTAGGTAAACAATTATAAATTAAATAATAAACACTTAAAATATTATGTAGACTGTTTAGAATACAGTTTATTCACTAACATTTCTTTCCAAACGCAATTTTATTTTATTTTCTTGTATTTTTTATAAAAAAAAATAAAAGAATTCACACATTTTAATATATAAGTAGAATACACAAAATAATATGTATATGTGATAAATACTCGTATTTATTATAACTAGATCGTTGGTTAAAATTAAATAAATAAAGATCTTTTTACACAAAATTAGAAAATTGTTTTGAAAAGTCTTCTACTTAAACTTTATTTTTTTTTTTATCGATTTTTTAATTTTTTCTTTATTTTTTATTCTTTTTTTTATTTTTAGATTTTACTTTTTTTCCTGTACATTTTCACTTTGTCAAAAAAAAAATCATTTGTGCACTCTTCGCGATTTGATTTAATACTGAGTAATGATTTCTTTTTGTTTTTTTTTTTTTTTTTGTTTCATTATTTTTGCTTTTCTTGGAGACACGTCAAAACTTTTGTATATGAACGATCAATTTGAAATCAGTGATATACTTTTCTTTATGGGGGAAAATGAGATGACTTAAGTTTTGCTATATAATAGTTGTGAAGTGAGTATGTGAAATTGTAGAATGCTCGTACTCTATCAAATATTTTGACAATAGGAAAAGAAACGAAAGACAGTCATATATAGTATAAGAGATCTCCAACAGACACTTGCAAACTTTGATAGTTAATAATAGCCATGTTGTTGAAGCAATATCGGGCAAATTAGATGTTATTTATTCATTATATTTTACCAAATTTCCATGAATAGATATGGCATTCAACAACACTGCCAAATAATAGAATTGTTTTATCGAAATGGATATTCTGTTTAGGCAATGTAAAAATGATATTTTATCACAAAATCAACCATGGCGATGAGACCCATATCTTGATGCATTTTTTTTTAGACCAATACTCAGGGGTAAACACCTACTAAATACAGTGCATTGTATTATAATGTTGAATATATACATAGATAGATGTTAAGCGCCTTATGTCAATTTGACAAATTGATGTCAATTTGATCACTCAAAGGCCAGTGTTATACCTTCACCTTTGAATAATCAACAACAATTGCTCCACCTGGATGTTGAATGTGAGTGGTGAGCATCCTTTATGTAGATTAGCTGTTATCTTCCCAGAAGGTGGCGCTGTACTCCTAATCGTTCGTTTCTTGGTGGAATAAACTGGAAATATCAGGGAGCGGTTTCTTGATGATGGACTTCTTTATTTTTAAATTTTAGTTTTTGAAAAACCGCAGTAATTTTTTTTTTAATTTTTTTCTCCTTCGCTGGGATCTGAATCTTAGTCGTTTGAGTTTCTTTGCGCGAGCTCTAACAACTACACCACGACCCCCCAGTATATGGGTAAGTAAGGAAACATAATTGTCGAATTTGAAGCGATACCAATCTGCATGAGATCCAAAGGCGTCCAATGTCAGTATATGTTGGGGATTGTAGTGTGATTATATCATTAGTTTTTTGGGAACGACGTTGGTCAGACTAGCGCTACAGTTCAATGAATACCAACATCTTCTGGACTGAATAGCAATAGAATAGAACAATTATTTTCATTAAAAATTTCAGCAATTTGCACGTTTGCAAACTTAACAAAAAGCAACTATCAGCTGTTAAGTGAGTGGTCCAATAAAGCAGTGATGCCAACTCAAAGTTGTGACACTATAAAAAACACCCATTACAATCTCCTTTATACGTTAAGAGATTAGACCTATCGGTTATATTATTATTCCGTACGAAATTCCATGAGCAAATATAATTTTAAGGCTTATTTGTAAATTAAGAACAGCACCCAGGGGTCACCCCTACTCGTGTAGTGCATAGTGCTGATGTAGGAAAATATGAGGAGAAGATGGAGTAGTATTTGTGGTCATTTGACTTAAACTTACTAATGTTGTATCAGTCAAAGTCAAAACAAAGATCCTACTTTGAAAATGCAAACCGCAAGAAAATCGGTTGCTGTTGATTGATTATTCAATGGCCAGTATTCTAACTTCACCACTAAATAATCCACCAGCAATCAATCCCGAGAAACACGCACAATAAAGCTTAAATTAAGGGAGGAATTATTAAGATTATAATTTACCAGCATCAATCTAAATTTTATATTAAATCTCGACGATGATGTAGGTTATAATAATTTTATTAGATGTTGAAGACTCGAGTTCGAGAACCAGAAAAAGTGATAAATTTTTTTATTTAATTTTTGTTCCGTCGGAAACGCTTTAATTAGATCAAAGGTAACTGCAATAAATTTACAAAAAAATCAAAGGAAAAGTTATGTCCGTGAAGGAATAGTACAGTTTGGCTAGTGTACCCTACAGCTGCAAAACTATCAATAGTCAGCCCCATCGATAGTTTCGATAGTTTAAAAAAACTATCGATAGTTATCGGTTTTCTATTTTTCCGAGAAAATTAGAATCGCAATACGAATTATTTGATATATTTTTACTAGGTTCTTCTAAAATCTAGTGGAGAAGTAGAATTCAATTTGTATCGAAAGTTCAGTAAGTAAAACTCTATTAAAATATAGGAAGTACCATGTATGTATAGGGGTTATTATTCGCTTTTAACTGTGTTTCATAATAAATGTATTAATTTAAATAAAAGACATACATATGTATACTATTGTAACATAAATTTCAATTTTATTACAAAATAACAAAAAAAAAAGCAAATTATATGCCAAACAAAAAAAAAAAAAAATTAATTAAAGCTGTTAATTTGAGATAATTTTTTTTTTAATAAACGTTAACCGTAAAAAGGCTTTAACGTTCAAAACGTAAAACATACATTCTACATATGTAAATATCAAAATTTTAATTAAAAGGGATTATAAAAAACAATTTATAAATAAAATTAGATACAGAAGCGTTAAATTTAGGTATTTATAAGTTATACCAGGTTTACCCAATAATTTTTGTTAATGAACAAGAGTTTATCGACCGTTTTTGGTCGATGGTCTTAATTGGCTTGTCCGCTTCTCTGAAACTAGGGTGCGAACGTTTAAGGTAATCTAATAAATTTGTAGTATTGCCGCTAGTTTTATAATATTTGCCACATAAACGGCATTTAGCACAATTTTTATATTTGGTTATTTCAAAATAAGTCCAAACATCTGAATATGTCCTATGTATCTTTTTTGGAATACCCTCTTCATCACCGTTGCCGCTGAATAAAAATAACTAAGTTTAAATGAAATTACTTTCCCTAAGGAGTTTAATAGGATAACACTTTTTTGAAATATTGACTGTATTTTATTTTACATAAAATAAATGCAAATATATTTACCCAATTCACAAAATGTTATAGTTGTCGTAGATCGGTAGAAACTATGACAAACTACAACTATTGTACATAATGTTGTTGGTAATTTCCATGTCAAAAACTACTACAACATGTACGACAATTTTTCCTACGTTTCCGAAATGTCGTATCCATACACCAGAGTTGGAAAACTTTTTTTTTTATTTATTTTATAATTATAATCTACAACAATATAACATTTTGTGAATTGGGTAATTATTTTTATTGAAAAATTAGAACATACATACAAAAATTTACCGGCGGCAAAAAACCTGCGTTGAAAAAGTTCACTTTTAAAATTTTCCGATAGTATCGCTACCGATAGTAAAACCGTCGATAGTCGGCCAAAAATAAAACTATCGATGCTATCGATTATTTTGCAGCTCTAGTGTACCCCTGATCATTGCAGTTAACTGATCTAATTCAAGCATTTCTGTTGGAATAAAAATTATAACAATTTTAGATTGATGCTCAGTTTGTATACAAGCTTGAAATGAAGTCTCCTGATTTTCCCATTCTTGTTTTTTTATCTCATTTTTGTAATATTTTAATAGTACTTGTAACATGATTTTGAAATTATGCGTGCGTATGAAAGGTGAAACATCATTACTATTATTTTAAAATTGTAGTAATTAAATTCACTTTTTGGTATAGAAAAACTTACACGAAATTTTGTTTTATAATTCTTAACTAGAGGCCAGCTAAATATTTATAATCGAATATGTTTTCATATTGAAAATTACGCATTTATATTAGAAAATTTCACTTGAAGTCACCACAATTTTAGTTAAAGAAATTTTTGTTTTCGTGGATTCAAATTGCAAATTTGTGCCAAAGTACATATTAAAGTTATTCATTTTTATTCAACAGAATTACTAAATTAAAAACACACTTCGTTTTGTGTTCCTCTCAAGTTTAATTATTTAACATTTAAATTACAATCATACATATGTGCGTATATAAGTCAATGAAAATAAGAATAATAACTTACATTTACATAAAATACACTCCTGCTCATTATGGCTTTCAATTTTAATTCACTTGTTTTAGCAAATGGCCAAGTTTTATTTAAAACTGTTCGTTTTCAAGTACTTGCATGAGTACAACTTAAGAAAATATAGGCAAAGCTTTTAATTTTACTTTTAACTAATTAGACATTGTTTATACTCGTATATTCGTATTGTTGTTTTTTTTTCTCAAGCTTTTTTAAGAAATTGAGTTTTTTCTATTGTATATACATATACAGAAGTAAAGTTAAGTTTATTTAGTTTTAAAAAGACAAAAATGTCTAATTAGATTGTTAATTAAAGTTTATAATCGTATGCTATCGCCATCACTAATAGCTAATTGTTAGGCTTAAATCATTTACTTACTTTTATAAGAGAACAAAATAAAATTTTTAATTAATTTTGCTTTCATTCCTGATTGAAATACATCTCTTTTCAAAGTCTACAAGCACTAATAGCCCCGGGGGGACAATCATCTTTAGTTTTTCACATACTTTTGGCACAAATATCAACAAAATTAATTACAACCTGCTTGTCTATGACATTCATAGTTAGGCGTTTTAGCCACTACACCATGCTACCACCATTGAATTTTAACTTTAAATCCAATTTACCCATTTAATACAATACTTATTTTCGATAAAATGTCAGCACTTTCGTGTTTTTTAAGGACAATACATATATCGAGAAAGCATTTATTGTAGTTTTCTTCCTTAAATAATAAAAAAAGCTTCGATAAAAACAAGATCGAGATAATCAATCCCATGGTAAAAGGTTATCCATTTTGCGGTTTCAAAAGTAAAAGTAAAGAAAACACATATAAATTATTTTTTTCATGATATTTCTTTTTTATTATAAAGTTTGAACGTTGACATTATGTGTGAAACACGACATTATTTAAATGACCTCCACTCGACGTATTGCAAGCATTGATTCTTTTGAGGTAATTTTCGACCACTTCTTAACACATATTGGGCGGTATCTCAGCTATAACTTGACGAATGTTGGTTTTTAAGTGCTCAAGAGTTGAAGGTTTAAGGCATAAACAAGGCCTTTCGCGTAGCCCCACAAAAAAGTCTGATTGTGTCAAATCGCATGATCTTGGTGGTTAGTTGATATCGCCACGACGAGCAATTATGCGGCCAGGAAATGTCTCTTGCAATAAAGCCATATTTGCTCGAGTTGTGTGGCACGTGGCACCGTCTTGTTGAAACCACATATTCTCCAAGTCGTATTCTTTAATAGCAGGCAAAATAAAGTCGGTTATCATCGTTTTTGAAGAAGTAAGGTTCAATCACACCTTCGGACCAAAGATCGCACCAAACAGTGACTTTTTCTGGAAGATAATGGCCCCTCTTCAATTACTTGAGGATTCTCAGAACCCCAAATACGACCATTTTGTTTATTAACATACCCATCAAGTGAGAAATGTGCTTCATTGCTGAAGAAAATTTAGTTCGAAAAATTGCCGTCTACCGCCTGTTGTTCAAGCACCCATTCAGTTGTTGCGTGATCTGGACTTTATATGGATCTAGGTGTAGATCTAAATGAAAAATACGCAATAATGTATCGTAAGGTAGTCCTAATTCCTGAGAACGACGAGGAATCGACACATTCGGGTCTTCGGGAACACTTTCACTTACGTCAGCGATATTTTCAGCGGAACGAGCCAAACGATGATGCACAGGCCTTACAATATTTGTAACCGCTCCAGTCTCTTCAAAATTCTTTACAATTTTGCCAATTGCTTGCGTAGTTGGACGATTATGTAAACCATAATCTCCTTTTAAAGCACGATATGTGGCTGTGGCACAATCACCATTTTTGTAGTAAGTTTTGATAATTTTTATGCGTTGTGTGATAGTTAAGCGATCCATTTTCGTCAATGTTAGACTTTCAACTGAAATGAAAAAAATTGGTTTAACAACCTAGTTTGACAGATATCGAATTCCAGTCCCATACTTTTGAAACGACGAAATGGATAGCCCGTTATAATCATCTTTTTTTGTTAAGACCAATACAAAGAGGAGGAATGTTGAATATATACTTATATGGATAGATGTTAAGCGCCTTATGTCAATGGGAAAAGTTGCTGTCTATTTGATCATTCAAAGACCAGTGTTTATACCTTCGCTCTCTAATGATCAACAGCAATTGCCCTATCTGTCGGTGGATGTTGATTATAAGTGGTGAACGTTTTCACTAAGTAGGTCAGCTGTTATCTTCCCAGAAGGTGGCGCTGTACTCCTGATCATTCGTTTCTGATGATAAAATATACTGGATTGTCAGGGAGCGATTTCTTGAAGATGGACTACTTGGGGAGGAGACCTCTTATTTTTAAATTTAAATTTTTGAAAATTATAATTTTTGAAAAAAAAAATTTTTTTTAATTTTTCTTTTTCGCTGGGATTTAAACTTGGGCTGTGTCCTCAATTTATATTGATAATAAAAATTAAAAACTAAACTTGTTTTTTTTTTTTGTAAAACGAGACTACCTTATGATGATTATATTATGATCTGCCCTATTATTACAACAAAAAAACTGACATTTTTATTTTCCCATTCTAAATTTTGCGACTTTTTATACAATTTTTATTTAAGATAAACATTGGAATAAGTTTAAACAAAATACAAGAAAAATAGATACATCATCTCCTGAATCCCATAAAAATTCTATATTGTTGTTTTGTTCACTATTCAAACTTTTTTTCTTTATTTACTAAAAACACCTGATATTTTGCCACAGAACAACAAATTGCATCAATTAAGTAACGAAACGGCACAGAACAGAATAGAAAGTAAAGACTTATGATGAGACTTTAAAGCTCTTACAATGTAATAATTACAAGACAGACAGTGTAAGCAAAAATTGCGAAAAATGTTCGGTACAAACATACGTGTATTCCTTTTTTTATATTTTCGTCCCCATTGCTACAAACTTCATTTGTGCGTCTTAAAATTTCTGTAAAAGCCCAACTAGTTAAAAAAAAGGAAAAGTTTGCTTTCAATTAACAGTCTGTTAATTATTAAATACGGATAAGTTTACAACAAACACAAAAATTAATTTCTTTTCAACCAGCAACAAACTCACCTTGTATTACCACCTTTTTATCAAATCCATGGTAGAATTATTATATGATAAACCTAATTTACCAAAACAAAACCATATGTTAATAAGTAGGAAAATAAACAAAACGAAACGTTTATCCCATTTTGTTTTGTTCTTTACAATGAGTAAAACAAAACCAAAACAAAAAAGTGAGAACGATTGTCCCATTTCGTTTTGTATGTATATTGTTTTTGTTTTGAGCACTACAAATACACTAACTCAAATTTGCGTAGGTGAACAAAAAATGAATGAGAGGAAAAAGAAAAGAAGAATAGAAAAAAGAGCAAATTATACGAATGTAACGGAATAACAAAGAAAGCACAAGACCGAAAAGCGAATGGTTTCGTTTGCACTCTTTCTCATTTAGAAAATATTTGTTTTGGTTTTGCTCATGTACAATACGATGAAAAAAATGTTAAAAGTTTATGACTTTGTGGTAACGTTTGCTAAATGTTTTGTGTGTTTGCCCACTCTGCGTTAAAGTTTTCCATTTGCATCATTTCTGGGGCCTATTTCACTAAGCTACAAGTTTACAATTACAAATGTTTTTGCCTTTAAAATTGTAATTTGTAAATAATTGTGTTTCATAAAAATACAATTACAAGTTTGTAGCTACAATTGATTTTTACAATTCACAAGTCTACAAGTCATACTTCTACAAGTCGTTTTGTTTCATTAAAGAAAATTTTCACTTGTACACTTGTAGAATTGTAGAAAAAAAGCTTAGGGTCGACAGAAACTCTCAAAAAAATTTTACAAGTTACAAGTGAATGATAAATTGAATTCAAATTAGATTTTTAACTCTTTTTTAATAAAAATTAGTTCAAATAAACACAAAATCACCCAATTTTAATATTAATTACCATTAATTAATTTATTTTGTTTCTTTTTAATTATTTATCTCTTTGTATAAGTGGTTATTTGTAATAATAAAAACATATATCACTATGTTTGCTTATTACAAATTATCCATATTAAATAATTGTAAAAGTATTTAAAATAACTTTTGGAATTTTTAGACTGTAATCAGCAGTTCTATATTATTCATGGATACTCTAATATACATACAGTGACTCAAACAACTTACCACGTGTTTGAATGTCCTGTGGTCAAATGGTTACAACTTCAGAACTTTTTCTTCAATCTTGTTCATGGAGCACTTATTTCTTTTGTTATTGTGTTTTCTTTTAAATAGATGCATGAGAAAAACAATCTAGGAAACCGTTATATTTTTTTGTTCAGATAATTAAAAAAAGTGAACATTGTTAATTCTTTGTGTTAAATTTTTCTACATCCCCAAATGCAGTTAGAAGTGAAATCAGAAGGAATAACTAAGAAAAACTTTAATTGCACTAAAATGTGGCTTTTCCACTGCCTATTTAGGTAAGTAAATGAAATAAAATCTTTAGCCAGTAGAAAGTGGAGACTGCAGTTCAAATTTATAAAAATTTTATCTTATTTGACAATTTTAATCTGTCTGTGTAGCGAGTAAGAAATTCATTGCATTCTGCTGGTCAGGGTGGTCGAGCAAAAGTAAACAAACCACTGACCACAAAACGCCATCGAAAGCTTCGCCTGGATTTTGATCGGACGCACTTAAATTAAATTAAATTAGATGATGGACGATTGGAAGATGGTCCTGTTTCCAGACTAAACCAAAATTAAATTAAATTAGTTTTTCAACAATACAATAATTTGAAATTCACCGCCAAAATAACTCAAAATTGGATAAATGATACCGAACTGAAAGTAATATAAAGTAATATTCTGGCAGAGCTGAAAATGAGTGTAGTGGTAATCCCAAAAACTTTGATTGAATTATGACGGCATGTGGTTAAAACCTGGGGAGAGATACCTCTCACTATCTATGAAAACCTAATAATAATAATTGCGGACGGTTGCTATATAAAATATTAATTTACGTACTTTAAGAAATTATATATGTTTAAATAAACACAAACAATTGACCACATGCACTTTTTTCCTTTAGTTGAATATAAAAAGATAAGGGTTTCCTAGATTGTTCTCCTAATGCACTCACTTAAAAAAAACACAACAATAACAAAAATAAGTGCTCTACGAGCGAAATCGAATAAGTGATTTTGGAGTTGTAAGCTTTTCAACATGGAACATTCAAACACGTTGTCAATTGTTTAAGTCTGTATAGTCACACATATGTTTAATTTATCAAAATAACTTTGTAAAAATATTTTATTTCATTTAAAAGAATTACGAAATATTAATAAAATGTGTTACATTGCGTTTTTATAGGATGTTTTAGCACTTTAAGTAATAATATATAAGAATTGTAAAATTAATATACTATATATTCAAAAGAACTTGTAATTGTAGAAATTGTAGTTTACAAGTACAAAATTCTACAATTGTTATGAAAAATTTTATGCAACACAATACATCAGCACTTGTAAGAATTAGACTTGTAATTGTAACTTGTAAACTTGTAGAATTGTAGTTTAGTGAAATAGGCCCCTGGTATTCTTTTTAGAATGTTGATTTAAAACTAATGTTAAATCTTTTCTGGCTAAAAGTGATTTTGGGTAAAGTGATTGCGTTAAGTGATTTTTTAAGTTTTTACAATTTAAAATAAAGAATTAAATACAAACAAAACTATAAATAAATGAAAAATATTTATATGGTATTTCATTTAATGAAATATTAATTAAATCCACGTTGTATTTTTGTTTTGGTTTTTTACCTTGGCTGCAGTATTGAATTTTTTGACGCATAGGTATCATAAGTACATAATACACAGTGTTGTATTCGATTGCAAACCAGTTTTACATTGAAATGGTTGTACCACGATTAAATCCAGAAAAAACAAAAACAAAAATTTTTATATTTTAAAATAAAATAAAACTTCATAGTTGTTTTCTCTTTATTTGAAATTTAACACGAAAGAAAAAAAAATGCCAAAATTTTAAATTAAATATTTTTCTTAAATTTTAAATGATTTGTTTCAATAAAACTCAATAGAAATGTTTTAAATATATGTACATATAATATGTATATATGCATGTAAGTGTAATGAGTATTTTTGTTTATTTATTATTATTTATTAAAGACAAAATGTTAAATATAAAAAATCATAAAACTATTATGGCAAATGTTTAAAATAAAATTTTTAATTCAATATTTGAACTTTAAATTAAAAAACAATATTATGAGTTATACAATTAATAATTATGAAAATACATTCATACATATATACATACGTGATGAGAGAAGAAATGAAATATTAAAAAAAAAAATTAAAATAAATATATGTAGATATAAATATGTAAGTATATATAATATATAAGCATTGGGATATATAGGTTTCTTTGTTAATTATTAAGTATATGCATGTGTAGAAAAAACTATTAATACTCTTTTGATAAATTATTTAGTTTTTTAATTAATTATATAAAGATAAAATATATGTTTTATTTACAACAAATTATATTTGTTTAATAGAACTCCTGAAAATACAAAGACTTAAAATTTAAATTTAGAATTGAATTTGGAAATGTTTACCAAAAAGTTGTATGTATGTATGTACATATTTAGACTTAGACTTTAGATGACTAAGAATATTTTCTGTGAAAAAGAAAGAGAAAAAGAAACATATACTGGTATTTCAGGAAGATTTATAAGAAAATATAAAATAGTTAGAAATTAAAATAAAAAAATAAAATAACTTAAAATACCAATTTATTACTAAAAACAGCCTTTAAAAAATATTCAAAAAGTGTTGTATTTTTTCTTTAATTAAAGAAAAAATATTAATTTTTATATCATAAAAATTGATATCTAAGGCTGTTACTGTAACTAAAATATAATTTTGCTTTTTGTTTTTTTTTTTAGATTTGTTTTAGGCCAAAAATTTACCTATTTCTAGTTGTTCTAGAAGGTAAGAAACGTTTGCCTTGTGTTGGTTTATCAGGTCCTTTGTAATATTTTGATAATGTTTTACTTTGTCTAGTTGGGCGGCTGGGTGTTCTGAAATATATACAAAAAATTTTGGCAATAAGTAATTTTGGTTTTTTATATATATGTGTGTACGTGTCGTACCTATTAGCTGTAGCTTCGTCTTCTTCTTTTTTATTAGCACCATTTGTGGACTCCGTATCGTTGTCATTGCTAGTTGTTGTTGTAGTTTTATTATCCTTCTCTTTTTCATCCTTAGCTATGGCAGCTTCAATTTCATTTTGTTTGTCTATATTTCGCTTACGACCTCTTCTTTTTTGTGTTGGCACATGATCCTTTGCGACAACATTTGTTGCATTGACGGTTGTTGGTATATTGGGACTTGTAGATTCTTCTTTTTCCGATTTGCTAAAATCAAAAAAGAACACAATATTGTCACTAAATTTTTAAATTACAACTCTATACCTCTAGAAATTTATTGGGGTAGCATAAAAGTCTATGTATGGATTTAATTCATTAAAATAACAAGTACTTACTTAATTTCCTCTTTAATTTCGGTTTCCTTATTGTCTTCCGTATCCTTTTCCTTATCTTTTAAAGACTGCTCATTTGAGTTGAATGCTTCACTATTACGAATTGCAGCAATTTTGCGACTTACAATTGGAGAAAGTAAACTACGAGATTTATCTTGCACCTTTGTAATCGAAGATATTTTAAATTCTTTCTTATCCTCCTTCTCAGTAGTGGCGGTATTAGTTGATAACTGTTCTCCTTGCTCATTATCATTACTGCGCACCATTAAGGTTACTTTATCGATTTGTTCTTCTACATCAACTATCGAAGAGCAGTTTTCAGCGTTATTGCCTTTGCCCTCGACCACTACGATTTTCTTAAGTACCGACTTTGTAGTTGAGTCGGCATCTTGTATTATTGTATTCGTTGTTGAGGAACACAATTCTTTTTTTCTTTGCTGTTGTTGTTCTTGAGCCTGTTTGAGAGATTTCTTAAGAGCTGTTCTTATTTGGTTTATAGATTGTTTGGCGCTCGGTAGCACCGTTATTGTACTTGGAACTGCCGACGAAGATGTGGCAGCCTCTGTTTGTGGAGCACTCATATTAGCTTTTGTGGATAATTTTTGCAAACCAATAGCTTCAAGTAGTTGCTGGCCTAAAGCCGCCTTGCTTTGTAATTTCTTTTGATGTGAGACTTTTAATAACGACGTACCTGCTGTGGGACTTTTAGTCAAAGTTTCTTTGACGGTATTGTTTTTGGGGGTTTCTGTTTCATTAGGCACTACAGTGCTTTGGTTAGTTGTAGGGGGGGATACCTGTGTGATTGTTTCTTCAATTTGTTTTTCTTTAGCAGGTGACACAGAAGATGTCGGTGCCATTGTTTGCTCTTTGTCTCTCAGATCAATTGAGAAATCAAAACGCTCTCTAGAGGAGTGTATGACAGTCTTGCGTCTTTTTATAATGGGTCGTGTTATAAGTGGTACTGAGGGTATTAGAAACGGATTGAGAGCATCATTTTTCTGGGTTGTTGATTCGAGGCTATTTGACGTGGTGATGGTATCCGAAGAGCTGGTAGTAGTTACAGGTTCCATTAACACAATGTCATCATCTAAATCAATTAAAGCATCAAATTCACTGGGCGGCAAAGTAACCAAACTAGAAATACTGTTGCGTCTGCGTTTTTGAACATTTTTATTTTTCACTACAGCAGTTTTTTGTCTTTCTAGCAAAGCCATTAAGGCTGCATTGGCATCATTGCCACTAGAGGAGCCATTAAGCAAATTAAATTGTGAAATAAGATTAGAGTTTAATTCGATTTGTACATGGGGCCCAGCTTTTGTGGAACGTTGCTTAGGTTTTGGCATAACCTCCTCTTCAGACTCGTTGTCCTCCTCATCGGATATAACAATAGAATCTCTGGCTTTTTGGGCAGCAGCTCTACGTTGTCTTTTAGTTGGTGTTGAGTCTTCTGCTGGCTTATCCATTTGGCCATCTCTTTTTAAGTTCTTTGAAGGGTTGAAGGATGTCTTAGTTAGAGGTGAGGATTTTCTAGCTTCCGCTTCTTCTGAAGTGGCGGGCACCAATTGTACTGATGTTTCCGGAGGCAATTTATAGGGTATGGATTTGCTGATCTCGGCCTGGGCGGCTTCCATGGCCGACATGGGTTTTGCGGCTTGGGCTTGAGCATGTGCTAGAAAGGCAGCTGCCATTTGTTGTTGATTCATGGCTGCATCTTTTAGCAGTTGTTGTTGCTGGTGTTGTTGTTGTTGCAAAACTTGAGCCGCTAAAAAAACCGGCGCCAAATAAGGTCCCAGCAATTGTGTCAAATCAGTGTCTTGCAACAGATTTACGTCAGACATAATTTCAGTAAATTTTGTATTTTTCAAACGTTGTAATTGCAATTCCATATTTTGGTTATTCACTGGCCACTTTAATGCCTTTAGAATTAATTTTAACAAATCCATATCACGTATAACACGACCCAGTAATATATCATCAGGGAAGCCCGGTTTAATTGATGTAATACCAAAAGGTAGTAACTGTTCTGTTTGAGGTATAACGGGTGTTATAGTGGCAGTGGTGGTGGGCATTTGCGGTATTGCTGGTATAGCCGGTATTACTTGTTGCTTACCGCTTAAATTTAAGGGAGCTTTACCTTTCGTTTTCTCTAACAATTTATTTTTAGGAGCAGCAATAATTATTTTCTCCGGCAATTCATCATCAGTCGCTTGATTAACTACTTCAGCCAAAGGAGTTTTATTTGAATTCTGATTGCCTGCTTCAGGCTGTTGTTTTTGCTGAGAAGATTTTAACAATGACACTTGACCTGAATTATTAGCCTTAATGTTATTTAAAGCTTTAACCAAATTCTTTCTCTTTTGCTGTAGCACATTATCGACTGTTGTTGCCAGAGGTAATTGAATTTTTTTTATTTCTTGTTGATCGTTGTTAGTAGTAGGATGTCCTATAACATAACCACCACTGCTATATGTTGTAATATGCGTAGTAGTTGGCGGCATTTGTTTAACTTTTTTAGTTTGTCGAATTTTAGGAGGAAAGTGTTGCAACTTCGGTGTAGTTATTTTCTTATAGTTATTGCTGTTGTTCGTTGTATTAGCGGCCTCCACTGGCTGGGGTGTTATAACTTTTTGTATGGTGGCTGGAGTTTTTTGAGCAATCGATTTGGGTGTATAACGTGATTCCATCAGAATACTTTGTCGTCTTTGTGAATTTGAAATCATTTTTTGTTGATTGTCCCGTGTAAGAGGATCGGACACGGACACATTAACCACAACTTCTTCTTTACGACCCTGCGCAGCTACAGGCTTTACTTGTGCAGGAATTAAAACAGATGCTGCTTGTGTTGATAATTGTGCCAGTGTTTTGTTAGCACTTGAAGATTCTTCATTATCATCTTTATTAGGGTTTTCAACATCAATAGATTTATTCATTGATTCAGAGGTGCTTTTTTCAGACATCTTTTTTGTAGTTTCAGGTGGACCTTTAGGCTACAGTAAGAATAGTGAAAAATTAAATTTTAATTAAAATAGAAGTATGCTCATTAAAAAAATGTCTGTTTAGCTTACCAAATTGCTTAAAAGAAAATCACGGAACACCTGTTGGGTGTGTGCAGCAATCTTAGATAAGGAAGCAGTGGCATCCACCTGACGAAAGCAGGTTTTACAAAGTACTTTCGGTAGAGCATCTTTATCAAATATCTGTAAAATATTGAAAAAAAAAAAATAAATAAATAAACTTATTGCACTTATTTTGTGATGCAACTTTTCGTATAACATTTAACCTTGTAACTTTAGAACAATAAAAACTGGAATATGGCACTTTGTGTTTTAAATGCCAATTCATTATTTACGAACATAATCTATCATTTAAAAATAAATAAACACATATGTATATGGGCAATTTCAAAAATTTTCAACATTTGTTGAAACTGAGTTCAGATGCTTATTATTTCTCCAGTTTTCCGAATTGACCAAAACGGTCAAAAGGGAATGGTAGGCCACACTAGAAAACTGGGAAATTCAAAATTTCAGACCATCAGTTCTTTATCTCTAAAAGTTATGGGCACTCAAATATTGAAAAACTCAAAAACAGGCTTGAAATTTACAAGAGTTTTTTCATATTTCATCACTTTTCTACTTTTAGTTTTAAACTTCCGATGCCCACTGATATAAAATAAAGTCACTAGACTTAATAGATATTTACACTATAAAAGTTATGCCCATACTACTATTTGGGAAAAAGTTGTATAGCGGTTTATTTTTGAAACCAAAATTTTCCGATTTTTCAATTTTAGCAGTTTTTTCTATAGCGTTTTTGCGCCGTTCAGGAAAATTGCATTTCGTCAACAGTATTTAAAAGATGGTATAATTTGCTAAAATTTGCGCCATATCACGTCGATGTCAGGCTGCTAGTTGCTGAGAACGATGACCTCAAACTTTTATAGAATTGGCGTAAATTTTTCAAAAATGACAGTTTTTCGCGCCTGACATTTGCAATCTTATTTAAAACTGGTTTATGTATTGCGTGATCTAAACTTCTTAGTAAATGGCACCTCAACGTCAAGAAGGCGTTAAAATATTTTGAAACGCAAAAATTTTATAAAGAAAATAAAACTTTTGCGAAATTTCATGATTTTGTTTCGCGTTTCTTTTAGTTAATCCGTTGTTTAAAATCAATGTAAAGTATTGGAAATGAAGTGCGGCGGTGAACTAAAGATCATATATAAATACGTTTGAATTCGGTCCATATTTAGCGGGTATAGCGGCATTTTTCTTCAAACACATTTTGCTTTGTGACATCTGCAGTTATATATAGATTCCGCCGCGATTAACAGCAAATGATAGGTTTTTTTAAGCTTGATAATAAAACCGAATAGGCATTAAAAAATTTTCATGATTTTAAATTTTACAGATCAAAAAATAAAATCCTAACCTCAAAAATAATTCTTATATAATTTTTTTATTTTTTAAATTTGCAAGTTAAAGCATTGTTTTTCTGTAAATTAGTTATGCGTTATATAAACACGTATTATAACAATCGGTGAAACATTCACATTTTTGCAAAAATTCGCTTTTTTTAATGTTAAGAAATTTTAATTATAATTGATATTTTTTATGTATTTTATCAGTGCATTGATGAATTTGGACTGCACTGATGAATTTGAAATGAGTTTCATGCATCCATACAACATTTATTAAAATAAACCAATAAATTTAACTTTAAATTTTTTTTAAAGAAATTTTAACTTAAAACCTCCATAACTTTCGCGCCGTTTGCAATAAATGATTAACGCGAACTGTTTTGGTATGCTAAAATATCACCCTTCACGTGACCAAAGCGTCATTCGTGTCATCCAAAAAAAAAATTTCGAAAAAAAAAATATCAAAATGTCGAAAATTTTTGAAATTGCCCATATATGATTTATAATATATTTTTGTAGAGCTTCCGAAAAAAAAATTGTTTTTTTTGCCGACCGTAGGTGTCGCCTTTTTAGTTTTTTCCTTATATCTTAGGCATTCACAGTCCGATCTTAAAGTGTGATATATCAATGTTTTTCCCTTAGGGGCCATTCTATTTTATGATCCTAATGTCAGATAATTAAAGCTCGCAAGAAACTATTAAACTTTTGCTAAGGCAATAATTCTATAGTTCTAGCAGAAACTTTTTATATTTAATTAATAATTACGACTATCTAAAAATCATTACAGCTTTGCAAAAGACGAATTACTATAAATTCCTGTAGGATAGTCAGCATTTACAATCGGATCTTTAAATATTATGTAACAAAATCGTACCTTTTTGTGAATGTTATTTCCCTAATTTGCTGAGTCCGTCTGTATAAAGTAATTTATTGTTGTTATTGTTTCACTATAGGTCATAATTTTATGGCGTGGACCTTTAATAATGTTAGCCACTAATCATTCAGAATTAGTGCACTAACTTTCCACTACGACTAACTTCGTTTTAGTTAATGCATTAAATTTCTACTACCTTAATGGTTTTATTTAGTGGTTAATTATTTACATCTGAATTTAGCAGTGCCTGCAATATTGCTGCAATAATAATAAGTCGCTTATTGGTAGTGGAAACAATAATGCATTACAAATTTAATGCAGTAAACCCAACTCTCATCAAAAAATACGCTACGAATAATATTCCATTATGCAAAAGTTCCTGACGATAAAATTACTTGTAGCTCCCTTTTATGGCACATGTCTATTTTAACTTTATTTTTTATTGCTTTAAAATTGTATAATCAGCTGTTTTTTTTAATAAATTTTTACTAGATTTCCTATCGTTTATTTTTTCAGATAGGTTTTAATTTTTGATAGAAAATTTTGTTTCAGCAAGAGTAATTTCTACTGGATTTTACTGGAAAAGTGACTAAACAGGCCTAATAAGAAAAAAAAAATTATTAATCATATTAGTCATGTTGAAAGAGTGCACGGAAAGAATTTTAATTAACGGTGAGGTAAAACGAAGAAATTTAATCTAAATTTTGGCTGAATCGGTCAAAAATGTTGCATTCAAAAATTTGATTTAAAAATAAAATAAAAAAATAAAAAATTATATATATGTATTTATAACAATTTTAATTTAATTACGACTTAGTGCCTAACTCTATTAAATTTATGTTTCGTCAGAAACGCTTTAAATAGATCAAAGTTTACGGCAATGAATATTTTTTGGTAATGTGCCTCCAGCACATCTATTAAATTTAATTTGTTATGTTAGAGTACATCGACAACGTTAAAATGATTCACTGATAAATAAATTTGGTATTCTAACAAAAAACACGCAAAAAATGGTAATGCAGTGAAATTTAAGTAAAATTTAAATGCCGGTACTTTTTTAAATTTTGATAGTCAAAATGTTAGAAGTAGGTATACCTACATATGTATGTATTTGTAGAAACTAAGAATATCAATTTTACATAGTAAATTTTGGGAAATTATTGCATTTTATTTTTTGTGGTATTATTTTATGGGTATGCAGGTATAAAAAAATAAGAATTATGAACCACACCTAACCGTCAAGATTTTTTCAGCGTTTCATTTCGCATTTCTCAATTTCAGACTAACTAAATTTGAACCATAGAAAGATACACAATCGAACAACGCCTTAAAGTTATTCAGACTTATTATGAAAATGGGCGTTCAAATCAAAATGTATATCGTGCCCAACAATTGCACCTCTCACGCTCGTCGTTGATGAAAATTATGATGTGGACGATATGAGGTTTCAGCAGGACGTTGCCATTTGCCACACAGCTAACGAAACCATGGCTCTTTTGCACGACAAATTTAATGGCCGTGTTATCTCATGTGGTGGCGACGTCAATTAACCGCCAAGATCTTTTTATTTGCTTTTGTCTTCTGTAAAATTTTTTAATTTTTTAAAAATTAAAATATTTATAAAAAGAATGCTTAAATATTTATGAATTTGTTATTGAAGAGCAAGCTTTTAAATTAAAAGAAATATCAACGTAAGGCTTTTCACACTGCATTCCATGTTTTTATAGTTGAAATACACACGTTTTTATATTGTACTTTTGTATCCTTCTAAAAGTTTGACAAAACTGCTCATAACAGAAAATACTGCAAAGCCAACAATAGTAGCAGCTTAGAAGCAATACAAACTCTTATGTAGAAAAGTGAAAAACAATAGGATAACAAGGGACACTTATTGAAAGAGAGGAGTAGAATGAGGACTATTAGGATGTTATGGAATCTAATGTTGTGTGAATTGTATTTGAAAACGAGATATCCGATGTTATAGCTACATATGTATGTATGTACATTATGTTATAGGTATAAACTAATGTAACGATGAGGCAATTGCTGTCGATCATTCCAGGGTAAAGGTATAACACTGGCCTTTGAATGATTAATTCACAGTACTTTATTTCATTCCTAAGACGCTTAATAATATAAGAAAACTAAATATTCTGTCATACTGTACTGTCCTTTCCACAAAAATTCCAATATACAATGCACAGGATCAGTAGTAGTTTACCCCTAAGTATTGGTCCCAATAAAAAAAGAAAAATATTAAATTTCAAAAAAATTTTAAATACAATTTATACTCAGCGACCACTGTACACAATATATTACATTTATATATTTACTCATACATAAACTTTATTTACAGTTTATCAGAAAAAAAAAACAATTTGCTGTTCTTTCTTCTCAAAAATCTACGGTTTTTGTTCAAAAAACACATATATACATATATATACTAACCCATGAAAATAATTCTCTCACAGCTACATAGACATAGTGCAGATGTATTTGTTTGCTGTTAAAATTTTATACATTTTTTACTCTCATTTATGGTTTAAAACATTCTCATTTGTTTACAGAGTTGCCATAGTCACAGTTTTTACGCTAAATCTGGACGTTTTATGATGTTAAAAACAGAAAGTTTTTTTTATTTTTTGGCAGTTTATAGTTTTTTTTTAATAGGCTGATAAAATCTTTAACATATTAGTTATATGTATTTATTCATTATTTGTTTAATAGGGTAGATACCTACATAGTCTCAGTTATTATAATCTCAACAAACGTAACTCTATTAAAGCGAGAAATAATGTATGTACGTGTGTTACAGCGATATTATAACAACAATGTATAGGTCTGTTTGCGTACTCAAAAATGTGTAAACTTTTTTTAAAGTTTTTTAACCGGACAACAGTTAATTGTAAAATATATTAGTGAAAAATAAAAATATTTGTGGAAATACATAAACATTTATTGACTTAAATGTATTAATGTTAATAGTTGGCTGTTGTGTATTCTGTTACATATTTCTTTATGTCTTTTCTATAGTTTTTACCTGTAAATTTATACAAAAATGAAATGGAATTATCGATATATATGTTTCGATACTTAAGAACTTTAACTTCATTTATTTGTTTATTTATTTTCACAATCAGCTGTTTCAACTAATTCTTAATAAATTTCTCCTTGTTAACTTTATTTGCTACTGGTATGCTTGATAATAAAGTTAGTTTTACTCTCTGTAAATTTCTTACTGACTAAGAAACAAACAGACCTTTTTTTATAGGATGAACTTTTAAAAAAATTTCACACATTGTATATATGTACATACAAGCAAGTATAAAAGCCGACAGCTGTAAAAAAATATCAGCCTTATTTCTAATAAAAAGTTAGCAGCTCGTTGTATGTAGTGGCTAAGTTTGTCATTCCTTTACGTGGAAATTCTTAATCAAACGTACGAGGTCTTTAATTTTTTGGATTCCCTGATCAAATAAAATATATTGAAAGTTTTAATAATATCAGTATACATATAGCGGGTGATAAACTTGCCAGGTTTTTGTTCTAACTTTTCAAAAAAAAATTCATTGCAAAAATCTAAATTCTTTATAGAATTTAACTTTGATCTAAATAAAGCGTTTCAGACGAAACATAATTAATTTTAAAAATTTTTCACTTTTTCTGGGGCTCGAAGTCGAGTCTTCAGCCTATAAACTAACTTGTTTCCTTAATATCCTATCTTATTATCGTATTCTCCACATCTAATTATAATTACTTCCTTATTGTATGTACATTAATCAATATAATGCTTGTAGAATAATTTAACTAATTTTGTTAGCGGTATTTTCTTTAGTTGGCTGTTTTCGTAACGAGTTTATGGCAACACTGTTTTTTGCAAGTCTTTTTTGTTTTCTTCTTTATTTAAAGCAGGGACTGAAACCCTGAAAAAATTGGGTTCGGGTTAATCAAAACAAAAAGTTTGGGTTCAGGTTCGGGTTCAAAATTTGGAAAAAAAAGTACAATATCATTAATTTATTTTTCAAAAAAATTTTTATTTAATTTAAAAAAACTGGTTTACAGCCAAAAAAGCGTTCTTAGTCCACATGCCTAGATTAGTTAATTGGGACCTCCTGAGTACGAAAAACGCTTTTATTATTTTTTTCTAAGTACAGTTTTTTAGATAACGGTACTTTTGTGTTTTTCGGTGTATGGCCCCACTCAAACCCTTGTGGAGTCCAACCGAAAAGTCCGATCGAGATAAGTGGCATATCAATGAAGAGGTAATTGAATACATATTCCGTCGATATGCTGGAAAATTCTATCTGATAAGAAATGGCTGAGATATGGCACCTCAAAGTTCAAAATTTTCCTATTTTTTACGTTTTTTTCAAAATTTTTCATTTTCATTTAAATTTTTTTCTACGTTATATTGAAGATCTGGAATGTTTTATTTTTTCCAAATAGACTATTTAGTTACCAATATTTAAAGTGTATTTTCAAAAAAAATCTGATGAAAAATAAAGTTTTTATTAAGGATTTTGGGGAACGACAATATTTTCATTTTCATTGCTCACACAGTATATTCGGCGTAAATTCAATAAATTTAAATTAAAATGATGAGCGACTTGAACTTTTGCGTTTTTTTTCAGATGGATCTTCGCGAATGAGGAACCATCAATAGTCCGCCATCATTTGTTCATCCTACCAGCCTTTGTAACGTCTCTCAATTTCTTCCATTTCCTGGTGAAATATTTCACCTTGTTCATCTCTTTCGGAGCCACTTATCTCGATCGGACTTTTCGGTTGGACTCCACAAGGGTTTGAGTGGGGCCCTACACCGAAAAACACAAAAGTACCGTTATCTAAAAAACGGTACTTAGGAAAAAATTATAATTGCTTTTTTCATGCTCAGGAGATCCCAATTAACTTATCTAGGCATGTGGCGTTCTTGGTATTTTTCCAAATTAAAAATTTGTAAACCTGTGTAATTGAAATATTTTTTAAATTTTCTTCTTTTCAAAGCTGAAAAAGCCCTTTCTACGCTTACTTGCGTTGCAGGACCTGCGAAGATGATCTGGGCCACCTGATATAATAATGGTGTTTCCATTTTATGTTGCTCCCAAAATCCTAAAATATTTTTTTCTTTTGCCAGCCTTTGATAATATTCGTATATTTTCATCTCATTTTTAACTGAACTATCAATTGAAGAGGTAGCATTTATATTTGAAGAATTATTTTGAGAAAGTACACATAATATTTTTATGTGACAAAATAATTTTTTGAAATTTATGAACCCGAATCTGGATTAGTTTTGGGGTTCAACGGGGTTCGGGTTCATGGTTATAAAAGCACCGAACCCGAACCCATTTCGGTTCGGGTTCGGTTTCAGTCCCTGATTTAAAGCAATTTTTTCCTTGCGGATTTATATATGTGTGAGTGCTATCTTGTTTTTAGAGCGTGTTTAGTTTTTTTATAAGTATGTATGTATGTAAGTTTTTATTTTATTAGACATTTGCTGGTTAGTCATATTGTTGTTAGTGGTGTAACTAAACAAGTACATATTTCGATGCTATTATATCAAGTTGTTATTTTTTACACGTTTTTTTTTCTATTCTATTTATTAGATTTTTCCATGTTCTATACGTGTATTGAGAGTTTTCTCTCTACTTATAGTAGTGTATGCATGCTGATTTAATAGGGGATTACTTATTTTTATTTTTTATATGTATGTATTTACAAGCTTTAACACTCATCAAAAAAAGTTGTAACTCAAGTTTTTGCTTTTTTCTGTGGGAGTGTAAATACATACATACATACAAATAAATACTATGTGTAGCAGGTGTATGCGAATATATTCTTTCAATTCCAACTGGGTCTTCATGAAAAGTTTACCGTTACATTTTTTATTTGTATAAAAAACATTTTAAATTCAATTATGAATAGGTACTTAAAACTAAATATTCTTAAGATTCAGTTCTAATTTAAAGAAAGGGAAGCAAACTATAACCAGATATCAGGATTTTTAACGATTTTTTTAAGTGAGTAAAATATTGGCTCATTTAAACATTTGCAGTCTAATTCATAATAACTCCTTAAGTTAGGTTTTATCCATACATTAGTTATGAGACGTTATCTGTCTTATCAGCTCAAAATAAAAAATCTTATTCACAAACCTTTCATATGACCAAATTAACTAATAAACGATTTTAATGTCATGCTGGCAATACCATGATGTTATTTCAGCATAGAGTTGCATAATAAAAGCTATCGGTTACTTCGGTAATTTTTTAATATTCATAAAAATAATGTAATAGTAACACAATTATACATAAAATAGATGTGATTGAAGTAATATTTACTGTTGTTAAAAAATAACTAAAATAAACTGAAAAAATTAAAAAAAATAAATATCCTTTGAAGCACATTTTTTAGTTCATGTATAAAGCAATCGAAATCAGTTTCATCGCAACTTTTTTTTTCCAATTGTATATTAAAAATTAAGCATTAATGAATGTTATTGTAATCTTTGTCAAAAATCTAAGCATAAATATGCATTCCAAAGTGACAAGCAATCGCATTAATGTTATTATTATTGAATAAACTAGCTTGGTTTATTTCGCTTTATAATTTTAAAAGATAATTAATTTAAGGTGAGTTCAAAGTCCTTTTGTTGATCCGCCATTTGTCTTTAAAACCTTTTACACATTTGACATTGTGCTTGTGGTGGTCCTTTTAAGTCTACTAAAAAATAAAACCACACAGAACTTTAAAAGCCATAATTGTTTGTAAATTTAATTCTTTTAGTATTATTTTTTACTTTATACTCGTATGTTGTGCTTGTTTATATTCAAATGTAATTAAATAAGAGTGTTTCATCTTATTAGAGTTATTTACTTACAAGATTTATCCAGACTAATTACTAAACTAAGTTTGTTTGTTACACTAATAAAAAAGGGACGAAATTTGATTCGCACGAAATATTCTACTTTTAAAATTTTACATAAAAATACTCAAAATGTATGTACATATGTTTCTTTACAGAAATATAAGTAAACTCATAATCCCGAAAATCGCGGGATTTCGGGATATCCCGATCGTCATCCATTGTAGGCAAGTATGTGTACCTGCATACATATTTAATGAAGACAATATATTTTCTATAAACAGAAGTCGTTAAAAAACGTAAAATTTTTCATTTGTCTTATTTTTCCTTTTTTTTTTTTTTGCTTTTCAATATCTTGGAAGTAAAACCGATTAGACAACGCATTTACACAACAAAAAAATTACTGTACCGTTGAAGTGATTATTTTACAAACGTTTGACTGAAATTGGTTTATTTTAAATTGGTAATTTTCAAAAAAATCGAATATCGGTTTCTGCCAAATGTCGAAAGTTCTATCACCCCAATATGTAGGTACCTATTATTTTTAAATATACATTCACATTAACATAGCTTATGGCAAGCTCGCATTTGTCAAATAGGTATTTGATGAAAAGAGAGCAACTACTATTCCAAGGGAACATTTATCCTTATAGGTATTATTTGAATATTATTTAAAAACCGATAATAGGTAGTTACATAATATTAAATTCTTTATTTAAATTTTTAATTAATTAAATTTAAAGCAACAAACAAAAATGATTTATTCTTCAATAAAATTAATTAAAAATTAAATTAAAAATTAATTAAAAATTAATTAAAAACCCCCAACTAGGTATATTTTAAATTCATGTCGCCATGTCAAAATCTAGGACGCCAAGCAAGTTTTAAAACGACAACGGATGACAACCCTGTTCATAACTTGTTTTAGTCAATAAATGCTATCATATGTATGTAAGTGCAATTTCAAATACTCACACTTAACAAAACATACAGCCATACATACATACGTTGTATATACATACATATTTGCAAAAAAAAACAAAAACAAAATATCATAAAAATAATACTTACCCAGCGGGAAATGGTAATCAATGAGAATCGAGAAGGTAATACAAGGAATGTATAGTCTATTGATTACGGAAAGCATTACGCTTAACACAGATCATGTCCTACGAAAGTAATAAATTCTTTTACGGTCCCCTCGTAATAAGTATTAGAATGCATTATTTGTAATGCATAAAGTAATTATTTATTAATAATTTGAAGGAATAAATTCTATGATGCATTATTTTTAATGCGTTATATTATTAATGTATTTATAATATATTAAATTATGCATTAAATTATTAATAATAAATTAATTTCCCCCATTATAAATAAAATAATAGTAGCTATTCGGGAATATTTGTTTTACTATTTTCCATGTTCATGTTAAAAACATTTTGCAAACATACATAGTTATTAATTAATCTTAAACATTAATTTCGTGTCTGCACTTCTGCGCATTTCAACATAAACTGCATTATTTAATAAAATTATTTTTTTTTGCGTAAAAAATAACGGATTTTTTAACTATGAAAAAAAAAAATAGAAAACAAAAAATTTACAAACAAATAGGTATACGCAGAAAAAATAATTTCTTTCTTCTATATTGTGGGAATGTATGTATATGGTTATCGTTATGTAAAATAGAATAACAAAAAAATTACAGTTTTAAAAAAAAAAATATACAAAAAAGACAACAAGCAATAACTTCCTTCTTCATAGATGTGGGAATGCACATGGTAATCAATATTTACTTGTGTGCCACGTGAAATTACCTTCTCGATTCCAAAAGTAATATATTCTGAAGTAATATATTATATAATTTATTATAAAATAAGGTAATTAATCTTTTCCCGCTGGGTATGTACAATCCTTGGTTGATCTTGCCTTTGCAAAGTTAAACAACAAAAGCATCAGCTGCATGAGAGTTACTACACCAAAAACAAACCGATAATGATAAACAATGACGAGAGTATCCATCCACATTATTAACGATAGCAGTTTCAACAACTGCAATAACAACAAAAAAGAAATCTTGTAAAGTGAAAACAACAACTTTTGAGATAACGCACAGTAACAACAGAAACAATATTTTTTTGTTTATTATTTTCGTTTTTAGAGCAAAACAAAATTGGAGAAACAAACATTTCTAACTCACACAGCAATAAGTGTAAATGCAAAAAAGTTGAAAAGAATAAAAGACAAGAGAAAAATTAACTTTAGCCCCAAATAAAGAGAATGAAAAGAGAAAATTCAAGCAGTAGTGTTAATACTTAAAAAAAAAATAAATAAACAGCTCAAAGTAGTTAAAACGATTTCAATTTCAAATTTGTTTCTTTTCATTTTATTCAAAGGTATCAGCCAAACCTAGTATTGTTGCGAATATAGATCACGTTTACGTGTGCTTACGGCTGTTTCTTTATTTCTGCATGAAAAATAAAGGTATCCCTAAGTCTAAAAATCGTCTAAATGGTCCACTTCTTAAAATTGGGAAAAAATTGGCAGGAGAAATTTACAAGTGTTAACTGAATGCTTTAGAGATTGGCTACAAAGATTCTTTACCCTTAACTTGAACATTTCGACAGTGCAATGATCCCAGAGATTATGAAATTTAGATTTGATATTAGCCGGCATAAAGTCTTAATCAAAATTCAATACAAAATTTGGGTTTAAGGGATATGCATATAAAGCAAATAATAGTTTCAAGTAAACCTAAGCAAAAAAGACAGGTATTGAATTTTACAAAATTGTGGCTTTTTATCTAAATACTACGATATAATCGTCGCTATCGATAACCAGTAATTTTGATAGAGTTTTTTAGTTTGGCATTAACAAGCTTGAGATGAACAAGCAATCGATCGAGTGTTTTACCTAGCATTTTCAATAGCTAGCATATTAAATTGTTTATTCTAAAGAAAAGAAATTTTTGTTTGTTTACTCTACAGAAAAAAAGGTTTATTTGCTTTTAATTACCAGTAAAATGTATGTAAATTTTAACTCCTTATGTTAAATGTATGTTTAGACATTCTTAAACGCAGTTTTAAACTACAGTGAACTCGCGGAAACGTGAACTAATTTTTACCAAGGGTGTTCACATTTTCAAATTTGTTCACCTTTTCGATCGGTAAGATTTTAGAACATTTTTGCAATAGATATTGGCTAAAACTCAATCAGATTGGGAAATTTTATTAAAAAAAAATATATAAAATTTTATTCAAACTTTTTTGCCATTTTTTACATTTTCGTGAAAAAAAATTTTAATTCAAACGAATTGTATACATACATATGTATATGTATGTACATATACATAAATTTTTCTACTACTAAAGTTTCTATAATTAAAAAAAATATCATACAAGGGTTACGAATACTTATGAGTCTAGCAAAAGAATTCAGTCTTCAATAAACTCCTTTTAAAAGACGGACTTTTTCCTAAATAGTACTTTTATTGGAAGAAATCACTTATCTTTTTTTGATATTTGTTTTTTTCAACCATCTTAAGTATGGCCTTTTCCTTAAGATTTCTTAACTACACATGTGCATGTTTTATTGAAATAGATAGCTAAATACATATGTATGTATGTTGTCTTATGCTGGGATTCCCCAAATTTAAACGAATTCAAGAAATAAAAGGAAAAAATTTAAAAAACAATTTAAAAAAATGTTCACGTTTTAGAGCTATTTCACCTTGTTCACGTTTTAGAGTAGTCAATGCAAACATAAAAGTGTTCACGTTTCCGAGTCGTTCATGCTTCCGGGTATTCACGTTTTCGCGAGTTCACTGTATATATAAATATGTTTAAAAATTATGTTTATATTAATAAAATGAAATTGCTCCTATATTTAAGTTAGTCTCTTACGCTTTATCTATTAAAGACAGTGAGCTACTTTTGTCCTGAAGTTGTTTCCTTAAACGAATGATCATATCGCTCATTTGCTAAAACAAAGTTTTTGAGTTAATAGTGTAGTGTAGTATGAAGCGAACTGTAATTTAAAACATATCTAAAAATTGTATTTCTATCTAATTTTTTCACTGAGTGGTGATCAAAAGTGTCTTCTACTTTTCTTCGCTTTTTTTGAGTTATGCCACTCTTCTCGCAAATGAGCGATATTTTCATCTTCTGAGTCCGACATTAACATTAATTACGTGAATAACCATTTCGAACACTTAAATTTTTTATTACTCCACTCTATTATTTTTTTTATTAAGTTTTTGCCTATTACACAAATGTTTCTGACATTTTCCATTAAATTTCTTGCTGATATAGTAAATATATACATACATACATATGCTTTGATTCTCTTACAAAGAAAAAAAAATTTAGTAAAAGTTTATATTTTACGAATCGATTTGGCCATTTATTCAGTATCGAATTTTTGTCCGCTACGTTCACTCATTCGACCACAGAAGCGACTATTAGGCCCTGGTCTAGTATGGGGTAGGATTAGTGCAGGATTCCATATACATATGATGTGTATGCCCATAAATTTTACATGCATATGAGAAAGTACAAAATTGGCCATTACAACCCTGTGTCAGGGTTACGGCCAAGCATCTCGCAGCACTCATGTTATGTGTGTTAATTTTTATGCATGAGTACCGGGATCTACAGTTTAAAGTCGACTCCGAACGACAGATTTGAGAAGCTTTTTCATATCAATCAATTACTCCCAGAGCTTTTGCCAGAAGACTGCTGAGAGGTAGTCGCCAAAAGAAATAATTTTTTTATATTTCTTTTTTCAAGATGTCAGAGCTGAGATTTGAACCCGGCGCTATCGGCTTAGTAAGCCAACACACTAGCCACTAGACCGAGTACTAGTACATATTATTTAGAATATTATTATACTCTAAATTACAATATATTATATGCTATTCTTTTGGTAGAAAAGAAAATGATACCAATAGGTAAATACGTGATATTTGAATTCCTCAAAAAACGCGACAAAATCAACGAAAGAGACAACACTAACAAAAGTATTTAGTTACCGTTTGGTAATGTGTGTGTGCAATATTGTATGATAATAATATTAAAAAAATTGTAGACAGTGAAATGAATTACTAAAAATGTAAAAAAGACAGAAACCTAAAAATAAAATTTAGCGCTTTTTACTTTACAACAACTAGTTACATACATACATACATATGCATGTTATCCGTATTTATTTAGATACTTGCATACATAGGCATGTACATGTGTATGTAAATATGTACATTTATTTAAGTAACTTACCTTTAAATAAAGAAATTTATCCAATTTATCCTTTAAACCGGGTGTTTTTAAAATGTATACACATTCAGCCACCGAATTTTTGCCTCTTGTATTAGCCGCGCAAACACGGCATAAATATTCTAAATTCGAATGAAAATCCATGTTGCTGCTACTGTAAACGCGTGTTTTTATTGTTACAGCCACAAACAACAAACAGGTTGCCAAAAATTACACTTGAAATTAACTTTTCCTCTTTTATTTCAATGTTACACAGTTAATTGCCTTTTTTCTCACTTTTCACTTCTAATAACGTACTTACATACATATGTATGTATGTTTGTATTTAATTCTTACTTTATGTTTATAATTTTATTTTGCAATTTTTATTTACGATTTTATTACAATGATTTGTCATTTATGATTTATATATTTTTTTACTTCTTTTGGTAAACAAAAACTGTAAATAATTGAAAATTTTTCCAACACACTGCTACTGAAGGTTTCAGTTTTATTTTCTAAGTTTTTTCTTTTTTTCTATTGTTTAGTTGTGTTATTTTTTGCTTTGCCTTTTAAAATCTCATTTGGCTTGTATGCACGTTTATTATGTGTGTAAGTATTAGTGTTGAAATTATTTTTTCATCACTGTTAATGCATAAGTATGGGTATTGTCTATTTCTTTATTTTATTTTTTGTTCCCAAATTGTTCATTTCATATACAAACTTTCTCTTATCAACACTCTCTTATAATTCTCTTAAATAAAAACAAAGTTTATTTTATATAGTTTTATGCACTGGGAGATTTGCAGTTAGTTTTTTATAGGGTGTTGCCGTATTGCTTTCAAATTTTCTAAAATAAAATAAAAGTTTTGCTTAAAGATGTTTTTTTATTCAAATTTAATTTTCCTTAACAATTCAACTTTTTTTGGTTTTTTGTAATTTCTTAAAATTACGCTTTCATAAATGTGAAACCAATACGAATAATTTGATGTTTTGACTTCCAAAATGCTGAAGAAGAAGTCTGTTAAAACTTTCTGTTTTTCATATATATTTTCGATATTATAAGTAAAAACAAAATGCTTCTCTTTTTCTGGTTGTATTAAAAAATGAGGAATGATAAAATGTGTCTATAGAAGTTTTAACTTTCATTTATCGCGAGAATATGGAATGTAAAAAAATCTTAAAAAATTTGTTACCAAGGTTAAAGAGATATTTTAACCAGTGAATATAGTGAAAGATATGCCAGAGAGCTAAGAACTTTTAAGTTTAAACAGATTATGCATAGAGACAAGCACTTATCTGCATATACACAATTGTTTAACCTAAAAAGGAGTTAAGAATACTTCAATGCAGTACACTATGAATTCATTTTATGCTGTGCAATATATAAAATATTTAAGCATGACTAATACCTGAACAATACTTTGTGTTTCGTAAGTTTAAGAATAACCTTCGAGCCATAATTTCTTTATTAAGATTAAAATATTTTATTTTTAAGGGGTTAGAAATGCTTATTAAATAAGAAAGAAAGCTTTTGTAGATATAGAAAGGTTTCAAATAAACTAGATTTAAAATCTCTCAGTATATATTATTAAAACTTTCCATACCTCCTATATGATAACTATTCAGAGAATCCAAAAAATTAAATACCTTGTCCGTTTCAATTAGAATTTCCCCATATAGGAATGACAAACTTAGCCACTGTGTGCATTGACCTGCTAATTTTTGACTCTAAATAAGGCTGTAGTGTTTAGATTTGTAACAAAAAAGAAAAGGGCCAAAAATTATCTTTATATATAATAAATGTTTCAAAATTATTGCGAAAATCATCAAGCTGATCAAAAATATGGTGATTTTTTATTTGTGAGAAAAATTTATGTTGGTATAAACATAACGTTTTAATCGGTTTATTGCATTTCCGTTCTGTTGTTTTCCCTTCCAGCTAAATAATACACGGAAAAAATCTAAATTGAACAAAACTTCTACACTTGAAGAGAATGAATCAATTTTAATAAATGTAAGGGGTTTTATTGAAGGTAATATGTTTGTTTTTTGATTCATTTTTAATATCTTTGCAAGTCAAGGCATATATGAATTTTTTTAAATGCATTTAAAATGTATGAAATTAAATTGAAATTCATGAAATTATTTAGAAATTGTGAAAATTACAATCTACATACTTGCTAATATGTATCAAAAATGTATATCAAACTTGTGGTAACATTGTTATTACAACAAAATTAAAATAGATGTAAAGAGAGCACACAGCAAATTTTCTATAAAGAAAATAAAAACTAAACATGTAAATAAATATACTCTCTTTAACATTATTTCACTTTTTTCCTAATTCTTTTACTTTTGGACGTGCGTTTCATTTCTTTTTTATTGTTATCATTATTCTTTTTTTATATATTTTAGTTCTTACTTGTATTTTTCTCTTTCTTGTTCTCGCTCTTCTAGTAAAGTGCTGTTAAGCTACATTAAGTTAAAATATTTTTTTTAATACTCCTATGTGTGAGAGTGTAGTAGTTGTTTTGTTGGTTTTTATATTGCCTTCATTTTTTGTTTTTGCATTTATTACATACACTTTTGTCTTCAGACGCGATTCAATTGCTTTTTGGTGTTGTTGCTTTTGTATAGGCTCACACGAAACACAATATTTAAAACAAAATATATACACATGCATGCATAACATACGTATCCACAGATGTATTGAATCAGTTAATGCATACATACATATGTTTAGACGCTTGTGTATTAATGAACATTGTGTATTATTTTTTTTTGTGCTGTAATATAACTGTATATGTATGCACAGAAGTTAAGGGGCTTATTTTTATAACATTATAATGTGTTCTTTCTTTTTATTTTATTTCTATCATTTTCAAGTTTTGCTGCTTGTATTGTTGCTTTTTAAGAATAGCATATACTACCTACATTTGTATGTAAGTAATTATAAATACTAATAGCAGGCAACGCCATCTAGTATTAATACCCAATACATACGAGTACAAAAGGGAAATTACAGAAAACGAAAATATTTGAACTGCTTTTATGGGCAATACAGAGAAATTTAATTTCTTTTAAAAGAAATATTTTAACAATTGTAGGTATTTTTTTATTAAATTTTATTCATCGATATTATTCTATTCTTACACACCGTTTTCTTACAATTTTGATAAATGATTTTAATTTTATAATTTAAAAAAAAGTCTGTTTCTTTCCTTTGTTTTTAACGACCGCTTTCGTATTTAAAAACACACACTTGCACTGTTGAGAGATCAAATGAAAACTGTTTTCGTTTATTAACTAAGCAGACTAGCGTAGCTCAATGTAGTCAACGCTAAAATTACCAACACTATTACACTTTATAAATAACTGTGAAGGTGTAAGTGAGCATAAGAGCGTATATCAAATGAGAGTACATATTGTACATACATATGTGTTTGGATGTGCTTAAGTTATATTTTTCAATCGTCTCTCATACAGTTACATTGTTTTATTGTTGTTTATAATTTTTTCTTTGGTAAGCGGTGGATATGCATGTGTTTGAGAGCATTAGTCGATGTAGTTTGTATGCATGTGAGTAAAGTGTAAGTGTGTACGTGTCATTAGTAAAATTTTTGTGAGTGGATTTCGCATTCAGCCAGCCAGTTTGTTGTGTTTGATTTTACTGTCGTCTTCTTGTCCACAATGAGAAAGTGTGTGTAAAATATTTTACAAGCATGCTTGTTTTAAAAGTAGATACCTATGTAGTAGTGCAGCTTTTAGTCATTTATTTTTTATAATTACCTATTAAATTTAAATTATTAATGTGGTTGATGGTAGTGTATCATAAATTAATTAACAAAAATACGTACTTACATACCAGTATTAATTATTTTTAAGTAAATTCTGCAACAATATACATAATCCTAATTTTTTATCTTAAATTGGTCTCTTACATCATTAATACAAATTCAGTTGTGAAATATATCTCTTCTGCCTTTTTAATATTTTTCATACAATATTGAAGGAATTAATTTTCCAATTTTTATGTAGTGGTATTGTTTGTAGGGGTGTGCAGCATTTATTTTTATTGTTTTTTATGCATGTATATAAATGCATTTGTATGGAAATTTAAAATGCACGGTGGGTCAAAAAAAAATACTTAAAATAAATTATTGCATTACATTTTTTATTACTGATTTTGTGGCATTAATGCCCATATTTTCATTTTTTTTAATTTTAATTATTAACCATAAATGTTATAATAAACATGCTCACTTTTTGTAAAAAAAAAGCACTCTCGGTTAATTTTTTTTTAATTTTTGTGTATTTAGAAGCAATAAAAACAAGTTGTTGAGAAAAGTGGAAAAGTACCACAACTGCGGGCAGTTGCCAAAGTAGAAGACGGACTACCACGGACGCCTTCAGAAAGAGAACGCTGTTTGGGAAAAAGAAAATGAATGGCAACAATAGTTTTTTTTTTTATAATATCTCCAAACAACTATTTGGAACAGAAATTCTCCAAGTGTATCAATTTAATGCACCCTTTCTAGCACCAATAATGCCTCTAATACCTAAATGTCTCGGGTTGAATTAAAATGAAATTTAGACATAATCTGGTGTTTGCAACGTCTTGTTCAAAAATTTTCAGACATTTATATACACAGAAAAATATTATAGTTTTTACTTGTTAATTGAAAACATAAACTTGTTTTGATTAAATAATTTAAATTGATAGCATTAATTTGTTTACTGGTGAAAAAAATAAATAATTTTTTCAATTGATATCGTAAATGTTTTAATTGAAACACATTTTTAGTTTTTTCTGTGTATATTCCTACATATACTTTAACCTAAAGAAAAATGTTGTTAATTCGGTTACCCCATAATTTTAGAGTCAAGTTTTTACTACAGTTTTAAAGAATTTTGTCTATCGTCAGTGAATTTTTATTCGTTTACACTGAATATTTGTACTTTTTCTTACAATTAAATATCTTTGAAATATCAAAAGTACAGTTAATTGATTGATTACTTTAGCATATCACGTTATTACCTGAATTTAAAGATTTTGTGTTTGCTGACCTTTCCTTTAAATACATAATGCACTTAATTCGTTTATTACTTTTACATATTACAATATTACCTGACTTCAAAGACTTTGTTTTTGTGGACATTTCCGAGTTATCATTTACGAAAAGTTTAAATAGCAATTGCCGGTTTAGGTTTGCCAGATTTAATAATATAGAAAACCTGTACAATTTTTTTCTTTTTAGGCAAACAACTATTTGTTCCAGGGACCGGAAATAAGAGTTATTTTTCAATTTTTGAAGATATAAATCATACATAAATGAACATTGTAGAAAACTTTTAATTACACCATCATGATTTTTAGGCGAAATGCATCCAACATATTGCATGATTTTTAAATTTTTGATTTTTATTTTAACAATCAAAAATAAGAGTTATTTTTGATTTTTATATTTTTAAATGAAAAATAAAAGTTATTTTTGATTTTTATATTTTTATATCAATAATAAAAATCAATTCAAAACTCTTATTTATTTGTTGATGCCGTATGTATTATAGTATGCTGCTTCATTCAAATTTCTATATGAATATAACATATTATGTGACTTATCCATTATCAGCTATAAAAACATGAATGCATAGAAATAGCTTATAAGTTTTGGCTGCCATTCAAGTCAGTGTTAAGAGGTCGTTTTCAGATGTTCAATTTTAACATCATAATTAATTTTAAATGTTCCTCAGATAAATTATATCTCAAATCTCCCAATATTAATCTGAGTGCTGAAAATGACCTTTCTACACTGACTTGAGCGGCAGATACAGAATGAACAATTAAAGCTAATTTTCGAAGCCATGGAAACACAAATTTTTTGCTCTCCCAATATTCCAATAAATTAGCAGAAGTATCTAAACGCTTTTCTTTGACATATTACCTATGTCACGAATTTTGAATTGATTTTTATTATTGATATAAAAATATAAAAATCACAAATAACTTTTATTTTTCATTTAAAAAAATTAATATTAAAAATAACTCTTATTTTCTATCTAAAAATAAAAAATCAAAAATAACTCTTATTTCTTGATTTTTTTAATAAAAGTCATAAGAGTTACGGTCCCTGATTTGTTCAATTAATAAAATTTTTCAATGTATTATAAAAATATTGTAAAAAAAAAGTATGTGATGATATTAAATAATATAAACAGTTTTGCACAAAGAATATAGAAAGTATATATTTGAAATTATTATATCTGGTTTATATTTAGATTGGCCACAATATTTTATTTAATGTGTAATACAAAATTTTTAATTTATAAGATTATATAAATTAAGTCTTATATACATATATATATATATATATATATTTACATACAATTAATTTACATTATAGAGAAGTAAAATTTATTATTAACTCTATTTTTTAACAATTTTTTAACAAAAATAATTTATTTGCATTACATAAACAGAAAAATTATGCATTTTGTATCCAAATAATTAATTAATCTAAAAAATAAATAAACAAATAAGTGGTATTGTTCCGCCATTTTTATCAAACTTAGATCCTTGAAACTTAAAAATCATATTTGGCTGATATGTTAGCACTTACAACAGCTCGGGTGAAGAGCTAAATTAAATGTGATTTATCATAAAAAAAGGAAATTACCACAAATACAAAAAAACATTACATTTGCATTTGGGTTAAGAGCATTAAAAGAGTACATATATTTAACCATGGTTAGTGTGTTGGCTTACTAAGACATGGGCCCTGGGTTCGACTCCAGGCTCCGACATCTTCAAAAAAAGAAATATGAAAAAAATATTTCTTTCGGCGACTACCTCTCAGCAATCTTCTGGCAAAAGCTCTGAGAGTAACTAATTGCCATGAACAAGCTTCTCAAGTCTGTCGTTCGGAGTCGACATTAAACTGTAGGTCCCGGTACTCATGGATAAAAATTAACACACACAACATGAGTGCTGCGAGAAGCTAGGCCGTAATCCTGAAACAGGGTTGTAAAGGCCAGTTATGTATGTATGTATGTATATTTAAAAGAAGGGAGTACGCGTACTGCGAAAGCGAGTACGTCTGGTATCCCTATGATTTCTTAATAAATATACGTAAATGTGTATTATTAGTCTTTTATATCAAATCTAAGATTAAGTAATTGTCATCAATTTAGTAATAACCGTTTTCTATATATGTATCTGTTAAAATTTCACATGCCCATGCAATAATGCGACGGCAATGCTTTGCTATTGGATAATCCAATTTTGACAGAACGTTTAATAGTGAGGTTGCTTCAAAAGACAACTAGAATGTGAATGTTGTGATATAAACAACTAAAATAGACAAAAACAAAATAATATTGAAAAAAATTAACTCTTATAATTTATTTACCTATTAAATTTTGTTGAAGTTACAAACACCAATGGAGTAATGCACTTTATTATTAAAATAGTCAGAACTATTATATAGTATGCATATCATCATATTAATTGCAAACGGACGTAACTGCACAAAATTTGGAATTATAAATTTTTATTAATTAATTAATTATATATTAATGGTTCGTTATATTAAAATACAGTTTTGTGAAAAATTTTAGATTTCTACGATCAAAAATGGCGATTTTATTAACGAAATTCAAACGGACGTAACTAAAAGTGCATGTATTTCTAAATGCAAGATGACATAACTACATACATATTTATATAAAAACCTTACATACAAACTCATTTATTGTTATAGGGATGTCATTCCTTATATCTCGATCCTGAAAACTATGATTTTAGGATTTACAAAATTTTTGATTTTAATGTTTTTTGCTACTCCTGTAAAAAAACAAAAAGTGTGGTTACGTCCGTTTGCATTTAATATGACGATATGTTGTTTGGATAAATCTGTTTTTAACAGCATGTTTCCAGGAGACATTTACAATACCATACAAACGATTGTCACACTAACAATAACGTAACAAATTGGGTTTCTGTAACACTACAGAATATTTTTGTCTGGCTTACGTTATACAATTTTGCTTTGTCAAAACCAATATTGACATTACTTTATCTTATAGTTTCTGTTTACATTTTTTCTTGTAAAAATACTTTTTTATGTTATAAAATGGTAACCCTATCAGTCTGCTGATAAAATATTGTCTATACCCAATTTTTTGGTGAAATTATTTTTGTTTGTATATGAAAGCATACATAATATGTATCTCTAAATAGTGTTTTGTGAATACAGTGCTTTAATAAACAAATATCTTTTTTAATGTCATTATCACTAGATATATCCATTCGTTTTAATTATTTTATGAAAAACAATTTTTTTTTGAATACAACAAACTTTTAGAGCAAACAAATCACTGACAATGAGTTTTTCTGATCGTCTTTGACATTTCATATTGTGTAAGAGAATTACTTTTGTTATACAGAAACCAATTTACACACAGAAAAATTGACAGTCTTACGTTGTTTGTGTAAAACAAGTACGTTTGTCTTATGGAACCCCAACCCAGCAGAAAATTTTTCAAATTTGGAAGCAATAAAAAAAATTGTAAGCAGTATGGAAGCATTATATTGTTATTGCATACCTTAAAACTTACAAAGATGCTATAGGATAAGGTATTATTTTTGATTTTGTATAATATTTGCTTACTGGTTGCAATAAATTTGCGTTTCTATTGCATTTTAGCGGCTCATTTCATGTAAAAATCATGCATTATTGATGCGCACGAGTAAGTGATTGTTTACAATTTCTCCCTTACAAAATAGCTTATTGGTAAGCACTAATTTCTGCTGGGAAAATGATTATTGTTTGTTGTTTTGACAATTTAAACACAATAATTGTCTCCTGGAAACATGCTGTAAATGTTTTGACAAAGCGTTGCCGCTTTTATTAAAGGATATCTCTTAGTCCGGCGATACTCCGTCATATGTGGTTTACGCCAATCTTCCATTCAGTGCATTATATAATAGTAGGAGTATAGGTACATATGTATGTATGTCAGTAGTAATTGTTATGAATTAAGTATATATCTGTGGCAATATCGAAGAATAGCTTAAGTCGATATAAGCTAAAATAAAATAATATGTTTGTCGCTTCCTGAAACTCAGCGTAGTAATAATATGAAAAATATTATAGTGCATATTTATTATATCATTTACCTATTATCAGTAAATAACATTTGAAATTTTTTGCAAGAACTAATTATAGTAAAGTTTTCATAAATTTGGGGACATTTTAAAATTTCATGTTTTGACTTAAGCTGTTCTTACATACCGACACAGATATATATAGTGAGTCATTGTTCAGTTCAGTGGTATTATAAATATTACATTAATTACATCTAAAATTATCTGATATAAGCCCACAGTGCATTGTAGCAATTGTAAAAGTGATGTATTGTGTTTGTATGAGTGCGTTTACTTGCATTTTGCTTGCCATATTTATGCTTTTGCTCTGCTTGTCTCTTTCGCTTGGATTTAAACATTTTTTTGTTGTTTTTATTTTCGTACCTCATACTTGTTTATGAAAAACAAAATAACGAGTGAAGCGTACAAACATACATACTTATGCATATGCATACACACAGCTGTTTACATGTTGATTAATAAAGTGTAAATATGTATGTCTATTTGTGTGTTGATTTCAAAAATTTACAAGTATGGGTTATGAACTTATTTTCGTTGTGTTTTTTATTTTCCTTTCCTCTTTTTGTCTTCTTCTTTTTCTTTTTTAGCACACAATTCGTATCCATACACTGTGATAAATTCAACCTGATGTTGTTCGTTGTACAAGTATTGTAGCAAAACCAGTATGAACTTTCTGTTATTGTTGTTGTTGCTTTTGATAAAATTTTATTTTATTTTTTTTTTCATATTCAATGTACTGTTGCTGGATAAGTAAATATGTATGTCAGTGTGTGTGTGTGTGTATATATATATTGTAAGCCCGCATAACCAGCTTTTGTTAATGTTTTTGTTGTTTTCTTTATTACAATTTTTGTTTTTGTTATCTTGTTTTCCTAAAAATGTAGTAAATGACAGTCCAAGCAGGAGCTAACGTTGTTGTTTTTTTTTCTTTTTGTAGTTGTGGTGTCTATGTATTTGACCGGTAGTGGAACTCCTTTTGTTAACGAATGCACACACTAAAGATTATGACTGTTTTACAGGCATATTAGAGAGTAATTAATAATTTTTCTTTCAAGTTTTCAAGTTTAATTTGTAATGTGTTGACATGATGTTACATGTGGCTGTGTGTGTATGCATAGATACATTTGTGCTCTAGTTGGCACATGTATATCCTATACAGTTAAAATTAATTTTATAACGATAATTTTTGTGTGCTCCAAAGTTTTTTTTGCGCCTATGATCGTGAAAAATCGAATTTTTAAAAGTGATTCTGGGTACTTACTGTGTACATATTTATTTTTTGCTTACAGATACCAGAGAAAAATATGTAATTATTTACGCTTTATAGCTATGAAGAAAATACGATTTTCGAGTATTTATCTGCTGTGTACAAATTCTGGGATCTTGCCTGCTGTCACTTTATATGTATATAATCTTGTTCAATATTTCCTAATAAATACATATTTATATACGATATGTCTAAAGAAAAATAATTATTTTTTATTATAGAGAAAAACAGCCATAATGTAAATATATATATGTTAAGAAGATACGTTCAAAAATAATAAAAGATCAGTGATAACGCTAATACTTAAGCACGTTTATCATTTATATAGTTTTTGGAAATCGTCTACAGTGTAATTTCGGATTACTTAGATTTTGCTAACATCTAATATATAAAGTTCTCGTATCGCAGTGTGTGTTGCCAAACTCATCCGAAATGGCTGGACCGATTTTCATGAAATTTTGTGGGTATATAATATCCTTAAATATTAAGTGTGACCCAAGGGACAATAAAATTTTTTTTTAATGAGATCAATACTCAGGGGAAAACCCCTACTAAATGCTGTTCATTGTATTGGAATTTTTGTGGAAAGGACATTATGACAATAGAACATATAGTATTTTGTTTTCTTATATTTTAAGCGCCTTAGGAATGAGACAAATTGCTGTGAATTAAACATTCATAGGCCAGTCTTATACCTTCACTCTTGAATGATCAACAGCAATTGCCCCATCGTTGCATGTTGATTGCGGTAAGTGCCATAGCTAAATTCATTTTTAACTGTTTTCTGCTACTTCTTAATAGGTGGCACTTTTCTCCTAATCATTCGTTTTTCGTTGTCAAAGTTTAAGGTGGAATAGAGTGGAGTGTAAGGGAGCGGTTACTTTGAAGATGGACTTCTTGGAAGGGGGAGACCTCTTAGTTTTAAATTATAATTTTAAAAAACTAACTAACTTTTTAATTTTTCACCTTTGCTGGGATTCGAAAATGGGCAGTTTGAGTTTTTGTGCGAGAGCTCTAACCACTATATCACGCACCCTCCATAGATCTGCGTACCAGAAAACACATGGTTTACGTTTTTTTAGTACTCAAGGGGGCGGTACGGTGATATTACGCCCTATAGCCAACTATCAAACTGAAGTACCGAAAACGGCGGACAATCATTCATGAAAACTATCATTAAAGCAGACATTGACGTTGATAGTCATTGGGTAGTACAAACTTGCTGAGCAAAACATTCAATGCTCATATCCATGTTGAGTTTTGCCGTTCGGTAAAAAATATCAAATATATTTGAAATAAAAAAATGTTTCTAGAAATAATTTATAGGGCAACACAACATTTGCCGGGTCAACTAGTGTGTCAATAAAAGCCGATCCAGTTTAATTTTTTTGCGGTTTTGTTGCGGATTGGGGTACGTGGCGGAATTGGTACATCTTACGCGGAGAATTCTGTCGGAAACTAAGTTGTGCCAGAAAGTCCTTTTTTAAGAAGGATGTATGTATGTATCTCGAAAAAAAAAATGTAAATAAATATGTCAATAGTAGTAGACAGGTGGCAAAAACGTCGGTAGAATATTGTAAAATAATTACTTGAATCCTTAGTCATTTTAGCAGAAAGTACCAACTGTCACTGTGATAAACTACATATATACATACATACAGTGCGAGCTCGGTTTTGTAAAACGAAAACAAGTGATTTTTTTCTTGAATGATTTTTAAATCCGAGTTCAAATTCCAAATGGATTGATTATAAATGTTGGTAATTAGTTATGCTTGAAGAAACTTCTAATGAGATCACAACGAAATTCTTCTAAATTAACTTTTAATCAAATAAAGATATTTAGGAATTGTACTTCACGGATGTCTACACCGAATTGAACATGTTTTGTGTCCGGCTATGGACCTGTACATATTCATGACAATTATTATCTCCAGTGAAATACTTTTTTCAAAAGACAATAATAGCTGCCATACATACGTACATAATTGGCCATTATAACCCTGTTTTAGAGTTATGGCCTAGCTTCTCTCAGCGCTCGTGTTATACGAGTTAATTCTTATCAATAAGTATCGGAACCTACAGTTTAACGTATAGTCTTGTATAGTACAATAAGTAGTGCTTTCAAAGTATTGAGTATCGAGTAAGTGTACTAATTTTTAGTTACTCAATATTTAAAAGTAACTTCTCAATATTTAAGAGTTGTATTTTTTCTTTGAAGTTGTATGAAAAATTTAAATTTTAACGGCAAAACAAATTTCTGTCTTAAAACACAATACTTTATGAAATTTCTCTTAAAAACAAAATGCGTTAAAAGTATTGAGTAATATTGGGTACGCAAATGAAAGTACTAAGTACTATCGAGTAATGAAAAGTAGCAAAATTTGACAGCACTAATAGTAAGCCAAAACACTAACCACTAGACTACGGCGCTTCAATTATTTGAAAGTTTCGATAGTCAAAGAAGTCGTGTTAAAAAAAAATCAAAACACTATGATTGTAATCATACATGGGCATACTGCATTACTTTTTTACTGCAATACGTAAACCAGTATTCAGTAAAAAGTACTGATTATTGAAAAGAAAAATCAGTATTCAGTAAATTTTACTGATTACTGGAAAGAAAAATCAGTATTCAGTAAAAAGTACTGATTACTGAAAAGAGAAATCAGTATTCAGTAAAAAGTACTGATTACTGAAAAAGAAATCAGTATTCAGTAAATTTTACTGATTACTGAAAAGAGAAATCAGTATTCAGTAAAAAGTACTGATTACTGAAAAGAAAAATCAGTATTCAGTAAAAAGTACTGATTACTGAAAAGTGAAATCAGTATTCAGTAAAAAGTACTGATTTGTGTAAAAAAATTCAGTAAACATTAAGTGAAATCAGTATTCAGTAAAAAGTACTGATTTGTGTAAAAAAATTCAGTAAACATTAAATGACTGATAGTAGGTAGATACTGTGTGTTTTAAAAATGATATGTACGCATTGCTCACTTACATGAATAGTGGCATAACTGAAAAACTGCATTTCGAAAAAAATTAAGAACTGAAAAAATTATTTTATTTTACATTTTTCAGTATATTTTCTGAACTTGAAGTCTCAGCTATATAAATCAGTTTTTATTTACGCAATAACACATTTCATAATTAAAAAAAGTAAAAACATACAAAAAAGAAATATTCCTCGAAATTCAGTTTTTCAGTTATGCCACTATTCATGTAAGTGAGCAATGCGTACATATCATTTTTAAAACACACAGTATCTACCATCAGTCATTTAATGTTTACTGAATTTTTTTACACAAATCAGTACTTTTTACTGAATACTGATTTCTCTTTTCAGTAATCAGTACTTTTTACTGAATACTGATTTTTCTTTTCAGTAATCAGTACTTTTTACTGAATACTGATTTCTCTTTTCAGTAAACAGTACTTTTTACTGAATACTGATTTCTCTTTTCAGTAATCAGTAAAATTTACTGAATACTGATTTTTCTTTTCAGTAACAGTAAAATTTACTGAATACTGATTTTTCTTTTCAATAATCAGTAAAAAAAGAAAATACTGAAAAAGTACTGGTACTGAAAAATGCCCATCTATGATTGTAATATAAAATATAAATAAATATAAAACAAACAATATATGGTACATATTGTACTAAATGTGAACTTTACTAGAAAAACAGAATATTTCGTTTTCTTTTTTAACACTCCTATTAATGTTATTTTATTTAAATTTTTTTGTTTTCCAAACGTAATGAAATTTGTAGAAAATCGTCATCATTCGTTTTCACTGTAATGGGTTAATTTTGCACAGAACACAAGTATTCAAATTAATGCATGTGTTTATGATTTTTATACAGAAAAACTACAATAACAACATTTGCAAATATAAATTCATTACTTTGTTTTTCTATCTCTCTATATTTTTTCTTTGAATATTTTTTTATACATGTTTGTTTGATTGTTGGTTTGCCTATTTATTTATTCCGTATTATCGCTTTCATTTCCCACACTATAAAACGACAGCATTTAAACATGCATACACTCATAGTCACTCTCTTCCTATTCTAAACTCTCACTCATACATGCATACACCACCAATTACTCACTTAATCTATGAGCTCTCATTTTTTCGTGTTTGGTGAAAACAACACAATACATTCAAGTGTTAATCATGAAAGTACCCACAATTGTTAAAATTGCTTTGCATGAGTGTGTAAGCAAAGCATTTAAATTTGCTGAATTCTATGGTTGTTAAGTGTAGTTGTTATTCAGCCATATGGTTGTTATATAATGTGAATGTGTGTTTTATTTTCTCTGTTGCCATGACAATGAGAACAACATTTTTTTTTATTTTTAAACTATTTAGTTGTATGAGTGTAATGCGAGTTTTTCTGAAACACCCGTCTTTGCATGCATATAAATTTTTGATATGCATACACAGTTTATATTTCTATGTATAGGTTGTGTAAATAATCATACTCACACATTAATATGCATTCGTTGGGGTTTATCTTTCAGTTGTAAAAATGTTAAATTAGAGTTTGTTTTGTTTTTTGGAATTCAATATACATACATATGTACTTATTACATATACATATGCAGGTATGCATTTGTTTACTTGTGAAGTTTGGTTCGTCTGTATCATTTAAAATCGACTCTTGATTTCCGGGTGAGTTTTAAAAAGTAGCTTATAATGTCGAATTGTTGTTTTAAGAGAAGAAATACTTTATCGGAGATAGATAAGTTTAATAAGTTGCTACTTCCTTTTAATACATTAACGGTAATCACTCTATGTTGCAAACAGTCTTACAAGTCTTGTAACAACAAAATATAGGCATATAAGCTTGGTTTACTACATTTGCTAGACCTGCAAGGGCGTTTTACAACGAAAGATGTTTTTGTTTAATATTCTTCTAAGTTTGATACATTTAGTTCTGCGTAGGTTCGTAATTCCATACAAAAAGCTTTCTGTAGGCTCTAAAAAAATGCATTTGTTTCAATGACATTTCAATTAAAAATCTAATAAAATTTGGCAGAGAGAAAATAGTTCTAAGGGGAGGGCTACATTGGGAGTCTATACTGAATGGAGTAGCAGTTCGTACATTCTTCTTCTTCATGAAATATGTTGTATTCTATAAAACTTAATATTGAATTTGTAGTAAGCATCTTCTCAAATCTGTCGTTCGAAGTCAACCTAAACTGTAGGTCCCTGTACTCATAGATAAAAATTAACACATACAACATGAGTGCTGTGAGAAACTAGGCCGTAACTCTGAAAGAGTATTGTAATGGCCAATTATATGTGTATGTATGAAACAGCTTTAATATACATAGTAGTAGTCAAGTCCCGACGTTCTTCACTACCCCAATTTGAATTGAAGAAAAAGTTTAATATAAAGAATATGATCATGTACTTATTTATATATATTTTTTTCATAATTTCTTAATGTACGTCGATAACGTGATTTAAAAATTCCAGATTTATTGATAAATTTATATGGAATTATTTTAATATAAAAACTTACCATGACCACTTGTCCAATTTATGGCAATCAGTTACTCTCACAGCTTTTGACAGAAGACTGCTAAGAAGTAGTCACCGAAAGAAAATTTTTTTTATATTTCTTTTTTTTAAGATCTCAGAGTTGAGATTTGAACCCGGCGCTATCGTCTTAGTAAGCCAACACACTATGCACAAGGCCGCGATGACTATGTGCCACCCTATAAACTTTTTCAATGTGTTAGTTTTAGCTATGGGGTCATACGGACCAAATTTAGAAACTTTTGCCTTAACTGTCACTATTTACTTTGCATAAGAGTGTGGACCACTATAATCACTACGAATATAAAAAATAGTTTATGTTCTATTCTAAGACCTATTGAGAAGTTTTGTACATATACTGGGGCACAAGAATTTTATATATTAGATTTAGCAGAAATTTAATTTGTGCTTTCTGTGGTGCACGTTTACCCGAATTTCAATTACTGCCTTATCTCTTTAGTGTTGTGATACAATCTTTTCCCTCTACAAATACCACTGTACGTTAAAATTTGTTACCACATTTTTGCCTATGGTTAATGGTAAGCAATCAAGGCACCTTAATGCTTAAGCCCTTATGACACTAAATTTGTTTTTTTATTGAATTGTTAAATAATTGAAAGAAAAAATAACGAATTGCAAAAACGGTGGAAAATAAATAAATTAAGAAGCAAAGTACTTTTCTTTTGTGGACAGAAAAAACGATATACATATTAATGGCAACAATAGCCTAAAACCGCTTTATTGGAATATACTTATATCAGTAAGATGTTAGCACCCCGTGGCACTTTAAATTCTAAATGTCCATTTCAATGTGAAACATTTATATTTTCTTTTGACAGATGCTACTTTTAACCGATAACATCAGTATATATTTTGACAATTTTGTATTAATCTGAATATAGGATTTTATGTCATAAGGGCTTTAGATTATCTTAATTACGTACTTACTAAAGTGTCTTAAAACTACCATTAAGGTCTTTTTATGAATATCATTTTGCAGAAATATTTTCAGGCCTAGTCGACTTGCATACTATTTATTGGTAGTACTATTTTTGCAAAGCATTATCTTTAATATCTTCTATAAACAGTAAGAAATACCAGGGGAAACAACAACAATAGGTTGGCGTTACAAAAGCCGTGTTCGTGGAAACGTGGAACAGCTAGTAGGGCCGCATTTTTTTGCGATTTTAGGTAAATTTTTTTATTTTTTTCTTTAAATTTTGAACGGTTTGCGACATATGTACCTAAACAGGGTGAAAATAGGTAAAATAGATCGAATTTTTAAAAGTTGTGATTTAGGTCTTCATGACAAGAGCTACAACTTTGCCTCAGAAAGTAAATCTTATAAATCCGAACGGTTTGCAAGATAGGAGCCTGAAAACTTGATCACTTTTTTGCGAAAATGACACCGAGGCCTCAAGTGTTTGGGGCAGAGTACCAAATCGTTCACTCACTTTTCACTCATGAGTGAACGTGTGCATTTAGTTTTTATTTTTTTTCTCCTCACACATGTTTGTAAAAACAGATAATATTTTGCTTTGCTCTTTTTCATGTATGAAAAAACCAGAAAATATTTTGCTTTGCTCTTCTTCATTTATGAAAAAACAGAAAATATTTTGCTTTGCTCTTTTTCATGTGTGAATATTACTTTTTTTTCTTTTTTGACGCATATTCATTTATGAAAAATTACAATTTTGACGAATACTCTTTTATGAGCAGGAATATTTTTTTCACACACTTACTCGCTCACGTATACTCGCTTTGCTTTTCAAGTGCAAATTCAAATTTACAATTGTACGTATGTATGTACATATATACAACAACAATACTCTTCTATTTGGGATTTTTTTATGTAATTGTTGTATTGTTTTTTTTTTTTTTGCTTAGAAATATATGAACGTTCGCGTGTGAAAAAAATTTGTGCTGCTAATTTATGTGCATGAAGAAAATAAAAAAATTTCTTTACTCTTCATATATGGACGCTTAGAAAAAAATGAATGCACACGTTCGCGTGTGATTTTAAGAAAATAAATTTTGCTGCTCGTTCATGTGCGTGAAGAAAAATAAAAATTTTTAAAAATCGCATTCATAAATGGAAAAATTTGAACTCTGGTTTGGGGGCCCATAAAAAAAAGAAAATTTTCAGGACTTTGAGTAAAACTGGGAGACACGGCTCTACTTTTTTTAGTCTTTTATCATATAATGGTGTCCGTATATGGTTATTTTTTTTCGTGTTGCACTGTGTAACCTATCTTTAAACAATATACATATACATATTATATTTTTAGGGAACTGCTACTCGTTCAATATATAATGTGATATTTGGATTGGGATTCATTTTAATGCTACACGTTCAATATTTATCGCGACACTATTTACATTATTTTTGTGCAGTGCAGATCGGTTATTAAAAAAATGTCTTTAGCCGAGGAGTCCCACAACTCCTGGAATGCCTCCAAATCAAAAATAAAGTTTTTCAAAATAATTTTTTCGGTTGTTAATTCCGATTCGACCGGCAGGACCCACTCGCTTTCACTATCTTCTGCCATTACAATTTATTAAAACAAACTTTACACAAATGTTTTATGTTTGTTTTATTTCATTTTATGCAACTCGGTTGACATTATGAAATTTAATTTAGTTTTTAAAAATTCAAATGTGACTTATAACCAATGAAAGTTTTTTTGTTTTTAATTTTTTTCCCTTTAATTCAGTTAAACATTTTCGAATTAGAAAATAAAAATTAAAATACACTTTTGACTCTTTTTCAAAAATTTTAAGTTAAAAAAATGATAACTTTAATTGTTATTAAGCGAATCGGGCCTCGATTATCCTTGATCCGGTTAACCGTGATGGCCAACAGTCTATTCTTTTTTGTTTGATTATCTCTATTATCCGTGATGAAAATGGTGAATTCCCTTGTTTGCATACGATGAGTCAGAAGCATTTACAAGTGATTAATTTAATTTTGAAATTTGAAAAGTGTGGGTGGTTAGATCCACATATATTTTGTATGGTATCGTTACCAGTGGTAGAAAGACAGAGAAACGTTTTAAATATTAAAGATAAAGGTAAAATAATTAACGAGCATTAAAAAAATAATGGGATACAGACCGTTTATGACATTGCTGTCTTGAATTAATTTTTTTTAATGTAATTATCTATGTACACCAATGTTAACTTGTTAAATATTAAAAATATTAAAAAAAACTATATAATCAAAATTTTATAAAAAAAAATACTAATTATACATGAACTATTACGCGAATGACTACAAATTGGTTTAAATCTCACGCAGATGTCAAATGTCAATAAAAGCGGGCAAAGGATTGAAATATCAAGTAACATAAAACCAATTAAATATCGAAATATGTATTGTAACAGTTATACTGTTATACTATAAAATAATTACGAATAATTATAAAATGTACAGTAATTGGCAAAAAAAAAAAGCGGAAAAAGAAAATGATGTACTGAAATTAAGAAAAGAGAATTGTGAAAAAAGTGTTCCTGTAATAATGGAAATGGTAGAAGTTGCAAGTGAAAACAATTTTTGTGGAAATGATGTGGAAAATAATTATTTTAGTTGTAATACAAAAAAGCAATCCTTACGTGAACAATTACGATAATGGTACTCGTATCATAATATAAGTCATTAAGTAAAAGATTGGATAAACTCCTGGCAATTTTAGAAGAAGAGGGCTAAGATGTGCCATTAAGTGACAATGCATTTTTAAGAAAAGTAATTGTTTAATCGTATCGCAAATCTCCACTGTGTTACATACCCGTTTTGGAATTTTTAAACAACTAAAAGTGGTTTCGCCTTTAGTTAAGGACTATAACAAAATTATTTTGACGCTATAATTGATGGTCTTCTGTTTTTTCGGTAGAAATTTTTTAGGCTGAAGAAAACTTAACAATATTGAAGAATTCGTGCATAAGTTTATTCAGGAACTATACATTTTGATGCGATATGTAAAAAATTTAAGGAGGAAACTATTGTCTTGAAATTTAGATCAATAATTTGTAATACGTCAGTAAGGGCTTTTGCGTTGGCATCGTAAGCTACTCCTGCCGCTATAGCTGCACAAAATTCAATTAAATGGCAAAAAAAGCCATTAACTCTTAACTCTTTCTACCAAATCAGGGGTGCTTATTTCCGATAGTAATTTTGCATGCAAAAATATTTTGGGCACCATACAAAAAGATTTTATAAATAAAAAAGTTTATTTGAGAAACATACACTAAATTTAGGAATGTCAGGTCAGGTACCGTTCAATCTGATGCATTCAGCTGAGCTGGGAATGATAAGAAAATTTCTTATTCGCATTATTACAAAAAAATGTAATTTTAAAATAACTGAAGGCACTAAAAACTACACTTCTGATCATTTGAGTGATCTTAAAAAAATATTCCAAAGAAATTAGCTGAAATATTTGAAATATTTCATTGAGAGGCATTTGAGTTCAGGCCATTCAAGAGTTATAAGAAATTAAAATAATTAAAATAATTTTATTTAAATTAAAATAATGAGTCGGCGACAAGAAAAAAGTCACTTAACCCAATAGATTTACTTATTAAAAAACCAGTTTTAAGTTACTTAAAAATGAGTTTGATTTCCTACAGGGTAGTTTTTTCAAAATAATTGAAAATGTTGAGGATATTTCGAATTCTTAGAAAATAGTTTTCGTATTTTCTCATGGGTGTACAAGTATCAACTATCGTCAAAAAAATTTCAGAGAGTGTCTCAAAAGGGGGTTTTTAACCCTTTGACGTCGAAGAATGTTAAATTGGAAATTTTCAAATTTTGTTTGCGGATTCTTAATCGGAAACATAACATTTCAAGACTAAAGTGTTGTAAAAAATTAAAAATTTCTACTCCTTATAGGAGAAAAATCATGGGACATATGTGTCCCATTCGTCGTCAAGTATAATTATTTGGGAATAAATACATTATAATTACGGCGCATTTTTGTCGCTATAAAAATAAACATGGGCATTATATAACAGTATAAATTAATTATATAAGAATATAACCAACAACGATTGTAATTGTGGCTTAATTTCAAGTCAACTGTCGAACGGTTTACATGCCCTAATTTGTATTTTATAAACGGTTTGAAAATATATTTTCCTCCAACATATTTCAGCATATAATATAATTTTAAGAATGAGCAGATTGCGTCGGTTTTATAAAACTGAAAGTGAAATTCTACCGATTTTGAACGTATCGGATATTGAAAATGATAATAATTTGATAGTTCAATTCACCAATAGAGTACTTTACAAAACTTTATTGTGAACAGAAAGGTATAATATTTTCCATAAGTAAAAAAGAGTTGAAAATACTTTTTGGAATGATCTGCCGATACAGATTGTGAGCAATCTTTGATGGTCTACGATGGAAATATATTAAATTCCGTTTATTTCCACGGTTACGACTGGAGACCGTTTTCAAAAAATCCTTTCCCTACCAGTAATAAATCATTTTAACTTAGCTGTTGGAAATTCTTTGAGTCAAGCCAAATGCCAGTCCATAGATGAGCATACCGTAAAATTTACCAGTCGAAATATACTGAAAAAAAAATATGAAGGATAAACCCATAAGTTAGGGGTTAAAATTGTAGTGCTGTTGCATATATACACAGGAAAAAGGGAAGAGAGGGAGAGAGAGTTTATCATTGGCGAATCTATTATTCCAGGTGTGGCAGCAGGGCTGGAAAATATGGAAAAAAATTTCGATAACTTCAAGTCTAATATTACTACATAAAATGATGACCAATGGAATACGAGCCTGTGAAACTTTGCGACAAAATTGTGCAAAAATGCCAAAATTTGATGTCAATAAAATGTTTGAACGTGGAGACATCCAGATCTTAATGTCAAATCGAGTTTCATTTATAAAATGGGTGGATAACCGTGCGGTTCATATGGGATCAAATTTCATAAATCTAATCGAAACTGTAACTGTCAAACGACGCAAGGCTGGATCCGTAAATAACATTACAGTGGCATGTCCAAAAATGATTTCGCAATATAATACAGGAGTGGGAGGCGTTGATATTCTGGACTAAGAAATGGTATAGTGTTATGTAACTCCTGATTAACTTTAGTAGGAAATTATCACTTACTTTAGATTTAGATTTACTTACTTTCAGTCGTATTACGAACATGATCGTAAATCGAAGATTATTGTTTTTGATTTACTGGATTCGAAATTCGTTGGATATTTTCAAACAGGAATGAAAGGATGAGGTAGGAACCGGTGTATTATTTGCACAAGAAATGGAATAAAATGTGCTTTACAGCGAACAGAAATTGTTTTGAAATTTATCACAATTGAGTTCGATATTGTTTTAGGTTATGTATAGGTATAAGATATCATAATTTTAATTATATCATAAATTTAATTGCTCCTGCTTTCTTTGTTTTTCAAATATACAAGTTAATACAATAAAAAATATGAACAAAAAAATATCCCTTATTTTTACCTTTTACGACGAATGGGACACATATGTTCATACTATTTTCAACCTCCCAAAAAAAAGTATAGAACCGATTCAAAATCTATATATTAATAAGTTTGTAAAAGGCATTAGTACATCTAATACTAAAAGTTTGTCCAATACTATCAATTCGAAACCGAGATATAAGTAAACAAAAATTGTAAAAAAAAGATACAAATTTTTAAGTTTGAGACCAGTTTAAGCCCAGTTGAAACAAAAATAACTTAATTCTAGTGCATATTCCAAAGAGGGCATTTGATTTTTATCGAACAACATTGATTACATTACAATTCCTTGGAAAATGGGTCCTTAATGACGAAAAATCTAAATGGGACATATATATCCCGTTCGTCGTCAAAGGGTTAAAGGGGCCACTAAAAAAACAATTCCACTTTTTGTCATTTCAGATGTATTTATTCAATTTGATTTAAAAAATTAAAATATATCAACATATCTTTTAAAACCAAAGTAACATTCAAACATATCGTCATATTAAATGTAACTATATAATATTTCGAAATTGAGTTTTCTGTATTAACTAACGTAACTACAAGTGTGTGTATTTCTAAATGCAAGAAGATATAACACCATACATACGAGCATTTACAAAATTTTTGATTTTAAGGTTTTTTGTTTCTTCTGTAAAAAAAAACAAAAAGTGTAGTTACGTCCGTTTGCATTTAATATGACGATATATTAAATTAAAATTGTTCATTGCTAATGTTCCAGCATTCACATAAATATCAAATTAATACGAAATTTTTAGTATTTTTTCGTATTATAATCTTAGAGAAAGAAATACGAATCCATCTTATTTTTAATAAAATTATTATTATACCGTTTTCGAATTCAAAAATCGAATCTTTATTGGATCTGTAATATGTTTTATTCTAAGGCAATGAAGTATTATTGTAGGATAAGTATTTCATTCAATTTTATTTTGTTTTTGTAACTTTTTTACGAGCACTACATTATTTTTATTTTTTGATACAAAACTGATTATTAGAATATTTTATTAGGTGTCAGAGTGAAAGGTATTATGAGTGTACGCGGAATAACGCCAATATCCCTAAACATCAATCTTTATATTTAAGCATTGCCTACTCTAAAATGTTACAAAAGCACCACAGAGGTCTACAATATTATAACGTTTAATCTTTTTAAATAAATATTAAGTCTGTTTCTTTACTCTACATTGGGCGCCCGCGGGATCCCAATTTTACCAAAAAGCGTTCCCGTTCACAAAATTTGGGTAAATGAGAGAAATTTTGAGAGAGTAACATTCTTCTTCTTCATGCACGAAATAGCCCGTACTTTTTCTTCGGGCTAGTTTGTGCAAGTAAGCAGATAATCAGCTGTTTAAAAAATAATAGAAAAATGAAAGGTTCAAAAACTAAAAAAAATTTAAAAGTTGAATTAAAAAATATTTATAAACCTGCAATGAAAAGCTTATAGTATACTTTAATTCAATATTTATATAAAAAAGTTTATCTTTGCCTTAGTTAACATGTATAAGTCGAATTATTGTCGTTTATTCTTGCGAAAGTACATGTTCAATATGCGTGTGTGTGTGACATAAAGTTGTATTTTTTTCTAATTTTTATGTGAATGGGTAAAATATTTGCTTTTTGCGTTTCCGTACTCCTGGGTAAATATGTCTCTTATTGAGAGAAATTATTGTTTACTCTCTATTTACTGAACTTTACCCAAAAAGTAAAGAAACACACCTATTCTGTTTCTTTTAAACTTTTCAATAGAATGGATTCTTTTTGATGCTTGTTCTTAGTGCTCGTTAAAATAATAGCTTTAGCGTTACAAGTAGACTTCAATATCATTTATCGATTATGAACTATAATGGTAGGGTCTATTCAAAAACAAAAGCTTTAGTCAGTGTACTACCACGTCTTGCGTTTAAAAATGGCGAATACTGATAATAATAATAAGGTTACTCACTAAGGGCCTTGCAAACTGTGCAAATGATGCAAAGTGTTTAAAAATACATAAAATTTTTTCTCTGCAACAACAAAATATATACATTCGTCATTTGCATCAATTGCACTGAAAACCCCTAAGGTAAATTGTCTGTATATTTATGCTTAAAAACTTGTGACAGTTCTACAGCCATAATATACGCATGTCAAGATAACAGCCAAAACGCGCAACCGATAATATTTCATATATACAAAACACGTGTTTTCCTTTTACGGTGTTGCCTTTATTTATTACAAAATCAATTATTTTTTTCTTTTCCCTGCTTTTAGGTATCTTTAGTTGTAATATATTTATTTTATTTTTTTTAATACGCAGAATTTTTAACATTTTAATGAAGAGATGTTACATTTTTGTTGAGTCGATAAGTCCGACGCTCCCGATCTATAGTCATTTGCACAGCAATTTTGTTTTATTTTGGTTTGCACAGATTTTAATCATGAGTACCCTTAATATATTGCAAACAATAGTCATATATTTCCGATACCTACTTTGTACGCGAGTAAGAGTACCTGTTATCGAAGGAAAGGTATAGAGTAGATACTTGATTTGTTTCATCCCTATGTGTACTGCTAAAAACATACGTCTGACATCCTTAGTATAGGATATGGTATACTATCGGATTTCTCATCGAGATGACCTCACACATAATTGAATGTTGTAACTCTTATTCTTAAAAAGAAAAAAAAAAACAGCAGAAAAGTTGGAATTCATTATCCTTTTTTAAAGCAATTAAAATAATTATTACGAACGAAATATCCATTTCCTGTTACAAAATAAATCAGATGCTTATTTCAAACAGTCCTGTGTGAGTTATTTTATCTGCAGACGGTATTCAAAGAGTTTAGTTTTAACTATACGTACCTACATAATTGAAGTTTAAAATCAATGTGATCGGTTAATAAATACATATGTGTATATACTCGTATTTACATCAATTATGTCTTACGATACAGGTAATTTAAATAAATAACAAAAAATAGGATCGTAATTGAAAATAATAATTCCTTTAATTATTATGCGTAGGTAGGTAAGTAATCAACGTGGGTTTTTTTTAAGAATATTGTATATGTGCAAGTGTGTGTGCATTTATATTGTGTAAGCATGCATATGTATGTATGCTTCTGTGGTTTATAATTCAATTTCATAAGTTACGTACTTCGTTTATATATATGTATATATATGTACATACATGCATACACACATGTCTAAAAAGTTATGCATGTATTGTATCTCTATTAAAATATGTATTGTACATATTTAGAAATTTTTAGTTTTCCTTCTTTTCTTTTAAACAATAACTCAAAGCAAATTTTTGCTTAATATGTGCACACATGCTTATACACTTTTAAGTTCTGTGTGTTTGTCATTTCGTATATCATAGTTCGTATATATTTACAACCTACAATCCATATACATAAATATATGTAAATGTGTATGTGAATACTACGCTGTTATTTATTTATTTTTTTCCTCCTATACATCTTACGTACATACATGCATGGGTATATATATGAATTGCATGCCTATTATTCAGACGCAATAGTTGTTTCATGATCACCACCCCCCGTTTAAAATTCTACGTATGGGTTGGTATACAACAGTAAACCTCAGGCACACACTCTTAATTTCGTTTTCGTTGTTTTAATATTTTTTCTTTTCCTTGGTAATATGTTGTATTGTTTTTACTTTAGATTTTTTTTCTTTTCTTTTCTTTTGTTGTTTTGTATTTATAATTTTCTATCACGTGAGCATAAATCTACACACACATATTACTCATTAATACCCATGCATGTCGAAAAAACTGAGTTACACACGTTTTTACTTGTGTTTATATGCATACATACGTAGTACGTATATGAAAAGAGAATTTATGGTTTGTTGTAAATATACTCTCATCAAATAAAATTTTTGTTGTTTTCCTTTTGATAATGATGTCTTTGCTGTTTGGTTGTGTCATCTTTTTTCCATGCGTTTAGAGAAAAAAATATTAAAGAAAAACATACTCACACAATCAACCCTCACGTACTCTCTTCCTCAAAAATGAGGCATATGCAAGCATATGCATGAATGTCCATATGGGTGTAGGTAAAACGAAAACAAATTACATCAAATGAATTTTTTTTCTCGTTTACTTACTAATATTTTTTTTTGCACTGTATTGCATGCATTCAGAAGAGCATGCATACATTTGTGTGCGTTTGTGTTTAAGAGAATATATTTCAAGCGTATTTAGTGATGCCAATGCAGTAGGTCTTTGTTACAGGTAAAAAAAAAAATGGGAATTATAGGTACACCAAAAATTACTAAAGCCCAAGTTCTTTTTTTTACTTTTGAAAAATAATCTTAAAATTGTCCCATATCTGATTAAATACTTGCAGTTATCATTCATGATATTTTTTTCAAACGTTTTTTATAGTTTGTGTCGACGAAAAATTATGTTGAAAAAATGTTTCTTTAAAACGTCTTTTGGTGCCTGCGCCTGAATTAGAACAAACATACCATTCCTGTAATTTTTTAAACGATTTATTACAGATTTTACAACATTTTATGTTGTAAAAAAATGTTTTTGATTTTGTATTCTACAACTGGCAGCTTAAATGAAACTCAAACTCATAGCTGAATTATGGTAGAATTTTGACCACTGCGTAATCGCTTGTGAAAAATAATTGTTAAATATGGTAAAAGTGTACTGAATCTGTCTATCTGTGTATCGGTCTAACTCTGTTCATCATGGTACTCGGAAGAGTAGAATGAACTATAAAATATATAATTAAAATTGATATCAAATATAATTTGACACTCTTAACATAATTGTACTAATTACATATTCTTTCTCTACTCGAATTACGGGTATTATGATTGGTAAGTATAGATAGGTGCTCTGAAAAGTCATTAGCAAATATATAAGTAATATATAATTTAAATAAATTACACATAAATTGGTTTTTAATTATATAAATTTTGTCGCTCTTCATTTTAATTTGTTTATGCCAATATTTAAAATTGGACAAATTGCGATATTAAGGATTCTGTTCTACGACTACAGTATAAAACAAATATATCTGAAAATAATACGTCAACCAAGACGGAGACTTTTTATTTTGAATTTACTTATTAAAGAAAAAACGACGTTAATTTTGTTTTACAAAACTATTCAAATCAATACTTTTTAAAAAGTATTGGAACCGAACCTGAATCATATCTTTTTCATTATTATAACAGGTACTCTGCTAAAATTAAAAAATAGGGGTAAAAAAGAATTTTGCGATATAATTTACATCTTCGTCTCAGAAAAAAGACTGAAAGATTTATTTTAAATACTTCAAATGTAAATGTCAAGGCTTCATCCTTAATATTTATATTGTCATTACAAAGTACAATTTTGAAGAGAGAAAGTTTGAAAGATATTGTTTTAATTAATTAAACAAAAATTTATTTTAAAAAAGAAATAATTTAAACAATAAAAAACCTTTTTTTTACTTTAAAATCCAAATAAAACCAAAACACTAAGTGGGAGTTTTTACTTTGATTAATCCGAATCTCTACCAATTTTTTTAAGGTTTCAATTCTTGCTTTTTACAAATTCCCTGTACCACTTTCTAGCTCACTGTAGTGACGTATAATGCTTTAATTATTTGTTTTGACTTATGCAGACTATGTTTTAAGATACAAGTTTCTGGTTTCTGTAGAAATTATGACAATTTATTAATTTTCTAATTGTATGTACCTACGTGTCGTTTAATTAAAATATCGTCACATATATTCACTTTTGGGAATTTTGTCTAAAACAAGTATTTGTTTCAGACATACGACTTAAAAATGGAGATGGCATCACTGGCTATCTATTTAAAACGCACTCTTCAAACTGTAACAATATGTTTGTGCATGTGTTGTCAAAAAGAATGATGAAAATTACAGACACATGCAAGCATAGACGCATGGTCATATACATATGTATGTATGTATGTATGTACATACATACGGACATATAAAACACGAAAAATTGAAAAAAAAAATTAAAAATAATACGAAACGCATACACGCGCGTAAAAATATTTAAAACCCAACTGTTAGCCTACACGGAATAAAAAATAATTTTTTGTGGGTGGGGGGTTTATGTTCTATAACGAAGTCAAAATCATTGGCGTTTTTTATTAAGAGAGGAAAGGGGACTCTTTTTTATATTTAAATGTTTCAAGTATTTGTAAAATTTTCTTATGCATACTGTATGTAAGTAGATAAAAACAGTACATATGTAGGTATGTATGTATGTGTATGATGAATTTTATTTTTGGGGATTTTATATTTTCAAGAAAAATTTCCCTTCAATTTTATTGCATTAGTATTGGTAAAGCAAGCGTTTTATTCTAGTCTTTTTGTAATATCTATGACCTTTTACTATTGAAATAAAAAAAAATTAGTAAAAAATAGAAAAAAAAAAAGAATTTGACACAAACAAGCTTATTTATATCTTTTCTTACACAACACATACACGCACGATTAATTTATTAATGCCCACACTAAAATAACAAAATAGAGAGGCAAAGAACAAAAAAACAGAATTCTCTATAGCAGCTATGTGTGCATAAGCAAATACACATTTTTATACACTTTTATGCAAACATACAAACATTTGTAGATATGTATCTATGGATGTAAGTATGTTTCGTATTCATTATTATCATTCTACACGCACACTTCAACATTCTAATCACAATATTCCACAACTTCATTATTATCAAAATAAACATCATTACCTTGTTTGTTTATTATTCAGTTGTAGAAAACAAAAATTCTCATTCTTTCTATCTATTCCATATTTACACACACATTCGCAGAGTACAACTCTCATGCATATTTTTATTTTATTTTTTTGTTTTTTACATCCATTTAATATTGACGTGGTGTAGTTGGTGTTCTTTTACTCCTCACTAAATTATTTCTCTCTAAAAGTAAACAAATATGGCTTAGCGTGTGTGTGTGTAAAAAATTGTTTCACTTTTTAGTATTTGGCTTTGCATGGGGACGTGTGTGAGTTTATTTTTGATTTTTTACTTTTTTCCGTCTCTCATTCTCTCACTGTCTTTGACCGGTCTTATTACTCATAAGTTGCTTATCAGCCTTTAACTAAAATAATAAAAAAAAATTTACTCTTCTGTTATTTTTGTAGTAGTTGTGTATTTAGCTGTTTGGTTGCTTGTCTGCCTTGCTGGCTGGCTAACTGACTGACTTGGTTTGCTAACGCTATTATTGCCTTAATAGCTGTTGTTGTTTTATTTTTGTTTTCTTCATGCACACTTATTTTCTTGTTTTGTTTTTACAAGGTATTTTTGTTATTGGTGTTGCGTTTTCTAATGAAAGCCTAAAAGTACTCTTTGAAAAATGTCATATTTATAATGTTAAGGTTTCTAATACATAGTACATAAGTTGTCATCAAACACAAATACCTACTATTTAACCCTTTCGCTCCTATGTATCCATATGGATACAGTCAACTTTGAGGACGTCTCACAGCTTCGATTTGATAATACTGGTTGAAATTTTAATCAACTATGATTTTTTGAAGTCTTGGCTGTTATAAGAATTGATTTTTTTTTAATTTTTTTTTAAATTTGTCAAAAAAATATCAATTAAAAAAAAATGTTTTTTTTATTTTTTTATTTCTTAAAAAAATCATTTTTTGGATCTTAAATTACATATACTTTCGGATACTTTTTTTAGTAAATAAGTGAATCCTAGATCAAGATAAACATTTGTTGCGTTGATCTCAATTATTATTTTTTCATTTAAGGATTAGTATAGTCGCCAGGAATTTTTTGAAAATTGTATGTATCCATATGGATACAAACTTGAGTTGTGTATACATATAAAGAGGGAAGAACATAACAAACTAAACCATTTTACTGTTGATGCTGTTGTAATGCAGACCTAAACTTTAGTTCTGCTAAGTTATAAGTCGAAAAAAATTTAAATTTTAAATTTACAACAGAATCGACAGGTAATGACAAGCTGTACAAGGTACGGCCTTTAATAAATATGTTTCTTAAAAAATCCTATTCTATTCCAAAAGATGAAAATCTTTGCGTAGATGAGATGATGGTTCCATTTAAAGGAAGAACTACTATGAAGCAATATATGCCAAAAAAGCCCATCAAATGGGGAATAAATATTTTTTGTCTATGTAGCTCAAAAGGAAAGGTTTACGAAATTGAGATTTATCAGGGTAAAAGTACATTAATAGGTGGCGCAAACTTACGATTTTGCTCCGATATTGTAGTTTACCTTTCAAAGAAAATTCCAGAAGGAAAAAATCATAAAATCTATTTCGATAATTATGTTTCCACTCTTAATTTAGTATTGAATTTACGTCAGCGAGGAATTTGGGCAACCGGTACAATTAAAGGAAATAGATATGGTAAAATAAATTTTAAATCTGATAAGTAGTTAAAAAAGGAAGACCGTGGAAGCTTCGACTACCGTGTAGAAAGATCCGGTAATATATTTCTCCTGAGATGGTTTGATGGCGGGATTGTCCAAATGGTGTCATCAATCCATGGACATGAACCCCATCAACTTGTACGCCGATTCAATGCGGAAGAAAAGAAAAATGTGGAAATAATACAGCCAAATATAATAAAAGAATATAACAAGAACATGGGTGGCGTTCATAAGATGGATTTTCTGCTTTCTTTGTACAGAATCTCCATTAGATCTCGAAAGTGGGCGCTTAAGATATTGGACCACCTCATTGACCTAGCAATTTGCAATTCGTGGTTCGAATATAGAATGGATCATGAAAGCAATAACTATACAAAGAAATATATGGATTTGCTAAGCTTTCGTAATGATGTTGCGAATGGACTTTTAGCTCTTTCTGATGAACAGGTTTGTTCTCGGAAACGTGGACGCCCAGCGTTGTCTTTAAATGAGGAAATTCCCGAAAGTCCATCGACTTCAAAGAAAAGACAAACGAGATATAAGTGCTCAAAGTGCGATACTTTCTTATGCATTAAATAAATAAACTTGTAGTAAGTACATGAATATTTTGTTTTATTTCAGTTTCAGCTTTATTAAGGTTTTTATGTGTATTGTTTAAGTTTATGTAAAGTTTTAGTTTTATGCTTGTTTTTTATTAAAAAAATTTATTCTTATGTAAAAAAAATTAAAAACTTAAAAGAAATAAAAAAGTTCTATATATGAATGAAAAACAAAATTCTTGCATTTTTCTTTACCATTAGTGAATTTTGTATCCATATGGATACATTCCAAAAAACATATTTAGGGTAATAATTTTTAAAATCCGGTTGTTGAATGTTGTTCCCGGACTTAATAATAGTAGAAATCCAAGAAATCGGAATTTTTCATCCATCCAGTAAAAACTTGTAGTGAAAGGGTTAATACCTTTCTATGCTTGCTGATTGCATTGACACTTACATATCTATGGACATTTGACAAAACGTCTTCTTTCAAAATCAACAACTTTTCAGTAGAGCAAAAAAACAGTTAAAAAGGCTAATACAAGTTATTGCTTAGAAAATTAAAGAAATTTTGAACTTGGATATTATACGCAAATACTTAATGAGCATTATGCGACCTTTTTTTTCCTCTAGAAGCAATAGTTTTCTTTAAAACGACAAAAAATTAATTTAAGACTTTTTGTTAAATTTTTTTGTTTAAATTTTAAAGAAAAAAATTAGCTTCCACCATACAAGTCGTTTTGTCAAAATTTTTTTGATTAAATTTGAAAATTATTTTAATCGCTTAAGTCAAGACAAGTTGTTTTGTTAAAATGGAATATGAAAAAAATGTTGAAAGAAGTTGATCTGGAAAATATATTTGGGTTCTATTTTTCCCTTCAATATGCAGATAATTAAAAAATAATAATAAAAATGAAATGCAATTTTTTTTTAAATTATTCTTAATTCTCTGAAAGAAGTCGTTTTGTCAAATTGAAATTGGGGGAAAGTCTGAAAGAGGTCGAAAAGTTAACTGCATATCTTGCCTTCCAAAGGTCGTAGAAATACGGGGAATAGAGCAAAAGAAGGACAAGGAAATTCTATATTTACTATAAAAATCTTGGAAAATTGTCTTATTTCGAGAGAAGACGTTTTTTCAAAATTCCACAGATATTACAGGCAGTATCTGTTATGCAGTTGAAAATGAAATATTCGTAGTTGAGGTAGTTGATTTCAAAATTTTGACAAAATATTTGAACTTTCAACAACAGTTCTGATAATTTTAGTTTTTCAATTACATATTTAAATCCCGAAACCGTTGGAAAAAATAAATGCGCATTTAATCCTTCTGCTGAAAGCCTATGACTCCAAAATTATGTACAAAGAAATTTTTTTGGAAGAAGAAAAAGACTTCGAAACTGTTGAATGAAATTAAATTAAATCTAGCTATGTATATGGAAATATTTTTCTCCAGTAAATACGTAGGATTACAGTATTTTTTGCATAGCAATAGTACAAATGAAATGTATGTACATACATATGCACATACAAAATTAAATCAGTTTTTTGGAAACTGTTGATATAGGGCAGCTTTTGCAATGAGTAATTTGGATACCAATACTCGAAATAGTCTGACAACCCTGGCGTTTGTTTGTAACACTATTTATTGCATTAAGGACTGTTGCATATTTTTGGGGCGTTTAGTTTTTATCATATGAGTGTATCGGTTCTCAAATGTTAGTCAGCAATACAATGGAAGAACGTGAGTCTATAGAAGAACCGCAAACAAATTATTTTGTAAAATAAAAATATGAATGATTGTTGTCTAATTACACTATGCGACAAATGAAAACTTTTGGGAAAATGCACGAACTCCACAGTATAGGTTCGATTGTACTATCAAAAGTTATTAAAAGCCTGTACTCAGTTTGGTCAGATTGATTATCAACTTTTTTTTTATGCACCTAGGCATCCAAAATAGCTTACAAAAACCAATTTGTACCATAAAAATTTTATTTTTCACTAAGAAGAATTCATGACTTTTAACCTCCTCTATTAAGATCAATTTTTTTATGTAATCAATATATCTTCGTGCGGAAGTTTATGTGCTTTATCCGTCATTTTATATATTTCGAGTTAATAGTGCCACTTCAGGTTTTTGACACCAAAATTTTTAAAATCTTCAATCCGTTTTCGGCTATTTATCTCAGAAATTGGACGAGATATCCGAAAACGGATTGCAGACTTGAAAAATTTGGGGTCGAAAACCTTAAGTGGCATTATTAACTCGACGATATATTGTCAACGAAATTGTTTGAACCAAATTTAGAAACTTTCGCTTTAACCGTTCTTAAGTTATATAAAAATCAATGTTTTTTTTTGTGTGAGAAGTAATATATTGCTTTCTTTCAAGATGTCAGACTACGGCAACCACAATTTTAGTTATTTAAATATTATATTGTGGGTCACAGAACACTGATATATACCCTATGATTGTTCTCACTTGATATGTGTATAATTGTTTTAAAACATATGGATCATTGTACTCCTTTACGCAGCGTTTTATAAAACCCGAAACTTCTTTTGATTTATTTACGGTTTCAGAGATGCGTTGTTTTCTAAAAATAAAATATTGTTTGTAAAAGGACGCTTACGATCTATAGCTATATATGCACAGCAAATTTGCTTTAGTTTACTTATAGTTTGTACCCTTACCCAATCGTGGGTCCCTTACTATTTTGGTTTTCTGAATTTTTCTTTTTTCTTTTTGCTTGTTTGTTAAATAAAATAACTTTAATAATACAATTTTTGTAAATTTTTTATTTGTAACAAAGCTTTTGGTAGTCGCCGTGGTCTAGTGGTTAGTGTGTTGGTTCAAATCTCAGCTCTGACATCTTGAAAAAAAGAAATATGAAAAAATTATTTCTTTCGGCGACTACCTCTCAGAAGTCTTCTGGCAAAAGCTCTAGGAGTAATTGATTGCCATGAAAAAGCTTCTCAAATCTGTCGTTCGTAGTCGATTTTAAACTTTAGATCCCAGAACTCATGGATAAAAAATTAACACACACAACATGAGTGCCACGAGAAGCTAGGCCGTAACCCTGACACAGGGTTAAAATGGCCAATTCTGCATGTATGTATGTATGTATGTATGAAACAAAGCATTTTAGCATGACGAGTAGGATAAAAAAAAAATAAAACAAAATCTATAATTGCTATAAAACCCCACTGCCGTATTCATAATAGATATTGTAGGTTTATTAAGGTTTTATTCGACAAATTTGTATGCAATACTTGTCAAATAAATCCTCAATAATCGTATAACATACTTTGTGAATACAGTAGTAAAGGTATTATAAAAAAAGAAAAAAAAAAACTAAAAACCTCTATTGTGTAATTTTTACTTTCATTAAAAATATATATAAAGTGTGTATATAAATAATAAAAAAGAATATTAAAAACGTAACATATTTAAAAATAATAAAAAAACAATGTCAAGATTTGTTAATAACTTAAAAATAAAAACCACAAGTTTATTAGGAATTAAAAACAAAAAAAAAAAAAAAAAAAAATAAAAACATGTTACATTTTACAAGTGTTACAAAAATAAATTAAAAAAAAATATATAACATTTTCAGATACAAAATTATTATGAAATTTTTGTCAACAGGTTTTCCTAAGAAATTAAGCGAAAAGAGAAACATTTTTTTAAACCTTTTTTATAGACCACATTTAGTGTTTCTGTTGTATTTTTAAGACTTTGCTAATGGTTTCATTCCAATTTCCAAAGTATGCAAATATCCTATAAACCGCGCCTTAAATATTACGAGTTTTATTGTTACAAACAAAAGTTGTATTTTTTTTTTTTTTGCTGAAATTGTTTATCTTTTCGTCTTGGTGAGCAGAACCTTTAGGATTGCAAATATAATACCACCTCATTGTTACAAAATCCAGTGTTTCTGAACGAACGCCTTGATTGTGATGCCAAAAAATAATATAAAAAATTTAAATAGTTTAGTTCGACTTTATTGTGAATTCATGCTACCATGATTTTATATTGTTTTTTTTTGTATTCTTCTAAATATTTTCTACATAGATATCCAAACATTCTATTTAAAGTGGTTAAAATTTTTTCAATAATCTGTAATTCAAATTAATTTAGAAAAATGTAGGCTTAATTCTTAATATTACAGCCAGTACCATAATTGGGTTCTCTAGTATTAGTATATATTATTTTAGTGTATATTTTATATAGTCTGAATCAGATGATTTACTTACTTAGCTGGCCATAACAACCCGTTAACGAGTTTCGGCCTGCTTCAGCACTAGTCTCCAGGCGCTTCTGCTTAGCGCGCGCCTTCTCCAGTTGGTCACACCAATCAATGACAGGGCTTCATCAACCTGGTCCTTCCAACGGGTCGTCCTCTACGCCGACGTCCAGTGACCTTCGCATCGAAAACTTTCTTCGCTGGAGCAGATTCTTTTATCCGAACAATGTGGCCGAGCCAGCGTAGCCGCTGGATGTTAATACGCTGGACAACGCCTACATCGCCGAGGAGCTCATACAGCTCATGGTTGGTTCTAATGCGAAACTCATCGCCATGCCTTAGAGGACCAAAGATCTTACGAAGAACTTTTCTCTCGAACACCCCCAGGACCGCTGCATCGGCACAAGACAGCGTCCATGCTTCCGCACCATAGAGAAGCACCGGGAGAATAAGCGACTTGTAGAGTGTTAATTTCGTCGCACGCGAGAGGTCTCTATTACTAAACTGCCTACCGAGACCGTAGTAGCACCTGTTGGCCAGTGTGATTCTTCGCCTGATCTCTAGACTGACATCATTCTTGCTGGTAATGGCGGTGCCAAGGTAGATGAACTCCTTGACCACATCGAATGTATAGTTGCCGGCTGTAACCTGGGAGCCGATACGTTCAACATCCCTACTCGTCGACAACATGTACTTCGTCTTGCTCTCATTTACCGCCAGACCCATTTTAGCAGACTCCCGTTCAATAGCATTAAAGGCTGCGGTGACATCTCGCTTGGTATGCCCAATGATGTCTATATCGTCTGCATACGCAAGGAGCTGGACACTTTTGTTAAAAATAGTGCCATTACGATGCACACCCGCCTTTCGCAAAACACTCTCCATGACGAAATTGAAGAGGTCGCAGGATAAGGGATCGCCCTGTCTGAAACCTCGCACGGTATTAAAAGGCTCGGAGAGGTCTCTTCCTACCTTGACGGAACTGCGGGAATTGCTCAACGTCATACTGCACAGTCTTATCAATTTTGCAGGAATACCGAGCTCAGACATTGCTGCATATACGCGATCCCTTATCGGGCTATCGAACGCTGCCTTATAGTCGACAAAGAGGTGGTGTCTGTCGACTTGACTTTCATGGGTCTTCTCCAGGATTTGGCGCAGTGTGAATATCTGGTCAATGGTGGACTTACCAGGTCTGAAGCCGCACTAATAAGGTCCAATCAGTGAGATGGCGAATGGGTTTAGTCGTTCACACAATACGCTCGTAAGAACCTTATATGCGATAGGGAGAAGGCTTATACCCCTGTAGTTGGTGCATATTGTGGGGTCTCCCTTTTTCAGGATCGGACAGAAGGCACTGAGATTCCAATCATCTTCCAGCCATATTCTGCAAATGAGCTGGTGCATGCACCTAACCAGCTCATCGCCTCCATACTTGAAGAGTTCAGCGGGCAGACCGTCAGGTCCGGCTGCTTTGTTGTTCTTCAGTCGCCATATGGCAACCTTGACCTCTTCATGGCTGGGGGATGGGATCACAACGTCATCATTGATTGCGTCCGGCACAGCATCTCTAGCAGCGGAATTTGTATCATCATCGCTTTGCAGTAGATTACAGAAATGCTGTCTCCATAATCTGAGTGCACCATGTGCATCTGTAACCAGATTACCATGTTCGTCTCTGCAGGAGGTTGCTCCGGGTTTAAAACCAGTAGTAAGACGCCTTATCTTCTTATAAAAATTTCGAGCATCATGTCTACTCCTGCACATCTCGATTTCCTTACAATTACGCCTTTCTTGCTCCCTTTTCTTTCTTTTAAATAGGCGTCTCTCTTCCCTCCTCTTCTCTCTGTACACCACCACAGTTGCTCTTGTAGTGGTGGACTGCAACGTTCTCCTGTAGGCAGCATTCTTTGCCGCAGTGGCCTCACGACACACACTGTAACGAGGGCGGCCAAAAATAAAAAAGCTAAATAATGAATAAAAAGAAAAGCACTATCTGATGTTATTAGTAGCTTTCTGAATTGATTAAATCAAAAATAATTTTTAAATAATATTGACTTTTAAAAAAGATATGCTGATTTAAAGTTGAAGGTTGTAGTTAAGTATGCCATTATTTGAAAAAATGATAGAAAAGTATACAAACTTCAAAGAATTGGTTTTAAAAAGGGTTTTGATGTAGTAGTAAAATTTAGTCCAAAATATAATTGTAACACAGGTATGTTATTAAAACAATACTTTTTTTTACAACTTGTAACTCATATGCGATTTACCGTTACAAAGAAAGCAAACAAAAAGAAACTGATCAATTATTGTGAATAATACAAGTTTAGTGGACAATTAAAAAAAAATACCAAAAAATACTTTTTCCATATTTTAATATAATACTTCTACAAGTAAGTACATTTAAACAAAATTGGTTTCATTTCCAACTTCGTCCAACTTTGATTTATATTTACAATTTTTAGTGCCAAGACGTATTAAAATTCGTCCTTTTTTTGATGTCTTGCTTAGGCACAAAAAATTTAGTGATGAAAAATCTGCAGCAATTAGTTATGTAGAAAATAATTCTGAAATAAAACTAAGTGAAAAAAGATAAAAGAAATTCATTTCATATTATTTAATATATAAACTAAATGGAAAAAGAGTTATTATATTAAGAAAAAGTTTGAAGTTGAAGTTTTATAGGCTCCTAGTACCAGTAAGAAAGGTAGACCAATAGTAGAGTTTAATGATTGTTCTGAACGTACTAAAAGGAGAAAATTTGCTGAACTGGTATTATCATTTTTGTCTATTTTTGTTAAAGTAAGTTTTAAAAAATTTTATCTTTATTTTAAATTTACTTATTACCAAAGTTATGGAGCCTCAATGGACTTTATTCGTTTGAATAAATTCAAAACTAATGAAAACTATCTAAAAAAAGAGTAAAAAATATAATTATACATGTGGAACATCTACTATGTTATGTAATTAGGTATAATGCCAGAAGACAATTGCAATTCAAAGAAATCAAACAAATTTTGAAAGAGATGTAAGTTTTTCACCTGAAGGATATTTAACAGAATTTAAATCCTTATTACAATTTCAGAAAAAATCTGCATATAAATTGCTAATTTTTACGTGTATGACATTTGGAAATTTTTAAACTGTTTTCTTTATATGAATGTATAGAACAACAGTTGTTGTAAGTACACCACATCTAGGCGGTGGGCGTGTCCTTCGCCCGATTATCCTAAAAATTTGTATTTTTCCTAACTTAGATAATCTACGAAAATGTACGAAATTTAAAAACTCTACGATAACTCCTTCTATTTTTGGCCGCTCGTTATATGAAATGGGTACATTGTGCGACACTCTTCATCGTACCATTGGTTTCTGCGGGGAGGACGCTCAAAACCCAGGACTGTTTCGGCAGCGTTGCGCAGAGAGTGAGCAATGTGAGACCACTGTCTACCAATACCCTCGAGAGAGGACGGGATGCAATGGAGCTCATTAGAAATACGATCGGAAAACGACCTGGCTGTCTCTTGTGATCGCAGCTTTTTGATGTCCAGCATCCCTCGAACACTAGAACGTTCCATATTCGCTGCGCATATGCGCAGTCGCATCTTGGCTGCGACAAGATAATGGTCCGAGTCGACATTTGGACCTCTAAATGTGCGCACGTATAGTATACTGGATACATGCCTTCCATCAATCACAATGTGATCGATCTGGTTGGTAGTTGATCGATTGGGAGAGAGCCAGGTGGCCTTATGGATGTCGAGATGCTGGAACCTGGTGCTACAAACTACCATGTTTCGCGCCGCGGAGAAATCGATTAGTCTCATGCCGTTCGGCGAGGTGGAAGAATGGAGACTGAACTGCCAGACAGTGCGGCCAAAGATACCTTCACGTCCAACTTTCGCATTGAAATCGCCGAGGACAATTTTGGCGTCATGTGCCGGACACTCATCGTATACATCCTCGAGTTTTGCGTAGAAAGCATCTTTGACCGCATCATCCTTCTCTTCCGTCGGGGCGTGAGCGCAAATGAGGCTGATGTTATAAAATTTCGCCTTCATCCGGATCGTAGGTATTCTTTCGTTCACGGGGGTGAACTCTGAGACAAGATGGCGAAGTCTCTTGCTAACTACGAATCCGCAGCCAAATTCACGTCTGTTATCATGGCAGCTGTAGTAGATGTCACATGTTGCTTGCCTTGTACAACCCTGTCCTATCCATCGCATTTCCTGGATGGCGGTGATGTCAGCCCTTCATTTCTTGAGAGCATCCGCCAATTGGATAGAGGCACCTTCCCTATAAAGGGTTCTCACGTTCCAGGTGCATATCCTTAAATCATAGTCCTTAAAACGTTTGCCATGGTCGTCAACATAAAAGGGGGTCCGTTTAGAGGCTTTTGCTGAAGTTTTCATTGAAGTTTTTTTTTACGTGGTGGGTTTCAAGCCCTACGCACAACCCAAATTTAAAGTCCAGGGGATTGGACAATCGCCGCATACATCAGTTAACAAGCTAGCGGGTGCTAGAATGTTATCCAGGAGGGCCACGAGGAGGGTGTATGTCGACTTGAATACAACGGGAACAATGATTTAAACGACTTAAATCTCTGCTTTTAGTAGGAAACTAGCAGTAGCCATCATTACATCCAATAAAATTTACTGTTTGGTGCGGTTTAACGCTGTTGGCATCAGTGGTTCCAATTTTTTTCGATATTGGCCGTTATTTTTTAGCTTAACGTCAACTTGTTATACAGCTCGCCTAATAATTGATTTGTCGTAAAATCAATTTGGTAACAATGGTTTTTTTTCAGAAGTGGTACTTTAACTAGCCCCCTCGTTGGTGTTACTTTTAATGTCGCCAACACATTTGAAGTCAATATTTAAGCTAAGCTTGACTCTATACGCTCAATTTTATTGAGAAAAAATAGTCAAAATTTGGACTAATTAAATGAACAATGTAATCCGTAACCATATCGGAAGCTTCAAATTCAAAGTCCAGCTCTGACATGTTGAAAGAAAGAATTATGAAAAAATATTTCTATCGGCGACCATTTCCTAGCAATCTTTTGACGAAAGCTCTATGGCTAACTGATTGCCAAGAACAAGTTTCTCAAGTCTGTCGTTTGGACTCGACGTTAACTGTAGGTTCCGACCCTCATGGATACAAATTTACGTACACAACATAGATACTGTGAGAAGCTAAACCGTAACTCTTAAACAGGGTTGTAATGGCCAATTATGAATGTATGTGTGTTAGAGGACGGGGTAAACAATTATATAATTATACTGTTGTAGGGTATAAGAATTATTACCATAATTATATTTATATTGTATTGTAAATTACAATTAATATACAATTAATGTGTAAGTATAGTGTAAACAAATAGTACTAAAATATTGTTTGCTTGGATCTCCTATATTGCCCCAAACTTATAGGACCATATGTAGGGCATTAAAACATTATTAGAATTTTAACTGATCTTAAGTAAAAAGTAATGTGAACAACAACAATGCCCAACAGATTCAAAAGCATTCAAACAACAAGTTACTGAACCAGCCACACAGTAAACCAGACAGACGGGTAATCGACAATCAACATGAGACACAAATTTGACCTCATGTGATCATTACACTAAAGTATGGTATCAATATTTGTTTTTATTGTAAATGTTGTGATTTGTGCATGAAAATCGGTGTTGTTTTGTTTATAAACAAGAGTGCAATGGGTTTGAAAGAAAAAAAAAAATCAATTCAAAAACCATTTAGACGAGTATTGGCCTAAATTTTTGCAGGCTGACAACAGCCATGACACACACAACATTAGGCGTTTATTTGCTGTTACTGCTGTTGTTTTTTGTTTTTCTTAACGGGAATATAAGTGTATAATTTTGTTGTTGTTGCTGTTATGAATAAGTATCACAAATATATTAAAGTTTTAAAAGTTTATTATTGGTTTGATTTTAGAATTTGTGCATAATTTTTTTATTCCATATTTTATTATTGTTGTTGTCATTTAGGGTTTTGCTACGAACAGTGATTTCAAAACTTTGAAAAGATTGTCAGGCTGTTTAGAGTGCATTAACTACCGATTTGTTGAAATTGTTCGAAGAATATTAAGTCACAATAAACCAAACAATGCTTTGCTCCCTCCCAGGCCATTTTAAGTCCTTCAGCAACAAAATTACTGACCGGATAAATAAAGCAGATCCTATAGCAGAGTTTATTGGCCTAGAGAGGACTTAACTAAGTGTGAATGGTCAGCAATTAGTTTGGGGATGAGTATAGAATTATATATCAGAAAAGAGACTTTATGTGGTTGCATTTTGATATAGAAAACGTACACCAATTAATTTGATATTTCATAAAAATAATCAACACAACTATTCAGATTTATTTGATTATGTTTTGATAAATAAGAACTAGTTTTTCATAAAGATAAAGACTAAATCAGGGCTGAAGATAATTTTTCTCTTTTTGAGAAAAACGATGATTGGCGACATAAAGTTGAAAATCGTCGGCATATTAATATTTTTGAGTATAGTTTGTAGAGGTCCAAGTCGTAGCATAATTATCTGAGCCATCGGCTAAGTAACAAATGAATAGCGGTGGCTCAATTATGGCAACTTTCATATTAAAAAACTAAAGCAAAAAATGTATGAAAATAATATATTTTTTCTTATTAAAATTTAGTCCTGGGGTCTTATCGTCGCTTACGTGATCGAACGAGTGAACGTATCGAATAAAATTTTGATACCTTACGAATGACCTAATCATGGCATTCGATTGCTATCGAATCGTAAATCATAAAATGGTACTACATATGCTTATTAAATCAACAAGAAATTAAATGGAAAAAATAAATTTAATAAGAAAACATTGTAAAAAAGGCAAAAAATTAAATAAAAAAATAATAAAGAGAAGTAATAAAAAATTGAAGTGGTAAAAAGTGCCTGAAGAATTATTATTTGTTGAATTAATGTTATCGTTGAACTCAGAAGATGGGATTAAGACTAACGCACTATCCTTAACAGATAAATCGTAAGAAACCAATCGCATATTATTAATATGGACATATTTATATACTTTAAAACAGTTGGTTTTTCTCTTTCTTTATAAAAGGTCCGATGGTGTTTTAATTAAAAACCAACAGAGTTTTTTTTAATGCTGCCATATATGTATGTCTCAAATTTAGAAATCTTTTGTTTCCACTGCCCAACTATAAGTAAAATAAGACTTTATTTTGTGGATGCAACACTAAAAGGACATTAGGCTCAAAATAAGGAGAATATTTTTTTTTTTTTTTATTTATTTATTTATTTTATTTATTTATTTATTTCAAGAAACAATACAAAAAGCCTTCAAGGCCAAAGCGTATTGATATATTTACAATATAAACAATATACAATATAGGCAACATAAGCTAAACTTAAAATTTAAAATTATATTATGGTAAGTAGAAAGTAGCTAAAAGTAATATCAGTGCGTATAAATTGAAAAAAATATTGAGGAATAAAGAAAATAAGTGTACTTTTGGGGAAATAAAACATAGTTAAAGAAAGGGTGGTATGCAATCCTTAAAAAAAATGTATTGGTTGTAGCAAAAATCAGTAAAAGTACGATTAACACAAATGTATACATGATATACATATATGCACATACATTTGGGTCATATCACAATAAAAGTAGAAGTTGTCTCCTGAACAGAGCACAAGAGCAAGAAAAGGAGCGTAAATTGGATGGTAGAGTATTCCAACACCTAGCGATCCTCACAAGAAAAGAGCGTTCAAAAACGGAACACATTATACGAGGAAAGATAACTTGGGGACTCCTCGTGGATCGAGTAAAGGAAAATTTATTGAACAGGTACGCTGGAGTACCATATTTAATTACCTTGTAAAAGAAAAGCAAACTTCTCATGCGGTGGTATTGCTCAAAAGTACAGCCAAGAAAATTTGCCACTGAGTCTGAGATATGATCATGGTAAGGTATGCCATAAACAAATCTCACAATTCGGTTAACGATTAGCCTTACTGTGTTCAAATTGTAAAGTTGAGTGCCAGAAATAACCTCAATACAATAGTTAATATGGGATAATAACAGAGTGTGGGCCAGCATATACTTAACTCTAGTGGGAAGATGTACGCCCATGTGGTAAAGTTTTCTAAGTCCGCGACTTACTCGCAAAGAAATAATATTAATATGTTCGTCGAAATTTAAAAATTGATCAATATTCACTCCGAGGCATTTTATAGATTCAACATACGAAACTAAATCATTAGAGATTATAATTCTGGGATAAACAACCTTCCTATGCATTCTGCGAAACATAATAGCCTTGGTCTTGCTTGCGTTGATCAAAAAGGCATTGGAAACCATCCACTCATGCACGTTCGAGAGTGTGAAATTGATGACGTTTTCGAGGACATCGGGGAAATCCCTATGTTTACTAAATAACAGCTGAATGTCATCAGCATAAATAAACGGTCTCACTTGGGCCAAGTCCAGACAGTCCAAAAAGTCATCTAAATAAAGAAGAAACAGAATGGGGCCGATGATAGATCCCTGTGGTACACCAAAATAAACAGGAATAATGTCAGAGGTCTTATTCTGGAAATTAACAAATTGTGTCCTGTTCCACAGATACGAATTTATAAGTTTACAAGCCATTACAGAAAAATTGTACCTTTCCCTTAATTTATGAATAAGAATTCCATGATCAAGACGATCAAACGCTTTGGAAAGATCAATTGAAACCATAACACAGTCCATGTCTTCGTTCAAGTGTTCCCTAATAGTGTCCGTCATTCCCAATAACATACCAGTAGTACTATGTCTATCTCTATAGGCGTATTGTGCATCTGAAATAAGATTCCTCCTGGAGATATGATCCATAATCTGATCCTTCAAAATAAATTCCAAAGCCTTAGAGAGAGCGGGCAATATACTAATGGGGCGAAAATTATCATTTGAATCTCCTTTGGGAATGGGTACAACACGGGCAAGCTTCCATTTCTCTGGAAAAGTAGATGAAGTAATAATTGCATTAAACATATGTAGAAGGGGCTTCATTATATGTGGAAAGATAAGTTTAACAAATTTAATTGGAAAGCCATTACTACCAGCTGAATTGGACTTGATTCTGGAGATTGCATTTAGTAGTTTAATCTCATCTACAACTTGAAAAGAAAAACCATCCAGATGTCCATTAAAAGAGCTGAAATCAAAAGGCTCCGGAGAAGCATTACCGATGACAAATGATCTATTAAGTTCATCCACATCAACAGAGGATTCACTTAAATTAACTCTCGATCGTTCTGATCGGTTCAATAATCTCCAAATTTTCCTACTATCTGCACCATCGAAAAGAGCCATCTGATACTGCCTTCTAAATTTACGTATTAGGGATTTGACCTTATTTCTACGCTTGCAGTATTCAGCACGATTCTCTTCATTATTATTATTCTTATAATTGACATAAGCAGAGTCCCGGTAGGACCTCGCCTCAACAATTTCCCTTCTGTTCATCCAGGGATCTCTCCCATTCTTAACTTTAAACCTAACAGTCGGGACCAGTTCAAATAATTCAGACAAGAGCCCATTCATTATATCGAACTTAGTATCAACGCAGCTCTCAAAGTAAAAGCGTGAAAAGTCAAAGAGATCAACATGTGAACTGACCATATTAAGATCCAGGTTCATATAATTACGGTACTCAATGTACATATCAATAGGCACAAAGGAAATTGATAGCGATATATAGATTAGAGCATGATTTGACTGAAGAAAGGGTAATGCCCCTTGTCCTGACGTAGAAATTAGAGAAGTCTTGTCCACCAGGAAGTAATCTATAAGGGAAGTAGTATTGTGGTTAATGTCCCAGTGTGTTGGTAAAGAATTGTGAAAATAGGATAATCCAAGTCTAGTACACAAAGACCTCATCTTATCCGCTTTGGTAGGTTCAAATAAATTGGTGTTAAAGTCACCCATAAGAATAATATTGCTATATTGCATTAGGAAACTACCTAGATGACTCTCAAATGCAGTCAAATCGCCGTTAGGTAGATAGACAGTACCCACCAAAACGGACGTACCAGCACACAAGATTTCAATTAACAAAGCCTCGCAGCTATTGTAGAATTTTGACGAAAAAATTGTCCTATATTTAATGGAGTTAGCTATCAGGAGACCGACACCGCCACCTCTGGTGGGATAAGGTCTATCACTGCGGCAAAGAGTATAACCGGGAACATAAATAGAAGTGTCAGGCATATCATCCTTCAACCACGTCTCAGAAAGCCCAAAAATTTGTATGCCGGAGTCAGTTAAAACACTACGAAGTTCATCCAATTTAGCTTGTTGAGACCGTGGGTTGATACTTTGGCAGTTGACATGAGCAATGTTTAAGTTACTTCTGCAATTAGAGAAAATATTTTTTAAATCGGTACTATTACTGAAAATTGGACCCATGTTACCGTTAAGGGACATCAAAACAGAAAAAAAAGAAAATGAAAATATATTAAGGATTGCACACATACCCATAAAGCGAAAGTATACAGTGCTTAATACAAGCATTTTCAATAAAAAGACGATAGGGTTAATATGATGTAACACTAAGTATAAATAACAAGGTTTTAAATTTAATTCAGCGTATAACTCAAAAAAATAATTAAGTAAAAAAGAAAGAAATGAGAAAGGCATACCACCCACCATGAGACGCAAAACAAATTTTTTGTTGCATCATTCATAGCAGACTGTATGTGTACTCATTTATGTAAAAACAAAAAATTTAAAGATCTTCAGACTTAAAATAATGATAATACAGATCTTGAGGTATATATATATATAAACACATATACGTACATATATCTAATATATAAAATTCTCATGTCGCGGTGTTTGTTGCCAAACTCCTCCGAAACGGCTCGACCAATTTTCATGAAATTTTGTGTGCTTATACGGTAGGGCTGAGAATCGGTCAACATCTATTTTTCATACCTCTAAATGTAAATATGACCCGCCCCAAGGGAAAATTTATGCCTCACCTAAATAACGTACCGACGTTGATGAAATTACAAACTAAGTATATATGTACTGTAGAGCATATATGGTTTACTTTTTGTTTTTAAGTAGTCAGAGGGGGCGGTATAAGGGTATTTCTTCCTATCCCCAACTAATAAACTGAATTTGATTAAATTTTGTTGGTGTCTTAACACAACTTTAGGTTAACAAAAGTAAATTTTCACATTTATTTTTCATCCCCTAAATGTTTAGGAATCCGCACCAAGGGGAAATTTGTGCCTCACCTAAATAACTTACCGACGTCGATGAAATTTGAAAATAGATATGTATATGTGGGTACCGTAGAACATATATGGTTTTGAGTTTTTTTTAAAGAGTACTCAGAGGGGGCGATAGAGGGGATATTTCTTCCTATCTCCAACTATCAAACTGAAGTATCTAAAATGGCGGATAATCATGTATTAAAATTATTAGTAAAGCAGGCATTGATTGCTCATATCAATGTTAAGTTTTGCAGTTCGGTGAAGAGAAGAGAGTATGTTTGAACTAAAAAAATGTTTCCTAGAGCAAACTTATATAGCAAAACAACGTTTGCCGAGTTAACTAGTACATATATATAAACACATATACGTACATATATACATATATGTGTATATATACACATATATTCCAAATATAAATATATATACATGAGATCAAAAAGGTAATGATAATAAAAAAAAACAAAAGAGATTAGAGTTGCAAATCACCCATGATATTAGTACCCGGTGAGGATGGTAAGTTGCTATCCGATGAGTTGGGATTATCCATGTGTTTTGGTTCATCAGCCTGGTTGAAAAAAGCAAAGCATTCTCTGTAGCTATATATTTTCTCAGACGAGTCTTTCAAATGCACTTTAACTCTTGGAAGATCCAAATTAAGTAATTTGAATTTGCATATGATATCATTTTTTTAAGATGACGGCAGAAGCGAAGTAAATTTCTACCGCTTTTGGTTAGATGATCATTCAAAAATATTTGTTTTAGGCCATTGTTGTTTAAAAAATCTGCTTCAAGAAGCCTACCATGTTTAAAGTAGCTATGCATAACAGCATCCCTTTTCGAAATACAGTTGAATTTTACCAGAACAGATATCTTATTATTAATATAGCTGCAAAAATTAATATCTTGTTCTGTTACTGTCACGTTAAGAATCTGGAAGATTTTAAACACTGCTTCTCTGGGATGAATGTGTTTCTTTGGTAATCCATTTATAATAATGTCAAATCTATTGAATCGTTTTTGTAAAATTTCACATTTGTCTTCAATTTGCTCAAATTGTTTGCTATTTTTTTCTTCCATATACTTGATGACTTTATTGCAGCTTGAGACATCTTGATTTAACTTTTTTATTTGAACATCAAAATTGTCCATTTTCAGTAGTAAGGTGTCTAGTTTATGATGGATGCTATTATTTGATTCTTTAAACTCATGTTTAAATTCAGCAATCTCGGAAATACTGGATGAGCAATCGTTGCATTTGTAAAATATTTTGGTTCTGGATTTTGCAAGGAGGTTAAATTCTTCAGTGGAAAGTTTTGCGCAGCTGGTATGAAACCATTTACTACATATGGTACAGGCAATGCCGCCAGTTTTTTTTGTAACATTCTTGCCACAGGAAGTAAGACCACAGATTGAATTATTATCACAAGATGACATGGTGTCCACAAAAAAAAGTGAGGTTATAAAAGTATGACGTGTTATAAAGTAATGTGAAATAATAATAAAATTAATATTGAATCACGTATTATAATTTATATGTCTAAAATTTATTTATAAAAAAATTAAGTCGAAGATTTTAAACTATTTTAAACTATAAAATTCTTAATTATTTTATTGTGAAACACGCCGCAGTAAAAAAATCAACTAGTCATCACGATGTTGCCAGATTTATTATTAATAAAGGTTAACAAAATTATAAAATAGTACAATTATATTCGTATAAAATTATGCAATATATTATATACAATATTAGCCAATGGAAGCCGCTCTAATCGGCGACTGGTGTTCTTGAGCCTGCACGTCCCCGAGCTAATTCTTTGTGTATGTCAATTTTTATCTATGAGCACCGGGACCTACAGTTTAATGTCGACTCCGAACGACAGACTTAAGAAGCTTGTTCATGGCAATCAGTTACTCTCAGAGCTTTTGCCAGAAGACTGCTGAGAGGTAATCACCAAAAGAAATAGTTTTTCATATTTCTTTTTTTCTTTTAAGATAGCGGAGCTGGGGTTTAAACCCGGAGCTCTTGTCTAGTAAGCCAACACATTAACCACTAGACTACGTCGACTACTTCGAGCTCGCCCGTAAATATATCCCAATAAGTTCTTATCTCATAAAATATAACTTTTTCAACTAAAATATAATATAAGAACAGAGTAATTCTAATAAAAACATTTCTACAATATCCCAGCAGAAATTTTTTAAGATTTGGAAGCAATAAATAAAATTGTAAGGCTGATATCAGAGTGAGCGCTATAAGCGATGCTATAATATCGCACTACAATGCGCTACAAACCTCTGCTTGTGTTTTCTTACGTCAATGCTCAGAAGATGTCAGAGTCAAAGCGAAGCTACAAGAGAGCCAAAGCGACAAAGCAGGTTGTGAAATGATTTATAGCATGGCATCGCTTCGTTATTGTTTGTTTACATTGTACTTTGACATTTTTCATTTGTTTATTTTATTGTTTATTTATTTCATTATTTATTATTTGTGCGTGTTTAAATTTTATTTTTATTTTATATGTATTTATATAATATATATATATATATATATATATATATTATTATATTTATTTTATATTATATCGTGGGTTCTTCTCATTTTACTAAAAAACTAATTATATGTATTATTTGAAATAAAAAATTCTTCATCTGAATACATTTTTAACAAAAAAGATTGACGGAATAAAAAAAGAATTTTAAAAACACAACAAATCGCTTTGTTTAGTATAGTCTCCACTCTGACATCCTGTAGTATAAGTATAGCACGAATATTATAGCTTCTAGCATCGCTTCGCTTATAGCGCGCACTCTGACATCAGCCTAAGCAATAATGGATGCATTATATTGTTTTTTACACATTAAAACTGCAGGATAAGGTATTATTTATGATTTTTTGTACTAGTGAAATAAATTAGCATTTCTGTTGTATTTTGCGGCTCATTTCTTATAAAAATCATGCATTATTGAAGCGCACGAGTTTACAATTTCTCCCTTACATAATAACTTACTGGTAAGCACTATTTTTTGCTGGGATGTTACAGTTGAACTACGCAGAGTGCTGTAGATTTTAACTATTTTGGGAAACACTGGATAAGGCTTAATAGTTATACAAGACATTGATATCTATTCTTTAATTCCATTTACATGCTGTAAAATTTAAGTATTTCTTGTATTTATGTATGTTTTAAGCTTTTTGGCATATTTTGAAGTTTTTGTAACAAAAAAAAAAACAAAAAAAAAAAAAACTATAACGAGTATTAGTATTGCAACACAGGTTGTCCTAAATTTGTTTTATATTCTCACTTTAGTATTTTTTTGTTTGTTATCAAAATTGATATTTTTTTATTATTTTTTTTATAGTTTGGGTGTAATTTTGTGTATTTTTTTCTTAATACCAATGATGTCGGTGCCATTTTTGGCTTTAAAGAATTTTTTTTTTGCAAGAAAAGTGAATGACTAAGACTTTGAATATTTGTAAAGCTGTTGTTATCGTATTACCACATTGTAAACATATTTTTTTGTCTTTTTCTTTAATTGTTTCATACACATAATGCTAGTTTAGAAAGGTTTTTATTTTTGTGTTTAGTTAAACGAACTAAATATTGTTAATTTGTATTATTTGAAGCGGCCTCTTGAGAAAATTGTTTTTAAATTGATTGAAATATATTGTAAATGAGACGTATACACATATGTATGTATGTACTCGTATATAATTGTTGTACCATTTTTGGTGTTATGAATTGAAAGTACAACATATAAATATAAATATCTCGTTAATGGTATTATTAATCTAAATGTAATACAAAAGTATTATTTAATAAAATACATATTTTTGTTAAGCATATTGCAAATTGTTTGACCATGAAAAGAGTTGTGATTAATTATGGGAAAATAAAAGTTTTTAATCTATAGACTTTTGTTTAAAACTGTGAAAACATATGTTGAAATAAATTTTGTATAATTTTTTTTATTCATTGACTGCAATTGTAAAATCATTTGGTGTTAATTAATAAACTGACCCCTTACGACCCAAAAATAAATTTGATCAACTCCAATACAAACTACTCGTATATTAAAATCTTGTATTTAGAGGAACCATTCACATTTAATGCTTTTAGCTGCCGTTATAGTTCCACACCCTTAAGTTGATATTTTTAAAATATGTAATTATATGTAAGTATATACATATCAGAGTTGGGCTTTATTGCATTATATTTAATTTTTGACTAAATTATATAGTAGTGGAACAAATATTGCATTATCGCTTCTAATATTTAGTGGTAAATTCGTTTTGTTTAATGCACTAAATTTCCACTGCCACTAAAACAGTTTTATTTAGTGGTTAATTATTTCCATCTACATTTAGTGGTGGCTGCAATAAAACTAAGTCGTTTAGTGGTAGTGGAAATGATAATGCATTATAAATTCAATACAATAAACCCAACTCTGATATATATATAGTATACATATATCGTCGTGCGGGAGTTTATGTGCTCTATACGCCATTTAATATTTTTTATATTTCTCGAGTTAATGATGACACTTTAGGTTTTCGACCCGAAATTTTTTAAGCAATCCATTTTCGGATATCTCCTCCAGTTCGGAGATAAATTGCTGTAAACGGATTACAGATTTTAAAAATTTTGCTTTCAAAAACCTAAAGAGGCATCATTAACTCGAGATATATAAAAAATATGAAATACTTTTGTATAAGTAGGCGTTTAAAAAAAGTAACAGAGAATAAATTCTAAGCAAAATTATCGATGTAAAATCAATCAACATAAATCCTGCTATTTAAAAAAGTACTCAAGATGTCAGTTAGATTTTAAATAATAGGTAATGAGAGCAAATACTCTTTTATGCAAAAAATCACTGAATTTTTTAATAGTACTGGTATTAATCCTGCTTCATTTTTAAAAATTCGATAAAAAATTTAAGGACGAACATACATTTTTTTATCAATACCTTTGGGCTGTTTGGGTTCGACTTCCTAAAGTTACTGCCGTAGTATCACCATAATTTTTTTATATTACTCGTCGTAGAATATGCGTTAGCAACTATACACCTGACTCGGTGCCTTGGAAGTGCAATAAATTCCTCCATTGTCAATGGTACCTCATCAGACTTAATGTACCTCAACAGGTGCTCGTGTTAATGCTTACAGTAAATGGAGTCTCAGAGAATATGTTTTCATTATCTAAGTCGACTAAATTTGTGCAACATAAAAAAATTAATGGGATGCTTTTTAAAATTGTTAAAATCAATACAACAAAGCATTCTTTACAATATATACTCCAGATGGATGAAAAATTCACTGTTTTGTACCGTTTTATTTACAATCTCGAAGATTTTTTTGTAAAACGCACTTGCAAACTATCAGCAACATACTATATATCTATATATACATGCAAGTCCGTTAACTTTTGTTAACCATTGAGAATGAACAATTTGTTCAATTTTGGCTACATCTTCTAGGCACGAAACCTTTCGATAGAGGTTTGGCTATTCAAAAGATCTATAGAATGCTAGTAAAAAGAGTTTCTTCATCTTTAGCGTTGTAAGGTGAAGGCATATTTCTTGGAAAGATAGTTTTTTTTATTATGCGCCTTATTTCAATAGGTCAAGTTGCTGTCAGTTGATCACTGAAAGGCCAGTGTTATACCTTCAGCCTTGAAATGATCAACAGTAATTGCGCCATCCGTTGATGTTAATTTTATTTATTGTGAAGTGGTGAGGATCTTGGCTAATTTGTTGTTGTCCCATTATGTGATATGTTAAATGTGGATAGAGTGTGGAATGTCAGGGGGCGGCTTTCTTAAGGTTGGACTTCTTGGATGGGGGGGGACCTCGTATATATATTTTTATTTGAAATATGACGCAAATTTTTTTTTCTTTATTTTCTCCAGTGTGGGACTCGAACCTGGGCTGCTTGGTGCTGTAAGCGAGTGCTCTAACCACTACACTACGCCATAAACAATTGAATTGATTCCAAATCGGACAAAGCCTATAACAAAATGTTTGCTTTACTTTATTGTTTACAGGTTTGAACTAATTTCGTCAACGCTCCACTAGCAGATGGGCGGAGTAGTAGGTTTTCCTAAAGAATTAAATAAATGGCTAATCGGTATTTTGTTCAATTTTAATATTAACTTGTAGCTTTTTAGTATTGTAGTCCTCAGCTTTAATTTCTAAGTGACCTAACATTTTGATTCCTGAATCTTTAACAATCAGACATATATTTTCTTTGGGTAATTTTTTAGAATTTTGTGCATATTTCGAATAGGCTTTATGCCAGATATTCGTTTTTCTTACCCAAACAAATTAACCCATTCTAATATGTGTATATATCCCTGTGTTTGTTAGCAAAAATCAAAGTTTAAAAAAGGGTAGTCCAAACTATTTTAGTTTGTTTTTCTTTACTGGTATTTGTAGTTTAAAATTGACTTTTTTTCAAAACAATCGTATCTAACAATTTTCTTTGTTATTATTCAATAACACTTCTAATGATTATTCCTTTTAACACCTACATTTAGAAACATTTTAGATGCCTGCTTTAAATGGAAATAAAAACTCCATATAAGAGTGCGTTAAATAGATTTAGGACTGAAAGCATGCGCTAAAGAATCGTGATTGTCTGTTAAATTAACTTTAGAGCATTAAGTGATTAATTTCCTTGGTTTCTTCTAATGGTTTAAATTTTATGGCATGAATAAGTGCTTTTGGTTGCATAATAACAAGTAATGGCTTTTACATGCTTGAACACAAGCATAATATTCAAATTTTTATATATATTTTTTTTTGTTTAGCAAAAAAGGCTCTGCAACAAATAAATTTATCAAAAATATTTACATTCCAATAAAAAAGTAATTGAAATGGTTCAGAGAGCAAAACGAAATGAGAAGGCTATTTGATGGAGGAGGCCGAACATTTAGACTTTTTGTATGTGTTTGTGCTATAATTAATGTCTAGTTTATTAAACCACTGGTTTGTTGTAATCCTTTTAAACTCAAAACTGAACTATTTTCAAAATTATTTGTCTTGTCATAAGGAGTCATATGTTTGCAAGAGAAATAGTATTCAATTGCTTTTTTTCTTTTTACAATTTTAAAGAATGAACTGAAATCTAAAGCCACTGTGTAAAGCGAAAAAGTAAAATAAAAATACAAACGAAAAACTACAACAATAACAAAAGTAAATTTTATTTAAATTTCTATGCCGACACTTTAATGACGCTAATTTTTTAATATTTTTAGCAGCAGTAACCATTGGTGTTATTTAGGTACTATGCACTCTCTTGTAGGAAATATATGCATGAATACCTAAAATGGTAGTAAGTTCTATGATTAGTTTTAAATTGGAGGAAAATTTCTAAAAATCATTATTATCTATAGCCCTAAAAATTTCTTAATGAGTTAGTGAGTACTTTTAATATGCTGTTCACACATTTTGATCGCTATTAATATTATTTACCATGGTATACTCTAGAAAATAATTATGAATAAGGCTATCAAATTATCCACATTTATTTTAAAAATTAAATGTCAACTCGTCGCAAAATTGTGTTCAGTGATCAGGCTCAATTGTGCCTTAACAGGCAGATAATACTACCGAATGTGGTTGAAACCAATTACCAGATTCTATTACATTCAGAAAAATACACTGTTGTTGTGGTATATAAGTGCACGTTAGTGATGTCATAAGACCTTATTTATTCAAAAATTTAGACTGAGCTCATACAGGGATCAATAAAGATTGTTGCCCCCACCATCAGCAATTAATTTTATTTAAAAATATGTATAACATAGACGTTTTTCTTTAAAGTAAATTTGAAAGGCTAGTTCTAACGTTGAACGGAAATTTTAATGATGAATAAAACTTTAAAAGTTGATATTATTCTTATAAGGGCTGTAAAATAGAAGAAGTTTTTTTTTTGTATAAATGCATTCTTAATGTTCTCATGCTCTAACAAATAGCCAAGTGTGTCATTGATTAAAGCAGTGCTTTTATCGGCAACCTTAAATATATTTTAGAATCTGGACCATACATGTTATAAAACCAACGAGTATATATTGCTGTTACCGATTCCCTTTTATTGGCCATCTAGTTATTGGTTACGTTTTCCTTACTTTTCTTTATTTACTTCTTTTTACGAGCGATATTTAAGGCTAGTGTAATGCCTTTAGCTTTGAATGATCAACAGCAAATGTCTCATCGTTGCATGCTGACTGTGTGGTGAATGCCTTCGCTCAGTAGGTTTAGCTGTCATTTGCTACTGCCCAATAGGTGGCGCTTTTCTCCTGATAGTTTGTCTTTGTTGTCGAATAGAGTGGAATGTCAGGCAGCGGTTACTTCCTTGACTTTTGGGATGGGAGAAGGAGGGGGGTGGGGGGGGGCTTTTATTTTTTATATTATAATTTTGGAAAAAACCGCATACTAACCTTTTAATGGATGGGATACTTCGGACAAGGCAAAGTCTCTGATTGGGGTCAACTTGGCGGCCTCCAGAACGATCCTTGTTCCCGTTGTATTCAAGTCGACATACAGCCTCCACGTGGCCCTCCTGGATAACATTCTAGCACCCGCTAGCTTGTAACTAACTGGACTTTAAATTTGGGTTGTGCGTAGGGCTTGAAACCCACCACGTAAAAACGCTCTTCAATGAAAACCGAAACAATAGCCTCTAAACGGACCCCCTTCTATGTTGACGAATTTGGCAAACGTTTTAAGGACTATGATTTAAGGATATGCACCTGGAACGTGAGAACCCTTTACAGGGAAGTTGCCTCTATCCAATTGGCGGATGCTCTCACGAAATGTAGGGCTGACATCACCCCCATCCAGGAAATGCGATGGATAGGACAGGGTTGTACAAGGCAAGCAACATGTGACATCTACTACAGCTGCCATGATAACAGACACGAATTTGGCTGCGGATTCGTAGTTAGCAAGAGACTTCGCCATCTTGTCTCAGAGTTCACCCCCGTGAACGAAAGGAGAGCTACGGTCCGGATGAAGACAAAGTTTTATAATATCAGCCTCATCTGCGTGCACGCCCCGACGGAAGAGAAGGATGATGCGGCCAAAGATGCTTTCTACGCAAAGCTCGAGGATGTATATGATAGGTGTCCGGCACATGACGCCAAAATTGTCCTCGGCGATTTCAATGCGAAAGTTGGACGTGAAGGTATCTTTGGCCCCACTGTCGGACAGTTCAGTCTTTATAATTCCACCTCGCCGAACGGCTTGAGACTGATCGATTTCGCCGCGGCGCGAAACATGGTAGTTTGTAGCACCAGGTTCCAGCATCTCGATATCCATAAGGCCACCTGGCTCTCTCCTGATCGATCTACCAACAACCAGATCGATCACATTGTGATTGATGGAAGGCATGTATCCAGCATACTAGACGTGCGCACATTTAGAGGTCCAAATGTCGACTCTGACCATTATCTTGTCGCTGCCAAGATGCGACTGCGCATATGCGCAGCGAATATGGCACGTTATAGTGTTCGAGGGAAGCTGGACATCAAAAAGCTGCGATCACAAGAGACAGCCAGGTCGTTTTCCGATCGTCTTTCTAATGAGCTTCATTCCATCCCGTCCTCTCTCGAAAGTATTGGTGGACAGTGGTCTCACATTGCTCACTCTCTGCGCAACGCTGCCGAAACAGTCCTTGGTTTTGAGCGTCCTCCCCGCAGAAACCAATGGTACGATGAAGAGTGTCGTGAGGCCACTGCGGCAAAGAATGCTGCCTACAGAAGAACGTTGCAGTCCACAACTACAAGAGCAACTGTGGAGGTGTACAGAGAGAAGAGGAGGGAGGAGAGACGCCTATTTAGAAGAAAGAAAAGGGAGCAAGAAAGGCGTGATAGTGAGGAAATCGAGATGTGCAGGAGTAGACATGATGCTCGAAATTTTTATAAGAAAATAAGGCGTCTTACTACTGGTTTTAAACCCGGAGCAACCTTTTGCAGAGACGAACATGGTAATCTGGTTACAGATGCACATGGTGCACTGAGACTATGGAGACAGCATTTCTGTAATCTACTGCAAAGCGATGATGATACAAATTCCGCTGCTAGAGATGCTGTGCCGGACCCAATCCATGATGACGTTGTGATCCCGTCCCCCAGCCATGAAGAGGTCAAGGTTGCCATATGGCGACTGAAGAGCAACAAAGCAGCCGGTCCTGACGGTCTGCCCGCTGAACTATTCAAGTATGGAGGCGATAAGCTGGTTAGGTGCATGCACCAGCTCATTTGCAGAATATGGCTGGAAGAAAGTATGCCCGATGACTGGAATCTCAGTGCCCTCTGTCCGATCCTGAAAAAGGGAGACCCCACAATATGCACCAACTACAGGGGTATAAGCCTTCTCCCTATCGCATATAAGGTTCTTACGAGCGTATTGTGTGAACGACTGAAGCCATTCGCCATCTCACTGATTGGACCTTATCAGTGCGGCTTCAGACCTGGTAAGTCCACCATTGACCAGATATTCACACTCCGCCAAATCCTGGAGAAGACCCATGAAAGTCAAGTCGACACACACCACCTCTTTGTCGACTATAAGGCAGCGTTCGATAGCCCGATAAGGGATCGCGTATATGCCGCAATGTCTGAGCTCGGTATTCCTGCAAAGCTGATAAGACTGTGCAGAATGACGTTGAGCAACTCCTGCAGCTCCGTCAAGGTAGGAAAAGACCTCTCCGAACCATTTAATACCGTGCGAGGTTTCAGACAGGGCGATCCCTTATCCTGCGACCTCTTCAATTTCGTCATGGAGAGTGTTTTGCGAAAGGCGGGTGTACATCGAAATGGCACTATATTTAACAAAAGTGTCCAGCTCCTTGCGTATGCAGACGACATAGACATCATTGGGCATACCAAGCGAGATGTCACCGCAGCCTTTAATGCTATTGAACGAGAGTCTGCAAAAATGGGTCTGGCGGTAAATGAGAGCAAGACGAAGTACATGTTTTCGACGATTAGGGATGTTGATCGCATCGGCTCCCAGGTTACAGCCGGCAACTATACATTCGATGTGGTCAAGGAGTTCATCTACCTTGGCACCGCCATTACCAGCAACAATGATGTCAGTCTGGAGATCAAACGAAGAATCACACTGGCCAACAGGTGCTACTACGGTCTCAGTAGGCAGTTTAGTAATAGAGACCTCTCTCGTGCGACGAAATTAACACTCTATAGGTCGCTTATTCTTCCGGTGCTTCTCTATGGTGCGGAAGCATGGACGCTGTCTTGTGCCGATGCAGCCGTCTTGGGAGTATTCGAGAGAAAAGTTCTTCGTAAGATCTTTGGTCCTCTAAGGCATGGCGATGATTTTCACATTAGAACCAACTGTGAGCTGTATGAGCTCCTCGGCGATGTCTGCGTTGTTCAGCGCATTAACATCCAGCGGCTACGCTGGCTCGGCCATATTGTTCGGATGGATGAATCTGCTCCAGCGAGAAAAGTTTTCGATGCGAAGGTCACTGGACGTCGGCGTAGAGGACGACCGTGTTTACGTTGGAAGGACCAAGTTGATGAAGCCCTGTCGTTAATTGGTGTGACCAACTGGAGAAGGCGCGCGCTTAGCAGAGACGCCTGGAGACTAGTGTTAAGGCAGGCCGAAACCCGTTAACGGGTTGTTATGGCCATCTAAGTAAGTAAGTAAGTAACCTTCTAATTTTTTTTTTACTGAAATTTGAACCTGGACCGTTTGAGTTTTTGTGCTAGCGGTCTAATCACTATACCACCGCTTGTAACAGAATACCATAAAGGTTATCATAATTAGATTAAGTGAAGATGGAAATGGTGTAATGGTGTAAACTTTTTGTTTGTCCATTTTGATATTTTCTCTGGCCATTGGGGTGCAAAAATTATTTTTAGTTTCTGTTTTTTTTTTCTTTATTGTAATCGTTGGTGTCGTAAAATTTTATTTAGAATTTGTGTTTTAAACAAATGTTGTTTGTAGTTGCAATTGATTTTATTTTTTTTTTCTTTTTTTTGTTTAGTTTTTTAAACATTAAAAACATGTTGTCGAATGCAACTACGAGTAAAATGTGTTTTACTTTTAGTTGCGGCATTTTTAATGTGTTTCTTATGATTTTTTTTAAATTTCGGGTTTTATATTTCTTTATTTAATGGCTTATTTCTAGTATTAAATATATTTTTTTTTGTTTGTTTGTTTTTTTTTTTTGCAATTTAAAAATGTTTGATTGGGTGAGAGGCCTTAAAAATCGTGCCATTATTGTCGTTGTGTGTTACAGTTGCGCTGTTTCTGAACTGAACCATACCCTGTGGCGTGTAATTAATCTCTATTTACGAAATCCTTATAAAAATATCGTGATTTTGTATATTTTGGTCATAAATAAAAACAAACCAGCTAGAATGAAAAAAAAAGAAAAACTATAACACGTTCCTTTCTAGTCAGTTTATTGGCTTTTTATATTTTCGGATTATGTCTCTTAATAGTGTAGTGTGTAAATAAATCTGTGTGTGGTTTTCTTGTAAATTTAGTTGTAAAGTCTGGTCATTTTTAATTAATAAACATTTTCAGCTTAATTTTCTTTTATTAAATTAAAATTAAAAAAAAAAGAAAATGTATCACTATTTCTTATATCCGCTTTCAAAGTTATGATTTATTTGGTTTGCATATAAAATTTTTAACAATATCTTTTAAAATTCTTTGTTTAATATTATTTCTTTGTAAATAATAATTAATTATTTTAAATTATTTTAATTTATTTATAGATATTTTGCTAAAGATAACATTAGAGCAGCTTTTCGTTATAAACTCAATAAAAAACAACGTTTTTTTTTGTTAATTGTTTTTTTTTTTTACAAATACTTGTACAATATGAAATGAAATATGGTTCAATAAATAATTTTTATAATTTGTGAAATAAAACGATAATAAAATAATTATAGATATTGTGTTATTCATTTATTCCTAATAAAAGGTGTCCCAAAATTGATAAAAAATTTTAAATTGCCAACATTTATGCAATAAATTATTGGCAATAATGAAAAAAGAACAGTTTGAGTTAGAGTTACAGCCTGCTCATAGACGACGAATGGCTTATGACATTCGTCTTTTGATATATAAAAAACACTAACAAATTTGAGTGTTTTTGTTGTTGTTTCACATGCTAAAAGCCTAATGTCATAAAACATTCGTCTCTTATGAACGTGCTGTTAGTCAAAATGGATCATTATACGATACATTCCAGTTTATTCCACCATCAAAAATGAATAAAGTACAGCGCCACCTACTGGGAAGATAACAGCTAACCTACTTAGTGAAGACGCTCACCACTCATAATCAACATCTACTGAGAGATAGCTCAATTGCTGTTGATCAGTCAAGGGCGAAGGTATAACACTCACATTTGAGTAATCAAATTGACAGCAACTTGTCCCATTGACATAAGACGCTAAACATATATCTGTCTATATTTCCAATATTCTAAAACAATGCACAGCGCGAATACACCTCTGAGTATTTGTCTTACCAAAAAAAAAAAAAAAAAAAAAAAAAACGTGTTTTCATTATCGAAAAACAAAAAAAAAAAAAAAATACTGACAATTTTGCGGCCGTAGTTCTAAAATTTTATGCAACTACTTATTTGTTTTTGTAAATTGTGATGGTCTAGAAAAATATGAAGGAAAGGGAGAAAAAGGGTATGTATCTTTGATTTAGACTTACTATTATCATATCTGATATCAATTCGGCAAAAACAAAGCTCCTATTTTAAAAATGCGAACCGCAAGGATATCGATTACTGTTGATTGATTATTCAATGGCCAGTGTTATACTTTCACCAATAAATAATTCAAAAGCAATCAATCCCAAGAAGCCCACACAAAGTTAGAATTAGGAAAGGACTAAAAGATTATAGTGATATTGGAGATGATATTTTTGTTATACTTCTTAGTTGATGTTTCTCAATTGCCTTTCTGGCATGGAAGACCCTGCCAGAGATCTATTGCTCTCCGTCAGCTTAGCCAATTGAGTCTTGTAGTATAAGCCTCTACACCATGATATGGTGGTTATCCCACGTAGAGGGAACTGTAAAAAGATTAATTGAAATATTAAGGGAGATTGCATCAGTTGCAGACGCTAAATACACTTCTCTTCCAAAAACATGACGTTTAAATGTCAGTGTGCTGATGAAAACCCCGGAACAACAACTTGCCTTCATGGACATACATACATACATATATACATAACTGGCCTTTACAACCCTGTGTCAGGATTATGGCCTAGCTTCTCGCAGCACTCATGTTGTGTGTGTAAGTTTTTATCCATGAGTACCGGAACCTACAGTTTAAAGTCGACTCCGAACGACAGACTTGAGAAACTCGTTCATGTTAATTACTCTCAGAGCTTTTGCCAGAAGACTGTTGAGAGGTAGTCGCCGAAAGAAATATTTTTTTCGTATTTATTTTTTTGAAGATATCGGAGCCTGGAGTCGAACCCAGGGCCCATGTCTTAGTAAGCCAACACACTAACCACTAGACCACGGCGACTACATGCCTTCATGGACATGAATGGAAAATTTCAAGAAGCTCTGCTTACAAAATTCAATAAACACGCTGACCATTAGCGACCATGTATAACAAAGAGAGATCGTGGATTATATTATTAATCATGACATCTAATTAATTTAAGGATTGATCAATCTTGCTGGGGTTTGAACTCGGGTCTCCAGCATATAGTATTATTCATGGATTTTGATTTTACGAGCAAAATAATCCTAAGCGATGACGTAAATTTTTACATTAATGATTTTGTTAAACACCACAATTGCGGTATTTGAAGTTTGAAAAACCCACGTGTTAGTGTTTGGTGCATATTTTAGAAAGGAGACATCACTGGAATATAGTTTTTTGAAAGTGACATTGATAAACCAACAACGGTTACTGGTGTTCAATATCGCGATATGATAACAAAGATAATTCTGCAAAAATTGAATGTTATTGATTTGGCAATATGTGGTTTCAAAACGAAGGTGCATATGTTATACAGCCAAGGAAACAATTCTATTACTGCATGAGACTTTTAATGATGATGGACTCTTATGTGATTTAAAACCATTAGATTTCTTCCTACAGAGTTTTTGAAATTAAACGAGTATTAAAAATATCGTAGTATAACGGTATTTTATTATTAACTTTGATTAACTTTTTTTTAGATTAAAAAACTAAATAGGCATAAAATTAAATAATATCTGGTTCATCATTTCACATTGGCATAAACAATTGCTATTTGGCAGAAATGTTTTATTAACATTTCTGAATTCGTAACATTATTGAATTCGTTTCAGTGTTCAAACAAACACCATTTTATGATTAACAAGCATCAGTTATGACTGTTAAGTATAAACAAAATTATTCATTCACTTTTTTCTTGGCCAATCTATTTTCAGATTTAAATAATGGTTTCTGAGTAATTAATTTCCAGATATTTTTGAGTAGGGAATAAACAATTTTTGGCATAAAATTGATTTTTTTACTTAAATAAATATTTCATTTAAATAAAACAACTGTAATTAACCCAAAAAGAAAAAAAAATTACTTTAACAATTTAAAATACTTTTAAAATTAACAAAAATAAAAAAAAAAGATTGTAATTAAAATAGGGTGTGTACTTGGTTAAAAAAATTTAACAAAATTTAAAATTCTTATTTAAGCCATTACAAACAGCAACAATTGCTTTATTCCTCTACTCGTAAATTAACCTTTCCAAAATCAATAGAAAAAATCAAAATATTTTAAATAAACAATTTACGTTTTATTTTAGCACAAAACAATTCCTTTCGCCGATTTTTGTTTTTTTTTCCTTTTGAATTTTTAATGATTTATTCTCTCAATATAAGACCACACCTCTTGATCGTCCAAAATACAAATGTTTGTGTTTTTATTGAAAAGGGAAAATAACAAAACTTCAATGGCAAAATAGTATCTACACAAGGGAACAATATTTTTTACCTATATTTTATTTTATGTACATATACAGGGTGTCCAAGAACCCATCATCAAGCTGAAACGGAGTGACAGGATTGATTGTAACCATCAAGAGAAAAGTCAGACAAAGAAATCTATCCCATGCAATTTAAAAGTTAATGGCATATAAGAGAAACCTAGAAAATTAGGTCAAACTGTAACCATTTTTACTGTGGTTAATATTTATTATTTTTGGCCATTTGAACTTCGGGACCGTAACCCTAAATAACGTTTCTAGAGCCACAGTCAAAAATAATGACGCAATTGCAAAGTTTTCTAGAATTAAGACTATTTGTTAAACTATGAGTTTAAAATTTGTCAAATTTGAAAGGTCCCCCTTTAAAAAAGTGTACTAATGTGCCATTAATTAGGATTGTAAAATGGTACAATACTTGTCAGTTTCATACTAAAAAAAAAGTAAAAGAAGAAAGAAATGAAAGTCACCCGATCTTTGATAACCCATTTTACTCAGTTCAAATGGTTTTTATTCGTTTTTTATAGTGTTTCGGCCTGACGTTGAGTTCTGGGACACACTATATAGGGGGAAATTCTGTAACATTCAACAAATACGATCTCTCCTCGGTATAGAACTGCTAGTTGATATTATCGGATGCTTCATTTTTAGTAACTTTCTTTTTGGCAACACTGTTTCTGTCAGCTCAGCTGTTGTCTTGTAACATGTTACTGTCAAACATGTTCAGCTCGGACTATAAATAAATCATGAATCGTGCACATTTTCCAATTTATGGTCAGTTTTGAATGCCGAGCGCTATTGTACAATGTCTATAAATTCTATAAACAGCACGGTAAGTTTTATAGGACTTTAATAAACATCTTTAATTCTAATTCTTAAAAATGCTTTAAAATAAAAACTCATTTAGAAAACTTGTAATCTATTTTACAACCCGTTGGTAGTTAACATTCTTCAAAGAATGTCAAATCACGGCATTCGATATCGAGTGAAATTTAAACAATTTCAAAACAATTTTCATTAAAATTTCGTTCGATATCGAATGCCGTAATTTGCCTTCTGATACAAATTGTTCCTCTGCTCAAAGTTATGGTCCTTTCGCTCAGATAACATATGCGGAAATATTTTTACTCATTCCCAAGACATGGTCAAGCCATTGTAATAACTGCACAAATTTTTAAAAAAGTTAGTACCAGTGCTAATTTTTTTTTTGAGACCAATACTCAGGAGTAAACCCATACAGTGCATTGTATTGGAATATTGAAGATAGATTATATTTATATATAGATTTTTGTTGTTGTAATTTTATTGATTGCCATATATCACTGAGAAAAGTTGCTATCAGTTGATCACTCAAAGGCCAGTGTTATACCTTCACCCTTGATTGATCAACAGCAATAGTCCCAATTGTTGGCGGATGTTGATAGTGAGTGGTGACCGTCTTCACTAATAAGGTTAGCTGTTATCTTCCCAGAAGGTGGCGCTGTACTTGTGATCATTCGTTTCTGGTGGAATAGAATGGATATGGCAGGGAGTGGTTTTTCTTGCAGATGGACATCTTGGTGGGGCGGGGCGGGAACCCCTTATTTTTTTAAATTATAGTTTAGAAAAACCGCAAATTTTAATATATTTTTTTTTGTCCTTTGCTGGGATTGAACTTTGGTCGTTTGAGTTTCTGTGCCAACGCTCTAACCAATATGCCACGACTTGATTAACTCTTGATTTGATAAAAATAAAATTATTTTGTAGACCTGTGTTGTGGTGTAATTGAAAATCATATTTATAAAACAATAAATTTTTATTAAAAATCAAAACCTTACACAAACACAACATAATTGTGATGTATATCTTAAAAAGGTTTTTTTTTAATACTTTTAGCATGAATATTTTTTTTCCATTTATTTTATTTTTTTCTAAATGCGGCACAGGCACAACAAACATTGTTTCATCTTTCGGCTGGTGGAGATTAATGTTGCAATTGTTTTCATTTTATTTGTAATTCTATTTTTCTTTGTGGTTTCATTCACTCTTTATTGTTGTTGCTGGTTTACTAACTAGTTGATGTTACAAGGTGTAAGGTCAGATCTTTATTTTCATCTGCATTTTTTTGGCACGAGTCAATCAATGAACAACAAAAAAAAGTAACATTTGTCATCCCACCAACTTGAGTTAGGCTTAAAATAATAGTTGCAGTTGTAATTGTTAAAAGTCAGTTACTTGTAGAATATGATTTATTAAAGACAATATCATGCTATTGTTCATGGGGAGTATAATTTGTTGTTATCTGGTGATGATATCGATTATTTTTGACAATAGTCAACGACAAGTGACTCAAAACCACACTTTTTCATTTAATTCAATATGATGCTATCAAAAAGGGTGTGTTTATTGGAAATTAAATTATGACAAACATATTAAATATCAACTAATCTTATATTTGTTTTAGTATTCAGAAATATCCAAAATGACGGACTTAACAAAAAAAAAAAAAAAACTTTATTTGTAAATTTTTCTAATTTTATGAAGCTATTTTCTTGCAGAAATAATTGCTGAAACTTTTAAATAAAAATTATTAAGGGTTTGTCAACTGAAGAAAAAATTAGTTTTGTTTAATAATTACTTTAATTTTTCTAAATTTCTTGGGTCTTATGCTTAGTGAGACAATAAAATTAAGTAAAAAACTAGTCCTCTTCTGTGTTTCTTCTTTAATCAATTGAATTTTTTAGGTTGATTGAGGTTAAGGAGACCTTTTTGATGTTATTTTTTTTACTGAGACCAAAACTCAGGGGTAAACCCCTATTGATGCTGTTACATTGTATTGGAATTTATGGAAAAGACAGTAAATATTATTTCTTATATTATTATTAATTATTAAGCGCCTTAGGAATGAGACAAATTGCTGGGAATTGATCATTCAAAAGCCCTTGATATACCTTCACTTTTGGATGATAGCAGCAATTTTCTCTCCTTGCCTGTTGATTGTGTGGTAAATGCCCTAGCTAAGTAGGTTTAGCTGTCATCTGCTACTTCCCAATAGATGGCGCTTGTCTCCTCATCATTCGTCCTTGTTGTTAATGGTGTTAAGGTGGATTAGAGTGGAATGTATACTAAATTTTTAATTTTTCATCTTTGCAGGAATTTGAACCTGATCTGCTACGCTATTTTAAACCCCAGCTCTGACATCATGAAAAAAAGAATTATGAAAAAATATTTCTTTGTGCTACTCTTCTAGACAAAAATTTTTTTTGTAATTGTCACCTTAATAATAATACAAAAAAGTTGTAATTCTGATTCATCCAAATACGATGACAAATTCAAAATTGCAATGATGGTGAGAAAACGAAAGTATGATAGAAATTGTTGTGTGTGACTTTACTTTGACTAACTTATTACAATTGTATATACATATAGAAAAAGAAAAATATAATTCTAATATATGAAATTCTAAGACTACCGTAGCTGGGATCGACAACATGTTTAGTTTGGCTTGTGTACTATTCCTTTAAGGATATCATTTTCTCCTTTGATTATAAAAAAATCACACCAAAAAAATCTAAATTCTAATATCATTTATCTAATAAAAGCGTTTCTGATGAAACAAAACTAATTTAAAAAAACGATCACTCTTACAGGGATTCGATCTCGGTTTGCCAGACCACATAGCAACTAAATTATGTTCTTATTTTTATTGAAAAAGCAGTTTTGCGCCATCAACACGTAAGAAATGTTTCTGAAATGGTATTCTTTGGCTAAATATGATCACTGTGATAAAGCTATGAGTCCAAACAAGAAATCCAAAAAGAAAGAAGCATTGCAAATAATATAAAAGAATAATAGATTTTATAAATATTGCAATATAAAAACTTTGCCTGTAGCGTAAATCGGTGTAGCAGTATACGGTGTACAGTATGTCTCAGAACATAACGTCAAGCCGAAACGGGTTTGATTGGGACAATTGCGCCATTATTTTGGACTGTGGTTCTAGAAATTTTATTTAGGGTTACAGTTCCAAAGTTTTGATGAACAAAAATAATAAAAATTAACCACAATAAAAATGGTTACAGTTTGACCAAATTTCTAGGTTCTTTAAATGCTCATAATTTTCAAACTGCATGGCATACATAGATATTTTTTCTGACTTTTCGCATGATGGTTACAATCAATCCTGTCACCCTGTTTCGGTTTGACGTTGTGTTGATATAACGGCAAGTTTTCCATAATTGACACATGTCATGGAATTTGTTTGATCTATATGTCACCAATTGTAAGTGCAACAGAAAAATTAAAGTCAACCTTGTACTGTTTTGTTGATAAAATTTTCTCGTTTGTGAATAATTTGTTCAATTATTATAAACTGTGTGTTTTTTGGAACTTACGAAACCTATTTTAACATAAACAATTGCGCTGATTGTTGTGCTACTGATTGTTGAGTGAATCAGTCCTGTGTGATAGCTTTTTCCATTTTTCTTAAAAGTTGGTGCCGGCTGTTGTCTCATCTGTTTGTATTTGGCTCATCATTATTTCTGTATATTGACTTAACCGGAAGACTTGCACTTTATCGTAACTATTTTGTGTACTGGTGTTGATCTGATTGGCAGTTATATTTGGTGTATCCTGGAAATTGTGATCTCTTTTTTTAACTTATAAAAATTACATAAATTGTCTGGCATTTTGTATTGTGTTTGTTGTTGTTTGTTTCACTGTTATTTTATTTTGATAAACAATAACTAGCGCCATCTATTGTGAATAATTGTATTTTTATTTATACTTATATACCATATCTTATTCTTAAGAAACGCTTATAGTTATTTTGGTTTGTGAATTGGATATACAGTCACAGCGCCATCTATATTTTGTTTATTACTGTAAACTTTTAAAGATTTCCCAACATACAATTTATCTGCGAATCAACATAATGGAATGTTCTAATGTTAAATGCTTGAAACCTGAAAACGATAGGATGGTAACTTGCTGGTTATGCCTCAATTATTTTCATCTTAAATGTAGTGGTAGTAATCTCAGAGCACGTGATGCTGATGCACTCAATGATTCGCAAAAATTTTTGAATTGGACATGTACAGATTGCAGAAATGTCAGAATAGAATTTTATAACCTTTTCAAGGATTCTAGAGCTGAATTTGAAAAAATTAATGAAGAGTTTATTGGACTTCAATTAAAATTTGCAAAGTTTGGTGAGCTTTTTACAAAGTATAAGAATTTAGATAAATTTGTGAATGCATCGCAAAATATGTCACCGAAACAGAAAGAAAACTGTGTCAGATCTGTTTCTTGCCAATGCTCCTTAACCACTGCCCCTGCTTCGAACAATGTTAATGAATCAGTTCATGTTAACTCCAAAATAATTTCTGAGTCATCAACGAACGAAGTGATCTCCGTAAATGAAAATATTAATCCTATCATGAATCATTTAAGTTATTCTTCTCAAACATCATCTATTACGCCGGTTGAAAATCATCTCTTGAATACCGATAATTCTGTAAAATTAATAAATAACAACAATATACCGAGTAATCATATTAGTCGTACTCCAGTATTAACTTCCCCTAGAACCCCTCTGAATAACTCGCAAAATATTGGTAGACCACTTAGAGTAATACGCCCAAATAGAACTATTTTTGTTTCCCGCTTGGCGTCTGACACCACTATTGAGGATGTACAATATTACGTGAGTTCGAAATGTGGAACTGGTTTGTTTACCTCGGTGTATAAGTTCTCATACTCGGAACCAAGAATGGTGGCGTCTTTTAAAATTACTGTAGAGGATAAATTATTTGGTCAAGTAATGGCGCCCGAGTTTTGGCCTGCTGGTACACTTGTTCGGGAATTTACATTTAAACCACGACAGAGAAGCTCAGTCCTTTTGCCTTCATCTTCAACATATACCTCAAAAAACTAATTATCCCTACTGATACTTTCAAAACTATTTACCAGAACGTTAGAGGTCTAAATACTAAATTATCAACTCTCCTGTTAAATAGCTATGATTTTACATATGATGTGATTCTTCTTACGGAAACCTGGCTAACTGATGATGTTTTTAATGCTGAAATTCTGTGCAACAGTTATCAATTATATAGGTATAATCGCAATGATCGTAGAGGTGGTGGTGTTTTAATTGCCGTATCGTGCTCCTATCCATCTGAGGAAATTAATTTATCTTATACTAATATTGAATTTATTGCTGTCGTTGTGAAACTTGAGAAAATAAAAATTTACTTTACTTGTTCTTACGTACCCCCGAACTCAAACTCTTCCGTTTACAATGATCATATTAAAGCCATCGAAGCAGTAACTCTACTCGCAGGTAAAAATGATTTAGTTTTTGCTATTGGTGACTTTAATCTATCTGCGATTACGTGGAAGCAACCACCATACACATCATATTTAGTTCCAGTGAAGAATAGACCTTGCTATGATGAGTTCTTGAACAGCATTTTTGATCTATCTTTTTATCAGATGAATTCGGTATATAACAGCTTTGACAAATTACTGGATTTAGTGTTTACTAATGATTTAAATAATTGTAGTATTAGGCGAACTGATCCTGTAACTTTGCCTGAAGATCGATTTCTTCCACTATTGAAATAAGCTGTTCAATTCTATCTGGAGATAAGTTAATACCGTCTAGACCTGAAAAAGTATTTTGTTTTAAAAGGACCAATTATACTTTATTTAATGAATTAATGGAAAATACGTGTTGGAACGATATTCTATCAATTTCTGGTAACATTAATTTAGATATTGATTCGATGACTGCTTCTTTTTATAATATATTAAATTCATTTTTTGAAATTTGCGTTCCTAAGCAGAGTGTTAACAAATTATCTGGTCCGCCATGGAATTCTAAGCAACTGTCTCGGCTAAAAAACTTGAAAAATAAATATTATAGAAAATTCAAAAGATCTGCTTGTTTTATTGATTATGGAAAGTATTCAGTTGTCCGTTCCAAATATATTATACTTAACAAATCTTTGTACAAAAACTATTTAAATAAAGTTAAGGGAAATTTTATTCATGATCCAAAGTCCTTCTACAAGTTCGTAAATTCTAAAAGAAAATCAAACGGATTTCCTTCAGTTATGAAATTAAATAACCAAGAATCTGGCAATATTGAGGATATATGTGACATGTTTGCCGACTTTTTTGCGAGCACTTATTCTGATGCTGTCTACCATGACAACAAGTATCCATACACCATTGCATCGAACCAGTTTATAACCTTACCAATTTTTAGCAGTAGTGATATATTACTTAACTTAAAAAAGCTTAAAATCTCATTTATTCCTGGTCCCGATGGGGTTCCAAGCAGTATCTTACGTCACTGTGCTGAATCTTTTGTTACACCGCTGACTCTTTTATTTAGTACCTCTGTTAAGTTTGGATTTTTTCCTACTATTTGGAAAGACTCATTTATTATACCGCTGTTTAAATCTGGGAGTAGGACTGATATTAAAAATTATAGAGGCATTGCAAAATTAAGTGTTATTCCGAAAATGTTTGAAAAATTGGTTGCTGATTTTCTCTGTCATCACACTGCATCATTAATATCACCTTCACAACATGGATTTAGAAAAGGCTGCTCTACGACAACTAATATTCTTCATTTTACTTCCTTAGCCAATGCTGCGTTTGTTCGAGGGAAGCAAACCGATGTCATATATACTGATTTCAGTAAAGCGTTTGACAAGGTTAATCATAAGCTCTTATTGATTAAACTTGATTTGTTGGGTGTATCGCGAATTAGTTTGAATTGGCTGGAGTCATACCTATCAGGAAGGAAACAGACAGTACGAGTTAACGACTGTGTATCTAAACACATATCTGTTCCTTCTGGTGTTCCCCAGGGCAGTCATCTTGGACCACTTTTATTTTCCTTGCTAATCAACGATCTTCCAAATGTATTAAAATCCGCTGATATATTGATGTACGCTGATGACGTTAAAATTTTCCTTCCTTTTGCTAATCTTGATGATCATGCCTTTCTCCAAAACGACCTGAATGACTTCTTCATATGGTGCGAACACAACATGCTTGAGTTAAATATAGGAAAATGTAAATGTATGCAATTTGGTAGAAACAACATAAACATAGTTAATTACTCTCTGGGTGGGAATTATTTGGAGGTGGTTGAATCAATCATTGATCTTGGAATCCTACTTGATGCTAAGCTGTATTTCAATGCTCATATTACTATGGCTGTTAACAAAGCAAGAAGCGTTCTTGGTTATATAAAGCGGTGGTCTAGGGAGTTCTCCGATCCTTATATTACTAAACAGCTCTATGTATCTCTAGTGAGACCCATTTTGGAATATGGATCAATTATATGGGATCCTTACTATAATGTAAATAATAATATCATTGAATCTGTGCAAAGGCAATTTTCGTTGTTCTGTTTGCGTGAATTTCGTTGGAATTATACCAATCTTCCTTCCTACACTAGTAGACTTGCTCTAAGTAAACTACCTACTCTTAAAAGTCGTCGTGTTATGTTGAACGTGTCTTTTATGATGAATCTGTTAAATGGCAATATATGTTGTGAATTTCTATTGAACTGTGTTAAATTAAATGTTCCTAGTCGTTATACTCGTCATCATACACCTTTGTACATTCCATTATGTAGATCTAATTATATGCTTGCTGACCCTTTTATAAGAATTTGTCGCCAATATAATAATTTGTCAGAATTTGTTGAATTTTCTTTGAATTTAAATACTATTAGGAATAAGATAATTATATTTCTTAATTCGTAACATTGTCATTCACATTTACTTTTATTTTTCCTCTTGTACACTTTTGTTTCAATTTTATTATTTAAGCAGGTTATGAAGTACTGTTTCATTTTATTTTATTACATATTTTCTAATTTTTGTATGTTTGAGGTGCTGTTTATATTAATTTTATGTCCAAAAAGAAAAATAAATGTAATTTAACTTATTTGTAAGTTTACTTACTGAAGAAGTGTAGTGTTATTAGTCTGTACGGATTATCTTCCATAGACTTTAATAATTAATAAATAAATAAAAATAAATAAAATAAAAAATTGTAAAAAAGAAAACCGTGTAGGATCAAGTGTGCGACGTTATTAGATCGGTTTAGGTTATATAAAGGCCCATTGTGATGCCCCATCATATACTAACTCTATCTACATCCTACTAACAAAATTATTTGCTAATAAATCCCACGCCTGATTAAATATCTAAGCTTATGACATTGATTACGGACAGTGGGATTTGTTCACACAATGTTTGTCAAAAATATAAGGAGTGCTCGTAGAATGTTGAAATTTTTCTCTGAGCCTTTAGTTAGCTCAATTAAGAAAAATCTTAAGTTTCATCAAAATTGGCCACGCCCACTACGTGCGTAAACAGTTTTCAATATTTTGGACTAAAATTTACATGTGACTTTACTTCATTATTTCAAAGACAAATAAAAAAATTACTTATTGCAAAAAAATCCCACTGTGTGCCGTCCCAGGATCCTCAATCTAAGAGTAGAAAATCTCCGAACTCTACAGGATTAAGTGTCTCGTAATCGCAACCTCATTCTCAAGACAATAGCTACATAAGGTTGAGTTACCATATATAAGACGGACTGCATGTCTATACACCAGACACTGGCCAAAAAATTCTTCACCTAAGCTAGTTCAAAAGTTAATCAGTCCTATTCCGGTCAACAGCTGGCCATAACTCCCTTACCAATCTGCAAGAGAAAGTCTATCTCTACCTTCTGGAGACTAAATCACTGGCCCAAAGTGACATGATTTTTTATTGCTGTCCTAAATAAGAATTGACTTATGCAACTTGTTATTTGTGTTTCTGTCATAGAAGCCAAGAAATTCGTAATTTACTTAAAAGAATTGCCCAAAATGTAAAAAAATAATAATAATTTAATCTAAAGTAATGCAAATAAAAACTAAAAAAACATATTTTTCAAACTTATTTCTGAGGCGTTGTTTAAAAAGTGGGCGTTAAAAAATGCACTCACCTTCAAGCTCTAAATGCCGACAAAAAAAATCATAAATTAACCATAACTGCGTTTTTTTTTTGTCTGCTTTGATTACACAAAAGCGTAGACTTCAATTGTTTCCAGCCAATCTGCATTATTACAAGGCATTATGAATGAATTTTTAATAGAAACGAGGCAGTTTTTTTTTTGTTATCCATGTTTTCATTGTTTAAATGGTCAGTAGGGAACAAAAAAAAATTTTGTATTTCAGATTTCAATTGTTAGCAGGGTTTTTTTACGGCAAAAAAGGAAAGTAAAATTGATTATAAAGTGGCGCATATACATACATATACGTAAACATGGATTATAAACACATTTTTTTGGGTTAATTTTTTTTTAATTCAGTTTGTTATACTTTTGTGGGAAACAGGTTACTTGTTGTAAAAACAAGAAAGATTAATGAAAACAATTATTTGTTATATAAAACAATTTTAAAATAATTTTGTATTTTTAATAATATTTTAAGGTGTAGCTCTAATTAATTGTTAAAATTCAACATTTGCTTTTTTAAAATTTTTTCCCAATTATTTTCTATTTTTTTAAAATAATTTTTTTTAATACTCATATAATCAAAATGACTGGTTGCACTACTCATTGGCACATTTCATACAAATTTAAAGTTGTTTTATAGCTTGGAAACAGGCATCTGCATATGTTTATGCATTTTTTACGGCCAATGTCAACTCATAAATACGTAAATGTGATATGATATGACCATAGGCGTATCATGGCGTTTTTGATGTGGTACGCGTATTAATTTGAGAACAAATTATGGAAACTATTGACGTCTAAGTGGTTGTAATTCAGTATTAAAGCCAAATTATTTGTTTAGTTATAATGATTTGCTTAAACTGGAGTGTCTAGTTTCTAACAATGTAATTTCTAAAAATTACACTTTATTTATTTAATATTTATTTATTCATTCATTTCTATATTGTTGCCTTTAAAGTATTCCATCTTAGATTTAATACACTTATACCAGCGATTTTTCTAATCCTAGCAGATATTCTGCTGTGCACATTTTGGTAGAGCCTTGAGCTCTTTCAGTAATTCGTTTTTTTATCTCCTCAATCGTCGCACAATAGCGTCCTTCTAATGGGTCCTTTCAATTTGGAAAACAGGAAAATGTGAAGGTAAATACTGTGGCTAAGGAAATCTTGTGTTTTTTTTTTTTTGACTACAAAATTTCAAATCAGCAACAAAGATTTAACAAGTGCGTTATCGTAATGCAAAGTTATGAATTATTTGTCCACAATTTCTGAAGATTTTTTTTTTGTACATGCAGCGCATAATTACAAGATTGAACTGATTATGCACTACGCCATTGGAATTGAAAAGAACCTTTAAACTGAATAGAACTTGTGATGCTGTTTTTGGTTCTAGCTTCCCTTTGTATATCCACTGAAACGATTTTGAACTTTGTTTTCGACATTGTAACCATAATGCTTTACCCCTTCGGCAATTCAATTGTCATCAACGTTATTTAACATTTTCTAAGCGATTCCCATGCGACGGTTCGCTGCCACACGCTTTATGGCCAAAATTGACATGATCCAACCGACATTCCGACGTCCTCTCCAACTGCTCACGATTCTCTATAAGAAGTTTCTTTAATTTTTTTTTAACATTTTCATGGTTTTTGATGTACAGGTATAACACCGTCATTAACATCTTCTCCAGCTTTTTTGAAAAGCTTGTCCCAGTACTTTTATGACTCAGACCACAATTACCATATGTCACTCTCAACATTTCAAGTGCTTCTGAGCCGTTCATTCCATTTTTTACAAACTCAATATAACCTAGTGATTAGTATGTTATCTTACTAGAAAAGAGATCCAGGTTCAAACCACAGTTCTGCCATCTTGAAGAAAAGAAATACCAAAAAATATTTCTTTCGTCTTCTGTCAAAAGCTCTGAGATTGTGTATTAATTTTTATCCATTAGTACCGGAACCTACAGTTTATAGTCGACTCCGAACGACAGATTTGAGAAGCTTTTTCATAGCAATCAATTACTCCCAGAGCTTTTGCCAGAAAACTGATGAGAAGTAGTCGCCGAAAGAAATAATTTTTTCAAGATGTCAGAGCTGAGTTTTGAGCCCGGCGCTATCGTCTTAGTAAGCCAACACACTAACCACTAGACCATGGCGACTAAAAGATAGATTACCAAATTTTAAAAATAAAAATATGACATTTTAGCAACTAACCGCACAACCGCTCATAAATGATGCCTAGTAATAAGCCACTTGCCGCTCATTGCGTGGCCTCTGCTTTACACTTCGGTTAAAAACTTGTTCTTAATTTTAGGATTTTTTCGCTTTTTTCCTAATTTCAATTTACCTTCCCTTTAAACTATGGCACTGTAATTTTATTAAAACATTACTGTTTTTTGTAGTGAAAAAAGTTTTTCTTGTTTTATTTATAACAAAAAAGAGGCCTGAAATTCTTCTCGTCATCATAATATTTGTCACCTTTCGAAATACAACAAATTCACTGGTAAACGACATTAACAATTTTAAAACTTCCGTATTAAACATGCTGTGATTGAAAAAAAAAATAAATTTGTGTAGTTTTTTAACACTTACAAAAAAAAAAAAAATACTGTAAAATATATTCAGAGTTTTACAATAATCCTGTTGTATTTACAGAAAATCAAGAGTTGGTTTGTTTTATTTTATTTATTTTTCTTGCTTAACAATATAAAAATCTATACAGGCGACCTTGAAAGTAACACTTTCAATATCAATTTAACTTTCAATTTGAGAGCCTGTTTCAAAAATTTTTATTATTGTTAATTGGTAACAGATAAGAAAAATCAGACAGATTTTTTTTTAGGTAAAAAAAAATATTGTATAGATCAAATCCGGTTTAAATTTCTTACATGAAGTAGGCGTGCATTACTAAATTCTTTATGGATTTAAATATTTCATTTTTTGACAGTTAAAAAATAAATTCATAAACAATGTTTTCATAATTTATTTTAATTGTTTTTATTTTTAATAAATTATTAACGAAATTTAGAATTATCGGTACAAAGTAGCGTTACAGGGAATTGAGTTCAATGAATGTGTTTTAATTTCTAATAACTTAGTCGTATTCCTTTGTTCTAATTGTTTATTAATTAATTATTTTTTAATTGGATTTTAAATAAACAAATAATTTTATATTGACAATAATTTGTTCATAATTGGAGCCTTATCAATACATATATGAAGCTATTTTGTGTTAATGGGATAACATAAATTTTAAATATTTATAAACAATTATTTTAATTTATTAAATAAAATAAATGATAATAATAACATACATTTTTTTTTGTAAAATCTTTAAATTAACAAATGATTTAAAGAAGATGAGAGTGTTGTTTTAAAGAACAATATACCCGGTTATAGATTTTTAGGTCTTAAAAGTAAGGTTAAAGCAAACTCTCATCGATTCGTTCAGTGGAGCATCGGAGCAGATTCACTGTTCTAGTGGTACTACAACGGGAGGTGCTCTGATGAAATAAAAATATATATTCCAAATAATCTTATTCTTCTTTCATAGAACCTATTCTTTGTAGTTGATTTTCCATTAAACAGCACAATGTAGTGTAGAGAGAATTAGTTCTTTATTTGTACGGGTCGTTTATGCAATTATCTACCCGCGAATGCTTACGGTACTGAGATGTTCTAATCAAAACACACTACCCTTACTTTTCTCCCTCTCATAATATATTTTTCTAACCTTAGTATAAGGCAATACATTAGTAGGGGTCATCCCGTGAGTACTGGTTTCTCAAGAAAGAAAAACTTAAGGGTAAATTTTCGAGAATTTTTTTATTTTCATTATAAGCTTTGGATCTTGCGGTTATGTAAAAAAATACGATGAAAGTCTTTGGAGTAGTTGCAGCAGTCGCTCCATTTGTCATAGTTTTCAGTCACCGCATTTTGCTCAATATCTCGGCCATAATTTGATGATGATTATGCAGACGACATATACATAATTAGGCATGCTAAGCGAGATGTCACCTCAGCCTTTAATGCTATTAAAAAGGAATCCGCCAAAATTGGTCTAGCGGTAAAGGCGAGTACATCTTGTCCACGATAGGGACGTTGAACGTATCAGCTTAGAGTTTACGGCCTGCTACTGTATATTCGGAGTAATCAAGGAGTTCATCTACCTTGGCACCCCCATTACCAACAAGAATGATGTCAGTTTGGAGATCAAGTGAAGACTTACACTGGCTAACAGGTGATACTAAGGTCTCGATAGGCAGTTTAGTAACAGAGACCACTTTCGTGCTACCAAATTGACACTCTACAAGTCGCTTAATTATGGTGTGGTGTTTCTCTATATGCGGAAGCATGGACGCTGCCTTGTGCCGATGCAGTGGTCCTAGGAGTGTTTCAGAGAAAAGTTCTTGACACAATTTTTCGTCTATTAAGGCATTACGATAAGTTTCACATTAGAACCTAATATGAGTTGTATGAGCTCCTCGGCGATATGGGCGATATCCAGGGGATTAAAATCCAGCGGCTAGTCTGGCTCGGCCATATTGTTCGGATGAAAGAATCTGCTTCAGCGAAGAAAGATTTCTATACGGAGATCACTGGAAGTCGGCCTAGAAGATGATAATGTTTATGTTGGAAGGACCAGGTCGATAAAGCCCTGAAGGCACGCGCTAAGCAAAGACGCCTTGAAACAGGCCGATACCCGTTGTTATCGTCAGCTAAGTACGTAAGTAAGTAATTTAATGAATGTTGGTGATAAAAATCTCTAACGTTAGGGGTAACGTAGCCAGACAAAAAAATTTAAAATTGTTAAAATTGCCTTATTTTGGTTGCCAATTGACACCGCCAAATCGATAAATTACACTGACGCGAATCGAACATGTGTGGCTTGTTGCCCTATCTTATTGAAAATCGTCAAGTTTATAATTGTATTGTATAAGTATGTTGACGCAAGCGTACACCAGCGTTTGTTTGGTTCAGTTTCCGCTCTTGCCATAGAAATATCCCCTATGTTGTTCAGCTGGGGCAAGCAGTTCTTCCTCACTATCCTCAGAATCATACATGTCATTTGGTTCAATAATCATGTTGTTTTTAATGTCGGATGCATCACTCGGAACGTAATCCACATCTTCAGTCTCTTTATCTGCAAACGGTTCAACTTCATCGCCTTCCTCAGCAGCTCGTTCATGCTCTAAGTCATCAGCTACACTCTCATCTTGCATATAAAAATCTTCATCTGGGTGTCTTGAGCGTGGCGAATTCAAAAGCGATTAAAATTTATCATTCATTTTGTTTATTATACACCACCAGATAATAAAATAACTTGCCAAATAACATTGTATTTTTTAGGCTAACATATACCTATGAAGATTTATTTTTTCTTTTGCTTGTTGAATAACCGCACTGTAAACCTATAATGTGATCTAACTTAAAAAATTGAAAGGCCATTACTGATATCTTTGAATGTGTTAAAAACATAATCATAAAACTTAAAAAATACATCACAATAAAAACATTCTGTACAAAAAGTTTAATGGGTCTGACCAGACCGCATGTGTTACGAATGTGATGTGAACAGTTAAATATTTAAAAAAATGTCCTTCTGTATAATTTTAAGGCTTTATTGTTTTTTGCTATTAAAGCCAACAAAATTTTAGGAGGGTACCTAAAATTTCAAGTTTCTAACTAACTTTTAAATATGTTAAAACGTCATTTCAAATTGAAAAAGGTCTGGCCAGACCTATGCGTAAGACGAAGGGTTAAACTATAGGTCCCCGTACTCACGGATAAAAATTAACACCCACAACATGAGTGCTGCAAGAAACTAAGCCGTAACCCTGACACAGGGTTGTAATGGTCAATTAATTATGTACATATGTAAAGAAGTAAAAAGCATCACCATCTCAACAAAATTTGCCCAATATGACGAAATATATGAACATAACATGAGTATTAGACAAAAAGGAATAAAATATTCTACCGAAAAGGAGGCCAAATTTTTGTATAACGATAATGATCGATTTCAGTTTGCTCTGCTTGTTTGTAACCATTAAGAATATGGTGGGTTGACAGTTAATTAACAACAATTTAGTCTTTTTTCTTAACCGCAAAATACCTATTTCTTTTTAAGTCAAACCTACTTTTAGCTAAATTAATTTGAACAAAATTTTTTAATTTTTATTAGATGTGATAACAAGATTTAAATTGATTGAAAAACTAAACCCAAAGCAGAATGGAATGTGTTATAATTTGTATTTGAAAATGTTGCAAAAGTATTAGAAAAACAAATTTATCACTATAAAGTAATCATTTTCCCATAATCAATATATTGCAAATATTTCATAATCCAGTCTAATACTGGACATAGACATTTCAAAACATTACACAAAAAAAAAAATCTGCCATTCACTTTATTTAAAATTTTATTTTATAGCAAATATTTTACGCATGTGCACATATGTGAAAAAAAGAAATAAAAATTTATGTACTCGTAAATATAATAAACGACATTAATCATTGATATGGTGGCTATTTTAACACATTGGGGAATTCAAAGTGAAAAATATGGAAAAATAAAAAAAAAATCTTTTCATATTAGACGCATGCCCCTTGATTGAATGGATAACTTAAAACTAAACATGAAATGCTAAAACTAAATGAAAAAAAAAAAAACTACCGGAATATCTAAACACGAAAACATCTTTTTTTATACCCTAAAAACATAATTAAAAAAACCCACATTTAGGAAAACGACTTTTTTATAAATAAGTAATAGAGTGTAATATAGTATAATATAGTGCTCTTTAAATTTAAAATTTAATAGAATGGAATAGCCACACACCTTTTACCTACATTTGATTTAATGTACTGTAAAGTATATATGAAATATTAATGCAAGTTTTTGTTTATTTCTGTGGACATTTGACAAGACGTCTCTTTCTAAATCAACAACTTTTCAGTAGAGCAATAAAAAACAGTTAAAAAGGCTAACAGAAATTATTGCTTAGAATATTAAAGAAATTTTGAACTTGGATATTATACACAAATACTTAACGAACATTATGCGACCTTTTTTTTCCCCTCTAGAAGCAATAGTTTTCTTTAAAACAACAAAAAATTAATTTCTGACTTTTTGTTAAATAGACTTTAAAGAAAAAAATTAGGTTCCACCATACAAGTCGTTTTATCAACATTTTTTTGATTAATTTGAACATTATCATAATCGCTTAAGTCAAGACAAGTTGTTTTGTTAAAATGAAATATGAAATTAAGGTTGAAAGTAGTTGATCTGGAAAATATATTTCGGTTTTGTTTAAAAAAAAAAGTACTTCTATTTTTCCCTATAATATACAAATAATTAAAAAATAGTAATACAAATTAAATAAAATTTTTTATAGACATTTAATTTTTCAAATTATTCTTAATTCTCTGAAAGAAGTCGTTTTGTCAAATTGAAATTGGGGGAAAGTCTGAAAGAGGTCGATTAGTCAACTGCATATCTTGCGTTCCAAAGGTCGTAGAAATACGTGGAGAAGAGCAAAAGAAGGACAAGGAAATTCTATACTTACTATAAAAATCTTGGAAAATTGTCTTATTTCGAGAGAAGACGTTTTTTCAAAAATCCACAGATTTGAAACATTTTTTAAAGACAAGGAAAAAAATTAAAACTTTATTCTCGATCATGTCCAAGTGCGAGAGTGTAGACTTCAGGCTGAAGTTATGGCACAAATTCATAAACAGAATGCCCTCTACGGTGGCTGGCAGATTGGTGGGAGAGGATGACCCTATTCTGTTTACAAGCTACCCGGCAGGAGTTGCTACACTTTGGAGCTAATGAAGCAGTTTTAAATATGCTTAAAGATATAAAGAAAAGTACATTCATTGAAAAAGCTAAAGATGATAAAGATCCATTTATATTGATGTGATTTCGACATCCTGTTTGTATGTCCACGCAAGCAGGTGCCGTGGAAAATGTAATAAAAATAAACGATATATTTTAATGTATCTTACAGTTTTCTTTTAATAGCCTTGTTTTTAATAGAATACTGATTGCAGGGCATACTGGATCTACATATCTGTGGTAAAACCTATACTTGCTTAAGGCTGTTCATTATAGTGGGAGGTATTGCTTCTCTTGGCGCTCAAAGATGCGCATTACTCAGCTTCACAGTTGTAATCAGAAGTACCAAAAATTTTTATTGGGATTTCATGAATGGCCTGTTTGCAAGTAGCTCTCTTATACTAATGGAATTTTATGAAGGAACATACTGATATTCCTGATTTGATTTGGCTTTAATTAACTTCGGAAATTCTTATTTTTGATTGATTTTGATTCTTATTTTTGATTGAAGCAAGAAAGGCTTCATCATTAACAGACTTCTAAAATAAAGAAGTGAGTACGTGAGCAGGAATCTACTTTTTGATAGAGGACAGACAGTCCTAAAGATGAATTCAGCGTTTTTCTGGGCGAGATTTTGGGCATTCTCAAGGCACTGGAATTGATAAGAGAAAGCCTTTAAATTAATTCCTAAGTGACTGAGTATGACTGTGAAAGGAAACTGCATGAGGTCTAGGCTACTAATTGAGTGCAAGAGGGAATTTAGGAAGCTAACAGCTGCTTACACTGTAGCACTCTCTTGATTAGCGAATTGCTACATTCGTGACACAGATAGATTGTCAAAGTGACGAACATGCTGGAAGTGGCTTGATAACAAACATTTCTTAAGCGGAGACAAATTTTAGGTTTCGAACAAGTTGCTACTTAGGGTCACTTAGGAGTGTACATGAAACATCCCGATATCAAAAAAATGGCTCTTGAGTAGTCCTCTAAGATAAAAATTAATAACCGACGATTGCTACTTCTGATTGTCTAGAAACTGCACCTTAATAGTGGGTAACTATTGTCGGTACCAACTATACAAAGGCTAAGTTTTTGGTGTCCTATTAATTGACGTAGACAATGCTATACAGATTATGGGGCTTAGGACAGACGGTGCAGTGTCTTGGTAATATAAGGATAATGATAGTTACGATTTGTGGTCCTTTGCTAATTGATGGGTGATGGTTATGGTTATTGACATGCTAGATTTTTGTAGGATATTTAGTAGAACATACAAACAGGAAACAAATTGGTTGGACGTCAATTGAGATAACAAAATTGTAATTAAAAACTAATTATTACAGCTATTTTCAAGGCTTTATTGGATCAGCATTTCAGAAGCTCCAACTGGTTTTATCTATCAACGTTTAATCTAATTAATTTTAATAAAATATTATGTTCCGACTTTTTTATGGATTTTAAATTGTTGATGTCATCAAAGTTTGTTATACTCTTGTAATGATTAAAAAAATACGAAATATTTAATTGTTTAAAGTTGGTTTTTTGTCAAAATTAAAACAATAATTAGTACAAAAATTTAAAATAAAATATATTACGTTGTTACTACGAAACTGTTTTCTCAGTATATACTCTGTTAGTGTCCAAGGTTGTAACGCTGTAGTATGGTTGTAGTATGGTCCACAAAAAGTTATTTGCAGGGAACTTAGTGATCATAAAAGAGTTCATTGTGGAATTTTGGAATTTAAGAGGCGACCAATCGGAATCGTAAATTCCTCTGATTGAAGCTGTGTCGCGCTTTTATTATTTTTATTGCTTTTTTCTGTTTCTAGGACTTCATATTTCTTTCTAATGTGAAGGAATTATAATGGATCGATGGGACTCTGGCGAAAGCACAGTCTTCTTCTTTGTTTTATTTTCTAATCTAACTTTACTGGCCATAGCACTTTGTGAACAGAAATTATAGAGTTACAATCTTACATTTGTTTGAAATTGGCGTAATTCATACAATCGATATTCATTAAAATATCAAATATCTCATAATATTTTAAAGTGTTAACAAATTTAGTATACACCCATCAATGCTATAGAGTATAGTTAGGACCCTGGTCATAAATAAATTAAAAGTCATGCTTATAAAACTGTCACCAAATGGCCTTAAGTCTTTGCAAACTAATTTGCTGGCTTAATTAAGACAATTATAAAATAGTTTTTTTATTTTAATATTTTAATAACCGAAAACATTATGGTAAGGTAAGTGCAATGATAATTTGTTTCTTTTCATATCTATTTATTTATTTATTTTTTTATTTCGTTTTTTTTATAATCTAACAATAAGGTTATTAAATAATGACCATCAACAAAGTTTTCTACGAATTTTTCTATTTTTTTATGACTTTGGACAAAAGAAAACAGTTTTATTTTTTAATTTGATTTTGCAAAAAAGGCTTTTGTTATACATAAATGTATGCGTTTTTCAAGTTAGTAGTTTTAGTTTTTGTGGTTTGCTTTAAAACTTATTTATAATAGATTAAATAGTTAAATTAAATAATTAATTTGTTTACATTAAAATTGAAACCATATCCGTCTTAGTTAATATGAAATATGCGGACGATTTTCTCGGCATGTTTGGCCCTCAACTACGTACCCAGTAGTTGGAGGAGGACCAAGGTGGTCTTCATTCCCAAGGTGGGTAGAAGGGGGCATGTTATGGCGAGTGATTTCAGGCCTATTAGTCTTATCTCCTTTGTTCTTAAGGTGCTGGAGAGGGTGATAGACAGTCATCTCCGTCAGAACCTTGAGAGCAAGCTCTCGGCTGCCCAGCATGCCTATGTGAGGGGGAAGTCCACCGAGACGGCACTACATGAGGTGGTAGGTTCGGTGGAAAAATCCTTGGAGTGTAAGCAGTTCACTCTTGCCGCCTTCATTGATATTGAAGGTGCCTTCAATAATGTAAGGACTGGGTCTATTACTGGGGCTTTGAGGGACTTAGGGGTGGAGAGATGTATCTATCTTTGGGTCGCTTCTCTGCTCCGATGCAGGGAGATAAATGCGGTGCTAGCTGGGGCTAAAGTCACAAGATTTGTGAGCAGGGGAACACCCCAGGGTGGTGTTCTTTCACCCCTTTTATGGCTAGTCACCGTTAATGAAATCCTATCCGTAATTAATGGCGGTGGGGTCAAGGTAGTTGCTTATGCTGATGACCTGGTCTTGCTGGTTTCTGGACCTTTCCCATCAGTTATGAGCGAGATCTTGGAGGGTGCTTTGCGTAAGCTGGGTGATTGGGCCGCCAGGTGTGGTCTTCGGGTTAATCCTTCTAAAACTCAGCTGATGCTATTCACCAGGAGGTACAAGCCTCCGCTGTTTAGACTGCCCAGAATGGGGAGTCGGGCTCTGGAGCTCTCATCCAGGGTCAAGTATCTGGGTGTAATACTGGACCCCAAGCTCCATTGGAGACTTCATGTAGAGGAACGGGTGAAGAAGGCCTGTGTGGCCTTTTACTCCTGTAAATCTATGTTTGGTCGAAGATGGGGACTCAGACCCCATATGGTGCTCTGGATGTACAACCAGGTGGTCTTGCCGATTTTAACCTATGGTTGCTTGGTGTGGTGGGTGGCCCTTCGCAAGGCCTATATTGTCACTAAGCTGGAAAGAGTGCAGAGGACTGCGTGTATAGGCATCACTGGGGCCTGCAGGACTTGCCCTAGTGCGGCTCTGAACGTCATTCTGCACCTACTGCCTGTGGATCTTCAGGCTAAGTCAATGTCAACTCAGAGTGCCGTCAGACTGAGGGAGCTGGGCCTCTGGGGACGTTTTTCAGGGGGACATAGCGATATTCTGGGGCTACTCCCTCCTCATATACGGGATGTACGTACTGACCTGGCCTTCCGGAAGTTGGATTTTGGGGGGTGTGCCAGGGTTGTCTTCCCCAGTAGGGAGGAATGGGCTTTAGGGAGGGTTGGTATGGGTCCCGGTTTTTCGGTGTTCACGGATGGCTCTAAGATGGATTCCGGCGTGGGGGCTGGTATTTTCTCCGAGTCTGCCAATCTGGCAGAGTCTTTTAGATTGCCGGACACATGCAGTGTTTTCCAGGCCGAGGTGTTTGCAATCATGCAGGCACTAAGGATACTGGGGGAACGGCGCATAGAGGGTGAGGTTAGGGTTTTTTCTGATAGCCAGGCTGCTATCAAAGCCCTGGCCTCTCCCATGGGAAACTCTTCCCTCGTCCTTCGCTGTAAGGAGGAGCTGAGGCGTCTTGGAGACGTTTGTGGCATCTCCTTGGTCTGGGTTCCTGGTCATAGGGACATCCCGGGAAATGAGAAGGCAGATGAGCTCGCTAGGAGAGCTTCTGCTGGAGGGGAGCATGTTGTTTCCTACCCGGATGTCCACTGCCCTATGACCACCATTAGGGAAGGGATATCCAAGTTTTTCCTTGGAAGAGCACAGAGCCAGTGGAATTCCATCACTACCTGTGCTGTTTCTAGGGCACTTTGGCCGCGGTATAACCGGGGTAAGACTCTGGGAATCTTGGGGATTCCCCGGCAGTCCTTGTCCAGGCTCGTGGCGGTGTATACGGGCCACTGGCTGATCGGTAGACACGCAGAGAGGCTGGGCCTTCCCTTTAATCCGCACTGTAGAAGTTGCGGGGATTCTTCTAAGAGGGAGACTGTGGAACATTTTCTTTGTGACTGCCCAGGCCTGGCGGTCAGACGCTTGAAGTTTTTTGGGGTGCCCTTTTTCGACGGCTTGACGCAATGTGCGAACTTAGACCCCCTCGCTTTACTTCACTTTATAGACAGCGCTGGTTGGCTGTAGTTAGTTTTTCCTCTTTTTCTACTTTTAGGTATCTTTAGTTTGGTCCTGCGATGGCATCAAAACGGCACCTTGTGCTAATTGTAGTTGATCAGGGTCTGGGATCAACTGGCCATTTGACCTACCTACCTACCTACCTACTCCTATTAAGCATTCGCTTTTTATATTTATTTATTAAAATTCAAATTTTCCAACACATTTTAGTACAAAATTTCTTTTCATGAATAAACGTAAGTATTGAAAAATTCATAACGAAATTTTAAATATTAATTAGCGATAAAAGCTCAAGATAAACTGTGTTATAACTCGTGAAAATGAATTGATAATTAATATTAACGTAATAGTATTCTATCTGCATATATACATTTAAGTAAAACAGTTTTAATATATCATCTAATTTAGTTTTCCGTAAACTTTTCCATTATTTTTAGTAGTTGGGCTGATCAACTAAGGCAATCTAAGCTAGCGCACTGCCCAAGCTATTGAAAAAGATAGCCCAAATAACTTTAAACGTCTGAATGCCAGAATTGGACAATTACAAGTAAAATAACCAGTTATCGTTAAACAGTTTTCATGGCCATCTTTATTTTAATTGTGTAGTGTGAGAATTAATTTTATTTAACTATTCTTATCATACTATAGTGAAAAAGTGTGTTAATATCTTTTCCAGATACTAGCGCTTACCGGCGGGTTAGCTATTAATACCATTTATGCAGAAAGTACGATAGTTGGTGGTAAAATGCTTACCAGCAGTTGGTTTTATTTCAATGTCACTACTTTTTATTCAGCAATAATGTCTTTGGTTATTCTTTGCAAATCGGAGATACAGAAAAAAAATTTTTAAATTCGTTTAGAGAAATCATTTATCAACATTTATTTGTGCTCTTTTTCTTCACACCAACTTTCTTTTGATATTTAAAACTTTGTGAATTTAATTCACTATACATGTGTAGACACCGTGGTCTGGTAGTTAGTTTCTTGGTTTACTAGAAAAGAGCCCTGGGTTTAAACCCTCAGCTCTGACATCCTGAAAAAAAAAGAAATATGAAAAAATATTTCTTTCGGCGACTACATCTTAGCAATCTTCTTGAAAAAGCTCTGAGAGTAACTGATTGCCATGAACAAGCTTCTCAAGTCTGTCGTTCGGAGTCGACATTAAACTGTAGGTTCCGATGCTCATGGCTAAAAATTGACAAACACAACATGGGTGCTGCGAGATGCTACACCGTAACCCTGGAATATGATTATAATGGCCCATTATGTATGTGTATATATGTATGCATGTATAGGTATATATGTATGTGCGTCAGGAAATAGATTCTTGAAAAAATAAATAAATACTTGAAAATACTACTCTTTAAAAAGAAATTCAACTATTTAATAAAATTAAATTGAAGTTTATATTTACTTATGTCTTATAAAAAGATTTAACAAATATCTCCGTTATCAATAGGGATTTTAATTTCACATATAATAGACGCTTGTGTCTTAAGTCTTTTAATTTTTTTTTTTGCATCAAGTTAATTTTTCAAATTGATTTGTCCAAACACCTGCAGTTTGTTTATTAAAAATAAAATAAATATGAAATTATTGATAACAAATTTCAAAATAAGGGGATTTTTTTTATTTCAGAAATATCTTTTAAATAGAATAAATGTATCATTAAAAACGATTATAGGTGTTTTGTTCTGTAATTCATAATACTCTTTTCAATAAAATCCGTTTCTAACGTCATGCTAATGAAATAAACTTCAAACAGGATTTAATTAAAACTTCTTTCAGACAATTTGAACCAACAAAAATAATAACAAAAGTAAAATTACTAACAAGTTTATTAATTAATCATATTTTGACAATTTGTGTTCAATGGCAATCATTTTGGCAACTGCTTATTTATAAAAGAACAATTATACGATTGTGGTATGAATTTAAAAAAATAAGATTTTGTTTTGTTAACTACAAAATATGCAATTTATATAAGTACACGATTGTGCACAAACATTAAAAAAAAACTCTTAATATTAAGGCAATAATTAAATAATTATAAATATGTAATTAATAACGACAATATTATAATTTCATAATTTGTTAAAATGTATATTAATTTTATTCAAACCAAGAAATCAAGTGTAATTTTGCAATATTCCTTTTTAGGTTTTATGGATTTTTAATGCAAATTATTTTTACTTATTAAGCGTTTACGTAATGAAATTAAACCCTATTCTTTATATAAAGCCAGCTTCATACATAAAACTGGCTTGAAATTATTGTTATTTTCTACACTTTTAAGTAAGTTTTTTTTAATAGGAAATTAATAATTTTTCTTCAGTTACTTCTATGAACATATTTATTTCAGAGCAATCTGTTAGAAAACGTTTAACATTTTCAACCTAAAGGGTATTTTTTTAAATCATAACAGAAAAAAAAATTATTTTTATATATACATAATTTGATTTAAAAACAAAAAATATTTTTCGCCATATAGGCAAATACATTTAATATACATAATATATGTATGAAATGTATTGCTTTGGGGATAAGCATGTCTCTATGGCCATTCGTCAGGAGGCTTTTTCCCAAAGGTGTTTGGTTTTTATATACTAAATATGATTCGCATTTAGTTTATAATTATTTGAATATAAGTATTTGTATTTTTGATGAACACCTTCGGGAAAAAGTCTCCTGACGAGTCTCTTAAGCAGAGACGAAATGGCCATAGAGACATGCTTAACCCCAAAGCAATACATTTCATATATTATGTATATAATTTGATTACATTAATGTTTATTATTGAACTATCCGGCTCGAAGGATCATATATTGGTGTGTGGGTATAAGACACCAATATTATGTAGATATGTTAGTAGAACGGTTTATAATTAATTGGGTAAAGGTTTAGGGGTAGATATAAGATAATTATGTAAATTTAAAGCGTTAATTGGTTAATATTTATTTACATATGTTGGCAGTTGTGGTTAGTTCTTAATTGTGGTTGATCTTTGTGGATGCTTCCAGGTAGGTACTACGAGTAAATTTAAATTTGGTTAAATTTACACCGGGTTGATGGTACAACGTTAATAAAACAAATAAGTAAGACAATATTGCCAAAAAAAAAAGGAGGACAGCTAAAACCAGAGCTTCAAATTGACACACAGCGATTGCAGCAGAAGTTCTTGTTTATAGGGCTACATTCATGTGCAATTCTTAGAATTGTATCCAAAAATCATGTGTTATATTGTTTTATGAATATGATCTATAAGTAACTATTAACTACTTTTGGGCTGCTGTTTTATTAATTTGAATTTTAATTATGCTTTATAAATACATGGCTTTATCTTCATTCTAATGGCAAACCCCTAGCATACGGCAAGAGTTGCTTCAATAGTATTTTAATTGTTTGCATTTATTTTAGGGAATTTTTTTTAACTGATTTACAAAAAAAAAAAAGACAAACATTATTTGCTTAGTAGAGGTTCATGGTCTGTTTTAAATGCTGTCTTAAACGTATTATACTTCCGAAAAGAAAAATAAATACAATTCAAAAGCATTACAATGCATTTTATAATAATTCACATGGCCTTACAACTTTTATTTTTAGTCTATTTAAAATTGTCTTCATTAATTTTATTTCTTAAGTATTAATAACACACCGTGCAAAAAGAATCATTTATTCGAAAAAAAGAAACAAGTGTGATAATAATGGCAACTTAATACAAAATCATAATAAATTCTCTTTTTATTTTGTATTCTCGTTGCTTGAATAAAACTCCCACTTACTGGTATTAATATATATTTTTTTAAACTCTGCTATAATATAGTGGGTTTGTATTATTAATGTTAGTCAACAGCATTCTGTTCTCATGATTAAAGAAATCAGAAAAATAAATCAACTTATCAAGAGCATTTAAATTCAGATTTTAAATAGTCGAGTAGCCATTATTATACTAAAACTGGTTTAATTAATTTAATTACACTTTTAACTTAAATTAAAACCTAAGTAATTGATATTTTTCTTGAAAAATTTTGTATAAATTGAAGGCAATGCCAAAAGCAAAACTAAAACCAATTGCAGCTGAGATATTGTGAAGCTCTTTGAGTGGGAAGAGAAATTATTAATTCTACAATAAACAATTTTAATTTTGAAAATTTTTTCCGGGTTCAAACCTTTCAAATCTTTGACTTCTTAAAAAATGAAATATATGAAAAAATATTTCTGTCGGCGATTAACTTCTATCAGTCTTCAGGAAAAAGCTCTGAGAGTAATTAATTGTCATGAACAAACTCCTCAAGTCGTACTCATGGATAAAAACTGACAAACACAATATGGGTGCTGCGAGAAGTTAGGCTGTAACTCTGAAACAGGGTTGTAATGACCAATTAGTATGTATTTATGTAACAATTATTTTAAGAGCAAGAATATGATGTTCAACAATGGTAGCCTATTTTCAAAGACTTAAAAAAAGTTGATGACATTGCTCTGAGTAAAAAACAACTACTTTTTGATGTTAAAATCTTTCCAAAAGTTCACAAAGATATGGCAAACATTTTTAATTAGACAGAGTACACTAATGTTTCTAAAATGTTAAAGTTTTATCGAGATTTTGTTTCTGATACTGTGACCGCAAAAAGAATTATTCAGTTTCGGCTTCATAAATGTATGACTTTGACAAAGTTGTTAGAAATGCATTGACATCCAAATTACCTTCTTATATTGGTTACAGCAGTCCATCTTCTTGACGTAGTTTTCGATGAATTTTTTACATATTTTAGGCGGTAGCGATAACTTGAGGTATGTTGGTTTTTAAATGCTCCAACGTATAGACATAGACTTTGAAGTAGGCTAACTAGAGCGAAAATCCATTAAATCGCATGACCTTGGTGGCCAATTGTCGTTTCCAATTCGAGATATTACACTGTCGGAAAACTTCTAAAGCAGAAATTAGCAGTGCCGTGGTGTTTTCGCTGAAACCATATCATAAATCATAATTTTTAATTGCAGAAAAAAAAAATAAGTCTGTTATCATATAGCCAAACGGTAACAAACGGTAATGGTTCTTTTAAAATAAGTCTCTCTAACACCTCTTTGATATAATGCGCCCTAAGTAGGCACTTTTTTGAATGCAATGGTTTTTCCACAATTTTATTAGTTGATGTAACCCTCGAAAGCATAATGATCTTCATCTCTGAAGAAAGTTATTTTTTCGAAAAAAAAGTAACAGCATTGAAATCCTAGTAATTTAGCACTCAATTAGCATTTTTATGGCATTGTAAGTGGCCAACCGCATTTTATTGTTGCATCAGTTAGACCACACCTAAAAACAGATATAAATCCGAATGCAAAATACGTTATTATGAGCTGTAAGATAGGCTCAATTTCTTTAAATACCATGGAATCGATATATCGATATTCTTTACAGTGCATAAATTGACGGTACCACAGCACAGTGGTCGATCCTATTGGCCAAAAATAAAAAAATAAAAGTAAAAAATTTGTCACCAAATGTTACATCACTGTTTCTTATAAAAACAAGGTTTTAAAATCTGTAGTTATTTTTGTTTTTTTCTAACTGTAGTCTATAAGAACAGATTCAAAAAGAGAGCAAGTTAACATATCGTATTTGCGTGGGAAAAAGTGGAAAAAAAGTGTAACTTTTAATTAATTAAAACAAAAAAAAAAGCATTTGTGTTAAAAAAAAACAGAATGAATATTGAATATAAAGATATTAACTAAGTTTTAAAATAATTACAATGCGTTTTGCTTATTGTGGATTTGTTACATAATTTATATTTTTGTAGTGTCATTGTTCATTCTAGTTAATTCATGTATATACATTTCAACTGGAGTTTTGGTTGAGTTCCCCCCTGAAATCTCCAACGAGGTTTTTTTTTGTTTATTGTTTAATACTCCAAGAATAAAAAATTGGCAATATCAGCCTCTCCTTTTTGCCCGTTTTTTTATTATCTCCTACAGACCAAACCGACCTCTTTGTTTTTATATCCAACTTTGAATTTTTTTTTATGTTGTTTTTTAATTTGTGTTCGTTCGTGCTATTCTGTTATTGCTATGCATGCAAAGAAATGTGTTGGTTTTTTCCACGGACTTTTAATTTTATTTTTGCCTAATTTTTAATAGTCGATAAGCCAAAAACTGGAGGGAGTGGAACTTCCAATGATGAAAATACAGCACGACATTTCTTTAACGATGCTGACTTGTCTGCAGAAATAACAGGCATTGATAAAGAAGTAATTGAGAGATGTGCAATATTATTGCAAGCTTTGACTTTAAACTGCCATGGTCCTAAACCATTCCCAATGTATCATTAACTAATTCTGACATATTTATAAAGCCGTGTATGAAGTTTCACGATGATACCTATACTGGAAATATTTTTGGCCGCCGACTCCATACAGCTCCGACCACTGTGCACAGGTCTGAACAAATCCGTAATGTTTCTAATCTCTAAATATTTTCCTATAATCTGGTAAATCTTTAGTCCAGCAGGTCTTTTAGTATGCTTGAAAAGTGCAAAAAGGCAAATTTTTCACTAAATAATCGACACTTTAGATGGCAGATATTTAACAGCTGATAGTCTTTTACACATCGGCTGATTTTAAACACTAAATGGCTATCCCGATATAAAAGATATAAAAAATACTTGACAGAAAGAAAATATTTATAGCATTAATCTAAATACAAATCTTTTCCCAAACCCAAAAAAAAAATAAACAGAAATTCGTAATAAATTAGGGTTAAAGTATATTTTTTGCAGGAGAATCGAAGATTGAAACAAACATAAATACGTATGAGAAAAATTAAATATTAAATAATAAAATAAACTCGAGTATGCAAGGCTATACAACGCTTGCTAATCAGAATTATATTTTCTGAGAATATTCTGATTCACGCGGACATCCGGGGTGATCAAGTACTTTGAAACCATACCACAGACGTCTTGACCTACCATTCAAAGGTTACTCTTATATGGGTTCTGATACATAGGGATATTTTTAGTTTATATTCCATTTCTGTTGAAGAGCTAGGGTAGGGCGCTTGTCATTCGCGAAACTGAACCGGTTATTCTCTGGTTGGATTATGCCGAGGATAAATATCGTTGAAGAAACGAACTGTAAAGTAATGCATACTGACGACATATATTGTAGTATTAGAACTAAGTAAGCTTGGACGATTAAGAAATATTAGTATTAACTACAGCAAGAAATAGAATAGAGATATCCTTAAATTTAACTTTAGATTCTTGAGAGAGAACGTTTTTATAACCACACTTATGGAGTGATCATTGAGATTTAATTTAAATTTATTTATAACACTTACATAAATTATATTACAAAAATCAAGCACAGAAAATTAGTAAAAGTACACTGAAAGTTCAATTGAAAAGTTGAAGGACGTTTTACAAACTCAGCAGCAAAAACATTGTTTTTTTATCGCAAATGTAAATAAAATTTATTTACGAAAAATATAAATTTCAACAAAAAATATAAGAAGTTAAACCACTTTTAACACTAACATTACTATTCACCACTGCTAACCACCCCAACAAACAATCACTTTAAAGGCCTGCTGCCATTTGGTGTGTCATTTTTCTATACGTCTGCACAATTGTAATCGTATTTTAAAATTTATTATTTTTATATATCAACTTAAGGTCAAGTGAGTGGTGTTTGTACGTGTTGCAGATTGTTAATTTCCATACAAAATTTCATTCGTACAGTTGGTTACTAGATATAAGTTTAAATTTCTTCTCTAATTATGACATTAAAGCACTTGCTGAGTCGTTGTGACACTTTGGAATGTTTTTCTTCATCGTCTTAATGTTTTTTTTTTCAGTTTTTGCAAATTTTTTAAATTCTTTAGTTGATCATATACAACAGCTATAGCATTGCAAATTAACAAACTGGCTTTACATTTTATTATCATTATTAGTTTGTAAAAGTGTGTGCAGATATTTCTAATTAAAATTCAAATGTATTGATAAATTTGTTACGTTATGGTTTGTTATAGTTTTCAATGTGTTTATTGACAGTGATGTGTTGCGAGGGTGTTAAATTGAATAGAGTTTACATTTCGTTGAAAATGTTTAATGAGAAAAATACAATTTTTATACTCGGATTTATGAGGTTTATCTCGTAATAAATATTTGCATAAGTATCTATTTTTTAACCAGGTTCTTTGCTGTATCATATACATATAGATTTTATGTTGTAATTTTCGCAAGTGCGAAGACAAGCATATTTAAAGACAGACTTTTTTATACCCCATAGCAGTAAAGAAAATTTGTACGCAACACGTTTTTAATGTGTCAAACGACTTAAGGCTCAATAAGTTTCGAAATTAGTGTGTAATGCAACTATAAACTGCTGAAATCAGAGCGTTTAGTATAATTAGTTTTGTTTTATTATTTTTGATTTATATGCATTAAAGTGGATTAATTTGTTTGGGTGTTAAGAAACGCGACGGTAGTATAGTAATATGGTAATTTATACAAAATTCTTGGAAAATTACCAGAAGAAATTATTAAAATCTAAGCAACACCGATACACATAAAACATTTTTAAAAACTGCATATATCGTATAAAGTCGCAGTGGTCTAGTGGTTAGTACCCAGAGCTCCGGTTCAAGCCCCGGTTCTGACAGCTTGAATAAACAAATAAGAAAATATATTTCTTTCGGAGACGACCTTTTAGCAGACTTCTGGGAAAAGCTCTGAGAGTAATTGATTACCATGAACATCATCTCCATTTCTCTCATACATACATACAGGGCCTTTACAACCCTGTTTCAGAGTTACGGCCTAGCTTCTCGCAGCACCCATGTTGTGTGTATCAATTTTTATCCAAGAGTACCGTGACCTACCGTTTAAAGTCGACTCCGAATGACAGACTTGACAAGCTTGTTCATGACAATAAGTTACTTTTAGAGCAGAAGACTGCTACGAGGGTGTCGCCGTAGTCCATTCCTCTTGTTTTTAAAAATTACACTTTCAACAGTTTACCAAGTTTCTTTCTTAAGTCTTTCAATTCTAAAGCAAAGTAAACTAATTAATTAATTTTACAAAATAAATTAAATCACAATTTTTGAAAGTTCGTTTCTTAAGTCTTTTGTTTTGAATAAAACATTTAATTCGCACATAATTGTTATTGTGTGTGTTTTTAATTGTTAAGGCTTAAGAATGATTTTGTTTTTGCTCCAAAAATTAGTCTACGAGTATAACCGGGAAATACTAACGGAAATGTGAATTTTTTTTCTTAGTGAGTTTTTAGCTATTTCTAAACATATATAAAACAAATAAAATTAAAGCGGATATTCTGACAATTTAAAATCAATTTTGATTTATTTATTTAATTTTTTTCAACGAAATTTTTTCTGATAGAAATAAAACCAAATTTGTTAATTGACCATAGAAATCAGAGTATGAGTACATACATATGTTTGATTGTTGCCATAATAAAAAAATTGCAAATTCATGCCAGTTGTGGCCTTTAAACAATTTTTGGTTTGATAACAAAAAAAAAAAGAAAAAAAAATTGAAAAGGAACAGAATAATCAACTTTATTTAGAATAAGAAAAATCAACATCAATTGCAGTGTTAAGCTGAAAACACTTCAAGTTTCAAAACTGTTAACAAAAAACAAAAATCAATTTGAAAATCAAACTACTATTTAAGAAACTTAAAAGAAACTAATACACAAATAGACATTTTAAGGTGGAGCAATTTAAGGCTGACTAACTCTGTTTGACTGGCCACAAAATAGAATTTAAACGTATTCTATTACAAGCACAATACTATGGCAAAGCAAGTTTGATACAAATACTATGATTTGTTTTTTTCTTTTAGTTCGTATATATAAAAAAAGAAATAGACTCATAAATAATAACTCGTTGTTGTTAGTTTTCTAGAATGATTGTATGTGTTTTACTTGCAAATGGCAAAAATAATATTTAACATAACTAAAGTAAAAGTTTAATTTTATTACCATTACAGCGGGGTGTGGTGACTTTAAGATTTAATATACATACCCTACAATTGGATATAGAATACGAATAACTGTATTATTAAGAGGTAAAAAATTATGCTAATCCTACATGAAAATATTGTACTTATACGTCAACACAGAAAGTAAAAAATAGAAGGGATTATATGCATTATTAAATGGAATATTTCAATAACTTAGAAAAAAAAAACTGACTACTTTGTGTAAGTTAAGACTATAGGTCTAAAGTTTAATGTGTAGGGTATATATAAAGAGAATGAGCAGGAGCATTCCTTTGGGGGCAACTGGGCGGAGGTTAGATCAAGGGTGGACCAGTGGAAACAGCCTCTAAGGATCGCTAATTGGGAGATTTTTCCGGGAATGCGACAGGCCAAACGGCTGGTGGAACCATTCTCGTATGGAGAAGGTCTCATTGGGTTACAGAGATTGACTGATTGCAGGCTCTGTCTTGAGGAGTAACGATTGAGCTGGATGATGTCGGTGGATGAAATGATTGACCGGGCATCCTCGCCTAACGGCCAGGTATGCTCAGGTATTAACATAAATAAAAGGTCTTTTCATTTCCAAAGGAATGGTTGTCACATTCCTTAATCGTGAATTATTATCTGAATAAGTCTCAATGAGACAATGATGCTAAAAGTGCGCGAAAGTAACAAATTAGAGCTTTTTGATTGACCATATAATTCTGAAAGGGCAGGTTTTGTAGATCACTTTTTAAGAACAGGTATATATTCCAGTTTGTAAAAGTTTTTTCTTTTAGTTTAACTAAATTTTCATTCTTTCGTTGAAGGAAAAAGAAAAAGTCCAATACTCAGGGGAGTAAACCCCAACTCTTGCTGTGAATTGTTTTAAAATAGATGATACAAGTTGCTGTCAATTTGAGCAATTGCCCTATCTGTCGGTGGATACAGACGACGCCTAGATATGCATTGGTATTGTGAAGTGGCGAGGGTAACTGCTTAAGTAGGCTGCTGTCATTTACTACTTCCCAGTAGCTGGAGTATTCTTCTGATCATTCGTTTTGATAAAGTGGAATGTCAGGCGGCAGCTTCTGGATATACTTCTTTTCTTTTTCTATTATGTCAATGAGACAAGTTGCTGTCAATTGATCACTCAAAGGCCAGTGTTATACCTTTACCCTAGAATGATCAACAGCAATTGCCCCATCTGTTGCTGGATAGAGATGACGCCTAGATGTTCATTGTGTATTGTGAAGTGGTGAGGATCGGTGCTTAAATAAAGTAGCTGTCGTCTACTACTTCCCTGTAGGTGGCGCTTTCTTCAGATCATTCGGTTTGAAAAAATGGAATGTCAGGAGGCAGCTTCTTATGTATGGACTTCTTAGTGAGGGAGACTCTTATTTTTATTTTAATTCAAACCCCGAAATACCACCAATTTTTATTCTTTATATTCTCCTTTGCTGGGATTTGAACTAGGGCTGCTTTGTGTTGTATGAGACCACTCTTACCAATACACTACGAAAATTTCATTATTGAACAAACTCTTTGCTATTAATTAGCAAGATTACAGATCCGCTTATACAAAACATCTCAGCTTAGCTTGGATTGCGAAAAGAACTTAGAAAAGGAGACTTCTTTCCAGAACTGGCCGCCTAGTTGGCCCTTAATACTCCGTCTTTTTCAAATTCTGATCAGCTATTTTAGTAGTGTAAATTTAATTTAGTAATGTAAAGGAGATAGTACGGAATACGAGTATTGCTGGCAAAGTATTGAGTAATGGGTACCAAGTATTGAGTATTTGTACTAACTTTTGGGTACTCAATACTTAAAAGTAACTACTCAATACTTTAGGAGTTGTATTTTTTCTTTAAATTTTAACGGCCAAACAAATTTCTGGCTAAAAACACAATATTATATGAAATTGTTTTCTCTTCAAAATTATATTCGTTAAAAGTATTGAGTAGTATTGGGTACCCAAATGAAAGTACTCAATACTATCGAGTAATGAAATTAGCAGAATTTGACAGCACTAGTACTGAATCCTCTACATGTAGGTCCGCTGACTGGAAGTCATGACGGCGCAATATATCAATAAGTGGTTAAGAACTATAAAGATTTTCGCAACACTATTTTCAACATAAGTCTTCAAACAGTTTAAATTAACCGCTTTTGAAATATATAATTAAAACACTATATATAATAATGAATAATATAATAAATCGATCTATTTCATTAAGGCGTTATTTGTTCGGTCTTGATCCACCACTTTAGTTTCACCGTGATTGACTGCAATTAAAAACTGGTATAGAATTTTGTTGTTTCGTTTCGTTTCTATTCTGTTCAGTTGTTTGCCACAATTTGTCCATGAATAAAAATCATTTGGTTGTATTACTTACAGTTTTCATAATAATACGCTCGTACTTTTATATTATGAATTATACTGAGCATTTATTTTGTTTTTGTGCTTTTATTATTAATAATATTTAAAAACGACAGCAATTTTTTTTTATTTTTATTATTATTATATTTATTCATTATAATTGTTGTTACTTTTTTATTTTTACATACATATAAATATAGTTCATCAGTTTGGTTAAGATTTTTTTTTTTTTTTTGGTTTAATTTGAAATTTTCAATTACTTAATACCATTACTATAGGAAGGTCAACTGGTTTAAAGGGGTGGTGGTGGCAACTATACGTCACTAAGTAGATGTTTTCAGTTTTAATCTCCTCAATGTGGTGGTAGTTTTTGTTATCATTTGCATGTGGCAGTGCTAGCATGTAAGCTAATATGTTTGAGTATTTATTTCAATTAAATTCTGTGAATTTCTATTAAAAATTATATTTTACAAGCACTAAAGGTTTTGGTATTTGTTTGAGCTAAAGCAAGTAGCATCTTAAAAAATAGTTCATCTTTAAATGCACTGATTGTGTCAGAAATATGAGCATTTTTCCAGCAGGTGGGTGTTTGTAATGAGGGTTTAAGTTCTCGCATACGTTAACGTGTCTGCAATATACTTTGGATACAAACCCATTATAATTTAAAATCACAATATTTTTTAACTTTTACAAGAGTGTCATTCATTGCAGTTACATTATTTATTTAATTTAATTTAAAAAAATTTCTCTATTTTTGTATTCAATTTTATTAACCGTTCGTAAAAAGCAAACGTTCAGTTACACCTTCATAATTCCGAATTTTTATTATATGGGTCATTCTAAGAAATATTGTCAAAGAAATCATAGGTCTAAAACGAATTCTGTCACTCCGGTATTTGCGCCGAAGCTTTGTTAGAGATTTTAGGCTTTAGAACGAAAAATTTCCTAAATTTTCATTTTCAAATATAAAACTAAAAGCAAGATGTATTGGAAAGGTTTTATACTCATCCGGTTTCGTGAATTCTCTAGAATTTTAGTATCTTTAAATTTTTAAATTTATACCCAGTACGTATGTATGTAGTAGATGTAGTGGCCAGTTTAACTAAATTTCGAATCGTCGCAAAATATCTTTCTTCTATCATACTCATAGAAAAGTTGAAAGCATCTTCTCATTAGAGATGCATCTTGCTCTTAATGTATTACTAAAAAGTTTTTTAATTTTATTTGAAATATAAAAAAAATTTCTATTTGATTTTTTGACAACTAGACAAACAAATTACTGGATTTTGTTTCTAACAAATCCTATGAAAACCTTAAAACTTGAAGAATAATGAAAACTGGTTTCAACTATAGTATGATATTCAGTCGGTCTTGCCATACCTGTGTACTTATTGTATTTTTCACATTACATTGAGCTTTGCTTTTGATTTTTGTATTTACGTTTCTAATTTTGTCTAGAATATATCTTTGTTGTTGAATGTGTTTTGTATTCAAAAATTTGCAGCTTGAAAATTTAGCGTGGAGGTTGAAGGTGTGGTGTGAATTGCTTTTTTAATTTAACAGGAACTTTTTTTATTGTCTTGTTTACAATTTTTATTGTTTAAATTAATTGTAGAGAAGGGAATTATAATTAATTTTTGTTTTTGTTTATATAATTGTTTGTGTACAACATTTAACTTTTATCACCTCTCACTTATTTGACCACTTTGATTGATGGGAATATAGAATTGGAAGGGCCAAAATATTTCCTTTCTTTTTTAAATTATTGATTGCTTTTAAAGGCTATTGTTAAGCTTAAAGTTTTAAGCTTTTAACCAAATTTTTTATTTTACAACTAGAGAATATAAATGTCAAGGACTAAAAAAATATATTTTTTAACGTCTGTTAACCGGTTTACAAGCTTTCCAAACAAGAACTGCAAGGAAAGCCCGAACAGAAATATTGTGGTACTTGTATTACATTATATTTTATAGAGCTACGGCCTAGTTTTTCACAGCACCCCTATTGTGTGCGTAATTTTTTTTTCCCTGAGTACCGGGGCCTACAGTTTAGCTTAGAATACGAACGACAGACTAGTAAGGTAACACATGATCTACTAAACTACGGTAACCATGACCACTTGCACAATATTTAAAAAACAAATAAAAGTTTTGCGAAAATTTTATACAAAATATGGCAAAAATCGAGTTTTAAATGATTTTTTTTAACTGAAAAATTCTGGAAGGTTGGATCTGATCTTTGATTTAAAAATCAAAGCAATATGTAAGAGTGTTGCTACAAACCCTGGGGTATCAGTTCGGCGAATTTCAAGAAGCTCTCTACAGCGTATACTCACAAAATATCTGTGTTACCATGCTTACAAAATTCAATAAACATGACAACAGAAGCCTAATGACCACGTACATCGAAGGAAGCTTATGCAATAGATTACTAACTGATGCTGATATTTCAAGCAAAATAATTCTACACGATTAAGCATATTTTTACCCTGATGGCTTTATTGCAAAATTCCCATGTTTTGATTCCGTTTCAACAACGTGTGGTTGGCGAACAACAAAAAAATTCAAAAAATTCAAAATTTCATTGTTTGATGCAGATTTTGGGCAGGAGGCATCATTGTACTTTTTTGAAAATGAGGCTGGTCAAGTAAAGTGCTCTATATTGCGACATGATAACAAATTTCATGATGCCGAAATTGGATGCCATTGATGTGGCAACAGGCGTTCATTACAAGAGAAAATTAGACGGCACATCAAGGAAATACATCCACAATTATGCTGAAAAGACATAATTTAGACGAAATGATGCCTATATACCAGCAAGGTATGTAGGAGTGTCATCCATAAATAATTCTATCGAATTAAGTACTTTAAGATTCAATAAAAAACTTTTTGGAACAACCAATTATTTTCAATTTTTGGGAGCAATTCGTCTGACTTTGATATTTTAATGGGAATTTTTATATTTTAAATTTTTATCTAATATTTCAAATAGTTTACCATTTAGAGATCGCTAATATGAGAAATATTATTTGTTACAATTAGTATAATGGACTTTTTTTGGTTAAAAAGTTTTATACTAAATGGGAATTTTTTGGTTTTAAACCGGAATTTTACTACTAAGTGGTTAGAGCGCTCGCACAAAAACTGAAACAGCGCAGGTTCAAATCCCAGCAAAGATGAAAAATAAAAAAGTTTGTCTGCGGTTTTTTCAAAATTATAATTTAAAAATAGTAGGTGCCCCCCTCCGAGAAGACCATCTACAAAGAAACCTCTCCCCGACATTCCACACTATTCCACCTTAACCAATTTCAACAAAAAACAAAAGATCAAGAGAAAACCGCCACCTACTGGGAAGTAGCAGATAATAGCTAAGCCTACTAAACTTACTTAGCGAAGGCACTCACCACACAATCAACATGCAAAGTTGAGGCAATTGTTGTTGATCATTCAAGGGCGAATGTATAACAGTGGTCTTTGAATGATCAATTCACAGCAATTTGTCTCATTTCTAAGGCGATTAATATTATAAAAAAAATTACAATACAAAGCACAGTAGGGGTTTACCCCTGAGTATTGGTCTCAAATATAAAAAAAATGTAATTAAATAGGCCTCAGCAACTTTTAATTTATATAATTACCTTTTGTATTCAATAATTATTATAAGTAACCAATCAGTTTTTATTTAATGGAAGATAATTCCACCTAAAGTGTCTTTTGTGTCGTATCTAAAATTATTATTAATGAACCATATGATCGTGCCTGTACATTCACTAGCGCGATTACAACTTGTCCTTCTCCTCCTCTAACAAAAGATTGACTGCATGGTAAAAATGTCAAATACTCAGCACCTTCACTGTTTTACATGTACATTATTTCCTTAAGTGTCATATGTGTTTATTACCAACATTGTTGTATTTGTTCGTATTTTAGTCACCATACCTTCATATTTACCCAGTTTTATTCAAAGAACAATTTCGTAAGAGTATAATTTTTCAAAAAGCTCAATTGGAATAAAGCATTGAATTGATTACATCATTGTGAAAAAGTTATAGAGGATATGCCTTTCATTTTTCTTAAACTGTTTACATTAACCATAGTTTTTGTAGCATTTTTCATGAAGGTTAATTCTTTAAAAATACGAGTATAATGCCTCAGATTTAACAAGCAAATGCACAACATAATCATTAGGGTCAAGAGATTATTTGGTTAAATAGTTTTTACACTGCCTTCGACATTTTTTTCAACGTCATTGACTTTGACTTTTACGTACAAAGTCCTTCATAAATAATCATTACATGACAAAAAAAAGTAATATGTGTGCAAAGAAAGAAATTCCAACAATGGGTGTGTGAATGGTTGATCACTGCCAACCATTTGTTGTTACTAAAGTTTCCCATAAAAAAAAAAAACAAAATAATAAATTAAGGCAGACGTGAACACTAAAAATACAATTCAACAAATAACATAACGACTATATTATACCTTATGCCACAAAGTATTTTATAAATTAATGAGTATTATAATATGATAGAAAAAATATGGTTTATTGCAGAACACTTGAACCAATTTTGAGAATTTATATATCTTCTTTGTCAAAATTTGTACGAGAGTGAAGTATTTCTCACACCGTTTTAATAAATTGAGGCACAGGAATGCCTCTTTCGATAACCGAAATATGTAATCATACTTATGGATATTACAGCTGCTATTTATGCCTAGAACATCAAGATCATCAGGCCTCCTATATGATTACATTAGCCATATTCAGAGATGATAAGCCTGCATCATCACCACTACCATTTATTCATTCATTAATGAGGTACTAAAAGTATTTAGACCAGTAGATCTATTGTACAGTCCTAAACTTAAGTAGATTTTCTATAGTATCTCCCCCATTTTCGTCGCTTTGACGAACTTTAAAATATCGACTGGTGCCTACTTTGGCAATTTCCCTCTTGGTATGTAATAATCACCAAGGTACCTCTTGGCATCAATCCTTCACAATTGCCTAGTATGTGCTTTGATGAATCGACCACCTCGTCACAGAATTCCTGATATTTCCAGTCTATCCACCAAAAACTAATAATAAGGAATACAATGCCAACTTCTGGGAAGAAAACAGCTAACCTACTGAAGATGCTTGCCACTCACATTCAACATCAACCGAAGGTGAAGGCTCATGAACAAAAAGATGCTAATAGAAAAATAAAATAAATCTTCAAATTCCAATACAATGCACAGCATGAGTAGGGGTTTACCTCTGAGTATTGGTCTTAAAAAATGTCTATTGAGTCTGCAGTGGCCGGTTACCGTGCAAAAGCTTGGAAAGTCTAAGGCCAGTTTGGTTTAAGAAGAGTAAACGTCTCTCCTTATCCTCTTTTTCCTTCTGTATGCCCTTCCAAACTCCCCTTCCCACCATACTCGAAAAAGATTAGAAGGTAATATGTTAGTCCCATTTTTCTTTCTAAACCCAATTTCTAAAAGACTCGATCTACGATCAAATGTATATGAGGGACAAATCTTTCTGTTATCTACGAAAGAGTAAATAGGATTCGATAAACCGTTTTAACGCAATAAAGTGAAGAAATTTATTTTTATTTTTGTGTCAAAAATTTTCGTAAAAAGATGTTCAACCATTCTAAGCAGATCCATAAATTAATTTTGATACAGTTTTTTCTTAACTTGTTACCAATGCCATAAAACTACATCAACTGTTTTTGTGTAGGGTATAGAAATAAAAATAGTTAATTAAAACATTTCAATTATTTGCCAAAATGATTTTACAAATTTACCGCTTTGAATAAAAAGTAAGTCCATAAAATATTGTTGAAAAAAATCAAATCACTCACATTATATCAATGATTTATGTAATTTTCCATGTGTGTGGCACACGCACGTACCTTTAGTAACAGAATTAAGGCAAAAAAATCGTTAAATTTAAAAACCATCAATAAATGAATGAATTTCATATACTTCCATAACCGTTTAAAATATTTGTTTCTTTGATTTGGAATTTTTCAATTTTTTTTTTCATCCGCTGACTGTGATAATGACTCTTAAGTTTATATGTGATTTTATATGAAATTGAAAATAAAAAAATATTCACTGAAGATAAGAAAAATGTAAAAAAAATCAATATTTTTTTTAAATTGGAATTTATAAAGTTGTTTGTATTTTATATTTAAAATTTCAATTAATTTTATTTTTTAAAAGTAATGCATTTTGTAATTTAAATTAATTTCTTTTAACGTGATAGAAAAGCCGAAATTGTAACAATAATTTCTTAATTATTTGGTGTCACAATGAAATCTTTTGAATTTTTGGTTTTTTGGTATTTTTTTAATCCATTAATCAGGAAGTTTTGTTTAACTCTGTGAGTGCATTAAATGTTAATTAAGTTGTAAATATTTTATGTTGATGAAATCGACGCAAACGACAAGTAAATTGATATAATTTATTTTTTTACTATTTTTTGTTATATTTTCTATTAAACATTAAGCAAAGGCCAACAGCCAACAAAAAAGTTTAATCTGACAACACTATTGATAAAATTGATAATAATTGGATCAGTACAAAAAGTATTCATTAAGGCCGTACTATGCTTTTGTGTAATTGAGCAAGCACTTATATTTTACCATAATAAATAAATGTTAGACGATATTCGTAATAAAGATATTTGAAACAAAATTTGATGTTCTCAAATAAATATTAATTAACATACTTACACATTCTAGGAAATTAAACATATTTTTATATGATATTTAAGTGCAATTAAATTAAGAAACTTTTACACATTTTTATTTGGTGGTTAAATTTTAAGTGCAGATATTGAATGTGAACCAGACCTAAACGTAATTTTTTTTTGCATTTCATTTGACATTTCCCATTGTCAGATTAATTCAATTTGAATCATGGAAAGATACATAATTGAGCAACGCGTTAAAGTTATTTAGTCTTATTATGAAAATGGGCGTTCAAATCAAAAAACATATTGTGCACTTCGTGATTCTTTCAGTTAATTTAATAGCCCAAATGTGCGTACAATCGGAAAAATCGTGCAAAAATTTTAGAAAAAACAGGTTTTTAGGAGATGTGAAAACACCAGTGCATGTTCGTACAGTTCGTATTGCTGAAAATATTGCTGATGTTCGCGATAGTGTGGCTAAGAGCCGACCACCCTAACTCGTCGTCGTGCCCAACAATTGCTCTTCTCAAGCTCGTTGTTAATGAACATTATATAAAAAGATTTGCATTTACACCATAGGTAACCAAAACTCTCAATAAATGCGTCTGTAGCCCAATTTTGTACAGAAAATTAAGATTTTCATTACATGGATTTACACGCTTATAAGGTGCTATTGCCTCAAGAACTAAAGCAAGCTGCTTGATCATTCCAAACGTTATCCGAATGATGGCATGAAATGGTAACAGTGGATGATCAATTTTCGTAGAAAATCATCTTAACTGAATTCGTGAATAAGCAGAAATTCCGCATTTGGGTGAATGACAATCCAAGTGTGATTGTGGAAAAACCAATGCACCCACAAAGATTGCCTGTTTGCTGCTGGCGGCATCATCGGGCCCTATCTTTTCCAAAATAAAGCCGGTCAGGCAGTTACTGTGAATGGTGTTGGCTATCGTGAGATTATAACGAACATTTTATGTGGTTGCAAACACCATTGGAAGTGTTGCAAGCGTGACAAGCCATGACAAACAATAGCAAAATGTAAGCATATCGTCGATGGAATTAAAGAACGCTGTAACTGACAAAACCTTAAATGTTCACCAGAGCCAAAAAAACCTGTATAAAAGTAGAACAAATACTCTGGTATTTTTATTTCGCAGACGGCATAAGTATCGATAGTGTGGCTAAATCTATGACCTGGACCAATCGACGGGTATTTTTTTTCTGATAAAAATGATGCAAAAAAAGTTTTTTCGATTTTTTGTCAGTTACAGCGTTCTTTAATTCCATTGACGATATATGCTACGATTGCTAGTTTGCAAGAGGATTTGAAACGAAGAGTGATTACCGCTAATGTAAGCTGCCGTGCTACTGTTTTAAAAACTTATACTTAAACTTCATTGTAGTTGAAGTTTTAGTGCTGCTTTCTTCCTTTTTAGAGAAAATCTCATTGATTATTCAGCCATTGACACTCTTACATAAATACATAGCTGGCCTAGCTTCTCGCAGCCCTTATGTTGTGTGTGTCAAATTTTTTCCATGACTACCGGGACCTACAGTTTAATGTCGATTCCGAACGACAGACTTGAGAAGCTTTTTCATGACAATCAGTTACTCTCAAAGCTTTTGCCAGAAGTCTGCTAAGAAGTAGTCGCTGAAAGAAATATATTTTTTTTAATATTTATTTGCTTCAAGATGTCAGAGCCGGGGCTTGAACCGGAGCACACTTAGTAAGCCAACACACTAACCACTAGACCACGGCTACCACACTTGACACTCCTACATTACATCTAAATGGGAAAAATAAGGAAAACCATCATCATTTACTGATAAGCATTGTGTAAAACATATTTTTACCGCTGGGATAATTTCTTAATATTACTAAAATATATAATATGTGAGAGCGTCAGCACCTCATTACTAGTCTTAAAAAATTAAAACAAAGAGAAAAAAATTTAATGAGCGTGACTGAATGCTCGCCAGCAAAGTTTTCCAGCAAAATACTATGAAATGTGTCGTGGAGTTTGACCATTCTGCAGAGGATCCAAAATAAGGAACACGAATTCATCTAATTCTTGACAAACACAGAGTAGCAGTGAAATATTGATAAATTAATTATTATGATTTAAAAGCCTTAACGTCTATAAATTTGTTATAATTTTTAAAAACTGACTGCCGTATTCATAAAATTTATTGTAGATTTACTAAAGCTACCGTAATATTAGGAAAATATTTTGCGAAAAAGCCGTGAAATATATGTTTTCAACACAACGTTACTCTAAGTTCAAAGAGTTAAATATCGAAATAGAATCTCATGTTTAAAAAGGAGAGTGATAAAATATGTCCAAAAATAGTGGTTACGCTCTTTTCGTCAAATATATGCTTCATGTGACCACAGCTTTAAAGCTTATTTGAAAAGTATTGCATACAAATTTGTCAAATAAGTCCTTAATAAACGTATATGATTTTTTTTTTTTATAAATACCACAGTTAATTTATTAAATAGTGGTCACTTTGATTTTGTCATATATTTGCAGATATGACCGTAGTTTTATTGGCACCAATTTGCTTAGGATTTAAAAAAAATATGTCAATGCAAGTTTTCTTACATACTTTTTTCTAACGTAATAAAAATTCACTACTTTATTAATAAAAAAGGAGCTTCAAAAAATATTGTTTTAATATTAATCTTATCTACATCCTTCCTCTGAGTTGAAATGTATAAAAATGATGTATCTTTCATATAATTTTGTATTGCTAGAAACGAATTAATAAAATTAACGAAATATTTAATATATAGGTTTAGGTCAGAAATTTGACTCTTTAATTTAATTTAAATAAGCTAAACAACAGCGCCCTAATTTAAATAGTTTAATATGGTTTTTTATAATTTGCTTGTTGTTTTCACATACAATAACGCACCTTATTAGTAGATGGAATTAGATTGTATAATCCCATTGATTTCAGATCAATAAAAATTGAAATAAAGTGCCAATAATGCGAGCAATGCGTTATTTTTAAACACTTAACCTTGTCTACAGTAAAGATTTGACGTTTTAAACGGTAGTGATTTTCATATTATTGGCATTTTTATTGTTGCTATAGTTAGTTAGCGGTTAAGGCAATAAAAATAAATTGTATTTGGCTGCCAATTGCATATGAATATATCCGCCGTTTTTGTTTAGTTTATTTTGTGCCAAATTCATATTAAAATTAATTCGCAGTTCAGAAAAAAGCTCTAATTCATTCATAAAAAATACTCGTACTGGTGGTGAACGTTAAATTTATAATAAATTTGTTTTTAAACTCAGCGTGTATTATTGCGTTTGCACAACGCCCTTTACATATGACTCTAAACTAATTCATTGCTTAAATATTCACTTATTTTCTAACCAATTAAACCAATTAGTTTATATATCATATATTACAATTATTTTTTTTTGTGCAACATTTAATTAAAATAAAAAAGTATATGTAGAAAAACACTTAAACCAAAGTTTATTTTGTGGTGACGATAGTGGGCTCTTAAAATGAGGTTGCAGACAAGCAATTTGCAGAAATATTTGGACGGACCTTCGTATTGACGGTATTACTTACGCATGTTTTGCTAAAAAAAATTTTTTTTTAGGTTAAATCTCATTGAAAAGCCTCAAGTCAATCAGACAGACTACATATACGGTAGTTGACTGGTTTATGATTTATGTATTGGCTCTATTGCTGAAATGTGTTGTATGGTTTTTTCGATTATTATTTTAGCACATTAATCTTCGATTACCAAAGTTATACAAGATTTTACATTATCATATTCTTATAATTAATCATAATAATTTTGTATGGATTAGGATCATAGATGAAAGTATTAATCATCTTATGGTCTTTGTTACAATGCTAGTAAGTAAACATTTAAAAATAGCCTTAATGTGATTATTGACTGATATGCCTACATTTATCGGTAAGTATTTTAGTGATCGCATACATATGTAAATATGAAACGGGTGTTTTTTCTTAGAGATATGAGAGCTATTCATATTGTTATCTATGGCTTAACAGCTACAGCCGAGGCCACGCAATGAGAGGCAAAGCGGTGAGCGGCAGAGCGGTGAGTTTGATCGGCCAGTGGCTTATTACTGAGCGTCATTTCTTAGCAGTTAGTGTGGTTAGTTGTTAAAATGCCATATTTTTATTTTTACAATTTGATAATCTATCTTGCCATAATAGCGGTCGGCTTTGTAAAAGTGAATTTATAAGCCCCGCATTCACTTTTGTCATGTTTATACTTCGCCATTTAGAAATCAATCCATCACGCAATGTGCGGCAAAGCGGTAAGCATCTGAGCGGCGAGTTTGAGCGGCAAGTGCAACCACAAAATTCACTAACTTCACTCCATAATTAATGGGTTATATTTTTATTTTAAAAATTTGATAATCTATCTTGCCATAGTAGCGGTCGGCTCTGTACAGAAGAAATTATAAGCTCCGCATTCACTTTTGCCATGTTTATACTTAGCCGCTCAGAAATCAACTAAAAATTAGAATAAATTCTATTCCTGAGCGGAGCCGCTAAGCAGCTCATTGCGTGGCCACTTCAGCATCGGTGCCAATTTAGCGCGTTTCGCGCTAGATTTAGCTCGATTTAACCTTACAAAACGCGTTTTTTTCGTCTTAGCGCGTTTAATAAAAAACGCGCTAAATTTGTGCTTTTTTAATAAACTTAATAAACCACTTCAATGCAACATTTTTTATAAAAACAATTTTGTATAATTTATTTAAATATCAACAAATCAAAACGCAAGTATAGTTTCGCTGGAAATTTTTTCATTTCGCTTTATATTGTATATTTATAGTGTTTTTCACAATACTTTAGTGAAATTATGTTTGACTACATAAGTTCATATACATATATGTATAGTTTGTATAATGGTAAACAACAATGTTAATTATCATTTTGGATTGAGGTCCACAATTTTAAGAATTCTCTTAATGCCAATCGTTTTCATTAGTTATAAATTTATTATAATTCTTTTTTATATAATTTTTTCATATCCAGAAAGAACTTTTAGTGTAATGAATTATTTTAAATTAAAAATAAAAAACAAAATTTATCTTAACACAGTCTATATTTTAATACACATTAAATATGGCCTAAGATAAAAAAATCTTGTTGTGAAAATTATGATATTTTATTAGATGTATATGCGAAAATTAATTCAAATATTAATTATAATAATTCAAAGTATTACACCCTTCGAATTATTCTGGTTTTATGGCCAGAAGATGAGCTAGACGGTTTGAATGAAATTGGCGATTATCAATCTTAACTTTACTTTTTTACCTTAATTTTATAATATCAAAAAGACTCTTATTAATGATTTTAGTCAGTAAAATATTAAAAGTTTAATATTAAATAAAAAAATACTGAGTTCCTATTTTAATATTAGAGTGATTATTTAAAGTAACCAAGTAAAATTTTAGGTAAAGTACAAGTACAAAACATTTAAATTTTTATTGATATACCATATATTAAGTTTTTGTTCTTTGTTAGTTTGTAAGAATCTACTTTTTGTACCTGAATTAAATTCAAAAACAAATATGTATATCGCTATTACTTATTTTTTTTTTAATAAATACCGTATTTGTTCTAATATATGGGTCGACTTTTATTAAAATTTAATTTAGCGCGCTGGGAATCGGCGCGTTTTGCTTATAAATATTTGTCAACGATGTTATTTGGCGCGTTTTAGCGCGTTTTGGGAAGGAGACCAGCGCGTTCTGGTTACAAAATGTTGGCACCACTGCACTTCAGTAGTATTCCATATGTTTTAATTTTTTGCCGCTCAGCGCTTTACCGTTCATTGCGTGACCTCGGCCTAAGAATGCCAAACTGCTAGTCAGCGACATTACAAAATTGGGAAAATTTATTTGAAAAACTTAAAAAAAATATATATTTTATTAGTCAGTTCCTGCCTGAAGTGGTACAAGCAGCAAATCATACAATTTTCAAGGCTATAGATAATTTAGAACAATAGAAAACATATGTGTTCATAGAAATAATTACTTTCACGACTACTACCTAACCACCATTATAACTGTAGCCATATTAGACTGATTTGGACTTCTTCCGGAGAAAATAAACGAGTGAGATCTCAAATAGGGTTGAATTTAAAGGACGCAAAACTCAATGCTGTTTTATCACGTTGTGGTGATGTTTCAATCCTGCCATCTGTTACTATGGATAATGTAAATATTGAGAAGGCGGACGCTCTTGATGTTCTAGGCATGAGAATTAGTGTGGTGACGATAATTGTGATGTCCGTTGGAATGATCTCATATTTAGAGTGCCAAAAGAAGCATTCAGGTGGCTCGGCTTTTTAAAAGGTGCAATAAATATTTCACTCCATCTGATCTGCTCAATATTTACAAAACCTATGTATATTCAACCTAGGATGCAATACAACTCTCATGTATAAGATGGTGCATCAAAGTCTATTTTGGAGCTTCTCGACTGCGTACAGGAAAGGGAGAAGGTGCGTATCAGAGATTGTAGGATATCCAAACCTATTCGTTAGGGCATCGGTGCAATGCATCTAGAGTTCTATCGGTACAACCATGGGAGGTGCTCTGATGAAGTTAAGGAATTGATTCCGGATGGTCGCATAGTCTGACAGACTACACGTACCTCTCTCAGACAGAGTAGGAAAATAAACAAAACGAAACGTTTGATTTCATTTTGTTTTGTTTTTTACAATGAGTAAAACAAAAACAAAACAAAAACAATGACAACGATTGTCCCATTTAGTTTTGTATATTGTTTTTGTTTATGAGCACTACAAATACACTTATTCAAAAGTGCGTAGGTAGAAGAAAAATGAATGAGAACAAAAAGAAAAGAAGAAGATAAAAAGAACAAATTTTACGAATGTAACGGAATAACAAAGCAAGCACAAGAGAGAACAGCGAATTTTTTCGTTTGCGCTCTTTTCATTTAAAAAGTGTTGTTTCGGTTTTGCTCACGTACAAAACGATTAAAAAAAATTTGAAAAGTTTATGACTTTGTGGAAACGTTTGCGAAATGTTTGGTTTGTTTGCCCAGCCTACCCTCGGAGCATATCAATTTGTAGTTGATTGTCCTGTGAATTACACGATGCATTATATAGAGAATTCATTCTTTAGCCGAACCGTTCATTTGTTGAACAATTTGCCAGGGAACGTTTTTCCTGTCAATTATGATACTGGTAAGCTTAAATCAAATATTTACAAGCACTACTCTCTTACCTTCATCCCATAACATATTTTTCGAAACCAGAACAATGTACTGCACGAGTAGGAGTCATCTACTGGCTTCAATCAAGCACAATGCCTAGAATAAAATTACTTACTATGATCTAAGAAGTAGTAGCAGCAATGAAAAAACATAATTAGCTTGCAAAGCAGATGTATGTTTTTTTGCTGCTGTTTTGAAAATAGTTAAACCGTTGACAACTCGTCAAAATTTATTGCTAGTGGTATTTGTTGTCGTGTGGTCGGTGGCCTGTAGACTTCAAAGTGTTTAACTTGCAATGGTTTATAAAGTATTAACTTTATTATAATATTTATTTTAATTTTATAACTTAAAAAATTTTGTATTACAAGTATTGGCATAGAATAAGGAAAAGAATTCAAAAAACAAACTTCATATGAGTCATATGCATTACAAGCCTTTATTCTAATCTACTCATATAAATATTTTAATATTATTTACTCTTTATTAGATTAAAATCCATGTACAATATTAAAAAAAGACTTATATTTCTTTTTTTTCGTTTAAATAGTTTAACAATATACAAGTACACTACTGTGTGTCAAGCAATGCGAGAATATAAGTGTTAAAAAACTTTAAAGTTTGTGTCTTAAGTGTCTTAAGATTTAAACAAAAGATCTTACCATGACCATATTCAAATTTTAAAAACTTCCTATTATGCAATTTTATATAACATTACCATTCATAATTGAATATAAAATTATTGATGGCTGACATTATGGCGCCAACGCTTTTATTGATTTTAGTTTTTGTGTAAATTACTAAAAAAAAACTCGTATTTATTGTTCTATATTTTCTTTAAAATACTCGTAATTGCTATCAATTTTAATTGATCTTTATTTTATAAATTAAATTACTTTAACATCTATAACTTCTTGTTGAACTACCAAAAATTGATTCGTTAACGTCCTTGTAAATTTTAAATCACGATCTCTAACTGTCATTATTTCCGCCCGCGATTTTTTTGAAGCTAATTTTTGTCGTTGTTTGTTTGAAATTAAATTGTAATAAAATTATTGCACTATAATGTGTACTGTTGTGCTAGACAAACCTTTTATGGTTGTTATTAAGTCACATTAAATTCGGTTTTTTCTATTTTTTTTTTTTTTTTTTTGCAGAAGAAAAGACAAAAAAAGCCTGCTTATATATAGTACAAATAATGTTGGGTGGAATAAAGTTTGATTCGTTTTAAACTTTTTTCTGATGATTGTTTTAATTCTCTACAATGGTGCAGGCAGGCATCGCTAACAGAACCATAATTTCTATTATATTTTTGATGGTTATTTGGCCAATATGTGATCGTAAATTAATTTTTCAATGACGATTTTTTATCTTTAAAATTGGCACATTTTATTTGAGCTATACTTGTACAAAATACACAGTTTTTTTTTCGTTTTAATCATCAGTCCCTGTTTATTTCACTGGTTATTTTTCCAGTCACTGGAAGAATTTATTCATCATACTTTTATTTCAATACGATTGCAAGTCTAACGTCAAAACCTATAAAGGCATTGCATAACTAAATTTTAAGGTTTTGGAAAAATTTATCACAAACTTTATGAGTCATAACTTATAATTTCTAAAAGCATAGCACCAACATGGTTTTAAAAAAGGACATTATAGCTTTTTCAATGACCGTGCCATAAGAGTGCTTATAGAGGTCAGTTTAAATTTGGCAGCACCACATAGCTCTGTTCTGTCTCCTACACTCCTGTTCTGTCTACACACTATACTTTTGAAATACCGTAATGATGTAATGGGCTTCTCTAAACCTGTAGGCTTTCCAACTATATCGATTCAATGGAATACCAGAGCAATGTGACATGCATTTCTCTGTTATACCTGTGCTCTGTTGATATTTAAAATTAGTTTCTACTTATCGCATGTTGTCATGTACTTCTCTTACATCTCACAATGTATTATAGAGACAATTCATGTTTTAGTTGTTGGGTTCATCAATGAAATAGGCTCCCTGCGAATGATATTTGCATAAATTACGATATGCAGGGGTTCAAATCAAATGTCAACAAACCCTGCTCTCATGTTTATTCTCATCTTCATAATATATTTTTCTATCTAACACTTACTGCAATGAATTGCACGATTATGTCCCATCTTCTTCAAGAAAAAAAATTTTGTTACGCGAAAATCTTATCATCACACTATTACGTTTATTTCTATTTTTTAATCAATTTATTTTACTCAAATATTTATCGCAAAGTGCAATACGAAAAAAATAACCACATACGGACAGCACTACATGATAAAAGGCAAAAAAAATCATATGACGTTGACGTCGCGTTGGTCAATGTCTCGATATGAGCGTCGTGTCGCTTTTATATTGTATGCTGCGTACCCTGATGTGTGTGCTGAGCTTACTGTTTTGCCTGTGCTGCTGCGATCGGTGCGTGGTCGCGTGCGTTGTCTATTGAGATCTTAAGTAAACTTTTATAGTTCATTATTTCCTACGAGCCATCCCTAAATAAAAGCGGCAAGCGGAACGTTTTCCAACGTTCAGCGCTTACGCTGAACCGCCATCCCTAAATAAGAGCGGCAACGTTTTGTCAAAACATTAAAAACAGGTAAATACAACAACATATGCATATATAACAATTCTGACTATTTTAATAATAAACTGCATTACTCTATTGGTATTTGTAACATAAACTAAATTTTATAGTACTATTTTAATTATTTTTATTATATTTTATTTAATATTAATATTTATTATCTTCTATTTTTTTTATTTTCTGCCTTTGCGAATAAAACATGGTTATGCAAACAACATATCGGCGATGGAATTAAAGACGCTGTAACTGACAAAACCTTAAATGTTCACCAGAGCCAAAAAACCTGTATGAAAGTAGAACAAATACACGGCGAAAGTGAATTTATTTTCATCTTAGAAATCTGAGACTGGGACCAATCGAAGCGTATTTTTCTTTCTGATAAAAATGATGCAAAAATCGTATTTTCGATTTTTTGTCAGTTACAGCGTTCTTTAGTTCCATCGACGATATATTTATATTACAACCCTGTTTTTTCCTATTTGTTTACATTTTACTTTACTTTTAAACGCTCTGTCAAAATTGGATTTTCCAATTGCAGAGCGTTGCCGCCGCGTTGTTTTGGGATGCTCTATACAAATTGTATGGGCATGAGAAATTTTGACAGCTGGAAAACGCTTGCCGCTTTTATTTAGGGATGGCAGTAATATTTTGAACGGTTTGTTATCAATCGACCTAAACAGGGGAAAAAATGTAAAAAAATCGAATTTTTTAAAGTTTCTTGCGATTTTGGTCTTGAAGGTATTGTTCTTTTGCTTTTATACAGTTTTCACAGTTTTTGTTCTTCATGACAAGAGCTACAACTTTGCCTCAGAAAGTAAATCGAAATTCTCAACGGTTCGCAAGATATAAGCCTGAGTAAATCATCACTTTTTGGCAAAAACGACGCCAAAGCCCCAAATGCTTTGAGGTCCATAAAAAAATTTCATGACTTTTGGCAAAACTAGAAGACACGGGTATTCTTTTTTTTGGTCTTTTATCACGTAGTGGTGTCCGTATATGATTATATTTCTATGACTTAAAAAATTACAAACAGTTTTATCATCTAAACTTAATACGTGTAAAAATCGATTCAGTTGCATATGTCTTGAACAAGCTTCTTTCTCTAAGCATTTTCTGAAGTGATGTCTGTTAATATCTATAATTAATTGCAAAATTTCATATACCACAAGCTGACTATCAATAAAATTTGACAACCCTCTGAAAAATGTCTTTCAATGCAATCAATTTATTTTTTTTATTTGACAAATTTTGGCATATATATATTTAAATCAAAACAAAAAATTACTAGCTTTTTAAATACTTTTTAAATTAAAGAAACCAAGGAAAAAACTGAACTTATTTTGAATTAAGTATATACCTATTCATTGACCTATACTTAGATCATACATTTATTACTTCTGAAATTTACTTATAGATATACGGCTTAACACTTTGATATTTTAAATGAAATAAACAGACGCACAGTGGAAAATTTTAGTCCTTATCGGATCAAAAATCTGTAACTCTTTTGTTCTTGGAAATAAAGTTCTGAAATTTTGCACGAACAATCTTAAGTGTATTTTCTATTATTCTGTAAAATATGAACCAAATTAAACCAGAACTTATTTCAGAATAAAGGTAAGAAATTTACAAAATAGTAAAATTAAATAAATTTTTTTATTATATTAATATTTTTATTATGTAACATTTTTATTATGTAACATTTTTAATGTTTTTAATTTTTGTGATGTCATTTTAACCCACACCTAACTTAATATGATTTTATTAATTTGCACTTTTACCATTTTTTACTGGGTTTTGATTTTATAAAATAAAACTTACATATTCGATGTATATTTTTGAAAATAACTAAATAATACAGTAAAAAATAAACATTCTGTTCTGTATAGTGTAACTTCAAATATTTAAAAACACTTTAACTGTGACATTTTCTTTTAAAAATCGCTATTTTGTGGTTATTTCATCAGTTTAAGCGTATCTTCATCCAAATCTTTTGCAAGTTTGGCGGATGGTTTTCTTATACTTGTTAAATATGGATCAGAGGTGTAAAGAAGTCTATTGAAAACATCTTCGTTAGTGGCTAATCGCGAACATTTTCGAGAGTGATGTAAACGATAATTTTTGTAGTCTTTATTGCGTGACTCTTGTGCGTCTTCGGACAGCTGACCAATAGGCAACACTGCAAAATGTTTTATAATGCTTTCCCCATGTATTAATATTTTGTGGACAGATGATGGCATATGATACCAGTTGTATTTTGTTATATACAATCTTGCTGTTTCCATTGCATATTCACCAAATTTTCTAGGGTCTATTATTAAATCCGCCGATAAAGCTTGAAGAATGATGTGAAACCTTTTTATTAATTCTTCATCTACTCCAGTTATATCAGCAGATCGCGAAAAATTAAAAAAAAATCTCCTAGCGGTATTACCATCATTGCTGTTACCACTTCCTTGTCTTGGCTTATCAATAATTAATCCCAACTCTTCACGAAAACGTTTTTGTATATTAGTTTTTTTAAGATTCTTAATTGCTTTATGATTTTCAGTTAACGCTGACCATTTTTGGAATTCACTATTATAACCAATGTGCAAAATCATTTCCATACATCTTATCCACGCGTGGAGGGTCGATAAACCATACTTAAAAGCATTTTCATCTTCTGGTCTTGCAGCTACTCTCTCTAAGTTGTTCATTTGAGTAGGTGTCGCTTTGCATATGGTACATGATGCACTTGATGGAGTATTTGTTAAAACTTGTGCTACTTTACCATCAATCATTGTAAGAAACAGTTTATGGTTTACGGCTACATTTTTTTTCTTCTTTGAAATAACAGTTGGTGACAATAACCTTATTTGAGTTTCAATATTATCTACCGCTTCTTTAGTTTTTGCTGGTGTCTCTTTGCAAAGTTCTATTGAAATGGGGCGGCAATATCGAACAGATGAGCATACTGGATTTTCCCAAATAATATCACCTGTTTCTTCGCTTACAAGTTTAATTGGTACTAAAGATGTTATAAATAGATTTGCATCAGAAATTAGATCAGACTCCTCTGGAAGCAATTGTTTATATTCTGATTGACCTGACGAGCCATCACAACCCCATTTACAGTAGATAGTTAGGTTTATTAAGCTCTTATTGTCCACAGCATCAATCATTAAAATGCTGGTTGAAGTGTGATCCAACAAATCTTGTAAAGACTTAACTCTAGCATAAGTATCTGTTACTTCTAGTAAAGCTGGTGGAAGGCAGCAACTTTTTTTTGCTTCCTGAATTTTGTAGTATGGAGGAAGAACAGTATATTTTTTTTCCATCATAAGATTTCTTAAGTATATGTATTGTGCTTTTGTCAGGTCAAGATCAATAAATACACTTAACGCCTCTAATTCATCGAAAGATTCATCCATTTCGGAATCCTCCAGGTTTTTAAGAATCTCCTTCTTTTCAAGTTTAGAAGAAGATCTTAGCAGTTCAATAATTTTTGCCTCTTCTAATTCTCCCATTGACCGCAAGCCTTGAATATAAGCGCCATAAATATGTTGGAACCCATTATCTTTACAGAGAGAAGTATTTTTACGTTTCTTTGATGATTTTGATGATGTTTCATAAGAGTTACAGGGTCTTCCTCGATTCGCCGTACATTTTGAAGGTTTCACTATTACTGGAAAAGTTCTGCAAAAGTCCCCATTTAACCACTCAACATTTTTTTTTTTAAATATTTTTAAAGATCTGTTTGATTTCTTCCACCGATTATTAAAACTTGGTATGACAGTTTTTTTTATATTATTCACTATATATTTCATATTTTCTTCAGAAAGTTGATAATTTTTTTCAACAAAAACCTTAATACTTTGAGTATTTCTCCCATTTTCAATATAAGTATCAATTATTTGACGCACTGAACACTTAAAATTATTCATTTTTAATTAATGTAATACTGATTTTTAATAATCTCTTCACAAAAAAAGAACACATACATATATTAATTGTGACAATTCTTAAACTTTCCACCAATAGCCTACTAGTCAACTTTTTTTATATAACGGAATTTTTATTTTTTGTTTTTCAATTATTTACATAACTGAGTTTTTTAACGTTATTGAATGTAACTTTTGTTTAGGCACGAATATGCAGCTAATATTTTTATAGTATTTAATTAATATATTAAGCTTTAAAGTTTTATACATATGAGCGCAGAGCTAAGCAGAGCTCCTAATTAAAAGCCTTACCAAAGTTTTTCATGCAGCCAAAAAAACATTACATCATACAGCAGCTAAAACTTCAAATATTTTCACTAAAACCTGATCCGTTATTTATAAAATCGGAATCTACATCAAATTACCTTTCCAATAAGGTATATAACTCCTTAGTTTTAATGTGAATTATATTAAAAATATGCTTTGAAATATGTTTTATTCTTACAGTAATAAATCGTTTTCGTAAAAAGCTGTGAATACGGTCCTTATTTCCGAGTATTTGATAAAAATAATAATAAAACATATACTTTATAAATAAAAATCACTATCAAAGTAAAGCAGTTTAACTTTAAAATAAAATGTCTAAAGAAAAAAATTTTGCAAAATGCAAAAAAAAAAAAAATAATAAAAAACCTCAATATAAAGTGAATGTCTTTTGCGAACTGCTAAAGCCTTTAAGTTGAGCAGCAAAGTTTAGATGGCTGGCAAATTGTGCAATTGAACCACGCCAAACTTAGATATAGAAAAAAAAAAAAAAAACAAAAAAAAAAAAAAAAAACGTTAAAACTCAACGACAACCAGAATAAAGTAAAACTGCAATAAATTTGATCATAAACCTACCTTAGACCGACCACTCAATAGTTTTTAAAGTTAAAAATATAAAAAAGGGGAAAACAAAAATCATTTTCGTTGTTTATTTAATTTTAACAATTTTTGTTTTGTGGCATTTAGTATCACAATACTGGTATCAAACCTATGCTTTTTATTTTTATGAACAACTAAACTTGTTAAGAAATTTAGTTAAGTTTTCGATAGAAAAGTTATAATTATATGTTTTTCCTTAAGATTTCTTATCATTAAGTAATTTGTACATTTATTACGTTTTGGATAGTTTTGTTTTATTAAAGGCTAAATTGTTATTATTATTACTGTGCTCTAATTAACCTTAACAATGTTGCTCCATATGTTTTAGTATTTCTATGACAATTTGGTCTTATTTTTAACAATTATTGTTGTATAATGACCGTTTGCTGACATATTAAAGTTAACGAAGATAAATAAATCATGATTATGAAATCTGTGTATAAATTTCAATTGTTTTTCTTAATCTAACTAATCTTTTAATTTCTTATCTAAAGTTACAACAATATAGTAAAAAAAGTGTTAAGAAATTGTTTTTTAGATAGAAACTTTAAATTTTTACCACTTATCAATCAATAATTAGCCAATCAACTGTTTCAATTCTTATTTGTTTTTGATTTATATAATGTTATAATGGTTTCTTTACAGACTGTATTGAATACAATTAAATTGCATGCGTAAATTGATCGCATGCGTGCCTGTCGACTTTATTTTTTTGAAAAACATGTTAATGGTTTTTTTTTCTTTCATTAACAGAGTGTAGCACATATTCGGTTATACTCGTCTATCATTGAGGTTTTTTGTTTTAAAATCATAACAATTCATTATAAAGTTTTTAAATCTCAATTAATACATAAATACTGTTTTGTTTGATATACAGACACGTACATACACAAACATATGTAAGTATGCATGCATGTGTATAGTTGGGCTTTCAGTTTATATATTAAAAAACATTTTTTTTTGTAGAAGAATTAAATATAAATTTTTTGTAAGAAATAATAATAAAAACGAAAACAGAAAAAAATATTGATGGATTATTGGTAGTAGCTGGGGTTCAATAAACAAAAGACTTAAGACACAAACTTTTGAAAAGCCTATACTATCCCTTTTATTTGAAAAAAGCACTTGATGAAAAATAATAAAAGCTACCAGTGATTGCAAGAATATTTCTGTTAAAAATTAAAAAAAAAAGAAATAAATAAATAAATAAAAAAGCGGAATTTATTTTTATTGCCCTATTGAGTTCGCCATTGGCAGTGATCGCTGGCAATATCAAAAAAAAAAAAAAAAAAAAAAAATGGAGCGATAACGCCACCAGCTTTAAATTCACACCAAACAATGGTGTGGAATGTACTGGACGCCGTTTAATCTCTTGTTAGTGGGTATCGTCCAAATTTCGACAATTTTGTTTGTTTACGTTTTCATTCATTCAGAAATGTGCACCGATGAAGCACAACTGTATACGGGTTTAATGTGCGTATCGTCCATAGACATGCCACACGCCGCCCGTTGACAGGGCGGTAGTTGAATACAATGCATCTAACCACCGCCACTCGATGCCGGTGCCCTCTAATCTCAATCATGCTCGAGGGCACGCCACTCAGAAGAGAGCCCATAGCACCTAGTTAGCAATTTAGCACCAACCACTGCCTGGGTAGTGATACAACCCTTGTTGAGGGGTTTCTATATAGCACTACCACAACCACTATGAGTACTCCCCGAAGGGCCGCACCCAAACCATCAAGCCAGCTTGCCTCACTCCCCGAATAGCAGGGGAGAACAGACATAACCGGGGGCTTCCTGATGCCTGTAGTACCAGATTAGAGTAGGTTTCTCTGGTCAGTCCCTGGGATGGTCAGTAATAAAAAATTACCAACCTCTCAGTCTATAGCGTGTGCCAGGCCACCCAGAGCTAGGTGAACTCCGTATTCCCCAAAGAAGACAGGCCCCTGCTGTGAATAATCACCAGCAACCTTTTATGTATCCCCGGGGAGAACCGATGAAGCACAACAGTTGTGATAAAACAATAACATACGTATTGTCTAATACTATCTAGGGGTTGCCGCCATTTTGGTAAACATCAGTCTTGACAGTTCATATTTGACAGTCGTGAAGTAGAGACATTGCAAATTTATTATGGAAAAATATTGGTTTTTATTCGTTAAGAAATTCTGGCAGAATCAATCATCGATTACTGTAACAATGAGAAAATTGCGCGAAATTTTCGGGAGAAACAATGTATTCACTATTTATCGTGTAGTGAATAATTTCGAAGAAAGAGGCCCAAGCATGGAACACAACATACTTAAAGATCGGCTGAAAACATTACTGCTGTTTAAGAAAGTGTTCAAAGCAATCCATCAACCCCAATTCGACGCCGTGCTCAGGGGCTTGGTCGTCAAAGAACAAATTTAGCCACAATTTTGCACAAAAATTTGCAAATGTTTCCAAGTAAGATTCGTTTGACACAAGAGCTTCTTCCAGAAGATCATATATGCCAATAGGATGCTGCAGTTCGCCCATGACAACCCCGATTCTCATGAAAACTCATAATGATTGACGAGGTACACTTTCATTTGAATGTATATGTGAATAGTCGTTTCTGGGCAATGGAAAACCCTCAAATTATTCACCAGTCACCGTTGCATTTATTAGAAGTAGCAGTATGGTGTGCAATTGGGTCAGGAAGAATCAATGGACATTACTTCTTTAAAACTGAAACAGGCGTAACTGTCAATTGGGAGCGATATCGTGATATGATTGAAAACTTTTTAACGCCATATCTGCATGCTTTGGGTTTGACTAAGACGTGGTTTCAACAAGACGGTGCCACATCGCATACAGTCAGGATTACAATGGAATTACTGCGAGACCTCTTTTCACAATAAGTTATTTCAAGTAATGGTGATGATGATTGGCCTCCTTGGTTGCCCTATTTATGAGGATATCTGAAAAGCAAGGTTTATGCAAACAAACCAGAAACGCTGGAACAACTCAAACAAAATATACGTGATAAAATTAATGAAATATGTGCTTAAAAGGGCTCCCATTTGTGAGACTAACAGAGGTGGACATTTATCTGATATTGTATTCCATACATAATTGCCTATATAAAATAAAACATTTATCAATATTATCATTTAATCAAAAATTATAAACAAACAAAGTAGTATACATTCTCGGCGGACATCGTGTATAAATATCATTGGCGATTTGGCAAAGTAGAGTATATATGTACATGAGAATTTAAATTAATGTAAAAAATGTAGTTTCAGCAAGATAGCCGTTATCAATGGTCAAAGTTGCAAGACTCACTAGTCGTATCGTATTTGAATTTTATAATCAAATCCTATGTACCTTTAATCTCAATTTAGATATAGATTTTCTTATTGGAAACTATAACGAGAGAGAGACCAGCATACTTTGTTCTTCTTGCAAAGAGGACGAGATACTTGTCCTTTGCTTTCTGATCCTAGATGAAAGATCCTGGGGTGGCATGTTATAGGTCATTGCAACTGGGTGTTCAGTAGGCTATGAAGGTCGCTTCATTATTGAACTTGCCCTAGGGTTTGGGAGTATGTAGTACTGGTAGTGGCATAGAGATAGAGTCCATATCTGTTGCCGTATCACAATGAGTTTATATGGTCTGATCCTTTATTCAGCGGCCGATTATAACCTAATCTATTAATAAAGTTTTTCCAAAGCTGAGTAGTTCATTCATTATCTTAATTTGCTGTATAGTAACATAACTAAAACCGAAGGAAGAAAAGAGATATCAAAATCAAAAGAAATATGCCCATATCAGAAAGGTGTGAAGAATATACATATCGTTACTTATTGGAACGCTAATATTTGCCTTCATTAGAGTTTACATCCAAAGGAAAAATTGCATTGCATTACTTGTGAAAAGCAATAAGAAAAGTTTAAAATAATGATGGAGTAATAAAGTATTTATTCATCGTTGCTCATTAAATTTTTTTATCTAATCGTAAGAATTAGATTTTTATCATTTAAAATATCCTATTCTGATAATGTGCCAGACAAAATTGGAGTTTACTCTTAAGTACTTTTGTAAGGAATTAAACCCAAATTCACCCTCAGAAAGCTTACTACAGAAGGTATGATTTTTATATGCATTAAAGTCTGTTTCCACATAAGGGAACAGGGAACAGCTGTATAAATATTTCTACATACTACTATACAAACTGCTTCTATACAAAAGATAACTGTAAGCACTTCATTAAACTTTGCTTACAACAGTTAATCACATATTTTTACTAACTACTTGTACCACTCTTAAAGCATATCTTTTTGTAGTTGATTATCTTGTGAATCGCATAAAATTCGTTCTTTAGCCGCTGGATTCTGGTTCTCCGTACGTCTTCAGGGTATACTAATACATTAGTAGTATCCTTTTGAGCTTCCAAAAGTGTGAGCTATTTTTGTTCGGTAACAACAAAAGAAATGTGCTAAACGTTTCATTAAAGTGTATGTACATACGATAATAATTTCAGTATGCGATTTCCTAAAAAGTATGAGTTAAATAGTTGATGTTTGGTCTCGAATATACACAGGACACAAAGAAATCTGATGAGACTACCGTAGCTGGAGTCGAAAACAATTGTTCAGTTTGGCTAGTGTACTATTCCTTTACGGACATCATTTCTTCTTTAATTACCAAAAATATTCATTGCCGTTAACTTTGATCTAATTAAAGCGTTTCTGACGAAACAAAAATTAAATTTTCGAAAAGTGTTGGTAGAAGACAAGACCTCTGGGTTCAAACCCCAGCTCTGACGTCTTGAAATTAACAACTATAAAAAACATATTTCTTTAGTCAATTAATTCTTACCAGCCTTCCGGCAAAAGATCTGAGAGTAACTGATTGATATGAACAAGCTCCTCAAACTTGTTGTCGACTTTGAAGTGTAAGTTCCGGTACTCAAGGATAAAATTTAACACACACAAAATGGGTGCTTGGGTGCTGCGAGAAACTAGACCAATTATGTATGTATGTATGTATTTATGTTGGCTGAAGCCTATTACGAGTATTGTTTTGAAAGGCAAGAAAAACGATATTTTTAGCCTTAAAGTTATCTTAAATTCCAGCATAGTAACTTATAGCTCACGATTTGAAATGCTTTTTACATTCACAAAGTTTTAAGCAATTTATTTCATGGACAACAATTTAAAAACATTTGACATTTATTCTGTCAAACAAATGCAATAAATAATGTTTTAGTAAACCATTTTAAATTTAGAACAAATTATGACATTTATTTGATGTAATTTAATCCATGACACGAAGATCATGTAATTTTTAGATTCAATAGTATTTCAGCACATGGTGAAGACTTTTTAATTAATTCTAGAGAACACAAAATTTTGTAGGTCAATACTATTAAGAAAAAAAAAAAAAAAAACATAAAAAACTGAGAATTTTGTATTATTTTAAAACCAATTTAATTTTTAATACTTAACTACCACCTACTAAAGACTTCAAAGTATATTTAGTTCAGTTACTGTAGAAACACCTTTTCAAACACCGTTTAGTATTGTTTTCGTTTTTTATTACTCCATTCTACACCAATTTGTTTAACTACAGGAAATTTGATTAAACCCATTTTAAATGGAGATACTCCAAGTGCTTTAAACAAAACTCAATAAAGCGAAAACTATACCTAAGTGAGTATAAAAGTCGTGTGAGAAATACTTTAAATTGCGTTAAATTACATTAACACTTTGCAGGCATTCAAGGCACAGACATTTAACTTCCAACAAATTATGTTGATACCCCCATATTACACTTTGAAAAAATATAAAACGACAGAGGGGTAAACTATCAAATAGTCCAAAAAAAAAAACAATGGTTTTACTATTGTTTTCTGCATTTTTTCCCTCAGTGGTTGGTAACAAACGCAATACTAGAGTTTTTTAGCATTGGAAAATAACGAATAACTAACGCTGTGTAACAAAAAAAAAATACCTAAGAAGTGATATATTTCGTTTATACACTATTGGACATAACAAGAATGCCTTTAAAAATTCCCGAAACACTTTTACAGTATTGAGTTACGCGTTAAAAAGAATTCGTTTTTGGTTTTTTAAATACTAAACGTGTTGTACAAGAAAACTAAAAATTGAGATTTTTACTTAAAAGTTAAGATTACAGAGGAGTTTAATAAATTTCAAAAGCAGATTGTTGACTACTAAAAATAGTACCAGTTCTTAAATGTTTTTTTTTTGTCGTCCAGTGTAATTTAAAACAACTACTAACTAAAGCACCATAAGAACAATGAATGAATTAAATGAAATGAAACTAAAAAAAAATAAAATTAAAAGTTTTAAAACAATTTATATGGTTGACTATGCTGACCCAATTCTTGGACATAAGTATTAGCGGGTGTTATTGCATTCTAATGCTGTTCGCTTGTTTGTATTACAAATCAAAGTTAAGTCTAGGCCTTAATTAAGGTTCTTTTGTTTGTATGTGTGTTTTTAACAAGAAATACCCAGATTGCTCGTGGTCAGATAGAATAAATAGTTAAGTTTTAAACGCTTTCAGAAAATAAAGGCATGGCTCATAGTTAAATTTTTTTTTTAATTTTTTTGTTATACGATATTTACGAATATTATTAACTATTTAGTTTCACTTTCAATTTGTTTAAAATTTTTGTTTATGCTTATTGTAGAAAAGCAAAAAAAAAAATAGTTTTATGGTACCCTACAAAGTTGACTGCAATGCTAGCAGTAAGTGCTTTAAAAGCACAAATCATTTTGAAAACTTATCGAACTATGCCTTACATCAGTTGTGTCCAAACACGTATACAATTTTGAAAGCTCTTACAATTTTATTTTGGCTGATCATTTTGTTGAAACAGCAAAAATAGAATTTGAATTTTTGAAAAACAGATATGTGTTGTTTTGTAAATATTTCTGTTTGGTTTTAATGCACTAAATGGGATATGATTCTCATTTAGTTTAAAACTATTTGAACATAAGTATTTATAGTGCTGATTATTATCTTTGGGAAAAGGTGTCCTGAAGAGTCTCTTAAGCAGTCGTGAGGGAGTTTATATGATCTATCATCCATTTAATATATTTTTAGCTTTTCGATCCCAAATTTTTCAAGTCAACAATACGTTTTCGAATATCTCGCCCAGTTGCGAAGATAAATAGCCGAAAACGGATTGCAGATTTTAAAAATTTTGGTGTCAAAAACCTAAAGTGGCATCATTAACTTGAGAAATATAAAATGGCGGATAGAGCACATAAATTCCAGCACGACGTTATGCTTGTTAATTTTTTTGTCTTAATTTGTTTAAATTATAATCTTCTTAAAAAATCCAATCATAAAAATGTTAAGTAATTAACAAAAGAGAATCTAAAGTTCCCTATATTATACAGTGTCGTCAGATTAGGGAATTTATCCCCAAATTGGGGATTTTTTTGTAAAATGGGGATAAAAAAATTCATTTGGGGATGGGAATTTTATTGGAGATAATCTAAAAGTTTTCGGTGACATTTAAAATTTGTTTGCTTGTTTAATTATATATTATAGGCTTCTTACATTCGGAACACACAATGAAAGAATTGCAATTTTTAAGACTTTCTTATAAACTTGTTTAACCCTAGACGCACTTACTTATTTTGAATACACTAAGGACTTTCTTCGTCGAATCGACGAAGTTTGCTTTTGCTCAGGTCCTGATCACATTCAAACCGAGTAAACTTAAAAAAGTTTGTTTACTTAGCAAGGGAATTTAATTTTTATTTATTTAAAATAGTGTTTTGTATAAAATTTTAAAACATAATACTAAAACACAAAATTATAAAATTTCGGTTCTTTTTTAATGGTTCTTATTGCGGAGGAGTTCTGTATTAGAGCGTCTTGTTACAGTTAAATTACTTCTTTTGGAGATAAACAAACTAATTTAGTGTCGTCCAGCCACAAATTACTTATCCACTTATACTACTTTATGGTATGGGAATATTTTTCATACTATGGCACAGGACATCTATTTAGACTTGAGGTACAATAGACGCTGTATACTATACAAATATTTTAAACGATATCATGATGTCTTATGCTGAATATGAAATAGTACCGTGATTGGTATTTCAACAAAAGAACGATCCGAAACACCCCAGCAGAAATTAGTGCTTACCAGTAAACTATTTTGTAAGGGAGAAATTGTGAACAACCACTTACACGTGCGAATCAATAATGCATGATTTTTGTATGAAATGAGCCGCTAAAATGCAATAGAAATGCACATTTATAGCAACCAGTATAAAAAATTTAAAATAATACCTTATTCTGTAGCATTTTTGGAAGCTTTATGGTAAGAATAAACAATATAATAGTTCCATTGTTGCTTACACTTTTATTTATTGCTTCCAAATTTGAAAAATTTTCTGTAGGAACCCATCGAAGCGAGCAAGTGTTTGGTTTAAAAATAATATCCTCAAAATTTTAAGTTGACCTGCACAGTCTCCGGATTGAAATTCTATTGAAAATTTACGGTAAATTGTCGAAGCGGCACTTCGAGAAAAAACCCTTCTAATAACGAACCATGATGCTTGGATCATATAAAGACTAAGGGTAATTCCACTAAGCACAGAAGTAAATAAACGGTAATTGAAAGGAATAATTTGGTTTAATTAATAAAAAAAAATTTCTATTAAGCCTTAAATTGGTTAATTTAAATTAAATTGGTGAATTAAAATTTCTAAACAGACAAAATAAGTTCATTTCAACAATATTTTTCAATAAAAGATTTTTTTTTTAATTTTGATCTTGATCTACTTGAAGTGAAATGAAAGCAATTAAAATTTTAAATTAAATTATAATTAAATTAAATTAATAATTAAATTAATTAAATTTTTTTAAATATTTTTTCGGCCTCAAAGATGTTAGATCAGGGTGAATCTATTTTATTGAACACCAATACAAATAAATAAATATATAAATACATGCAAAATTATTGACGAAGTTTATGTGATGATTTTTGGGGATGAGCTAATCAAGGTTTTGGGGATTTTTGGGGATATGAATTTCGAAGCTGGGGATATGAATTTGAAAACTATCTGACAACCCTGAAATTACATTGAATAATGAAGAGAATATTTCCTTATAGCTACGAATATACTTAGACTGGCATAAATCAATGGCTTTTAAATAGAAAAAAAGTAGAGTAGCGTTATTCAAAGTCTACTTGCATTATAAGACAAAAATTATTCGTTTATTTATTATTAATAATTACTCTGATTTCTATTTTCCGTTTTAAGTTTTTTCTTTTGGCAAAAAATCAAAAGATATTTTTGTAGAGATAATTTGAATCATTATCGGTTAAAGTTTTGGTTTTTTTTTACAAATTTCTGCTCTATTTGCTTATAAAGAATTTATTAAAAAACGATTTTCCGTTTCAAATTTTTTGTTTTGTTTTTATTAATTTATTTAATTTCGTGTATATCTGTTTCATATAATTTTTTTTAACACCAAGATTTTGCCAAATAATTATTAAATTGTTTTAGACTTGTCTGTTTATTGCTCTGATTCTTGTGATTATTTGTTTGGCATTCTCGTGTAAAATTGCAAATTAAAGTTTTGTTTTTCATTGTTTTTCTAAAAACTCAAGGTTGTTGTCTTAGATTTTGAATATTTAATGAAAAAATTTGAACTTTTATGCGAAAGTGTTTTAAAATCTATGCAATAATTGTTGCTGTTTTTTTTCTTTTGTGTTATTTTAATTGTAATTATTTTTGTTTATTATGATTTCTATAGTTTCGAAAGCAATTGTCGGTTGGAATTAATTGAAAAATTTAAGTGAAAAAGAGAAAACTTTAGTAAAAAAAAAAACGCTAAAAAATCCTTTCATAAACTTTATAGAACTTTCTGATGCAATTAATATTAAAAGTAATATTTTTATTTAAAGTCATCTAACGACAACTTTTTTTAATTACCACAAAAACATTTTGATTCAAATCTATGAAACCATTAATAAACCTAGTGGCACCAACATGTTCCATGACGTTTTGATTGTAGTATAGGGTATCAAATAATGAGATTTGATTGAGCAATATTTTTGTAGCCGTCTTTTTATTGTTGTTTTGAATTTATTTGCAATTTATAATCATTTAATACAACACCCACTTATCCTTTTAATATTCATTAATTTTATATAATTATGAAAGATAAATCTTATCTTTAAACTGAAAGGAATTTGTATCGCCAAAATAATTGATTTTTGGTATTTTATTTAACTTTGTAATAAAGAAAATTGTTAAAATTTGTGAAATCCATGAGAAATTTTTAATTGCAGGCTGAGACTATCTTTTCAAATTATAGTCATTTTATAAGGTTAGATTATTTTTGACTTTAGGTCCCTTTAAAATCAATAAAAATGTATTGAAAACCATTTTCGAATATTTGTTTTTTTTTTTTTTTTGTTAAAAGAATATATACTTTATATGTAAACTGCGGTATTTATAAAAATATATTTTTTTAAGACCAATACTCAGTAAACCCGTACTCATGCAGTACATTGTATTAGAATTTGAGGATAGACAGATAGAATTTTCTTCTTTTTTAATTCTAGTCAGCGTCCTACGTCAATGAGACAAGTTGCTATCAGTTGATCAGTGTTATAGTACCTTCACCCTTGAATGATCAACAGCAATTGCTCTATCGTTGATAGAAAAGGATGTCGATAGGATGTTGAATGTAAGTGGTGAGCGTCTTCAACTAAGTAGATTAGCTGTTATCTTCCCAGAATGTGTATTCCTGATCATTCGTTTCTTTTGGAATGGATTTTTTCGAAAAACCTCAAATTGAATTTTTGAATTTTTCTCCTTCGGATTTGAACCTCGATCGTTTGAAGTTATATTTGAAGTTATTAAAGGTTAATTCGATAAGTACGAGTATCAAATAGGAATTTGTCCTATAAACCTTTCATAAACCTGCAATATTTTTTTATGAATACGGCAGCAAGTACAAAAATTTAATTTGTTAAAAAAGGTATTTATTTGGTTTTATTTTTACAAGTGGTGCTCAGTAATATATGAAAATACTTGCAAAATAACACCAAAGAATTTTCTAATTATTTTTAATTAATGTTACAAATTTGAAAGTTATCAGGTTTTGCTGAAATTGTTTTTGATAAATATTCTTTTATGTGTTACACCTTTTGCATTATTATTTTAAAATTGTTTCAGAAATTAAACTGTCATTACATCAGGTAATCCAACATGCAACACAAACACAATTGACTTGGAAAATATCCATTTAATTTTACTACTGTTACAATTGATTAAACCATGTTTTCTTTCAAATTCATTTTTTGTTTTTTTTTTCAACAATTGCATAACATTGTTTTAAGCAAAACCAATAATGTCTGTCTCCTGAATTTTGCGAATATTTGTGACAATTTTGACATAACCAATTGTATTTAAAATTCAATTTAAAATTTAATTTAAAATCACCCCATGCAACACATAAAAGTGGCCATTAAATATCAAAAATTAATTTAAAGTACAAAACAAAATTAACTTCAAATGGACTTTTTCTTTTTAAACCAACTTCTAACAATTAAAATTTCAGCACTCAAAACGTACTTTTTTTACAGAAATAAGTAAGGAAGTTGTAATCAACCAGTGACGACTATTTGACATCCTACATCATAAACCAAATGTCATATAAATACGTTTTTTTAAATTTCAAAATGAAAATTATTACCGTAAGACTGTTTAGGTTTAGGTAGTAAAAATTAGAAAAAACCAAATGGATGTTATAAAAAAAACAAATTAACAGCTTTTGTACTATGTGCAACAGGACAAAAATTCATATTATAAACAGACGGTAAATATAAGCCAAATAACAAGCAATCTATAGGAATTAAGATCAAACAGAAGTTCTTATTAATTTATTTAATAAATTACAAACAATATTACGTTATATCTTAATTAGTATTACGAGCGGAGTCAATAAGATTATATGTTCGGTGTGATGTCGTAGACAAGGGTCTTTGTTGGGAATTGAACCTACAACACTCGCACTAGCAGTCAGGTACACTATCCTTTAGATCACTAAAGCACCCTTGAAGTTCTTTTTTTTATAGAATTTGCTAAAAAAAATTAAATGCTAACATGACCTAGAGCAGAGTAGGTTACATCAGCTGCTGAGGTTTGAAATTTAATAGGTTTTGCATACCATTTCTTGATGCAGAACAGTATTATTTCGCAGCAAAAAAACTATCACGAAGCAGTTATAAATAAAACTAAAACATCAGCAATTCTTAAAATGATACTAAATATAGTTTCACTAGAAAGTACCCTTTTTTGCCAGTAAAGTATTAAAAACGGATGCTATATAAAATTTTTGAGTAAAACAGATTGTTTTGCTTCTTTTCTTCCATTAATTTTCCATATGAAAAAACACTCCAGCAACCTAATTTCCTTCAAACCATGTTGAACATTGTTTGTGCAACACTGAGTTGCTCTCACGGTTACAAATGCAGCTCTGGCTCAAATATTCATGTTAATTAAAAAGTTAAGAACTACTTTTTTTCTAACTACTTACTATTTGCAATATAAGCGCAAAAGGAAATTCTTAATTTTAATTGCCCTCATTCGCGCTTTTTTCAGAACAAATGTTTATTAAAAATTTTTGTGGCGAATAGGAAGACGATATAAATTCTTTTACAACTCTGGAATAATAAATAAGAGCATTATGCATTAAAGCGGTAAAAAAATGTTATTTACCTTAGGAAAAGCAATAGGGTTAAATAAATATTTTTGCACTCTGTAATTCTGAATGGTTTGAACCGTAGTATGTAATGTCAGCGCATACTATAACTCTATTCTTTCTTCTGTGTTGGCGATTTAAAAATCTGGGTGATCTCAATTAGACATCTTTTCCTCATTAAAAAGCATAGTATGCCAACCGTTTTAATGATAATTTACTCGAATGTCTATTATCATATGCTCTCTTGCACATTTTAATTAATTTTTTAGAGGGCATGTGTCAGAGGCAGTCTTTTTCGGATCGTTTTTTTAGCTTTTTTACTATTTAAATACATGAGCCCATGCCTAAGATTTAATTTTTGGTGGGGAAAGAGCAGAATTTGACAAAATTATCAATTTTTTTCTGTTTTCGTTTGGAGTTAAAGCGGTTGCAATCATTTCATTTTGACTATTTTCGTTTATTTCAATATCCTTTAGGTAAACGATTACTTTTTTTGGCTACGTTTCCCTGCGATCGATAAACATGGAATTTGGTTTTTACTAGACGATTGATATACACCCATGTTCTGATAATCGCTAATCCCTAGAATTTTGATTTGACAAATAGGTGTTCTGCAACAAAACGAAAACCCTAAAATTGCCTTTTTTAGTAAGACTCATGTTGTGCATTGTACTGGAATTTATGAAATGATAGGGGTTTTTTCCATTAAGCGCCTTACGAGTGAGACAAATTGCTGTCAAAGGCCAGTAGTTATACCTGTACCCTTGAATGACTTACAGGAATTTCCTCATCTGTCATTGTATGTTGTTGTGGTGAGGGGATTCGCTATGTATATGATGCTAGTATTTCTTCTACTTTCCTTTTACTATTTCCATTTTGAATCGATAATGTACCCTAAAAAATAATACACAACCTAAGTTTAATGTTTTTTTTTTAATTTGAAGAAAACTTATTAGGCCTTTTGCCTGTGTCAATTGAATGCTTATTTATGATCTACTGAATAAATAATAAAAATAAACAATTTTAAAGATGAGTATTCATCTTGAAATATTATTCACTTGCGTTTGTTTGGCAAATATTTCCATTAGTAGTCGCTAAAGTCTAGTGTTGGTTTCTAAGACAAAAGTTCCGGCTTCAAACCCAGCTCTGACATCATAAACAAAAATATGAAACATATTTTTTTTGGCAAAAGCTCTAAGAGTATTTTCATGAACAAACTTTTCAAGTCTGTCGTTCGAAGTCGACTGTAGGTACATATGTACACACATAACTGGCATTTAGCTTCTCGCAGCACTCATGTTGTGTGTGTAAATTTTTATCCATGAGTACCGCGACCTACAGTTTAATGTCGACTCCGAACGACAGACTTGAGAAGCTTGTTCATGGCAATTAATTACTCTCAGAGCTTTTGCCAGAAGACTGCTGAGAGGTAGTCGCCAAAAGAAATATTTTTTTCATATTTCTTTTTTTTTAAGATGTCGGAGCTGGGTGTCGAAGGGATGTCTGAGTAAGCCAACACATTAACCACTAGACCACGGCGACTACTGTAGGTACTCATGGATAAAAATTGACAAACACAATATGGGTGCCTCGGTAAGCTACGCAGTAGCTCTGAAACAGGGTTGAAATGGCCAATTATGTATGTATGTATGCTAAAATCGGAAAAAGGTAAACCTATCGTTTGACAAAATACATAAATACAAAATCTAGAGCCAAAATCGTCATTTACTATCCAACGTCTTTGATGGAAATTTTGTATGAAAATTATTATTACACGATACGAAAGTTTTTTTAATTACAAGCAAAATGATTTTGTCCACGTATTTTAGTAACCTGTGTTGGGGTAAACTAAACTTAAAAAAATTAAAACAACTCACGCGCCATTAAAGAATTTCCAAAAAATTTACGAAAATTCCACTTAAAACTTACACACACACACACACACACACAATAAAAAAACTTTTTAAAGCAATCGAATAATGACAGCAAAAGCAGAATAATTTAATCAGATTTCGATAAAACTTAAAAAAAAACTGAGTTTGAAAATATGTTAAAATTTGTATTGAAACGCCTTTCAAAAAATGTTTTTGTGTGTGGAAGAGTGCGACTACGAAGCATTTACCACCAACGACAACTGTAAACGCTGTCAGCACTCTATAAAGGTTTAATAAAAATGATCTACAAAACAAACATATTTACGGAAAATGTCGACAATAAATGTGAACAACAAAAAACACTTTGTCAGCAATGCTATGAAAGCAAAAGAAAAAATAAAAAAATAAATAAAAATAAAAGAGCAAAGACAACTTTTAAAATTAAATTTTTTGTTTCTTTTTATCGTCAACGAAAACATAAATACTACTACAGTCAGTAGCATTAACAGTAACAAACATTTCTTATTTTTCTTTTATTTTTTATTGATAACAGCAACAGCTTCTGTTGCTTTGTGCAGCAACTTCTGATATCATTTAATTTGATTTTCTTTTCTGTCTTTGGTTTGTTTAGTGTTTTGGTCAAACAAGAACAAGAAACAAAGTCTCCGCAACCGTAAAAAGTGTAAAGTATTAAAAATAAAATGCTATTTTTAAAACATGCCGTTTTAGATATTTTTAATTAAAAGTCAGATAAACTGAATAGAGGGCGTCCGTTTAGAGGCTATTGTTCTAAGTAAGATCTTTGGTCCTCTAAGGCATGACGATGAGTTTTGCATTAGAACAAACCACGAGCTGTATGAGCTCCTCGGCGATTTGGGCACTGTTCAGCGCATTAACATTCAGCGGCTACGCTGGCACGGCCATATTATTCGGATGGATGAATCGGCTTCAGCCGAAACCTGGAAACCAGTTTTAAGGCCGAAACCTGTTAACGGGTTGTTATGGCCATCTAAGTAAGTATATAAGTAAACTGAATAGAGATTTACTCCGCAATTAAAGCAAAATCAATTCTAAGTATGCAGTGCTTCTACTATAACATAAAAAATAAAATAAAATTGTATTAATAAGTTTAGCTGACCTTATTATTGCGTATAATATAAACTTTTTGTTAAGCTTCAGGTCAATTAAAACAAATATTATTTCGATATTCCGCTACTTCTCTGCGTAGCTTATTCAGGAAATATTTGTAAAATTTACTCGTAAGTTAAAAACAAACTGAGAAAAATTGTTTAAAGATTTAGAAGGCTTTCTTTACATCTGTGGCCTTTGTAATTTGCATACTTGTTCAGAGCTATGTTTTACAAGATATCAGAGTTTGGGTTTGAGCTCGAAGCTCTTTACGCATTTCATTTACCAATTTGATTTTATAACAGCCATCTACTGATGTAAGTAAAATTTCATGTGGTTCTATTTTGTAGAACCAACAAGTTAATGAATAATTTGATACTTTTTTTTTATTGAGACCAATACTCAATGGTAATGATGCTGTGCATTGTATTGGAATTATATGGAAAGGAGAGTAAATATTTTTTCTTATATCATATTATTATTAAGCGCCTTAGGAATGAGACAAATTGCTGTGAATTTATCATTCAACGGCCAGTGTTATACATTGACCTTTGATTGATAACAGCAATTGGATCATCGTTGCATGTTGATTAAGTGATGAGTGACTTCGCTTAGCAGGTTTATCTGTTGTCTGCTACTTCCCAATAGATGGCGCTTGTCTTCTGATTATTCGTCTTTGTTGTCGATGGTTGGGGTGGATTAACTACAAACCAAGATTGCATTGCCAAAATAATTATTTAAAATAGAAATTATTGCGTTTGATTCATAATCCATTAAAAATCTAATTGATACTACAAATATTTTATTTAAAATTAATTTTTATTGTAAACACTGTGTTTAATTTCTGAATATGTTGGATTTCATATAAATTCCTAATATATATAGAAAGTGCCAAATTTTAACAAATTAATTTTCGTTAAATAAGTAAAATCAAATTATTAAATAATGTAGAAATGTTATCACCAACTAAACCCTATACATTCACAACAACGGTAATGTACGAAAATACCAATTTTTAATCGCATAAAATAAAGTTTGAATTTAAACACAAGAAGTAAATTGCATGTATAAATGCCCAAATTGTAACAATATTTCTCAATCATTAAATACCAAAGAGAATTTCAAATAGAAAAAAAACACAAAGAAGAAAAACACATAAAAATTGTACGTCCGTTAGTTAGGCTGGCTATTAAAAAGCCTGTCCATCTGTCTGTATCTTATTATATGACAAACCACAAACTTACAGCAGCAACATAAGCAAAACTTTAGCAACAAAAAGTCTACAAAGACTAAACACTGAAACACAGATTTTTTTTCTAAATACGAGTTGCTGTTTTTCGCTTTTGTTTTGTATTTTCTATTTCTTTGGTTTCAAGTTGTCACTGCATTGAAATCATATCATTTTTTTCTGCCACCCATTAAAGAAAGATAGAAATAAAAACAGAACCCACCTTACACAGTGCTTTGCTTTAGTAAGATCTACTAACAGACACTCAGGCCTGGTTTAGTCAAAGAGTTTAGTCGTTCAGTCTGATTGTTAGTTACTACGTTATAACAACAGCTTTAAACTCAACAGTCTCGGCTGTAGGTGTCTTTAAAATGTTCTGCTGTAGCTTTACTTTTGCTACTGGCTCCTCTGGCTTTAAGATTTCTTTTTTTTTCCTTTCAATTTTATTCAGGTTCTTTTTTTCTGTTTTTGTTTTCATTAAATCCGATATGGATTCTTGCATGGATGAATTTCCAGTTGCACGCGCCTTGTTTTTGTGCTGACAGTGTTTGAAGTGTTTAAAATTGTTGGTGTTGTTTCTTTGGTTGCACACATGTTACCGTTGTCTTTATTTGGTCTATACAAGTATGCTGCTGTTAGTTGTGCAGAAATTTGTTAACAAAAGCTTTTCTTTTATTTCTGCTAAGGTCGTTTAATGATCTCAAAAAATATCTAAAAGCTTGTGAGTAACGAGTAAATACATTCTCTGTTTCCAGTAATATTGTACGAGTACTATATTAAGAGATATTCTCTGTTTTTTTTAAGAGTAAAATTAATATTTTATATAAATAGAAGTATAGGTTTGTTTCCAAGAAATAAGAAAAATTCATAAAAATTTGTGTTTTTTTTAGAATTGCTTTTTTTTAAGAATTTTAAAGAAAATTTACATTTATCAACCCAGCAAAGTTTTATTTGAATAAAATATAATCAAATCATGGGTTTAAGTAATGATGAAAACGTTTAATTTAAATGAAACGTGCACGATTTTAACATTTATCATTAGAGAGATCACGTAAATTGTTTATTAATAAAATTACTGATTACAACCCTTGATTTTATGACATTATTCAGGGATGAAATTTAAGTGGTTGCTAATTTAAGTATCCAAAAACAACTAAAAAAATTAATAAACAAAATATTTAAAAGGAGAAAATCATTAAACCTTGGACAAATTGTGTAGGGTTTAAAACGGACATTTTTTTTTAATAAATTACGAATGGATTAATTAAACAAATATACAGATCTACACTTTAATTGAAGATTCAGTAATTATAAAACATTTTCAATTTGAAATTTACAAAAGTTTCATGCAATATATAGGCTAAAACTTAGATAAGTGCACGCTATTAATTCACGCCGGAATTCTACATGTCGTAAGTTAAAATTACCTTTTGTTTGGTTAATAGTAATATCTATCCTACTAAATTAAAATAGATTATACATTTGAAACAAACAGAACTTATATAACAAAATTATTCACTTACCGTACTGTAAAACAAGATACAGCACCCGCTCTTTGAGTTGAATCTACAAAAAAAAGGAAAAAGGAAACTGTTCAATAAATATTTTGCATTACTGCAGAACATTTTAATTAAAAATTGCCATTTTGGTCTATTTTTCTATAATTTTTGATAAAAATTTTTCAAAAAAGCTGAATTTATATGGCAAAATTAAATAATGATATTAATTTAGTAAAATGATTTAGATAAACATTTTTTGCGTATATTTGGACAACATAAAATAACCGTTTGTTACAGTTTTAAATACTTACGTTTGAGTTATTCTTAAATATTATACATATTTCATGATTTAATTTTAATGAAATTTTTTAATTGATTCAATAAAACTTTTAATATTTTTTTTATTTTGTTGTCAATTAAATTTTAGAATTGAATCAATTAAAATGTTAATTAGTTTTTGAATTTGTTTTCAATTAAATTTTTTAATTTATTCAATTAAAATTGTTGATTGTTTTTTGACTCAATTTTCTGTTATTAACTCTTATTAATAAAAGATAAATTAACAAAAAATTCTATTAAAATCTTGTAGTTGATAAAATAAATTCGGGTGTTGATCTGAAACGAATTAAAAATATAATTGATAATACAAATATTTTGATTGAAATTATTTTTTTTCTGTGCATTAAAGCAAAATTTTAAAAGCTCTAAACACGACCAGCACTTGTCTTGAAGTAGTGCTCTATGATGCTGGTGACTTCATTAAGAAATCTTTCTAGTGCGACCGGCATGAACTAGAATATAGATAATATGACGCCAATCCATAAATAGGTGATGCTAGTAATTTCCCAAATTATCGGCCAATATCAGTATGTTCGGGAACTTTCAAGGTAGTGGAGAGCACAATAAATTATCACATTATAAGGTATTTAAAAACATAATCGTTTGCTAAGCTACCGGCAGAACGCCTTTCGCAGTGTCCTCTCAATTGGAGACCCGGTTTAGAGAAAGTAAAGTTGTCGCTCTAGACGTTTGATAGAGTCTAAGATGAAATTCTAATTTCCAAACCATATTCTTTTAGTATTGCTATTTATTTATATCGTTTTAATATGGAGCTTTCTCAAGGACCGCTCTATAAAAATGGTCATAGACAGTTTCCCTTCTAAGGCCTAGGCCAGGCCACGCAATGAGCGGCTGAGCGGAAAGTGACAGAGCAGCGAGTTTGAGCTTATTACTAAGCACCATTTCTAAGCGGTTAGTGCGGTTAAATGTTAAAATGCCAATTTTTTTTTTTTTTAATTTGGTAATCTATCTTCCCATAATAGCTGTCGGCTTTGTTCAGATGAACTTATAGGCTCAGCATTCACTTTTGCCATGTTTATACTTCGCCGCTCAGATCTCAACTGAAAATTAAACAAGTTCTATTCCTGAGCGTCGCCGCTTAGCCGCTCAGAAATGTCGCTGATTGCGTGGCCTCGGCCTAACGATATTAGGATAGTTTAGGGAGTACCGCTGGGTTGTATTCTGTCTCCTACTCTACTTTTGATATTTCGTAACGTTTGTCACACACTCCAATATTTGTTACTCATATTCATTTAATCGTAAACCAAGCCTTGTGGAGATTCGGGGGAGAAAGCAAAATATGAATAACACACATAAATGTGCTGCACACAATGTCTGAATGGGGTTGCCTATACAGACTCGGTTGTTTGCGCGTTGGTTGGGTAATGAAAATACTTAGAAGGCGTACGATTTTCACATTATCACGTATTTCATATTTCTCGAATGAAGAATTTAAGAGTAGAGGTCATCCAGTGAGTACTGTTGTCGTTAAAGCAAAAAAATCACCAAATTGCTTATTTTAAATAATATGTTATTTAAGCTCATGAATATTAGTTGCATTGATATATTCTCTGGTCTGTCGTACCGAGTCGACTTTAAATTTTAGGTCCCAGTACGAGTAAAAATTGGCACACACAACATGGACTCTGCTAGAAGCTAGGCCAATTATGTATGCCTGTATGTATATTGATATTTTATTGCTTGTATGTATATATTTTTTTATATAGCAGGTGCCACAAAATTTAATAGAACTATTGTAGCAATTATTTGTACTTCCAGCTTAAATACAGTTGCTTACAATATTATTTTATGAACAAATTCAAACAATGAATGAGTAAAAGCATTAAAAGTTATTAAATATTACATGTGATCATTACTATTTGATTGGCAGAAAATTCAGTTGCTATAACGAAACTTTGTTCTTCGTGTGGAATTTCATATTGACCGTAAAAATTTGGTTTACGAATTTCAATTAAGGAAAACATAATCATTGATTTACAATTAGTCACCAATAGTTTTTGAGAGATACACATCTGCTACTGTTCTTCTAATTAAAGTTTTTTTCTTTTTACTCCAAAACTGATTTTTTATAATTTGAAGAAATCTTTTGTTACAGTAGATTTTTAAACTACTTTAAATAATACAAAAAATCCGTTTCAGTTATTTCTCTTTCAAAAGTTATCTTTTAAATAAATTACTTCCAACATTAAAAGTAAAAGAGTTTCTTTACATATGTACGAGTATACCAATATTTGTTAAGAGCATTTTAAACTTAGTTCTCTGCAATACTTGGTTAGAGGTTGGTTTTATCATGGCTTCTTATAAAAAACACTACACATATACATTCAAAGAGAACAATGTCTAAAATACACCATAAACTTAATTACAATCATAACAAGTCATACACACGAAATGAGCAGAACAAGATTCCAACAGCTGCTGAAAGATAATGTGTTGAATTTAGACACTTGAAACAGCTGATTGTTGTTTAAAATGTGAGTGTGTGTAATTGTGGGTTGTTTGGCTATTATCATTTGGTTTTAAAGTGGATTTTGTATAATTTCTGCGCACACATTTTCAAAAGCTAAAAACTGTAATTTTTTTAGGTTCCACTCAAGACAGTTGAAGTGACAAACAAACAGTTTAAGAAAAGTGCTCGTGCGCAAAGCACGCAAAAGCGGTAGAAATAAATTGAATAAAAATTTGAAAAGAAAAAATTAATTGTATTTAAAAGAAAAAAGTAATAAATTTGGCGATACACTTGTAAATAAATTTTAAGCAAACGAAAAAAGAAAACTAAAAAATGTGGACTTGAAACGATTTTATTAAAAAAATTAAATAAAACGAAAAATTTCTAAAAATTACCCCTAAAAAAAAGAAAGTGTTTTTCAAACCCTGCTCTTAAAACTGTTTTTTAAACATCTTTTTAACTAAAAAAAACAAACTGTTGCAGTTTCTTAATGCACCAAAAACAAACACGAATTTTCAAAAATAAAAGAAAATCTAAAAGAAACTGTAATAGCCAGTGTGGAAAATTTCCCCTCTCTCTTTATTAACAATTTTCTTTTAATCTTTGTTTTGTGTTACTTTTTTAATTTTGCTCATGTTGAAATTTAACAAATTTGATTCGATTTAAGCATCTAACGTGTGTTTCCAATACAACGAGTAATAATAAGTATAACACTTGCCACAAAATCTACCAAACAGCAGACAACGTTACTGACTTTTTTCTTCTCTGTATTTCTATTTGAGTTATATTTGTGCAACATTTTTGTTACAATTTTAATAGTGTTTTTGTTTTGATTTCATTTTGGTGTGCACATTCATTTTGCTTTATATTTCTTTGGCTTTTAAAGTTTTGAGCAACATGTATGAGTGCAAATAATCAGAAAAAATAAAAACAGTTTTCATTCACTATCAACAACTTTTTACTTTATAATCCGCTTGAAAACTTTGTTGTATTTATGAAAACTATAAGAAAATCTGGTTGAAAATTGATTGTTGCAACTACAACTTCTATACAATACCATACTACGATAATAAAAACAACAATAATAATAACGTCTTATTACAACATTTTCAAAGAGCTGAAAAGTAAAACACCACACAACAAATATAACAGTAGTAAAGAAGAAAACTAAAACATAAAGAAAATCAGTGCAGCAACTACGACTCTAAACATATAAAAAAAATCAAAACTAATACAAAAAATTATTTCATTTGCAACGTGCAAGAAGAAAAAAGAAAAATCAAAGCAAAAAGTGCATTATTGTGTTTAAGAAAAATATCATAAAAAATTCACAGAAAACAAAACAAAAATTTTGCAAAGACATAAAAGAAGAAGAATAGTTTTTGAAAAAAAAAAGAAGTTGCATTACATATTTCTTATTTTTATTACTGTGTTGCACTTTTGGAAAATTTGTGGTGTGAATTTTTCAATTCGTTTTTGCATCTGTACGTTTTTTTTTATTTCTAATTTCGCGTGAACTTTATTTCACAAAGCAAGAAAAAAACAAGAAAAACAAAAAAATTTCATCACTCATCTTCAGAAGTAACGGTACAAATAAAACAAATAAATTATTAACAAATTCATCATGGATTTACAACGAAATATTTTCAACATTTTATGGTTATTTGGATTATTCTGTTTGATCAGCAATACAGGTAAGAAAAATATGAATTTAATTGAAAGGAAAACTTTTGAAACAAAAGTTATGAAAATATTGTCAAAATTTCAGAGTTGTAAGCACAGCATTGATAACGTCTTTTATTTTAATTTAGTTCTTGGTGACTCTCAAACCCTCACTTTTATTACCAAATTAGTGTATTGTTTCGCATCAAATGCAGTATTGTATGTAGATATGTGTTTCAGGGTGTCCCAGACTTTAATATCAACATGTCTAGAACTACAGTAAAAATAATGACGCAATTGCTCCAAGTTTTCTAGAAGTAAGACTATTTGTTAAACTAAGAATTTAAAATTTTCCTCCTCCAATATATTTGTATTATTTTCCTTGACCTTTTTATTAATTTTATTATTATTTAATTTATTTGAGCTTAAGGTTGAATAAATATTTATATTATTTATTTTACGATATTTCGCTACTTCCTTGCGTAACATCATCAGGAATATATATTTGTATGTGACAAAACAATAACAAAATTATAAAAAAAAAAATACATAAAAAATTAGGTCATAAATTTAAAAAAAAAAAAAACATAATAAACATTTAAAAAATTAATATAATAATTAACCAACAAACAACATTAATAAAAATAATAACAAGTAGAAACGATATGTGTGTATTTACAAAAATAATAAAAATAAAAGTAACAAAAATTATCTGGTATGTGATGAAAATCGACCATGATTGAAACCAAAATCGAAAGAACCCCAAATTACTATAACTTCCAATTCTTTTCAGATTTGGAATTTCTCTTATACTCATTACGTTAATGACTATTGTCATCACATCCTTTATTATTATTATTTTAATATAATTAAAAACAGAAAAGTTCTATATGACTTCGAGAAAAGAAAAGAAAAAAAAAAAATTATAATAAATTAAAATGATTTCAATCTCGAAAGAAATCGCCTTTCATCACATCCCTGAATTTTAATAAAATTAATAATTATTTTATATAAAAAAAAATTATAAATACCAACGATAAAATAACAATGATAAAAACGCAGTAACCAAATAAAAAAGAAATTAACAATAAGTGTAATAATGAATATATATAAATATTATGTTTTGTATATTAAATTTCTGTATGTTAGGGCTAAACCCTCTGTGTCTGTTTTAAAATTAATCCTCTGTGTTGTAGGCACACTAATAATTTTTAACATTTCTAACATTAAACATTTCTTATAATTAATTTCCTTTAAAAATATGTATTAAAGTGCCTTGGAAAGCGCCATTAAAAATTGGCGTATTTAATAAAGATTTAAAAAAAAACGAGTAAAAAATAAAAACCTCAAGTAACCCGATTTTTGCTAACCCTTTTTACTCAGTTCAAATGTTTTTTATTCGTTTTTTTATAATGTTTCGGCTTGAAGTTGAGTTGTGGGACACTCTGTATATTGCATATTAAGAATAAGAATAAAAAATATTTTTTTTTTTTAGTGTTAGAAAATTAGTTTTTAGCTGCCCACATGAATTTATATTATTGGCTTTTGGCTTCAACGCTTAAAATTTGTCATTGAATACAAACAACTTGAAGTCTGTTTACTTAAAAAGCTGAAATATTTAAAATAGAAAAATGTATGCAAAATTATTACTGATTTTTTAGTTAAATTATGGAAAAAAAATTAATTAAATTTTGTTATAGGATTTCGCGATAACTTCATATATCTAGAGTTTAATTAAGGCCAAAAACACTTATTTTTTAATTAAAAATTTTTCTTGAATTATAATGTTTTATAATAAAAATTTTTTTCAGTATTAGTTTTATTAATCAAAAACCAACTGAAAATAAACTGAATTGAACAAAATTTTATTTTTAGTGTTTCTGTACATCTACACAAACAAAATAAAATAAAACGAACACTTAATACCCTCATTCTGTAAAAATGCGTTTATAAACGAACAAATAAAAATTGAAATTCTTTAAATTCTTTTTTAAAGAATAGAAGCTTATTTAGCAAGTATTGCATGTCACTTAAGCCCTTAAGAAACTTACAATATTTCTTTCTTTTATGAATACAGCTGTAAGATTTTAAAAATGGGGGTGCGTAGTACAGTGGTTAGAGTACTGGCACAAAAACTCAAACAACCCAGGTTTAATCCCAGAAAAAGGAAAAAAATTAAAAAAAAATTTACCATTTTTTAGAATTGAAAAAATTTTATTTATTCTATTTAATTTTTTTTATTCTAAAGAATGCCCTTTTTTAAGGACAATTTCGTTCCTTTTATTAAGTATTCCTACATACATAATTGGCCATTACAACTCTGTTTCAGGGTTACGGCTAGCTTCTCGCAGTACCTATATTGTGTAAATCAATTTCTATCCATGACTACCAGGATCTAAAGTTTAACGTCGACTACAAACGATAGGCTTGGGAAGCTTATTCATGACAATCAGTTACTATCAGAGCTTTTACCAAATTACTGCTAAGAGGTAGTCACCGAAAGAAGTATTTTTTCATATTTATTTTCTTCTGTTAGAGCTGGATTTTGAAACCTAAGTAAATAAAAAATATTTTTAATTTATATCTTTTGATCTATGTAATAAATTCGGCTATTGTTCAGTTCAATTAAAAATATAATTTGTTCTACAAATATTTGAATTTAAATAAAGTTTATTATTTTTCTTCATAATTTTCAAAAGGTAAATAAAAAATCACATTCATATATAAAATTGTTTTTCATAATTTTACCACTTATCTGTGGTGTAAGATGTTGCGAAGTATTCGAATTCTTATTTGAAAACCATTAATATTAGGAAAATAATATTTTTCTATTTTAAAATGCTTCCAGTTGATTAATTAAATATCTAAATATTACTTCTTATAATTATTCTCTTTAGAAAAATTTTAAAGTTAACGTTTATCTAAAACGACAGTTTTGCATAAAATATTTTTATCAAATAGTGATTAAATATTTGTCTAATGTGACCGTATCTTTATGCAAATTTTTTCTCATACATATATTTAAAAGTCAATAAGAATTTGTTTGAGTACAAAGACAATAGTCAGAAATGTCAAGAAAGAAATTATAAAAAGATTTAAAAATGAAAGTGAACAGCAATTAATATTGTTTCATTGTCTTCAAATTTAGAAAAAGATTTTCTCTGAATTATTATATACAGGGTGTCCCAGAATTTAACGTCAAGCCGAAATGTAATTAAAAATGAACAAAAAACATTTGAAATGAGATATCACTCCTCGATATTCCAAAATTCCACACTATTCCATCTAAACCAATGTCAACAATGATCAGGAGAAAAGCGCCACTCATTGAGAAGTAGCAGATAACAGCTAAACCTCCTAAACCTGCTTAGCAAAGACACTCACCACACAATCAACATACAACGACTAGGCAATTGCTGTTGATCATTCAAGGTTGAAGGTATAACACAGGCCTTATATGTACTATCCTTTCCAAAAAAATTCCCATACAATTTAATCGGAGTTTAACCCTGAGTATTGGTTTCAAATAAAAAAAACTAAACAGAAGGCGCCTTTCAAAGTCGACAAATTTTGAACATTTTAAATTCATGGTTTAAAAAATAGTCTTAAATCTATAAAACTCGGTGCAATTGCGTCATTATTTTTGACTGTGGTTCTCGAAATGTTATTTAGAGTTACGGTTCTATGGTTTAAATGTACAAAAATAATAAAAATTTACCACAATAATCAACGTAGAACTTTAATACAACATAAAAAGAGTAATTATAAAGTTTCCCAGCAGTACCTTGGGTTTTTGTGAGGCTAAACTCTATCTATCAAAAAAAAAACTTTTCTAAGTTCTGTCTGTGTTCCAGCTAAAATTATGAGGTATGTTCTCCGAAAAACCAATTTAGTCCCTGCGGTTTCTATTTATGGCAACAGAATTTAGTCTTTCTTTAGATGATGAATCTCCCAGATTTGTTTAGTGAGTTAAACGACACTTAGTTCTGTATTCGACAAAATGCAATGGCTGCGATAAACTAAACGTTACCAGAAATGCCTATAGACATACATGCACATCATAGAGAAACAAAACGAGCACTATGACTTGGTTGGTAAGCGAGTACATATTGTAGGAAAAATTAATAAAAATATTATTATTAGTTAAATTATTTGAGCTCAAGGTCGAATAAATATTTATATTATTTATTTTACGATATTTCGCTACTTCCTTGCGTAGCATCATCAGGAATATATATTTGTATGTGACAAAACAATAACAAAATTATAAAAAAAAAAATAAATAAAAAATAAATAATTAAAAAAAAAAACTATAAATAGTGAACGTTTCAGAATACAGAATATACACCAGTTTTCAATTTAAAACAAAATACTTTTTTTTGTATTACATACATACATACGTAACTGGCTATTACAACTCTGTGTCAGGGTTAGGACCTAGCTTCTCGTAGCACTCATGTTGTGTGTGTTAATTTTTATCCATGAGTAGCGGGACCCATAGTTTAAAGTCAATTCCGAACGACATATAGTATAAAAAACTTTTTCATGGTAATCAATTACTCTCAGAGCTTTTGCCAGAAGACTGCTGAGAGTAGTCGTCGAAAGAAATAATTTTTTCATATTTCTTTTTTTTCAAGATGTCAGAGCTGAGATTCGAACCCAGCGCTATCGTCTTAGTAATCGAACACACTAGACCACGGGGACTAGTGGTACTAGATTAATATAAATGGAGTAATTCAAATTAAATTAAATTCAGTTAATGCAATCACAAAACATTTGCATTAAATTGCTTTCATTTCTTTTAAGAAATAACACAAGCAAAGAGACACTCAAATGAAAGAACCTAAGAATACGCGTTTGGTCTGTCAGCATAATTGTGCTACGAAGTAACAATCCATTGCCCATCTTTTCGTTTGTTTAGAAATATTTTATTGCCGTGATAAAAAAACGAACGTATGTGTATAACATGTTAGATTTTCTTTACAACTTTTTCTTAAAGTTCACTTAAAGTTTAGTTTTGTTTTTTCAAAGCGACATTTAATTTTTCACTAAGGTATTATTGAAATAAACTGACTCTGCTAAAATTACAAATGTTTATACAGGCTATTTTATTATTATATTATAAAGACACATAATTAACCGTTTAATTAAATTCTATCTTATCACGAGTGGAGTTATAAAGGCCATAATGTAGTATATTAGATAAGAGCCTGTAGTAGGAATCAAATTTAAAGTCCTCACACTATCAGATAAATAAATTACCCAGTGGTATACTGTGCACTCATATGTTGTTTATAATGCTGCATGTAAAAGAGATAATTGGGGTATAAGCTTGATCTGCTAAATACCTCTAATATTTATACTGCTGTCTTAAAAACAAAATATTGTACATTTATTAAAAGTTTATTTGATAAATTTCTATGTTATATCTGTGAAGTTAACCTTTAATAGATCTTTATGAGCGCAGCAGTTCAGCGTTTATACATTCACACAGAAATTTAATGATTATTAATATTAAAGGTTTGTGTCTTAAGTCTTTAATTTTTCCTTCACATATAAAGTTTAGTTCAACAACGTGTTATAAACCAAAAATATTTGCACAAAGTTTAAAAAAAACTAATTGTTTATTTCTCTACATCTCTCTCTCTCTCTCCCTCTTAGGTTTATCCACTTATTTAAAGAATTTACTAACTTACTGTAAACACAACGTTAATTGCAATTGTTAATAAAAAGCATTAATGGTTGTCATTATTTCAATTCTATTGAAATGTTTCGTCATATACGTCACTACAATGACTTCCTTATATGTATAAAGTACTGACCAATGAAAACTTTTACTTTCGGTAAAACTTTCAATTTTAGTTTTCTTATATTACAAAACATTCTGTTGCATATATTACAACTGCAAGTATTACATGGTATTATAAATAAAGTTTAAAATTTTTATCGTGCAGTTGTAGTTTTTGTTTTTATTTATTTATTTATTTTTGCTATATAAATAGAGTACAAAGAAAAAAATAAAAAGCATATTAACAATTATGCATACCTATGACCATACCATAGTCGAGTTACAAATACGTACATACATGAATTCATACATATATACTAGTATGTACATGCAGGCGATATTGTTGGTTTTTTTTAATTTTTTTTTGATACTTTATAAAATGCAAATTAAATAAATTTTGTACTTTGTACTTGTTGTTATTTTTGTTTTAGTTTAAAACATTAAAACTTATAATTTTAATTTCTAATTACAAGCACGTTATACAAGCAAGTAATCGACATGTGTTCCACTTTCATTTCATTTATTGCTTTTTTTGTGTGTATTTGTTTGCTTTAGTCTTTCTTATTGAACTTTTTTTTTTCTATATACTCGTACAAATATTGCATATACATATTTGATTTAGTAACTGCATTTTTTCTATAAATTATTTAAATGCATTTGGTTTTTTTTATTGTTTTCTTACCTTATATTTTATATGATGCTCGTATATTAACACATAAGAAACGATTATTTTTTGAAATTTATTGTAACCAAGTCGATTTTAACTTATTATCTCAATATTATGGAAATTAAAAGACAATTTTTCCTCACTTTTTTTTGATTTTGTAAATTACTAAGAGAGAGAGAGAGAGAAAAAAAAGAAACAGGAAGAAATTAGTTACTTTTTATTTAGTTTAATAAGTTTTAATAATTTCTAATACAAATGGTACATTTGTAGGCAAATATTTCATCTGTTAATGGTCTGCTTGACTGTAATAATGCATTTCCAAGCAGTTGTAATTTTTAGTGTACTTTGTGCGGACACACAATTCATTTATTTTTTTTATAGTTTTTCTTTTTTTATTATGTCGATTATCTAATTAAGATTAACATTTAGATCAATGCACACTTTAACACTTGCTAACATTATTTGCATTATGTGCAGTGCATAAAACGGAAGAGTTAATGTGTGTTAATAAATATTAAGGAAATAAAATAGGTGTTAACACACAATTAATTTTTTTATATCATAAATTAAAATAAAGGACTTTCACTAACATACGGACGAAATTCAATTATTGCTCAAACTCTTTTGACTAAGAAAATGATCACTTTTTATCTAAAAATGACACCAAGGTCTTAAATGTTTGGGGACCTATAAAAAAGAAATTTCGTAACTTTGGGCAAAACTGGAAGACACATATTACTTTCGTTGTTTTCCAAAGGTTCCTCTGGTATTTTAATATCACTTTCAAAATTAAATGAAAAATTGATTGGATTCTGTGTCAGCCTTAATTTTGTCTAATAATTTAATTTTTTTATTTCATGCTCTTCATATGGGGGGGTACGTGGTATAGTGATTAGGGCGCTCGCACAAAACCTCAAACTTCCCAGGTTCGAATCGCACCAAAGGTGAAAAAATTAAATTTAAAAATAAGGGGTCCCCCCCTTCCCTCATTCCTTCAAGAAGTCCATCTACAAAGTAATTGATATTCCAATCTATTCCACCTTAACCATTGACAACGAAAACCGAATCATAAGGAAAAAGCGCCACCTATTGGGAAGTAGCAGATAACAGCTAAAATAATCTACGTAGCGAAGGCACTCACCGCAATTAACATGCAACGATGGGGCAATTGCTGTTGGTCATTCAAGGATGAAGGTATAACACTGGCCTTTGAATGACCAATTCACAGCAATTTGTCTCATTCCTAAAGGCACCCTTACACGACATGTTTTTACACGTGTTTTTTAAGTTTAATATACATAAGTTTTTTTTTTGTGTTTGTCAAAATTAGTCAATTTACATAAGGTTTATAATTTTTACTCACCAACATATATGTACAATTACATATGTAAATAAATAATAAAATTGCCGACTAATGTTTGTGCAGGCATAGAAATTTAATATCATACGTGTGCACATACGAAATTAGAGCATGGTCTAGTTGAAATTTTGTCATTAGACTTTCTGTTTGTTTTTTACACAAGCAATGTTTTAGAAGTCACTCACGACATGTAACTGTTTATTCATGTAAAAGTTGACATTAACAGTGTAAGAAACATGTCGTGTAAATATATGTTCTGTTGCATCGTCACAAAATAAATGACTAAAAGAAACCTTAAGCTCAAAATATTTAGTCATTAATAAAATTAATAAAAACACAAAGAAAATAATAAAAATTAATTCCAAAGAAATATTTTATCCGTTAAATTCTATATTTTCTTATTTTTTTATTATCATAAAATTTTTTTTAAAACATATTAACTTGCTAAGAATAAAAACAATATAAAATGCTGATTACAATTGCAATTTATTTGTAATAAAAATACAGTTTTTCGTGATATAATTTTTATGTTATTTTTTTTAAATAAATTTTAATTTTTTAGACATATTTTTTTTAGTCGCGAACCGGTCTACTCTGCTTGACATTTTTTTTAATTATCAAGAATTGTACTTTTTTCTGGATTGTGCTTTAACAAGAATAAGAACAACTCGTTAATTTAACAGCTTTAAAAAAAACTAAATACAATTTTAATCCATAAAAAATGTACAGTTCGGCCTCCTGCAACACGGCAGATAATTAAATTAATTAAAAATCTTTATTCTTGTTCATACTTGCTTACCAATATTAAATGTAAGCGATTTTCTACTTGCGCCATTGAATTTTAGAAATATATAAAAACAAGTCTCGTTCTCAAGCTGTTTTCAGACAGTTATGTGTTTTAAAAATATCTATTTATAACAAAGTATGTAATTCGAGATTATTTTTAAGGTGTTTTAGCACTAAAGTTGAATATCGTTTATATAGGAAACTACTTAGTAGGGAAATAAATATTGCTACTACTTTAAACATACGCATTAGAATAGTAAAATTGAACATACCCTTTTATTATCACATGTTTTTCTAAAGGTAACCCTTATAGCGTTAGTCAGTTACGGGAATTTGAAATTCTGTTAACTTTGACCATGGAGTGGTCAGATAAAGAAAACCGTATAGCAGTTTTAGCACTTTTTAAGTGTGGAAGGAAAAAAATGATATTTTCAAAAAGTTCCACCCGCTCGGCATTAGTCGCATGTTCGTCTATAGATGCAATTGTTCGAGGAGAGCGGAAATATAAAAGACCGCACCCGCTCACGTAGCTTTCGGACACAGCAAGTAATCAAAGCCTTCAAAGTAAGACTTCACGGAAAACTTCTTCGGAAGCAGAAAATCATGACTCGTGAGATGAAAATCACAAAAAGGTCTAGAAGTCGTATTACTAAAAAAGTCTTGGGCTTTGGAGCTTACGATGCAATTTTTCGTGAGTTTTCCTAATGTATATGTCACGACAAGTTCCTTTCCTAAATCTTTTGGTTTTTTTTTTATTAAGACCAACACTCAGGAGTAAACCCCTACTCATGCAGTGCATTGTATTGGAATATTAAAGATAGAAGGGAGATATATAGATTTTTTTTTAAATTTTATTGTTTGCCATATATATCATATTTATGTGTTTTTGAAAAAAAACCTGCAGTTTTAACATAAAAGTAAAATTAAATAAACAATTAATAGGAAGTGTGGCTTATAATTCTTTTGTTTTTCTAATATTTTCAAATGCCATCTTTAGTAAAGATTAACCGTTAAATATCACACAATTAAAAAATATTATTGCATATGCATGTGTGTATTGTATAACAATACATTCTTAAATAACTTTCTTCATCAGTCATTGTTATGATTATTTAGTCTGACAGTTTTATTATTCGCCTTGTGTGTCTAACAAATCCACGTTCTTTTCAAACTTTATTAAAGAAAAGAAAGAAAAATAAAAGAGGCGCAAAAAGTTTCATGGATTAAAAAAAAAAGAAAAACGAAAGTAAGTTTAAAATTATTTGATATAAAGAAACTAAAAACTGAAAAAAAATAGCAGATGATTTCATAGTGAATGATTTAATGAAAAATGGTATAAAAGACCAAATATGTACCAATAAGTATATTTATTTAATTTTTTTTTTTGTTATTTATTATAATTTTTGAATATTAAAAGAGTAGATTTAATAATACGAGTATCTAATTTCAATAGTAAATCCACATTTTTTCTATTAAAGATTATTTAACTAAGTTAGTAATGCTTTAAATAAAGTGGCTGACTAACTAATTTAGCATTAAATGTTTTAACATTTTGTTACTCTCTTTCTCCTTCACTTTTTTGGGTTATTAAACTTTTTATGGCTTAATTTTTGTAGTTTTCTTTCTTGATGTTTTTCTTTTTATCTTTTACTTTTTATATATTAATTAATACAATTTGCTTGAATTAATTTTTTATTAAAACAAAAATTTCTTTATTTTTTAAAATGGCAAACTAGACTCTCTGTTACCATATCATATACATATATATAAATATATAGTATACTAGCTTAATACCGGCATTCTCCGCTACCTCTATTTAAATTAAATAAAAAGTTTAATGAATAATAAAAAATTATAGAAGCCACAATTTAAAAATTGTAATTTTGAACTTTTGGTATGATGACGTATATTAGTACCGAAATTGTTTGGACCAAATATAAAAACTTTCTATTTAACTGTTCGTTTGAAATACAAAAATCAATGCCTACTTTGATAGAGAGGTGCTTTTCCGATTCCACCTACGAGTATTTTTTTTACTGATGATTCGAATTACCTACGAAGACAAATTAAAAAAAAAACATTAGCTATAATTGTCCTCAAAATATAAAAATTATTTGTAATGTATCATACTCAGTCAGTTACGTACATACATATGTTATTCTTTAATTTTTTATATATAATAAGAGAATATAAAGTTGTTTGTTTAAAAAAATTTATTTTACAAGCTTAGTTCTAAAGTTTTATGTTTAATATAAAAAAAAAATCAAGCAAAAAACTCGTTAATTAATAGGCTTTTAATTTAAGCGATTAGATCAAATCCGGTTTATTGCTTATGTTTTTTGATTTAGAAAATAAAACTTAATGCCCATAAACAAGAGTACGAGGGCAATACGAAATGTGTTTAGCCTGATATAGTGATGGAAGTGTAAGCAGCTTTATATAATTAAAACTTGTATAGTGAAAGTTCCTACAAGCGTTTCAGTGATTTTTTTAGAGGGGCTACACCTCTACTCACGCTGTGCATTGTATCGGAATTTGGAAAGTAAGGTTTGTTTTTTATTTTTTTTAAGCGCCTTATATGGAACAAGTTGCTTACCCAAAATCCAGTGTTATACCTTAATCCTTGAAAATGAGCAACAGCAAGTGCCCCATCTGTTGATGTTAATTTTTGTCTGTTGTGAAATGGTGAGGATGTTAGCTAAGTTGTTGTTGACAGGTTTTGATCCTTGCTTTCCAGTTCTGCCTGTTTACCCAGAAGGTGGCACTTTCTCCTGGTCATTCAGTTGATAGCTCAAAGAGGTTAGAGTGGAATGCCAGGGGCAGCTTTTTTTGGGATGGATTTCTCGGAGCTGGGGGAGAGCCTCTTATATCTCTGAATTTAAAAATGGTCATATAAGCATTGAAGCTTAAGCCCGATGTGGACACCCAAAAAATGTAACAAAAGCCTGAAGACAAAGCTAAAGGGCTTACTAGACGATCGGCGAGTATAAAAATTGCAGATCAAGTAAGTTCTCGAAGTAAGGTGTTGCTCATTTGTTAACATTTGAATACAAATTTATGAAGCTTGTTTGGATATATTATGCATGATAAAAGGGGTTTTAAGCATCGCATATCATATAAAACTCAAAAAATAAAGGCTTGTCACTGATGACAGTGCAAAGAAATCAAACACAGTACAGTGGGTTGCTAAGGTCATGGCAACTTTTAAGAATAAAGAGAATTTGAATATTTGAGATAAACGGACATTATAACACTTTTTCAGAGTTACGGCTTAGGTTTTCACAGCACAAATATTGTGTGCGTTTTTGGCAATCGATTAACCTCAGAGCTTTTGCCAAAAGACTGCTAAGAGGCAGTCGCTGACAAAATTAATTTGTTTATATATCTCAATTTCAATATATCAGAGCTAGAGTTTAAACCCGAAGCTCTCGTGTTAGTAAGCCAACACAACATGTTACAAAAAATATAATTTTTTATCAAAACAATGCTCTATTGCACAGAAGATGGCAAAATGGCAATGGCAAAACTGAAAGAATCGAAGTATTCATTCTTTGACCATTTCTTCCTTTTCTGATTAGCTGCCTCTGGTTTTGACCTGCTAACAAATCTAAAAAAAAAAAAAAATACTTGCTGGCAAATGTTTTAGGTAGAAAGGAAGAGGAGCCTCTGAAATATTATTTTATTCTAGCATTTCGGGAAAAATATTGAACTAAAACTGTGGTCACATAGGGCAAAAAATTTTCAAGAAAAACGTAACCACTAATGTAATAATAAATTTTAATAAGAAATATTATTGCGATATTTAATTAATCAAACTTGAGGTGATTACAAATATTCGTCCAGTGTCACCGTAACATAAGGAGGTTAGAAAAATTGTAACAATCTAGTTCTAGTTTTTACAATGTTAGGCTAAAAATAGTTCGAGGTGCCCTCGCAATTCGTTCTTAGATTTTTCGATATCTTATTAGTAGCCGCATTAGTTATTCAGTCTTAATTAAAAACAGTTCAATGGCTTTAATACTTTTCTCCTGAAGCTATAATGTTTTTAAAATTCACATTTTTGTTATATTTAAAATTCAAAATTATTCAATAATTATGTTTAGATATGTATTTATGCATATATAAGTACGTACGTGTGAGTGTTTCAACTCTTACTTGAGAGTGTATACTTTTAACACATTTTTTTTTTCTTAAATAAGTATGTGAGACAATGAAATGAAAATGATTGTTGTTAAATGAGAAGTATTTATACAATCAGTCTGTCAAGTGTCTAAAAATGTGTTATTATTTGAATTGTAAATGCAATTATTTTTACCACGAGTACTATAAAAACAATGTTAATTTCATATAACATTAAGACAAGTAATAAAAAATAAAAGTATTTCTCTTCAATTAAAAAGTAGATATAAAAATATAAAAAAAGGAAAGAAATGATTTCAAGTAAACTGGTTATGGTGATGAAGCTATTTTGTTTATGCGGTTTTGTTTCTTATATTTTTTCTTTAGTTTCATTTTTTTTGTTATTATAAAACACTTAAAAAGTTTTATAGTTTAAATAATTAATAGAAACATATTTTGTAAAAAAAATCTATTTAAAATTAAATTTTCAATTAATTGTCAAAAGTAATTTATTTTTAATTATAAAATAATGGCATCATTTGATATATTTGTATACAAAATTCAGTTACAGCATATGCATTTTAAATATCGTCGTGCAGGAGTTTATGTGCTATAACCGCTATATTATATATTGCGAGTTTTTGACACCAAAATTTTTAAAATCTGCAATCCGTTTTCGGCTATTTATCTCCGAAACTGGACGAGATATCCGAAAACGGATTTCAGACTTGAAAAATTTGGGGTCAAAAACCTAAAGTGGCATTATTAACTCGAGATATAATGTCGGATAGAGCATATAAACTACCGCACGACGATATGTTTTCTTATTATGATGAATGCATCATTAAGAGAACATTTCTAAGAATTTTTTTTAAATAGTTGTTTAATTTAAAGCTATAAAATCTTTATTAATATTTTTAATGTCTGCAATAAAAATTATTTTTACTTTTTTGCTTTCTTTTCTACAAAAAAAAACTAATTAATGGTATGCTTGTATCTTATATTTTTTTTGCTATGTTTTGCATAAATTGTATTGTTATTTTTTAATCTTTACAAAATAACTTTTAACATTTTCCTAAAATGATTAAAGGGAAATTTTTCTCAAAATTTTGTTTTCAATTGTTTAGAGTTGTGTTTTATTTATTTTTTTTTTTTTGGTTTGGGTAAGGAAACAAACTGTAACAACTTTCTCGGTTATTATGAAGTTCAAATTATAGTCTGATGGTATTTTTTTAGAGTTTTGCAATTATTTTGTGCACAGTGAAGAAAACCAAATACTTATTTTGGGTGGTGTGCTATACGAGAATTGTAATCATAGCAGCATAGAAAAAAAGCTAAATTACTAAATTGTAAGGATAGTTTAAGTGTAAGGTGTGTTTAAGTGTTACAATTTTACTTTAAGGAAATGAAACGAAAATTGGGATGTTGAAAATAAACGGTTTCAAGTTTTAAAAAAATTATGTACTTGAAAAATTTAACTTAAAATATATGTTCAGTTTGCACTGTTAACTTTGTCAGTAATTCTTGAAAATTTAGGCTATAGAAAAATACTAAAGTTGAGTCCACATTATATTAATGTCATGTGAAAAGGGTTTATACATACATACATATATACATAATTGGCCATGACAACCCTGTGTCAGGGTTACGGCCTAGCATCTTGCAGCACTCATGTTTTATCCATGAGTACCGGGACCTACAGTTTAAAATGGACTCCGAACGACAGATTTGAGAAGCTTTTTCAGGGCAATTAATTACTCCCAGAGATTTTTGCCAAAATACTGTTGAGAGGTAGTCGCCGAAGGAACTAAATTTTTCATATTTCTTTTTTTCAAGATGTCAGAGATGAGATTTGAACCCGGCGCTATCGTCTTAGTAAGCCAACACACTAACCATTAGACCACGGCAACTATCTTATATAAAACATACCAAGCTATGTTTTCAAATATCGTTTTATTTAATTGCAATGAGAACCCGGTTGAGAAAGCAAATCTTTTAGCTGATCTATTTACAAGTAATCTACCATAACCGCAAGTACTTTAAATGCTGTTCAAGCTGGAGAGAAGGTGGATATATTATGTGCTATATTTCTTGGAGTCCGTGCTGACAAAAGAGTTCTTGTACTTACCATATACAAATTTTTTGGGCCGGATGGTATACCACTACTGGTTTTGAAGCAGTGCTCTTCGATATCTAACTGGAAGATTACTAATGTAAAACAGTGAAGCAGGTAATGCTGAATACTATCGCCCACTCTTTAAAGTTATGGCGAGCAGGACAAATCATCACCTTATGAAGTATATTTTATTGAAGCTTAGTGAGTCACAGTACGGAATTCTCTCTATGTTATCTTTTGATAATACTCTCAAAGAGGTGGGGTGGCTCTATAAAAATAGTTATAGACGGTGTTTCTTTCAAAGCGTTCAGGCTAAATTTGAAAGTATCGCAAAGCTCCGTTTCGATATTTCTTAATGATCTTCCTATTTTGATTTCAAATGATGACAACATTTGTCACTCACATTCATTTAACTAAGGCCGATCATTTTGGAAAAAAAAGGAAAAAGGGCAGAGGATGACGAGGTTAGTAACGTTTTGTGTAATTGAAGTTCTAAATTTGGGAGTTAATCCTGATGTCCATTGGAATAATTATTTATTTTGGTGCAATTTCATCAGAATAAACATTAATTCCAAATAACCGAATAGAGCCTTTCAATTCTCAACGAATCACAGAATGAGCTACAGTTAAAGCGGCATTATTTTTCCTGTCAAATACGATTTTATTGAGTTTAATCAAATTCCCCCCTTCCCATAACCTATTTGCCTAGAGCAGTAGAATAATACGCATGAGTAGGTGTTGCGCTCTAAGTACTGGCTTCCTCGAAAAAAACCAATAACAATGTAATTGTAGTCCCAGGTAGAACAATATAAGTTTCATTCACTCCTGTTATGTAGAGTTTGTTTATGAACGTTGTGTTAGAATTTTTAAAAAAATGTTAGTTTAAACAAAAATGGTCCACGATTACCTACAATAAAGACGTTAATTTAGAGATTACTCTAATGATTTTTTTTTTGGTGACGCAACATTTTTTTTAATCTAGCCTTAAGAGGTGATTGTAATAAAAAGTTTTAAACAATTTGATGAATTTTTACGTTAAAAAATTAGCATTTAAAATCAATACACTTGAATAAAAAATTCCCGCTAAAACTGAATAACCATTTATAATAGAAAACAAAATAGAGTTGCGTTAATAGTTTGGTTAAATTAATATAATAATACTTAAAAATTAACACCAATAAATCAAAAGACTTAGGACACATACTCAATTACCAAATATATAAGCTCTTAAACAAATATGACCTTTAAAAACATCAATTCTTATCACCTTTATGTATCAAAACTCTTGTGGAAAAAAATCAATTCCACATTTATATTAAAACATGACAAATTTTTACTCTGATGTCACAACAACGTGTAACCCTGGTGACGAACAGTATTCGTAAATCTTAATAAAATATTCCACCCTTATTGAGATAGACAGATTTTAAAACACTTATAAAAATAAAACAAACAATAAACATAATAAATATGGAAATTAAAATTAAAAATTAAAACCAGTTTTATATAAAAATACCGAAATGTTTTTAAATCTGTTGAATTTGTTTTGCTTTTGATATTATTGAATTCAATAAAGAAGACAAATCAAAGATAGGAGTATAAACTAAAATGCCTCGAGCTTTAAAACAAGAAGGCAAGTGTTGGTTTTCATTATAAGTATAGTCGTACATAAAAACCAAAATAAAATAAAACCTGTCAAAAGTGTAAACAGAAATGTATTTTTGGTTTTAAGCTAACAACAGAAAAACATAAATTAAATTTTAAACGACTGCTATTAATTATAAAAGAGAATAGAAAATTATTTAAAAACAAATACTCGCATACCATCAAACGAAAATGATGAATAAATAATTTTGCTATAGGCCAATACAATACAAATTGACATTTAATAGTTTTTGTTTTAATATTGTAATTAATAAACTTAAGTAGTTACTATTTTCTTTACATCCAAAGTATTTAAAGAACATGCTCCAAGAAATTTTAATGTTCAAGGTTTTCAAGTGTCTATTTTTGTTCTATGACGTATTATGTGTTGTGAAAACTTCTTTTGTTCTTCTTACTTATTAGGTCATTCTGTATAACAAAGTATATAAAAAGAATTATAAAAATAGTCATGGTTTATTAATTTCAGTGAAGTATTTCATTCTGGTATCAAAAAAAAATATGTAAAACAGTCCTTAACAAAACTTACGAAAAATATAATTCTTTTTGAAATATAAAAATTAAAATCTTTACTTAATGGTTGAGACCCCTTAACAAACAACTTTAAAACGACTAGTGGCTTAGTCTAATGGCACTAGAACCTAAAACTATAAAATGTGTGATCGTTTAGCATATATGTATGTTGAAGGTAGTGAATGTACGAACTCAAGTATGGCCATGACAGGGCTTCGCTGCGTTAAATCCTTTTATACAGAATACCGGAAGCATGAAAAACCTTGTCTGTAAAAAGTTTTATTGGGTAAAGCCAGAAATAGTTTAAAATTTTCCTGTTGTTGCACTCTATTAACAATTTTGAACCAATTATTTTTAGGGTCATTTTTAATCGAGGAAATTTTTAATTCTTCATATTGAGACGACAATTAATTTAATTGATCATAAAATCAAACAGCTTTTTCCTTTCAATATATTTATTACATAGCACACTAAGAACTAGTTTACTAAGGGCAGTCTGTTAGTGGTTAGAGCGCACGAAGAAAAACTCAAACGGTCCAGGTTCAAATCCCAGCAGAGGTGAAAAAAGAAAAAAGTTAGTTTGCGGTTTTTTCAAAATTACAATTTAAAAATAAGAGGATTCCTCTCCCTTCATGAAACCGCTCCATGACATTCTGTTTCACCTTAACCATTCATAACAAAGACGAATGATCATTAGACAAGCGCCACCTATTGGGCAGTAGCAGCTAACCCTACTTAGCAAAGGCACTTACCACACAATCAACATGCATCGATTAGGCAATTGCTTTTGATCATTCAAGGGTGAAGGTATTACACTGGCTTTTGAATGCTCAATTCACAGCAATTTGTCTCATTCCTAAGGCGCTTAATAATAATATATAAATATATAGACTGTACTTTCTAAAAATGCCAATACAATGCACAGCATCAGTAGGGGGTTTACTTCTGAGTATTGGTCTAAAAAAAAAAAATAAACTACTTTAATTCTAACTCATCCTAAATGGTAAAGATAAAAAGATTTATGATATTAACTGGTGTTTGACAAAATGAATTACTTACTTACTTATTTTGCCAGCTACAATAAAATATTCATATTACATATTTTCGAATAATTACGAGCGGACTGACTAAGACCATTTGCTTGGTGTAGTCTTACAGACCAGGGCCTTTAGTTTGAATCGAACAGATAAAACTTGTACTAGCAGTCGAGAACACTACTCACTAGACTACTGGGATATTTAAACTTCCACTAACTCATTACAAAGTATAAAGGAAAAAAAAAAACTAATTCCAATGCATTGAAAACTCGATTAACTGGGCGTCTATTAATCGGTTTCATCTTTTACCCGGCATGCGGTTCTTTTTATTTTTTCCTCTATTATCCGTGATTTTCCTCTATTTACAGTGTTACATTCATATGTCTTTTATTATGTATGGTTCGCCATTTTTTGATTTTGCATTCTCTCTGACGATTTGAATGTTTTGTATGAAAATATGTGGTATATTTGAATCTCTAGTTACATAAATCGAATGTTTAAATAAAAAGAAATTTAAACAAGTAAATATAACGTCAATTAAAAATTTGATTATTGTTATTAATATATGCAATTCCAAAGAAATTCTATGAGACTTGCGTGGCTACAGGCGAAAACATATTCAGTTCAGATGATGTAGAATTTCTTCAAGAATGCCATTTCCTTCATTGATTGAGAAAACATTGCAAAAACAATGTAAATCAAAATTCAAAAATTTAGTTTTAATCTAATTAAGGCGTTTTATGACGAAACAAAATTAATTTAAAATAATATCCGTAATACAATGCGGATTTTTAAATCATTCAACAATAAAAACAATGCTTGCAATTGAAAATGCAGAGGTCCAATTAACGCCCGAGTACTTTTTAGTTAAATCTACAGGTCTGTACTTGATTATTATTTTGTTGTATTAAATAAGTAGTCAAATAAGGGATATTTTAAATAGTATGGGATTACATATAAAATTTAAATGTTTTTTCTGTGGCAATAAACCAAATATATGTATAACTCAAAGCGCTTTAATAAACATGTTGACGTTTTAATCTCGTGCCTATACCAAAAATAATTATACATTTTATTTATTTTTATTCACGAATTTATATTTGTTAATGAAAGTTGTCACCTCCCTCTTTTAATTAATTTATGCTACATGGTTATGAGTGTGTGAATTTAGGATTTTTTTTCGATTAATTTATTACTCTGTCATAATAAATTATGAAAAAATGCTTATTTTCACTTGCTGCAAATAAAACAAAACAAAATTAAAATAATTAAAACTAAATTTTGTCACACATCCATTGAAACCTAATTAAGGTAATGAAAGTGAATAAAAGAAATTTTTTTTTGGTTAAGAAAGAAATTGTATACTTTTGTTGAATGTAAATAATCGTCTGTATATTTAAAATACATTGGAACAGTGGAGACATTATGAAGGTAAAGGTCTATTATGCATTAGCTAATCATATACTTTCTATAAATAGGCATAGAAAGTTTTAATTAAAAAAAAAAAATAAACCAAATAATAAACCCACTTATTAAACCAAAAATTAATAAAAAGTAGTACTGGCAAAGTATTGAGTATTAATACTAATTTTTGAGTACTCTACTACTCCAAGGTTGTCTCTTCGGTTGCGCCTTCTTGTCAGAAAATTACTTAGCCTAGGTCGTTTAAAATGGAGGCTTTACCTTTGCCTACTGGTAAATTTTTTTGTATTTTAATAGCTTGTGAACTATACCCAGCAGAAAATTTTTCAAATTTGGAAGCAATAAATAAAACTGTAAGCAATAATGGCAGCATTATATGGTTTATTCATACCCTAAAGCTTTTAAAAAAAATTTAACTAGATTTTGCAATAAATATTTTAATGAAATATTTAAAATAAATTAGGCCTTCATTTCTACATCAATCAGTATAGCCATATTAGTAGAAAAAGGTATTATTTATGAAATTTTAAAATTTTTCTACTCCGAAAATATTTTGACCTTCTTAGAATGCAAGTTTTATTGTTAAAACATTTTTTCTTCTTCTGTATACTCGCACATGTAAAATGTGCGTCACTATAAATCTGACACATTTTTCAAAGATATTGTGATTAAGAAAAATAATTTTGATTAAAGGTGAAAAAAGTTATTAAGAAAAATGGGTGTTACACTTTATAGTGACGCACATCTTATAATATTAGTGAAATATCGGCATGATTCTGTCCATTTCTAAATGTCTAACACTGCCCACTTCTTAATTGATAATGTAAATGGACACCAATTGGTTGTATAAAATTTTGAAACCTTCACTCTAATCGTGTACATACCTACTTAGGGGGGTCGTGGTAAAGTGGTTAGAGCGCGAGCGCGGAAACTCAAGTGACCGAGGTTTAAATCCCAGCGAATGAGAGAAAAAAAAAATAAATTTGCGGTTTTTCAAAAATTATAATTTAAAAAAAAATAAGAGGTTCCCCCCCCCCCCCCTACAAGAAGTCCATCATCCAGAAACTGCTCCATGACATTTTCCAGTCTATTCCACCAAGAAACGAATGATCAGGAGTACATCGCTACCCTCTGGGAAGATAACAGCTAATCTACATAAAAGATGCTCACCACCCGCATTCAACATCCATATGGGGCAATTGCTGTTGATCATTCAAGGGTGAAGGTATAAAACTGGCCTTTGAGTGATCAAATTGACAGCAATTTATCCCATTGACATAAGGCGCTTAACATCGACACATCCATCTATATATTCAACATTCCAATACAATGCACTGCATTTAGTAGGGGTTTACCCCTGAGTATTGGTCTTAAATAAAATACATACTTGTGTGGGAGACATCATTCTTACTTATACGATTCCGCTTTCAGACTAATAATTGGTATGAAGTTATCTATAACAAATTTAATGAATATTACTGTTACTATTTTAAGGATCTAGACAAACAAATATTTACTTTGTGTCATAAAGCCTATATTTAGCTCTTTACACATATACCGAAAGATACTGTAAAAATTTTAGCAAATCGGTTCAGCCGTTTAGAATTCAAACTATCAAACAAAATCACAAACATACATTTGCCTTAAAAAAATTGAAATTTCATCTATTAGCTGACGTCTACAGTTTCATGGACATAATCTTTCTTTGTAGTCTCTGTAGTCAAGTGTTTGGACTCACACAACTTGGGGGCTGCCAGAAGCCAGGTCGTAACCTTTAAACAGAGTTATAATGGCCAATTACACTGGTCAAGACAACTCTTGTTTTCTTTAATTTTTTTCTATTATTGGCAACTTCTGTGACCCCGATTGTTAGAAATATACTGGAGATTGCCAACAACTCTACTTTTTGAAATATACAATTTTCTTATTTTTTACAAAAAATTTATACATTTGTTAACAAAATTTCTATCGAATACTATCAAATGATCTTTTATAACATTTCCTTGAATGAAAAACAATCAGGATTAAGCAGATAACATATTCTTGACGAAGCCAAATTGAAAAAAACTATAGTATATATTTTAATATTCAATAAATAATCAAAATGTAATTGAAAATAATATGTGAGGGCAGTTAGCTATAACTTAAAAACAAGAGCTGACGTATTGAAAAATATACGCCATTCTGATATAGAAACAATAAAAATCTCGCATGTAACAACGAATTTTTGATATTTTGTTGCTCAGTGATATGTATTTATGTATATAATCTTTTCAAATTTCAAGTCAATGGCCCCAGCATTTTCGTCTGTTTAATTTTTAGTAAGTTAAGTCAGCATTTGCTTCTCTTCTCTTCATCACTTTCACCTATTTAGTAAGAGTTTTACTATTAAGTGTGTGAACTCAGTTGAAGGCTGAAGTGATATGTAATTAATTTTTTTTATTCTAATTAAAATTTAGCAAAATTTTTTTAAAAAAATTATAATGTTGCCTCATGCCTTAAAAAACTTGTTAATATTAAAAGTGAAATTCTTAACTTTTCGCTTTCATGTTCAATGTTTTTATTAAATTGGTAATGTTTTTTTTTTTTTTTTTTGTTTTTCCTATTTTCCTACTGAAGATCTCTTTTTCTTTTCTTAAAATAACACCATGATGATTAATCATAAAAAATAACAACAAATTAACAACTTTATTATTGTTTGATTGCCCACAAAACGTTAAAAATATGTTTAAATTAAAAGAAAAAAAAAAATTTAAAATCTTAATATATCAACAGTTAACGACTAGATGGCCATAAAAAAATATGCCTCATAATCACCGACAAGTAAACGGTCATGAGGCACAATTGTTAACCATATAGACAATTTTTTATTTAACCTTTGTTTTAAATTAAGTTTAATTTCCTTTTCCGTTTAAGAAAAAAAAATATTTTTTTTCACTACCACTGTCAGATTTCTTAAGTTTGCAAAATAACATTATTATTAATATTAAGTTTTGTATATATGGATATGTATACACAAAAACAGAAATAATAAAATTTATAAACAAGTTGTTAGCCTACATTTGAAACAAGAAATGAAAAAAAAAACAATACAAGCAAAAACATTTTTTTAAAGTTAACGAGCTTAAGGTAATGAGTTTTACTGAATATTTTCCCCTCAAAAGCTCATTTTCGTAAAAATCTAAGATGAAGGGTTTTGAATATCAGCCCTCGATATGCTGGTTTTATTCTGATAAATCCCATTACATTAGTTTATAAAAAATTTCTTTATAGCTCTTTTATGTTAGCGAATGAAGAACCAATTTCTCTCAAAACCCTTTTATTCTTCTCTGTGAATTTATTGGTTCCCTATATCCCGTATATATTGAATCGAATTGCTTTTAAAAACAGTTTTACGTTTAATTTTTCTTCTAGTTCTTCTAGTCTATTTGTAAGCCTTTAAGGCTTTAAAACAAAGTTTTAAGCAATAGTATTTGTTATAAAAGCAGACTTTTAGCTCTTTTTTATAACTAGCTTTAATAACTAACAGCCTTATTTATAATAAAAAATTAGCAGCTTGTTCTACACAGTGGCTAAGTTTGTCGTTTCTATACGTGGAAGTTCTTACCCAAACGAACAAAGTATTTAATTTTTTTGATTCTGTCACTGGTTATCAAAAATAAGATATGGAGAGTTTTAATAATATCAGTCTATAGCGGGTGATAAACTTACCAGATGTTTGTCCTATATGCTAATATGCCGTAATCTTCTTGCACAAATATTTATAATTTTTTACAGTAAAGTAAGCAAATTTTCAACAATTTTCTAAGATTTGCTTAAAATCTCTTGACCTAGTTAATATGTTATCCTACACAAATAAACTCTTTCCCAATAACTATATTTCAATATTTTCAATTAATTTTAAAAGAAAATTAAGCAATTAATCATTTCAAATGAAAACTTTATAACAAATCTAAAGGCTACAGTCATTTACATACATATTTATATTAAGAATGTAGCAATACCATGTCACGCAAAAAATTCATATATAAACCAACCTTAAACTAGCATTCACAAAACAAAAAAACACAAAAAAAAAAAAAAAATTCATCAAAAGAAACCTATTAAGTATTTAAAAAAGATTAGATAATGCAAAAAAATAACTAGCATTATACACGCTTTTAAATGAGCACATACTAAATGCGTTTGTTTTTTGTTGTTAAGAAAAAAACAAAGTTAATAATGATAAAAAAGCTAAATAGAAAAATTACACAATATTGCGTGCATCTAAATAAATAAGTAAGAAAATAAAAAATAAAAACAAAAATCAATAAGTCAAACAACAAAGTAAAGATAAGTTGTTAAATATCAAACAGTTATTGACACACTCATCTTTGTTTGAAGAAATAATCGGCAAAAACAACACATTTTATTGCTGTTGTATTTGCATAAAGCGTGTTAAAGAATATTTTTTAATTTTTTTTTTTAATTCAAATTAAAATTTATTTTAGCTATTGATTTATTTTTAAGTTTCAATAAAATTTTAGAATAATTAATCTTTTTTTGTTTTTAATCACATTGCAATGCTATTAAACTGGCAAACAAAAGACTTAAGCCTCAAACTTGATTTAAAGTTTCTTGCATAAAATAATAACACGAAGTGGTATAAGTAAATGGTGAGAGAAAAACTACAAATATTTTATTAAAAATTTTGATTAACATTTTAAACAAAAATCTACTATTTTTATTGAAAAATAAATTTTTTTTTTAACAAGACATTGTGATCAAGTTTATTAAGTACAAGACAACTTCTTTAATATTTATTTATATGATTTGCAGTTCTCTTTTTTCATTAAGAAAAAAATTACAGAAAACATATATAGTATGTGTGTTAAATTTATGATGAAATATTTAGTTGTTTGAAAAGTATGTGCAAAGTAACTTTAAACCGTTTTATTTTAGATTTTGTCATTGTCTTGTCTTGAAAGTAGCAGTTGTATTCGTTTTAATATCAGCAAATCATATTCAGTTTCTCATGTCATCATCTCTACAGCATCATCAAATCATAATAATGATTGAAAAACAAGCAATGACGCTCTTGCTTTTAATGATGATTATGTTGTTAAAATAAATAATTTATTTGAATTTTTGTTATTTTTATATTATCATCTTTTGCATTAAACAGGTATAGTGTGGTGATGTATGATGGTTGTTGTCGTGCGAATTTATTTGATTGACAAAAACCTTTACAAAAGCATAGCATTAAATATGTATTTTTTATTTTTTTGTTTCTGTTATACATCTATTGCTATTATTTCGTTTAATATTTCTCTCATATACATATTTTACATGTTTCTTGGGCTTGAGTTCACATAATAACGTGTAATAGAACGACTAGCATGCCTCTCATATTTTTAGATAAATAGTTTAATTTTGCAATAGATTTATGCTTTACTTATAAATAAATCATTAATAAATGTAAATACAATTGTTTAACTTTATTAAAAAAAAAAATCAGGGTTTTTTTATTAAAATCAACACCCGCCGTTTAGTGTAATAGAAAAAAAGTTAGTAATAAAAAATTAAAATGTGCATTTATTTTATTAATTAAAGATTATGTTTTCATTAATTTTATAAGCAATTTATGCAAATTATCATATGTGGTCATACATCAATATGAGATCAAAAGTGAGTCATTCAAAATTAGGATTTTACTGCAATACATGAATAAACAAATTTCTTATGAATTTAAACAAATTGGTTAACAACACTTTTTTTTCAAAATAAAACAATTCGCGAAAAAATGTTTAGTAGTATTATGAACATATGAAACTATTTGATTTATTGCATACAAATATTTTGAAATAAATTAAGCATGAGGTCGTATTTGAAAATGAAAATGAAAAATTTGCCTGAAATAGCAAAGAAATACAATAAAACAAAAAAAAAAAAAAAAACAAAAGAAAACGAAACAAAAGCTTAAAATAATTTTTTTAATCATTAAAAAATGCTTCTTGAATTCATTTTAAATGCATTTTTACATATAAATTATAAAAATTGGTGCACAAGTGATTTGTCATATATCTTAGAATATTCAGTTTTGCAGAAGATAGATTCGATGCTGTGCATTGTATTGGAAATTTTTGTTAGGGGAGAGTGTTTTTTTTTTTTTTTCTTTTTTCTGTATTGTATTAACCACCTTACGAATGAGACGAGACTATTTGATCACTCAAAGACCAGCATTATATCTTCAATCTTAAATCATCAACAGCAATTGCCCCATTTGTGGCTGGTTGATGACTATGAAGTGAGCATCTTTACTAAGTAGGTAGCTGTTATCTTCATAGTAGATGGCGCTTTACTCCTGATCATTCGTTTTTTGATTGCCTGGTAGAAGAGAGTGGAATGTAAGGGGACGATTTCTTGTTGATAGATTTCTATTATTGATCTTGGCATATTGTTCTTCGTTTTATTGAGCGTTAGGCAAGGGAATTCTTTTGATCCATATATTATCAAACTTTTTTAATTTTTTCAATTCAAATACTGTATTTCCTCATATGAAAGCCAAAAAGCCCTAAGTTATATTGAACAAATTTTACCAGACAAGCAAAAAATTTTCGAAAATAAAAAATAAACTAGAATAAATTATATCAAAATTTTTTCAGGTTAAGCTTATTTTTTATTAAACAATTAGTATTTAAAGAAAAATGAGGAGATTTTGTATTACTTACATGGTTTTTGTAATTCTTAAGAAATGTTTTCTTATTTTCTTCATTAATAAAATTAAATATTTCATAATTCAATTACATAATCTAATGTATTCAAAGAGCATTAGCTACAGAGGCCATCAGCTCCCAGCTAAATTAAATTAATCAGTAATCTTACATATAAAATATAAGTTTATAAAATACATATGTACATGCAAATCAAGATTTCAAGTTTTTTTTCACTCAGGGGCAACTACTCATGCAGTTCATTTGCTGGCCTAGGAAGGGGGAAAGAGGGAGTACTGCTTGCGGACATTTGATTTAAACCTATCGATATCGTAATTGGCAGATAAAAAAATTCGTTGGAAATCCGTTCCATAAACGAGCGGTACGACTAAAGAACGAATTCTCTTTATAATCCATTGTGCGATTCACTGGTCAATCAAATGCTAAATGATGTGCTCTGAGAGAGGTACGAGTAGTTTCTTGTAGACGAGAGGGGGGGGGAGGCTTCTTATTTTAAAATTAGAATTTTTAAAAAACCGCAAACTAACTTTCTCTCCTTTGCTGGGATTTGAACCTGGACTGTTTGAGTTTTTGTGAGAGTGCTCCAACCACTATACCACGCACCCAACCAGGTTTAATTTTTTGTCACTTCTTGCTAATTTATTTGTTTTTAAGGAATTTATTTCTTATATCATTGACGATTTCTTACGCTAAAAGGTTTTCCCTTAGTTTTGTCATTACTTTTATTACGTCTAGCTTTGCTTTCATAACTTTTTCATTCATTCCATATTTTTATTACATCAGACATCATAATTAACAAACATGACTTTAATTTGTACCTTTTTCTATCTTTACAGGTAAGAATTGTAGCATGAATTTCATTTTATAATTATAAGATGAAGGCATAAAACCATAACAAAACCAACCATACTCTTCTTAGAAATTGGTAAAGGTAAGATAAATTAAAAATACAGTCCACACAAGAAGTCAACGAGGCTTAACAACTTGTTTACTGATTTTTATTACAGATACGAGTATATGGTTTAATAAAGTTAAACAAAAGCTTAAATAAATATGTTAAAAAATTAGTTAAATTTAATTTTACAAAATATCATCAACATAAGCAATGGTCAGCCACAGTTGTAGTTTAAATATGAAAATAAAATACAACAGAAGTTACGTTTTTTAATGTTTCAGTGCGCTTAACATTATTAGGGGAAACAAAATTAACTACAAACCACTTAATTTGTTGGCTATTTGTAAAATATAAGGAAATAATTTTAACGCCTTCTTTTGTTTTGTTTGGAAAATTAATAACTTTAACAATTTCAAGGTTTTCCAAAAATTATGGAGTACTTTTATTAACTATTACTTACATATTTGAAAATTTGTCTGTATATTTGTGTTTAATATTTATGATTATGATTTCTATCGGTAACATTTTCGATTTACATAACTTTTGTTTTTTCCTTAGCATTTACATTTATACTTTCCTTTCATTTAAATTTATTTAATTTTTACCAAATTTATGGGTAAATATATGGCAAATTTAAATTCACGTTTTTATTGCTTATTTTTAAAGAAAGTTTATGTCTTAAATCTTTTGTTAAAAATAAATATTGAACAAAATTAGCATTAAAACATTAAAAGAAAAAAAAAAGAAAATAAGCAAATATTTTATTTAAAAAAATTAAGCAATAATCCAATTTTAACAAAAAGCTACTAAATAAAGGTTTATACCAAATAAAAACGAAACTCGCCACATTTGATATACTCAAAGCCTTTCACTTGTTTCAACAAAATTAAGCAGTTCTCGCAAATAAGCTTTTTCTTATCATATGCCTTGAAGAGCAAATGTTATGAAATTTTAGTAGTACGCTTGTATAAAGACAGACTGAGACGAAATATGAACTTATCACTACTCAGTTATAGCATACAATGTTTATATAGGTTTTTTTATAATAAAAAATAGGTGCTCAGACATCAATAGCTTTGCAAATCCCATTGTTATTAATAAAAGCCTTTGTCTTTTCCTGCACACGATTGAAGAGTCCCAAAAAGGACTTAAAGCGTTTTTTATGAAAGTTCTATTCTATTTTGGGAGGACTAAAGTTATTATAAATTCGAAGAAGGTCATATGGATATCATGCATTGTTTCAATATCTAAAACTTTGGAATGTTATTTTTGTTATTCGCAAACTATATTTTAATAATAATTTAACTAAAAATATTTTCAATTAAAACCCTTAAATCGATTTAATAAATTGTTGGGTGTTGGTTGGAAATCAGCTAAAAATTTAATTAATATTACAAATAAATTAACCGGAATTAATTTTTGTTTATTTTTTCTGTGATAGATACGTTCCAAATAATTTCGTTTATAAAAGATTTGTTTTCTAAACAAATTTAAAATGTTCGTTTTTCAGTCAATTTACTTAATTTATATTGTGGTTACACATTTTAATCCAATAAGTAGTTCTAAGTCGCCATGGTCTAGTGGTTAGTGTGTTTGATTCCTAAGACATAAGCCCAGAGTTCAGACCCCAGCTCTGACATCTCGAAAAAAAAGAAATATTAAAAAATTATTTCTTTCGGAGACTACCACTCAGCAGTTTTCTGGCAAAAGCTCTGAGAGTAACTGATTGGCATGAACAAGCTTCTCAAGTCTGTCGTTGGAAGACGACTTTAAACTGTAGGTCCCGGTACTCATGGATAAAAATTAACACACACAATATGGGTGCTGAGAGAAGCTAGGCCGTAACCGTCATAGAGGGTTATAATGGCTACTTACACTGTATTACATTTTTCAACTTCAAAATCTTAAACGTATTGAGACCCCCAAAATCTGAAAGTTTATGGGGGTAGAAAAAAAAAACCCTAGCTAAGTTTTGAATTCTTAGCTAAGGTTTTTTTAAAATTCATTTTTGAAGTTTTCGACTAGGGGGTGGATTTAAGTACAATTTTCAAAAAGCATGTAATGTTTCTCGTGAACTATCCGAAATATTGCTTTTCTCTCTCTTTTCTAATTTATTTTGTATTCTTCTAATTTATTTCTTAATTAGATTTAAAATTTTGACTTGAAATAAAATAAAGAAAAAACAACAACATTTTAATTAAAACAGTAAAACTGTCAAAAGTTAACTAATCTCCGCAAATGTTTATTAAATTTTGTGCATTTCTTTTTTTTTTTTTTTTTTCCTTAAAACATGTGTACTTAATGAACGAGATATACAAAGACTTAATTGCTTGGGACGCACTTAAGGCAGTTATAGAAAGAGTCTTAGAGAAAAATCGAGTCGACGTATGGAAAGTTTTAGTAAAAAAAATATGTTTTCGTCGTTCCAAACATGTGCCCATGACAATAAAACTTCACTTTTTAAATAAACATTTGGCAGAGTGTTCGAGAAACAATTGCCAACAGAATTTGAGGAGCTAGAAGCGGGAGTTTAAGTGTTCTATCCCTCATTTTATACATCTCGAGTTAATGATGCCACTTTAGGTTTTCCACTCCAAATTTTTCAAAGCTGCTATCTCGTCCCTGAATTTTTGTATGCTATTTTTGATCGATTTTTTTAAAATGCATTTTTGGCACATAGAGCACTAAAACTCCCACACGATGATATGATATGGAAAAAATACTAAATTATGCATCAAAACTTACTGACTTCTTAAAAATTAGTGTAAATCCCTGGCAAAAATTCACAAAAAAAGTGCGTTTGTGGTCTGAAAACTCAGAGCCTCCGAGATATGTTTGTTTTGAATTGGTTAAGGTAAAACTTTATATTTAAATTTTTGGCAGATAAGTTTTTTATTGAGACCAATACTCATGGGTAAACCTCTATTAAATGCTGTGCCTTATACTGGAATTTTTGTGGAAAGGGCAGTACGTGTATGACAGAACATATATTTTGGTTTGCTTATATTATTAAGCGCTTTAGGAATAAGATTGAATGATCAACAGCAATTGTCCCATCGTTATATGTTGATTGTGGTGAGTGTCTTCGATAAGTAGGTTTTAGTTGTTATGTATCTACTACTTCCCAATGGGTGTCGCTGTTTTCCTGATCATTCGTTTTTTCTTGTCAAGGTGGAATGGAGTGGAATGTTAGGGAGCGGTTTCTTTGTGGAAGGACTTCTTGGAGGAGGAAAAAAATTTTTGTTTTTAAATTATAATTTTGAAAAAAAAAACCGCTGAAGAGTAGAGATTTATAAAAGATCATTAAGACATATATCTTGGATATAAATGCAAACATATGCAGATTATAAATTAAGTCAACAATTTTTGCTCGAAGCTACAATAGTTATTCTCGAATTACAATCATTACAAAGACTTTATAATCCAAGTATAATTTCTCTTTAAGGTGTACCCAAAATTCATAATAGACTAATTCTAACCAAAATTATATATTTTTATTTTTATTCAAAATAGCATTAAATTTAATGATCATAAGAAAAGTCTTATTTGTTGGCAAAATATTTTAAATCTTTTATGGCATTTTATTTATATGATTCAACAGACATTATATATAACAAAGACAACTTCGTTAGTTTTAGTCATCAAGTATAGTCATCATTAGTGAAACTAATGTTCTTTTTTTTCCTATGATACTTAAATTAAATTCAATATATGTTCTTAATAGAGAAATACCACTATTAACTGTTTTAATGTATGACCCAAAACAACCAGTCTGAAATAATTTTAATTTAAAAAATTATTAAACATGGAAACTTGTCAAACAAATTTAGGCAATAAATCTACTTTGCCTATGCCCATATAAGAATTATTACAGTAATAACAGAGACTGACGTGTGTTGTGACAAACCCTTTCAGTTTTAATAATATGGTTAACAAACAGTGGCTAAGAATTGAAACCGTAAAAACTACTACTACAAAACAGAAAAAAAAACAAAAAAAACAAAAAAAAAAATTGATTACAAAGAAAAAACGGTTCTTAATATTGAGAAACAGTTGTGTGCTACGGTAGACACGAAAATCCATTCAAATTTACTCACAACTCAACGACCTTGTTAAATATTAAAAACAAGGAAAAAAAATGGAAAATAACTGCTTTCTGCCTGCATTTTAAAGTTGTTGTTTTTAGCTGAGAGCCAAAAATACATTTTTGTTAAGGTTTTTTTTTTTCATTTTTTTCTGCATGATTGCAATATAATCTGTTACTGATATTACAGCTGATTGCACTTACAAAAATGAAGGGCTTCCAATGCAGTTTTTTTTTCTTTTGCTGAAGGTCATTTTTAAATATTTTTTAGCCTCCGATTTTGTTTCTTCTTTTAGTTTCCATTACAAAATCAAGACAAGAAGAGATTGTGTCTTGTTTTCATTGGGTTTATTAACATTTAATGAATGAATAGTATTCGTATGTGTACATGCACTCGTATCTTGCGGAAATAAATTTAATTTTTTTATTTTTTTTTCTTCCAATATTGTGTCATTTAATACCTTTCACAAAAAATGCGGAATATGAGCAGTATTTTTTTTTTTGTTTTAATTATAATTTATTATAAAATATTTATTTACTGTTTGCTTAATGGAAATGTTGACTTAACACACACTTTTTATAAGTAAGAAAATGACATTGAATTGAAGTAAAAATTTGGAAAAAGAAGCTCTGAAAAGCGTAAGCCAGCTGCGTGGAAATTGTTAATTGATAGCCTATAAGTCTACTGCTGAGCATTTATTTATTTATTAAATTTTATTGGTTTCATTTATTTAAGACCAACAAGTAAATGAAAAATATTTATAAAATTTATAAATGTTTACAAATATTTCAATTCATTTTGTTAAATTTGTTTAATTATTGGCTTTTCAAGCAGACCTACAAGAAATTTTTTTGTTGATGAACAGCAAATTAATGCGGAAATCTTTTTTTCTTTTGTAACACATTACTTGTGCCATTTTTCATGTCATTAGATGTTTCTTTTAATATTTCAAATTCATATCAAAGTTAATTTTCTTTTTGTTATTTTAAAACACATAATATTGGTGTTATAATTACTAGGCTTTCATTGTAGCAGTTTCTGAATATATTGCGCAATAAGTGATGAATGTTTAAAATGGAAAAATTGTTTACATAGTCTGTTTGATAAAAATAAAAATTATATAAAATAGGTTTTTTTTTAATAAAGGGCGTCCCAAAGTTAATGAAAATACAGGAACAGTAATTCGGTATTTCATTGCTATAACGCATATTCACAAAAGATATGTGTTCCCATACTTACAAAATTCAATTAAGACAACTTTAATGATCATCAGCAGCGAAAAGAGTTCGTGGAATGGATTATTAATCACCAACAAGTGATTGCTGGGGACAAATTACGGCATTCGATATAGAACGAATTTCATATGAAAATGGTTTTTAAATTGTATGAAATTTCCCTCGATATCGAATGCCGTAAATTGCTCTCTGATATTTCAAGCAAAATAATCGTCAACGATGAAGCCATTTTTATCTCGATGGTTACGTTAATCGCCAAAATTTCATTGTTTGAATTTCGGATAATCTACAAGTAATTAGCGCATAATAAATGCATCCACAACGTGATAGAAGACATCATTTGACCATAATTTTTTTTTTAAATGAGGGTGGTTAAGAAGCAACTGTTAATTGTGCTCGATATCGCAAAATGACAGAACAGTTTGTCTACCAAAATTAGTGCTATTAATGTGGCCACGTTCACGTCAACGGGATAATTCAACCGCAATTTAGGAATAAATCTGAGATTCCTAAGTATAGAAGGCCAGACCTAAAAACTCTCACGGATATTTTAACAGGTCATTTGTAGACTTAATCGTTTAATAATAATGTGGCCAATATAAAGTTTTATTAAGACAGGGCCACTTGCCATACAGCTAATGAAATATTTCAATTACTGCATGAGACATTTTATGGTCCTATTCCTTCTTATTTCGGTAATCACAATTGGTCCCCTAAATTTAACATCATTGCCTTCTTATACGGTTATTTAAAATCAACAAGCCAACAACCACACGTGCATTACAAGAGGAAATTCGCCTTCAATTATACAGACAGGCTTTAAAAAATTACGATAAAAGTTACGGTTAAAAATATCGAGTTTTCAGCTCTTTTTCTACTACATTGGTAATAATAAACATTAAATTACTTGGGTAAAATTTAGAAAGCTATCAGCCTAATAAGCAATTTAAAATTAAATTAGAATGTAAAATTTATACTGTTCCCATTTCTCTGCATTTAGTAATTTCCTTTGTTTATAAATAATATCAATCAAAGCCATGATAACTGATTAAAATTTTTACCTGTCAAAGTTAAAGCAAGTGAGTAAGTTTTCTTCATCTGCTATTGGGAATAATTCTTCTCAAGGAAATAATTGGGCTATACATGGTTTCTATATTGAACATAAATTTTTTTAACTTTTATCGCAATTTCACAAATTCAATCATATTTTCATGTAGTATTTAAAATGGCGTTGCCCAGAATGGCCCCAAGAAATATGACCATAATTTAAAAATGCAAATTAGCCCCATTTTTGGGACGAAATTTCATAATGAAAATTAAACTAAAAAAAATACGAAGAATGACCCCAACCGAATACAAATTCTCCCCAATATTAATTTTGGGGCACATTTTCATTTATTACTTTAGGGCTTTTCTTCATTATGTAAAATAACCCTAATTTAAAGAAATTAAATATAACCCCAACAGAACGAAAAGAAAAATGGCCCCAAAATATTGAAAGTAAAAAAAAAACATTGTTTATGTACAGTATTATTTATTGAATAATAGAATTTGTAATTAGGCGAAAACTTGTATGGAATCAATAACGTCCACTCTATAACAAGGACACGTATACTTTAATTCGTTTTCTTGTACAGCTGCGGCTTGCAGCAAAAGATTGCATTCGCTACAAATTTTTGGTACTTGCAAGGTAACATAACATAACAATATCGGGGTTTCTATCGTGACAGCCCACGCAGCCAGTTTTTATTAAATTTGGTGGTAACAACGGATGAAACATCAATTTCCGATATGCTGTTTTTGCAGCATCCGACGATCTTATAAAATTTAAGAGCGTCTTAGAGCTTGACAATAATCAAACCTGTTTAGAATTATATTCGTTCATTATATACGAAAAATTATATGAAAATTTTACCAAAAATCGTGCGATTTTTGAAACTTGACCCCAAACTTTTGAGGTCATTCTTCATTTCTGTTTTTTGGGACATTGTTTCATTTCCCAGAATGAAAACAATTATTTCCCTCTAATTTTTGGGGTCATTTTTAATTTTTCACTTTGGGGCCAAATTTCTTGGCGCCATTTCATAGCGCCATTTAAAATGCAATATTTTATATATAACATCGTATCGCATTCATAATGTCCAATTTTCCAACATTCTGGTGTATAAGTCGGACTGAACCTGACCGATGGCATGGGTAAGATTACCTTTAATGGCAGATGTGACCTATTCGCATACAACAGCGACTGAAGGAAACCCCATAAGAAAAATCTAACGGTGTCAAATCATACAATCTCGGTAGCCAATTCATATTACCCTGACATGAGATAAATATGCCCTCTAATCGCTCGTGCAGAATATCCTATGTGACATGACATGTGTGGAAAGCAGTGCTGTTTTATTGAAATCACATATCGTTGATGTTCAGATCATCCAATTTAAGCCATAAAAAGTCATCGATCTATAACACACACCATTGATAGTGATTGTCTGGCTAACGTCGTTCTTCAAGAAATATGAATCACTGGCGACATCACTATAAAATTCACATCAAAAAGTGACATTTTTGGGCTGCATGGGACGTCTTGGATTTCATGGGGATTGGTATGTCGTAAATCCGTTGCCCGGATAGAACACTCACTTGAATTAAATTTTTCTATTATTTACACATTCTGTTGAAAATCTATATATACCCATGGTGATTTGGTAAAACAGACTGACAACTTATTTGACAGATGTAAGTGTAACAAGATGGCCATTTTCAACTCTCGTAATTCGGAAGTCCCTGTTGGAAGTCTTTATATTTACTAATGACAATTTTAAATGATCCTAACGCGAACAGAAATCCTCTGCACAGAAAGAATTATTTTAAATACCTGCGATGAACGCAAATTGTTGACACAATGAGAAATAATCGAATTGTTTTTAAGCACCAATTGAATTGTTATTTTGATCAAAGGTATTAATAATTCAATTAAAAATTAATTGACTATATTTAAATTATTTGAGCATTTTTTCATTAATAAATTTTTAAGGGACTCTTATAACTGCATTTGTTTGGTATTGAAATTCCCAGCTCAGAGTTTCTCAAATCTTTATTGCTCTCAAAAACAGCTAAGTTTTGACTGTTAGGTTTTGAGTTTCTTGGAGTACGTTTTTTAGAACTTCGATTTCTTCTACAAGTATACACCTATTACTAATATTAGTTATATACGTCATTTTTATTAATAAAATTATTGTATTTCTGATAGTTTACCATTGTCTTAAATTGCGTACTTAACTTATGTTTTCTGTTTAACTCTTAAATGAGTTACTCAATCCAATCCAATTTAAATACATCATTAAAATTATAAAAACAAAGAAATTTAAATCTATTTTATAAAATTATCTATAAGTAAAAGCTGAGTTCAATCTGTAGTTTAATGGCACATCAGCAGTAATGATTTATTACTCTTAAAACAAATTATTTCTTTTAACACATTCCATTTAATATTAATGTTATTTCCTTTATTAAAGATGTTTTCTATAATTAACTTTTTTCTAATTATGCAATATTTTTGGAATAATTAAAACTGCTTTTTTTTGTTTTTGTTTTGTTGTTAAAAGAAAAAGTGAATGAATTAATAATGTCATGTTGCTGTATTGAAATAAAACAAAAAAGAAACACGTACGGTTTATAAGTATTTTCAATTTACTTTAATATGTACATTTTAAGATGCAGATAATGTTTCTTTGTTTCTTAGTTTGTGTTTTTGCCTTTTTTTTTATAAAATTTTGCAAAAATTGCGACATGCAACAGTCAAAAACTGTCAGTATTTGCGGCAAGGTCATTGAAATGTGTTTAAAGTGAGATTGGTAGTGTTTGATTGGGTTTTTTTTGGGGGGGCTGTTTTGGTTTTTGGAAAGTAAATTGTCATGACGTTTAAAATTTTTTAAAGAGTTGTGGTTTTTTCTCTCCCTCTCTCTCACTCTTATTTAACGTTTAATTCCATATTATAAAGTATTGATAAGACAGACGAAAAAACGTATAATAAAAATACATAAAAATATTCGTTTGTAGTATTTTTTCATTTCTTTTACTATAAAAGTGAAGGATATAAAGTAATATTTTAGAGGTGTCGACATGCTTTTAAATTCTTGAATAATCGAACATCTTAAAATACTTGCAGGAACGAGGTTGAATCACTCGGTTTTTGTATGAAACACAGGCTTTTAAATAGAAAATCATTTTATTTTTAGGATTATGACCTAGGTTCTCTCAGCACTCATGTTGTGTGTGTCAATATTTATCCATGAGTGCCGAGACCTAAAATTTAATGTCGACTCCGAACGACAGACTTGAGAAGTTCGTGGCAATCAGTTACTCCCAAAGCTTTTGCCAGAGGAAATATTTGTTTCATATTTCTTTGGTTCAAGATGTCAGAGCCGGGGCTTGAACCGGAGCTCTCGTATTAGTAAGCCAACACACTAACCACTAGACTACTGCTACTACCTTTCCAAATAATTTTTCTTATTTGGAACAAAAAATAGTCACTCGAAGTTCAATTTGATGAAGAAGAAGAAGGTATAGTTCAGAGACTATCTTATGGATTTTTATCATGCAAACTGCTTAAGCGGTTATTTCTCTTTTTTCTAAATCATCTTTCAATTGACCAACTAAATTAGTATAATATTTGCCATTGAATATTTTACTCTTCAAAGGTGTAGTTTAATTAGTTAACAAACCCATATTGGATTTTTTGGCGCCTAATTAACTCGAGAAACGGACCTTTTTAATTGTCCTTTTAACTCTACTATACTGTGGTTGATATATGTTTCGTTTGCGGAAAATCTTATCAATATAGCAGTTGAAAAACGCCAAGCGCTCCTGCGAAAGCCACAAGATTACTTGTAAGACGAGATTAATAGATTTGCCATTTGCTAGCATTTAGCGTTTTGAGTTAAATAACTTAGCCTGCAGAAAACGAGATTAATTTGAAAATTCAGAAAGCAAAAGCTGTTACCAATCCAATTAACTAAGTTGACAATTCTTTTGCCAACTGGATGTTGATTGTCGTGGGAATGTTATACTGGTTTTACAAAATTTCTTTATATTTCATCAATAGCAGAGCTGTTACAAGAACAAGAACTAATAAAATGCAACATATATAATTAATATAATTGTTGTAGTCGCCGTGGTCCTGGGTTCGACACCCAGCTCCGACATCTTAAAGAAAAAGAAATATGAAAAAAATATTTCATTCGGCAACTACCTCTCAGCAGTCTTCTGGCAAAAGCTTTAAGAGTAATTAATTACCATGAACAAGGTTCTCAATTCTGTCGTTCGGAGTCGACATTAAACTGTACGTCCTGGTACTCATATATAAAAAAAAATTTACAGACACAACATGAGTGCTGCGAGACATAGTGTTGTAAAGGCCAGCTATGTATGTATGTATGCATGTTGTTGTAACTAAAGAGGTTACAAAAATAAGAACCAATACAATGCAACATATATGATTGTTGTTGTAACTAAAGAGATTTACATGTATGCAAGTAGGATGTCCCCTATAATATCTCCCCGTTTCTATACCCTAAGCTCCACAAAACTCCAGTTACTTCTTTTCAAAAGGCATCAGAGCCATACAAGTAACAAGAGAGTGATCCGATGACTTTAATTGTTCGTCATAGAATCTCTACACATATCATGCGAGAAGCTACATATCATGTTCGAATGTTCGGTATACCTGTTATCAGTTAGACCCAAAACACAATAAGTATACTCAGGCTATTCTTCAACAATCTGAGGCAAGATACTTTTCAGCTACAGAAACTCAACTCAACTCTGTCTTAAACCTGCATGGGATGAAAGAACTAGTTTGCTCTCGCGGATTTCCATTTTGCAAATGGTACCAACCCAATCGAGAGAAATGTTCTTGCTTTACACAGAAAAAAATATTTCATATTTGATTTCAATTAAACATTTTTTGATTTGAGTTTCAAGTTTTAGTATTTGTTTTAATTGATTATTGAGCTATATTCGAGGATTAATGGCGTTTGAAATTAATTATCAAGTGAATCCCAAAACGCCTTAGAGAGAGAACTCGTTCTTTGGGTGCACGTTTGTTAATGAAATAACCATGCAAATATCTACAAACCCCAGTTGTTCCTTCCCACTTCCAATATTACAATTTACTACATGAGTAGAGGCCGGCCTCAAGAAAAAAAAATCGAAACTTACTACTCAGGTAATACTTCCAATACAGGAAGAAAATTTGGTAGAATATCTTTTATTTAATACTCATAAGGAGTATTACGAGCGGAGATAAACTTTTGAATTTCTTAATTTTTTTGTTTAACTGCTAAAAATCTGTAGATATGAGTCTTTTTATTTATTTCCGACGTTTAACTTTTCATATTAAAATTAAAAATTATGGGTTTGGGATTTAATAGCTTTTATTTGTGCATTTTTTTTAGTATACCATTAGCTCTAAATTGCATTGATTATTATCAAATATAAAACTAAAATATTTCAATCGATAGATTACGCTAGAAATGCAAAACTTTTAATTTACTTGTATATAAACAAATAAACAATAAAACAAACTAAACCTGTGGTGCGATTCAGTAACATATTTTTACGATAATCGCATTGTTTTCAAAAGTAAACAACAGAATTGTCGATATTGCTATTCATTATTTTTTGTTTACGATGGCTCTTGTCGTAAACTAACGCCAAAAATTTTTATGCTGTTTATTCAGTTGGAAAATCGTAAATTTTTTATATTGAAATTTTGTAGAGAGATGTGCCTACGCTATTAACTAGTTTGTTTGAGAACCATTTTTGTGTGTTTGTATACCCAAAGAAACTAGAGGTTTGTAGCTTTGCTAACTTTCTACCCAAAAACAGACTGATTTTATTCGGTGCTGCCAAATTATTGCAATTTAAACATAAAGAAAACTACAGTTGTAGACTGTCGATAAAACGTACTTAGTGAATCACATAATCGTTACTGCAAACAATAAAAACTGTCGACTTCTTTTGCGAATATCGTATTGTTAAAAGTTACTGAATCCCGGTACTCTATCCACTATGCGTAATAATCAAAATTCAAATAACTTGTTTTAATTAAAAAAGGAAAATCAACAAAATAAGTAAATAAAGCATCACTACTAGTAAATAAAGAGACAATTTTTCTTCACACTGATCATCAGAAATAGTTACAAAAAAAAAAAATATTAATGGATACACACATATACGAGTAAATATATTTTATTACACTCGGTTTTTAATGTTTTTCTTTTTCGTTACGCTAAATGAAAAAGTCATCAAACTTTTGTTTGATAATTTAGCGCCTAAACATAACGAATATAACGAAGTTACGTTACTGCAGTTTACAACACTACTGTTAGTCATCGTATTATTTGTCTATTTTTGGGCAACATCTTTACTAAGCTGGTTTATTTTGTTTGCCTATTAAACCAGCCCCTACAGTCAATTGTCTTAAAACAGTTTTTGCCAAACGAAATAAAGAAAACAGCGTTTTTATTTTGTCATTTTAAAGCTTTAGCTGTAGATAAATGGTAAGAGGAAAAAACAAATACAATTTTATATTTAAACTGGTTAATAATAATTTGCGGCTTTTTGTCACGGCTGACATTGAATTGTTTTTCTTCTTTTTTTCCTTTTTTTATTGTCTTATTATGTATGTTGTTTCTGTTGTAACGTTTATCTGTTAAATGATTCCAACTGTTTTATTTTGCTTATGTTGAGTGCCATTGGGAGTTGGTAAATTGATATATTTTGTCTTTCACCAATTACTAGTAGTGACCAAAAGTAAATATTTAATGCTTAAACATGAAGACAAATGCTTTAAAACAAAAATTATTTTTGGTTAACCAATTTCATATCAAAACATTTTGATAATTTTTGTTTGCTGAGTGATTGTTAAAATTAAAACAAACAAAAAATTATTTAATTTTAATTTCCGTTATTACATACATAATTTGGATCTGAACAGACTGAACGGACATTAATAAACGAAAATAATTAATAATCCTACTGCGATCTGAACTTTGGTTTTCAAATCATGAACAGATTTATTTTTTAATATATATTGTAAATCAACTATATGGTGTTACAGTGAAACATTACTTGTAAAATAACCTAATGGAGTTTGTAGACTTTGTTGAGAGAACCACTTTTGAATTTTCATAATTTTTAATAACTCTTAAAATCACAAAAAAAAAGTTTTTTTAGTAGTAAACTGTAATTCGTCCGCGGTTTGGAAGTAAGTCTGATGTTAAAAAGTATAGAAGGCCAGACATAAAAATCCTAACGGATTTCCTCACGGATCACTGCAAAGATCGCCTTTGATGAGAATAGCTTACAGATGAAAATGTTTGTACACTATGTTCACAAGCATCAGAGACATATTGTATGAATGTGCGGCTGTTGATAAATTTAGATGAATGTATTTAGGGAGACATATGGTCTTATTGGCGTACATATCCAACACTAAAGTTTTGGACCTGCTGGTGTTCATAAGAAAGGTAGTTGGTCTGCTAAACAAACAGCAGACTCAAAGGGACACATTAGATCTTATAGGTAGCAGTGTCTTGTATTAGTGCTGAGTCTGAACCAGATAATAATAAATCACAATAGCAGCAACCGATTTTAAATTTTGAAACTCTTTCAAAATATTTGTACATGTTTTTACTTTAAGTAAACGAATCTGAAAATTTTACCCAAAATATTTCGAAAAAAAAGCTACTTAGCTTATGTACTACTAACTTGTCCGCATTTTAAACTTCACTGAGTCGACGTTTTCGAGATTCACTTGCATTAACTTTGCTTAGCGCTTTTCAGTAATAAAAAAAGAAACTGCAATAATTAACATATATGTATTTACAAAAATAAAAACAATAAATTTTTCTAAAGACATATAGGTTTACTGCCATATTCATAAAAAATATAGGATTATTATTTGTCAACTGTTGTATAAAAATTTGTCAAATAATCCCTTAATTCTGCACAAAGAAATTTTTCAAGCAAATGAATATTTATATATAAAATTAATTTTATTTTTGTTGTTGTTTTTAAAATAAATTTCAAAACCTTTACTAAAGAATTTTTTAATGAATGGATGGTATTAGAGTCGTGTTCAGTACGACACAAAATGGGGATTTAGCAGATTATAACTTCTGATATATTTTGAGCCATAGGCTAAAAGTACAATGATTCTGTGTTTACATTGTAGCATTTCAATCATATTATTCATCTATAATCCGAAAGTAGGTTTTATAACTATAAGGTCTCTTTAAATACTCTTTACTCTTTTATATTTCTTTAATTGGTTTGGTGAAATATTTTTATTAAATAAGATCGCCGAAGCGAACGACTACATTAAAGATGCGTCACCGATATGTCCGTTAGAAAAGGTTACTTCTAACAACTTCTTTTTCGTTTTTTTTTTTCGTCCGATTACGTACTTGAACAAAAAAAAGAAAATTTTATTTGATGATCCACAGAGATCAGAGAGAGAGAGAGAGAGAGAAGTAAGGGTTATGGGAGATTTGGAAAAGAGGCAGTAAATTATTCTAATAGAAATTCCGGTGCAGTTGAGTTTAATAGATCAGATGTTTAGAACAATTTAAATACTTTTTAATAGATTATAAGTAGCAGTAGGTGGTAGATTTTTGGCGACAGAAAAATTTTAATGCCATCGGAAGTAAATAACAACAAAAGTGTTAAATTTTTATGTACAACTATTTCAAAGTTGCTATCGAAAGAAAATAGAAGCTAATGCATGTATCATCTATATATATCGTATTACTTTGTGTTTTTAAGTTTTTTGATATTATTAGCCTTTGGTTTACGCATTAAACTGTTACTGGTAGACTATATATTAGTTTTATTAGGCATAAAAAGTATTACTATTTTCCGATACTTAAACAGAATTTGGTGTTAGATTTAATACCGGCATGACCTTAATCTAATTTGGCACGTATTCAAACAAAATGTGGCTCCAAAGTAACATACACCGACTGGAAGGCCACAAAAGTACGAAATTCTTTCGATTTTCAAACAATTGAAAATAGACTGAGTTATTTTTAATACAAAGGGAAGTGTTATTTTGATGAAAGAAATTATTGATTCAATTAAAAATTACCTGAAAATAACTTTATTTTTTTATTAATTTTTTCATTAGTGAATTTAATTTTTCTGGGTAAACTAGCAATCCCATTCAAATTTCTTTGATTGCAATAAATTGAAAAACAAAGATTGCCATCGCAACTGAGTCAAATTTTGTTGACTGCAATTACAAATTATAAAAACTGATCTCAATCAACATCAATTGCTCCTATGGCAGAGATATACGAGCAGACGAGCATGACTTGTTTAAGTACGTCTTTTGAGTATGAGTATTTCAAAATCATTTATCCATAAAAACTATAAATATTATCTAACAACCTATATATAGGGCTAACATTTTCCAATATTAGAATTCAAAACTGTGATTCACAAACAATTCGCAGTAAAGTATTATACTGGTATGCGCAGTTTTTTTTCTCACAATTATGAATAAATCAGTAAAAATATGCATAAAAAAGCCCCTTAACTTTGTTACAATCAAATTCCCCAAATAAAAATAACCTTGACTTTGGTGTTTTTTATATTCCGAACATTTAACTTAAAAAAAGATGACACCGTGAAAAAAAGTATAAATCAAAAATATTACAATAATTAAACATATATGAATATAAAAAGCTAAAGCTAAAAAAGCCATTAAATTTTTTAGTCGCCACTACAGTTTTTTTTTTTTTCAAGATTAACGCTTAAGGGTATTATATATTAATGGACGAAATTTAAAACGAAGGAGACAATAAATTTAAATTATAAATAATAACCCATTGTGTGATTTATAAATTTATATTAAAAAGACAAACAAATGACTTAAGAAACAAACGTTTCCATATCATTTTCATATTTATTTATTAATGTTCTGGAAGTCGACACCAAGTGAAACTGAAGTCGAATAAATCTTTAAAGACCAGACCAACAAACTGCTAAACATCTCGGTATTATTTTAAAGTTTAATTACTGAAATAAATTATAAATTATTAATATTATAATTACACCTGAATTTGATTTTGAGAAATATTTTCAGAGGTACATAATATGTTTAAATAAATCATTTAAACAGAACTTAATGGGTTAAGATTATATTAATTTTTTACATTGTCTATAATTTATTTCAATCTGATGTGTCAATTTTTTTTTTTTTTGTTTGTATTTATTCATTAAACATTTAATATTTTTTTATACAATAATTTAACAAAATCTTGTTAATGAAGTCTCGTCTGTCATAAAGCACATGCTGTGCATAAGTATTTGCATTTCTATTTCAATTTATTATCTTTTTATACAAATTAATTAGGTTAACGTGAAGTTATTAATTTATTTTATTGAAATTTTTATTCGAGATACTATCTTTTAGTCAATCATCATCATATTGGCAGTTACTAGATATTGACGTTTTGCATTTTTGATTAAAATTTTAATTTATTACTGTGACTATGTCAGCTAATTAGTAAATATACTCTTTTTTTGCTCTTTATACTTAAGCAGTTAGACTCACTGTAAACAATAATTAATTATAAAAAGGGCTAAATGACTAAGTTTTTTTCTTTTTTTTTTTAATTCAAGACCAATACTGAGGGGAAAACCCCTACTAAATGCAATGCATTTTATTGAAATGTTGAATATATAGATGGATGTGAAGATGTTAAACGCCTTATGTCAATGGGACAAATTGCTGTCCATTTGATCACTCAAAGGCCAGTGTTATACCTTCACCCTTGAATGATCAACAGCAATTACCCCATCTGGATGTTGAATGTGAGTGGTGAGCATCTTTTATGGAGGTTAGCTGTTATCTTCCCAGCTGTACTCCTGGTAATTTATTTCTTGGTGGAATAGACTGGAAATGTTAGGAAGCGGTTTCCTTAAGATGGACTTCTTGGAGGAAAATAAATGTTATTGTAATAAAATTTGAGAATAAAAGATTCTGGTGGTTTGGGAATAGAAACCTAATGACTTGGAGTTAACTGTTCCTGGTTGCTTTGTTATCTAAAAAGGAAAAACTAACTTACCATGATATGACGAGCACAAAGAGCATAGAGTTAGTGCCGGACACCTCCAAAATCCAGATTTACGGTTAAAAAACCGGTTTTTGTACCTTTGCGCACTTATAAGCCTGCATGGTAAATAAGTCACTATTAAGTGTCTTTCAGACTGAGATCATAACAATTATTATATGTGCTAAGAATAATTTGGATAATGGAATCAATTGTAGAACAATTAATATTTCTTCGGATAGCAAAGTCGTCTTAAGGGTGTTTGTCTCCCATTGTAAGACATTTGTACTTATCTAATATTTCTACGATATTCTGCAAAAACTAACGCTTGTAAGTAGAGTTCAGTTGTATTAGGTACTTGAACACTATAGAATAAGCATCAGTGAGGCTGTAATTGCATTGCTTTCTTCTATTGTAAATCTGATTAGAGATGGGAAAGTTGGAAAATTCTTAGAACATTCAAATGCTCAAAAATAGTGATTTTTCATCCACTGAAGAAATTAATTTTGTCAACAAATTATACTACTACTATTAATTTAATTAAATTTAATTAATTTTGTCAACAAATTATTTTCTTTCAGTACTTTATAATTGGGGTACTCACATAGTGTGCTATTATGTCTTATTGTTATAAAGTTGTATCTTCTTGAGTAGTAAACTAAATTTTTTAATAGTAAAGAACACAACAGCTTTATGGCAGTACAACAAAATAACAAGTTTTGTGAATACCCCAAATATTGCACTCAATTTATTACTTTAACAACGCATGTAATGTATTTATGTATAAATCATTAGTCATGTATGACATTTTTTGTTTGGGTTGAAGTAAAAATTGCATATTTTTGAGACAATCAGATTTCACCAATATTTTTATTTTCAGTTTTTTTTAATAAAACAACATTAATTTGAAATATTCAAAATACCAGACAAATATAACAATCAACGCCTTTACATTAACATTGACAATAAAAAAAACACAACTAAATTTTGTTGTAATCCTTTTCTTGTAAGCCCTTATAAAGATTGCTGTTTAAGTTGACAGGCTCTATACATTATATGGATTTATGGCTACCAGATTAAAACGTCATCTATACTTTACAAGCGGGCAGTAACAAACCTAGACAATGAAATTTTGCCAGAATATAAAAAAGTTTTATCATGTTCTTAGGATATTATGGCATATGAAGGATATACAATGTTTAGAGTTGTCTATATAACAAGAACTAAATGTCAACTGTAAACGATTTTAAAGTAAAGAAACTAAATTCTATTAACATGTTTTTATATTTTTCTTATAAGGGGATTGCTGAGTAAATGATTAAAGAATGCAAAAAATTAAAAAAAAAAGAAAATAAAAACACAAAAATAAAATGAGGCTGCTCCATCAAATTGAATTCCTTTACGTATTTGTAAAAGTATAATAAATTTGCACTTTAACAAACTGAGGGCGTTGGAAACATCATATAAAATACAATCTCAGACAACTCTACCTAAAATCTTGCGAAGGTATTTTGAGTGCTTGTTACTTGTGTAACGATTACTAAACAATGATGTGTTTGTTTTATTGTAAATTATTTGCTTTTACTTAAGAGGTTGCAAAGAGCAGATGCTGTTGTAATGATTGTAAAATAACAATAAAGTTTCTGTGTAACTATAAATTCTTTTTGTTTTCTTTTAATGTGTTTTCATCTTTTTTTTTTTATTTTGCAATTCTTCATCCCGTATTGTGCAATTTTATAGAATGTTGATTATTTAGCAGTTATGGGTTTAAACATAATAAGGGTTCCAGAACAGTGTATTAATCTGAAATTGTTATATTTTTTTTTTATTTTGTCATTTAGAACAGCCTATTATTTCTGGAAGTACAAGGCATTATTTGCATGAAAATTTATAAAAATCATGTAATCCCATTTAAAAGTTTTTATGTAATACGTGCAATGAATTATATTAAAGTTTGCTTTCAAGTCTTTTGTTTTAAAAATGTATTATCTTTAACAGAATAGCAGAAAATATTTAAAATAACAAAATTGTTTTTATATGTTCTTAAGATATTCTGAAGTGCTTCAGATAGCACATTGTTACAAAATTAGACTTTTTGAAATCTTCCGGGAATATTTTTCGATTTTCTTTTAGACTTTGATGCAGCAATTTTAAATCCAGTAGCATTTTCTGTTTATCAGCTTTTCTTTGTTGTACTTAAGTCAGGTTAGAAGTACATTTTCGGATTTTACATAGCTTTGGCATAAGTTACGATAAAGTTATCGTAATGCCTACATCGGGAAGAAGTTTTTAATCGATCCGAAGTGTTTTTGCTTTATGTGTGGTAAATATGTTTTCAAATATTATAAAAAATCAATTACAGATTTTATAAATATTCCGTATATTGAATATTTTAAAGTGCAAATGTGTAATTTAGATAAGCCGTGGATGCCTAAAACAGTTTGTGTTGTACGATTGCGATAATGGAAAAGTGTAAAAAGAAGTTTACTGAAGTTCCAAACCCTGATGATCCTAAAAATCACCATGATGATTGCTATTTTTGCGTTGTTGATATAAACGGAATTAATTCAAATAACTGCTACAAATGGATTTATCCTGACTTACCGTCTGTCAAACGACCTTCAGAATATGCAGAAACTTCTACCGAAGTCGAAACAGATGACATAACATAACGTTGATAGTTCATTTGATCCAGATTTTATTCTCAATATCCCAATAACAGAACTTTTTAACCATAATTTTTTGAATGACCTAGTTAGAGACCTTTATTTGATAAAAGCACAGTCCAAGTTACTCGCTTCTAGATTGAAAGTAAAAACATGCTGGCGCTAGACACTAAAATACCACGATCTGGTCCAATATACATACATACATACATAACTGGCCTTTACAACCCTGTGTCAGGATTATGGCCTAGCTTCTCGCAGCACTCATGTTGTGTGTGTAAATTTTTATCCATGAGTACCGGGACCTACAGTTTAATGTCGACTCCGAACGACAGACTTGAGAAGCTTGTTCATGGCAATTAATTACTCTCAGAGCTTTTGCCAGAAGACTGCTGAGAGGTAGTCGCCGAAAGAAATATTTTTTTCATATTTCTTTTTTTGAAGATGTCGGAGCCTGGAGTCGAACCCTGGGCTCATGTCTTAGTAAGCCAACACACTAACCACTAGACCACCGCGACTACAATATATGTTGTCATAAATGAAAGATATTGGCTGCAACATAAGCGTAAAACTCCATTATCTGCACTATCATCTGGATTATTTTCCTTAAAATCTCTAGTTATGAACAAGGACAAAGATTTCATCAAATCAAATCAAATCAAATCGAACAATGGAAGCTCGATACAAGGACAGGTGTAACGTACATAAAATGGTAGATTATTGCTTAAAACGAGATTTATATCTCAAAATCTAAGGCTGATGCATGAAAATGGTTTTTATTTACAGAGTCAGGATGTCAAATGTCTACATAAAAGCCAATTAACTTTCTAGAAAAAAAATCTTTGTCGCTATGTATAGTCTTTTTTAAATCATTACGTGGTGATTATACAGTTTATAACTGACCTACTGTGGAAAAAATTAGCAATATTATAAATAAATTTAAAGAGATTGGAAGTGATGGGACCTTCGTAGCTGGAACGAAAACTAGTTTGGTTCTGCTAGTGTTGTACATAATCCTTAACAGATGTTACTTCTAATAAGAATACCAGTACTAGATCTTAAGACTATTAAAAGAACTATATGAACAATAAATGTAATATAGATGCAATAAATATTCGAATTTAGGATACGAAAAAAATGAACTTAAAATAAACAAAAGTAGAAAAACATAATTCAAAATGAGCTGTCCCCTGTTTGAGCTCTTAAGCGAGAGAAAAAAATGCAACTCTGTATAACATAATATTCAAGCGAGACTCGAAACATACAACTGTATTCAATTCCACTAGTCTTTCGCTTTTTATTCGTTAACTTTTAGATTTTATTAATAAGCATCAGTAAGCGTTGTTTGCTTTTCTGTCTATTTAATTCTTTTATATTTTTAAAAAGTTTGAACAAATTTAGCGAGAAAAAATGCAACGAAATTTGTTAAAAATAAAAGTAAGTCAACTAGAGTTATTAAAATAAAACTTTAATTAAAAATTTGCAAATTGAGAATTTTATAATAGAAACAGCTGTCAGCAGATAGCAAACTTGTGATTATGAGGGCTTTAGAAGAAGGCAAATCAACGAATGAAGTTGCTCCTCAATTTGATATCAATAAATCAACGGTTTGTCGGATTGCATCACAGTATGGTCAAATAAATAACCTCGAAAGAAAGCCAGGAATTGGTCGTCCTCGTAAGTCTACTGCTCGCCAAGACGGTCAAATGGTAAAAATTTACTCTCGGAAAACGGAAGTAGATGTTACTAATTATGCCAACGAGCAATTAGGGGTTTCTATTGGCGTCCACACAGCCAGAAACCCATTAAAAGACACAAACTTATTAGCTAGAAGACCAGCCAAGAAGCCACTTATAATTAGACGTTAATAAGAAAAAACGGCTTAACTTTGCGAAATGGTATCGGCGTTGGTTAAAGGAGCAGTGGGCCAAAGTGTAGTGCAACAACGAATCAAAATTTAACTTATTTGGTTCTGATGGGTTAAATTATATACGTCGGACACAAAAACAAATATATTCGCAATAAGATAGCAAATTAACAACATTAAATATTACAAGACATGGTGTTAAACATAATATGGCATAGAGTCTATTAAGTATGGTTCAGTATAAGTATTTTTATAAAGAAAAAATAAATGTGCGTAAAACATTACCTATTGATAAAAAGAATAAAACATAATGTTAAGAAGTGAAAAGAGTTTAGCCTATTTTAGAAGCCACCAATATTTTCAATATTCCACAACAGGAAACACTACTATATGTGATATGCATGCTGCTATTAAATCTTTTATTTTCTTCTGTAATGCGATTGCTAGTCATAGAATTCTTGGTAGCTCTGCGGTGTATACAATAAATATATAAAGACCTCCAGTATGGGGCCATTATTCTCAGTGCATCCCATGGTTGTCAAGATATGGTTTCTAATTAAATGAATAATAAAATTTTCTATCCTGCGGACGTTTGCTTAATATGTATATAAATTTCTATTAGAAATATCGAAATATCTTTCAAATACTCTCATTTTCTCCATATACTTTGCATTATTTTATTTTCTAACACAATATTGAACTTTGTAAACATATTTAATTGTGTTATTTTTCTTTTTTTTCTTTTCAGGTTTGTAAAAAAAATATATATATGAAACGATATGCATTTTGGTATGTACAATTTTAAACTGCTACAACATTTATGATTCTCATGATTTTGGATTAAGAAACAAAAATTGAATATTGAATTAAAATTTCTTCTTTGTGAGATTAATTTGTACAATCCTAATGAAACAAGATATGTTTTCTACTACCAATCACATGAAACTATAAAACTTTAAATAAGAAAAATTAAAAGTTTAAAGTTTATAAATTATATATTCAAAACCAAATTATTTGTAAAGAATTTAATAAAAAAAATTGTCACACTTGACTTTATTATTTACTTGAAGAGTTAGAGCATACATAATTCAAATAAAAATGAAAGTATAAATTTATCTTCTTAACAATCTTCTAACACACTGTCTTACTTACATGTTTGACATTTAAAAAAATAGAAGAAAATATAAAATTGTCAAGTTTGTTGCTTAAGTCTTTTGTTTAACCAATATGACGAATACGTAGTAGTAGAAAAAACGAAATATGTATATTCTCTGCCCCCAAGAGTGCAATAATATTTTATTGCAATTTATAAAACAAATTCAAAAACAATTAAACTTTTATGAAAACGAAGACAAAAAAAAACGTATTAAATAAAACAAAACCAACGCCTTTAAACCAATAATTTTTTTTGAGAAATATATGCACATATGAGTATATGCGAAAAAAATTATTCGTAACAAAATAAATAAAATAAATAAACCAAAACAAATTTGAAACGTGAGAGCTTAAGAGATTTTAACTGATTTGCTTACAGAAAACTAAATTACAAGTGTACACATATGAATTGAAATAATAAAATTAAAAATGAATAAATTTAGTTTAATGACATTTTACAAGGTTTGACCATGAAATCGTAAAACAAAACTAGATGAGTCTTAAACTTTTTATAAAAATAGTTGCTTTAAAATATGTGTGGGAAAATATTATTGAAGTTGAAAAAGAAACTGTAGCAATTTATTTCACTATGGAATCTTTACGTATCCGAGTGATAAATCAAGTTTAGTAGTTAAAAACAAAAAAAAATATTATTTTTTTTCTAATGTTCTTCTTTAATAATGAAATTTTGAATTGACAGAGCTTGTAATAAAATAATGTCACAGTCTACAAAAACTATGCGTTTTTAATTAGAAAGAATTCGCAACAGCATTAACTGCCAAACAAACTTTCATACTGCACTCATTCTCTGACATGTATGGTAATTATTTTCAGGCAAATTAGTATGTGTTGATTAACACTTACCAGTGTTCGAAAATAAACTGTACATTATTATATGTATGGTTCACAAATCCAGGAACGGTATTTATTTTTTTGGTGTTTGTGTATTTCTACACAACCAGAATAAGTCGTTCTGATTTTTGTTTTAAAACAGTACAGTTTCAGTGTTTGTATACATTTTGGTTTAGTGATCTGGGGTTATTTTTCCCCAAATTTCAAAATATTTTCTTTTTTTTGCATTTTTTATCAATCAGTTTAAAATAAAAAAATTGAAAAAAAAATTACAACAAAAAAATATATTTTTCCTTTGTTTTTTTCTATAGGTTAAGAACAGTATATTCGTTATGTAGAAAATTCAAAAATATTATAATATTTTTTGTTTGTTTTGAATTTCCTACACAAACACTTTTAGTGTTTCTGTACTTAATATTCTACAGTACAGAACACTAAAGTACGTTTTATAAGGTAAATTTTCGAACACTGACACTTACACAATGCTACCAAAAATTTAGATTTAAAGTTCAAATATCTCAGAGATGCCTTCATGATTTGATTTCTATAATGTGCTCTATAATCTTACAACAATTTTTGGTTTAATAGTGTTATTAGTAAACAGAATTGCAATATACGGTGCGTGGTATAGTGTTTAGAGCGCTAGAATAAAAATTCAAACGGCCCTGGTTCAAATCCCAGCAAAGATGAAAAATTAAAAAAGTTGGTTTGCGGTTTTTTCAAAATTATAATTAATATATTAACTTTTAATTAAGCTTTAGGTCGATTAAAATAATTATTATTTCGATATTTCGCTACTTTTCTGCATAGCTTCTTCAGGAAATATTTATTTTATTTATTTTAATCGACCTAAAGCTTACTTAAAAGTTTATATATTAATCAATAATAAGATCAACTAAACTTATGGATACAAAATGATAACTTAAAAGTCAGAGGTCCCCTCCCCCCCTCTTTTTAAAAGATCATCTACAAAAAAACCGGTCCTTGACATTTCACTCTATTCCATCTTTACCATTGACAACAAAAACGAATGATCAATAGAAAAAGCGCCATCTATTGCTGTCGGCATTCCTAAATTTTATGTTCGAAATAAAATTTAACAGTTTTTTCTTTGCTCTAGAGTGGTTTAATTTTTCTTTGTATTGTTGTGCCGTTTGAGGCACTCAATGTTACTAAAAAAAAAAAATTACCTCAAAGCATGTGGTTTTGCAAAGGTTTCAAAAGATGTATTAAAAGAGTTTTGTAGTTTTCTTGTAGGAGAACTTAATAGTGTTGATACTCATATGATTGGAAAGAATTCAAACATTGTACAAACAATGTATATGTAATACATAACTTGTAATAGGTATGAATAGAGCAAATAAGGTATATCCGGCTAAATGCTACCATTAATTTGAAAAGCCAATGGTAAACAGGAAGTGAACCAAACAGAACAATAGTCTCTGTTCTGAATATTTTCGCAAGTATACTTATAAACAGAACTTAAAAAATAATTAATTTAAACCAGGAAATGAATTTTTATTTATATTTTAGAATAAATCTTAAATTTTAATAATTTGTATTTTATTCATGCAGACATTTTTTGTTTTCAATTCACTAAGTATTGATCTTCTAATAAAAAATCCCATAAAATTCAAGATTGCAAGTTTCCCTTCGTGGGGTTGATATCCTCAGAAAAATAATAAAAACAAAGAAAAAATACTTTATCAACTATAATATGGTTTCTGTACAGTAACTTGTTAATAACTTTACATTATCATTTTGAATTAAAAAATCTTGTAGAAAGAAAGCCAGGAATTGGTCGTCCTCGTAAGTCTACTGCTCGCCAAGACGGTCAAATGGTAAAAATTTACTCTCGGAAAACGGAAGTAGATGTTACTAATTATGCCAACGAGCAATTAGGGGTTTCTATTGGCGTCCACACAGCCAGAAACCCATTAAAAGACACAAACTTATTAGCTAGAAGACCAGCCAAGAAGCCACTTATAATTAGACGTTAATAAGAAAAAACGGCTTAACTTTGCGAAATGGTATCGGCGTTGGTTAAAGGAGCAGTGGGCCAAAGTGTAGTGCAACAACGAATCAAAATTTAACTTATTTGGTTCTGATGGGTTAAATTATATACGTCGGACACAAAAACAAATATATTCGCAATAAGATAGCAAATTAACAACATTAAATATTACAAGACATGGTGTTAAACATAATATGGCATAGAGTCTATTAAGTATGGTTCAGTATAAGTATTTTTATAAAGAAAAAATAAATGTGCGTAAAACATTACCTATTGATAAAAAGAATAAAACATAATGTTAAGAAGTGAAAAGAGTTTAGCCTATTTTAGAAGCCACCAATATTTTCAATATTCCACAACAGGAAACACTACTATATGTGATATGCATGCTGCTATTAAATCTTTTATTTTCTTCTGTAATGCGATTGCTAGTCATAGAATTCTTGGTAGCTCTGCGGTGTATACAATAAATATATAAAGACCTCCAGTATGGGGCCATTATTCTCAGTGCATCCCATGGTTGTCAAGATATGGTTTCTAATTAAATGAATAATAAAATTTTCTATCCTGCGGACGTTTGCTTAATATGTATATAAATTTCTATTAGAAATATCGAAATATCTTTCAAATACTCTCATTTTCTCCATATACTTTGCATTATTTTATTTTCTAACACAATATTGAACTTTGTAAACATATTTAATTGTGTTATTTTTCTTTTTTTTCTTTTCAGGTTTGTAAAAAAAATATATATATGAAACGATATGCATTTTGGTATGTACAATTTTAAACTGCTACAACATTTATGATTCTCATGATTTTGGATTAAGAAACAAAAATTGAATATTGAATTAAAATTTCTTCTTTGTGAGATTAATTTGTACAATCCTAATGAAACAAGATATGTTTTCTACTACCAATCACATGAAACTATAAAACTTTAAATAAGAAAAATTAAAAGTTTAAAGTTTATAAATTATATATTCAAAACCAAATTATTTGTAAAGAATTTAATAAAAAAAATTGTCACACTTGACTTTATTATTTACTTGAAGAGTTAGAGCATACATAATTCAAATAAAAATGAAAGTATAAATTTATCTTCTTAACAATCTTCTAACACACTGTCTTACTTACATGTTTGACATTTAAAAAAATAGAAGAAAATATAAAATTGTCAAGTTTGTTGCTTAAGTCTTTTGTTTAACCAATATGACGAATACGTAGTAGTAGAAAAAACGAAATATGTATATTCTCTGCCCCCAAGAGTGCAATAATATTTTATTGCAATTTATAAAACAAATTCAAAAACAATTAAACTTTTATGAAAACGAAGACAAAAAAAAACGTATTAAATAAAACAAAACCAACGCCTTTAAACCAATAATTTTTTTTGAGAAATATATGCACATATGAGTATATGCGAAAAAAATTATTCGTAACAAAATAAATAAAATAAATAAACCAAAACAAATTTGAAACGTGAGAGCTTAAGAGATTTTAACTGATTTGCTTACAGAAAACTAAATTACAAGTGTACACATATGAATTGAAATAATAAAATTAAAAATGAATAAATTTAGTTTAATGACATTTTACAAGGTTTGACCATGAAATCGTAAAACAAAACTAGATGAGTCTTAAACTTTTTATAAAAATAGTTGCTTTAAAATATGTGTGGGAAAATATTATTGAAGTTGAAAAAGAAACTGTAGCAATTTATTTCACTATGGAATCTTTACGTATCCGAGTGATAAATCAAGTTTAGTAGTTAAAAACAAAAAAAAATATTATTTTTTTTCTAATGTTCTTCTTTAATAATGAAATTTTGAATTGACAGAGCTTGTAATAAAATAATGTCACAGTCTACAAAAACTATGCGTTTTTAATTAGAAAGAATTCGCAACAGCATTAACTGCCAAACAAACTTTCATACTGCACTCATTCTCTGACATGTATGGTAATTATTTTCAGGCAAATTAGTATGTGTTGATTAACACTTACCAGTGTTCGAAAATAAACTGTACATTATTATATGTATGGTTCACAAATCCAGGAACGGTATTTATTTTTTTGGTGTTTGTGTATTTCTACACAACCAGAATAAGTCGTTCTGATTTTTGTTTTAAAACAGTACAGTTTCAGTGTTTGTATACATTTTGGTTTAGTGATCTGGGGTTATTTTTCCCCAAATTTCAAAATATTTTCTTTTTTTTGCATTTTTTATCAATCAGTTTAAAATAAAAAAATTGAAAAAAAAATTACAACAAAAAAATATATTTTTCCTTTGTTTTTTTCTATAGGTTAAGAACAGTATATTCGTTATGTAGAAAATTCAAAAATATTATAATATTTTTTGTTTGTTTTGAATTTCCTACACAAACACTTTTAGTGTTTCTGTACTTAATATTCTACAGTACAGAACACTAAAGTACGTTTTATAAGGTAAATTTTCGAACACTGACACTTACACAATGCTACCAAAAATTTAGATTTAAAGTTCAAATATCTCAGAGATGCCTTCATGATTTGATTTCTATAATGTGCTCTATAATCTTACAACAATTTTTGGTTTAATAGTGTTATTAGTAAACAGAATTGCAATATACGGTGCGTGGTATAGTGTTTAGAGCGCTAGAATAAAAATTCAAACGGCCCTGGTTCAAATCCCAGCAAAGATGAAAAATTAAAAAAGTTGGTTTGCGGTTTTTTCAAAATTATAATTAATATATTAACTTTTAATTAAGCTTTAGGTCGATTAAAATAATTATTATTTCGATATTTCGCTACTTTTCTGCATAGCTTCTTCAGGAAATATTTATTTTATTTATTTTAATCGACCTAAAGCTTACTTAAAAGTTTATATATTAATCAATAATAAGATCAACTAAACTTATGGATACAAAATGATAACTTAAAAGTCAGAGGTCCCCTCCCCCCCTCTTTTTAAAAGATCATCTACAAAAAAACCGGTCCTTGACATTTCACTCTATTCCATCTTTACCATTGACAACAAAAACGAATGATCAATAGAAAAAGCGCCATCTATTGCTGTCGGCATTCCTAAATTTTATGTTCGAAATAAAATTTAACAGTTTTTTCTTTGCTCTAGAGTGGTTTAATTTTTCTTTGTATTGTTGTGCCGTTTGAGGCACTCAATGTTACTAAAAAAAAAAAATTACCTCAAAGCATGTGGTTTTGCAAAGGTTTCAAAAGATGTATTAAAAGAGTTTTGTAGTTTTCTTGTAGGAGAACTTAATAGTGTTGATACTCATATGATTGGAAAGAATTCAAACATTGTACAAACAATGTATATGTAATACATAACTTGTAATAGGTATGAATAGAGCAAATAAGGTATATCCGGCTAAATGCTACCATTAATTTGAAAAGCCAATGGTAAACAGGAAGTGAACCAAACAGAACAATAGTCTCTGTTCTGAATATTTTCGCAAGTATACTTATAAACAGAACTTAAAAAATAATTAATTTAAACCAGGAAATGAATTTTTATTTATATTTTAGAATAAATCTTAAATTTTAATAATTTGTATTTTATTCATGCAGACATTTTTTGTTTTCAATTCACTAAGTATTGATCTTCTAATAAAAAATCCCATAAAATTCAAGATTGCAAGTTTCCCTTCGTGGGGTTGATATCCTCAGAAAAATAATAAAAACAAAGAAAAAATACTTTATCAACTATAATATGGTTTCTGTACAGTAACTTGTTAATAACTTTACATTATCATTTTGAATTAAAAAATCTTGTAGTCAGCACTATGTTTCTTTATGTACTATTGCATAAGAGATGCATCAGTTGCAGGTTTCAGCCACCTTTTTTAAAAAAATGCGTATTTCATTGATAATACAGGGTACAAAAATTGGTACAAATGCAGATCTCCATTAATTATTTTTTAAAATACAGATTATAGTCTCATTAAAATGGAAAATATGATACTTTGTAATTGCCTATACTGGGCTGTAAGCAGATTCAATATATTACAACATTTAAACATAGAACCGAGTTTTAAAAGGTACTACATACATACATAGTTGAGGATTACAACCCTGTGTCAGGGTTACGGCCTAGCTACTCGCAACACCTTTATTGTGTGCGTCAGTTTTTATCCGAGAGCTACAGTTAACGTCGAAACCGAATGACAAAATTGAGGCACTTGTTCATAGCAATCGGTTACTTTCAGAACTTTTGCCAGAAGAGATAACCGCCGAAAAAAATACTTTTTCATATTTTTTTCTTTAAAGATGCCAGATATGTTGTTTGAACTCGGAGCTCTTATCTAGTAAGCCAACACACTAATCATTAGACTACGGGGACTATTTTGAAAGTACTGCTGTTTAAAATATGGTTTTCAAACACCTGTCCTTCTGTTTCTCAATTCAATTGTGTTGGATGGTTATTCCATCTTATATTCTAGTTTGACATTAGCTGCTCGTAATGGATAGCTAGAAAAGACCCAAAGAGTTTTTTTACCTTGACTTCGTAAATATTTGGTTTAGGTGTTAATTTGATTACCTGTGTTTCAGACGGTTGGAATAGATCTATTTTTCAATGCTTCATAAATTTCATTTATGCAGCACGATGAGGTAAGTTGTATGGCGTAAATTGGACCACAGAGAATTGTGTCTATGATTGGGCAACTGGAGAATTACCATATTCTCCCTCGTACTGCTTCGCAAGTATTATTTATTTTTTTCTGCTTCGCTTTACTTCAAATTTAAATTTACTGTTTGGTTTGGTCACTGATCTACGCCTAAGAAAACCACTGAACTGGTCGGCTGCGTAACCAAGAATGTGCAACACGCATATTTTTGTATTTTTTATTGAGGCCAATATTCAGGGGCCCTCTACTAAATGCTGTGCGTTTTATAAGAATTTTTGTGGAAAGGACAGTACATTTATTTTTGTTTTTCTTATATTATTAAGTGCCTTAGGAATGAGACAAATTGGTGTGAATTGATCATTCAAAGGCTAGTGTTATAGCTTCAACAGCACTTGCCTCATCGTTACATGTTAATTGTGGTGCGTGTCTGCGTTAAGTACGTTTTAGCTGCTATCTCCTACTTCGCAATAAGTGGCGCTTCTTCTCCTGATCTTTTATTTTTTTTTTGCTGTCAATGGTTTAGATGGTATAGAGTGGAATGCCAAGGAGCGGTTCTTTGTAGATATAGATGCAATCGTCTTCCAGTCGTTTTCACTCTGCTTTAACTCTTAATTTCCACAAGTTCTTTCTTTTGAGCTTGACGATAATTTTGAAGAAAAAATATTTGACAGTCTCTATTTTCTTTGTCAAAATCACTATTTTCTGAAATTCACAACACCTATCTCTTACAATTTTAAAACGCTAAACCGTATTAAAGCTCAGTTTTGTTAAGCAAACCACATCATACAAATGCAATTGTTTTCTTCTTAATTGATGAAGTTAAACGACTTAACAAGTCTTTCTATTTTTGTCTAAGTACGAATCTAAAAGTTTTTACTTTAATTTATTGTTATGAATGTTGTTCTAAATAAAATACTTTTAATCTTTTCTTTACTTGGAATGCCTAAAATAATCGGCTGCTTATTTTCAATTTCAATTAAAATAAACTACAGCAGAGTAGAACTTAAAAGCAATTCGATGTTAAAACCTTAAAAAAATTCAGTTTCAAAACATACTAAAGAATAAAAGAATTTATTACTCGCATGGCGCAAAAAGATTAAATAGAAGATTTCTTACAAGTTTAATGTATAAAATGTTTAATGAAAATGAAAACAATTTTTTCTTGTTAAATTTTTGTTCTTTTTTTTTTTTTTTTTTTGTTTTTTAGTTTTATTTCGTTTTTTTTTTTTTTTAGATTAATGATACTCGTAATAAAAGGTTTTTTTTTGAAATTCCAAGTATTAATAATGTCATAAATAAAAGTCTCGAGTTTTTTTTTTTGGCTTTTTGCAAAAAATTAATTTTGAAAAAAATTTTGTGAATTTTTTTGACATTAATTATGTATTTGGCTTTAAACATAAGGTTTAGTAATAATTTTTAATAAATATTTTTCAATATTTATTTTTAGTTATGCTTCAAAGAAATATTAAAAAAAATAAATAAAACTTGACAAATTATTTCCGCATCTTTAGAGGCAAAAATTATTTATAATGAGATCTGTCGATGCAACAAAAAAAAAAAAATACCATAAGCAAAAAAATTATTAAAATAAAAAAAAAATAATCTTCGAATTAAAATTTAAACAAAAAAAAAAAAAAAAATTTAAAAATAACACTCCTTAAGAAATGATAAATTAAAGAAATACCTTATTTTAAAGGAGCATTTCTTAATTAAGAAAATTTACTTTTTAAGCCAAGAAAAAAAAAATAAAAAAAACGAAATAATAAAACAATAAAAAACAAGTCAATCAAATTGATTTTATTCAAATAGCAATTTGTTGAATTTGAAAGACAATTTGTCAGATGTGAATGATAATTTGTTATGTAACTGCTTTGTTTGAAAAGTCTGTCTGTCATCGTTCAGTGTTAATTTCTGGAATATTTTTCCTAATTCTCAATAATGTACTTTTAACTCAATAGTGTGGTGACACTTCCTTAAATTTGAATATTTTTTATTCAAAAATTATGTAAAATAATACATAATTATGCATATGAAATATATTGCTTACAGTTTAGCATTCTTACTGTGGCACGCTTTGTGTAGTGTCTCACATCAAATAGTGGCTTCTTAGATAGATAAGTGTCGTTAATGTTTGTCTGTAGCATTTTTTTTTTGTTAATATGAAAAAAGCGCTGAAAGTAAAGACTGTTGTTTATGCTAAGTAATATGTGAAAAAAAAAACTACCAAACGAATTGCCATACTTTGCTGATTTTTTTCAATTTACAATTAATAAGCTTTGACAAATCATCATAGGTAGAAAGAAGTTTGAATTACTGTAGAAAATTCACCACAAGTACTTTGAATATCAGTCGCAGTGAGTTCGAATTTTGATATACTCTATGGCATACCACCATAAAGTGATAGATATTGTAAATGGTCTTTCATTAGACGCTTTCTACCTTTAAACTTAAATAAAACAAAGTGTGTGTGAGATATCATCACAATTTTTTATTTGTTTTAAAGATTTTTTGATGTCATTATGTGTGGAATATAACATCGTTTAAATGTCTGCCAAGGCTTCTCTGGGTAGATCTGTATGATTCTGAGGCACAAGTCAGGCTGAATTTTTTTTTTTTGGTTTTGAGACCAATACTCAGGGGTAAACCCCTACTAAGTGCTGTGCATTCTATTGGAATTTTTTGGTAAGGACAGTACATATATATTTTTTCTTATATTATTATTAAGCGCCTTAGGAATAAGACAAATTGCTGTGAATGGATCATTCAACGACCAGTGTTATTCCTTCACCCTTAAATGATCAACAGCAATTGTCTCATCTTTGTATGTCGATTGTGTGGTGAGTGCCTCCGCTAAGTGGGTTTAGCTGGTATCTGCTTCTTCCCAATAGGTGGCGCTTTTCTTCTGATCACTCCTTTCTTTTTTATGTTGACATTGGTTAAGGTAGGCTAGAGTGGTAGTTCTTTGTAGATGGTCTTCTTGGAGGGGGGAATTCTTTTAACTGTAATTTATAATTAAAAAGAAAAGCGCAAATTAACTTTTATATTTTTCACCTAGGCCGATTGAGTTTTGTGAGAGCGATCTAACCACTATACTACGCACCCCCCAAATTTGATAAATAGCATCAGTTATGTTGGCTTTGAGGGCCGCTGTGACTTGTGGTTTATTCGCATATACATGCGTGTTAAGAAGATTAAAAAAAACAAAACTCGAACATGTCAAATTCCACGATAACTATGGCCAGTTTTATCACTATCCCGTAAGCTGTATGGCACGTGGCACCGTCCTGTTGAAATCACATATTTTTAGTGTCCAGATCATTCCATTCAGATCAAAAGAAGGTTTTTTTTTTGTTTTGTTTTTAAAGACTAGGATGGCCTATCATTATACAATGTTATGGAAATTTGTTATGAGGAGGAGAAAAGACGGAGTAGTGTTTGTGAACATTTGATTTGAATTTATTCAAATAGTAATTATTAACAAAAGCATTATCTGGAAAATTATTTTAAAAACCAGCAATACGCCTTAAAACCCAATTCTCTCTATAATATATTGTGCGAATCATTGGACAATCAACTACCAAATGTTTTCTTCTGTAATTTTTCTTTGCAACTAATATTTTCATTTCATTAGAGCGTCTCCCGTGGGAGTATCGATATAACAACGACTATGGCTTCTCTGTATGGAATGCATCTAAAATGTCCATGATTCCGAAGTATAAATAAGGCTGAATAAAATGGATGGAATAGTTTATGTTGGCTTAAGAACCGTCGTGGTTTGTGCTAAATTGGTAACACTGAAGTTCGCGTTACCATAACCATAGTCAATAATTTTAACTTCAAAATATGAATAATACTGATTGAGTTCATCAGGATAGTACTCGGCAATCGTAAACATCGATTTACTGAAAGCAATAATTTTTGTCACATTAATTTGAAAAATATACTGTCAATTGCCCTATAAGTTTATTAAATGCGACAAATTTCGATTTCTTCCTATGCGGCCAACTATGGTGTCTGATTTTTGCTGTTTTAAAAAAAAAACACAATTAACCACTTTAAGGAGTATTAATTATGTCAAACGGCCAGCAGTCCTTGCAAAATATGTTATTCTTGAGAATGGACAGTGATAATATGCTCGAATATATAAAATGTTAATGATCTTATAAATACAAAAAAATGTTTTTTTTTTAATTTAAATTTAATATGTTTTTTAGATTTTTCATTTCATATCTACAAAAAGTAGAGAGAAAATGGTCTCTGAATTGGTCTTTTCAAAGATAACTAATATTATTATCGAATTATTTCATGAGAGAAAAAAAATTGTTTTAAAAGGCTTTTAAAGTAATTCTATACACTAATGCGAAGGTTATTCACGATAAGTCTCCTGTAAATATCACAAAAGATGAAGACAAAAAATTTAAGAAAAATAATTTTAAAGCAATAACCAAACAACTCCCAATAAGTCAAAAATATGTCCCTGACTGTGACAATATCATACAGTTCAACCAAATGACAAATATGGTCAATTTAAGCATGAACATATTTGTTTTTACACTGCACCCATCAAAAAATTATATTCATAATTGAAAATTTACACTTTATTGGGTATGAGTTTCTTGTAGCCAAAACTATGTTCTTTAGGAGAAAAATTATTTGAAACACAACACGGTTTTCAATGAACTTTTCAATAAAACTGTAACACGAATGCAGATATTTGGTTCTGATTTTTTATTTGAGACAGAATCAAATTTGGTTTATTTTGGAAAATTAAAATAAAAAATTTTTCTGACAATAAAAAAATAAGAAAATTATTGAAGCATTTAAGCAAAAATTAAAGGTCACAAGTCTGTTTTTTTTTGTTATTTTTCTAAAAAAAAGAAAAAAATTGGCTGCAAATCAATATCGCACAAAACCCATTTAAATGTAAAAAAAATTTACAAAAATAATGCATTAAAAAAAATTATAAAATATTTATTCAAGTGGGTCATTAAAGACACAAGTTGCCAACAAAAAAAAAAAAAAAATATTTAATTCAGTAACAAAAATCACTAAAGCCAAGCTGACTAAAATTACACTGCAACTTCAGCCAAAAAGAGAAGCCAAAGGGCGTTACGAATTATAAAAAAGCCATCCTAAAAATAAAACCATAAACTATAAAAACAATTTGCGAATAAAATAAAAAATACCAGATAAAAATGATGAAGAGGTATTGAGGTTGAAGTTTTTTTATTTCTCTGTTGCTGCTTCACTACCTACAGTACAACGGTTAAGGTTGTCTTTTTGTCGGCGGTTTATTTGCTTCTTTAACAAGTCAAGATAGAATTAAAAAAAAAACAAATTGGCGCCTTAAAAAAATTTCAACTTTTGGAAAAATGAAAACAAAAACTAGCATTTTTGCTGATGAACTTGAACCGATATTAGTGGTTAAAAGCAAAAAGAGAAATAGAAAATAAACCATTGAAAACAAAATTACTTCAATTGCAGCAAACAAAACAAAAAAATTATAAAAAAATACAATAAAACGTGTTAACTGACAGGTTTTTGTAAAAAGGAAAACTCCAATAAAATTAGAGAAAACAACTACAACTCTAAATGAATAACAGTAAAATCTTTAAATATTTGTTTGTTTATTAAACGGCGTCTTTAAACACCACCACTAAGATCTCCAGCGCCATTAGCAATACTAGTACTTCACATACTACATTCGAGTATGAGGCTTGATAATGACCGAAGATGCTTTCTTTTCTCTATCAATGCTCTTGCAATTTTAGCAGTTGTTGCATACACAAAATGTAGTAATCACCAATTGAACCCCGTTTATAAATAACACAACGATATGATTTGTAATGTTCGTCTCTTTCAGAGTGTGGGTCTATGGTGGCGAAGTAGAAAAAAAAAACAAATAAACAGAGTTTATTGCGCTTTTTCCATGTCTTCTTTTTTATCTACTCCAGTGTGTTTTCTTTTGTTTTTCCCCTCTCTCTCGTTTTGTTTTCATTTTGTTTTTTAAATATATTTATCAGTAAATGTTATTGACCAAGTTGTATTGTGTGTAATACCTGTTGCCAGCAATAGATGTTTTCAGTAAAGAAAACAACAAAGTGAAAATTTGTGAAAAAATAAATAAATTAGAAAATTATGTTGGTAGACATACAACCGAAGCTGCTACAACAATAATACAGACTACAGCAAATAATCGTTTTGTTAGAAAATTATCATAAAAAAATAAAACAAAAGACTTAAGAAACAAACTTTATATTTGTGTGGAAAAAACAAACAAGCACTACAGCAGAAAAACCACGTGCCAACAACAGGATGTACATACTTAACGTCACTATAACAATAACAATAAAACAGTTAATGACAAGCTATGCTATGCTAAATAAAATGAAACACAAAGCATGGTAATTTGTCATATTTTTTAGTTTCTAGAGAAGTGCATAATTAATGCAGAGCAAAATATTTGCATTAAAAAATGTTTTATGTTGTACATAAAACTAAAAAAAATATAAGAAATTCCCCTTAAGGGGGGGGGAGACTTTTACAGATTTAATATATTTTTTTTTTAATTCTGTATTAAACACCAAAATTATAGAAAATTTAGGAACCTTAGGTTCATTCAATATTTTTTATGCTTTCGTACTATTAATTTTTTTTATGTTTCGCTACTCACTTGTGTAGTATCGTCAGGATTTTTATTTGTAATTATTATTTTTCTCATAAAGAAATCCTGTCTTATATAAATTAAAATAATCAAAAGACACGGTGTTCAATAAATTTGTGATTATTTTTGATTTTTTTAATAAAAATAATTATTTATTAAACATTTGAGAAAATATGATCCTTAATTTTTTTAATTTACTTAATAAATTATTTTGTGAATGAATATATTTTTTTCATTGAGGCTAGCACTTAGGGAACGACTTCTACTCATGCAGTACATTGTGCTGGTTTAGGAAAATATCGTCGCAAGAATTAAAGAACGCTGTAACTGACAAAAAGTCGAAAATAGGTTTTTTTGAATAATTTTTATCAGAAAAAAAATACGCCTCGCTTGGTCCTGGTTCCGGATTTCTACGATGAAAATAAATTCACTTACGCCGTCTGCGTTTTGAAAAATACCAGCGTCTTTGTTCTACCTTCATACAGGTTTTTTGGCTCTGGTGAACATTTAAGGTTTTGTCAGTTACAGCGTTCTTTAATTCCATCGACGATATGTTGTGGAAAGGGTGAAAGAGTGTTTATGTACATTTACTCAGAGATTATTTGCAGGTCATTTGTGAGTCTTTTATTATTATTATTATTATTATTATTATGCCTTCTCCTCTCAATCTCAGAACGACGCGTTCTAAGATCAAATGAATATGAATGACAAATGTTGCTTTCATCTTTTTTTTTATTTGAGACCAATACTCAGGGGTAAAACCTACTAAATGCTGTGCATTGTGTTGGAATTTTTGGAAAGAACAGTACATATACATATATTTTTTCTTACATTATTATTATCATTCAATTGCCAGTGTTATACCTTCACCGTTGAATGATCAATAGCAATTGCCTCATCGTTGCATGTTGATTGTGTGGTGAGTGCTTTCGCGAAGTAGGTTTAGTAAGTTTAGCTGTTATCTGCTACTTCCCAATAGGTGGCGCTTTTTTGTTGACACTGGGGAAGGTGGTATAGAGTGGAATGTCAGGGAGCGGTTTCTTTGCAGATAGTCTTATTGGAGGGGCGAGCCTCTTATTTTTAAATTATAATTTTGAAAAAATCGCAAAATAAGTTTTTCATTTTTCACCTTTGCTGGGACTTAAACCTGGGCCGTTTGAGTTTTTGTGCGTGCGCTCTAACCACTATGATATGCACTCCCCCCTGTGAAAGAATAGATAGGATTTAAAGTTAATAAAAGAATATCGTTCAGAAAAATTAAAAATAGACTAGGAGACAGAAAGAAGCCTTGCAGTTTTCCTGAAGTTAGCTTGAACTCATTGGATGTAACACTATCTATAATCACTTTAATAGCGTGTTCAATGAGAAATCTCGTTATGAAACAACAAAAATCATTACAGACACCAAAAGCGGTAAAGAAACGTGTTTGGTATATGTAAAGCAATAACTTTACAGAAAGTAGTGTTATGGTAACTAGACTAAAAAATAAGGCTACCTTGCGGTACTCCTGAAATTAACTTTTACTCGTTGGAAGTGATATTGTCTATAACCAGTCTTATAGTGCGATCACTGAGAAAGCTCGTTATGAAAGAACAAAAATTATTACAGACACCAAAAGCGGCAAGGTTTGAATTAAAAGCCTCCTGCTAGACTTTATCAAACGCCTTTGAGATATGTAAAGCAATAACTTTACATTCATCAAAACGGTGAACAAACCCACTCCACCTCACAGAAAGTAGTGTTATGATGGCTACACTAACAAATATTGCTAAAATAATTTCAAACAACCCTGCCAGCAAATTGGTAGTCGATTACAAATAAAGCTAACTTATAATTCACTTTTATGGGCTGACTATAAGCTAACTACATTGTAATCCAGAACTTACTAAAATCAAAGTGATTATAGCTAGCTACAAAAAGTTAACTTTAAGTTAACGGCTAGGTAACTAACTTTAAAGTTAATTGAAAGTAATGCAGAGTCGGACAATTGACTACTCCCTGGAACATCGCAATGTTAAAATAGTTAGTTGTTTTCATATAAAAGTAATCCAAGTGTCAACCACCACTACTTGAGAAATAGTTAGTTTTAAATTAATTGAAAGTTAACTGAATTGCCTGGAGGGAAAATACTTGTCTATTTCGATATATAACTTTCGGCAAAAATTTTCAGCTTCAAAAGTTTAAAATATATTTTGCTTTCATGTATCAAGACATTTGGTTTCAACCAAGAGGTCATTACTAAAAACAATTTCTAATTTTGAAAAAGTTTATTGTTTGAAGAGAGTAAGATAAAAAACAAAGAACAACAATGAGCTTTTATTTTTAGTTAAAGGCTTAAAAGTTGTGTTGTTTTTTCGGTTCTTTAAGAATAATATTTTTTTTATAATAAAAAAAAATCAATTAGATTGTTGCTGTTTAGTTATTTTCAGTTTCATTTGAATTATTACAATAACCTTGGTTTAGTTTTCATTCTCATGTACGCATACATGCAAATCTACACTCATTCATATAAACTAATACTTAAAAATCTATGTATGTAAATACGATATATTAAAATAGAAAAAAGTTCAACAAAATATATGAAAAAAAATCATACAAATCGCAAATTAAAAATCAAAAATATGTAAAAAAAACAGAAACACACCAGCCCAAAACCAGAACAATGGTTTTGTAAAAATTCGTTTTCTATACGATTTTCTCAAAACAAGTCAACTAGACGGACAGGTAGGTATATATACTATCGCATAGTATATCTATATCGTTTTATGCACATACAACAACGAAGGATTGTAGTATGTGTTCAATAATTGAAACACTCACGTACCAAATACATACTAAAGCACTTTAATTTTATCGCTGTATTTTAATTTGCAAAATAAAATGTAGGCAATCAAGAACTTTGAATCATAAAAGTAAACAAACATTGTAAACACACAATTGTATATACAACTGCCACTTGTGGCAATATACGAGCATTAGAAGTTTTGTTATACTTCAATAACAACTCCATATACGGGCCTTTAGAGTGCAATGCAAAACGCCTTTAAGAAACTGAATTATAATATATTGCCGTATTATAAATAAGCAGCAGGGAATGGGTGTTTTTTATCATAGTTTTTCCAAATGTTTATTACTGAATGAATACACAAGAATTATTAGTTTTTATAGGTTTTCAAATTGTGTGAATAAACCTTGAAAACGAATTTAAAATGTTTTTAATTTCAGCCAATATACGATCTTGAAAAGAATTGAAGCAAATCTCCAAGACAAATTAATTAATTATGTACCACTTTGCTTTAATTACACCCATAGCTATTAACCATAGCGAAAATCAATTGTATTTAAAACCTCTAATTATTAAAAGACATGTAATAAGTTTATGTCGTTTTCCCAAATGTTTGTTATGTACTTAGCATGCAGTGTCAATTTAGTTTATGTGAAATTGTTAACCAAAATTAAAGTTCATTTCTAAAAATTTTTGAAAAGCATCATACATAAATAATTATTACAAATAAGATTATAAATACGAAATTTGCGAATATTTTATTAATGACTCCGTATGTCTTACTACAACACAATTTACAGTATCTGTTAAAAAATTGAAATAAAACCAGATCGAAGTTAATTAGTATATAGTTTTTGTAGAAAATTAACAAATTTATTACTGATGCAACGAACACAGATTTTGAATAGTCGTCAGGCCAGAATTTCTAAAATCATTGTTGAAAAGGCAAAAGTTTGGCTATAGAGAAAGAGGCGCTAGAACATACTACAGATGCCATTAGTTAACTTGTATTTACTTGTTACTATGAACACAGTGACTTGGATCTCGCGGTGTTTCTTATCCGAGAAAATCTTGCACTTACCAGTTTACCTTATGTGTTGTGACCAGTTTTGAGTTAAGAAAAAGGCAATAAATGCTAATTGTACTTCTGAGACATAGATGGGAATTCTTCAGTACCAGTACTTTTTCAGTATTTTTTTTTTACTGTTTAGTGGAAAGAGAAATCAGTATTCAGTAAAAAGTACTGTTTACTGAAAAGAGAAATCAGTATTCAGTAAAAAGTACTGATTTGTGTAAAAAAAATTCAGTACCCATTAAATGCCTGATAGTAGATACTGTGTGTTTTAAAAATTATATGTACGCATTGCTCACTTACATGAATAGTGGCATAACTGAAAAACTGCATTTCGAGAAAAATTGATTTTTTGTGTGCTTTTACTTTTTTTAATTATGAAATGTGTTATTGGGTATATAAAAATTGATTTATATAGCTGAGACTTCAAGTTTAAAAAATATACTGAAAAATGTAAAATAAAATAATTTTTTCTTTTTATTAATTTATTTTTGAAATGCAGTTTTTTAGTTTTGCCACTATTCATGTCAGTGAGCAATACGTACATATAATTTTTAAAACACACAGTATCTACTATCAGTCATTTAATGTTTACTGAATTTTTTTCAGTCAACAGTACTTTTTACTGAATACTGATTTACGTATTGCAGTAAAATAGTAATGCAGTATGCCCATGTATGTCCAGAGATATATTGGAGGGTCATCTGGGCCAACTAACTAATAGACTTTTCTCATGTAAATCTTAAAGAAACCAAGTAAAAGAGTAGAGCAGTACAACACAAATTCAATATAAAATTAATTTTAAATAATTTTTAACTGCGTTTAATAATATAAAAATATTAAAAAATTAATATTAAAATTTAAAAATTACTGTGACATTTTGAATAATTTTATATTTCCTGATCGTACCTGACCAAGTAAGGATATTCTCTATTACGTAGTGATATGTACACGTAATGGTCCATACCAGTGCGGTAACTTTAGAAGTAATAAACAATGTATAGACTCAGTTGTCATCAATTTATTGATACCAGCAAAATATAAAATAAACACTAAATTATATCTCCATGTAACATAATCAGTACACTTCAACTCGAAATATCATAAAAATTAAAAAATAAGAATCATAAGTACAAAATTATATTCGATCTAACCAAAATATAAGAATTAGAGATATCAATTGCATTATACAGTCAGTTAAAATTGACACCTACTCTTGAAATTGGATCAGAACTCAGATCGCACACCACCATTAACAATTGTTATTACAAACAACACGTTAAGCATATCACATGAAAATATCGCTTATTTGCGAGAAGAGTGGCATAACTCAAATAAAAAGAAAAAAATACGACGGCCGAAACTTAATACGCTGGGTCCTGTTATCTAATATCTATCTTTAAAAAACATTATTATTTAGGTTCAGCATAATTGCAAGATATTGCGAACCATGATGATAGTATTTGTGTAAGAATTTTTATTTAAAAAAGTATCCAAATACACCTATCCTATACTGTTGTATTTAAGTTTAAATCGCAAAAACAAAAAACATCTTATAAATAGCAATTTCAAATTTTGAATTACGACAAAAATGATTTTGGTATGTTACAGATTATTAATAAATTGTGTTACTAAAACTAGGTATCATTTTCATTTTAAAGCTTTTTGTGTCAAACGCAATGTTTGAAATTAAAATACAAACATAATAATTATTTAATTTTATTAACAAATCCAATATGCAAAAGAAACATGAAAACTATTTCAATGCCATTTGTAATTGTTTTAAAGAAAATACCGCCCTTTAGCCACAAACTCAATCCGAGTAAAAGAATATAATGGTAACAAACAATCTTTAATAAAATTATACAATTTCAACCACCTTATGACCTTGCAATGTCACAAAGTTATAATACGAATACATAATAAATACACAGTTTAAAGTTAACTGGGTCTCTTTATTAAAAAGTTGAATTAATTTTAGTATGAAAAACTATACGGTACAGAGTAAAACAGAAACTTAAAATAGAGTTTGGAAGTCGTAATAATTGTAATGATTTTCCCACCATTATTACTGAAAAACCACAAAAATTTAAAGATTTTTTTTCTAATAATTAATAGTAAGGAAACTAACACAATATACTTAAAACACTTTTTAAGATAAAATAAACGCCCAGTGTTATAAATGAGCTGTTTTTATTATGGCGCATACATAAGTATAAATATAAATTAACACTATTATAGAATTATTAGAAAAACAAAAATCGTATCTAATAAATAATAAAACAAAAAAAATTCCACAATTTAAAACAATACAAATAGAATGCTTGACCACTCACTTATTTTCCTTTACTTTTATCAATATTTCCATTAAATGTTTAAAGTATTTACGAGTATTATACTCTTAACGTTGCATAGGAACAAAAAACAAAACAAAATATTAATAGAAATAAGTGTAACAGTGGTTTACACAGCTTATATAAGTTTTAAAATTTACATTAATTGCATAGCATTAATAGACAAAAATTTGAAAGAAACAGCAGGAAAAAAAAAACATTCAATCATAGTAGAAATAGTAGAAATAGTGTCCATTAGTACCAAATGGTTTAAAAAAAAAACTACAATCCAATAATCCTATGACAAGTTTTAGCTTAGAAACAGCAAAATAAACATTAACAACTAAAAATAATTCAATTCAAAACTATTTGCAGCAGCAACTATCTAAAATCTAATAGCTAAACACAACACAACACACAAAAGTAGTATTTCTACTAAAATTAACTGACTTCACCCATATCTAGTATATGACACACCCTATTGCAATTGAAAATAAAAGTTAGAAGGTTGTAGTTGTAAAATGTGTGAGCAAATATTAGAAATAAAGTTAATTAAGAAAAATAAAAATATTAAAAGCAAAACTCCCATATGTTAAAAATCAATATTCATTTTATATGAAAAGCAAATAGCCTTTGGAGATATGAAAAATTAGTTTAGTTTTGTTAATAATTTAAATAAATATTCATGTTAATTTTTAAATTAATTAATAAAACTAAAACTGAAATAAACATCTGGCCAAAACAAAGAAATAATGTTCATAATTCATACTGATAAAATGTTAAAAACAAAAAACAAAGGAAAACAAAAGTATTCTATTATATATTATTCGACTTTTTTTAATAAAAATAAAATAAAAACATTGCTTTTAGTAGAACAATAATAAAATTATAGAAACGAATGAAATTACTTATGACCATGCTTTAAAAGGTAGCATTAAAAATCAAAAGACTTAAGAAACAAACTTTGTCACATTCGGCTAAACTGCGATGTAAATAAATGAAAATGATGAAAATTAATGGAATTTCTGCGTGCAATCAAACTTAAAGCCTTACAAATTTATGGTTAAAAATCTATAAGAACACTTAGCTCCACGGCAAGAACCTTCTGCATTTGTTTGCTTTATTTGATAGAAAACCGACAAATTTCAGTACTTAACCGTTATACGAAAAAGTTTAGTGGTTCTCTGGCAAGCATGAATTAAATTGTAGTAAAGCCGATAACATTAAAACAAAAAACAAACAAAAATAATCGCCAAGTCGTATGTAGCATTTGTTATTAAATCACTTTGAAATTACTAATACAAAACCATCGATTTGTCGGTTTCATAAAGTAAGCCGATATCACAACGATAAATTGACGAATGTTGGCTTTAAATTTGTTGACGTTACACATGGTTTTTGATGTAGCTTCACAAAACATTTACTGTGCCAATTTACGAAATTACGCCACCCTAAAATTTCGAATGCAATAAACCAAAATCTTGCTGAAAGCACATATCGTGCAATTCATAATCTTTAATTGTAGGACAAAAAAAGAGATAGGCTGACACAGCACACACAACTCTGAACTGGCAGTAAAGGCTATTCCAGTGTCATTTTTGAAAAATTACGGCCCAATGTCAGCTCCAGACGATAATGCGCAACAAATAATCGAATTTTTCGGATGCAGTAGTTTTCTGAGATCCATAAATTACAATCTTGTTGTTTGAAGTAACAGCTGAGTAATAAATTAGCGTGGGTGCATGGTATAGTGGTTAGAGCGATTCCACAAAAACTCAAAACGGCCCAGATTCAAATCCCAGCAAAGGTGAAAAATGCGGTATTTTCAAAACTATAATTCAAAAATAAGAGGTCCCCCCACCAAGAAGAACATCTGCAAAGAAACCGATCCCTGACATTCCACTCTATTTCACCTTAACCAATGTCAACACAAAAACGAATGATCAGGAGAAAAGCGCCATCTATTGGGAAGTAGCAGATAACAGCTAAACCTATTTAGCGAAGACACTCACCACACAATCAACATGCAAAGATGAGGCAATTGCTGTTGATCATTCAAGGGTAAAGGAATAACAATGGCCTTTGAATGATCATTTCATAGCAATTTGTCTCATTCCTAAAGCGCTTAATAATAATATTAAAAAAAATGTATATGTACTGTCCTTTCCAAAAAATTCTAATATAATGCACTGCATTTAGTAGGAGTTTATCCCTGAGTATTGGTCTCAAATAAAAAAAAAATTATTGTTCTAGAAATAATCATTGAAAAGATGTTGTGCTAGCACCACTCGATTAATTCCACGGCATTGTGAATGGTCAGGCGGTTTTAAGTGTTGCAATTACAGATGGAAAATGGGCCAAACGTTTTTCTCAAAGCACCATGTGAGGATATAGCGCTCAACTTACTTACTTACTTCATTTGCATTGAGTGTACTTTAAATCAATAAGCTACACCCAATTCTATTTTAGACTTGTTTAGTGATGGCTTCAATTCGCAGTTCTATTATTTATAGAAGTGTTTCATTATGTAATATGTACTCATAACCAGTCGATAGCTGTGAGGTGATGCGGCTGTTGGAAATTGTAATTCATCTGGACAAAGACCAAGTGATCCCCATACTGGAGTTGGTAATTCTTTCACCCAACAGAAGGCATTAATCTATAAGAACTTTCTATATAATATAATTTTACGCAGTATAGTGAAGTGATTGCTATACTGAAGTTTGTAATACTTCCTATTATTTTTTGGGATCATTTAAGGTCAAAAAAATTAGAGATGTGTTTACGCAATCCATTAAAAATTTTAGAGCCAATTTTCATTTCTACTTTTTTCGGGCTATTTTTCTTTTATTTTGTGGCCAAATTAAATTTTTTTTTCAGATCAAATTTCGTATTTCATATTGCATTAATATTGTATTATTTGAAAAATTACCCCAGCAAAGGAGCCATTTTTCATTTTTTTTTTGCTGTTGTTACTGAATATGTTATAAAACTTCTTCAATCACAGATGAAGCAACTCACACGATTTTATGAACAAAGAAAATTGTCCAGTTCGGGAGGATATAAATCCAAATCATTCCTAAGACCGTCGATTGCTCATGGTAAAAGTCACCACCTCTTAAGGATTTTAGATATTAAAAATTCGAAAATTCTACAGGTTTATGTATATTAGAGCGTAATATCTTACCTTACCACCTTAGAAAAAAAGTTTCACCCTACCGTGTCTAACATTTATCCCAAGAAGACCAATTGACCACAACATTGGCTTTTTCTAGACAAAAACATATCTTTTTGCCGTACATAAGAGTCGATTTTTAGTTTCTTCCTTATACCTTAGTAACTTATAGTCCGATCATAAAGCATGATATATCAATGTTTTGGTATTTGAAGACAAAAACCATACTTTAAGATCGGACCGTAAATACCTAATATATAACGAAAAAAACAAATAAAAAAAAATAAAAATTTTGTTTTCGAAATCTCTTTGCAAAAATACTTTATATTAGAGGCGGTACGGAGAAACTTTTTTTTAGGGACGGTTTAATGTACACACTATATCAAATTATTCAAGTAATATAGAGTACTTATAGTATACAGAGAGAGATTTCATCAAACCCAGAAGTGTGTAAATCTTCTCACGAAATTTGTATAAAATTTTCGACAAAATATACCAGAAAATAAACAATAAAATATTAATTTAAATTTTAAGTCTTGCTAAAACTTTTTATTGCCGAAAAGTATTTTTTGTAAAATTGTTGTAGAAGTCAAATGCCTTTTACCAATTTTTGTTTTGTTTATTATAAATTCTCAAAAAAATTCAAACTATTTTATTCTTATTTATTGCATTACAAAATGACACATAACATGTTGTAATATTTTGTAATTTAATTTTTGTGTTTTGTCTGCTGTTATTTATTTTTTATTTTATTTCTTATTTATAGCAGTCATGCCTTAATTTTGTTTTGCAAAACTTTGGCTTATGCATGTAATATTTGATCGATAAATCGAATAAATTTTAAAACTATAAGACAGAAACAATGTTGATAATTGGCAGAACAAATAAATTGTTATTGTGTAAGACAGCAAAGGACATTTTTTTTAATAATTAAACCAACTGAGTGGAGTGCATATAAATGTTTAACTGTAAATAAGCCATTAAACTTTTTAAAAGAATTATTAAACAATTTTTGAATTTAATTATTCTCTTGTAAGTAAGTTTTCTCAATCTGTTTAATTTTTTACTAACGATTTTACCAAAATCATATGGTTGCGGTGATCTATTTTTTTTTATTAATTTTGTTTCGTTTTGAAAGCGCCCTAAATAGATCAGAAACTAAATTCTATTAAGAATTAAGGCTGTTTTTTTTTTTGTTTTTTTTTTTGTAATGATGTCTCAATTAAAGGATAAAATGACATCTTTGAAAGAACTGTACACCAGCCGAACTGAACATGTTTTCGACTTCAGCTACGGAAGTCTCACCAGAGTGTGTACAAATTCATGCAAATCATCAATTATTTATTTCAAACTATTAATAAAAATCATAAATTGATATTATATTTTTTCTAGATATCCTGTAATCAGTTAGATTTTAATACATTTTTTAACCAAAAAAAAAATTTTTTTTTTAATATTTTTCTCTACTCCATTTTGTACCCAGCAAAAATTGGAGTTTACTTTACGCGAGTTCTCATTTGGAAGTAGCCCCTGTATTACAACTTGCCTCCAAGTAAGGGAAATTATTTATATATAATATTAATTACAAACAGTTTCTAGGTTAAGGATACCTGTTAGTTTTTGGAAAGCTTTTAATGTCGTTTCAGTTTTGTTACCAAATTTGATTTGGCTTCCGGTGGGCACTACCTAATAAATGATAGAGATACAAATGTTAAGTTATTACATGGTGCGAAATATTCAAATTTTACGATGCGAACAAATAAAAGGACATGCCTATCCCCATAAGCAATACGAATATATTGAATGTATTTGCCTATATGGTGCTAAATAATTTTTGTTTATTTTTTTTTAATTTAAAGGAATAATAGTCGAATTTCAAAATCAGTTTTGCAGATTCTACACAAATTCAAACATGAAAATGGAACAAGTAAATAAAATATTGTTTTATCTTTAAAATTGACCAAATATTTAAAAAAAAATTATAAATTTATTTAACAAGAAAATTTTAAAATCAATAAAAAAAATTTTTAAATTATTTTCTTTCCTTTTTTTAGGTACGTTTCTCACGGTTAATGATTAAAAATTAATACTGTAAGTAATTTTTGTTAATTAAACCTATAGCCTTTTTAGAGCATTCAAAGGATTTAATTTATTGATTGTTTAGAATTAAACATGTATTGTCTAAAAATATTTCGGGTTGTCTGTAGTAAAACAAAAACAATCTTATTAAATGATTTGTTGTGATCCTCTAGCCATTTGGACTAAATAAAGAGGCTGTTACTGCTATCATTTTAAATACATGGACAAATAAATATTCAGTTTCTGTGGCACCAGTTGGCATTTTTAAATTTTATTTAGTTTAAATTCTATTCTCACATCTAAGAAATGCACTTAAAAAATTTATATTATTATCTTTATTAGTTTTAAGATTAAGTATTAGGAATATATATCACCACTAAGAGAAGTGAACTAGTTTACGACCCCCTCTAGGGAAAAAGGAGAAGGAGTTTTGTCAGAAATCCTATGACACAAGGATTTTATATACTCGTATTATTCGTAATGAATAATTTAAATTTAAACATTTTTATAAATTATTGTGTTGTTATAAGGGAGTAGATGTATAGACCTGACGAATTGGCATTCTGACCTGACGAATACTGTGGTGTTTTTCAAAACGATCCAAATATTTTAGAATTATGTTAAATAGTTTTGCTAATTACTACAATAATAAAATACCAAACACCTTTTTAGTTTCCAAGAATATATAATAAATAATTGTTGAACGGTAAAGCCTCCATAGCACTACATTCGTGTATCTTTTCACATTGAATTGTTAAAGAATTAAAAGCAAAAAAACAAAAAATATTACAAAGAATGAAATAAACGAATGTAAATGAAATAATTTTTTTCCATGTGTTGACACTTTCTATTTTGTAAAAAATGCTTTACTGCAATAAAAAAACCAAAAAGTTAGTATCACTGTGGTATTATCTGTTTCGTCAGAAACGCTTTTATAAGATCAAAGTTAACTGCAATGAATATTTTTTGCTAATTAAAGGAGAAATGGTGTCCGTGAAGGAATAGTATACTAGCCAAACTGAACAATTGTTTTCGACTACCGCTACGATAGTCTCATCAGAGTTCTTTGTGTCCTGTACATATTCTAGATCAAACATCAACTATTTAACTCATACTTTTCAAGAAATCACATACTGAAATTATTATTGTATGTACATACACTTGTATGAGTTGTTCGGTATTTTATTTTTTAACGGCCAGATTCATTGTAAAATATAAAATTTTTTTTTTTTTTTTTTTTTGATTGATAACATCAGTTAATTTTTAGACAGTTTTGTACAAGTCCGAACAACTGTGATACTTTCATATAATCTTATATGTTTGCTTTCCCTTATATCTCTTATCAAAACTAAAAAGAAAATATCGTCGCAAGAATTAAAAAAACGCTGTAACTGCCAAAAAATCGAAAATACATTTTTTGCATCATTTTTATCAGACAAAAAAACTACGCGTCGATTGGTCCCGGTCCCAGATTTCTACGATAAAAATGAATTCACTTACGCCGTCTGCGTTTTGAAAAATACCAGTGGCTTTGTTCTACTTTCATACAGGTTTTTTGGCTTTGGTGAACATTTAAGGTTTTGTCAGTTACAGCGTTCTTTAATTCCCTCGATGATATGTAGTGTTATATGGACTTAAAATTTATACAGGCCTTTTACAGATTTCGATCGGAATGGTTTTCATTTCGTATTTTTGTAAGAAAGTGAAAAAACAGTTAAATGGAATATAAATATTTTCTTTTTATTTCGGTTTTCATGGTCGTATTGCCAGAATATAAATTTTTTCAAAATTTTTAATTTTAGTTTGAAAAAATTTGTGATTTAAAAAATGGCTTCTTTCAGAAATAATAAAAAAAATGTGTTTATTTTTAACAAAATAAATGTTAAAAAAATTATCTTTAATAAAATAAATCAAAAACAATATTTATTTCCCATTAAAAGTAAGTTTCAATTCATTTTTTAAAATTTAAGTCACTAAAAATATCAATTCCGCTTAGAAAACTGTAAGTGGTTTAATTCCACAAAAAAATTTTCGTTTTACTTTTTTGAAGTAGCAAAATATGGAATTCATTTCACTTTCGATCGGTCACAGGCCTGATAATATTGGTTTATGACAATGGAATATTAACCAAATTTGAAACTTAAATACCAAAACTTTTATAAAGTGCATGTTTTATTATATGCTGCTTATATTATATTCGATTATTTAATAAATTGAAAACAAATTAAAAAAAATATTTGTTTTTCGTAAATATCAACTTTAATTAAAATTTTTTCTGGGTATTTCTTATTTGCTGTGAGAAAAATTTTTAAAATTTTTTAATTTTACATTCTACACTGTTACAGACTAAATGCCATAATTTTAGATCGTTTTAAAACCTTTCATGATTTTAACTTTAATTTGGCATTTAATGCCATTTCATTAGAAAAATAAAACTGTTAAACTATTAACATTCCTTAAGCAACTAATCAATTGATGATATTTTTTTTTTTTCAATAACATTTTTTGTAATGCTTCTAAATATACTATAAATACATATATTTTTCCTAAAAAAACAAAAAAAACTTCAAAAAGCAGTTTAATTTTTATGCCCCAAATATGGCTAAAAATGTGGTGCTATGCAATACATATTTTTTTTAATTTTAGTTTTTATTTTGTAATATAGATTAGTAAGAGATTATTTGAGCATAAATGTTGGTCTGCATATACTCGTATATATGACTGTCTGTTGGTCGTCGTTTTAAATATAAAAAATAATAACTAATAATAACTGAATTCAGTTATTTAAAATGTAACGCATGATTTCTTGTAGTTTCAAAGTTTGAAAAAAAAACAAACAAAAAAAAAAAATTAAAATGTTTTATTTAAAAAAAAACATAATTCTTTAAACCTTTTTTGGTTGTAAAAAGGAGTGTTTTTCAAGTTTTTTTTTAGTTGTTAACCGCTGATTTTTAGCCTATTTATTAGTGTCATAGTCGTTGGCAGATTGTTAATTAAAGGCGCTTAAATTTCAAAAGAAATCAATTTAATTGTTTTTATTACAGTTTAATAATTAAAACTGTGATTAGTGTTACTTACATCAAGGTGGTCGGATTACGAAATATTTTTTTTTTTTTTTGGAAATAAGAAGTCGGTTTTGTATTGTATATTTATTAAGGCAGTAATTGCTTATTGACTCATTTACTTTAATTGTAAATATTATCATTAAATGAAATAATTTATTTAACAAAAATGACCTTCATTAACTTTTTAAATTTATTTATTATTGCCAATCACTAAAACTCATAAACTAAAGTACTTTTTTTAAGTTGAAAACCAAAAATTGCTCCCACATAAGTAGATTTCCATTGCAACTTCCTTTTTTAAAAAATTAATACGCTCTTTATTCTTGACTTTGTTCAGATAAAATATAATTAAAATGATAACTTTTGTTAAATATTTAAATATTTATGATTAGCTTAACAGTGTTTTTAAAAATCGTAAAGAAAACAAAAAATTTTTTCGCCATATAAACAAATACATTCAATTATAAAGGGTGATTTTTTAGCTATTATCTTTTTGGCAACACTGGTTTAAACAGCTGACGCACATTTTGTGTTTTGTTTCACTGCCAATCATCTTCAGTTTGGTCTATAATTTAACCATAAATCGTCTTACAAACGAACAACGCTTGCAAATTATTGAATTTTATTATCAAAATGCGTGCTCTGTTAAGAAAATTTAACGCGCACTTCTTCCATTTTATGGTCAGTTTAATCAACCCACTGAAGCAGCTATTCGGGCTATTGTGATATTAAACCACCAACACGCTGACATAGAGTGCGAAATGAAGAAAATATCGCAGCTGTATCATACATACATACATAACTGGCCTTTACAACCCTGTGTCAGGATTACGGCCTAGCTTCTCGCAGCACTCATGTTGTGTGTGTAAATTTTTATCCATGAGTACCGGGACCTACAGTTTTAATGTCGACACCGAACGACAGACTTGAGAAGCTTGTTCATGGCAATTATTTACTCTCAGAGCTTTTGCCAGAAGACTGCTGAGAGATAGTCGCCGAAAGAAATATTTTTTTCATATTTCTTTTTTTGAAGATGTCGGAGCCTGGAGTCGAACCCAGGGCCCATGTCTTAGTAAGCCAACACACTAACTACTAGACCACGGCGACTACAGCAGCTGTATCGGCCAGTGTTAATGATGAGCATCAATTATCGATTCGTCGCTGGTGAGCGCTACCGTGAAATGATATCCAAATTTTTTTTTTGCCCAAACTGCAAGAGCTTGACTTGCATAACATGTGGTTCCAATAAGACGGTGCCACATGCCACACAGCACGCGTAACAATGTACTTATTGAGAGTTGAGTTCGGTGAACATTTTATTTCACGTTCGCGACCGGTCAACTGGCCGCCTAGATCGTGCGATTAAAGGCCTTTAGAATATTTTTTTGTGGGGCTATATTAAAGCTTATGTCTATACAACTGTATATTGATTTTACGTGCGCACCTGTCCGTAGACTTAATCACACGCCGCCCGTTGCCGGGACAGTAGTCGAATTCAATGCGTCCGACCACCGCCACCCGATGCCGGTACGCTCTAATCTCACCATGCCCGAAGGCACAGCGCTCAAAAGAGAGCACATAGCAACGAGTTGGCAATTTGATACCATTACTGTCTGGGCAATGATACCCCTCTTGCTGAGGGGTATCTATCTAGGTACTTCTAAAACCACTACGTGTACCTCCCGAAATAGGACCTCATCAATCATCAGGCCGGACCACACTTTTCGAATGACTGAGAGTCTAAGGTACCGGGGGCTCCTGATGCCCGTAGTACAAGATTAAGGCATCTCTAGTCAGTCCTTGAGAACGCCAGAAATGCCTGCCACGCGCACTAAGTAAGCGTGGCAAAAGCACGGCCGTGCACCACATTAACGGCAATTCTCTGCCTATATTGAGCGCCAGACCACTCAGGGCTAGGTCGAACCTAATATTCCCCGGGGAAAACAGGCTACTGACGGGGACACTCGTCAGCAGCCTTAACTGTATCCCCGTGGGGGCTTATGTCTATACAGCCAAGCCCGCTTCAATTAACACATTGGAAAACAACATTGAAGTATTTATTCATGAGATACCGGCTCAAATGTTGGAAAGAGTATACCAAAATCGGACTAAGCGGATGGACCATTTGAGGCGCAGTCACGGTCAACATTTGCATGAAATAATCCTCAAACACTAAATTATATGAACAGTACTACCGATTCAAATAAAGATTTCATTAATTTTTCTGAATTTTATGTGCTTTTTTTTAAACTTTCCTATAGCTCTCAAAAAATCACACTATATAAAATGAGTGAGAACTTTATTATTATCTTTTAAAGATATGATAGGGATGATAAAAAGTCACTTGATGTTACATATTGGTAATAATACACAATACAATAATAATACAATAATACACACACATGCAGAACTGGCTTTTACAACCCTGTATCCGGATTACGGCCTAGCTTCTCGCAGCACTCATGCTGTGTGTTACAACAATTAAACGACAGAATTGAGAAGCTTGTTCATGGCAATCATTTAGTCTTAGAGCTTTTGCCAGAAGTTTGCTAAGAGGTACTCTCTAAAAGAAATATATTTTTTTTTTCTTTTTTTAATATTTCTTTGCTTCAAGATGTCAGAGCCGGGGCTTGAACCGGAGCACTCGTCTTAGTAAACCAACACACTAACCACTAGACCGCGGCGACTACAAAGCTGTTGTAACATTCAATCATGTATAAAGAAAAGATATTGGATTATGTCTCAGGTTTGTAACTTCTTCATGCTGGAGCCAGGTAGTTACAGACTTCACCCTATTAAAAACTCTTTAACAATAATATTGATACAAAAAAAGTATTTTTAAAGCACAAAATAATTGTTTCTTCATTCTGTATTTATGTGGCATAATTGAGATAATTTTTAATTCTGTTCCACTATTAATAAATTATCAAATACATACATATTTATGAGAATTTTATACCAACTAATTTTGCAACACAACTAATAAATAAAATATAATTTAATTTTATATTACAACTTTAGCATAAAACATTAATTACCACTATGAAAAATTATAAACCATAATTTAAGAAAGAAAAAACGCTCAACATGTACCCACATTTTGTAGTGGTCCATGCCAAAAAGCAAAACAAAAAATAAAAATCAAAAAAATTAACAAAAACAGCCCATAAATATTAACCATTACAATTTAATTGTAGAAAATCTAAAGAAAAACAACAAGAAACAATATTGTAACAATTACGGAATTACTAAAAAAAAGACACACAAACTTAAGTTGTAACAATGACTTGGTTTTGTTTAGTTTCAAACATAAAATAATAAAAAAAATCACAAAATAATAACAATAATAATAATAAAAAATGGTAAGAAAACCATAATGAATAACATATACATAAAATATACGATACGAGTGTATACTTACTTATATATGAGCATTACGGCTTTAGTTGTTATAAAAACAAGAAAAATTAATAGTCATGTTAAAAGACAATTATGTTTTAGTTAAAGTATGTTGAACATTTTTTTGTATTTCGTTTTTAGTTTAAGAGTTTAGTAAGGAAAGACAAAAAAGAATATTATTAAATTTATTAGTCATGATTTTAAATAGGTCTCGAAATTGTTTACAGTTTCCACTTAAACCAAAGAAAAAAAATAAAAATAAAAAACTTCTTTTCTTAAATGTTCTTATGACTTAAACGCCTTGTTTGCATTTGACATACAAAACTAAAACAAAAACAAAACCATTTTACCATTGGTACACTTTGGTAAAGTTTAAAAGGTGGTGTTGTTTTTTTTACAAAACAAAATATTTTTCTCTCTTTACAACATAAGTCTACACATTGGTTCGTATTTTCTAAATGTTTATTGTTAGTGTTGTTTTAATACAAATTAAATATGACCATTTTAGTTTAACAGATTATCTTTTGTTTTACTATGCACAAGTATGTATGTGTTACTGACTAAATGTGTGCTTTTTTGTTTCGTTCCTTGAAATATTATGCAACTCGTACTGGTATGACTCAAAAGTGGGTGTAAAATTTAATTGATTAGAAGCAATGAGAAATTTTTTTATTGTCAAATAATTGTAGTTTTGTATAAAATGGCATATAAATGTTTATAAAACAAAAACTTTGAATTATTTATTGGCCACACAATGGTGTTTTTTTTTCTCTTCATGCATCAAATTGTTATGAAATATTCAATCTGTTCTTTTTCACAAAATTCTGTTCGGAATTTTATTTTTTTTAAATAATTGAAAATTTTGTTCACCTCTTATTTACGGTAATGCCGTGAAGAGTAAAAAATCACTTTGAAAGTTCGATTATAGTGTGGCGTAGTTTAGCGGTTAGAACGTTCGCTTACAACACTAAGCAGTTCAGCTTCGAGGCATAGTACTGGAGAAAATTAAAAACTAAAATTTGTGTGCGGCACTTTGGAGTTTTAATTAAAACAAATATAAGAGGTTCCCCTCCCCCAAGCTCTAAGAATCCCATTATTAAGAAAACCACCCCCTAACATTTTAGCCTATCCACCTTTGAATTATCAATCGAATGATCAGGAGGAAGCGCCACCTACTGGAAAGTAATAGGCAGAACAAAGCAAGGACTAAAACTTGCCATTCAACAAAGCAAAAGGTCCTGACTATTTCACAGAAAAGAATTAACATCAACAGATGGAGCAAATGCTGCTGATCATTTCAAGGGTGATGATTGTTTTCAATTAAATTTGTTGACTTTAAATCTGTGAAAACTAAGAGCCACGTTTTTGTCGCCCTGCACACATTATCTGGCAATCTTCAAACGAGGAGTGATGATTACATATGTTACGCATCATAAAATTCTTGGATTGTATGTTTAATCTGGATTTCCAATTTCGGATTATAAGACTTGTATCAAGAGTTTCCTTTAATTTTAATTTGTATTAGAACACCTGTTGATATATTCTCTCTTCTTAGGCCAGATAGGTCTGAAACTTTCCAAGCTGCTACTTGGCAAATATTCTTAAAGAAGATTTAATTCTTGCATTAGATTCTCTAGGGACAATCTAAGGATTTTAACGGGCACTACAAACTCAATGGAAATTTAAATAGAATAGGAATCGCTTCGTGCGATATGTGCAGATTCTGTGACGGGGCGATCGAGTCGTCAGAGCACATACTAGGCAATTGTGCAGCATTGATGCACAGTAGGAAGAGATACCTCGGTGATTATCAAATATCAGAAGGGGAATTGTCAAAGTTGGCACTGGCCGACATTTTGAAGTTCGTCAAAGCAACGAAACTGGGCCAGATACTATAGAAACCCTAGATAAGTTGAGGGCTGTACAATAGATCTATAGTTCGAAGTACATTTAGTACCTTATGAACGAATGAATGAATGAAGATATATTCGAATAACAGAATCATAACATAATTTTACAAAAATTTTACTTTATTGTTTCAATGTCATGATATAATATTCAGCCACAAACAATAGTCCATAATAAATCCATTAAAGACATACTGCTGTATTCATGCAAAATAGTAAAGGTTTATGATAGTTTCTGATGCAAAATAGCTTACAGATTACAAATTTAAAAATGATTAATTGTGATGCAAATTTCTGTAGACAAATGTACATTTTAATTAAATTACACCTCATGCATAAATAAATTAATCTAAATTTCTCAATATCTTATATACTAGATGCTTAAAAGTTAACATGTTGCCTTTGGTTTTCATCAAAGCAAAGATAATATTTATTTTAGCAATTCAAAAATTTTGTATACTCGTATTAATTACACGAATAATTGTTCACATATTTAATGAAACATATTATAACTTTAACATATTAAATGTGTAACCACTAATACTGGTAAATAACAAGTAAAAAAAAAACAAGAAAAAGACTGGTAGAAAATCATTTTCAATTAAAGCTTAAATTGGTTGCAAAAGAATCACATAAAAATATTTTGCAAAATACAACAAAAATTGTTTTAAAACTCTTATGTGTTTATGTGGCATAAAGGTCGAAGAATGGGAATCCTATAAGTACAGTTAATAAAAGGTAATAATGGCTTGTAAAAATACATATAAAAATAGTATAATTATGCCTTTTGAAATAACTATACATTGTAATTGTTTTTTTTTTTTTTTTTTTTTTTTTTTTTTTTTTTTTTTTTTTTGTGGTGAAGTAATGAGAAAATGTGTACAACAATGTCTTTAAGGAAAATGAGTTGAATATACTTGAAATTTTTATTGTGATTTTAATAGATATGAGTACCTTAACATTATAAAATATTTCATTCATGCCTTAATAAAGAAAAGACAGCCACACACAAACTTATGGTTAATAATATGATATACTGTCAAGCAAATCACTTTTTAAAATGAAATTCTCTCTATAATGTGCGATTCATTGGATGAACAGTTTGTAAAACAATGTGCTCTGTGGGAGGAATAAATATTTTTATTTGATCAGAGCATTTCCCATTATAATATCGGTAAAACAGCGAAACGTAGCCCACGTTTTGCCGATGCTTCAATGAATCGATAGAGTTGGATACTTTACCGTCATTAATAAGCACCGCGTACAGTAAGTCGAGAAACCTTAAAGTAGATTCATTCATTCATAAAGCAGGTACTAAAATATTTCCACCAGTAGATCTATTGTACAGCCTTCAACTTAAAGGGGGTTTCATAGTATTTCCCCCAGTTTCGTTGCCTTGATGAACTTCAGAATATCGGCCTGTGCCAACTCTGATATACCCCCATCTGATGTTCGATAATCACCGAGGTATCTCTTTCTACTGTGCATCAAGGCTGCATAGTTGCCTAGTATGTGCTCTGATGACTCATATGCTTCGTCACAGAATCTGCACATTACGCTCGAAGCGTTTCCTATCTTATTTAAGTGTTTATTGCGTCTGAAGTGCCTGGTAAGAAGTCCCGCAAGTATTCTCAGAAAATTCCTGCACGACTTAAATCTTCTCCTATTATATTTACTAAGAAAAAGTTTGGAAAGTCTAAGGTCAGGCTGACTCAAGAACAAAAAGTTTATCTCCTTGTCTTCTTTTTCCCTTAGTATACTTTTCCAAACTCCCCTTCCTAACGCACAGAAGGGTTCTGACCCCATCATGAGTTGCCAACCAATCGGCTGGCTAGGTCACTATCCCTCCTTAAAAGTCTAGCGTTTGATCTATCTCCCATAATCCTAATGGCTTTGTGGCCAACTACAATATAAAGTGGGCTAAAATCTAGCAGGTAAAATAGATACATTAGAGTTCTGTAAAGTAGATACATTAGAGTTGTATTGCGTATTGAATCGGATTAAGGTCTGATATATATTAAGAAAGTCAGATGGAGTGACGTATCTCTTGCACGAACCTAAAAACCCGGTGTACTTAAATTTTTCTTTCGAAACAAGAAAAATTTGATTTTTCCAGTGAACATAACGGTTAGGTTTTTATGTGCATAACATTAAGAGCGTTCGCCTTTTCATCTATTGTCACAGATGACAAATTGGCATAATCACAATCATTCCTATTCCTGAGAAAAAAACATGACCCTGTTCACGCTACCCAACTTAGAGTGTATCATTAAAAGTTTTTCCTGTTCATCCTTATCTCTAAAGGTCTAGGCCTATAATTAAATGAATATGAGTTGCAAATTTTAGAAAGAGATCATTGTTTAGAAACTTCAAAAATAGATTAGAAGACAGAACAGAACCAGTACCAAATTCAACATGAACTTGTTGGAAGAGACACCGTCTATAAAAACTCGTATATAATGGTCCGAAAGAAAGCTTAATATAACATGCAAGAAATTATTGTCGGCACCATAATCAGCAATTTAAAAACAAGAGCCTCGTGCCTGACTCTATCAAACGTCTTAGAGAAACCAAAAGCGACAAGCTTGCTGTCACCCAATCGCTGAAAAAACCTATTCCAACTCTCAAAGATTAATTTAATTGATCCATAATCTTAGGGAGAGTCGAAGAAATTTTTAGACTTCCTAGCCCTACCATTTTTGAGGATTGGCTTTACAATAGTACTCTTCTAAGTGAATGGAATCACACAGGAACGACAAGAACGATGCTAAATTCACGACGGCTTTATTCAATTGTGGATTGATCTTAAGCGACTCAGTTTTATTTAGTTGAAATTGCTAATATTTTTTTTTTGATTCTTAAGAAAAAATTTGTATGGATCACAAGATCTACGCTGAAAATTGTGGAGATATCCCGTCAATCTTTGTTGAAGATCATAGCCCTGTATACGGGTGATTTGAAAGGTTGGTTCTTTTAACCCCCATTGCAGAAGTTGCGGAAATACTTTTGAGAGGCAGACTTTTGAACATTTCCTTTATGATTGCCCAGTTTGGCAGGCAGGCTCTTGTGTTTTTTTTTTTTTTGTATTTTGACTTAGCACGCTCCGCGAGCCTGAAATCTCTCGTCGGGCTTTATGGACAACTCTGGTTGCCAGTAATTCTTTTTTCTGCTTAGGTGAATTCTATGTGATCCTGTAATGGTATCAAAATGGCACTTTTTGCTAGTTTTAGTTGATCACTTTTTTTGTTGACTAGCCATCTGGCCTACCCTACCTACCATGGATTAATTTGTTTTTTTTTTTTTTTTTTTTTTAAATGTTAAGCTTGAAGCTAAATAAAGTAAAAATTTTAGGATTTTTGTAAATACATATACAAGTGTTTAAAATTTTAACATTTTTCTTAGTCATTAAAACTTATTTATCATAGACAGTAATAATCATATATACAGACTGACGAATAACATTTAATATAACACAGAATATAACTATAAATTGATAGCTGAAATCCCTTTTTCAGAAACTTTAAACATTAAAGCAATCATAATCTTATGCTTTTACCATAAAAGAAGGTAAAGGGTAAAAAAATTTTAGGTGGTTAGAAAAAGAAAGACTCTCCTTTATAAACAAATAATTTAAGCAAATGCAACATGTATAATAAACAAACAAAGAAAAAAATAAAAAATTTACACACACAAAATTCACATGACGAGTTAGTTCAACATGCAACATGCCACATGTGGTATAATCTATTATTTAAGCATTGTTTTGTATAATTTTTTTTTTTCGTCATTTTCTAAAATGAGAGCAATTTTTACTTTTCAACGAAATCTTTTGTCATTTTGTCTGCTTTAAGTATATGAATGAATGCATGTATGTATGTACGTAAAGATGTTAATAGACATGATACAATACGTTTACGTTTGTCTTGATTGTGTTTTTTTTATTTTTTTAAGAGTTTATTTTTTTTAAATTCATTGTTCCCAACAGCCTTAGTCAAACAGCATATTATTGTGGCAAACAACAGAAAATCTACATACAAAAGTAGTTGACATATTTGAGTAGTACTAACAGAGAGAAAAAACTAAAACAGAAATGTATTTGATGCTACAACATTAACAGTTTAACTTAAATGCTTAAACACTCGAGAAAATTCAGTATAAAGAAATATTTGTTGCAGGTTAATAATAAAATTTTAGTATGAAATAGAGGGAAGGAAATAAATAGGCTCAAAATCATTCTTATTTTAAAAGAGCAGAAAACAAACAAAATTCTATATTTCGTAACATTTCTCTGGACTCCCAAGTTTTTTTACACTAGCTGCCAGATTATCTACAATCCCATTTGCATAAAAAGCATGGATACTTTACATATCAAGACTGCATTCCAATTTTGAGGGGAAAACGATGATAAAAATAAAATAGCCAAGAATGCTAGCACAAATTTGAAATCATAGGGACGTACATATATAGAAAATTACTTAGTACTTCAAAGTTAAACCTTCCAGTCAGGGATGGGGTGATCTACATTTTTTAACAATAATTAAATTAACCCTAAACGGGCAATCTTGAATTTTTTTTGTTTTTGGGTGTTTGTGTTAAGTTTTGGATTTTTGTGTGTTCTGACAAATATAGTAAAATTTTATGGCCAACATTTTTGTAGAACATTTCATCCCCGCCCCTCCCCTTTTTCGTGGTGCTTTTTACAATTTGTTAGAATAAAGCCGCAAAACGCAGTTATGCGGGGGCGTTAGAGGGTTAATATGTTCTACGAAATTATTTGTCGTAATATTTTCTACAAAGTTACTGAACATACTATATACCTCAGATGTAAGGAAAACATAGTTTTATACACCGATATGCTGCAAGAGTTAAAAGTTGGCCAGAGATGGAAAATCTTAACCGCCTTTAAAATAAAATTCCGATATAATCTGTCAAAACGCAGACACAGGTATTTATTTTTTTAGTCGCAATCGTCAGAACCCCGTAATTTTTTTTTTCGTGTTGAACAGTGTCATCGAACATACATACATATATTTAATATTTCACATGCCAAGTGTGCCATTTATATTTTGCCTTCTCGCCACAATTTCCAAAAGGTTTGGCCTACAACAAACTAAATATGAGTAACAAATTATTTTGTCTTTGCACTTGATAGCACGGACTCGTAAAATGTTAATAACGGTGAAACATTCTATACAGTTATTTTTTTATAAAAGTTGCAACTTTTCTACATAAGTACTTGAGGGCTCTTAAAAACAAACTTCGATGTGTAACATTAAATCCTACTGCCATTCTATCAAAATTCTTCTATGCCTGCTTAAAGATTAGTATTTTGTGCCTCTTATTTTAACATCAAAATTTTAATTATGTATATCAATAGCTGTAAATAATTAGTAAACTCTTTTAAAAATCAAAAATAACTACTTTTTACATTTTACTATTGTTTTTTCTTTGAGTGTGTTTTTTTTTCAAATTCGATATCGTCGGTAAATTTTTGCATTTACTCTAAAGTGTTGCATTTGGGGCACAAAAGAAATTGTTGCAACATGGCATTGTTTGCATTAAAATAAACTATAAAAAATAAAGAAAAACTGCAAAAATAAAAACAATTTACTGAAAACATGAATTTTGTAACACATATTTTATTTATATATATTTGTGTTTTTTTTTTTTCTTTCTTATTTTTTGTTTGTTTAAGAATTTGGCTAAAAACAGCCAAGTCAAAGGTTCAAACAACGGCACAATTTTTTTTTTCGTTTATCATCTATAACATCTGTAGTTGATATTTTGTAATATTTATTTGTTAAAAAAATTTAATATCTTATCCAATTAGTCACTAAACAAAGCCAAAGATGACTAATCTCTTGGTTTTAATATCTACTAAGCAAAGGCCATAAACAATTTTAAAATATTTAAAATGCAGAAAGATATTTTCAATTAAAATTTGCTACAATTTATACCAGTTTTTTTTTCAATACCTTCCAATTAAAATAATTAAAATAAAAATAAAACTGGTATATTTTTCAATTAATACGATAACTCATAAATGTTTATTTAGCTTTTTTTATTTCTATTTTCTGAGCAACAAAATCAATGCACTTGTTGTGTATCCGTGTCTGCAACAACCCTCATACCTTAACATATAACCCCACACACCTTTATTTACAGAATACTAGTACACACACAGTATAAATTTTGAAAAAAAAATTATTTTTCGTTATAAATATTAAAATTATTTATTTTACTACTTAGTTTGTTTTTTATTATGAAAATTTTATTAAAGGTTGCCAACTAATTGTTGTCATAATAAAAGAGCTGATTTCTATAATCTGGCTGCTATTGCGCTGTTAAACTGTTATTGTAGGCGTTTTATATATTTTTACATTTGCTTCTTAAGTCTTTCGTTTTTGAGCAATGACGACAACAATAAAACAGGCTTAATGTTAGCAATATGCTTAAGTTGGTAATAAAATAAACAATCACGTTTTGATGGCAACTGAAATGTAATAATTAAAGTAATACTTTTAGATGCTACGCAAAAAAAAAAAACACAAATAAAAATATTAAATGCCGTTATTAAAATAATCATAAAATTAATTAAGGTTGTTAGTACAAGCAAACTTATTACCTAATACTTTGCGTGCTTTACAAGTATATACTTTCAAAAAAGTCACTATTCTAGACTATTAGTGCTAAGAACTTCAATTGGTTCTTTTGACTCTACAAAAACTACTACAGATAATTTCCATATCGTGGTGTACAGGCTTACACTGCAAGGACTCAACTGGCTAAGCTGGCAGAGAGCAATAGCTCTTTGGCAGGGTCTCCCAGAAAGGCAGTTGAGGAGCAGTAACTAAGAATTATCCCAGGGGCTGAATCAGAGAGAACAACAGCATGTCTAATATTATTATAATATTTTATTCCTCCCCTAATATAAACTTTACGAGCTTCTAGGGTTTTTTTTATTGAGACCAATACTCAGGCTGTACATTGTATTGGAAGATTCACACACCAATTTTTTTTTTTTTTTTTTAAGACAAATGCTCAGGGGTAAACCCCTACTCATGCAGTGCAATGTATTGGAATGTGAAGATGGTTGATAGAATGTTTTTTTTTTTCATAGATGTATGTATATTTTTTCCCTTTTTTTGCTGATGCAACACGTTGCTGTTAATTTGTCCTCTCAAGAGCCAGTATTATACCTTCGCCCTTGAATGATCAAACAGCAATTGCCTCATCTGTCGGTGGATGTTTGAATGTGAACGGTGAGCGTCTTCAGTAGATTAGCTGTTATCTTCCCAGAAGGTGGCGCTGTACTCCTGATCATATGTTTCTGGTGGTGGAATAGATCTGTCGGTGGAAGTTGGTTGTGGGTGGTGAGCGTCTTCACTAAGTAGGTTAGCTGTTATCTTCCCAGAAGGTGGCGCTGTATGACATGGAGCGGTTTCTTGAAAATTGCCTTTTTGGAGAGGGTTAGGGGGAGAGGAAATGTCTCATTTTGAAAAAAAGCCACAAATTTTATTTTTTAATTTTTCTCTTTAGCTGGGATTTGAACCTGGGCTGTTTAAGTTTTTTTTGCGATCGCGGTAACCACTATACCATGCTCTTGGAGTTGATTGCTGTTGGATCATTCAATGGTGAAAGCCATTGGATATGCAGTCAACAGCAATCGATTTCCTTGCCGTTCGCATTTTTAAAGTAGTTAGGGCATTTGTTTTTTTTTCTGACTGTTATCAAATAAGATATTAGTAAGTTTAAATCAAAGGTCTATACCCAATTTCCCCATTCTCCTTATGTTTGCCTAGACCAGCACAATCTACTGCATTAGTTGGGGTCATCCCCTGAGTGCTGGCCTCAATAAAAAAACGAATAAAAGATTGTTTGTAATATGCAGCCATATCACAGAATTCAATCGTATTCGGAAACGGAATTCATTCCATAACTTCAGCTTGTATACTGTACTATTCCTTCAAGGACAATATTTTCTCCTCTGATTATAAGAAATATTCATTGCAAAAATCTAAATCCTCTATAGAATTTGACTTTGATCTAATTAAAGTGTTTCTGGCGACACAAAATTATTTAAAAAAAAATGATAATTCTTCCTGTTCTTCGAACTCGGTCCTACAGCATATAATATAAAACCATTTTTATTTTCATAAGTGGAAGTCACATTTTTGCTGCTTTTAGTTTAAAATAAATGATTTAAACTACTCTTGTCAGTAGAAAAAAATCTAATCTATTTTGAAAAAGAATTTTTATTTTGATTATTTTTTTATATTTTTATATAAAAAAACTTTTAACATAAAACAGGGTTGTCGAAATCGGTTTGTACAGAATTGCCATATCTTTTTTCTATTAATTTTGTCAAAATTCTACAGTGGCAACACATAAACAAAAGAAAACCCTAAAAAAATTTAAATTTATTTTATTTTTATACACGTTTCAGATTAAATTTATTGTCAATTTAAATATTATTTGTAATTTTTTATTTATTTACATGCAATGAAAAGTGCGAAACACCTGTTATCATAAACGATGGCATGTTGCCACATTACGTATATTGTTTAGCATCTGATAAGGTTGCCAAATTATTTACAAAATAGAACTCAACTACCTTTTTCGGATTAATAAAATAGTTTGGAATCAAAACCAACAAAATAAAATTCAAACGAAATGCAATTACGGAATCAAAACTTACCGAACGTAATCTATGGCATTGCTGATTGTTTCAGAATTTTATGCTATTTTGCATCACTGCATTTTGCAAATTGTTCATAAAAACAACTCTACGACATATTAGAGGCTCACTATTTTTTCTTTTTTCTTAAAAAAATTGTTAAATAGTGACTCTTAATGGGCATATTAGTTTCTGTTATATTATCATTTGATATGTAACCAACCATTTAAAACATTGTGTAAAAAAATGTAAAATATTTGTGCTACTATACGTATAATTGTTATGTAATTTAATTTTCCACAGAAATATATTCATCACAATCTAATGTGTCTTAATATTTTATCTAAATGTTCACAATTTTATTTCTTTTTTTTTTTTTTTTTTTTTTTTTTTTTGTTAGTATGTGAATGCGTGCATCTTTTTTGTTCACTTAACTGACATAATAATCATCTTTTTATGTAAATTTGACAAAAGGAAAAACAAATAAATATTAAATTTAACATTAACATACGCATCATATTCCCTACTCTATCAAAAAAACAATAAAAATGTAACATCTTCCGCATTCAAAAACAAAAAACTACTGCAAGTAAGCACAATAGCAGTAAAGTAATACTCGTAGCTAATGGTAAAAGAAAGAAAAACACAAACACTTGATTTGCACAAATAGCTGATGTGCTTTTATTTCTACTTTAAGAAATATAGAAAAATAAAATAAAACAAACAACACACAAATTTATATCAAACAACCCACAAACATGGCCAATATGTAATTGTAATAGCCTAAAAAAACACACACATACACACAACCTTGTCTAAAAAAATGCTTTTCACATTGTTTACTTTAGAGAATTTCTGCGAAAGTGTGTAAGAAAATTGTATTGCAACATGCGTTTGACAATTGAAAATCATAAAAATAAAATGTTGTAAATTTGTAATAAAAACGTGACTTTTGATTAGATGACTATGATGGTTAATGATGATGATGATGACTGTGGTAGTGCTTGTGATGAGTTCAGTTACAATTTTAATAAATTTGAAGGGGAGTTAGAAAACTTCCTTATTGCAGTGAGTGTTTGAAAATGTATTTTGTTTTTTAATAAAATTTTACAAATACTTAGTTTTAAGGTTCAGGGCGAAAAGCAAATGAAACATTTTGGAAAATTAAAACAAAAAGTTTTGTAAACTATGTATTTACTTTAAGGGAGCATTTATTTTTATTGTTTAAACAATATTTCGTGTTTTTTGAGTTATGCCACTCTTCTCGCAAATGAGCGATTTGTAAACGTAATAAAAGCAATTGTGTTACAACACATAAAATATTTTGCATTCAAAAAAAGGCGTCACCTGAATTTGTTTTCATAATGAAACCTTTTTAAGTGTCTACATACATAATGTCAATCAATAACAGCAAGCAATTGACAATTTTTCATGGTCATATTAAATATCATTGATCATAAAAATTAAGATCAAATCACTATCAAATTCCTTTGAACTGTTTTTTGAGAAAATAAACTACACCAGACAACACTAGATATTTCTATTTTATTCATTTCAATACACTTCATCAAATTGGCACTGACATTGTCTATTGTCTTCAACACAACGTGAAGGAAAATTAGGAAGTAATATACGGCGACAAAGAAAAATATAAAAAAATCACAAGTTGTTGTTGCTTAAGCGTAAACATTTATTATAAATATAAAATAAAGAGAGAAGAAAAAAAAACAGTAACTCCATACCATTCAACCATAGTAAACAATAATAATTTTCATAAATTATCAGGCAATTAAGTGTGAACGTTGCAAACAATAAATAATTTCAAGGATTTTTTCCCCTTTCACATTGTTTTTATGTAAAAGAAATTGTTGGAGGTGTCATATCATTTTATGATTATTATGACTATTACCATTACAAAAATTGCTGTTGATTTTTTTGTCTATAAACTATACATAATCAGTCAGGTTGACAAATATGATAAAGATTAAGCGATTTATTTTATAGCTATAAATACAGTTGAAAAATAAATCAAAAGTAATGAAAAGTTATGGCTCAAGTAGCCCACCATCATTCAGTTTTCGTAATTGTCATCTTATTTGGATGAAACAGAATTACAATTTTATATTGGCTTTTGCCCTCTTATTCCATTTAATTCACATTAGTCGACATCGATGACATGTACGACTTCAGCCGTGGTAGTTAGAGGGAATCGCTAAAGCAAGCACGTTATACATTATGTGCTAAAAGCCCTAAGTATGAGCCCCAGGAAGATCAAAGTTAAAGTCTATCAAGAATTTTATATATATTTCTTTGCAATGAATATTTTTATGATCAAAGAAGAAAAATGATGTTCGAGAACTGAAACTGAACAATGTTTTTCTTTCAGTCCGATACACTTCAATTTCTTGTTTATAGGAAAAGGTCTTCATTGTTTATTTACTGAGCGACTTTTATAAGTGTGTAATAAAAAAAATCCGAACGGCAAATAAGGTGCATAATGAAACAAATCGAACTCTACTCATGGATAGTATTTAAAGAGCTTTTGGATTTGATGTACAAAACACAAACACATACAATTTAGAGAAATGTATGAAATCTTCCAGTCGATAAAACGACAATTCAATGTTTAAAGGTGATTTATACGCTGGGTATACAGTGATAAAGCTCCAACAAAAATAGCAAGAGCAATACAACGTTTATCATTTAAAATTAAAGAGATAGCAAGTATTAGCAAAAATACATACAACTGTTGTTTTTAAATGGAGTAGTCATTTCTTTCTTCTCTCCAATATATCGGCTGGTATCTCATGAATATATTCTTCAATATTGATTTCAGTGCGCCAACTATTGCATACTTGACCCGATATATGTACATGAAATTGAACACAGCCCCACAGAAATAATTTAAAAATGTTTAGTAGTACGATCTATGCGTGCAATTAAAATAAACTGTTAACCAAAATTACCTCTTAATTGGTCTATTTTGTCATGTGATGTGTGACATGTGGCATCGTCTTGCCGAAACCATATGCCAGGCATATCCAGCTTTTTTGCAAAAAAAAAAATGGTAACCATTCCTCGGAGTGTATTAACAGAGACCCAATAGCTGAGAACGGTGACGAATCGACACATCATGGAACACTACAGAATACAGCTGCAACATTTTTCTTTGTCTACACTCCATGTATAAGTGTTGTGGTGGCTTAGTGTCTAATAATATAAATCTGGAGCAAAATTTAGTCACAATTCTGATATTCCACTCTATTCCATATTGATAACAAAAAAAAAAACGAACGATCAGGAGAAAACGCACTAGCTATTGGAAAGTAGCAGAAAACAGCTCGAACCTACTTAGCGAAGGCACTCACCACAATCAGCACAAAACGATGGGGCATTTGCTGTTGGTCACTTAAGGATGAAGGTATAACACCGGCCTTTGAATGCTCAATTTACATCATCATCATCATTATTAAGATGCTTAGTAATAAAAGAAAAACAAAATATAAGTTCTGCTGTCATAATGTACTGTAATAAAATTTAAAAATTCCAATAGTCGGAGTGTACCCTGAGTATTGGTCTCAGTACAAAAAAAAAGATAAAAAATACTCAAATAGACGAATCTGAAGGCAGCAGAAACTCTCTTAATCGGGCTAATTTTGATAATAAAATTCAATAATCTGCAATCGTTGACCGTTCCCATGTCGATTCATGAAAAAATTAATTAAACATGTTTGGCATGAAACAGCGGAGATGTCGAGAACAGTGTTGCAAAAAGGAACAGTGTTCAAAATCAACTCGATACATTGTTTTTGTCTATGGCTATATTGAATGCGTTAACTTGTGCAGCGTCCATGCTTCCGCACCATAGAAAAGCACCGGAAGAATAAGCGACTTATAGAGTGTTAATTTCGTCGCACGAGAGAGGTCTCTATTACTAAACTGCCTACTGAGAGCGTAGTAGCATCTGTTGGCCAGCGTGATTCTATGATCTCCAGACTGACATCAAATCTTACGTCTATTCTAAAATAACTACAAATGACTACAAATGGAACTTTCTCTCGCCTTCTATGAAATACCAAGTTTTTAATTTATTGTCAAAAATTTTTTTAATGAAACAAGATATGTTTACGGCTCTTATAGATCTTAGTTTTGAAATGACAATTTCAATAGCCTTTTCTAAATTGCTTTCTTATGTAGATAACAACCAATCATTGCCTGTATAATGATATTTAGAGTATGTTTAAAGTGAAGGTCATTGGAAATTTGCTTTCACAAAATTCTCTTCCACCTTTTGAAAAAAAAAACTTTCATAATATTGCATATTTTCTGCCAATTGGACAACCATCACTCACAAATCATCATCTTCATCATAATTTACAATAATTTCAATAACATAAGTGCCATTTCGGAAATTGGCAGATATTGACATTTGGCTGATCTTCAAAAATAATTTATAACAACATCATAAAAATTTGCACTTGTAAAGGCATATGATTTATTATAATTTCACCACTTTAAACAAAATTTAAAAATGAATAATAAAATAATCAAAAACAACAATAGAAACCCACTACAAAATATAAAAACGGAAAATATGATGCGATAATAAATGTAGAAAAAAGTATAGAAATTACAATGAAATAGAAAAAGAAAAAGAAACGTGAGAAAAATGTGAATTTTATTACACATAATCTGTTTTATTACCGGCTTATTATTGTGTATTTATTTGCGAAGAAAAAAAAGCGTATACATGGAAGTCATACTCGTAATATTGCATACAGTCGCATGCCATTCATTAGACGTCCGCATTTATGAAACCTTATGAATTATAATTGCTGAACCAACAAACAAAAAAGGTGTTGAACTTGCAGTTTCATTCATTTTTAAATAAAAATGTAATTTATTATTCATTAAACAATGCAGCAAAACTCAAAAATAAATGTTTAAATTAGCGAAATGATTTATAATATGTAAGTGTTGTAGCGGGGCGTATGAGTTATATGTTTTTATTTCAGTGAAAAAGATTTAAGAGCTCAGATTAGCAATTTTTTTTATATGGTTAACAAATTAGAAAAGATAAAAGCTTTTATCTCCACTAACTACATAGCTAACTATACCATTAAATAGCTCGTGCGAATATCGAATGTGGCACGTAGCGCTGTCATATTAAAACCACTTGCTTTGGTATCCAGATCATCCAAATCGGATCAAAATAAGTTGGTAATCATCGACCTACAAAACTCATATTTGACAGTAGCGGCCTAACCAACGTGGTTTTCAAAGAAATATGAACTGATGACGCCGGCAGCCCGTAATCTACATCAAGCAGTGACTTTTTCTGGATATATTAAACGCGTTTGATCTCGTGTGGAATAGTATCATTCTAAGTTTGACAATTTCGTATGTTTACGTACCCATTCATTCAGAAATGTGTCTAACTGCTGAAAATAATTTTCGTTGATATAAGTTGCCCGTACGAACTACACATTTAAAAAAAAACAATATTATTACACTAAATAAATGACGATTAATTTCGCAGATGTTGCTTCAACAAAAATGCCATTATCAACTGTTGAAATTCGGAAGCCTCTGTTGGTTACTGTATTGATATGGTTGCATATATTGTCTATAAATATATCATTTATTAGCTGGAACCCTATGCAATTATTTATAATTTCTTGGTTCTTTTATAATTTCACACTTAAGTTGTATTTATTATTCGAACTCTGATATACTTGTGATCTTTAGTTGGGACCTTGAAGTACTTGCCGCTCAATATAACAATCTAACGTACTGTCGAACTTAAGGCCATCTGAATTGTGATGCTCCACCGGTATAAATATTATAAATACTTACTTTACGAATACTAGAACAGTTAATTTGATATTTTTGTTCTGACCGATGACTCATATTTTTTTACTGTTGTCCAAATTAAGGCGACAAGGGCACTTTGGGCATGTAGCTCTGTTTTCGGTAAGTCGTGGGGTTTATCGCGAAGAATGACACTGTGGATTTATACCGCCATTGTTAGGCCCATAATCACTTATGGGGCATAAGTTTGGTGGAGAAAGGCTGAGGAGTCTACCACCATAAGGAAATTGGGCAAGATACAACGGCCTGACTGCCTTGGTGTAATCGGGGCAATCAGAACATGCCCAACAGTGGCTTTAGAGGCCCTGATTCGATTAACACCACTTCATATTTATGTAATAAAGGTGGCCGCGTGTTCGGAGGCAAAAGTGTAAAAACACCTCGAAATGATTCAAGGAACCTGGCCATTCGTCACAAGGTGGTCAGGAATCCAATTTCGGTTTTGGATACCATACCTTTGGAACTTTGTTTTGGCAGGAGATTTAAGGTTGAGGTACCGGACCGGGAATGTTGGTCTACCGGGTGTTTGGCTCGGAGTGAGTCTGATCTAAACTGGTATACCGATGGTTCCAAAATGGACAGTGGAGTAGGGGCTGGCGTCTATGGACCCAATCGAAACCTGTCAATTTCACTAGGGAAGTCGTTGAGTGTTTTTCAAGCTGAAATCCTGGCCATGACCGCATGTGCTGAGATTAACCTGGATATCGGGCTCAAGGGCAAGACAATTAATATATTTTCAGATAGTCAGGCTGCCTTAAAGGCGCTTGACTCTCATCATATGACATCTAGACTTGTCAAACATTGCTACGACACGTTGCAAAAATTACCGCTTGGAAACAGCGTGCTGCTGTTGTGGGTACCTGAACACTGTGGTATAAGCGGGAACGAGGAAGAGGATGCATTGGCTAGGAGGGGATCTGCGACGCTTTATATTGTTCCGGAGTCCTGCTGTACAGCACCGATTTCTACTATTCTCAATCAAATTGGTGAATGGGAAACTGGCAAGTGTTTGGAACATTGGAATGCCCAGTCGGGTCTTGGGTACGCCAAGGCTGTGATTCGTTCGCGATTTGGCGAAAAGTCTGATGTTCTAAAGTATAGAAGTCCAGACCTGAAAATCCTATCGAATTTTCTTATATGATATTGTAATATTATTAATAAATATTTATTCAGAATTGAGTATTAAAAATTTATGCTTAATGCGGGGATAAACTATCCTCCATAGTCATTTCGTTGGTGCTTAACCAACACATCAGGAGGCTTTTTCTTTTTTAGCTCTCTCTTTATTTTTATTTCAGGAAAATTTAAAATTTTCGGCACAGTTTATTACTAAAAACTTTATCAAAAAAAAAAATAATAAAATAAATTTACTAAAATAATTTAAAATTAAAAGGTTAAAAAATGTTAATATATTTTTTTTTTTTTTATTCTTAAAAATGTTTCTCACGATTTGATTTTTAAGAAAATTTTTCAAATATTTTAGCCAAACTAATCGATTTTTTTTCTATCGTTCTCTCTTTTTTCCAGGTACGTTTTTTTTCTGTAACTAAAATCACAATAACTCCCACCAAGTAAGTAAAGCAAAAACAAAACTAAAAACTTGTAAACACTTTAAGAAAACAAATAAAAGAATTCTTAACTGGTTTAAAAGTTAAATATTTAAATGACAATAAACAATGAAAATAAATATTTAAAATTGTTAATGTTAGTGTTAAACTTATCACTTTAACTAAAGGCTATAATAGCGAATTCCAAAGTAGCACTTAAAAGCATTAAATGCTGCACATGAAACAAAAAACAAATCACCTTAAGAAAAATGTTTAACAAATTCGCAGAAAAAAAAATTAACAACAACAACATGACAGTTTCAACAGCCTTTAAGACAAGCAAAACTTAAGATGAAATAAATAAAACAAAACTAAAATAAAATGACATTTAAACTGTCATTCGGACAGCTCTATTGAATAACTAAGGAAACCGATATACACATTAAATTTATATTTGAACACATAATAAGGCAATCATAAATAAATGCATTTATTAAATCGTTTAATAAACTTATGTTTTATGTAAACCATGATTTTACAAAAAAATTTTTTTAATTTATTTTTAAAGAAAACCTTTCAAGAATTTCTATATCATTTTTCGTTTTACGTTAAAATGTCATGACAAAACCTGCTGTTTGATTTTAATTTCCCATTAAAAGTGCTATTAAAACTACAATATTTCTTACACTGACTTGTAAATAAAATTTAGCAAAACGGTTGCATGCTCTTCATATTGTTGTAACAGCTCTTTGGCTGTTGGCTTAAAATCAATTTTTATAATATAATTCAATGAATTTATTTGTGATTGATGTTAAAAAATATGTGTAATGAATTATTTTTCTCCTTTTCTGTAAACTAAGTATAAACGTAATTAAATGGTACTTTACTGGCTTCTATGATCAGTAAGATAATTGAGCATTTTAAATGAAATATAAGAAAATATTGTGCAATGTTTTACACACCAGAAGATTATTGTGGTTGACAATTATTTCAGCAAAAAATACTAAGCTAGATAGAAAAAAAAAATTACTCGTAGCACGAATATGAATTCAGTGCTTTAAAATCTTTACATACCAAATATTTTTATTTAAAGTTTGATACAGACCAGTGTTGTATGTCGAAAGATGGGTAAGTCTTTTGTACAAACCCTAAAACAGAAAGAGAACGATCAAAGTGCAATTTAGTGTAATAGTTGATAATAAAATAAATAAATTTGAAATGTTTTTTAAGTAAAAATGATAATTATGCACAAACAATTTTCACTTTCACGGTAGTATGAGATATTTGTCGTATTATATGCTTCTGCCGAGCCGGAAGCCTGTCAATAAATACTGTGTTTTGTTCTTTTTTCTTTCCCTCAAAGGTGACAGAGTAAAAGATATGAACGCATTGAAAAGTCATGATATACTTCCATACATACATATATCCACAGTGTTTCAAAATAAGGTAGGGTACCAATTAAAAAAAAAATTTTTGATAGAATAAATAGTGAGTTATAATAAAAAGTTATCAAAAAAATACCAACGCAAAACGGACGCAACAAAAATAGAAACTAGTTCGTTTCATGTATTCATAGAACTCTATATAATTCAACGAAGTTAGCAAAAAAATGAAAATATTTGTGTGTAGATTTAGGAAATATAAAAATTTGCTTCGAGCTTTGTTTCATTATATAGGGTTACAATGCAAATACGGTCACGAAATTTTTTCTTTTTTTTTTCAGTATAACAAACCACAGTAAATTAAAATAATTATTAGTAATTTCGGGTATAGATGCCTGAAGTTTTTTTTTTTTTTCTTTTTTTGTAAATCTTTTAGAGTTTTCTGATTAAGGCAATTAACATCGATTTTGTTAGGTTATATATATATTAAAGACAAGTGCCATCAAGTTCTCTTCTTTTTCTTCGTCTTTATTTGTATTGTATTGGACTTTTTGGAAAGTATGTTGCCTTTTCGCTTATTCCTTATCTCTTTTTTACTAAAACCGGTACTCATGCTGTGCATTATACTGGAATTTGTAATGGTAGATAGATAGATATTAAGCGCCTTACGAATGAGACAAATTGCTGTGAATTGGTCATTCAAAGGCCAGTATTACGCCTTCACCCTTGACTGATCAACAGCAATTGCCTCATCATTGCCTGTTGATTGTGTGGTGAATGCCTTCGCTAAGTAGGTTAAGCTATTGCCTGCTACTTCCCAAAATGTGGCGCTTTCTTATTTTTAAATTATGATTTTGAAAAAAACCATAAACTAACTTTTTGTCGTCTTTCAAAATCTCTGAGAGTTACTGATTGCCAAGAACAAGCTCTTCCAGTCTGTCGTTCGGAATCGACTTTAAACTATAGGTCCCGGTACTCATGAATAATAAATTAGCACACACAATATTAGTGCTGCGAAAAGTTAGACCATAACTCTGACATAGGGTTGTAATGGCCAAGTATTTATGTATGTATATAAGTACATATGTATGTGAAATATTATAATTGTTTATTTTCTTTTTTTTTTCTGAATTAAAAAACTATTTTAATCGAATTTTTTATGCTGACACATAAGAAAATATTATTAAATTTTTACAAAACTAAAAATACTCGTATTAAAGTAATTTTTATTACAAAAAAATAAAAATGCCTTTATATTTTACATATACTAACTCGCAAATAGGCACTTAAACATTTTAATTGACTAAAAAATTATTTTAAACATCAATCTTTGTATATTTTCATTTTTTTTTTCTTCACTGTCGGCCATTTAATATTTACAATAAAATTACAAATATTTACAGACATTTCAAATCAAATTTAATAAAGCAAATAATTGCTGAAATGAGTTTTTTGAAAGCAAAAAATAAAAAAAAACGCTCCTTAAAAATATCAAATTTAGCAAATAAAATACTTGCTAATCTACATGCCACCCACTCTTCAAATTGGAAATAGTTTATGTTGATGTAACAAAATAAAAAAAAAAAAAATAAAAAAATGTGTCCCATAAAATGCAAATCAACTTGGCACATGCTACTCATTCACCACTTATTACCACAGTGTATACAAATGCCAGGTAAACAAATAATAGAATTTAAATTTAAGCACTTGCAAACATTCACATGACTGCCCTAATGTTATACAAAACAATTTATTTTATTTATTTATTTTATTTTTTTTTTTATTCATACCAGTAATAGTTATAAAGTAAAACTGACAAATTAACATTTTGCGGTTGCTGATAGCAACTCTTTGTTTTTTTACTTTGAAGACCGAAAACAAAACATACTTCCTTTTATTGCTGCCTTAATAGGCACACAAAAACAATTTTTTTTTTTGTTTCTTTCTTCTTTTTAACAAAAATGCACCTGACTGTTTCGGTTTTTCGTGTTAAAAACATTTTTGTTCCACTAAGACACATATGATGCGTAGGTTGTTCCGTAATAGAGTGTGCATAAAACTATAGGTTTAACTTAGAGTTTTTGTTTTAGCATCATTAAATAGTCGTAACGACGTTTATATCTTTTGTTAATGTTTGTTAAATAATGTCTATTAAATTAAATAAACACTAAACACTCAACAATTTCGGGTAATAGCAAATGAATGTATGCATTTAAAATTATTTTATTATGGTGTATTGTGTGCTTTACTTCTAATATTTTTTAGCTGATGAAGAGATGTTTATCTCGGTGATTTAAAATAATTTTTTTTTCGGTAATTCACAAAATAAATATTAAAAAAACAGTAAAATTTTAAATGTAACATTATGTGGGAGGCTAAAAAAATGTGTGAAAATAAATTTAAATATTTTATATTGAAATTTTCGAGTTATTTTATGGCTACAAATAAAATTTAATGAAACATGAACAATGAATGAATTATAAAAGGAATGATGTATTTAAAAATAATAATAGATTATACTTTAAAAATGCATGAACTTTGACACATTTTATGAGTTCAGCAGGTGATCTATTAGCATACGTTATATTTTGAACAAACTTTTTTTTTTTATCAAATAATTAAATGTTTATGAGTTACTGAAGAAATATATAAAAAAAAATTTATTTCGGCGACTAACTCTTAGCAGTCTTCAGACAAAAGATCTGAGACTAATTGATTGCCAACACAAGCTTCTCAAATATCTCATTTGGAGTTGACGTTAAACTGTAGATCCCGCTACCCATGAATAAAAGTTCACACATACAACATGGGTATTGCGAAAAGCTAGGCCGTAACTCTGAAACTGGGTTGTAATGGCCAATTACACAGGTTTACAAATTACTAATTTGGAAAAACACCAAGAACGCCACATGCCTAGATTAGTTAATTGGGACCTCCTGAGCACAAAAAACGCTTTTATTATTTTTTTCTAAGTACAGTTTTTTAGATAACGGTACTTTTGTGTTTTTCGGTGTATGGCCCCACTCAAACCCTTGTGGAGTCCAACCAAAAAGTCCGATCGAGAAAAGTGGTATATCAATGAAAAGGTAATTGAATGCCTTTTCCGTCGATATGCTGGAAAGTTCTATCTGATAAAAACTGGCTGAGATATGGCACCTCAAAGTTCAAAATTGTCCTATTTTTTACGTTTTTTTTCAAAATTTTTCATTTTCATTTAAATTTTTTTCTACGTTATATTGAAGATCTGGAATGTTTTATTTTTTTACCAAATAGTCTATTTAGTTACCAATATTTAAAGTGTATTTTCAAAAAAATCGGAAGAAAAATAAAGTTTTTATTAAGGATTTTGTGGAACGACAATATTTTCATTTTCATTGCTCACACACTATATTCGGCGTAAATTCAAAAAAATTTAGTTAAAATGACGAGCAACTTGAACTTTTGCGCTTTTTTTTTGGATGGACCTTCGCGAATGAGGAACCAACAATAGTCCGCCATCATTTGTTTATCCCACCAGCCATTGTATCGTCTCTAGATTTCTTCCATTTCCTGGTGAAATATTTCACCTTGTTCATCCCTTTCGGAGCACAAGTTCGTGGTTAAAACTTCCAAATTTTTTGGCTGTAAACCAGTGTTATGTATGTATAAGTATGTTATGCGTCATTGTGATGCTTTATTAACGTTACAATTATAAAAGTGTTTTAACAATTGTTTAATCTTTTGGCAAACCGCAATTGACAGTTTATTTAAATACAAAATTCTTATGTTTGTGTGTTAAGTCTTTTGTTTATTAAAATCTTATTTTCCTTTTTGTTGCTCTAAAAATGTTTTGATTAAATCTCTTCCTTACTTTATTGTTTTGCACAATTAAAACTATTTTCTTGTACGCAGACAATCTATTTTCATACCATTCTACTATTTAATATTTAAAAACAAAACAATTTTCAATAAAAAAAACAATTAGAGGAAAGAAAATCAATTAACAAACATCACCTGTTTAAAATCTTGACATTTATTTATTTAAATTGCATTTATCTTATTGTCTTGTTAGTCACTTATGTACTAACCATTTCCCCTTCCTAATCCATCACATTTATATACGCAAAATACATATAAGCTGTCCACATTAGAGACCATGTTTTAGTTTTATTTTAATTTTCGCAACACGTTAAACAAATTAAATATCCATAATTTATCTTAATTTATTTTTGCATTGTCTTAGATTATTTTGTCACTTTTTTGTCTGATTGTCAGCATTTAAAAGCTTCCAGTTGTTGTACAAAAAAAAAACACGTAAACTGCTAGCAAAACTCTTGCAAAGGTGAAAGTGCTTAAAAAGCCACGCCAAAACTGCAATGCATATCTCTTTTAAATGATCTATGAATGAAATTGCTTAAAACTACCACAACGAAGACAAAACATTTTTTTTTCCATTTTTATGCTCTTTTGTTTATAATGCTATGCACTATGCATTTGTGCGTGAGGTTAAAAATAGTAACCATAGACCAAAGTCCCAAGACGAAAAAAAAAACACAAAATGTTTATAAGAAATATTTGAAAACTGCAATTATTTTCATTAAATTATCTGTAAAAATAAAGATTTAAATACCGTCAGAAGGCTATTATTAAAACAATGATACTCGCATTAAAGTGTCTTAGTAACTTTAATGTTATACAATGGCATGAGAGCGATGACCTGATAAAAGTAAATTGTTTAAAATTTATAATTAAAATTTAATACCACAATCACAAAATGAAATATGTTGACCTATAATACGCTACAGGTGAATAATACAAGTTAAAGTTGGCAATTTATTAATGACACGACCAATAATTGAAGTATTTAAGTGGGAAAAGTTTTAGAAAATAGTAGCATTTTATTATAATTTTTAGTCTCCTACAACATGGTTTCTTACAACAAACCTCTCACAACACGCTAGTGTTACCTCTTATAATATGGCAACGTTTGTAGTAAATACTCGAAAATGTTTCTTCTTAACTTAGTTTCTTATTTATAGTCGTACTATACACACATACTTATGTATATCATTTACTATTAAACCTGATTTTGATCCTTTTTTTCAATAAGACCAATACTCAGGGGTAAATCCCTACTCAATGCTGTGCATTGTATTGGAATTTTTGCGCCTTTTTGTTGATGAAACAAGTTGCTGTCAATTTGACCACTCAACGGCCAGTGTTATACCTTCATCCTTCATCAATAGCAATTGCCCCATCTGTCGTGGATGTTGATTATGTGTGGTGAGTGTCCTCACTAAGTAGGTTAGCTGTTATCTTCCCAGAAGGTACTTCCCTTAAGATACTTCAAAAACATGTTTTGAACGCTTCAACTGCTTCTTCGGATGTCGTAAATCATTAACTATACAGATTACCTTTGATATTCGGAAACAGGAAGAAGTCATTGGGTGCCAAATCAGGACTGTACGGAGTATGAGTCATCAATTCGATGACTGTTGGACGAGATATCTGAAAGCTGGCAATGTCATGATGGAGAATGATTCGTTTTCAGCAGTTGGTTTTACGAACTTCTCCGAAGACTTCCGGCAAACAAATAGTCATGTACCATTTAGAATTGACCTACGCTGCTCAAGCGGAACAGTGGCTCCATGACCTATGCGGCCATGGAAATAGACCAAAACACTTTTGTTTATTTTTCGATTGTTGTTTGTCTGTTAAAGTACCACATTTATACCGAAGTTTTTAAACATTTTCTATGTGAGCCTTTGTTCACATGACGATCGTACATTATCCGTTTACGGACTGGATAAATTTTTTGTCACAAGACAGCCGTATGTGGACGCCCTATATGAAGGCGACCGAATTACAAGCAGGATTGAAATAACTATAGCAGTGAGACATACTTATATATTCTGTGAATTTTATGATAACACTGTGCTAGTCGCAAATTTTAACAAGCTGGGCACCCTGCTGGTAAAGCTACGCTGAATTCAATGGCATTAGCCGTTTTTAAAAGTTACCGCTCGGATTCGCGATTTAAAATTTGTACGAAAAAGTACTATAAAAACGATATGTTTATACTTTTTTGAAAATTTTGATTAAACATGCACATCAATAAACAGGAAATTTTAGCGAAATTTTTTTTCTCAATTTTTTTTACGCGAATTTTTTCGGGATTTTTTTACGCAAATTTTTTTTTACGCAAATATTTTTTTTTTGCTTCGAATTTGAAATTAATTCGAATAAGTGTTAGCAATATTCGCTAACTTTCATTTTAATGAATCTACTCTTATAAAATTTAAATATGGAACATGACAAGAGCAGCATGATTGAATTGATTTAAATATAAAAATTATCCCAAAAGTAATAAAGCATACAAATTTGAAATCGCGAATAACTCGAATACGAGCGCTAACTTCTAAAAACGGCTAATGCTATTGAATTCAGCGTACTTGAATTAGCTTTACCAGTAGGGTGCCCAGCTTGTTAAAAAAAGTGTCAAGTTCGAGCACAGTGTAATTTATTGTCTTATAAAGAACTGAATTTATCGACACATTCATAATGAAGAAATTCACGTCAAAAATAATCAAAAAAAAAAAGAAAACAACCTCTCTATAAAATTTCCATTTTTTTTGCCAAAATGACATTCTTAGCTCACCGTTATAAAAATCTAAAAAAAACCACTTGTACATCAACACGTTGTAAGTACGTTTGTGCAAAAAAATTTTAAACTCTATTGTGGTGTTGCCAGATTTTAGGTATTATAAGTGCAACCAGTTCCCGCAATATATGTAAGACTTCTTAAATATTTACAGTCTTATTTATAATAAAAATTTAGCAGCTCGTTGTACACGGAGGCTAAGTTTGTCATTCCTATACTCTGCAATTCTTACTCAAACGTAAGAGTTCTTTAAGTTTTTGGATTCTCTGACTAGTTATCAAATAAAAGGTATTGAAGATTATAATAATATCAATCTGTAGCAGATGATAAACTTGCCAGTTTTTTGTCCCATATGCTAACGAGTTGCTAACTTTTCATTATACATATGGCCGTTAAAAAAAATATGGTACTATTAAGGGGAACTCACACGAAATTTGTAAATTACAACGGCCATTTATTAAATGGCACTTTATTAAATGGCAAACTCGGTCAACTAAATTGAAAAAATATAGAAAAATGTGAAGAATATTTCATTTATCCCAATTATGCTTAAACAAGTGAGGGCATTACATAAATATATATTTATTTTAATACTAATAAAAGTAATTATTATTATTATTTTTTCTTTTTTCATTTTATATGGTTTTTTTTTTTTTATTTTTTTATTAAAAAATTATATCAGCTTTAAAAGGTACAACACTAGAATATGCCTTTGCCCATGTAACACATTCCTTTCCATACAATTTTCCAATATGTATCAGTTAATTAAACATTAAAGAAATAGTGAATAAAAATGTTATTGAAACAAAAATCGCGTGCTTAACAGAAACTAAATCAGTCTTATGTGGTATAGAGTGTAACATTTTTTAAAGCCAAAAATGTGTAAGATGGGGCACTCGTATATATTAAATGAATGAACGAATAAAAATGGTTAAAAATAAATGAATGAATGAATGGTGTGTGTTTGTATGAGTTTATTGACACCTTCACTAACAAGTATTGTTACCAATTTCAGCTGTACATGTAATACATAAATTTTTCTGTTTGATTTTTTTCTATTTTCTGTTTTGTTTTTTGTTAGAAGCCAACAACCAATATTTTCTGTAATATAATTATTGGTATTTGTAGTATACAAGAAGCAAGACATTTTTGTTTTGGAACAAGGCGCAAATACATGTTGTACTCGTACTATATACGAATATACCAGTAGCATAGTTTCTATTACCTTGTTTCATATGAGGCCATAGGAATAGAAACATTAACATTTGTTTGTTTTTTTATGAAGTAATAAAAATTTAATAGAAATTGATTTTCCATTAAACCAACAGCAAGTGACCAACAAAAATCTCTTTAAAACACCACCATCAACACCACAAGCAATACTTTGGCTCTATAGGATACGAGTATTATCATTTTTTATAAGACTTTTATAAATAAAATAGATTTGTTTTTTTTTTTCAAAAAACTAGAGCACAAGGTGCAAGAAGCTTTTTCGTCTTCTAATTTTATTTCTGTTTACATTTTACGAAATAGTTTTTAAGCCATGCAACTAAACACGCATATTATGTTTAATGCACTACTTTAGTGGAAAAAATACAAAAAGAAATATTTGGCAATTTTTCGTTGGTATGAAATTGAAATCTAAACGAAACTCAAAATACAAAAGACAATTTTTTTTTTTCTTTCTTTACAATGCAATATAGAGTAGTTTTGTCTACTTTGTAAATTTAAAACTACAGACAATATGTACTGTAGTTAGTACAAGTACTTGCAACAATTTTTGCAGCAGCAACAACAACACCAACAACAATATTACCATTCGTATGCTGTTGTTTCTATATTGTGAATTTGTGTGAGCATGAAAACAAAAACTATATTAAAAAAATTTAACCGATTGCCTCACATTTCCGGCATTTGTATGTGCTCTTTTATAAACATGAGGCAATAAAATACAACAAATACAAATACAACAACAACAGAAACAAAACAAAATAAAAAATGTGGTCAACTTAACTTAAGACTTCGTCTATTGTGTTAAAAAGAAGAAAAAATGCACAGTTACAGGTGCAGCCAGTACACTCTAACTAGTAATTAGACTACCATTTTGTATTTTTAAAATTGTGACTACCATATGAGAAGGCACTAAACAATTCTGAAGGTAGGTTGAGGGTGCGTAGTATAATGTTAAGAACGCTCGCATACAGTTGGCTGGTTTAAATCCCAGCAAAGGACAAATTTTAATTTAAAAAAATAGTACCAGGTTAATACACGCTACCGACCCACTTCCATGAAGTCCGTCATTAAGAAACCACCCCTCTTCATCCAATCTACTCCACCTTAAGCGTTGGAATAAAAAACGAATGGTCAGGAGAAACGCGCCAACTGCGAAGTATTAGATAACAGCTACCCACTTAGCGAAGATCCTCACGACAATCAACATCCAACGACAGGTGAGGCAGGCGCTGTTGATCATTTAAAGGTGAAGGTATAACACTAGCCTTTGATTGATCAAATCAGCTGACAGCAAATTGTCTCATTCGTAAGGCGCTTAATAAGAAGAACTCCATCTCTTCTGTGCTCCTGCTAGTTTAAGGACAGTTATAAGGCAGCAGATATCCGTCATCCGTTCTCTCTTTTCCTATGACCCGGAATCCTTCAATAAGGAGCTTAAGTTTCTTTCTACACCGAAAAACTACATGTCAGTGTCTTGAGAGGACTCTGCCTATCAGAGAAAATCCAAACCTCACCTGCAGAACACCACTTCTTCAATATTCGCGAAGGTTGCATAATTGCAAATACCTCCTATATGTGTCTGGTAATAGTAAAACGACTCAATACATTTAACAGACTCAGAAAAAACATCATCTCCGTTCCTGATTCCATCTTAGAATTATTCGCTAAGACTGTAAAACGAGAAATCGTTCCCGAAGGTCCAACTCCCTTCAGGCTGATCGTTGTAGAATGATCACTTTCTAAGAAGATTGCACTCTTTCAAACCTTATATCGTACTCTGCTCCCTTTCTAGCACGGAGATTCACAGGCAGTAAGTGCAGACTGACATTAAAAGCACATGGGGCTGTTTTGTTAGTAAAACCCCAAATTAATATGAAAACGGGATTTTGTTGTGAAGAAATAGCAGAGCAATTTTTAACATAAACGTCAAATACTTTTTACTGTCAAAAAATGAGAAAGTAAAACTACTTCTTTCTGTTTTATCATAGTATAGTATGCCTGTTTATCTTAAAAATGCTTTAACTATTGTTATAAGTACTTTACCGATTCTCATCACTTCTTTAATTAAGAATATAATTTTATTATAAATTTTTTTTCTTTAAAATTAGAAAAATATTTCTAACTAATTGAAAACAACTGCTGATATTAATAGTAACCTCGTTAAATTTATCAGACATACTAGCGACATTATGAGCATAAAGCTATGCTATAAACTAATTCATTGAAATTTATTAAATCCTATCTTACTTTGTATAGTTCATAACGAAACTGAATGTTATACTTTTCAAAGTTTTTTTTTTTTTTTTTTTGTTTTCTACTTTTGCATACAGCGAGTAGAATTTGCTGATTTTACATTGCAAGTATTTTAAATTATTAATCTGAATATGTTGCAAATGAACAAAAAAGGCATTTGAAGCAACTCAAACACGAGCCAAAGTTACGCTACATTCGATCAAAATACATACATTTTTATAATTATTTATTTTTATTTTTAATGTTTTAATGTAAAAAAGTGAAAGGTTTCAGTTGTTTTAGGTTTTATTTATTTATTTTTTCTTTATTGCGAAGTAACTTTTTGTTTTAGTTTAACAAGAAAAGTTATGATTTATATTCCTCTATAATGAAAATTGACATGTGTGGTACATGAGTAGGGAGGGAGTATTTTTTAAATGACGACGCTTAAGACAATAAATTACATTACACAGCTAAGCTGATGCGTAGACGAGACTACAAACAAACAAGGTGGTCATAAATATCATAATGTAGTTAAATTAATGATTGTAAACTAAGAAAAACAAATATCGTTTTATGCAAGAGAATATACATGATATGCATAAGAGATTAACATATTAGAGCATTAATTTATAAACTAGAAACAGATCAAGCCTATAAAGGAGTTTTCAATAGGGACCCCTTAAATCACAATTATCGAAATGGTTGTTCTTTATTTAATGTTTTTTGTCAAATTAGCATATATGGACATAGCCTTTTGTGTTAAATAGAGTTTGGCACGATGCTCTTTTTTCCAAACTTTTTCTATAGGACCATTCTATAAGAGTGGTTATAGACAGTGTCTCTTCCAAAGAGTAGCGCAGGCTCTGTTCTTTTTAATTTTTCTTTAATGATCTTCTCCTTTTTTCTCCTCAAATCGCATCTACTCCTTCGCAGATGACAGTAACATTTGTCACTCATATTCATTTATTTTCAAATTTAAATATGAATGACACACTCTCAAATGACCTGCAAAGAATCTCCGATTGGTGTCTCGCGAACAGAGTAGAATTCAATGCGTGTTAGACCCAATGTAGTTTTATAACTCATAGGCGTTGTATGACTATGAATAATTTAAATATTGAGGAGGCGGACACTTTTGATGTTATAGGCTTCAGTTGAGGCCGTCCCATGAGTACTGGCCTTAAAAATAAAAAATAAAACAAAATGTGTAAAAATTTAAGAACAAAAATTTGCCGTATTTCCAGGCTTTATTTAAGAAAATAAGAGGTTCCCCCACCTCATCTTCAATAAGCCTACCGGTAAAAAGCCGCACCCAGCATACATGGGCATACTGCATTACTTTTTTACTGCAATACGTAAACCAGTATTCAGTAAAAAGTACTGATTATTGAAAATAAAAATCAGTATTCAGTAAATTTTACTGATTACTGGAAAGAAAAATCAGTATTCAGTAAAAAGTACTGATTACTGAAAACAGAAATCAGTATTCAGTAAATTTTACTGTTTACTGAAAAGAGAAATCAGTATTCAGTAAAAAGTACTGATTACTGAAAACAGAAATCAGTATTCAGTAAATTTTACTGTTTACTGAAAAGAGAAATCAGTATTCAGTAAAAAGTACTGATTACTGAAAAGAAAAATCAGTATTCAGTAAAAAGTACTGATTACTGAAAAGTGAAATCAGTATTCAGTAAAAAGTACTGATTTGTGTAAAAAAATTCAGTAAACATTAAGTGAAATCAGTATTCAGTAAAAAGTACTGATTTGTGTAAAAAAATTCAGTAAACATTAAATGACTGATAGTAGGTAGATACTGTGTGTTTTAAAAATGATATGTACGCATTGCTCACTTACATGAATAGTGGCATAACTGAAAAACTGCATTTCGAAAAAAATTAAGAACTGAAAAAATTATTTTATTTTACATTTTTCAGTATATTTTCTGAACTTGAATTCTCAGCTATATAAATCAGTTTTTATTTACCCAATACCACATTTCATAATTAAAAAATGTAAAAACATACAAAACAGAAATATTCCTCGAAATTCAGTTTTTCAGTTATGCCACTATTCATGTAAGTGAGCAATGCGTACATATCATTTTTAAAACACACAGTATCTACCATCAGTCATTTAATGTTTACTGAATTTTTTTACACAAATCAGTACTTTTTACTGAATACTGATTTCACTTTTCAGTAATCAGTACTTTTTACTGAATACTGATTTTTCTTTTCAGTAATCAGTACTTTTTACTGAATACTGATTTCACTTTTCAGTAATCAGTACTTTTTACTGAATACTGATTTTTCTTTTCAGTAAACAGTACTTTTTACTGAATACTGATTTCTTTTTTCAGTAATCAGTAAAATTTACTGAATACTGATTTCTGTTTTCAGTAATCAGTACTTTTTACTGAATACTGATTTCTCTTTTCAGTAAACAGTAAAATTTACTGAATACTGATTTTTCTTTTCAATAATCAGTAAAAAAAGAAAATACTGAAAAAGTACTGGTACTGAAAAATGCCCATCTATGGCACCCAGTCCACCTTTGGCATTGTCGTCAAACGAATGATCAGGTGAAAGCGCAACCTACTAAGAAATAATATATGAAAGAATTAAGCAAGAGTCATACCCTACCAAATTAGCAAAAATCCTCATCACTTCACCATAGATAATTAACAATGACAGATGGGGCAACTGATGTTGATCATTTCAAGAGTAAAGGTACAAGACTTGCGTTTGGGTGTTCAACTGACAGGAACATGTGCTCATTGACATAAGAATCTTAATAGAACAAAAAAAAAAAATCTATCTTCTATTCCAATACAATTCACAGGATGAGTAGAGGTTTACTCCAATGAGTATTGGCCTTAAAAAAAATTGTCAAATTTATAAGGACACTATTGAGATGCAAAAGCTTCAAATTAACTCTCAAGAAGTCAGTGTTTGATATTGAATTTATGATAATTGCATTATACCTCCTGGTATTTTTTTCATTTTTTAAATTCACTAATTACACCTTAACCGTACAAGTTCTGGTCGCCCACAAAAATATGGTGAAAAATTTACATATCTTTTTCCAACATTTTAGTCAGTTTAAGAAACTGCACTAAACTTCATGCAAATTAGGAATCTTTAGAAAGTGCTTTAATCCAAGAAATGGCTCATTCTTGTATGTGCATGGTGCATATCATAATATTGCAAATGACCTTTTTTTATTTAAGACCAATACTCAGAGGTAAAGCCCTACTAAAGGAAGTGCACTGTATTGGAATTTTTAGAAAAGATTCATACATACATATGTATCTGTATGTACCTTAGGAATGAAATATATTGCTGAGAATTGATTACTCAAAGGGCAGTGTTATATATTCACCCTTGAATGATATACAGCAATTGTCCCATCATTGCATGTTGATTGTGGTGAGTGCCTTCGCCAAGTAGATTTTTAACTGTTATTTGCTACTTCCCAATAGCTGGGAAGTGATCATTCGATGGAATAGTGGGGAAGGTAGGGGAGCGGTTTCTTTGTAGATGGTCTTCTTGGAAGGGGGGAACCTCTTCATTTTAAATTACAATTTTGAAAAAACCGCAAACTAACTTTTTAATTTTTCACCTTTGCTGGGATTTGAACCTGGGCCGTTTGAGTTTTTTTTTGCGAACGCCCCTGTTAGACTTCGGTCATAATGGAAGGCCAATATGGGGCATTTCAAATAATTTCTGTATATATAGTTTTGTCCATATGATACAAATAAATATCATTTAGTGATTATAAAAATATATCATACAAAAATCGTGTGCTATAATTTATGGTGGTATTATACTCGTGTATGTAAAGTGCTTTTCTAGATGATATGGAGAACCAGTGATCTTTTTAGGCCTTAAAACTCGTCTGAAATATTAGATTAAAATTCTTCTTTATAATGACTACATAACTGTAGAATTTATAGAATTAAAATAATATAACATGTCAGTAGTAAAATTCTTTATGTATTTTTGTTTTTGAAATGCAGCATGTAGATTATTCTGTTTACTTTTAATTTCCCTCTGCAAATGTTGTGATTACAGAATTAAGTTCTTAATTTCCAACTTTAAATAAATGGTGTTCACTTATTATTAATTAAAATGTCAAGTTTTTATGTTGACCATTAAATAACAGGTTTGGTTCTTAAGTCTTTAGTTTTGTTTAAGACGTTAACAAAGTGTAAATATCTACTAACAAATGCAGAGATAATTATTGACCAATTAACTAATAAATTATTTTGACATTTTATGTTTTTTTTTTTCTTTTCTAATTTATTTAAAACTAAAACCGTCATTAAAAACAATTATGACCAGTTAGACATGCTTGACAAGAATTATTATGAAATAGACCCGGTTTACCAAGTTATAGTTCTTAAGCACATAATTGTTATTACCTTTTTTTTTGTTTTTTTGGTGATGGATTTTATACATTTTTAACTGATTAATTAAATTTAAATTATTTTTTTTACACATTAAATTTGTCATTTGTTTTAAAATAAATGAAAATAAAAACATTAATTTCAATTTCAATTAATTAATTAATTTTATTCATTTACTTAAAAAACTTTAAAGATCAAATTTTATCATACGCTATATACACATACATCATATTTATTTACATATTTCTTAATTGGCCAGAAAAAAAAGTTCAAAAGCTTCACATTTCTTTTAGTTTTCCCAAGTAGTTAAACACCTTGACCTGTGTCGTTTACAATTAAGAGCGGCTTAAACCAATTTACAGCTGCCACTTATTTCAAGTAAAATTTTTCTCTGTGTGCATTTTCTGAATTGCTTGTCTGCTTCCATTTGAATGAATATGCAAATATTTAATTGTTTTTTATATTTTTTTTTTCTTTCTTTATTTAAGCAAAAAAAAAACTGCTCTTCTGTTTTATGCTTCTTTGAAGAGGTTAACTGGCCAGAAAAATTTTATATTTACCTGTTAACAGTAATTTGTTATAGATATGCTATACTTATGTATGTATTTAACGTTTCTTTTTAAGCGTTTGTAACGTCCAGTTACCGACATTTGCATAAATTTTTACCAGCAATTAAACGTTAAATCATATAGCATTGATTTTGAACTTTGTTAGTAGCTGTGTTTTTCAAATAATAATTATTTGCTCGTTAATATACCTTCAGTGTACTTTTGCGTAGTGTCGTTATTTTTTTTACATTTACAGTGTTTACTTATCAGTACACTGTAAAACTAACAATAAATTATAAATTTTTTAAAACCCATACCATTTTTGTTATTTAATGTATTGCTTCCAGTTGGTAATTTTTAAAATGCGTTACACTGTATTTTGACTTTTTTTTTTGCTACTTTTATAACTTTGTCTAGTGGTTATAGCCAATAAAAATATTTCTCAAATACTTTGTAAATCATTGTTTGCACGTTATTATTTTATATGTCTCATTAGCATAAGTGTTATTTAACATTGTAAGTCAATATTTTTGTGTCAATATTTACCGTTATTAAGTATAAATAATACATTAAGTATAAATAATATTTAAAATGGCTGCAAAGTCTGTATTTAAAATAGAGAGGCATTTTACCTACTAAGTGTACATTGGTAGTGTGTAATTAACTACCGAAGCGGGTATAAAAAAACAATTTTATTAAAAATTTGTTAAAAAAAAAATTTGTTTGTTTACTGGTGTATTTATAAAAACAAAATGCGTTTACTGATGGTTTATTTGACAAATTTCCATACAATACTTGTCAAATAATCTCTCAATGTACGTATAATATTTTTGATGAATACAATACCGTATTGGTTACTGGGAAATGTTTTCACTAGTTTGGTCCAACCAACCAAATAAATTTTGTGTACACAACTCTAAAGAAATTCGTTTTAAAATGTACGATTTATGTTTTGATCAAAATAAATGGTAAATGAACAATACCTGATCTGTACAGTGCACAGCATAAATGTCTTAGTTGTGCCGCTCGTCTACGGAACAATCTTTTAAAGAGTGCGATACATACATAATTCGACTTTACAACCTTGTGTCACGATTACGACCAAGCTTCTCGTAGCACCTATGTTGTCTGTGTTAATTTTTATCCATGAGTACAGGGACCTACAGTTTAATGTTGAATCCGAACGACAGACTTGAAAATCTTACTCATGGCAATCATTTACTCTCAGAGCTTTTGCCACAAGCCGCCGAAAATAATATTTTTTTCATATTTCTTTGCTTCAAGATGTCAGAGCCGGGTTTGGACCGGAGTTCTCTCACTCTAACCACTAGATCATAGCGACTACAGCAAGTGCGATATAAATAACTTTAAATTAAATACCCGCAAGCACTACTCCCTCTTTCCTCCGTCACATAATATATTGTTATAGACCAGCACATTGTACGGCATGAGTAGGGGTCATCCCATGAGTGCTGGCCTTGCTAATAAAAAAATGTCAACATATCAAAATAATAACATACCAATAGATGCATTAATGTATTTTATAGGATATCCCTAGCAAAAAATTTTATTCTGCAAGGGAGAAATTTTGAACAATCACTCACTAGGGCGCATCAATAATGCATGATTTTTATATGAAATGAGCCGCTAAAAAGCAATAGATTTTGCAATCAGTAAGCAAATAGTATAAAAAATCAAAAATAATGGGCCGTATTCAAATTGGCGACGTCGTCATGGTGCAACGACATTTTTGTAATAGTTTAAAGGCAAGAGAAACATTTTTTCTTTATTCTGCTACAAAAATGTCGTCAGACGACAAGGACGTCGTCAACTAGAATAAGGCCGAATACCTTACCGTGTAGCATTTTTGGAAACATTAAGGTATGAAAAAGAAATTAATTTTAAAAATTTTCTGCTGGATACGAAAAAGCTGCATTTTTATGTGTTAAGCAAACGGCAGGCAAGACAATGATCACAAACTAGTTTACGGAAATTTAAAGTCAATAAAAGTAAACAAAGTCTTAGGAATTAAGTCCCCATTTCTTTGAGAAGTGCTATAAGTTGGTTTATTTATTTATTTATTTATAAACGTATAAATATTAAAAATGATTGTCAACTCCATGCCAACTCAAAGGGTTCGTTTAAAGGTTCCGTTTGTATGAACGCAGCAGTTAAAAAAGTTCTTCAAAAAAATTATTTCTCCAAAGAAACAAACTGGGATCTAAAGTACTATGAGTATTACATCACCCAAAATGTGCTTTACAAAGAATTGGTATGAAAAACACTTTTTTTTAAAGGTAAATAGTTTATCACACTAGATCTTTCTAAAATTCTGAGTAACTTGGATTTAAAATTTGTTTACGACACAAATATATAAATTCTTGATATGCATATGAACTCAAGAAACATCGTAAGTATTATTTACTTTTATGTCCGTAATCTATGCTAAAGCTGGAGAATCAAAACTGTTTTCTGAATGTTTGCTGTTTATTGAATATTTGCTATATGTTTGTTTGCACATTGCTGGCCAATGATTGATTCAAACCTACCAACTGTGTTTGGTGCAGATACCATGTAAACGTTTAACCTGATTTCAGCAACTTATAACAGAATTGCTTGTAGTCGCCGTGGTCTAGTGGTTAGTGTGTTGGCTTACTAAGACGTTAGCGCCGGGTTCAAATCTCAGCTCTGACATCTTTAAGAAAAGAAATATGAAAAAATTATTTCTTTCGGCGACTACCTCTCAGCAGTCTTCTGGCAAAAACTCTGGGAGTAATTGATTGCCATGAAAAAACTTCTCAAATCTGTCGTTCGGAGTCGACTTTAAACTGTAGGTCCCGGTACTCATGGAAAAAATTTACACACACAACATGAGTGTTGCGAGAATCTAGGCCGTAACCCTGACACAGGGTTGTAATGGCCAATTATGTATGTATGTATGTATAACAGACAGAACCTTATTTTTTAACGGCAGAGATTCCCGATTTTGACATTGATTGAGCTCATTAGCCTAGTTGTAAGCACGGTTTCTTCAGCTTTAAGTTGTTATCTGAATTCTAGTATTCTCGTCACTAATGATTCGATATAAAAGTTAAACCTTTTTTAAGCATTCGAGTAACATTTCAGATATGTAAGACTATCTTTTATACTAAATTATTTTATATTTAGATGATCAAGTAGCTTTCAATAATTTTTAAAGTTAATTTTAGCTTTGACAACAATCTTAATGGATTGGTGTGTTCAATTTTTTTTAGCTTTATTAGCATAAAACTCGAGTTTTTCTTATTTTTTTGTTTGTTTTTTTTTTTTTTTTTTGTTTACACTTCTAAGCTTATGATTAAGTCAAAACTAATGACATATGTTTACCCTTCAAATACCATATGAGTGACAAACAGCATATACATATTACATGTATACTGTCTTAATCCCGCATTTTGATGTTATAAACCCAACATTTGATTATTAATTCATGTGTATAGAAGCATTACTTTAATTTCCATACCCTTTGTATTTAATTATAATTATTATTATATAATAGTAATAATAATAAATTTTTTTTAAAGTACATATTAGCCATCTAAAGAAATTTTTAAAGCCCTTTAAATCAAATTCAATTTCTAAGCTAAAAAAGATAATATAAAATCCTACCAGAACCAATTTTAATTCCTGTTAAAGATTTAATATTGATTTTGAAGATAAAAGACACAATCTAGTAATTATAAGTATAATGAGCGGCATCACTGCTTTATTGGACCACTCACTTAACGACTGATAGTTTCATTTTCATAAAATTTTCTTTTCAATAAAGCCCGTTATATATTCATTGCTTTATTATGACTCAAACTTGTCTCACTCTTTAAAAAAAACACCCTTGCCATAAGAAAATAATTTTTAAATTCTTTGCTAAGAAATTTTGTAGGCTTCGAACGGTTTTGGTAGACAAAGTTTTTATTTTTTTATTAGGAATATAATTATTTATATCGCAATGCTGTTTAAATACTTAAATTAAATAAAAGAAGCCTAACCACTTAATCGAGTATTTTCTTGCATTTCTTCAAACTCATTTGTGGTCTTCTAGTCTTGCTAAATAAAACTTTAAGAATTTCTAAACAAGTTTCACTTTATTGGTGACAGATCCATAATTGAGTTATTAAAACTGTTTAAAAATTTAATTTCTCTATACTGATTTAAGCTGCTTGAAAAGTAATTCAAATTTTACACACTATTTCATATGGTAAAGAAAATAAATAAAAAACAAAAAACTCTTAATTTCGCCAAACTATTGCAAAAAGTTTAGCTGGCATGATTTTTAATATTAAAAGAAAAAACAAAATGAAATTTTGCATTTTATATCTCTAGAGACGCTTGTTACGTAGAATTTCAACTGCTTTACTGCTCTCATATAAACATATCTACCACTTGTGTCTGCTTTAGTTTTTACAAAAATATTTACATACTGTGTGTAATCCTTGTGGCTTTTGACAAGCATCACATACGAAACGAAATCAGAGTACAGTGGCGAGAGTTTTCATGCTTTGGTTACTAGAAGTAGCTTTATTAAAAAAAATCATGACAACTTGCTCCAGCTTTAAATAATGGCATGTTTAAAAAAAAAGAGTGTAAGTGCACAAGAAGTGAATGTCCGCTGAATATAAAAATTACAAGAAAAAACTAAGTGGGCCAATGGATTGCATAATATTTGTTTTATTTTTTTTTTTGGTTTTTCGAATGTTAATAGATAAAAAAAATAAGCTTTTACTGCCACTAAGAAATTAAAAGAAAACTTAACAAAAGCCTGGCTGGCTACTTTAATTTGTGGTCTTAATTCTGTTTTTTAATACTTATTTTCCTTGAAATAATTTTGTGTGGTTTTTAAAATGATCTTTGGTCATACCATAAACTAACTACACCATTCAATTGTTTAAATTAAACTTTAAGAAACACCAACATAACTGCAGAAACCACGCCCAACACGCTGACAGTCTAGGTAATATTATTGTAGTTGGCGGCACTATTCGTATTCGTTATAAAATCGATTACTTTCATTTGATACACAAGACAAAAAATGCATTTTATGAAAATAAATAAATAAAAACTTAATTCAATTCCCACTGAAAACGTATAATACTCGTATCTAAGTTATTTTAAATTCAAAAACTAAAACATTTGATGAAATACTTCAAGACACCCAGTCTTAGAATTAATGAAAATATTACAGAAAATCAAAGACGTGAATGAGCATTTTTTGTAATCCAACTATTTGTAACACAACAATGGGAAATAATTGTTGCAAAAGAAGCAAAAAAAAAAAACAACAACAAAACAAAACTGAACCAAACCCTAATTTTGTATCGATGTTGGCAACAGCAGAAATTTAAAACTTCAAAACTTTAACAAAAAAAAAAACAATTTTTTTTTGGTAATTGTTACCTAGAAATATAGATCATTTAATGCCTTATTTGCCCTCAATAGCATAAAATTGTAATGAAATCACCTTTTAGCCATCACGAAGTGTGATGTTTAATGATTATTTTTAAAAACCTTTTACAAAGCACACAGAAAAATGTTGAAGGATTTAAAACAAAAATTTTTAGATTTTTGAAGAATTAACAAAAAACAAACAAAAAATGGGGTAAAAATAAGAAATATTAAATTGTGAAATTCATAATTAATTATATTGAAGTCAGACTACGAATTTGTATGCATGTCAAATAATTAGGACAACGCATAAAGATTTGCTGTTCGAAATATATTATACGAGTATAGAGAAGTCTTATGATCTCTTTGCTGCAATATTGAGGAGCATCCAAAACAGTTTGCCATGCAAGATTTATCTATTTCGTTAATTAAATAATGAATATATGGAATGTTCTTAGTGTGCCATAGTGATGGTGGTAAAGACAAAAGAGTTTTGTAATAAAAACCTCCAGCCGTCGTATTAACCAACACATGTGACATTTTATTTAGATCTGGCAATACTTTCATACAATAACATGTGCTCAAAAAGGCTCTTCAGTGATTTTTTTTTAATAGAAAAATTATAAATTCTTAGTTTGTTTATAAACTTACATAAGAAAGGCTTTTCGGGACAGGCATCTCATAATAATAGCCTTCTTTATATACAACAGTAATATTGAAGATGAAGCATGAAATGGGCGTCCATAAACTGCAGCAATGCCCAGAAAGCATAGCTAAAGTACATGACATGGTATTAAACGATAAACGAGCAAAAGTGCGTGAAATAGGCGTCTCAAATAAACCAGTACATATTATTTTGCATCATTATTAAATTATTAATTGAATTGTTTGAGCTTAAGGCCGAATAAATATTTAAAATATCTATTTTTCGATAATAATAATATATAATACAAATATATCAAGAATTTAAAATAAAATAGCTTTCTGCAAGATAAGTGCTGTATATGTTAACAGTTAATCAAAAACACATTCGAATGAACATTTTGCAAGCATCTTTGGATAGATTTCAGGAAAATAAGATGGATTTTGGGCTTTCATTTCATAATAAATGATGAAATTTGAATTATCCACTTTTTTTTTACCAGAAACATGAAAATAGTTTAAACAACAACTACTCATACAGTGCATTATATTGGAATTTGAAGATATATAGATAGATGTTTTATTTTATTTTTTTTTTATGAGAGAAGTTGCTGTCTTGAAAAAAAAAAATATGAAATAATATTTCTTTCGTAGTCTTTGTTTATGAGAGAAGTTGCTGTCTTGAAAAAAAAATATGAAATAATATTTCTTTCGACGACCACCTCTACGTAGTCTTATGGCAATAGCTCTACGAATATTTAGTTGGCATGAACCAGCTTCTCAATTCCGACATGCTGTTTTTTTACCAATACTCAGAGGTAAACCCCTACTCAATGCTGTGCATTGTATTGGAATTTTGAAGACAGATAGGTATATAAATTTTTTTTATATAGAAATATATTATACGCCTTGTTGTTGAGGCAAGTTGTAGTCTATTTGACCAGTCAAAGATCAACAACAATTGCCCCATCTGTCGGTAGATGTTTATTGTGAGAGGTGAGCGTCTTCACTAAGTAAGTTAGCGGTTATCTTCCCAGAAGGTGGCGTTGTAATCCTGCTCATTTCTTTCTGGTGGTATAGACTTGAAAATTTCTGGGGCAGTTTCTTGATGATGAACTTCTTGGAAGGGGGAAACCTCTTTTTTTTTTAATTATAATTTTTGGAAAACCGCAAATTTTATTTTTTAATATTTCTCCTTTGCTGGAATTTGAGCATTTGTGTGAGCGCTCTAACTTCTATACCAATCTAACCACTCTATCACTATGCTAATCTATTTTAAATTCAAATTAAAATAAAATTAAGCTTAAACGAAAATTTTTTTTGTTTTTTTTTTTTTTTGTTTTTGTTTTTCTTTTAAATTTTCGTTTTTTTTTCTCTATTCGTTGACTACAGGAATTTGTGCCAATTGTGGTAGAATATAAATTTCTATAATCAAATTAGATTGCTTATAAACTGTTGCATCTGTTGTTTGTGGTTTTACATATTAAATGCAACAATGCCCTTTTCAAGCAGAAATATTAATTGAGTATTTGAATAATCAAATTTGGTATTCATATATTGCGCAATTAGGCTGATTCAATTAGTATTTGTCAGCTAAAATTATTTTATTGTGTGAGTGAAAACTTTATAAATTTAGAGAAAAAAAAAATTACAAATTCTCGAACTTTAAAAAATGCTAGTTTTTAAACGAAATATCTAAATTTCTTTGAAAAAAAGTTATTTAATTATAAAAAGTTGTATTTCAATCATGTCAAATAAATTTCAATGACATTCCATTTTGTTATTAATTCTCATTAAACGTATATTATTTATTTCATATACTTAAATGTACATGTAATGTTGTACTTGCCAAATGTCAGTACTAGGGTATTCAAACGATTAATCGTTAATCGATTAATCGAAGAATTTTGTTCAAATAATTGTTCGAACAATTAAAAATAGTCAAATTTCGAATAACGAATAACTCGAATAATTCCCTACGATTAATCGATTAATCCATATAAAAAAATACTTTATTTATAGAAATAATAAATGGTTTTAATGAACTTCCTAAATGTTGTAAAATACTGCTACATTGATAGATTTAGAAGGCATTATACAATTTGTTATTAATACAATGGAAAATGCAAACAATCCTTTTTTAAATTAGTTATTAGAAAGGCTTAAAGTTCGAATAAATAAAAGACGTGTAAAACTACTTTGTACACCTATTTTATATCTAAATTTTAGTACATTTTCACTTTTCAAAGTGTTGCACAAAATCTGAAACAAAAGATTTTGCAAACAAATTGTTTTTGAGAATGTTTTTCGAAAATACGGAACAAAATGTGTCAGATGATTATGCCAGATTACAGAAGATTTAATTTAAATAAACGAAAATAATCGATTATCACAATTAAATGAAGCAATTAAAAGTGTACAAAATTTCAAAAAACCTAAAAGAGGCTGCAATAATTTAATAGATGATTTCTTATATTTAGAAAAAACCAAAAACAGAACCGAAAAATTATATATTCTTTTCCATGCACTTCTCTCAATTTCTCCAACATCTACAATCAGCGAGAGAGTCTTCTCAAAATCGAGTTTTTTAAAACTACAGAAAACAATCGGTTAAAAGCTAAACATATAAATAACATTACAAGACTATTTTAATAGAAGTGCATAATTTTATAAACTAATTTTTAACTCATAATATGAATTATTTTTAATTAATTATTTAATATTTTTATTGCATACGAAGTAGTAAATTATTACTTTTATAGATTAAATCGTTATATATATGGTCTCAAATATTAAAATTAATTAATGAATTATTTATAATATGTTTGTGCACTATAGTTAACTATAGTTAATGAATTTTTAAAAAGTTATTACATTACAATGTTTTTGGTTATTATTATTTTTCTTTTTTTTAATAAAATGTTTTAAAAATCCACAAAATTGGTATGTTATTTCATATAAAACAAAATGCTATTAATCGAACAATTTTGAAATTTTATTCGATTAATCGATCAAGAAAAAAACCCGAATAATTACTCACTCGATTAATCGACCAAAAAAAAAGTCGAATAATTGAATACCCTAGTCAGTACAGAGAGGAAGAAGAGAATATAAAACTTTGATAACAATATGAAGCTGGCTAATGTTTGCATGTAATGACTTAAAAGTTTCTAAATCGTACGGACTGGATACAGTTACGTAGTACATTAGCTTTTTTTAACAAGTGATAGCGAGGATGTGGCATCAAATTTTAAATTATAAATAAAAAAATAAAGGGGTTCCCCCCTCCAAGTAGTCCATTTCTAAGAAAGCACTCACTCTAATTCACCTTAATTATCGTCAATGACGAATGATGACGTGATAAGCGCCATCTATTGGGAAGTAGCAGATGACATTTAAATCAACTTAGAAAAGGCACTCACCACACAATCAACATGCAACGATGAGGCAATTGCTGTTATCATCCAAAGGTTAAGGTATAACACTGGCCTTTGAATGATCAATCCACAGCAATTTGTCTCATTCCTGAGACTCTTAATAATAATATAATACAAGAAAAAATATTTACTGTCCTTTCCATAAACTCCAATACAATGTAGAGCATCATCTGAATATTAATCTCAACAAAAAAAAATTTAATAAAAAAAAAGTCAAAACGAAAATACATTTAAAACAAATAAGTAAAAATAATTAAATTTACCAAAAATTAAAATTTTAGTTAAAATAAAAAACCAAAACGAATTAACTTAAAATCAAATATTTCAATAACTTTAACTTTTTAAAAAATATCATACCAATACCTCTTGGTGGCCCAACAACAATATTGAGTTTCAACATTTCATTCTGACGCCAACCAAATAACACAAAATTACTAAAACAGTACAGAGAGAAAAAAAGATATACTTAATTGGCTTTACAATAAAAAAAAATTAATTTTCTTCTATTTTTGTACAACACACAGTGTTTATTAGCACAAAAACACACATTTTATAAACTACGATACTGAATTGTTTTATAAGGCGTAACAAATATCTGCCTGTCACCAATAATGTCAACAATATTAGACGCAATTAAAAGGTTTGAAAAAGTAAAACAGAGTAAAGAAAAACACATTATGGCAATATTTCCTTAAACATTTGTTAAAAATGTAAGTAATTAAATTATAGTTTTGAAATTATGGTGCAATTAAAAACAACGATAAGGAATTTTTCAATTAATTTTTTAGATCCGTTTAGTTGTTGGGGTTTAGTTTTTGTATTAATTTTTCTTTAGTTTATTTGACACACGTCTCATGTTATATTATATATAACAGTTACAATTTTTAGTTTTCATAAAAATAAAGCGTGGGCAGATTTTTTCTATTTTGAATATATTAAAATTTATCGTATGTGTGTTTATAGACTTAATTCGTAGACCACTAGTAGTGCAGTTTTTACGTGAGTATGTAACGTTAAAAAAATAATCCTTTTTAGAATATGACATAATTATGTTCATAAAACATATATTATCACAGCGTATGACTTTTTAATGCGGAATAATAAAAATGTTGTATTTTTTTCCTAACTCGTTGTGTGCTACAAAATTTTTGAATTATTAAAATGACAGTAACTTAACGATAATCTTTTCTTTTCCATTATTTCCAAAACCATACTTAGCTGGCCCTTCAACATGTAAAATTAATTTATAAAAATAAAAAAGTTTGTGTCTTAAGTCTTTTGTTTTTAGAACTTATTCGGTTGTAGTACAATAATTAATAATTTCAATTAAGGAAAAAAAATTTTCAATTTAAACAAATTTTTGAACAGCAAAGCAAGTAGCGTTAATAAAGATATATGCACTGTATTTTTCGTCCTGTCTGCTCAAGAAACTACTACTACATGCAGGTAATAGTACAACAAATCACATCCACACATTACTTGAATTCGTAACGAAAACCGAGATACTTTAGGTGTTTCTCAGTTCGTGAAGTAAGCTATTGTCAAAAAAGTTTAAAAGGCGCCACCACTTATGGTGCTTTTACACTATTCTACAAGTCTTAAGACTTTCATTGGATTTTGTCGAAAGAAAATCTAATGGTTTTGGTCTGACTGTCAAAAAATCAAACGTAAAAAGTTTTTATTACATTTTGCTTTTACACTATCACATTTCAAATAAAATGAAAACAACAGCTGTTTGTGTTTTTCTCTTTCTCCAACGATGGGCATGTTGATACGGCAATATTTATTTTATTAATAGTTCACAATATAAGCACTATTTAATTATTTTTACAACAAATATTTGTAATTTATTTTATGTTAAAGAGAAAGATCTTGAAATATTAACTATATTTTGTATTTTTGTAGTTATTTAATAAAAAAGGAATAAGCAAAATTATGGTGAATAATTTCCAGTTTTCCAACCCTGATTTTTTCTTATATTTGCGTAAAAAAGCAACTCTGATAAAATGAAAAGTCTAATGGTTTAGAAAAATTTCTAAAAATGATGAGAGCCATACGACTGTCAAATTTCTATCCGTATTTTTTGATAATTCATTACAAATTGCTTTCACACTATTATACTTTTTCATTTTATTTGAGTTTTTGACCTGTCGTTATACTCAGTGGGATACTGTAAAACCGCCTTTACTAACTGTGGTAAAGATTAACTCCTCCAAGTTGCAAATAAAGTATTTTTTAGTTGCATGAGAATTGTCGATATTTGACAAATCATTATGAATCGTTTAACACCAGACCAACTTGTTGAAATTCACTTTTTGAGCTGTATCTACAAGGTAAAGCTCACTCAAGAATTATATCATTGTTTGCATTGCATTTTTGCTAATTGCGCTTATTTGTAAATAGCCAAAGGAGAGTAGTTTTATCAATAACTGTGTTTAGTGATGAAGCTCATTTCAATCTGAATCATCACGTAATAAGAAAATTATTATTCATTAGTATTAACTGCTTTGTGCGGTTAATACGCTAGAGCGGCACTAACGGCTAAAAGCTGTTTTAACACTGAAACAGGAGTAGAAAGAGGGGATTAAGTTCCATGAACTGCGCCACATTCTTGAAAAGAACAATATTAAGCAGTGTTAGTCTGAACTCAGTGTTAGTGTACTTGCCTCCCTGTACCCTTATTGCACATTAGTTAGGGAGGTCTTCTTGCACTTGGATCTTACACTATAACTTCTCGGCTAGTAGAGGAGTGCAGAGCTACATTAAACGCTCTGTACCTTCTTACTGGGAAGACACTAATTTAGATTTTAAGTGATCATGGGTTTGAGGGGTATAAACGGGTGAATTAATTGGTTCCATGGAATCCCGTCTTGCTCCAGTAGTGCCTCCAATAGGTTTTACGTATGCGGGAAAGGTATCCTCAGCTACTTTTGTAAGGATTCAAATGCAAGGTGGAGCGTAATTGACACCTGGATGATCTCGAGGGCGTGTTGGCTTGTTTTTGATATCAGATATACTATATCGCTTTTGTGTACCAGTAGGATAGACGTCTCCACTTGGTTGTACTTAGTGGACAATGGTCGATTGGAAATCATACTATTCGGATGGATATTCAACACAACAATCGCTTTCCCAGCTGTGGTGATTCGTTTGCAATTTCCCATTTCTCCTTAAACGACACCGTAATGCTTTCGGTTTGGGGTTTATAGGGAATATTGTGGTTATATCAGGTATTTATTCGGGAGCCATACTCAGATGTCTAAATCGAACGCACCGGATACAAGGGAAATTCTGACCGTAGTCACAAGTTTTGCAGTATTTTTTAACATAGTGCATGTGTTTGGATGCTAATTGGTGCTCGCTCTTGTATGGACGGTCTGTTAACCAACCAATTACAGTCCCTATTGTACACTTTCAATAACCCATTCTTTTTTTCTTCTTAGTAGTAATATAATAAATTAAGTATTCTTCCATATAATCACATCATCATACATCATATTTTAAACCACTCTATACTTCGGCTATAGACATCAGCAATTTGTTTTAAATTAAAATAATTTCAAAATATTTTCTTTGACATAATAAAGCAAAAGACAAAAAAAAAATTGCAAATATTATAATAATTTCTCTGTCTACACAAGTGGAATGAAAATCAAGAAACATTTAAAGTCAAAACACATTAAATATTTAAATATAACAACAAAGTCTATACACAATAAACATAATATTTATAAAAATAAAACACCATAAAACCGATAAAAACAATAACGGCAAATAATAATAAAAAGAAAAGAAAATGGTTATTTAGAAAAACAAAACCACAAAACAGGAAATATTTTAAACTTTGTATGCTATTGTAGTGTTAAAATGCAAAAAGTAATCCAGAGTTTCTGTGCCTCCACTGCAGTGGCTGTCTATCTTACTAAACTGAATTGGATATACTTTTGTTGCATCTTTCATTTGTTATTTTTCTCTTTTACAATGAAATATTAAAAAAATTAAAGAAAATTGCATAAGAAAATGCCTAAAGGCCCCGCATTGATTTTTCTTTATAACTTTTGTTTTAAGTGCATGTGCATAAATAATCCTTTTCCAAGTTGGTTGGCATATGGATGCTGTAGAATGTGCTCCAGTTTCAAATTTCTAGTGGCCTGCATTTGTGGCCTGTTAGCCATGTGATATATTTTTGTCTTTAAAAGTTTGTTAAAACTATTGCAATGGTTATGTACCCCTTATCTGACATCTTGAATAAAATAGCTGTCCCTTACTTTCTTCTCCAACAGTTTGTGCCTGTTATAGTCAGTAGTTGAAAAGCCACATGTTTTTAAAACGCTTGTCTTTTTGTTTATTGTTTTGTTTTTTTTTTTTAACGATAAATGTTTGCAAGCTTTAATGTTTTATAGGTTTTTGTTACAGTTTGTTTTCTTTTCTGTTGCCACTTTTTTACTAACGATTGATTGTTTTGGTATTCGTAACAAAAAACTGTTTTTTTTTTATTCCTATTTAAGTGTGCCACTCTGTGCAATTTTTTATGGCATCTGGACATTGAATAACTTTAGTCCATAAATAGTTTTCTGAGATTTCTTTGTACTGCTAGACAGACGTTTATTTTTAGTTACCTACACTCTTTACTTAAGCTTTACTGTCTTTCATTAGGCTAATATGCTAAAAATCAAATTTTTTTCTCTTCTGCTTTAATAAAATATTAAAGTCTGTACTTAAATAATGTTTATGGTTATTTATGGATGATTTCAGAAAAAAGCCAATAATTTAAAAATGTACAAAGAAATGAAGCACTCATATACATAAGTCTTAACTAGGGCTGCTTTGAATTCGTATAATGTAACTAATAATTAATGGCGTACAAGCATTAATTGAAAATTTATTTAAAAAAATCACAGCGCAACGACAATTTACTACTAATATTTGTATAAGTATGTCAACGTTTAACTCTGGTTGAAAGGTTATCCCCTACACGATAACTGCTACTGTTCGCAACGTTGAGTTAAATTATAAAACTAAATTAGAAACTCAAAAAGTTAAAATATTCACAAGATATGTGTGTGCATATATTGTTTTAATGGCACTCATATCTTGACTCAAAGTTCCTACATTCATAACTGGCCATTACAACCTTGTTTTAGAATTACCGTCTAACTTCTCACAGCACCCAGGTTGTGTGAGACAATTTTTATTCATGAGTTCCGGGAAATATTTGCCTTCTCCAAATCAAAGCCCAGACGGCCTTAATTAACTTCTTACCAGAGAACAAAAAGATGAGTTGCAGAAGGAATATCTTAAATAAAATAATGACGTTGAGCCCTTAGTTTTTGTAGAACTTGCTTGTAAATATAATCGTAAATTAGACTTAGTAATGCTTTTGAAATCACCTGTCAGTATCCGAATAAAAAAAGTTAATGGAAAACTGATTTGACAGCCAAAATTTTTATGAATTCCTTAGCTTCAATAAAAAAATATTATTCTCTATTATCCTTAACCTCTTAATTATTTCATCTCTTCACTACAAAATTTTTATTTCTTACACTTAAGATCTGCTACCATTAGCATTCGTTGATTATTTCATTTCTTCATATGCTAATTTAAAAGCTTTACATAACTGGTTTGTTGATACCACAACTTCTAGTCAACCATTTAGCAATTAAAATATTTAAATTACTTAAATATCAATTTTAATTTCAATTTTTTTTAGCTTTTACTTACACTGCTCTAATTTCAAAAGATTATTTCTGACACTACCAGTTTTACTTGATTTTTAGTATAACTTGCAATTTCGTTTTTCTTAAACAGCCGCTGTAACAGCAGCAGCAGCAGCTGTTGGCTTTAAATTCATCTAAGAAATACTCAAATTTATCACCATTAACCTAAATTTTTGAAGTAAAAGAATTAAGAAATGATATTGTAATTTGTAAACTTAAAGCAAGATAATTCACTTTTAATTCTAAAGTAAAAAAAAAAAAACAAAAAAGTCTACTGACCTATAAATGAAATACAGAAACATATGTTTAGCTGATATACATATTTTATCAGATCTATTACTTAAAATTGAAATTTGCACAGACAGTTTAATTTTACAAATAATTTTGCATCTGTTTAAATTGTATTATTTTATTTAAAAACTGTAATAAGTTATCTAAATGCGCAAAATTCAATGTATATTGTGTAGTTTCATTTTTATACGAGAAAATAGGAATTTCATACAAACACATTTGAATATCTATTAGGCTGACACCTAAACAATCAGTAAATTGTATTGTCCGTCAAAAAGGGTGACCTCCCAAGAGAAAATTAAAACTTAAATCACTAAATTTACCTTTGGTATTGGTTTTCGACTAAAAAGAAGAAAGAGACAATGATTTCAATAAAAAAAAATCATTAATGTGTAGTCGCCGTGGTCTAGTGGTTAGTGTGTTATCTTACTAAGACGATAGCGCCGGGTTCAAATCTCAGCTCTCACATCTTGCAAAAAAAAAATATTAAAAAATTATTGCTTTCGGTGTCTACCTCACAGCAGGTCTATTGCAAGAGCCCTGGGAGTAATTGATTGCCATGAAAAAGCTTCTCAAATCTGTCGTTGGGAGTCAATTTTAAGCTGTAGATCCTGGTACTCATGGATAAAAATTAACACAGACTATATGAGTGCTGCGAGAAGCTAGGCCGTAATCCTGACATATGGTTGTAATGTCCAATTATGTATGTATGTATGTAAATGTTAGATTAATGAAATATTAAATAAAATAATATGTTCAAGAACAGGCACCGCGACCCAAAGGACATTTTGTATCCTACTCTATTCACGAATAAATGATTCATATATTCACCTCTACTCTGCCATCAGTACTAAGCCAGCCGTAGAAAATTACCCATTAACCCAAATCATCAACCGGCTCTATCCCCCCTCAGTTATTTTACATATACTAGACATACATATATATGTAAGTAATCAGGCCGAAAGTCATGCTCAAATAACGAATTCTCTACTCTCCAAATTGTAAATAATTTGTATTAGGTTACACTATGGGACAAATAAAGGTTTTTGGAATTATGTACGAACTCTGCTATATATTTTCTTTTTTTTTTTTTTTTTAATAGTGAAAAATAAAATTTTTAGGGTACAAATTGGTCTTTGTAAGCTATTTTGAACACCTACACTCTAAAACTTTTCCCAAAATTTAGGTTCATATTATGTCTAAATTGGTGTTGAAAATTTGTTGTTGTCTAAAATTATATAAATTTCATTCTTAATTTTAAAAAAAGTAAAAAATTTACACAAAAAATTAAATTTGCTATCAAAATTGTTTATGTTTAAAGAAATTATGTTTAAATTTAAAAAATAATGTTTAATATTAAGCACATTTGCATAAAATCAGTAAAAAATTTGTAAAATTAAGCAATTTTGCCTAAAAATAGATATAAATGTGTAATATTGAGAGCATTTGAGTGAAGACGGTATGAAGACGTGGTAACAAAGCGACGAAAAAACAAGAAGCACTCATTTGCAATAAAAAGTGCAAAAGAGGCGCGTCGTATTGGTATTTATTCTAATTTATAAATAGTTAATAAAGTATATTAAAGTGTTAATTAATTATTCACAAAAAAATTGTTGTGTTCAAAATGTCAAAGTTTATGAGTTTATCATTTAATGAAGAAAAATGAAATGTTTTTGAGTGTTTGTATTCAAAATGTTGTAAAATATATACCAATTATAATTCCTATGCAGTTAATTTCACATGGAGTCACTCTACTAAAAGTCGCATGTGCAATAATAAATATAATTTGAGCCATTGATATCAATAGTTGGTAAGCAAATCTTTTAATATTAATTATTTTGTTTTACTAAAAAGCTTTTGTATTTATAGAAACATCAATAGAGGAAAGTTGCAAATCTACTGCATACATTTGGTTTGAAAAGGATATTACGTCGAAAGAGGAGGATCTCAGATCTCTACTGGATCTTTTTCTATAGTTGCTTTGTTACTCAAAATTTTGGATTCTCATTGCGATATTTTTTTAGATTTTATCCTTCACAAATGAGAGGAAGAAAGTGTCATATAAATAATTTAAGAAAGATTAATACTTTAACACGTAAGCTCGTTAATGCCATATACAAAGTGATTTTGTATATAAATATTTTCATTTATTTAATCCTTTATATATGAAAAAATGTTTTTTTAATTAAACTTTTTTATGTACATCTAAACTTATGACACTTTTTTTACAAAAAGACAATATGTATGTAAAGTATATGTAATAATATGTAACTTGTTAAAAGATAAGGCAATTATGGACATATGTATATACATATATGTATTTTATATATATTTCTAAGTATATATAGATAGTTTATAAGACATATAATTTTTAATAAATTAAATAATGTAATTAAAAATATGTATTGCAGGCATTTTCATTTAAGGAGTGTTGAAAATAAATATATGAAAGGGGGGAAAATTAGACATTCATTGCCTAAAATATTTAAACATTTTTTGTTTAACTTTAGACATATTTTGCTTAAAAACTAACAAAAATGTCTAAAAAAACTACATGCTTAATTTTAGGTCGAAAACAGTCTGTAAAGTGTTGCCTACTATTATCGACTTAATTTTCAGCAAAAGTGGTTTAGAGTGTAGACACACTCAGATTGTTCACGAAAGTTCTTCAGATTTACAATGGCTACAATATTGTCATATATTGTTAGTGAAAAATTACGAGTCCCTGTAAGTTATGCTGAAAAAAGTAAGAAAAGTAATAATTTGTTCATACATTTTTGAAAAAAAGTGCAAGAAAAAATAATTTTTTGCGCAAAAAATATTTTAAAATTTGTTCAGTATAGTCTTCACTACTACAGTATTACCAATCATAGTTAAGCAGTATCTTTAAGTTTGAGTTAGCTGTTGGCCAAAAAGTGAGGACACGTTTTTTTGAGTGATTCAGTGATTTTCAAAATCGCTTGTGGTCCATAAAAAAAATGGGAGTCAATCTGACCAAACCGAGTAGAGGGTTTTACTAACTTTTGGTAGTACAATCGAACCTATACTGTGGATTCCGTGCATTTTTTTATTTGCATTTCATATTTATTCATTATTTTTTTTCCTTACAAACGGTTCTCACCTCGCACTTACTCACCGTCACCCTACCGATAAGTTCTCACCTCTATTACGTAGGGAGATAGATATGCATGTAATGGTCCCTAATACTGCAGATTGGTATGGGTAACTGCGCGGATAATAAATAAACTAGTACGTAGTCATCATTTACTCATTTATTTTATGGCAAACAATATTTATTTAAGAAATAATTTTTGTTTTTCTATTCATTCATATCCAATCCATATATGGCCTTCTGTGGTAGAACAGACAAATAGAATTTAATTTTTTTAAAAACAGATATATATTGCTTTGTAAATTCTTTTGTTTGTTTTTTATATACTAAATGGGATATGATTCTCATTTAGTTTCTGAATTTTTCGACATAAGAATTTATAGCTTTGCTTACCATCTTTGGGAAAAAGTATCCTGACGAGTCTCTTAAGCAGATATGAAATGGCTATAGAGACATGCATCAATAATACATTTCATATTATATTGAATGTATTTGCCTATAAGACGAAAATATTTTTTGCTTTTATTAATTAATTACTTTTGAAACAAATTATTTGGTTTCTTTTTGATTAAAGCATACGAATAGTTATTTTCAATTATAAAATATGCATAAAAATAATTGAATACACAAAAATAGTGTGGCTGATACACGCTGCAATTTATGTCCGAACTTTCGTTTAACATGATGAGCTTTCTAAAGTCTTTTTTGACTTTTGGTCCAACGGCGTAATTAATTGAATTTTGATTAATGTCCAACAGAATAGTATTGTGTATGGTTTGTAAAGGGAAGAACATTGAGTATTGGCATCTGACAAAATTCAAAAAGTTTAAGTTTAATTAAAAACAATTGATGTCTTTTCATCAACTTAGTGGTTGTGATGATAGTCGCCTTTGTGTGACCTTATTTTTAAGACATAATTAAAGAAACTTATAGTGAAGTACTGAGAATATTGGTGTTATTAATACAATTTCCAACTTTTGTTTCATTTTTTTATATTTTTTAAACTGTATGCCTTTTAAATATTGAAAACATTTTGGGCCTTAAAAAACACATTAAAATTATTGTATCCGATATGCATCAGTATCATACCATCAATAATTCTTGAAGTTATAAATTAAGTGGAAGCTTTAAAATTTATTTTTATTACCCGTTTAATTTTCACAAATTAAATTGTAATAAAACATTTAAAAACAAACGTGCTAACTGGTGATTTAATTGATTAGCCGAATACAAAAAAGACAAAAAACTCAATCTCATAAAAACTGAAATAAATAATACGATTGTGTAACAACGTTTTAAATAAATTATTTATAAATACAAAAATTAACATTTTAATGGCAAAATTTTAATATTAAAAATAATTTATTTTCCATATACATATTTATGCTTTTCATAAAAAAAGAATAATTTCTCTTTTAAAATCCAATATCTAAATAGTTAAATAACTTTATTGGCTCTTGAGCTTCCTAACAAAGTTGCCACAACTTAGTCACATAAAGTTAGACAGACAAAAACTAAGGCAGCAGCATCAACCTTAAGAAAAAGAGTGTCATTCTCCAACCATAAATAACTCTGACAAAAAAAAATAACTTCATTAAAGTTTGATAGTAATAGAAATACAGATAAAATGAATATAAAAAATGAAGCACTTTATTAAAAAAGGTAAAAGCAATAGCTTAAATCCCTTAAGAGTTATTGTTGGTGGCAACATATAAAACGTTAAAAGGAGCACGAACATGACAAAGACTATTTTTTTACTTACTTTTTTAGCATTGTCAACACATTCAGGAGTAACAAAAAACACAACAGCATAAGCTTTAATAAATAAAGTACGTAGTCATTTTGGTTTGTTTTCATTTAAGTTCAGATTCAGATCTTGTTATAATGACGTTTGTTTAAAAAGGCAAAAAAAAATAAAAAATAATATATATAAAAGGAAAAATATATTACTTAAATATAAACTTATGTCGGCTGATTGATGTTTAAAGATAACCTCAATATAGCTTTGAAGTTAAACGTTATATATGTTTAAACGAATAAAGAAATATATATGAATTAATTTCATACCTTTAAATCTAAAAAATATAAAACTTTCGAAACAAAATTTTTTTTATTATTTATATTACATGTGTAACATATGTAGATAGGAGTATATAAGTTAATTTTTTTTTTGTGTAGAAGAATTTATATACATACAGTCGAACTTCCATAATTCGAATTGCGAGTATTCAAAGAATATAAAATATTTTGATAAAAAAGAAAAAAATCGGTTGCGAAAATTTTTGTAATAAACAAACTATAGCGACGTAAAGAAATCTGAAATTAGGGACTGAAAATTGTTTTTTTTTTCTATTATTTTCGGTATAAAATGACTATTATTTGTGTAAAACTTTATAATGCTCATCACTTGTAGTGTCTGTCGTTCGTTTGCAAATTCTTTTATGTAAACTCAAAGTTTGCAAAGATTTTTCTGCTTCCTTTGGGGAAGACTGATAAATAGTTTCTTCCATCGAAACCTCAACATCACTCCTTGTACCACTTAACGTTATATCCCCTGATTTAGGGCAGTAATGGTCAACAATGTAATTATCTGTAAGAAAGCTCATTTACTTCAATATAATTTTGAACAGTAGTAATAAAAGTTCATTTATTCATAAGGAAGGTACTAACAGTACTTCGACCTGTAGATCTATTGTATAGCCCTTAACTATGGTTTCTATAGTAACTCTATCATTTGCATCGCTTTGATGAACTTAGAAATATCGGCCGGTCCCAACTCTGATAATCCCCCATCTTATATTCGATAATCACCAAGGTATCTTTTTCTACTGTGCATCAATGCTGCATAATTGCCTAGTATGTACTTTAATGACTCGATAACTTCTACACAGAATCTGCACCTATCGCTCGAAGATTATTCTCAGATTATTCCTAGAAAACCTAATGCCCGACTTAAATCTTTTGCTATTATAGTTACCAAGTTTTCTAGAATTACGGCTATTTGTTAAACTATGAATTTAAAATTTTCTAAATTTTTCGACTTTGAAAGGCCATCCATTAAAAAAAGTGTACTAAAGTGTCTCGGCAAGTGCCATTAAAAGTTCTGACATTTAATCAGGATTGTAAAATGGTGCAATACTTGTTAGTTTCATACTAAAAAAAATAAGTAAAAAAATAAAAGCGTCAAGTAACCCGATTTTTGCTAACTCACAATACTCAGCTCAAATGCTTATTATTTGGTATTTAATAAGTTTAGGCTTGACGTTGAGTGCTGGGACACCCTGTATAAACTCATTTATGTATAAAGAAAATTGTGCAAAACCATTTTTTTTATTTATTTTATAATTGTGCATGTTTTTTTGTTTATTTATTGAGTATCTTTTGTTTTAACGAATTGTTTTTATTTAATTAAGATTTCTTATAATATTGCGTGACTCTATTTGTTAAAAAAAATCACAATCAAAATCGTTTTTAAATGTAATAAATTTTAGAAATTAAATTAGTATCTTGATTACTGTTTGGTATAGTAAAACAATCATTTATTAACTCGGATTTGTGAAGACAGCTGCCTGTAAATCAAATTGTATTTGGAGGTAAAAACAAGTGCTTGTTTCTTAAGTCTTTAGTTTTTACACCAAAGGGCGTTGATCTTGTAATTTTATAAAAAATATTATTAAACAAAATTAAAAGAATTTTTTAAATTAAAATGGTGATCATCATAACCAAAAAAAAAACATTGCTTACCATACAATGTAAGGAAGCCGAAAAATATTTTATATATAAATTTAATAGAAGGTATAAATTGTGTAATAAATTATAAGACAACAACGGCTTTCGTAACATTCATAATTATTACAGCATCACATTCTTTTTTTATTTTTTTTTTTTGTTGTAAACTAAGCCCCAATAAAAATTAGTCTAAACATGAGATAGTGACCATTGTAACTTAAACCGCCATTAAGACTATTAGCACAAAACCAAAGTGAGAGGAACGTTTAGTATACCAAAAAATGAAATCATATGTGTAATAAAAATGAACAAAGGCTGTATATAAAATTCACTTCGAAAGGAAAGTTTAACTAATTTTTCCTTTCTAAAAACTCAAACATAGCAAAAGCAAAAAATAGCAAATTTTAAATTTGTTTTCATACAACGAAAAGAAAAAGAAAATAAGTCATAAAATAACAAACTAAACGGAAAGTTAGATTTCACTATAATTGAATTAATTTATTAATTTAACATCTTTTTTTATTATTTTTAAATTATATTCTAATGATATATTATTTTTTGTATTTCTCTTTTTAGGTATGTTGTCTCACTTTGGGTCTTAGCTGACTGCTTTATTACAATTGATGTCAAAGTGTTTTTTAAATAATTAATTACTAAAAGAAAAAAAGCTTTTTAAAGAAAATTGAAGGTAAACTAAATTTCCTTAAATGTTTTTATAACACTATTTTATGTATTTACTTTATATGTAAAAGAAAAAAATTTACGTTGCAAAGAAAATAAGCATTTGTTTGCTACTGCTGTAGTTATGGTAACAACCCGCCAAAAGAGGAAGTAATTAATGTGTTGCCTTTTTTTATTTAAAAATTTTAAAACTAAATTTAATACATTTACAACTCTTTTTTTATTTTTAAGTAGATTTTTGGCTAATCTATGCTTTTTATTTTTGGTCAAAAATGTACATGAATTAATGTGGCCATAGTTTTAAGTTCAATTCATTTTCAACAACAGCACAATGAAACAAAACTGATAGTTGCTAGCAAATAAATAAAAAATAAAATTGGTAACAACAAACGAATATTGTATTGCACAACCACATTTGATGGAATATTGTATTAAATGCATTTTTTTTCTATTTCTATTTCTTTCATGGCTTTAAAAAGCCACTGCAAAATGTGCATTCATTTGCAAGAAAAAAAAATAAAACAAAAACTATAACAGTAATAAAAAGTGTAATAAAACTAGCAGGTGCCTTTATGGTTATAACATTGATAGAATAGTGTAAAATGTCTAATAAAGAAAATGTTGCCAAAACATAAAATGTTTATTAAGATGACTGCTATGATGATTGGATGCTTAAAAATAATTAAAAATATCAAAATGACAGCAACAAATTAATGATGAGCGGTAATCAAACTGTTTATGTGTCTCTAAATATGTATATAAATTACTTTATAACTGCCAAAAGTAAGTTTGGATTTATTCAAATTTTTATGTAACTTCTCAAATTGTTGTTACAATTACCAGAAACTGCAGATGAATAACGTTTTAATTAAATATTTAAATTTATGCAACTTATTTAGAAAATATTTTTTTTCCTATTTTTTTTTTTTTCCTTTTTTTCCTTCCTTGAAAAAATTATAATTCTGATTTTGAAATCTTTATTATTTAATGTAAATAACACTGGTCAACAAAAGACCAAAAATTCGTTATTTCCTGTAATTTTTTGTTTGTTTCTATATCAGAATGACGTGTAGTTTTTCAGTTTTTTCGTAACAGCTCTTGTTTTTATGTTATAGCTAACTGCCCTCACATACTATTTTTAATTGGATTTTCATTATTTATTGAACATTAAAATATATACTATTGTTGTTTTCAATATGGTTTCGTCAAGAATATGTTGTCTGCTTAATTCTGATTGTTTTTGCTGTATCTGTGGTGAATATACATTTAAAAAATTTCGAAAACTTATATCGGACTTTGTGAAAATTGCATATAATGAATGCTTTACAATAAAATTGCGTAATCAGGACAAGCTGTGGGTTCCTCATATTGTATGCTAGAAATGTGTGGTATGTCTACGGTTATGGTCCAGTGGAAAAGATCGTAGTTTGGTCAAATCAATGACAGAAGTCGAATCCATGCTATCGAGCTTACAAGAGCTAGGGTGCAATATGAGCATAAAATTACAATTCCTGCACTCGCATTTCGACCGATTTCCACACAATCTTGGCGATTATAGTGAGGAACAGGATGGAAGGTTACATTACGATCTTCGAAAAATGGAAGAGCGATATCAGGGAAGTTGTTATAAGAGATCATTTGATAGTTTTCGATAGAAATTTTGTTAAAATATGTATTAATTTTTTGTACTTTTTCGTCAAAAAGTGGAGCTGTTGACCATCTCCTAGTATTTTTTTCATTATCAGTAGCCAATAGATAAAAAATTAAAGGAAACAAAAGTTGTGTTGACCAGTGTAATTATTTAAGCTCAAGGCTTATTTTTAAATAAAAATCTTTTATTTAGTTATCGATATTTCGCTAATCCTCCGTGTATTAGTATTATTTATTTATTTATTTATTTATTTATTTATTATCACTAAGGGACTATCTATTAGCTTGGCCAACTCTGATACTAAGCAATTAAATGAACTTATCTTGAAAGTATTTAAAAGTATTAAAGTAAATATATAAATAAAGGGCAGGGAAATTTAAGGTTAGGATGTAAAGGGGTGCGTGGTATACAGATTAGAGTGTTCGTATGCAACGGTTCACCCCCAAAAAAATTTAAGAACAACAATTTGCGATTTTCTAGAAGTTCATCTATAGGAAACCGCCCCATTACATTCCACTCTTCTACCTGCCATCTAAAAATGAATGAACAGGAGAAAAAGCACCAGCTACTGGGAAAATAACAGCGACCTAGCGAAGATGCTCACTAGTTCAGAGTCAAGATGCAGCGACAGATGGGGCAAGTGCTGTTGATCCATAAAGGGTGAAGTTATAACATTGGCTTTTGAGTGATCATATTGACAGCAAGTTGTCTCCGTCTCATTTGTGTCTATAAATTAAATAACCATCCAATTTCCATTTCCAATACAATGCACGCATGAGTAGGAGTGTACACTCAGGTAAAAAAAAAATTGGCTTAAAATCAAACTTTTTTTTTTTTTTTTTGACAAATTCAGTTTTATTGAAATTAATTTTGGAATACACGTCGACAGTAGATCGCTCTTTTCACTAAATTTTATACATTTTGCAGCAAAGCTTCGCTTATCTCTCTTATCGCAATGCAGCGCTAAATTTCATCTCTCAGAGCGTTAATTTTTTGTGGTTTGTTCACTTAGAGTAATAGAAAATAATCCAGCGGAGTTAAATCACAAGAACGAGGCGACCAATTGACATGGTCAAATCAAGAAATTACAAATTTGGCCACACTGTGTAATAAAATTCTATATTTAGTTCCTTAATTATTTATTAAATAATATATAAATGGAATACAAACAAACACAAACCTACTGCTTTAGTAAAAATACACGTACTAGTCGTATGCAAACCATGCATTTATTTTAATTATTATTGCAATGAGCAAAAAAAAAAACAATACAATTGCAGTCTGTTTGAGTTTCCGTATTGCTGCAGTTTTAAATTCAAAACAATTTATTAAAAATTCCATTTTATTTACACTCCTTTTTGCTCTTTTTGAAGATTTGAAAAAAAAAGAAATAACAAGAAATTTAATAATAATGTCAAATTCATATATGTATATATAAATAAAATCAATTTGTTTTTTATTGTTACATGTTAAATTTGAAAAGTCTAAGAAATTAATTTTATTGGTCACTCAGTCAGTCAGTCATTTCTTTGGTTTTTTTATCCTGTCGCCTTGTGCACAATACATTCAAAAATGTTCAAATTAAATTCAATTTAATGTAAATGCTAAAATAAGTGTTAGAGTTCCCCAAAGTGTTCAGTGATAATACGAGTATGTATTTCACCTCTTTTAACTTTTCAAACAACAGTCGTGTCTGGATAGAGTGAACTAATTTTTGCAAAGCCTGTTCACAGTATCCTCAAAATTCATTTTTGTGTGTAAGCTCAACGGATCATTGGAATAAATTAATACTTTGGGAAATACAAATTTTCATATGAAGGTTTATTGAAAGAATATGCGGATATTGACTTCTGGACCGCTTTTTCGCGTAGACCTGTCAATACTAATATTCCAGCATAGTCAATACTGTTTGCTTCAGCCTATTCGATAGATTTATCGAAGCTTTTAATGGCTTCAGTAGCTTTTGCAATAGACCCTGTATGTCATGGCATTCTGAATACTTTTCCTACAATATTTTTTATAAAATAAGCAATTTCGGGGAAACCCCATTTTATTTCTGGCTATTTTTATTGTTTGTCCATTTATGCTTGCCGTTACGTTTAATATTTTGTTCACTATTTAGGGGCTTTCGATAGTTCACTATTTAGAATACTTCATGTAAATATTTCGGTGTTCACTAAAGCGGGCGTTCACTATATCCAGACACGACTGTAATATTAAAACTATAAACTCAATAGCTGCATATGAAAGAAAATTGTTGGCGTTAATAATATGTTATAAAAAAGATTTCATTCATAATAAAATCTAAGAAGAAAAAAGAAACAACTTTCATTTTTTGTATTTCTTTAACAACAGTCTGAAAGATAATGCATTATTATACGTTTATTAGGGAAGTAAATGTTAATCAGCTTTAAAATTAACAAAAAAAATGTTTGGATAAGCTTTAAAGTGTTTACCAATAATTATAGGATTTAGATAAGTCAGATAACTATCAATAGTTGTCTTTTGTGGTATTATAATAAATCTTTATTATTTAAAAAAAGAAATATTTTACTTAAGAGTTATAATAATTTTCAGAAACTTTTCTTTTTTAACTCAAATATATTTAATAAGTATTAGAAATGTCGAATATTACATGAAGTTTTGTGTACACGAAGGATATGTAACAATATATTATTCTATTAATTCCTTTTATTATATTACAAATATACTTCGTGAATTATATTTCCGCATTAAACGTTTCCATTAATTATGAATTCAACAGTAAGCGATTATACATATATTTGTTTACAAATATAATTATTTAATATTTGCAATAACAAGAGAACAAAAGTATTTTAAAATAAAAAAGAAAAAAACAAGATAAAAATCACACAAAACTAACAAAATTTATACAATTATATGCGGCGAATAAAAAAAAAAACCAAATATTTAAAAATAATATATAAGTAATGAATAATTTAATAGCATACTTTAACAAATTATTTCATTAATACATATTATTTTCTTAGTTAAGGTTCTTAAGTTTTTAAATATGACTAGTTTTTGCAAATAAAAAATAGTAATAAAACTTTTATAAAATTTTGAATAAAAACAGCAAACAACAACGTTTGGAAAAAAACTAAACATAGTTTATGACTCATTTTGTGCTATACTTCTGTTCCTAAATTTTTATAACTGATACAATAATATATGTACGTAATACGTATTTTAATTGTATAACAAAAAATTCTTATGGATTAAACATGGGTTATATCAAATAATTACTTAGAAACAATATTTATAAGTATCTTCGCCAAATTATTTTATCTTATGGGACGGACAGTCTACTTATTATATGAAACTGATTCAGATCTCCTTTTGTACTTTCGCATAGTATGAAAAAGCTGTTTATTGTTCAAAACTTTTCTGTAGTAATGGATCAACCCTAATCTAGCACTCACTAAAAGAAAGACAATTTGTTTGATAACTGTTTCCTATGTTGGAGACGTACAGTACACTAATTTTGATAAAAAAAATTGTATTATTTGTTGTACAATATCCGTCCAAGGTGATTTTGCAAACAGATTAAATAAATATCATCTAATTTGACAAATGTAGCTTTAACAAGACAGCAATTCGTCTTGCTCGAGTTTATGTGCTCTATCCGCCATTTCATATTTTTTATATATCTCGAGTTAATGATGTCACTTTAGGTTTTCGACCCCAAATTTTTCAAGTCTGCAATCCGTTTTCGGATATCTCGTCCAGTTTCGGAGATAAATAGCACGGATTGCAGATTTTAAAAATTTTGGTGTCAAAAACCTAAAGTGGTATCATTAACTCGAGATATATAAAATGGCGGATAGAGCATATAAACTCCCTCACGACGAATTATCACCTATTCGGAAGAGCCTATATGAATAAAGTCACGGGCATAATAAAGTTCTGTTTACCAATAAATTTTCTAACGAAATTACGATAAATTTTCTAGCCTTTATATTTCTTTTTTAATTTTCCTTAAATTATTTTTTCAATTATGTGTGTAACAAGATGGCGTCAAATTAAAAACTACATACACCTGACATATATTTATTCGAATATTTGATTTAAAACCAAAGATCAGCCAAGATCATAATATAAGTTAGGGCAGTAGTCTACACGAGCCAAATTGATATGCGAACAAAATTTTGTTAAGATATGGATCGAATAACAATCGAAAAACTCGTAAAAACAAAACAAAAAATTAATAAGAATATGCAGAATTAAACTTTACTATTTTCGAACATTATGGGGTAAATACAGTCATCGTAATCAACCTACTTTTTAGTAGCCGTACTCTGGTATGTAGTGCGTTGGCATCTTGAAAGAAAGAAATATAAAAAACAACAAACATTTCTCTCGGCAACCACCTCTTAGCAGTCTTCTGGCATAAGCTCTAAGAATAAATCTCTCAATCGGAGGTCCCGGTATTCATGGATAACAATTGATGCACACAATATGTGTGCTGTGAGAAGCTCTGCAACGGCAAATTATATATGGATGTATGTATGTAATCTATCTACTTTACAAGGAAGTGAAAAGTTAATAAATAAATTGAAAGAGACTGCGAGCATTACAGATGTATTCAGATTTGTGCATCATCGCACAAATTTTCATCTGCTAAAAATATCCCTACTGTTAGAGGTTCTCAGCAATTAGACCTACACAGTGCAACACGAAAAAAGTAATCATATACGAACACCACTACGTGATAAAAGACTAAAAAAAATAAGTCCCGTGTCACACAGTTTTGCTCAATGCCATGAAGTTTTTTTTATGAGCCCCAAAACATTTGGGACCTCAGTGTCATTTTGAAAACATGTGATCATAGAAGAACTTCAAGCACACCAAGGCTGTGATTCGTCCGCAATTTGTGAGTAAGTCTGAATTTCTAAATTATAGAAGAAGGCCAGACTTAAAAATCCTAAGGAATTTCCTTAGAGATATAGATGTGGATGTTTGTAGATTATGCTCACAAGCAACGGAGACAGCAGATCACATATTATGTGCGGCTCTTGATTGATTTAGATAGATGTGTTTAGGGAGACATATGATCTCACTAGCAGACATATCCCTCACTGAAGTTTCGGACCTGCTGATGTTCATAAAGAAGGCAGTTGGTCTGATGAACAAACAGTAGACTCAAAGAGACACAATAGATCTAATAGGTGGCAGTGTCTTGCATTTGTTCGGGGTCTGAATAACAATAATAATAAAATTATAAAACTACTATTAACTTCATTATATTAAATTTCATTACTTTCAATGCATTTTAAAAGCCACTTAAATTGTATCTATAATTCCATTGTTGCCATAAGTTTTTGTGAAAAAAACAAAAAATTCAAATAATGAAAACAAATAAAAGTTTTATTTTTGGCGTAAAAAAATTTTAAAATGTTTATATTATCTGCACTCTTCAGTTTTTTTTAACAACAATGATGATTAACAAATTTTAGTTTTATTTCTTGTACCTGTCATCAGTGTAGATGAAGATGATTACTTTTAAGTTGTATTTCAATTTGTTTATTATTAGCAATAAATGTACAATAAACCATTACGAGTAATTAAAGATTTCTTTGTTTACTGGTTTAAAGTTGTTAAACATTTTTTTAATTAGTACCTAAATAATACACAATTCAATTGAATAATTGTGTGTGTGTATAAAAAGTAAAATGAAACCACTCACTAAATACTGTAAAAATTTCAATTTAAAAAGTAAGTGGTTAATAAAACTACAGTTATTCAGATGAAATAACTTTTGTTTTTACTATGGGAAAGTCATTAAAAAAGGTGTAAAGCGTAAATGTAATAAACTTGTATACTCAATACACTCTAGTATAAAAATACTATGAAACAATAGCTTTAAGCCAAATTATTATTCAAATTTTAACAATTTGAGATTTAAAAACAAGCATTGACATTTTAGTTGATCTATCATGTCTATTTGGTACAACAGCACTGTACAGCATTATCTAGTCAGGGTTTGAAAAGTATCTTTTATAGTAAAACCAAAACAAGCACTGTATCATGTGAAGCACATTTCAATAACTGTGTGTTAGTGATTTAGGATCTTGCCTAACAGTAATATATCAAAATTATATCAAGTAAAACCAAAAAAATAAAACAATTAACTACTGTTCTTTTTGATGTTCGTTTTCTCTATTAGTAAAAACCTAAAATTGTTAGAAATATTTTAGGTTATCTTGTGTTTTTATATTTACAAGAGACATACAACAACAACAAAAGTGTTTGTCGGCAACAAATGGTTCTATTTGTTCTGTTTGAACACATGAAATATTTCGATATTATTTATTTCAAAAAGCGAGAGTAGAGAGGCAATATTAGATTAAGCTTAAAAAGACTTAAAGTCAACCGGAATGAAATCGCTTATAGTTACTTACTATCAAATTTTACTTATTCGAGGCCAACGAAGACTAAATTTAAGGAAGGATGGTAAAATTATTAGAAGGGTATAATTTAAAAAACAGACTTAAAGGTAGTGTACTGTTTCTTCAGTGTGAGTGTAAGGAAGTCCTGTTCACCCAAAAACACAGTTAGCGATCAAAAGCTGCATTGACTTCTCCACTTCACAGCAGAACCTGCAGGTACTAATGGTGAATATGACCTTTCTGTACAAGCGTTTATTCAATGGGTAGTAACTTCTGAATATACACAGGCCTTTGCTATCCAGTTTTATGGCAAAGTGACGAAATTGTTTGTAATTTTTGAGACCAGGACTCGTTATGTTCTGGCCTGGTTGCTCGTTGTGATATTACACTGTGCCCAGAAGGTAAATTAATTCTTAAGGATTGAATAAACTTTTTAAATTCCTCACACCCATGTTTCCTCCTTCTGATTGGATTACCACGAATTTCAATATTGACTACAGTTTAATTTAATTAATTTTTACAACCGAAATGCTTCCAAAAACCATGTCTAGATGATTAGCCATATTACCTTCCATTTGTTTAACAATCATCTTTAAAATGAAGGGTGTAAACTATCACTTTCAGGCGTTACTAATATAAGATTTAATCACTACCAGCTTAAAGAAAAATTTAAATTTTATTAACATAGTTAATATTGCATTAAAAAAACCATTTCTTTATTATAAACAATTTGTCATGCATAATAAAACTGCTTGTAGTCATTAAAGTATCTCTAATTAATTAATTTAAAATACTCCAATATTTGGATTGTAAAAACTAATTTTGATCAATAAATGTAAGATAAATAAAAATTTTATATGGATTTTGGTGAATAATAATTTATGGAAATTATTTCAATATATAATTAATCGCTTAATATATGAGGTGATAAGCTTTTTGTCACGAAATAAATATCAATTAGTTTTTTTTTAGTGTTCATATAAGTTATGGTTTCAGATAATTAAAATGCATGAATAGATTAAGAAAACATATACGAGAATGAATTTCAAGACATACATATGTATGTAGCTCGAAATATATTTTTAAAAACTTTTAAAAAAAATCATCAAAACACTGAATATATAAAAATACTCGTAGTAACCAGTAAAAATACTACCAACTAAATTAAATCCAAAGTCTTGAAAAATTATAGGACTTTTCCTTTTTATTGTAATAAAATTATACACAAAAAATTTAAAACCAATTCTAACCCCAGGAAAAAAGGCGCCAAAAATTTATTACTCAAGCAAATATGAATACTACTTAGTATCCAGCTGGGGAAGAATGTGCTAGTAAAGCCAAACCAATAAGTTATTTTATAAGGGGGAAATTGTGAACAATCACTTTCTCGATAATGCATGATTTTTATATGAAATGAGCCGCTCAAAAGCAACAGATTTTGCAACAAGTAAGCAAATAGTACAAAAAAATCAAAAACAATGTATTACCGTTTAGCATTTTTGGAAGCTTTCTGGTATGAAAAACAACATAATGTTTCAATTTTAATTATTGCCTCCAAATTCTAAAAAGTATCTGCTGGGTCGTACTTCAATTCATTAATGTTGCCCATCGAAATAATGGATGTGTTATGAACAATAGTTTATCTTTTGTGGTGGCGTAGAGTAGTGGTTAAAGCGCTCGCTTACAACACAAAGCAGCTCAGGTTCGAGTCCCAGCACTGGATAAAATGGAAAACAAAATTTGTGAGCCATCTGGTTTAATTAAAAAAAGTCCCCCTCCCTCTAAGAAATCCATCCTTACAATCCAGCGTATCCACCTTTGTCCAATTTACATTGGCCAAATATTCAATTTTATTTATATCTTTATGTATTACATTTTCAAATATATATATGTTTTGAATTTATATGTATTTAAATCCATATTGAATTTATTATATTTGAATTTTCTCATTAAATATTAAAATTGGTTACAATTAAATGGTAACATGACATTTAATTTACATTGTAAATCTACTATTTGTTTTACCGCCAAAATGCTTTCCCTATGGAAGTTCCAATGTTCTTTTTCTTCTTAACAAATAATAATAATGTTTTTTTAAGTGGTTGTCAACGAGTTAGTTAGCATAAGTGTTTTAAACAACGTTAAGTTATATACAAACCGTGTGTATTAATTAAATTAAATTCTTCTAAACTACTTACATACACATATTGAATATTTATAAGATTGGCAATCGACCATCGATCATATCCCAAACCTAAGGAAATCATTTTGGCATCCACGTATACATAAGTATAAATCTACCCTACTCTTTCAAAAGGAATATGTATGTATTATTTAAGAATTTATATTGAATTTAAATAAAATCATTTATTTGTAAATAAAAATATGTATGTACTTATGTATCCATACACCTCTGAAAAGAATACACTCTTTTTTTGGTTATCATAATCTGCCTACATAAGTATACCCCAAACTCTTAACCCCTTTTTGTAAATTAATATTGGTGTACCCAATCCAATACAACCTTTAATTAATCAAACGAACGATCAGGAGAAAGCGCCACCTACCGGGAAGTAATAGACAGAACTAAGCAAGGATCGTAACCCACCAACAACTTAGCAAAGTTGGTGATGATCACCACTTTACAATGAAGAACAATTAACATTAACAAATAGGGCAATTGCTGTTAGTCATTTCTAGGGTGAAAGTATTACACTGGCTTTTGAGTGATTAACTGACATCAACTTGTCTCATTGACATAAGTCGCTAATTGATTTACTTAAACGTTGTAATAAGGTAAAGTAAAATTCGCCGTTGACTGTTTTTTAAAAATTATTTAAAAAATAGACATTTTATATACTATATATTATAGAATTTAGTTTTGATATAATTAAGGCGTTTAATGACGAAACAGAAATTAATTAAAAAAATTATCAACAATCTTACTGGGATTAGAACTCGAATTTCTAGATCATTAACAAAAAATTATTTATTTTAAAATATTGTTCCAGGAAATTTTTACATAAAACAAAATATTTTCATTATTTTTTGTTAATAAAGATTACGTTAATATACCTTCTGAAAATGTTTTAATGCTATTTTTAATAATCTATTCATTAGCTATACAATTTAAAATTCATATACCAATCTCAATTGACCAGATACAAAAGCTAAATAAGATAGTAATAAATGTTAAAAACAAAACAACAAATCATTAAAAATACCATAAAAGTATTTGCTGTAAACTTAACAAAATATTTTTGCTACAACAAAAATAAATATAAGAAAATTATATAATAATGTTTTAACAAACAGAGATGAAAAAAAAAATTACAGTTGTTTAAATGGTTTGTTTATGGAAAATATTACTTGTCTTTATAGTTTAGTGGAGCAGAAACCCAAACCAATTTCATTGACTTAAAAATACCTAATGTCTGGTTGACAATGGGGCCGAAACTAAAAGTAAAAACATAAGTTAAAGCCATTGAATAATAGAGACATTGCCAAAAAGTCAATATCGAACATATTATTTTAGGTATGAAAACAATTGTACAATTTAGTGAATTGGTTTTATGGATGAGTATTTTTAAGCAGGTATAAGAAACCGAAGGCACGCTCTTAGTAAAATAAGACATTAGTTCTTAACAAAAAACAAAGTGTTCAATAGGTGACGTAACTAAAGTTTAGTTTCTGTCTATAACCAATCTAAATATGTTTTATTTACTTCCATATTTTGTCTAAATATTTTTTTAAAATATATTTTTACATCTTTAGGTAAAAATGTGTCAATTCAATATTTTAACAGACTAGCTAAGCTCCGGCTTGCTTTGCTACCCCTATTTAAATTAATTAAAAAGTTTAATATGAATACTACAGAAAGAGCCGCTTCCAGAAATTCAACTTCGCCCACTTTTAGATTGATGATATGTATTGGCAATGAAGTTATTTGTACTAAATTTCGAGCTTCTACTGTTGCCATTCTTAAGGTACCTACATATGTATATACCAAATCAACATTTTCTTCGCATGAGAGGTATCCACAATAGCTCAATTTCTGCTTTAACAATGATTAACAATGTACCACGCCCATTTATGAAACTCCGCCCAAAATTTAACCCATGATTTGTGTTGACTGTGAAACTATTTGGACCAAATTAATTTTTCTTTCTCAAGATATACAAAAATCACATTCCACGGATGATTCACATTGATTGTAAAGTTATTCGGCGTAAATTAAGAACCTTCTACTGTTACCCTTTTTAAGGTACTAAAAGTACTTAAGGTACTAAAAGTCTTAATTTTATTCATATGAAAGTTACCATGACCACTTGTCCGATTCCACCCACTTTTTAACTGATGATTTAGACTAATTCAGATACATAGTATTACAAATATCTTTACAGCCACAATATTCCTACTTTACTCAGCACGATTAGCTTCTCAAGAATTGGGCATAGATGGCAGTAATAATTTCAAATAATTATTCCAGTCAATAGTGGTATATAATAAAGAGGTTTTTGTCTTCAAGCACAAAGCTTTTGAATAGTTAAACCAAGAGGTAGACCAATTGTGGTGTCCAAGCCGTTAAGGGATCAGAAAATTCATAAAATGCTATTTGATAATCATTATCTTAAATGACAAGCGTTCTAAAAGTACTATACATCTCCAATTGAGGAAAAATTGGATTATGAGAAAGCTGTGCTCCATATGGGTGCTGTATTTGCTTACAATAGAACAAAAATAATTTCGCTAAAATATTTCAGTAGAATGTTTGACGACGTTTCACCACAATTAAGCGGAGATTCATACCACGAATGAGACATGGTTACACTACAAAGAACGGTCAATGTAGTGGACTGGAATGGGAATATCATACACAAAGGCGGCGACAACAGATGATCTAATGACGTCTGTTTTGTGGAATAATTTTTATTGATTACCCTCAAAAAGAAAAAACAATATTATTATAAATCTTATTGCACAGTTTTTGCATTAAGGTTCGAATTGCATTACCACGTACGCTATTCGAATGGATTTAGCTTTATCGTACTATTTTCTGTTTCAAGGCTTAAAAAATTGCTCAACTGCAAAAATTTTATATTGAGACAGTCAGAATATTTTTATTTGCTGAGATTTTTTTGTTAGGTCGACTGAATTTGGATAGCCCTCATAACTGAAGAGTACCGAAATATTTCTTAAGTCTACTCAAAAAACAAATATGTGTTCTGCTGTTTTGGATGCTCCTGAGCACAGTCTACAGACAACTACATCATTGATCGCGCTCTTACACTATAATGACCCGTAAGAAAATCCGTTAAGATTTTTAGGTCTGGCCTTCTATACTCTACTACTATTTTAGTTATTATGACTGTGTCGATATGGAAGTCAAAAATATTTTCAAATTTGTGTAATTCTCACTCTAATCTTAGGTGTCTTAGTTGACACTAAATGTAAGCTATAATACTTTATAATAGTACTACCCTGACTTCTATGCAGTAACTTTATTCGACCTTACATCGACTTTCTGCTCTTCTATGTAACTATAGATGTTTATTCTTTATAGCTTAAAATATAATTAATTAAAAATTTAAATATTATTTCTTTTTGAATAGGAAACTATTTTTTTGCATAAAATATTTCCACAAATCTGAATACAGTCTACAAACTGCATACTGATTTAGACAGAGTTAATGATTTAAATAAAAAAAATCGACATTAACATTTAAAATTTTAAGCATATTAATTTTGCTTTTTATGTTTTAATAACAATTACCATTAACTTCCGTTTTTGCAAGTTCAAATGAATACGTTCACATCTAAAAAACTTATTGAGTAAAATATGTTTCACTTCACTGGAAAATAAGATTTCAAGTGAACTAGAAAAATGTTTTAACACATAACAACACACCGTTGTTTTTAAACAGAAAAAAAAACGTGTCGCAACAATAATCTGGTACGTGATTAGGTTTAGGGGCACATGAACCGTATTATTACCTTTAAACAATTTAGAAAACGTAAATTATTCATTATTAACCAAGCGTTTAAATAGACAAGTGCAATTATTTCTTAATAGTTAAGCAATGGTATTGATTTTGTTAAATGATGACACTGAGAATGTGTCTGGAATTTTAAATTGAAAAAGATTTATGCAAATATTCAAATATTCGCTAACTAAGCTATGCAAGTATGTAGGAAACTCTTTTAAATATATAACCTTGGCTTAAATTTTTACAAATAAAAGTAAAATTGGTTTTATCATTATATTACGTCACAAAAAAATTACTCTTTTTTTAGATTAAATTAAATTTAGATTAAAAGTAAAAGTAATAAAATAAATTGATCGATCTGTTTTTATTATTTAATCGAATTACTACATTTTCAAAAGATCGTGTAACACAATTACATTTAATTGATGTTTCAATTAGTTGCACTTTGATTATCTGTTCGTTGGTTGGTCTATTTCCTTAAATTTATTGTGAATAACGATTAAACTATTTATTCATGCTCGATTACTTATAATAGCAATGAAGTCTTATAAAAATGTATTCTTTTTTCTAGCGGCTCTATTCGATATTTTATTTAAACAATTGTTTTTTTTTTTCTTTTCATGTAAACGATTTTTATTTTACAAAATCATCTTTTAAATACTTGAAAACGAAAGAAAAGGGAAAGTATTTCATGTTTTACGGTGGAATGTAAACAAAAATAAGAAAATCAATTGGATATAGTTGTGCGAACTATGTTGGAAGACAAAAAAAGTAAAGGGGAAATAAAAACCCATTTCATCAATATTTAATATTTTTAAATGATATTGTTTTTGTCATATATTTTGAAGAGTTTGTAGTTTTAATACCCTATAATTGACAGCCATAAAAATATTAAATAAAAAATTTTAAAAAATCATAACATTGATGACTACACATTAAAATAGAAAGTGCAAAATATTTTAAAAGTGGTTGTTATTCAATACAAAATATGCCTGTGTATATGTACACATATCACTCTTAATATGTAAACGATTTTAAAATTATCAAATTTTAATTTTTAGTTTTTGCAAAAAAAGCATGTTTAATTTTTAACATAAAGCCCTATCCAATTCTCTACATAACAGATGTGAGACTTGTAACAGGTGTTTTTCTTTTAGCTGCAGAAACACTATCGATATCGATAAATACGGTTTAACAGCTGAAAATAACAAACTGTGTTGACATTTTTGTTCAGTAAGGTTTGGAAAGTCAAAACGAATCGTTCTATACTTGAACAGCGTTTTCAAATTGTGAAAGTTTATAGAGTACTTTGAGCATATCTCCGTCAACATAATCGTTTTACTAAGCAAGCAATTCTTGCAGTTAGTGATGGTTTTCCTTCTAACTTCATTCTACCCGATTAAAACCCATCAACAAAAATACGTGCTGAAGAAACTGTTGCTGCTGTAGCACAAAGTCTTGAATAATATGACAAAATATCACTTCCAAGTTACAAATAAGGTTTTAACTAAAGACGTATATTTAGTTCTCTGAAGAACATCAAATGCTTTAACTCTTATAATACTTGCAAGAAGTTTTAATCATAAGCAAAAATGTTGTCGACTTACCTCTTATTGTTGAATCCATTACTGTAAAAGTTTATTCCAAATAGAAATATGTTCTTCATCTAAAAATATAAAAGACATATAAAATTAAATAAATTAAATATTTCTTAACTAAAAATATAATTCATACATATACATATGTATGTGTATAAAAAATATAGAATATTCCAGTATAGTTATAAATCTTGTTATTAGTGAAGACGCTCAGCACTCACAATCAACAGCCACCGACAGATGGGACAATTGCTGTTGATCATTCATGGGTGAAGGTATAATGCGGGCCTTTGAGTGGTCAAATTGACAGCAACTTGTCTCAAAAATCAAATAAAATAAGTACTAAAATCCTTAAGACGTCAATTTGCCATTTTATGGAGTCAATTAGGCGATTAATTTCAATTTTGGCATCCATGCCCCCAACTGCTCTCTATCTATGGACAAAATCACCCCCAGAACCTTAAATTTATATCTAAAAAAAGGATGTTAGAATCAGTAAATTCATATAAAAGTTTTTACTCTATACCAAACTGTACTTTCAAAAGCAGACTATTTAGTTTTAGCGACACAAAAAACACAGAGAAACGCATCTAATTTAGAAAAATAACTACTGTGAGCCCTTCAATACAATAATTTGCCTTTACAACCCTGTGTCAGGATTACGGCCTAGCTTCTCGCAACACCCATATTGTGTGTGTCAATTTTTATCCATGGGTACCGGGACCAACAGTTCAATGTCGTCTCCGAATGACAGCCCTGAAAAGCTTTTTCATGGCAATCAGTTACTCTCACAGCTTTTGTCAGAAGTCTGCTAAGAGGTAGTCGCCCAAAGAAATATTTTTTCATATTTCTTTACTTGAAGATGTCAGAGCCTGGGCATGAACCGGATCTCTCGTCTTAGTAAGCCAACACACTAACCAGTAGGCCCCGTCGACTACAGACCTTCAATGGGCCGGTGTTTCAAAGTCTATTTCAAAGCCACGACCGTGTACAAGAAAAGGCTAACGAACTTATTAGCTACGGTAGAGTATCTAACTCTATCGATTCGTTGGAGCATCGGCGTGCGTTTCATTGTTCTATTTTTACTACCATGGGAGGTGCTCTGATGAAATAAAGGACTTGATTCCGCATGATCGCATATTCTTGCGAACTACTCGTACCTCTCTAAGACCACATCCTCTTGTAGTTGATTGTCTAGTCAATCGCACAATGCCTTATAGAGAAAATTTGTTCTTTAGTCTCAACGTCGTTCAGCGAATTTTTTTCCTACCAGTTACGATATCGGTAGGTTTATATCAAATGTCCACAAGCACTACTCCCTCTTTCCAATGTACTGCATTAGTAGGAATTGTCCCCTGAGTGCTGGTCTTAATTGAAAAAAAATAGCTGAACAATTTTGTTTTAAATTTTTGCGTTGTATGTATCCCACATACTTAAAAGCTCAGAAGTCCGTTTATTCTATTTAAAACCAGCTAATATCTTCATACATATATTCATATATAAACAATGAAAGAAGGTATTTAATAAAAATCCCAGTATAATGCGAAAACAAAAGATTTAAACAACAAAATCAATAGATAAAATTTAATACTGCTTGTTAAGTTAATATTATTACCAAGTCATTAATAAAGCTTCCAATTTTCGGTCATTATAATATATCAGAGATCAATAATCTAATTGAGCTCAGTAATTTAAAAATGTGAATCGATTTCTTAACAAAAGCAAATTTGATTAAATTTCTATAAAAAAAAATCAATTCTTTTTTGCATTCAATATGTAGTCGCTTAGTTAAACCAATAAAAATTGTAATAAATCTAAAAGATTTTAAAGTCAATTTCTATCCGTACACTTGAATGTAATAAAATCTTGTAAACTGGTCATTGTAATATAAATCACGGCAAGTAAGATAAATATGCAGCAATAACTAAAGCAATAAAATTAAAAAGAATTGCAGAAAAAAAAACAAAAAAAGAGAAAAACAACTTTAAGGAAATTATTGAATAGATATTAGTGTTGAATCATTTTGTAAACATTTCTAACTAAATTGAGTTTAGCTATAGATTTTTTTCTAGCTGTATATAGGAGTATATACACGTATATTTTCATTTTATTACACAATTGCTCTAAATTTTGTATTATATTAGACAACAATGGGTGCAGTTTAATGTTAGTGTTTTCGATTTTTTCTGACTTTTCTGTCTGGGGGTTAATTATGAGAATACGTTACTATAGTTCAGGCGTAAAGTTACAAAAACATATTTCTATTACAGCATTCAAACATTCTAAAAAGAATTATGAATTATTATGTGTCTGCTATGGAAATATTTCTTTGGGTTTTTTTTTTACTATTTTATCTTATTGAATGATTTATATGCGTTATTTTGACACAGTTTTTCTTTTGTGCATTTGACTGGCATACCAAGCAAGAAACAATGCATATGTACGTACGTATATCATATGTACATATATGCATGATGATAATTGGCATTTAACCGAAAAATAGTTGACAATACATATAAAATATGTATTGTTTTATTGAAAATTTATAATTTAGATTTTCAAATGTATATAAAAGCTTTTGAAAAAGTTTTATTTCTTCAACCATAATAATATGGGTTTGAAAGCCTAAGAAGGAGTTAATAGGAATACACCTTTGCATTTCCAATTTTGCTTTTTTTTAAATTTTATTACAGAGGTGATCAAGTGATATAAATTTTAAGTTCTCAGAACGTAAGTTAGGGATGCTCAAGAAAAAAATACATCGATGTTTTATCCGATGAGATGCATCGTGAACTTACATCGATGTTTTGCAATGTGTCGCATAAAAACATCGATGTTTTCGATGCATCGCATCAAATTTTTATATAATTGCAAAATAAAAAACACAAATAAATATTAGAATAGGATAGGAGGAAGTGGCAGCCTTGCACTAACAAGACACACTTGAGCACGCATAGCGGCCCGTTGTGATACCACATGAGGTTAGAAAGCCCTGATAGCCAGAGACTTCACACAAGAAGCACTACTTACCGAAAAAATTATGCTGGAAACCTGTCAAAGAGCCTAATAAATTTGGCAATTGATCTAATGTCCATGATCGATAGGTCAGTCAAGCTATCGATAAAAGGAGATCGTAATGTAAGCAATCTACATCTAGCCAGGGATGGGCACTGGCAAATATAGTAAACCACAGTCTCTTCTTCCTCAGGTGACCCACAGCCACGACAGAAGTCATTTGCGGGTAAGCGCATTCTCTCTTCCATCACAGGACACGCAGAGTTTTTAAGTTTTACCAAAATTTAGTATAATTTTATAAGTCCTAATACTTTTTGTCTATAGTTTGTAAGAATAATATTTTATTAAACCTTTTAGCCTGCACTCTACTTCTTTGCTGTGGCAAAACTGAAGAAGGTTTTGAAAAAAATCTTTCAGATGGCACTGAACTGGCAACCATTGTTAAGTGTTTGTACGCTACATTGTACAATTTTAGAAATTGTGCCTTATAATCGGCCCATACTTCTAAAGAGTTTTCATTTAAAGGGCTTATAGGACTACGTAAATACAGAGAGCTCATCAGACAAGCTTTCATTTGTATTTGTTTTCCAAGTTTTGTAAATTAATTTGTGATGATCACTTTAAAGACTAAAGTCCTCTATTACCTTATTTGAAATATCAGAGCCCGGCTCGTCTGTTAAATCATTTGCTATCATCTCTTGAGTTTTTCCAATGGCTTTCGAACAACCAATTTATTTGTTTGAAGGTTCCCAAGGAAAAATTGAAAAAATGTCTGAGTTTTAATTTTCCTAAGTGTCCAATTTGTTTGTAATTTGCAAATATTTATAGAATCGAAGAAATAGAATAGAAATTCTTATTGTGGGTTAGTACTATAAAAAATTTTTATGGCAACATTGTCCAGTTACCTTTACATATAAATCATGAATATACAGTCGAATTCGGATATAAGCACACCGTTCAAATGAAAAAATCGGATACATGTTTTCTACTAAATTCAAAGGTATTTAACTTGGTTTAAAAGAAAATCCGTTTTAAAGAAAAACCGCTTAAAAGAAACAGATTTTGCCATAAGAATCACAAAATTGTATAAAACAGAACTCCGCTTAATTCGAAATACGAGAATTAAGAATTTATCGACGGCAAAAAAAATCTAGCACCGGCTGATTTCGTTTTTATTTTGTGCATGCTTACATTTTCAAAAGTATATTTTATGACAAAATGTTTATTTTTTTCTAAAATTGTTTATAATTTGTCTGTTAACTTTGTCAGGATTTGAATTTTTCTAAAACATATCGATTTTTTATTTTTAATGCAATAATATTTTAAGAGTTCGTTTAAACGAAATAAGTTTGCTTTTATCAGAAGTCCTTTTAAAGAAAAATTCTGCTTATAAGGAAAACAAATGCTATTTTTTTACATTTGCTTATAACTGAATTCGACTGTAATACACAATTATAAGCAGCGTTCAAGCAGGGCTGCCGGGTAAAAAACACCTTAAAACTAAGAGTTTAGTTATCGATGCATAGAAAAAATATAAACATCGTGCATCCCTACCTGGAGGTGTTACTGTTTAATGTGCCCATTCTGCAGACGTAGTGATCTATAAGTTACCATATAAGAGTTCTCAAGCTCCTTCTTTACAGTTTATTTCTGTTTTCATCAGCAAGAGGAAATCACATAAGGAAAATGTATAATAAATAAATTCATTCAGTGCTTAAAAACAAGTACTTATTGACTTCGCTAATTTATTTTAAAAAATCTAATAAATTATTTGCAATTATCAATAATGCAACACGTGTTTGTAATTTAACTCTTAATATTTCTTTGTTATAAAAAAAACATTGAAAAAATTTCTAAAGCCATTTAAAATACTTTTAGATACTCCACATTATTATTATCACTATTAGCAGCCCTTTGGTCATATTAGTTCTTCGGCATTACTAAATACCATGAGTATGTACGTACATGTGTTAAAAAGTGGGTGTAGTTCAATTACTTTTTTTTTTTTTTGCTTTGTGTAAAATATTTGTCTTATAAAAAAATCACTTTATATGCTTTAATTAACTTTTTTCCTGCCTTCTCTCTGCCGATAATGTGGTGACATAAGTTGACATTATCGTTTCATTATAATACAGCTTAATGTTTAATATTCATTTTAACACGATTTTTTTTTTCTTTCTTTCTTTAAATGTATCTCTTAACAAAGAAAGAAATGTTTATTTTATTATTGTTGATATACCAGCTACATATGTATTCATTTTTTAATGTTTGTGTGGGGGCTGCTGCTGCTGCCGTTTGTTATTTAATCATGTTAAACACGTTCTCTGCTTAAGTCTTTTGTTTTGTAATACAGCCTAAGTGATAGAGGCAAACAGAACGTTTGTTCTTTGATATTTATATTTAATCTACTAAAATGATCTGATTTTATTTAAATTCAAATATGTCAATGAACTTTTTGTTTAACGCTGCAGTGAGTCAATACATGGTTTGGTTGTTAAGGTGTTTATTATTTAAAAGTTAAAAAGTTAAGTTTTTAACAATTATAGTGTAAAACATATGTACTTATATAATCTTTTATTTGTAATGTTTTAATGCAATGAAAATTTTAAAGAAAAACAATGAACATATATGATAGAAATGTAAGATTTTAAAAATTAAAAAAAAAATTTAAAAATATATTTTAAAAATAGTGAAAAATAACATTTTTAGGGTACAAATTGGTCGTTGCAAGCTATTTTGAACAGATTGTATTGATATGTTCACAAAAGCTGTTCAGATTTACAATGGCTACAATATTGTCATATACTGTTAGTGAAAACTTACGAGTCCCTCTAAGTAATGCTGAAAAAAGGAAAAAAAGTAAAAATTTTTATATATTTTGCACAAAAAATATTTTAAAATAACATTATTGAGCAGTATCTTTGAGTTTGAGTTAGCTGTTGGCCAAAAACTGAGGACACCTTTTTTTTTTGAGTTATAAAGTAATTTTCAATATCTTTTGAGGTCCATAAAAAAATTGGCAGTCAATCTGACCAAACCGAGTACAAGGTTTTATTAACTTTTCGTAATGATACTTTTTCTTATCTTTTATATTTTGTAAAAGATTAAATTCCTTGATTAAAAATATAAGATAAAAAAATCATTGCTAAACATCAAATACTTTCTGCTGAAAAAGACACCAGCGAATTAATGTTACACGCATGTTAACAATTTTTTTTTCAAGCTTAATTTGCTTTGTCAAAACCTTTTTTCTTTCAACACAAACAACTTTGTTAACAAGATTTTTGCAAAACAAAAAAAAATATATTTTTAGTCTTTAAGTAAGAAAGCCATCAAAAAATTTTATAATAAGCAATTAATTTTGTAAAGATGATATTGGTCAGATAGCATCATTACCATCAATATTATTATAAACCTAAAAGAAAACCTGCTGTGATGTCTTAAAAATTACATCAAATCATATTAAGCAGAAACAAAATTGGCACAGAAAATAATTGACAAAAATCATTGAAAAAGAAAAAGACACAAACTAGTTAAAGAGACACCAGCAAACAAAATTGAGTTGTATAAACCTTTAGGTCAAATAGACAACATACATAGAAATACAATATATAGAGAAAAAAAAATACACCACAATAAAACTATCTAAACACAGAGGAAAACGTGGGTACCATCTAAAGGTCTTGCTTTCTGTAAGTCTTTATGCAGCAAATGTGTCATAAAGTTTGCAAAGAAAAAAAAAACGATATAAGAAGTCATAAAATTTTGGTGACCACAAAAGCAAAATTTATAATTTAGAAATTTATAATTTAAAAAATGTAAAAGATATTCTTGTTTATCTTAAATATATATTTTTTAGAAATATGCTTTATTTAACGTTATGAATTATTAAAATTCAAACGCACTTATTATTTTAAATTTTCCAAAAGTTTGATAAAATGTTTTAATCGTAATATCAATATCGCTAATATTTTTGTTTTAATATGTACAGGTTTTTGTAGTCGCCGTGGTCTAGTGGTTAGTGTGTTGGCTTACGAAGACGATAGTGCTGGGTTCAAATCTCAGCTCCGACATCTTTAAAAAAAGAAATATGAAACAATTATTTCTTTCGGCGACTACCTCTCAGCAGTCTTCTGGCAAAAGCTCTGAGAGTAATTAATTGCCATGAAAAAGCTTCTCAAATCTGTCGTTCGGAGTCGACTTTAAACTGTAGGTCCCGGTACTCAGGGAAAAAAATAACACACACAACATGAGTGCTGCGAGAAGCTAGGCCGTAATCCTGACACAGGGTTGTAATGGCCAATTATGTATGTATGTATGTATGTACAGGTTTATCTAATTCGAGATTAAGTATATAAAGCAATCTGATTGAGTTAAAATTTTCGTTTCATTTTATATTGAACCCTGCCATTATACGTGAAACACAATATCATTAAAAAGTCTACCACGAGATTTTTTGCATGCCTCAATTCTTTTAAGATAATTTTCGGCACACGTCTGACAATAGCTCAATAATAACATCACGAATATTGGCTTTCGTTTGCTCCACAGTCCGGGGATTGTGGATTCGGGCCAATTAACATCATTCAATCTTTTAATTATATATCCTGTAAATTTATCTTGCAGAAAAGCTCAATTGGCCAGTGTGTAGACGTAGCACTATTGGCAACACAGCCTCGTGCGGGAGTTTATGTACTCTAACCGCCGTTTCATATTTTTTATATATCTCGAGTTAATGATGCCACTTTAGGTTTTAGACCATAAATTTTGCAAGTCAGCAATCCGTTTTCGGATATCTCGTACAGTTTCGGAGACAAATAGCACATAACCTCCCGCACGACGACATATCTTCCAGATTATAATCATCAATTTCTCTATAAAAATAAACTGTTTCCATGCGTCTAAAGGGAGGAATTGACAATTTCAGATCTTCCTTCACACTTTGAGCAAGAACCGAAAATATTTTCAGCTAAACGAATGTTACTATTGTGCACATGCCTTACAATATTTACGAGTTAAACCGATTTGATCTCTTTGAATTTATTCACTGTATTAAAAATTTTTTGCTGTGTGGGTCGATTATGTCGGCTGGTAACGCCTGAAAAACATAACTTTTAAAGGATACACTTAAAAATTTCTAATTTAGCCAGAAATCAAATTTTTAATTATATTTTGGAATAAATCTTAAATTTATTTAAATTGTACACATTTCATACTGAATAAAACTTTTAATATCTTCATCTTATTTTACATTCAGTAATTATAACACGATACCAAATTTTTCTTCATATACTTAGAATGAACATTTGAAACAAATAAGGGGAGACCCATGTTATAGATAAGGATGAATATTAAAAAAAGTAGTACTTAAAGCAAAGTACGCTTTCGTTAAAAGAATACAGTTTTTTTTAATTGCACGGTTCTTATATTCTAGAAGTTCTGTTATTCTGAATTTGAAATCTGGCTATCAAAAATCTTTGTATACAATTTTTAATATTTTAAATATTAACAATTTTATAAAACGTTTGTGCATATTGACAATTTTTGTTATTTCATAGTTCCATTTTTAATATAAACAAGTTGCAGAAATGTATTATAATTTTTCCAGAAAACAACAATAATTGTAATTGGCAAATAACTATACCAAAATAGTCGACGAAAAAAAAAATCAAAAACGTTAAACTGAAATAAATACTTGAAATGTTTGTAATAACACAGGAACTATTAAAACAGAGTGACTTACTCACGTTTTCCGTTTTGCCAATATAAACACCAAACTAGGAGATTATGTTTACGCATAAAATGTGCAAGTTTGCGCTCAAATCCCTTTTATTACCAGACACTTTACGTCAAAGCAAACTGTAGGAAATTTCCCCACCCTGTCTGAAGAGAAAAAGTAGTATTTGTTTGTTATTGTTGGCTCCCGAACTAAACCATGAAAGGAAAGTTGTATGTGGTGGCTACAATAATGGAGACATCATGCAAGTACACAAACAAAAACACTTAAATACAACGGTAAATCATGTTTAAAATGATCGGTTTTTTCTTTTGCTGTTTTTAATCCAAAGAAATGAATACAAGAAAAAAACTTTTGAAACAGTAAGAGATAAAATTGTTTGTGTATTTTTGTTTGTATTTATGTATTAAGAAAACATACTGAAAAAGAAGGAGCGAGTAAAGTTATTACACGATTTATATCTGGTTATCGTAGATGTTTTTTATTTTGTTGGTGTGGCATAGACCTTGACTCAAGTTCATATTATTTATAAAGAAGACAATATGTTTACAGGCCTCTATACTAGACTTGAGTTTGTATGTGTTTCGTTTTGTCTTACTTTGAAATGGTACAAGTTTACTAAATATACTCATAATACCGTATCAAGTCGTTTTGCCTTTATCTCTCCATTTTAAAACCGTATTAATGTATAAACTATAACCAAAAGAAAATTGATAATTATACCAGTAATTACAATAGTAATAGAAAAAAAACTAAGCATTGCGCAATATTAAAAGATAAATAAGAGTAAAAGATCTGTCAGGCAATTACAAATAAGGTGCATGACACCTTTAGGTCTTCATACTCGTGTGAATGTTAAGCTTGTAATTTAATAATCGTAGTGATGATTATTTATTTTTTTTTATATTTTAGAAATTTTAAATTAAAATTCATTCAAAAATTAAGCTCATTTTAACAACTATTAAGCATTTAAAGTACACGAAACTTTAGGAGAAATAATTATAGGTTTGGCGATAAAAATTAATTACTTTTTTGAAAGCTGCATCTTAAATATTTTTGTTATTTAACAATTTCCACTTTTTTAATTAAATATTATGTCAAATAATATAAAACTTTTGAAGTTTCAAGTGGAATTAGTTAAATAATATTTTGAATTTAAGTAAAATGTCATGGTAAATGTGTGGTTTCCATTAAATGACAAATTGTGAAATATATTTATGCTTAATATGTTGGTGTTATTTTCAACAATATACATAGAATAGGGCTATTTATCGAAAAACACATCGTGCAAATTGCCTCCAGACTTTGCCAGTACATACGCACCCTTTCGTCAAAATTGTTCACAACTTTTCTGCATAGTATAAATAGTGTATGAATGTCGTTGTGAGCTAATTACCATTTAAAATAAAAGTTAGTTTTTGGGCTTGTTTGTATAGACCATCAATTTCAAATTACTTCATAAGATGAAATCTAATGACATGATCTAAAGGAGAGGATATAACCAGTCAATATCTCATGCAGTAGATAAAATATTTTATTTTCTGCATGGCATGTTAGTCAGTTTTGTTGAAGCCATATAGTGAACATATAAATAGCATACAATTTCGGCTATTACAATTGATTTATCATATCTCGATATCGAGCACCAGTAGTAGTGGATGCTTGACCACATTTCCATAAGAGCATGGTCCAATAATGCCTCCTGCCCAAAATCCACACCAAAAAGTGAAACGTTCAGTGTTTATTTGTTGTCCGACAATCACATACACATGGCAATTTTGTCAATTAATAAAGCCATAGAGATGAAAATGTGCTTCATGTGCTTATTTTGCACGTAAGGTGATTTTACTGACCCTAAACGCTCAGCTGTCATACTATTCTATTTTCACTGTTGAAAACTTACTTAAAAAATGGAAGCATACGAAATTGTCAAAATTTTGTTAAAATAATGCAGGGAAGGAAGATTTAAAGCCACACAAGTAAGTACTTTTTGGAAAAGCGAACACAGCGTATTTATCTTTAGACAAACCTACACACAAAACATTGCTTTGATATCAAAAAAAGTAATCAAATCAAGACTACTGAGACGAAAGTTCCGATTTCAAACATAAACTATGACATTTTGAAACTAAGAAAAATGAAAAAACACAAGCTCTATGAGCAACTAATTGCCATGAACAAGTTTCTCAAGTCTGTCGTTCGGATTCGACGTTAAACTGTAGGTCCCAGTACTCATGGATAAAAATTAATGCACACAAAATGGGTTCTGTGATAAGCAAGAAACAGTAACTATGAAAAACGATTGTAATTATATATATAAGTAAAGCAGGAGAACTATAGAAATCTATAATACATAATTCAATCACACATCGAGTTTTAAGAATTTTTTCTCCTAAAATAAAATAAATCAATATAAGTAATCAAAACATTTTTAACATTAAAAAAAAAAGAAAAATATAATCCAACGAACATTGTCGATGTGTTAAAATTCATCTCATTTACAATTTTAATTAACTTGTCTTCATAAATTTATTATCAAAACTGGCCTATTCCCACACAATCTAAATAACGGTTTTAGCTGTCTGTCGAACATATTTTTTGTATTTTTATTTTTTATTAAAATTAAGATTTTAACGACTTTTTTTCTACAAATTCTTATTGCGCACATGACTTGAGTAACAAATATTAAATATTCTGAATGAATTTGTTTTAAATAAAACGCTTTAAAAATTCATCGTCATCATTATCTGATAATTATTATTATTTTATGCAGACCGTAAAAATGTTAAAGCGGCTTCTAGTTTTAGCTATGGATATTTGAAAATAGTGAATCATAGGCAATAAGTATAGTTTAATATAAGAAATCAATAACAATTAATTGTTCATAAAAACTATAAATGACTATAATTTTTTAAAATATCCATATTTATTAATATTATAACTAGCTAGCCAATAAATACAACAATATTATATTAATATTTAAAAAAATATATTAAGATTTTAATTTCTGAAGAAGAAAAAAATCTCAAACATAAACAATCTGTATCGGAATTGGCGTGATGCTGGAGTTTTGCAAAAAAAATTCTTCTTAGATTTTTCCATAACTATAATGGTACTAAAGATTTTATTTAAGAAATGTTATGTGTCATCTAAAGGTTTTCATATTCTTAACTGCTTAAAAAAATAGCTTTGATTATATTTAAATTTAAATTTACGAAAACTTAAATAAAATAATAAAATTAAATTCCAATGCATGACATTTACGATAAGGTCACCTGAATAAAATGTTGCCTATAAAATATAAATAACAAACAACAATTAAAAGCATTTAAACCGCTACAACCTGTTGCACGTAAACTGTAAAAGAAAAATTAAATTAAAAAAAAAAATCATACAAAAATTATGAAAAATACAGAAAACTGAAGTCAATCATGCCTGACTAAGTGATCACTACACAATAGTTTGATCATTTGAAAGGTGAAAAAATATCTACTCATATATAAAGATTTCCCGTCACGGCAGGATTCGCCTGCTCAATTAAAGAAAGTCAGTACTTTCCTTTTATGTGGAATAAACGAAATTGAAGTAAAGCGCTGAAAATGTTAAATTACAATATCTGTACAATAAATTTGTATATAGCCAAAAAGCATTTAATCTAAGTAGTTTAGCGGTGGAGATTTTATACACGAAAATTACAAAATATGGCAGCTGGCCAGTAATTCTGTCGTAAGTTACTTCACTAAGACCAACCGAAAAGCCTTGTTGAAAAATAGTGAGTTTGCTTCGTTGTAGTCTAAGGCAGAACATTATTTACAGCTGATTTTCATAAAGGTTTCAAAACCGTATGCGTTTATACTCAATTTTGAAAACGCTAGGTTTGGCTCAAACAGGTTTGAAAATCAGCGTCAGTGAAAACGTTTCAAAATTTCAAAACTGTTTTTATAGCTGTTTATGCCATAGGTTTGAGCGAATAAAAACGTTTTCAAAACGGGCATAAACATGATAAATGGTAGTCAAGTCTGGAACTTTTTTGGCTTTTCTCAAAAAGCTTTTGATTTAGCTAATGTGTTACCAACATTTGCACAAACCTTACATGCCACAACGTGCAACGCTAGAGTAGCGCTTACCGTCAGACTCAAAACTGGTAACTTGAATAAAAATTCTATTAAAAGTTCAAGTAACAAGAAAATCAACAAGAAGAGACAAGCCTCTGAAACGAAATACTGAAATTCGTAATGCAGAAAATTCGAAAAAAAAAACACACAAAATATTACAAAAGTTCATCCAAAACTGCAACATACTAATGACCTGCTCCAACAAAATGAAAAATATTGAAGTTTAAATAAAGTTGCGCAAAAAATTCAAAACAAAAATTACTGAAAACAACAATGTCTACTGTACATCAATGGTTACTTACTTATAGTTGAGGTTTTACAGAAAAGAAAAACAAAAACAAGCAAAACTACCAAGAGCTTCTTCTTCTTGCCTTGTTGGTAAGTTGTTTGTCTTTTTAAACATTTTTATTTTAATTTTTTCATTTTTTTAGCGTCATCGTTCAGCACTATTCAAAGTAGTTTACTAAGATAATGACCGTAGGTGTGCAGCAGTAGTTGCTATTTTGGTTTCGCTTGTTTGTTTTTAGCTGTTGTAGCGTTTGGTGGAGTGTCTTAAATTACTATTTTTGGTAAATTTTTAGCACAAGTTCATCATTATTACTCGTGAGGTCTATGTAGCCTCCTATTTTTCAAATGATCTACACAGCTATGCAATTTTTTGTTTGTTTTTTTTTTTTGTCTATTCACTCTGACATGGTGTGGCAGTTAAAGTGATTTTTCGTGCCACACTTGTTTATAAACAATGTTTATAAAATTAAAGGAGATTTTTTTAGACTTTTTTTTAGACTTCAGTAAATTTTTTTAGTCAGTGAAATGTTAATTGATGACTTGACTATTTAAATAATTAATTATGTTGGCTTTTGTTTTTTTTTTATAGAAAACAAAAATTACTATGCAATATAATTATTTACCATTAGATTTTAAAACTAATGATTTGTAAAGACTATGATGATTTATTTTTAATAATTTTTATTTTTGTTTACAAATAAATCATATAAAATTAAAAACATATTATGCCAATTAATTAGTCGTGAATCTCAGGGTAGAGAACACAGAAATTATATTCTTTGGAGACACTTAATTTAAAGCGCTTGTTTTATTTTATTTGTGTATTTTGAAATCGGTTGCTTAAATTATAAAGTTTATAAACTTTTATTGCGAAAAATTAGAAAATATAGTTTAAGCACATGTCGTTCTTCAGACAAAACAAACTGGACTGAAGCTATTGTATCAAAGGAACGATGCTAGAAAAAGTGAACAATATTATTGATCATATAGCACTAATCGTTAATAAGGCTAATGGTTTTCTTAGCTTTACGAAACAGTGATCCAAGGAGTTTTCAAATCCTATGTAACAAAACAATTGTATACCGCCTTAATTCGTCCAATACTTGAGTATGGATCGATTATATGCGAACCTTGTTATACCGATCAGAGTAATAGTATTGTATCCGTACAAAAGCTTGGTTGAAATTATTTCGATCTGCCATCGTATTCTAGTAAGCTTGCCCTTATTAAGTTACCCACTTTGGGAAGCCGTCGTGTCAGTGCTTCTTTTTTACTTGGATTAATTCATGGTGAAGTGAATTTTGATTATCTTCTTAGTAAAATTAACATCCGTGATCCTATCAGGCCTACACGAATCTTTCATCTGATAAATTTAGAATATCATAGATCTGTCTATGCAAATAATAGCCCTTTTCGATGTATTTGTGGAAATTTTGATATATGCTATGATGTTATATTTTTTAATTTCAATATGAATCATTGCATTGATCATAAAATGGGAGGACTTGTATAAGTGAGTATGGTAAGTCCCATACAATGCATGGCATACTGGTTAGAGCCCAGGTTCAAAGGTGAAAAATTCCTACTAGGAAGATGAGAGCGACCTAGCGAAGGTGCTCATCAGTTCAGAATCAAGATGCAGAGACAGATGGGGCAAGTGCTGCTGATCATTCAAGGGTGAAGGTATAACACTGGCCTTTGAGTAATCAAATTGACAGCAACTTAGATCCGTCTTATTTGTAAGGCGCTTTAAAAAAAAATAATTTCTATTCAATTTTCAAATCTAATACAATGCACGCATGAGTAGAGGTTTACACTCCTGAATATTGGTCTCAGATAAAAAAAATAGCTTTTGTATAGCTAGAGAGCATTATTAGTAAGAATTTCTAAATTTGGTACAAATGGTTGAATGATCAATACAAACCGTCATTTATAAAACAGCAAAGTTTAGGAGGTAGCATCCTTATTTTGAGAAAGGGTCAATCAACCAGGGACTGTAACGGTTATAAGTTATATCGAAAAACTTATTTTTTTATGGTTATTTTGAGAGTTTTTTCAAAAAAGGTCAGCAGTAAAAGTTATTTTTCAACGGAAAAATAAAAGTTAAAAAAAACTCTCATAAATAGAGTTTTATTTTTTCGTCCTAAAATAAAACTTATTTTGTGAGTTTTATTATTCCGTCATAAAATAAAACTCATTTTGTGAGTTTTATTTTTCAGTCAGAAAATAACGGTTATTTTTGAGTTTTATTTTTCCGGCATAAAATAAAACTCATTTTGTGAAAAAACTCTATTTAGGAGTTTTATTTTTTCGGTCATAAAATAAAACTCGTTTTTATGAAGAAAATTTTTTACACCTAATCCTGATTTGACACATTATCGTCTGCAAACTATTACAAATGTCATTTCTATCATATATTATTCCGTGCAGAACGTCGTAATAGACGCAATCATCGAACCCGCTTTCATCCTCCTAGTCAAATATTTGTATTCCGGCCATTGTCGGTTTTAATTGTGTAAATTTGCTTTTTTATTAATATTAAAGCACCCTGAAAATCGTTTAACTTGAGATTTTAGGTATTCAGCTATAAAAAGCAATAAAATAAAGATACCACAAGCAACGGGATTAGATTAAAAATAAAATCTTTCATAAAAACGAGTTTTATTTTATGACGGAAAAAATAAAACTCCTAAATAGAGTTTTTAAAACTCCTAAATAGAGTTTTATTTTTTAGCTGAAAAATAAAACTCGAAAAATAACGGTTATTTTCCGACTGAAAAATATTATTTTAAGACGAAAAAATAAAATTCACAAAGTGAGTTTTATTTTATGACGGAAAAATAAAACTCTCTTTTTAAAGGTTTCATCTAAATTTTAATTTTTCCGTCAAAAAGTAACAGTTAAAATCTGATTAATGATCACTTATGCGAGATCACCACAGATTCTGTGAGAGCTCTCCAAGACGATTAATTTGGTATATAACATCATATATGTCTGTCGACTCTAATACGATGATTTTTTAGTTTAATTTTCAAGCAATAACTGTTATTTGCGGTTCCTGCAATCAACTGTACGCAAATCATTAGTAGAATGATGTAAAAATTTTAAAAATGCAACAAATACGTTTTAAGACATAATTTTTTCTAGATAAATAAATATGTATGTTGACCACTAAGCATTTATAAATTTTGGTGAAGTTTAGCATATCATGTTCCTATCCTTTTGCAAATCTAAGACCAAAATGTGTTACACGGACTGTGTCTGTCATATTACAGTCTTGCTAATTTAGAAATGGGTGCTCTCTTTGTACAACTTTTAGGAAGTTTTGTTCTATTCATAGTGTCTATTTTTTATACATATTTATACACAGATCTGATTTTTGTCCAGTTCATATAATAGCATATAAAACAGGTTTGACTGATGAATAAATTTTGAATTGTGACGACGAAATCGAGTCGGATCAAAGTGATAAAGAAAACCTATCGTGCACGTACATAATACATAGGTAATAAGCATTATATCAGGCGATAGGGATAATATCATCATGTAATAAAGAATAACCAATTAAATATATAGCCCGCATGCGATATAATCTTAGAATAAACCAATGTTTGCAGTACAATAAGCTCTTCCAGGTAGACAAACAGGCGGCAAATCTATCAATTTTATGATATATTAAATACGGCTTTTATATGTTACACTGTTCCTTTTCTTGTTCAATATGTTAATTTTAGGATTCAAACATATTTAATGAATTTTATATTTTTATTTTAACTATTTGTATACCTTTTTTTTATTATATTTTGAAAAATACGGCAAACGAAGTAGTGCTTTAAAACCTTAAAACCAATCTAATAATTAAAAATAATAATTTCAATAATTTTTTCTATTTTTGACATGAATGACACCTTCGTCGATTTGACGAAGTAAGGCCTTTACACCACCAAAATAAATATGACCTTCTAGGGTTAGGAGAGACCTCAAGCTAGAGAAATGTAATTTATAATAAAATTTGCTTCTTATTTATAGTTTTGAGTTAAATACTATTAAGAGCATAAAATTAAATTAACAACAAAAATTAGAACCCATAATCAGAAGTCGTTTATACATACTATTACGAAAGCAACAAATTATAAAATTAATAACAGTTAGATACTAGACATTTATGTAATTAAAACAAATAACTTAAGCAACAAACCTGTTTGTTACCAAAATAACAAAAAATTCCATAAACACAACTACATATAAACTAATAAAAATCACAAAATTTATGCAAATACTTATTTTACCACACAGCCCAAGGCCTTTTTAAAACCTTTATGTTTATAAACAAATAATAATGCGACTTCCTTTTTTATTCAAACGTTTTGACTGTTTCTTAGAAAAATATTAACACAAACTTCCCTTCCCATTCATTAAATCAGCATATTCTCCATATCAAAAAAAAAAACTAATTATACTTTAAATGCATATTTCTCTTAAATTCCACAAAGTTCTAAACCTTATGTAGCTTTCGTAGAAGTTGACTCGCTGTCTTATGTATATGCTACTGTTTTTTTACTATAATATTTAATTCTGCACTTGTCACGCTCTAGTTTTTGTTCTCATGACTTGTCTTTTTTCATTAGAATTGGAAATTTATTACAGACAATAGAAAAAACACACACAGATACACATTTTTTAAATGTTTTTTTTTAATGCAAATTTGTTTTATTTTTTCTCAAGATTCTTAAATAAAAATCATATTTTGTAATTCATTTCATTTGTATTATGTGATCGTATTTAATTGTTTTTGAATTTCATTTACTTCCAGTGTGAGTTTTATTGCTAATATGGTGTTTTGTGGTATTATTTTTAAATTGTTTTTGCATATATTATAGATTTTATTTCTTTTATTTAATTTCTCATGATATATCTGGTGTGTATTTAATTGTCAGTTTTTTTAGTTGAATTAATTTCAATAGTTTTTATGATGATTTTAATGAATTGGTTTTGAAATTTAATACATACATGTGTATAGATAAAAATAAAGGGTTTTTTTTGCATTGTAGGCAATACACTAAAACCAAAAGAATATTAAATCTTTTTCGAATTTGTTTGTATATTTTCAACTACTTATAACACTAAGCAAATTAAATTGTACCGTGTAAAAGGTCTTTTAAACACGATTTTGAAAAAACGCGGTTTACCAATAAGAATAAATACACTGTTTTACATTTATTTTTCGTTTTAACAATTTTTAACCCGAATTTTTATAAAAAAAACAGCCTAGCTTCTCGCAGCACCCATGTTATGTGTGTTAAATTTTATCCATTAGTATCGGGGCCTAAAGTTTAAAATCAACTCCAAGCGACAGATTTTAGAAGGGTCTTCATGGCAATATGTTACTCTTAGAGCTTTACGGGGAATACCCAAATTTAATTATCTCTTTTTTTTTCTTATATCGATTTACTTTTTGAGCACAGCATTTCGTTATTAATTGCGTTGAGCTAGGAATATCTGATATATCTACTGATCAATAGCATTTTTGGCCGAGTATATAATAAACGTGAACTTAATGATAAATAGTTACAATAATTATATAAGAGGTCCCCCCCTCCACCACCAAGAAGTCCATCACAAAGAAAGCCGCACCTGACATTCCACTCTAACCACCTTTGAGCTACCAAATGAATGATCAGGAAGAAGCGCTAACTACTGGCCAACAAACAAGGTTAAAAATCTATGAACAACACAACACCTTAGCCAAGAACCTCACCACTTTACAACAATCAAAATTTACATCAGTAGATGAGGCAATTTGCTGTTGATCATTTCTCCTTCTCTCCAAGATGACCATATTCAAGAAACCACTCCCTGAGATTTCCAGTCCATTCATCCAAGAAATCAGGAGTACAGCGCCACCTTCTGGGAATATAACAGCTATGCACTTAGTGAAGACGCTCACAGCTCGCATTCAACATCCACCGATTATTAAAGGATGGAGGTATAATACTGGCCCTTGAGTGTTTAAGTTGACAGCAACTTGTCCCATTGACATAAGGCGCTTAACATCTATCTATATTTTCCTTAAGTGTATAGACCATCTGGTTTCAATAGCCTCTCATAAAATTTAGGGTCAAACCAGAACTACCATGTGCACTAAGGCCTTTATCCAACTAAAGTTGTACCAAGTGCCAGAAATTTTATTTTTATTTTGGTTTAATGAGCCACCGTGCTTTACCAAGAGTAAGAGATGGAATCCTATAGAAACTTTGATAAAAAAAAAAAACACGTGTAAGAGAATATAGTGATTTTCATGAAAAATGGCTTTAGAAAATAAGCTTCTACTAAATTTAAAACGATTTAACAGCGTTTATTTAGAGCTGATCAAAGAGAGACGTAAATTTTGTGTCAGTTGTTCTTACACATTCTAGGCTTTTAATTAGTTGTTGTTCAGACGACTGAAAAATAAAATTTGCTTTGAATTAAAACCAAGTCTAAGAAATTCTATGTAAGGCATCAAAAATAATATGTTGTATGTGAGTATATAAATAATTTTATTTATTCTTCATTAGTGAACAAACACCATTCTCCGTTCAAATACAATTTTTGTTTTTCCATATTTTAGACAGGCATCAGATCCAGCATTGTCTAAGTTATGACTTAGGTGTTTATATACATATTTTAGGGGTTTTTTTTCTTATAAAGTCCTAATCAAATTTTAAATTATTGTTTGACTAATGACCAGTGTCTTAATAATTGCTTTTTAGGATTCATAATTTATCAAATTTTGTTTTAAACAATTTTTAATTTGCGACAATTACAAGTCGCAAAACGCTTTATATACAAAATTATAGCATAATAATGCGAGCAAATTATAATAAATTATTTCTAAGTGTAATTAAAAGCTGTTCTTAAATTTTTAACTGCAATTAACAGAGTACTGCAAAAAAAAATTCCTTAAATATTCATAAAGCAATATAATTGAAAAATTGAGCATGTTTCTTCAACGATAAACAAAAAAAAAAGGAAAAAATTAAAATATTGGAATATCAGTAACATTTCATCATTAAAATCATAAATGTCATGGTAACAAGATTTTACAAACAAACAAAAACATCTATAAAACACTGAAACAACAATAGAAAAAAAACCAAATGATTTAAGATTTAAAGTGAATTTTAATATGTGATCATATTACAATAAACCACAACAATAGAAGATAAAAAAAAGTAGAAGCTTAACAAGTGTCATCAATACGACATGATCAATTGATTGGTCTTCTTTTTAAGCAAAACAAAGCACATACGAGTACAAGTATGTACATACTCGTATGTGATCTTTTATAATTCCATTGAATTAAATGTTCAATATAAAGTAAATATCACAATGAACTTGAAGCAAACAACAGCATCATAAACAAGTAACCTTTTTAAAGCATAAAAATTTTTTGTTTTTTTGTTTTCGTTTAATTTTTATTTAGATTTTGATTTAAATGTTAATTTCAAACTAAACTTCAAAGCTTAACATGGTCTTATACAAAAATATATCATTTATACTCTTTTCTAGATGCGCAATCACAGAGTAAAAGATCATCACGTATTACCAGTTCACGCACTAGCTTTGGTACGAATGTTAGAACATCCTCTTCATCCTCATCTGCTTCTGCAAATGGTGTGAATTTTGATTGCCCTGAAGAATTCGGATATTATCCACATCCTACTGATTGCACCCAATACTATGTATGCGTTTTCGGTGGAGCTCTATTGGAGAGCTGTACTGGTGGTCTTATGTATTCTCATGAGTTACAAACTTGTGACTGGCCACGTAATGTAGGCTGTGAAGTGGTTGATACCAGTGATCATAATGAACATCTCAATAAACAAGTCCAACAACAGCAAATCAACGCCAATCAACATGTACCAAGTAGGGTAAGATTTGGTTCGGCATTTACAAGTCCACAAGAAGTACGTCCGCAAGCAGTCCAACAGGTATTAAAACCCACTGTGCCACCGCAATACCATAGGCAACCACCACAAGTTATACAGGCTCAAGTGCAGACTATACCGCCACCACCAGAATTGAAAGTATCACCAAATCCAATTATAACATCGAGAGGACAACCTAAACATTTGTTAGAAGCTCAAGAAGAAATTGCAAAGGTAAGTAACACATGGCTAATGCTAAGGAAAATAGAAATGGTCCATTTATTATGGTAATTTTAGAAGTGATATATCACCACAGTAAAAATTTTTCTTTTTTTGTAATTTTTTTCTGTACTAATTATACATAATGAAAAATTACCAGACAATATTGCAAAGGGACTTTTTTTTTAATAAGAAGCCTTACAAACTTGCGTAAAGTGATCACTTTTATATAGAAAGTTCTTGTAATGGGTGTTTTTTATAGAGTGACACAAGTTTAAATCACAATAAAGCAATGAAATATATTTTTAATATCAATACAACGTACTTTATTGAAAAAAAAATTTTATGAAATTAATCTTTAAGTATGATTTCGCCATGTGGCTAGAAAACGCAATCTGGAACACCAATTTTCAACAACTTTTCGAAGCATTTGCGGCCGCATTTCGCCGATAACTTTTCTAATGTTGATTTCCATGTGTTCAATTCTTTGTGGTTTATCAATGTAGACAAGTGACTTAATATAACCCCAAAGAAAATAATCCAATGGGATTAACACACACGATCTTGGTGCCCGATTAATTAGGCCATTACGTGAAATTAATCTTTCATCAAAAGTTTCTTTGAATAAATCAATAGTACACATATAGCAAGATTCACATATCAGCAAGATTCATGCTACGTATTTGATTGTTTCTAAACCGTTCACCATTGACAGAAACACTCTGACCATCATCGTTTTCGAATACATATGGGTCAATGACTCCGCAGGCCTACAAATCACATCAAACAGTAAGTTTCTGTAGATGTAATAGTGTTTGTGGATTTTCTTCACTCCAAATGCAACAATTCTGCTTATTTATGTACCCATTCAACATGAAGGCCATCTTCATCGAAAAATAATATTTTGAATAGAAATTTAAAATCAACATCAATAGAATAGAACAATTATTTTGATTAAAAATTTCAACAATTTGTACGCGTTGCACTGGTGTAAGTCGATTTATATTGAAATTTCAAAGAAAACTTAACAAAAAGCAACTATCAGCTGTTAAGGTGGTCCAATAAAGCAATGGTGCCAACTCAAAGTTGTGTTACTCTATAAAAAACAGCCCTTATATGTATTGCCAGCCTTTGGTAGGGCGCAACGGCTGTAAACTCCAGTGCAGCGATTACTAAGTTTTGCCAAAACTTATTAATTACAAATTGATTATTAATACAAGCAAATCTCTTTATGTAATCGTTATAAAAGATGTCCCAAAATTAACGCAATATTTGAATTAATGGGTATATTCTGTAAACCGAAAACGAATGAAATTAAAATCCAATAAAATGTCCAATCTTTGGAATACTTAAGGCAATACAGCGCTAATTGTCTTTGAAAAAACACTCGATTACAATTTCAAACGATTTCGTTTTTCAAAACACAACCATTAATGTTTGGTCATGAATATGTACAAAACACGAAGAACTCTGTTAAGACTACCGTAGCTGGGGTCGAAAACATGTACAGTTTGGCTAGTGTACTATTCCTTGACAGACCTTATTTTCTCCTTTGATTATAGAAAAATTCATTGCACAAAAATATCTAAATTATTAAAAATATTTAATTTTCATCTCATTAAAAAGCTTTTGATAAAACAAAATTATTTAAAAAACGATTACACTTTCTGGAATTCGAACTAGGGTCTCCAGACCATATAATAAATTAATTTTATATGAATTCTTAACTTAACAGCACTTAATTTTATCTACAATAAATTAATTCAAATTTGATATTAATTTAAATTTTATTGATTTTTTTTTCAACAGCTCTATGCCGACGCCCATGATACTCTACCTCCCGTCGAGGAAGAGGAAAGTGATCGCCAACAACGTGTCTATCGTGGTCAGCCCAGTACTGTTAGTCAAGTTCAAAAGGATCGAGATGGTATTATACATCAAGCTAGCATAAATGCCATACCCAATAATGATAAGTTTAGCTCCTACAATTTCGGTACACAATATCGGTAAGTAAAAGGAGTATAAAAAATAAACAATGAGTTATAAAAAAAGAAAAACTATAGAAAACAATTTTCACTATTCACTATTTATTTCACTTTGCTTTTTATTAAATAAAATAATCGTAAAGCTTTTTAAACATAATTTACTATTTATTTCATATTTAATACTCTTTTCTATTTTTATTTCCAAATATTATTATTAAAACAAACAAACAAAAATCTTGTCTAAATTCTATTTCATCGCTCAAATTATCAATGAACCAATCAAATCATAATTTTTAAAAAATGAAAACAAAAAAATCAAAATGCATTTGCAATTGCACTTTATGACGTTTCTAACGCTAAAAAAATCATATAACGTAAACTGACAAATAATAAAAACTGCTACAACAACCTTAACAAAAAACAAATAAATAAAATAATTTACAACAACCCACGTTACTTAACTGTGTAAAAAAAAAATATGTACGTTAAACGAATTAAAAACAAAACGTACACACATTAGAACTGACATGCTATTAGACCTTGACTCACCACTCAACAATGGACTAGAAAATGTTATTGTTTTCGACTCCAAAGATCTTGACCTCAATGTTCATAAACGTGTAAAACGTGAATTAGGGTTGGCTGACACCACTGAAGAAAAAGAATACGAAACAAAGAATATTAACGAAAAGAAAACAAATGAAGAATTAAAAGAGCCCCAACCTGAAGAAAAAGTTGTAAAATTTTCTTCTAAATTTTCTTCTTCGACTACTGAAGAAACTTTGCATGAGATTAAAGGTTTGGTAGAGGAATTGTATGGTTCTGACATAAAAGTAAGCAATACTGAAGATTTAATGCAATTAGTAGAGACAAAGGTTTCACCAGAATTGGAATTAACGAAAATAATGTTGCAGCATTTAAAGGATAAAGAAATAAAAAAAAATACTGAAAGTACCACGGCAGAAAATGATCCATATGAAGGCAAATCTCTTAAAGATTTTAAGACTATCACCGAAGAGCCTAAAACTAGCACAGAAGTAAATAAAGATATAACAGAAAGAAACCCAAACTTGAACGTAGAAGAAGATTTAGTAAAACGTGCTGATTTTACAACTTCTGAGAAATCCGTAGATATTAAAGATTTAAAAGAGAGCACCACTTACGAACCTGAAATCCAAACAAAAATTTTACCGCTGGTTCACGATCCCCAAGACTTTGAATATATAGACTCTGGTGACAATGCTGCTGCAGAATCTGCACGCACAATTAGACAGTTAAGGCCGTATAATACCGTTCCTCGTTCCCAATGGTTAGGTGCTGGCGCAGTTAGTAACAATTATCGTTCTATAGATGCCAACTCCTATCAACATCAGCAACAACCTTCATATACATTTGCCACTTTTAATCCGTATCTCTCCCCGCCCTCTACGCCTACTTATGCTGCACTTAATTCAGTTAATACACAATATAAGCCAAATCAATATCAGCCGAATTTTCCTCAGGCCAGCAACTATAAACAACAAAAACCTAAAGTAATATATACAGGATATAATCTGTCACTACCTCCGCCTAAATCAGCAGCTAGTGATGACATTTTTCGTCCCATGGTTGGAAAACATTATAGATCTTCTTCTACTAGCACAACTTATAGGCCTACCTACCTTAAAGACACCGATTTATTACCTTTTATTTTGAAATCTTTGCAAGAACTTAAGGAACAACGTAAAAAAGCGCAGGCAGAAAATTTCAGCTATTTTCATTTAGACAATCAGCCCACTTCTCCCAGAACAGTCAACAACTATAAAACTTCTACCCTTAAAGTAACACCAAATTCGCATTTTGCTCAAATCAGCACCATGGGCGGTTTCTACAACAATAAGAATTTCGAACAGCACCAACAGCATCAGCAACATAAAGAATATTTAACTAATAATCCATATCTGAGTAATATAATACCCACTACCACAGAAAGTAATTATTTCAAATATAATTTAATAGCCAATCAAAAAATGAAAAACTATTACAGTACCCTGAAAACACCAAGTTCAAACTATGAATTTACCACAGCTGCACCCTTGAAATCAAATATAAATGTAGTAACACCTCCAAAACTAGTGTTAGAACAGGAGGGTAACTATGTGGACTTTAACAAATTTCCCAATGCCCTGGTATACAGTAACCGCACTTATCATACAACTTTAAGGAATACTCTAAAGCCTATAATTGAATCTACCTCAACGAAACCTATCGAATTGCAATTTAATTTACCTGATTTTCTTTCGAATCTACAAACAAAAGATATGGCTCATTTAAATCCTACCGTAGTGGATATGCTTAAGTATTTTAAGGCTGTAAATAAGCCCTTACAAACTTCCAAACCAGGTAATCAACCTCAAACTATTGATATAAATAATACGCAGCCTTCTTTAAACATAAATGAGATACAATTAAAACCTTTTACTACAACTACAACCACCGCTCCTACTACCAAGCGGCCCGTAAAGGGTTATGAAAGTTTTCTGAACAGTTTAAATAACCCTACCACATCAAAAACAACTACCACTGTTAAACCTTTCTCCTCTACTTTAAATCAACCACAATACTACGATGAATATGAAGAGGAGGAAGAAGAAAATGAAGCCTTGGGCATAGACCCCAATGAGGATGTACAGCCACCCTCAGAAATGCCGCCCTATATGCCCATGTCTGAAACTATGTCACCTCCAAGAGCACAAATGATGCCTGCAGAAAAGCCTACTGAAATACCTTCAAAAATTAAAACATCATATTATACCGGCTATTTCCAGGCCACTACCACCCGAAGGCCACTATTCGCGCACGATTTTGAACAATTTTATCAGCCTCAAAGCAATACTCAGGCCAATCCCAATCAAATACCCTCCTTTATAAATTTCCCGACAGACTATTTTCAAGAAATTAGGCAAAAACTGCCCACTAGACATGAACAAAAGCCGAATTCACAAATACCTCAGCTTAGTGTTAAACCAACAATTCAAACGACCTTACAACTGACCTCAACAACAGCACATGTGACACCGTCTACCACCACGACAACAACGCCAAGACCTATCACCACAACTATGAGTACAACGCCTAGAATGCGTTATACTATAAGACCAAATAGATATCGTGGACAAAACCGATGGCAAATGTCATCCTCTCCACCTTCGTCGCCAAGCTCCACAAACTTAAACAACAACATTAGCAACAATAAAACTTTGACTCTTGACTTTATGGAAAAGCCTCTGAGCGTAAGAAAACGTCCTATGACATTGGCTTCAAGTTATATGGACCCACATACAGGAACTGGCAGTAATATGGACTCAAATAGACAAATATTGAACGGAAACAGCTACAACCAGAAAAACAACAACAGGTACAGTGTGTTACAAAAAAAAACAAACCCCAAAATATTAAAATTATTTTATGTTTTTAAAACAACTACAACAACCAGAGATATAAATATATAAAAACTAATTATGTTTTTAACCCTCCTGTTCCCTAATACTCTTGTGTGTTTGAAGGGAAATTTTTATAATTCAAAGATTTCAGAAAACCCCACAAAAAACTACCTACCGAAAAACGACACTTTAATACATTTGTAAATACCAAAAAAAAAAAAAAAATTAAGCCCCGTGTGAATATTTTTACTGTGTGAATTATAAAACTCTTAACATGCAACCCTGTACAATTTTAACTGATAGAGAAGAAATAACGATGACTTTAACAGAATAGACTCTCTCATCTTTAACTGAAGATGAAGGAAACTAAACAAATATGTAAATATGATATAAAAAAAGTTATCGATTATATTTTGAATATGAATTAAATGTTTAAAAATTCATATTTAAATAAATTAAAGTTGTCATATATAGGTTTAAAAATATTGCAATGTAGCAAACCTAGCATATCTCCTACATATTGATTAGGGCTAAAATCTTGAATGAAATAAAAAATAATCACTGAAATAAGCGTCTCACTTTTTGGAATATACTTAAGAATTTATAAGTATTATTCTTTGTAGTTTCAACTAATCCTGATTAGATTTTTTATTCTTTTCAATCGTATAAAGAGGATTACACACAACTGCAGTTGTTTTTAACAAATGATTTCACTTCTAAGTGTAATCGAAATAAAATAATAAAAAAAATATTTTTTTTTTTCTTTAAATTTGTCAAACTGGCTTAAAGGCAAAGGAACACTTCTTAATGTGGCCTATTTTGGAACCGAAGATCTATTAAAGTGCTCAGAAGTTATAAACTTATAAACACAAAACATATGCATTATTGTAAATTTGCTGTAAAAAATAACTAAAAATAATTATTTTATATTAAAAACAAAGAAAATACTAATGTACAGTTAAACCTCGATTATCTGGCTCTTGTGGACCGGCACCAGCACCAACAAATCGCAATAGAAAATGCAAAATCAAAAAAACTACCGGGAACTACCGGATTTAGAATTACATAATAAGAAACATATGAATAGATAATAGATGTAAAGCACGGTTAATAGAGGTATCGGGTTTTTCAATTAGAGCGCTACAAAAGTTTTTTAAATAAAACAAAAACGGTTTTGGATATCAATGAAATTCTTTATTCATGTAAAAGTACGTTCGATGCCATTATATATGAAACTCGATTTCTTTTGCATGTCCAGACGCTGAACCCAATTTTTGACGGTTTTCAAGCATAAATCAGCCGATATTGCTGCAATTTTACGTTCGATATACGTACGAAGTTCATCAGTCGTCGCTGGCTTGTTGGCATAGACCATAGACTTGACGTAGCCCCACAGGAAATATTCTAACGGCGTCAAATCGCACGACAGAGGCGGTCAATCGACTGGACCATTTTGTGAGATAACACGTTCTCCAAACTTATTTTAAATTGATTGTGACATTCGCTGTGTGGCTTGTGGCGCCGTCCTGTTGGAACCACATGTCCTCCAAGTCCATATTATCCAGTTGGGGCCAAAAATGTTTGGTTATCATTGAACGGTAACGATTCCCATTCACGGCCCATAAACCGCACAAAAACGTAATTTTTTCGGGATGCAAAGATGACTCATGGAGTACGTGTGGATTGCTGCCTGACCAATAACGCATATTTTGTTTATTGTCGAAGCCATTCAGCCAGAAATGAGCCTCATCACTGAAGATAATTTTTCGATAAAAATCCGAATCAATTTCAAGTTGTTGCTCAGCCCAATTCACGAACATACGGTGCTTCTGGTAGTCAAGCGGTTTCAGTTCTTGCGTCCAAGATCTTTGCGCAAAATTCGCCAACGGCGTCACAGAGATGCCTAACGCTTGAGAACGACAAGTGAGAGACACATTTGAGCTCTCTTCAACTGAAGCTTCAGCGCCAGCAATATTCTCAACACTACTGGCACTTCTTTGTCTCCCTGCACAGAAACATTTTATTCTGTGCATGTGGATTCAAATTTTTCCACTAGACACTCAATTGTTGATCTGCTAGGACGATTATGACGACCATAAATTGGACGTAGAGCTCTTAACGTTGAGGCCACTGACTCCGAATTTCGGTAGTAAATTTTAATAATTTCGACTCGTTGTTGGCTCGTATATCTTTCCAACATGAAATGGCAAACTTTACTGAAGAGAAATGTCAAAAGAGCGGGAAGAAATATGGCGTTTGCTGTCCCTGTCGCTCTACTTTTGTAGCGTTCTGTTGAAAAACCCTGTATAAATCAAAAAGCGCGGATAATAGAGGGAAAAATAAAAAGAACCGCATGCCGGTTAATAGTTGTAACCGATTAATAGAGGCCCGGTTAATCGATGTTTAACTGTATTTACCACCTTAATTTTTTTTTTATTAAATCCTTCTATTTGGTTTTCAATTAACGTTACAATTGTTCTTTTGCTTGTAAATTTTCTGATTAATTTTTGAGCTTCATATGTAAACAACAAACCAGCGCTTTCCATCATGAACTGGCAAACCTTACTGAAGAGAAATGTCGAAATAGCGGCAAGAAATAAGACGTCGTTTGATGTCCCTGTCGCTCTACTCTACTCTACTCGTGTCTGAAGTTATCAAAAAAAATTTGGTAAAAATTTTTATAGAAAAATGAAAAAAATTACTCCTTCAATTACTTTCTTAGTTGCACCAAAATTGTGTTCCGGAAAGCTTTTGAGTAACTTTGTACAAGTTTAAACTGTTTCGTTTTGTATAAGGAACACACCTGGACAATATTTATAAGATATTTATTCCAAGTAAACTGACTCTTTCCTTGATCTATGCATAGGTATATGTATATATATGACAATTTTACTTTTCTCGATAACTATTTTTTATTGGTTTGCCTTCTTAATTGTATATTTCATTTATCAACTTTTGCTAACAAACTCATAATACTATTACTCTTACTATATCTACTCTACTCTACTCTACTCTATTATATTATATTTTATTCTATAACTCTTATAACGCTTTTACTAAACTCCATTAATATTAATAATAAAAATAAAAAAAAAATTTCGAAAAATGTTGTACAAAAAAACTAATTTTAAATTTTTTTTTATTATTTTTTTTTTCATTTTTTCTTTGTATATATCAAAAAAAAAAAACATATATTTGCCAAAACATAAACAATTATTAATTTGTATCAAAAATTTTAAATAATATATCATTGTTATAAACCATTTAATAATATTAACGCATCATTACAATAATTATTTGGTTTTTACATACAAACAAATTTGTAAATAATATAATAATGGGGTTTTACAAAAACCAACTACAACCAATACAAAACAATAATACATTCCAATTAACAACGTAAAATGTAAAAAATAAAATTAAGTAGTATTGAAACATCATCTCCATCATCATCCATACAATCACAACCACAATCGGCTACACCGGGTACAATATTTATACAAACGGCTAGACCTCCAACACAACAACAGCAACACCATCATCTACAGCTTCCACATCAGCAAGTGATTGTTGAAACTATACCTTCAACACAAACTCAAGAACGTATTAATCAACAAGAACAATATCATAGACAACAACAACAACAATTATCACCGCCATTACCAACATTATCTCAACCCCAACCATTTAGTCAAAATCGTAATTATTACAATATCACCTCAGCAACGTCTTATAACAATAATAACAATAATATTCAAAATCATAACAATAATAATAATAATCAAAATCATAATGTTGATGTTGTATCATATATACCGCAACAACAACAACAACCAATTCCCATACAACATACATTACAAAATCAGGAACAACCACAACAACAACATTCACTAACATCACAAAACGATAATGTTCAACAATCTGAACAAAGTCCTTATGATACTTATTATTCTGTTTATGACGATGATATTGATTTGTATAGGGATATAGAATATCAGCAACAAAAACAACAGCAACAACAACAGCAGCAGCAGCAACAACAACGTCGTCCACAACCACAACAACAACAATATCCATCACCTCTAAGAACACAATCACAACAATCGACTTATCGTCCATTAGAAATATTTACCACACCAGCACCGCAACCGCAACGACCAAAACCACAACCACAAGAAAGACCAACTTATCAAGCGAATCAACAGCCATTAGTTTATAATGCCGACTATGATGACGATTTGATAGCACAGGTAAGTAAAGAAATTAATAAAAAAGATTAAATTATAATTCTAAAATATTTAGTGCCACGCCCACTATCATAAATAAAAGCCTAATCTAAATCTTATTAAAAAAAATAAATTATTTTCTGACGAAACAATAAATTATTTTCAATTAATTTTTAATTGCATCAATATTTCCTTTGATCAAAACAACAATTCTCTTAGGCTAAGGTCACATTAGACAAATATTCGATGAAAAAAACGTAACCATTATTACGCAAATATTTCGTTTGGTTTACGAAAATACTACTAGTTGTCCCCGAAAAAAATAATTTTTTCCTATCTTTGTTTTCAAGATGTCAGAGCTGAGACTTGAACCCGGCGCTATCGTCTTAGTAAGCCAACACACTACACAGTAGACCACGCCGACAATAGCGCTTGTTTTTTTCGAGTGTTTGTCATAATACTCGTAACAAATAAACATTTTTTTAATTTACTCATTCGACTATAGCCGAACGTTGACTGCAACTCATATTATGGACCTATAGTATCTTAATCTTCTTCACACTTTTAACTTTAATGCGTAGATATCAGTTTAAATCATGGTTTACCATGTGGAGGCTCAAACGAAAAAGTTTTAGCTGCTTTACATTTAGTAGTATACGACCGCACTGGTTTATATAACACGGTGCTACACTGAAAATATACTTGGAAAGTGACCTAGTGTAAGTTGTAGGCCTTATTGAGTAGATCATAAATTAATTTTTAAAAGTTCGGAAATACCCTCAAATTTCGGAGTTATTCCGAAAAAACTATTTTCGGGTAGGTTCGAGTACTTATGAACACGTAACTCAGTTGATTTTAATCCGATTTTTAATTTTTAAACGGTTTCGGAAAGAAGAAATATATTTTTAAATATGTACACATTTTGGTATATATATTAAATTTTTGCTGTGTTATTTTAATTTATATCCGATTTAAATTTTTTTTTTTCTAAAATTTTTAACTTTGGCGCCATTTTTTTAAATTAGATTGTTTAGAAACGTACTCTTATGTATATACTTCAGTAAAGCTAATTTAGTTCTGAGTTAAACAAGCTTCCAACAAATAAAATCGAGTAAAAAATAAAAAAGTTATTAAGGTTTTTCAAAAGTTAAAAATTTTGCTTTTACAAATATGTATTGATCAAGATACTACATTTTCTTTATTTTTTTAGTCTTATAATGATAATCTTTGATAATGTTTCTCATTAGCGAATTTTATATTAGTGATATTATGAAGAATAATGAAAAGCATAAAATTTTGAAAAGACTAGAGATCAGCATATATGAAGATCAAAATTAAATAAACTTGTTAATTATAAAAATTTTAAATTCCATTCACTTGAGCATTCTATGAAAATTTCTTTGAATTTTCAGCAAATATTATTTATAAACAATTGTGTGTTTTTTAATTTTTTAATTAAATAAATTAATAATATGTTTTTACATATTTTATAGATCGAACAAGATAATGCCTACGATCAGCCGACACGACCACCATCTAGGTAAGTTTAAAATTTTCATACTAAATATATAACGTTAAACCAAAATTATAATTAAATACATATAAACATACACAAAATATATTTTTGTTATACGTAAAACAAAATCCAAAGAATTAAACCAAATTAAAAGAAAAACTAACCAACCAAACAAACTTAACAAACATAAATAATACAAAATATAATACAAAATAAATTAAAAAATTAATAAATTTGTTGTTTTACAATAAAAAAGAATGTGTATAGAATAGGTTTTTAAAGTAAATAAAAAGGCATGCCTGTTATAAGAAAAATAAAATAATAAAAATGAAGACCAAAATTAGGCTGGAAAACCATCTCCACCAGAACACAAGAAAAGAAAAAAAGAATCTGCAAACACTATAAAACATAAAAATACTAAAAAAACATCAAAATTCTTTCTATTTCTTTCCTCTATCATAACTATCATGACAAAAAAAAATGTTATAATAAAGAAATCCTTAAAATATTCCCAATTACTTTCACAAATGAATACTCTACACTTAACAGGAAAGAACAGATTTCTATACAGACTTTAGGTAGTGGTCCATCATCAACTCCTCGTACTTTAATCAATGGTAACGACAAACGTAACTATTACAGTACTTTAACCACACCCTTGCCAACATCTGTACAACTCAATGATAACGAAGAGTACATTTACGAAACCGAATATATAGACGACCCCGATTATTATTACAACGATAAAGTGAATAGACCGGCACCAACTCTAACTACTTACAAACCTAAAATTAACAATAATAATGATGTGATTGAGCAAGTCTACAATATAATTGGTACAAAATTACAAAATTCTCAAAATGCTAAACCAAAGAATAGAATTAATACAAGACCGGAAATTATTTTATCACAACCAACATCAACCCATAGGCCACCAGCAAAAGCCTATACTACATCGTCAACAGCTACCACTTCGACGACCACTACTACTACATCTACCACCACTACTACAACTACACCCAAACCTACAACCACAAAATTAAGTAAAACCACAAGTCCTTCAACCACAACCAACAAATCAAGGTATTCTTCTTTTTTTTCTACCCAGTTTCGTACTCTGTCTTTTGCGATTCACTTGTCCATTCTAGATATCAAAAGTTTTGACTCATACTTTTGTTGCTTTAAAACTAAACTTAAGCATTGAATAAAAATTCGGCTTGAGCTTAATATCTTTTAGAAGAATAAATCCATACTACACAACCATTACTATCGTATTTCTAAACTATTTTATTCCCACTTATAGTAAATATTTCTGTAGTATTTAATTGGCTTAAATCATAAAAAAACTTACATACAAGCATACACACGCAAATACCCAAAATATTTAATAAACATTATAATTGCAAATGTCACAAACTCTCACACACACACACACAAAACCGTTTACCAACATGGAGGAGATCTATTTAAAAATAGTCCTGTTTCACGATAAAATATTTTGCATTTTATCCAAAATAAATACAAAATCTTTCATAATGTAGGGCATGTTTCTAGTTTATAGTAAATACTACTGCATGATAATATTGATTGATTGAAAAGCATGTTGCATGCTGCAAAACAAAACGCAAATTACTCATAGTAGGGGGAAGAGAAAGTCAATAAAACCATATTGGAAGCATAATCAATTTTTTTATAAATAGATTTTCTAAACTTTTTTAAACAATCACTTGGTAAAAATTTTTCAAGTCTACCTAACTTGTTAATAAAATACGTTGTTTTTATCAAATAAAATTTGAATAAAATACTAATAAAGTTTAAATTAAGAAGTATAGAAAAATTTGCCTAAAGATATGCAAATTTTTTATTTTTTCTTTTTTATTATTGTTAAAAATGAATAATTCCTTACAAAGCTACGCTTTAGCTTTTATATGTATTAGATACCTAATACATATAAAATATTTTGTTTAAATCAACTCCTACGTAGGACAAAAAATTATTATTATTGTTGTTTGCAACAAAAAAAAATAAAAAATAGCATATCTAAAGAAGTTTTTTTTTTATTTTTTTCTCATATACAAAAAGTTATTATATATGAAATGTATTGCTTAGAGGGATAAGCGTGTCTCTATGGCCATTTCATCTATGCTTAAGAGACTTGTCAGGAGACTAGTAAATAAGAAATTGTAATCAAAACTATAAGCTCTTATATTCAAAAAGTTATAAACTAAATGAGAATCATATCCCATTTAGTAGCAAAACAAACAAGAGAATTAATTAATTATTTATTACATTTTCAAATTCTAATTTCTGTTCTACCACAGTTAGCCAGAAAATCAAAAATTTTATAAAAAACGATTTAAGTTTCAAATTTAGGTATAAAAAATCATTTTCATATCATTTGAATTTACAGAAAGGTTTTTATTTACGATAAAACATTTGAACAGCATATATAAGTACATATTTGGCTTCTGAGGGACTCTTAAAACTGTAAGCCACTCAACTATAGGAAAAGCACAAGAATGCAAAGTCATACGTTCAATATAGTAATAGTAAGGGCTAGTAAGGTTTTTCAAGATCTTATATACTAACTTCAAATGCCAAATAATATTTCTGTATATGTGAAACTGCTGAACGAGAGAACCATAATCAGCTCAGTCTTACGTCCATGTAGAGTACCATTGGTTTACAATTACAAGGGGAGGTCGTGGTATAGTGGTTGAGCGCTCGCACAGAAACTCACACGACCGAGGTTCAATCCCAGCGAATGGAATTTGCGGTTTTCTAAAATTATAGTTAAAAAAAAATAAATAAAATACGAGATTCCCCCTCTCCAAGAAGTCCATCTTCATGAACCGCTCACTGACATTTCCAATCTATTCCACCAGAAACAAATGATCAAAAGTACAGCGCCACGTTCTGGGCAGATAACAGCTAATCTACTGAATACGCTTACCATTCACATTCAACATCTACCGACAGATGAGGCAATTGCTGTTGATCGTTCAAGGGTGTAGGTATAACACTGGCCCTTGAGTGGTCAAATTGACAGAAAATTGTCACATCAAAAAAAAAAGAAAAAGGCGCATAACATACAAATATCTATAAAAAAAATCTCTATCTATCAATATATTTCAATACAATGCACTGCATGAGTAAGGGTTTACCCCTTAGGATTGTTATTAAAAAAAATTGCGTAAATAGATTAATAGGTCGATTGTTAATAGAATAGATATTATTTGGGGGTTTTATAACGACATCTGTTTACTCTAGGTATGACGAACAAATATGTTTTTCCTATGCCAAACCTATTAATAAAGTCGAAAATATGTGTCTCCAGTCCACTAAACAAGGCTTGTAAAGAGTTCTACAGAGTGAACGCAATGTGGAAATTGTTGTGCATATCGGGGTGAAAGCCATCCTTTCATTGTTTTTGGAAACAGACAAAAGTCGCATTTTGCCTAAATTTAGGGATCACAATGGCTAAAGCATGATTATGACCAAAAAATTTTTAATAAGCACTGACGAGTGAGAAGGCGCATTGTTATGATGAAAAAACCATGAATTATTTTTCTACAATTCCGCATCAAAAATTTGCGAAAAGAATTGTATGGTATGAGCCAACCGATATACCAACATCCTCTGCAATTTCTCTAGTAGTGATTCTTAATAACAATTTTCTTCACTTTCTCAATATTTTCATCTATTTTTGATAAGATGGTATGCGTCTCCATCACGTCTTTTCTAACTTCTTTGGAAAGCTTGTACCACTTGTAAAAATTTTTTCTGACTCAGAGTGCAACCACCAAATGCCACTCTCGAAACTTCAAGTGCTTTTTAGCATTCAATTTCATTGTTTATATCAAATTTGATACAAATGCTTGTTACGTTATTTTTTTTCAAAGCTCGTAGCCCGAGAAATTTCAAAATTCACCTTTTCTATTGTACAGAACTCGTCTGCAGAGTTTAAAAACTGTATTGGCTGTTTGTAGGAAAACATTCTAAAATATTAGTTTTTAAAGCAAAAAATTTTTAAGTTTTTATTACAAAGCTTGTTAAACATACATATGTATGTATACAAGTTTACCACCAAAATCTTTTAGAACATGAATAAAGAATAAACCATTTAAAAACGAAGGAGTCTAAGAAAAAAACTACAGCTATTATCTTTTTTTTAACCTTTTTTTATTTGTTTTGACATTTTATACAAATTTCAATATGGTTTCATTGACTTTTCTAATAATTTTCCATAAAGTATTGCCAACCTTTAAGCAAAAACGAAAAAAAAAACAAAAACAAAACAAACTAAAACTTGAAATAAAGCATGTCTTTATAACTTAGTTTCCCCTTAAATTTAACAGTACTGCATGCCCCTTATTAAGATTTGTAAAGTATCAATAATAATGGCAAGAAAAACTGCGACTTTATAAACTTGACCTCTCATATCAAATAGGGAAAATTTTTTAGTTTAGAAAGATCATTTTTCTTTATCAATAAAACAATATTTTTTATTTTTTAAATAATTAAAACAATACATTTTTTTTTTTTCTTTTTTGTTTTTGTATTAAATAAATAAAAAAATATGTCCCCCTTTACTTCCTTTTCTTGTTACTGAACTTTTCTTTCATTTTGTACTGTCTGTGTAATTTTTTTTTATTGTTGTGTTTTCTATCACTTTTCTGTGTGCATACAACTTTTAGTAGATTTTATCATAAACCTTCACTTTCTTACCACCATAACAATGACCATCATCAAAAACATCATGTAGAGTCCTTTGATTATCATTACAATTCGGAAAATGATAATAATAATGAGCAAATCATATTTAATATTGGCAAATTAAAAAATCATAGCAAAAGTAATAACAATAATTATAATAATGATAATGGTAATTATCAAAATTATAATCAAAATATTAATTATTATTACAACAACAATAATAGAAATAATTATAGTAATAATAAAAATGCACAAAAATCAAAATCACAATTGCAATTGATTAATCCAAAACCATCAAAAACAACAACATTACTTTTACCAACAAAAAAAACAACAACATCCAAAACAAGAACAACAACAACAGCTATTAGTACAAAAGCAATCACATCACTTGTACAAGAGCAGAAACCAAGATTTCTGCCACCTATAATTAAGGCCAATAAAACTGAAAAGTTTTTTTTAACTCTATTAACGGATAATGTGGATTTCTCCAACAGATCCAAGCAAACGCATGCAAATAAAAAATTACAACTACAAGAACAACAACAAAATGAACAAGAACTATTACAGCAACAACCAGAACTAGAACAAGAACATGAACAAGAAAACTCACAATTACCACATAAACATTATCGAACAGACCCCATTAGTACACAAGTCCAGACAACAACTCCCTCTACTACTACAACCGCACAAATCGTTTCTAACCATCAACACAACACCACTCCCTCCTCATATAATCCTTCGATAGTAAAAACTAAAGTTCCCAAAACCTCTCCTGAAACTCTAAATACTGAACCGGAAATTTCTACGTCAAGAATAATAGCTCAAGCACAATCAAAGACTAGACAGGTGCTATCAGCCAAAAATCCACGAGTTCAGAAGGATGCAGGTTTACAAAGTCTAGAAGAAATAGAAACAGTGTTCGATGAGAGTCAATATGTGCAAGTACAGAGTGCTGAGCCACCAAGAAGCCGCCAAGAAGGTGTGTATATTCCTGATAACTATGGCGCTAGTGCTCGAGGTAATCAGGTACGTTCTCAAGCAGATAAATCACTTCATGAATTCAAATCGAAGAGTTATGATATCTATGGTGGACTTAAAAGCAATGAATTTATTGAGGACAAAAAATCAAAACCGATTGTGAACGATGTTAAAACTCAAATTAAGAATTATGTTATATCCGATGTTGCACCGCAAAGTTTTAAAGCCCCTACATCAGACAAAAGTGCTCTTAAAAAAGCAAAACCTGAAGAGGATGAGGAAATTTTAAATCAAGCTAGCTCTTCCACCACCATAAGATATCCGGGTACATTAAAAACATCAACGGAAGCTAAACCATTTGAATATAGCCTTCAAAGTAATAGCAATGGTTTTACTCTAAGAGCCAAACAGTTGCCAATAATAGAAGACAATGGCAAACCTTTATATGAGCGAAGACCGGCTTTACAATATTTTACAGCTGCATCCGAGAAAACTGCCCTTCCGACTTCCACCACTACAAGTGAAGCTACCGTTACCAAACCATCGACTACAACTCCCACCACGACAACAACTACCACTACTACAGCTGCACAGCAACCAGCATTTAGACCTCATACTGAAGTTGTTTATGTGGAAACATACAATGAAGATGATGTACAGCCAACTACATATGCTCCACCATTAAGAACTTGGCGTAACGGTAGACCCACTATACAAACTACAGCTTCTACAGCAACCACATTTAATCCTAGAGTTCAAAGCTTGTATGATTACAATTATAGAATACCAACGGAGCCTAGTAAACTACAATCAGTGGCTAAAGAATATTTACCAAGATCTACGACAACTACAACTACAAGTATTACCACTCCGAGGACAACAACGACGACGACAACAACAACGCCTAAAACTACAGCCACGACCACAAGTACTACACCAAGTACTACTTCAACTTCAACTACCACTACAACTACGAGCACTACTGAAAGACCCATACAAACCTTTACAGCCAGATCTACTTCATTTAAAGATAACCTACAGAGAACTACAATATCATCCAATCAACGCTTTGTATCACCCTATAAGAGCTTAGAAAATCTCTTACAAAAAGAAGAGAGATCTTCGTATTCTTCTGGCAGAAATACAGTTAAAACGAAATATTTTTCGCCTGTTAGCACACCACATCCCTTTTCACAAACCACTTCTAAACCCTTAAGAAGCTATTTTATAATAACATCTCCACCTAAAAATATAAATGAAACTCTCATCGACAATATAGGCTTAAATAGCAGAAACTTTAGTATAAGCGATGCTCTGATTGGAAACGGTAGAACAAATAGCAATAAAGTAATATTTACAAGTCCAGCCACAACTAGTACCACAACTAGTTCGACTACAACAACTGTTAAAGTACCCACCACTACAACTGCTACTACCGAAAGTACCACACCCACTACTATGTCCACTATAATAAATACCCCCTCCTTAAGATTAAATTCATTTACACGAAATGAAGTTTCAGAAAAGCCCAGACCTCGAGGCAGATCACGATATACAGCTGCTACACAAACAAACTTACTGGACAAAGATGAACCTACAACATATGCACCGAAATATCGTTTTAAATCAGCACCAGAAGAAATTACCACTACCACTGCTCCCTCTGTACAGGTGCCAGAAAGACGAAAGATACAAAGGGCACGGATAGTAGCTTTGCAAAATCAAAGAAATCCTATTATTACGCAGGCAGGTAAGCCTAGAGAAAAATATCAAAATTACAAACAGGACGTTAAAAAACAAATTGAAAATGAGGCAATCGAGCAAAATCCTCGAGCCGAAGCCTTAGTGGCAGGACCATTTAACAACAATCAAGACAATAGCATAGAGAGAACCAAGTCAACAGAAACAACAGAATCAGAACAAGTAGTGGCCATTACCGATAGACCTTTGAAGTATTATTACTCCAATAAGTATCGACAACAAACAGGAGCAAATACATTGGCCGAAAGTTTACAAAATGCTGGTTATATTTCTTCTTCTTCAAGTAAACCAACCAATAAATTTGTTGGTTCTGTACTCGAACAATTGCAGTTATTTTTGGCCGGTGCAGATAGTGATGAAAATGAATCAGCATCACCACAATTTGTCAATGAATTCACGGAACCCGAAATAAAAGCAGCAGTACAAGAAATTAAAAATCTCTACGCCAACACAGGACAGAGACCTTCTTGGACGACAACAACTACAACGACTCTTAGACCCAGTACAACTGCAAAATTTCCTACTACAGCCTATAGCACTCAAAGTACTAAAGCAATGCTACAACACAATAATATTAATTCCTTACCCCACACAACAACAACAATACATTTAAACACTCCTACCAAATCTACAGCTTCTACCATTAACTCTAGTAGTACACAAAAATATCAATTTATTAGCACTTCACAAAGTACAACAACGACAACAACTACCACGCCTAAATACTTTCCCAAATTTCCATCCTCAACCTATAGTTTCTTAACTTCCTCGTCTTCCTCCTCAACTACAACTACAACAACACCATCACCACTATCAACTACAACAGCAACAACTAGAACAACTTCTTCAACACAGCCACCATCTCCTGCTTACGCCTATTCCTCCAGTAAAACAAATAAACATGCGACAGCGGGAGCAGCAACCTCGTCACCACCAGCTACTCGTGTCTCAAGAGTTAATAACGCTCTTAAATCGTCCATTGCTGCAGCAGCTGCTGCTAATGCCTCCCCCTCCTCTTCCTCTTCGCTCAATGGTAACACAAATAATGCTGGATCTAGTTCCGCCTCCTCAGTGGCAACGGGAAGATCAAATAATAAATTCTCTTTGGGTTCTACGGTTAAATGTTCTGATACAACGTCTAATGCTAAATGCAATGAAATCCCAACGAGGTATTAATATTTAAAAAAAAAAAAACTAAACAATTAATTCAATTTCAATTAAATAATTTTCAAAAGCAAATACCATTTAAAATAAACCCCTTTACCACTTCAAAAAATATATACATACATACATATGTATACATAGATTTATGTATGTATATATTTTTCCACTGGCTTTTAAATTAAATCAAAACAAAAAAGTAATTTAATTGAATATTAGAAAAAGGGGTACTAAGATCGACTTGGTTATACAATGTAGGAAAATCAAAAAAAAAAAATTTAAAACAATTTAAAAATAAAATAAAAGAAAAAATGTATAACATTGACATATTCCGTGAATTCTTTAAATTAGTGATGCCACCTGTTTCTGTAAAAGAAGCAATTTCAAAGATCAAAAAGTTTAAAAAAATATATATGTGGCTTAAAGATCATAATTTTTAAAACAATTAATTATTAATGGAAACAAAATATCATCAAATCTTATACATATATTTTGGCCGGAAAATCATTAAAAATAAATTTTAAAAAATATAATTATTCTGGAAACGCTGCTTATATATTATCAAACATTTTTTAAATTTATCAAGTCGAGTTGACAAACATGAATTTTGCTCTATTGCAGAAACTGCATATCATCACGATGTGCTGTCAAGCGAAATTTTATCATGTAATAGGTGTTTTAATAAAATCACTGTTTATCGCTTAGGCGGTTATTACACGATAAAACCGGATCTGACAAGGTCAGCTAATAAAGCCATCTTTACCGTTTACCGCTTGCAAAAACACAAATAAAATTTACACTGTATTTTACGGACTTACTTTACACGTGTTTTATGACAAATATCATTACTTTTTAAATTCATAAGGTCAAGTTTTCAAATATGAAATTTTGCTCCGCTATTACACCATCCGGGCAAGTTTGTCTCAAACATCAGTATACCAGCACACTTGCAAGAAAACTATAATAGGCTTCAAAGATATTTTTCTTTTAATGAGAGCTCTAACCAAGCCATCTTTACCGTTTAACGCTTGCAAAAACTCAAATAAAATTTACACTGTACAGATTTACTCTTAGATGCATTTGATAACCTGATGGCAAAAAATTGTTTAGATTCATAAAGTTAAGTTGACAACCACAACATTTTGCTGTGCTGTCAGTGCTGTCACGAAGTTTGATCGTTTAAAGGTGCTTTATTTAGAACTTAAATTCTTCATTCATTCTTTATGAACTTAAAAACTAAATGCATACATCTGCAAATCAAAGCTTAAATTAATACATTGCAACAAAAGCAGATCTACCTATAAGGCGGTTTAGAATTAAATTCAATTATATGAGCTTTTGTATTTATGCCCGTATTCATAATAAATATTATAGGTTTATCGGTTTTATATTTGACAAGTATTACATAGAAATTTGTCAAAAAAAACCCTCAATACACCAATAATATTTATTATGAGTACGGGCATTAAATTTTATAATGATTGAAACATTTTTCTCCTATAATTGATAACCAAACGTCGATCTTTACCCCTTTAATAAATGCACATTTGTTCTTCTATTGGGTCGTTCAAGTAAAAAATAAAACAAAACCTATTCTTTTACTAAAAATAAAAATCAAAACTTTAGCAATCTAGAGCAAATTCACTATAAAAACATATGTTTTATTAACTCCAATTACTTGTATTAAATACTAGAAAACAAAAAAAAAACAGTTTTATTATAAAACAATTTAGCAACCATAATAATAATTTAGTAATTTTATATTTCACGTTGTACGCTGAGTAATATTTAGAAATTTACTGTCATATTCATAAAAAATAACGTTGGTTTATTAAAGGCTTATATGACAATTATGCCATGCAAATATGTCAAATAAGCACTTTATAAATCAATTTTATTTTTTATGACAATGGCAGTTAGTATTTTTATTTTGTTTTTATTTTTTTTTTTTTTTTTCTCTTCACCAAAAATTTTGCATTTAGAATATAAAGACCAAAAATTTGAAATGGCAAAAATAAAATTCAGGTGGTGGTAATTTGTTTTCTTAAGTAAAAAAAAATTTGTTTTTTGATTTAACTTTAAAAAATTTGTTGAATTTGCACACTTAGAATTAAAATAAAACAAATGTGAGAACCGAAAAATGTCATGTTTTTCTTTAGACAATCAACAACAAAGCACCTATTTTTTTAGCTTTTGGTTTAAAATGTTTTATTTTGCACCACTAGTTTTATACTCCTGTTTTATATATAAATATAAAAGTGCGTTCGAAAATTGACTTCAAAAGTAATATTGTGTGTTGTTTTCTAGCATTTATTTTTTAGCAAAATTACAATATATTAAAAAACGATGAATTGGAAAATATTTGCTTATTTAATAGCTTGATTCTGAGACCGTTAACATTTTATTCCTATGATGATGAAGGAATAATAAAACCTAAAATACTCGTATTAATAATAATTATTCTACACAAAAGAATAGTAAAATATTAAAAAATAAAAAAAATAAATAAAAAAATGTAAAAGAAAAATTAAAAAATTATTAAAATTGTTATATAGTATGTATTACTTGTAATGCAAGTTTTAGTATTTTTTGTTTTCTTTTTTTATATTTTATATTATTTTTACTAATGTAGAGATGAAATGGCGTATAATCCACAATGTTATATATTATATTAGAATAAATTGTAGAAAGATATACTAGATTTTTAGCAATTCAAAAAAGTTGACCAAAAACCTGTTGATCGCAATAGCGGTAATCACTCTTTGTTGCAAACGCCCTTGCAAGTATTGCAAACGATGGATGGTTTTATAAGACTTTAAGTAACTTAGTGCAAAGCATGCAGAAAAAATATAATTTCAATATATGATTTCTCTACAAAAGAGTAAGATGTCAGAGAACTCTAATGAGACTTCTGTGTGTGCAGTCGAAAGCATATTTAATTCGCCTAGTGTACATTCCCTTCTCGCAGCAATCATGTTGTGTGTGTTCATTTTTATCCATGAGTACCGGGACTTACAGTTTAAAGTCGACTGCGAACGACAGTCTTGAGATGCTTGTTCATGGCAATTAATTACTCTCAGAGCATTTGCCAAAAGACTGCTAAGATGTAGTCGCAGAAGGAAATTTTGTTTCATATTTCTTTCAAGACAACAGAGCAGAGAGCCAACAAACTAACCACTAGACCACGGTGACTACAAAAAATCTGGCAACCAGTGAAGATTTCATTTGTTCATATTATATTTTTTTTAACAATATTTTTGTATCAAAAGTCATGCAACTTATTCTATATACGGCAAACACCAACTAGTAAAAGAATAAAAATAATGTCTAAAATAACAAGCAGTTTATAAGAAACAGATTCTAGTCTCACCAAGATTTTCAGTCTATTACTGTAGTTATAATAAGTAGATTAATTTTTTTAATATAAATTGCAATTATCAAAGTATTAAATTTGTAAAACAAAACAATAAAATATTGTGTATTTAAGAAATAAAATTTTCTACTTACCAGTTTCATCAATTACCATAAGTAAAACATTAACTTCATTATCAAAAAAATAGATTTGCGGAATTCACAAGACCCTTGTATCGTTGTTTCGTTATTTTAGACTACAACAGTGTATGCTTGTTGTTGGTAATTTTCATGAAAAAATTCTATGCACTCATGCAATTGTTTTGTATGTGTTTTTAAAAAGTTGTATTGGTTTCTATGCTGTTAATGTAAAGTTAATGCCTATTATTGAAAAAAATACAAAAAAAAAATTATTTATTATCAGCATCAAATTTATTTAGAAAAAAAAAATTACGAAGAATATAAATATAGAACGAAATTAAAGTTGATAAAGTGATAAAAATATATATTAAAGATACATTTATTTATTTGTGTATAGTGCCTTGCTTCTTCTTATGTGATTTTTGACGTTTTCGATACAACGTAAGTACATGAATACAAGGATACACTACGTGTTCACAAGCAAATAAACAAAAACTGTTTTCAATACAACATACAACGATACAAAAGTTTGTGAATTCGGCAATTTTTTATTTATAAAGCGACATGGCGAAATGGCGACACATTATACATTTCGACTAAATTCATATTTCCGTTCGGAAACGGAATTCAATGTACTCGTATATTTCTGTTCTTTAAAAAAATGTATAAAATAGAATGAAATCGTACTTATATTTACTAAGGGAATTGACATTTTCTAAGTCTTGTAATTACAATTAAAAAATTTTTTTCGTTTTTCACTTTTTGAAGAACTAAAATATGATTTGAACTCCAACTCCGAATACGTAATTAAACCCAAAAGTTTGAATAAACTTATTTAGGAATAGTCTATTGATGAGTTAGCTAAGCACCAATGAAACAGCTATATAGGCAAACTTATTCCCCATTAGCTTTATCCATATAATTTTTATAAATATTTTGGAATTAAGAATGAATAATGATAATAAATTAATTATTAGTAAAAAAATTGATTAAAGATATATTACAAAAAAGAAATATAAAAAATGTTTATAAATGAATTTCATCTAAATCTTACTTAGCGTACACTGAAATAAAATGCTATACTCCAAAAGAGAAATTTGCTCTCATTTTTTTCTGAAGGACCTACGCACTTTTATTAAAAATTTTTCCCTACATTCATAGAAATATTTTTAATTTATAAAAGGATTATTAAACATGAAAATGTACGAAAATTCGGTTCACAAGCCTGTTATAAATCAAAAATATTTTTTATGAATATAGCCCTTAATGTTTTAGAGGCCCTAACTTTCCTTTTCTAAAAATAGGAATTAAACTTTAACCTCGTTTGTTAAGAACCCCATTAATATCGTATATTAAACGTCGAATTCCTCATAAGAACCATAAACACTGCCCGTCAAAAACTCACCTCTCACCATTAGTCAAATACCCAGCCTCCATAAAACTTGTTATTGAAAAAAAACACAAACTATTCAATACAAAATTTTTTGCAGTTTAAATTTTTATTTGCAGCTTTACAAAAAACGAAAATATAAAACCAGCAAGAAATCATACCTACACTCACAATTAAAAAACTGTACAAAATGTATAAAAAAACATATTTCTGCTTTTCCAAACACGTATCTTTGTACTTTTTTTGGTTCTCACTGTAATTATATAAACAATCATATACATATGTAATGTATTATATGCATGTACTGTGTAACCAAACGTTTTTGGGGATTTGTAGTATTTAAATCAATAATTTTTTTGTTTATTCTTTTAAATTTAATTCTAATTTTTTTTTCTTTGTGGCTTGTTTGCTTTTATTAAAAACTAATTTATGTTTTAATATCTTGTAAATTAATTTTGAATGTAATTGTTATTAACCAGTTCTGTATTTTTTATTTAATTTATTGTTATTAAAGTGTCGTTTTGTATTTTTGATTTCCTATTCTATTAATAACTATTTAGTGAAAAAAAAACATGTTATTAAGCCTGTTTCTAAAATCTTGTCTTTTTCTTTTTTCTTTAACTTCTATTATTTCCGTTTTTTTTTTACTAAATTTTAAACAAAATTTTTATTGAAAAATTGAAAATAATTAGAATCAATTCAAATAGTAACAGGAATCGAGGCAATCCAGGTTATCAAAGCGATCGTGATAGTGGATCAGTACCAGTAATCAGTAATCGTGGAACACATCCACCGTAAGTATAAAAGTATTTTTATTTTAATTTAATCCCTGTGATATCTAAAAGACTAGTAGGACCACCTGTTAATTATATAGTTGTTAACGCAATTATTTCCCAATATGGGAAAGATATGGAAAACTAAGATTAGGAGTAAATTAGGGGTTTTTTACCAGGCTTGTAAGGTTACCTTTCCTGTATAACACAGATTATTGGCTGTGTTTGAAACAGTCTCGACATTTTTCATCGGGATTAATTATAATCGGGAGATTTTCGATCTACTTCTGTCGGATACTAACAAAACCTCATTCGAAGAGTGAAAAGTACTTTCTGATTAAGCATGGCTCTTGGACTAACGTTTTTCTATACGGAGAACACAATGAAATGTACGTACCAAATGGAATGCCGCTGCTGTAGAGCAAAGTCTTGAAGACGACGCTATCGAGCCAGGCTGACTGAATTTTTATTATCAAAAATTAGTCAGCTAAATATCAACGACGTTTGGTTTGAACAAAAGGACCAGAACACGAGACAAAATCAATTTGGTGAGATCTTTCTTTCCAGAAGTTGTCTTTTTTATAAAATTTGACGCTCTAAATTATTCTTTATTGACTATGTCAAAGTCATTGGTTTATGCCGACCCACCAGCTACTCTTGAAGAATTGCTACCAAATATTCAAGCCACCATTGACGACATAGAGCTAGATTTATTGGAAAATATTACCAAAAACTGGATTACATAACTCGCAGTCATGGCGGAGTTTAAGTGTCCTATCCGTCATTTTATACATCTCGAGTTAATGATGCCACTTTAGGTTTTCAACCCCAAATTTTCCAAATCTGCTATCCGTTTTGGGCTATTTCACCCAGTTTCTGAGATAAATAGTGTCTGTTGTGTTCTACATTCTTCAAACTTGAATTTTTTATGCATTTTGGCCACATAGAGCACTTAAACTCGCTCACGACGATATGCCGAAAATCATATTTAAAGAATCATACAAAAATTTAATGTCAACAATATTTCCGTCTTGTATTATCATTTTATGTTCTCAAGCTCTTAAAAAACACTCTCATTTCTTTTTATCCTCGTTTTCTTTTTCTGTTGTAGAAATTCAGTTTAAGTAGCCAATTAATTCCCAAATGAAATTGTTTAAATAAGTCTATTTGGCTTTAATGTAATCGTAGCTCAATTTAAACCAGCAATCTACAAATTAAATTACATTTTCTGTTTATATGTGGATCACAACCATAGGATAAGGATTTAGACTTCCTTGCGAAAATCAGACCCAAGACCTTTCGGCTGGTAGACTTCTGCACTACATGGCACAAAACCAATACAATACAAAAAGTGTCAATTGTGGTTAAAATATTAAGAAATTCTAATAAAAATTAAACTATCGTTTACACCAAAATCGTTTTTTAAAAACTTAAGCAAATTGATATCAAATTATCAAACTGAATTTAATCATATTTGGGTTTATACTCGTACATTTGCATGTAAAAGAGAGAAAATATATTAATCAACAGTTTTCTGAAGAATATTGTCTGCAAAGTGTTGTCTTTTTATAATTAAAACCTTATTTACGTATATGAGTAAAAAGACAATCGTCTGAAGATCATAAAATTCTATAGATAAGCTGTAAAACTCCATTTTTAATACGTATCAAATTATTAGGAAGCCTTCTCTAACTGCCATTCTTAAAAAAAGGGAGAAATTGTGAACAATCGCTTACACGTGCGCATCAATAATACATACATACATACATAACTGGCCTTTACAACCCTGTGTCAGGATTACGGCCTAGCTTCTCGCAGCACTCATGTTGTGTGTGTCAATTTTTTTTATCCATGAGTACCGGGACCTACAGTTTAATGTCAACTCCGAACGACAGACTTGAGAAGCTTGTTCATGACAATTAGTTACAGTCAGAGCTTTTGCCAGAAGACTGCTGAGAGGTAGTCGCCGAAAGAAATATTTTTTTCATATTTTTTTTTTTTTTTTTTTTTGTTGAAGATGTCTGGTGTCGAACCCAGGGCTCATGCCTTAGTAAGCCAACAAACTAACCACTAGACCACGGCGACTACAAGCATCAATAATTCATGGTTTTTATATGAAATGAGCCGATAAAATGCAATAGAAATGCACATTTATTGCAACCAGTAAGCAAATAGTATAAAAAATAGGAAATACTACCTTATTCTGTAGCATTTTTGGAAGCTTTAAAATATGCATAAACAATATTGCTTACAATCTTATTTATTGCTTCCAAATTTGAAAAATTTTCTGCTGGGTAGCTGAACATTTTCTTACGCTAGGCGTTTACACTGCAATGTTTTATTAAAATATTAAAAATAAGGTTGTGGCAGCATTAACTCGAGATATGTAAAAAATATGAAATGGCGGATAGAGCACACAAACTCCCGCTCGACGATATGTTAATAACACAACCCTGTTATTTTAGTAGTTGTTTCCATCAAAAACCTGTTATTTATTTGTTTACGGTTTAGTTGATTATTGCAACTGACTTCACTACTAAACGCTCTTTCAACATTGGATTTTCCAATTACAAAGAGTTGCCGCTGCGTTATTTCGGGATGCTCCACTACACTAGAAAACGCTTGTCGCTTTTATTTAGAAATGGCATTAAAGCAGCTCGTCAATTTTACAAAGCTTTGAATACGATGACTTGAACAGAGGCGCGTTTTCATTATTACTGGTTCTAATAATAGCCTGTCGAAAATGCAGTTGTCATAAGAACACTAAAACATTTTTAGCAAAGATATATGTATATAGTATATGAGTATATACGCTACGAATTTGTATTCATTATGTCCCTTTTGTATATTATTACGAATATTTTTGTTTTCTTCATTAAAAAGTTTAACGTTCTTATTATTAAAAATTTTAATTTTTTCTAAATTTTTCTATTTATTAACTTTAATTTTTTTAGACGCACACGTCCCACACTAAAACCATCTGGCACAATTGTTAGCAAAGCCCAAGAATTTATTGATATTTACAGAAACCCACCTAGTCGACCTGAGCCTTTATATCCACAACCACAACCCGACAAAACTGCTGCTAAATGTCGTAAAGATGTCTGTCTATTGCCCGATTGCTACTGTGGTGGTCGTGATATACCCGGTAAGTATGGTTTTAAAAGAAAATAAATTTAAAACCCACAAAAAATCATATACATATCCTTTAAAACTTAAATTTAAAATAAATTTGATATATAAATGTATATGTATGTATGTGTATATAGGAGATTTAAAAGTGGAGGAAGTTCCTCAAATTGTATTGATAACATTTGATGATGCTGTTAGTACATTAAATATTGATTACTATGAAGAAATTTTTAATAATGAAACGCGTAAAAACCCAAATGGTTGCCCTATAAGAGGCACATTTTATGTATCGCATGAATGGACCGATTATGGTATGGTCCAAGATTTATATGCTGATGGCCACGAAATGGCTTCACATACAGTATCGTAAGTTTATTTAAAACCATCAACTTAGAAAAAAAGTTATATATTCTATAGCCATTTAAAAAGCATCATATCGCAATCACAGCAAATCAACAAAAAAATTTAAAAAAGAAAAAAATTAAAAAAAAATACTTTTTGGTTTAATCATATTTATGAAATATTTTGTTTTTATCTTTTTTTATTTTCATGTGCTTTCTCATCATACCCCTACCTTTCAACCTATATATCTGTGTGCTTATTATCGAAACTATTACCACCATCTCTACCCCATAAATATATATTTAAATCATTACTGTCATTGCCCTTATCCAACTCATTAATTCCCTTTGTAATACAAATTCCTTTAATGGGTTTTGTGTTGTGTGTTGTAATTGAACGAAAAATACGAAAACAAAAATCGTATAAATAAAAATTAAAGGTGATCTTCCGGTGGAACAAGTTCCTCAAATTGTTTTGATTACCTTTGATGACTCTGTTAACGATTTGAATAAACAATTATATATTGATTTATTCGAAAAGGGTCGTGTTAATCCAAATGGTTGTCCCATCACAGCCACATTTTACGTTTCTCACGAATGGACTGATTATAGCCAAGTACAGAATTTATATTCAGATGGTCATGAAATGGCTTCGCATACTGTATCGTAAGTATTTCATTAAAGTATATGATTTTTGTTTTTTTTTTTTTGTAATTCTTTGATTCAAGGCACAATTCTTTTCAACAGAAAACATTTGCACGAGTAGTTAGTAAAACACAAAATATTAATATTTTATTAAACACAATAATTAAATGGCACCATCAAAATAGGGTTTTTATACAAAAAAGAAACACATATACTAAGAATATGAAAGTTAAAAGAGTTCAATCATTAAATCATAATAAATTTTGAACTCTTGAACTTAAAATTTGATATTGAATACTTTTATGATTTGGAACGGTTAATCGTAATTCTAAGATGTAATTCAAATTTCATGCTCAATTCAGGTTAGATTCCTTTAAGATTACTGCTTTTGCAAATATCTATGGCCAAAAATTTTTTTATAACAGAAATTAAGCAGAAAGATCGACGACTGAATAACCACTTTTAATAAAAAGTATGTTATAATTTATGGTGCATTTGCTATCGCACTTACTTTTGCAGCAGTTGCAAATTCCACGTTAACTAGTTGATGTTAATCGTCAATTTTTCATTGCTTTAGCAAAATAAACAACTCCGACTGAATATATAGTAAAGTTAATTACTGCGAATGGTATGTAAACTTACAAAGGGGAATCCCAAAAATAAAGGTAACTTATAAAAAAAACTTCAAAGACAAACTGGGTGTAGCATATGTATATTTCGACATTGTAACAGGCAATTATTACAACAAAAAAGAATAACATAGACAAAAATGGTCCTATACCTAAGATGCGTAAGTTTTTTTAACTAACAGCAGGGTTAAGAAGAAAGAAATGCAATGCATGAGATTCATTACATTCACTCTTTTATTGTTGTTGTGCTCCGTAGTTTACATACAAGCGTAGTTTCTGATTGTTAGAATGTGTATTAATCTCGAAAAAATTTCCCAACATGACAAAACTGTGATGAAATTTCGAGTTAAACACATAAGGAAGTGGTTCAATATGCATAGTTTTAAAAATTAGCGTCCGATTGAAGATCATGAGCGCGAATTTAGAGAAATCTAACCAATAAATAGTTTTTTATGTATCGACTGCCAATATTAAGCCCCACATTATTTATTTGTTAATCATTTGTGTGAAGGCAAACATTGGATTTATTTTTTTTTTTTAATTAATTTTTAGTGGACATACCTTATTTTCTACAAAATAATTGAGGCCTATTTACTTCAAATTAAGCTCTACAACCACATTTGTATAAAACACAGACATACAGCTCCTTTAATATTTTTAGCATGGGCTTATCCATTTTAGAAAATTCTTTATAGGTATATCAGTAGTAAGACATGTAGAAAATTATAAGTAATATATTTTAAATGCAATCTAAGCAAAGTTATTTTTTAAATGCTCCAATTTTATAAATTAGACTTCTAACCAACGAAACAAAAGTAACAAACAATTATGATTTGAAAATTGTCATTGTAATGGCCAATATAGCTTAACTCATGACAAGAGCAGATGTCTTTTTAAAGCGCCCAATTACTCCTTTTCTGCAGTATAAATACATGAACTTAAATAAGTATGTTATTAAACAGCAAATCTTTAATTTACCCAATACATACACAAATTATCCTTTATTTAAGGTAAGTTTCTTCATTACTCACATATCACTGGTATTTTTTTTTTAAATATTTAAAAACAAAATGTTTATAAAAAGCCATCAATAGATTTGCACAAAAACCCTGCACACTAACAGATACTCTTTTACTAAAACCCCTTCTTTGCACCAATATAACTCACACTTCACTTTTTAACTTAAAAAAAAAGCAAAACGATATTCCTATATTAACACTTTATACTTTGTCTGTTCCCCTTACCAACAAATGAAAAACCCAAACTTTTGTTTTGGCAAAACAAAACAAAAAAAAAAAAACAGTCACAGTTTTGGTGAACAGTTTTCACAAAAGAAATGGACTCGTGAAGTAGCTGGACAACGTGAAATCCTATCAGCCTATGGTGGTGTTAAGCTATCTGATGTAAGAGGCATGCGTGCTCCTTTCTTGTCAGTGGGCGGCAATAAAATGTACAAAATGTTATACGATTCCAATTTCACTTATGATTCCTCAATGCCTGTTTATGAAAATCGTCCACCCTCTTGGCCCTATACTTTGGATTATAAAATTTTCCACGATTGTATGATTCCACCTTGTCCCACTAAAAGTTATCCTGGTGTTTGGCAAGTGCCTATGGTAATGTGGCAAGATTTAAATGGTGGTCGCTGTTCTATGGGTGATGCCTGTTCAAATCCTTCTGATGCTGAAGGTGTTACAAAAATGATAATGAAAAATTTCGAAAGACATTATACCACAAATCGGTAAGTTAAACTAATACATATTGTATATATACATACTCGTACATCTATATAGTATATATTTGACATTAAATTTTATTTGTTTTTCTAGGGCTCCATTTGGTTTGTTTTATCATGCGGCTTGGTTTACTCAACCTCATCATAAGGAAGGTTTTATTAAATTTTTGGATGCTATTAATGCTATGCCTGATGTATGGATTGTTACCAATTGGCAAGCTTTGCAATGGGTTAGAGATCCTACACCTATATCGAGAATAAATTCATTCCAACCTTTCCAATGTGATTATTCCGTAAGTAGAGAATTGATAGTAAAAAAAACAATTTCTTTGTAATATATCGATTAAAAATGTAAAGCCTTTTGCAAAAAATAATGCCCTATGCTGAAAATCGATATTGAGTAAAGCACAAGTCGAATGGCATTTTAAATTCATATAATTTGTAGTTTAACAAAATTTCGTAGTTTGTAACTTTTTTGACTTAAGCTCGCAACGCATGACGGTCAGAACGCCTGCTATGACCTTTACAGTGCACTCGTGATAACTTGAACACCGTCTAACATGAACATCACTTAATGTGAGCATGACTACTCTGTAATGTGAGCAAATTCAGAAAGCTCTCTAGCGTGAACCATTTCTTTATTGCATGTGACTTTGATATCACAATTAAAGCATTGCTTTATTAACTTTTATGTTGCATTTTACTTGCCAATGCTACTTGTGTTGATGCTACCACTGAAATCCATGAAATTTGGTAAAACGAAAAAAATCACAACCATGATTTTCTCGTAATGTCGTTTTGTTTTAGTTAATAATAATAAAATATTAATAATTCAAATAACAATAAAAGAATTTCACTTTCAAGCCTGTTAAATGCAGCTTTATGTTGTAAAATTTTATACATTTTACATGAAATTCGACAATCGCTAAAGTGAACAATTTCGCCAGCATGAAACTCCCTTGGTTTTAATTAGTTCATGTTTCTGTAACACTGTACACTGTTACAAAATTTCATTGTTACAAAATTCAAACTGAAAGTTTAAATAACAAAAAATATTTTTCGTATATGGGCTGAACCACCTCAACTCAACTTAAAATATGCCGTTTTTGAAATGACTTTTTCCGAAAATGTAACTTTGGGAGTGGAGATAGGGGGTAGGTATGTCCGGAAGAAAAGTTGAGAGTAAAACATTAGTGAAGGTCGGTCTTACATTTTACCCCTCCAGGGCAGTTGTGGAGCTTTTTGTGGATTATTATTCCTTCAACCCAACCTTTGACCCCGATGAGGAGCCATTTGCCCCCATCCCACATCCCTTCTTTTTGGCTCATGTATTTTTTTGTTGAAACTCACAAAATAAGCGGTTCTAGCTAATCGAAATCGAAATATCGTATACTATCCCACCCCTATCAGAATAGTTTTAATCTCATTCATTTGCGATTTGATTTTTATTTCTTGATCCAAAAAGACCTCCACTCTGAAATTTTTCACAACTGTAGAGAAGGAAACTATCTTTGGCATAATTTTTTTTTTTTTTAATTTTTAAAAAGGTCGCTTTCGGAGATATATGCTTCCGACTTATAGGTATTGCTTTGTAAATACATTTGTTTGGTCTTTATATAGAAAATGGGGTATAATTAGTTAGTTTATAACTTTTTGAGAATAACGCTCATTTGCGAGAAGAGTAGCATAACTCAAAAAAAGCGATTCAGAGATAAATGTATTTAAAGATTTTAATATAGCCTAACGTACTTATGTATATGAAAAGTAGAAGACACTTTTGGTCAATAAAAAAAGAGATAAAAATACAATTTTTAAATTACAGTTCGCCTCATATTTCTGCATTATTAACACATTTTTGGAGTTATTTCACTCTTCTCGCATATGAGCGATAAGTATTTGTAGTTTTTATTACCACCTTTAGGAAAAGTCTCCTGACGAGTCTCTGAAGCAGAAACGAAATGGTTTATCCCCATAGCAATACATTTTATATATATTTATATTAGAAGTTAAATGTTACAAATATTTTTTAATTTATTTTTCAGAAAAAAAAAAACAATTTTTGACTGTATAATTTTTGTCTTTAATTTTTTCTAATTGTGTGTCTCTTACAGGATCGTCCAAAACGTTGTAATAACCCTAAAGTTTGTAACCTTTGGCATAAATCTGGTGTAAGATATATGAAGACCTGTCAACCCTGTCCAGATATATACCCATGGACTGGTAAGACGGGCATACGATCATCACGTATCGACAACGATATTGAAGAATCAACGTAAATAAAAAGCAAATTAAATATGTAAAAAATATTTTTGAAAAACTTTATATGGCACAAAGTATTAAAATATTAAAAATTTTATAGAAAAGAAGCAAAATCCTAAAAAAAAAACAAAAATAAATTCACTCCTCTATTTAATTAAAAAAAAAATTTATTTGAAAAACAAAGACAAAAATTAAGCACAAACTTAAAGAAAAATTTTGTTTTTAAAATAAAAAACAAACACAATTTACTACTTATTTTAATTGTCTAGTTAAGTAAATTTTGTTTAGTAAAATTTTTTTTATTAAAAATTAAAAATGTTCTTTAAAGAAAGCAAAATTTTATTTATTGTTTAAGAAAAAAAACATATTTATTTTTTCATTTCGGTGTTTTTTCCATTTTAGATAGTTTTTTCATTATCAAACCAAATTATTTATTCAAAATTTTGTTTTATTTTTAATTTTAAGTTTTTAATTATTATTTTAGAAAATTAGTAAAAATATCTTTAAAATTTTTCTGTTAAAGAAAAGAAACCTTAATATGGCCACATTTAATAGCAATATTAGTATTAATTTTCTTATTTGCTTATAAAGCCCAAACACAATATCAGCTGCTGTTCTAATCAAGTGATAGTACCATCAGCCGTAAGTATATTTGTAACAGCTGCTAATGTGATAACAAAAATAATGTAATGATTTTATGAAAATCCATAAAAGGAATATTTTAGTTCCACAGCAAGTTGTTGGTATATTTTATGCTTGAGGCATAAAGGTTTATTTGATTATGCCAATACGCTGGCATTGTGTATTGGAGTCCCGTATTAGATTTGAGCAGTTTTAGAATAATTTTTTTAAAACAAAATTTTATATTTCTATTGTAAAATATTTGAAAAAATTATAACTTCTTGAAAGAAAATAAAAATGTATTATAAATAATTATACATAAAATAATATCATTTAATATAAGTTGTCATAAAACATAGTATAGAATATGTGATAAATGAAAACTACTTTTAAGATACAAGTATATATAGAAGACAAAAAAAAAACAAAATCCTATACGAGATAATGCTAAAACATACTTTTTCACAGAACTTAAAACGCAAAACAAAACAAAAAATACTCATTTATTAACAAAAATGTGTGTATGTAGCCTTCTATGTATGTAAATCCTGTTGTATTTTTATTTGTTTATTTATAAGTTTTGTAATTATTCCATTATAAATCATAATTTTTTGTAATTTTCTTTATAAAGTTGCTTCTTTTTTTTCAAATAAATTTTCATATTTTACCATAAACTTTGTCTAGTTGTTATTATAAATACAGGAATTTATTTCAGAGATTTATTTGTCAATTTCGTTTTTCGCATTAATTACACTATGCGACAAATGAAGACTTTTGGAAAAATGCAAGAACTCCAAAGTACTACCAAAACTTAGTAAAACCCTGTACTGGGTTTGATCAGATTGACTACCAATTTTTTTTATGGACCTCAAAAGATTTTGAAAATTGCTGCATCACTCAATAAATGGTGTCCTCAGTTTTTGGGCAACAGCTAACTCAAAGTTAAAGATACTTTTTAACTATGTATGTTCGACCCTACTATACAACTTTCGTGAACATATCAATACAATCTAAACGTGTCTAGGCATCCAAAATAGCTTAAAAAACCAATTTGTAACCTAAAAATGTTATTATTCACTATTTTTTAAAATAATTTTATTTTTAATTTTATTTTACTTTTGTTTTAATTTTTTTTTTATTTTTTATGACGCTTTCTGAAATATAATTGATGCTTTATGAATTACAAGTGGTAAATTCACACAAATAATTTACTCTTCTTCACGTATATTTGTACACATTTCTGTTTTTGAACTATTATTAATATAGAAGTTGCATTCCTTAACGCTGTTTTTATGCAAAAAAATTCTGTACAATGCAAGGTTTCTGCTAAAACACGCTATGCATTGCTTTGCAACTTGCGTTTAGGAAGTCGGCCAATATATTATCAGTTTATTACGGCTTATTCAGTCGAATAATATATATATATATATATATATATATATATAATATATATAATATATATATATATACATATATATATATATATATATATATATATATATATATATATATTATTATATATAGTCGAATAAGCTCCTAATGAACGTATAGTTATGAATACTGCAGTTAAAATATATTTTAATTTTCTAAGAACATCGATAGTTTTCTATCACAAGTTTAAAAAAAAATACTTATATTTCTTTCGATAATGCAATAATTTCAAAAAGAATTTTTTAATTTCCTTAGGCCGCAAATCAAAGAAAGCAGCCTAGAAATTTCTGACATCTTATGATACTTTAAATATGTACATTAGGGCTGGTCGATCTAAATAAGAAATTTTGCCCAAGGAACCATACCTCTAAAATGAATGAAATTTTCGTTATTTTGATCCAAAAGTCAAATTTTGATAAATATCACGTTGACCCATTAAAAGTACCCGAATTGAGTCTGAATGTATGACCTACTACCACTTACTTTGAAATATACAACAATTCATGCTTACAAAACAGTTCATAGTCCTATAAAATTATGTCATGAATTACATAGTTTTTTTGCTAAGAGACCGCAAATAAGAGGGCGTATACTTTATATTTATTATATTATTGATTATAGAAGTGAAGTCATATACAATGATTATTGTAAAATAATATGGACAGGGTAACAATTTGTAATTTGTGGTCGCCGTAGTCTAGTAAGTAGTTTGTTGCCTTACTAGACAAGAGCTCCGGGTTAAAACCCCAGCTCTGACATCTTGAAAGAAAGATATATAAAAAAATATTTCTTTCGGTGACCACTTCATAGCAGCCTTTTGTCAAAAGCTCTAAAAGTAACTGATTGCCATGTGCAAGCTTCGGAGTAGATTTTAAACTGTAGACCCGGATACTCATGGATAAAAATTCGTGAAGCTAGGCCGTAACCCTGAAACAGGGTTGTAATGACCAATTATGTATGTATGTACATGATTGATCATGGATCATGTAATTGAACGTTTGCCTGGCAATCCTTATACGACGGCATGATGTTTTGTATTTGGGTTTTATACAGGATATCGTTAGATACCGTGTATACTTCAATCTGACGAACTGAATATGAGGGACAAGCTGACCGAGCTCACGAGTGCTGTATATTTCAAAACGACATCGCACACTGGTTCAAGAGCGGCATTAATTCATTTTTTTATGCCTTCTGATTTTTTTATAGTTTGTAATAAACAATCTAACTATTATTTACCAAAAATATTAGGCTTATATCTTTATTACTTTTTTTGTCCAGAGACATTCAAAGTTGACCTTAGTGAATGAGTTTAAAACGACCGTATTATATGGGCAATTTCAAAAATTTTCAACATTTGTTGAAATTGAGTTCAGATGCTTATTATTTCTCCAGTTTTTCGAATTGACCAAAACGGTCTAAAGGGAAAGGTAGGCCACACTAGAAAACTGGGAAATTCGAAATTTCAGACCATCAGTTCTTTATTTTTAAAAGTTATGAGCACTCAAATATCGAAAAGCTCAAAAAAAGGCTTGAAATTTACAAGAGTTTTTTCATATTTCATCACTTTTCTACTTTTAGTTTTAAACTTCCGATGCCCACTGATATAAAATAAAGTCACTAGACTTTGTAGATATTTACACTATAAAAGTTATGCCCATACTACTATTTGAGAAAAAGTGGTACAGCGGTTCATTTTTGAAACCAAAATTTTCCCAATTTTTCATTTTCGCAGTTTTTTCTATGGCGATTTTGCACCGTTTAAGAATTGCATTTCGTCAAGAGTATTTATTAGATGGTGTAATTTGCTAAAATTTGCGCCATATCACGTCGATGTCAGGCTGCTAGTTGCTGAGAACGATGACCTCAAACTTTTATAGAATTAGCGTAAATTTGTCAAAAATGACAGTTTTTCGCGCCTAACATTTGCAATCTTATTTAAAACTGGTTTATGTATTGCGTGATCTAAACTTCTTAGTAAATGGCACCACAAAGTCAAGAAGGCGTTAAAATATTTTGAAACGCAAAAATTTTATAAAGAAAATAAAACTTTTGCGAAATTTCATGTTTTTGTTTCGGGTTTTTTTTTAGTTAATCAGTGGTTTAAAATCAATCTAAAGTAATGGAAATGAAGTGCGGCGGTGAACTAAAGATCATATATAATTACGGTTGAATTCGGTCCATATTTAGCGGGTACAGCGGAATTTTTCCTCAAACACATTTTGCTTTGTGACATCTGGGGGGTTACTATGTAATTCGATTCGATAGTTAAATATTTCGGATACGGATTTTTCCTACCAACTAACTCGAATTCGTAAATACATTTGCTACTTTCGGTTTGCCCTATTCAATTATCGGATACTCGTACTCTACTTTCGGATGTGCATCACTATGTATTTCGAATGTAAATGTCAAAGTTGCTCGAAAGTTGTCATTTGCACTCGTTTGATGTTGAGGTAACGGATAAAATATAAAAAAATTAAATAAATCAAAACATCGACACCAAACGTTGAAAATGTAATTATTTCTTAAATTTATGTACATACATTTATAGATAAAAATTAAATCTTTTTCAATAGGGAAAATGCTACGAAGAATATCAATCCGAAGCAAAGGCAATTTGAAATTATGCTCAATTTTATGACAGACCATCCGCAGATGGCTAAGGGCTGTATAAAAGCTCCGGACGCCAAACAAGCTTCTAACAATTTATGGACATGATTGGCAGAAGATTTGAATGCAGCCGGTCCACCAATGCGGGAAGTAATCGGTTGGAAAAAAGTAAGTAATATATAGTTTACCCATAAATGGAAATAAATTTTTTTGTTTAGGTTTGGGCAGATCACAAGACCCATCTTAAGGCCAAATTGCGGAAGAACCGCATTAATTTTTTGGGCACAGGCGGTGGTCCAGCGAAAATGTATTCTTTTACCGCATTCGAAGAAGGTGTAATTAATTTACTTGAAATGAAGGAGGCGGTTGATGGTATGAGTGGGGTCAGGAAATTTGGTGTAAACAACAGTACCCCCGCAACCGGCGACGACACTGGTACGGCCACAAGTAGTAACGACGTCGAGCAAGATGTTTCACATATGCTCAACTGCATAAATGATCTGAGGGAGACGGATGAATTGGCGTCTGCTCCTTCCCCACCGCGTTGTTCGTTAGCTGCCCGCACGCCCATCACACGACGATCACCATTCAATCGCACTGTGCCAAAAAAGCAGACATTGCTGGAAAAGCAAGTGAATGGTCAAATGGAGTACCACAAGCGCTCTATATCTCTCTTGGAAGAGGTCAACAGCAATTTAAAATCTTTAGTTAGATACAAAAGAAGACAAGTGGATATACAAGAAAAAAATTACAAGCTTGCAGAAAGAAAATTCGACCATGAAATGAAGTTGAGCATAGAAAATCAAAAACTTAAACTTGAAAAGCTTAATTTAAAGAGAGAGATGCTAGAAATTGAAAAAAGCCGAAATTCATAAGTTATATCTAACCTTTTTGTCTAGTATTTAAGTATGTGATATTACCATTTAAAATTTTTTTCTTTCCTAAAACCACTATAAATGAATTAGAAAAACTTCAATGGAAATAAATGAATGAACATTTTATAAATTGTTTTTTATTTGATCTCTTAAGGATTGGGATAAGGCTAAGAACTGATTTCTGTCTTCAGAATCTAAAGCAGTTGTTGAGGCCAATTCCATTTCTTCTTCATTATACACTATTTCTGGAGGTAGTTCGACATTAAGCTCTAAACAAATATTAAGTAGCGCACAGCATACATTCAATAGCAACCGTATCCATTTTTACAATGCACAAATATTTCTAGTTTATTTTTTTTTTTTCATTGTTTTGACATTTTGCGTAATAAGTGCTGCCAATGTTGAATAATACATTCGAAAGTAGCGCCAAAATTATTTCAATTAGTGGCAGCACTTTTCGTTCGATCCGAAAGTGTTACATGGTAAGAGTTTAAATTCGGATCGAATACAACTTTCGAGCTGTTCATACTTTCGAATCGAATTACATAGTAACCCCCCTGCAGTTATGTATAGATTCCGCCGCGATTGACACCAAATGACTTGATAATAAAACCGAATAGGCATTAAAAAATTTTCATGATTTTAAATTTTACAGATCAAAAAAAAATCCTAACCTCAAAAATAATTCTTATATAATTTTTTTTATTTTTTAAATTTGCAAGTCAAAACATTGTTTTTCTGTAAATTAGTTATGCGTTATATAAACACATATTATAACAATCGGTGAAACATTCATATTTTTGCAAAAATTCGCGTTTTTTAATGTTAAGGAATTTTAATTACAATTGATATGTTTTATGTATTTTATCAGTGCATTGATGAATTTGGACTGCACTGATGAATTTGAAATAAGTTTCATGCATCCATACAACATTTATTAAAATAAACCAATAAATTTAATTTAAAATTTTTTTTAAGAAATTTTAACTTAAAACCTCCATAACTTTTGCGCCGTTTGCAATAAATGATTAACGCGAACTGTTTTGGTATGCTAAAATATCACCCTTCACGTGACCAAAGCATCATTCGTGTCATCCAAAAAAAAAAAAAAAATTTGAAAAAAAAAATATCAAAATGTCGAAAATTTTTGAAATTGCCCATATACGCTACCTTTTATCGCTTCATGCTTTTAAAATACTCTTGCACTGACACTAAAAAGATTTTTTCATACAATTGGACGTTATGTATGATATATTAATATTAATATGTACATATTATGTATATGCAAATAAAAAAATTTTCAAATGTAAAAAAAAAATTTTTACTACAAAAAATTTTCCAAAAATATATATTTTCTCCAACTTCTATGGATTGCATCATCTGATCTCCAACGAGTTCCAGCCAGATACTTATATCAAATTAAAGCCTGAAGTCTCAGATAATGATTTATTAAAAATTCAACTGCCCGTTTTTGCCCCTAAGCAATTCCGGTTTAAAAAACTAAAAATTGTTAGGAAAAATTTTCTTCACAATCATGTAATTGCAATAGAGGTTTGTATTAAAATCTATTGCATTGCACTTTTCTGCAACAGATTTTATTGCAACTTGTCTGCAGTTTTCCCGGCCATTTTGAGCAAATTCATAAGTTTGTTTAACGTTCTGTAAAAACTTGAGGATTTTTTTGGGAAAATTCAAAGAATAGGCTTTAGGGTTCATTCGGTTCCAGTAATAAGGTGAATATAGCCGGACCTATCTTTGATTTAAAAGAAAAACTGCAAATTTTGAAGCTTAGAAAGCAATTTTAATTCGGTCATATCTACTACACTACATGCGCAATCTAAACAACTATTTCTACGAATTATAAAGAAAGTGCTGTATTTCAATAAAAACGGCATTGAAAAGTTATCAATTAAAATATATGGCATATGCAAGGTACTGAACTGTGAGAAAATTTTCCTCAGTTTTCGTTTTACTATATTTAAGTGACTTCAGTAGACTTTTTCTAAGACAAAATATTCCTTTTTAATTAAATAAAATATGAATTTCTCTCAGTGAAATACTCTTCTTTGGAACGGAATTATTTGATTTGTAAAAAATAGTTTTAAAAAATCTAATTTTTGTCACCAAAATACCGCCTTCACAGAGTGCAAGACTGTGCGATGGGCGTGGCAGATTTTAATGAAACATGGCATGCGTCTTTTGACTTTTCTAAGAAGTATTTTATGTACTAAATTTTAAGACTTTATCTTTTATAGGAAAGGTTATCCATTTTGATTAATTTAGTCAGTATAATACTTCGTGCCAACTTTTAAATTCTTAGGTTCACTCCTTATATTTTTTGCACAAAAATGTATGAAGCCGTACCAGTGTGCATCGAAAATTAACCCCCTAAACAATATTTTATGTAGTTTTATACAGCAAAAAATAATTAAATAATTTCCATGAATTATCTCGTAAACTATATAAACTGCAAGTATATTATATTTAACTATTATACTAATAAATTGAAACTTTTTCTTATTTCAAAAATTAAAAGAGCCCAAACCCAAAACATATAACTTTAGACTCTATAACAAACGTTCTCAGTAAAAGTACTTCAAGAACTGTAACTGAGACAAGCAATAAAATATGAAAATAAAAATAAATATTGAGAAATCAAAATAATACTTTCCAACAGACCTCGCGGAATTATTAAATATTTTTATGTGAAAATGATTTTATAGCCTATAAAAAGAAAAAAAGAAGTATGTATGGAAAAATTATTGAAAAGAAATTTAAAGTAATGATAATGAACAAAATATAAATTTCATAGAGGTTGTGACCCATAGCGTGTTTTCTATGTGTTTTTGGTCAACCAGTAGACAGTCTGCAACACATTACAAATCGTAAATAATAATTTTGTTTTAACATGCAGCTGAACGTTAGAACAGATTAAATCATAAATACAAGTGACGATAAAAATCACAATTTCAAAAGGTTTTAAACAATTGTCAAGTTAACACCATTATTAGAAAAACAATAAAAAATAAAGAAAAATAAAACATTTTATTTTATTTTTGAAAATAATTTGTTTAAAATGTGGCAAAACTGTTTTATTTCAATAATCTTCTTAATACTTGTACATACCGGTCTAATTCTAACTTTGAATGACAGAAGTCACATCAAGTGTTTAAGTGATAGAGTTATTAAACGTTACCAACTCAATACCGATATATATCGATCATGTGAACATGTAACTGAGGATAGTGTTTATCTGCCACGTGTCCGTCGACATATTGAACCGATTTTTAAAGGAAAACCCAAACCTCGTGGGGAGTTGTTGGCGACAAAATTTAATTTACAAACAAATAATAATCAAGCAAATTCTTTAATTAATTTAATTTTTAAAATTGCTACAGAATATTTAGCTAAATGTCCACCAATAATTTATTACGATAAATCGGTTAAAGAGTCCGATAGCTTACTTTTGGAATTGTTATTTAAATCTTTTCCCATGACATATTCTCATGGTGAAATTAATGCTCGCTATGAGTCTAAAAATAAAAAATTAAAGTATGCAGTCGATAGTAATTGCAAAAGTTATATTCTATTTTTAACGGATCCTTCAATGACGCGAAGTATTATCGGACCACAAATTGATAGCAAAGTTGTGGTTGTATCCAGATCGACACAATGGAAACTAAAAGACTTTTTATCTTCCGAGTTTTCTTCGAATATTATCAACTTACTAGTGATTGGAGAATCTTTGACATCAAACTTTAATAGAGTGAGTACAGCGACAACAATCAATTCAATCAAGAAAATCCATTTTACGCGTTATACTTAATTAAGTACATTCAAGCAAAAGAAGCCATAAGTAAGATTTTAAAAGGTTTAATTGATTTTTGTGTATTACGTAAGGTATTCAAAATGTTTTATAAGGAAAATTAAATACAACTTCAATACGATACAAGTTTTTATATCTTTTCAATAACGTTCTACTACTTACTTGCAATGTAAATTAAAGAATCTCAACTGAAAAAAAGCAAATTTAAATGTATCGTGTATTTCATCAAGTACTTTTTTTAATTTTTAAATTCAAATAAAAAATATGTGTGCGAGATATCATCGGAATTTTTTATTTGAAAAACTTATTAATGTTACAACTAAAGTTACAACTAGTAACGTTTTGAGACAGTCATATTACTAGTTGTAAAAATACTGTCGCAAAATTAACAAATATAAACTAGTCCAAAAGAGACAAAAATAAAAAGAGAATGAAAAATCATGAATGGTGCGCTCTGTTACTAGTATAGTACTAGTACGTAACTATGCACAAATGAACTAGTTGGTCTTTTATGACAACCTAATGTTAAAATCGATAGTTCGATATGTGAAAAAAGGACAGATATGCAACCAGTCTGAAGCAAAAAGCAACTAGTTCACTTTTAATCACATACTAGTTATTTTGTCTGCAGGGTATGTGTAGAATATAACAGCGCATACGAAATGTCCAATTTTCCATAACACTGGCTCATAAATCAGGCTAAATTTGACCGATGACTTGGGTTATACATACATACATACAGTGGTACAGTAAAGTCTGCATACCCCCTTAAAAAACGATGCTTTGAGCTATCTACGAGCAATGCAACAGCAAAATACATTTTAAACAATTTCATACCAACAACAACAACAAAATTTCGAGAAAAAATTTGTTTTCCAAAAGCATTTATTATTAAAAATAAAAAAAGGTCATTTTTTAAACACAGAAAAGTCTACATACTTTGTACAAAAAATTAATTTTACATAAAAATAAAAGCAAAAGTAAACAAAATTAATATTTTGTGGGCCCGCCTTGGCTTTGTATGACAGCATTTAATCTATTTTTCAAAGAATTTACTAATATTTTTGTGTAATTATTTGAAATTAAATTCCATTTTTTAAGCAGAGCGTTTTTAAGGTCCTGTTTATTTTTAATGTTCCTTTTTCTAACCCGAAGGTCTAGTTCATCCCATAAATTCTCAATGGGGTTCAAATACGTTAACTGGGGATAAAATGAAGTTGATGAGACATGTTATAGAGTAACCATTCTTTAACAACACCAGCGGTATGCTTTGGGTCATTGTCTTGTTGAAAGTACTAACCTTCTGTAGGACACAACTTATCCGTGGATTGCCTTGGATTATCTTTGAAAATATTCAAATATACCATGCGATCCATATTAATATCGATAAATGCTAAATTGCCCACTCCAGCCGCCGTCATGCACACCCATACCATAAAGGAGCCTCGACCGTGTTTCACTGTAGGAAACAAGTTTTTGGGTAATATTGCTTCATTATTCCGACGCCACACTTTTTATTTTCAGTCTAAATAAATCAAGTTGAACTTGCTTTCGTCAGTAAATAAAACATTTGCCCAAAAATCTTCATCTTTATCAATGTATTTCTTAGCAAATTCGACAAGTTTTTGCATATTTATTTTACTTATAAAGGGTTTCTTTCGAGTTACACTGTTATGAAGTCTATTAATTTTCAATAGATGTCTCACCGTTTCTGGATGCACTGAAGCAATATCCTGGCCTTCCAAAGTTTTTGCAATATCTATTGCAGTAATTTTAGGGTTTTCTTCAACATATAACAAAATTTGGCGCCTTGCACGCAGAGTCAGTTTAGGTGGGCGACCACTTCTTGGTTTGGTTGCCTCATTTTTTGTTTGTTTATACTTTCGAATTATTGTCTGAATGCTTGATTTTAGATGCCCAACTAGTTTTCCAATCTCTTTTAATGACTTATTTTCTTTATGATACTTTACAATAAGCTCACGTACTTGAACACAGATCTCTTTACCCATTTTGGTTAAATAAGAAAAAGTACAATGTTAACATCCAACACAACAACTTCATTTCTACTAATAGTGTTTAGTAAAGACGCCTGAAATGGTTAGTAGCACTGTTTGAGAACAGAGTTGTATTATATCTACTTTTCGACATAGCCGTATGCAGACTTTACTGTGCTTAAAAAATGATTTTTTTTTTAATTTTTGTTAATAAATGTTTTTGGCATAACATTTTTTTCTCAAAATTTTGTTGTTGTTGTTAGTTTGAATTTGTTTGGAATGTATTTTACTGTTGCCTTGTTCGCAGATAAATCAAAACATCGTTTTTCAAGGGGGTATGCAGACTTTACTGTGCAACTGTACATAACTGGCCTTTACAACCCTGTGTCAGGATTACGGCCTAGCTTCTCGCAGCACTCATGTTGTGTGTGTCAATTTTTATCCATGAGTACCGGGACCTACAGTTTAATGTCGACTCCGAACGACAGACTTGAGAAGCTTGTTCATGGCAATTAGTTACTCTCAGAGCTTTTGCCAGAAGACTGCTGAGAGGTAGTCGCCGAAAGAAATATTTTTTTCATATTTCTTTTTTTGAAGATGTCAGAGCCTGGAGTCGAACCCGGGACCCATGTCTTAGTAAGCCAACACACTAACCACTAGACCACGGCGACTACGATGACTTGGGTTATGTTGCCTCTAAATACCGCTGTGGTTTATGGCTTATTTGCATATATTTGCAAATAAGTTCACATCACCTCAACGTGAAGTGACCATGACCTTAAATCTCTAGTGCAGAATACCCAATGTGATATATGCTGTATAGTACGTATCGCCGATCTGTTGACGACATATGTCGTCAGTGTCCCCATCATCCAATTCAGGAAAAATGCACGGAAAAATTCCAGTAGGTAGGATAACTGGTTTTTTGGGCTATGGGGAGCAAGTAACCAGGATTAACGTTTTATTTAATACGTACCGCCACAGCTGCAAACAACCGACTGTCCTGCTCTACGACAATAGAGCAGAGCATGTGTTGTCTGGTGTATAAATGCCAATCCTATTCACATTTACGTCCCGTATTACCTTTTCTAACAAGATGAGAAAAAATTACACTACAGACTGTCTCCTTGTCTAAAACCGCATTTAGTACTGAATGGCTCGGAGAGGATCTTTACCATCTTAACTAACAATAACACATAACGTCTAGGGCTGAAGAAAGCTGCTCAGTAGTCCACGATTAGATGATGGTGAATGTTGATCTGTTTTTTCTGGATCTACTCTAGGATTTGGCTTAGTGTGAATATCTTAGTTGATGCCAAATTAACTCGCCGACTTTAATCTTTAATTTTAATTTTTTATTTTAATTAATAGGTTTAAATCTCATGCAAAATACGCTTGAAATTGTTTTATAAGGAATGGAAAAGAGACCTATTCCTCTTTCATTGGCACATACTGTCATGTCCCCTTTTCTGTGCACTGAAAATATTATGATATGGATTCTATGCGTGTATGCGTGCTTCTAGCCAGATTGTACAGACTCTTGCCGGCTAATTAGTCCTCAATTGGGTTACAGAAATTCCGACCTAGGATGCTGGCTAGGCAGTAAGAAGTTTTCTCGGTATTATCAGCCATACTTTCCATATGCCAAAGCTTCCAGTTTAACGTTTCACTCTTTGTGTACTCCATTCTGACTGCTGTACATCTCGATTTGGTTACACTCATGGATTTCCACTTTCTTTGCCCTCCTTTGAAACAAACAATGCTACTCTCTGTGCGTTTGTCAGTGGCGGTTAATCTGGATTTGGGACCAGTGCTAGGGCATATTTTCATCTGCTATCACAATGAGCCGCAATGTCTGTTGAAATGAGGTTTGTTTCAGCGAGACTGTCATTCCCTCCTAACCTGACCAAGTTAGCCACTTCAATGAAGTATGAAAAAGAGTAGCACCAAACAATCATAGTAATTACGTTATTCGAGCCTTAGGATAAAGCGTTTTCCCATTTTTCTCTATTATCCACTTCGTCAAAACGGTATCAATAGCAAGATTCGGTCTTCTTTGCGTTTTTGAAATCCTAGAGACCGCTATAATTTCTAGTATATTCGTAAAGACATATGACTTAAGAATAAAACCAAACTAAAATACCTCAAATCAATAGCCAGAATATAATGTCTTTAGTAATCATACCATCTAATTCAGACCAAAACAAGGACCTAAACATATAAACCTCGGACAGTATCATTCTCAACATGAACATATGATACCAGCAGCGCAAAAGTTATCGGAAGTGTCTATTTCTCCGACATGAGCATCTTGACGTAAATGGTTTTTAATAATTGCACAAGGATAAAACAATTTTATCATGTGCACATATTCTTGAACATTTTATCCGTACATATTAATTTGGTAAAATGAACTACGTAGATGACAGATGTAGCTTTAACAATATGACTGTTATTAACTCGCAACGTTCAAAAGTCTGTTTACTAGTCGTATAAAAATATCCTTCTGATATTTTGTTAATATCTTTGCCAGGAACGTCCTTATGTTTTATATACCCATAAACTGTATGCCGATGGCTTGGGTTCTAACACACCAATAGTACTAACGAGCTATGTAAACGGAGCCTTGTCACGTCCACACATTAATCTGTTTCCTCGAAAATTTGAAAACGGTTTCGCTGGACATCGGTTCCGAGTAATGGCCGGTAATCAGCCACCTTATATGTTTCGTATAAAATATATTGACTATGGTGGAATAATGCAAGCACGTTGGGATGGTGTAGAATTGAGATTACTTAATATGATTGGGAAGAGTTTAAATTTTTCAGTTGACGTAATTGATACACCCAATAAATTAAACAGTAAAAGGTATACAACGTTCACATGCTTGTAAAATTTTTCTGATTTGATAAATTATAAACTGAACTATTTTTAAGTGTTGCAGAAAATTTGGATTATTCTATAGGCCAACGTATGGCAGATGTGGGCATGCTAGGTGCTTATATAACGAGAGAACGTTTAGAACAAGCTGATATGTCAGTGGGTCATTCAACAGATTGTGCAGCTTTTATAACTTTAGCTTCTAAAGCTTTACCGAAGTTTATATCTATTAAATTTGTTTAAAATTATAATTCATCAATATTTCTATTTTACAGGTATCGTGCCATTATGGGCCCTTTTCAATGGCCTGTGTGGGTTGCTTTAATTTGTATTTATCTTGGAGGAGTATTTCCAATTGTATTTACCGATCGCTTAACTTTAAGTCATTTAATGGGTAATTGGGGTGAAATAGAAAATATGTTTTGGTATGTATTTGGCATGTTTACAAATTCTCTTACATTTTCCGGCAAATATTCTTGGAGCAATACGAAAAAAGTTTCCACAAGATTACTTATTGGTTCGTATTGGATATTTACGATTATAATAACGGCATGCTATACTGGTTCAATAATAGCATTTGTAACATTACCAGCATTTCCGGACACTGTTGATTCGGTCATGGATTTATTAGGTCTATTTTTTCGTGTTGGAACTTTGGGTAAGTTTTGACAGCTTTATTTAAAAACGTATTTTATTTCCCATACCAAGCAGTGAATGCTGCACAGAAAGCACTTTGAAAGTTGAGTTCTGATATTTACTTTCAATTTAAAACCATTATTTTATTAGTAAGGTGGTGCGTCTCTATAAAGTGTAACACCCATTTTTCTTAATAACTTTTTTCACCTTTAATCAAAATTATTTTTCTTAATCACAATATCTTTGAAAAATGTGTCAGATTTTAAAATGTATCAGTTTGTCAAATTTGACTTGTTAGTTAGTTCACAATGGATAATCAAAGACAAGTGCATACAAAAATTATTCAAATAATTCAAAAAAACCATATTGGAGTTATACAAAAGTTGCTAGGGAAGTCCACGTGACCAGGCAATGTGTTTCCAGAGTGGTCAAAAAGTTCAACAAAGACCTAAAAATTTAAAGAAAGCCTGGAACAGGTAAAGCAAAACTGGTAACGAACGACGCGAAAGCCAAAAAGGTTGAGAAGCTTTTGCTGGCTCTTCCAAACATTTCTGGTCGCGAAGTGGCCCGGCGCGAGCAATGTTCGGAAAGTTTTGTGCGCCGAGTTAAAGCTAAAGCTGGCCTTAAAACATTTAAAGTCCAAAAAGTTCCGGATAGAAATGCTAAGAAGAATATTGAAGCAAAAAAAAGAGCAAAACTCCTCAAAAAAGAATTTTTTCAAAAGTTCGAATGTTGTGTAATGGATGATGAAACTTACGCTTTTGCAGACTTTGCGCAGCTTCCTGGCCAAGAGTTTTATGTAGCGGATAGTAGAGGCAATGTTTCTGAAGAGTTTCGAACTAAAAAACTATCAAAATTTCCCAAAAAGTTCCTAGTTTGGCAGGCTATTTGTAGCTGCGGCAACAGAAGTGCATCGTTTGTTACATTGGGATCAATAAACTCAGATATTTATATCAAAGAGTGTCTTCAAAAGAGGTTGCTTCCATTTCTAAGACAGCACAACATATCAACATTCTTCTGGCCAGATTTGGCAACATGTCACTACAGTAAACGCGCAATAGACTGGTATAATAAAAATAATGTTATTTTTGTTCCAAAAGAGGCTAACCCAACAAACTGCCCAGAGCTGCGGCCTATTGAAAAATATTGGGCTCTGGTCAAAAGAGAACTCAAGAAGAGTACATCTGTTCCCAAAACCATTACTAGTTTTCGATATAAATGGACAGCTGGTACCAAAAAAATCACCGAAAACACTATAAAATTGCTTATGGATGGCATAATGAATAAAATAAAAAATTTTATAAAATTAAATTAATTTTTAAATAAAATAATACAGAATATAAATCTGTAATAAAAATGCAAAATAAAACTGTTTTATTTTTAACTCTAGCTTACTCCAGTCATTTTTTATTTGACTTTTGATGTGTTACAGTTTATAGTGACGCACACCTTATATCTCCGGTTATGTTAAAGAAACTTAGTAAAATAGAAATAAAATATATATTTTAAAACAATTAACTATGTATATCGATTCACGATTTCATTATATGTAAAGTTCGAAACCTTTTAAGCTCAATCCCAATAAATAGCTATACGGCCTGACACAGACATGTCACACCATTATTCTTGAATGATCCTGAATAACCATTTTAATTGCTAATGATTTTAAATGGCACAGACACCGTCAGCTGATTATTATTGCCGTGGTTATCTAAAGTTGGAAATTTGACCCCAATACTATTGGTGTTATGTTTGTTCGCCTTCTTAATTCTTTATTCGAGAAAGTAATAAATGTTGGTTGTTTTTCTTAAATAAGCAAAATGTTTTAGGAATTTTACAAAATGGCTCAAAGTATTGCATTATGCTTTACATATTAATGTGTCATGAAAAAAATTGTCACTACCTACACTAAGCTTACGATTAAGGAACTATAGTGGGCATACAAAAAGTAAAAAATACGGATAAATACCACAGCTGGCCTTACTTGGAAATAGAAGGATTATTTAGACTAAAACTGGCAAATCATTCATTAGTTATGAGTGTTATTTAGAGATAACATGTAGAAACCTAATGCTTCTAAGGGAGTTACGAATTGTTATAGTTATTGTCTCTTAAACTAGACTTGAAATATGCAAACCTATCGTCTTAAGCAGATGGTTAGAAAGCACTGCTTTAACTAACAGTAAACAGCACCCATCCCCAGCTTAATTTATTAGGGAGAAATCTATGGAATATTTTTCACAACTTTGCGACATGCATTATCTCTACAAGAATATGTAGATGAGCTCAATTCTTTGTATGACGACAACGCAACAACAAAAACCACAGTATATCTCCGGTATAGTGAATTCAATCGTAGTCGTAGTTCGGTCGCCGACGACTTTCTTGAAAGTTGTCCAAAATCGGTTGTTGTGTCACAAAATGTCGATGTAGTGCATAAGCGGATTTTGCAAGATAGTCATGTGACTACTATAAGATATAGGCATGCTTGCACATTAGTTCCGCATTAATTACTTCGATTTTTCTTGATTATTTAGTTGTAAAAAATAATTTTTCTCTCGCTGAATACTTCAATAGTTCAAAAAAAGGCTCGCGTAGATTGATGTACGGAAATGATTAAAAAAATCAATCGTGGTGCTTCAAAGGACGTGTATGAAACAGGTGACGAATCATGGATATATGCGTATGAGCCGGAAACAAAACAGCAATCAAACGTGTGGATATTCCATAACTAGCTAAATCCAATGTACTGTATGAGTAGGAGTCGTCCCCAGAGTGCTGGCTTTAATAATAAAAAAATCCAACAAAAATTGTTCGTAGAAAAAGTAGCCGCCTGCTTCTTCGGCCGAATGGGTCATGTTGCTACTATTCCACTTGAGAAACGTAAACGGTAAATTCTGAGTGGTACACAACCATTTGTTAGTCGAAAGTCTTTGAAGAAAGTCGGAAAACCAGCAATCGAACACGAATCATTCTCTACAATTGTGGGTTATTTCGAAACTTATTATTTTGACATGTGAGCAGATCCGATGAAGAAAATACTGTGTCAGCAAGTTACCACAATAGTTGGATGAGATTTTTTTTAAAAAATTTTAATTTTCAATTTGCGTAACTAATTTTGTCCGGCACTTACTGAGAGCAAGCTTCACCAAAACATAATGTTAGAAAGTGAAAAATTTTCTTTAAATGGCCTTTATTATGCCTCTCAATTTAATTACAGAACAACCATTTTCTTTTTAATTCAGTAATTATAGCCCTTTCTTGCCTTTAAAAGAATGAAGTTTGTGCTAATGATCGAAAATGCTATACAAAAGTGTAGCGTAATATCGAAAAATAAATAGACCACAAGCCCCGGCTCTGACATGTTGAAGCAAAGAAATATGAAAAATATTTTTTTCGGCGACTACCTCTTAGCAGACTTCTGGCAAAAGCTCTGAAAGTAGCTGATTGCCGTGAACAAGCTCCTCAAGTCTGTCGTTCGGAGTCGACATTAAACTGTAAGTCCCGGTACTCGTGAATAAAAATTGACACACACACAACATGGGTGTAGGACGTACGTATGTATGTATGTATGTATGTATGTATGTAAATACACCACAAATATTCATCTAAATGCGAGCTTCAAGCTCAAAAAATTAAGTCAATAATACAATTTTATTAAATAAGTTATTGAGTTCAAAGTGTATTCAAATTTATTAAAATTTAGAAACTTACCTTGTACGAGTATGTACAGTATTGTTTTTTGTTTGTTTTCTTTTCGTCACAGACAATGGCGGTTGGGAAAATTGGTTCCAAAACTCTTCACATCAGCCAACTATGCGTTTATTTAACAAAATGGAATATGTTGCATCTTTGGAAGAAGGTATTGGTAATGTTACTCAAAGTTTTTTCTGGAATTATGCATTTTTAGGATCCAGAGCTCAATTAGAATATATGGTGCAGGCTAATTATACAAATGAGTAGGTTTATTTATAAATTTTTTCTTTTTGTTTCTTTTCACATTTTGCATTATTCATTATAGGAATATTTCCCGTCGTTCCGCTTTGCATTTAAGTGAAGAATGTTTTGCTTTATTTTATGTTGGTCTTGTGTTTCCAAAAAATTCTGTTTATAAGAATAAGCTAAACTCTCTGATACTTCTAGCCCAACAGGCTGGATTAATAAATAAAATTGAAAATGAGGTGAAATGGGCTATGCAAAGATCGAAAGCTGGTAGGTTGTTGCAAGTAAGTTCTTTATCGCCTCTTAAAGAAACAATGCAAGAAGAACGTCAGCTAACTACAGCCGATACAGAGGGTATGTTTCTGCTTATGGGTATTGGTTATACTGTAGGAGCTATTGCTTTGATATCCGAAATAGTTGGCGGTATAACCAATAAATGTAGACAAATCATTAGGCGTTCTCGCCCATCAATTTCAAGTAATTGGTCTTCGAAGCAAAACAGTGGTAATGTATCAAAACCAAGAAAACCTCGCAACAAATATGAAGAGCATGCATATGCAGCTAAAGCAGTTGCTCTAAAGGAAACTCATAAAGCACAGGAAATTGTTGGTTTTGGTAAGAGACAATTTAACTTAACTAGAACCACATTACGGGAGCTCTACGGTGATTATCATAAACCTCAGCCAGAATATGTATTAAGAGATGGTCAAATAATTGTAGAAGAACCAATTAATTCTGATATTTCCGTAGATCCTTCAACTAGAGAGTCTAGTGCAGATACAAAATCTTTATTAGTTGAAGAAAAATGCAATGAAAATATACAAGAATTTACCGGAAATAATATTGAAGAGGTGGTTGATCATTTTCTTAATAAAGAAATTGAAAACGTTTTAAAATCCTTTGATGAAACTATACATTTTCATAGCGAAAACTCACAGAATTCTGAAAACATTGAAGAGGAAGTATTTGGTAGTTTGATAAAGCAAAAAGATGTGAATTTTGATTCCTTGGATAATTTGAAGTTATTTAAAAAGGAACATGATTTAATACCAAAAGACGAAAATGATGAAAATGATTTAAATGAAGACCATGAAAAACAAGAAAAAAATAAAAATTAATTTGTTGTAAACTTCAAAGTTTATTTAGAATAAGAATATAAATATAAAAAAAGAAACTTAGGAAATAAATACCTGGCGTTTTCTGTTTAATATTTTGGCTTGATATGAATTTGAATTTATATGGTAGTTTGTTAACAAAAAATAATGCTTTAATTAACAGCTCTATGATTCTTAAAATACTTTTTGGGATTAATGGAGGGTAAAATTGTATACATAATAACAGGTAGAAAATTTATAATTCATCTCGAATATGAGGGGGTTCTATTTGAGTATATTCCACCTCATTTTCATTTATAGGATTTTCATTTTCTTCATCATTTGCAAGGATTTCAGCTAAAAGCAAAATAAAAATAAGAAGTAATAATTATTATACAATTTTCGAATTCAGAATTCGAATCTTTATGGGTTCTGTATTATATTTTATTGTAAAATTTTTAATACTCTTAAAATGTTAATACTGGTGTTCTAATGAGAATTAGCATCCGTTAAGGAATATATAAAATACTAGCGGTTTTGAGGCCTTCGTATCGGGGGCTCGAAAACTTGTTCAGTTCAGCTAGTGTTATATAAATTCCTTAACCGATGTTAAGTCTCATAAGAATACCAGTATATATTAGGATCATAAGGCCATTAAAAATTATGCAATAAAAAATAATATAAAAAATTATTTTAAAATAAAAATCACAATATTTCTTCATTTGTCGAAACTTAATATTGAAAAACTTATGCTATTTTATTTGAAAACTATATTTAAATGTTTGGTTTGTTATTATAATTCATACTAATTTTGTGCTACTCAAATGTTATATTAATATTCTTTTTTTTATTCACAGAATAAAAATGTGTGTTGGATGTTTTTTATATTTTATTTAGTCCTCATCCATACTATAAATATATACACAAAAATGTAGAAGTAAAACCAAGAAGGAATGTTTAAAATATATTTAAAGTGGAGAACAATAAATGTTATATTTAAATACGAATACAATTTTAAACTAGAATTTAAATATATATTTTGTAGCAAATGTTTCATAGCATGGATGGGGACTTATCGCCCATATCACGTCAATTGCTGCGTTTAGAATGCGAATAAAATTGTAATACCCTTGAGTTAGGATCATCGATGTTTTTAAATTTCCATAGTTTATTTTACTTTCAATATTATTCATAATTTTATTTTGGTGGAAGAGGAAAAAATAATTATAATTTTACTAGCATAAACCCGGCATGCATCGCTACAGCTATCACTACCATTTGTCCACATTTTTCCACTGATCGAAGTAATTCAGACCATGTTCAGGGGGTTACTTTTTATTTCGATTCGAATCGAACATGCTTTTAAAAGAAATTTCCCATTCAAAATATCAATAATAATGAATACAAAAATTTTTCGAAAATTCGTAAATTTTAACGAATTTGTAAGATTTTCGATTCGGAACGAAACTTTAGCTGTGGCCGATCGCAAGATATGCAGAAGTCAATAGATAGTTTTTTGTGTGTGGTACCACGCCTACTTGTCCGGCCTCTTTCCTACTGATAATTTTTATTGACTACGAAATTAATCACACCAAATTCAGAAACTTTAGCTTTAACACTTATCAAGGCATAAAAAAATTATTCACCCTTATTACAAGTGTCAACAGTAGTCTCGTTGTCGCTTTTGAGTCGCTTTCACTTTCAGTCAACATCACTTCACATCGACACTAATTTGGTATTATGTAAATAAGTTGTGTTGAGACGACTGATTATCGATACTAATAACCACATCTCTAATGTAAATAAACACATCTCTAATATACGAAGTATTTTGATTTATTAAATTAATTTTTTTGAGGTAAAATTTTAGTGAAAATATGTTGTTTATGATGGATTCAAGTGATTATTCCAGCGATAAAGAAAACCTTAAGCTTCAAAGGAAAATTATAAGGCAAAATTCATACATTTTTAATTTGCCAGATAATAAGTAAGTGAATACAAAAACTTGCCAAATACAATTTAAAAAACAAGAAAATAAATATCTTCTAGATTTATTGAATATTTTCGATTGAGCAAAGCGGCTTTCAAATTTGTTTTGGATAAAATTGAACCTCAAATGAAAAGTGGTGTTAGAAAAACATTTATTTCGAATGATTTAAAACTAGCAACGACATTACGTTTCCTGGCACAAGGCTCGTAACAATTAAGTGTTGGAAATGATTTTTGCCTTGGATTATCACAACCAGCAGTATCCTTAATTTTGGAGGAAACTTTGAAAGCACTGCAAGAAATTATCTGCCCATTTTTTATAAAATTTGAAAAGACGGAAGAGGAGAAAGCTGAATGTAAGCTGGAAGTTTTAAACAAAACTAAATGTCCAGGTGTTATAGGGTGTGTAGATGGCACTCACATAAAAATTTTGGCTCCTAACAAGCAAGAACAAAATATTTATTACAACAGGAAAGGATTTTTTAGCCTTAACGCGTTGATTGTAACAAATTTTATTCATGTCAATCATAAAAATAGCGCCGACAAAATCAAAGTCACTTTAAGTCAACGGCGTCTTAATGTCGCCTTTCATAATACCAAATTACTGTCAATAGTTATCGATACTAATTACTATTGACATAGATAATACCGTTTTTGCACCGTCGATGTGATAGGTGTCGACCTCGACATTCATAATAGGGGTGAATATTTAATATGTATGGAAGTACCACAACTATTTGTCCAATTCCCGTCTACTTTCTGACTAACTATTTTCCTTGACCGTAAAGTCATTCAAACCAAAGTTAGCAAATTTAGCTTTAAACGTTCTCAAGATATACAAAAGTCAGTATTTAATTTGTATGGGAGAAACCAGGGCCACTTGTACGATTATGCATTGATGATTTGCCTTGACCATGAAGTCATTCAGACTAAGTTTAGAAACTTTACCTTCAAGCGTTCTCTCAAGATATACAAAAACTACTATTTGGTTTGTATAAGAAAAAAAGCATACCCTGTTTTAAATTGACCAATAAACAAACAGACTTATTAAGATATTTATATACGTATATGTACATTAAAGCGTACCACCTTACAAGGAAAATAAAGTTTCTTCATCAGGGACCGTAATCATTATGAGTTTTATAATAAAAATTACACAATAATGATTATATTGTGAGTTTTAAAGATTTTCTTCAATGGTAATGATTATTTTTGAGTAATATTAATAAAAATCAGCCATAATCATTATTTTTGAGCAAAAGAAATAAAACTCAAAAATAATCATTATTTATGATTTTTATTTTTTTCGCTCAAAATAAAACTCACTTTCAATTTATGACTTTTTTTGAGGCTTTTTACATATAAAAATTTGGTCAGAACTAATAAAAGAAAAAATATTAAGACATAAAATATCATTCTTTTGCTCAAAAATTATTTTTTTTCATACATCATATATAAAGTAAATTAAAAGTGAGTTTTATTTTGAGCGAAAAAAATAAAAATCATAAATAATGATTATTTTTGAGTTTTATTTCTTTTGCTCAAAAATAGTGATTATGGCTGATTTTTATTAATATTACTCAAAAATAATCATTACCATTGAAGAAAACTTTAAAAATCAAAAATTTAAAAATCATGACGGATATGCAAAGATTGTTAAAAAATAATGATAATGGTGCAAAAAATTTTTATTTATGTCTGTTTTAAATGATTGATTTTTTGATTTAAAAAAACGAACAATAATCATTATTTACGGTCTCTGTTCTTCATACTTCTTCATTCATCTAATATAATTCAGATTTACCAGGAGGTTTCGAAAAAAGAATATTTTTTCCGGAAGGTAGGGATTTTATCGAGAAAAAAACATTGATATATCACACTTTAAGATCAGACTGTAATTGCCTAAGATATAACGAAAAAACTAAAAAGGTTACCCCTAAGGTTCGCCTAAAAAAATGTTTTTTCAAAATCTCCTTGCAAAACTACTTTATATTAGAGGCGGTAGGGGGAAATGTTTTTTTATGTACGGTCTAATATACATACATATTTTTTTACTTGAATAATGAAAAAATTAGCAAATACATATAAAAAAATATTTATATATCATTCTCTAAAACTGGTTTAGGCGCAAAGTAATACGATAAAAAAATGTAGTATGTGAATATCAGGACACCAAAATGTGAATGACGTGATATGGGCGTTTATGTTAAAATTCAATAATTTTAGCTTAAAATGTAACTAACTGTCTTGTATTTGCCTATCAAACGATAATTTTTAAAAATTACAATGATTTCATAAGCATTTCCTCTAATTGTTTTGTATCTATTTGTGGCTTATTAGCACCAGCTGGTGTTGAGCTGAGCCAATATTCGGAAGCGGCAATGTATATGGCGACGGCAGCACCAACTATATATGCAATATGTGTTGAACTTTGGAAGATAACACAAGTGGCTACACACAGGCCAAAATATGTTAAAAACCGTGTTATATTTACATATTGATCACGTTTCTCATTCGAGTCATCTGATACAGAAAATATATAAATATACAAAAGTTCAGTTTTATAAAGTGTCATCATGTTATATACGAGTATGTATGTATGTATATAATGCTTACCTTGACATTTTCCATCTTTAAGACTATAGCCGTCAGCACATTTTTTACACATGTCTGGACCATCACCATCACAACCGTCACACGAACGATCACATTCTAGACAACTGTGGGAGCCATCATTATTGACACAAAACTGATTAGAACGACAGACTCTAGTTTTAGCTAAGCATTCGTTAATATCTAAACAGCCATTTAAGTCATCCCAGCGCCAACCTTCATTGCATTTAACACATACTGAGAAAAAAAAATATTTTTAAAATTTATTTATAATTCACTTAAATAAAATATAAGCTAAAAGTAATTTAATTTAAAATTAAATTAAAAATGTATTAACCAGATAATATCACTCGTCGTTCATTTACAGACACTAAGAAAGAAATTTTCTTACTCCCTCGGAAACCTACGTATGTATGCCGTTTATATAAAAAATTATTAGAGGAGTGCAATCAAGAAAATGCAATTCACATTAAAAAAATGCATTTTGTTGCTTTGGTAGAACCAAATTACTTAAAATATAAAATATTTGTTCCAGCACTACGTGAATTTCTACCCACTCCTTCTGGTAGTATATTTAGTGAATAATTGTTTACCCGGACTTAAAGTTTAAAGTCGACTCCGAACGACGGACTTGAGAATCTTGTTCATGACATTCAGTTATTCTCAGAGTTTTTGCCAGACGACTGCTAAGAGGTGGCTGCCGAAAGAAATATTTTTTCATACTTCTTTTTTCTCAAGTTGTCTGAGCTGGGGTTTGAACCAGGGCTTATGACTTAGTAAGCCAATACACTAACCACTAGAACACGGCGATTACGATTCTGATTATTCTCTTTCGCAAAAATTTGAAGTTTCCATTCGTTTTAGCATTCGCTAAACTGACTTTCGCAACATCCTTAGTTAAATTATATAAAAAAAACTTTGTCTTTCGTATTTTTAAAAATTCGTGAAAGCCAAAATACATACTTGTATGTTGTATTAGATATTGACTGTATTATAAAAGCAAGAAATTGAAATCGGTGCTACGTTGCACGACAGTATTTTAAACAATGTCATATTTAAGGTATGGGTAATGTTATGAATAATAATAAAGCATTATTTAAAACTTACACTTTGGTCCAGCCCCCTTACAACCTTGTTCCTTTTGACAGGCTTTATGACACTCTGAACACAAAAGTTTGGAATCATCACGAAAAGCTTCATAGTAACCTTTTGAACAATCATTGCAATTTTCCCCAGCATAGCCCTCGTCACAATTACATTTTCCATTGCCTTTGCGTGTACCGTCACCTTTACATTTGCCATTACCACGACAATCAGTGCATGGCTTACATTCAGCACCATAATGACCACTAGGACAACAGGCTTTCAATTGTTCTATACACAACCAGTTGTGCAAATCTTCATCTTGTTTATGGGTAAACCAATCTTCCAACAAATGTTCATGATCATTGGCCATATCATGGCATTGGTCTTGGCCACGTTTCACATCATTGCATAAATGCTCTTGTATCTCTACTAAACGAACTTCGCTAGTTTTATAGGAACGCAGTTTTTCCTCTTCCCAAGCAGCGTCTCCTCCGGCATGCTTGCCACGACTAGTTTTTTCCAGACCCAATTTAAAAGACGTCACTAAAGTGGAACAGGCTTTACATGGAGGAAGTTTAGTAGATTTTTCTTTTTGCTCTTTAGGGTTTAATGGAGTCTCTGCGGAAACTAATGCAACACATAATATCAATACCGTTAGAAAACACAAATTCTTTTCAAGGTTTTGCCACATTTTTAGCTGTAAATTGTATAGTCTTGCTTAATTTATAACTTTTAATTGCTTTAAATTAAAGATAATCAACTGGCAAAATAAGGTTTACGTGTAACTTTTTTTTATTTTTCTTTTGATTTTTCTTTTCTATCCTCTTCAATACAATGCACTCAACCACCAACAAAAAGAGTTTTTCCAGAACTTATTTATATTTTGTTTCTTCATTTGTCTAATTTCTTATCTGACTGCCAATTGCGTGAGCAAAGAAATGTCTAATTTTTGTTTTTTCCATTTTATTATTTACTTCGTTTGCCGGTTTGTTGAGTATCAGCTGTACTGGTATTTGAAAAGACAGGGTCGTTATAATGGATAAGAATTATACTCATCCAGGGCTTTAAAAGAATAGTTTTCTTAAAATTTTGCGTGTGACAATTTAATTTCAGCCGTGATCGGGTTAACCAGTAACCCCGATTAACCGTGATGGCCAAAGAACAGTCTATTGTTTTTTGTTTGCAATGTTTTTAAATTCTTTGCTTCGGTTTAGCCGTGATTACCTCTATTATCCGTAATTAAAAAGGGGGAATTCTCTTGTTTGCATACGATGAATCAGAAGCATTTACAAGTGATTAATTTAATTTTGAAATTTGAAAAGTGTGGGTGGTTAGATCTAAATATATTTAATACGACATCGTTACCAGTGGTAAAAGGACAAAGAAACGTTTCAAATATTGAAGATAAAGTTAAAATAATTAACGAGCCTTAAAAACATAATGTGAGTGTTAAAATGCTAGCTGAAAAATACAAAGTTGGGATACAGACAATGCTATTTTGAATTTATTTTTTAATGTAAATATGTATGTATGTACACCAATATTCACTTGTTAACTAATAAAAATATTAAAAAATAGCTCTATAATCAAAATTGTTATCCGTATTGTTTCTGGTCCCGACCATCACGGATAATCGAGGCGCGATTATTTTAAAATGCATATATATTTTAACTACTGGTTAATGTATTTATTTTACCCACAACTGGGTTTGTTCTAGGAGAAAAATCTAACAGCGCAATTCTAAATAAAAATTCCTCGGGAGTTGTGTTCCCTCTTCTATTTTTCCCGTATAAATTCAGTTGCAAAAATAGAAAAAACTCCCGGAGAAATCTTATTCGGAAATCTTATAGCGGTATGTTTTAGAAATCTCAAAAGAAATAATATTGAAACAGATTTAGTTGTCTTGCAAACCTAGCAAATCAAGTGAAACAACAACTAAACTGAGTAGAATTGCTATGCCTGCTAGGTTTGCAAGGCATGCAATGACGTATGCATATATTTATAAGATATATTTTATTTTTAAACACATATTTATGAACATATTGACGTAAGGCGCCCAACATCACTTCTTCACATCTATGTATATCTATATATTCAACATTCCAATATAAGGTACTGCATTTAGTAGGTGTTTATCCCTGACTATTAGTCTTAAATAAAAAAAAATGTACGAATATGTTCCCTACTTTTATAATTACACATTTATTAACTCCCATATTAAAAGACACAGTTTTTCTTTTATATGTACATCTTATCACATTAAAATAGTATTTTATTGATAGCTTGATGTTTTCTTTTTATTTTATAATAGTCATATTAATATTTATAAACCATGATAAGGTATTATTGAATAAAATTACTTAATATTAGTTTTCCTAGTGATTTATAACAATATTTGGTTTCAAATTACAATTTTTTTTTTAATTTTAATTATAAAAAAAGGTTACAAAAAATACTCATTTATTTTCTTACATTTTCATTACAGTTGTCGAACTTTTGTATAATGAATTTTCATGAGACACAATATTCTCTTCATTATATAGAAGAAATTTAATTTGTTTAAATCTAATTTCGCATAGTTAAATATATTGGCGTATATGGTAGATTAATAAATTTAGGGAATTAAATAACTTTTTTAATTACTTATAAATTACAGTAAAATACGGTTATAACGAACTCAAAGGGACCGCTCAATTTAGTTCTTTATAGACGAAGTTCTCTGTATTCGTAATGAAAGAAAAAAATATTATTTCACGCTTATGTACGTATTTATTTATATACAGTATTCCCCGGATAATTGCCCCACGCTTAATTGCCTTTCATACTTATTTACTTCATATTTTTTCTTACCATTTTCTAATAAAATTCCACGGTTAATTATTTTCGCTTAACTGCATTATTCGCTTAATTACCTCAAATATATTTTCGCCAAAGAAAAATTTCACTTAAAATTCTCTCGTTTAATTACCCAAAATAATTATTTTCTAAAAACGGCAGTGTATACAGGCAATTAAGCGTATACGTTTAAATGACTTCCACGCATACTTACCCAAAAATGTTGACATTTTTGTTGAGGCAATTATCCGTGGAATACTGTATACATACATATTATATTATGATTTTATACATTTACCCCTGTATTCATAAAAATTATTGTATGTTTATTAAGGGCTTATTTCACAATTATCCCATAGAAATACGTCAAATAAGCCTTTAAAAAGTATGCAATATTTTTTTTACAAATACAGGGATTAAATATTACAATTATTCAATAACCAATTAATTCATTTAATAAACAAAAACAAAAAATGAGTTATACATACATAAAGTAAAAATCAAAATAATTCAAGGTGCATGGCTACAGAATTAAAAAAATTAGTTAATTGCGAATCTATGTTCAAAACTAGTTAATTGTAAAAATCAGTTACATATTTTCTGTTGTACTTTACATTTAAGTATTTCGTTATGAATGAAATTCTCGAAATCATTTAACTATGTAGAACGTTAAACGAATTTTCTTTTGAACTGAAAAAATGCCGAATTGCTTAGCGTTTTTAAATTTTTTTGAGTTCTTTGTTCCGTAAGAAACACTTCAATTAGATCAGAGTTCGTCATAAAAGTATTAATTTACATGAAAATTCATTGAAGGGTACAGAAAAAAATGTTCGCTATTAGGAAAGTTCGCTATAACCGTGTTCGTTATAAACGTAGTAATCTGTATGAAAAACCAAAAACTGTTCGCTAAAAGTAAAGTTCGTTATAACCGTGTTCGCTATAAACATGTTTTACTGTATTTTCAAGAGAAATGTTTTTTTGTTGAGATATTTTTATTAACTAAAACTGGCCATAAAAGGACTATTATTGTGGCAATTTTTTATTTTTTATATCTTTTGGAAATTCTCTAATAAAATTTTACTTTCTTTTCCTACACAGTGTTGTTCAAAAGATAAATTAATTACAATGAATACATAAATGCATCAGTTTGAAATTTATATTTGTAAAATTAATTCATTATTAGAAAAACTCTGTCCAAAGATATTCATTATAAGCTGATGATATACACTAACATTGGGACAAAATAACTTCGATTTTTAAGATATATTCATAATAGGGAGAAATTGATTGTATAGAAATTCACTATAGAAAAGTTCGACTGTATATAAATTGGACAAATTTAATAATATATTTATTATATGTATGTATATTATTTTATAAAAAGTTTTCACAAGTACTCGTATGCTAAATAAAATTATAAAAAATATATACGTTTTTTAAAGAAATATTATGTATGTAATGTGGTTAGTAACATATGTTTGTATTTTCTTAAATTTTTAAATGGCTGTTTTAAAAACTTAAGATACCTATCGTAAAATTAAATACTGATTTAAATATATTGATAAATGTTTTATTTAAAAATTATGCGAGCGACTGAACAATTTGTGTTACAACTTGGCAAACAATTCTCATATACGTATGTATGTTTTGTTTTATAAGGTACTCAGTTGTTTTTATATAAAACTCTACTAACAATATTGCATACTATAAAGTATGTAATAGATATTTATTTTTATCTAGCTTTTATTTTTTGAGTGTTGCTTCGATTTAAGTTATTTTAAATGGAATATATTGAAAGTAGGTTTACAAAAATATTTTAATATTTGCAAAGTTACTGCAACCTATGTAAGAGGAAAGTTTATTTGATAATTTAGACATTTAATTACACAACACAAAATCTTGGAATACTTTTACATCATATCAACTGTGAATAACTAAATTATTATAATAACACTTACATATGTATGTATTTCTTTATTATGCAGTTAAATTTATTTTCATATAAGTGAAGAAAAGGGATGTCAGTGATAATTTCGAAATATTTTTAAATCAGATTTAGCCAAACTTTACAAAACAAAAAATCCATCACCAAAACAAGTAAATAAAGTATTTTTTTAATAATATGCCCATTTTAAAAACCACTAAAAGCTCTCTTTTTCTATGTTCATAATAAATTATCCACTTTAGACTTTTTATTTTTATGACATATTTTAACACATTCACAGCGCTAAAGTACGTTTTAACGTGAAGACTGTTTCTTATATTAAAAAAAAAAACTCACTACTACCTACACTTTGACTATAAAACCGGTACTAAAAACTCCTTATGTTAAAATTATTTTTAGTGCAATAACGGATTAAGAAATAAATTCTTATAAGGATTATTTTTAAGTGCGAGCATTTATAGTGCTTTGACTAGTACTGGCTGATAAACCCATTTCTTCATCAGATTCATCCGAGTCTAAAGGACTGACGCGTATAGCCTGATACCATTTATTTGTTAAATCAGCCATTTGTGATTTACATTCATGCAACTCCTGACTATTAAAACGACGTGTAAAGAATGGTATAAAATATTTTCGATCTAAACGTCCAAAGCCTGCAATACGTGTTTGAGCAAACGATACATCTTCCTCTTCAGTAAGTTCTGATAAATGTTCCGAATCAATAGCCTGACCCCATTCTCTGGTCTTTGAGAGCGAAATCGATTTTGAACGTTTACGTGAATTACTTCTTTGTCGAGTAGTGGCTGATGAATTTATGCCACTGCGTGAATTACGAGACTTACGTTTTTTACCCGGCTTTAAGTATTTCAACAGAGGCATAGTAGAGCCTCCAAAGAAAAGTGTTGTGAATAAGACAATAATTAAAGTGGTCGTTATAATAACATGTCTAGTTTCATCACTAGACAAATCTAAATGCAAAGATAAGGCATATGATATGGCGCCTCTTAGACCAGAGAACCACATAATGAATTGCATTTTGTTGGTTATTTTATGCTCGCGAAATTTATTTACCAGATAAGCCAAAGGAAATATATTACAAGCTCTACCTATTAGGCACAAAACAATAGCCCATATTACAAAAGATAGTTCTACTTGATGTTTAAACGAGAATATTGCTAATCCTAAGTAAGCAAAAACGCAAGTCTCTGCTACAAAAGCTAATGTGCGCATCGTTTGTTGCATGGTTATTTGGGTGATTGTAGACAAATTGAAATGGGTGTAGTGTGACATGACAATGCCACAAAACAATATAGCCATTATACCGCTTAAATGTATTCCTTCAGCTAATACATATGGCGCATAAGTAAACATTAACATCATGGCAAATTCCAATGAAGGATGTTTTCTTAAATCTACATGCTTCAAAAGCAGCGCAGAAATTAAAGCAAATATTACACCTATACCGGCTGAAGCAAAAAACATTTCGCAAAATGTTTTCAATGCTGAGAAAATAGCCTCACCTGTAGTCATTTTAGCATAAGCAGGACTATTTGCTGATTGCGTAACTGTAGTTGTTAAAACAATAGAAATAGCATCGTTTAATATGCTCTCACCAAATACCAACATATTAAGTATGGGATCCACATCCAAAGCATGAAAGATGGCCACAGTAGCTACAGGATCTACAGCGGAAATAAGAGAACCAAAAGCGAAAGATTCCGAAAAATTGAGGCTGCAAATACAACAAGTAATTATTTGTATTATTAAATGTATAGAAAAATCATTTATAAAAATTATAAAAAAAGAACAAAAAATTTAAACGAAAAAGGCTGTATTGGTAAATTTTCAATTATAAACGAAATGATGACATTAAAGCTAATACTCCTATATTAAGATAAACTTGCTTTACATTAAAACCCTCTATGGAATCTGAGTATACAGCATTCAGGTTGAATTTTCTAAAAACAAACGATATAAGTAATAAGGCAGTTAAAGGCAAATCATTTTCAAACTAACAAATGAAGCAATGTTGCCGAGACTAGGTTTTGGTATTTTTGAAGAATTGGCACAAGCTTTATGAGACTACAGCTTAATAATTATTATGCATACATTCGAGTTGTGATACCTGAACAAAGGCGCATACATATGTCCATATAAGCAACATACATATCTGTGGAATTTTGGAAAAACGTCTTCTCTCGAAATAAGACAATTTTCCAAGATATTTATAGTAAATATAGATTTTCCTTGTCCTTCTTTTGCTCTAATCCCCGTATTTCTAAGACCTTTGGAAGGCAAGATATGCAGTTGACTTATCGACCTCTTTCAGACTTTCCCCAAATTTCAATTTGACAAAACGACTTCTTTCAGAGAATTAAGAATAATTTAAAAAATTGGATGTCTATAAAAAATTATATTTCATTTTTATTATTATTTTTTAATTATCTGCATATTGAAGGGAAAAATAGAACCCAAATCTATTTTCCAGATCAACTTTTTTCAACCTTTTTTTCATATTCCATTTTAACAAAACAACTTGTCTTGGCTTAAGCGATTAAAATAATTTTCAAATTTAATGAAAAAAATTTTGACAAAACGACTTGTATGGTGGAAGCTAATTTTTTCTTTAAAATTTAAACAAAAAAAATTTAACAAAAGGTCTTAAATTAATTTTTTGTCGTTTTATAGAAAACTATTGCTTCTAGAGGGGAAAAAAAGGTCGCATAATGCTCGTTAAGTATTTGTGTATAATATCCAAGTTTAAAATTTCTTTAATTTTCTAAGCAATAACTTGTATTAGCCTTTTTAACTGTTTTTTTGCTCTACTGAAAAGTTGTTGATTTTGAAAGAAGACGTTTTGTCAAATGTCCACAGATATGTACATAACTGGCCTTTACAGCCCTGTGTCAGGATTACGGCCTAGCTTCTCGCAGCACTCATGTTGTGTGTGTAAATTTTTATCCATGAGTACCGGGACCTACAGTTTAATGTCGACTCCGAACGACAGACTTGAGAAGCTTGTTCATGGCATTTAATTATTCTTAGAGCTTTTGCAAGAAGACTGCCGAGAGGTAGTCGCCGAAAGAAATATTTTTTACATATTTCTTTTTTTTTAAGATGTCGGAGCTGGGTGTTGAACCCAGGGCTCATGTCTTAGTAAGCCAACACACTAACCACTAGACCACGGCGACTACAACATATAAGCAACACAGTGCTTTTATTACTCCTCGATTTTTATCTTTCCGTGCTCAATGACAGTTTTTGAGATGTCAAAGGCATAACGCCGAAAATATGTAGCACAAAATGAAAAATTATATTGTAAAAATTAAAAAAAATAATCTTTAAAATGAAGTCATATTACAGGTTGTGGTTATTGTTTCTTATCATTAACTTTAACGTAAAATATTGTAAAAGCTCTACACCTTTTAATAAAATATATTTCGTTAAATAAAAAAAAACAAATGATTAGACTGTGCCATTTTCAACTCACCGATAAGCAACTTCAGCCAGTCCCAACAAATAGATTCCTGCTCCAATTACCAAAGCCGATATTGTTGTACCCACTATAGCAAATACTAAAATGGAGCCAATATTCTGGAAAAAGTTACCCTTATGTAAATTATAGCCCGATTCAAATATAATCGGAGGCAATAAAACCAAGAAGAAACCAGTAGGTGAAAAGACTTCTTCACGCTTCCAGCTGGCATTTTCTCCAGACAACACTTTTAAAAAGAGACCAATTAGGGCGCCCAAAAATACAACAACAATACTTTCGGGTAAGTACTGGAAGCCAGTCTGTAACATAGAATGGATCAGGAGGATACCCAACATTATAACACAAATGACAAAGAATAGGGATAATGAGGAATTGTGTTCTTGTTCAACGGCATGATGATCGGGTAATGGGGGTTCTGTTACGGCTGTTGTACTATTTTGTGTTGAATTTGTAATGCTGGCTGATGTACTCGTTATTGTGGTATTTGTAATAGTGGTGTTGTTATATGTGGTATTATTAGACGAGGTCATATTTAAATTATTAATATCAGTATTGTTGTTGTTGTTAATGTGGTCAGAATTGCCATAATTGCTATTACTTGTGCTACTATTATTATTTGTAATGTTGTTATTATTCGATAGTCCCATTACTACTTGTCCATTTACTACAGATTTTATGTTTGCTTCTTCTTTTTCTAGCTCATTTTGTTGGGACATAACAAATTCCACTGCATCGTTGGAAGGTTTTTGATTATTTGTGACGTCTACGGAAATAGCAGGTGATTGTTGAGCATCTTCTGCCCTTATTCCAACTGAACAAATAGTTAATATTGCTAAAGAATATAACACGAACAACCACCAACAAATACATTCTTTTTTTCTTGTCATATTTTCTTTAAATTTAGTTCTTTTTAACATTAATTTCACTAAACACTTTATTAAATTTACTTGTAATTGTTTTACAACCTAAACATACATATTCACGAACATTCTAATAAATTATTAATCACTTTGTTTTTGGTTTGTTTTCAGAATCGAATGTCAATTCAGTTTTTTTTTCAATAATTCTTTACAACAACACGTCACAATATATAGGCAAATGTCAAACAGCTGTTATATTTCTTTTTAATATGACATTATGCAGTAAACCGAGCGTAACCCAATAGGCAGTTTTTAATACTACGTATCCACTTAAGAGCCATCCCTAAATAAAAGCGGCAAGCGGAACGTTTTCCAACGCTCAGCGCTTACTCTGAACCGCCATCCCTAAATAAGAGCGGCAACGTTTTGTCAAAACATTAAAAACAGGGTAATACAAAAACATATGCAATTCTGACTATTTTAATAATAAACTGCATTTTTCTATTCGTATTTGTAACATAAACTAAATTTTATAGTACTATTTTATTTAATTTCATTATATTTTATTTATTTATTTTATATTAATATTTATTATCTTCTATTTTGTTAATTTTTTGCCTTTACGAATAAAACATGGTTATGCAAATAACATATCTTTATATCACAACCCTGTTTTTTTCCTATTTGTTTACATTTTAGTTGCCTTATGCGACCAACTTTACTATTAAACGCTCTGTCAAAATTGGATTTTCCAATTGCAAAGCGTTGCCGCCGCGTTATTTTGGGATGCTCCATACAAATTGTATGGGCATGAGACATTTTGACAGCTAAAAACGCTTGCCGCTTTTATTTAGGTATGGCAGTAAGAATAAAGGTGGAAGCGTTCTGAGCGCCATGCATTGCAAGCTTATGTCAAAAAAAATTAAAACAGTGCATTTTCATAAAGCAAGTTACAAGCAAAGTATGCAACACTGCTAACGCGAGGAAGTTGATCAACTTATAACTTTTACAAGCGTTGACAGCTGAATGAATGAAAAAAATGAAATCAATCACTAATACATATCAAAAAACGTGTTTACGTTTTTATGTAGAAAAAAGAAGACTGTTTGAAAAATATAAAAGAATTAGTTGTGGTTTTATGATTGGCTTGTGAGAAAAACATTTTGTTTAAAAAAATATGAAATTTTTGGAAAAAATACATTAAACTTAAAAAGAAATCGTCATTTTGACGATTTTATGGCACAAAAATAGCATCTTGACGATTTGACGATTTTTGCCCTTAATTTGACGATTTTTATTTATTTTGACGATTTTTGGAAATTCAAAATTTTCATTCATATTACTCTATTTCTGAAATAATTTTTATGTATTTTTCTTACAAAAAAATCCAAAATTGGCTTTTGGAAATTCAAATTAATAAATTCAAATGTAAAATATTATTATATTTCTGAAAGGAATTTTATACTTTTTTACACAGTAAAATACAAAATTGGCAACTATTGTATCTACCAATTTAATGCATTTAATTTTAAAAGTTATTATTATTAGAAATAGAGCCAAGATCAAACATTTTGATTTGGTAGACTATAAAGATAAACAAATTTTTAAACTTCGAAGAAAATATACAATATTTTTTGAAGAAATAGAAAAACATACTATTATTATTTGTTTCACAAACTTTTTTAGAACAGTGTGGTCAAATAAGATTTGATTTTAAAAACAAATATTAAGCTTTAAGTACTTAATATATATTAAACAAAAAAAAATCGTTCATTTTATGAATGAATTTAACCATTTTATTGAAGAATGTGAAAGGCAAGAGCTAAAATCTGAATTAAGACAATAAAAGTAATTCATTTTAGAGAATAATTTTCCCCAAAATATCCTAAACTGTTAGATTTAAAAAAAATATCAGAAATGAAAATGAGAAACTCCACTCTTTTTTTCTAATCTCTATCTATCTAAATTTATTCTGAAAAAAAAAATTAGATTTACATTATTTTGCAAACGGAAAACGAATATTTAGACAAATATATCTAAAAAAACAAAAGTAGTCTTTGGATGCCATTACTTTTACAAAAAACCAATCTAATATAAGGAATTGAGAATAATTAAATTAAAATTGTAATTAATTTAAAATTGTACCTAAACTGACTAAGATGTGTAATAGTAATGCATGTGTATAATAAATATAATATATTTTTGATGTTTTTTATTAATTTAGGTTTTGAAATTTTATATACATTTGTACTGCCAATTCTATTTTTCATTTTTACTCAAATAAAAACAAAAGTTTTTTTAAAAGGTGATATTTTCTTATTTATATTTTGTTGACGATTTTACAGCATGTTTCCAGGAGACAATTACAATACCATACAAACGATTGTCACACTAACAATAACGTAACAAATTGGGTTTCTGTAACACAACAGAATATTTTTGTCTGGCTTACGTTATACAATTTTGCTTTGTCAAAACCATTATTGCCATTACTTTATTTTATAGTTTTTGTTTACATTTTTTCTTGTAAAAAATACTTTTTTATGTTATAAAATGGTAACTCTATGAGTCAGCTGATAAAATATTGTCTGTACCCAATTGTTTGGTTTAATTATTTTTGTTTGTATATGAAAGCATACAAATGTATCTCTAAAGGCGGGTTTAGACGGTAATACAAGTCGTACGTAAAATCAAAGAGAAAATATTATGGAATTCCATCCGTATTTTATATATGAGAGTAAAAATATTACGACAGATATTTTTTGCGTTTACACGGTTGGTAAAATACCAAAACAAAGTAAAATGAAAACATAAAATGCACATACACATGCACACAAAATTTACATGCATTGTGAATACATTTAACATAAACAAACAAAAACATAAAAATGCATCCCTGATCTAATGAAATGTGATGGTTTTTTAAAAAATTTTAAAAAACAAAGAGAGCCGTACGACTGTCAAATTTTCATCCGTATTTTCTCTCAATGTCGTACGCTCTCATTACATATCAAGTTTACACGATACTATTCATTCTCTTCTACACAAAAATTTGACATGTCGTACGACTTGTATTACCGTCTAAACCCCCCTTAAATAGTGTTTTGTGAATATAGTGCTTTAATAAACAAATATCTTTTTTAATGTCATTATCACTAGATATATCCATTATTTTTAATTATTTCATGAAAAACAATTTTATTTTTTTGAATAAAACATATTTGTAGAGCAAACAAATCAATGACAATGAGTTTTTTCTGATCGTCTATTTTTGACATTTCATATTGTGCAACACAATTACTTTTGTTATACGGAAACCAATTTACACACAGAAAAATTGAGTCTTACGTTGTTTGTGTGAAACAATTACGATTGTCTTATAGAACCCCAAATGATTATTGTTTGTTGTTTTGACAATTTAAAAACAATTATTGTAAAAAAATGTAAAAAAAACTATTTAGAGATACATATCGTCGTCCCGAAGTTATCTGGACGTATATCACAAAATCAAAAAAAATGAGTTACGACCATTTTTGAGGCTTAAATTATTAGATCTTTCGATGTGTTCAATCACCAGGACTTTATCTCTTAAATTTTCGGAGATATTTAAGGGCCATTTTGCCGTATATCCACGTTTGGTAAAAAAATTTTATGTTATAATGACGTACGCGCCACTTTCGTGGATATACGGCAAAAAATGTATGGAATTTTTCAAATAAAAAAATTTTGCGTTATCTTGACGTACGTACATAAATGAATATATTTAAAAGATTTTTCATAAGAAAAAAAGATAAAACGTAATATGAAATCATAAAGAATAGATTTCTTTAACTTCCCTTTATTGCCGTTACATTAAAATTAAAGGACTAAATTAATAAAAAACTAATTTTCATTTTTTAGAGGTATATAAAATAAATTTTAATTCAAAATTTATTTCATAAAACTTTTATGAATCAAAAGTATGTTTTTTAAATGCACCATAGATAATTCTAGAATCAGTATTATAACTTATGTAAATAGTTTTGAATAAAACTGAACGTCATTGTATAGAAGATATGGGAAAAGGCTTTTAATATCATTTTTTTTATATTCAGAAATATTTATTTTTGGACATAAGCTGAGTTCCTTTTCAAACATTTCTTCTGATTTTGAAAAAACTCCTTTTCTCGTTTGTTTTTTTAAATTTGATGACTGAAATTCATCTTTACTGCTTTATAGGATAAAGAAAATAAATTAAATTTATTATACTTAATTGCTTTAATTTTAGTAAATGAACATTTTGTTAATGCGCAATAACTGAATAAATTTTGAAATCTGTAGGTAACATTTCAATAATATTCAATTTAAACTTTTTGGAGTGGTAATTTTTTAATTTTATTATTAAATGTAAAGGACTGTGAATTTCTTTTAATTTTAGAAATCGATCTATTGCACTGTGGACAGAGTCAATTTCTTGAATTTGGGAATGTCCCGGCTCTGAAAATTTTTGAGTAATTGTTTTTACATTATTATTTTTTTATAAAGTGCCAAAACTAGCAGACAAAAATATTTTATTTTTATTTTTTGGCACACAAGAGTCGCTCCAAAGAATGATATTCTCAATATGATTAAAATCCTTCAATATATTTTACAAAATTTTTATTATAGAACTATCGATATCATTACCAGAGCGACCATTCTGTGCTTGGTTCCAATCGCGCAGTAAGTAACATTTTTTTCGTTAGGGTTCTGAGTACATACTCGTACTGTTGCTGTTATATTAAACACTGAAAGCTTTCTTTTATAATAAAAGATGGATGAAATTCCTTTAGGCGGATTAAAAGTGCTTTGTTAATCGTAATTTATTTATTTAGTACTGTAGTAATAAATACTAAAAGTAAGAATTTTGCTTACTTAAGTATGTCTCATATACGTCCAGATAATATCAGACAAAAAACAATCCAAAATTTCTATCGGTGTTATTTTGACGTATGTGCCAAAAATAAAGAAAATGTTCCCAAAAAGTGGCTTATACGGCAAAATGTTATTCTTTGTTTGGAGTTAAAAATGTTTAAAACTTAAAAAAATTTCCCCATGACTTAAGAATATTTTGTACTATTCGATAAAGAATTATTAGCACTACATCTGATAAAAATTTTGAGTCACCTTTTTCGACTAAATTTTTTTCTATAAACTGATAAAACTTTAAATTCAATTTCCCAAAAAAATATTTTTTGGAGTTACGTCAAGATAACTTCGGGACGACGATATGTATGCCTTAATATACAAACAAAAATAATTTAACCAAACAATTGGGCACAGACAATATTTAACAGCTGACTCATAGATTTACCATTTTATAACATAAAAAAGTATTTTTTACAAGAAAAAATGTAAACAAAAACTATAAAATAAAGTAATGGCAATAATGGTTTTGACAAAGCAAAATTGTATAACGTAAGCCAGACAAAAATAATCTGTTGTGTTACAGAAACCCAATTTGTTACGTTATTGTTAGTGTGACAATCGTTTGTATGGTATTGTAATTGTCTCCTGGAAACATGCTGTTAACTACGGAGGTGAAATATTTTTTCATAGTTATTGACGTGGGGTAAATTTTACCACCTTTTGTTTTACCAAAAAAATAGGTAAAAAAACATTTTTTTTAATAAGTAATTTATTTTTAAAAGAACAAGAAAATACATTTTTATATAAATATGATTATAAAAATAAAAAAATCAAAGATTTAGTATAACAAAACAGGGACTCAACAGCGCTCAACCGAAGAAAATAAATTAAAAAATATAAGGAGGGGGTAAAATTTAAAACCACCTCAGTAGTTAAAGGTTAAGGAATCAATTTGACGATTTTGACGATTTTCTTGTCGATGTTTGACGATTTCATGGTCAATTTATCTGGCAGCTATGGATATAAGAGCAAAAACCCGGGAAATATTTTCATTTTTTTGTTACTTTTAAAATGTTATTGTTGTTTAACCAACTTTTTAGTAAACAGGCAGAACGAAGTATTCAATAGAATGGATAATTAATTTTATTACAGTAATAGAAGCAAGAGCAGCTTACATTCTAAAATAAACTGCATACATACATACATATATTATATTATTATTAATATAATATTATTATTCAAATATTATGGCATATTCTAACTGGATGTTAGACAAAATGTTCGGTCTCGATCCGAAATGTGTTCAATACGAGGTATATGCACACATATGTACATCCAACAAACGTATTCTCTAAACAGAAGAGTACAAAAAACCAACTAGAATAAGTAGGAAATTTGTATCGGAATTTTTTGTGTAGTAAGAATTTCTGTAAACTGATGCCGATCTGTGTTTCCACCCTTAAACTGTGCTGTCCTTACTGTTGTTGTTTTTGTTCATTATAATGCAGTGTTTTATGGACTTGTAGTATGTATGCATGTATACTAGTGCTGGCAAAGTATTGAGACTTTTTAAATTGAGTACTCAACACTTTAATGTCTTTTTTTATTTGAAAGTAAAAGAAATGGTAAGCTGCATCCACCTGCAGATTTTATAACTGCTAAAACGTTTGCGGCATTATCGGAGACTACGAATGAAATTTCGTCTTGTATGTCCCCACACTTTTCGAAGCAAGTAAAAAAATGAGATTTAAGCTTCTAATCAGTGTCAACAAAATTTGTCGTTACAGATATACATACATACATATATGTATGCGCCTGTTGTTACATAAACTTGTTTTACACTATTGGGCATTCTTTGAGTCTCTAAAATTATCTTTAAATTCCGAATGTATAAGTTTTTGAGTTTAAATATACCTGGTTGGTAACGTATACGATTTGTTTAATGTTTTTACAAGACGTTCCAATCCTTCGTCTTCCACGATAAAAAAGGTTTTAAAAAAAATTCTAAACTGAAGCCTACGTTCTATAAACGTAATATTTTAAAACAAGAATAATAGAAGCACACAGCACATACCTTTATGTGAAATCATCGGTTGGCAAAGTTTACATTGTGCTACTTACATATTTTCCTTCTTCGGTACAATTCTTCGACATTTGGCTTCTTTTTCTGAAGGCGATTTTATTTAAAACATTTTAAGACAATTTTTTTAAATGTATATTAATCCAGTGTCACAAATTCTTCTTTTCTATCCTTTTTGTTAATTTGGTAGTTTTTTTTAATGCACAGACTTTTATTATTTCTGAGGGTTTTTAAGGAAAACTTGCAAAAACATATTACAGAATATTACCCTATAAATATTGAATAGTTACTTTAGGATGTTGAGTACCGGTAAATTTTCATGGTATCGAGTACTCAGTACTCAATACTTTTACATCACTAAAGTAATAATAATTTTAACATCAGTTAGTAAAGTTGTGTTCGGTTTATTCAGTATCATTATTCGGTATCCAATTAATTTCTAAAATAAAATTTTAAAATTTGAATTTTTTTATATAAAGTTATTTCCAGTTAAATCAGAAAAATATATATTATTCGACCTGTTTCTAAATTATCCAATTAATAATTTTTTCAAGCCCAAGGCGAAGTTTATTTTCAAATTAAAATTCAATATTTGGATATTTTTGTTGTTAGAAAGTTATAAGATTCGTTTTATCCAAGAGGATTTTAGCAATGGAAAAAAAAGTGGTAAGTTATTCACTCCCCAATTTTCTAATCTCCTATTAGTTTTCTATTTAGAATCTTAAAAATTAAGATTGATTTATTACAGTTATGTAACTGATTTTATAAAAGTGCGACTATATGGATATCTCATATCAACTTTTCTTTTCTACCCAATAAAAACAGTTACTGACTTTATCTTTTCTTTAGTTAAATTTTTTACTACAATAATAATTCGAGTTACACTATTTACTTTTCAATAAAATATTTTTGTATATGCATGCGTATTTGAGAGCCTCTTGGAGAAAAAGTCGCTACACAAAAAGAAAACAATGCCTAAATCCAAAATGCCATGCTTGGGAAAACTAAGTCCCTCAGTGGGGCTTAAATCTGCAATGCAGCTAATAATAGCATTAAAGTTTGTTAAAGTATATAAAGTAATCTGTTTGAGGTAAAACCTTAAAGCAACTATTGTTGAAGTTTGTATAAAGTCCTTGTTAATCATAAAAGCTTAATAGTAAGCAAACATTGAGTACTGTAGTCTAATAAGAAGGGACTTTTATAAATTCCATGTTACTTTCAAATAGCCGTTAATTTATATGTATATTGTGTGCAAACAATGGAAAATGACAAATGAACAATGCTGAAAAGAGTCAAGTTAAACGTAACAAAAAAATAAAAAATCAAATAAATTTAAACGAGTTCACTAAAAAACGAATCTACAATTATTAATTATACAGTAAATTATGTTTTCAAGAATTAACAAATATGTACTTATATACCGAACATGCAAATGTATGTATGCACATTAGAGCGAACCAACTTACAAGAAAAAAAAGTTTCTCCATATCGCCCCTAATATAAAGTATTTTTGCAAGATTTCGAAAAAAAAATTTTTTTTTTATCTGAACGTAGGCAGATTTTAAAGTCTGATATATCAAATTTGTTTGCCTCTAGATAACTAATGTTTTGTTTGTTTTTTAATGATATTGACCCCAACATTTGTCTTTTCGAGGTAAAATCACCATCTTCATGAAACCGCTCCCAGTTTATTCCACTATGAACTAACGATCAGGAGTAGATGGAAGACAGTGACTTACATACATATGTATATATAATTTTTTTTTAATTAAATTTATTTGAGACTTCAAAGAGGAACCTATTAAAAGAAGAGGATCTTTGTAAAGAGGTACGCTCTAATGTACATACTATACATATATTTTTCTAATTTTTAATTTTGTACTTGTTTAAACATTGTGGGTAGACATTTTATTGTGTTATTTACAGGACTGTCACAGAAATCCATTCCGATCGAAAGTGGAATGAATTCCGTATTTTGCTTCTAAATCTGCTAAATTGCCTTTTAAACTCGTAAAAATATATGAAACTTTATGTTTATGAGGTATCGTAAAAAATGGTCAATAATTGAGGTAGTTAGTTTAAGTATTGTCTTAGCACTTCTGCCGATATAAACCGACATCAAAATGCCCTTTTTTGAGAATTAATCGTAACTAATCCATTTTTTTCAATGATCTTAAAACTCTGATTTTATTTAGCAACATTTAAGGCTTATATACTGCTTTAATTCTAATTCAGCATAATTTCTACAAAAGTTAATCCTGAGTAGTAATATACATAAATATAAATCAGGACAATAAATTTTAAATCATTGTGTTTTTTTTCCATTGTATATTTGTGATGATCAGCAATATAGAGTTTCAATACAAAGTATCATTATAAAATATGTGTCAATAAACTGTGTGTTTATGTTGACCAGAAATACAAAATATCAAGTCGAAAATACTTATATGTCAGCGAACAGTGTGTTTATTCAAACACAGTACTTATACATAAAAACCTATCAATACTCAAAGAAGCAATTAATGTGCAAAATTTGACCACATAAAAAATATTTGTAACATAATAACCTAAAGTATTTGTCTTATTGGTGTGTAATGGAAATCGACTTCGATCGAAATTGAAATCGAATGAATTTTCAAGTTGTTATAACTTCCAAGTGGTCTAGTGGTTAGTGTGTTGGCTTACTAAGACAAGGGTCCTGGGTTCGATACCAGACTCTGACATCTTCAAAAAAAGGAAATATGAAAAAAATATTTCTTTCGGCGACTACCTCTCAGCAATCTTCTGGCAAAAGCTCTGAGAGTAACTAATTGCCATGAACAAGCTTCTCAAGTCTGTCGTTCGGAGTCGACATTAAACTGTAGGTCCCGGTACTCATGGATAAAACTTGACTCACACAACATGAGTGCTGTGAGAAGCTAGGCCGTAATCCTGACACAGGGTTGTAAAGGCCAGTTATGTATGTATGTATAACTTCCAAATCCTATTATATTTGAAATTCTTTTCTTACTCATAACCTTACAAACTATTGCCACTATATCCTTGATTATTATTATTTTTAAAATAATTACAACAGATAAGTTTTATATGACTTTGAAAACAAACACGATTTCAATTTCGATCGAAATCGTTCTTCATCACATACCGGTTAGAATAAAAATAAAGAGTGGGTAAGAAGTATATCCATTTAACAGTACATATAAGGTGTAATTGTCGTAGTGTATGTATTATAAAAATCTAGCTGAACCCGGTGTGCTTCGCTACCCCCTCGTTATATAATAAAATTAACGGCGGTGACGTGGTTCATAGTTACATATGTATATGGCGACGTTAACAGTATTAAGAGAAATATAGTACCAAATAAAAAAAATCCGTTGGAAGGAACAAATTTATACAGAGAACAAAATGTTTAAAACTTTCAAATAAAATTTTGCGTGAAAGGGGGCGTGGCGTAAGAAATATTTATTTATACCTCGTCTGGAGTATAATATGTATACAATTTGAAGTAAATCTCTTAAAAACTATATGAAAGCAATTAAATAATTTAAAAAAAAGTGGCCGTAAAAGTGGGCGTGGTCGAAAAAAGTACCCTATTAATCATGTCAGAGTCTCAGTTAAATGCTGTGAAAATTTCAATAAGATCGGTCTAGAGGTTTGGTCTCCTATAAGGTACAAACAAACAAACAAACAAACACACATTTAATATTATATATTTAGATGAATACATACGTAATATGTATGTATGTAATTTATTTTGCCTATATTTTAGATTAATGTTTTCAATAAAATAATAAATCCTTTTTTTAATTATTATTCAATTGCAGAATGCTCACGAGCCACGACCGAGTACATCAGCCATATGCAGAAATGCTAACTCATCGACAGGTATTGTCCACTCCGTTGAAGAATATCCTGAAATATCAGAGCGGTTAGAACAATCCGATATTGTAAAATTTGGTTCGGCAAATAATTTTAAAGGTGTGCCTGAACCAGGTGATTATTATCCACGTCCTTTGATGGTTACTACTGGGACACAAACAACCAACGATTTTCTTCTTTATAGAGCCATTGAATCAACCGAAGGAATAAAGGAATTACAAGAAGAAAATAGTGTGCTTAAAGAAGAATATAGAATGCTTAAAGAAAAAGAAAGAAAGCTTAAAGAAGAACATAGAACGCTTAAAGAAGAAAATAGTCTGCTTAAAGAAAAACATAGAATGCTTCAAGAAGAAAATAGAAAACTTAAAGAAGATTTAATATTGCTTAAAGAAATACATGAAATAATGCTTGAAGAAGAAAGTATAAAGATTATAGAAGAAAATATGATGACTGCAGGAGAAAATATAATGATTGAAGAAATTCTAAAAGGAGAAGAAATGAATAAAGAAAATAATGATTTTAATAAAAAATGAATAAGAAAAGATTGTGAGCGATTTTACCAAGCCTTAAAAGTAAAGTTTACAAAACCCAAGACTTATATACCAAATTATTTCTTGTTTTTTTTTTAGTAATATACATACATATTTATATATTATATAAAGTACCTTTTTGCGTAAAATGACAAATTAAACCAGTTATCATTAAGGATCATACATACAATCATATTTACATTATCTATAAATTTATAAGTAAAAATATATATGTTTATGTGTATGTATTTTTTATTTCCATAAAAATTAGTTTGTATTTAAGCAGAGTTCAAGTAGAAAAATATTATATGTAGTAGATATAAGAATATTATAAAACTATAATTAAAATAGTAGACATATATTAAAGGAGTATTGCTGTAAGTATATTACAGCAATACTTAGTATATTATATGAATTTTAAAAAGACAGTTATGTTAAAATTTTAAATATGTATGCAGTCAGTCTGCCATTGACAATTGTAATATGTGCTTTTGTTTAAGTACGAAAAATAAAACTTAATTTTATTTGATGCTTCAAAGTAAAAAATTGGTCTGTTTCTTAAGTGTACATTGTCAGTTACAGGCATTTTTATTTTAATTGGATACGGTTTCGGTTCAGGGTTCTTATAGCTCTCAAATTAAAAAAAAAAAAGAAGACGGGCTTTATTTATATGACATTTAATTATTTTTCAAACTAAATTTCGTTTATTGATATATTTTTCAAGCTTTCTTCTTTTAGAATTATTCCTTTAGACGATAAAATAAATTTCAATGCAAAACTGGCTCTCTCGACGCTTACTAGCGTAGCCTGCTAACCAAATACACATAATTTGAGTCGCTTTATAAGATAAAATGTTTTTTCTTTTTCCTAGCCTTGTATAAAAGTATACGCAACGCCAGGAAACATTAGCATTAGGATAACTTCAATCACAAAATCTTTCCTTTTTTTTTGATCGTGTTCTGAAGTACAAGATATTAATTCTCTTCTCTTCCCTTTTCACTCGTAAGTGGGGATATTTTTTCTGAAATGGGGATAGAAAAATTCATTTGGAGATGGGGATTTAATTGGGGATGGTCGACCAGTTTTAGACGATTTTTAAAATTTGTTTGATTGCTTAATTATATATTATACATTTCTTACATTCGAAACACACGATGAAAGAATTTCAATAGAAATTCAATTTTCAAGATTTGCTTATAAACTTGTTTAAAACTTATACTTTCATATACAATTTTTGCAACGTGTGCTCTTCGTTTTAGTTCGATTTATTTTCTCATATAAATAATAGCATCCTCATATCATTATGTTTCCGCCACCTTTTTTAATGGTTTTTAATGCGGAGGAATTTAGTATTACAGGGTCTTCTTACAGCTAAATTACTTCTTTTGTAGATAAATAAACTAATTTTAGTTTTGTCCGACCACAATTACATTTCCACTTATATTTACTTTATGGTATGGGAATGCTTTCCATAATATGGCACAGGACATCTATTTAGAATTCAGGTAAAATAGATGCCGTATACCATACAAATATTTCCAACGACATCATGATGTCTTATGATGAATATGAAGTGGCACAGCGATCAGTATTTCAACAAAATAATGACCTGAAGCACACATCAAAGCGAGCAAGAGGTTGGTTTAAAAAGAATGTCGTCAAGATTTTTAGTTGATCTGCACCGTCTCCAAATTTACATATCAAATAAAAAATATGTACATACATCCAAAATTATTGATGCAGTTTATGTGGTGATTTTTGGGGGTGAACTAATGAAGATTTTAGGGATTTTTGGGGATATGAATTTCGAAATTGGGGATAAAAATTTAAAACTATCTGACAACCTCAAATTTTGGAAAATTTTTATTGTTTCTAAAATACGGTTTTTGACATTTTCATTTTTGGTTAAATTAACAGTACAAATAACTGGTACATATTTTATTTATTTATAAACCATATGAACCATTTCTTACATAGGATCAACGGAATCGAGTTCAAAATTTTTAGCTTCACACAAAAAAGGACGACATTAAAAAAAAAAAATAATTAAGCCTTTAAACTGCCGACTACTAGTACACTTACCCTACATGTATTCACTTCTGCACCTCACTTCTATTGTACACTAAAATTTGGTGTACTCGTAACACAATGCATTGTAAATAAAATTGTCTATGATATTAAAGTTCATAATAATAAATAATAAATGTGTAATAATTTATTAAAATACATCCTGTAAGTGGTGTAAAATTTCTTTAAATAGATTAATAAATGTTTATTATTATTTTTTTTGTCATATCATGCTAGTTCGTAAATTTGTAATCAAATCCCAATAATGCACGTAATAGAAATTAATTATGTATTTGTGAATATTTATTATTAATTTCACAATTTTAATTACTCCTTGTTTTTAATGTGCAAACATTCACGATGACAAAAAATTATAAGTAGATCGTTATGACTTTTATAATTTTGTGTTTAAACTCATGAACAAATTATATTATTCTTCCTTTATTTCGACACCATCTATCTCGTGTCGACTGATAATAATATTAATTATCTATAAATTTAATGATTTAATAAAAACAAAAACAAACAAACAAATAAATAAATAACAATACACATAATTTAAGCGTGGGGTTGTTACTAATAGGATTACCAGATATGTATTTGAACAAAAGAATATTTATGCATGTAGTAGGAGTATATACTGTATACCCTATCCCAGCATTTCTAGGCTCTTAAGGTTTATTTACACTAATTAGTACCGTATCAGTTGCCTTATTTTCAAATGGGGGGATTTGCCCATATTCGTTCCAGTGCCGTTTTTAACTCTGAGTGTTGCAATGATTTTTTTCTTTATTTCATTGACGTGTTATAGGTTTTTTACTGCAAGTTGTACTGAAAATGGGGGAGGGGAATTATTTGAACTGGTAAGAAATTATCGAGAGTTATGTATATATATGATATATCAAATTAAAAAAAATATGGGTTATGTATTTAAAAACCCAGTTTGGAGTAATATTGGAAATAAATAAAATATATAAAACTAGAAAGTAAGAAAGTACTGTGGTATATTGTTTATTAATCTATATAAATAAAAATCAAAGTTATTAGTTGGTCATCGCATCAGTTGAAAACGGCTGGAGCAACTTTGACGATTTTTTCTTTCTAATGATCGTTGTGATCTAACTTAAGTTTTTACGGAAAATAAATTTTTCCCCTCCCACCTTTACGCCCACTTTTTTGATTTACCTTAAATCAGAAAACGGCTCCATCGATTTGACTAATTTTTCTTTCAAATGTTTGTATTATTCCACTTTTTTCTATTTATCTTAAAATCGAAAAACAGTTGCACCGATTTACCTAAATTTTTTTCAGAAAGAAAAAAGTTTATTTGATTTACCTAAAATCAGAAAACGTCTCCATCGATAAACATACCCCAAAACTACTTACATACATATGTAAATGAATAAAATTTTGATTTTAAAAATGTATTTTTCCTCTTATTAACGTATTTTAAAAATCGAACGCTAACATTTTTTTCTAATTTGGACAGGACAGCGTCCGTCGGTTCAGATAGTCTAATATAAAAAAATTAATGTACATTTTGATGTCACCACTAAGCGCGGAAATGGATGAATCGATTTTAGCCGAAATTCCAGGATACGTTGGTGATAATCTGTTGATTATTTATGTGAAATTTGCACCCTTTGGTTCCGGAGATATGGCATTTAGATTTTCCTATGTATTGCAATACAAATTCAATGTAAAATTTTTTCATATCATGCTTAACTTATGTCTTGAGAGCTGTTAAATCTAAATTTGGTTTGAACGACTTCATGGTCAAGTAAAATCATCAATCATAAAGTAGGCGTGGTACCGCCCATGCAAGTTAAATATTAATTTCTTTATATCTTGAGACGTGCTAAAGCTGAAGTTTCTGAGTTTGGTGTAATTGATTTCGTAGTCATTAAAATCATCAGTCGAAAAATGTACAAATGGTAGCGGTAGGTGTAGCGAAGCACACCAGGTTTAGGCTAGTATGTAATACAAATAGTGTACAAATTTTTGCAAAAAACGTAGGAGAATTTAATGTAGGAAAATTCAATTTATTTGAACTAAAATAACTATTTGAAATACATACTTCCACCTTACCATGGCACACGTCTAGCTTTTGAAGTAAATTATTCTATAGAAAATTATCTTGCAAGATTTTTGGGTGCTTTCTCTTTCTAAATACTTTTGGGAATTATATTTGAATATATAAGTATGTATTGGTATCATATTTTTTATAAAATTATGTAAAATCCAAGCTGTCAATAATAAATAATCAATATTCTCTAGTTTGGCCTGGATTCTTTTTGTAAATATTCTGAACTTTTGTGTTAAAATACCAAATGAGTTCTCAATGGTCCTCCTGGTCCTGTGCTTTAACAATAGTTAAACTAATGCGCTTAGAATAATTTAGATCCTTTTCTGGTTATTTGCATATAAAGTAGGTTTGTAAGGGATTTGATAATTATGTAGGTATTACCAGTAATAATTTTGAATCTAAATGTTACACACATTACCATAAACGTAAAATATCTGTATTACATTTAGTGGAAATGGTCATAAAAATTAAATTGTAAAGTTTTAAAATAGAATTCAAATGTTTCAGAACTAAAAATGATTTCAAATGTATATATGTAAGTATGTATGAACACAAGTAATTTTAAAATCAATAATGTATATAATATAGCTTATCATTGTTATATAGTACATAAATTGGTAAAAAATTATAAATATAAGTAACCAGACGTTTATTTTATTAAATGTAATTTAAATTATTTATATATTTTAAAAACTTTCTTATCAATTACAAAATATCCGCTATTTTGGCAGCTCTATGCTCGGCAGAAGTCATTGGGTTAAAAACGTGTCTTTCACAGCGTATAATATTTAGCAAAAAATTTTTCTGCGTTTTAATCTTAAGTCAACGAACTGAAAAAAAAAAATTGAAACTACTTTACTAGCTTTTATTTTTAAAACTTTACACTCACCGGAATGAATTTTTCAATATTCAAACTTATTAAAGAAAAAAACAAAAAAAAAAAAAAAACAAAACTAGTAGTATAAGACAATAAAGTAATTTGGATTTGCATTACAGATTGAAAAGAGAACATATAGAAATCAAACAATATTCAAAATTTAACAAAACTCTACAAATAAAAAAAAAATCTAAAATCTCACCACTGAAGTGGAGATCAGCTAATAACACAGGCAAAAGTTGGGAAATTTTTTAATACATAATTTGTAATAGTTCAAATAATATTTGGTGTAATGATTCAGAAATAATAAACATCCAATTCAGTACCTGTGCAGAGCCATTAATTTGACATTATGTGAAAACAAGTTCATTAGGCACGATTAATGGTCCTAAATTTTTTAAAATTATTTACTATATTATTATACAATAGAATTATTTACAATATTAATGTTTTTCGTGTTTAAAGCTTTGTTATCTGTCGCATTTCGAGTTTTATATAATACATATATGCATACGAGTAGATTTAAGAAAAATGTTGCTTTTCTTGCATTTAATGCAGAAAAACTGTTTGTTGTAATATTCATCTACTGGTGTGAATTGGCCCAACGATAGATACAAATCGATATAAAATTCAGTTTTGAAACCAAAAAATTTAAGACATGTCATGTTTATGTCCGTTTTGAAAACGTTTTCATTCGCTCAAACGTTTTCAAAATTGAGTATAAACGTATACCGTTTTGAAACCTTTATGAAAATGAGCTGTAAAGAATGTTTTGTCAAATTTGATGGGGTTGCCAATTTCTTCCATTGGTTATTTTTATTATTCTATGTGTATTATTATACAAAATACGAGAAAATTCTAAATAGAATTATTTAGAATCAGCTGTTAGTTAAAACAGTTTTAAAACTGTTTCGACTCACAACATAGGCAGAAACGCATATGAAGTTATCGTTATGAGTGAAATCGTTTTGTGTCGAACTGATTTCAAAACAGGAATAAACTAAGTAAAAGGCAAGTTATTCAAAATTTTATCCATATTTTCTGTTTAATGAATAACTTTGGAAATTTGAAATTTTTGGATTCTTGTAAAAATTATATATTTCTTTAACTAATATTAATTTTTAAATACATTAAAATATATTTTTTCCGGATGTGTTAAGTAGTGATTAGCAATCATACTTCGACTAGGTCATTACAAGTGTATGTGCATATAGAAAAAGAAAAATATAAATCCAGTATATCAATTCTAAATATTGTAGTTGACGATTGGTGATGAATATGTGCAGAACACAAAAAACTCTGATGAGACTAGAGTAGCTGAAGTGGAAAACATGTTCAATTTGACTAGTGTATAAGTACTATTCCTTCACGGGCATAAATTTCTCCTTTGATTACCAAAAGAATTCATTGCAAAAAATCTAAATTCTTAATAGAATTTTAACTTTGATATAACTAAAGCGTTTCTGACAAAACAATAATAGAAAATATTTGCAAATATTCGTGCGTCAATTTGTTTCTATTTTCGAATTCATATACATATAAAGCTATTATTCAAAATAGAAGAAATGCGTAAGAAATATGTTTGTTATTCAAAATTTTTAGGTACGAACTATTCTGAACTTTCTTATCGATAAAAAGAAAAAAAAAAAAAAAAACGAAACAAGTTCAGTTTGCATTATAAGAAAACATATGTATTGCAGTCACAGTGGAAATACAAAATATAAATTGATTTTAATTGAATTTAAACTGATAACCTACTAATCAAAGGCAATGATGGAAAAGCTGATATGACCGTTCTTTTTTTTTTTTGATTTTATTTGACTCAAAAAAATAAAACAAAATACTACCCTACACATATTTCATACTCTCAGACATGCTTAAAATTTTAAAACTTTTTATTTTTTCTATAAATTTGTCCGCTTTTTTTTAATTTTTCCATTAAGTTTATAAATTTGTAATAATGTTAAAAAACAAAAACTAATATAAAAAAATTATTTTTGATAGTGATGGAAAATCGTTTCTTACACTGTTTCATTTATTCTTTTTTTATAAAAATACATACAAAATTGAATTAAATTCTAATTACACTATGCGACAAATGCAGACTTTTAGAAAAATGCACGAACTCCACAGTATAGGTTCGATTGTACTACCAAAAGTTAGTAAAACCCTGTACTCGGTTTGGTCAGATTGACTACCAATTTTTTGTATGGACCTCAGTTTTTGGCAAACAGCTAACTCTAACTTAAAGATACTGCTTAACTATGTTGGACAATAATGTAGTGAAAACTCTGCTGAATAAATTTTTAAATATTTTTTGTGCAAAAAATAATTTTTTTTGCACTTTTTTGGAAAAATTTACGAAAAAATGTTTCCTTTTTTTACACTATTCAGCATAACTTACAGGGCCTCGTATTTTTTCACTAATAATATATGACAATATTGTAGCCATTGTAAATCTAAACAACTTTTGCGAAGAATCTGAATATGTCTAGGCATCCAAAATAGCTTACAAAGACCAATTTGTAGCCTAAAAATGTTATTTTTCTTTGGATTATAAAATTTACCTCTTTGTAGAAAAAAATAAATTGATTTCATAAATAATTTTGTTGTTTTTTTTTCTGCCAAGCAGATTTACTTTTTCTTCCTGCCTGTGTGAGATAGGGGGCACAAAAATTTAGAAAATTAAAAAATAGTCAAAATTTTTTCTGCATTAATTAAAATTATTCACCAATCAGAATGTCATAATATCTCATGTTTGGAGGCATGGAGTTTTCGTCATAGAATTCAAAATGTTAATCTCTTTTGTATGAATCCAAATAATATATGTACATACATATGTATGTATGTATGAATAAATAATTGTTTTTGTTCTAAATTATTACGATTTTTAATATTAAATAATATTTATAATCTACATACATTTCTATACGTGCATATACATATGTATGTATGTATTTAAATGTTCATATATGCAAATAAATAACCACAATAAATATATTTAGTTGATTGCAAATTTTTTTGCAAAAAGTTTAAAAAATTAGGGCCATTTAATTATCGTTGGAAAAGACAAAAAGGTCAGAAAATTGTTACTTATTGCTCATATCTGTACGGGCATACGAGTATGGATGTAAACACATATGTATGTATGTACACTCAACCAATTTTTACAGTAACTGTTTGAACGTTATTCAAAAAGTTTTCCGTACAGTTAAAAATTAATGAATAAACTTTTATTGTACAAACGAATTTATTTTTTAACATTTTAAACAGTTATTTAAAAATCTACCCCGAAAAAATAACGAATTTTCCGTTCAGTTAAAATATTCGGTTGTTTTTTACTTAAAGTAAAACTGAAACTTTTTAACTACAAATAACGATTTTTCAGTATGAGTAATTTTTTTTTTTTTGCTGTGCAACAAATAAAAGAAATCAAAGTAATCGCTGATATATATACATATATATAATATAATATGTTTTCAAAGTGACAAGACGTTTTAATCAATAAGTGAAAAAAAAAACACATATTTTACAACTAAAATATAATAAAATTTGGTAAGAATTGCAAATACTTGTGATGGAATTTATTAAATACTTAATATAATTATAAATTTTTTTGTATAGACTAAAAAGACTTATACCATAATGCAATATGTATATCTTTTAATAACAATAGTTTTATTAAAAAAATTTTTTAAAAGTTAACAACATTTTTCATAAACACTTAAAGAATGGCGAATGTTTTGTTTGTCATTGTATTTTTAGGTCATATAAAGAGTTTTTCAGCAATTTAAATTTAATTACATATCCATCTCCAGTTATTTCACTTGTGTCGAAAAATTTTTCTTTATTCTTGCAAATAGCTGGTGAAACATTAAAGCCAAAACATCATTTCTTGCCGCATTACCCAACCGTTTTGAAATCATCATGGCCTCTTAGAAGCTTTTCTAATTTTATGTTTGATTCGAAACATAAGGAGTTAAATGAGTATACCCAATGTCACCAACAGTCGAAAATGTTTCATTGTAACCGTAGCAATTAAATTTCAAATAATACTTGCGTACGAACTTTTCTTTAAAAAAATAATAAGCAAGTATCAAAATCTCGCATCTCAAATTCAACAACTCTTTCCAAGTGAAGCAGAGGAAATTTACTTTGAAAAGCAAAAGAATCAAAGAGCAAAAGGTAAACTATTTTATAGGTATCAAAACGTTATAAAAGGCAGCATAAAACCTAAAAGCAAGTCACAAAAATATATTGAAAAATCTGTTTCTTTTCTTAGCAATGGTAATACACTTATTTAATGTCTTATATCAAAAATTAAAAGTTTTTAATCTAAATATTTACAATATATTAATATTTTTCAGAGGAAGAAGAAGCCTGCAAAATAAAATCATTCCTTAAACATAACTTCCAAGATAAGGAACAGACAATTCAGAAATGGAAACAGTGTGGAATCCCGATTGAATGAATTAATTAATTGTACAGATACTTAAATACCAATAAATATTTGAACTAAATGAAAAAAACAGTTTATTTAACTTTTTTGGGGGTTAAATTTTTTGTAGTTAAAACAAATGAAAAAACAGTAATTTCTACAGTTTTTGAAGGTAAAATCTGATAGTAAAATTAAATGAAAAAACAGTAATTTTTAGAGTTTTGGTTGGTAAAATTATGTTGGTTAAAATAACTAAAAAAACCGTATTTATTACGAACTATGTAGGTAAATTTTTTTTTTGTTAAATTGAACGATAAAACAGTAAATTCAAATGTTTTGTAGTTTGGTTTTTGTTATTTAAATTAAAAGTATAATCAGTTGATTGTACGTAATTTAGTAGGTAAAAAATTTGCATTTAAAAATAACTTACGAACTCATTTGTTTTAAATGAAAAGTTCATGGTCCGTTTTTTAACTGTAATTTCATTTGTTATTAATGTTTTTTCAGTTGAATTTACCTACATAATTTTTTGAGTGTATATACAATAATACAATATTTATACATGCATGCTTCATCACTTGATCAAGAAGAGAGGCTTACCGCAAAATTTTTAAGTTTTCAGTAGAGACCAAAAACTGTATGTGGTTATATTTTAAAAGAAATTGAAAATCCGAATACATCCTTATAAGGATATTTCATTTAAAGATATATTTACATTGTGTTTCCTCTAATTTTTTGCAAATATAGCAAAAAGAAAATCTATTTTTCGATCGAATACCATATTTCTGAAACATCTCGATGTCAGCATCAACTCAAAATAGAACAAAATTTAATTAAAAAAAATAATTTATTATTATTAACTTAAATAAATAGTAAAATCAAAATAATATATTTTTTTAAGAAAATAAAGGATGCACCGCTATTTCAACTTTTGTCTTATATCAAAATAATATCTTTTTGTCCAAGAAAAGATATTCATCACATTTTCACGAGAATGGTCTATTTATTTATGGAACAATCATCCGGCGAATGTTTTTCCTGCCCATTACGGCATCAAACATACATACATACATAACTGGCCATTACCACCCTGTTTGTTTAAGCACCCATTCCACATATCTACGACGTTGTGAATGGTCAGCTGGCTTCAGTTGTTGCGTGAGCTGGACTTTATATGGATGTATGTAGGTTTGGATCTAAATGCAGAATATGCCACAATGTACCGTAAGACATTCCTAATTCCTGAGAACGATGAGGAATCGACACATTCGGGTCTTCAGCAACGCTTTCACTTACAGAAGAGATTCTTTCAGCGGAACGAGCGAAACGATGATGCCCAGGCCTTACAATATTTGTAACCGCTCCAGTCCCTTCACAATTTTGCCAATTGCTTGCGTAGTTGGACGATTTGTAAACCATAATCTCCTCTTAAAGACGATATATGGCTGTGGCAGAATCACCATTTTTGTAGTAAGTTTTGATAATTTGTATGCGTTGTGTGATAGTATAAATTATATTCTTTGGTGATAATTAAGCGATCCATTTTCGTCAATGTCAGACTTTCAACTGAAAAGAAAGAAATTGGTTTAACAACTTAGTTTGACAGATGTCGAATTCCAGTCCCATACTTTTGAAACCACGAAATGGATAACCCGGTATAAATAAATTACATATTATAAATTATTTCATTCGGCTACTACCTCTCAGCAGTCTTGTGGCAAAAGCTCTGACAGTAACTGATTGCCATAAAGTCTGTCGTTCGGAGTCGACTTTAAACTGTAGGTACTCATGGATAAAATTAACACACACAACATGGGTACTGCGAGAAGCTAGGCCGTAATTCTGAAACAGAGTTGTATGTACTTAGAAAATTCAACCGAAGATAAAACTATATAAATAAATATGAGTGGCAGTGAACTTAAATAAAATATTAAACGTACATACTTATATGTACCTCTATGAAACAAAATATCATACTAATCTCTTTTGAAATATCTATTATTGTTTTTTTTAGCAGATGCTAGAATGAGAATATGGACTTCATTACATTACATACATACAGTGTATGTACATTTGTCACTGATGAAATAAAATTATTGACAAGTGGTAATATGTACTTCATAATAAAAAATTTCTTCTGTTTTTAATACATCAACAGTACTTTAAATTCATATTTATAAGTAGTAGGTATGTAATAATGGCAGTATCATTACAATATATTCGAGTTTAAGGAATATAAAATGAATTGTTTATAGCAAATTTTAAAATTTATTATTATAAAAACAAAATTGTACTACGTTTTAAAAAATAATTTCCAAAAAACAATTTTAAGCATGACGCACTTATAAATGCAAAATATATGTACATACATATGTACATATGTATGTATTAATGTATGTAAATAAATTACAATATCTATCTTATTATTATTTCAAACGGCTAAAACTAAAAACATCAATACAAAAGATCTTTATGGAATAAGATGTTAAAAAAACCTATTATTATGCCTTGAACTTGCAAGACCTTCTTAATGTTATCAAAAATCTTTTTCAGTTTATTGTTTCTTAAAACCTTTCTTTGAAAAAAGAAAAAAAAAATACACAAATTATGCACAAAAAGTCGAAAATAAAGTGAATATAAAAATATTTAACATTTTCAAAAACATATGTATGTATGTATATGCATTGTTGCCATTTTAGCATTTCACAGCAGGATTTAGCACTTGTATTCAATTAATGTATAAAAAGTTACGCTAAATACTTTTTAAGCAGAATTTAAAAAAAAATGTTAATTTACTATCAATATTTTATATTTTTCTTTACAGAGAATGAAGTGCATTAAAGCTGCAAACACATATGTATTTATCTTTGTTTGTTGTTTTTTTTTATACTTTTACACCTACAAGAAGTGCAAACTATAAAAGGGAAAATCATTTTTATCTATGAAACTGTTTTTCCACAGTTCCGTTTAAATGGTTGTTTTCAAACACCGCGCTAAATCGTTTGCAACTTTCTTTTTACCGTAATTTTGTTGATGCGTTAATAAAACAACCGAAAGACACAAAAAGTGAAGAACTAATAACTCTTTGTGGAATTTTTTAAAACCAAATGTATACATATTAAGACCCATTAATTATTTTTTATTTATTATTAAAGGACCTCGATGTGTATTACCAGAAAAACTGTTTTTCTCTTTTGTTGCCAATGTTTGTTGTGTTCAGTACATACCCACAAATGGTAATAAACACTCAATATACTTAAAGAATTTTTTCTACTTCTGACACTCATTATGGTAAATCCAATATCACTTCAAGTTACTCTTTTTAATGGTTAATGCTGTAGAAAGTTGACATTTGAATGACTTTTTTTCGTGACAAAGGTAGGGTTTTTAATGGTGAAAAGAGTAGAAAAGTGAAAAAAGTCTCTAGTTCTGTTTGCTGTGACTTTTTTACCTCTCTTTTACTCCTTCTTTTCCTTGCACCCATAGCTGCCAGATAAATTGATCATGAAATCGTCAAACTTCGACAAAAAAATCGTCAAAATCGTCAAATTGATTCATTATAATCGTCAAAAAATCGTCAACAAAATATAAGCAAGAAAATATAACCTTCTTAAAAAAACTTTTGTTTTTATTTGAGTAAAATTGATAAATAGAATTGACAGTACAAATGTATATAAAATTTCGAAATTTAAATAAAAAAAAAACATCAAAAATATATTATATTTATTATAAACTGCATTACTATTACACATTTTAGTCAGTTTAGGTACAATTTTAAATTAATTACAATTTTAATTTAATTATTTTCAATTCCTTATATTAGAATAGTTTTTTGTAAACGTAATGGCCGCCAAAGACGACTTTTTTTAGATTTATTTGTCTATATATTGTTATAAATCTATTTTTTTTTTTCAAATAAATTTAGATAGAGTTAGGAAAAAAGAGTAGAGTTTCTCATTTTCATTTCTTATATTTTTTTCAAATCTAACAGTTTAAGGTTTTTTTGGGCGAAATTGTTTTTTAAATTGAATAACTTTAACTGTCTTAATTCAGATTTTAGCTCTTGCCTTTCACATGCTTCAATAAAATGGTTAAATTCATTCATAAAACGAACGATTTTCTTTGTTTAATATATATTAAGTATTTAAAGCTCAATATTCGTTTTTAAAATCAAATCTTATTTGGCCACACTGTTCTAAAAAAATTTATGGAACAAATAATATATTTTCTTCGAAGTTTAAAAATTTGTATATCTTTATAATCTACCAAATCAAAATGTTTGATCTTGTCTTTATTTCTAATAATAACATCTTTCAAAATTAAATGCATTAAGTTGGTGGATGCAACAGTTGCCAATTTTGGATTTTACTGTGTAAAAACAGCATAAAATTCCTTTCAGAAATAGAATAATATTCTACATTTAAATTTATTAATTTGAATTTCCAAAAGCCAATTTTGGATTTTTTTGTGTAAAAAATACATAAAAATCATTTCAGAAATAGAGAAATATTCTACATTTGAATTTCCAAAAGCAATAGTTACAAATAGTGTGATAATAATTGTGACAATGTTAAAGAATTCAAAGAAATAAACGTTGCAAATTTTGGATTTCCAAAAATCGTCAAAATAAATAAAAATCGTCAAATTAAGGGCAAAAATCGTCAAATCGTCAAGGTGCTATTTTTGTGTCGTAAAATCGTCATAATGACGATAAATCGTCAAATCTGGCAGCTATGCTTGCACCAGTTTTAGATGAAAAAAAAAAAAAATAAAAAATATTGAAACACTAATAAAGAAGTAGAAAAAATATACAAATTTAAATTTATAATGTGAATGTTCGAATATTTTTGAAGACTATTTTTAAGAGAAAAAAAAGAAAAACCGTCAGAGTACTTAGAATCTCACAAAATAGAAACACTTTGTGCACCGGGAAATTTCTGAAAAGTTAAAATTTCTGGACATTTTTTTTAAGAAAATGTTAATATTATAATATAACTTTATTATTAGTTAAATTATTTGAGCTTAAGGTCGAATAAATATTTATATTATTTATTTTACGATATTTCGCTACTTCCTTGCGTAGCATCATCAGGAATATATATTCGTATGTGACAAAACAATAACAAAATTAAAAAAAAAAAAAGGAAGTAGCGAAATATCGTAAAATAAATAATATAAATATTTATTCGACCTTAAGCTCAAATAATTTAACTAATAATAAAGCTAAAAAAAGGTCAAGGAAAATAATACAAATATATAATATAACTTTTTTATAATACAATACAATTTTTATTTATTAACATTTAATTATTTTAATATAATAAATTCATAGAAAAACTTTCAAACAATATTTTAATTATTAGGTACTAAATTGGTTTTTAACATAAAATCAGTGCGTATCAAATATGAACACTTTACTTTGAACTTCAGTTATAAACGAAACCAAATTTGTGCAAACATATGAAATTTCACACACTTTTGATCGACTTGCACACACTACTACTACTACAAAACATCCAGGAATTAGAACCTGTACTTCTAATTTTAGAGTGTCCAATACATTGAAATGGTAGGTTCTAATTTCTGAACAGTTCGAATTTGTGAGATTCTACTGTATACGGAAAATCACTTCAAAACTAAAATGGTTTTCTCAAATGTCATTCAAATTCACGTACTTATATAATTCGTAATTCGTAGACGTTGTAAATACTTCTATGATAGAGTGAGTTTTTACCATAAAAATTGATTATTTTTTTGTTTACATTTTTGTATAAGTTGGTATTATCGTAGTTTGGCACTAAACGATTTCAGTTCTGATAGAGAGCTCCGTAGTATTATGAAGAATTTTTTGAAAATGTTACAAATCAAATCCAGCATTTTACTTTTCTTTTTTAATACATTTTAGCAGATTAACATTCTCTCCTCTCGGCAACACTGAGAAAATGAAAATGAGAGAAAGTATTGTCATTATGTTTGTTTTTTGTTTTTTTTTTTTTTATTGTATTATAAAAGAATAAATATTTTTATAAGATTATCAAATTTTCAGGAAAAAAACAAAAATAATATTTTCAAATTAAGGATTAAATGTATTTATATGAATATGTATGTACAATAGTATATATAACAAATTATAGACTATATTACCAAGGCTGTTTTAAAATTCAAATAACAAGAAAAACACATAATAGTAAAACCAATACCATGATAAGTATTAGAAGAAAGTAATTTTGCTGATAATAAAATATTTTCTCTTCTTCTTCTTCTCTTTTTAATGCAATAATAAGATGATTTGTTTTCCTATAAAAATAAAATGTCTATAAATGAAACTGAAATTTGTCAAACGAAAACACTTTATTCAAAACTGTCGTTGCGTAAAGTAAGTTTAAAAAATGTGAAAAATTTCTAAATTTAGAAAAATAAAAGTGAAGTAGTAGTTGTGAAATGAAATGAATCAAAAAAGAGATAATACTATTGCCAAGGACCATAATAAAATAAATAAATTTTTTCAAAAAATAATAATAAAATAATGAAAAAAATATTTTAATGTTTATGTGAAAAACATGCTATATAAGTTTAATTAAATTATTCAAATTTTGAAAAAGAAGTCTGTTATCTTTTTTGATTACAATTTCAAATCGAAGTCAAAGTATCAAAGTGATAGTGTGTTACTAGGAAATTATAAACTAATATAATACGCTCTTTAAGCGCGTTTCAAAATATTTTATATGTTTTGTAATATAGGTGGTTGTGTATATAACAATTCAGACAAGAGCTGAGGAAATAGACTATAAAAGAAATCTAATTCTAGACTATTATCTTGCCTAAATGATTGCTGTGTACACGTGATTACATTTAATTAATTGAAGGTTGAAATAAGAATCGTATGATGGTTATATATATCAAACACTCCTATAGAGAGGAAGAATTTGTGAATGCTTTAATGTATTCTATATTATTCTATACATGGCTTTATTTATAACAAATAATCAATGCATTAATTTAGGAAAAGCAATATGTCAAAATATAGGAATTTATATTAATGAGCTGAAATTAAGAATTATAAAACCCTTAGATTTGATCCCAATAATGTTTTTAATATAGCTAATAATTTAGAATAACACGAATGCGACTGTGATTGTTATAATCTTTTATTATTGAACCAAACCTATTCAAAAAAAAAAAAAAATGCAATACAATTTTGTTAATCGCTACTGTTAAGAAGAAAAACAACCTCAGCAAGAAAACAGCATCAAGGCATGATTGTTAAATATTTTACAAATGTGCTATAAATCGTTGAGATGTTGATAAGAAAATTGAACGTCATTGTGTGAAAAGTTTTACAAAAACATGCATACCACCAGCAGCATTTATTATTAGAAACAATAAAAGAGTACTTTTTAAATCCAATCAATCATTTTTATTTTCAATCTTTTGTTTTTGTAATTCATGTAAAGTAAAGAAAAAGTCCTCATTTTAAGTTATTTTCCACATCACTTCCTCTAAAGTTAAAATAACTGTTTTATTTCCGGTTCATTCCATATAAGCCTTCATGATAAGGCGACTTTTAACTTCGATTACACAAGCAACCCTAGTTAGACGAACCTCAGCTTAGAATAATTTATGTGCAACATTCTAAACATTCTTGAAATATTAAGTATGTATATAATATCTATATACTCTGAAAATCTTTTATGTTTGTTAAAAAGTTGTATATCCCTCTTTGTTTTTAAGAAGAACTGTTGTCTGGCAATACCAGATAGAGTAACTGTATTGGTATACACATGGCAACTTTTAGTTTTTTACGTAGATTGCCAACACAATTTCAATAAAAATTTGCAAAATTGGATAAAAGTAAAAATAAAAAAAAATTTAACTTCAATAAAATGTATACATATATACTATTGAATGTTAATTTATAATATATGTTCTGTGATTAAAACATCAAAATATAGGTAGGAGATTAACTAAGGTGCCTTTGAGATTACAACAAGTAAAACATTATGGCCCCGATTATGGTTCGCAACAGTTCTACATTTACGATTATGATTTACCACACCTATGTGTTGTACCATATACATTGACTATCGTTTACAACATTTATTTTTATATGTTGCAGCCAATAGAACACAACATTTAGGTGTTTGTATAAGTAAAAGTAAATAACTGTAAAAAAAAATATGTGTAAAAACAAAAACAATGTGTATAAACTAGAGAAAAAATAACAATTCTTTTCACAAATTGTCTAGTTAAAAAGCAACTTAGCTGGTATGTTAAATACACCTTTTAATCAATACGCCATGCATATTCATAATATTATATTATTTATACCTAAATAACTGCCTTTAAACCCCAGTTTTTATTTTGTATTTAACTGATATTTAAATTTATATTAATTAGTAATAATTGAAATTAGTGTCATTTATTTTATTTTATTTATTTTGTTTCTTTTGGTTAAAGCTGCGGTCAGCTGTTTTGTAAACAAATTACCGATAATTTGTCAAGGCTCATATCATATTCATTCACAAAACATCGTAGATTTTTGTTGTTGCTTAGGGTAAAGACCTGTGAAAAAAAGAACAAAATATTGCAAGAACAATTTTTAGCAGCATTATTTTTAAGAAAATTGAGATAAAATTGACAGTCTCTCTTTACAACTTAATTACAACAAAAGTAACTTAACTGGTGTGTCAATATACACCTTGTAATCAATGCGCTATAGAATTTGTTTATATTTAGTGGTTTTAGTATACTGTTATCACAATTATGCGCAATCCTAAATGTTTGGCATAAAAACTGAAACTTACATGACGCTTAAGTTTAAATTAAAATTAATAAATTGTTTATATAAATACGAAGTTAGAAACGGGGAATAAGTTAATGAATTGATTTTATAAAATTTATAGTTGAAGTTTTTTTTTTTTTTACTGTAAACCATTACAGCGTAATGTCAAAATTATTACACCTTTGTAGTTTACTGGTTTTCTAAATTACATGATGTTACGACATAATTTATTTCATAATGATATTTCTTATACATAGTATTAAATTCTTAAAATTGATTTATAGAACTAATTTTAATCGCCAATGCAAGAATTGACAATTATTTAAAAACAAAAAGCTCATGATGATGAATTTAATATCAAGCATGGTATAAATTACAGTAATAGTAGTACATATATATTTCGTGCTTTAAACCACTGTTTATATTTACTCCTAAAAACAACAACAAAGGTCCGACAACATTTTTTAAGATAGTTTAGGGGTATAAATATGGCAACCTTTTTTAAATAATACGAAAGATAATAACAAAGTAAACTAGACAAAAACATACCAGCTGATTTCCACATTGTTTTTGGACTGAAAAAGAAATTACAGAAATTGCAGTAGCACATGGAAAATAGTGAATACTTGAAATAGAAATTTATTAAAATTACATTGAAATACTAAAGTATAAATAATAGAAAAATTTAAATATTTATAGATCAATTACAAAGGTAAATATATATATAAAAATACTTTTGTATTATTTCTATTCTAAATTGGCTTGTATAAAAGAATTGCGAAAATAAGTATTAGCGGCAGCAAAAGAATATTACGAAAAAAAGAGAGGAGACGGCGCGTTGGCCATTTCAGGTTTGATCCGAGTATAAATTGAAAATAATGTGGATAACTTGCGCTCTTTTACAATTTAAACCTCGAGGTGTGAGCACGTCGTTATCGTCGTTGAACATCAATTTATTGAAAGAGTGTTGTTCCTGTCTGCCAGCCAAATAGCCGTATAATTCTTCTATACACATATAATATTAAAATAAATATTTCTTTTTTTTCTTCTGGCTGGAGAAGCTGATAAAAATATAAAGATTTATTTTTTCAAACCTATAATCTTGGAAAAATAAAATGTTAGTGTTTGTTTTTAATTTCTTTAAAATAATTGTATTGAAATAAAAATTTTAATTGTTTCGAATAATGAAAGTGAATATGGAAATTAGTATGTTGAAATAATAATTAAAAATAAAAGAAATAAATCACTTGACTTCACTAGACAGATTACATAAAATTATTCTATTCTAAAGTCAGAAGAGAAGACAAAAATGAAATAAAAGCCAAATCAAATCCTATAATACGAAAAATGTGTGAAAAAAATAATGCATCAAAAGTGTACATATACGCAACAACAATTTATTTTTGTAATATTGTACTTAACGCAACTATGAGAAAAATCAATTTTGTTTTATTTTGTGGTTATATTATATTTATTTGAGTATTTATGCCAAGAACTTTAAGCATATTTTTTAATGCCACTATTTTCAATTCTTTAGCCCGTATCTTTGACTACAGCAACCGTAATACAGCAGCAGCAGTAGCAGCAGGAGAACCACCAAAAACAGTAGAAACTAAAAAAAACCAAAACAAAAGCGTCTTCAGTTATCAGCAAAAACATTGTTTTGTTTATAATTCATCATATTTAGTAAAGAACCGGAATTCTCAATTCAACAACAAAATGCCACAAACTTTAACAAATGGACACTTAAACGGTTGCAACGGCAACGGCACTCAATATGACATGGAAGATGGACAATCATTTTTATTCACTTCCGAGTCTGTAGGAGAAGGACATCCTGGTAAGTTTTCTTTTTATTTTGTTTTCTTTACGAATTATGCAAAACCAGGAGAAATTGCCGCATTTTAAAGTAGTTTATGTGTGTTTTTATTTTGTAAACTTAAAGCTTAATTTTCAAGTTATAAAATTGCGTTAATTCATAACTTTTTGACTTAAAAAATGTTTACATTTCATTGCAGCGAATTAAGAAATATAAAAATAAATTTTTAAAATGAATAGGATGTAATAGAAAAATAATGAGGGTAATTTTTACACAGCTTTTACATTTAAATACCTTACCACAATGCTAAGAATTGCAGAATAATGTTTCAATGAGTACAAATATATCTCTTTTCCTTTTTGTAAAATTTAATTAAACAAAATGCTAGATTTTTTAATTGTAAAAGCGACTCTACATATAATATATTACAGAGTTCATTTGTACATATAAAGACTTATCTTTGAAAATAATAAATTTAGCACACATACAGTGAGTTCTTGAAGCAACTACATAAATTATTTCATTGGCTTATGAAGTCAACTTTAAAAATATAAAATTTTTTTTGAACTATAATTATTTTTTTAAGGCTATTTAAGTTACAACAATTTATTGCATACATAATATCTATTAGATTTTTTTATTTTATTTTAACATCATTATTTTATTTAAATGAAATTAAATTAATTTTTTCCAAGATTTTTCCATTATTTGATTTAAAAATTATGTTGAAGTTAAAATCGGGTACCTATACAAGTATATTAAAAATTGTTTACTCATTAACTTTTATTTGCAATATATCTACATATCTATGTATATAATAATTTATTGTATATATATTTATTGATTTCCAGTGAGAACAACAACATTTATTACAATACATTTTCTAATAAACAAACATTTTTAAAGTAACTTAAAGGGAAGGTACCTACTAAATATAAATAATCTTATCTTGTTTTCGCATACAAATAAAATTTGCGTTAAACTATAAGCATTTTTTTATATATCGGACTTTTTTGGGTTCTAGACTGAAGTTGAGTTTTAAAAACATTTTTGTGTTTCCTTTTCATATCTTACTGTTTTTATGATCCTTCTTAAGTAAAAGTATAATTAGACATAAATGCCTACAGTTTAGCACTAAAAAATAAATTTTAAAGTGAAAATAAATCCTTATAAAACTTTCGATCTTAGAAGTAGCTACCTTTGCATACTTACATTTTTCTAATTTATTTATATTATTTACATATGTATGTACATATATACATATGTATGTATGAATGTATATTTAGCTTTTATATAAAACCCTGTGCCGTATTTGCCTGAATACAAAATGGCGTCCCATTCGACTCCGCACTTTACTTATTGTATCTCAAATTATTTAGTTTAGTTTTCGTTTCATTTATTATTTGCTTCCTCAGGTTTTTAACTTTTTTGTTTGTTGCTACATACATACATATGTATGTCTGGCTATTTTAGCTTTTTTAGACGTTTTGCTTCTGTTTATTTTTGTTTGATATGTCTTTCCTCGAATTGTTGCAGTAGAACAAACAAAAAGAAAAAAAAAATAAAAAACACAAATACATAATTTAAGAGAAAAATACAAAAAAAAAAAATACGCTCTCATATCTTACAGCCTTCATTAAAGTTTGGTTAAGGGTCTCATTATTTTAGGGAAACATATGTTCTTCATACAGTATAATTGACAAAGGTATGTATTTGCTTTAAAGGTGGCCAAATTTTCACATTTCACTTCTGTTTTGTTTAACATTAACTGCTAATGATTAGTTCTTGCACTAATTTTCGTAACAAATATTTTAACCCATTTTTGTTAACTGTACGCTAGTCTAAATCGGTATATAGCTAGTTATTTTATGTTTGTCTAAAGGTCTTAATTAAACGTACTTCTGTAAATTGAAATCAATTGAAATTTAATTTAAATATTCCAATTATATATAAGTATTAAGTTTTATTAATTAGAAAAGTTATGTTAATGTTCATTGAGCGTAAGAAAATCAAAATTTACATCTTGTTAAATTTAAAATATTATAGCAATTTGAAATTTCAATAGATTTTAATTTCCAGAACATGGAGTATACTTTCAACCATGGGACCTACAGTTTAATGTCGACTCTGAACGACAGACTTGAGAAGCTTGTTCATGGTAGTTAATTACTCTCATAGCTTAAAAAATAAAAACTTTAACACGAACATACATACTTATATGTATCTTTTTGAAAATACATATAAGTTTTATCTGGCCACCTTAATGTATCTTTTTTCATGCGCACACCATGTGGTTTTTCAAAGTTGCTTTAATTTCTCTCATTTTATGTTTTGAGAACGACATTTAATATTCGAATTTCTGTCGCACGTTTGCAGAAGTGAGTAAGCGTGTACACAGAATTACCGAATTGATTTACTTTTGAGATTTTAAAAATGTAAATTTTTCGTTTGCAGTTTAATGTTATCTTTCATATAATTTTGTTTGGAATACAAAATCTTTATTGTTATTTTTGCCATGTTGTTTATTAGAATCAAATTCTACCTATGCAATGGCGCTTAACACAAAGAAGAAATTGATCAAAACAAACGAAAATATATGTATATACACATACATATATACATAATAATAGTCTTGTTTGTACTTACATTATTACAAAGAAAGAAGAAAACAATTTCTTTTATCATTTAGGTATAATCATCTACTGGGTTTCTTTTCTATCTTCATGACTCTTCTAGCCTACCATTTTATTTTCTCTTTATTTGATTATAAAACGATAAATAATATTATTTGATTTGAATTTATTACGTCGTTCCGGTATTTAGAGTTATACAGGGTATCAAATACCACGTGTTTTTGTTATTGTTTCTTTTCTCAGATACGTACATACATACATACATCCATAGATATGTATGTATGTACATATTATCATTAATGTTTTGTTTAAGCTGTTTATTTAATGTGTTTACGTTTTAATATTGTTTTTTTTATGAATCAAACAATTAGAATATGCTCTGCTTCTCTCTTTTTTGTTTTTGTAAAATGTTATCAAATAAATAAAAACATCTTATGTGTATGTATTTTTAATAACACACTAATGAGTTACTAGCAATAATTTTCTGACGTTTTTTATTTGACAACGGAACTAAACTTTAAATTGGACTGATAAGCTCTTGTCATGTGTAATAAAAGTAGAAAGCAATCTAATATTTTATTTCATACCCAGTTGGTACAATCGTCACAGTGTTGGCATTGTCATTGTTTTAAAAAAAATTTCCATATTTTCACTGGCGAATTTTGTCGTTTAAAAATTACTTACGCCTAGATACTCACGTTACTGTAGTAGCTTTTACAATTTTTGATATCCTATAATGGCTATACCTACCCAGTAAACTATTTTCTGACAAAAATGTAATTAAATCACAAGTTTAAGACATGACGAAGAGATTCATTTTAGGTGAAAGATGCATGATGGGCGAGAACTTAAAAAAATAATTGGGATATCAAAGTCATATGTTCAATGGTTCACTTTATAGAGCTTACTGAATTTGTACACGTTATAGAGAAGTCAATGTAAACAAAAGCTTGCTCACGTTAGACGGAGTTCACGTTACCGGAAGTGAACTGTAATTAAAAAAACATTTTTTCATGTCTTAACGAAAACAAACTGTAATTAATTCGAATTAAGAAATAGTCTTAATTATTAAAAATTCTTGTTTTTAGTTATGTATGTATGTATGTATGTATGTATGTATGTATGTATGTATGTATGTATTTCGAGATAAATATGAATAAACTGAAACTGAAGATTTAAATTATCCAGTAGTAATAATTTCATTTTTTTTAATATCATCAAGTCAAATGTTGCTCCAAAAAGGTCTTTAACAGTTATGGCTCGATATAATAAACAAATTTAACATGAAAAGAACCTCAGCACTACTTAGAACATTACTATCAAAACTTAACCTTCTACATTTATTGTAGAAATGCTCATATATTTAGATGTATATTCAACTTCATTCATTTTTAAATCTTTGCTTATTTCTGCATTCTGAAATCATTTCATTAATGATGATGTTAAACATCTTCTATTATGTTATGTAGTAGTTAGTTTGACATTAATCTTCCTTGGCACTACTCAACTCGGCGTCTTTATGATCTTGCTGGCATATGATAGAATAGGCAAAATAACTAGCAAATCATATGCCAGCAAGATCATGAAGACGCCGAGTTGAGTAGTGCTAAGGAAGATTAAAGATCATCTTCCGAATTCTATTTTGTGCTAATTGAAGCCTTTTTAGATGAAATTTCGCGGACGAGGGGTAAAAAAATATCTCTTACAATGAGTTTTTTGTTGTCTAGGCTAAGGATAATTTTATAATATATGTATGTATGTATTTCTAAAAGATACACACATACATAGTTCTACAATGTTCAATTTATACATACATACATACATAACTGGCCTTTACAACCCTGTGTCAGGATTACGGCCTAGCCTAGCAATACACATAAATTCTTCTAACATATGCAAAAATTTGTAAAATATGACATACAAATATGACAAAAATTGAAAAATGCAAAAGTATGCATTTATGACAAAATATGCAAAAATAGGGATTAAACGTTATACAGGGTGTTTTTTTTAGAGGTATAGAACTTCGAATTGAAATAAAACACAAGAAAATCGTTTTAATGTCCATCAATTTGGCTTTATTGGAAGGATAATTTTATGCCATTAATGTTTAAATATGATTTCGGGCATGTGGCCGGCGCGGCTAGCTCGAATAAAGCCAATTATACAGGTCCAATTTTCAACCACTTTTTCGAGCATATGGGGCCGTATGTTGGCAATAACGCCACGAATGTTGGCTTCCAAGTCCCCTAACGTTTCTGGTTTGTTGGCGTAGACGAGCGACTTCACATATCCCCAAAGAAAATAATCCAATGGTGTCAAATCACACAATCTTGGTGACCAATTGACAGGTCCATTCCGTGAAATTATGCGCTCATCGAATGTTTCCTTCAATAAATCGATTGTGACGTGCGCTGTGTGGCATGTAGCGCCGTCTTGTTGGAACCACAACTCATCCACATTCATGCCATCCAATTCGGGAACAAAATAGTCGGTTATCATGGCTTTATACCGGTCTCCATTAACGGTAACTGACTCTCCAGCATTATTTCAGAAGAAGTATGGCCCAATGACTCCACCAGCCCATAGAGCACACCAAACAGTCAGTTTTTGTGGATGTAATGGCGTCTCAAGGGTCTCATGTGGATTCTCTTCACTCCAAATGCGACAATTTTGCTTGTTGACGTAGCCATTCAACCAAAAATGAGCCTCATCACTGAACAAAATTTTGCGATGAAAATCAGCATCGAGATCAATCTCATTTTCGGCCCATACACCAAAATCACGACGCATTGCATGGTCTCGCGGCTTTAATTCTTGCACAGGCTGGATCTTGTAAGGTCGCAAGCCAAGATCTTTGCGCAAAATCTTCCATAAAGTTGATGGACAAAGCTCTAATTGCTGTGCACGGTGGCGAATCGATTCATTCGGGTTCTCTTCAACACTTTGCTCTACAGCGGCAATTGTTTCTTCGGTGCGCACTGTTCGACGTCTCTGCGGATGCGTATTATCACATAGAGTAAACGTAGTGCGAAAACGATCCATGGTTAACCGAATTAATTGCTCTGATGGACGATTATGTCGACCATAAAATGGACGGAGCTTGCGGTAAACTTCGCGAACTGAACCATTATTTTCGAAATAAATTTGCACGATTTTCCAGCGTTGTTCTTTTGTCAACCTTTTCATGATGAAATGGCAAACCAAACTAAATATTAATCACTTGACAGCTGACAAAATGGCCGCCAGTTATAAAAGTGATGCCAACTTAAAGTTCTATACCTCAATAAAAAACACCCTTTAGTTTTTCCTAAAATGAATTAATATTTTGCTTGTTTTGTCAGTAACAATCAGAAAAAAAAATGCTAATGCATGTATTTGGTTGCCCTAATTATTATTATTGGATCAGGATAGGATAGGAGGTATCAATTATATTGGATCAATTATTCTAAAGTTTTTATAATAAATAATGTATAATAAAGGTCATTATGTGAATGAATAAAAAACATTTAAAACCTTGTCATAGTTTAAAACTTTGAAAAATTCGATTTCAATTTAACTAGTTTTCGGTTTTCGGAAATAAATGAATTTATTGCAAAAGTAAACAAAACACTATTTTTATATATTTATATTATGTTAAAATGCACAAATTTAGATACATACATATGTACATAGGTATACATACATATGTACATATATAATTTTTATGTAAAATTAAGTTTTTTGTTTCTTTGAAATATGATTCGTATATCATATTGGCGCTTACTAAGGCAATCAATGTCTTTCTAGTCATAATTCTAAGTAGTTATAAAAACATGAAATTTAAAACATATAGTAATTTTTATGTATACATGCAAATATGCATTATACATGCAAATGTACATTTGCCTATATGTATGTATGTGCTTTGTATTTTGTTTTTACATATTATAACATTTCAATAATTTTTAATTTTTTAGTTTTATGTTCGTTTGTTTTTTTATACTTTTGTTTTAATTTTCCTTCTAGACACATTGGCATTGAATTTCGCTTGAAGTGCTTTAAAAAAATGTTTATTTTTTTGTATAGTTTTATTTATAAATTAATGCGCGTGCGATTTCTCCTAAACCGTGACGTTTTTTATTTTCTCATTATATTCTAATTTCTTTTTCTATGTATTTTTCTTGCAGATAAAATGTGCGATCAAATCAGTGATGCTATTTTAGATGCACATCTAAAACAAGATCCCGATGCAAAAGTTGCATGTGGTAAATATACTTTTACTTAATTTTTAATTATAACAAGACATGAGAATTTAGTAAGTAAATCGCGATTTACATTACGACCATTTATGACTTTTTTCATCAAGAATCAAATGCAGTGTTTATTTTTGTTTTTTTGTTGAAGAGAGTAGAAAGACTAAACGGGTTGAAAAATACTACGAATTCGATTTTATACTTTTTTGCACTTTGTCTTTCTATCGCACCAGCACTTACTTTATTTAACTAAAACTATAATGGAGATAATACAAAAATAATAAAGAGAGGTAAAAAATAAACGCGCGATTTGCGACACATCATATGAACGCCAGAAGATCTTTTTTTAGAGAAAAAAAAAAAAAAACAATTAAATTAAATCAATCTTCAGTATAAAGTAGATTTATTTTTAAGTTTTTATAAACAATAAATAAAAATCATATTTTTATTATTTTGTTACCGCCACTACCATTTGTTTTATATTTATATATTGTTAACTTCGCAAACTAAATGTCAAATTAGTTTTTGTATTGTAACCATTGAGTGATTTTAATATCGTTAAAATTTCCACGCGGGCTATTTTTTTGTTTACTTTGCCTTATAAATAGTCAAAACACCATTTTATTGGCGAAGTTTGCCAACACATCTTGGTTTCACCACAATAGGAATTTTAACACTAAAGTTAGTCACTATATTAAATTGAAATAAAATTGAATTGTCAATGTTAAATAAATATCGTCGATGGAATTAAAGAACGCTGTAACTGACAAAACTTTAAATGTTCACCAGAACCAAATAACCTGTATGAAAGTAGAACAAATACACTGGTATTTTTCTTTTCGCAGACGGCGTAAGTGAATTTATTTTTATCGTAGAAATCTGGGATCGGGACCAATCGACGCGTACTTTTTTTTGAAAAAAATAATGCAAAAAACGTATTTTCGATTTTTTGTCAGTTACAGCGTTCTTTAATTTCATTGACGATATATTATTAAAAATCAAGTTGGATACCAAATCATATTGGATACCAAGATCAATACGCAGAACTCCCGCAATAATTATTTTGTATTCTGATCATCCAATCCCCTCCAAGTCTACATAAAAATAAAAATAATCTCATACAAAAATAAACACTGTATGTATAAGTAAATAGTTTTTGTTTGGACATTTTAAAGCATGCGACAAATATAAAAATAAACAAAAACCATTATGTTTATTTATTTCGTTTAAATTGAATCCCAATATTTATTCAACATTAATAAAATCTTTTAATAATTTTAGAAACTGTTGCTAAAACTGGCATGATTTTGTTATGCGGCGAAATAACATCAAAGGCTGTAGTTGATTATCAAAAAGTTGTACGTGAAACTGTTAAACATATTGGTTATGACGATTCTTCAAAGGGTAAGTTTAAAATTAAATAATAAGAAAAAAAATGTTAATTTTTTTTTATTAAAATGTTAAAACTCAAACTTTTTGTGGGGGGAAATTTCACACTTTATACCTTCAACGTTAATAAATATTGTATTTAATTTTTGAAATTACAAAATAAAAGGTTTCGATTGGAAAACTTTAAATTTACTTGTTGCTCTTGAACAACAGTCTCCTGATATTGCCAATGGTGTTCATGTCAATCGTGATGAAGAAGATGTCGGCGCTGGTGATCAGGTATAATTCGCTCCGTTTATACAATATATCTATACTTTCTTTTTTTTTTGGAAAAGTATTTGTTAAAGTGTTCGTTTATCTTTTTTATGCTCTTTTTTCAATAATTTGTTTATATCTCTTACCATTGGTTGGCCTTTCATTGTTTTCATTAAAAAAATTTCAAAACTAATTCATTTAAACAAAGAAAATTTTAAGAGAAATTGTTGAACATATAAAATAGTAGAGCTCTTAATTTGAATTATTAAGGAAATGTTCGCATGTATGTATATGGGGATTAAAATAGAAATTAAAGTATAAATTAAAATAGAAATGAAATTTAGCAAAACTCTCTACAGTTTAGAAGTAATGAACGGTTTTCAATACTAATTACATAGTCATTCTCATTAATTAAAGATAAAAAGATCATTTTATACTTTTAAATTAATAAAGATAGTAATATACAGCCTTATTTATAATTAAAAGTTAGCAGCTCGTTGTACGTAGTGGGAGAAATTCTTATTTAAAATACAAGTTCTTAAAATTTTTTGCATTCTTTGCATTATCAGTCTATAGCTGGCAATAAACTTGACAGTTTTTTGTTCTATATGTTAACGAGTTGCTAACTCTTCATTATTAATACAGCCGATAGTCTATTAATATGTATTGTTAAGATTGAATATAAAGTCTTATTTGAAAGAAAAATCTCAAAATTTTATAAGTTATGGCTCCAATTATCGTTCACAACAATGTATAGGTACAATACGTAGGTGTGTTAAATCATAATCACAGTTTAAAAATACAACTTCAATTTTACAGCAGTTGTGCAACATAGTTGGGCGCGGACCACTAATTTTTAATGCTTTTATATCTTGAAAATGAATTGTATATTTTTGATTATCAATTTTAAAAGGAATATTACAATTTAAATATTTGCATGCCAATAATATTGGGGTCTTAATTACAAAATTTCTAAAATATATTTCACAGGTCGTTATTTTTAAGAGTCGCAACGTTGGCAATTATAATTCCACTTAAACCAATAAATATGTTTGTGTTTGTCCTTATTTATAAATTGCATATATCATTTATTTGGGCTTAAAAAAATACACACTAAGGCTCATTATTACAACTTGCCGTTAGTTAAAGGTAGGATTTTATCAGACAAATAAATCCACTTTAGTTTAAAGCTTACTTGTAACTTGTAACAAAAAGCAATGTATCTGTCTGATAAAATTCTACCTTGAACTATCGGCAAGTTGTAATAATGGGTCTATGTCTATCTAATTTTTTTTACAATGAAATATGACGTATAAAGATAAAAACTTGTAACATTCACGGTAAATTTGGATAAAATTGGAATAAAAATTTTAAATTACATTTATTAAGCTGAACAAGTAAATCATTAATTTATTTTGTGTGCAATTTTTTTTCCTTTCATTTATTATGCGTCCATAAAAAATACACATAAAAACTAGGTTTCGATTATAAAACTTGCAATGTATTGTTAGCCTTGGACCAGCAATCGCCCGAAATTGCCGCTGGAGTACATATTAACCGTTGCGAAGAAGAAATCGGTGCCGGAGATCAGGTGTGCAAACAATAACATACATATTTAGAAATTGTATCTAGTTTTTCTTTCTTTAAAGAATTTTAATACTTTTCTGTTGATAATTTTTTACGCAGGCTCTCTATGTTGTAGTCTGCCTTTTAATTATTTGTGTTGAAATAATTTTACATATATTATAAACATTTTCTTTTTTTTTTTTTTTGCTAATGCACACACATCCATATTGATTTAAAACAAAAAAGATCTCATGCAAATATGCGAAAACTTGTTATTTACAAATTTGATTTAAAATTGAAAAAAAAAATTGTCTATATATATATAACCCATTTAGATCGTCTTAAAAATAACAAGTTTTTTTATTTTTTGTTACACATTTAAAATTTTTGGTGCTAGTCCTTGATATAGTTTTTTACCAGCCTCATTACATATTTTTTATTATTTACAAAATTTTGTAATTCCACTATTATTGGTTGAATTTTGTAGCGAGTTTATTGGTCTTTTAGTAGTACTTTATTCTTGTTCTTATTTTTAGTATTGTATTATAAAACACATAAATAGTCAACTTTTTTTTAACAAATATTTTCTTTATTTCAAACTAACATTTTCATTTTAATACAATAATAAAACCATTTATGGAATCATTGCTTTGCTAGCTTAATACTTGTACTTCAATTCTAACATGTTTGTACTAATATTTGTAGTTTTTATGTTTTTATGTTCTGTTCTGTTCGTTAGAATCTTTAAACTTATAAACTTTATAATTATTTATTAATTTTCCTATCAAATTAAAGGGTATTATGTTTGGCTATGCCACTGATGAAACTGAGGAATGCATGCCCTTGACCGTGGTTTTGGCCCATAAATTAAATGAGAAAATTGCTGAATTACGCCGTGCCGGTGATTTCTGGTGGGCCCGTCCCGATTCTAAAACACAGGTAATATCATTTTATTTCAAATACATACATAATTATTAGATAATTTTAATAACAATGTGTTAATTTAAAATTTAGATCACTTGCGAATATTTATTCGATCAAGGCGCTGCTGTACCCAAACGTGTCCATACAATTGTGGTTTCCTTGCAACACTCTGAGAAAATCAGCCTCGAGGATTTACGTTCTGAAGTTATGAATAAAGTTATTAAAGTAGTCATTCCCGCCAAATATTTAGATGCTAATACGGTTGTACACATAAATCCCTGTGGTTTGTTTGTTATCGGCGGACCCATGGGTGATGCCGGTTTGACTGGCCGTAAAATTATTGTAGATACATATGGAGGTTGGGGTGCTCATGGTGGTGGTGCTTTCTCTGGTAAAGATTATACTAAAGTTGATAGATCAGCCGCTTATGCAGCTCGTTGGGTGGCAAAATCTTTGGTTAAGGCTGGTCTTTGCAAACGTTGTTTAGTCCAAGTATCATATGCTATTGGCTTAGCTGAACCTTTATCCATAACAGTCTTTGATTATGGCACTTCACACAAGTCACAAAAAGAATTATTGGATATAGTAAAGAAGAATTTTGATTTAAGACCTGGCATGATTGTTAAGTAAGTTTAAACTATTTCAATATACATATTGATATAATTTAATTAATATAATTTAATCAATTTACAGGGACCTTCAATTAAAGCAACCCATCTACCAGCGCACAAGTACTTATGGCCATTTCGGTCGCGACGTTTTCGCTTGGGAGCAGGCTAAACCCTTGCTAAACAATTGACTAGAAACTGATGCACATCTGTTGCCTCAGCCACCATGTGCTAAAAAGTGTAAAACTGCGTAATTTTTAGTTATTAATTTTAAAATTTCTTTTCTTAACTTTTTATTTTTTATTTAATATAAAATTATACATACATATTTTTATTTTAAAAAACAAAAAGTTATTAACAATTAGAGAAAAAACAAAAAGAATGAAAATTACGAAAACAACAAATTAAATTGAAAAGAGCCCACTATTTTTCATGTAATATGGAAAAAGGCATTTCTCCCCCGTTTTTAAATATTTTCGCTTTTATCATTTTTCTTCTTTTAATTAAATAAAACTTTAGGTTTAGTTGCCAAAAGAATTATGCAAATACATTAAAAACATTAAAAAATTAAAAAAAAATTGAAAAATAGAAAACATTAAGTAAAGTTCTACATACATAATTAAAATAAAAGATAAAACAAGATAGTTTAATTAAAATTTTATAACCTACTATAATAAACAGTAAAAGAGAACAATACTGCTATTTAACGTTTTAGTTTATTTAAATTCTTCACCTTGCTCTTTATGTATATGTTTTTAAATAATGTGCAGCCGCATCAATCTTTTTTATTTAAATTTAATAAATGTAATTGTAATGTTTATCAAAGAAAACTCTTCAATTTTAGACAGTATATAAAATTATAGTAAATGCCCTTTCTCTACTTCTCATGCTGTTTATATATCATATTCTATTTATGTTCTTTTTACTTCTACCTACTTTAATACTTTATTCTCAAATCAGAATTGAAAATAAAAATAAAAAATAAAAATTATAAAAAACAATTTATTTTATATTGTCTTTCAACCAATAACTCTTTTTTAAAACGAAACCAATATTAAGCAAAAAAAAAAAAAATCAAATTCATTAAGTAAAACAACTGAAACAGTAAAACATTTTGCGTCTATAAACGTATGTATCGCAAGAAAAAACGCAATTAATAATACGTTTAATAATAATAAAACAAAATTTAAACGCTTATGTATTATATGTGAACAATATTTGAAACAGTTTTAGAACAACTAAATAAATAAAAAATTATACAAATTTAATAATGGTGAATTTTTATTGCTATTGACGAAATTTATATGTATAAGTATACATATCAGGAGGCAAATTACGGCATTCGATAATTTGCCACCAGAGTTGGGTTTATTGCATTAAATTTATTACCTAGTTTATGCCAGTTTTGAAATCAGTCTGACACAAAACGATTTCACTCATAACTATAACTTCATATGCGTTTATGCCTATGTTGTGAGTCGAAACAGTTTTAGAACTGTTTTAACTAACAGCTAATTCTAAATAATTCTAATTTTTTCATATTTTCTAGAATAATACATATAGAATAAAAAAAAAATAGCCAATGGAAGAAATTGGCAACCCCATAAAAGGTTTCAAAACGGTATGCGTTTATACTCAATTTTGAAAACGATTGATCTGACTCAAACAGGTTTGAAAAGCAGTTTCACTGAAAACGTTTCGAAATTTCAAAACTGTTTTTATATCTGTTTATGCTATGGGCTTGAGCGAATGAAAACGTTATCAAAACGGCCATAAACATGACATATATGTAATGCATTATCGTTTCCACTACCTCTAAACGACTTAGAAAGCATTAAAAGCAGATGGAAATAATTAACCACTAAATAAAACCATTTAAGTGGTAGTGAGAATTTAGTGTACAAAATGAATGGAGCATATGAGCATGTTGTGACAAAATCGCGAATTACTTGTTTTTCGATTTAAATACAAATGGAATTGTTTGGTAAACAAATGCAAAAGGACAGGGTCAGGGGTAATTATTTAACTTTAGAATTATTAATTAATCCTTTGTGAAGTTAATTTTAATACAAAATTGTACATTCAACAAATTTTTAAAATAAAAATCTATTTTATTAAAACTATTTTTGGTTTAGGTATGTCGCCACATTACGCTTAAACGCGAGGACCAATTTCGAACCAATTTACAAAGAGGATAGGTACTGGGACCTATATAGTTTATATTAAAGCTTGGCTAAAGTCCGAAATCGCATATGTGCGATAAGTAAGCACCAAATCACTTAAGATGTTCTTGATCTTTAACCGGTAAAGTTTTTTTTTTTTATTTGAGACCAATACTCAGGGGTAAACCCCTATTAAATGCAGAGCATTGTATTGGAATTTTTGGAAAGGACAGTACATATACATATATTTTTCCTTATATTAATATTAAGCGCCTTAGCAATGAGACAAATTGCTGTGAATTGATCATTCAACGGCCAGTGTTATACCTTTACCCTTGAATGATCAACAGCAATTGCCTCATCGTTGCATGTTGATTGTGTGGTTAGTGTCTTCGCTAAGTAGGTTTAGCTGTTATCTGCTACTTTCCAATAGGCGGCGCTTTTCTCCTGATCATTCGTTTTTTTGTTGACATTGGTTAAGGTGGAATAGAGTGGAATGTCGGAGAGCGGTTTCTTTGTAGATGGTCTTCTTGGAGAAGTGGAGGGGACTCCTTATTTTTAAATTATAACATTTTAAAAATCCGCAAACCATTATACTAAACGCTCTAACCACTATACCACTCACCCCTCCAAATTTCTGAATTTAGTCTGAAAGATTCCATAAATTAACAACTAAAAATTGGGCGAAATTGGATAAGTGGGATTGGTAGCCTCTATACATACATACATAATTGGCCTTTACAACCTTGTGTCAGGATTACGGCCTAGCTTCTCGAAGCACTCATGTTGTGTGTGTAAATTTTTATCCATGAGTACCGTGACCTACAGTTTTAAAGTCGATTCCGAACGACAGATTTGAGTAGCTTGTTCATGGCAATTAATTACTCTCAGAGCTTTTGCCAGAAGACTGCTGAGAGGTAGTCGCCGAAAGAAATAATTTTTTTAAGATGTCAGAGCTAAGATTTGAACCCGGCACTATCGTCTTATTAATCCAACACACTAACCACTACGGTGACTACATAACCTAACACCTTTGGGTAAAAGTCCCCTGACGAGTCTCTTGAGTAGTATTTAGTGCTGGCTATAATTCACAATTGATAGCCAACAAGGTTTTTGACTGCAGCAACCAAATACCGTTCTTAGTGTAATTTTGTGCGCTGTATTCGAATCTGTAAATGGTTTTTCTCTATCACGTCAGGTTTTCGAGATATAAAAAAAGCGTTTATTGGATTTTTTCATAAAAAATTATTAGTTTATTTAAAAATCAAAGAGCAAAAAGGAATAGCGTTACATGATTGTCGTTTGTATTTCGTTTGTTCAGTTTCACGTATTAGAGTCCAGCAATAGTCTCCCAGCATACTTTAATCCCAAAATCCTTGATAGTTTCTTTCAATTTTCATTAAATCTTGATGGGCGCGCTCCCCTTGTTCGTCGCTAACAGCACCTAGCTTTTGTGGGAAAAAATCTGAATGCGAATGAAGAAAATGTATTTTGAGTGACATTCGTGCACCCAGTTCATGATAATTTTTCAATAATTCAGCAACAATTTGTCTGTAGTCTTCACTCTTATTGTTTCCAAGAAAACTTTTCACGATGCACTTAAAAGACTCCCAGGCTGCATATTCTTTCTCCGATAAACATTGCGAAAAATTATGATCATTCATAAGCTTCCTGATCTGAGGGCCCACAAATATCCCTTCTTTGATTTTAGCATATGAAATTTTAGGAAAAACTTTTAACAAATGTGCACCATCTTTGTCCAGAGCCTTGACAAAGTTCTTAAAAAGGCCCAATTTTATGTGCAGCGGTGGAAGAAGAACGTCATTTGGATCAATTAATAGTTTATTTGAAATGTTTTGTTTTCCTGGTGAATATTCAATCCTTTTTGGCCACTCTGTTCTGACGTAATGATGAAGAGTGGCGCGACTATCCCATAGACACAGGAAACAACAATATTTTGTGATTGTAATTATAATTAATAAAGAGACTAATTTAACAGTTGAAAAAGATTCTATAAAAATTGAAAACACTATATATGATTAATTTGCTCTAAGCTCGCATTTAAGCTCATACTACGTAACAGCAAACTATTGAATTTAAATAATAATTAATTAAGAATCAAGCCGTTATTCAGTTCATCTTTGCCGGACACTGTATTTTATCAATTTACAAAAATCACCTACGCTGTTGTAGGGTACGAGTATAATAAAGGATTGCAGTTATTTTGCTTTGTTGAAATATAATCAAAACCTTTTATCTATAAAAGTAATTTTCCATTTTGTTGTTGTTTTGTAAAGAACAAACTTGTTTGCAATTTAAAATACTTGCGTAACCTTGATTCCTTTTTGAAAAGGAAGTACGATAAGTTTTATTGACATCGTTTTAAGGTGATTACCATTGTATGGTATATTTAGTTTATAGTTAAGTTTGTAACATCTAAAGCTGACTTTAGTTAAGCTGATTAATTTGAGTATTGAATTAATTTAATAATTCTAATGATTTCAAATGGAGTTGGTTGATATTTTTGGATTATTTAATTTTCCAATTTTTTCATTACTTTATCAAATAAATATCTATGTCTACCATGTAGGAAAATATTACTTTTGCAAAGTCAATAACACTTAAAAATAAAGGCAATAAATGGTAATTTTTTTACTGAGACCAGTACTTAGAGGACTAAACCCCCACTCATGCTCTGGATTGTACTAGAATTTTATAATGATAGAGTTTTTTCCTTTTAAGCGTCTTACTAATGAGACAAATTGCTGTCAATTTGATCCCTCAAAGACCAGTGTTTATACCTTTACCCTTGAATGATCAACATCAATTGCCCCATCTGTCGTTGGATGGTAATTGTGGTGAGGGCCTTCGCTATGTAGGTTGCTGTTATGTATTACTTCCCAGTAGGTGGCGCTTTTTCTCCTGATAATTCGTTTTTGATGAAAATGCCAAAAGTGGAATAGAGTGGAATGTAAGAGAGAAGTTTTTTTAAGACTGGACCTCTTGGGGGAAACCTCTTATTTTTTTAATTATAATTTCGAAAAACCGCAAATTTTTATTTTTAATTTTTCACCTTTACTGGGATTTGAACCTCGGCTGTTTGAGTTTTTGTGCGTGCGCTCCAACCATTTCCTGCGGAAATTCTGAAAAAATTAGTCTAAAGGTAGATGGTCAAAGACTTATGAAAACGTAAGTAGTAACAAAATTTCGTGTTGGTGTCTGCTAAAAATAATAAATTTATCAAAACAAAGGGATAGTTTCTATTTTTTAGCCCATAATTTATTTAATTCTTCCTTAACAGGTTCAGGAGAGGTTTTCAGTACTAGTTTTATAATATATTTTTAAGAGCTATAACTAGACTATATATTATTGTAAATGACAATCGGAGTTGGGTTTATTGCATTGATATTATAATGCATTATCGTTTCCACTACCACTAAACCACTTAGCATTAATGCAGCAATATTGCAGCCACCACTAAATGCAGATAGAAATAGTTAACCACTAAATAAAACCATTTTAGTGGTAGTGGAAATTTATTGCATTAAAAAAAACAAATTTAGTGGTAGTGGAAATTTAGTGCATTAAATAAAATAAATTTAGTGGTAGTGGAAATTTATTGCATTAAATATAAAAATTTAGTGGCAATGGAAATTTATTGCATTAAATATATCGATTTTAGTGGTAGTGGAAATTTAGTGCACTAATTTTGAATAATTAGTGGTAATGGAATATAACTCCATTGGCACTATAGTGGAATGGAAATTTAGTTCCACTACCTCAGTTCCACTATCGTTTTAATATACCTTCATATATGGATATAATATTATTATATGCATACATAGCTTAAGTCAATGTCAAAATAAATTGTTGTGAATGTTATTTTCTTAATTTACTGAGTCCGCCTGTATAAAGTAAATAATTGTCGTTATTGTTTTAATAAGAATTTTAGTACTTTCAAATGTGATATATTATTCAGTTCACCATAGGTAAGATTTTAATGGCGCGGACTGCTAATATTGCCAGCCGCTAATCATTCAGAAGTAGTGCACTAAATTTCCATTACCACTAAAATCGATTCATTTAGTGCACTAAATTTGCACTACCACTAAATTTGTTTTATTCAATGCACTAAATTTCCACTACCACTAAATTTATTTTATTTAATGCACTAAATTTCCACTACCACTAAATTTATTTTATTTAATGCACTAAATTTCCATTACCACTAAATTAGTTTTTTTTAATGCAATAAATTTCCACTACCACTAAATTTGTTTTTTTTAATGCAATAAATTTCCACTACCACTAAATTTGTTTTTTTTAATGCATTAAATTTCCACTACCACTAAAATGGTTTTATTTAATGCACTAAATTTCCACTACCACTAAATTTGTTTTTTTTAATGCAATAAATTTCCACTACCACTAAAATGGTTTTATTTAATGCACTAAATTTCCACTACCACTAAATTTGTTTTTTTTAATGCAATAAATTTCCACTACCACTAAATTTATTTTATTTAATGCACTAAATTTCCACTACCACTAAATTTATTTTATTTAATGCACTAAATTTCCATTACCACTAAATTAGTTTTTTTTAATGCAATAAATTTCCACTACCACTAAATTTGTTTTTTTTTAATGCAATAAATTTCCACTACCACTAAATTTGTTTTTTTTAATGCATTAAATTTCCACTACCACTAAAATGGTTTTATTTAATGCACTAAATTTCCACTACCACTAAATATTATAGGCGATAATGCACTATTTTTTCCACTACCACTAAATTTAGTGGAAAATTAAATCTAATGCAATAAACCCAACTCTGATGACAATACACAGTATGAAATGATTAGTTTAGTTCTGAGACCTACATATTAAAAGGGTCAAAACGGTGTCAATTAAACCCTTTCTATGAAAAAGTGACAAGACGCCTTTATATAAAGTCTTAGAACTGGACTGTCACTTAAAAAACAGTCACGTGACTAGTTTAGCCAGTTCATTACTCTATAGAGGTCAATCTCGTTTGTAACAAATTAAGTACTTCATAAATTAAGAATATTAATTAATAAAGCTTTAGTAAGTACCCAATGTCAGCTTATAATTTATGACCATGCTTTATCCTTTAAATCTTTTTTGCATACTTCATGAGTTCTTAGCAATATTTTTATGGTCTTAGCCTGGTGACAAACTACTAGTAATATAGCAGCATTCAGTTGCTTTAAAAAGGCTTAAAGTAAAGGGAAAATTACACAAAATAACAGAGACAATAAAATGTAAATCATGTTCTTTGAGCCATTTTATCAGTTGTTAAAAATCATTAAAATTTACAATTTTTGTGAATGGAACCTAAAACATCATCAGATATTTGTATGTTTTTTTAACGCTCTGTTAAAACACTTTAATTGCTAAAAATATTTTCAAAATGTAAACAAAATGTTGAAGTGCTTCAAAAGTTTAACTGTTAAACATGTATAGGCAGTTCATCATAATGATGTTCTTAATGACGTATAAGTTTGTTGCGTAGCGGTTAAGAGGGTGTTTTAATTTAAATCCTAAGGGGGTTATTTGGTAAAGCATTTGGATAATGCGTTGCTTTTCTTAAATGAAAAATGTTTTTGTAACAGAAAAAAATTATACAGAAATAACGTAACGCATCACCTAAGCGATTTATAAAATGTACCCCCTAAATTTAAACTAAAAAAAACACATACGTTTTTATATAAAAAGCCTAAAATTTATCTGGTGATTTGAGAGCAGAACTAGAATATAATGTAAGACAATATTTTAAAAGTGCTATTTTAACATCACCTTTACTAAAAAGTTTATTGTCGCCGTTTTGTTTTTCTTTTTGTTTTTTTTTTAATTGAATTAAAAGTTTTATTTGTTTGCTTAAATGGAGTGTTCTTATAAAGGTTTACTTTATATAACTGCCCTAGTCAGTTGTACGCAGGATATTCGTGAGATAAGTTCGCTCGAAATGAAAAATCATATAAACGTGGTGTATTTGATGTTCAGTTTGTGCTTTATAATTGTAATACTTACGAATTGCTGGGGTTAGTATTGATAAAATAAAAAAAATATATAATGGAAGATTAAAATAAAAAACAAAAACAAAATATTTCTTAAATAATATATAAGGATTTTAAGTACATAAATGTGTTGTATTTGTTGTATGAAATTAATAGCCTAAGATCCTAATACTGGTATTCTTATGAGAATTAACATCCGTTAATATACAATAAGTATAATAAAGATCCAATAAAATATTCGAATTTAATTCGAAAATGTATAATAATTATGTGTTGTATTTGTTTAAAAAATTCCAAAAAAATTCAAAGACAAACTTTATGAAGATGTAACAACTTTTTGTGCAATTCAAAAGACTTAAGAAACAAACTAATTGAAAATCTTAAAAAAAAAATAAAAAAAAAAAAATTGGTATCGAAATCTTAAGACCAATAAACTAAAATAATAATTTTTTAAATGTTAAAAAATATAATGGAAAAAAATGTAAAAAAAATTTATATACCCAGGTCTCGTTTTATATAAATAAAACGATACGATAATGATTCGTTTCAAAATCCCGAAAAACCGAATCAATTCAAATTTCAATTTAAGAAATTAAACAAAATCACATAAAAAAGTCTAATAACTTGACTTCCAAACCGAAAAGATTACCTCTTTGACTATTAAAATTCTAAAATAATTAAAAAAGATAAGTTTTTTAGGAATTTGAAAATTTCGAACAAAATCATTTTTTACCACGTACCGGAATATTAATTCATTGATTTTAGAAAAAATAGAAAGTGATCCAAAAAATAATAATGATTAATCTCTGAACCACTGAATAATTGTCTGCATCGTTTTACAATTGATTCCATTTCACTTTTATCACGATCTTTGCCTCAAATGGTAAAATATATATTTATCAGTAGAATCTATCTGGATTTTGGATTTTAGATATGTCTTCCCTAGTAGGGAAGAATGGGCTTCGGGCAGGATTTGTATAGGTTCCGGTGCTTCAGTTTTCACGGATGGTTCTAAGATGAAATACGGCGTGGGGGCTGGTGGTTTCTCCGAGTCTGCCAAACTGGCAGAGTCATGTAGATAGCCGGACACGTGCAGTGTTTTTCAGGCTAAAGTGTTTGCAATTATGCTACTTTGAGAATACTGAGGGAATGATGCATGATAGCCAGGCCCCGGCGCGCCAATGGGAAACTTTTCACTGGTTCTTCGTTAAAAGGAGGAGCTGAAGGGATGTTTGTAGCATATGAATATCATGGGGAATGAGAAGGCGGATGGGCTTGCTAGGCCCGCCTTGGCTGGAGGAGAGTCTGTTACTTCCTACTTGGATATTCAGTGCCCTATGACTGTTATTAAGGAAGGGATATCCATGTTTTTCCTTGTGAAAGCACAGAGCAGATGGAATTCCATCACTTCCTGTGCTGTTTCTAGGACACTTTGGCAACGGTATAATCGGGGCAAGATACTAGGAATCTTGAAAATTCCTGGTTAGCCTTTGTCTAGACTTATAGCTGTTTATACGGGTCACTGGCAGAGAGGTTGGGTCTGCCCTTTAATACGCACTGCAGAAGTTGTGGGAACACTTCTGAAAGGGAGACTATAGGTCTTTTTGTTTGTGATTGCCCGGGTCTACCAGTCAGACGTTTAAAGTTTTTTTTGCGAACCTAGACTCCCTTGTTTTACTCCACTGTATAGACAGCTCTAGTTGGCTGTAGTTCTTTTCCTATTTTAGGTGATTTCAGTTTGGTTCTGCAATGTTTTTCAAAACGGCACTTTGTGCTAATTGTAGTTGATCACGTCTTCGATTGACTAGGCATTTGACCTACTTACCTAGGGGACAAGATCAAAGAAATTTTAGGAACTTCAATTGTTTTTTTCCTATAAAATAAACGATCTTCTCTTTTCAACTTCAACCCTATCGCAGATTACGGTAACATTTGTCATTCATAATAATTTGATCATAGGACCAGAGCATAAAGTTTTCGAAGAAATTCTAAAAGCGAACAAGAGACGACGAATCATTGTTCACCATGACAATGCGAGCTTTCACACATTGGCTCAAACCAGCGCCATCATCCGCCATACAGCCCTGACTTGGTACTTAATGACTTTTTTTTGTTTCCGCACATCAAGAAAAAATGCGTGGTCAACGGTTTTCGTCGCCTGAAGTTGCTGGTGAAGCGTTCAAAAACCATGTTTTGTAGGTGTCTCAATCGGAAGCAAAACCGCATGCCAAGGTGTATAAATCATTCTGGGGAATACTTTGGAAAACAATAAAACCATTTTTGATGATAAATATTTGCATTTTCATTATTAGGTCGGAATTGTTTGCTTTAAATACTTATGTTTATAAGAAAAACATGAATTTTACTTTTAAGGATACAAATTTTAATTATGTTTACAATATATAAAATTTTATATAAGTTCATCTTCTTTTTATATAGGAGTTAATCTTGTCTTCAGAAGTATTTTATAAAATTTTTAATTTTTCTTTTTTTATAACAGTTCTTATACCAGTGAAGAGCAATTCTTGCGTTAGTTATGACTTCTGAATAAGATCTACACCTATCTGTTAATTATTTTTGAATTTCTGCTTTTTTAGTTCCGTCTATATTTCTTTTTCTTTAATTTTTAATTGTCCTTTTTATTGCATATTCGAAAATTTTTTATTTATTTTTCACACCATTTTGTCAACACCAAAATTGATTATAAATTCTTCAGTTTTTTCATATTTAATTAATTAAAAATTAAATGCAGTTGCCTGTTGACTCCTATTTTTTCTTTTATCATTTCATGTAAAATCTTCATTTAACAACAATGCAAAGCTCACAACGAAAATGAATTTAAAAACGAGTTTGGCTACTGTGAACCCTTAACAGTGGAATTTATAGCGAGTTTAGTCACAAAAGAGGCACGTCAATTATTGAATCCACGTTTACGGCCGCTTAATAAACAGTTACGTTTTGATTTATATACAAGAAAAAACCCGTATAGGAAACAAATGTTGTACACCGGCAATCAATCTTCTATATTGAGATCCAATTTCAATGTCAAGTGGCCTGTAAGGTATGTATGTATGTAATGATTATGTTTATTTAAAAAAAAAAAAAAAAAAAAAAAACTACATGTGAAAAAGGTGTATCTGAAAAGTCTGTTATAATTACAGACTTTGTTTACAGTTTTAACTTTTTTATAGCAATTTTATTGCAGTGTGAATCATAGTTATGGTAAAAAGAAAACAATTTTTTGATAATGGCACGCTTTTAAAAGCATTTTCGGCTAAAATAATTGCATCGACACATTGAACTTGAAGTTAATGATCTCTGTTAAAACACCTGATGTGCTTTTGTTGTGGTTTATATATGTATGTAGTATGTGAGTATATTAGTTTATACTGTGTTTGGGCTCATAGCTAAAGCTAGCCTTTAGTCAATCTGATACGTACGGCTCCTTTATGGAATAGAGCTTATCTGTCCATTATTTCGTTGATCAAAAATTAAAAACAATAATAAATTTAATTTAAATAATAATGAAACGAATATTTTAAATAAAATAATTAAAAAGCCTACCTTGAACCTCATTTAAATTTAGCATAAAAATAAAGTTTAGTTTCCAGAACGTAGGTTAATATAATATTGATTTTAAATAATCTTATTTAAAGTTGGGCTGAGTTTAAACTTCGGCTTAAAAGAGATGCTTACTTAATACAAATGTATTTACAACTATATTAAAGTAAGAATTTAATAGAAATCTTTGAAGAAATTAGTAGGCTCAATAAAAGGAAGTTTAAACCTCTAAACTAAGATTCACGTTTATAACATAAGAAAGTTTTAGTTAGAATCGAGGTTAAACTCAAGATGAGATAAGGTGAAACCGAGGTTATATCAGACTTCAACCATTTGCAACAGATTTAAGTAAGAGTCTAATTTTTGCCTCGATATGACTTTTAATTTCAATCCAGATTAATTTGTAAAGAGAAACAGACGAATGGTTTAAGACGTTCGTGTTTTTGTATGAACAACACTAACAAATTTGACTATTTTTTTGTTGTTTCATATATAACAAGACGAAAGCCTTAAACCTTTCGTTTTCTACGAACAGGCTCTTATTTCTCTATTTCTCTATAAACTATTATATTTGGTTTAACTAAAAAGAAATAAAAAAAATTTGTCTGTTCAAAATTTAGTGCGAATTATTTCCTTTTCTTTCTGCGGTCTTTAGCCTGAATTAAAATAGAACTTCAAGTTCTTCTATTGTGTGCACATTTCATTTAATTTTTTACACCATGTTTTGAAAGGTCGTCCCCAACCCGGTTGTTTTGTTGGATTACCGGTCGTCCTCTTCTACGCTTTCTTTCGGTTAAAAACTGGAAAAATCTTTTCGCCAGAGCTCTTCACTCATACACCTACGTAGATGTTACAATTTGATGCCTCTAACGACGCCGATATCCTCACGAGTTCATTTGATGGCAACGCCGGGTGGGGGGGATATGTACTACGCAGAATTTTTCTTTCGTAGATTCCCAGAATAGTGGTTGCCGTAGTCTAGTATGTTGTGTGTTGGCTAAATAGGCGAGAGCTCCGAGTTTAAATCTTAGCTCTGACATCTTGAAAAAAAAATAAAAACTTAAAAAATATTTCTTTCGCCGACTACCTCTTAGCAGTCTTTTGTCAAAAGCTTTGACAGTAACTGATTGCCATGCACAAGCTTCTCAAATCTGTCATTTGGAGTTGACGTTAAACTGTAGTTCCCGTCTCATTCCCACGCCAATGTTGGCTGTTCTATTTATTAATGGACAGAGATAACTAAATTCGCCCACTTTTCTTTTGCTGAATCACGCAAAATTATAAATAATTCAAACGGACTCTTCTTTATTTTATCTGATGATTTTGTGTCAGTTAAAGTTATTTTGCAAAGTCTTATCAGCATCGATTCAGATTATAAAAAGGCGGCCCAGGGGCCTTATTCTGTAATTCTCCTAAACTAAAACTCTATCGCTAAAAATTTATAAACTTGATTTATAACTTTTTAGCTACGAATACAATTCTTAAATGCGTATTGTAATTTAAAAAATTCATGCCTATTACTTCTAAACTTTTTAATTTTATATATTCTAACGCCCAGCCTGTTTCAAAAACCCAAAATTTTAGCATTTTAGCTTAAGAGAATTACGGAATAAGGCCCCTGAAGTCATTGGTGTTAGCCAGGATTTGGCTAAGCATGAAAATTTGGTTGACGGTAGATTCTTCAGGTGTAACACCACACTGGTATGGACCAATTACATTACTCATCCTAGGTCATGACGCGTACGGTCTTATCTCCTTCTATGTACTAATCATAACCATCGATGCGTGTAGCTTACCAGCTCATTACCTACCGCCATTATCAATGTAGCCGGCAATCCATCAGCACCAACTAGGGGTGGTCATGTCCCACCATTAGCCTCTCTAAACATATCAACTAAAATTTATCAAGAACTCTACATTCAAACAATATATATACATATGTCTTTTAGTTTCTGATGCCTACAAACACAATTTACAAGATTGATCACCATTTACTTTAAATCCTTAACCCGAAATTACATTTTAAAGTTTATCTTCCATTACTTTGAAGTGTCAAAACAAATTGCAATGGTGTTTAAATTTTCAGTGTTGTGTACATATAAGTTTTAGTTAGAATATCGAATTCAGTAAATTCTATTATTAGAGTTATTCATTCATGCCTGAGGTACTATAAGTACTTCGACCTGTAGATCTACATATTATACTGCCGTCAACTTAACTAGGGTTTCTGTAGTATCTCCACCAGTTTCATCGCTTTGACGAATTTCAAAATGTCAGCCGATGATATAAGTGATATTGAATGTTATAAATAAGAACTTGATATACTTCACATTATTATTAATCGTTATATTACGTTTTTTTTACAGAATATCATTGCATGGTTGGAATGGTCAGACAATAACCTGTTCCAGTGCTGCCATTAAAGATGCCTATTTGGAAAGAGGAGATTTTAACGTTATTCTGGTAGATTGGAGTGACTATTCATTGAACATAAACTATATACGACTAGTAAATGAAGCATTTGAAATTGCTAAAAAATTTAATGCTTTTACAAGATTCCTTTCGGAAACTACTAAAATACCCTTTCATAAAATGTATCTCATCGGTCATAGTTATGGCAGTCATATAGCGGGTATAGCTGGCAAACTATTAAAGCCTGATAAATATGGTGTAATATATGCTTTGGATACTTCTGGTCCTATACACTCATTATTAAATACAAATTGGCGCTTAACGTCATCTGATGCCATTTACGTCGAATCTATACAAACGGATACAGCGCTCTTTGGTTTTCGTGACGGTAATTTGGGTCATGCCTCGTTTTATCCAAACTGGGGTTTAGGGCAACCTCAATGTCCAAATGTTACGGCAATGGAACCTGACTTTACTTGTGATCATTTTGGTGCATTATATTATTTTGTGGAATCAATACGACGTGATCGTGCATTTGGTGCAATACAATGTAAGAGTTATCAGAGTATTGTTGAACAGAAATGTGGTTGTGGTACGGGAAAGAATTATTGTCCAGCTCAAGTGTTTATGGGTGGAGAGCCTGCTCAGCCTAAGAGTGGTATTTATTACTTAAGTACTCGCAAAAAGCAGCCATTCGGTTATGGTGAAGTGTGTCGCTTAAAAAAAGCTATAGAGTCAACAATTGTAAGAGTAACTAATTAGTAGAGCTATGCTTTTGTAAAGAAAAGTATAGGAAGCCATATTTTTTTAGTTTATAGTTCAACTGAAATCTTTGAAAAATAAGCAGATTTTGGTCAGGGTCTTTTTTCATGAATTTTACTTTTACTCTAAAAAATAGATTTAAATGTTCGGTAAGGATATCTGAAGACTACTATTTATAAGTATTTATATACATACTTCCGTATTCATAAAAAGTATTATAGATTTATTAAAGCTTTATTTGACAAATACTCGTATTGCATGGAAATTTGTCAAATATAAATATAAATATGCCAAAGAAGCACTTAATAAATGTATTTTATTTTAATGAATATGGGAATAATTTTAATAACAACTAATTTAAGATAAATCTCAGAACTATTTAAACATCTTTAAATATTAAAGTACAACTTGAACTTGAACATATTAATTGGAAATCATTCTACTGATAATCGGAAAAGAAAGATTATTTTATTATTATATTTATTTTTATATTTAAAATTATTACTATTAGTTTATAAACTCTATGACCCATGCTTTGAAAATAATAAATCGGTTAGATTTTACGTGTTTGATTTGAAATTGCCAAAAAGTGTTTTGCAAAACAAAAACTCTAGAAATTTGGCGATTTTAAAGCGCTAATATATTCTAAAGCGATTTGATAAATGTAAACTTTAGAAAATAAGAAAAAAAGATGCAAAATATAAATTAATTACGGTTCTATGGTCTGGAAATCCGAGTTCGAAGCCTAGTAAGAGTGAGCATTAAATAAATTAATTATGTTTTCTTTCTATTTGAAGAAAATCTTTTTTTTTTACTTTGATTAGGGCACTTATATATTTTAAGTGCTTTCTAACTTAAACTGTTAAAAACCTAAAACTATTATTATTTTGACATAAACCTCCAAAACCATTATTTGGGTAAATAATTTTCTATAAATGAGGACAGATATAGAAAGGTGAGATAATTTCCTTTAAAACAAGCCCTCTTCCAGCGTTACAGGTCAACTATTCACCAATTGCAATGAATACTTCCAAAAAAATAGCATTATTTTCGGATGACCTGAACACCAAATTTTCTCGTAAAAAGCCGGAAGCTCGATTTTGATTTTAGAACCATGGTTTCTTTGGGAAAAGTTCTTAGAATTTCTCGTAGATTACGATTTTGCTATACGCTTAGTAGGCAAAAAAATTGACCCACCCTAGTATGTATATTTAAATGTATAAACAAAATAACTTCCCACTGTTGAAGAATGAAGCGAGTCATATTCTTGCAATAATAAAAGTGCAGTCGCAGCATTTACATTCATTCAATGTGTGCATGACACAACATTCTTGCAGTCAAAATAAAGTGCAGTTATAGCATAAATATTTTGGCCTTGAGTATCTAATGTGTGAATGACGATGGCCATCGGCATCACTCAAAGAGGTGTCCTATACCGTCTGCTTATTTGTTTATTCAAATGACACATGATACTCTTTTATAAGTAGCAACACTAATCTAGTTTAAAATTTCTTCGAAGTCGGTACGTTATTTATAAATAAATTATCTCTTGAATCGCCCTTAACACTCTTCTATGTAACTTGCTGTGTGTAAAAAGATTTCCGTGTTTTTTGGATGATGACTGAGAATTTAAAATCTTTATAAACACTGAGAAAACAGTTTCATTATAACAATGCAATTCCTGTTATTCGAATTTAATGGTCACATGCACATATAACTTAAAATAAATCGTAAAATTGTTGAGCAAAAGAAAAAGCTTAACGTTATCGGTATATATTAAGATGTTGGACTACAATAGAGCAAGTAATTATTGTATATAAGAAACAATAACAATCCCACCCTCTAGGACCCCAGATGGAACAGAAATAGTTGTTGTCTTATGGTTCCTAAATTTAATGCCATAGCAACCCGTTAACGGGTTTCGGCCTACCTTAACACTAGTCTTTAGGCGTCTCTGCTAAGTGAGCGCCTTCTTCAGTTGGTCACACCAATCGATGACAGAGCTTCATCAACTTGGCTCTTCCAACGTAAAAATGGTCGTCCTCTACGCCGACGTCCAGTGATCTTCGCATCAAAAACTTTTCTCGCTGAAGCAGATTCTTCCATCCGGACAATATGCCCGATCCAGCATAGCCGCTGGATGTTAATACGCTGAACAATGCCCACATCGCCGAGGAGCTCACACAGTTGATCTTTTGTTCTAATGCGAAACTGATCGCCATGCCTTAGAGGACCCAAGATCTTATGAAGAACTTTTCTCTCGAACGCTCCCATTACCGCTGCATCCATGCTTCCGCACCATACAGAAGCTCCGAGAGAATAAGCGACTTATAGAATGTTAATTTCGTCGCATGAGAGAGGTCTCTGTTACTAAACTGCCTACTGAAACCATAGTAGCACCTGTTGGCCAGTGCGATTCTTCGTTTGATCTTCAGACTGACATCGTTTTTGCTGGTAATGGCGGTGCCAAGGTAGATGAACTGCTTGACCACATCGAATATATAGTTGCCGGCTGTAACCTGGAAGCTGATACGTTCCACATCATACTTGTTAATAAATTATATTTCAGTCTAAATAAAAAGTTTAAAATAAAGGTTGTTTCTATGCAATATGTTAATAATATCTGTAATGTTATATACCACTCAATCATGGGTAGCTTTGCAGGCTGATGTGGCTGTTCTTGGCGTTTTCGAGAGGGAAACCATTTAGTATAATTGTATATCGAATGATTCATTAGCTGTATAAGCTTTACGCAGATATTCCTATAGTTGGATAGCTTATGGTGCAGCGTTGGCTTAACCAGCTCTGCTAAAAAGATGTACAAGTTTGTACTTGTAAGATGACGTAGAAGATAAATACAAGAATTTAAACGGAAGGATCACGTTAAAGCTGGTCTCTTAATTATTTTGATATGAAACTATTTCTGATTCAGGATTTCAAGATCCATGCTTGTGATAAAGTAACTCAATTTAAGTAAATTTATTTGAAGAAATTTATTTGTACTTTTTATATTTAAAAGGTAATATTTATATAAAAAGTAAGGTTTATTTAATTTTTTTATTAATATATTTTTATTAAAAAAAGCTTAACAACTAATATCACCATTTTTAAAAATTTAAGTTTATATATACATTTGGTAAAAAAAAGGTATTTTAAAATACAATCGTCCCTTTTGATAAAATTAAAAATGACCTACAACTACTTAAAATAAATAAATTATACAAAAATATTCGTTTAAGATTACAAGTAAATAGAAAAACAATTTCCATTTTAGTATTTGTAGGAAGTAAAATTAAAATATTTCACCAATATCTGATTGACATACTGCAGTAAACGATTTGAGCTGGCAGAAGCCGATAAACGATGTTTAATCAAGACAAAGGCTGCGGCAGTAAAAAATATATAAAATAATACAAGAAATCCCACTGAAGTCCAGTAGTTAATATTTTCAAAGCCCAAGAGCATACGTAAAAATTGAGCTTTTTTAAACATACAAAATACTTCACTAGGTGGACAAATTGTATCACTACGATCATAACCATAAAGGGCTTCTACCAGACCCTCTAAGCTATGACGTAAATAATCTAATTTCATGAGAAATTTTATGAAAACGGGAACTTCGATCGCTCTGCCGTAACCCATGCCAAAGAAAGACAATAAAATTAAAGGGCAAGCCATCACAGGCCCCATAAACATGGCATTCTAAAAATGAAATTATATTTTGAATTAAAGCTTTAAAATAACGCATTTAACTGATGAAACTTACCACTAAACTTAGTCTGGAGGCAATTAACATACCCATGCTATCCGATATTTGGGCAGTTAAGATTGCTATTAAAAATAACATGGCAAAACGAAACAATTCCATGGGTTGACTGGACATGACATAAACCATCGATAAATATATTAATGCCAAAACGAACATAAATGGAAATTTTGACGTAATACTGGCCATAAAGTATGAACTTAAATTGTACCACTGATTGAAATATTCTCTTTTTAATAGCTTCATTTCGGAGGGAACTAGAAAGAGAAATAAAAACATTTTATTTATTTAAACATATTTATTTTATTAAAAAATTAAACTTTAATTAATATCTATAACACACAGTTCATTTGAATTATAAATTAATTAATTTTCAATTCAAAATTGATTTTGAATTACTTTAAATGAGTTAGAAAAATTAATTGCAATTCATTTCCAATTTATTTGAATTGAATTGATTTTAAATTAATTCAAGTGAATTATAAAAGTAACTTGTAATTCATATTTTTAAAATCAAAAATGAATTGCATTCAATTGAATTAAACTTATTTTAACACTTACATTGCAATAACACTGGCATCAATGGCAAATACAAGTAACCAATTACGATGGTAAAGGCAAAACCAAAGTTAAACAAAGCTTTACTAGCATCGTTGCCTACGCCCAAAAATATACCGCCCACCAAAAAACCCAAACAAATATTCATATAAAATTTTAATTTTATATACGATTTGTCACGCCACATTTTAATTATCATACGTTGTACTAATAGCTTATATTGCATCCACCATGTTGTTTGAGATTTTAACTTTTTTACATCGAAATCAACCTCGAATTGTTCCATTTCATCAAATGATGATGCTCCCGATGTTGTATCTGATTTAGTCGGTGTAATCGATTTCTGATGTTTGCCTTCACTTTCAGGCTGCCAACGATATTTTTTGCCATTCTCTATTGCGTTAACCATACTTTTGTGATAGTCACCATATTCTCGGCAGGCTACTTCAACAACTGTGGACAATAAATAAAAAAATAATTAAATTTGTAATTTTTAGTTTTAATATAACATATAAGTGAATGGGGGTAAAAAAATAATATTTTCATATTTTATGAATGGTTTTGCTTATAAAAGTGCTTTTAATCTTCAATTTTCTGGCATACAAATGTTAAGGTTCTAGTTTAACGGATGCACTATGGATTAAAACGGTTTTTTTTAAACTAATTAAAAAATAAAAAATTAAAAAATGTTTAAATGTGAATTTGTTTTCTTAATGGCAACACTCCAAGTGTCCGAGGAAAAACATGAAAAGAAAACGGTTGGGAATACTGCCGATCTGCTAGGCCTTTAAATTTGAAAATTTTAAAATATGTTCTTAAATAAGTCTAGAGCTCTGGGTAAAAACCTTAGCTCTGACATATTGAAAAAAAAGAAATATGAAAAAAAAAAATATTTCTTTCGGCGACTACGTCTGAGCAGACTTCTGGCAAAAGCTCTGAGAGTCTATGTCTAGAGCTCTGGGTAAAAACCTTAGCTCTGACATATTGAAAAAAAAAAGAAATATGAAAAAAACGACGACGACCACTGAGCAGACTTCTGGCAAAAGCTCTGAGAGTAACTGATTGCCATGAACAAGCTTTTCAAGTCTGTCGTTCGGAGTCAACTTTAAACTGTAGGTCCCAGTGCTCATGGAAACAAATTAACAAACACAACATGAGTGCTGCGAGAAGCTAGGCTGTAACCCTGAAACAGGGTTTTAATGGCCAATTATGTATGCATCTATATAGTATGTATATATTTATGTAACTATGCTTAAGGTCTTATGCAAAATATGGGTTTACCAAAATAAAAATCAAAAGATTGGCTTCTTTTCATTAATACGAGTAGCAATTAAAGAAGTTTGAAATGCGTAATGCTACACTATGGAAATAAGTACGGTTCTATATCTTCTATGAAAGAACAATATATTAATATTTCTTTAGTATTTTAAAAACTAATACCCTCAATAAACCTGAAATATTTTGTATGAATACGGACATAAAGCTTTATTTAATAGCTGAAAAATGTGTGTATGAAAATGGTTAATTTCCTCTAAGGACCAAAGACAGGTTAGTGGGACAGTCGCAATAAAAACGACTATTGGACTCAAAAAGTGTGGTCTCTCTTTAGCGTTCTTATTACAGACTCCATTTTAAAGAAATTCGATGACATTGGTGGTGGCATTAAAACCTTTCAAATTGGCTTTCTGAGAGAGAATTATTACTATAACAAAAAAAAAAAAAATTTAAGTCATGTTTAGCAATTATTTTCTATTCGGAAAACAAAATTATACTTTAATGTTCATTAGCATTCGACTAAGTTATTTCTTATTTATTATTATTTATTTTACATTACGAGTACGAGTATATGGTTTTGTCAGAAACGCTTTATTTAGATTAAAACTAAATTCTATTAAGAATTTAGATATTTTTTGCAATATTTTTTTGTTTATAATCAAAGGAGAAAATGATGTCCGTGAATGAATAGTACACATGCCAAACTGAATATATTTTCGAGCAATGAATTTATAAATGATGCTCATTTAGTATATACTATTATTAACAAAGGAAACTATAGTTTGAATAAAGAAATTCATTCTTCAGAAACCTATCCCTGACGTTCCACCCTATTCCAGCTTTGGCATTGGCATCACAAACAAATGATCAGGAGTACAGCGCCACCTTCTGGAAAGATACAGCTAACCTACTTAGTGAAGACACTCACCACTCATAATCAACATCCAACGACAGATAGGACAATTGCTGTTGTTGATCATTCAAGAGTGAAGGTATAACACTGGCCTTTGAGTGATCATTAAAGGAATCGTGATCGTTTAAAGGAAAAAAAAACTATATATCTACATTTCAATACAATACACAGCATGAGTAGGGGTGTTTACCCCTGAATATTGGTCTCAAGAAAAAAAAAAAAAAAAAAAAAAAAAAAAAACAATTATGCGCAAAAGTCTTTGCATGACTTGCTTAAAACAATGAAATACAGTGATGAAAAGTGAGATTTTTATTTGAGTACCAAGTACGTTTTTTTTAACGTCAAGTGTACTAAATATATAGTTTTTTTCATTATTTTGTATTTATAATTTTAATAGCTACATATATCTTAGATATAGTTTCACAAACGTAGTGCTCTCAAATTACTGCTTGTATAAACAAAAGGCTTTGATTTACGAGTACATTGACCGTAGAGTTTAACAGACATACATATTTTATTTTCAAACAGAAATATTTACGATATATGACTAAATTTATCTTTCGTTTTTTAATTTTTTAATTAACATTTTTGAAAGAGTCTGTAGAATGAATTATCAGCTGATAGCTGGACACTATTTGATATGAATATACTTTAAACAATTGTGTATAAAAATAAAAAGAATTGCAATTCATATGTACATGCATGTTAACATAAAAAGAAATAATATAAAGCAGAGCGTGGGTGTCCTTACTAAGACGAGAGCTCCGGTTCAATCCCCGGCTCTGAAATCTTGAACAAACAAATATTAAAAAAAAATATTTCTTTAGGCGACTACCTCTTAGCAGACTTCTGGCAAAAGCTCTGGGAGTAACTGATTGCCATTAACAAGCTTCTCAAATCTGTCGTTCGAAGTCGACATTAAACTGTACATCCCGGTACTCATGGATAAAAAATTGAAACACACGACATGAGTGCTGCGAAAACCTACGCCGTAATCCTGGCACAGGGTTGTAATGTATGTATGTGGGTGTTCTTAAGAAATAAGTGGGTAATATGATAGTTTGACAATGTCAGGGTAGTTCTATTCTATCTAATCATAGAAAAATAACTAAGTTCGTGTAATAAGAAACATCTCAAACGATTTACCATTCGTATTAAAAATTAATAAATAAAAGAACAAAATTTTAAAATAATAAACATACAAGGTGTCCCAGAACTCAATGTCAAGCCGAAACGGGGTGGCTGGATTGATTGTAACCATCATGAGAAGAGTAAAAAAAAAATCTATCCCATGCAGTTTGAAAGTTATGGACATTTAAGAAAGATTTAGAAATTTGGTCAAACTCTAACCATTTTTCGGTAATGTGGTTAATTTTTATAATTTTTGTATATTTATACTTTGGAATCGTAACCCTAAATAACATTTCTAGAACCACAGTCAAAAATAATGACAAAAATTGCCCCAAGTTTTCTATAATTAAGACTATTTGTTAAACTATGCATTTAAAATTTTCAAAATTTGTCGACTATGAAAAAAAATGTACTAAAGTGCCTTGGCAAGTGCCATTAGAAGTTCGTACGTTAAATCAGGATTAGAAAATGGTATAATACTTGTTAGTTTTATACCAAAAAAAATTTAAAAATGAGTAAAAAAATAAAAACCTCAAGTAACCCGATTTTTGCTAACCCATTTTACTCAGTTCAAATGTTGTTGATTACGTTTCGGCTTGATGTTGAGTTCTGGGACACTCTATATGTGAAAATATCAAAAGTGTTAGAATAGTACCACGGTAATCATTTGAGTCCAAAAGTATCAACAAAAAAAAAGTTCGATAGTGCCAACTTTTTCATCACTTATGAAATAGCCATAGAGTAGACGTGTGCTTAATAGTTCATTTAAGTGAGTACTCTTTTTAGTTCAAAGGACATAGATGAACTAGGTTGATCTTCTAGTTTAACGGTTCAATATAGTACTTTATTTGATGTTTCATTATTTTTTATTTACTCATTTACATTAATTGTAGTTTAAAAATAATATACATATACCATAAATTTAAAAAAAATCCATCCTTGTATCATTCTTTAATAAAGCTTGGCTAAATGCACCCACGATTACAATGCCCATTGTACCAGCTAGCTAAACGATGATATAGAATTTTCTTTTATAAACTATGAATTAGAACTTTCCTACAATTTCAGAGTATACGACAGAGTGTAAAATTGCGGGAAAAAACTCAGAATTTATGCCATTTTTTTTTAATTTGATCAAATGGCACATTTAATTGACGAATCCATGGTACCAATGGAATGCTGACTAAATAACCTAACTAGTGATGTACAATAATCTACTATAACCCAAATATGCTATTATTATTATATATATTCATATAATCGTACTACCTTTCTCGTTTAATTATTTTTCCACAAATGTTGGATACAAAAAATGCTTAGTGGAAGCACTGTTTATGTTTATTATATGCAATAACTATAACAATAACAATTGTAGTCGCCGTGGTCTAGTGGTTAGTGTGTTGGCTTACTAAGACATGGGCCCTGGGTTCGACTCCAGGCTCCGACATCTTCAAAAAAAGAAATATGAAAAAAAAATATTTCTTTCGGCGACTACCTCTCAGCAGTCTTCTGGCAAAAGCTCTGAGAGTAACTAATTGCCATGAACAAGCTTCTCAAGTCTGTCGTTCGGAGTCGACATTAAACTGTAGGTCCCGGTACTCATGGATAAAAATTGACACACACAACATGAGTGCTGCGAGAAGCTAGGCCGTAATCCTGACACAGGGTTGTAAAGGCCAGTTATGTATGTATGTATATGCAATAACTACCACCACCAAAGAATGTATGTGTGTATTAAACAAGAGAACGAGAAAGGAATATGTTGAAGGAGATTCATGAGTGAAATATAACCAAAACAAACATGTACCAGAATGAAACAAAATCTAAAAAGACATACTGAACTAAGAGGGCTTATTGAAAAGAGCTGCTCACTTAGTTCAATTGAAAGAGTAGTACAACTGAACTAGGTCGTTCATGTACTACACAAGTCTACCATAGAGACAAGTTTATTCCCATAAGCAATTGGTTATTTTTAATAATTTAAATAAATAAAAATTGTTGCTCTATTTAAATCAAAAACATAATGAATTATTAATAAAAGCTATAGTAAAACAATACAATATAGGGGAAAAATAATTTTCTTATTAATTATATTTAAATTACAAATCCCATAATTTAATGAAATAATTAATACTCGTAAATTAATATTTTCACTTTACTTTTACTGATATTTCCCTTGTTTCTGTGTACTATGTATATATTAAAAAAAAGTGACTGAACTGCTAATTGCTATAACGTGTGCGTTATATTATTAAATTAAAGAATGAAAAATATAAAAACAACAAAAACAAATCTAAATTAATAATAAATAGAATGCCAATAGGTCAAAATAAATAAAAAAATTATACATGCAATTATCATAAACATTAAAAGTATAGCGTCATTTCCCTATGAGTAATAAAATAAAATAAAAAAAAAGTAACTCACTAAAATCAGCTGGATTATATGTAACCGGACAGGTGGGACCAATTTCCTTTAAGTACGGTACTATATTTCTAACACCTCCTTGATATACACATTCTCCCTCAGCTAACACATAGACTTTATCAAACATTTCAAATAGTTTGGCGGGAGGCGTATGTATAGAGCATATAATAGTGCGTCCAGCATGAGCTAAACGTTGTAACAATTGTATACACTGTGTACTGGAGAGATCGTCTAAACCTCTAAATATAATAAAAAACTATTAAAAAAAAGTTCTATATGCTAAATAATACAATAGGAACACTTACGTTGTTGGTTCATCTAAAAATACTACTGGAGGATTATTCACCAATTCAAGTGCAATACATAAACGTTTACGTTCACCACCAGATAATTTAATGGATTTTGTTTGGGCAGCATTTTGTAGTCTTAACATATTAAGTATCTCTTCGATTACCTCTAATTTTTGTTGTTTCGTTAGGCGATTGCCTAATTTTAAGTTGGCAGCTAATACCATAGCCTCCATGACCGTGAAATGAGGATCTATAACATCGTTTTGCATGATATAACGTGACATTTTGCGAAATACACTCAGATTGCGTGGTGTATGATTGATATTAATTTCTCCAGTGTAATTATAGCCTCTGAAAGTTTATTATTTTTTTTTAAAAACACATTTATTATGACAAATATAAAAATGAATAAACAGTTTTTTACCCAAATCCTGCTAAAAGATTAAGTAACGTGGTTTTTCCAGCTCCTGAAGGCCCCATAATGGCAGTTAATTCATGTGATTTAAATTCACCATTAACATTGTGTAGTATTGTTTTCATACCTAAAAATATTTATAAATACATACTATTTTATTCTAACTAATTTATTTATTAATTTAATAATAATTATAAACTAGTTACGCCTTCATAGAAATAATTTATAATTCATTTAATGGTCTCTAATGTATAATTATAGTAAAAAAGCTTTTCAAATAGTAGACAAATTATTGCCAGTCGAACTCAACTGCATGACATACTCCCTACACCAAAGTCTAGTTTTTGAGCTGGTTGGTATCAGAGATCAGCATTGAGTCGCTTTTTAGCGATTCATAAGCACTTATGAAATTTTAAGTATAAGTGAGTACAAGTAGTTGAAATTTAACTACTCTGACTCACTCATACTCACACAACGTTGATTTATTAATAAAGGTTGCAATAAATCTGAGTCCAATGTTGACATCAAACTCATACTCACTTGTTTTCATAATTTTATAAAAATACTTATAATACTCACATTTGATTCGAGTGACTCGAATCATACGAAAAAAAATTTACCGTTTTAGTCGATAGACGTATACAATACAAAAGAAAATTTATATGGTGTATACAAAAATGAACATGCAAATAATAAACAAAAATAAGCGAAAAAGTTTAAGTTTAATATAATAATATATTATGATACAATTATATCATAATTATTATTTATACCGTGATTATTTTTTAATTTTTTATAAATAGGTTCTAAAGAAATTCATAAAAAAAAATATTTTTAAATTTTTTCTAAATTTTACATTGTAAAAACTTATATAAAACTACATCTTTTTAATCAGTATTCTTAAAATAGAATTTTGGAACGAAAATTGCCTATATCGGGCTATTGCCCTTATGTTTCCAAACTAATCGGAGACCTCCGACACTGATTTTCTCCTTAATCTCACTCTTGCAATCCATTTCTTTATAACCTGCTTACAAAAATAAAAAAAAAAATCATTAAAAATTTTTTAATTTCTTTAAAATATTTCCTATACGCATTAGCTTTTTCGCTTATGTACATTGTTACATTTTGAATGTTTATTATTATATACATCATATCTATTTTCTTTTTATTGACGAAAAATAATAAAAAGATAATAAATTACATAGTCAAAAACATAATATTTATTTGACACGATTCATGATTTAAACTAAAACTTTTTCTTTTGCAGTCGTGTGGTAAATGGTTGGTAGCTATAAATGTGTATAGCATTAATTTACTCTTGTACTAACGCAGTAAGCAGAGCAAACACACAACAGTTTGTAATCGAATCATACTTATTTTTTCTCATCAGTATGCACTGAGTTAAGGAGAGTTGAAGTCAACAACATCATACGTATTATTAAGTATAAATGTGATGAGTACTTCAAACTTTTGAGAAGAGTAGAGTATCCGTTACATTAACAAGAGTATGAATGCGTATAAGTACAAGAAATTATGAATCATGATTCGAGTATACTCACTTTTTCAGTACTCATTGCTGATCTCTGGTTGGTATATTGGCTAAGTACCCGCTCATACACGGTCGTCAGTTAGTATCTTACCATGCCACAGCCCTCGTGACCACGCTTATAATGTCTGTCATATCCAAAGGTATTTTAGGGTATCTCCCGGATCAATACCAGATATCGTTGGGATATCCTGTATTCAACCGAAATAGAAAGTATCATGACGTTGTCTAAGGACACATCTGCGGCATTAGTCGGTGTATTGAATATCTATCTATCCAGGGGACAAATTACGGCATTCGATATCGAACGAAATTTCTCTTTAGATACCCTATTGCAGGTGCTTCGGGAGGAAGTACCTTCTCGAGCCAATTCATACGCCTGTTCGTTCCCTTCAAACTCACGATGTCCCGGAATTCAAATTAGAGTCATCTCAGTGAGAAGACTCAGATCGTTCAGTGCAGCCCTGCATTATTCCATTAGTCGAGAAATAGTAATGTACTATCCAAGTGCAAAGAGATCCGCCTAGCCATCCACGCAAATGCGAATGCAACCCCGGACATCCTAAGAGGACAACAGCGAGCAAACTTTCACAATAGCGAAGATCTCCGCTGATTCAAGTTCCTCTAGACAGAGAAAACACCAGTTCCAACACGACAGTCCATCTTAGAACCATCGGTATAAGCCCTGACGTTATATTTTGAAATGTTTCTTCTAAATGATTTTCATTTACTACATAAAGTTTAAAACATAAGTGTCTTAAAGTTTATTCGAATGTTATGAAAAAAATTATGAGTGAAATGACCATCGTCATATGCTTGCCCATCAATTTTTTTAAATTTAGATATGGACGTAAGTACTTTTTTTATGAAATTAATCTTTAATAACACTAGTCTACAAAAGAAAGTTTTCTTTGCGTCACAAGAAGAAAACTGTAAAGAATTTAAAGTCCTGAGCAAAACTGCGTTTTCAGTTTCATACCATCAGGTTGAGCTTTCTGGCATGGGTGTGACAAATTTTGTCTCCTTTATGAGACGACAAAGCTTTGTACATTATAATCCGACAACGACAAAAGATTAATTCCTTTTATTTTATTTAATATTAATTTAATTTAATCATAAAAAAATATTAAAGTACCTGTTTATACCTCTATTTTTATTTATTAAGAATATTTGTTGTAAAAAATCTTACCTTTACCCACATCTGGTACTTTATATGTTAAATTATGAAATTCCAAATTAACTGCTGGCCAACGAGGTAAATATTTTAAACCATTATATGCTGCTGATATTGCATCATCTGATTGTTCTGGCAAATCAACACTTATGGCATTTATATCACTGCTGTAATTCAATGAAGTACCGCTTCGAGATTTATAACTATCAAAAGAATAACTGCAACCAGTATCTGTGGAATCCATTGTATGCAATTAGAGTCTGTTTACAAATACAAATGACTGATTGGTTGTTCTCAATATGGACAGTTGCTTTTCTTTATGCAACTCAAAGTATATATTTTATGTAATCATTAATAATTAATTTAATTACTATTATTGTAGTCAGAGCTTTGTAGGAAATAAGTTGTTATTTGCTGTATCTACTCAAACTATCTGCAAATATTACAGTTGTTTTAAACAATGTTGAAGGGTTTTATTATATAAACATCATTATTTTCTTCGTTATTATGGGTAATAAAAAACTATAGGTAATAATTAAGATTTTATCTAAAAAGAAAAATAAAAATGAATAAATAAATATTAGAACTTAATAAAAATTTCTTAATAACAATTTTTAATATTAATATTTTATTTACATAATTATAACGGCAAATATCTATAATAGCAAAAATAAGGAAAAAAATTATATGATGAAATCTGTATTATAATTTTTAAATAAGCGTAAAAATATCATTAATTTGCTAAAAAAAACACTACTGCCACTTTTAGTAACTGCTTAACACAAAGTTAATTATCAATTCCCAACAATAATAACTAAGCCCACTCATACCAGTTTTTAATTGTTTTTAAGATCTTTAGATTCAAACATAGAATAGTTCGCCCATTTGAAATAATATATTTTCTCTATTGTAGTAATACTTTAGCGTGACAATTACTTTGATTGTTACAACTTATTTCAAAAGTTAGCTGTTTAGAGGGGGGAACTACATATATTCGGGCTGAGTTCTTGGTACAACATGATTTACTGCGCAACCATTTGATACGTTCACAATACTAAATCTAGCAATTTTCCAAAATTAATGTTGAGCCATTGATTTGATTTAAAAATTAATTCGAAATTATATTAAAAACTTTAACGCAATTTCCGCCATATCTTATGAGTATGTAATTATTGTTCTCAGTAAAGAATTGCCAAGTAATTTGAGGTAAATTAAAATTAAAAAAATATTAAGTAAAGATATATGAAAAACAGAGAGTAACAGTTGAATACAGTCGTATTCGGTTATAAGAAAATGTTAAAAACCAGCATTTGTTTTTCTTACAACCGAAAATTTCATTTAACAGGTCTTTGGATAAATGCAAAATTATTTCATTTAAACGAACTCTTAAACTATTATTGAATTAAAACTAAAACAAATCCATATACATATTTTAAAAAAATTCAAATTCTGACGAAGGTAACAGACAAATTATAACCAACTTTAGCAATAAATGAACATTCTTGTTATAAAAAATACTTTTGAAAATGTCAGTATGCACAAAATAAAAAAGAAATGAGCCGGTTCTAAAATTTTTTTGTCTTCGATAAATTCTTAATAATCGGATTTGCAATTAAGCGGAGTTCTTTTTATACAATTTTGAGCTTTTTTACGCACAATCTGCTTCTTTTAAGCGGCTTTTCTTTTAAACGCAGTTAAATACCTTTGTATTTAATATTTATAAAACAAAAGTAAATAAATTTATTTTGCTTATATCCGATTTTTTTATTTAAACGGTGTGCTTATATCCGAATTCGACTGTATAAAAAACAGATAGTAATACAGTACACATTAATACACTTGAATTGTTGAATTCCGATAAAATATAATTCTCATAAGTGAAATGTAAATGAACTCACACAGCTTATATGAGAGACACACACCATAAAAATAGTCTCATAAAATGCACATCCGTGAAAGTTTTTCGATGTTTGGCTGACTCCCTAAATGCATGTTGCTTTATAATAAAACATTGCAGCCTGTCCGTTAATGCAACCCAAAAAATTTGGAAAATAAATTATTTTTATTAAAAAAAAAAAATTCATTGCAAAAAATTTAAATTCTTTATAGAATTTAATTTTCTTTGATTTTATGAAAGTGTTTCTGATGAAACAAAAACAAAAGTATTATGGTCTGTTTTACAACTTTGCTGTACTTAACAAGCAAAAGCTTAACAAAATTAAATTCAAAATAAATACAACCCACAGCACTATGGCGGTGCAGGAAGATAAATTACCGATATTTTTCACAATTTGAAATATATTTCACTTATTTACCTCGTTCTGGGTACAAACTTCAGCTCTGACATCTTGAAAGAAAAGATATATGAAAAAAATATTTATCTGTCGACTACCTCTCAGTCGTCTTCTGGGAAAAGCTCTGAGAGTAAATGATTGCCATGAACAAGCTTCTCAAGTCTGTAGTTCGGAGTCGAATTTAAACTATAGGTACCGGTACTCATGGATAAAAATTAACGCACACAATATGAGTGCTGTGAGAAGCTAAGCCATAAATTTGAAACAGCGTGGTAATGGCCAATTATGTATGTATGTATATAGGTTTCCCTGCTTATGTTTATTATATTACCGAGTTACATATTTATGCAACTTTCTTTAGCTTAAGAAAAAATCAAAGTTGTATTGAAATGCATAATTGCCAATTACAACAATATTTCAGGGTTAAGGCCCAGCTTTGCACAGCCCCCATATTGTGTGCGACAATTTTTATGCACGATTATCGGGACCTCTGGTTTAACAAATCCGAATGACAGACTTGAAAAGCTTGTTCATGGCAATCATTTACCCTCAAAGCTTTCGCCAAAATAGTACTAAGAGGTGATTGCTGAAAGAAATTTATATTTAAATGCAATTTAAGTACGAAGTTATATACTGGGCATCATTACTTTACGTAGGGAATAGATGTAGCAGTTCTCCTATTTCGTTTAATTTGTAAACATATGCTTATTTTAATAACAGTAACCAGTACAAAAATTCATAGTTCTATCTTAAATATTTTCGAAAAAAAGAAAAAAAAAATTTAGGAAGAAATTAGACACTGTGCGATGCACAGTGGAAAAACGTAGAGTAAGACCAGCCCATAATTAATTTTTAAAAAGGTTAGAATTACACCATAATTTTTTTTTTGAAAAGCTAAGATGTCGAACTTAATAATTTGAGAAAAATATTTGATGTTTGCCCAATAGTAATACTCGGAAATAAGAAGCGTATTCACATCTTTTTCCGACAACGATTTATTACTATCAAAATAAAACATATTTCAGAGCATATTTTTAATATAATTTACATTACAATTAAAAAGTTATATACCTTATCGGTAGGGTAATTTGATGTAGATTCCGAATTTATATTTCGTTGCTACGCCTCAAAAAGGAATACTAGTAACAAAATACAAAAAAAATGTACGAGTATAAGTACAGTCGGGCCTCGATTATTCGTAATCCGGTTAACCGGTAATCCCAATTAACCGTGATGGCCAAGGATCAGTCTATTGTTTTTTGTTTGCAATGTTTTTAATTTGTTTGCTTCGGTTTAACCGTGATTACCTCCATTATCCGTGATGAAAAAGGGGTATTCCCTTGTTTGCATACGATGAGTCAGAAGCATTTACAAGTGATTAGTTCAGTTTTGAAATTTGAGAAGTGCGGCCAGTGCCAGTGTTAAAAAAGCAAAGTAACTTTTTTGAATATTGAAGATAAAGTTAAAATAATTAACGATCGTTCAAAAAATAATGTGAGTGTTAAAATGCTACTCAAAATACAAAGTTGGGATACAGACTGTTTTTGACATTGCTATGGATCTTGAATTAATTTTTTGATGTAAATATGTATGTACACCAATGTTCATTTGTTAAATAAAAAATATAGAAAAAACTCTATTTTCAAAATTGTTATTTGATTTGCCGTGAAGATCGATTATCCGTAATGTTTCTGGTCCCGATCATCACGGATAATCGAGGCCCGACTGTATATAATTTTCATAAGAGATTAGCGGTAATCACTCTTCGTTGCAACCGCTTTTGCTAGGCTAGCTAACAAGCAATAGTAGCAAAATATGGCTTGCTATTGAAACGCTTCCAGAGGCATTTGCAACGAAGAATGATTATCTGTATTAATTCTCTAAATTTGTTTGACAACTTGATGATATATGTTTCAACAGCTTTTATATAAAATTATATTATAATTTTTCTTTTTGTTTAATATGGGAAACTAATGACTTTTTACACAAAAACACCATATAAAAATGCATTTATTTGCACAACAATAAGTTATACTTTCTAAAATGCCTTAATACACGCTAATAACAAGTAGATATAATGTTGAATCATTAAGAAAACTGATGTTAAAAAATAAAATCTTAACTTGACAATGATAATGACATTGATTTGATTTGATTTCATCTAAACATTTCAATTATTGCCTTAATTTGTTCAAAGTCTATACATATTTAAGCTTTTTGCAATTGATTGGTTAAATAAAGAAAATTAATAGAAATTTTAGTATAAAATGTATGTGATTCATTATATGAAGTCAAGTTTTTGTTATTCCTATATATAGAAAAATAGTTCATTTAGTTAAAAAAATAGAGTTTTTTATTAATATTATTAAACAGAAATTAATGGATTGTGTCTAATAATTATACAAATTTGCATAACAAAATAAAAATTCAAACACAGTGTATTAACCTTTTTTCCAATATTTATTTTTACTTAAAACATTTTTAATTTAAAAATGATTACATTTTTTATTATTTTTTTAATTTAAGTTTGTTTGCTAAATGATACTTTATTTCTTTTTTTTATATTTACAAAATATTAAACTGGTTAAGAATATGTATTGCCTATAAAAGTATCAAATTCTAACAGAACCAACTTCTGTTCATTTCAAACCAGAAATAAGTAAAAAATAAACTGTATTGTCGGTCAATATAGACTTTGGAATTAAAGGGAGTTATATACATAAAAACTGACCGTTATATGGTTTGGCGGAATCATAGGTCCGTACTTCTGTTCAGTGCGCTACAGTCAATGTAACCTCTATAGAGCCATGATTACTAACGTTTTCTTTCATCAATTGAACAACCATGATGTGCAGGACGGCACAAAAAGAGGCATTTTTTGACTAACACATTTCAAAAATCTAGTGATGCCATTTAAAGTGCTTTTATACTATTCTACAAGTCTTAAGATTTTCATTGGATTTTGTCGAAACAAAATCTAATGGGTTTTTGGTCTGATTGTCAAAAAATCAAAAGTAAAATATTTTTTTTTATTACATTTTGCTTTTACACTATCAAATTTCAAATAAAATGGAAACACCAGCTGTTTGTGTTTTTCTCTTTCTCCAACGATGGACATGTTGATACATTAATATTTGTTTTATTAATATTTCATAATATAAGCCATATTTTATTATTTTTTACATCAAATATTTGTAATATATTTTATGTTAAAGGGAAAGAACTAGAAATGTTAAATATATTTTGTATTTTTGTAGTTATTTAATAAAAAAGGAATAAGCAAAATTATGGTAAATAATTTCTAGTTTTCCAATCCTGATTTTTTCTTATATTTGTGTAAAAAAGCAACTCTGATAAAATAAAAAATCTAATGGTTTAGAAAAATTTCTAAAAATGATGAGAACCATATGACTGTCAAATTTCTATCCGTATTTTTTGACAATTCATTACATATTGTTTTCACACTATTATATTTTTTCATTTTATTTGAGTTTTTGACGTGTCGTTATACTCAGTGGGATAGTGTAAAACCACCTTTAATAGAAAAGAGTCTGACAATGAAAAACCTGTATTTTTTGCTTAATATAAGCTGAATTTTGTAAAACGAAAATATATGGTAATTTTATTAAAATACAGAGACTTATGTATCGAAGATATTTCGACTGGCAATATGTAAGTGTCTATTTCATTTAAATCTGAGATCTTGTTTTTGTTAAAAAAAAAATGTTATTATATATGTAGTTTGGGAGATATGATCGCATCGAAATTGTTCTATAAAATTCAGCATTGGCTATTTTCGTTGGAGAAAAGCTTGGTTTGCCTCAGTGCTGTCAGTATAATGAAATGAAAGGTTTGAATTAGCTAAAAAACTTCATCAACTTTTATCAATCTTTTGAAAAAATCAAAATTAAATAAAAAAAGTCAGGAATATTGAACCCTCCTACTTACTATGTATAATAAAATAACTTTGCATACCTGAAGTCAATGTTACAAAACCGATGATTTTCATCGTTTACTTGAGCCGCCTGACCCATATATTAGCAGCTTAAGACCTCAACCTCAAAGAAATGATCATTAAAGGATAAAATGCTTAAATATTGTTTCCCACATGAATATGAGATGTATTGTATGTATGAATTAGGGTGTCCCAAATAAAATTAAAAATTGGAATTCGTCGGAAGATCATTCTTAATTTGGATACTCATGAGGAAAAGTATTTTTGAGAATTTTTCCAGATTTTTCGGAAGTGGTTTTGACGTCGCGCAAATTGATTTTTGATCAAAAATCTAGCTTTTTGAGCTCTATTTAATTTTTGGTTATGAATTCGTAAAAAATCGATATTTTCTCGACTTCTGAGTCAATATTGTCAAAGAAAATATTCCGATCTTTAATTTTATGTGCATAAATAATAAGTTTCGGCAATGATTTTGCACATAAAAAAGCTAAGCTGATAAGGCTATGCAGAATGACGCTGAGCAACTCCTGCAGCTCCGTCAAGGTAGGAAGAGACCTCTCCGAGCCTTTTAATACCGTGCGAGGTTTCAGACAAGGTGATCCCTTAACCTGCGACCTTTTCAACTCGTCATGGAGAGTGTTTGCGAAAGGCGGGTGTACATCGTAATGCCACTATTTTTAATAAAAGTGTCCAGCTCCTTGCGTATGCCGACGACATAGACATCATTGGGCAAACCAAGCGAGATGTCACCGCAGCCTTTAATGCTATTGAACGAGAGTCTGCTAAAATGGGTCTGGCGGTAAATGAGAGCAAGACGAAGTACATGTTGTTGACGAGTAGGGATGTTGATCGCATCGGCTCTCAGGTTACAGCCGGCAACTATACATTCGATGTGGTCAAGGAGTTCATCTACCTTGGCACCGCCATTACCAGCAAGAATGATGTCAGTCTGGAGATCAAGCGAAGAATTACACTGGCCAACAGGTGCTACTACGGTCTCGGTAGGCAGTTTAGTAACAGAGACCTCTCTCGTGCGACGAAGTTAACACTCTACAAGTCGCTTATTCTTCCGGTGCTTCTCTATGGTGCGGCAGCATGGACGCTGTCTTGTGCCGATGCAGCGGTCCTGGGAGTGTTTGAGAGAAAAATTCTGCGCAAGATCTTTGGTCCACTGAAGCAAAGCGATGAGTTTCGCATTAGGACCAACTATGAGCTGTATGAGCTCCTCGGCGGTGTAGATGTTGTCCAGCGCATTAACATCCATTGGCTGCGCTGGCTCGGCCATGTTGTTCGGATGGAAGAATCTGCTCCAGCGAAAAAAGTTTTCGATGCGAAGGTCACTGGACGTCGGCGTAGAGGACGTCCATGTTTACGATGGAAAGACCAGGTAGATGGAGCCCTGTCATCAATTGGTGTGACCAACTGGAGAAGGCGTGCGCTTAGCAGAGACGCCTGGAGACTAGTGTTGAGGCAGGCCGAAACCCGTTAACGGGTTGTTAGGGCCAGCTAAGTAAGTAAGTAAGTAATGATTTTGCACATTTTGATACATTATATAACAGTTTTTCCTAAATTTTCAACAAATATCGAAAACAATGGCTTATAGCTATCTTGGCTAGTAGTTATTTTAATATCACAACTTCTGAAACAGACTTTCAGTATTTACCGCAGGGCATAGAGCAGCATTGCAAAAACCCCAATAAATGATTTATAAAAAATCAAATTTTTTTATTGTTGTTTATAAAATTGTTATATATGTATTTAATTCCGATGCCAACCTAGTTCAATCAGTATTAAAAATGGGTATAAAGCTTTAAAAGAGTACAACTCGAAAACGGTAAAAGAAAATTTATTTATTTTTTCTGCTATCTTATTTAAAACTTAATAATCTTTAAACTGCATCATTAGCTTTTTTAGTCTTTATACTAATTTTAAAAGTTATAAACCATTGTTTTCGATATTTGTTGAAAATTTAGGAAAAACTGTTATATAATGTATTAAATTGTGCAAAATCATTGCCGAAACTTGTTATTTATGCACATAAAATTAAAGATCGGAATATTTTCTTTGACAATATTGACTCAGAAGTCGAGAAAATATCGATTTTTTACCAATTCATAACCAAAAATTAAATGGAGCTCAAAAAGCTCGATTTTTGATCAAAACTCAATTTGCGCGACCTCTAAGCGACTTTCGAAAAATCTGAAAAAATTCTCAAAAATACTATGCCTCATAGTGGTCCAAAATAAGCTTGATCCCCAAAAAAACAATTTTTTTTTTAGGACACTAGTATGTATGTATCGTTGGTCTCAGGTAGAAAGGCCCTAACTCGCATTTTTACAAAACTTACTTTTTTTCAGTAAATCCAATGCATTTTAGAAATATTCCGCTCCTCACAAAGAATGTTTACAATATTATTAAAAATAACGTTATTACAAGCAATTGTACAGCATTTAATAAAAAGTTATATATTAATAATTACAGTATCTGTTGTATTTTTACCGCCTCCTGTAAATTTTAAATTATTTGAGTTAGGGCCTTTCTACCTGAGACCAACGGTATGTATTTTCGATGAGATTGATCTTTATGCATAATTTGTATGTATAGGTATACGAAATTTTTGCGTTCAGATTACATTCTCTTGAGACTTACGATGTACTCCAAAGGGGTCGACGGAGAGAAATATTAGTAAAGCTCTTTCGTGAATCAACTAATCGATGTGTGCCGAATTTTATAAAATTCTGTTGAGTATTGCGGCTTATACATTGAGAAGAAAAATATGTGAAAAAATGATTGTCCAAGGCAGGTATCCCAAGGAGTCGGCGGATTTAAAAACTTTTTTAATGTTTCTTGTCTATATAAAACTAAACATGTGTGCAAAATTTCATCGCTGTAAGATCACTCCTATTTTTTAGAGTTAGATGTATGAAGAAATACCACTGTGCGGCACAATATGTTACATAGCTCGTACCACAATTGATTTTTGAAAGAAAAAGTTGGTTTCACAGATTGTGCGACTTAACGAAGTTAGAATTTTTTCTGTAAGGCTATGTTAAGTCACTGGTCTGCGCTGATAACCTTGAAACAACTGATAATTTGAAAGCCAATATTTGCTGCATTATTGCCGATAAAAGGTTACAAATATTGGAGAAATATACCTTCAGAATAGATTATGCCAACAGTATTTAATTTATAATGCCAGAATATTCTCTATCAAATAAATTAACCTTCGTGGCAATTTAAAAGATTCATCTTTGTTTAATACCATTTCAAAATTCTAAACCTCTGTAAAACAGCACTAGGTACAAGTATAGCCAGAAATGTTTTTTGTGTATTTTCCAAACGATGATTGACTTTTGCTTTGCGTTGTATTAAAAAAAAAACCTTTGAAATTAGAAATTCTTGAAAAATAGAACTTTCCCAGGAGCAAAATGGTTTTAATTTAGTAACGTCTAGTGCTGGCAAAGTATTGAGTAATGGGTACCGAGTATCGAATATTTGTATTAATTCTTGGGTACGCAATACTTATAAGTAACTACTCAATACTTTAAGAGTTGCATTTTTTCTTCGAAGGTATATCAAACATTTAAATGTTAACGGTCAAAACAAAATTCTGTCTAAAAACACAATACATTATGAAATTGTTTTCTCTTAAAAATAAAATCCTTTAAAATGAAAGTATTCAATTCTATCTAGTAATGAAAAGTAGCAGAAATTGACAGCACTAGTAACGTCTACTAAATATATAGACAAATAAATGTTTTTTTTTGTTTTTTCTTATATTAATATTAAACGCCTTAGGAATTAAACAAATTGCTGTGAATTGAATTGTATGAGAGTGGCACCGCCTAGTCGGACCTTTTGAAGCTTATGTAGCCCATAGTTCCTTCCAAACATTCCGAGAGATATTGTTTACCATTTAGTTTACATTCATTTTAATATGACGATATTATCTATAAGTACATATGATGTGTTACACTGTTGACACTGTGATAACTTTTAATGCTCTTTGAATTCAGAAATACACAATTCGTCTTTTTTCTGGACTACTAAATTTTATTTAATAATTCTTAAAAGTTTATTAAAAGATTTTTTTATAGAAGTATTATATATTAATATAACAAGACAGGATCTTGAAACAAAAACGCTGTGCTGTAGGGTAGAAATATAAGTAATTATATAGTGTAAATGTAAATGCACCGATGATTAGGTAGAAAATAAAAAACAAGAAACGTAGTTTTAAGCAATTCTATAATAATTTTATACAAAATACATATGTACGAGTATGTGTGTACATTTTTCATTTAAATCTGCATATATAATTCAATTTCCTATTGTAAATTTTATATAAATTTGCAACTTATTAGCTTACGCGAAATAACAAACTAATTAAGTATTTAAATTGCCGGTAATTGGCAGTATTAGATCAATATATTCTTCAGTAATTGATGGCTATTGATTAAGAAATATTGAAGTTAAAATAATATGGATTCCCACTGCCCAGTAGTCTAGTGGGAAGAACGATATTGTTTTGTAGCACTTTCATATTTTGTTTAGCAACTTTCTATATAAAATCCAATATTTGATTAATTGAAGTATTTGTAATGAATCATGACTATTTTAGTTATATTTTTCGGAGGTAGGTTACGAGTCTAACAGCCTAAATCTGAGTTTCTGAGAAAAAAATCTCTAATCTTTTCTTTGTACTCGATTTTTATTTTTGGGAGGAAGATCACAAGTCAAATGGCTAAGACCCTCAACATAGTGTATCACAAAATTACTCACTTGGCTACTTACGCGGAAGATTAGCTAGGTTATATGGCTAATCAACCAAACTCGTAATCAACTAAAATTTTTTTTTTTTTTTTGAGACCAATACTCAGGGGTAAACCCCTACTCATGCAGTGTGCATTGTATTGGAATGTGAAGATGGTTGATAGCACAAAGTGCCGTTTTCATACAATTAGGAAAATACTGAGTTTGCCCAAGCAGGAAAAGAACTACAGACAATCAGAGCTGTCTACTAAGTGATGTAGAACGAGGGGATCCAGGATTGTGCAATGTGCCAAAATATTGAAAAACGCAAAAAAAGAACAAAAAAACTAAATTTCAAACTTTTGGCTTCAAAACCTCGGCAATCATAGAGAAAATGTCCTATAGTCTTCCTTTCAGAAGTATACCCACAAATTCTGCGGTGAGGATGAATGTCTGCCCAAAACTTTGAATATATTTACCGACCATCTAAGAACCTTCAAACACGGCTATAAACCTGTGCCGAATCCAAAGTCTTTTACAGCACAGCACACGGAAGTAACAGAACACCATGTGTTCTGACATTTACCAAGGGAGAACTTTAAAATCTCCACCTTAGTGAAAGTTATAGGGCAGCGTACATCAGCAAAGGAAGTAACAGACTTCTCTAGCAAGACTGCTCCTAGCAAGATGATTAGCCGTCTCAGTCTCTATAATATATCTATGAGCTGAAACACAAACTAAGGAAATAATACATGCATTACTAAGAAACTTCAGCTCCTGTAAACTGCTATTAACCAAGCAAGAGTTGCCAATACGCGATGACAGGGACATGATAGTAGTCTGACTATTAGACAAAACGCTAAGCAAAATTTTTATATAAATAAAGAACGTATTTAAAGCTTTAAGATCATTGTACAATAAATTTGCATATAATGTGATAGAATAATGATAAGAGTAAATTGTGTGGTAGCGATATTTACATTTCAATTAAATTCAAACGATTACAACTTCCTACTGCATTTTAGTTCAATTTTAGATAAAACAGCACTTAAGATTATTAAGCTTTTAAGACTTTATGATAAATAATAGTGAGGAAATAAATTAACGTTTATTATTTAGTAATGCTAAATTCTTAATTACTTACTCATATTTTTTTTATAAATTTATTCTAAAGTTAAATACATTGTATATGTAAACAATACATTTCTAATATTTAGATGCTTGATATAAGTTTGTTTAGAGAATATATATGTTTTTTGTTTTGTATTGATTGATTATGACTTTTTTTATATTTATTTTCACACATATTCCAATGCCAACTCTCATAGTAATGCTGATGTTATTTATAAATTAATTGTATTTATTTTTAATTACTTTTAAATTAGCAAACCTTCGTGAACTATAGAACAACTCATATGTTTTATTAAGACTATTATTGCATGCTAGTTTTTTAGTAAATACGAGTGTTTAAAAAAAAATAAACAAGAAAGCATTTTTATAGTCAAAGGGTAGTTTGAAGTACAAGATTTTTAAATCAAAATTTGTTTGATAAGAAACGTAAACATACGAGTATATGAGAGTGACATCAGTGCACAGTTGGCAAGTACAATGTATTAGTGTGAAGTTTTTGATGCTTTGTACTTGATGCTGTGCATTGTATTAGAATTTGTGGAAAGGACAGTAAATATTATTATTAAGCGCCTTAAGAATGAAACAAATTTGCTGTAAATTGAACATTCAAAAGCCTGTTTTATACCTTCACCTTTGAATGATAACAGCAATTGTCTCATCGTTGCATTTTGATTGTGTGGTTCGTGCCTTTGCTAAGTAGGTTTATCTGTCATCTGCTACTTTCCAATATATGGCACTTGTCTCCTGATCATTCGTCTTTGTCGTTGATGGTTGAGGTATATTAGAGTAGAATGGAAGAGGGGAACCTCTATACATACTTAATTTTTAATTTTTCACCTTTGCTGGGATGTGAACCTATGATTATGTGAAAATAATATCATTCATCCAACCTTGATTTTATATTTTGTGGTTTTGAACTTTGATCAAATGGATTCTAATTCAAACTGTCCATTATAACGCTGAATTATTTGAACCATATCACTCATTTCCATGATACGCTTGATAATTTGCATTGTTTTAGATATGGCAACACTGGTGTCTATCAATTAAAAGTTTTGTTATTATATTTATTGAAAACATATATGTATTGAAAACATAATTTAATAAAAATAAATAAAATATGATTATCTAAATTGAATCTTTTTAAAATAAACACAGTAAAACACGGTTTTAATGAATTATGCTGGTAGCGAGCATACATTTATAACGAACACGATTATAGTGTCAATTTGTTATAGCCAAACTTTTTTTAATTAAAATTATTATATTTATCATGATCTTAAAAACTTTTAACCAAATCTTTAAAATTTCTTAATGTGAACTCTAATAGACCAACTAACCTATCATTATTTCCCTCAGATCAGTACTGATGAGATAAACTCCTACTCAGGCTGTGGATTGTACTGGCAGTTGTGAAGCGATAGAGGTTTTTTTTTCCATTAAGCGCCTTACAAGTGAGACAAATTGCTGTTAATTGATCACTCAAAGGCCAGTGTTTATACCCTCACCCTTAAGTGATCAACAGTAAGTGATTCATCTGTCATTGAATGTTTTTGTGGTGAGAGGCTTCGCTAGTTATATGTTGCTGTTATTTCTACTACTTCCCAGTAGTGTTGTTTTATTACAAACTAAATATGCATTATTTTCAAGTTCACTATAGCAACGTTTTACTGTATTTAATACACAATGTGATATTTAAAAATGTCTTGAGCTGTACTTTATTAAGTATTAAGTCTTTTATGTATATTCTTTGTAAATTCATAATTTCTTATCATTGTTTTTGGTATTTTTTTTAAATTTCTTAAATTATCAGCTAAAGTTCTAAATAAGAAGTATGAAAAAATATTCAAATGTATTCAGAAGTATAAGTATATACAACAAATGTTAATAAGAAACCTAATTTTTGTTTTTCAATTTTCAATTTTTATTGTTCGAGACATTTAAGTGCTGAAATTAGAGCAGTACACTTTTTTGTTTTTATTCACTGTGAAATAAATGTATATTTTCAGAAGTATCGTTCATTAAAGAAACTGCTTTAAATATGCAAATATTTTTTGAAAGAATTAGATATTCAAACTCATATATCAAGGGCTGTTATATGTTGTCATTACATTATTTATATTAAAAGAAATGTATGTATATAGAGATATATACAAACACATGTTTCTTATCGGAATTTTTTATATAAACAATCACTAAAAATCCTAAATTTTGGGAATAGTTAATTTCAGATAAGATTTTCTATTAAGCATCTGTCCAAATTTAATACAAATTAGTTCATTTATAATAGTTTTATTTCGTATCTAAAGTGTTGTAATACCAATTGCAGTAGAAATTAGAACCGCCTAGAAATTAGAACCTGCCATTATAATGTATTACATACATACATACATACATACATAACTGGTCTTTACAACCCTGTGTCAGGATTACGGACTAGCTTCTCGCAGCACTCATATTGTGTGTGACAATTTTTATCCATGAGTACCGAGACCTACAGTTTAATGTCGATTCCAAACGACAGACTTGACATGCTTGTTCATGGCATTCAGTTACTCTTAGATCTTTTGCCAGAAGTCTGCTAGGAGGTAGTCACCGAAAGAAGCATTTTTTTATATGTATTGGATACCGTAAAATTAGAACTACAGATTTTAATTTCTGGATGTTTGTGCTTTCACTACATTCAGAAATTCGAAGTTTTCAGAAATTCAAATAGCAATGTGAGATTGAACTACTTCATATAATTTATAATAATAAAAATTTCGTATTCACTTGAAACCAAAATTAGCCAAATGAATTTATTATTTGAATTGCTCTTACATTGTTTTACCTTAAAATTTTAGCTCCATTTAAATTATGCCGCCTTAGGCCAAGGCCTAACGCGCCTAGGCGTAAATCAACTATGTACTGATTATAGGTTATATAAGCATTTTTTCAGGGTATGACCTCTACTCATGAAGTATATCGTACTGGAAGAGGGAAAGAGTATGTGGACCTTTGAGTTTAACTTACTAATATCTATCTAATATCAGTCACAAAAAAACAAATGACCTACTTTTAAAATGTGATCTGCAAGGAAATCGGTTGCTGTTGATTGATTATTCAATAATCAGTGTTATACTTCACAACATCAATCAACCCCAAGAAGCCCGCAGAGTAAAGTTTACATTAATGAAGGAATAAAACAAAAACAAACTTCTGGAAAATGAACCGGCTTAACAGCTAGTGAATATACCGATATTAATTATATTATATAATAACCAGACATTAAATCAGTATAAAGGATCTGTTTTATAAAACTTCTGTTTCTCGTTGCGTTACAAATTCGCTTTGAAATACATAAATATATAATTGGCGATTGCAAGCCCGTTACAAGACTATTGCCTAACTGCTCGCAGCACTCATATTGTGTGACCACAAATTTGAGAAGCTTGTTCATGACATTCAGTTACTCTTAGAGCTTTTGCCAGAAGACAGCTAATAGGTAGTCGTCGAAAAACATTTTTTTTATATTTCTTTTTTTCAATATGCCAGAGATGGTGTTTTGAACCCGAAACTTTTGTCTTAATAAGCAAACACACTAGACCACGGCGACTACAATTCGCTTTGATATTCAAGTTAAAATGAAAATATTTATATGCCGAATCTCACATAAAGTACTTCTCATACAACACAAAGTTGGGCAACTTTCATCTTTTTAAGCGCTTTTTTAATCTGCTGTTGATTTTTGTATATAATTGGTATATATGTAATTGTTATTTAGCCGGGATTTACAATGTAGAAATTAAAAGGCAGACATTTTCCAATTCTCTTTTGCTCTCGTTTAAATCTTTTACAATTCAGAACTTAGAACACAAATAGAATAAGCAAAAATTACGAAAAGTTGATAAAAAAAAAACCGAAAAATATCCTGTGCCAACATTCTCGTACTACACTCTTCACATTTTCATCCACATTTCTAAAAACTTCATCTGTCTGTCTTTTAATTTCTACATCTTAGGCTTTTAGTGTTTTATATTAACTGCTAAAAAATATAAAAGCAAATTCATATTGAGAATTATTGTAAGCCTTAAAAAAATGATCAACTGACAACGCGAGTGTTGTCAAAGTTTTTATTGTGTAATACACCTTTTGCTCTACCTTTTTTTCGTCAAAGCTAAAAACATCACGTAAAGCAACAAAATTTTAGTATAATTATAAAATTTATTTATAGATAAAAAAAAAAATAAAATAAAAAAAAAAAAATAAAATAAAATAAAAAAAATATAAATAAAAAAAAAAAAATAAAATAAAAAAAAAAACAAATAAGATTGCATATTTTCTTTTTTATAGAATATTACGTTACACATTATTTTTATTTTTTTTCGTCTGTTAGTAATGTAAATAAAACATAAAAAAAAATCTGTGTAGGAAGCACATGAATACCATTGAATTTAAAAATTTACCTTTTTTAAAATTTCCATCGTGATAAGTAAAAAAGGTCCTTTTTGTATAAATATTTAAGTTTTACTTCTAAATTATACTGTGTATAAAGTGATGAACTTTTTTATGAGCCCCCAAACATTTGCGTCCTTGGTGTAATTTTTGCAAAAAAGTGTCAATTTTCTCATGCTCATATCTGGCAAACCCTTCATAGTTTTGATTTACTTTCTGAGGCAAAGTTATAGCTCTTGTCATGAAGAACAAAAATTGTTAAGATATAAAATCAAAACAACTTCACCTTTGATCTTTTTTACCTTTTTCCCCCTGTTTAAGTTCATAGGTAGCAAACCGTACAAAATTTAAGGAATCAATGAACGACAAAAATTTACCTCAGATCTCAATAAACAACTTATGCGATCGCGCACCTACCGCAACAGCACAGGAAAAAAGTAAGCTCAACACACACAATAACGGACGCAGCACACAATATAAAAGCGACACCACGCTCACATCAAGGCATTGCACAACGTTTGTTTTATATTCGGCCCTATTCCCGTTGGCGTTCTTATTTTAAAGCGAAATAAAACCGACAACTTGGCATTACCGTTGTCGTTATCGACAATAATCGAAAAATGTTGGTATTCTCTTATTAAACAAAGATAGAAACGATAAAGAAACGCCCATTTTTGTCGCTCTAAGTTTTAGTAGCGACATTAACCGAGAGGTTTGAAAAATAAAAAATGAAAATTACAACGTTGCAACAGTTTGAAATTTTAGTATCAGAAATTGAAAAAAATCTTTGATATTCTAAAGATTTGAAAAAGTCATAAAACTCTAAATTTTAATAGTTTTTGGAAGGTAGTGGCTGCAAAAATAAATCCATTTGGAGCTCTAGTCCGTGACGGACTATTGCTAATCATTTGAAATATAGAATTTAATTTAAAGATATGGAAAGATTTGAAGTTTAAAATAAAAAGAAGCTGGTAACCAACAAATCTGAGGCCAGAGCAACAGGAGGAGGGATTAATAAGCAGATTCCACTGTTATCTTTGGACGTAGCTGTGTCAAATTTAATGCAATTTGAAAAATAAATTTCTCTACTAGACATATTTGATTTTTAATTTAAAAAACAATAAATTATTTGGAAATTTTCGTAAACAACAACACAAAATATGATAGGATTTTTTCAAGTGCAACCAAGTTTTTCTATGGTTTTATTGAAGTTTTCGGTAACTTTTTTAAAAACGAAGCGACATAAAAACGACAACCAAATAGAAACGACATTTAAAACGATAATGCCAATGGGAACAGAGCCGATTATGCTTTAAAAATTTGAGGTGTATTATACTTTCTTAGTACTATTTTTTCTTATTTGAGCTGATAACAACTGATATTTATTTTATTCTTTTTTAAATGTCCTTACATAAATAGAGCTATAGATCAATTGAAAATATTTTTTTTAATGAAAAAATCAAATGTGCGCAAACGAATGTCTACCACTGTAGAAATTCAATGTATGGTTTTATAGAAACCGATTCTTTATGGAACGTTTTGAATTTTATTTTTACAATATTGTGTTTTAATTTCAAAATTATATTTTTAAATTTCGCTCACTCAGTCAGACTTAAACCTTAAAGGTTAATTTTATTTTTATTACACTGGCTGTTAAGCGTAATGCAAATAAAAAGAAGCAGAATATTATTTATTAAAAAAAAAACAATATAATAGATACTCTATAACCATGAATTAGAAAATTGTATACATATTTGTATATATGTATGTATGTACTTACATATATTTGTTCATACGTCTTGTATTACAAATTTGACAATTTTTTTTTCTTTGTATAATTGCAAATAGTATCTAATGTTCTATACTCTTAAGAATTTTAATGTCTTTTAAAAATCACTATTTTATTTTTTTGTTTTTTGTTTGTTTTTTTTTTCTTGTTTTAGTTTAAAACAGTTAAAGCATTAATTTACAGAAACATTTTAAACCAAAATACTTTTACATTTAATTACACCACAAAAATATGGTAAAATACAGGGTTGAAGTTTTGTTCAACGTAAACATTATGTGAACAACCTTTTATCTGTATTTTATGAGTGGAAACACAAAATTAAAAATATTTTATTATGGGGTCATTATTACAAAATGCAATGAAACCATGACCTAGAGGGACTTAAATTACTGTTGATTACACTATGGACAGTTATAGTTAAAACTATACTGAGGTTTCTTGACAGAGTACAGGGAGAGGTGAATGTGCTCATAGGTAACGGTAGGGTATCCAACTCTATTGATTCCCTGGATCTTCGGCGCAATGTGGCGTGTGTTTCACTGTTCTATTGTTACTAGCATGAGAAGTGCTCTGATGAAATACGGAAATTAATTCCAGATAATCGTTTATTCATACGTACATCTCGTACTTATCATAGAGCACATCCTTTTGTAGTTGAATGTCCACACAGAAAAAAAAAGTGTTGTTGTTTTGCAGTTGAGAAAATTGTATTTGTCGCAAATAAAAAGTATTTGATTTAAATGATATTTTATTTGCCACAAAGAATTTCGGCGAATACACTGTATTTGTCGCAACTACAAAATTGCAGTTGACATAAATCAAGAGCAAAATTATTTGATCCAAATTGAATTTTCTTTAAGTTAAATGTAATTGCATTTAAAAATGAATATCAACAGCAATTTATTAAAATCAAATGTTTTCTTATTTGAGATTACATGAGAAAAATTATTTACGCCAAATACGGATTGCTGTTGTAGTAACAGTAGTCTTGTATTTTCAAATGCAATCCGCAGTTAGTTTTGTTTTATTGTTTAGGCATTTTCTCTCATTCGTTTGTATTTTGTTTGCGGTATTAAAAAAAGTGCGTGTGAAAAAAAGCAAATATGTGTGAGTTTTTTACAGGAGTATATCTTCGCCGTGGTCTAATATTTAGTGTGGTGGCTTACTAAGACGATAGTGCCGGGTTCAAATCTCAGATCTGACATCTTGAAAAAAAGATATGTGTATGAAAAAATGATTTCTTTCGGCGACTACCATCCAGAAATCTGCTGGCAAAAGCTCTGAGAGTAACTGATTGCCATGAAAAAGCTCCTCAAATCTGTCGTTCGGAGTCGACTTGAAAAATTGTATATAAATATAGTTTAAGTATTATGTACAATAATGTATGTATATTATTGTATTAATAAGTTTAGTTGACCTTATTATTGATTAATATATAAGCTTTTATTTAAGCTTTAGGTCTATTATAAAATTATTTTTTCGATATTTCGCTACTTCTCTGCGTAGCTTCTTCAGGAAATATTTTTTATTTAAAAAAAATACATACATACATACATATTAAAAAATTGTGTCACATGAAAAAATATTCTATCAAAAAAAAATTTGTCATATAAAAAAAATTTTTTTTAAAAATAAAAACCAACAAACATATTTAATTAAATATTACAACCAACAAAAATTTTTTAGAAAAAATAATTAAATTAAATAACTAAAACATAAAAAACATATTAAAAAAGAATCATAATGATATATGTATAAAAACAAAAATTATTTGTTAAGTCGTATTATATTAAAAAATTGAAACAAAAAAAAGAAAAAAACAAATAATTGTAACATAACAAATTTTTAAAAGATTAAAAGCTTTAAAAAATTTTATTATTATTAGTTTAATAATATCCTTTTTAAAATTTTTTAAAGCTTTTAATATTTTAAAAATTTGTTATGTTACAATTATTTGTTTTTTTCTTTTTTTTGTTTCAATTTTTTAATATAAGTAATACGACTTAACAAATAATTTTTGGAATTTAATTTCTAGAACAATTCTACTTAAAAATATATCTAAAGATTGCTTTTGTTTTTTTTTTCGTTTTATATAGACTTTATTGGTTGCAACATTTTTATTTTTTATTTTCACTATGCACTTTTTAGAATTCTTTAAAATTGAATATAATTTTAAAATTCTTGCACCTTTAAATTATTAACAGACATGTCATATTAAATTTAAATTATATTTTAATTTTCTTTTTTAGTTTTTATTATTTTTTTTATAAACTAATTAATTTATTTTGTTGTGCCATGCTTTTTACACTTCTAAAAGGCTTTCGTGTTTTACTCAATTACTGGATAGAGCGCTTTATAAAACCGTCCGTTCATTAACAAGTGATGTATTAAAATTAAACACGAGTACTACCAGAGTTGAACTGTAATGTGTTGTTTGAAAATTGACCGTTTGGTGAATACTGTTTTATTTTATTTCTTTTTTTTATTAAATAAGTATAACATTTAATTCTATATAGCAAGCATAACATAAAGTTTCAAATTGAGCTACAATTTAAACTCATACTTTTGTATGAAATGCTATAGAATGAAATTACGAGTATTATCAAATTATTTTTGTTGTAGATTAATTTAAATAGAAATTAAATGAGAAGTTTGTATATATTCGAAAAGAGAATATGATTGCTAGAGGGGATACTTGCGGAAAAAGTTAAATAAGTGTAACAATTCTTTTTAAATTATTTATGGATATTGTATATAAGTACTTATGTATGTATATGCATGCCTATCTTACTATCAGCTTTTTTATGCATTTTCTTTTTAATAGATTACATTTGATTAACTTTGTCTTTTAATGGGGCATGTGAAAGTTGCATATGCTTATGAGTGACAATTTGTATACAATTATTTGTTAGATACTTTGTTACTAACAATTACACTGTATGACAAAAAAGCAAATACAATGGTGAAACAAAATAGAGATGGTGGTAAAGAAACATCAACTGCTTTGTTTTGCCACCATTTTGGTAAACATTAGTCTTGACAGTTCATATTTGGCAGTGGTGAAGTAGAGACCTGGCAAATTTGGTATGGAAAAATATTCGGTAAACTAATGTGTTTTAATCGTTAAAACATTTTATCAAAATCAATCGTGGATTACTGTGACGATTATCGTGAAAAAATTATAATGAGGGACGAGGCACATTTTCATTTGAATGGATATGTGAATAAACAGAATAGTCAGTTCTAGGCAATGGAAAGCCCTAAAATTATTCATCAGTCACCTTTGCATCCATTAAAAGTGACAGTCTGGTATGCACTTTGCTCAGAAGGAATCATTGGTCTTTATTTCTTTGAAATTGAAAACGGCGTAACGGTAACTGTCAATGGGGAGCGATATCGGGATGTGATTGAAAATTTTTTAACGCCACAACTGCATGCTTTGGGTTTAACTAACATGTGGTTTTCAAAAAGACGGTACCACAACTATGGAATTACTGCTAGACCTCTTTCCACAACAAGTTCATTCAAGGAATGGTGATGTTGATTGGCCTCCACGGTCGCCTGATTTGATTGCTCCGGACTTCTTTTTGTGGGGATATCTGAAAATCAAGGTTTATGCAAACAAACTAAATAGAAACGCTGGAGCAACTCAAACAAAATATTCGTGATGAAATTAATGAAATACCTCGTGAAATGTGCGAGAATGTAATGAAAAATGTGCCCAAAATGGTTCGAATTTATGAGGCTAACAAAGGCGGACATTTATCTGTTATTGTATCCATACATAAACGCCGACATTAAATAAAACATTTATCAATATAAGATCCATTTGTTTTCATTTATCACAAATTATAAACAAAGAAAGTAGTATATTACCTCCTGTATTAGGCGTATTTTGTTAATTTTTTAATAAAAGCTGTCATAGTTACTTTCTTAGAAATTTATGGAGAATAATGTCGTTTTCTTTTCTACGAATAAATTTTGTCTTTTGTATTTTTTTCTTTCTCCTTTTACCAAAATATTGTCCTTTATAGTATCAATTAAAAACACAGATTACAAGAATACGGCAATCATTTGGACTGTAAACAAAATTTCTGGTCTATTTCTGTAAAACGAACGATTCTAAACCTTCGCAATTTTATATGCAAAAGACAAATAACAAATCGTGTGTGTTATTGTTTATGTTCTTCAAGTAATATTGCGAAGAAATTTATATTGGCGATATAGACAAATTTAATTCACAAAGAAACTTTTTCGTATACAGTAGACACTCGTAAATTAGAACCATATTGTTTTTGTTTTTTAATTTATATGTACATACATATGTATGGATGTGTTACCATTTTACACCACAAATAAAAGTATTAAAAAATTCTATTGTAAAAACTTGAGAAAAGGTTTTTAACTATTTATATTAAATTTTTAGTAATCATACATACATATATACATTATTGGCCATTACAACCCTGTGTCAGGGTTACGGCCTAGCTTCTAGCAGCACTCGTGTGTGTTAATTTTAATCCATGAGTACCGGGACCTACAGTTTAAAGTCGACTCCGAACGATAGATTTGAGAAGCTTTTTCATGGCAATCAATTACTCCCAGAGCTTTTGCCAGAAGACTGCTGAGAGGTTGTCGCCGAAAAAAATAATTTTTTCATATTTTTTTTTTTCAAGATGTCAGAGCTGAGATTTGAACCCGGGACTATTGTCTTAGTAAGCCAACACACTAACACTAGACCACGGCGACTACATTTTTAGTAATCAGTGAGTCAAATTTCATAACTATTTACTAATTGCTAATCATTTAATCAGTAATATTTTTTTTGGCTTCACTAAATTTGTCATAACTAGGGCAGCGACTTTCATGCATGCAAGTGCATATTTGCAGTCAGTAGCCCAAAAATGGTTTTGACCGAATACTTTTCCGTATTGAAGAATTTGTACAAAAAGTCATCGATTTGTTTTTGCATATTTTTGCATATATTGTTTTAAGGTGCATATTTTCGTGCATATTTTGTGATTTTTATTGCATATTTACCACTTTATTGTATATTTTTGCAGAATTTTAAATTCTATATTTGATAAAAAATTTATATTTAATACTTCAAGAGGAAAAAATATATGACAACTCTGTTGTTTATACAAGACTGCACTAATAAGAATAAACAAAAAGAAATAAAAAAAATTTTTTAGTACATATGATTTGAAATCAACTTAAATAAATAAACTTAAAAAGGAGTATTCCTCAAATGAACTGGCTTTTTTTAAAATATGCATTTTGCATGCATGTGCAAAAACTTTTATCGATCCAACAGACAGAGTTTTGTATTTAAAAATTTGAAAACAAAAAATATTTTTTTTTATATGTTTAAATAAAAATTTTATTTGAATTTGTAGTTAAAATTCATAGATTTTATAACTCGTAACTTAAAAAAGGCTGAATTGTTATTTTTCTTAATTATTTCTACATATACAGGGAGTCCCAAAACTCAACATCAATCCGAAATGGGGTGACTGGATTGATTGTAATCATCATGATAAAAATCAGAAAAAAATCTATCCCATACAGTTTGAATGTTATGGGAATTTAAGAAAAACCTACAAATTTGGTTAAACTGTAACCATTTTTCGGTTATTGTATTTAATTTTTATTATTATTATTTTTTTTTTTCATTTAAACTTTGGAACCGTAACCCAAAATAATATTTACAGAACCACAGTCAAAAATAATCATGCAATTGCCCCAAGTTTTCAAGAATTAAGGCTATTTGTTAAACTATGAATTAAAAATTTTCAAAATTTGTCGATTTTGAAAGTCCCTTCTTTAAAAAGAATGTACTAAAGTGCCTTGGCAAGTGCTATTAAAAGTTCCCGCTTTTAATCAAGATAGTAAAATACCTGAAAGTTTTATACTAAAAAACGAGTAAAAAAATAAAAACCTCAAGTAACCCGATTTTTGCAAACCCATTTTACTCAGTTCAAATGTTTTTTATTCATTTTTTTGAGTTCTGGCACACCTTGTTAGATATTGTGACTACAACTTGGAGTTTTTAATTTTAATAAACAAAATTTAAAAAAGTTAACAAATTTTAACTACATTATTTTTTATTTTTATATTCAGTGCATATTATTCATTTTATAATGTATATTTTATGCTCATATTTTCCACTTTTTAGTGCATGATCATAAATATATCATTGTGGAGGGTTGTGTACCTTGTGGAAAACATTTCACTAATTCTACACTAATTTATTAAATTATTTGTGCTTTCAGTGGTCAAAGCAGTTGAAGTAACTCGTGTGTCTTCGAGAATATACATATGTACATATTTATCACCGCTGTCTGAATTTTCGTTATCACTTATATCCGAATAAGTATTAAAACCAATTTTCGACAATTTTTCAGTATTAAAAACATCCAAAAATTAAATATTTATTATCGAAGGATTCGAATTTGAACGGGTTCTAATTTACGACAGTCTACTGTAAATATTCTATGTATAAGTACCCTGCAGATAAAATAACTAGTATATGAGTAGAAGTATACTAGTTGCTTTTTACTTCAGACTGGTTGCCTATCTGTCCTTTTTTCATATATCGAACTATCGATTTTAACATTAGGTTGTCATAGGAGCCCAACTAGTTCATTTGTGCACAGTTACTTACCAGTATTATACTAGTAATTATTAACTAGAGTATGCACTATATACGTAAATATTAGTCTTTCAACTAGTATTTTTAAGACAGTTTCGTACTAGTTGCGTAATTTACTAATGCTTACCAATCCGTTCTATACCAGTTTTGGACTAGTGGTAAAATTTTGCCGAAATTATTTAAAATCAATGGTTTTTTAATATGAATTTTTCTACATATATTTAACATAAAATATTAAAAATTCATTAAACGAAAAAAAATTAAGAAAAACAATTTCAATTGAATAAATAAGAACGCAAAACAATCTCAGGATCTTTCTGCCCTGTACTGGGTAAGCTCACAATGGAGTCTGAAAAAATTAAAAGTAAATTAAAATAGACGTATGTGTGTTATGTGTGTCTGTACTTACATAGATTGGTATATTCACAAGGGTGTTATATCTCGTATTTGCGTAATGCTGCACAATGGTTATACGCTTCAATTCCTTATAAGCTAGTAAATAAATAAATGTAAATTCTGTAAATATATGTATGAAATATTCTTCTTTAATATTACCTTGTAAAATGTCAATTTTTTCGACAGTATTATGCAAGTAGTTTGTTTATTACCTAAAATTAACGAATGTATATACATAGGTTTAAAAATGACCACATACATACATATGTATATAAATTTTTATTATTTATACTTACTTGAGTTGATTCTAATTCAAGGCATCTTTTAATGTTCGAATTCTTCTGGATAAAAAGAATATACGTATAGTTTTGAAGAAATGTATGTTTTTTATAACACAATAAAAACTAAATGACTTTAATGACAATATAAAACTGTATACTTTGTATGTCACATTTTATATTTAAACAAAAAAAAATAAGAACTTGGCCCCTTTTAGACTAGTTCATATCTGTCAATTTTGCGACAGTCTTTTTACAACTAGTAACATGACTGTCTCAAAACGTTACTAGTTGTAACTTTAGCTGCAGGGTAATTTCTTTTTTGTATCTCTTTTATTCAATTATTATTTTTTGTTTGTTTTTTTTAATAAAAATGTTCAATTATTCTATTAAAATGTTGCACATTGTTGGTTTAGTACTCATACAAAATAATCACTCAATTTATGAAACTAAAATTTTGAGTGATTTTGTACAATGTTTGAGACTGATGTTTGAACTCATGCAATATGCATGGTTGTACTCACACTAGCAGGGGTCATTGTTTTAATTTAATTACAGTTTTTGTTTTTGTTTTTGTTTATGTTTTGTTTTTTTTTTATTTTTTAAATTGTAAGGTATATAATTTTTTCTTGTTTTTTTTTTTGTTTTATTTTTAAAACTACGAACAGTTATTGTGTTATTACCGTTATTGATGTAGTGGAAAAAGCTATATTTTAGAGCGAACTCATTAGTAATGAAAAATTATTGAATTGATTTTTAATTAATAACTTGTGCTTTTATTTGAAATTGAATATTTCATTCAATGTTGTTGATTTCATTTAAATAACTTAGTGTTATATTTGCATGTACAAGTTTTTTTCAATCTTGATTTTCACTATTGCGTAGGTACTCAATATTCAAGTGTAAATGAACCGCTTAGTTTTTACACAAAAAAAAAAAATCTAAAACTAAATGTGTAAATACATGTGTTTTATTCAATCATTCAAGTTTTATATATAAATTTTTTTTATTTGAATGACACTTCAAGTTGAATGCTCTGTAATAATTTTCTGTATATTTTCTTCTTTTTAATTCTACATCACACTCTTAGCAAAAAATTAGCATATTTTCTTAAAAATTTTCTTTTGCTCTCCCTTGTACCCTTTATTTATTTTTTTGTATCTTTTTTTCTTTTCTCTTTTAGCCAATATTCATGCGACCGCTATTTTAGTACTTTTATTACGATCTTCAACTTGTTGCAACAACGACATTCAAATTATAACTGAAATCTAAAACCAACAAGAACTTTGTTCATGGATGGGTAACGTTGTACAACCGCACAACCAGCTGTCTATGACTGAATCTACTTGGAATACATGAAGTGGTGGTATACATAAGCGGCACGAATGGCGCAGTCTGTAGATCGACAACATTCTGTTGCGTTTTTATTATTTTTTTTTTTCTTAAAAAATAATTATATATGTATGTACACCCAATGATAAAGTTAGATAAATATACTTACTGCGTTATATTCTTTAAAGCCATGAAAAGAAAACAAAGAATTATTCTGTTTCATATACTACATACACTGGGGAGATGAAAACACAGACTGGCAATGTGTACACAAGCATTTAGTGTATAAACATGTTCTGGTTTGTATGTATGTACGAGTACAATAACTTTATTTTAAGTTTATATAAAATTTTTATTACTCATTTATTGGAAAAAGGAATTACAATGAAAGATAAAAGCACATACATACATATATACTTAAAGCAAAAACCGAAAACTTTCTAGAATGCAAGTGTGACATACAGTAACAAAGTTCTGTATTAACATTCATACATAATGTACTCGTAGTACAAAAATGAGCTGAAGGCAAATTTAAGATCATTATGTCAATTTATATTTAATTCCTAAAGTCTTTCAATATCAGAAATATAAAATAATTTATTAAAATTTATAAATATTTGCAGTCTTCTATTTAATGTAATAATAATATTGAATTATTAATATGGAAATTAATTTCAATAAGGAATTTGAAACAAATTTTGACAATGACAGTTCTTTTCTAGTAAAATCCATTAATAATTACTCAGTAAGAAATTTACTCTCAAAAATAAAAATACAACAAAAAGTAAACAAACGGAAATGTCGTAAAACTTAGAAAAAACAGCTGAGAATAAAATAAACAAATAAATTAGATCATACGATAAAAGAAATTCTAAGTTATTTTTTTTCGGGAAGTTTTCCTATAAGTACAGTTGATAATATAGGAACATATATTTTGAACAAATTATTAAATGTTTGACTAAATTTACAAAAGAAAGCTAGGGGAAGTAGGGGAAGAAATTTACGATGAATATATGATTCAAGTACAGCTATCCACAGAAGACAACTATGAGTAATTTAAATAAACAAATTTTCATGTACTTGTATTTCTACAAATATTTTGTTTTCTCAATCAGCTGATTTTTATTTATATTACAAATTTTTACGGGCAAAGAAATTGTATACAGTAAAAACCAATAAGTTCTTCTTCATTAAACTGTCACTTGAGTTCAATTTTTTCTCTCTCCTTAGGGAATATTTGTGTAAATACAATCCAGTAAAATCTTTTGTACAGATTTTAGATTACACGTTTCTGCTAAGTGCGCGCCTTCACCAGTTCACCAGTTGGTCACACCAATTAATGACAGGGCTTCATCATCTTGATCCATCCAACATAAACATGGTCGTCTTCTACATCAACGTCCAGTGACCTGCGCATATGAAACTTGCTCGCTGGAGGAGATTCTTCCATTCGAACAATATGGCAGAGGCAGCGTAGCTGCTGGATATTGAGTTTTTTTTATTAGAATTTATGGAAAGGACAGTAAATATTATTTCTTATATTATATTATTATTAATTATTAAGCGTCACAGGAATTAAACAAATTGCTGTGAAATGATCATTCAAAGGACAGTGTTATACCTTCACCTTTTGAGCAATTGCCTCATCGTTGCTTGTTGATTGTGTGCTGAGTGCCTTCGCTAAGTAGATTCAGTTGTCATCTGCTACTTCCCAATAGATAACGTTTGTCTCCTCTTTTTAATTTTTCACTTTTTCTGGGATTTGAGCCTGGGTCGTTTGATTTTTTGTGAGAGCGCTCTAACAACTATACCACGCACCCCATAAAGCTCATGATGATCCTACGAAGATCTTTTCTCTCGAAAACTCCCAGGACTGCTGCATCGGCACAAGACAGAGCCCGTGCTTCTGCACCATAGTGAAGCGTCGGAAGAATAGCGACTGATAGAGTGTTAATTTCGTCGCACGAGAGAGGTCTCTGTTACTAAACTGCCTACTGAGACAGAAAGTTGTTGCTGGAAAGCAATTCAGCTGTTCTTTGTTAAGAATGCGAAAAACTTAAAACGTTCGACATCATGAAACAGCTGCATATAGTCGTTATTGGGCTATTACACATTAAGACTAACCAACTCTCTCTCAAATATTTTGGGAGAATGTAGACATTTTTTTATTAAAAAAATCTGTAGCTCTGTTCGTTTTTTCATAGTAAAAACACCCTTCGTCAAAATAAATGTATCTAAACACCAAATTTCTGTTTATTTTCATAAAAACCTGCATTTAAAAAAAGTTCCATTATGAATAATACTGTTTCTATTTTCTCTTCACTTTCTCTTGTAAAGTTGCAATTATTTGAGGCTATTTCTAGCCGATACAAACGATATATACTTATATATTGATGGAGAAATATCTAATACAAATTTTAAAAAATCTACATATTAGATCTTATAAAAATATTTAAATTTTTTTAATACACCATACTTATAATATTTTCTTTACTTTTTTATAATAAAGATTCAAATTATGCAGCAGAGAGACGTATCTCTGTATGTATTATGTTCATATGTATTTAATTTTAAGAATTTAGATGTTTTTAAAGTTTAATTTGTTAGTAACAAGAATCAATAACAATTAAGATTTCAAAAATTTTTAAAATAATCATTAATTATTAGAAAAATACTTTGTTTATAAAATTACGTAGAAAGATGTTTGACCAGCAGTATAGCAACATAGAAATTCCATCACAAAAATTCCAGCATCATTATAATTAGCAAAGGTTTGTTCTCACCGTTCTAAAATTACGCAATACTTATTTTATAGTTAAGATTTTTTTTCACACTTATGTATGCATAATATTTTTCAATTCTCTTTTTTTTAGTTTGTGTATGAATTTTAAGACATTACGCCAATCACTTTTATTCTTTTTACTATAAGGTGTATACATATAATAAAATGAGTTCTCCGTGAATGCATATGTGGATTTAAGAAACTAACATCCTGTACATAGAACAGGAATGGTTTTTGACATTCGTCCTTTTTTATATGAGAAATACTAACAAATTTGAGTGTTTTTTTTGTTGTTTCAAATATTAAAAAAAAAACCATTCGTGTTCTATGAACAAGCTGTTAGACATTTTTTCTACAAAATCCTCATCCTCAAATAACTATACCTGGTAGCCAACTCTAAAAATAGCACAATAACATAATATTCGGCTAAGGAAAACAAATTATTTTAATAAGTCACTTTAGTTAGTAAAGGTTGGTTTTTAAGCCAAATAGAACTGACGAAATCTTTACCTCTCAAACAAACTGTCATTTTCTCGTTTACAGCATCATGATTAATTCAGTTATAAGGTGGTGAATAGACGCATAATGTTGTTTATTTACGTTCGCATTTTTGAACGCATTTGTCCTACGTTTTTGTGTGTGTGTGAGTTTTTTTAAGTTATATTAAAAATTAAATATTGTGAAATGGTAAGGCAGCTTCTTTCGAATTGCAAGTAATGACCGTAGGGTCAAATAAAATGAAATTTACGATATAAACTTCGGTCGACACAATTATTTATTCTTTTTCTGCATCAATTTTTTTCATCACAACAAATTTTCAATTCTTTATTAATTATTGAAATGTTTGCGTGACACATTTTTGAAGTTTAATGGGTATAAATCAAAAGTAAAAAAGACTCTGTTGTTATTGTTCATGTTTGTCGCCACATTATTAATAACACTATTATTGTCAATTTTGTATTGCCTCTATAAATCAAAATTGTAATGATAGTATTCAAGATCTGGTATTCTTATTGAGAAGTAACATCCGTTAAGGAATATGTGTAACAACACTAGCAGAACTGAACTAGATTTCGACAAAGCTACGATCGTTATCAAGATCTACAAAACTCAATATTTTTTTTTTCATATGGAAGGCATTATGCCCAGTTCTCTAATTCCGTTCACTCTGTGACTGATAATTTGTATTGACTTCGTAGTCATTTGGAAAAAATTTAGAAGAAATAGTTTTAACAGTTCTCAAGATAAAGCAGAATTCATATTTTACTTGTATTGGAGGTAATATGCCTACTTCAACAAATCTGCCCATTTTTTAGCTCATGATTTGTATTTACCCTTAACCTATATGGACCAAATTTAGAAACTTATACTATAACCGTTTTCAAGACATACAAAAGTCAATATTTACTTTGTATAGGAGGTATGATGCCCACCTATCCCACTTTTGTATGTAGTGACTTTTATCATATTAAAGATATTGATTCACAATTCAGCCTTAAATCTGTTTAAAAAAAATTCGATTGTTATTTAATAAATAACATATCTTCTAACCAAGCTACTCAAGGGTGTAACCAAATATCGACATAATAAATAAAATCATGAAAAGTTTAATAAATAAAAGTAGTTTCTCTTTTAATAAAATATTATATTACATTTTCTATTCTTATTGATATGATCCGTTGTACGGTACTTCCTAATACCATGTCAGCAGCCAGTTGAGTAATTTAAGTAAATAATATATTTCCTAAAATATATTCTATTACTGTCAAAACAATTATGCCGTCGATATAATTATAGAAAAGAACACAAGCACGTGCAAGTAATGAAGGTACCCAGCAGAAAATAGTGCTTACCGGTATGTTATTTTGTAAGAGAGAAATTGTAAACAATCACTTACTGGTGCATATCAATAACGCATGATTTTTATATGAAATGAGCCTCTAAAATGCAATAGAAAAGCAAAGCAAATAGTATAAAAAATCAAAAACAATTTACAATTTAATTTATTGCTTCCAAATTTTTAAAATTTTCTGCTGGATAATAAATTGCTCTGTGCTTACAATCTTGTGTGCTTAGTCGAATAGAGAGATTCTGGTCGGAATATTAACTTTCTTCCGAAAAATAACACATTGAGAAAAAACTTTCAGGCTAAATAGAAAATAGGATTAAGATAAGCTATACTTAAATGGTTATATATGTAAATACCATTTTTATATTAATATAATAATTTAAACTACCCCTTATAGGGTACTAAATAGTTCTAATATTGTATGTATGCATATATACACTTTATACATATATTTTTTATATTAAAAAAGATAAGAAGAATTGTGAAATTAAATAAAAAAGTTACATACATATTATGTGTAATGTATATTTGTCCTACATATTTTATATTTTTATATTTGTAGAATATTATTTGTTTCGACATATGTATGTACTTTGTTAAGCTGCGTTCACATTTGTCAAATATTTGACAAATTTTATAGAAACATTTTATAAAAACATTTTGTTTTATGTAAACATTTCTTGAAGAATTATTTAAAAGGAAAGAGAAATTGGTGTTTATGAAAATTTGATTTAAACTTTATGTAAAAGCATTCGTGTGCGACTAAAGAACGAATTCTCTCTATAATGCTTGAGCGATTAAGTCATTGATACGCACCTTCGCTCCTTCCTTCATTCGGTCGTTAAGCTCCAAAATAGACTTTGAACCACCGGCCCATACTTAAGAATTGTATTCGATTGTGGACCGAATTAAGATATTTCAAGTTTTAGGAAGGTCAGATAGAGTGAAGTATTTCTTGCACCGTTGAATGGTTTTTTCTGTTCGCATGACCTTGTCTATTGTCGGCATGTCATTTATGAGTTTGTCATTCATATTTCGCCTTTTCACCTCAGTCTCCAAAAGGTTCGGTCTACGATCAAATGAAAATGAGTGACAAATGTTGCTGTCATCTGCACAAATGTAGAAAGAATAAATTCATTGTTTTATATTTTAATTATAATTTTTTACGGTCCTTGAAAGTGATGTCATCAAAGTAATACATTAAGCTATTTTTATACGCGGTTTTTCCTGTTACCTATTTAACTTTTAAAAACAGGATTAGGTGTGCTAATACTTGTACAAAGATATTACTAAACTACCATATTTGTAGACATACTGAATAATTTTTTTAAATGGTAATTAATATTGTAGATCAATGTTTGAAAAACCTGTTGTAACAGTTGTAATAAAATTTATATGAACAACAGCCATACTGAGTAATTGAAATATACTATGGTAATTCAGTAATTTGATTCTTAAAAATCTCGTATAGAATACGAGTATACGTATGCGGTAGCAATATGTAGTTGTACAGCCAAAGTCTCAATAAATTTCAGAAATTTTTTACATATTCGTACCAACCTTATAAATGGTTGCAAAATGTATAGATACACTACCCACCTCATACAAATCGTCTTAACTTTTAATACAGCAGCTATTATTTTTAAATATATAGACACACTGAATGAAAAATCTATTTACAGTTCAGCTTTACTCTACAAGAACTCCAAGTAAAATTTAATAAAATGGTTAAATGGAAGCTTTCATACACTGAGAGAAATTAAAATTCAGTTTAATAATTGTGGTATGAAGAATTTGATCTAAAGTAAGGTTTCAACATCTGGTAGGCGATTAATTCTCAAAAGTGCTTCAAAATCTCACAATACGGCCACAGATATTTTTAAAACTGAAATCTGTTATTGAAACGACAACAATTTATTAAAATCAGTCGATTTCGAGGCGTTTTCAAGAACTGGTCATCTCCAAGAATACTTTATGGCGAACTTTGAGTAAAGATCTTGGTTTACCTCACCTCAAAAAAGAAAATTGTTCACATTTTAGAGTAGTCTGTATAAAAAAAATGTTGACGTTTCTAAGACGTTCACCTTTGCGAGTGTTCACGTTTTCGCGAGTTGACTGTACTTGAGATGCTTTTTCATGCCATTCAGTTACTTTCAGACCTCTTGCTAGAAGACTGCTAAGAGGTTTTAAAATTTTTGGGTAATGAATAAGAAGTCTTGAAAGTGACAATCTCTTTGAACTACTTCCATTGAATTTTGCTGTGGTTTTTTGCAAGTTGTCAGATATCGAATTGACGGCAATTTGCAGTATCTTTTTAGTTATATAGAAAATTATTTTTTTGTTCCTTTTTCTTTATGCTTAATTAACTCTGAGAATTATAACGTGTACTTAGATTGTAATGTTTGCATGGAACTATAACCGAAGAATTAAAAAAGTAATTAAAATTCAAGTGTAAAACTGCTTTAATTAAACAAATTATATTTATTAGCCGACAGTAGCGGCGCACATTGGGGATTTTGAGGAAAAAAGTTAAATTTTCAACATACTCTTCATGCAAGATGCAGTGATATTTTGACATTTTAGACTAAATGGTACAATCAAATCAAAGAGAATTACTCCGATCTGATTGCGAGTTTTTTTTTATAGCCGTCTCAAACTCAGTACTTGTATGTTTTACCGAACCAACTTAATTTAAACCTAAGAATTGCAAAGCGAATATTATTTTATTATGTGAGCTAAAGTTTTTCTTTTTATTTTTTATTTAAAGTAGGATATTTCAGCATACAAAAATTGGGAAAATAAACTTTGCAGAGTCTGAAGTTTTTTTTGTGTGTTTATTTTTATGAACATATAACAAAAATCCTTTTTTTCTCCAAACATTTGGACCTGCAATTTTAGCAATACTTCCCTACAGTTGGAAATCACTTCTAATATATTGTCTCATATGTTTTTTAACATTTTTAATCAATTTCAAGTGCCACCAGGTGCCACCTCTCAATTTGTTGCATTACACAGTACAACATTTTTCAGCTGATTGATTTGCTACTCAATTCTGATAAGGCTCTTTTGTTTAATATAACTCAAGAACCACTAGTCGGGTTTTGCTGAAACAAATTTAGAAAAATCAAGAATTACAATTACTTTGATCTGTTTATATAACGTTTCGCTATATAAGCAACAGTTTCGTAGTTATAAATAAATGTATGAAGGAAAACAAATTTTTTTTTTGCCTAAAAAATTAAATTTTTTTTTTAAATTCATAAAAAATCCAAAGCGGTAAAAAAGTATCAAGTCCTACTACTTTCACGTAAAGTCGCACAACCTATGAACAAAATGGGATATAAATCATGAAAATCGATGAACGCGTTTCGCTTTTATTCACAATTAAGTAAAGATATAAATTTAAAAAATTTGCTCGAGATATAGTGTTTTTCATTGATCGATTTTTGTCATTCATGTCATGCCGACGAACGCGAAAAGTGTTGAAGTATCCAAGATGAATAAAATCGAAAAAGTTCAAGCTATGGCCGTAAATGAACAAGCACTGCAATTTGGTATGTCACCGCTTCATGCGCATATTAAGCTGATGGAGTGTCTTTTGCATGTATGTAGCTTATAATATTGAATTTATAACAGTATGCCTTTTCTGGCTAAAGCATTGTCTGGAGTGTCTAAGGCCATATTTTTGGTAGTCTTTGTTACGACTTTATGAGCCTTTACTGACTTGGTCTCTAAGACTCTTTTAGCAGTATGATCCAACAGATTTTGCAGAGGTACACTCCTCAAACAACTTACGTGGCCGACCAAGTGCAAAACTGGTAGGACATTCAGTCTAAGTAAACCTTATTGTAAATGTGCGTTCAAGCCAATTTGCATTTTTTTTTAAATCGCGACTTCGCACGATTAGAATCCTGCCATCTTTGTTTGAAGTTAGAGTAAAAGCCTTTATATATTGTATCCAAAATTTCACATGCTTTAGTTTCGTTTAAGCCAATGTGCGATTGCTGCAAAAACTGTTTTAATTTTATTCTGTCTTTGTCAAACTCCAGAAACTTCGGGCGTAAAACACCATGTGAAATTTATTATCGCTTATTACTTTGCTACTGTAATCATAAAAATCAAATAATCTCTTGTTTGCTACTTTTTTTTATAATTCTGCATCATAAAAAAGTCCTCAATGTTTTTTCAAAAGAATTTTGTTCATATCTCGAACAAATTTTTTACATTCATACCTTTACTTAATTGTGAATAAAAGCGAAACGCGTTCATCGATTTTCATGATTTATGTCTCTTTTTATTCATAGGTTATGCGACTTTACGCGAAAGTAGTAGAACTTGATACGTTTTTACCGTTTTGGATTTTTAATGAATTAAAAAAAAAAAAATTAAATTTTTTAGGCAAAAAAAAAATTGTTTTCCTTCATACATTTATTTATAACTGCGAAACTGTTGCTTAGATAGCGAAACGAAATATAAACAGATGAAAGTAAGTAATTGTAATTCTTGATTTTTCTATATTTATTTCAGCAAAATCCGACTAGTGGTTCTTGAGTTATGTTAAACAAAAGAGCCTTATCAGAATTGAGTCGCAAATCAATCGGCTGAAAAACTTTGTACTGTGTAATGCAACAAATTGAGAGGTGGCACCTGGTGGCACTTGAAATTGATTAAAAATGTTAAAAAACATATGAGACAATGTATTAGTAGTGATTTCCAACTGTAGCGAAGTATTGCTAAAATTGCAGGTCCAAATGTTTGGAGAAAAAAAGGCTTTTTGTTATATGTTCATAAAAATAAACACACAAAAAAAAACTTAAATCTGTGCAAAGTTTATTTTCCCAATTTTGGTATGCTGAAATATCCTACTTTAAATAAAAAATAAAAAGAAAAACGTTATCTCACACAATAAAAGAATATTCGCTTTGAAATTCTTAGGTTTAAATTAAGTTGGCTCGGTAAAACATACAAGCACTGAGTTTGAGACGGCTATAAAAACAATTTGCAGTCAGATCGGAGTAATTCTTTTTGATTTGATTGTACCATTTAGTCTAAAATGTCAAAACATCACTGCATGTTCCATGAAGAGTATGTTGAAAATTTGACTTTTTTCCTCAAAATCCCCAATGTGCGGCGCTTTGAAATTTATTTTTCTTTGAGATACATTAGTCATTGCCCTTTTTTTCTGCCCCATTATGTTGGCTCTTAGATTTTATCGTTCACATTGGCTGTCTTACTTATTATTCACTTCAGTGCTTATCAAGAGTTTTAGGTTTAAACTCGTTTTTTCTCTTCATTTTTTGCTTTAGCAATTATTTATAATATTTTCTTATTTTTTTTGTTCTTTTTCTTTCTGATTACCACTATTTAGCAATAGTGTCGTAACTTAAAAACTGTGAGATACAGTTTAACTTGATTAATAGAAAACTGTTGGCTGTAATCTAAAGGTAATTGACTTGTTTAGTTGTGCTTTTAAAATAATAAGTTTAGAAATGTCATAATTTTAAAACAAAATTTTTTAATGACAACAATTAGAATAAAATTTTTCGTAACAAATATCGATAATTAATAGTAAAAAAAAACTTGTTTAAAATATTGCTTTACTTTACTTTAAGAAAAATCATTATTTATAAAGTACTTTCGTACGTATAGGTAGTATATTACGAGTGTAGTTTGATAGTTTATTTCTTATGTATTATATATGCAGCAGTGCCATGTTTATGTTTACTAATAATTGGCTTCTGCAGAATTTTGACAACTTTTGAAAAAATACAACCTTGTAAATTGTAACGAAACTGAGAAAAAATAAATTTTAGGCAAAAAAAAATGTTCACCATTAACTTCAATGGTTAAAAAGTGTTTTACTGAATTCCTTTAATTTTAAATTGGATTAAAATAAAAAAACACTTCATCTATCAATATATTGTCGTGCGGGAGTTTATTTGCTCTATCCGCCATTTTATATATCTCGAGTTAATGATGCCAATTTAGGTTTTTGACACCAAAATTTTTAAAATCTGTAACCCGTTTTCGGTTATTTATCTCCGAAACTGGGATGGATGGGATACTTCAGACAAGGCAAAGTCTCTGATTGGGGTCAATCTGGCGGCCTCCAGAACGATCCTTGTTCCCGTTGTATTCAAGTCGACATTCAACCTCCTCGTGGCCTTCCTGGATAACATTCTAGCACCCGCTAGATTGTTAACTAATGTATGCGGCGATTGTCCAATCCCCTGGACTTTAAATTTGGGTTGTGCGTAGGGCTTGAAACCCACCACTTAAAAACGTTATTCAATGAAAACCAATACAATAGCCTCTAAATGGACCCCCATTTATGTTGACGAACTTGGCAAACGTTTTAAGGACTATGATTTAAGGATATGCACCTGGAACGTGAGAACCTTTTATAGGGAAGGTGCCCTTATCCAGTTGGCGGATGCTCTCATGAAATGTAGGGCTGACATCACCGCCATCCAGGAAATGCGATGGATAGGGCAAGGTTGTACAAGGCAGGCAACATGTGACATCTACTACAGCTGCAATGAGAAGAAACACGAATTTGGTTGCGGATTCGTAGTTAGCAAGAGACTTCGCCATCACGTCTCGGAGTTCACCCCTGTGAACGAAAGAATTGCTACGATCCGCATAAAGGCGAAATTTTATAACATCAGCCTTATTTGTGTTCACGCCCCGACGGAAGAGAAGGATGATGTGGTCAAGGATGCTTTTTACGCAAAGCTCGAGGAAGTGTACGATGGGTGTCCGGCACATGAGGCCAAAATTGTCCTCGGCGATTTCAATGCGAAAGTTGGACGTGAAGATATCCTTGGCCCCACTGTCGGACAGTTCAGTCTCCATAATTCCACCTCCCCGAACGGCTTGTGACTGATCGATTTCGCCGCGGCGTGAAACATGGTAGTTTGTAGCACCAGGTCCCAGAATCTCGATATCCATAAGGCCACCTGGCTCTCTCCTGATCGATCTACCAACAATCAGCTCGATCACATTGTGATTGATGGAAGGCATGTATCCAGCATACTAGACGTGCGCACATTTAGAGGTCCAAATGTCGACTCGGACCATTATCTTGTCGCAGCCAAGATGCGACTGCGCATATGCGCAGCGAATATGGCACGTTCTAGTGTTCGAGGGAAGCTGGACATCAAACAGGTGCGATCACAAGAGACGGCCAGGTCGCTTTCCGATCGTCTTTCTAATGAGCTCCATTACATCCCATCCTCTCTCGAAAGTATTGGTGTACAGTGGTCTCACATTGCTCACTCTCTGCGCAACGCTGCCGAAACAGTCCTTGGTTTTGAGCGTCCTCCACGCAGAAACCAATGGTACGACGAAGAGTGTCGTGAGGCCACCGCGGCAAAGAATGCTGCCTACAAAAGAACTTTGCAGTCCACCACTACAAGAGCAAGTGTGGAGGTGTATAGAGAGAAGAGGAGGGAAGAGAGACGCCTATTTAGAAGAAAGAAAAGGGAGCAAGAAAAGCGTGATCGTGAGGAAATCGAGATGTGCAGGAGTAGACATGATGCTCGAAATTTGTATAAAAAGATAAGGCGTCTTACTACTAGTTTCAAACCCGGAGCAACCTCCTGCAGAGACGAACATGGTAATCTGGTTACAGATGCACAAGGGACACTGAGATTATAGAGACAGCATTTTTCTAATCTACTGCAAGGCGATGACGACACAAATTCCGCCTCTAGAGATGCTGTGCCGGTCCCAATCAATGATGACGACGTTGAGATCCTGTCGCCCAGCTATGAAGAGATCATGATTGCCATACAGAGACTGAAAAGCAACAAAGCGGGCGGACCGGATGGTCTGCCCGCTGAGCTCTTAAAGTATATAGGCGATGATCTGGTTAGGTGCATGCACCAACTCATTTGCAGAATATGGCTGGAGAAAGCATTCCCATTGATTGGAATCTCAGTGACCTCTGTCCCATCCTGAAAAAGGGAGACCCCACGATATGCACCAACTACAGGGGTATAAGCCTTCTCCCTATCGCATATAAGGTTCTTACGAGCGTATTGCGTGAACGACTGAAGCCATTCGCCATCTCACTGATTGGACCTTATCAGTGCGGCTTCAGACCTGGTAAGTCCACCATTGACCAGATATTCAAACTGCGCCAAATCCTCGAGAAGACCCATGAAAGTCAAGTCGACACACACTACCTTTTTGTCGACTATAAGGCAGCGTTCGATAGCCCGATAAGAAATCGCGTATATGCCGCAATGTCTGAGCTCGGTATTCCTGCAAAGCTGATAAAGACCTCTCCGAACTTTTTAACACCGTGCGAGGTTTCAGACAGGACGATCCCTTATCCTGCAACCTTTTCAATTTCGTCATGGAGAGTGTTTTGCGAAAGGCGGGTGTACATCGAAATGGCACTATATTTAACAAAAGTGTCCAGCTCCTTGCGTATGCAGACGACATAGACATCATTGGGCATACCAAGCGAGATGTCACCGCAGCCTTTAATGCTATTGAACGGGAGTCTGCAAAAATGGGTCTGGCGGTAAATGAAAGCAAGACGAAGTAAATGTTGTCGACGAGTAGGGATGTTGAACGTATCGGCTCCCAGGTTATAGCCGGCAACTATACATTCGATGTGGTTAAGGAGTTCATCTACCTTGGCACCGCTATTACCAGCAAGAATGATGTCAGTCTGGAGATCAAACGAAGAATTACACTGGCCAACAGGTGCTACTACAGTCTCAGTAGGCAGTTTAGTAATAGAGACCTCTCTCGTGCGACGAAATTAACACTCTACAAGTCGCTTATTCTTCCGGTGCTTCTCTATGGTGCGGAAGCATGGACGCTGTCTTGTGCCGATGCAGCGGTCTGGGGGTGTTCGAGAGAAAAGTTCTTCGTAAGATCTTGGGTCCTCTAAGACATGGCGATGAGTTTCGCATTAGAACCAACCATGAGCTGTATGAGCTCCTCGGCGATGTGGGTGTTGTTCAGCGCATTAACTTCCAGCGGATACGCTGGCTTGGCCATATTGTTCGGATGGATGAATCCGCTCCAGCGAGAAAAGTTTTTGATGCGAAGGTCACTGGACATCGACGTAGAGGACGACCGTGTTTACGTTGGAAGGATCAAGTTGATGAAGCCCTGTCGTCAATTGGTGTGACCAACTGGAGAAGGCGCGCGCTTAGCAGAGACGCCTGGAGACTAGTGTTAAGGCAGGCCGAAACCCGTTAACGGGTTGTTGTGTCCATCTAAGTAAGTAAGTAAGTATATACGAAAACGGATTGTAGACATGAAAAATTTGGGGTCGAAAACCTAAAGTGGCATCATTAGCTCGAGATACATATATAAAAAATATGAAATGGCGGATAGAGCACATAAACCCCCGAACGACGAATATAATATACATAATTGGCCATTACCACCCTGTTTCAGAGTTATGGCCTAGCTTCTCGCAGCACCCATGTTGTGTGTGTCAATTTTTATCCTGAATACCGGGATCTACGGTTTACATTCGACTCCGAACGACAGACTTGAGCAGCTTATTCATGGCAATCAGTTATTTTCGTAACTTTTGCTAGAAGACTGTTAAGAGGTAGTCGCCGAAAGAGATATTGTTTTTTATATTTCTTTTTTTCAAAATGTCAGAGCTGAGGTTTGAATCCTGAGCTATCCCGGGCCAAAAAGTACTCGTATTACCCCATTTGTGAAAATTAAATCAGATGTCCATTTCGTGAGTCTTCAGAAAATATGAAGACATTGTCATAAATATGTTGAGTCTTGGGGTTTTTTTCTACTTTGTATATTCTCTCTCTCATCTTGACAAAATATTACCTTTTTTAAATTCTCATTTATAGCATGTGGGTCACTCCGGGGATAAGGATTGGTCTCTGGGGACTCTTCCCGCCAGGGGCTTGTGTCTCGGGGTATATAAAATAAACATAGCTCTAGGTGGTCTGGTACTTCAAGTGGGAAGAGAGTTGTTTTTTTGGTAACCACAACACATATCGAGTTCTGAGCACAGACGCCTTAATCTGGTACTAGGGGCATCAAGGTACTAGGGGCATCTGGTATTTTGGGCTAACCATAGGCTTTTGTATATCGCAGAGTTGTGCACAAGTTTTGCCTGATGGCTGTGGTGTTTAAGCTGGTTAGTATGCAACCTCCTAAGCAAGGGCGAATCTACCTTCCAGACAAAAGTACTGTCAGAATTGCTAGTTCTGTGTTGGATCTGCTGGTAGGACGGCTTAATTTGGTTAGGTTCAGTAACTGGAAGTTTTTGGCACTGTTTACCGCTTGTCTAATGCATAGTAATTCACCCCTTTCTAAAATAAAACCTATAATTATTTGCAGCAGATGAAATTCTCAGCTATTTTATTTCCTTTATATGAGTAATTAATTTGAAATTATAAATTTTATAGATTATTATAGTCAATATATCATCTTATAAATATTAATTAAAAAATATTTAACATTTATTTTAAACAAGTGTTAATTAAAATGCAAGAAAGTGTATAATTAAAACAAATTAAAAAGCAATTGGTTTTTGAAAGTTGAAATACTGGCATTTTAAATAGGGTTAAAGGTAATTAATGATTATTTGAAATTATGAGAATGAAAATTTATTTGTTAAGCCATTGTATCCTATTCACAGATTTTAGAGAAGCATAAACAATTTCAAAAAAATAATAAAACAAAATAAAAAATTTTAATGACAGCCCTGTGCGAATGCTATAACTTTAACTATAGGTAAACCGCTCTTTATTGACATTAGGGAACTGGCTGATATGATCGTTGATCGACTTATGAAGTTTCTGAGTAGCACGGACTGGATATAGTTACGTAGCGCATGAGCGTTTATTTTAACAAGTTGGTAGCGAGGATGTGAGTTAAGCGCTGCTTCATCTCAGTGCTAATTAGATATTTATATCACCACGAGGTGTTGCAGTACTTTCATTTTCTGAAGATAACATAGTGTGTACAATCGATCTTGTTCGTTTACATTAAATTTGTTGCCATTTAAGTAAAATTTCACAATGTAACACTGATAATAAAAATTCTCTTCAAGATTACTTTTAACATTTTTTCCAAGTAGTGTAATGCTTCCATCGACTTAAAACTATGAGCCACTGTAACACAAATTTTAGAACAGCTGGACTATAAATTATTTCTACGAATATGATCAACTAAACGTGAACTTTAAGAATTTATAGGGTAGTTACTTTTTTCTGAAAATGCTACTGAATAGTGTTATTAGAGAATTTTTTTTTAGTATTTCTTTTAATAGAATATACAGCAAATGATTTTCATTTTAAAGTATAAATTAATTAGTTTTAAAGTATAAATGCAATATGATTCTGCATTTCAATTTTAAAGTCAACTTCAACAACAAAAACAACACAAAACAGATATGCAATAGAAGTGAAAAAAAAATTGTATTACAATTGTCAGTCAGAACAATTTGAAAAAATAATTTATTTGTTAAAGAAAACAAAAATAAAAAAAGAAATAAACCTGAACGTGATCTATAGACATTGTAAGTGTTTGAGTTATGAAATTTGTCGACAATTTGAAAATGTAAAACAAGAAAAAACAAGCAAACTATTGATAATTTCAAACGTCATTCTGCAGTGATATTGCATATGTTTAATTGAGATTTTTCTCAATATAAATATTGGTTAACGATTATACATATGTTGCAGAAATATTTCATATTTCGTATATAAAAATCTATGTTCAAATGTACATTTATTACTCCAAAGCAACTACAAAATGTAAAAATATGTTTGTATATGCATACATATATGAATACATACGTATGCTTATTGCAAATCCTACAAATTGTATTGAACGTTTCAGAATTATGTTTTATTTATAATTTTGAATTACGTTTTTTAATATGACTGACTGTCTAAGTAATAATTATTGAAAAATGGCATTAACATTATTAATAACAATAGAGAATAATTTAAAAATATTTGTAATTAAAATAAAATAAATAAATTACAATGAAGTTACAAGCAATTAATGGCAAATGATGCACTTATTCTAGACTGTTCAATGAGAGACGTGTTGCCATTTTATTGTTTAAATTAAAAAGTGTTTAATGGGTTTTAAAAGCCATATACATAGAAAATATTTCTCAATCACTTTTTTGTATGCAGCATATAAAAAAAATGTAATTTGGAGACATTTTTTACTTTTAAACATAAATATGGTTTCCGAGTTAAGAAAAGTAAAATTAATGAGAAAACAATCATAATTAATAATATTCCTACGCGTCTACGTCACAAAAGCCCAAAAAAATGTCACACTTGTTTTTAAAACAAGTATATAACCCATATACGTGTTTTTATATCGGGTTGCTAAATTTTAAGGGCCTAAACGTCAAGTTTTTTTCTGCATTTCATTTGATATTTCTCTATTTCAGACTAACTCAATTTAAACTAGGGAAATATACACAATTGAACAACGCGTTAAAATGCACATCATGAACTTCGAGATTTTGTTGGCCAATTTAACCGTCCATATGTGCCTTCAGTAGAAAAAATCGTGCAAAAATTATAGCAAAACGGGCCTGTAGGAGATGTTAAAACACCAGAGCATGTCCGTACAGCTCGTACTACAGAAAATAATGCTGCTGTTCGCGATAGTGTGGCTGAAGAGCCGTCCACCTCAACTCATCGTCGTGCCCAACAATCTCTCACACTCGTCGTTGATAAACATTATGATTTGGACGATATGTGGTTTCAACGGGACAGTGCCACTTGCCACACAGCAAACAAAATAATGGCTCCTTTGCGCGACAAATTCAATGCCCGTGGGGAGATGTCAATTGGCCGCAAAATAATGTGATTTGACACCGTTGGACTTCTTTATTTGGGGTTATTTGAAAGAAAAGACAAGCCAGCAACAATTAAAGAGTTAAAGGATAGTTCAGCACATTAACGGTATATAACCTCAATTATTCCTCAGCATCATTAAAAATTTGGACTATTTGATGGAAGTGTGCCGCAAAGGTCGCGGTGGTAATTTGGCCCATATTTTGTTCCATACATAATTGAGCCATACCAGATTATTATGTATAATAAAAAGAAATGAAAGAAATTCCTAAATAATTTGTGTTTTATTCAAAATCAACATCGGCCCTTAAAATTTAACCACTCTTTATAATTCATATATCTGTTTGTAAGTCTGTTTGTTTGTTGGTTAATCACGCCTAAACGAGTGAATCAATTTTGTTGATATTTGGAACATAGATTACTTCAACAACAGAAAGTGCAATAGGGTATGTTTTCTTTTTAATTGGATCTGAGCGGGATACCTCCCATAAGTTTCGGGTCCTACAATTTAAAGTCGAATCCGAATCACAGACTTTTTCATGGCATTTACTCTCAGAGCTTTTGCCAGAAGACTGCTCTTAAAAAAACACCCTATACCTATGTATGCACATATGTCCAGTATGTGTATGTATTTATTTATGTATTTATTATTCTATAAAATACCATATTTGTTTAAATGTTTTTCACTGGTTTTTGCCACTCAAACTGATTGAATGAATAGTTATTTCATTATTTGTTGACTCATTGCATCTGTTAGATACGAGTACCATAATTATAGGTAGGTTCTAAATGATTTTCACATTATTATGAACTAATTCAAACTATTTTTTAATTTTGAAATTTAATAACAACCCATTCAATTTTAATTTTATTATTAGAATTTCTAATATCGTTAAACACTCTGAGTCATAAAATTTAAAAAATAGTTTTAATTATATGTAATTCTCTTTTTTTATATATGTACTTAAGTTCTTATAACGCTATATTTATTTCGTATTGATATAGATTTTAAGAACAAAGCAAATGTAATATAATAAGAAAATATAATAAGTATAAAGAGTTCAGCTATATTCGTGCTAATACAAAATTGTCAAAATATTTATCGATGTTATCGATAAAATTGTCAAAATGTTTTCGGTGTGGTATAGTGGTTAGTGTGTTGGCTTACTAAGACATGAGACCCGAGTTCAAACCCCAGCTCTGCCATCATAAAATAAAATTATTTCTTGAATTCCTGAATTCTTTATTTTTATAAATCTATAATTATTATATCGGTCTTGAAATCCTAAAACTGGTTTCTTTATAAGAATTAACATCCGGTAAGGAATATGTACTACATCTCAGCAGTCTTCTGGCTAAAGCTCTGAAAGTATCTGGTTGCCATGAACAAGCTTCTCAAGTCTGTCGTTCTCGTACTCATAGATACAAATTTACACACACAACATGGGTGCTAGAAGCTAGGCCGAAACCCTGAAACAGGGTTGTAATGGCCAGTTATGTATGTAAGTATCTTCGGATACTAACTTTTAAGTTTTATGCTCTAATAACTTTTTTAAGTATTTGTTGTTTCTTTCTTTTCATTCTATAACAATTCAATATAAAAAGAAAATGTACTGTCATAAAGGTTTTAGTAATGTAAGCAATATGATTTGTGATGGTGCGTGCAATACATTAGAGAAATAATAAGTTACTTATTAGAAATTCCCTTAGCGTTTCAATTTATTTAGTGCAGTTACAGAAATATTTAAATAATAATCCGCAAACATTTTTCTATAACGCTACTACTCAATTTCTGTTATACAAATTCGTTTGCTTTCAGTTTTTTCATTTCCTTCTGGAAAGGAAACGGTCACTGCAAATTTGTCGATTAAATTCTGGCTTTGATATTGAGTAGGTGAAATTCCAAATAGTTTGTCTTGAAACCATTGTTTGTCAGATTTTATTTTAATTATTGACTTATTTGTAGTTTATTTTTGACTTTAAAAATATTGCAATAAATTTCAAAAACATTAAAAAAAATTCCCCCAAGAGTAGGCAGTATATAATAAGAGTATTATTATTTACACTAATGTACAGTGGGCTCTATTGTAGAAAGTTTTGATAATGTTTATCAAACATATAAAACTAGTGGCGTTTTCTTTACTACCAAAAAATGTTGCCATTCTTATTTTTTACTCTTGATTATATATCATTAAGAAATTATTGAAATAAAACTAAATTTAAAGGAAGAATATAGCGTATTATAGAAATAAAATATAATAACAATAAATTAGACTTTTTAAAGAAAAAAAAATTTCTTTTAATTTAAGATTAAATGGCGCTCACACTTAAAATTTTTGAAGTGCTTTTTTTTTAAATTAGCAGTCTGCTAGAATTCGAAAATTCATTTATATAGACAAAGCTTTTAAAATATAAAAAAATTTATAAATTACAGAAAGTAGATTTCTTACTGAAAATGTAGTACTGTATTAATTAATTATATATGCAAATATCTACATCATTTTAATTCATAAATATTTGTATAAATTTATATTTATTACTTTGAGGTATTGAAGATGAAGGGCTAATTGCATTTAAGTTAGAAGTTTAGAAGTCTTAAACAGCATGAGGAGTATTAAAGTAACAATGTTTCTGTCGCTGTCACTACATTATTAACATTTATTACATTCCATTTTGTATATAACCCTCATTTAGTAGTTAATTTGTTAGCTTAATCAGGCCTGCCAGATTTGGGGTTCTAACCCCAAATTAGGGGAAATTTCATTGCCGAAAGGGATGGAAATTTTCATTTGGGGTTTGGGGTTTTTATTGAGGATATCAAAATAAAAAAATGGGATTGTTGGGGAAATTTTTAAAAAAATATGTTGCTTTTAAAATTCTTCAAGGTAAAATTATTTGCAATCAAACGACAATATATATAACATTTCTTATGTCACAAATACCCAGAAATGTTTTTCAGTGTACTCTGGTATATGTAAAACAACAGCTGACTTTGTGTTATTATTCCTCCGTGAATGGTTTAAAAAGAAGTTAAACTATACAAACATTGATAACCGTTTTTCAAGTTTTGTTTTTACCCGCATAAATTTGTTTTACGTACAAATACATAAAATGTCTGTTTCAAAAAGTGAAAAATATAATCAACGGAGATATAATAAGGATTGGGAAAAAGAAAGTTGGGCTAAAAGTAAGTAGTAACAAGAAGATTTAAGAATGCATACCTAAAAATTTATACATTTGTTGCAAGGTTGGTTGAAACCAATTCAAGATGCTCCAAATTGGTACAAATTACCAAATTCCTCAACAAATACTTCTTGGTGCTCCGTCTGTAAAGTGTCATTGGTGTCGAATAAAAAAGATTTAAAGCGGCATATTGATACCAATCGCCATAAAAAAAATATGAGTTTAGCTCACACAGGAAACACATCCCTTACTGAATATGGTATGTACGTTTTAATTCACCTTATTGGGGTATAATTTAAAGTATTTGTTTGTAATGTACAGGCATTGTTACAATTTCAAATGAGCAAAAAATATTGGATATTCAGATGTCTGTCTTTATAGCAAAGCACACTTCTATTGCCACCGTAGACCATCTTGTTGGTATGCTAAAAAGTTCATCCAAAACATCAAACTTTTTTGAAACCCTAAAGTTGCATCGAACAAAATGTACATCAATTATTAAACATGTTATAGCTCCTTCCATACGAAGTGCACTTGTTCGGGATATCGGCGAACAGAAGTTTTCATTAATTGTGGATGAGTCGACCGATATTTCACGTATTAAATGGATGTGCTTATGCATTCGTTATTATAGCTCTGGCAAGCAGAAAGTTATAATAGACTTTTTGGGTTTATTTGTTGTTGAAGAGGCGACGGCTCTTAAACTTTTTGAAAATTTAACAGAATACCTAAGAACAATTGGTTTGAAAAAGGAAAATATGTTGTCTATAGGTACAGATGGTGCAAATAATTTATGTGGCAAAAATCATTCGTTATATACACTTTTAAAAAAAGAAAATCCAGACCTAATTCTAATTAAGTGTACGTGTCATTCTCTCCATTTGTGTTGCTCACATGCTTCAAAAGATATTCCTAACCGAGCTGAATTTATAGTAAAAGAACTTTACAACTATTTTTGCAACAGCCCATTGCGTAGCATTAAGTATAAAAGAGCTTTTGAATTAATAAATACTGGAGTCGATAGTATAAAATATAAAAAATTAATACAAGTTTCAAATACACGTTGGCTAGCATATGGGGCTGCCGTAAAAAGAATTCTTGAGCAATGGATTGAATTAAAATACCATTTTTCAATTATTTCAACGGCTGAAAATGATTATACAGCAAAAGTTATCAATACAGAGATGAGTGATGATAATAATAGAATGTTTCTTATTTTTATTAATCCCATTATAAATGATATAAATCGTTTAAATTTGGATTTTCAGTGTGACACCATTGATGCTGGAAGTATATATGACAAATTGTATATGACTGTTTTGGTTCTATGTTCGAAAATATTCAAGCCAGCAGTTGTTAGCCGTATAAAAGATGTAAAAAATATTAATATCATATTAGACCTTTTAGAAGACCAAAATTCTTTGCTTTCCCTTAATAATGTTGATTTCGGGTCAGAGTTTGAAGGAGAGTTACCAAATTGCAATTTGGTATGTGGTGAAATTTTAACATTAAAAGAAAATTGTTTGCAGTATTTAAAAAAATTATTATACGAAATAGTTAATCGTTTACCTGAAAATCTTTATATATTTAAGCAATATAAATACTTTACCATTCAAAAATGTATCAACCCAGTAACACAACCAAAATTTTCTGTTATTAAAGAAATATTACTTAAATTTATGGACAAAAATATTTTCCCGGATGTTTATGAGAATCAATGGAATAAACTTCCTTTTACCAATTGGACAGACTATTTTGAAAATGATATTCCACAAAATTTGATGCAATTTTGGCCGAAGGCTTATAACTTTCAAGACGCATCTGGTACAAGACATTATAAGGAGTTGGCTCAAGCTGTACTTAACATGCTTTCAGTACCAACCAGTAATGCATGTGTGGAGCGTGTGTTTTCAGTCATGAACTTTACAAAGACAAAACTTCGAAACAACATGCAGTATGAGCTTTTGGAGTCGTTACTAAGAATACAAATTCATTTGAATATAAATCAAATCTGCTGTAAAGAATTTCAACCAACGCAAGATATGCTAAAGAGTTTTAATTCAAAAGTTATGTATAGTGAAAACTCTACAAATTCAGGAGATGGTGATTCAGATGTTTACGAAGTAATGACTTTGTAAATTTTATACGCCTGTGATGTAGTATCAATGTATTGTATATCAAATATACTTATATTCTATATTCAAAGTGATCTCCAATAATACAAAGTATAAAAATTATATTTCAATAAAATAATCTAATAATAAAAAATCGCAAAAATTCACCATTTTGTTAAAGAGGATTGTTTTTGGGGAATTTTTTTTTCAAACGGGATTTTTGAGGAAATTTTTTTTTAAATTTGGGGAGGAAGCAAAAATTTTTCTGGCAGCCCTGAGCTTAATAGACAAGAGCTCCGGGTTCAAACCCCAGCTCTGATAACTTGAAAAAAAAAAGAAATATAAAAAATATTTGTTTCGGCGACTACTTTTTAGATGTCTTTTGGCAAAAGTTCTGAAAGTAACTAATTGCCATTAACCAACCTCTCAAGTTTGTCGATCGGAGTCGACTTTAAACTGTTGGTCCCGGTACTCGCGAATAAAAATATATATTAACAACTTCGGTGCTGGGAGGAAGCTAGGACGTAATTCTGAAACAGGGTTGTAATGACCAATTTGTTTTTTTTGTATGTATGTAAGTATATAAAAAACAAACAAAAGAATTTAGAAAGCAATACACTTTTGTTTTTCAAATACTAAATTAGATATGATTCTCATTTGGTTTATAACTTTATGAACATAATAAGGGTTTGGTTAGTATATTTGGCAAAATTTCCTAACGAGTTTCTTAAGCAGAGACGAAATGACAATAGAAACATGCTTATCATTTTATATTTAATATTAAATATATTTTCGTAAAAGACGAAAAATATTTTTTTTGTGTTTTAATAAAAAAAATTAAAATTAAACTTATTAAGAAAAAAAAAACTTACCTTACATATGTATCTCTCAAATCATGAACTTTCTTAATGTTATTTCCTTTAATATGACAACTTTTCTACATATTACGAACAAGCCAGGGTACACATAATATTTTTTTTTTTTTATTTTCCTCCTTCTTATATAAAAAACCGCGCGAACATCAATAAGAATTATATCAAATAACAACTACAACTTTAGTATGTAATACAGCGAGTTATACACAACGAGTCATATAAGAAAATATAAAGAAAACCAATATAAAATACTTTTTGCATTTTTCACTCTACTCTACTGAAGAACTACAAGAATAAAAAAAATATTCATTTTATTATTTAAACATGTATTTTAAATGTGTTTTTTATATATATTAATTAATTAAATATTGTTTTAAAATTTTTCATTGGAAAACTCTCACACACACACACAAAGATACAGGTTTGCACTCTTTAAATAAAAACCACAGAATACACAGTAACGACACACCACATGCCACATAACTGGCCTTTACAACCCTGTGTCAGGGTTACGGCCTAGCTTCTCGCAGCACTCATGTTGTGTGTGTCAATTTTTATCCATGAGTACCGGGACCTCCAGTTTAATGTCGACTCCGAACGACAGACTTGAGAAGCTTGTTCATGGCAATTAATTACTCTCAGAGCTTTTGCCAGAAGACTGCTGAGAGGTAGTCGCCGAAAGAAATATTTTTGTCATATTTCTTTTTTTGAAGATGTCGGGGCCTGGAGTCGAACCCAGGGTCTTAGTCTTAGTAAGCCAACACACTAACCACTAGACCACGGCGACTACAACCAGCAGAAATAATCATTTCCTACAATTCAATATCAATCAAATGTGTGGTAGTATTCAGTAAGCTAACTAGAGCAGCTGATTTTTATTTTATTGTTACAGTCATTACTTTTCTTACTGTATATTATGTGATTGTAATAACGAAAATAAATGTTTAAGAAAAAAAAAAAGAAAAAGAAATTAAATCCCGCCAATTCTTGAAAGCAGTAATACTGCAATTTGTTAGTTCCGCTCTACACACATCAAGTTTGTCTCGTTAGAGCATGATGTTTTTATACAGTAGAAACAACATATGCGTATGAATGTATAATCATTAACACACACAAGTAATAATTTTGTTTTACCAAACTTTATGTGTGTAAAATGGAACTAATTCTCTTAATTATTATCTATACAATATTGTAGAGGGCTGCCATATTTTATGTAAAAAAAAATATTAGGACATAATTAAAAAGCAAATAATTTTGTGGAATAATAAAAATAAATAATATATAAGTACTTAGCTTTTTAGAAGGTCTCATATATTAAATTAAATTAGATATTATTTTTTTTTTCTAATTTATGCTAAACTACGCACTTAATTTAAAATGTGTATGTTGAATATACACTTTCGGTAAGAACACGAAAATAATTCGGCTCTTACAAAAAGCCTAGATCGTAGAGTTACACTATCTCTCACATACTTTTAGTGAGATTTAAAAATGTTCATCAGTTTTGTACAAGAAAAGAATTAAGTCCTAATAAAATGTGTTTTCAAAATGTGTATCCCAAGAAAATAGGTAAATTTTAATCAAAATTTTTGTTTTTTTATATATATATATAATACATAAATATTATGTGTATATATTTCACAATTTTTTTTAAATAATAATAGTTATATTAATTTTTCTAGGAAAAGCCTTTTCTGTTTACATTGTATTTTTAGCAGCAATTTTATAAAGAAATAGAACGAGAAACGAAATACTTTTAAAAATATGTTAATATTCCTAAAAAAAGTCACACAACAAAATAAATTGTAATACTGTTTCATCCAAATAAGATGACAATTACAAGAACAGCAATGATGGTAAGAAAAGGAGAATATGATAGAAACTGTTGTGTGACTTTACTTCGACAAACTCATACAAGTGCATGTACATACAATAATAATTTCAGTATGCGATTTCCTAAAAAGTATGAGTTAAATAGTTGATGTTTGGTCTCGAATATACACAGGACACAAAGAACTCTGATGAGACTACCGTAGCTGGAGTCGAAAACAATTGTTCAGTTTGCCTAGTGTACTATTCCTTCACGGACATCATTTCTTCTTTAATTACCAAAAAATATTCATTGCAGTTAACTTTGATCTTATTGAAGCGTTTCTGGCGAAACAAAAATTAGAATTAAATTGATCACACCTTTCCTGGGGCTCGAACCCGAGCCTTCAGCACTTAATATGAACTATAATATTTTACATTTTATTATTACACTGAGTTTTATGAAGCGTCAAAAATAGTAAATTAATTTAAGCTTATTTCGACTTAAGCCGTTATATTATATTGCCACAGATATGTTTATAGATATATAACAATTTTTGATAAAAATCAAATTGAGTTAACCCCGAAATAATGTAGTTTTGATTACCAGGTTGAGGAAAAAGACTCCTGACAAGTCTATTAAGCAGACACAAAATGGCCATAGAGACATGCTTATACTTAGAAGCAATACATTTTATATTAAAAAATTTTAAGTATTTGATATGGCGAAAAATATTTTTTTTTTAATTATTTTTAATTGTATTATTAGTCGCACAAAAATTCTAACGGCCTAGGCTCACATCCCAGCAAATATGAAAAATTAAAAAAAGGAACCGCTCCCTGATATTCTACTCTATTTCACTTTCAGCATTAGCAATAAAATCGAATGATCAGGAGAAAAGCGCTGTTGATCATTCACGGGTGAAGGTATAGCCCTGGCTTTTGAATGATCAATTAATAGCAAGTTGTTCTATTCCTGAGGCGCTTAATAATAATATATGAGAAAAAACAATATACTGTACTATTCACAAGGATTCCAAAACAAAGCAAAGCCTTAGTAGAGGTCTACCCCTGAGGATTGATCTTAAATAAAAAAAAATTTTGTTTAAATGTTTGTTTAATTAAGTTTGGAGCAAGAAATTATAATAAAAATATTTGCCTATTTTCTAAAAAGTCTTAAAACAATACGCGGAATATAGAACTTTTTTTTATAACAGTGTATTAATATCCCGTACTTTTATAATTAACAGCAAAATAACTAATTTTACGTTCTTCCCTAAAGTAAACAATATTATTACTTAATAGAAAAACAACCACTGAAATAAAATATTACAATTTGGCGTAAATAACATAATACGGCAACACTGCCGATCACAGACTTATGCTCATTCTCTCTCTCTATCTCTTTATACATTTCCGGGTATTTTCGCTGCTCTTAATTCTGTGGTTTTGTGCAACATGGTGTATGTGACAATGACTGATGCAGTAAAATAAAAATCAGCTGTTCGTGGTTGCTTACCATAAATTAGCAGAGAATTCTTTGATTTCAAATTGTTTCATTTCCTCTTTATTTTGTTGATGTGTGCTTACTGTGTATACTGTGTTCTTTAGTTACTCCAATTATTTAGCAAAGTTGTGTTGTGTTCAGCGTTGTCAACTTGGTGCGTTTCGCACCATTTTTGGTGCTTTTTTTAAATTTTTGTGCGAAGAATTTCTCAGCTGGTGCGTGGTGCGTTTTTTCTTAAATTTCGGTGCGTTTTTTATTTTTTGGTGGCACCAAAGTAAATTCAACACAAATTTTTGTTTCAGAGTGAGAAAAAAATCTTTACTCAATAAAATACACTTGTTTCAATACAATTTCAAGCGACAGTGCAATATTTTTACAAAAATAGTACTGATTTATTAATTTGGAATAATTATTAAAAGATTTTGATCTCTTCTTAAAAAGTTGTATAAAGAATTTATAAAACTAATATACAAAAATATACGAATGAATGCAATCTTATGTACAAACTCTTTAAATATTTTTTTGTTAAGTTTATTTTTTAATTATATTGTAATAGGCTGTTTAATTGTTACATATTTATGTATTGTTACATACTTATTTGACAAATTTCTGTGCAATACTTGTCAAAAAAACCCTCAATAAACCTAAAATAGTTTTTATGAATACGGGCTTAATGCTTAATGAAAATATTACTCTAAAATAAAAAAAAAATTTTAAATATTAAATAAAAATAATAAATATCATTAAAAGTTAAAAATTTTTTAAAATATACAATAGAATATATGAAATTAAAAAAATTCTTTAGTTTTTTATTCTTGTTACATTTTTTATTTTCTAAAACCCCTGAACTGTTATACAACATTAATTTACTAAACATCCTCAATAAAAAAAAATTCTGAACTTGGTGCGCTTTTTTTTAAATGGCGCGATTTTTTCTCCATTTTGGTGCGTTTTAAAATTTCAAAGTTGACAACGCTGGTTGTGTTTTCAAATGCAAGTAGAAAGAGTTTTTAAAAGAAAATTAAAAATATGAAAAGAAATATAGAAATTAATGTGTTTCGAAAAAAAAGTAAATTTATTAATTACAATAAAAATATAATGTTAATAAAAAAAAACGTTTTTATAGCATTTAAGCGGGTGGAGTGAAAGTAAATTTTTCTCATTGTGCGGTAGTGTTGTTGTTGCTTTCTACTTAAATTGTTATCTGTGCTTTTGTTTTTGTAGTGTTAGTATATGAGAGGGTATAAAAAAGTAGGAAACAAAATACATATATGTATATTTTTTAAATTCATTTACATTATGTTTTGTTTGTTCGCTTGGTATGCCGTAATCGAATAAAGAGATTAGAGGAAATATAATTAAGGTGGTTCATGATTTTCAAGAAAAATATTTTTAAGGTAAGCTTTTAATTTAACAAAATTTAAAATTGTTTATTAAATTTTTAGGCGTAAAGTAATTAAACAAATTAAAATTTTACTGCTGTATTCATAAAAATATTATAGGTATATGAAAGGCTTATTTGACAAATTTCTATGCAAGGAAGATAGTTCCACAATAGATGATATATCAATACCATATGGTGATTGTAATTCACCTTATAGATGCATCTTCTTTGGCTGTGGTTTTTCATATTTTGGGAGCTCTAGGTACATAATTTAAGTTTCCAAATTAATAAAAATGTTTTACTGCATTATACATTCTTCCTCTAGAGCAACAAAATAACTGGGAAATTGCATTTACCCTCTTCCTACAACGTCTAATATCTAACTTCCTTTTTTTCCGAAAAACTTGGTCCCATTCCCATATCTAATGATTATTTTTTGGATACATTTTTATTGATATCACTTAAACCATACTCGTCCTTACCAATAAATTTACAAAATTATATATGTACATATTAGAAATATGCTATTAAAATATCAAAACTTTCACTGAATAATGTCTAATTTTTTAAGAAAACGGAATAAAAGAGGAAAATTAAGAAGGAATCAAGTGCAAAAAAAAAATCAAACTTATCTTTCGATTAGAAAAGTTCCGCTAAAATATTAAGAGATAATATAAAAAACCGAAAAATTGGGTTATTATAGTTATGTTTTAATTATGTTTCCCACACTGTATATTCATACAAACGCACTACAGTGTAGGACTAAACTATTCACACACCAAGTACTGCCACTCAATTTCTTTTATATTTTTGATTTGAAAAGACCTAACCAAATTTTTTATTCATTTTTAACTTATTTGAATATACAGAAATATTAAACATTCGTGGTGTTTTTTTCGAACCGAATATAAATATTCCATACAAATTTTTGTTTATATCCGCTTATATAAGAGCTTAATTTTAAAAGTGCTTGAAAAATAAGCACATATAAAAATGCTGCCAAGTTGGATATTTTTTATTTTGACGTTATCTTTTTAAAATTCTATGACATTTTATATATAAAAAAAGAATGAACGTTGTAAATATGGCTGAGGCGAAGTAAAGTAGTTATTTTTACATTGTTTGAATTGTTTTAAAAAAATAATTACATATTTGTTTATAAAAATGGTGAGTAATGCCCAATTTAATTTTTTAAGCACTTATGTCGTTTTTTTCGAAGCAGTTCATCTAAGCGGCTATAAGTTTCGAAAAAAAAACACCAGTATTATTATGTTATATTTATTAAAAAAAACAAGAAATAAATAATTCATACCACGAAATGAAAAAATTGTGAATATACCACTTGCTTAAGACTTCGTAGACTATCACATCTTTTCTACGAATTCTTCAATCTTCTTGGCATGAAATGAACTATTTTTGTTATAATATCGGCCCCAAATTTTAAATTTTTTTTTCACTAAAATATTTTTTAATTAAGCCGAGGAATGTGGTAAAGTTGGAAGAATGTGTGGAACGTCTGTATGTATATATGTCAATCAAGCCAAAATATTATAATAACATTTATTATTCGCTATCTTCAATGTGTATTTTTTATTTGCTATTCATACTTACTACACTACATACATATGTTCGAGAAGGCAATCGGCCAAGCCAGCATTTACCTTCGGATTTTGAATAAAACATAGGTGCTTAGAAAAATCTTGATTGATTAGACAAATGCATATATATTAAAATTCTTCTATATTAATAAAAAACAAATATGTAATATCTACAATGTAATCTATAATTTTATATGCAAAAAAAAAAATTTGAATTAAAATAAACCGATCACATTAAGTTAAGTATTTATTATGGCACATTACCGTACCGCTTAATAAATTATAGCGATTTTGGGGGTAGTTCTAACAAGTACTCAAAGATTTTATATTGAAACCACCGACATCAGCCTGTATTTGTTTGATAAAACATCCCGGTGGTGAATTCGAAGAGACATGGTTATTTACAAATTTTTATGGACGAATCGTCACACAATAGTATCAAGTCGCATTTTACATTAAATTTTCAATATGAACATTATGCATGACACTTATGAATGATAACTTCATTAAAGCGACACTTTACCTAAGAATGTCCAAACTTGGCGACATTGTCTGTTATGAGTCGTTTTTAAGCTAAACTTTTAAAAATTTTGTCTGCTATAGGTCTCTATTAATGAATTAAGCAGAAATAACGGAATAGTTTTGTTGTTTTTGTTTTTTATAGGTTTTAATATTAATTTTATTTTTTAGTCTCTCTGTTTTTTTGTTTTGATGACTTTGACACTTTGCTAACTTGAAGAGTCATGGCATAGTGGTTAGAAGAAAAAAAATTAAAAATAAAATTTGTGGTTTCGCAAAAATTATAATTTAAAAATAAGAGGTTCATAGGTGAATCAAAGCGATATTTTTCGATACTGTCTCTACATTAACGACAAGTTATGTAAAAATTCCCTATGACTCTGGATGATAATGTCTGTCAGAACTCACCAATACCCAGACTTCTACGAGACAAAATCAACTTCAGTCATATATGACGTTTTGGACAACAGTCATCGATGATTTAGCATTGTAAGCGTTTGTCATACTTACTTATTTGTGCACATCTTGAGTTAACGCACGTACATTTCATTAAAAACAAAATTCATATTAATTTTAATAAATTTTATTGTAAATCGTATATAAAAAAAAGTAATAATAAACAGTTCCCTAAAACTCGAGTTATTTATAAATTAATTATTATTATTACATATTGTATATCGAATATGTATGTATGTATAGGTATATATGGTAATATATGAAGGAAATTAAACTTTTTACCAAACTACTGCTACAAACTAATAATTTAATTACATTTTATTCTTAAAATTAATTTCAATTATTTTAAATTTTACTTTTAAATTAGTCGAATTGACTTTTTTTGAAATAAATTAGCTTCAAAGAATTATTATTTAAAATATAAAATTTCAAAATGTTGAAATTAAAATTTATTAATTTTGGCTTAAGGCATAATTTGGCATATAATTTTGATTCGTTTGATTTCACATGTTGTTTTTCAAATTTTTTTTGTAAGTAATAAAAGGTTTATAGATTTTGTTCATCGAAAGTTTTGTTATAAAATATTTTATTAAAATACAAAAATAACAATTTTAATCACATTTTTGTTTTGTTTCTTTTATAATCGCAGAGCCATGGGAAACACTTGTTATTCATAAAAATATAAATTTGATTTCTAAAGAGTTTGCATGAATATATTCTCTTTTCAAAGTCTGTTTCAAAACCAACAAAATATTTCATGAATAAACATCTTAACAACTAATGCAATTACTAATATAAAAGGAATATTTTTAACTTTCTTTTATTTCATATACAAAATTAAACAAAAACAAAAATATAATTTCTTTTAAATTCTTTTCGTGACAAAAAGTAAACTTAACGAGCTGTCTTCAATTTCCATTTCAAGAAAAGATAAGCCGACAGTCTTAAGATTACAAATATAACAACTAAAGCTACTAAATCTAAAGTATAGTCGGCATGAAGCATATCCAATTCTTCAAGTGTTGTAGTAGGCGATTTGAAATGACAGTAGGTTTGGTAGCACTTAAGTTTCTCACGACCATAACCATAAGTTGCCAAAGCAGTACCTTCAAAACCGTATCTGATATAAGACAGATAAGTAATCCATCTGAGATAAATGGGTATGGCATCAAAGGATACAAAGAAGCCGGAGAAAAGTAAGAAAGGCACTGACATGACTGGAGCCAAGAAGACACCATTTTGTACATTCATAGCTGCACCCACTACTAAACCCACCGATTGTGCCACAAATGCAATCATTAAACAGGCACCCAAGAACATAGAAAAACGGAATAATTCCCAAGGTTGTGAAGTGAAATAGTAAACGATTGATACATAAACTATACAGAAAATAGCCTGAAATAATAGAAATTTAGCATAAGTTTTTTTTTTAATTCATATATTCAAGTCTTTATTTCAAATAATTCTCTCTAGTATGCAAGACATTGTCGACCTCAATTCAATTAGGCAACAATTCATCACCATTAACAATTCATCATCACCTACAGTAGGGCCAATTAAAGCATAACTATTGCTGTCGGTTTGACGTGACATTGATAATATCTCACATATTAGAGGAGAATGTTTTGTATATTTACCTGGAATGGTATATCTGCCACAGATATGGCTAAATAGTAAGACTTTAGTGAATACCAGCGATTAAAGTTTTCTTTTAGCAAAACTGGCAATTCGAGAGGAACTAAAATAAGAAAAAAAAAAATAAATAAGAATTGAAAAAAATATTTCTACATACAATGTTATATCTTCATAAGAAACTTACATGATAAAATCGTAATTGTCATGGAAGTGTACATCAAGAATAACATGTTAAAGAACAAAAAACCTAAATTACTTAAAACCTTAGCACCATCATTGCCAATATCATAGTACAGGGCACCGATCAAGAAACCAACCAATAAATGAGCAAATAAGCGTAAATACATAAGCGTCTGCAAATATATAAAAATATATTTAAAACTTCATTCCTTTTCTTTTCTGCTTAGTAATCTTTTACAACTCACCCAATCACGACAACTGAAAAGTAAAGTACGCCGTAATACCACCCAAAACTGATGAAACTGTGAGGTAGGATAACGTTCTGGCGATGTTACCTCTGCCGATAACAAGGCCGTCGTACAATTATCTGCTTTTTCCAATTCAATCATAGCATCACCTTTCTCATTAGTTCTCACTACGGGTTCTTCTGTTTCTTTGGCAATATCATTCACTAAATTTCCCTTCAGTATGCCATTGTTTAAGGTTAAATTATCTTCATATTTGCCACTGTTCGAATTGGCAGCATCATTTTTATCCAAAAGAGCTTGCAAATTTTGTACTTTAAGCATAGTATTACGTGCCTTAATGCCAGCATAATCGGCCGTTGAACGTATATCTTTTTTACCATTATCAATGGCTTCGACTAAGCTGCGTATGTGATCACCATGTTCACCGCAGGCTACTTCAATAATATAACTTGCCGGATTGTGATAACTGGGACATTCCAAATTTAATGTAGACAAGAAAGGCACTAATTGTTTTGTACTACCCTGGTATACACATTGACCATCGGCTAATGTGTACAATTGGTCAAACATTTCGAATAGACGTGCAGAGGGTTGATGAATAGTACAAATGATAGTACGGCCACCTTCAGCTAACATTTTTAATAGGTTTATACATTGAAAACATGTAGAACTGTCAAGACCCGAAGTTGGCTCATCGAAAAACATAATCGGTGGATTGCTAACCAATTCAAGTGCAATAGATATACGTTTCTTTTGACCACCTGATAGATTGCGTGTTAATGTATTACGATGTTCGCTTAAGCTCAAAGTCAAAAGAATATCGTCAATCTAAAATAAAGAAGTAGGAAAACAGAAACAAATAAATAATTGAGAGAGTTTAACAAAAAAAAAAAAATATATGAAAATTTTAAAATTTAACCCTGCTACTACGTTAGGGTCATTTGATGACCCAAATTGTATTTTTCCGGCGAGTAAAGAGAAAAAGACCTTTACAGAATGCATTACTTGTAATAATTATGTCTGTCCATCGCACCGAAACACAAAACATAAGTTTATATAAAACCTACTGCAATCATCACGAGTCTTCAAAACTTTTTTCTTTTGTAAAAATTAATATTTTTATAATAAAAATATATATTTTTAAATTCCTCTTTAAGTTGTACTCGTAAACATTTAAGTCTTTGCCACAATTTGCAAAATAATTAAAGATTTTATACTTAGAATCTAATATGAAATACTTATTTATTTAAAAGACCGTGATGCGTTTTTAAGGCTGTGAATGAGTCAAAGTTAAATAAACTAAATATTGTGAATCTGAGCATAAGCTGTTTTTAATGAAAACTATTTTTTCATTCAAAACTGCCTTCCACATTATCAAAAGAAATGATGCGCATCCTGGTTCAGAAAGCCAACAGCTTTACTAGGCATTTAGAGAAGCAAGCTAAGATATAGATATAAGAATCAATCAATCAAAATTTTTAGAAAAATAATTTGGGTATTGCTTAAGCCATATTTACACTACCCAAGTTTCTCATTTGAGTTTTATATCAGAAGCACACTCAGATAGACTCAGATAGTTTAATTACAAATATAATTTATTTTTTATTGCTTTTCCCTTAGGACAGTTAAAAATAGAACGTTTTCTACTTTCAAAATTATTTCCGTCTGAGCTGTAATAATATATAATCTGTTATAATCAAATGAGAAACTTAGGTAGTGTTAATATAGCTTTATAAGTGAGAGGCAAGATTTGCAATATATTATATTAAAATCAAATTTACGCTCAATACCACCTATCACGTTCCGTCTTTATCAGAATCACGTAATCGTTTTCCTGTCTTAAACATAGTCAAACTTTAATCTTCATAATACACTTTTTTCATAGAGACCAATACTCAGGGGTAAATCCCTACTAATGCTGTGCATTGATTGGAATTTTTGTGGAGGGGACAGTACATTATGACAGAACACTAGGAATGGGACAAATTGCTGCGAATTGATAATTCAAAGGCCAGTGTTACACTTTCATTCTTGAATGATCAAAAGCAATTGCCCCATCGTTATAATATAACATATTATGTTGATTATGGTGAGTGCCTTCGCTGAGTAGGTTTTTATCTGTTCCCCAAAAGAATGATCTCCTGATCACACGTTTTTGTTGTCATTGATTCAGGTGGAATAGAATGGAATGTTAGGCAGCGGTTTCTTTGTAGATGGACTTCTTGGAGGGGGCGGGTGAACCTCTTTTCCTTTTTTAAATTATAATTTTGAAAAAAACCGCAAACTAACTTTTTAATTTGTCACTTTTGCTGGGATTTGAATCGGTTCCGTTTGAGTTTTTGTGCGAGCGCTCTAACTACTTTACCACTCACCTAGCACTTGGATTTCCTGACTATAGTGCATTATACATATATGATATTATCTCAAGCTATTATTTGATGTGTTTTGCAACCCCCAAGTTTGAAGGAAAGTTAAGTGGCGCAATACATTTGACATATGGCATATTTCACACAATTCTTATCTTTTCTATGGACACTATCAAATAATGTTATTTAGTTGTATCAAAGTTACTTAACTTAACCAACAGTTTGAAATTTTAAATATAAGTACTTTTGCTTTATACAACATGACTTCAAATATAATCTACAATACAAGTACTATACTTTATTTGTATGCACATTCCATATATACCTACATATATATGTTTTAAGTTGTCAAACAGACAGCAAACAAAAAAGAAAAAAAGAAAAATTCTTGAACGCTTTATTAAGTGAATAAATATGATCTATAAGCTGTTGCTGTTTTTTTTATTACTATTTTTCTCTTTTATTACTCATTTTTTATCTAAGCTAATGACTACTGTTGCCAATTTAGAGCTTTTAGCATTGTTTTCAGTGCTTTTTAAGATTTTTAACTCGAAGAATTGAATTATTGAGTTAGTGCCGATTTTTTTTTGTCTTAAAGTTAAGACCTGTACCGGGATTCAGTAACTTTTAACAATACGATATTCGCAAAAGAAGTCGACAGTTTTTATTGTTTGCAGTAACGATTATGTGATTCACTAAGTACGTTTTATCGACAGTCTACAACTGTAGTTTTCTTTATGTTTAAATTGCAATAATTTGGCAGCACTGTATAAAATTAGTCAGTTTTTGGGTAGAAAGTTAGCACAGCTATAAACCTCTAGTTTCTTTGGGTATACAAACACACAAAAATGGTTCTCAAACAAACTAGTTAATAGCGTAGGCACATCTCTCTACAAAATTTCAATATAAAAAATTTACGATTTTCGAACTAAATAAACAGCATAAAAATTTTTGGCGTTAGTTTACGACAACAGCCATCGTAAACAAAAAATAATGAATAGCAATATCGACAATTCTGTTGTTTACTGTTGAAAACAATGCGATTATCGTAAAAATAAGTTACTGAATCGCACCACTGTTCTTTTGTCTTTGGTGACATCAGTTCTTTTTTTTTATAGAATAATATAAACATTTGTTTAAAAGCAGTAACATTATATTTTTGCAAATGTAAACTTGAATGTAAGGTTTTGGTCCCAACAGATTACAGGGAAGTTTTGAAAAACAAAGCAAAATAATTTTTTTTTTGTCAATTTTTAATTATGCATAAAAAGAACGCTATGGCATAAAGTACGCAAAACGATGTGAAAATTTTGTTACGAATCGAAATGTAGAACATTTCGAAGGTTTTTTTATTACCATATAACATATAACACTTGCTTGGTATGAGAGGTATTCTGACCACTTGCTCAACTCCATCCACTTGTTAACTAATAATGATTTGAGTTTCAAACAAATTAATAAACTTTTGCTATAGCCTTTTTGGGATATGTACTTATACAATATAACTATTTATTTTGTAATGGGAGCTACCATGTAACTATTGTGCCCTCCCTTTGACTGATAATTTGCATTTACCATGAAGTTATTTAGAAACTTTCGCTGTTACCGTTCACAATATGTACAAAAAACAATATTTAATTTGCCTATTTGTAAAATTTCGTTCAGTTTTAAATGAATGATTTGCACTAGCCATGACACTATTTGAATCAAATTTGGAAACGTTTGCTATTATTGTTCTTAAAATACAATGAAAATCGATATTTACTTTGTATGTGAAGCATACCTTCTTATACGATTCCACCTATTTTTTATCTGATGATTTGTATTGACTTCGAATCCAATTGGGCATATAAATATTTACCTTGTTTGGCAAAACTTTACAATTAGCAGTACTTTTACGTATATCCTAATCGAAAAAATGTATTTTTACGAGACGAGTTGCATGTTCACGGATATATATAGCGTGGGTCGTGGTATAGTGGTTCGAGCGCTCGCACAGAAACTCAAACGACTGAGGCTCAATTCCAGCGAAGGACAAAAATTATAAGATAAAATTTGTAGTTTTTCTAAATTATAATTTAAAAAATAAGAAGGTCTCCCTGCCTCCCCTCCAAGAACTCTATCTTCAAGCCACAACTCCCTGGCATTTCCAGTCTATTCTACCGAAAACGAATTATCAGGAGTACAGCGCCACCTTCTGGAAAGATATCAGCTAACATTCAACATCCACCGACAGATGGGGCAATTTCTGTTGATCATTTAAGCACTGGCCTTTGAGTGGTCAAAATGACAGCATAGATGGGCATTTTTCAGTACCAGTACTTTTTCAGTATTTTCTTTTTTTACTGATTATTGAAAAGAAAAATCAGTATTCAGTAAATTTTACTGATTACTGAAAAGAAAAATCAGTATTCAGTAAATTTTACTTTTTACTGAAATGAGAAATCAGTATTCAGTAAAAAGTACTGTTTACTGAAAAAAGAAATCAGTATTCAGTAAATTTTACTGATTACTGAAAAGAGAAATCAGTATTCAGTAAAAAGTACTGATTACTGAAAAGAGAAATCAGTATTCAGTAAAAAGTACTGTTTACTGAAAAGTGAAATCAGTATTCAGTAAAAAGTACTGATTTGTGTAAAAAAATTCAGTAAACATTAAATGACTGATAGTAGATACTGTGTGTTTTAAAAATGATATGTACGCAGTGCTCACTTACATGAATAGTGGCATAACTGAAAAATTGCATTTCGAGGAATATTTCTTTTTTGTATGTTTTTACTTTTTTTAATTATGAAATGTGTTATTGGGTAAATAAAAATTGATTTATATAGCTGAGACTTCAAGTTCAAAAAATATACTGAAAAATGTAAAATAAAATAATTTTTTCAGTTCTTAATTTTCAGTTATGCCACTATTCATGTAAGTGAGCAATGCGTACATATCCTTTTTAAAACACACAGTATCTACTATCAGTCATTTAATGATTACTGAATTTTTTTACACAAATCAGTACTTTTTACTGAATACTGATTTCACTTTTCAGTAATCAGTACTTTTTACTAAATACCGATTTTTTTCAGTAAACAGTACTTTTTACTGAATACTGATTTCTCTTTTCAGTAAACAGTAAAATTTACTGAATACTGATTTCTTTTTTCAGTAAACAGTACTTTTTACTGAATACTGATTTCTCATTTCAGTAAACAGTAAAATTTACTGAATACTGATTTTTCTTTTCAGTAATCAGTACTTTTTACTGAATACTGGTTTACGTATTGCAGTAAAAAAGTAATGCAGTATGCCCATGTATGAATGACAGCAACTTGTCTCATCAACAAAAGAGCGTAAAATCAAAATAAATCTATATACTATGAATCTTCAAATTCCAATACACTGCACTGCATGAGTAGGGGTTTACTGCTGAGTATTGATCCTAAAAAAAAGATTCGTACTACATATGTATATATGTACATATGTAGATTCACAACGGGCCGCAATGAGTGCTCAAGTGTGCCTTGTTAGTACAAGGCTGCCACCTCCTCCACTTCCTCCTATATAGATTAGTAATTTATAAACTTATTGCTTTAACAAATCTTTCTTGCCATTTTTTAAATCTCTTTAACATTTTTAACGGAATTAAATAATGAAATGCTATTTTAGGCGTTTTTATCGATTTCAGCGCTTTTTGAAATTTAAAGATTGACCACTTGGCTTACGACAGCTGTTGTTTTTAAAGTATGTAAGTAAAATTAATTTTAATACATATATGCAAATTATTTTCGTTGAAAAAAAAGAATAGTAATTAATAAAATACGAATTAAATAAATAGAAAAAAATTATACGGAAACAATTTATAGTTTCCTTCTCCATTATTAATTTTTACCAAAAATTTTGCGTGTTTTAGTTGGTTCTGGTTATTTCTCTATTTAAATATTTGAAGAGTTATTTATTTACAAGAAAAGCCAAGGAAATAATAGTCATCCACAAAAATAAAAAATAAATAAACAGACAAATAAGAAAAAGGAAAAAACAAAAAATTAATAACGATTTACAGCCTTATGTATAATAAAAAATTAGCCGGTTGTTGTACACAGTGGCTAAGTTTGTCATTCTAATACTTGGAAATTCATACTCAAAGGTACAAGGTATTTAATTTTTTGGATTATCTGATTAGTTATCAAGTAGAGGGTATGGAAAGTTGTAATAATATCAGTCTATAGCGGGTGATAAACTTGCCAGTTTTTTGCCTCATATACTAAGGAGTTGCTAATTTTTCATTATACATACGGCCGTTAGAATTTAAAATATTGTCTAAAAACATTTAAAAGTTTATTGACGTATATTGTCTATTGTTTTTATATTTGAAACAAGTTTGCAAAAATATGTATGTATTTTAAAATTGAAAATAAAGAATTGTGAAGACTTTATTATTTCTTAAAAACTCAACGGATTTTGTAAACCCTACATTAATAATAATTTCAATTTTCAAGTACAATAAGGATAAAGTCAGCAGATTTAGAACAGCTGGATATAAGATGCTATATCGAAAAAACTTGTGTTTGTCTAATTAGATCTAATCGTAATAATTGAGCTTTACTAATACTGCTCTACGGATGTAAAATATCAAGTCTAGTTATATAGCATTTTGAAGACAACTGCCAAGCAGTGACTGCGCTCTTTTTCCACTGCATCTCTGACGAGATATTATCAGCTAAAAACATCTTCTACAAACCAAACTCCAATCAATTTAAATTTGAACCATTGGTTATTTCGAATCTAGCAATACTTATTTCATTCTCCTTTCTCACAAAATTCAGTAGATTATCTTTAAGTAGTTTACAAAAATGGTGATATCTTGCTGTCATAAAGCTTTTGTTGTTTTTCTTTATTAATAAAAGATTTTTCTTACTAATAAAAAATTTCCACTTAATGACAATAAGACAGCATATCTTATGACATAAAACAAATTTAAATGTTTTAAAGACTCATTAGCCATTAACATTTTCAACATTTGCTTTAAAAATTTCTTGCTTAAATTAAGAAAACTGCTTTTTATTACAATTTCTTTTGTGTTATTTCTCTTACCATAGACATCTTTTCTGCTTTAGTGAACTTTTTGCTTAATTTCAAATTTGTGGCCACTGTCATTGCTTCTTGTACTGTCAAATTGCCATGCAATTGATTGTCTTGCATAATGTAGGCGGATAATTTACGGAATGCGCTAATATTACGTTCATGACCATTCATTGTAACGCTGCCTTCAATGTTTGAGGTTCTGAAAAAGAAAAAACAAATGTAATTTCAATTGAAATAATAGCTATAAACCCATACACACTTATACATAATGTATATTTTAATGAAAATTTGTAACATGAAAAAGGGACGAAATTACTAAATTTAAGCAATTTTATACACCAGTTTAGTTTGATATATGTTAAAAAGTAAAACACGTGCGGAGCCTTTATTTAAATAATGTGCACTTGTCAAGAGTTTGTAATAGAGTAAAAAAAAGAAAGGTTGAAAATATATTTACAAGTTAAAGTTACAAAATGGCGTTTGCCAATCAAATTATTACACGTCATCTATATACTAAAATGACAATTCTACTTTATATAATATTACAATGTTATGAATAAAGGATAAAAGTATAATGCAAAATATTTCAGTGATGTCAATTAAGCAATGTTTTTTTAAAACTCTCACTCATTGTTTAATCGTGACATTCCTAAAAGTTTCACATTGTCATTAAAACGTTGAGCCGTCAAAGGCTTTGTAAAAACATCAGCATACTGTTGATCTGTGCTGACAAAGATATACTCAATCGTATTATTCTTCTTTAGTTCTCTTATAAATTTTAGCCTTATGTCAATATGCTTTGTGTTGTGATGAAGCTCTGGATTACCTATGAGTCTTATAGCACCTTGATTGTCTATATTTAAAACTGTTGGCTTAGTTTGAGGATAGCCTATATCAGTTAATAATTGTCTGAGCCATATTGCCTCCTTAGCACCTTCACATGCTGCCATACACTCAGCTTCGGTTGTGGATAATGCAACTGTTTTTTGACGATGACTTCTCCATGTGATGGCACCATTGTTGATCAAGAAAACATAGCCTGTCGTTGATCTTCTAGAATCAATGTCACGAGCAAAATCTGCATCTGTATAACCGATCAAATTTACATAATTTTGCATTTTGTATTCAATGCAGAAGTCAGACGTTGCTTTAAGGTATCGAAAAATACGTTTCAAAGCCACAACATGGCAACGTTTTGGATTCTCAGTAAATTTACTTACTTCACCTACAGCATAAGAAATATCAGGCCTCGAAACAATAGCAGCAAACATCAGCGATCCGACGGCTTGTCGAAATGGAAATTTTACTTCATCTTCTTCACTTGATTTTGATAAATATGTGTTGATGTCAGCTGGTGTTGAAATTGGCGTGGCATATTCCATATTGTATTTTTCAATAATTTTTTTGATATACATTAGTGTGTCCCAAAAAAAAATTTTTTTTGTTCCCCCAACTTTTTTTGAAAGCTTATAGGGTAAAGTATTTTTGTGATTTTTTTCAGATTTTTCGGAAGAGGTTTAGAGGTCGCTAAAATCGAATTTAACCAAAAAATCGGGGTTGCTCGACTTTTTTTGAATTTTGCTTATTACTCGGCCCATTAGCACGATTTTCTTTGTTATTAAGTCAATTTGTTTAAAGAAAACTGTTCAAACTTTACTTCTCTGTGCAGATATTATAAGTTTCGGTAATATTTTTGCTCATTTGAGTACCCTTTAAGTCATTTTTTTGTAAATTTAGCATAAATTTTAAAAATAATGCTTTGTAACTTTTAAAATTTCTATTGAAGTGAAAAAAACTAATGATTCAGTTTAAAATGTGGATAAATTCTGAGTCATTTAAAAAAATAAATATTGAATTTGCTCTTACCGTTCCAAAGTTATGCCCAAAAAATCTAGGCAGATTAATTCTCATACCCAAAAAAAAAATTAAAAAATTATTTTGTTTAATAGCTTTCAATTACACTGGTTTACAGCCAAAAAATACTAAGAACGCCACATGCCTAGATAAGTTAACTGGGACCTCCTGAGCACGAGAAACGCTGTCATGATTTTTTCCTAAGTACCGTTTTTTAGATAACGGTACTTTTGTGTTTTTCGGTGTATGGGCCCACTCAAACCCTTGTGGAGTCCAACCGAAAAGTCCGATCAAGATAAGTGGCATATCGATGGAAAGGTAATTGAATGCCCTTTCCGTCGATATTCTACTAAATTCTATCTGAGAAGAAATCGCTGAGATATGGCACCTCAAAATTCAAAATTTTCATATTTTTTACGTTTTTTTCAAAAGTTTTCATTTTCATTTCAATTTTTTCCTACGTTATATTGAATATCTGGAATGTTTTATTCTTTTACCAAATAGCTTATTTAATTACCAATATTTTAAGCGTATTTTGAAAAAAAGCGGATGAAAAATAAAGTTTTTATTAAGGATTTTGTGGAACGACAATATTTTCATTTTCATTGCTCACACAGTATATTCGACGTAAAAAATTTAAATTAAAATCACGAATATACTGTGTGAGCAATGAAAATGAAAATATTGTCGTTCCACAAAATCCTTAATAAAAACTTTATTTTTCATCCGCTTTTTTTCAAAATACGCTTTAAATATTGGTAACTAAATAGACTATTTGGTGAAAAAATAAAACATTCCAGATATTCAATATAACGTAGGAAAAAATTGAAATGAAAATGAAAAATTTTGAAAAAAACGTAAAAAAATAGGAAAATTTTGAATTTTGAGGTGCCATATCTCAGCGATTTCTTCTCAGATAGAATTTTCCAGCATATCGACGGAAAAGGCATTCAATTACCTTTCCATCGATATGGCATTTATCTCGATCAGACTTTTTGGTTGGACTCCACAAGGGTTTGAGTGGGGCCATACACCGAAAAACACAAAAGTACCGTTATCTAAAAAACGGTACTTAGGAAAAAATCATGACAGCGTTTTTCGTGCTCAGGAGGTCCCAATTAACTTATCTAGGTATGTGGCGTTCTTAGTATTTTTTGGCTGTAAACCAGTGCAATTGAAAGCTAATAAACAAAATAATTTTTTAATTTTTTTTTGGGGTATGAGAATTAATCTGCCTAGATTTTTTGGGCATAACTTTGGAACGGTAAGAGCAAATTCAATATTTATTTTTTTAAATGACTCAGAATTTATCCACATTTTAAACTGAATCATTAGTTTTTTTCACTTCAATAGAAATTTTAAAAGTTACAAAGCATTAGTTTTAAAATTTATGCTAAATTTACAAAAAAATGACTTAAAGGGTACTCAAATGAGCAAAAATATTACCGAAACTTATAATATCTGCACAGAGAAGTAAAGTTTGAACAGTTTTCTTTAAACAAATTGACTTAATAACAAAGAAAATCATGCTAATGGGCCGAGTAATGCGCAAAATTCAAAAAAAGTCGAGCAACCCCGATTTTTTGGTTAAATTCGATTTTAGCGACCTCTAAACCTCTTCCGAAAAATCTGAAAAAAATCACAAAAATACTTTACCCTATAAGCTTTCAAAAAATGCTGGGGGACCCATAAAAATCGAAAAAAAAATTTTTTTTGGGACACACTAATATACATGTGTTGGTTTATTCTAATACTTTTGTTTGCTCTGTCACGATGAATTTCCAATCCAACATAATAGTTATTATTACCGTAAGTAATTTGAAACTTTTCAGAAAGTTTATCTATGAACAAATTAAGGACTGTTTTGCTGGGAGATACAATCAAACCATCGTCTACGTATAGTAATAATATTATTTTATTGCCATCAATATTTCCAAAAAATACACAGGGATCGGCAGCTGATTGTTTCATATTAAAAATCATCAAAAAATCAACAAATTTAGAGTTCCAGTTACGAGATGCTTGCTTTAGCCCATAAAGTCCTTTTTTGAGTCTGAGAACAACATTTTTGTTAGTTTCGACGATGACACCTTTTGGTATCTCCATATAAATCTCCTCGTCTAGTTCTCCATATAAGAAGGCTGTTTTCACATCAAACTGCGTCATTTCTAAGTCCTCCGCGGCAGTTAAAGACAAAATAGCTCTCACTGAATCATACCTTACAACAGGAGAGTAAGTTTCTTTATAGTCTATACCAGCCTTTTGTGAATAGCCTTTGGCGACTAACCGTGCTTTAAAAAATGGCTTTTTGTTGTTTGGGTTTGATTTTATTTTAAACACCCATTTACATCCTACTATATTTTTGTTGTTGGGTTTTTTCACTATATCCCAGGTTTTGTTTGCTTCGTGTGATTTTAGTTCATCATTAATAGCAGATATCCAATCTTTAGCATTATCTGAATTTACAGCCTCTTCATATGAATCAGGTTCTGAAATTGTTGCTAAACAGCCAATGTGATCAAAACCAAATCTCTGTGGTGGAATTATTTCTTTCCGTAGATCATATCTTCTATTTTCTTCCTGTTCGATAGCTGAGTTAAGATTCGTTAACGTAGTGTTTTTAACATTTGTAGTTTCTGCCTTCAACGATATTGGTGTACTTGATGCTTGTTGCTTAAATGAGTTAATATTGTAAGAATCACCTTCATTTATATTATCTTCATTTTCATCAGAAAATGGTTTTACTTTAATTGGTAGCTCATTAAAAGCGACGTCGCAACTTATAACCACTTTTCGGGATTCTTTATCGTACAGGCGAAAATTTTTTTTTGTAGATTCGTAGCCAACTAAAAACATTTTTTTCGCCTTTGCATCCCACTTCTTTCGACCAGTTTGTTTTGGTAGATGAACCATACATTCAGTGCCAAAGACTTTGATGTGACTCAAATCTGGCTTCATTCCAAACCAACTTTCGTATGGAGTTTTAAATTGACTTGTTGATGATGTTGATCTATTCAATATGTATACTGCAGCTCTTACAGCTTCGGGCCATAGAAATTTCTCTAAACCACTTGCCAGTAACATCGTTCGTGCAGATTCTTGCACTGTTCTATTATCTCGTTCAATAAAGCCGTTTTGTTGGGGGGTGTAAGGTGAAATTCTTTCCAAGATAATACCATTGCAGGACAAAAAGTTTAAAACTTCTTTATTAATAAATTCTGTGCCATTGTCGCACCGTATAAACTTCACTTGTTCGCCAGTCATGTTGCGCACCAGAGATATAAAACATTTCAAGTTTTTATTTACTTCAGATTTATTAATTAAAAAGTAAACATACCTGAAATTTGTGCTTTCATCTTTAAGCAACATGATATAACGAACACCTCCAATACCAACTTCACTCATAGGACCACATAAATCCATGTGTATATATTCGCATTTTTTTGCATCACGTTTTGTTAAAGCTTTATGAGATGAACGATGCATTTTTCCTCGTTTGCAGTCTTCACAGAAAAATTCTTCTTTATCCGAAAAACTTATTCCATCTGCAGCATTTATATCATGCATATTCTTTATTGTTGCTATATTAATGTGTCCTAGTCGGCAATGCCATTGTTGGAGAGAATCTAGTTTTGCAAAATTAGCTGTGCGATTATTTTGTACATCGAAAAGCATTCTAAATTGATTCTTTGAATCTCTTATACCAGCTGCTAATATATTGTTCATTTTATCTTTTAAAAAACAGACATTTGCCTTAATCACCACTGTAAAACCTTTAGATGTAGCTGAGCCAGTAGAAAAAAGATTTTGTTTTAATTGTGGAACATATTGTACGTTAGTAAGAGTACGTGGACACCATTTATTGTTTACTAAAGCATTAATATGTATAGTACCAAATCCAGCTATTTTCAATTTTTCATTGTTTGCAATGTAAACAAAACGTTGAGAATTAGTTATTTGTAACTCAGTAAACCACTCCTTGCGTGATGTCATATGCTCAGTAGCACCCGAGTCTGCTATCCAGACATCCGTATAAGAAGCCGAAATCACTTCATTTGTTGTTGCTATAAAAGCAACTTCATCATCATTATCTTTTTGCCTATTAGCTACTACTTTGGCCTTTAATTGCTTTTTCTTTGCTCGACATTCTCGTTCCCAGTGACCAATTTTATGACAAAAATTACATTTGGACGTTTTCTTTCTTTCATTAATCGATTTTTTGTATCTATCGGTTTTGGCATTAAACGCAGCTTCCATGACCTCAGTTTCGCTGTTCTTTTTGTACTGGTCTTCTTCCAATTGTAATCTTGCCATTAAATTTTCGATTGTTCTACCTTCTTTTATGTTATACCAAACCGTTTTGAAATTTTGATAATTTGGTGTTAAACTGCTTATTATTCGTACCATTTTGATGTTGTCTGATAATTTTTCACCTTGTGCTTCGATTTCTGCGGCCAGTGAAGACACTTTTGACACATATGCCGCAACTGACTCATTCTCTTGCATCTTGAGTGAAAAATATTCTTCGTATAGGCACATGACTTTAACCTCACTTTGTTTGTCATGAATATTCTGCAATTTTGCGTAAACTTCATGGGACGTTGTACATGACAAAATATGATTTGCCTGATCTTTTTCAATAGATGAAATTAAAATTCCCATGGCTTTGCCATCACGCTTCATCCACAAATCTTTCGAATCTTGAGAGGCAGTGTCATCAAAATTCGCCTTCCCCTGTGCTATATTTAGCAAACCTTGGCCTTTTAAGACCGCATCGACATTGAACTTCCAAAGCCGGTAATTGGTGTTGTTCAGTCGGTGAAAGATATGGATGGTTTCATCAGTCATTATTCAAAAACTTAATGTTTTATTAAATATTCAGTTTCAAAAAATGCACTAAGTTTTTATAAAAAATGAACTCTCACTGGGCCCATAACCTGTTAAAAAGTAAAACACGTGCGGAGCCTTTATTTAAATAATGTGCACTTGTCAAGAGTTTGTAATAGAGTAAAAAAAAGAAAGGTTGAAAATATATTTACAAGTTAAAGTTACAAAATGGCGTTTGCCAATCAAATTATTACACGTCATCTACTTATATACTAAAATGACAATTCTACTTTATATAATATTACAATGTTATGAATAAAGGATAAAAGTATAATGCAAAATATTTCAGTGATGTCAATTAAGCAATGTTTTTTAACAATATATATTGATAATATTATTGATTTGGTTGGTTAAGTTTGTCCAGATATAAAGAATATACTTATATTAACTTTAAAGCATATTCAATTGACCCACACTCAATTTGTGCCAACTATACTATATGCTATACAGAGTAATAAGGATACTACAGCAGAAACGAAAACTGCAAAAAATTTTAAGAAAATTTTCTCAGGGAACTCGCAGCGCCCAGATATATAAAGATTTTAGTTTAACGCATTAAAAAATAAAACCGCATAAATAAGATGGAAAACAACTTGTTATCACTAAAATGAATATTTACAAACAGTTTGGGCTTGTTTTAAGGCTGAGTTTATTAATTAGTTTAAACGATCTGTTCATATTTTCTTAAAATTTTTATTACTAATCTTATTTAAGCGGATTACTTATTTTCATACATCCATACATACATAAATGGCCTTTACAACCCTGTGTCAGGACTACTGCTTCGCTTCTCGCAGCACTCATGTGGTGTGTGTCAATTTTTATCCATGAGTACAGAGACCTACAATATAATGTCAACTCCGAACGACAGACTTGAGAAGCTTTTTCATGGCAATCTGTTACTCTCAGAGTCGCCGAAAGAAATATTTCTTTTTTTAAATATTTTTTAGCTTCAAGATATTAAAGCTGGAGCTTGAACTGCAGCTCTCGCCTTAGTAAGACAACATATTAACCACTAGACCACGGCGACTACCTATTTAGTTCTTTCAAAACCGCCGATATAGATGAGCTGGTGTTAAATATCTGTCATCTGAAGTGCCACAGAAATGAGAAAGTTCTGTCATTTGTCAAAGTCATTTCTTTCAGAATATGAGCAGTATTTTTTCGAAAATAATGATGATGTATTTTTTTCTTTTAAAGTTGGAGCGTTTGAAAAACAAAATTCGTCTTTTTATCTCTGCGATACCAACAAAAATGTACAAAAAAGTTGTCGAAAACTGCTTACATATAGTGATCGATACAGTTTTTATTGATAGGTTTTCCCCGATTTTCATTTGGTAGTTCTTTTTGAAATCTTAATTGGTCGAATTCGCGGTTTTTTAAATCACTTTATATGTATATCGCACACCCAGCTAAGTCACAATTCATAACAACAACAAAATACACTGATATTTCTTTCATTGATATACAAATTCATTCTGCATAGTTTAAGCATATAAACCAAAAAAAAAAGAAAATTTAAAGTTGAGTCACTTTTGAACTGGGCGTCCGATTTCTATGTACAAAACTACAAAAATACTTTCTAGACAATACCCTTAAGAAAGAAGAGTCTCAAGAAGAAATTGATTTTATACTCTATTTTGCCTACATTTTTTGGAATATCAATTGCAAATAAAACCAGCTAACCGTTATTTCACAAAAAGTTAACTGAAAGCGGTTTATTCTAAAAAACCGAATTTAAAAATAGTAAAAGGCTAGATTTTTAAGTAAACGATAAGTTATGGGGAATATAGACTTTTTTATAACTTTTAACGTATGAGATAAATTAAAGGTATAGTTTACATTCAAACCGAACTGAGAATTTAGTTGAGGGCATATATGTAATGTTTTTTTTTTACCCTTGAGCGAAAATCAAATAAGTTGATGTTGCCAGCCCGTCTGATTGATATATTTATATTAAATAAATTGAATATTAAAAAAATGCAATAACAAAAAGTATATGCGTATGTATTATTAGATCCCTTGAAATTTGTTCACAAAAATATCAATAAAAATTTATTCCAATCTAATTTCCTACTTAAATAAGACTAATTAATTCAATATACTAAAGTAATCTTATTACGTATTTTATAGAAAAAGCCATACACTATACGAGTATATAACGGCCTTTATGCATTCGACTACTGTGTAGCTCTTACGAAATTCGACCTAAACCACTAGACACAGCTTAAACAATTTGAAATAACAATAAATAATTTATACAAATCAAAACAACAACAAATAAAAAAACTTGTTTTATAATTTTTTTTGCACATGATCTTTTGACTTTAATTGATTAGAAAACAAAGCATTCATTGCAGATTTAAACGAACATAAATTGAATTATTTATGAGATTTTCAAAAAAAGAAAGGAAATATAAAATATACTGATGCTGAGCATAGAAAAAAATAAAAAAGATATATGAATAGTACATGGAAGTAAAATTTTTTCTCATAATATTACAACTCGTCTAATGGTAAATAGATAGATGATTTAATTGCAGGGACTGTAACGGTTATAAATTATATCGAAAAACTTATTTTTTTATGGTTATTTTGAGAGTATTTTCAAAAAAGGTCAGCAGAAAAAATTATTTTTCAACGGAAAAATAAAAGTTAAAAAAAAACTCTTAAAAATAGAGTTTTATTTTTTCGCATAAAATAAAACTCATTTTGTGAGTTTTATTTTTCAGTCAGAAAATAACAGTTATTTTTTGAGTTTTATTTTTCCATCATAAAATAAAACTCTATTTAGGAGTTTTATTTGTTCGGTCATAAAATAAAAATCGTTTTTATGAAAAATTTTTTTACACCTAATCCTGATTTGACACATTATCGTCTGCAAACTATTACAAATGTCATTTCTATCATATTTTGTTCCGTGCAGAACGTCGTAATAGACGCAGTCATCGAACCCGCTTTCATCCTCCTAGTCAAATATTTGTAACGTTTTTAGCAAGTTCCGGCCATTATCGGTTTTAATTGTGTAAATTTGCTCTTTTATTAATATTAAAGCACCCTAAAAATCGTTTAACTTGAGATTTTAGGTATTCAGCTATAAAAACAATAAAATAAAGATACCACAAGCAACGGGATTAGATTAAAAATAAAATCTTTCATAAAAACGAATTTTATTTTATGACGGAAAATATAAAACTCGTAAATAGAGTTTTTTCCGTCAAAAAATAACAGTTAAAATTTGATTAATGATCACTTATGCGAGATCACCACAGATTCTGTGAGAGCTCTCCAAGACGATTAATTTGGTATATAACATTATATATGTCTGTCGACTCTAATACGTTGATTTTTTTAGTTTAATTTTTAAGTAATAACTGTTATTTGCGGTCCCTGTTTAATTGTCAAAACGACTAAATCCATTTTTAAAATTTTCTTACAGTGAAATGTTAATGTACTTTTTTGTTTCGTAACTGTGTATTATTTAATTATTTAGGTCTACGTCAAATTAGATAAATCTTTCAATTAAAAAGCGTAAGTAATATTTTATGGAAAAATTTTATGCACATTTTTCGTTTTATGTAAACAGTTTAAACACAAATAACAATAAGAAATAATCATTTCTGTTTCATTTTTAATGCCTTAATTAAAACATAAAAAAATTCTTTTACATAGAATTAGATTATTTTTATAATGATTTCTCAATTGAAGAAAAAATTATGAGGCATTTAATGACCAAACAGAAATTAATTAATAAAAATGATCAACAATTTTAATGGTATTCAAACTGGGATTTCCAAAACCATTACGAATTAGAAATAATATATAAATATTAAATACATCAAAATGGAAGTAATACAAAAACAAAATTTTTTGACATGCTTGTCATCCTTATAATTCAAAGAAAAAATAAAAATCTTAAGGCTTAAAACTCTCTTTTATATATATCAATAGATTAAGATCTGGTATTAATTTTGGGACACCCTTTATTTTCATAACTTTTTCTACTTATACTGTTCGCTCTGCTTTTTTAGTTTTTGACAAGATAATCTGGTTATATAAATTAAAATAGGCTGTCATATGTTGTTCTGCTTTAACAAAAATAAAATAATATTCGCTTTATGGGAAGACAAATTTGATTGACGTTTATATTTAAACGCGTATTAGAGTCAATTCGTGTTTTAGAAGCAAATTGGAAGTGACTATTTAATAACCTTAAAATGTTTAATACAATTTAAAACAATTTTTTTTTGTAATACTCGTAGTTTTAGCTTTTGTAAACAAAAATTCATTGTTTAAAATTATGTAGTTCTTATCAATTGAACTCAGTTCAAGTACTCGTAAAGAAAAAACTCATGTTCAAAATACTAAGAAAATAAAATCAAAACCGGGTCATGTTATTAAATATTTAAATAAACAAATTACAAAATGTATTTAAGTTTTCTCAATATGATACACGCAACAATTAAGTTCGTCATATTAAGGAAACGTTTAGAATAAGAAAAATAACCACATTTTGTGTTTTTAATTACAATACAATATTATATTGTGTCTTTAATTGTTATTTGTTTAGAAGTGCAAAGTTTAAAGACTAAAAATATCAACATTTGTACATACATGTATACATACATACATTATAAAAAATAAAGACACATTTGTTTAATTTCTGCTGTCGTTTAAGCAATGCAAATTGCTTAATAAAATATTTACGTACATATGTATATAATTATATGTATACAAGTAATATACAAAAACTATAGGTGATATTCATATATGTACATACATATGTACAAAGTTAAAACGGACAAAGTTTTCTTTTCTTTTTAATTATAGAACAATATGACATATTTTCTTCTTTCACTAAAACCATACAAAAATAAATTTATGTTCCCATGTGAACTTAAACATTCTGCTACAATTACTTATTAATAGTGAACATTTCTTATCAATTATAGCAATAATACTTATCGTAATAAAATTCATTATTTATGAGGGTATATGGTCATATCTTGTCTTTTTTTGTTGTATGTGCTTATATCAGTATACAATTTAAACAAGAAAATACCATCGATTTTTCAATGCCATTCATTTTTATGAGGTTTCCATACGTTTGTAATAAATTCTTGCAATCAATTAATGATAAAGAAAAATTTTGTTTGTTTCTTATGTGTGTTCTTGGTTTTAGTTTTTGGTCAAATTTAATCAAAATTTATTTAGAAAAATATTTAAATTGAGCAACTGTATTGGATTGCCAGAGAAGTTTTCGGAATTTCTTAGTTTAGAGGGTAAAAGGTTTACTGTTTCAATATGCCGCGTGAAACTAAACGTAAGAAAATAACAAGATATGACAAAAATTACAAAAGATAAGAAGAACTTTAAAATTATAATTTCTGATTATGTTTAGAAATTTAAATTCGGTCGGAATTGATTTAAGAGCCTGTTCATAGACATAATTGGAGTCAATATTGACTAAACAAAAAGCACGACTAGTGCTTAGTGTGTTTATATTACAGTGTAAGTCTCACGGTCTTGATTCCCACTAAAAAATTTAATTGAATTGAATTGGTTTAAGAAGATTGTCATTCGCGGTCACTAACAATATTAAAATAAATTTACATGCAAATCATGAAAATTGGCATCTGAAACAATTGTTTAAATATCATAAAAACAATTAATTAAATTTAATACATGACATGACAAAACATTGTCGAATAAGTGAAAGAGTTGAAAAGGCTTTTATTATATTGTTTTATGCAAACACATGATTCCTTAATGACAAGCTAATATTCAAATCAGGCATATTTCAGCTAACCAGAAATTTTAGTACATTTTTATCATGTCTGGGAGAAGAAAAAAAAATATATACAAATATTATAATCCACTTTTCGCAGTACTCTTCTGTGCGTAAATTTTTATCCATAAGTACCAGGAACTACAATTTAACCTCGAATCCGAACAACAAATTTTAGAAGCTTGTTTATAGCTCTCAGAAAACTGATAATTTTTCATAATTCTTTCTCTCAAGATATCAGAGCTGGGGTTTTAAACCGGAGCTCTCGCCTTAATAAGCCCACACACTATATACTAGACTACAGTGATGACAAATTTGTTAAAATTATTTACTTTTTCATATTAAACTTACTTGTATCCTGATAGAATATTAAGTAAGGTACTTTTTCCAGCACCTGATGGTCCCATAATGGCAGTGAGTTCACCCGAGCGCAAGCGCCCACTGACGCCTTTGAGTATAGTTTTGACATCTAAAAAAAATTATAAAAAAAAAAGAAAATTATTAATAGAAATATATATATATATATATATATAATTAAAACAACTGTATTGAAAAAATAATAAGCTGGGAGGTATTTTTATTTTCTGATACAACAGAAATCTGATTTTAAAATTTGCAAAAAAAATCTCTATCTATCAACCATCTTCACATTCCAATACTATGCACTGCATAAGTACGGGTTTATCCCTGAATATTGGTCTTCAAAAAAAAAAAAAGATAAATCCAAAATCTGAAGTTATGGTGAATAGGAGGGTTTTAGCCGTTAGTTCTTTAACTTAATTTGTAATAATTTTGAAGGATTGTAACTCTTTCTACTCTGCTATAAAAAGAGCTTAACAATAGTGTAGTTTAAAGTGCGAATCCGTACGAAGACACACCATACGCCACCCAGTTGTATGGGTGGAGGTAAGATACAACGCGTCTCATTTAGCGCCATCCCATACCGGTACCCTTAAATTCTGGACATGCCATAGCCAAGCCACTTCAATCGGGAGCCCTATGAAAAAAGACTAGCAAGATCTTGGTACTACCATTGCCTGGACAGAAGGACACCTCCTTGATGAGGAGGTGAAACTATCCAGCACTAACCAACACCACTACTTGCACTCCCCGAAGCACAGTGGTTTAAGATGCAAATCTAGCTGGAAAAAAGTCAATTTTTTATATGTCAAAATTCACATAATTTGTTTGGTATTTGTTAGACAACTATCCATTGTACATAACTGTATATCAGGTTTTTTTTTCTTATTTGCTTTGTTATGATGTTTCGAAAATGATCAATTTCATTGTCTCTGTTGTTATAGGAGGCCAGTCGGTTCACAGCATCACTTTTGAACTGTTCGTAACATCAAACAATAACACATTTTGAGTTTCTTTTTTTTATATTGCATTATGTCAGGTACGTTCTACCTATATTAGTAATAAATTTTGAATTTAAATGTTTTGTATGTAAAATAATGGGTAAGAGGAAATATGTATTTTGTGAAGTAAATATTTAGCATTTTATGGTTTTTCGAGTAACTTTTAAATAGGATTCCCATGGATTCCTGTGAAATGAATTGTTCCCTTTTTATCTGTATAATGTCAACTTTAGATGAGAAAAAAATTAGCTGCAATTATTGACCGGTAAACTTTTATATACATAAATAGATTACATACCCATAACACGGAGAGAACTATGCGATGTGTGGATTGCCGAAGTACAAAGCAAAGAAAAGGCAAATGCTGTTATTAAATATTTTTTTGCTAAGAGTGGGTTACAGAAAATTAAAACAGAAGATAATTGTGGTAAAGTTAAGTTAGCTGTACGGAGATTAACGTATTCAATTCACGAAAGATGGATAAAAGCGAAAAGATCTAAAAAATATTTTGAAGACTCCAACAAAATTTGGTTAGATGGAGTTTTTTGTCTTCCTTCTGAAAACCTGTTAAAAAGTCCAGAAGATTTAGGGATCCAACCGTCACATCACACTAGAAGGATGTCACGAGAGACGACAATGGAAGATCTTTTCAAATATTTGCTTCTTTCATCAGATCCATTAATTTCGTCTTTTTCGACAAAACCATTTCTTAGTCCATTCTTAGAGTTATTAGATGGTGAAGAGATTTCTTTACTTTTAGATCCTTTCATACAGGAAGATATAGAATAATTTAAATAAAAGATTTATTTTTTTATATATTAATATTATTGTGTTGTTTTGTATGTATATGGGCATTTCCTGGGGTAACGAACGTACGTTCGTAAAGTTTTAATGTACAAAGAAGGTAGAAAAAAAACTTTTTCCAGTATTTTTTTTTTGCGATTTGATAGCATTTTAGTAGCTCTATATGTAGTGCAAAAGATGGATTTCATCGAGTTGAAGTTTTCATAATAATAGTTATAAAGACGTGGTCACGAACGTACGCAAAATAGAAGTCAACTTTAGCTGACAGTAGTGAAATGTAAAATTCTGCGAAATGTAACGGAATATTCAAAAGCGATAAAATAATTTTTAAAGCATACTAATGTAGGTCTCTATCCAGTATTTACACAATAAAATATCTCTATTGGTTTTCGTTTAATTGGCTTAAGTATCGGTCGCGAACGTACGGGTCGCGAACGTACGATATTTCCATAGGTTTTTTTTTGTATTATCACCATGCTTAATCCCATAAATATCGTCAAATTGCCTTTACGAAAAACGTAATCCTCTATTTATAGTGTGTGGTAACTAGTACTGGCAAAGTATTGAGTAATGAGTTCCAAGTATCGAGTATTTTTACTAATTTTTGGGTACTTGTACTTTTACATTAATTTATAATTGTATGGAAAATTAAAATTTTAACCAGCAAAACAAAACTCCGTCTAAAAATACATTATTACGTTATTACAGTTAATGATCAACAAGCTCAATTAAAAATTTGTGCAACAATTCACTTACAAAGAATATCTTTTCCTTTTATTAAGAGGTGACACATACATATGATATTTTTATAATATAATTAAGTTAGAGCATGCCACTATTCGTTTACAGATACTGATAAAAGAATAAGAAAACTTCTCGAGAACGTAATCCTTCCGGTAAATAGATTTCAGTAAAGCACTTACAGTGTTTTTTAATATTTGTTTTATTAATAACAGTTTTCAATATAAAATAATGAAATTTTAACAATATTTGTGATATTATTGTTTTTACTCAACAGGCCGTTAAAATTGTGCTTATTTTAGGTCCTCATCACAGAAAATCCAGTGCATCATTCTAATACTGGAATATTCGGTATATCATTTCACTTTTAAAGTAAAGTTGGAGACATCTTATCAATTATAAACTCATGGCTTATAGAAAAAATTTACTTACGGTCGCGAACGTACGAAACTTTGCAAACAAAAAAAGTCTATTTAATGGTAACCCAGAAGTTTCTTTATTTATATACAAATAGGTGACACCGAAATTAATTAAAATGTGGTATGTCTTTGCACCTATTGACGTTTTATGCAAAGCAATAACAATAAAATGATGTTTTCGGTCGCGAACGTACGATTAAAACCTAGGCAAGAAACAAAGCAAAAATTAACCGTTAATCGAACTTTTTTTTTCTTCCTACACATTTCCCTTCTTAATTGTTTGCAAAAGAAAGATTTTGAAGAAAGTGTGCAAACATAATACATTTTTTGCATGTAAAATAAATAAATATAAAAATGTCTTTAGAACTAGTTTAAAAATTAAATTTTAAATATTTCAGTTTCTAGTCCAATTTTCTCAAGTAAAGCACCTGAGATATGATAAGAATCCAATTTATTATAAAAATATAGACTCTTTTTTATAATTATAAGCAATAAAATGCTATGATTATCAACATATTTTTTTTCGATCCTGGTTTACCATTTTGAGGAATTGCCCATATACTATGTATGTTATATGTTAAATTCGCAATTATATACTACAAAGAATTTGTTATTTTAAAATTTTTCATATTTACTATTAATATTAAAAAGCTGTGCCCGAAAGCCTCGTTTGACTGCGCACATGCAGTCGAATTTTAAAATTTCCAAAATGGGTTTTCTTCACTTCATAATAAATACATTAATATTCTAAGTCGTTGCATTTTGACATTCTTAAAAACGCCATCAAAAATTGTTACGCACATTTTACCTACAACGCCCACTTTTTGCACAAGGAATGCTTTCGATAAGAAGTACATAATACCAAAATTTCATCGTTCTAGCTGCTTCCAAAAAGAAGTTATGACTTTTTTTCCAGCTAGATTTGCATCTTGAACCACTGTGCGAAGGGCCGCACCCAACCATCAGGCAAGAATCCCGCATACCACGAACGACAGGGGCATACAGGCAATCTTCGGGCTCCTGATGATGCCCGTAGTACCAGGTTAAGGTGTCTCTGAGCACGAGTAAGTTTTACAGACCAACAACTGAACTCCATATATCCCGAGAGCACAAGCCGCTGGCGGAAAGAGTCGCCAAAATCTTAAATACCCCCTGGGAGAATAGATAGCTTAAGTTGGACGCTGTTCTTTTCCTATATGGGTGTTTCATTGGGATCCTACTAATGACATCAAAACGGCTCCTCGGTGCTAATTAATTGGCCAACAGATTTAGCTACTAAATTATTAAACAGAGCTACCTCAAAAAAGGTGTCAGAGATGTCTGAGAACTCTCCTTAGAGACCAATCTAAATTAGAGCGTAAAGCGCCAACTATCTATCAAAAATTCTTATGCTATAACGCTTTACAATTGAAAACTCTAATTTTAACTGTGCGTCGTCATCTTGGTGAGACAAAAACTCTAGAAAAGTTGAAGCAGAAGTTCTATCGGTTTGGATGTAAGCAAGCTATAGCCGACTGAATAGCGAATTACACACAATGTATATCAGCGATCATAAGAGTTTCTAGTTTTGATTAGGAAAGTCTCCTGACAAGTGTCTTAAGCAGAAACGAAATGACCATAGATACATATTTTTCCCCATAAACAACACATTTAATATTAAAATATTTTTTTTAAATAATAAACTGTTTAGTATTTTAAAAATAATTTTTATTTTTTTAAGTCGGTTCTTCAAAAAAATTTTGCTTTTTAACATTTTTTTTCTAAAATCGTAAAAATATTGCCTTGTCCTTTATGGTATTCTTTACGAGAAAAGATTAAAATAAAGCAAGATCAGAAAAGTTTATTTTAATATATTTTTTAAAACGAGCATAATAATAAAATGCTAAACTTTTGCAATGGAGAACCATTAGTTTGTAACAATTTTTATTATTTCCTAAAAATGTCTTTAAAATTTTGAAGTTTAATTGAAATAAAAAAGAACAAAAAAAGCAGTAACTTTATAATAGTACTGGTTGCATGTAGTCTTTGCTACATGTATAGAATTAAAATCAAAACCATGAATTGTTTTATTACCAAAACTTTTAACTTTTATAAACTTTTGGTATTTGTAACCATTCCTGCAGCAATTGCTAAACTTGGTTAAAAGCATACAAATGCAGATTTTAAGCAATTTTGGTGTACATATGTACACTCATGTATGTATGTAATTATTGACTTAATGCTTCAAGAAGTTGTTTGTATGCACAATGGTATGATAATGAAACAATATATATGTACTGTATAGAGGCTATATGAAAAACTACACGACCTTGTCAAAAAATGTACAATAGCAAAAAATTACATAAAATAATAATAATAAAAAAAACACAAAATAATGTAAAAGTTGAAATTAAGTTTTCCTTAATGGCTTAAAATTTAAAGTTACACTTAAACTTTTTTGTTTTTATTAAAAACTCATATTTACTAGTTAATATGACTAAAGTAAATGAGTTAATAAAGTTAAATTATAATGGCTATTAAAGAAGTAAAGCTTAAGATTTTAGTCATTTTAATATTTGTTAACGACCTTAAAAATAATAAATAAAAAAACTCTCTGGCAAAATATTAAAAATTAACATAAGAGGTTGTAATTAAGACGTTTAGATCAACTGTTGAGTTTATACTATAAAATTTTATTGTAGAAACAAAAAATAAATATTAACCTTCATATTCAAAAATCCAAAACCATAAGACTGGTAAAAATTCTGCGACTTAAATCCATACATATTTATACTTATACGAGTTCATACATACATATGTATATTAGGTTAAAAATTTAAGGAAAATTAATTGCGAAAATACAAGTATTCAAATACAGTGAAAGCTCCCATAGGCGGACACCGACCGTCGAAGCATTTCTGTCCGCCTACGGGAGATGTCCGTCTAGGGGGGATGAATTTGTTCTAAAAATACATAGTAAAAAATATCTAATCGTCCGTCTATCGGATATGTCCGCCTATTAGAGCTGTCCGCCAGTGGAGCTTTCACTGTACATACATATTTTAAATGTTAGTGTTAAAAAAAATCTTATCTTACGGCAGTGTTGCCAGATAATTTTTTTCTTCTAACCAAAAAAATTTTAAAGATTTTTTTTTACGAAAAAAATTGTTTCTTTTCAATTAAACTAATTTGATTCAGTCGTAATTTACTTGCTATTATTCTTAATAGGCTAGTGAATGTTTTTAGTTAATAAAATATATTAAGAAGTACTAATGAATATATATCATACTGGATCAGCAATGAGGTTTTAACTTAAACATTAGAGGTACAAAAATTGTTTGTGGTAACAACAAACTTGGCAGCTCTGTCTGAGGGTTTTCGGTTTTTGTATATCACACGATCCGTTTAGTAGACTTTCAATTCGATTTAATAAGAGTTTTTATATACAGAGTGTCCCAGAACTCAACATCAAGCCCAGAAGGAGTGACAAGATTGATTGTAACCATCATGAGAAGAGTCAGAAAATTTAGTCAAACTGTTACCATTTTTCGGTTATTGTGGATAATTTTTATTATTTTTGTTCATTTAAACATTGGAATCGTAACTCTAAATAACATTTCTAGAACTACAGTCAAAAATAATGAAATTTGTCGACTTTGAAAAGCCCTTCTTAAACAAAATGTACTAAACTGCCTTGGCAAGTGCCATTAAAAGTTGGCGCATTTAATCAGGATTGTAAATTGGTACAATCGATACAATGGTACAATACTTGTTAGTTTCATACTAAAAAACAAGTAAAAAAATAAAAACCTCAAGTAACCCGATTTTTTCTAACCCATATTATTCAGTTCAAATGTTTTTTATTCATTTTTTATTACGTTTTGGCTTTACGTTGAGTTGTGGGACACCCTGTATACTTGAATTAGTTTAAACTAATTCCTATCAACTTGAATATATTCGTTTATTGATTTGTGGGCTTAAAATCGGTCAGGTCTGACTCGTCGAAAAACTACTATTGTTGGATTTTCCAGAAAACTATTAGGCATAGAGCATTATTGCATTTCTTTAAAATTTACAGGCCATTTAAATACATCAGCGGTCTGCACTTACAAGTTTCGATATCTGCTGATAAGTTGTTTACTATATCTCAACTGTCTTTCTGTGTCTTTATTTTTTCCTTTTTTGCATATTTTGTAGAAATAATAATTACTTGATATTTATGAGCTAAGCATGTTATATGATCATAAAGTGCTTTATTTTTTTGTTTTTGTTTTCTGAGAGAAATACTCAGGAGTGTAAACCCTGCTTTTCGTTTTTTTTTTGTTTTTTTAGCTCCTTACAAGAGAAACATAGACAAGTTGCTGTCAATTTGATCACTCAAAGGCCAGTGTGATATCTTCACTCTTGAGTGATCAACAGCACTTACCCCATCTGTGGCTGCATGTTGACTCTGAATTGGTGAACATCTTTACTAGGTAGCTGTTATCTTCCCAGCAGGTGTCCTTTTTCTCCTAATCGTTCGTTTTTAAATGGCAGGTGGAATAGAGTGAAATGGCAGGAGGCGGTTCCTTATGGATCGACAACGAGGGGGGGGACCTCTTATTTTTTTTTTAGAATCTAGAAGAACCGCAACATTTTTATTCTTTAATTTTTTACCTTTGCTGGGGTTTGAACCTGGGCTGTTTTGAGTTGTATGCGAGCGCTATAACGTGTATATCTCCCAACCAACGGCATCATTTTTAAACTATCTTTTCTGTAGGCTTATTCTTTTTGAAATTTCTCTGGTAAATATCTCTCATCTTAAGTGTCATTTATTTAAAGAAAAGTTTAACATTTAAGAATATAAATCGTTACTACAAAACTGGTAAGAAATTTAAAGATCTTAACGAAATTTACAGAGGCTGAAAACGCTACAGTTGTTGTTGGTAAAAGTGTGGTAGATAATCCGAATGCCTCGATTTAGCGATGTTGACAGAAAATTCGCCTGCCTTAAGACTCGTTATGGCGTATTAAGCATTAGAATTTGCTTATGCATTCGTACAAAGTCCAGCTCGCGCTACAACAAACAACTAATTGGGTGGTAAAGCAACCCCTGCTGATTTTTCGAATAAAGTTTTCTTTAACGATGAAGCTCATATTGCACTCTGTTGTTACGCCAACAACTAAAAGTGCCGCATATGGGGTTCAAAGAACTCAAAAGTTATTGTGGTACAGCAATTGCATTTAAAAAATTGGCTGTTTGATGCAGATTATGATCTGGTAGTGTTACTGAGTGTGTTTTTTCGAAAATAGCACTCGTAGAAACGTTATCGTCAATTCAGAAAACCTTCCTGCAATGCAATTAAATATTATGAATTAAACGAGGTGAAGTTTTCAAAAGAAAGTGTTATGAGCTACAAAATAAGACGGAAATTGGTTTATTCCTTGAATTTTCGGTTAAATAATTTCTTAATTTCCACATTTTTGTGGAGCTACACCAAAAAGTGTGTCTACGCATATAATACCCTTATGTGGGTCGAAATCTTTCTCAAAATGATAGACAGCTGAATCCAATTTGTATTTCGCATGTAATTACAAGGTTTAAGCATTATAATGAAATAAAACCTTTTTTCAAATGACAGTTTTTTGTGTGTTTTGTTTAAAATCGAAAACTGGATAATGTGTATTGAAAAGTATTGCAGGCTGCATACAAAATAAATGATTCGCCTGCAAGAGATATTTATTTTCAAAGAAATTATACCATTCGCATAGTTCTTGTAAATAAAACAAATTTTATTTTAGCATTTAACATGATGCCTACATACAAATGTTGGAGTATATATTTCCGTTTGCTTGTGACATGTAAAGCACACTATTTTGTTTAGCTTGTTGATTCGAATAATGAAAACATTTTAACAAACAAGTCGTTATAAATGATCACGTTTGTAGTTTTTTTTAAGCCGGCCGGTTTGATCACCTTTAAGTATTCATAGACAATAAGTAATTTACATGCTTTAAACAACATACTTAGAGGTAAACTAATAAATTCAGACAAAATATTTAAATCTACTTTTTTGCTTTTGTTTTGGTTCATATTATTACGGCTTTAAGTATTTTTTTCATCATAATTTGCATATATCATCGTAATTTTAACAACTTAAACCAGTCAAAGACAATCATGGACAATATTATTCATGTGATTTATTGTTATCGTATCATCCATTTTGTCCAAAACCACAACGTGTTTAAAAACGTTTTCGTCATCGTCATCATCATTATCATAATTTGTTTGTTAACTTCATTTGATGTTGCTTTTGACCACTTCCGTATTAGAGTTATAGTGTAAATTTTCGATTGTTTATTTGTTTTAAAGTCTACTCGTAGATGCTTTTCGTGTTTTTATTTTTATTTATTTACTTTTTTCACTTAATATTCAGTATTGATTTTTTGTTATGTTTTTTTTTATTTTATGTTCATAATAAAAGGCCATTCAACTATGAATATGAACTTCCATATGCAAATACTCTACGTTTTTGTTTTTCTTTCTGCATAAAAAAATTCACCTGGTGGATATGGTAGGGTGGTAAATAAAGACTTAATTCTCTATCTACTTGAAAATATATTTTAGGTAAAAGAACTTTAAAGTAATAGTTAAGTACCTAAAATACGTTCCTGGCATATTTTAGAATTTCCTCAAAAGCTTGAGTGGTATTTATACAGGGTGTTATACTTAAGAAAAACTGAATCGAAACTTACACGAGTCGCATGTTGGACTCTCTGTATTTACTTAAAGCATGTTTTCACGATAGGAAAAATTACATGTCTTGCTCTCGTAATCACAATAGCTAATCATAGCATTTACATGACAAATACGTGTTTTAATTCAAGCACGTTATCAACTCTATGTACATGAATTAATTAATTTTATAAATGTTTGTTGTTTTGTAAATTTTATTATTTTTTGTTTTATTTTTTTATATTTTTTGTATTGCAGATACAGTTCAAATGAATATTCGATAAAAAAATTAAGAACTTAAGTAACTTAAAGCGAGATAGTTTGCCCTAAAATTATTATATTTTGAAACATAAAATAACTTGGGAATCTATGTGTCATTTGTCTTAATAAATAAATTTTAATTTCATTCGAATCCGTTTTTCAGAAAACACGACTATTTGTTCTTATAATTTGCTTATGAATTTTTTTAATAACTTCGAAATTTATTTGAATGACTTAAGGAAAAAAAATCATTCCTAACTATTTGCGGGTGGTTTGTTCAAAATTAGACAAATAAAATGAATGAATAATGAAAAGTATTAATACAACCGCCTTATTTCGGAAGAAATGTTAATCAAATTCATAAGCAAATCTGTGCCCGATATAAAAGAACATTAACTTATACTCTTTAAAATGCTTATATTCCATATATTTTTATTTAAAGGCGATTTTTGCTTTTTTGTTACACAAATAGCGGGTTTTTTAATAAACGCGCTACAAAAGTTTTTTTTTTTTTAAATAAAACAAAAACGGTTTTGAATATCAATAAAATTCATTATTCCTGTAAAAGTACGTTCGATGCCGTTATGTATGCAACTCGATTTATTTTGCATGGCCACCACGGTCACGCTTGCAGAAGTCCAGACGCTGAATCCATTTTTTGTCGTTTTTCAAGCATAAATCGGCCGATACTGCTACAATTTCACGTTCGATATTCGTACGAAGTTCATCAATCGTCGCTGGCTTGATTTTTCTATGAAAATCCGAATCATTCGCAAATTGTTGCTCAGCCCAATTCACGAACATATGACGCTTCTAGTGGTCAAGCGGCTTCAGTTCTTGCGTCAGTTTGATCTTGTAAGGATGTACAGCCAAGATCTTTTCGCAAAATTCGCCACAACGACGTCACAGAGATGCCCAACGCTTGAGAACGAGGTTTAAGAGATACATTTGGGCTTTCTTCAATTTAAGCCTAAGCGGTAGCAATATTCTCGACAAATTCAAATTCTTCTACTAGACGCTCAATTGTTGATCTGCTGGGATGATTATTGCGACCATAAATTGGACGTAGCGATCTTAACGTTGAGGTCACTGACTCCGAATTTCGTTAGTAAATTTCAGTAATTTCGACTCGTTTTTGGCTCGTATATCTTTCCATCATGAAATGGCAAACCTTACTGAAGAGAAATGTCAGAAGAGGGGCAAGGAATATGGCGTCGTTTGCTGTTCCTGTCGCTCTACTTTTGTAGCATCCCTGTTGAAAAACCCGGTATGTATTTCTTGAAACTTCAAGCAGCACTAAATACCCGTAGTACTTCTCGTCGAGGAAGTCTTTAAGACATGTCACAACATCGCAAAGCTGTTCGTTTACGATATTTTTTGTCTACTATCTTAAAACTGTCAATGATAAACAGAATATTGACGACACGCCTGCATAGTTTATACAATGTGCGGTCATTGACAACCTCATTGACATTGTCGCTTAGTCGGTCTTGCAAGATTTTTGTTACAATTTGTTTCAGAATGTCGTTGACGAATTGTTATTGCTGTCCTGTATGTGTCATGCCGTGCACCCATTCTCAAGGATTTTTTTTAAACAGAATTAACTTATTAGATACTTTAGAAGCTGCGTCTGTGTGATATTTATTTCGAATTCTGGCAGCAGTGGTTTGGGAATGAGAAAAAAATCATATGTATTTGTAATCTTGGGAACATTTTGATAACATATCGTCGTGCAGGAGTTTATGTGCTCTATCCACCATTTTATATGTCTCATGTTAATAAAGCCACTATAGGTTATTGACATCAAAATTTTAAAAATCTGCAATCCGTTTTCGGCTATTTATCTCAGAAACTGGATTAGATATCCGAACACGGATTACAGACTTGAAAAATTTGAGGTCGAAAAACTAAAGTGGCGTCATTAACTCGAGATATATAGAAAATATGAAATAGCGGATAGAGCGTTGTATATATTATGTACATAATATAGTATTGGTAAATTTAAAATGTTATTTAGTGAGAACATATCGTAACAAACAGTAGTCGCCGAGGAAAAACGAAAATATTTCTTCTGGCGACTACCTCTTATCAGTCTTCTGGCAAAACCTCTGATAGGCCATGAAAAAAAGCTTCTCCAGTCTGTCGTTCGGAGTCGACTTTGAATTGTTGGTCCCGGTACTCATGGATAAAAAAACTGTCACACACAACATGAGTGCTGCCACAAGCTAGGCTGTAACTGTGAAACAGGCTTGTGATGCCCAATCATATATGAATGTATGCATCGTAAGAAACATTTCAGTCAGCTGATAATTCGAGATAATGCGTATTTTATTGAGAACAAGAAATAGTCAAAAAATGAATTCAATTTTTTTTAGTAAAATACTCGTTTATTCATTTAGCGTCATTTATTTTATTTCAAATCGTTCACAAATACTTTAATTTCTCTCTTAAGCAGATTTTTATATTCTAAGTAATGCTAAGTTGACATTTGCAATGTAAACTATGTTGTTCGCATCGGAAATGTTTAAAAATACTAAAAACAAGGCTTAAAGCACTAATTTGACAACACAACTTGTACAGTCCTCTAATACTAGTGTGTTCATTCAGATCTTGTATAAACTACAAGTTTCAATATTTCATAAAAAAATTATTACTTAAAATAAATAAAACTTTTGCTTTTATTCAAACGTGACGCATTATAAAACGTATCTATTCTTTGTCTCACATTTATTTAAACTAATTAGTATTATAGACATAATTTTATTTATTTTTATATTGTATTATGTTTTTCTATTCAACTGATTTACATATTCCAAAAATTAAGATTCAAATTCTTAGCAGATACTCGTATTTAAAAATAAAAATTGGTTTGCCTGATTTAAAGCACGTCTTCTATTAAATGAAAAACAAAAGTAAAAAATTTTGACATTTAAAAAAAAAAAACTTTAAAATTAAGCTTAGTTTTTTATAACCTGGTTATAAAGCGAATTCTTCTCGTACCAAATTGTTCTATAAATTTTTTATAAAGAAATTTTTTTTTTGTTATAAAAAAAGGAAAAACAATTTGATTCATTGTACTTCAGATAACAAAGAAAAAGAATTACTATGTATATAATTTTTATTAAATTATAAATATGAGTGTGTATAGTATTAACATTTGCTGGGCAAGGAAGCAGAAACATTTTTATATACTCGTACAAATAAAATCACAGTAGCTGCTCATGTTTTATAGGGGCACTGAACCTTTTACTTATAATAGTGTGTTATTGATTTTATGTTATTGTGATTATTTTGTAATTATCATACAAAAGAAAAGACAAAAATCAATTGCAATTTTCTTCGTGTAGAACATCATAACCCCCATATTTTGCAATTTGTTTTGGGTGCGGCTCAATCAGTAATATCTGATTAACACACTTTTATACTAAAATACTAAGTAAGTATTACGACGATATATCAAAATCTTCAGTGATATAAGATAAGAAGTTATAGAAATTTGGCAGTCTTACTGTTTTCATTTGGTTTATAATGGGTGAGAATTGTATCGGTTTTAATTTAAACCCCCGATTCTTTTGTATTTGGCAACACTTATGCCATTTGATTCTGTCACAAAATTCAGTATATTATCTTCCCAACAACGAAATGAACCGTTCTTGGAAGGTACGTTAATAAGCAAAATTGCGTGGTCTTATAGAAGCCAATGCAGGAAAAGGTCTCCGGACAAGTCTCTTAAGAATAAATGAAATGTCCATCGAGACATGTTTATTCCCATAAGCAATGCATTTTATATTATTACCTCTACATCTACCAACACTATTTGTCAACAACCGATGATTTTTAGTGACTACGAAGTAATTCACACCAAATTTAGAATTTTTTTTTTCAGGATATACTGAACTCAATATTTAGTTTGTGTGCAAGCTACCACGTCTACTTGTTCGCCTTTTTTCATACTGATGATTTTTAATGACTTTCGTAATCAATCAATAACACTAAATTTATAGACTTACGATTCAACATTTCTCAAGATTATCAACGTTAGATAATCACCTTGTCGTGGTGTAGAATCTTACACTGCAAGAACACAACTGGCTAAGATAGCGGAAAGTAATAGCTCTCCGGCAGGTCCCCCATGGCAGAAGGGCAGTTGTGGAGCAGTTACTAAGAATTATCCCAAGAGCTGGATCATTGGGTTTGATTGCTGTTGGAGTATTTAGTGGTGAAGGTATAACACTGGTCATCTTTGAACTGGTCATCACACTTTTTCCCCTTCCCCGCCTATTTTCTTAGGACAGCACGATATCTTTTAACAATACGATATTAGCAAAAGAAGTCACCAATTTTAATTATTTGCAGTAACGATTATGTGATTCACTAAGTACACTTTAGCGACAGCCGACAACTCTAGTTTAAATTACAATAATAAGGCAACACCTGAACAACAATTGAATGGTAACAATTGAATGGCGCTACTGTAGTGCGATTCAGTAACATATTTTTACGATAATCGCATTGTTTTCAACAGTAAACAACAGAATTGTCGATATTGCTATTCATTATTTTTTGTCTACGATGGCTGTTGTTGGAAACTAACGCCAAAAATTTTTATGCTTTTTATTCAGATGGAAAATCGTAAATTTTTTATATTGAAATTTTGTAGAGAGATGTACCTACGCTATTAAATAGTTTGTTTGAGAACCATTTTTGTGTGTTTGTATACCCAAAGAAACTAGAGGTTTGTAGCTTTGCTAACTTTCTACCCAAAAACTGACTGATTTTATACGGTGCTGCCAAATTATTGCAATTTAAACATAAAGAAAACTACAGTTGTAGACTGTCGATAAAATGTACTAAGTGAATCACATAATCGTTACTGCAAACAATAAAAACTGTCGACTTCTTTTGCGAATATCGTATTTGTTAAAAGTTACTGAATCGAGGTACTGGCCTCATTAAAAAAAATAGATATCTACATATGTACAAACAAATCAATTTTTAACTTTTAATGGGAGGTACCACTCCCACTTGTCAAATTCTGCCCACTTTGTGGCTTGCCCATGATGTCATTTAGACCAAATTCAGAAACGTTAGCTTTAAGCGCTTTTAAGATATACAAATTTCATTATTAAATTTATATGGGAGGTGCCAAGCCCACTTGACCAATTCCGCCCACTTTCTGGCTGATGATTTGCCTTGACCGTGAAGTAGTCACACCAAATTTTGAAACTTAATCTTTAACCGTTCTCCAGATATACAAAAATTGGTATTTTGTCTGTATGGAAGGTATCACGCCCAACTGTAATTTTGAAAAAGGACATACCATATTGCACTTTCGGTTGTTGAGTCTATTTATATGTCAAATTTCTACAAAATCGGTTCAGTTGTGTAGGCCTGGTTGACCAACCAACAAACGGGTGAACAGACTTACAAAAAGATATACTCGTATACTGCCTTATTTATAATAAAAAGTTAGGAGCTCGTTGTACGTAGTGGCTAAGTTTGTCATTCCCCTACGTGTAAATGCTTATTCAAACGTATGCATTCTTTAATATTTTCGATTCTCTGACCAGTTATCGAATATAAGGTATGGAACGTTTTAATAATATCAGTCTATAACGGGTGATTAACTTGCTTGTTTTTTGTCCTATATTTCTAAAGATTTGCTAACTTTTCAATATATATATATAGGGGATAATATATATACTTTACATATATGGATTAATAAGATAAAAAATTAATAAATTTCATAACTTTTTACTAAAAAAATTTATGTTTTTTATATATGCATGTACGAGTACATATAAATATTTTTTTCTTTCAGCAATTATAATTAAATAATTATTTAATTAAGCAGTAGTCAGACAAATTCTAAATATTTGTGTAAAAGTGTTTGTCAGTATCTACTCGTATAAGAAAAATATAGAAAAAAAAAAACTTTTAAATTTAATCATTTATTTGTAAATATTTGCATATTCATTTTGGTGTTAAGAGGTTTGACTAATATTTACTTAACTTTAGATTTAATAATGCAAGTAGAGATAAAAACAGAGACAAAACAAAAATTTATATTTCTAACACTGGGTAGAATATTGTTTTGCATTCCTTTGTTTCTCCATTAAAAAGGCAGATAATAAATTTGTTTGAATTTTCTTTTAGGCATAGACAATACACAACTATTCTCTAAACAACTATTTGAAAATATTAATTTGCTTTTAGAGTCTATTATACGGCTCAGAAGTGAAAAAATTCTTTAGATTTTGGAAAACAAAATATTTATTTACATACTCGATACATAAGTACTTAGGTACGTATACATACGCATAATGTTTTAAACATTTTCTTTATTGTTAAGTCACTTTTATTTCATCTCAAAAATTAAACAAGTTTAATTATTATATACGAATATCTAAATATGTTTCCAGTTTTCTAATTAAATATATATATTTTAACATTCCTTTAAAATCATTTAATAATATTTAAAATAAAAACAGCTGTCTTTTTATAATTTTATTTAGCGCATGTGCAAATGATAAATGAATTTAATGCAATCAAATGATATTTTAAATTTATATACCTGTTTACATACAAGGTACATACCAGTATATGTATCTACTTATATATAAATGATTATTTGTTTGTGAGATTGTAGCTTTATAAAGATTGATACGATTTTAATTACATTTTCCTTTATTCAAAAGATGACTTATTTCAAAGTGTGTATAAGTTGAAGTAAATCTGTATTACTCTTTGAATGATTTAATACGAATTCTGTGATACAAGTATGCCTTTGTTTATACAAAAATTTTATATTTTTTTATATAAATAAAACTAAGAACAAAGGCTTTATGTTGCCTACATTATCTATCTACAAGCACAAACTACCCACAACTTGAAATGTTCAAATCTGATAACGCACCGTGCATTTGTGTAATATCTCTCTTTACTTCTGCTACTTGTACTGTGAACTGAGTAAAGATCTCAACGATTTTAATTTTTTCTCAAGTTTATTTAACTGTACAATGGACACAATTTTCTTTTTTTTTTAAAGATAATGCAAAACTGAGTAAACCAAGTTTTTTAAACCTTATGCATTTCTTGATAGTATGCTCTTCTGTTTATAGTTCTTTGGTTTAAATTGTAAGATTTTATGATTTTTTTTTTTTTTTTTTTTTTTTGAAAAGCTATTATGGGTGTCTTCAAAAACAGCCGCGATCATAACATAACTGCCGTCTACAACCCTGTGCCAGGATTACAGCATAGCTTCTCGCGGCACTCATGTCGGATGTGTCAATTTTTATCCGTGAGTTTTGGGACCTACAGTTTAATTTCGACTCCAAACGACAGACTGAAGAATCTTGTCCATGGCAATCAGTTACACTTAGAGGTTTCGTCAGAAGTCTGTTAAGAGGTAGTTGCCGAAAGAAATAATTTTTTCACATTTCTTTTTTTTTCAAGATGTCAGACAGATCTGTGATATTTTAAATTTATCAGATGAAAGTTTCGTGTAGGCCTAATACAAACGCATATGTTAATTTTACTATAAAGGAACTCTGAATTCACTACACCAATGATTAATCCATGTTAAAAAGAAGCACTGAGCGTAATTCGACGGCAGGTAACTTAATAAAAACAAGTCTACTAGTATAAGATGGCAGCATGAAAGAATTCTAGCCAAGACCTCTTAAGCAAAATATCAAAAACTGCTTTTGTACAGATTCAATGTTATTAATATGAACGGTATAACAGGGGTCCCATATAGTCCATAGTCAAGTATTAGACGAACTAAGAAAGTATACAATTGTTTTGTACTATAGGGATGTGAAAACTTCTTGGACCAGCATTTTGTAAAGCCAAGAACACCTGTAGCCTTATTAACGATTAGTGCTAGGTGATAACGAAAATTGAGTTTTTGATCTAACAATATCCCAAGATCAAGAATGTTGTTCACTTCTTCAAGCATCGTTTCATTTATATAATAGTATAATATTTAGTTCCATTGACACCAGTGAAATAGTTCAGCCAAATCCGACTGCAGACTAACTGGATCATTAGGGGAATTCAATGTCTTAAAAATTTTTACATCGTCGGCATATATTAAAACTTTAGAATTTACAATGACGGATGGCAAATAATTAATGAAAAGAGTAAAAAGTATTGGCCCCAAATGACTACCCTGTGGAACTCCGGTTGGTACCATAATATATTTTGACACACCGTTTCTTAATTTTGCCTGTTGAGTGCATACATGTACATACATATTTATTTTTGTATTTCAAAATAGTAATTTCAGATGTTTTATGTTTATTGCAAGTCAAAAAAGAGTTTTATTCATTTTTATATTATTTTATACCATTATAAAATTTATAGCAATAAACAGGGTTGACAGATTTGTTCTGATTTTTATCCCAGAATTTGAGCTTTTTGTCGCCAAAATTCCCTAAAACTTTGTTTATAAAATTACTAAAAATCCCTAATTTTACTTTTGAATGTTTAAGTATACACCCTATATAAAATTTTATGTAAAATGTCTTTTAAAAAAAGACTCACGCAATTTATATTGTGCTTCATATTGTATGTACATACATATATATGTAAAGAAGAAAATAGAAAACATCACTCAAAAATAATTAGCTATCCCCAATATAGTCCTTATTTCCAAATGTAAATTTTTATCCCCATTGCAGGAAAAAATCCCCATTTTAGGAATAAATCCCCCCTTAATCTCACCGCACTAGCAATGAATTATTTATTCTAAGAATGTACTGAGGAAGGGATTAATTAACATTTTTCGTAAACTCCAAGTTTTACACACACACACTCGTAGTTCAAAATTAAACGTAATAATTATTTTTCTGAAATATTACTTCTGTTATTAAAAACACATAAAACGCGAAATACTTGTTTTACTGCTCTAAGAAATACTCGTAATTAATATTTAAACGTATAATTAAATTGAAAAAAATTATTGCGCTTAAATGACAAAAATAATTATAATTTATAATTACTAAAAAATATTTCTACACTCTATGATCTGTTCTATGACAATATCCTGCTTGTATGAGAAAATTGCATAATTGCTTATAAAAAAACAATATTCAATAAATTTCAATATCAAACAAAAACATTTCTTATGTATTCTGTTGGATAAATTAGCCCTTTTCAAATTATCATTGTTATGTAGAGTACTATTAAGTGAGACTTTGCTGTCGATTAAACTTTTTAATTTTTACTGCTTTTTCTAATATCTTTGTAAATCAAAGTCCAGATTCGTTAATATATGCGGTTACTGACTGTTTTTAATTCATTGTTTTTAATTGTTAAATGCATATTATTTTTGAAAATTCTATTGTTAAAGTTCACAAGATTAAAAGATTTTAAATTTGATTTATTAAGTAGAATATACGATATACATAAATAAATAGAAACTATATAACAAAATATATTTTTGTACTTAAAACTATTACTATAACTTCTTTCGAAACCAATGTAAAAGAATATTTCCTATTAAAATAGACCCTAAAAAAAGTGTGTACTTTTGAAATCTCATTTCATGTTTTCTTGGTTTATCACACTGAGAATATACGACTGCTGAAACCTGCTGCTGCTGCGTTTTTATAAGCAAGAACAGTCAATGGACCTTAAAATATGAAAGTCTTTTGTATAAGACGGCTAAAGACAACGTTTATTAAAATTTTTAAATGTACTTATTGTATAAGTTTAAGACAAGAGCGCCGAGCTCATACATCTGGAAAACACAAAAAAGAAAATATTTCTTTCGGCCACTGCCTCGTAGCAGTCTTCTGGCAAAAGTTCTAAGAGTAACTGATTTCCCGGTACTCATGGATAAAAATTAACACTCAACATGGATGCTACGAGAAGCTAGGCCGTAACCCTCAAAATAGGGTTGTAATGGCCAATTATGTCTGTATGTATGTATTGTATAAGTTTCAATAAATTTTTTTTATTTAAACTTGATCCCTATTGCATTCTATAAATATTGAAAAAATTTCCGCTACAATTAGATGTCGTTGACTACTGATAAGATTGACTATTTTTATTTATTTTAAAACATTAACTGAAAAAAAACCTATATTTTGTTTTTTTTTAAATAAATATTAGCAGTATTCACTGCAAACCCAGCACATTTGCTTGAATTTTATTGTTATTTGACATGGTACATATCGCACGGCTCTGGCTCCGACGCACATTGGTTCAAGAGCGGCATTAATTCATTTTTTTCATGTCTTCTGATCTACCTGATTTTTTTACAGTTTGTAATAAACAATCAAAGTTGATCTAAGTGAATGCGTTCGAAATGACCGTATTATATATGCTACCTTCTATCGCTTCATGCTTTTAAAATATTCTTGTAATGACACTATAAAGTTTTTTTTTCATATAATTGGACATTATATGTATATATGCAAATAAAACAAATTTTCAAAATTAAGAATGAAGCGTATTTTTAATTTTTAATTATTACAAAAAATTGTCCAAAAATATTTATTTTCTCTAACTTCTATGGATTTGCATCTACTGATATCCAACGACCTCTAGCCAGAGACTTATATAAAATTAAAGCCTGAAGTCTCAGCTAACGATTTATTATAAATTCAGTTCCCATTTTTGCCGCTAGGCAATTCCGGCATAAGAAACTAAAAAAAGTTAGGAAACATTTTCTTCATAATGTATGTAATTGCGCATGCAATAACATCTTTTTTTTTTGTTTTGCTTGCTTGCTATGTTGCTTCGTCGTAAAAAAACAAACAAAAGAAAATCAAATAAAATATGTAACAGAAGTTAATGCATTTAGTGCGATTATTACAACTTGCCTTTAACTAAAGGCAGGATTTTTACGATCAGATAATTAATTAATTATATAAATTAAAATTATGATTAACTAATTATAATTAAAATTATAATATTCATTAATTATAGTTAAAATTCTGTCATTAGTTAAAGCCAGTTGTAATAATGGCCCTTCGTAGCACTTGCAATACCTACTTCCCTCTCTGGCTGAGTGACCACGGGTTGGAGTTGGCACTGACTAAGACCGAGATAGTGCTTCTTACTAAGAAGCGCATCCCGCTCATTAGAAGCATGCAGGTAGGAGAGGTTACAGTCCAGACGAAGAATACCGTTCGCTACCTGGGGGTTAGTTTGGACAACAGACTAACCTTCTGGAGCGAAATATCTAGCAGAGCAGACAAAGCGGCCTCAGTAGTGACGTTGTTGAGCAGGGTAATGGCCAACATTGGGGGCCCTCTTCCCTGTAAAAGACGTTTGCTGCTGAGCACCGCCGAGTCTGTGATGTTGTATGGAGCTGAAGTCTGGGCTGATGCGCTCGGGGTCGAAAAGTACCGAAAGCGCATGGCGGCAGTGCAACGGAGAGCAGTGCTCCGCATAGCGTGCTCTTACCGCACGGTATCGGAGCCGGCTATCTTGGTGGTCGCCGGGGTCATACCCATCGATCTCCTCGCCAGGGAGCGACAATTCGTCCACCAACACAAGGGCGAAATTGGAAGAGAAGGCGCACAATCTGTGGCAAGGTCTCAGTCACTCCGTGACTGGCAGTTACGGTGGGATACTGAGACACGCGGAAGGTGGACTTACGCCCTTGTCCCTCAAGTGGACGCTTGGCTAAATCGTCAGCACGGTGAGGTAGATTACTACCTCACGCAGTTGCTGACGGGCCATGGGCACTTTCGGTCTTTCCTGTTTAAAATAGGAAAGGCTGTAAGTCCCACATGCGTCTACTGTGGAGCACAATCCGACTCCGCTTTCCACACATTTTTTGAGTGTGAAAAGTGGATGTTGGAGAGGCGTGCACTGGAGAGGGATCTTGGCATCTTGACTCCCAATACCATCATGGGAGTCATGTTAGGAAACCTTGCTGCATGGAGAAGGATCGCCTTTTTTGCGAGGGGGATCCTTCGTCGGAAGGAGAGAGACCTTGCGAAGTCGGTGGCACCGTAGGGTCCAAATGGACCGGAATATAAGGCTCCATCCTGAAGTAATGTCATAAATTGACGGTCCCAGGATGGAGCCGGGTGATATAGAGAGGGGTTTTAGCCGGTAGGCACGCAATAACTGCGTGGAGTCCGGCACGACGGGTGGCAAAAACCACCTAAGTGCGTAAATCCATTTCCCCTCTCACCAAAAAAAAAAAAAAATACCTACTTCCCGCTATTTTTGATGTTAATTTTGTTGTTGTTAAAATTTCAATACTTTTATCAGCTGTGATTATTTAATATTTTCTTTCATTTTTTTACAGATATTTTCTTTGAATATGGGCGTGACTGTTGTTGCATTTTAGTTATATTTTAATCAAATAAAAAAAAAGAGAAAAATTAAAACCTTTGTAGCTTTTTTAAGCGATTGAGCTTTGTTAACAAGGAAAATATTGCATTTTATATAGTCATTTTGTATGAGAGGTAGGCGTGGTTGTTAACAGATTTTGCTTATTTTTTCACCATTGATTAATATTATCATAAAATTGCAATGAGCAAAAAATTGTGATTCTACAATGATTTTTAACTTTTGAGTTATATGCGAAGTAGGCGTGGTTGTGCTCTAATTTTTTTCATTTTTGCAGTTTTTTATCACAACCAAATATTAGTCTATACCAATATTTAATGCCATCAATCGTGTAGAGCTGAACTAGTGTGCGCCGGCTTTATTTTTGTGTTCGTTTAATATTCGATATAATACGAGTATAATATATTTTATTATTTTATATGAACGTAATTGGTTTTTTATATTAATAAATTAATAAATACTCTTTTCATTAATAATTTTTTTCTTGAGTTCTTAATCGGATGTTAATTCTCGTTAAAGAATACTAGTTTTAGGATCTTAAGACCGATATAATAATTGTAAATAGATATTCTTTTTATTTTAAGTTTTACCTTTTCTCATAGAAGCATTTTATTTTACTAATGCTACGTCTTTATTTTACTTTTATTATGTATACTCTGGCATAAAAAATTACACTGTTCAACCCGAAAAAAGATTAATCATTGCAGATTTAACAAACATTTGCATCGGATAGTTATAATTTCAACTACGGTATACAGATTCTATGAAGAAGAAACATTACACATACACACATTGTACTTGTATGGCTCTAATTTATTCTAGGCAGACGCATTTTTCCGCTTATCGTGTTTTAAGTATAAAAATATCAGTTTTGGTACCGACCGATAAGCCAATATCCACGATACCGACAAAGCTGGCTGAGATATTATAGATATATAGGGAATGTTTATCCAAGAGTGATTACCGCTATTAATTTTTATAGTCACTAGTCAACAAAGAAATTGTTGAATTGAAAACTTAATACATATGTTATATTACTGGGCTCATGTTTCCATTAATACGTTCCGACTTTTAAATAAATATCGCTTTTTGTTTCATTTATTGTACTCTCAAGCTCTTTGTTTTAATTTACGAGTATGAAACTGTTTAAAGTTCAACAAATGCAATTTTCAATTTTATTATTTTTATGATTAAATTTTGTAACTGTATGAGAATTTAAAACGATTCTGATACTGATTTATATGTTTTATCGTACATAGTCTATAAAAATATAATGATGATGATTCAAGTTATTGTATTTCATTAGAATCACAAAAATATTTTTTTTTTTGAAAAATAGCACTGGGATATTGTTTATAATATATGTAATTAATCAGAAAACTTATTATTACTTACTATTGCTTTAATTAAAAAAAAAACGTTTCTATAAAAATTAAGATTCTACATTTGTTTTTCTATTTGTGTACTTTAAACCCTTTTGCTTGAATTGAAATGAATTCACCATTTGATATTGAAATTCTAAGCCATTAACCATTTAATCGCAAACATTTTTTATAATAATATATGACGTTAATTGAATTTATAAACGACATAGAAAAAATGTAAATGACGGATATGAGAGTTAAATCAAGTTGGTAAAAATAATTGTCAGTTTAATAAGACGAAATGAACAGTTTGTCTATTAGATTAAATGCAAATTCTATCATTTTGAAACTTTTTTGTAGAACTAAAATAAAGACTATTAAAGTAATGCTTATTGCAATTTTATTGCCAACATACCAAGTAATAATACAGATATTGGTTATAAAATAGTTATTGTCGCAATAAAATACAGAAGAACATAATTTGATGTGTCACAAATCATATATTTTATGCATAGTAGGGTTCAAATCCTTTAAGGAATAAACAAAAAATTGAAAATTCATAACCTGATTTTTTATTTAACTATGGTTTTTAAAGAAGCACGAGATGTGTGAAGCCTATGGCGTTAATAATATGTATATGACACAATCTGAATATCGATAGTTCACAATTTCCACCTCAAAGGGTTTATATTCTTGAGACGTTAATGCACTAGCTAACACTCTAAAAACTTTGGTAAAATATAGAAAACGCAGATATAAAAGCAAAAATTGCACTGAATATTTTCGACTCTCTTAGAAAGAATCGAATAAATTTTTTATGTGTAAACTGCCGAGACATTGCACTCTATTGGATGTACATATATCGGAACGTATAAATTGATTATATTGGGACTAGTGAAGAATCTGTGCGGATTAGAAAGTTCAAAAATTTTATAAAAATTACTGAATTACAAAATTTTTAAATATAACAGCAAGAAAATATGTATATATTTTATTGCAAATTTTTAAACCTGTTTCATTACATGCACATCAATCTATTCCTACAACCAGCAATAGTTCATTTCAGGATTAATTTTTGGGTAACGCACAATGTAATTTAATTTAATTATTTGATTATACTTATACATATGTATGTGTAAGTATACACATAAGTATGTACATAAACGTCATATTTCATATAAAGGAAATATTTAACAAAATGCGTTCTATAGTATTGCATTAAAAATAAGTTTAAATTGATTAAATTTATTCAACGAAATAATTTTGTTTTTTTTATAAACACAACTCGCATTTAATATTTCTTAAGAATTTTTAAAAAGTATGGCAATATTGCTTAATTCATAAAAAACTGGCCATTCTAGTTAGAACAAAGAACAACACTATGTACTCAGTACAAAAAAAAAAATCCAATAAGAATAAAAAACCTAAAAAGAATATCAGAAAAAATATATCCATACGTATTTGCTTCATCATAATGACAAAAGAGATCATTAGCAGAGAACAAATGCAAAGAGAAAAAATAATGCAGCAGAATAAAAAAATGGCCAATATGATTTGTTTTTTTCTAATTAAAATTAACTGAACCGAAGTAAGTTGGCTGAAATTCAGCTTTGCATTAGAAAACTAATTGATTTTTTTCTTAATTGTTTCAGGTAACAAATTTAGAGTATTTTATTTTTATTTTGATAAATTCTATTTAAAAAGGTAAGCAATGATGAATATGTTCTTATGTTAGAGCACAGGTAACAATATAAGAGACTAGATAATGAAAAAATAAATAAAAAGAAAGAAAGTAACAAAAAAGAAAACTAAAATAAAAACAAATATCAACAGTGATGATAAGTGCTGTTACAAGATATGTACCACAAAAATGAAAAAATCATTTAATTAGTATGAAACTACATACTTAAATAAAATTGTTGGTAAATAATTCTCGTGACTCAAAAAAAAAAATATTATTTAAAATTTATAAAATATGTAAAAATACACATATTTCTCTTTTTTGTTAGAAATAAATAAATAAATAAATGCCCAGTTTATAACTCAATATTAAAATACGGAATTAGTTCATTAAATTTGAACTAAACTAATACAGTTTCAGTTTTTCAGTTACCAATTTTAGTTTTTATTTAGTAGCGATGGTAACATAACCAAATGCAAACAAACTAGGTAACAGATGTGACAGGATTTAACCAAAAGAAACAGAAGTAATGGAAAAAATAATACTCTTATTAAATAAATTTAATTATTAAAAATTAATTTTATTCTGCTAGAAACGCCTTAAATAATTCTTTTAAATGAATTTATATTCTATTTTTGTAATGATTTCTCAGTCAAAAAAGAAAATGACATCCGAGAAGGAATTGTACACCAGAAGAACTGAACATATTTTCGACTCTAACGACGGTACTCTTATCAGAGTGCTTTATGACTTATAAATACTTATGACAACTTCATCACACTTTTCATTTGAAATCGTACATATTAAAATTATATTTTTTTTACATAATTTTTAATATGGTGGTCGAAATCTTATCACAGCACATTCTATCATATCTCTTCTCACCATTGAATTTTTGTAATTGTAATTTTTATTGCATAAATTTACGAAACAGTTTATATTTTGGTATGATTGTGGTAGCCGTGGTCTAGTGGTTAGTGTGTTGGCTTACTAAGACGATAGTGCCGGGTTCAAATCTCAGCTCTGACATCTTGAAAAAAAAAGCAGTATGAAATAATAATTTTTTTCGGCGACTACCTCTCAGCAGTCTTCTGGCAAAAGCTCGGAGAATGGGTTTCTCAAGTCTATCGTTCGGTGCCGACGTTAAAATGTAGGTCCCATTGCTCTTGAATACTCGCAGAACTTGACGCACATAACATGGGTGCTGTGAGAAGCTAGGTCGTAACTCTATAAAAGGATTGTAATGGCAAATTATGTATGGATGTATGTGTGATCTGGCAATCCAAAGTTTGTGTTCGAATCCCAATAAGAGTGCTCATTTAGTTTTTAAATTAATTTTGTTTAATCAGAAACACCTAAATTAAGTAGATCAGAACTAAGTTCTATTAAATACATTTATACTGTTTTTTTGCAATGATTTCTCAATTAAGTTGTTATAAATTTTATCAAGTGTTGGTAATTAAATTAATAACTAGCTTAAACCCTGCGTGTTCCGCTACACATAACATTATTATTTGTCCACACTTCTCGACTGAGGATTTTTAGTATTTACGGAGCAATTCTGAACTAATGCAAAAACTTTAACTGTTACTGAACTCAATAGTTAGTTTGTCTGGAAGCTACCGCGTCTAATTGTCCGCCCTTTTTTCTACTGATAATTTTTAATGACTACGAAATCAATCACACCAAATTCAGAAAATTTAGGTTCATTGTCATTGAGATCCAATTCTGAAACTTTAGTTTTAACCATTCTGAAGTTATACAAAAATCAGTATTTAGAGATAAATAGAAAAAACTGGGCGTAGAAGTAGGTATGGCAAATTTTTCTTAAAATGGATTAATACAAACATTTGAAAGAAAAATTAGTCAAATCGATTGAACCGTTTTATGATTTTAGGTAAATCTAAAAAGAAGGCGTAGAAGTTCGAGGGGTAGAATTTTCTTTCCGTTAAAATCTAAGTTGGATCACGATTATCATTAGAAAGAAAAAATCGTCAAAATCGTTCTCAACTGATGCGAAGACCAACGAACAACATAGATTTTTATTTATAGAAATATGCTCACTTTTAAACAAAATTTTAACTTAGAGTTGTATTCGAAGTACACATTTTAATTTAAAAACCAAAATCTTAATACGAAATTAATAACTGGGCAAAAAATAGATTTCTTATATTTTTTAATTTAAATGTAAATAACTATTGAATAAATTATTTGCTCAGTTTACGAAGTTTATTTTGGATTTATAGCTTAGTACTAAATTCCTTTTCGAATATAAAATGGTACTATATTTAGTACCATTTCTAAAATATATCATCTATGATAGAAATAAATATAAATTAAGTTAAAATAAGAAAAAATCTCATCAGTCAGTTTGAAAGTAATTTTATAACTACTTATGTACACAAAATAAAATAATTTAAAAATAAATGCAAACTAATAATAAAGCTGACTAAAGAAATGTAAAATTTTTGATAAAATATTAATAAATGCAATGAAAACTTACTGCTTTTGTTGCCTTCTTTTACTCGGTAGGTTAGATTGTGAAAAGCCAAATCCACAGCTGGTCGTTTGGGTAAATGTTGCAGAGTTTTGGTTTGCATCGGCACTATTTGTGCTTTCACCTGTCTTTTATCATTTAGAAGATTTTTATTAGTGTTCTCAACCATTTTGTTTGTTTTTATTTATTTACAAATAATAATTTAGTTTATAAAACATTCAAAATAAAATCACAATATTTTTTTCTTTTTTTGTTCTAAAAAATCACAGTAAATATTTTTAAATGTGTGCTTTCTTTTTGCTTTATTTTTCTTATCACAAAAAGCTTAGATTTTATTTTAAATAAATTCTATTTATTAACATATTTAATAAATTGCGCGTTTTCTTCATTACATCTATTACGAAATAGAATAAAGGGCTCTTTTTATATTTAATTTTTTTCTTTTTTTAATATAAAATATTTAATCATTTCGCTTTTGTAATAAACAACCCTTCCCAAAGTGGACTCGGTATTAAAATGCTTATAAAAAATTAAGACTAATACAGAAAACCCGAAAGAACCAACCGCTCACATACACGGCGCGATCACAACTAATTTCTATTAATAAAAAAACTCAGCTAAAGTGGGTACTCTAATTGTGGTGACTTTTTCAGCCCATGGTGCTCATTTGTTTGCTTCCACCACCGTCGCTGCCAGCCCTAATATCACCACCACTACCACCAGTCAATCAACTTTAATATGCGTTTCAGTTCGCTCTTTTTCTCTGTCTATAAAAGTATATACTTTTGCATGAATATACTGTCGCTAGAATCCAGAAAATGTTTGTATTTATTTAACGTCACAATTCTCACTATTAAAGAATATATCGTCGGTTGACAGGTAAAACTCACTAAGTGCTATGTTATATGACTACCGTTAGTGAGTTTTACTTGTCAACCGACGATATTATAAAACAAACTGTAGAGTTGCCATAGCGTCCGTTAATAAAACACTTCAACGTAAATAAAAAACTTTGATTTTTGTTTTCTAGTTTTTAAAATATTTTCTTTTATTTACACACATCAGTTACCTACTGTGGCGGGTTGAAATATGGTCTCTCGGTTGGAACTAAAATCGCTATTAACTTGAATTGAAGTTAAATTATGAATAAGGCCAACAAAATTAGAGCGATCAAGCATTCAGATATGAATTTCCAATTCTGTTAGATAATGCAGCTTTTAGCTAGATATAAATAGGTTGTTGAAAGAGAGTTAACCTGATATAACCAAAAGTGCATAACGTTTGCTTGATTTTTAAGCAGAATAAAAGTTTTTATTTACTATAAATTCCTACGATACATATACAAAAAAGACATATATGTACTATTATAATAAAAAAATATATATAGAAAGATATCAAAAATGGTAAAATAAATACACATGTTAAATGTTTATAATAACAAAAAAATATTTTTTATAATCTTATAGTGTTTTCGTTTCTACCAAAAAATGTTGCCTTTCATAAATTTTTCTCCCTGATCTTGACAAAATCTTCCTTTAAAAAAAATATTCTTTAGAGCAGTAATTAAAAATTTCAATTAAAATAAAACGAGATCAAAAAAGAAAGTAAAACACCCTACTTTTATATAATACAATAATAAAATGTTACACATTTTTGTAGAAACGAAAATGTCATTAAACAATTATAAATTTACCAAAATACTTACTACTAATTAGACATGGGATAAGTCAAATAAGTTTTAAATTATTAAATATTATTACAATCTTTTAATTAAAACAACATGGCAGCCCCTTATTCGTTGTGAACATTATTCTCTTTGTATTTGTTTAAACAATTCTACTTGGAATTTCTTATTACATATGTAAGTATACTTACTAAGTACATGAAAATTCATATAAAATAAAATAAAATTAACTGAGAGTAAGTAATTTTTCATACAGACACTCTATTAGAATTAGAGAATAAAAAAATTATGGAGAGTATGAAAGAGAATAATACCATTAAGTACACGTACATTACCGTAAATAATTGATAAATTATAAGAGAAGCAAGGTGAGAGCAGTAATTATAATATTAATTATTCGGTTGTATAATAATTGTATATTAAAATAAAACTTTACGTGTTTTTATATACATCCATACTGTATGTATGTATGTGTTTTATTTTTTGCCATAATTAAAAGGAAAAAAATTATAATTTCTTAAATGTGTCTGAACTTTGATCCATTCATTTCGAAAACGATTATACTTATAGAATGTGTAATTGCTTATAAAGAAACTTCATTCTATTATAGGATAAGTAATGATACTAAAAATATTGTAAAAAGAAAAAATAATATAACCAAATGAAATCTTCCCTGGTTGCCAGATTTTAACAAATTTAAATATTTTTTTGTATTCGCCGTGGTCTAGTGTTTAGTGTGTTGTCTTACTAAGACGATAGTGCCGGGTTAAAACCTCAGCTCTGACATCTTGAAAAAAAGAAGTATAAAAAAATTATTTCTTTCGACGACTACCTCTCAGCAGTCTTCTGGCAAAACTTTGGGAGTAATTGATTGTATGTAGGCCACTAACGATTTGTGTAAAATTATTCATGTGCTTCTCGATTTTTTCTATAACTTCTATCTCTTAACTTGATAAGTAAGAAAGTCTTTGAATTCTTTTTTATGCATTAAATAGTCAGTAATAAAAACCTAAAAGTTTCGGACGAAACTGTATAAATTTACACCAGCCTATAATATTTTTTTTAATGTAATGTTTTTTATATAATAAATGGGATATGATTCTCATTTAGTTTATAACCTTTTGAACGTATTTATAGTTTCGATTACTATCTTTGGAATAAAGTCTTCTGACGCAGACCCGAAATGGTCACAGAGACATTCTTATCCCCATAAGCAATACATTTTATATACATATTCCATATTCTCAGAGTACCAGGAGAAAAATTACATCCTTTAAGGAATTCTACACCAGTACTCTACCAATCTTGATTGTGGTTGTACATGACGTCTAATCTAAGCTCGTTGTTATTGTTAATCAATTTTATTTTTGATCAAATTAGACGTTTTATGAACAAACAAAATTAGTTAAAATTATTGTCGAAGCAGGTGCTTAATTATCACTGGAATTGTCGTTTAATAAAATTTACTTTTAGATTAATTTGTCCATTTATGCCAGTTGATAAGGTAATATCTCATAGATTAATTCATATTAAAAAAATATATAACTATAAGTATAATAAAAGAATAATTCAAATGTATTTATTTATATACTAGTTAACTCGGCAAACGTTGTTTTGCCATATAAATTTGCTCTGGGAAACATTTTTTGAGTTCAAATATATTTGATACTCTTCACCGAACTGCAAAACTTAACATTGATATGAGCAAGCAATGTCTGCGTTACGAATAATTTAAATAAATGATTATCCGCCATTTTCGGTACGTCAGCTTGTTAGTTGGGGATAGGGAGAAATATTACCTCTATCGCCCCCTCTAAATACTTCTCAAAAATACCCTAAAATATATATGTTCTACGGTACCCAGATATACATACCTATCTTCAAATTTCATCGACGTCGGCACGTTATTTAGGAGAGGCACAAAGTTCTCCTTGGGGCGGGTACTTCAACATTTAGGGGATGAAAAATAGATGTGAAAATTGACTTTTGTTAACCTAAAGTTGTGTTGAGATACCAACAAAATTTAATTAAATTCAGTTTATTAGTTGGGAATAAGGAGAAATATTCCTTGTACCGCCCCCTCTGAGTACTTAAAAAAAAAGTAAACCATATATGTGCTATAGTACATATATAGTTTAACATTTCATCAACGTCGGTACGTTATTTAGGTGAGGCATAAATTTTTCCTTGAGGCGGGTCACCTTAACATTTAGAGGTATAAAAAACAGATGTTGACCGATTTTCAGACGTACCCTATATGCACACAAAATTTCATGAAAATTGGACGAGCCGTTTCGGAGGAGATTGGCAACAAACATCGCGACACGAGAATTTTATATATTAGATTTTGAAACACATACTCGTACAGGCATGTACAGACTTTTATTTATTAGTTTTAAGCATTAGTGCATCGCATTATATCTTAAAAATACATTTAAAAAGGCTGCAGGAAAGTAGAATATCCTGTACGACCAATAGACGCCAGCCAGAACAATTCTTCAAAGAGGCTTTCAAACAAATGTCGCAAAAATCGTTCACGACTGGATGACGGGCAATCTTACTGAATTTGTTCGATGTATGTACCATGCAAGCGTGTCGTTAATATTCTGTTTTTCATCGACAACGCTAAGGGAGTAGACCATAAAGTATCCTATACTATATTGTCCATAACCGCTAGTGATATATTCAATAATGTCTTAAGGACATACTTGACGATTGTGCCAACTGGGCTGTTTTTAATTTTTCCATTGTCCTATCCTTATAATATCAAGTGGAAAAATTGAATTTGTTCAATCCTGCGAGTGTATCTCTGATATGCCTGGGATGTGTAACTAAAACAAATATTGGTTTTAGGTTGGAATTTAGCAGTTGGAATTTGGCAATTTTATTTATGTACTGTCTGTAATAAAAAAGTTTATGTACCTAATATTCTTTATTTAGCATATGTACATATATGTAAGTATATAAGGTCTTCCAATAGTGACTTCCGAGCTCTGACAATAAGTTTCCATTTATTCAGTCGTTTTACAAAATCGATAAGGTTGCCAATAGAAATACTGGTTTATTGATCTGACCGATGAGTTCCATTTCTGGATGAATTGACACCTGAACAACCATAATTGTCGAATTTGTGTCAATAATTATCTAAATGAGACCCAAGAGCATACAATGCATATTGAAAAAGTTATTGTTTAGTGTGGATTTTGTAATGACGGTGTTATCGGTACATATTTCATGAAGAACGACGTTGGCCTGGTATACCGTCAACAGCAAGCGCTTTAGACTGATGATTACCAATGTTGGTTTGGCCTTAATTTCGGGACACCAACGAGGATGGCACTACTTATCCCACAGCTAATGCCACATTGGATTTTCTGCAAAAACAATTTGAGGTCATACACAAATAAGACTCAACAAACCACTGTGTGTGCCAATACACAATATGACATCTGTGAAATAAATAAAAGATTCGATATATGCATATGTTTTGTGGGTGTGTACGTGAGATTTACAAGCAAATTATAATACTAGTTAACAACCGTAATGTGCTGTAATTTATTGATAATCTATTGTAATAACCAGTTTTAGTTTTTGCGCTATAAGAGAAGATATTTAAGAAGAGTCTTCTACAAAATATAAAAGAAGGTACATGTGTGTAGTATTTTAATATTAAAATTTATTATTGACTTGAATCTGATTTCTTTATAAAAAATGTAACCTTGACAGTGAACCTGTAAAAATATGTATAGTTATGGAGTTTTACAGAAAATATATATATAATATATATTATATATAAGTTTAGCGCAAAAGCACTTATTTAAAGGGCTTGATCAATTTTTTTAATTTTTAAACGTGTTGTTGATTTAGAAAAAAAAATTTAGATATACATACATATGTATGTTCATATTTATGTTCATATCTGTGATAAAGCCAAATCCTATAGCCGATAAATAATTTAATTTGTTTCTTATACATACATACATAATAATTTTGTAGGGGGCTTATGTTATCTTTATTGCGAGTAAAAATTGTTAAACAATTATGTTTAATATAAATTTTATTTACTTATATGATATCATCTAATATTAAAGATAAGAGAACTTATTTTATGGCTGAAAAATTTGGTTTTTATAGAAAAACATCAATATTGTTTGTGAAAAATACCTGTTTATTGAAATAAACCAAGTCCATATGAACAAAAACCCCTAAATAAAAAACAGAAATAATTAAATCCTAAATTTGATCATAGGCCGAGCCTTTTGGAGATCGGGGTTAGAAGGCAGAATAGGAATGAGACACTCACAAATGACCTGCAAAAAATCTCCGATTCGTTGGAGCAGCGACGAAATGTGGTGTGCATTGCATTGTTTTATCGATATTACCATCGGAGATGCTCCGATGAAATAAAGAATTTGATTCCGAATGGTCGCATATTCTTGTGGACTACACGTACCTCTCTCAGAGCGTATCCTTTTGTAGTAGATTGGCCAATGAATCGCACAATATATTATAAAGAGAATTCGTTCTTTGGCCTTACGGCTCGTTTATGGAATACTGTTCAAGCGAATGTTTTTCCTGTCAGTTACGATATCAGTAAGTTTAAATCAAATGTCCACAAGCACTACTACCTTTTTCTCCTTTCCCACAACATATTTTCTTGGACCAGCAAAATGTACTGCATGAGTAGGGGTCGTCCCCTAAATGCCGGGCTTAATAATAAAAAAAATTGAGTTCCTAATATACTATGGACCTCTCAATTTATATAAAATCCCGAAAATGTACATGCAGATACTTTTTTATTTTGAATTTATTTTTGTTTTAAATTTAGGTTAATTTAAGTTAATTAGAGCGTTCGCACAGAAACTCAAACGACTAAGATTCAATCCCAGCGAAGGACAAAAAATAAAATTTGCGGTTTTTCTAAATTATAATGTAAAAAAATGAGAGGTCCCCCCCATCTAAGATGTCTATCTGCAAGAAAAACCGCTCCCTGATATATCCATTCTATTCCACCAGAAACGAATGATCCGTACAGCGCCACCTTCTGGGAAGATAACAGCTAACCAAATTAGTGAAGACGGTCACCATTCACTATCAACATCCACCGACAAATAGGGCAATTGCTGTGGATCATTCAAGGGTGAAAGTATAACACTGGCCTTTGAGTGATCAACTAATAGCAACTTGTCTTATAATATAATAACAAAATAAAAAAAGACTATCGTGCTGCATAAAATTTAAGCAATTTTGAAGAGGGTGTAAAGAAAATATATCTCTTATAACTAATTTAACTGCCTTTCGACTTTGTAATTTATTTTAGATTTCTCACTACAAATACTTTTAAAATAGTCTAAAAAGAATTTGTTACTTTAGGTTTCCTGTCCTTTAAAAGACTTTTGCACGATATTTGATATTTGCTCAGTAATGTATTTAAAAAACTTTTTAACTTGTTTTTGTGAGTTGTCTTCTAGTGCATTTTTGTAAGCCGCAAGAGTTCTTTGGCGTTTGCAGAAAAATTTTTTTCATCTTCGAAGGACGATATTTAGAAATAATTTGAAAAGTAATCAAAATGACTATCGTTGTTAAACGTCTGACAATCACATTAAGAGTGATTACTTTTAAAATAAGTTTTGTTTCGTTAAAAACACTTTAGTTAGATCGAAAATAAATTCTATTAAGAATGTAGATTTTTTTTGGCAATGACTGCCTTTACATTCACTTCTTTTCTTATTCTTTTGATACTTTTAATTATACTTCTCAGCTTGGAACATTTCTAAGAACTATGATTTAAGAGAAGTTGTAGTTCTTATTAGAAAATTAGAATCATTGTGCAATTTTTGTAACAAGTCAGATCACAGAGACAATGCTAAAACCTCTTTTACAAATTCCTGTAGCACGAACTTTTTTTTTTAATATTTCGTGCTTTATATTTGACGACCTAGATCAGCAGAAATTGTATTGTTTTATTTGAATACTGACTGAAATGTTTGACCACTAAATTTTGTAATAAAATTTTATATTTCTCAAATTCTTCCAAAGCACAAACAAATAACCTAAATCTAGTGCAAAAATCCCTAATTTGGCAATACTGTCGTGTAACAACTGCTAAAAAAAGGAAAACTAGGTCTCACATACATATTTTCAAATCAAGCCTAATCAAACAACCCTACTCGGATAATGTTATTATGGGTTACTTGAGAGTATATCTTTTATTTTTCTTATTATTTATCTGGAAAAGAATAAATATGATTTTAATTAAAATAGAAAAAAATCATATTCACAGTTCTTGAATAGTCACTTCTAAAATACTTGTTTGAAAAAAATATTAAAAATTTTTGAACCTGCAATGCAGAGCAATATGTTTGGAGTCTGAAAATAATAGGTATTCATGGGTTGTTTTTTTTTCTTAATTTCACTGTAGAAAAATTCTATTACATTTTTGTGTTTGATTTATTACTTTATGATATAAAACATTTTTTTGTTATAGTTTTTCAATTAATCAATTACTTATATTACTAAGTAAGTGAAATAACCGTTCCGTAATTAAAAAATAATATACAACGTTTTTAGAAAGAATAATTGCCTCAATAATTACAAACTTCAATCATAGCATGACAAAAAAATATTAAACATTCCATTTAATAAAGAAAATAGTGCAATAAGTACAAATAAATTATTTTATATTATATACATATGTATATAGAAATATAATATAAAACATGCTGGTACCTATAACACATTAAATACTACAACCTGTCAAAAATAGATTACAAATAACGATTATTTACACGACAATATGGACACGTGTATGTGTTAATTGTGGCTATTTAAATTTGATTAACCCGAACCCGAAAGAAACTGCTTTTTTTCAAAATTGCTGTGTGCTCGATCAACATACCGAAATTGTCATCATCGAAAATATATCTTCAGGGATGAGGCCCAATTTTGGCTGAATGGGTGGTATATAAATAAATTTGTTGAATATGTCGCTATCAAATCTTAGAGTGCTCAATGCATCCCACTATTTGCTATGTATTTTAAACTCTCCAAGAAGTCCATCTGCAAAGAAACTGCTCAAGAATAATAGAAGTAAAGATTACACCATGCGCATGTTTTTCTTTTAGATGACGTAAATTCCTCTATTTGAGAGAAAAAAAGAGAGAGAAATAAAGAATCGTCTCATTGTTATGAGTACACAATAATTTTGTGACGTCATTTCATCTAGATGCGCAGAAAATTTAAAATTTGTGTGCGTGATGTCGTAATCTTTAGTTCTATTATTTTTGGAAACTGCTCCCTGACATTCCACTCTATTCCACTTGAACCATTGACAACAAAAACGAATAAACAGGAGAAAAGCTCCACCTATTGGGAAGTAGCAAATAACAGCTAAACCTATTTAGCGAATGCACTCACCAAACAATTAACATGCAACAATGAGGCTGTCGCTGTTGATCATTCAAAGGTAAAGGTATAACCTTGGTCTTTTAATGATCAGTTCACAGCAATTTGTCTAATTACTAACGGCCCGTATGTATAATGAAAAGTTGGCAACTTGTTTGCATATGGGACAAAAAACTGGCAAGTTCATCATCCGCTAGAAACTAATATCATTAAAACTTTAATACCTTCTATTTGGTAACGAGTCAGAGAATCCAAAATTAAATATCTTGTATGTTTGAGTAAGAATTTCTACGTATTGGAGTGACAAACTTAGCCATTGTGTACAACAACCTGCTAATTTTTTATTATAAATAAGGCTGTAAGGCGTTTAATATTAATATAAGAAAAAAATATGTATATAATAAGTCGCAGGTGTATGAATAAAACACAATTCAAATTCAAATTCATTTATGCGCCAGAGTCTAAGAAAATTTGACATTTGATTACGCTACACCCAGAGCAGCCGTAAACGATATTATCTTACACACATAATGACATCAATAGGTCTGTCAAACTTATGTAATATTTATATAAAGTATAATAACATTTTACAATATACAACGAAACAACACTAGTTTTATTAATCACAGACAAATTTGAGTGTTTTAAACCATTCGGCTTCTATGAAAAGGCTGTATCGCATCGCATGACTGTCTTCTCTCAAGCATCACTAAGTTTGCTTCAAAAGCAAATGAATACTGTAATGAGACAATTTCATTTGAACCGAATTTTTTTCCTTCATACGATTGCTCGTTCGATAGTGAAAGTGGCAATTAATTTTCAGATAAGTATTAGGCAAGTGGTAATGAATGATTCATTAAGCATTCGCGTTTTGTTATAGGTAAATATTAATATTGCTTTATCTGTATTGAAAACCTGAGATGTAAAGGACTTTTAGAGAACATGAGTGTACTTTAAAATAAACTTAAAAGTAAAAGCTTGAATACTTGAGGAGCTGTGTTCAATTTTTACAAGACATAAAAAGAAATCTCATTAACAGTGATAAAGAGTGTAATGTAATGTAATTTATAATTAAATAACATGCACACTGATCTCAATTTATTTAAATTGTTTTTTATAATTAGCTTAGCTTTAAAATTTATTATCTACTCCTCAGTGGAATGTTGTCAAAAAAAAAAAAAAAAAAATATTTCAATTTAAGTCCACAAAGGTGTTTAAATATATGTATTATTGTAATTAATTTTTAATTACTATCTTATACGTTATTATTAAAATTATTATTACAATAATTAATTAATTAATATTTTTTCCTGCCAACGCTACTATGAAGAAGTAGTATAAATAAATAAAATAAAATATTTTATGAAATAGACCTAAATCTTAATAAATTTCTGTAAATATCTATTTTTGTTTGAATAAATATTCTGCCTGTTTGTAGAACACAAATTGGTTCTTAACACGCGTATTAATATAAATGTCAATCAAGTATGTGTTCGTTTAAAGCGAATGTCAGTTTAGATTTGTAAAAAGAGTAATAACGAACAGTTTGTTTTGACTTGTGTAACATGAATTTGTTGTCAAAAACAAACTCAGCATCGCTAATAAAAATAAACTAATTTTTGTTTTGTTTTTTAAATTTTTACTAAAATAATAATCATTTTTAGGTATACATTTTAAGTAAACATTTTCTACCAACTTTGTAAGTATTTGGTTTATTTACCACATCTAGCTGTTTTTCTTTTTTTCTGTGCTATAAGGGCTAAGCTTTTTCTCTCATAAATTTTATATATGAGAAAATAAGTTCCAGTTGATAAGCATCAAGTCTAGCTAAGCAATTCTTGTTAAATATCCTTCTGGGTTTGCATTCGAGTTCAAAAAAGAACGGTTCTCAGTTTTTTTTTTTCTTAGGGCACTGCTACACGTTCAATAATGATGGATCGCGATTAATATCGCAGAATGGCCTAAAATATGGAATCCAGATCGCGGATCGCGTGATAAATATTGAACGTGTAGTATTTTCATGATCTAGATCGCGATACGTTAAATAAATATATATGTAAATAAAACAAAATAAAAGACGCAGTGCAAAAAATTTGACAAAAAGTAAGAAATTTTATTACATTTGTAAAAAGTTTGTTTTAATAAATTTTAATGGCAGAAGATAGTGAAAGTGAGTCGATTCTGCCGGTGGAATCTGAATTAACAAGCGAAAGAATTATTTTAAAAAACTTTATTTTTAATTTGGAGGCATTGCCGGAGTTGTGGGACTCCTCGGCTAAAGCTTATTCCGACAAAATAAAAAGAGCTAAACAGGATTTTTTTTTGGTTTTCTCGCGATATTTTTTTAATAACCGATCTGCACTGCACAAAAATAATGTAAATACTGACGCGATAAATATTGAACATGTAGCATGCGCTCGTGATCAATAAATCCATTAAAATGGATCGCAATATAAATATCGCGATATTTATTGAACGTGTAGCAGTGCCCTTACGGATAAGATATACAATTACTCGTTCTCTACCACTTTTCATTCTCTTTTCCTTATTTATACTGTGTTTTGACACTACATAGGCTTGTGCGTCACATTCTGTAACGTATTTGTCAATACACGCTTCGTTTAAGCTTTGGGCCTGACCTCTGCTGCAAACAGGCTGAAAAAATATTGTTTGTCTAGCTGTTTGTTTAATTATTTACCATTCTGAAATTACGTTTTTAATTTCTTTTAAATTTCACACTGTTAAATGCTACCAGAGCTACAAAACCAAAACGCTCAGTTTCTTTTTGTTTTTCTAACTTCAATATTATCAATGACCCCTTTGTTTATTTCGTTTTAAATATGGACACAATTTTTTTTCTGATAAGCAATATTAACAACAATTTTACTATATTTCTATTATTTTCTTTCAACTATTTGACAGTCTTTAAACACCGAATACGGTTCAAAGTCTATTTTTTAAAATTCTTAAAAGAAAGAATAAAATGATAATAATTTGGTATTGTGTATATGAGGCTTTGCAAACAATAAAATAATAAAATTGTATTTCTTATCAGTTCATTACTCATAAACTCATTGTCAAAAAACTGAAGGAAAAAAAAAACATTTTTTTAACAGTTTACGATTTAAAAATCGAGTGTTTTTTATAATATAATATACTACTTAGGGATATATTTCTCTGACAAGTATGATGACATTTGAAATTTGGTATTGCTCTAACGAGCTAAGGCACCCTCATCTCCGGCAGAAATTCGGCATACAATTGCTTAAAATTACCAGTAGAGAACACTTCTTTTACACTTCTTTAAGTTCACCGATATATTTCCATTTGTAACCAGACTTGAATTGGTTTTATGCTATCTCAAAATAGTTATATAAATATTAGTATTTGGGAACAAGTGAAATCTGTGATACTACTTAGCAATGAAAGCAATATAAGGTTAAACAAGGATAAAAGCTCAAATAAAAATATAGTTGAGGTTTGACCCGTTATTTGATTGACGTCTTAGAGGAGACAATGTTCCAAAAAAAGGGTTGATGGTTTAGAAGGCTGACAAAATCCAGTTTTAATATTAAGCAAACCAATAGTGATACAAATTGTTTAATTCAAAGCACGACGTCAAAGGACCGAAGTAGTTAAATTTTACAAATTTAAAATCGCACAGTGGGTTAGAATAGCATGTTTTCTTGGATTAAATAAGGGAAGCTATGTTCGGAAAATTTTTCTTTATTTTTCAGTTAATACCATTTACTTAAGTAAGTAAAATCAAATATTTTCTTAGTATATTTGAGTATAAATTTTTAAATAATGCCAAATATCAGTACAGGTATATAGTGCAAGGAGTACAATATGTATGAGAACTTAAACATTACATTTTATACATCTTAAAGTTAATCATCAACATCATCATCACCATCATCATTATCATCATCATCATTGTCACCAATGAAATAAAAAAAAAAATCACTGAAATAGTTCTAGTTCGGAGTGGCAGGTACAATTAAATCAATTGCCTCTTCTAGTAAGCTTTGAACCTTCTTTGTAGGCAATTTTTGCATGCTTGAAATAATTGGGTCAGAGGTTATCATATTAACATATTAAAAATGTCTTGGTTTGATTTTTCGCGACTGCACTTTCGTGAATGAAACTCCCTATATTTTTTTAAATCTTTATTTCGAGCTTCTTGCGCTTCTTCTAATAACTGCACAATAGGTAAAATGGCATTTGACACAATTTCGGGTCCGTGAATAAAATACTTGTGCAAAGTGGGAGGCATATTGTACCAAGGATACGTTTCAACAAAAAGTCGTCCTGTATTGCGTGCATAAGACGTGCAAAAGACATTAAAAAAATCGAATCCAGCCATGAAGAATGGAAAGCCCAAATCTTAAATTGTCTACATGTACAGGTCTTTCGATCAGTAAAAAAAAAGTAACATGAAAAACAACAAAACACAACACACAACAACAGCAGCAGTCGCGAGATCAATGTGATTTTTAGCTATTTGACTGCTGCAACACTTGCATTAAACAATGCATTGCTTCTAAAAGGCACAAAAAGGCAGCGTAAAATTTTCAATACAATAGAGATATATGTCCTCTTTAATATAAACTAAAAATTATGACACGAATGTGGACAAATAATATGTCCATTTAAAATATAAAAATGCTAATTTTTTTGAAACTTCCAAATTAACTAAATCTAAAACACTTCCACACACAATTTGATACAAAAGTGCTAACGAAGTATTTGCAAAATAACCTGATCTTGACGGTTCCATTAAAAAATTTTTATCTTTTGCAATAGTTTTAAAAATAAATGAAATTTTCAACGGGAAAGTTTTCACTTTTTTTAGCCTTTTTTACACCAAAATTTTTATAAAGTTTGACTTTGAAGTTTCACTACAAAAAAACCAGAGCACTTTTGACATTTATTTTAACGACAAGTGATGTACAATTTTATATACTCTAACCGGGTACAACAAATTTTTACGGTACTTAAAAAAAATTTTTTTAATTAATCCGAGAAAACAGACTATTCTAACCCTGTGTGCGATGCATGAAATTAAAAAAAAAATAGGTGTTTGCTATGCATCAATAAACATCGAGTATGCCTAGCTATAATTAAAATCTTACAATCATAAATCATATGGCATATGATTAATTTTTTAGTTTCTGCTTTATTAGTACCAATTTCAGTTATCATTTTCTAATTTGCGCCATTTTGTTTTGCTTTAATGAAAACAAAGTATTTTTTTTTTCTTTTAAAAATTTGAAAAATTTAATAGTAAAAGGTAAAGCAAAAAACTTAAACCACCTCAAAGTACCAGTCTTTAAATTATTTGCTTGTTTTACAGTTTATTTACCACATAAAATGTAATACTGTGGGTAGAAAGTGCTTGTCAATCATATATTTTCAATCAATATTCTTGAAAAGTTTTTCTTTTAGAATTTACAACAGTGTTATATTAAAAACTGGCCAAACCCCGGCAAGCTTCGCTACCCCTGTTTGAATTAAATGAAAATGCAAGTAACGTAAAAAAAATATAAAAAAAATTAAATTTTTTTTAAAATCATTTTATGCCTTGAAAAAAAAAATTATTTTGACAATATTTATTAAGCTCTTAAAAACATCTTAAAAAATTGGAGCGTTCACATTTAATAGGAGAATTTATCCACACGGCAAGAATAAGATATTGCCTTTCTGGCTGATTATTTGTAAAAAAATTAAATATAAATTTTCACTTTAACCGTTCTCAAGATATACAAAAATTTATATTTTTGGTTTATTTAAAAGTGCCATACCTCCTTATCCGGTTCCGCTTTCCCTTTGATGATATTTCGTATTGGTATTGACCATGAATTTGCTTAGTCTAAATTAGTAAACGTTCGTTGTAACCGTTTTAAGATATACTAAATGAAATATTTATTTTGTATGGGAGGTATCATGCATACTCTGGTAATTCCGCCTACATTTTGATTGATGCATGTATTTTGACGAAATTTAGAAGTTCTAACTGGTACTAATTTGAAAATATAGACAAACAAATATTTACTTTGTAGTCTATATTACAGAGTAGTTGGAATTTTGTATTATTTTTTATATAGCCCACAGTTTCTTTCAGATATACAAAGACATTTTGTAAAAATTTCACGAAAATCGGTTAAGGCGTTTAGCTGGCTATAGACTTCAAACAAACGCACCTTTCTTTTTGTATATGTATACATAATACAAAATTTACATATACATATATATTACATATATATGAATGAATGTACAATACAAAGTATGAAATATGAACCACGTTTTGTTCGCTCAATTTATTATACAGTCAATAACAATAAAGCGCGCAAAAGAATCCAGCAAACCATCTATTATTTTCATTATAAAACTGTAATCTCGACACCATTGAATGTTAATGTTCAGTTGTTGTGCAGTTTGCCGTTACTATTTATATTGTAAAGCCATAAAACTGTAAAGACTTTCGCTGGTACTTATTCCTGGTAAAGTAAGTACACAAAGTAACTTTAACAGTTTTTTTTTTTGAAATTTTAACTATAATTAAGATTGAACAAAAATCTGTTGTTGAAACTTTTCTTTATACGTGTTGATATTAAAAAATATTATTTTAGTTAACTAGTGCAAGAAATATGTCAGAGGTAGCTAAAATCTGGCCCGCGAGCCACAATCAATTTTCAACAGATTAGTTGAGAATTCTCTTTTAATTTGTTTTAGTATAGTTTAAATAAATATTTTTATTATGTATTTCAAAATGTGTTTTAATTTGCTGATTACATATATGAAAGTCTTAGTGCAACGTTATAACAAATTCCATTTTCATACCGTGTTCCACAATGTTATAGCCGCCGTAGTCCAGTGGTTAGTGTGTTGAGTAACTAGACAAGAGCTCCGTGTTCAAACCTCAGCTCTGACATCTTGAGAGAAAAGAATAATTCATTCAGCGACTACTTCTTAGTAGTCTTCTGGGAAATGCTCTGAGAGTAACCGATTGTCATGTACAAGCTTCTCAAGTATGTCCTTCGGTGCCGACGTTAAACTGTTGATCCCGCTGCAAGAAGCTAGACAGGATTGTAATAGACAATTATGTATGCAAGTAATGTAAATTATTTACTTTGGCATAAATGTATAAAATCATTCGTACTCAATCTATTTATAGATTTGTTGGAACCGATAATGCAGTTATAAAATAAAAGGAAATAGTCTATTCAGAGTTAGACGAAAATGACTGGTTGCAAAAATTACAGTTTTGGACTGGTGTCACGAAACATTTGCAAATACTGTACTTGCAATTGCAGAGGAAAGATAAAGTGATATTGACCTCTCATAGCGAATATTTATTTTTCAACCTAAACTGCAAAATTTTCAAAAGAACAATAAAAGAAAAGAAATTTGCCATTTTTCTCGAATTTAAACAATTTATTCCAAAATTTGTTTGAAAAACTCTAGAAGGAATATTAACGGAGTCCAAAATAGATTTCTAGACCTGAACTATCTTAAATGGTCTCTTAATTATTTTCTGAATTTCATTTCCAATAAAATTTTGACCCAAAAATCAACTAGGGAATTAGAATTAATAGAAAAGCAAGGAAAGGAAGCTGTACAGTTAAAACATAAGTCGACGACGATTATTAAATTTTATAAATTAGCACCAGAATCGCAGTATCCTGAACTGGAAAAGGCTATTTGTCGAATTATTTCAATTTGGAATAACGTACTTATATATGTGAATCATTTTTATAGATTTAAAATACGTGCTATCTATCAGGTTTAAGTAACCAGTAAATGAGAGAATTTAAGAATTATCGATAAAATTAAATTATAAATGTGAATTATTTTTATAGATTTAAAATACGTGCTATCTAAACAGTGATCAGGTTTAAGTAACCAGTAAATGAGAGAATTTAAGAATTATCGATAAAATTAAATGAAATGTGTTTATCTTTGAAGGCTTTTCTATCGATTGAGACTAGCACTAGGGGGATGACCCCTATTCTTTCAGTAATGTTTGTGGACATTTTATTTAAATACGGAAACATTGTTCCATAAACGAACAATGCTGCTTTAATACATTGTGCGATTCACTGAATAATCAACTATAAAAGAATGAGAAAGGTACGTGTAGTCCGTAAGAGTATGTGGCTGTCTGGAATCATAGATAGAATAATAAAATGCACGGCACATTGTACCGATACTACAACAAATCGATACAGTTGGATACCCTACCATCACTGATAATCACCTTCACCTTTTCCTGTACGCCTTCGAGGAGCTCTAAAATATACTATGAAGCACCGACACGAAGCACACGAGAGTTGTATACCATCCTATGTCAGATGAAAGTCTTATAAATATTGAGAAAGTCAGATGATGGGAAGTACCTTGCACCGTTTTAAAAAGCAAAGGCACTTGAATGCTTTTTTCGAAACTCAAAATATGTGCTCATTCCAACGGACATTACAATTAATTCTCATGCTCACAACATCAAGAACGTCCGCCTTCTCAATATTTATGTTGAACATAGTCACAGATGATAAGATTACATCATCACCGGGTGATAAAACAACATTGAGGTTTGCGCCCATTAAATTCAACCCTGTTTGCTTGATTACACTCGGAAAATATTTATAGTTGATTTGTGAGTGTGTCATTGATAGTTAAGATAGTTCTTATCAGAGTGGGCAAACAAACAAAACATTTCGCAAAAATTTCAACAAAGTTATACACTTTTCAAAATTTTTTTAATGGTATTGTACATGAGCAAAACAAAAACAAATACTTTCTAAATGAGAAAGAGCGCAAATGAAACAATTAGCTTTTAGCTCTTGTGCTTGCTTTGTTTTTTGTTGTTTTTTTCTCTTCTTCTTCTCTTTTACTCTTCTATCCTTTTTCTTCTCATTCATTATTTGTTGTACCTACGCACATTTGAGTTAGTGTATTTGTAGTACTCAAAACAAAAACAATATACAAAATTAAGTGAGACAATCTTTCTCACTGTTTCTGTTTTATTTTTGTTTTACTCATTGTAAAGAATAAAACAAAATGAGATCAAACGTTCAGTTTTGTTTATTTTCCTACTCTGGTTCTTATACTTTTAGTTTTAGCAGTTTTCACAATAAATGCAGTTTCTGTAAAAGAATTTTTTTAATATCGACATGCATACCTCTTGAATATGTTTTTATGTATGGTTCGTGAAAAATTTCCAAAACTGGCTTAGACTAAAAATTAGCTTGGCCAGCCCTGATACATATACAATACATATTGGTTTTATTTATACAATTTTGCATTGCATTTTGTAAAAGCATAGTCACGCTTCATCTATATTTTTTTGCATTTCTTTTTTGTATTCGTATAAGTATATTTGTGTGTAATTCTATTGTGATGGAAAATGTGGGTTTATATGTTTACAAGTGAAAAATATCTTTCCATATACTTCAACTTGACTATTGGTTATGCTTTCATTTTATTATGTTTGTTGCCTTGTTTCAATTGAAATACTTGCTAGCAGAAAACTTTTCAAATTTATATAATTTACGAGTATATATGTATATTTTTTCTCATTTTTTCTATTGTTTTACTTTGCGTATGTATGTATTTCATGACAAGTTTTTTTCTTGGATTCAATTTATATTAATGCTACAAGTTGCCAGCAGTCTTGGATTGTGTTTTTGACAATCAAACATTAAATAGGTCGAATTATAAGACACTTCTTTTTAGATATTTAAAAAGTAATTAGAAGTTTAAACTACATAAAAGTTGGATGCAAACAAGGTATGAAAGATACATTTTGACTCAGTAGATCAAAATAAAAAGTAAAAACTATTTTAATATAAATCAAGCAAATTTTAAGAATTTAAAACAAAAAAACATATTCCATTAAAAGATCACATATTTTCCAAAAAATTTTCTTAATTTGTAACAAACTTTTGGAACAACTTCTTCTCTTATTATCAATTCATAAGAGGACTTAAGTAAATGATTTTATTCATATTTGAGTTTGCGATTAAGATATTTTTATTTAATAATATTTTTAACTATTTTATTAATATTTTCTCTTCTTCTTGCGATGTGGATAATGCTCCAATACAATGTGTAATACCTCCAATTTTTTGTAAGTGATATGTTTTTTCAAGAGCATGAGAACTTGGAGTGCTACTATGTTTTCTTTTTTATGGGGCCAGCATTTAAGGCACGACTACTACTTATGCTGTGCGTTATACAGATTTAGTAAAATAGGTTATGGGAAGGGGGGCAGACGGATTTTGATTTAAACTTATTAAAATCGTAATCGACACGAAAAACTTACGTTAGAAGGTTATCATAGAAGCGAACAGTGTGGTTAAAAACGAATTTTCTTTTCTAAAAAAGGATGTAGTACGTAAGAGTATGTGAATACAGTATTCCACTGATAATTGCCTCGACAAAAATGTCAAAACTTTTTAGCAATTATGCGTAGAAGTTATTTAAACGAATACGCTTAATTGCCTATATACACACTTAATTGCCACTATACACATGTGATAAGTAAGTAACTTTATTCCTATACTTATACATAAACTTGGTAGACTTTAATTGTAAGGTTGTATCAAAAAAGTAGTTTGAAAGTAAATTTAACGGATATTTTATGTCTATATAAACATAGTTAAGTTAAGCTGCACTTTTTGTTTTTTTGGGTAATTAAACAAAATAATTATAAGGCAAATTTCTCTTTGGAGAAAATATATTTAAGTTAATTAAGCGAATGACGCAATTACGCGAAAGTTAATTAACCGTGGAATTTTATTAGAAAATGCTAAGAAAATATATGGGGATTTAGAAATTGAAGTAAATAAGCGTGAAAGGTAATTAAGAGTGGGGCAATTATCGAGGGAATACTATATTAGGAATTAAATGGGGTCAACCTGGTGGCCTCCAGAACGATCCTTGTTCCCGTTGTATTCACGTCGGCATACAGCCTCCTTGTGGTCCTCTTCAGAGTGCACTCTACATTATGTTGATTTTACAATGATTTGATAGAGTTTGATACCATAACGACACTGATAAGTATTTTCGCCATTTTCAGTACACGGCTGAAGAGCCGTAAAATAGTCTTTGAAGCACCGACCCATACAGGAGAGTTGCATTTTTTCTTGCACCATTCAAACAAATCTAAATGATTCTTTTGACAATCGAAGTACGGAACATCACAAGAAATTTTCAAGCTTCGAATCAAGAACATCCACCTCATCAACATTTTAATTACCTATACAGATTGCATAATCACTTCTACGCCTATGCATGAGAAAACAACATTTGGCATTGGGAGCATTAAATGACACCCTATTCACACGACCACATTCAGATATTATTCACAGGTCCTAGGTGAGCATGTTATTCATTTCTTGCCTTTTCATATATGACAATAATGATAAAATTAAAGATTACGACATCACGCAGAATGTATTTTAATGCTGGAACTCTGACGTCACGCAAATTGTGTTTCTATTGGTTAATAATTTACAGCTGGTAGACTGCTGTATTTATGTATGTGTATTCGTGTATTTTTTGTAGAACTGCAATAGTAATTTGATTTGCAATAGTAATTTGATTTGCAACATTCACTTAAAGCTTGTGTTTCCCACAACAAATTAAAAGTTTTGCATATAATGTATATTTGGTAACACTTCAAATGGAACAACTACGTCATCTAACGGCATGTTATGCGGATGGCGTAATCTTTAGTTTTATCATTCTTGATATATGATTTATATATGTTGCTGTCATCTGCGAAAGAGTAGTAAGTTTTAAACTAAGAATAGAAAAAATAGAATAGGGGACAGCCTCTTTCGTCGAAAGCTCGATATAGAGAAAGCTCAATATGAAAAGAGAGGTTAATGTAAAAGCTGTTCTTTCTATCATTCAGCAAGTTCTTTAAGAGACAATTTTTTCTTTTATTTTCTATAAAATAATCTTACAAAATTAAATTATTTTTTTTACTCTAAATGAAGCTTCCCTATTTATCCTCACCAAAGGTGCTTTTCGGTTAGAGTTAGCTAAACAAAGTACTCGGTGTTGTTTTACTAAAGTTGATGCGGGTGCATTGATTACTTTATTAGTACGGGTGTTAAATTATGATTTTAAAATCATGCATTATTATTACTGTTTTATTTTTCTGTATTTTATCACCCATGTATAGAATGTAAAAGGTAAAAATACAAAAAAGTCACAGAAATCACAATTCCTTTTCTTTTAACCATTGCCTTCACTAAACCTTTCGCTAACAAATAAAAAATATTTTAAAACATGATCTTAAGAAATAAAAGGATCTAGTAGCCTTGAGCCATGAATATTTTTGGCACGAATATAAACAAAATTCATAAGAAATAAAAAATTACTCAACAGTGTACAACCAGAGTAATTTTGCTAGACATTATTAACACACTATTGGCCGTATGTATAATGAAAAGTTAGCAACTGCTTAGCATATGGGGCAAAAAACTGGCAAGTTTATCACCCGCTATAGACAGATATTATTAAAACTTTCCCTTCCTTATATTTAATAACTAGTCAGAGAAACCAAAAAATAAACTGCTTGTATGTTTGAGCAAGACTTTCCACGTATATGAATGACAAACTTAGCCACTGTGTACAACGACCTACTAATCTTTTATTATAAATAAGGCTGTATATGACTATTTTTAGCAAGTGATGCAATAATTAAATGTTTTTCTTTAATGAAATATGTAAGTTTTCGTTATTAAATTGTATCAATTAATGTATGCAAAAAAAAAATACACACTGTTTTACTAACAATTTTCATACACATACTGACTGACAACTGCAGCCCCATTTTTAGCATGCTTTCTTTATGCAAGTCATTGTTTGAAATCATAAAAAAGTCATCGCTTGAATCGCGTGTATGTGTAAACATGAAAATTTAGCAAAAACGAATTCTTTTTATTCATAGGCATCGCTGCAATGACGCTTGTAAAGCTTTCAAAAGTAAAAAGTTAATATATTTTTTTCTAGACACCAAGTTATTACACTTTTTCGTTGTATTATCGCAATGACCCAACTTTTTTGAAATGACGCGTGTTTTGTGTATTTCAGCGCAATCATATTTACAGTGACTTATTTAAAATGATTTGTAATATAAATTAAATGAAAATGAAGTCGCTGCTTTAGTCTCATTATAACTGATATGATTATGAACTTAATAAAAAAATATTAAATTCATTCGTATGTCTTTTGTTTTATTAAATAAAATTAAAAGTATGTAATTATAAAATAAATTTTGTATTGTTTAATCTTTCGTTGAGAAATTATAATTCGTATATACGAGTATATGCATGTATAATATGTACATTGTATATGGAAGTTGATTTGCACTATTTTTGTTTTGAAATAAAAGTTTATTTATTTTCAAATTTTAATTGCTAACATTTGGCAATACATAACTCGTATAAAAACTTTATTATATATATATACATATATATATATATAAAACAAAACAAACCAATGTTTTGCAAACATAAACATTTTAATTGCGACTTTGAATCGTAGATGTTGACTTTAATAACACTACTGAACAAAAAAAAAATGAAATGTAACATATGAGCTTTCGTTTAGTTATGTTCAGAAGAAGCATTAGATTAATGAAATGATATTTAATTGTTTCAAATAAGGAATATTTACGAAATAACAATCTGGTATTTTCATCGCCCCATATATGTATGTTCTGTTTATATTATTTTATTTATCGGTATAAACATTTTAAAAATATTGAAAGTGGATGACTTCAGCATTTTTGTTGTTCTGCATTTCACATCCACATATATTAGTTCGTTTTCAATTCGAGAGTAAAGGGTTGGAGAAACAAAGTGACATTTTGGTATTTAGTTTGAAGTGTTATTATTCAATATAAAAGAAAAAGAATTTTCCCACTATCCCAAATTAATACCATAGAGCAGGGATGAGCAACACGCGGCCCGCGGGCCGCTTGCGGCTCTTTCAACTTATTTATGCGGCCCGCCAAACAAATATTGCTGCTTCTCAAAAATTCACATAATATATAGACACATTAATCAACGAATTTCAATAACGAAGAAACTGAGAAGAGATCAGTTTCCATGAAAATGTTTTCCTAACCATTAATTATCGATGTGGATACAGTTCCCGAAGACTTTTAAAGGGAAGTGATGGACATGCAGAATAATACTGATGTAAAAAATGTATTTCTCTCAGTAAACATCGAGAATGTTTATAAATCCGACCACCGACCAATTACCACCGATCAAGACTGAGCAATGCACGATTAGAAACTTGTGTATGTGTACCTACCTCATCAATTTCGGCTGATATTGATCAGGTTGTATCGAAAAAACAGTGCCAAATTTCTCATTAAAAATTTCAAGCAAATACTTTTTTTTTTTTTTGGCTTTAAATTTTATATTTTTTTATTCTAATTTTTATTATAAATAGAGTTTTGTAAATTATTAGTATTTATGTGCGGCCCGCCAAAAAATTTTAAAATTTATAAGTGGCCTATTGATTAAAAAGGTTGCTCACCCCTGCCATAGAGCACATGTGTAAAGAGATTAAAATTAAATTAAAAGAAGCATAATCACAATTCGGTGTTATGTTTAAAATAAAAATAAATTTTATATATATATATATATATATCTAACATTTTTGTTTAACTTTTTTTTTTAATGAGGCCACCACTCTGGGAATGACCCCTACTCATGCAGTATATTGCTTAGTACAGGAAAATATGCAGGAAGGGGAAAAAGGGTGGGGACCTCTGATTTAAACTTTCTATTGATAGCACAACAGTTCTTAGTAGTGATATAAAAAGCGGTTATTTTTGACTACTTAATTCTACTTTGTTCTTTTTCAATTGAGTACTCAATACTACACAACACTGTAATGTCTTTTTTATTATTTGAAAGTAAAACACATGGTAAGATGCACCAACCTGCAGTTTTTATAGCTGCTAAAATGTTTGCGACATTTTCGGACACTACGATTGAAATTTTGTCGAAGCAAGTAAGAAAATGAGATTTAAGATTCTAATTGGCGTCAACAAACGTTAGGCAAACATATTTAACACTAATGGGGCCATTTTTTAATCTCTAAAATTATCTTCAAATTCCGAATGTATACGTTTCTGACTTAAAATATACCTAGTTGGTAACGTATACCATGTGTTTATTGTTTTTACAAGATGTTTAAATACTTCGTCTTCCACGATAGATAAAAGTTTAAAGAAAATTCTAAACTAAAGCCTATATTCTACAAATCTAATTCTACTTTTTCGGCATCACCTTCAATTGTTTTCTTTAAATCAACTAATGAGTGTTTCGAGTCCAAATGCTTCTCTAAATTTGAGCTGCACCCTCCTATAAACGTAATATCTTTATGTGAAATCATCGATTTAAAAAGTTTACATTGTGCTAAATACTCTTCTGCTTCGGTACAATAATTCCAAATTTGACTTCTTTTTCTGAAGGCCCTTTTATTATAAACTTTTAAATACAATTTTTAAAACTCATTTTAATCCGTTGCCACAAATGCTTCCTTTCTATAATTTTTTTTAATTTGGTATGTTTTTTTTAAGGCACAGACTGGAATTATTTCAGAGGATTTTTAGGGAAAACTTGCTTTAACATACTACAGAATATAACCCTATAAAGATTGAATTGTTACTTTTTGATATTGAGTACTCAGTACTCAAATACTCAATACTTTTACATCACTAGTTCCTAGCATTATGATGCAAAACTTTAATTTTTTTAAGCAAACTTATTGTTTCGTATACCTTTTTTATAATAGATATTTTAAACATTTATTCGACCTTAAGCTCAAATAATTCAACTAATAATAAAATTACTAAAAAGGTCAAGAAGAAGAAACAAGATTTACACAATCGAAAGTAAATAGCTGTTATTGTTTTGAAAAAGCTGGACTACCTTACAACCCATCTATACGAGTCGTAGATTTGGTATATCATGAACAAATATTTGGTCGATCAGCGAAATGGCTCGTGTAAAATCTTTAAATCTATGTCATGTTTTTTGTCCGTCATCGTTGGCAAAACAATTGTTCGAACATCTATGTGCTACCATCAACTGTCATTTTTAACTTGATGCCATCTTTTTTACATTTGCATCCGCAGAAATAAACGAAATGCATTTGATGAAAAATTATAAATTATGATTTGGTAAACCATACATAGTAACCATATACACAAATGAAAACAAAATTTTGACATTTGCAATGCCTACATCGATGGCCCGTATAGACGGGGTGTAATGATGATTATACCATAAACCTGTGTTTACAATACAACTGTAATATTTTTTAATATTTTGTTGAAAAATTTAAAGTTTTTTTTTAATTTCCATTTTTCTTACTTAGTATGATGACACTAGAGTTTGTCGGTTTTTAAAAACCGGTTATTTTATAAAAATTCGAAACCGGATAAAACCGATTTTCTGAAAATTTTACAATTCGAAACCCGGTTTTTTTAAATGTCGGTTTTTGTATAAACCTTAAATGGCATTAATAAGAATGAAACATAATTTTTACTGGATTGCTCAATTCTTAGATTAGATTAATATAGGATAAATTCTGAACTTGAGTTAAAGTGAAATTGAATTTTAGTGATTATTTCTCTGCCATAGTCTTTAGCTTTAATAAAATTTTTTAAAAATTTTGGATTTTAAGTATATAATCAGTTTTAGTTTTTAATTTCCTGACTATTTTTTTTTGTTTGTAATTCAATATAACGTATTACATACAAATATAAAAACACACAAACTTTCATGGTTGCAATTTTATAATAATTATGATTACGAAGTGTTGCAAGTTTATTAAAAAAAGCTTTTAAATTCAGATAAAAAAATTTAAGTATAAAGAAAATATAGAAAACCTGTTGAAGCCGGCTTTAATAGATTTTCATTGAATGTGTTGCGTATTGGCAAACTTGTTTTATTAACAGTTTTTTTTTTCTATTATTTTACGGTTTAATTTTATTTATTTTTTTGTTTTTATATTTTGAAAACTTAACATTGGTTTTAAGTTTAAGCCAATGTGTGAAAATTTTGTAAAAAAATTCAATTTGTGAAAAAAAATAATGTTGCAATATTGTGATTTTATTTGAAATAGTATTTTAAAGATACCGATTTACTTACTCATCTTCATAATCTAACAGATTTTTAGTGTAATTATCCTTAAAGTCCTTCAACATTTTTAGATTTATAATTTTGTTTTTTCTTCTATTTTATTTTGCGTTGCTGGTGTTGGCGTTTAAAAGAAATACCGAATATTCCAGTCATATATTTTGTTTTTTTTTTAAGATGATCTCAGTATGAAATTGTAAACAATCGTATGATTTTCATAGAAATGTGTAGATACAATAGTAGTACTAATGAGTTAAAGAACACTGCTATTTACAACGCATATGCACAATTACATATATTCACATAAATAGGCGTATTTTATTATTTTGGCACAAGGCTAATTAGAATTTATATGTGGCCAGTTTTGGAGCAGTAAATAATTTAGCCCTAAATATATGAAATATTTTTATTTAAAAAGCATAATTTTTTATATTATTTTTCTCTAATTGTATTGCAAATGGATACATACATACATATGTATGTATGTAGGTATATGTATACTCGTTTGTATAATTAATTTTTATTTTTGCTTCTAATTAAGGCACTTTTGTTTTTTATTTATTTTCTTAGAAACGCTTTTATTTCGTTGTTTGTTTTCTAACTAATCTATGCAAAAACCGTATAAAAACTGACTTGTAGCTAAAAAGTTGCAAATTGTTGAACCACAAATGAAAAATATGTACATGTTGGCTTTATTTTTATTTTTATTTTGTTTTTTTTCTTGTTGGTGTATTTTATGTGTAAACAACAATTCGTTGTTGAAAGTTTAGTATTATTTAGTATATATATGTTGTACTATTATTTTAAAAATGTTGGTATACTCGCTTCACTCGAATTGTTTGTAACAGATTTAATATGTTATCTGATATTTTAAATATTTACACAAAAATATTTACTGCGTTTACTCAAATTTTTGAGTTAGATTTTTAGTAAAGACTAACTAGTTGGTTTCATTATATCACGCATATGATTTTTATTACTTCTCTCGTAATTAATATACATTCACATACATAATTGGCCTTTTTCAGAGTTACGGCCTAGCGTTCACAGCACTCATATTGTGTGCGTCAATTTTTATCCATGAGTACCCGGTCGAATGATGTCAGTCTAGAGATCAAACTGGCCAACAGGTGCTACTACTGTCTCAGTAGGCAGTTTAGTAACAGAGTTCTCTCTCGTACGACGAAATTAACACTCTATAAGTCGCATATTCTTACAGTGCTTCTCTATGGTGCGGAAGCATGGACAATATCTTGGGGCGATGCAGCTGACCTTGGAATGTTCGAGATATAAGTTCGTAAGATCTTTGGTCTTCTAAAGGCATGGTGATAAGTTTCGCATTAGAACCAACCATGAGCTCCTCGGCGATGTGGGCATTGTTCAGCGCATTAACATATAGCGGCTACGCTGGCTCTGCCATATTGTTCGGATGGAAGAATCGGCTCCAGCGAGACAAGTTTTCGATGCGAAGGTCACTGGGCGTCGGCCCTGATGAAGCCCTGTCATCAATTGATGTGACCAACTGGAGAAGGCTCGCGCTTAGCAGAGTCGCCTGGAGACTAGTGTTAAGGCAGGCCGAAACCCGTTAACGGGTTGTTATGGCCATATAAGTAAGTAAGTAAGTACCGGGTCGAATTTAAACGACAGACTTGAGAAGCTTGTTCATTTTTATCAGTTACTCCCAAAGCTTTTGACAGAAGACTGCTAAGAGGTGGTCGCCAAAAGAAATTTTTTTTGTATGTTTATTTCTTCTTTTTAGATGTCAAAGCTGGGACTTGAATCTGGAGCTCTTGCCTAGTAAGCCAACACATTACATACTAGACTACGGTAACCACAATCTTTTTTATTTTTATTTTGAGACAAATACTCAGGGGTAAACCCCTACTAAATGCATTGTATTGGAATTTTGGAAAGGACAGTACATATATTATTATTAATTAAATTATTATTATTAAGCGCCTTAGGAATGAGACAAATTGCTGTGAATTGATCATTCAAGGGCCAGTGCTACACCTTCACCCTTGAATGATCAACAGCAATTGCCTCATCGTTGCATGTTGATTGTGTGGTGAGTGTGCCTTCTTTGTACGTATTTACACCTCTAGTGTGGCAAATACTTGAATAGTCATCAGTAATTTAGGATCATCAACGTATGTATATACTTAAATTAGGATTTTGTATCTTTTTTATCTTCGGAATCTTAAACCATGTCACTGTCGATTAGCTGTTATAAATTTACCAAAAGTTTCAGGATTATATTTAATATGGCATTTTTACTGAATTTCATGAATGGCAGTATTGAATCCAAATTTTTCTTAATAAAACTCATATCATGTTTCTAACAAGCAACCGCTCGCTTACAACACTAAGCAGCCCTGAACAATATGAATAAAATTTGTGTGGCATTTTTAAAGTTTTAAATTAAATTATAATATAAAAGAGGTTCCCCTCACCTCCAAAGAGGTCCCCCCTGACATTCAACTCCATCGAATTTTGAGCCATCAAATGATCAGGAGAAAGCGCCACCTACTGGGTAAACTGGCAGAACGAAAAAGTAAGAACCAAAACCTATGAATAACAACTTAGCTAAGATCCTCACTACTTCACAACAAACAAACAAAATTAATATTAAGAGATAGATAACAAACGCAGATAGAAAAGAAAGAGGGAGAAATGTAAAATACAAAAAATTCCTGTATCGGAGTCACTGAAGGCAATAAGCAAATTCTCAAACAGCAATAGATTGCGTGCTTGTTAACGAGGTAAGAGTTTGAACAATAAGAACAAAAAATATCCGGTAGCAATATGTTACAGAAGGTTGTTTTCTATATAAATTTCAAAATTTTTGAAGTTAGAAAGTTGAGGTTAGAAAGCAACTTTTTTCTGTGTATGCTTGAATTTTCTTCAAGTGTATTTAAGGGTGCAATTCATTGTTGTACATTTATTTGCAAGTGGTGGAGGAAATCTAATGTTGTTGAATTTTCTAGTGCATATGCTGAAAAGTACGGGAACGTTTACCAATATAAGCATGTCTATACATAAGTACATATAAGAGTATATAAAATTTTGCGCATGCTTTTTAAAAAATGCCGGTTGCTTATGTATTTGTAATATTTTTATTTTGTATTCTTTAGTTTGTAAACATATTTGAAACAGTATGTATATCAGTCTTTTATAAGATTATTTACAAAACATACTTTAACTGAGGTCAGTTCCAACTTCCTGCTCATTTATATATTTTCCTACATTTGTCAATAAACTCCAGCAAGTTAAAGAAGAAGAAAAATTATTGTTTCCTGTAATAAAAACATTCTACAATGCAAATTAAAAATAAATTTTTTGCTTCAAACACTAATTTTTGTGAAAAGAAGGACATAAAAGATCCTGTTTCTCAAATAATATAATCTGCCTTAGAAGAGTTTTATGAACTATTACAATCAGTTAATTACCAGCAACGTCAAAATAAATTTCTATATTAAAAAGCAAACTTAGTTCAAATAAAATCAAAACTTAAGTATTTAAAATTTTAGTTTAATGTAAATGTGTAAGTAATACAAAATTAATTCAAACAAATTTTAATTCAAACGTAGCATATTAAAATTACAAGAAGTATAGGATCTTCCAACAGGGACTTCCGAACTTTGGCCGTTGATAAAGGCTTTCTTTTTAAGGTAACGTCAGTCTATTATTCAGTCTGTTTTGCAAAGCCTCCCTGAACACATACAATGTTCAACAATATGTGCAAATAATAATAATAAATTATCAAAATGGCACTTGGCAACTGGTCCGAATTTCAATCGAAAGATCATCGTCCAAAACATTCCAAGATAGTCACTTTTTGGTGTGGATTTGAGGTTGGCGGCGTTATTGGCTCATATTTCTTTCAGAATGACTTTGACCAGGTTATCACCGTCAACAGCAAAGCTATTAAGTACTAAATTTTATAGACCTGAAATGGATAATCTGGACACCAACGACATTTGTTTTCCACAGAACCGTTCTACTTACCATATAGCTCATGTCAGATTATATAAAATCTCCAGAATCGATTTGAAGGTATGGTCATGAGAAGGTAATATGAACTGACCACCAAAATGGTGCACTATGACCCCGTTGTAAAGTCATATTTAAGGCTATAATACACTATTATACACAGTCGTACGATTCATTCACAAGAAAATCTTATCAATTTCTGTCACACTTTTAAAAGTCGTATCAAAATGGCAACATTAGTGCCACACCATCACACATAATAAGATGCAAAGCATATGAAGAATTGTTTTCTGCTAATATTTTATAAAATGCAACCCTAATGGAGAAAAAAATATTTTTAAATTTTTTCAAAAAATTTTTCATACGACTCGATGTATCACGGCCTTTATATGTTTATAAAGCACATACGACAGTGGTTCTTAAAGTTAGCATAAACCATGTCATTGGTCAAATTTAGTCTGATTAATGCACAAGAGAAGCTGTGCCAGTGTTATACAATAACCCTCGAATGATCAACAGCAATTGCCTCATCGTTGCATATTGATTGTCTAGTGAGTGCCTTCGCCAAGTAGGTTTAGTAGGTTTAGCTATTAACTGCTAATTTGCAATATGTGGCGCTTTTCTCCTGATCATTCGTTTTTTTGTTGACATTGGTTAATGTGGAATAGAGTGGAATGTCGGGGAGTGGTTTCTTTATAGATGGTCTCCTTGAAGGGGGGGGACCTCTTATTTTTAAATTATAATTTTTGAAAAACCTCAAACTAACTTTTTCATTTTTCACCTTTCCTTGGTTGTTTAGCTTTCAAACGAATAAAAAATGTCTACGATATCTAACACACAGTTTGTTTTATTTAAATTTAAAAATAAATAGTGCTTATTAAACAACCTGATGGATGTTGTGACTTGTGTTACTCTTTGTCTTGTCTCTTCTCCTTCATTTCAGTGATAAGCACTTAAAAGTAAACGGAGCCGGAACAACCAAAGATATAAAGTTTTATTTTGGGTTAAAGTATGCTTACATGAGCCAAACATTTGAAGGGAATCACGTAACCACCATTTTTTAATTATTTCAGGCAAACATTTTGCTTTGTGTTAGGTTTTTTTTAATTATTTAAAAACGATATTTACGAAAATAATACGAAACAAAATTTAGATATTTAATTACTCAAACTTGAAGCATTCAGCAAAACTGACCAACAGAATTTTTGGATTAAAATAACGATCACACAATTCGGAATGGGAATTCGGAATATTAATTACTTCTTGGTCTGAGTTGTTTTTTATAGTGGTTAAAAATTTAAAATTTGTGCTAGAAGAATGTATTACACTACATGAAAAAATCTTCTAATTTAATGTTTGAAAAATTACTTTTTTTAGAGTTATATTGGTAAAGTTTATGAGGATAATTTTTTTTTAAAATAGAACAACAAATTGGGTATTCAAAAAGTGTGCTATTATGTCTTATGAATTAAATACAATGTAGAACTTACTAACTGTTTACTAACAGAATTTTTAAATGAATACCTACCTATTTTCAAACTTACCAAATTTAGATTTAATCTACCTTCCCAATAAAAGATAAATTTCCTACTAATTTTGGTAGCAGAAACCGGATATTGGCATTTCTTATTACAATTTAAATCTCTGCCTTAAAATAGGCAATGCATTTATAGAATTATTAAAAATTATTGTTGTACTGAATTGCCAGGTTAGTTTATTTTAATTTAAAATTTGCGCTTTTTTTCAAATAAAACAAACTTTTTACTTTACTTGAAAATTTAAATTTTATTAATTATCTTTTGTAATTATGTATTACTTTTTATGTTGTTGATAATATTACTTAAAATTAACAATTTTATTTAATTTTATATTTGTTTCCACAAAAAAAAAAAATTAAAAAAAAAATACTTGTTAATGCATACTTGCCATACACATTGCATATTGTACTTACATGTATTAAGCCCTATTACCAATTTTTCTTACCAAATGTAAAATAATTTATGAGTATTAACAATCCAAACATAAAAAAAAAATTGTTTTTATTTTACTTTTATGACATCGTTTATACACAATGTTCTGGGTTGACTTAAAATGATTTAATTTATAAAAAAAAATTATAAGAAAAAAATAAAAAAAAAAATTATAAGAAAATTTACAAAAAAAAAAAAAAATTTGGTTTTTAATTACAAGATTCTTTAACAAAAAAAATTTATTAAATGAATTATTTTTTTTTGCGAGAACTGAACTCGTGGATGAAACCTGCGAAGGATTAGAGATTGAGTAGTGCTTTTAAATTTCTGGGTAAAACCTCTTCATATCATAGTTAACATGAAAACGTTTTCTCGGAGGTTATTCCATACAGGAACCATGTGTCCGTTATGTATTGTGGACAATCAATTATAAAATGGTGTGCCTCGTAAAAGCTACTAGAACTACGTCAGAATATGCGATTAGTAGGAACTTATGCTACGTTGCACCTATACTTCAATTAATCGAAAGAGTTGGATACCCTCTTCCGCCATTTTCTGAAAGCAGTAGAGAAGACAAAAATAGACTTAAAAAGCCCTGTATGTATGTTTTATTGAATTGTTTTATTTTCTTGGGCACCTGTGACGTAGAATATTATTCTGAATACGGGAATGCGTTATAATTTTTCAATGCTGCAGGACTTTACACGAAAATAACACTTCACTCGCGGTAGCGTTGTAAACAATGCTATTCATGGTGTAAATACAAAATGCTCCGAAAAGCTCGAATATATAAATTAATTGGATAGAATTTCTCTTGTTTTATTCCAAATGTACAAAAACTTTCTGGATATATTTTCAACATTCCAATACAATACACACCATGAGTAGGAGTTTACTTCTCTGAGTATTGGTCTTAAAAAAAAATTTAAGTTCAAGAATTTGTAATTCCTTCTGTTTTTACAGAATATATTAGACTGTTGATAGATCATTTCTCTATCCTAACACTTTAGCTGTTTGAAGCAAATTGTGATTATATTTTGTATGGCTTTCCACATCCCTCCATTTATTAAGATTTTGTTTTTAATGACATAAATCTTGCAAGAGACTCTTTGTTATAAAATAAAGCTTCAAAGAATTTGGCCATTAATGAGTTTTCATAATATAGCATTTGGTGCTAAAGTAATGTGTGTAATTGATCATACATACATACATATATGGAAGAAAAAATTATAATTGAAATTGAAAACAAGCCAGTAAATTTTTTTTATTAAAATAAAGCTTTGCTCAAACTAGGCAAATATTTACAAAAAAAAAAAAGGAAAACCGTAACCCTTTTTAATGAAGTTTTATCTTAAAAGAATTTGAAGCAACATATAAAACGCCGTGGTCTAGTGGTTTGTGTGTTGGCTTACTAAGACATGGGCCCTGGGTTCGACTCCAGGCTCTGACATCTTAAAAAAAAAAAAAATGTTTCTTTCGGCGACTACCTCTCAGCAGTCTTCTGGCAAAAGCTCTGAGAGTAACTAATTGCCATGAACAAGCTTCTCAAGTCTGTCGTTCGGAGTCGACATTAAACTGTAGGTCCCGTTACTCATGGATAAAAATTGACACACACAACATGAGTGCTGCGAGAAGCTAGGCCGTAATCCTGACACAGGGTTGTAAAGGCCAGTTATGTATGTATGTTTATAAAACACAATAATTAAAATGTAAAAGTACAAAAAGTTTAAAACACTTTGAAAAATAAAACTTATTTAAAAAATTAACAGCTGCTGTATTCATTAACAATATTTTATGGGTTATTAGGGGTTTATTTGTCAAACATCACAAAGAAATTTGTCAAATAAACAACAATCAATATTTTTTATAAATACGCCAGTAAATCTTAAAAAAAATTATGAATAATTCTTAATAAAACATGTAATAAAAAAGTACAGAAGTTTTTTAAGTTAAAAAAGCAAAATTTGCAAAGAAAACACTTTTTGATCATAATTTTGCTTGTATAGCTGGATGGAAATAACAATTTCCTATATGTATACTTATAAATCTATAATTTTCTACTTAGAACAGAATTTGTTTTAATTAATATAAGTTTATGGAATTTAAGCTGAATTATTTAATATTATTTTTTTTTTTAATTTTTTTATTTAACTGTTGATGATAAGGCATTTCCAGTTAAAGGGTATTTTTTATTTATTTTATTTTATTTTATTTTATTTTTTGATTCGATATAAATCAGACTGTTGTGTTTTGTGCTTTTCGTGTATTAACTTGGTCAATTACAAGTTAAGCTAAAATACAGAAGTACTTATAAGTAGCAGTTACTACTTGGTACTCAACTACTAAAAATCGGTGTTGTCTTTATATATATTCTACTAAGGGACAGGTAAAAGCATAAAGTTTTTACTACATTCTATATATTTTATAAAATTTTATACTTATAACTTCTCTATATGTATACGCTACACCACTGTAACAATTTAAAATATATTAACAATATGCTGGAGACCCGAGTTGGAGCCCCAGGAAGAGTGATCATTTTTTAACCCTAGAATACTAACGTTATTTAATAATACGTTAATACTAACGCCACGTAAATTTTACGTGCTATGGAATTTCGTCAAATCGAAGTAAGTTTAATAAGAATTCGAACCTATCTTTACTCATTGTGGGCCTTTATCTGTCTCCCGAATAAGAGGTTAGCAGTCAGATTATTATTTTTTAAAGTTGCAGACAAAAACAATAAACCTAACTAGGATGTCAATTCAACCAAATTTATATCTGAAATTGTAGCTTTTTGCAATTTATATTTCTGTCTAAGTTGAGTAATTTTAGAATTCGTGTGCTTCAAAATTGTGTTCAAAATATCTTTCGTCATGAATAAATTATATATATCTTTTGGCTCTATAGCCTCCTTTGCTATCGTCGTTGGCCCTAGTTAAACATGCAAATATTATTTATAAAAACAAACAGTGCCTCTAATTATAACCGTACCTGGTCGAATAAACATAATATTTCTTGAAGCGCATTTACCGCCTTCAATGGGAAGTTATTCCAAGCGTTGCCATTCTTGCCTAAAATAACGCTTTTTTTTGTTCTGCATTAGCTACAGTTATTTCCTCTGTTCCGTTTTTTTGTCGCTTATTACTTTTTGGTAAATACGGAATTTTTCGCGATATTTTAAAGGCTTCTGCCAATTATTTTCGATGTCATTTTCACCTGTTGCAGTGGGACACCAATTTTTGTCACCAAAACTGTCGTTGGTATCAAAATCCTCTTCTTCTTCCTCTTTATCAGTAACGTCGCTGATGTCACTAAAGTCACTGGAGTTTAGCAATGCCGCAACATCTTCACAGTTGAGACCACGTTTGGAATTCATTTTCACTTTTCTTTTACAGTCAATATATAAAATACTTCTACAATTTATTATTAAATTTTACTCTTACTACTAACACCACGTAAACTATACTATATGTATATAAACTTCTCGTTCTAAAAGCAGTTTAATGACTAAATATGCTTTGTTTATATTTTGCGTTTGTTCAAAAACTATTAAAAAAAGCACTTGTGGAATTTGATACAGTTATGCCGCTGTATACTTGTGTAGCAACAATAATAAAAAAACTAAACGTAAAATTTACGTAGGTTAGTATTCTAGGGTTAAATTCCTCTAAAACGCTTAAATCAGATGAAAGTTAAATTCCATAAAGAATTTAGATTTTTTGCAATGAAATTTTTTTCTTGATAATCAAAGCTGAAAATGATGTCCGTGAAGAAATAATACACTAACCAAATAGAACATATTTTCGACTCCAGCTACGGTAGATACTCTCATCAGAGTTCTTTGTGTCTGTACATCAGTGATGTCCACTACTACATAAACACACTTGCGCTTGTGTATGAAGCAGAGAAAAGACTCTGCTTACTTCTACCAGAAATGGGAATGTTCTAATTACTTTCTGTTAATAACTTCATAAATATTTCTCCATAATTCTGAGTAAAGTAAGTAATCGATTGTCCGATAGACATGTGACCGATCTATTAAGAATAAAAGAGTACCGAGGGTCATATAGATTTGGAGGAAATAATGAATAATTATTTCAGTTAAATAAAAATGATACAAAAAATATGCACTATCCAACCCTGCACTATGTTGGAGAGAAGCTAAAATATTAAAAGAGCAAGAGTAACAATATTTCTTTTTATTATGTACGTGTTTGACTTCGACGCAAGCAGAATTTGTTTTTCTATCACGCGTGATAGGGAAAGAGAATTGTGGACATCACTGCTGTACATATTCATAATCAAACATCAACTATTTAACTCACACTTTTTTCAGAAATGACATACTGAAATTAATTACAAAATCCTATATCAATAGATGGTGAGTTAAATAGATAATGTAAAAATTATTATGTACAACACAAAGAACTCTGATGAGACCTTCACAGCGGGCGTTGAAACTAGTTCCGTTTCACTAGTGTTAATCCTTATAAAGAATACTAGTTTTAGGATCCCAAGGCCGATATAATAATTATAAAATCAATTTCTAAAATTTTAATATAAAATGAAATGTAATGCTTATGAGGATAAGCATGCCCCCAGCAGAAAATAGTGCTTATCAGTAAGTTCCCAGCTGCATATGGTAATCAATGAGAATGGCATCGAGAAGGTAATTTCATGTGGCACACAAGTAAATATTGATTACCATGTGTATTCCCACATCTTCAGAAGAAGGAATTCATTGTTCGTTATTCTTTAAAATAATTAATAAATATTAATTTTATGGTTTACAATTAATGAATTCTAATAAGTACTTATTACGGGGGGACAGTAAAAACATTTATTACTTTTGCATGACATGATCTGTGTTGAGGGTAATGGTTTCCGGAATCAACAGATTATACATTCCTTGTATTACCTTCTCGATTCTCATTGATTACCATTTCCCGCTGAGCACTTACTCGTGCGCACCAAAATTACATGATTTTTATGTGAAATGTTCCGCTAAAATGCAAATAGTATAAAAAAAATCATGAACAGTACCTTATTCTGTAGCATTTTTGGAACCTTTAAGGTATAAAAAACAATATAATGCTTTCATTATTGCTTACAATTTTATTTATTGCTTCCAAATCTTAAAAATTTTCTGCTGGGACTTTATAGCCACTTAAGACTCGTCAGGTTAAAACTATAAATACTTTTTAGAATCATATCCCCTTAGTATATAAAAATCAAATGGTCATAGAGACATGCTTACCCCATAAGCACAATTTTGATTGTAAACTTTTGTAAAACTATTATAAATATGCATTAAAATAAGAAATTCCTAAAAATAAAAAAAAACCTTCCTGTCAAAACTATAATGAACACTCACAAAGTCGTAAAGCAGTACCAATAAAAACAAAAACACAAATTTAACAGATGTTGCACATTGAAAACTATTACCATGCATTAATGAACTAGTGACATTGCCAAAATTATGTCTAATGTGTTTAAAAATACTATACATTACAGTGTGCCACTGCAAATTGCTTTTAAAATGGTGAAACAAACTAAATTGTAATATAAAATAGCTATTGAGCAAAAATTGTTTAAAAATTTCTTTGTAAATCGGTTCTCGTTTACTTAACACTACGAGTATTATGAATGTGATTGAAGGTGTGAACTTGTAGTTGTATAGTACTTATATAAATATATTTATATTAATGAAATTATTATGTATAGATTTTTCAAAAGCATTATGGTTAGGAGAATTTCTACTAAAATTACACGTATGTGGACGCCTTATTTACTGTCTATGAAAATGAATTATTTTTGAATAAAAGACCAAATTAAATAAATTTTTTTTTACCTTTACAATTTATAGTTGTTTTTAATAAAATTCAATAGAAATTTGGGGTTTTTGTTCAAATATGTTTTTTTTAATTGAATTTGTTTTATTGAATTTTCTTTTATATTTTGTGGTTTTTAGAATAAATGTTTATGTTTTAAAAGCTAAATAACTTATTTTAAAAATTTACTCAAATTCATAATGGAGTTTATCCGTATATATACTCGTATATGTATTTTTTATTTTATAAATATGTGTTTTAATTTTTTATTTTAATATTGTAGACTTTTGTTTTTTTATATATGTGTCACAGAATAGTATCGATTTTTTTTGTATAAAAAAAAAGAAATTGTTTTTTTTTTGTATAAAAAAATTTAACTAAAAATATATGTATAATCGTATGTAAATATAAAAAGAATTTATTAAAATTATTACATAAAAAATTAACTAAATTGAAAAGGAAGGATGTACAATAATACAGCAAGAATTTTCTCTTATATTAATGAACTTTCATCATTTCGATGATGATCCAACTGGTTTATAAATAAAAAAAAAAAACTGGTGAATAAAAAAAGCTTAGAGCCACTTACATAGAAAATATTAATTGATTTTTAACAGGATTTAAAAGCAATTTTCTTCCAAAATTTGTTTAACAAACCTTTAATAAATCAAAAATATTCTTTAAAGTTGGCGTTTAGAATATAAAGTTTTGTAGTTTAAACATGTTTAGAAGACTTGATAAAATTGTTTAAACTTTTTGGTTTATACTAGTATAATAGATAAAATTAAAAATTTAACTGAAAAAGACACTAAAGTTTAGGTTTCTCTTTTGCGTAAAATTCATTGTTTTTTAGAACAGTTTATAGAGGAAAACTGACAGATGTACATATACATATCGTCGCAAGAATTAAAGAACGCTGTAACTGACAACACATTTAATGTTCACCAGAGTCAAAAAACCTGTATGAAAGTAGAACAAAGACACTGGTATTTTTCAAAACGCAGACGGCGTAAGTGAATTTCTTTTCATCATGAGACCAATAGTCGCGTATTTTTTTTCTGATAAAAATGATGCAAAAAACGTATTTTCGATTTTTTGTCAGTTACAGCGTTCTTTATTTCTTGCGACGATATGTATGTATTTCAAATCAGCATAATAAAGATGCCTTTGAACTGCAATTTTGAAATTCTCATATAAATGTAAGGATTCTATGAAGGTGCCATTTAGTAACAGAGTGGGCAAACAAACAAAATATTTCGAAAATGTTTCCACAAAGTCATAAACTTTTCAATTTTTTTAATCGTTTTGTACGTGAGCAAAACCGAAACAAATACTTTTTAAATGAGAAAGATGGCAAACGAAACAATTCGCTATTCGCTCTTGTGCTTGCTTTGGTATTCAATTACATTCGTATAATTTTTAAATTTTTTAAATTTTTAATTAAATTTTTTTAATTCTTTTTTCTCTTTTTGTTCTCATTCATTTTTTTTCTACCTACTCACATTTGAGTTAGTGTAGTTGTAGTGCTCGTAAACAAAACAATATACAAAACTTAATGCGACAATCGTTCTCATTGTTTTTGTTTTGTTTTTGTTTTACTCATTGTAAAGAACAAAACAAAATGAAATTAAACGTTTCGTTTTGTTTATTTTCCTACTCTGACTATGATGCATTTGAACAAAATGAAACGGTATATTTTTTGCTCGCTTTATATAAATAAATTTAAAAAATCTATGCATTTGTATATATTTTGTATATTTTCTAAACGAAGATGAACTTTCATTACGACTTAAAAAGAAAACTTGGATGTTAAAGATATCGAAAACTGTATTCATATTATTTAGAAACGATGATCTGAATTTATATGAAGAAGCATCCATATTTAAGATTATAAATTATAAAAAATTGGCTCTGTATTAATTGGAAAGATCAGTAAAATCGATAATAAAATCGATATTCTAAATTTAACGCTTTCAAATTTGAAACACATATACTAAAAATGTTATAATTTTGATATTAAAATTGAAAAAATAAATTTATAAACAATTTATATTTTACTCGTAATGCAGTGAAAACTTAAATAAAACATAATTCATTTAAATCATAATTTTCTCGACATAAAAAAAATTCGTATGTATTTCTTTATATGTTTGGTAACTTATTTCTTAAACAATTACACTTAGAAATATAATTTTTATATATTATTTTTTTTTTGTTATAAAAAATAAAGATTCTTGTAAAAACTGTAGTACTTTAGTACTTAATAATTGATGATAATGAAAATATCAAATAATTGCTTTGCCCATTAGATATACAACATATGTATGTATGTATGAGTACTACTTGTAGTATTTAAATACAATTGTATGATGAATGTAAAAATATTGTTTTTTTTCTTTTTGGAAAATAAGAAAATCGTAAAGAAATTATTATATAATATTATTTATATATATATAAAAAAATTAAATAAAATAAATTGATAATAAACACATTGCGTATATATCACACCATATTGAGAATATAAAGTTTTTGTTTTTTTTTGTTGCTGTTTTTTTGTTTTTCTTTTTTTCTTCGTTCGCTCTAAGGATTACACTATTAAAAAACCAACACTCTACATTCCTATGCCTAAAGTCTAATGTTTCTACACTTAAAGTGCATACTTGTTCTTTGTGTTCTTAACGAATCATGTGCAGCTTCCAGCGTAACACAAAATATGCTATAATTCTTAGACCTATAAAAATGCCAATTAAGGCCAGAGCATCAATCCAATATTCAGCTTTATCCATAGACATTTCCTCCAGGAATTTTTTGGGACTACGAAAATGACAATACATAGCGTTACATTGCAATTTAGCACGATCCATGCCATATATGGAAACCATGGCTCCTAAAAAAGTTTAAAATTTAAGTTTTAAAAAAATATTTTAATATTTATAATAACAAATTACCTTCAAAACCATATCTCACATAGCTGACATAAGTTACCCATTGTAAATAGCCTGGTATAGTATCAAAATTAACAAAAAATCCCGAAAATAATATAATTGGTATTGTGGTAACTGGCCCCAAAAATACACCCGCTTCTATGTTCATACCAGCACCTATGAGTAGACCCAACGATTGGGCAACCAATGATGTTAAAACACATATGAATACAAACATTGCCATACGATGTGGTTCCATGGGTTGCGATGTTAAATAATATACAACAATAACATAAACACTAGAGAATACAATCTGTGTAAAAAAAAAAAAAATTAAAAGAAATCAAGTATATGTAACAATGTTTACATTTTTGTAATGTACACTCAACTCTCTTTTTATGCGTTAGATGTATTCCAAAACAAATAGAATAAAAAATTATAAAATTATTTTCAGTCAATCCTTTAGTTCTGTTATTTTTGCTTTCCCTATACGTAGGATAATCGCCTTGTCGTGGTGTCGAGGCTTACACTGAAAAGACTCAACTGGATAAGCTGGCGAAAAGCAATAGGCACTCTGAGTGCTGGCTTCATTAAAAAAAAGCACATTTCAGATTACTGACCATCGATTACACAACTGTACTCTAAAATGTCACCAATTAGTCTTTTAGTTAATCAGTGAATTTGGGGAAACGTGAATTAATTTTTACCAAGCGGGTTCATATTTCTAGTTTTGTTTGCGTTATTGAATATTTTTCACTAATTAAAAAAATTATTTCTATCAATTCATTATGTATTACTACTTCAGATATATGTAGAAGAGATATTAGATCAGGTAGTCCAGATAGTTAGTCTACCAAAAACGATTACAATAAGCACAAATTACCGTTTCGTAGCCATTACAGGACCATACTTAATTCACCCAAGCAGAAAAAGCAACTACAGCCAACCGGAACTGTCTACATAAATAGTGGAGTGGAACGAGTTTTGGGCTTGTGCACTGCCCCAAGGTACTTCAATAAATTTTAAACGTCTAACTTCTAGATCTAAGCAATCACAAAGAAAATTATCAATAGCCCAGCAGAAATTAGTGCTTACTCGTATGCTATTTTGTAAGGGAGAAATTGTGAACAATCACTTACAAGTGCACATCAGTAATGCATGAGTTTTATATAAATGAGCCGCTAAAATGCAATAGAAATGCACATTTATTTCGACCAGTAAGCAAATAGTACAAAAAATCTAAAATAATACCTTATCCTGTATAATTTTTGGAAGCTTTAGGGTATGAATAAACAACATAATGCTTCCGTTATTGCTTATAATTTTATTTATTGCTTCCAAATTTGAAAAATTTTCTGCTGGGAGTCTCCCTCTCATAAGTATTCCTATAATTTCCGCAGTGAGGGTTAGAGAGCAGACCCTTACTTTCACCATATTTACCAATCATCCAATGACCAGTGTATACGGCTGTAAGCTTGAGCATTGAATGACTAGGGATCCCCAATATTGATGGAACTCCATATGTTCTGTCCTTTTCCGCGAAAAAAAACTTTGGGATTTCCCCTTTAATGACAGTCCTAAGGTAACACATATCAGAGTTGAAAGTAACAGACGCCTTCCCACGGAGATGCTTTTAGCAAGCCGATTCGCCCTTTCATTCTTCAAAATATCCATACAATGCGAAGCTGAGGCCAAGAAAATACTACAAGCATCACTATAAAGCTTTAGCTCCTCTATCAATCGGCAGAGTTGTTATTAGTTGACACCAGAATTCCGAGAGCAAAACTTAGTAATTATAAAGCTGCCAAACTTTTAATCACCTGAGAAACATTAGACGTGTCTGGTAAAAAAAAGTATCCTGCACAGTTGTTAATATCGGAAAAAATACCAGCTCTCACTCTGGATTCCATCTTAGAAACATTTGTCAAGACTGAAATACTTGTACAAACTCTGCCTGTTTTTTATTTTTTTTACTATGCAGGAATACTATAAAATCCAAGTTCCGGAAGGCTAGAAGCGTACATGACTTCTTCAAATGCGGAGGAAGTATCTTCAGGATACAACTGTAGTCACCAAGAAGTCCTCCCCAAAGCTTAAACCTCCTCAGCCAAATTGCATTCTGATTCAAAATTGACATATCTAGCATGAAAATAGACAATATTAATACACATAATGACGTTAAGAACAGCATTGGGAAGAGTTCAGCTGTTAAAGAATCGTTCGAGGTTTGAGTCCATAATGTAAGTAAAACATATCATATTCATTCACTCCTGGACATGCAGATCCCTATAAGATGAGAGTTGAAAAGATTGACTATCCAATCTGGGGTGACGTAGTGTATTGGTTAGAGCGCTTGCATACAATGCAAAGCAGCTCAGGTTTAAATCCCAGCAAAGAAAATAATGAAAAACAAAAATTTGTGGTATTTCGAGGCTTTTACTAAAAAGTAAAAGAAAGAAGTGCACCTTACATTCCACCCTATTCATCAATGGCATCAAAACAAATGATCGGAAGAAAGCGCCGCCAACTGAGAAATAGTAGAGAACAGAACTAAGCAAGGATCGTAACCTACCAACTTAACATAGGTCCTCACCCCTTCACAATTAACATTGAGGCCATGTCTCTATCCAACGACAGATAGGGAAATTACTGTGATCATTCAAGGCTTAAGGTATAACACTGGTCTTTGAGTGATCAATTGATAGCAATTTGTCTCATTGCCCTCCATAGTAACGTAAAGCGCTTAATTGAATGAAAAAAAAACTTCATCTAACTCTCTATCAACTGAGTATTGGTCTTAGAAAAAAAATTATTAATCAGCAGTTTTGACCAATTCTTATTGGATTTCTGTTTGTTAATTTTTTTAATATTTTTTTATTTTTGTTAGTAAATTTTGTCTTAGTCCCTCTAAATTTCGAAAAGAGTAATTTTTGCTAGATTTTTCTGTAGAAGTACCCAAACAGACCTACTTTATTATTTAAGGACAATTTTATGCAGCATCTTTTGAGGCATAATTTAGCTAAGTGGGCACAGTTACAAAGGTAGTCGTCTTGTCGTAAATAAAAAGAATATTCATACAAATTTAAATGATATATGCCAGTGTTTTTTAAATTTAATTTAAAAACCGCATAACATCATAAACGTATAACAATTAAGCGCATAAAAAGAGGTTTGCATGTATTCACTTACCTGAAATGGTAAATCTGCTATAGTTTTAGCAAAGTAAAATGCTTTAAGTGAATACCAATAGTTGAGATGCTCTCTCACAAATACTGACATTTCCGTGGGGACTATAAAAAAGAAGATTACGTTTTAATAGGTTTTTACTGTTTTGTTTTTAGCAAAGGTTACTCTTACATGTTAATATTGTTGGCATCATGGCCGTAAACATGGTAAATAGTGTTGTAAAGAAAATACAACCAGCATTACTCATCACCTTTGAAGCCTCGTTACCAACATCATAATAAATCATACCTATGATAGCGCCTACAATAATGTGTGATACCAAACGCATATGGGTTAGCATACGATCACGCATAATTGTTACAAAGGAACGTTTGAGCAAAATCCAAAACTGTGTCCAGCCACTGGTGGGAAAACCGGATTTATTAGGCAGCGTTATAACCGATTCATGAGAATCCAATAAGGATGTAGTGCAACCGGCACCATTAGTGCTAGTACTGCCGCCACTTGTACCTCCTCCACAACCACCACCATTAGCACCACCTCCCGCACCTGCAACATTAGTTACAGCATTAGTTATGCGATCACTTCGAGATGTATAACTACAACTATCATCACCATTATCGTTGCGTGGTATATTAATGACAGAACAATCAGATTGTTGGCTGTGCTGTGATTCCAATTTCGGTGGTTTTAAAATGCTAGAATTTAGCTCTAACTCTGCTGCTGTTGTGGGTTCATCCATTTTAAGTTTCTCATCCTCCAATGTTACTGTAGTAGTATTTGTTGAATTGCCCCCATTGGCTGTATTGCCATTGCCTTTGATAATATCATTATTAATATCTTTTGACAGATCTAGGCCATAATTTTTATGGCTGTATTTTTTGCAGACACCACTCTTAACGGCAGCCACCAATTTTGGCACACACTCTCCATATTCCCCACTCGCCACTTCCAGTACATAATCAGCTGGATTATGATATGAGGGACAATCATAACCCAATGAAGATAAAAATGGTACCAAACCTTTTACTCTACCTTCATACATGCACTGACCCTCGGCCAGCATATACAAATGATCGAATTTCTCAAAGAGCCTGGCTGACGGCTGATGTATGGTACACACAATGGTGCGGCCACCTCTGGCCAGCGATTTCAGTAGTGATATTAATTGGAAGCACGTCGAACTGTCTAGACCCGATGTGGGCTCATCGAAGAACATTACGGGTGGATTATTAACCAATTCTAAGGCAATTGATAAACGCTTGCGTTGACCACCCGAAAGATTACAAGTCTTTGTATTGCTTGATTCGATAAGACCAATTGTTTCGAGTATTTCATCGACTACAACTTTTTTGGCAGCCAAGTCCATATTTTTTCCTAATTTAAGATTGGCAGACACCATCATAGCCTCACGCACAGAGAGATTTGCAATCAGCACATCTTCTTGCATAATATAACAGGACAATTTGCGAAAACGCCTGAGATTACGTTCTTTGCCATTTATCAATACCGAGCCGCTCAGTTGAGAAGTTCTGAAAGGGAGAAAGTAAAAAAAAATTAATAGAGATTTTTTATAAATTCGATTAAAGACAGAAAACGCCTCATAAAGTTGAGAGTTTAGACCTTTGTAATCAGCCACAAACTATTTTTGAAAATAATTTATCACTGTCAAAGTGCAAAAAGAACGCATAACAAGAGTTGTACATATTTCTAAAATAAGTGATACTTTCGCCGAAAAATTATTTTTTTCACTAAAAAGTAAGTTTTTTATCTGACCGTTGTTGCAAAAACTCTCAAAAGAATTTCTTTTAATATCCTTTATAATCGTTACGGTACATATTTGAAATAAATTTATTTAAAATATAAATGTACTTCTATATATTCGTATTAATAGTTTAAGTTTTATATTAAAAATTTACATTCTATTTTAAAACATCTTGACCAGCTACTTTGCCATAAGTAACAATTCTATATAAAAAAGTAATTTAATATTTAAAAAGAAATGTATTTCTCTTTGCCCTTTCTTGCAAAATTTTTTATTATTTGGTAGATAGCCTTTATAATAGACGAAAATCTCAACAAAGAATCTAATAAAAGTATAAATGATTGTAATATCTTGGGGAGAAATGTGTGTGTTTAAAAATGTAATACATATTTTATATTCTGGTGTATCAAGATTTATAGATAAAAGCAAGTTAAGTGGCTTGTACATATTCAAATATTAAAGATATTTGCAAAAATATGTACAGTGACTGTTAAAAAGGAGCATTTTTTTACCGAAAATCAATAAAATTGAAAAAAGTTGCGTGTACAGGGTTATTCATATTTCATGATTGAAACATGTATTATTATACTAACACCTTGCCATTATATACGAACTATAATATGGTTTGGTTGCAACAGTCGAACCATTTAAGGTTGTACATTTCGGGCGATATATCGGCGATAATCTAACGATTGCTGTATTTTAATTGCTCAAACATAGAAGATTATTCACCTGTAGTTGATGTAGTCTTACAAAGAAAATTTAACGGCATAAAAATACATGATTTTAAAGGCCAATTGACGACGCCAAATGTAGTTATTAATTTCTCATATAAAATCGGCTTGTGATATTGTCTTGCTGAAACCACATATCATACAGTTCATAATCTTCTATATGGATCAAAACAAGTCGGTTATTGTTTGTACAATTACTTTTGTGGTATTTAATCCCTACTTGACTCAATTTTGTGTGTTGACGTAACCAGGGGCTTGAAAAAGATAGTCACTAAAAAAACTTTGAAAATTAAACACTACAAGCCTGTTGATTTAATACTCAGCATATCTACATACATACATACATAATTTTCCATTACAACGCTGTGTCAGGGTTTCGGCTTAGCTTCTCACAGCACTCATATTGTGTGTGTTAATTTTTATCCATGAGTACCGGGACCTACAGTTTAAAGTCCACTCCGAACGACCGATTTGAGAAGCTTTTTCATGGCAATCAATTACTATCAGAGTTTTTGACAGAAGACTGCTGAGAGATAGTCGCTGAAAGAAATAATTTTTTTCATATTTCTTTTTCTCAAGATGTCAGAGCTGAAATTTGAACCCAGCGATATCATCTTTAGATTATCCATGTCATTTATTTGTAGTTTTGTTTAGACTACAAATGATCCGCCACAATTTTACTAGCACAACTGCACTACAGTACAGCTCTTCAAGTTTCTTTATAATAATCTTGATTATGAAGACCACAATCTACTCGTAATTTTTGAGTAACAATGTTGAATCACTTTTTCTGTGTTATTAAGTTTTAACTATTTTAAAAAGTTATACGCCTATTATATATAGGAAGTTGATACTGAAAATTTTGCAATATAGAAAATCATGGCAATATCTATTCCTATATAATAAATATTACTAAATGGCCTTAAAGCAAGTAAGTAAGTAAGTAAAATTTAATTTCAGTTGATTTTTTTTTGTCAAACTAAAAATGTTATGGTTTTAGTGGCAAATAAACTTTCGGGTCTTGCAAACATTACAATCCTATATCTGCCTACATTTTATTGGTGTTTGACTTAGGTTAGGTTAGGTTATATTGCCCGCTGATCAGTGGAACAGTCCACCTAGGCCAAAAAGTCCCATTGTGATGCCGCACAAGACAACGACCCTAAATTTTGCCAAATCGTAATCAATCTTCAATAACGAAGCGATCCACATAACTCACTGGAACTTCAGGGCCAAATGTCCCGTAGTTACGACCTCTTTTTTCAGGCAATAGCTACATAAAATAGAACTTCCTTATCACAGACGGACAGCATGTCTACCCACTAACCAGAAAAAATTTCCACCACAGCCGAAAGCCTTCGGCTAGGTAAGCCCAATAAGTGAAAACTCCTCCTCCGGTCAACAGTTGGCCACAACTCCCTCGGCTGTCTACAAAAGAGACCAATTCTCCATCTCCTGGAGAATAAATCACCGGCCCAACTTTTAAGACGCGGTAGATAAGTCGTCGTGCGGGAGTTTATGTGTTCTATCCGCCATGACAAGTGGCATTCCAACACTGTCCGCGTGTTTGACTTGGTTTGTTACGTTTGCAAGAACTGCCAGGGCATTTGCAACGAAGTACCAATAAAGAGAGGAACTATTAGGTATATTTGAAAATTATCTTTTATAAAAGCTTTTGTAAAACAAAGTGTACATACAATGTATATCGATAACGATATCTTATAAAAAATTGCTTCGAAGGACATTAAACTTTTATCATTCTGAATCTTTTATTTTGAAATGTAAGGATACATAGTTTAGAATAATCTTGTTCTTCCTTAAAAAACAGTAACCCAAAATACTCATATAATCCCCATAGATGTAACACTTTAAGTAATTAAAGACGATTTAACCATTATGGCTTTAAGAATAAAACATGCACATACTCGTACATGTGTATTTACTTAATTTTAGTTTTGTGCTATTTTTAAACTCTTTTATAAAGAAAATTTTTTTTTGCACTGTACGTTTGTCGTACGAACGACCTAAAAAATCTTTGCAAAAAAATGAAATGAATGACATAAGAAAGAGAATTTCTTTTTTTTTCGTTAAAAATGTTGAAAAATTTTAAGAATGAATACAAACACATACTTTGAAAAACTATTTGCAGTAAAAAGGGAAAAAAAAATTACCAGAAATAATGAAATACAAAGCTAAAGAAAAAACTAAGAAGAAACTAAATTTTTTACGATAAATAAAAAAAAACTTAAATTTCGATATACATATATAACTTATATAAAAAACTCAATAGTAAACAAACACTTACTATTAAATAGTTTTTAGTTAACGCACATAAGTACCATATTATGGTAATTAGAAAAGGAAACCTTAAAAGTAAACTGTGGAACACGTATGTACATATATATGGTTTTCCAATAGGGACTGATAAACTTTGACAGTTGATAACGGCCGTCTGTCAAATTAGTTCCCATTTATAAGTATTTTATGCTAAATCATCATGGACGTGCAAATAATAGAATTGTTTGTTTATTTAAAGTGTGTTCTGTTCGAGCAACGTAAATAAAATGTTCATCGAAAATTCTTCCTGAGCGATGGGGATAAATGGGTACGTGAACAAACAAAGTTTGAAACGATACGATTTTTTATGTCGTTTCAACAGTACAGCAGTACGTGCCACATAACTCATGCCACATTGTATATTCTGCACAAGCGATTTGAGGGTATGATCATCTCGCGTAGAGGAAATGTGAGATCGTGAGAGATCGTGCTATTTGAATTTATTACAATCTTCCTGTTTTATTGAATTGCAAATGCATGCGAATAAGGCACAAACCACAGTCAATACAACCCAGGCCATCGGTTATATTCAGCGGGATTTATGAACTGGCGTTATGAAATATTGACGAACTGTATTACACATATAATGGCATCAATTGGTCTTTTAAATTATTAAAAAATTTCGATGATAACTCACACGGACTCTTTATTTAAATTTAAGTAAAGGAAGCGCTTAATAGAATACACGATGTAAGGAAATATTGCAGTTTTATTTTGTTTTCTTTACTTACTTGTATCCGGCTAAAATATTCATAAGAGTGCTTTTGCCAGCACCAGACGGTCCCATAATAGCTGTCAGCTCACCATTACGAAATTTTCCCGACACGCCTTTTAGTATAGTTTTAAAGCCACGCCGTCGTCCTTCCGATACTGAATATGAGATTTCTGTAAATTCTATATCGACCGGAGGTCGTTGTGGCAAATGCGATAATGCTACCTGACCTTTCTTTTGTCCATTTGGGCTACAGTTGGGTATTTTAGGTGCCAATATATGATTACCGGATATACCGCCATTGCACAGATTATTTTGGGAACTGTAAGTACAAAAAAAAAGGAGACAAATGCTTAAATATATATTTGTTATAAATATAAGAATAAAAAAGAGTTTATAATTTTATTATGCGTTATTCGGTTTTAAAATTTATTATTATTTTGTGCTATACTATATTTCATTTTATTAAGAGTATACTTAACCCTCAAATTTCTTAAATTTTATAAAATATTGAAGTAAAAACATTAGTTCCTCCTAATAGTTTAATAATTATTAAACAAAATTCGGTATTTAGCCCTACGGTTCAATTATATTAGAAAATGCATCTGCTGTATATAAATATCGTCCTATTACTGTATTATCTTCAATTGACAAAATATTTGTAAAAATATTGTATAATAGACTGCTATCTTTACTGGGACTTAAAATAATATATACGATTTTCAATTTAGATTTAGGCAGGAATACGATACCGAGAATGCTGTTGTACCAGATATTGGGAATGTCTCAAAAGGTCTTGATAAAGGGTTTTAATTAAAGCTTTTGATTTAGGAGATCACAAGATAATGCTAAGTATATTACAATATTATGGTGTTCCGAATCGTGGTTTTTTGCTGTTCGAAAAGTACACGGCGTTCCACATGAATAGGTGCAGTCTTTTAGCAATAAATTTAAGCTTCTCTCAAGATAATTAATGGAGAGAATTTTCTTGTACTTATTATTAAAGGTTTGATAATTAAGAAAAAGAAGGGTGAACAAGAACACTCGAAAAAGTTTCGTTAGATGTTATCTGTGCTTGTTTTTGTAGTTTGTAAAAAAATGGTTTTATTTTTGCGTCCCTTGAATAGCTGCATATTAAATACATGGTACGGAGTTCGGTGTTGTGTATATGCATTGGAAATATGTATAGAATGCTACTACTATGATTGATGAATACAATGTAAACGCACATTGTCATTCATTTATTATTATGATTTAAGAAGTAGCCTCTTAACCCTGCTACTACGTTAGGGTCATTTTATGACCCAAATTGCATTTTTCCGGCGAGTAAAGAGAAAAAGACCTTTACAGAATGCATTACTTGTAATAATTATGTGTGTCCATCGCACCGAAACACCAAACATAAGTTTATATAAAACCTACTGCAATCATCACGAGTCTTCAAAACTTTTTTCTTTTGTAAAAATTAATATTTTTATAATAAAAATATATCGGGTCATAAAATGACCCACAACATAATATACGTAAGTTTTTTCTAACGTAGTAGCAGGGTTAATATTAGTTTTAAGCCAACCGATACTTTTAATAATTTGTAAACGACTCTTGCTTTTCTTTTAAATCAAGACATTGAACACAGAACAATCAAAAATTTAGAAGTTATTTTAGATTACAAATAGAAAAATTAAAAAATCTGCGAATTAGAATAATATTGTTAAAAGCTGTATTTGTGAAATTTATTTTTATTGGCTATTGTACTTAGTAGGGACATAAATATTGTTACTATTTTGATCATACCCATTAGAACAGTAAAATAGAACATACCTTTTTTTATTATCACATGTTTTTTGAAAGGTAACCTCTATAGTGTTAGTCAGTTACGGCAATTTGAAATTGTGTTAACTGTACCCATGAAGTGTAGAAAGAAAAAAAATATATTTTCACAAACGCTTCGTCCGCTTGGCATTAATGATTAAACAGAATACAACCGCAATTTCAGGCAAAAACGTCTCTCAGAGAAAACGTGCCCAAAATTAAAACGACGGCCGCAACTTCACGAACTGTCATTTATTATTTTTACATTTCTTGCATGTAAAGCTATAAAAAATTAAGTTTATGAGAGTTTTTGCAAAGAATTGAACTTATGTTTTATAATTTAATCATCTTTCTTTTTCAATTATTTTTACTAAAATATCACCCATTTTATTTAACAAATTCCAAAGTTTATTAATTTATTTAAACTTTCAAATGCTTTTTCGATTTTCTTTTGTTCTTATTTTTCTTTGTGCCAACAACAAAAAACCAATGGGTTTGTTTACAAAATGTATGAAATTTAATAAAAGTGTGGTAACATTGTTGAGAGAATTTGTTTCTAAAAATGAGAGCATAAGAAAAATCGCTGTCAAAATAAAATAGATTCTATTTCACGACTGCATTCTCCAGCGTTTTTATCTGTCAATTTGTATAGAAAAAAACGTCATGCCCCAGTTCTGTTTAATCATTTAGTCACGTATTGGTCTACAGGTGTATACAATTGTCCGAAGAGACCGGAGATATAAAAGTCCTGGCTGGGCCGTCCACGTACCATATGGACAGAGCAAATAATCAAAGCCGTCAAAGTAAGAATTCAACGAAATCTTCTCAAGAAATAGAAAATCGTAGCCCGTCAGATGGAAATCACATAAAAGTTCATTAGTTGTATTATTAAAAAAACATGGGTTTGGAGCTTTTAAACGGCGTACAGGACATTTGTTGACTGCAGGTTTAAAAAACAATAGGTTAGGAAAATCCAAACGTCTTTAGGTGAAGTACGCTGATAACTTATATCGAAAAATCTTGTTTACGGAGGAAAAGTACTGGTTTGGTGGGGTATCTTTTACGATGAGGTGAGTGACTTGAATTTGTGTGAACAAGGGTCAAAACTCGGCCAAAGTTTACGAAGAAACTGTTTTGGAAATAGTTCGCTTCTAAAACCAGCCTTGGACTTTCCAACAAGATTCTCATAGAAAGAAGAGCCCAGAAACTAAAATATATGTAGATGCTGAGCCCCAAATAAAGTGATATTAGTTCTAGTCATAGGCAACAAAGAAATAATTTTGTTGAACTATGTTATTTATTGCATGTAAAATTTTTCGTACGGAAAAACCAATGAAAATAAATTTGTTCACATAATTATACACAATACCGATTACAATATCGATCGTTTTGGAACCCCTGCATGGAAATTCCCATATATACATTGTATATTTATATGTATTTTCACTAACATTTTTCTCTTACAATTACTTCCTATTTCCTTCTTTCCGTAATGTTTATCTCTAATATTAGTATTATATTGCATAGCATGAGTAAAAGTCATTACGGTAATAAAAAATATTACAACCAATAAAGCTTTTATTCTAATTTTACAGAAAAATTTCGTTATGATCTGATTTGTGGAAAATTTGGTACAACTGTTAAGTTGCACATTCTGCAATCTTACTTTTGTTATTTAAAACTCATTTCTGAACATCGATTTTTTATAAAAAATATTGTTTTAAAAAAATTATCCCTTGACCACAAGTTGTCCTAACAATTATAAATGAATTAAGAAAAAGGCTTGCATTTATTAACTCTTCTATTACTTGATAAGTAGAAGTTAATTCAATATTTCCGTTTAACACTTTTTAACTGTCAGCAGTATGTATAAAATTTTATTTAATCCCCTCATATTTTCCTAAAACAAAAAAAAAAAAACAAAAAAACTTACTGCTTTGTTTTTAACCAACAACGTTTATGTGGAATTTTTCCATTATCAGTTTCCTTGATGTGTGGTTGTTGATTCTTGTGCTGTTTTTCATAATGATGTTGCTGCTGATAGGGTTCGTGTGAATCTTGATGCTGCTGCTGCTGTACTGAAGTAACATGACCATTATTGGTAACAATTGTTTGTACAAAGGATATTGGTCGATGTTGTATATGATGTTGATTTAAATTACATTTATTATCATTAACCATATCTCCATAGACCTTCGCATATGCCGAATGACGTCTTAATTGAACATCCTTGCAATGGCTGGTATAGATGGTAGGCGTTGTACTATGATTTTCTCTTGGGCAGGATGGTGGCGAACGATGGACAGGACAAATTGTTGTAGCATTATCGATAAATGCTGTATTTAAAATGCCACCCTCTGAATCCATATGAATACGTAGATTCGCATGATGATTACTGCTCTTTGCGGCACTACCATTATAATTACTATTAATGCTGTTGTTTGATGGTGTTGGTGCTTCCACTAGTGGTGATGATGATATGTTTGCTGATGGCGTGTTGCTGGGGGTAATAGTATTTTCAGTGTTGGATATTTTGTTGTCACTGCTGCAGTCGATATTGCTTTTAGTAGTTGTATTCACTTTTAAGGCAGGTATTGTATTATATTTTACTTGGTCCGTTTTACAAATATTCAAAACTAAATGTGCTTTGCTATCTACACTATTACAACGAGTTAAAGATAATTGAGTTTTATCTTGATTGTTGGACTCCTGAGAATCCAACGAGGAATCTTTTTGCACTATGGATACTGTAGATGACGACATTTTTATGCACTACTTGTCACTATTCAAGTTGAGTAATTTTTCACATTCTAATTTAATTTAATTTAATTTGTTATTTTATTATTTTTATTTATTTTATTGTATAACGTACTCTAGGTTTTTTTTTAATTTTTCTTTAAAATTTTTTAAATTTGTATAAAATATTTAATAGCGCCGGCTCTTTTATATAGCAAAAATGTGTCTGGCCATTTGTTTAAGTGTTCTATTACAAATGATTGGATTTTGTTTTATTTACTAACGCCGTTCAAGAAGATTTATTTTTAAATTTTTGTCATCATCGTAAAAATGAAAAATAAAAAAAAAAACAAAATTAAATTATGTGTGCTTTGTTTTTATAACAGCATATCATCATCATCATCATCAAAGTCCAATTTTTTCCATTATTTTTAGTCAAGTTTTTGTAAAAGGTTTTTAGCGTCACTTTAATTTAATCTTTTTTTATTAGTTTCAGCATCATTTAAAACTTTATGCGTCTATTGTACTTTGTTATTTGATTCATCAGCTTCTGTTTAATACTGGTCTTATAGCAGCATATTAAGTTTGCAAGTGTTTTTTTTATATATAAGAAAGAACTTTAATATTACACCGTTTCCAAAAAACAAAAAAAAAAAAAAAAAACAAAAAAAATTCGTACTTAATTCTTCCAGCTAACGAGTAGTTTTTGTAGCACAACAAATTATTTTTTTTAATTATTGGAGACAACTTGAGCCAAATAATGCCGGTGGATGATTGACAATAATAATTAATTAGGGGTGATTATATTGCTCATGATTCGTGATTGCAGTGGGGCACTGGGCGAAATACTTATCAGAGAGCTTATACATACATGGGGTAGTTAAACATTTTTGTTTAATTTCTTTTGTTAAAAAAATTTTGTTGATCAGTTTAAATATATTTTTTTAAACATATTTTTACCTGCAATACTCTTTGTTAAAACAACTATTAATGCATTGTACGTGCTTTTGTGTTAATTTTTATAAAATGTTTTATGAATTTTATTTTTTAGAATTCAAGTTTAATTATAAGTTCTTTAGTTTACACAATAATTAAGGTATTGTCGTCTTTAAGTATTTTAGTTTGTGTTTTTGAAAACAAAGTAGAAACACGTTTGTATTACAGTCTACTTAATCTCATGTGGAAGTAATGAAACTTTATAATTATTTTTACCTATTCAGTTACTTTATAAACAGCTGAATATCAACATAAAATTTGCAATACGATACTCATATGTTTCAAATATTTAAAGTAAGCTTTGTTGTTTTTTTTAAGAGTGAAAAGAACGAAACTATAATACAAGCAAAGTATAAAATTCATATCAAACTGACACTGTGTAAAAGCTTTAGATAATTGCAGGCTAAATAATTAAAGGGCCTTTAAAATATTTACTGTATGCGAAAATAGATCAGTAACATTGTTCTTTGGCAAAATCCTATATCATCAACGATTGTCCTGAGTTAAATAATATTAAATGATGACAAAACTTTAATTGAATGTTATTTTCTTATTTAATTGCAATTAAAATTACTTATTTAAATTTTAAGAGTTTTGTAATACATATTTATCATACAATTAAACTCGTTGGGATACATAAGAGATTATTGAACAAATATTGTCACACCATACATGTCTGCAGGCTTCTTTGTTTTCCCGCAAGAAAACATCTTTGTTTTATAATGAAATTAGAAGAGAAAGCGCAGCATAATTTAATGACCTGTAAACATATAGAGATTTTTTTCTAAAGAAATATATTTATAACTTTTCTATTACTTAATGAAATGTAATGAGATAAATTTCTATTGAAATGAATAAACATCCAAATGAAGAGTAAAAATTGTTATCAATTATATTTGATTTATTGCTTTAGATTTGCAATAATATTTATTACTGATAAACAGGGAAACCAAAAATATGATCTAAAAAAAGTGTTTTATGCGCATAAAATATGCAGTAAAAAGTTAGAAATATGATCTAAAACAGTGATTTGCAACCTGTTTTTGTTGCCGCACACTTTTAATAATTTAAAAATTTGGCGACACACAAAGAAGATACTCGTAAGTTAATATAAAACACTAAGTATACGTGGAAAATTGTAATACTCGTAATATGTTCAAAGCTTTTTTGGCTATCATTCGATAATCGCATTTTATGGTAATCCAAAATAAATTAATTCTTCTGAATGCTTTAAAAATAAATCTCGATTATTGAAAAGCAAAATTATATCACTCTCTTGATTCAAAGTCAAATACAGAAATATCCGTTGGTGGGGTGTCATAAAGCCATAGGACATAAAGCCATATGGCGTTAAGTCCCATTCCACTGAGACATAAGGGCATATACCAAAAAGTCTCAATATAATGGGACTTAACGCCATAATTTTTTTTTCCAAAATGAGACATAAAGCCATATTTTTGATAACGATTTTTGATAAATTGTCTTTGATGTAAACTCTCACACAGTTTTCAAAAATTGAAAATTTCATGATTGCAGAGAACAATATTAATGAAGTCCATACATCCGATGATGAGTCTGAAAACGAAAATAAAGAAAATCTAGAAGAAAAATGTACGAAAAACAATAATAACCTTAAAGAAACTCTATTATGCGTAATTTGATTCGATAAGGAAAGGCAATTAGTGTTTAATCCAATTAAATGAAGCAAGTAAATCAAAAGGAAATAAAACGTTATGCCCAATTTGTCGGACAATAATAAAGGATGTTCTGTTCATTTATTCTTAAAAGTTATATATTTATAATTAATTTAATTAACTACATTACTACATTATTTTTGTTAACATTCTGTTGAAGGAAAAATTTTATTTTATTTTTTTTGTTACTTTCATTTATAAGAATTATGCTTAAGTTCCAAAAACAAAAATAAACAAAAAAAAAAATTATATAATCTTAAAGCTTAATGCCCGTATTCATAAAAAATAATACAGGTTTATTAATTCCTTATTTTATAATTATTCCATAGAAATATGTCAAATAAGCACTCTATAAACCAATTTTTATTTTTATGAATACGGGCATAAATATATTTATATTTTAGTTTACAGAAGCAAACATTCTGGAAACAGGAAAATTATAGTGGAAAACTATTAATTTTTCCTTTTACAAAATGTTCACAGTTTTAATTCCTGGAGCGTACAAATTTTTAATTTTTTTAAATCATTTATTTCATAGATAAATAGGCATATTAACTGAAATAAAGCATTTATAACGCAAAACATCAAATGGGACATAAAATCATAATGGCTTTATGTCCCATTCCACTAAAATTGATATGAGACTTAAGACCATATCAAAATTATGGCTTTATGTCCGTTTGAATTGAGACATAAAGCCATTATGGCTTTATGTCCTATGGCTTTATGACACCCCACTATATCCGTTATGAGAAATGGATGACTAACCCAATCAAATTTTTTTATATCTAATTTTGGGCAATAATGAGTAATTCTCTCCTCTAACTTTATCAAATGGTCAATAACAATTGTTTTAATAGTTTTATAACAGTCTTTTGGTACTGACTCAAACTTTTCTAAATTGCTTTTCTGAGCTTTATTCTTCCATAAAGTTATTTGTTTTTGAAATCCCACCACCTTATCGGTTGAGTTTAAGATATTTTTATTAGGCCCTTGTATATTTATTTATTTATGTTATAAAAAATATCAAAAATGTCTGATAAGTAAGCCAGTTTAGTACATTATATTTTATCTTTTAACAACTGAATAAGTCATAATTTTTATCTTGTTTAAAAAACACTTTCATTTCGTCTTTTAATTCCAGTACACGATGTAAAACCTTTTTTTTTTTTCTTTTTGGCAGCATACTTTTAGAATTTTGCGGCACACAAAAGTGCCGCGGCACATTGGTTGCGCATCACTGATCTAAAATATTAAAAAGTATGCTGTAAAAAAGTACAGACACGGTTAGTTTTTAAAAAACGGGCCTTTTTCAACATTTCAATAACATTTGTGTATTTAAAAGTTAAATAAAATGCATAAAAAACAAAGAAACAAAAACCAGTGCAACTGAAAAAAATTTACTTCAATTTATTATGAGATCTTTGCAATTAAATTTTACTACAGTAAGCCCTTCGATTTTAGCTATGATTTGTTTGAGCTTAATTTCAATATTAAATTTTGTATTACAATCTTTTATTTTACTAATATTTTGAACGGTCTCAGTTAGTACGGCGTATTTCTCTACTAATGTAAGACCAGTGGTTTGCAATAGCAGCAATAGTAATAGAAATCAATTTCCATTTTGTGTGACCATTTTTTACTATGGAAACTGCCATTTTAATATCCTGAAACTCTGTACTATGTAAAGCACTTAGCACTGTTAAAATTGTTTCATTGTAGTTCACATTCCGTTAATGACTTCAACGAGATATAACAGGGTCGGCTGGTAGTGGAACGTCGGAATACATATCTTACAAAATATCAACTCAGAGCTTTTAAAAACACTTTTTACATATCCAATTACACTGTCTAACATTTCATATTGATTTTGAATACTTTCGTAGAAGCCATGCATTCCATGAGCTGTGCATATTACATGTGTTACTTTAGAGTAAGACAGCTTTATTGCGTTGCTATGTATAATGCAGTCATATAAAAAGATTGTCATATAAAAACATAAATTTTAACTGTGCAATAAATTTCAATTACGGTTGAGTAAATTTAAAACAAAACTTTTTTATGAAAAAGTGAAAAAAATAAAATCAAAATATATGCTATTAAAGTTGAAATATGCAAACACATGCTCTTAAGATTATACATATGCTCTAACAAATCTATGCCAAATTTAATAAAACTTTCTGAAACGGATAAATACTTCACACCCAACTTCATAGGTCGCACGATATAAAACATGCAATTGCATATTTTTTGTTTCCTGCTATTAAATAAAGAACCAAAATAAAAATTGAATTGAAAGTTGAATCTAAAATGGTTTGACTGTAATACACATGTTTTGTAATTACATAGTATTTGATATGTGTTTCCGTTTAAAGATATCATATCGCACACCTAGTTCAAAAGTAACACAACTCAAAAACAATTTTTTTGCTTTATTATTTTTACGAATAAACAAATGCATTCTGCATAGTTTAAGCATATAAATAAAAAAAAATTTGAGTTGTGTCACTTTTGAACTAGGTGTGCGATATGTTCGTTTCAAGTACTGAACCTCACATAGACAGTTACATAGAAATATTATGCATTAGAAAATGTTTTATTAAATTAAAAACAAATGTAAAATTAAACATATTTTTATATTTTCATTTATTTTTCTTTTTTTAATTTTTTATTACTTTACTTAACTTGGAGGTTTCTTTTTAAATTTGTTGACAGAATTACAAAGAAAAAAAAACCGAACCAAAACCTGTTTTTGCTTTAAGTTTTAGAAATAACACGTTGAAAGAAATTATAATTTAATTTATAAATTAATTTTTATGTTATCACCTTTTGCAAATTTGAATATTAAACTTAAAGTCTTTGTGTGTCTAGCCAAGTTTTCTTTAAGTGTTAAAATACATTTCACAGATTCTTTTTTCAAGTACAAGAGCACACAATTGAAATATTCCTTCATGTTCAATATGCCAGTAGGTCACTGACATTTATCTCTTGTAGCGTCCTTTGTTAAGGTTTCTTTGTTTTGCATTTTAAAATAAAAATGTCTTTTTTTTATTATTCATTTATTGCATCAATTATACACATTTTTCTATGCATAAATACATTTAAATTTAAAAATATTTTTAAATGTCTTAAGTCGTTGGCATTTGCATACGAATTAGTATTTCTAAACGGTAGACAAACTATTGAAATTATTCATCTGTGACTGTGAAAAAAAAAATTAATAATTAAAATTAATAATTAATTTTTTTTTAAAGAGAGCAAATATTTAAAAGCTAATTGTTTGAAGAAATATTCCTGGAAAACAAAACCATACCCAATCATTAGTGAAATCATTGAATAAAATTGACTTGAAGTAATTTAAGTTTTGGTGAAAATCAAATCAATTTAAGATAGAACAGAAATGATTCAAAGACCTAAATAGTATTTGTTTTAAAACAATATATATTATATATTATATATTATATATTATATATTATATATTATATATTATATATTATATATTATATATTATATATTATATATTATATATTATATATTATATATTATATATTATATATTATATATTATATATTATATATTATATATTATATATTATATATTATATATTATATATTATATATTATATATTATATATTATATATTATATATTATATATTATATATATATTATATTCCGAGGAGTGTCGAAGGCTAATTAGATATTTAGTTTTAAATAATCAATCAAAAATCTTTGTACAATTATTTATTGAAATTGATAAATACTGCCCAAGACTATTCTTAAAACAAAATGTGAATTGATAGGCCATTTCTTTGTGTAGTCTTACTAGCAAAGAAGCAATCGTAAAAGGAACTTAAAAATTTGCAACGAAAAATATTTGGAAGTACCTCTAAAGGCAACACAAAGAGCTCATACTGTTTTGGCCAGATCTGGCGACATGTTATGTCACTCCAGAAGAGAAGAATAGCATTTTCTACACAATAAAAAATTTTTTTCCTAAAAAAACTAATCCTGCCTAAATCTCTGTTCGATTTAAACATATTGGGCATTAATGAAAAGACCCATTTTTAGTATTTTTTTTGATACCTTGCTACTTACTTACTTAGCTGGCCATAACAACCAGTTAACGGGTTTCGGCCTGCCTCAACACTAGTCTCCAGGCGTCTGTGCTAAGCGCACGCCTTTTCCAGTTGGTCACACCAATTGATGACAGATACCTTCAATGAAAGATACCTAGCTACGCCTTTGATTAATTAGGGGTAAACTGTTGTGCCATATACAAATAATTTCTGACTTAAAGACTGCTTTAAGTGTACTTAAACTTTTTTAATACTATACTTAAATTTTAAACTTTGTAGCTTATTCATGTTTTATGTACTTGACAAAGCGATTAACTTCACTTTGATAAATTGTTTTAAATAATTATAGCGTTCTATTGACCTTGAATTTAAATATATTTACAACATATTTCTATACTCTCAAGCAATGACTTTGCTAAATAACGATGAGAGAATTTTGTTTTAATTATTCTACAATAAGAACAAATATAATGATTTGAGAAGTTAACCGATTTTACAATTAAAGTATTCATATTATATTTCTAAAATCACGAACAATATTTTAATTGCCCTATAAGTCATTTTTAAAACAATTATTATAAATTTTCTATTATGCGGAATACATCTAGATATGGTTGTTTGCAATAAATCAAATTTTAATTGTCGTCAAGTACACAGCAGACCTCAGTCTTATACATTTTGTGTTTAAATATAAAAAGTAATTTGCATCCCATTTTTCCATTTGATAGAACAATAATGCATTACAGCGTTTACTTTAAAATACGAATATTTTTCAAATAAGAAAAAAAAGAAAAAACTCAATTATCACTTACTTTGAATCAGTTATTATTACACTCAAGTTTTGTATTTTTTGACACTTTTGACCCATTTGTAAACAAATATATAATATTGTTTATGCCCCCAATTGAAAAGATGAGTAAAAGAAGATTGTAAATTTTTTTCTTTATTGATACTCGTATCTCTTTGAGATATAAGAATTTCTTTGTATGTACAATGTACATATATTTTTATTATTCAAGTTACATATTAAATTCACTTATTTGAATTTTTTTTATTAATTAACAAAATTAAATATTTTTTAACACAATTAAACAATAAAACACACAAATGCCTTTAATAAAGCGTCAGTATTTAATTAAAGAATAACAATAACAATGAAATGTCAAATATTTATTTATTTTTAGCATGCGCATTATGAGTTATTTCGTGAGTTCTCTTTTTAAACAACCACCACCACCAGAGTACATGAGATATGCGTCCTGTAGATGAACATGAGTATGTGAAAGACACTTCGTTGAAATGAGCTAAAAAATTTACTTTTATCTGAAAGATAAATGTAAGCAATTAATGAATAATAACAAGTTATGAAAACTACTTTTAAAACAAATTTTTCAAGGCGGCCAAACCGACCATTTTGTTATGGTATCATATCACGTAAATACGCAAAAACTGAGTAAAAATCCGCAAAAATTTAAAGAAATGTTTAAGGCAAAAACTTTTTTAAATTAACCTTGGGTGACCTAGTGGCCAGTGTGCTAGACTGCTAATGCTAGTTCAGTTCGGCGACTAAGACCATATGGACCGAATGTAGACAAATGGTAGTGGTAGGTGTAGCGAGGCACGCCGGGTTTGGGCTAGTATTTTATATATTTTATATTTAAATATTTGTTTGTGTTATCTTTTTTATGAAGAAATATTTTTTGTGTTCCAAAGCATATTCCGCCTCACTTAAAGGGATGCAACAAACCATTTCTACTGAGAGAGTCTAAATGAAGAGTAAATTTCATCTCTTCTAACTTTATTTTTTGAGTCTGCCACTGCTGTTCAGTGAGATTAAATTATAATGCTTTATTTTAGCATTTATTATTGAATTGGGCTCCCCTATCAACTTAAACAACCAACATAGTTTATTTGGAATTCAAAATGTTTTCCGGCATGAAATAAAATCTCAAAAGAGGATTTGTGGAATAGGCTGTACTCGTATTACCAATTTTGTTGATTTTTTTTTATAGAAAAATAAACTGAAAATTGTTCTTAATAGTAAGTAGTTATGTATCTACATACATAGTACGATTAAAATAAGGAATAAAAAAATATATATTCTATGTACAATTTCAGTTCAAAAGTAACCATTTTTTATTACAAATTTAAAATTTAAACGATAAACATTCATACAGATGTATAACATTTTTAATAATTTTTAATTAAAGGTAGAAGTACATAGCATGTCTTACGTCAGAAACAGCGGTTACAATGTACACTGTAAGTTAACTGTTCAACTGTTAACGCATCTAAGAGTTAATATTTTATCAACTTCTATACTCCAGATGCGTTGTAAATTTTCTTAGTAACTTTCTTTATTAAATTCATTATTTTAATTTTTTTTACAGGCGTGTGAAACACACTATAGGCGCAACGTATGTTATGCACTTCTACCTTATGTTTTAGTAATAATAAACAAAATATCTTAATTGGACGAAAACTTAGACAATGAAAAACAAAAAGCAATTAAAGATTACAAGTTGAAGAACATGAGAAAACTAGACAAAAAGTACTCGTACTATGGTTGAATGTAAAAAAGTGTAGAAAAGACATTTAATTGAATGTTATAAAAAACAAAAAAACTTTGATAAGTATGTTACAAAATTTCATGGTCATGGTTAAAAAGCTTTTAGTGAATTACAATAATACAAAACAAAAAACAATTAGAAAGAAAAACGGCACAATGAACCAACTATGGATATGTGGGTGATGACTGTCAACCAGACTTGTTATAGTCAGCACGTGAAATTTTATTTATTTTTTGCTTTTTATTTTCAATGTTTCCAAATAAATATGTATGAATATTTGTTTAGTTTAAAACGCTTTATGAATATCTAATAAATTTTGTTGTATTTTTTTTTGTGTGATAAAATTACACATGTACTACTCATTTGTTTATTAGGCAAACAAAAATAATTTTTTTTTTCATTGAAATATTTACTTGCTATTGCAGTTGTTTATTATTAAATTACACCTAATTTAGAAACGAGATCAAATAAAACAATATTGAGTTGATTTTAATTATTTTGTTTACGTTTATTATATTATAAACAAAAGAAAAAATTTACAGAAATTAATAAAAGTTATTGACCTACTGTTAAATGAAATGTTTGTATACATTTTCTTTAGCAACATGTTGATAAATTTTAACAATCAGTCTGATTGATTGTCGTTTATTTAAAAGACTAATAACCGATAATATTGTTATGAAACGCAAATAAAATTATGAAATTTTTAGTTATCGGTAAATTATAATCAATTTTACTTGAGTAGCAATAAATTAATGATACAAATAAATATTTGTATACTTTGTTTCAGTTAATGATTAACGATTTATTAATCTAACTTAACTGAAAATAAGTGCTAATCAATATAATTTGATGACGATACTTCGTTATTCTGAGTTATAAAGTACCTGGAAACATGTGCAGAGAGATAAACAATTTTGAGATCAAATTCTAACTACATTGATTGATAAAATTAGTTAAAAAGTTTTAATACCGACGCTTATATGGGCCAGACAAATAATGTAATATTTAAATGGAGAAATATTTATATACCGTAAATTAAGTAAACAAATTTAAAAATTTATATATTTATGTATGTTTTTAAATATCGAAATAGTATTTTTTACAGTGGAACATAAACCAGTAGTGCGATTCATTAACATATTTTTACGATAATCGCATTGTTTTCAACAGTAAACAACAGAATTGTCGATATTGCTATTCATTATTTTTTGTTTACGATGGCTGTTGTCGAAAACTAACGCCAAAAATTTTTAAGGTGGAAGTACATAACAGGCGTTATGAGCGCCATGCGTTTCAAGCTTATGTCAAAAAAAGTTAAAATAGTATATTTTCATAAAGCAAGTTACAAGCAAAGTATGCAACACTGCTAACGCGAGAAAGTTGACCAACTTTTAACTTTTACAAGCGTTGACAGCTGAACGAATGAAAAAAAATTAAATCACTAATACATATAAAAAAATGTGTTTTCGTTTTTATGTAGAAAAAAGAAGACTGTTTGAAAAATATAAAAGAATTAGTTGTGGTTTTATGATTGGCGTGTGAGAAAAACATTTTGTTTAAAAAAAAATATAAAATTTTTGAAAAAAAATACATTAAACTTAATATAAATACATATTTAAGTGGCGCCTGTAAAGTATGGTATGTAACTTGCCATTTTAAAAGCATGAAAAGTCTTAAAGCTTAAAACGCGCTCTGCGGCAAACGCTTGTTATGTATTTCCACCTTTATTCTGTTTATTCAGTTATTAACTAGTTTGTTAGGGAACCATTTTTGTGTGTTTGTATACCCAAAGAAACTAGAGGTTTGTAGCTCTGCTAACTTTCTACCCAAAAACTGACTGATTTTATACAGTGCTGCCAAATTATTGCAATTTAAACATAAAGAAAACTACAGATGTAGACTGTCGATAAAACGTACTTAGTGAATCACATAATCGTTACTGCAAACAATAAAAACTGTCGACTTCTTTTGCGAATATCATATTGTTTAAAGTTACTGAATCCCGGTACAGGGCTTCAAGCGTTATTTAATTCCCAAAAATTCATATACCAAAACAAAATGAATGAGACCAACTCAAATAGCGTTACTTAACATGGCTGCTAATTGGAGAAGTTGGTTTTAAAACTGGTGACATTATTTCTGTTTTTGCAGAGTTGCATTTCTAATTGTTATACAGTAATTAATGTTTAAGCGCGGCCCTTCGGGTACACGTAGTGCTTGTGGTAAGTGCTGAATAGTATCACCTCCTAAGCAAGGAGGAAAGGCAATGGTAGTACCAAGATTGCTAATCCTTTGTCATAGGGCTCTTGATTGGAGCGGCTTGGCTTCGGCATGTCCGATAGTTGGAAGTACCAGCATCGGGTGGCGTCAGTCTGACGCGCTGTGTCTCACCTCTACCCATACAACTGCGTAGGATGCGGTTGTGTCTAAGGACGGGTTACCACGTTACTTATTCAATTGTTGTTATACAGTAATGCAACATTAGTTTTAGTAACTTCATAATCCCAAATTCTATAATAACTTAACTTTACTATACATGACACACAATCCTATAAAAAAAGAAAAAATTTTATAAAATATTTACACCAAATATATAGTGGTTTTGCGTTTTTGGTCAAATAAATTCATACCTAATGTGAACTTAATAATCGTTAAATAAATCTTTCCAGAGTATCAGTCAAAAAGCTTAGACGATTTTTATGGTGTATGTCTTTTTCAAGAGAATGTTTTTTTTTGCAATAATTTGTATTTAAAATTTAGACAATTTTACTGGAAATTCCTTGTAAGGAGTATGCACTTAATATTGATTGGTACTTACATACGAGACACTTTAACAAATTTAACTCAGTGGAAGTTTTTGTAAATGTTGAAATTTTAATCACCCTGTGTAATAACTTTTTGCATTTTTTCCACCCACCCAATAGTATTTATAGATAAAAAAAACAAACGTCTGTGTTAGAGCTGCCCACTTATTATTGCTTCTAATTTTTTATTCCATAAAAAAAGCATGTATTTTTTGTTTTTTAACGAAATCACACTACCAGACGTCTTTAAATAACAATCACATGAACTCCCGAAAACTATATTTGTTTTGCTTTGTAAAAAAATATCCGTCTTTTCCTATTAAACTTTTCTTGTATAACCAAAAACATCAAATACATTTGCTGCCATGACAATTATTTGTTCGTAATATTCATCAGTCATATGCGCTTGCAACAAAAATTATTGCAGATATTGTTGAGAAAGAAATCTGTTTATACTTGTTGGCCTTTCATGGCTTTTTGTTGCTTAATGTTGCTCTTGTGCTTTTGCTGGCATTTGGTGGAGCTCTTTGTTATTGTGTAACTTTTAATGATATTTTCTGAGTTGCCTTTTCCAATGTTTTTCGTTTTCTATTTTCTTATTTCATCTTTCTCTTAAATTTCAGTGCATGTGTACTTAAAAGAACATAGTAAACTGCTGAACTCAAGTGCACGTGTACTTAAATTTATACGTAATACTAACAACAACAGAAAAAATAATTATTGTGGCAGTGGCAAGAGCTGTAATAACAAAAAGCATGCCAACCTGAAGAACAACTATCAAGTGAACGAACTGAAAATCTAGGCAAACAAACACATACAAACATTTAAAAGTACGAGTATTTATTTATAATGGTCGGTATCACTCAGAGTCATTTCTTATATTATTTTTTGAAGCGTAAGTTTTTGCTGCCGATTTTCTGTTTGTTTTTTGTTTGTTTTATTTTTCTTTGTTGTTGACGTACTCATGTTGTTTTAAATTCGATTTTTATAATTTTTTTAGAGTTTTATACAGTGGGTTAGTACATTGAAATATATATATTTATGTAGTATACATATGTATATACTCGTATACGTATGTACCTATGTACATATGTAGGTAAAAAAATAAAAAAAACAAAATGTGCTTCTTTTTCTTCAATATCTTTGCTTGGAATCAACTTTACTTATAACTTTTTTAATAAGTTTTTTTGGCAGTCTTAGAATGTACACTAATATTTGTTTAGAAATGAATGAAATAAAAACAAAATTTTATGAAGTTTTTCCCATTACTTTTGTTAGCAATTGTATCATAAATGTTTTATATACTTACATAATATAAGTACATAGACGACAGCCACATAACAGAATTAAGTAGTGCATTGATTTTCTAGGTATAATCTGAGAATATTGAAGGGACTCCTGACCGGTCATTGCAGACTCAGTGGATATTTAAATCGCTTCGAGCGATTTGCAGAGTCATCGAGGTATCAAGACACATACTAGACAATTGTGAAGCATTGATGCATATTAGGAAAAGGTACCTTTGAAGCCCACAAACAGCCGATTCTGTCATATACATACATACGAGCAGTACTACAAAACGCAACATTTTGTTGAAAAATGTTATTTTTTAAAAAACCATGCCACGCTATATCATGTCATCTCGAAAACAGTGTTATGCAATGTTAAGCAGAGTCTTCATAGTGTCTTAGCATGTTATTGCAAATCCGTTAAGCTGTTGTAGCTCGCTGTGTTGAATACTATGTCTATTAATGTTTTTTGTGCATAATGTTTTTAATACTGTGGTACAAAAACAAATAAATAATATAAGATTTAATAATAGAACAGATATAAAATCTTTTATTTTGTTTTATTCATAATTTATAATAATAAAATATTATATTTAGAATACATTATCAAACAAATTTTATTCGAAAAAAATCTTCTCTAAAAATTCTCGTGACGCGGTGTTTGTTGCTAAACTTCTTCTCGGTCAACATCTATTTTTAATACCCTTAAATGCTAAGGGTACCCAAGGAACCATTTATTTATAAACAATGTACCGACTTTGAAGAAATTTTAAACTAGTTATATGTAGATCTGCATACCGCAGAACACTTTCGGTTAACCCTTTTTTACTTTTAGAAAGTACTCAAAGTAGGCAGTACAGGGCTATTCCTCCCTATTCTTATGTATCGAACTCAAGTACCGAAAACGGCAATGCAAGCATTGATGTTGATAATCGTTGGGTTGTACCATATTCACCTCTGTGGAGTTTTGCAGTTCGGCAAAGAATATCAAATACAGTGAAAGCTCTCATAGGCGGACACCGACCGTCGAAGCATTTCTGTCCGCCTACGGGAGATGTCCGTCCAGGGGGGATGAATTTGTTCTAAAAATACATAGTAAAAAATATTTAATCGTCCGTCTATCGGATATGTCCGCCTATTAGAGCTGTCCGCCAGTGGAGCTTTCACTGTATTCTTATATTTGAAATAAAAAAAATATTTCCTAGAAATAATTTATATGGCAAAACAACGTTTGCCGAGTAAACTAATATTTAATATAAAACTTTATTTCATTAAGAACTCTGCTATAAAAAATGTCTAATTTATGTGCAGTTATATTTTACAGATGTCACAGTTCACACAAATGATCAGAATTCAAAATTAAGAAGATATGCCGCATGTGTTGACATGTTAATTATCCATGTTGATGTGTACAAAATGAGTATAAAAACAATGCGTAGGTTTGACTGGAACATAATTTACTTGGTCTTGTCGAACATGTTTGAATGGCGTAACATGTCATTGTAATTACATGTTTGAACGGCATAGCATGGCATTGTAATTAAAGTGACATGCGTTTGCATGGCTTTAATATGTACATACAAGTATATTTATAATATACATATTTAAGTAGTGCCACTAACAAGTAGTTTAATCAAAAATTCTTGTTCAAAAAATACTTTTCACTTAAAAATTTAATATAAAATAATCCTATCTTTTTTTCCTTATATTTATACTTAGGATTAATATTTACCTTTAATTAATTTTAATTCGGTAACTCAGAGATATCAACATATTGACCTACATATGTTTAATTTCTATACCCACACCTAAATTACGATTTAAATAAAATTATTTAAAAAACGTTAAATTCATTTAACGCTTCTTCATTTGTAATATATGTAAATTGGCATCACTGAAAGTTCTAAAGCGATAATATTGTAGAGTCGGCATTTCATTAATGCATTTCTTGTAATCACTGTGTGAATAATTTAAGCTTAAAAGAGCAGTAGATGTGTCATATTTTAAAGGAAAAAAAAACTACTTTTAGTTTTAAAATCAGTAAAGCTCAAAGTCCACTTTAATCAATAAAAGAAAGAAAAAATTACTTTCTGCTTTGTTTTTGTTTTCTTTTGTTTTTGTGTTTTTTTACAAAACTTATAAATATTCATTAAACAAAGTAAAAATTTGTTTTTTTGCATAGTTTTGTTATTTATATATAATATTTTCTATAAAAAAACATACATATACATACGAGTATATTTAAATACAATATTTCATTCTTAGTTTTGCATATCGTGCTAAACAATTATTATTCAGATAGAAATAATTTTGCATCAAATTCCTCATAAATACTCGAAATGTATTAATTTGTAAAAATTATCACATTGAAATTGCTGCTCTTATTACTTATCATTTTACTAAATTGTTAGTTTCATTTAAAAATAAATAAATAAATAAGTAATTGAAATGTTAATAATGTTAGAGAGGCTGAAAGCAGATGCTTTAACTCTTTTTTTTTATTCAATTGGGTTTAATTAATATCATGGACTGACATTGATGAGGTTATCATGTTAATTGTTCTGACATGAAATACTTTTGATTATATTTAGTGTGATTGAATTAAAATGTGGTATAAGTGTATTTTTTATTTAATTTTCTATTGTGACAATATAAAATATTTTTCTTTAACAGAAAAACCAAACTAAATACTACCCTGCAGTAAATAAAATAATCGGTTGATAAAATCACTAACTATAAATTAACTATTTCGCAAGTGACTACAAACCGGTTTAAATCTCGAGAATATATCAACCAAAAATAGTACATAGAATTACACGTCAGTATTCAATAAAAAAAAAAAAATAAATAAATAAATAATAAAATAAAAAAGAGAAGTTTTGGAGCAATTTGATACGAAGTTTGCAGAAATAACATGTAAGATTAAAATATTTTTTATTTTAAAAAATATCATGTTTTTCATACAAACTTTTATAGCCCAAATTAAGGAGATCAAAGAGATAAGACTATAATGGCAGCATTGTCTGCCCAAAAAGTTGTCACCGAGTGTCTTGCTCGCCAGGAAAAAAACAATGTGGCAATTAAGAATGTTTTCCCAATGAACACTATGGAGGAGTTGAAAGCACTCAGTGACAAAATAAGTGATGAAAATCTACAAATTTATGTAATTTCTTATCTTTCTCTATTTTTATCATTTTTTTTTTAACTCTTCCGACCTTTGTTTTTGCAGACCAATGCCATGAAATTAAATTATCTCTGAAAGTGAAATTGCCCAAAACGTTACCGACAATTATATCTTTGGAATTGATTCTCGCTATAAATATTGATGGTACTCATGGAATAAAACGCTTGAAGGATTACGAAAAAATTTTTGAAGCGTTAATGGATGCGGTTCGGCCTCTCTGTAATGACCCACACAAAGAATTACGCAACGTTATTAAAAACTGTTCTTAAAAAATATTATTAAAAAAAAATAATTTAAATACTTAATATGTATATTTTCTATGAACTGTACCAAAATTTAAATTAAATTTAAACTCTAATTTTAATTCAATGTAAATAAAAATTAATTACAAAGTGGATTTTAAATAATTTGTTATAGACTAGTTATTAATATCAAATTTTTAAATTAACTACAAATTGGTTGAAAAATAAGTAGTTAGTAGTCAATTTAAAAGTCATGCAGAGGTGGACAATTGACTACCGCCTATGACATGCCCATGTTAAAATAGTGAGTTTGCGACAAGGAAAATAGTCAATAAATCAACTAGATATGCTTATTATAAAACCAATTTGAAGTTACTTAATAATGTGTTTGACTTCCTACAGGGTACCAACTTAGTTTTATATGTATTAGTAAATGTGGAGACATTCATTTTAAATGAAAAAAATGCTTTAAAATTTTATTTTAAAATTCTTATATTACAGTTTTTAATAATAAAGAGATTTTAATAATTTTATTTTTTGTAATAAAGAGATTTTAATGCTCATCTTAATGTGTTTAAAAAAAAATTAATGCATTTCTACCAAATAACCCTCAAACGTATTTTTTATATTGACTTTCAGTTTTTTTTTACATGACAACCTGTTTCCAGAGGAAGAGTGGTTTAAGACGTTTGTTTTTTTTTATGAAAAACACTCAAAAATGTGAGTGGTTTTTTGTTGTTTCCTATGTAAATAGACGAATGTTTTAAGCCATTTGTCTTATGAAAACGGACTGCTAAATTTTTTTACATTTTGGAGCTATATTCATTCTTATAAACTTAACATCACCTTATTGGATAAGCCTTAATTCAAACCAACAAAATAAAGAAATATATATAAAGGGTGGCACAGAACGAGCTATATGGTTTGAATTCTTTATATCTTTTTTAATTATTATTCTTTCTTTGTTTTTTTTCAGCATTTTTTGAAGAAGACTTGGGGAATTATTTATGAATCATTATATAATCGTACAAACAACGTACAAAAATAATAGAATTTTATTTTTTAAACCAACAGTCTACTGTGTTGATACAGCGTGCTTATCGTCGTCATTTTAATGAAGCCCATTTCCTATTAAATGGGTATATCAACAAGCAACCACTGCAGGATACGGGCTACGGAAAATCCTAGGGCAGTTCATCAGCACCAAGCACACCCCCTTAAGTATACTGTTTGGTGCGGTGTTGCATATCACCAACTTGTGGTGTCAATAAGATGGAGTCACAGCACATACAGCAGGCGCCTCAATGGCTTTGTTAAGGGACAAAGTCGGCGAACGCATTATTTCGCGCAGAAGTGATTTTAACTGGCCTCCACTATTACAAGATTTAACAGCTTCTGATAGTTTCCTTTTGAGATATTTGAAAGAAAAAAGGTACGTTAACTAAAAACAAACATTCGGAGTGAAATCATGGCCATTGCACACGATATTTTGCAAAAAGTTATGGAAAATATTCTGAAAAGAGCACTTCGTGATTTCGGTCAATATATGCGTACAATCGGAAAAATCGTGCAAAAATTTAAGCAAACCAGGACTGTGAAAACAACAGTGCATGCTCGTACAGGTCGTACTGCAGAAAATATTGCTTCTATTTGCGATAGTGTGGCTGAAGAGCCGTCCACCTCAACTCGTCGCTATCGCTTTTTATGGCAAGAATTGAAAGAAAAGGATGGGGACGATATCTGGTTTCAACAGGACGGTGCCACTTGCCATACAGCTAACGAAACAATGGCTCTTTTGCATGACAAATTCAATGGCTGTGTTATCTCATATGATGGCGATGTCTATTGGCCGTCAGATTTATGTGATTTGACACCGTGGATTTATTTCTTTGGAGTTATTTGAAAGAGAAGGTATACGACGCGTCAGTAAGCCAGCAACAATTCAAGAGCTAAATGATGAGATATTTTGGCACATTAACGGCATAGAACCTCAATAATGCCTCAGTGTCATCGCAAATTAGGACCATCGGACGAAGATGTGCCGCCGAGGTCGCGGTGTCCATTTGGACGATATTTTGTTCCATACATAATTGAACCATACCAAGTTATCATAATGAAAAGAAATGACAATAATTTTCTAAATAATTTGTGTTTTATTCAAAATCAACAACGGCTCTTTAAATTTAACCACTTAAAATTTAAACCTTTTATATGTTGGTTCTAAGCGGTAGTAAAATTAATAACTGCTGATTCTGATTTTTACTTTTGGGGCTGTCATTTGTTTTATCAAATACCATCATTAACCCTCAGACAAAAAAAAAAACAATTTTTGTTATAAAATTCAATATATCAAAACAAAATACTATTAAACGAATTTCTAGTTATTTTTGTACTGATTTCTCAATAAAAACAGAAAATTATATACGTGAACGAATTGTACACCAGCCGAACTGAATATGCTTCTATTTCAGCTATGAAAGACTCTGCACAGTTCTTTGTGATCTACTTAAATACATATTTATGACAATCACCAACAATTTAACTCACATTTTCCTCTAGAATTCATATTTTGGAATATAATTAATAAAAGTGATAAGTAATCCAATTAGGATTCGAACCCGAATATCTAAATTATTCAGTTGTCAGTTTCATAAATGATATTACATAGCTTAATAGGAGACATTACCTAAATTAACGAATGTACCATTTATGAATACGAATTCTTAGTATTGCTTTATAAACTTTTAATTAATTTAATCACTAACTACTCCTCGTATTATACATCAAAGCTAAATTTGAAAATTTGTTTGAATACAACTGCTAATGTTTAATAAAAATAAATTTATTAATAAAATTTTTATCGAATTTAATTATTTTTTAATACAACGATGTTTTAAATAAATTTTCTTAGAGTTATTATGATTACAGGCCAAAAAGAATTTCAAAATTTAATTACATATTGTTCTTTTATTTTTAAAAACTCTCTTACAAATGTATAACTTTTTGCTGTTTTCTTTCGTATATAACTTGCTTATATATATGAAGTATTACAATAAAGTTTATCAATTTCCTTTTTTTAGAACTAAAACTAAAATAAAAAAACAGCAAATAAAGTTCAGGGTTACACGTGAAATGGTAACACATAAGCCAAAAGCACAATATCATAATCAACTAAATACTACTAGAAGATTATAAAATAACATAACAAATAAAGACAATTACACTTTTTTGTGTTGTGCCACCTCCTACACATTTAAACTTTGGTAGACAAGTTTATTATATTTTTTGCTTAAGTTATTAATAGCAATTAATAAATTACTAAAAAATGTCACCGTCAATATGTAAGTTGTCTTAGGGCTTCTTTAAAAATGTTTGATTTAATGTTCAAAGACACGCATGTAAAAGGCGATGGTCTTATAGGGGGTTACATATATGACATTCTATAAATTTGTGTCAATCAATATCTATTATTTTTTGTTTTTCTTTGTTTCGCTATTCTTTTAATTCTATTTTACTTTTTGTTGTCTTTTTTCTAAGTCAGTCATATGTTATTCAATGACGTTACTGTGTATCAGTGACGATGATATTTAGAGGGCGTACATATATGTATGCATGCATACAGTGCCTGTAAAAGGTTTTTCTCTTGTTTCAACGACACAAAAGAAAAGTCATTAATAGAACCTTCACAATAATAGATACACAATAACAAATGCTGAATTGACTTCCTACTAAGACCAATGACTTTGAAAGTCAACCTTACAGTGTAGTGGTTGTCGAAATAAAAGAAATTTGATTAATTTCTGTTTCGTCATAAAGCATATATTTTTTTTTGTTTTTTTAAGACCAATTACTCAGAGGAGTAAACGCCTACTCATGCTGAGCATTGTATTGGAATATTGAAGATATAGAGAGATGTGAAGCGCCTTATGTCAATGGGACAACTTGCTGTCAATTTGATCAAACAAGGCCCAGTGTTATACTTTCACATTTGAATGATTAACAGCAATTGCCCCATCTGTCGGTGGATGTTGATTGTGAGTGGTGAGCATCTTCAATAAGTAGGTTAACTGTTATCTGCTATTAAAGGAATTAAGATTATTATTTCATTTTCAATAAAAGGAAAAACTGAACCTGTTTTCGATTTGAGCTTCTGTAAGAAGTCTTTTGAGTTTCTGAGGATCATTAACTATTTAAATCACACTTGTGTATAGAAATTATATACTGGAATTATATTTGTTTTCTGCACACTTTGCATGGAGTTCAGGCTCGGATTTTCGGTTTATTAATTAATAGTATTTTGTTTTCTATTAATCGGATCTAGAGTGCTTTTTTTTTGGCAACCATTTCTTAATTAAAGGCGAACATGACCTCTGTGAAGAAATTGGATGTGTGTAGACTTATGCTATGGAAGTCTTATAAGAGTTCGTTGTGATCTATACATATTTATGACAATCACCAACTACTTAACTCACATTTTTCTCTAGAAATCACATATTGGAATTCTAATCTAATAAACTGCTTTATCCCAAAACACCATTAATTTATAAAAGTAAACAGTAATGCAACTATTATTAGAAACCTGATATCCAGATAATCATCATATTCTATATTTCGGATTGAAGTCCTTATATTTCTTCAGGATCAGAAAGCTGATTTAGTACTAATATAAGATGAAAGGTAATGAATCGATTATAGTCTATAATAGAAGAGACAGAGACAGCTAAGTTTAAATACCTGATTTTTTTAATGAATTTTAATACAACGCTAGTACCATGTACTTCCTTTTTATTTTGTGTTATATGTATACTCATTGACGAATTACTAAAATATGTGATTAATCCAAATCGAAAGAAAAAATATGTGATGTAATATGCTCAGATTTCTACAAAACATTTCCACATTAATAGTTCAAATCATTACAACAATTATAAAATGTCAAAAACCAGATAAATTTAATTATATTTTTAAAACACATTTAACAGCATGCTGCTGTTTGTAGTGCTTCAACCTTAATAATGCAATTATTAAATTATGACAGCATACTACCATTTTATATTGGCATTATTATTATAAAAGAGTGAAATAAGTGGAGTGATTTTTCTATAAATTTACAAAAAAAAAAAAAAATAAATCAATAGAACGACTTTAGGTAGAAGTCGTTGCCATCTCCAGCAGTTGTCTGCCATCATATGTGAGCCCCAACTTCCCTAATATTGCTCTTCCATTATCCGAACATCTCAAAGAAACCTTTCACCCTGTTCCTCACTAAAATCACCAAGATTTTGTGGACATCGGTTCAAATGTGAGTGCAGGAAATGAAATTTTATGCTCATGTTCCCTCCTAGCTCTTGTAAGCTCGAGAGCAAGCGCTCTACAAGCTCGACATGGTAGTAAGATTTCTTTTTGCCTAGGAAATTACTCATAACTAAAACAAATGAATACCAAGCTCTGGATTCGACTTCTGTTAAATTATGGGTATTACGAACTTTACTGCATCCCTTTTTCCACTGGACCATAACCGTAGACATACCACACATTTCTAGCATTTGCTAAATCCATATCTTCACTATTTGAACCCATGAATTGGCCTGAAAAATCATGAGTTTTTACGCCGCTAAACAATTTTCTATAGGAATAAGTGAATTTGCTAGTCGGCGCCGATAAGCTCAAAATGATTGTAGGACAGAATTTGTCGAGTTAATGCCGATATATAAGATATATGGCCACAAATGTGGAAAAGAGTCATCGAAAACCGAACCTCCAGATTAAGTTATGTACGAGTCAGGCATGGCAATCATATGCCAGAAATTATATTTAAATTATACTGCCGAAAGATTATCTTTCGAATACAGTAAATTTCGTATCAATTTAAAAAATTCATCTGTTTTATTGCACTTTAAACTTCTCATATCTCAGAAAAAAAAGAACACCCAGATTACACAGTCCGTTAAATGTATAAGTATGATCGATGGTACACAAATTTTATGACGTTTCAATATTCATTCATAAATTTCTAACTCCTACACAAACACTTTGTTAGAACGTGCACAGCTAAATAGTGGGGTTGTAGTAAACAAAACAGTATTTTTCTTATATGCATAAATGTGATATATGAAAAAACATATTGAAAGTATTTTAAACAATTTTGTATCAGATACTTTAGTACTATTGAAATGTAAATGGAACAATGGGTGTAAGTATATGTAAAAAAACTTTACGACCTATGACCTTTAAACATTTTTATCAGTGCTAATTCTATAAATATATCTTTTAACTTTTTACGTTTCTTTTTTGCACTACAAAGTGTGCTTTAGGTTCGTTAGTAAATGTATTGTACATGTACGATGTATGTAAGTATATGACATATAAAAGCAATAAAATAAATATGTTTTTCTGCTTTTATCTCTCAAAATTACTTTGAAAATAAATAAAAAATATAAATAAATAAATTTCCAAATTTTTAATTTCAATCTTTTGTTTTTGTACTTTTATGTTACAACTTCTAATTCATTTGACCACTTTTGTAGAGAAAATAAATTGCCACTTGTGGTTAAGTGTTGTGGTAAAAATAATAAATTTAAGTGTTTCTTTAACAAAGTATCTATTGTAGAATACAGAATGGGGTTAATTAAGGGTTACTACAGTAGCAATAAATACAAGAACAATTAAACTACATGTCATTTGTAAGAAAAATGTAAATAAAAAGAAGAGGAAATAATATAAGTAAGCTATTAAATAAGATTGAAGTAAATAGTGTGGGAGGTACACTTCGAAGAAAGTATTTAAGACAAAAAAAAAAAGTAATGATTAAATGTTAAAGGTGGTATAATATCTGTGTAAGCTATGCAATTTCTTTAAATGAGTATTACTTCGGATATACAATATTTGGACAAAAGATTCAATAAGCTCTATCGAAACTATTTTGAAAAATGAAAAAAATCATTAGACGACATTGAAACAATTTGACCGATGAAAGTAAACAACGTTCAACTTTTTAATCACTAAAAGCTGTCGCCTAGCCATTTAAGATAAAATGTATATCTTTATATGCCACTTGTCACATCGAGTACTGTTAAAGCAACGCAAAACGAAAAGTTGGACAATTTTTATCTTTGCGCGCGCTTTGTCAATCTTCTGTTGATTTCTCTTTAAAAAGTTTTGAAAATTTGCAGCATTAAGTGTTATATGTTTAGTTTTGTGTTAAAGTTTTGTTTGAAACTATAAAAGCAAATTTATATTGGGATTTATTGAGGGAATTAAGAAAAAAATAAACAAAAACCGCTACTGTTAAAGTTTCTATTGTGTCATATACCTTTGGGTTTGCGCTATTTTTTTTTTCAAAGTTTTAAATGTCACGCAAAGCAACAAAATTTTATCAGACACGGACTTAAGAAACTAAAGATTAAATTAAGTAGATTCTTTGTATAAATTTTTTAAATTGACTTAATTTTATGCGGTTACTAGTTTAAACTATCAACATACACACGTGTAATATAAACAGCTGTTCAACTTCAGTGTTGTCTTACTAAGACATGAGGCCCGGGTTTTACACCCAGCTCTGACATCTTAATAAAAAGAAATATGAAACAAATAATTCTTTTGGCGACTACCTCGCAGCAGTCTTCTGGCAAAAGCTTCTTAAGTATGTCGTTCGGAGACGACATTAAACTGTAGGTCCCGGTACTTATGGCTAAATTTTAAGAATTAAAGATCTTATGTGAATGGTCATTAAGCGGCAAATAATAAAATACCGAGACCGTGTCATATTTTATTTTCATTTCAATTATACTTATTATCGGATTACAAAACATTCTCGAAAGTATATAGTTGTGCCAGTAATTATGAAAGTGGTCTAAGTCGAAATTAAAATAAAAATAGTTTATCAGTTATGCCACACCACATTATTTTATTCATATTTTTGCAATATAATTTGTAAGCAATTGGCAAAAATTAACTATTAAATAGAAGTTGTAATTTCAACATCATATGAAATTCATTTAGTGTTAATTACGAAAATGGTCTAAGTCAATAAGTAAAAGCACTTATATATACATAATTTGAAAATTGTATATGAGGTCCTCTTTGACGCCCTTCTGAACTACATAATAAAATAAGCAACAATCATATATATATAATAATTACAGAAACGTTAGTTTTATTTCGGTTTTTCTAACGTTATAGTTCAGGTTGTAACATTAGTTATTTAGATGTCAAATAGCTATAATAAATAAATCTCTTGGCTGCAAATTTAATGAATAAAGTTCGTGAAAAGTAAACATCACGTTCTCAATATTCGTCCTAAGAGAAGAACACCAAAGATGTACGGCAATTACGAATTACTTCCATTATACGCTACTATTTGGTACGCAATAAAAGGAAAATATAATGTTATTATTTCCTTAATACCATAGAACCCTCTAGTTTTTCAACAATATTTTCAGAATCTTAAATCGTAAATACTCGATATAATGAAACAATGGATTTCGACTTAAAGATAATTGATATATGTTTTCGAAATATTACATTCAAATCGATTTCTAGGACATGCGGTTAATTTTGAAAATGGTCTAATTTGTATAGTGGTTAGAGCGCTGGCACAAAAACTCAAACGCCCTAGGTTCAAATCTCAGTAAACGTTTTCAAAAAATTACATTGAAAAAAGTTATAAATTATTATCAATAAAATATATTTTAGTAATTATTTATTAAAATATATATAATATTTAAAATTTTTTAAAGTTATAAATGAAGCGCCGCCAAATTACCAATTTCTCCCACTGTGCAAACGTGAAAAATGAAAAAGTTAGTTTGTCGTTTTTTCAAATTTATAATATAAAAATTAAGAAAACTTGTCCATTTACAAAGAAATCGATTCTTGACATTCCCCTTTAGTCCATCTTAACCATCGACAGCACAAACGAATGATCAGGAGAAAGTTGAGAAGTAGCAGATAACAACTCAACCTACTTAAGGAAGTCATTTATCACATAATCAACACGCAACGATGAAACAATTGCTGTTAATTATTCAAGGGTGAAGGTATAACACTGGCCTTTGAATGATCAATTCACTTAAGGAGCTTAGTAGTATAAGAAAACAAATATATACTGGCTTTTCCAAAAAATTCCAATACAAGGCACAGCATCAGTAGGGATTTACCCCTAAGTATTGGTCTCAAAAAAAAAAAAAAAAAAAAGACAATTAAAACTTTAAGAACAATATTTGCGTATGAAATTCACATAAAATTTCATATTCATATTCATATTCATATTCATAATAAATTTTCATTAATAAAGACTAATAAAATAATAAATTAAAATGTGGCATAATATAAAAATATATTGCAATTTATTTAAATGCATTTCATAAAATATCTCGAAACAAAAAATATATGACTTAGACGACTTTCATAAATATGATCATATTCTCTTTTGTAAAACAAATAATGGTCACCCTAGTTATGACACTATTGAGGTAAGTGAACAGACATGGCCTCACATATTTTTCAATTGATCTTTTAATTAATTTTGTTTTTAAAAATTCCTCCTATTGTACAATAAAATATAGTTTTTCCTTTACCCAATAAAAATAATCATATGATTTTGCAGTAAATATTACAATGTATTGTTTGTGTTGCATTGTTTGACGTAGAACATAATCACGTAGCGTATGATTAATATATAATTATTCATACCCAAACAATCATACGCACCAGTGAACATTACAAGTAAATATTTATATAAAAACGTTTGGGTTTTTATTGATTTTTATCAAAATAATATAGAAAAAAAGATGTATTTTTTAAATATGAAAAATTAATTAAATTTTTTTCCTAATTTAATTTTTCTATATAATTTGTATGGCTTTAACAAAAAAGTAGAGCATATTTATAAAAACAAAATGTTGTGTTGGTTTTATTTTATATTTTTTTAACACCAAAACACGCACACATACACAGATATTGAGGTAATAAAACAAAAAATTGCATTGTTGACGATTAATTAAACGCCAACATTATTGCGGTCAGCATTTTAAATTTTTTTGTTTTTAGCATTCGTGTTGGTTACGACCCGTGAAAATAGTTAAACAGAGGAAACCTTAAAGTGGAACAACTGCGTTGCGTTTTTGCATATTTTTTAGTGGTTTTCTTGCATTTATTCTTTCACCTTTTAGTTGTTGTGACTACTTGACATACTATAACATTCCAGTGGCAATAAAAATAAAATTTAAGTTAAATTTAAGAAAACACTTTCAACTGGAAATTTGAATTTATTTGTTTTTTATTACTTATATAATAATTTTTTCATTTATTTTTTATCACAAAATTTTTAATATTACACACTTGACATTTTCATTATTATTTTATACTTTTCTTGGCAAAGTTATTACTTTTTAAGCGTTATGTGTGTAATAAAATGTTATAAGTCTTTGCACGTTTGATGACCTTAAAGTGAAAACTAATAAGAAAGGAAATTGTAAAAAACACACACACAAAATGAATATATCGACCGGTATTACTGGTAGCTTTTATTTAAAAATTTTAAATTACTTGAATACAACAATTATAAGGCCTGAACTATAGAACGAAAGTTTTTATTGTTATTGCTTTTCTGATTATAATTTATTTTGTTACGATATTTTTCTTGTTCTCTTTTTCACGATATTTCATTTCATTTTATTTTTTGCTTTTCTTTATTTATTTATATAAATATATGTGCTTTTAGTAGCCCGTATAAACGAAGACTAAACATGCCATTTATTCGTTCTTTCCTTTTTACTCGAAAACTACAAATATTTCTACGTCAAAACATTGTTTGTATGAGTGTGTCTATATATATTATGTATTAGTAGGATATGTACGTGGTTGTGTATGTGTGTGTATAAATATTTGTATTGTTATAATTTGTAGGTCGTCTTATGCATTTGCTATAAACGCTATAATAATGGTTTTAGCACAGTTTTGTTGTGGCAGGAAACTATTCAGTATAGAAGTGTATGTAGGAAGTGGTAAAAATGTATCTGTTATACCAGATTGATTCTGTTTCTTTTTTCTCGGCAATTTCCTTAAATTTTAATTTATGAATGAACAGTAAGAAATCAATAAAAGTGCTACTCGTATATTTTCATATTAAATTTTAAATCAAGAATATAAAGAAAAGTACAATATTTCTTTAAAGTGATTTATTTTTGGACAATAACACCGAATTAAATGCTATTCTACATTACTGCTAGTAACGCTATTATGTTTTTCCTGAAAATTATACTAAAGAATAGTCTTCAACCTGCTTGTAGGTTGGTCTGTATTTGTCTTCTTGGGACACAATACGTTAATTCCCGTTCATTGATTTATTGATTGTTCCTTTTTTCCTTATTTTAGTCGTGGTAAAGGCTTTATTGCGGTGAAACATCGTAAAACACTTCATTTTCATAACTTTTCCACCCTGTTTATGTTCTATTGTGATCAATAGAAATAAAGCTGCCACTACTTACAATTGTAGTAGTCAGTTGGTTAGTCACCGTAGTATAGTTGTATAGTGTATTGGCTTACTAGACAAGAGCTCCGGGTTCATCCATTCATAAAGGAGGTATTAAAGTATTTTTTTCCGAGTTAAAACACCAGCCATGATATCTTAAAAGAAATTACATTAAAAAAAATATTCCTTTCGGCGACAACCCCTCAGAAGTTTTCTGGAAAAACCGTTAAAAGTAAATGATTGCCATGGAGAAGCTTCTAAAGTCTGTCGTTTGAAGTTGTCGTTAAAATGTCGTATGACGCGTACAACATATCAAAACAACTGAACGTGTTAAAACATTGTTAACCAGAATTTTAGGAGTGAGAAGAATATTCAAGTGTATATCGGATAAGACTTTCAATATAGGTGGCATTGGATTTATGCTTCAATTTTTCATAGGCAGCTAAACACTGAATATGACGTAAAGGGTGAATAGGTGGTCATATGTGCAAACGTCATTTCAGCTCTATGCTGAGAGCATTCAGCTGGTGGGCTCTTCTTCTGATACTTCTGCTTGAATACAATATTTAAATGTGCTGCCGTCAGAAGCACTGCGGTATTCTGGGGAACAAAACTGCAAATGAGCTTAAGAGAAAAGCTGTGGTAAGTAGTGTAAAATTGGCGAATGGTTTCGGATTTTTCTTTTGTTGGATTCACCTTTTTTTATTATGCTTTGGTCCATGTTTGACCGCTATAGTACGGGTTGTATCCTTAATCTTGGGCAAGATTCTCTTAAGGTTTTCTTATGCTTTCTGAGGATTTTTAAGCACGAGAACTGAGTTTTCAGTCAGAGGCGTTCAAGGCTTTTAAGGCTTTTATAGGAAAATAGTAGGGTGAAGCAAATCTGATTTATTCGCACTGAACTTTAGAGAGCTGGCTCAGAATTTAGAGCCAAGACTTTTTGAAGGCTTTAGCAAAGTTGTACATGTCAGAATATCTAATAAGGCAACTACCTTTACTCTGAAAGTAACTGATTGGTATGAGAAAGCTTCTTAATTCTGTCGTTCGGAGTCGTCTGTAAACTGTAGGTCTCAGTACTCATGGTTAAAAGACTGACATACACAACACGAGTGCTGCGAGAAGCTAGGCCGTAACTCTGAAACAGGGTTGTAATAGCAAATTATGTATTCATGTATGTATTACCTCTATGTGATTTGAAGCGAAATAGCTAAGTAGTTCGTTGAACTTTAAATGTCAAGTCAGTGAAAAATTTAAACAGTAAATATCCTTGAATGGGACATATAACGTCACTAAACTACTTCTTTTCTATTGTGTTATTGACATTTCCTGTATTATCTTATTACCTGATTCAAACCCAGCAATACACTGCGACCTATATGATCTTTTTATCTATTTGCGTCTATTGTTTATTTAGTAGACCTTTTTTATGAACGCCAGCAGGTTCGAAACTTTAGTGATTAATATGTCCACCAGTGAGATCATATGACTCCCTAGGCACGTCCATCTAAATCTACCAAGAGCCACATATTAAAATAATATGTGCTCTGCTGTTTCTGATGCCAATGAGCACATTCTAAAAACATCTACATCTGTAATTGTCATTCTCATTAAAGGCTCTCTTACACTAGATCTGGTGTTTTATACTTCAGAACATCAGTTCTACCTTCAAACTGCGGAAGGATCACCACCTTGGAGTGCCTAAGACCCGCTTGATCGTTCCAGTGCTTCTAACATTTGCCAATTTGCAATTATGTAATCATATTAAGAATAACAGAAAGTTGTGCTGCACAGCAGGGCTCGGGTGTTGCAGATCTCTTCCTAGCGTACGTATTCGCTTTCTCGTTTACACTTATTCGACAATGTCCAGGTACCCATTTCCTGTACGCTATAAATTTATTTTCATTTATTTGGTTTTCAGTGAAATATTTTTTTTTCTAATAAATTTATACGATAAGAGCACATTTTCTCATGATTTTGAACGTCTTTTTCGATTTTTTAAGGGCAAACGATATTTTGTTTCATTATTTTCCAATTTAAATTGTTACCTTTCTTAGAAACCAAATATTTTAAGCCATTTTCTTTGAACACAATATTGAATGGCTTCTTTTTTTGTTAAACTTTTTTTTATTGTTTCTTTCTTTCCATTTCTAGTTATTGTGGGTATCATTTGCAAGGCCTGATTTAAGAAAAAATCGTTCCTTTGTAAGTACTAATTTTGTATTTATTTTTCACCTTTTAGATAGTTCCTTTTTTTAAAGTTACCATTTTAGACAGAAATGTGTGTTTAGTGGTTTAAAATATTTATATGCCATATATGTAATTGTGTGCGCATTGCGCATTACATAAACGTAATACAACAATCACCATCATCAACAACGTTCATGTCCTCATCTTAAATGTGAGCAGAAATTCGTGCATTTCATTCAAGAGTCAATTGTCTTTTGCTGTTCATTTATATTTTCGTGCATTTAGTTTTTGTTACTTTTTAGTTTTCTTTGGTTTTTTTTCTTTCCGATGCTTTTAGTTTCTATCGTCAATTCTTTTTCCGTGTTTTAAACTGCAACTTTTTCCGCTGATAGTTTTGTGTTTTTTTATTATATATCTCAGAAGTTTTAGGTCACCATACTCTTAGTAGCATGTGCTTTTTTGTATTTGTGCTCACAGGTTACATTTTAAGCATTATATGTAGACACAACGGAGTCATTTTTATTCAATATTTTCAGCATTACATGAAATAATTCCGCATTTAGCAAAAGAAGAGTGTTTGAGAACGTCTAGTATAAAAAAAAATATGATAAAAAAAAAGAACACAAGACAGTCGGGAATTTTTAAGTGGGCGACAAAAGAATTTTATTTACATTACTTGGTTGGTGTTCTTTTTTAAAATATACTCCTACTAGTAAAAGAAAGTGGGTATTGTGTTGTTATCCAACAAAAAATTAGATGACAAAAAAATAAAAATATTATGGATTTAATTAATGAGAAAAAATGGTTTAATTTAAGTATAATTAGCAAGATTTTGACATTGTAACGTTATTAAGGATTATGGGTATTAGTGCGAAAATAATTTAATTAAAGTAATGAAGCCAAAGAATATATACTTCCCACATTATTCAGTTGTTTAGCAGTTAATTGGTTACTTTTTTGGAATAATTAAAATAATAAAAATAATAATAAAAAAAAAAAAACCGACTAAGTCGTGCTGATTAACCGATTACTTGAATCTTTGTTGTTTTTTTCTTATTATTATTTTACTTCAATTTGGGGTAATAAAATAATGACGAATAGAAAAGTTATTTATATTGTTGAACGCAAGATTATGATACTTTTGTGCAAAAAGTTAAAGCTTTGCGCGATGTTAGTCGTGTAGTTGAACAGACCCAGTCCTCTATCAGAGAATGATAAATAATTTTCAAGATACAGGGATTATGCTCTCAAAACATTGTTCTGGGTGTCCATTAATAAAAAGTTGATTAAAAAAAAAAATAAATAAAAGCTATGAATCACGATAGGAACCGCTTCCATAAGTAGCCAAAAAAAAAATAACAAATTACTTTTGCCTTAGAACACATACTCGTATGACGACTAAGCATCAAGGGGAGGGTGTGTGGTATAGTGGTTAGAGTGCTCGCACAAGAGCTCAAACAGCTCAGGTTCAAATCCCAGCAGAGGTGAAAAATGAAAAGGTTAATTTAAAAAATTAGAGGTTTCCCCCACTAGAAGTCCGTCAACAAAGAAACCGCTCTCTGACATTTCACTCTATTCCACACAAAGATGAATGATCAAGAGAAAAGCGCCATCTACTGGGAAGTACTAGATGACCGCTAAACTTACTTAGCAAAGGCACTCACCACATAATCAACATACAACGATGAGACAACTGCTGTTGATCGTTCAAGGGTGAAGGTATAACACAACAATTTGTCTTATTCCTAAGGCGCTTAAGCTATATTTACACCACCTACGTTCTCATCTGAGTTTTATATTAGAAGTGTGTTCATATAAGTAGACTCGGATAGTTTATTTTCAAATCTAATTTAATTTTTATTGTTTTTGCCTGAGATAAGTTGAAAATAGAAGATTTAATATTTTCAAAATTGTTGCCGTCTCAGTTGTCACTGCTATAATCTGTTATAATCAGATGAGAACTTAGGTGGTACATATATAGCTTTCATAGTAGTAATACAAGAAAAAGAAAATACTATAATTTTCAGAAAAATTCAAGTAAAAAAATTCTACAAATGGAAGGTTAATGGTATGGGGCTTTATGACAAATAAAGTGTAGGAGAATGCGACATTCAAGATGATTTTATATTCCAAAAAAATTTAAAAAACTTAAAAAATATCACACACCACACCAGGCTTTGATTGTTGATGTAAAATGACAATTGAAAATTTCACTGTAATTACCAAACTTAAATCCCATAGAGTATTTATAGGATTTACTAGAAAAAGAATACGTAGCCACATAGCAACATTCTAGGTGATGCTTCAAAACGTAATAACTACAGAATAATAAAATACCAGTTTAGAATACAGAAAATTAGTAACATACAGGGCAAAACTAAAATCTAGTTTGGCTTATAAAAAAATCATGAATATATAAGAAACTAAAAAAAAAATAATTCTTAAGAATTAAATAATAAATAAATCGATAAATTGCAACTTAACCAAATATTAGACGCATTCATTAACCACGATTATTCTATTGGTCGATTAAGCCATATACCCAATTGGTTGATTTCGATGGTAAACAATTTCAAATTTTATATTAATTTGTAAAAATGCAACTTTTTAAGCCATAGTTTTTTAATATAGTTTTTTAGTATTCATTCAAATAGCTTTGCATATAAAATACGTCAAATATATTTGTTTTCAGTAACGTATAAGTGATATGTAATCACTCGTACTCAGTTTTAATTCAGACGTGTCGCAAATAAATACTTAGTTATACGCTATTATTAATTTGAGTGCTTCTATACCCACCACAATATAGTCTCCATGAAATAAGTGACAACTGTTATAGCCAATAACTAGTATCACAAACATTCGTAAAGTGTATTTCAAATGTTATTTGTACAGTAAGAAAAAAACAGATTAAAATTGTGTTTTTAGTAAATTTTTTTAATGAAAATACTTCCAGTACTCTTCAAGCTTACTTTTTTCAATGTCATAGAGCTGTTGAGATTAAATTCTTTTAATTTTCGATATAATGTTTTTGTAACTATTTTTGGAATAATGCAAGCAATTTTGTTGTGTTAACTTGTCTTTAACTAACAAAAAAAAAATCAAACAAACGGTTTTTAATCGGCTTATAAAACTATTATTTCACTGTCATGTTTTTAAATAGAATAAATGACCTGGACTACTAACTGCTAGTTAATTACTAAAACCAATTTTATTATTTCCATTAAAGGGTTTAATGTTTTGTGTTGTTTTAATTCAGACAACAACATAAAGTCTTAAAAGAAAAAATACCAAAATATCTTTTCACACGATATTTATTTCAATAAATAATTCTTTTATATAAACTGAAATACACCACGCTATTGTTTTCTGTAACATTTAGTTTATTTCAATACCAAAGCCTTCAAATACATATACTTGTAATTCAAACTATTAATTTCCAGCCAATGTTTTTCTTCAATACAATTTTACATTAAGCCATACACGGGTTGTATTATTTTTGATAGCATGTAGGTAATAATACCTATAAAGTGCTTTGTATATGTCATGTAATTATATTAAGTAACACGATCATAACTAGAGAAATCTTTTACAAATAAAATTTGGAAACAAAATTCAATAATCTTACATTTATTTAATGAACTATTCAGAAATCCATTAGCTATGAATTTATTTGTCTTTTAGCAACTCTCTATCGACGGTCAAATCGGCAAACATTTTTAGGAAATCGAATTTTTTCGTATACAAATATAAATAAGATGTGGTGCAAAAATCTTCTAAAAGCATTATTAATCAATATTATAGTTAGAAAGCCTGTGTATAGTCAACTTTAGTGCAAAAGACCGAAAGTTACATAATTTTATGACACAAATATACCAAAACACAAACTTAGATCTTTTGTTGTTATAAAGATTTTAAATGGTTTTTCAAAAACAAAAGCAAAAAGAGCAAAAAGCAAAAAAGAGGTTAATGAACTCACATTATTCAGTGCTGTTCTATATTTTCAATCAAAAAATTTTACGCGATATCGGAATCATCCGTATTTATGTGCTGTTCCATATTTTATGTCCGAATAATTTTTCGTTTTATTTTATGTAGAAAAATGTTAGAGCAATCAAACCGAATTATTGTTTTTAATAAGAATTTCTTAAGTAGTAAAACATTGATTGTAATCCATAATTTAAAAGATTTTCTTTTACTTTTTATATTATTTTAAAAATTAAAAATATATTAAGAAATTAAAATTTGTTTATAAATTTTAACAAAACGTTTCTAATTCGTTACAATGTACTTAAGTTTAAGAGTTTATAAGCTATAAAGGCATTTACCATATTAAACTCATCGCACGGTGCGTATGAGTATTAAAAAGTAATTAAATATATCGCTCATACGCATCACGTCACTGGATAAAATCATTTGAACCTCATCTTAGAAATCTTTTGTTCTGAAATTTATTTGAGAGAATATAACCATTAGCTTAACTAACATTTAAACCAACTATACACTCATTGTGATTTTATTTTCTAAAATACCTTAAATTAATATCTAAATTTTTACAACCATATTTACAAAAAATTAAAATAGATTTGAGGTTTATTTTAAAAGAAAATTTTATGAAAAATTTGATTTGAAACTCAAATTGAATACAGTCATAAATATTTATGTATGTTGTGGGTTGAGCACATGCTAATGTCTACATACGAAAAATAATTAAATGCCGATTTTTTTCTTTTCTAACTAAATTTTGAGATCATTACAGAAATAACCATTCAAATAATTAAATTAAGTATCTTTTGTTTTCATGCTGTTGATGTACATATTTACATACATAAGCATAAGGAAACTGGTATAAATAGTTACTAAAGTGAAGTGACCAAGAAGATAGAATGCAATAAATTTAAAATAAAAGAAAAGCAATTGATTTAAAATTGTTTTAAATTAGTTTGTGCATAAAAGTTAATTAAAAATTTGGGAAAATATTTTAAAGATGTTATGAAGCTGTAGGCAAACTTTATCAAAATACTTAGAAGATTGATTGACAAATTGGTATGCTATTGGGATTTTGATATCAAACATTTATTGAAATTATATTTAAATATAACTTTGTTTTTGAGAAGGTATTATAGTAAAATGTTAAATGTCTGTGGTAAAGTTATTAAGAATAAAATTTGTATTCAATGGCTTCAATTGCTTTTAATTTTAATAAAGATTTATATATGAAAACTATTTAAATAAATTCTTGTGAAAGAGTTATTTTTGGCATATAAGTATATTGTGTTGATATTTGTATCAAAGTTTATAAATTTTGCTTACGTAAAAATAAAATACTTATATATTTAGGCTTGTGTTGTATTCAATTAATTTATTTTTTACTTTAATTCTTTTTATCATGAATACTTTTTTAGTTGTTGGATAATTTCTAAATTAGGTTGATATATATACAGTAAGGGACAAAATTGTTCACAAAATTAATAAAATTTATAATATATCAAAAAAAGTATGTTTTATTCAAATATATTTTAATTTTTTTACCTATATAGAATAATGTACATCTAAAAAACTTAAAAAGAAAAAAATTTAAAAGAATGTGTGTTAAGAGTAAAAAAAATAAATATTAATTTAAAAATTCACATGTGAACAATTATGACCGTTGTTGAATATTCCATTGATTTTAGGTCCTAATATTTGGTATGTACACCATTTGCTTTTTTAACTGCCTTAATACTTTTTGGCATAATTTTCACTAAATTCGTCAAGACATTAGGGTCAATACTTTCCCAAGCTTCAACAGCACGCTCCCAGAGTTCGTCTACGGTCTTTGGAGGGTCTTTTTGAGCAAAAATTTTTCTCTTTAATATGGACCACAGGTGTTCTATCGGGTTTAGATCCGGCGACTGAGGAAGCCAATCCAAAAGCTTGATCCCATTTTCTTCAAAACAACGTTTTGTTATCTTCGCGGTATGCTTAGGATCGTTGTCCTGCATAAAGATGCTATTCTGTCCCGGATCTAAACCAAATATGTCGAGACTTGGAATGTATGAGTCTTCTAAAATGTCTATATAATCTTTAGCACACATTTTGCCTCTAATTCGGCGAAGTACTCCAAGTTGATTCCCGCGAAAACAGCCCCAAGCCATTAATGAGCCAACTCCAAATTTAATTTAAGACGCCTAGAGTTCGCGAAAAAATATGAAAAATTCACTTTTGAAGACTAGATGAGTGTAACATGGTCCGATGAAACAAAATTTAATAGAATCGGGTCAGATGGACGACAATGGACATGGGTGGATAAAAGTGTTGGTGTAAAAGAAAGAAATATTTGCCAAACACTTAAATTTGGGGGTGGCTCATTAATGGCTTGGGGCTGTTTTCGGGGGAATTAACTTGGAGTACTTCGCCGAATTAGAGGCAAAATGTGTGCTAAAGATTATATAGACATTTTAGAAGACTCATACATTCCAAGTCTCGATATATTTGGTTTAGATCCGGGACAGAATAGCATCTTAATGCAGAACAACGATCCTACGCATACCGCGAAGATAACAAAACGTTGGTTTGAAGAAAATGGGATCAAGCTTTTGGATTGGCCTCCTCAGTCGCCGGATCTAAACCCATTAGAAAACCTGTGGTCCATATTAAAGGAAAAAATTTTTGCTCAAAAAGACCCTCCAAAGACCGTAGACGAACTCTGGGAGCGTGCTGTTGTAGCTTGGGAAAGTATTGACCCTAATGTCTTGACGAATTTAGTGAAAAGTATGCCAAAAATAATTAAGGCAGTTAAAAAAGCAAATGGTGTACATACCAAAGATTAGGACCTAAAATCAATGGAATATTCAACAACGGTCATAATTGTTCACATGTGAATTTTTAAATTAATATTTATTTTTTTTACTCTAAACACACATTCTTTTAAATTTTTTTTCTTTTTAAGTTTTTTAGATGTACATTATTCTATATAGGTAAAAAAAATTAAAATATATTTGAATAAAACATACTTTTTTTGATATATTATAAATTTTATTAATTTTGTGAACAATTTTGTCCCTTACTGTATTATAATCTTTCTTTCTAATTTGTGAGCAGTTTGGGTATAAAGTTTTAGAATTTTTCTGAATGACTTCATCGTCAGGGCAAATCATCAATCAGCAAGTGGAAAGCACTGGATTAGTGGGCGTGGTAGCTCCCAAACAAGTTAAAAATCAATTCTGATATATTTTAAGTACAGTAAAAGCAAATATACGTGTATTGGAATTAATTTAAATTTTCAAGGTAGGTGCCTCAAACGGATAAATCTGCAAATTTAATTGTGTCTGTGTTGGTATCGATTAGTCTGAAACAAATTAATGTTTCGATTGTTAATTGATTTTTGATATATTATGGTGGATCCACAAAAGCTCGGTTATAATCGAGCTAAGCAATGCCAAATCTCTACGTTTTTATCTCTGCATTTTGAAATCGTGTTGGTATGTGTGAATCGAAGTAGCAGTGATACAAGAGTTACACTTTTCTAACATGCCAGCACTAAGGGGATGCCCCTACTTATGCAGTATATTATGCTGGTCTTGGAAAATATGTTATGGAAAGGAGGAAAGAAAGATCAAAATTACTATTTATTTGAAAAATATGTATAGTCAATTAAAACCTTAAAGGTTTCCTGAAAATTTCCAAAAATTTACTACTAGAATTTTAGAGTTTATAAGGTCACTGTACAAATTCGAAAAACGCGTAAAATCATTAGGAAATTTCTTCTCAAGAACTAAAAAATTTTTGGAAGTGTTGAATACACCAAAATGCATTTTAAAGCAATAAAATTAAATCACTAAATATGTGACGCCATTTGTCCAGCATAGCAAATATTAAAAAAATTAAATTTGGCTTATAGGCTTTAGAAACTTTTTTTCTGTTCATTATCTAGGCTTTAAGTTTAAGCTTAGGAAGACTTAAAATATTTCAGTTTTTATTGCAAATATTTCATCTGCCTACAAAGCCTTTCAATTAAAGAAATTGTGTGTTTTTTTTTTTATTCTAACTGTAGAAGTTGTGTGTTTCATTCATTAATTTTTATTGTTGCCTTGTCTCTACTATACTATATAAGCACACTCCCCTATTGCTTTTGCCAGCCATTAAATCATATTGTATTTGATTTCATTCATTCATAGTTAAGAATATATATAAAAAAATTATGTATTACAACTATTGGGATTTTAATAAACTTTTGTTTCAACTTGAAACAAAAGTTTACACCCACTTGCCTAGATAAGTATTAAAGTATTCAGTGTGTTTAATTATAAGGACTATATATGCGTGTACGAACATATTTCTATTTTTGTAGTTTTGTATGAAATTGAAAAGCTTATATTTTTCATTTATTTTATATAAATATGTACGTAAACTTATTGTGGGAAAAGGCCTTGAATGAGGGTTGAATTAATTCACCGGATTTAACTATAATACATGAGTGGGAATATATATTTTTTGTCCTTAACTACCGCTTATTATGACCATAACTGCTAACTTTTAAATAAAAATGTAAATATTGAAAAATTTTATGTATTACGAGTATTTTCTAAAAAAAAAATTTGAATGCAGAAAATTTTAATAACACATTAAAATAATGAATTTTTTTACATTTTTTAATTTCAATTTAAAGTAATATGTTGTTAAAAAGCTGATAAGAAAAGTAAAACTGGCAGGCTAGAACTCAACATGGATTCAACGAATTTAATTTTGGCACAATATTATATTAACTACTCCATGAAAAAAAAAAAAAATCCAAAACGGAGTTTGAGTTACGCTTAATGGAATCCATAATTTTTTACATACGAATTTAATTGATTCCGGTAAGAAGTGCATTCGATATTGTTGTACCTCATGATATATACCGACTGCAGACATTGCAATAACAACAACTGCCCTTTAAATTCTGGCGTTTTGACAGAGTGGACTCATAGAATTATATTGTGAAAATCATATAGCATTTATCACGCTTAGCCGTGATTTGTGCAATAGCTTCTTTTCTTCAAAAATTTAATGAAATAAATAATTGTTTTCCTGCTTTTTTGCCTTAAAACCAAGTGGTAATCCATTGCTGTTACACACAAAATAAATGTCCAGGTTATTAGAATATTAATTGATAAGTGCATGTTGACAGTAGAAGTGTTGTTCTTTCAATTAAGTGACAGAAAAGTAGAAAAATATTTGGACTAACCAACCTAACCTCGTATGTAAAAATTCCTGCATTCATATATTTAAATTTTATACCTTATTAAGGATGATGCTGGTAAAGAACATATTTTGTTTCTCTTCTTCTCTTTTATTTTCACTATTAAAAAGAAAAATAGGAAAAAAATCGATATTTTATAAATTCTTGGATCATTGAATTATTACGAAGAAGTACTTTTAAACTGAAAACAAATTGATACTTGTCCTTAAGCAATGTTATACTTATGAAAATAGAGAAATTGTTACCACACAATAACATTTTTATACTTTACTTTTGTGCAAGAAGTCTGAATAAATTACCTTTTTTATTATTACTAAAGTAGTGGTAAGAATCATGAATAAAAATTCATGGAAATATTACAAAAATAATTTCATATTTTTAACACAAAATGTTTTATTGTGTTTTAAGTAGAAATTGTTGAAATAAGAACCACTTATGTGTGCATAAATATAAGAGCTTTAGCATATGATTTGTAATGAAATTTTAATAATAAAAAAAATTGAAATCAGAGGTAAAAGGTATTTTCAATTTCATGTAGGTTTTTTAGTATTTTATGTGATTTCTTTACGCAATAAAATAAAGTTTGAAAACAATTTTTAATGTTCATGAATGCAATGAATTTTTGGAGTAGTACACTAGCCCAACTGAGCATGTTTTTGAGCCCAGCTACTGTAGTCTCATCAGAGTTCTTCGTGTTCTGTAGATATTCATAACCAAACATCAACGCGGTAACATCTAAGAACATAAACTATTGCACTAATTTGATCCATTTAATCAGCGGCTACATGTTTTTTGTTTTTTACTAAAATTCTGTTAACGTATTACGAACGGGTTTTGCATCTCACCTACTTATATAACTACTAATATACTCATAACTGATGAGACCTTCGTAGCTGGGTCGAAAACTAGTTCAGTTTTGCTAGTGTTGTATATATTCCGTAACGGATGTTACTTCTCATAAAAATACCAGTATACGAACCTTAAGATTAATCATTAGGGTGGGTCAATTTGTTCGGACCGAAAATCATGACAATGGTTTTGGAGGTTTATGTCAAAATAATAATAGTTTTAGGTTTTTAACAGTTTGACTATTAATATTTTGACATAAACCTCCAAAACCATTATTTGGGTAAGTAATTTTCTAGAAATGAGGACAGATATAGAAAGCTGAGAAAATTTCCTTTAAAATAAGCCCTCTTCCAGCATTACAGGTCAACTATTCACCAATTGCAATGAATACTTCCAAAAAAATAGCATTATTTTGGGATGACCTGAGCACCAAATTTTCTCTTTAAAAACCGGAAGCTCGATTTTGTTTTTAGAACCATGGTTTCTTTGGGAAATATTCTTAGAATTTCTCGTAGATTACGACCTTGCTATACGCTTAATAGGCAAAAAAATTGACCCACCCTACTAATCATACAATAAATATAATATACATACATACCTAACTGGCCTTTACAACCCTGTGTCAGGATTACAGCCTAGCTTCTCGCAGCACTCATGTTGTGTGTGTAAATTTTAATCCATGAGTACCGGGAACTACAGCTTAATGTCGAGTCCGAACGACAGACTTGAGAAGCTTGTTCATGGCAATTAATTACTCTCAGAGCTTTTGCCAGAAGACTGTTGAGAGGTAGTCGGAGAAAAAATATCTTTTCATATTTCTTTTTTTTTTTTAAGATGTCGAAAATAAATATTCGAATTTAGAATTTAAAATATTGAAAAAATGAAAATGAAAAAAAAAAAAATATTGAAAGGCGCAAGACAGCGTCTCTAATAAATAACAAACGATTAATTAATTTTAAATTTAGGAATAAAAAATTTATATTTTAGTCCCAATTATTAATTAATAACAACATTTAAATACAATTTATTATTAATTTTACTTGCACAAACTGTAATTAATTTTCTCATTTGACCTATATCTCCAAACATTCCAATGCAATGTACAGCATGAGCAGGAGTGAGTATTGGTTTTAACAAAAAAAAAAAAAAATTAAAGCTTCAGTAAAGAATTAGATGATTAGGGAGTTAAAGTGCGTGAAATAGACATCTTAAATGATCATCTACATTTTACGAGCATTTTGCATCAAGACTTACAGATGATAAAGCTTTCTGTAACATGGATGAGGCATTTGTTAACAGTTCACAAAAAACGCATTCGAATAAAAATTTCTCAAGCTTGTTTGGTTAGATCTTAGTGAAAAAAAGATTGAAATTTTAGCGTCGTTTTTGATGAAACGTGGATCCATTAGCTAACACCGGAGACAAAAGACAAATTCAAACAATAAACTTAACTGGTGGAAGTCCAACAAAAACTTTTCAATCGGCTCTTACAAAAGTATTTAATTTGTTGAATACTTTCAGGAAGATAAAAACATCAATTCGGAATAATATTATAACCTCTTGAATCAATGGAATTTAAAAATTTGAATAAAACGGCCGAGTTTACAAGACAAAAGCATTAATTTTCATTAAAGCAGCACGCCATTCCACAAGAGTGTTTTTACAATTAAATTGAAATGCGAATTACTTGGCCACCCACCTTATTCTAATGACTTAGTTCCCACTGATATCTATTTGTTTCCAATTTTAAAAATAATTGCTCGCAGGCAAACATATTACTTCGAGAGACGATGAAGAATAGCAGCTCTAAAAGATTACTTCGAGAAGCTTCCGAAAATATATTTTAATCAAGATATTATGCTACCAAAACGATGGCCTCTGAACTAGAGAGATATAAAACATTCATTATAAACAAGCTCTTGCTTTTCATTGCTGGGCTAAGAAAATTGAGAATAGCACTCGTATGTGACGATAACAGACGATAACAGTTTTAAATTACACAACAAATTTGAAGCAAGTTTTCTACTATTATTTGAAAAAGTTCTTATGTAAATACACATGAGTATGCAGTTTATTTTTATTGAATTAAACTTAAGGGAGACACTTAAGCATGTCACATGAAAGAAAAATAATATTTACTCGTATTAAGAATACTTGTAGTATTTATTCTAAATTACTTGAATTGCAGTATAAAACAGCTAGAAGCTAGAAACCTGGACTAAAAATGTATAAATTCTATTTTTATATTATTTTATTTCTTTTTTTTTTTGTTATTCGTTAAATATTATTACCGACTTACCCATATCCTAAGGTGCCATTCTTTAAATTGTTCCCCACAAAATTAACTGGTTGCAAAGGCAACTGATTATGTTGTAGTTGCTGCTGTTGCAGTTGTTGTTGTTGTGATGTATTTGTTAAGTGTTGAGTATTTGAATTGACATTTGTTGGCGTGGATGATGTTGTTGTTATAATTGGATTCTTTTGAAAACTTACAACTGAAGTATTATCAATCATATTTACTGGCTTAATAATAGCATTCATACATTCTTCTCTTGGCACCAGCGTCATATTCATGGAGTCCTCCATTTTAGCACAATTTTTTTTATTTGTTTGCTTTTTTGTTTAAGAACACAATTACTGCTAAGATTTGTTTGCTTATTTAAGAAATTTCAAAACTTTTAACACATTTTTTCTTTGTCTATTATTTAAAACTGTGTTCGTTTCTTTTTGAGCTTTTATTGAGTCAATAATGTTTTTTTTTTGTTTTTATTTCTGTACCCTGGTAGGGATTTATTACCCTAATAAGTGTCTGTTAATAACTTTATTATCCTTTTTTACTTTCTAGTTTTCTGTTTTTATAACTTGTTTTTTATATATAATTCATATCCTCTACTATCTTGTTATTTCCAGTGGTCTGACGCGTTTCTTTGTTTATTTCTCATTAGCAAGTTCTATTTATAATGTTTTCTTTAACTTTTTTTTTGCTTCTCTTTATTTGGTCTGTTGGTGTAAATGTTATTTGTCATGTTATATGTTTGTTGTTATTTCTTTTTTATTTTATTGCATTGCTGCTTCACATTTTATTTTTTTTTTTTAATTATTTTTTTCTGTTTTCCTCTCCGTATTTATCAACTTAAATTAGTTTTTGTTATTATTCATGTCATACGTTTTATAAGCAGGCAGTTTTTCTTTGCTGTGATTTTACTTCTTTTTATTTATTTATATTCTTTGTTTAAAAGTGACGTCTATTGTGTTTGTTGTTGCTGCTATTGTTAATGCTCTATGTTCTCTTCAAGCTATTGTATGGCCATCATAATGACGTTGTAAACAAAATGGCAGGATGATGAATAACTAAGTGTTTGTGTTTTTTTTTTAACAACTGTAAAGATAAAATAAATACCCATATAATTAATTATAGTATTGTTTGTAAGAATTTTTCTTTAACTGATTTTAAATTGAATTACACAGTGCAATACAAAAAAAAAAAAAAATAACCATATACGGACTACTGCGTGATAAAAGACTAAAAAAAAGAAGATCCGTGTCACCTAGTTTTGCCCAAAGCCATGAAATTTTGGGGACTCGGTGTCACTTTTGCAAAAAAGTGAGCATCTTCCCAGGCTCATATTCTTCAAACCGTTAGGAATTTTCTTTATTTTATAAAGCAAAGCTGTAGCTCGTGTCTTGTAGGAGTCCATAGGTAGCAAACCGTCCAAAATTAAAAGAAACAATGAACTACAAACATTTACCTACGACCTCAGTAAACAACTTTCTAAAACATATGAACTTTATAGGAATGATTCTTAACACTGTTCAGGTACCGCTTAGGTAGCCGCAAAAGAGTGATGCGTCCCTTGATGTGTGTGCTGAGCTTACTGTTTTGCCTGTGCTGCCGCGGTCAGTGGGTGATCGCGTGAATTGTTAGTATCAACAGGATAGTGCTAAGTGCTATACAATGACCATAACCATCGGCTAGTTAATACCAAAATTTGATAACAAATTGATTTTAGAAAATAAGCTTCTAAGTTGGTTTCCAAAGATTTTGCAATTTTACTCCCTATGGCCAATAGCTTAAGCTAATAAATTAGCAAAAACTATGCCTTGAAAGCCAAAGGAATATTACGTATAACTTGTGCATTTGAATTTCTTAAGATTGAAAAAACCTTTATTCTATTCAAGCTTGAATACAACTCGCATCTATGGACCGATGCTTTAAGTTCTATTTTGACGCTGCTCGTCGGCGAATAGAAAAGGGTAAAGATATAATGAGGGAAGGGTATTAAATTTTAACGATTTATTGGTAGATTGGTGTGATGTGGCGTATGTTTCCTTATTTTATCGGTTGTAAAACGGCTGTTGGTCTATTGAAATCAATAGATAAGCTCTTACTAATCCTAATACTTGTGCATCCTAGGGTGCATCCTTTTATAGTTGGTTGTCCAGTGAGTCGTACATTGGTTCTGACATTTATTCACACCGCTCGATTATGGAACAGTCTTCCCGCAAATTATTTTCCTATCAAGTACCCTATGAACAAACATTCAATGCTGGTCTCTTAAAAAAAGCTATTAAAATGTAGGAATTATATACATGCATACATAATAGGCCATTACTACCCTCTTTTAGTGTAACGGCCTAGCTTCTCGCAACACTCATGTTGTGTGTGTCAATTTTTATCCATGAGTACCGGGACCTACAGACTCCGAACGACAAACTTGAGAAGCTTTTTCATGGTAATCAGTTACTCGCAGAGCTTTAATATTGTCGTCGAAAGAAATATTTTTTTATATTTCCTTTTTTCAAGATTTCAGAGCTGAGGTTTGAATCATGAGCTTATCGTCTTAGTATAACGTCGGAATTACATAATGGAAAAATGAAAGATGTTAGTTTTTGTTTCATGCTTTCTAAGCAAAAGAAAAAAATCCTTTTTAATATCTCAGCTTTCATTTTCGCACTTGAAATGAACTCAATTTCCCTGCATTACAAAAGCTGTTGTTTTTTCTAAATAAAATTTTGTAATCACAATATAACATGAAATTTTATTAAATTTATAAGACATTTCAAAAACATATCTAGTATTTTTTATTTACTTCTTTGCCAATATGTGAATGTCAGTTGCAAATAAATACTCGGAAATGAAAGGAAATAAAAAGTTGTTCTCATTCCATTTGTTATACAATTGCTTCTTGGCAAAAATAAAGAGTGAACAAAAAGTTGCCCTAAATTTTAAGTTGTGTAACAAAAGGTTTAAAAAAATTGTTTCAAAAGTCATGTCAAAACAATGTATTATTCTATTTGTAAGTGTTATAAAAGAATATTATTTTCTTTTACAAAAAAGGCAAAAGTATGTTAAATATATGGCAAAATGAAAGTGATGCTAAGTTGGAAACTTATTGGAAATATCCTAAATACTACAGTTGTAGATGCTCTATTATTAATAATAAAACATTGCTTTCATTAAATCAACCACCAGGATAATATTTTGTTACCAAGTCAGCATGAAATTAACATCCCACCACAAACATTAAAAAAAAATTTACTCGGAATAATTAGTGCACGTAAATGAAAGCCACCCACAAGTAAAACTCTATGCGGAATTTAAACGAAGTAATTAAATAAATGCTTCTGACGTATGCAAAAAAAAAAAATTAAATAAAAATAAAAGTATGTCATCTGGAAATCTTATGTAAATGTTTACATGTAATATAAGAGTACATATGTACATTAGGGTGGCCGTTATTTTATTTTTTTCGTATTTTCACTTGGCAAACCCCTTAGATTGATTCCAAATTAGAAAAAAAAAATATATATAAAAAATTTTAGATCGTTTGCATAATTATTGGGCGTGCCTTCAGCCCACAAAGTTTGCTAAAAATGCTATTTTTCTCACTATGGCTCGCTTTAATTGTTCGTAACTTTAGTAATATTTATTTTAGAGAAAAACCTTATTCACAAATATTTTGGGGCTATATCTGATGAACAATGTTGCTCCGTATTAGTTTTCTCTAACATTAATATTAAATCCAGAAAAAACGAAATTAAAAAATAACAGCGAAATTTTTATATATCTTCGCATTCTTTGCATACGAAATTATTTTCTTAGTATTTATTTCTTTTGTTCATCTGCGTTATGTTTTTTTTTTTATTTCTCAATCATCATTATTAAAAAGAAGTCAAAAACAAAACAGAATAACAATAATTATGAGTAATAATTAACAAAACAACCTTCATTCGTTGGTTTGTTAAGTCGAGCAAATACTCAAATTATTGTGAATTTCTTGCGAATTATTTGTAACAGTTTACCGTTAGTTCTTACTGAGTAGCAGAGCAGAATTCAAAATTTAAATGGACGGTAGGTTCTCGAATGCGGAATGGATCAGTTCAATTCGTCAGAGAGAAACAATTTTTTTCTTCGCTTTAAAATCAATATATCAATAACAATCAATATATCAATAACGGATAACAATTTTACAAATGCTTTTTAAATTGTTAATGACATTAACGTGGTAAACGATACAGCTGAACGAGCGATGAAATTGATGCAAGACTGCAACCCAATGCTCACAAAAGACGAGGAACAAAAACAATATATCAACCCCTTTGCGCGAAATTATCGTATATGCCAGTTTTTTCGAAATTGAGTTTTTGATGCAATTTTGTTTTACATTCAAAGACCTGAAAAAAAATTGTAGGCAAATTCCACTTCTTTGCTCCAAAAATTTACTGAATGCTTAATTTTTATTGTGAGCGATTTTATCGTATCTTCCCATGAAGAATATTTTGCATGTTATTGTTATTGCAATATTTACTACATAGAATTAGAAGCTAAAGCGAATTGCTTGCTTTATTTTGTTTTTCGTCTCTATTCGTTTCTCCGTTAATTTTACAGAAAAGGCTATATTAAAGTTGAAGAAAAGCATTTAGCATGCATTCTTTTTTTCGAATCATGTGTTTGAGGTAATCAGTTATTGTGAACCACACCAAGTAACACATTGTCTACAAATTAGTAAACAGTGCCTTAATAATGCTATCAGTTTCCAAAACCGTAAGTAAATAATATAACTTAAAAGTAATTTGATGTGGATGTATTAGCTATGATGACACATTTTTTAAATTGTTCAAACTCCGTTGAAAAAATTAAAATAACATATTTACTTTCCGGTCATACAAAGATGCCAGTTGATTCTGTACATGATTCTGTATGCCTGCGTACAGTAACATTTGGGCCCACAATTATTCGCAACTAATCCATTGGGGTACAACTGTATTGAAATAACCACTCAGAGTTTGAAAACTGGAAATCCTTTGCAGGTCTGTTACTTTCAAACAAAGTTAACCTAAACATAAATAAAGTTCGGATAGATTTATTACATAAAAAATCAAAATCAATTGAACTCATTTACTGATATTCCGAAAATTCTACTAACAAGACTGCAAATAACTTTAATTTTACCTTTAATTTACAAAAGTTGTATAATTCACCTATGTGTATCTCTTTGCAAAAATTCAATGAATGGTACAACATTCTATCAACCATCTTCACAATGCACTCCATGAGTAGTGGTTAACCCCTGAGTATTGGTCTTAAAAAAAATTAAGAAATACATAAAACCATAAATAAATCTTTGTTTCAAATTATTTCTTACACTAACAAATAATATTATCGTAAGTACCATTTTCTACAGACGCATCTTCGAAATGTTGTAAGCGAAATTATCGTATACACCAAAAAATACGTTCTTTTGGGAAAACTTTAACTTTTTCACCAGAATACTTTTAGGTGTAATTATATTATATATATACATCTAGCACATGTAAATTTTTATTTTGATATTGCAAGCGAAAGCAGAGAAAAGTAGAAAAATGGCTCTCCTGTAAAATTTGGATTTTGGTACATACGATAATTCCGCGCAAAGGGGTCGATATATTGCAAGTAGTCAAAAACTATCAAAAACAATTTCCTATGAGCACGAAGGAGATTTTAACACAAAACTTTTTATAATTACACCATTTAATAAAACAATAATTACCATGCGAAGATATGTAAAAATTTCGCTGTTATTTTCTAATTTCGTTTTTTCTGGATTTAATATTAATGTTAAAGAAAACTAATACGGAGCAACATTGTTCATCAGATATAGCCCCAAAATATTTGTGAATAAGGTTTTTCTCTAAAATAAATATTACTAAAGTTATGAACAATTAAAGCGAGCCATAGTGAGAAAAATAGAATTTTTAGCAAACTTTGTGAGCTGAAGGCACGCCCAATAATTATGCAAACGATCTAAAATTTTTTATATATATTTTTTTTCTAATTTGGAATCAATCTAAGGGGTTTGCCAAGTGAAAATACGAAAAAAATTAAATAACGGCCACCCTAATGTACATATACATAAATAAGTATGTGAATTCAATAATTATTTTCTGGTATTATATTTTGCTTTCGAAAGAATACATTCAACACATAATCTGCTTAAAATTATGGTCTGCATAAATACGAGAAATAATGCAAAATAAAACCCTGCAGTTTAAATCTAACCAGTAGAAAACAAAAAATAAACTTAATCATACAGTTAAACATTTACATTGAATTCAACAGAAAATTAATTTAAGAAGAAAAAGTAAAGCATATCCATTTAAAATCATTATGTATGCAAGTTTGTAGATAAGTATGGAAACTTTAGTTCCTCGCCAAGATAACTTAGCTTTAAATTTACATGCTACCGAATATATTAAGTATATATCAAAAAGGAAGGATACTTATTTACTTATATTTATACGTTACGAAGAAGGAGCTTTTATATCAGACTATCGTTACAGTAGTGTACTGAAATGAATATGGTTTTGATGATACGTCAGACACATATGTCAATATTAAAAAAAAATAACTTCATTTCCTGTTTTCAGTCAGGTTTTTTGGATACAAATACTTAATGTTGTTGAGAATGTTACAAAATATGTTTAGAATAAATTTTCGTCAGTGCTTGTATTTTTAGATTTTTTTTTTATTTTTTATTTTGAGACCAATACTCAGGGGTAAACCCTTACTAAATGCATTGCATTGTATTTGAATTTTTTTGGGAAAGGACAGTACATTTATTACATAAATTTTTTGTTTGTTTTTTCTTTATTACTATTACGTGCCTTAAGAATGAGATTTCTGCAAAGCAAAGTTTAATCCCAAACGTTTAAATAAGAAAATTATAAGATCATTTTGGCATTTAAAAATCTGCCTTAAGTTGATTTTTTTTATTCCCTGCTCTTTGGTCTCAGATCGTTTGTTTAATTCAGTAAAAATATTTCGGATATGTTGCGGATGTATAAAGCAGGTTCAGATATTTATATTCGATCCATATAAGTATATATTTCTAAGTATTTGTTTCTCAATATTACACATGCAGATTTTTATTGTGGGCTGAGGTTTGGATTAGACTGAGTTTAAAAGAAAAATAGAGAGAGTAGGCTTATTTTAAGTCTGAATCCTGCAAGAACGAAGGTAATGTTGTTTTCTCATAAATCCTACTATTGTTGAACACCATAAGTCGCTTAGTATCTACTTAGATTTAAGACTAGATTTTTATATGCACATTAATCACGTCTTTTCAAGAAATCAATTTTGACAATTTAAAAGTGAAGAGAAATTTAATAAATAGCTCTGTCGGCTTGGGCTACATTTTTTAAATTTCGTTTACTTCATTTACAATGAAATGAACAGCGTTATCTGCATTTGATAGTTTTCAATAAAATAACTGCTTACACGTATTTTCAAACTACTCTCATAAACAGTATCACTCTTATGTAATCATAATGCATTAAAGTAATAAAAGTAGAATCAGTGTAAATAAACTAGAATAGAAAAAAGTTATGTAATGCAGCATGTAAGAAAGAAAAAGAGAAAACAAACACATATAGCAACACATTTGACATAAAATTTGGGGCACATACAAATTTGTGTGGGTAATTGTATGTTCAAAAAAGAAACACACCTTAAAAAAGTACTACATTTTGTCATATAATAGAAATGCTTGACTTCTTTTGAATTAAAAACTATAAAAGCATAAAATTTTTGTAGGGAAACACCCATATGTTACTACATTTTTTCTCAACTTAAGTTAATGAGATTTTGTTTTTTGGAAAAACTCCTACGTGGTACAAAATTCGTTGTTTTTTTCTTTATAACTTCATGTTTATTTTAAAGCCCTTAATATGTAGGGCATGAGCAGACTTAAGCCTTTTAATTTTAATGCAAACATTGCAATATTTTAGTAGGTTTAGGAGAAATAAATACAGAAAATTTAAAACTTTTGGTCATTTGAATTAATTTTTTTAATTTTTTGTTTACATTTTTTTAAAGGCAAATAGAAAAGTATTTTGTTTAAAGTCAGTTGGGATAACAAAATTTTAGTTTAAAAAAATTAATGAATAAAATTGAAAATAAAACAAATAAAAACAAATTTTCATAGCCCCAATTAAATTGTTGGGTGTGTTCTAGAATCAGTTTTTACTTTGAGGGGTTATTTATTTAATTTAGTAAAAAAAATTGTTTCGCACATATATTAGAGCAAAAAAAAAAGATCAGTTTTTTTTTAAGTATTAAATTTTTAAATATTTACTTTATAAATTTGCTTATCTGCAATGCTTCTGTTACGACCAAGAAAAAATCACTAAAAACTTTATGAGATTTGATAAAAACTCTTTAATGGTTCAGTTTTTTGTTCATTATTCTCTGTCACAAAATTTTCAATGAACCGCTCATTTTTCCAACTAAAAAGAATCAAAAGAAAAGCAAAAAATTCCATTAAAATTGCTTAAAATTCAACAAAATGTTGAACTTTAAATGAACTCTAACATTTATTAAATTTTAAATAATCATTGTTTTTCCTAATTTGCATATCACACATTGTTTTTTGAGGAAAATGGCATATTTGCTATCAAAAATTGCTCGCAGAGAGTCTGTTATTCAGTTAAAGGATAAAATGTTACGCATAGAATCTGCAAAAATTAATATTCTTTTTAAGATTTTTTTACATTTTAACCACTTATTTATTTAAAATTTAAGTCTTTGTGGTCCAAAAACAAAACTATGTAAAGACCATTTTTAAAGATTATCTATCAAGGATCAAATTTTAACAATAATAGACAGAGTCATACAGGAACTGTATTTTTAAAAACCCAATTTCTAAATCTGTATTTACATGAGAAAATCTCTAAGGTATAAATCATTTAGAATAAAAAAATCCTCGGCAGTGATAGGATTTTTAGAAATTACATTCGATTTAGAAATAAACAGGGTAAAATCAATCGCCAATTTTAATTAATTTTTAGAATTTTTGAAGCAAAGTCCTACATGTAAGTATGCGAGGATTAGAGTTTTTGCTTTTCCATAAAAAAGAGGTTTTCTAGCTCACCCATTAGATTAAAGATAATGCAAAAACTATTCCAAAAATATTTTTTAAATAACCCTGTGCTAATCGCAAATTTTAACAAGCTGAGTACGCTGAATTCAATGGCATTAGCCGTTTTTAGGAGTTAGCGCTCGTATTCGCGATGTTCGCGATTTAAAATTATTCGATAACAGGTAATAATAGATCGTTTTTAATTTATTAAGTTATGTTTTTTTTATAGCATTTGTTCACAATTGTACTACAGGTTGCTCTAGATTTATTATATAATAATAATCTAAATATATAAAATTGAATGTGTGTTTGTTTGTTTGTTTGTACCTTATAGGAGACCAAACCTCTAGACCGATCTTCCTGAAATTTTCACAGCATTTAACAGGGACTCCGGCATGATTAATAGGGTACCTTTTTTCGACCACGCCCACGTTTACGCCCACTTTTTTAAAATTATGTAAATGCTCCCATATAGTTTTTAAAGGATTTACTTCAAATTTTATACACATTATACTACAGGCGAGGTATAAATAAACATTTCTTACGCCACGCCCCCTTACACGCTTAACTGTATTTAAAAGTTTTAAACTTTTTGTTCTCTGTACAAATTTGTTCCTTCCAACAGATTTTTTTTATTTGGTAGTATAGTGCTCTTAATACTGTTAACGTAGCCATATAACTATGAACCACGTCACCGCCGTTAATTTTATTATATAATGAGGGGGTAGCGAAGCACACCGGGTTCGGCTAGTATATATGTATATATACTTTCATATAAATATAAATATAAACAAAATATATATATGCAATAATAATAAATAATATTATGTTATATATTGTTATATTATGTACTGCTTGTTCTTATTTTAATAACGCATTAAGCTTGATTTTATACCTTCAGTTAACGGAACGAAATATTGTTCACAATTTCTTCTTAATCTAATACTATTAGCTAATAATTTTTGAACACTTTTTTCCCTCTGTGTATATATGAGTATATTGATTCAGATTTAGAAGTACATTTCAAATCAATTAAAATATTGTAATACACTTTAAGATGAATATCCAGAAGAATGCTTAGTCTGTGTTAAAACGGGGGCGCATTTCAAAGAGAGAATTTTTTTTTATTTGAGGCCAGCATCCCTACTCATTCAGTACATTGTCGTAGTTTAGGAAAATAGGAGGGAAAGGGGAAAAAAGCGTATGGATCTTTGATTTACTAATATTATACATGATATCAGTTCGTTAAAAACAAACTTCCAATTTAAAGAAGGCGAACCTGAGTGTTATACTTTCACCACTGAATAATCCAACAGCAATCAAACCCAAGAAGCCTGCACAATAAAGATTAAATTAGGGGAGAAATAAAAGATTTAAATGATATTGGAGTTGATGTTCGCCTTGATCCAACTCCTGGGAAAATTGTTAGTTTGTGGTATTCAACGGCCTTACTGGCATGGGAGGCACTTCCAGAGAGCTATTAATAATAATACCGACGTGTTATTGAAATATTCATACCAACCGTTAACGAAGTAAGCACAAACGAACTTAACACAATTTCAGTACAAAATGGTATAAATTTCAGAAGTTTTCTACCACTTTTTTCTCTGAGTAAATATTTCTCTTAGAATTATTCCTATTAGAGTTTAAAAACATTAAAATCTTTTTAAATTTTATGTAAACACTAATTAATGGCATGGAAACATTTATTGGTGGCAATTATGACACCATCCCAGGATATTCAATCCCGAGTGCTTTATTAATGTTAAATATATCCATACCCTGACTCAATTCAAATACAATCAACTCTGAATTTAAATTTACAATGAAAATTTTATGACTCCTAAATATCTACTTAATATGAACCTCTTTTTTTATTTCTATACTAGCCGTACAACGAACAAGAATAATTTCTACTAAAATTAATTTTAATTTTTATTAAACTATTATATACCTGTCTGAAATTGGCACGGTGTTTCATTTATTGAGGTATATAATTCGTGATACGTTCACTTACACTATATGTTACGCAAAATACCCGACAATTAAAAAAAAGAAAGCAAAAAAAAGAGAATGTAAAAAATTACAGATTTTTCACAGTAGCCTTATGTATTAACAAATTTGTTCTCTTTGTAATAGGGCTTGCCAGTACAAAAAAAAAAAAAGAATTACGTGTCACATACTCGTTTTTGAACAATTATCACAGTAAATGTGGCACAGTGTGATATTAAAAAAAACCATAAGTGTGTAATTTTCCGTTTATTTTGATGACAGTTATTTCCTGGAATAGTAAAAGGCGTGCAAACTAGCAAAATAATATGAAGTAGATAATTATCGGTATGTAATTTTTAAAGATGTACTTATTTGCTTTTAAGGTTTAAGCTTATAGTTTTTTTTTTTATTTTTCATTTGACTAAAAAATTCCAGTTGCAAAATTTTATGTATAAAGAATTAATTTTAAACACACTGTCTATTCAACAGTTGCGTGATATTTTGGTTTTATTTAATTAACCACCTTTACGTTTCTCTTGTTATTTAAAATAAATGCATAAAACAAACAAAAAGGTGAATTTAAATTCTTTAAATTTTTTTAATTTAGGAAAAATTAAAGAAGTTTGTTGCTGTTTCTGTAAGTTTAAAAAGATTAGATTGGATTTAAAAGTAATTTGACTTTTAAATTTCTTTCTTATTTCTAGGTAATAAATTTTAATCTCTTTTTTTGCTATACTTTTCAAACACACGCAACATAAACACACACCATTAAACCATTAAAGATACGGTGGCCTATAGATAAAAAATATATCAATGTATAACTGTAGCTATTTAAACTTGGTAGCAACTTATCTAGTAAAAGTGAGAAAATAGTGTTTCACGTTAAAGAAAAAAATTATTTTTACAACTATTTCAGCTGTAATATTTTGCCAATATTGATAACAAGACAAGTTCAGTCAAATGGCAGGAAGACACTTATCAATATTTACAAAAGAAAAATGAAACACTTAATAATTTTGCCAAGACAAAGACCATGACCTTCCACAACTAATAGTGTACTTTTATCTTTATCACTTGTTAACATAATAGCCCTACTCATATACGTATGTACCTTTATAAAGTTTTTTTTATGGCAACAAAATTATCAAATTTTTTTCTGAAAGGAATACACATCGTCATATTAAATGCAAACAGACGTAACTACACAAAATTTCGAAATTGAGTTTTTTATTGATTATGGTTCGTTTAATCAAAATATATGTTCGTGCAAAATTTTAGATTTCTACGATCAAAAATGGCGATTTTATTAACGTAACTACAAGTGCGTGTATTTCTAAATGCAAGAAGACATAACTACATACATATTTATATGAAAACCTTACACACATACATACATCTCGATTTACAAAATTTTTTATTTTAAAGTTTTTTGCTTCTCCTGTACAAAACAAAAAGTGTAGTTAAGTCCGTTTGCATTTAATATGACGACATATTGATGACTTAAAATGTAAAACAGCGATATACATATCTGTGGACATTTGACATAACGTCTTCTTTCTAAATCAACAACTTTTCAGTAGAGCAAAAAAATAGTTAAAAAGGCTAATAGAAGTTATTGCTTAGAAAATTAAAGAAATTTTGAACTTGGATATTATACACAAATACTTAACGAACATTATGCGACCTTTTTTTCCTTCTAGAAGCAATGATTTTCTTTAAAACGACAAAAAATTAATTTAAGACTTTTTATGAAATAGATTTTAAAGCAAAAAAATTAGCTTCTACCATATAAGTCGTTTTGTCAAAATTTTTAAGTCAAGACAAGTTGTTTTGTTAAAATGGAATATGAAAGAAAGAAATTGAAAGAAGTTGATCTGGAAAAAATATTTCGATTTCATAAAAAAATACTTAAATTTTTCGCTACATTATGCAAATAATTAAAAAATAATAATGAAAATTAAATCAAATTTTCGATAGACATTAAATTTTTCAAATTATTCTTAATTCTCTGAAAGAAGTCGTTTTGTCAAATTCAAATTGTGGGAAAGTCTGAAAGAAGTCGATTAGTCAACTGCATATCTTGCGTTCCAAAGGTCGTAGAAATTCTGGGATTAGAGCAAAAGAAGGACAAGGAAATTCTATACTTACTATAAAAATCTTGGAAAATTGTTTTATTTTTTCAAAATTCCACAGATATAGTATATTTTTTTCAATAAATTTTATATTTATTTTAAACCAGTAGCTATTTTTATGGCAATTATTTTTTAAATATAATTTCTCGCATATGTTCTCCACAACTTCAAGTTAATCGTTCCAATTTTTTATTGCTTTTCAATAATACCCATCGTATGGCATTATTGCTAGCTTAACTATCGGCTTTCTTACTTTTAGTTCCAAACGATCAGCATTCAGTTGGTGAGTATAAATGGTATCATACAGTCAATTTCAGTGGATGTAATGGTGATATGCAATATACACAACAACTTTAATTACAAACGTGGCCATTTATAGGCACATAAGCTGAGACCCAAACATAAGTTCTTCTGTATATGGAAATGAGCAAGGCAGATGAAATGACTCTGGAAGCCTCCGCCTTAAGGATATTTCGTATTTAAAGAAAGGTATCATTAATTTGTGGATGGTAATTGGCTCCTGCAGGGTCAAAAATCTAACTAGGCCAGCTTTTAATATTAAACATACTAGATCGTTGTTGTGTCACAGTAGAAAATATGTCTCTAGATTGGTGTCTGTACTTATTGGACACTGACCGTTTGGGGATCATGCTCGTCGGTTAGGTACTTGGTACAACAATCACTGAGTACTTCTCTTGCAAATACCCGGCCTTGAACTTAATTTAAATGTTTGAATAATTGTAATTTTATTACAAACGATTTTTTTGACAAATCGTACGACTCGATAGAGATAGTGTATCACGGTCTTTATGAGTATAATAATACACTAGGTGTTCACAAGCCAGTAAACAAAGATTATGAATTCGACAATTATTTCTTCTGTTCTCTGCAATTGTTATACGTGTGTTTGCAAATGTTTCATAACATCAGTCAAAAACAGTAAGTCTCTTAGGAATGCAATTATGGGATCCAACAAATCTACAAATCCATATACTACGTTGTAGCTACTTAGGTAACTATCTAACAAAACAAAATAATTTAGTGTCATTAGGAAATTCTTCGCCCTTTAGTTCGATAAGTTAATTATTTTTTTTTTTTTTTTTTTTTTTTTGGTGAGAGGGGAAATGCATTTACGCACTTAGGTGGTTTTTGCCACCCGTCGTGCCGGACTCCACGTAGTTATTGCGTGCCTACCGGCTAAAACCCCTCTCTATATCACCAGGCTCCATCCTGGGACCGTCAATTTATGACATTACTTCAGGATGGAGCCTTATATGCCGGTCCAGTTGGACCCTACGGTCCTGTCGACCTTGCCAGGTCTCTCTCCTTCCGACGAAGAATCCCCCTCGCAAAAAAGGCGATCCTACTCCATGCAGCAAGGTTTTCTAACATGACTCCCGTGATGGTATTGGGAGTCAAGATGCCGAGATCCCTCTCCAGTGCACGCCTCTCCAACATCCACTTCTCACACTCAAAGAAAGTGTGGAAAGCGGAGTCGGATTGTGCTCCACAGTAGACGCATGTGGGACTTACGGCCTTTCCTATTTTAAACAGGAAAGACCGAAAGTGCCCATGGCCCGTCAGCAACTGCGTGAGGTAGTAATCTACCTCACCGTGCTGACGATTTAGCCAAGCGTCCACTTGAGGGACAAGGGCGTAAGTCCACCTTCCGCGTGTCTCAGTATCCCACCGTAACTGCCAGTCACGGAGGGACTGAGACCTTGCCACAGATTGTGCTCCTTCTCTTCCAATTTCGCCCTTGTGTTGGTGGACGAATTGTCGCTCCCTGGCGAGGAGGTCTATGGGTATGACCCCGGCGACCACCAAGACAGCCGGCTCCGATACCGTGCGGTAGGAGCACGCTATGCGGAGCGCTGCTCTCCGTTGCACTGCCGCCATGCGCTTTCGGTACTTTTCGACCCTGAGCGCATCAGCCCAGACTTCAGCTCCATACAACATCACAGACTCGGCGGTTCTCAGCAGCAAACGTCTTTTACAGGGAAGAGGGCCCCCAACGTTGGCCATTACCCTGCTCAACAACGTCACTACTGAGGCCGCTTTGTCTGCTCTGCTGGATATTTCGCTCCAGAAGGTTAGTCTGTTGTCCAAACTAACCCCCAGGTAGCGAACGGCATTCTTCGTCTGGACTGTAACCTCTCCTACCTGCATGCTTCTAATGAGCGGGATGCGCTTCTTAGTAAGAAGCACTATCTCGGTCTTAGTCAGTGCCAACTCCAACCCGTGGTCACTCAGCCAGAGAGTAACTCGACGCATAACCTGGTTGAGTCGCAGTTGGGCCGCATCGACATCTTTGGCAATAATTACTGCCGCGATGTCGTCTGCGTAACCAACCAGGAATGTCCCTTCGGGCATCTCCATACGTAGAATCCCGTCATATGTATAGTTCCATATGTCGGGTCCCAGTATGGATCCCTGGGCCGCCCCTGCCGATAAGACTTTCGTCTCTCGGCCATCCTCCGTGTCATAGAGTATGGATCGATCTTTCAAGTAATCTCCCATGATACGCAGGAGGTACCCTGGGAGCCTGAAATCTCTCTCCATCGCGTATAACGCGTCCTGCCAGCGGACAGAGTTAAACGCGTTTTTCACATCCAGTGTGACCAGCAAACATACGGGACGTGAAAAGTGGTTTCCACGTTCCGTGCTCCTACCTGCATTAACTACCTCCTGGATAGCCGCCACAGTCGACCTGCCCCTTCGAAAGCCGTACTGTCTTTCGGAGAGGTCGCCTGCCGCTACTACTGCAGCCTGCAGACGTGGGCGAAGAAGCTTCTCCAGGAGTTTCCCCGCGTTATCAAGCAGGCATAGTGGTCTGTATGACCCAGGAGCGCCGACTGGTCCCTTGCCCTTGTCAATAAGTACAAGTTTAGCCATCTTCCAGCGGGAGGGAAACACCCCGGCCTTTAGACAGGCGTTGTACATATTGAGCAAGAGCTCTGGATGACTCCGTGACACGGCTTTCAGCACCTCTGCTGGTAGACCATCAGGACCTGGTGCCTTCCCGCTGCGCAAACAACGAGTGGCACACTCCAGTTCCTCCAAGGTGAAAGGCGGGATTTCCGTTTCTTCCGTGACCGATGTTCTATCGACCACTGGATGATCCGGAAAAAGGGCTTCCACTATGGGCCGAATAGTATCCGCATTCAGAGAAGCGTTTGGCTTAAACGCCCTCAATTTGCGGAGCACTATTTTATAGCCCAACCCCCATGGATCCCTATTTAGGTCCTCCGTTAAGTCCTTCCAGCATCGGCGCTTACTTCTTTGGATGGCGCGGCGAAGATCTTTTTTCGCCGCCTTATACTCTTCGGCTTTTCGGGCTGCGTCATCTGCGTTTCCATTAGCGCGTTGAGCCAGCCGTCTACGACGGAGACAAACACGCCTCAGATCCGCAATTTCGGTCGTCCACCAGTAAGCAGGACTTCTCCCTTCGTTCGGACCCCTCCTCGGTACAGCGCTTTGACAGGCCTGATGTATAAGACTCATGGTTGAGTCCACAAGTACATCAGCCCTCTCAACAGGCGGAAGATCATTACGGATCCCCTCTGTGGTCATACGTCCCCGTTCTAGGGCTAGAGACAAAGCTTCAACGTCCATCCTAGCGGCATTCCACCTAGCTGGTCCATGATGTTGGATGGACCGAGCTGGCGCAATATCACGCACACGGAATGTGATATATTGATGATCGCTGGCCGTAAAGTCCTCGATCACCTGCCATTCCTGCACGAGTGCCGCTAAGTTTTCAGTCGCCAGAGTGAGATCGATGATGGTCCCTCTTTGACCAGATCTTCGGAAGGTGGGCACGGAGCCGTTATTTAATACAACCAACCCCGTCCTGGACATAAAGTCCAAAATTCGTCCACCTCTCGAATCGGTTCTAATCTCACCCCACTCTACTGCTTTTGCATTGAAGTCTCCAGCCACTACCAGATGACCACCCATGCTCCGTAAGACATCCTCCAGGTCGTCTAACTTGGTTTGGAAGTCCGAAATACCCTCGTTTGGAGTAAGATAGCAGCTAAAGTAAGTCACCAAGCCGCTTCTCACCCAAACGAAACCATCTCCAGAGCCATGGGCCGAAACACAGAAGCGTCTCGGGTCCGGGATCCATATCGCCGCTGTACCGAGGTTGTCCCTAAACCACGTAGGCGCACATCCGTCTCGGTACTGCTCACTGATCAGAATAAGATCAGCTTGTTTCTCGAGACGGATCTGCCCCATCAGGTCGTGAGCTGTTCTGCTGCGGTGCATGTTGGCCTGTAGGATGACCCTCATATTGTCCGCTTAGCATCTTCTAATGCCTTGCGGAATACTCCGCAAGCGCCCGAACCTGCAATATGTTTGCGGCCATTTTCCCCTATGTCGGAGCATAGGTAGCATGTCGGCTGGGACTTGCAGTCCTTTGCCTTGTGCCCTTCTACCCCGCACAGGAAACACATATTGCCTCGGTCAGGTCCGCTGCAGTTTCCACTAAGGTGACCGTACCCCAGGCACCTAAAGCACCTGGAGACGTCCACTCTGTCGCGCATCCTGCAGTTGACCCAACCGATTTTCACTGTCCTCCTTTGGAGGAGAACCTTGGCAGCTTTCGCCTCCATCTTGGCAATAGCCATGTGTTGCCCCCTCATGTTGGGCTTGGCCAGAAACACCTCCAGAACACCCTTGTAGTCTACAAGAATATCTTGGAGAGCCACTTCCACTTCCTCCACAGAGGTGCACTCGTCGAGATCTCTGATCTCTACCTTACTCATAGGGACCAGTTCTCTGACTACACTCGTCTCGCCCGCTGCCTTCTCTAACGCCTGTTTAAAGGCGTTTCTTCCTTCAGTGGAGGACTTCTTCAGCTCCACAAGAAGCTCTCCCGCCTTGGTCTTCCGTATTGACCTAACAGCCACTCCACAGGCTTCCGGTTTGACCTGCGATCGGACGGCACTAAGCACTTCCGCGTATGTCTTACCAGCTGCCGGTTTTAGAACAATCGCTTCTGGCTTCTCGCCACCACGCTTCCTCTTCTGCATATTGCCCCTCTTACCACTCGGTCCATCCTCATTAGATGGAGCAGTATCCTGAGGAGCACCTTTTCCCTGAGCGCGGTTGCGCTTTTTCCCGGCGGGGGTTTGGGCCACCTTTGAAGAGGCAGCATTTTGAGATGCTGCTCTTGTCGCGGGTGCACCGTTTTCAGTCTCCGGTTTGGAGACGACCCCGCTGGCTTTCGCCTTTTTTGCGCTCTTCTGCGCCTCTACCAATGGTGGACTACCTGCCCTCCTCTTCCCACCTTCCTTGGTGAGACATCTAGGAGCCGCTACATAATCCGGACGTTGCGGTTTCGAATAGCTCATGGTGAGCCACTCCAATTTATCAACATTCTCCTCCAGTTTTGGAAGAGAGTCTTTGATTGACCTGCTGACGTTTGGCTGCTTTTTAACAGCTGCCCCCATCTCCTTAATAATGGACCTCATTCCTGACAGTCCCTCCTTCAGCTGGGCTAAGGCTTCCGCAAACCACCTTTCGGTGTTTCCGAAAGACCCAACTCCACCACTACGGCCTTCCAAGGTAGGCTCCATCGTCAAAGGGGTGCCACTTAAAGTGGGCACCGACCCTGACGTCTCCATCCGGAGGTAATAAGTTTCAGTGCTATCCACTTTCCACTTATTACAATTCACAAAACTAATATAAAAAAAGAAACAAAAAATTCGTAATAGGTACCTATTACAAATATTCAAATTTCCTCTATCAAAAATCCACCTATTACTAATCACACTAATTATTATGCGGTCGCAAAAAAACACGTCTGTACTCATTAAGAGATCACCAGAGAATCGATAAGTTAATTATTGGATTGTCAATTACTTTATGCATTGGTGCGAATATATGTAATTAAGAATGTGCAACACTGTTATAATCATTTATAAGCCGGCGAAATAAAATTTATTACAATGTTGCACTTAGTTTTTCATGTTTGTAATCACTAATTTAAAAAGCATTTGGAAAAGCAAAATAACAATATTTATCTAAAATATAATACTACAAAAATTAAAAGAAAACTCGGGTATATTTATGTACGGGAGCTGCATGTGTCATAGTGTTTAAAGATCATAAGTAATTTATTATCTAAACGAACTTTGATTCCTGGAATTTTAATACAAATTATTAGATTATTATTATTTTAAACACGTATCCACTCCGTTCTCACTCTTATAATTATTTTGCTATTAATTTTTTTTATATTTAAAACGAAATATTTATGAACTCACAAATGTATTATACAGATTCAAAATGTAAAATATAAAAAATAGATATGAGACTATAATTTCTTCGTTTAATTGGAAATGAATTGCTTTACAATTATATATAAAAATGTAAATTAAATTTTCGTAAGATTAGTAATTAATTACAATAGTATTTATTGAAATGATTTCTATTATATTACAAAAAGTTTAAATTGAAAATGTTGTATTTTTTAATTCATTTTTGTTTTGAAGTTAGCACTTTAACTACCCAAAATAGCTTCACAATACAGTACATTTATGCAAATTTTTTACAATTTATTTTTTTATATTTTTTTTTTATATATTGTATAGGACTTAATCACTAAAATTAAATAACAACAACACTTTTAATGCCTGACGACAAACAAATTTTTAAATAAAACAAAAATGTTTCAGTCAACGATTCAAGCAAAAAAAAAAATAAATAAATAAAAAAAAAAAATCGCAGAAAAACACAAAATAAACTAAAAAAAACGTTAGTTTGAGTGCACATGCACTTAAAATTTTATAAATGTAATATAAATGTCATGATACACATGTTTGTGTTTATAAATATTGCAGTATATTTAGTCCCAGTGCAATACTTTTTTTCTTTTGTACGAAACGAGTATTTCTTGTTTCTTCAACACTCAGCACTAAAAGTTGATTCATGATTTCTGTTAAAATAATACTTGGCCTGAGAAGATGATGTATTATGAAATCTGAATTTTGGTTTAAACCAAATTATTGCAATTAAAAAGCATTTATGGCCTACATACATATATCGTTTTAACAAATTTTAGTATTATTTAGTTAGTCTCACATTATCGGTTGTGTTCTAGACTGCGAATTCAGTCGAAAGTGTATTTCTTAAGCACTTTTGTTTTTCTGCAATTTCAGATCTACATATTTTTATACGTTTTTAATTTGAGTAGTATAGGGTTGGTGAAAGTAAATGGAATAGCTTTTTATTCCAAATTGTAATACAATTTTTAAGAAAAAATAAAATTTTCAATTAAAAGAAATGTTTTTAAACTATCCAATATTTTTACTGTTCATCACTTGTGCAAAATTGCAGAATGGTTATATGTTTTTTTTTAAGAAAAATGTCTTTCAGGTCTGGAAGGATTTTAAAAGCCTTGCAATAACTGACACTTAAAAATGGGTTGGCTGTTAAAACCTATTTTACTTTTACCAGCAAATGTTTTTATATTGTTAAGAAGAAATAATTTTATAAAGCAAAATCATCATTACGTTGCTTTAAATTAGTTTTTGTTACTATTTCAAAAATTTAAGTTATTATTATTAGTTAATAATTATTACAATAACAAAATAAATTTAGAAAAATCGAGTATGCTTTAGATTTAAAATTTTACACTCTGGTGCAATATTATAACCGAATTAACTTTTTCAGTAGTTTTTATTTATAGCGTTGAATTTTAAATTATTAATGATAACAAATTTAAGGTAGTATTAAGAAATAAAAATTTGCTGGGTTTTACAAAAATAACTGAATTTTATTCAAACTTATCAAAAAAGTTCAAATATTGTTTGGTGCAAAATTATAATTCTTTTTGATTAAAATTAAAAATTGTTTATGGTTTAATAATGTCTAGGGCATATTGGAAATATGCTCTAAAATTCACTGTGGCATATTGCGAAAAAGATTTGTGCGAACTAGTTCTCTGATTGATTCTGATCAGGTGAATAAGCTGGACATTCCAATATAAGTTTATTATGCTGCTACAACCACATGCGCCTCAGGTTACTGATGTGAACAGGGGCATTATCTGCTGAAAAATGAATTTTTTTCCCGATGTCTTTCAAAAAATGGTTTTAGGTTTTTCTGTAGAAGAGTTGTGTACTCTGTCGAAATCATTTTAATATTCGGAAAAGCCAAACCATCAAAGATCCTCCGCTAAGATTTCGTGTGGTAAGGTCCAATGATTCTTCTTGACTAAATTGCACAACAGACTGTGACTTTTAATGGATGCAAGGGTAACTGATGAATAATTTGAGGGTTTTCCATTTTTCCCAGAACCGACTATTCTGTTTATTAGCATACCCATTCAAATCAGGGACCGCAAATAAGAGTTATTGATTAAAAATTAAACTAAAAAAATCATCGTATTAGAGTCGACAGACATATATGATGTTATATACCAAATTAATCGTCTTGGAGAGCTCTCACAGAATCTGTGGTGATCTCACATAAGTGATAATTAATCAGATTTTAACTGTTACTTTTAGACGGAAAAATAAAAGTTTAGATGAAATCTTTAAAAAGAGAGTTTTATTTTTCCGTCATATAATAAAACTCATTTTGTGAGTTTTATTTTTCAGTCGGAAAATAACCGTTATTTTTCAAGTTTTATTTTTCAGTTAAAAAATAAAACTATATTTAGGAGTTTTATTTTTTCCGTCATAAAATAAAACTCGTTTTTATGAAAGATTTTATTTTTAATCTAATCCCGTTGCTTGTGGTATTTTTATTTTATTGTTTTTTATAGCTGGATACCTAAAATCTCAAGTTAAACGATTTTTAGGGTGCTTTAATATTAATAAAAGAGCAAATTTAAGCAATTAAAACCGATAATGGCCGGAACTTGCTAAAAATGCTACAAATATTGGACTAGGAGGATGAAAGCGGGTTCGGTGACTGCGTCTACTACGACGTTCTGCACGGAACAAAATATTATAGAAATGACATTTGAAATAGTTTGCAGACGATAATGTGTCAAATCAGGATTAGGTGTAAGAAAAATTTTTCATAAAAACGAGTTTTTTTTATGACCGAATAAATAAAACTCCTAAATAGAGTTTTATTTTTTGACTGAATAATAAAACTCACAAAATAAGTTTTATTTTATGACGAAAAAATAAAACTCTATTTTTGAGAGTTTTTTTTTAACTTTTATTTTTCCGTTGAAAAATAACTTTTTCTGCTGAGCTTTTTTAGAAAAAGTCTCAAAATAACCATAAAAAATAAGTTTTTCGATATAACTTATAACCGTTACAGTCCCTGATTCAAATGAAAATGTGCTTCGTCATTCATTATGATTTTTGCATGTAAATCTGGGGTTGTTAGCGAGCTGTAGCATCCTATTTGCATATGTACAGCGGCGTAATGGTCTTCTGGAAGAAACTCCTCTGTCAAGTGAATCTTAAATGGAAACATATGCAAATCTTTGCCCAAAGTTGTTCTTTGAAGACCAAGCTCCTGAGCACGGCATTGAATTGAGGTTCAAGGCTGGTTTTAAACACTTTCTTGAACTTTCTTGATTGTACCTGTCAGCTACAGTCCCTACTTCTCCAAAATATTTCACTACATGAAAAATAGCACGACTTGTTGGCACGTTTTTTCTCCAAAAATTTCACATAACTTTCTCATTGTCACAGTAATTGATGATTAATTTTGATAAAATATTTTAACGATTAAAACATGTTTATTTACCGAATATTTTTTCATAACAAATTTGCCACGTCTCTACTTCACGACTACCAAATATAAACTCTCAAGACTGATGTTTACCAAAATGGCGACAAAACAAAGTAGTATACCTTCCCCGCGGACACCCTGTATAAAAATCACAAAATGAGTTTAATTTTATTACAAAAATATGACTCAGGTTTTATCACGAGTTATACTTCAACTTTTTATGTTCCGATGAAAATAACTTTTTTGACTAACATTTCTGAAAAAAAATTAAACTTCTTAAATAATAACTAAAAAATATTATTTTTTTTTTCAATATCACTTATAAAACACCTTTAAACTGCCACAACAATATTTAGGCTATGTTTAGCTGTTACACAAAATATACACCAAAAAAATTTTATGTACATCATCTACTAAGAAACTGAGCTGAATTAAGTGGTGTCCTATACACCATAATCCTTTATTATTCAATGGAGGATAAAGTACTTATGAGTATACTGGTGAAAAAAGATTTTTAAGGCTAAATTAATCTTAGAAACGAATACAGCACGTGTTTTTGAAAAAGTAACTCTATTCAGAATTTATTTCTTATATTTATATATAGGGTCCTTCGTTAAGGGCTTCCTATTTTTAAAATTAAATAAACATCCCAATTCTAAATAACAATTCCTTGGGAAATTTTTCCTATTCCCTTTTCTCTTATTCTAAACAAAATCTCCCCGTGAAATTATTTCCTTTTCCCTTTTCTCCTATTCTAAATAAACTTCGAAAAAGGGAAACTGTCCCCCGGGAAAAAAAGAGGTATTATGAATATTGCCAAAAGGGAGAATAAGAAAACAAATTTGGGAAATTATTCCGCCAATAAATTCAAAAGGAATTGCGCCAGAAAATGTAAGTACATAAACAATTTTATGAAAAATTTATAATATAATAATAATATAAATTATTCTCATTTTCAGGTCAAAAACAACAAACAGAAAACAGTTTGAAATTCTTTTGAGTACTATGCAATTACACCCAGATATTGCATGCGGGTGGTTCAAGGGAAACAAAGAAGAGCTAAACAGAGTATGCCGCAATTTGAAGGCGGAATTGAATGCAGCAGGACCACCATCAAAAAGTATTACCGAATGGAAGAAGGTATGAATAACAAAATTATGTATAAATAGTATGTGTATATAGTGGTAAAAAAGGAAAACATTTTTCAGGTTTGGTGCGATCAGAAGAAGTACGTACGGCATAAACCTGCACAAAATTTAAAATTTTTAAAGCTTTCTGCAAACGAAGAGGTTATTTTTAATTTAATTGGAATGAAGGAGTCAGTAGAAAGTGTGGCCAAAACGTTCGGGTTAATCTCCTCAAAGAACTGTAAAGAAACTCCAGTGAGCGTTGATAATGCATTGCAGGAGTTGTTTAGAGACGATGAAGTAGCTGAAACCATTTTAAACGACAATGACCGAGAAACACCGCAAAAGCCACCGCAAAAAAATTAAAATTTCAAATAATAATGATGAGACACAGGTCTCCTCTATCGATGTTCTTACAGAGGAGATCTGTATTCAAAAGAAGATGCTGGAAGCGCTGACGGAGCAGCAACAAAATACAAAAAAAGTATATCGCTCTATTGACCGCCTCTATGATTTGAAAAAGGCACAACTGGAAGAGCAAAAGCGGCACAATTTAGTCATGGAAAAATTGCGACTCAGGGAAGTGCAGGATAAAATTGACAAAAACCGTCGACTATTGGAGCTAGAAGAGCTCAAACACTTAAATTAAAATACAGCGTGCATATATGTGTTAAATAATTTAATTGTACCTGAAAATATTTAAGTTTTCTTTTATTTTTTTTTTTAATATAATTTAAATGAATTGTTTTGTTTTTTAAGTTTTAACATAGTTTTTTTCCTTTACTTTTTAATGCATTTCCATTTGTTTTTTAAGTTTTTTAAATGCTGTATGTTTTATATTTGGTTATTTTTTTTAAATATTTTGAAAATTTTTATTTACGACAAGACAATAATACAAAACAGCTGATTTCGAATACTTAAAATTCTCTCTCCCTTATTATTCCCTTCCCAAACTGTTTAGAATAGGAGGATTTTTTTCTCGGGGAAAATGAATTCCCAAGGAATTATTTCCCCGGGAATATTCAGAATAGGGCTGAAAGTGTAATATTGTGATGGGTATTTATTGACTTTATAATGCCATTATGTGTTAAATATAACATTCTTCAAATGCCCAACACGGTTTTCCTGGGTAAAGTGCATTAAAAAAAATTCAAAAATTTCAGAAAATATGTTATGGGTAAGGAGAAATTTCGCTGATTTTGATCGATAGCCTGACTTATGTTGGCATTGACAACTGCTGTTTGTGGCTTATTTACAAACATCTACGGCTTAAGAAAACCTCAAAAGAAAAAGTTTAAAGAGATCAGATAGCACGATGTAGGTACTCAGTATCCATTACCTACACGAGAGATGACCATGCCCTCATATCTTTAGTGCACAGCACATAGCTTCATATTAAACAATTATTAAAAAATTTAGCTCAAAAAAATTAATAGTACTTGGCCTATGGCGCTCATGATGGCCTAGCTAACGTTATTCTCATAGAAATTTGAATCGAGAAACAGTGACCTTTTCAGTATGCAGTGGGCAATCTTGGATTGGTATCATCCCAAGTTAGGCAATTTTATATGTTTAAGTTGATACTTATCCAAAAATTTACCTCATAGAACACCCATAGTAATAAAACAATTTTATTATTTACACGTATTCTTGAATGGTATATCCGTCAACGGGTACTTAGCAGAGCAGACTAAATGAATGACAACTGATTTGACAGATTTAGCTTAAAAAAGAAAGCCGTAATTAATTGTTAAAATTTTTAAGCGTCTATTGGAAGATCCTCTACATATGCACATATATTGCTGTTTAGGCCTGTAACAGTTTTCCTATTCTAAGGGGCAAGAAAGTATGAATGAAAACATGTTGTTTTTATGTTTGTATGACTGATAACACTGAACACAAATTTTTTCATGCCTCAAAGCAATTTAACAACAATAATAAAAATGAAAGAAAGAAACATTTTTATTTTTTAACGCTCATAGGGCCTTAAAATATTTTTAGTCTTACAATGGCTTATGCATATACTATATATGTATGTTTACATAGCTAAAAATAAAGTGAGTCTATTGTGAACTTAAAAATATGTATGTATGAGAAATATTTTTTGTCTTCTTTTTCTGTATTTTCATTTACTCCATTTTTTTTTTCTTGAAAGCGCTATGCTTTGTAAAGCTTAAACACAATAAAATTCTTGGAAAAATTTAAGGATTTCGTAAAAATTATGATGAATAAAAAGGATGTAATATTTTTATATTTCTTTTATTGCTAACTAAAGAAAAATTATTTGATTGTAGAAACTGCCTCATTACAAGGCATATTTTCATTAGAAAACGTCTCAATTACTCATTTTAGTTTAAATTTAATTAAAACAAAATTCTCATTTGATTTCTGCATTATTAATTTAATTTTCATAACTTTTTAAAGTTAACAACGAGACTATCCCATGAGTCATATTAGAAACGAGATGAAACAAAAAATCTATTAAAATCTTAAGGATGTGGGAGAATTAAAGTCTTATAATAAATTATGTTTAAAATTACAAGACATTTTAATTAATTTGTAACACACAAATCCCACTAAGATTTTTCAAAGGTAAAGGTAGCAAAAAAGGATCAATGGTGTTAAATGGTTCCTTTTAGAACTCAAACCGAAACCAGTTACGTGACGAATTTGGTTTCGAGTAGTAAGAGTATTTGGTTTTTCATCAGTAATTTAAAATCATGTGACTGAATCATATAATAATTAAGAAATTTGAGACATATTTACTGTTTTTTTTTTTCTTATTTTGCTTTTAAACAAAAGTTGGAAAAAATTAAATGAATAACCATATTAAATACCTGAAATCACACAAATAAGTACTGTAACGGAATATTAAAATTGAAATATTCTGAAATTTTTTTCCAGATGAAGCTCCAGACTAAGTTCAACTGAAATGCTCGAAACAATTTACTACGCCGCTTACATATTTGCTTAATTTGTCATTAGTATCTGGTTATTTTTTCAAACTTTTTAAAACAAATTTTACAGATACACTTTTACATCAACGGTTTTCATTTTTACCATCAACTTGATTCTTGGTTCAACTAGAACGAATCATGTATAAAAATTGACACACACAACATGACTGCTGAGGTTGTAATATCCAGTTATGTATGAATTATAAACATGTTTAGAAAAGGCATGAAAACTTATACTTTCTACACAGACTTGAGCAAAGCATTCGATAAACTGAACCATAAACTACGTACTTGGTTATCAAATTTCATTGTACTGTGTTTTCTGAAGTTCCTCGAATTAGTAAAATGGATTCTATATTCTTTCTTATGTACGTTCAATGGGCGTTCAGTTTAAATGCGTATCGTGCACTTCTTGAATTTTCGGTCAATATAATCCTCCAAATGTACGTACAATCGAAAAAATCTTGCCAAAATTTGAGCAAACCAGATCTGTAGGAGATCTGAAAACACCAGTTCTTGCTTGTACAGCTCGTACTGCAGAAAATATTGCTGCGGTTCGCGATAGTGTTGCTGAAGAGCCGTTCTCCTTTACTGTAAATGGTGTTCGCTGTCGTGAGATGATAACGAACTTTTTATTGCCCGAATTGGAAGATATGGATGCGAAGATATGTGGTTTCAATAGGTCGGTGCCACTTGCTACACAGGTAATGAAACAATGCCTCTTTTGAAAGAAAAGGTGTACGTTGATAAGACAGCCACAATTAAACAGCTAACGGATGACATAATTCGGAACATTTATGGCAGAGAACCATGCCTCAGCGTAATCGAAAATTTGGACTATCAGATGGAGGTGTGACGTCGAGGTCACGGCAGCTATTTGGTCAATATTTTGTTCCATAAGTTATTGAAAAATAGCAGGAAGAAATGACAATAATTTAGTAAATAATTTGTGTTTTATTAAAAATCAATATCAGCCCATAAAATTTAATCACATTTTATTAAAATAAGCGATGACGTGAATTTTTTACCCCATCTCAAATGGTATGAACTTAACTGCTTTATACAAAAGGTCCTTTAGAATGTTTAGCATTGATGTAATAAAAAGTTAAAAAATCAAAATTTGTACAAATGTATATGCAAACAATTTTGTAGCGTCAGTTACATATTTGATTGATACGTTTTCCTTTGATCGTCGATGGAATTAAAGAACGCTGTAACTGACAAAACCTTAAATGTTCACCAGAGCCAAAAAACTTTTATAAATGTAGAACAAATACACTGGTATTTTTCATTTCGCAGACGGCGTAAGTGAATTTATTTTCATCGTAGAAATCTGGGACCTGGACCAATCGACGCGTACTTTTTTGCTGATAAAAATGATGCAAAAAACGTATTTTCGATTTTTTGTCAGTTACAGCGTTCTTTAATTCCATCGTCGATATGTAGTAGATACCTCCCTTGATCTGAGAGCATTACCTAATGTTAAAATAACACATAACTGAGACATCTATCAAACGGTGAATTAGGTGAAAGGAGTTTTGGATTATAAGTATTTAATGTTGGGGAAAGAAGTTCTGTGATCCATATGTTTTAAAATGATTATACAATTCTGACGTGAGACCAATTCTAGAGCATGTATTAGTGGTCTGGTATTCTCAATATGATTTTTGTAGAGATAATTAAAAGTGAATCCGTCCAGGAACAATTTCTCTATATGGAAATCCAAATATTGCTTTACAAGCCTATTAAAGCCGCCTACCGACACTTAAGAACAGAATAACTTTTATGAATATTTCTTTCGTCAATTATTTTTAACATGGTTTTATAGAGTGAAGAAATCTTCTAAGTAAACTAGAAATTATACCTTCTAATCGCCGGACAGGATAGTACATTCCCTTAAGTTCTACTTTACTTTAATTATAATTTTGACTCGTTTTTCCAGTTTTCACCTAATTGGCAATAAGAAGTTGCTTAATTAGTATCTTGAATCATAAATGTTAAATATTTTATTTTTATTAAAATATTAATTTTGTGAAATAACTTGTTAGAAATTATTTCTTATTTCTTATAATAATAAATAAATAAATAAATAAATAAATAATAAGTGGGTGGAAAAAGCGCCTTAAAATATGTTAATTTTACTAGTTTTTGTTTTGTTTTACAAACACTAATAAAAGTAAATATTTTAAAGGTTTCCTTTGCTGTGTTCAATAAGAATTGACCTGAATTTTTTTCTTTTCACATTAATAATTTAAGTAAAATATTAAACATTTGTTTCTTTAATAGAAAATAGGCATTTACATATGAATGTATGTGTTATATGCATATACGAAATAAGCAAAAACTTTTGCTGGGAAAATTTCCTTTGACATAAAAAAAAATTTGTAGACTGATTAGTGTATTAAAAAAATAAATATCAGCAAATGTATTTTTTGTTTTTTTTTTTTTGTTTTTAATTTTAAATGAAGCTTTTAAAACATGCAGAGTCAGCTTTATAAAATTGCAAATTTCGTACATTTTTATTTAAGTTTTAATTTTCTTTTTTTTTATTAATTTGATTGTATGTTTGACCATAACTTTTGATAAAAAAAATTCTCAATTTGTCTAATTGACAAATACCATACAAGACAAAACACCGCTCAGTGTCTATATTTTTTCTAAATTTAATTTTTAAATAACACATATAAATGATTGTTATTATTGCTGATGCTAGTTACACAAAAAAATACCGAATTATTCAAAACAAAATAATTTCTTTCACAAAGATCTACAGCTTCAAATAATTTGGACTATCATTTCAATTAAATAAAAAGGTCAAATAAAATAATACATGTGTGTATGTACCAGAAAATTCTAAAACAAATTGTATTTATTTTGAAAATCAAAATAAAATCCAAGCAAAGAGAGTATTTTTTATTTTAGGTATACTCGTACAAGCGAAAGAGTAGCACTGAAAAAATAGAGAGAAAAAGAAAATGTATATCCTTGTAAGTAAAGCAAGTACATTTATCCTGTAAAATGTAGGTCCTACCCTAATTACTTATCTAGTAGGTGTGTTGTTTTTAAAAATTATGCAAAAAATATTAAGTTTCTCGTTATTGCTCTCTTACTTATTGCTGTGTTTCTCTTAAATCTCTATTTTTTCCTACATCTCTTTGCGTATTTGTATTGTTTGGTACAGGAAAATTTATTTAACGCTTCATTTATTTTTTTGTATTCATATGTACGCACTGTAGCCTACATAGGAAATTAAATTTTGCGTTTTCTTATTGCATATGATGACAATTGATTTCTCAATGAATTTTAATTTCTATGTTGTAGATTTTTAAAGGGTTGTTGTAAAAAATTAATACTACAACTAAAAACAAACTATTTAACTTTAGTTAAGGCAGTGAGAAATATCACATTGTACATTCTATGTCTATGCATGTAAAGTCAAAGACCCAATATATGTCAGTTAAGTATTGTAGTTTATAATTTTATATCAAACCAAGAAATATACAAAAATTAAAAAAAAAAACTAAATAAATTCAAGTAAATTCTAAAGCCATCAAAGCGCTTTAAATTGTACTTTGAATTCGATCAATTAAAATTTTATTATATATTCGCTTTTATTACTTATAGTAAAGAGCGTACTGATGCTTGTAGTTGTTGCGTGTGTAAAAGGGCTTGACCAATAATTAGTTTTTAACAGGGCCCCTAAATAACAATTCTATAGAAAATTTCAACTCAAAAACTCTCAAGGTTAGAGTCGGCAGAGCCTGACAATTTGTATAGTTGTTAGAAATCTACGGTGATCTTTTGGTTTTAAGTAAAATTAAAAGTAATTTTTCAACCATAATTTGAAAAATATTCTGTTTTAAAATAATATTTTTGATTGGATATGTTCTTGGTTTATTTCTCTATTATTATTTATTATAATTATTCAGCCTTAATTCCCAAATTTTACTAAAAATAATACGGACTGTTTATGGGGAGTTGGCTTGTCTCTATAGTTATTTTGTAGTGCTTAGCCAAGTTATTAAGTTTTTTACGAAACGAAAAATCACTTTTGCTAACTGGCAATGATTAATATCAATCATCTTTGGCAGAGGCATTATAAAACGAATGATCATGAGAAAAGCGCCACCTACTGAGAAGTGGTAGATAACAGTTACCTACTTATACCCCTGACAGCCATGTGGTACACATACCATACTAGCATTCTATACCACATGTGTATCAACTGGTATATAGCTAGTTCGTATACTAAGTGGTATTGTATTAAACACAGCTACAAATAAAAATAAATTTTCCAAATACGTCCAAAGTAACAAAGTGTAACACAGAAAAAAATATTACCAAAATTCAATCAACAAAGTGAGTTGTAAATGTGAAATTTTCTTTTACACAGAAAAAATTATTGCAGGAATATTTTCAAACAAACGCTTGTTCAATTTTTATTTCGTTTTCAAATAAAGTTTTGTTTGATTCTATTAATAATTTTGTTTGAATGTATTTAAAAGTATCAATGTTGATAAAACATAATATAATAAAAACGCGGCTTTTAATTTAACATTATTCTGCTTTCTTTATGTACAAAATTTCCGCACATTTACATTGTTAAAGCTTTTATAATTCTTTTAAAATAGTAAGCAACACTTATTTATGCTCACACATTTAATAAAAAAAAATAAATGAAATAAAATAGAACAGAGAAATAGAATTTGAATTTTTTGAAAAACAGAAATGTATTGCTTTGTAAATACTTCTGTGTGGTTTTTATATATTAAATGGGATATGATTCGCATTTAGTCTATAACTATTTTAACATAAGTATTTATAGTTTTGAATAACACCTTTGGGAAAAAGTCTCCTGACGAGTCTCTTAAACAGAGATGAAATGGCCATAGAGACATGCTTATCCCCAAAAGCATACATTTCATATTACATTAAAATAAATAATATAATAATAATATTAATAATACTATTAATAATAATAAAATATAAAAATAATTTGTAAAAAAATTATTTGAATTTTCTGTCAAATTTCTGAACATTATTTTGTTGTCTCGAATAATTATTTGTTCAATTTTGCATTCATTTTTAAACATTTTATTTTTTAATTGGCAACTTTTTTATCTAAAACAAATTTTTTTTTTTCAAAAATATATTAATTGGTTTGACAAAATTTTTGTTTGCTTAGAACCGTAATATTCAATAAAACTTTTATCTACTTCTATTAAATTTTTTGTTTGATTCTTTTTTGTGACTCCAATAAAAATGTTTATTGAATATTGCAACATTTTTATTGAAAATATCGCAATTTTTTTTTTCAAACAAAAAATTACAAATTTGTTGTTCGAATTCACAAATTTCTTTGTAGGACCGAAATTAAACAAAAAATTTATTAACTCAGTGAATTTCGTGTCTGAATCAAAAAAATAATTTTTTCTGTGTATTATATGTGTTTTATATATACAATCAAATATTTTTTTTATATTACAAATATTACGATTTATTTTCAACAAATTATGCTAATTAAAATTGTTGTTATTATTTAAGCAATATTTTAGAAAATAAGAAGACTTAATTATAAAAAAACAACAACAAAATATAGGGTTAAAGAAGTTTAACAAAAATATTTATTGAAATTTTGGGTTGTTAACCACAATTGTTGAAAAAAGATGGTACCGTTACATTTTTTTCTTATTCTCAAAGTAAACTTTGACAAAAAAATAAAATAAATTATTACGGTACCATACATTTTCAATTAAATGGCTTGAGTAATTTTTTCGTTAAATACTTTGGTTTAGAGTAGTTGCGCATATTTTTTACAAAAACAAGATTATTAAAATTAGGAGTGACGTGGTGTAGTGGTTAGAGCGCTTGCATACAACACATAACAGCCCAGGTTCAAATCCCAGCAAAGGAGAAAATGAAGATGATTTAATTAAAAAAAAAAAAAAAGATTCATAAAATAATGCAGCAAAAAACATTTACTGAAAGTCTTGTAATCTTATCAACAATTAGTTTGTTAACCACAATAATTGAAAAAACATGGTACCGTTGCATTTTTTTTTTTCTTTCCTTAAGGAAACCTACAACTGTCGTATTCGTATTTACAAAACTCGTTGTTAGCGCAAAATTGAATAATATTTTAATTGTATATACAAAAAAACATTTATTGTATTTACAATCTGGTTTTTTCTGTGCAGAACAAAAATTTCATTAAATGTCATTTGATCAGCTGTTTATATTAATCAAAAATTTTCTTTTGAATCTGGCCTAAGTCGTTCTTTAAATGCAATTTTCTTTTCATTTGGAATAGCGTTAAAAGAAATTTTTTTTTTATATTTTTCATAGTATACGTACTATAGTTTCTATACCAAATGTCTGTCAGGGGTATTAGCGAAGCTGCTCACCACAATCAACATCTAACGAAAGATTGGGCAATTAGTGTTGATCATTTAAGGGTGAAAGCATAAAAGTGGTCTTTGAGCATTCAAATCAACTGACAGCAACTTGTCTTATTCGTAATATGCGTAATAAGAAAAAAAATTTTATCCTACCCCTTAAAAAATATGCTCACTATATTTACACTACCTAAGTTTCTCATCTGATTATAACAGATTATAACAGCTACAATTTAGACGGCAATAATTTTGAAAGTAGAAAATGTTCTATTTTTAATTGAGCTCAGGCAAAAACAATAAAAATTACATTATATTTGCAATTAAACTATCTGAGTCTATTTGAGTGCGCTTCTGATATAAAATTCATATGAAAAACTTAATTAGTGTAAATATAACTTAAGTATTGGTCTCAAATCCTTTAATTTTGAATTTTCAAAAAAAAACAACAACTACACCAAACAAAAAACTATTTTTCGTATTTGTAATTATCACTTAATTTTGACAGTGTCCTTGATTATTTAAAAATAATTTTTTTAAGAATACTGAGAGGTGTTGGATGGGTTAAAAATGGTTAACCAATGTGTTAATTAAGAAATTTGTACCCTTTAGCATTTAGATATCTTGTCATAAAATTGACGTCATATTTAGAGTCGTTTTGGTGTTGGAAAACAATGTATTTGGCACGCACATCACCAATTTATTATTACGAACAAATCGTGCATGAACGTAACAGTTGAGATTTGTGGAATATGTCAGTTTATGTGGCGCATATATTCATAAGGAAATCTTGTTTTAATAAATTTTGCTGTTAAATAATTCACATTTAAAGAACAGAGAAGGTAAATCCCTTATATGACAGCACATAAAATACAATTGGGTTTTATAAACAAAATATTTGAATTTTTAAAATTTTCGTTTTTAAAAGTAGGCAAAAAAAATTTCAGTTAAAATCAATATGTAAATCAGTGGACACTTTGTAAATATTTACTATTTCAATAGGTAGACAAAACTAAGTTTGCGCTGTAAGTTGTAAAGTTTCATATTTAAATAAATTTACAATCGATTTAAAAGAACGTATATTTACTTGGGGTTTGTATTTACAAATATGTAAGTCCCAAAATTGGCAATTTAATAAAATCAAGTCTGTTTTCATCTATGCATTCTAAGGCCCCATACAAAATATTAACAAAATATTAAAAACTGATTCTACAGATTCAATACTATATGTGTGAAAGGTAGAGTAGGGATTCCATGTAATAGATTCTATGTAATACTCCAGCACAGGGCGAACTAAATTTGATTCAGCACCATGGAAAACATTTTTTGATATTCGATTGCAGCAAATCATGACCGCAGCAGACATTTGTATTTGCAAATGTAAAAAGATTTATTTATAGTCTAGTGACCGCCTTGGTCTACACCATAAGCCCTGAAAATATTTCTTGAAATACCTTTTCTGAACTTTGCAGAGCAACACTCTATTAAAGAAATACATACTTAAGCTATATTTACACCACCTAAGTTCTCATGTGATTACAACAGATTATAACAGTTACAACTCAGACGGCAATAATTTTGAAATTGAAAAAATCTATTTTCAACTGAGCTCAGACAAAAACAATAAAAACTAAATTTGATTTGTAGTTAAACTATCTGAGTCTATCTGAATAGGCTTCTGATACAAAATTCAGATGAAAACCTAGGTGGGTGTAAATACAGCTTTAACAACTTTAATGTAAAATTAAAATAACTACTCGTACGTAATAACAATGTCATGATTAAACTTGTCGAAGGCTTTATTGAAATCTATGTAACTAACATACATACGTTTGACTACCTATGATATTGTCTGTTGAAACCAAATGAAATTTTTTTTATTAAAAATTGCTTATTTAAATGTGTTCTAAACCTCGAAAGCTAACTTATAATGAGTACAGTCATAGTCAGCTGAAATTTATGTATCTCAACCTACAAATGAGTTATAATTTTAGACTACTTTCTGCTTAACTACTTACAGAGTGGGCAAACAAACAAAACATTTCGCAAACGTTGCAACAAAGTCATACACTTTTCAAAATGTTTTTAATGGTATTGTACATGAGCAAAACCAAAACAAATACTTTCTAATGAGAAAGAGCGCAAATGAAACAATTAGCTTTTCGCTCTTGTGCTTGCTTTGTTATTCCGTTACATTCGTATAATTTGCTCTTTTTTCTCTTCTTCTTTTCTTTTATTTCTCATTCATTTTTTGTTGTACCTACGCACATTTGAGTTGGTGTATTTGTAGTACTCAAAACAAAAACAATATACAAAATTAAATGGGACAATCGTTGTCAGTGTTTCTGTTTTATTTTTGTTTTACTCATTGTAAAGAACACAACAAAATGAGATCAAACGTTCAGTTTTGTTTATTTTCCTACTCTGACTACTTATATAAGCTAACTTTAAGATTATTAAAGAACACAAATCTGCCAACATTTGATACTTAAGACTATTAAAAATTATATTCTCATACATACATACATAACTGGCCATTACAACCCTGTGTCAGGATTACGGCCTAGCTTCTCGCAGTACTCATGTTGTGTGTGTCAATTTTTATCCATGAGTACCGGGACCTACAGTTTAAAGTCGGCTCCGAACGACAGATATGAGAAACTTTTACATGGCAATCAATTACTCTCAGAGCTTTTGCCAGAAGACTGCTGAGAGGTAGTCGCCGAAAGAAATAATTTTTCATATTTCTTTTTTTTTTTCAAGATGTCAGAGCTGAGATTTGAACCCAGCATTATCGTAGGATCGTAAAAAATCTTCATGTTATTTTAAGATACACACATACATGCATACATTATTACCACACTGTTACTGGGATACGGCCTAGCTTTTTGCAGCAACCATCCATGAGCATCATGACCTACAGTTTAAAGTCTTGAAAATCTTGTTCATGGTAATCAGTAACTTTCAGGGCTTGTACCAGAAGATTGGTAAGAGAGAAATATTTTTGTAATTTTTTTGTTTTTAAGATGTTCGAGCTGGGGTTGAAGCCGGAGTTTTGTTTTAGTAAGCCAACACACTAACCACTAGACCACAGCGAAGTGTTTTTGCAGTGAGAGCAGAACAGTGGTAATTTTTAAAGCTCTAATCGGAGCTGACCAATATAACAAAAGGTAAAAGTACATAACATGTGTTGTGAATTTTGTGGTGTCTGACAAAAAGGGTTAAAACACTGAATTTTAATAAAGCAAGTTACTGGCAAAATTGGAAACCAATCGAACGTATAGAAGGTTAATAAACTTTTAACTTTTAGATGCATTGAAAGTTGATCTATATTGAACGTTTTAACCGCTGTCAACGACATAACGTATGTACTTCTACCTGAAGGGTTTCTTAACGACAATAAGAATTGTGTATACTTACACAAGTACTTTCAATTTATAAAATATGCACAACTAATAGTAAGTATTTTGTAAATTATTATTCAGTTCATGAAAAGTATAATTTAAACGATTATTCAGAGGCCTTATTCTGTAACTCTCCTAAGCTAAAACTCTATGGCTAAAAATTTATAAACTTGATTCAGGACTCCTTTAACGCGTATTGTAATTTAAAAGCTTCGTGTCGATCATCTCTAGAATTATGAATATTTTGATTCTAACGTCCAGCCTCTTTTAAAAACCCCAAATTTTAGCATTTTAGCTTAAGAGAATTACAGAATAGGGCCTTAGCTTTCAAAGTTAGTTTTTTTTTTTTGAAAATGAAAAACCTTTTCAAAAAGAAAACTTTCTTTAATTAACAGTTCAAAACAAAGTTTTAATGGTTAGAGAAAAATTACTTGAAAATCATTTTGGCGTAAACAAACAAAGAAAATTAAATTAAATGGCTTTACCGGTCATGAGGACACCAAGAAAAAAAAAAAAAAAGATGTCACCTTTAGAACGACTTTATGGTTTAATATTACATTCAAAACTCAAAAACTGGCATTGAACCTATTAATGAAAAGCTCAAGTAAGGAATATAAAACATTCACGTAGCCATACATGCCATCTAGCGCAGAATCCTTAAGAGTTGAAGGAAATTTAAGAGAAATTCAAGCATTAAGACAAACAATACTGTAAACAGCCTTAGGAATTGAGGAAACGACATTTTGTTTTTTATGTAAAACAGAATCTTGACCTTATTTTTATAGGTTTTCTTTTCAATTATTATTACGGATAAAAAAAAATAGTTTTGAATACACTTTTTATTATTGTTTTCGAAATTAATGTTTTTCTTTTTTTATTTGTACAATTTGTTTATTTTACTTTTTTTGTTTTTATTTTATTTTATTTTTTTTTTTTTTTTTTGAATTACGAGTATAAACAAAATGTTTTGCTGTTGATACATTTTGGTTTTGGAATAAATTATTGTTATTATTCACAAGTTACATGAATTTCATTAAAATTTTTTTTGTATCTATAAGTATTGTAGCTAAACTGTTAAGTAAAGGTCTTGCAATAATATTTAATAGATTTTTTGTTTTTTATTAATAACATTACATACATACCTTTTGATTCTTTCCATATTATATGTTAATGCTGTGTTTCCTTTTTATTTTATTTTGTATTCCTTGTAGAGTTACACACTTTAAATTGTAAATAAATTTTCTAAATACATATGTTTCACTAAAATGTTCATTTTAAATTTTTATAAATTTATATATTATTTTTGCTTGCAAAAAGTATGTATGTATGATTGTATGTATACTTATGTTTTGCACAAAAATTTTTGTTTTATTTGTATGATTTTGTTTAAATTTATTCGACACTGATACGACGAGAACACACACACATAATTGAACGCAAACGTTGCGCCAAGTTAAAGAGAATAAAAATTTTTTGTGTGTTTTTGTTAAATTATTATTGTTTTTGGTTTTTGTTAGATACAACAACAATTTAAGGAAAAAGAAAAAAACCTACAATATATTCGGCTATATATGAATCTACATACAAATGGGTACACACATATTGATAAACATACAAATGTCCATATATTTGTATTTTTATTAATTTTTTTTTTTTTACTTTTATTTAATAATGTGAGAGTGCTTTATAAAATACAAGAAAACCAGACAACTGAAACACCAACTGACACAACAAACAACTTGAACGCTACGCTTACAAATAAGAACTGAATAAGCGTTCACCAAACAGTTGGGTGCAAAGCCAGTGTTTTTATTTTCATTATTATTTGATAGATACACAGATGGATAGAAAAAAGTCTAAACGCAAAACACACGAATACGTTTTTTTTTTTAAATACATAGTTGATAAGGGACGTTGGGAGGCCCGGTCGGTACCTTTACGAAAAATTCATGTGTATATTAAAACAAAACAAACAAAAAAAATATATGAAAAAGAGTCAGCTGTGCGCAATCATAAACTTAGGGAAACATATCTAAAATAAATGTGCAGTTTTTGTTTTGAATTTTATCAAAGCAAACAAATAAAAAGATAAAAAAAAATTACCACAAGCAAAGTCAACATGTTGCTTTAACAAGAAACAAAGGGTTTGTGTTAAAATTAAAATATAATTAATTTCAATGTTGCCAGCAACATGTGTCTCTTTATAACTTCTTGATACATTAATACTAAAACGTAGTGTTAAATTTTATTTTTGTTCGATACTTTTAATTTTCTAGCAACAAATAAAAAAGACACAATTTTACAAAGGCCATTAACCTTATGCGAGGTATAAATATGAAATTCAAACGAAAAAAAAAATAATTAATTATTTGATAACGACTAAGAGTCTCAAAACTACTTACAAATTAAGTGTTTTACTTATTTAGCTTATCGCCTTTTGCTACTTTCTAACTAAAGAGTGCGGAAACGAGATTAAAAATTAATTAAGTAATTGAAATTAAATTAATTATTTTAACAGTTGCGAAATATGATCAGTACTTGATAAAAAGAATCAACTAATACCTCATAAGATGGTGTTTAAATAATAGGTATTTGAATTGTTTTCGATTCTTGCAAAAAGTTTAATTAATTTTGATTTATTGCATTTTACTTAAACATTTTTCTTAATTATTTCAAATTTCTTTTTTTTTATCAAAAAAATTACAAATATTCTCAATATTTTACTTCACTAAAATAATTTTTGAGTTTCCATCAGAAACTCTGGCCACAGGCTATAGTCAAGTAATTGGGCCCATAAAGAATATATTATACACCGAGAGAAATCAACGAAGTATAGAAAAAACAGTTCAAGTTATCTATTAAGATCAAAAGCATTTCAATCCAAGTCATCATCTCTTGTGCAGCTAAATAAGTTTACCCAATCCAGGTTACGCACTAGTGATGGTCTCGTATTGTGTTTTTCCTTTTACGAAGACTCACGTTAAACAAAGCCGACCCCGAACATTTCACTTTAACCACCTTTGATCTGTCCCCTACTGGGATGTGAACTAAGTAAGGATGAACACCTATGAACAACATCTTAGCCAAGTTCCTTACTACTTCACAACAAAAGAAAATTAATATCAACAGATGGGGCGATTGCTGTTGGTTATATCTTGGGTGAAGGTATAACACTGGCCTTTGAGTGATCAATTAACACCAAGTTGTACCATTGATATAAGGCGCTTATATCAATGAGTATTTATTGTAAGGTCTATTGAATGGTCACATATTTCGGGTGTCGAAAGAAGCATTCAAAAAATATGCAAAAAATACTTCATTCCATCTGATCTTCTTAATATTTGCAAGAGCTTTATCCGAGCTACGATTGTATGGGTCGGTGCTTTAAAGTCTATTTTCGACCTTCTCGAGCGCAAACTGGAAATGGCGAAGAAGCATATCAAAAACGATGCGGTATCCAACTTTATCAATTTTGCAATACAGCGTGCGTTTTATTGTTCTATCGGTAGTACCATTGGAAGTGCTCAGATAAAATAAAGGCTTTGATTTCGAATAATCACATATTCTTACGTACCACACGTACCTCTTTTAAAGCACATCCTTTCCTCGACCAGCAAAATGTATTGCAAGAGTAAGGGTTATTCCCTGCGTGCTGGTCTCAATATAAAAAAATTTCCATTGAAAAAAAATTTTTATACATATTTTGTATTACTAAATACCAAAATATTAGCAAAATTGTTAATAGCATATGCTGCTCTTAAACCAAGTCTACACGTTGTATACCGTTGTTCAGCGCACGACACATATAACAATTGAAAGAATAATAAATAAAAATAAAAATTCTTTATGTGTGTCTCTTTGTTAAACCAACCATTCACCGTTTTGGGAAAATTGTCCTACCAGACTTGTTGCATACATATATGACATCTCTTGCACTATTTTTTCGTTTTATATCATGTGTAGCTTTACCTTGGGGATAACTGTTGAATAGGTTGCTGTTGAGTTTTTTAGTGATGAAGGTATAAAACTGGCCATTGAATGGTCAATCAGCAGTGGCCTGTTCCTTTGTCTTCCGTATTGTGATTTGTGTTTGTTCATGATCGTGATATGAATTCGATTTTGATTATATCAAATGTTTACAAACAACTTTTTTCCCTTTTTACTCCCCATCACAATATACGTATTTACCTAAAACACTAGAACAGGGCGCTATATGAGTAGAGGTCATCCCCTGAGTACTGGTGTTGTAAAGAAAAAAAAGGTAATTGAGCACAAATATTGAAAATATTTGATTGAAATCGGTTCATGCGTTTAAGCGGCAGTAATAATTTCAAATTTAATATAAATTCTTAAAAATGCGTATGTAAATGTAGTATGTCTATGAACTAGAATTTATAATTGGATAGAACACCTTTAGAAGCCATGGCAATTTATAAGATCTACGGCCGTATTTATAATGAAAAATTAGCAACTCGTTAGTATATGAAACAAAAAACTGGCAAGTTTATCACCCGCTATAGACTGATATTATTAAAATTTTCTATACCCTCTATTTGATAATCCAAAAAATTAAATACCTTGTACCTTTGAGTAAGAATTTGTACGTATTGGAATGAGAAACTTAGCCACTGTGTACAACGATCTGCTATTTTTTTATTATACATAAAGCTGCTATTGTTTTCAATTAAAATATAAGTTGTTGTTATATGGTCTTGAAATCCATTGCTTATATACGAGTCGGATTAAGAATTAGAGTCGGACTTAAAAAATTTTAGCCGTTGTCGTCGGAGTTAGAAATATACCACAGCTCTGATTTTTTCAATAATACTTTTTTTTATTTTTATTTTAAAGTTTAACAATTTCCTTTATCTCACTTCAAAAGATTAATGGTGACGATAAAGAACATTTTACAGGTAGGTATGACTTCAAAAACTTTTCCTAACTTTTGAATAATTTTAAATGATTTTTTTTTTTTTTGTTTTCTTTTATTCTTCAAATGAATATCTGTGAGTCATTTGTATGCTGTGCCTATTGCAGTTTCTAACCAGTCATCATCGATTTGCATTTGATTATTCAGTTTCTGTTTTAAAAATCATCGTCTTATCGTATTGTATGTACATATGTTTCTGCTGTATACATATTAAAATAAATGTATCTCAACATTTAAGTGCATGTGTACTTAAAACGAAACAAAGTTGATGACATTATTTCCTACTTTATTTTTGTAAGTTTTTTCTTTATTTTTATTTTTCACTCGTTTTTTTTCCTCAAATATTCTCTTGTTTGCATTTTTATGTATATATTTTGCTTACAGCCTCTTAAAGTATCTTAAAAATATTTTATCTTTAACACTCTTAAAATAGAATAATTCATTTTTTCTCTTTTAGGAATTCTCTTTTAATTACAAAATTTGTAATGCGTTAGAAATGTTTAATCTTTTCATTGTTTTTGAAGCATTGTTCTTTAATGTTGTTTTAAAATTTAAAACATTGTTTGTGTTTTTCGTTTAACAGTAGGGAATCTATCATTTCCTTTGTTTAATCGACAAGTACGAGTACATGCATGCATATCGTCGTCCCGAAGTTATCTGGACGTATATCACAAAATCAAAAAAAATGAGTTACGACCATTTTTGAATCTTAAATTATTAGATCTTTCGATGTGTTCAATCACCAGGACTTTATCTCTTAAATTTTCTGAGTTATTTAAGAGCCATTTTGCCGTATATCCACGTTTGGTAAAAAAATTTTATGTTATAATGACGTACGCGCCACTTTCGTGGATATACGGCAAAAAATGTATGGAATTTTTCAAATAAAAAAATTTTGCGTTATCTTGACGTACGTACATAAATGAATATATTTAAAAGATTTTTCATAAGAAAAAAAGATAAGAATTCATAAAGAATAGATTTCTTTAACTTCACTTTATTGCTGTTACATTAAAATTAAAGGAATAAATTAATAAAAAACTAATTTTAATTTTTTAGAGGTACATATGTATGTATATAAAATAAATTTTAAATCAAAATGTATTTCATAAAACTTTTATGAATCAAAAGTATGTTTTTTAAGTACATTATAGATAATTCTAGAATCAGTATCTTAATATCTTAATATGTTATAACTTATGTAAATAGTTTTGCATAAAACTGAACATCATTGTATAGAAGATATGGGAAAAGGCTTTCAATATCACATCTTTTATATTCAGAAATATTTATTTTTGGACATATACTGAGTTCCTTTTCAAACATTTCATCTGATTTTGAAAAAACTCCTTTTCTCGCTTGTTTTTTTAAATTTGATGACTGAAATTCATCTTTACTTACAGATGCTTTATAGGATAAAGAAAATAAATTAAATTTATTATACTTAATTGCTTTAATTTTAGAAAATGGAACGTTCTGAAAATTTAGTTAATGAGCAATAACTGAATAAATTTTGAAATCTGTAGGTAACATTTCAATAATATTCAATTTTGGAGTGGTAATTTTTTAATTTTATTATTAAATCTAAAGGACTGTGAATTTCTTTTAACTTTAGAAATCGATCTATTGCATTGTGGACAGAGTCAATTTCTTGAATTTGGGAATGTTCCGGCTCTGAAGATTTTTGAGTAATTGTTTTTAGATTATTATTTTTATATAAAATGCCAAAACTAGCAGACAAAAATATTTTATTTTTATTTTTTGGCACACAATAGTCGCTCCAAAGAATGATATTCTCAATATGATTCAAATCCTTCAATATATTTTTCAAAATTTTTATTATAGAACTATCGATATCATTACCAGAGCGACCATTCTGTGCTTCGTTCCAAATGGCGCAGTAAGTAACATCTTTTTCGTTTGGATTTTGAGTACATACTCGTACTGTTGCTGTTATATTAAACACTGAAAGCTTTCTTTTATAATAAAATATGGATGAAATTCCTTTAGGCGGATTAAAAGTGCTTTATTAATCGTAATTTATTTATTTAGTACTGTAGTAATAAATACTAAATGTAAGAATTTTGCTTACTTAAGTATGTCTCATATACGTCAAGATAATATTAGACAAAAAACAATTCAAAATTTTTATCGGTGTTATTTGGACGTATGTGCCAAAAATAAAGAAAATGTTCCCAAAAAGTGGCTTATACGGCAAAATGTTATTCTTTATTTGGAGTTAAAAATGTTTAAAACTTAAAAAATTTTCTCCATGACTTAAGAATTTTTTGTACTATTCGATAAAGAATTATTAGCACTACATCTGATAAAAATTTTGAGTCACCTTTTTCGACTAAATTTTTTTCTATAAACTGATAAAACTTTAAATTCAATTTCCCAAAAAAATATTTTTTGGAGTTACGTCAAGATAACTTCGGGACGACGATATGTTGTCATCTGATTTCTTCAAGTGTATCCTTATAAATATTTGCAATTGCGGTAGGTACGAGTATATAAATATTTATAATTGTTTTTATTTTTCTGTAATTAATATGACCTTTGTTTGTTATAAATCTGGTTAAATTTCTTTCAAACTAAAGCGTTTTTTTTAACAATTTTTTTTACATATTTTTTAGTCAATATTTTTGTTTGTTTTGTTGCTAAACAATTGATTATTAAGGTAGCTATTCTGGGTAGCTAGAAGCACCACCACTAGGAGGTCATAGGTCACATGCATTGATTACTTTAATTAATGAAAGTATGTATTGAATAAAATAATCGCTCAAGTAATTTATGTAGGCATTTGTATTGTAACGGCCTTATGTACATATAATAAAAAATTAGCAGGTCGTTGTACACAGCGACTAAGTTTGTCATTTCAATACGTGGAAACTCTTACTCAAAGGTACAAGGAATTGAATTTTTGGATTATCCGACTAGTTATCAAATATAGGGTATGTAAATTTCTCTCTAATCGAATACTATGTAGACAGATTTTTCACACAACTTTACCCTATACACCCGAAGCAAAATTTTATTTCTACAAGATGGATTTTTTATACCCACTAAACGAAAATAACCCATTTGTCAACAAAAACATCTTTGTTCTAAGGTTCATTTTCAATTAGGCGGTTATGTAAACAAAAATATTTGCACATATGAAGCTCACAAAATCCACAAACATTGCTCGGACGACCATTACATGGAAAGAAAGTGATCGTGCGTGGATCATCGTGGAGCGGTTTGTAATTAGGCGGCAACATCGACCTGTATATGTTTTCGAAAAATGCGCACGGCAACGTTGTCACCGTTATTTGTATGCGCTATAAAACCAGGCCACAATTGGCTAATGTCGATATCAGTGACCTTCGATTTTATAAGGACGGCGACTAAGCGAGGCAAACAAAATCTCCCGCGTTATTTCTCAATTTAGTGCCAATTGGCCGCTGTTTTTTTACTCTAGGGCCATTTGAAAGACCAAGTTTACTTGAACAAACCACCAAATATTGACCCTCTTAAAGATAAAATTCGTCCCTGCATTGACAAAAAAGAGAAATCTTGTTGTAAACTGTGGTTCAAAATTTTGGAAAAAGAGCGCCCATCTATCGACATTCTAGAGGTGGACGTTTACTAGACATCATATTCTATTATTAATTCTCATATTTCTACTTTATATTGGTATCAATAAAACTGATTTGTAAAAAAAAATGTGTAATGTAAGCCAACTTACTTTCTAAGCTCAAATTTCGCCACCCTTTATATTAAATTTTAAAAAAAATTTAATTTTAAAAACAGTTTCAATTGAATTGTCCAGCACTGTATGTGGAATATTTGAATTTTCGAAAAATTTACATTTTCCAACAAAGACTTAAGAAGAAAACAATTTTTAAAGATAAGATTAAATAAATTCCAGCAAATGTATGAACTAATTATTAGAAAATAGAAAACTGTTGGTAACACTAAATTAACATTATAATGCACAATTTTGTGGATTTGAAAAATATGCACAAAACGTCACAAATTACCAATTTAGTTTGCCAGTGTTAACATTAACATTTAGCCAAATAATAATAAGCAAATACTTTTTTCAAGCTCAAGGTCAAGTTTATTTTTAATTTAATAATCAATATTTCGATATCCTTCGGATATCATCTTCAGGATTTAAAAATTATATAAACAACAAATTTAAAAATTAATGTATATGGGTATCACTGCACCGACGTTATCACATTACATATTATATTTGCTTATTATTATTTGGATAATTTGGAAACAGGTCGAACAATTATATAATTTTTCTGAATTGATTTATTAACATTTAGAATAGCAATAGTCAATAACATTCATGGATTTATACTGAACATATAAAAAGTTTATAGTTCATGAATTCGCTGTAACAAAATTCATTGTCATTAATACTCGTATCAATGTTCAGCTTAATTATTTGCTTGAATCCATTAAGTGATTTTTATGTGTAATTGTTTTGTTATATTGATTTATTTTATTATTTTTTAATTACTTTGTTATATTAACAATTTACATATCATTAAATATTTTTAATGATTATTATTATTAAATATTATATAATAAATAAATGGTAATGGTGCATTTGATTCTCAACTTGGGTTACAGTCTTAAGCCTAGTACTGAGTTCAACATTTCGTACGAAAAACTGTCAAATTGCATATAAAAATGTTTCTTACGAAATGTTTGTGAAAAAATGTTTCAAAAGTAGTACTCTGTTCTTGCTGCGAAAAACATGTGAAATCTACTTATCAACATTTTTTCTAACTGCAACAAGTTTCTGTCAACATTTTGATTCATGTACGGAACAACATAGTCAACATTTCTTTCGAACGAAATAAAATAAATTTACACCAGCCTACAATAATTTTTTTTTTATTATAATGAGCAGGAATTTATAATAGAGTGTTTACTGTTGACATAGCTTTGGTGTTGGGTTATTTAGAGTTATATTGGATATTCGAATTATTATAGGTGGTCTTTTGCAATTTCTGTATATAAAATGCATGATATATCATTATAATTTCAACTCACTGCACAGCAGTTGGACTGTTAAAGATTGCATAAAAAGTGCAGGTCTTAAAAAGAAAAACTGAAAAACTAAAATACATGTAGATTCTGAGCCCCAAACGAAAGTTTAATTAGTTCCTGTCAAAAGCAACAAAAAAATTATTTTGTTGAACTGTGCTATTTGCTGTGTATAAAGGTGATGCATACTTTTAGGGATATATGTTGCATGTCAAATTTTTCGAATGGAAAAATAAATGTAGCTAAACTTTTTTCACAAAATTGAACTCAATACTAGGCTTTACAGGCTGTAAGTTTTAGAAAAATTGTTGAAGTCCACCTTATATGCCAATAAGTAGTAAAACAAACAGGTGCCCCAGTGATCCAGTGGGTGTCATGCTATTGCGACGGTAATAATTTGGAATCCCACCAGACACTCTGATCTGCGGACTTGAAGCGTACCAATCAACTCTTTAAACTAGACCGCAGGGATATCTCTTCCGTTGTATCTATCCTCACGGGTCACTGCGTGATGGGCAGGCATGCAGAAATGCAGCATGGCTGAGGAGGAGGAGACTGTGGTTCACTATATTTGCCAGTGTCCATCCCTGGCTCGACGTAGATTTCTTACATTAGGATCTCCTTTTCTCGATGGACATTGGATCAATTGACAAATTTATTAGGCTCTCTGGCTGGTTTCCAGTATAATTTTCTGGGCAAGTAGTGCTTCTTGTGTGGAGCCCCTGACTATCAGGGCTCCCCACATCATGTGGTATCACAACGGGCCGCCATGCGTGCTCGTGTGCCTTGTCATTACGAGGCTGCCACTTCCTCCTATCCTATCCTCTGATCTGCGTACCCTATACCGAACATTGAATATAATTTAATATTGAATAATAATAATATAATAATTTAGTAAATATGTAAATAAATAATAAAGACAAAAGCCCGTATTGATAAAAAATATTAAGAGTTTATTTGACAAGTATTGCATAGAAATTTGTCAAATAAACCCTCAATAAACCTAAAATATTTTCTATGAATACTAGCAAAATAGAATTTTATTACAAGAAATCTAATATTGCGTCTGAATTACACCACTTAATATTTGCCAATAATTTTCATTATATTCTTAAAGAACAATGTTACAATAGAAAAAAAAAAAGAAACCCGAAACTAATCAGCGTCTGGCCCATATTGCAATTAATGCATTTCTCTTTGTTTTAATTCAACATGCAAAGTTTAACACAATATGTATATGACAATTGAAGGGAGTTCATTCTATTTAAACGGCTTTTTTTAAACAAATTCCGCTACAAAAACAAAAGCAGAGGGTTAGGTTACATTAATTGAACTCTTATTTATTTGATCTCTACTTTAGAATGACTGACTAAATATCTACTGTTATAGAAGAAACAAAGAAAAAACAAAGCTTCACAACAATAACGCGAAAATAAGCATTCAGTTCATTGTAATTAAGCACACTTAAGTGCAAATCGGGTACAAATTGGGTACAAGTGTACTTAAATATCTAAAAAAATACAATAAAAATAAATAAAACAATACATACATACAATAAGCTAATAAGTACTGAGAAACGTATGATATGAAAGAGTGTTGCCATTTATAAAATTCCTACCACTTTTGTGTTAAAAATCTACCAAAATCCTTAGCAATCTAACAACTTAATTTAATATTCTTGTAAACAATTTTTAGTATTTGTTTAGTAAAAAAATAAAAATAAAAATGAAAGCAAACAATGAACAATAAAAAAAAACAAATTTTATTTAAAGCATAACTAAGAAAGATTTTAAAGACCAACTGTTGTGGGAGTTCTGTCTATTGATCTTGGTATCCAATATATTTAGATTGAGAACACAAAGTTCAGTTATATAAGAGTTTATTAAATAGATTCTTAATATAATAATTTTTGAACATTGACAATTCAATTTTAATTCAATTTAAAATAGTGACTAGCTTTAGTGTTAAAATTCTTTTTTTGTGTTGTAACCAAGATGTGCTGACAAACTTCGCCAATAAAATGGTGTTTTAACTATTTATAAGGCAGTGTAAACAAAATGTATAGCCCGCGTGAAAATTTAAACGATATTAAAATCACTCAATGGTTACAACACAAAAATTCAGGGTTATTCTGATACACGCGTTCACCCCAAAAAAGCGCTAAAATGACAGTACGGCTCTCTATTAAAGGCGCTGGTGAACATCGATATTGGCCATGGTCTAGTGGTTAATGTGTTGGCTTACTAAGTCTATAGCGCCGGGTTCAAATCTCAGATCTGACATCTTGGCAACAAAATATGAAAAAATTATTTCTTTGGGCGACTCCCTCAAAGCAGTCTTCTGGCACAAGCTCTGGAAGTTATTGATTGCCATGAAAAAGATTCTCAAATCTGTCGTTCGGAGTAGACATTTAATTGCAGGTCCCGATACTCATGGACTAAAATTAACAGGCATAAAATGAGTGTTGCGAGAAGCTAGGCCGTAACGCTGACACAGGGTTGTAATTGCCAATTATGAATGTAGTATGTATGTATTTAGTAATTAATATTTTATTTTTATTCTCTATACTGTTTTTTGAAAATAAATAAATAAAATAATAATAAATTTTTTCAAAACTACCATCATACCGAACGGAAAATTTCCTACCAGTTTTGGTAGGAAAACTTCAACATTAGCATCCCTGATATGAAACCTTATTTTACACTCATGACCAGACATTATGTGTTACACATTTGTGCACAAGGGGTGGGATTTTACTCGTACATTTATACAGTGAAATCCCGATAATTTGTAATCTCAAGAGATCAGCCGCTTTTGCCAATAAACAGGTTTTTCGATTTAACGAAGTTTCGGTTTAATGAGTTTAAGATAAGAAAAATTTAATTAACGAGGTTTTTATATTTATTTTATAGAACGAACAATAAAATACAAAACAAACGCAAATTTTTTATTAAAATAAAAAAAAAACAAAACCATTACCGTTATAATATGATACTGGTTAATATTTTTTTTACTTATCTTATTTAATGTATTTTCTATAGTTATTAAAGAATTAAATTTCGATCGTCAATATTATGATGTGTTATATAAAAATGTAATTTCCCAACATGTTACACGCTGTTTATAAAAACAATAAAGAATAAATCTGAATCAATATTGGCATGGTTTAAATGTCTTCCCAGCTACCTCTATCAGGAGTAAGTTCCTCTGACCCTTATTCTTCGCGTGTAATCATAAAACTCCTGAGTCTAGGTAAAAAAAAAATTCTATATATGCTTTGCTATATAAGATTGAAAAAAAAAGCAGAGTTATTGAGTGAGTGATGAGATGTTAAAATCACTCGTGGGTACACTTATCCCTCCCTTGTGCCATTGACAGATCAATACCCTAATTGTTCACTGTCCTTATAATGGTCAACTTTAACACGTGTCGATATCGTCACCTGACATTCCTTTTTAAATTAAACTTTACTGACACATTTTATTTATAATTCAAAATCAATTACTTTATTTTCATAAAAGAAAGAACTTAGTTTAAAAGATAACATCTTATAACAGAAATAAATTCAAATTTATAAATTAACCTGCCTACACTAGAAATTTTGTTTTATATAAAAGATATATATGTATATACATATATAATGGACAACTAATATAAAATTCTATTGATACAAATAGATTTACCTATATATAATTATATTAAGTTAATATTATTACATATATAATATTTAGCTCTAAATGGATAAATAAATGTGTACTGGGTTATTCTCTTGTTGCTCCTTTTGCTGATCTCGATGTCTTGGGAACTTAGATGATATTTCGAATGATGAATGTAGTGTCTGTTGTTGGTTATTTTGTTTGTGTAGTTATTTCGATTGCTGTGAAGTTCAATATTTAATTATGAAATGTGGTGTCTTCTGTTGTTTCATTTGTGCGTGTGTGTATTTGTTCTGATTGTTGTACTGTTCAATTTATTCATTTTATTTGTTGCAAATATGTATAATTTATTGTTTATAATTTATTTGTTAAACGTTTATAAATGCTTTTAGTTTTGAATGTAATCAAATGTTTATTAATTGGTTGTTGCTATTGTAAATAGTAGTAAAAATTTGTAACAAAAGGTTTTGCTTTTGTGTTTTTTTTTTCTTTATATGTATTTATAAAAGTTTGCAGCACACTTATGTATGTTTCATATAATGCATATTGTTTGGAGGTTAAAAGAACTGTCGTTTATGAAATTTGCGTTACAAAAAAATTTTTAATAATTTGTTGAAAATTTTCCCAGACACTTTTGAAGAGATGGTATTTAGGAGTAATTAATATAGTTTATATGTTTATAATACATATAAATACATGTGTCCAATAAGACATAATTTTCTTTAGGTTAGGATTCTATTTTTTGTCATTTAAATTTACCGAAAAACATTAACATCTATTTCTGTTTGTATAAACTTTTTTGGTTGTAATTTTCTTTTACTGATTTTTATTTTTTTTTTCTTACATACGGTTTCATTTTTTTCTAATTTTACATTTTTTTAACAAAACACATTATATCTTTTTTTTCTTTTGTAAAAAAAACTTTAAACTTTTATTTTGCCACAACTTTTCTTTCCCGTATTTATTGTTTTTCGTTCCAAGTCTATTAACCAACTGCCACGCTAAAATGTCTTCTTGCGATCATTACGCTTCCTTTTTTTTCTTCTATCCTTTTTTTTCCTTTTCACACTTCTATATATCATTAGCCTGACACGTGTCAAACATCTCATTGGTCAATTTAAATAACGGTATTATCGAACCACTTGTGCGTGCGTCAGCGCAAAAGAAAATAGGATAATTAAGGAAGAATTAAGACTCCTAATAACAGGGACGTTATCAATTTAGAATTGGCAACTTATACAAAAGTCAAGCTAAGAAATATAACCGATTAAATCCGTTACAAACACTAAATTTAACTTTGGTATTTGTTGTCAGCAATTCTTCATCATTGTTATCATCATCAGCTTGGACTTATTCCAAGATTTCTTTTTTCTTGTACAATTTTTGAAGAACATACATGAGGCATTCATATTAAAGTACCTACCGTTTGTTAGAAAGTATTAAGATTTTTTATTTAACGGGATAACAATTATCGACATTCCACTGTATCTACAAACTGTTAGATATTTCTATGTGTAAGTACAATGACTTAAATGTAAACAATTTTCATATTGATACATAAATATTTTTAATTTTTCTAATTGTTTTTGCTATTGTATGTATTTAGTCTAAAAAATGTTTTTTTTTATGTACTCAATGCAACATATAAATTCGTATTTAAAAGCATTGAAATTGAAATATTATTACAAAATTGAAACAAATACTCAATAAAATAAGAATAACATAACATGACGAGGTTTGGTGACAAAGGAAAACTATAAATCAAAAGTTTAAAAGTTTTTTTTTTCTTTTTATATCAAAAAATTCTATAAAAATTGTATCTCCTCCTGAAGTTGCAGCATCTTTGAGGTTCAGTTGATTAAAGCAATTTATTAAAATTTTTTTTAGTATCATACACGCTATCAAATGTCTTCAAGAGTTTGCATTCTTAACATCCCAGCGGAAAATGGTTATCAATGAGAATCGAGAAGGTAATACAAGGAATGTATTATGTATTGATTCCGGAACCATTACTTTTAACACAGATCATGTTAATAAATAAATACCGTAATAAGTATTAGAATTCATTATTTGTATTTTGTATACATTTATTTTTTATTAATAATTTAAAGGAATGACGAGAAATAACAAATTTTTTTTAATAAAATGCACAATTCCTTCTTCTGAAGATGAGGGAATACACATGGTAATAAATATTTACTTGTGTGCCACATGAAATTACCTTCTCGATTCCAAAAGTAATATATTCTGAAGGCAGATATTATTTAATTGATTTTTATAAGGTAATCAATTTTTTCCCGCTGGGATGTACTGTAGTATAAAAGCATGTAAACATTAGGCTTGTTTCTTTTCTTTTTGGGTAAATTGCATGAAACAAAGAAACAAAGATAATGCACAGGTCCGATATAAATGCTCTCTCTTTGTGATGCCATCGTAACCAAAAAATAAAGTGTAAACAAAATTTTCCCGTATCAAATACGAGTGTTTATGTGATTCTGTTTTTGCTTGTTGTTGGTCTGAAGTAGATGAGCAGAATAAGAAAATTTTTACAACCTGAACGCGCAGCGATGCCAACTTTTTAGAAGCAAAAAGAGCTTAGAGCACATTAAAAAAAGGCTTAAAAGAGCTAAATTTATATTCTTTAATTTCTAAATTAATTTTATTTGTACTTCTGAGGTAAAATTAATTTTATGAGAATAGTATGTAAAAAAGTATATAACAAGAGTGATATTTAAAAGAAATTCGTTATATTTTTAACATTATATATTTTAACATTTTAAATTTTTGATACAATTTTCAAGTTCCTCAATTTCTTTACAAATTCTTTAATTACAGCTTAAGTATCCTCCATATTGCAGGAAAAAATATTTGTTGCACTAAATGCAGAAATGCTTTCCAATAAAAAACTATAACATATAAACAAAACTATAGTTTTAAGTATATAACCAAGATAGCATGTCATGTATATTTTTCTCAAAAAAGGGGCTAAAAGTGCTAAAAATTAAATCAAAGAAGGCCACTGAAGCTCTTTTTTTCTAAAGGGATAAATGGAAAAAACACGCTTAACGGGCATTTAAAAGGGCTAAAAATGGCGTTTAATGGGCTAAGTTGGCATCGCTGAGAATGCGTTACCTTCACTTCTTTGTATCATGTATACCTAGAGAGTACACAATAATTTCTCTCAATAAGAGAGAAAAATACACAAAAGTATAGGAACGCAAAAAACCAAACATTTTACTCAAACTATTTGCTGTTCTCCAACAACTTATCATCAGGTTAAAATAAAAGAAAGCTACATGCTTCATAAATCGAAAATCTTTCTGATAAGCTTAAATAAGTCCCAAGAGAGGCGAAAGTGTTGTCCAAACTCTTGATCACTGTTTAAAGAAACAACTTCTTTCAAATAATTTGAAATGCTGTTAATATTTTGGACTATACAACTTTGAGAAAAATTTAGGGATGCTAAATGTGATTTAAAATGTGATCATTCCATTAATTCACTGGAAGTGTCCAAGAGCTCAACAACAATGGTTTTTAAATTAACTTCCTCCGACATATTGTACAAATAAAAACGTATGTTTTTAAAATACATATTAGTTTGTCATTAATTATTATTTGTCCCCCACAACTTATTTAATCCTTCTTAATAATTTAGAAATACTTTTTTAGTTCAAAAAATACAATTTTTGGTTTGTTATTGTTTACCTTTGAAACAGCGGAAACAATATAAGATAAGACAATATAAGAATATAATATAAGAAAAGGTACGGACTTTTTCGTGCACAAAGAAGAAGAATGTTACCCTCCCAAAATTACTCTCAATTACCCAAATTTTGTGTACGGGAACTCTTTTTAGTAAAATTGGGAATCTAGAGTAAAAAAAGAAATTTACTGCTTCTTTGTAAGTCATTTAAAAAAGTATCTATAAAAATTTGAATTATAATACGTTCCAATTTCATCTGACATGCTTATATTTCATAAAGACCAAAGCCATTAGAAAATATTTGACGGCGTTTGAAATAAATACCTATTGTATAACTTTTACGCATTATGGAGTGTGTAGTATATTATAATTTTTATAATTTATATGAAAATATTATGCTTGTCAGTTTAACACTTTTCTCAACTGATACTGCCGCTTTAGATTTAAAAAATTTTTTTTAAGAACTTTTTAAACAGACCTCGTGTTTAGAAATAAATTGCAAAAAATCCAAAACATAATAAACAGATACTGGACGAAATAAAATTTAAGTTTTTACAAGTACGTGTAACCTTTTGACAATTTGTTGAATACAATACAAATGAACCATTTAACGAATTAAATGAATTTTGTATGTTGTTACTGTTGCAATAATATGATAACATTATATGAATATAATAATATTTCATTACAATTGAAAATTAATAGAAATTTCATTTAGAACTCAAATTAAAAAAAAAAAAAAAAAAACAATGTAGTAAAAAAATGAATCTCATGACCAGTTGAACTATTATTGTTTAATTTTTTTCTTTGTACTTCAAATACATCCGCTACAAAATTTCTTTTTAAAATTGCTGCAGTTCCTTTTTCGCCGTTTAAACGAGCTGGGCATATAATGATTATATTTTAAATAACCTTCCGTCTTTTTGTTTTCATTGAAATTAAAGTTTTTATTTTTTTACATATAAGAAAAGGAGTCTTTTGACAAGTATATACAAAATATGTATGTATGTACATAAGAGTTGTTGGCTTAAAAGAATCCTACATTCTACAGAGAGAGAGAGAGAGAGACAGAAAAAAGTTTAAGCAGAATGTACGTACTTTTGTAGTGTTCGATGTTGATGTCGTTGTCATATTCTTAACTTAAGCTAAAATGCTAAAATTTTGGGATTTTAAAACAGACTGGGCGTTAGAATATATAAAACTAAAAAGTTTATAAATAATAGGCTTGAAGCTTTCAAATTACAATACGCGTTCAAGAATTGTATTCGTAGCCAAAAAGTCCTATGGACCTACAAAGGTGGAAAAAATGGTAAAGAACATAAAGTATTTCAATGTTTTATGCGATCTTGGACTTGAAGGCGCTGTGTTTTTGATATTATATCTGGACTATTTTTGTTTTTCATAAAAAAAGCCACAACTTTGCCTCAGAGAATAAATCAAAATTCCAAACGGTTTTGAAGATATGAGCCTGAGAAAATTATCACTTTTTTCAGAAATGACACGGAGGCTGTACCTTTCGACAGTTTGTACCATCAAAACCACCAAAATATTGTTTGAAATTTTGGTTCTCGGTTACTCCAAGTCGGGTTACAACTATAACTTGGTAAGCCTAGAAATGCACAGCCTGAAAAGAACCAAGGGCAACGCGTTGTATTGGACTTAACAGAAGGCTTGAAAGGGCAAAATATAACAAGCAACAATTTTTTTCGACTTTTGAGTTGGCAAAAAAACTTCAGAAAAGGAAACTTACATATGTGGGAACATGACGCAAAAATAAAACATTCATTCCTCCGAAATTGCTGACTTTCAAAAAACTCCCTTTTTACCATTCTATAAACGCAAAACAACTCGATGGCCAAACATTTTATTTGCAAACATAATTGATATATCTGCATTGAAAGCGTACATAATATTTTCTGAAATCGACGTTTCATGGGTTCCAGCTAATCGGAATTGCACTTTTTGTGGCGAACGCGTATACGATGAAAGAGACTAGATAACCTCAAAAAGAGTTCTCAGCACAGTTATTTACTGAAATACGAAAATCATGTATAGTTCCAGTGGACTCTTCAAATAATACTTCTAATTTAAAGGCCTGAAATGTGGAATTTGTAGTTTCTGCAAGTCTAAGTGTGATATAAAATGCTCCATTTGCAATAAGTTTATTTGCAAAACTAAGAGAAAAAAATGTTGCTTATCATGCAATGACAATTATTATAAAACCAACTAATAAATACTAATTTGCTTTAAATAAATCTAAAAAAAATCAAAGAAAATATATTATGGACCAAATGGTCCCTTAACCTAAGATTCGTAATTTTTTATTTTTCTCAGTCCTGTTTTAAGTCAGAACCTTGAATTTTTGTACATAACATGGTTTTGTAAAAAGACCACGTGAACTAAAAAATTAAGTCACTATATGTCACTGTTCAAAAATTACAAAGAAAGCAAACAAAAAATTATACCAAATGGGCTTAACCTAGCAGCATGGCTAAGAGCTACCGAACTATTATTATTTCTCTTTTTTAATTATTTATAAATTATTTAGTGATTTATGGAACCAAAATGTTGTTATTATTAAATGGCTTAAGTGATGCGTTGCAAAATTTTTCTATAATTTGTTTTTGTTAGAAAAACAATTCTCATTTTAAAAACGCAACGTATCACCTAAAGACGGATTCACCCATGAGTTTCTTGGCTCGGACCAAATTTTTTTTATATGTAGTTTGACGTTTCATGCCATATTGTTTGGCATTCGTATTAAAAAATTAGTATGGTACAGTGAATAATGTAAAGACAAGCAAACAAAAAAAGGCCAATAAGAAAAAAAAACATATTAGAAAGAAAATATTCGCGCCAAAAATAAAAAAGTTAAAATTTAAAAATATTAAGTATATGAGGTAAGTTGTAATATTGAAGAAATTTACTGTATAATTCCTACATTTTCTTTGCCCTTTCTGAATAAATTTAAGATGGAGTTGTCAGAGGCTATTGCACTAAAATTAATTAGCGAAATAAAAAAGCCGGGGAGGGAATGCTTATATGATTTAAGCAACAGCTCTTATAAAAACAATCATGTAAAACAAATTGTTTGGGCAGAAGTAGCAGAAGCAGTTGGAATTGGCAGTAAGTGCATTTATTTTTATAACTTATAGAATTCAAGAAACAAATTTACATCCTTGGGTGATGCGATATTTTTTAAATTTTTTAAATAATCCGGTATGTGATGAAAAACGATCGAAATATTAAAACATATATATTAATATAAATATATGTAAATACATATATATGTTTTAATAATTTTAAAATTTTGATAATCACGGATGTAGTGGCAATAGTCAGTCAGTAAAGTAATGAACAAAAAAGGAATCCCGAATATGAAAAGATTTGGAAGTTAAACCAACTTGAAATTTCATTCTATTTCAATTTTGATCGAAATCGTTTTTTATCACATACCGGAATATTTTTTTAATAATATAAATAGTATTAACCTGCACTCTATTGCTTGCCTTCCATTGATATATATTTGAGACGAATTCAATAAAATATTTTATTGCTTTTTTTATAATTAATAAAGACGAACAAAAAATTAATTTTATTACAAAAGGAAATGAATGTCAAACACACTGGAAAAGCTTGCGAAAACGCCATAAAACGGCAAAAAATAAATATAATAATATAATATATAAATATAATAATATAAAATAAAAATTCACCACAAATACTATTAATTGTTTATTTACTTTTGTAATAAATATTATTAATTCTATATTTGCCTAATTGGACACATATTAATTTTCTTTTTCGTTATGCACATATTTATTTATGTAATTTTCAATTGAATATGGCAACACTGATTTTACGAACAAAATTTCTGAAATGGGTGAATCGTGGTGCAGAAAACTCTCAGTAAACAAAAAATTCGTTTGCACAGAAAATGTTTCAGAAACTTATGGGTGAATCCGCCTTAAGTGATTTCCAAAATAACCCCTAATAACCCCACTAACATATACTTTTACGATTACGGCATTCTTTTATATTCTTTTGTACTGGCAATACTATAATTTAAAACACAATATTATTCTTCTTCTTATTATTATTATTATTTATTAGTAAAACCAAAAACCTATTGTAAAGCACGTTTATATTTATTTAGCAATTTCATAAACCTTTTAGTTTTTTCTACACATAACGCTAACCATTTCCACAGTACTAAAAGCTTCTATCTGTTTTAACTTTTAATTTTACTTGGGCAATATACAGTCGAACACACTTACGACGAAGACCAATTAAGCGTACTTTATGGCAGACTTCTTAAATAATGATTAGTAACCATAGGTAGTAGTATGATTATATTTTATATATATATATATATATATATATATATATAGGTAGTAGTATGATTACTAATCATTATTTAGAATATTTTGTCTGAAAACAAAATATTATATTATTAAACAATTAATTTCCTCATAATGTATTTTCTATATAATTAAGAAATTTTCTTTAGTTCATCATTAGGATATTTTATAATAGTAGTTAACACAACTGTATAATATTTTTAATTTTTTTTTTTTCTTTTTTAAATTTACAAAAACAACTTAAACATTTTTTTTTCAACTTTTAAAATTTTTTGCTGAAAAAGTTATAAAAATAGTTTTTTGAGAAAGAGCTGTGTCGATCATGAACGAACGGGTTAAATTGAACGAATCAATCAACGAAGTGACCAAATCAGTATGGTTTGTCCTTTTAGATCAAGGGTGCCCAAGCCCTATGCTCTTGGTGCTCATTTGTTTTTGTAAATTCTCTTAGCTATAGGCTGTGCATTTTAAGACACATATACAGCACTCAGCACTAGCAATACGAAAAACACAAACAACTTTGTATACTCTTCTTTGACCAGGATTGCTCTATTTATACTGAGCAAAATCCTACCAAACTGTTTGTTAAAATGTAACAAAACTACCTGTATCGTTAATTTTTATTATATCATTTAATTTAAATATACTGTACTGTATTTACTGACTTTGTTTTTAGAAATCCTGAAAGGCTGTTTCTATTTTATTTTTCTATCAAAAACAGTATGTAATTGTAATAAATTAACAAGGCTACAAAATCTTTCATAAAGAAAAAGACATACGTTTTGTTTTCATCTTGGCACCCGACAACCACATTACAACAAAAATCACATCCATGAGACAAAAATTTAATTCAATGCAACAACACTTTCGTATGCTTTGCTGATTTTATTATTTGTTTTTGTTTGACGTATGATATCGTTTAAAAAAGTGTATTTTAAAATGCACTTGGAAAAAATTGGTGTTAGTTTCAGTTTTCAAACTTTAGGTATTATTCACAAAAAAATTATTGTATGATCACTCACAGTCTACTCTCGCATAATTGAAAAGGTTTTTGTGATTTTTTTGTATTCCTTACAAAATGGATTTGCAAAATAAATGGAAAAATATTTTTTTTTTATTTATAATTTTAAGGCTGAAGAACAATTTTTAATATGCTTTCAAATAGTTCAAAGTAACGCCAATAATATAGCAGGTGGTTCAAAAAAACAATTACTTAGTTACGGACCTTAGAAAGTCTTTTTTGGTCCAGGATGCGCTCCGAATCTTGGAGTACATTGAAAGTTATGGTGACGAAACAAACATGCAACGTCTTAATTTTCAGTCAAATGATTCCTATACTGGACCTCTAAAAGCATCCTATGTTGCAAGCTTCTAATTTAAGTGGCATTAATTTTTGGAAATCTGTACAACCAAAAAATACCCTTTACTTTACAAGGAAATTTATTGTTTGTATTCCATGTTTGGTGCATTTTCAAATTTAAAATTAATAAAAAACAAGCTTATAAGTATGATGAGCAACGAAAATTTGGAAGCCTTATTAAAAATATCTACAAATGATATTGACATAAATTTGGATAATTTATTGGAAGGATCATGGAAAGGAATTTTTTTTTTCCGTGTACGTATATGCAAAAAAAATATGAAATATTTGTTTTCTTTTTTCTTTGTATGTATTAGTTTTTACAACAAAAAATATTAAATAAAAATTAGATTTTCTTTAAATGTATTGGTGTTTACTCTTCCATAAGAAACTTTTGGGCATCCCTGTTTTAGATCGTTAGTTCAATTTTGTTTTTGTTTTATTTTCTTTGTGCCGTTTATTGGTTCGGCTACAGCATATTCATTGAAGTCGAATGGTTTAAGATGTTCGCCTTTTTATATTAAAACACTAACAGATTTGTGTGCTTTTGTTGCTGTTTCATATATAAATAGACGAATGTCAAAAACCATTCGTGTTCTATGAACAGGCATCATTCGTTTTGTTTTATTTTCTTTGCGTTGTTTGTTTGATCGTTCAATTTTTCATTAAAATTGTTTTCTTTGTATTTTTTTTTCTGCGTTATCGACTGAATTGAAGTCACAGCACCCATGTTGTCTATGGTAGTTTTTATCAATGAGCACCCGGACCTACAGTTTAAAGTCGACTCCGTACGATAGACTTGAGAAGCTGTAACTTTTGCCAGAAGTCTGCTAAGAGGTAATCACCGAAAGACATATTTTTCCATATTTCTTTTTTTCAAGATGTCAGAGCTGAGGTTTGAACCCTTAGCTCATGTCTAAGAAAGCCAGCACACTAACCATTAGACCACGGCGACTACAAACTAACTGCCTTAAGGCGTTTTATTACGAAAATAATACAAAATAGTTATATTTAAAAACGAATTTGCTCCACATTATTATATAAAACATAAAAAGTTAATAATTACTTCAAATTACTTAAAAACTCAGCGACTTTAAGACACCTTGTGGCGATAGAGTGAGTTATTTTAAAATTAATTGTTGTTTTTTCTATTATCTGTCAAAAAAAGCAAAAAATAAGATTTTCTGGAGATAGGAGAAACAATTCTTATTTTGATTTATGTTACTGAGTGCACTACTAAATCATCATTTTAAATTCACAATACAAGTGATTTATGAAAAGAAAAAGTGAAGGCTACTACAATCATCCTGCTGGTACTCTCTATTCCAAAATAAATACTTCAAAAACACGATCATTATGTAAAACATTTGACTTGAAAGCCTCTGCGTTTAGGTGGGTTACCTATGGTTCTTAAAAATCATCCGAAATAAATTAAAAAAATTATTCCGAGTAATTCAATGAAATAACGAAAGTCCTAAGCCATTTATATTTTATTTAAATTTTTACTTAAGCTCAAATCCTTCACACACAAAATAATCTACACAAACACTGTAAAGGAAATCGTTATTTATTATATTTTATTTTTAAAATAATAAAATGCTACACTTTGAAAAAATTTATTTAAACAAATAATCACTAAATTTTGTTCTATATTTTTAATTTTATTTTATTTTTCATTTAAATCAAATTAAATCCAAGATAAATAAGACCAATACGACATTATAGTAGAAAGTAAAATAAATACATACAACTTATAATATATAAATAAAAAAGAAAAACAAAATTAAAATAGAAAAAGAATTAAAAGCACATTAAATGAAACTATTTGGCTTAAATAAAATGGCAAATACAACATCATTATCGTCATCAAAAACAATCATCTTAAACGTTAAAAGCTTATGGTGGTAGGTGGTGTTTGAAGAATTAAATTGCTGAACATTTAAGCGGCACATATGTATGTATGGCTGTATAACAACTATGGCATTTAATAGAAATACAGATAATAACGAACGGTTCAAACGAACAATATATGATACAGAACAGAGTAGAAATTTTTTCAAAACTCAACAGATATGTAAACCAACTGCTAGAAATTATTCAATAAATTATTACGGATATGTTTAATTAATTTATTTTATGTATTATTTTGAAACCGCCACGTTATCTCGTACACTCAGGTGTTATTCATCTTTTCCGTATCATATGTATGTTCGCTACTATCGCAGCCATCCTCAATGGAGCCCTCATTAATGCCACTGCTATCTTTGCCAGCATTGCCCACATCGCCCGTAAAGAGATGCAGTAAACAGCTACGTTTTACATATAAAAATGCAATCAGGGCACACAACAAAAAAGCAACACCAATTGAACTGCCAATGAGTAAAGCACGCATTTTTCGTTGAGATGGTACCTCAATTACTAACTCACTGCTTGGCACCTGACCACCATCGGCTGAGATGGCCAAAACACGAATTTTAAATGTTGAATCCTCTTTCAAATGACGCAATTGATAAAAATTATCAAACGTTTCAACTGAGCCTACTAGATGATGCTCTGGTTCCTTCCACCAACGCACCGTATAGAGACGTAATAAATCTAAACCATTTTGCGGATGTTCCCAATGGAGTAGCCAACCTTGTTGGTTATGTATGGCACTCAAATTCCAGGGCGCACTTAAACTGCCAGCACTTGGTAATGGAATATTATCGCTTTCTGGTCGTTGATGATGATATGTGTATTCCACATCGGTGGACTCAACGGCACTGACATTATCTTCATATACAGTTACTTTCGATGATGCTGCTGCAGCAGAATTTCGTAGTAGAATTTGAAAAATAAAAAAGAAAAAATAAAGAATATTAGCTTTTTTGCTGAAAATATTAATTAAACAGTAGTAAATGCTTGTAAATGCTTCTTTATTATATAAAAAAAAACAAATATTTGCAGATTTTTAATTAAAAAAAGGGGTACTTAAAGTGTACTTTAAAAATCAATGCAAGTGATTTTAACATTTTAAGGTAAAGTTGTTGTAATGCAGCCACCTGTAGTAATTGGAACGTTAAGAGGTATTGCTGTAGCAGTTGTGGACTACTGTCTGTATATTGAAATTTGTGGTGTATTTTAACCCTTTTTAAATTTTTTCTGGTACTTGTTTTTGTCATATTTGTGACTGAAGCAATTTAAAGGATTTCAAAAAACTCTTAGAAGGATTTAACAAATTTATATTTCGTTTTTCATATACATATGTATATAAAATATTTATACGGACGAATTCTCCAAGCTGTAATATAAAAAGAAAATAGAAAAGAAAATACCAAAATTATAAAATTTTGTACCGTTTACTATGATTTTGAAATGCCATTAAAATTTCGAGTTATTTTCGAAAATGTATTATAAAGTAGTAGGTCGCACACTGGGATTTTTCTTGCAAGTAATTTTTTCGGCACATAAAATTTAAAAATGTAATGATGCAGTTTTGTAGAAAAAAGATTCAGAATGAAGAATCAATAAATTATATCACAAAAAAAGTTTATTTGTCATTGAAATAATGAAGTAAAGTCACATGTAAATTTTAGTCCAAAATATTGAAAACTGTTTACTCACTTCTATAGTGTTTGTACGGAAGATAATTTAATTGCTCAGATGTAAATAGTGATTATTTTCAAATATAGATATTTCTGCGTATTTAAAAAAAAATTATGAAGTTCACTCATATGGTTTAACAGATATGATATAATAAAATTTGTTCTATAATGTGCCGTGATTACAAACTTTCTGGGAAGAAAAAAAAAAGTTTGCTCGGTCGTGCTAGGTGCTCCCACTATAGTAAAATGAAAGGTAAGACTCCATACTACCAATTAAAAAAAAAAGGTTTAAATAATTAATAATCTTTTGTAAAATCATAAAATTTATCTCCAAATTCATGAAATTTTTAATAAAAAAATTTTAAAAATTAAAATTTAATTTGTAAAGAAACAAAAAGTTGTTGGAAAAAATATGATATAGGTTATATAGTCGGTGAGTGTGAGTGTTAATTGAGGTAATTCTGTAATCTGTACCAAATTTCAAAAACTTTGGGCCAAAAATAAATTTTGGGTTCTATGGGCGGTGGGTAGTGGGCGTGGTCAATTTTGATGAAACTTTATATTTTTCTTATTTGAGCTAACCAAAGACTCAAAGCAAAATTTAAACATTCTACGAGCACTCCTTATATTTTATGCCAAACATTGTATGAACAAATCCCACTGTGGGTCGTAGTTCTTTAGTGTTTATGACTCACACTTTTATAGTGAAATGAACTGATGCCCAACTAGTCACGAGACTGGTTCCTAAGCGATAGAGACCAGTTTGAGTTCTAACACTCTATATAATACTTGTTCCCTAACAACTAGTACTTAAAACTAGACGTGTGTAGTACATAAACGACCTAGTTCAATTGTACTACACTATCAATTGAACTAAGTCAGTAGCTCTTTTTAATGAGCTCTCTTAGTTCAGTACGTCTTTTTAGGCTTTGTTTCATTCTAGTACATGTTTCTTTTGACAACATTTCACTTATGAATCTCTTTCAACGTATTTCTTTCTTGTTCACTTATCAAACACATATCTACATACTTTGGTGATGGGTTATTGCATGTCGTCTTACGGGAGTTTATGTGCTCTATCCACCATTTTATATATCTCGAGCTAATGATGCCATTTTGGGTTTTTGAGATTAAAACTTTTAAAATCTGCAATCCGTTTTCGGATATCTCGTTCAGTTTCGTAGAAAAATAGCCGAAAACGGATTGCAGACTTGAAAAATTTGGGGTTTAAAACCTAAAGTGGCATCATTGACTAAAGATGTGTAAAAAATGTGAAATGACAGATAGAGCACTTAAACTCCCGCACGACGATATAAGAAACACAAACAGTGCTGCCACCAGGTATTTTTTTTATCCAACATTTGTGAAAAAATCACTAAACGAGGAAGGTACTTGGGTTATTATAGATTATTGTATAGTTAGGTTTTTGGCTTTCCATTGGTGCTATAGATGTTTCAATTGGTTGTCAAGATTAGTCATATTTTAAGAAAGAATAGCAAAAACTTGGGTTTTTACGTCAATTTTACACTCTGGAATTGTATAAAAATTCCAATTCATGGTTTATAATAGAAAGTTATTTATCATCGTTTAGCAAAGAACCTAGAAACTATTAGTACCATGTGCTTTGTAATTGGGGGTGCTATTTAGTTAGGGATCATTAAAGAATAGTAAAAGGACGGTTTTTTGAACAAATTTTGAAATTTGTGGTATACATATATTATTTTCTAGACTAAAGTTAATGTAAATGAGTAAATAAAATATAATAAAATATCAAATAATGTATGTACTTTATTTCACAATTGAACTTAAATATTATTAGATTTTTGTTTTAGCTGCATGTAAATGGAAAGGAGCCGTTGAACTAGAAGATCGAACTGGTTCATCTTTTTCCTTTGTACTAAAAAGAGGACCCACTTAAATTAACTATTAAGCACAAGTCTGCTGAAAACCTCTCTAGAACTTTGCGAAATCGACAATTATTTACTTCGAAAAATTTGTTGTGTTTTTACACGATGTTGTACTAACAACGTTCTGTATTGACAGCATTAAGTGTTTTACTGTTTGTAATAAAAATATACCACAAAATTAGTATACTTTTAGGCGTTTCTAAACATTCTGTAAATGCTCCTTATAGCGTAATGAATTAATATGCTACAAAATCATTTTAACATTAATTGCTATCTACCACAAGTGTTACAAAATTAAAAAAAAAAATTATATTAATATATGAACAGTGAGTGATACTACATTTGCCATATATAGGGTGTTTTTTATTGAGGTATAGAACTTTAAGTTGGCATCACTTTTTTAACTGGCGGCCATTTTGTCAGCTGTCAAGTGATTAATATTTAGTTTGGTTTGCCATTTCATCATGATCAGGTTGACAAAAGAACAACGCTTGCAAATCGTGCAAATTTATTTCGAAAATAATGGTTCAGTTCGCGAAGTTTATCGTCCATCAGAGCAATTAATTCGGTTAACCATGGATCGTTTTCGCACTACGTTTACTCTATGTGATAATACGCATCCGCAGAGACGTCGAACAGTGCGCACCGAAGAAACAATTGCCGCTGTAGAGCAAAGTGTTGAAGAGAACCCGAATGAATCGATTCGCCACCGTGCACAGCAATTGGAGCTTTGTCCATCAACTTTATGGAAGATTTTGCGCAAAGATCTTGGCTTGCGACCTTACAAGATCCAGCTTGTGCAAGAATTAAAGCCGCGAGACCATGCAATGCGTCGTGATTTTGGTGTATGGGCCGAAAATGAGATTGATCTCGATGCTGATTTTCATCGCAAAATTTTGTTCAGTGATGAGGCTCATTTTTGGTTGAATGGCTACGTCAACAAGCAAAATTGCCGCATTTGGAGTGAAGAGAATCCACATGAGACCCTTGAGACGCCATTACATCCACAAAAACTGACTGTTTGGTGTGCTCTATGGGCTGGTGGAGTCATTGGGCCATACTTCTTCCGAAATAATGCTGGAGAGTCAGTTACCGTTAATGGAGACCGGTATAGAGCCATGATAATCGACTATTTTGTTCCCGAATTGGATGGCATGAATGTGGATGAGTTGTGGTTCCAACAAGACCGCGCTACATGCCACACAGCGCACGTCACAATCGATTTATTGAAGGAAACATTCGATGAGCGCATAATTTCGCGGAATGGACCTGTCAATTGGCCACCAAGATCGTGTGATTTGACACCATTGGATTATTTTCTTTGGGGATATGTGAAGTCGCTCGTCTACGCCAACAAACCAGAAACGTTAGGGGACTTGGAAGCCAACATTCGTGGCGTTATTGCCAACGTACGGCCCCATATGCTCGAAAAAGTGGTTGAAAATTGGACCTGTAGAATTGGCTTTATTGGAGCTAGCCGCGGCGGCCACATGCCCGAAATCATATTTAAACATTAATGGCATAAAATTATCCTTCCAATAAAGCCAAATTGATGGACATTAAAACGATTTTCTTGTGTTTTATTTCAATTCGAAGTTCTATACCTCTAAAAAAACACCCTGTATTTGTTTTCTTGTTGTTTTTCTTTTGTTTTCTAGAAAACTTATTTCTACTTGCAACATGAGTGTTTAGATATCAAACCTAAAACTTTTTTTTTCATTTCTTCACTTGTATTTTAAAATCATACTTAAATAGGAAAAAAAAAATTAGAGTCTGCTATGCATGTAAATCGCCTTTATTGAATTAAAACTTACGTTGCGTTGAAAATCGAAATTGTTTACTGAACATGCCATCGCCGTATTTATCCTGACTCAGAACCATAAATTCATATTCGCGTCCTGGTAGCAGATGCTGTATTGTTGCCTCCATAACATTCTTTTGAACGATACGCAGTGTACGCCATTCTGGTGCATCCGTTAGACGATACCAAACCGTATATTCAAGATTGGGTCGCAAGTATCCTGTATGACAGAATAAAAAGAGTGAAATTACAAAACTAACAGTAATAAAAACTCAATGAGAAAAAAGAACAAAAAATTTAATACATACGCGGGAGGTATATGTGGGGTTGCAAAACTTTATAGTTTCCAAATGCATTTATACATTTTCATTATTTGTTGTGCATGAAAATTTAAATATTTTACTCTATACAATAACATGCTTTTGTATGTGTGTATGTGAGTGAGTGTGTGTGGGTGTATGCACGATATCTGAGCATTTAAATGTTGAAATAATTTTTTTTTATTTTTTTATTTTTAAATTAAATTTTTAGTTGCACATGAAAATTCGTATCCACGGGATAGCAAATGTATGCATTTTTGCGTTTATGTGCTCGTTCAATTGTGCTGAGAATTTTGATTATTTCTTTATTATAATTAAAATGCAATTTAAATATTTTATTTGTGAGTTACGGTAGTACTAAAAAATTATTTATAAATTCGTTAAAATTTCCAAAAAATATTCGTTCGTTTATATTTTTGATTTTTAATAAAATATTTAATTTTTAATTATTTGCTTGAATTTTCAAAATACACATCAGAGCTAATAGGTAATAATTATCTAAATTAATGTTACTTAGTACGAGTATTTACATGAGTATTGATTGATTATGTTTTCGCCAGTGCTAATGAGTTGGCAAATTTGTGAGTAAAATGTAGTACGTTTTTGTATTATTTAGTTAAATTAGACCTTTTAAAAGTGCTGATACTTGTTTTGTTTAACAAGAAAATAATGACTTTCTTACGTATAATTGTTTATAATAGAAAACAATTTGTTGTTTCACTCTTTTTTCTTCTGATTTCATTTAATTAAACATCAGAAATTAGCGAAAATGTTCATTTCTTAGTAAACAATTTTGTTCCCAGTAATTAAACTTTGACTGGGATTTGTTGAAGACAATATTGAAGAAATTAAGCAAAAATTACAAATAAAACTGAAAATGTAATCAATTTGTAATCATAAATGTTCCCCTTAAGGATATATAATTATTGTAAATCTTTTTAACAAATAATCTAATTGTTGACAAATTATTATTACAATTTTACTTCTCTGTCCACAAGTTGTGTGGAGGCTTAATGTTGCAACCAGGGTTGCAAAACTTTTTTGGACAGTATAGGACATATGCACAGAATGGACTGTGACATTTCAAAGAGACCAGAGAGCAAATTATTTTATTTGATATCGAATGAAATTTTAAAATGTTAAAATAATTTTCATGGAATATTCGTTTGATATTCAAAAATCATTTATTGTCAATTCTTGGTTCTAAAGACTAAACAAAAAAAGAACTCAAGGCTAAAAAAAATAAAAAAAAAAATAATTTTATAAGAATTTTAAGCAATCTGGCCTGAAGGCAAATTATGGCATTCGATATGGAGCGAAATTTTATACAACTATTTTCAACGAAATTTTGTTCGATATAGAAAGCCGTAATCTGACCCCTGAATATAATGACCAATGTTGTATGTATCACGCCTCTCAAGCAGTGAATATAGGCGAAAATACTCTTAGGCTTTAAGAAATACTAGTGTGCAGTTCAATGATTCTTTTATTTTAAAACAATCATTCATTTCTCTTTCCTCTTTCCTACATTTCAATGTCGACTCCGAACGACAGACTTAAAAAGCTTGTTCATGACATTCAGTTACACTGAGAGCTTTTGCCAGAAGTCTACTAAATGGCAGTTGCCAAAAGAAAAAGTTTTTCATAATTTTTTTAAGGTGTCAGAGCTGCGGTTTATACCCGAAGCTCTTGCCAAGTACACCAACACACTAGACTACGGTGACTACGACTAAAAATTGGTAATGTTACATGAAAAAACAATCTTTGAACTTTTAATATTCAAAACTGAATTAAATTTTTAATTGTTAAAGTTAAGTGAATTCTTGTAATGAAGAGTTGTATGATTTTAATAATGAATTGCATATATGAATTATAAATAAATTATTGATATGTGTAAAACTATAATTTATTTCTAAATTTACATGGTATAACAAATCATACATATTTAAGAAATTTTGGAAAAGAGGAAATCTATAGTTAACAAAAATTCCATCAATATACGACTATAGAACATAATTACTAAAACTGCTGTAGGCTACAGTTTACGTTTTGTATACTTATATACATGTGTAAATAATTAAATACTTATGTAGGTATATTGATACCTCTATAATTAAGGCATATTTAACCCTTGGTCAACAAGTTTTTATTGCCTATTAATTTTACAACCAGAAGCTGAATTATTTTTGTTTTAATTTCTTAGCAATTATTTGTTTTTACTGAGTAGTATATAAAAATAAAAAATCCCCTTCCTAGGTCCTTTGCATATTCTGTGTTACCCATCTTGTTTCGTGGCTCAGAATTAAAGATATATGCATAGCGTATAATAGCATAGTTCTACTGGTCCTGTACTCTTTCGCTTCAGTTTATAGAATTAGACCTTTTGATTATATGATTTGACACCATTAGATTTCTTTTCATGGGGTCATTTAAAATAGCTCACAACCACACGTGCATAATAAGAGAAACTAAAATGGTGCACTATCGAAATTCCGGCAGAATTATGCGGAAAAGTCCTGAAAAATTTCTAACAAACAAACCGTGGAGGCCATTGGCCTGATAATATGACTGTTTGCGCCATATTCTAGTATGAAGTGCGTTGTCTTAATGTGGTGAGAGATCCGAGTTCAAACTCCAGCTTTGAGATTTTGAAGGAAAGAAATATGAAAAAAATATATCATAGCGGATTATGTATGTATGACTGTATTTTATGATGCTATGATGAAATAAAAATCTAAAAAAAGAAATAAAATCTAAAAATCTAAAACTCTCTTTTAAACATACTTAATTTAAATTTTGCGTTAATATAAAAACATTCTATAACAGCCTTCAATGCCTAAGCTACTTTTGTAAAAATCTATTCGGTCTGGAATCTGTACAAGAAATATCAGCGACGCATTATTTCTTCTAAGTATAGAATATGAACTTGATAACCAAAAAATATCTCGAAAAACGAATCTATCACAAATCAGCCAAAGCTAAAATATTTGTTAAAAATCAAAGTGACCTAGTTAAAGAATCAAAGGCACGCTGTTTTTCTTGACTAAATCGGTAAAAAAAAGTAAGGTCAAAAGTGTAGTAAAGTTTTGCCGAACTTTTATGGCATGTTATAAATGTAAGAAATAGCCTGATAAAAATTTATTTAATTTTTTAAGTATATACTGTAGTCGCCGTGGTCTAGTGGTTAGTGTGTTGGCTTACTAAGACATGGGCCCTGACATCTTCAAAAAGAAATATGAAAAAAATATTTCTTTCGGCGACTACCTCTCAGCAGTCTTCTGGCAAAAGCTCTGAGAGTAACTAATTGCCATGAACAAGATTCTCAAGTCTGTCGTTCGGAGTCGACATTAAACTGTAGGTCCCGGTACTCATGAATAAAAATTGACACACACAACATGAGTGCCGTAATCCTGACACAGGGTTGTAAAGGCCAGTTATGTATGTATGTAAGTATATACTAAGGGTTAATTAATATTCAATAACTCAAAACAACAACAAATTGCAATGTGGAAAGCAAACTTGTAGTTAAACTTTTGTGGAAATTAAATACATACCAGTATTTTAAAAGTGCTGGAAGAATTTGTTTTCAGGTATTTAACTCTAATTAACATTTATATATAACAGAAATATATTTAAATATTTGTTCTTAAATTTAAACATGCATTTAAATGAAAATAAATGTATTTTCATGTTGCAACATGCATACATATACTATTTGTGGCAACAATAATACAGTAAATTACCTGGTTGCCATCGTATAGTTATTGTTGTTTCAGTACTATTTGCTGTTAAATTGTATGGTGGCCTTGGTGATAAATTTTCAATCATTAATTCTGTTTCCGTTGTTATTGTGGCAGCTTCATTCGTTGCAACACATTCATACATGCCACGATCCGTTTCAATAAGATTTATTATGGTCAAAGTGCCATCTTTTATAGTGGCACGTTCTTTGGGCAACTGCAAGCCATCTTTCTATAAAGAATAAAGGTGAGAAATGTTAATAATTTAGCACAACAATGTTGTCTCTAGTTTTTAATATTCTGAAAAAGAAAAAAAAAATTTTATTTCATTAGTGTGACATATTACACCCTATCGTTTGATGTTTGGGTAAAAAACCTTAAATTTTAAAAGTTGTTTTAAAATTTCGGGGAAATCTTTTAAACTAATTATTGCAATACTACTGCCAGTGCATTATGTACCGTAATATTGTAATACGAATACTAATTCATTTCAAAACAAACTGAAATAGTATTATTTTTTGCCAGACAATCTCTTAATATTTAGAGGTTTATAATAAATATTTAATTTTATCAATATTTTTTAGCTACAGTGAAGCCTGTATAAAAATTATAACAAAATAATACGAATATACAAATATTGGCGTATTACTAAACCAGCTTTCTAGACGGCACATAAAATGATTGGTTGCTTTTTAGTTTTTTATCTTTTTTGTTACTGTAATATGGGATTTTTTACTAAGTTTGCTTTACGAGTAGAATTTTTATTATTTTTTTTTTCAAATTAAACGACTTTGAATAATTACAAAACAAGTGTAAATATTTTATTAAATATTATGCACTTAAGACGAATTCTGTAACTCATTATAATATAATCTTTTTTGATCAAAATATTTTTTAAAACAATTAGTACCGGTTATTACTTTTAGCGGCAGTCACCAAGAGAATTCAGGCAGATGTGCTAGGTTTGCAAGATTTGTAAGGGCGTTTAAAACAAAAAGTAATTACCCCTTTTAGATAGAATTTATATTAAGTATTAAATTCTAAGAAAATTGTCTTGAGTTGACTGAAACAAATACGGTATTGATGATATTATCTGTATCGTTGTGTAGGAAGAACAGTTTAAGTCAAATAATAAAATTTTAAAATTTTCTCAAACTTGTGTAAATTTTATTAAATTAGTTGTTGCAGAAAATCTGTAATTTTATATATTGATTTATTAGATAATGTAGTTGACTATAATACCCTGACTTAAATAGCCAACTAATTCTGACTTATTTCGACTTAAACTGTTTTCCATATTAGCACACACAAAACCAATCGATGTCATAAAATTTTCAAAGTAAACGATATATTCAAGTAGATTTGAATTTGTAAGTAGCGGTGTCTGCTAAAGATATTTATGTACAAATAATTTAGTAAGAAAACTGTGATTTCAAATAATGCATTCATTATGTTTTAATTTAGACTATTAATTATCACAAAAAGTAAAGAATAATTTTGACTTTTTTCGCTTATTATGAAATCTATTAAAAACTCCAAGTTTTTGATATAAAACTATTCTTTTTTAAATGAAAATATAAAACATTTATATTTATCTTGAATTCCTAGGTGGAATCACATAGGATCTTGAGATCATGAATCTAGTTTCTTTATGAGAATTAACATCCGTTAAGGAATTTTCATACGAATAAATAAAAATATATAATATAATTTAAATAATGTATTTCCAATAGATAGTGAGCTAAATAAATAATTTAAAAATTAGTATGTACAACACAAAGAACTCTGATGAGATCTTCGTAGCGAGGGTCGAAAGCTAGTTCAGTTCCACTAGTGTTTATACATATTCCTTAATGGATGTTAATTCTCATAAAGAAAGCATTTTTATATAATGACTATAGATTATAAATATAAAACGTGTGAGAATACGAAACTAATGAAAATATAAAAATAAATATGGACGAAGAGATTGATGGCAAATAAGCACTGGTATAAGAGATATCCCTATATTGAAAGTTGATTGCTATCAAAAGTCAACATCATCTGACAAACTTATACATTTTAATTTATGCTAAATCAAATATATTATTATGAATACTGCAATCAATTTCATTAAACGTGTATATTCTGTTAGCGGTATAATGTCTCATGTAGAAAATACTCCATAAGTGGCTACAATTTTAATCAAAAATATCTTCCTCAGAGATACAATTAAAAGATTAATAGATAAATTAGGAGAAAACAAAATATAGCAGCTAGAACAGGAAAAAGCTGAAGAAGTGTCTAAATTGGTGATATATGTTCCTAGATCTTCGGTAAGATTGAGGAGTAATATTATTTTCGACAAGAATAGATTTAAAATTGCCCAAACATCAAATAATACTATCAGACGATTTGTTACCGATACAAAATCTAGACTCGGGATAATACATAAACATAATGTAATATACAGAACAAATTGTCTAGTAATGTAGAACGACGAAGAAAAAACTTATAATAGTAGAATATTTAATTTTAAAAATAGAGAAAAATTAAGTACGCAAAAACAGCTCTTGCAAACCACTGTGCAAAAAATAATCATACACCAGATTTTGAGAAGGTTGAAATATTACAGAGAGAAAACATAAGTAAAAAACAATTTGCATTTTAGATGCTACATACAATAAATACACCAAAGGAGAAGAGAATGAACTACAAAACAAATACCGAAAACTGTGCGCATGGTTATAGACATATAATAAACAAATACGAATAACAGTCATAAATAGTAGTGTAATCCCAGTTGGCACATTAGTCGTGTATGACATTGTCGTCAAGTATGCCTTTAAGACAAGTCTCTAACGGTTGTCCAGAACATCGCTACTATATTTTCTTGAAGTCGTCGATGATAAACCGAATACTTATGATAGTTTATACAAGGTACGATCGACAACAAGGTCAGTGATATTGTCGCTCAGCCAATAGTGCAGGATTTGTGTGACATTTGTATGAAAATGTCGTTACAGAATTGTTCTGGCTTTCGTCTTTTAGTCATACAAGATAATCTGATGTCAGGCAGCCATTCTGGAGGATGTCTTTAAGACAGAGCCAATTGGGATGTAATGCCAGAGAGTCAGTGCAGTGATACATATATTAATTTTAATACTTTTTCTCCTTTGTTATACATTTATATCCCAATTGAGTTGTTGTTTGTTATTACTGTGGATATTACAAGTTTGTTTACATTTTATTATTTTATCGGTATTTTTGTGATTGAATTTGTTTCTGATATTTTATTCTTATTGAAACCGTGGTTTCAGTTGACTTTTTATCTGTTTATATTTATTATTATATTTTTAGAAATCCTGAAGATGATATCCAAAGGATATCGAAATCATGATTATTAATTTGAAAACAAACTATACTTTGGACTTAAAAAAGGGGTTTCGTATTAATTGGACAATATTCTTCACACTTCTAAAAAAAATTTATTTCACAGATTATTTCTTTTCAATTATGTCACCTAGATCACATTAAAATTCTAAGTACAAATTACATAGTTTTTCGCCGTAAGTCTTGAAAGACATGGCAAATCTCATGGGCTTATGAGCCTGATGGTTCATTTCTCAAAATCAATTGGTTATACAATTTTTATTTCTGTAAGTTGATGGCTTTGCAAAAATTTGCTTGACGCAAAATGAGACTTGCAAAAAGTATTGTGGAACAGAAACAGTTATCATTTTGACAAAAAATGCAAATTGATAACCGAAAAGTGAAACTTGATAAGTTGTTTCTTGTAATTGACCCTATATATTGGTTATTGAGAATATTGTAAATAAAATTCTTTTGTTTACTCTTAAAAGAAATACGGTTATCATCAAAATATGTTACTGAATTGCATTGCAAATCTAGTGCAAATTTCTGGTTGCACTGTCATTTATTATATCTATTCCACCGATCATAAAAAAATTAATGATCAGGAGAAACAGGGCCATCTACTAGGAAGTAGAAGAAATAACAGCAACATATACATGGTGAAGCCCCTCAAAAACAATACATAAACAGAAGAGAAGAAGAGAGAATTTCTATTGGTCATTCAAGGGTGAAGACAATTGACAGCTATGTGTTTTACTCGTAAGGCACTTAATGAAAAAAATAAATATAAAAAACTTTTATCATTTCACAAATCAATCCCTGAGATGATTGTATGGAAACAAGTTGTTGCTACATACACCATTAAATGCAGTTTTAATAAATTGTTTTCAAGCAGATATTTTCAAAAGTAAAAAAAGTAAATCCACTGAGTACTGGTCCCAGTAAAAAAAAAACATATACTTAAAGAGTTGTGCAAATCCATTTTTAAGGTTTTTCTTATCTCATAAAATGTGTTTAATTGAATATTGAAGACCAATAGTGATGAAACATACGAGTGTTTTGACCTAATGATTTCATGTGATCCCAAATGAATCATGAAATTAGTCTTGTCATAACACTATTCGTTGAATTTTAATGACAACCCTGTGTTAAATTTCAAAAGAAGATAGCTTAGAACGGGGTTAATTTTATCAGTAATAAAAATGACAAAGTCACCAACACATCACTTTCGCTTGGACCTTCACGTCCCCTGAAGAATTACTTCACACATGAAAACATTGCTCATATTTAAAACACTGTTTTTGATTTACAGTTTATAGACGCATAATATATTTTATTTCATGAATTGATTCCTTTACATTATGTAGATAATTTGTGTATAAAACTTGAGTATAAATTTTGTTATCTTTACATGTTGTGAAATTAAAAGCTTTTGTGGTTTACATGAGATCAGTTCGATTGTGATTTTATATATAACCGGCATCTTAATAAATAATAAATATAAATAAATTAGAAGATACTTACAAACAATAATTAGAAATTAATATTATGAAAAACATGTATTTAATTACTCAAACTGTGATATTAATAGGAATATATTTATTGCTAACGTTGCGCAGTGTTCATCCTCGCCGGGATAGCATCAACATATTATACAAGTATTTTGATAATAAAACAACTACAAATCCAGTAGATTATGGGGAAAAAATTGCAGGTAAAAAGAGTTATTTGTATGAAAGAAATGTTTTCTTTTTTAATTAAAACAATATGGAATTTTAAAGAAAAATTTTATTTTAAAGAATATGAGGCAGAGCAACAAAACACAAGCAAAACCACAGAGGTTTTAACAGCTCAGTTGCCTATAAATCAAGCAACAAGAACTAAAGAAGAAGAATCAATAAATGTTACCAATATGATGGACCCTGATGTCGTTTTAAATAAGGCAGAGCAACAAAACACAAGCAAAACGACAGATCTATTAGCAGCTCAGATGCCTATAAATCAAGCAACAAAAACTGAAGAAGAAGAATCAACAAATGTTACCAATATGATGGACCCTGATGTCGTTTTAAATAAGACAGATATTTTGGAACTCACTACCATTACAAACGCCAAAGAAACGAATACAGAAACGTCGAATGAAAATGTTTTTGCTGATCTCATACCTTTAACAGCTTATTCTGATGGAGAAGTACATATTGGTCAGACTATTGAACTACAACGTTCAAATATGGACTCAGATGCGCAAATTACTAATGAGGCCGGTGTAGAGATATTAAAAAATGTTTCAAAGGTTTGTGGTAAACTATTGGGTAAACGAATTTCATTTGCCAATGTAACAACACTTATGGAATTTCCCTGGACAGTTTTATTACTTTACAATACGTCAGAGATCTATCATTGTGGTGGCAGTTTAATAACAACAAAATATGTTTTAACAGCAGCCCATTGTGTAGCTCAGGAATTTTATGAATTGTATGCATAACTCTAAAAATTTTCTATTATTTTAAAACTTATTTTTCTTTTTTTGTTTGTTTGTGGTATAAAATGTAGAACCGGCGTACGTTTAGGTGAACACGATGTAACCAAAGAACGAGACTGTGAACTAGATGTTGGTGGCGATGAAATTTGTTCTACAACTATTGATGTTAAAGTTGTAAAAATCACAATTCATCATGGTTATTCCCGACTTTCATTTAAAAATGATATTGCCTTATTGAGATTGGAACAGGACTATTATAGTAGTGAGTATTCTTAAATTTCTATTTTCAAATTTCTATTCATAATCAAAAAACAAAAATCACAGTTCGTTTTCGGAAAGTCGCTTTTTTCGAATCTAAAGAAAATTTGCAACTTTTTGAAATATTTGTTGTATAAAATACACATGCTGTATACTACTGCTTAACATAAAGGACAGAATTTGATTTTGATTTGATTATTGATTCTGATTTGATATTTGCCTTTCACCGTAAGACCTTAAAGTAGAAGTTATCAAATGTGGCCATGAACTATTGCATAGACTAGCGATTACATACACTGTCCAGTTACTTTAAGATACTGTGGAATAAGCGGCAATCAGGCTGCAGATGCATAGTATAAAAAGCATAAGTTCTTACTGTTAATCAATTTACCATCTATACACAATTCTGAAGTTCAGAATGCCGGGCCTGAATTTTTAGACATTTTTCAGGTCATTGTAATATGAGAGCATATTTACAGAGCATGGCTATAATATATGTAGATTGTTCTTACAAGTATCAGAGGCAGTGGAGTTCAAGTGTTACGAATATGGAATTCACTCTATGGGCAATTGAACGCATTAAATCTGGGGACACAATATATTTCAATAACCAAATGAAATTCATACTACATGTATTTAAAATTGATTATATTTTTTAGTATAAACTGTTTTAATATAGTAGAGATAGTTGTAATGGTGCATCATAAAGTCTCAGAAGAAATTTAACTGTCAAAAGTTTCCATGCTGTACTAACACTTTACATACATACATAAGTGGCTATTACAACCAGAGTTGGGTTTATTGCATTGAATTTATAATGCATTATCGTTTCCACTACCACTAAACCACTTAGTATTAATGCAGCAATATTGCAGCCACCACTAAATGCAGATAGAAATAGTTAACCACTAAATAAAACCATTTTAGTGGTAGTGGAAATTTATTGCATTAAAAAAAACAAATTTAGTGGTAGTGGAAATTTAGTGCATTAAATAAAATAAATTTAGTGGTAGTGGAAATTTATTGCATTAAATAAAAAAAATTTAGTGGTAGTGGAAATTTAATGCATTACAAAAAACAAATTTAGTGGTAGTGGAAATTTATTGCATTAAATAAAAAAAATTTAGTGGTAGTGGAAATTTATTGCATTAAATAAAAAAAATTAGTGGTAGTGGAAATTTATTGCATTAAATAAAAAAATTTTAGTGGCAATGGAAATTTATTGCATTAAATATATCGATTTTAGTGGTAGTGGAAATTTAGTGCACTAATTTTGAATAATTAGTGGTAATGGAATATAACTCCATTGGCACTATAGTGGAATGGAAATTTAGTTCCACTACCTCAGTTCCACTATCGTTTTAATATACCTTCATATATGGATATAATATTATTATATGCATACATAGCTAAAGTCAATGTCAAAATAAATTGTTGTGAATGTTATTTTCTTAATTTACTGAGTCCGCCTGTATAAAGTAAATAATTGTTGTTATTGTTTTAATAAGAATTTTAGTACTTTCAAATGTAATATATTATTCAGTTCACCATAGGTAAGATTTTAATGGCGCGGACTGCTAATATTGCCAGCCGCTAATCATTCAGAAGTAGTGCACTAAATTTCCATTACCACTAAAATCGATTCATTTAGTGCACTAAATTTGCACTACCACTAAATTTGTTTTATTCAATGCACTAAATTTCCATTACCACTAAATTTATTTTATTTAATGCACTAAATTTCCACTACCACTACCACTAAATATTATAGGCGATAATGCACTATTTTTTCCACTACCACTAAATTTAGTGGAAAATTAAATCTAATGCAATAAACCCAACTCTGATTACAACCCTGTTTGAGAGCTATGTGCTAGCTTCTCACAACATTCGTCTTGTATGAATCAATTTTTATCCATGAGTGACAGCGCCTACAGTTTAACACTCCGTCCTGCACATGTATCTGCCTAGATATTTTACGAATTTAACACTGATTTAAACAAATTTCTAATTTAGCTAGGTGTTTGTGCCTCTATGTAACCTCTACAAATATTGTTAGAAATTTAAAAAAAAAATTAAAAAAAAAACAACAAAAACAATTTCTGTGGATTTCTTCATCTACACATCACATACGTAGCGCATGCATCTGGCCAGGTACACGTGTATTTTGTATGGAGAATAATGAGATTTATTTGCATTTTTTTGCGTTGTATCTGTTGTAAGTTTCAGATTTTTGGTTACATCCCACGCTCTTCATAGTAAATACTTTCACAGCAATGAAATCAAATACAAAAAACTGCTACTTTTTTCTATTTGCATCAGTTGAATTGTTTTTTGACGTCATTTAAAAAAAAAAGAAAAAAAAAAATTAAAATATATTATATACTTAATATTATCACTAAAATTGCATATTTTTCATATAAATATATTGAAATATATAGAGCATCTGGCTAGATGCATGTGCTACGTATGTGACTATCAGAACATGTGCGTAACGGAGGGTTAAAGTCGATTTTGAACGACAGACTTAAGAAGCTTATTCATGGCAATCAGCTACTCTTAAAGCTTTTGCCAGAAGACTGCTATGAGGTAGTAGTTGGAAGAAATATTTTTAATATTTCCTTTTTTGTAAAATGTCACAGCTGAGGTTTGAACCTAGAGTTTTTGTCTTAGTAACAACACAACACACTATTTTTATTACATACAAACATACACACATAATTGGCCATTACAAGCCTGTTTCAGGGTTCCAGCCTAGCAGCACCCATGTTGTGTGTGTTAATTTTTATCCGTGAGTACCGGGACCTACAGTTTAAAGTCGACTCCGAACGACAGACTTGATAAGCTTTTTCATGGCAATCAGTTTCTCTTAGAGCTTTTTCCAGAAGACTGATAATAGCTGGTCGTCAAAAGAAATTTTTTTTTTATATATCTTTTTTTCAAGATGTCAGAGCTGAGGTTTGAACCCGGAGCTGTGGTCTTGTAAGCCAACACACTAACCGCTAGACCACGGCGACTACACTATTTATTATTAATGAACATTAATTCATTTAAAATAACATTAACATTTTACTATTAGAAAAAATTTGGGGTTTTTGAGAGCTGCATATCCCATAGTTGAATTATAATTAAATATGTACAATTACTTTTTTTTAGAGTTTAAGTCAACGAATTCTTTTACAAACATTCTGTTTTTATTAATTGGGTTTTTTAAGCAAAATAAGTTTATTTAAGCTAGGCTCAACTTGCCTTAATGCTCTAAATTAGGTTGCATTATAACAATTATTCCGAAGACCAAATTGAATTATGAATATTCATCATTTCATTTCATTGAACAAATGTTGGCTTATAAGACTTTTTCTTACCAATTGAGACTTTTTATTTATTATTGGGCGAGAAGCACCGGGCCCAAAAACAATTCGTAGCGCAAAACACCACTGAGAAGATAACTCAGGATTTACTATCAAAAATAAAAATATTTAAGAAAGAAAACATAAAGAAATCAAATATAATAAATTAACGAAAAACCAGCTGATTGTGATGCGAAAAAAAACAATAAATAAACAAACTAATGAAATAAAAATTAAGTAAGAAACTTAGAAGTTATTTTTTTTATCCAGAAACTTCTGGTATAATTGAAGCTGATAAATTTGGAAATATATGCTTCATCATGTTATTAAGTTTTAAGTAAATTAATAAATTAAAACTATAATCCTATAACGAAATGATTAGGCAAATTCACACTTAGAGACTTGTCACTATTGTATAACGACATCATAGGAATGGTGCAAATTAATGGACATTGCCTTAAATGTTTCGCAAGGTTTCAGATCTCACCTAAGCCAGTCAATTCATTGTAGAGATGGCAAAATATCGATAGTCGCGCCATTCATTGTTTTCGATAGTTGGTTCAAAAACTATCGATATTATCGATTGAAGTCCACAAGTCTGTTGTAATAGCCCAGGTTTGCACTTCTTTGTATTGGTTGTATTGAACAAATTTACCATCATCACATTTTTCAGAGTGTTTCTTGAAGGCAACATGTAGCGGGGATTTTATGCATTTAATAAAATCTCGGAAACATGTATCCTTTACTATACTGAATGGCTGTAAATCATTGGCGACCAAAGTCATTAAACCAGTATGTAGTTGTTTTTTCCATTCGGAATCCCTTTTATAGGTTTTAGACTCTTTGGCAAAATATTGGATTGTGTTTGATTATTTCGGCAGTTGGTTGTGAGAAGGATGAGCACGTTTTAGGTTGTCAAATACTCGTCGGTTTGATGTGTTGCCTCTAGTATTGTAAATTTTCGAACACAGATGACATTGTGCATTTTCTTTATCTTTTGCTTTTAGAAAAAATTTCCAAACTTCCGAATTACCTCTGCGAGTTTTTTCAACTGTATAGCTTCAGTATCAACATCAGTAGTTTTGCTTTCTTTATCACGTTTTTTCTTACTTGTTTCTGTAAGGAGATGCAAGTGCGAGTTAAGTTAATGCAACTTGAAAAAGTCTGGCTTGTTGCAAATGTTAAAGCGATGATGGTTTTAAGGTAGAGAAATCTGCATAAGTCAATTAAATGCAACATTTAACGATAGTATCGCTATCGAAAAAATAACATCGATAGTCTAATAAAAATAGAACTATCGATAGTAAGTACTATCGATTGCTTGCCAGCTCTTATTCATTGTCATTTGCAATAATACACAGAGGGAAAAAAGTAGTTCTAAAATTATTAACCAAGGGTATCAAATTAAGAACAAATTGTGAACAATATTTCGTTAAATTTCGGTAACAACTCAAGCTTAATGCATTATTAAAATAAGAACAAATGGCACAAAATACCATAAGTTAACAAATCAAGAACAAACGGTGGTAAAATCGTGAACAATTGTATAAAAATATCATAAGTTAATAAAAAAAAAATCGATACCAACTGTTAACGAAGTAAGCACAAACGGACTTAACTCAATTTTAATACCAAATGATATCAATTTCGGTAATTTTCTACCACATATAATTATTCTTCGATACATTTTGTACTTTTTTGATTCTTTCAAACCAACTTCTGGTACTACTTACGTTTTCACAAGTGCTGGCACAAGTATGCGTTTATTAATTGTCTCAGAGAACATATAACGTAACAAGCAACAGAGGAAATAAATATAAAATGTATATGAATATTGATTAATTTCAATTGTAATTATTTTAATTTTTTGGGCATGTCGTAACACACTGGCGTAAACTGGCCTTTATAAATACGGCCATTATATACAAAAATTTCATACGAATTTTATTGTAATTAAATTAAAAACAAAAAAAAAAAAAAAAAACAACAAATTTGCGTGTATTTGCTCAAATATCTATAAACTAATGCACAAATGATTTACAAATGATTTTAATGCCACAAAAATTTTTCAATTAAACTGCTATTTCATCAAACAATCAAATTCAATTATAAATTTTAGGGCATTATTCGTAAATAATTTCAATGCTTGTTTATTGAGTATATTTTTAAAACAGTAGTGGTAGGATTTATTATTTAAGTCGTCATTAGAATCATAGGTTGACTTGAAATGTATTACATACTCTGTTAATAGTCCCGAGTTATTCAGCCACATTGTTTTTAATTGCATTAATTTTTTTTTATATTATTAAAAAAAACCTTTTTAATTAATTATTTTCCCTTTGTTTAAAGGATCATTTTATCCTATTTGTTTACCACCGCCTGAGAGCACATATACAAATACAATGGCACTAGTGGCTGGATGGGGTGCAACAGAAAAAGGTAAGAATTAAAATGAACCCTTAAAATACTTTTTTTCAAGCATGAATTAATATCATTTATCATTTCTTAGCAATACGTTCAACTGTATTAAGAAAAGCTGAAGTTCCTATTCTGAATATGTCGAATTGTCGTTCTATTTATCGCTACAGTAAATTCAATGATACAACGGAAATTTGCGGCTCAGGTGTTAATGAAATTGATGTCTGTCAAGGTGATTCTGGTGGTGCCATATTTTATCAAGATACTACAAAAAATAATCCAAAACATTTTCAGTTGGGCATTATATCTTTAGGGGTAAGACGCTGTGGAGACAAACGGTTTTTACCGGCAGTTTTTACAAAGTTAACGGGTTATTATAAATGGATAGAGAATAATTTGGAGTCTTAAAAGATTAAATAAAAACATGAATTCATAGTTTTCAAAATAGTAAAATTTTTTTCTTCTAAAAACTAATACATGTAAAGTGTATAGACAAATGGTACAGAAATTTTTGCAAACCATGTATATACTCACCCTTTTCCAATCAATAGACGGATGATTAGTGCCATCTCGATCAATAGCCTGACAAGTTAATTCAGCTGTTTCACCTAATTTTTGTATGTAAATTGCTTTCGGTGTTATTGTGAATATTGGTGGTCGCAAAACAATTACATTAATTACTGGTGATGGGCCATCAGTGCCCAGATCATTAAACGGTGTACATGTATAACTGCCGGCATGTGATTCATCCACTTTTGAAAAGAATAGACTGCCATTACTTTTATAAAAAACGCCCTAAAGATGTTAAATAAACACAAACAATAAATAGAGTAATAGCAAGAGATAAATATGAAATTCAAATCAAAACCATTTCCATTAACAACTTTGTTCCTTAGAAAAATGTTGTTGCAATTGCAGCAATTAATGAGAAATAGTGTTGGTGTTGTTTTGTATTGTTTGGTAGTAAAACTTACTGGTACATTGTATGAATCAAAGAGTAGACCATCTTTTTCCCATCTTAGATTTTTCAATGGTGGATTCGCACGAAAATGACAATCTAAAACTGCTGGTTGACCGTATGGCAAATAAACCTCTGGTGGTGCATAAATTACTTTGGCTTTATCTGTGAATGATACAATACGAGTACAATGTTAAAAAAAAAACGATTATGCTTATATATACTTTTTCATATATTCATGAATTACAAACGAAATTTAAAGGGGTATTCCGTTTTCTCTTGTTGGTACATTTCATATACAAATATTTCAGCCATCATTTAAAAACTGATTAACAGTGCTATTCGTAATGAAAATAGGCTTTGCAGCTCGTTAGCACATAACTTATTCAAAATCAATTCTAAATTTTAATGTTAACATGTTCTTTTTTTCAAAACTCAAATATTTTTTTAAATCATCTCCTATTTGGTATAATCTCCCAGCAAGTGTCTTTTCTCTCAGTTACGATACGAAAATATTCAAAGCAAATGTCCTCAAACACTATTTTGTACACCGGTGTTCATGGCTCTGTAAGGCTAATGCATTGGCTGGCACGGACGTAGTCTAATCTGGGAATCGAATTATTAGTGATTTTTTTGCTACCATTTTTGGCCATATATCGACAATAACGTGGCGTAGGTTGTCCTCCAAGTTGGCTTATCGGCATAAGCTAGAGACTTGACATATTCCCCCAGAAATATGTGGTGTGTGAACTTTTGTGGCGTCTTATTGAATCTTAGTGCTTACGAGTAAGTTATTTTGTAAGGGAGAAATTGTAAAAAATCGCTTACTCGTGCGCATCAGTAATGCATGATTTTTATATGAAATGAGCCGATAAATTGCGATGGAAATGCAAATATATTGCAACCAGTAAGCAAATAGTACAAAAAACCAAAAATAATATCTTATCCTGTAACATATTTGGAAGCTTTAATGTATAAAAAACAATAAATTGCTTCCATTATTGCTTACAGTTTTATTTATCGCTTCCAAATCTTAAAAATTTTCTGCTGGGATTGTTTAATTGATAAACTAAAAAGTCAGTAAACACGGTTTTATTACAGTTCCCATTAACTCGAACAACGTTTTGAAAAACATTGTACTTCAAAGAAGTACGGTGCAGAGATTTCATTAGCCCATAAGCCACACCAAACGGTTAGATTTTCTGAATGTAACGGTGTCACAACACACGCTCGAGATAATTCGAATTCTTATCAATCCAAATACGGAAGAATATTGCTAAATAAAATTCGCTTATGAAAATCGGGATCAACAGTAGTCTTGTTTTGAACCTATTCACACAATTTCCACCTTCCTTGCTGATCACTCAGTCGTTTAATGTTGTCACTTGATAGATGACATAATGGCTCCCTTGTCAACTTAAAGTTCTGTATGCCTCTAAAATCACCCGATATAACGATTATTTTTTCATAACTTTTACAATCTCAGCACATGATTTTTTTTTTTTGTGTGACTTTCACAGTTTCATATACTAAAACTGGAAGAAGATTATACGAGTATATTGATAAAATTTAAAAATTATTGTTTAGTGTACAAATAATTTCCTCCTATGGAATTGGGTAATTTGTCTTTTATTTTTTCGTTAACAATATTCTATTTTTATTCTAAGATGAATTAAACGAAATTGGGTGGGAAATTCACCATTCTTTCGAATCATAATACCTTCTAATTACAAATCGTTTCTTAAATACCATTTTGTCAGTCTAAGAGCTGATTTGTCACTGTATCACCGCGTATTGGCTTTGGCTGCTCGTTTTATTAGAAATAATTACTTCAATGTTGACCCACTCAAAAGGATATACAATCAATTAATTGAATTTTGTAAATATATCGGGCAGTCATTAAAATACTTAATAATTATATTTTCTAATTCACAACTATCATTAGCATATTCTTACTTAGTCCATTATACATATTATATATTTTTACGCAATATTTTTCCTTGTACTGTTTTGTATGTTCTTCTTGTATTTATCTTTTATAAAAATCTATAAACAAAATTAAATAAACATATAAATTCTGAGAAATTTTAGTTTTTTTTTTATAAAATAAGTTTAAAAGATTCATTAAATATTCTAAAATTTCTTAGTTCATAACAAAATATTATGTGCAAAACAATTCCAACGAAATACTCCCAAAAATGTCTTTCATCCACAACATCTCTACCACTTACACTGTATATTTAGAAATGCTTTAGCAGTTTGGATTTCATCATCATTATTGCGTACGTGACATTCATATTCTCCATAATCACTCATCATTGTCGGATCAATACTTAAACTACCTTGTGGACTCAAGCGAGAACGATGTATTAGATCTGGTATATCTTGCAATAATACACCATCTTTATACCAAACGGTCTCTGAGGTATTTGGATATTTCATCACACAATGAAAAAATGCCGTCTGTCCTTCCATAATTGTTTGATTCACTGGTGGTATTTTTATCAAAGAGCCACCTAAAATGACAACAACAAAGAAAAAAAAAGAGAAAATTGAAACTGAAAATTGAACAGAATCTACAATACATTGTAGCACAATAATGGTTCATTAGTTTGTATGTTTTTTTTTTATTTCGTTCTGTATTTGTATGTACGTTCGTATGTTTACAACATATGAATACAAAATAAGTTACATGAAGAGAAAGGATATTGTTGTAATACACGTTACAAAAGCACAAAAAAAAGAAAACAAAGTTTTATTGATTGTTGTTGTCATGAATAATTGTGCCATTTGATTGAGGATATTATAGTACTTGTATATGTGTTTCTAATTTAAGATTTTTGTTATTTTAAAACTTACCTTGCACCGTTAGATAATACCATGTGCCGTTATTGCGTATACTCGGTGTACGATTGGGAAAAACAATTTGGCAGTGATACCAACCCTGATCCGATTCACGTATTGCAGTTAAGTTTGCTGTTGCTTTGCCATAATCATCATGATTTGTAATGAGATGTAAGCGTCCGTTATAAAGTTCATTTGCTGAAGCCTGACCCTCATACCAGGTAAAAATTTTTTTGTCCTTAAATTATGGAAATTAAAAAAAGGGAGGATTATATAAAAAAAAGTTGTTTTAACAAAATTTTAAAACCTAAAAATAAAGTTTGTTACAGTACAAGCAACAGTTTTTTATTTGTAAAGCAAATTTGTTAAAATAAATGTAAAAGGAAGAAAAATATTTATAGACGCTTGTTTTTATTTTTTTATAAGAGGGTAGTGTGTCAGATTGCTGGATAAAGTACATGGTCTCAATCACTTCAATTGTAAGGTTACAATATAATATTGATATTGTCTTGTAGTTGGAATAATGAAAATAAAAGTTTAAAAAACACAAGTAAATATTTAGTATTTTAATTACTTTGAAATATTCAGTTTATTCCACCAGGAACGAATGATCAGGAGTACAGCGCCACCTTCTGGGAAGATAACAGCTAACCTAACTAGTGAAGACGGTCACCACTCACTATCAGCATCCACGGACAATTGGGGAAATTGCTGTTGATCAGTCAGGGGTGAAGGTATAACACTGTCCTTTGAGTGATCAACTTCAATATCCTAATACAATGCACTGCATGACTAAGGGTTTACTCCTGAGTAATGGTCTTACAAAAAAATGTAGCCGATATTCCTCCCCGGGGTTTCTTTAAGCTTCTGGCGACTCTTACCGCAAGGAGCCTATGCTCTCGGGGTAAATGGACTTTACCTAGCTTTGGGTATCCTGACATATAGGAAGAGAGTTGTTGGAAAATTACTCGCGTCCTCAGGGACTGATCAGAGATACCTAATCTAATCTGGTACTACTGGCACAGGAGCCCCAGGTCGGCCTGTGTTCGGGGTGTGAGGTAGTCCTGCCTGATGGTTTGTGTGCTGACCTTCGGGGAGTACACGTAGCGGGTGTGGTAAGTGCTCGATAGTATCACCTTCTCAGAAAGAAGGGGTCCTACTGTCCAGACATGTTATCACCCAGATCGTGCTAATCCTTTGTCATAGGGCTCTCGATTGGAGCGGCTTAGCTCATACATGTCCGATAGTTGGGAGTCTGGTCTGACGCGTTGTATCTCACCTCTACCCATACAACTGTTAGCGTGTTGTTGTGTCCACTGACGGTTACACACATTAAATTATTCTTTTGTTGTAGCGGATATTACTTTAAGGTAGAAGTATATAAGAGGGCGGATTGATATTGAAGCTACCTAAGTAGGAAAAAAAAAATTTTTTTTTTTAAAACCATTAATTTCTCAACATAGTCTGCTTCTCCAGCAATCTCAAGTATTTTGACCCGGCGACCATTCATAACGATATCGAGGATTTTCTTGATATTTTCTTCAGTAACCACCACTTTTGGCCTTCCTGTTGATAGTATTGTTGTAGTGCTTGTTCGGCCCCGTTTAAATTCAGCAATCAAATATTTTACCATATCGTCGTGCGGGAGTTTAAGTGCTCTATACGCCATCTTTTAAATCTCGAGTTAATGATGCTAATTTAGGTTTTTGACACCAAAATTTTTGAAATCTGCATTCCGTTTTCGGCTATTTATCTCCGAAACTTGACGAGATATCCTAAAACGGATTACAGATTTGAAAAATTTTGGGTCGAAAACCTAAAGTGGCATCATTAACTCGAGATATATAAAAAATATGAAATGGCGAATAGAGCACCTAAACTCCCACACGACGATATAATGTTTATCAAGCTTTTCTTTTGTCTCTTTCGCCGGTTTGCCTTTCAAATAATAGTGTTTAATCACTACACGAAATTCACTTTTTTCAATTTTCCAAGAAACACAAAAGTTGCTTATTTCAAACGACTACATCAAATAAACTAATCGATGAATTTGGCTAAAATTTTAACAGCTGACGTTTGACAGATCGTAATTTCTAAGAAAGAAAAAGTTTTTGTGTTTGTGCTGCCATTTAGCGCTAGGTAGCTTCAATGTCAATTCGCCCTCGTAGCATGCGTTATGTCGTTTACGGTAGTTATAATGGAAAATGCAAATCAACTGTTCAACTGTCAATGCACATAAAAGTTAAAATTTGCCCAATTTTTCGAGTAACTTGATTTATGAAAATGAAGTATTTTAACTTTTTTCAAATACATAGGAAACATACAATTGGCGTAACGCATATTATATACTTCTACCTTTAGTTGTATACATTAGCATGTGTGACTTAATTTAAGTATATACAACCATGTAACTACTACTGTGTACTGCAACACTGAAATGAAGAGTTTCCTTTAGTTGGCAGGGAGTGTCCCTTATTGGAATTAAGAATGATTGTTTTCTTTACAGCTTGTGCTAAAGGTTATAAAAGCAGAACATACATACATACATACATACATAATTGGCCATTACAACCCTGTGTCAGGATTACGGCCTAGCTTCTCGCAGCACTCATGTTGTGTGTGTTAATTTTTTCCCATGAGTACCGGGACCTAGAGTTTAAAGTCGACTCCGAACTACAGATTTGAGAAGCTTTTTCATGGCAATTAATTACTCCCAGAGCTTTTGCCAGAAGACTGCTGAGAGGTAGTCGCCGAAAGAAATAATTGTTTCATATTTCTTTTTTTTAAAGATGTCGGAGCTGAGATTTGAACCCAGCACTATCGTCTTCGTAAGCCAACACACTAACCACTAGACCACGGCGACTACATCATTTTTGTATACACCATATAAATTACCTTTTGTATTGTATACGTCTATCGACTAAAACGGTAAATTTTTTTTTCATATGATTCGAGTCACTCGAATCAAGTGTGAGTCTCATAAGTATTTTTATAAAATTATGAATCCAAGTGAGTATGAGTTTGATGTCAACATTTTACTCATATTTATTGCAACCTTTGTTAATGGATCAACGTTGTGTGAGAATGAGTGAGTTAGAGTAGTTAAATATCAACTACTTGTACTCACTTATACTTAAAATTTCATAAGTGCTTATGAATCGCTAAAAAGCGACTCATTGCTGATCTCTGATACATACATGATTGGCCATTACAACCCTGGGTCAGGGTTATGGCCTAGCTTCTCGCTGCACCCATGTTGTATGTGTTCATTTTTTTCTTTGAGTATCGCCACCTACAGTTTAAAGTCGGTTCCGAATGGCAGACTTGAAGCTTGTTCATAGCAGTCATGTACTCTCCGAGTTTTAGCCAGGACACTGCTGAGAGGTAGTCGCCAAAAGAAATAATTTTTTCATATTTCCTTTTTTTTGTTTTCAAGATGTCAGAGCTGGTATTTGAACCCTGGGCTCAAGTCTTAGTAAGCCAACACACTAACCACGGCGACTACTTCAACGGATATTACAATTAATGTTTTCTTATATTGCAGCATCAGCTATCAGCATGTAACTTAAGAAAAAAAAAATTTATGAAATTTTGAAAATTGGTTTCCTATTTCTTAATTTGCTACTTTCTGTAGTAAATTGTATTATCTGAGCTATATATTGGATACACACTTAATACCATGAGTACCGGGACCTACAGTTTAAAGTCGACTCCGAACGACAGAGATGAGAAGCTTTTTCATGGCAATCAATTACTCTCAGAGCTTTTGCCCAGGGACTGTAACGGTTATAAGTTATATCGAAAAACTTATTTTTTATGGTTATTTTGAGAGTTTTTCCAAAAAAGGTCAGCAGAAAAAGTTATTTTTCAACGGAAAAATAAAAGTTAGAAAAAAACTCTTAAAAATAGAGTTTTATTTTTCCGTCATAAAATAAAACTCATTTTGTGAGTTTTATTTTTCAGTCAGAAAATAACAGTTATTTTTTGAGTTTTATTTTTCCGTCATAAAATAAAACTCTATTTAGGAGTTTTATTTTTTCGGTCATAAAATAAAACTCGTTTTTATGAAAAATTTTTTTCACACCTAATCCTGATTTGTCACATTATCGTCTGCAAACTAATACAAATGTCATTTCTATCATATTTTGTTCCGTGCTGAACGTCGTAATAGACGCAGTCATCGAACCCGCTTTCATCTTCCTAGTCAAATATTTGTAAAATTTTTAACAAGTTCCGGCCATTATCGGTTTTAATTGTGTAAATTTGCTCTTTTATTAATATTAAAGCACCCTAAAAATCGTTTAACTTGAGATTTTAGGTATTCAGCTATAAAAAACAATAAAATAAAGATACCACAAGCAAGGGGATTAGATTAAAAATAAGATTTTTCATAAAAATGAGTTTTATTTTATGACCGAAAAAATAAAACTCCTAAAAAGAGTTTTATTTTTTAACTGAAAAATAAAACTCCAAAAATAACGGTTATTTTCTGACTGAAAAATAAAACTCAAAAATAAGTTTTATTTTATGACGAAAAAATAAAACTCACAAACTGAGTTTTATTTTATGACGGAAAAATAAAACTCTATTTTTAAGAGTTTTTTTTTTAACTTTTATTTTTCCGTCAAAAAGTAACAGTTAAAATCTGATTAATGATCACTTATGCGAGATCACCACAGATTCTGTGAGAGCTCTCCAAGACGATTAATTTGGTATATAACATCATATATGTCTGTCGACTCTAATACGATGATGTTTTTAGTTTAATTTTTAAGCAATAACTGTTATTTGCGGTCCCTGCTTTTGCCAGAAGACTGCTGAGAGGTAGTCGATGAAAGAAATAATTGTTTCATATTTCTTTTTTTAAAGATGTCGGAGCTGAGATTTGAACCCAGCACTATCGTCTTCGTAAGCCAACACACTAACCACTAGACCACGGCGACTACATAAAAGCAGAACACTCAGCTAAATAAACTCTCTACTCTTGCAAGTTGGTGTGTGCAGTGGCACAATCAAGTATATTTCGTTACTGGGCTTCTTGCCAGAGTTGGTTGTCTTTGCCTGTTTCTAAAAATTTACTCGATTGAAATACTTATTTGCAGTCATATTCTTGAGACTGCATGCATGCTCTTTCTTGTAAATTAAAACTATTTAAAAATTAAATTAAATTTAAGGATAACTAAATTGTTACAATTTTTTCTTTATTAGTTCATAAATCTAAACTAAAATCCCAGTTAGATTGTTAATAGTTTTTAAAAACTAATTAGATTTCGTCATTATATGCCTTAATTAGATCAGAATCAAATTCTGTAAAATCACTTATTAATTCCTTGGTGTTTCACCAAAAATCTAACTGTGTCAGTTCGAAGTACATTAATGGTTCCCAAAGTAATAAAGATGTTCTCTTTTTGCTGCGACAGCTTGAAAACTTTTAAAACATAATTATATTTATTCAAATGCTATAGATAAAAAAACTATCACATAAATTGCAACCAGTCATAATTTTCTAATAATGAGATCAAATTATAATTAAAATGGCAACAATAACAAAAAAGAGAACAATAACATTTATTTTCTATATGACGCTTGTCTTTTGTCTGTATTGAGTCCAAGTTTCTTTAAATTTAAACAAACAACGCATACATGCTTATGCCATTTCAATGAAAAAAATACACAGTAAAGAGAAACTGCACAAATAACAACAATAATGGTACTCGTATAATAAATCATTGTGGAAAAGACAAAATGCCAAACGAAAATTATATTTAACAGTTCAATGTGTATAAAAACAAATAGAAAATACTTACACATCCATGCGCATACATATATAAAGGCTCATAATTTCGATAACATTATTTAAAACAGTTCATGTGTGAACCTAAACAAAAAGAAAAGGCACACAGCCATAGAATGAAAAAGCGAATAATACTGAGTGACATTGGCAACTAAAAATATGTTTAAAATACGTATGCATGGACATATTTGGTAAATGTTATAAGAGAGGGGGAGAGAGAAAAATTCTTGGTTCAAAGTTTTGTTTAACTAATAAAACTTATATTGAGCATATAAAACAACTCTATGTTTTATTGCTGTTGTGGTCGTTGTTATAACTATTCTTTTGGGAAAAAGATAAATACGAACACAAAGAGAAAGAACATCATATTTAGCAGTTAAATGACGATAATAATTTGCAATAAATTTTTAGAAATTCTATAAAGGCTCTATGCTTGTATTTGTAATACACATTTCTTTGAGAGTGTATGGATAAAAGTTTTAGTTAATCCATACAATAAAAATATATGTTTAATATTTAGTTAGAATATTTTTTTTGTTTCTTTTATAAAAATATCATAAAATTACTGAATTTAAAATGTTTAAATATTTAATTTCTTTTTTAATGACATATCGCGAAGTCATTGTCAGAATTTAATGATATGTATGAAACAGTTTTTTGTCCAGTATTTGAGTCCTGTGGGATATAGTCATGACTTCTCTGAGTAGAGCTTATCCAAAATATCAAATTTACCATGACTCATAAATCAGCCTGAAATTGACCGTTTGCTTTGGTTATGTTGGCTTTGAGCAACGTGGTTATATGTGCGTGAAAGGAAAAGTTTAAGGAAATCAAATCACATGATTTTGGTGGCTGGATTCAGTAACTTTTTTGTGAGATAAGGATACCGATAAAAAGCTCCTGTAGAATATCGAATGTGGCAGGACCTATTGGCACTTAGCGTAATACTGTTGAAACCACATGTGATTGATTTGCATATCATTTAATTCGGGATGAAAAAAGTTGGTAATCATTGATCTATAGCACCATTGTTTTCTAAGAAATTTGGGCCTATACATTGCTTGTGTAAAATCCACAGCAAAAAGCTACTTTTCCAGGGTGCATTGGACACTTTAGATATATTTATATTGCCTAAAATTCGACAATTTTATTTGTTCAGGAATAGGTCTGACAATAAAATATATATAATCCATATACAGTACCCAGAAAAAAAAATGCAACTCTGTGTCATATAATATTCAATCGAGTCTCGAAACATATAAGAGTATTCAATTCCACTATTCTTTTTTTTATCCGTTAACCTTTAGATTTTATTAATTAGCATCAGTAAGCGTTGTTTGCTTTTCTGTCTATTTAGTTTTTTTATATTTATAAAAAGAGTGAACAAATTTAGCAAGAGAAAAATGCAACGAAATTTGTTGAAAGTAAAAGTGAGTCAACTAGAGTTTTTAAAATAAAAGTTTAATTAATAATTTTCAAATTCTGAATTTTGTAAAAGAAACAGATGTCAGCATACAGCAAACTTGCGATTATCAGGGCTTTAGAAGAAGGCTAATCAATGAATGAAGTTGTCCGTCAATTTAATATCAATAAATCAACGGTTCGTCGGATTGCATCAAGGTACCTTCAAAGAAAGAACCTCTAAAGAAAGTTAGGAAGTGGTTGTCCTGGTAAATCTATTGCTCACCAAGCCCGTCAAATGGTAAAAATAGTAAAAATTTATGCTCGGAAAAGGGCAGTAGATGTTACTAATTATGGAATTAGGAGTTTCTATTGGCATCTACACAGATAGAAACCCAATAAAAAAGGCAAACTATAAGCTATAATACCAGCCAAGAAGCCACTTATAAGTAAACGGCTTGACTTTGCGAGACGGTATCTGACTGACAAAATTTAACTTTAACTTGGCTCTGGTGGATTAAAATATATTCCTCGGCCCAGAAAACAAAAATATTTAACCAGATATCAGTTGCCAATTGTTAAACATGGTGTTGAACTTAATATGGCAACGAATTGCATTTTTTATCTCGCTACTGTATGTATATACATATATTATAAGGTGAAGATTTTTTTCAAAACTGGACCTATATATGATACCTCCCATACAAACTGAATACTGATATTTGTATATCTTGAGAACTGTAAAGCTAGAATTTTTAAACTTGGTCTGAACGACTTCACGGCCCAAGGAAATAATTACAAAAAAGGTGGACGGATTTGGACAGTGTGCGTTGCACTTTCCATACAAAATAAATACTGATTTTTGTATATCTTGAGAACAGTTCAAGCTAAACTAAACCAAGAAAATCAGTTATATATTAATTTCTTCATATCTTAAGAAGTGTTAAAGCTGAAGTTTATGAATTTGGTGTAATTGGTTTTATAGTCATTAAAAACCATCTGTCGATAAATCTGAACAAATGGTAGTGGTAGGTGTTGTGAAGCATGCCGAGTTCAGGCTAATAATCAATAAAAACAATTAAATAATGTAATTTCAATTAAAAAATTATGTTTTGATCTAATTAAGGCGTTTGAAATAAAATAAAATAAATTAAAAAATGGTTAATCTTACTAGGAATTAATTTGGGATTTACGTATCATTTGGACATTCCGGATCCAAAAGTAAGTGGTTAAAAAACATTCTATACCTTTATATATGCATAAATATACTAGTAGTTAAATGCAATTTTAAAGCCAATAAGTGCTGTGGGGAGTGGATGAAAGAAAAAAAAACGGATATTTAGAAGTCAGGGCGAAAAACGATTCAGCTCATTTAGCGTTGGGTAGTTATTCGACTGATACTTTATCAATTAACTTAGTACTCTGCTATATGAAGATAGCATAACACAATATTTACTAAAAACTGCACTATTAGTACCACTTTCACAACAGAAGTTCATGTAATAGGGACTGAATTAAATTGGATCGATATTTAGTTTTTACATTTTATAATCCATTTATAAAAAGCTTACTCTGAGATTTTTGATGTTTAATACAGGTTTGATTTGATTGTGATAATGATGTACAATGTTACTTACGAGAATTATATGTTTTTCTAATTATCTTTTAATGTAATACGGGTATACATTAATGTAATCAATGCATTCACATAAAAAGACATAATTGAACATGCCATTGTAGTAGTTGTTGTCACAAGGAATAAATGAATGCATTATAAACGAATCAGTGTAATATTGTACTTTGTAAAATCCATGTGTATGTTTGTGTGAAAGTTTAAGGGCATATACATAAATTACTTTTGTTTGTGTGCGTTTTTGATATTTCTTATTGTTCACTCTCAGCCACCTGCTAAGCTTGACATTCATTTTAGATTGATTCAGATAAATTTTAAAATTATTACAACAAATGTTGCAAATAACTGAGTATAAAATGAATTATTGTTGTATGATATTGAGAGGAGATACTATGAAAACACTCTATTGTTTTGGATTGTATATAGTTTGTCTTCAAATTTGAAACCTTAAAGGAATAGCAATTATTTTTAAGGAGTAATATTAACATTTTAATTGTATTAATCAAAACAAGTAAACATACTCTAAATAAATATTTCTATTTATGTACTTCAATTAAAAATATTGATTGTATAGGAAAGGGCGAAGGTGCTTATAAAAGAAGGTAGGGTATGGAATTCTATCGATTCGTTGGAGCATCGGCGCAATATGGCATGTTTTTCATTAGTAGTTAGTGTGTTGGCTTACTAAGGCAAGAGCTTCGGTTTAAGCCCCAGCTCTGACATCATGAAGCGAAAAAACTCAAACGGCCCAGGTTCGAATCCCAGCAAAGGTGAAAAATGAAAATTTAGTTTGCGATTTTTTCAAAATTATAATTTAAAAATAAGAGGTACCCCCCTCCAAGAAGTCCATCGACAAAGTAATCGCTTCCTGACATTCCACTCTATTCCAACTTAACCTTTGACAACAAAAAACGAATGATCAGGAGAAAAGCGCCACCTATTGGGACGTAGCAGATAACAGCTAAAAACCTACTTAGCAAAGGCACTAACCGCAATCAACATGCAACGATTTGGCAATAACTGTTCATCATTCAAGGATGAAGGTATAACACTGGCCTTTGAACGATCAATTCACAGCAATTTTTCTCATTCCTAAGGTGCTTAATAATATAAGAAAACAAAATATATGTTCTGTTGTCATAATGTACTGTCCTTTCCACAAAAATTCCAATACAATGCACAGCATTTAGTAGAGGTTTACCCCTGAGTATTGGGTTTCAATAAAGAAAAAAATATATTTCTTTTGGCAACTATCTCTTACCAGATTCCTGGCAAAAGCTCTAAGAGTAACTGATTGCCATGAACAAGCTTTTGAAGTCTGTGTTTCGGAGTAGACATCATTCTGTAGGTCCCTATACTCATGGATAAAAATTCACACACACAATATGAGTGCTGCGTAGAGCTAGGTTGTAATCCTAAAATAGGGTTTTAAAGGCTAATTATGTATGTAGTATCACGACAAGTTCTCTGATGAAATAAAGACCCTGATTCCGAATAATCGTATATTCTTCTTCGAGCACATATTTTTCCTACCAATTACTCTTTTTTTCCACTTCTCATATTATATTTTTTAAATGCTAATACAATGCACTGCATGAGTACGGGTCTTCCTCTCAGTACTGGTCTCGTAAGAAAACGAAAGTAAAAAAATTAATTGAAAAAATTTAATACTACCAACTAACATTTCAAGTGAAATTTTTTACACAAAAATTTTATCTGTGTATTTGTATATAAAAGGTTATTCTGTTCTAAATGATTTTTAAAAAATAATTCAATTTTTTGTTTGTAGCGCTTATGCCTATATATTTTGATTGATCTTCTCAAATATTTAAAGCCATAATATTTTTTAATTAAACATTTTTAAACACCATTTTATTAGCCTTGGGGCTATCAATGCTTTTTAAGCCAATAATTTTATTTGCCACTGCACCATATGGTATTACACGTTGTTACTTATCTGTGACTGCGCTTTTAGAAATAATTATTTTGATGCTGACCCTCTCAACAAGATGTGTAATGAATCAATTAAATTTTGTGTACATATTGCTGATTCAATAAAAAATATATTCTTTTTCTATACTTTAAAGATACTGCTCCTCGATTGACTTATTTTGTTTTCGGTTTTCTTTCTATTAAGTTCTGACCTTTTTGGCCTGCTTGTAAATAGAACAAGTTTCAAAAGCTTGCATCTACTACTGGATCTCTATTTGAAGTATATAGAAAATATAAAATTATCTCTACATTTATAATTTGAATCATAAAGTATATATGTATGTCTGATGTAAAAACAACAAAAACATAATTCTTATTTACTGTAGGGTTTTCAAAGTCTCGAACGTATATTGTTTTTATTGCTTTTCATGTAGTGCAACCTTAAGACACACCACTTGTTCTCTCTATAACTAAAACTAATGAGCAAATTAGATGACAGTTTGACAGTAACTAAAATGTACCCAAAACTTTGCATAGAATATAAAAAAAGTTAAATTAAATAAATCAAAATGCAACAACAACAAAAAAACTCTAACAAACGACAACTAAGAAGAGACACACACACATTTTAGTGTCATTGACAGTAATTTTCTAAATAGAGGTATGCAAACAGAGACGCATTTAAATAAATTATTTTCCAAAGAATTCTATGGGTTCACAGTAATTTAAATGCGGAAGTTTATTGTACCAAATCAGTGATTTCAAGCTTTTAATAATGAATTGTTTGTTTACAATTGGCAAGAGAGTTGGACAAAATAGAAAATAGTGTCAATGTTTTTATAAAACAAATTAATTGAAAATCAAATTACTAACTATTAAATAAACTTTTTGATTTAAATTTAAAAAAAGAAAACATGTTGGCAAAAAGATTTTGTTAAGTTTTTTACATGAATCGATAGATTCAATCAGCCTTATTTATAATAAAAAGTTAGCAGTTCGTTGTACATAGTGGTTAAGTTCGTCATGTGGAAATTCTTACTCAAATGTACGAGGTCTTTAATTTTTTTTAATTCTCGGAATAGGTAACGAATATAAGGTATGGAACGTTTTAATAATATCAGTATTTAGGGGGTGATAAATTGTTAACTTTTTATTATAATATTATAATATGATACACTTTTAACCCGCTGTAGTCTAGTTTGTAGCGTGTTGGCCTACTAGACTACAATTTCGGATTTAAATGTCAGCTCTGACATCTTGAAAGAAGGAAATATGAAAAAACTGTTGCTTTCCGTAATTTGCTCTAATGGCCCTAAATATAACAGTTTAGTTCTTATCGCTTCACCTTATATCGATTTAGACAATTATTAATAATTTTTATTTGAATTAAATTTAGAGATTTCAAGTTTTTAAAATTTGCAAAAATCAGTATCCGCTAAAGTTCAGTTTAGGAATGGAAGTTGGGAAAAACAAACAGGTAGAGACTCTTGTTCTTTTTGGGGTCAAACAAAAAGGCCTTAGACTTTCGAAACTTTTGCTTAGTAACTAGAGGTATAGTAAGAGAATATTTGAGTCTTGTATTGGAATCTCTAGGAATAATCTGAGAATACTAGCGGGCCTTTTGACCGAGTACTGCAGACTCAATGGACTCTTAAATAAGATAGAAATCGCTTCGAGCAATATGTGCAGATTCAGTGACGAGGCGATCGAATCATCAGAGCACATACTATAGAGTTCTGCAGCATTGATCCACTCACACTCACACTCACAAAATGAGTTTTATTTTAAGACGAAAAAATGAAACTCTATTTTTGAGAGTTTTTTTTAACTTTTATTTTTCCGTTGAAAAATAACTTTTTCTGCTGACCTTTTTTGGAAGGACTCTAAAAATAACAAAAAAAAAAAAACAAAAAAAGAATAAGTTTTTCGATATAGTAACTTATAACCATTACAGTCCCTGAAAAATAATGTACAATATACGAGTACATACATACATACATACATAACTGGCCTTTACAACCCTGTGTCAGGATTACGGCCTAGCTTCTCGCAGCACTCATGTTGGGTGTGTAAATTTCAATCCATGAGTACCGGGACCTACAGTTTAATGTCGACTCCGAACGACAGACTTGAGAAGCTTGTTCATGGCAATTAATTACTCTCAGAGCTTTTGCCAGAAGACTGCTGAGAGGTAGTCGCCGAAAGAAATATTTTTTTTCATATTTCTTTTTTCAAGATGTCGGTGCTGAGATTTGAACCCGGCACTATCGTCTACCACAATATACGAGTATAAAATTTAATTATTATTTTTTTTAAATTATCGAAAAATTCTTTTCAATTCAATTCAATTCAATTCAAATCCTTTCTCTGTTCTAAAGAAATTTCTTTATTTTTTTAAATTTTTCCATAATTTTTTTTTATTTTTTCATATTTATGTTCTCTCATTATCGAGTATATATTTTGACTATATATTTATATATATATATATATATATATATATATATATATATATATATATATATATATATATATATATATATATATATATATATATAATTTATGTGTTTAAAAGAAAAAATCAAGGATAAAGAAAGATAATAATAATAAATAAAAAAAAAAAAAAACAGTGAATATGTACACTAAAAACAACACCGAATACCAAATGCAAATAAATAAATAAAATAACACCATCAACAATAACAACATCAATAACAACAAAATTAAGAATAATAACGGCTGCATTGCAAAAAAAGAGAAAACAGAACAAAAGTGATAGTGCTGATACATGCCGTACAATCTGGCGACTATTGGGAAAGGGGCAAAACTGCCACATTTGGGGCTTTTATGGCACCATTAGCGGTACATTGTGCTCTTCGGTTCCCTTGATAATTTGATCAAAATTTTTATTTTGCGAGCTTCTTGGGGTTGATTACTGTTGGATTATTTAATGGTGAAGGTATAGCACTGGCCATTGAATAATCAATCAGCAGTAATCCATTTCATTACAGTTCGCATTTTAGAATAGGACATTTGTTTTTTTTTCTTATTGTTGTCGTGGTGGCAGGCCGTTTTCGTTTGGATTTTTGTAACGTGCGTGGGCTAAGGGCAAATTTCTTCTCTGTGTATGCTCATGTTTGTATCCATAGGCCGGATGTCCTCGCCTTATGTGAGACCCAGGTTTCTGGGGATGCTGATCCACAGGATTTCCAGATACCTGGTTACCACCTCCTATCCCTTTTCATGCTCCATAGGGGCCTTGCAATTTATATTCGCAATGAAGTTGTGTACCAATGCCAGCAACCGTATGGCATGCTTGATGCAGAATTTAACTGCCTCTGGGTTAAGTTCAAAATCAGGGCACATCTTTTGCATTTCGGGTTTCTTTACAGAAGTCCAAATGCAGAAAGAGAGATTACCCTTTCTGGCTTCGACTCTCTTTCTGACTCCATTTCACGAATCCTAGAAAATTACCCGAACAGTGAAATTGTTGTTGCTGGCGATTTCAATGTTCATAATTCGTCTTAGCTTCACCATTCTGGCCGCACGACTCCAGAAGGCCAATATGTTGAGTTGTTTGCCGCACACAATCACCTTGTGCAACTAGTGAATGAACCAACTCACATTTCGTGTGTTGATGGGCACCAGAATAATACACTTGACCTCTTCCTCACTTCACACCCTAACAAGTATGAAGTTGAAATAAATAATAAAATATTTCGATTAAACCAAGAGACAAATTATGGTTTAATCAGACGTGCAGATCGGCAGTCAGATCCAGAGAGGAAGCGTTCAGAAATTGGCGTAATAATAAGTGCGCACATACTGATACGCTACGCAAAAAGGCGAGATCTTCGTGTGCCGCAGTACTAAGACGCGAAAAAGCTTTACACGAGCAGCATCTTCGTGCTAAAGTTCTTTCTTTCCCCCGGGGAAGTAAGAGCTTTTGGTCATTCGTTAAGAGGATAAGGAATAACGCTAGTTCGATTCCAACTCTTATACAGAATGACCAAGCATTCACAAACCCGGTTGAAAAAGCGAACCTTTTAGCTGAATTGTTTGCAAAAAACTCATGTTTGCCGGAGAGCGTTCAACCGCTGCCCGAGCTTGAAAGAGTATCGGTGACTATGCCTAATATATTCTTTCGAGCCCGTGCTGTCAAAAGGGTTCTTTCAGACCTCAACATCCATAAATCTTCTGGGCCGGATGGTATACCAGCACTGGTCCTGAAGCAGTGCTCTTCGACGCTTTCGCGTCCATTAGCTAAACTTTTCAGTGCGGCTTATCGTGCCGGAGTATTTCCATCTAACTGGAAAGTTGCTAATATAACGCCAATCCCCAAAAAGGGTGAGGCTACCAATCCCGAAAATTACCGCCCAATAGCAGTGTGTTCAACACTCTCCAAAGTTATGGAGAGTATGATAAATCATCACCTTATGAGGTATTTGGAGTCTAATAACTTGCTGAGCGACCGTCAGTATGGTTTTCGTAGAGGTCGCTCCACTGGTGATCTACTGGCATTACTGTCTGAGCGATGGAGTGGATCTATTCACCGTTTTGGTGATAGCAAAGTTGTTGCTCTGGATATCTCAAAAGCGTTTGATAGAGTCTGGCACGATGCTCTTATTTCTAAACTAGCTGCCTTTGGCGTCGGTAACCATTTCTGTCGTTTCATAACGAGCTTTCTCAGAGACCGTTCTATAAGAGTGGTTATAGACGGTATCTCTTCCAGCGAGTTCAGGCTGAATTCGGGAGTACCGCAAGGCTCTGTTCTATCTCCCACCCTATTTTTAATTTTCCTTAATGACCTTCTCCTCCTAACCTCTAATCCCATTTACTCCTTCGCAGATGACAGTAACATTTGTCACTCATATTCATTTGACCGTAGGCCGAGCCTTTTGGAGATCGGGGCGAGAAAGCAGAATATGAATGACACACTCTCAAATGACCTACAAAGAATCTCCGAGTGGGGTCTCGCGAACAGGGTCGAATTTAATGCGCGCAAGACCCAATGTTGTTTTATGACGCATAGGCGTTGTGATGATTTAATCCTGCCATCTGTGACTATGGGTAATGTAAATATTGAGGAGGCTGACGCTCTTGATGTTCTGGGCATGAGAATTAGTTGTGATGTCCGTTGGAATGATCACATATTTCGAGTGTCGAAAGAAGCATTCAAGTGCCTCGGTTTTCTAAAACGGTGCAGGAAATACTTCACTCCATCTGACCTTCTCAATATTTACAAAACCTTCATCCGGCCTAGGATGGAATACAACTCTCATGTATGGGCCGGTGCTTCCAAATCTATTTTGGGGCTTCTCGACCGCGTACAGGAAAGGGCGAAGGTGCTTATCGGCGACGGTAGGGTATCCAACTCTATCGATTCGTTGGAGCATCGGCGCAATGTGGCGTGCGTTTCATTGTTCTATCGATACTACCATAGGAGGTGCTCTGATGAGATAGGGGAACTGATTCCGGGTGGTCGCATATTCCTGCGGACTACACGTACCTCTCTCAGAGCGCACCCATTTGTGGTTGATTGTTCAGCGAATCGCACAATGCATTATAGAGAGAATTCGTTCTTTAGTCGCACCGCTCGTTTGTGGAACAATCTTCCGGCGAAAGATTTTCCTGCCAATTACGATATCAGTAGGTTTAAATCAAATGTCCACAAACACTACTCCCTCTTTCCCCCTTCCCACAACATATTTTCCTAGACCAGCACAATGTATTGCATGAGTAGGGGCTGTCCCCTGAGTGCTGGCCTTAAAAATAAAAAAAAAAAAAAAAAAATATCGGGTGGTTAAATTTTATGGCCGATGTTGCATGTGAACTACTTATTTTCATTTCATTTGACATTTTTTAATATCAGACTGACTCAATTTGAACCATGGAAAGATACACAATCCGGGAAAGCGTTAAATTTATTTAGGCTTCTTAGGAAAATGGGCGTTTAAATCAAAATGCATATTGTGCACTTTATGATTTTTTCATTCAATTTAATCGTCCAAATGTGCGCAAAATCGGAAAAACGGAAATGAGCAAACCGGTTCTATAGGAGATGTGATAACATCAGTGGATGTTCGTACCGCTCGTACTGCAGAAAATATTGCTGCTGTTGTCGTGCCGAACAATTGCACCTGTCACGCTAGTCGTTGATAAAAATCATGATGTGGACGATATGTATTTTCAACAGGGTAATGCCATTTGCCACACAGCTGTCTTTTGTGCGACAAATTCAATGGCGTTGTTATCTCACATGGTGGCGATGTAAATTGACCATCAAGATCATATCATAGAATACATACGGACTTTTTTCTTTGAGGTTATTTGAAAGAAAAGGTGTACATCGATAAGCCATCAACAATTCAAGAACTAAAGGATGAGATAATTCGGCACATTAACGGCATAGAACCTCAATTATGCCTCAGCGTCATAGAAAATTTGAACCATTGAATGGAGGTGTGCCGCTGAGGTCGCGGATGCCATTTGGACCATATTTTGTTCCATACGTAATTGAACCATACCACTTTATCAAAATAAAAAGAAATGACAATAATTTCCTAAATAATTTGTGTTTTACTCAAAATTAACATCTGCCCTTAAAATTTAATAATAATATTTAGACTAGCTTGTCTTCTACATTAAAATTTAAAAATCATACGACTAAATAGTGGAGATTAAAAATGATTCTTAACTAACATAAAAAGTATTCATAAATGATTCATTAAGAATAGTGACCTGTGGATACAGTTATTTCCGAAAATGAATGTCTTGTATAATCTGAAAATGTGTGCATATTCTAGCTATTTAGTCGTGCAAAAAAATCAAAAAAGACTCAAATGTGATGAAAATTTTTAAATAGAATTCTAGGGCTCTACCCTATTTTTGAATAGAATTTTTTCTAAGCGGTCATCTGCATTATATTATAAATAATATATTTAAATGTCAAATTAATCGGCCTACCAGTTTTGTCTATGCAATGTTTAGGTATAATTCATACCAAATTAAAAAAAAAAAACATTTTTTCTTGTTGTAATAAATGTTTATTATTTATTGTTTTAATTATTTAAATTTTGTTTAAATGAAATTTTATTTAAAAGAATAAGTACATATGTATAGGTATATAAATTAATTTACTCCTACCGCCTACTATTTATTTGGCTGACAAGCAAATACTACTTAATTGTATCCCAAAATACCCGTCATTCGTTCATGAGTTTAAGTCTAATGTGCTTTCGAATCAATAAAAAAACTTATTCATCAACATAATCTAACAAATTATTACATATAACTTGATTTATCCGGTAATTTTTGTTATTTTCAAAAACAATCACATTTACACTAAGAAACAGATGGACATACTCGTACAGAAAGTCATACAGACATCTAAATACTTATAGACTTTCCAGCATTCATATGATTCGACTGGATGTCAAAGTATTTTTCTTAAATGGATACAAATTATTTTTTAAATATTTTATTTGTATTCGCTGGGAAACAAAGCGTAGACATCTTGAAAGGAAAATGTAACTCAAATGTCGTTCATAAATACAAAATTGTTTTAAGTAAGTATCTTAAATATTAAATAAAAAAAAATCCAATACTAAATAGATGAATGAGACCCTCTATGAAAAAATAATTATATTGGCATTTGACCGTGAAAATAAATTTTTTTGTGTTTTTTGTTTTGTTTTTGTTTTCTTTATCAAATCATGCTGATGTTAATATTTTTGAATGGTACATACTTTTATACGTTTGATTGTGGGGGTATAAGCAAATGCTCAACAAATTGAAAATTTTTTATTTACAGTATGTATGTATGTTAGCTTTTTTTTTCTTTATAAGTAGATAATTTTATTTAAAAATTATTTTAATTTGTAAATAATGTTGACTTTTGCAAGTTTCCAATGCCAATAGAAAATAATAAAAAAAAAAAATAAAAAAACAAATGCAAGAAATTTACATTTCACCCACCATGTGGGTGATAATTGTGAGTAAATTTCTTTGCCACATTATAATATTAAATATTGCATTAAAAGTAACCTTATGTCTGACAGTAGAAGTATTTTAAAATATATTTTTTATTGTAAATTGCACACTTTGTCTATAAGAAAAAAATGTTGAAGTAAATTTTTTAAATTTAAAATGTGCGACACTATCTTCCCTTTTTGTTTTTGTTGTTGTTGTTATTTTTGCTATTTTAAATAAACTCTCAAAATTGAAAAAAAAAAATAATAATAATTTTTAAATTCCAGAACAAAATATTGATGTAGTTCTACCCGAAATAGGTCTATTTTTAGCACAACTCAAATGCATTTATTACGTTGGGGTTAAAATTATATATAACCAAACAACTGGACGAATTCCAATGACTTTTTTGACATAACTTTTAAAAGCCTATTAAGAGATCCCGGTAGATGAGACTAAACAAATATATACGTGTGTCGGAGTTTTGACAGATTACATCGGAATTTTATTTTAGAGAGAGTTAAAATTTCCCATTTCTGGCCAACTCTTGCAGCATACATACATACATACATAATTGGCCATTACAACCCTGTGTCAGGGTTACGGCCTAGCTTCTCGCAGCACTCATGTTGTGTGTGTTCATTTTTATCCATGAGTACCGGGACCAACAGTTTAAAATCGACTCCGAACGATAGATTTGAGAAGCTTTTTCATGGCAATCAATTACTCCCAATTTGCCAGAGGACTGCTGAGAGGTAGTCGCTAAAAGAAATATTTTTTTCATATTTCTGTTTTAAGGATGTCAGAGCAGAGACTTGAACCCGGCACTATCGTCTTAGTAAGCCAACACACTAACCACTAGACCATATCGGTGTATAAAACTATGTTTTCCTTACATCTGAGGTGTATTGTATTTTCAGAAACATTGTAGAAAATATTACAACAAATATTTTCGTTGAACATATTAACCCTCTAACTCCCCCATATAACTTCGTTTTGAAGCTTTGTTCTAACAAATCGAAAAAAGGCAACCTGAAAAAGAGGAGGGACTAAGATGAAATGTCCTACAAAAAACTTTTCAACTTCTACAATTTTTATGCTATTTCTTACTCATCTTTGAACAAAATATTGGTGACAGCATTTTTATACAGGGTATGCCAGAACTCAACGTCAAGCCGTGACAAAAAAAAATCCATCCCATACAAATTGAAAGTTATAGGTATTTAGGAAGAACCTAGAAATTTTTTCAACTCTAACCATTTATAGAAATACAGTTAAAAATAATGACGCAATTAAGAATATTTGTTAAAGTCTTTTTTGTTATATTTATTTATTATATTTGAAAGGCCCTCCTTTAAAGAAAATTTGCTAAACTGCCTTGCCAAGTGATATTAAAAGTTAGCGCATTTCATCAGGATTGGTGATTTTATACAAAAAAATATGAGTAAAAATATATAAAAAACCTCAAGCTATCCGATTATTCAGTTCAAATGTTTTTATTCCTTTTTTATTACATTTCGGCTTGAAGTTGATTTCTGTATATATTGGTTTTTATTTTTTTTTTTATTTTTTTTTTTTATTAAGACCAATACTCAGGGGCAAACGCCTACTCATGCAGTGCATTGTATTGGAATGTGAAGATTATTAATAGATGTTTGTATATTTTGCGCCTTTATTTATTGATGAAAACAAGTTGCTGTAAATTTGTCCACTCAAGAGCCAGTGTTATACCTTCACCCTCGACTGATCAAACAGCAATTGCCTCATCTGTCGGTGGATGTTTTAATGTGAATGGTGAGCGTCTTCGGTAGATTAGCTGTTATCTTCCCAGTAGGTGGCGCTGTACTCCTGATCATTGGTTTTTGGTGGAATGGATTAGAAATGTCAGGGGGCGGTTTCTGGCAGATGGTCTTGCTGGAGGGGGGGGGAACCTCTTAGTTTCTTTAATTTAATTTTTAATTTTAATTGTAATTTTTAGAAAACCGCAAATTTTTATTTTTATAATTTTGTCCTTCGCTGGGATCGAACCTGGGTCGTGTGAGTTTCTGTTCGAGCGCTCTACCACTATGCCACGACCCTTTAATCCGCAAACTTTTAAAAGCTAAAAAAGAGTTTTTGAATAATTTTTTTAGGGTAAGTATGACTCAATAAACTCAAAAAAGCCTTCAGAAAATAATTTGCAAATTAAGTTCAGAAGCCAGGTGCAAAAAGGTGAAGAGTGCCTCAGGGCATTTTTAACAGAGTTTTTTTTTAATTTTTTAACATTTACAAATGCATACACTGAAAAGAGAATGTCTTACCTTAAAAAAAAATAAATATTATTTCTAATAGATTGGGCGACTAAAAATTATACTTTGATTGAAAAAAAAAACCAGCCAAATTGCACGTTCTAAAATTATGACTTCTTTCACAAAGCAGCTGACAGAACAAAAGCCCAATGCCAGAATGCACTTCAACCTTCAAGAGAAATGTCAACAAATCTGTTACTAAAGTCATAGTTAAAATTAAAAAAAAAATTAATAATTAGTTTTTGAGTTATATGGTGTTTTGTAATGCGTGCCTTGAGGCACTCTTGTGAGTTAGAGGGTTAAGGTTATCTTAATAATCGCTCTTAGCAATTTTTGAAAAAAAAAAAAAAAAAAATTTGCACAAATGATGTCCCTTTTGTCATGTTTATTGAGTTTCTCTCGTTATATTTTGAATAACTTTGAATTTGGCGTATAGCAGTCACCTGGAAGTTTGTAGATACCAGCCATTACAAAAGTATATATATATTTGCTATGCGATTCTTGAGAAATTTGACAGTTGTGGATTTTAACTGCATACTCTATGCTGTAATACAGGGATGGCGAACCTTTTTTTGACTGCGTGCCAATAAAAATGGGATTTTTGTTGCTGAATATTTCTCCATAATGCATCTGGATCAAAGTTTGACAAATTTAATGAAATGCAAGGAAATATCCGTTGAAAACATTAACTTTAATAAAATTAAACCTATCTTTTGTACTATTGTGCGTTGATTTAATATACTCATGAGGTTGATTAATGTGAATGCGAATAGAGGTTTTTTTTTTTTTTTTTTTTTTTTTTGCGCCTTTATTTGTTAATGAAATAGGTCCACTCAAATCACCCTCAAATGATCAAACGGCAATTGGCTCATCTGTCGGTGGATGTTTAAATGTGAATGGTGAGCGTCTTCAGTAGATTAGCTGTTATCTTCCCAGAAGGTGGCGCTGTACTCCTGATCATTGGTTTCTGGTGGAATAGATTAGAAATGTCAGGGGGCGGTTTCTTGCAGATGGTCTTGCTGGAGGCGGGGGGAACCTCTTATTTTACTTAAATTTAAATTGTAATTTTAGAAAACCGCAAATTTTTTTATAATTTTTTGTCCTTCGCTGGGATTGAACCTTGGTCGTGTGAGTTTCTGTGCAAGCGCTCTACCACTATGCCACGGTTTTATATATTTTACCATTTCTCCCATATAACCAGAAAGTAAAATTATCTTGACAGATTAATAAAAGTATATATTGCAAAAAACAAATAGTTATAATTGATTTAACATAATTTTCTTAATTATATCTATTAGAATTAGGACAAAATTTGGTAAGATTTTTGCTGAAATTTGGTTACAAAAATTTAAAAGTCGTGGCAACACTGTTTTCCATTAACTACTAAAAAGAAATGCAGTTGTCACACTATGAAGAGTACAATTTTTTTATTGTACTCTGAACCAACTGTATATTAAAATGTTGTACAATGGCGTTTGTGTGCTGTTGTTTTTTGTTCTCTGTTTTTGCTTTACTCTTATTTATATTTGCAACTACAATCAGTATTTGCTCATAAGAAAAATACAATACTGTACAATTTTAGCGTCTTGTGCTCACCTCTAATACATACATACGCAAATATTTTAATTATATTTTAACGTTATGAATAAAGGCGCCAGAAATCTGGAAGTTTGTTTTTAAATATCAAAATTTATGCATTAAATTTGAATTGAGTTCACAATTTTTTCAATATCAAAAATGCAGTTGGATCAGTACATATGTATGAAAATGAAAAATATTATACGTGCCAGCGAAAATTTATCTGCGTGCCACTTTGGGCACGCGTGCCATAGGTTCGCCATCCCTGCTGTAATATTAAGTTTTATATCGTCGTAAGAATTAAAGAACGCTGTAGCTGACAGAAAATCTAATATACGTTTTTTGCATCATTTTTATCAGAATAAAAATACGCGTCGATTGGTCCCGGTATCAGATTTCTACGATGAAAATAAGTTCACTTACGCCGTCTGAGTTTTGAAAAATACCAGTATCTTTGGTCTACTTTCATAAAGGTTTTTTGGCACTTTTGAACATATAAGGTTTTGTCAGTTACAGCGTTCTTTAATTCCATCGACGATATGTTATTAAAACTACGCACAATGCCTATTAAAGAAGGCATCTCAGGCTGATTTGAGAGTGTACAAGTGTTTAATTGTCAAATTATTAATATAGAGGCATTTCTTCATTTCACAAATAGCAACACTGACCTTTTTTGACAACAACAAAGTGCTTGAACTGCGTCTCAAATGAGCGTTTTATAAATTTATAAAATTTTATAATTTTTTTTTTATTTATTTTCTTAATTACCTACATATGCAATACAATATTTAATTATATTCTAATTAATTATTACGAGCAAAGTGACTAAGACCATAAGCTCGGTTTAGTGTGGCAGCCCAGGGTTCTGGTGGGAATCCAACCCACAACCATCGCACAGGCACATAAAGCAAGTTTAAACGATTAGTTTTTCTTTTAAATAAAAGTTATGACCACTTGCATTAAATTTATTTTGGTAATACATTCGTGTGTGCCGGAATGAAAAAAGGAAATGAATTTAATAAAAATAAAATAAATTAAATTAAACTATTCACTGATCATTGAAAGGGAATGAATTAATTAAATGGTGAAAATATATTTATCTTTTAGAATTTTTTTTTAATAATAAAATGTTCATATAAAAATGTTCACTTTCATTTCAAACAGTTAACAAAGTGCCTCTCCAACATACCTTTAAAATATGGACATAAAATCAGGTACATAAATTTCTCATTTCTTATATATGTATAAGAAATTTTAATTGTATTATAAACCTGCATTCCTTTTCAATGATTTAAATTAAAAAAAACTTATTCTTTTTTATTGTGTGAACTTGTATTGCCTTAAGCATAGTTGTTCAGTCTTAAAACGGAAGGAAAACTGCATACGAATGTAATTCTGAAATTTATTTTGTCTTTCCCACAATTATTAACAAGAAATACTCATAGCCGAAGAAGAAAACCGCACACATCAAAATGTAATTACTGTCAATACATATGGCAGACACCCAAATGTGTCACCTACCCACCTACTGATGAAATAATAAATGAACAAATTAAATAACGAATCAATAAATGAGTGAACGATTGACGGAATGATTATACAAGTGATATACATATATGATGATTCAGTGATAAAATTAGAGAAATAAAATACAACAAATTGGCAAAAACTTTTGTGCAATAAATAAAAGAAAATCATGTATTTCAGGATAATGTGTTGTTGTTAAGGTGTGAGCAATTAAGTGCAACAATTTGGTTAAAATAATATGAAAAGTTTTTATTGAATTAAAGCTGAAAAAAGGTGTTAAATAAATTATTTCTTATATTCAAACAGACGCAAGAGAACATATTATGCATACCTGCATATACAAATGCATAAATTAATGAAAACAACCCAACAGACACAGATTCAATATCCGATTTAATGTTTGAAATAAAATATTTTCTCTCTTTCAAGGAGTAAAAAAACAATTTTGATAGTCCTACACCAGAATTTACAAGTTTTTGAATAAATTGCAAAGTACATTGAAAATCAAATTGAAAAAAAAGAAAAGTTTTGAAATAATATTCAGTTAACGTTGCTGCTTAATAAATGGGTAGTGGTATTGAGATCTTTTGTAGTTTATTGTTTCTTTCATTTTGAATGGTTTGCTATCTATGGTCTGCTATCTATGGGAAAAAAGTAAAGAAGATCGAATTTTTTAAAGTTTTTTGTTATTTTGGTCTTGAAGGTGAAGTTTTTTTTTATTTTATATCTTCACTATTTTTGTTCTTCATGATAGGAGCCTACAACTTTGCCTCAGAAATCAGAATCAAAATTCCGATTTGCAAGATATGAGCCTGAGAAAATGATCACTTTTTTGCAAAATGACACCAAGATCCCAAATTTTTGGGGGCACATAAAAAAAAAAAATGTCATGACTTTGGGCAAAACTTATATCACGTAGTGGTATCCACATATGGGTGGTATTTCTATGACTTAAAAAATTACACACAGTATTGGGAAGAGCACTGCATAGTACCGGGTTATCCATTTCGTGGTTTCAAAAGTATGGGACCGGAATTCGCCATCTGTGAAACTAAGTTGTTAAACCAATTTTTTCTTTTCAGTTGAAGGTCTGACATTGACGAAAATGTATCTTTTAACTATCACACAATGCATAAAAATTATCAAAACTTACCACAAAAATGGTGATTCTGCTATAGCCACATATCGTGCTTTAAGAGAAGATTATGGTTTACATAACCGTTCAACTACGCAAGCATTTGGCAAAATTGTGCAGAAATTTTAAGAGACAAGAGTGGTCACAAATATTGTAAGGCCTGTGCATCATCGTTTCGCTCGTTCCGCTGAAAATATCGCTGCTGTAAGTGAAAGTATTGCCGAAGACCCTGTCTTACGTGTCTTACGGCACATTATGTCGTATTTTGCATTTAGATCTACACCTACATCCATATAAAGTCCAGCTCACGCAACAACTGAAGCCAGCTGACAATTCACAACGTCGTAGACACGTGGAATGGGTGCTTGAACAACAGGCGGTGGATGGCAATTTTTCGAACAAAATTTTCTTCTGCGATGAAGCACATTTCTCACTCGATGGGTATGTTAATAAACAAAATTGCCGTATCTGGGGTTCTGAGAATCCTCAGGTAATTGAAGAGAGGCCATTACATTCAGAAAAACACACTGTTTGGTGCGCTCTTTGGTCCGAAGGTGTGATTGGACCTTACTTCTTTTAAAACTACGATGGAACGACTGTCACCGTCAATTCGGAGCGTTGTGGTTATATGATAACCGACTTTTTTTTGCCTGCTATTAAAAAATACGACTTGGGGAATATGTGGTTTCGACAAGACGGTGCCACATGCCACACAACTCGAGCGAATATGGCTTTATTGTAAGAGGCATTTCCTGGACGCGTAATTTCTCGTCATGGCGATATCAACTGGCCACCAAGATCATGCGATTTGACACTATTAGACCTTTTAATGTGGGGCTACGCGAAAGACCGTGTTTATGCAGATAAATCTTCAACTCTTGAGCACTTAAAAACCAACATTCGTCAAGTTATGGCTGAGATACCGTCCAATATGTATCAAAAAGTGGTCGAAAATTACCTCAAAAGAATCAATGCTTGCAACACACATAATGTCAACGTTCAAACTTTATAATAAAAAAGAAATATCATGAAAAAAATATTTTATATGGATAACCCTTTAATTCCGTTTGACAACATCTGCATAAATTATTTGAATACACAAAAAAGGGTATCGGAGAATATTATCTCGTGTGGAAATAATGCAAGCTGTCCGAGTTTCTTTACGACCTTTTATTTGTAGAGAACTTTCCTGGTTTAATAGGGCATAAAAAACAATTAGTAGCGACTTTAGAAATAAATCCCTTTCCTCTTACTTACTCTTACTCTTTCTAACACAGTTAGTTAAATTTGGATAGAATAGAAACTTTATGCTAACTTAACTAAGGTTTGGAATAAATTCACAAGCCCATCATAGCGTTTGACTTTCTTTTTGCTGGGATATATTACGCATGAAAATTCTTAAAATTAAAATCTTTATATGCAAGAATAGAAATAAAATTATTTCCATTCAATACATATTGTAAGAAACAAAATAATTGACATTTAATGCTGTGATATGGTGACAGTGACATACGCATACTAATATACCCAAACTCACGCACTTACTCATGTATCCAGAAAAACAAAGAAACTACCAACACGCGAGCTGTTATTTGATCTTTCCCTTGTATGTACTCGTATAAGATTTATGCACTCAGCCACATACATGTGTGTATGTATACGAGTAGCGTAGCACACAAGAGGAGGAGTGCTATGTTCACAGAGTGAATATATTTTTTTATTGCTTATATGTAGTTGTATGCGTATTGCTTATTCCTCTGGTACGAGTATGTACAGTGTTTGTGTGTAGTTGTTTATTTCCTCTTTAATGTACATACATATATACATACATATGTACATTCATATATGTATTTTTGTTGTTTTCTACTCATTTATATTTTAATTTATTCAGTTGTTGTTGAAATCAATTACAGCCGAGTTCAATCGAATTGAATTGAATGGCATTTTTGTTGACAACTGTTTATTTTTTTTTTGTATTGTTGTAGAAATAACGCAATTTTATTTAAGAAAAAAACAACAAAAACAACAAAAAAAAAAATTTTCAAATGCATACAGTATATATGCATGTATGAATGGAATAATAACACTTAAGTGAAAGTGTTATGAATTACAAAAAAAACACTTAAAAGTTTTAAATAATAGAAAAATTTAGAGAATTTAAACACTAAAAAGATAATGAATAATTGTTACCTCAAATGTAAAGGTGACCAAATAAAGTTCTTTGTATTCAGCCATGTTGCGGAACTCAATTCCGATTAATTTAGAAAAATCAGTTTTTGTTCGAAAACGGTAAATTTTATGAAATGAAACCACTGTTAACTTTCAAAGTGACAGCGTTATATTCATAATAGTTTGATCATTAAAGGCGGTTGTATTTAGAATAAGTATTTAATTTTCTAAAAATTAAATTTTCGGAATTGAAACCACTTTTCACCGCAATTAAGTTCCATGCCATGGCTGATTATATTTAATTACTTATTTGAAATACGTTATAGCAGTTTTTTTTACAAAAATACTTCCTTAACTAAAAGGATTTATAACAATCCTTTTTTATCATACTTTGCTTTTTCTGGCATTACCAATAGCTTTAATTAAAATACATACATACAAACTTTACATTACATTACAACTCTTTCTCATAGTTACGGCCTATCACAGCACCTATATTGTGTGCATCAACTTTTATTCATAAGCACCGGGACCTACAAAGTCGAATCCGAACGACAGATTTGAGAGAACTGTTCAGGGCAATCAGAGCTTTTGACAGAAGAATGATAAACTGTGGTCTCAAATCGAATTTTGTTTTTTTTTCTTGGTAAAAATTAAACATAAAAATTTTAAATAAAAATAAAAATTTAAAATTTTTAAAAGAAGATGTTGATTTCTTATTTTCAACACTCCAAGCAATCAAGTAAATATAGCAAAAGAGAACAGTTGGGAACAGGCTTTTAAAGTTGAGAATTTAAATAACAGTTTTTAAATTAGTGCTTAAACAGTATTACTCTTGTATAAGGAACAAACCTTAATAAATAAAATTGTAAAGCATTTAAAAAAATTGAAAACGTAGACCAAGGTACGTAGTTTTATGGTACAATAGTTTGAATTTTATATATGTTAAGTACCTGTCGTAAGATCCGTATACAGAAAGTTGTGTTGAGCACGAACTTGCATAGAAGTTAATAAGTCATAAGTTAATAATAAGGAAAACTGTTGGTCAAAGGATTTTATAGGGCATATAAACAACTCTCCAGCATTTTTCAGCAAACTCTCACAATTAAGTATAAGATCATTTTAAATCAATTTTTTGATTAACCGCACTGAAATGCTTAAAAATAAAGTGGGTGCTTCAAAAAGTCAACAGACTCTCTTTACTTACTCAACTCTTTTTTACTTACTTTCAACTCTTTTTTACTTTCTGTTCACAATAAAGTTGTGTAAAGTACTCTATTGGTGAATTGAACTATCAAACTATTATCATTTTCAGTATCCGGTACGTTCAAAATCTGTAGAATTTCGCTTTCAGTTCAATAAAACCGACGCAATCTGCTCATTCTTAAAATTATATTATATGTTGAAATATGTTGGAGGAAAATATATTTTCAAACCGCAAATAAAATCATAAATTAGGGCATGTAAACCGTTGGACAGTTGACTAGAAATTAAGCCACAATTACAATCGTTGTTGGTTATATTCTTATATAATTAATTTATACTGTTATATAATGCCCATGTTTATTTTTATAGCGACAAAAATGCGCCGTAATTATAATGTATTTATTCCCAAATAATTATACTTGACGACGAATGGGACACATATGTCCCATGATTTTTCTCCTATAAGGAGTAAAAATTTTAAAATTTTTACAACACTTTAGTCTTGAAATGTTATGTTTCCGGTTAAGAATCCGTAAACAAAATTTGAAAATTTCCAATTTTACAGTCTTCGTCGTCAAAGGGTTAATAAAAAAAAATATTTCTTTCAAGAGCTTGAACCCGGAACTCTCTTCTTAGGATACCATACATACTAGACTATGGCACTCACATTATGATATCAGTCAATATTGTTTTAGTTTTAGTAATTTGTTACCCTATAGTATTGCTTAAATTATTTTTTTATTTAATTCTATTAAAAATCTGACCACACTTACTCTGAATTCCACTACAACATAATTTGTTTTTATGAATTTATAAATTCCAAGCATTCACAGTGGTTAAATAATTAATTATTTAATAAAAACGAAATAAATGTTTCATAATGATGTCATTTGTTTGAAAAAAAAAATAAAATAAGAAATAATATTTCTGTTTGTATTATTATTTTTGTCTTTTATTTTTTTTTTTAGTTTTTTTTTTTATCAAAGTGAATATGAAGTGACACATCAATTGAGTCAATTCTGCACAATTAATCAGCCATACTGCCATTAATGTGGTCCCAAATACTATAACGATCGTAATTAAACAAAAAAATCATTTGCAGAAATGTTTTATGAGACACCATCAGGAGAATATTAAATCGTAAAGGCAACATGGCCCCTTCATCTTCATCATCAGTATTTGCATTTTTAGGAATTATTATAAATAAAAACGTTTTGCATTATTTTTTTTTAATGTACATAAATAATAAGCAATAGTTTTTGATTTAATTCTGGTGAAATAAATAAATATATAATTTTTTTGTTTGTTTTTCTTTTTCTTTGTCCATCAATCAGCAGTAAATTTTTGCGAAACTGTACGGTTATAGATTTAAAAATATTATAAATAATTAGCGTTATATTGAGTTAAAATATTATATCAGTAAATTAAAAAGTGGTGACAAAAATAAAATTGCATTAACATTTTTATTCAAATTACGCTAATTGAAGAAAACTAAAAAAAGGCATTGTGTTAAATTGAATTTTATTTTGGACGCATTTTATTTGTATATAATTTAATCAAGCCAAAACTAATTTTTTTTTCGTTTTCACATTAACGAAAATAAATTTGCATTAAACTTTTTGTAGCACAAAATTGATAGAAGTCAAGCAACTGTAAAATAATATTAATTTTATGTGCTGGAGGCCCGAAGTTCGAGGCCCAGGATAGGTGTGATCAATTTTCTAAAATTTAATTTTTGTTTCGTCAGAAACGCTTTAATTAGATCAAAGTTAACTGCAATGTTATTTTTTGGTAATTAAAGAAGAAATGATGTCCGTGAAGGAATAGTACACTAGCCAAACTGAACAATTGTTTTCGACTCCAGTCTAATCAGAGTTCTTTGTGTCCTGTGCAAATTCAAGACCAAACATCAACTATTTAACTCATACTTTTCAAGAAATCACATACTGAAATTATTTTCTTCCATATGTATGTACATACACTTATAGGAGTACCATCATTGCAGTTTTTGTAATTGTCATCTTATTTGGATGAAACAGAAATACAATAAATTTTTGTTTTTGCCCTCTTATTCCATTTAATCTACATTAGTCGACATTGACGACATGTACGACTGTAGCCGTGGTGGTTCCTTCACGGACTTTATTTCTCCTTAAATTACCAAAAGTATTTATTCCAGTTAACTTTGATCTAATTAAAGCGTTTCTGACGAAACAAAAAATATTAATTTTTTTATATTCAATTGGTCAAACAACGCTTAGATTATTGCTGACCTTATACGTTGAAAACATTTTTGTGATATTTACTGGTTAGAAGTCAGCTAGAGTGTGAATAAACGGCATAAATTCTCTAAAATTACACTTTCGCAGAGAGCCCGAAAAATTTACGAGCCCAAACGATTAGTGGACTTTTATATAACAAGGGAACTCTATATAATTAACAAGGCATTCAATAATTCAGTATGATAAGTAAGAAAAAAAAACAGATTTTTTTAACAAAACTTATAGTTGCCTTCAAGGACAATAAAACAAATAAAGAGGTTTTCCAACTTTTTGATTGCATTTTTATAGTAGGATTTCTCATAAATATAAGCCAAAATTTTAGCGAGTATTAAGCGAAAATTTTCTAAAATTTGAAAATAGGAAAGTGTCGCCACCTTTCGTCTATTGTCACATAAGTACTTTAAAATATCATTTTATATGTTTTAACAACGCCAAACATTGCTCGGAAACATCAATTCACACGACACGCACTTTATACGACTCTTTTTCATACCCGAATGTTTGTGTGAAATGGTAAAAAAAACATCATTTTATACACTTACATTTATAACAAATTTTCGAACTCTTTGATGTCGCTCACTGGACTCTGCATTGTTTGTGCCGGTACAACCACATTTAAATACATTTTTCTACCAGTTGTCTTGGTAGAGCAGAATTCGGAAAATAATTCTAATGGGGCAGCGTAATATAACGGGAAAATATATGTTCAAATTCAGTCAGCGCCAATACCAAAACGAATTATTAAGCAAAAACCAAACCATTATTCTGGGTTCCTTAAGAGCACGCATACATACATATGTACATACAAAATTGTCCATCACAACAATATTTCAGAGTTACGGCCTAGCTTCTCGCAACACATAAGTTGTTTGCGTCCATGGGTACAGGGTACTACAGTTGAACGTCAACTCCGAACGATATACTTGAGAAGCTTGTTCATGGCAATCAGTTATGCTCAAATCTTCTGCCAAAAAATTGCTAAGAGGCAGGGATGCTCGTCGATGTTTTCGATGTATCGTATAAGATTTTTTTAAAATAGCAAAACAAATAAAAAAATATACAAATTGCAATAAAAATAAATATTTTGTTTTACAAAAATTTAGTATCATTTAATATGTCCCAATACTTTTTGTCTGGATTTGTAAAAATGATATTCTATTACCCCTTTTAGCCAGCACTTTACTTCTTTGCTGTTTAGAAGCCGATAAAGCTTTTGAAAAAAGTTTTTCGGACGGCACGAAACTAGCAACTATTGTTAAGTGTTTGCAGGCTACATTGTATAATTTTAGGAATTGAACCTTCTAAGAGGTTTCAATTAAACCGTCTTACAAGACTACGTAAATATACGAGGTATGATAAAAAAATAGCCGTAATTTAAAATTTTTTCAAAAAGTATTTATTTATTCATCAGAAACTATCTTGTACCCTTCAAAGTAATTCCCCTCAGATATAATACACTTATGCCAGCATTTTTTCCAATCCTCGAAACACTTCTGAAACTCGCTTTTTGGTATCGCCAACATCTCCTGTACCGGGATTCAGTAACTTTTAACAATACGATATTCGCAAAAGAAGTCGACAGTTTTTATTGTTTGCAGTAACGATTATGTGATTCACTAAGTACGTTTTATCGACAGTCTACAACTGTAGTTTTCTTTATGTTTAAATTGTAATAATTTGGCAGCACTGTATAAAATCAGTCAGTTTTTGGGTAGAAAGTTAGCAAAGCTACAAACCTCTAGTTTCTTTGGGTATACAAACACACAAAAATGGTTCTCAAACAAACTAGTTAATAGCGTAGGTACATCTCTCTACAAAATTTCAATATAAAAAATTTACGATTTTCCAACTGAATAAACAGCATAAAAATTTTTGGCGTTAGTTTACGACAACAGCCATCGTAAACAAAAAATAATGAATAGCAATATCGAAAATTCTGTTGTTTACTATTGAAAACAATGCGATTATCGTAAAAATATGTTACTGAATCGCATCACTGGTTCGATTTTTTTTAATCTTCTCAATCGGAGCAAAGAGGGAAGTGGAAAAAGTCAGCGGGGGTCAAGTCCGGTGAATGCGATGGTTGAGGCATGATAACGGTTTTGTTTTTGGACTAAAAGTCACGCACAAGCTTCGATGTGTGAGGTGGTGCGTTATCATGGTGCAGAATTTATCGTCATTGACATCTTTTCGGCCTTCCTTAAACCGGTTATACCACAATTGAACTTGTGTTCTGCTCATAGTGGACTCGCTAAATGCCACAGTCAACATTTCAAATGTCCTTGCGCATTTAATTTCATTTTTTACACAAAACTTAAAACAGTTTCTTTGATCCATTTTTTCGAGTAGTAAAAAATCGAAGAGCACACAAAAATACGACTAACCTTTTTATCTGTCAAAAACTGACAGTGCAAAATGGCTGATATTGCCAACATATATAACAGACATGTGTATCAACATAACAAAAAAAAAAAAAAAAAAAAAAATGCGAAAATCTAACATATGTAACTCACGAAATTTGAAAATAACGGTTGATTTTTTATCAGACCCCGTACAGAGAACTCATCAGACAGGCTTTATTTATTTCTATTTGTGATTATCGCTTCAAAGACTTAAGTCGTCCGTTACGGAACAAGCAATTGGGTTACAAAATTTATTGTTTTAAAACGTGGATGTAATAAAAATATTGAAAAACTGTCCGTGATTTAATTTTCTTAAGTGCAAGTCCGAACTAACGAACTATTTGAAAATATAAGTGTGTTTGTACATAAATTTTGACACAATTTGGATTTTGTTTGTGATTTCCAAATAGTGCCGATAACTAGAAAATCTTATTGTGATTTAGTATTATAATAAATTCATATGGCAACATTGCCCACTTATGTTTACAATCAAATCATGAATATAATACACAATTATATGCAGCGTTCAACCAGGACTGTCAGGTGAAAACCCGTCAAAAAATTAATCGATGCATCAATGCTATTGTATTATCCGATGCAGCGTTAAAATATCGAATTAAAAACTTCGATGTTGTCAATGCATCCATAAATATGGAGCATCTATAGTAAGAGGTATTAGCCGAAAGAAATATTTTTTCAAATTTCTTTAGATTAAGATGTCAGAGGTAGAGTTTGAACCCGGAGCTCATGTCTGGTATTCCACTAACCACTAGACTACCGTGACTTCACCATATGAAAATTTAAAGCAATATTCCCATATAATAATAACTTTCTTCTCTAGCTGCTTATTTTCTATCATTAATTTAAGAGTCATGTTTTTTAAATTACTAGGGTGCTCACAAGATGTGTTAGTATTCAATATTAACCTTTAGTTCTTGGTTTTTTATCAATGATAAACTATTCTTACAAATAAAACAGTTACCCCAATTATATATATATATATATATATATATATATATATATATATATACGTCTTTCAATACATTCTAAACAGAATGATAAGGAAACGAAAAAAAAATAATAATTTTAAAAGCAAGATATTTCCAATATCTATTTTCTTTTTTTTTTTAATTGATAAACTATTCTTAGTTTCTCAATTATATTTTAAAAGTCTTTGAGTGTAACGATTATATTATGAAAGCATAAAAGGCAATAAAATTTATTTATGTAATTAGAAAAAAAAACGTATACTCCTACAATGACATTTCATATTTGCCACAAATATAGAATTCTAAAACATGTTTTAATAAAAATATTACAAAAGACTATAATAAAAATAAAAACAAAAACAACGATAAACTAAATAACATATAGAATAATAGTATATTTGAAATATATTTGACACACTTCTGACATGTGTTCTATTATCAAATTACAATAATTCAACTGACTAGTTATTTAGTAAACTTGCCATATACAATATCATAATATATATACTCGTATACTCATACTTGTATTTACAATATACACTTAAAACTGATGATGACTCTGATGATGGAAAATACTTAGTCGAAAATTTGTAATATAGAGCAAATAAAAAAGTATTGCAAATTAAAGGAGTGTGTTTTAGTAAAACAAAACGAATTTAATATCCTCTAAAACTAATTTTTTTTGTTTAATGATTTGTAAGTAATTTTTATTTAAAACACTTCAATGAGTTGAAAAAATTATTTTTGAACTTTGGAAAATCGTAAGATTTTATTATTTATTTATTGCTATTTTATATATTTTTTGTATTGTCTCCTCATATAGTGTACCATTACCCTTAATAGTAAACAAATTTAAATTTAAAAATGATACTGATACCTGGTGCGGTTAACTATTTTAAGTATCACTTTTTTTTGAAAAACACAAAAAAAAATTTTATAACTAAATTATAAAAGAATGAAAAGGCAAAATAATATAATTGCGGTCAGAGCTCACTAAATTCCAAATAATATGAAAAAAAAAAAAAAAATAATTCTAACCATATGAATAAATAAACCTTAGCGATAAACAAATGGGTGTGTTATTACTTACTGACTGTAAAAAAAGTTGGCGTCAATTTTTTACAATGCCCTATAAGAGAATATTTTCATAAAACAATGGTTATTTTTTTTGGTAAAATATTTGATCAACTAATCCTATATTACTGCACTAGTGCTGACAAATTCTATTACATATATTCCTTTAATGGTACAAAATACACAAGACTATACCCTACATACGTCCTTTTTATGTAATTTCCACAGGTACAACTGTTGCAGCATCTTCGAAACATACGATTTTAATAAAGCTTATCCATAATTCAAAGATCAAAATAGCGCTTCGTAAAACTAAAATTGATTTACTACTCTAAGCTTTAACTCTCTTGTTTTTTAAGTTTAACTCAAAAATAGTAAATTAGCTTTCTGTAAACATCACGAAACTCTTTAAAGGTATTAACCCTGCAATAATAACGTTGTGTAAGTAAGTAAGTACTTGGTAGTTTTAGATAATGAAGGTGTTAATATGTATAAACTTGTACTAAGAAACTAGTAAAAACCTGTGTTATAAATATTGTCTATATAAATCCATAGAAATCAGAAATCTTAGTAATCGCATTTTGATTTCGACCATTAAAAAATACCTGTCTGAGTGAATAACGTACGTCTGCACCAGATATCCTCAATAATCTCATTTTCCATTTCCTTCAATACCACACGATCTGTAAAAATTGGAAAACTGTATCTCCCGTAAATTTGTTTGTAATGTCCCAAACGAAAAAAAAAACAGAAATATTTTTTTTCTCAAAATTATATACTGCCGTATGTTAGCAACACGTTAGTAAATGGGAAAAAAACTGGCAAGTTTATCACCCACTATCTACTGATATTATTAAAACTTTATATACATTCTATTTGAAAACTAGTCGAAGAATCCAAAAAATTAAATATTTTGTACGTTTTAGTAAGAATTTCCACATATAGGAATTACAAACTTAGCCACTGTGTAAACAGAGCTGCTAATTTTTTATTCTAAATAAGGCTGGTAGTGTGGTATATTCTATTAAATTGCTACAGCTCTTTGTAAAAACCAGTTATATAAATTGAAATTTTTTCTCCATGATAAACGAGTACTGAGTTTTCAAAATATGCCTTCTCTTAATGATCCTTAAAAATTAAAAGAAAAATATAGCAAAATAATTATAAATACTAATACATACATACATAACTGGCTATTACCACTCTGTTTCAAAGTTACGGCCTAGCTTCTCGCAACACTCATGTTATGCGTGTTAATTTTTATTCATGAGTACTGGGAGCTAAAATTTAAAGTCGACTCCGTACGACAGATTTGAGAAGTTTTTTCATGTCAATCAATTACTCTCAAAACTTTTTCAGAAGACTGCTGAGAGGTAGTCCCCGAAAGAAATCATTTTTCCATATTTTTTTTTTCAAGATGTCAGAGCTGTGATTTGAACCCAGCGCTATAGTCTTAGTAATCCAACACACTAAACACTAGACCACGGCGACTACATTTAACAAATACTTTCATTTAATTGCTTAATGATTATTATTTAGGTTTTTTTTTAATATTGAAACCTTAATATAATTATATATGACTAGGAAGTGCATTCGAACCTAATTTAAATATTTAAAAAAATAAAAGAAATAATATCATGATATTAATAATCGTGCAAAATAAAAAAATAATATTTTTTACTAATTAAGTTTTTGCTTTTTATTTCTTTTACCGCCATTTTGGTAAGCTTAGTTTTGACATTTAATATTTGTTAGTCGTGAAGTGGAGACGTGGAAAATTTATTGTGGAAAAATATTCGATAAACCAACGTATTTTAATCGTTTAAATATTTTATCAAAATCAATCAACGATTACTGTGACGATGAGAAAGTTATATAAAATTTTTGGGAGGAACAACGTGGCAACAAAACGCACTATTTATCGTGTAATGAACGACTCAAGCATAGAACAGAACATACTGCAAGATCGGCTGAAAACAGAAGACCATTTACCCCGCCGTACATGTTCCAGTAGGATGCTACAAATCATAATGAGTGACGAGGCAGATTTTTATTTGAATGGATATGTATAAACAGATTAGTCGGTTCTGGGCAATGAAAAACCCTTAGCATCCTCTAAAAGTGATAGTCTAGTGTGCAATTTGGTCAGGCGGAGTCATTGGACCATACTTCCTCAAAACTAAAAACGATATGACGGTAACTGTCAATGAGTAACGATATCGTGATGTGATTGAAAAATTTTTAAAGCCACAACTACATGCTTTGGTCTTGACTGAACAGTGGTTTTAACAGGATGGTATCACATCGCATACAGCCAGGATTACAATGCAATTACTACGAAACCTGTTTCCACAACAAGTTATGTCAAGGAATGATAATGTTGATTGGCCTCCACTGTAACTTGATTTGACTGCCTCGGTCTTCTTTTTGTGAAAAATATGCTCAAAAGGGCTTGCATTTGTGATGCTAACAGAGGCGGAAATTTATCTAATATTGTTTTCCATACATAATTGTCTACATTAAATAAAACAATTATCAATAAAAGACTCATTCCCTTTTATTTAAACAAAAATTATAAATAAACAAAATAGTATACCTTCCCGGCGGACACCCTGCATTTTATCTTCATCAATTATCGTAAATACGAGTACATATCGCTAATTTACTTCAATAGTCTCCGAAGTAAAAAGCATGATTTTTCAAACAAACACGTAGAGATGATTTCAATGCATTCTTTAAACTCAATAACAATAAGTTTTAGTGATGAGACTACCGTAGCTGGAGTCGAAAACAATTGTTCAGTTTGGCTAGTGTACTATTCCTTCACGGACATCATTTCTTCTTTAATTACCAAAAATATTCATTGCCGTTAACTTTGATCTAATTAAAGCGTTTCTGACGAAACAAAAATAAGTTTTAGTTTTCACCTTTTTAAATACAAAAACTTTATATTTTAATAGTGGCAAAATTGCTATAATATTATAATCCATTCTTTTGTTTTTGTATAAAGGATATTCCATATTTTGTCTCACACATAATTATGCAAAAGAAATGATAATTGCAAAATAATAAAATATCATATAAACTGTAATATTATAAAAAAAGAAAATTAAAACGGACCACCTAAACACATATTAAATATTCAGTTTGATTTGATTTTTTTGAAGTAAATAGCCGATATGTCAATATTTATATTTTTAAATTTCTTATTTAAAATACTCACATCTTTACTCCAGTGTACAACATAGGGTATTGGAAAATCATAAGGAAAATCAATGTAACAATTAAATACTGCATATGAGCCAACTTTTGCTTCCATATGTGTAGTTTTTTGATTGTCATGACGTGCACCTGACACACAGGATATACTAATTGAAATTAAAAACGATAACAATAAACACAACATGGCAAAAAATCTACAAATGCTGTTGTCATTGTAATGGTAAAATATTATTGTTTTACGTTTCATTTTTTTTTTCTTTTTTTTTTTTTTGTTGAGAAGAAATTTTACTCTCCCGCTGTTTTTGTTTGCTTGACAATTAAATTATAATTCTGATGTTGTTCTTTAGAATTTGAATTTTTTATTTTTTTTGAATGAGTAAAAAAAAAAGAAGACAAATTGCAATAGATTATATGCAGTATATATGTAAGTATACAAATTTTTTTATTATTATTATCTGTTTTCTTTATGCTTATCGCATAGCTGTGTATGCTGATGTAAAAATTTCGATTTAAGCATTAGCTGCTAAGACACAAAAGAAAATAATTTTTTTAAATTAATTATGATGTTCAGTTCTGCTTTTTTTATGTGATTAAATTTAAATTTTTTTCTATCTCTTTTTCAAATTATTTATAGCATTTTATATATAATTTTTAAAAGCAATTTTTGGTAATTAAATCCGTTATGAATGAACTCTATTTAATAGAGTGCTTAATTGAAACAATTAAGGGCTTTCTTAATTAACTGTAACTATCAGAGTAGTTTTTAATTGTTACATACGAGTGTCAGAGTTTTTATTTTTTTCTACATAATTTTTTGAAAAATTAAGTTTTCTTTCTTTTATCTAAGATGCTTATTTCTGTGCGATTTTTACATTAATTGAACTCAAGTTAATTCGTTAGAAAATCACTTGTTTTTTAATTAAATAATCTTTTCTTCTATACACTGGAAAAAACAAACGGGTCAAGTATTTTTTTTTTCATTTATGATTGTAAATTGTAAATAAACGCGTTTATGTATTCGTATTATTTTTTTGTTTTTTGTTCTCTATTTTTCAGACGACGTTTGCTTATTAGTTTTCATCAAGATTTATTTAAATTTAAGACAACCGCACTTCTATCTGCTAGTAGAAGCATATAAACTTGCACATTTTACTTGATAAAATAAAATTTTCCGTTTTTTAAATGGAAATGTAACATTCGCTATGATCTCAAAACCGCAACTGAAAATTTAGAAAAATATTTCACTGCACTTCACTCTATAGCCAGCTTAGTCAAGCCAATCATCCAACCATATAATCATTATAAGGTCAATGATGACGACGAATACGAATATGTTTATAATGATCTCCAGTGATATTATTTTTTTGTGTGTTCTAATATCGTTAGAAAGAGTAAATGATGATTCTATGCTTTAGTTTATATCGTAATCATGTTTACTTTTCTGCAGAGTATATGCTCTCATTTTTCTGTTTTAATTTTCAACTGTGTAGAGTGGGAGAGATATAATATTTGTTATGTTTATATTTGCATTTTGAGAACAAATTAAGCTTTGTTTTAGCTTTTTCTGCAATTAGACATGTGTATTACAATTACTTATTAGTGATGAGATAAATCTATATTTGGAGAACATAAACATTTATCTGCTGGGTAGATCTTATAAGAGCATCTTATCTTTTTGCAATAAAATACACGTCCCGAAAAACTTTAAATGTTATGCAATATTTTTAACGGATATACATACATACATACATAATTGGCCATTACAACCCTGTGTCAGGGTTATGGCCTAGCTTCTCGCTACACCCATGTTGTGTGTGTTCATTTTTATCTTTGAGTACCGCGACCTACAGTTTAAAGTCGACTCCGAATGGCAGACTTGAAGCTTGTTCATAGCAGTCATGTACTCTCCGAGTTTTAGCCAGGAGACTGCTGAGAGGTAGTCGCCGAAAGAAATAATTTTTTCATATTTCCTTTTTTTGTTTTCAAGATATCAGAGCTGGTATTTGAACCCTGGGCTCAAGTCTTAGTAAGCCAACACACTAACCAAGGCGACTACTTCAACGGATATAACAATTAATGTTATCTTATATTGCAGCATCAGCTATCAGCATGTAACTTAGGAAAAAAAAATTTATAAAATTTTGAAAATTGGTTTCCTATTTCTTAATTTGCTACTTTCTGTAGTAAATTGTATTATTTGAGCTATATTTTGGATACACACTCAATATAAAATCGAAATTTGCTTTGTTTTAAGGGCTTAGTCACTGTACCATAATTTTAAAATATCAAATCATATTGGCTTTTTCGTCCTTTAAATGAAAAATTTTGAAACAGTATTTCAAACTTTTAGTATTTAAGAATTGCCCCAAATTGAAACGATACTTCATAAAAAAAAAAACAGAAACAGAAACGTACCGCCTTTGTGGCCCAGCTTAAGCAGGTCGTTAAAATTTTATATTTAAAATTAATTATATGCCAAAACCAACTCCAAAAACCTTTTATTTGTCAGAAATGTGGTAAACATTAAACAATCCATATGTAATTAGTAACACCTGTACATATACAGGGGGTCCCACAATTCAATCAACATCAAGCTGAAACGGAGTGACACTATTGATTGTAACTATCATGAGAAAAATCAGAAAAAAATCTATCCAATGCAGTTTAAAAGTTATGGGCATTTAGGAAAAACCTAGAAATTTCGTCAAACTGTTACGATTTTTCGGTTATTGTGGTTAATTTTTATTATTTTTGATCATCTTAACTGTGGAACCGTAACCCTAAATAACATTTCTAGAACCACAGGGAAAAATAATGACGCAATTGTCTAAGTTTTCTAGAATAAAAACTATTTGTTAAACCAATAATTTAAAAATTTCAAAATTTATCAACTTTAAAAGGCCCTCCTTTTAAAAAATGTACTTGGAAAGTGCCATTAAAAGTACATGGTGCAATATTTGTTAGATTCGTACTAAAAAAACGAGTAAAAAAATAAAAACCTCAGGTAACCCGATTTTTGCTAAACCATTTTACTCAGGTTAAATTTTATTAATTTCTTATTACTTTTCAGCTTAGCGTTGAGCTATGGGACACACTGTAAAGCCCACATACATATATATGAGAGCATATTTTATATCATTTTATTTTAAAAAAAGGATTTATTTTTTTTTTTTGCCTTTTGAAAGTAAACAGGGTTATCGAAACAATATATCGTCGTGCGGAGGTTATGTGTTCTATCTGCCATTTGATATTTTTTATATATCTCGAGTTAAATTTTTTCAAGTCTTCAATCCGTTTTCGGATATCTCGTCCAGTTTCGGAGATAAATAGCCGAAAACGGGTTGAAGATTTTAAAATTATTGAAGATATAAAATATTATAGTATAAACGTTATAATATAAACGTATGTATTCTTACAGGCTGTTCATAGAAGACGAATGGCTAAAGACGTTTGATTTTCATAATAATAATAAAAAAAAAACACCGTCAACATTTTCAAATAGTTTTCATATAAAAAATGGACGGTCTTAAACCATATAGCTAGTATTGCTATGACTTTTACTTTTTTGTAAGCAAATTAAAGCAAAAACTAAATTACTAAAAAAGAAAATATTCTTCTATCAATTATAACTTCTAAATTATTGGCAATGTAATGTAGTCTAGCCGTGGTCTAGTGGTTAGTGTGTTGGCTTACTAAGACATGGGCCCTGGGTTCGACTCCAGGCTCTGACATCTTCAAAAAAAGAAATATGATAAAAATATTTCTTTCGGCGACTACCTCTCAGCAGTCTTCTGGCAAAAGCTCTGAGAGTAACTAATTGCCATGAACAAGCTTCTCAAGTCTGTCGTTCGGAGTCGACATTAAACTGTAGGTCCCGGTACTCATGGATAAAAATTGACACACACAACATTAGTGCTGCGAGAAGCTAGGCCGTAATCCTGACACAGGGTTGTAAAGGCCAGTTATGTTATGTAATGTAATATGCGTCTACTCTTTTGGTGATTAAGATATAATTTTACGTTCTGATTGTACTTAGTACTTAGATAAGTACTGTTACTAATATGTTGAGCTATAAAACCAAAACTAATGAATGGTTTTGGAACAATTTTTTTTATATATATTTATTGATATGTATTGTATACAAAAGTCTTAGTTTTATTCAAAATGTCCGCCTTTGGCTACAACACGAATCTGAGCTGTCTTAAGAGAATCAGTGTTATGATATCTTTTGTGGAATTCTATATCCTATACAACCATCTACAGAATTTTATGGGAAAGTCCAAGGCTGGTTTTGGAACAGGGAATTGTTTAGCGGCTTCACAACTGTTACTTGGTAAACTTTTGCCGCTGTTTTAACCCTTTGTTCACAGATATGGAAGTCAGTTAACCCATCGTAAGAGACACCTGACCAAACCATGACTGCAGCTGGATGATGACCCTTTTTGACCCTTTATTTTGTTTATTAATATTTTCCTGTACGGTAAAAATTTTTATATGAAAGTTGTCGGCATACTTCAGTAATTTTTATTTTTTAAAGCCGCAGTCAACAAATGTCCTGTACGCCTTTTAAAAGCTCCAAGACGAAAGACTTTCTTAATAATACGACTCATGGACTTTTTTGTGATTTTCATCTCAGAGGCCATGATTTTTTGTTTCCGGAGTGGATTTTGTTGAACTCTTGCTTCGACGGCTAAGTGCTATAACTGCGAAACGGGTTTCTTTATCTGACCCCTCCATGATTAAAGTTAACCCAATTTAAAATTCCCGTAACTGACTAACGCTATAGAGGGTACCTTTGACAGATTTTTGTCGTCCATCGTCTGCAGTCAGTCCGTCTAATGCTTTATAAAGCATTTTTCCGTTTAATGCTTTATAAAGCATTTTTTTTAGATATCAATTATTATTTGAAGTATGAATTATTTTTATGTAAATCTAACTACATTTCTGTACTTGAAATCCATAGAGTTTTTTTTGTTAATTTTAAGTATGCTTGTTCTGTACTGATGAACGAAGAAATATTAAAAAGTAGTTTAGAAATGCTTAATTTTCAACAGCAATAAATTATCTCACCCATCTCTTTCTCAATGCCTTTGCACAAAAAATAAACAATTTTTTTTTAATTATTTTTTATATTTTTTTTTATTGGTTTTTAATTTTTGTCATTTCTTATAATTTTTTTTATATGTTTTTAAAAATTGTTCACTCAACTTAACCACATAAGAGTCTGTTTTCTTAATTTCTTTTTTTAATATTTTTAATAATTTATAATTTCATTTCTGTTAAACTTGTTTTATTATTAAATTAATTTTTTTTATTTTGATTTATAATTAAATCATAATTTTTATTACTGTTTTTTCTTTTTGTGTTTATTTATATAAATAAAATTTACAGTAGTTGTTGTAGTTAAACTCAAAATTCATTATAAATATATTAAAGAAGATTAAAACAAAATTAAACTTTATGATACGGTTATAATTTTTTAGTTTGTACTTAAATATTTTATTGAAAGTAAAAAAAAAACAAAAAAAAAAAAAAAACAAAATTAGATATAGAACAAAAAATATATGTATAAATATATATTTTTAAATTATAATAAATAATTAAAAATAAAGCAATAATAATATTTTATTTTATTTTTCTTATATTTTTTTTTTTGTAATATAATTAGACTTTATTTTCATGTTGGTTTTTATATATAAAAGTATTTTTTTTATTTTTAAATTATTTAAATAGTTTGTTTTTTTTTAGTTCTTTATTTTGCTAATTCTTGTTATAACTAGAAAAACTAAAGAAATAAAATATTATAAACAGAAGTTTTCTTTTTCGTTTTGTTTTTTGAAATTTAGAAAATATTTTATATTTGGTTTTTTAATTAACAAAAAATATAATAAGAAATATGGTTTTAAAGAGTTCTTTTTTTTGTATTTAGTTTTTGTTTTATTTTTAATAAATATATAATAACAGTTAAAACCCTTTTTGTTCTTTTATTTTAATTTTTATAATATTTTCTTTTTTTCTTTTCTTATTACTGGTTTTTGTGTGTTTAATAAAGGGCTTCTAAAGCGTCAGAATTTGTTGTATTTTTTAATTTTTTTTTTTTTTGTTCTTAAATAATTTTTAATAATTTTCTTTATTCTTATTTGAAATTTTTATTACTTTTTATTTTAGAATATTTGAGTGTGTGTGTTTTTTTCTTTTTCTCTTATTTTTTAATGATTAAGTTTTTTTTTAAGTTTTTTTTGTTTAATTTAATTTATTTTATTTTTATTTTTTTCTTTTTCTTATATTAATTATTATAATTTATTTATAATACTTGCTATTCTATTACATTAACGTGTTTTTTGCACATTTTTAGTCGTTCTCTTATTAATTTTTTTTCTTTTTTTTTTGGATATAAAAAAATTCAAACAAAAAAAATTTATTTTCACCACTAACTTACAGGCTACAATTTTATATTTTTTTATTTAATACATTACTATACAATTTTATTAGGAAGGTTTTATACTGTGTGATTTGAAAAGTGAAAACAAAGTGGCCTTAAATTTCCTGATAATAGGAAATTTTCAGTTCTTAAAGAAATATAATAAATATAAAGTTATTTGCCAATAAAAATGCTGTTTTGTTTGAAGCATTTAATTTATGAAATTTTTATTTTATTCCACAAATGCTTAAATAACTTTGGGTTATTATTTTCAATTTTTTAAGCTCTAATGATTCCTTTTTGTTTTTTATTGTGGAATAGAATTTTTTTTTTATAAAAATTTTTAAAAATGACAGTATATGCTCTCCTGTTCTAACTGTTTTGAATTTTTTTTAAATTATTTAATAATTTTCTAATTATTTATGCTGGTTCTTTTATATACAGTGTTGAGAAATATAATTAAGGAAAAATATAATTTTTAATATTAAAAATAAAAGCATGAAGTCTCAAGAATATATTAAGTTGCGGCCACTATCGCGACCAAGAACTACTATAAATTGTTCGACAACTAACGCTGTCACGATGCCCTGTTGGATTGTGCGAATGCACTCACCAACCTGAAATACAAGAAAGAGAGTTTCTTTAGCTGAGTGTTCTGCTCTTGTACTCTTTAGTCGTAACATTAAAATGATAGAACCAAAGTTTACTAGATTGCACATAAAAAATTTGAATTTTCTGCGCATCTAAATGAAATGACGTCACGATGTCAGGTAACACAGTCCGGTTGTAAAAAAATTTTTTTCTGCGCATCTACGTCACACCAACCATAAACCAAAAACACAATCACACAGACACTCGTATTTGATATGGGAGAATTTTGTTTACATTTGATGTTTTGTTTAGGATGACATCACAAAAAAAGAGCATTCATAACGGACCTGCGCAAAGCATTATATTTAGTTCATTGTTTCATGGTTAAATGTGTACTCACAACAGTGAGAAAATTTTGTATTTCTCTCTTTAACTTCTCTTAAATATAGAAGAATCTACGTCATATAACGGGAAAACATGCGGATGGGGTAATCTCTACTTCTATCACTCTGGCGTAAACATAACAATCATCATATATTTTTTCGAATTCTAAGTTCGAATATTTATTGGATCTTTATTATATTGATTGTATGATTTTTAATAGTCTTAAGATCCTAATACTCAAAAGTAACATACGATAAGGATGTTAAAGAAATCTCTTCATATATACATGCTCGTTCTGGTGTTCCACAGGGTAGCCACCTTGGCCCTCTGTTGTTTTCATTATACATTAACGATTTGCCTCAGATAATTAAGTTTTCGAAGATATTAATGTACGCAGATGATGTAAAAATTTTCATAACCCATTTGGATAAACATCAACATTATCTTCAAACTGACCTAAACTCATTTTATGAATGGTGTAAAACAAATTTAATGGAACTAAACGAAAAGAAATGTAAGATAATGCGCTTTTCGAGGATTACTCCAATATCCATAAATTATTTTTTGGGTAGTTATCAAGTCGAAGCTGTTGACCACTTTCTGGACCTTGGCATACTATTTGATTGTAAACTGAGCCTTAATTCGCATATTACGAGTATAATAAATAAAGCTAGAGTGGTACTGGGATTTATAAAGCGGTGGTCTAAAGAGTTTAATGATCCATATATTACCAAAACATTATACATGTCACTTGTGCGTCCAATTTTAGAATATGGGTCAGTAATATGGGATCCCATTTATCAATTATATTCTAATGCAATTGAATCTGTTCAAAAACAGTTCCTTTTATTTTGCTTGCGTAGTCTACACTTTGACTCCCGAAATCTGCCATCGTACTCTGCCCGACTAGCTCTTATTAAACTACCAACATTAAAAAGTCGAAGAGTTATGCTGAATGTAACATTCTTATTAAATGTTATTCGAGGAGATATATGTTCGGGATTTTTGATAAATGAAATAACATTCAACATACCTCAGCGAGTATCCCGTAATTTCGTCCCATTATCTGTAAGAACTTTTAGAGCTAACTATCCTGATGCTGATCCGCTTAGAAGAATGTGCAGCGCGTTTAATCAATTTTATAGATTCATTGACTATTCATTAAATCTAAATATAATAAAAAATTTAATCATTGTTTATTTAAATTCTTAATATGTCACTATTTTTATGTTATTTATATTCTTATACTTTTTATTTAATTTTTTGTTATTATATCCTTTGTAATTGTCTGTAAGGTGGAATCCATAGACAAAAATAAATAAATAAAATAAATAAAATAAAATTTCAGTGTTGCTGACAAAAGTAGTAGTGTTACATAGTTGAGTCATTAGTGTCAATCACGTACGACTAAAACAGAACCCATTACATATGGAACATAAAATATACAAAAAGTTTTTTAAATATACAAATCTAGTTTATAATCAATACATTTAAAATTGGTTTTTATATTTATACAAAAATTTAAAAACATTTTTTTTGGCTTTAATTATTTTTGACAACACTGTATATAATTTTTAAATTATAGCTAGATTACAAAACAATAAAACGCTATAATGATTTTGAGTTTTATTTATTCTTTTTTTTAATAACTATTTTTGAGTTTTTATTTAATTTTTCTTCTTTCTTTATGGCGCAGCTTGTTTAGTTAATATTTTAAAATTTCTTTTTCTGGTTTTGGTTTTGCATAATTATTATTTTAGTTTTTTTGTTCAATAAAGGTAACAGTTTTTAACTACATTATTAAGTGCATTTATAGGGATTTGTTTTCAATAATAAAGTAAATTTTTAATAAAAGTATTTCTTTAAAATTCAATGCAAGTTCTTCATCAAAATTTTATTAAAAACAACAAAATTTCAAGAAAGTTCTTTGTAAATAACCGGTTTTAAGGTGAAAAACCGTACCAAAACAAATAAATTTTATAACTTTGTAATTGGGCTCACAAAATTTTATCTGTTTTATTTATTTAAAAACATTAATTTTTAGTAATAATAAAAAAAATATATATCAAATAAAATAAATTAAAATAAAGTAAAACTGAGATCCTTTTTTGTGTTAAATAATAATAAAAAAAATTGTAAATCATAATCATTATTATTATAACTTTTCCATACAATTTTAACCATAGACTTATCTTAGTTTATTATTATATTTAAAATATTTTATTATTATTATGTATTATTTACTTTAAACCCTTACCTCCATTTCTATTTTATATATTTTATTTTAAATTTTTAAGTTTTTCTTCGCTGTGGCAGTGTTTTGGCTTCAAGTTGTGTCAAACCTTTAACCGTTCAATGTACAATTTTTTTTTCAATTTTTTTTTTGTATGTAACCCTTAGAAGTGCTTAATTTTTAAATAAATTTTAAAAATTATATCCTATTATTCTGTTTGTTCTCTGCAAGCATTTTAATTTTTTTTTTACTATTTTGTGTCATATTTTTACCTTCTCAAACCAAATCCAAGTTTTTTATTTCTTTAATTTTTGTATTATTTTACTTTTTCTAACATTGTAAACAAAATAAAAATTTAAGAAAATTAAAAAATAATACCATAAAGTCGAAAAAAATTTATGTATTTTTAAGTTTTATATACATGCGCTATAAAATTTAGGAATTGCTCAATTTAATTTTTTTTTTATTTTTCAGGGTATATTGGAAAATATGTTAAATTTGTTTTGCCATATAAATTATTTCAAGGAAATATTTTTTTAGTTCAAATATATTTGATGCTCTTCACCATGATACCAAACAACGATTATCAGAGTCAATGTCTGTCTGCGTTACGAGACAATTTTAATGAATGATTGTCAGCCGGTTTCGGTACTGCTTTTTGATACTTAGAGATGGAGAGAAATAGCCCCTGTACCACCTCCTCTAAGCAATTCTTAAAAAAAACCGCCCATAACAATATGTGTGTTTTGCGGTACACAGATCTGTCTAGTTTAAAAGGTCTTGCAAGTTGGTACTTAGTTAATAAATAAATTGTACGATTTTGCTAATGTTTTAGAAGCTCTTTTTTACTCTGCGTAGCAAACAGTAAGTCAAAGTACTTAAATTATAATTATTTGAGCAGCATTATTTGTTCCCTATGCCACACAAATATTTTGCAGAAAAATGTTTTTGTCTTGAGTCTAGTAGACTTTTTTATATTGCTACACCTGAAATACATCCCAGCAGAAAAGAGTGCTTATCAGTAAGTTATTTTGTAAGGGAGAAATTGTAAACAATCACTTACTCGTGCGCGTCAATAACGCATGATGTTTTATGTGAAATGAGCCCCTAAAATGCAATAGAAATGCAAATTTATTCCAACCAGTAAGCAAATAGTACAAAAAATGAAATATAATATCTTATCCTGTAGCATATTTGAAAGCTTTAATGTATAAAAATCTACATACTACTTACACTATTGGTTATAATTTGATTTATTGCTTCCAAATCTTAAAAATTTTCTGCTGGGATTTTGCTGGTCTAAGAAAATATGTTTTGTGAAGGAGAAAAGAGAAGAATAGTGTTTGTGAACATTTGATTTAAAGTTACTTATATTGTTAGCTTTCCTTATGCCATAGACGAATCATGCGGCAAAAGAACAAATTGTTCTTATAATGCATTGTGCGATTCAATCGGCAATCAACTACAAAATGGTCTGATCTAAGATAGGTACCTGTAGTACATAATAATATATAATTATCGGACATCAACGCCTTTATTTCATTAGAGTACTTCTCATGGTAGCCCCGATAGAACAATAAAATGTACGCCACATTGCGCCGATGCTCCAGTGAATCGATATGGTGGGATACCCTACCCATTGTTGATAAGCACCTTCGATCAAACTTCTAAAAAACGTCTAGCAACATTTCTTTTTGCCACTCCGCAAATATATAAATATATAACGATTTTATGTATGTTATTTAAAAAAATTATTGTATTGTACTTTTTCAGATTTTTCTGTTCCTCTCTACATACTCTGTACGTCTGTAACTTCCCTTATGTGTATTTTACTAAGCTGAAGATTTTTGTTTTTTCAGTGACATTTCTTGATTAAAAAAAATGTCACGATCTTCAATTCCGATTCTGAGCAGATACTTAAAGCTCTACTCAGACTGATATTCTCCTTACAAACAGTTTTGACCATTTGTGTTGCTGTATTGTATTTCAAACAACTGAGCTTCGCAGATGCAATATTCTATGTATGTATGTGTAGGAATATATTGAAACTTTTCAATTATTAAAATATATTAAAAAAATATATTTGAAATTTATGTTAAAACTTATGTTGAATTTAGTTTTTCATTAATACGGGCATAAGTATAAATTGCACTTCTAAATCTAAACTTGGTTTTAAGATTTTTTGTGATTTTTTGAGAATTATTTTAAAATGTGGCAGCAGAAAATTATTTTCCAATATACCTAAAAAATTTTATTATATATGCATATATTTTTTAATTTTTATATTTATTAATTAATTAATTAGTTAATTGTTATTTTTTATTTCTATTTTTTTTTTTGTTTTTAATTTTTTTTTTACTTATTAAATAATGAAACATTTGTCAATTATTTTTTTACATTTAATTACTTTGGGCTGTGGTGTTGATTTGTGTGTTTAAAAAAAGAATACATTTATTAGTCTCTAATTTTTTTAATCTTATTATATATTTAGTTTTTGTTTTTTTTTTTATTTGGGAAAAATACTTAAAAGTTTTTATTAATTTTTAATTTTTAGATTTGCTTTCCGTTGTTTTTTATTTTTTTTTTTTGTTTTGCTTTTTTCGTGGTTTATAATTATAACAATCTTAATTATATATCCAGTTAAAATTATGAAATATATATAAAATTAATTTATTAAATTATTATTATTGAATTACTTTTTATATATCTCACATGTTCAGATTTTGGTTTTATTATATTTGTTTTATTGGTTTATATTTAAGTTGAGTAGGGGCACGAAAATAGAAATTATTTGACAGTCGGTTTGAAGTATTTGAAAATTATTTGTGTTACACTAGATAGAAAAATGTGAAGGAAGTAATACTTCTTTTTACTTAAACAAAAACTTTTTCCTTTCCTTAAATACATTCATTATCATTTCAACTATAATACTTTTAGTTAAAAAAAATTAATTCGATTTGGATTTAAAAGGTACATGTTGAAAGTGTAAAGTTAGATACCCTAGGTAGCAAGATAGCAATTGAAGAATTAATAGAAATATTATCAAAATATTGTTAAAATTCCTAAAACAATAGGCTTTAGGTGTCTTGTAAGTTATTAAGTAATAAATAACTTATGGAACACAACCACTTTTTAAGACAATTATTTATGACAACAACAACAGAGTACATACATACATACATAACCATACATACCGCCTAATAAGACTCCTTAATTTTTGAAAAAAAAAATTGTTATTGTTATTTCATTTTTAAAATAGTTGAACAAACGTTTTCCTTTTTTTTCTTTATTTTATAAGATTTTACATCCTCAGACCTTGAAAATAAGCCCTTAAAATGTTTCGCTGTATGAAAGTTAGTATTTTTTGCAATTGGGCCCTGCAACAGATAACGAAATGAAAGCTTGAATGAAATCTATGAATTTTGTAATTTAACGGTCTTATCTCATTTTGCCTTGGAGCTTATTTTTATTTTTTTTGTGTGTTTTATTTCAGTTCATTTTCGGTTTAGAGCCTTATTTAATATAAATAATATTAATATTTATTTTATCATTTTATACTAAGAAGTGTTGCATATTTTTAAACTTGTTAATATTACGGTTTCATTTCATTCGCTTTGGAGCTTATTATCATTCTTGTTTGTATTCTATTTGACTTCATTTTAGGTTTAGAGCCTTATTTCTTAATCTCTGTTTACTATAGTTAATTATACTAAAAAAGTTTGCACTCTTAAAAACATTTTTAAAGGTTATTACAGTGTAATTAGGAAATTACTATTACAACTGCTATAAAATTTCCATTCTACTTAAACGAAATTTGATTGGGATATATGTTTAAATATATTAAATTTATCAACCTACTACAGGCATAAACAAATGTTATAAACGATTTATAGTGCAGTTATATCTGCACAAAGTTTTGTCAGTACGGTATGAAAGCATACTCGAAACTCAAATCATTTAAATCGCATGTTTTGATATTAAGCGAGATTTCTTTTTTACAACAAAAATAAGTAGCTACGTTATGTTATTTTTCCATGCATTTTGTATTTTACTTGAGTATATAATATTTGTTTATTAATTAATTTTCTTCTAATGCACTGTTTTCATATTTTTTTCGTGTTAGTGCTTTATCAAATGTTACGTTTTTGCTACAGCGTTGTATTTTTAGCACTAAAAAGTATACTTTTAGTACAAAAAAGATTTTAATGAAATCTGGTAATGCTATAGATTTTGTTTTGTACGATAATTCTCGTTAGAATTTAAAACATTTTAATCGAAATCTCGAAAGCGTTAGTTCTTGGCAGATGTGTAACTGAATTTTTGTCATCTACTCAAGTTCTCAAAGTTCATTTTTAATCTCTGAGATAGAGAATAAAGAAATCTATTAAAAATAAAATAAATATGTGCAGATGAGAATATTGAGAAAAATATTGTAGCCTCAGACACGTACATATAAGGCTATATTTTTGTTATTTTATCCCTCATATATTTTTTTTAGTGGACGAGTACGTGACTTATGCAGTACATTGTGCTGGTCTAGCAAAATATGTTATGGGAAAGGGGAAAGAGGGAGTAGTGCTTGTGGACATTTGATTTAAACTTACTGATATCGCAATTGCCAGGAAAAACATTCGCTGAAAGCCCGTTCCATATAACGATACGAACTAAGAACGAATTCTCTCTATAATGCATTGTGGGATTCGCTAAACAATCAACCAAAGAGGATGTGCTCTGAGATAGGCACGAATAGTCGTTTATTTCATGGTAGTATCGATAGAACAAAGAAACACACGCCACATTGCGCCGATGCTCCAACTAATCGATAGAATTGGATACCGTACCGTCGCTGTTAGGCACTTTCGCCGTTTCCTATACGCGGTCGAGAAGCCTCAAAATACACTTTGAAGCACCGGCATGGGCTGATGTATGGCACGAGAGTTGTATTTCATCCAAGGTCGAAAAAAGATCTTGTAAATAGTGAGAAGATCTTCTTCTTGTTTTGCACCGTTTTAAAAAACTAAGACACATGAATACTTGTTTCGTCACTCGAAATATGTGCTTATTCCAACGGATATCACAATTAATTTTCATGCCCAAAATATCAAGAGCATTCGCCACCTCGATATTTGTTTTTATTTAAGATGCATGAATTAAATATTACTTGTTTTTACATATTAAGCCTACAAAAACTCTTCAGCAAGGTTCGTTGTAAGTCTTGTTGTGGCAAATACTGCAAGACTGCTCACACATTCTGCATATTTTTGATGGACAAATATAGGATTTACGACGTTTATTTGCCTGCTATAATAAACTCGCTTACGAGTAGAAATCGTCTTTGCAATATCTTTGCAAAGTATACTACAGTGTTAATATTAGATTTGTTGCCTTTATTTAATTTTAAAAGACTGCGACGCATTTTATTTGGAACAACAAGTTCCTGAATTAAATCTTTCAAAAATATTTTTTCGATATAGTAGTTTTTACTTGCATTCCATTTTGGATATTGATTCATCCAAATATGAAAAGCGGCAATGCCTGATATGTCTGCTAACATCTATTATGCCATTTGATCACGCGTATCAACCCCGCCCTTGATATTATTATAGTCCATGATAATTTTTGTCTTCTTTTTGTCGTCAGGATGTGTCTTTGCATCGTGGCAAAACCACACTAATTTGCTTTGAAACGTAACATACATGTGCCATATTTTTTCGGAATCCAAATAAAGAAGGCGTTAAAATTTTTAATGAAGCGGTATTCGTTAATGTTGCCATATGTGCCTGTCAGGCACATTGTGACAGGATTAAGTGCAATTTTGGTAAAAAAAAATAAAAGTAAATCAAAATGAAATTGTAAAAAAGAATTCAATATTTCTAAACCAAACAACTTCAAGTAGGCATTTAAGAAGTATCAGGAGCTTAAAAGTTAATTTAAGCAAGTGTTATAGTGTTTTACAGGTGAGAATGTGTTGTCTGAAAGGTACATGCTGAGAGGATTAGTGCAATGCCCCTTTGTCAACTTATTTATAAACCAAAAAGTTTTTTGTTTTTTAAACAATAAAAAATTTTTAAGTAAATTTTGTGTTAATTTCTTGATTTTTTGAATAACCTATGAAATATAATTTTTTGTTTTTGAATTTAGTTTTAAGTTATATTATATATATATGTACTCGCTAATATATATATTTTTATTTTCTTTAATTGAAAATGCTCAAGGATTATGTTTATTTTTATATTTATTTATATTTATACATATATATGTATGATACATATATATAAATATATATATATACATATATAAATTTACATTTTCATTAAAGTTTAATTTTTATATATTTATAAATAAAAGTTTATTTTGTATCCTCAATATGTTTAATAATTGCTATTCTTTGCAGTTTTAGTTTTATTTTTATTATTATTTTTTATTCAATTTATTTTATTTTAATTTTTTATTTTTTAATTTTATTTACAGTGTTTAAGTTTAACTTTTTGCTTTGTTTTATATATATATGGTTTTATTAACTTATACTTTTGTGTTTTTAGTTTAAATATAAAAAAAATTAAATTTTCTTTGTGTTAACTAAAAAACTGTATGTCTACTGAGTTGTATTATTTTTAGTTTTATTTTTTATTTATTTTATTTCTTTTTTTAATATTTCATAGCTTTTATATGGGGTTTTTAAATGTAATTTTTATGTTTATTTTCTTACATAACTTTTATTTGTTAATAATTGTGTTAAATCTACTAATTGTGTTTCAATTTATTTTTTTTTCGTACCTTTTTACTATATTTTTACGCTTTTTGGTTTTTAATTTGAAATCGCTAAGTTGTCGTAAATGTTGTTTTTTTTTCAAAATTTTGTGATTTTCTTTACTAAAGAAATAATTCGTGGAAGAGTTTTTATTATTTTTTTTTTTAATATTTTGCTTATTTTTTCATACATATTTTGTTTTATTTAAATTTACAACTAATATTATATTCTTGAGTGTATTGCATGCTTTTTTTAAAGTTGATGTTTTTTTTTTCTTGTTTTTCTTTTTAATTTCTATTTTAATAATTGAAAAATCAGTGCTCTTTAAGTTGTTGTTTTTGGTTTTTCTTTAATTAATTATTGAGGTTTCTTTTTTCTTGAATGATGGTAAATTTTGATTGTATTTTCTATGATCAATGAATTGTTAATGAGTTTGCATGAAGTAACGAGTATTTAAGAAATTCAGTCGAAAACATAAAAAAATTCTAAACAGAAACAAAAAACTTATTGAGTCTTATATAGTAACTGTTGTTTAGTAAAAAATAAAGCAATAAAATAGAAATAAAAAAATCTTGTCTATGAAGTTTTTGCTTGTGAAAGATTCTAAAATAAAATCAATAAAAAACACACACACAAACCTCATTTGTAGTTTCCTAAAACTTTCAGTATACTATCTGGGTTCATAAAGTCTATATACATTCTACATCTTATTTTTGCTCACCCCCCATCCCTCTATCCGCGTCTTAATCTAAATTTAATGCCTCTGAGGCTTTTATACAAACGTTATCACTTCAGCAGTATCAGCAAACACTTTCTAACTCGGAAACTCCAGCTCTTTGCATTGCTTGTCTTTTGCGATACTCATAGAACTCTTCTTTCATGGCTTGCAGTCTTACCTCAATATTGTCATAACGTCCTGGTACACGGGATTTTCGCAATGGTGTGCCACCAAATGTAGCGGAACCCGAAATTGTAGGAAATGTACCAGAGGCTTGATCATGAAATAGGGAAGATGTAGAAGTTAGTGGACCTAAAGTGTTATGCTGACCATGTGCTTGATGGTACTGATTAGGGTGATGATGATGATGGTGATGATAATGGTGACCATTATGATAATGAGGATGCATTGTATTGTGTTGTAAATGGTGCAAATGATGTCCAGTAGTATCTACATGCAAATTGAGATCTTCACGTAAAAGACCTGCTGTAGGTGTTGAAGCACTGGGAGTAGGTGTTGAAGGATCAAATTCATAATGGCCATCCACACTACCCACATCCACAGATTTAGGTAGATTAACGCCATCGGTGGCGGCATTGAGACGTGTTATCATATCCAGCCAATGTTCCATAGTGTAGGGTGGTGTCAGTGTTCTTTGGGTACTGGAACTAAAGTAGTTTGAAGGGGAATAAGGCTGGTAACTGCTAGGCAAAGTATTAAAGTGCTGTTGTTGCTGCTGCTGCTGCTGCTGATAATTTTGTGTTACTGGAGCTTGAGCTTGGGCTTGTTGTGGCTGTTGACTGATTGTTGTAGTATTAGTGATGCCAAAATATGCCGTATTTGTTGAGGGTGGCGGTGGAGGTGGTCTATAGGGTGGCAGTAAGCGCCATTCACTAGTACTGCCAGAATGATGAGATCCTTGTGGATGATTAGAAGTATTTTTTGAACCAAAACCTGAAGAACTGGATCTGGATTCGGGTGAAGCATCTACACCTATTAAATGATTATTTGTAGCTCTCATAGATAAATTGAGATGTGGCAACGGAGACATCAAATCCGTTTGAGTTCTACCAAATAATCTGGAATAATGTCTGGGATACCACCGTGTACGTGGTCTATAGCTATGGTAGTAGGGTCCTTGGTTATGCTGGTACAAACTACGCCAGGAGGGTGGTGAGTCTAGCTGTAAGGGCAGGAAATCTTGATGCTGCTGTTGTTGATGATGCTGTTGTTTATAATTTAAACGCCTCGTTTCTTCCTGTATTGTTCTTAAAGAAGGCAATTCATGGGAATAATAACGATATCGACTTAAATTACCACTGGCAGTAGGCGTTAAAGTAGGCACTGATCTCTCTGCAGAGCCCGGGTAAACAGTACTCAAGTCACTAAAATTGTTGTAAGAAAAGTTAGTATTGTGTGTCTGAGTTGGTGTGGTTAAAGCTAAAGGCGACGTCAACAGTGCTTCTTCCATTAGATTTTGCTCATTTGAACTTCTGGTTGGTGAACTTGAAAAAATTCTCGATACTTTCGAGGGGGAAAATACTTTCTGCATATGATGTCCACTAGTACTACCACTAATGGTATTAATATGTAAAGACCTACTAGCCGGTTGAGCTCTCTGTCTGCCTATGTGATGATGATGATGATGATGCACATTACGATACAAATTATTGCCGTAAATATTTTGATATCTAGCACCACTAATTATATTATCTGTTGAATTATCACCGCCGATTTTCAATAAACCACCCAAACCTTGCAGAAAACCTCTAGCTGAACCAGTTGCCACCGATTGTAGACTCAATTGGCTGGGCGACTGTACAAGTGGACGACGCCATGAAGCTCGTGCTGTTATGAAATTACGGCGAGAAAGAAAACCACCATCATCTGAGGATGACTTTTGTGAGGCATTACTATTACGTCTACCCGGCAAAGCATCTACTTCATCCACTCCATCGTCATCTATGTGTTCGCCATTTGTTAAAGCATTTAATTTACCAGACACCACAAATCGTCCATCACATGATCTTTGAATCTCCGTTACAGTTTTATGATGATTCTCATCGTCCAAATGAGGTGAACTGTAGATGGAATGACAATTGTTGCAACGATCCGGTGGCCATATCCAGTGTAATATAGCAATGAGTATTGTTGTTAAACTTGATATTCGGGTTTGTTTATATCTGCGATTGAAGAATATGAAATAAATTTTACTGTTGTTTTGGTAAAAAAAAATTCTTTTTTCCAATTAAATTTAGAATTTAAAAAACAAATATTTTGGTGCAAAATACAATATCCAAAAAGAGTCATGCTTCTTTTTTTTTTTGATTGTCTTTAATATTTATACACAAAACTACAATAGGTTTTTGATTTTTTGTTTAAGTATAATTGTTAGTAGGAATTAATATGCCAACCTTTTGATCTACAACATCATCCAGTACATGGTTTGTTACAAAATATAAAAGATTACATTTATTTACACGTTAGTACATATTCTATGATAAATATAAAGGGGGAATTATTGTTAAGATATATATTTTTAAGATTTTTAATGTTTTTTTATTTTAAATAATAAATGAAATGTTAAAGTTATGTTAACACATTTCCTTTCTTAATGATACATATTGCAAAAAATAAAAGAAAAACAAAATCTGAAAACATTTTGTTTTGAATGCAGAAAAAAAAAAAAAATAAAAACTGAACATTCTGTGAGAATTGTAATGAACGTTGATTAGAAAAAGCGTTTAGATGAGAATATGCAGTTCTTTTTAGCAGGATATATCACAAGGTGAGTATGCAAGTAATATAACTTTCATTTCGCATAACATTTATTTTTATAGATTTTTTTTTATATTTTAGAGTTACAGCCTAGCTTCACCCAGCACTTATGTTGTGTGTGTCAATTATAATCCGTGAGTTCAGGAACCTACAGTTTAAAGTCAATTCCCAACGACAGACTGAGAAGCTTTTTTCGTGGCAATCAGTTATTCTCAGATCTTTTACCAGAAGACTTCGCCGAAAGAAATATTTTGAAAAAATGTATATTTCCATATTGTTTTTTTCTAAAATCTTAGTCACTATAATAAGAGCTTCATTTCTTTTGGAAGGCAAAAAAGATAAAGAATGACTAGCGTTTTATGACCAATAAATTCGAGACTACATATTTTAAACTTTATTTATGTTGGCTTTGTACAAGGTATTTTTGTATTATAAGTATGTATATATATATTTTTAGATTAGTAAGTAGACACTTTGATCGGTTTACTTTTTACTTTTTGCATTTGTCCTTCGACTATGTGGAAAATTTTATTTAGAATTCTTGGTTTGTCAGTAAATTTTTGCCAGTAAAATACAGCTCGTATACTTAATAAAAGCAGAAGACTATTGTATGTATCCAGTGGACTTTTGTCAAAGATGGGAATTCTTTATGGCAGAACTATTTTAAATGATAAAATCGCCTTTTATGATGCAAAGAGCACCCTAAAGCCATTAATTTCCATTTTATCTATTAAAATTATTAATTATTTTTTGGAAGTGGACAAGGAGATGCAAAATTTTTGTGTACTTTTGTATTACTTATAATCACAGATGACATTAATTTCTCGTTTAAGATATTTGCATGAACGAATCATTGTCACACAATTAGTATCAAGTCGAACTTTGCTTGAAGTTTTCATTTATGAAAATTTTTTATTAATGGGTCTTAGTGACAACGATATAATTAGAGATATTTAAGCATGACAATTTTATTTAAGTAACACTTTCTCTATGAAAGTCCACTCTTTCCCTTTTTTAAGTGATATTCTCTGCTACATGTCTTCATTGATGAATTAAGCAGAAATAACGAAATAATTTCTTGTTTTTTGTTTATTGCTTCTTTTTTTATTGTGTATTTCATGAATTTTAAATAGAACATTTGTTTTCTTTATTTGTAAAACAAAAGTTTTTTGAATGAATGAGGACGTAGTATTTTAAATTTTAAAACGTGGACAAATTTTTTTTCGTTTTTAAGCAAAATATTTTTTACTCTCGTTAAATTGCTTAAAAAAATACGAGTACAGACGTAGATCTTATCTTTTTCTATCAAGAAAGAATGTTAATGGCTGAGTCACCAATATGTCGCTAGCAGAGAGATTTATAAGATGTTTTATAGATGAAAACTATGCAAAATCTCTATTCTAACAACACATAAAACAATCAAACTGATATTTTTCGATACGGATCTGTACATTAGCGGCGCAGTGTATAAAAATTCATTATGAATCTCGATGATGTTGTCTGCTTGGAATCACTAAGCAATGTTAGCGTTTGTTATAATGATTCACGTTGACTTTTGTAACTGAGCTATTGCTCGGTAAAAAATCAACTCTACTTGTTTGATGCCTATAGAAAGAAAAGTAAAACGTGTTATCAAAGCCATTGCTTATATAATTTTGCATATTTCAAATGCAAATGCATAACTCACATAGGAGTGTTAGGAGAGCATTAAATTTTTTCTAATCAAAACGAGCGGTTTATACTTTTTTACGATTTAGTGGGTAAATTATGTGTTTTAAATTATAGTGATTTTTAAAAAATCACTAGCTAAGATACGAGTCTTTGTAATGATGAAAAAATTGTTGGAGTTTTACTTATATTATAATGGGTAATGTATGAGTAATATACAATTAAGATAAGACATTAATACTACTCGTACGACTAACTGTTTATTTCATAGTGATTTTATAAACCGTGAAAGTGCACAAACAACCCAACAAACAAAAAGAATTTATAAAATAAAAATTTATTCGAGCATTCACAAAGAAATATTTTAAAAGTTGTGAGCGGTATTCATTAATTACTTTTTTGGGTAATAAAAAAAACAAACCGTCAATATTAAAGTAAACAGAAAAAAAATAATCATTTTCTCTTTAAATATGAAAGATGTGTAAATGACATAATGGGTAACGTATGAGTGATATAGAATTATTTAAGATAATATTACTCATACGCCCTATTGTTTATTTCATATTGATTTTATAAACAATCACCCTTATTCAGCCTTATGTATAATAAAAAAATAGCAAGTCGTTGTACACAGTGACTACGTTTGTCATTCCAATATGTGGGAATTCTTGCTCAAAGGTACAAGGTATTTAATTTTTTGAATTATCTGACTAGTTATCCAATAGAAGGTATGGAAAGTTTTAATAATATCAGTCTATAGCGGGTGATAAACTTGGTAGTTTTTTGTCCCATATACTAACGAGTTGCTAATTTTTCATTATACATATGGCCGATTGTGTTTGGCGTAGTCGTTGTCGCTTTCGACTTTTAGTAAAAGATATAAGAAAATTAACAAAATCTGTCTTTAATCTTTTACAAAAATGTTGAAATACGACACCGACTATGCCAAACACAAGTGCAAATAATAGTGCACTTACACCAAACTCAATTACGAGATTTTAATTGAAATTGAATTGAAATCTAGTCATTCTTTACTAGATTTTCCATATAAAACAAAATCTATTTCGACACTAGATTCTGAAAAAATCTAGTTAAAATCTAGTATAGTTGCAAGTTTTTTGTAAATTGTACTAAAAAATAAAAAGGCTACAGCACATATATTTTTCAATTCTCTTTTGATCTTGCATAAAACTTTACAATATAGAGCTCAGAAGATAAATGGAATAAGAAAGAATTAGAAAAAGTGGAAAAGAAAAAGGCAAAATGTCCGGTACAAGCATTCGTGCACTGTACTCTTACAATTTTCGCCGATATTTCTGCATTGTATAAAAAGGACTAAGAAACTGACAATTGAAAAGTGAGTCATAAAATTAAAACAAAAAAAAAAAAAAAACAAAAAAAAAGAAACTTTTGAGTTATTTTTTATTGAATACCAAGAAGAAAAGAAAATTGTTTTATTTATTTATTTTTTTTATTTAAATACTATAGATTTTCAAAGAGATTTCAAATTAAATTTACTTGATTTGAGTTTGGTGTAAATGCACTATAAACAAAAATAACGAATTAAAAAAAAAAAAAAAAAAAAAAAAAAAAAAAAATTTATTAGCGTACTCAAAAACATCATACATGGGCATACTGCATTACTTTTTTATTGCAATACGTAAACCAGTATTCAGTAAAAAGTACTGATTATTGAAAACAAAAATCAGTATTCAGTAAATTTTACTGATTACTGGAAAGAAAAATCAGTATTCAGTAAATTTTACTGTTTACTGAAAAGAAAAATCAGTATTTAGTAAAAAGTACTGATTTGTGTAAAAAAATTCAGTAAACATTAAATGACTGACAGTAGATACTGTGTGTTTTAAAAATGATATGTACGCATTGCTCACTTACATGAATAGTTGCATAGCTGAAAATCTGCATTTCGAAAAAAAATTAAAAACTGAAAAAATTATTTTATTTTATATTTTTCAGTATATTTTTTAAACTTGAAGTCTCAGCTTTATAAATCAGTTTTTATTTACCCAATAACACATTTCCTAATTAAAAAAAGTAAAAACATACAAAAAAGAAATATTCCTCGAAATTCAGTGTTTCAGTTATGCCACTATTCATGTAAGTAAGCAATGCGTACATATCATTTTTAAAATACACAGTATCTACTATCAGTCATTTAATATTTACTGAATTTTTTTACACAAATCAGTACTTTTTACTGAATACTGATTTCACTTTTCAATAATCAGTACTTTTTACTGAATACTGATTTTTCTTTTCAGTAATCAATAAAAAAAGAAAATACTGAAAAAGTACTGGTACTGAAAAATGCCCATCTATGATAAACATATTATAAGTTTATTAAAAGCTTATTTGATAAATACTGCATAGATTTTTTTCAAACAAGCCTTTCATAAATTTCTTATGAATACGGCTGATACACTACACATCGAACAGTCAATCTATATATGCACTAAAAAAATATCGAATATAAAAATCTATCTAACAAATAAAAATATAAAATATATTCAGTATTCATTTGACAATTTAATTCAATATATAAAAATTCACCTACAGAACTTAAAAGAGAATAAAGTAAAATATATTTCAAGAATTGTTAAATTTTATTATATACATAAGTATGTATATGTTTTTTTTTCTGTTAATTCACAATAACATAAAATTTGATAACAGTCTTTTATTTAAAATCATATTCTTAAAAATATCTCTTACGATTTTGATTATGGCATGATGGACCTGGAACTATGAAAACAGTTTCATAATCACGATAATGATTAGTATTGCTATGAAAATTCCAGTTAAGATAAAATTTTTTGTTATACAAATTAAAAAAATAAAGCCAAATAGATGAAATAAGGGAAAAAAAGAAATTTATGAGTTAAACTTTGAAAGTTAATTTTTTTTTTGTTTTTGTAGAAACTAATTTCTGTTAAGCAATGTTTTCAAAATAAATAAGAAAACTGAATTACCAAATAAATACAAGAAACAAAAAAAAAAAAAAAACAAAATGTTAATGAGATAACTAAAGAATAATTAAAAAAAATGTACGAAAGAAACAAAAAGTTTTCGTCATCAAAATTATCAAACAAAATAGCCAAATTTAAAAGAAATTAATTTAGAAATTTCTTTGCAAATAAAAGCAAAAAAAATTAATAAAATCATGACAAGTATACTTCAAGTAAGTGAGTAAGTAAAAGTACAAGTAATTAAAAATATTACAGAATAGAAGGATCGTGAGTTTCAAATTGCCAAATATTTGTGAACAGGTACTTCGAGTTTTAGATCCCGCACAATATCTGGTCGTTATTCTGTATTTAACCCTAGGATTACCAGAATGGTCTGGCCAGACAAAATTTCACTTGTGAGTGCAATATCTTTCATATGTAGCAAAAAATCAAAAAAAGAGGGACGTAAGTTCTATAAATGGAATGTGCTGAATCGAATGAAACTTATTTGGAATCGATCGGAGCATTTTTGGGGGGTGAAATTCAAGTTTTATGTGATGGTATATTAAATTAACCTCTTGGTCTGTCCAGACCACGAAGTATTGTTTACATGCTTTTCGTATGTTTTGTAAAGCAAAATCAAACGACTTGGCTAAAAAAAAAGCGTATCCGCTCCGTAAATATGTGTGTTGTGTTAAAATTTTCTGTAAGAAAAATTTTTGCTAGCAACTTGTGGTAGAGCCAAACATTCAAAAAATGTAATCCCCTTGTTTTGATCATGCGAGCTAAATAAACTTATAGTTCATTTCATTCGTGCTTTTGATTTGCAAGAATAGAAAACAAATCTGTCTGTGAATATTTGTTTTAGATCTTCAGTTATAAAAGTATTGAAAGTCAATAGCATATCAGGATTAGATATCGTTGACATGTTTTTGACTAAACCAGACAAATTCCAGCGTTTAACAACTGCTGCAAAAAAACGAGCTGAGGATAAGATGATAGCTTATCTAGTTGTTATGGCCATCTAAGTAAGTAAGTATGCCTACAAGCTCTATATTAATACATATTTGTATGTTTTTCGTTACTTTACCCTAATTATCTTGAAGTGTATACAAGAAAAAAAAAATAAAAAATCTGTTATAATTACCTGATACAGGAATGAACTTTTTTAACATTAAAATAAAATTAAATAATTACAAACAAAGTGGTTTAAAGAAAAACAAATTTACAAACAAAAAATTAAATATATTTAATAAGAAATACCAAAAAATAAAACACAAAATTAAAATAAATAAATTATATATTTAAAATTAATTTAACTTGAAGGTAATCAACTGAAAGTTGAAATATATGAAAAAAAGTTACTCACTTTTTTAAAGGCACTTGACTAGCGGAAATCGAGCCCGTATTACGATTATGCATTTGTTGTATATGATGTTGATGTTGTTGTTGTATATGTTGATTTTGTTGTTGTAAATGTTGTTGCTGCTGATGATGGTGTAACTGCCGCTGTTGCTGCTGTTGAATTGAAGCCAGCACAGACGGCGGTTGCTGTTGATGATGAAGATGATGATTATTTGCTGATATATTACGGGCATCCGTTATCCTGCAAGCTACCATGTTGAACTCTGTAAACGAATTATTTCTAAAATTAATTTTTTTGTGGAGTATTGAGCCGTCCTTATGTTAAGCACATATAAATATACAAACAAGTACAACATCATCGTATATATATACTAAATATTTATGTATATGTATATACAATATAAACATATACAACAAATAAGTAAATGCATATACTTATATAATGGTTTATGAAAAATATATGTATATATATAAATTAGTGATTATATAGAGAACAAGAAATATGCCAATTAATAGAGAAATGAAATTACTTTCAAATTAAAGCCTCTATTTTCTTTTTTTTTCTTTCTTTGAACGTTAAGAAGAGGAAGCATGTTATGAACAGTAGTAGTAGCAATATTATGTATTGTATGTATGTAATAAAATTTTTCGTTACTATATGGTTTATATAAATAAATAGGATATTAATATTATTTTCATATTTTTTCTTAAGGTCTCATGTGAGTGTTTCTACTCTCCACCACAATTTGATAACGTTAGTAAATGCTTGAGAAGTATATTAGTTTTAACGAAGAAAATTAATTTTGAAACATTAACAAAAAAAAAAAAAAAAAATATCTGCTAAGAGTACACATACAAAGCCAAAATGTAGGAAAAAATATATTAAAAAATGAACAAATAATTATTCGTCTTTTTTTTCTTTTAAATATACAAACAAGCTAAAGCAAAATTTTGTTTAATTGGTACTCATTTGTTATTTCTTAAAAGTTTACTTTAGTTTACTATATAATGGACTATAATTAAAAGGAAAAAAAAAACAAAAACAAAAAAGAAAATAACAGGAAAATGCTTTTAATAGCAGTAGTTAGTAAGTAATTAATTTTAAAGACTATAAGTTTAAAAAAAATTAATTTCTTGGAATGTTAATCGCAAATATTTAATAATACAAACATGTTGACTATAATTAAAAAACTTAAGAACTATTATAAAAAAGGAAGCAGAAAAAACCTTTAAACTTCAAATATATATTTTGTAAAAACGTTTTAATTATTTTCTTAATCGGATTATATACCTATAACACACAATTCTTTACCCCGATGTTAGAATTAAAAATCCTTTTAAAACAAATTACATTTCAACAAATCTCTAGTTTTTTTTTAATTTTTTAATAAAAGCAAAGTATCGATAATTTGTTTTTAAGGATTTTATTTTTTTAATTGTAAAAGCACTCGAAATATTGAAGCAAGATTTCAATTTGCCGCCATTAAAAAAGAGCAGTTTCACAACTGCCCCTTTAGATTTAATAAAAATAGAGCATTATACGTTATACCAACGTAGTTTTTGTTATTAAAAAATATTTTAAAAATAATGAAGGTTTCGAAGCTGCAGTTAAGATATTTTATCCAAAATTAAAAGAAAAATTCAAGGAGGACGCTATGGTTGTCCAAAAACAAGCCATTCAAATTTCAATATCGAAGCAGTGGATAGAAGTATTGGCTGAAATCTCGGAACTTTCACTTGATGTCGTTTTCAAGAATAGCATATTTGCAGAAGCTTTCTACAGATCATTATTGTCTCTATGCTTTCAATCCAATCAACATAACAACTGAAGCCTAATGATCATGAACAGCAAAAAGTGTTCATAAAATAGGTTATTGGTCATCAACAAGTGGATGTAAAATAATTCTATCCGATGAAGGATATTCTCTCCATGCCTACTCATGCAGTACATTGTGCTGGTCTAGGAAAATACTTTATGGGAGTGGGTAAAGACGGAGAAGTGCTTTTGGACATTATCAACTGTTAACTTAGACTTTGCTATAGAAGAAAATTTTTAAAATCTGCAATCGTTTTCGGATATCTCATCCTATGTCGGAGATAAATAGCCGAAAACGGATTGCAGATTTTAAAAATTTTTGTGTCAAAATATAAAGTGGCATCATTAACCCGAGATATATAAAATGGTGTATTGAGCATGACGATATGTTAGAATTGTATGTTTTCGTTATAAATATTTCGTAATAAACTAATCGAAGCCTTGTCAAATTCATCACATTTGTTCTCTGTTATATTCTTCTTTTATCCCATTATTGCATTAGAGAATCATTGAAAAATTCAATCGAATTTCATTTAATAGAATTTAATGCTGTTCAAATTAAGGCGCTTAATGGCAAAAAATAAATATTCTACAGACAATAAAAAATTTAAGGAAATTTCAATTTATCCCACACATATGGCTTTATTTAAATAAAAAATTGATGAAAAATATAATAAAAAATAACATTCTATTGTTTTGCAAATGTCATAAATTAAATTTTAATCTGACAAAACAAAATTAAATTTTAATGTTTTCTTTTTATTCTACAAGAATAAAGAAATGAAGACAACAAGTTTTAAATATTTAGCAGAGAGTTTCAAACAAATAATTTAATATAAAAACTCAAAGAAAATAATATACACAAACACATATACATACATACACATATAAGTATGTATTATTTTTTTAATAAAGCATTTTCTAATTATTCCTATTTTTTATCATGCATATACAAATAATAAAAAATAAGATCTAAGAAAATAAACTATTTTTTAAGTATTTTTTCTATGACAATACAATATAAACTAATAAAAAATAATAAAGCAGTATTAGAAATTTAAACAAAACTCAAAAACTATACAAAATATTCATCAGATGTATCTTTACATACACATATACATATGTATATAATCTTCAAAAAATATAACATTTAAGAATTTGTTTGTTTTTTTCGATAATAACACTGTGTAACAAAAAAAAAATCAAATATAATTGAAATATTTGTCAAGTGATAACATTTTTCTAGCAGGTATTGTCGCGTATAGCAAGAATACGTTTTTAAAAAGAACCAACGACTTCTAAAATGCACAGGAAGTAAAGTTAAAATAAAAAAACACGACGCAGTAACTTAAACATTTTGTTAACGTCAACATTTTGAAAAGCACTAAAAACATTGCTAAAAGAGCTAAGTTTGTGACTTCGCTGTTCTTCAACAATTTTATTCTGCATGAGTTAGATAAGCGGATTACGCTTGGCAGACACCACTGCATCATAAAAGACCAAAAAAGAAAAGAAAATTAAAATTTATTAATAAATAGTATATTTAAAATTCTACGACTTTCATTATATGTTAAATATTTTTTCATTTAAAATTCATAAAATTCTTATACAATACTATCAGTTTTGGGCACTTGTGACGTAGATGTTTAGAAGAAACTTACTCTGAAAACAGGAATAAGTCATCATTGTTAGAAGTCTTTGGCAAATTAAAAAAAAAATTCTTGTTATACACGATAATAGCCATCATATTTATCACACAATGTAATCTATTGTTTATGGTTGGGGAGTACAACACACATTACATATAATTTATTTAAACAAAATTTTTTGTTTCTTTTTTGTTGTTAATTTGGGGCTACACACATACACATACAAATATACATTTAATGCAAATTTTATGCATTTAAATTTTTACTTTGTTTTTAATTTGAATATTTAATATATTAACGATAAATTATGTATTTCATATATTTATACGTTCATTAGGATCGGGCTTTACTAGGTGATTAAAAAAAACAGAAAAAAAACTAAAGCATGAAATGGTTTTTTAATGCAAATTGTATGTACGAGTATGACTTAAAATATATACAAAATTATTGTTTTTTGTATATTAATAGCGATGTCATAAATTACCGAGTGTACATAATAAACGCAAGTAAGAAAAACATTTACTTTTGTGTTATTCTAGAAATTGATGAAGTGCGTTGATTTAAATTGATTTTAACAAAAATAAATATAAAATTTTTCGTCAAACATGTGTTTACACAGAAAAAATATTTAAGGAGTTTCGTTAAACAAAATATAAAAGCAATATTTTTTAAACGTTTAATTTTTGTCTTTATACACGACTACTCCAACAATTTGATTTTAGTCAGATTAATTCTGAGTTTTGAACCAATTGGACAATCGAGTGGGTATGTCCAGAGAAACGAATTCGAGTGAATTTGAAATCTAATAAAATTATAATTTTAAAATGTGAAAAACTATTACATTTTTTTTAATTCGATTAATGTATGCATTTAAGTTACATTTGTCTTTAAAGACAGACATTCGCTTTTAATAACACTCGAGTTCGTTTTTCAGAACTTACACGAATATTAATGCTAGTATATGTTGTAACTTTCACTCAAGATTTTGAATAGTTTTAAAAAATATATGTGTTTTTTAAATACGTAGTTTTTTGTTCAATTTTATTGAAATATTTTCTCTGTGTAATTTAAATAATGAGTGTGTTCTTATTAAGATGGAATTAAACTGTTTTAAGAGTTTAAACATGAATGGGAATAGAAGTAAGACTGCACAAAAGCACTAAGAATTTAAATTAAACAACTGTAGAGTATCTTGTATTATAAGTTTTAATGCAGTGTTTATACTACAACCAATAGTTCAATGATGTTTATTTATTTTGTAATCAAAAAGCATTGTATGAAATGATATGGCATTGTATTTCGTTTGACGGTAGAATATTTGAAAGCAAAATATAATTTTGAAGTAAGACAGAAAGAAACTATAGTAAGTACATACAAATACTTCATGTTTACATTGCAGCAGTTACGTTCACGAAATTTTGGTACTACTTAGAAACAGTATTTGCCGGTAAAAATCATATTAAGTTAATTCGTATTATGTACGATTAAAATATTTCGGCGGTTACCTCTCTTCTGACAAAAGCTCTGAGAGTAACTGATTGCCATGAACAAGCTTCTCAAGTCTGTCGTTCGGAGTCGACTTTAAACTATAGGTCCCGGTATTCATGGATAAAAATTAACACACACAACATGGGTGCTGCCATAAGCTAGGCCGTAACTCTGAAACATTGTATTCTAATTTTTACAATTTTCTATATGCTGCTTACTGTCCTCTACGTGTTTATTGCTTTATGTCTTACATAGACAAGAAATTCTGCTAATAATTTTAATTACTGGTATTTATGTTTGGAAAATATAAAAAAATTGGCAGAATTCATGCAATTTTGTATATCTTCAAAAGAAGAAAAACCATAAAAAACTTTTGGTGTAAAACAACAAGACACAGAATATATCAATTCATCTTTTGGGTTTTTGACGAACTAAAATATGTACAGGTACATTGAATTCCATTAGCGCATGTAATTAAGCTCTGTGATATTGTAGATTATTTTTTACTTGTTTTTAAATAATTTCATAATATAAAAAATTTGCTGCATAACATTTCTAAATTTTTCTGTGACACAGTATTATGTGTGCACTCATAAACTTTTTTGTTTGGCCTCTGAAATATATTATATATTCCTGTATATGTATATATTGTTACGAAGAAATAATTTTAAACTAGTTGTTGTTGCCTTTAAATTAATTTTTGTTACTATTTCTAGAATTTCAGTTATGCACATAATTTATTACAATAACAAAATACACATAGAACAATCGAGTATGTTATTACAATAAAAATATACATGTGGAATAGAGAACAGTTTGATTGCCTGTTTATGAGCTTTGAATGCATTCATGAGTATAATGTTGTCAATTGTTACTCTTTTATTTAAGCAATACAAGACAACATAATAACATAATGTTTTCTCCTAAAGTCATCTACCACTCAAAACAAGCAACGAACGGTCAGTGAAAAGTTTGAATGGTTGACATGCCTATTGGATGAAACTTAATATATATTTTTTTTCAAAAGTATGTGGGTATATTTACAGCCTGTTCATAGAAGACTAGTAGTTTAAGATGTTTATATGAAAAACACAAATTTGAGTGTTTTTTTTTTTTTTTTTTTTTTTTTTTGGTGTTTCACATATTAAGAACATATAATAGCTTTATTAAAAAAGAGAGTATGCAAAAGACAATGAACACAAATAAAGTGCATGAATAAAGCAACATCAGTAGAAATTGATGTTGAATGAATGCATAGCAAAAGCAACAAATGCATGAATACTTAGCAAACGTGAATACATTCAATATGTTCTCTGATGTAGAACAATCAAGTAAGTTTAAAATTATAGAAAATTCAAAATAGTAAATAAAATCATTGTTGTAAAGTTATGCTAAAAAAAACTAGTACATAAACACAGTAAAAATTACTAGAAAAATTGCAGCTGCTATAAATAGATCCCTCCATTACTGTCTTAAGTTAGTTGTGAATAAAACATCATTGAGCGTAAATAAAAGCCTTAAAATCGAAAAGTATTGGTGTTTTTAGTTCACAATGAAGAATTCTTGAACTCATAGTAACATGCAAGTTAATTTCGGGCTGTCGCGTATGTCAAGATCTTTGTGAATGCAAGGGTTAAGGTTAGTTTTCAAATTTGACTACTAAGAATTCCATAATCTTGCACTTAGAAAGCTTTTCTATAAAAGTAAAATGTATACTTAAGGCCTTTTAGATTTAAAATGACGATTTATTTGTTATCAAAAGAACGTACTCAACCGGAACTACATATTCATACTCTACATATTTCACAGTTCTCTCATATTATTAATAATAAACTTTAATGTTTTACAGCAAATGTTTTGTAGTATGATCGTGGTATTAAAAAAGCTTTACATAAAACAAAATTCTTGTCAAAAACTTTGCTCAAATATATTGTCTACCGTCAAATATTTGTCTTATGTGAATGTAACTTAAGCAAAAATAATTTTCAATTTTTTTTTAATTTCTCCTTTATAAATAAATATAATACATTTACTATCGTATTCATTAAAAGATAAAACAGTTTTAAAATGTGTTTCATGTTCAAATTTTTTTGCTTTGAATACAGTTTAAAACCATTAATAATTCATTATTTATACGCCGCCACATAACATTTAATGATAGAGATATTAAATGAAACATAAAATGATATATTATTTAAAGTTTTTATGCATTTTAATGGAAAATAAAGTTTAACGAAAAAAGTGATGTTAATGTATAAAATGATTTGATATTTTGGCATATTTGTACGCATTGGTTTAATTTAATTTTTTTTTTATTTTTGAAAAAATGAGCTAAAAGTGCTAAAAACAAATGAAATGCTTTAAAAAAGAATTAAAAACCAACGAGAATATTAACGATATATTTGCATGTTTATTTGCTTGTTGACTGAAATGAGAAAAATCCTTTTTTTTATTTTCTGATATTGTTTTTGTGTTTAAAAGATTTATAATTTTTTTTATTTTTTTTTAAAGATACATCTAAACACTCAGATGTAGGTTGATGTTAAAGATAGAGAAACACTATTAAGTAAATGTGAAAAAACTTACCCCATTTGTTGTTTATACTCTTTATTTATTAATATATTAACGTACTTGCTGTTTGTTTAGAATAGCCGTTTTTGTGGGGGAAAGGGGGAAATGTTGTTTTAAAAATTATAAAAACAAAGGATGTTTTTCTAGGCTTTTGTGGCCTAAAAATTTTTTAGAATTTTTACCAAAAAGTAAACAATCCTTTGTTTTTATAATTCACGTTTAAAATATTGTCATTAGAGGACATGCTAACGCTGTTTTTTATATCGTTATTGTTTTTTATATATTAAAAAACGCGATCATTTTATACATTTTTAAATATATTTTGTAATATTTTTCATTTGCATTCTTTTTTCTATGTTAAACCATACTTTTTCATTTTTTCTTTTTTTTAAATTTTTTATTTTTGTGCGTGAATTGTTTACAAAAAACGTCTGCCCAGAATTTTATCTGCACGACCTTTATCCGGCAAGAACTTAGCTCTGGGCAGCAGCAACGACAATTTCGATTTTTTTTAAATACATAAAAATCGTTCTAGGTTTTACTAAGAACTTGCTTTCATTATTAGGTTTTCGGGTTAAAGGTCGTTTAAGAAAATTGTAACTTTTGTTTCAACAAATTTAAATATATTTCTTCGTTTAAAGAAAATTTATATTTAAATTTGTATTTTAAACAAAAACAGTTTTATACTGTTGTGTAAAAAGACAAAATTTGTTTGTTAAGTGTTTGTTTTATATATAGGGAAACTTTGTAAAAATAGTTGTTAACAAAATTAACAATAAATGAAAAATTAAAATAATAATAAAAAAAAAAAAAAAAATAAAAATAAACAAAACACATAGGGGAAGTTAAATTAAAATTTTGCTTTCTTTTCCAAATTAAAAATTGGAATTTTGTTACTTTTTTTTAATACTTTTCTATACACAATTTTTTTCTTCTTTATAAAGACTAACATCAAACATTTAGGGAATTTATGATAATGAATTTATAACATTTAGCGGTTTAGCTAGAAATATATTTATATATTTGTTTTTTTTATTTTTATATATATTTTAATATTTATATGTATTTTTTTTTTAATTTTTAAATATTATATATGAATACAATGAATATGATGTATGTGTATGATGCGTATGCATGTATGAGCTAAAATATATATTTATTTTTTTGTAGATGATAAACTGAAAATTAAATTTTATGAAAAAATTTCTGAATTTATATAACATGCAGTATATGTATGTATATATGTATGTAAAATAATTTAATATCACAAAAATTTGAATAAATGTATACATCAAAAATGAAATAGCCTACAAAGTACCATCATCACACAAAGGCTAAAATATTTTTTTATTATTTCATAAAATTTCAATTACATTGGTTCTGATTAAACAATGAATAAAACTTAATTGTTTATACTGTTTGTTTTTTGCAGGGTTTTTGCAGGGTTTTTTGCTGTAATAACACAATTATCGCTTTTTGTTTTATACAAAATTTTGTTGTATTTTAGTTTTAATTACTTTCTGTTTCGTCATTAACGCTTTTATCAGATTAGAACAAAATTTTATTAGATTACAGAAAACACTGTAGGTGACTTTCTTAATTAACTGCCCATTATACCAATGAAAAGTTACGACCCTAGCTAAATGGTGATATACAATTGTCTCTTAAAAATCATGAAGTGGATTTTTCGTACACTTCCGAAGGGTCAGACAGTTTGACATTGATCACAATTCGAATGATATGTATCACTATTACTAACACTAGAGGCTTAATTTGATTTTTAAATCAATATAATAAAGGAAATTTTAAATATATCATAGCGAAGTTTCATGAATTTAGTATTTAATGACTATAGATTGCTTCTAAAATAATTACAAAATAATTTTTACTACATAAAATAATGCGATAAAGAATGTGTCGTATGCCTTTTTGTTAGTTTCTTATTACAGGTCTAATTATAGTCGGCGTGCGGGAGTTTATGTGCAGCGATGCCAATTAGTGCTTTTGGCAGTATTTTTGATGCTTTTTGATGTTCCAAAACGACAAATTTTTAGCTCTGGTGCCAAAAAAAGAAAAAGCACTAACTCGGTGCTTTTTAAATTTTCCAATGGTGCCTTTAGTGTATTTTAGAAATTTAATTTTGTAACTTTATTATTTTATCTCTGTTAAATTTGTCTCTTTTTGTATTGGTAAATCCTAGGATGCTCATTTTAGACTGATAATAAATAGTAATTTTTTCATTCATCTGGACAAGCCGGTTTTGATTGATTGTCTGAAAGGGAAAGTCCCATTATAATGAAAATATCATTAAAAGAAACAAGTCAGAAAGAATTTCTTTTATTTTTCAAAATGAAAGTGATTTTTTCAAATGAAAACTGATATTTTATTTTAAAACACTGTTTTGTATGTAAAAGGTCACAAACACTCAACGTGGTCCACCCTTTAAAAAATGGATGCGGCCCACTAAAGATAATAAAAAATCACGTTAAACTTTATTTTGTATTGCTTTATACAGAAAGACTGCTAAGAAACTAGGAAATTTTTCAAAAACTTGCTCTTTTAAGTGATGATATGGTAGTAACAATAAAAATGGTGTTGTGAGTTTCGTAAAACATTTCACATTAAATATGTAGATGCCCGGAGTATTTCTAAAATAGAAAATGGTTTAAATCTCGTAATATTAAACACTGTGAGGAGAAAAGTCAGCATAGGGCCGACCTTTTTTGGATAGAAGTCAACAATTTTAAGAATTCAATTAAAGAAAATCAATTTTTGGAATTATTTAATTTTATAATCAGAATTTTTAATTTACCGTACTCAAATACGGAAGTTGAAAGTGCATTTTAGTTCAATGAATTTGGTAAAATCTAAATTAGAAACAGATTATGTCTCAATTTTGTCAACTCCATTTTGCACGTTAAATACGGACGTCGACGTTATAATTCGTGTTGTAATGTATTTCTTTATAGTCTGCAAAGTTATTTCTTATGAAAAAAAAAATTATATTTTAATTTTTTTATTGTTTGACTACAACACAAATTCGATATATGTATATAATCTCTTTTTATATACTATAATATTTACTAGCAAATCAAAACAAATTTGTTCTTCTTTGGAGGAACAAAATGAATACATACAAAGTATCTTATACAACCACCATGACTAAATCAAATAAACTTAGTGCCATTTTACGCCTTTTTAGTTCGAAGTTACACTTTTTAGTGTTTTTTTTTTTAATTTTGATGTGATTTTTGTATTAAAAAAGTTGGCATCACTGTTTATGTGCTCTATCCGCCATTTAATATTTTTTATTGTCAAGTCTGCAAACCGTTTTCGGATATCTCTTCCAGATGCGGAGATAAATAGCCGAAACGGATTGTAGATTTTACAAATTTTGGTGTCAAAAACCTAAAGTGGTATCATTAACTCGAGATATATAAAATGGCGGATAGAGCAGATAAACTCCCACACTTGTGCAGCATTGATGCAAAGTAGAAAAGGGCATCTTGGTGATTATAAAGTATCAGACAAACAACTGTTAAGGTTGGCACCTGCCAACTTTTTAAAAATGTCAGAGTGACGAAACGGGTTAAGATACTATAGAAACCCTAATTTAGTTGATGGCTGTTCAATAGATTTTCAGCTTGAAGTACTTTTATTAACTCATACATTAAAGAATGAATGAAATAAGTTGTTCTTCAAAAAAGGATTGTGCACAAATTTAATAAAATTAAATTTATGAAAAGAATATGGGAAAAATAAGTCTGAAATTCTGCATTTGGTTTCTAACACTATCATTGATGTTAAAAAGACTGCTTTGTCTGCTGTACCAAAAATAATGTAACACATTTTCTTTATAAATATTAAAAATTTTCTCATAACAATGAAATCCTAGAGATACTTCAAAGTGTAGGTATTCAAAAACATGATAAAGAATTTAAATATTTTTATAAATTCAATCAAAGATGACATGATATTTAATGATTTAAAAACAAATATGGTACCGAATGTTTTCCTTTTTTATGAGCTGTAAAAAAAATTAATTAAAATATGCATTGATATGTATTTAAATGATTTTCATATTAAAATTAATGATTAATTTATGAATATGTGTGATAACATGCAACCTTTTCTCTGTAAATTAATTGCTAACCAACAATTAAAACTAAAATTAAAACAAAAAGAAAAACAAAACTAAAAAAGAAAAAGTACAAATAAATGAAACAGAATAAAATAAATAAAATAATAATTTACTTGTTTGTTAATATTGTTTTGAACAATTTATTAAAAATGCCAGTCATTTTTTAGTTAAAGTAAAATATTCAATTTTGTATAAATAAGGAAAATAAAATTATTAAAAGCTTTAAATTCAATTGAAATGGTAGAATAGATTTAAATTTTTAAAATTAATTTTTAGCATTTAAAATTTAGATATTATTTTTAATTTCAAATAAAGAGAGAAGTTAATTAAAGTAAATTTCTTAAATTTAAAATTCGTATATATAAGTAGAAGTTTCATTGCAAATAAATTTTTAAATTTTAATTTAAAATTTATTAAATAATAAAGAAACCTTTACTTGATTTACAAAACTGAAATCAAATTTTAGAGCTTTATTAAAAGTTGTATTAAATAGAGAGAGAGACAGAGATAGATATATTTAATTTTATGTAAGTAAATAGTTTAAGTAGAAAAAAAAAGTACCATTTCAATGCTTTTGTTTTTTTTTTATTATTGCAGACTGTCATTGTTTGTTTTACCTTTTTCCTGTTTTCGTCGTTTACGTTTATTGCAAATTTTTACGGCACAAACCGATAAAATGATCGCAACTATAAAAAACAGGATTCCCCCAACGACACCGGCCGTTATTGCTTTATGTTTTACTCGTGCCGGTACCGGAAATTTAACTTCATCACTGGATTCATAAGATTTTTCCGAATTGGCTAAAACGCGAAAATAATAGGTACGACCACCAACTAAATTCTTAACTAAATATTGTGTTTCTTCGGGTCGTATTTGACCACGATTTAGGGTCTTCCATTGAGCATCAGTACGATATTTAATTGTATAAAATTTAACGATATGGGCACGTTCCAATGGTGCTTGCCAAGAAATAAGAAAACCATTTGATACCTCTGTAACGGTTAAATTACGTGGTGGTCCTGGTTTTGGTCCTGTTAGCATATGTTTATGGATTTTGTTTTTTGTAGCATAACATGAAATGAGAATGAGACAAAGGGAAAAAAGAAACAATTAATTAGTATTTTATTATTTTAAAAATATTTGGGGTACTCACAAAGTGTGCTATTATATCTTATTGTCATAAAGTTGTCATTTATTGTATTAGTAAGAACAGTTTTTGTATTATTAATAAAAGAAATAACAACTTTATGACAATAAAATTTAATAGCACACCCTGTGAATCCCCTAATTACATATATCATATAAATAAAGAAATAAAATTTTACAAATATTTTAAAGCTCTTTTTTTAAAATTTAAATTTTTGTTTTCATATTACCTGGGTGTCCTAGCTTTAACTATAAGTATTTATTAAATTAATTAAATAAATTATTTTATACAAATAAATTTAATTTTTATAAACGTAATAAAATAGGTACATATAGTCGGGCATATCTTGTAACACGGATTTGAGTGAAATTGGAATCGAGAGTTTTTTTGAAAGATAAATAAAACTTAAATGCGCAAATTTTTTTCAGTTTTGGTATTCAAAGAAGTTACTTTAATGGTTATTAAGCGAGTAAAAAAAAGCATGAAAACTTTTTCACATTATTATAAATTAAAAATTTCGTTTGACTTCAATTTCACTTGAATTCGTTTTACAGAACATAAGTCTAAGCATTTCAACAAATTTTTTGTTTTCAATAATATCAACTTAATAAACACGATGTTTATGTGAAGTATACCGAAATGTTTTCAACATATTCCTTAAAATATTTTATAACTAATTTATTAAGTTTAATATATATTCCAATATTCCACCTAAACCACTGACAACATAAACGAAAGATCAAAAGAAAAGCGCCACCTATTGGGCAGTAGAAGAGATAACAGCTATACCTACTTAGCGAAGGCACTGAACACACACAAACAACATGCAACGATGAGGCTATTGCTGTTGATCATTCAAGGGTGAATGTGCAACACTGGACCTTGCAAAACTGTAATTAGTATAATTCCTAAGCTGCTTAATAATAATATAAGAATAAATATATACTCTTCGTTCCCAAAAATTTCAATACAATGCACAGCATCAGCACAGGTTTACCTCTGAGTATTAGTCCAAATAATTTTCTTTATTCAATTAAGTAACTAAAAAATTAATTGTAATTTACTTTCGATATTTTTATAAAACTAAATACTTAATTTGTAACGCACCTAAACATAAGAATAGTGAAGTATAGAAAATAAAAAGTATTAATAATTAAAGGACTTTCAGCTTAATAAATTTTTTAAAATATTTATTAAACGAACAAATCAATAAAATTAATGTAAAATCATATTTCCTGAGGTCATAAATCTGAAAACTAAGGCGCTTTATAGTGAACAATTAGAAAATAAAAAAATTATTTCATTTTCAAGAGACTACAGTTCGTAGAAAAGTACCCTCATTGGATCGATGTGAAAAGGAAAAGAGTACTATTTTCAAGAGAAACAAAAATTAATAGAATTTCTCCCGATGGAAAACAATACGTTCGCTTGCAAATATTGGAAGAATTTCACCCAAAGTATACCAGGGCACCTTTAAAGAATGGAGGAGGTTAATCATCAGGTGGTGTTGGGCCGCTTCACAAAATTGAGGGATATATGGATGAGTCAACGCATAAGTATACTAAGGGATACAATGACGATACATAATTAAATATTTTAGTATAATTTAGTAAATAAATAACTATATACATGAAAAATCTATAATATGTACCAGTAGTAGTTTTTAAAACAAAAATTTGATAAATCATTCAACTTGTCAAATCCTCTAAACCCACCTTAACACCTAAATTTTTTAAAAAACGAAGAAAAAACAGTACATTCATAATAGAGAAGAAAAGTGATTTAAAGTGACAAGTGTCAAGGTGTTAGACACGGCAACAACCACATTCGCCATTTCAAGTTATACAAAGGATGAGAAAAACTGAAAGAAAAAAAAATTACAATAAAAATTGTAAAATTTAAAGCTAAAGAAATAGAATACATAGGACAACGCAAAAAAAAAAATTAAAAGAGAGAGAAAAACAAAACATAAGAAATGTCAAAAGTAGAACTATTATTTACAATGGTAAAGATATAATAAAAGTTATCTGAAATAAAAATGAAAACGTAAAGACCTGTGTGTATATTTATTTTATGTAAACACAAGCAAATCTATGTACTTATACATACAGGGTGTCCCAGAACTCAACATCAAGCCCAAACTAGGTGACAGTATTGATTGTAAGCATCGTGGAAAAAGTAAAAAAAATAAATATATTCCATGCAGTTTGAAAGTTATGGGCATTTAAGGAAAACCTAGAAATTTTGTCAAACTGTAACCATTTTTTGATTATTGTGGTTAATTTTTTATTCTTTTTGTTCATTTGAACTTTCGAACCGTAGCACAGTGGTTCAGTAGTAGGACATAGGATTAAAATCACGATGTTCGATTTTTTCACCGTTAGTTTGTTTTAATAAGTACTTACTATAAGTGGCACTACTAAAACATGCAAAAAGATTTTCAATTAGTTGTTTTTTACACTAACTTTTGTGCATTGGAAGTGAACAAATCAAAACAACTCTCCTTATCTATAATGTAATGTGCTAATAAAGTTAATATATAGTATGTGTTTTTCACGGAAAAAATTATTTGTAACCTATTGTTTTACAATGGATATTCAAGTTGAAGGTGTGTACCGTTATTATTATGTATTTATTAACTTTTTATGCAAAATATATTTTGCTGAAAGTGGTTTTACGCCAAGTCCATTTTCACATAGATTAAAAAAAAAAATTTTTTTTTAATGAAACTTAACTATGATGACGACGTATGCCGCGTTTCAGTTATATATCAAAATGTTAGTCTATATCTCTACTTTCAATTTAAAAAAAAAATTATTTGCGTTTGTTTGCGTTTGTGCATGGTACAGATGGTCTACGTTTCTACGACTAGATTAGTTGCACATATTTTTCACTTATCTTTTATCGTTCGTTTTCACAAATTTCTATGCAATACTTGTCAAATAAACCCTCAATAAATCTAAAATATTTTTTATGGGCAGTATAGTGCGTGTTTTTCAAAGAAAATATTATTTGCGACCTATTATTTTACAATGGATATTCAAGTTGAAGTTTTGTACCGTCCATTATAATTATATTTTTTCTATTTTTTTGGAAAAAATTTATTAAATAAGGTGCTGTTATTAATTGTTCTTTTGAAAGAATTTTTGTATTTGACACATGGCTGTCGATTAAGGAAAGTTTGACCGAAAGTGAGCGGCGTAATCATGTATTTCAAATCTTAACGAAGTTAATGCCACATGCGGAACATTTAAACATTGGCAGTTTTGAAATTAATATAACCAACCTTTGTAGAAGATGGGAAACCTACTGGAAACAAGTTAACCGATCATGTTTGCGTATGGTGACTAAATATAGTGACTGGCTTGACTAAATCGAAGTTTCTGAACTACCTTCGAAAGTACGGGGCATAGGGAATATAAACAGGCATTTTCAGAATCCAGTAAACAAGATAATAGTTTATTTGTTATTTCAGACTGTCCACTTCATTTAATTTGTAATTCAAATACTTCCGATCCAGACCAAATTATATGGAAAAACTCATGCCCTTCTTCCACTAGGTTTTGTAGACTTATTCGATTTCAGTTTACTAAACAAACAAAAGATCTTTCTATGCAAGAAGAATCCTATTTTAAACATAAAATTAGCCATTTACAACCATCCATAATTAACAAAAACAACAACGGAATTAAAGTAGTGCATTCTTTACAATTAACTGTGGTTGATGGTAAAGTCTGTAGTGCTTTAAGTAACACACCGTGTAGTAGATGCTATATTTGTGGTGAAGCACCAAAAGATATGATATTGACACTTGTTTAAGTAAACCTGTTATTGATACTGCTAGATATCAGTTTGGGTTATCTTCTCTGCATTCATGGATAAGATTTTTCGAATATTTCATACACTTATCTTACCGATTAGATTTTAAAAACTGGCACGCTCGTTCAGCAGATGAAAAGGAGCTTATTGCACAGAAAGAACTATATGTTCAGCAGCAGTTTAGGACACAATTAGGTTTAATTGGCACATCCAATGACGGAAACACTGCAAGAACTATTTTTTGGAATTCTGCTATATCTGCTGAAATAACTGGCTTAGATCAACCCGCTGAATCTTGTAATAAATTATATAATCAATTCAGACGAAGCATGTCTCGTGTTGCTACTAACACTGATCTTTTGCATAGACTTCTTCTAAATTCCCACCCGCTAATTTCCTCTTTACGTAAATTACCACAAAAGAAGAAGTCTATGCTGTCACCTGAGGTCTTAAGTATGTTAAGTTTTTGAAAATAATGTAAAAATGTTGTATTAAATTGGCGTTACAAAATTTATTGCTTTTTATTATTTTTTCTTTAATTAATGACTCACATTTTTTATAAATAAATTATAATACTATTATCCTTGTTGATTTTTTTTCTATAATTTTACCCTAATTGACCCTTAATAGCGTAAACACAGACATTCATATAAGTTTTTATGAGTATAGCTAAGCAAACTACGCATGACCGCCTTCCTTAGAGACTTGAACCACTGTGCGTAGCGGTAAATAGCATTTCTAGAACCACAGTAAAAAATAATGCCGCAATTGCCACAAGATTTTCTAGAATTAAAACTATTTGTTAAACTATAAATTTAAAATTTTTAAAATTTTTCGTTTTTGAAAGGCCCTCCTTTAACCCTAGTCCTTATACCCAACATTTGTTATACATAAAAACGTATACCCAAGTACAGGTGTGGCCAGTAGCAATTTTTCATTACATTATCTGAGCAAACATTATTTTTGTTAATTCATTTTTGTAGCTTAATACACTTTCGTACGATGAAGATAACGGCTTAAAAATCCACGCTGAAGTTAATTCTATGCAAATTAATTAAAAGATGCAGCTAAATTCGTTGCACATGATGGTATCATATAAAGCACGCTATCGAGACTATCACGCCGTGCTAGACAACAAAATATATTGCGACATCGAAGTGACCCGGTAATATATATAGCTACTAGAACATTTAAGTGTTATATGAGTGCAGAAATAGTGGATATGCTCGTAAAAATACGCCACAAAATTAAAAAACACACCATGCCGAGCATCCGGAGACGCCACCGTAACCTTAGAAGCATGAGACATTGAGCGAAGTGAATATGTTCATAGAAGTGCTTATTGTAGCTGCACAAGCGACGAAAGTGTGACATACCTGTGGTCGGTTGAAAATTACCCATTTTATCATTTTGTAATGGACTTCAAACAATTTGTGATTTATAAGTTTTGATTATTCAATCACATGAGGGATACGCCAACAAACCAACAAAGCTACACCAATCCCGAGTTATATGGACAATGATAAATTAAATTACAATACAATAAACTCGTTTTATCATCATAGACCAGGGTGTCTGGAGGGAATCGACCCACAACCGTCACACTGGCAGTCTACCACTAGATTACTGTGGCTATCATTATATAAATAAAAATATAAATGTACATTACCAACGCAAAAAAATGATTTAGTAGCCACACCTGTACTTGGGTATATGTTGTTGGGGGTCATGACTTTGGAAGCTCATAGCTCTTCAATACCTTAACTTAAAAAATTTATTGAGGCGTAAATCAACACAGATCCATCTTCCTAGATCCGAAGTTTCAGCTAAAAGTCGTAAACAGTTTAGAAGATACAATACTTCAAAGTTCAAATGGCCACACCTGTACTCGGGTATAACGACAATGGTTAAAAATAATGCACTAAAGTGCTTTGGGAAGTGCCATTAAAAGTTCGCGCATTTAAACAGGATTGTAAAATGGTACAAAATTTGTTGGTTTCATACTAAAAAAAATGCGTAAAAAATAAAAAGGTTAAGTAACCCGATTTTTGCTAAGCAATTTTCAGTTCAAATGCTTTTTATGGAGTTAAATGAAGCCGAACGAACAGACTATGAAAAATTTTCATATCACCAAGCAAAGGTTTAAGACTTATTTTACAATTGTGCATTGTTGGCATTCTCTTGATACAGAGAAAATCAAATATATTTGAAACTAAGTTCACCAATTTTTTTCTATATCTGGTCTAAAGCAACTTTTTGACTCGGCGATGGTGTAAATCAAACAAGATCTCAATCCATTTGCGGAAAACCTACGAAGTTGTTTCATAATATATTAGCAGTTGTGCTTTAACAACATCCGTATATTTTGCATTTTATTTATAGGTTCATTAGTTTTATAATTATGTAATGCATAGTTTTTCGGTTATTAAATTGAGCCACTTTTTATATAGTAGGTTTATACTTTTTTATATATCCTGCACTTACAATAGCAAAAAAAGTTTCAGAAAAAACATAAATATCTTAAAAAAAGCCGCAAAAAAAGCATTAAAAACAGCGAGTAGAACACTAATATGGTATGGTAAATATATAAACTCCATCAAAGTAAAGATTTCTACAACATAGAGTGGATTTGGAGGTTTTTATGATAAGTCTCAAGGAAATAAAACATTTTCTTCTTTACCGGATTTTTCTTAAATTTGCCTTTTTTTTTTGATGACTGTTACTGGTATTTAAATAATAAAATAAAGAAAACAAAAATGGCAGTAAATTCCTGGTATACAAAATGGAAATTGAGAAAGGAAATAAACCATAACTTAAGCACATTAAGGACAACACCGGAAATATATACACTTTTAATAAACACACACACATACATACAAATACATCCATATATTCACAGGACCTTGTTTACAAATGTCTATGGAAGCACATAGACTATTGTGATCAAAACACAAATGTGGATTTGTGTACTCGTGTAGCCATTACTAAGCAACAGAGTAGAAAATGTCAACAAAAAACAACAATAACATCTAGTAAATTGTTGTAGCAACGAAAAAAATTAAATTCATTTTTTTTACTTTCTTTACTATACGCACACACACAATACATATGTACATACAATCAAGTATAAGCAAATATATGTGTTTTAGCCTTAAAATGACCTTTTTTTGGTTATTTTGTTTTTTTGCTTAATAGTCCAGGTTTACTAGGCTGTGTACGTCAGTTTTATATTGTGCTGTCATTGTTTTGTATGGAATTATAAAACCATTTAGAATAAAAACAATGAATATTTTCTTTATGTCGCACTTTATGGGCACTTACGAAAGTAAGAACAACAAATTTAAATTTTAGTATTTTTTACATGATATTTACCAAAGTGGCTTAAGATTGCCCTGAAGGTGTCTAATCTAAAAGGAAAATTTATTTTTTCAATGATAAATTTTTTTAATGCGGCTTGCGCTTCAGATCAAAATCTTTGTTTTGACTAAAACCTAGGAAACGTATTCTCGTAGGGAATTACACTGTTCGATAATTGTTGTGTTTGTGTATTTATATCATTTTTTTTAAGTTAAATAAAGAAAATAATAAGTTCATGGTACTTTCGTATTAATGTACTTAACCTTTTCGCTGCGCAATTCGTTTTGAGATTTTGTGCCTGTTGTGCGCATTTATTTTAGTAGTTTCATCTTTATTCGTGTTGAGCAGTTTGACCATTTAAACGCTGCGAATTAATTCGTGTTGAGCTGTTTAAAGAAATTAAGTATTGCGAGTTTATTCGTGTAGAGTTTTTTATATTGTGCAGGTTTAGACAAGTTCGTAATTGTTATTATAATTTTTATAGCGAGAATACTCGTCTGGAGCAGCGTACGAAAATAAAATTAGAGCGAGAATATCCGTGTAGAGCAGTTAACGCAGTAACATTGGTAGCGTTAAATACGTATTAAACAGCAAAAATAATCGTATAGAGCAGAAAACATGAATAATACATAGTAAAAATAGTCGTATTGAGCAGCTAACTAATTTAAAACTAAGCGCGAAAATATTCGTCGGGAGCGTATGATACACAAGTTTTTTTTGCGAATATATACGTGTGGAGCAGCGAAAGGGTTAAAAAACATTACAATTTTAAAATTGTTCTATTTAAAACAAAACAAAGCATTATATGCAAAATCTTAAAAGAGGAATATATCGCATAAATACAATGCTGCCCGGTATTCCCAATCAGAAGAATGTTATTCAATATCGGAATGTTCCACATTTCTTAACTTTACCATATTCCACTTTACTGTTTATGTTTTACTTCATGTAGGAAAATGTTAATGGAATTAAACCCTATTACATATAATTTTTTTATAATTAAAATAAATGCAGTAACGTTAACTAATTATAGTGAAAGAAGTTCATGTTAGGGAAATTGTTCACTTTAGAGATTGTCGAATTTTACGAGAAAAGTATACAATTTTACAATATAAACTTGTGTTAACAAGATTGTTATTTGAATTATTAAAATATAAAACTAAAGGAAAACGAGATCGCTAGAAAATCATGGTTGTGATTTTTTCGTTTTGTCAAATTATAAGGATTTCAGTAGTGCCATCACTACAGGAAACATTGGTGGGCTAAAGATACTTTAAAAGTTAGTAAAGCAATGCTTTAATTGAGACATCAAAAAATTCATATACAATAAAAAAATGGTCTGCGTTATAGAGCTTTCTGAGTTTGTTTACATTACGATGTTCTCGTTAAATAGTGTTCACGTTATCACTGTACTTTGATTGTTATTTTGAAATTAAAATCTACAAAAAGAAAAATTTACATATTTTGTGATACCGAGTAATACTATAATTCCGCACGAATTGATTTCACTTTGTATACAGAACAGAAATGTTAGAATAGTCAACCACGAAAATCCTTGATGCATTTAAAGAACCTATAAATAGTTGTGGAAGGCTATAAAATGTTTTTTGTACTGCTTAAAGGGACTTTATTTCCGACAAAAAAATTTTGCCTGTTAGTTAGTTTTTCTGTCTCATCTTGCCAAAACATTGCCTCTTTTAAAAATCATTTTTCTAGTCTCTATTAAATATATCTATAGATTGCGATAAAACCAAATAAAAAAAGAAGATGTAATATACCACTTATAGAATATAGTAATAAGTATAATGCTGAATACTTTTGTAGAATATCCGCCATAAAAGCTTGATTTACAGTGTAATCGGCATTTGAAAATTGCAGCACTATATGCATGTCTCACCGTCATAAAAAATAAACTGCAAAACCTTTATTAAATATACTAAAAGTACTTCTTATTGCTCAAAAATCTCTTTATTACAAAATATTTACAAAATATTATTAAATTACATAGCCTGTTGAAAAATCTGTTACCTTTTATACGTTTTTTAATCCAAACTATAATATCACAGTTTGTGAATGCGCATGGAATTTTTAGCAGATCGTATAACTAACAGCATGTTTCCAGGAGACAATTATTGTTTTTAAATTGTCAAAACAACAAACAATAATCATTTTGGGGTTCTATAAGACAATCGTAATTGTTTCACACAATCAACGTAAGACTGTCAATTTTTCTGTGTGTAAATTGGTTTCTGTATAACAAAAGTAATTGTCTTACACAATATGAAATGTCAAAAATAGACTATCAGAAAAAACTCATTGTCATTGATTTGTTTGCTCTAAAAATTTGTTTTATTCAAAAAAAAAAAAAAAAAAATAGTTTTTCATAAAATAATTAAAAATAATGGATATATCTAGTGATAATAACATTAAAAATGATATTTGTTTATTAAAGCACTATATTCACAAAACACTATTTAGAGATACATTTGCATGCTTTCATATACAAACAAAAATAATTTAACCAAACAATTGGGTACAGACAATATTTTATCAGCTGACTCATAGAGTTACCATTTTAAAACATAAAAAAGTATTTTTTACAAGAAAAAATGTAAACAAAAACTATAAAATAAAGTAATGGCAATAATGGTTTTGACAAAGCAAAATTGTATAACGTAAGCCAGACAAAAATATTCTGTTGTGTTACAGAAACCCAATTTGTTACGTTATTGTTAGTGTGACAATCGTTTGTATGATATTGTAATTGTCTCCTGGGAACATGCTGTAAATATTGATCAACAATGATCAAATCTATGACCTTTAAGTAACCTAATATGATTAAAAATTAGTAGAAGTAGGACTCTATTTTGTAAATCTCCTCAACTAAATTCATCGTTCAAAATTAAAATTAATACATCGGAATCTAATAGCTGCAAGACAATCATTACTTAAATGTCTAGTTTTGTGTAATTTAACACCTGGCTTGCTAAAATTCTAGAATTTTAAAATTGATTTGAAACCTTAACTAAACCATAACCTACATAAAATCTCTAATAACCTTTTTCACTGTATATCACAATAATCAAAAAAATTAATGGTTTATGAAAAGTTGTGCTAATATTTGGAATATGTATTAAGTAAAGTGGATCTTAGACATGCTAAGGTGGTGATCATTGTTCGAGCGCAATTCTTATTTTCAGAAGTATAGAAGTTGGAACCTAAAATGTTTAATCGATTTTCTTTCTATATGTTATTGTGAACGTAAAGCGTATTTATAAACAACGGTGAACAAATATGCAGATATTTCTAGATTGTGCTTGAAAACATCGTGAATACCGAAATACATACATATGATACGAGCATAAAAGTAGAATTCTTGATAGATTCTAGTAAAAATATTTCAAAACTTTGAGGCCTTATTCTATAGCGCTCCTAAGCTAAAATTCTATCGCTTAATATTTATAATTCTGATTTATGACTTTTTGGCTACGAATGCAGTTCGTAACGGGTATTGTAATTTAAAAGCTTCATGCCCATCATCTCTAAAATTTTTAATTTTTTTTATTATAATAACAACCTATTTAAAAAAAAACCAAAATTTTAGCATTTTAGCTTAAAAGAATTACATAATAGGTTCCCTGGAAACTCAAAAGGAAGTTAACTATTGTCTTATTAACTAATTAATTAGACCTTCCAAAAACATATAACCCAGCGTTCCCTTACGTAGAAGCAGGTTTACTGCAATGAAACTCATCATTTAAAAATTATCTGTTCTGTAAAAATTTAACTTCTTTCTCTTACAAAACTACTTAAAGTTAAACTCCAATTATTGCTGGGTTAAGGTGTATATGTTTAGGAACGCTGAAAGACATACGTATGGACCACTAAAGTTTCACACTTAAATGAGTTTATTAGATCGACAGTAGGTCTGTTGAGTGAACAGTAGGCTAACAGTAGTAGATATTAGAGGTCGCAGTATCTTAAATCTGTACCCGGTCTAAATAAAGTAAAAGTAATAATTATTTAAAAATGTTTTTTTTTTGTCCAAGTTATGTTTATGACCCAATACGCAGCCCAAGTCAATGCTATAATAGGCGTAACATAGAAATTTATTTTGTTTCGGTCAGTAGAATTAATGACATTTCTAGGGCTTATAATAACAATCCTGCTGACATAATATTCTGTAAATTTGTGCAACTGATAAATAATTTTCTTTAATGGTGTAGAACATATTTAAAGCTGTCTTTTACAGTGTTTAATTAATTAAGTTTCATATCCAACTATTTTAATATGTAATTGTTATTTGTAATATGTATGCATTTCTAAACCTATTTTGGCAAAAGAAGAATTGTGTTTCAATATAGCATTACAATTTTGTTCTCAAAACTGTGCTAATATTTGTTATTATTTATCCAAAATACAACAAAAAAGTTTTTTATTTTCTTTAATCTCTGGGGTCTCATTAATTACTTTTTGTGTGTCATTCAAAATTTATGAATAACACAAACTTTTGGTAACAAGTGCGCATTAATTGATGGACAATATATTTAAAAGTTATATTTTATATTTTTGGCTTAAATCCAAAACAAAACGCCACCACATAACCACACTTTGGACAACACGGACAATATAAACAACAATAAGCGAGTAAGAGTAAAAAGGAAATAATAAAAAAAAAAATAGCAAATTATGACAATGCGTTGTTAGCATGTCAAGGAAACATTATTTTTAGATTGTTTTGAAATGACCTTTAAAATTTTATATATTTTTAAGCTGAGTAATAGAGCAGTTTATAGGAAAAGTACTTATTTTACATCTAAAAGAACTTAAAAGTTTTACAGGCATAACAAATAGAAATATTTTTTATATTTTATATAAAAAAATTTAATGAGTTTTGTTTTTGCTTTTCTGCTATTGGCCTATAATTCCATTATTATCAAACTTAATTAATGTAGAAAATTTTTCCATGAAAATAAACTTAAAATATGTACTCTATACCAAGAAAAAATATGTGTTTGTAATTAAAATTTTTGTTTTTAAATTAAAACATTAAATTAAGCATAAAAACTAAAGTAGAAAAATAAAAAATGAGTACCTTTTAATTTTAATTTAGGTGGTGAATATACAATCGATCCATTCGAATCGGTATGAAAATAAATATCAAAATAGGCTAAAAGGTCTGCAAATAAATAAAAATAAAGTTTATAATGAAAAAATCATTTTTGTTTTTTAAAAGAAAATAAAATTGAAAAAAGAAAAAAATTTTTTTTTTTCAAAATATTTAAACAAGGAAATAACTTGAAGAAAGAAAACTAAAAAAACAAACAAACAAATAAATTAAATTAATGAAAAATAAATTATTGAATAAAGTTAAGAATTTATAAAATAATGTTTGTGCGCTAAGAAAAGTTGTGCAGTTTTAGAAAAATACTTGACAGGTTTTTGTTTTCTAGTAGAAAAATTTGTGCAGTACAATAGGAATTACATTGAAATTCCATGTTAATTAATCAAAAAGGCAATATTAGATAAATATATCAGAAGCAAAATTCGTAAATCAGCAATTTTTTCTTTATTACTGTTCAAAAATTATTAAAAATAACAGAATATGTTTTTCCAACTGTAGGAAATTTAAGGAGATGGGTTTATGGCAAACCATAGCAGGGATTTTCTGCTGGTACAGAGTGTCCGCCGGGAAGGTTTTCTACTTTGTTTATAATTTTTGATTAAATGAAAGGGAATGAATCTTATATTGAAAAATGTTTTATTTAATGTCGGCAACCATGTATGGAATACAATATCAGAAAAATGTCCACCTCTGTTAGCCTCACAAATGCAAGCCATTTTAAGCATATTTTTCTTTACATTCTCACACATTTCACGAGGTATTTCATTAATTTCATTACGAATATTTTGTTTGAGTTGTGTTTGACCACCGTTTCTGTTTTGCTTTTCAAATATTCCCACAAAAAAAATCCGGAGCAGTCAAGTCAGGCTACCGTGGAGGCCAATAAACATCACCAATCCTTGATATAACTTTGTTGTGAAAAGAGGTCTCGTAGTAATTCCATTTAACCCTGGCTGTATGCGATGTGGCACCATCTTGTTGAAACCATATGTTAGTCGAGTCCAAAGCATACAGTTGTGGCGTTCAGAGGTTTTCAATCATATCACGATATTGCCACCATTTCAGTTTCAAAGAAGTATGGTTCAATGAATTCTCGTGACCAAATTGCCCACCAGACCGTCACTTTTAATGGATGCAAAGGTGACTGATGAATAATTTGAGGGTTTTCCATTGCCCAGAACCGACTATTCTGTTTATTCAAATATCCATTCAAATGAAAATATGTATCGTCAGTCATTATGATTTTTCCAATCATAGTCACAGTAATTGATGATTGACTTCGACAAGACATTTTAATGATTAAAATACTTTGGTTTAACGAATATTTTTCAATTATAAATTTTCCACGTCTCTACTCCACGACTGCCAAATGTGAACTGTCAATATTAATAATGTTACCGAAACAAAGTAGTATACCTCCCCGGCGTACACCCTGTTTCTGAAATATAAAATTTTTCCTTTAATACTGTTAATACAAACTACTTTACAATTTTGAAAAATGTAAGCCTATGAATTTCTTGTAGGTTATGCTAAAAAATATCTATGCCCTGTAGACTAATGTCTGGTGTGAAAATCTGCTAATGGTTTTTTTGGGAGTCTAACACATTGCTTAGAAGCGACGAGTTTTTAAACTGCCTCTTAAAAATAAAATACTAGACAGCTCAAATTGTTTTATTTCTCTATAAAATATGTTTATCGGTTTTCCCTCTTCTCTTTTTCAGATTGTCAAAAGACTATTTTTTTTAAAGCAATCTTGAAAAACGTTCATAAAAAAAGGAACTCTATTCCGCAAATCAAGTTAAAATCAGAACTAGCACATGTCCGAGTACTATTTTTATATAATAGGAGAAAAATTGTTACTCTCTGATGTCTTTTTTTTATATTGGTTTAAGGAACTACATCATACATTCTTTACTAAGGCTTTTGAGGAAGTCGTACTGATGACACTGAGATTAGTATACTAGTATACTATACTACAATTCTACTTAAGTTCTCATTACCAAAATGCAAAAAAATTCGTGAGCTATACCAAAGAAAAGCTTGACAACTATAATAAATAAAAAAAAATTTCAATTCTATTACCACATTTGAACATAAATATTACGAGTACTCGTAGTTATACGGCTCTGATTAACCGCATCAAAAGCTTTGCTTAAAAGCATAACTCACCTAAACTATACTGGAATCCAGCCTGAAATTCCAATTATCCTAACAATGGTCTTTATATCAAGAAAGAATGAGGTAAACTAGAAAATATATACAGTACACAAAGAACTCTGATGAGACTACTGTAGCTGGAGTCTAAAACAATTGTTCAGTTTGGATAGTGTACTATTCCTTCACGGACATAATTTCTCCTTTAATTACCAAAAATATTCATTGCAGTTAACTTTGATATAATTAAAACGTTTCTGACGAAACAAAAATTAAATAAAAAAATTGATCACACATTTCCAGGGGCTCGAGCTTCGGGCCTCCAGCATATAAAAAAGAGAAAATACTACGCTGAGTTAGAGGTGGACTCTCCCCGTATGCTTACCAATTACGTGAGAGTACATACAAAACTAGAATTGTTCTTTCGATAAAGCTTCATAAGTTTGTACGCTTCGTATCCAATTTCCTTGCAGATACCTCTGCCTAATCATCAATTTGTTGAATTAATCAACAATTCACCGGCTTTAACGAATTCATAGGTAGTGCAAAAGATTCATACGAGGTCTACACTAAGCCGTTATGATATGCGTATTATGTCAGTCAGGTCTTAATTGTCAAAAATACACTAAAATAATCGAGAAGTTAGACATATAAAGCCTTATTAACAAAACCACTGCCAAGCAATTTTTCAGTCTGAAACTGTCCATGTAGAGATCAGCCGATTCGTTGGAAATGGTTACACCTAGTCCTCTACACAAGATAGCTATGCGGAATATCGTCAGCTAACATGGTGTTGTGTTCCGAGACAGCAATGTGCCAGGGTGGCAGAGCTATAATTCTGATTACTTCTAACTTGGCCTGTAGTCTGAATATTAATCTAGACCATAGTTAACCAAAACTCTCAATAAATGAAATGCGTCTGTAGCACAATTGTGTACAGTAAATAAAGATTTGGATTACACTTATCTAGACCTAGTAAAGATCTTTTAAAAGAGTGGTATAGTTTGTAATTTGAAATCTAGCAAATTTCCTTACTTTATTAGGGAGTTTGATATTGCAATCTTTATTCAGAGCATTCCTGTAAAAGAGTTCTTTATATGGCAAGTTAGTTTCAATGACCGTTGAAAACAGATTGGTACTGAACGTTACAATAATAAAAGTTCATAAGTATCTAAGAGTGTAACAATATCGTCCAAGTGTGACAATAAAATATAGCTCACAGTCTTATATATATAAGCATATATAAGTTCCAGTTAATTTCCTCTAAAAGTTGGAATTTTTTGTATTGATTTCCATACAGCCAACACAAACAGCTGATACGTTACTTCATGTCAACGTTTTTCTAAGTCTAGCTTAAGTTATTACAAATATAAGTACTTGAAGGTTTTTTTTTACTAAAAATTCTCTAAATATTTTTGCATACTTAAAACTTTATTGTCTTTTAATTTTATTATAGTATTTTCTTAAAACTTTTCGTATATCTGTTTTTTATTGTTTTGGTTGGCTCGTTTTGTAGTAATTAATTTTTTTGTCTTTTGATTTCAATGTGTCGTGTGTCCTTTATTTTAAAATACAATTTTTTTTATAGTTTTTATAGGATATTCATGTTTGTTGTTGTTTTTCATGTACGAGTATGTATTTGTTTTTACTGCACTGCAGTTCTTTGCTTAATATTTTTGTGTCAGAGTATTTATTGCTGTTGTTTTTTCATTTTTGTTTTTTGTTTTTGTTTTTTTTTTAAATTCGTTCGTTTGTTCATTCGTTTATACAATAAATTTGTAACTTTTCATTTGATTACTTTTTTCCACTTTTTGAAGTACGTGCGAGTATAGGAGTCATTGAGTCTCAATGTCCTATTCTCTTCACAGGTCTCTTAGTTTAAAAGCATTTATTTTTGAAGTAAGTGTTTACACTACATTTGTTGAGTTTGAGTGTGTATGGGAATAAATAGCCATGCGTGTGCAAGTGCTTGTGTAAGTATGCTAATTTTACTTGTGCTTTTTGGTTGTCCTTAATTGGATACTACATTTGCTGTTTGTTTTTTTTTAGTTTTTTTTTCATTTTTCAGTCTTATTGCACTTACAGGTATTGTAGGTGTTGTGTTTGTATAGGTTTTTGGGTACATACTGGTATTTTTTTAAGAACAGTGTTATTAAATTTTCAAGAATTATTTTTGTTTCATCAGTGTGTAAATGTAAACAGTTAAACATTTACTGACGTTTTCATAAAAAAATTAAATACATACTCTACGTAATTTAAGAAAATTTTTACGTAACATTTGAAAACTGTTCTGTTACATATATTTGTTGTAATACGGCAATTAAAGTTTATGAAATATAAATAGAAACAGTAGTCACTCTTCATTGCCAACGGCCTTGCAAGTCCTACACACCTAGCAAACCAAGTCAAACAACAAACAAAAGTAGGCAGATATGCCATGACTGCTAAGTTTGCTAAACTTGGAAAGGCTTTTGCTACGAGAGTGATACTACTAGTATTTTCTGTTTTATAGGTTTTTTTTTGGTTTATTGTATAAGTATGCCCTTTCAGAATTTCTCTATTCTGAAAACTTCATTACTAGAGGGTTTTGTTGCCCAACAAAGGAATTAATGTTTAAAAGCTGATATTTTAGTTTAGTTTTAAAATATTTGGAGAAAAATGCATTGTTCAATTAGTGGTGGACCCCAGAGTACTACTGCTACTTCGAAAATTAAAATTGAAACAGGGTTTTTCAAAAGGGACGCTACGACGACAGGGACAGCAAACGACTCTATATTTCTTTTCGCTCTTTTGACATTTCTCTTCAGTAAGGTTCATTTCATGATGGAAAGATATACGAGCCAACAACAAGTCGAAATTATTAAAACTTACTACCGAAATTCGGAGTCAGTAGCCTCAACGTTAAGTGCGCTACGTCCAATTTATGGTCGTCATAATCATCCTAACAGATCAACAATAGAGCATCTAGTGGAAAAATATCAATCCACAGGCACAGTACAAAATGTTCCCGTGCCAGTGAGACAGAGAAGTGCCCGTAGTGTCGAGAATATTGCTGCGGCTGAGGCTTCAGTTGAAGAAAGCCCAAATGTGTCTCTCGCACGTCGTTCTCAAGCGCTGGGGATCTCTGTGACGTCGTTGTGGCGAAGTTTGCGAAGAGATCTTGGCCTACACCCTTACAAAATCAAATTGACGCAAGAACTGAAACCGCTTGACCACCAGAAGCATGGTATGTTGGGCTGAGCAACAACTTGTAAATGAGTCGGATTTTCATCGAAAAATCATCTTCAGCGATGAGGCTAATTTCTGGCTGAATGGCTTCGTTAATAAACAAAATATGCGTTATTGATCAGGCAGCAATCCACACGTACTCCACGAGTCATCATTGCATCGCGAAAAAATTACGATTTGGTGCGGTTTATGGGCCGGCGGCGTCATTGGGCCGTACTTCTTCCGTGATGAATGAGACCGCCACGTTACTGTGAATGGGAATCGTTACCGTTGAATGATAACCGAATATTTTTGGCCTCAGTTGGATGATATGGACTTGGAGGACATGTGCTTCCAACAGGACGGCGCCACAAGCCACACAGCGAATGTCACAATCAATTTATTGGAAACCAAGTTTGGAGAACGTCGATTGACCGCCTCCGTGGTGGGATTTGACGCTGTTAGGCTATTTCCTGTGGGGCTACGTCGAGTCTTTGGTCTATGCCAACAAGCCAGAAATATCGGCCGATTTATGCTTGAAAACCGTCGAAAATAGGGTTCAGCGTTTGGACTTCTGCAAGCTTGTCCATGGTGGCCATGCAAAAGAAATCAAGTCCATACATAATGGCATCGAACGCACTTTCACAAGAATAAATAATTTCATTGGTACCCAAAACCGTTTTTGTTTTTCTTTTTAAAAAGCTTTTGTAGCGCTCTTATTGAAAAACTCGATACTATAAAACTCTGGTTAAGTTGAGGGTTGTACAATAGATCTATAGGTCGAAATACTTTAGTACTTCCTTTATGAATAAATGAATACCCTTAGTAAATAAGCTTTTATTAAGTGTGATAATAAGTGGTATGCACAAATAAATTACACAGTGTAACAAAATTGAAAATCGAGCATTATATGGATTCGTTCTTATTATTCCTAAAACACTTCCAAAAGGTCTAGTTGGTAGTGAGCAAAAAAAAATAAAATATTATGCGACTATGCTCTTTTACTTTTTCAAAATATAAAAAATTAGCTAAATATTAAACGATTTGCCAACACTGAAAAGGTGAAGTTGGTGGGTATTTTAAGGACCTTACTTACTACCAACGGGATGTGGATGTTATTAAATGCCGTTTTAGAAAGTGTGTTAAGCTAAAAAGACATTATGTTGAGAAGAAGAGAATTTTTTTTTTTAATTTTCAATTTCAACACAACAAAGTTTTTTGTCATTTGGGTTTATTTTTGCACCGATTTCATATGTTTCTCATACATTTTTTGCTTTTCTTTACACACAAATATTTGTAACAATTTTGCATTCAAACGAGTTAATACTCATAATCACATAACAACCTCAAAGTTAACTCCATATAGTACTTATCGAACTGAAGTTTCCATTTGAGGAGAATACCCTCGTTCAAATTGATTTCTAATCTAACATTTCTTTCACTTCGACTCAACTTTATTTACAAAATTCCAAAGATAAAGATTGTGTATTATAATGCCTACGTAGTTAGTTAATTTTTTATGTTAAAATCTTGTAAAAAATTTAAATAAATTTATAAGAAACTTAAGTACTAAATTTTTTTCTCATAAGCTATAGTTGAGTAAAATAAGCCTCTCACTCTCTATATAAATAAAATTTTAATATATTTTATTTTAAAACTTTCATTATTTTAGAATGCAATTTAGTAGATACATAAATAATAGTACATACGTTTTATTGAGAAGCATTTAAAGCACATTATTTATGCGTAAATTTAAATTAAATTTTGCTATTTTTCTACACAATTTTATCTCTTTTAATATGAAATCGACTTTGAAGAAGAAGAAAAAAAAAAAAAAAAACATAAAAAAATGAGAAAAAAATATCTATAAAAAGGTAATGAACATTAAACACAATCTGTGTTAAAAAAAAAAAAAACAAAAACAAAAACAAAAAAGGAGCAATAAATATGGTATAGGAGAAACGTGTGCGTTTGTAATATGTATGTATAGGGAAGTGTGTAAATGTTATTATGTATGCTTTCATACATACATACATATCCAATATATATAAAATATGTAAATAGGTATGAGTGAGTAAGTGCAATGTATACATATACGTATATACATACATACATACATACGTACATAATGGACAATTGTTTGCGTCTCTTAAGAACTATGGTAAGTGAGAAATATGCATGTATGTACGAGAGCATGTGTTGGTAAAGGTGGTCCGTTGTTGGATAAAGGTGAGTAGGGAAAATATAGTGGTGAAGGTGGTATATGATGACCTTAATAATTTATGCGAATGACGTCCACTGTGCACAACGTAATCACAATAACAAATACAACAACAACAACGACAACAACATCAACAACAATAAAGGTTTATTTAAAAACACACTCATTCACTCAGTCGCTTACTCTAGCTATAATAATATATTTTTATAAATATCAAAAAAAATGAAAAAAAAAGAAATATAAATGTAGTTAGAGCTAACTAATTAGAAATAAATAAAGCTATTGTTTAGCAATGAAATTAAAAAAAAAGATTTGCATATTTTGCTATACAGAGAAAAAATAATTAATATGTTGTAATTAAATTCCCAAATGCAGAAAATTATTAATATCCGAAGTAAATAAAAAATTAATTAAATGACATCTTGAAAAATTAAACCTGAAAAAATTATTTCTTTCGGCGACTACCTCTCAGCAATCTTCTGGCAAAACCACTGGGAGTAATTGATTGCCATGAAAAAGCTTCTCAAATCTGTTTTTCGGAGTCGACTGTAAACTGTAGGTCCCGGTGCTCATGGATAAAAATGAACACACACAACATGACTGCTGCGAGAAGCTAGGCCGTAACCCTGGCACAGGGTTGTAATAGCCAATTAGGTAGATAATTCAATTTCCGCAAGAGGGCAATAATCATTTCAATAGTTAAGAGTGGAAGAAATTCAAAATTACCCAGCAGTTACCGCTTGCTTAATATTCTTTGTAAATTAATTGAAAATATGGTTTCAATTTCAATTCCATCAGCTCAAAACTGTAGGTTGAAAAGGTATGGCTGTGGTACAGTACTGCATTTTTTTTTGCCATTGAAAAGCGCGTTTGACGCTGGTCCAGTTTATGAACTTCATAACTTTAGAATTGATGTTGACTACAACGCCTTATTTTTTTAAATAAAGAGAATAACTCTCATTTATAGACAGTCTATTTCCCAAAATTCCGTCTTTTAATCGAAATCATTGTTATTCTCTACTAATAATAAAAATAATAGTAATTTATAGATCATCTTTGGGGCTTTATCAGAAATTATAGAATTTTAGTTCGAGCTAAATTAGGACATCCGGGTGCTCATAATGTAATTGTAACAGCTCATGTTTTTATTATAATTATCTTTATAGATATGCCAATTACAATTGGTGGATTTGGAAATTGGCTAGTAATAATTGTATTCGGTTAACCCTACTCTTACTAACACGAGGGAGGTAGGATAGAATTTTTTTTTTTTTTTAAGATGCCTTAAGCCTGGTATTGAGTTTAAAATTTCGTGCGAAAAGCTGTCAAATTACATATAAAAATGTTTCGTTTGAAATAGTTGTGAAATAATGTTTCTAAAGTAGTACTCTGTTCTTGCTGTGAAAAACATGTGAAATCTACATATCAAAATTTTTTCTAACTGCAACAAGTTTCTGTCAACATTTTCGTTCAGGTACGGAACAACATAGTCAACATTTCTTTCGAACGAAATAAAATTAATTTACACCAGCCTACAAAAATGTTTTTTTATTATAATGAGCAATATTTTGGAATAGAGTTTTTATTGTTGATATAGCTTTGGTGTTGGGTTATTTAGAGTTATATTGAATATTCGAATTAATATAGGCGCTCTTTTGAAATTTCTGTACATAAAATGCATGATATATCATTATTATTTCAACTCACTGCACAGCAGCTGGACTGTTAAGGATTGCATTAAAGTGCAGGTCTTAAAAATAAGAACTGGAAAACTAAAATACATGTAGATTCTGAGCCCCAAATGAAAGTTAAATCTGTTCTTGTCAAAAGTAACAAAAACAAAAAATTATTTTGTTGAACTGTGCTATGTGTTGTGTAAAAACGTGATGCATGCCTTTAGGGATATATGTTGCATGTCAAATTTTTTGAATGGAAAAATAAATGTATCTAAACTTTTTTCACAAAATTGAACTCAATACCAGGCTTTACAAATGAGATAAGACAAGTTGCTGTGTCAACTTGATCACTCAAAAGCCAGTGTTTCACTTTCACCCTTGAATAATCAATAGCAATTGCTCCACTTGTCATCCAAGCATCCATTTATTGCTGCATGTTTACTAGTGGTGAGTATCTTCGCTAGATAGCTGTTATCTTCTTTAGATGGCGTACCAAATGTAGGAGAGAGTGTAATGTCAGGGGGCGGCTTCGAATGGATGGACTTCTTGGAGTTGAAGAACCTCCTTTTTTTTAATTAAAATCTAGACGAACCTCAAATTTTTATTCTTCAATTTTTGTCTTTGCTAAGGTTTGAACCTGGGTTGTTTTGAGTTGTATGCCACGCACCCCCAAATTAATTACTACATAATTTTATATAGGCTTAATATACCTCTTTTATACAGGGGGGGTCAATAGCTGCAACTAATAGTCCTATATCTCGAAAACTAAGATTTGACAGTCAATAATTCCTATGCCGTTAGTTTAAAAATTATCGTATTATTCATGGAAAGCTAAATGAACACATTTACTAGTGACTTAGGGGGTACATTTGTTCCTGTACATATCTATATAGACATAAATATTAATTAATCTATAGCTTGAAAAAAAGTTTAAATTTAAATAAAATTGCTCTACCTTTTTACTATAAATTTGACTTGTTTAGCCTTTATAATAGTAGAAATATAAAATTAGTAATATCAGGATTTTTGTAAAAAAAAAGCAATTAAAAATTTAACTAATGCAAATAAAATATTAATTGCATTAAAAAGAGCAAATAATATACTCAAAAACTTTTATATGTTTGTGTGTCATTTGACAAAAATTTATTGGATATTTAAACGACAGTGGTCGGTGCTTGCGTGTGTACCCGTACCATGTACGTTGCAGCGACAATCAACAACATTTTATGTAGCGATCGCTGCTTATACCATATGTAATTTTATATCAGTTTTATTTCGTCACACTGTATGGCAATAACCACGATAATGTCATGCTATATTCTGTCGTTAATAGTTACGAGGCCAACCAAACATATGCATTAGCATTTTTTTTTCCGAATGTTACTGAGAAAACAAGCAAAATATTAATTAATTTAAGAAAAAACTACGACATTTAAGCCCTATTTTTGACGGCATATTTTTGCATATTTCGTCATAAATGTATACTTTTGCATTTTTCATCTATATATGGCATATTTTACAAATTTTTACATATGCTAGAAGAATTTATGTGCATAACCATATTTAATTTTTTCAAAATAATGACTACGTACTGACACATAACTTAAGTATAATCTATTGAATAATAAGGGTATTCTTAAAGCTGATTAAAATTGAACACTTTTAAATTGGAGAAATTCGCGAGAATGGTTAATGAAGCTCCTTCTTAAACTATTGCGCAATAGTTAATTTAAATTTTATGGAAACGTCAAAGCAAGAAACAAATTAGGGAATTAGCGTTTAAAAAAATTGCTTATAAGCGAATTCTAAATTAAAAGTTACGTATTTTTCAACGTTATACCTATTAGAGAAAAATTGCAATAATTGCATGATATAAAAAATTTAAATTAAAAGTTGATTTTTAAATTAATTAAATTTTCATAAGAATATGCTGAATATCAAGCAATCCGTATCAAACAGACTAGATAATATGTTAGCGAATAAAACTGATAGGAAAATTCGGTTTTGTAAAGTTTGCAATAAGCCAGTGTCAGCAAACAAAATATTTACTATAAAACAGGGGTTACCAAAATTTTTTGGTTGTGTATTAGTGAGTAAGAGAGAAAAAAGAAGTTGCGAGAATTTATTTGTTTACAGTCATAGAAAAATTTTAGTAATATACGCTATTCTGACATTCATTTCATCAACTTACCTACATAAATTAATAAATGTTTGACTATATTTAGGGCATGTTTTTTATATCTTTGCTGGGAAATAAAAAATCTATTTCTTCTTCTTAAAAAAATATTCTTTAAAAGTATAAGTATATATATAACTGGGTATTAAGATCAAATGTTCTACATTTATACTCATATATTTTAAGTCGGAAAATATTTGTATTATAATTAGGCTTTTTTCAAATTTTTTTTAACAATTGCTTAAAAAAATTTCATCACTAAAAGATCTACCCTTTCTAACAACTTTAGAGCTTATTAAGCTGAAATCGCGATTTTAAATTTAGGATATATTTCTGGTTCAAAACCTACTAACAAAGCTTTTAATGTTTCTAAAAAATTGAATTTTTTAATATAAAATATTTTTTGAGTGTAATCGATACGTTTTTTTGAGTAAACCTGAAAAAAATAAAAGAGCGTAAGCAATACGTGTGAATGCTCTCTGCACAATTGTGCTATGAAATGGTAATCACTGCTATAAAACAACACCTCGGAAGTCAAAAACATTTTGAGCTCAACACAAACAATTATGCTAGGAAACGTTTGCTTTCAGCGTTTTGCCATCAAACAGACTATCAGTTTGGCTAAATTAAAATGTTTAAATGCATTTATCCCAGAATCGTTTTTTTAAGTTATGCCACTCTTCTCGCAAATGAGCGATATGGAATTTTATCTGATCTGGTTGGTAGATAATTGTTACTTTTCATGTTTTCAAATTTAAAAAATAAATATTTATATACGTAATCTCACATCATTATATGTATGCATTATGAGTTTAATAGAGCATATTTTTCAATGCATATTTTGGGCGCTTAAAGAAAAAGTTTTTAGAGCATATTTTTGGTTGCCCTTATAAAATTATTGTATACATCATAACACAACACAATATTTTTGAATATGCTTTTTGCAGTTGTTAATACAAATAAAAATTTATATAAGTATGTATGTACTGAAATTACTAAAATTGTATAAATCAGAGCAAAAGATATACTAAAAAACTTTTATATTTATGTGTTTTATTTGAGAAAAATTCATTTAATACTTCAAATAAATCCAAAAAAATTTTTCTGGCAAAAATTTTTTCTGTGTAAATATTTAAAAATTCATTAAATACCTGACGCATGGGTAAAAAATGTCATTTGTATACAAATCTATAAGATATTACTTATTACTTGACATTGACTGTACGTACAAACATACATATGTATATAAAATGAGACGTACGTGTACGCAATTTGTGCATCAACAAAAGAATTAACAGCCTTGACACAAATTTTACATGTGTTATAATATTTTGCCTCTTCTTCATTGGTTTTTTTTATGCTTTACATTTTATACTTCGTGTTATTTTTAAAAGAGGCTGGGGTGTGGTTCAGTTAGCCAAATCATGAAGGCTTGTAGTAGGCAATGCACCAAGCTAACTGACTAAACTGAGTAGAGAAGAGTAATAGAGGTTCTGTTTTCTTTTCTGCTTAACTTTTTTTTAAACCTGAGTATTATATGAAACGGAAATTTAAACAAACATTGAATGTTGAATATAATGAAACAAGAGAGAGCAAAAGAAATGTTAAAAAGAACACACACATTTATACCCATTTATTAATATTTTTTTAAGTAAAACAAAACAAGCCACTGATGTTGAAAAGCATTTTTGATGGTTTTGAGAGAAGAAAAAAAAGGAAACAAAATATATACACATGTAGATATAGAAAAAATATGGTATTTTTAAGAATTTTTTTTTTTTGCATATGCACAGAGACATATACATTTTTTTCTCAACACATATACACAACTACACATATGAAAACACTTAAAATGTTACATAGACAGGACTATGAGAGTTTTATTTTTTTTTTGCCCGTCCTTTGAATTTTGTATAAATAAATACTTAAAACGTTTACTTATTTATGCACAATTTAAATCACAAAAGAAAAAAAAAAAAAGAAACAAATTATTAAAAAAAGGAAAATGTTAGCACGAGAAATTCGTTTAAATTATGAAAAAAAAAGAAATAAATTAAATTACACTAAAACTTAAGATTTTAATAGCAAAAACGATCATAAATATGAAAAAGAAAAATAATTTATACAGTAAAAATAGAAAAATAAAAACAAAAAAGTAAATCAGTGTTGAAAACGTAAGCGCCAAGGGTTCACGAAATCCAGGGTTGCATTACACAACAACATTACAAAAAATAAAATATATTCAGATATATTATGTAAAACAATATTTATGTTATATTTTTAAGAAAAATCGTTCTGTTACTCGTAATTATTAAATTAAGTAAGCTGTTAATCATTTGTAAACGAATACAATTTTATTGTAAGTCAGTGGTATTTAATCGTTCTTCATACTTTAACTTTTGCAGCATAACTTTTAAAATAAATAATAAACTCCATTAAAATGTTAACATGTTTTTTAATTTAACCAGATTGAACCCAATCCATAATTAAGATCTCAAGTTATAGGTACGTATTTGCTATATTTGATAACTTCTATTATTAGCCAATTATATGGTAAAAATACGCATTAACTAATTTAGCCCAGTGAAGATCAGAATCTAATATCACAAATCTTATTGTAATGAGTTGATGCTTATTTTTATTTTAATTTTTTTTAATATTAACATATAAAAGCAAAAAACTAGTTACTCTCAAAAAAATTTTTTTTTTCATGTTATTTGTTTTTTAGCGAAACCAAATGTGTCTCTCACACGTCGTTGTGGCGCATTTTGCGACAAGATCTTGCCCCACATCCTTATAAGATCAAACTGACGCAAGAACTGAAGCCGCTTTACCACCACGTCGTATGTAAATTAATTGGGCTGAGCAACAACTTGAAAATTTTTCGGATTTTCATCGAAAAATCATCTTCAGCAATGAGGCTCATTTCTGGCTGAATGGCTTCGTCAATAAACAAAATATGCATTATTGGTCAGGCAACAATCGACACGTACTTCATGAGTCATCATTGCATCCCGAAAAAATTACGGTTTGTTGCGGTTTATGGGCCGGCGGCGTCATTGGGCCGTACTTCTTAATTGATAATCAAGACCGGCATGTTACTGTGAATGGCGATCGCTACCGTTCAATAACAACCAACTATTTTTGGCTCCAATTGGAAGACATGTGGTTTCAACAGGACGGCGCCACAAACCACACAGCGAATGTCACAATCAATATATTGAAAACTAAATTTGGGGAACGTGTTATCTCACGAAATGGTCCAGTCGGTTGGCCGCCTCGGTTGTGCGATTTGACGCCGTTAGACTATTTTCTGTGGCTACGTCAAGTCCATGGTCTATGCCAACAGGCCAGCGACGATTGATGAACTTCGTCCGAATATCAAACGTGAAATTGAAGCAGTATCGGCGGATTTATGCTTGAAAACCGTCGAAAATTGGGTTCAAAAATTGGTGGCAATGCAAAATAAATCGAGTTCCATATGTAATGTTATCAAACATACTTTTACAGGAATAAAGAATTTTATTGATAACCAAAACCGTTTCTGTTTCATTTAAAAAAACTTTTGTAGCACTCTTATAGAAAAACCTAATACATGCATATATAACTAACAATTACAACCCTGTTTCAGGGTTACGGCCTAGCTTCTGCCAGCACTCACGTTGTGTTTGTTAATTTTTAGCCATGAGTACCTTGAGCTACAGTCTAAAGTCGACTCCGAACAACAGGCTTGAGAAACTTGTTCATCGCAATCAGTTACTCTCTGAGTTTTTGCCAGAACATTGCTAAAGAAATATTTTTTTCATACTTCTTTTTTTTTCGAGATGTCAGAGCTGTGGTTTGAACCCGGAACCCGGTTTGAACCCTAACCACTAGAATACGGTGTACCGTTTATTCTTATTTTGATACTGAAAGTTAATGAAGTATTGTTCACGATTCGTTATTTACAATATTTGATACCATTGGTTAACGAATTTGGAACACCTCTTTTCCCTCTATATATAAAATGCTTATTTATTATTGTTATTGCTTTTTTTATCGAACAATGGCGTAATGTGTTCGTAGTTTAGAAATTTGCATCACTTTCCTGAAAAGTAGTACACTTTAGGAGACAAAATAGAACCCTATGTTTTGCAATTGTGCTCAGTTTGTATTGAATAATAACAGTTTATTTGAATAGATTCGGTGCTCGATTTCAAAGACTAAAAATTCTAATTAAATACAAAAATTTTTTAAAAGTTTAAATGAAAAGAATACACTTATCATGTGTTTAGCATTTTGTAAAATTCAATATCTATTCTCATTTTCATTTTCAAGGAAATTAACAATCATTTTTTTATATTTTTTTTTTTGAAAAAGAATGCAACTGAATAATTTTATTTTGAACATTTTCAGCATTCACTCAATTAGCAATTCAGCTGCATTACCACTTTAGAACAGAGACTATGTACGTTCTAACAGTAATGAAACATTATTGAATTGAAAGAGCAAAAGTGGGGAAAATTAAGGAAATTATTTAAGAAAAAGTTACCAAAAAGTTGTTGCAAATGTTAGTGGACAGACTACCAAAAATTTATACACTTTTACTTATAACAACTGGAAAATAAAAAAACAAAAAGCATTTTAATTATTACTAATTTCCAATTAAATGGAAAATGAAAAAAAAAAATTAAAAAAAGAAAAATTGTTTAGTTTTTGCAGTTACAAATTCATTTTATTGATTTTAGTTTGACTTTTAAAAATATTAAAAAAAAACTTGACCCCATATAGGCTGTGAAATATATTTTTGTATAAACATTGGTGTTTAAGGGAAAGAATACAACTATAAAGTTTGTGGTTTTGTGGTAAGTAGGTCGGTTGGTTAAATAGTTGATTGGTTATTGGGTTGTTTGTTGGCGGCTGTGTCGGAAAAAGATTAGTGTCGGAATAAATTAAGTCAGATAGTGTATGTTGAGAAATAAAAAAAAAGAAAAGGAGAAAAAAAAAAACCAATTTGAAATTGGATAGAAACTAAATGAAGAAAAAACAGAAAAATAAATACTTTTGTTTCTTCCACAAAATGGTCATACAATTGGAGTATACTCGTATATCAAACTGGAAACATAATGAACTTAGTAAACAGCCGTTGATTTTAAGGCAACATTAACCAGAGTAGTCATGTGTGAATTAGATTTTTAATACTAACACAAAAAGATCCACTACCACATGTACTGAGAAAGTACTCTTACTCGTATATATGTAAAGAAATAGTGTAAGATTCAAGGATTTGAAATGGCCATTAATGTTCATTTGTAGGTCACCATCATACTTCATACATATGAAAGTCGTATATAAACAAAGGCAACAGAACAAATACATATAAAATGTTAAAGCCAGCAACAGTAGCAAAGCAACATAAAACAAAAAAAAAAAAAAAGAAAAACCGTTAATAAATATTTGTACTTTTATCCTCTATATGTTGTTGCTGTTGTTGTTGTTTGTTTCTCTTTTCATTTCTTCTTACTACTGAACAGAAGGTAAACATCATTTGCTCTATATTTTTTTTGCATACTTTTTTCATATTTTAATTAATTCCTACATTTACAGATAAGAAGCATGCTTGATTTTTTTTTGGTAAAACAAAATTTTTTCTGGTTTATTTTTTTTTTATATTGGAACATGCAACAAAATAGAACGGAAATAAAAAAAAAAATTAAAAACAGCGAAAAACCATAAAGTATGAAGAAATCCAAGAGTGTTTTAAAAAAAATATTTATTTTCTTATTTTAAGGTCACTTTAGGAATTTCTTTTGGTTTTTGTCATTTTATTTCATTTTTTTTTTTCTTTTCTTGTTTTTTGAAAAATTAAGATTAAAACAAAATTCCTGGGCTTTAATTTAAAAAAAGAGCTTTAAAAATATTTGCAATCAGTTCTAATCTAGTTACTATTTTGACTAATTTTTATTTTTTTTTTCTTTATTTTAGATTTAAATTTCGTTCTTTTCTCTTACCAGCTTCATCTGGCATTAGTTGAAATACATGATCTGGCGGTTGTGTTGCAGCCTTGACATTACGTGGCGGAGCCGGAACATCTTCTATTGAATTTGAATATTTTATTTTTGTTTAATAAATAAAAATTCAAATGTCAATCGTATTTATATTCGATTTAAGAACATAGTTTTAGCGATTTTGATTTAACGAGGTGATTTCAGTATGATTTTTCATTTGATGGTGAACAAAGTTTGATATTTAATAATAAAAAAAAATGAGTAAAAGAGATATTTTTATATACATTTTGTTGTAAAACGACAGCAAAATGTAAAACGAAATAAAAAAAAAGAAATCCAAAAATGAAAAAGAGAAGACACAAAAATACATATTGATTTAGTTGATGTTAAAAGCCAATTCCGTTCGTTAGAAAGTTTGTTTGTATTTGTAAAGGTTATGAGGGGAAGTTAAAAAGAAATTTAAGTATTAAAGTGCTTTACAAAAACTAATACTAATAGAGAAAAATTTTTATTTTTTTCATATTTATATATAAAAAATATACCAATTTTATATTTCTTTTTAACTATCCCCTTTCGATAAATGATAATATGGTGCGTTTTAAGAGCATTAAGTTATTGAACAGGTATTGAAATGTATTGTATTTTAAAATCATAGTTTAATAGACAGTATTAAGAGAGCGAGAAATAGAGAGAAGAAGATGATCTTGTTTTTTTTCAAAGCTTAACACTAAAACGCTTTACTTACCCAGAGTTCGTACAGTCATCACTTTGCTCATCATACCATCACCGAGCACATTGCGACCAACCACCTGAAATTCATAGGTAGTACCTGATGCTAAGCCATTGATCGTAACTTGTGTACTACCCGAAGGTGTTACAGATATTGTTTGCCAATCATTAACACCAGCTTCACGATACCAAATCGTATAGTCTTGCTTATATTCGGAGCCGCCACTATAGCCGGGCATCCATTGTAAAGTGATTGAAGATTCAGTTGCTTTCCCGGTTATATTATAGGGAGCATGTGGTTGTGTACCCTCTATCACAAGTTGAGTCTGGGACATGAGAGTGGCAACTTCATTAGAGACAACACATTGATAATAGCCGAAATCTTCACCGCGTAAATTTTCTATAGTTATATTACCCCCAGAGATTTTGACACGATTACGTTGAGTATCCGAAAGAGCGCCACCATCTTGTCGTTGCCATTTAATTGTTGGTTTCTGTGTGCCCTCCGCCTCAACGGCATCACAATGCATTTCCACACTATCGCCCACTTTACGCTGATACAGCGATTCGGGCTCCACAGTAAATGTGGGTGGTTTACGTACTAAAACTTCCATGGGACCAGATGATCCCTGTGTGCCCAATGCATTGTAGGGGGTACAAGTGTAGCGTCCCTGATGATCTTCATTGACGCGTGTAAATAACAGAGAACCATTGGCCATAACGACAATATCTTTCATTTGATACGGTTCCAAAAGACGTTTGTCTTTGGTCCAAGTGACATACTGCAATTGAGGATTCGATTTTATATAGCACTGAACAACACCGGCCAAGCGGAATGGCAGATATTGTACAGTTGGTGTAAAGGTCACTTTGGCAGGATCTGGAAATGTAAAATTAAATTCTTTTTGTTTAGTTACATAATAATATGTAAATATTTTACAAAATCTTTAATTTAAAATTATTATTTTTTTGTTATAAACCACAGTAAAGTTTGAAATAAATAGATGTGCTATTTCATATTCAGAAGAAGACATCATGGTGTCGTGTAAAATATTTGTATAGGGCATCTATTGTAATATCAATTCTAAATAGATGTCCTGTACCATAGTATGAAAAATATTCCCATAACATTAAAGGAAGAAGTAATTTGTGGTCGGACAAAACTAAGATTATCCCCAGTTCAGAAAAAATTATCCCCATTTTGGGGATAAACCCCTAAATCTGACAACACTGGCAAATATCTAAATAATTTGTATGGGAATTAACCCAAGATTTAAATTAAATATTCAAAAAAGTTTATGCGGATAGGATCGAGTTATTTATGGAATGACACAAATGGTCTCCAATCCTTTTCCCCCTAATCAGAACATAGGTGACATATTGTGGGTGCATTTGTTGTTCTCCAATCATACCTTAGTTCCCTAAACTCAAAGAATGGCGATTTTGACGCTTACCAAAGACATCGGTTTACTATTTTGTTCGCAAAATTTAAATTTTTTGAATTCTGTTCAATAATTTAAACACGTATAATACGCGATCTTTACTAACCCTTAACTTCCAACTGTTTTTTTTTAGCAACCTACTGCAAAAATTGTAGCAAATTAAAATATTGCGTAAACTTTGGGACTAATGCTGTCCAAGTATTCACAAATAGGGATCAAGTATATGTATTTTTTTCATTAAGGCCAGCACCCAGGGTACGATTGTACTCTTGCAGTACATTGTGCGGGTCTACAAAAATATGTTGTGAGAAGGAGGATAGAGAGAGTAGTGCTTTTGGACATCTGATTTAAACCTACATAATTGGCAGGAAAATATTCGCATGAAGCCCGTTCCATAAACGAACGAACGAATGCTCTCTATAATGCATTGTGCGATTGACTGGACAATCAACTAAAACCCTTTATTTCATCAGAGCACCTTCCATGGTAGTACCGATAGAACAATGAAACGCACGCCAAATTGCGCAGATGCTCCAAAGAATCTATAGAGTTGGATTCCCTACCGTCGCTGATAATCACCTTCGCCTTTCTGTACACGATCGAGAAGCCCCAAAATAGACTTTGAAGCACCGGCCCATACATGAGAGCTGTATTCCAACCTAAGCCGGATGAAGGTTTTGTAAATATGGAGAAGGTCAGATGGAGTGAGAAAACCAAGGCACTCTTTTATCGACACTCGAAATATGTGATAATTTCAAAGGAAATCACAATAAATTTCCATGCCCAGAAAATAAAAATCGTCCGCTTTCTCAATATTTGCATTACCCATAGTCACAGATGACAAGATTCCATCAATACCCCCACGCCTATGGGTGATAAAACAGCATTGAGTCTTTCGCGCATTAAATCTGACCCTATTCGAGTGTCCCCATCTTAGATTTTTGCAGGTCATTTGTTAGTGTGTCATTCATATTTCTGCTTTCTCGCCTCAATCCCCAAAAGTTTAGGCCTACGATCACATGAATCTGAATGAAAAATGTCATCTGCGAAGCAGTAGATATAATTGGACGTTGAAAGGAGAAGATCGTTTAGAAAATTAGGAATAGTGTAGAAGACAGAACAGAGCCTTGCTGATCTCCCGAATTTAACATGAACTCGTTGGAGGAGACACCGTCTATAACTACTCTTTTGGCGCGATTTCTGAAAAAGCTCGTTATGAAGTGACAGAAATGATTACTAAAACCAAAGGCAGCAAGTTTGGATATAATTTTTTTATTTTTTTTGTACGAATGAAAAGCCAGAATATGCGTTTATTTTCCGATCATAAAAGGTTAATTTTTATCGACAGAAAATTGTATCTGAAGGCAGCCCTTCTTGATGAGTTCTTTATAATTTTTTTATAGTATTTTTTGTATTCTTAGAATTTTTTATCATTCATTTACTAAAGACAAATATAATATTCTTCTACACAAAATGATTCACTTTATGTTCTGATTTGTATGTGTAAAAATGTTTAAAATCGTTTCTTATTTTAATTTCTAATAAATTAAATTTCTGTTTAAACTTAAAATATATTTAAAATGCTTAATATTTGAATTCGTATACTTACACTCAACGTTCAAATAAGCTGATGCACTCTGGGGATCGCCAATACCATTTGTTACCTCGCACAGATATTGACCTGAATCATCGGCACTAACTGGATTTATTATTAATGAACCATCTTTGCGTATTGTTATGCGTGTCTCCAATGAGGCCACCTCTCTAACAGGTGACCCCTCACGAAACCATCGTACGGTGACATTGCCAGGCATAGCCTTTGCTTCACATGAGAATATTACTTTTTCGCCCTCTAGTTTAGTTGTGTTGGTGGGCGGCACCTGCAATGAAAGAAAAAACAAACCCACAACGAAATATAAATAAAAGCAATTAATTAGAAAAAGGAGATAATATTTTTGGTGGGAAAATTTTGTTTAAAATTAAGTAAAAATATTGGCAAATAATAAAAAGAATATAGTTTTTAAATTAGAAACAATTAGAAGCTTATAAAATGGCTTAATGAAAATTTAAACTATAAGAATGACAATAATGTACGAGTATGTATATGAAAATGAGAACTATGATGAGAGACAGCAATAATTTTGTATTTATTTTTTGTTGCTCTTTTTTATTTTTTGAAAGTCCGTTTAAACAATTTAAATTGTTTTTCTTTAAACAGATGAAGTCTTTTGTAGATAATTTATGAAAAACGGCTTTATTTGTTTTTTTTTTTGCTTTTATTAACTGATTGTCTATCACGTATTAAGAGCTTAAGTAATTAAAAACACTGTTCAGAATATAACACATTTCTATACTTGCAATTCTTACAGCCAATAGGATTGGAATTTATTTGTTTTTCAGTGTTATCTTATGTTTTATACAGATTTCGTTTTATTTAAAATTTACGCAGCCACTCACAATTGAAAATACAGTGTTTAACGACCATCTCTTTTTCTAATAGTGTTTTAATTTTGGTGTATGCCTGAGCTAAAATACAAATGTTTTTGTTTTTGCATAGGTCGTTTACTCGTATAATCAGTATGTATTGGGTTTTTATTAAGTAGCCGCATATGTAAGTAATTTACGAAAGTCGGCAACCGTTACCGTTACTAATACCGATACCGTTTAAATACCGTTTGAAATTGAATACCGGTACTCATACCAATAATAAAATTTTTTTTGCGTAAAATACCGGTATCTGTATACCGTTTCCGTCAATACCAGTATAATAACAGTATAATACCAGTATAATACCGGTATAATACCGATATAATATAGGTTTAATACCGATATAATACCGGTACATAAATATTTCTAAAATTTACATACTGACGACATTTATGTTTATAAAAAATTTGCTTGTATTTGATTTTTTCCAATTTAACGATTGCGCGTTCATTGGTTGCTGCACTGGTGACTGGATGGCACACTTCTCTGAGAAGTGGACTGCGTATGTTCTCCGCTGTGGTAAAAGCAAAGTTATTACTCTAGATATGTATTTTGAGAGTTTTTGATAGAGTCTGGTACGAGATTCACATTTCCAAACTAGCTGCCTTTGGTGTCGGTGACAATTTTGTAGTTTTATAACGAGCTTTCTCAGAGACCGCGGTTGTAGAAAATGGTTATAGACAGTGGCACTTCCAACCAGCTTAAGTTTTAATTCGGGAGTACCGAAAGTCTCTTTTCTATCTCCTACACTATTCCTAATTTATCCATACGATATTCTCCTTTAAATTTCCAACCATATTTACTCTTTCGCAAATGACACCATCATTTGTCACTCATATTCATTTGATCGTAAGCCGAGCCTTTGAAGATTGAGGCGAGAAGACAGAATATGAATGACACGCTCTCAAATGACCTACAAAAATCTCCAAATGGGATCTAGCGAACAGGGTCGAATTTAAAGCGTGCAAGACTCAATTTTGCTTTATGACACATAGAGGTTGTGATGATTTAATCCATATTTCGAGTGTCGAAAGAAGCTATCAAGTGCCTCGGCTTTTTATAGCGTTGCAAGAAATACGTTATCCCATCTGACGTTCTACATATTTACAATATTTACTGGGAATCAATTTTTTTTTCATCAGAGCACCTCTCATAGTAGTACTGAGAGAGCAATGAAACGCAGCCATATTGCGCTGATGCTGCATCGAATCGATACCTTAGCATCGCTGATAAGCACATTCGCCCTTTACTGTACACAGTCGAGAAGCCCCAAAATAGACTTTGAAGCACCGGCCCATACATGAGAGTTTTATTTCAATCTAGGTCGGATATAGGTCTTGTAAATATTTATTTGTATCTTTGTATAGAATAGGTTACGGATACAACAATACAATTATACAACGATATGACGATACAACGATATGACAATATAACGATATGACAATACAACGATACGACTATACAACAATACAACGATACATTGATACAAAAAAATTACGATAGTACGATACGACGAAACAATGATACACCGGTATGATGATAGGGGGATACTACGTTGTATCATTGTATCATCATATCGTTGTATCATTGTATCGTTGTATCATTGTATCGTGGTATTGTTGTATCGTCGTATTGTTGTATCATCATATCATTGATATCATATCAATGATAAAAATAAAATAAGCAGCTTGCTTGGTTAGTATAAGAACGAATAGATTTTTCCCAAATTTTTAGCATTAAATATTGGTATTTAACTTGCTTGAGGCAACATTATTGATTATTGGTCAAAAATTATAGAAAAACTTCTGACGCTAAATACAAGGCTAAATTCTGAGAATCGGGACAAGTTAGTATTAAAGTTTGGTAGTAAATTGGCTGAAGCAGGGTAGCTGTGAAAGCTTATACCCATCTTTTTAGCATAAAAAAAAGAATTTAACCCATCAGCACTTTTTGAACGATTTAATAATAATAAAGTCAGTTTTAACAGAAAAAGGAAAGCAAGAGAGAAATTTTACTACAATAACAATAATCTTGCTTTCATCTTAGAAAAAAAAGAAAAAAAAAACTTATGCTAATTATAGAGTAAGAAATATATAATCACGCAACTAACTTCTTGTTCATTTAGAGTTTTATATTTCCATTATATTATCGTTTCTGCTTTACCTCGTTTATGTATGTTTTTTTGCTTTCTTTTTTATTTTTAATTAAATAAAAATTTTCCATCCAACGCACATATTTCAATACATTTCATTGAAAAAATATTGAACTGTTTTTAATTGAAAATCCAAAGTAAATACTGATGAGCGCAATATGTGAACGTTGTAAATAACAATTTGCTTTTAATTTAATGGCAACAAAAAAATTAATAAAAACAAAACAGCATTAAACTTCAAATATTCCTTTTCTGTTTGTACACACGATTTATTAGCGAAATATTTAATGGGAGTACATACTAAAGTGGGTGGTTTTATATAAAATCTACACAAGCTAATGATTAATTAATTTCTACAAATATACTTCTTTTTTCATTACATTTAATTTATAATTAATTGTCAGGAATACGAGTATATGCTAATGGCAAGGGAATGAAGTTGTATTTTTCTTTCAATGAAATTAAAGATAAACTCGAGTCATAGGTTTATACAACAAAAAGTATATACTTTTTTATTCACTAAAGTTCTTAGGAAAAAAGGCCTTAAGAATTAGGCTTTTGAAATTAATTTAAAAAAAAGAAGCAGGATATACAGAAAAGTCTTTACATTTTAGCTTAAATGAATGTAAGTTGTTTATAAAAAGTAAAATAAAATAGAAAAAAAATTTATTTTAAATTGAACTGCAATATGAGGCATTACAAAACAAATAAATTTTGTAACAAATGATTTTAATTTTTTAAAGCTTTTACATTTTCAGTGAATTTTATTCACGTTTATTAAGAGTATTACACTGCATTATGGGAAAATTTTAACAATTTTTTTTTTTGCCATACGTGGGAAAAAAATATTTTTTAAGTTTTTTGTTTATGCTTTAATATAAATAAATTTGCCCGTAGTTTAGTGGTTGGTGTATTGTTAGTGGTTAGATAAAAGCTCCGGGTTCAAACCACAGCTCTGAGTTCTTGAAAAAACAAATAGGAATGAGTTATTTCTCTTTGCGACTACCTCTTAGCAGTCTTCTGGCAAAAGCTCTAAGAATGCCATGAATAAGTCTCAAATTTTTCCTTTTGAGTCGACCTTATACTGTTGGTCCTGGTGCTCATGGATAATAATTGACACACACAACATGTATGCTGCGAGAAGCTGCGAGAAGCACATAAGGGTTCATACATTTTTCTGCAATATATATAAGGAGTAAACCTAGAATCTTGAAAGTTAAAACGGAGTTTTATATTGACTAAATTAAGAAAACAGAAGAGTTTACTGAAAATCAGCCACGCCAATCACCCACCGCTCATACAATCAAAATGGATATTTTTGCATAAAACTTTTTTCTATAAAAGCAAAACTCCTCAAATTTAATGCGTATTCTTCTTAGACAAATTAAAAGACGCATGCCAAGTTTCATTAAAAACTGCCACGCCCATCGCGCAATCGTGCACTCTGTGAAGGACATATTTTGGTAACGAAAATTTGATTTTTAGAAATCATTGTTTATAAGTCTAATAATTCCGTTCCAAAGAGGAGGGTTTCACTAAGAGAAATTCAAAATTTATTTGGTTAAAGAGGAATATTTTGGCTTAGAAAAAGTTTATTGAATTCACTTGAATATTGTAAAACGAAAACTAATGAAATTTTTCACGCAGTTAAGATATTTTAATTAATAACTCTTTAATGAAACGCAGCACTTCCTTTATAGTTCGAAGAAAAAGGTATTTACATTGCACATGTAGAGTAGTAGATATGAGCGAATAAAAATTGTCTTCTAAGGTTATAAATTTGCAGTTTTTCTTGGAAATAAAAGATAGGTCCGGCTACATTCACCTTCTTACTGGAACCGAATGACAATAGACTTTTTCCACGACAAAATATTCCTTTTTAATCCAATCAGTTATGCATTTTTTTAGTAAAACACTTTTCTATGGAATAGCAACAATACATTTTAAAAAAGCAATAGACAAAAAATTGATTTTGTGTCACAAAAAATACCACTGTGCGTAACCCTGATACAGGGTTGTAATGACTAATTATTTATATATATATACAATAAAATAAGAAAATAAAGACATTTTCGGCAGAATTTTTTCACTGTTACTTTATCGGCTGTTTTGTGGCAGTTTTCAAAAAATGGTTTATTAATAAAAATTTATTTTAAGAACTAAAAGGTCCCATGGAAGGTGAGTAGTTTAATGATAAACACTGATATGTTGTTGAACTCAACTTTTAGGTCAATGAAATTAGAAAAACTAAAATGACCTTTAGATGGGCTTAAGCAATTATGAAATGGAATTTTGTTCACACTTACAAAATAGAAGTAAACGCTACTACTCTAGTAGAATGAACTACCTTCCGAATTTCAGAGTAGAACATCAGGAAACTAAAAACATAAGTGCTTTTCAGGTGATTCCTGTGTGGAAAATTTAGAATAATTTTTGAAATATAACAAAGATAAAGATCCGCTCTATGAGCCCATATCTTTTCAAATGTAGCTGATTGTTTCGAATACCTTAAGCAATATATAAATGATTCTTTTTTCTAATTTGAAAATAAAATTATTGGCATTTTAAAAGTTTAATAAAAAACTGCATGCCGTTATGTTTAAAGACAATACACCGATAAGAAACCGAGAAACGTAATTTGAATAAACTAAACCAAAGCCCAGATGGTCGCAGTTAATTCCTTGTCAAAAATTTGAGAGAACAGAAAGTAGCAGAAATCTCTGCAAATTAATATAAAGAAATTAAACCCCTGTTTTTTTTGTGAAGCCATTGTTTTAAATAATATGAAACCGGAAAAATCGAAATTTTGAATAAAATTCTTTCAAAAATATAATCCTATGTGTTACTTTTTAAAATGGTGACATAAATTTCGTAAATACTGGTAAAAAATAGAGAAAACTGTAGAAAACAAGATAATCTGCTAGCCCTTTGAATGTAATAATTTTAGACCAAAACCGGTTTCAAATTTTCTGTAGTGTATCTCTTAAGAAAAAATTTTTGAATTTGTCACTTATTTATGCAGTTTAAGCTTTAGATAAATTTATGAACCGAAAATACTTTAATATTAATTAAAATTTTCACAAAATAACACGAAAAGTAATATTATTTGTATTTAATATATTATAACAAATTAATGATATCTTCAGCTTAAATATAATTTAGGTGTTGATGGACTGAAAAAGTCTATTGTATTATGCGGAAATTTAAATTTAAAATCAAATTCACTTTTCGGGCTCCCGTTGTAAAGTCATCCAGACCATATTCACAAAATTTAAACTTAACTGTTCTCAAGATACACAAAAATCGAGGAAAGCTTAGATGCGATTTCGCGTTTACTTATTGCATACATGGTTTTACAATAGATTAGTAAGAAATATTAGTCTAGCTTACAATATCCAACCAATAAAGACAGGCACTTAAAAAATTTTAAAAGCTTAAAATGTACTGTTGCTGAGGAAAAAAAGAACATATAATAAAAAGAAAAATACTAAAAACGCAGGTTTCCCCAAAATATCAAATACTCTACGATTTTATAACATTTGTTCTTTTCACACAAAAAATTCCTTTATTATGCTAACAAGTGTTATTAATAGATATTATTGAACGAAATGCAAGAGTTTGAATAATTTGCAAAGGTATTTTTAACGAGTTTTTCCATCCACTTCTCTTCTATGTTCAAATAATCTAGAATAGTGAGCCATGAATAGTGAACAGCAGCACTGTAGAATTTTAGCTTTGGTTTATAATAGAAACCAAGGCTAGACAAGAGAAAAGTCCAGATAGCAACCTGAAAAATGAGAAAATTCTAATTCCACCTAAAGAACTCCTTGCCCTCAACATTATCAAGCCTGTGTAATTACGTTAACCCAAGCTAATTAGATGCCTAAATATGAGATTGTGTAAGCTTTAAAGGAATCAAAACCCATGGTGGATTTTTCTAGAAGGCCCTCAGAATCCCATATTTAGTCGAAAATATCAATGCATATTTTCCAAAAATTATGAATCAGAGTTTTTATTTAATATTAATGGGATGTTATTATTATATAAAAAAAATTGAAACATACTTTTTAAGATTTTTAACAATTCTGTCAGGCCAAAAAAAACTTACGAATCTTAGTTATATGACCATTTTGGTCCTATATTGTCAATAATGTCAACAATTGTCTGTTGTAATGTCGAATTATATATATGATGCACCTAGTTTGTCTTTGAAGTGTTATAATAAATTACCGTTATTTCTGGGATTCCCCTTTGTAAGTTTACAAATCATTCGCTGTAGTTAATTACAGTTTATATTCAGTGTCTGACTTGTTTATTTTGCTAAAACAATGGAAAATCGACGATTAACAGCAACTAGAAAACGTGGAATTTGCAGCTGTTGCAAACCTAAGTGTGATAGCAATTGCAGCATATGCAACAAGTTTATATGTAAATTGTAACGAAAGATCATTTGCTCATGATGTAGTGAGAAGATTTAATAAAAAAACAACAACGGACCAAAATGATCCTAAACCCAAGATGCGTAATTTTTTATTTTTCTGACTTCCATTTTATTATTTTTAGTTGAAAGTTTCTCATAATTAATACGAGTAAAATAGCCCAATAGTAAACGTATTAAATTGATATGTTTCTCCATTTCTTAGTTAAGGCAAAAATAAAACAAAAAATCACCAATATGGTCCAAACCTAACAGCAGAGTTAAAATTGCTTTTTATGTCAATAAATTCAATTAATTTTTTTTAAATTATGTTTTCTTAGAAAAAAAATTTTTTAAATTCTGTAATTTTAAGTTACTTATCAATTAACTACTTGCATGCCTAACTTTAATACATATCCTCCTTTATTTGTATTTACCTGAGCATATATGTACATATGGAAAGCATACTGCTGTAGTTGTAAGAGTGTTTAGTTTAGATATTTCGTACTTGGAAATTTTATTAGATTGACGTGTGCCAACTTTATTAGTTTGACACTCTTAAATACACAAGTGTATGTTAATTTTACTTAATGTTGCTCTCAAACTCTTTATGCATTCATATGTTGGTGTACAAACAAACGTATGGGTATGTTTGTATAAGAAAGCACTAAAACTCAAAAATGTAAATGAAAGCTTTAGTATACATGGCCTGATGTTGACATAAAGGCACACATAACAATACAAAGCACTATAATACATACTTTTGGCCAATACGAGTAAACACATACTATGTATATATTTATTTATTTTCATATAAATTTATTACCACGAGACCCAAGGGTGTCAAACTTATTAAAGATATGCTTTGAGCTTAAACAAATTGTTATATTTTTAGCAGATGGGGTGCTAAAATAGTTTCCTTTTTTTCCGTGTTATGAGTTTTTTGTGAAATATTGTTATTGTTGCAATCAGGTGTATAAATTGGCAACAATTTTGTGATATACATACATCTAGTACATGCATTTGTATACATTAAAAAATTTCAAATTATTGCAACCAAAATTATTATTTTCTTTTTTTAATATTTCATTTTCTTTCGATCTCATAATGTACTCTTATGTTGCAATCATTTGTTGTCGTTGGCATGCATGAATATATTCTCAAAAGTCTTGTTGGTTATTGAACATCATGTGTGTGAACGAATGTGTGTATAACTTAGATGACATGACATTTTCAAAAAGCAAATCCTGTACTAGACAAGCTGTCATTCAAATGTCAAATATTAAATGACTGTTCATACAACAACAGCAAAAAACAACAAAAATAATAATAGCAAATATAACACATGCATAAGTGAAATGCAAATGTATAAATGTATGAATACATTTCAGGCTCATATGCACTGAACATTAAGCAAAACGTTCAATGAAATTTATTTATTTTTCTTTAAAAAAAAAGGGAGCAAAAATACTAAAATTTTTTTTATTTTATTTTTTTTTCGAAATAAATCATTTTTAATGTCCAAACACTAAAGAACAATCACCTTTAATACTGGTACTAATTATATATCAAATCAACTTATTTTGTTGAACGAGGCTTCTTTATACCTTCAAGTAAAGCAAAAGCTTGAATAAAAGTTACTGTTTTTTGAGTAAAAAATTAAAAGTGGAATACTGTATTCTTAATTTCGTGATTTTGTTGATTTTTCATTAAAATTCGGGCACAAACCCTTAATCCATACATATATGAATATAAATCTCTTTGTATGTCAATTATGATTAAACGATTGAACAGATTTTGTTGAAGTTGGGATCATAAATTGCTTTTACCACCGAAAATAAGGTTTGTTTTTTCCAAACTTGAATCTGGGCGTGTTACCTCATGGTACCTAAATAGTAAGTTTTTATATTTTTTGAGATGAGTTGAAGCTAAAGATTCTAAACTTAGTCTGAATGACTTCTTGGTTAAGACAAATCATTGTACGATTTCTTTAAATCTTGAGAAGTGTTGAATCTAAAAGTTTTAAGTTTGGTGTGATTAATTTCGTAGTCAGTAACAATCATCAGTGGGTAAAAGGCGGTACAAGTAGGCGTCGTACCTCCTACAAAAAGCTAAGTATTGAATTCCGTATATTTTGCAATCGGCTACAGCTAAAGTTTCTGAACTTGGTCTAAATGACTGCATGATCAAGACAAGTCAGAAAGTGGGCGTGGTACCTCCCATTGAAACTAAATTATGATTTTCTTATATATTGAGAGTGTTGAATCTAAAGTTTTTGAGTTTGGTGTGAATAATTTCGTACTCAACAATAATAATCAGCAAGCAAAAGGGCGGAGAACTAATCGTAATTCCGCCCACACAAATTAACAATTGACTTCTGTGTTTTCATATTTGACATATGTAAAGTCCTACAGTCTAAACTACCCTATAGTTGTTATATTTCTATTAATACTTATTGATAACAATATTTGTTTTTGGAACCTTTTTTTAACGTTTTTAATGCGTTAATTTTTAAAAAATATGTTTTTTAGTTTTCTTTACATACAACATATGCTAATTTTAAAATGTATAGACGTATGTATGTAATACATTTTTTCTATTAAAAATAGAGAAAAAAAATAAAAGATAAATTTTTATATTGCATATGTATGTTTATGTAATAATAGATAAAAATAGAAATGTGAAGCAAATATATAGAAATATAATTCATCTCTTTTTTTTAATGTATTTTGGAAAAACAAAATCATATTTTATATGAAAATATTTTAATATATATGCAAATTTTGCCATAAATACATATCTTTAAGAATATTTGTAAAATATGTACGAATATGAATTTGAACTTAAAAAAATATGATTTAGAATGAACTGTGATACTATCTTTGGCATTTTTGCTTGCTTTTGTATAAGTAGAATATGTAGTTGAGAATTATAAATTCTCATTTCAAACTCAGCTGATATGAACTTCGGTTTGACTTTTTTGAGTTTAGAAGATATCTTAAATGGTATAAAAATATTGGTAATTTATTATAGTCTTAGTGCTTTTTTGTAAAGAATTAGGCTTAAAATTCGGTACCTACTTATACATTTTTTTTCCCAAAACATTAATAGGGGAACGGGGGGGGGGGTATATTTCATCAGTATGTAAGAAAGTAGCTTCTACATACTACGCCGGTTTTTTAAATTGAAGATAAATCTTTTGTTTCTAATTATAGATACACCTATTGTTCCAAAAAACTGATAAATTTTATTCCGAAAATAATGATGCAAATAATTTATTTTTAAGATAAAATCTCTGTATATATATTATTAAATCATTGGCGATTACTAAATGGGTTAAAAGAAAAATTTGTCTGCAAACACTAACAGTTAAGGTGAAGGTTAACATCATACGTTTATGCGTCTATTCTTTTTCTGCATCTGACAAACAAGTAGTATAAGCGTAATAGTATGTGACAGGTTACACAGCAAAACGCATGGAATGCATACACGTTTCAAAGAATCAAAGTAGGTTTACTTTCTACTCATATATCCGTCGCAAGAATGGTGAAAAAATGTCAGCTGTTTTTGAAAGTCATGGATGAGAAGTATGTTTGTGTGGTAGATTAAATTTTTAATTTGTTTTTTTTATTAAAGAAAAGTTTTTAACAAAAGAAAAAGTTTTCATTAAAAAGGTTGCAATAACCTTCAAGAAAAAATACAAAAAAGCTAATTTTAAATACAATTTTCTTTTATTTGTATTTTATTTATAGATTACTTTTATGTACTGAGTGCCATCTATGTTGTGTTTATTATTATTTAAAATATAGGAGAAGTTTAAAAAAATCGTATCGCGTTATTTTCAAACTTTTCGTAGGTCCTTGTAGAGCAAAATATTATAAACATAAAACCAATGAATTCCATAAATTCTTTAAAAATCTCAATTTCACTTTAAATTTTGTCTACAATATAGCGCAAAAAACGCATTGCATTTAACTTGAATTTAGAAACGCATAGAATGCACAAAAAGTATCATACGCATCTACGCATGAACGCATTGTGTTGACCTTCACCTTAACTTTTTCTTAAAACCAAGTAGTCATCGAATTTTTTTTCAATGAGTTTAGGTGTTCATTATAGGATAATAATAGTAATAATAATCAATTGAATAGCTTTCTAAATCACAGCAACCTAACACTGCTTTTAAAGTTCTCTGGCAAATCATTTGTTATTGTACCCTACAACACCTATAACATTCCATCTACACTAGTAATCAATTTGGAGTATCGTGAACAAAACCTCAGCAGAGCCAATGTCAAAATGTTAGTAATTGTTGATGTTCAAAATCGACAATATCATAATTTTAATTTTGATTCCAGTGCGTTTCGTTTGTTTAGTGTGTAAAAACATGACACTTGATAGATTTTTAAATCAACATGCATTAACAAAAATCTGTTAGTGATATAACATATCTCGTATAAGCAAGATGTTAGAGAAATAGTATCATTCCTCAGTTACACCGTGCAAGTTATGTTTTCATAAACCTCCTTATCCTTTTACTTTGCAAATTTATGAATTTATTTTTAAAAAGTTTACAATGCTTGCTTGTTTCTTTATATTACATTTAAAATAAAAAAATAAAACATTTTATAATAAAAAAATTTAAATGCATTTTCTTTATGAAAAACAATTCTATTCGAATCAGGAAAAAATAAACTTTCTTTTGATCTTTTAAAAACGTTAACATTTAACCAGTGCGGCATTAAGCATTCTTAGAGGCGCAAAAAAACAAACGTAAAAACTTTAACAATTTTTTTTTCTCAAAACATCAGAAATGGTTTAGGCTTAAAGCAAAAGTATTATAAATGTACAACAAATTAATTTAAATATATTTGTATGTATATATGTATAAGCATATAACATAAAAGTATGCAAATGTGTGAGCTAAACGACATGTTATTTGAACACAAAAAGAAATTTTTAACATATTTCTGGTACAGGAAGAACAAAAATGCATGAAATGCCGGAAACGAATTTAAAATGTAAATGCAATTTCGGATTATAACAAAATAATTAAAAGTAAAACACTTTTATTGTTATAAAAGGCAGGAAATAAAATAACAAAAAAAAAAAAAAAAATTAAAAAAATTAGCATCTTTGAAATATTTTAAATGGTAAGGTGTAAAAATATTTTGTATATTCTTTACTTTATTATTTATATAACAAAAGAAATCATAATTGGCGAACTCTGACATTAAAAGTTGAAACTCGATGGTCTACCTCGAATGCCATCTACGTTAACAGTTGTGGTATTAAAAATAACGTGTATCTACATATGTTTTTTTAATATGAAAATAGTAAACAAAAAACCACAAATAATCCACAAATTTAATTTAAAACAGACCATTTATAGGAATGAATAGAGGAAAGGAGAACCGATGCTTAACCATAAGCAGTAAGCAGGTCTATTATGAGATCATACATACATACATAACTGGCCTTTACAACCCTGTGTCAGGATTACGGCCTAGCTTCTCGCAGCACTCATGTTGTGTGTGTAAATTTTTATCCATGAGTACGGGGACCTACAGTTTAATGTCGACTCCGAACGACAGACTTGAGAAGCTTGTTCATGGCAATCAGTTACTCTCAGAGCTTTTGCCAGAAGACTGCTGAGAGGTAGTCGCCGAAAGAAATATTTTTTTAATATTTATTTTTTTGAAGATGTCAGAGCCTGGAGTCGAACCCAGAGCCTATGTCTTAGTAAGCCAACACACTAACCACTAGACCACGGCGACTACATTATGAGATCAATGCAGTATTATTTCGTTTCATTCTCTTACTAATTTTTAACTTTTTTTTTGGAGAGCTAAAAATCTGAGCTCTTATTTCAAAGAATACAATATACTTATAAAAACAAAACTATTTGCTGTAGGCCTGTAGATTATGTATTGGAGATAGTTTTATTTATAGTTTTGAAATTAATTACTAAAGTTTTAAATTTCATTCTTTAAGTAATCAAAATAATTTAAGTTTCTCGAGTCTGGTGCATTTGGGCTAAAGAGAATAGTACATTGTGATCGTAATCGTACTATCTATTTGAGTACGAATAAATTAACTACCCAGCAGAAATTAGTGCTTACCAGTAAGCTAAGTATTTTGTGAGGGAGATATTGTAAAAAATCGCTAACTCGTGCGCATCAATAATGCATGATTTTTATATGAAATGAGTCGCTAAAATGCAATAGAAACGCACATTTATTGCAACCAGTAAGCAAATAGTAAAAAAAAAATCAAAAATAATACCCTACCCTGTAGCATATTTGGAAGCTTTAATGTATAAAAAACAATATAATGCTTCCATTATTGCTTACAATTGTATTTATTGCTTCCAAATTTGAAAAATTTTCTGCTGGGTACTTTGTTATAACAACATCAGTCAAATTGCACATCATATGTTATTATTGAAATTGTTAATATAAGGCTATGGAGATCAAGGCTACATACAGACTGCAATGTTATCATCATGTTAAAATCGTCAGCCATAAGCATTGCAAGTAGTAACTTCGGTAGCTAATGGTAATGATTGCTAAATAAAGAAGTAGGTAGTCATTCGCTAGCTACTTAGACTACAGGGTTATTACACAAATATTTTATATTTGATTGAGTTTTTTTTTTACAAATATTGAGTATTCGAATAATTCCAGAAAGTTAGAAAATTAAAATAGAAATCAACTAATTTTTTGGGTTATAAAAAACCTTAAATGGTTATGTTGTAGATTATTTTTATAATGATTTCTCAATGATATCTGCCAAACCATTCTATATTAGCCAATCTGAAGATGTTTTCGACTTTAGCGTCGAAAGTTTTATCAGAATTTTTTGTTATCTACAAATGTTCTTGACAGTCAACAATTTTTTTACTTCACTTTTTTATAGGAATTATATATTGAAATTAAATATTATTCTGCATAGTTTGTTACAAGTTAGTTATTAAATGTAACAAAAAGCAATCTGGACTAAAAGTACGCGAATTTCAAAGAAATTTTGCCAAATTTGTTTCATTCACACACAACAAACAATCAGTAAATATTGAACAAAATACTTTGTTCTTGGAAAACCATATTAAACGCTTTTTAAAATCTCGTACAAAATGCTGTCCAGTTACATATGTATAAAAATATTTCTTATGAAATACTTGTTAAATATTTTTTGTAAAGTTGTATTCTGTTCTTGTTATGAAAAACATGTGAATTCCTTATTTTAACGTTTTTTCCAACTGCAACAATATTCTGTCAATATTTTTATTTCCGTACGAAATAACATAGTCAGCAGTTGTTTTGGACGAAATTGTATACATTTACACCAGCCTACAAAAAGTTTCGGTTTTGTTTTAAAGAAAAGGATTTTACAATAGAGTTTTAACCTCTTATAAAGCGCTGGTACTGGTTGGTTTGGAATTATTTTAGATATTTGAATAATTTGAAGCGTTCAATTTAAAATTTGGATATAAAGTGCATGGAATATTATTGTAATTTCAACTCACTGAAACTCAGTTGAACTATTACGGATTGCATGAAAAGGATAGATAGATAGATAGTAGAGGTCAAAACTGAAGTACATGTAGATAGAAGAGAGTATCAGGTTTTACAGAGCCTAGCATGTTTCTCTGGTTATAATTTTTTAAAAAGCCCATAGACAAATTCATTAGTTTAATAAAAAGCAAATGGTTAATTCCAAAAAAACCTTACTTAGGCAGTGTGAAGTACTAGTGGTATGTAGATATAATATGTTATGGTAAAGAGGAAGGAAGAAGTCAGTCGTGTTTGTGGATATTTGATTTAACGTCATTACTATCGCAAATGAGAAGAAAAAATTTACAAGGAGATTGTTTTTTAACCAACTGTATGGCTTAAAAACTAGTTTTCTTAACAAGGATTGTGCAATTAACTAAACACTGAATTATCGATTGATTGGTTTTTCTAAATCACAGAAAAAGCAGATCCACTAATAAAAAGAATAAAATTATTACAATATAATTATTAGTTGAATCAATAATTACTTTGATTAAAATAACAATTCCTTCGGTATTAAAAAAAATGCAATCAACTTTATTATTATTTTAGTTTTTCGAGGGAGTTTCAAAAAAAATTTTATTGAATGTGCTGTTTTCGTAATTAAAGTCAGTTTTCAGTTTTTCAGGGTATCAAGAAAAGGAGTTTTCACCAACTATTGCGGTTGTTAGTGAGTAGTTCAAAATCTATTTGAAATCAAATTTTTTAAATTGAAACTCTGTATTTAGCATTAAACTAAATCATCATATAGCTCCCTGCATCATCGTCATACTTAAAGCAAATTAAACTTGGTGAAATAATTAAATAAAATTGTGGTCATTGTGAAGTATATTTTTTAAAAATATTAAACAAGGAAATTAAACCATTTTTATTTTAGATATAAAGGCGTAAACATATAATCATATACACGATATAATTTACTATACACATATCCTTTATACATACGCTCTACACTGTTGAAGTATAAAAATGTCTATTGCTATACATATGCACATGCAGACTTGTGCATATATATTATTTGTGGTTATATTGGTGTTTTTTTGGTTTTTGTGGTATTTTGCTCGCGTGAAATTTTGTTGTAGAATGTATGAGTATTGTGGTGTGAGTTAAAACAACAAAAAAAAAAAAAAGACAATTAAAAAGTAAAAACCAGTGAGGAATATATTGCTTTCAAGTAATGAAATATTAGTAAACCAACCATTCAACCAACTATTCATGCAGTTGGCCATATATTAACAAAAAAAAAACCATCAATATTACAAGAAACAGTTTTAGCTTTAAAGAAATTTTTTTGGAAGCAACAATAAGAGGCATGAATATAAATAATGTTTTATAACAGCAACACAACATTTATGAAACCTTTGAATTTTGAGATACATGTATGTGGATGGTTTTAAATGTTAGTTTTAAAAGAGCTCTAAAAAATGTAATGATTGGAAATATATTTAACGAAATGGATACAATGAAGTCAAAAACAAGCTGGATATGCAAGCTGATGTATGGGGCATAAGAGAAATTTATTATTCACTATTGTTGTTGACGATGTAAATAAAAGATTAGGTGTCAAGTTATAACAACATTTAAATATTAATCAGGTTATACGATTTTACAGTTAAATTAGTCCGTTTTTATTTTTTTATGATATTTTACATGATATTGTTTTAAGTTGCTTGCTATCATTTTATGTTTATTATCACACATTCAGAGGAAATTAAAAGGTATATCCTGATGTAGGCTTAAGTTTACCAGAATATCCAAACTTCGACTGTATGCAAATGTAACTCTTATACTTATTTACATGAGTACTAATCTAAGAACATTTATGTAGAAATACAACTGAAGTCAAACAATTGAAAAATACTTTTGTTAATTTTTGCAAAAAATAAAAACTAGTATTTTTGATGAGAACTAACATCCGTTAGAAAATAGGTATAAAAAGTATCAAAACTGAACTAGTTTTCGACCCGCACTACGAAGGTCTCATTAGAGCTGTTAGCGTTATATATACGAGTGTAATAATTTTTAAAAATCAAATTAAGATTGTTAAAGTTAAAGACTGAAAGGTCGGTACTAAAGGATAACTTTAATCTAAAGAGAAACTATAATATAAGAATGTTATCAAAATGTTGCGTGACCGTTTTAATCATTATAAAGTTCTCAAATGCAAACATACATATGTATGTTACTGTGTTAACATATGAACTTTCAAGTTAACTGATTAATTTCCAGTATTTCACATTTTAAATGAATAATACGACATTATGGAATATTAACCTATATTTTTCCAATGCGGCAGAACTGCTTGATTTTGTTGCAGAATCCACTCCTCACTGACTCAACCGGCGAAGAACACAATGTTTTTTCAATTCTCTTCAAATTTAGTTGCTAAAGTAGCAGTAAAGACTTCAGTTTCATCGATGATCTATGAGAAAGAGTTACCATCAAAGGGGCTAAGCAGTACCCAATAGGTTTGTTCATCCTAAAACATCTGGTTTTGGTAAAGATACATAAGGGTAGCACAATTATTAATCAACATATGCATACCAATTGTATATCTTAAAAATTTTTGTATATTTAAATGCATATGAAAAGCCTTTCAGCAGGAAATTCCGGAATTTTACATTTGTTGTGGCTATCTGTCAAATTAATTTTTAATTACTATGAACGGATATAGAATTTAACAATATGTGCAACTAATAATACTATTTTATCAAAACAAGTGTTCTGTTCGGTCAGCTTAAGGCGTGAACAAATAAAACTGTCAAATTTGTTACGATATTAATACACAAAAGATCCAAGGGCGTTTAATGCTTCCTGAAAAAGTCACTGTTTGGTAAGAATTTTGAGGTGACGATATTATTCACCCATTTTGCTTGATAATAATTTATGCACTAGAGTCATAATAATTTGACATTTTGAATGCACTACGCCCAAAAATAAATTCGGGTAACTGGCGTATATTCTTTATATTTGCCACAATTCTGGAAACTTTTAAAAAATTTCAATAAATTGTTTTCAAATATGCATTATAGCCAAGCCATTTGTACTCTTTGTTGGCAAAGACACACATGAAATGTGCACCTTTTTTGGACAGAATTTCTATTACATCAGTATGATATTGTTATTAAACACAGTATAGCAAAACATTTTTGTTCTGTTGCACACGTTTGTTGGCGTATATCAGACCTTTAGCATGAACGCAGTTTTATTGTGTAATACCTGCTTTTGTCCAGATATACAACTACTTATTAGTATTTTCGTATCGTGCTAAACAACTCTGTACACAGGGGATTTATAACTGAATTAAAGCTTTTCGTATAGATTTCGTTACAAAACTAAGTTCGAAAGCACATATTATTTTATAACTCTGAAGACCCGAGTTCGAGCCCCAATTTTTTTAAATTCATTTTGTTTCATCAGAAACGCTTTATTTAGATCAAAGTTTAATTGTACAAAGAATTTAGATTTTTAAAATGAACTTTTTTGGTAATCAAAGGAGAAAATGATGTCCGTGAAATTATGGTGGGAAAAGGAGAATATGATAGAAACTGTTGCTTCGACTAACTTAAAGTGTACGTGCATATGGAAAAAAATAATTTCAGTATGTGATTTCTTGAAAAGTGTGAGCTGATGTTTGCTTATGAATATGCACAGACACAAAGAACACTGATGAGACTAACGTAGCTGGAGTCGAAAACATGTTTAGCTAGTGTACTATTCCTTCATGGACATCTTTTTCTCCTTTGATTATCAAAAAAAAAAAAAAAAAAATTAAATTCTTTATACAATTAAAGTTTGATATAGCTGGCTTAACATGTAAAGGTTCTAAGTCCACTTTTTTAAGAAATTAAGATTTTAATGCAGTAATGTGCAATAAGTAAAAATACATTGTTTACAAAGAAAAAATTACAGTTATCTCATTTTTTGTTGTTGTTTTGTAGTGATGAGCAAAAGCGCTAAGTCCAATTTATCACAAGAAAAAGCTCTAAGTCCCAATTAAAAGTACAATTTAACCATTTCTCTCAAATTGTTCCATCACATGTATTAAAAAACTTCTACTACTTCTTCATTATACTTATACGCACATAGAAAATAAAGAAATATAAAAAAAAACGTTTACAGAATTCAAAAATGTTTACGCAAAAAGAAAGTTTGATTGTTTTTTGTCTCTCCTGTAAAATTTTCAAATATGGACTTAGAGCCTTTACATGTTAAGCCAGCGATATAATTAAAGAGTTTTTGATAAAACAAAACACATATTATTTTGTTTTATAGCAAATTTATTTGACACGTAGTTCTAAAGTATTTCGAGGCGTTAAACACAAAATACATGTTTTTAAAGATATTTTTAAGTAAATTTATTTTTAAATACTAAATGTAAAATAGAACTATTCTAAAAACAAATAGACTTAATAATAATAAGTTGTTTTATAAGTTTTTATTTTTATATTTCGTATGCCTTTTGTGTAGCTTTGCCAAATAATATTTTTTCACATATTTAAATAAAAGTAAACCAAAGCCTAGTGCTTCAACAAGATTAGAACTGAATATAGATTTAATTTAACAGACAGATAATTTAGAAGGATTTGAACTCGAATTTCTAGATCAATTGAAAAAAATTTTCATATAGATTTAGAATAATATGTGAACAAAATAAAAGAAAACAGTTTAGTGTACTATATAAAAAATATACTGAAAATGAATGTTATCTTTTATAGATCTGCTTTTTCTTTTGTAACAACAGGAACATTAGCATTTTAATAGCAATGAGAGCAACAACAACAGCAGCATCATCAGCAACAACGTCAACTTTAGCATTCTGTGAAACAATGTACGGGTATGAGTTTTTAAAACAATTTGATTAAGAATTTAATGCCATGAAAATGTTGTTTTTGTCTGTTTATTGAACAAACAAAAATGAAAACAAAGTGTAACAAAAAAAAAAAAAAAAAAAAAAAAAAACGAATCAAAAAATATGAAATGAGAGAAAAATTGTTGTCTGGCATTAAAAAAAGACGGAAAATATGAATAAATTTGTGAATATTTCTCTTTTTTTTCTGAATATTTTTAATGGAATAAGAAAATAATTTGCTTTATAATAATGCATTTATTTAAAGCTTTAAATGCAAAAACTTGTCTTTTTTTTTTGTTGTTAAATATTTAAAAGTAAATAAACTTGTTTTTTTTTTTTGAAAGGAGAAAAAGGGCAACAATTTAAGGAATAAAAAAAATTTAACAAAAATTTTAAACGTAAAGAATTGAAAGAAGAAAACTTACAGTTATAAAAATTTTGTGCTTTTTATCACTTGTTTTAAGAAATTTACGCCGTTGATTGGTGTTCGCTTTAAGTTTTGTTTTTGTTGTTATAGAAGCAATGGTTGTTGTTGTTGTTGTAGTAGTAGTAGTAATGGTAGTTTGTATGTTTTTAGCATTTCCGTTATCCGGCTGCCATATTCATATACATTCAAACACAGATTAAAAACATTAAAGTTGTTCAGTTTGGTTGTAATTTTTAAATTTTTATATAAAACATAGCAAAATACAAAATACAAAATACTCATATAGATACGTATAGACATATTTGTAGTTGTATTTATTTATGCAGCCATATAGCAGATATAGGTGAAGGTTTATTGTTTTTAACAATACAAGCATACATACAGACACATATGTATATGATAATGGTTTTAAGTATAAAGTATTATATTGTTGTAGTGGTAATTATTGTAGAAAAGATAGTGGTTATAGGTAGTAATAAAGGTGGTATTTGTAGTCAGTTGTTGGTTGTATTGATTGGTTTTTTTCCCAATGGCAGCACACACATACACACACACATACATTTAAATTCAATTTCATTTTAATTTCAATTTATTCGGTTTTATTTTATTTTGATTAAAATTAACCATATTGTTTTGTTCGTTGTACATTTGGTTGTTGTTGTTTGTAGTTGATTGGTTTTTTGGTTCGTTATTTTATTTAGTTTTTTAGTTTTATATGTCAAGGTGTTTTTTTTTTTCGTTTTAAATTTAAATAATAATTTTTATTTTATATTTTTGTTCATTATCATATTTAAGTTAGTTGTTTTCGTCAGAAAACAAACATTTCAAGAAAGACAAAAAGAAAAACAAAAATCCAGAAGAAATAAAATAGAAGAAAAAAATTATTTATAAGAAAATAGAATTTAAGAATTTTATTTTTGTTAATTAAAAATTAGATGAAATGAAACTGATATTAGATTGGAATTAATGCATTTAAATCAAAATGTATTATTATTCTTTAAATCTGAGAATCTTTAGTTTAGATCGATATCATCTAAATTTTTTTTTTTTTTTTTAATTTAAAATTTTAATTTAATTAAAAAAAAACAAAAAAAAATATTTTTCGCCATAGAGACAAATATTTTCAATATAATAATATAAAATGTATTGCTTTGGGGGTAAGAATATATTTATGGCCATTTCGTGTCTGCTTAAGAGACTGGTCAGCAAAAATAGAATTTGAATTTTTTGAAAAACAGAAATATATTACTTTGTAAATACTTTTGTTTGGTTTTTATATACTAAATGTGATATTATTCGCATTTATTTTATGACTATTTGAACACAAGTATTTGTAGTTTTGATTAACACTTTTAAGAAAAATTCTCCTGACGAGTCTCTTAAGCAGAGACAAAATGGCAAAATGGCAATTCACAAAATGTTATAGTTGTCGTAGATCGGTAGAAACTATGACAACCTACAACTAATGTACATAATGTTGTTGGTAATTTCCATGTCAAAAACTACTACAACATGTACGAAAATTTTTCCGAAATGTCGTATCAATACACCAGAGTTGGAAAACTTTTTTTTTATTTTTTTTTTATTTGTTTAACTATAATCAACAACATTTGACTATAATCTACAACAATATAACATTTTGTCGATTGGATAATTTAAATTTTGTAAATTGGATTTAATTATTTAAATTTTGATTATAAATAAAGCAAAAATTTTCAGTGCACCATTTCATTTTCTTTATTACTTTGAAACAATTTTTAAACCCCAATAAAAACCAAATAGATTTGCCTCGTCACAACCTTTTTTATAAGCAAAAATCATAATTAAAGTTTTAGAAAATCATTCTATTCCATTCATAAGCATAATTTAATTCTTATATCTTTGATAGGTAGATAAGTTTGCTAGTTTAGCACACATACACAATTAATACAATTTGGCATTTTAGTTACCACTATAAGACCATATTGAATACACCCAAGCAGAAAAAAGATTGGAGCAGATTCAGGGAAGTGTATTTTGCAAAGATATTGCAAACAGACCAATAGTCTCCCTCTGAGAAATGTTTCCGCAATCTCTGCAGTAAGGATTAAGGCCAGACCCAACTAATAAACATGCTTAGAGAATAGGGATGAAATCTGCAAATTTTTTGACGTCCTGCCCTACTTGTTAAAATTCCCGTTTACTATTTTCGTGAATACTAATTGTTACATTAATTAAGACTCATTGACATATGTTTGTTATTTTAGGAGCTTACAAATATATGAAAACTCCCTTAAAAAAATACCCCTAAAACTTTTGATAATAAAAAAAAAAAAAAAAAAATAATGGAAAAGAAAAACTAAAGGCTATACCTACAAAATTAAAAAAAAAATAAAAAAAAAAACATTTCTAACGGAGACCTCTTTCACTTTATGTGTTTGCAATTTTAAGGAAAATTGTATATTCTCTAACGTTTTTTTTTAGTTTTACCTGTTTTTCTTTGTAATAATAAATTAAAGTGGTTAACTTTTGGAAATTAGAAAACCTAGAATGTTTGTCAAAACCAAGAAAATAGACTAAAAATGTTTAAATATGGACAACATATAGAATTGCAAATAATACCTGTGTCGTATAAGTACTAATTAATTATTTAGATATATAAAATATTACTCATACGTACGGTAGCAAATCTTTTATACAATACAATTTAGAATAAGTATTCAAATTTCTTATAAGTTTTTTATTTTCAAAGCTTTAATTTGGGGTTTCGCTAGTAATATGAACTGAAAAGAAGCAGTATGTTATTGAAATAAATAAATGCTAGGAAGATCAAAGAAGTAACATTTAGTTTCTGGTTTAACGAGGATCAAGCATCCAAGGTGATCATTCCTCAATTACAGGCAATCATCCAAAAATTAATAGATTTTGACATTTTAAGCAATGTTTGAAAGTTTTCCCCTATCCAAATTTTATACCTCAAAAATTTTAAAGTATATTGGAATTTAAAAAACCGGATTGTTACACACTAATATAGTTCGAAATACAGTTGTAGCACCATATTATTAAATCAAAATCGCTTCACCTTCTTAAAAAATCTAATTTTAAAGTACGAAGTGCATTTGCTTTTTATGGAAAATGTTAATCAATACAATTTGCAAATGGAATAAAATCAAAACTATGAGATGATCATCGGTTTTTGGTATCAACTGTTTTACGACCGGCAAACCTTTCGTATGACTTCGGCATATAGTATAGCTTCTTGCTTAATAGATATGAAAACATTTGATATCCAAATAATTTAAAACAAACTTTGGTTTGCTCAACTTTGAATGTTACTGATTTTTGTAAAGGGGAAACATCAAGATACCACAAAATATTCTGGTCGGTGTAAATTGCTTAACAATTGTACAACATTGTACGAAGAATAAAATAGAAATTCCACTATAAGTTCAATATTATAAAAAAACTTATATGGTTTTATTAACAAGAAAGCCAATTTGATGACTCGAAATAGAATTCAAAACTTTTCAAAATAATTTTCGTTACACATCTGTTAACATTTAAGGGTATAATGTAGCCAAGTTGACCAACAAATTTGTACTTGTTAAAATATTTTTTTTAATAACTTTAAGTGAAGTAAATGATAATAACAACAATTGTAACAAGAAACTTAATATACTACATACAAAAATGTGTTAAAGTTTATAACTTTTATTTAATGTAATGACAACAATGCAAAGAATAAAAGAAAAAAAAAGTGTCCTTTTATGTCTTTACAGAGTCAGTCTCTTGTTTTACTAAGTGTTTCCTTATGCATTACTTTAATATGATTACACATAGAGTACAGTATAATAATTATATCTCTTCACTTAAGTTTAAGACAGCACAACATATGTTGCACAAACTAATTTATTATACTCGCAGGGTAATACGACAACAGCCGTCATAAATTGTATTTTTATTTTGCTTTTATCTCACAGTTTTTGATGGCAAAAATCTTAATTTTTGTAAATGGATAGATAAAGTTAAAAAAATAATTTTTTTCCTTTATTTTCTTTAAAGTTGCTCTTATCTTGTTACAAGTTTATATTGTTAGTAAACATATTCTATAATTCATGTCTTTGTAAGAAAGGAAAACGAAAAATTAAAAAATGCAGTATAGGCTGCCTTTAGCAAAGAAAAACCCTGACTAATATAATGATAAATTAGTGAATATAAAAATTCCGTAGTCACAGAATTTTTAAATTAATATACACGATCAATGAAAGTACAACAATTATTGCTTTTCCTATGCCATTCTAAAATAAGCCAATGTTGATATCTACTTTAAAATTATATATTAAGTTTCTGCCAGTGGTGTAATACTAATTTATTGGAACTTAATTTTATTATATTATAACTGAAGACCCAGACGAGTAGTGGGACCGAATCTTTCATCTTAGTAAGCCGATATACTAACCACTAGAGTACGTTAACTACAACGTTTAATACTGACGACATTAAAAAATACGATATAATACTTAATGCATTACTTGATCCAAAAATAACTTTTAACCCACACATCTAAAAAATTGGAAATAACGCAAAAGAAGTATTTTTTTAAAACAATTGTTCACTTCATTGCTAAGACCAATATTAAGTATGCTTGGGTGGTTTTGTTTAATCAATATGATTGAGGATTTGCCGTCTTATACAAACAGCTTCAGTTAGTTTAACATTTTTGAGAAGTAGCACCTAATTTGTGTGCTGATGTGACGTCACAGTTCTCAGCTGATATTTCTGATTCATGTAATTCAGTAATATCGTGTATTGTTGTGTAACTGAAGTGTTATGTGTTATTCTTTTTTTTTTTGTATTTTTTATAATATTTCGAATTTCGATTCACTGATTACCTGGCTATCCAGAGAACATGAATTGTAAATAACGCGATAATAAATACAAAGATCAAGCATTATTGCGTTCTTATTAAGAGAAATTAAATTATTAGTATGTAAAAAACGTAAAATCGACTGATTGTTTTGGTTTTTTATTAAAAATTTCTTTCGAAAAAGAATAATTTAAAGCAACGCGAATGGTAACTTTTAATCGTTCACGAAAGTATCTGCTATTTACACAAATATAATGGACATACATACCCGTATATTCTGTTTCCACGGGTCCATATATTTTTATATTTTCTTTTTAACTTTTAATTTAGAATCGGATACCCTAGTGGCCTTGTTGGCATTGTGACACTACATCGAGTAAAGGTCTTAGTCACTTGTCTTCGAATAATTAAATATAATACAATATAAATATTGTATTTTAATTTAAATTAATAAATTAATTTAAAATTATCTGTTTCTAGCCTAAACCCGGCGTGCGTCGCTACACCTACCGCTACCATTTGTACACATTTTACGACTGATGATTTTTAATCACCACGAAATCAATTACATCAAACTTACATCGAGGAGCTGATACTGCCGATAGGAAACCACCTTGAAGTAATGCTTTGTGCGGTTCCGGGGTGGAGTACTTTCCAGTGTTAGAAGAAAGGAGGGGGTTTTTTAGTCGGTATTGCTGAGAGTCCATAACACAATGACCTTGCGTAAAGGCATTTTTCCTCCTTACCCAGAAAAAAAAAAAAAAAAAAAAAAACTTAAAAGCTTCAGCTTTAACACTTCTCAAGATATAAATAAATTATTATTTAACTTGAATGGGAGGTAACACTGCTACTTTCTGATTGTTGATTTTACTTAACCATGAAGTCGTTCAGACCAAATTTAGAAAATTTTGCTTTAACAGCTCTCAAGATATGAGTTAAGCGTAATATGAAGACATTTTACATTGAATTTGTATGGGAATATATAGGTAAAACTAAACGCCACATCTCCGGAACCAATGGGCCGATTTTGCGCAAACTTCACTTAAACAATCTAGAGACAATCTCGAATGTAGTCTAAAATTTTGAGCTGAAAACGATACATCCGTTTCCGCGGTTAGTGGTGACATCAAAATATACATTTATTTTTATATATTAGATTTATGAAGTATATCTATCTATTGTATTCCTGATGGAATAAAATTAAAAAAAAAATGTAAATCTATGACCTTCTGTAGAATCTAAACTTTTCTATGAAAAATTCAAATTAACGTTTCTGATAGACAACACAGACCCTATTAACCAATATACTTAAAGCCTCTTAAAAAAACTATATTCCGTAGAGTATGTGCAGAGAAGTTTAATAGGTTTATACTCGTATTGTTTTTTTCTTATAATATTGATAAAATAAGAAGAAACCTGTTACTATATCGCAATTCTAATTCTTGTTTATACGAGATCAATTTCTTAGTTTTTGTAAGAAACTCGTACAATTGTATTTGAATATCATAATATTCTGGTTTTTTTGTGTTGCTAATTAATCCTAGCAGTTAATTTCATTGTGGCTTAATCAAGTAATTAAAAATATAGAGGAATATACACAATTCGATGGTGCCTTTAGCCTGAAGCTTTATTAGAATAGGCTGTATAAGGTATGGAATAAATGTTTTCTATTTATTTTTTAGTTTGTTTGTATCAATAAATAAACTGATGACTATAGTTTATTTATTACTCGTTTCTCTGTATAATTAAAACGAGCTTTTTTCGTTGGAGTGAGTTTGGATAAGTGTCGAAAAAAATAGAAATAAAATAATTTTTTTTTTAATTTCAGGCTTGTCTCGATTTCTCTAAAAATTTTTGATCAAAAGTTTCTCTAAAAAATGATATCTTTCGATCGTTATAAGAACATTTTATCGGTTGCCTTAATTAGAATTTAGAATGTGTTATAGACGCATTTCATTTATTGAGAATTTTGGTTAACTATGTTCTAAATACATGTCTTATAAATTGTTAAAGTAAACTTCACGTTACTCTACTTGTACTATTAAGAATCATGTTTTCGATATAACAATTACCAATAAGTGTGTATGTGAATTCAAAAGTCACAGCAAATGCAAGACCTTCCTTCTAGTATATACAAATATGTGGGTTACTAATGTATGTTTTCTGCTCTATGAATACATAAGTACATACGTACATATTAAACTATGCTACTAAGCAATTAAGTTAAATTGCTACATAAATTATACCACAATGTCGTATATGTGTATGTTTTAAATACAAACTATGTAATCGAATAGAATGTTACATACATATGAACTCGTATGTACTACTAACATATCTTATTAACAAAATTGTCTGTTTTTTGATGTCATGCCATAGTTTCTTCTTTCACGCATTATCCATGAAATTCATATTAAAATTGTTTTGCACTCAGTTAGCACTGTGTGTGCAATTTTATACTCTGCCTTGTATGTGTTACTTGATTTGGATGATCGTAACTTATTGCTTTAAATCGTTTGTTTTAATGGTATTACAAAGTAGTTTGAACATTATAAGTAATGCAGTGTTATGATGGCATAGATTTCTATTAAGAGTTATACGAATATATAAGACTTTAGGAAGATGATGTAAATTGTACTCAGGTATTAATGTTTTTAATTTAATTTTATGTTTTGACCCTATTCTTCCTAACTTAGCCAAATTTCATGGCTGTTATTTTTAATACGTTTTGAAAAATTTGTAAAAAAATTAGGAAATGCTAAATATTTCTATTAGTTAGAGATTCAAATATAATGTTGTAACATTAAGTAGCCTACAAAGCATAAAGAACTCATTACTCCTCTAATACACAAATACTTAATATATAGAACCAGTTCTGCCATATGTATATTTACTAACTACAACCACTTGTATCAGAAATATATTCAAAATATGCTGGTTGTGTGATATTAAAAAAATTTAACAAAAATATTTCCATTAAATATTCTTTTTAAGTTTTATGATGTAGAAATTGAAATGAGTAAAAACGTCTTTATACAAAAACTAGTTTGTTAATGTTAGAGAGCGCCGTAGTCTAGTTAGTGTGCTGCCCGACAATACAAGAGTTTTGAGATTTAAACCCAAGCTCTTGCATCTTGAATTAAACAAATTTATTTAGCAGTCTTCTGTCAAAGGTTCTGAGAGAAACTGATTGCCGTGAACGAGCTAGCTTTTGAAGTCTGTCGTTCGCAATCATCGTTAAAATGTAAGTCACGGCAGGTAGGTAGGAAGGTAGGTCAAATGGAAAGTTATTTAAAAACGTGATCAACTACAATTGGCACAAGGTGTGATTTTGAAACCATTGCAGGACCAAACTTAAATCACATAAAAATATTAAAACAACTAAATCCAACAAGCGCTGCCTATAAAGAGGAGTAAAGCAAAGGGGTCTAGGTTCGCACATTGCGCCAAGCCATCGAAAAAGTGCATCCCACGGTACTCGTGAATAAAAAATTAACGCACACAAGTGGAGTGCTATGATAATCTAGACTGCATCTTTCAAAGGGAATTTAGAATTTTTCAGGCTGCATGAGATTAGCAGTCTTTTTTTCCATAACATTTTGGGTAAAAAATAGAAATAAATCTTTATATGATTATATTTTAAGTCAGAGTATATAGAGATGAAAATATTGAGAATGTATAGAAAGCTGTTAAAAGAATCGTGAAATCAGTATTATAAACGAAGCTCAGCTCGTTTCAAATTTGTTGAATTTTGAATAAGAATACTGTTTAATGGAAATTGTTAAGGAAATGTATAGTGGCCAGAGTAAGTTTTTCTTGTTACCTAAATTGAAAAATTCCATGGAAATATGGCGTTAAGCGACAATTGAAAAAAACCGAATCACTGAGAGAGCTCAGGGCAATACTAAAAATTTTAAATCAGAACTATTTCGAGGTTTAGAATAATTGTTGGCGTAGGTTGGACGACCTTAAATTGGAGAAACAAGTTGATGAATATATGAATATTTTACGAGATAAATAGAGATCCACATTTTTTAATGCACAATGATCCTCCCCCCCTTCCCCCCCGGGGGTTCGTTATTGACTTTTGGTAATACGTCACACCAGTAGCCTGTGCTCTCGGGGAATAGGGAGTTCACCTAACTCTGGCGCTGGCTATAGGCAGAGAGTGGTTGGTAGATTACTGATGCTCTCAGGGCCTGACCAGGGACACCCATCTAATCTGGTATTACGGGCATCAGGTGCCCCTAATTTGTCTGTGCTCATTTATCTCATTCGGTTAATGAGGTTTTGGATGCGGCCTTAAGGAGAGTACACCTAGTGGTTCTGGTAATGCTAGACCGCCACCTCCTTAACAAGGGGGTGCTACTAACAATTTAGTGGTGGTATCAAAATTGCTAATATTTTTTTCATAGGGATTTCTTCTGAGCGGCTTGCTATGTCTTGTCCGAAATTAGAGAGCACCGGCTTTGGGTGGCGCTGGTCAGACGAACCGTATCTGACATCCACCCAAACAACATGGTGGCGTGTGGTGTGTGTACGGACCGGTACGCACTTTAAAATAATCTATTGTTGTACGAAACTCGTATATATATTCAATATACCAAGTGCTACAAAGTCAGGAAGGTAAAATTAGAGTCAAAGATTTTTTATGTGAATTGGCTGTTCCTATGAAAGGCATACAGTTGAAATAGGAACAACGTAGTGAATGCCCTTCATCAAATATAGCTATTTAGGCCGTTGCAAAAAAGAAATTTAATTTAAGCAGAAACACTACAAACAGTATCACTAATATTTGGCAGAAGGTTCTGTAAGCTTATAATTATTTATATCTATATTTAAAATAGATTTTACCAGACATTTAATAAGGCAAATAAATTTTGTCATTTTTCCTAATAAGACATTAAATATAGGATTCCAAGTGTATTACATCTAAGAGAGAATACTTTAAATGGCACAAAATAGAAACTGGTAAATAAATAGTTTTTCAGAAAAATTAAAATTCAACATTTCCATTTAACCTCGTATATATATACGTGAGTATGTATTTCTTTTCTCTATTTCGTTTTAACAATATGTTTAAAATTTTCAAAATTTTTAGAAAATAAAATAATTACCAATACCGTCCGGGTTGTTTAACTTTTCCCTTTGTATATTCATTCAAATATTTTGTCAGTTATGCTTATCAAGCGAGTGCGTACTTCCGTTTCCTTATATAAAATTGCTGTTCAACAAATAATATTGCTGATACAAGAATTATAATATTTTCAATGCCTAGATAATAACACAAACAATAAACTTTGTTTTTGAAAAGAGAACGAAAAGTGAAAACAACAACACAAATTCTACCAGCCTGTCAAAATGTTCGTTATTTTTTTATTTAATTGTTATTTTTTTCCAATTTTCACTCCGAAATTTTCCAATTTTAATTTGTTTAAAAAAATTAATTTTGCTGTCGTTTTTTGTATTGTACGAGTATGGATGATGAAATATTACCCTTGAAGGCTTTATGCTTAAATATTTGTTGTATACACATACACACTTAAGAGCAGCGAATATAATTTTTGTATATATAGACATATTTGAGGGTCTGTTTGCATTTGTTAATATACACTATAGACATATGTATGTATGTATGAATGTGTGTATAGATAAATACATAGATTTACAAACTTTGTGTACATACATACATTTGTACATACTAAGGAGGGTAATTTTTTTCTTATTGGTTCACAAAGTTTAATCTAAATAAAATTCTTAGTAAATTTCTCCAAACAACTATGGATCTTAAATCAGACCCAAAGTCTTGCCTAGAGACTTTAAAAATCATAATAATCAGGTGGTGAAATTTTGAAAGCCAATGTTGAATGTGAATCACACCTAAAGGCCAAGTTTCTTTCTGCATTTCATTAGACATTCATCAATTTCAGACTAACTCAAGTTGAAGCATGGAAAAATACACAATCGAGCAACGCGTTATAGTTATTCAGGCTTATTGTGAAAATTGGCGTTCAAGTCATATGGCAAGTAGTGCACATTGTAATTTTTTCGGCCAATTTAATCGCCCAAATTTGCGTAAAATCGGAAATAACGTGCAAAAATTTGAGCAAACTGGGTCTGTAGAAGATGTGAAAACATCAGTGCATGTTCGTACAGCTTCTACTGCAGAAAGTAATGCTGCTGTTCGCGGTAGTGTGGCTGAAAAGACGTCGACCTCAACTCGTCGTCATACCCAACAATTGCATCTTTTTATGGCCCGAATTGGCAGATATGGATGTGGACTATATGTGGTTTCAACAGGACGGTACCACTTGCAACACAGCTAAAGAATTTATGCCTCTTTTTCGCGACAAATTCAATGGACGTGTTATCTCACGTAGTGGCGATTTCAATTGGCCGCTAAGATCATGTAATTTGACACCATTGGACTACTTTCTTTGGGGTTATTTAAAAGAAAAGGTGTACGTCGATAAGCCAGCAACAATTCAAGAGCTAAAAGACGAGATAATTCGTTACATTAACAGCATAGAACCTCAATTATGCCTCAGCGTCATCGAAAATTAGGACCCTCGGATGGAGGTGTGCCGTTGAGGTCGGTCGAGGCTGCCACTTGCCCGATATTTTGTTTTATACATAATTGCCCTCTAATTGAAACATAATATAAAGAACTGACAATAATTTTCTAAATAATTTGTGTTTTTTTTTCAAAATCAACATCGGCACTTAAAATTTAACCACCGTTTAAAAAATTGTTAAAAACAAGGCTGAGTTTTCTTAAATACAAAAATAAAACTTATTCTATAACCGTTTAGCCGATTTCTAGTTATCTCAAAACTAACATAATTTTCTCAAAATCAGCCCAAATTAAATATATATATATATATTTTATACCTTAAACTGAAGAAAAATCCGAGTTTAAATTCGAGTTATATTGTTGATCTTTTTTGTTATACAAAATTGCAGTCTTTTGTTAATTTTCTTATAATTTCTTATAAAAATTGGATTTTGCTATTTTGATCTACCCTAACACTCGCCTACAGTTTTCATATGTGGTTGATAGAATTTTCCAGCTTAACATGTTGCCATCAAAATTCATTTAACTTCCGTTTCGTAAATATTTTGCGCTTAAATTATTTTGTTTGTATAATAAATTAGTATTAGTGAGAAACACACACACACACGAATGCACATAAGCAGTCACGCTCTATTTACACATATAGAAATATGTATAGAAAACATTTGTTTGTAAAGTATAGTGTGTAGAGAGAATTCTGCTGAGTTTCGTGCTATAATTTTTTATAGGCAAAAATATTGACAGCTAACACAGAAAAAAAAAGAAAGAAAACAATTTTATTTACCACAAAGATTATTTGGGTATTGTTCTTGTTGTTATATTTTATTATTAGTTTTAATTTTTTGTTTTTGCCTCAGAAAGTTATTATTTTAGTTTTGGCTTTAACAAAAAGTCATTAATTTTATTTATTTAATTTTGTTTCCCTTACTCATTAAAAGGATAGATTTAAAATATGAAACCCCGGAGCTCAAAACATGAACAATAAAATGAAGATTTTTTAAAAAATTTTTTTGCAAATAAATTCTTTAATAAACAAGTTAAATATTAATTTCTTTATATCAGGAAAAGTGTTAAAGATGAAGTTTCTGAATCTGGTGTAATTGATTTCGTAGTCATTAAAAATCTACAGTCGAAAAATGTGGACAAATTGTAGTGGCGAAGCACGGCAGGTTTGGGCTAGTACTTTAATAAATTTCCATTAATTGTTTTTGTAAAGTATTTATCACAGGTTTTTCTAGAACATAGATGCCCAGTAGTGGCTGGTATCAGCAAATTAAACTCACACGTATACTTACTTACGTTCTTTTGTTTGATCGTCAATCAACCAATATATAATATATATTATATATATGTATATATATAATAAGACACAGAAGTTCTGCAAGTGTAGTTTGTCTCTCCGACTCAATATGCTGATTTTCTCTTGGTTGATTGACGATCAAACAAAAGAGCGTAAGTATACGTGTGAGTTTATATTGCTGATACCAGCCACTACTAAGCATCTATGTTCTAGAAACACAATTTGAAACATAACACAGCATCGCGATCACGTAATCGCGATCGGAATATCTCTCATATACACTTTGTCAGGTATCTGAGGATATCTCACGGATTGATATCTAAATCTTCAAGATATCCTGCACAAACTCCAAGCCTCTAGCATTTACGCGACATTTATACGGAGGAGGAGTCAGACGATTATACTGGAAGTAAGAAGATCATTTATTTAGTTAGCAAGCCAATACATATGCCCTATGCATAAACATATTTGCTCTCTGGGAAGCTTATTTATTTCGTTTGTGATGCATTACATATGCCTTATGCACATACAGATTTTTTTTTTTTTTGTTTTCCATATTATTTAGGTCAGTTTGCAATACAAAACTCTGTGACTATTTTATATATAGATTATTTTAAAAAAGGCCATCTTGTTTATTTTTAAAATAACTAAAGGCTACTTCAGCCTTCAATTAGTTTTGAGATAATATAAAAATTTTATTATTTTAAATTTTTGCTTAAATGTCAGTAAATATTACACCTATCTAAGTATAATTACCATTTAGATTAAAATAAACTTCAATGTTAATTTAATAAATATTATTTAAAATTATTTTATTTTTAGAGTGAAAATGATAAATTCTACCGTAGCACTGTAATTGCTTACGTTGAGAGACGTCTATGCATGTATAAGTTGCTACTTGAATGTCAAAGTAAGTATTTAGAGAATAATTACTAACGATAATAAATGAATTCGTTACCGTAATCGAAACAACATAAACATTAAGTCAGACTGTTTAAAAGGTAGAATTAATGGTACGATACCATTTAGTAACGTATAAACTGCTCCTGTTTTTGATATGAAAAATAATGGAAATCGTTTGCAATTTTTTATGAAATTTTTCTGACACTAGAATGGTGACAGTAGAATAGTGAAGGAAATTAAAATCTTATGGCGCTAACACAGTCGATGCTTGATTATCTCTAAGAAATGCATCTACTACTCAGTCATTAGTGGTATATTTTACTGATAGAATTTCAGTGACAATCCAATGTTCGAAGTTAACAAAAGATAGCCCTGAAGGGCGTCATGTCAAAAAACTGCAATACTATAAAACTGCAATGTATAATTAATATTTTTTTTTTCAAATATTTCAAGTAGTATTTGTTTTCTAAAATAATATTTACATCTAAACTTAGTTTTCACTTTTGCTAGTAATTATCTTAACATTTATCAAATTAACTAAATACATTAATTTGCAATAGTAATTCATTTAATTGTTGGTATATAATTAAATACTAAAATGTGCTTCAAAAAATAATATTTATTGAGCGGTAATTAAATTTGGTTATTAAATTACATATCACTCATACGCCTACAGTTCTTAGAAAATTGTTTGGTAAAAACCCATATAAAAATTCTAATGATTAAGAGGAAAAGTAAGTTCGTAACATTATTTTAATTTTAAAAATGTTTTAAACCATTAAATTATGGTTTTTATTTTCTACATAAACAAAAAAAAAAAAAAAAAAAAAAAAAATAAGGATAAAAAAAAAATAAATGTGTAAATAACACTGGTTTACAAGAAGGCCAAAATCAGAGTGTTTTTTATTTGCGCGGCAAGAATATAGGACGTAGCCATTTAACAAATGTGATATATATTCCCCTTTTTTTACTAAATCTAAATAAAATCATAACTTATGAATGAACTAACTAAAGATAAGATTTTACTTCATATTAGTACGAGAGTGAAAGCAATATATGTTCTTCGATTTTAATGAAGTATAGCTTATTCAATTGGCAATAAAAATTATTTAACGAGAAGCTATAGAAACATGAAATTTGTTGTATTTTGGTTGCATGTGCTCCAATAGTATAAAAATTTTGACATTTTTATGTAATATTTTCTCTTTCCATGCTAGTTTCCGAATAACTCAAAAACAAAACAAAACAAAAAATTATATCTTTGTAATATTTTCTCAAACTCTATAAACAGTTCTCGAAATATGCCCACTACAAGAAATTTCTGCCCGATGAAAAACGCAGTTTTGTTTAGAACATCAAATCATTTACAGTTTACCAACTTGTTGTTGTGTCTCTGCTTTGTAAACCAGTATAAATATTTTTTTTCATTTAATAGGAAGTACCATGTACATAAATACTTATGAATAAAAATTAAAAAGAAAAAATATATGCAAACAAAAATAAATTTGTTTGTAACGATATAAATAAATATATTTGTTTAATAGGGGGCGGACAACCAAAACTATGGAAAATAAGAGAGAATTAAATTTAATTGTTATTGATAATTTTGGTAATGCCAAAATTATTTGCATTTTATTATAAATATGATGTTTTTACCAAATAAGGCTTTGAGAATGCAAAAAAAAAAAATATTATTATTTTCCTCTTTCTAGCTTTCTATAGTACATTGGCATTACAATCGTAAATTTTTGGCCAATATTTAAAATAAAAATATGCTTAATAGTTGAACATATCGCTTGTTTACTACAATAGTGTTATAACTTAAAAATTAGGGTACTATGCATTATAAAATTATTAAATTCCTTCTAATCCGTAAAAAGTAATTTGCTTGGGATCGATATGTGCTATAATCCTATTAAATTTTTAAAACTAAAATCAGTAAAGTTTGTTTCTTGTTGATCTGTTCTACAAAATCACAAAAGCTTTGTAATTATTTCTTATTTTAAACTGTTTCCCTTGAAAGAATTTTACCCTAGCTGACCCGAGTATCATTTTGACTGCAGCCATGGTAGTTTCATCAGACTTGTATGCGACCTGTACCCTTTCACGATAATCTTCTATTGTTTCACTCACTTGTATTCGCCATGGTCTAGTAGTTAGTGTGTTGGCTTACTAAGACAATAGCGTCGGGTTCAAATCTCAGCTCTGACATCTTGTAAAAAAAGAAATACAAAAAAAAAATGATTTCTTTCGGCGACTACCTCTCAGCAACCTTCTGATAAAAACTTTGGGAGTAATTGATTGCCATGAAAAAACATCTCAAAACTGTCGTTCGGAGTTGAATTTAAACCGTAAGTCCCAGTACTGATGGATAAAAATTTTCACACACAACATGAGTACTGCGAGAAGCTAGGCCGTAACCCTGACACAGGGTTGTAGTGGCCAATTATGTATGTTTGTATGTATGTATGACATTTTCAAATTTGCTAATTTTTTCAGTTATGAAGCTTTTGTAGTAAATAAGCCATATTTTTTTAAAGATTTTTGTTTATTTAAAAAAATATCCTGACACATTAATTAAAAAGAGATTAAACCAGAATCCTCTTATTGGTTTTGTGTAGTATTAGTTTAAACAACACATTGCAAAATTGCATGATTTGGAATATTTCCTATTTTCAATATATATATTTTCTTTTCTTCAGTTTTTAAGGGAATGTTTTAGGAAATTATTGTTAATTTTTTGGTTACGATTTCTTTGATATTGATTTGAAATGAATGGGGATGTTAGTCGTGTTAAACAAAATTTTACCATGATTACAGCGCCGCCCGCTATTATAACACGGGCCGTATGGGAGACTTGTCCCTCACCATTGCGTGCAATGCAAGTATATTCTCCAATATCCTCGTGCCGTATTGTAGAGATCCGTAATTCGGTGCCATCGTTAAAGATGCCAACAGTAGGCGAAGGATCAACGGGATTAGCATCTTTGTACCATAGAATTTCGGGTGTGGGTGTGCCATCAGCTTGGCAATTTAATATAATTGAATCACCTGTAATAAAATAAAAAAAAAAAATTATAATAAGAATTAAATTAGTTTTGCTTCTTTTTACTAGTTAAATTAGATTTTACATTCACAGAATAAGTTTTCTATATCCTAAGGCAGTTTAGAATGTTAGTTTTTACAAAAGAGAAAAAACTTGTATCACAAATCTTTTACTCCTCTATTCATAAAGAAAAATTAAAAAGACTTATTTGTTTAAAAGGCTTATTTGAATAATATTGCAAAGAGATTTTTCAAAGAAGCTCTTTATAAATATGAAATATTTTTTATGAATACGCTAGTTAGTCTATATAATTTAAAAGTTTGTTTGTTGTTATTTTTAAATAAGTTAAAAAAATGTTTGGATTATTTATAACAATAATAAAATGAAATGTTTCTCTGGTCTTAGCAAGTCTTTGAGTTTTTTAACATTTTTAGAAAATAATAGTACTCACACGCTTGTTAAATTTGTGTGCATATTTTCTCTCAATGTCGTATATTTGTACTACATATTAATCTCATATTTACATTATCATCTCGCTGCTGTTTAGCATAAAAATTTTACATATCATATAATCTACTGGACAGTCTATATCAGTGATGTCCACTACTACATAAACACACTTGCGCTTGTGTATGACGCAGAGAAAATACTCTGCTTACTTCTACCAGAAATGAGAATGTTCGAGTTAGTTTCTGTTTATAGCTTCATAATTATTTCTTCATAATTCTAAGTAAAGTACGTAATCGATTGTCCGGTAGACATGTGACCGATCTATTAAGAATAAAGGAGTACCGAGGTCACATAGATTTGAAGAAAATAATGAATAATTATTTCAGTTAAATAAAAATGATACAAAAAATATGCAATATCCATCCCTGCACTATGTTGGATAGAAGCTAAAATCTAAAAAGAGCAAGAGCAATATTATTTCTTTTTATTATGTATGTACGTGTTTGACTTCGACGTAAGCAGAATTTGTTTTTCTATCACGCGTTATAGGGAAAGAGGCTTTTGGACATCACTGGTCTATATCTACTTATAATTACTATAGAAATATTGTTATATGTATATCACTTAAAGTTTAAAAAAAAGTTTAATTTTTGTACTCATCTATCGGGCAAAGACGGAATATGCATAAAAATGTATTAAGTCTTTAAGGTAAATTTCTTTGTTTAAACAAAAGTTTATTTCAATTAATGTTTTCTTCTATTCTGCTTAAGATACTAGTCTGAAGACTTTTTCCAAAATATGGTATTAACACCTATTGTATGAATTTTAATAACCTAAGATCCTAATACTGGTATTCTTATGAGAATTAACTTCCCTTAAGGAATATGTACAACACTAGCAGAAAATTTGAAAATCTTAATCCTTTACGGATGTTAATTCTCATAATAATACCCGTAACAAAATTTTAGGCTACTAAAATTCATACAATAAGTACAATATAGATCCAATAAACATTCGAATTTAATTCGAAAAATGTATAATGGTATTAAAACTACAAGCAATTATTTTCAAAATATAACTCAATAAATGAGAATTTTTTTTTCTGCAGCCGCCTTGGTCTAGTGGTTAGTGTGTTGTCTTACTAGACATGAGGTTCTAGTTCAAATCCCAACTTTGACATCTTACAAATAAAAAAGAAATAAGAAAAAAATATATCTTTCGTCTACTTCCTATTCGCAGTCTTTTGGCAAAAGCTCTGACAGTAACTGAATTCTAAGAACAAGCTTCTCAAGTCTGTCATTGAGAGACGACTTTAAACTGTAGGTCATGAGTACTAGCAGAAGCTAGGCCTTTAAATATAAAGTTATCAAGTATTTCATATATATAAAGTATAGCCCAAGACAAGTAGTTTCATGGTATAATTTCGAATTTAGTTTTTTATTGAGTAATTGTCTTCTTCTTGGTATTATATAATATATAATATAAGCCATAGCTTTCGTGGACTAAAAACTTTATTATAGTGGGCAGTTTTGACTTACGAGTTAGTACAGAATAGATAAATTCTATCACACAGACTTTGTTGAAAGAGCTTAGAGGGTGAGAGTATATATTTTCTGTAAAAAAATAATTCTACATAAATTTTTTAAAAAATCATTGCGTGGCTTTGAAGACAATGAGCAATAAAAAATGTTTGGGCAATCTTCATTTTATAATATTTATTATTTAATTTCATAAAATATCTTTAAAAATATCTACCATTTGGTTAAAGTCAGAATTAAAAAATTAATTGCCTTTAAGGTTCATAGATCTTTATATTCTACTTATAGTTTTAAAACTCCTATATTATAAAATTTTTTGTATCTTATATACGAGGTTTGGTTTTCTGTCAGAATAAATTTTCATTATGCTTAAAAATAGTTATTAATCATTGTATATTGCACTACACCAAGGTAAACGAAGAAAGAGTGAAAAAAACTTTGGTATTTGTTCAAGCTTGGCGTGCTTTTTATGGTCTTAAAACTCCTTAGCTTTTCTATTGAGACGATTGGACCTTGGTTTTGCTGTTATAACCATGTTCCCATGATCCTTCAAGCAAATCTGAATGGTCGTTACCGACATTCAATATCTCCTCAGTGATTATCATTAACTGCATTACCACACGCTTCATGACCAAAATTTGCAAACAAAAATTATTGCATGAGTCAACCGATATTCTCTGCAACTTCTTTAATAGTGAGTTGGCGCTTATTTATAACTATTTTGTTCACTGTCTCATTATTTTCATTAGCTTGATGTGTTTGACGGACGTCGTCGTTCACATCTCTCCAGCTTTCTTTGAAAAGCTTGTACCACTTGTAAAATTTTTTTTTTGACCACATGCAACTTCCAGCACTTCAAGTCTAAAAATTTTCATCAAATTCTTTGATTCATTAAGTAAAAAATTACTAAATAAGCAAATCTCGTCTAACAAACTCGTCCCTCAAGCTAAGTCCGTCAACATAAGAAATTTAAAAATTCATTTTTTCTATTTTGCACACCTCGTATGGCAATATGACATGCCTGTATGCAATACATACTGAAGAAACAAACTTTGTTTTTTTTAGGTCAAAATTGCAGACATTTTTGCCAAATATTTTACTTTTTATTTCTAACAGCAGCAAAAACGTTTAATGGCTTTTATATTTTAAAGAAAAATATATGCATATTCCGTTTATTTATTTATTTTCTTTCTATATTTATAAAATTTCCCCTGTTCCAGCAGAATTTTTCTTTTGTTATTTTGTGCACTGTATGTGGTTTATGGTCTTGCATCTTTAATGGGGATTCTTGTGTTTTGTTCTTAGAAACTGTATGTTTATCAGCCCGTATGTACTTTTAATTTTTCTTTTTTTGTCTCTTTTTTATTTTTCTGGGTGTACCTTTTGCTTTGGAGTACAGAGTGTTAATAGTAATGGTTGTAGCCATAGGCTGTCTGTGTAAATATTTTTAAAGGACTGTATGTATGTGTATGTGTTTTCCGGATTTGCTTTATTTATTTTGTGTATAAAGGTCCTTTTCTTGTTATTACTTTCAGTTTTTTATTATTTTTTTACTTAAATTCCCTTCTTTTTTGTCGGTTTTAGGTTTTTGTATAATATTTAACCACAATTAACTTTAACATTTCTACAGTTTTGCTCTTGTTTTTTTTTCGTTTATTTAATTTTTGTTTTTCTTATTTTTGTAAAAATTTTTCTGATAAAATGTGGGTGATTTTTTTTTAAGTTAAAAAAATAAAACAAACCTAGAAACTTATGTGTACTAGTGTTGTAAAGAATTTTTTAATTTATTTAAAATTATATAAAAAATATATGTATTTTCTCTATATTTTCTACATATTTCAGCTGAAGGTATTTATTTATTCTCTTTTGTCATACTGTGATTAATGTTCTCTATCTTACATACGAATCTTTAAAACGTTACTTTTCTTTATTAAGAAAAAAAAATTACTTTCTTTCTTTTCTTTTTCGCAATCTCTACACATTGTGATTTCCTTTACAATTTTAAGAATTTGTAAGTGTTGCGATGTAGTTTTGCTTAATTTTCCATTTTTTTCGCTTACCATTGAGCTGTCAAGAAACTGTCTATTTAGAATGTCTATTTGACCATTTATCTTTTTAAGATTAAAAGAGGCAGAAATATACAAACCAAGGAAACCAAAAAAAGAAAAAAAAAAGAAAAAAATGAAAGTTGAATAGTTTTCCACAACCACAAAAAGGTAATTTAAAAACAAAAGTTAAAAGAAATGAAAAATGTATGAAAGATTTTTTTATAAAGAATTTAAAAATATTTTCATTATAGCAAAAGAAAATTTAAATTTTTAAAAAATTAAGAGCACCCAAGACCAAAACAAAAATATATGCATTTCTACTCAAAAATATTGGGACAACAAGCATTTGCAACTTTATCTTTATTTTAGGGTTATTTCAGAAATATATAACCAAAAAATCTGATCTTACAAAACACCATCGTAAGTAGGTAAGCTAATAGCCTTACTTATTTAATTAAAATCCGTGGTGTAAAGGCTTACACTGCAAAGACAGAACTGGCTCAACTGGGGGAGATCAATAGCTCTCTGATAGGGTCTCTAATGCAAGAAAAGCAGTTGAGGAGTAACAACAATATCATCTCCAATATAATTATTCTACTTTATTCCTCCTCAAATTTCAACTTTCTTTCTAATTTTTTTAATTTCTAAGCTGTTAGATTGTTCGGTGGTGAAGGTATAACACTGGCCATTAATCAACAGTAAACGATTTCCTTGTGGTTTGTGGTTTGTTTTAAAGTAGAACCTTTGTTTTTTTCTGACTGATATCAGATACGATATTAGTAAGTTTAAATCAAAGGTCCATACCGCCTTCGCCTTTCTCCTCATATTTTCCTGGCCCCCCAAAAAAAAAAAATAGTCAAAATTTTATGAAACAATGATTTTGCCAGAATCACGCGGTAAACATTTAGCAGTTTGTTAAACAAACGCGCATAATATACTTATACATACTCGTACATATATGTACATACTACGTAAATATTATTTTCTGTTATGTTTTTTGCTTAAGAAAAATTTATTTCTGAATACAAAATAAGTTCGTGACAGAAAGGAAACACAAAACTAAATGCTAAAACTGCATATTCGAAAGATGTCGAACGTTGCGATATGTAAAAAATTGGATTAAAGTTGTTTCACAATCCCCAGTGCTATCAATTATTTCAGAGGAGAGTCATGCTTTAATAGTGTAAACAGAACAGGCCGACCTATAGCTTTAAATGACCACGAAAGCAAGCAAGAATCGGAAAAATTAAACAAAAGCTTATAAAGACATCTACAGAGAAGTTTCTAGACGTAGATCGTTTAATAATCAACTAAAGGAAGCGATTATATTACGAAAAATAATTTAAAGGGAATCTCATTTGTTTTTGGAATAAAGTACTATTCTCAGATGAAAGTACATTGAATAGCTGTAGCTCTAGTAGCAACATTATTGTATGGAAAAATCTCAATATGTCATATGAACAACCAAATTTTTCTTTTACATTTAACTACGATGAAGATATATTAATGCTATAGGGCAGAATGTCATATTGGGTTTTATAGCAGCCATTGTGAGCAACCTCTTTTATTTACATTTACTCGAAAAAAAATGTAAAAAAAACCGCCGAAAAGTTAAATTTGGCAACATCATTTAAGTACATTCATACAGTAATTAATCTAAACATTCAGCTCATGATGAGTGCATTTGGCTAACGTATAATATGGTACAAGTTCTACCCCAGACCTTAGATTTCAGTGCATCGAGTAATCGAGAGTAAAAGCATAAGCAAAGAGATTATTCCATAAATGAACTGAAAAAAAAGAACAAATTCTCTTAATAATGCAATATGCGATACATTTATCAAGCGATGTGCTCTATAAGAAGTACGAGTACTGAATAAGAGTACGGGTAAGTAAGAAATAATCTTTTTATTTCTTCAAAGCATTTCATATTATAATATCGGTAGAAAAGGAAGCCAATGTCAGTTTGCAACGATGTTCCTTTGAATCGATAGAGTTGGATATCCTATTGCTCAGCACTTATGCTCTTTACTGTACTCTGTTGAAAAGCCTCAAAGAGACTTTAAAGCAATGTAATTCAAATCTTCATATTCTGTACACAATTGTGCTACAGATGCATTTCATTATTGAGAGTCTTGGTTAACTATGCTTTAAATTAGCAACCTATAGTGATCTTATTAAAATTAAGAAGAAACTGAGGTACTTGTTGTACCGTCTTCAAACCGAAACACTTGAAAGATTCTTTCGACAATTGAAAGATATGATCATTCTAGCAAACACCACAGTTCATTCTCACTACGAGAATATAAAAAACGTTTTAAAATGCCACTACCTACAGTCATATATGATACTATTCCTGTGCTTAAATAATAATATGGAGTTTTGCTCGCTTTATATTCGATACTGTTGGAGCGCCTGCATTTGAAAATTGTCTGCAGGTGATTTGTGATATTTTGTCTTCTCACCCCCAATCACCAAGTGGTCTATGATAAAATGAGTACGGATAACAAATATTGCTATCATTTGCAAAAGAGAAGGTCTTTAAATAAAATCAAAAATAGAGTTCGAGACAAAACTGAGGCTTGAGTTAATCCCGAATTTTAGATGAACTCGTTGGAAGATAAGCCGTTTATAACCACGCTTATAATGTAATCCCTAATAAAGTTGTATTTGATAGGACTAAATTTATTTATTACACAGATAGCGAAAGCAGCAAGCTTGGAATCTTGACTTAGACTCTCTGAAATACCTTGAAGATATCGTGAACGACAACCCTGATCTCCGTCCACCTCTCGGAAAGCAAATCTTAATAGGTTTGCAATGGTTCTATCACTCCAGAAGCTGGACTGGCAGTGGATAAGCAAGTTGTTGGACTCTAAATACAAACCTCACAAGATATATTGCTTTATAATCCAGTTCAAAGTAAACAATCTAAAATATTAGCTTCTTAAAATATTCAAGGTATAGTTTAAATTTATTGATCAAATTATAATAATATAGTTTTGTATTTTTGGTTATAAAAGGCAACATTTACTAAAAGTTTTAATTTTAGTGGTGAAGTGTAAATTATTAAAATGCTACAATAAATTTTTTTAGTTGTAGATTAAAATCACGAAAAAAGAACGTTTAAATTCTAAATGAAATTACTTTTTGAGCATATTAAATGTCTATCATTTCTAACAATTATTAAGCTTTTGCTTTTTGGTTTAAATCTTAAACCTTCACCTTAACCAGTTTATTAAAATTATTTCTTACTTTTCTGATATCCAGTTTTCTTTAAAAATTTTATTTATTGCTAAGTTTTTTCATAAATATCTCATTCATACATACTTCTGTTACTCAAAAAGAGAAATAGGAATTATAAAAAAAAAATTCTTTCCTTATTTTGTTCATTTTAATAAAAGTAAAGGGATGTTTTTCTCTTCATATTAAAAAGAAAAAATTGGAATTTCTTTATGATTACTTTTTCAAATAAATCTTCAGTCATAAATTCTATTTGTAAATCTTGATAAATGTAGTAGAAATATTTTTACGTAATATCTTTATATATTATTTTTGTTGCTGTTGTTTTTATTACTACCAAAAAAATATATTTATTTTTTTTCTTATATGAACTCGTATTTATCATGTTTTGTGATACTTTTGTGCTATTCTTCAAGTTCTGTGCTTGAGATAATAAAAGGTGTTATTTCGGCAATTTTTCATTTGAGTAAAGACTAAATGTATGAAAATAATAATACATTGGAATACATGAAATTCAATCTTTATTCTGAGAATTCTTCTACATACTTGTATAGTATAAATGGGTATTTTGTTTTAAGAGCTTGAGAAACTCAAGTGACAGAAAGAAATATTGTTTCAATGAAATTTTTTTATTACTTATAAAATCTGGTGAATAATTTCGTGTTATTTGTTTTGAAAATAAACCATTCGGCATATATTTCCGGCTTTCATTGAATAAAAAAAAATGTAATTCCTTTTCGTACGCCCTCAATATGGAATTTGACTTCTAATGCTATCCAGGAAAATAGGCATGATCAAATTGAATTGCAATAAATTGAATATTCAGCACGCTCTATGGCATTTGCTGTGTTTTGAAAACCAAATATTGCTGGATCCCTGTAAAAAGCTTATTCCGAAAGAATTAAGGTCAGTAAATTTTAACCCTTATTGTAGTAAACCACACAAAATATTTATATTTTTACAAATTTAAAACAAACACTTTAATGGTGTCTAAAATTTCTTTTTCTCTTGCATCAATATAATATAGAAAATTCATTAATTGAATAAAAAAAATATTCTTATAACGCAATTTTTAAAAAGTAATGTTGCTTATCCTGGTTAATGGTTTTAATTACACATGCAACAGAAATTAATTTTTTTTTATCAAACATTTTCTGTTTTTAATTGATGCTACAGTCAAAGGTAAATTACGTAAGTTTTTTAAGGGCCAGATGAGGGTTAATAAATCTAATGATGATTCGCTAAGAGCTTGAAGATTGTCTTCGGTTTACCTGGCCATGCTTTGGCCATTTAAATAAACATCAACTTCATCCCTGAACAAAATTCCGATTACAATGCTCATCTATGGCCGGTACTAAATTAACCCAATCATCATAAATGAGATATAAGGTATGATTGTTTGGCTTCAATTCTTTTACGAGATGTATTTTGATATACCAAATGAAAAAACGAGTAACAAAGCCTAACGATTTAAGAAGTCAACATTTCCATTTTTTCTTTAAAACTACACTCTACAGTGGCAAATTTCTTGGTCTTTCTGATGGTTTTGAATTAGCGCTCAAGTAAACGGTAGCTACATGAATTGCGTGCTCACTAGGGTCTCATTTCGGCCGCAGGAGTACAAAATACTATGACGTGGAAACAAGATATCTATTAAAAAATTTAATGAGTACGAAGATGCAGGGTGAAGATTTTATAGTAGACGAATTACCAAAGAACGCTGAAACTAGGCATATAAAACAAAAAGTCAATATAAGAAACAAAGTAAAACTAGACAGTGCTGAGTCATGTTCCTTACCCAAAATAAAGTGTAAAAACTGTCATATGGGCCTATATTGTTCACATTTTAATTAAATGCCGATGTTCATTCAGAAAAATAATTTAATTATAAAAAAGTGTTTCTTATATATGCCTATATGGGGTTTTCATTTCTACCAGAAAAAGTTGGATTTTTTTCCCTTCCTGATAAATATGCTTTCAAATATTCTTTTCTAACTATAAAAAAGATTTTGCGCTTTTCTGTAAAAAAAAGAGTCACCTGCATATGGGCTAATAAAACTGCATTTTGAAAATGCCCTCAACCAGCTGACTGTATTTGATATTTATAATAAATTTTCTATTTCTTCTTTACAATTTTTTATAATTAAAAACCAAATATTTTATTCATACATAAGTATTTATGTTCTATTCTTAAAAGCACACAATCACAAAATTACAGAAATGTGCGCGTATATATGGATTTTTTTTTAGAAAAGAAAACACCATTATTGGAAGAACTTCAAAACTATTACATGATCCAGTGTGACAGATTTCAAGAAATGATAAAAAAAGAGTAACTGGAAAACCTTTAAGGCCCATTATTACAACTTACCATTAGTTACAAGTAGGATGCTCTGGGATAGATGAATAGTTGTTTGTTATTACAAGTAAACTTTACCTCCAAGGTGAAAGATAAAGTTATTAAGAAGAATGTGTCTATCCCTCTCTACGTGGGATAATCACCTTGTAGGGTGTAGAGCCTTAAACTGCAAGGATTTACCTGGCTAAGCTAGCAGAGAGCAATAGCTCTCTGGTATGGTCTTCTATGCCAAAAAGGCAGTGGAGGAGCAGTATCTAAGATTTATACCAGTTATAATCAAGGATCAAGTACAATAAAAACAACATCATTGTCTTATTACTCTCCTAATTTCAACTTTACTGTGCGAGCTTCTTGCGGTTGATTGCTGTTGGATTATTCCGCAACTGCAACTTAATTTTATTGCGGTTCGCATTTTTAAAGTAGGACCTTTGTTTTCTTCGAACTGATATCAGAATGGTATTAGTAAATTTAAATCAAAGATTCACACCATTTTTTTCTCTTTCCTTCTTATTCCTCGCCATCATAATGGACTACATGAGTAGAACTCCTGGCATCATAAAAAAACCAATTTTTTTTTTTAAACTCACAATAAATGTTCTACTTCGTCTTTACAATTATTTTTACAAAAAATTGCTCTATATTTTCGTATACATTAGGAAATATGTTAGAAAGGAAAGCACCATTTGTTTTAAAAACTTAAAACTGTTACAGGACCCACCAGAGATGGTTTAAAAAAATTATCTTTGTTTTTACAATTAAACTTTACCTCAAAAGTGACCGAACAAGTTATTCAGAAGATAATCTTTCCTTTAAATTTTAACGTGTGGTTTAAATGTTTGATTTTTTTTTAGCGCACAATTTACGAACTTATTTATATACGAATATAAATAGGCATGCTGTGCTGTTCCTACTTGTTGTCTTTGAAATTAACTTAGTATCGAAAGTGATCGATTCTTGTTCTGGTAATGCCGTATTTTAACAACTGTGTATTCCTCCATTAATGAAAATTAAGATTTACTCTCTAACTCTTAATAGGCAAATTGTAATAATGGTGTTCAGAATAAAATAAACGTACTTGAGATTTAATAATTTTTTTAGTAAAAGTTGAAAAGTTTATCATTAAGTTTATCATTAAATATTTATTGTTTCGATCAAAATTCGCAATTTATAGAGTGGGTTTCAGGAATGTAAATGTTTAAATAAATAAATAATATTTGCTATTAAAAAGTATAATATTTCTATTGAATAAATTACTTACCTAAATTAACATAAATAATATCATCTGGTGTTACGCTAAAACGGGGCGGTGCATGTACATCTAAATGGAACCATGTACCGTTCTTATGCTGTTTGGGATCACGATTTAAAAATACAACTTTACACTCGTACCAGCCTTGATCCGACTCTTTGATGTTGGTCAAATTGAGTGAGGCCGAACCAAATGGTGAGTCCGGTGACACACGCGACACACGTCCCTTATAACCGTCTTCGATGTGTTCGGGATAACTTTCATACCAAATGTAAATTGGCAAATCTGAGCCCTGTTGAGTTATTTTTTATTTGTTTCGTTTTTTGTTTTTTTACAATATGTACAGTTTGTATTATAAAAATATTTAAGAGGGGGAAAAAAGTGGAAAAAAATTAAAATTAATAAAATTAATTTTGTTTTTATATATTTATTGTTTAACATTATAATATGTTTGTTTTGTAGATTTAATAAATAATAAATAAAAATTAATTTTTACTGTATACTTTTCATGTTTATTATAAATTAATTATTTTATTTTTTTAATTTGTTAATAAAAAAAGCTATGGCTTGTTTGTTTTTCAAATTAAAATGACATAAAAACACAACAGCAAAAAAAAAAAAAAAAAAAAAAAAAACAAGATGTACTTTTTTTTCAAGTGAAACTAAAAAAATTAAATGGAAATTATAAAATTTAATGTAAAACATTTTCCATTGTTTACGTACATACAATATAAAAGCAATCAAAATGTTTATGCTGACCATTTATTTGGTTTTTTTTTATTAATAAAAATAAAAAGCAAAAATAAAAAATGTTATGCTGTTATGCATGTTTTAGTTTAAATTCATAAATTTTAATTTTAAAACAAAACAAAATATCATAACGAAATACTAAAATCAAGCAAAGAGATAAAATTTTATAGGCAAATAAAAATTTATAATAAAAGGAAATAAATAAAAGTAATATTTATGCACTCAACAATTTATAGTTGATAAAATTGTACAACAAAACAATAAAAAAAAATAATATTAAAAATATTTATCAAAAATGCAATTTAAATAAAAAAAGAAAACCACAAAAAAGATTAAAATACACTGCAAATATGCCACTAAAATTTCACTAAAAGTTAATGCTTTACTTTTGTTTGCAGAAATTCTAAAAATTTATAAATTATTTAACGTTTTATTATAATTATGAAATTAATAAATAAAGCATGCAAGTTTGACAAAATGGCTCTTTTTCAAATTAATTGCTTAAATGTTTGCATTTTCTTTATTTTATTTTTTTAATTTTCAGTAGAAAAAATATATTGAAAATGTGTTTGTTTTTTAATTAGAAATTTAAATTAAAAAAATAAAATGCTGTAAATATAACCCTATTCGTAATAACCTGAGTCTCTGAAACTCATTTTGATATTCAAATCAATATAAAAGAAAAAATTTTAAACATATCACATCAAAATTCCATGACTTTCTTATATGCGTTTTAAAATTAAAAAAAAAAAAATAAAAACTTGAAGATTGCAAAAAAAAAGCAAATTCCCATGTCGCCAAATAGCAAATTAACGTGCCAAAAAAGCGCCATGTTTGTAGAGAAATCATTAAATATGAGACATCAGGTAAACACAACGTAGTAATATCTCCATACCCTTATTACACTTTTTCACATAGAAACTCAAACGACCGAGGACAAAAATTATAAAAAAAATATAAAATTTGAAATGTTTCTAAGTTATAATTTGAGAAAAGGGTCCCCCTTTCCCCCCTTCAAAAAGTCCATCTTCAACAAATTGCTCCCTGAAATTTTCAGTTTAATTGACCAAAGGCAACAGCTGACCTATTGAAGACGCTCGACACTCACATTCAACGTCTCCCGACAGATAAAGTAATTGCTGTTGGTCATTCAAGGTTGAAGGTATAACACTGGCCTTTGAGTGGTCAAATTGACAGCAATTTGTCTCAAAACAAAACAAAAGGCGCTTAATAAAAAAATAAAATAAATCTATGTATGTATCTTCAAATTCCGAGACATGAACTGCATATGTAGGGCCCCTGAGTATTGATCTTAAAAAAAAAGCATTTGTTTACTAATTAACACATTTTTTTTCATTTGTAGTATTTTTAGAAGCGAAATTTATCTGGTTTGAATTGAAATTTTTTGTGGAGATTTTTAAAATAATTGCTCAAGGCATTATTAGTATTTTCAATCCGAAAACTAATCCGAAAAAGTTTTTATTGCATTTTTTTTGAATCTGATTGAAATCATGTAATCATGTTATATGTTATATTTAATTGATCCAATCAGAAGTTTAGCTGTACTACACTAAACAAGAAAAGAAATACGAAAACAGATTTGTATGCGGCTTAAATAAATAAATTTTTTTTTTAACTAAAAAATATTTCAGTGATACCACTTTCAAGTGCAAAAAAATCGCAAAAATAAAATCATTTGTTTGAAATATAAGTCTGTGTATATATTTTGTTTTTATTTTAATTTTTGTTTATATTATTAGTATTAAAAAACTTTACAAAACTCATTAACAACATATATTTCTCGCTAATTTTACACATACTCTTTTAAAAAAATTAAAATTTTTCCCTAATTTCGAATTATTTGACAATGTGTATAAAACCCTTGAAGAGTAATGATTTTTGCATCGCCGTTGATGTTGCTCGTTGAATTTTGAATTGCTGTGTATTTCTCAATTGGCACGGCTGCATATTTGAAATATAAATCACCACCTGATCACAAAGATATTTCGGTGAATCACACATTTGCATATTTTTTATAAGACATAACATGTTTAGTTGTTTGTCTTACATTCAGCGACTTCATCGCGTTTCCCATCACACTACACAAGTATTTTTAACGACAATGCATATTGATCTTTGTGGATAACCAAACATATCTTTAAAATCTTAAATTTTATTAAATAAATACCGACTTGTAATGTTAAAAGTTTTTAATTGTTATTATCTTTATTAATAAATAATTTTTTTTTTCTATGTAATAAAAAATATTTTTTAGGTCGTTTTTATTTAAAAATGTAAATTATATTAGCATCACTAATCAGTTTTTGCTGCCTCAAAAAATAGAAATTATTATAAGTTGGACAGCAGCAGCAAAGGTTTTTGTCTAGGGTTTTGGTGTGCTGCCTTTAAAATAATCGTTTCCATATAAACGTGTGAATTCTAATGTTTACAACCTGCTGCCTGCTGCTCGCTGTCATTTATGTGTTTAATGCTTAATGTGGATAAAATGAAATCAGAGGGCAAAAACAAAAATAAGTTCTAATTTTGTTTCAATTCATTGCAAAAAAATCTAAATTCTATATAGAATTTAGCTTTGATCTCATTATAGCTTTTCTGACGAAACAAAAAAGAAAAATAATAAAAGTTTACAGATTTATTTGGTTGGAAAAAGTCTCTGGAAAAACGATAACCTAATGACAAATTGGATAAAATCTATGGGTGGATTACATTAATGCCAGCTATTAATTAATTCTATTCTTGTGACCAGTACACTATCCCTAATCATGTAGTGTATTCTACTGGTGTTAGGAAAATGACTTATGGGAAAGAGGAAAGAGGTAGTTGTGTTGTAGGAAATTGATTTGAAACTGTTCATAACGCAACTGAAAGGAAAAATTATCACAGGAGATTGTTCTATAAAAAGCTATCGGCTAAAGAAGATGTCGGGTGTAGAGGCTTACACTTCAAGGACTCACCTGGATAAAGTGGCGGAGAGCAATAGCTATCTGGCAGGGTCTCCCATGCCAGAAAAGCAGTTGAGAAGCAGTAACTAAGAGTTATCCCAGGGATAATCAAGAAACAAGGAGAACAGAAAGAACATCATAGACATCTTTTATTACTGTCCTAATTTAAACTTTACTGTGCACGCTTCTTGGGGTTGATTGCTCTAGGATTATTCAGTGATGAAGATATAACACTGGCTATTGAATAAGCAATCAACAGCAATCGATTTCCTTGCAATTCGCATTTTTAAAGTAGGACCCTTTATCTTGTGAAAATCACTGAATCATTCCTCAAAAATAGATTTTATTGTGTGAGCCTTAATGACAAATGTTCTGACCTATTTGAAATCCCTTCTGGTGAACCGTAAGGCTCAGTTTTAGGACCCGTACTATACAATATATATTGCTCAGATATGCCACACATTACTGGGATTGAACTTGCTGCATATGCTGATGATACCTGTCTTTATTCTTCTCATATGTTTGGACAGAATATCGTTGATAGCATACCGTTGGCATTGAACCAACTTATGACATACTTCAATATCTGGAAGATAAAAGTTAATGAAACTAAGACCAATGCAGTATTTTTTAGTCGTAGACGGAATTCCTGTTTTTATCCACAAGGCCAATTGAAAGTAAATGATATTCCGATACAATGGAGTGATAATGTCAAATATTTAGGAGTGTATATCGACCGTAAACTTATTTTTGATCTGCATATTAGAAATCAAATTGAAAAATTCAATAAAGCTAAAGCTATGTTATACCCGATTATAGCGCGCAAATCATTTTTAAGCCATGAGAATAAATTAATATTAGGTAAAACAATTTTTCAGTCAATAGTATTTTATGCTTGTCCTGTTTGGGGGGTATGCGCAAGATGTCACATTAAAAAATTACAAATTTGTCAAAACAAACTATTGAAAATGATGTTAAATTTACCTTGGCATTTCTCAACCAAACCCTCCACCGAGAAAATTATATACAGTTAATAAAAGATAAAATTAGTATAATTACAGATTAATTAAATTATTTTGCAGTCTTTCGGACAACACAGTTATCTCCAATCTTTACGCATAAGTAAAAATAAAAAATAGGTGAAATTAAATCAGAGGTTTTTGTATCAATTTGTCCTCTGAAGTCAATTAAATTTTTCTCTAAAACTTTATTCTTTGTTCTAAAGATTTTCTAGATAAAAAGTTTATGAACTAAAACTATAACTCTGTAAATTGTGTGATAACATTTAGGTTAAGGTATACATATTTTAAATAAATAATAAAAAAAATAATAATATTTTAATAATATAATATTCTTACTGTAGGACCACTAGAACAACGTAAAGGGGTCCAAATTACGCTGATGTTCTGAGAAATTGAAAGAGGCGGCTACAGTCATTTCTCCTTTCTTGTACGCAGTGGAGACTCCAACTTGACCTTGAATCACCGGCCCATATATGAGAGATCTATTCCATCTTAGGGCTGATAAAAATATTATAAATTTTTGCAAAGCCCGTTTGAACGAAGAATTTTTTGCATCGGTTTAAAAGGCCAAGGTATATGAATGCCGAAAAATATTACAGTTCGACAAGAAATCATATTTATAAGTATAGTATACATATTGTATATCTAAGATAAACATACATACTGCACTTTAAATTTTAGAATTAGGAATTTTTTAACGCCTTTGAAAACGGTTTATGAACTATGTTCGTATATCTACTCATATTAGCTATGTTTCTTACATACTTTTTTTTACAAACATATATACATACATATATATGTGAGAGTATGTCTGCCTTGCAAAAACATGATTATGTTTCTATATTATTTTCATAATTGTTAAAAACATAAAGATAATCAAATTACGCAATAATGAATATATTTTATATGTGAATAATTTACTTGGCAAATGAATGTACGAGTATATACATTTCGTTTGTGTTAATGGATTTTAATTTAAAAATTATTTATTTAAGTTTATTAAGCAAATATTTATACTGTCTCATATCTTCATTAACAAGTAGAATTATATACATATTTATATAATTTTTAATTATACATTTCTTTTAAACAAAATTTTGCAGTCATAATAAATTCTTCACATAATTAATTAAAAAAGTATGAAAAAAAAACACAATTTTACAGAATATTTTAAAATAAAAATTTAATTTCTTAAATGTATTTAAACATTTATTATAACTTAAAATTACATGTTTGTATGATATAACTGGCCGTATAGAAAAATATTTTCATTTCAATAAATCACAAATGTTTTCAATTTCATTTTTCTTGTACGAGTACAATACTTATATGAAAATTAATTCTTTTACGGTTTTATAAATTGTTTTTTTAAATTTTAATTTATGTGGATTCGTGGTATTGGCTTTCCATTTCATTTTTGGAAAGCTTTTTTCCTAGAATAAATGGGACAGCCAGCATATGTTTTTAATTACATACTGAAATGTTTAGTTATTAAACAATAATTGGGCTTTTGGTTAAACAAAATTTAAAGTACTTGCAAAACCTCGGGGGCAATTAAAGCAATGTGACTCAGTTAAACAATTTTAAAAGAAACACAAATTTAATTTCATTTGTATATAAAAAAAAGTATATAAATAAATAGATTGTTAAAAATACGAAATGTATATTGAAATATACAAAATTAAAGGGCGAGATTAAAAAATAAAAGGAAATTGTAAAATTGTTTTACTGAAGCAACGTTTTTTGTGCAAATTTTTTTTTTTCTAAGACCAATACTTAGGGTAGTAAACTACTACTTATGATACCCATTGTATTAGCAAGAAAGATAGATAGAGCATTTGTTAATTAGTTTAAGAAGTTTTGTTTAACGTTGCTGCACATATTCTAAAGACAATAACAAAAAGCCCATCGCAATAAGTTTGAGTGTGTTATGATAGCGAGAGCAATAAATACACTCTGTGTACTGAAAAACACTGTTTCAAGTGCCCTGTTTGTTTTGTTTTAAGCTGGCTAGTTTCAGTGTCAAAGGAATATCTACGCAATAGAATGTTCTACACCCGTTATCTAAGTGACCACCAACGGTTACTCAAAAATTCTCAAATCGTGATTTACACCGGTTTTTATACTCTTATAAATACGATGTCTGTACAATACAACAGTTGAATTTCCTTTTCCTATTTATGCATCGACAATTTTTATTTTGATTTTCGATTCTATTCTATTCTTGGAAGCAATTCTCTCTTGCACTATTTAGTATGGCCTTGAGTTCTTTTAGCAATTTGTGTTTTTTTTTCCTTCAAAAGTCGCAAAACATGCTCTTTTCACGGCAACCAAGTAATGTCACTGGTGACTAAATATGATGAATGTGGTTGATGAGGCATCATAGTATTCCTTTCAGCCAAAAAATTTTTAAACCCCAATTACGAGTAAAGAGGTTAATTACCGTGATGGGAAATCCATTAACTTTTTTGCAATTCCGGATGTTTTTTTCTTGATTTGGAAATAGTTATGAGTCTTTTTTAACTAAATCTAGATCATTGTTAAAGTTATTCAACTTTCTTTTTTAAGATCAATACACAATGGTAAACCCGTACTTGATTTTTTTGGGTCAGCTTGGCCTTAGACTTTTCAAACTTTTTCTTGCTTTAATAGGAGAAAATTTGACACGTGCATTAAATTCTCTCGGAATAAACTGAGAATACTTTCGGGAGTTTTTACCGAACACTGCAAACTCTATGGATATTTAAATAAGATAGGGATCGCTTCGAACGATATGTGCCGATTTCGACGAGATCGTCGAATCATCACAGCACGTACTAGGCAATTCTGTAGCATTGATGTACAGAAGGTAGAAAAACTTTAGTGATTATAGAATATTAGATGGAGTCAGAGTTGCACCGGCCGATATTGTTAAGTTCGTTAAAGCGACGACACTGGGAGAAATACTATAAAACTCTGGTTAAGTTGAGGGCTGTACAATAGACCTACAGGGCGAAATACTTTAGTACCTCTTTATAAATGAATGAGTCAATGAAACCCCTATAAATGCTGTGCATTAAATTTGTGCAAAGGACAGTACATTTATCACAGAACATATGTTTTTTTATTTTTAAGGCCTAAGGAATGAGACAATGTGGTGTGAATTGACCATTCAAAGGCTAGTGTTATAACTTCATTATAACTCCACCCTTGAGTAATCAACAGCAACTGCGTTTTCGTTACATGTTGATTGTGGTAAGTGCCTTCATCAAGTACATTTTAGCTGTTATCTGCTACTTCTCAATATGTGTCGCTTTTTCTCCTGATCATTCGTTTTTTGTCAATGGTTAAGGTGGATTAGAGTGTAATGTCAGGGAGCGGTTTCTTTTCTTGATGGACTTCTTGAAAGGGGGCGAGGGGACCTTTTATTTTTTAAATTATAATTTTGAAAAAACCGCAACCTAACTCTTTTCTTTTTCACCTTTGCTGGGAATTGAGTTTTGGTGCGAGTTTTTGTGCGAGCGTTCTAACCACTGTACCGCGAACCACCGTTATCCTATTAAACGGTCCTTTTTTTTTTTTTGTAGACCGATATTCTTTGTAACTTCTCTAATAATGCCTCTACGATTCTCCATAATAATTTTATTAATTTTCTCAATATTTTCATCACAAATAAACAATATAAAAAAAATCCCTAATCAAATTGGCCGAGAAATTTTAAACTTCGCCTTTCATACTGTACATGAGAAATTATAAACAAATGGTTTTCCTACCCGAGATCATCCTTGGCGATGATAAGAAACAACTAAATTGGCTTCAAAATTTTCACAAAGTAGCTCAATGTTAGATTATGTTCAAGGCTTCTGGACTACTGCGTAAATAATTGTATCTATTAGGTTATTAGATAGTGTGCTTTTAGGGGGTAATATTTGCACACAAAAATATGTTGGTGTACTGGTGGGAAATCAGTTGAAAAAATTATTTTATTAAAACAATATGTGAAAGACGCCAACACCAAATAGTTCTTGTAATTAATTTTAAATTTAAAATCCTCAATTCTTATTTGTCTGAACTTCTTTAATGCTTATAAATATTTTTGTTATTAAATAGTAACTGCTATTGAGTGACATATGTAGTTATGTAGAGAGTTTATATTCCAAACAGTTGTTAATAGTTTGATTTTGTACCAGAATTACAACGAAAGGATTTTTACAGTGTAATGATTATACTTTTATTTATTAACCTTAAATTTGTATGTATTTGAACACAATTTGCAAAAATAAATTTTCCATAAGGAATACTTAAAAAAAAATAAAAATAAATAAATTCTAATTTGCTTCGATTACTTAACATACTACAATAAATATGAATCAATTTTTTTTACTTATTCGCACAAAAATCAAATACAAGCAATAATTGAATATATTGAGATGAATTGAAAATTTTATCAACTTTCAATAAAATGTCACAACTACTGACAGGCAGTCATAATCAAGAAAATGCAAAAAATTTCAAATAAACAAAAAACTTAAAACGAAACAAACATTAATTTGTAACAACATTTGCATATAAGTATTTGTACATATGTATGTATGTATATATGAATATTATTATTTGTATTTGTATGGTGGTTATTGGGAATATTAAGGGTATGCTTATACCATAGACAACTCAGACAGTTAGAAATTCTTAAAAGACATTTTGCCATAAACGAACAGACAAAATAGAGATACATAAAGACTCTAAAAAAATTGTTTTTATTAAAATCTAAATAAAAAATTAATGAATTTTTATTTACTTTCTCATAGTTTTTCTTTATTTAAGAAGATTTTCATGCAGCAAATAAGCAGCACCGTATAAATAAGAATTTTTAATCATTAGTACTACTGATTGCAAAGAGAAAAAAAAAGAAAACAATTTTCTTTAGTTTTAATAGCACCGTCAATTTGGTTCTTTTAATTTGAAATTTTTGCAGTTTTTTGTTTTTTCGGTCTTTAACTAATCTTTTAGTCACTTAACTTTCTCATACCTTTTAAACTATAACCATCTTTTTAAAATATACAGGGTATGTAATAAAATATTAATAGATGCTTGAAATCATATACACTCGGCAGCATAAATCTATTTACAAGTACTTTACATTACAGACTAACAATCAAGAGAGGGTTTTTTTATATTGCATTTTTATATACCAGCAATGATTAGGAGTCTGAAAACAGCTAGAAGTCAAATTTACACTTGAGTATACAAAAGTAGACAGACATTTTTAACTTCTTTTAATTGATCTTGAGTTTTGATTTCAATTGTTTGGGTTCGTACTGTTTGGTTGGATTTGAAATAATAAAATAATGCCTGAATTAGAGAAAACTTAATATTATTGAATAAAAAGTTTTAATGCATTTTCCAGAAGAAAAACTAAAACTCTTCGAGAAATTGGTCGTTGAGTGGAACTGGCTCACTTTTTAATGAAAATGTTGAAAAATAATTTTTAAAACAAGAAAGTTTTAGTCTCAAACCCAATTCTGTTCAACCACGCAATTTATCTTCGAAAAAAATATAAATTGAATTGTAGTGCAATCAGTAAAAGAAAAATCTCAGGTTAAGCCACCTAGCTACATGTAAATTAATTAACTTTGGTAGACATATAGAAAAACCTGTGAAACTGCAATTAAAAAAACACACTAAAGAGACAATAAAACAAACTAGTTTCGACAAAAAACATGTAAATTAACATATAGATTTAGGAAAGAGATTATTTTTTTTATGTTTCAATCATAAAAGAACACCAGCTTTGGATTCTTAGAGCTTAAGGTTAATTTCTAAACATTGTGATCATATACTGACGATATGATGATCTACGGCAAGTAAAAGTGTCAGTAACAGAAAATTTGTTTCTTCTGAAATTGATCATAGGGTATATTTAGCTAATATTAGGATTATTTTATTATAAGTGAAAATCTAAGGAAATTGGACATGAAGTGATTTCCCATTGAAGCAGGCCGAACACTCAAAACAAACCGCACAGAGCACAAAGCTCTGGTTTTTATACAAACATTAAATAATAATTACAAACATTATCGCAATTAACAGACTTAACTAGAAAAAAAGACAAATAAAAAAACTACATAATAACCTAAAAACATCAAAAGAGATTTTTCAAACCATTATAACTAATGAGTGGCACAATATTTGTTTAGAAATAGTGTTTTTAATCGAAAACTTTGCTACATCAATGTCTGAACAGCTCAATAAAGTTAACAGTTACGTGTCGAAAATATGCTATTTTTAATAAGAAAACCAAGAAGGGAATGGTGTTATAAATTCAGGCCTGAAAGCAATAAAGTTTTAGCGTGGTAAAAATAAACCTCAAAACATAATATAATAAGACTTTGAACCACACGAATTCCATATGTCGTGCACATTGTCGGCTTTCAATATGAGGCATCAATAACAGACTCTAGTATAGCGATTATAATATCTGTGGAATTTTGAAAAAACGTCTGCTCTCGAAATAAGACAGTTTTCCAATATTTTTATAGTAAATATAGAATTCCCTTGTCCTTTTTTTTTGCTCTAGTCCCCATATTTCTACATAATGCAAGATATGCAGTTGACAAATCGACCTCTTTCAGTCTTTACCCCAATTTCAATTTGACAAAACGACTTCTTCAGAGAATTAAGAATAATTTGAAAAATTGAATGTTTATAAAAAATTTTATTTAATTTTTATTATTATTTTTTAATTATTTGCATATTGCATATTGCATTGCATAAATAGAAGTATTTTTTTTTTAATAAAACCGAAATATATTTTCCAGATCAACTTCTTTCAACCTTTTTTTCATATTCCATTTTAGCAAAATAACTTGTCTTGACTTAACCGATTAAGATAATTTACAAATTTAATCAAAAAAATTTTGACAAAACGACTTGTATGGTGGAAGCTAATTTTTTTCTTTAAAATCTATTTAACAAAAAGTGTTAAATTAATTATTTGTCGTTTTAAAGAAAACTATTGCTTCTAGAGTGAAAAAAAGGTCTCATAATGTTTGTTGAGTATTTGTGTATTAATATTGAAGTTCAAAATTTCTTTAATTTTTTAAGCAATAACTTCTATTAGCCTTTTTAACTGTTTTTTTGCTCTACTGAAAAGTTGTTGATTTAAAAAGAAGACGTTTTGTCAAATGTCCACAGATATATAATGCATAATATATTCGCTTCGCTCTTAGTAATAATAATAATGTGTATCCATTGACAAAAGATATTAATGGTTTATAAAGAGATTATTTGTAAAATGTTGCATACAAATTTGTTAAATAGGCTCTTTATAAACTTTTAATAATTCGCATGAAGACAGCAGTAAATAAATAAATAGTTTGTAAAATATAGAATTAAAAGAAACCTTTATTTAATTTTAAACTTTAAACCAAAACATGAACTACAACCGTAATAATCATTGTTTTTTTTTAATAAAAATTTGAAACCTTATTTCGGACTGTTTATTACAAGATTATATAATAATTGATTTTGAACACTTTTTACACGAGTATATAATTTCTTTAATAACAAATTTTCTGGAATATTTTTTAATCAATTTTAATAATAAGAAATACCAAGGAATGTTGAAACTCTTGATGTGTAGTTTACATGTTCATAAATAATACCACGCTTTTTCTCGGTTTGTTTTGTTGTATAAGAGTATGTACTATAAAACGATAACGCATGAAATTCAAATCGAGTGATTTTTCAAAGACAAATAAAACAAAATCGCACCAATTATTTTAAAGTTTTATTAAGCAAAGAAGTAATATTAAGGAATCAAAAAATACCATATATAAGAATATTGTTACATTTTAAAATTATATAAATTTTAAATTTTATTTGATTTCGTTTTACAGAATGTACCCGATAAAGTATGGTTTTTTAAAGAAGGACCTTGGTTTTTTCTGATTGATATCAGTTACCATATAAGTAAGTTTAAATCAAATGTCCACACACTCCTGCCCCTTACCATCATATTTTCCTACATCAGCACAATGTACTGCATGAGTAGGAGTCTTCTCATGGGTCCCGGCCTCAATCTAAAACGAAAGATCCTACTCGTATTTTGTTTCTTAGGACTAAAAAATTTATATTAAAATGATATATACCCTGTATTTTCTTTTCCATTGTTTTTTTTTCTATTTCTTACATCTACAACCCTTATTACGCTCATTAATACTTTCTTTTTGTTTTTCGTTAAGTAGATAAGCTGTTTAAATGAGTTTTATAAGAAGACAAAATGTTTTTCTCCTTTTTAATTTTTACGGTAATAAAAAAGAACCCCTTTATTTTAAGCGTAATTTTTTCTACACACTTTCTCTATGCCAAAAGATTTTCTTTGTCATTTATTTATTTTTTTTTTATTTTAAGTTGAAATACATTAAACTTTCCAATAAGTTTTTTTTATGTTTTCTTTTCTACTTTCAAGTCATTAAAACATAAGGGCAATTAAATTGTCATTATTGAAAGTAAAGGGACGAGACAGAGCAAGCGGTTGTCAAACAAAAAATTAAGTGCCAAAAAGACAATGTAATAAGAAGCTCTTAGCTTTTACTTTTTTGCAAAAAAAAAAAATAAGTTTATATATAAATTTGTTCTTTTTTGACTCTGCTTAAAATTTAGTACAAATTATTTGCACTGCAAATATGTTTTTTGTTCTTAATATGTGCGGTGAGAAATCATTTTTCATAACTAAAAGAAATTTGAAAAATGTTTTATACATTTAATGGTTTGAATTAAAAGAAAGATAAAACAAAACCTCCGCCCCCCCCAAAAAAAAAAAAAAAAAAAAAAAAAAAAAAAAAAAAAACGCAAAATTTTTAGATAAAGATCAAAGAATTTGTTGGACCAGTTTTTTTATATATAATATAAGACAATAAATTTCTGAATAAAAAAATTTACATTGAAATAAGGGGGGATCGTGGTATAGTGGTTATAGCGCGTGCACAGAAACTTAAACGAGTTTCAAATCCCAGAGAAGGAGAAAAATAAAATAATAAGTTTGCGGTTCTCCTCCGCCCCCTCTCCCTCCAAGGAGTCCATCTTCACGAAACCGCTCCCTGATATTTCCAGTCTATTTCATCAATAAAACGAATGAAGAGGAGTACAGAGCCAACTTCGAGGAAGATAACAGCTAACCTATATAAAAAAGATGCTCACCACTCACATTCAACATTCAGATGGGGCAATTGCTATTGATCATTTAAAGGTGAAGGTATAACATTGGACTTTAAGTAATCAAATTGACAGCAATTTTTCCCATTCAAATAAGGTGCTTAACATAATATTTTGCATCTATCTATCTATGTATATCTATATACCCATGATTCCAAAACAATGCACTGCATTTAGTAGGGGTTTATCTCTGAGTATTGGTCTTAAATAAAAAACAAAAATATAAAATATTACGCTTTCGGTGGTATTTTTTGGAATTTTAAAGTCATTAAACTTGTGAATGTCAAAGCGAATTTTTACTTCAATATTTATAGATTACATGGCCAGGTTGCAAAAAACAAAAAACAAAAAACAAAAAAAAAATCTAAGTGTGTTAGGAGTACGCTATTAGTTTTCAGTTACTAAGGTTGTATTTATTTTTTAGTATTGTTTATTTCTTAGTATTTTAAGGCAATAAAATATTTTTCATTTAAATGTGCGTGATTGTGCTCATGCCATGTATCGTCATCATTAAATCAACACTCTGATACTCATAGACTTTGAAAGTACCAATAGTACCCAAAAGATTCTAAAGCTGCGTTTTATTATTGCATTAAGATTTCCTAGAGAAGTAACTAAGTATTATATTGTAGTTTGAGTATGAGTACTATTCAATTCAAAAATATTACTCATACGCCCTGCACATTGTTCGAGTAATTTTAATAGATGCGTAGAGGTAATGAGGAGGTGACTAATTAAAAAAAGTTTGTGTTTTGGCACAAAATAGCGATTTACGTTTTCTTTTCCCTATCTCCACTCGCTCATATTTGCCTATGCAGTACATATTACATGGAAAATCCAATTCGGCTGCCTGGTTTCCAATAGCACAAATCACATATCCGGTGCTACTGGCATTCCTATTTTTCATATTCAAATTCGTTTTGCTTTTTTATAGGTTCATAGTTTGGCTAAACTAACCTGAGTACATACACACATACATATTTGGCTATTACAACCCTGTGTCAGAGTTACGGCCTAGCTTCTCGCAGCACTCATATTGTATCTGTAAATTTGTATCCATGAGTACCGGGACCTACAGTTTAAAGTCGACTCCGAACGACAGATTTCAGATGCTCTCTCATGGCAATTAATTACTCGCAGAGATTATGAGAGAAGACTGCTGAGAGGTAGTTGCCGAAAGAAATAATTTTTTCATATTTCTTTTTTTTTTAAGATGTCAGAGCTGAGATTTGAACCCAGCGCTATCGTCTTAGTAAGCCAACACACTAACCACTATACCACGGCGGCTACAAAAAAGCGACCTGAGTAGCAAACAAAATAATTCGCTTTTGATTCAAAGTGCTTATTTATTACAAAGTTTTTGCAGTAAGCAGGATTTAATGATTTCTCTTATTAAAACTTTCTATCTTGTACCAAATCTTATTACATCTCTTAATAAATTTTGGTGTGATTGAAGAAAAAATTGTAATTTTATTAATTTGTTTATATCACGTGTTTCTTAGAAGTGATTTAAATTCGCTTTATACATAAATCTGATGCAGAATTAGTTAAAGAGCTAACTAATTAATAAAAAATCACAACCTATGTAAACGTATATATATGAGATTTCAAGATTAGAATAAAGTAATAACTATTTTCAACATAAGTTTAGAAGAATCATCTATGTCAAGAAAATTACTCATAAGCTTACGCGAGCTTTTAAGCATATTTTTTTAAACTTTATACTGGTAGTGTATGACAGACTGAATATTTTAGTCTTAAGCATTTATTTTTATAAAAACTAAAAAAAAAAATGTCATGAACGAAAAAATGAATAAAAGAAGCCATTAGCTTTGTGAATAAACTATACATTCTCATGTTACGAGCAGCACACTATAATAAATTTTTCTAATTTTATTTATTTTTTGTTTTTTTTTTTTTGTTTAAATTTTACGATTTAAAAATAAATTTAATTGCACTGACATTTTAATTAAAAAGTATATTTCCAACTTAATTTACCAAAAATTTTAAGCTCTAATCAGCTTTTGACATTAACACTGACAGCATTTCGCCAGTTTTTGTGCTTAATAGGATTTAGAAAATATTTTAATTAAAATCGACATTTAGTTGTTTAAGCATAATTACTTTTGTGTTTTTTATTCACAACATATTTTTATTTCAAATAATCCCTAAAATAAATATTTATTTTTAAATACAACTATAAATAAATAAGTATGTGCATATGTATAAAACACTGCTTTTTAATTGATTTGATGTACATTAAAAATGATTATTTAACAGATCTATGTATTATTGATATGTAACAGGTAATAATTGCTGATTTGTTAAGCTACCAAGTACAACTAATATATTTTAATTGAAAAAAAGACACCCCAAGTAGGAGTTATATTAATTCCTTTTAGGTATTTTCTATTTTCTTCCATTAGAAGGCCGTTATGGATACTCTGACTTAAATTTATTAATTTTTAATACAATACAAAAAAACTCGGCTCCTAATGAAATTTTATTTGATTTGCTCACGTAATTCTTGCACGAGACGTAACTCTTGAGTTTAATTTTTTTTTTAATTTGTGAGCACGAATCATGTTTTTCTCATAAATTTTTTTGAAAATTCTTGCTTCTTTATCTAAAGCAACTACCATTGATGTATTCAAATCCATCTTACGACTCAATAAAATTTCATAAATAAGTAAAATGTATATCCTTTCAATACAAATTTGTTTTAAGTAATTGTGGGTGTAATTTTATATAATTTAACAGCTGCTGCATTTAAAAACAGTGCCTAAACCAAAAGAACCAATAAATCTAATATCAAAATAGCAGAAACTGAAGTCTTTTACATAAGTAGTTTCTACAATTTAAATTGTAATTGATCTTTTATTTGTCAATAAAAAAATTAACTTAATAATTTAACGACTGATGTAATTAATTAATTTAGTTGGTATTATAAGGGTAAAATTAGTAAACAAGTTAATTGGTACTACAAAAGGAGATGAGACTTATTAGCCATAATCAGTTTTCTATTTCTAATTGTAGTGTAGAAAATTAAACTTATAAGCAAAAGGGAGGAAAAAACTAAACTACTTAAATCCTTATGGTTTTAAGTATTAAGACTATTAGATATATTGTTACGAATTGCTATTTATAATTCGTTTTATATTCAAGGCTTCGATGTTTGTAAACTAAAAACACAGGTACATAGTTTTATTGTTTAGTACTTTATTTACACTCAATAATCTTGTATATGCAACTAATTTAAAACATTAAATTGTAGCCCTATTTTATTACTAATTTCTACTAACCATCTACGGACACTATTACGTAATAAAAGACCAAAAAAAAAAAAAAAGAAGACCTGTGTCTCCCAGTTTTGTCCAAAGTTATGTGTGGTTATATTTCTATAACTTAAAAATTAACACACAATGTAATAGGAACGATTACTAGAGAAATGCATCGATGTTTTCTCCGATGCGATGCATCGTATCATATATATATTTTTATATATTAGCAAAGCAAACAAAATACATAAAATTAAAAAATAAACATTTTGCTTTACTAAAATTTAGTATAAATAAGTCAAAATATTTTTCTAAAAACTGATGAAGCTGTTTACATGCCATGATACTGGCAACCATTGTTAAGTGTACAATTTTAGGAATGGTACCTTATAATCGACTTTTACTTCTAAAGTATTTACATTAAATCGACTTACAGGACTACGTAAATACACAGAAGGCACGTGAGACAGGCTTTCTTTATAATATTTTATTAACCTTTTTAGCCTGCCCTCTACTTTTTTGTAGCAAAACTAATGTGGCTTTTCAAAAAAGCTTTTCAGATGGCACAGAACCGGCAACCATTGTGTGTTTGTACACTATATTTTACAATTTTAGAAAGTGAACTTTATAAACGGCGTATACTTCCATAGGGTTTTCATTAAATCGACTTCAGGAACACATAAATATCACAGTACTACAAAAATTGTATATGGCCACATTGCTCACCTTGATTTACAAATAAATCTTGGATATTAAACACGATTATATGCAACTCTCAAGCAGGACTGTCGGGTGAAAACACCTTAAAACTATAATATATCGATGCATAGAATGATATCGTATCATCGGACGCATAGATATTTTAACAATGCATCGAATTAATAGTATTGATGTTTGCGATGCATCGATAAAGTGTAATTCTACAACAACAATATAATTTTCAATTTTAAATTTTTTATATATCATGTTTATGGCCATTTTATTTCGCTCAAACCCATGGCATAAACTGCTATAAAAACAACTTTGACATTTCGAAAAGTTTTCACTCATAACGATAACTTCATATGCGTTTATGCCTATGTTTGGGTTCGAAATAGTTTTAAAACTGTTGTAACTAACATCTTATTCTAAAAAATTCTAATTCTAACTTCTTCATATTTTCTATAGTAATACACATGGATTAATAAAAATAACCAATGGAAGAAATGGGAAACCCCTCACATTTGAAAGAACATTCTCTACAGCTTATTTTCATAAAGGTTTCAGAAAGGTATGCCTTTATACTCAATTTTAAAATCACTTGGTCTGACTCACACATGTTTTGTTTATACTTTATATAATTTTATGTTTTATATAATTTTTATATACATAACCTAATATATAGGAATGTAATAATGATTTTGCTTTATAAAATTATTTCTTCATAACAGTATAATTCAATATTGAATGAAATAGTCAAAAGGAAAGTGAGTTAGAAGCATATAAAACTATTATTGTTCAAAAATTTTTTGAAATATTTTTATTTAGGAAAGAATTGTTTTATAAAAAAATGAAAAAATACATGAAAAATAACGAGTTAATTCTTGCCTAAAGCACATACACATAAGTTGTAAAATGTAACAATAATTTAATATTAAATTAATGATAAGCTCCGTTTAAACAATGTTTTAAAGTAATCACATAAATTATAGAAACCACAGAAATATGTGGTAAAAAAATAAAATATTTTCATAATTAAATACGCAAGTGCCATAGTAAAAAAAAAGTCATAAATAAGCAAATTAAACACAATACATATAACTAAAGCAAAAAAAAAATGTTTTATAATATTTTCCTTTTTTTTTTGTAGAAAAGGGTATAAGAAAAGAAGAAAAAAACGCAAAACTTTTTCTTTTTAATTTATTTTATAATCAGCACAAATACACTCATGCCACTTTTAGGGATTGTATTTAACTTTTCTTTTTTTTTTGCAGTATACAAGTTAGTATGTTTTTGTGTGTAAGTTTTTTATATAGGATTTTTTTTGGTATATATATTATATATGTATGTATTTAAAATTTAAAAAAAGTCATTATGCTCGTACACATATGTATTTGTTTTGTTTGTGTTTTTCCACTTTTTTTTATATGGCAAGTTAAGGAATTAAAACATTAGGGTGGTGCTTATTCAGGCATTTGAAACATAAGTGTCCCCAATATACGAAATAAAATTCGAATTGTAGTCACTGTGGTCTAATGGTTAGTTTATTGGCTTACTAAGACAAAAGCTATGGGGTCTAACCCCAGCTGTGAAATCTTGAAAAATAATATAAGAAAAAATATTTCTTTTGGTGACTAATACTTCTGGAACAAACTCTGAGAGTTTTAAATTGCCATGATCAAGCTTCTCAAGCCTATCGTTCGGAGTCGACTTTAAATTGCAGATCCCGGTACTAATACATAAAAATTTACACACACAAAAAATTAAGCCTAGAAAGTTCACAAATCTAATTTTTTCATTTTATGTGCTCGAGGCCCGAAGATCGAGTCCCAGGAAGAGTGATAAATTTTTTTTTTTTCAAGCATATTATAATTTTCTATCAATGGCTGTAAAACCCAAATTAAATCGCAGAAGGCAACTCGCAAGAGTCCATTTTTGACTTATTGTTCACACCAGCAGTACCCCAGCAGAAATTAGTGCTTACCAGTTAGCTATTTTGTAAGAGAGAAATTGTAAACACTCACTTACTCTTGCGCATTAATAATGCATGATTTTTATATAAAACGAGCCGCTAAATTGTAATAGAAATACAAATTTCTTGCAACCAATAAGCAAATAGTATAAAAAAACAAAAATAATACCTTATCCTGTAGCATTTTTGGAAGCTTTATGGTATGAATAAAAAATTAAATGCTTCAATTATTGCTTACAATTTTATTTATTGCTTCGAAATTTGAAAAATTTTCTGCTGGGACAGTGTTAATGAGTGGAAAATTCAAGAATGCAGGGCCTTAATTAAAGACCTTTATACATAGAAAATTTGAACTTATATTTTTCTTGGTTTGTAGTACCAAAATTATATCAATCTAAGCTACTTTTACTATAGTAGCTCGTAATGGTTATTGTGAATCCTTAAAGTTTTTTTCTACAAAATGCAATTTATGTTTTTGTACCAACTTATCCAAAAATATTGGAATAAGATAATTTATTGCTTAAAATTTATGAAATGCAAAAACAATGTTTTTTTCTTATCTGTAAGTATACATACACAACCTTAATGTATAAAATACATTCATTTTTAAGTTTGGCTTGTCAACTGATAAGAGTTAAGGCAAAAACAGCTGCAATAATAATAGTGTGGAAATAAAAAAACACTCAAATAGAAAATCCACATTTCTAACAAATGTGTAACAACTATTATACAATTTAATATCAAAACCAAAATTAAAAGGATTATGTTGCATTATCCTCTAATTTATTTATTTGATAAAGTTTTTTATGATTTTGTTTTTTTTTTTTGTTTTTTTCTTTTTTTACTTTTTTGTTTGTCATGCTCTGTTTTTGTCTGCAGTTGTATTTAACTTTTTCTTGTTTTTTGTTGTCATTTTATATGGCATTAACGATTTTTTTCTGTGGATTATACACGTTTCAAATGACACACAAGTTTAAAAACTTTTAAATACATGTGTGAGAAAATAAGTCCTTTTTTTTGGTGTGTGTGTGTGTTTGTGTGTTATTGTGTACACACCATATCCTTTTTTTCTTTCTTTAATACACACGTGAAACCATTATTTCTGTAGCCATATATTTCATGAAATTTATAGAAACATATTCTCAGTTCTAAACTTATTATGACAAAGAGGTTTAGATTATAATTTTTGTTTTTTTCGTTTATATAACCAAATCAAGGTAAATTTTTTAACTTTATTGTAGAAATTAAAAAATGAAAATAAATAAAAGCTAATTAAATTATGAGTGGTTTCAAAAGTAGAAGAGAAAGTTTATAAAAAAATTTATTAATAAATTACCACTGGTTGAATTTCCAAACATTTGCTCTACTTGTTGTTGAGGTGCATATCAGTTTAAGTTTCAGCCATTCAATGGCAAGAGCTTGATTTTGAATTGTATGACCTCAATACTAAATTTATTTATTAATAAAGCAGAGGAGGAGAAACATATTTGATTCCATATTAGTTATATTTTTCAGCGGAAATCTGAAAAATCAATGAAAATAATTATCTTGAAACTTTACATCACTTGGTGAATGCAGAACTACTTAAAAATAACACGATCGCTTAATTATATAGAAAATATTAACAAATGTACATAAATTTATCTAGTTTTTGAGACCAGTGCTCAGGGGATGATCAGGGGATTGCCCTGATCTAGGAAAATATGTGGGGAAGGGGGAAAGATTGCGTGGACATGTGATTTGAACTTGCTCATGTCGTATTTGATCTCAGTCAAAAAAAAAAAAAACAAAAGAGTCCTACTTTAAAACTGTGAATGCAAAGTAATCGATTGCTGTGTTATACCTTCACCACTGAATAGTTCAACAGCAATCAACCTTAAGAAACCTGCACATTAAAGTTTAAATTATAGGAGGAATAAAGAAAACGAAAGTGTAAAGCTAATAGTGCCATAAGAGCCCCTGGTATATATTTCTGTACTTAAATAGCAATGAGATTAAAGATGATGTTGTTATCTTTGATCCAGTTTATGAGATAACTCTTGTTAAATTTATGTAACTCAATTAGCGCTCTCATATCTGATGGCTGATGGATCTGAAGGTAAATATTATTATAATTAAATTATTAACAATCCAACTGCTATGTTTCTTCTTAATTTTATTCCTAATTTTTATGTATTTTATGTTTAACTTTCATTTTGTATTGTGTTTTTGTGTAATCAATAAACGGCATTGTCTAGTAGCCCAATACTGCTTCCAGTATCGTGGGATCCAGTAAGGTAATTTCAGAAAGTTTTTTTGTCTGCTATAGACAAAGGGTTATGCTCTTTTTAAAATGATAAATAATAAAAACACATACTCTACTATTACTCTGTTGAATTCTAACTAGCTATTGAATAACAGTTTTGTTTCAAACACAGGTGTTTTTCTCCTTTTTAATTGTGATTGTCGTTTAGTACAATGCAAATAAAGCTCGTAAGTATTGTAGTTGTTTTTTCTTATGAAAGACTTTGAGGCGTTATTATTTTAGTACAATTACTAAAGTTTTTTAAAGAAAAACACAATAAAATAAAACCAGCTTTCCCTGAATTTTAAAATCAAATACACAAGGATATTTTAATAAATAGTAGGTAGTCTTGGTATATTTCAAGAAGCTGTTTGGTAGGATTTTTATAATAATTACGAAGATGGAACAATTTCATTAGTTGCGACACATGAATGAACAGCGATATCAACTATTTATAACCAAAACTTGCTATTCTCTTTGTGACAGCGCTAAAATGCACTAAATCATGGCCCTGTCTAATACCTATAACAAAAAAAAACACGGTGTTTCTAATAGCACTTAAAAAAATTTGAATGGTGTATTAGAAATACACAAAATTTAATTAAAACAAAATCAAGATTTTTTTAAAATTTGATTTAGGTAAGTACCTGAATTATTAGAATAATATTCTTTTGCTACATAAAATATTTTTTTTTTAAATTTTCAACATTTGTACTTGCTAAAGTAGAAAAATCTATAAAAATCAGCTCAATCACCTTTTAACTTATAATATTTAAATTGATTAAAATCATTAATGAAATTCTTTACTGGATATCTTTTTAAATTAAAATGCAATATTAATATTGTGTTCTGTGTAATGCAACAGACCAGGATCTTTGAGGGAAATCGAATCTACAACGCTCCTACTAACAATCTACTACACTCTACCACTACTGACTGACTTTACGGTCAAAGCAAATCATCAGTCAGAAAGTATGCAGAATTTGAGAAGTGAGCGTAGAACCTCCCATATAAGTTAAATACAGTTTTTCTATATCTTGAAAAGTGTGGAAGCTAAATTTACTGAAATTGGTGTGATTGATTTTGTATTCAATAAATATTATCACTAGAAAAAAGAGCGGATTATTGAGTTCTCTATATCTTTAAATCGTTTAAAACTAAACTAGTCTGAATTACTTCGTAGTTACAAAAGTTATCATTCCAAAAATGTGGACAAATTTAAAAAAAGGTAGGTGTAACATAGAACGCCCGGTTTAGGCTAGTAAAAATAAAAACTATGGCTCCAAACTTAACAGACCCAAAAAATTTTGAAAATATATTATGTTCAGTTTTGCAACATTCTAAGAATTTATACGCAAGAATTACTAAAAAAATAAGATGCAAAATATACAACACACATCACTATGGCGGCGTAGGAAGATACGAAATTATTTTTCTTATAATTTGGTGTCAGGTAGAAAGACCATCAGTCAAGTAATTTAAAATTTACAGGAGAAGGTAAAAAGACAACGAATACTGTAATTATTAAAATACAACATTTTATTAAATGCAAGTTTAAATTAACTTCCAACAAAAATTTGGTATTCAACTTGGTGTTTCCAAATCATACACTTGATGATTTAGGCCTTTTTGAAAAACATAATTTTTTTAAATAAGTAAGGCCTTTTTGTACAATTGCTTGTAATACCGTTATTTTTAATAATATTGCAAACATTCTCTGTTAGTAGGTGCATATTTCTAAAATGCATTATATTCACTAAAAAACTAAGTTTTGAAAACAATGCGAGTTATGGCCTTTCTGCCTAAAACCAACGATTTTACAATATAAAATTAAAATCTTACTAAATAATGCAAGATTGCAAATGGAAAGAAATGTCGTAAAAAAAGAAACGCTTTGTACTATGAGACAACGCTTTGTAAAATATTAAGTCCAAACATGATGCGGCGCTATGCAATGAAGCCCCAAGAAATTTGGCCCCAAAGTGAAAAATGAAAAATGACCCCAAAAAATAGAGAAAAATAATTGGGGCGTATTTTCATCTGGTGGGACCTGTTTTCATTCTGGAAAATGAAGCAATGCCCCGAAAAACAGAAATGAAGAATGACCTCAAAAGTTTGAAGCCAAATTTCATTTTTTATGTATGGGGTGAAATTGCGTTATGAAATGTAACCCCAATTTGTAGAAATGAAAAATGGCCCCAATTTATATAATGTTAAATTTGGGGTCAAATTTCATTTTCATTAAATTCGGTTTTTTAGCAAAACAAACATCGTTATAACAGTATTGGTTTATGATTGTTTTGATTTAGTTGAATTTATAACACTATTTAATAGAAAAGAATTAGTTTGCTGGTGCAATGCGTTGACAATAGTCGTAAAAATGTGTATAATAGCGAAAAAAATATACTAGTAAACTATTATATTTAGTGAATCAAAAAATGATTTTTAAAAAGAAATCTAGCTATAAAGATATTGTGAATAATGTTTACTGGAATAATTCATATAAAACTGGGATTATTTAAATATATTTTGATGTTACAGATTCATTCAGTGTTTTATGTATTAATGGAAAAGAAATCAAAAAAGGCATATGAAGAATTGCTGATATATAAATAATAAAAGTAATGCGTTTGACTTGAAATCATTTGGATTATGAACATGCTTTGAGAGAATCACTAAGGAGCGTTTATAGTGGTGTGATCGTAAAATCGCGCTATTTTTGGTACAAATTTTCAGATACTTTTTCGTATATTAAAAACAAATATAATTCTAAACAGGTTTGATTATTGTCAAGCTCTAAGACGAAATGTCATGAAATACCATTCGCTCTTAAATTTTATAATTATTTGGGCCGTAGGCGAAAATTTTTACAAAAAATCGCGTGATTTTTTGTACAAATTTTCAGATAGTTTTTCGTATATTAAAAACAAATATAATTCTAAACAGGTTTCATTACTGTCAAGCTCTAAGACGCAATGTCATGAAAAACCATTCGCTCTTAAATTTTATAAGATCGTCGGATGCTGCAAGATCAGCATATCGGAAATTTATAGTTCATTCGTTGTTACCGCCAAATTTAATAAAAACTGGCTGCGTGGGCTGTCACGATAGAAACCCCGATATTGTTATGTTATGTTACCTTTGAAGTACCTAAAAGTTTGTAGCGAATGCAATCTTATGCTGCAAGCCGCAGCTGTACAAGAAAATGAAGGAAAGTATAAGTTTCCTTGTTGTAGAGCGGACGTTATTGATTCCATGCAAGTTTTCGCCTAATTAAAAATTGTACTATTCAATAAATAATACTGTATATAAACAATGTTTTTTTTTTCAAATTTCAATATTTTGGGGCCATTTTTCTTTCCGTTCAGTTGGGGTTATATTTCATTTCTTTAAATTTGGGTTATTTTGCATAATAAAAAAAGGCCTAAAGTAATAAATGAAAATGTGCCCCAAAATAACTATTGGGGCGAATTTTCATTCGGTTGGGGTCATTCTTCATATTTTTTTTTGGGTTTCATTTTCATTATGAAATTTCGTCCCAAAAATGGGGCTAATTTGCATTTTTAAATTGGGGTCATATTTCTTGGGGCCATTCTGCGCAACGCCACATGATACATTTATACTTTTACGGGACGATATATATAGCGCAGGTTTAGTTTCCTTGATTGCATGTAACTAAAAAATTGCGCTACAAAATATGCTCTTCTCTCATTTTTTTGCTTTATTATTATGTTACAATGCCTACAAATATTCCTAACGATTAAAAAGTTGTAAAGTACGTATTAGTGTTCAACGATTTAAAAACTAATACTACAATGTATCAATTTGGTTTTCATACGAGTATTGTATTGTACATTGTAAATATGCATTTACGAAGTAAGCCTTTGTTTGTTGTTTATTTGAATTTTTTTTTTAATTGCCTCCACAAACACAAAATGACTCAGTAAAAATGTATGAACATTTTTGTTTAATATTTCTTTTTTTTTTGAATTTTAATGCTTTAAAAAATAGTTGTTATTCTTAAAACTAATTTCATACATAGTACGTAAACATTTAAATACTTAAAAAAATACTGATTTTTTTTAAACAAAGTAAATGCAAACATTTTCTAGCTACTTAAAATGAAAAAAAACTATATAAAACTACATATAAAAAACACAAAATCATACAATCTCGAATTAAAAACAAAACTGACAAAAAATATATAGAAATTAACAAAATTAAAGCAACCAATTTGATTGTGTATTATAAAGTGTTAGTTGGTGCATTTACGAGTATTTTTGCTCTAAGTTATTGGTGACGAAATAAAGAAAAAAATCGTTCATTTGAAGGAAATGTTTATGTTGAATATGAACATTTTGTGAACAAAAAGAGTGAGAAAAGTTCATTTAGAATTATAAAAAAACAAATCTGGGTGAATTTTGTTAAAATATTTTACTTAAACATTTTTTCAATTCTCTAATAGTTGAAATAGGAAGAAAACTTGACATTGGATAAGAAATACACACGCATTTTGAATAATAATAATAATAAGAGTGAAAAGAAAAATAATCATAATTTAAAATTGAATGGAAATATCTAATGGAAAATAAAACAATAAATGACAGTGTTTGTTTAGGGTAGCTTTGTTACTTTTTGTGTATGTGTAGTAGTAGTATAAATATATAAGTATGTATATGTAAAGGTGAATAGGAAATTAAAATTCATGTTTGTTTTTATTTGTATTATTTGTTTGTCTACAATAAATATTAGTTTTAATGCACTTTCTAATGGTGTGTATATTTAAATTAGTTTTCTTTTAAAATTTTATATGATTTTTTTATCGTTTTAAAATTTAAATTAAATCTATGAATATGGCTTAAGGCAAGTGGTTTTGAATTTGTGACATTCTTTTTTTTTAAGGTGAAGGATATGGAAATTTTTCTTCTCTCACTCTCTCTCTCTCTCTCTCTTCCTTTCTTTTACTTACAAAAAAAGGATTTAAAAAGAAAAATTACGTTTAAGGTGTCGCTTAGTTTTTATAAAAACTTAATTTCTTATTTTCGTTTTATCTTAAAGCGTTTTGCATAGAATTTTATGAAAATAATAGTTCGTATTATTGAAAGCCTAGCTGCTAAAAGCATTTTTACATTTTTATTCATCTTATAAATTTTGTATAAAAAATTGTGTCAAGTTTGTAGGAGGATTGTTTTATAGTTTCAACTTAAAATAGAAATTATAATTTGTAGTAAATTAAACAAAGCCTTAAGAAAAAGCTTTAACAATAGAAAAAACATAAAATATATATTTTTGTATATGGTTTGGTACTCTGTTTTGAGAGTTTTTATTTTATAAAAGTATATTGAAAATAATTCACATAAATGATAAATGTAATTGTAAAAAAAGCCAATAATAATCATTCAATACACAATTATAGAAACAAATAATATATACCAAAAATAAATTTTTTTCTCAGGATTTTTAAAACAATTTCCAAACAATTACTTAAAAAAATCTACAACCAACCAATTACTAGAAATTATAAAATAGGCATGTTTTTGTTTAACTTTTGTTTTGTTTTATTATTATTTTTTGTTTGTTTATTTTTTCAGAATCAAAAATACTCACAGTACGTGTACTTTTGTTTGTTTAAATTGGGAAAAAATATGGTTTTTCTTTTTTTCTTTTGGTATTATTTAGGGAGTTTTAAGTGAACGTTTGTGTTAAGACAAGTGTTTTGTAACAAATATTTGTTGCAAAATTTTTAAAATTACTTTCTTTACTATAGTAAAGATAACACAAACGTTTGTATATTTTTGTACTTTTTTTTTATTTTTTTGGCCTGACGCTTTAATTATATAATAAAAAAGAGAGTTTAGAGAAGAAATATTATTTTGTGATATCGTACCGTTTCGCTCACCTTCTTGTCCCACTGCAGGACATACGGGACTGGATGATCATTGGGGAATTCAACGTGACAGTTGAAGATGACACCTTCCCCGAGTATGGCTGTGATATGAACAGCATCTTCTGCAACACATAAAAGAATAGAAAAAAGAAACCATTAAATATTTTATAAAATAGTAAAAAAAATATAAATTAAAAATGACAACAAGGCCCATTATTACAACTTTCCGTTAGGTAAAGGTAGGATTTTATCAGACAGATAAATTGTTTTTTTTTATTACAAGTAAGCTTTAACCTAAAGACAAGGCAATCTTCCCAATAATTTCATCGATCACTTTAGGTTAAAATTACTAACGGCCTAAAAGTCTTTGAGAATAACTTCTAAGGTTAAGGAAAATGTTCAATAATTATCTAATTGCTATATACTTATAATTTTTTTTACCTAATAATTATTAAATATTTTGCCTTAATATAGGCAAAAATATAAAGCACACTTAAAATTTATGTCAAATCTACTTTAATTTCTTTCTTTGTTTATTAATACATAATATCTTGACTACATTCATGAAAGTAAATATCTGTTTAAAAATAACATATTAGCAAGAGTTTATCACAAATAAGAGTTTGTGCAAATAAAATTTAATTCTTAATATTATTAAGTGCGATATATAGTCTTTTAAGTTATGCTTAGACTGCCTCAAACAAATACTAAAACAGTTCTTCTTAACAATTATTTTAAAAAGTATTCAAGAGTATTTTCTTAATTTCTTTGAGAACATTAATAACAATACATAGAAAGAAAAAAAAAAATAAATAAATCTAATATATAAAACTCTTGTAACGGGTAGGTCTGTGAATCGGTCGTCATCTATTTTGCATACCCCTAATTGTTAAGGTTGACGAAAAGGACAATTTATTTAAAGAAATGCTAAACTATATAGATCTGTGTATCGCAAAACACATATAGTTTACGTTTTCCTATTTTTCTTATTTAGAACTATCAAATTGTAGCACCGAAAGCTGTGGGCAATCGTTCATTAACAATATCAGTTAGGCAGAAATTAACGTTGATAATCATTGGGTGGTACTACATTCAGATCTTTTGAGCAAAACATTCAATGCTGATATCAAAGTCGAGTTTTGCAATTCGACGAAGGGTATCACAGATATTTAAATTAAAACAAGTATTTTTATAAAAATAATTTATGTGGCAAAACAATGCTGCCGGCTCAATTAGTAAATAGATATAAATACATTAAGCATAGGAAGACATTTTATGATTTTAGGATTATTATTATCCCATTAGAAAATAAAAGGTTATATGTAGCTATTTTCTATTTTATGTGATATAACTGGACAAAACTAATAAATGGAAAAGTGTAGAGCGTTCATCCTCTTTTAGGTTGAAAACTGATAAGCCCTTGGGCCAAACTCTGAAGGAAGCCACCGTTTTCATATTATCTTAAAGTAAGGTTGCCGTTGCCAATTTAAGAGTGTCTGATGACTGTCATATGGCGGATAAATTTTCCAGAAAGAGATTTATCACAACAGTAATGGAGTTGGGATGGGAAGACGGTTTGAAAAGGCCTACTAAGGGAGAGATTAAAAGGTAAGGCAGACCATAGACTTTCAGAACTATTATTTGGAAGCTTTTAGAAAGTCGTAAATTAGAATGTTACAGAAAACCTAAGGTTGTTGTCAGTACTATTCCTGATTCAGTAGTATAATCAAAAAAAACATAGAATAAAAATAGTTTCAAATTATTTGTGCAGATCATATAATTAGGCGGTTGAGTCATTAGAAAACACATGGGACACATCTAGAACAATGCATTAGAAAAACCACTTTTTTCAGTAGAAAATTGTCATTGTTGGCACTGTCCGACATATTACATTTCATCAAAATTACAAAACTGGAAGAAATTAGAGATTAGAGGTAAATTGAGGACTATACAATAGATCTGATGTTCGAAATATAGAGTACCTTTTAAGTTAATGAATGAATTATGGTAAAAATAAATTAAGTATTGCACCTAAGGAAGTCTAGTTTTTTTTTTTTTTTATTGAAAAATTAGTTAAATTAAAATAGCAAAAAAAATTTGCGAAGTTTAGTATTTTTCAAATATTGCATTCTACAAGCGTGAGCCTCAATTAAATGCATTTGATTTATTTGCTTATTTATTTAAAGATCTTAAGCCCTTAAGGCCCAATTTATCCAAATATTAAACGTGTATTTTTATTTCTATATTTACAAAAAAATTCTATATCTTATCCTAAATATATACTAAATAAGAAAAAAAATAAAATAAAAATATCGGATCATTAAATGGCAATACCAATATCTAGACATTCCTATACCAATATACCTTTTTTGCACTTATACTGAAAACAAACTGAATTAAAAATTAATCATAAACAAGATGCTGGTACTGTGGTATGTATGGCAGCAACTCACAGGTTACTTAAAATAATTCGCTTAAAATTCGCAACAGACCCATTGAACACTCGTTCCCTACCTGGAATTATTTGGTTCCAGAGTCTGGTTACACGAACTACAAATGATCTATTCATGATTAGCGACGAATATCTGGGAAAATTAAGTGAACCGGTTCTGCTTGAGTGGCCAAAGCTGAATGTGTTTAATAAATAGGATGGTGCTGCAAATTTTACAATTTTATAAAACTGAAGAAGAAGTCTTAATCTTAGAAAGTCATGAAAGTCACATCCTAGTACGCTAAACACGTACGGTGTCATATGGGTCCAATCCCTATACCTCAGTCCGAAAATAAATCTTACTACTCTATTAAAGCATTGCTTTAACCTTGTAATATTATGCTCTGATGTGCCTGAGTATATTTCCAAGCCGTATAAAAGAATCGGGAGGCACAGAGATATAGGAACTCTCTTTTTAACGACCGTCGGTAGAAATATTCCCACATTATACAATCTGCGAAGTAAGCAATTTACTCTAAAAACTATGTGATTAACGTGATAGTCGAAACTCAATCTATTGTCAATGAAAATGCCTAAGGTTTTTAAGTGTAAAATTATCAAAAACTCTAGTGCATACCTGCTGCTGTGATTTGTAATTTATTAGCCTAAACCTGTAACTTAGGAAAAGCCTACAATATTATTTCCGTCCATCGTTGTTTAGTAAATGTCATGATTTGCTACGTCTGCAAGGCAGTTTGCATTTGTTTAATCAATGTTGCTAACTTTTTGCCATTTATTTCATTTAATTCGTACATTTGTAGACATGCGGCCTAGTTTCTCGCAGTATTCGTATGTTGTGTCAACTTTCATTTATAAATACCGGGATATACAGTTCAAAACCGACCCGGAACGATAAACTTGAGAAACTTGTTAATGGCAACCAGTTACTCTCACAACTTTTGCAAAATACTGCTCAAAGGTATGTTTGAGAACGGAGCTCTTACCTAGTAAGCCAACACACTAACTTATTAGTTTCCATATTTTTCTCATAATTGTTCTAGTTTCTATACATTTTTTATTTTTTTTTTTTTTTTGCAAAATTTATATTATTATTGTGTTATTATTTCTAGATTTTTTTATTTATCGATTATATCGTCGCAAGAATTAAAAAAACGCTGTAACTGACAAAAAATCGAAAATACGTTTTTTGCATCATTTTTATCAGAAAAAAAAAAATACGCGTCTGCGTTTTGAAAAATACTAGTGTCTTTGTTCTACTTTCATACAGATGTTTTGGCTCTGGTGAACATTAAAGATTTTGTCAGTTACATCGTTCTTTAATTCCATCGTCGATATATATTTTTGTTCGTTGGTTTTATTCTCTTTGATTTTGATTACTAGAAATATATGTCAAAATCCATTTTATTTTATTTTTTTTTTCATATACCTAAAATTGTTACCTCATTAAAGCTTAAAACAACATAATTTTTGTTTAAATGCATAATAATTACTACAAGGAAACATAAGTACTATTTAATGACACGCAACTTTTCTTTTTCATGCATATGAATGCTAAAACAATACAGCATACCATACATTTACAACCAAATTATATGATCCTTCAGAAACTCATAATAAAGAGAAAGAAGAAGAAGAAGTAAAAAATAGCACATTAAACTTTTCTAAAATAAGTCTTTTGCAAGCACTTAAAAAAGTTCATTATGATAACTTATGTCTACTTTTAACGCATACAATTACTGTCATATGAAAATAACGTATCCATAAAAAAAGAAAATATTTATGTAAATGCATATTTGTATTTATATTGTATTTTAAGCTCACTCTTTATATAACTCTTTATAACATGGGAAATGAAAAATATTTACAAAATATGCTAGAGAAATATGTACAAATACTTATACAAAGAAATATGCACAGTAACATGTACTGCATATACAATAAATATTTTCTATGCCGAGTATAAACATAGACGATCATATTTTTAAATTGCATTTGTTTGCATTCACTTAGGATTTGTATGACAACTGCATAGCCAGCATTCAATGAAATATTAACACACGAAAGGGAAATATTCAAAATGTTAATACAGATGAGTAAACAGCCAGCAGTAGCAAAAGTTTGTAGAATACACATATAACAGATTTATTTATTTTTTTTTTTTTTGTTTAGTTTTGTTTTGAAAAGCTTTAAATAACTGGGACAAGGGTTATTAAACGTTTTAGCTGTGTAAGTAAATTTTCAATATTCTGTTCATTTATTTTCTGCAATAAAAAAAAATCTTAAATTTACAATCATTTAAAAAAAAGAGTTTTTAAGTATATTACGTGTTAAATTAAAATTTTGTTTTTATTTAAAATTTCAATCTGTTTAATTGTACAATTTTATACAGAAATTTCAAATATTTTGTATCGTTTAATTCATTTCAATATGAAGATAACAAAAATGTCTGTTTTTCGATTGAATGCATTAAATATTTAGTTTTATTGTAAAAAATTATTATTTACTCTTATTTTATCGAATTTAGCCAAAAAATATAGACACAAACCTAGAGTTAGAAAGGCTCTAAAACATAAAAATAACAAAATATGTATGTTTGGAAGTCCACAATTTTATACTCCTTAAAAGAACTTCATTATTGCATGAAGTTCGAGCCCCAGCTCTAAAGAATACGAAAAACAAAAAATTGTGCGGAATTTTCAAATTTTTAAATTAATTTAAAACATTTAGGAGGTTCCCCCGGTCCATCCGCCCCACCTCCAAGAAGTACATCCCAACGAAAGCCGCCTGACATTTAACTTTACCAACCTTTGAGCCATCAAAAGCGCCAACTACTGGGTAAACAGCCAGAACCAAAATAAGCAAGGATCACAACCTATGAGCAATACCTTAGCCAAGATCCTCACCACTTGACAACAAATGAAATGAAATTAATATCAACAGATAAGGAAATTGCTCTTGATAATTTTTAAGGGTAAATGTATAATACTGGCCTGGCTTGTCTCATTGACATAAGCGCTTAATAGAAGAAAAGAATCTATCAATCTACTTTCCATTCCAATACAATGCTGCACGGTATGAGTAGGGATGTAGCCCCTTACAAAAAAAAAAAAAAAATCACATCTATACTTGGTTATTGTAGTCTCCATGGTCTAGTGGTTAGTGTACTGACTTACTAAGGCGAGAGCTCCTATTCAATCTCGTCTCTGACATCTTGAAGCAAAATAAGAAATAAGAAATATTAAAAAAAAAATAAAATATTTCTTTCGGCTATTATCTCTTAGAAGTCTTCTGGTAAAATCTCTAAGAGTAACTGATTGGGAGTCGACTTTAAACTGTAGGTTCCGGTACTCATAAATAAAAATTTACAGACACAATCGAAGTGCTGCGAGAAGCTAGGCCGTAACCCCGACACAGGATTGTAAAGGCAAGTTTTGTATGTATGTATGTACTTGGTTATTATTTTTTTTTTCTATTTTAAGCTCAGTTCTTTAGTAAAGCTAATCTTTGATAAAAATATAATAGTATAATTAGTTCTTTAATTTAACCCTAGAAAGGGTGACGTCTACAAGTAATGCTTGAATTGATTCCCAGTTTTATTTTATAGATTAAAAAAAATGTTCCTTCCACTAAGTTCAGAAATTAGAACACGCAGGCGATATTATTTCTAAGACCCAAAAAACATTCAAGAAATAAAATTAATATTAATTTAGCCAGACTATAATTTTGCTTCTTTTTTTTTAACGGTCAGAATTAAAAATTTAAATAATTGTCATAATAATTCGCAGTAGTGTTTCAATAAGCTTTTAAATGATATAATGTAAAAATTTTTTCCAATATATTCAAAGTTGCTTCAACTGAAACAAAAAGAAACCCTCAATGCACTTTTTACAGACTTAAATAGTTTCTCTAGTACTTGACGTAACGTGACAAGACATGTAATAGAATATTTTGAACAGTTTATAACGTGCATATTGCCACTTCTAAAAAGTTTTAGTGATGACACGTAGTTGACAGACATGATGGCATTGGACACGCGGTTGCATATTTCAAAATATAAAAATATTTCTTTTGCTTTCATGCTTACCTTCTTTTTTTATTTTTTGCAAGTGCTTTGACTGATACTAGTTTTTATAAATTTTTTGTTTTTTAGTTTTAATTCACTTTTGTTTTTTTTTTTTTTTTTTTGGTTTCTTTACAAGTTATGACCATGTTGTCTACTGTTGTTTATATAGCATAGTTGTGTTTATTTTTGCTTTTAAATTCTATAGAACTTTGTCACTTCCTGTTTGATATTTCTATACTTAAATGCGAGTGATGCCATTAAAAGAATAAGGTGTTAAGAAATATAGTAAAAAAAAATGTAGAGAAAATTTCTTTTTTACAATGTACGAGTATCTTACTTTGATAAACAACAATTACTACTTAACTACTTTGACATACCTTCACTCCCCATAGACTTATGCAAATAAAGAAAATCAGAAAAGATAAGATTAGATCTATAGGAAAAGGTCTATAGCTTTAGTAAAACAAAACGAAAAAACAAAAAAAAATATTTTTTGTTGGTGGTTTAGTCAAGTGAACAATAATACCAAACTAGTATGAATAGCTGTATTCAACTTCAGTTATTTTAAAAGTGACAACAATAAAAGAACAGTTGTAGGAGAGCTGTATTACATCTACAGTTAGTGATAATAATATTAAATTGAAGAACATTGTTTAGTGCTGTGTTTGATTCTGTTATTCATCTTCATATCTATCCATCTATTTTTCGATTTGTTTGATTCTCTATTTCTTCTGCTGTGGCCATTGTAAAATATCTGGTTTTTATTTCCCACTTCAATAATTGGATTTTGTTTTTTTTTGCTTCTTTTTTTAATTTTTTTCCTTTCTTCTCGCTTCAACAATTTGCATGTCATGAGGTTGTTTTTATTTAATTTTTTTTTGTCCATTTATTTTCGTTTTGCGTTTTAAGTCTCAACTACTAGGGAGGCAAGTGAAAAAATATTTCTTTCTATGGCTGGATAAGTTGAGCAATCCAGTATAGATTTAAACTAATAAAACAACTACCCAGTAAGTCTAAGAAAATTACAGTTGTTAGAATAAAAGATTCTTAAAACATTTATATGGGTTACATACGTACCTAATTGGCCATTACAACTCTGTGTCAGAGTTACGGTATAGCTTCTCGCAGTACTCATGTTGTGTGTGCTAATTTTTATTCATGAATACTGAGACCTACAGTTTAAAGTCGACTCCGAACGACAGATTTGAGAAGCTTTTACATGGCAATAAGTTACATTCAGAGCTTTTGACAGAAAACTGCTGAGAGGTAGTCGCTGAAAGAAAAAAATGTTCATATATCTTTGTTTTCAAGATATCAGAGCTTATATATGAAGCCGGCACTATCGTTTTAGTAAGCCAACACACTAACCACTAGACAACGGCAACTACATTTATATAAATTTCATTAGGTTGGATCGGTTAAAACATTTGCTTGTATTTGTACATCTTTTTAGAAGAAGGGCTGTATAAAGTATAGATGACGAGTTCTAATAGGATAGTAGATTTTTGTTGAGATATTAATAAATAAGATATCATCTCTATAGATTTCCTCTTCTATAGGAGATTATATAAAAGCTCTGTCTCAAAAAGAACGAAATAATACAGCACATTTTCGCAAGGGTTTGGTAGTGTTTTGAGCTAGACTGCAAGTTCTCAAAGTACAGTAATTTTACCTGATGAGCATTAGATCGGTTTCCTTTGGAGATTTACTCGACTCCATTCGGAGAGCAGACAAGTTGATGCTTAAGCATGACATTCATTTGCTCATCTCTATATAAGCCGTCTGAGTTTGAAGATCATGCTCCCATCTCAAATTGGTAAGTACTGACAACTAAGAATAGCTTACTTTTCTTAGAGTAGGACAGAAAGATCCTTGTCTATGTCTGTCTCATATTGATCTTCTAACTAGCAGAAGGATTTAATATAAATTAATTATTAAATTTTCTGTGGTTGCCCCAGGCTAGTAGGTAGTGTTCGCTCACTAGACGAGAGCTTTGACATAAAAAAAAAAAAAAATAAAATTGAAGGAAATATTTATTTCAGCGGCCATGAGGGCTGTACCGCGATTCAGTAACTTTTAACCAATACGATATTCGCAAAAGAAGTCGACAGTTTTTATTGTTTGCCGTAACGATTATGTGATTCACTAAGTACATTTTATCGACAGTCGACAACTGTAGTTTTCTTTATGGGGCAGCACTGTATAAAATCAGTCAGTTTTTAAGTAGTTGGCAATTAAAATGGATAGAAAGTTAGCAAAGCCACAAACCTCTAGATTCTTTGGGTATAAAAACACACAAAAATGGTTCTCCAACAAACTAGTTAATAGCGTAGGCACATCTCTCTATAAAATTTCAATATAAAAAGTTTACGATTTTCCAACAAAACATTTCGCAAAAGTTTCAACAAAGTCATACATTTTTTAAAATTTTTTTTAATGGTATTTTACATGAGCAAAACAAAAACAAATACTTTCTAAATGAGAAAGAGCGTAAATGAAACAATTAGCCTTTCGCTCTTGTGCTTGCTTTGTTTTTTGTTGTTTTTTTCTCTTCTTCTTTTCTTATTCTCTTCTTCTATCCTTTTTATTCTCATTCATTTTTTGTTGTACCTATGCCCATTTGAGTTAGTGTATTTGTAGTACTCAAAACAAAAACAATATACAAAATTAAATGGGACAATCTTTCTCTCTGTTTCTGTTTTATTTTTGTTTTACTCATTGTAAAGAATACAACAAAATGAGATCAAACGTTCAGTTTTGTTTATTTTCCTACTCTGGTGATGAACAAGCTTCTCAAGTATGTCGCTTAGAGTCGTTGTTAAACTGCACGTGCTGGTAGTAATGGAACAATTATGCACACTGTGAGAAACTTGGCCATAATTCTAAAAAGAACTGAAATCGCAAAATTTCTAATTTCCAAAATTCCGTATATAAATCGAACACATAACATACCATTTTATAAAAAATACGTATATAAATGTGTTAATATTTTACACTCCAAATAAATATTTTTAATTTTCTTGCCGAAGTCTTAAAAGAGTTGTTAAACTATTTTTAATTCGAATTTAAGAGCTACTAATAATTAATTTCAAAGCTACTTGAATTTTTATTTATGTCAACAGTCATTAATTTGCCAATCTGGTCCACAACTGAATGTTATGCTGGCGCTTGTGACCAAATTCGTGTAAATATTTTACAAATGTAACTTAGTTTAAGTCCATTAAATAAATAAAAACAATAAAAATAATACTTAAAGAATTTAAAAATCTCTTATATTCTGTATTTGTTTTGTTTTCAAAAATTTAAAATAAAATTAATAATTGACAATAAATTTTAAACTTTTTGTATTTTATTGAAATAGCCCGTTTAAAAACATTTTAAACACAGACCTTTTGTTAGCCCTAAGTTTTTCTAATCCTTAAAAATGTTTCTCCTTATTTTTCTTATTTAATTTTACACCGAGTACTTTATGCCTTAGCATGTAATTAAAATATGGATGACATCACTATGAGGGCAGTTATTTGAAAAATATACTTAAAGTTTTGCTCTATATGTTGTATTAATTTAGTCATTGGAATAAAGTGTTGAAAGGGCAACATATTGTTAAAAGTAAAAGAAAGTAAACATAAACACTGCAATTTGTTTGAGAGTATGCGATTGAAGGTAATATAGTTTTTAATTAATTTAAGCACGACAACAGGAAATGACTACTGAGAAAATAATCGCTAAAGTTGTATAGCTAAAACGAACATTATAAATAGAATATGGAGAAATATGTCGAGGTTGCACATTTTCATTTTTAAAGAAATATTTTAAAATTTTAGAGTAAAAAAATTTTTTATTTAAAAAATATTGGCATTGTCGAGGTATAACTTATTTGACTACGTACGAGTATAGTTTAAATGACGTGTACGGCCAAAGCCAGTAAAGATATTCAGAAATCATGGGATTCATTGCAAAAGCTGAAGAGCAATGAAATGCTTAATCACAACCACATGAAAAAAATGTGTTTTAGATTCATATATACAATTTAATTACTTATTATTTTTTTTGCTATATTTCGTTGCCCCAAGAAATTTTTAGTCTCAAAATAAAGCCCGAAAAAATATCCAGAAGAAGCTGAGAGTTCTATCATCCAATAAGCACTCTCCCACTGTGCAGCTAAAACATACGAGTTTAAAATTTACAAATGAAATTGCTAATAATAATACGATTGTTTAAGATATCCAAATATATGTAAATGAATAAGTAAATGTTCTACTAAGAAACATCAATAAAGAAATTGATATTTTGCAATTTAATACTATAAGGTATTAGTGAAATATTAAATTAAGATTTTATTTACTAGACTTGTGCTTAATAATTCATTTAATCGAGCGCTCTTTTTAGGTAAAAGAGCAAAGATGAACTAGTTCGATCTTCTAGTTCAACGGCTTCTTTCTTTTTAAATGCAGATACAACGAAAATCTAATAATATTTGAGCTCAGTTTGGCTTTATTTTCTATTTAATCATTTACTTTAATTTTAGTTTAACAAATAATAATAATACAATAAATTTCACAATTTGTCCAAAAAAAACCGTCCTTTTAAAGGCCTTTAATAAACTCTGGCTAAATAGTACCCCCAATTACAATGCTGACAAAATAACATAGCTAACGATGTACATTAATTAATTATAACCTAAGTATTTTATTATTCAACAAAATCATAAAATCGTATAAGCTTTCTCGTTTACTGACTTTTTTTATAAATGTTGGAAACAAAAAATGCTTAGTGGCAGCACTGTTTGTGCTTAGTATATGAAATAGCCGGCATCCAAAGTCTGTATGTATTTGTCAAAAAAATGAGAAAGAAATATATTGAAATAGATTCATGAATGAAATATAATCAAAAGAAATATGTACTAGAATGAAACAAAAACTAAAACAAACTCATACTGAACTAAGAGAGCTGATTGAAAAGATCGGCTCACTTAGTTCAATTTAAAGAGTAGTACAACTGAACTAGTTCGTTCATGTACTACACAAGTCTATTATTTACTATTTGGTCTATCCTCAAGAAATGGCTCCCTGACATTGCATTATATTATCAGACGAAAGACGCCATATATGAGGAAGTTGTAGATAACAGATACCTAAGTAGCAAAGATTCCCACCACAACCAATATCCAACGACAGATGGGCCAACTGCTGTTGATTATTCAACGGTGAAGGTATAACACTCATCTTCGAGTTATAACCAAATTGACAGCAACTTGTCTTATTAGTATGAGTAAGGAGCTTATATTGTATTCAGACATACATATGTCTTTATTGAGATTATCGCAATAAATGCCCTATATTCCATATAACATTTTCATGAATTGTTTTTTTTTTTTAATGAGCCCAGTATGTGGACCTTTGATTTAATATTACTAATATCGAATCTGCTATCAGTAAAAAAACAATGGTACTACTTTAAAAAAGCAAAACGCAAAGAAATCGGTTGCTTTTAATTGGTTATTAAATGGCCACTATTACAAATTCACTACTAAATAATCCAGAAGTAAATCAATTGAATGATTGCCCAATAAGTACGAAATTGTTGTAAAAATTGCGTAGAATTTTGTTCATGATAGACAACATAGTTTGTAATAAAAATAAATTTTTATATAAAAAATTTAAAATAAAAAATATTAAAAAGTAATTTTTTAGTACTTTATATATGTACATTAATAGGTAAAAGATCAAAAAAAACTAGAAAAGCTAGAGTGATTCCAGGCAGCCTTAATTGATATGTGGCGAGTTGTTTTTTTATTTTCCAGCTGTCGAATGAATAATAAGTATATTGCGTGGTCGCCGTGATCTAGTGGTTAGTGTGTTGGCTTAATAAGACGAGAAAAATATTACTTTCGGCTACTACCTCTTAGTAGACTTCTGGCGAAGACTGATTGCCATAAACAAGCTTTTCAAGTCTGTCGTTCTAAGTCGATATTAAACTGTAGGTCCCGGTGCCCATGGAGATAAATTGACAGACACAATATGAGAAGCTATGACTGAATATTTAACAAATATTTTTTCATTTAACCGAAGATTGACACAATAATAGTTCATACCTGATTATACTATTACTAGCCTGAATATTGGTCTCAGTGCTAATAAAAAAAATTATTAAAATTTTCTTGTATTTTTATATGTTAATTATCTTTCTCTTCAAGTAAAATAATATTTTCAAAACGACATTAATTTGTAACTAAAAATTTATGAATTTTTCTTTTAATTTATTTAAAAGTAAATTCCAAAATTTTTTGCCGTTTTTTCTTTACAAAATAAAACTTTTAAAATTAAATTGGCAAATAATTTTGATTCATAAGCAAAGTTTTGTGGCATTCATTAGCGACATTTGTCAATAGAAGATTTATGTTAGAAAAAAAATATTTTTTTTTTCTTTTTATATAAAAATATTTTTGCATTTTTAAACACAATCATTTCAACGTTTCGCCCAACTACAAAAAGCCATTAAAAGCAATCGTAACTTTCATACTACTGCCACACAATCAAGCATAAATACATAAAATAAATTTTTGGTTGTATCAAAATGCGGCCGTCATAGTACGGTAATGGCCAAATTTGTCCTTAATTTAATAATTCATGTTCAGCGCAACTAAAAATTTCAAAGGAAATCAAGCTTAATTTATTTTTAGAAGGAAAAATCAAATTTTCAAAACAAATTAAATTGAATTGGTTGGCTCAAGCTTGCAGCAATAGCAGCATAGGAAAAGCAAAGGATCTAAAGAGTCGGCATCACTTAAATTCCTTGGTAGTAAGGAAAAGCAATAGAAAAATGAAAATGAAAAACCACTGTTATTAAATTAGTTTTTACTTCAATTGCGTTATTTATGTGGTCGTTAAACAACATTGTAAGACTCGTTATACTCATTGTTCCCATCAAACGCTTAACTGCAAATTGTAAAAAAAGGAACAAAAATAGTCACTAACAAGAACAAGAAAATAGATGAGAAAACCAAAAATGATTTTAGAAATTAAACATTTATTCAGGGTATTTCATTTGAGTCATTTTAGTTTAATTAAAAACAGATATTGCATAGAAAAATATGTAAAATAATGTACAGAAAGTTTAGTTAAGCTTTAAACATATTTTATATGATTTCCGAGAGCAACAAAACTTGATTGTAAGCAATGGTTGGCCGTGCCAGCTGTAAATGGAAAATTTGCAAGTGGAATTTTTAAATTTTAATTACCAGCTGCGATTTGTAATAATATATTGTGTGGGTAGTAGTTCCCATTGGCTTCTAAAATGAATTTTTTTCCAACAAACTTACATTGTTTGTCAAGTCCAATAAAATTTTTTAATGAAATTATCTTTTAATAAAACTTTTTTTAATGAATTATTGCTGTAAATTAAAACAAAAATTATAAGACACAAATATTGAATGCCAAATGAAGTAGGCAATCAATTTTATTAATTTATTTTTTTTTTTCTGTATACATTTAGCCAATCATTGTTTGACACAAGAGTGTATTAAAAAACTGAAAAATAATAATTCAAATATTATTTCGCGTGTTATATAAAATCTCATTCGTTAAGACAAAAAGCTCAAATTGGGGGTGGCGTATTGTTGTTTAGAGCGCTTGTTTACAACACCATGCAGCCCAGTTTCGATCCCCAGCACTAGAGAATATGAAAAACAAAAAATGTTTGAGGCATTTCAAAGTTTTAAATTGTTTTAAATTAAATTAAAATATTTACAAAAAGAAGATGATCACAAAGAAAACCGCCCCCTGACTTTCTACTCTAACCATTTTTGGGCTATCAAATAAATGATCAGGAGAAAGCGCCATCTACTGGATAAATAGGCAGAAATAAAAAGCAATGTTAAAAACATATGAAAAATACCTTAACGAAGATTCTCAACACTTCACAACAAACAAAAATTAACATCAACAGATGTGGTAATTGCTGTTGGTCATTTTTAAGGGTAAAGGTCTAACACTGACCTTTGAGTGATCTACTGACAGCAACATATAAAGCACTTAAATAGAACTGTATGAACTATAATTTTAAGCATTCTAGTACAATGCGTAGCATGAGTGGGGTGTAGCCCCCTGAGTGTTATTCTTACCAAAAAGAAAAAAAAAACAGACAGTTGGGCCATCCCTGATAATTCAGCGTCCTTGCTGTATGAACTTCGCAATTATAGGGCGGCAGAACGGTAATGGTGCTATCTTCGACTAATAACTTTGGATTCTTAAAACAAGGTTCAAATTTTCTCTAAGAATCACTACTTGGAGTTTCAATATTAGCTTACTTAGCTTTTAAAAAAAAAGAATTAAATAAGTGCAAAAATTTAATTAAATTTTAGCTGTGCAACCACAAATTGTACCAACTTCACCATAACATCTCCATTTTGTTTTTATTTTTAAAACTGTTACAAATGAAGTTATAAGCTCTACACTAAGTTTCTACTTTTATATTTTTGCCGCTCACAAAACAACTACAAATTAAAACATGACTAATTTCTGAGTGGCGGCCCTTAACCGCTCACTGCCTGGTAACTTCAGCAGTATTTCATATATTTTATCATATATATTGGATTTATTTCAAAACGCGAGCGAATAATTTTGAAGTTAGGAAGAAAACTGCAATGAAAACTGTTTTTTCCTTAAGTTTTTTTTTTTCGTTCTTATAGAGATGCCACTTGATTTATATTTTTAGCTAAAAGAGTTAACACGGAGTTACTGAATCGCACTATCGTTAGTGCACACGACCAAATTGGTTTTAAATTTTAACAGATAACAAATCGCTAAAAGTTACCGAACTGCACTTCTAGATAAGAAAAAATAATTTATAAGCAGATAAATATATAGATATTTTGATTTTAACTTCAAACGTTTGTAATTCTTTTAAATATGCGACTTTGTGTTTTTTAAAGTAATCAATAAACTTGTTGTTTTCTGTTTAAGGCAATATTTAAAAATAAATTAAACAAAATTTTTTATGTAAATTCGATCACAAAATGTAAAAAATTTTTTTTAATTTGTGAGAGATATTACGCCTTGTTTCACTTTTTAAATTGTAAACATTAACATGCTTTATCACATTAATGAGAAACAAACGTTTCTTTAAAATTTTTGATAAAAACTTTTTATGATTTCTTTTTTTAGACTTAAAAAAAAAAACTTATTAACTTCCTATTTGAAATGAACGCACTTTTGTGAAAAAGATAACTTTATCAGAACATCTTTCCATGTTATGTAATTTCATCAAAACATTTTGCTTCTACGAATACTTCAAGATTAATTAAACATGAATTTTCTAAGAAAAAATAATGCCATTGTAACTTTTGTTTTAAGTTTGTGAAAATATAATTTAATTAATGCTCTAAAAGGCTGGCAAAAATAGCAACAATAATGGTATCAAGAAAATATATCCTTTTAAAAATATGTTGGTCAAAGCATTCAGCAAAGTTCAAAACAACATTTTGTCAAAACACTGATTGAATAAAAAAGAAGACAAAGAGATAAAGAGAAATCTCGAAAAACATTAATGAATAATATATAAGTAAATACATAGAAAAGAGTAATAACACACAACACAAACTTTTAAATTCTGAATTAACGAAGAGTAAAGAGAAAATGTAGTTTTTAAGAAAAACGGAAATTGTATTCTGTCTTTAAGATAAACTTTTATTTCCTTTAATGAAAGTGAAAAATCAAAAACAATTTAAATGTTCAATGTTTTCGAACAAAATGATGAATTTTAGACTCTTTTTATTATTTGTTTTTGTTAAATGGACTTATAAACCAGAACAATAAACAACACTACACATTTATCTTATTCTGTTAAGTATTGAAATTCAATGGAATAAAAAGGCATTTATTTATCTTCTGCTCAACAAAATCGTTAAATATGTATTTTATAGTATAATAATGTTACAAAGTATTAATTCTGATGGGCTGTCTGATAAGCCCTGTGATAAAAGTGTTACAGTACTTGTGGTTGATTTGATGTAGTCGACACTTACAGTAGACAATAACAGTTTCAATATAAGAGAAAACAAAAAATAATATTATCAACCAAAGGCAATGACATGCTCTTGAATGTGAACAAGATCATTAGTGAAAATTTTAAATCTCGTGTTGGTATTAAACCTCGAACTTGTGGTTGAATATCTCCACGACATTGTCGACAATCGTTAGTGAGATGTCGATTGTGACAAATAGGTAAGTAAGCAAGATGTCATAGTGTGTTTTTTGAAAACAAGAATTTTAATAATCCGATGACTGCGCTTTAGTGCAGTTCACAAATCTCGTAAATTGTGTAGTAGAATTTAATTTAAAGTTTAAAGAAAAAAAAAATTTATTTATTTTTATTTTATAGTTACTTGGGTGTAAAGGCTTCCAACTTCCTTTTACATTCTTATTTCATTTCATAATTACCTAAATACAAAAGTACCAGTAGTTTTTTTTGCATAAATATTATTCGTAGCCAAAGTTATTTTAACTCAGTACATAGCCGACTTTAAGTGCTTACAAGTTATTGTTACTGTTATTTTTTCTTAGTTACCTAAATGAATTCTTTCCAGTTTGTTTTGCATAAGCACTAACCGTAGGCAACAAAAAGAGGTCCTGAAATATTCCAGCATTTTTACTGACTTTAATCGATGTCAAGAGCTCACTAATTCTTCTGCCTCCATAGTAAATACTTTTTTCTATACTTTATTGGGTGTACGAGTTTACGAATTCCTTTCGTACTTGTACTTATCGTAGTCGACAACAAAGCTCTCAATTTTTTTATTTAAATAAGCAGACCTTTAGCATCGAATCTAGACTAACTGAGAAATACCCGATGTGGAAAAATAAACTACATTTTTGCTACATGGTCTAGAAATCCAAGTTAGAATCCCTGTATGAGTGATAATTTATCAAATTAATTTGCTTTCTTCAAAAATCTTAAATTAAATCAAAGCTAAGTTAAATTAATAGTTCAATCCAATATACGACTTTAAAAAAGTGTTTGACGAAACAAACTTAATTTAAAAAAAATTTACCGCTTTTCCTGGGGCTCGTACTCGAGTCTTCAGTATATAATAATGTGAGTTAAATAGTTGTTAATAGTAGTGATAGCGTACACAAAAAATGTTGATGAGGCTACAGTAGCAAAGGCTTGTGTACAATTTGATTATCAAAAGTTATTGGCAAAACACAGTTGAAAGTCTAAGTAGAAACTAAGCTTTGATGTAATTTAATATATGGGAGTGAATATACAATAAAGTCGTATTGAAGGTGGTACTGATTGTATTTCATGGTAGAGAACACTCGCGGTAAATTGAACTAATGAAAACCAAGAGTGTTCATGTTAACAAAATTGTTCACTTTAGTGATTGTGGAATTTAATGAAAAAGTATAAAATTTTACAATATCTCCGATTTATTGCTTAAAAGTCTAAATACTCGTACACTGATGTCACTTTGATCCACTGTTGCATCTTCTGATCTTTGCAATGCTTGTTTAAGGCTTCAATTGCCTTATTTAGTACTTCGATCATCATTGTGATTTTTTTACAGGAAAATCGGCAGTGCAGTCATGGTAGTGATGGCGAAATAAACAGAACCTAGAAGTTAGTAAAATAATGCTTTTATTGTGATATAAAATGATTCATGTTAAAATGCTCTCTGAGTTTATTGACATTACAGAGAAGACAGTGTAACCTTAGGCTTGTTTACATTTAGCGATGCTCACATTAGACGGTGTTAATATTACCGCGAGTGCACGGTATTTTCTGAATGTTAGAGAAGATTTTTGGTTATCAGTACTCGTATATCACAGCAGTTGTCTAGAAGTAAGTGTGTTGGTTTACTAGATAAGAATTACGGGTTCAAACCCCAGCTCTGACATCTTAAAAAAAAATATATGAAAAAATATTTCTTTCGGAGACTACCTCTTAGCAGTCTTCTGACAAAAGTCTGAGAGTAAAGACCGTATGACACCTACTTTTTTTTGTATTAAATTGTTATAGAATTGATAGAAAGAAACAGCAAATGCTAGAAAGAGTGGAATATGTAAACAAAATATTTAGTTTTCTTTTTGTGTTTATAAGTATTTCAATATTGATACTTTTTATATTGTAAAAAAACGCTACCTTGAAGTCAAAAATGCTATAAAATCGCTTAATTGTAATATAACACTATAAAGTTAGCAACACTATATTTATTTTAAATTCGAAATGTCAATTTCAATGTAAAATATTTTAACTTGTTTTTGACAATCTTCATTTTTTATCGATAACATTTGTAAATATTTTGGCGATTCTGTATTGATGTGAATATAGTTGAACTCTTTACACCCTTTATACTTTCTAGTTATATTATATTTGCACTGTTCTCCAAATCCATATTAATACAAAAAAAGTAAGTGTCATACGGGCTTAACTGACTGCCAAGAAAAGCTGCTCAAGTCTGTCGTTCGGAGTCGACTTTAAACACACAGAAAAAAATCTCCAAAATTCAATTAACAAAGTGAGTTGTTAATGTGAAATTTGATTATAAATATGTGTTCTATAAATACAATCATATATTTTTTTGATATTACAAATATTACGATTTATTTTCAATAAATTATGCTAATTAGAATTGTTGTTGTTATTGTATTTAAGCGATATTTTAAAAAATAATAAGACTTAATTATAAAAAAACAACAAAAAAATGTGAGGTTTATAAAGAAGTTTAACACAAATATTTATTGAAAGTGTTGTCATTTACCATCAATTGGGTTATTAACCACAATAATTAAAAAATGATGGTTCCGTTAAATTTTTTCTTTTACTTTTTCTCAAAGTAAGCTTTAACAAAAAAAAAAAATAAAAATAAATAAATAAATTGTTATGGTACCATACATTTTCAATTAAATGGCTTGAATAAATTTTTTGTTAAATTTTTGTTTAGGTTAGTTGCGCATATTTTATACAAAAACAACATTATTAAAATCAGGAGTGACGTGGTGTGGTGGTTAGATCCTTGCATACAATACACAACAGCCTACAATTGTCGTATTTGTATTTACAAAAACCATTGTTAGGGCAAAATTGAATAATATCTTAATTGTATATATTAAAAAGTTTATTGTATATAAAAAAGTTTATTGTATTTACAATCTAGTTTTATCGATTCTGCGAGAAGCTAGACCGTAACCCTAAAACAGAGTTGTAATGGCCAATTATGTATGTTTTAAAGTATGTCATGTTTCGATGAAAGTTTTATCGTAGCACAAATTGATTCGATTTTAGATTCCACAGTGAAGGGCCAATTTTTTCATCTCGAAAGATTTAATCTATTGCAATTACCAAAAAATTGAGGTTTCTTCTACATATCTTTCATGAGTCACAACAAAAATAAAAACCTCTTTGTTTTTCACAATTGCCGTTGTATCGTTTTAAGAACAACTCCAAAAAAATTATGAAATAATGTAAATAATACACCTTACAGATAATTAAGAGAATACTTACAAATATACACGCATGTCTTGGAAAAGCTGAATACTTTTCTGCAATATAAATGACTAACTAACGTCTAAGAATTTTTTTTTAATTTTGCAAGTAAATAACACAGTTTCTGTTGTACAGATCGTAAGAAAGAGGCAAAGAAAGGTGATTGTTGTAAAAATAGAGGTTTTGTTTTAGGCAAGGGTTGTGAAAATTTTGCTTGAATTTACCGTATAAGTATGCTCTTGAAATGCTTACACTCATTTCTGGAATTTTTAATTTAATTTTCATTTCAAATTACTATTTCAAATATTAGTTGTATAAATTTAACCTCTCATTTACTTTCATGGTAATCATATGATATTACGTATATCATACACATATATGTATATAGTTAGATATCGTTACTTCTTTACCTTTATCTTAAAAATTTTGGTCATGGCCATCATTAACATAATTTTGTTGAGCTATGGAATAATATTGTTTTTAAATTGTTTTAATTATAACCAGTACACACAATCAGTGCTTGCACTGAATATCATACCGCCATATTAGCACATACGAAAAAACGAATATATAACAAAACCGTGAAGGTAATAACCATAAATTTATGATTTTTTGTGTTTAATGGTCATATCCCAAAAGGAAAGAAAAAAAAAACATTAAACTTTTTTGTATATGGGCATTTTCAAATTTTCTATATACGGTTTTTTTGTTCTCTTAAGTTTTGTGCAGAAAATTTAACACACAAAAAATATTGTTAGATTTTTAAATTTTTTGCTGCTTCAGCGTTTCATACCATACATCCATAATATGTATTATAGCGCATTTTAAATATTAATTAATATGTATCATAAATGTAAAATATTTTCTGTATAACAAAAAGTGTTGCCTTTTAAAAACTCTGTGAAATGTAAATATTTTACATTTAAAATGATTAAATTTTGCAAGATTGTGAACAAATTTTGATGTTTATGTACGAAACATTTTTTAATTACTCGTAATTTTCTAAAAATTTGAATTTAAATTGTCTTATAACTCCACATTAAATAATTCGTAGTGTCACTGAACGTATGAGTGATATTTTTTATTCAGTAATTTTTGAAATTATCACTTATACGCTACATGGAAGCCTTTTGCGTTTTGTTTTATTTCTCTCTTGCATACGTAATTTATGATTTTGTTTTACAACATTTTATTATAAATTTGTTTACATTAGTCATAAAAGCTTTATAATTCTTTTTTTTTTGTTTTTTTTTTTTTTTTGACAACATGCCCGCTGTTTTTATAATTAAAAATAAAAAAGATAAACATACATAAATGAGTGATGGAACTGTGTATTTTGAAAGCATTCCAGCATGTTTTATTAGGGCAATAACTGTTTTTTTTTTTTTTTTTGTTTCTCTTCTAAGTAATTTTTAAAAAAATGTTTGAAATTAGTTAATTTAAAGCTGTAACTGTCCTGAAGATTTAGTGATCATTTCGAGTTAAATTTCGTACTGTGCCGGAATTAAAAAAAAATAAATAATGATAAAGTCAAAGCCTATAAGAACTAGTGTCTTTGAGTTGTATGTACAATCAAAAATTAAGAAATATTTGTCGCCATGTAGGCAAATACGTTCCATATTCATATTGAAATGTATCGGGATAAGCATTGCTCTGTGACCATTGCGTTCCTCAAGAGATTCTTCAGGAGAATTTTTTCCAAAAATGGCATCAAAAGTATACATTTTTATGAGAATTATACTCCATTTGGTATCCCAAGGTACAAGGTGTCCCAGAACTAAATAAAGACAGTAAAAAAAATCTATCTCTTGGAGTTTGAAAGTTATAGGCATTTAAGAAAAACTTAGAAATTTGGTAAAACTGTAGCCATTTTTGGTTAATTTTTATAAATCTTGTTTACTTTGACTTTAGAACCATAACCCTAAATAAGATTTCTAGAAAAATAGTCAGAAATAATGAACAAAGACTATTTGTTAAACTATGAATTAAAATATTTAAAATGTTTAAAATTTGTTGACTTTGAAAGGCCCTCCTTAAAAAAGAATGTACTAAAGTGCCTTGGCAAGTGTCATTTAAAGTTCACGCATTTAATCGGAATTATAAAATGGTACAATATTTGTTAGTTTCATTGTAAAAAAATGAAAAAAAAATGATAAAAATTGTAAGTAACCCGATTTTTGTTAACCCATTTTACTCAGTTTAAATGTTTTTTATTCGTGTTTTACGTTAAACGTTGAGTTCTGGGACACCCTGTATATAAATATATCTTTAGAAAAAAAAACCGATATGCATTGGTTTTAATTTATTTCTTTATCTAAATCTTACACTTGGCTTATATGAAATTGGCGGACTTACCCACTCAACGTTTCTGGACTCTAAACACCTTAAAAGGTGATGATTTATCATAATCTCTATTATCTTGAAAAGTGTTAAAGGAATTTATCTGGCTTGTTCTTTTTATAGATTGACGTAACATTACAAATTTCTATGTCTGAATGAATAACATGAGCTTGAATAATAATTTACGACCAAATCTATTGTGTATGTGAAGACCTTAAATTTTGGATATGTGACGACACATTCAACTGAATATTCGGGTAGGATTTTGTTTACTATTCTTAAATTGGGCCACACAATCCTATAGTTGACGTCTCTGTATTTTTATTATTTGTTTTATTGCTTGTAGAGATACTTAATCAAACTTGGGACTAACGAAAGCTATGATACAATTGACAAATATAAAAATAAATATTAAATTTTTTTCTATGTTTTGACTTAAAATGTATTGATGAAAGTGGAAAGTCGTAAAAAATTTAATACATCTAAGTTCCTACGCAGGTTTTTTAAATTATTCTCATTAGGCATTAGTAATTTTAATTAAATAATACCAGTAAAATGATAACTTATATAAAATTTTGTAGAAGACAATTTTCGCTTGACTGTTTATTAAAAAACTACGTATTCTTATGCCTAATAAAACTCTTAGAGTAATTACTTTTAATAGCTTTATTTTATTTTAAATTACTTAGTAAAAGTTATATAGTTTACTACTTTCCAAAAATTATTAAAATCTCATAGTTTTACATTATATTGTATAACCCTAATATTTATTACTGTAAACTAATAATACTGTTTTTGTTATCTGCATAATGTATAATGTACAAGTAGATGTTTAAAAAATGGTAATTTATGCGTTTATTGCACCGCATAATTCAGAAAAAAAATAATAATAATTTTTTTCATTATATAATACAATATAAGTATATACCTCTTTATACAATATCTGCAGCAGACTGCATAAGACATGCATATACTTATAATAAGCATAGACAATAATAACAAAAGAAACAATAGAGACTATAATTGAAGAGATCCCAAAATGTCTAACAAAAAACTATAACCCCTACAGAAAATAAACGCTGCGCGAATGAAAACCAGTATGAACATATTTGGTAGTACAATTCGACTTTATGTAGCTCTTAGTTACCGCATATATACTAAGGCAATATAATGCCATATATAATGCCATGTCTTATAACTTATTAATTTACAAACAAAATTTATCTCAATATTTGACTAGAAAAAAACCAAATCCACTTAAAATTATTGAAAGTTATTTCTCTAAAATTAAAAAAAAGTGTTGTTTCGGCAAGAAGATATCTGATGAGACAACCGTAACTGGGGTCGAAAACATGTTCAGTTTAGCTAGTGTACTATTCCTTCACTGACATCATTTTCTCTTTTGATCATCAAAATGATTGCAAAACAAAACGAAACAAAAATTATTTGAATTTCAATTAAAATTTTAAAATTTTAAGAAAAGATAAGAGATAAATACCTAATATCACACAAGAATGCCTACAGCTCACAAATAATCTGAAAAAGCTTGACGCAACTAAAATTAAAAATATTTTTAGTTTGATTACACAAGCAAAATCCGTCTCAATAGTTCCCATGGAAAATGAAAGTACAACATTAGGTAAGCAATTTGCCAAAGGATTTAAAAAAATTATCCTGAGTTTAGCTCTTATGGCCTCTTGAAGTTGAACCAATTTTACCTGTCATCACTTTCTTTTGGTTTAGTCTGGCAATATTTTTCATATTTTTAAATAAAGATTTTTGGGCCACAAAATAAAACACACCCGTACCCTTGTGATCATTTCAAGCAAAACTTTTTATATAGCTTTTGTAATTCTAAAGCAGAATAAAATATTCCAGATCAATTGTGTAGGGTGTTGTAAGAGTATGTACTTGTATATTATTAAATAAAAGCACATAAAACAAAAACGTATAAAGCAAAAATAAAAAACACAACAAAGCAGCTGTTGCAGACTAATATTTAGAACAACCTTTTGTTTTTGTTCTTGGTAATGCACATAAAATTAACTACAGTAATATTTACGCTGTTAATAACAAATGCAAAGTGAAGTAGCAAACGAAGAGAATTGCGAGTATAAAATGAAAATGATGTTTAAGTAAATTATAAAATAAAGTTATTACACTTTGCATAATAATATACACAGAATGGAATATATTTTAACAAAAATTTATATCTGTCGTCTATGTAATATTAAAAATATTTGTAGCAAAAACTAATAATTTTTAACATTTAATATGTAAATAAAATTCACCTTTTCTTGATAAAGATAATTTTTTCTAAACTATTTTTTTTTTTTTTGAATTTATACGTGTATAGTAGTAATCTTTCAAAATTTAAGACTTAAACGCTTTCACAATAACAAAATATAGTCTGTAATACAACTGCTTAAGTAGATTTGTATATACATTTGCTAATAATGTGCAATAAAAATTATGCTGTTTAAGGTTTTTTGTTTTTGTTATTTTGCACTCTTTAGTTTTAACGCTGTTATCTTTAATAATAGTACAAAAAACTTCTTGTATTTTGAATCATTATAAAAAAATTTTGCATAATCTGAATAGAAAGTTGTAGGAACAGATTTCATAATTTTTTTTTAATTCAGTTTTTAATATAGCAACGTTCTTTAAATATATATGTATATAATTGACCATTACAACCCTGTGTCATGATTAGGGATTAGCTTCTCGCTGCAACCATGTCGTGTGTGTCAATCTTCATCCATGAGTACTGAAAACTACAGTGTAATGTCGACTCCAAAGCGCACCTCGAGTTGCATCGGCCTACCGAACGGTACCGGAGGAGGCAATTCTTGTAGTAAGCACCGAAGTACCAGTTGAATCTACTGGCTCGCGAGAGAAAATGGACAAGAGGAACTAACGTCAGTGTTAGTCCCAAAGAGCTGAGAAGCCAGTCACTGCAGCGATGGAAAAATAGGTGGAACATAAGTACGACGGGTAGATGGATGGCGAGACTTATTCCCTGTATAAAGATATGAACCCGAAGAAATTTCGGGGAGGTTAACTACTTTTTGACTCTATTCCTCTCGGACCTTGTTTCCGAAAATACTTGTATTGAATGGACAAAGTGGCTAACCCTTCTTTCTTCTATTGCCAAATGTTTGATGACGATGCTGAACATACCTTTTTCAACTGCATTATATGGCAGGATGAAAGAGGCAAGCTGCGGGAACGATTCGAAAATTTCAATTTCGACAACACAGTGAATAAGATGCTTGAATGCGAACACCCATGGACCACCATTCGGAACCATGTCGAGCACATACTGCGGAGAAAGAAGAGGGATCTATATATATATTCTGGCAAGATGAAATGAGAAAAAGAAACCTTGGCTTGACGCTGGCTTCAATTTTGGGGTGTCTAGACATGGGAGAGCGAAAATGGTCCTTATGAAAACGTCGCTCTGGGTCTTAACGAAGTAATGCTGAAAGCGGTACCAGGAAGGTATTCTCACCAGAGGATAAGGAGGGATTGTATTGTGGATTCACCACTCGAAGCAGCTGATGATGACCAGCTGTAAGTACGAAGGCATTTGAAACCCTACCTAATACCCCAAAAAGAAAAAAAGAAAATGTCGACTCGAATGACAGACTTGAGAAGCTTATTGATGGCAATCAATTGCTCTTACAGTTTTTTTTTGTTTCTTAAAATACTTCTAAAAGGTAGTCGCGGAAGAATTCTTTTTCATATTTTACTTTTCAAGATATCAGATCTGGGACTGAACTCGAAACCAGAAAAATTAGTTAAATCTTATCAGACCATAGGCATATCTAATAATATTATTAAAAACGATATGCTTTTTTCAAGCATGTAGTAAAAATATAATTCCAATATATAATTAACATCTGATGATTCGCAAGAAATATGTACGAAGCACAAAGACATACCCAGCTGGGGTCAATATAATATTCATTTCGTTTACGGAACAACTTCTTCATAGATGTCATTGTCTGCTTTGATTAAAAAATTATTGCAAAAAACAATATAAATTCATAACAGACAATAGTTTCTATACTAGAAACAAGTACGGAAACCTCCTTGAGTTAAGCAAAACTAATGTTTTGAATTGTAATATGCAATTGCCCGAGTTTGTGTACCAATCAAATAAAGAAATCAGAACAGTTAAAACCAATCTCTAATAAAATATTTCTAGCTTAAAAATAATTGCCTATTTCGACTATTATAACCTTCTCTTTAGCAGAGTCATAAAAATATATTTATATCACTAAATATATTTTTATATTAACAGCATTTCAATAATTTTCAATTCATAAAAATAGTTATATATATAGTTATATATTTCCTCTAGAAAAAATTGTATTGAAATCTAAGATCATAAATCTGTCGAATTTGATAAGTAAATAATAAAGGAAACGGAAAAACAATATCTTAACAATAAAACCTTTAATGAATAAGAGAAGCGCTCAAAAGAACGGTCCAACAATAGCCAATTCTAAGAAACAGAAAAAGAAAATGATAAACAACAATGGCAACCAGTAAACTAAGAGAAAATTGTACGTTTTTTTTTTTTTTTTTTGTATATAATAAGTTTTCACTGATTCTCTTGTTGTTCTTAAAATTAATAGAGTTTTCCTTTTCATTCATTTTGGAGTTTGTTTCGTACAAATATTAAAACATAATGAACACAAATAATTTTTTTTTTATTTCTTTATATAAATAAAGGGTATCCCAGAACGCAACACCAAACCGAAACGGGGCGACAGGATTGATTGCAACCATCATGAGAAAAGTCAGAAAAAAAAATCAATCCCATTAAGTTTGAAAGTTATGGACATTTAAGAAAATCCTAGGGATATGGTCTCACTGTAACCACTTTCGAATATTGTGGTTAATTTTTAATATTTTTGTTCATTTAAACTTTGGAACCGTAACCCTAAATAACATTTCTAAAACTACAGTCAAAAATAATGACGCAATTATACCAAGTTTTCAAGAATTAAGACTATTTGTTAAACCATGAGTTTCAAATTTTCAAAACTTTGGAAAGCGCTCTTTAAAAAAAGTGTACTGAAGTGCTTTGGCAAATACCATTAAAAGTTCGCGCATTGGCTAGTTTCATACCATAAACCAAAAAACAGCAAAAGTAAAAACTTCAAGTAACTCGATTTTTGATAACCCATTTTACTCAGTTCAAATGTTTTTTATTACGTTTCGGCTTCACGTTGAGGTCTGGGACACCCTGTATATATATGTATTTATATTTATATATATATTTTTTGTTTGTTTCATTTTTACTATTTCTGTTTTCGATTTGTCAATATTTCGTTGCGAGTTTTCTTTACATTAAAATGAAATTTATCGTTTTTGTTGTTAAACGTGAAGGACAATTTGATATCAAGAATAATGACAGACTGCTAGCAGGGCATATTGATACAATATCCAATCAATTCGATAATAACGTCATTTGATATTTGTACATTACATTTCAGTACGCTGCTTTTCTTTATTATTTTATTACTTCGGTTGCTTACTTTTTTCTCTAGTCTCTTGTTAATCAATTTATTGTTGGAATGTTTGCTTGTTCGTTATTAAATTTAAGTTTTTAGAAGAAATTTAAATTAAATTTTATTGATGCCACGTACATTGTACATGCAATTTGCATCATATATTACATGAATTGATAGAATACGAAACGTCTGAGTTATAAAAATGTCTTAGGAATTACAAATATTAAGTATACGTATGTAGTACGGAGACTGTTGGTTATACGAGTATAAATACAAATCTTAAGATTATTTTTTTTATTAAAAAAAAATTAAATTTTAATTTAAAACTTAAACTATTTAAGTCCAAGAAAAAAATAAGAAAAAGAAGAACTTAAGAAGTTGTTTTAAATTTTAAGCTTAATAGTTGTTTAAAAAATAAAAGAATTATTGGTATTTATTTGAGCTTCTTAAAATAATAATATTTTTTTAAGTAATTGGTTACACATTATCTCACTAAAGTGTACTCTTATCGAAATTCATCTTTTCTTTTTTATTAAAGTATTTGAAAAAAATATTATTTTTAATTTATTTTGTGAAAAGTGTAGTGTCTTTAATATTTCATACAAGCCTACGATTATAATTATCATTCTATTTCCTACAAGAAATTACATGGAGATTTTATTTAACATGTTACTGCCCGAGATCGATTTTAGTTTAATATTTAAAGAGTAAATTATTATTTTAAAGAATTACAAATTCTATTAAGGAAATATAAACCTTTCCAGAGAATAAACTTCATTATAAAAAATCAACACAATTTTTAACACTTAAGCGTAGTTGTTGTTAATGCTGTTGATGCCGTTGCTTTGCGTATGCTATTGTTGCTATTACGAGTATTGTTATTTCTGCTGTTTTTCTCATTGTCTACCACTATAACACACAAGTAATGCACTTAAGTTTTGTTGCCATTTTATATTTTTTGTTTTTTGTTCTTACTTTTTTAGATGCATAAAAGCTATGCATTTACAATACATAAATATGTTGCAGTTGTTGTTTTTTCTTCTTACTTAAACCAATCCTATTGTTTTTGTAAAATATAATAGAGAGAGAATAGATAATATGAAAGGATAATGTTGATAATACTTTGTCAAGTAATGGGTCACCAAGTATACGTGTACATATGTATATCTATAAGTATATATAAATATATATATATATATATAGTTTTACAAACTTTAAACTTTGTTCACAACAAAAAGAAAATTACTACAATTTTATATATATTTTAACACCCATTATATACAAAGAGAGGGGTATATAAGTAGCTAAAAATAATATAAGATACACTATGTTGATTTTGCCGAATAGTACATAGCTACTATATAAATAAGAATTCTATGATATTCCAAGCCTTTGATATTATTATGAGCTTTACTAATAAAGTCTTTATTATTTAGAGATAACAAAAGTAGATTCAATTTTGACTCTTTTTAAATATAATTTTAACTGTCACATGAGGTTTTATTTATTATTTAAAATCTTTAATGAATGTATTTAGCTTAGTGTCAAACGCTTAGCTAGCTAAAGTTCAAAATAGTACAGATGTAATGCAAGTGAAAATGAATGTATTCACTCATTCATTCAGGTAAAATTTACTAGAGTACTTAGACTAGTAGATCCATTGTACAGCCCTCAACTAAGCCGGGATTCCTACAATATTTCCCCCAGTTGTGTTGCTTTGATGATCTTTAAAATGCCGGTCAGATGCCAACCCCTAGAATTCCCCCTATGATAACCGATTATTGCAAAAGTACCTCTTCTTAATGTCCATCAATGCTGCAAAATTGACACGTCGCCTCGTCACATAATCCGCACGTATCTTTTGAATCTATTCCTTTTCTTTTCTAATGTCTCTTATATCTGCAGTGTCCAATTAGAAGTCTCGGCAAATTATTCGTAGAAAATTGTATGCGGAACTCAAATCTCCTCCTACCATAGCTACCGAGTAAATGCCTAGAAAATCTAAGGCCAGTTTGGCGTAAGAAGAGTCCTCTTATTATTTTTCTTTCAGTAAGCCCTTCCAATTTTCCCTTCCCATCCCAGAAAAGCGCACTGGCCCCACCAGTGGCATAGACGCTCACTTTCTGGTAAATTTATCTGGCATTTTACTTTCTTATATACCCGTATGACCCGTAACCCAGCTTAGGCTGACTTTATTGTTCCAGATAATTCAGTTTTACTTGATAGTCCCAGTTCTACTACAAGTCAAGTTCATAACAGATGAGTGCTCGGATGGTAGCCTGACTGTCATAAAGTATGGCTTTCTTCTGTCCTTTGTACCCTCTACGATGGTATAAACCTCCGCCGACTGGCGAATTGGTTTCGAATATTTTTTCCCAGATTCAAATATCCCCTGTGCCGGTTTCAGTTTATGACAAATCCGTATACCATAGGATAGTTCTCTCTTTAAAAGAGAGAAAGTGCTCCATTCACTCTTATTACTCAGTTCAATTTTGAACCGATTCTCAAAATCATAGAGTTTCTCGATTCTGTCTAAAGGACAGTCAAGATATTATCTGCCAACTATAGTCCACGCCTCCTCAAAAGTTGTCGATTTGACCTCTTCCCCATTATTCTGATCACAGTCTCTATTGCCCTGTTGTCCATTACTATATGCATTGGGCATTAATCTAATAGAGCTTCCAGTGTAACTCTGGGACGGGTTTTCTTTGCTCCAGTTATGGTCATACACGCCAGTCTCTGCCCCATATGTCACAATTGATCCGACTATCATGATACAAATTCAGTACAGATTGCTTGGATTACATCCCCAAATTTCCCGCAAGCCTTTTGCATACAATTAGGGCATGTCCGGCTTTCTTCGACATGCTTCTTACTTGAGCCCTTCATGTTAATTTACTATCTAGTATTATTTCTAGATATTTAACGTCTTTCTTTTGCAGAATTTTTTTATCTAAGATCTAAATTTTTCATTTTGTCTCTGGTCAGGAGACTTGTCAAGAGACTCTTTCCTATTTTTGTCTCTAGCACAGAGACGAAATAGCCATAGACACATGCCTATCCCTATAAGCACTACATGTTATATACATATATAATTAATAATATGTATCACATATATATAATAAAGGTTTTTAATTTCAATGAAATTTATATGAAATATCCCTCGTATTTATAAGGAATTTGCAATAGACATGATGCAAGAAAGAAACCATCCACAATATTAAATTTTACGTTTATCTCTTAAATTTCTATATTTGGTTACTAAGAGTGTACCCAATTTCATATTCATATACATACTACTTTTTTATTTATTTACGTATAATTATCTAAAAATATAAAAATATGTTTTCTTGCTGCAACAACAAGAAATTTTAAAGCAGCTCCTCCAAGTGTAATTAGACCAGCAACGAACAGAAATAGAGTCAAGAGTGTACTTTTACTGCTGGCTGCTGAAATTTTTTTGTGAGTGTTGAGTAAATGTTAAAAAAGAACATTAGACCAAATTAAAGATTAAGTGCTAAAAGTTTGCTTTTGCTTATTTGTTTTTTTTATTCCAAGCTTTTAATACATAATGAGTAAAAAGATGGAGCTTTAAAATTGTAAATGATTTATAGTTTCAAACTAATTTGTAAAAATCACTTTGCAAAATATTTAGGAATTTCTCTGTTCATTGGACAACCATAATTAATAGAAATATTTCATGGAAAATATAAATTCTTAAGCCCGTTAAATCACAGTTCATTAAAGGTGAAAACAATTAAATATCAAAGTTAATAAAACGTTTGTTTATAATTTTTAATTAAACGAAAGTTAATGGATCTTATATTGATAAATGTTTTATACAATATCAGATAAATAGCCGCCTCTGTTAACCTTACAATTGTGAGCATTTTTGAGCACCTTTTTCATTATATTTTCACACTTTTCTCGCGCTACTTCATTTATTTCATCACATATCTTGTTTCATTTGCTCCATTTGTTTTTAGTTTGTTTGCATTAACCCTGATTTTCAGATATCCCTACAAAAAGAAGCCAGTAGCAAAATCAAATCAGGCGACAATGGAGGCCCATCAGCAACACCATTACTTGAAATAACTTGTTGTGGAAAAATATCTCACAGTAATTCCATTGTAATCCTGGCAGTATGCGATATGGCACCGTCTTGGTGAAACCATATAGCGGTCAAGCCCAAAGCATGCAAAAGTTTTCAATCATATCACGATATCGCTCCCCATTAACAGTAACGGTTATGATGTTTCAGTTTCAAAAAAGCAACGTCCAATGATTCCTCCTAACCAAATTGCACACCAGACTGTCACTCTTAATTCATGCAAAGGTAACTGACGAATAATTTGGGGATTTTCCGTTGCCCACAACCGACTATTCTGTATATTCACATACTCATTCAAATAACATTGTGCTTGGTCACTCATTATGATTTTTTCAGTAAATAAACCAAAGCTGTAGGACATCCTGGAGTTATTTGAGTCTAGCAAATGCCTATTTGTTTTGATTTAACTTTATTAAATCAATTTAAATAAATAAATTTGATAATGTTAGAAATAAATTGTTAACTTGAAAATATTCCCATTTTTGTATAGAAAATTTATCAGTACTGGTATTTTGCTATAAAAATATTTATTTCCGACCAAAATTTTATTAAATGAATTGAAATACTGCAAAAATTGTTCAACCAAAAGAAAAATTCTTCACTGGAAAATATTATGTATATCTTGAATGGAACTGATAAAACAGCTGTAAATAATTACTATTTTATTATTCTAAGGTGTAAACCCCTAATAATGATACGCATTACTATAAATTTTTGTAGAAAGAGCAGTACATTATGACTGATAATATATTTTTGTTTTCGTATATTATTAAGAGACTTAGTTATGAGGCAAATTGCTGTAAATTGATCATTCAAAGGTCATGGTTACATGTTGATTGTGGTGAGTGCCTTCGCTAAGTAGGTTTTAGCTGTTATCTTGCGCTTTTTGGCGTTTTTTTTTTTTTTGTTAAAGGTTAAGATAGAATAGAGTTTAGTATATATAATAGGTTTTTTTTCATTAATTATAGGCCGTGGTCTAGTGGATAGGATAATGTGTTGTCTTACTAGGATGATATCGCCGGGTTCAAATCTCAGCTCTGACATCTTGAAAAAAGAAATATGAAAATATTATTTCTTTCGGCGACTAAGAATAATTGCCATGAAAAAGCTTCTCACATTTGTTGTTCGGAGTCGATTTTAAACAACAGAGTTGTAGTTGCCTATTATGTATATACAGTCGAAACTCTCTATAACGAATTCCAAGGGACTGGATATTTACTTCGCTATAAAGAAAATTCGCTATATGGAAAAGAAAAACAATATTGTTCCTTTTAACATTTTTTATTTGTAGTAGTCAGTTATTTTGGTTTGAAGTACATTTTTCCACTTTTCTTCTTCAATGCAAAGGCAAATGGAGAGCGACTGCAAGAAATGTGAGAGATGATAATGCTTGCAGTTGTCACTTGCATAGTTCGGTGGTTCTCCCACTTTTAATTTTATGGTAAATAAACGATTCATAGCATCAGACTCTGCTTGTGTGTTGTGAAAGCAACAAAGTACACACAGAGCAACAATAACAACACCAATAACACAAAGCGACATCGATTTCTTTTTTGTGTGCGTGCGTTCGGTTTTACCTAATTCGTTATATGGAGATTGAAAACGCTTCAATCTTGAAGTTACGGTCGCAAAAACACTTCGTTATAAGGAAATATTCGCTATATGGAAATTCGTTATATGGAGATTACAATACACTCAAAGTAGATCCAAAACACAGTGTTCTTATAATTGCTTCGCAATAAAGAAAACTTCGTTATACAGAAGTTCGTTATAGAGAGTTTCGACTGTATTAGGATAAGAACATTTCGTTCTTTATTCGTAATTTCCTTTTCTTTTTCAATTTAAACTGACTTATTGACTTCATATTTTTTGAGAAACAAAAATTTTGTTGAACTTATCGTCTATATGTGATACTGGCTTTAGCTGACATTGTCAAGATTTATTCAGTGTAAGAGTAATTTATTACAAATAATTAAATGGGTTAGAAATCCGAATTCGAATCCCAGCAAATCTCTTTATTTTATTAAGTTCAGACATTATAAAATTCTTAGTTAGATAGAAAGCTTAATTCTAAAACATTATTTTGAATGGTCTTTTGCAAAGATTTCTCAATCAAAGAAAAATTTATATTGCAAAAATGTACAAAAAGAAAAATTTTAGTCTTTTCATATTTTAAAAGACACCAAAATGCTTCTTGTTTTTATTATAGAATGCATTTGTCTATATGGCTAAGAATACTTTAAGTTTTTTGTAAACTTAATTTCTATACGATGCCAAAATTTTTACCTTAAAATTATGTTCAAATGTTAAGGTTAAACTTACTGAGTTAATAACTTAATTAATTATGTATAACAAAAATTTATTTTTCTTTTATAGTTAAAACTTACCCGGTATATTGTTATTGGCATATGCTGTCTTAGTTAAAAGTAAAATAATAAATAACAATATTGTAAACTGAAATGATGATTTTAACCAGTGGAAAATATTCTCTGAATTATGTAAAATTGTCTTGAAGTTTAACGCTGATATTCTACCGCTATCTGTTTTTATTGATGTTAATGCCGCTGATGATTTTCTTAACGTTGTTGTTGTTGTCGTCGTCGTAAATTGTGGCAAATTGTGTTGCAGGTGAGTCTCTGATCTGGTTGTTGAGTCATACAACTTTAAAGTCTCCAGTATCGTTGTTGTTAGTAAACAATTTGTCGAAGATTTTGTTAATGTTGTTGGTAATATTGTTGGTACATCTGATGTTGTTGATGAGCAACGTATTTGATAATCGTTATGTTGTTGCTGTTGTATTTTCTGTTGTAATTGCTGTAGAATTAAAGGATGTATTGTTCTATTGTAGCTAATGTTGCTGTTGCTGTTGCAGTAACAGTAGTTGTTTTTATATTGAATTATTTTGTTGCAATTACAATTGTTACGTTTACAATTGTAATTAATATCGCTATTGTGGCTGTTGTTTTTTGTAGTTGTAATTACGTTTTGGTTTTTGTTATTGTTTGTGGCGAACGATGATCGCGTTCGGCTTAATGCCTGACACCACCGGTAAGACCCAGGGTCCGCACACATGCCCATGCCTCTGGTCCCATAGTCAATGCCGCTAATGAATCGTCCTCATTGTAGCGGCGTCATCTAAAAGTAAATATTAAAATAGTAAAAAATTATTAAAAAAATTTTTTCTTTTAAATTTACTAAAAAGTTTAAGGAACAAATTCTGTATAAAATTTTGTCGGTAAGTCATAAAACAATTTTATTTAATTTTTTTTTAATCCTAAAATTCTATTAATATATACGGTGCGCCGTTTGATAGTCTGATTAAGATGAGAGTTTTACTGTTCTTACATAAAATAATTTACACCAGAAAGCCGAAATATCTGTTTGACAAAATTGTCTTTGCTAGATCTAATAGGGGTAAAAGAATAATACCTCCCATTCATCACACTTTAGTTTCTGAGTGGCAATTCTTCATACACTCCGTTCGTCTTTGGAATTTACTTCCACATAGCCTACAACTCACTAGTAATGTAACGCATTTTAAAAAACGGTTATACCATTTCTTTGCTAAATAATTTATCTATATTTTCTTGCTTTATTTAATCACATTAATCTGAGTTTATATAAATATAAATTTAATAACTGTAACTTTATTTTCCATTTTATTATTTATTTTTTTTTTCTCATCGTTTGTATTGCCTTATTTTTACATTAATTTTACTGTACCTTTTGAAGTTCTTAATTATCAATTACTGTAATTAGTAATAATGCTCCCTAATTTTACAATAACTTATATTTCAAATTTTGAATTGTTAGTTTTCTTTAACTAATTCTGTACTTTAATTATAAGATTTATGTCTTGTTGTGCAGAAATTCAAATAATAAATAAATAAATAAATAAATAAATAAATAAATAAATAAATAAAATAAAAAATTTATAAATTCTTTTATTTATGGTAACCAGTAAGAAATGCACAAGTTTGACAAATGCGCCAATATTTTTTTTCATACATTAAAAGGAATGTAATATTAAACCATATTTTAATTTGTCGAAGACATTAATAATTTTTGTCATTGTAACTATAGGTTAAGCAAAATTTTTAAAACTGCTTAAAATTTGTCTCATGCCAATGCGTATAATTTCAGTTATAAAGGGTCATTAAATTTTAAGGGCCGATGTTGATTTTGAATAAAACACAAATTATTTAGGAAATTATTGTCATTTCTTTTATTATGGTAATAAGGTATGGTACAAAATATCGAACAAATGGCAACCGCGACCTCAGCGGCACATCACCATCCAATGGTCCAAATTTTCGATGCCGCTGAGGAATAATTGAGGTTCTAGCCTGTTATGTGCCGAATTATCTCATTCTGTTGCGCTTGTATTATTGCTGGCTTATCGATGTGTACCTTTTCTTCAAAATAACCATAATGAAAGAAGTCCAACAGAGTCAAATCACATTATCTTGGCGGTCAATTGGCATCGCCACCCTTGAGATAACATGGCCACTGAATTTGTTGCGCAAAAGAGCCTTTTTTTATAAGAAAAGTGGCACCGTCATGTTGAAACCATATATAGTCCACATCCATATCTTCCACTTTGAGTCATAAAAAGTTTGTTATCATCTTACGATAGAAAACACCATTCACAGTAACTGCCTGATGGCTATTCAGCTACAATAACGCGAACAGCAGCAATATTTTCTGCAGTAAGAGCATGCACTGTTATCTTCACATCTCCTACAGACTCGGTTTGCTAAAATTTTGCACCATCTATCCGGTTATACGCACATTTGGACGATTAAATTGACCGAAAAAATCAAGAAGTGCACGATATCCATTTTGATTTGAATAACTTAATGCTTTCCTCGTGTGTATCTTTCCATGATTGAACCATCCGTTAGAATGTAGTTAGAATGAAAACATTATAAATCTTTTCCCTTTGCTCGTAATTTTAATGAATATTCAATTTTGTACAAAATATTATCATTTTCCACTTATCTCATTAAATTTCTTAAATTGTTTAAAATTATTTAAATTGTTTTTTTTTTTTGCTGATTTTAAGGCCTTCAAATATAAGTTTTTATATCCTTACACATGAAATATTAAATATAAGCACTTAATTAATTTTAACCACATAACTAATATACAAGTTTCTAATTAATTTTTAGTTGACTTTTTGTTTTTATATCTGATACAACATAATTTAGTTTCATTTTTACTGTAGACCTTAACACCACAATATTGTAAATTTTTGTATTGCTTATATTTCTCAGAGCTTAAAACTATAAATTTAATTAAAAAATTTCCACCACAACACAACTCAATACTTAATTCCTAATTGAAGTAATCCTTATAAAATAGTTTTTTTTTTCTGTTTATCTGCACTTCATCTACATTTTAAGTAGTTTTCAAAAGTTCAAAAGTTTGATAGAAATCTTACACATGAAATAAAATAGGTGTGCAATTAGAAAAACCACACAGATACCAATAAGGATTACAAAAAACGTTATTGTGAACGCCTGCTACTTACAAAACGGTTAGCAAATGAGGGTGTTTCAACACAGATAAATTTAAAACACTCAACCATGCTATATTATTAACCTGTAGCCATGTATCTTTTAACCACAAAAATACTTTTTCCCCTTACAGTTAAAATTAAATCTGCATATATAAGTAAAATAAATATTAGGGTGCCTCTTATTATTAAGTATAAAAATTTGGAAACTATAGTGTAATGCCACAGAAATATTCTTTATAAGGAAGAAAAAAATTATGAAAAATTTTAGTTATATAAATATTGTATGATGGAAGGGTGAGTCGTATCCAACCGCAAACTGTAGAAGTTTTTTTAAATTGGTCTTTAAGAAAATATGAATTATTTTGAAGTAGATTATAATAAGAAAAAGAAAAATTTTGTATGACGTAGATATTTTGTAATTAAAACACTGGAAATTTATTTATTTTGTCGTTCGTCGATTGTTGAAACATTAACATTCTAGAATAACATATATTTCATGCGTGCAATCAAATAAAATCAAATCAGTAACACATGCAAAGCAAAGTATACGTACACATTTAAAGCAGTAAATATATTGGTTGAAATTTAACTTAACCCTTATCGGTCGTAAGTCACCTCTGACGTCACAACAGTACTTTTCTGCAACGGTCGTATGGCACGTGTGAAGTGACAAGGCGAATTATGTCGAAACATACTGTCTATTGATGAGATTTGTTTTTAAAATGCATTCATTTCTTTAATTTACCGTTACCATTTGAAAATACGTATTTACCGTTACTTTCAATTTACCGTTACCGTTTGAGCATAAGAATCTTTTCAGTTTGTCGTTATCAGCAGAGCATTTAACTTGTGCAATAAACTTTCAATTCTTTTTTTTCATATTTGTTAAAAATAACTACAACCTGTTGAGAATCAAACGTGTGAAAAGTCGAGTCCGATAAGGGTTAACTTGCGGACTATATATCTAAGCATCTGTAAAAAACCAAAAAATATAATTTTTCTTATAAGCAATTATATTCAATATTAACAAGAATACGAAATGATTTGTTTTTGCTGATAATCATGTCTCGAAGGCCATTATGTGTCTGCCTAAAAGGAATCATCAAAAGTCTTTTTCTGAATGATAATAAAAAAATTATTGTGTTCAAAGTTACACATTAAAAGGGACTTCAGTCATTTAGCTTTTCTTTGTGTGAGTAATAATATTTCGTTAACCAAAACTCAACAACAAAACTATTTGTTTTATATAAATTATACTGGCAGTTTTTGGGTGATAAAGACACGCTTTTTCCAGATTTTGAAGTATCATTACGCACATACATGCATTGGTCATTACAACCCTGTATTAGAGTTACGGCCTAGTTTTCCGCAGCACTCATGTTGTGTGTGTCAATTTTTAATCCATGAGTACCGGGACCTACAGCTTAATGTCGAGTCCGAACGACAGACTTGAGAAGCTTGTTCATGGCAATTAATTACTCTCAGAGCTTATGCCAGAAGACTGCTGAGAGATAGTCGCCGAAAACAGTAATTTTTTCATATTTCTATTTTTTCAAGATTTCAGAGCTGGGGTTTAAACGCTGGGTCTTAGTTAGCCAACACACTAACCACTAGGCAACGGCGACTGCGTGAAGCATGATTGCATCCATTTAAGTGCATTGTTACATAATTTTATTAAAGAGTGTCGTTTAACAAACACCTACGACCTAAGACACCTCTTCTAATGATGGATCTGACAGTCCCCATTCACACATAAAATACTCAAGGCCAAAACGTAAACACTACGTTACAACTACACTTTATGTTAATGCATGCATATGAATCGCTTCATTTTTCAACTGTGGAAAAACATATAATTTTTCCGTGAATATTTTATTTAATTAATTTAATATTCACATAAACAAACTAATTTTAAGGGTAGGTTAACTTAGATTATGATATAATTAGTGTATAGCTAATTAATTTTTGTAAAAACAAGAATTAATAAAAGAATCTTTCTAGCCCAACAGCTGTTTTATATAAGATAAATTAAAACTAAAATAAAAGATTTTAATTTTATTTTACAATATAAATTTTATAATATAATTACAATTACAATAAGGCTTACCCTAATACACATGTATTTGTACAAAAGAATATTCATATACTTACTCGTATATGTAGAAATATCTATAAGAACTAAAAACTTTTAAATTTTAAGTATGCGTTGACAACGATTTTATCTGTTTAATAATATTTTAATACGTACTAAAACAAAGGCTATAATATTGTAGTATAAGAAAATAAAAAAAAACAAAAAAAACTTTCATAATATTTGTGATTTATTTAAGCGTTAAAAGAATAACAAACAAACTTTGCAACTTCCAAACATACTTATGTGCAAAATAAGAATAGAAAACTTCTTTTATTTATAGCTTTGTATTGAAATGTTTAGTTTTGCTTCATATGCCAAATAAAGATGTTATTACAATACACCATGTCAGTTTAAAACTTCAAATTTAAAAGAACATTATATGGTGATATATTTTTTAAAACGAGTTGAAGAATTGCGCAAATTATTAATGGTCATTAGGAGAATAAATCGGTCTAGCGCTAAATATTCGAGAAACTAAAAGCGGATATCTATAGTAATATTTTGTTAAGAAAACAAAAACAAAATGCTTGAGTGGAAAATTTATGAGGATTTTTGAATATTGTAAAGGCCTAACCAACCAAATTCAAATTAACTACTAAGAAAAAAGCGTCTTTTATCGCAATTAGCCAAAGCAACCGGTTATTTTATTTTTCCTAGGAATGGCATAAGTAATGAAGAATGATTTAGTTCTTCTAGATTGTCATTGTTTCAAGAAATATTTTAAATGTCCACAATATATTTTAAAATATCATGAGCTGGAGCTCTCTGGCGATACTAAGGATAGTGAATCCATGCTATATTTTTTACAAGTTATGTATCGCAGAAAGTGTCAATGAAAACAAATGATATATTAGGTTTGCAAAAGTATTTCTTTAGTTATTATATCGTACAGATTTGGCACTAAACCATAACCATTTTTTGTTTGTTTTTTTGCTTTAAATATAATAATGACTGTCAAAACGAAGGAGTAATTCAAGTCCAAAAATATCTCGTTTTTTCTAAATACCATAAATCTTAAAAGAATAAGTGATTATACTTACTACGAAATATTTAAAATATTTTTTACATACATACATAACTGGCCTTTACAACCCTGTGTCAGGATTACGGCCTAGCTTCTCGCAGCACTCATGTTGTGTGTGTCAATTTTTATCCATGAGTACGGGACCTACAGTTTAATGTCGACTCTGAACGACAGACTTGAGAAGCTTGTTCATGGCAATTAGTTACTCTCAGAGCTTTTGCCAGAAGACTGCTGAGAGGTAGTCGCCGAAAGAAATATTTTTTTCATATTTCTTTTTTTGAAGATGTCCATGGCTTAGTAAGCCAACACATTAACCACTAGACCACAGCGACTAGAGTATTTTTTTAGAGTGTTTTATACTCATTTTATTTTAAATTTTTAAATCCTTTTGACTTAATTCTATAGGATTTTAATTTAAACTTTATTTTCTGTTTTTGGGAAATGGTGTTTTTATGTACTTTTATAATAGAGAAAAGCCTTTTTTACACTCTATTGTTTCATAGGTTGATTTTATAGTTTTATTATAATTACGAGCATAAAATAAAGTTTATTACCATTCCCTACCGCTTTTTCTTCTTGGTTCCTTGGAAATATTTCTCTGTTTCCTAGTTTTCAATGCTCTGAAGTATGTAGAATGAAAGTTTTATACTCGTATTTGTTTATAAATAGTTTGTTGTTGCCATTGGCATTATAAATAAAAAATTGTTGTTATTATTTTGTTTTGTTTTTTTGTTTTTCGTTAAGCCTATTAATACACGTATACTCACGAATCAATACGGAAACGTTAAAACATTCTTAACGTATTACAATAAATGAATACAAGCATTAAATTTGAAAGTTTTTCCTTATAAGGATTCAGAGGGCACATTTATTTTAGTTTTGTTGTAAGTGTTGCTTTTAATAAAAGTTTATTATCATGTTGTTTTGTTTTGTTTTATTTATTTCTACATACTTTTATTTCTATATTACTTTTCTTAAAAAAGTTTTATTTGGTGCACAATGACGATGTTTAGTTTTGTTAAATTCTTGTTGGATTTTGTTTTATTTGAAAACAGAAGAGGTTATTAGTAAAGAGTACAAAAAGAGAAAGATTTACGCATTTATATTTATTAGTAAACTTTTTACCTTTTTTAAGGCTATAGTAAGGGAAGAATTTACAATAGAGGTGTTTGTATTTTTCCAAAAGTGTTGAAAAAGGAAAAAGATTAGAAAAAAATGAAAAACCAACTATTAAAAGAGGAAATTAATAATGACCTTTTATTAGAAAAATTATAAAGGATAAGTTAAATATTAGATATGTATGAGCATAACAATAATAATTACAATAAGGGATGTGAATTCAACTATTTTTGAAAGAATGCAAGTCAGGTAGATAATTTCAATCCAAACTGAATTTATGAGTTTTATTTTTTTTATCTTTTTTTGCACTAATATTCCGGGGTCATCCCCTACTATTGCTGTGCATTGTGCTGGAATGTGAAAGTATGTAGATAGACATTTTTTATTATTAAACGCATTTTTTGTCGCTGAGTCAAGTTGATGGCATTTGATTACTCAAAGGCCAGTGTTATACGTTCACCTTTAAATGATCAATAGCAATAGCCCCATCTGTCGTTGGATGTTAAAAGTGGTGAGCATCTCCCCTAAGTAGGTTAGCTACTATCTTCCTGGAGATGGGGTTCTATTCCTGATTATTATTATTTTTTTTTTTTTGTTAATGCCTGCCAAACGTGGAATAGAATGTAAATGTCAGTAAAAGTTTAGTTTTTTAATTATTTTGAACACTGTAATTATATGTATTTGTGCTGGTAGTATAATGAACATTATAAATCGTTTTATTTTTAATAAATTTTAAAAGAATTATAAGATTTATACGTGGCACATTTGAAGCTCTAAAACAAACTTTAAATAGCAAATTAAAGTAGTTTAAACCGTTTTCGAAATTTCGAATGCAACATTTTTTTAGGTGCATCAAGACTGTCAGTAAGGCCTCGTTCGAGAATTTCATAGAGCACTTCGACCATTATATGACCTAGTGAGCAAAGAAATATTTATGTATTTATTATTCATTTTCGCAATAACAAAATTCTTTATTATTCTACCTTAACTATTGACAACAAAAAAAAAAAAAAAAACGAATTATCAAGAGAAAAAGCGCCACCTATTGGGAAGTAGCAGATAACAGCTACAAACCTACCTAGCTGAATTACTCACCACAATCAACATGTATCGATAAGGCAATTGCTGTTATTCATTCGTGGGTGATGATGCACGTTTCGTGTTTTGTTTCACAGTCAAACATCTTCAGTTTGGTCTATCCATGAATCGTCTTCCAAACGAAAAACGATTGCAAATTATTGAATTTTATTATCAAAATGAGTGCTTTGTTAAGAAAGTTCATTGCGTGCTTCTTCAATTTTATGGTCAGTTTAATCGACCCACTGAAGCGGCTGTTCGGGCTATTTTGACTAAATTTCGCACCAAATTTACATTTTGGACATTAAACCAGAGTTGTTCCGGCCAATTAAATTACAATTACATGTAATTTGTAATTGAGATTTGTTCAATTGTAATTGAAAAATTTTGAATTACAATTACATTTGATTGTAATTGATGCAATTACATTTTTTGAATTACAATTACATGTAATTATAATAGAAAATTTTCAATTACAAATTACAAGTAATTGTAATTGAAAAAATTCAATTACCATTACTAAGTAATTATAATTGTAATTTATACAAAATAATTACTTGTAATGGGAAAAAAATATATTTTTTTTTTTGATAAAAATACTGAATGAAAAATGTAAATGTTTGTGATTCTTTTTATAAATATCATTTCTTTAATGAAATTTTTCAACATATTACGCCTCATTTTACTTTAAAAAATAAGATCAATGTAATTTTGTATCTCAAATGAATCGATAAATTTTAGAAAATGGTATTAAAGAGATTGTTTGAATTGTTTTGCCATTTATAAAAAACTCATATTACGCATTATATTTATTATCATAAATAAGACTGATGTTATTGAGGTGGATGAGCAATTCAAATATAAGTAAAACAAATTATGTAACTATTTTAGTATATTGACTTATTGTTATAAAAATGTAAATATAATTAAAAGTTAACTGCTGAAGACTCGGGTTCGAGCCTCAGGAGAGGTGTGATCAATTTAATTTTTGTTTTTATCAGAAAACGCTTTAATTAGATCAAAGTTAACTGCAATTAAAAGTAATTGTAATTGTTATTAAATAAATTTTTTTTAATGATTACTTCAAAAACTAATGATTACTTTATTTTCCACCATTACTTCATGAAGCCAATTAAATTTTTTCAATTACTTGTAATTATAATTGGAATTTTTCCAATTACAATTACATGTAATTGTTAATTGAGTTTTTTCAATTACCATTACTTGTAATTTGTAATTGAAAATTTTCAATTATAATTACATGTAATTGTAATTCAAAAAATGTAATTGCATCAATTACAATCAAATGTAATTGTAATTGAAAAAAAAAGAATTACAATTACATGTAATTGTGTAATTTACATGTAATTAATTATACAAAATAATTGATTACGCACAACTCTGCATTAAACCATTAACAACAACAACAGTTTGGTGCGGTTTATGAGCCTGTGGTATCATTGGACCGTACTTCTTCAAAGATGATGCGTATCGTAACGTAACTGTGAATGGTAAGCGCTACCGTGAGCTGATATCCAACTTTTTTTGCCCAAAATGCAAGAGCTTTCCTTGCATGACTTGTAGTTCCAACAAGACGGTGCCACGTGCCACACAGCATGTGTAACAATGGACTTATTGAGAGGAGAGTTCGGTGAACATTGTACTTCACCTTCGGGACCGGTCTTTAGACTATTTTTGGTAGGGCTATGTTAAAGCTCATGTCTACATACATATATAGCCAATTGACGCATTGGAAGAAAACATTGAAGCATTTATTCGTGGGATACCTGCCGAAATGTTGGAAAGAGTATGCCAAATTGGACTAAGCGGATGATCATTTGAGGCGCAGTCACGGTCAACATTTGCATGAAATAATCTTCAAACATGAAATTATATGGACCGTACTATTGATTCAAATAAAAATTTCATTAATTTTTCGGAATTTTATGTTTTTTTTTTTTAACTTTTAAAAAATCACACTTTACCAGTGGGTCTATAAGACTCATACTATTTCCATATAAATTGCTTCAATGGGGTTTGTTTGGGCATTACTGCAGACTTATTCTCCGGTAGAGGGAGGGATAATAGTGAGATGTAAATATTTCTTATAATAGTGCATATACTACCATCTTATAAACTCAAATCTTGAAAAAAAAAATTTAGTGTAAACGATGCAAATTTTAAACCAAATTTTAGTCCAATCTACTAGCTGTCGGTGTAATGTAACTGCACTATTATACTGATTCAAGCATATGTCACTTATTAACTTTTATCAATTTAAAAAGCACTCTTCACTTGATTTTCTACTTAACGTGTGCACGAAAGCCATCAGTAACAAATTCTAATTGCAGCAAAAGAATAATTTCCTTTAATTGAAGATTTTCGACAAAATTGTTGGTCAACAGCAATGAATTTTCAAACAAACGAACATTTTCGATAGGTAGAATTCAAAATAATTCCATTTCTAAATCACTTCATTAGTAAGGAAATCCTGATTATGGCTGTCATTGAAATGCATCAATTGACGCAGGAACAATTCAATAGCAAATAAAAAAATTGTGTGGGGACTTCTAAATGCTATGACATGCCTGCTTAAGTACTGATAGACATTTTAGCAGCACCATATGATGATAATAAAAGGGTACAGAGACAAAAAAAGGAACACATACAAAAATACAAATATTTCTCTTTTTATTTAACATAAACAAATAAAGCACAACCTATTCACTAACAGATATACATATTAACCCACACATACCGTTAGAGAATACGAAAATATATTCACCTGATAAATTTATTTCCAGAAGAATATAACCAGATTTATCCAGGTAAGTACATAGAGAATATATGAATGCATGTGGTTTGGCATTTGTCTGATAAAATATCTATTAAACCACGTAGTTACATGATTACCACAACAGAAAAGGCTGTACATATACATACGAGTACAACAACGTTCTTTAATTTGTTTTTGTTTTTTAATTTGGCTTGACAAATTAGAAGCAAGTAGGAAAAAAATAACTGTTTTAATCAACCACAAAAAATTATTCTGCATACAAAAGTAGAGAAATTTTAATAAAAAAAATTATTATGATTTCGTTACAATACTTTAAACTCGAAATAATTTTTAAACATAGTTTTTGTAAAATAGAAATACGTTTTCTTAGAGGTTAACTGCTTTTGTTCATAAAAAGATATTATAGAGTTTTGTGAGAGGTTTATTTAAAAATTTTTGTATAGGAATTTAACAAATAAGCTCTTAATAAATAAATTTTTTATGCAGGATCTACATTTCATGGAGACACATTAGGTCCAAATAAAAAATAGATTTTAAAAAACAAATTCTTTGAATTGTTATTTTAGAAAGTTTTATATAAAAATATTCTAGGCTTATGAGATTATTTAGCAAGTAATTCTAATAATTCTAACACTAATGGAAACCCAAACTTACCTCTGTTTAGAGGAGTTTATTATCCAGCTCCCTCAAAATTTGCTAACATAAGCAAAAACTCAAACTTATTTTTCAAATATAAAATATCATCTAACAAACAAATTTAAAAAAGTATTTTCTAGTGCTGCTAAAAAGCTGTACGTGGTCACTTAAAGCAAAATTTATTTTAAAAAAAGTACAATCACAGTGAACACACTGTATTATTCATACATACTACATGCATAATTGGCCATTACAACTCTGCTTTAGGGTTCTTGCCTAGCTTTTCACAGAACCGATGTTGTACATATCTGTTAATTTATATCCATGAGTACCAAGACCTACGGGCCTTGGTATATTGAGATATTCGATTAATAAAATGTTGCTTGATTTGTAGGGGTACTAGACCTAGATGGTGGTATCTAGTTAATGGCTTAATAATGATAAGTATGCAATTGGGTCCGCATAAAATGAGGTAAGTATTCGATTAGTGCACAGACGCTAGGCTTCAGCAAACTCCTTTCCCCAATGCTTAATAAATCCTAAAAGGCCTCTTGTCTTATTAACAATTTGAGAAATATGAGGATTGAAAGAGAGTTTTTTGTCAAGTAAAGTGTCAAGATCAAGAAATTCTTCAACTTTTTCAAAGTGATAAGTTTCAAATTTATAGTTATAGTGAACTGGACTCTCTCTGTAGAACAACATATATTTACACTTTTTTAGGTTGACTTTCATTAAGTTTATACTGCACTACTGACAAAGATTTCCATGTCTTTTTGAAGTAAATTACATAAGTTAAAATTGTTCAGATGAAGGAAAAGTTTAATAATAATAATAAAACAAAATTTATAAAATAACATTTCTGAGCGACAAGAAATCGTGGATTAAAATTGCAATGACATCCAAATACACATTTTGTTGCGATCTTCAATTTAAAGGAAGAAATTCTATCAGATTACTTTTTCTCCCAATTGTGCGACATTGTAAAGTATTCAAGCACGACCTATAAAACATTAAATTAAATTAAAATTGGAATATATGTGTGAAATTTTTTTTTTTAATTCGTCTCGTTGCATATACACACCCAGTGCATGGCTGCAGTTTGTCTTCCGACAAAGAGGTTTTAGTTATTATTTCTGGCATGGATATTAACAATTAATAGTACAAACAATGTAAAACTTTACTAAATAAGTAATGCTATTCTTCGAAGTTTGTGTTTAATGCTTGAGCCTTATTACGGAATCGGTTGCAATTAAATAATTGTGGGTAGACCTTTTGTTCCGTAATATATACAACTTAGCGAGATTTTCGGAAGTAATTTTTAATAATACAAAAAAAAAATAGAAAATTTAAAAAACTATGAACGTTTGTTTTATGCAAATTTTTTAATTTATATTTTTTTATCAATTTTTATGCACCTATGAAATTACTTCTCAACAATTGCTAACACACTTAGATATTTTCCTAATAAACTCAAGTTTGTTTTCAATATTCAATACAAATAATAAACATTTTTGTTTTTCTTTATATCAAAGAAGACAAAAAATTTGGGTTACTCAAACATCTCTCCAGGGATTTTCAAACGAAATTCTTATATTTGTGTACAAACATTATTCGATGTGTGTGTGTGTGTGTGTGTGTGCATTTGGCATTCAATGTATGCGTTGCCATAAATACAGTTCAAGCAGAAACCAGTCATTGGCCTTATAATAAAATATATTGCCAAAAGGCGCCAGTATGGCTGTCTTCAACACAAAACAACCTGATTTTCTTTATTTGCTATTTTTTATTTTATTTTAATTTTTTTTTTTTTTTTGTTTCCATAAAAAACACAGAAACACATTTATCTATATATTTTGTTTTCGTTTTTAGTTAGAAAAAAATATTTTTTATAGCTCTGCATTCGAGTAAAATAAAAAGATAACAAAGTTACAAAGTGACTACTAACTATGGAAAGAGAATTTTTAAAAATAAAATAGAAAAAGAAATGCAAAATATATATGCTTGTGTATTAGATTTGAAGTAGTGTAGGTGATGGAGAGAGTATAAGTATTTTATTTATTTCTGTTTTTTTCACAATTTTTTTTAAAGGAAATACAAGGTACAACGAAAACAGGAAGAAAATTAGTGTATTGAAAAAATTGCTCAAGGTGTTTTAGTCAATAAGTAATAAAAAAAAACAAACAAAAAATTGGTATACACATAAGTATGTTATAAATAAAGGAAATATGCAATTTCGGATAGATTGAAAAGTTCACTAAATAAGGACATCATATCTTATTCCATTCCATTATATATCTTTTTTTCAAAGTCTGTTCTAGGTTAAACAAATTCCTTTATATCTAGTAGACAAAATTGTCATGAAATTTTATTTTTGTATGTGACGAATAGGTCTGAAAATCTGTCAACATCTTAATTCAGCATACTATAAAATGTTAAGAGTGACTTAGGGGACAATTTAGAAATAAATAACGTACCGACTTTGATGAAATTTTCTGCGTACCGCAGAACACATATGATTAACGTTTTTTAAGCAGTACTTAGTGAAAGTGGTATAGCTGCTATTTCTTCCTATCTCTATCTATCAAACTGGAGTATCAAAAACGGTAGACAATAGTTCATTAACACTATCAGTAGAGCTGGCATTGACGTTGATAATCACTCTCTACTGAAAAAACATTCAATAGCAATATTAATGTTGAGTTTTGCAGTTCGGTGAACAGTATCAAATATATTTGAACTGTTTTTAAAATTTAAAGGCAGATGATTTTTGTTTTTTTTTATTATTAAGTTTTGTTCAAATAAATTTTCAGGTAAAATTTGGCTCCAATATACTCTTCCTACAAACATAATTAAATGGCTCTAGTACAAAAGGTTTATATAAATTTGAAATAGAAGAAATAAATTGGAAAAGAAGAAATGTGAAATGCGTGAAGGAATCGTTCAACAGCTGAAGTGAATATGTTTTCGACTCCAATTAAGGCCATCCTATCTGAGTTCTTTGCCTTCTGTAGATATTCATAATGATCAACAACTATTAAAGTTACAATTTTCTATAAGAAAGCACACACTATATAATGTTTGATGAGTTAATTGAAGTCTTTTCAAACACATTAGAATTTGTGTTTTGTCATCATAAAATATATTTTTAAAAGTTTCATACTTCCAGTAGTTTTTGGAAAACATATCAATTGTGTTACTAACGAAATAAAAATGCTTTCTTTCTGACTAACAAAAAAAAAACTATAAACATTTTTATTATGGCAGACAAACATATGTATAAGATGCAGACAATAAAACAAATAAAACAATAGAGTTAAAAATAAAAAAATAAAACCATTTCCAATGAGAGCCAAACAAGCGAAATTCTGAAAACATAAATATATTTCACTTTTATGCAAACAAGCCAATGATATCGAAAATATTTTATCTTTATAGAAGAATTTGCATAAAAACAACTGAAAGCACATCAATCGTTGTAATACATTGCGCTAATTTTTAATATAAAGTTTATGGAATGTCGTAACATATTAAATTCTTGTATATATAAGTAAATGTAAATACAAGTAAAAGAGAACAAATTAAAAATTTCTGAAAAAATAACAATAATAATCCATAAAATTACTATCACCGAGACAGTACTGGATAAGTTTACTTTTGTTAAAATCCTTTGAATGTAATGGTAACTAAACTATTAAATATTTAAATTCCCATTAAGTATACGATTCATAACATCATGCATATAAAGCCAAAGTTATTCTGTTGGCAAGAGAAAAGGATGCAAAACACTTCCTGTTTTACTCTATTGTTTCCAAAAGTACACAAAGAAATTTTTATACACCTGTAAACATATTTTAAGGACTTTCGTAGTGTACAAAAAAAGTTTTCCTTTTACAATATATATACATATATACATCATATATGTCTAAGGATTTAGCCACAGGAAATTTTAAATTATTAAAACTTTAACACGTTTTGAGACTCTAAATATTATGCAGCAAACGTACCTTAATTGTAATTATTTTTAGATTCTCTACATATTTCCATACATATCTGGCAAACAAATCTTTTCATTTTTTTTTTTTTATTTTATACCTTCATCAGTTTGTATCTTTTTATTTATATATATTTTTAAAGTTATTGACACATATAAAGATGAAAATAAAGTTTACGTTTTGCAAGTTGAGTAAAATTAAGAACTGAAAAACTAATAAAAATGTAGGACTTTTTTGAATGAGTTTCTATGGCAATATAGTCTACAAAAGAATATGTATAACAGTTAGTGTTATAAGAAGAGACAGAGAGAGAGAGATAGAGAGAGAGTTTAAAAATAAACATAATTAATTTCTTTGTGTTCTGTTTTATTTTTGTTATACTTCCTTGCAAATTAAAAGGAAATAAATGTTTATCGGAAAATTATAAAAGTGTTGTAATTTTAAAAACTTTTAGACTCTTTTCTTCTTAAATTTTATACAGAGTGTCCCAGAACTCAACGTCAAGCCGAAACATAAAAAAAATAAATAAAAAATATTTGGACTGAGTAAAATAAGGTTAACAAAAATCAGGTGCATTGTATTTAAATTTAGTACAACTGACTTTGATTGATATTTATAATTTTAATGGGTCTTAATTATAAAATAAAATTGAGGTTTGGAAACTAATAAACTAATGCAGTTGGTAAGTTTAAGTTTTCAGTTTAAAAGAATCTACATCACTGACGAATTTATGCATTTCACTTCGTATAACTCTTTTAGATAAACTGTCTCTTTAGTTTGCAAAAATTTATTCAGTTTATGGGTACTTGTTATTCGTAACCCGTAAAAACTACCGCATAACTGATTTTAAGTCTCAAATTTGTTCACTCATTTTATAAATAAACAGGATAACAGTAATTTTTATTCGTCCTTTTCGTTTTTGAAGTAAATAATGTTTGAAAGAAATAGCCTGGGCTTTGGAAGAAGCTGATATATTAGAGTCCCATAAGTATGTTTTTTTTTTTTTTTTTTTTTTTTTGAGGCCTGGGAAAATATTTTATGGTAAGGATTAAAAAGGGATATGAAGGATTGTTGTACAAACGAACGGTGCGGCTAAAGTGGAAATTCTTTTTATTACGCATTGTGCCATATCAAGATATCCTGTAGACACAAAATTTGTCCAACTTCAAATTCGCCAGCCAGCTTCATCAGTGCAGTGGTTTTAAACCAACCGAAGCATCTATAGCCGTTGTTGAATAATTTTTCATTACCCGAGTGACGCCTAGGTTAGCAAGTCTCTTTAACCTTTATACACCAATCTTCTGCCGTATTACGGATTATTGACCGTACAATGACAGCATAAATCCACGGCACCAATATATGAGTTCCAATTAGTTTGGCATGTCCAGACTAACACTTAGTTACTTCTTGAAAAACTTAACAAAGGCACCCATAAAAGAAATGAAGTCACATGTAAACTTGTGTCTCTTGGTAAAAAGTAAAAAAAGCTCAGTATCTGAAATTTTCACCGACAATACTTCTCGAGAGCACCACTTGTACATATCGTCCAAAGTTGTCCTCGCAAAGTTGTTCGCACAATCCACTCTCAAATTTTTCACGGACTGTTGTAACAAGATCCTCAGCATAACAAAAAAACACTGACAGATTTATGTGCCAACAACGTAAGCAAGTCATTAATCACTACCGTCCTGATATCAAACGCCTCTTTCCACTTCGAACAATTGTCATACTGAAGGGTAGACTAGATTTGGCAGATCAGGCTGAACATTTTTAAAAAGAAATTGTTTTTAATTTTGTGTCATTTAAATTCTCAACAAAAATACACTTTTGCTTTAAATACTTCAAATTTAAGATTCCCTTTTATTTTATATTTTATTTTTAGTATTTAGTTCTATTGTTTACCTTTTCTTCTGTTAATGTCATATTATTTTAATGTATGCATTCATGCATGAAATTGAAAACAATTTAACCATATTTCCACTTTCTCCCCAGATTTCAGTCATTCCATCACTTTGCTAAATTGAAGCAGATGTGGATTTTTTTTTATTATTTAAAAAAATGTTCTGTTCTGTGGTTTTATAGTCAAGTTCTTTGAACTTACTTAGTCAAGGATATTAATAAAAAGAACAAAAGGAACATGAAACACTGTTAAAAATTGTTTTTTCTTTTGTTTGTTGGTTTTTTAAATATATTTGTTCGAAGTCAAGCAAACAACCATTTTTTTTGCATTTCATACTTAAATCCAATTAACGAAAAAGGAAACAAAATAATATATTTTTTTCATTTGACTTACAGCAAAAAAACATGCCGCAATTACCAAACTTGATACATTAGACAAATTTTTATTAAAGTATTTTGGGGCTAATAGATCCCACTTGTAGTTTGCGATACAAAATAGATTAAACAAAAGTACAGTTAAATCTTGATTATCCAGCTCACGTGGGACGAGCACTAGCATGGATAACCGAAATACACGGTTAATAGAGGTTCTATTAATATATAAAGAATTAATTTTTTTATTATTCTGATTTAAACATTCGATTTATAAACTTAGAGATTCAAATATACCACATATTTTGATACAAAACATAAAAATCGTCATAAAGAATGCAAAATCAAAAAAATCTAACCATCAAATTTAGGTTTATATAATGAAAGACATATGAATGCGGCACGAATAGATGTAAAGCACCGTTAATAGAGGTAAAACAAGGATAATAGAGGGAAAACATAAAAAGAACTGCATACCGGTTAGTAAATGTAACTGATTAATAGAGGCCCGGTTAATCGAAGTTTAACTGTATAAGAAAAAATGAAAATTTTCCTTAAAACACAAGAAAAATGAGCAAAGGAATTAAGGCAAGAAGAAATGAAGCAACATCCATTGAAAAATTTCGATATAAGTAAAATGAATTTACCTACGGTCCAATTAGACCCAGCTGGTATACAAAGGGTTAAGCTAATTTCCACTTTTGTGCTTATTTTTTATTAGCTAATGGGAAATAAGGCACCAGAAATAGGGTACCAAATATTTAAATTGAAAGCAAAAACAATGATTGTTGGCATCTTCTTATATCTTTCAGATTACATTTTTTTATAAAGTACGATTTTCTATTTTGCCTTCGATTTTAAGTAACAAAAATAAAAAAACTAAATAAAAAAGTTTTTATATTTTATTTATTTATTTTTTATATTCCCTTTTGTAAACGCTAAAATTGGTTCAAGAACACTTTTTAGAAATAAAAAAAAGAGAATTCAAATTAAAAAAGTATGCCCCAATGTTAATTTTCCTGGTGCTCAAGTAGACTATATGCTTGTTTGTTCTACCTCGGACTTCCAGAATATACATACATACATACATAAATAATTGGCCATTCCCAGCAGAAATTGGTGCTTACCAATAAGCTATTTTGTGAGGGAGAAATTGTAAACAATCACTTATACGCACGCATCAATAATGCATGATTTTTATATGAAATCAGCCGCTAAAATGCAATACAAATGCAAATTTATTGCAACCAGTAAGCAAATAGTATAAAAACTCTAAAATTATACCTTATCCTATAGCATCTTTGGAAGCTTTGAGGTATGAATAAACAATATAATGCTTCCTTTATTGCTTACAATTTTATTTATTGCTTCGAAATTTTAAAAATTTTCTGCTGGGTTACAGCAGTGTTTGAGGGTTACGGACTAGCTTCTCGCAGTACTCATGTTGTGTGTGTTAATTTTCAACCATAAGTACCGGGACCTACAGTTCAAAGTCGACTGCTAACGACAGACTTAAGGTGCTTGTTCATGGCAAATAGTTACTCTCAGAGCTTTTGCCAGAAGACTTCTGAGAGGTAGTCGCCGAAAGAAATATTTTTTTCATATTTTTTTTTTTAAAGATGTCAGATCTGTGTGTCGAACCCAGGGCTCATGTCTTAGTAAGCCAGTACACTAACCACTAGACCACGACGACTACCACACTACTACGCGACTACGGCTACAGCTTCCTCATTGTGTAAAAAAATGCATAATTATTCGAATTAGCTGTTTTAAAGGTCGATTAGATACTCCATTAAACAGCAAACTGCCCAAATGTTGGACGAACAGAACCATTATTTTGATAAAAAAATTAACAATTTACAAGCGCTGCTCAGGTACACACCCATTCATAATTAAGTGACAAACCAAACATCATAAAAAGCTACTATCAGCTGTTGAATTGGTTATTTAATAAATTAGTGTTGCCAACTTAAGCTTGTGAAGCTTTAAACAAGCACCCTTTACCATTGTTAGGGGTACACGTCAGTGCTGTAAATGATTGAAATATTTCTGAGATCAGTTTAGAAATAAAAACTAATGTGTATTCACATTCACAATTAAACGTATTGGAATTTTTTTTACAATCTATCTGTTACAACAATTTCTTAAAGCTTGTGCCTAACTGTGTACACAGTAGCAGTAACAAAAAGCAAAGCAACATTTTACATGTATGGCTTAATATTTAAAGGTTAAATTTATTTCATTCAAACACAAACGCTTTTCCTTCCTTTCTCACTGCTTTTTAAAAACATTTCTGTTTTTTAATTAAATTTATTTACTTCGCTAAACAAACTCATACGTATTGCTTTACTTTTATTCAAATAAAATTTATGTTTTAAAAGTAAGAGATTAATGCAGAAAAGAGGTTGTAAATGAATTATAAATTAAGTAAACTTCTGTGAAAATTTCTTATAGGATAATTTAATAAGCGTGTGTTTTTGGGATCCTTTTTATAAATACATGTTTTTGTACATGGTGCGTGTAGAGAAAAAAGAGCTACACAATTTCTTAATGTTCTGTGTGTCATTATGTCATTTAAATCTTATAGAATTTGAACATTTTTTTTCGACGTTTGTAGTTCTTTCCCCTCTTAAAGATATTATGGCTACAAGGCGCGATTTGTAGCATGAACAGAGTCGGTCATGAATTAAACATATGCTTACCTATTTTTGTCTGAGTATTTTATTTTAAATCCTTTTTCATACCTTCCATTTGCCCTAATACTTGTGTATGTATAAGAGCTTTGAAAATTTATTTTAGCAAAGGATTACGAATAACACATACAAACAAAACCATTACCCTTCACACTTTAATTTGCTTTATTTTACCCACAACTGTCATTAACATACTCAGACATAGAATATTAATGCGGTTTTTCTCGTTTCTCTAGCAAGTTTTTGTTTTTCCTACGCTTTGAACGTACAAAACAATTTAAGTGTGTAATTTTAGCTTTGAAGTATTAAAAAAAAAAATTAAATAAAAATAATATAAAATTACGCTAAATAAAAATAAAAAGAAATTTCTGTTTAATGTTATTGTTTACGGTAATATGTGGTTGAATTAAATAATTCTTTGAAATTCGCGTGTAATAGATAAAAACAAGTCTTTTTTTTCATATTACACTGAATAAAATAAGACATACCCTTAAGCAACATTCTTTTTAACGTATTTAATTTTTATAAAAATGTCAGACATAAAATTGAAATTAAATGTATTTCTTTAGTAATAATAAAGATTTAGATTTCAAAGCGAAGGTTTTAAGTTGTCTAGAGGTTTTTAACCACTTTCAGAGAATACATGTTTGTGACTAGACAGTTTTTTTTTCATTGTAGTAAATTTAATTAAGTTTCAAGAAAATAAACACACAGGCTTGGGTGCCATTGTAAATATTATAAATATTGTTTGATGTTTTAATTTAAAAATAAAGATACAAATAGCCTGTTTGGTATTACAAAACTACAAAATTGATTTTTTTAAGAAAAGAAGTTTATATATTAAATATAATATTTGTTATTGTAAGTTCCACATCAGTATTGTCCATAGACATGACACACTGTGTCCGAGATACGGGTGTATTATGCTTAAGGCCAGCACTAATCTGTGCAGAAACTCCCAGTCACCGAACCTAGCTATGATAAGCTGCTCATACCAGGAGATCCCACAAGGATTTCGAAATTCTGGTACCAATTTTGTATAGAAAGTAGCATCTCCCTTGCTTAGCTTTATTACTACAGCCAATACGTGTAATCCCCATAAAATCACACCCAAACCAACAGGCATGACTCCTGCACATTCTTGCAGCTGGTACGCTCCGGTCAGACCTCGAGAGCTCCACTTTTAGTTACAAGCCAACAGCTCACTTCCTACTTGTAGTGCCAGCCCTTTAGAGCTAGGTTAACTCCATATACCTCGTGAGTACAAGCCCCTGCCTAGAAGAGTCGCCAGAAACCGAACTGTACCTCCGTGGGGACTATATATGATATATATTCTACAGCAGATATCTTAGACTTCCTTGAACTAACGCTGGTCCTTACAACATTAAATGTATTAGAATTTATTTGTTTGCTCTATTGGCTACAAGTATATTTCTAGAGGCAAACTTCTAATGAATTTCCATGTTAGGACCGCTCAGTTCAAAGACACATTAATAGCCAAAACTTTAAATCTTATTCAAAGAATATGACAATCAAGATCACAAAAAAGAATTGAGAATTTTACAAATAAGTTAGGAGAAAATTGTGCGCTTATACAATGTATGTATATAATAATAGGTATATGGGTATATGTGTTTAAGGGATTTTATTACTGTGGCAATATCTGTTCCTTCATGTTAGGAATTGTATTTTTACACTAGGTGTAGGTCAACATCAAGAACAAACATGTAGTACTAAGAATTTGTTCATAAACTTACTAAAAAATATTATAGGCTTATCAAGGGTATATTTAACATGTATTGCATAGAAATTTTGTCAAATAAGCCTTTCATAAACCTATAATTGTTTATGAATACAGCAAATATTAGTGTTTACACACAGTATGTATGTAGTTCACTTGTAAGTATGTATTTCATATTTTGTCTTCTTATTGTCTCGTGAAAAGGCTCAAATTTTGCTATCATCTACGATAGAGGAGATAGGATTTGATGCTAGAAGAAGAAGATCGTTAACATAATTGTTCTTATTCTATATTTTAAGTCGATTACGAACGACGGACTAGAGAACCTTGTCCATGGCAATAATTTACACCCAGAACTTTTGCCAGAAGATTGCTTATAGAAATATTTTTTCGAACTGTCTTTTTTGGTCTGTTGACAGCGGGATCAACAAGTCATTGTCACAAAACCGAGCCTGCTTTAAAATTAAGAAATATTATTACTTATATTATAAAAATGGATGTGTATCTGTCTGAGTATCGGTTTGTTTTTCTTCCCATACAAACTAAGAATGTCTTTTGTATATCTTGAGAACGGTTAAAGCTAAAATGACTAAATTTGGTCAAGTAAAACCATCAGTGAGAAAGTTGAAGGAATCAGACAAGTGGGCGTGGCAGCTGCCATATAAATTATATTTAATTTATGTGTATCTTGAAAACGATATCAACAAATGCTCTATATGAATTGATTACGATTGAGGATGCTGCTCCCTGTGCTCTTGCCATATATAACGCATTTGTTCAACTTCATCATTATGACAAGTTCCTTTCCGTCGAAGTGGAAATGTGCAAGAATAGTGCCAATTCCAAAATCGCACTCAGAATTTAGACCAATAGCTATCTTGTGTTATCTGTCGAAAGTCCTAGAGAAAATTCTTCAGTTTCAGATGACAAAATATGTTAATGATAATAATCTATTAACTGATATGCAATCGGGTTTTCGGAAAAATCATAGTTGTATTTCTGCGCTTTTGGACGTGTCGGAGAATATACGGCTTAGACTAGATCAAGGTGAATTAAATTTTTTGGTTCTCCTTGACCATTCAAAGGGCTTTGACACGGTTGATCACAACATGCTATACATGAAGCTTAGGTACTTTTTTAATTTTTCTAAGACTGCGGCGCGACTTTTATATTCTTATCTTTCAAATCGGTCACAATTTGTTCATTTTAAAAATAACCAATCTTCTAAATTAAATTTGTTCAGAGGCGTGCCGCAGGGATCAATCCTTGGACCACTTCTTTTTGCAATTTATGTGAATGACTTGCCAGAGCAGCTTTTGCACTGTAAAATTCATTTATATGCAGATGATGTGCAGCTGTATTTAAGTAGTCCAGTGGGATCAATCGATGAGAATGTTGATAGACTCAATGATGATTTGGATAGGACTTATCGTTGGGCGACGGCTAACGGACTCTGTTTGAACCCTCATAAATCTAAATGCATACTTATTCGGAAAAGAGCATTTGATCCTATAAATGCTTTTGACATTTTAATGAACGGCGAAAAGATTAGAATTGTAAATGCTGTCAAGAACCTTGGATTGATTTTTAATTACAACCTAACATGGACAAATCATGTTAACACACTTGTAGGTCAAACTTATATGAAACTAAGGTCCCTTTGGTCGACACAATATTATACCCCTTTAAATATTCGTCAAATGATTGCAAAGTCCTACCTTTTACCTGGATTGTTGTACGGATGTGAGCTTTTTGCAAATTGTGACTCTGTTAGCAAGAGAAAGCTGAATGTTTTATATAATAACATTGTAAGATATGTGTATGGCTTGGGAAAATATGATCATGTGTCCCATTTTTCTTTAAAGTTATACAGTGTTTCATTTAACAATCTGCTTAATATTCGCGTGCTCCTATTTTTACATAAGATTATTTACTCTGAATCTCCACGTTATCTCAGCGATAAAATTAGGTTTGCCAGATCACTAAGGGGTAGAAGGATTATAATCCCCTTTCACCGTTTTCATGTTTCTGAATGTCATTTTTTCATTCATGCAGCACGTCTTTGGAATGGCCTTCCTCATACCCAGCAACTAAATAGCAACGCAAGTAGTTTTAAAAAATTTTTATTTGGTTATTTTGCAATATAGTTATTCACTTTTTTATAATATAAATAATTTTTAATTTTTTTTTTTAATTTTTTTTTTTTATTAATAATAATAATTTTTTTTTAATAATCTAATTACCTTAATTTAATTTTATTTTATTTTTTTAATTTATCGTTATCTTTAAAATATGTTATCGCTTAATGCTTCTATGACTTTGCTTTTCTGTACTTTAAATATAAGATTAAGTCTTGTTGTACAGGAACTGAATGATTGAATAAATAAATAAATAAATAAATAAATAAAATTTTTATTTAATTCAATTCTATATCTGTATAACAGACGTCGAGATTTGCTAGTTTTGAACAACTTTTCCAAAAGGAGATATTGCTCTTACGTTTAAATTGACTTTTAAATGAAATTAAACAGGAAAATAATTCCAATTGAAGCGGTATATCAACGCATATAAAGTGAAATATGGACAACCACAACCTTTCCATTAAAAAGTTATGGGTTCATTTTCTACTGGCTTGGAGTATTGAGTGCGTAGATTGCCAATTCAATTAAAGGCTTAAAACCTTTTTGATTGTCAAAGAAAAGTAGAGAATTTATGCTTGTTTTCCCTACTTAGCCAACTTAACGTACTACAAACAAAAAAACTTTGCATTGCTCTTTAATAGCCTCCTTTTTTCTTTTTAAAGAATCAGCTTAAAGGGCCAAGAAAACAACTAGTTGAGCAGCATGAAATTAAACAACAGCAGAAAATTTTAAATAAATCAGTGGGAACTGAAAACATCTATTGTTTGATTTGTATACACCACACTTACAGGCGGTTAAATAAAAATTATATTAAAAAAATATATTCTCTTACACTTTCTGTTCTACCCTGTTGTTTTGTTCAAAACTACAATCAAAAAAGAAACTTTATAAAGGCCTGAAATTGCTGCATAAATTGCAAAAAAAGAAAACAGAAATAAATAAAACATAACAAAAGAATAAAATGTAGAAAAAGGGAACAAGTCATAGAAAAAGGACTTTTAAATTTCTTTTGAAATTATTTCTACACATTCATTATGAATTTTTCAGTTATTTATTTTTTTTATTTTTTTGTAACGACAGCAATTAAAAGAAAATATATTTCTATTATAAATGTGACTTTTTTCTATTAATCTTTAATCCAGTGAGACACGCTGGATGAAAGTCAAAAATAAATAATTTTTTAAGTTTGCTTAACTAGTTAAAAAAAATAATGGATCTACTTATATGTTATTTACTATTTTTGAAGAGCGTAACATTTTTATGTAGATTATGTTAAATTCTTGGACAAAATGATTGGCTCCCAAAATTTAAGGCATCTTAACATGTAGAGAATTAGAGAGTGCAGTTGATATCATTATTAGAATAAGAGAGAATGAAGGGTAATAATCATAAGAGACTTGAAAGGAAATAGTGCTTACTATTTTAAAATAATCCAGCGCTTTAGGGCCGAATATTTAAGAATACATTGAGACCACCGGCTAACATAAAAGCAAAGCTAACACAAATAATAAAAAGTTTCAGGTTAATTGGCTTATTTGTGGAAGTGTATTTTTTTGAATGCAATCTGTTACTCTATGAAATATACAATTTTGAAAACCATCTGATTTAACGGAGTAAAGTTGTGAAACAGCCTGAATTTCAAGCATACAACATATCGAAGAGCGGCAAAAAACAATTTTAAAAGTGATAACAAATGCCTCAAAATATCCCACAAGTTTAAATATTTACAAAAGTTTGGCGATATCATGGCTAAAGAGGGTATAAACAGATACGCTGAACCACATTAAAAATATAGCAAAAAAAACTGGCAGGTTTATCTCAAGCTATAAACTAATATTATTAAAACTTTTATTATTCTATATTAGTCGCCGTGGTCTGGTGGTTAGTGCGTTGGCTTACTAAAACGAGAGCTTCGGTTCAAGCCTCGGCTTTGACATCTTGAAACAAAAAAATTAATAAAATCATATACATATATCTTTTACCAACTACCTCTTAGTAGACTTTTGGCAAAAGCTCTGGGAGTCATTGATAACCATGAAAAAGCTTCTCAAGTCTGTTGTTCGAAGTCGACATTAAACTGTAGGTCCCAGTACTCGTAGATAAAAATTGACACACACAAGGTCAGTCAGTTACGTATGTACGTATGTATGTCAGAGAATCTAACGAACGATTGGGGCTCGAACTCAAGTCGTCAGATCATAATAGGCTAATGCGGATATTGACACTTCTTTTTTGGACTTCTATGAGCTTTTGGAAACATTGTAACGAAGTTTTTTATTATTATATTATTTGTATTACTTATTTTGTATTATTTAATTCTATATTTTAGTATCGAAATTATTTTAATTTAACATACTATACTCAAATTATTACCATAATTATGTTATCAATTATCTTTTGCTGTAATTATCATTAACTCTTGCTCTAATCATTACATATTATTTAATTCAATTTGATATCATAATTATGGTATTAATTATATCGCTTTTGATAATTTATATTGTAATTAATATTATTCTCATTTTATTATTATCATGGTGTGTTCGGCATTCTCAGTTAATAAGAGTGTGGAACTTATTTCATTTATTGCTCTTAACACACTCTTTAATTTTTCAATACGACTCATATGACTCTTGATATCACTTTTATTTACCACTACCTTTGTATGTAAATAAATGGTTCTCTTGTGTGGTAATTCTGGCTCTCTGAGTTTACCGACACAACTATGCTTTGGATTTCTCGTGGTAGTGATAGTACCTCACTACAGTTGAACTTCTCTGTGCACGACTACTCTGTTGTGAAGTATTAGTAGTGACAAACTCTACTACATATCCAGTTGGGCTTTGGCTGTCGTAGTGATCGGACAGCCGGTACGAGTTTTTACAGCTCTGCTCGCAGCCGGTCACGAAAACAATCAAGCTCAGCTCAATGTAGTAGTGCAGAGGGTCCCTACTGATACAAACGGTCATAGGGCCCAGGCAACAGTAGTAGTGCACAGGGAATAAACTGGTACTTACTGACATTTATCCCAGGCGTAGTAGTGTAGTTAGTAGTACCAGTACTAATACACTAACACCCACAAAGAAAACCCATGAAAATGTCTGGCTTTGAGACTAAAAGGTCTCTTCTGGACTGAACGCTACACACGGTGCACGGGTAATCTACGTCGCTTGCTTTTTTTTGTTATATAAGAAAAATTATCTCGAGCTACTGAGCACGCCAGTTTATTTCATGTACTTTTGTTTAAATAAGTATATATTTTTTACTTAAATAAATTATATAATTTTTTTTGTTAAATAAACTGAATTTGAAAATAAATTTAATTCAATCGAGCAATTTATTTAACGGATCCTGGACGAGCTGAACCTACCCTGGAAATACTGTTACAACATGTTCCTTCATTCAGGATCAATAGGTGTTTACCCAGTTAGAGATCGATAGCTTAATCTAGAGAGTGTCCGCCGTGAAGGTATACTACTTTGTTTTGTCGACATTTTGGTAAACATTTGTTTTGAGAGTTCATATTTGGCTGCAGTGAAGTAGAGACGTGGAAAATTTTTTATGAAAAAAAACGTGTCTTAATCGTTAAAATATTTGATCAAAATCAATCATCGATTATTGTGACGATGAGGAAGATAAGCGAAATGAATGACAAGGCACATTGTCATTTGAACGGATATGTGAATAAACAGAATAGTCGGTCCTGTGCAATGGAAAACCCTCAAATTATTCATCATTCACTTTTGCATCCATTAAAATTGACACTCTGGTGGGCAATTTGGTAAGGAGACATCATTGGATCTTACTTCTTTGAAACCGAAAACGGTAACTGACAATGGGGAGCGATATCGTAATTTGATTCAAAACTTTTAAGCGCCACAGCTGATATTGTATTTCATACATAATTGCCTAAGATCCAATCCCTTTTACATATATACGTACATATTAGGCCATTACAACCCTGTGTCAGGGTTACGGCCTAGCTTCTCGCAGCACTCATATGTGTGTGTTAATTTTTATTCATGAGTTCCAGGACCTACAATTTAAAGTCGAGTCCGAACGACAGATTTGAAAAGCTTTTTCTTGGCGATCAATTACTGCCAGATTTTTTGCCAGAAGACTGTTGAGAGGTAGTCGCCGAAAGAAATAATTTTTTCATATTTCTTTTTTTCAAGATGTCAAAGCTGTGATTGAACCCAGCGCTATCATCTTAGTAAGCCCCTAGACTACGGCGATTACGATTCCCTTTTAATTTAGTAAAAAATTATAAAAAAACAAAGTAGTATAACTTCCCGACATACAGCCTGTATTTAATTGCTTAAAACCAAGAAACATTTAGCCACCAAGAGTTTCTGACAGTCATTTAGGACAGTCATTGCAAGCATATAGTCTAATTAAACGTATATATTAATTTAAGTATTAAATTAAATTATATATAAATCTTGGTAGTCGCCGTGGTCTAGTGGTTAGTGTGTTGGCTTACTAAGACATGGACCCTGGGTTCGACTCCAGGCTCTGACATCTTCAAAAAAGGAAATATGAAAAAAATATTTTTTCCGGCGACTACCTCTCAGCAGTCTTCTGGCAAAAGCTCTGAGATTAATTAATTGCCATGAACAAGCTTCTCAAGTCTGTCGTTCGAAGTCGACTTTAAACTGTAGGTCCCAGTACTCATGGATAAAAATTGACACACACAACATGAGTGCTGCGAGAAGCTAGGCCGTAACCCTGACACAGGGTTGTAATGGCCTAATATGTACGTATGTATATATAAATCTTAATTTTAAGGTTATACAAAATAAGTTTAAGAGCTTTACTTCAATTGTTTTTTTTTTTTTTGCACGGCAGGGGATTGGTTTTTTAAAAAAAATATATGGAAACAAAAATCGTCCATCTTTTTAATTTAAAAACGAAATTACTATGGGTTCCATAAAATCACTTTTCCTCAAGCGTATTTACATAAAATATATTTTTTTTGTCGTAAATAAATATTTTCTAAAATTTCCATAATAATTTTCTTAAACTTTATTTACAAAAAACTTAACTTTTTTAAAAACTACTTACGTTTTTCATTCTTTTTCTATTTTTCTCTTTTTTTTGTAATATATTTGTGAATTAAACTTTATTTTATTCTTTGCAACATTTTAGTTTTTTCTTTCTGTTTTTTTTTTTGTCCTTTTGTTATGATGTACATGCATATGTATGTATATGTGTGTGTATATATTTTATGAGATGAAAAACTTTTTATAATTTTCCTTCTTTTTTATTTTTATAATTCTCTTTATTTCTGTTGTTGCAATGGATGCATGCCATAACTTCAAACTGTGAAAAAATTCTGTAACATTTTTGTTAAAAATTTATTTCCTGTTGTTGATTCTTATTTCTTTTATTTTTTTACATTTGGCCTTCTATTCTCTGCCTTGGCTATTAGTCTATGGGAAATTAAAAAAAAGACAAAAACTCCGTAGTTCTTGCTTTTGTTATTCTACATTTTTGACTGGCTCCTCTCGTAATAGTATTCGAAATCATATTTTTTGTTAGAAAATTTAATTCTACTGTTGTAAATTGAAATACAAAAAGTAGTTAAAAACTTACTATGAAAATTAAAAAACAAAAATAAATGAAGAACGAAAAATAGAAAAATTTTTTTAAAGAAACTAAAATTGAAAAAATTAAGAATTGGTAGAAAAAATACTCAAAACAATAGATAAGAACAAACAATGCAATAAGATGATGAAAACTAAAAAAAATAAATATCAAAAAAGTTATACAAAAATAAAGAAAAAAGCAAAATTTCTTACTTTAGAAACTTAAATAATGAATTAATTTATTCATCAACAAAAATCTTAATATTTTAAAAGAGACAAATATTTGAATATGCATTATCAATTTTAATTTTCTATTTACTTAAAAAAAACTTTTTCATTTAAAAGTATAAGTGAATACATAAAAAGTAACAGTCTGGTATGCAATATGTTCATAAGGAATCATTGAACCTTACTTCTTTGAAACTGAAAACGGAGTAATGACGATTGAAAACTTTTTAACGCCACAACAGCATGCTTTGGACCTGACTAACATATGGCTCAAACAAGACGCTGCCACATCGCATACATCCAGGATTACAATGGTATTATTGCAAGACCTCTATCCACTACATGTAATTCAAGGAATGCTGATGTTGATTGGCCTCACCAGTCCCCTGATATGACTGCTCCGGGCTTCATTTGTGGAGATATCTGAAAAACAGGGTTTTCGCACACAAACCAGACACGCTTGAGCAACTCAAACAAAATAATCGTGATGAAATTAAAGAAATACCTCGTGAAATGTGTGAGAATATAATGAAAAATGTGCTCAAAAGGGTTTATATTTGTGAGGCTAACAAAGGCGGAAATTTATCTGATATTGTATTCTATACATAATTGCTGACATTAAATAAAAAATTTAACAATATAAGATCCACTCTCTTTCATTTACTCAAACATTATAAACAAACATATTAGTATACCTTACCGGCGGACACCCTGTATTATTAAGCTTTAAATATTTGACGACTTTATTCCAATTAATTATTCAAGAAAAGTCCAAAGGAATTGGTTTACACATAAAGCGCATTTAAGCAACCGGTATGTATATACGCTCAGTTAGAAAAAAAAAATTATAAATTTGAAAAAAAAAAATATTAAGAAAAACGGAAAATCTGTCTTTCTAAGAATTCTTGTTACTCTTCAGAAAATTTATATTTCGGGGTGAGTAAACACTTCATCTTTGGTTTTTCTATTTATATTTTATTAGATTTCAAAACTGCAAAACGCATATTATGATATATAAATAATTAAAAAAAAATACCCTCTTTTTTTCGATTGCAAATTATTAGGGTTCGTGTGCAAAGCTGAATAATCATAAATGCTAGCGGCATAACAAATCCTAGAAATATTAATTTATTTTTGTTTATATTTTCATTCATGTAACTTAATTGCTCCCCTTTAAAAATTATTTTTATATCTACCTAATGAATTGCATGCATTTTAAAACACTATTTTATTTTTAAAGTATTGAATAATGTTGTTTAAAGGTTAAATATGCATATAATTGACATTTTTAAAGAGGAGCAGTATCCTTTAAGGTGACAATTGTATTAAAAAGAAATGGTTTTTTAATCGCTCAATCAAATTAAGTTAAAAATGCAAATGCATCGAAAGTAGCATTCAAGTGCCTCTGTTTCTTAAGGCGGTGAAAGAAATACTTCACCCCATCTGATATTCCCAATATTTACAAGACATTTATCCCACCTAGAATCGAATACAACTCTCATGTATGGGCCAGTGCTTCAAAGTCTATTTTGAGGCTTTTCGACCGTATACAGGAAAAAGCGAAGGTGCTTATCAGCCCGTTTATGGAACAATCTTTCAGAGAATGTTTTTCCTGCCAGTTACGATATCAATAAGTTTAAATCACATGTCCACAAGCACTACTCCCTCTTTCCCCTTCCCAAAACATATTTGTCTTTACCAGCACAATGCACTACATGAGTAGGGGTCGTACCTTGAGTGCAGGCTTGAAAATGACTCTGGCCACGAACCATCTTTTACTAATGTTCAATATTGAGCCCAAGATAACACAGTTCTTTCTAATGAAATTTTAAATGATGTGGCCAATAAGTTGTTTCAATAAAACAATATCAAATGCTATATAACCTATGAAACAATTCAACTACTTACTGCATGTAATAGTAATTGTGATCTAAATTTATGATCATAAACCCAGCAGAAAATTTTTCAAATTTTGAAGCGATAAATAAAATTGTAAGCAATAATGGAAGCATTATATTGTGTATGCATACCTTAAAGCTTCCAAAGATTATACACCAATACCCCGATTTGCGTCGCTTCAGTTTGCGTCGCTTCGAAGTTGCGTCTTTTTTTAAGTTTCTGGAATTTCAATGTTGAGTCGTTTTTGTTTCAGTTTGTGTCGCATGGCTTCGAAGTTGCGTCGTAAATGCTTCGATTTGCGTGGTTGATATGAAAATGTTTTTACAAAGTTAAACCAAAAAAAGGGGATTTCCCGTTTAGTAGAAAGCAAATTTGCAGGTGTGTGTTGTTTATATGTTAAGCGTAGTTATTAGTTTCGAATTATAACAGTGGTCTTCACAATTGTTATATTTTTATTTTAATAAAATCTGTTATTAAAAAATAATAAGAAAATATATTGATTGAAAAACCCTTTTTCTAAGCTTAAATGTTTAAAACCTGTATTTACTAAAAGAAAATCCAATACGTAAAAAATTGAAAATTCTTCTTCACTTTGCGTCGTTTCAGTTTGCGTCTCATTTTTTCAGTCCCAATTAGCGACGCAAACCGGGATATTGGTGTATAAGATAAGGTATTATTTCTAAATTTGTATAATATTTGCTCGTTGCAATAAATTTGCGTTTCTATTGCATTTTAGCGGCTCATTTCATATAAAAATCATGTATTATTGATGCGCACGAGTAAGTGATTCTTTACAATTTCTCCCTTACAAAATAGCTTACTGGTAAGCACTAATTTCTGCTGGAACTGCGCATGCATTACAAGAAGAAACAAGATCCGGTATAGTCACCGAAATTCGGCTACAATTTTGCAGAAAGATGATGAAAAATTTCGGCGACAATGTGCGTAGATGCCAGTAAAACTGTGGAGGCCATTTGCCCAAGGTGTTATTCCATATTGTGGTCGTCGTGGTCTAGTGGTTAATGTGTTGGCATACTAAGACGAGAGCTCCGGTTCAAGCCCCGGCTCTGATATCTTGAAGCAAAGAAATATTGAAAAAAATATATTTCTTTCGGCGACTACCTCTTAGGAGACTTCTGACAAAAGCTCTGAGAATAACTGATTGCCATGAAAAAGCTTCTCAAGTCGGTCGTAGATTTTAAACTGTTGGTACTCATGTTGGACTTATGGATAAAATTATTAACACACACAACAAGGGTGCTGTCAGAAGCCAGGCTGTAATCCTGACACAGGGTTGTAATGGCCAATTATGTATGTATGTATGTTATTCCATATTCAATGCAAAATTAGTTATTTAAAAACTCTTTTCAATATTTAAATTATTATATTAATTGCGTTCATATTCATATTTATCATAAAAAATAGTTATTTTAGTTTTGACAAAGTATGTTTACACTCTAGAAAGGAATAAAGCATCAATGGAAACATTCTAATATTTTACCCAAATACTCTGAAATTTGCATTTTCTTTCTACTTTTTATACCCAGCAAAAGAGAACTGATATACTGTCTACACATTATTTTGAATTTAATAACTCCAAAGAAAGCCCCAATTTTTCCGTTTTTGAATTACAAAAAGACTGAAAAAAATGTTGTGCTCTATAAAATTGTATTTTAGTGATACAAATATTCTTGTGCCTTTCTGTACAATATTGTAGTGTAGTTGCTTTTGTAAAAGAATTTAACAAAAATAAAATCTATAAGACATAAAAAAGCAAAATAATAAACTGCTTTAAAAATAACCCAGACAAAATCTTACAAAAGAAAAATATTATATTTTATAATAGTTAGAAATACTGGAACAAGATAAAGAAGATACAAAATTAAAAATAATACCAAAGGAATAAAAACTAAAACAATAAGAAGAAGAAATACAGACATATGTACTTATATGTATAGTATATATGTACATGTGTTAGAATATAAGTAATAAAGTGAAATAGTTTATTTGGCATTTAGCCAAATTGGGCCCGAACGAAGCGCCGAAGCGCTACTCTCATGTTTCTATACTCTTACAAAAATTTGCATAAATATAGTATATGTATATATGAAGTATATATAACAAAAGCATATACATATTTATGTTCATGGGTATAGTTGGGTTAATAAAGTACATATTTTATAGTATGAATGGACATATATAAGTATGTATGTAATATACATACGATTATATATTATGTACATGAATTTTTAAATATTTTTAGATACAAAACTCTGTTTTAAGCTTAAACTTGTAAAAATTTCCTTTTATGTGTAGATGTATGTATGTAACGAGTATACATATACATATGTATGTATAAATATAAAATATAGTTCAAAAGGAAGAAGAATAAAAAACAAAAATAAAAAATCGGGTGTTATCTAAACCACCACAAAAGAAGAAAAAGTCGAATAAAAAAAAAAAACAAAAAAGAAAAAAACCAACTTATACTACCAAGCTATTATAAATAAAGAGAACTTGGTTAATATATCCCACAGTGGGCTGTGTGAATTTTTTAATACGAAGTTTGAAGAACGAATTTTATAATTTTTTGTTTTATTGCTTAATTTTACTGTCATTTGTTAGTCCCACCGAGTTGTAATCGAATCTATGTCTTTTAATTTAACTTCAATTAAAAATAACTAACACCGATGGTCGCCGTGATCTATTGTATTTGTTAGTGTGTTGGCTTACTAAGGCATGAGCACAGATTTTAAACGATCGTTTCAAACGAAAAAAGTATTAAATTTTTCGTTAAATTTTTTTCCTTTAAGTGAATGATTTCAAAGTCAGTATAGGCCGTCAAAATCGGGCATTTTTTTATTATTAGTAAAGCGGGGACTTATGGGACGACCCCTACTCATGCAGTACATTGTGCTTGTCTAGGTGAAATATGTTATGGGTAGAGGGAAAGAGGGTGTAGTGCTTGTAGACATTTGATTTAAACTTACTGTTATCGTAATTGGCAGAAAAAATATTCGCTGGAAGATTAATTCATAAACGAGCGGTGCAACTAAAGAACAATCGCATTGTGCAATTCACTGGACATTCAGCTGGATGTGCTTTGAGAAGGGTAAGTGTAGTTCGAAAGAATATGCGACCATACGAAATTAAATCCTTTATTTCATTATAGCACTACCAGTGGTAGTATTGATCGAACAATGAAACTCATCCCACATTGGATACCCTACCTTTACCTTCGCCGTTTCTTTTACGCGGTCGAGAAGACCCAAAATAAATTTTGAAGCACCGGCCCATACATGAGAGTTGTATTCCATCCCAGGGCTGATGGAGTGGAGTATTTTATGCACCATTTTTAAAAAACCAAAGCACTTCAATGTTTTTTTCGACACTCGAATTATGTGCACATTCCAACGAACATAACAACTAATTCTCATGTCCAAAACATCAAAAGCGTCCGCTTCCTTAATAATTACATTACCCATAGTAACATATGGCAGGATTAAATCATCATCATAACGTCTAGGCGTGATGATTGACTTTGAACAGTAAAAGTAGAAATTTTTTAATTTGGTGCAAACACCTTTATGGGCAATAGATATCATTAGACAAAAACTGAACGATATTCAACAAATGGGGAAAATAACTCACATTAAATGTCGTAACAACGATAATAGTGAAAATTTCGATGTTTTTGTCATGCTTTACACTAAATTGTTAATTTAAATCAAACAGGGGTTGCAAACATATCAAAATTTGAATAGTCTTGTAAGCAGACCAAACTCACTATGCAAATTGGCTCTCGTTTTTGTTAAGTAGTGCGATTCAATAACTTATAGCTATACGACATTGGTAAAAGAAGTCGAACATTTTTACAGACGAAACTCTATTTTTTATGTTTAAATTATATATTAATAATTTTGTTGTTGTTGTTAATTTGCGATAATAGCTGCCCTTGTGGGTATGGTATAAAAAAATTAATAAACAGAAGAATCGACAATTGTGTTGTTTAAAGTTAAAACAAACACGACTCTTGTCGAAACATGTTAATGAATGGTGATTCGACCTACCTCCGGCAGTAAAGCTGGTTAAACTCTTCATTAATTAAAATTTATTTTAAAGACTTTTCTTATATTTTATAAATGATTTATTGTACACTGGCTTACAAATAAATAATGTCTATCACATAGCAGGAATTAGGAAGCAAGAAGTAACATATTTCCATATCAAAAGTTCTATAATTATTCATTACTAAATCAAAACTCTATTATTATTATGTACTCTGCTCTAGAACCAATTTTAAATACACTACAATAGTTTTGACTATTAAAAAAGGATTTTGACTGCAGGTGAAACATCAACAGCTTTTAGAAAGATAATGGACCAGTATTTCTCTCGAAAGATTTTCTATCCAAACTAACTTTAAAAATTTTTTACCAGAGTATAGAATAACTGCTAATAAAGTTAAAACAAGTAGGTTTTGTTTATGGTGAAGTGAAGTTGTACTTTATTTATATATATACGAGTATCTTAAACTATAACCAATATATTAAAGTGTAATATTAGAAAGAAAAAATCAATATATAAACAAAAAATTTTTCCGTTGACTTCACTGTATTTGGAATAGTTCGTGTATATTAGTTCTCTGCAATATCAAAGCACAGGGTTTGTGTATGCCAGTTTAAAGAATATTTTATTTATTTTGTTCTTTATACTATTATTTAAGGATAACAAGTACAGAGACGCCAGCACATTTTTTTAAATACTATCTTTTATTATTACCATTCACATTATAAATAGTTTTTGGGTTCTTAAAGAGAAAAAATATCATTTAGCTCACTAAATATAATTTTCTTAAAGTAATCTAAAAAGTTTTAAAGTATATTAAACATATTGAAAAAAAAAGATTTTTAACTATTATAGAAAAGATAAAAAATTAAAAAGTTGTCAAAAGAGGATACCCATAAGAAAACCTAAACTTCCGAAGAATGTTACTTCAATAATGCTAATCACGAACCAAGTTTTGAGCTGAACAACTGAAAAGATTTAATTAAGAACTAAAGTATTATAATCTATAAGTGTTTTCCTGTGATCTATAATCTGTTTTTGAATTGCTCAAAAACTTAAGTTTTGAAATTATTTCTCAGTAACTGTGTACCTTAGAAATTGGGTCCAAAAATAAAAAATAAAATTTTAAGAGAATAAATATAAATATTATAAATGTTTTTATAACAAAAATCATAAGATGTTTGACAAAAAGAAATATTTAACGAAATATTAACCCAATATATTGCCATTAAATAGAGGTTACACTTTTTTGTACAATATGTGACTAATATGGTTGCAGCTTTAGATAAGGAATATACGTTTTTTTTGAGGATATAATTTAAGAAACGTTCTTTCATGAAATATTTAAATTTCTTAAAAATTTTTAAATATATATTTTGATTTCTAATTGACTATTTATATATTTTCTTAATATCGAATAAGCTAATGCTAAGAGAGCCCGTTTAGCTATAATCGCTTTTGGCCCACTTGCTCCCCTTAAGCAGGATAAAATCAGTGCTCTGATAAAAACCTCTTTGCTCACCGACTGAAGTTGAGTAGAAGCAGATTTGATCCTCCATAAAACCAAGCTCAATAAACAAAGCCAATATGCTGAATTAAGAGTAATACTATGGAGCGAATCGAATTCGTAACCTTAGTACTAACTATGAGTATACATATGTGGTAAAAATTTATTTTTATTTATTTTGAAATATGTTATATCTGATGATTTTATGGACCCGTCTAGTGTTCCTAAGGGTAGTCATTTCGGTCCATTACTTTTTACTTTATTTATTAATGGTTTGAATTGTAAAATTCTTATGTATGCTGATGATGTAAAAATTATTAAGACTCTGAACAGCTGTAATCGGATATTGATCAACTTTTTCACTGGTGTCAAATTAATTTAATGGAATTGAACATTAAAAAACGTAAATACATGCCATTCTTCAGAATATATAAATTGACCATTACTTACAATATATAAATGGTGCAATGCTTGAAAAGTGAATAACATTAGGGATCTTGGTATTTTGTTGGATCAAAAACTGAATTTTTTTGATCATATAGCTTTAACTGTTAATAAAGCTAACGGTGTGCTTGATTTTATGAAACGCTGGTCCAAAGAGTTTTCTGACCCTTATATAACAAAACAATTATATATGTACATCTTTAGTCCGTCCAATACTTGAGCATGTATCGATTATATGGGATCCTTGCTATACCATCTATACTATAGATTCTATAGTGACAACATTGAATCTGTTCAGAAGCAGTTCCAGTTATTTTGTTACGAGGCTTAGGATGGAATTCTTTCGCACTGCCTTCATATACTAGCAGACTTGGTCTTATCAAACTACCTACTTTAAAAAGTCGTCGAGTCATGCTAGATCTGTTTATGCAAAAAATTATCCTTTTCACTCATGAAAAAGAAAATAATTTTATTTTTGAATTCCTAAATTATATAAACACTAAATCTTTAGTATGCAAGGATTTAGTGTTTATAGACCTAATAAATAAATAAACACAAAAATATTTCTAAATAATAGGAGTAACTTTTTAAGGTGCTTGTTTGTCGATGCTAACCAATTCAATAACAATATTGCAACACATTTAACTTAAATTACTTATTGTATTTCCTTTGCACCTTTTCTTTTTTTTTCTCTAAACTATAACAGATGGTTTTATAACATAAGCAAATACATAGAAGCAATAAAATCAATTTATAAATGAATATTTGTGTCCTTTTCGGTACACATGTTGCAAAGTTATAGGGGTTTAAATATTACCCGTATATGTGTGGTAATTCCTTTAATTTCTGTTTTCTTTTCGCTTACTTAATAAACCTTTTTTACAGTTTTTTTCATTTTACATTCTGTTCTTAATTTTGACTATTTTGTTATTTCTTTTTTAAATTTTCTTTTACTGTATTTCGAACACTCGTATAATTTATAACTTATTGATTTTTCTTTTTTATTTAACAAACTCTAGTTATAATGTTTTTTCTTTGTTATAATAAAACATAGTTAACTTTAATGAAATATAGTTCAGAAGAAAAAAAAACATCATTGTAGCGGCAGGCCATACAAATTTTTATAAAATAAAACTTATAAAAAAGTCCTGATTATATATGAGAACCATTAAATGCAAACAAATAAATGAACGAAAAATTTTGTTGGCAAAGAGAGAACCGAAAACTAACAGCAACAACAAAAAAAAATTATTATTTCTGTTCCAGCTATAATTTTGAGGTCATAATAAAACGTAAAGAATTTTAGGGAGTAAAAAAAGGTAATTTGTCTAAAGCGGATATAACCAGTTTGTGCTTCATTAAAAGCCAGACAAATAACCTCAAAATACAAAAAATTATTTATAAAAAATAGACCTAAAAAACAAATTGTTCCAACTAAGTGAAAAAAACTAATAATAAACAATTGTTAACAGAGAAGAAAAAAAAACGCTTTTTAAAAAAACCAAGAAATAAAAACATAAAAAGTTTGCTGGCACCAGTTTGTTTCGGAAGGTAGTCTGTTTCTTTAAGTATTGTCGTATTTTATATGTTCAGCTTTGTAAATATTTAAAAAGGAAATTTGATTGAACAAATTCATTATTAACACCATTCGTGCTGACACAAATATTAAACATATCCTACAAACGGTTTCTAATGCTCATATAATGGTTGTTTTTTATAGAGTGTCACAAGTTTAAATCATAATAAAGCAATGAAATATATTTTTAATATCAATATAACGGGCTATATTAAAAAGAAAATTTTATGAAATTCATGCTTAAATATAATTTCTGCCATGTGGCGGCCACGGCTGGCTCGTAAAATGCGTAATCTAGAACACTAATTTTCAACAACTTTTCGCAGATTGACATAAATCACACCAACCGGAAATGTTCTGTGGATGTAATGGTGTTTCAATAAAAGCTTGTGGATTCACCTAACTCCTAATCCAATAATTCTGCTTATTTATGTACCCATTGAACCAGAAATGGGCTTCATCGGAAAATAAAATTTTTAATTTAATTTCAAAACCGACATCAATAGAATAGAACAAATATTTTTATTAAGAATTCTAATAATTTGCACGCGTTGCTCTGGTGTAAGTCGATTTATATTGAAATTTCAAAGAAAACTCAATAAAAGGCAACTATCAGCTGTTAAGTGGGTGGTCCAGTAAAGCAGTAATGTCAACTCAAAGTTGTAACACTCTATAAAAATCACCCTTTATAAAAACTCAAAGAAAATCATCAAAAATAATAACAAGGGAATACATATATTAAACAAACAAGTTTTAGTTAAACAATTTCTACATAATAAAACCTTAAAATAATGTTTAATGATGTTAAAAATTACAAAATAATTATATATTTAATAAATGAAAATACTTTTGCTGAGCTTTTATTTTGTATATCTTGTATAGTTGAACCAATTTCCAAAAACATAGTTGTAGTTTTTTAATTTTACTTTAAATCGTGGCTAGCTGTGAAAGTCTTCAAGCAATGAAGTATAATCGACTCTACATATATAAGTACAGAGCTGAATGAAAAAGTAATTTCTTTCATTCGATTTTCAGTCATCACAGTTAAAATGTTCCTTGGGGGAAAAATCAAGGCAATCGATTTTTTATAATTAATTAAATAACATGTGTCTTCAGAATATATTACTTTTGGAATCGAGAAAGTAATTTCATGTGGCACATAATGAATTATTGATGTGTATTCCCGCATCTTCAAAGGAATTCATTGTTCTACATTTAAATAAAAAAAAATTGTTATTTCAGGTCATTTCATCAAATTATTAATAAAAATAAATTTATGAATTACAAACAATAAATTCTAATACTTATTACGGGTAGGACATTAAAAACATTTATTATTTTGGTAGGACGTTATCTGTGTTTAGAGTAATGGTTTCCGGAATCAATATTATACATTAATTGTATTACCTTCTCGATTCTCATTGATTACCATTTTCCGCTGGGTATGTATTTTAATGTATTTACTTGGTTTTATTTAGTGCTTTATTTACTCGTTTTTATATTTGCCGTACAATCTATTGAATTATAATTTAAAGTCAAGCTTTTGACTTCGCAATGACTGCAAAGAGTTTCTTTTACATTAAACAAATAAAAAAATAAATGAATAAAATAACAGCAATCTCTTAAGTGATCTCCAAAGCAATGCATTGTCAGTATAATACTTGTATTATAGTTTGAAATACACCACTTAACTCTTATACAAGATCTCTCAATACCTCTGAACATATTCTCTCTCGTATAAACAAAAAAACTGTTATAATAAAAATACAATACATACAATAACAAAAATACCTTGTTATAATCCAACATAACAAAACAATAAGAAGAACACAATAATAACATAATACACGTGTTTGTGTGTATTTCTGGAATGACAAGAAAGAAAACAACATTTTGACCTGGTCCAGCGTTATCCAGTTTTATATTTGAAGCATGCCAGCGGTTACAAACAGTCAAACACAATTATAAAACACACAATTACAAGCATACACCTTAAAGTATTGTGTTGCTGTGTAAACTTCTTTTTATCTCTCTCAAATACCAATATCTTTGTAGTTGCTTTTGACCTTCTCTTTTTTTTACGAGTAAATTACAAAACATTGTTGCCATTTTAGAATTTTCATTGCCAGATTTAGCAGTTTCATTTATTGAAATACTAAATGCTTTTTTAACAGAATTTGTTTTCGAAACAAATTCAGGTTCGTTATCAATTCATTATTATTTTTTTCTGTTACACTGTGGAACAGTTAAGGCGATTCAAACGCCGCGGTACGGGTCTTCTAATTTAGCCTCTATTTTCACCTCTCACTCTCAGAATCGACCTAACTTTTGCTAGACTGATTTCATTCTACAGTGTTATTGTAGAGAATGACTTCTTTTACTGTAAATTTTTTTACAATTATGTGTTTTCTACGTAGCAGACAATCATCCTTGTTTTTATTATAAGTGTACCTACACTTACAAGAAGTAAAAAAACGATAAGACCTATAAGACTACATTTCCACGGCTTCATTTAAATAGTCATTTTATTATTTTTTTCTTTTTTTCATGAGACTAACACTTAGGGGTAAACTTCTACTAATGCTGTGCATTGTATTGGAATTTTTGTGAAAAGGAAAGTATATTTTTTCTATCTTATATTATTAAACGCCTTAGGAATGTGACAAATTGCTGTGAATTGATCATTCAAAGGACAGTGTTATACCGGAATGATCAACAGTATTTTTCAAATCGTTGCATGTTGATTGTTGTGAGTTCCGTCGCTAAGTATGTTAGCTGTTATCTACTACATCCCAATAGGTGGAAAGTTTAAAGAATTACAACTTGTTTCTGCTATAAACTCTTGTAAAAACATAATCAGATAATATAATATTAAAAAAATTTTTAAATGATTACTAAACAATACATCAAAAATTCTGAAAAATCAATTTTTTTAAATATCTACAGTATTTCACGGATACCTGCCTCGACAAATATGTCAAAATTTTTATGCAATTATACGTAGAAGTCATTGAAACTAATACGGTTAATTGCCTCTTTGAGGTAATTAAACGAATACGCTTAATTACCTGTACTCACTGCCGTCAATATATATGAAAAGCAAGTAACTTTATACTTATAGTTATACATAAACTTGGTAGGCTTTAATTGCAAGGTTGTATCTAAAAAGAAGTTTGAAAGTAAATTTAACGTACATTTTATGCCTATATTAATATAGTTGAGTTAAAGTGCAGTTTTTAGAAAATAATTGTTTTAGGGGAAAATATATTTGAGGTAATTAAGCGAATAACGCAGTTAAGCGAAAGTTAATTCACCTTTGAATTTTATTAGAAAATTCTAAGAAAAATAGGAGAATTTAGAAATTGAGTTAAATAAGCGTGAAAAGCAATTAATAGTGGGGCAATTATCTGGGGAATACGGTAGTGTGTGCTATGTAAAGGCAGCTACGTCAACTCTGAATATACTTACTTATCTTTACTTGAAAACCGATATTGTTTTAAAAAATCGCCCTAAAATTCATGCGCTGGAAATGTAGACAAGTTTTAAATATTAATTTAATAAAAACAAACATAATAATTATACTATAATTATAACTAAAAGAAAATAGTAAGCCTTTAGCATAAAAATTAACTATTTTTGTTGTCTCATGCCAAAAGAAAGCAATATCTTATATTAATAAATTACATTAAAAATTCGAATAGCAAACACTGTGGTTTAGCACTAAAATATTCCAGTTCTGTTCTAGAGTCCAATGTATTGAAGATTTTTTTTTTTTTTTATTCTAAATTTAGCATTTTACTTCTTTTCTGTAGAACATTTTAGCAGAATTTTTTACGGATTTAGCATTATTTCCTTATGATTTTCTGGCAACACTGTTACAAAAGTATGCAGTTGTAATATTAAAGAGTAAATAGTAAGTACATAATATTTATTATGTATATATATGTATTTAAGAGAGTACTATACTACAATGTTTCGTTTTTTGTTTTTTATATACTCAGGCACATATAGATATGTACGTATGTATATACACATAATTATATATAAAGTACTACAATGTATATCACAATAACTGATGAAGCCTATAAGGTTTTTGTGTATACATACGTACATATATACATACATATACATATACATAGTTAGTATATTCCTATAATGAATTTATTATTTATTTAATGGGCTGGTTTATAAGTGAGTTTGTATAAGTTTTTGTTTACAAACAATAATAATGTTCTTTAGGTATAAACAGCGGCAGCAACAACGCCAATCAATAGTATTTATACAGTAGCACACAAAATGTGAGCAGTTAAAATTTCAATTATCTTTAGTTGCATAGTAATAACGATTTATATGTGAAATAAGTAAAGTTACTATAACAATTTTCGAAGAAAGAGTTGACCGCATTTTCCACAATAATATTATTATATGTAGTTTTATAAAAATAACACGAAACTTTATAGCTTGTTTCTATAAATTTCAAAAACAAAACAAGAAGAAGACAAAAAGAAAACCCCACAAAACAATATTTATAGAAATACTTAAAACACATTCAGGAAAGTGTTAAACCTAACAGAAGTCAACATTTGTTGGAAAAATTGTGTTCGTGAATAAATAATCTGAGTAAATAAACGACACAAGAAGTCTTAATTGTTGTATAAATTCAATACTTAAACAATTGAGATGATCGTTTAAGCCTACTATTTTTATAGATACCTTTTTATTACTATATGCCGCTAGTCTAAGTGCTATTTTTTTATTCACTACTGCACAAACGCTGTGTGTATACCACAAAAACAAAATATTAATTGGCTGTGGATTTTTTTAAGGTTTAAATTAAACTTCAAGTAAAGCTTTTTATCTGCGATGGGTTTTATTGATTATAAAGTAATATGTATCAACATATAAAGATATGTAGGAAATAGTTTGTAAAGGAATTAATTCATAAATATTTTCCTAAAACGTTTAACATAAATTTCTTAATATAAAACTATAATACGTTTTACGTATTTAATTTATTCGTTTGAATAGTTACACAGTGTGTCAGTGAAAAAAATGCACAGTATAGGTTCGATTGTACTACCAAAGGTTAGTAAAACTAATTTGGTTGTATATAAATATATTGGAATTAAGGATGTATACTTACAAAAAATAATAGTTCTTAATACATAGCGAATAATGATTTAAAAAATATCCCGTCAAGATAATTTTATTTTTTGAATTTTTTATTTCTCAAGTTCTTTAAAACTACATACATTTTGTGGCAAAAAACAACAATAGTCCGACTGAAGTTTGAAACATAGACAGGAATAGATTGCTTATGTTTTGAACTTTGGTTTATTTTGTTAAACTTTATGGGGTATATATAATTCTGATTTACTATATAAAATTGTTAATATAGGAATAGAGAGTTGCATTTAAATTATTGGAAGTGTGCTAAATATCAACAAAAGAGCTGATGATAAAAGCTTATTCTTCATAAGCAATGCATATCATTTTTATATCTGTGGCAATATGGAAGAATAGCTTAAGTCGACATAAGCTTGAACTAATTAAGTATTTTTGATGCTTCATAAAACTCAGTATAGTAATAAAATGTAAACTATTATAGAGCATATTTGTTGTATCATAAGTCTATTATCAGTGGGTAAAACTACGAATTTTTTGCAAGAACTATTTTTAGTAAAATTTACATTAATTTGAAAATATTTCAAAATTTCATATTTTGACTTTAGCTGTTCTTCCATACTGATATATAGACAGATATATATTTTCAAATTAAGGATGAATAATTATTAATAGATTCTGAATAAGAATTTATTAATAATGATTAAGGTTTTTTCACAAGTTTAGTAGTTTAACCAATTTTGACCCAAAACTAGCAATGTTAGTATTTCTCGAGCCAATTTCTTTGCTGTACTAAAAACTTTACAAATTCAAAAAAGCAACTTTGGAAAAATCAATACCAGTAAGTTTAAATTTAATGTCCACAAGCACTATACTTTCCCCCTTCCCTTAACATATATCCCTAGACCCAATGCACAGTGGGATTTATTCATACAATATTTGGCAAAAAATATAAGAAGTGCTCGTAAAATTTTGAAATTTTGCTCTGAGCCTTTGGTTAGCTCAATTAAGAAAAATATAAAGAATAGAACCCAAAATTTTCTTTTTGATCCAAAGTTTTTAAAACTTGGCATAGAACCTTTATTACCTCAATTAACGCTCATCACTCACCGCCCATATAACCCATATCATATTTTTTCCCACAACTTTTTGATTCTTTACCAAAACTAAGAAAATTTTAATTTTAAATTTTTTTTTATTTCATGAATTAGGAGACAAATTTTTTGATTTCATAAAAGATTATTAATTATTTAAACTTTTTTTTAATTTCTAGTATGGAGTCTTACCTTTCATTTTGTTAAAGCAGGAGCACCTAGCACGACCAAGGAAGGCACATTGTAGAACAAATTTTATTCTATCATATCTTTTAAACCATATGAGCGAACTTTATAATTTTTTTTAATATTTCTGCATATTCTATGTTTGAAAAAATCACTATCTAAATGAGAGCAATAAAATTATCTTGCGTTCAAACACTATATTTTCAATATTTTGGACTGAAATATGCATGTGACTTTTCTTCATAATTTCAAAGACAAATAAACGTTTTTGTGGAATACAATTTACAGATTTTTCATACTGAATAAATTTTTTACAAAACTGCATCATTACATTTTTAAATTTTATGTGTCGAAAAAATTAATTATTGAGAAAAAAATCCCACTGTGCAATGTACTGCATGAGTGTTGGCTTTAATAATAACAAAACAAAAAAGAATAGAAAATTTGGTTGATGTATATACAACTGTTTGATTATCTGACTTAAGTCAAAAGAAAATATTTTTATGAAAACATTCTTTTATGCATCTTTCTTTGTAATATTTACTTTACGTATACAGACAGGCCTACATTTTCAGTTTAATTCTCCTATTGTTTTGTTTTAATTTCATTCTCAAAATCTTATATGTTTGTTGTCTTTTGAAAAATGTTTATTTTTTTTTTTTATTTTTCTTTAATCTTAAGTTGATTTTGAAACGGGTTTATATTTAAAGATCTTGAATTGATTTCAATTTTTTTCTTTTTCCTCTGCTTAAAATAACAGGCGTGAGAATTTTTGTGTTTCTCTTTTGCTGCTACAATTTTGAGTGTAAATTCATAGAAGGGTACTTTTTTCTAAACGATTCATTGTTCATGGTATTTCTAAAGATATTTTCAAGATAGTAAAATAATAATAAATAGAAAAAAAAGTACAGAAAATTTCAAACAAATATATCTAATTATTTTGTTATGGGAAATGAACATCAGCTGGAGGGGTATTGTGTCGAATGGTAGTGATAAATGATTATTATGTTAATAGTATGGTCAACAAATTAGCAATAAAAATTAAAATTCTTTTAAAATAATAGGGAGTAATTTAAGTATTACTTTAATGGTATTTGTAATGGGATTTTTGTCCATTATTAAGGAATCAAATATTGTTGCATTGGTTAAAGCAAACGGCATAATTGTTTCTCTCTTACCTGTAATGTTTTTTGTACAATAGCTGAGTATTTACAATAGTTTTTCTAGGTAAATATAAATTTTAATATTTTTATTACTGATTTTTTTCTTGAGAAAATAACATCTGTTAACAGAGATTTTAGTAAAACTGAACATGTATTGTGTTCAGGTAGTGAAATCTTTAAATAGTTAATCTTATTCTAGGCATTCCTATTAAATTTTAAATATTTTGTCCACACTTAGAAAATTTTTGTTTTTAAAAATTTGTTCCATTTATCAGGTTAATTTAAGTTTAGTAATTAGAATAATTATTTATAATATTAAATACAAAACTGTAGCAAATATTTAGTTTTTAAGGTTTAACCCTCTGTCTACCATAAATAAAAATTGTCAGTAATTACTATACTAAGTCTATTACTTTAATTGACCCAACTGGTAGTTTACGGTAGTTTGCGATACCAAAGTGAATATACAAAAACAAAATATAAAATAAAACATATAATACAAGCAAAATGAACAAAAAAAAAAATTAGTCAGAAAGAGTTAAATCATATGGATTACCAATAATTTAGAAATAAATAAAATAAATTTACCTATAGATGGAGAAAATTTAACATTGACAGACTGTTAAAATTGTTTTCGAATTACACAAGGCTAAGGTGAAAAAAAAAATTGGAAACGACCTAGCGTGAAACATAAATTTTGTTGAGTACATTACAAACAGCGTCAAAATTTCAGAAAGACCATAAAATTCAGATATTAATCTGAAAAGAATCATTTTCAGTGATGTTCGTCCACTTTTGTATATCTGGATCTCGATTTATGAAAAAGGGAAGGTACACCGAAGGTGAGTCGCTCAAAAAGTTTTGCAATTTATTTTCAGTTTTACTATGCCTCTGTAGTTACAAACATTAATTAAACTACAAGATTTATGAAGAGGAATCAAAAAAAACTTTTCTAAAAAAGTTAGGCATTAAACAGAAAAGTCGAGAGGCTTGCAAGAACCCATGAATATGACAACAAAAAGGATGGATTTCCATTAGGACCAACCGTGTGTAAGGCAATCAAGCTGTTCAAAGCAAGATTTATCGATGAAGTATTTAAATAAGGAACACTAAAGTTCCTGCCCTATATGCGGAAGGGGTAAGATGATGAATAATCGAATATAATGAAGCGAAGAAACCGATCGAATCACTGATAGTGTTGGTTGAGAATAGAAAATAACTGCAAATACGAACTCAAAATAATTTGTGTTATTTAGAAAGAAAAAAAAAAATAGTTTCAACTCAAAACACTGAATATATTAGTAAGTATGATCTTTTTATTTCTTTAAAATATAAAAATATTAATTTCCAAGAAAGTTTGCAAAAATAAAATGTAATTTCATTAAAATAAATAACGGTATTCACACAGAGCTTGCTAATTTGTTAGTCGTTAATAGTTACTTTTTTACACTTATTTTGTTTTTGTATATTTATCGCACTACCGAATTAATATTTAACAAATTAACGACACGGCATCCCTGATAAAATAGTTGATAGTTGGTAACTCACAAACAGCTGTTGCAGTTTCTAAATAATAAAAGTCATTTGTGATACATTTCTAAAAAAAATATTTGTGTTTTGGCAATTTTCGTGTAAATTGAGAGTAAGTATGTTAATTAAATGATTTTTTATTTTATTTTAATAAATCATAAACTGTTCTTATAGTGGTTTACTACGAAAGTTACTAGACTAACAAAGTCGTTCACAGTTGCTAATTTTAAAAAATTAACAAGCTACCGAGTAACAAATTAACAAGTTCGGTGTGAATACCATTTAATTCATTTTAAAATTAATGAAATTTTAAAATAAATTATAATTAAAATAAAAGATATGCTCAGTTTTTAACAGCGTATTAAAATGTTTTTTAATTACAACTTATGGGTTTTTATCTTCTGCAAATAATACCAAAACTCTACAGTACAGTATTATTAATAAAAACGGAAATTAATTGATAAAATTAGTATTAATTTATAAGATTTATTATTTGTAAATGAAATTATTTACTATTATTTGTAATTTATTATTCCTATTTCTTTTAGTTAAATCGCTCCCTGACATTTCACTCTATTCCACCTTTGACATTGGCATCAAAAATGAGCGATTAGGAGAAAAGGATCACCCATTTTTAAGTACTTGAAAACAGCTAACTAATTAGCGAAGAAACTCACCACTATCAACATTCAACGACAGATGGAGCAAATGCTATCTGTTTTTAAGGCGGAATAGAACTATTCTTTCCACAACTTACAATACATTGTATAGCATGAGTATGGGTTTGTTCCTATGAGTATTGATTTAAAAAAAAAGAAAAACAAAAAACCAGTCACAACAACTTAAGCCTAATCCAGTCAGGATAACATTGTGACAAATTCAGTCAAAATGTAAATCAGAGACACAGATAAATTAAAATGGTTAACACACCTAAAACTTAAAAACAACAGCTGTTACGTAAAAACAAAAAAATCGAGAAAAAAGGGAGTTAATATATTTAATGTGCCTGTCAGGTACATTGTGGCAGGATAAAGTACAATTTTGGATTTTTAAAAAATAAAAGAAAAGTTAAATTGAAATTATAATTAAAAATTTAATATTTCTAAACCAAACAACTTGAAGTAGGAACTTAAGAAGTATCAGGAGCTTAAAACATAATTTAAAAATTGTATAGTGTTTTCAAAGTAAAAATGGTTCTCAGAAGCACATTTTAACAGGATTAGGGTTAAATTAAAATTAACTATGTATATACATAAATACCAAAAACTAGATTTAAAAGATACACAAATATTATTTTACAATCATTACAATGTGTTACACAAATCCCTCACTTATACTAATTAAACTATAACCTACATAATTAATCACATTTATAAACCCAGTTACAAGTTTTTTTTTCTATTTTAATTTAATTTATAATTTATTACAAATCAAATACTCTTTCCTCTGCTACTTGAGACATTCCCAATGCACACCACAATTATTGAGCTTCAATTTCATTAAAATATTTCTGAGGCTTTAGAGTTTGAATGAAACACAATTGGTTTGATTCTCTTTTCTTCTACTCGTATATTGTACATAAAAGTATGAGTATTTCTTTGATTATTTCTACATTTATTAGAAAATGTTATTTGTTATTTGAGACGAAAGCAATAAATAATGATAGATTATATATAAAATGGGGTTTCTACTGCACATTTACAAATGATTTTCTTGGGGAAAGCAACAAATCTGTGTTTTAATGTCAATTTTAAAATAACAATAAAATTTCTGTACAAAACATTTCTTTACCTTGAACTTTTTTTAAGATTTTTTTATTTCTAAGAGATTTTTATTTTATATTTTTCTCTTCAATTATTTTAAAAGTTTAATTTACGGAATGTACTTTTATTATTTAAAAAGAATAAATACATTTTACTTCAAACTTTTAATAATAATTTATTAAAATTTGTATTTAATTTAAAAAAAGTTATAGATGGAGTTCAATTGTTTACAGCGCTATATACATATATACTTACTAACAAATATTTATATTCTTTCTAGGATTACAGTCTAGCACCAATGTTAGGTCAGTAAATTTTTGTCAATGAGTATTGCGACCTCGAGTTTATCAGTGACTCTGAATGACAGACTGGAAAAGCAATCAGTTATCATCAGAACTTTTTCCAGAAATCTGTGGAAAGATGGCCACCGAAAGAAATATATGTTTTTTTTTTATTTAAGATGCAGTAATCTAACACACTACCGACTAGACTACAGTATAAAAGAATGAATTATTACATTGCTACACATATACATAATATGTATGTATATTGCCATAAGAGACATATGTATATACTTAAACATACATACCTAATTCAGTAGAAATTGTAACAAAATTTTTAATTTTCTACAGATTGTGATTTGTTTTTGCTGAGTAGATGGTACATTATATGTATAAAGTTCTGCAGAAATTGTTACACAACAGTATAATTTGATGTAGTTATTGTTGACTATCTTTACAAGGGTGCCTTAGTGCTCCAGTAGGTAGTGTGCTACACTGCTAGTCTCTTACTCCTTAGAGACCCTAGTTTGCGATACTACACCGTGCTTATGGCCTTACTCACTCCGCTCGTTATAATTAATTTTAATATAAATAAATATTGTTCTGTAATCAATCAATAATAATTGCCGAATTCACATGACCCGTGTATCGTTGTTTCATTGATTTTGACTACGAAAGTGTATGCTTGTAGTTAGTAATTTTCACGAAAATTCATGTGTTTTTAAAAATTTGTATTGCTTTCTATGCTATTAATTTAGAGTGAATGTCTATTATTTAAATGAAGAATAAAAACACATAAAAATTTATTAATTGTTAGCAGCAAATTTATTTAAAATAGAAAGATAACTAAGTGTTTAAATATTGAAATGAAATCAATGTACATAAAATAATAAAATTTAAATTAAAGATACATTTATATATTTGTGAATAGTGCTTTTCTTCTTCTTATGTGGAATTTGGCAAATATCTTTATAAAAATTATATGTAAATGCAATAATCAATAATATAACTATCCGAAATGAATTATTTAATTTTGTCTTTATGTGTTGTTTTAAATAAGAAATATGCTGAATAAATAATGTATTCTTGATAATTTGATTCTAATTTAAGTTTTTCGATTAGCCTGAGTTATTCTATTCTACAAAAGTGTGTAACATTTTATTATTATATTATATAAAAATAGGATATTATACATTCTTATTTGATCTCGCTGTATTGTAATCGAAATGTTTACCCAGCAGATAATTTTTCAAATTTGGAAGCAATAAATAAAATTGTAAGCAATAATGGAAGCATTATAATGCTTCCAAAAATGCTATAGGATAAGGTATTATTTTTGATTTTTTTATACTACTTGCTTACTGGTTGCAATAAATGTGCATTTTTATTGCATTTTAGCGGCTCATTTCATATAAAAATCATGCATTATTGATATGCACGAGTAAGTGATAGTCCACAACTTCTCCCTTACAAAATAGCTTATTGGTAAGCACTAATTTCTGCTGGGTAATTGTTGTTAAAAAGGATATGTTTTTTAAAAAGAAATATTTTGTCAAGATGAGAGAGAATAATATATGATATGTAAAATTTTTTTGTAGAAACAAAAATGCCATAAGTTTAGTTTATCAATATCAAAATTCGACAACCAAATAATTATTTGACCAGACAAAATTATATCCCGATTAAATGGATATTTATCATTACTCACATTTTTAACGCTAGCAAATTACTAATCCTTGATGTATGAGGACTGAAGTTAAGCTAATACTTTTGACTACTAGTTCTGTAGGGCGATTAACTACTAAATTACTTATAACGACATTAGTTTTGTTAAAAATAAACAATTTTTCTATTCAATAAAATTGTTTAACAACTTTAGTTTTAGTTAAACAGTTCTATTTGTGTTGTTAGAAGAGACACAAAATAAAAATAAACATTTTGTATTCTATAATAGAATGTTACTAGAATATCTGAAACTTTATCAGTAAACTTACTAATAGGTTGTCTAATTGACAAACAAATACAAATATTTTCAGTAAAATATAAAATTTAAAGTCAAAATATAATATGGTATTCACACTTATTTAAAAAAAAAAAAACTTTTTTCCTAAAATCACTACTTTGTTATAGAATAAATAGTAAAAATTATATAAAAAAAATAATATAAGTATAATAAAACAAAATATCTAGAAATCATAATATGTTGGATATATGACAAAATTAATAAGAATAATGTAAAACTTTGTAAGAAAACTGACTCGGCATACTGTTGTTTCGTTATCTGTTTCGTTGCTGAACCGCGCTATCGTTAATTCCAACGTGAAAATCGGATTTAAATTTTAACAAAAAAAAAAATCGTTAATAGTTACTGAAATGCTCTACTGATATATATTTATTTATAAGGCTGCGTCCACATTTGTCTAATATTTTATGAAGATATTTAATACAAAAATTTTGTTTAATTTAAAAGTTTGTCAAAAAACTATTTAAAAACAGATAACCCATATGTATATTACTCAAAAAAAGAAATATTATATATGTATGCAATATATATGTATATTAATTTTTAATTAAATAAGCATGAAACAATAAATATTAAACCAAATAATTGATACAAATAAATAGTGGTTACAGATTTTATTTATCAAATATTTGACTAATGTCAGCATAATTTAAATCTCTAAAAATATTTGGGCTTTACAATACGTAAATTAGCAGTAATAAGTGAATATATATAACGAGCGGAATTAAGTACCCTTTTAACTACAGATAAGGTAGTTATATTAGAGTTATTTGAGTGCTGTAGTTGTTTTAACTAAAACATCACATTTTGTAAGAGACTGCAAAATTATCTCTCCACGTGAGATAATCACCTTGTAGTAGTAAAGTGACTTCCACTGCAAGGGCTTAACTGCCTAAGCTGGCGCAGAGCAATAGCTCTCCTATGCAAGAAAGGCAGTTCAGGAGCAGTAACTAAGAATTATCCCATAGGCTGAATCGAGGATAAAAAATAACATCATCCTCATTTTCATTACTACCCTAATATTTTTTTTATTTGAAATTTTACAGCCAGTAATGACAAATAAATATAAAATATTTTTATAAAAGACCTCACGATTAAACATGTATTTTACATTTTATGTTACACAATACGTTTTTGCTTCAATATTTTGTAATATTTGTAGACATACAGGGAACTTCATTATAGGCTATTACAAAAACACAAAAAAAAAATTATATATAATTTTGATTAAATAAAATGAAAAATAATTACCTTTTACCTACTTTTTTTATTAACATTTTCAAGTGTAGGTTTTAATAGCACAAGTCATACACCTGAAAACAATGACAGCCAAACAAAAAGTCAACCTTCTGTCTAAAACCGTAAACGAAGTTGTCTGAAATTTAAGTTGTCGTCATGGTTTCAAAACATTTTTTCGTTTATTTTTACTCTTTTTTTTGTCGTTGCACCATTGTTAAGAATTACAAATAAAAAAAAAAAATATATGAAAACAAAAAGCGACAAAGTACAAGTAAAAGTGTTAGCAATTGTTTACGGTATGTCTGCCATTCAAGCAACAGCATCAGTCTTTAGTTTTTCAAAATGCGTTTATTTTTATCATCTTTTTCATAAACATTTTTCTTTTATTGGAAGAGCAATTATATCATGATTTTTATTGTTTATGCAGTAACACATGTGCTACACATCTATTGTTGCAGCAGTTAACGTGATATAATACTTATTTTTTAGTACTTAAATATGCGTACACGTTTTGTATGTTTCGTTTTTGAAATATATAATTGGGTGTTAATTGAAAACATAAATACGAAATGTAATATGAGAAAAAAAACACATAAATTTTACTTTTAATTTGTAAACAATATGAAGGGATTACATATATGGCGTGTTTATGTTTATTAGAGAGATGAAGAAATATAAATAAATGTGAGAAGAGGGCCAAAATAATTATTTGAATTACTTAAGTTAAGAAACTTTTCATATGTAATATAATGAAATTGTTTTTAAAAATTTAAAAAGTGAAATTGTGAAAAAAAGGAAATAAAAAATGTATTAACTGTAAGCACTCTTCATTTTAAATGACGTTGCAACTTCTGCGTGTATAGAAAACACAGAATTTTTTATTGCTTGAAATTATTTGGTACTACTGATGGACTACGTTATTTCTGATATTTTATAAGTTACACTGACGGCCTTAAGAAGTTATAAATACGAGTAGTTTAATGCAGAGGGATTAATTTGCTGGTTTCCCAAAAAATGCCAATTATATATATACAAAAATCAACTTAAAATATATTAATTTCATTTTTATTAGCTGCAAATAGATTAAAGATTGAAATTAAGTGCTTTTGAAAGTGTGTTTTCAGTCGAAAAGCATCACATTACATTTGTTAAGAGTGCAAAGTGATCCAATTGCTCCAAATGAAAATTGATCATACACAGGAGCCTTATTCTGTAATTCTCTTAAGCTAAAATGTAAAAATTTTGGGTATTTAAAACAATGTGGGCGTTAAAATATATAAAATTAAAAAGTTTAGAGGTAATAGACATAAAGTTTTTAATTTACAATAAGCGTTCAAGAATTCTATTCGTAGCCAAAAAGTCCTAAATCAAGTTTAGGATAGAGTTTTAGCATAGGAGAATTACAGAATAAGGACTCAGGACTTAGTTGAGTATTCAATGCTTTGCTGGCCCAAAACAATATTTCTTTCGCCAACTATGGATCTTTCTAAATTTGAATTGTTTTTTCTTATTAATTATTATCTTATTATTCAAATTTATTATTATTATATTATAATCTGTTTACGTTTCAAAGGATGTATGAAAATCTTCTTTTATGCCGCTGTAACTTTCTTTTAAAAAATTTTTAACGTCAATTTGTATTTATTTTATATTGATTTTGATGCTTTATTTCTAGGAAAATAACACATTTTTTTCTAAGATCAATACTTATGCTGTGCATTGTATTGAAATTTTGATTTCTACTTTATTTTTAGCCAACAAATTTTCAAAGTGTGATCGTATATGTTTCTTTTTTAGCTATTTTGAAAAATGTCATATTTTTTGTAAACAAAAATCTATATTAAAAAACAAAAAATATTTTTCGCCTTATTGGCAAAATACATTCAATATAATTTGAAATGTATGCTTTTGGGGATAAGCATGTCTCTATGGCCATTTTGAAAAACAGAAATGTATTGCTTTGTAAATACTTTTGTTTGGTTGTTATATACTAAATGGGATATGATTCGCATTTAGTCTATAACTATTTTAACATAAGTATTTATAGTTTTGAATAACACCTTTGGGAAAAAGTCTCCTGACGAGTCTCTTAAGCAGAGACGAAATGGCCATAGAGACATGCTTATCCCCAAAAGCATACATTTCAAATTATATTAAAAATCTATATTATTAAAATATAGTTATATATAATTTTGTTTCATCAGAAACGCTTTAATTCGATCAAAGTTAAATTCTATAAAATTCTTACTGGGGTTCGAACTCGGGTCTCCAGCATATTCTATTTGTTTATGTTAAAAATTTCAAAAATAAGTAATATTTCCAAAAGTATAACTAATAGCTTTAACAGCATTTAATTCGTAATGAATTTCAAATACTTTACACTATTTATAAAAAATAAAACAGTTTTATTAATTCTTTAATTAATTCCATAGGAATATGTCAAATAAGCAACTATATAAACCAATTTTATTTTTTATGAATACGGGCCTTAAATTAGAATATCAAAAATAAATTTCTGTCTTTCATAATTTAATTAATTTAAACATTTTTTTGTAAAAAAGAATTTATGTTATTGATCCATACATGTATATATGAATGTATATAAGTGTGCACAAAAGTGCCAATATTTTTGAGCACCTGTTTTCTGTTTATAATTGTACCATGTTTGGGCAGTTTTGTAAAATTTATTATTTATTTTTTTTTTTTATTTTAAATCACTTTATTGAGGGTTTATTTAAAAAGTATTGCATAGAAATGTGTCAAATAAACCGTCAATAAATTTATAATATTTTTTATAAATACGGTTAGAAAGCTACATTTAAATTAGGCAAATATTTTAAGAAAACAGGGAAGCAACTATTTTATAAAAAAAAAACAAATAAGAAAAAATAATATTTAATTAATAGATAAATGTTTTCAAAAAATAGGTTTTACGTATTTCTTAAACAAATATTTGCCTTAAGAGACCATAGTTATAAGACATTAACTCGAATTAATAACCTACACACGTACATACATATATCCATTTTATTCTTTTTTTACGTCTACAAGAATTATCTCCTTGATTTCTGATCTTTGAAATATATATTTTGGTAAAAATTAATATATATAAAAAAGAAAACTAATTCTTTTAGTCAAGAAAAAATTAATACCAATTCTGATGCAGCTGCTCAAAAGAGTAGTGAAATATTGATATAAACTTAAAAAAACATATCACTTTAAGTTAGTTTTAAATGCAAATTTCTTGCCTACAATATTACATACAGTCAACTGAATAATTCTATAATTCATATATATTTTATACTCAATCAATTTAATTTGTAGTTAAAGATTTTCAGTTTCATTTTAGAAAAAAAAAATATATAAAAGGTTTTTTTAACTGAACCAAAAATTCATTTCTTGCCTACAATATTACATACAATCAACTGAATAATTCTATAATTCATATATATTTTATACTCAATCAATTTAATTTGTAGTTAAAGATTTTCAGTTTCATTTTAGAAAAAAAAAATATATAAAAGGTTTTTTAACTGAACCAAAAATTCATTATTTTATTATTTACAAATTAATATATATTTATAAATTAATAACAACCGATTTCCTTTCGATTTGTATTTTTATAGTAGAACCTTTTTTTTCTGACTGATATCAGATACGATATTAAAAGGTTTATATATAGGTTTATGAACTGCATGAGTACGGGTGCTGTCCTTTTTTTAATAAAATTTTAACTACCAAAAACTTTTTGAATAACGTGTAATCAGTTACTGTAAAATTTGGTTGAGTATAGATAAAGGTTTTTACTTCAAAATAATGATTTTTCGATAGAAATTAAATCTTTTACAAGTCAAACGCAATTTTTTTCAACAGAAATTTAATGTTATTCCGTATAAATAAAATTTTTTTAACTTTAAATTAAATTTTTTCATTTCAAATTAAATTTATTTTTTATTACTATTTTCTTATACCCTAAAATAAAATTAGTTATTTAACTTATTCACTGCAGTGGCTCTCCATATACAGCTAACGATAAATTCATAGTCATATCCAGATAATAATAATATTTTCAATCAGAAAGTGTTACTGATTCCAAATTACTCTCTGGATCAGCTAGTAAATTTTGTACACAAAGTTTGGTTTTTTAAACACTTTTTCAATTGGATTTAGCATTGGAGAGTATGGAGCAAGAAGACCGAAATAATAGTTAATATGGGGCTAGAAAGGATTAAGCCCATAATATACCAAAAATTTTAAATAACACATTTTTTTAAGTTCTTAAAATAAAACTTAAAAGTTAAAAGACTTTCCAAGAATATTTAAAAATTTTTTTTTAGGTATCAAAATATTATCTTTCTAATATTAAAAAATAAAGGATGAAAATCACCTTATTTCTTTTTTTTAATACATAAATTATCCTTAATATATTAAAAAAAATTGTTTTATTTACCTTTGTTTCACAAACATTATCCAATAAATTAAACCATGCAAATGTGATTCTTAATTGTTGCTGAAGCTCAAAAATATTGAAGATATTTCCAAAATTATGGAAATGAAAAGCACTGCACTCGTAGTTTCGCAGAGTAAATTAAGCACTCACTTTATGGATGAAAGTTAATTAATAATTTTGAAGCATATTTTTTACAAATTTAAAATTATTTGATTTTACACAAAAACACTTCTTTTTTTAATTTAAAAGAAAAATATATAAACATTTATTTGTTAAAAATTTTAACTAGTGCTTCTGTTAAAAAAAATAAATAAATAAAACACAAATTTTCAACTGGTTAACACACAAAAAAAATATATTTTTTTAAATGCACTTTTATGATTATGAATTTTAAGGTAAGTTTTTGTAATTTTATTAAATTGAAAAAATTAAAAAAAAAATTTGCAGTACAAGTTAATTTTTTTATTTCTATTTTAGTTGTAGTTTTAGATAATTTAATTCACTTTAACTCGTTGTTGTTTAATAGCATTTACACTGAAAAAAAACAAATAATAATAAAAATTAAATAATAAAGCAGGTGTGAAAACAAAATTATTTAATAATTCTTTCATTTTCACTGTTTAAAAATTTTTTTTCTTTTTAACTGGCTTGTAGTAATTTACTGTTGTTCACTGTTTTTTAAAGCCTTTTGCTGTAATAACTTTGGTTTTCTTCAGAAAGTATATTAATTATTGTAAAACATTTTTTTTTAATATCCACGCCCTTTTGATTTATTTCTCTTTGACAAACACACACATTTGGTTTAATTTTTAGCAAAAGGAAAAAAAGTTCACATACTGATACACACACTCACAGCAAAATTCTATTCAAAATTTTTCATTTTTTTTTACACGTGACTAAAATTTTTATTAGAGGTCATATATGTATAAAAAGAAATAAAAAAAATATATAAATAAAACTAATAGAAATACTTTACAATTCCTCTGTTTCAAGTAATTTAACACTTAATTACTTTTTCACTTGCACTTTCATTAACCTTAAATGTAATATTTTTCGTATGTATAATTTTATTTGCCTTTTATTAATATTTTTTTATGTATTTGTGTGTATATAAATTATATGTTTTTTTTCAGTTTCACATCACCCGTGTATGTACATTTATTTAATGTTTAGTCCATGTCCTTTTACCGTGTTGTGTATGTCTCCAGTTTCTTTAAATGTTTTAGGCTCCAACGTGTTTTGTTGAAAAAAGGCATTATTTACCATGCCAGCCTGTCAGCCAACAACAGCCAGCAGTTGTAAGCCATGGCAGAAACAGACATTTCCGTTTTTGCCGTTATTTTTCTCTTTGTTTTGTGCTTTAGTTATTCCCCACTTTTCACTTCCCTTTCTTTGTGCTCAGACTTTTTCTACACACAAACACACATACCCGTGCAAATTTTTGTTCTCTGTGAAATATGCTTTTGCAGACTTCTCCAATTGCTGCTCTTTTCATGGTTGATTTTCTTTGCCACCCTCATTGTTTCGAAACTCTTAAAATATCATACTGAGGTTTTTTTGTATCAGTTTGTTTTTTTTTAAGTTTGCAGCGTATATTTACAGAACAAAAAATTTAAAAAACAACAACAAAATAAAAAAAATTACTGAATAAATATGTTGAATTCAATTGTACAACGAGTATTAATAAAAATGTTACATGTCTATCTTTTTGATCGAAGAGGTAACATTTTTCTTTAACAGTTTTGTTTTTTTTTTGTTTCTGAATATGTTAAGACTTAGGATAGGATAGGAGGAAGTGGCAGCCTCGTAATGACAAGGCTGCCACGTAAGACTTAAAAAAATTAAAATTTTTTCCTTTATCACCAAAAACTTCATAATTAGATAAGATTTTTATTTAAAAACCAATAATTAATATTTTTTTTATTTTATTCTCACATTTTATCCTCAAATTTTTTAAAAATTAATTTTTATCAAATAGCACTTTTTTTATTTGACCGCTAACTCTAACTACCCTAGCAAATTTGTCTCAATTTTTATAGAATAGGAACAACAGTATAAATTTATGATCACGTTAGGTAAATCTATTCAATGAAAATTGCCTAAAGCAAAAGTAACAATAATCAAATATTTGACGACAAAGCGCAACTATTTTTTGTTATTTTTTTATCTTTTCAAATATTATTTGCAAATTATTCATTTTGTGTAAAAAAGTTTCTTAAAATAAAATTTATTAAAATTTTAATTTGGAAAATCATTATTTTATGCTCTCGCATAATGGGATTAAAAATTATATTACTAAGAAATAATATTAAATATTTGAAATCTATTGCAATGGTCGCCATGGTCTAGTTTTTACTGTGTTATCTTAATAGACAAGAACTTCGAGTTTAAACCCCAGCTCTGACATCTTGAAAAAGAAAATAAATCTGAAAAAATATTTCTTTGGTGACTACCTTTTAGCAGACTTCTGGCAAAAGCTTTGAGAGTATCTAATTGCCATGAACAAGATTCTCAAGTCTCTCTTTCAGAGTCGACTTTAAAAAATAGGTCCCAGTCGTTATAGACAAAAATTTACACACACAATTTTACTTAACAATTACATATTTAAAACAGATAATAAAAAATATTTACATATATATTATTTTGATGGGTAAATTTTAAAACAGAAAAGAATTTTACTTTATTGCTGCTAAAATATTTCTGTATTAAGTTATAACTGTAGTTTTATAAAAAAAATGTATGCACTAAAGGGTAAAAGACAAAAAAGTGTGTCGTACGATATTTATTCTCACTTTTCAACAGGATTGTATAAGGCGTATTACTTTTGCTTTAGGGTTTTGGGTACGTTAAAATGCCCCAAGTCAATGTTTCATTTTGTTAATAGTAATCAGGGTATTTTTTTCTAGATGTCACCGGAAACAGTCTATATAAACAAATTATATAAAAATATTAAAATTGTTTATTTTGTTTTTGTCTTGAATACTACAAGAATTTGTAAATTTTAGTATAATAACTTCAAAGTTTTGTTTACAATTTTGATTTACAAAAACATTCACCATCATATGTTGGCACCTACCCTAAACTACCAAGTACAACTACATTAGAAACTAATTAAGGGCATCAAAGAAAATTTTAATATCAAAAACTTTCATTTGCATTCAAAATACGTGAGATCAATCCAACTTATTCGACGCTATGTGAAAAATGTTATCTTAACCTTGCATTAAGCTATGAAGTTGATTGCAAAACTTTTGCTTTTATATAAATTTTTTTATTGCTCACTATGAAATTCGTCTTTCTTGAAGAACACTTTTTTAATATTTTTTTTTTTCTTCTTATTTTTATGTAATTGAGTCTTTTTATTAAAGAAATTAAATTCTACATTATAAGATAAGATTTTTTTTTTCGTTTGTTAATCTTGATGTTTTGTATTTGATTGCTCGTTTGGGTTCTTAAATAAGCTGCAAACAACCCTTTAGTTTTTAGTAAGGCCTAGTGACTGTTATATTATATATACTGATGATGATGTCTACTAACAATTGCTATTTCAGGGCAATTATTTGTGAAACTCCTTGTAATATCCGATATCTGATTAGACATATATTATAAATTTGTAAATACACGGAGAACAGATAAAATACTATTAAAATACATAATGAATCAATTGGTCATTATTTTTAAATCTATATTAATTACAAAAACTTAAGATTGTACAAAATTAAATGAATAAAAATTGGCTTTACAATTTGAATGTTATAGCATTTACGCCCGCGAACGTGTTAACACAGTACAATATACATATGTATATAAGAATGAAGGACATGTTAAAAATCAAAATTAAAATTAGATCTCATAAAAACCAAAACACCACAAAATCTAATCACAAGAGTCTTCAATAAAAAAATAAACAACTAATTTTGAACTTCTTTTTCAAAATATTCAAATCAAGTTGGCTGTATCGGCAAATGAATTTTGCGTAGGCGGGTTACCTACAGTCCTAAACCTATGGTTTTCAAAATAACATTCCTGCATATCACTTAAAAGAATTAAAAAATCGTATTAATCAATTTAATGCGTTTTTGTTTTTAATAATTTTTAAATTCGTTTTTTTTTTTTTTTTGTTTTTGTAAACTCTTGTACTATAAAACGATCCAGAACAACTGCTTTATTTAAATTCAAAAAAATTTTATTTTGTAAGATTTGAAATAGTTTTTACAACTTTTATTTTATAGATATTATTACAAAAATAAATATTGAATTTAAGGTCGTAAAATTATATTATTTAAAATTTTCATAAAGGGCAATAGAAGATGTGCATGCGTAGCATTTAATTGATAAATATTTTCGAATAAGATTTTTTTTTTCAAAATTTGACCCCATTTAGAAGTATTGTATTTACGATCAGTTAAAAATGTTTCAGCTGCAAATGTCAGCTGGTCTAGCACAACAAATTTTGGAAACAGAGAAAAACAGACGAAAAGTAGGGAATTTCTGCACAAAAAGAAAATAATAAAAGCAACACCAACAATCAAATATGTACATATGTATATAAACAACCTAAATGAAAATATAACACTTCCAATATTTCCAAAAATAAGAATTCAAGCCAAACTAAAACAGACTTAAGAGCTCACAGGCTTTTAAAGAGCATAAAAGTTAAAATAACTGTCTCTCGCTCTCCCTGGTATTATTTAAAGGTTAAGTGTTGTTGGAATTTTCATTTTAGAAAAACAAAAAACCAAATCAAATATTCAAAAGGCTCTCCTTAACGATTTTTAGCACAAAATGGCAAGAAATATCAAAACCTAGTGGCAGAGAGGAGTATGAATATATACATTTCTATTCCTCTCAACCCTCTCATGTTATGTTTTGCATAATGTTTTTATTTTTAATAGAGTTTTAATATTATATTTGACACATAAGGCGCCTGTCTGTATGGCACACAAAATGTCAGGTTTTCTATTTGATTTTTTTCTTTTTTCCCTTGTTGTTCCTTTTATTATGTTGTTTGTGTGTATGTAGCATAAAATTTGTTCTATATAGAAAACGTAATGCAAAAAATGGTAGTAATTTAAATATAAATAGTACTTCTATTAAGGTACGTACATACACTAGTTAGAAAACAAAAAGTACTTTTGTTTGGAAGTTGTTTTAAAAGGAATTTCTAGTACCTTAATTTTCAACCCCGTTTATGTGTTTTTCTTGAGTTTTACTTGCAAATTCTTTGCTGGCTGTGTACTTTAAAATTTTTCTTTTATACAGCAGCTTTAAAAGGAAGCAAATAATAAAAAAAACACACACACACACATCATCCCAATACTGGAATTTTACTGTGTAGCTGTTGTTATTGTTGTTGCTTTTATACTCCTTTTCTCTTACTCTCGTATTTTGAAAGTGTGTATGTATTTGTTTGTCCATGGCTTGTTTTTACTACAACTGCCTGCTGATGGTTAACTTTTTGTTTTTGGTTGTCTTATAAGAATTTTACGAGAATATTGTGCAAAAAAAGAAAAAAAAAACAAGAAAAGCAAAAAAAGAAACAATATAAACACACACACAAAATAAAATTGTACTGGCGCGCGGCGGGTGTGGTCCGTATAAGATAACCAAAATATTAGTGGAAAATATAATTTTCTTTTTATAATAAAAATATTTTACTTTACGGTTTTATTTCCTTGATTTAAATTTTTTCAGTAAATAAATACTATGAAAATAAATTGCTTGCTTCTTTTTAACCCATTTCCCTATTTTAATATCCCTTTTTGATGCCTGTCTTATTTACGTTGTACTTTAAGTCACCCTGTCTTTCATATTTTTTACATAAAAAAACTTGTTTAATAATTAACCTTTTATTCTTCTTTTATAACTTCCAATTTAATTTCCTTTGCACTTGAACAGTAGCAATCTTTTCTTTTTATCTGCTTTTTTATTAAAACTTTTAATTTCTTTAGGGCTTTTCTTAATATTCCCTTATTCTTTTGCTTTATAAAAATATTTTTTTTCTATAAAGAACACTTTAATTTTTTTTCTCTTATTTTCTTTTAAATTAATATTTCCCGTCGTAACGCAGTGATTTTAATCCAAAAGACGCACACGTTAGCTTATCGAGCACAACAACTGAGAACTAAAATGCTCTTGTCAAGTACCACATACAGGAACCTGTGCTAACAGCCTGTTTACTTCTATAGTACTCTCTGTATGCAAGTATTTCTCTGTAGGCATGCATGCATGTGATGTACTTACTGTATAGACATTATTAAACCACCACTAAAATAAACAGAGTAAGTGATGCTCTTCTTTTTTTTAACGAAAATATTATGCGAATATCTCAAACCGGTTAAGTTACTTGTTTATTACTCCCTCTCATTGAAGTTATTACAGTAATCTCTTTTTTTAGTATACAATTACCCTCTTTATTGCAAATATATGCTCTGTTTTTAGCTTAAACTCTGGTTTAGTTTTTTAAGTGATAAATATACCAAAATAAGTAGTCAGTCATTTGTGGAAAACTCTTTTTACGTCTTACAATTTACTCTCATTTATTTTAAGAAACAAATAGAAATTCTCTTCTACTAGCAATTATTCACTTCAACATATAACTGTTAACTGAAAACCTGTTCACATTGATGTGTTTTAAGATGCTGTATAGAAATTCCGGTTTTCTGTCTTTCTTGTTAATTTTCTGTAGGGTTTAGTTTTTTTTTTTTTTTTCAAGGAAACCCTTTTCTTTCATTCATTCATAGTGCAGGTATTATATTACCTGCTGTTGAGGTTTCTGTTTTTGTTTTAATTTTTGTTTTTATTTTTTTTTAAATTCTTATTTTGTTTAAGTGTAAGCCTTTTTTATGGCTGCTTAACCCATTAACGGACTACAATGTTGGTTGTAAAAAATGACCTTAACTTTATTGCATTTTTTTAATATTTAAAGCATTAAAATTAATTGTTTTCTGGTTAAAATACCTTTTCTGGTTAAAATACCTGAAGAATAAACAAACCTGAAGCCACAAAAACAATTTTAGCTGCTAAGTAAGTAAGTTTTAGTTTCATTGAATTTAATTCATAACTCATAAAATATTTTTGTTGAATACTGAATACTGTGTTTTTCAAAAAAATTCAAAAAAATTCATGGTTTCCTAATAAAACCCAAAAGAATCGCCAAATACTGTATATATCGTCATGTCATCAAATCTAAAATTAGAAGACCAAACATGTTTTAATTTCCACATATGTCAAGAATCTATGCCAATATGTTTCTGCATATTTTGGAAATTTTGCGTCGTCTGCCCCAAAGAAGCAAAGCTTCAAACAAAGAATGGTGTGTAGAAGATAAATGCGAGGTTCAAATGCTCGGTGATACACAAATAAAATTTATTCGTGCAATAATAATATTAAAAATTATTTAGAGAGAATAAAGAAATGGGGTATGACCAATCAATTTGACACTCATTAAATTGCAGCTGCTATATGATTTCACCAAAGCAAGGTCTTAAAGCGATTCCTATCTTATTCAAATGTCCATTGAGGCTGCAGTGACCGGTTATTAATCCCGTTAATATCATAAGATTAACACTATAAAATCTAATGTACGACTAAAATTTCTTTCTGTTATAGTTATCCAACTTAGAAAGTCTAAGTATTGGATTTTTATTTATACATTATTTTTAAAATTTTTGTTGACCCTGCTGAAATAATGTTTTTCGATTTTAAATGCTAAGGAATCTCTGTGCTATCGAATACTCTACTCTCTACTAGTGTACTTGCAAAAACTTACCTTATAATCACACTTGAGTGATCAACGGCAGCAATTGGTTCATCTTTGCATGTTGATTGTGTGGTGAGTGCCTTTGCTAAGCAGGTTTAGTTGTAATCTGCTACTTCCCAATAGGTGGCGCTTTTCTCCTTATATTTTTTTTATTCTTTTTTTTCGTTGTAAAAGGTGAATAATATGGAAAGTCAGGAAGCGTTTTCTTTTGCTGATTGACTTCTGGGGGGGACTTCTTATTTTTTAATTTATAATTTGGAAAAAACAAAAAAATATCCTTTACATTTATTACCAGTCCTGGTATGAGTAAACCAACCAAATTCAAATAATAACCTCCGCAGGACGATTAACAGCTCAGCTTCAGAAGTATTTATTCTAAATTATTAGTTTTATACCTGTAAAAAGTATTTTTTCATTTGTATTATTTGGCTTAATTTGTATTTTCTAGACCTCTTAGTGTATTTTGTTCACCTGTTTCTTTCTTTATACATATGACCTGTATTAACTTGTCATGCTACATTCAATTATATTAATAAATAAATAAAAAAAAAAAAATAATTAATCTTTCTGATCTATAGTTGTAAACTTTAAACAAATTTAAATTAGTCCTTTTAGACAAATTTATTTGGCCAAAATCATTAGCAGTTTAGGTCTACCAATGTGCCAGTATTATCAGCATCTTTTCATTTATTTAATAATTTCATTATTTCCAAAAAAAAAAAATTAAAAACTAATTACTTGTTCTACATTTCATTGTAAATTTTACCATGAAAGAAGTTAAATTAGTTCGAGAAAGACATATTTTATTTTTCCATATATTTGAAAATTTTGATAAATAGAATTATTAGTTATAAAATTTTATTAAAATTACTTTTAAATACTACCGTGTATTGTAACAACAAATTGTAAAATTTTCCAAAGGTTGTTTCGGTATATTTTTTTAATGTTTTTTCAATATTTGAAAAAGTAAATAAAGCTTCTTGTTCCTTTAAAGGGTTAAAGGAAAAACAAAGTTGTGTTGTTATTATCTTGACTCTTTTCTAAATTAAAAATTAAATTAAAAACCAGTTTGGATCATTTGTTTTTAGCTTCTAGAGAGGAGATCTTGTAACACAACTTTTTCTCATATTACAAGCGTATAAAGCTTGAGGATGTATTTAAATATGAAAACGTTAAAACAAATATAAAATACGTTACGAAACGAATGAAGCGTTCAACATTGTCTATGATTAAATTTAAATTACTAAACGAGGAGGGTACTAAAAGTATTGGGTAATCGAGTTTACCACACTTTTTATTAACAAACGCATAGAACATTATATATACATATCTCTTAAGTAAGTATATTTATAATAAATATTTTAAAAATTTTTTTGGCTTTAAAAACTTAGAGTTATTTAAAGTTCTTTCTAGTTTGAGCATGAACAACCAACAAGGAATTCATTAACTTTTTTAATTCTTAATAGAAACATATAAAAACCTTTATTTTCTAAAATCGTGTAAAATAGTTTGGGATTTTTTAAACAGATTTATGTATGTATGTTATATTACATACTTGCATACGGTAAGCCATATATGGACTGCAGAAAACTATTGTCATGTGTCTTGCAGTCCTTTGTTTTACTAACACTCGTTAGTTTTTATATTTTAAACACATGCCAAATATATTTATGATTTTTCTAGCCACAGAACAACAAAGTCCATTTCTTAAAAATCCTTTTGCCAGTTTCCATTTTATTGAAACAGAAAAATATCTTTCTGCGATTTCTTTCAATGTAAATGAATTCATATAGGATGGCAATAAACTATTCCAAGTAGTGTATGTTCAAATTTGGAGACCTCTATGCCTCACAGATGTCAAACTGTTATTGTTAACAATGGAATTGCAACAAAATATTGATTTTTTAATAAAATTTATGAAGTGTCCTGAATTATATGAACGACTAATATAAATCTTATTATAAAATATGGCGCATAGTTTTATAAATAATTATTTCTTTTATACAGTAATCAGTTATTTTATTAAACTAAGAGTTAAATTAACTAAAATAAGACAAACTTGGAAAACATCATACAACCTTTCCTCCTTAATTAACTGCACGTAGCTGTACATACATAATTGACCATTACAACTCTTATTTTGTGTGTTAATTATTGAGTACCGGGACTTACAGTTTAAAGTTGTCTCCGAACGACAGACTTGAGAAGCTTACTCATGGCAATTAGCTACTCTCAGAGCTTTTGCATGAAGACTACTAAGAAATGGTCGCCGATTTTTTTTTTCTTTCTTTTAAGACATCAGAGCTGAGGCTTACTATACTATAGCAATAACAGTATGAACAAATTATTTCCAATTTATTTTATAGGAATGACTTTCTTTAACTACCCAAATTAATTAATATAAGAGTGTGTTAATTACTTTGGTATTCAAGAGTCTTAATTGCCATAGCACTTGGTTACTGATCTGGCTGAAAACATTTTGTAGTTAAAATGACACTATAGGCTGAATTGCGAAAACTTCAGTCACAGACTTGTGCTAAAATAATCTTACAATCTAAGCATATGTTCCATATTGTATAGAATTGGTTTGTGAAATAGAGCTAAAATATTAACATCATTATAATAAGCAAAATATAATTTAACAAATTTTAATGAGAACATTGTATATCTACGTATTTAGCATTAAGTTAGAATCGAAAGTGTTTTGTAACAACTGCAGAGGACTCACTTAAATACCACTTTTTAAAGTTATTTGTTATTTAGAAAATCTTCGTCTATGTTATATATCATTCTTTTTATTTTTTACTAACTACTAGTGAATAGTTTAAAATTTATTGCTTATACCTCGTAAATGTCAACATGCGGTCTTAGTTGCATACAACAAACGCATTAACTCATTTACTGTAAAATTTCAATAGAAAGAACGCACCTTATGCCGGTTCGTCGTCGTAAGTCCACTCATGTGGAAATGTGTGAACTTTACTTCAACATGTCACTGCTATTCTGGTTGTTCTTTTTATCGTTATCCACACCCAGCAAACAAAACGTCAAACATTTCAGGTTATATTAATTTTGTAATTTTGTAAGTTGATATAAAACCTAAATTTCTAGCCTATTTGCCGCCCATGGTTAGGGGTGTTTTATCAAATAAATTTAAATTATTGGTATGTTGTGCCTTAATTAAATAAATACTCGTATGTTCAATAAACCCGCACGAAAAAAAACATATATAGAAAAGGGTAATATTTTTCTGAGACATATTTTTTAGTATAACATGAATGTGTTTTCAAAATTTGCAAAACCTTATTTTTTTTAATAAATTAATAAAAACTTTGTCAAATATTGACCAATTTTACATGCGTCAATAAAGTAAGAGAACACTAAGACCTTATTTTACTGATATACACATAAGTAGTGTAGTCGCCGTGGTCTAGTTGTTATTGTGTCGGCTTACTAAGACGACAGCGCCGGGCTCAAATCTCAGCTCTGACAGCTTGAAAAAAAGAAATATAAAAAAATTATTTCTTTCGGCGACTACCTTTTAACAGTCTTCTGGCGAAAACTGTGGGAGTAATTAATTGCCATGAAGCTTCATGGACAAATATTAACACACACAGCATGAGTGCTGCAAGAAGCTAGGCCGTAACTGTGACACAGGGTTATAATGGCCAATTATATATGTATGTACTTATACAAGTATATACACATAAGACAAGTAAATTTGTCTGAATTTGTAAAACCCAGAGATATTTTTATGTATCATTTATTATAAAAATTATGTTATTGCGGTGACTTAAATGAGGTTAAATTTAAAAAAAATTTTTTTTGGAAAAGTATTAAATTATTTCTGTTTCTTCTTAAAAGGCCATAATTATATCAGTAACTAAGTTTTACGAGTAGTAAGAACTCAGACTGTTTTTGTAATGATTTCCTTATAAAAGCAGAAAATTACATTCGGGAAGGAATTGTACATCAGCCGAACTGAACAACTTTTCGACTCCAGCTACGAAACTTTAATCAGAGTTCTTTGTTTTTTTCGGTACATATTTATGCAAATCATAAATCACACTTTTTTATAGAAATCATATAGTGGAATTTATAAGGTGGTATTTTCTTTCTCTTCCATACGAAAATGCTCAATTTTATTTATACATAACTTTTTACATTAACAAAATAATAGTGTTTAAATAAAGTACACATGAAATCATATAGAATTGTAAATATAAGTTGGACTGTTGTTGTAGAAATGTATGTACAATGTGCAAATATTGTAGTAAGTTTTGAGATATTGAGAGCATGATATAAATACAGCTTGGGATTAATGACACATGCATATGTAAACAATTTTTTAAAAAGGAAAATATCATTGTTCTTAATTTACAATCAAAAAACTCTGGCATAATGAACGTAGTCTTAAGTACAATTAGTAACAATATTTTTTAATTGATTGCAGATTATTTGCGTTACGATATAAAATTAAAAATTTTGCCGACACATATCTTAAACTATAATAATTTCAATAAATATACATACAATGTTTTTACGAAACGAACAATGTAGAAAAAACTATTAATTTCTTATTAAAAAAATTAATTATGAGCTGGAGTAAGACATATTTTAAATTTTGACAAATAACACTTTTTGTAAAGAACTTTGTATTTTTCAATTTGTTTTTGGGTGTTTTTGGTTTCGATTTCCACCAGAGACCCTGGTGCCCGAAACTCAACCCAGCTAATCGTCTTTGTGACTCTGCTCCTTATAAAGGCCATGACACTCTAATATACAGTCGTACGATTCATTCACAAGAACATTTTATAGATTTCTGTCACACTTTTAAAATTTACATTAAAATTGCAACATTAGCGCCACACCATCACACAAAATAAGATGCGAAGCATATGGTGAATTGCTTTTTATTAACATCTTATAATATGCAACCTGATCGTATGGAGAAAAAAATTTGTATGCATTTTTTAAAAAAATTATGAACTTGTCAAATGAATTTTTATGACACACACACGATTTTTTTTTGATAAATCTTACGACTCGATAGGATAGTGCATTACGGCCTAAAATAAATAAATAACAAAGAAATTTGTTTTAAGCTCGCATTTTAATGTTTGTTGGGTAGTATTTTCATTGCTTTTGTATTTATAATCGCTCTTGCTGCATCACCTAATTTTTTGTTTTGTTTTGTTGTTTATTATGATTATAATTATTGTTATATTTTTTTTCCAGTGAAGAAAACATAAATTATAACAAAGGAAAGGTATAGAGAAAAATTATAAATAAATAGAAGGGTTCGTTTATGTTTATTTGTCATTTATTGCTCCGTTTATGTTAACTCCACTCTTGTGTTGTTGTGATTGTTCTATTATACTCGTACTTTTAATTTGTCTTTTGCTTATTCTTGTAAGTTTGTTTTTATTTATGTTTTGTTGTTGTATCTCATAATTAATTATTGCATGATTAATAGTTGTTTGGACAATCATTTGTATTGTATTTGTTGTATTGTTTTTGTTTTTAATGTTTTTACAATACCTCTCACACATACTTAAGCACATACCTACAGACTTAAGTATTTAAAAGGTGGTGTGAATGCATTTAAATATGTTAACTTCCACTGTGACCACAAAATTAAACGGACTCAACAATGAATTTTTACACATACAAACGTGTGAGTTTATATTTTCCTCGTTTTGTCTCTTAATCGTATTTTAATAGTAAGCAATTAATTTAATGAATTGTTTTTCCTTTTTCAAGATCGTTATCGAAATCTAGTTTAGTTTTGGAAATATAAAAAATTTATGTCCTTCGCACATGCAGAGTGATTGTATTTGTATCTTAGAATGAACACATGTTTTAAATGATTAAATACGCATTCATGTCAATCGGTTTCTGTCTTTTTAACTCTTTCAAGGCCGATTACCGCAAAGTATGTATGCTTTTTATTACATACAAACACTTGTGATGTATTAATTTATTTGGACAAAAAATAAACCGTGTATTGCTACGGATTTTTCAACTTCAGTTAAAAATATAAAGCGCCTTGTGCTTTTAATTTTTATCATTGTAATTTATGCAAACACACCCATTTTTCCAAATATCATAAAAATTAGAAGAAGAAACCACTAGGTATGATAAATTGTGACTTCCTATAACCATTATTCTTATAAATATAAACGATAAATATAAAGTCGATAAGCCTTAAACCAAGCAAATAGAGGAGAATTAAAATTAGAGTTTATTATTGCCTAGAAATTCCAGAAAGAAAAAATTTGTGAAATAAAAAAATAAAATATTCTGAAATTTTTAAACAACTAAAGAATCAAGTATTAATATCGTCGATGGAATTAAAGAACGCTGTAACTGACAAAACCTTACCAGAGCCTAAAAACCTGTATGAAAGTAGAAAGATGACACTCGTATTTTTCAAAACGTTGACGGCGTAAGTGTATTTCTTTTCATCATAGAAATGTGGGACCGGGACCAATCACTTACTTACTTACTTAGCTGGCCATAACAACCCGTTAACGGGTTTCGGCCTGCTTCAGCACTAGTCTCCAGGCGCTTCTGCTTAGCGCGCGCCTTCTCCAGTTGGTCACACCAATCGATGACAGGGCTTCATCAACCTGGTCCTTCCAACGTAAACAGGGTCGTCCTCTATGCCGACGTCCAGTGACCTTCGCATCGAAAACTTTCTTCGCTGGAGCAGATTCTTCCATCCGAACAATGTGGCCGAGCCAGCGTAGCCGCTGGATGTTAATACGCTGGACAACACCTACATCGCCGAGGAGCTCATACAGCTCATGGTTGGTTCTAATGCGAAACTCATCGCCATGCCTTAGAGGACCAAAGATCTCACGAAGAACTTTTCTCTCGAACACCCCGAGGACCGCTGCATCGGCACAAGACAGCGTCCATGCTTCCGCACCATAGAGAAGCACCGGGAGAATAAGCGACTTGTAGAGTGTTAATTTCGTCGCACGAGAGAGGTCTCTATTACTAAACTGCCTACCGAGACCGTAGTAGCACCTGTTGGCCAGTGTGATTCTTCGCCTGATCTCTAGACTGACATCATTTTTGCTGGTAATGGCGGTGCCAAGATAGATGAATTCCTTGACCACATCGAATGTATAGTTGCCGGCTGTAACATGGGAGCCGATACGATCAACATCCCTACTCGTCGACAACATGTACTTCGTCTTGCTCTCATTTACCGCCAGACCCATTTTAGCAGACTCTCGTTCAATAGCATTAAAGGCTGCGGTGACATCTCGCTTGGTATGCCCAATGATGTCTATATCGTCTGCATACGCAAGGAGCTGGACACTTTTGTTAAAAATAGTGCCATTACGATGGACACCCGCCTTTCGCAAAACACTCTCCATGACGAAATTGAAGAGGTCGCAGGATAAGGGATCGCCCTGTCTGAAACCTCGCACGGTATTAAAAGGCTCGGAGAGGTCTCTTCCTACCTTGACGGAGCTGCAGGAATTGCTCAACGTCATTCTGCACAGTCTTATCAATTTTGCAGGAATACCGAGCTCAGACATTGTGGCATATACGCGATCCCTTATCGGGCTATCGAACGCTGCCTTATAGTCGACAAAGAGGTGGTGTGTGTCGACTTGACTTTCATGGGTCTTCTCCAGGATTTGGCGCAGTGTGAATATTTGGTCAATGGTGGACTTACCAGGTCTGAAGCCGCACTGATAAGGTCCAATCAGTGAGATGGCGAATGGCTTCAGTCGTTCACACAATACGCTCGTAAGAACCTTATATGCGATAGGGAGAAGGCTTATACCCCTGTAGTTGTTGCATATTGTGGGGTCTCCCTTTTTCAGGATCGGACAGAGGGCACTGAGATTCCAATCATCGGGCATACTTTCCTCAAGCCATATTCTGCAAATGAGCTGGTGCATGCACCTAACCAGCTCATCGCCTCCATACTTGAAGAGTTCAGCGGGCAGACCGTCAGGTCCGGCTGCTTTGTTGTTCTTCAGTCGCCATATGGCAACCTTGACCTCTTCATGGCTGGGGGACGGGATCACAACGTCATCATTGATTGGGTCCGGCACAGCATCTCTAGTAGCGGAATTTGTATCATCATCGCTTTGGAGTAGATTACAGAAATGCTGTCTCCATAATCTCAGTGCACCATGTGCATCTGTAACCAGATTACCATGTTCGTCTCTGCAGGAGGTTGCTCCGGGTTTAAAACCAGTAGTAAGACGCCTTATCTTCTTATAAAAATTTCGAGCATCATGTCTACTCCTGCACATCTCGATTTCCTCACGATCACGCCTTTCTTGCTCCCTTTTCTTTCTTCTAAATAGGCGTCTCTCTTCCCTCCTCTTCTCTCTGTACACCTCCACAGTTGCTCTTGTAGTGGTGGACTGCAACGTTCTTCTGTAGGCAGCATTTTTTGCCGCAGTGGCCTCACGACACTCTTCATCGTACCATTGGTTTCTGCGGGGAGGACGCTCAAAACCAAGGACTGTTTCGGCATCGTTGCGCAGAGAGTGAGCAATGTGAGACCACTGTCCACCAATACTTTCGAGAGAGGACGGGATACAATGGAGCTCATTAGAAAGACGATCGGAGAACGACCTGGCTGTCTCTTGTGATCGCAGCTTTTTGATGTCCAGCTTCCCTCGAACACTAGAACGTGCCATATTCGCTGCGCATATGCGCAATCGCATCTTGGCTGCGACAAGATAATGGTCCGAGTCGACATTCGGACCTCTAAATGTGCGCACGTCTAGTATACTGGATACATGCCTTCCATCAATCACAATGTGATCGATCTGGTTGGTAGTTGATCGATCGGGAGAGAGCCAGGTGGCCTTATGGATATCGAGATGCTGGAACCTGGTGCTACAAACTACCATGTTTCGCGCCGCGGCGAAATCGATCAGTCTCATGCCGTTCGGCGAGGTGGAAGAATGGAGACTGAACTGCCCGACAGTGGGGCCAAAGATACCTTCACGTCCAACTTTCGCATTGAAATCGCCGAGGACAATTTTGGCTTCATGTGCCGGACACTTATCGTATACATCCTCGAGCTTTGCGTAGAAAGCATCTTTGACCGCATCATCCTTCTCTTCCGTCGGGGCGTGAGCGCAAATGAGGCTGATGTTATAAAATTTCGCCTTCATCCGGATCGTAGCTATTCTTTCATTCACGGGGGTGAACTCTGAGACAAGGTGGCGAAGTCTCTTGCTAACTACGAATCCGCAGCCAAATTCACGTCTGTTATCATGGCAGCTGTAGTAGATGTCACATGTTGCTTGCCTTGTACAACCCTGTCCTATCCATCGCATTTCCTGGATGGCGGTGATGTCAGCCCTACATTTTTTGAGAGCATCCGCCAATTGGATAGAGGCACCTTCCCTATAAAGGGTTCTCACGTTCCAGGTGCATATCCTTAAATCATAGTCCTTAAAACGTTTGCCATGGTCGTCAACATAAAAGGGGGTCCGTTTAGAGGCTTTTGCTGAAGTGTTCATTGAAATTATGTTTTTACGTGGTGGGTTTCAAGCCCTACGCACAACCCAAATTTAAAGTCCAGGTGATTGGACAACGCCGCATACATTAGTTAACAAGCTAGCGGGTGCTAGAATGTTATCCAGGAGGGCCGCGTGGAGGCTGTATGTCGACTTGAATACAACGGGAACAAGGATCGTTCTGGAGGCCGCCAGGTTGACCCCGATCAGAGACTTTGCATTGTCCGAAGTATCCCATCCATCCCATCCGGGACCAATCAACGCGTATTTTTTTCCTGATAAAAATGATGCAGAAAACGTATTTTCTATTTTTTGCCAATTACAGCGTTCTTTAATTCTTGCGACGATATAAAGCTTTATCAGTGGAGTAACAATATGAGAAAGTAGTATTTGGCTTACTTTTCAGAGTGACCACGAACAATTAAAATCGTTGTTTATTGTTTTGAAAGAATGACATTTTTTCTTTGATAGAAAACATTTCTTTTTAAGTCAATTTCTGATATCACTGAAGTTTCTGAATTATAACGGATATATGTTGTGCGAAGAGGTAAAAAGTGAGAAGTGTTGTGGATATTTAGTATTAATTTACCTACATTGTAATTGACAGGATAAACATTCGCGGTAAGATTGTTCCATAAACGAAGAGTGCGGCAAAAACCAAATTCCCTCTCGAGTGGACTAGACAATCAACTATAAAAGGGTGACCGGTATGAGAGGTGCGAGTAGTCCGTGAGATAATCATCCTGTTATGATGTAGTGGCTTATACAGCAAGGACTCAACTCGCTTAGCTGGTGGCGAGCTCGCGCTCCGGCAGGATCTCCCATGCCAGAAAGGTAGTTGAGGAGCAGTTACTAAGAATTATCCAAGGGGCTGAATTAAGGAGAACAACGATAATATAATTTCCAATATCATTATGATCTTTTATTCCTCCACTAACTTAACTTCACTGTGCGGGCTTCTTGGGAACAAATGCTGTTGGTATATACTGGCCATTGAATAATCAATCAACAGCAACTCATTTGCTTCCGGTTCGAATTTTTAAAGTAGGACATTGGTTTTTCAGCATTCGCCGTGGTCTAGTGGTTAGTGTGTCGACTTACTAAGACGATAGCGCAGGGTTCAAATCTCAGCTCTGATATATTGAAAAAATTAATATGAAAAAATTATTTCTTTCGGCGACTACCTCTCATTAGCCTTCTGGCAAAAGCTCTGAGAGTATCTGATTGCTATGAACAAGCTTCTCAAATATGTCGTTCGAAGTCGACTCTAAACTGTAGGTCTCGGTACTCATGGATTATAAAAATTAACACACACAACTTGAGTGCTGCGAGAAATTAGGCCGTAACACTGACACAGGGTGGTAATGGCCAATTATGTGTGTATGTATGTATGTACGTATGGACCTTTGTTTTTTCTGAATGATATCATATATGATATAAGTAAGTTTAAATGAAAGGTCCACGCCATCTTTCGCCCTTCTCCGCATATTTTCCTAGAACAGCACAACCTACTAAATGAGTATAACAAAAACAGAACTTGACTCAAGTTACGATTGTGTTGTTATACGGTAATCGACAATTCCATTTTTGTTAATGTTTATATAAAAAATTTTTTATTAGTTAACGACAACAGCTAAAATTTGCTATTGGGTATATCATAAATATAAGTTATTCTAATTTTAACAAAATGAAGGATTCTGTTGTTTACTGCTAAAAAAGTTGAATCGCGCTATTAGTTAAAGTTCTTACTTACTTCTTTACATAGCTGGTCATAACAAACCATTAACGAGTTTCGGCCTGCCTCAACACTACTCTTCAGGCGCCTCTGCTTAGCACAGGACTTCTTCAGTTGATCACAACAATTGATCAGATAGGTTCAACAACCTGGTCCTTCCAACGTTAACATGGTCGTCCTCTACGCATCTATAACTTTTTTCGTTGAAGCAGATTCTTCCATCCGGCCAATATAAATGGCCTTTCACCAAACATTTTCCATGACGAAGATAAAGAGGTCGCAGGATAAATGATCGACTTGTGTGAAACTTTGCACGTTTATAAAAGTTTAAGTTCTTACGAAAAAGTTAAAAAAATAAATAAAAATGAGCAATAAGTACATAATAGCAGCTTTTTACTGCAATATCTGATGTGGAAAACCTTAAAAAAATAAAAAAAAATTTGAAAACAGTTTTAAATTTTCTACTTCACCCAAGTTAAGTTTCAAAGCAAACACGGCATCAACTGTTTTTCTTCAAAATATTAATTGGCCTTCTAGTCTGTGCGTTTTAAATATCTTCATATAACAAACCGATACTGTAAGTACTTCAAACACCTACCGCTGTGAAAAGCAACACGAAATCTTTAAAGCAAAAACAAAAAAGGAAAAAAAAAACATTCTAAATGACAATTAGCAAAAGTACTGAAGCACAACAATAACAACATGAACGGAACAATAAAACAGAAAAGGCAAATTTACTCTAACTGCAACAAAAACAATAAGAGAGAAATTTACACTTCCTTATGGAAATTAAACAAAAAGAAAATAAAAGAAAAGGAAAAGATACACACACAAACACACTCATTAATACCAGGACTTCTTTGCTTTGGTATGTATGCATGTATGTACGTATGGAAATGTGTGTAAATGCAGAATAAAAAGAATAATTATGCAGCAAAAGAATGCAAAACAAAAGCATAGAAAGAAATACAAAAAAACCAAAAAAACAAAAAAAAAAAAAACAAAAATGTTTTTAATTCAATGACATAAAATTACATGCAGAAAAAAAATGTAAATAAAAAAGAACAACAACAGCAGCAGTCATTATATAGTTTACAAAATACTACACATACAGGCAGACAGACAGGCAGTTAGATGGACGGACAGAACAAAAAAAAAATTGGTAAAAGAAAGGAGACACTTAACAAAAGAAGAAGACTGAATATATTCATAGAATTATAACAATACAATATGATACTCGTATTTATTTAGATTATACGTATACACTCATAAAGAAATAACAACCGCAACAAGAAAAAAATTTAAAGGTCTTATAAAACAATTAAGAAACACAAGAAAACGGGGTAAGAATGGGGTATGTTTGTTAAATTTGCAACAACTACTTATACCTACAACATCACCAATTACAGCCAGACATACATACAAACAAACAACACTCAATTACCTATATATTAGCATATCATTCATGCAACGGACACATTATGAGTTTAAAAAAAAAAACACTTACAATAATGATAGTGCTAAAGAAGCGATGAACACTAAAAAAAATAACGTAAAATATTGCATACCAAGCAGTTTTATCTTTTTTTTTTGCAGAGACAATAATACAAAAAGATCTATTGTTAAAAATTAAAAAAGAACAGAAATAATGACGCTGAAGAACAAAACAAAAAAGGGTCCGCTGAAATGTTACTTATGATATACGGTAGAAATAATCAGTAATACACTCGTAGGAAATTGGTAATTCCCACGTTATAATGCGGCAAAATTGAAAACAAAACAGGTAGATAAGTGTTAGACTAAACAAGTTGAATTGCATGACACTCTACACTAAAGGAAAAACATATTCAATTGGTGCACGTACATAGACGACATACAGCCATAAACTGTTATTACGAAAAATGAGATCAATTGTGATAAAAAACTATAAACCATACTTTAATATTAATTTATTAAACTGTTAATTAAAGATGTTACAAGTGTTAACATAAACAAAATATACCCACTAAAACTGGTAGGGTACGCAGGCATGCCAAACAAAAATACAATAATTGCGGCAATAGGTATACCATAGCGTTTTGTAAATTGTGAGAGAAAAACTATGACATCTTACTGCAGTTTATAATACTCAAGAAAGGGCTAATTTAGGGTTTCAAATTGTTCCTTATAAACAAGAACGAATTTAAAAGATGCATAAAAGTCATAAGGCAAAAATATTTTGCTGCAATCTAAAAGTAGCCCAATCGCCAATGTCATATTTCGATGGCGTAATATTAAAAAGGTACATCTGGATTCTTTTGTTACTTTGCAAGGAAAGAAAAACAAATTTAGAAATAAAAATTTTCACATTCAACAAAAAATTGGCTCAAAGACAAAAGCTCCGGGTTTAAACTAATAGCTTAACAAAAAGGTATATTTTTTTACTAACACAAATATTCAGCGGCGTAAACCCCTATTTATTCCGTGCATTGTATTGGAATTTTTAATAGGAGAGAGTTTTTTTTTTTTTTTTGTATTAAGCGCCTAGCGAATGAGACAAGTTTCTGTCAATTTGATCACGCAAAGGCTAGTGTTATATCTACACCCTTGAATGATCAACAGTATTTGCCCTATCTGTCGTTGGCAGTTGATTATAAAGTGGTGAGCATCTTCATTAAGTAGATAGTTGTTATCTTCCCAGTAGGTAGCCAAATCTCAGCAAACTTCTGGCAAAAGTTCAGATTAATTGCTTGCCATGAACAAGCTTATCGTTTTCCATCGCCGTTTAATTGTAAGTCACGGTTTCATGGATGCACACAACATGGGTTTTGCCAGAAGTTAGGCCGTAACCCTGATACATGATTGTAATGACAAATTAAGTTCGGGTTAATTAAAGAAGTAAGTTTAAATCAAATGTCCACGAGCATTACTCTCTCTTTCCTAGACCAGCACAATGTATTGTATGAGTAGAGGTCGTCCCCTGAATGCTGATCGTAATAATGAAAAAGTAGAATCATTAAAAAATCGATTTATAAACGTTAAAAAAAAACATTTTCGAAGAGCTTAAAGGAATATGGTGTATAACGCGGGTAAGTCCAATTAATATATAATTCTTTTTAAGTAGAAAAAAATATTTTATTTTTTCATTATTTATTTCTGTACAGTTAGGCATGAAAATTGACTCTCATTTAATATTTGTTTCCACAAAGGCGTAGGACTAGTCCAAAACTAACCCATGCAAAAACATGGTCCATTTAACTTTGAGATGTCCTAGGACTGAACTATGTTACTTATTGGACTAACCCAAAAACTACTCCATGGAGTACATCAGAGGAGTAGTTAAAAAACTACCCCATTAACTACTCGACAGAGTACTCCACAGGGGTAGCTTAAACTACTCGATGTACACTCCGGTTCACTTATTTAAAAGCACAAAAAATCTCATATTCAGGAGCCGGTATCTTTTGCAATTTTTAACCGATTCCAGAATTGTAAAATAGAAATGGAAGCTAGACATCTTGAGATATAAACAAAAACATGACAATGGTGGTTTCTTAACTAAGGAACCTTTTTTTGAGGAATTTATAAAAAAAATCTAAAAATGTGGTATTTTTTTTTTGGTTCACTTGAATAAAGGCACTTAATTTTAACGACTTGGATTGTAATCGGCCAAAGCTGTGTAATAGAACTTTTGTAAATAATGTATTATATCGCAGAGAACTTCATCGTAATTTTGTCATAAATGTGCCGTCTTCAATAAATTATTTTCTATCCCGAAATGCATATACCTAGCGGCTTGCACAATCAATATGTTTGGAGCTATACCAGCAGCATCATTGGCACATACACAATATGTTTCCAGTATTATCAAAAAATCTCTCATATCCTTTATTAAAGTTCTGCTTTTCAATTGTTATTGTTCTATTTTGGCTAAAGTGATGGCTGAAAAACTAAATTGTGTTTTAACAAAAAATTTAAAGATTAACAAAAACAATTTTTTAATTCCTTGGAATGTGACAGGAAACATTTTCTTTAATGTGAACAAAACAGCAGGAATACGTTAGAAAAACCTTTAAACACTGTATCACTGTAAAAACCATTCACCTTTAAATATCAATGTGTAAACACCGTAGCCTATGTTAACTCAAAGAAAATCGTCTTAGCCTGCATGCATTTTAATAAATTACTACCTGTGTAAAAATCCCAGAAAACATTAGAAATATCATTTATTCTACATTCATGCAGCTGAGTCTTTCGTGGGTACTCTTGGCGATAAAAATTGACTATTGCATACACATTTAAAAAAATAGTTTACAAAAAAATTCGTCCTTTAATATAGGAAGTGTTTAATTTGAAGTAAACCCAATACTTGTAAAGTAATTATAAGCAATTTATGTGTATTATTACAATTTTAATTGTGTTTTTTTTTCGCTCGTTGGTATTGTATCTGTAATATTGAAACCTGCTGTCTTAAAAACAGATTCCATAGGTGTTTGAATTGTGTGAAATTTTTATTTGAAATTTGTCCAATCATTGATTAGAATTATTGGATTAATGTTGTTTTAATAATGCCCTGTAGAATAACGCAGAGTTTGCTATTTTAACGGGGGTTGAATCACACAAAAAGAAAGAACAATTTGTAACCATCATTCTAGACAATAATATGTAAGAACTAACAATTATTTCTAATAATCATTTAAGTCAGACAATTAGAGAACCTTTTTTTAAAATCTACTAAAAATCAATCGTGAAAGAATCAAATGTGACTGAGAAGTTACTTATAAAAAATAATTTAAAATTAAAAAATAAGTCTGATAAATGACTGTAAATTTATATAAAATTGGAAACATAAAAGAGTAATCAGGAAGAGTTGCAACAAAAGCTGTATTTCCTCCTGACAAAACATACTTTTTTGAGCCAAATCATAAATGATTATTTTAAACACCTTAACATATTTAAATAGGACTCTAGTTTGATAGAAAATTAAATAAAAAACCTGCTTACTTATGATATATAAAAGAAATTAATATTTAGTCAAGCCTGATCGCAGTGTTTTCTGCTTAAATGAGTTCAAGACATTTATTGGTTCCTATTCGTAGTCAGAAATAAAGTCGACTTTAAGAGGAATAGAGCTGCCTTTTGTATAAGTCGACTTTAACGCATTGATAAACAACTTAAAGTATACTTTGGCAATAAAAGACGGCTCCCAAATTAATACCAGGTAAACCAAACAGGTTAACAAGAAATGACATTGACATGAAATCATTTTATTTTATAAGAAAACGTTGGGAGGTAGTTCAGCTTAAAATATGCTTTTATGTTAACCACAAATACTAAAGACTTAATAAGAGCTTTTTATTTAAAGACTTACTTTAGCAAGAGTTATCTTTTGTATATGAATATTAATAAGGGCCGATTGCTTTTAAAACCATTTTTAAAAATTGATTCTAAAATAGGAAATAATTTCATTAAAACCACCCTAGAACTAAAATTTTAATCGTCACATCTTTCGATGTACAATCAGTAAGACCAAAAACATTTTTCAGATTACGGTACGATTAAACGTAGTTGTTTTGCTTTGTGTAAGTTCGGAATTACGAAATACGTTTTCCTCTGATTTTTTTTTTTTTTAATTGGTTAAGTGCGAACATAAAGAAAAAACTTTTTTTATTAATTACTTCAGAATAAAATATTACTAAATGAATTAAGATTATTTTTTCAATGAAAATGAAAAAAAAACTGTACACTAGCCAACTTCTTTGGTCTTAAACATATTTATGACAGTCATCAGTGTTAGAAGTTTATCTGAACAGACTTGATTTGCAAGATACAGTATACTAAGTTATTCGCATTTACACATATTTTTTGAAATGGTGTTCAGAATTGCACTAAGAAACCGCTCCCTGATATTCCAATCTATTTCACCTTAACCTTTGACAACGAAAAACGAATGATCAGGAGAAAAGCGCCACCTATTGGGAAGTAGCAGATAACAGCGAAAAATCTACTTTGCGAAGGCACTCACCACAATCAACATTCAATGATGGGGCAATTGATGTTGATCATTCAAGGGTGGAAGTATAACGCTGGCCTTTGATTGATCAATCACAACAATTTGTCTCGTTTCTAAGGCGCTTAATAATGTAATAAAATACATATATGATTTGTTGTCATAATGTACTGTCCTTTCCACAAAAAATTCCAGTACAATACACAGCATTTAGTAGGGGTTTTACCCCTAAGTATTGGTCTCAATAAAAAAAAACATGTAGCTTAAATTAATTATTAAAAATTCTTATGCCCTTTATATACAATTTAAGTCTAACCGAATAACCCCTGACTTATGAGTTTGGTCCAAATGAATAGTTTTTCAAAGACCTGCGAAGACCAAATTTTGTTATAAGATGTCAAAACATTAAAAACATTGTTAAAATACACCGGTTGCTGAAAACGGTGCACCAGTTGATGCAAATAGACTAAAAATAAAAACAAAATATACTCAATGAAAAAAATCTTTGAAATTTTTTATATAATAAATGTTTATTCGGCAGATCTACTCTCTTTGGAATGAACGCCAGCTCGTCTGGAACTTTATAGGTAGATATGTATGTCTTCCAGAAAGACCATATGTTATTCTAAACTCATCTTTTTAAATCTGTAAAATACAAAAGCATTTTTAAAAAGTCTCGAAATGGAATTTGAGTCTTCATATAGTGAAATGTGTCTTAAATCGTAAAATATACACTTGAGTGCTTTTTTGACTCTTAAACTATATGATCAATCCTACAGAGAAATTACGGAGGCCATATGTTAGAGATATGGCAATGAAATAATAAGATCTTATGCTTATGAAGTATATAGGGCACTGTTATAACAGATTTTTGTTAATTATTTGGGTAGTTGTAATTTTTTGTCTCAGAATTTGTAGTTGGTTTTGACGGACACTTGTCAAATTTAACAATTACTTTTAATATTATAAATCGACATACTGTACACGCAATAGTATCCATGCGCCTGCCAAACAGACACAAAATTGTTATATTCCAAACATAACAGAATTACATACCCACTGTGAAACTGATTTTTAGAAAATCAAGGTCTGCTTTGTAAATTTTTCTAGCGTCAACATGAACATATTACGCCAACATGTATGCATAACGATAAAAGCCATACAGAAATACAATAATGCAACAAATGCTGCATGCATGTACCTGATAATTTATTTGTTTTGCTTAATTTTTTTTCCCATTTTTGTTGTTTTTACTTAACACTTTTGTATGCGATAATAAAACTAAGAATTACTAAATTGCCCTCTCATTGATATCATAAATTCCCACGTTTAGTGTTAAACAGCAGGAACAACAATGCAAGCAGCACAAAGTCAAGGTGTTAATATGACTTTAAAAAAAATCCGTAAAGATGACGCATAATAAGATTTTCTTAAATGTTTCATGAGCATCTAAAAACACACATACTACAAGGAAGTTAAAAAATGTACAAAAGAATAAAAGTACAGAGTACGTTAATCATGTTAAAAGAAACAAAAATAAAACTTATATGGGAAACTTCGTATCATTATGATGATGACGGGCAGAAAAAACAAAGCAATGAAATATGATGTTTTAACATTTGGCAGGTAGTGAAAAGAAAGGACAATAAAATAAATTCACAAAATATACCATTGTTCTCAAAGCACTACAAAAAATTAATATCCTTTTTATCATACATTTTTATGAATTAGGGGCCAAAGCTGCATATAAACCTACATATGGACAAATGCGTTTATGTGTTACACTATAGCTACTGGAAGACATACACAGGCTGGCTGCACAAACGACATGCGCATTTTTACACCGCCTTTTGGGTCTCTAGCCAGGCATTTAATAAATAAAATATAAATCAGAGCGGAACGAAAAATATTATCATAAAAAGAAATGGAAGAGGACTAACATAGCTTAGCAGGAATGAAATTCAGGTGCTAAACATTTTCGACACTATACGCCTTATTCAACTTAACGAAACAATTGAGTTGCCAAAAAAAATTAGCAGCAAATAAATTATGAAGAAAATTAAAAAGAGAAACTATTTGAGAATGAAAGAGTTAGCCAGAGAAAGGGAGCACTTGTTAAGAGAGAAAAACAAAAAACTTGCGCAAAACAGTCCCTAGTTATTTAGATACGAAATACTCTCGTTTTTTTCAAACAAATTCGCTGGAATATTCTTAAGCAAATCGTACAGGCGATTAAAGAATTTAAAAATTCACCTCTTCGTTATTTAAGTATCCTATTTAGCGAACATATAAACTTAGGCGAATTCATTAACTCTTTGCCATATCAAAATTCAGTATAGAAAGTAATATGGAGAATACAAGAAATTATTACTTTAAACGTTCAACCAAAGTAACTTTAATAGCTTTAAAAATATATTCATACTATTTGTTTTTATACATACATACTATATCGGAATTTTGTCTCGAATTAGAAAAAAATTGCTTTTAAAACATTTCATCCAATAAATTATTTTCCGAAATTTCTCACCTATAAAGTAATAGCTTTAAGAAGAAAAAAATTTATTTTTTTGTATTAAAATTGTTTTAGCACGAAATGGAGCGTTTAAAGTCTTAGTAAATAGGCTTTAAATTACACTTAAATAAAAATATATGATAAAAAGAATCTATTTTTATACATTATTTAATGGAGTTTTCCAATTACCTCTGACATTTTACTCAAACTAATGCATTTATTTAGATTTTGTATAATTACTAGCTTGGGGTCTAATATCAGCTTAATAATAATTTAACTGTTATGCACTTAAAAAATTGTATCTTTGAAGGAAAATTATAAAAATTAAAACATTTTTAGTATATTTATTAATTCATAAGCCAATGAGTGAGTTCATATCGTGTAGGCAGCATTAGTAACTCATGTACGAATTATCAGCACAAAGGTTTTTTCTTTACAATTATTTTAAATATTTAGAATATAAATAATTCTAGTTTATCTTTATTTATATTCATTTGGTTATTAAACTGTGAATTCATTCAACGAAATTGTTTCAATTTTGCAATTAGAGAATTAATGTGGAACATAAATATAATATATTGTCGAGAGACTTACTAGTATGAACTTCCTGAATAGAATCTTGTATACAATAAAACTACATATTCCACTGCCTATGAGGGGAATGCTCTTAAGAGTTCAAAGTTTAAATAGTGTTATATGACTTAATTACGGGGGTAAATTCATATTTGGATTTCATTTAACATTTCAAAGACAAAAATAAGAAGAAACTGTTATTTGGCTAATTCAATACTAAAGCCATAAACGTATTGTTATATAGTATTATATTTTATATATAATATATACATATGTTTCAGATTTCGTATAAATTATGCAGTGAAAAATTATTTCAGAATATAGGATTCTGCTTTCCCAAAAACTTTTCTTGATTTATTAATAGTTTTAGCAAAATATGGTTAAAAATTAAATTTTTTGAAAAGCATGTCGTCATGCGGAAGGTTAAGTGCTCTATCAGCCATTTTATACATATCGAGTTAACGATGCCAAATTTTTAAATCTGAAATCAATTTTCGGCTATCTCGTCCAGCTTCTGAGATAAATGGTGTCTGTTTTGTTCTATATCCTTCAAATAAAAATTTTTGTGCTAAATTTTATCTATTTTCTCAAAATTCATTTTTGGCACATAGACCCCTTAAACTCCCGCAAGAAATTGTATATACTTTTTTTTAAATTAAAGTCCAATAAGTTCATAATGCATATCGTCGTGCGGGAGTTTATGTGCTCTATACGCCATTTTATATATCCATTTTAGGTTTTTGACACCAAAATTTTTAAAATCTGCAATCCGTTTTCAGCTATTTACCTCCTAAACTAGACGAGATATCCCAAAACGGATTGCAGACTTGAACAATTTGAGATCGAAAACCTAAAGTGACATCATTAACTCGAGATATATAAAAAATATGAAATGGCGGATAAAGCACATAAACTCCTGCACGACGATATGGTGAAATATTTTTATGAAATTAAAAGACAATAAAAGATACCCAGCAGAATTTTTTTTTGTATAATAACAGTAAATAAAAAAGAGTTGTAAGCAATAATGGAAGCATTATATTGCTTGTTCATACCTTAAAGCTTCTAAATAAAAACGCTACATGGTAAGGCATAATATTGGATAACAACAAAATAACGTCTTGCTTAGCACAATTTTCTTGGTGAGTATTTTCTTTATACGGTTGTAAAATTTGTCTGCTCAACACCACTCTCTAATTTTCACGAATTGACTTAATGTTGCACTTTAATACTTTTTTTTCATTTGAAAAATTAAAAAAAAACAGAGTTTTATTTATAATTTTTACAATATTTCAATAACAAAAATTTAAATTCATAATTCAATCAGTTTTTGTGTTTTTAAATTAAAAACATTGGTAATGTATTTACGAGTATTTCCGGAAAACCCTATAGTTTTTAATGTTTATAAAAACATTTTTATAAATCTGTTTCAAATTCACTCATATATATTTTATGGTTTTTGTTTATAAATAGTATACAGATATGAAATATTTTTCTAAAATAATTTTTAAATTAAAGCGGTTTAAAAATAACGGCAAACATAGCAATCACTACGATTTTATGTGTTTGTGTTTTTTTTTTATTGTTTATTATGTTCTGACACGTTTGCAATAAAGAAAGTTTACCGCTATTAATCGTTGTCGAAATTCTGAAGAAAAATATTATACACCTTTCGGGATTTAACGAGATTTCTTCTTTCAATGAAAAAATATCCTGAAAAATAAAATTCTGTAAATATTTTGGGTATTCAGTATCCTAAAAAAGATATATATATACATTTACAATTTAAGAGACAGATTAATAGGTCCGTGTCATTTTCAGTTTAGCGGTTTTTACTGTTTCTTTTAACCTTCGCATTCCCAAATCTCATTACATATGTATATGGTAACTCGAAACCCACCCGGGTGGGTTCTTTACATTTTGTATGCATTTTAAAAAAAATTTTGTCTATTTATATAGTGAAATGTTATTAAAAAAAAGATCAAAAACTCACAGAAAAGGATAAAAACTGTCAAAAGTAAAAATATAAAAATTTTATAAGTACTTATGTTTAATAGAAAATTTTACTATATTGTGTTCGAAATTCGTACAAGGCGTTGGTCGTACTCTGAAATTATTTATCATATATAAACATTTGTGGTTTGAAGAGAGTGAGAAAAAAAAAAATAGAAATACTAGAGCTAAATTTGTATTATTTTTTAAACCATTGCTATTGTAGCTATTTGTTTACTGCAAAAAAAATTTTCAAGTAATTTTCAAACTGCATCTAATGCATGTATATTTGTATATTTGTATAGAAGCAATACGGGTTTAATAGAGCTGACTGATAATTTGCTGTAGAAAACCCTCTGTCTACCGTAAGAAAAATAAAAAAAAAAGAATTCAGTAATTTTAAAACTAAGTCTAATGGACCCATCACAGTAATATTTGCATGGGAGTAGCAAGCGTTTAATAGGCCCGAGGAATACCTCTAGAATTAATGGCAAAGAAAATCATCTCCAAAATAGTTTGCCAGGATTTTGAAGGCTTATCGGCTACATTTTGGTGAAATAAATTCTTCAGATTATGAAAATAGTCTTCTTGATATTTCGAAATCTAACTGAAAAACGCGTAAAATATACGATGACTGTAAACGTCCAGTATGCATCAAATATACCTAATAACTGCTCTTCGCTGAACATAGTTTTGATATTTTTTTAATAATAATAAAAATTAAAAGTTAGATAAAATACTAATCCGAATTTTAAATTTTAATAAACGATAAAACATACCCTGCAGTTTTATTCTGTCAATTGACTCATTTTTCGGTTATTTTTCTGACTCAACGTTGCCTTTTTCGATGTCAATTCACACTTTTCTCTCCCTTTGTTTAGAAGCGGTGTTAATTTGAAGTTATGCCTGTATTCAGAAGCATTGTCAATGATAAGTAGTTGAATTTTGTTGCTATGTGAGTAAATGTGTATGCAGAAAAATTATCCGTTATTCGTTTATTTGGTGAGTTGTGCACATAATATATGCCTCAGTTATTGGCTTATCAGGGAAAATAAGTTGTAAAGTACTTTGGAGTACATAACCGTATTCACCAGTTAAATAACTGGTACGATGGCATCAACCACGGGATTAATACTGTGGCGCTATTTATTTCACCAGACCGAATTAATCAGTTAATTTACTGGTACGACGGCATCAACCACGGGATTGATACTGTGGCACCGGTAAACAGACTGTCCCATAGTTACCTATAGGGGGGTCAATTGACTGTTCCTACGACTACCACATGTTAAAATCTCCGATCGTTTTACCGGTAAAAAGACTAACAGTGTCCCTTAGTGATAGGTGATAGTACCAATTTGGGGCCGGTCCAGCGCACTGCAGGGTAACTTAAGAAATTGCAATATTTTAATTTTATTTTTTTATAAAGTAGCTTATCAGGAGGAAATCGAAAACACAAGCAAATCCAAAGAGCTGTAGAAATTTTAAAAAAATTTCATTTCAAGAAACTTGCTTAATCTCAAACATACATTTTGTTTTGTTAAAAAAAGAATTAAATTGATTTTAATTTACTTTCGGGTACCAGTGTAACCGTGTACATTGGTTACACTCTAAAACTTTTCCAAAAATTTCGGTTCATATTATGTCTAAATGTGTGTTGAAAATTTGTTGTTGTCTAAAATTATATAAATTTCATTCTTAATTTTAAAGAAAGTATAAAATTTACACAAAAAAATAAATTTGCTATCAAAATTGTTTAGGTTTAAACAAGTTATGTTTAAATTTACAAAATAATGTTTAATATTAAGCACATTTGCATAAAATCAGTTACAAAATGTATAAAATTAAGCACTTTTGCCTAAAAATAGATATAAATGTGTAATATTGAGAACATTTGAGTAAAAACGATATGAAGACGTGGTAAGAAAGCGACAAAAAAAGAAGAAGCATTCATTTGCAATAAAAAGTTCAAAAGAGTCGCGTCATATTGGTATTTATTCTAATTTATAAATAGTTTATAAAGTATATTAAAGTGTATATTAATTATTCACAAAAAAATTGTTGTGTGGAATTTGTAGAAAAATGTCAAAGTTTATAAGTTTATCACTTAATGAAGAAAAATGCAATGTTTTTAAGTGTTTGTATTCAAAATGTGGTAAAATATATACCAATTATAATTCCTATGCAGTTAATTTCACATAGAGTCACTCTACTAAAAGTCGCATGTGCAATAATATATAATTTGAGCCATTGATATCAATAGTTGGTAAGCAAATCTCTTAATATTAATTATTTTATTTTACTAAAAAGCTTTTGTATTTGTAGAAACATCAATAGATGTTTTATGTACTGCATACATTTGGCTTGAAAAGGAGATTACGTCGAAAGAGAAGGATTTCAACATACTGGATATTTTTCTATAGTTGCTTTGTTACTCAAAATTTTGGATTCTCATTGCGATATTTTTTTAGATTTTATCCTTCGCAAATGAGAGGAAAAAAGTGTCAAATAAATAATTTAAGAAAAATTAATACTTTAATACGAAAGCTCGATAATGCCATATAAAAAGTGATTTTTTATATAAATGTTATCATTTATTTAATTCTTTATATTAGAAAAAATGTTTTTTTAATTAAACTATTTTTATGTACATTTAAACTTATGACACTTTTTTACAAAAAGTCAATATGTATGTAAAGTATATTTAATAATATGTATGTAACTTCTTAAAAGATAAGACAGTTATGGACTTATGTATATATATGTATTTTATATATATATTTATAAGTATATATAGATAGTTTATAAGACAAATAATTTTTAATAAATTAAATAATGTAATTTAAAATATGTATTGCAGGCATTTTCATTTAAGGAGCGTTGAAATAAATATATGAAAGTGGGGAAAATTAGCCATACATTGCCTAAAATATTTAAACATTTTTTGTTTAATTTTAGACATATTTTGCTTAAAAACTAACAAAACGTCTAAAAAAACTACATGCTTAATTTTAGGTCGAAAACAGTCTGAAAAGTGTTGCCTACTATTATCGACCTAATTTTCAGCAAAAGTGGTTTACAGTGTAGAATTAAAAGTACACACTTTCTTACTTTACAAAGTTATTGCATTTTAAATTAAATTAAATATGAAAGGTATAAGCAGAGATTACTATAAAACAAAAATTTTGAATTATTTAAAGTTTTAGGAAAAATTTGAATAAAATTGTATATTTCCCTATCATTGGATTAACGAAATTTTAAATTGAATTATTTGATAGGTTGTATTAAAAAATATAAAAATATTTTAATAAATATTAAAAGGGTTTATCAAAAGGCTAATTTTATCAATATTGAGATTTAGAAATAATAAAAGCTTAAAATAATTTTAGGTTTTAAAATTCTCAATGGAATACGGACCAATACAGACATATTTCCTACTATACAATATTTATCTTTAAATAAAATCCAAAATAAAATGACCCCACAATATTTGCTTATAATTAATAAAATAATATGAAGGGGAACATTTATGTCTATAAAAAAAATTAAAAATAAGAGTTTGAAAAGCACACTTCAGAGAATAGAAAAACATTTTTCAATTTCAAAAATTTGTTTATATAAATTTAATAAAATGTTTTAAATTCTCTTTAGTCAGCCGAAAATATTTTAGCACTGATTTTACTTTCACATTAAAGTCAATTTCTTTGAAAGAATTGTTGTCATTTTAAATCTGTTTAAAGAATTTTCATTTTTTTCCAGTTTTTGTCAAAAACCCATACTGAAGCATAACAATATTTTTAAAATATTATTTAATAAAATTAAAAAAAAATATTTCCTTTATTTTTATGAAATTTTTAATATTTACTGTAATTGTAACAGTTATTTTCTCAAACTTTTATTGCCAATTGATATAAAATTGAGGGAAAAATAAAAAGAAAAGCGAAAAATAAATCTGAATAAATAAACATCAAAAATAAGCAGCAGTTATGAGAATAACCGTATAACGCCTCAAGTAAAAAATATAATGACCCAAGAATATTAAAGAAAAGAGATAAAAAGAAAAAAAAAAAAATAACAAACACAGTAACCAAATGATAAAGAGACACCTAAAATTCACAAAGAAAGGAAAAAGTGTTTATAAACCAGCAAAAACACACCCAAAGATATTTTTCTTATCACACATAAAATGTCATACGTATGTATGTATAAAAAGAAATAAAGTAGTAAATAAATATTATATAAGTATATACATAGGTATACATATTACATACTACATACAAATAACGTTCATAGATAACTTTTATTTAAAATGTATAGAAAACATAAAACTTGCAATGAAAAACGTTTAACGTTATAATAAAAAATCAGATATTATTATGACGCCATTGTCAACATTAAAGTAAATATCGTCTTTATTGTCAATTTTCTTTTTAAGTAATTTAGTTGGATTTTGCTTAAGACTACACAAAAATGTTTAAAAAACAAGTATTAGTACATTATTACTATTAATTTAAACTACACTAGGAATAATGAAAGCTTATATTATTAGAAAATATGAAAATATTAAGGGATAAAACGGATGGTTAAATTTTAAGGGAGGATGTTGAGTGTCAACCCCACCTAAACGTAAAATTCTTTTCTGCATTTCATTTGACATTTTTCAATTGTAGACCAACTCAATTTGAACCATGGAAAGATACTCAATCGAGCATTGCGTTAAAGTTATTCAGGCTTGTTATGAAGATGGGCATTCAAATCAAAATGCATATCGTGCACTTCGGGATTTTTTCGGTCAATTCAATCGTCCAAATGTGCGTAGAATCGGAAAAATCGTGCAAAAGCTTGACCAAATCGGATCTGTGGGAGATGTAAAAACACCAGTGTATGCTTGTAAAGCTCGTACTGCAGATGATAACAAACTTTTTATATCCCGAATTGAAAGATATGGATATGAAATATATGTGATTTAAGCAGGACGGTGTCACTTGCCGTATAGCTAACAAAAAAATGGCTCTTTTGAAACTCACATGGTGGTGATGCCAGTTGGCCGCCAAGATCATGTGATTTGACATCGCTGGACTTCTTTCTTTGGTGTTATTTGGAAAAAAAAGGTGTACGTCGATAAGCTAGGAATAATTTAAGACCTAATAAACATACATACATAACTTGCCACTACCACCCAGTTTCAGAGTTGCGGCCTAGTTTCTCGCAGCATTCATGTTGTGTGTGTTAATTTTTATCCATGAGTACCGGGACCTACAGTTTAGAGTCGACTCCAAACGACAGATTTAAGAAGCTTTTCCATGACAATCACTTACTTCCAGAGTTTTTGCCAGAAGACTGCTGAGAGGTAGTCGCCGAAAAAAATATTTTTTTCATATTTATTTATTTTTTTCAAAATATCAGAGCTGAGAGTTGAGCCCGGCAATCTGATTAGGTAAAAGAAAATGACAACTACTTGGAAGTTCTTAAATTCTTAAGTATATAAAGAATGAAAGAAGATTGTGATCTGTGATTGCACTTCAGATGTAAATAAAAATAAGTTCGCTGAATATGGGCCCTTGATAGATTAAGATGAATGTGTCTAGGTTGAGATATGTTCTCTCTGGCAGAAATACCAACCTCTAATTAACTAATTGCCATGGAAAAGATATTTAAGTCTTTCGTTCGCAGTCGAAGTTATACCTTACTGGGACCAGTTATGGATATAATTGACAAACATTTATGCCATAAAAGACGTAAAGCCGTAATCTTTAACAGGTTTTGTAGTAGTGAGTAAAGCATATATGTAATAATAGATTTTGTAAACCGAGCTTAAATCGAAATATGAAAAAAATATTGCTGTTGGAGACCTCCTCACACAAGAAGCTCTGAAAGTTTCTGATTGATTTTCATAAACAAGCTTCTTGTTCGGAGTCAGCGTTAAAATGTAGGCACCGGTACTTATGGCTATTAATTGATACACACAATATGGGTGCATTGAGCTAGTCTTTAACCCTGAAAGGAATTGCAATTGCCAACTGTATATGTAAAATGTTTTAAATGAAGCACATATAAAGTTATAATAAAAACAAATTGAAATTTTAATAAAAAAAAGTTATAAGAAACCACGAATAGTGAAATGTAGGGTAATGTGAGTGCAACTGAGGGCTTGAAATAGATTACCAAAAATGCATTTAAAGCTTTGTCTGATGTCGGTCACAGCTATCTTAAAAATAGTCGAATTATATTTTCATAATTCTTTTTATTCTTATTTTCATTAATTTTATTTAGTGCATCATGTTTGTGAAATTTTTGGTACTAAACATTTTTTAATATATGTTCCTTAGATAACCAATTTAACATGCATATAGAGAAAAAGGAAAAAATTGTATATTTTAGTAGATGCCAAAAAAATAAGCTGTTAATTTAGTGGTTATTGTTGGTCTCTTTACACAAAGATGTACAGCTACAAACACATGTAATCTGACTTAACAAATTTCATCTTCGTCATAAGATCCCATAAAATACACACAGACAACATTTATTTAAACAGCAGCCATCAGTGGATTGTGTAAATAATGCATCCTGCTATGTTTAAATAAAAAAAAAATAAAATAAAGACGCACACCACTATAAAATATACAAAAACAAGAAACATAAAGAAATATTCTGATTTCTTTTTAACAGCGACATCACCAACAGGCAAAAGTTTTATAAAAATGTTGGCAATAGCCAAGAAAGCTGAAAGGAAAAGACACGAAAATAAAAGAAAAAAAAAAAAACAAAAAAAAAAAAGAATAAAAAAATAAGAAGGACGTCTAACAGCCTTAACTGGTGCTGTGTGAAAAATAATGATGTTTTGTTGACAGCCTTACTAGACTGACTGGCCTTCCAAACTGAAAGAACCATAAAAATTTACAAACATCCCACCCACAAACATACTTAAGGGAGTTCATCTTAAATAATCAGTCTTCCATTTATTCAGTCATTCATTCTAATTTTTTGTAGAACAACAATGAGAAAAAAAAATAAAATATAAAAAAAATTTTATTATTAAAGAGAAGGTGGCAGGAGTATGAGATGGGTTGATTAAAAGTTTGGCACGAGCATAAAAACGTAAAACGCTTGGGTAATGTTGTAATTATTTATGCGCTTGCAAGTTAGAGTTGATTTATAGACGGTAAGCACTAAATGACCGATCCCATTCATGTTCATTACAGTTGCCAAAAAAGAAGAACAAATGAAAAAAAAAAAATTAAAGAATAAAGAATAAAATATGTAATAAAATATAAAAAATGAACATCTACATTTAAACATTTTGGCCGTTAGACAACCAGGAGCGGATACATTTTTAGCTTTTATATTGGATGAGAACGGAAACATTTTATTTAATGGCAGCATTAATTATTTAGAAGAGATTATATAAATGATTTTAAAGCAAAACACCAGAAGAATAATTTGTTTAGAAAAATAATTATATATTTTCAGTTCATTTTAATTTACTGTTCTTTTGGATAAAACAAAAAAAAACAGTATATGTAGTCCGAATTCAAATCTATGCCAGCAAATATTATATCGTGAGTAGAATTGCTAATGGCTATTAAGAAAATATGCTATATTTATTTATATATATGCTGATAATAAGTTTAGAATTTATTTTTTTTAATTACTAAACTAACCAATGCATTTAATTACAGAAAGAAATATAAAAAAATCAATTAAAATATTTGTAGTATTAATTAAGTTTTTAATTGCTTTTAATTTAAAATAAGTTTTTTACAATTATTCATTGAAATATTTTACTGAAAAAAACTACAAATCATTAAAAATTTAAAATACAATAAAATAAAAAATTAATTTAAAAATTTTATTGAAAGCAATATCAAAAATTATTTATAATTGGATGCCCCGGTAGCGTGCTAGACTGTTTGTACGAGGGTTGTGGGTTTGATTGCTACCACAGACTCTGTTAGCGTATGTAAAACTACAATGAGCATATGGTCATATTCACTCCGGTATTGGGAATTTTTATTTAGTTCTAATGCTGTATTGTAACTAAAAAATAAAATAAAAAAGAAAAATTTTTAAAAGTTTTGAAATTGTCTTAAAAGTTACCAGAATTGGGTGATTTAGTGGAATCCTTCGGATTAGAAAAAAAAATGTATGAAAATATATGTATAGTTCAATGCTTATAACCGCAGCTTTGAATCAAATAGTTCAGACTCTGGGTTCAGTTTTGGCATACTCTCTTGTATATTAGATTCCAATAGGTAAGCCGCTGCTAGCTGCGAGCATGGTCTCACAAATAGTCTAAAGCGGTTAACTCGCATGATATAGGTGGTCAAATTACCGCCCCATTATTTGATTGCTGTATAGAATAAGGCACCGTATTTTTTAAACCATATTTCATATATTTTATATATCTCGAGTTAATGATACCACTCTAGGTGTTGAATTTTTCAAGCTTGCAATCCGTTTTCGGATATTTGCTCCAGTTTCGGAGATAAATAGCCGAAATTGGATTGCAGGTTTTTAAAATTTTAGTGTCAAAAACCTAAAGTGGCATCATTAACTCGAGGTATATAAAATGGCCAATAGAGCACATTAACTCCCGCACGACGATATGTCAGATAATTTTAACTCTTCCATTTTGAGTAAAAAAAATGTTTTTTCTAACCACGGTAGCACTCGACATTCACAGTTGATAATTCACGGTTATCAACAACATTTTCCAATACAGCTGCGATATTTTTCTCTGTCCGCACTCTACGTATTCCTGTTAGTAGTTTAATGCCCAATTATGTAAACTTTGTGCCAAATTTAACCACAAATTTCCAAATAAGCGCCTATGAAGGTCGATCAAACTTAACGTAAAACGAGAAATGTGCTTTCTTAACTAAGCATGAGTTTTTATAATAAAATTCAATTATCTGCAAAACGTTCAACATCAACGGCAATGCAAAAATCATTTTTCCAAAGGTTTTAATCACATTGCAAAATAATTTCAGATTAGAGTAAAATTAGAAATTTTTTGTTAAAAAAGTATGCGTAAAATTAGCGAAAAATATATTTTGTTAATGAGTTTTGTAAAGTTTTTCAATTGTACTAATAAAATACAAATACTTATAAATTAAAATAAAAAAATATATATACATTTCAAAAAAGCGATTTTATTTTTGCGATTTTGTACACTTTTTTTTTTTTTTTATTTTGAGACCAATACTCAGGGGTAAACCCCTACTAAATGCTGTGCTTTGTATTGGAATTTGGAAAGGACAGTACATATATTATTATTAATTATATTATTATTAAGCGCCTTAGGAATGAGACAAATTGCTGTGAATTGATCATTCAAAGGCCAGTGTTATACCTTCACCCTTGAATGATCAACAGCAATTGCCTCATCGTTGCATGTTGATTGTGTGGTGAGTGTTCCTTCGCTAAGTAGGTTTGGCTGTTATCTGGTACTTCCCAAGAGGTGGCGCTTTTTTCCTGATCATTCGTTTTTTGTTGACATTGGTTAAGGTGGAATAGAGTGGAATGACCGGTGAGCGGTTTCTTTGTAGATGGTCGTCTGGGAGGGAGGGGGGGAGACATCTTTTCTTTAAATTATAATTTTGAAAAAACCGTAAACTAACCTTTTAATTTTTCACCTCTGCTGGGATTTGAACCTGGGTCCTTTGAGTTTTGGTGCGAACGCTCTAACCACTATACCACGCACCCCCCCACTTGAAAGTGGTATCACTGAAATATTTTTTCAACAACAAACACATGTTTATTATTTTATTTGTTTTTTTATTGTTTTGCTGGTCCTGCCTTCAAAATATTCATGCAGCCGATAGCATGGTAGCAAATATTGTCGGCTGCATTTGCTGTCATGCTGCTTGCTGTTGTCTATGTGTTTAATACTTATAACACTGGCCTCTGAGTGATCAAATTGATAAGAAATTGTCTTATTGATATAAGGCGCTTAACATCTTTACATCCATCTATATATTCAACATTTCATAACAATCCACCGTACGAGTAATGGTTTACCCCTGAGCATAGGTCTTAAATAAAAAAAAAAATATTGGACAGTAAGATATTACACGAAAACCGCTGAGCTGCAAAAAACAGTGTTGCCGAAAAGAAAGCTGCTAAAATATCAGCCAATATATGTAAAAATACAAACTTTCTCCTTCTAGTCTCAAGCTAATTTATTATGTTTTTTTGTGCGTGAAGGAGGAAAAAAGCTTTATGCTTTCAATGATGTCGTCACTTCGCATGATATGTCGGACTCACCTAAAAGGATATACCGACTAAAAACCCCTCTTATCTCTTGGCTGAATATAATTTTAATATTTTTATTGTAAATTTAAAAACATTTTTTTTACTCCCTTTTAGTCTGGCTCTGGGTTTTTGTTAAAAAATATTTTACCGTTTGGCTTACTCCTGATTTTCATCCAATTATGCATTGTTGAAATATATTTTCTACTATTCTGTATAGTAAAATACTTTTTTCTTTATAAATATAATAATATTATTATAAATTTTTTACGAAAAATGTTTTAATTTAACATAAATTCTTAATTACATTTATTGTAGCATCTACTGCTCAAAATGTGGAATAAAAAAATATATACTCGTCTATATTTAAACTCTTACCCAATTTGAAAGGTTATGCTTAAACTCTGGGTTTGGCTTCATATCTGTAAATTTTATATTTTTTTAACGTTAAACAAACAACATTAAAATAAGCTTCTAACCTGCAACAAATATATGTATTTTTCACTTTCAGTTACTGTCTGCTTTTTTAATTACATCTTTATAAATCATAAAACATATATTCGGGATCAACACCCTATTTGGTGAGACACAACAAAAGATTTTTTTTTTTAATATTAATTGTTCTTTTGTTCGCTACAGTAAGTGTTGTTCATATACTCGTACATCATTCAAAGTTTATTAAAAAATTTATGAGAGCCCTTAACATGTTACTTTAACCCCAGGTGGTGCCATACAAATAATTATTGAAACATGTAAACAAACAAAAGGGATGCACATGTTTCTACTTTCATAACACGAGACGAGAAATAAGCAATTGCATGTGGGAGTATAAGGGTTCTAAATAAATTGTTTATTATATCATCAGTGCAAAGCATACTGGAATAAACAAAATTTTTAATAACTACCAAAAATGCGTTAAAATTTTTTTATATGACTTCCTATTTGGACAACAAAAATTTTAATTAATTTACATACATACATACATACATAAACATATGTATAAAATTGGCCATTTCAACCTTGTTTCAGGACTACAGCCCATCCATGAGCGCTGGAACTTACGGTTTAAAGCCGACTCCGAACGACACGCTTGAGAAGCTTTTTCATGGCTGCTAAGAGGTAATCGCCGAAAGAAATATTTTTTTTTTTAATATTTCTTTTTTAAGTTTTCAAGATATCAGAGCTGTGAACCCGGAGCTCTTTTCTTAGTATGCCAACACACTAACTACTAGACCACGGCTAGTACTTTAATTAGTATATATAATTATATCGGATGACACATCTCTCAAATTAAATTTGAACAACAGGTTATTTCGAATCTGACAACACTTCTGTCATTCCAAAACAAAGATAATATGTCGAAAATTGCACGAAAATAGAAAAGATCAGTGTTATCACATGGTTTGGCAATTCGAGTTGGATTCCCAGTAAGAGTGATCAATTTCTAATTTAATTTTTTTTTTCATCAGAGACGCTTTAATTATATCAACGGTTAATTTTATAAAGATTTTAGAATTTGGATTTTTTTCTTGCAATGATTTTTGGAAAATAAAATGAGAACATTATGTCCGTGAAGGATTGTGGAGTAGATGCATTAATAGCCCATTGAATATTAAGGTCAATTGAGACACCTATCGCACCATGATCACCGATTTCTTGTTTGTGCTCGCTTTTCTTTTTATTGATGTAAGCAACGTTTTGTTTCAACAGGACATTCTACTCTATTTCACCTTAACTAATGTCAACAAAAAACGAATGATCAGGAGGTAAGTGCCACCTATTGGGAAGTAGCAGATTAGAGCTAAACCTACTCAGCGAAGGCACACTCATCACACAATCAACATGCAACGATGAGTTGATCAATCAAGGGTGAAGGTATAAAAATGGCCTTTGAATGATCAATTCACAGCAATTTGTCTCATTCCTAAGGCGCTTAATAATAATATTAATTAATTAATAATAATATATATACTGTCTTTCCAAAAAATTCCAATACAATGGACAGCATTTAGTAGGCGTTTACCCCTGAGTATTGGTCTCAAATAAAAAAAAAACAGGATGATGCAACTTACCATACATCTTATGTCACAGTCGATTTATAGCGTCACACGTTTGATACCCTTTTAGTTAGCCGAAATGGTGATGTTAATTATCCGCCAAGAACTTTCGATTTGACCGTTGCTTTATTGTCGGTGCGAAGACGTCAAAGACAAGTGTTTTGTTGGCAAACTAGAAACATTCACAACATTCGTGATAACATTTCCCATACATTCGAAAAAGTGCTAAAAATAGAACCAATCGAATCGGATACTGTAAAGCCAGCCGCAGCTGAAAAATATTATAAATATTTATATGATTTCATTTTCAATCGGATCAATTGTATTTTGCAACACAAAGAGAAATTTTGAAAAATTTCAAAACGTTTTGGTTTTATTGCGTTTTTTCCTTTTTTTTTAATTATTACACAACTAGCCGAAACCCGGCGTGCTTCGCTAAACCCACCGCTACCATTTGTATACATTTTTTGACTGATGATTTTTAATGACTACGAAATCAATTATACCACACTCATGAACTTCAGCTTTAAAACTGCTCAAGATTTAAAAAAATTTATAATTAACTTGCATATGAGGTACCATGCCTACTTTCTGATTGATGGTTTTCCTTGACCATGAAGTCGTTCAGACCAAATTTAGGAAATTCAGTTTTAACAGCTCCTAAGACAATAATATGAAAAAATTGTACATTGGATTTGTTTGGGAATATATAATGGACCGATTTCGCGCATCGTTTTGCAACCGTTTCCTTGGTTAGTGGGGACATCAAAATGTGCATTAATTTTTATATATAAGATGTCATACATACATATAGGCGATTCACATTTTTTATTATTTAAATCTAATTACGGAGTTACTAATTTAAAAAATTTTTTAATTTAAGATATACTTAATTTCTTTTTTAAACTTGACTAGAATAACAAAACCTATTTAACTTGCGTTTAACATTTGAGTATATATTTTTGACGAACAATCTCTTATTAAAAATCGCTTAGCCTATAGCTGTCAAAGCTTAAAGCCTTTGCAACTTTCTTTTTAATTTTCTAAGTCCAAAAAAATTCCTCTAAAAGGAAATAATACACATTTTCATTGGATAGTTTACTATTTCCCTTTGACAAACAGCCTGCTTTTATTTTTATCTTCTTTCCTTGAAATTGTGTTACGGCTGTTACGATGTTATAAAATTTTTGAACTTCCTTATTCAATACATATTTCTAACACTACTACAATTAGAAAATTTTTACTCAAACAGTTTCCAATATACAATATATTTTTATTTTCTACAGCAATTTAGAAAATTCTTAAAAAGCAAATAATAAACAAATAAAATAAACTTAATATTCACACATTAAGGATATTTTCAATTTATGTTTATAAAGTGTTAAATTGAAAGTTAAAGATAAAAGATAATTTATTTTTGGTAGTAGAATCTATTTTTTATTGCGGTAATAGTAATTTAGAAGATTTACAGTTTTTATTTTTATCTTTATTCTTGATGGACAAATTCTTAAATGACATTTAACTACACAAAGATGACAAAATGATAATAAAAGCTTTTATAGAAGTGGGTTAAAGAATAAATAAAATCATTAAATTGATTTTTTAGAAAAAAATAAAATTTTGTACTACGTATACACCAAAGGAAGCTTTAAGAATACTGATGCCCGTGTTCATACAAAATTAAATTAATTTAAAATTAGTTTTAAGTCAAAGCTTTTTATAAAATTTTTTTCTAATATGAACTTAAATTCTATTTTGATATGGGGGTTAGTATGTAATATCTTATTCTAAGAAAACTTTGAAATTTAAAAATTATTTAAAAACTTGTATGCATATGTAATTTTTGCTTCGGCCTAAAATGTCCTATTAAGAATAGAACAAAAGTCCATTATATGAATTTGAATTATTTTTGCAACAATTTATCAACCAAGACCAAGAGGATCCAAAGCTTTTAAATAATAAACGAAATTGTTGAACTTTTTTTTGCTTAAAAAATTACAAGCCTTCACAAGAAAAGAGGGCTAATAACACTATACGACAAATGAAGACTTTTGGAAAAATGCACGAACTCCACAGTATAGGTTCGATAGTATTACCAAAAGTTAGTGAGTTTGTCAGATTGACTACCAATTTTATTCTATGGATCTTAAAAGATTTTAGAAATCACTGCATCACTCAAAATAAGGTGTCCTCACTTTTGCGCTAACAGCTAATTCAAACTTAAAGATACTGCCTAACATAGTTAAGCAATAATATAATGAAGACTCTACTAAATAAAATTTAAATTTAAAATTTATTTTTCCTACACTTTTTTGCAAAAATGTGCGTAATTTTAAAAGAGTAAACAAGTTTTTCAGAATAACTTACAGGGACCCGCAGTTTTTCACTAACATTATATTTAAGTATATTTTAAGTTCTAAGAAAATTTGGTATACAATATTCTCATATCAAAAAAGAAAGCTTTGCGAGCAGAAGCGTTTTTTATTACAATATTATGTAATTAATATAAATAATTTTCCCATTTTTGTAAAGCTTGGTGCTGGACTCATTTCTAAGTAAATTAGGATATTACATTATAGTCTTAAGTTCTCTCTCTCTCTGTTATTGCAATTATTTGTATATATTTCTTTGTAATGAAAATTAAAAAAAGCCTCAATAAAATTTCAAACTTCAAACTTCACTAACATTATATGACAATATTGTAGCCATTGTAGATCTGAACAATTTTCGTGAACATTGTAGCCATTGTAGATCTGAACAATTTTCGTGAACATATTAATACAATCTGAATGTATCTAGGCATCCAAAATAACTTACAAAGACCAATTTGTACCCTAAAAATTTTACTTTTCATTATTTTTTAAAATAAATTTTTTTTAATTTTTTTTTTGGAATTTTCGTTTTTTAAAACAGTACAAGAAATACTTCACCTTTATTCGACAAAGGATGGCATACAACTCTCATGCTGGTCCAGTTCCTACGAACTTTTTAACCAAATACAGGAAATTACGAAGGTGATTATCAGTGCCAGTAGGGTGTCTCAATCTATTGGTGCATCGAAGGGGTTTTTATCAAATGTAAGTGGCGAAAAAGCCAGAAGACAAAGAAACAAGTCTTTATTGTCTTTATTATTTATTATACAGAGAATATCTGTTCTTTAGACGCACTGTTCGTTACGCAAACTTCTGGCTGATTTTTTTCTTTTCTAACACTAGTACAACTCACTAATAATAAGGGTCATCCACTGAGTATTGGTCTCTTAAAAATAGGTTTATAAATTGTTTTTTTAGAGTATTTTATATAAGACAATGATTTTAATGGTCTGTATCCTTGTTGTGTTTAGTTATAAAATTTATGGTTTTAATTGCGAGAAATTAGACTGTAACCCTGAAAAAGAGTTGTAATGGCCAATTATATATGGCTTAAACTTCAATCCATTTTCTTTAATATTAGATCAGATGCAATTTTAAAGCAAAGTGTAATACCTATAAAGCTTTTGTAGACAAAAGTGTAGTGTAGAGTACTACTACTACTTTTTCGACTGCTTTGACTAGAGTTATATCAAAAACTATCATTTTAAAACTTGAACTTAAATATAAAGTTTAAAAAAATATATTGAGTTTTCGTGGTTGAATTCTTCAAAAAATTAAACTGATATAACAAATCTCTGAAAAGTATTGGGTTATAGTCATAGTCAATAAAAAAGCATACTTTAGGGGTTATAAAGTCGACTTTTTTTTTAAATACCCTTTTTGTTAACCATAGACAAAATAAAACATACTTTAAATGAAAAAGTATATTTTAAAGTTAAAACATGCTGATGTTGTTATTAAATTATTTAACATCCAACTTAAAATTCAAAAACTAAAATTATAAATTAAGAATTTTTAAAAAATTAAATAATTTTGTGGTAAGTGTGTATAAAGTGAAATAAAAATGTGCTGAACTAATGGAATTATAAGGTTCTTTGCTATTTTGAAGGATTTGCGAGATGAAAGAAAGCACAAAATTTATAGGAAAAGTTTTGTGCCTTTTTAGCTAGATGATGGCTAATTTTTTGCCAGGCATAGATTTGATAGGGAAACAACACGTTTCTTACTAAGTTTAGTGGATGACAAACAACGTACAAATAGCTTACCCATTCCCATAAAAGCCGCCAAGTTTGAACAACATTGCGTTTTTTGGGAAGAAATGCCCATCAAAGCGAGTAAAAGTAAAGTATATGAGAATGTCGAAATTTTTTTAGAAAACAAAATATATCGATTTAACTTTAAAACGCCATAAAAAACACCAACGAAAAAATATAAGAGACTGCATCTAATAAGCTCGCAGGCATTCTACTTTAAAGTAGTTTTTTAAGCTGATCTCCAGAGATCCCACCTATTGGAAAGTAGCAGATAACAGCTAAGCCTACTAAAACCTACTTAGCGAAGGCACTCGCCACACAATCAACATGCAACGATGAGGCAATTGCGTGTGATCATTCAAGGGTGAAGGTATAACACTGGCCTTTGAATGATCAAAGCAAAGCAATTTGCCTTATGCCTAAGGCGCTTAATAATAATATAATTAATTAATAATAATATATGTACTGTCCTTTCCAAAAAATTCCAATACAATGGACAGCATTTAGTAGGGGTTTACCCCTGAGTATTGGTCTCAAATAAAAAAAAAAAATGTCTCTGGTAACGGTCGGTAGAGTCATAAAAAATATTAATAAAAAATTGCACTATTGCTTTCGGATTTCATAACGGTTCCAAATAGTGCTGTACCCGTTGATGAAAAAAGAAAATTTCACCAATTGGCGTGACTTCCAAAAGTAATAGGAGCCAACGATTGCACGCATGTGCGTATAAAGAGTCCAGCCAAGGTAGTTGGCTGGAAATGCTTTTAAAACAATTTTCATACACACATATTTCTCTGAATTAACAAAAATTTTGCTTTTTTTAATTAGTTACATTTTTATATATGTATTATATGTGAATAAAAGAAATTAGTTCAAACAAAAATTGTTTCATAAAAGCTGCTGTTACTAATACTAAGACAGCAAAACATAAAACGCATAACTAAATACCGAAAAAAATCTTAGAGTATAAATGAATTAATTAACAAAACAGTATATTATGTATCAAATAATAAATGAATAGATTTGTACATGAACATTGATATCACCAGAAAAAAGGATGCATTTATAAAAGAGCTTTCCATATATGACTTAAACATACCATACCTTTTCCATTTTTTTCTTTTTTATTTAAAAATTCAACAATTTAAAAAAATTTTTTTTTTTTTTTTTGGGTTTTCGTTTTAATTTTTTTTTTTGTATTTTGTAACAAAATGTATGAAAACGATTTCTACATTTTAGTTGGCACCCATTAAAAGCCCCCTATAAAAGTTTAAAATTTAATAAAACTAATGCGTCTATTAAATGAAAAAGAAAAAGAAACAGAATTTTTTTTATATAAATTACTAAAATGTTTCTTTTCAAATATTGGTATTCTTACTAAAGTTTCTTTAATCAGTCGTCACACATCTTTAATAGATCTACACCTTCTGCCTTATGTCTTTGTATGTACCAAGAAATTAATGAAATGTTTTCTTTCAGCTAAATAGTACAAATCAAGATAAATTAAATGCTGTATGTTATTTGATTAAAATAAAATCTTAATTAAGAACACGTAGAAAACATAAAAAAATATATACCTGATTGAGTAAAATAGGTTTAAATATGTAATGGCAATGAGTTTCATTACCGTACAAACTCTAAATCACGCAAAATGACTGCAAAAAGGGAAATAAACATGATCTTATTAACTCCCTGCTTAAGACAGTTTTATGGTTTCATTTGAAGAGTACCAGTACCAAGACTTTCTTAAAATCATTACAAAATAGCAAAATAAATAAGAGAGTGTATAGGAAAACAAAAAATATTTAAAGACGCCTGCTATTAAGTACGTATGTTTGTACATGGATATTAAGTTTAGTTACTAACTATGTGACATTAATTAACGTGTCTAATATTAACACTTATTAAATGGTAGTAATACATACATACATACGAATAAACGGGTGACGAAGTGAGTTAAGATAGAAGTACGAGTAATTGTGGGTAATCATATAACTGCACTGGAAGAAAATTTCTCAAACTTTTTAGGAAGCAAAACAGTTTCTATTTGTAATAACCTTTAGTTTTGCAGGAAATTTAATAGGTTATGGTTTCATTTTGGTAAAGTGATACGTCTTAAAAAATCCTTATAACAATATACATGTGCACTTAGTTAGACTGTTTCTGAATTTCCTGACTTTTGCTATGAATAAAGTATACTATAACACTAAGACAAATATAAAATCAAAGGGCACAGACACATCTAGATCCGGAAATATGAGGTCTTGAAAATCGGAAAAAACTAATATTTTCTTAAAAAATATTATAGGTACGCATCCCGTAAACGTCGCATTTGAAAGAGTATTAAATTACCTTTGATTGTTGCATAGATCAATTCAAAGATCAATTTTCTTTACATATAAGTGCACAGAAAAAAAAAAGTGTTGTTATGGCAAATACTTTTTGCAGTTGAGGAAATTGTATTTGTCCCAAATAAAAAGTATTTGATTTAAATGATATTTTATTTGCCACAAATAATTTCGGCGAATACACTGCATTTGTCGCAACTACAAAATTGCAGTTGACATAAATCAAGAGCAAAATTATTTGATCCAAATTGAATTTTCGTTAAGTTAAATGTAATTGCATTTAAAAATACATGTTAACAGCAATTTATTAAAATCAAATGTTTTCTTATTTGAGATTACATGGAAAAATTATTTACGCCAAATACGGATTGCTGTTGTGGTAACAGTAGTCTTGTAATTTCAAATGCAATCCGCAGTTAGTTTTGTTTTATTGTTTAGGCATTTTCTCTCATTCGTTTGTATTTTGTTTGCGGTATTAAAAAAAACGTGCGTGTGAAAAAAAGCAAATATGTGTGAGGTTTTTACAGGAATATATCTTCGCCGTGGTCTAGTATTTAGTGTGTTGGCTAACTAAGACGATAGTGCGGGTTCAAATCTCAGCTCTGACATCTTGAAAAAAAGATATGTGTATGAAAAAATGATTTCTTTCGGCGACTACCACTCAGAAATCTGCTGGCAAAAGCTCTGAGAGTAACTGATTGCCATGAAAAAGCTTCTCAAATCTGTCGTTCGAAGTCTGTATATAAATATAGTTTATGTATTATGTGCTATAGTGTGTGTATATTATATTATTTATATATGTTTTATAATATTATATATGTATGTATTATTATATTGTGCTCTCAAATGCCTTTCTATGTATTATATTAATATTTTAGATATAGTTAAAAATAATTTACCAATTCATTGTACATACGCATGTATATATTCCTGAAAAATCTTTAATTTTATTTTTGTTTGTAAATAAAATCTAAAAATTTAAAAAAATTTTGACATATGTCGAATTGTATTTGGGGCAAAGACAATTGTATTTGGTAGGACAGTTTTTGCATTTGGGGCAAAGACAATTGTATTTGGTAGGACAGTTTTTGCATTTGGGACAAAGACAATCGCATTTGTTAAAACCATTTTTGTATTTGCTCAATTGTATTTAATGTAACAGCAATTTTGTAGTTGCGACAAATACAAATTGCTATTGGGAACGATCCGAATGTAAATTCTATTTGCGGTAAGGTTAAAATCATTTGCCATTACTACGTTTTTTTTTCTGTGTGGGAAGTCTATATCTCCGAAAGCGACCTTTTCAAAAATTTGAAAATAAATATTATGCCGAAGATAGTTTCCTCTCCACAGTTGTGAAAAATTTCAGAGTGGAGGTCTTTTTGGATCAAGAAATATAAATCAAATCGGAAAAGAATGAGATTAAAACTATTCTGATAGGGGTGGGATAGTATACGATTTTTCTATTTCGATTAGCTAGAACCGCTTATTTTGTGAGTTTCAATAAAAAAAATGGAAAATGGCTCTTCATCGGGGTCAAAGGTTGGGTTGAAGGAGTAAAAGTCCACAAAAATCTTCACAACTGCCCTGAGGTAGCCCCTAGAGGGGTAAGATGTAAAACCGACCCTCACTAATACTTTACCCCCAACTTTTTTTCCAAACATACCTACCCCCTATCTCAATTATTTTCCATATATGTATAAGTGAGCAGGCCGAGGGCCATGATCAAATAAAAATTTCCCTGCCAGACAAAAGAAGTAGAGGGATGGTCATTAAGAGCAGATCTGATCTCCACTGAAAATCAGCATCACCATCCTGGTGATCTTCGTCCAATTTACTAACGCAATAATTGGTGGTTTTTTGGTATAGTAGTAAGTGCGTTCGCACAAAAACCCCAAAGGCCCAGGTTCAAATCCCAGCGAAAATTTGCGGTTTTCCAAAAATTATAATTTAAAAAATTAGAGGTCTCTTTCCCTCCTCTCCAAGAGTCCATCTTCAAGAAACCGCTCCCTGATATTTCAGTCTATTCCACCAATGAAATGAATGATCAGGAGTACAGCGCCAACTTCTAGAAGGATAACAGCTAACCTCACTTAGTGAAGATGCTTATCACTCATAATCAACATCCACCAACAGATATAGCAATTGTTGTCGATCATTCAAGGATGAAGGTATAACACTGGCCTTCAAGTGATCAAATTGACAGCAACTTGTTTCATCAACAAAAAAAAGGCGCATAATTGATATCTATAAAAATAATCTATATCCTGTGTATATCCTGTGTCTCAATACTAGTCCATCAGCAATTTCATTGCCTGATATAAGAAGTGACCCGGAATCACATAGAGAACAAGGTTTTTTGACGCACCAAGTTGCTTGAGATTATCAAAGATTGTCTTCGACCAGACATGTTGTCAACTTATACGAAGCCAGCGCCTTTAGCGTAGCCTTATTATCAGAAAATCTAACAACGTATAGGTTTATCCAGAGGCACACTAAAATTGCCTGAATATCGGCCTAAAGGCCATGATACACTATCATACACAAACTTACGATTCATTCACAAGAAAATCTTATCGATTTCTGTCACAATTTTAAAAGTCGCATTAAAATGGCAACATTAGTGTCACACCATCACACAAAATAAGATGCAAAGCATATGCAGAGTTTCTTTTTGCTCAAATCTTATAAAATGCAACCCAGATCGCAGGGAGAAAGAAATGTTAATGAATTATTTCAAAAGATTATTAAGTCGGACAGACTTGTCAAAAAAACTGTCATACAGATGCACTTTTATGCCACACTGTTATGCTGTTTTAAAACATACGATTTTTTTACAAATCATAAGACTCAATAGGATAGTGTATCACGACCTTTAAGAATACTTGACCATATGCCCATAAGCACAGAAATGTTCATATTGAGTACGGTGTATTTTATAGCTCCTTTTAAAAATTATAATCTTGCATATCGACGATGGAACTAAAGAACGCTGTAACTGACAAAACCTTAAATGTTCACCGGAGCCAAAAAACTTTCATAAATGTAGAACAAATACACTGGTATTTTTCATTTCACAGACGGCGTAAGTGAATTTATTTTCATCGTAGAAATCTGGGACTTGGACCAATCGACGCGTATTTTTTTGCTGATAAAAATGATGCAAAAAACGTATTTTCGATTTTATGTCAGTTACAGCGTTCTTTAATTCCATCGTCGATATGTTTGAGTTTGGAAAGTCAGAAGATAAAAATTGATTTTAATTTTTACAAATAAATTGTACTTTAGTGTTTTAACAACTTTCTAAAACTTTATTTTGTTGTTTCAACTGTGCACTTCATACACTAGCCCATTCTGATCCCTATGCCATAGTAATGAGACCTTCAAACTAACAAATAAACTAAGTTCAATACAACAGAGGGCACAAACAAAAGCAATTAAAGCAAACGTTTTCCATTCTAAAGTAAAAAGTTTATCAAAACTCAACCCAACTTTGTTACTCTAAGTTATGCAAACAGAAAAACAAGACCTCTTCTTGACGAGCTCTATCTAATTAGTATGGATATAATAGTACTCAGTACTTTTAATATTGGACTAATAGAGAAATGTACAACTAACTCGTTATGTAAATATTGATGTCTACCTTTGGCCATTGCTTTTCATAACCCCAGGTTAACATAGAAAGAAGCAGTTTATTATGGAGTAGTATCATTACAATAATTAAACCGAATAATACTTCTGAGAAAAAAAAACTACATATGCACTCTTATAAGTTTAGATATCTCTAGGTTTAATTTTTTTTACTTGGCAAAATATATATCAACATTCTTTTGAATATACTGTTTTTAATCACTTCATTTTTAATTTAATTTTATTTAATTGAAATGTATGATTCATTAAATACAGCTAAGGGAACCTGATGTTTTTGCCAGTGTATGCATTTAAGAACACATCATAAATATAAATGATTTTTATATCGCATACCATGCTTACCCTACATATGTATTTTACTTTATTCAGTCATTTATTCATTAAGTCATTCGTATAGAATTATATACCATGGAGCATATACATACATACATACATATGTATGTACGTACGACATAGCACGTGTATCAACTAATTACATACAATAACCTGTCACTGTTACATTTTAAATTAGAAAAGACACTGGTTCTAACACAGAAATATACAGAAGCTTAATGCTGCAATTATTCTAATCGCGTACAGAAATTAACTGAAGTTTTTTTTATCTTTTAAATATTTTACAAAACAGTCTTCATCTTCTATTAACTACTTGTACTAATTGATGAAAGCAGAGTCATGATAATATATCATATTTAACATTTAATTTCTCTCTTTTTAGTGTTTCTTTTCGTTTTTTTTATACAAAATTATTGCAGTTTGTCTTTTACTAAAACTTTTGTATTGCTCGTATACATTTTCTATTATATTTTGTTGGATTTTTTTTGTAAACGTGTATTATAACGAAAATAACTACCAGAGAGATGACAATAAAGTACAATAGAGTAAAACATGTACTAATCCTTGTTCATCAACTCATTACAAGAATACGACAAGGACTTAAATAACTGGGCAAACAAGTAAATGACAGTGAAAAGATGGTATAAAAAAAAGTAAAACGGAAACACCCCAGCAAAGTAAAATTATCGCTTTAACTTTAGTTTTTTATTTCTGCTTTTCTTTTGGCTTCATCTACACTTTTCAAACTGTAGTAACTGGTAATAGTTTTACATCAGAAGGTACTGAGCAGATTATAAGTATAAATGTTTGCCCACTGTTAGTGCTTGCAGTTGTGACCGTTACTCACCATTGCTATCGCTTGTTATTAGCAATACCATCGCTATCACCATCATCATCATCATAATGTCATTTAATATCCAAAAGTCATCACTTTGGTAAACACCAGCTGAGACATCATAACTTTAAGTTGATGCCGAGTTGTGAAAGTGAATAAAAATTATGGAAACACATAGCAAGAAAAGAAAAAGAAAGAACTTTTATATAGGGATAAGCTCTAATCATTAAAGCAATATTTCCTAGTGATAGCTTTTGTTCAAGTACTGTACACCAGAGTTATTGTATATAAAAATAAAATTATTTACCATGCAACATTTGTTCTTGCTTTGCATGATAACTAAAGTGGAGGTTAAAGTTTTTTGACAAAATAAAAAAGATTTTTTCTTTAAGCTGGGAAAAATTTATAAAATGAAATAAAGGAAATGGTTGGATTTTTAGAGATGACCATGTTGATTACTGCAAAACATTCTGGGATTCGGGATCTTAAAACTCGCGAACTCAAAAACAAGGGCTTTAATGAGACAAATCCAGTTTATGGGGATTTTATGTTTATTAGTAAACATAAATTCTAAGGCTTCCAATAAGGTTTATATCAAATTAAAAATATAATAAAATTTTTGTTATCTACATCTAAACCTTTAGCATAAACATGCTTTCCAGGGTGATCATAATCATGTTATGACGGGAAAAACAAGCGACAAATAATAATATTATGTTACCAGAACATGATTCTAAAAATAACATGTTAAATAAACTCTAATTTGTTTACCAGCAGTTTTTCGGCATTGGGTTGACATGTTATTCAACCAGCTGACAGATATAAATCAAATTGAACAATGATACATTTAGCTGGAAATTTGTTTAATATTTAAAATTAAGCAGTAATAAAAACTTTGGATTTTTTATTAGTTGCCTATAGGAAATGCTGAAACAATCAGTCCACACGTACTATAATTTTGTGCTGGTCACATGTCATTTAAAGGGTTTGAAAGTGTTAGAAAATCACTAATTCTACAAAGCATTGCTATCTATATGTAACACCAGCGTCGATGATCTTGAGCACGCCCAAACACCACAGTCTAATCGGCTTTGGTCAGTACTGGTTGATTGGTTGGTTAAAGTGGCCGCTTAAACACAAGAGAGTTAATTAATATTCTATTATAACGCAAGTCCCGTTTTCATGATCAGAATATCCTTAATATTCATTTTGGCGGATTGAGTTTTCTAAGAATGTCCCGATATCTTCACCATATCCTGTATTACCCCTAAATCGAAATCGTGGTCTATTGAAAATCGGGGAATTGCAAAGAAAATTAAGTAACTGTCTTCTTCTTCATAAACACCAAATATATACTTTGAAATATCGGTTTTTGTATGATATTGTATTCCATTTGGAGTTAAAAAAATTCTTGTAAATATCAAAAAGGACAGAGAATATATCTTTCCCTTTTTAAGAAACTAGATCTTTCTCCTAATTTATTTACGAGTTTTATATTTACTAATGCCCACAATATTATGCATTTTTGTTTTCTTTCGTTGTAGAAATACGGCATTACACAGTCCAGCTTGACTAGAAAATATTTTATTTTCTTTCTATTTTTGCCTTTTGTCTTTTATCACAATCAGATATCAATGAATGGTTCAACACAAACAGTATATAAACTGCCAAGCCAACATACACCACAGTGAGTATCGTCATACCATGTAAAAGGTAAAAATTTTTAAAAGGTATTTAAATTCTTGAATTGACAGTTTTTATTACATTTTTCCTTAAAACAGATGACGGGTCTTTCAATTTTATATTTTTTTTTTTTTTTGTTTATTTTCTCATTTTTTTTTATTATTATTGTCACAATTGTTGTCAAGTAATCCCTGCTGATTATGTCTTTTAAACAATGTCTGTTGTATGCTGTGATAAAAGTTTAACGTAAACGATTTATATTAATTATCATTTATCTAAATTAGAAGCAGAGGAAAAACTGATGGTGTTTTAAAATTTGTTTGAAATGTTGTTGAATATACCGGGTTTCTAAAATGTCAATTATCTCAATGGGCTGGTTGTATTTTTCATATAGAAATTTGAGTAATGATAAATAAATAAAAAGGATTGTAAAAAGAAATAAGAAAAATCATTCTAAATTGGCCTCAATTTGATTAGTAACTTCCTGGTATTCATAAGTTAACTTTTAACCAATGTTACAAGTAACATTTCAGATTGTGATATCTGCTGGTAAAAATAAAATTATTTGTATACTAATAAAGAAAATGGGTAATCTTTTGCAGTATTTTCTAAAAATTACGTATATATAGTCAAATTCAGGAACCCAGTTATCTTATCCGTAAAATACATACCTTGGATATAAAATTACGATAGACGTGAACTGTACAGTTTGGATTATGAAATACACTGCCGATCACTTGAATAGGCTTATTAATTTTTGCTCTTATATTTTAATTTTTCTTCATATAAACTTTAGGAGAATAAATTTTTTTCACTTAAATTAAGAGATATTATGAATAATCATATTTTAGGAAGAAAAGAATAACGGTACAATAAATTAAAATTTGTTATTTTTTGATTTTACTTCAAAATGCTGCGAAAACAAGTGTAGATTTTGGGTCACTTGAATAGGTTCACTAGAAATAAAATAAGTTTGCTTTTGACCATCGACAGTATAATTAAAATTTTTTATATTTGTGAGTTACTGCAGTAATTGTTTACATTTTTTATGTAAAATGAGGCGCAGCAAGCGAATAACTGAAGAGAGAAGAGGTAAAATTAAAGCATTCAATGAAACCGGCTTAAGCCATAGGAATATCGACAAAAAATTTGGTCGCAGATATGTAGAATGTTGTAAGTAATTTTTTAAGAAATCAGTCCGATTATGGAAAAAAACATGAAAGGTCGGAAGAAAAAAGCCGCAACAGAAGCGGACAGAAGAGCTATTATAAGAGCTGCCTCAAATTCGAGCGATTCTGCTGCAAAATTTAGACAAAAATTGCGTATCACAGCTATCATAAACACTGTAAGACATGTTATTCGAAGTTCTAAACATTTAAGGAGATTGAAAATTAAAAAAAACCCATCTCTTATTACTGCTCGTAAAGCGACACGGTCTCATTTTGCACGAGAACACATGAACGATAAAAATGAATGGTATCGTGTTGCCCTCTCAGACGAAAAAAATGTTTAATTTGGAAGGTCCGAATGGATACAACTATTATTTCAACGACCTACATAAGGAGGAACGCTGCCTTAGTCGTCTCGTCTCTGTGAGGTGTGGGGGGCGATTTCATATTATGGTACATGTGAGCTTCAATTCTTTACATTAAAAATGAACGCAAATAACTACAAAACAGTAATTGAAAAGGTGTTCCCATATTTTTCTACTATTTTTACACCAATTCTCTGGATATTTAAGCAAAATAATGCCTCGATACCTAATGCCAGGGTTGGAACAGTGTGGATTCAAAGTCAAAATTTCAATAAGTTGAAGTGGCCACCATATTCCGCTGACTTAAATATTATAGAAAATGTATGGGGCTTGCTTTCTCGTAAATTTTACGAGTCCGGCAGACAGTACGTAACCAAATAGGCTTTCATTAAAGGAATTAAAAAAGCTTGGTATAAAAATTTCATTATCATTAATTGAAAACCTTTATAGCTACCTCCCAAATGGTACTCTTGAAGTTATATCGAATAAAGGAGGATATAATCATTAATAAATTATCAAAACATTGTAAGAAATCTTAAAAAATAAAAAAAGTTTTACAAAAAAACCATTTTCTTCTTTAATTTTTTAAATTAATGATAGTGAACCTATTCAAATGACCCAAAAAATTGTGCTGAAAATCATATTCGTTTTGGGAAAAAAATTACTAAAATTCAGTTATTAATTTTTGAAACAATTTTTTTTTTATTATAAACACACATAATCCAATATTTTACCATTTTAGAAAATAATATAACTAAAAACTTAATTACTTTTAGAAAAAAATTAATTTGAATATAATGAAAATAGTGAACCTATTCAAGTGATCGGCAGCGTACGTTATCTCTAACTAAACTTATGAGTTTTACAAACTGTCATCCTTTAACAAGTTGTAATGTGAGTGTAAAAACAAAAAAACAAAAAAAAAAAAAACAAAAAAAAACAAATTAATTAAAAAAAATATAACTCGAATAAATAGAGCTGAAAACACATGCTGTATATATTTTGATGGCGATATTGACGGTTGAGAACATACATTTTTTAAGTGCAAGAAATTCGACGACGAGAAGATGAAATTGTAATCATTAGTGTTGAAAATGTTGGCATTGCACGTAGCAATGTATGTTGGAATATTGTGGCAAAATGAAAAAGATAAACTTGAGGCTATACTACTCGGAGCCCGAAGTAGTGGTTACGCTGTTCTGGATAAAAAAAATTCGCAGTAGGAGATAGGTTTTTAGTGGAATCAGCACATTTCAAATACAATAGCATTTAATGATTTAAAAAGTGTAACATGGCGTTACAAACGTCCAATAAAAAAATTTATATATAATAAACAAGTACTTTCACACCAAGCCACATACACTGCTATTATCAACGTTAATGAGGCAGACATCATAAACTCTAATAAACAGCAATGTAGTCGCTGTGGTCTTGTGGTTAGTGTGTTGGCTTACTATGACAAGAATCCGGGGTTCAAATCCCAGCTCTGACATCTTGAAAAAAAAGGGTATATGAAAAATATTTCCTTTGGCGGCTACCTCTCAGCAGTCTTCTGGCAAAAGCTCTGGGAGTAATTGATGCCGGACAATACAACAATACAACGATACAATTATACAACGATACAATGATACATCGATATGACGATACAATGATACAACGATATGCCAATACAACAATACAACGATACAAGGATACAACGATACAATGATACAACGATACAATGATACAACGATACAGCAAAACGACGATACAACGATATTACAATACAAAGATACAACATTGTATAGTCCTTTTGTTGCATTGTCGTTTTGCTGTATCGTTGTATAATTGTATCGTTGTATCATTGTATCGTTGTATCGTTGTATCATTGTATCATCGTACTGTTGTATTGTCATATCGTTGTATCGATGAAATCGAGAGTGGGAATACGACCACCAATAGCCAGACACCTACTCTCCGGTGTAGCCAACAGGTAACGTAGTTTCAAAGATGGTAGTCATTTTTGTTATACAAATGTTTTTTAATAAATTTTTTTTAATAAATATTAACCCCTTAGCTTCTGAATTCCTTTTTTATTCGCATTTTTTTATTAAGTTTATTTCGTAGTTTGCGAGTATAAAACCCCTGAATTCTTTTTTACTAGTATAACCGTAGCCGACGACAAGAGAGCCCGAATTCTTTTTGCCGCCTTATTGATGATTTATTTTGTAGAATTCCAAAGTGTACCAGCTCCCGAATTCCTCTTTCGCTCATATTAAATGTAGCCGAAGTAAATTTGCCGAGTGTAAAAGCCCCGAATTGCTTTAATACTCGTACTAACCATAGCCGATGACAAGACCTCCCGAATTTTATAAAATTTTATTTATACTCGACAAGAACACCTGAATTCCTCTTGTCGCATTAGTGATTATTTATTTTGTAAATTTGCGTACTAAGCGTAACCGATGACAAGAGTGCCTAAATTCCTCTTTTCACATTAGTGATTATTTATTTTGTAGATATGCCGAGTATACGAGTTCCTGAACTTCTCTTACACTCGTATTAGACGTAGCCGAAGTATTTTTCTGAGTCTTGAAGTGCTCGAATACCTTTTGTACTCGTACTAACCGAAGCCAACAAGAATACCTCTTACTATTATGGTACCTTTTGTAACCGAACCTTGAATCGACATTTATTATAAACGCCATCTTTGTGTTCTTCTTTCTCATTATTTAGACAACTCGATTTTGCAGACAAACTGAGATCAACATCGCCATCAAAGTCATAGCACGAAAAAATAGTTTCACCGAAAGCAGAGAAAACATAACCAATTATATAACCACCCTGCAGTTTGCGAATGTGTTTTATAAAATAAGTTGTACATAAATTAGCTTGAGGTTTCGTTAATAAAGATTTGTTCATATTATATTATACAAAAGCCATTTTGTGTTTTATTTAAAGAAAGCAGAACTTTAAGTCCGAATCTGGGCGTACTGGGTCATACCCCAGCTGAAAAGTTAAACTCCCTTAAAAAGGATTACCCTACCCCGCAACAAAAGAAAAATTATATTTTTGTAAAAGTTTATAAACTACTCGTAGCTATAAAATTCAGATAAAGACTAACAGCCTTATGTATAATATATATATGTATTTGTACACAGTGGCTAAGTTTGTCATTCCAATACGTGCAAATTCTTACTCAATAGTACAAGGTATTTAATTTTTTGGATTATCTGATTAGTTAAGTATTAAATAGAGGGTATGGAAAATTTCAATAATATCAGTCTATAGCGGGTGATAAACTTGCCAGTTTTTTGTCCATATACTAACGAGTTGCTAATTTTTCATTATACATACGGCCGTAAATTTCTAATTGTGTGAAAGTATAGCACTAGCCAACTAAATATGGATGACAAGGCGTTTCAACGCTGACCAAGAGTACTAGAAAAATTCCAAAAATTTTGTTTAGTAAATTTTCCAAAAGCGCGGATTAGTTTTCAACAGGTTTTAAAACAAAAGACTTAAAAAAAATTGCAACCACCCAGCTGAGCTAATTTTGAGGCAAATTTTTGTTATTAATGTATCCTTATGCTAATGTGGCAAGGTGTTATAAAAGATTATTATCATAAAACACGTAGTAATTTGAAAGGAAAAATAAATTGAAAAATAACAATCAGCAAAATTTAAAATTATCTCTGTTTGAAAAAGGTTAAAAAAGAATTCTAAAAAAACACCTGTTCTTTAAATAATAATACAAAATTCCACTAACTGTCACAGTACAATTGTAAAACCACAAGTATTTATATTCTTTTTTTTTTTTTTTCTTTCTTTCTTTTGTTGTTGGGTCTTCTCAATAACATGGTATTTATGAAACCTTTAATGGTCATATATGTGGTGAATAAATTTCGATCCCTCTTTACACTCGAATACAATTAAATGGGTTTTTAAAATATATTTATGACTGAGAAAATCTAACAATAATAATAAAAATAAAAAAAAAACAAAATTCTTTTTGGATTTATTTATTTTTTTCCTCTGTTTACTTGGAAATGAGGAAGTAAAGAGTGTTGTTTTAATGTCATTATTTTAATAAAAGCTAAGAAATATATAAATATTAACCAATACAAACATATTTATATATATACATGTGTATGTATGTACATATATGATTAATATTTATTATGTTTGTTTTCTCTATACATACATACATATGTATATATATAGTTATATGTACATATGTATGTACTTGATATATAATCATAAATGTACATTTATTTATTCATACGAATACATGAATAAACGAATGTATGCATTAGGGATCAGAATATAAAATTGTTGTTTTTGTATATTTTAGATACCATTTAAGTGTTCAATAATCCATTACAAATTTATTTATTTAGATACCCAAGGGTATATTTTTAGCTTCCTTTTTTAACGATTGAACATATTTTCCTTTTTGGAAATTAAGATATAAAAGTTCCAAAATTAAATTCCGTAATCTGTTTTTTTTTTTCTTATTTTGCTTTTCAAACAAAATCCAATCAAGTGATAAAATGAATATTTGAACTATTGGTACTGGTATTTTAGTTTTAATTGATAAACCCCTAAAATGTGAAGTCAATTGAAACAGAATTTCAGTTAAAATGTGGTAAAATGAGGATAAAATATTATTAAAAAAATAATAATATTTTAGGTAAATAGAGATTTTGGTATGAATTGGAATAATTTATTAAATTGCCTGTTGAAACCTCAGTGCTTAATAGAATATTTTAATAATTATAAGTATTTTTTAAAAGATTCTCTTAAATATTGTTTTTATGTTGAACAAAAGCTCTTTAAATTATTATTTTATTTTCTTATAATTGCAGTATGACAAGTATAAGTTATTAACTTGTTAAGAGTTAGCGAAATATTTAAATGATGGCTGTATAAAGCTCTCAGATAAATTCATGGCGTTTACTTATACTCGTATATACGATTTGAATAGGAATACCGATACTTGTTCTCCGCAGCATTGAATTACTTATGCCAACAAATTTGAATTTGGCTTCAACAGCATCAAGATTTGCTGGTTTGTCAGCATAAAAGACTGACTTAACTTAAGCCTTTAAGAAATTTATATACAGGACCACTTCACGATAAAATTTGTCAAAAATTGTTTATGCAATAAATAAATTAATTCTAAAGCGAATTGTATGATAAGTGGTTCAATTTTGTTGGAACAAAATATCGATGATGTTTATTTAACTGATAAATTTTTGACAGCGAACGACGACGGTAACGACAGCTTCATGCCGATTAGGATATCAATAGAATTTAATATCAATCCGTCGGGTAAGGCCACCAAAGTGATATTTACGAGCCAAAAAAAATTTCCTACATAAAGCAATATTAAGATATCGTCGTGCAGGTGTTTAGGTGCTCTATCCGCCATTTTATATTTTTCATATATCTCGAGTTAATGATGCCACTTTAGGTTTTCGAACCAAAATTATTCAAGTCTGCAATCCTTTTTTGGTTATCATGTCCAGTTACGGAGGTATGGTAAATAGATGAAAGCGGATTGCATATTTTAAAAATTTTGGTATCAAAAATCTAAAGTGGCATCGTTAACTCGAGATATATAAAATGGCGGATAGAGAACATAAACTCCCGTACAACGATATTAGAAGAGAAAATTTTGCAAAGCAAAGATTTTAAATTTATGGGTATACTAATATATAGTGAACTAAATTGGATGCCTCATGTAACAAATATTTCAAAGAAAACCATATATAAGCTACTGGTGTGCAAAAAGCTTGCGAGGAACATTTAGGACTGCAATTTAAAAATACTACACTGGATGTATATTATAATGGTCAGACTAATTGTGAAAATAAGGCTAATGTCTAAGCGCAAAAACGAGTAGGGGTACAATCCGGACGGAAAGTTAAAGAGATTGGCGTTCACCTAGTCCCTGTAGTCTAGAATGCAGTGTGTTGGCTTACAAAGACGACAACTCAAGGTTCAAACCCAGCGCTGAACTTTTTTTTTTTTTTTTTTGTAAGAACAATACTCAGGGGTAAACCCCTACTCATGCAGTGCATTGAATTGGAATGTGAAGATGGTTGATAGGATTTTTTTTTTCTTAAAAAAAAACACGGAAAAAAATATATTTTTCTGCAACTAAGTAGCTGTTAGCAAAATCTCTGAGAGCAATGCAATGAAGTCTGTTGATCGGATTCGACGTTAAACTGTCGGTTCCGGTACTATTGTAATTTCCAATTAAGACTATATGTACGTATCAATACCATTAGTAGAAGCATAAATAGAACACTCAGGACTTGTTGCGAGACTACACTGGAAGGTCTATTGCACTTAAACCCACTGAAAATTTTAATGGGCAACAAAGAGAAATCCTCTGTGAAAAAGATTAGGGAATATAGTCAAACCCATAGAATTTCGAGTTATTCTTTACTGCCCTTTGGATATGAAAGAAAAAATTTAACTGTTGTTTTTATAAAAAAAAATATTATGTGTTTATTAAGAGCTTATTGCATATACATTTATCAAATATGCCCTTAATAAACCTACAATATTTTTTATGAATACATCAGTAAGACTTGGAAAAACGATTTACGACTATACCAAGTAATAATAGTAAATGGAAAAGTTAAGAGGTTGCATATTATTTTACGAAAGAAACTGTTTGATGGAATACGAACAGTCAAGATATTCTAAACGCTGGAGAAACTCAGCACTACACACGCTGAGGCTTATGCCAAGAAAAATGTGCTCATCTAATCTGGAAAAAGTGTGCAAAAGGCAAAAAATATACGCACTATATGGTAAACAGCCTGAGATTCGGGCTCTTGGTTGCTATGAAATTGGTTCAAAGTTGATACTATAGACTGTCTGGTGATAATATTTACGCGAATGAAATGGAATGGAGGAGATAAACTTGCCTGAAAGGGTCATTCAAGCGACTGATGGGGCTGCAACTGTGTTTTTTTTTATAAAAGAAGTGATATTTGTAGGCGCCTCTTTTACGGGCAAATGAGAACTATGTGAGGCTGTTGCATTTGTTGAACCAGATAGGTCGTAAACTTTCCAAACTTTTGCTTGTTAACTACGAAAGAGAAAGATATGAGTCGTACTTTGAATTCCCTAGGCACAACTGTAATATACGAACCACGAGGTAGCAAAGCTGTTCGTATATACCCTAAAACACTGTAAGTTTAATTATACTTTTTTAGAGCAAACACGTTTTTATGTCAATCCACTTTCATTTCTTTTATTATAATGCTTCTTCTTTAAAATCTAATGTATCTTACATGAATAACTTATAATCTAAAAATGTGTTGCCAGATTTATGTAAATATACCACAACAACAATTGATAATAACGGGACTATTTACTGGAAACAACAGAATCAACCAACATTTAATTAAAATAAAAGACCTAACTAGCAATTTGTTTAGATTTAATCGTCTCATCATGGCAAATGCTGGAAATTTGAGCAGAAAATAAGAACAGAAAATACAGTGCACTCGCGGTAACGTGAACACCGTCTAACGTGAGCATCGCTTAATGTGAATAAGCTTTTGTTTACATTGACTACTCTGTAACGTGAACAAACTCAAAAAGCTCTATAACGTTAATCCTTTTTTAATGGAAATGTCCCTAATATCACAATTAAAGCATTGTTTTACTAACTTTTATGGAGTGCTTAGCTTGTCAATGTTCCTTGTGTTGGTGGTATCACTGAAATCCATGACATTTGGCAAAAACAAAAATTAAAATCACGACCATTATTTTCTCGTGATCTCATTTTATTTTAGTTTTATATTGAAATAATTCAATATACATAATATATGAAATGTATTGCTTTGGGGATAAGCATGTCTCTATGGCCATTTCGTCTCTGCTTAAGAGACTCGTCAGGAGACTTTTTCCCAAAGGTGGTAACCAAAAATACAAATACTTATATTTAAATAGTTATAAACTAAATGCGAATCACATTTAGTATATAAAAACCAAACAAAAATATTTACAAAGCAATACATTTCTGTTTTTAAAAAATTGAAATTTTATTCAATTAGCCTACAATTAGTTGGCACAAAAACCTGTAGCGAATATTGGAAAAACGAAAATATTTTTATTAAAAACAAAAAATATTTTTCGCCATATAGGCAAATACATTCAATATACATAATATATGCCTATATGGCGAAAAATATTTTTTGTTTTTAATGAAATAATTCAAATAACAAAATAATGTAATTTTCAAGCGTGTAATATTGTAATATTAAATTGTAAAATTTTTTACTTTTGTTATGAAATTCGCTAAAGTGAAAAATTTCGCACACATGAACTCCATTCGTTTTAATTAGTTCACTAACATATAAGCTTTTAATTAAGCTTTAGGTCGATTAAATAATTATTTTTTCGATATTTCGGTACTTCTTTGCGTAGCTTCTTCAGGAAATATTTTTTATTTTAAAAACTTATTAATACAATTTTAATTAGTTCACGTTACCGCGAGTGAACTGTAAGTTAATAAATTTGGTTAAATTCCAAAAGAGTTTAAAAATTAAATTTTGATGTGTGTGCTGTTTAAGAATAATATTTACTTCAAAATTGTATAAAGAAGTATTTACATTATATCGAAAGAAATATATTGTTTGCTTTTATAAATATATCTTTTCTGAATGGCATAACAAGTTTCATTTATCCTGCTTTACGCCCTCATATATTTCGGTAATTTCACTGCTTAAACACTGAAAACAGTTTCTGAAAAACTAAAATATATATTAAAGTCAAAATAAATTATTGGGCTCTTATTTTGCTGATTCTTTAAATTTGTTTAAATTTGTAAAAGCCTTAAAATTTTAATATTAAAGAGAAAAACAAACATAATAATCAAAAGTACGTAATGATACCCTTAAGGATGTTAAAGGGTTGTTTTATTTTTAACTGGTTGCTTCAGTTTGGGGTTTTTTTTTCTTACAATAAAAAGAAAATAGCGATGTAAATGGGTTTGGTTTTTTTAAGAGGTTGAATATAAAAGAAACTCTAGATATATATGAGTAACAACAATCATGAATACAATATGATATCCACTTTTTAACTTCTGCTATCTTCCTCTCATACAATTCCACTCATCGCAACTGTTTGCAGTGGATAAACAAACCCAAATTTCAAGTGTGTACTTTTAATTTTTCCTACTTTTTCATATCTTCTTTCTTCTCTTTCCCTTTTTTATAAGCTGTTGCCTTAATGTTTTTTGGTTTTGTAATTTGGCCGGGATGCTTAAAATTCTTAATATACGTACATACGTATGTATATACACGCCTGAGTTTTAAAATGTTTATTTGTTGTACTTATTTACTAGTTAATGGTGATGTTTACTGTAGAAAGCATTTTATTTTAAACTTTAGAATTTACTTAAAATGCGCAGATTTATTTACAGACATACGAAATTTAAATCATAACACATTAGCCACATTTGTTCAGTGATGAAATGTTGGAGTTGAACATAAACCAAAATATAAAAGAAAAACAAAACTGAATTATGCAAATTCTTTCATAAATTATAGAATTTCCGACATGGTTTCATAATAATAATGTTAATTTGCATATTTGAAATTATATTTATATATGCAGTATGCATGTTGTGGTCCCAGGTTTCCTCCCAGGAATGAAAAGAATGTTTAGATAAGACCATATAATTGAAATTAAAAAAAAAAAAATAGAAATAAAATAAAATTTAAGATTTCGACCTATATTTTATATAAAATATCTACCTGTTGCAAAAAAAAGAAAAAAAAAAAGAAAAATTTTATTCTTAATAAAAAATTACTATTATTCTTAAAATAATATTCTCTAAATTTGGTGCACGAGTACTTACATTTAGTCCATTTCTATTTAGCAAGAATTCAAGAATATAAAATATTCCCGCGAAAGGAATGTATAATCAGTAGATTTCGGAAATCATCTCCCTTAACATAGATCATGTTCTACGAAAGTAATAAATGTTTTTAATTTCCCCCGCAATAAATATTAGAATTCAATTTGTAATGCATAAATTAATTTTTTATTAATTATTTTAAGGAATAACGAGAAATAACATATTTTTTTAATAAAATGTAAAACAATGATTTCTTTCTTCCCAAGATGGTAATTAATACCTACTTATGTGAAACATGAAATTATCTTCTCGATTCCAAAAATAATATATTTTGAAGGCATACATATATTACACAGGTTTACAAATTTTTAATTTGGAAAAATACCTAGAACGCCACATGCCTAGATAAGTTAATTGGGACCTCCTGAGCACGAAAAACGCTGTCATAATTAAATAAACTATTTGGTGAAAAAATAAAACAATCCAGATATTTAATATAACGTAGGAAAAAATTGAAATGAAAGTTAAAAATTTTGAAAAAAACGTAAAAAATATGAAAATTTTGAAGTTTGAGGTGCCATATCTCAGCGATTTCTGATCAGATAGAATTTTCCAGCATATTGACGGAAAAGACATTCAATTACCTTTCAATCGATATGCCATCTATCTCAATCTGACTGTTTGGTTGGACTCCACAAGGGTTTAAGTGGGGCCATACACCGAAAAACACAAAAGTACCGTTATCTAAAAAACGGTACTTAGAAAAAAATCATAACAGCGTAAACCAGTGTTATTAAATTGATAATCAATTTTCATACATTCGTTGCTTTTGCTATGCATTCATTCAAGATATTTTCAAGATATTGCTCAGCCCAATTCACGAACATACGACGCTTCGGGTGATCAAGCGGTTCAGTTCTTGCGTCCATTTGATCTTGTAAGTATGTAGGCCAACATCTTTTGGCGAAATTCGCCACAATGACGTCACAGAGATGCCCAACGCTTGAGAACGACGTGTGAGAGACACATTTGGGCTTTCTTCAACTGAAGCCTCAGCGGCAGCAATATTCTCGACACTAAGGGCACTTCTTTGTCTCACTGGAACATTTTGTAGAGTGCCCGTGGAATAAAATTTTTCCACTAGACGCTCAATTGTTGATCTGCTAGGACGATTATTATGACCATAAATTGGACGTAGCGCTCTTAACGTCGAGGCCACTGACTCCGAATTCGGTAGACAATTTTTATAATTTCGCCTCGTTGTTGGCTCGTATATCTTTCTATCATGAAATGGCAAACCTCCACAAGTCCATCTACAAAGAAATCGCTTTCTAGTCCACCTTAACCATTGACAACAAAAACGAGTGATCTGGAAAAAGCGCCACCTATTGGAAAGTAGCAGATAACTGCAAAACTTACTTAGCGAAGTCACTCACTGCACAAACAACATGAAACGATGAGGTAATTGCTGCTGATCAGTTAAGGGTGAAGGTATAACACCGGGCTTTAAATGATAAATTCACAGCAATTTGTCTAATTCTTAAGGCGCTTAATAATAATATAAGAAAAAAATATTTGCTATCTTTTCCAAAAAAATGTAATACAATGCACAGTATTAGAACTGGTTTACCCCTGAGTATTGGTCTTAATAAAAAAAGAGGTACCTTTTCCTACTGTACAATTGCCCAATATGTGCTCTAATGACTCGATCGCCTTATTACAGAATCTGCACATATTTCTTGTAGCGATTTCTATTTTATTCCAATGTGCCTTGAGTATGCATTGGCCGGTTAGAAATTCCGAGAGTATTCTCACATTATCTCTAGAGAATTTAATGCATAACTCAAATCTCCTCCTGTTGTAGTTACCGAGTAAAAACTTGCAAAGTCTAAGACCAGTTTGGCTCAACAAGAGTTAACAATTATAAAAGGTAGTAAATGAAATCATCTCACAAGATATCTTTCTTCTGTACAAACAAGTAGAAATAAAGAATATTAATTATGAAGGAGGCGATCACTTAAACTACCTTATTTATAAAATATTAATCTGCAGATACTGTGTTTATTTTTGTCCATGAGTTGGCAACGTGGAAACGAATACACAAGAGAATGATTACGTGAAATCAAATAATTTAAGCATCCTTCAGTTTGTTTTCCTAACTTAGGGATTCTTAAATCTAAATGCGTAATAAAGATGAATGAAAAACAAATTATTTGTTTTAATAAAATATCCAAATCCATTTTCATTTGACCAACTGCTTTTTAATGCAGTAAACAATTGATAAAGAAAATCATTTATTAAAATTGCGTATACGCTTTCGTGCTTGACACAACAGCTACATATTTCATCAACAGTTTAACAGTTTAGTGCTACACAAACACTCTTACAAATTTCGTTTACTCATCCCTTTAAAACAAAATGATTTCATATAAAGTTTGGCAGAACCTTTCTACTTAAATTTAAGTAATATTTCGAGAAACACTTTCCAAAATACGAAAAGCAACAATGTTTTGTATTTTAACAATGTTTGGCAAAATCCATTTTAATATCTGTTGTATATGCTTGTGTGTTCAATTTACTTATTTGTTCATTCATTAGTTTACAACGTTATTGTGTTTGATGTATGCGAATAAGTTAATTTGTTGATGCTGTATTGGATTGTTTTATAACAAAAGTTTTCTGATAATGATGCGAATATTAAAGTACTGCCGAAGGATACAAATTCAAATAGAAATAATTTGCCTTTGTGACTATTAAGCATTAGAGAATTTATTCTTAATGTAAATAAAAACCTTCTTTGAAAAAAGAAGCTAAAAACACAAAAAAACATCAAAAGGAATAGCTGAATATAAAAAAGTTGTTTAAATTTGTTGCTTTTGTTTGTAGCCGCAAACAACTATTGGGTGTTTGCAAAATAAGCGTTTATTGAAAATTTCTTTGCGCTTGCTGGTAGATATGTGAGGGGAAAATAAAGAATGACCAAATTTAACTATTTTAGAATTATTTTTAAATTTATAAAAGCATAGACTCTCTGGTTAGTGTGTTGGCTTACTAAGACGATAGAGCCGGGTTCAAATCTCAGCTCTGACATCTTGAAAAAAGAAATATGAACGAATTTTTTCTTTCGGCGACTACCTCTCAGCAGCCTTCTGGTAAAAGCTCTGGGAGTAATTGATTGCCATGAAAAAGCTTCTCAAATCTGTCGTTCGGAGCCGACTTTAAACTGTAGGTCCCGGTACTTATGGATAAAAGTTAACACACACAACATGAGTGCTGCGAGAAGCTAGGCCGTAACCCTGACACAGTGTTGTAATGGCCAATTATGTATGTAGATTCTCTGAAAATGACATCGTCCAGTTGGGTTTTTCCAAAATTTAAATAATTTGCGTTTAATCTGAAACCTACTAAATATTTATTAAAAATCTCATATACAGATTGTTAAACCGCTCGGAAGGAGTTTTCTTTTAAACAATGTAATACGAGAATCTTATATATTAATAAGAATTGAATAATCTAGTTATCTATCGTATTACGTATGTGGGTGTATTATGGTTTTTTTACGTGAAAATATTGTCAATTATTTATATAAATACTAATAGGGTTGCGTTTTATGTTTCGGGACTTGACAACTCTAGTTTTGCAATCGAGCAACTGACAGCTGTATTGTAAAGTGAACATTTTAGGGGTTCTACGTACTCCGAACGTTTTGACATACGAGCCCTATTTGTGTTGTTTACAGAAACTTAAAAATGAACATTTTCGTGCGATTATTTTTTACAACCTTCGATATGGATAAATCCAGCAATAGTGAATGGATTTACTTAATTCAATATTTGGCGATAAAGCTTCATCTAGAACCAATGTTTATCGATTGTGTTTTTCTTTATAAGAAGAATTTCGTGAAGGTCCTTCAAAATCAGTTGATGTTCTGGAAACCATTGAAAACTATTGTGAAATTCAGGCAACTTTAGGCATTAGTGGGATCAGTATACATTCAATATTGCATAATTATTTGACTGTGAACAAAAATTTTTTCGCCTTGGATCCCACACAATTTGTCAATCGCAAAAAAAAAAAGGCTCGTGTCGATTGGTCGAAAGAAATGCTCAAAAATACGATCGCGATGCTTTGAAACACGTCTATGATGCTATGACAGGTGATGAATCATGAGCCCGAAAGTAAACAGCAGTCGACTGTATGGGTGTTTCGTGATGAGCAAAATCCAACAAAAAAAAAAAAAAAACAAAAACAAAAATCGAAACAACAGAACATCTCGAAACCATACCACTAGAACAACGCGAAACAGTAAATTCTGAGTGCTACACAACCATTTATTTGCCAGTTTTCTTCCACGAAATCAGGAAAACTAATCGCCGAAGACGGATCACTCTTCACCATGGCAATATGAGGTCTCACACAGCGGCTCAAACAACTACATTTTTTAGTACCCAAATCATCGATTTAATGAGTCATCCGCAATGCAGACTTGATTTGGCACCGAATAACTTCTTTTTATTCCCGTACGTAAAAAACACACTGAGAGGTCAACGTTTTTCGACACCTGAAGAAGCGATTACTGCATTCACCACGCATATTTTGGAGACACCTCAATTTGAGTAGCAAAAGTGCCTCGACAATTGTTTAAAACGCATACAAAAGTGCATATTTCTTCATGGAAAATATTTTGAAAAACAATAAAGTGATTTTCGATGATTAATATTAGTTTTTGTTCTCTAATCCTGATATATAAAAGCGTATTGTAACAATATTTTTCGGTTTGATTAAAATGAGCATAATCTGAGAAATAAACTTTATTTCAAATGGTAGCAAAACCGTTCGTAGAACGAAATCTATGATACAGCTGAATGTGATGTAGGGTATAGAATTCCAGATTTAAATGAATCTTCTCTACTTTTTATTTCATACTATGTTTCACTTTTTTATATGTATTTTACCGTTTTTTTGTATGATGATAATAATGATGTTGAATACCGTAAGCATTAGCATGAAAGTAAATCACTTTTAAAAAAGATAAATTCTTGGCAATGAAAAATAACTTTGATTTGTTTTATTAGCTCCAGGCGAGGTTTAACAAAAAAAAAAAAAAAAAGCCACAATAACAGAAATATATGTAAAAGTTTATATATACATACATATCTATATATTTCTTTTTTGAAATAAATAATTTAAAATCTTTAAATTTTCTTGAACAAGATTTCATCTATTCATTATATTTTTGGTTTTTTAAAGAAACTTAAAAGAGTCATCTTTAAATCATTTCATTAATATGACTTATTCTATGTTTTAGCTTGAAAAACTAACCTACGAAACTGTCATAAACCACCGATGTATATATAATCACAATTGTATAAATTACAATAAGTAACAATATAGCGAAAAATTACATTCGCTTTATCAAAACTAAGACAGCTGTTTACTTTCGATTCTCAAAATATTGTTTTTTCTTCTTCATTATTTTTTTATTTAAGACTCAAGGGTAAACCCCTACTACATGCAGTGTAGTAGGTATTGGTAGGTAGGTAGGTAGGGTATTGTTGAATACATAGATAGATAGATGTGAAAATGTTAAGCGCCTTATGTCAATGGGATAAATTGCTGTCAATTTGATCACTCAAAGGCCCGATCTGGATTTTGAATGTGAGTGGTGAACATCTTTTTATGTAGATTAGCTGTTATCTTAACAAAAGGTGGCGCTGTGCTCCTGATCATTCGTTTCTTGGTGGAATAGACTGGCAATATCAGAGAATAGTTTCGTGAAGATAGACTTTCTGGGTATAGGGGGGACCTCTTATATTTTAAGTTATAATTTTTGAAAAACAGCAAATTTATTTTATTTTTATTTTTCTTCTTCGCTGGGATTTCAACCTTGGTCGTTTGAGTTTCTGTGCACGAGCTCTAACCATTATACCACGAAATTAAAAAAAATTGAATTAAAATTTTTTCTTTAACGTTAAACAATTTGAAACAAAAAAGATCAATATTTACTCTTCATAGGAAGTACCAGTCACACTTCTCCAATTTCGCCAATTTTTTTCTTCATGCCAAATTTCAAAATTTTCTCCTTAATAGTTATAAAAAATATATATTTACAAGTATATAAACTCCTTCATGTCTAAAATTTTATTTTATTTTAAACACTTTCTTTCGTAGTTTTCATAATTTCAATTGATTTATTTAAAAGAAATAAAAAAAAATCTGCTCCCTTGGCTTCGACTGCAAAATTCAAAACAAAAGGGCAACACAGTCACTTTCAATCAACGTTCATTTTCTTAAAGAACATTTAGGAAATAATTTTGTTTAGCAAATAGTTGTAAAATGCCAATGGTTATAACTGCAATGATGTTGATGATGCTACAACAGATAATAAACTCGTTCCCTATAAATTCTTTAGCCGCTATTAGTGGTTTAACGCAATTATAGTTCTTCTTTCGCATTAATTCTATTAAGCAACGAGAAAATAAAATGAGTACCAAAGTTATGAATATTCAACAATATTTTATTGAAGTATTTTGAAAAACTGTTGAATTTAAATTGAACCACGATGGAAGTTGAGTTTGACTTCAAAGTTTTCTAATTATGCATGCAATTAAAATGGACTTTTGTTGTTTTATAAAAAAACTAAGGTTTTATTTTAAGAACTTATAGATATTTGTAAGATGCGGGAATGGGAAAATTTTTGTAAACTTGAAAATAATCCATTTTTAAATATTTTAAGGAAAGTAATGATAATCAATATTAAGTAAGTCATGTTTTGCTATTCTGCAGTACATAAATTGTTTATAATTTTAAATTTTACATAAACTAAAATAAATTAACAATTAGAAATTTATTTATAGTTTTTAACCGGATTACAACAGCAAACTATTGAACGATTCTGGTCCACGAAGAAAAAAAATTTTGTTTTTCATTAATTATTTCCCTCGGGAACGATAAAAAAATAAAACAATGTTGTGCTTAAAAGTATGCTGGAAAAGTTTTTAAACCCTTTTTACACACAGAATTGGTGTTAACATAAGACTTTCAAAACTTAATTATTAATTTTGTAGTCGCCGTGGTCTAGTGGTTAGTGTGTTGGCTTACTATGACATAGGTCCTGGGTTCGACTCCAGGCTCTGACATATTCAAAAAAAGAAATATGAAAAAAATATTTCTTTCGGCGACTACCTCTCAGCAGTCTTCTGGCAAAAGCTCTGAGAGTAACTAATTGTCATGAACAAGCTTCTCAAGTCTGTCGTTCGGAGTCGACATTAAACTGTAGGTCCCGGTACTCATGGATAAAAATTGACACTCACAACATGAGTCCTGCGAGAATCTAGGCCGTAATCCTGACACAGGGTTGTAAAGGCCTGTTATGTATGTATGTATGTATGTATGTATGTATGTATGTATGTATGTTTGTATGTATGTATGTATGTATGTATGTATGTATGTATGTATGTATGTATGTATGTATGTATGTATGTATGTATGTATGTATGTATGTATGTATGTATGTATGTATGTATGTATGTATGTATGTATGTATGTATGTATGTATGTATGTATGTATGTATGTATGTATGTATGTATGTATGTATGTATGTATGTATGTATGTATGTATGTATGTACATATGTATGTATGTATGTATGTATGTATGTATGTATGTATGTATGTATGTATGTAATTATTAATCTTATAGACTGGCTCTAAAATATCTGCTCCTAAGCCATAGATAAAATATAAATATTTAACAATTTGGGTTGATCTTTAGGCGAATTATTGTAGTACAAAGGTTAAGGTTCTATGATCCGGTGTGCTATAATAACAAAGCCGGTTACTCTTCTTAAGCTATTTTTAAGTGGCTTGTTACAAGACCCACCTCTTCTCCTTTTATAGTTGCCCAGATACATTTTATTCCGTTATAAATCCATCTGTCTTGTGAAGAGTACTTATCTGCTTTTTTTTTCTAACACCAATATTCGGGGGAAACCCCTACTCATGCAGTACGTTGTATTGGAATTTGAGAATACATGGTGTCCAAATAAGTTTGGACAGTAAATTTTACATGCCTTTAGTTCTGATGACCACTGTGCGAGTTATCGATAGTTACCTTATTCTCTACAAATAATGTCATCTTTTTTCTATTTTTTTTGTGTACGGGATCAATGTGACAGTTCGTATTCAACTATCGTGAGAGCAGCAACTATTATTATATATAATCTGCAAATTTAATTTTCATTTGTGCAAAAGAAAAAATACTTTATAAAAATTATCTTTTATAAAACCATAAATTTAAAATTATTCTAAATTTTCAAAAAAAAAAGGAGAAACTTATATACAACAGTAAAAATAACAAAAGTGAAAATGTATGTAGTGATAGAAAGAAAATTGTTATACAGTAACTAAAAAAAAAAACCCAAATTAATTTCTCCCTTCAAATTCATTTATATTTATACATACCTCAATTAATAAAAATAGTTAACAAGAATAAATATGTACTATTGTAATTTAAAATTAGTGAATTCTCTAAATAAAAGCATTTTTGGAAAATAAATAAATCGTGTGTACAAAATTCATCTTTTATAAATTAAATAAATTGGCGTCTAACCATATACACCAATACACATGGATAGAATTATATTATTTTTTTATTATGCGCCTTTTTGTTAATGAGATAAGTTGGTGTTAATTTGACCACTCTAAGGCCAGTGTATTCACCCTTGAATGATCAACAGCCATTGCCCTAGTGGCGAGCGCCTTCAGTAGGTTAGCTATTACCTTCCCAGGGTGTGGGGCTGTACTCCTGAGAATAGAAATGTCAGGGAGCAGTTTCCTGAAGATGGACTTCTTGGAGGGAGGGGAATCTCTTATTTTTTTTATTATAATTTAGAAAAAATGCAAATTTTATTTTTATAATTTTTGTCCTTTGCTGTGATTGAACCACGGTCATTTGAATTTCTGTGCGAGCGCTCTAACCACTATAAAACGACCTCCTCTTCGGTAATCGTAATTTTTGAAATACCCCTTCCTATTATTTTCAACTTTTTGGCTCTTCTTAGATAATTTAGCTTCTGCTAAATAAAAGAGTTTAAATAAAAAAAAATAATAGTTGATTTAAATTTAGCATCAAATAAAATAATTTCAAGTTAATGATTGCGTCTCTAAAGTCTCTAAATTATCCAAAGATTTTTTGGGATTTTGTCTTTAACAATACAGGTGACAGTACAATTGCATCACTGAGATAGTCAAAACTTTATCTGAAATGTACACGGCACTCTCGCAGAAAGTTATGCAACCTTTCAGTGTCATTTTCGCAAAATCAGTATAAGATAATCTCAGAGGAAGCCGAGGTTATAGTGGCTTATAAAGTACTCCCTTAAATAGCGTAAGTAGTAGTGGTCGCCGTGATCTAGTGTGTAGTTTATGGACTCTCTAAACGAGAATTAAATGTTGAAACCCTAGCTCCCGAATCTTCAAAAAATAAATAATAACTTTCAGCAGGGTTCTGGTAGTATCTTTATGATTGCCATAAACTAGCTTCTCAAGTCAATCGATGAAAGACGACGATAAGGTGTAGTTCAAGTTCAGTACAACTTAACGAAGAAAACATTTATAATATAAGAAACTTGGCAGTTACTCTGAGAAAGCTTTTAATGACAAATTATTTTTGTATGTGTGAGTATAAATTATTTGAGATTTCTTTATAATCAAGGAAAAGATTTTCAGTATGACAGTATTTAGCACTTTTATGCTAATGTGAATTGAAAATTTTCCCTCGCAGTTCTTAAGAGTACCAGTTTATCAGTCTCTTGGAGCTCGGCAAAATGTAGCAGTTGACAATTTGCCCAGCGTTTTGCAACAATGCGAGGTACATCATTACCTTTTTGATTCTCATATCCAGGAACCTAACCCAATGTAAAATGATTAAAGCTCCCTGACCCGCCATATTTCAGATAATAGTACTAGATACAATCTTAAAGTCAAAATCTAGATAAAAATTCTAATCTAAACTAAAAGAAAACCGTAATAAAAAGTTTTATTTTAAGTAATTTTAAAGTAATTACTGTCATTAAAAACCACATACATAACTTTAATTTTCTACACCTAATACTTTATGATTTTAAAGTAACCACTGCCATCACCAAGAAACACAGAATTCTGCTCTATAAAATTTAAAATACATACGAGAATATACACTTTTACTCTATAGAAATAAATTTTAATTTTTACAACGTGTGTGTATACATGTGGTTGTCATTAACCAGAGGCATGAAAAATTTAATGCTCTACACATACGTATGTATATGGTGCTTAAGAAGGCATGTGTTGGTAGAAGGCATTAAAGTTAGTTTGTCTTTTATGTTATTATAATTTTTTTTTCTTTTTCTTTTAATTTTATTTTCGGTTTTGTCTTTAAGTTTAATATTGTTGAAGATTATTAAGCAAAAAGTACACATATGTTCATTAATAAAAAACTTTCCCTATACAAACATGGGTTATTTAATTTAAAATTAAAACACAGAAATAAGTTTTAAAATAAATATTTAAAATATTTGTTAGATATTTGAAATCTTAAGAAGAAAAGTAAAGTTTCTCAGGACGGTCCCAAACTTAGGCCAACTTAATAAAGAAAGTATAATAGATTAGAAGAAAAATAAAAATATTCTCTATTTTTAAAAATTATTTCTTGGTAGCTCAACATTTACTAGTTTTGATAACCTGTTTACAGTAAGAACTTTTTAAGTTATTAAGACAGGCATCAACCGCAGACTCCACCTTTTTATTGTAGGAAAATCCTTTACGACAGGGCCATTTTTTTTTTATTTGCGTAGTGCCTACTCTAGTTAGTATACAACAAAAATGATTGGTACGGCAGTTGTTTTGACCTTGTTATAACTCAGTTGCCTAATGTTTTATAACCTTAAGCGAAGTAAAAGATATACAAAAAATGAAAACAAACATCAAGCTCTTAATATTGGTTCAACGAAGACTTTTTAAATAGACCTATTGAATTACCCAGAAACAATTTTGTTTTAATCAAAAATAAGGTCATCAACAGGGTCATTTTCTACATGGACTTCAGCATAGCCTTGAATAAAGTCAACGACGATCTTCTTATTTCTAAATTAAAAAAAAATAATTTTTCAACAACTTCCTGGGTAACGACATATCTGATGAACAGATTTCATTATATTTTATCTAGAAGCCGTAACTCGAGAAGCATTTGCTTACTTCATTGTTCATTCGAAAGTATTAATGCCAACCGATGACGTGAAACTATGTTTTTTATCTCAATTTATCTATTTTTTTTTTGCTTTAGTTGATTACTACAATAGAATTTTGAGAAATTTTATCATTGCTATGATACGAGTTTAGTGGACCTTTACTTTATGAAAGGATATTTAAATTTTTTCACAGAGACAGCAGGGCTGTCAGATTGTCACTTTTAGATTTTTTTTTTTTTTTGAAATTCATATCTCCTAAAATCCCCAAAACCCTGATTAGTATATCTCAAAAAATTCCAACAGATACTGTATCAATAACTTGCATGTATGTATGTACATATGTTTTATTATTTACTTCTGTACTTAGTGGAATTACCCAGATTTTTGCAAAAGTCCAAGAAGCGTTTTGGAATTAAGTCCACAAGTCATTAAAACATATCGATTGCTATGTGCTTCCACACATCTTTAACAAATTCCCACAACTGTTTCTTATTAGTAGGGATTATTCCTCGCAGAGCCGCTTTGACAATTTGCAATAAATTTTCAATAGGATTAAAATCTAAAGACTGTTCAGACCCATAAGACCCTCCTAAACTTGTTGAAACACCCCTCGATGTGCCATTTTATACTTAGCATAAGATATCATGATGACGTTTAAAATATTTGTATAGTACACGGCATCTATTGTACCTGAAATGTTAAACAGATGTACTGTGCCAAAGTATGAAAAATTTTCCTATACCATTAAGGGGAGAAGTAATTTGTGCTCGGGCGAAACTAACGTTATTTTGTTTATCCCCAAAATAAGTAGTTTTACTATAAGTAGACCCTCTACTACTGAATTCCTCCGTAAATAAAATAGGTGGCGGAGACAATGATGTGCATATCAGAGAATGACATGAATCGCACTCAAATGGCAATTATTTGACTTTTTAAAAATGAATATTGAGCTAGCATTACACACTAATTAAATGAATGCTGCTATTGCATGATTCAATTTAGTATGTCTTTTGCTACAAAATGCTTGTAGTTGCTTGCATATTCTAAACACTCCAACCAATCACAAAAGCAGTAAGTATGTTTGAGTATTTCACTGTTTAAATGTGAATAAACCAACTACGAACAAAAGAAGTTTTTTATTTGCTTATTATTATTTATTTATTTATTTACCTTGCTTTTTATTTATTAGTACTAAAACGCATGTATAAAAAGTAATAAATATTATTAATTTGTTAAAAAAGATAGTTCACAAAATATCAGCTATACTTCAAAAGTTAAGAAAACAAAACTAAATTTTATATTTCTTAAAAATAAAAAATTTCTATTTCTAAAGTTCTAAAAATAAAAAATCAGGTAATGTTTATTTCATTATAAATAAAAAGGTAATTAAAAATTTATTTTCTCATTTTTATTTTGAAACATTTGTTAAGAAACGAATTACTGCAGTTAAAAATAAAAAAAATTAAAAAAAAGAATAAAAAAACACTGTTTCAGTCAAACGGTTTAACCTCTTATTAGTTGAGCTTTAATGAATCATTTGAGTGTTTTGTATACAAAGGAGTGTTTTGTATGTTGTTATTGCTAACGGTATCTAAAAAAAGATTAAGAATAAACAATGCATTTACAAAAGTAAACTCTACAAGCAATACAGTTGCCACTGTTGATGAATAATAACAAAACAAAAGCAGTAATAATATGAATAGGCAGTAAAATCGAATCAACTCATGTCATTCTCTGGTGCATATGTTTTAATTTATATGAGAAAAACACCAAATTAAAACCAAAAGCACACATTGCAAAAAATTGTATATGAAAGTATGAGTTTTAAACAAGTCTTGCTTATAAAGTCGTACTTTCATATGAAAGTATAAAAATCGCTTAATTATTCTTAATAAAATCCCCATCCCCAAATGAATTTTTTTATCCCCATTTCAGAAAAAAATCCCCATTTTGGAGATAAAGCCCTTAATCTGACAACACTCAGAGACAGGTAGTTTAATTATGTGCTTGGTACTTATTATTTAGAACAGGGGTGAGCAACCTTTTTAATCAACGGGCCACTTATAAATTTTAAAATTTTGTGGCGGGCCGCACATAAATACTAATAATTTACAAAACTCTATTTATAATAAAAATTAGAATAAAAAAATATAAAATTTATTGCAAAAAAAAGTATTTGCTTGAAATTTTTAATGAGAAATTTGGCACTGTTTTTTCGATACAACCTGATCAATATCAGCCGGAATTGATGAGGTAGGTACACATACACAAGTTTCTAATCGTGCATTACTTACTCAGTTTTGATCGGTGGTAATTGGTCGGTGGTCGGATTTATAAACATTCTCGATGTTTACTGAGAGAAATACATTTTTTACATCGGTATTAATCTGCATGTCCATCACTTCCCTTTGAAAGTCTTCGGGAACTGTATCCACATCGATAATTAATGGTTAGGAAAACATTTTCATGGAAACTTTTTTCTTCTCAGTTTCTTCGTAATTGAAATTCGTTGATTAATGTGTCTATATATTATGTGTATTTTTGAGAAGCAGCAACATTTGTTTGGCGGGCCGCATAAAGAGGTTGAAAGAGCCGCAAGCGGCCCGCGGCCCGCGTGTTGCTCATCCCTGATTTAGAAAAAGCTTATGCATATCTTGATCTAATAAAAAGCTAAAATGTAACTCATAAACCTTAATAAACAGAGTCACATGCAAAGAATTTACACAATATTTTTGTAATTAAAACTCATTTTATTTTTATTATTATTATTATTTGTTTTTTATTTACATAAAATTAGATATTTATTTATTTTTACATTTTAAGCATAAAAGAACTTTTGAACAATGCTCGTTACAAGTGTTTTTGTGGCAACTACTGCATGACTGCTTACACATTCTACATTTCTCCGGTGGACATATATAACATCTACGTCGTTTATTTGGCTGTTGTGAAGAACTCGGCTGATCAGACGGATCGTCTCTGTATAGTATTGAATTAAAATTATTCACATTGTTTTTATTTAATTTCAAAAGACTACGACGTTTTATATTTGGAACAACAAGTTCCTGAATTAAATCTTTAAGAAACATTTTTCGTCGCAATTCCTTATTGTTTGCATTCCATTTAGGAAATTTATTTAACCAAATAACATAAGCAGCAATGCCTGATATGTCGATCAAATTATAAAAGTGAACGAGGGTCCAACGATTAGTTTTCCGTTTTACGGAATAGCTGTGTGCCATTTGATCAAGCGTTTCTACTCTTCCTCTGGTTTTGTCATAGTCAATAATAATTTCTGGCTTATTTTTATCTTCAGGATATGTCTTTGCATCATGATGTAATGACGACAAAAATAAAACTGCACTATTTTCCGTTGGAACGTAACTGACCAGTGTCATATTTTTACGGAATCCGTATAACGAACTCTCCCTTTGTTTTGTTTTGCATGGTAGGAAATTCGGTGGAATGCATTTCGTATTCTTTCTTAGTGTCCCAATAGATGTTAAGTTTTTTGAAAACAAGCGTTCAACTAATTCAAAGGAGGTGAAAAAATTATCGAATGTAATATTTCTATTTGTTTTCTCGAACGGCTTGCACAGCTCTTCGACAATTCTTTCAGCGACATTTTTGCTTTTTTCATGGCCTTCTTGTCCGAGATAAGGAACTCCATGAAGAGGGTATCGCGTGTCTGCATCACAAATCCAAAAAATTTTAAGACCATATTTGTCTGGCTTTGACGGGATATACTGAAGATATGACACTCGACCTCTGAACGGTACTAATTGCTCGTCAATGGTTAAGTAAGCGCCGGGTATATACGTTTTTAGCAAGTTCTTATTGATTTTATCCCAAATATCACGAATTGGAGCAAACTTGTCCTTTGTCTTACGTAGTGACCGAGTAGACTTATCATCAAATCGTATGTGGCGCAGTATTGTAACAAACCTATGTTTTGGCATGCAGGCTAAAAAAATATTGCTACCAAATAATGGATGCCAGAATTCTTCGTAGCTCATAATGCCTTGCTTATTAAGGCCAGCATTTAATAATAGGCCGATAAAAGCTCTTATTTCTATTTCGTCTACTGCTTGCCATTTCGCTCCATGTGTGTCTCTACCGTGGGTATTAGTGTGCACAACAACCATATTGATGACTACGGCGTCAAATATACAATAAAATGCATCGGAAACAGAACTTATATGTGTTCCAGGTGGCAAAATGACTTTATGTGTTGGTCCACGAATAATGTTGTGCTTACGACATCTTCCAATTTCTATGTTTATTGGCGATGTACTCCATTCAGTTCCGTCTTTTCCTATAAAAGCAGTTGTAGTACTTGGTTCTGGCTTAATATCAATACACGCATCCTCATCACTTTCTGACATTTCAGACATATCAAGTTCTGCTACAAAATCCACATCATCAGAAATTGTACTGTCATTATCTTCATCACTAATATTTTCTTGATTTAGAGCTTCCTCCAAATCAGTTTCTTCAATAATGCTTTCAATTTCTTCAAGTCTAACTATGTTTCTCTTCAACATTAAACAAAAAGGTTTTGTCTTCACTGCCTTCTCACTTAAAACCAGACAACAACTGAGTAAACAATGTAAGTCTTCGTTGAATAACCAAAATCATGATACAAAGAAATAAAGATAATGCTTTGCGCAGGTCCGTTATATATAAATAAAAATCAGCTCTCTTTGTGTGACGTCATTGTAACCAAAAAATAAATTAAGTATGTGAACAAAAGCATTGTGTGTTGTTTATAAAAACTTTAATATTGTTGGATTATATTATTGAATAAAAAGAATAATTTGTGTTAATTAAAAAAATATAATTTTTTGTGAATTATATTACAGTAGAATCTCACAAATTAAAACCACTTTGTGCACTTTAAGGAAATTTTTACACCTCATATTTTTTTATAAATACTGTTTTTAAAACTAAACTTGACTAAATTTTCTATAAATTATTTGAAAATAAATAAAATAACGCTTAATTAGTAAGTTTTTGTAAAATTAAATAAAAAAAAATAAAAACATTTACTTATATTAAAATCAAAATATAAACAAAATTCTCCCATATCAAATACTAGTGTATGTATCTGATTGTGTTGTTTGTTTATGGTTGGTGTGACGTATATGCGCAGAATGAAAATATATTTACAACCGAAATGCGTTACCTTATTTCCTTGTACCATGAACCAAAATAAATGGGAATTCCTCTTATTAAATTTTATTTATTATTTATTAAATGACGAAAGAATTGTCACTATTGCCATATGTGCTTGCCAGGCACATTTTGACTGGATTAGGTGCATTTTTGTTTTTTTTTTATTTCTTAAATAGAGGTGAATAAATTTAATTTTACATCCAAATTAGTTATTTCTAAGGAAAACAATTCACAATTAGTAATTAAAAAAAGCAACAAGAACTAAAAATTAATTTAAAGAAGTTATAGCGTTTTAACCCCCTTTGGACCATTTTGGAGAATTTTTATATTTAATTGCTATTGGGGTATTTTTATATTTTATTGCTCCTGAACAACTTTCAATCAAAAATAATAAAATGAAATTTAGAAAAATAAAAAATTACAAATCTTTGGTTTAGGACCATTTTGATCCGTTATTGTTTTTTTTTTTATTAAATCTTCTTACTATATGATGAGCAAATGATCTTTCGTTGCAATTTACATATAAATTTGTTGCATATGGTGCATTTGTTACCGCACTTAATTTTGCAGTAGCTGTAAAATCCGTGTTTTCTAGTTGCTGTTAATCGTTGATTTTTCTTTGTTTTAGCAAAGTAAACAAGTCAGACACTGAATATAAACTGAAGTTAACTACCGCCAATGATATGTAAACTTACAAAGGGGAATCCCAGAAAAAAGGTAACTTATTAAAACAAATCAAAGACAAACTATTATTACAAAATAAAAAGAATAATATGGACCAAAATGGTCGTATACCTAAGATTCGTAAGTTTTTTTTGACCTAACAGCAGGCTTAAACATGAATTTGTGCCTGAGAGGCATATGTTAACAGGATTATCGTTAAACGCTGTTGTTTTAAAACAATTATACGCTTATCATATGACAATAATATGGACCTATTGATATTAAATCCGTTATTAAACAGTTTCCACTTTTTATAACATCTTTAACCCCAATCCAGTGTTTCCAATAGTAGAGGAAAATCCCTACAAATAGGTTTTTCTATGTAAATATAGAATATTAGCGTAGGGAAAAAAGGACAGATTTTTTTTTAATGAAAACCAAAGTAATTTTTATGTAAATGTAAAGTCTAAAGTTTATGCGGACAAATATGCTTTTATTCAGGCCTTGGAGGAAAACAACACGCGTTTTACCATGGACCATCTGCGACGTAGTAACGGCCAACATTTGACAGACATAGTATGATAGTAAACATTCCTCATTAAATTTGAATTTTCTGTGTTTTTTTTTTTTTTTAAAGTAGGGAACCTCGAAATGCATTACCCATCATATTTGGTTTTGTTTGGAAAACACATAGTCTTAATTAAGGTGAGTTTAAACGAAGACACAACCCGTAAGAAATGTCAAATTTTTGTGTAGATGAATGTGGATAGTATCGTATAAAATCAATGTACATCCTTTAACTACAAATACATTCAAAGGCTACCAACATTTCATACTTCTTTAAGGTATCTTCAAAGAAATAGAATTTCGAAATACTAATGCTCTGTTTGGAGATTCCAAAAGTAATTATGAATTTAATAAATTATGTGCAAAATTCAGAATAAACGATAATGAACTTACTCTGGAATGGCGGACATTAGAAGACAATTTCTCTAGAAGAATTCAATTCATTCAAGAATTTGAATATTTTTAAATTTTTTTCTAAATTTTAATAATGAATTAATATTGCCAAATTTTGTAAAATTATTTAATAATAATTAATATTTAATAATAAACTCAGATGCTGAAGAAATTTTCTCCATAATTACTGATGTTCGACCTAAAAAAAGAAATACATAAACTAAGCCATATTATCTTAAATTCAATTTGCAAATTAAAATCATTCATGCAATGCCAAAACATAGACTGCACGATATACAAATTGCCACCAACACATTTCAAAAAAATGTGAACTAATGATTAATTTAATTTGTAGCATATTAAGAAGCCTAATCGACATATTTCCTTAAAGTATTATTCTAATTTTTTTTTGTTACTTTTAAGGTACAAAATTTGAAGTATACGATTTGTTTCTGTTTAGTTAAGTAATTATTTTGCGAACATGCAAAAAGTGAATAAAATGTAGTTTCGTTAAAGAAAAACTTATATTTAAATTTAGTAGTTCAAAATGTAGGTTTTATTGTTAGGGATTTTTTCTTCAAATCTGAGAGAAAAAAGGAATTTTTTGAAAAAGCGTAGGCTTAAAGAAAAAGTTGGCATCACTGCCCTAACCTTACTGACATGAGTCTCTGAGGCACATTTTGATGTTCAATTCAATATAATAAAGGAAGTATCACACACACTGCAACTATATTTTTTACTTTTATTTTGCATCTGTTATGTTAAAAATCAAGTGGTTTGTAAGCTTGAAAACAGCACATCAGTTGCAATACATATTTGTAGTAAAAAATATACCAAAACAATCTTGCCAAAAATGAACATTCTTTATAAACTTTTTTTATGTAAACATTGTACTGAATAAAACTTCTCTTAACATACATTTGTTTGTTACTGTTTTATACGGTTTTATTAAAATTTTTATATATTTGCCTCAGAGGCACATGTTAGTAAGATTTTTAATATTTTTGTGTCCGCAAGAAGAGGTTTAATGGAATGGTTAATATGAAAGCCGAATAATTTAATAATTTGCTGCGTGGTTTTAGTGATTCTAAATCTCTTCTAAGTATTGTAGAATGTATAGTTCCAAATTGCACACACAATATACTACATTCCTCTTAAATTGCAATATTTTTGTTCTAATTACACTAATTTTGACCCTTTTAGAAGAATACATATGTTCAGATTTCAACAACTATTTCCACCTCATTGACTACTCATTGAATTTTTCGACAATATGTAGGCGCTTTTTTACATACTTGAGTGACAAATGTTGAATATTTAATTCGTTAGTTAATTACTTAATTTCTAAAATAACCTGCAAATTTTATAAGATTAATAATAAATCAATAAAATTTCAATAAATTAATCACATTGTAAATATCAGTTAGTCTACACTTGAAAATTTATATGAAACTATCAGTTTTCCCATATGATTTTCAGCAAAGTATTTCTTGTTTAGTTCTATGTGTATAATAATATTATTTCAAATTTAATTTTTTACACTTCTTCAAGTTTAATGTGCGGCAAAAGACTGTATTGTTGTCATACAAATTAAAATTAAAAAGAAAACTAAATTTAGATACGCTTGTATGTACTTTATAGAGAATCAAGAGTACATAGGTTTTAGCATTGAATAAATTTTTTATATTTATGTATATGCTACGTATGCATGTACTTATATTCAATATTTATTTAGGAAACAAACACTCAAAAGTTAACAGTTAAAAAATACATTTCAAATAAATTCAACTTCGAAATATATACTTGTATGCAAGCAGATTCGGTCAAGCTTAGCTGTATGACACTCTTCACTAAAAAGTTTTATTTCGTATGTATATGAAATGTTTACAAATGCAAGTAATACAAATTTTATCAATACAGTCACAAGGCAACCTTGTAAATAACATTGAATTATTTAATGGTCATGCATACATACATACATAACTGGCCCTTACAACCCTGTGTCAGGATTACGGCCTAGCTTCTCGCAGTACTCATGTTGTGTGTATTAATATTTGTATTATATTGTATTATATATTATTAAGACTGCTGATAGCTAGACACCGAAAGAAATAATTTTCTCATATTTCTTTTTCAAGATTTTAGATCTGAGATTTGATCCCGGCGCTGAATGTTTTACACCACCTTTTTATTTCTTTGACTTATTTATTTTTAGAGGTTTTATATATTGTAATTTTTGCTTCAAGATCACTTTTTGTCTTTTTCTTTTTATATATAATTTTATAAATACCAATTTCAAAACCGACTTGCCATTTGTAACAACCGACATTGTTTTAATTGTCAGATACATAAATTTCGTACATCTGACAATAAGACAGAGCTGACAATGTCTGGCAATGATCTGACAACGATTTTTAAAAATGTTTACATTATTGTCAGATATCTGGCAATATATTGTCAGTTGGTTGTCTGACAGTGATTTTTCTGGCAACCTTATCTGGCAAAAATTGTCAGTTTACACGGTTTTATGCTAGGAACACAATTCGGGCGAACGACGAATTTTTGGTTGCAAATATTCGTCGCTAAAAATAAAACATGTTTGTGTATATGAAAATTCACACAATCATGGCGACCGGCGAAACTCGCCGTAAGCGGCGAATTTAAATTAGATATAATTTCAATTCATTCGCCGGCGAACGACGAACTTAGAATTATTTTTTTAGTTATGTATGTATTCGTCGTTATTGTGTTTCATACGACGAAGGGTTTTATGCAACGAATTTTAGCTGACGAACTCGTTGAGGAAGGCGAAATTCGTCGTTCGTCCCATTAAGATATAAAAAGCAAATTTTACTGACAATATTGTTAGATCTGACAAGCTGATATACAGAGCTCTGATATACAGAGCTATAACTTCAACAGCAAGCAATCCTCTTCTGTTCTGGTTTAGAAATTTTTACTTTGTTAGCCAATAACAGGAGTAAAGTTATACAATATCACGTGCGAATATTTTTACAACAAAAAACTTAATAATAGCTTTAAAAACAGCTTTATGCCATTTCTAATGCTGAGGGTTGCTTATTTGAATTTTATTTCTATGTTAAAACTAAAAATTAAATAATATTTACTCGTATATGGAGTGCGTGTAATAGTGGTTAGAGCGCTCGCACAAAAACTCAAAGGACCCAGGTTCAAATCCCAGAAGAGGTGAAAAATAAAAAAGTTAGTTTGCGGTTTTTTCAAAATTACAATTTAAAAATTAAGAGGTTCCCCGCTCCAGGAAGACCATCTACAAAGAAACCACTCCCCGACATTCCACTATATTCCATCTTAACCAGTGTCAATGTAAAACGAATGATCAGGAAAAAAAAGCAGTACCTATTGGGAAGTACCAGATAACAGCTAAACCTACTTAGCGAAGGCACACTCACCACGCAATCAACATGCAACGATGAAGCAATTGCCTTCACCCTTGTATGGGTGAAGGTATAACACTGGCCTTTGAATTATCAATTCTCAGCAATTTGTCTCATTCCTGAGGCGCTTAACAATAATATAATAAATAATAATAATATATGTGCTGTCATTTCCAAAAATTCTAATACAATGCACAGCATTCAGTAGGGGTTTACCCCTGAGTATTGGTTTCAAAATAAAAAAATAAATAAAAAAAAACTATCAGATCTTTTAGACGTTAGGCCCCAATCATTAATAATAAAATTTGTGGTCATCATGTACAGCAGAGCCGTGTGGTAAAGAGTTGCATTTAATTTTTACTGCCTAACGTTACTCACAATTCTTTGGGACATATTTTATACCGACATATTAAAAACTGTGTGTATGTGGTTTAAGATAAATAAAAACTCTATTGGATCTATAAAATGTAGATGTGGTAGTAAATGTTATTTTAAAAAGAAAAGCGAATGTAGCATTGTTTTAAATATAAAAAAATGTAGTGTGTACTTTAATAATAGTTAAAAATGGAACACATATAATTACGGATTCAGTGTAAGATATTTTTTTATAACTAAAAATATCTTTAAATAATATTGTAAATTTCATCTTATTGGATGAAACAGAATTACAGTCTATTTTCGCTTTTGCCCTCTTGTTCCATATTATCCACATTAGTCGACATCGACGACATATACGACTGCAGACGTGGTGGTTTTAGTACAGCGCCAGAAGCGAGCCCATTAAATATTATATGCTGAAGACTCGAGTTAGAGCCCCAGGGAAAGTGACCATTTTTTTAAATTAATTTAGTCTCATCAAAAAAAAAAAAAAAAAAATTATTGCAAAAATCTAAATTCTTTATAGAATTTAACTTTAATATAATTAAAGCGTTTCTGACCAAAAAAAATTAAATAAAAAAAAATTGATCACTTTTCCTCTGGCTCGAACTCTAGTCTTGAGCATATAATTATAACTTTTAATTATTAAGAGTATTGTCTACTTAAGTAGAGTAGTGCTTAATATTACTTAAACTATTGTAATTGAGCTTGTATATCTGCTGAAATTAGGTAGAATCAGTCAAATAAAAGTATTCTTTAAAGCAGTAGTGGTGGTAGTTCCTTAAATTCCACTTTATAAAAAATACTAATTTTCTTTTCTTTTTTAAATGTTTACCCTATTCATTGTAACTGTTGTATTTATCCAATACGCACAAGAGTACACTGGTGATGAAGATTATCAAGAGCAATAATAATTGTAATAACAACAACAGTGACAACATATACTTATACACCTAAACAAATAATCAACAATATAAAAAGCCATTGGCAATAATACTTTGAAGCTGTATGCATATTTAGGTATGACGATGACTGTATTAAAAAATATATAAGTTTACATATATGTGTATGCATGTGTGCAAATATAGAGTAAGAGTTTGTGCTCTTTATGTGCATGGCAGTGTTGTTTGAAGCATATACCAGAGTAATATACTTATACTGTTATGCGTAACAATGTGTAAACAGTAAAAAGAGAACACAACAAAAATAGAAAAAAAGTTTTAAACAAAATACAGAACACATATACTATAAATATAAAAGAGCTTTAGGGGTATTTTCTAAGTGTCTTCCCACGTATGCTAAACTAAAACATATACCCGAGTTTGCTATATATGCATGTGTACCTAAGAACGGATTTGATGTTTTGTCATATGCAGACAATTGGTGTTGCAATTTTATACACATTATTACACTATAGAGTAGTAAACAATAACTTATTTTCAATTGGATTTTATGGACTAACAGTTGATCGCAATTGTTCTTAATTTTTAGCCGTAAGGAACCAAAGCTGTAGGCCTAATATTCTATACAACTGCTTACTACTAGTATATGAACATGCATGTACAGATGCTGAATTTCGAAACATGTAAAAAGTTATGATTTGATATCGTTTGTTTTGCTCATACTTTTATGTTGCAGTAAAGGACAGAATGTCTTTCTTTAGCCTTACTTCTGCCATATATTTGTTGTACAATATAAAGAGAAAAAAAATTTTTTCCACACTCACACACATTAACAAACATATTTTCATAAACACATTGTATTGTCGCCCATTTATTCGCTTGGATATGAATGCAATTATATTTCTTCAACTAAAGCTTCTTTGAACTGACAGGATATTACTGCATAATAAATATCATTTTAAATGGCATTAAATTCTCTTATTAACTTAAAATTACAGAAGAAGTAAAAACTTTAATAACACTGATAAATTATAAAATTAAGTTTACAAAATATCTTTGCTAAAAATTTTAAAACAACTTTTATAAATTTCTCGAATTTTTGCCTCAATATGATCTGAAGAAACATATAGCTGAGTATGCGGGTCATTGAATTACCCAAGTTTAGGATTGCTATTTAACCTTCCCTGCATAAGTTGAGGCAGTTAGATGTTTGAAGTTTGTTATTAGAGCATCTGAAAATCTATTAAAAGTCACGTTATTTTTAATAAAGTTCGAAGTTGTTTTAGTAGACAGGCAAGATAACAGCAAAAAACAATATAAATCATACTAACTAAGAAGAAAAATATTAATATTGTATAAACTAAGTTAATACAAATGCAATTTAAGATCAATTTGCTTTTAAAATATGTACATATTCCACAAGTTATACGAGTGTATATTCAGTAAGATATAAGGAGGATATAACAAATAGCAATAACTCAGCTGTTAAAAAAATAAAAATATATTATAGTACTACCATGAAGAAGTTTCTAAAATTTGTCGTTTGTAGTCGACTTTAAACTGTAGGTCCAGTTCTCATGGATACAAATTAACACACACGACATGGATGCTATGAGAGGCTAGGGTGTAACCCTGAAATTATGCTGTAATGGACAATTATGTATGTACGTATGTCAGTTTTATTGTTTTTATAAGTTGTTAACACGGTATACTCATTTATTGGCTTCGTATGGAGGATAGGAGTATCGTAAACAGAAGAATAAAAAATGTGTGTCACTTGTATATATTCAAATATTCCTTTTACTTAGAATAAAGTACTGTAGGCCTCAGTCATCTCCCAAGTAGTCCACGCATTTATTTCAATTGAATGAATGAAATTCTTTACAAGTATTTTTTTGTTTTTTAAAGCGAAAGGAGCAGTGAGATTTTAAATTAAATTAACATACTTGTATAACAAAATAAATTTAATTTTAATATGACATCCTTAAACGAAAGTCAAGCAGGAGGCAACTGAGGGATCACAACAACTAATTTCTCCACAAATCTGTTGTAAACTTATGTCGTTTTCTTTTCTATAGAAAGTGTAACATTTTATTACTCTTTTATAAAAATATTTTTATATTGTTTTATTTCAGTTATTTCTTAAGAAAAAAACTAACAGGCATAGGATTTAAAAACTATATTTTCTTAAGCTAAGAAAGAAAATCCTTTTTTTTAAGACCAATATTTAGAAGTAAACCCCTACTCATGCATTGCAGTAGAATCAGAAGATAGATAGATTATTTGTATTTTTTTTTCATAGATATATCATTATGGGACAGTGGTATACCTTCACCTTTGAATGATCAACAGCAATTGCCTTATCTCGGTGGATGTTGAATGTGAGTGGTGAGCGTCTTTCAGTAGGTCAGCTGTTATCTTCCCAGAAGGAAGCGCTGTACTCCTGATCGTTCGTTTTTCTGATGGAATAGACTGGAAATCTCAGGGAGCGGTTTGTTGAAGATGTAATTCTTGGAGGGGGGAGAGGGGGAGGAGACCTCGTATTTCTTTAAATTACAATTTAGAAAAACTGCAAATTTTTATTTTATAATTTTTTGTCCTTTACTGGGATTGAACCTCGGTCGTTTGAGTTTCTGTAAGAAGAGAATAAAGTTAATAGGGAAACATGTTTTGATAGATGGTTAATATTATTTTCAAACAATAGAAGTTTTTTATATGCTCATCGGCATTTTGGCTTTTCTGAAAGTCTTTTTGAAGGCATGTATCTACAGCCGGGCTTGCTTCTATTTAGAAAGTCTGGAAATTCCAGACATTTGAAGAGCTCCTGATTTAATGTTAAACAACCACCTCTTAACGAACGAATTTTTTTTTAAGACCATTACTCAGAAGTAAGCCCCTACTCATGCAGTGCATTGTATTGAAATATTGAAGATAGAAGAGAGATACATAGATTTATTTATTTTTTTTTTTTTGGTAATTTTATTGATCGCCGTATATCTATGAGACAAGTCGCTAGAAGTTGATCACTCAAAGGCTAGTGTTATACCTTCACCCTTGAATGATCAATAGCAATTGCCCCATTTGTCAATGGATGTTAATAGTGAGTGGTGACCGTCTTCAATAATTAGGTTATTTGATATCTTCCCAGAAGGTGCCGCTGTACTCTTGATCATTCGTTTCTGGTTGAATAAGCTGGATATGTCAGGAAGCGGTTTTTATTGCAGATGAACATATTGGAGGGGGGAGACCTCTTATTTTTTTAATTATAATTTCGAAAAACCTCAAATTTGATTTCATAATTTTTGTCCTTTGCTGGGATTGAACTTCGGTCGTTCGAGTTTCGGTGCGAACGCTCTTGAACAAAATTAGAAATAAATTTTTTATCCAAGTTTTGGTGCTCTTTAACGGACTCTACCTTCATATTTGTACTCGTACAGATTTTAACGGACAACAAATTCTAAAAATCTTATGTCCAATTACACGGTAACGTTTTTCTTCTTCCCAATTTTACGATAAGCAGTACGTTCACGTATAGCGTAAACCAAAAACCCTATTTCTTAAAACAAGAGTTGTACGTTTTACGTCTCTGGATTACTTTTTATGGGACTACATTAAGTTGTTGGTATATACCAAAAAACCAGAAACTCTTGCATCATTGGAGGTCAAAATTCAAGCCAAATATTGAGCTGATCAAATTGTATATAAAACTCGTAGTCACATTAAATATGCTATGCCTGAAATCATATTTAAGTAATAAAAAATAAAACTGTTGTAGCAATATTCTGTTTTTTATTATCTTAAAAATATTTCTTTTTGGTTATATCGCTTTTAAAAAAAATCTTGTGAATAATTTTATTAAACTCCAGAAACAGTAATCACTTGAGATTTAAATACCTTCATTCATATTAAATCGTCATTCTTTATGTCATTTTGGAATTTAATTTTTATTTGAATTTTGCTTGTTCTGCAAAACAGTCCCCGTTGTCTGGCGGAAAATATGAGTTGAGCATTCAAATGTCGTATTATATTCAAAGTAAAATAAAAAATGTTTCTATAAAATAAAATAAATTTCAATAAAATAAAAAAGTCATCAAATTGACTTTATGGGTAAAGAATCTTTTATTTTCTTTGCATCCCTAATATCAGTTCACTTCCTCTTCCTCATGTATTAAATTTTTGGGTACCAAAAATAACAACAAAAAAGTAAAAAGGCAGACTTGTATAGGACGTATGAAAACACACAGTTTTTGCTGGGAATTAAATAAAACGGTGTAATATAAAAAAATAAAAACGAACTTGACAAAACAAATTTTATTATTACTTTATTTGATACCTTCTTTTTGTAACGCGTTTACATTTTCAGTATTCTCTATACGCTTGATTTGTTTGTACTCGTAAAACTGTATGCTTGAGTTCGTATGAATTTGTGTATTTTATTTTGAAGGTTTTATTATTTTCATGCAAATTTATTGAAATCAATAATTTTGTTATAAAAATATTCATAAAAATAAAGAATGAAAGGAAATTTTTTATTTTTCTTTTTAGGTTTATTGGAATTTTGACTTTCTGTGTATTCCTTTTTGTGTGTATGTATGTACTTATAAAGAAAATGTATTTTTACAAAGTAACACACTCTACAATCTGCCACAAGAGCACTTTAAAGTAAAAAGAAAACGAAACTGAAATTTTTAATTCTATACTTAAGAAAAAAAATTTTATTGCCACTATATGAGTCAGTTCAGTATAGGTCAGCGGTTCCCAAAGATATCTAAAATCAACTTTTTTTATACGCCAGAGTCATGGAAAATTGTGCATGTAGAAATGGAACTCATTCCGAGAAGGGCAGGAAAGAAGAAGATTTAAACGACTTTAAACATATTCTACATATAATGTCAGCAATTGGTCTTTCAAACGAAAATGTCGACGATATATTTTTTTTAATTTAAAATCTATTGTAGAAAGAACTTAATGGAGACCCTGTAAGAAAAATGTTTGCCCTTTTTTTTAAATGGTAATATTTTTTGGAAAGTTCAGGTAAGGGCACACATAATTCTTATATATATTTAATACAGAATGTAAATATAATAAGATTTCACGTAAAGTATTATGCGATTTTCTAAAATCTCCACCTTTTTGATCATAAGCCCAGCTGCATCTTTTAGATATTATGACCAATTTTTTTTATTTTTTTATTGTTTATTTTCATATCTATTCACATAATACTCTTTACCTAATGCTAGGAACACAATTGGGGCGAACGACGAATTTCGCCCACCTCTACGAATTCGTCATCCAACATTCGCTGCATAAGTTCGTCGTACGAAATACAATAACAACGAATTCATAACTAATACCATAATTATTTCCCATATTTCGTTTTTTTTTTTTTTTTGCACAGTTTTATAATCTTTTGATGCCAGATTACACAGGCATTCATAACATTGCACAATTTCAATTATTATTTCACTTTTGTCCATTTATTAATTTTCAATTCTAAATAAGCTTCTAAATTGTCTATACTCACAGAAATTCTCTTTTTTTTTTCTCAATCACATCTCATAGGGTGACCATAAAACAAAACAATACATAAAAAATAAATTATTAATAAAAACACACTTTGAAACAATCTTAATAGTTATATATTATATATATTTAACTTAAATGATTTAGAATTAGCAAAAAATAAGTTAGGCTTAAAAAAATAACTTTTTTTATTACAAAACTTAATAAGAAAAAAAAAGTGGTCACCCTGACTGAACTGATAAGTTCGTCCTTCGACGGCGAATGAATTACAATTAAATATAATTTGAGTTCGTCGCTTACCGCAAATTTCGCGGTTCGCCATGATTGTGGACATTTTCATATACACAAATAAGTTTTATTTTTAGCGACGAATATTCGCACCAAAAATTCTTCGTAGGACCCAAATGTGTTCCTAACATAATGTAGTCCTATGATGTAGTATTTCGCTGTTAGAGGCATAGTAAACACTTTAGGGCCTTTTGTTTGAACTGTAGGATATTTCCGTGCTAGCAGTTGTAGTTTCCTGCTTCTAGGCTGCTACTAACTAAACGCTATTTGATTTTGCGTCTAATACTTTTTAGTATCCTTACCTATGAAGAGCTTGAATATAAATTATTCGTATTTTTTATGCATCGTAGTCTGGGTATCATCTACAGCACTTATATTTTAGATTATATATATTTTTTTCTCAAGGTAATAGACTAAATCCATCTTGTCAGTCTTCATTCCATATTATTATTATTACTATTTTTACGTTGATTCTGAGTTTAAAGCAGAACTGTTAAGTAATAAGTTTTTTAATACAGTGAATTTCTGTGTGAACACCTGGTACCCGCATGGATAAAAATTAATACCCACATGAGTACTGCGACAAGCTAGGTCGTAACTCTGACACAGAGTTGTAATGGCCAATTATGTTTATATGTATGCATGTTAAGTAATGATTAGTAACCTTAGCCATTATTAATTGGATTATTTTGTTTATAGTTGAATTATTTAAGCTTAAGGTCGAATAAATATTTAAAATATCTATTTTTCTTTTTCGATATTTCGCTACTTCCGTGCGTAGCATCATCAGGAGTATAATTAAATTTTTTAATTTTTTTTTATTACTTTTGATTATTTTTAAAACTTGAGCCCTAACTTTTTTAATAGCATATTTCCACAAAGTACTTTGCATTTCGAAGCGATTAAAAAAGAATAAAATTGTCAAAAAAAGAAAATAAAAAAAATTTTTATAAATAAATCAAATAAAGGATATTAATTACTTTGGAAATGAATTTGATGAAGAAAATTTAATATTATTTTCATATATTTATTTATACGAAATATTGCATAATAATACAAAAAATTTTGACACATTATTACAACTACGTAGGTTGGTAGGTAGGTAGGATTTTATCAGACAGATAAAAGGCAGTACTCCCAATTGCTTTATCGTATACTTTAGGTTAATGTTTACTTTTAATAACAAAAAGAAATTTATCTGTATAATAAAAACCGATCTCTAACTATCAGTAAGTAGTAATAATAGGCCTTAGTGTAAGCGATCTTTATTTGGAGTTATATTCTAACTTTATCTACTAAATTGCGATAGAATGTGAATACACCAAAAGAAGGCGATATAAGAGATAATGGAGTCTGCAATTAGTCTTTGCTCTGAGGTGCATAATTAAACTAAGTGCTACCATATTACATCACAGAATGCATACAACTGTGAAGTCAATATTACGACATAATTACGGTGGTAGCCGATTTATTATATACATACATAACTGGCCTTTACAACCCTGTGTCAGGATTACGGCCTAGCTTCTCGCAGCACTCATATTGTGTGTGTAAATTTTTATCCATGAGTACCGGGACCTACAGTTTAAACATTTGCTAATTTTTCAACACAACACGAATTTGGTTTTTATGCAATTTTTATTTCTTTCTCTTTTTCAGCGAATAATTGTTTTGTCGAATAGTACAGTGAATGCCTAATTTGTCCATCAATAAGAAAATAGCTCAGAAAGTTTTACTTATTTCATTTTCATTATAAGTGACATATTTTTCTTTGAGTACTTAATATATCATGGCAAAAGGCAGTGTTATTGGGATAGCAAATATGACACTGGGGTTTCCAGAAGTTACTCGTATTTGTATTGCGTGAAAGTTTTTATCAGGCAGTATAGTTTGTTTTTCAGCTTTTTTTTAAGAATATTTTATTATTTCTTATTATCTACTGACAACAACTGGGTTACCAAGACTTAACGTTTGTTTATATGCAATATCTCTATACAGTGCACTCGGGAAAACGTCAACTAATTAAAACCGCGGGTGTTGACGTTTAACAAATTGTTGACGTTTATGAATGTAAACAATTTTAATAAAAAACATATTGATAGTGTGCTTTAAAACGGTTTTATTGACTATGAAATAAAACCAAACAAACAAATCCCAAGAAGAAACAAAAAAGGCTTTCAGCCTAACTAAAACTAAAAGAACACATTTTAAATGAGATCATATTTTTAATTTCACATACTTATGCATCTAAAAAAATCTGTTATGTACTTACAAAAACAAAAAAGCAACTGAACATAAGAAAGACTATACATGTGTAAATACAGACTACTGTACATACTTATAAGGGGAATTCCGAATTTCTGAATTAATTTCATAAAATAAATGTGTGTGTGCATAAATCTGTGTATTTTAACTGTTGCTAAATTCAAAATTTTCTTTTATTTAAAGTTGACGTTTAAGAGCTTTGTGGTTTGGTTGACGTTTTAGAGTAGACAATGTAAAAAATTAAGGGTTGACGTTTTGGGATGTTGACGTAAACGAGTGTTGACGTTTTCCCGAGTGCACTGTACATACATTGTACATACAATTTGATTAGACATGCGGAATATATTTTGTTTGTATCGATTTGTTAGAGATATTATATTGTCTTCATTACTGATGTATTTGTATATGTTGTTCCAGTTCCATCGTTTATTTCCATATGTATTTCATTTTTCATCTTTTTTATGTATAGTTGTTGTCCTCTTATTTTTTTATGAGACAGTATACTCTTTTCCATAACTTATTGTGTTTTTTTTACTTAATGCTGGTAACTTTCTTGCCCGCCTTCTATAAGCTTGCATATCGTCGATGGAATTAAAGAACGCTGTAACTGACAAAACCTTAAATGTTCACCAGAGCCAAAAAACTTGTACGAAAATATAACCAGTGTCTTTGTTATATTTTCATACAAGTATTTTTCAAAACGCAGACGGCGTAAGTGAATTTATTTTCATCGTAGAAATCTGGGACCGGGACCAATCGACGCGTATTTTTTTCTGATAAAAATGACGCAAAAAACGTATTCTCGATTTTTTGTCAGTTACAACGTTCTTTAATTCTTGCCACGATATGTATGTACGCACGTTCTATTTATTTAGTTTTTATTTAAATTTCTTTTATTGTTTTCTTTGGACATGTTTTCTTCACTTTTTTATAGGACGACAAAAAATTTGGTAAATTTCTGTATTTTATTATTGATTTGTATTTTCCTTATCAAAGCGGCTTAAGATATTAATTTATAAATATAGTACGTACATATATTTTTTCTTTTTTTTTGACACCTCTTGTATTCTGTCCATGAAGTTATTTTTGAATATTTTTTAAATTTGATTTGTATTTTATAAATAAAATTGGTAATTTCAATTGCCGACAGGAAACGTAGAAAGAAATTAAATTTTTAGAAATTTATTTAAGATCCGGATGTCTATAAAGGAAGTGATTAATTTTAAGAATATTTAAATATATAAGTCTGTATGTATATAATATATATATAATTACTAATAAATACATACATACATACATAATTGGGCATTACCACGCCATTACCACCATGTTGTGTGTGTCAATTTTTGTACATGAATACTCTGACCTACTGTCGATGCCGAACAACAGACTTGAGAAGGTTCTTCATGGCAATGAGTTTCTGTCAGAGCTTTTATCAGTAGACTGATAAGAGCTAAAAATTAATTGTTTTGTTTAAAGTGAATCAACTTTTTCACTTTAATTCCCAGGTATTGGTTTCGTAATTTAGTGCGGAAATAGTTAATTTAAAAATTTTGATACTTGTTTCGTTCTTAAGCTTGTATTTAACTGTCATAAAAATGTATTGATAATTTTTCAAGAAACAGTTTAAGCTATTACATCCCAGATAGAACATTTGTCTACCACCAGACAATGACCACACAAGATATCCATCATTCTAGAATTCCACCGTTTTGGCAAATTTAATAGTTGACCAGATCTTCTTCGATCAACAGTTGTCACTGTTCATTCACCCGTCTGCAAGAAGAACTTCGTCTCCATCTTCTAATAAATAAATCACTGACTAAATAATTAAACAGAATACGATCGCAACTTCAAGTAAAAACGATTGTCAGAGAAAACATGCCCAAAATTAAAACGACGGCTGAAACTTCACGTATTGTTGTTTTTACATTTCTTGTATGTAAAGTTATTAAAAGTTAAGTTTATGAGAGTTTTTGTTAAAAACTGACTTTATATTTTATAATTTAGATATGCTCACGCACTTCTTCAATTATTCTTTTCATAATTTTACTTATTTTATTTAACAAATCCCAAAATTTTTTTAAACTTTCAAATGTTTTTTCGATTTTGTTTTGTTCTTATTTTCTTTGCGCCAACAACAAAACAAAAATGGCTTTGTTTACAAAATCTCTGCAATTTAAGAAAAGTGTGGTAACATAGTCGCCGCATGTTGTGTGTGCTAAATTTTATCCATTAGTACCGGGACCTACAGTTTAAAGTCGAGTCCGAACGACAGATTCGAGAAGCTTTTTCGTGGCAATTAATTACTTTTAGGAGTTTTGCCAGAAGACTGCTGAGAGGTAGTCGCCAAAAGAAATATTTTTTTCATATTTAAAATTTAGCCACCTTTAATAACAAGCCTTATGCAACAAAAGCAAACTGGTAAGGAGTTTTGTGAGGCAGATAAGCTAATTTTTTTCTTTCTTTGTGTTTTATCAAAGATATGATTTTTATAAAGCAAGTACCCACTTGAAAGAAGCTCCTGCAATGCAACTGACTTCCACGTAAGGGAACAGACTACTGTAAGCAGTTAATTTAGCTCCGCTTGCATTGATGAAGTCACCATAATATGTGTAAAAAACGATTACTTCCAGTTTATCGGCAAGACTTCAAAATGATCCAATACATCAACCTAAGCTTACAAAGGTTTAAGATTATTTTTGCTGAAGAAGTTTTTTAAAGCTTCCAAAATTCAAAAATATTTTAAAAGTGATAAGAAAACAAAAAAAATGTTAACTATTTAATTTTAATTTTTATATTTCTTTTGAAAAAACTTGATAAATTTAAAATAAAGTAAAATTTAAAGAATATGAATTCAATACTATACTCGTATACCAGAGTCAGCATATATGTTGAATATTATTTTTTATTTAAAAAATGTGAATGAGCAATTCATTTGTTTATTATTTTTATTTAAATTTATTTATTTATTCTCTTTAATTTTATTTTATGCATTTCACTTGTTTATTAAAAAATAATTTTTCATAAAAATTTGTGGCCTTATTATTGTTCAGACTCTCTACATCTCTTATCGATATCGAATAAAAGCATATCAATATATGAATTTATGTAAATAAACTTTCAGTTCAAATTAAATTAATCCACATCAATACCTCAATAATATAATGATGTTTATAAAAAAAATATTTTTTCCATTTTTATTTCGTTTATAAACTCATATAAAAAAGTAAATTCCTGCTTTACTATTTGCGAAATATAAAGATAGTGCTGATGCTGCTACTGCTACTGATGATGATGATGATGATACTAGTGATGTTGTAGAAAACTACCACAAAATTAAATAAACCACTAAGAAAAGTTAAAGAAAAGTAAACGAAAAAAACAACTTCTTATTGACAATTGAATTGACACTTGAAATGAATAGATAGATAAACGTACATATACGTACTCTGTTCAAATGCTTCTGCTTATTTTATATATCCCCTCATATCATAGGAGAAAAAAATAATAATAATAATAATGATAAGTACTGTCTACTGTGCTTCACGTCGTTATGAAGAGAAAAAAAAAGAAATAAAAGACTTACCAAACTATTGATATTTCGTTGTGTTGGTCAATGTTGTCAATATAAATTTATTTATTTATTTATTTTTTTTTGTTGCCCTAAAGATATGTGTTATATTTATGATTTGCTTTAACTCAAGCAATACACTGCCAGTGTCATTTTGAGGGTAAGAATTTGTTGAAAAACAAAGGCAACTGTCATAAGTTTTATTACTAACAACAGCAAGTTATTCTTTTTCTTTAAGAAAATTTGGAAAAACTAACAAAAACAATTTAGTATAGCTGAACTGTTAAAACCGATATAAATATACAAATAAATTATAGAATTCCTGGTGACATGTTCGTAAGGTCGAATTATATTTAAGCTTTATAAATAAATGTCATTGTGGTTGGCAAGGTAAAATAAAAATAAAATTTTACAAAAATTATTAAAGCAAATATGAGTTTTAGTGCCGAATTATAATGCAGAAATTTTTACTTCGATTATTTGTTATTTATCATATTGCCGAAGCTGTAAGCATAGCAATACCTTAAACATATTCTTCTCTTGTTCATCTGTGGTTCCATAACCATTAAGAGCTATTGTTCATTTTTGTTATTTAATTTGTTTATTTGTTTAAATTAAATTAATAATTAAAAACCAACCATATAAAAAGAAAATTTTATGTTAAATTCAAAATACGTTTACATAATAAACGACCATTATGGTTCCGGTTAAAAACAAATCGTACCCTTAATAAAACAATAGTGTATAATTTTGTTTGCTATTTCGGGATAATGAAGTTTAAAGTTTTTGTGTTATTTGACATGTGGGACAACAGTAATATATCAGAAAATATAAAATATTTTTAAGTTGTGGTCATTTAAATATTTAGTGGAATAATCAGGGTACTAGTAAATTATATTTTATTAATTTACAAGTGCTTTATTTGCAAATAAATGGGACTTAAAGTACCATGCTATAAACATAGAATATTTTATTTGTTGTATAATTTGTATGAAAATCATTATACACTTCTTCATTTTGTATGGAATACACTATTTTATTTGAATCATTTACACCATTTATATTGTTAAAAAATTTGTGTATATCAATGTACGTAATTTTTCGATGGTACATATTTTGTTATGAAATAATAAAAATAGTAAATAATAAAAAAGTTTATGCTTTTTGTACACTATTTTTCTTTGAAATTATATTCTGAGTAACAACTAATTAAAACACCATACCTGCACCTACACAATTGTTAGACAAAAATTTCAAACATGCAATTATACGCTAATATTTCAATTGATCTTTTGACCCACTTTGTGGAAGCAGAACTTCACCAAATTTTGACCACATTTAGAATCAGTTTTGTAGATTCTTATTAAGTACAATGGTGTACATGCGTATACACTATTGAATTACTTAGGGGACGAAATACAAAATCCAAATATATTGTCGCCAATTATTTAGTACAGTGTTCAGCATAATAGTGTATTTGCTCCAAACACTTATTCATGTGGTTTAAGTTATGATGTATCTAATAAAATCTTAAATAATTTGACATTAATATGTTTAAAATGCCTAATAGATTCTAGAGAAAACCTAACAAGAGGAATATATTTACTTTTTTTATAGGTATTCTTAGGTATAATAAGAATCTGGGCTTAAAATATGCAAAAAATCTCAAAAAAAAATTTTTAAATTTAAAAAAATATATTTAATCGGGATCATAATTTGGTATTGTTTTCAAATATCTAATGAATGTCTTATTGAAATTTTTGATAAATCAGTGTTCAATAAACGTACACATTTTAGCTATTGCAATGTAAATTCTTTTTTGTAAAAATTTCAAAAATAATTTTTTTAACGTAACAAAACTCCTAATTAGGTATGTTGCAGAAGTTATATTTTGTGAGTGATGCTGAGCTAGCTTAAACATTTTTATATACAGTGTAATCTCTCTTAAACGGTCACCTAAGGGACTGACGAATTTGACCGCTTATGAGAGGTGTCTGCTTATGAAAAAATCATAGAAAGAATAATTAATAATCTATAATATACACTGCCGATCACTTGAATAGGTTTAATAATTTTTGCTCTTATATTTTAATTTTTCTTCATATAAACTTTAGGGGAATAATTTTTTTTCACTTAAATTAAGAGATATTATGAATAATCATATTTTAGGAAGAAAAGAATAACGGTACAATAAATAAAAATTTGTTATTTTTTGATTTTACTTCAAAATGCTGCGAAAACAGGTGTAAATTTTGGGTCACTTGAATAGGTTTAATAGGAATAAAATTAGTTTGCTTTTGACCATCGACAGTATAATTAAAATTTTAAATATTTGTGAGTTACTGCAATAATATTTTATATATTTTACGTAAAATGGGGCGTAGCAAGGGATTAACTGAAGAAGGAAGAGGTAAAATTAAAGCATTCAATGAAACTGGCTTAAGCCAGAGGAATATCGACAAAAAAATTGATCGCAGCCAGAATGTTGTTAGTAATTTTTTAAGAAATCTGTCCGATTAGTATAAAAACATGAAAGGGCTGACGAAAAAAGCCACAACAGAAGCGGTCAGAAGAGTTAATGTAAGAGCTGCTTCAAATTCGAACGATTTTGCTGCAAAAATTAGAAAAAAATTGGGTATCACAGCTATCATAAGCACTGTAAGATGTGTTATTCGACGTTCTAAACATTTAAGGAGATTAAAAATTAAAAAAAAACATCTTTTATTGCTGCTCGTAAAGCGACACGGTCTCATTTTTCACGAGAACACATGAACGATAAAAATGAGTGGTATCGTGTTGCCTTCTCAGACGAAAAAAATGTTTAACTTGGAAGGTCCGGATGGATACAACTACTATTTCCACGACCAACATAAGGAGGAACGCTACCTTAGTCGTTTCGTCTCTGTGAGGGAAGTGTAATGGTGTGGGGGGCGATTTCATATTATGGTACATTTGTGCTTCAATTCCTCACATAAAAAATGAACGCGAATAATTACAAAACAGTACTTGAAAAGGTGTTTCCATATTTTTCTACTATTTTTAGACCAATTCTTTGGATATTTAAACAAAATAAAGCCCCGATACCCAATACCAGGGTTGTAAAAGTGTGGATTCAAAGCCAAAATGTCTATATGTTGATGGGGCCACTATATTCCCCTGTCTTAAATATTATAGAAAATGTATGGGGCTTGCTTTCTCGCAAAGTCTACGAGTCCGGCAGACAATACGAAACCAAATAGGCTTTCATTGGAGGAATTAAAAAAGATTGGTCCAAAAATTTTATTATCATTAATTGAAAACCTTTATAGCTCCCTCCCAAATGGTATTCTTGAAGTTATATCGAATAAAGGAGGATATACTCCTTAAAAAATCATCAAGCATTGTAAGAAATCTTAAAAAATTAAAAAAGGTTTACAAAAAAATCATTTTTTTCTTTAATTTTTTAAATTAATGATAGTAAACCTATTCAAATGACCCAAAAAATTGTGCTGAAAATCATATTCGTTTTGGGAAAAAAATTACTAAAATTCAGTTATTAATTATTGAAACAATTTTTTTTATTGTGAACACACATAATCCAATATTTTACTATTTTAGAAAATAATATAACTAAAAACTTAATTACTTTTAGAAAAAAATTAATTTGAATGTAATGAAAATAGTAAACCTATTCAAGTGAGCGGCAGTGTAAGTACATAGCAATATTTAAACAATTTTATTTCCAAAAAAAAAAAGAAGAAACTAAATTGTGATTATTATACTTGTGAAATTAAAAAGAAAATATTTTATATTGTAACATTAATTGGATTTAATCAAGTCAAATATTTTAGCTTAGCGGATTTTGCTCTAATTTCAATATCATCCGCTTCCTAGATCACTGTAAATTAAAGAAAAAGCTTTTTAGTTTTCTTATGGTTAAATAAGCCTCTCACTTTCTAACTCATCTTCAGATGAGATGGTCAGAGTTTCTTGGATCTTTCAAGGATATCATCATTAGAGGAATGTCCTTATATCGAGCCTTTACAATCCATTCGTAACACAATTGTCAATGATAAGAATTTTGGTTTCGATATCAGTGTTCTACAATTTTAAAATGTTATCTGTGTTTTTTATGATGCCAGTAGATTAAATTTTACTTTTTCTTTAATTTCTTTAGACATTGTGATTCAAGTTTATAATAAGAATCTTAACATTTTTGCACATATTTAAAACATTAAATATAACAAACAGGCTTTTTATCGTTTCGAGATTTCTCCTTTTACATGTACGTATTAGCTAATAAAAAATATAATGAATAACAAAATATGTAAATGGAAATAAAAAGAGATTGTGTCGCCGTGCTGTAAGCTCTCCGGTTAGCGGAAATTCAAATAAGTTTGGGTGGAGAAAAGTTTCCGCGTCCTGTTATGAGAGGGTTGTCCGCTTAAGAGCAACAATTTTTGAAAACCTCAAGGATTTTTTTTGGACTGCAAAATTTGTCCGTCTGTCAGAGATGTCCGCTTAAGAGAGATGTCCGTAAAGAGAGAGTACACTGTATATGTTTTTGGAGAAAATTCAATAATTCCTTCTTTAATAGACTGCATTTGTAGTTACACTCAATGTAGACAATATTGAGCATAAATTTAAATCCAACCGATTTACACACAATGGTTGACACATTGGTAGGCTCCTGTATTATTATCTCAGGATGCCTTTGGTCCACCAAAACGAACAATTTTTTTATGCTTTCAGGCAGGAGTTTATGATTTAGTGGGGTGCTTTCATAAGCTCATTGGTATTATATTTCTTTATTTCTTTATAATAGAGGCTAGAAGTCAGGTGATGACCCCTACGATTGCAGTAGATTGTGCTAGTCTAGGAAAATATAAGGGGAAATACATTTCAAATTACTATATTGTATATGATATCAGTTCCAAAAAAAAAAAATAAAGATCCTCCTTTAAAAATGCGACTTGTGTTATATATTCAGCACTAAATAATCCAACAGCAATCAATCTTACTAAGACGAGAACTCCGGCTCAAGACCCAGCTCTGATTTCTTAAAACCAAAAAATACTAAAAAGAAGTATTTTTTTCTGCGACTACCTCTTCGCAGGCTTCTGGCAAAAGCTCTAAGAGTAACTGATTGCCATGAACTAGCTTCTCAAGTCTGTCGTTCGGAGAGGATATTAAAATGTAGGTCGCCGTACTCATGGATAAAAATTGACACAGATAACATGAGTGCTGTGAGAAGTTAGGCCGTAATCCTTACATAGGGTTGTAATGGCCAGTTATGTATGTAATTAACCCCAAGAAGCCCGTGCAGTAAAATTTAGTAGATGACAATGGAGATGAGATTGTTGCTTTTGACCTCGGTTCAGGTCTTGGGATAATTCTTAGTTACTACTCCTCAACTGCCTTTCTGGGATGGAGGATACTGTCAGAGAGCTGTTGCTCTCCGCCAGCTTAGCCAGTTTAGTTCTTGCACTGTAAAAGCCTCTACACTAGTTCTGGAAAAGTTTTAAGTAATGGATGACAAGGTGATTATTCCACGTGACATGAGGAACGCATACCCGATGATTAGAGTTGTACATAAAAGAGACATAAGATCGTATACACAATTTTTAATAGATAAGTGATCTAATTAAACAATTCTGTCGACAGTACAGTGCTGAATAAACGATTAAGAACTAAGATTGTGAAATTGGTGGTAGTAAACTTACCATCTGCACGATTCGAGAAAATGTGTTCAAATCTACGTCTGTGTTCAACGGAAAAATATTGTGTAAACGTTGGAAACTTCATCTTTAGAAAAGTAAGCGAATTTAAGCCAGTCTGCATGTAAACAAATAAAAGAAAGGATATCAGTTTGTAAACAAGACGAAAAATAATACTGAATAAGAGAGGCTATTTCGATCTCGGCAAACAGTTTAAGAAAAAACTGTTTCTAGACACACTCAAATCATTTATTACAATAAATCTGCAGAAGCATGCATACTTGTGCACATTGCTCGAGCTATTCTGGAGCCTTTGAGAAAAAGTTTCTTCGTTGGTGACGAGTATAGTCATTGCATGAATCATAAACTCTATGAGTTTTCTGACGCTATCAACATTGTTAAATTTATCAACATTATTAAATTATATATCGTGCGTAAAACTCATGTTTCTTCTAGGTAATAATGAGGTAGAGAACGATTTTTCAAAATTTTTGTTGTAATTCTATTCTACTTTAGACTAAAGACCGGATATTGAGCTGTAGCCACAAAAAGTAAATAAAAAGAAGAAAATTACACTAGAAAAAAAATTGCCATAAAATTGAGACAACTTTTAACCATATAATTTGTACATTCTCCCGCTAAATCACCTGATTTGTGGAAAAAATTTCAGGATAACCATTCAGCTATAGCTGACAGCCGAAATCGAAAAAAAAGGAAAAACTAATGTTGAGATAATTTCTAAAAATTTGGTCTGACTTCATGTGATGTATACTCAAACTTCTCTGCGTATGAGTAATATAATGCTTATGATTAAAAATTCATGTAAATCTACGCCCTAGAGTTTTATTTACACTTGAAAAATTTTTAAAGTGTTAATTTTTAACTGCTTTCAAGTGTTTATTACAATAAAATGCGTTAGTAGTACTTCAATGTTATAGGGTAGAAAAATTGTTGTTTTCTTAAAAAAAACCATAAGATCTTTATACAAATATTTAAGATATGGCGGTTCATGACAACAAATTGGTTGTAAAAGTATTACTCATAATAGGTGTGAATGTTTATGTTTCTATTACAAAAGACAACCCATAATACATGTTGTTCTTTGTGTACAACCTTCATAACATACTTGAACACATTTTTCTTACTTTAGAATGGGCATAATTCATATTAACTTTTACAATTTTTTTTCTTTTTTTTTTTTCTTTAAGGGAACAATGTGAAAAAAATAGAAAAACAGCAAAAAGTAGACCCGGAAAAAATTATGATCTTAAGTTTTATGCTGAACTTGCATTAAGTGTCGTAAACTGCGAACTAAAGAAAAAGCAAATGCTTAAAAAAAAATATATATATTTAGCCACTATAACAAATTATGAAGAAAAAAAAAAATATATAAAAGGAAAAATGTTACAAAAACAACCATAATTTATTCTAAAAAACAAGATGTTAAAGAGAAAAAAGCAAAAAGTATAACCTCTCAACATTATGGAGGCGGTAATTATTAATGGTTCAAGGACTTTTATTTTTTTCGCTGTGGTTCTTCTGTTTTAGACTGAGTAGTTATTTGTGTTTTGGTTTAATATTCACGCTAAACTTAAAGATATATTTGCTTAAAATTAAAGTTTTATTTTATAGCTTTTTCTTTATAAGAAGTTACAATGTAGGTGGCCTTAAAAACTAATTTACAATGAAGTTTTGTTATTGAAATATGTTTGTAATGGCTACTGAAAGAAATGCTTTATTGTACTTTAAGTTTTAAGTTGAGTGGGCTAAAGCATGGTGATATATTTGAAATTTTATTTGAAGAAATTAGTTTTTACAATAATTTTACAGCATCAAACCATGCAAAAGAACTTAAGTAGCATATATCAAAATCGACAGATAAACATATATTTTATGAATGTTTATACTTTAAGCAATAATGTTTTAGAAATATTTTTACTTTAATAAATTATTTGCCATAATTGTGGTAAATTCTCTTTGGAGGTCGGCGTTAAATTATACAACTTCTAGTTTGATAGAAACACACTGGCACGATAAGACGCACTAAAATCTTAGCTAATGGCATTCAAGTGTCAAACAGCACTGCTTCAGAACCAGTGCTGATATACTATACCATCTGACCCAAAAGGCTTGTGTATATTGAAATCTACAAGAATCCTTTTAATAACACGGTCTTGAGTTACTAGATGTAGTCACTAATACTTTTCGATCAGTGTTGAACCCTTTTCGGAAATCGTGAATTATTCGCTAATAAGTCGTCTGGGAGGTTCGCCTCTTTTGCCGAATTAATGAATGCTTTTAAATTTTTTATAATAATTGAAACCAAAAGAAAATTTTCCTTATCGTCTTAATAAATGATTAATAACAAACCAATTACCTACAAGAACATTGCCTGTTTAAAGTTTTCTATCGTTTGCAGCACATGAAAACCTCATCTGTTTACGTAGAGAAACATTCGGTTGTTTTCCTGAATTTCTCCTCTCTGGAACTTACTGCCTTGGTTTAACTGAAATTTTTCTGGGCGGTATAAAGATATGCGTCGCGTGCTTTATTATATTCAAAACCATATGTGTCATGGATGCTGAAAGAAATCTTTGAGCATAACATGCGTTTCTATTGTTTAAAACCAAACGCTAGGTAGCTTTATATAAAACCTTAAAAATCCTGGAGAAACTGAAAATACCATGAATTTCATTGATGGACATTTTTAACAAATACATGGATTTATACATTCGGAAGGTTAATTGATTCCAGAGGAAAAGCTTTCTAATTATTTAAAGTGTCATCAATATACCAAGTGGTTGATTAAGCGAACAGCTTTGAAAGTAGATGATTTTCTTTACAAAGAAAATTAGCTTCAGGGCAGAGTCCCACTTATACACAGTGAATTGGTTGCCACACTTGGGAAAATGTATATCTGCGAGTTGTTGTTAGAAAGCCGATGCATATACAAAAGGTTACTGTTTGGAGCCGTTTATGAGTTGGTAGTGTAGACGGATCGTATTTTTTCGAAAATGATGTCGACTAATCAGTTAAAGTGAATGAACTTCTTGTGATCAGAAACTGAGTATATGGATATCGGAAATAGGTAGTTCCCTCAGGATAGTCCGACTTGCCACACAGTCAGCGAAACATTATCTGTTTTGCGTGTGAAATTGAATGGCCGTATATTCTTAGGTCGTGGCGGCGTAATATGGCCACTATGATTACGTGATTTGACATCGTTACACTTCCATATCTGAGCATATTTGCTTATCTATTATTTCACCTATGATACAATTCGTTTGAGGATATTTTACAATATAAGTATTTCAAAAATAATTAAATAGATGCACACATAATTTGCAATTATAACCCTGTTTCAGGTTTACGGCTTGGCTTCTCAGTACCTATGTTGTTGGTGTCAACTTTTATCCTTAAGCTCTGGGACTTACAGTTTGAAGTCTACTCCAAACGATTAACTTGATAAGCTTGTTCATAGCAATCAGTTCCACCCGGAGCTTTTGCCAGAAGACTGTTAAGAGGTGGTGGGAGCCGAAAGAAATATTTTCTGCATTTTTCTTTTTTAGAAAGACAACACACTAACCACTAGACTACGGCGACTACAATAATAATAATTCAAAATTAAACACATTCAAGTATTAAGTTTAGCGTCTTCTGATTGTCGCATAATACAATGAGTAGTCAATGAGCTAGATAAAACTTATTAAAATCCGTACACATTCTTCTAAACTCGTCAAAATAGATATAATTAGAACGAAAATATTTCAACTTAATAATTTAACTTATTTATAAAATAACTTCTGGCTAATCAATATTTGGGAACATTTGAATATGGCGAAGACAAAAGATCATAAACTGTTTCTGGACGGATTCAATTACAATTATATGAATATCCTATAGAGAGTCCCAGTTGGCTAATGTATGTATACCCAAGAGTTTGTCTTACCAGAGAAGAATTAAAATCTCTTAAAGATTCAGAAATGAGATAATTATTGACATTAAAGTCACAAAGTCAAAACCGAAATCGTGGTATAATTGAGATAATTCTCTTAAAATGTGTTTTATTTTTTACAAATTTTTTATTTGACTCCGAAACACAAATTTATTAGTGACAAAAAATTTATTGATTTAGTTTTTTTGTTGCAGTTTTCTAACAATTGCGTAGCCCTATGCACAATGTTGTTTTAAAAAACGATTTACCACAATTTAGTATTCTCTAATTATAACTCCTCAACTATGGAATTTTTATTAACACAAAACAATACTTCGAGTACAGTTCTTTTTGACTTAAATATACATATCTGCCTTTCTATATCTCTCTTTTAAAATTCAAAATATATATAAATAAAATTATTCTTATCATAACATATAAAAATTCTAATTTTACTGTATGCGTTTATGCCGCAATCAGTTAACCCTTTTATGTCAGCCCATGTATATGAAATAAATAAAAAAATTAGCAACAGTTTCGAATGTAAACATATTTAGAGCATTAGAAAGAAGGCTTGTTAAAATGAAAAATTTCTAAAATTTTTAAATCTAAATTAATCTCTTGCCTTCAAATAGGTATATATTTTTTTACCCAAGTCAAACTATAAATAAGTTTCACAAAATAAAACTAAATTTGTTTAAAAAATCTTTGATTTTAAAGTGCAATTATAACGAAATGTCTTATTTAAACATTTTTATGTTGTGTCATAATCAAACCTAAAAAAAGCCATTTTTAAGCACAATTTCATTTACTGCTGGTCATTCTCCCCTTCTTCCACTCAAACTTGGGCATAAAAATTAAAAAATTATTTATTAATACTGCGCTATTGTTACAGTTTTCTCTTTAATTCCTGTGCGGACATATTATTTACATTAGCAGTGTAACGAGAATTAAATGAAACAAATGTATGCGATGGTGAAAAGTAATGCAAACTAAAAGTGAAATGTAATGCATTTTAATCACAACTTTTCTTCTTTTTTTTTTTTTTTTTTTTTTTGAAAGGACTACAAAGGTATCCTTTTTTTGTAATAATGGGATTATGGTCCCCTACCATTTTTGCATTGTTCTATTGAAAAACGGTTGTTGGATTTTTAATTTCCACTGTTTGGTTCTTTTTTTCCGGCTTTTTAGTTTATTACTTTCATTATACAAGTTTACCGAAAATTAAAACAAAAGGCAAATCAAAATGTGCTGATTCATTTAATTGTTTGTCAGTAAGGGTACGGTTGTGTTACTGAATTTGTATTTCGTTACTTATTACTGGTGCATCTCCTGCCACTACTGCTGTACTTTAACCAAATGCTCATACGAAATTTTATTGGAATGTAAAATGAGATTTTAATTAGGTTTTTATACAGCAGCAACCACTTTTGTGGCTAGATTAGCCTTAAAAATACTAAATGGTAATTTTGAGAGAAATTTCATGCAATTTTTGTTACTTTTTACCGGAATTAAAAAAAAACATTACAAAAATCCCCTTTGTTTAGTATGGCAACATACGAGAATTCTGTTGCAGCCATTTTCATAGTTGTGGGAAGCAACTAAGGCTTAAAACCGAAATAAATTTCTTTTTTTGCTATTTGCTTTGTTGTTTTTTTTCGCTTGTTTCTAAAAATTACCATAAAATGCTACGAATAAACAAACTCCCACGACAAAACACTGACATACTCACACAACTATGGCGGAAGTTCTAACAAATAGTAATGAATTGATAAAACCACAAACTAAAAATAAAATCCAAATGAAATTAAAAAGCAGCAACACAATAAAGAGAAATATTGTGAAGCATTTTAGCAAAATTTACAATTAATATTTTAAACTATTAAGTAGATAAAATTTTCTATTCAAAAACTTACACACACAACTTAAATATAAAAATTGTTAAGCTTTTAAAAAAAGGTTTTTATTACAAAATTCAAAAAAATAAAAAAATATCTACATTACTTCAGAATTTAGTAACAAACCCAACACATACTTTAATGCATTTAAAAATCGTTAATAAAATTTTAAATTAAAGTTTAAATTTTTTAGGAATAACAGCTAAAAAAATGTATACCGTCATTTCATTTTACAGAGGATTTAGCAAGTGTGTCTTCATAAATATGATTTATGCTTTCGTATTATAACAGGCAACTATTATTGAGTAAAGACAGAAGAGCTGTAGTTACCTACTCACTTCATGTAATTTTGTTTATTATAATTACGTGAGAAAAGTTGAAAAAACACGATCGATAAACAAGTATATGCTTGCAAATGAAAACACACCTACAGGCATGTTTTGAAAATCAAGTAAAATCAATCACATGTGGTCTGAACATCACACGTATAATTTTACACTGTCATTAAAATTACAAATTTTTGTATGATGTGAACTTTTCTAACCATCAGAATATTACAAGTTGTAAAATCTTGATTATATTTCTTTCAATTTAAAGAATAATAATAATAATAATAATAAAATAATACATTTTAAGGTATAAAGAAATCAATATAAAATTTATATGAGACGTACCATGTCCACTAGTCCAATTCTGCACATTTTCTGGCAGATAGTTTTCCTTACTCGTGAAGTCATTCAGACCGAATTCAGAAAATTTAGCCTTAACCGTTCTTAAGTTATACAAATATCAGTATTTAGTTTATATTGGATGTGCCACGCCCACTTGCCTAATTCCGCCAACATTCTGACAAATGATTTGCTTTGGTATGAAATCGTTCAGACAAAATTTAAAATTTTAGCTTTAACTGTTCTAAAGAAATACAGAAATCAATATTTAGTTTGTATGAGAGGTACCAAGCCTAGGGGCCCTGTACGGTAATTGTCTTAAGCTAAAACAATGCTGGGCGTTAGAATATATAAAAGGAGCTTGTAAAATATAATAAGCGCTTAAAAATTATATAGGTAGCCAAAAAGTCCTAATTCAAGTTTACAAATTTTTAGCGATAGAGATTTTGCTTAAGAGAGTTACAGAATAAGGCCCCAAATCCAATTTTGAAAAAAACCCTATTGTAGTTTCGTTAGTTGAGTCTCTCGTTTTACCAAATTTCAATCGTTTAAGCACAATTGATAGTCGCCGTGGTCTAGTGGTTAGTGTGTTGGCTTACGAAGACGATAGTGCTGGGTTCAAATCTCAGCTCCGACATCTTAAAAAAAAAGAAATATGAAACAATTATTTCTATCGGCGACTACCTCTCAGCAGTCTTCTGGCAAAAGCTCTGGGAGTAATTAATTGCCATGAAAAAGCTTCTCAAATCTGTCGTTCGGAGTCGACTTTAAACTGTAGGTCCCGGTACTCATGGATAAAAATTGACACACACAACATGAGTGCTGCGAGAAGCTAGGCCGTAATCCTGACACAGGGTTGTAAAGGCCAGTTATTTATGTATGTATGTAAGCACAATTGACCAACAACAAAACAGACATACAAAGAGATTTATAATATATACATACAGTCACTCAAACAATTGACCACATCTTTTGAGTTCCTATATTCAATGGCTTACAACACCAACACTACTTATCCGATCTTGTCCATGAAGCACATATTTTTTTGTTATAAATATATAAATATTTTGTTATAATATACTATATATACAGCACATAAAATTATAATGCGCTCGCTACTGACGCTGAACTCCAACCACCACGGCTACAGTCGTACATATCGTCGATGTCGACTAATGTGGATAAAATGGTACAAGAGGGCAAAAATAAAAACAAATTGTAATTCTGTTTAATCCAAATAAGATGAAAATTACAAAAACTGCAGTGATGGTGAGAAAAGGAGAATATGATATGATATGATGACGGTTGTGTGACTTTACTTCGACTAATTCATACAAGTGTATGTACATACATACAAATGAAAGAAAATAATTTCAGTATGTGATTTTTTAAAAAGTATGAGTTTAACAGTTGATGTTTGGTCTTAAATATACACAGGGCACAAAGAACTCTGATAAGACTAGCGTAGCTGGAGTCGAAAACAATTGTTCAGTTTGGCTAGTGTACTATTCTTTAACGGACATCAGTTCCCCTTTAATTACCAAAAATATTAATTGCAGTTAACTTTGATCAAATTAAAGCGTTTCTAACGAAACAAAAAAAAATTTTTTGGCCTTCAGCACATAAAAATTCTATATATACCAAAAATTCTAGTCAAGTCTTTGGTTGCATTATCATTTAAAATATTCAAACTCGTAGCACTTTAGGCAAAAAGTATTAGCAAATTGCCTATTAAAAGAACAGACGGCTTTTTTTTTAAAGACCAATACTCAGAGGAAAACTCCAAATCATGCCTTGCATTATATTGGAATGCAAAGATGGTTGATAGATAGACATTTTTTTCAATGATTTTTGTATCTTATGCGCCTTTCTGTTGATGAGACAAGTCGCTGTCAATTCGACCACTCAAGAGCCAGGAAGAGGTTTCTTGAAGACGGACTTCTTGGAGGGAGGGGGGGTGAACCTCTTATTTTTTTTTATTATAATTTTTAGAAAACCGAAAATTTTTATTTTTTTATAATTTTGTCCTTCGCTGGGATTGAACCTCGGTCGTAGGAGCGAGCGCTCAACCACTATACCACGACGCATAAAATTCTTTACACTTGATATATCCTGTTTTAGTGTTATTATAATTGGGGGATTTAAATTGTCGTTTTAAAGTCATATATCATAAAACAATAAAATGATAAAATATGATTGGTTGTTCACAGCGTCAAAGTTTAGTATATTATTTTTCATTTTATTTTTTTTTTTATTATTATTATTTTTTATTTTTCAATTTATGACAAAATGAAAAACATAGATTGAAAAGCCTTATTGTTTTATGACTTTTTATTCAAAGACTAACAACAAATTTTTATAAACTATTTTAAAATTTTATGATATTATGACAATATGACTTGATAGGAGCCCGTTTTAATACCCCATACAAATGAACAAACATAATTGGCTATTACAACCCTGTTTCAGGATAACAGTCTAGTTTTTCGCAGCACTCATGTTGTGTATGTGTCAGTTTCTATTCACGAGTAACGGGATATACAGTTCAAAGTCGATTCGGAACTGCAGACTTGAGAAACTTTGTCATGGCATGTCTTAGAGTTTTTGCCAAAAGACTGCTATGAGGTAGTCGCCAAAAGAACTATTTTTTTTTTTAAGATGTCAGAACTGAGTTTTGAACCCTGAGCTATCGTCTTAATAAGTCAACACACTAGCCACTGGAACACGACGACTACATTTAATAATTCAGTGTAACAAATTAACAGCATTACTTAAATTTTCTGTTGATTAAATTTCCGATTTTATCAAACAAATATATGAATAATGATTTCCTTTATAAAATATTTTCTTTTTACCAAAACGACAAAACTATTAAACTCACTAATCAAGTGCAACACTTTTTGCATTATTTTCAAAAGTATTTTTTTAACTTGATTTTTTGCTGCGGTTTGTAAATTGAAATAAATTTGTAGTAAAAAAACCATAGACATACATGTATACCAACAAAAGTGACGCCTATAAATACAGCCAAAAATATCTGCAACATATTTATGCCAACATACAATCGCTTAAAATATTTATAAACTTTTAGCCAAAATTAAGTGAACACTTTTTTAGTAAACAGCCATTTTTATATGCTGAAACTCAATTAACAGCTAAATTATCAGGAATCTGGTTTTTCGAAACTAAAGGAAAACAAAAAAGAAATAAAAAAAAATTAATTTGGTGAAAATAGTTTAAAAAAGAAGCAGACTGATAATAGTATACGAAAACTGAAAACTTGTTAAGGGATTTAAAAAATGACAAAAACAAAAACAAAAATTATTTGAATTTAAGATCTTAAGTTCTAAGAACTTTATTTTTTTGGGTTCTTTTCCTGTAAGGATTATCAAATTAAATCAATAAACTTAAAACTACTTACAGAAAATGGTTTTTGTTGTGGCAAATAGATAAACGGTAAAGAGAGAGCGAAGATGAATGGTAAAGTATCTATTGAATGAAGGAAATTAATTAAACTTTTAGTTTTGGTAATGAGGAAAGAAAGTTTTCGTTTCACTACATTTTTGGCAATTTCAAACCACGAATACTTGGTGAGAATTAAATATGAAAATATGAAGAAGTTTTAACTTGAGGAAACTCAAATAAAAATAAAAACAAAATAAAACAAATATGTTTTAGATTTGGTTGTTAAAGTAAGAAACTATTTAACAAAAATTTTATAAATAGTTTTGGTAAAAAACTAAAAATACTCGTACATATTGCATGCATTCTGGATGTTTTTTAGAGGGTACGTAGTTTGAGTTGGCATAACTTATTTATATGACAACAAATTTAGCAGTTCACAGTTCCTTTTTCTTAGTCGGTTTTAAAATTTTGTTCTACCAGGAAAACCCGTACAACTAATTGATCAAACTAATGCTTCTGTTTGTCAAAATTTCTACAATATATTATAAGTTGGATCGCTTTCTAACTGCCTTTATTCTTATTAATAACATGCATTGCGCACTGAAGAAGATGTTGCCGCTGTATAGGCAAGCATTAATGAAGATCGAAATAAGCCAATTCATTGTCATTCCCAGCAACTGGAAATATTTTTTTTTTACTCTATGGAAGATTTAAAGAACCATCATGATTTCGTGGCTTCCACATTTCAACTTTCGCAGAAGATAAAGCCGGTAATTTGGCGCCGTCAATTTAGTAAAAAGACTAAGGCACAAATTGGTATTTGTTTTTACTTTAAAAATTCTTTCCCCGACGAATGCCAAATTGATTGATCGGGTATACTATATAAGCAGAAGTGGCGCATTTGAATCATATTAAAAACGTTGATGGGCATAATGTTACATCCAATAGTGAATAGTATTAGATTATGATGAACTCAATGGGCATGTAACTTCAAAAACGCTGAACCAGGTATCATACAGCTAGAGCTACAATGCATTTACTTATGGCATTTTTTTATGAAAGAAAATTTCATGTTAGGGTTTATCAATTCTCCATCAGTATCATCTGATTTAACTTCTTTGCACTATTTTGGTGTTGACTAAAGTTGAAATCAATATTGAAAGAGTTAAGGGGAAACTACTCTTATATACATACATACATAACTGGCCTTTACAACCCTGTGTCAGGATTACGGCCTAGCTTCTCGCAGCACTCATGTTGTGTGTGTATAATTTTTATCCATGAGTACCGGGACCTACAGTTTAATGTCGGCTCCGAACGACAGACTTGAGAAGCTTGTTCATGGCAATTAATTACTCCCAGAGCTTTTGCCAGAAGACTGCTGAGAGGTAGTCGAAAGAAATATTTTTTTTAATATTTATTTTTTTTTTAAGATGGTGGAGCTGGGTGTCGAACCCAGTACTCAAGTCTTAGTAAGCCAACACACTAACCACTAGACCACGACGACTACTACTACTCTTATATATACTGCGAAAAGCTTGTAAGAATTTATGTAATAGATTTCCATTTGTATACGCCAATCGTTGAACTATATAGCGGAGATCATATCGTCGCAAGAATTAAAGAATGCTGTAACTGACAAAACATTTAATGTTCACCAGAGTCAAAAAACCTGTATGAAAGTATAAAGAAGACACCGGTATTTTTCAAAAGGCAGACGGCGCACATTGGGGATTTTGAGGAAAAAAGTCAAATTTTCAACATACTGTGAATGCAATATGCAGTGATATTTTGACATTTTATACTAAATGGTTCAATCAAATCAAAAAGAATTTCTACGATCTGACTGCAAGTTTTTTTTAGCCGTCTCAAACTCAGTACTTGTATGTTTTACCAAACCAACTTAATTTAAACCTAAGAATTTCAAAGCGAATATTCTTTTATTATGTGAGCTAACGTTATTCTTTTTATTTTTTATTTAAAGTAGGATATTTCAGTACACCAAAATTGGGAAAATAAACTCTGCACAGATTTAAGTTTTTTTGTTTGTTTATTTTTATGCAATTTTAGAAATACTTTCCTAAAGTTGGAAATCACAATTAATACATTGTCTCATATGTATCAACCATCTTCACATTCCAATACAATGCACTGCATGAATAGGGGTTTGCCCCTGAGTATTGGTCTTAATAAAAAAAAAAAAAAAAAAATTTCAAGTGCCACCAGGTGCCATCTCTCAATTTGTTGCAATACACAGTGCAACATTTTTCAGCTGATTGATTCACGATTCAATTCTGATAAGGCTCGTTTGTTTAACATAACTCAAGAACCACTAGTCGGATTTTGCTGAAACAAATATAGAAAAATCAAGAATTACAATTTCCTTCATCTGTTATATAATAACGTTTCGATACATAAGCAACAGTTTCGCAGTTATAAATAAGTGTATGAAGGAATACAAATTTTTTTTTTGCCTAAAAAATTAATTTTTTTTTTTAATTCATAAAAAATCCAAAACGATAAAAACGTATCAAGTTCTACTACTTTCGCGTAAAGTCACATAACCTATGGACAAAATGAGACATAAATCATGAAAATCGATAAAAGCGTTTCGCTTTTATTCACAATTAAGTAAAGGTATGAATTTAAAAAATTTTCTCCAGATATGACCAAAATTCTTTGGAAAAAACATTGAGGATTTTTTTTATGATTCTCAGAATTATAAAAAAAGTAGTAAACAAAAGATTATTTGATTTTTATGATTACAGTAGCAAAGTAATAAGCGATAATAAATTTTACATGGGGTTTTATGCTCGAATTTTCTGGAGTTTGACAAAGACAGAACAAAATTAAATAAAATTTTTGCGGAAATCGCACGTTGGCTTAAACGAAACTAAAACATGTGAAATTTTGGATACAATATATAAAGGCTTTTACTCTGATTTCAAACAAAGATGGCAGGATTCTAATCGTGCGAAGTCACGATTTGAAAAAAAAAGTTCAAATTGGCTTGAACGCACATTTACAATAAGGTTTACAAAGACTAAATGTCGTACCAGTTCTGCACTTGGTCGGCCACGTAAATCGTATGAGGAGTATACATACATACATACATAACTGGCCTTTACAACCCTGTGTCAGGATTACGGCCTAGCTTCTCGCAGCACTCATATTGTGTGTGTCAATTTTTATCCATGAGTACCGGGACCTACAGTTTAATGTCGACTCCGAACGACAGACTTGAGAAGCTTGTTCATGGCAATTAGTTACTCTCAGAGCTTTTGCCAGAAGACTGCTGAGAGGTAGTCGCTGAAAGAAATATTTATTTCATATTTCTTTTTTTGAAGATGTCAGAGCCTGGAGTCGAACCCAGGGCCCATGTCTTAGTAAGCCAACACACTAACCACTAGACCACGGCGACGTATGAGGAGTATACTTCTGCAAAATCTGTTAGATCATACTGCTGAAAGAGTCCTAGAGACCAAGTCAGTAAAGGCTCAAGAAAGTCGTAACAAAGACTATCAAAATATGGCCTTAGACACTCCAAAAAATGCATTTAGCCAGAAAAGGCATACTGTTATAAGCTCTTTTAGAATAATAACACGGTGCTACAAATGAGCAACTTTTTTTATACTTGGAAAGTGACCTAGTGTACGTTGTAGGCCTTATTGAGTAGATCATAAATCAATTTTTAAAAGTTCGGAAACACCCTCAAATTTCGGAGTTATTCCGAAAAAACTATTTTCGGGTAGGTTCGAGTACTTATGAACACGTAACTCAGTTGATTTTAATCCGATTTTAAATTTTTAAACGGTTTCAGAAAGAAGAAATATGTGACTTTTTAAATAAGTATGTACATATTTTTGTATATATATTAATTTTTTGCAGTGTTATTTTTAATTATATCTGATTTTAATTTTATTTTTTCAAAATTTTTTAAATTTGGCGCCATTTTTTTAAATTAGATTGTTTAGAAACATACCCTTATGTATATATTTCATTAAAGCTAATTTAGTTCTGAGTTAAACAAGCTTCTAATAAATAAAATCGAGTAAAAAATAAAAAAGTTATTAAGGTTTTTCGAAAGTTAAAAATTTTGCTTTTACAAATATGTATTGATCACGATACTACATTTTCTTTATTTTTTAGTATTTTAATGATATGATTTTATAAATATTTTAAAATAACAGTATTCAAATTATTCTATTTAGAAATTTTGAATATTTGATTAAAAGTGCTTGCTAGACCTCTTTCGCTTGTACATCAAATCGTCTGTTTCTTGCTTAAGTGACCAGCAGTAATTTGAAATCATTCATTGAAATCTAAATGTACATGCAGAAAATGAACTTTATGGCAATTCTGCATGCCATTTCTACATAAGTCTCACGAAATTCCTTTACTGCATCAATATAATTTTCACTTTTTTCATTTCCCAAAAAATTTTCACATAAACTAATAAAGCTTCTCCATGCTATTTTTTCCTTTCATTGCTAATTCTTCGTCAAGCATGATTTTGCGGATTTGAGGTCCAACAAAAATAAAAAAGTAATACAATTATGTTGAGAAATCAATAAGGAATTGTACCTTCTTTTATTTTTGCTTCACTTATTCTTGGGAAAACTGATTTTAAGTGTAAAAAGGCATCGCTTTCCCTATCCAGACGTTTCACGAACTGCTTCATGTGTCGCAATTTGAAGTGTAATGGTGGCAAAATTACTTATTCATAATCATAAGACTAAAAAATGAAGAAAATGTAGTATCTTGCTCAATACATATTTGTAAAAGCAAAATTTTTAACTTTTGAAAAACCTTAATAACTTTTTTACTTTTTACTTGATTTTATTTATTGGAAGCTTGTTTAACTCAGAACTAAATTAGCTTTAATAAAATATATACATAAGCGTATGTTTCTAAACAATCTAATTTAAAAAAATGGCGCCAAAGTTAAAAAATTTAGAAAAAATAAAATTTAAATCAGATATAATTAAAAATAACACTGCAAAAAATTAATATATATATACAAAAATATGTACATATTTAAAAAGGCACATATTTCTTCTTTCTGAAACCGTTTAAAAATTTAAAATCGGATTAAAATCAACTGAGTTACGTGTTCATAAGTACTCGAACCTACCCGAAAATAGTTTTTTCGGAATAACTCCGAAATTTGAGGATGTTTCCGAACTTTTAAAAATTGATTTATGATCTACTCAATAAGGCCTACAACGTACACTAGGTCACTTTCCAAGTATATTTTCACTGTAGCACCGTGTAATTTAAAAATAGATTTTAAATAAATAATAAATTAAAAATTAAAAAAAAATCATTTAAATTTTTTTGTTAGTTATGGCTTTTTACATTGTAGGTAACGATATACATTTCTCTAACTTTCTTTATTTTGATTACTTTTGTGTATTACTATATAAATAAAACTAAATTTGTGATAAAATCACTATATTTTTCGACAAATATATTTTTTTCCTCACCTTCATACAAAAATCCCCAGTGTGTGGCGTAAGTGAATTTCTTTTCTGCATAGAAATCTGGGACCGGAAACCAATCGACGCGTATTTTTTTCTGATAAAAATGATGCAAAAAATGTATTTTCGATTTTTTGTCAATTAAAGCGTTCTTTAATTCTTGCGACCATATTGTTTTCTTAATGCTTAATTTTTTATGTCATAGAAGATTATTATATACAAGCACTACTACATGATAAAGGACCAGAAAAAAGAAGATCCGTGTCTTCCAGTTTTACCCAAAGTTATTAAATCTTTTTTGTGGGCCCACAAACATTTGGAGCTTCGTTGTCACTTTTGAAAAATTGATAATTCTCTCAGGCACATATCTTGCAAACAGATCGAGACAATTTTGTAGCTCTTGTCTCTTGAAGAACAAAAATTGTGAACATTTAAAATGTACAAAACTTCGCCTTCAAAACCAAAACCACAACAAACTTTAAAATTTTGATCTTTTTTACCTTTTTTTTACTCTGTTTAGGTCTATAGAAAGCAAACCGTCAAAATTTAAGGAAACAATGAACTGAAAAAATTTACTTAAGATCTCAATAAACAACTTTCTAAAACTATGAACTTTCCAAGAATGACTCTTAATACTGTCCAGGTAGCGCTTGGGTAATTTTCGAGAAGTTTTTACTTTTGCAGCTACCTATGCGCTACTTTAACGGTGCTAAGAATTTTGATTTACTTAAAAACAAATTTTGAAGTTGTCATAATAACTGAATTCGCAAACTAAGTATTTGAAGTTGAATAATGAAATTCCAGGCTTTAACTCAACTAAATTTGATTTTTGTGTTGCTCTTGCTTGTCTTTTAATTGTGTGTATATGCAAAAAGATCTTGGAATTGTAGTAAATCCATAGTTATCAGTTGAAATCGCCGTGGTCTAGTTAGTTAGTGTGCTGGCTTACTAAGGTCCGGGTTCTAAACCTCAGCTCTCACATCTTGAAAAAAAAAGAAATATGAAAAAAAAAACATTCTTTCGGCGAATAGCTCTTACCAGTCTTCTGGGAAAAGCTCTAAGAGTAACTAAATGCCGTGAACAAGCTTCTAAAATTTGTCGTTCGGAGTCGACTTTAAACTGTAGGTCCCGGTACTTATGAATAAAAATTAACACACACAACATGGGTACTGCTAGAAGCTAAGCCATAATACGGATTCAGGGTTGTAGTGGCCAATTACGTATGCCGTATGTCTGTATTAGTTGGCATTTTACCATCACTTCTTAAAAACACTTTTGATATTTTTTAAATGGTCCCTATGAACACAATATAAAGTACAACCAACAATTTTGCTGAAGTTATTCACTTTAAATTGTCTTTTGGTTGGAAAAGTGTTATATTACACTTTGAGTACTTTTTTTAGGAGGTTCTACTCCCACTTACTCAATTCCGCTCACTTTGAATTTATAACCAAATATATTTGGACTAAATTTAGAAGACTTAACTTTTACATTTCTCTAAATATTCAAAAATCAATAGTTTTTCTGGGACTCGAACTTCGGGCCTCCAGCACATAAAATCAACAGTTACTTTGTATGGGAGGTGCCAACCCTCTTACCCAATTCCGTCCATTTTTTTCGTTAATAATTTGTATTGATGAGAAAGTTATTTGGAATAAATATAGAAGCACTGACTCCTACCATTTTAGAAATATTGTCCATTTTAAAAAGAAATAAAAATTTTGTATGAGCGCGTTACAGCCCAGTTAAACTAGAATATAGGGTAACTTGTTTTTATATGCATATTGATATACTGTCGTATTTTTAAAATATATTGTAGATTCGTTAAACACTTATTTGATAAAAGTTGAATAGAAATCTGTCAAATAAGCCCTCAACAAACATATTTTATTTTTATAAATACAACATATAGATTATAGAGAAAAAATTAAAAAAGCTTCCTTTATGTGCAAATTTTTTTGTACGATTTATAATTAAAATTGAAAAAAAAAAAAATAATAATAAATAAATGTATAAAATGCATTTTACCATTAAATCAGTAGTTTTAGTAATACGTGTATGTTTTTTTTTATATGATTATAAAAAAACTTAATATTAAAAAACTATGCCAGTTTGTTTATTATATTTTTTTCCTTTTTATAATATTAAAAAATTAAAAAAAAAATCTTAAAACATATTATATATTATTGAATCATATTATATAGAAATCTGCCATTATTAATATAATACTAGTCTTTAGTCATGTTAAGTAATAAATTTAAAATCGTAATATGTATGTGCATTTACCTAGAAAAAATTATACAAAAAATTAAAAAAAATAATCAATTAATCTGTTTAAATTGATTTGATAAAAAAAGCGCAATTTTATTTTTGCGGTAGAAAAATTAAATTTTTAATGTTTTAGAATAAAAGTTTTAAAATAATTACTTATAAATTATTTATTGAGCACTTAATTATAACACATTTTATATTGGTATTAATTGGTTGAATTTTTTGTACAAATTTCCAAGGCTGTTTTTTATACACTGTCTTTGCCTCGCAATGGAAAATTTATTGCATTAGAGATTATGTGTAGTTTTATAAATTATAATCATATATGATATTTTGACTTAAAAATACTGTTTATAAATAATAAATTTAAATTGAAATTATAAAATGTTTAGTTATATGTATTTATAAATCATGATTGTTGTTTTATAAATACTAAATATTATTATTGCGTAATTTAATTGAAAAGTGTGTTCAAAATAAAGGTGGGTTAAGCATAAGGTCACTCAATGAATCAGCGGTTTCTGAGATCTCAGGATTAGCGGTTTCTATACGTTTTAAATGTGAAAGTCTTGTGTAGGACTGCTCAACAAGAAAAATATCAGAAAAGAAAAGTAAAAATTAAAATCGATAAACAAATATTGATTTTATTCACACTTCAGTTGAAAATCTCTATTACGGCCACTTCTATTTAACTTTTCTAAGCATAGACTTACCATATCAATTTCAAACTAGTGTAGTGATTAGAGCATTCGCTTACAACAGCAAACAGCCCAAGTACGAGAACTGAAGAAAATTAAACACAAAAAAACTTACGGCGTTCGAAGTTTTATTTTCTAAAAAATATAAGAGGTTCCCCCATCTCTAAGAAGGAAGCAGCCCCCTGATATTTCACCCATCCAGCTTTGATGGACGAATTATCAGAAGAAAGAACCACCTACTAGAAAGTATTAATAGACAGAACAACAGATAAAAGTTTTAACCTCAACAGATGAAGCAATTGCTGTTGATCATTTCAAAGCTGAAGGTATAACACTGGCTTTTGAGTGATCAGCTGACAGCAATTTGTCCAATTGACGTAAGGCGCTTACAATGGAACTATATCTCCAAATATTCCAATACAATACATCATGAGCAGGGGTGTAAGCCACTGAGTATTGGTCTTACCAAAAAAAAAAAAAAACTAAATAATACTCAGTTATTACAAAACACATCCCTACTAAACGTAAATTGTTAATAATTAATAATAATTTAAGCAACTCACGCCATCACTCACCGACAACAGCAGTAGTGTCGAAACAGTAAGTTCAGCACACACATCAAAGGACGCAGTACACAATATAAAAGCAACTCGACGCTTTTGAACGGAGTTAAGAATCATTTCCAAGAAGTTAATATCGTCGCAAGAATTAAGGAACGCTGTAACTGACAAAAAATCGAAAATACGTTTATTCCATCATTTTTATCAGAAAAAAAAAAAAATACGAATCGATTGGTCCCGGTCCCAGATTTCTACGATGAAAATTAATTCACTTACGTCGTCTACGTTTTGAAAAATACCAGTGTCTTCTCTCTACTTTCATACAGGTTTGTTGGCTCTGGTGAACATTTAAAGTATTGTCAGTTACAGCGTTCTTTAATTCCATCGACGATATGTTTTAGAAAGTTCTTTATTGAGTACATTTTGCAGTTCATTGTTCCCTTAAATTTTGAACGGTTTGCCACCTTTGGACTTAAGTAGGGAAAAAGGTAAAAAATACCGAATTTTTTAAAGTTTTTAGCGATTTTAGTGTTGAAGGTAAAGTTTTTTTGATTTTATATGTTCATGAGAAGAGCTACAACTTTGCCTCAGAAAGTAAATCAAATTTCCGAACGTTTTGCAAGATATAAACCGAAGAAAATGGTAAATTTTTTGCAAAAATTCCACTGAGGCCCCAAAAGTTTGGGTGCCCATAAAAAAAATATCATGACTTTGGGCAAAACTGGGAACATAGGTCTTCTTTTGTTTTTGGTCTTTTATCACGTAGCGTTGTCCGTATATGGTTATTTTAGTCGTGTTGCACTGTGAGAGAGTAGTCACTTTATAAAGTTCACATAATTTTTCTTTGTTAGTGATCTTCCAGATAAGAATTCGAATCCCAAAAATATCGTTTAACTTTTTTTAATTTATATATGGTTTCATCATTAACGTCAAATTTATATCAGAAATAAATTCTAATAAATGAATTTAAAAGAATTAGTTAAAATGTTAACTCTAGTTACGGAAGTATAAGAGTTCTTTCTGATCTGTGTAAATTCATGACAATCATCAACTACCAAATTCACGCTTTTCTGTTTTTTATTGGATGTTTGTAATTTCTCTGTCATGGTTTCCTTTTACTAACCATCAAATGGCTAGGGTTTGTAACTTATTCGCGTACTCTGCCACTAAGGAAAACCTCACAAGAAGAAGTCAAATTGCACGATCTCTGTCTTTAATTTACATAAAAAAACTTGCCCTGAAACACTTGCGTGGAACATTCCAGATTATCGGATTCAAGTCAAAATAAATTGATGATCATCGATATATAGCATTTATGGTGATGGCCTGGTTAACCTGGCGATCGCAATGACGCTGCCTGTCCAAAATGCGATCTTAGTTTTAATGTGCATTTGCATCGTCACAAATGCAACAATTTTGTTTTTTAAAATACCCATTTATTTTAATACTATTCATAAAGCCGACCACAGTCGAAAAATCAATCAAAAATCTGACTCCGTTTTGGAGCAAGTAAGCTTTAAGTATACAAAATTTCAGCTTTCTGCCACGTCAGACAGCTTCAAAAAGATGCAGAAAGAGAATAGGACATACATCCGGACAAACAACGAAATTATATATATATAGATTGCCCTCATTTCTGAAGATGATTTTTCGAAGAAAGTTTTTACGTTGCCCGTAGAAAACACCAATTTTGATAAATAAATATTATTTTTACGTGTTGCTGAATGCTATATCTCTCTACAGTGATTCGGCAAAGAGCGATTAAACGACAACTAACTTAACAGACATAGATTAAATGAGAGACCTTTTAACATCTGTCACAGTTTTGAAGTTCCTTTTTTAACACCCTATATATTTCAGTAGAAAGGACTGTGCCAGTATTAAATAAAATAAAAGTTGCCTAATCATTTAATTTCCTTCTTACTAAAAACTAAAATTTTATATAAATTTCACTAAATATTTGCAATTTAAAAATTTCCTAAAGTGTTTTATTTAAATATTTCGTTTGATAATATCTATTTAAGTTTTAAATAAATAATGAAATGCCATTAAATAGCCTTTTTGCTGTTTTCTATAAATTCTTTATAAACGAAAAAGGAAAAAAATAATATTTCATAATTCTATTTCTATTTTTTCATAATAAGCTCTTGACCACAAAAAACGACAAAAACAAAATAACAAAACAAAACAAAACTGAATATAAATTAAAAACAGCATGATAAAAACTTATTTTATTTGTGTGTCATCAAAATATTTATTTTCTAAACAATTTATTGCTTCTAAGCTCAACATAATATTTCACTGCATTTACTCGTACTCTATATAGATATATTGACTAGAATGAGAATAACAAAAAGAATTAAAATTTTTTTTATTGGTAAATATAGAAATTTCTATTTTGATTGTAATCCGCTTAAATACTTTGATTGACACTGTTATCCTTGACACAAAATACTAATAATTATTGAAGAACAAAAGCTTTAAAGTCTAAACAACTTATGGAAAATTCTATTTTTCTCTTTCAATTTATGATTTTACATACACACTTGCTTATGATTCAGTTTATTGATGGCAACATAAGGTTTTGTTTGCTTAAAATATTAGAATATTTTATGTTAATGGCTGCAGAAGTATGTATAGACTTTTAATATTTTTTTATTATAAACATTTCTTTACAAAGTTCTCTTTTTATGAAATACTTGTAGAGATAATGTTTCAATACAAAAAAAAAATATTTTCTGAAAAGCTGTGGTCGGATTTAGAATTAATCTCAAATTAGGTTATTGAATATATTAAAAAAAGAATTATTTGTATGACACAGTTCATTAAGCATAAGCGTGTTTTTATTTCTTTCTTTTTATATGGCGCGGTTTTAGTTGCTACATTTTTATCAAGTAAATTGTTGTTTTTTACAACAGTTTTATTTATTTTATTTTTGAATTTACAATTCAAATCTCAGCTCTGACATTTTGAAAAAAGAAATATAAAAAATTATTTCTTTCGGCGACCACCTCTCAGCAGTCTTCTGGCAAAAGCTCTGGGAGTAATTGATTGCCATAAAAAGCTTCTCAAATGTGTTGTTTGGAATCGACTTTAAACTGTAGGTCCCGGTACTCATGGATAAAATATTAACACACACAACATGAGTGTTATCGCAGCACTAGCTAGGCAGTAACCGTGACACAGGGTTGTAATTATGTATGTATGTATGTTACAGAAAATAGCTTAGTGGAATTAAATCGCACAAATTTGGAAGTCAATAACATATTGAAACCACAGCTCTCGCAAACCAGTAGCGCGTTTCAGTAACATATTTTTACGACAATCGCATTGTTTTCAACAGTATACAACAAAATTATCGATATTGCTATTCATTATCTTTTGTTTACGATAGTCTCAAAAGCTATTGTCGTAAACTAAAGACAAAAATTGTTGGAAAATCGTAAATTTTTTATATTGAAATTTTGTAGAGAGATGTGCCTACGCTATAAACTAGGTTGTTTGAGAACCATTTTTGTGTGTTTTTATACCCAAAGAAACCCCTCTACCCATTTTAATTACCAACTACTCAAAAACTGACTGATTTTATACGGTGTTGCCCCATTATTGTAATTTAAACATAAAGAAAACTGGAGTTGTCGGCTGTCGATAAAGTGTACTTAGTGAATCACTTATCGTTACTGCAAACAATAAAAACAGTTGACTTCTTTTGCTATTATCGTATTGTTAAAAGTTACTGAATCGCGGTACAACTATATAGTGATTTTACATGCCCACCTGTCCGTAGACTTAATCACATGCCGCCCGTTGTCGGGAACGGTAGTTGAGTTTAATGCGCCCAACCACCGCCACCCGATGCCCGTACCCTCTAATCTCACCATACCCGAAGGCACAACGCTCAAAAGAGAGCCCATAACACCGAGTTGGCAATATGATACCACCACTGTCTGGGTGGTGAAACCCCCCTTGCTAGGGGTATCTACCTAGGTACTTCTACAACCACTACGTGTACCTCCCGAGGGAGGACCTCACCAATAATCAGGCCGGACATTACTTCCCGAATGACTGAGAGTTATCTGTACCGGGGGCTCCTGATACCCGTAGTACCAGATTAAGGCATCTCTGGTCAGTCCGTGAGAACGCCAGATAATGCCGCCACGCGCACTAAGTACGCGTGGCAAAAGCACGGCCGTGCACCACATTAACGGCATTTCTCTGCCTATATTGAGCGCCAGACCACTCAGGGCTAGGTCGAACCCAATATTCCCCGGGGAAAACAGGCTACTGACGTGACACTCGCCAGCAGCCATAAATGTATCCCCGGGGGGATGAATCGCGGTACAGGATGTTCAATTGAAGAACGAAACAGTCAGCAATAATGGTGCTACAACGGCCACTATTTACTGTAATTCACCATTGATTTCACTAGCCCATAAAACTTGGTATGCTTTTTCAGTTAGTTTTTCTCGATATAATACATGAAATTACTCCAAACACGGCAATTGTTTTTATTAATGTATTCAGTTAAACAAAAGTGAACAAAATTCATTTATGCATTACTTATGGGAATAAATATAACTCTAGGGTATTTCATCTATGCTGGTAAGGCTCGTCAGGAAATATTTTTCTAAAAATGTTATTAACTGGAGTATATATTCTATGTTTGTTAACGGCTTATTTGAATTATTATATAAAAATTTGTGAAATAAGCCCCTAATAAACGTTTTTAGCTTTTTATAAACACGGCAATAAGACTGCAAATTCGTATGGTAAACATTTTATATACTTAATGAGAATTATTCTGTTTAGTATATAAAACTCTAAGCAAAAGCATTAACAGTTTATAGGCAATACATGTTTAATTTTTAAATTTAAATTCTGTTTTTCTATTTTAACTAATTTTGTTAATGTTCTTCTTAACAACTCAAGGTCCGCACATCTAATCCCGCATATACATATTTTAACTTATGATTTATACTGATTATGATGTTGTTCAAAGGAGTTTCATAAACTTTCGCTTTAACCGTTCGCAAGTATCCAATTTCATTTACTTTTTAATGATGTGTATTAACTAAGAGTCATTTGAATCAAATTCAAAAGCGTCAGCTTTAACCGTTTTCAAGATATATAAATACCAATATATAGTTTGTATGGTTGGTGATATGTCAATTTGTACAATTCCGCAAAATTTTAGAGTGATAGTTTGTATTAGCTGTTCCTATTTTAAAGTTACATTGTGTGGTAAGGGCTGCGCCCAGCTCTAAATTTTTAAATTTATATGGTATATAGTTCTTTACATACTCACAGAAGGACACCAAAAAAATTCAGGAAAGAAGGTCTTCTTCTAATATGTAGTAGTTTTAAAAACTACCTGCGAAAGTAATAAAAGAGCAGTACTAGGTGTAGCCAGTTTTATTGGCACAAGTTAGAACCCAATTTTAATAAGTTTAACCATGTATATCACTCTTAATAAAATCGTATTCCTTTTTTGTTTTTTTTTTTTTTCGCTTAAAAGGAACCTTTTTTTCCAGCTTTAAGATTACACTAAACCGCTATGCGTTTTTAAACTTAAAATTTTGATATTTTTTGCTAAAGTTTTAAGTACTTCATAAAATTGTTATTTTATTCAAACCTAACCAACTACAATCCTCTAAATTTTACACACAAAACAAAATGTACACATACTCGTATATATTTATTTACAAAAAGAACAACTAAACTCATGCCAAGACAAAAGCTAAAATAAAATAAATAGACAAGCCAAAACCAAAGTACACCATTAAAGGAAATTTAACAAGTTTGTTTTAAGGCAAACTAAACGCACACTAGCACATACCAGTTTAATGCAAGAAACTCTTGTGGCCATGAAAAATACTGTTGTAAATAATAAAATACTCGTGTAGCCAAAATTCGGATATAAAATAAAACAACACTAGAAAAAGCAGTAGCTGCAAATAAATGGCACATTAAAATTGAAAAAAAATTTAGCAACGAGTCAAAGTTTCAATATATTGGCAACATTGTTGTTACCATCAAATGAAGAATAAACACAAAACTAAATACATATACACACTTTTATATTCGCACTTAAAGAAGGGAATAAGACGAAACCAAGGTAAGAAGTGGATTAAATACATCTTTAGTCTTCTAAGAACACACATACACGCACTACGAACAAAACTTTTTAAAACATTATATTGCCACGAACTAAATGGTTAAATTTTACGCATCGCAAAATAATCATATGCAGAAGCTATAATTTATATATAGTCTTTTGTATATAAATAGCAGTAGGTTGCATACTTACTCATCTTTAGCCAACTGCGGAAAGTTCTAAAATGTGACGTAGGAAATCGAATGAACAATATTCCGATGCGTAGAAGTATAATTTTTTAAATTGGCTTTAAGTATAGAAACTACGGACAAGCGAATATGCCAGATATAGTTAATCGGCAGCAACCTGTTGACTACACGATACCTGAACCTACGTTGGATCCTGGTTGCATGACGAAAATAACGCAGAGGTAGTATTATGAAAATGGTCTACACCTCCCGACGGATATTATCCAAGTTTTCACCAACGAATCCAAATAACACGATAAAGTCAGATGTGGCATCTTTTCGGAACAGATGAATCTTAGATTATCCCTTAAGCTACCAGATTATTGAAGTGTCATTCAGGTTCCAGTATCGGAGTATATCGGATAGTAACATACATTTTTTCAATGATAGTAAGCGGTCATTAAGGCACTTGAGGGTGCTTTCATCACATCCAAGCTTGTCCCTGAAAGCCGGCTATCTGTGGAAAATATTGCGAGACATTCAAGGGATACTCTTATGTCCGTCCTTAGACACGAGAGTATTGAAAGAAATTTAATTAGCTGATGTACTTCCTAAGAGTTGTTCCTCTACTAAGTCGAGCGAATTCAGGAGTGAGAGGGAAACGCCTCTGATGAGGCGAAAACGGCCAATCTCGCATAGACTCTTTTTGTCCGCAGAGACAAGATGGAACAATGAACCTACTTGCTTTACTACCAGACAAATCTGTCTCAACAGGGATATGAGTAGAATGAAGTTCTCCCTAAATTTACACAGATTCCATCTCAGAACCACTCTAGCAGTGAAAACGGGTCATTGACCCATAGGTACTCACTCTGCATGTTGAAAATAGCTTTCAATGGCTTCTGTAGAAGCCGTAATGATGAAGAAGGAAAGGAAACAAAGAAACAATTTCTCTGTCTATTCACGCACTGGGAGACCTAAGAACAATAGCTTTTGGGTGCCCTGAATTTATCGACAGATCCTGTTTTACTGGAGGTTATTTTAACGAAATTCACACGTTCTTAAGATTATCAGGTTGGTTGGCACATGTTAAGTGGATATAGTGGTATATGGTATGCTTTGCTGGAAGGCGGCTGCCAATGTTAACCTAACCTAAATTGGCTTTAGAACTTAATCAAAACCTGGAGGTAGAAAACGTTTGCGCCTATATCATGCAGACCAGAGCAGCCTGTTTATTTGAACTGTTAAATTTTGGTTATGTTTAGTAATCAATTGAATTATTTTTTTGAAAAGAATTAAAAGGATTACACAACCCTTCTGTAGAAAGGATTAAATTATGATCAGTAATTGGAAGTAATCAGGATTACTCAAGATTACAAAAAATAATCAAAAGCTTCTCGAATCTATCGTTCAAGTCGACTTTAAGCTGTAGGTCCCGGTACCCATGGAAAAAAATTTACACATATAACGTAGGTGCTGTGAGAAGATAGGCCCTAACCCTGAAACAGGGTTGTAATGGGCAATTATGTATTTAGAATTGAATCAAATTAGACCATGAATATAAACTATGGTGGTAGTATTAGTTTAACTTGATGTATAAGAAAAATAACTTACAAAATTCTTTATAAAATAAATCCAAAAGAATAGACATATTTAATTACTTAAAGCCACTGTACTATTTATTTCTGCACAAAACAACTTCCACTTGCTTGAAAAAAGGCTAAAGGCGTAAATTGAGGTTGAAGTAATAGTAAGAAAAAGAATGCATCAACATAATGAAATCACAAAACAAGAAAAGAACAAAATTGAAGCAAAAAGTAATGACGACGATGAAACTAAAGAATAGAAGTGAAAAACAACAACTAAGAAACTGAATACACACTCATCTAACTTGGCAGCAATTGTGTTTTGTTTGGTATTTAGTTTTGGTTTTTTTTATTTTAAACAAATAAATAGAAAAGCAACAACAACAACAACAAAAAATTGCCGAAAATTTGTTAAAAGTTCTTAAAAGATATTCAAGTTGTGTTAAATTAAATTTCACACGAGGCAAAATTAAAACTGTTTTATTTTTTTTTTTTTTTTTTTGTGTTTTGTTAACTACTTATGAAAGAAGTTGCAGCATAATACTTATAGAATACAAAAATTAAAAATATGCACTTCGGTGGTTAAATTTATAATTGTATGAAAAATCTTTTAAGTTCCACATAGGAAATTAACATTTGTAATAGAGCGCGTTAAAGCTTGTATAATAAAATTGTATTTACATATGAATTGATAATTTTTCATTTACAAGTTACTTGTATTTTTGTTTTCCAAAAACTTGACATAAATAAAGTAAAATAATATATCTGTGGCAATATGGAAGAGTAGCTTAAGTCGAAAATTTAAGTTTTGGGATATCATCAATTTTGTATAATTTTTATTCTGTATTGGTAAAATGTTCATTAGTGAAGAAGGATGAATATTTTAAAAAAATATGGTTTATTTTAGAAGATTTTACGCTTTTTCTACTTAAGCGCTTTTTCGAAACTGAAATCTGCGTTGGACAGTTCCTTAAGTAACTTAAGCGCTTCTGTTGAAATAAAAAGTATGTATTGTGTACTTTTAAGTAAACATAAGAGGATTTATTCAAGAACTTACATTCACTTAAGATTACTGTATACAAGAATAACATTTTATTAAAAAAACTAATGTAAATATAAGTTATATGATAAATCGAAGATCTGAATATGTAAACAAATCTATGTGTACATAAGTTGTTTTGTTCAATGCATTATTGATTTAAAAAACTTAGGCTAAAAAGTAAACGTACATAACATTGATAAAAAATAGAACTTTTCAAAACGGACTAAACACATTTAAGCGCCTTTGCTTCTGTAATGTCCCAAACGCCTTAACTCAATTCTCTCTTATGTCGACTTAAGCTACTCTTCCATATTGTCACAGATATATTGAGAGGGTTATTATTTTATTATTTTATTATTAATTTGTAGTCGCCGTGGTCTAGTGGTTAGTGTGTTGGCTTACGAAGACGATAGTGCTGGGTTCAAATCTCAGCTCCGACATCTTTAAAAAAAAAAGAAATATGAAACAATTATTTCTTTCGGCGACTACCTCTCAGCAGTCTTCTGGCAAAAGCTCTGGGAGTAATTAATTGCCATGAAAAAGCTTCTCAAATCTGTCGTTCGGAGTCGACTTTAAACTGTAGGTCCCGGTACTCATGGGAAAAAATTAACACACACAACATGAGTGCTGCGAGAAGCTAGGCCGTAATCCTGACACAGGGTTGTAATGGCCAATTATGTATGTATGTATTATTTTAAGACAATTTTTCTCTAGTTTTTTTTAAATATTTTGCGAAAAAAAAGAAAAACTTTCAAAGAAATGAAATGTTTAAAAATATTTGGTATTACATATTTGGTACCAATAGTGTTAGTGATTTTTTAAACACATTCAATGCTAATTTGGGTATTTAAAGTTCATTTCACTCTGAAATAGAAAATTACATTAAAAAAAATTATTTCTTTTATATATACGATATATATAGTATAACCTTCCTAATCGGGACAGTAGCTGATTAGTGGATATCCGGACTACAGTAAGAATAAAATTTTAATCGTAATACGAGTATATAAACATATTTACATATGTATATACTTACATAAAATTAATTTTTATTGCCGAAAAGAATATCTCTCTTTTGATATTTTTTTACCCGAGCCGAGTTTTCACCGCTTTGAACCCATATTATAGTTGGAAGTGTTCTCCAAAATGCGTAGAGTCAGCATTATATATCTGGACTCTATCCAGTCCCATATCCTCCACAATTTTTAAAAATTTTGTTTTATATGGCTCTACTGGAGATCTATCGCTTGGCAACTTTTGCCTAAAAATTTTTAATCATCTAATCTCATTTCGAAATTTAAACTTTTTAAGCCAAAAATTAGAAAAAATCTTTTGTTAAAGAAGTTTGTTTAATATTGTATAAGTTCTGTGGAAACAGGCACGTGAAATTCTTTGCCGAATTAGCCATGTCAACACCACTTCATCTAATTGAGGTTTTTCGCGTTGTCCGGAATATAGAAAAAAAAAACTGTCCGAAAAATGTTAGTGTGATATTCATGAAATTTCTCGTTTTGATTGCTTATTTGATGCTACAAAAACATCAATTAAATAATATAGAAAATGCATTAATTGAATAAAAAACGAATAATAATAAAACATAATTAAGAATTTAATTTGCTTATCGTGGTAGGTGATTTTTCAACCTTAAGCACCAGAAACAAAATTTTTTCAAACATTTTAAATTCCTTTTACTACATAAGTAAGGCTAATACCAAATTTCTAAATTTAATTTTTAAGTTTATAAAAAAATTATATTGTTTTATAGAAAAAGCTGAGATTAGGGTTAAATTTGAAAATAAAATACGTAGACATATGTATATACATACATGCATATGCGTGGAAGATCACACAAAGCGTGAATAACATAAGTTTTGTTAAGATTGAGATGAGGGCTAGAATATAATTATATAAATTTACAATTATAAGTTCTGCGGACCAACAAATGTGACAGAATTTGACAGCAAACATCAACAATTTTCATTTTGTTTTTCCACAAAATTGTATGAATATACCATACATACTCTCGGATTGAAAAACAAACGAGCGTAATTTTATTAAAAATCAAATAAAGCAAATTTATCTCATTTAATATTCTCTACTATGTGTATAAATTTAAAAAAATCATAATTTTAAGTTAGTATACTTTCTTAGCTGAAATTAATTGCTTATTTTTTAATATATTTATATTTCAGCATTAGATCCGAATTGTTGAGAAGCCAGTTAATGCCGGTAGATCGAAGGCAAAACTCATCTCTTTTATATAAGATGGACCCGAAGGAATTTTGGGGCGGGTAATTACTTCCTGACTCAGTTCTTCTCGGGCAATGGTTATTTCTGGAAATATGTGTACCGAATTGGCAAGGTGGCTAACCCCTCCTGCATCTTCTGTAAGACGTTTGATGACTATGCTGCATTAAATGACAAGATGAAAGAGAAGCGCTGATATTGCAAGTCGGGGATTTAAATCACGACAACATAGTGGATAAGATGCTTAAATGCGAGAACCTATGGAGATCAATACGAAACTACGACAAACACATACTTTTTGTTTTTTTTTTTTGTTTGAGACCAATACTTAGGGGTAAACCCCTACTGAATGCTATGCATTCTATTGTAATTTTTTTGGAAGGGACAGTACATACATACTTTGAAGCAAAATGAGATGAGAGGACAAGCCGATAGATTGGTGTTGGCTCCAATTCTGGCAGACATGGTATAGTAAAAATTGGTTCTTATGAGGACGTCCTTCTGGGCTTTCCCAAAGTAATGCGAAAGCGGTTTGTAACGATTCTACCCTATAAGGTCCTAACTTTCAAAGGCAGTGCTACCTACTTGTACCGGCTGTGCTCAGGGAAAACGGGTTGGATCCCGCCCTTTCAAGTTAAGCTAAAGACAGTTACTAGACAACAAAAAAAAATTTTAGGTAGCTCATGTATAAATCGACACAAAACAAAAACCAAAACAAAAATAAATAAAAGGGGTAGTTAAGTGAAGCTTAATTGGTGAAGGAGTTTAGATGAAATTACTCCTTCAAATCTCTTTACCCTCCCAAACCTTGCTATCTCTGTTGAAGATTTCCCAGATAGCCCATACTATATACCCTTCTTACCGTGGATCTTAACTTTTTATGGAGTTATTAAATAAATTTAAGAATTCATATTCAAATCTTAAAAATACAATTTATTCATTAAATAATAGCATACTGAATAAAAAAAAAATAAACATTACATTCCTTCAAATATATGTTTTCTATTTTATATTTTTCTTTTCTTTTAGATATTCTGTATGTTTACACAAAAAAAAATATAAAAAAATGTTAAAATTTAAAAATAATGTTAAAATTTGAAATTAAAAGTAAATTGCAACAATAACAAAAATTACAGAAAAAAAAAATTACATAACATAGTTGAAATTAATTTTACATGAAAATTTAAAGAAAAAAAAAATTGTAAAAGAAAAGAAGGAAACAAAAAATGTAATATTATTCAATTAAAGAAAAATTATTGATTAACATTTTCCAGAAACTATGTTATTAACATGCTTTATTTGAAATGTAAAATATTAATTTTAAAGGCTATTGAACAGAATAAACTTATTTATGGTTTTTTTTCTGTTTTCATAATTCAATTACGGATATGTGAACTTAATATTTTTAAATATAAAGAAAAAAAAACTGCAAAAACATAATTTAGGACGTAAACTTTCATACTATGTAAATATTCTTTTTCTTTTTATCTTTATGCATACATATACATATTTATGTATGTATATATAAACATACATATATATGTATATGATTTATTGAGTGGAAATCACAATTAATTCAAGCAAAAAAAAAAATAAACTAAAAGAAAACTCACCAATGAATGAATCCCACGAAGACTTCAGGCCTGTTGTCTGTGGATGTTCTGAGTGCTGGATGGAATTAGCTGATTAAATTAATGTTAATTTTCACTCAATATGTGTGTGTTCTTTTTTCTTGTAACAATTAAAATTACGTCAAACAAAGACAAAAATAATTTAAGAATTAAAATAAAACAAAACGTTTAAGATTATTATTTTTCTTTTTACAAATTTTCAGCCGGTATATCAATGTTAACGTCAACAGTAAATAACGAAAACTCTTGTTAAAAATATTCTGTTGTTTGCAACAGCTGTTAATTGGTGGTGTTAAGTTTGTAGTTGGTAATATAAAACTGGGAACTTCCCAGGAAAAATCGAATTATCTTCTTTTCCTTCTTATTTTCGTAGAAGGAAACAAAATCCAAAATGTGAACTAAAAGGACAAGAATATGTATGTATACATATAAATATATGTAAGTATATATATAATATACAAAATCAATAATATATTCAAAAGTAAAGATCTTACCACCAGGAATATTAAAAATGAATCCAAGAATAGTGTTAGCCCTCCTCCTCCAAAAATTTGAAATATAATCTATTTGAATTTCTAAGAAAAGACAAATGCCAACACCAAAGGAAAAAAATGTCCACGGAATGTCCACAATAAAATTTCTGATTTTTGCACAAAATTTTCAAAATTTATAAATATAAAACACTAACAGCACACAACTATTCACTTCAAAAAATTTTACCAGAATAAGCATATACACAAAATTTCTGGAAAAAAAAATTCTAAAAATTTTCTGCCAAAATTTCAAGGCAATGTACGATTAAAAAAAATTTAATTTTGTAAAGTAAAATTCAATACAGTAATAAATATGACCAAACCTCACAGGTTCCGAGAACGTATTCTCACCAGAGGAGGAGCAGGGATTGTTTTAATGGACTCACCATTCGAAACAGCTGTAAGTGCAAAAACATTTTAAACTCTACCTCACACGTCAAAACAAATGGCCAATAAATGGTGAAAAGCTTTAAAGATTTGATAGGACTATATTAATAAATGCCACAAAAAAAAATGGTTCGAAAACACAGAGTAGCTTTATTATTAATGAATGATAAAAATGAAAATATAAGAAGGCTTGAAAAAGTATTAAATTTTTTAAGGTCGAAACATAATTAAAGACAAAAATTATACACTATACGCATATCCTGAAAAGAAACTTTTTAAAAAGTGATTTCAAATCACTAGAAAGAAATATTAAACTTTTTATAACTTAACATAAGAGATTAACTGTATTTTACTGTAAATAATTTTTTAATTTTGTAATATTATAATTGTGTATAAATTATGACAGTCGTATAAAAAAAATTTACTGGCGACAGTTAAATTATATTGGCTTTCAATCAACGCTTTTAATCGAATACAAAAAGAAACTTTTGACATTAATCTATCAGCAAAAATATCAATCGAAACCTTTTATATTACGGCGAAAACCATGAAAAGTACATAAGCGAAAATAAATCATTGCAAAAAACGGAGAAAGGAAGTACAAGCACAGAACCAAAGACAAAAATAAAGCCGAAATCTGAAGCACACAAAAACGCAAATGTAAACGATTCATTCATCTCTGTCAGTGTGATGTAAAAAAGTATGCGTGATATAAATTTTTCCTTTATTAAAGCAAGGATATGTGTTCATATATGCATACACGTATATCGAAACATTTTCACATCGTTGCAAATATGCAGAAAAAAATGAAAATTTTTTTCTTTTTTGATTTCTGGCTTTTTATGGGAACTGCTACCGTTTACTGTTAAAGTAACTTTTATATGAATTTCTCGTTGGTGTATCTGTTATGTACCTTTTATGCTATTGTGATGACAAATCACATTTTAAACAAAAGAATATAAAAACACGAAGTAAAAATTCGATTGTTAAAATCCATCATAACTTTACTTTTTTACTTCAAAGATTGTACGAGTATTCAACAATGTCTTTAAGTAACAATAGTGTTTGTAAATGAAATGTATTGGTTGATTGGTTGGCTTGATAAATGCAGAGAGATGGATGGTTGATTGTCAAAAAGTTATAAAAAGATTTTATTAAACTTTTTGCAGTTTTTTAGTTTTTTTTTTACGTTGGAGTTTAATAAAATCTTGCACGTATGAAAATAAGTATAAAAGATAAATACAAAAGATGTATGTTGCACTATAGGTTTGGGAAATTTATATACTTTAAATACTTTTGTTATTACTTCCAAACTTTAAAGTTTTGCAATATATCCTTAAAATGGCATCTTCAAATTATAACGTTGCTGTTCTTTTTTTTGTGTAAATCGAAATTTACATACATACATAATTAGCAATTACAACCTTGTATCAGGGTTATGTCGACTTTGAACTACAGATTTGAGAAATTTTTTTATGGCAAGCAATTTTTACCAGAAATTTTGCCAGAAGACTGCTGAGAGGTAGTCGCCGAAAGAAATAACTTTTTCATATTTATTTTCTTTAAGTTATCAAAGCTTAGATAAAAATTTATTCTGGAATTAAAATTTAATAGTCTAAAGGCCTGGTTACCCAAACGTTGATGTGGTAAAAACAGTGCGTACGTTAACGTACGTACGTTTGTGCAGTTATACAAACGTGTCATATGTCGACAGAAAATGTAAATAGAAACAAAACAAACCATAAAATTATAAAGGCTTTCATTTGCCTGTACAAGTAATATTAATTTTTCGTAGTCCACTAAAAACAAAATATAATAATTTTTTATTATATTAATATTGATTATATAATTTATTATATTTTTCTACTTACTTTTCACAAAACACAGCACAAACAAAAAATTTAAATTTTTAAATGGCAACATGAAGCCAGCTGTTTAGACCAGTGATGAATTGTTAAATTAACACAAAGTTAAAAAAGTACCAGAAGTACCAAAGTAAGAGCATATTATAATTACTTCTTATATTTTATGCTTCGTAAAAATTTAGTTTTATATTTCTACTCAATATTGAATTTTCGGTTTGTGGACCGGAAACGAAAAAAGTAAATTCTTAAGTAGAAAATTTAAAAAAAATTTGAATTATCTCGGTAGCTAGCTAGCACTTAAATCAATCATGCATCCCATATGCATCCTTTTAGATAATCGAATAATTTTTCATTTGGTGTGTATATAATTCGTCTGTGTAACTCATAAAATGCCGAAGATATGTTAAGTAAAACATGGGACTTGTAAATTAAAAACAAAAATGTAAACTATTCATATAAATATCATAATATGTATCAAAAGGCTAAAAATTAAAAAGTTGTTTTGTGCACATAAAAAAGAAAATGATTTGCATATAAGCGTGAAAGTACAAAAAAGGGCATTTGGGCCACATTGCCATTTAACATACAATAGTCCCATCACTCGCATTGAAATGTCACATAAAAACGTTTAGAAATTCTATTTTATACAGATTGTTCCGTTCCGTCAACGTGACATTTTTTTGGATAACCATTTGCATTGTTTTCATATATGCTAGAAACCAACGTACGTTGCGTTACGTTACATAAACGTTCGGCTAATTCTACCTTAAAAAGAATGTGTAATTTTCAACCCGGCTCACACAGGGACGAAATGAAAATTTAGTGCGACAAAATTATTTACTGCATATGGATTCAATAAATTTTAATAAAACTAGGTACCATAAGGTTTTTAAGTTTGTTGATTACAAATCTAAGGTCAGTTTTTAAAAATTTAAAATAGCGGATCCAATATATCGGACAATTTTTAAATAATTGATCGAATTCCATTAAAACTTATTGCACGGGATTTTGTATGTCAATTTTTTATAAACTAAAAATCCAAAATGAAAACATTAGGCCTAATGAAAAACATAAAACGAGAAATAATAATTATATTTTTTAAAAGTTTTTATTTAAATTTATCAACTTGTATGATACTACTTAAATAGTAAGAATTATAATTAAATGTTTCACAATTTTTTAATTATCAGTACGAAAATTTTTATTTTACTCTATATTAATATCTTCATAGTCTTGAATGTCATCAAGCTCCTGTTCATAATTATTTTCTTCGTTGACACAGAAAGTGGGTAGCCTTAGCATACTTAGTACAATTTCATTAAATTTTGCTTTCTAATATCTTTTCATGCACACAATTAGTTTGGGAGAAGACTGCACTGAATAAAAAATTTGGCTATTGTGGTTCTGTTAGTTAAAGTTTAATAAGGGAATTCCCCTTTTTATAGCACTTTAAGTATACATCAGTGTAGCCAACAAGTATTTTGTAGGGAGACTTCATAGAATGAAAAATTTTACGAATTAAACAAAAAATTTCGTTTGCATGCGGGATTTTCAGAATTGGGTGTACGACCTAAGGAAATTATGCGCTATTAATTGAAGGGGGAAACGGGGGGATCACAACTCGACTTTTTTACACTTAGTAGTTTTATTTTTTAATTTCTAAGGAAAAGTCGTGAAACTGTTTGGAACTTTTTTATAGCTCTTTCTAAAGTAAATTTTTCAGCATATTTCATAATAAAAACATTATGCTATATGTGCACTACATATAATTACTATTTTAATAATAACTGTAAACAAAATTAGATACCTGATGCATAAAAATATTCTTAAAAAACGTTAACCTGTAAGTTTACAAGAAATTGTCAAGTTGAGCAACAATAAACGCTACAGATGCAGCTGACAGGTATAAGTGAGTGTAACAGGCTATAATACTTCGCATGCACGTACAGGCTAATGTAATGGGTTAAAAAAATTAATACTTATAGGTTGATTGCCTACTGGTATATAGAACATATTAAGTGCAATAATGGTCACACTTAACAAAATAAAAAATTCCATTTTTGTCGTCGTAATTCGGTTATTTGTCCTTATGTGCGGCTGTTAGGTTTGGACCATTTTGGTCAAGTTTTGTTTTGTTTTCGCCTTGATTAAGAAATGGTGCAACGTATCAATTTAAAACGTTTGCTATTATGGTATTTTTATATTTTATTAGTTCTGAAAAATTTTCAACCATATATAATAAAATTTAAGTTAGAAAAATAAAAAATTACGAATTTTGGGTTTAGGACCATTTTGGTCCATTATTGTTTTTTTTATTAAACTTCTCACTATATGATGAGCAAATGATCTATCGTTGCAATTTACATATAACTTTGTTGCATATGGTGCATTTTCTATCGCACTTAAATTTGCAGCAGCTGCAGATTCCAGAATTAAAGGAAACTTATTAAGACACTTTGAAGTCAAACTGGGTGCATCATATATATATTTCGACATTATAACAAGCAATTATTACAAATACGGCAATATAGCTATAAAACAGGAAAAAAAAATTAATTATTATATTATATAATTAATTATATAATTAAATTACACCAATCGTTTTCGAAGCTCAAAAATCTGTTTTTTTTTTTTCTATTGGTTTTTTAAAGTAAAATAAAATATTTTAATAAAATATATTAAAATGCTTTAAAATGATGTTTACAGCGAAACTTTTTAGACGGTGATATTAATATTTTAAAATTTTAAATTAGCCATTGTGAATACCTTTAATAAATAGTGTAAAATCCCATTACACCACATACATCTTCCTTTTTATGACTTCTTAATCAAAATTGTACAAAAGTATTCGATTTGAAATGCTACTGAACCACAGTGCATGTTCTTTTTATTTTTTTGTTACATTCTCACACTAAGTTTCCTTTTGGATTTCTATTCAAATGTTATTGGAATTCACTTTAGATATTACAAGCAAGCATACCAACGCGTTTTTATGTGGTGATACATACATATGTAGCTTTGTAGTTCAATGCCTTTGTGGCATTAATTTTTGATTGCATTTACGCGTTTTCTTTTTGATGCCATCATTCAATGCAGAACTTTTTTTTTGTAGCAATTTTTTTTTTTGCTTTTTTGGCTTTTTTTTTGTAAAAGTCTTCAACAATTTCCGATTTTCATGCTTTGTTCTCCATTTTTATTCATACTAAAAAAATTAAGGCTTTCATTCTTATCTATAATAAAATAATTCTTGTTTTTGTGTTGGCATACGAGTACCATATGTATGCATAAAAATTGATTTTCGAGAAATTAAATTTTTTCCTTTCTACTTCACTTAATATTTAATGTTCTTTTTGTTGTGAAGCCATAAATATTATTTAAGAAAACGGTTATCGTCGCACTAAAGCAATCAATTGCAAATGCAATTCAGGTTTTATTTTTGTCATGTGTTTTATGGCTGTTAATAATTTAAAGAAATGCCATTTATATTTGCTTTTGAAAGCTTTACGTTAAAATTGTGACGAGTATTCAGACGTACTCAAATACGTGATAAGGTATAGTAGTTGTCTTTTTTAAAAATGTCATTAAGATACTCAAATTATTCCAAAAATAAAATTTGTGTAACAGTTTATTTTGTAATTAAATAAGGTTTTAAAATTTGTAGTGAAGTTTAGTTTATTTAAATGAAGACTTAGAATTATAAAAATTTAAGTTTTATAGGATTTCGACAAAACTGAATAAAGCAAAGACTTATTGTGCTATAAAACTACTTCTTGATACAGTCTTCACTCTAAAGTTTGTAAAAATTTAGGCTAAATAAATAAACTGCAACCCGCAATATCCGTCATTTGCTCCTCTTTGAAACTTGGCAACTATAGCACAGAAGACAAAATTTATTATCAAAATCTATTTATTCTCTTTAGTGCCTCACAGATATTAATTTATACGTTGCAATAGTTTTATTTACAACTAAAAACTTGAAATTATACCAAATCCTTGAAGTCACAGTGATTTCCAGGTTTGATGATTATAATTTTTGAACTTAAAGAAGAAAGTTCGAAAATTTTATAAAAATCAGGGACTGTAACGGTTATAAGTTACACCAAAAAACTTATTTTTTTATGGTTATTTTGAGAGTTTTTCCAAAAAAGGTCAGCAGAAACAGTTATTTTTCAACGGAAAAATAAAAGTTAAAAAAAAGCTCTCAAAAATAGAGTTTTATTTTTTCGTCATAAAATAAAGCTCATTTTGTGAGTTTTATTATTCAGTCAGAAAAGAAAACTCTATTTAGGAGTTTTATTTTTTCGAAAAAAATTTTTTTACACCTAATCCTGATTTGACACATTATTTTTTGCAAACTATTACAAATGTCATTTCTATCATATTTTGTTACATGCAGAACGTCGTAATAGCCGCAGTCATTGAACCCGCTTTCATCCTCCTAGTCAAATATTTGTAACATTTTTAGTAAGTGCCGGCCATTATCGGTAGTAATTGTGTAAATTTGCTCTTTAAATTAATATTAAAGCACCCTAAAAATCGTTTAACTTGAGGTATTCAGCTATAAAAAACTATAAAATAAAGACACCACAAGCAACGGGATTAGATTAAAAATATAATCTTTCATAAAAACGAGTTTTATTTTATGACGGAAAAAATAAAACTCCTAAATAGTTTTATTTTATGACGGAAAAATAAAATTCTCTTTTTAAAGGTTTTATCTAAACTTTTATTTTTCTGTCAAAAAGTAACAGTTAAAATCTGATTAATGATCACTTATGCGAGATTACCACAGAGAGAGAGATTACCACAGAGAGCTCTCCAAGACGATTAATTTGGTATATAACATCATATATGTCTGTCGACTCTAATACGATGATTTTTTTAGTTTTATTTATAAGCAATACTTGTTATTTGCGGTCCCTGATAAAAATTTTAATTGCTAAATACCTTTACTTTAGCTAAAATTTAATAATGGGTGTTTTCTTTTCTAGGACTTATTGTAATAATGATAGCCAGGCTGCTATCAGAGCCCTGGCGTCGCCCGTTGGAAACTCTTTCCTAGTTCTTCGTTAAAGGGATGCCTGTGGCATATCTTTGGCCTGGGTTCGGGGTCATAGGAATATCATAGGAAATGAGAAGGCCGATAAGCTTGCTAGAAGCTGCTCTGCTGGAGTGGAGTCTGTTGCTTCCCATTCGGATATTCACTGCCCTTTGACTGTCATTAGAGAAAGAATATCCAAGTTTTTGCTTAGAAAATTACATAAAAAATGGAGTTTAATCACTTCCTGTACTGCTTCTTTGACAAATTGTCCTCGGTATGACTGGGGCAAGATTGTAGGAATCTTGGTAATATCCTGTCAGTCTTTGTCCAGGATTGCAGCGGTATATACTGGTCACTGTATAATTGGTAAAGACGCGAAGAGGTTGGGTCTGGCCTATAATCCGCACTGCAGAAGTTGCGGGAACACTTCTGAGAGGTAGACTATAGGTCAATTTTTTGTGATTGCCAGTTGGCAGTCAGACGTTCTAAGTTCTTTCTTTGCCTTGGTGCAGAGTGCGAACCTAGACCCCCTTATATTACTTCACTTTATAGGACAGTTTTGGTTGGCTGTAGTTCATTTCCTGTTTGAGTAATTTCAGTTTGGTCCTGCAATGGTATTTAATTTTCGTTAATCACACTAATAGTTGACCAGTCTTTTCATTTGTCTATTGTAATATATTTTTATATATTAATAGTGGTTAGTGTGTTGGCTTACGAAGACGATAGAGCTGGGTTCAAATCTCAGCTCCGACATCCGAAATATGAAACAACTATTTCTTTCGGCGACTACCTCTCAGCAGTCTTCTGGCAAAAGCTCTGGGAGTAATTAATTGCCATGAAAAAGCTTCTCAAATCTGTCGTTCGGAGTCGACTTTAAACTGTAGGTCCCGGTACTCATGGGAAAAAATTAACACACACAACATGAGTGCTGCTAGAAGCTAGGCCGTAATCCTGACACAGGGTTGTAATGGCCAATTATGTATGTATGTATGTATGTATGTATATTAAATTTATATTCAATATATCATATAAAAACCCTGCTTTATACAAGTATGTAATATTTAAAATAACACGTAACGTATGAGTGATTTTATTTCAGGCATAACAATTACTCCTCTTGATATTTGACAAGTTTTTTTCTGGCTTCCAGCTGTCAAATGAATATTGACTAAATTAAATGACATATGCCTGAGCACCTCAAATAATTTTGTCGATTAACGGAATATTAATTTAATAAAAGATCATATCCGAACATAGTATTACAACATTTGAACGTGATATTTACATTTTTACTTTAATTACTGGATAAAATCGTATAAATATTGTAATGAAAATAAATAAAGGATATATTTGGTATTCCCGTTGTTAAAAAATCTTACACTTAATGCTTCGAGTATGATTTTGAGATTATTACACAAAACATTAATTTCTAGTAACATAAATGTTGACAGTTTAACAGCCTTTTTTCTTTGAGTAGGGTACAAAGCTTAAATTATTTAAGATATCGCACTCAAGATAATTTGAAGGAGTAAGAATGATGCAGAATTTTCTCTTTTGTTTTTCTTTTAAATCACAATTCAATCCCGTCAAATTTACTCGTATTTTTATTTTATGTTTTGTTTAATGATTTACACAATATTTTTCATTATTTATTATCATTTGTTGGCAGAGAACAACAAAACACCTTTTGTTCAGTGTTTCGTAGAACATAAAGTTTCTTACAATCATCTACATAGCGATCATTTCGATTTATTTCGTTTCAATTTTTCCTTTTGCTTTTTTTGCATATTTTCAGGGTTTAAGTTGCTGTGCTGACACTTTTTCTTGTTACACAAAAAAAACTCACACATTTACAGGTAGACAATTGCATACGGTTATGGCGGCAGTAACAGTCATAATAACAGTAAAATCAAAAACAACAACTACAATGACAATGCCAACCAACAATATCGCCTGACATATAAATCGTTTATTTCACATAAAAAAAAACATTAAAATTTATGCACGTGTAAAGTGTACACTAAACTTGATTTATAAGGATTTATCTTTATAATTTCTTTCTTTTTGTTTTTCTATCCTTGTCGCCCTATTGCCTTGCTGTTGGGCGCAGTTGGTTCGAGTATGTTTTCATTTATTATTTTTATGCACAAACACACACACCTAAATGTATGTATGTAAGTTGGAGCTGAATGCCAAAAACCATTATAAAGGTTATTTCAGCTATTCAGTAAAGTGTTTGTTACCTGAAATGCTCTTTTTATGGAAAACAAAATCGTATAGTAGTTATGAGTTATGACATTAATATGAGGGTAAAGAAAAAAATTGTATTTTTAAATCGAATGAGGACTAGCTGAGAACCAAGAATCCCATAACGAATATTGCCTATAAAAAAATATTGTAAATAAAATCAATTAAAAAACTAGACATTTAATGTTAATCAGAGCCAAAGTAGAACAAAGACACTGGTATTTTTGAAAACGCAGACGGCGTAAGTGAAATTCTTTTCATCATAGAAATCTGTGACGGGACCAATCGATGCGTATTTTTTTCTGATAAAAATGATGCAAAAAATGTATTTTCGGCTATTGGTCAGTTACAGCGTTCTTTAATTCTTACGACGATATACAAACTTTTCACAATCTTAACGTGAATGAAAAATAAAATAAAGAACGCCAAATATTGCAGCTGAAATATTTGAAAAATATAAACTGGCTCTAAGTAAATTTAAGAATAAAACTGTTTGAACGATAATTTAAAGATATTTGTTTCTAGTTAGAACTGTTCAAAGACATAAAACATATAAAACGAACTTGATGTCTGAAATTAAACATTATTATCAGCGATTTAAATTTTTTTTTTAAATTTTTGTTGCCATCGCTTTTTTTGTAGTCGCCGTGGTCTAGTGGTTAGTGTGTTGGCTTACTAAGACATGGGCCCTGGGTTCGACTCCAGGCTCTGACATCTTCAAAAAAAAAAAATATGAAAAAAAATATTTATTTCGGCGACTACCTCTCAGCAGTCTTCTGGCAAAAGCTCTGAGAGTAACTAATTGCCATGAACAAGCTTCTCAAGTCTGTCGTTCGGAGTCGACATTAAACTGTAGGTCCCGGTACTCATGGATAAAAATTGACACACACAACATGAATGCTGCGAGAAGCTAAGCCGTAATCCTGACACAGGGTTGTAAAGGCCAGTTATGTATGTATGTATCGCTTTTTTTGTGAATAAAAAGCACCATGCAGCTTGTGATGCGCCAGTCCGAAAATAATATTTTCTTAGTTTTCAGGCAATTTTAGAAGTTTTAAGCCACACTTAATATAGTATAAGTTCCTCTCACTGGAACACATATTGCGCCAACGGATGGCTTGATAAACAAGCAGATTTACAATATTACAAGAATTAGAGTTAAGTCCCATTTTTGTAAGTATATAAAACAAAAATATACTTATTTTGGGTAAATTTTCTTGTTTATGACTGTAAATTTCCAAGTATACAATTCCATTTTGGTATCGAGGAAAGGTAGAGTATGTTGCGTTGTTGTTTCGTTAATACAATAATAAGTTGAGTGATTTGTGTTTACTGGTTCCGTATGTTCAAAAATTTCATGATTTACCGAAAAAATTAGGGAAAAATTTTACAGACAAATACAAAGCAATTGATTTTAATAGCGAGTGCTCTAGGTATTCAATTGCCGACTTCTCAGCCCGAAGTTAAATGATCTAAACTGCATCAACAACAGAACGGTGCTAATTTTTACACGGCTCATTCAAACATAGGATATTCTGCATAAACGATTTTAGGGCCTAGTCAAGGAACCTTTGACCCTGTTACACTCCTTTCGGAGTGATTTTTAAGTTACAGGCGTTGGCAAATAAGACATAAACCCAACGTAACCATCGATACGCATCGGCCAAATTCAGTATGGTGCATTGTATTGGAAATGGAAAAATATGTTTTTTTTATTTATTTATTATTAAGTGCCTTATATGTATGAGACAATATGCTATCAGTTGATGATTCAAAGGCCAGTGTGATACCTTTACCCTTGAAATGATCAAAAACAATTGTCCCATCTGTTGGTAATAATTTTTGTTTGTTGTGAAGTAGTGGGGATCTTAACTAAGTTGTCATTTGTAAGTTTTGATCCTTGCTCTCTATACTAAAAAGTAATTAAATATTTGGAATGAGCTTAGCCTGGAGAAGAGAAAATGATATTTCTCACACGTTGTTTTATTGAAATGAAGACAAGAAGCATTTAAAGAAAGACCCAATACATAAATACTTTTATTTATTTAAAAATGGCCTTAAAAACCGTGTTTTTTTTTAAACGCACATATAACTTAATCACTCTAGTTAATTTAAAATTTTTGATAATATGGTGATGATCATTAAAACATTAAAATATAAAATTATAGCATTTTGAAATTTAATTCGTTTACAATTTCACTTGTTTTTGCTCTACAGCATATAATAAAATAAATTGCATTTTTTTTTAATCTTTTATTTAACCTTCTTTTAAAAGAAAATAAAAATAATAATAAAATATTTGTGTTCTTGAAAATAAAGAACAGTGTAGAATGAAAAAACTCAATTCCAAAAAGAAAGTATTATTTTTATACTTTTATATGAAGTCTTAGCCGCGCAAACACATACAGAATTTTTTGTTGGCAATTGGTGTGGGTTTTATATAATTTCTTTTTTTTTTTTGGGACAACTGTTCTTGAAAAATTGTAAGGCATTAACTCAGCTTTTGTTAGTCCATAATGCATGCGTTGCATTTAATTCTTTAGAATTTCTCTAACACTTCTAATACAGTTTGTAATTCAGTTGCTCTTTTTTCAAGATACTTTTACAAAACTATTATTACACCCTACAGTAGTTACAGTCTGTCATAACATTGAGTGCCATATGTGTTAGTAATTTACTTTCAAAAGTAAGTATTGAATCTTCGTAGTAAATCGTATATCTCTAGTTAACAACGAGCCTTAATAAATTTAATCTATTAATGCAGCACTAATTTATTTATATGATCCATTTAGCTTTTCTAACATATTATATGATTCAGGTGTAATAGTTTGTGTTGACGCTATTAGTGTTTGAAAAATTATTCTGAGGCTTTAATGTCATCAGCAAAATCATAGTTTTAAGCTTCTGTTAAGTAGAGTTTTATGGTTAAATATCGAAAAGTTTAGCAACAATATTTTCTTCTAAATGCCTGCATACATATATAAATGGCAAATGAAACACTTTTGCAGAGTTATTTCTTCTTACAGTACCCAAATTGTGTGCCTCAGTCCCATGAGTACCGGTATAATGAGTACAGTATAATATCGACTGCGGACCACAGACTTGAGAAGCTTGTTCATGGCAATCAATTATTCTCAGAACTTTTGCCAGAAAACTGCATGTGGTTTTCTCTAAAGCATATTAATTGGATTCAACTCTCTCGGACTAGAAGACAGGAGAGTTACATTTCATAGAGTAGCTTTATCTAAGAAAACATATAATTCCTTCCCTAATTTTTTCCTTCTAAAAGGAGGGAACCTATATGAATATATTACAACTACTTTGTGCTGTAGGATATCTAATAGTCTGTCTCAGCATTGGCTTTTAAAAGCACACTTATTTTTCGTTTCGTTTTCAATTGATTCTTTTTATTTGTTCAGGGTTTTTTTAATGGTAAATTAAGTTGCATTATTTTCTTTCGAATTTTTTTTTCGTAATTTTAGTTTTCTTTTGGTAAAAAGCCAGAATAAAAACCAGTTAAAACACAATGATTTTCTATAACAATATATGACATCAACAACAGCTAAAAAATTCTATGGGAAGTAAGTTTATTTTTTATTTTTTGTTAATTTATCAATGAAAAAATTACGTATATAAATGCATGTCTTTGTAAAAAAAAAAAATTAAATTAGTTTATTTAAATTTTTTTCTACGATTTCTTTTTTAATATTTTAAAAAAGGACGCACAAAATTTATGTCCAACGCATTAATCTGTCAACAACAGCGTTAGCTTCATTTAAAATATTGTATCTACCCCCCACTTCAGCTGCAAACAAAAATTCACATGATGATTACAAATAAGCATTGGCTTTATGTTTTTAGCAAAATTTTTTTATTGTTCCCCTTATAAATATTATTTTTCTTTTCTTTTTTAAACGTGCTGAGAATAGAAGAGAAAAAAAAATAGAATTTTTTTTTTGTATTTTTTTTTTAATAAAGTTAAAAGCCACCTCATTGAATACACAAAAAAACACCACTAAAAGCTTAAGATTAACTTAAAGGAAAGTGGCCAAAAATACACTTATACCAACATACATACATACACGTAGTCATATATACATATTTGGGAATTTTTAAAATTGCATTGGCGTGTTGAAGGATTTTAGTTTGCAGTTAAAATCAGTACTTCGTTATATACTGGTCAGAGATGGGTTATATTGAAGTGTTATCACAAAATGGCTCTTTACCAGGAAAAAAGTAGTTTACATAGTCAATGGAATTAAAGAACGCTGTAACTGACAAAAAATCGAAAATTCGTTTTTTGCATCATTTTTATCAGAAAAAAATACGCGTCGATTGGTTCCAGTCCCAGATTTCTACGATGAAAATAAATTCACTTACGCCGTCTGCGAAATGAAAAATACCAGTGTATTTATTCTACTTTCATACAGGTTTTTTGGCTCTGGTGAACATTTAAGGTTTTGTCAGTTACAGCGTTCTTTAATTCCATCGACGATATGTTTTTAGTAAAAATCAGTCCATTTATTCATATTTATTTATATTATTTAAAATTAAATTGATCACCAACGTGTTTTTAACGTTAAAATATTTTATCAAAATCAATCATCGCTTGTAGTGGCGAAAGATAAAAAAATAACATAAAGAGTGACGACGCCTATTTTTATTTGAATAGGTGTGTGAATAAACAGAATAGTCGCTTCTGGGCAATGGAAAACGCTCAAATCAATCACCAGTAACCTTTTCATTTTATTCATTAAAAGTGACAGTCTGGTGTGCAATTTGGTCTTTACTTTTTTGAAACTGAAAACGGCGTAATGGTAACTGTCAACGGGGAGCTATATCGTGATATGACTTTTTAATTTTAACATCGCAACTACATGCTTTGGGCTTGACTAATATGAGGTTTCAACAAGACAGTGCCTTATCGCATATAGCCAGGATTACAGTGGAATTACTGCAAGATCTCTTTCCACAACAAGTTATTTCAAGAAAAGGTGGTGTTGATTGGCCTCCACCGTCGTGATTTGACTGCTCCGGACTTCTCTTTGTGGGGATATCTGAAATGCAAGATTTATGCAAACAAACCAGAAAAGCTGGAGCAACACAAACAAAATATTCGTGATGAAATTAATGAAATACCGCGTAAAAATGTGTGAGAAGGTAATGAAAAATGTGCTCAAAAGGCCTCACATTTGTGAGGCTAACAGAGGTTGAAATTTGTCTGATATTGTATTTCATACATAATTGCGGATATTAAATAGAACATTTTTGAATATAAGATCCAGTCCCTTTCATTAAACAAAAATTATAAATAAACAAAGTAGTATACCTACCAGGCGTACAACCTGTTTTTTAATATTTTATAACAGAGGTGCGAAATGCACAATGGATTCAACTCATGTAATATATCTAGACCTCAATTATTTTTTTGTCTCTTCTTTTATAGTTCGCTTGCACTTTTTTAACGTCTGAACAATTTCTTTTATTGAAGTATTTGTTTTAAAAACTGGCTGCAAAAAATTTTTGGTATTGAAATTGTTTAATTATTGTATTTATTACAAGTTATGTATAGTACAGTCGGATATAAGCACACCGTTTAAAAGAAAAAATTGGATATAAGCAAATTTTGTGTTAAAAAGCACAAAATTGTATAAAAAGAACTCTGCCTTATTGCAAATACGAGTAGTAAGAACTTATGGACAACAAAAAAATTTTGTCAAAAGTATTTTTTATGGCAAGAAAATATTTATAGGGGGCTGCGTGGTATAGCGGTTAGAGTGTTCACACAAAAACTCAAACAGCACAGATTCAAATCCCACAAAAGATGAAAAAATTAAATAAAATTGGTCTGCGGTTTTTTAAAAATTACAATTTAAAACTAAAGAGGTCCCCCCACCTCCTCCAAGAAGTCCATCTAAAAAAAACACGTTCCACGACATTTAACTTTAACAAAAAAAAAAAAAAAAATTATCAGGAGGAAAGCGCCACCTATTGGGAAGCAGCAGATAACAGCTAAACCTACTTAACCAATGTACTCACCACACAATCAACGTGCAACGCTAAGGCAATTGCTGTTGATCATTCAAGGGTGAAGGTATAACACTGGCCTTTGAATGATCAATTCACTTTAATAATAATAAATGTACTGCCTTTCCAAAAATTTCAATGCACAGCAATTAGTTGGGATTTTACTCCTGAGTATTGATCTCAAAGTCAAATTGTAGTCGCCGGGGTCTAGTTGTGAGTGTGTTGGCTTACTAAGAAGATAGCGCTGGGTTCAAATCTCAGCTCTGACATCTTGAAAAAAAGAAGAAATATGAATAAATTATATCTTTCGGAGACTAATTCTCCGCAGTCTTCTAGCAAAAGCTCTGGGAGTAATTGATTGCCATGGAAAAGCCTCTGCCGGTACTCATGGATAAAAATTAACACACACAACATAAGTGCTGCGAGAAGGTAGGCTGTAACCCTGACACAGGGTTGTAATGCCCAATTATGTATGTATGTATGTATGTATGTATGTATGCTTTTAAAGGAAAATTCCGGTTATAAGAAAAACAAATGCTGCTTTTTAAATCTTCTTATAGTCAAATTTGACTGTACATGCAATTTTCTAACATTTAGTATGGCATAAAACTACGGCACTCCTTAATACATCTATGCCACCTCAGTTCCATGGTCATTGAAATTGCATAAAATATGCCAAATCTCATGTTACTTTTCTTCTCTTTTACTTTCAATTTAAACTGTTATTTCGCGTAACTCTAGCCTGCATTTTTTTCTTTACCCATACAGACTAAACGTCTTTTACTGCTTGCAGTTGTGTAAGAGAATATGTATGTAAAATAAAAAACTAAAAAACCTTTTTTTTAAATACTTAAACCGAAAAAAATTTCGTATATGTACAGATATACATACGAGTATATACAATTACTTGGCTGAGAATAAGCTATATTATAGGGATTGTAGTTTAGTATTTTCCATTTCTCTTCCATAAAGTTATATAGGTGAGCATATATTAAAGATACTCGTACGTATCTACAATATACATGTAGATGTTTTTGCTTGTAGTAGTTCTAGTGACCAATGGGTTCACTGTGAATGTCGTTTGCATAGTAAAGTACGTATAAAGTGCTTAATTTTTTTTTTTGTTTCTTTTTCTGGCAGGAAATGCATTTGCCTTCCGGCCTTTTATGTATTTTTGTTTCCATTTTTTGTTTTGTTTTTTTTTTATTTTTCTTCTATTATTTTTCTGTGTATTTTTATTTAGACATGATAATATTATTTCAGAAAAAGGTTTGTACATAAACTGATTTTGTCATTTACATACTTACATACATATGTAAGTATATATGCATGAATAAAAGTAAGTATATGTAGTCACTGAAATATAAGTATTATTTTTTACAAATGTATAGTATACTTCCAACACAAACAGGTACAATTGTTTTCTTTAAAACATTAAGTTAATTTTATTTAAAACAAAAAAACCAACAAAAGCTTCACATTATTTTAGCACTATACCATAGTAAGTATAATAAGATTAATATTTAGAAGTTTATAAATGACTAAGAAAACATTTTAAGTTTGTCAGGTACATTTAGGAAATTGCATTTGAAACTTGTGTATTCATCTAATAAAGAAGCATGATTTTTGTGCTTAAGTAAATTATTGGGTATGTGCACAGGTTCCAATAGTATATGAATAAATAAATTCTTTATATTTTCTTCGTAACTTCTAAAATTTTATAAAGTTTTTCAATAGTTTGTCCTTCAGAGTATAACTTTGATAACTGCCATCTTTTTAACTTTTTGAAGTAAGAACTGTCAAGTGAGCTGTCATTTATTTATCCCGTCTGCCCAATTACCATGGATTGATATAATATTGTAGTCGCCGTAATCTAGTGGTTAGTTTGTTGGCTTACTAGACGAGATTTCCGGGTTTAAACCCCAGTTCTGCCACTTTAAAAATTAAGAAATATGATAAATTATTTCTTTCTACGAACTCCTCTTACCAGTCTTCTGTCATAAGCTCTGAGAGTAACTGATTGTCATGAGCAAGCTTCTCAAGTCTATTCGTTCGGAATCGACATTAAACTGCAAGTACCGGTACTCATGATACAAAATGCACACACACAACATGTGCGAAAAACTAGGCCGTAACCTTGAAACAGGGTTGCAATGGCAAATTATGTATGTATGTTTGGACATAAGATTTAACAACACGTGCAAATAATAAAATTGTTTTATAAAAATGTGGGTTCTCTCTTCATTGATGATAACCAACTTATTATTAGCTTTAGACCCAACACAAATACAAAACACTGCGACCTATGAGATCTATTGTGTCCTTTTGGTCTACTATTTGCTTAGCATACCAACTGCCTTTCTTATGAACATTAGCAGTTCCGAAAATTTAGTGGTCAGTGAGACCAGAAACACATCCATATAAATCTATCAAGAGCCGCACATTCACATAATATGTGTTTTGCTGTCTCACCAAATGCGCTCTCACATTACAGTGACCTCTACGAAAATCCGTTAGGACATCAGACTTACTCACAAATACCGGACGAATCACAAGTATTACCAATGATTACCAACTTATTTTGACTTGATTTAGATGACATAGATGCCAACGATATGCGATTCCAACAGAAGGGGCTACATGTTACACAGCTTATACAACATCGCATATTCTACACAAGTGATTTGAGTTCATCTCACTGGCCACCGAGATTATTCGATTTGAATCCCTTAAAATTGTTCCGCTCGGTTTTCTTTCATTGCACATGCCAAAGCCAACATAGCTCATGTAATTGCTGAAATTCCGCCTGATCTATATACCAGGACCATGAAGAATTCGATATTTGGGATGTACTATAGCTGGAGATACATAATGGCATGAATAATATATACAAATATATTATACAAATTCACAGTTACATTAATATTTTTATAAATTTATTGAAAGATTCTATATTTGTAGCTGAAATAATTTAAAATAGACTTAAACTAGGCATTAAATATGAGAAAAATATCAAAGTTATTTATAGTATATAGAAATTAATCATGAAATTTCATAAAACTGTGAGCATTGTTAGAGACAAAAACCTCGGTAGAGCAATTATTTTCGGCACTTTGAATCCTAAGGTACGATTTGGGAGCGTTAACTATGACATATGCGTTTGAGGAAAATTTAAAAGTATTTTTTTTAGATTTATCATTTAAAGTTTTATTATTTTAAGTTTAAATTTTTGTTGTACATATTTTCCTTATAAAGAAGAAAAAATTTTATACACTTTGAATTTGCCCAAGTATATGTTATAGGTCTTGTTGAGTGAATTACTTTCTAGTTTTCATAATTTCAACACCACCTTCAAAATCTGAAGTTAACATAGAATACCTTTAATTCAGGACTTCCCCGACAAAAAACACTTTTAGCAATTTTATTTAGAATTTTTTTAAACGGTTAAGAAACGAGGTGCAGATTTTCTGTAAAGACCGTAGTAGCCTGTTTACTTGCTTTTCATGCCGATGAGAAACGGCGTTTGATTTGAGTTTGTTCGCACGCAAAATTTGATTTACTTTCCACGTGAATTATTTAATATGCTTGGCTCTTGGAAAAATATTTACCTGTCTTTACACCTACTTTTGTGAGATTGGGGTTCCTAAAGATGTTAATCTTCAGGATTTCCATATCACTATTTATACGTGCTGTCTAATCTTAGACTATGTAGGGACCTTGTCATATACATTTGATGTGAATTTGTGTATCATCGTCTACAATAAGGCTTGCGTATTGCTGTATTATGGGCATTACAGTGGACTATATTCTGATGAAATAAAAATATTAGATTCTTCTCATTGAACATACTTACGTATTGGTAGTTTCTCTCACAGAGGACGCTCTTTTTTAATAGATTTTCCAATAACTTATATTTAAAAAAATTACATTATCTAATTATTTGATTCATACATGTAACAACCGCACTGCGAATATTTTTTCTGTTTTTGTGGTTAGGATAAGAATCAAATCAAATATCCAAAGCCATTTCTCTTTCTTCTCTCTTACTCATATCAAATTTTGCTAACCCTAGAACAATCCACTGCATGTGTAGTATAAAAAAATTACTTACTTCGCGATGTCTAGAATTAACCGCTACTTTACAGCACTACAATACAGGATCAATATATTGATCGTCATTCGAGTAAACTCTAGTTATAATAACGCAAAATTCTGCTGCGCTATAATTCAAATCAAATATATCAAATATATAATTCAAATTCAAAATCAAAGGAGAAAATGATATAGGTTAATTTAACTCAAATTTTTCGGTATAAAACCGATTACACAAAAGGTTAGGCAGGTAGGTAGGTCAAATGGCCAGTCAATCATAAACGTGATCAATTACAATTAGAACAAGGTACCATTTTAAAACCATTGGAGGACCAGGAAATCACCCAAAATAGGAAAAGAACTATAGTCAACCAGAGCTACCTATAAAGTGGAGTAAAGAAAGGGGGTCTAAGTTACCACATTGCGCCAAGCCATCATAAATCGCACCAAAGTTTACATAACATAAAAATTAAAATGAGTAAAGGATTAAAGCCAAGAAGGAATAAAGCCTCTGGTTTATGAATAAATTCGATGTGAGTAAATTCAACTTACCTTCTGGTTCATTAGATCCTGTGGTTTGCAGAGACTTAATCCAAAGATTGGCACCAAGAGCCGTTTTCGTTGTAAAATAAAAACAAGAGCCTATATAAAGGCTTGTTCGAATACAATTTTTAAAATGCTTAAAATGCATTTTTAACTTCGGAACATTTCAATAATTTTATGTCCGGATCCTTATTAAAATATTCTTAGTTGTCTCTGCGAAACCTGAGTCTCAATTAATCTTGTTGTTGTCCCTAAGGATAGGATAGGAGGAAGTGGCAGCCTCGTAATGACAAGGCACACTTGAGCACGCATGGCGGCCCTTTGTGATACCACAAGATGCGGGGAGCCCTCATAGTCAGGGGCTCCACGAAGAAGCACTACTTCCCCAGAAAATTATGCTGGAAACCAGCCAGAGAGCCTAATAAAATTGGCAATTGATCCAATGTCCAAGATCGATAGGTCAGTCAAGCTATCGAGAAAAGGAGATCCCAATGTAAGAAATCTACGTCTAGCCAGAGATGGACACTGGCAAATATAGTGAACCACAGTCTCCTCTTCCTCAGCTGACCCACAGCCACGACAGAAGTCATTCGCGGGCAAGCAAAGTCTTTCCGCATGCCTGCCCATCACGCAGTGACCCTTGAGGATAGATACGACGGAAGAAATATCCCTGCGGTCCAGTTTAAAGAGTTGATTGGTACGCTTCAAGTCCAGCCTGGGCTAGGTGAGTCTAGAAATTCGACAAGACTCCTCCCGCGACCAGGCCAGGTCCGCCTCCAATAAATGTCTCCTCCTAATAAGGAGACTAACGGAGGAAAGGGGCATACCCACTTCCGCATGAGGATGAACGTTCGGCAGAGACGTCCCCGCCCTAGCCAATTCATCCGCAGTACAATTACCCGTGATGTTCCTGTGACCAGGAACCCAAATCAGATTAACGACGCACTGCCTCGAGAGTGCCACAAGGGCATCGCGACAGTCGCCGACAATTCTAGAGTTTGTGGACAAACTCGACAAGGATCTGACCGCCGCCTGGCTGTCAGATAATATGGTGATACTGGCAGTGGGAGTGCCACCCTGAAGTATCACCTTTGCAGCGTGACTTATAGCCATTATTTCGGCCTGAAAAACGCTACAATAATCAGGGAGGCGAAGGGATATGGAGAGGGCGAGCATCTCTGAATAGATCCCACACCCTACTTTATCTCCAATCCTGGAACCATCAGTACAGACTTCCACCGATCCACTGGGGATGACCCCGCCAGAGGCCCAGTCGTCCCTACTTGGGATTACCGCGTGGAAGTCCCTGTGTAGTTCCAGGCTTGGTGAGGTGTAATCGATATTGTCCCGTATCCGAGGTTCCTCTAAAAGAATAGAGGAGTGCCCCGAGGGAACAATGTTCCACCGTGTTAGTGCATTGAGTCTTACCGCCATCAGTTTAGCCTGCTGCCTGGCAAGAATCCTAGACGGAAGCCACCCCAACATAACAAAGAGTGCCTTCGTGGGGGTGGTCCGTACCTCCGGACCTCCTGACCTTATCAAGGAGTCTGACATTGCAGAGCTTGTCGAGAGCGGTCCACCAAAAGACCACTCCATATAAAAGATTCGGTTCAATGATCGCCGAATAAATCCAGTGAACCAAGCGGGGACGTAGTCCCCATCTTGCCCCTACTGCCCTGCGGCAGCAGTAGATAGCACAGGCAGCTTTACGCGCCCTTTCAGCTAAATTAGGTCCCCAGTTCAACTTGGGGTCCAGAATGAGGCCAAGATACTTGACCGAGGTACTCAAATGCAGTCCAACCCCGTTCAGACTGGGCAGAACGAAATGAGGTACCTTGTACCGTCTCGTAAAGAGCATCAACTCCGTCTTACCAGGATTAGCACGTAGTCCAAACTCCCGGCACCACCTAGATACAACGTCCAGAGCGAAGTTGAGCTTATCGGACAGTGTCTGCGGACATATCCCAGACGCCGCGATGGCGATATCATCGGCATAAGCAACAACTCTGTTACCAGAGCGTTCCAGCCCGATGAGGAGAGTGTTGACAGCAAGGTTCCAGAGAAGTGGAGAGAGGACACCGCCTTGCGGGGTACCCCTAGCAGTCACCCTCTGACACCTTGTAGTTCCAATTGTGGCGGATATCAATCGCGACCTAAGAAGAAGCTCAATGAATTTAACCAGACTAGAATCCAGTCCAAGATTGAGCAGAGCATTAACGATACCCGCAGGGCAGATATTGTTGAAGGCGCCTTCTATATCAAGAAAGGCAACCAACGTACATTCCCTGAAATGCAATGACCTATCTACCTGAGAGATCAGTGAGTGCAGAGCAGTATCGACCGATCTCCCTTTGGTGTAAGCATGCTGGGAAGTAGCCCTAACTAAGCAATAACGTTGTCCCTAAACTAAGCAATAATTTAAATGTTTTAGTGTCTCAAAACCGAAAATAAAATTCATCTGCTTGAGAAAAATTCCTTTCAGCCATGCTAGTCAATAAAATGCATCTCCCTAATAAATGTAAATTAAGGAAAAGTTATATTTACTTGTTTAAAGCTTTTGTTTTTAAAACATTTCTAAGTAGTTGGTGTATGAAGGGAGGTGTGTGCAAAAGTAATCAAGGAAAATAAATAATAGTAATAAGAAAATTTAAATCTCAGTTTTATTTAACCCTGCTGTTAGGTTAGGACCATTTGGTCCATTTTTTTTATTGTTTTCTTTGTAATTTTTGAACGGTGATATATAGTGACTTAATTTTTTAGCTCATGTGGTCTTTTTATAAAACCATGTTATATACAAAAATTCAAGGTTCTGACTTAAACCAGGACTGAGAAAAATAAAAAATTACGAATCTTAGGTTAAGGGACCATTTGGTCCATAATATATAATTTCTTTGATTATTTTTACATTTATTTAAAAAAAATTAGTATTTTTTAGTTGGCTTTATAATAATTGTCATTGCATGATAAGCAACATTTTTTTCTCTTAGTTTTGCAAATAAATTTACTGCAAATGGAGCATTTTATATCACATTTAGACTTGCAGCAACTACAAACTTCACGATTTCGGCACTCTGAATTAGAAATATTATTTGAAGAAGCCACTGGAACTATGCATGGTTTTAGTATTTCAGTAAATAACTGTGCTGATAACTCTTTTTGAGGTAATCTAGTCCGTTTCATCATATACGCGTTCGTCAGAGATAGTGCTAGTTGCGGCAATAAGTCTGGTCTCCTGCAATTCCGCTCAGCTGGAACCCAGGATTTCGATTTCGTCGATTTCAGAAAATATTATGTACGCATTCAATGCGGATATATCATTTATGTTTGCAAATAAAATGTTTGGCCATCGAGTTGTTTTGCGTTTATAGAATGGTACAAAGGGAGTTTTTGAAAGTTAGCAATTTCGGAGGAAGTTTTCTTTCCCGAAGTTTTTTTTGCCAACTCAAAAGTAGAAAAAAAAAATTGTTGCCTGTTATATTTCGCCCTTTCAAGCCTTTTGTTAAGTCCAATAGAACGCGTTGTCCTTGGTTCTTTTCAGGCTGTGCATTTCTAGGCTTACCAAGTTATAGTTGTAACCTGACTTGGAGTCCACCGAGAACCAAAATTTCAAACCATATTTTGGTGGTTTTGATGGCACAAACTGTAGAAAAGTACATCGCCCCCTTAATGCAACAAGTTGCTCATCAATGGTGACATTTTCGTAACAATTATAAAACTTTGGAAGAAGTTGTTACCAACGGTTCCACAGTTAACGAAAAAGAGCTAATTTATCACAACTACGCATTTGTCGTCGACTCAAAACATCATAGAAACGGATGGTAATCATATGAAATTTTTCTTCAGACATAAATAAAATCAAATAAATAAATAAATAAATAAAAATAATTGCTTCGGAAATGGGGCGACATTTTCATTTTGTGTACTTTCAATAATAGATTTTATATTATCCAACTATTTTGCTCAAATAAAAAAACAAGATTATACAGACAGACATACGCCTGCAAGAATAAGTAAAGCAATATATGCGCGCAATGCGTCTTCATCAATATCTTTCCACTTGCCACCAAACTTGACCCTGATGTACTTATTAGTATTTTCGATGATGTACTTATTAGTATTTTCGATGATAATTCTTTCTATTGGAGGCCGAAAAAACAACATAAAACTGACAGAATTGCATCTGGCTGCGTTGAATATAAAATTTCTTGCGTCAGCGTGAGCCCAAATTCACTCACTCGCCCATCTCTAGCGTTGAGTAAAGCTTAACTGAATAATATTTAGGGAGAAGTGATCCAAAGTAGAAACAAGTATAAACTTAAATGGTTATTTTGTATGAATATTGAAGTATGGACCAAATGGTCCATTAACCTAACATTCGTAAGTTTTTTCTAACCTAACAGCAGGGTTAAGCATTTGCCGTATGTAACAAAATATCAATTGCATAAAGCAAGTTCTTTAAAAGAGCTTTTATTTATATTCACAAATTCAGTCCGGTAGTGTCAAAATTTCTATACACAAGAACAACCATCAAGAATAATTTTAGGGAAATCTATTTAAATAAACTTTAAATGAACATCAGCGTAAGTTTAAGATTAAAAAGTTAAAATATTGCACAACAGATGACATATTTCACATGTACGAGAATGTGTGTTTCTCACTAATACTTTTTATTTTAAATGCTTTTTAATTACATTTACCATCGAATAAGTTTTTTTTACAATTTTTATTTTTGACATTTAAAATTCTTTCACAAAAAATAAAAAAAAACTCAGTTTCAAAAACAAACCGAATATAAACTACAAAGAAAGGGCAGAAAAAATGAGATCAATAATATGTTTATAACCTTAATATGTTAAAATTTTTGTTTTATCTCGTAGTTCATGCCATTTATTATTATGCTAACCATGGCCTGGATACGTTTATTTTACACCAGCAGTTTTTCCTATATTTCATTTTCATTTTTGTCTAAAAATATTTTCCTTTTTTTTTTGCCAATTCAAAGAGAATAAATAAAATATTCGGCAGTACTGATAACTGTAGGCACTTTAATGGATATCAACTATTAAAGAGATTAAATGCTTCACAAAAATTGTTTTACTTTTTATTATTTTCAACTATTATTTAGAATTTTGAGTACTACAAGAGTACTGTAGTGTAGTGTGTAGTGTAGTGAATAGTGTGCTGGACTGCTAGTGAGAAGGTTGTGCGTTCGCTTTCCAGCAGAAATACTATACATACTTAGCTATTGAACCATTCGTAATTATAACCCCTTATTCATAATAATATTTTAGGTTTACAAAACGTTTATAAAAATAAAATTTACAACAAAAAAATTTCATTTACAAGCCTGTTATAAATTAAAAATTTTTATTAGATAAATAAGGCCAATAGAATATAGAGTAAAGTTAATACAGTGAAGTTCAAGAATATCTGACTGCGATATGATCAACACAGTTTAAGTTGGTGCATTACATACCACGTTCTCCACTATCCTAAACTAAAGCTTTTTAATATGGGTTTTTACTTTAATATGGATGGATGGGGTACTTCGGACAAGGCAAAGTCTCTGATTGGGGTCAACCTGGCGGCCTCCAGAACGATCCTTGTTCCCGTTGTATTCAAGTCGACATACAGCCTCCACGCGGCCCTCCTGGATGACATTCTAGCACCCGCTAGCTTGTTAACTAATGTATGCGGCGATTGTCCAATCCCCTGGACTTTAAATTTGGGTTGTGCGTAGGGCTTGAAACCCACCACGTAAAAACATTTTTTCAATGAAAACCAATACAATAGCCTCTAAACGGACCCCCTTTTATGTTGACGAACTTGGCAAACGTTTTAAGGACTATGATTTACGGATATGCACCTGGAATGTGAGAACCCTTTATAGGGAAGGTGCCTCTATCCAATTGGCGGATGCTCTCACGAAATGTAGGGCTGACATCACCGCCATCCAGGAAATGCGATGGATAGGACAAGGTTGTATGAGGCAAGCAACATGTGACATCTACTACAGCTGCCATGAGAAGAGACGCGAATTTGGCTGCGGATTCGTAGTAAGTAAGATACTGCGCCATCTTGTCTCGGAGTTCACCCCCGTGAACGAAAGAATTGCTACGATCCGAATAAAGGCAAAGTTTTATAATATCAGCCTTATTTGCGTGCACGCCCCGACGGAAGAGAAGGATGATGCGGTCAAAGATGCTTTCTACGCAAAGCTCGAGGACGTATACGATAGGTGTCCGGCACATGACGCCAAAATTGTCCTCGGCGATTTCAATGCGAAAGTTGGACGTGAAGGTATCTTTGGCCCCACTGTCGGACAGTTCAGTCTTCATAATTCCACCTCACTGAACGGCATGAGACTGATCGATTTCGCCGCGGCGCGAAACATGGTAGTTTGTAGCACCAGGTTCCAGCATCTCGATATCCATAAGGCCACCTGGCTCTCTCCTGATCGATCTACCAACAACCAGATCGATCACATTGTGATTGATGGAAGGCATGTATCCAGCATACTAGACGTGCGCACATTTAGAGGTCCAAATGTCGACTCGGACCATTATCTTGTCGCAGCCAAGATGCGACTGCGTATATGCGCGTCGAATACGACACGTTCTAGTGTGCAAGGGAAGCTGGACATCAAAAAGCTGCGATCACAAGAGACAGCCAGGTCGTTTTCCGATCGTCTTTCTAACGAGCTCAATTACATCCCATCCTCTCTCGAAAGTATTGGTGGACAGTGGTCTCACATCGCTCACTCCCTGCGCAGCGCTGCCGAAACAGTTCTTGGTTTTGAGCGTCCTCCCCGCAGAAACCAATGGTACGATGAAGAGTGCCGTGAGGCCACTGCAGCAAAGAACGCTGCCTATAGACGAACATTGCAGTCCACCACTACAAGAGCAACGGTGGAGGCGTATAGAGAAAAGAGGAGGGAAGAGAGACGCCTATTTAGAAAGAAGAAAAGAGAGCAAGAAAGGCGTGATCGTGAGGAAATCGAGATATGCAGGAGTAGAAATGATGCTCGAAATTTTTTTAAAAAGATAAGGCGTCTTACTACTGGTTTAAAGCCCGGAGAAACCTTCTGTTCGATTAAATTTATTTAGTGTTGATCAATTCAAACTCATTAATTTGAACTGCACTAAATTTTTTTTTTGAATTTTTTACCTTCAAGGACTTGGAACTTGAAAGTAGTGGCATGCAATAATTAAAACAAAATTATTTTTTACTACTGCACAATATTTTTAAATTTTATTTGGTATTTATACTAATTTGATAATTAAAATAATAACAAAATTCAGTATCAGTGTACGTAACAAAAAAAACAAAACATTGCAAATTTTTATGACAAATAAAAAAAATTAAAATCAATTAAAAAACCTGGTATTAAGTTACCAGACAAAACAACAAAAAATTTAAAAGAAATTTATGCAGACTACAGATTTTTAAATAAACAAAGTAAGAATAATAATTTTGATTGAAACATAAAACTAAAGAATTTGTGTGAAAATAAAAATATAAAAATAAAATAAAATACAATAAAATAAAATAAATGCATATGTATATGTACATATTTTAATTGGACATAAACACCTTCTGCAGAGACGAACATGGTAACCTGGTTACAGATGCACAAGGAACACTAAGATTATGGAGACAGCACTTCTCTAATCTATTGCAGGGCGATGGCGACACAAATTCCGCCTCTAGAGATGCTGTGCCGGACCCAATCATTAACGACGACGTCGAGATCCCGTCCCCCAGCCATGAAGAGGTCAAGGTTGCCATATGGCGACTGAAGAACAACAAAGGCGATGAGTTGGTTAGGTGCATGCACCAGCTCATTTGCAGAGTATGGCTGGAGGAAAGTATGCCCAACGATTGGAATCTTAGTGCTCTCTGTCCCATCCTGAAAAAGGGAGATCCCACGATATGCACCAACTACAGGGGTATAAGCCTCCTCCCTATCGCATATAAGGTTCTTACGAGCGTATTGTGTGAACGACTGAAGCCATTCGCCATCTCACTGATTGGACCTTATCAGTGCGGCTTCAGACCTGGTAAGTCCACCATTGACCAGATATTCACACTGCGCCAAATCCTGGAGAAGACCCATGAAAGTCAAGTCGACACACACCATCTTTTTGTCGACTATAAGGCAGCCTTCGATAGCCCAATAAGGGATCGCGTTTATGCCGCAATGTCTGAGCTCGGTATTCCTGCTAAGCTGATAAGGCTATGCAGAATGACGCTGAGCAACTCCTGCAGCTCCGTCAAGGTAGGAAGAGACCTCTCCGAGCCTTTTAATACCGTGCGAGGTTTCAGACAAGGCGATCCCTTATCCTGCGACCTCTTCAACTTCGTCATGGAGAGTGTTCTGCGAAAGGCGGGTGTACATCGTAATGGCACTATTTTTAATAAAAGTGTCCAGCTCCTTGCGTATGCCGACGACATAGACATCATTGGGCATACCAAGCGAGATGTCACCGCAGCCTTTAATGCTATTGAACGAGAGTCTGCTAAAATGGGTCTGGCGGTAAATGAGAGCAAGACGAAGTACATGTTGTCGACGAGTAGAGATGCTGACCGCATCGGCTCCCAGATTACAGCCGGCAACTATACATTCGATGTGGTCAAGGAGTTCATCTACCTTGGCACCGCCATTACCAGCAAGAATGATGTCAGTCTGGAGATCAAGCGAAGAATTACACTGGCCAACAGGTGCTACTACGGTCTCGGTAGGCAGTTTAGTAACAGAGACCTCTCTCGTGCGACGAAGTTAACACTCTACAAGTCGCTTATTCTTCCGGTGCTTCTCTATGGTGCGGAAGCATGGACGCTGTCTTGTGCCGATGCAGCGGTCCTGGGAGTGTTTGAGAGAAAAATTCTTCGCAAGATCTTTGGTCCACTGAAGCAAGGCGATGAGTTTCGCATAAGGACCAACTATGAGCTGTATGAGCTCCTCGGCGACGTAGATGTTGTCCAGCGCATTAACATCCAGCGGCTGCGCTGGCTCGGCCATGTTGTTCGGATGGAAGAATCTGCTCCAGCGAAAAAGGTTTTCGATGCGAAGGTCACTGGACGTCGGCGTAGAGGACGTCCATGTTTACGTTGGAAAGACCAGGTAGATGGAGCCCTGTCATCAATTGGTGTGACCAACTGGAGAAGGCGTGCGCTTAGCAGAGACGCCTGGAGACTAGTGTTGAGGCAGGCCGAAACCCGTTAACGGGTTGTTATGGCCAGCTAAGTAAGTAAGTAAGTTTTACTTTAATAAAACTTTCATTTTTTCTTTAAGATCAATACTCAGAGGTAAATCCCTGCAGTACATTGTATTGGAATGTTGAATATATACATAGATATATGTAGATAGATAAATGTTAACCACCTTATGTCAAAGGGACAAGTCGCTGTCAATTTGATAACTTAAAGGCCAGTGTTATACTTTCACCATTCAATGATTACCAACAATTTCAGCATCTGTCGGTGGATATTGAATGTGAGTGGTGAGTGTCTTCACTAAGCGATTAGATGTTATCTTTCCAGAAGGTGGCGCTGTACTCCTGATCATTCGTTTCTTGGTGGAATAGACTGGAATTACCAGGGAGCGGTTTCTTTAAGATGGACTCATTTGAAAGGGGGGAGAGGGAGAGGGGAGACTTCTTATTTTTAAATTATAATATGGAAAAACCGCCCTATTAATTTTTAAAATTTTTTTCTCTGGCTGGGATTTGAACTTAGATTGTTTGAGTTTTAGTGCGAGCGCTCTAACCGCTACGCCACGACCCCTGCGATATGATCATCGTGTTTGAGCAAGCATTCTGGATCCAGCGACAATAGACCGGAACTCTTCAGTGATATAGGAATAATTTCCCTATTGCATACAGCTGTGGCTTTTGAGGACGGTGAGGCAGCATATATCCATTGATTTTCTTTGTTGAGGGGTATCCATCTGACATCAGTTTTTTCAAGAATGCAAGTTGGTGTTGTTTGATTATGGAATAGATTAATTTCACATGCGCAAACATCTGAACCATAATTATATCGAATTTGAATGTTGGAACAAATAAAGATGTTTGGTTTTATTGTATTACAAGAACCAAACTCTGAACTTGTAAATGGAATGTATTGTTTACGGGGTATATTTATGGCTTAATGGCTACCATTGTATTGTTCATTATGTTGGGTACAGCAATCAAGTGAAACATGCTGAATCTTTCATGTTCAACCAGTGGTAAGGTTATTTTAAAAACAGCATGTTGCTGCGTCAGTCTGCCTTGTATTTTCATAAGTTTGAATAGTTGAAGCAAGTCAGTCTGTTCTGATACGGGAAGACTCAATGACGGTGGCGAATGAAGTGAAATCTGATTAACTTCCTTTTGTAATTGTTCTATAGAGAGCAGCCAAGGATTAATTTTGCCATGTCTCGTATCCATAAGTGTCTCAAGAATTGCAGACTGGATTTCTTTTAGGTTGCTTGCAATTAGAGTTAATTGAAGGACTACTGAATTAAATAGTTGATTAAGATGTAATTGTAATTGTAAATGTGATAGTACTTTTTTAATATCATGTATATTTTCCGAGTACATTTTAATTTCTTGCTCCAATCTTTCAAATCTAGTTTTCGCGTCCACCTGGTTCTGTCGTATGATATTAAGTGTTGAATCAACAACTGATGTTTGATTTTTTAGTAATTTTAACAAATATGATTCATTTTCATTAACTTGTTCTATTGTTTCAGACATTTTTTCAGCGTATTCTGAGTCCAGGATACCAAACAGTGAATGCGCAATATTACCAACCACATCTAAGGCGCCTCTTTTACCTCGTAATAATCCATTATCTAGTTGGAACTCATTTTCCATTTGTTGAAAATGTTCAATAGTCCAAGGCATGACGTATTTTGTTCTAACATCTTACACAGGGTTTGTATTGTCCTTGTCCCATTAATAAGGATCGATGTTTCGGACCAGTAAGATGATAAATCATAGTATACGAATATATTCCAATCAGTGGTTGAAATTGCGACTGTTCCAACTTGTTCGAAATGAATTCCGACCTTTGATCCAAATTTTTGATTTTTGACTGGGGTTGCTGATGATAATGGCAATATTAGTAGAAGAGTTAGTAACGCGAGTGTTAACTGTTTTGATGGTATTTTAATTCTCTTAGCCTTTGGTTCATCAGTTGACTTGATTATATTTTGGTTGTTGTCATCAAGAGGAATAGTTTTTTCTGGATCTGGATTTGTAGGCAATAACGCAAGACGATGTATTGGACGCTTGAATATCCCTGAAGCCGTTTTTACTTCTGCAACTCTTGCTGCGCCATCATCCCCAGTATAAACTTTAATTATTCTTCCCAACGGCCAGTTCATAGTGGGTACACTGTCTTCCTTCACAATAACCATGTCCCCAACTTTGAGGTTAACAAATTGTTTTTGCCATTTACCACGTTGTTGTAGTTCATTCAGGTATTCTGTGGACCATCTGTTCCAAAATTCTTGCTTAAGATGGGCTATCAGCTTCCAATGGGATAAAGTTGACATATTTGGCAGTTTTGCCCTGCTATCTACTTGAGACGTAAGTGCTTCACCAATGAGGAAGTGGCCAGGAGTTAATGCTTCAAGGTCATTTGGGTCATTTGTCATAGGTGTTAAAGGACGAGAGTTTAGTATCGCCTCAATTTCCACCATGATTGTTTCTAATTCTTCCTGCGTTAAAGATGCATTTGCGACGCTCCGAACCAAAAGATGTTTTGCTGATTTTACAGCTGCCTCCCATAAGCCTCCAAAATGTGGTGCTCTGGGTGGGATAAAATTAAAATGTATTCCCCTTGAGCTAGAAGCAGAAATAATTGATTCCTGTGCTTTACACGAATAAATGCTATCAGCTAGTTCTGCTAGCTGATTTTTTGCTCCAACAAAATTGGTTGCGTTGTCACAATAAATGTTCTGACATCGTCCTCGACGGGCAACAAATCGTTTTAAGGCACCAATAAAGGCATCTGTTGATAGGTCTGACACCAATTCAAGATGAACAGCCTTTGTAGAAAAACAGCAGAATACAGCTATGTATGCCTTCACTGGTCGCTTGCCTCTAATCCTGTAATGAATCCAAAAGGGTCCACAATAATCTACGCCAGCGTTGATAAACGGTCGTGCTGGTGTAACTCTAGTATGCGGGAGATTACCCATAATATGCTGACATAATTGTGGTCGTGCCTTGGTACATCTTATACATTTTTGGACTATTGACCGTGCCATTATTTTTCCTTTTATCGGCCAAAATCGTTGTCTGATTGTATTCAAGAGTGCTTGAGGCCCACAATGATTGTTTTCTTCGTGAAACATTGTGAATAAAAGTTTTATAAGAGAATCATTGTATGGAATCAGCATTGGATGTTTTGCGTCATATGATAATGATGATGCCTCTAGTCGACCTCCTACTCGTAGTATGTCTGCGTCGTCTAAGAATGGAGATAGGCTGATGATAGAACTTTTCTTGTCGACTTCTTTATTTTCTCGGAGCTGACTTATTTCTGGGGAAAAATCAGACCTTTGAATGGTTTTTATAATTAAGTACAGAGCATCGTCTAGTTCGGTGGGAATTAATGCCTTAGATTTTTGACGGTCTTCTGTTTTCATTCGGGTATTTCTTATGAATCTGAGAATGTAACCTACGATCCTTTGAAGGGTTCTGAAAGAGTTTTTGTGGGGGATGTTATAAATGAACTCATTGTCGGAGCAAGTGGCAGCTAAAGTGACCATTGTTTTCTTTTTCTCGATGTCAGTATGAATGAGTCGTTGCGAATATGTGGGTGGCCACATTTCTTCTCTCCCATGTAGGAACAATGGCCCATAAAACCATAAAGTGCACTCGGAAAGTTTTGTTTCCGGTAGTCCTCTGGAAAGTATATCAGCCGGATTGTCCTTTGATCCGACATGGCGCCACTGCTGAGGCAATGTCAGTGACTGAATTTTTGAGACTCGATTAGCTACAAAAGTATGATAGAGAGAGGATTGAGCGTTTATCCAAGATAGTACTATTTCCGAGTCTGTCCATAAAAATACAGCTTGATCTTTAATCTGAAGATCAGTCATGATTCTGTGTACGAGTTGAGCAGCCATGGCTGCAGCACATAATTCCAAACGTGGTAGCGTCTGCTGTCTTAGAGGAGCAACACGTGTCTTGGCACAAAGTAATTGTACAATAACTCTTCCATCTTTAAGAGTTGCGCGGATGTAAGCAGCTGCACCATAAGCCTTTTCAGAAGCATCTGAAAATATATGCAGTTGAGTTTTTGCTGGGATTTCCCCTCTAAAAATGTGTCGAGGGATTTTGAAGTTGTTGAGACTGTCCAACTCATTTCTGAAGGCAGTCCAAACTCTATTAAGGTCCTCAGGCAATGGTTCATCCCAGTCTAGTTTGAATTGCCATAATTGTTGAATAAATATTTTTGCCTTGAGCCAAGGGGATCGAATAATTTTGCCAGATCTGAAGTTGCAGTACGCTTTGAGACAGTATCTGAATGATTAATCCTAACCTTGATGCAAAAATGGTCTGTCTCAGGCAACCATAATAATCCCAACGTTTTTATTGTATTAGTGCAGTTATTGTTGAAATCTAAATCCACCTCTTGATCACCGAGTGGAATATTCTTCAGTAATAGTGGATGATTCGCGCACCATTTTTTCAAATTAAAACCATGACGTTTTAGGATGATAATAAGTTCCTTCTGCATTTCCAATGCGATATTGAGACTGTCAGAACCATCAATGCCATCATCCACGTAAAAATTGTGTTTTAACATTTGTGAGCCATATGGATAGTTTATAAAATTTTCGTCTGCAATTTTTTGTAAGCATTTCGTAGCAAGATAAGGTGCCGATCGCGTGCCATATGTAACCGTGTTTAGTTTGTAGTAACTGATAGGAAGTGATGGATCTTCTCTCCACATTATTAACTGGTATTTTTGGTCATCTGGATTAATTAAGATCTGTCTATACATCTTTTCTATGTCGGTAGTAAAGACAAATTTTGGTAGTCGGAAGCGTAGTAGAATTGAAAACAATTCACTTTGAACAGTTGGCCCAGTATACATAAGATCGTTCAATGAATGACCTGATGATGTTTTTGCTGATGCATCGAAGACTACCCTGAGTTTTGTTGTGGTACTATCTGGTTTCAAAACACAGTGGTGAGGTATAAAATATTTAGGATTCGTTATAGTATCAATATCAAGCTTATCCATATGTCCTAATTGTTCATATTCTTGCATGAATTGTATATACTGAGTTCGTATATCTTCCTTCTGTAGGAGACGACGCTCTAGCCCCAAGAATCTGTTGTATGCCATCGCTTGGGATTCTCCTAACGCTGTGGGATTTTCTCGAAAAGGAAGACTGACTATGAAGCGGCCATCTACATTAGTGTGTGTATGTTGAGTGAAATGTAATTCACATTGTTTTTCTTATGGTGAAAGACTTTTTCCGCTGACGTCAATCTCGTCCAGTTTCCAGAGATTCTCTATAGCTTCTTGTAGTGAGGTGTCATCAAATACTGCACATGTAAGTGCACATATTGGTTTGGTAACTGGATTTTTTCCAATTGCGCCGCCCACAATCCATCCCAATACTGTATTTTGCAATGTTGGGAGACTGTCAGCTAAATGTATGGTTCCATGTTGAACCAACTTGTAATAGAATTCTGCTCCAAGCAGCAAATCTATTTTTTCCTGTTGATAAAAATTAGGATCCGCTAGCTGGATATTGTGTGGGATATCCCATGTTGAAGTATCAATGTACTGGCTGGGTTGCGCAGGGATTATACTTGGTAGAACATAAGCCTCCACATTCGTTGAAAATTTAAGATCCCTGGATTTCATTTCGATATTGACACGATATTGTGCTTTTCTTTGTATTTCACCAATACCGTCAAGACAAAGTGATGCTGCCAATGGCGAGATGCGTAACTTTTGACAAAGACGTTTTGATACAATATTAGCTTGAGAGCCTGAATCTAATACTGCTCTAAATTCATTGGATGTACCATTTGAGGCTGTTATTATAACTTTTGCTGTTGCTAGCAGAACGTAACCTTGGCGCCCGGCAATGACGTTGGTTGTTGCTGAAGTAACCGCTACGACCTTTGAAGAATTAAGAGTTGAGATACCTTGGCGGCCCGCAGCGACGTTGGTTGCTGATATACCTGTGCCGTTTGATGTAGGCTGCTTTTCTACCGATGACCTTTTGCTGTTTTGGATATTGTCGTTTTTTTGCAAGTGGAGCAAAGTATTGTGTTTCTTAGCACACTTCCGGCAACTACCATGTTTGCATGATTTTGAAGCATGGTCACTTCCGAAGCAGTTGACACATAAGTTCTGTCGCTGGACCCATCGTAGTCGCTCTATCTCTGACAATTGTAGAAATTTGTCGCAGTGGTATAATTTATGACCACTGTGGTTGCACAATGCGCATTTGTAATTATTGCTGGATGTTATTAATGCTGAAACTGCTTTATGTGCTGATTTTTCTTTTGGAGAAACCGCCTCCATTGATTGGAATTGCAGTTCCAGAAATGATAGAAAATCAGCTATAGTTGGTATGTCTCTTGGGTTAATTAATGACTGCATGTACCTGATATGTGTGTTTCTATCAAGTTTTTTAACCAGTAGCTGTATGAGTAACGCATCCCATGAGGATGTTGTAATTCCCAAATTATTTAATGCTAATAGACATTCTTTTGTGGTGTCATGGAAGTCTTTGATCGATTGGGCGGATGATGATATGGACTGTTGGTTGAGTATTTTATCAACCAAATTAGCTACCAGAATTCTTTTGTTGTTGTAACGTTCCTGTAACGTTTTCCAAGCAGTTATGTAATTTGTTTCGGAAAGAGAAAATTGACTTATTAAGTGATCAGCTTCTCCTGACACGTTGCTTTTCAAATACCACATTTTTTGGATAGCTGGAATTGGTTGTTTGTCTACCATTTCAGAGAATAGGTCATGGAACTGTCGCCATTTCAAATAGTCGCCATCAAATTTTGGTATTGTTAATTTTGGTAAATGTAACGAACTATTAACATTTGAGACTGGTTCTGCAGACCTAGTTTGTGTAGTGGAATTTTGTCGCAGTTTGTCAGCTCTAACAGACAGATTAATTAACTTTTGTTGCATTAAGTCATATACATTATCGTATTCCACTTGATTTAGGCCATAAGCCAATGGATTTGTTAATTGATCATGAGCTTCATCATGCAGCATCTCAATTTGATCCCATAATCTTTTAATTGTTTGTGTATTTAGTTCAAAATATTGTAGGGGTTGGTCTTCTGTATCTATCAATCCCCTTAATAGCCGGTTGAGAGCTGTTACTCGAGCTCTCAGCCTGCGTATAATACCAACGCTGGTAGAATCTTCACATGAAGATTTCTCGTTTGTAGGCAAGTTATTCTGCTGCTTGGAATTTTCAGTGACTAAATGTTCAGTTCCCTCAGATACTTTGGATTGTTCATCAATTTTTTGTTTTAGGCGAGTAGCTTCACTCTTAAACAATTCGATATAATCAGAGACTAAAGTTTTGATTCTATCGTAGTAGCCTTCAGAAAAATATTCCAACCTCATTGGATCGTCGCAAACATTTCGTATCTTTGAATCTGTATCCTGGAACTGGTTCCATGAATCCTGAAGGCGTCGTGATCGTTCCTCAAAATAGCTAACTTTTGCTTTTCTGTCTGCTGGGTCTTTTTTGAAGTTTCGAACAATATTCTGGATTGTTTCACCAGTCTCAGATTGGAGCTCCAACAGATCTTCGATTCTCTCCATTTTTTAGTATGGAATTTGAAACGGATGTAAGAAGATAATGTCTCGCTTATTCCTGATTGTAGCCCTGTGCTACTGGATTGTTGATGTAAAATTTGTAATTGAAAATTGATGTGAGTGGACTGCTGTATCCACTTGTTGTATGTAGCCCTGTGCTACTGGAAATATCTTATATGGTTATAAGATTTTACAGGTAAACTCCTACGGTATTGCACCAGTTGCGTGATGCTTCTTTTAGGGGTCACCAAAATGTTCGATTAAATTTATTTAGTGTTGATCAATTCAAACTCATTAATTTGAACTGCACTAAATTTTTTTTTGAATTTTTTACCTTCAAGCACTTGGAACTTGAAAGTAGTGGCATGCAATAATTAAAACAAAATTATTTTTTACTACTGCACAATATTTTTAAATTTTATTTGGTATTTATACTAATTTGATAATTAAAATAATAACAAAATTCAGTATCAGTGTACGTAACAAAAAAAACAAAACATTGCAAATTTTTATGACAAATAAAAAAAATTAAAATCAATTAAAAAACCTGGTATTAAGTTACCAGACAAAACAACAAAAAATTTAAAAGAAATTTATGCAGACTACAGATTTTTAAATAAACAAAGTAAGAATAATAATTTTGATTGAAACATAAAACTAAAGAATTTGTGTGAAAATAAAAATATAAAAATAAAATAAAATACAATAAAATAAAATAAATGCATATGTATATGTACATATTTTAATTGGACATAAACACCTTCTGCAGAGACGAACATGGTAACCTGGTTACAGATGCACAAGGAACACTAAGATTATGGAGACAGCACTTCTCTAATCTATTGCAGGGCGATGGCGACACAAATTCCGCCTCTAGAGATGCTGTGCCGGACCCAATCATTAACGACGACGTCGAGATCCCGTCCCCCAGCCATGAAGAGGTCAAGGTTGCCATATGGCGACTGAAGAACAACAAAGGCGATGAGTTGGTTAGGTGCATGCACCAGCTCATTTGCAGAGTATGGCTGGAGGAAAGTATGCCCAACGATTGGAATCTTAGTGCTCTCTGTCCCATCCTGAAAAAGGGAGATCCCACGATATGCACCAACTACAGGGGTATAAGCCTCCTCCCTATCGCATATAAGGTTCTTACGAGCGTATTGTGTGAACGACTGAAGCCATTCGCCATCTCACTGATTGGACCTTATCAGTGCGGCTTCAGACCTGGTAAGTCCACCATTGACCAGATATTCACACTGCGCCAAATCCTGGAGAAGACCCATGAAAGTCAAGTCGACACACACCATCTTTTTGTCGACTATAAGGCAGCCTTCGATAGCCCAATAAGGGATCGCGTTTATGCCGCAATGTCTGAGCTCGGTATTCCTGCTAAGCTGATAAGGCTATGCAGAATGACGCTGAGCAACTCCTGCAGCTCCGTCAAGGTAGGAAGAGACCTCTCCGAGCCTTTTAATACCGTGCGAGGTTTCAGACAAGGCGATCCCTTATCCTGCGACCTCTTCAACTTCGTCATGGAGAGTGTTCTGCGAAAGGCGGGTGTACATCGTAATGGCACTATTTTTAATAAAAGTGTCCAGCTCCTTGCGTATGCCGACGACATAGACATCATTGGGCATACCAAGCGAGATGTCACCGCAGCCTTTAATGCTATTGAACGAGAGTCTGCTAAAATGGGTCTGGCGGTAAATGAGAGCAAGACGAAGTACATGTTGTCGACGAGTAGAGATGCTGACCGCATCGGCTCCCAGATTACAGCCGGCAACTATACATTCGATGTGGTCAAGGAGTTCATCTACCTTGGCACCGCCATTACCAGCAAGAATGATGTCAGTCTGGAGATCAAGCGAAGAATTACACTGGCCAACAGGTGCTACTACGGTCTCGGTAGGCAGTTTAGTAACAGAGACCTCTCTCGTGCGACGAAGTTAACACTCTACAAGTCGCTTATTCTTCCGGTGCTTCTCTATGGTGCGGAAGCATGGACGCTGTCTTGTGCCGATGCAGCGGTCCTGGGAGTGTTTGAGAGAAAAATTCTTCGCAAGATCTTTGGTCCACTGAAGCAAGGCGATGAGTTTCGCATAAGGACCAACTATGAGCTGTATGAGCTCCTCGGCGACGTAGATGTTGTCCAGCGCATTAACATCCAGCGGCTGCGCTGGCTCGGCCATGTTGTTCGGATGGAAGAATCTGCTCCAGCGAAAAAGGTTTTCGATGCGAAGGTCACTGGACGTCGGCGTAGAGGACGTCCATGTTTACGTTGGAAAGACCAGGTAGATGGAGCCCTGTCATCAATTGGTGTGACCAACTGGAGAAGGCGTGCGCTTAGCAGAGACGCCTGGAGACTAGTGTTGAGGCAGGCCGAAACCCGTTAACGGGTTGTTATGGCCAGCTAAGTAAGTAAGTAAGTTTTACTTTAATAAAACTTTCATTTTTTCTTTAAGATCAATACTCAGAGGTAAATCCCTGCAGTACATTGTATTGGAATGTTGAATATATACATAGATATATGTAGATAGATAAATGTTAACCACCTTATGTCAAAGGGACAAGTCGCTGTCAATTTGATAACTTAAAGGCCAGTGTTATACTTTCACCATTCAATGATTACCAACAATTTCAGCATCTGTCGGTGGATATTGAATGTGAGTGGTGAGTGTCTTCACTAAGCGATTAGATGTTATCTTTCCAGAAGGTGGCGCTGTACTCCTGATCATTCGTTTCTTGGTGGAATAGACTGGAATTACCAGGGAGCGGTGTCTTTAAGATGGACTCATTTGAAAGGGGGGAGAGGGAGAGGGGAGACTTCTTATTTTTAAATTATAATATGGAAAAACCGCCCTATTAATTTTTAAAATTTTTTTCTCTGGCTGGGATTTGAACTTAGATTGTTTGAGTTTTAGTGCGAGCGCTCTAACCGCTACGCCACGACCCCTGCGATATGATCAAAACAGTTTAAGTTGGTGTATTGCATACCACTTACTCTACTATTCTACAGGTACGCTTTTTAGCACGGGTTTTTACTTTAATAAAACTTTCTACAATGATGTGAACAGCATGTTTCTGGATATGGTTTTCTTCATAGAAATTTTTAATGACAACGACCATTCTACCTCATTCTAATCCATTTCATCCTAAATAATTTTGGTAGTATATTAGAAGATTATAGTTTTTCGCTAGTTTTAATTACGTTTGTTACAATACAAAATTTAATATTTAGTTTGTTTATGGGAAGTACCAAACCCATATATATATATTTCCGCTTAATATTTAAGTGATGATTTCAATTATATTTGAAGTCATTTAGACAAAATTCACAAAATTTGCCTTTAACCGTTCTCAAGATGTGCAAAAATCAATACTTAGTCTACCAGGAAGGTACCAAGCTCACCTATTCAATCCCGCCTATTTTGTAAGTAATAATTTCTATTGACTATGGAGTTTCTCAGACTAACTTTATTCTTAACTTTTCTTAAGATATACAAAAATCAAGGTCAATTATAAGTCGATTAGGGGCTTACTTATCCCGACATACGATTTCGGATTTTAACCAACCATTAATATAAAATATATACATATAACCCTGTACCTACACTTCTCATAAGTTTGGTTTAAAACGGTTCAAGCATTATTCCTGATGCGGTGGCACACTTAAAGTTGAAAAGATACCCATAGATTTAGTTAATTATCTTCTATGTTAAAGAACAATACTAATGTTGTATCAAACATATAAGGACTATAGCGAAGACATTCACCACACAATTAACTTGTAACGATGAGGCAATTTCTGTTGAGCATTCCAGGGCGAATGGCCTTTGAATGATCAATTCACAGCAATTTGTCTCATTTTTAAGGCGCTTTATTAAAATAAATCTAATTGTTTATATATTTTGTTACAAGTATTTTAGCTAACATAATATACCTTTTAGTTGGTAAAAGTATGTAAAGTAAAAAAAGAGAAAAGGAAATTGAGAGCCTTCATACATTCATATGTTTTGCACTTGGCACCAGAAACATTTTAAAATTCTATGCACAAACTGACCATATATTTTGGACCAACTGACATTTACTGCCTGGTACTTTTCATATTTTTTTTTTTCGTTTTATATTTTTATACCATTTTGCTTTTGCAATTTTTATTTTTTTTTTTTTAATGCACACCATTGTTTTTTTATATCGTGTTTGCGAAAATTTTGTAAAGAGAGATTATACTTATATAAAAGCAAAATATTTTAAACATGTATTGGTAAATCTAATTTACAAATTTTCCGCCATTAAGTTGTTATATGTATTAGACTTTGTAGCTATTGCTGTTGTTACTCTGCTTTGTAGACGTTAAACTTAATATGCTTGTCGCCTTGAAGTGTTTGCAGTTTGATTTGATGTAAATTATTGTTTGCTTAGGCAAATTTTATAAAAGCAATAAGATGTTAAAAGAGGGGGCAGGTTTAAAAATAAAAATTTTGTGTTCAAGTACTGAACATTGTTGTTGATGATGTTAAAAGAAGAGGCCAATAAACTAAAAATATATATTTTTTTTTTGTCTCTTAAAGTAAAGTTGGTTAAAAGAAAAATGTTTTCTTATTTGACCATCTTAAACATATTCCTACATGCTTGGCTTTGTCCATGGGTAGTTTGTATAAAATTTTAGATTTTGGGTCACATAACACTACGTGACTACTAAAATGTAAATGAGTTACTAAAAAAAATACAATAAATAAAAAAATTCATATGATTTTGCAATTTTGCAATAATTTTATAAAAACAAAAATAAATTTTGACAATAAATTTTGATTAAGAATTTATTTCATAACAAAATTTTTTTATTTAAGTATGTCTAGGAAACCACACTTCTTGTTAATGTTACTACAAATTACCTTTTGAAGTTTGTTATAAATAAGAACGAAGAGACTTTAGCTTTATTGGCACTATATAGTATTTCATATACAACTAATTCAAAGCAATAATGTAATGAAGCTTTTTTTGTGAACTGCAAGAAGATAGGAATATTGCTGTTGTTATTGTTTGAATTTACCTTTCAGATGTTGTTAAGCAATAAGTTAATAAAAATTTTCTTGATAATGTTAAATACGTTCTCTTATTCTAGTACCACTCTCACAGCATGCTTATTATGTACATACATACCATATATCCGGAATAACTCGTACTGTCTCTTGTGCTAAAATATAGGGCACTATTACTTCGAAAGCTATTTATTGGCTGGCTCGGTATTAACTTTGAGCTTCCCAGATGCCGTATATAAATGCTTTTGTCTGTTAGTATATTTTTTTCTCCTGGATAAAGGAGTTGCATAGCGAAACATTGAAAAGATTCATTTACTATTTTCCTTCGGCAATCTTATTCTATGCGGTAAGATCTCTTCTAAGTTCATCATCGAACTTACGCTGCAGTTTGGTTATCAGATTACCCTACTTTTTTCTGCAGTTAGCTGGCATGGTTTCTAAAATATCTGCAGCAGTTCCTTTTAAAGCAAAATCAACTGCAAAGCTTTCACTTCATTAGTCCATCCGATTATATTATACATCGTTTCAAACAGGATACCGTTTGAGTCTCTATTCCGCTCGAAGGTTCTTGTAAGGCAATCACTGGTACAAGTGTTTGCTACTAAAATCTGTGGATTTTCTCTTCGTCTCCACTAAATCTTTTTCTAGATCCCAAAATTCTTCTCTATGTCAGAAAAACTTGTAATCTGCGTAGTCGCTATAGCCTAGTATGTTGTGTGTTGTCTTACAAGATGCGAGCTCCATGTTCAAGCCCCAGCTCTGATGTCTTGAAAGAAAGAAATATGAAAAAATATGTCTTTCGGCTCCCATCTCTTAGCAGTATTTCGCCAAAATCATTGAAAGTAACTAATTTCCATGAACCAGCTTCTTAAGTCTGTCGTTTGGAGTCGACGATAAACTGCACCGGTATACATGAATAAAAATTTGTCCATAAAATATGAGTGCTATGAGAAACTAGCCCGTAAACACGAAGAAGGTTTGTAATAATCATGCATATATTTTTTTTCCTGGCATGCAACATCGAAAAAACAAAAGGAAAATTTCCGCATTTTGTATCTACTAAATCCATCAAATGAAAAAGACTGTATGCTCAACATATGGTCTAATAGCCGTCGTAATAGGTTTTTAAGGAAAGAAAATTTTGCCCCGCCCACTTTTAGCCCCACCTTTTTTTATTTACCTAAAATCATAAAAAGGCTCCATCGATTTGACTAATTTTTCTTTCAAATGTTTGTAATAATCGCTCTTAAGTTTTCATCGAGAGAAAAATTTGCCACACCTACTTTTACACCCACTTTTTTATATTTATCTCTAAATACTTATTTTTGTATATATTCAAAACAGTTAAAGTTAAAGGTTCGAAATTGGGTCTGAATGATTTCATGGGCAAGGCAAATCATCAGTCAGAAAGTGGGAGAAATTGGACAAGTAGGCGTGACATCTCCCATTCTAGTTAAAAATTGATTACTTTATAAATATGTATCGTTAGAAGGGTTGAAGCTAAAGTTTCTGAATTTGACATGATTGTTTTCGTAGCCATTAAAAATTATCAGCAGAAAAAGGGCGGACAAGCTTCCGGACGAACTAGCTATTGAGTTCAGTATATCTTGAAATTAGTAACAGTTAAAGTTTTTTAATTTGGTCTGAATTACTTCGTAGTCACTAAAAATCATCAGTCGAAAAATGTGGACAAATGATAGTTGTAGGTGTGGCGAAGCACGCCGGATTTAAGCTGGTAGTAAATAAAAATATATACAGATATAAAGTATTTCATTTTTTCATTAACTTTAAAGAATATAAAAGAACGCCAACTTCATAAAGTCCGTTTTTCTGGAATGTTAGTCAAATCGACTAACATTGGTACATAATGAACAAAAAAAGTGATCTGGCATGCAAGGTTAAAAGTAAGTAAAGATTTCATATATAAATTTTAATAAAAAATAAAAACAAATAAAAATAGAACAGAAATACGAATTTACTTGATATTTTAACCCTTGAAAGCTGATTAAAATCAGCTGGAATTGATGAGGTAGCTTCACGTAAGTAACTTTCTAAGCGAACATCACTCAATCTTGATCGGTGGTAATTTTTGATTAGTTTAATGTTTTAAAGTAATTGTTCAAAACTATACATACACAGAGGGAAGAAAGGCGTTCTAAAATTATTAACCAAGGGAATCAAATTAAAAACAAATTGTGAACAATATTTCGTTAACTTTCGGTACCAAATCAAGCTTAATGCGTTATTAAAATAAGAACAAATGGCACAAAATACCATAAGTTAATAAATCAAGAGCAACCGGTAATAAAATCGTGAACAATTGTATAAAAATATCATAAGTTAATAAAAAAAATCGATACTATCCGTTAACGAAGTAAGCACAAACGGACTAAACTCAATTTTAATACCAATCGGTATCAATTTCGGTAGTTTTCTACCACTTTTTTTCTGAGTGTACACACTTCCGAACAGAGACATCATTTGCTTTCCATTTTTCGGCAAAAGAGGAAATTTTTCACTGCTCACATAAGATTTATAAATATTTTCGATGTTTACTGAGAGAAATACAGTTTTTTAATCAGTATTATTCTGCATTTCAATCACTTTTATATGAAAGTCTTCGAGAACTGTATCGATATCGTTATTAAATGGCGGGGAAACTATTTTCATGGAAACTGCTGTCTTGTCAGCTTTGAACATTTGGAATCGCAAATGAAATTCGTTGATTAAAATGTCTACATACATATTGTGCGTATTTTTTCGAAGTAGTAACGTTTGTTGAGCGGGCCGTATAAACATGTTTAAAGGGCCGCAAGCAGCCTGCGGGAAATGTGTTGCTCATCCCTGATTTAATTGATTGCAATATAAATCTTGTGGTTTTAGAAAATAAAACGATAAACAAGAAACCGTCAGAAGCTGTATCTTAAACAGCTATGCCTAAAAATTTAGATTATTTTTTTGGTATTAAAAACAAATATAGAATTTTCTTAGTAATCACATTTAAAGAAATTTTTCTTTTAATTTTACATTATCATACATAAGATATCTTTATTATTATTGTTTTTTTTTTTTGTTGTTTTTCTTTGTTTTTAATCAAACTCCTATGTTTTTTATTCCTTTGATAGTTAAAAAGTTTTTAAAAAATTCTACAAAAAATTGCTGTTATTCGATTTAACTAATTAATGGGTTTTTTTTTAATTTATTGGAGTATTATGTTTTTAATTTTTTCTATCTAATGTTGAATCTATTTCCTATCAAAGTACAAACTTTTTACAGAAAATATTAACTCCTAAAAAATACAACTGAAATCAAGAAAGTATCAATAAAGAAAAATAATGAATATCTTCACAAAGTTAAAACTTTTGTAAAATTATATATTTTTTGTTTAAAGAAATGCCACAAAGTTTCTCAGAACTTTCTGCTTTTCTTACCATTTCGAAACAAAATTATACATCCTTAGCCATATTTGTTTTGATCTTAAAATGAAAGCGCGTGAATGCCAAAGAATAAAAAAACCTCCATATAAAACCAGCAATTGTCAATAAAAAATAAACTTGAAGATAAGTTAGAAAAAAGAAAAAAGGAAAAAGGAACTTCTTAAAAAACCCTAAGTTTGAATAAAAATCAAGCAAACCTGAAGCCAGAAAAAAAGGAAAGCGAATACAGTATAAGAAAGGAGAAAAAATTCTGTAAATGTTAATGTAAAAACAAAAAAAAAAAAAAAAAACAAATAAAGAAAAGTTATGCGATGATAAATCACAGCACAACAAATGTTGGATAGAAAACTGGCAAAAGACTAAAAGTTTCAAATGCTTCAGTTAAAATGTAAAACTTAAGAAGAATTAAAAAGAATAAAAGCGAAAACCTTAGACAAGACAACCATTTCTCACGAAATGAAAACAGCAAAACAAAATCCAAAACAAAACTTATTTTCTACAACGTACTGTTTTAAAATCCGAAGAAAAAAAAATATGTTGCAAAAGAACTGACTGCGCGCGGAACACGGAATACGGTTTAAAACAAAATCGAAAACAAAACTTTATTGTAAATTCCAAGTAAAAAAATTAAAAAGTATTAAAAAAGAGGAAAATACTTCAAGTATTGGGCGTAAATAAATGCCAACATCAGGTTTATCAGCAACTAACAAGACAGTTCTTTCTAAAGTAACCACATCCCCGCAATATTGCAGCATCAGAAAAAAAGCGATACACAAGAAATTACCTGAAACTATAAAAAGACAGAAAAAAAAACCATAAGAATATAATACAAGAACCGTGTAATAAAGAAACATGAAACTTTTTTAATACATAAATTTTATAGACTGTTAAAAAAAATAATAATAATAAATAAATAAATTTCTGTTTAATATTACTTTACGCTATAGAATTATTTAATGAAATTTTTTTTCAAAAATAATGGTTCACATCACTTTACTGTAAACATTTTAAGGTAATCGATTGATTTATCTTAAAGCAGGATAAAATGGGAGTTATTTAAGAGACCTTTTAATTTAATAGATTTTACATTTTTATAAAAAAACCCTGACTGCTTCAGTAGCCTAGTGTATTGGGGGAATTCTAGTATAGTGGTTAGAGCGCGTGCACAGAAAATCAAATGACCGAGGCTTAAATCCCAGCGAAACAGAAAAAATAAAAAAATTAATTTGAGGTTTTTTAAAAATTATAATTTAAAAAAAAAACAAAAGTTTCCTCTTCCTCTCCCCCCCACTCCAAGAATTCCATCTTCACGAAACATTTCCCTAACATTTCCAGTCTATTCCACCAAGAAACTGAGAAGATAACAGCTAACCTACATAAATGATGCTCATCACTCATATTCAACAACCACATAGGGCAATTGCTGTTTATGACTTCACAAAGGTGAAGGTTTAACATTGGCCTTTGAATGATCAAATTAACAGCAATTTGTCCCATTGACATAAGGTGCTTAAAATCTTCACATCTATCTATATATTCAACTTTTCACTGCATTTAGTAGGGATTTAGATCTGAGTGTTGGTTTAAAATACAAAAAAAAATTTTTGATTAATTTAGCTGCCAAAAAACTTAGTGACGTTTTCATCATATGCTTCTCATGCACATTATCTTTTCCACCACACAATAAATTTCTTAAATTAACTTTTAAGCTCCTGATATTTTTTGAAATTCTATTTGAAGTTGTCTAGTTTAGAAATATTGAATTTAGATTTAATATTTCATTTTTATTTACTTTTATTGCTTTAATAACCAAAACTGCACCAAACCCTGTCACAATATGCTTGACAAGCACATATGATGGCAACATTAACGATTACCGCTTCATCAAAAATGCTAACGAGTTCACTAATTGTATTCCAAAAATATATGACAGTTGTAAGTTGCATTCCAAAGAAAAATAATGTGGTTTTGTTTCTACCACCCTTACATCTCTAAGCAAAGACACATCCTGATGACAAAAATAAGCCAAAAATTATCATTGACGATAATAAGATCAAGGACGGGATTGATACGCTTGATCAAATGGCCCACCACTATTACATAAAACAAAAACAAATCGTTCGCCTCTCGTCCAATTTCAAAGTTTAATACGCATACCAGGCATTGCTGCTTTTGGTTTTTGGATAAATCAATATCCAGAACGGAATCAAAGTAAAACGCGACTACATCGAATAGTATTTTTAACCTTTACGTCTATATCGACATATGCCGGTATATTTTTTATTTTCAAAGTAATATATTTTAAGTTTTATATATTCTGTCGACGTATAATTTTGAATATTCCCCTAAACTATTGTTTTTTACACAACGTAAAAATTACGTTTTCAAAATGACCAGGAGTGTTTGTTACTTACAAAATCTACACCGGATATACCCGGGTATGCATAGAAAAGTATTTTTAATTATTTGTTAAAAATCAAAACGGAACATTATACTTATTATAATGAAAGTAATTAAAAAAGGAAACAAGAGATTAGGCATATGTTACAATTCCTCACATTAACTGAATACTGGAGGTAAGATGGTTTTTGGCATTCTTTGCAAGATTTTAATGTTGGACGTGATTTGTTACACAAATAGCAATTTCCTTTGTGTCGTCCCGAACTCTCAAGTTCATCGTGAGGAGGTTTTAGAAAATTTTATACATCTGAAATTACAGAATGTCCCAACATACATTCAATTTCACTTTATGATGAAAGTTTCGTATTATTCGTTTTGGGAGTGAGTATAGATTTGCTGTAAATCTACCTGTTCACTTAGCTGTTGAAAAAACAATCTTCTATAGATTGTTAATTTTTTTAGGTGTAGGTTATTTTTCAAACAAATCCAAATACTTCAAATGCAGTCTCGTCAAAGTTATTATAAAAAATTCTGTTAATTCTCCTTTTAGTGGAGCATTCAGCAAGATAGTTATCCATATTGATGACACACCCTCTGCACTATTGTAGTCCGATATTATTACAGGCATTTTCTTTGAACATTCAATCCCGACACCATAATGCGATGCAGAAAGAAGAACAACGGATTTGCTCGTTTTGGAATATGTAAACTCACATAAGTTCTTATGATGTTGTGAAACCCAAATATTGATGATTATCTTGACCTTACTTTGGAATTTAAAAATTCATTCGGAACAAATTAACGTAATTTTTTAAATGGTAACTCGTATACAAATTGCCGCATATACTACGTTCACTTCCTCAAAATATATTGCAATTCAAATCTTTGACAACATGCTTGCCTTGATTTTTCTCTTATCTTTCCCCAGAAGGTGACAAACCAGTAAAGATTTTTCCATTGCTTGGGTATAAAGTAATGGCGTCACATACCCACCAAACCTTAATTCCATATTTCTCTGGTTTGGAAGGAATGTTTTGTAAGGAATGTTTGGAAATAGCAGATAACATCTACACCTTCTTAGCGAAGACACTCATCACCACACAATCAAGATGTAACGATGAGGCCTTTGTGGCCTTTGAATGATCATTCAAAGCAATTTGCATAATTCCTAAGGCGCTTAATAGTAGTATAAGAAAAACAAAAATTTATGTTCTGTCATAAATCTACTGTCCTTTCCAAAAAATAATTCCAATACAATGCAATGCATTTAGTAGGGGTTTACCCCTAAATATTGGTCCCAAAAATAAAAAAAAAACAAAATATAAAGTTGTCCGTTAACAGCGACGTTTCTTTATAGGTGATTCTCCAAAATGAAAATAGAATAGTACCAAAATTAAAACGAATACAGCAAGACATACCCGGGTATGCTGGTGGTAAATGTAAGTGAGATTTTTTGGGTGTAGACATAAGGGCTAAAAGACTCAATTCAGAATCTTATTGTTCCAAGACTAAAACGTTTCAGTCTTTTAAAATTAAATAAAAGTAGTGTGTTCAATATTAACTCCACGCTTTGCAAAGATAACTCGTCCCATCAACCGAATTCATCACAGAAGGCAAATAAACAGCGTAGACGCTATATTTGACCACCAAAAATAGGCAGAATGTGTAAGCAGTCTTGCAGTATTTGTCGCAAACTTTGATCTAAAGTAGGCTTGTAGGCTTTATTTGTAAAAGCAAATGATATTTAATTCATGCATTTTAACACATCTTGCGCCAAGCCCCAAAATCGCTATTTACTCAGTCGGGCCAAAATATTTATTGTTTTTGCTGATAACATTCGGTTTATGTTCTTTTATTGTATTATTTGAAAACAGAAAGTAAAAATTTTCACTTTTTCCATAATTTTCATCATTTTTCCGTGTGTGCACCCTATATTTTGTCCGCCCCTACCGCATTATGGGTATGCAAACTGCTTAGGCCAAGCACAATTTCACGTTCTCCTGGGGCCACAGATTCATTCCAGGTATGAATCCAGATATATAAACCCAATGTAAATCGTGTGCACTATGCCACATTCATGTTAAAGACATTAAGGTAGCGTGTGGATATGTGAACACGCTGCCCAAACGAGTACTCAGGTCGTGTGCACCGGTGCCACACATGGCGCTAAATGTGTTAAATAAAAGCAATAATACAATAAGAAACATAAAATAACAAAAATATTGCCTAAATTATTTATGTATGCCTCTGAGGCATGCTTTGTCTGGATCTTCAAAAAGCTATTCTCACATGATTAGGGTTGGAAGGACGATTTTCGTAAAATAATTGAATATTCAATACAATACGATAACCGAGATTAATATTTATAAAGTTTAAAGTTAGCTTACACCAACTATACATTACATTCCTTATTAAATTTACACTCTTAATTCAATACAAAATTTACAGTACCAGTGCATAGGATTTATTAAAAGAATTATCTTTTAAAGTAACGTAGCACATATGTAATAATAATTTGTATTTCCTTTAGTTTAATACAAGGAACTGGAGCAAAATTAAGTATTTATATATGAACTTTAGAAACAATACTTTAATTATTCAAAAACGAATTGCAACACACAAAAACCAGAGGAATAAAAATATACCTCTAGAGAAATTTGTATTTCATCACAATAGTTTTGGGTTTATTATAATTTTTTTTTTTACTTATAAACATAAAACTAAAATGTTTTTAATTACTTTGCTAGAAATTAGTGGCATGTCTTAATTTTTATTTTTTTTTCTAAGTACTTTTCTGTTGGTTGCTTTACAAAAAGCGATACGTTTTTGGTGTCACCAAATACAGCAATATTTTATTTTATTATTTAATATATTCCCCCTAACTTAGCTAAATGCCAACAAAGTCAAATATTTTAACAAAAAAAAAAAACATAATAAAGAAAACATTAAGCCAAACCTAAATAAAGCCAAAACTGCAACACATCTACTTTATTTGCTTGTCTAAAACAATCTCTGGAGAAAGTCAACAAAAATCCTTTGGTAATTATTTCTACAGCCTTAAATTTTTTTTTTCTCTCCCATGTTTGTTTTATACTCTTGTTATTTTTTTCTGTATTTTAGATTTTTTGTAAACAAAAAGAAAAAAAATTTTCATTTTATTTCATTGTTATTTTATTTACTTAAAAACAGAAAGAGAACACAATGAGCATAACGTTATACTGCAGACATTTATAGGCAAGTGTGCCTTTACTACCGTATAAACGTTAGCAATGCTCATACCACCTGTAGTACCCCATTGGTATCAGTACAAAACTATTGTTTTAATTTTACTTTGTGTTGCATTGTTTGTAGTTTTTTTCTGTTAAATCAACATACCTTAAGGGCATGTGGTGGTAGAGGTTCTCTCAAAGGCTCAAGTAATTGCATTATTTTATTTTGTTTTAATTTTTACTGATTCCATTTACTATTTCAGAATGGTCTCATTTACCTGGCTCTTGTAAAGAAAAAATTAATGAATTTAATTTTTAAGAAAAAGTTTTAAGCAACAACATTTTTGTTGGAGAACAAAGAATTTTACTTAAATTGTTTTTTTTTTTTTCAAAGGTAACTAGTTTTTATTTAAGTAGCACTTCTAAGCAGATGTACGTTTCTTATTGCAAAAATATATTTTTTTTTTATTTAAATATTTGTTCTTAAGTTGTTATGATTATGAATACTTAAAAAAAAATGAAGATAGAAATTAATTAAAATAATCCTTTCCGTTTTAAAAATTTGTTTAATAATAATAAAGGGTTATCCATTTTGCGGTTTCAAAAGTAAACGTAAATAAAACACATATAAAATATCTTGTCATGATATTGTGAAGAAATTTGAAGAGACTGGAGCGGTTACAAATATTGTAAATCCTGTACATCTTCCTTCCTGTAGTCGCCGTGGTCTAGTGGTTAGTGTGTTGGCTTACTAAGACATGGGTCCTGGGTTCTACTCCAGGCTCTGACATCTTCAGAAAAAAGAAATATGATAAAAATATTTCTTTCGGCGACTACCTCTCAGCAGTCTTCTGGCAAAAGCTCTGAGAGTAATTAATTGCCATGAACAAGCTTCTCAAGTCTGTTGTTCGGAGTCGACATTAAACTGTAGGTCCCGGTACTCATGGATAAAAAATTTTCACAGACAACTTGAGTGCTGCGAGAAGCTAGGCCGTAATCCTGACACAGGGTTGTAAAGGCCAGTTATGTATGTATGTACATCTTCCTTTCACTCGTTACGCTGAAATTATCGCTGCTGCAAGTGAAAGTGTTGCCGAAGACCCGAATTTGTCGATTTGTCATCGTTCTCAGGAATTAAGACTGTTTTATAGAACATTATTGAAGAATACGACTTGGAGAATATGTGGTTTCAAGAAGACGGTGCCACATGCCACACAACTCGAGTGAATATGGCTTTATGGCAAGAGTATTTCCTGGACGCGTAAATTCTCGTCGTGGCGATATCAGCTAGCCACCCAGATCATGCAATTGGACACCATTAGACTTTTTTTGTGGGGCTACGCGATAGACCGTGTTTATGCTGATAAACCTTTAACTCCTAAGCATTTAAAAACCAACATTCGTCAAGTTATGGCTGAGATACCGCCCAATATGTGTCAAAAAGTGGTAGAAAATTACCTCAAAAGAATCAATGCTTGCAACACTTCGCGTGGACGTCATTTAAGTAAATGATGTAGGGTTTCACACATAATGTCTACTTTCAAACCTTATAATAAAAATGAAATATCATGAAAGAAATATTTTGTATGTGTTTTTTCTTTACGTTTACTTTTGAAACTGCAAAATGAATAACCCTTTATTTATTTATGAAAAAATTAAAAAAGAAAGTACCAGAATTGTTTAAATGAAATGTGCTGAATCGAAAAATAAATTGTTATTAAAGGGTGAAATTCATTTTTTTTTTGTGACGGTATATTAACCCTTACCGTATTGACTACATTTTGTACGTAGACTACTGTCAAGGGTACCCGTAAGTGGTTAGCATTTACTTAAATTGTTAAAATATTTAATTTTGCGCTATAATATTGTGTTTTAATATGTAAGTTTTTATATAAGTAAATGTAAATTACAAATTTATGATATATTTTCCGTTTTGAAATTTTCTTTCTATAGTATGTTCGATAAAATAGATATGTATTGATAACGTAACTGAATAGTTTCCCCAAGAGATATCAACGCCTAAACTAGAACAAGTTGATAAAATATACATATACTAATAAGATATCGTACGGATAAAAATGTGATACCGGTCTAGCATATATTTTAATTTAATCATCCAAAACTATACCCTGTGGCTATCACCATATTAGTGTAAAAGCAAATATTCTTTTTACTGTTGTTGCTGTTTAGTCTAGAATTAATATTATAACATATTATTTTTGACTTAAAGTCTCATCGTTATCCTTCAATATGTATTCCAAAAGAACTACGATCAAAACACATGGTTAATATACATATCGCTTATTTGCGAGAAGAGTGGCATAACTCAAAACAAGTGATTGTGAAATAAATACGTTTAAACATTTTAATTCAGGCAAGCTTATATGAGATAAAAATTCAATTTTTAGATATGTTTTAAATTACAGTTCGCCTCATATTTCTGCATTATTATCTATAAAAAAAATGTGTTTTTTGAGTTATGCCACCGCGCTATAATATTAACCAAATCGACTCTTTTTACGGTTCTAACCAAAAAGATAAAGTTGTGTACTCTTAACAACGCACTTTTCTTAAGGATAGATAACTTTTAGAGTAGTTTATTGAACCGTATGGTAGCCAAATTAAGCTCTGAAAGGAACAGCAAAATAGCTAATGATTATTATAAAATATATTTAAAAATCTTTTTTATACGGATTTTTTAAAGTTAATAATTTTTTTAATTAATTTATTTTTGGCCATTATATTGCGTAAATATCGTTAATTTGAATACATTAAGTATTTTGCATTTCTCTATTATGTAGCTTTTCGTTTTAACATCACCTTTGCTGTTATGAATTTTTCCTAAAATATGGCATATTTGTCTGACAATGAAAACCCAAAATATTGAATTAAACCATCGAATGCGTTTTCGTACGTGACTTGGTTACATTTATGAATAAAAACCAAAACTTCTATAAGCACACAACAAGAAAATAGAACTGAAAACTGATATTAACCCTAAAATGTCCATGTCATACTTTAAATGGTAGTTTCGGTTAAAAATGTCAGGCGATTTTTTTTTTCTTCTAAAAGAATCAATTAAATTAAAAATAAATATTTCAGGAAATCCAAATCCGAAAAACTTAAATTTTATAACGTATTATTGTCATACCGGAAACACTTTTTAGCACTATGATTACTATAATCTAGTAAATCATCATGAGATATTTGAGTTTTTCACACAGCAATCAAATTAGGTGGAAAATTCCACAAAATTGTATTTCGCGATTATCATGGGGATGATTAGAAATATCTTGTCTGTAGAATTTCTGATGATTCTAAAGTTATGAAATCCTTTGTTAACCCTGCTGTTAGGTTAAGACCATTTGGTCCATTTTTTTTATTATTTTCTTTGTAATTTTTGAACGGTGACATATAGTGACTTAATTTTTTAGCTCATGTGGTCTTTTTATAAAACCATGTTATATACAAAAATTCAAGGTTCTGACTTAAACCAGGACTGAGAAAAATAAAAAATTACGAATTTTAGGTTAAGGGACCATTTGGTCCATGAAGTATTTTCTTTGATTTTTTTTACATTTATTTAAAAAAAATAAGTATTTTTTAGTTGGTTTTATAATAATTGTCATTGCACGATAAGCAACATATTTCTTTATTAGTTTTGCAAATAAATTTACTGCAAATGGAGCATTTTATATCACACTTAGACTTCCTGCAACTACAAGTTCCACGATTGCGGGCCTCTGAATTAAAAATATTATTTGAAGAGGCCACTGGAACTATGCATGGTTTTCGTATTTCAGTACATAACTGTGCTGAGAACTCTTTTTGAAGTAATCTAGTCCGTTTCATTATATACGCGTTCGGCAGAGAAAATGCTACTTGCCGCAATAACTCAGGTCTCAAGCAATTCCGATCAGCTGGAACCCAGGAATCGTCGATTTCAGAATATATTATTTACGCATTCAATGCGGATATATCAATCATGTTTGCAAATATTTGGCCATCGAGTTGTTTTGCTTTTATAGAGTGGTACAAAAGGATTTTTTTGAAAGTCAGCAATTTCGGAGGAACTTTCCTTTCATGAAGGTGAAAGTGGAAAAAAAATTATTGCCTGTTATATTTTGTCCTTTCAAGCCTTCTGTTAAGATCAATAGAACGCATTGTCCTTATTTCTTTTCAGGCTGTGCATTTCTAGGCTTACCAAGTTATAGTTGTAACCTGACTTGGAGTCCACTGAGAACCAAAATTTTAAGCCATATTTTGGTGGTTTTGATGCCCAAAATGTCAAAAAGTAAATCGCCCCCTTAATGCAACAAGTTGCTCATCAATGGTGACATTTTCGCAACAATTATAAAACTTTGGAAGAAGTTGTTCCAAAAGGTTCCACAGTTTACGAATAGGAGCAAATTTATCGCAACTACGCATTTGTCGTCCACACAAAACATCATCGAAACGGATAGTAATCATATTATCAATAATAGATTTTATATTATCCAACTATTTTGCTCAAATATAAAAACCAGATTATACATACCGACATACGCCTGCAAGAATGAGCACAGCAATACATATATGCGCGCAATGCGTATTCATCAATATCTTTCCACTTGCCACCAAACTTGACCCTGATGTACTTATTAGTATTTTCGATAATAATTCTGTCTATTGAAGGCTGAAGAAACAACATAAAAGCTGACAGAATGTCATTGCATCTGGCTGCGTTGAGATAATATTCTCAGTCGTAGCTCTAATAGGCTGAGGTAATGGAGTGGCACTCCAAAGCATTTTGTTTTTAGCAATAAAAAACGGATCAACAGAGCTAGCTGCAGCTAGGACGTTCAGCATCTGTTTCGGAAGAACTTGAAGAGCGAATATTTTCTGAAGTATTATCAAATACCGAATCTGAAATATCGGAGACATTTTCTACATTGAGTAGTTCTCCCTCAATAAATTTACACATTAGATGTGTTGAGTAGAGATTTGCGGTGGTCACGTGATTTGCGTGGTTCACGTGATTTCCATGATTCACGTGAATGACGCGTGAGAGTGAGTTATTTTAATTTTACTGACGTAAGTAGTGCGTGAGTAAAGAAAAATTCGAGTGATTCGTGGGAGATTATAAAATTTCTTCGTCAGCGTGAGCCAAAATTCACTCACTCGACCATCTCTAGCGTTGAGTAAAGCTCAACTTAACAATATTTAGGGACAAGTGATCCAAAATAGAAACAAATATAAAATTAAATGGTTATTTTTTATGAATGTTGAAGTATGGACCAAATAGTCCATTAACCTAACATTCGTAAGTTTTTTCTAACCTAACAGCAGGGTTAAAATATCCTTGTTGATATGATATTTCTCTTTTAAACACGCCATACACATACTTTATAAAGAAATATGCAATAAAAATAAAAATTTATCAACTAATATTACCAATTAATTTGAAACCTCGTACACATGGAAGGCGAGATAAAAAAACCTATTTTATATAAGAATGTTTAAAGGATCCTTATAATTATAAAATGCAAAAAAGTTAATTGAAATTGAAAATTATAACGATCAGACTTCAACTTCTGTACTCTGATGAGCCTCTTATCTTACTTACTTACTTACATAGCTGGCCATAACAACCCGTTAACGGGTTTCGGCCTGCTTCAGCACTAGTCTCCAGGCGCTTCTGCTTAGCGCGCGCCTTCTCCAGTTGGTCACACCAATCGATGACAGGGCTTCATCAACCTGGTCCTTCCAACGTAAACAGGGTCGTCCTCTACGCCGACGTCCAGTGACCTTCGCATCGAAAACTTTCTTCGCTGGAGCAGATTCTTCCATCCGAACAATGTGGCCGAGCCAGCGTAGCCGCTGGATGTTAATACGCTGGACAACACCTACATCGCCGAGGAGCTCATACAGCTCATGGTTGGTTCTAATGCGAAACTCATCGCCATGCCTTAGAGGACCAAAGATCTTACGAAGAACTTTTCTCTCGAACACCCCGAGGACCGCTGCATCGGCACAAGACAGCGTCCATGCTTCCGCACCATAGAGAAGCACCGGGAGAATAAGCGACTTGTAGAGTGTTAATTTCGTCGCACGAGAGAGGTCTCTATTACTAAACTGCCTACCGAGACCGTAGTAGCACCTGTTGGCCAGTGTGATTCTTCGCCTGATCTCTAGACTGACATCATTTTTGCTGGTAATGGCGGTGCCAAGATAGATGAATTCCTTGACCACATCGAATGTATAGTTGCCGGCTGTAACCTGGGAGCCGATACGATCAACATCCCTACTCGTCGACAACATGTACTTCGTCTTGCTCTCATTTACCGCCAGGCCCATTTTAGCAGACTCTCGTTCAATAGCATTAAAGGCTGCGGTGACATCTCGCTTGGTATGCCCAATGATGTCTATATCGTCTGCATACGCAAGGAGCTGGACACTTTTGTTAAAAATAGTGCCATTACGATGTACACCCGCCTTTCGCAAAACACTCTCCATGACGAAATTGAAGAGGTCGCAGGATAAGGGATCGCCCTGTCTGAAACCTCGCACGGTATTAAAAGGCTCGGAGAGGTCTCTTCCTACCTTGACGGAGCTGCAGGAATTGCTCAACGTCATTCTGCACAGTCTTATCAATTTTGCAGGAATACCGAGCTCAGACATTGCTGCATATACGCGATCCCTTATCGGGCTATCGAACGCTGCCTTATAGTCGACAAAGAGGTGGTGTGTGTCGACTTGACTTTCGTAGGTCTTTTCCAGGATTTGGCGCAGGGTGAATATCTGGTCAATGGTGGACTTACCAGGTCTGAAGCCGCACTGATAAGGTCCAATCAGTGAGATGGCGAATGGCTTCAGTCGTTCACACAATACGCTCGTAAGAACCTTATATGCGATAGGGAGAAGGCTAATACCCCTGTAGTTGGTGCATATTGTGGGGTCTCCCTTTTTCAGGATCGGACAGAGGGCACTGAGATTCCAATCATCGGGCATACTTTCCTCCAGCCATATTCTGCAAATGAGCTGGTGCATGCACCTAACCAGCTCATCGCCTCCATACTTGAAGAGTTCAGCGGGCAGACCGTCAGGTCCGGCTGCCTTGTTGTTCTTCAGTCGCCATATGGCAACCTTGACCTCTTCATGGCTGGGGGACGGGATCACAACGTCATCATTGATTGGGTCCGGCACAGCATCTCTAGCAGCGGAATTTGTATCATCATCGCTTTGCAGTAGATTACAGAAATGCTGTCTCCATAATCTCAGTGCACCATGTGCATCTGTAACCAGATTACCATGTTCGTCTCTGCAGGAGGTTGCTCCGGGTTTAAAACCAGTAGTAAGACGCCTTATCTTCTTATAAAAATTTCGAGCATCATGTCTACTCCTGCACATCTCGATTTCCTCACGATCACGCCTTTCTTGCTCCCTTTTCTTTCTTCTAAATAGGCGTCTCTCTTCCCTCCTCTTCTCTCTGTACACCTCCACAGTTGCTCTTGTAGTGGTGGACTGCAACGTTCTTCTGTAGGCAGCATTCTTTGCCGCAGTGGCCTCACGACACTCTTCATCGTACCATTGGTTTCTGCGGGGAGGACGCTCAAAACCAAGGACTGTTTCGGCAGCGTTGCGCAGAGAGTGAGCAATGTGAGACCACTGTCCACCAATACTTTCGAGAGAGGACGGGATACAATGGAGCTCATTAGAAAGACGATCGGAGAACGACCTGGCTGTCTCTTGTGATCGCAGCTTTTTGATGTCCAGCTTCCCTCGAACACTAGAACGTGCCATATTCGCTGCGCATATGCGCAATCGCATCTTGGCTGCGACAAGATAATGGTCCGAGTCGACATTCGGACCTCTAAATGTGCGCACGTCTAGTATACTGGATACATGCCTTCCATCAATCACAATGTGATCGATCTGGTTGGTAGTTGATCGATCGGGAGAGAGCCAGGTGGCCTTATGGATATCGAGATGCTGGAACCTGGTGCTACAAACTACCATGTTTCGCGCCGCGGCGAAATCGATCAGTCTCATGCCGTTCGGCGAGGTGGAAGAATGGAGACTGAACTGCCCGACAGTGGGGCCAAAGATACCTTCACGTCCAACTTTCGCATTGAAATCGCCGAGGACAATTTTGGCGTCATGTGCCGGACACTTATCGTATACATCCTCGAGCTTTGCGTAGAAAGCATCTTTGACCGCATCATCCTTCTCTTCCGTCGGGGCGTGAGCGCAAATGAGGCTGATGTTATAAAATTTCGCCTTCATCCGGATCGTAGCTATTCTTTCGTTCACGGGGGTGAACTCTGAGACAAGATGGCGAAGTCTCTTGCTAACTACGAATCCGCAGCCAAATTCACGTCTGTTATCATGGCAGCTGTAGTAGATGTCACATGTTGCTTGCCTTGTACAACCCTGTCCTATCCATCGCATTTCCTGGATGGCGGTGATGTCAGCCCTACATTTTTTGAGAGCATCCGCCAATTGGATAGAGGCACCTTCCCTATAAAGGGTTCTCACGTTCCAGGTGCATATCCTTAAATCATAGTCCTTAAAACGTTTGCCATGGTCGTCAACATAAAAGGGGGTCCGTTTAGAGGCTTTTGCTGAAGTTTTCATTGAAATTATGTTTTTACGTGGTGGGTTTCAAGCCCTACGCACAACCCAAATTTAAAGTCCAGGGGGTTGGACAATCGCCGCATACATTAGTTAACAAGCTAGCGGGTGCTAGAATGTTATCCAGGAGGGCCGCGTGGAGGCTGTATGTCGACTTGAATACAACGGGAACAAGGATCGTTCTGGAGGCCGCCAGGTTGACCCCAATCAGAGACTTTGCCTTGTCCGAAGTATCCAATCCATCCCGAGCCTCTTATCACCTTCAAAAAAATAAAAAAATTAATATGCAAGGTGAACCAGAACTCAACATCCATCCGAAACAGAGTGACAGAATTGATTGTAATCATTATGAGAAAAATCAGCAAAAAATCTATACCATGCTGTTTGAATGTAATGAGTATATAAGAAAAACCTAGACATTTGGTCAAACTGTAACCAATTGTGGTTTATTGTGGTTATTTTTTATTGTTTTTGTTCATGTAAACTTTAAAACCGTAGCCTTAAATAACATTTTTAGAACCACAGTCAAAAATAATGACGCAATTGTCTCAAGTTTTCTAGAATTAAAACTATTTGTTAAACTATGAATTTAAAATTTTTAAAATTTGTCGCCTTTAAAAGGCCCTCCTTTAAAAAAAATATACTAAAGTGCCTTGGCAAGTGCCATTAAAAGTTTGCGTATTTAATTAGGATTGTAAAATGGTACAATACTTGTTAATTTCATAAAAAACAAAAAATAAAAACCTCAAGCAACCCGATTTCTGCTAACTCATCTTATTTAGTTTAAATGTTTTTTATTCGTTTCATATTACGTTTCGGCTTGACGTTGAGTTCTGTGGCACCTTGTATATGAAGTAACAGGAACTGGGAGAACCAATTTACAAATTTTATATGAAAAACGGCGTTCATAATCAAAGTCATACAAACTACTACTGCTAGTTAAAGATATTTCAGACACAATGCTCGTAACATTTGGAATTACTAGTTTACGTTAAACTGGTTTGGAAACCGATGGAACTTCCGCATTTTCATATTGAATTCAAGAACTTTTGTTAAACAAAAATAACAATCGGTTTAGTGGTTACTGGACTCTTTCCAAAGTACTGGAATTAAAAAATCGAAATAGATCTTTTTGGCATTTGACCACTTGTATAAAACAGTTCTGAAACTATTGCAAAACATTGTCTGTGTTGGCGTTGCGCAGAATGGCCCCAAGAAATATGACCCCAAATGCAAATTAGCACCATTTTTTGGGACGAAATTTCATAATGATCACATCTCACTAGCTTCATTCACACCACTATAAATGCTCCTTATTGATTCTCTCAAAGCATGTTCATAATCCGAAATGAACACAGCTGGTTCCAAGTCAAACACATTACTTTTCTTATTTATATATCAGCAATTCTTCATATGCCTTTTTTGATTTCTATTCCATTAATACATAAAACACTGGATAAATCTGTAACATCAAAATATAATTAAATAATCCTAGTTTTACATGAATTATTCCAGCAAACACATTTCACAATATCTTTATAGCTAGATTTCTTTTTAAAAATCATTTTTTGATTTAATTCAAAACAATCATAAACCAATACCCTTATAAGGATTTTTGTTTTCTTGAAAAACCAAATTTAATGAAAAAGAAATTTGGCCCCAAATTTAACATCATGCAAACTGGGGCCATTTTTCATTTCTACAAATTCGGACTACATTTCATAACGCAATTCCACCCCATACATAAAAAATGAAACTTGACCCCAAACTTTTGAGTTCATTCCTCATTTCTGTTTTTTGGGACATTGTTTCATATCCCAGAATGCAAACAGGCCCCACCAAATGAAAATATGCCCCAATTATTTCCCTTTAGTTTTTGGGGTCATTTTTCATTTTTCACTTTGGGGCCAAATTTCTTGGGGCCTCATTTCATAGCGCCGTCTGTGTCCATGGCTTATTCAAGTTTTTGAGAGCGGAACCAAAATAATTTAAAGATGCATATTTTTATCATTCTGATTGTGCCTATATTGTATATTCATCATACACAAAGCAGAAATAGCCCAAATCAGTATCGTGTGTTACTCTCTAACACGCTCAAGCACTACTATTATAAGCGCTTAGAATGAATGTGGATTTCTGTCAAAATAATAAGTGTGAAATTGTAGAAGTCATGCCCAATTTGCATTTTCTATTCGAATTCAGCGCACTGATATTAGTTAAAAAACATGCATCCTGACATTTCCAGTCTGTTCCACCAAGAAACGAATGATCAGGAGTACCACTTAGTGAAGACGTTCACCACTCACATTCAATATCTACCGACAGATGGAGAAATTGCTGTTGATCATTTAAGGGTAAAGGTATAATACCGGTCTTTAAATCAAATTGATAGCAACTTGTCCCATTGACATAAGGCGCTTAACATCTCTATCTGTCTATATGTTTAACATTATAATACAATCCACTGCATGAGTAGGGACTTACCCCTGAGTATAGATCTTAAAAAAAATTTTTGTTGTATAATTATATGTTTCCAATAAAAAATATATATTGTCTTGTCAAACGATAGTAATTTTTATAATTCAAAACTTTGTCGAGCTTTAAAATCACTCTTGATATGCTTAGTAGGGTTAAAGTTATTTTTAAATGTTTCTTTGATGATTTTAAAAATTCATTTCTAACATTAACACTTATTATTACTTTTAAAGCGTTGCTATAATTTCCAATAATTCATAAAGAGATTTTATTCTTTTGTTACTTTAAATGTCAAATTTTCTCATTTACATAAATTATAGTCATAATTCTTTTTTATTTCTATTTGTTTGACAACCCCCATCCCAAAAACAAATATGTTACATTCAAGCTAAGGATTGCTTCTATAAATCAACGGATATCAGGTATTTTTAGCACCTTGTTTGTTAAAATAATAACTTTGGGGGAAGAGGGTATACTAAAGTTACCTTAACTCATATACATAAACATACATATGTGTAAACAGTCACACGTACTTACGTACGTATTTATATACAGTTATGTATGTGTACATTGAAAAAAAGAAAATAAATCGCTTTTACTGTGTCTTATTTAAATGTCAAAAGAGACAAAAAAGCGTGTGCTGTGTTTCTTTTTGGGATTTCAAATTTTCATTTCATAAGTGTTTTTTCTTTCTACACATTTTTATTGAATAAAGTTTCCCATTTGACAATAAGTAATTCTTGACAATAATTCATCATCATCTATTTATATCCATATTTGAAAATCTACATTCCGTCTTTGTTATGACACACGTGTTTTATAATACTGGTTATGAAAATCTGTTTGACGTTAAAAAAAAAAACAAATAATTGTTTTCTTTAGAGAAATATAAATGTTGATATTGACAATGATTTGATTTATTTACTTTTGTCTTTATGGGTGTATTTAGCTTACGTAAGTGTGCATAGGCTTCAAATAATACATATGGGATAAAAATCCAAGGATGTATTTATATAAATTTTTTATATAATACAATATTAATTTTATATTTAATTATTCCGAGACGAGTAACTAATGATCGTTGCTCGGTGTACAAACCCACAACCCTCAAACTAGCAGACCGGCACACTACTAAATAGACCACTAGGGCACTCTAATTGTAATTAAATATTAGGCTATGTGGAATAATTTTTTAACAAGACAATTTCTTGCATGATGTACAAAATTTTTGGTAAATATCGAGACTCAAATTACGGCTTAATTTGTTCGCTATATCCCGATACATAAACAAACTCGATGTGTAAAATATTCCGCCACCTCTCTTGTTTGTTCTCGCTGGGTAAGTAACCCCTACTTAAGTTGAGAGTGATCTTTTAAAACTTATTTTGTATAATCTTAAGTAGTTTATATAAATCTTCCCACATCTTCGTCAGTCATTACTGATTGTGTGCATATTTAATGTAATAAAATCTTATTCCTCTACATTAGGGAAGACTTTCAGTTCAACAGAGGATACAAAACCACAACGCAGTGCTCTTTCTCACATTTGTATAATATGGTGTTTAAACAGCAAATTTTTTTTATTAAAGCTTCACCCAGTATTGTGTTAATGAGCGGTGGAGCTAAACACTATTACCCAAGGAAACTGTAAACATTTTTTGATTACTTGTTACAAAAAAAAAAAATAACTTATCGTCGTTAGAAAGTTTATGTGCTCTATCCGTCATTTCATATTTTCTATATATCTCGAGTTAATGACGACACTTTAGGTTTGCGACCCAAAATTTTTCAAGTTAGCAATCCATTTTCTTATATCTCGTCCAGTTACGGAGAAAAATAGCCGAAAATAGATTGCAGTTTTTAAAAATTTTGGTGTCAAAAACCTAAAGTGGCATCATTAACTCGAGATATATAGAAAATATGAAATGGCGGATAGAGCAATTAAACTTCTGCACGACGTTGTGTCTTTGCTTTGTTAGAAGTGTTCTATCCAGCTTGGTTAATTATAAAGTCTGCAGCAATCCGATCAGCCTTTATGCAATCATTACGAAGTTTCAAAATACCTTAAAGAGAAGTCCTTCAACATGATGCCCTCATCCTAGGCATACTGGCCTTAACATCTAGAAGCCAAAAGTAAACCAAAATTTATAAAGTCACTATTTGTGTTATCCTAAATGCCTGGGAGATCCCAAGCCGCGCCATTCATTGAATCTTATCCAACGTCTTATATAATAACACTATGGTAAGCGTAGCCCCTAGATGAAAAGAAATAAACTTAAGGTACCTGTATGGCTGAGCAAGTCCTAGTTATATTTCGGTATCTTTACCCTCATCTAACGCTTAAAAAAACTTGCGTTTTTTTATATTGAAATATTTCCAGGTTAAACCTAATCTCACTTTTGCGTGGAAAAACACATAAAATGGTTTCATTATTATATATGTATTTAAAAGAAAAGAAAAATTAAGTGATATTCGTAAAATTTATTAGAATTCAAAGAAGGCCTATTTAGGCTACACCATTTCGACACTACTCTCCGATGATTAACCATAAGTTTAATAATGGTAACTCATCGGCATAGGCATGAACGCATTATTTACTATCAATTTTAATGTTTTTACAACTCAAATATTCAGGTGCACTTTTACTAACAACACAATCTCCACTGAGGGTTAGTTCCACGATTAAGTGCCATAAAAAAAAAAGAATATACACATACCCCTCCACACCAAGTGTATATAATTCCCTAACAAAGTAGAATAATTCTCTGCATAGTTATATGTAAGTAGTTAACTAAGTGTATTTAATTCATATACAAACATTCATAATAGGTCAATACATCTCTGTTTGTGTGTGTTAATTTTTATTCATGGGTACCGAGACCAACAGTTCAAAATTAACTCTGAACGACCGACTTGAAAAGGTACTTCATGGCAATCAATTACTCCCAGAAATTTTGGCAAAAGACAGCTAAGAGATGGTCTCCAAAAGAAGTATTTTTTCAAATTTTTTTCAAAGATGTCAGAGTTGGGGTTTGAACGCAGAGCTTTTGTCTTAGTAAGCCAACACAAACGACTAGACCAGACAACCGTGACTACTATTTGAGTATATAATTCTAAACTAATTAAAAAGAAGTTGGTGTCATGAAACAGATTAACACTTTTTAAGTTGAAATCGAATACACTATCCCGCTTTAGCATACTAAAATAATACCTTTCATTTTTCTGGTGTACTAGAGCGCTCATATTTCAGTCTAGATAAAAAATAGGGAAGCAACAAAGGTGGTGAAATTATTTAATATTTACCCATTTACAGTCGAATTCGGATATAAGAACACCGTTTAAAAGAACAAATCTTATATAGGTATTTACTTTTGTTTTCTATTAAATTCAAAGTTATTTAGCTCCGTTTAAAAGATAATCCATTTAATAAAAACCGCTTAAAAGAAACAGATTTTGCGTTAAAAAGCACAAAATTGTACAAACAGAATTCCGTTTAATTGCGAATACGAGTATTAAGACTTTAACGATGACAAAAAAATTTTAACACCGGCTCATTTCTTTTTTATTTTGTGCATACCTACATTTTCAAGAGTATTGTTTATGGCAAGAATATTTATTTATTACTAGAATTGTTTATAACTTGTGTGTAATTTGTGTGTTAACATTTTCAGTATAGGATTTTAGTAAAACATATCGATGTGTTTTACTTTTGTTTCAATAATATTTTAAGAGTTCATTTAAATGAAATAATTTTGCATTTATTCGAAGTCCTTTTAAAGGAAAATTCCGATTTTAAAAAAAACAAATGTTATTTTTTACATTTTATTATAACCGAATTCGACTGTATATCATATTTTTCTTTTTTTTTTATTTAAATGAGATTTAAAATTTATTAACTTATTTAAATATAATGTGATAAATATGTTAAGTGCTTAAATAAATCATTTTTGAAATTTAAATAAAAAACAACAACAAAATATATATCACGAAAAAATAAAATTAAGCCGATTTCAAGCTTAAAAACTTATGCAAAATTTTTTTTTTCTTTTCTTCATTTATTTTTCATGCAATAAAAAACAGGAAATTAAAAAAAAAAAAAAAAAAAACAAACAATCATAAAAAAATATTTATTATATAAATACACTACAGTTAAAATTAATGCTTATATGATACAAAAAAAAAAGCTTTTATATATTTTACAGACACGAGAAAATCAACGTTTTGTATCGAAAATAAAAACAAAAAATTAAAAAAAAAATATATCTCTCACAGTAAACTTCTACTTTTACAATTGACACCTGCTGATACTCACTTTCCTACATATTGCGAAACATTAAATAAAATTGATTGAGTATTTAAAGGAAAGTTTCAAAATTCCGCACAAATAAACAGAGTATTGCATGTCACCTCTCTTTACTGGAAATTGTTTTGTGTATATCGAACCCTCTGATGTCCGTAGTTAACGTTTAATTAATAAAATATACAAAATATTTAAAAAGGCACATACAGTGGTATAAATTTGATTGGCAGCACTTGAATTTCATTTAAAGTTGTACTCTCTTTATTTACTTTATTATTGCTGTTTTAAATTTACACTATTGGCCGAAGCGAGAAAATTAAGGTTAAAAAAATTGTTTTGAATTAAAAAAACCTGCACCATTTTTTAAATTTGTTTAATTGGGTAATTTAATTTAATTTGGTTTGATACTATACAAGATATTGACAATAATTTTCAGAATTGGGTTAATATTGGTGAGTACAAGCGTTAAAAATTATTATTTTTTTTTTATTCATTCAATGAGTAAACTCTTCAATGGCCAAATACAGTTTACAATTACAAGTATTTTTTTTTTTACATATTGACATGCGACCATTATTTATTATATTAAAGCTAAGATTAAATTAAAACAGCTTCAATATTAAAGGTAGAAAACGTAATCAGTTATGTATTGCAGCCATTCATCATTTTGTCTGTTAAAGAATTGTTCACTTAAATTAATAAGTTTTTTAGGGCATACTGGTAAAGAATAAGAAAATTATCTTAATTCATTAGGTAAAAGAGTGCTCGATCGAGCAGCATTGATTAACAATTATCTTCCAAAGAACGAATTATTAATTAAGAATATATATACATAATTGATAATTTTTTGAGGAAAGTGAACAGTTAAACCGTTGTGCTGAAAACTATGGTGACCCGCTTTATAAGACTACAAAATTTAGGAATAAACCGTATTCTTAAATAATTCCTTGAAGAGTCAGTCACACTTCAACATTATACTGTCCTCTAAACTGACCATAAATAAATGGAATAATTTTATAAACTAAAGCCTAATCCTATTATTACAGTCAAATATAGCACATAGATATACTTCAATACGGTAAGATGCTTGAGACATATAAATAGCATGTCTATTTTTTATGTTACGTGAAACGGTACAACATATCAAAAAGAAACTATATATGAAAAAAAGTTTAAAAAATAAGAAAAAAAAAAACAAAAAATAAAGGGCATCATACCTCTGGTAAAGACAGAGCAGGAAAAAAATCATTTGCATGCTTTAATACAATTTTTGGTCACTACTAGTCCTCAGATGCCTTCTTTTCTAAACTACTAACAAAAAACCTACAAGTAGTTTAAAGATGTGGCATTATTAACTACAAAAAATATAATCATTGTAAAACAGTTTAAACAACAAAAACAGTTGCGACATAAATATAAAACAGCAGAAAGTATAACCGGTACTAACAAATTAAATTTGGATGGTAAAAAAGGTCAATTAGTTAAATTTATTTGTTTTTATGTAGAGAAATAATTCTGTTGTAATAGTGATCTTGATGGGTTTGTAATACTATATGAGTTTATACAAAAATCGTTTTTAAGAATGTTTAAACACGCTAAAATTTTATAATTGTCTTGAAAGTATGGTCTTTTAAGGTTGTTATGGGATGGTCCTACAGGAAGGTTTGACATTTGAAACTCTAAATCTTTTTTTTTATATAAACTAAAACTAAGGGGGCTATACCCCTACCTATGCCGTGCGTTGTATTGGAATGTTTGAAGATTTAATTCATATAGTACCATTCCTTGAAATAATCAATAGCAAGTGACCCATCTATAGATGTTAATTTTTTGTTTGTTGTAAAGTGGTGAGGATCTCTGTATTGTTTATATATTTCTATCCTTGCTTTTTAGTTCTGCATATTAACCAAGGCGCTTTTTCCTGATCATTCATTTGATAGACCAAAGGTGGTTAGAGTAGAAGTCTATTTCTTACTCAATAATAAGGTCAACGAAACTTATTGATACAATTTATTTTAAAATTTTGAAATGCTGCAGAATTTTTTTGTTTTTTAAATTCTCCAGTTCTGTGGCTCGAATCTGGGTTGCTTAATGTTGCAAGCGAGCGCTCTAACTACTACACAACTCCACCCCCTGTCAAAGACTAGTGGGTTTTATAGTCTGTTTTATAAAATTTCCATTGATAGATATAGTATTCATTAATGGACGCAAATAATAAAATTGTATTATCAAAATGGGCTTTTTGATCGGCCAACGTTTTCATCAAAAAATCAACTTCAGATATGAGGTATTGTTGTTGAACGAAAAACTACGTGTGCCAACAAAATTGTGGAAATTGGGGAGATCACAACCCACATTAGATTCAAGGGCTTCCAATGCATTCCGAGAAAGCACTGTTTTGTCAGTAATTTTAAGCTTGCAGCTCAGCGTCATCAGTGCATGGGTCGATTTTAACTCAGTTCTTTTGACATCAATTGAATGTTTTGCTCATAATTTTAAGCTGGAGGCTCAGCGTCATCGGTGCATGTTTCACAAAATACTTTGGCCTGTTGAATTGTCAGCAGCAAGCAGAATGGGTTAATTATAACTTATAACTTTTGACATCAATTATATGGTCTTGATGTTGTTTCAGCAAGATATCGCTATGGATTATGCCACATTCGATCGATTTTAGAGCATCGTAGTCAAGGAAAATTAGATATTTCATATATGCTTCATGCCATGATGATCATTTAAGCATTGTTATATTTCACACATTATAGCATTAATAAAAAACTTCAATATTGTTTCATAAGCTATGTTTTAAATTAATTTAAGGATAAGATGCGCTTAATGAAGGACTTACAAAAGAACTTCGTTCTTTTAACTCAAGCGTTTTAAGAAGAACTTCAAAGTTTCAAGCATTTTGTACTTTTATAAATTGCATGCGTAAAATACATATTCCAAGAATTTAGGCAAGTATGTATTAAAACTTTGGCATTATTTCTGAACAGTATTTTTAAAGACAATTTACATGTAAATAAACAAGAGCTTGGAATTAATGAACTGAACTGTAATATTTGATTTTTTTTAATTATATTATTTGCGGTGAAGGAGAAAATAAGGAAATGAGTTAACGAACAGTTTAATAACCGCTACAACTTTAACATGAAATCCATGTTTTAGTAAGCACTACATTTTCATTATAATTATATCGGTGTATATTCTTATAGTATTTATGTCACAAAAAGCAATCAAAAGCTACGAAATTTAAAAAACATTGATTTACTTAGCATTTTTTCAGATACTTCTAATAAAAAAAAAAAAAATCTTATAACTTAAATACAATTTAAAAATATGACTGACATATAAAAGCGTAATAAGTGATTGCTGCGAGAAGCTAGGCCGTAATTCTGACAGAGGATTATAATAGCCATTTATAGATGTATGTAAGTTTTCTCGCCAAATGATTTAATAATTTTAATACCGGATAAATACTGGCAAAGATAAATAACAAAAAGGAGACAAACATCACTGAAAAAGGGTTTTTTCAGAATAACTTCTGAATTTAAGGGCGCTTCCGTGTTCAATATTTTTTTTTTTTTAATATAATTTGTAATGTACATACTCAACTAGACTTATGGCCCACGCCACCGTGATATTGTTCAAAAACTTTAAAACAGAAATACCAGGTACGAATGATTCATATGTATTTCTATACTTGAGTTGTAATATATAACGTATACGCTACGTTATACAAGACCATTTGGTGTAATAAAAAAATATAATTATTACACAGGTTTACAAATTTTTAATTTGGAAAAACACCAAGGTGAAAGATTTCACTAGGAAATGGATAAAATCGAGAGACGTTACAAAGGCTGGTGGGATGAATAAATGATGCCGGACAATTGTTGGTTCCTCATTTGTGAAGATTCATCCGAAAAAAAAACGCAAAAGTTCAAGTTGCTCATCATTTTAATTTAAATTTTTTGAATTTACTCTGATTATACTGTGTGAGCAATGAAAATGGAAATATTGTCGTTCCACAAAATCCTTAATAAAACCTTTTTATTTCATCCGATTTTATTCAAAATACACTTAAAATATTGGTAATTAACCTTTAACTACTGAGGCGGTGGTAAATTTTACTCTCTCTTTATATTTGTTTAATTTATTTTCTTCGGTGGAGCGCTATCAATTTCATTTTCATAGTATCTTCTTATATTCCCATAGTTGTTATTCAGTTGAGTTTTGGCTGCTGTTGGGTTCGTGTGAACAGAGGTATGCATGTGTTGGTGTAAAATTTACCACTTCTCAAAGAAAACGTGTTTTTTTAAGAAAATATTTTACCACCACTACCCAATAAGTGTAAGTATTTAATGTAAAAAAAATACCACTCATCAGGATTGACGTTAGGTTGTTATAGAATTAATTTGACCACTCCTCCGTTTTATTGCGGTTTATGCTTGCAGACTATATCGAAATTAAACAAACTTAGTAATTTAGAAAGAGCTATGCTGCTTCAATAAGTAGACGAAATCAGCGACGTTGATGATGAAATTGCTGATGCAGATTTTTGCATTCAGGAAAGCGATACAACACAAAAAAGGCCTACATAGATTACTATGGAACACAATTATCAGTATTTTAGGAGCAGACTATGTAGCTTCACCTTCAGTAGTGCAGACAACAACTTCCAGGAAGCTATGCTACATAATCCCTAGTGAGCTAAAACGCCAAAATTCCCACTTTTACTTGTATTGTACCAAGCCTATGTGTCTGGGATGCAGCAAACGCATATGCTTACATAGTGCAAATACGAAGTTCGATGAAAAAAAATATCTCTATCAGCCTATGATCTCCATTTTTTCTTAAATATATATATTTGTTTTCGTTTCTTTTCCATTTGTTATTTTATAATCTTGGCTGTGAAAAATTCCTTTTATGTTCCTGATTATCTTTTAATAATTTTTTTTTTTTAAGTTTTAGTATGTACTGTTTTTTAGTTTTAAGAAAAGTGGCTATGAAGTAAAATCCTTCTTTTGTTATACTAAATGTTTGAGTTTTTTATTTTTATAATCCTATTTATATAAAAATGTGTTTTCTTGTTCTTTTAAAAACAAATTATTAAAAAAAAGAAATTTTGTTGGCAAAATGTTTTGGTAAAACCAAAGGTGGTAAAATTTACCACCACTTCAATAACTATGTTCAAATTTTTCACCTCAGTAGTTAAAGGTTAAATAAACTATTTGGTAAGAGAATAAAATATTCCAGATCTTCAATATAACGTAGGAAAAATTTTAAATGAAAATGAAAAAGTGCCATATCTCAGCGATTTCTTATCAGATAGAATTTTCCAGCATATCGACGGAAAAGACATTCAATTACCTTTCCATCGATATATCAATTATCTCGATAGGACTTTTTGTTTGGACTCCACAAGGGTTTGGTTAGGGCCATACACCGAAAAACACAAAAGTACCGTTATCTAAAAAACGGTTCTTAGGAAAAAAATAACAGCATTTTTCGTGTTCAGGAGGTCCGAGTTAACTTATCTAGGCATGTGGGGTTCTTGGTATTTTTTGGCTGTAAACCAGTGTTATAAGCAAAAATTTCATTAAAAATATTCTAGTTTAATTAATTAAATAACAAAAATAATATATACCTTTAACCAAATATACCAATCTAAGTACGTACATTTTAAATGTAGATTGTTTTTAAAGAAATTAAAAAAATTAAATTTTATATAAGAATTTGAAAAATTTTTAGTCATAAATGGATTTTCCATAGGGCGTAATTAAAAACATTGGCAATCAATGAAATATAATTACCACTGTAAACATTTTGTGCACCGGTTTCTCATCAGCAAATTTTTCTGTCATATGTGAGTGTAAAATTCTTTGAAATATATGTTTACGGCTGTAATCAGTGATATGACAAAAAAGTTTTCATGTTATTCTTTAGTAAGAAATTTGTAGTATCACCATCTTTCTCAACTTCATCATGAAGTTGTCTGAATGATAGATATAAAAATTTTTCAAAATTCAATATGTTTTGTCTGTTTTCCTTTAATTTGCCATAAATATTTTTATATGTGTTTTAAGTTCAACCTACAGTAAGATTTTATTTGTTGCAATAATTACTAGTAAAATCTCAAACTATGTACACATACATATTATATATATAAGCTTTTTATATTTTTTAACTTAAAATAATGGTAGTAAAATAAAAATAATAATAAAAAATTCTTTGAAATGCTCGTTATTTCAATTAGCTAATTCAGCCATATACAGTCTCCTACCTTTTAGTGAATTTTCTTAATTTTCTTTCTTGACACCTTCGGTAATCGTCTTGTCAGCTTGTGTGTTCGTTTAAAGTTTGCTACAAAAATTTGCTTGTAAAATGAAGAGATGTTTAGGTTTTAATATCGTTAGATTGAGTTTTTTGTTTTTTAAGCATTAAACACATAGACGACAGCAAGCAGCAGGCAGCAAGTTGTCAAAATTAGAATACACACGTTTATATGAAAACGATTATTTTAAAGGCAGCACAGCAAAACCCTAGACAAAAACCTTTGCTGCTGCTGCCCAACTTAGACTAATTTCTATTTTTTGAGGCAGCAAAGACTTATTAGTGTTGTCAATACAATATTAAATAAATACGACCAAAAAAATACTTCTTATTACAAAGAAAAAAAAATTGTTCATTAATAAAGAAAATAACAATTAAAAATTTTTCACATTACAAGTCGGTATTTATTAATTAAATTTAAGATGTTAAAGTTATGTTTGGTGTCTCGCAAGGATCAATATGCATTGTTGTTTAAAATACATGCATAATGTGCTGGGAGATGCTATGAAGCGGCTGAATGAATAACGAACTGCGTTATGTCTTATTACAAAAATGCAAATGTGTGATGCACCAAAATATCATTCTGATCAGGAGATTTATTTGGGAGATATGCAGCCGTACCAGTTGAGAAATACATTTCAGCATTTCAGAATTTAACGGGCAACATCAACGGCGATGCAAAAATTATTATTTTAGAAGGGTATTATATTAATGTGTTACCAAATAACTTGAGATTAGAGCAAAAGAGCATGTGGAAAATTAGCAAGAAATATATTTTGTAAGTGAATTTTGTAGTAAAGTTTTTTAATACTATCTAATAATATATAAATAAATTAAAATAAAAAATGTATATCATTTTAAACAAGCGTATTTATTTTTGCGGTTTTGTAGGCATGAAAGTGGTATCACTGAAATATTTATTTCAACAAAAACACATGTTCATTATTTTATTTGTTTTTGTATTGTTGTGCTGTTGCTGCCTTCAAAATATTTATGCAGCTGATAGCATGGCAGCAAATATTGTCGGCTGCATTTGCTGCTTGCTGTCATGCTGCTTGCTGTTGTCTATGTGTTTAATACTTTAATTAAAATATTAAATTACATAGCGTTGAACAATCTTCTTGCAGGTAAATAGATTCATTGTGATCGTAAATTTTTCAACAGGTTATATTTCTGATCACCTTATATAAGGATTTCTATTTAAGGATTTGTATACAATATTCAATTACACAGCCTGTCCGCCGGGAAGGTATAAAACTTTGTTTGTTTATATATATTTATTAAATAAAAGGGAATGGATCTTTTGGTGAAGATTGTTATACTTAATGTCGGCAATTATGTATGAAATACAATATCAGATAAATGTCAGTCTCTGTTGGCTTCACAAATGCGAGCCTTACACATTTCAAACGTTATTTCATTAATTTCATCACGAGCAGTTGCTCCAGCGTTTCTGGTTTATTTGCATAAACCTTCACTTTTCATATATCCCCACAAAAAGAAGTCCGTAGCAGTTAAATCAGGCGACCGCGGAGGCCAATGAACATCACCATTTCTTGAATTAACTTGTTGTGAAAAAAGGTCTCACAGTAATTTCATTATAATACTGGCTGTACGCGATGTGGCAACATCTTGTTAGTCAAGCCAAAAGCATTCAGTTGTATCGTTAAAAAGTTTTCAATCAAATCACGATATGGTTCCTGATTGACAGATACCATTACGCCGTTTTCATTTTCAAAGAAGTAAAGTCCAATGATTTCTCCTGACAAATTGCATACCAGACTGTCACATTTAATGGATGCCAAGGTGATTGATGAACAGCTTGAGTGTTTTCCGTTGCCCAGAACCGACTATTCAATTTATTCATATATCCATTCAAACGAAAATGTGCCTCGTCACTTATTATAATTTTTTCAGTTATCATTATGATTTTTTATAAAATGTTTAAACGATTAAAACACGTCGGTTTACCGAATAGCTTAAATAACAAATTTCCCACGTATTAGCTTCATAACTGCCATATACGAACTATCAATACTAATGTTTACCAAAATGACGGCAAAACAAAGTCGTATATCTTCTCGGTGGACATCCTGTTTATATAAATTGCGTATATTACCTAAGGTTTTACATTGGAACTAATAAATAATTAAAAACATGATTTGTTTCTTTTTTTGCTAGAAGAGGTCATAATACGCAGTACAACTTAAGCTGATACATATTTATCTCCGCAAAACACCATTTGCCAGTCACTTTTACAGTGTATGGCTGCCAAAAATTATAAACTAAATTTCTCATGAAAATTAAAAAAAAAACCTGGTCTCTGATAATATATTGAAAAAGCCTCACTGATCACTTGCGATGACCTACTCCCTTAGTTTTTTTCTAAAAGCACGTTAAAACATGTTTCATATCCTATAAATAAACACAAGTTTTTTACGGTCATATATGTGCTGGTTATTTAGAGGTTTCTGTGTCAGTAAAACTACACAAGTATTTAACTACCACAAGCATTTTTTTCTTTTGTAGTATATTCGCACAATTACAAAAATACAAAAGTTAAGATACACATAAGTACACTGCAAAGAAATATAACATCGAGTGCCAAATGCGTTTATGTTTAAATTTTTCTACTTTAAAAGGTTACAGCCTTCACCCCATAACTTAAGCTTCACTATGTTTATGGAAAAATTTTAAATGAAAAAGTGAACAACTTTGAAACGCCTTTGCCATGATACTTTAGGTATTCTATTTTTAGGACCCACATAAACATTTTCGTTATAATGTTGGTGTTTTTTCTAAAGTAGCGATGGTATTGGTTGTGAGTGACTGTTTGTTACACATTAAAAATTATTTGTTCATTCAACTAATTGATTTTAAGGATTTTATATGACGGATATCCTTTGGAATGCAATAACTGTGTTTTAATTTGTCTTTATTTATGAATAGGGTTTAATATTAAAAATTATAAGATTTTTTTTTGAAAGAAGTTCGAGGTCCTCTTATACTCATTTGCAGACGTACAGGTTAAGTTTGTGAGCTAATTAATTATTTAGTTGAAAAAACATGATGAACTGAAACAAACAAGTAGGTCCTAATTTGAAAATACAACAAGACCACAGATTATGAAACACCCAAATACAAAAAAAAACAAAAGAATTAATTATTTGACAGCTGCTCTAAGCCTGAAGAATGTCGTAGGATTTAAGACACATGCGCTCCACCTAAACTCTTTAGCCCCTACTAGACTTCAGTAGTTACACAAAATGAAAACCCGTTTCTGTAGCTTCTGCAGTAAGGGTTAAAAGACATACATATTTAAATATTTTTAAAGCTTTACCAATGAACCATACACACCGCTTTGATTTTGGAAGTAAAGTGGGGAAATTTCTTTAATATTCTCTCTTTCTGCACCTGTAACACCAGGTCTAGGTCTCAACAGTCTTGTTATTATACAATATGAAATATGTGTTTTATTACAGTTGTAGAAATCTGATATACAAATACATATCTTATCTTAAAAGACTTAACCAATATGTTTAAAATTTGACTTGATCCTGTTTCCATTTAAATTTTATCCAATTCATTAGTTCATATTCAGTTAAAAGAAAATTCATTTCGTACTTCTTTTTTGGCTCCAAAATTAGAAATTGTTGACACAAAAACGTAAATATAATCCGAAGATAATCTGTTCCAAACTAACTTTTTCAGATTTTTTTTCTTGAAGCCAGTACTCATGGAAAAATATGAAGGAAAAGAGAAAGAAGGTGTGGACCCTTGAATTAAACTTACTAATATCGTATCTGAAATTGCATTCCTACATACACAATTGGCAGATTATTATAGAATATTATTGGCAGAATGACAGGTTTAAAAAGCTTTTGCATGACAATCAATAACTCTCAGAGCTTTTGTCAGAAGACTGCTGAGAGGTAGTCGCCGAAAGAAATAATATTTTCACATTTTTTTTTTTTAAGATGCCAGAGCTGAAGTTTGAACCCGGCGCTATCATCTTAGTAAGCCAACACATTAACCCCTTGACCATTGCGACTACAACTACTCGTTAGAAAACAAATTCCTTCAAAAATGTGAACAGCAATTAAATCAGTTGCTGTTAAGTGATTATTGAAAAAACGTTTTGTTTTAATCAAAGAAATGTATGAAAATAAGGGATATAGCCCTTACATTACTATCCTCTCTACTGATTGCTGCTTAAGTTTAAAACATTATCGACTATTTCCACAGAACTAGAATGTAGGGTATCAAAACGTTTTATTTAAACCCATACAAATTTCTTTAGTTCTTCTCTTTTTTTTTGCATTTAACCAGTACTGCATTATTTGGCACTGCTATTATCAGAGTTTTCTTAGTGGTTGTTTTACATGTTTGTGTAAAAAAAGTTGCTGTCGGCCGTAGTAATATTTGTATCAGAGTACAGATGTGCCAAGTCACATGTTGTCCCACTTAATCTTGCGTGTTGGTTTTCTTTTTTGAAAATTATCTGTTGTTGATGCTGTTACCGCTGTGAATTTGTTGGCTTTTTTATTTATTTTATTTCACCTTTTTTTCTTTTTCGACTAAGTTTTTAGTAATTTCCTTAAACAGAGGAAAATATAGCATAAAATAGTGTAACAAATAATTTTTTCTTATATACACAACTGGGCTGCAGGTATTGTTTTTACTAATTTGTTTATATGCTGTACAGTTCTTATAATTAAAGCAAGTTCTTTAAAAACTTTCTTCTTAATTATAATGGAAAAGTTTTTGTAGAAACATTTTTTATGGACATAAACTTGTGTTATTATATATCTTCAGCTAAAAAGTTATTAATTTTGTGTTCTTCCATTGTTTTTATAAACAATTTCATACATAATATTTGGACTGTAATCACATAGGAGTATGTCGCCACAACTTGTGGTAAAAGAAATGAGGAAGCTACTACCATAAATATATTAATAAATATAATGATACTGGCCTGACTCGGTGTAGCAGGGCAAGGAGAACATGTTAATTAAAGGCTATAGACTCTTTAGATTGTTAAACACCATTTGACTTTTACGTGATAAGGGTGACTGTATGTTCGGAAACAATTATTTATTTAGCAAAATGCCTCGAAATATGTCAGGAAAATTGCCCTTTTTTTACAGGCTGCTCACGCACACAATTTTGCTCCCAGGTGCTATGCTTTTGGAACTTCTACTTTGGCAGGAGATTTAAAGTAGAGGACCCGCATCGAGAGAATTTTTTTTTCTGGTGGCTTTATTTAAAATAAATTCGGTCTAAACCTGTGAAACGATAGATAAAATATTGACAGTTGTACCATTACTGACATTCATGAATCCTTCTCTTGGATGGTTAGCGGATAACTTATTTACCACACCACAACGGCACACGTTACTTTTTGTATGTTTTCAAGTAATTTAGTTCATTCCATTCATGGTTGTTATTATTGCAACTTTTTTGCAATTAGTAATCATTACTAATTAGATTGCAATTAGTTTTTTGTAATCAGCACTTGTGATTCATTAAAAAAATTTTTTTCAATCCAAAAAAGATATCTGGGGTTAAAAACACTCAATCTTTTATTGTAATTTCATTGCCTGTGATCATGTAATTTAGTAATCATTAAAAAGGTAGTTATTCACGAATTAAAAAATTTTGTAAACTAGCAAAATATAATCATCAATCTGACTTTTGATTGCTGTTAAAAATTTTACTATCATTGAACAATTGCAACTTAAAATTTTGCATTACGTAAGGGATAAAAAGCGTTATTTAATCTTTTTATTCCTGAAACCCACCTGAGAGAATCAATCTGTAATAAATGATAAGTTCGTAAGTAGTTATCAAAACAAAAATGATTTTGACTCGGTGACTCACTTGTTAACGTTTACTAAAATATAATTAAATCTCACTCTTCAATTTCTTATATTCGCAGCTTATCATAAAGTTGGCTTTTATATTTTGTATGGCCAGTCACATCGTTATCTGTCATTTCGTTTTGCTACCAAATCAACATTTTGCACCAAAAACTAGCTCTCCTGATACATTAGAATATATATTGATTTTAAGCTGAAAGACACTATCATATGTACATGTATGTGCATGTAAAATGCATTGTTTTAATTTAGGAAATGCCAAGTTTTTTTCCCAAAAGCTACACAGATAGCTAAGGACGACAAAAGTGCATTTCAAGAAAATGAATCAAAAAGAGCACAGAAAATTCTGTTTTGAAGGATATATAACAAAACAGACACTATTTATTTCAGAAACAGGACGAGATAGCCGAAAACGGATTGCAAATTTGGGGTCGAATATCTAAAGTGGCATCGTTAACTCGAGATATATAAAATGGGGGATAGAGCAGTTCAACTCCCGCACGACGGTATGTATACCATATGCATTATTTCCGAAATAATTTATCCACTATTATAGACTCATGCAGTAGATAATGAGATTTCAAATTTGAGTTTATGAAATAAAGTTATTGGCTCCCTTGGATAAATTTTCTCAAAAATTTTTTTATTGCACTGATCATGTGCTAATTCTGCCTTACTCTTATGTCTACAAAAATATTTACAAATGATATTAATGAAAACTAGACTCATAATAAGTATAAAAGTGACAACTTTCTTAAAGTTTTTAGTCATAAAGTTCTTATTAAGCCTTAAAAATCCACAATTGACTCTTGTTTGTAACAAGTCTACACAAAAAAGTCTTTATTCGACATATTAAACTTCATATCTCTTTTCTCATTCTGATCGTCATCTTTAGTGTCACTGATTTTGAAGCTATTCTTTCCTATACCAACTATATCAAGTAATTATTTTAATCGGAGGTATCTTCGATTTCAGGCAGAAGCCGTTCGTCATCAGAAATAAAGTTTAACACTTTGGTTTCTTCTTTTTAAATTTACAATTTGTGTTTCTATATGTAATTTTAAAGCAGCTGTTAAAGAAAGTATTTTTTAATTTTAATTTTTATTTTTTTTTTTAACTTTAATGCAAAGTTACGAGGCCTTTTGCGATATTTAAGTACGAACTTCGATATCATTGCTTACAACCAAAACTGGTCACGGGAATGTTAATTTTAGTAGTGATTTTAAATACTTCTTTTACTGACCTTACTTTTGTGAGTATTTATGTAAGTATTGGAAATGAATCGTTTAAATCCTCTGTTACCATTACAAGCATAAATAAAACGTTTTTTAAGAAAAAAAAATTATATTGAGATCGTTTGAAAGTGTGCTGGCCCAAATTTAATTCAATATTTATTCAATGAATAGAGCATAAATACAACATCCAATATGGAAGCATATAACAAATGAATAAATGAAATGTTTTACGAAATATGCATAAAAATAAATTTTGTTTAAAACAAGACTATTTGCAAGCATATTGTTTCATATTTAGCAAGTATTTGACAAAAAAAAGCGTAATCACTACAGAAGGAAAATATTTTATGCAAAAATTATATGTAAAAGTTTCTAAAAATCGATTTAAGAACAATGATAGACAAAATAAGTGCTTCAATGAATAAAATTCGTTGAAGTGAATAAAATTACTTATTGAGTTACGAGATATAAGTATAAATATAGTATACATATATTTCTTGACTAACTATTCATTTGTGATAAATTCATTTCAAATTGTTGTAATAGTTGTAATCAAAGTATTCCCTATTTTCTATTTTTTTATTTTTGTTTTTCTATTTTTTTTTTACCTAAAAAACAAACCACTTGGCAGTTGTTAAAAATCACTTTAAATTTTCTCTCAAATTAACTTTTTAGTTTATTTGGCAAACAACTTTCTTTTGTAACATTGCACATACATTTCTGATATCTTTGAATTAATTTGAGGCATGGAAAATAATTGAAGTGTGTTTTTTTCTGCAATAATTATCATCGGCAATGACTGTTTAACACTTACTATTATCATTTGCTTTACCAGAATTAAAACTATTTTAAATAATTGGAAAAATTAAGCGTAAAGAATACTATACGGTATCATACTTTACCTTGCACAGAATTGCTTTTGAGTTTAATAATAAATTCTTTCTACGTAGGCTTTAAAGTGTTATTCAATGGATGCATCAAAATTTAATAACCAAGCGAGATAATCAAAAATACTACTTACATCCTGTCGTGATGAAATACAGTATCTTATCTGTTTATAAATTCTGGCCTTTAGACTTGAACCGTTCTATTCAATCTCATTACAAAGTGGCAGCAATTAATCGCTTGAACAAGTGCTATGAGCTTAATTACTTTGCAATTTCACCAGACATTTTTGGTCTCCTCCCTGCTATTGACACCGTTTTGAAATCAAATTCATTATGTTTTTCGCACAATATTTTTTACGTAAAAGCTCAATTTTTAACTGCTTTAGCAGAAAATTTTAGTTTAAGAATTCAGTTCATTGAACTGTTGACTCTTAATTCAAGTAACATTCAAATATCGATCTGTCTTAGGCCGAGACCACGCAATGAGCGGCGGGTTTGAGGTGTAAGTGCAACCAAAAATTTCATAATTTATCGGTTACATTTTTATTTTAAAATTTGATAATCTATTATGCGATAATAGCGGTCGGCTATGTACGGATGAAATTATAAGCATTCACTTTTGCCATGTTTATACTTCGCTGAATCAAATAAAAATTAGAACAAGTTCTATTCCTGAGCGGCGCCGCTTGGCCGCTCAGTAATGCCGCTCATTGTGTGGCCACTTCAATAGTATTCCATATATGGTTATTTTAAACCGCCCACCGCTCACCGCTTTGCTGATGATTGAGTGGCCTCAGCGTTCTGAATACAGATTTTTCAAATGGCTTACAAATCTTTTGTGATTAAGTCCTCTTTCCCTAATAATGGCCATGCTGCTTTGTTTTCGAGATAATTTGTTTTTTTTTAGTGGTACGTGGTTTAAAGCGAAGTATATTTTTAACATCACAATTATTAAGTCGGAAAAGAGCAAACTATTTCGTTACTGTTTCTCTAGTTACAGAATTGCAAATATTTTCAGTAGATACACTTTCATCTTCTCTTTCCTATTTTTAAATGGAAAAAAAGTGTTTGTTTCAAAGACTATGTAGCATTGTTAAAATGTCCGCCACAACTTCTCTAGATGGATCGCTTTCGAAATGTCAAATTTACATAAATCTGTAGTTTGTGGCTATTGAAACACATCTTCAGTTTAAGAAAACCCCATAATGAAAAGTCTAACAGAGTTAAATCCAAAGCTCGCTTGTCTGTTCACATCTCCTCAACATGAGATAGAAATGCCCTCAAAACGAGCATGAAGAATAATCAATGTGGCTTGAGCTGTATGACATTTATTTGAGTTCAGTTGAGACCACATATCGTTAGTCTTCAAATCATTCACTTCAGTTTTAAAAAGTTGATAATCAGCGACCTATTACCCTGACTGTTGACAGGGCTGGCCTGGGCGATGATGTCATGAATTCACAATATACAAAAGCAGTAACATTTTTCAGATTCTTTGTGAGCTAATATGCATTTGAATCTTTCTTTTGTTTGCTTATTCATCAAGAAATGAGCCTCATTGCTGAAACTGGTTTTTTTAAGAAATTTTTCTTAGAGTACCCAACAAAACATATATTTTGGTAAAAAATTTTTATTATTTGCACTTGATCTTAAATGCTATATCTATCTGTTATGATTTGGCAAAAAAAAAAACTGAACAAATTTTATCGCGTTTAACAGTGAAGCTTTAAAAAAATGGCCGTTGTCAACAGTCAAAGCTAAAGAGTCCCTTTTGTAAGACACTTTACTTATGACTCAAAATTGAAAAAAAAATTCAAAGCTGATGGTTTTGAAAAGAGAGTGTGACCGAAATTCGTTTATAAAGTGTGTTTTAATAACAATAATTTCTACTATTTTATTTTTTAATATTTTTTATGTAGTTGATAATGGTTGTGTTCTTTAGAGTTAGCCTGCATAATACTTAGTTTTCTCTAACCTGCTTTAGTTGAAAATATATATTAAATCAATTAAAAGTTTTATTACCAAAAATAGTTGAACATTTTAAAGTCCTTTTATTGTATAACACTTTTAAGCAAACAAATCGATTGTGGCTTTGAGCATTTGAATTCAATGACTTTCTCCAAAATATAAAAGGGGTGGGTTGAGAATTACAATGCTGCTTTACTGCCTTTAAACGCAAAGTAAATAAGTTTTAGAAGTTTCTGCATTTTAGAAAAATTAAAAACAAGATAAACTGCAGTTTTATTTTGGGAAGAAGTTATAGAACAAATTTTTTAAAGCCTACACTGTAAGGATTGGTAGAATAAAAGTGTGTGAACATTAAAGTTTTTTAAACTTTTAAACACATTTGATAATAATGTTTTCGGAAATATAAAAATGCATTAAACTCTTCAAGTTTCCCAGGTAACTCAAATTTTCTTTATGTATAAATAAAATAAATAAATTATAATTCTGCTTTGATTCAAGAAAAGAAAAGAATTTAAATTTTAGTGCCTGATTATGTATTGCAATAACACAAAAATTTAAACTTGTTTTCCTTTGTTTTTTTTTTTTTTTTTTTATTTCTGTTTTAGATTTTGACTACTAAAAGAGGATTTTTCTAATAATATTTTTTCCAACAGTGAAGCTTTTTTTTAACCCAGTGTTTTGGTCAACAAGCAAAATCGTCAAATATGGGGTTCGAAAAACACAAAATAAATTATGAAAATTAATTACGAATGTTTGGTGCTCATCGTAGTCTGTTGTTATCATGAGTCTGTATTTAACAACAAAACTGTTTTGTGAACTACAAACCATGACTTATTTTGTCTTTATTGCATGAGAAATTTAACATTTCCTTACTTTCGCATTTTGACGACGTAAATTTGTTATCAAGGTTTATTTAACGCCGTGGGGTATTTTTTTTAAGACTATTTTTAAGACTGTTTCAATTTGAAGAGTTTCTTAAATTATTGCCGAGCTATAGCATTAAATGTACGCAGAAATAGTAGAAAACATAATATACACGCTGTCATTTAGGTGGCATTATTTTGGGTACAAATTGGCAATATCCAAACAGTATAAAAAACTAAATTTTACAGAAATCGAAACTATATGGGATGTTTTAGATTTTACTTTCAAAACTGAAGAACGGATAAAAAAACTCTAAAAGCAAAAACATGTTAGTTTTTATATTCATTTTCATTCATCAAGGTTCTTTGTAAGTCGATTTATATCCATTTATTTATCGGTTTTCGTTTTCTTGAGTTTTGGTGTAAGATACGATATCCAAAAAAATCAGGTTGAAATACTGCGATAACTACGAAATTACATTTAAAGTTGCCGCGTAAGCGAATGTTAAGTTTTACTGAATGAGCACCGAAGAAAAAAGTTTGAATCCGGGGAGTTAAATTGTTGACGAGTCTTACTTACTTACTTAGCTGGCCATAACAACCCGTTAACGGGTTTCGGCCTGCCTCAACACTAGTCTCCAGGCGTCTCTGCTAAGCGCACGCCTTCTCCAGTTGGTCACACCAATTGATGACAGGGCTCCATCTACCTGGTCTTTCCAACGTAAACATGGACGTCCTCTACGTCGACGTCCAGTGACCTTCGCATCGAAAACCTTTTTCGCTGGAGCAGATTCTTCCATCCGAACAACATGGCCGAGCCAGCGCAGCCGCTGGATGTTAATGCGCTGGACAACATCTACGTCGCCGAGGAGCTCATACAGCTCATAGTTGGTCCTAATGCGAAACTCATCGCCTTGCTTCAGTGGACCAAAGATCTTGCGAAGAATTTTTCTCTCAAACACTCCCAGGACCGCTGCATCGGCACAAGACAGCGTCCATGCTTCCGCACCATAGAGAAGCACCGGGAGAATAAGCGACTTATAGAGTGTTAATTTCGTCGCACGAGAGAGGTCTCTATTACTAAACTGCCTACCGAGACCGTAGTAGCACCTGTTGGCCAGTGTAATTCTTCGCTTGATCTCCAGACTGACATCATTCTTGCTGGTAATGGCGGTGCCAAGGTAAATAAATTCCTTGACCACATCGAATGTATAGTTGCCGGCTGTAACCTGGGAGCCGATACGTTCAACATCCCTACTCGTCGACAACATGTACTTCGTCTTGCTCTCATTTACCGCCAGACCCATTTTAGCAGACTCTCGTTCAATAGCATTAAAAGCTGCGGTGACATCTCGCTTGGTATGCCCAATGATGTCTATGTCGTCGGCATACGCAAGGAGCTGGACACTTTTATTAAAAATAGTGCCATTACGATGTACACCCGCCTTTCGCAAAACACTCTCCATGACGTAAGTTGAAGAGGTCGCAGGATAAGGGATCGCCTTGTCTGAAACCTCGCACGGTATTAAAAGGCTCGGAGAGGTCTCTTCCTACCTTGACGGAGCTGCAGGAGTTGCTCAGCGTCACTCTACATAGCCTTATCAGCTTAGCAGGAATACCGAGCTCAGACATTGCGGCATAAACGCGATCCCTTATTGGGCTATCGAAGGCTGCCTTGTAGTCGACAAAAAGATGGTGTGTGTCGACTTGACTTTCATGGGTCTTCTCCAGGATTTGGCGCAGTGTGAATATCTGGTCAATGGTGGACTTACCAGGTCTGAAGCCGCACTGATAAGGTCCAATCAGTGAGATGGCGAATGGCTTCAGTCGTTCACACAATACGCTCGTAAGAACCTTATATGCGATAGGGAGGAGGCTTATACCCCTGTAGTTGGTGCATATCGTGGGATCTCCCTTTTTCAGGATGGGACAGAGAGCACTAAGATTCCAATCGTTGGGCATACTTTCCTCCAGCCATACACTGCAAATGAGCTGGTGCATGCACCTAACCAACTCATCGCCTCCATACTTGAAGAGTTCAGCTGGCAAACCATCAGGTCCAGCTGCTTTATTGTTCCTCAGTCGCCATATGGCAACCTTGACCTCTTCATGGCTGGGGGACGGGATCTCGACGTCGTCGTTAATGATTGGGTCCGGCACAGCATCTCTAGAGGCGGAATTTGTGTCGCCATCGCCCTGCAGTAGATTAGAGAAGTGCTGTCTCCATAATCTTAGTGTTCCTTGTGCATCTGTAACCAGGTTACCATGTTCGTCTCTGCAGGAGGTTGCTCCGGGCTTAAAACCAGTAGTAAGACGCCTTATCTTTTTATAAAAATTTCGAGCATCATTTCTACTCCTGCACATCTCGATTTCCTCACGATCACGCCTTTCTTGCTCCCTTTTCTTTCTCCTCAATAGGCGTCTCTCTTCCCTCCTCTTCTCTCTGTACACCTCCACAGTTGCTCTTGTAGTGGTGGACTGCAACGTTCTTCTGTAGGCAGCATTCTTTGCCGCAGTGGCCTCACGACACTCTTCATCGTACCATTGGTTTCTGCGTGGAGGACGCTCAAAACCAAGGACTGTTTCGGCAGCGTTGCGCAGAGAGTGAGCAATGTGAGACCACTGTCCACCAATACTTTCGAGAGAGGACGGGATGCAATGGAGCTCATTAGAAAGACGATCGGAAAACGACCTGGCTGTCTCTTGTGATCGCAGCTTTTTGATGTCCAGCTTCCCTCGAACACTAGAACGTGCCATATTCGCTGCGCATATGCGCAGTCGCATCTTGGCTGCGACAAGATAATGGTCCGAGTCGACATTTGGACCCCTAAATGTGCGCACGTCTAGTATACTGGATACATGCCTTCCATCAATCACAATGTGATCGATCTGGTTGGTAGTTGATCGATCGGGAGAGAGCCAGGTGGCCTTATGGATATCGAGATGCTGGAACCTGGTGCTACAAACTACCATGTTTCGCGCCGCGGCGAAATCGATCAGTCTCATGCCGTTCAGTGAGGTGGAATTATGAAGACTGAACTGTCCGACAGTGGGGCCAAAGATACCTTCACGTCCAACTTTCGCATTGAAATCGCCGAGGGCAATTTTGGCGTCATGTGCCGGACACTTATCGTATACATCCTCGAGCTTTGCGTAGAAAGCATCTTTGACCGCATCATCCTTCTCTTCCGTCGGGGCGTGCACGCAAATAAGGCTGATATTGTAAAACTTTGCCTTTATTCGGATCGTAGCAATTCTTTCGTTAACGGGTGTGAACTCCGAGACAAGATGGCGAAGTCTCTTACTTACTACGAATCCGCAGCCAAATTCGCGTCTCTTGTCATGGCAGCTGTAGTAGATGTCACATGTTGCTTGCCTCGTACAACCTTGTCCTATCCATCGCATTTCCTGGATGGCGGTGATGTCAGCCCTGCATTTTGTGAGAGCATCCGCCAATTGGATAGAGGCACCCTCCCTATAAAGGGTTCTCACATTCCAGGTGCATATCCTTAAATCATAGTCCTTAAAACGTTTGCCAAGTTCGTCAACATAAAAGGGGGTCCGTTTAGAGGCTTTGGTTTTAGCTTTCATTGAAGAATGTTTTTTACGTGGTGGGTTTCAAGCCCTACGCACAACCCAAATTTAAAGTCCAGGGGATTGGACAATCGCCGCATACATTAGTTAACAAGCTAGCGGGTGCTAGAATGTCATCCAGGAGGGCCGCGTGGAGGCTGTATGTCGACTTGAATACAACGGGAACAAGGATCGTTCTGGAGGCCGCCAGGTTGACCCCAATCAGAGACTTTGCCTTGTCCGAAGTATCCCATCCATCCCCTTGTTGACGAGTCACATAAAATAAAATAGCTTGTTAAGAATTGTCAGGCCGAGGTGTATCATAACAGGATTTAATTTATAGTTTCTCTACATGCCTGGCTACATTTCATCAGTTTACAACTGAACAATTCTTATGTAAAGACGTTTATTCTTTCGACTTTGACCACTAAATATTTTTGGTATCAATATTTTATGTACTAGAATCTTGTCGTTGATATCTGAAACTATATGGTAATACTGTTTGGGGTCTGTCGCTTATAGAAGTTGTTCTACGTATGTGACTTTATGAAAGAGGGCTCATTTGATAGAATTGAGTATTGATTTTTGGTTGGTATCATATATCTTCTATAATATTATACTGTCAATTGCGGTTATTCAGTCTACATAATCGCTCTGGTAATCTGCAATACGATTTGGGCGAACCTAAATTTGTGTTGCTTAGGGTGCAATCCTGGATGGTATAATATTTTGTCTGATTATAAGTTTTTAGAAAATAAAGGGGAATAGAGGTTATATTGATAAATGATTTATTTAGTGTCGGCATTTATGTATGTAATAAAAATATCCGATGAATATCCTTTTCTGTTAGCCTCACAAATGCGACCCTAATGAGGAAGTTTTTAATTATACTCTCAGACATTTTATGCGGTAATGCATAAATTGTATTACGAATATTTTTTTTTTAGTTGCTCATCATCACAAAAACAAGTCATCTCAGGTGACCTGGTGGCCAATAAATAACAGCATTCCATTGTAATCCTGGCTGTATACGATATGGCACCGTCTTGTTGAAACTACATGTTACTCAAGATAGTCAAGTTTATCGGCGTGAACTATCAATTTCACTTACATACATACATACATACATAACGGGCCTTTACAACCCTGTGTCAGGATTACGGCCTAGCTTCTCGCAGCACTCATGTTGTGTGTGTAAATTTTTTATCCATGAGTACCGGGACCTACAGTTTAATATCGACTCCGAACGATAGACTTGAGAAGCTTGTTCATGGCAATTAATTACTCTCAGAGCTTTTGCCAGAAGACTGCTGAGAGGTAGTCGCCGAAAGAAATATTTTTATCATATTTCTTTTTTTTTTTGAAGATGTCAGAGCCTGGAGTCGAACCCAGGACCCATGTCTTAGTAAGCCAACACACTAACCACTAGACCACGGCACTACAGAAAATAGTCTAGGGGTCTTATATCGTACGATCCTGGAGGCCAATTGATGGGTCAAAAACATGAAACTATGCGGTTACCAAATTGATTGTGGAACGACTCTGTGACATGGTCGCCATGGATTGTAACGTTCTGATCAGAATCGTTTTTAAAGGAGTATGATTCACTGATGCCTCCAGCAAATAGTCAGTTTTTATGGATGAAATACGGCATTTTTTTTTTTTTTTTTGCTAGTTTAGGCTTTGTGCAAGTGATTATTCTTTATCTGGGCATTCCTAATATTCGTCAGTGTTGTCAAGTTGGTAGTCGTTGTAGTATAGTGGTTAGAGTGTTGGCTAGCTAAGACGATAGGGCTGGGTTCAAATCGCAGATCTGATATCTTGAAAAAAAAAGAAATATGAAAAAATTATTTCTTTCGTCGTCTTCCTCTCAGCAGTCTTCTGGCAAAAGCTTTGGGAGTAATTGATTGCCATGGAAAAGCTTCTCCAATCTGTCGTTCGGAGCCGACCTTAAACTGTAGGTTCCGGTATTCATGGATAAAAATTAACACACACAACATGAGTGCTGCGAGAAGCTAGGCCGTAACCCTGGCGCAGGGTTGTAATGGCCAGTTATGTATGTATGTATGTTGTCAATATGGTCTTTCATATTACACGTTATACCCACTAGCAGAAGAATGTCAATCTCATGTTAATATAAGTTTAAACCGGTATTTTCAAATACAGCTGTAGTGTTGTCTTTCATGTTCTCTCATTCAGAACCCTACATAAGAATAACAATTGAATTCCTTGCAATATATTCCAAAACCATCTGGCATTTGGTATTAGGAAATATGTATAACTTCTTGTATATAAGGATCATAAAGCCTTAAAAATTGGGTTAAACATACACCGATTTTGAGCCAATGCTTTTATTTTACCCACACTAGTTCAAGATCGATTGTGTCTTCTACGGCTTTTTTGTACATATAGTTTTATTAAAAAAGATTTCCTGCTAGGTATACCTATGTAAATAGATACCATTTTTTATAAATATATTTTTTTATTGTACTGATGATACATGATGGTACACATACGTTTTTTTACAACTTTTATGTTGTTCATCATATTTTAAAACTTAAGTAAATAACAGAAAATATTTTTTTTAATTTTGTAAAAAAAATTATAAGCTGTGCTTATTGCAAAACGGTAAAATTAAACTAAAGAAAAATATTTTTGTATTATATTTCATTTTACACATTTATATGACGTAATAGAAAAATGAAATCTTTGAACAAAAAAATTATTTCTCTACAAATCATGTTAGAAAAATAAAACTTTTCTTTTGTATTTCTGGTTTTTTTTTTCTTTTTTTACTTCTGTGTCATAAATTACATTACAAGAGTATTAAACACACATTATTTGCACACCGAGTAACATCATGTGCTAACAATAAATACATGTGCTGCACTTGATATTTTTAACTGTTTATTATAATAATACTTTGTATACAATCTCAGTTGTAAATCTGGATGAAAATAAAGGATATTTGAGTGAAAGTGCTGTGGCAAGAGGTCGTTACTGAAAATAGAATTAGTGTGGGTAAGAGTGGCTTCTTTCGTAATGTATTTGAGACAAACCACAAGAAGTTAAATAATATTTAAAATGTACTAAAATCCACAAAAACCTCAAGAATACAATGCAACCACTTGCAGCAAATAAATGCATATTCTGTGCAAGAAACTTAAAACAACCAAATGTTCTATTGCTTATCAAGTGCCATGGCACTCACACTCTCATTCATCCCGTTGAGGATGTGAAGGATGAATAATTTTCAGTTGCAGTTGCGACAACAGCAACTGGCTGTACCTCTATGTATGTTTCAGAAATATGCATGTGGTTATAAAACATGCAATGCATATATGATTTTTAAACCTTAATAATTTTGAGCAATTTTTCTTTTTATTTCTCTTAATATTTTTTGCAACATTTTGCTTTGCATTTTATAAACTTCGACTCAGACTTACTATTCTCGATAAGGAATCTAGGCAATTTTTTGCTTCAATGCCACACACTAAACGAATTGTATAAAAGAAGAAAAAAAATATATATATACTCGTATATGTATGTATACATATGTATGTATGTATGTACATTTCGGTTTTCTTTTTTTCAGTTCAGTTGAAATATATTCATAAAAGATGAGAAACAAAAAAAGGTAAACCTAAAATATTTTTAAAGGAAAGAAACATAAGAAACAAGAATATAGTTTTGCATCAATTCAATAGTGATTTGGGTTTTATTGCTTTGTGCTGCATTACACTTTATTTTCATTGAACATATTTACGTGTTTATACACTTTTCCTAATAACAATTATATACATTTGAGATGAAAACTATAAGTTCACAAGCTTGGGTTAGCATTTATGATAAACAAAAAAAAAAACAGTAAACAATTTAATTTAAATAAACAAAAAGAAATCTTGGCTTTATGGGTAATAATAAGTATAATATAGATTCTATATTAATGAAAACGTGAAATGTAATACCACTGTAGCACATTTTTCAGCTTTAAAATCTTGAACCAATTGAGACCCCCAAAATCAGGAAGTTTATGATGGTAGAAGAAAAACCCTAGCTGGGTTTCAAATAATTATTAGCTAAGGTCTTTTTTTTAATTAATTTTTGAAGTTTTTGAATAGGTGGTGGATTTTAGAACAATTTTCAAACAACATGTACTGATTCTTAAGTCTATATCTTATGAATGCAATAGTCAAAATTACTATACTATGTTTCGAAATGCTTCATCACCATCTTTATTGAAGGCTTTAGGTTCTCTGGTTCTTATGGTTCCTGACTTAGAATGAGCCCGTGCTACAGGATTTGACCAAAAATTAAGATGATAATTATGGATGTTTTAAATATCTGGATAACTCTAACTGTAATAAAGGTTTCATAGCTATTTCTTATTTTAATATTAAAATCAATTTTTGGTTTTATTTTTCATACTACGATGGAATTAAATTCTATTAATTAATCAAAGAGGCCATTACAACTCTGTGTCAGATTTACGGCCTAGCTTCTCGCAGCACCCATGTTGTGTGGGTTAATTTTTTATCCATGAGTACCCGGACCTACAGTTAAAAGTCGACTCCGAACGACAGATTTGAGAAGCTTGTTCATGGCAATTAATTACTCTCAGAGCTTTCGTCATAAAACTCTAAGAAGTAGTCGCCGAAAGAAATATTTTTTTTTATATTTCTTATTTCAAGATGTCAAAGCCGGGGTTTGAACCCTGGGCTCAGGCCTTAGTAAGCCAACACATAAGCCACTAGATCACGGCGATTACCTTTCCTAAATGTCAGGAGTTATATAATATTTACTACAAAATATGAATACTACCAACAAACAGCGTGGTAACGAAAAGTAACCTTACTTATACAATATTAATTATTGGAATAGATATTACTGTAGCAAAGTTCACAATTTATTTCAACCTTAATTTTGGTGTACTTATTACTTTACCCATATGTAACTAAATTTCAAATATTGTATTTTCTTAGTAGAATACTTTGTATAAGTAACTAAGTAATATTGCTAAAATTTTCTTCTAATGTAAAAGTGTTAGAAATAAAAGTGAGTATGTGCGTTATATTACTCATACATAAGTACTTGGTAGAGTTTCATATCCGTTTCCTGTTATTTCCGTTTCATATAGTACACCATTTTTTTCTCAAATTCTTAGATGAGTATTAAAGTAAAATTGAATTTGATGTTCTTTAAACAGATGTTAATGTTTTATTGTACTGTTGCAAATAACAACATTGTAGCACTCTTTTTTATTAGAAAATATCAGGTCACGCCAACATACTCGTATTATAATCTAAGAAATTGAGGTAAAAATATATTTAAAAGGCTATAAAATTTATCTATAAAAAATTTGAATCAAAATATACATAGTTAAAACGACTTTATGTTTCCATAGTTATAGTTAAAGAAGTAACAATAAGAAGAGATTTTAAAAACACCAAATTAAAGTTAAAAAAAATCATATATACATACATGTTCCTTAACGGATGTTAATTCTTATAAACAAACCAAGATAATAACTACAGATTTATTGCAGTAAAGATACAAAGTGATTCCAATTAGGAATTCAAGAAATAAAATGCAGCTTCCCCTTAAAGACAATAAACATAAATCAATAAAAATGATGCAAAAAATGTATTTTCGATTTTTTGTCAGTTACAGCGTTCTTCAATTCCATTGACGATATCACCTTAAAACGTTTGCTATTGGGGTACTTTTATATTTTATTTTTCAACCCAAAATAATAAAATGGAAGTCAGAAAAATAAAAAATTACGAATCTTGGATGTTTTTTATTAAGACCAATACTCGGGGTAAACCCCTACAAGATGCTGTACATAATAACAAAAGAACATATATTTTATTTTCTTATATTATTAAGCGCCTTAGGAATTAGACAAATTGCTGTGATTTGATTAGTTAAAGGTAAAGGTCTGCACGGGTATGTTTGAAACTATCTTCAAGACATTCTAAAAATTTCAAACACACTTCCAACTCTAATTCGTAAAAGCGAAACGAATAAAACAAACATAAAAAAATGGTTGTTGCAGTTAGAATGTTAATAATGAGAGAATAGAGACAAGAGAGTATGGAGACATGAGAGACATGAAACATAAGAGTTAGAATGGAATGAATAGAGTGAAGAGAATGTCTTGTTTGTAATATGATAGAAAAGAATTTCTTGTACTGGTATTATAAGTACTAAAGAACGGAATCATAAAAGTAATGAACTGAATAATTTTTTATGTTATTTTTCTTTATTTTTTTTTTTTATTTTTGGCTTAATTTCTAAAAATACATATAACTTATTTACAAAAACTTAAAAAAAATTATAAATAAACTACATATTCAAAAAGTAATTGATTTTTTTTTTTTTTTTTTTGCCTTTAAATACTTTAATATATACACACTATACTTCTTGCTAGATTTCAATTTGTTTGTTTTCATTCGCTTGTTTGTACTACAAACTATCGCATTTACTTCAATACATGCTTTCATTCACAAAGGAAATTCAAGACATTTAAGACATTCCAAGACATTCGAATGTCTCCGTAAAAATTTAGAATTATGAGAGTAAATTTAGATTTATTCTATTCTACTCTATTCGTTTATTGAGGCTGTTCGTTTCGTTTCGTTTCGTTGGCTGCAAAACGAATAGAATGAATATTTGTTTTGATGCTTGAATTTACTCTCAATTAGAGTACACTTCTCGAATCATTCTAAACTGGCAGAAAAGCAAAACATTCATGCAGACCTTTAGTTAAAGGCCAGTATTATACCTTCACCCTTGAATAATCAGCAACAATTACGCCATTGTTGCATGTCGATTGCGGTTAGTGCCTTGGCTAAGTAGGTTTTCAGCTGTTATCTGCTACTTCCCAATAGGTGGCGCTTTTCTCCTGATCATTCATTTTTCGTTGTCAAAGGTTAAGGCGGAATAAAGTTCAATGTCAGCAGCATTTTGGTCCGTTATTGTTTTTTTTTTTTTTGTTAAATCTTCCCACTATATGATGAGCAAATGATCTTTCGTTGTAATTTACATATAAATTTGTTGCATATGGTGCATTTGCTATCAAACTTAGTTTTACAGCTGCTGCAAATTCTACGTTTTCTAGTTGCTGTTAATCGGCGATATTACATTGTTTTAGCAAACTAAACAAATCGGATTCTGAATATAAACTGAGTTAACCACCGTGAATGATATGTAAATTTACAAAGGGGAATCCCCGAAATAAAGGAAACTTACTAAAGTACTTCAAAGACAAACAGGGTGCATCATATATATATTTCGACATAATAACAAGCAATTATTACAAAAAAGAATAATATGCTTGGAAGTCACAAAACTTTCGATTATTTAAATATCTATGAATGATTTCAATCAAAAAGTTTCGGGAACTGGTTTTTGAAAATCAGTCGACCATTCAACCTTAAATGACTTTTAATTGCCTAAATATGTTACCAATTCATGGTATTATTAAAAATTATTATACTCGTTATAAATAAATTCTAAAAATGTTCAGAATGTTTAGGATTTGGCGAATTGTGTTTGTAGCAAAAATTACTACGTTTTATAATAAAATTTTTCTATTTGCCAAAATATATTTGAGACAAAGACAATTCGATTTGGTAAGACTATGTTCTATGCATTTGCCTAAACATATTTGAGTTAATAGAAATTTTGTAGTCTCAACAAATATAAATTGCTGTCAAGAGCGAATTGAATGCAAATTCTATTTAAAGCAAAGTTAAAGTCATTTGTCATTAACACTTTTTCTTTTCTGTGTACAACTCAATGCTAAAAAAGTATGTCTTTAAATTTTCAATATCTTTGAATTTAAAAAGGTAAATCTAAAATTTTTGCAATATCGATAATACATTTTTACCAACCCTGACAATAAAGATTTACAAACTTTTCACACAAAAAAAAGTTGAAGAAAGAGCAAGAGCAAGAAAAAAGATGAAATACAAATGCCTGTACCACATACATTAATTGAATTCACCAATTCTTAACATGATTACTTGCAATACTCACGCTGCATAGAAACTTTGTGTTAAACGTCAACGCCAGTTAGTTGCACTCAATTGTAAATATAAAGACATACACCCACTACATACATACATAGCATGTTTACAACTTCAGATCCATAAAATTGATTAGAACAAAGCCAAACATTTCATATATTCATCCGTCTGCATTTATACCCACGTCATCGTCACCAACATCATCATTATTTACAACAGCACATCAAATATTTCTTCAGCATTTGCCACAGATTTGAACAACTGCATTTGTTTTTGATTTTTGCTGGAGGGTGTCTACCAACTTCTTTCGCCTTTAAAGCCACCATACAATATCACATTTGTTACTTGATTTTTTTTTCTTTTTTTTTATTTCTTAGCCTGTCGAAAATATTTACTACAGTTGCTTTTCACTTCTTCTCTCACTCGTATTGTTGAAGTAATTTTCGTTAGAAACATTTTTTTTGTTTTGTTCTGCATCATAAATATGCAGACATTTGTTTTTCATTATTTGTTTTATTACATTTTTTGTTCCATTAGACTAAAACATTGCTTTGTTTATTTGATGGCGACCGTTGCATTTCCGTTTCCTTTTTTTCGGCGGCTGTGTTATCTTATTTGTGCTGCATTGGCTGTCATTCTGTTTTTTCTGCATTTGGTTTTATTTCTCTGAAAACTAGTTTTAGTGTTTTCTACTAAGCCTTTTGGGGCTCTTTTTTTAAATTTTAATGTTTCATTGTCTACACAATAGTAGGTGGTTGTAGTATGATTTGTACTTTAATAAGTAACACAAAAATGTAATAGATAAACACAAAATCTTAGTTGTACCGCTTAACCTGAAAATATTTCATTTAACAGTTGAATATAACGCGTTATGTTTTGGCTAACTAATCTATTTAGATTAATTTTTTTTAGAAAATTAATTAGAATTTATGTTGAGCAGCACGAGTATTTGCTTAATAATTTTGTTACCTGAACATAACAAGATATCAATTTAATCTAATGGTTAAATATGAAAATTATTCGTTAAAGAAGAATAATTAAATTAAAAATTAATTTAGACATTGAATTAATTACTCGTAGTACATCTAAATATTTTTGAATATTGTCACGACACGTGTCCGTTTTCATGCTAGGAGAGCTCAGCTATCTCAGAGGTTACAGAAAATTTATAAATACATATGTATATGAAATGTATTTCTATTAATATGTACAAGACCATTTGTTTCTTCGTTATAAAATTTAATATTTTATTTACAATACAATACAATTTCTTTTCTCTATATGGGATATTCTAAGTCAAGTCAATCAATGGGTGTAACCCACTCCCGCCGAATTTTATGATTTTTTGTGAAAATATAGTATATCATAGAACTAAATTAAATACAAAGTTTGGGGGCACTGATAAATCATTCTCATTCTTATCCGATTTGATTTTTATTTCTTGATTCAAAAAGACCTTCACTCTTAAATTTGTCACAACTGTAGAGAAGAAACTATCTTTGGCATAAATTTTTTTAAATTTTTAAAAAGGTCGCTTTCGGATATAAAGGCTTCCGGCTTAGAGGTAATGAAAATTTACTTTTGACTTTAAAAAAAAAAAAAAATCATGTTGCATATTAAATCAAAGGCAATTCAATACCCTTTTAAATGATACTTTTACGAGATGCATACCTGTAACATTTTTCAATAAAATTACAATTAAGTAAGTATAACATTGTGAAATTTTGTATTTTTTTCCGAATTTCAAGACCTCATATTTCCGGATCCTAATGAGGCAGTACCCCCAAACTTTGTATATAATTTAGTTCTAGATATATTATGTTTCCACAAAAAATCATAAAATTAAGAGTGGGGGTAAATTACACCCATTCGTTGATTTGACTTGGAATGACCCACATATTAATTTTTTTTTTACAAAATTAATTAAAATTTAGGTTGAGCAACACAAGTATTTGCTTAATAATTTCATTTAATGAACATAACAAAATAACAAAGAACAATTAAATTAATAAAATTGTTTTAGACATTAAATTAATTATTTGCAGTAGATCTACAATTTTTTGAACATTGTTACGACAGTTTTAATTCTTATGCTGGGAAAGCTCAGCTATCTCCAAGGTTACGGAATATTTAAAAATACATATATGAAATGTATTGCTATGAAAATAAGACCGTTTGTGTCTTCGTTAAAAAAATAAATATTTTATTTACAATATATTTCTTTTCTCTATGTATGACATAATTCTACCTTAGAAGCAAACGTTTACTTATTCCCTTTTCCCCAACGAAAAAAATTAAAATAAAAGAAAGTTGCCACTACCTAGACGGTTGACTATGGATGTTAGGGATGTTTGGACACAACAATGATGACTGTTGTCTACAGTCTCTGAAGAACGTCTCTGTCAAAGTGATTTAGATGACGAAAAGTTTTCCGGAGACATCTCTGCTTCCCTCTTTTAAGTGATATACTACGCTAAATATGGACGTCAGGCATCTTTGGTTACTACAGTCACCACGGTTACAACAATAATGACTACTGTCACTAGTCTCTGAGAACCGTTTCTCTTAAAGTGACTTAGATCTCCAATGACAAAAACTTACCCAAAGTAACATCAGTTAGCTAACAAGAGTATAGTATTGTTATAAAATATACCTACAAAAACATGTTTGGCGAATCACTAGCAATACTAACCGTATAGCCGCGAGGCTGTATACGAACTGCCTCTTTATAAAAAAGTATAAAAAATATAAGTATAAAATATACAGTGTATACAATTGAGTTTGATAGGATATACTTGTTTAATCGCCTTACAAATCAGACGGAGGAAAGTAGCTGTCAATTTGATCACTCAAAAGCGAATGTTGCTGCATGTTGATTCTGAACTTGTGAGCCTTTTCTCTAAGTATCTGTTATCTTTTAATGATATCTTATCATGATAAATGATAACTAATTTGACAAATTTAGCTTCAACAACGTGATGGTTGTCAACTATAATATTTCGAAAATCCTTGTTTAAATTCTTTTTATACTATAATTATCTAAATGTATGTATAGTATTAAAAACAAAGTTTTTACCAATTGCATAAAAAGTCGGAAACCCCGATTATTTTTTATATTTGCACCACTCTACTAGGGAGCACATTCTTGTTGCACTCAACAATATTTATCAACAAATACAATCACTGACCTGATATCTTAAGTTTATTTGTTGTCATACCGTTTAATTTACAAACTTTCTAATATTTTTTTTATTACATAGATACGAGTATTCTATTAGTTTTCTACTGCATTTTTATTTTTTATTTTTTCTGCTGAAACGTGCAATTAAACACTATTTACTAAAATTTTGCTCAAGTAACGTTGATGACGCTGTTGCAAAAGATGATGATGATAATACTTCAATTGGTCTCATTTTGAATTCATAAAGAAAATTAACATTGCCATTAAGATGAAAAGCCAGAAAATCTTAATGATTTCAGAAATAGAATAAAATGTTTCGTAAATAATTCACAATGTGTTGTAGCTTTAGGTGGATGAGCATTATGGTCTTCGTAATGACGAGTAATTAGATTTGAAAAAAAAAGAATTTTTGAAGCACAAAATTTACCAAATGAAGAGTATTGACAAAAATACAGAAAATAAGAATCTAATTTTAGGTAGAAATTATCTTTTAAGTAAATTGTTTATGCTTTTATATAATGTTTTGTTTAAGCGGTGGAAAAGATTTATTTTTTTATTTTTTTAATTTTTTTAATTGACACTACGAATGGTTTGAAATATTGTAAATTTGGAGAAAACTAAACATCATACTATGACAATATATTCAACTAAATGGTAAATCTAATACTAACAGAATATAGGCCAGCCAGAATATATTCTTAAGCAGGGCATCTTTTGGTATAATGAAATAAAAAAATGCAAGAAATTAATATAAATAAATTGCTAATACTTTGGAGCTAACCAATTATTTCAATTACAACCTATTCCCCTACATACAACTAATTTGAAATAACTGCATTACATACTTGGCCAGGAGGATTGAATAAACATAATATATAAAATTGATGCTAAAGACCGCAAAGATACTAATTAATGCAAGGTACATAATTTAATTTTAACATTTTATTATGGTTTTTTTCCATATGTATATATGATTTTGTAAAAATCATTAAAAGAGAAGTACTTAATAGATGCTGGTTTATTAAAATAAAAAAGATAAAAAGCTAGTAAACGTGCAAAAGCCAATCCAGCTAGATGTCATAAAGTACACCATTTAGAAGAAAATAGAAACAAATGGACTTCAAGATCCTTTTTTTTAATGTCAAAAGTCATGCATGGGCTGTACAACTAAGCCTTAAAAATTTAATTATATAAAAGAGTTTAAATAAAATAAATTATTACAAATAAACGTATTTAAACGTTCTAATAAAATATGTCAATAAATCTACCATTTCCATTTGAAATAAGTACGACTGTATACCCATAAAGCAAAAGCTGTGAGAGTAAATGATTGCCATAAACAAGCTTCTTAAGTCTGTCGTTCGGAGTCGATGTTAAACTGAATGGATAAAAATCGACACACACAATATGGGTGCTAGGCCGTAACCATGAAACAGGATTGTAATGGCCAATTATATATGTATCTATACAAAAATAAATAAATTAACCTTGAAATAAGACTCTTAAAGTTAAAATCTAAACAATAATTTATTCTACATTTTGTTTGTAAATTAAGTAAAATTTGATTTTTTATATTCAACAAATTTTACAAACTTTATTTAAATTTTCATCTTAACGACGGCGTTTGCAATCAGTTAAGGAAAAATTGTTTGCTATTAATGTTTGTTTTATACATTCTATTATTAATATTTAATAGTAAAAAAAAAATTATGCAATATACATTTTTCTTTAACACTAGGTCTGTTTGGTTACTTTACCCACAAAACATTACTTGGTATGAAATTTACAGAGAGTAAGATGAAATATACTTTCAATAATAAAAAAGAAACAGCTAATTGTGAAATTAAAAAGATAATAAGTAAAAAAATTAATGAGGGTTAAAATTAAATTTTAAAGTTGATAAGTGTTGGAATAAGTGTTTTGATCATTTTATTCAATTTTTCAATAAATTTAAAGATAAAAATATAGAGAGTACATAGCGTAACATGTAACAGAAGAATATATTTATAGTGAAGTTGCCTCTATCCAGATAGAGTGTTCCATAACAGCCAATATATGAATATAGATTAATAAAATAAAAATAAAATAAAATCGAATATACCTAATTCAGCAAATGTGTAATTTATCACATATCTTGTTCTCAATCAACTGTTTTTTATTTATCATAAAAATTTTAATTGGCAAATATTTGTTCAGTAGAAACCTGAAAGTTCGTATGATTGAAGCTGTTAATTTCCTATTTTTAAACTGAATCTTTGTGTAAGCAAACACACTGTAGTAAAAACTTTAGCAAATTTAAACAAATATTTGAGTACGCAAAGAGACCTTTTGTATAAACTTGCCGAAATTCGAATATTATAAAAAAGAAAAACTGTATTTACAAAATATACTTATATCAAACTCTCAAGCTTTTACTTACTTTATACTCTTGCGTAAAGTAAAAATATTGTACCAGTCAGAGCTCACATGTTTGTGTTTCAATATTTAGTTTTATGCTGAACATATTCACTCATTCACTCAAATTCAGATATGGTACATATTTTGCATTTTTCGCCGTTTGTTTTTTTTTTATCCCTCTCCTTTAGCTATTCTGTTTTAAGTTTTATATTTTTAGCATTGTATTACTTATACGTGTGTACATATGTATATGCTATCAAATGTATAGATTTTCCTATAAAATATAAATATTTGTATGGAATTCAGTTATACCTGCGAATATTTGTGATTGTATTGTGCAAATTTTTTTATTTTATATTGTGCTTTGTTTTCAGGCAATTGTTTTAAAAGCATTTTTCTGGAAATGGCTAAAACAAAGAAAAAGTCTATAAAAATAAATAATATTTTTGAATTTAATATAACAAAAATTTAACTGTAGTTTATAAATGAATATTAATTTTAAAAATTGTATGAAAAATAAATAAATAATAATCATTTCATTAAAACCAATTACCTATTCTAGAAATATTTTTTATTATCTAAAATATTTAATCAATTTATGTAACAAGTATAGGGTGTCCACCGGGAAGGTATACTACTTTGTTTGTTTATAAATTTTGATTAAATGAAAGGGAATGGATCTTATATTGAGAAATGTTTTATTTAATGTCGACAATTATGCGTGGAATACAATATCAGATAAAAGTCCGCCTCTGTTAGCCTCACAAATGCGACCCCTTTCAAGCACATTTTTCATTACATTCTCACACATTTCACGCGGTATTGAATTAATTTCACCATGAATATGTTGTTTGAGTTTCTTAAGCATTTCTGGTTTGTTTGCCTAAGCCTTGATTTTCAGATATTCCCACCGGAGAATGCCTCGTCACTCTGTAGCATCCTATTGGCATATGTAAGGCGGCGTAAATGGTCTTCTGGAAAAAGCTCTTAATTTTAAAAATGTGCAAATCTTTGTGCAACATTGTGGCTAAAGTTATTCTTTGACCACCAGGCTCCTGAGCATTGCACGGAATTGAGGTTGATGTATTATTTAACCACTTTCTTGAACAGCATTAATGTTTTCATCCGAACTTGGAGTATGTTGTGGTGCATGATTGGCCCTATCAGCTACAGTCCCTCTTTTTTCGAAATCATTCACTACACGATAAATTGTGCGTCTTGTTGGCACACTGTTTCTCCTATAAATTCCACGTAACTTTCTCATCATTTCATCAATCATGATGATTGAATTTGATAAAATGTTTTAACGGATTAAAACACGTTAATTTATCGAATATTCAACCATAATAAATTTGCCGTTTCTCCACTTTAGGACTGCCAAATATGTACTGTCAAGATTAATGTTTACCAAAATGGTGGCAAAATAAAGTAGTGTACTTTAACGGTCAATACACTGTTATTTGGCCTTTGTTCAACAAAATTAAGCAATTTAGATCTCATGTGATGGCTACATTACGCTGATGAAATAAAATAAGGTTAAGAGGAGGACTAGTGTTTATAGAAATTTTGTTGGAAAATCATAACTGGCTGAAACATATTTATGCCAACAGTGTTTTCCAAACAAAACATCGGATTAATGAACGAATTTTTTCGTAATGAATTGTGACGTTCTCTTAAAAATCAATCATAAACACTTATGCTCAATCAAAAGTATTTCTTGAAAATATAAAGTTATTATTAAACAGAAAATTTTTAAAGTAATAGGATTATGAAGATCAAGACGGTCTATATAGAAAGAGAATTGCTTTCTTACAAACTCAATTTTTTTTGAATCAGTTTGATTAATGGATTCTCATATTATTCATATAACTGGAGTTGTATGATTCCTCAAGGGTAAGATATTTTTCTCCTGTAAAGAAAATTTTGGAAGTGATACATAAAATTAAAACATTCTATCACACACTTTTATTGGACAACAGCCATACATATTTGAGTGTTTTTTTTTTATTGAGACCAATATATACCTACATACATAATTAGCCATTACAACCCTGTGTTAGGGTTACGGCCTAGCTAATCACAGCACCCCTGTCGTGTGTGTTAATTTTCATGCATGAGTACCGGGAGCTACACTTTAAAGTCGACTCCGAACGACAAATTTCAGAAACTTTTTCATGGTAATAAATTACTTCCAGAGATTTTGCCAGAATCTGCTGAGGAGTAGTCGCCTAAAGAAATAATTTTTTCATATTTCTTTGTTTTAAGATGTCGGAACTGAGATTCGAAACCAGCGCTATCGTGTTAGTAAGCCAACACACCAACCACTAGACCACGGCGAAACCCCTACTAATGCTGAGCATTTTATTGGAATTTTTGTTTAAAGGAGATTACATTATGAGAGAATTTATATTTTTGTTAAGCGCTAAAGGCTCGGGTTCGAGCTCCAGGAAATATATGTTTGTTTTCTTATATTGTTAAGCGCCTTAGGAATGAAATATATCTACCTATTCGGGGTTACCAAAAAATGCACACAAAATATTTTAATGAACAAGTCACATATTTGTTGCTGCCATGAAGTGACACTATAATAATAGTGTAAGAAAATATGTAACAGTTGTGGCGAAAATTATTTATCTTAAACATATGAAGAGATAACCATTATACAGTTTCATGCAAATTTTTCATATAAAAACGTGTAAGAAGTATTTAATAAATATATATACGTATTTTGATGTACATGCGTATATACATATGTACAATGCACTACATACATAAATGCAACAATAAATACACATGCATATACACATATTCATGTACGTATCTATATAAATCTTATATAACGAAATATACTTTTTTTCCTATTCAAATTACTCGCTGTATCAGCATGAACAATATGAAAAAATCATAATCATAAGTACTGAAAAGAAGAAAAGGAAAAAAAAAAGTTGAAATTATATTGCCATAAGCAAAAGATTTTTTATTACTTTCTGCACTACAATGCTATTGTTGTAGCCTTCCAACTGTTTGTCTGTCTTATGCAATTCGAGTTCTGTAAAATTATTTGCTTTTATGTGTATGTTCTATTATTTTTTATATATTTTTTTTTAATTATTCTCACTTTTACTCGTATATGACTCCTTTTGCCCACATATTTTCAAATACATACTGTAAGAGTATATGTAAACATACTCAGCTGCTGAGTTGTTTGCTTTTATTTTATTTCTTTTCCAATATTTTATACCCATTTTAAAACTGACTTTAGTTGTTGACATATATATATATGTATATATGTTTTTTTTTTCTTTTTTAGTGACACTAGGTTGGTGTATATATTTAAAAAGAAAAATAAAATAAAAAATAAGACAAAGTGTAGTGAGATAAGTTTATGAGAAGTAAACGATTATTATTTAGAAGAGTTAGAACACTTTTTTTTCATATTTTAACACCGCTTTGTTTTCTATTTTATTTCGTTGTCTCAGAGCAAAATGTCAGTAGAGTAGGTCACAGAGGATATATGCATTTAAAAAAAATGTTAAATAAAAGCTGATTTAACAAAAAAAAAAAAATAGAAATGTAGGCATTAAACGTTTATCGGGTATGTGTTCGTTAAGGAATTATTTTATTTACAGAATTAGTTACTTTTTTTTAATGCTTTGTCTTTAATTAGGGATAAAATACATTAAAAATTATATATAGCTCAAGTAAAATATTAAAAATAAAAAAGATTCAATTTATTTGTATAGAAATAACTAAATAATAAAAGTGTGTATGTTCCAGTGACTTACAGCCTTAGTTATAATAAAAAATTACCAGGTCGTTGTACACAGTGGCTAAGTTTGTCATTCCAATAAGTGGAAATTCTTACTCAAACGTACAAGGTATTTAATTTTTTGGATTCTATGACTAGTTATTAAATAGAAGGTATGGAAAGTTTTAATAATATCAGTCTATAGTAGGTAAGAAACTTGCCAGTTTTTTGTCTTATGTGCTAACGAGTTGCTAACTTTTCATTACACATACGGCCGTTAAAGTTTATTTTCTGTAGATGTACACAATACTTTTTCACCTTTTAAAAAACTATGGTGTACGATTCTTTTCCAGATGCTCTGAAACCCTTTGTTTGAAAAATCACCACAAATAAATACTTTTTTGAGTTCTTATCTTATAAAGCATTTTATGGCAAAGAAACTTAATTTTATTTTTGTCAAAACAAGAAAAAAAAATAATAATAAGTATACTAGATCAGAACTACGGGCATGATAACCGTTCATAACATAATTGATGTTGTATTTCGTAAATTGCGATTATGATTTTTTTTTATTTTTTTTTTTTTTTTTTTGTTATTTTTAAGACCAATACTCAGGGGTAAGCCCCTACTCATGCAGTGTACATTGTATTGGAATGTGAAGATGGTTGATAGAAGTTTCCTTTTTTTTCATAGATTTTTGTATATTTTGCGCCTTTATTTGTTGATGAGACAAATTGCTGTCAATTTGTCCACTCAAGAGCCAGTGTTATACCTTCACCCTCAAATGATCAAACAGCAATGGCCTCATCTGTCAGTGGATGTTTTTTTTTTAATGTGAACGGTGAGCGTCTTCAGTAGATTAGCTGTTATCTTCTTTGAAACACTTATCTTCAGTGTTCTATTTTCTGTTGCCAATACCTACCGCGATTATCATTGAGCCAATTCACATTGGATGAATGTTTTAGCGAACCATTTTTCTGGCATGAAATGTGTACGTATATATAGTTTTCTACTTGTTAGTGATTTTTTTATTTAATTGCACTCATAATGAAATAATCCTGCGACGATCGATAAACGACTAAATAAATGCATATGTATTTTTGTTCTGCTGTGTGCATATGGGTGGAGTAAACTTTCAACCGGCATCAACCCCACATCACCAGAGAAACACAAATGCATACCCAACGTTATACCAACATACTTACATATATATGCTGTTATTCAATTATTAATTGATCGTCGTAGATTTAACATCATTGAATAATATATATTTTTCCATTCTAAGCGTGCAATCAGATAAAACAAAATCACTAAAGTAATACAAAGCTGTGTATACGTACACATTTCATGCTTTTAAATACTCATCGAGTTTATATCAAAACGAGCAAAAGTTGTCCACTAAACCCTGCTGTTTGATTAAAATAACTGACGAATTTTAAATATAGGACCAATTTGGTTCATAGTGTCCTTTTTTGTAATAATTTTCTGTAATAATGTGGAAATGAATATATGATACACCCAGTTTGTTTTTGAAGTGTTTTAATAAGTTACCTTTATTTCGGGGATTCCCCTTTGTAAGTTTACATATCATTCGCGGTAGTAACTTCAGTTTATATTCAATATCTGATTTGTTTTGTTTACAAAAACAATGGAAAGTAGACGATTAACAGCAACTACAAAACGTGGAATTTGCAGCTGCTGCAAAACTAAGGGAGATAGCAAATGAACCATATGCAACAAATTTATATGTTAATTGCAACGAAAGATCATTTGCTCATCATATACTGAGAAGATTTTTTAAAAAACAACAACGTACCAAAATGGTTTTATACCCAAGAATCGTAATTTTTTATTTTTCTGACTTCCATTTTATTATTTTTGGTTGAAAGTTTTTCAGGAGTAATAAAATATAAAAATAGCCCAATAGCAAACATTTTAAGCTGCTATGTTGCACCATTAACCAAAATGGTCCAAACCTAACAGCAGGGTTAAATATTTATCCAATGTGAATTGGCTCATTCACAACAATTATTTTTAAGTGTTGTAAACACTGTCAAAAATTTACCTTGTGCTGCTGCTAGGTAAATAGCAAAAAGAAAATGAAGAAATAAATTTGTAAGTGCAATATAACAATGTGAAATTCCTTTTGCAAATTTTATATATTAGAAATAACTGAAATTTTCTGTAGGATAACTACTAATAAAAAGCAGATTAGAAAACTAGAGGAGTTAAATACAGTAAATTCTGATATTGGGAGTGACAAGTGAAAACGTTTAAATTTGAACAACAATCAAAAAGTAATAATTTTATTTCAGGCAAATATTTTCTAAAAGGTTTTGACAAATAATTCAAAAGATATTAAACAATATAAAACATTTACAATTCGGCCATCCCTGACAATTCAGCGTCCTCGCTGCAGAAACTGCAAACTTCATCATCATAGGGCGGTAGCGAGCACCACGGTTTGAGTCCATCAGAAGCATAAACAGAACTGTAATGGCGCTTTTTTGGACTGGAATAGGGAAGATTTTCAACCATGAATCTTTCGTTCTTAAGGATTTTTAAAAACTTTAAACGGACTCTTAAAACGGGGTTCAAATTTTCTTGAAGCACCAGTACTACAGAATATACCGGAATAAACTTTCTAAAATAACTACTTAACACAAGAAAACGGCGAACCTTTGTCACATTCTTAGGGTGGTTAAAACGAACTATGGCATCAGTCTTTGCTCTACCTAGTTGAATTCCATCTGCTGACAATTTATGACCCAAAAAAGAAATAATACGTCGAAATAAATCACACTTACGTGGGTTTAAAGTACATAAGTCCAAACTCGCGAAGTGTTTCAAAAATTCTTTTTAACTTTTCCAACATTACGGATTCAGTTTCGGCCCCCACGAGATCACCCACGTAAAGAATCATATCACCGAGTTGAGTTTTTCCCTGAACTTTTGCCATTAAACGCTGAAAAGCTATTGGTGCGTTCTTAAGTCCGAATGGCATTCTTTTAAATTCATACATTCCTTCTGTAGGTTTAAATGCACTATTCTTTCGGTTCTGAGGTTAAACAGGTATTTGATAATAGCCACTATTTAAATCTAATGTTGTGAATAGCTTATATTTTGTTGCCTCTTGCAATCTCTCCTCAGTATTTGACATTGGATAAATATGTTTCTCCATATGTCGATTCAACATTCTATAGTCCACGGAAAAGCGTTCACTTCCATCCTTTTTCTTTTCTAAAACTATAGGACTAGCGTACTCAGAATCAGATGGAGTAATTATGTCGTTATTAATTAGCTCTTTTACCATTTTGTTTACGATCTGTTTCTTTGGTTCTGGTATTCGATAGGGTGCCTGTACAACTGGTTTAACAGTGTCAAGTTCAATTTTCAATTCAACCATGTCAGTTCTACCAATTTTTCTTAAGTCATCTGCACAAACATCTTTGAAATCACTTATTTTTTTTGTTGAATCAGTCATATCACCACACTGTAAATTATGTTCTACTTGAATCGAATTTGGCGTTTCACTACTTTGAAATTTAAATTTTTTTTTTAACTTCCGCTCTAAAATAAGATTTTAAAGTTTTCACAGCACCACAAATTCCTTTAATACTTAATGAACATGGTTCTAACTGACAGGAAAGGTTCTGCGCTACTGTTTCACGTACCATATTGCATTGACTACCAGTATCTATAAATGCGGATAACTCCTTATTGTTAACAATTATTTTGCGCATAAAAATTTGATCACATGTTCCAACACAGCGTACCTGTTTACCGCAATTTGGTGCATCTACCTGACTGTGAACTTTCTGGCAATCAACATACCTTTGACGACGTTGAATAGGCTTTGTGCAATTAAAGGAAAAATGTCCTTCTTCAAAACAGTTAAAACATTTCTTTTTTTGATTTCCTGAATCAGTTTTGAAAGCATCTGATGAAACAGATTTCTTACTGAATTGCTCATTTTGTAAAAAATTCGAAAATATTTCACGCATTTCACGTAACGACGAAAAGCTCATTGCAGCAACGGCTGATTGAAGATCTCGATTCCTCAAACCATTTCGTGTGTACTTAATTATTGCCTGATCACTTAACTTATATTTGCGACCAAGGGAAGAAATTCTGAAACAATAACCAATTATACCTTCATTCAGTTCTCTCTGCGTATTAGACAACTTTTTATGTATTTCTGCTTCATCTAGTTGGATACCAAACTCCTCAACCAATTTTTCGGACAATATCTTCCAACTAGAATAAATTTGCTCTGAGCCATCCAACCATAATCTTGCTGAACCTTTTAATTTGCTATACACGGCTAAAATCAACGCTTTCTCTTCGAAATGATAAGCTTTTATGGCCGTATTTACCCTATTAACAAACTGCTCAGCAGTCAGAGAATCATCATTAGTTGGATTAAATTCTGGTATGGTTTCTGATATTTCTTTTACTGAAAAGTGTTCACGGCTTATGTTCCGACTTTCATTTCCAATTTCGCCAGACGATATATTTAGTAAATTGTTATCGCGGTTTGCATTCTGCATTACAGTCGCCATAAACTGTTGCATCATGATTTGAAGTTCATCAATTTGGTTCTGGACGCTTGGCTCTGGGTTCTCTACCTCAACTTCGTCAGCCGCAATGGCCTGGGTGAGACGCAGTATTAACTCACTCTTGTTTCCCATAGTTGGCAGTTTATGTTAACGTAATATAGCTTTTAATTGTTCAGATTTCATTTCTGATAATTTAACCAACATCTTTCTATTTTTTATTATTATTATCCCACTTCTGAACTGAAAACGTTTAAATTTGAACAACAATCAAAAAGTAATAATTTTATTTCAGGCAAATATTTTCTAAAAGGTTTTGACAAATAATTCAAAATATATTAAACAATATAAGCCATTTACACAAGCTACCATTTGGAATGAATAGATACATGGGAAACATTTTTTTTGGAGCTAAATAGCTTGGTAAATTTTATAATTTTGAAAACATAAAAATATTTTTTTTATTCTTCAAAGGTAAGAACCTTGATATTATATTAGCAGTCTAAAAATTGGCTGCCAATATAAAAATTTCCTTTGTACTAGTGGTGAAGCGTCAATGTAAGCTAATGTCCATTTTTTGTTTCTTTTATTTATAGTTTAAGTTTATTTTATTTTTGTTAAATACTTAAATTTCAAATTGTATCAATAAGTTTAGTTGACCTTATTATTGATTAATATTGTTACGAAAACATAATTTTATAAAGCAAAATCATCATTACAGTCTTTTAAAGTAGGTTTTGCTGTCATTATTACAAACACAAATATATTAGGAACATTCTCAAATATTTTTATAAAATTATAAATCATTCCAAAAACAAATATACATGTAGGGGAACAATTTATATAAAACACACAAACACAAATACATGTTGGTTTAAAATGTGTATAAAAATTATATAAAATTAATAATTGAAAATGAAATTGTTGTTGTATAATTATGTAAAAACTAATACATAAAAACAATTGGAAATTACTGGAATGAAACATTAGAACTATAAATAGGGCTACACATTAAGTAGTTAGTTGTATTTTAAACATTATAGAGTGTAAATAAAGCTTTAAATCGAAAAGTAACGGTGTTTAAGTTTACAAATATCGAACTCTTGAATATTAAAACGAATTATAAAGGACAATTCGTAACAATATATAAACTTTTAATTAAGCTTTAGGTCGATTAAATAATTATAATTTCGATATTTCGCTATTTTTTTTTTTTTTTAATTTTTAATATAATAAATATTTCCTGAAGAAGCTACGCAGAGAAGTAGCGAAATATCGAAATAATAATTATTTAATCGGCCTAAACCTTGATTAAAAGTTTATTTCTTAAATTTAAAAAAAAAATTGTCTTCGGAGTGTCAGTTTTGTATACTCAGGATATCTTTGGTAAGTAATTTAACCATGATTAGAGATGGAAAAAGAGTAAATACCCGATTAAATAGGTAAATTGGGTAAAAATTGATACATACCCAGATATTTAACTAAAAGATGGGTATAAACTGTGTTGTAAAAAATTTAGAAAACACACATTGTGCATCAAAATGAACTGCATTTTATAATATATTATAAGGACACATTTATTTTCCAATTTTAAATTGCATAAATAGAAATCGCTGTCACTCTCATTATCAGTTTTACTCTATTAATAATTAAAAGAAGAGAGAGATCTAGAATGGATGATACCAGTAGAAGTTTAAGGTGGTTTTTCAAATGAATTGATGATTTCACCATCAGCCGATAAAATTTTTGAGGAAGTATACTTTTGTCTTTTGACTTTACTTCAGAGATTCCAATTAAGTGATATAAAACATACTTTTCTGGCATTCTATGCAATTAATCTAATCCTTCAAATACTTTTCCACTATGGAGAAGGACATATTTTCATCCTTTGTTACGTAGCTGCCCCGTTTCGTCTTAACAGGAAGCTTTAATTGCTCTCCTGATCCTTTCTCTTTGCAGATTTTAAAATATATCGATGAAAAATTTTATTGTAATTTATTGTTCTCAATATCTAATAAAAAATAAAGCAATTTTTTAACGAAGAGCATTTTAAGAAAAGATCACTTAATAAATTGAGGCAATTTAGAAGTACTACATGGGGATATACATTCTGAACTTCTAGCATATTGCTTGCATTGTATCAATCAAAACTACGAACTTTTATTCGTAACGTTCATAATAATCTTAAGCGAGATAAGCAGAAGTGGAGTTGTTTACTTTCCGTTGCCAAACTGCGAACAAAAAATATCTCTGGCTTAGAAACTACAAAACTTATTACACCTTTGCCTTGAAAATATATTTCAGTTGATTGACAACCAAAGTTCAAAGATAATCTATTTAGAATGTTTTTTATAAATACCCAAATAAATTCCCCAAAAAGGAATATATCCGGTATTTACCTCGTATTTACCCATATATGGGGTAAAATACGGTGTAGAATCCCATCTCTAACCATGATCTAGCTGTTGTAAATCATAATGAAGAAATATAAGTGTTGTTTCATATCTTCCTGTGGCCGATACAATACAACACTTTTGTGTATGTTAGAAACTTATCGAGTCCTGAATATTTTCTGCCACATATATATATATAATAAATTATAATATTTTATTTTTTTTATTTTTTTTTTATGTTATCTTATGTTGAAATCAAAATGAAAACAAAACCAATAAAAACAAAAATAAGAAAACGCCTTCCATATTACAGCCAAATTTTGCGACTTTTTTGTGCTGGAGGCCCGAAGTTCGAGTTTCAGGAAGTGTGATCAATTTTTTTAATTAATTTTTGTTTGGTCAGAAACGCTTTAATTAGATATAAGTTAAATTTTATCAAGAATTTAGATTTCTTTGCAATAAATTTTTTGGATAATTAAAGGAGAAACTGATGTCCGTGAAGAGTACATAGTCATACTGAACATATTTTCGACCAGAGCTACGGTAGTCTCATCAGAGTTCTTTCTGTTCTGTAAATATTATGACCAAATATCAACTATATAACTCATACTTTTTCCAGATATGATATCGTCGCAAGAATCAAAGAACGCTGTAAGTGAAAAAAATCGAAAGTAGGTTTTTTGCATCATGTTTATCAGAAAAAAAATTCGCCTGGATTGGTCCCGGACCCAGATTTCTACGATGAAAATAAGTTCACTGACGCCGTCGGCGTTTTGAAAAATATCAGTGTCTTTGTTCTAGTTTCATACAGGTTTTTTGGCTCTGGTGAACATTTAAGGTTTTGTCAGTTACAGCGTTCTTTAATTCCATCGACGATATATATAAATTAGTCTTTATTTCCTCTATGTACAATACATACACTTGTATGATTTAATCAAAATAAAATCAAACACATCACATTCTATCATATGTGACAATTAAAAAAAAAGATTTTTGGAAATCACTTTTACCATTGAATTAAAAGAAGTAACGGATTTATACAACCCCTTTTGAACAATTTTCTTTCATACAAAAAATAAAAATATTTACATATACTTTTTATATTCATATTTAATTTCTTTAAAATCAGAGTAATGTTGTTTGAAAAATTTTATAAAATTTTCTATTTTTAGTTGCGTAAATTTCCTTTTTTTCTTTTTCTTTTTCATTTACTGTAAAAATCTGTATATTTTCAGAAAAAATAAAAATGTTTAATATTCCAGCAATAGTATATCAGTCATAAACTGTATTTATGAGCCCATCCAATGAATACTGATATGCAACTCAATTTCCAAGGATAAATATTTATTTATGTGCGCACAAGTGTATAGCAAAGCATGAAATATAATATTAAAACCCCACGCTTGTACTCGTATATACGAGTACAAATTTAGCACAAGTGCATGTGCATAAATGAGGCTTTTTTTTATTATATTTTTTGATCAGAAATGAGAAAAATCATTTTTGTTAATAATGCACTTAATCGATAATATACTCGTACATTCACATACAGAATGAAAACAGTTACAAGGTTTATGAAGTGCAAATTGAAAAAAAAATGTATACAAACTTATTGATTATGCAGTAGAATTCGATTATAAAAACAAAATTAAACAACAAAGCTGGTATTTTTTTATTATTATTACTATTAAACGATAAATTATTTAAAATGAGAATAGTTTTTAAAATATTTTTAGAAATTTATTCTTAGCTTTTAGGAAAATACTACAATAGGAGATACGTAAGTAAGGAAGGAACAATGCGGTTAAAGAATGAGAAAATTAATATTTTTATTTCATCAGAGTACATGCTATGTTAATACCAATAAAATAAGAACACGCACGTCAAAATTTGTTTAAGAGGGTTGTGATATAGTGGTTAGAGCACTCGTACAAAAACTCAAACGGGCTAGGTTCGAATCCCAGCAAAGTTGAAAAATGAGAAAGTTAATTTGCGGTTTTTTTTAAATTAAAATTTAAAAATAGGAGGTCCCGCCTCCAAGAAGTCTATCAACAAAGTAACCGCTCCCTCAAATTCGACTCTCTTCTACCTTATCTTTTGACAACGAAAAACGAATGATCAGGAGAAAAGCGCCACCTATTGGGAACTAGAAGATAACAGCTTAAAACCTACTTAGCGAAGGCACTCACCGCAATCAACATGCAACGATGCGGCAATTGCTATTGATCATTCAAGGGTGAAGGTATAACACTGGCTTTTCAATGATCAATTTACAGCAATTTGTCTCATTCCTAAGGCGCTTAATAATATAAGAAAAAAATATATATATTCTTTTCACAAAAATTCCAATACAATGCACAGCATTAAGTAGGGGTTTTCTCCCGAGTATTGCTCTTAATAAAAAAAAAAATTAATTAGTAGTGCTTTTTAGTTTTTTTTGGAATCCGTACGACAATTTCGAATACAGATTTTGAAGCACCGATCCATATATGAGATGAAATTTATTGCCCTGTTTTAAGAAACGAGACACTTGCATGCTTCTTTCCGCATTAAAAATACTCTGTCATTCTCTCGGATACAGCAAATAATTATCATGCACATAGTACCAAGATCATCCCCACCTGATTATTTATAATATTATCCATAATCACATATGACAAGACCCAATCAATCTATGGTGAGAAAACAACATTGATCTTTGTGGGTTAGAAATGCCTAATGAAATGCATTTTGTAACTTTGTCAAATATTTTTTGGAATTAACTTCTTTTAAATGCTTTTCGGTATATATTCTCCACCGATTTTAATTGCATGGTCCCTTCGATTAGCCCAACTTCTGATTACTTTTTCTAATAAACTGGCCGAATGTCTATGATGGCTTGAATACGGGCTTCCAATGCTTCAAGGGTCGCTGCTTTGTGGGCATAAGACAATAATTTCACAAAGCTCCTTAAAAATTAATCCACAGGCATTAATTTGTAAGAACAAGGAGGATAATCTATTGGACCACTGCTAATAAGAAAGTTGTTACCAAACTGATTTTGCAATAAATCCGTTGTTAAGAACGCTGTATGAAAAGTTTCGCTGTTTTGATTGATTAAAATACCGTTAACGCTTAGCTGATTAATATTTGAAAACATCCATTCAGTCAGCATGATGCAGTAGCTCCTTACCCGTTTAATATTAAATAAGTTTAGAAGTTAAGTAAACAGCACATATTAATGAATTCTAACATAACTAAGCAATTGCATTTACAGCAATTTTTCTTATTATGTACCTCTTTAAAAAAAAAATCTGTTTTATCATTAAACACAAATCTTCGATAAAAGCGCTCATATTCCTAAGTCATATTGCCTAAATCATTGCTGTGCTTTATTGCCTCTTCTAATACATTTTTTGTTCTATTAATACTTTTGAACCGAGAGGAGTTAAAGTAGTGCGAAAACGTTCAATAACTGCACACAGTGCGTGTTCTTTAGTTTAATTATATTAATCGTAATATAGAAAGTTTTCTAAGAACATCATGAAAAGGTGTGTTTTTTTTTCAAAGAAAATTTTACAATACAATTTTCTTTCCGACACTCATAATCCTGCTGTTATTATTTGATCATCTTCACAGGCAGATCTTAAAGTTTTATGTACATTTTTTATAAATTGATGTTAAAGAATACAGGTACAGGTCTGGCTGAAGATAATGATCCCAACATTCCTATGAAAGTTTTCATTAAAACTTAAGTAAAATAAACATCTTTCATGTATCAGAGATTTATATTTTTCAATAGATTTTTAATTTACTCTTAATCAATATTTATTTTGGTTGCCAGTTGGCAATGAAAATTGTGTTTGTTTGCCATTTGTAATGGCCACATAAATTTTAAATTAGATTTTATTTATAAATAAATAAAATTTACAAAGTATAATAAATACTATTTACAAAGTATTTGACTTTCCTTCAAATTGATTGACTTGAATACTTTATTTTTTTATTTTTCATAAATTATAATTATTTCCAAAGATTTTTATAGACTTTTGTTAGTATTTAGACGTTTTTGAGTTTACCCAGTTGACACTATTCCTAAGTTACCAGAAGATGTTACACTAAAATGAATTCAAAAGTTAATTAACAATAATTTATTAATAATCAGTCAGAAGTACTTTAAGAACTCGGAAAATAGTATCTATTGAATCGATATGAAGAAGATAGTTCTCACAGGAAAATTGAGTTGTTTCAGACCCAAAGCAGACTCTAACTAAATGCTGAGTTTATTTTGGATTAAAAACTAAGCCAACTGTAATTTCAAAAGGATGTCTAAGAGAAAAGTGTCCTGAGAAATCGAAATATTAAAAGGATTTCTCGAATTGTCAGAGTTGCTAGTTCGAGCAGCTGAAAACTCAACAGCAACTATATAAAAATGAATTAAAAGAAATAACTTTAGTCAGTGACAATTATTATTTCCATTTTTTAGGTTTTGCCAGAAAAAGCTTCGAATTCAGCATACTTGAAAATGCCTGTATACCGATTTTCATCGTTATTCAATGATAATTTTGACCAGATGTAGATGATGTAGATATTTTATTTTTTCTATAGTGCAGAAATGTAAATTAAGTTTTACCAACCATATAATTCCCGATTATTAAAAAACTAAAAAATAATGTGTTTTGTACAACAAAAAATGCTTTCCTCAATGTCACTGCAATGATGCAAACATGTTCAGTATCTGTGGTATCGTGTGCAATATCATCGAAAGACGATGAATGTATTAAATCAAAAATTTTTCTGATGGTTTAGACAAAATTTATTATTTAAAGAGATAAAAAGAAAATTGGAGAAACAATGGGCAAAGTGTTTGGATTTCAACTGCGTTGAACGTTACAGATTTTTAACACGGTTCTCATTCTTACCCCTCTGTTTACAGTAAAAGAAATTTTAGTTATTTTCTTAACTAGATTCATTGGTCAAATCAGAGTTGATTTGTACGATTACACAAAAAGATTATATTAAATAAGTTTTAAACGTAGAAAACAAGAGAATTAAGCAAGGGAATATAATTTAGAAGAGATAAAGCATATGGATTATTAATAAATAAAATATAAATTCAACAATTTACTTTCGGGTCCATCAGACTGGCATAATAAATAGAGGGTTAGGGAGATCAAAAAATACACTGAGCAAAATAAAACGACTTTTCGAACAAGTCTTTTGAGAAAAGTCAATAATAACCTTATTTTCTTATAAATTTATTATCAGCCATTTTAATAATAACATACATACATAACTGGCCTTTACAACCCTGTGTCAGGATTACAGCCTAGCTTCTCGCAGTACTCATGTTGTGTGTGTAAATTTTTATCCATGAGTACGGGGACCTATAGTTTAATGTCGACTCCGAACGATAGACTTGAGAAGCTTGTTCATAATAAATATTTTTAAAAAATTGGCTTGATGGGCTATATGTTTCCCGTTTCATGTAAAGCAGATTGTTTTTGACATACCTTCACATCTAAGTATATTCAACTTTATATAGTGCCAAAGCACACATTTTGATCAATTTTAATTAAACATTTACTTCTTCTTTCACTTTGTTTCTGCTTTCTTGATAGAAGTTTGTATCATCTTTAAAAGTAAATGGTTTATAATATCAATTATTTTCTTAAGGCCTTAAGAGATTTGAGAGAATTCAGTGCCAGAGGAAAGTTTTATTGCTTGAAACACTTAAAAATAATTAAAATTTACTTAATAAATATTTTCCTCTTAATTAAAGCTGAATATTTAAATATGAAAATGATATATTTGAACGTTAGAAAAATAGAATTCATTTATTTATCAACCTTTGATAGAAATGGTAAATAAAATATTAAATAGCAATTCAAACAAGAACAGAGTAGTGATGTGCTTTAATTCAAAAGATTTTGACAATTTCTTTTTATTGAACACTTTAGGTATATATGTATGTATGTACTTGAGTTAAAGAAAGAAATGATTGCACAAATTTAATTATTTTCTGTTTTACTAGCATATGGTAATTTTTATTGAATGTGCCTATAAATATTACCAATGGTAAGCAACTTCGAAATTTTTTTGTGAATAGAATCGCGTGTAACAAAATTTAAAATTTAAACTAAAAATAAATTAAAACAGGTAACTTAAGTGCATTGGACATTATCAAAGTTGACCCTGTAGTTCTAAATCCTATACATAATTCTACATTTACTTACTCTCTCTTGTTGGCTGATTTCTCAAAACTTGGTACAATATTTTATCAGAAAGTGATGTGCGTATGATTCGTTTATTCCGAAATCGCTTTTCATGTTGTTCGTATAACCAATTTTAAAATATGGACGGAAAATATCGGATACCATTTATCCTTGGCTGTCAACCCAAAAACTAAACAAAACAGGGATGTTTTTGAGATGTATTGGATTCTCTTAAATTTCATTTCTATAAGATTGTCTCAAATTCAAGATGTGTGTCTGTTTATGTACGGAAGATCATACATACATACATACATACATACATACATACATACATACATACATACATACATACATACATACATACATACATACATACATACATACATACATACATACATACATACATACATACATACATACATATATACATACATACATACATACATACATACATACATACATACATACATACATACATACATACATACATACATACATACATAATTGGCTATTACAAACCTGTGTCAGGATTACATCCTAGCTTCTCGCAGCACTCATGTTGTGTGTGTTAATTTTTATCCATGAGTACCGGGACCTACAGTTTAATGTCGACTCCGAACGACAGATTTGAGAAACTTTTTAATGGCAATCAATTACTCCCAGATCGTTTTCAATATGTCAAGATGTCAGAGCTGAGATTTGAACCCGGCGCTATCGTCTTAGTAAGCCAACACACTAACCACTAGACCACGGCGATCCATCTAAATCATTTCTGAAAATGTTTTTGCTATAAAAATACGTAAATAACTTGAAATGAATGCTTACAATGGTCAAAGTTTGAAAGTCATTGTTATATATATATATTTTTTTATTTATATAAGTCTGATCAGTGATCACCTATAAAACATCACTTAACAAACTGTGATGAATATACGACATGCAGAAATGAAAAGCGCGTAATGCTATACACAAATGATAGGGTTAATTTGGAATAAAAGCTTACTCATACAAATTAAAATCTCTTCTTGACAGATGACATATTTTTCATTTAAGTAGAAGACTACTGGTTGTTCGTGAGATATTTCATTCAAATTCAAGGCTAAATTGTAGGTTTCTGTACTCATTTGTTAAAGAGACAGGCATACAATGTGTGTGATATGAGTGATGGGGGGAGTTAGGTCGTAAATCTAAAAAAGGGTTGTTATGGTAAGTTGCGTACGTGAATATCCAGCGAGAAAATAGAAAGTACGATTATGCATCCTTATCGCATAACACAATTTTTTTTTTGCTTTGACATCTTGAAATAGGAAAACGTGTTTTGAGTTTAATAGCATTTTTTTTTGCTAGAAACTATTGGAATTACTAAATTCTGCTGATTTTTTTTTTTTAATTTTTTAACTGTGACAAATTTAAGGGGAGTAAGGCCCTACTCATGCTATGCATTCGAGGGGAATTCTGTAATGATAGATAGTTAGTCTATCAATTGCCTTACGAATGAGATTAATTGCTGTTAACATCATTACTTAAATGCCAGTGATTATATCTTCACCCTTGAATATTCAACAGCAGCTGCCGCATCTGTCGTTGGATGCTAATTGTGGTGAGAGTCTTCGCTATATAGGCTACTGTTATGTACTAGTTCCCAGTATGTGGCGATTTTTCTCTTGATAATTAGTTTTAGATGATTAATTAATTACAATTTTGACAATTAAATATAAATGTTCAATAGTAAGTAATTTGCTAAAAAACTGTATGATTGTACATGGTGTTGCCATATTAAAAAGTTCAAGGTGATTTAAGTAAAGTTTGGTTGTGGGAATGTACATCAGAGTTAATGCACATTAGGATAATTATAATTCAGAGGTTTATTTGAATTACACACGCCAATGCAATTTAACGCTGAAGCCTGTCTACACTATAAACGTCGCACTTTTTCAATGTTATGTTCTTAAGAAAAGACAAGATATTTATAGATACTGTGTTTACTCTTAGCAGACTTCTGGAAAAAGCTCTGAGAGTACTTAATTGCCATGAACAAGCTTCTCAAGTCTGTCGTTCGGAATCGATTTTAAACTCTAGGTCCCGGTACTTATTGATAAAAATTAACGCACACAACATGAGTGCTTCGAGAACCTAGGCCGTAATCCTGACACAGGGTTGTAAAGGCCAGTTATATATATATGTATGTTTAGAAGTCTAAAATCGAGATATTTGTGCAGATCAGCAACAACGTCCATGTGACCCATATATTACGTCAAAATTTGAAAAACAATTTACAAAAAACTCTAATAATTTTTTCTATTATATTGTCATTTATCTTACGATTAGTTTTTATAAATGCCTTTTTATTTAATTGAAACACTTAAAGCATTTTTAATAAAAGTGCATTTTTAAGTAAACTTTAATAATTATTATTTTTTTATTTAATAACAAACATTTTATATTTTGTTGGTATAACAAATTTAACTAAAACATAAAAAAAAATTAAATATAACAATAGCATCAACCCACTCTAAAAGGCATACAATAAATTTTATACAATTATTACAGATATGAATTTTAACTTTTAATTATTTTGTGTATAAAACAATTATTTAAAAATACAATTATTCTCTGCATATTCATAAAACTCAGAAAAAAAATTTTTTTATTAAAATGCAACCAGACCAATAATTTTATTTACCCCAAAGCATAAGACTAAATAGTTCATACCGATGTACAAAAACATACTCTTATTTTATCAAAATAGAAAACCTAAGATTTTACTTTAAAATTCAAGTACTAAAGGCATAAATGTGTATATATGTACATATACATACGAGTGTATATACACGTATGAATTTATATGGCATATAAGACTTCGTTCTGGCATTGTTTTTATTATTGCCAATGCCATAGAGTAGCAAAATAAAACATAAAACAAAAATATTAAATAAATATTTTCATATGTAATTGAATTAAATTGAGAATAAAATGAAATTTTCCTATACACAAATAATACAAGTATCATCAACTACAAAAATAAGATAAAAGCTTTTGCTTGTGTAGTGTGTATAGAAAGTATAAAATATTCATATAAAGTTATAAATGTCTAAGTAAAAACAAAAATATTATACGATTGTTACCCAACATTCTTTACTTTTAAATAATTTTTTGTGAATCAACTCCTTTTTAATAAAAAAAAGCTATCTTTGATTGACTATATAATAGGTTTATACAACGAACTTTGTAGGAAAATTGGTTTTATAAGACTGTCTACAAAAAAAAATTTTTTTATGGAATTTGAAATTTGAATTTGAAAAAATATCACATTAAATATATAACAATGCATAATTTTAAATATGACAGTAAGCCAGAATTCATGGTGTACAATTGGTTTTAGAAATTTATCTTTTTTTTATGGAGAATAATTCAAACGGATAAACCCCTGCTGATGCTGTGCATTGTAGTTTAATTTTTGGAAAGGACTGTATATTTTTTTTTCTTATAATACTATTAAGCGCCTTAGGACTGAAACAAATTGCTGTGAGCATTCAAAGGGCAGTGTTATACTTTAACCCTTGAATGATCAACAGCAATTGCCTCATCGTTGCATGTTGTTAATGTGTGGTGAGTGCCTTCGCTAAGTAGGTTTAGCTGCTATCTCTGCTACTTCCGAATAGGTAACGCTTTTTTCCAGATCAATCTTTTTTATTGTCACTGTTAAGGTGGAATAGAGTGCAATGTCAGAAAGAGGTTTTTTTGTAGATAGACTTTTTGGAGAGGGGTGAGTGGGGGGGTCGGTGACCACTTATTTTTAATTATAAATTTGTTAAAACGCCAAATTAACTTATTCATATTTCTACCTTCGCTGTGATTTTAACGTGGGCTGTTGGCCGGTTTTAGTTTTTGTGCGAGCGCTCTAACCACTATACCACGTACCACCTCTAAAGAGTATATATAAAGTATTGCTACGAAGGATTAATTTTGTAAGACGAAAAAAATTCTATGCCTTTGGTTCACACCAAAAAATATTACATTAAAACATCAAATATAATATCATATCGAAGTGATATAATAACAAACTATTTTATTGTATTCGGTAAAAAGCCCTCTTAGCAGTCTTCTGGCAAAAGCTCTGAGGGTAACTGATTGCCATGAACAAGCTCCTTAAGTCAGTCGTTTGGAGTCGCTTTAAAGTATTGTTGCCGGTACTCATGGAGAGTAGAGAAACTAGGTCGTAATCCTCAAACAGAATTGTAATGGCTAATTTTGTATGAATGTATGTATTTTTATTGTACAACTTTTAATGGTCTTACGATCCTAATACTGCTAATTTTATGAGCAGTATCATCCGTTAAGAAATACGTACAACACCAGCAGAACTGAAATAGTTTTCGAAACAGGAAGCGACGGTCTTATCAGACTTCTTTACGTTATACATTCATATTTTTATATTACTATTTAAATTTCCTTCTTAAGTCTGTCGTTCGGAGTCGACATTAAACTGTAGGTCCCGGTACTCATGGATAAAAATTGACACACACAATATGAGTGCTGCGAGAAGCTAGGCCATAATCCTGACACAGGGTTGTAAAGGCCAGTTATGTATGTATGTATGTATTTAAATCATAGTCTATTGGAATTAAGGGTCGTATTTAACGAGTGCAAGATTCAATGTCGTTTAATCACTGACTAAGGTGGTGGTGAAAGTGCAATCTTGTCATCTACAACTATTTATAATGTAAATATTGAACAGTAATGGGAATCAGGTATGATCAGATATTTCGAAAAATAATTCTGGAGCCTTGGCTTTTTAAACAGCGCAAGAAAGACTTTACTCCATCTGACCATATTGATATCTACAAGGCCTTTTTCCGACCTATGATGGAATATAAGTGTTATGTATGGCCTGGTACTACTTAAGAAATTTTTGCCGAGTAAATGAAAGGTAGGAGGTACTTATCAATGACGGTAAGGTATCTAGCTCTTTCGATTCATTGAAGTATCAGCGCAATGTGGCGTGCATTTGATTGTTCTATCGGTAGTACCATAGAAGATGCTGTTATGAAAGGAAGGCATTGAATCAAATAATTACATATCCTTGAATCCAAATAAATACATGGCTTCTGGCGACTCTTCTCGCCAGAGGCCTCTGCTCTGGAGTTCATCTAGCTCTGGGTGACCTGGTACTCCATATAGGAAGAGAGTTGTTGGTCTGTGCAACATAATGGCACTCTCAAGGTCTAACCAGAGTCTCCTTAATCTGGTACTATGGACATCAGGAACCCCAAGATATCCTGTTGTTCGGGGTATGCTTGATTCTTGCCTGATAGTTGAGTGCAGTTCTTGTTGTGGTAGTGCTGGATATTAAGTACCTCCTAAGAATGGAGAGGTTCTACTATCCAGGTAATGGCAGTACCAAGATTGCAAATCCTTTGCCATATGCTTTCGATGTGAGCGGCGTAGCATGCTATGTCCGGTGTATGGGAGTTATTGCATTGGGTTGCGCTGGTCTGAAGCATAGTATCTCACCCCTTTCTCTGGATAGCATGTGGTCGAGTGTACGGAAGGGTACACACGTTAAACTTCTTACGTACGTACTATAGTTGCCTGCAGAATGAATCACACAAGACTTTAAAAAGAGAATTCTTTCTTTAGCCGTATTGTTCATTTACGGAATAATTTGCCGCGAGATTTCTTCTAATAAACTGTAATATTTGTGAGTTTAAATTAAATGTGTACAAACACTTATACCTCCTTTTATCTTCCTACAACATTCATAGGCCAATCGTAAGAACTATTGGTGCTGATTAAAGATATTTATACTGAGTTAAATAATAATATATTAAGATATTTAAATCATTTCGAAATTCAATCGTTTTAAACCTACTAAAACCCTTATTTATATCAAAAGAATTGACTGACGTATGTATGCTGTCTTTAAATGCAAAAGGCTAATTGAATAATTGTAGGATGATACATATATTTTGACAGAGAAACAACTTTCAAAGATATAAAACAAAACCACTTCAATTATTTGTTCATTATGGCCGTATTCATAAAAACTCTTTTAGGTTTATTGAAGACTTATTTGACAAATTTTTATGCAATACTTGTCAAATTAACCCTCAATAAACCTAATATAGTTTTTATGAATACGGGCATAACGTTTTACTATCTTTAAATAAGCAAATATTTATATAAATCACAAATCATACATTTTATCACGTAAAATACTTTAAACTTTTAAACACTAGATTAGCAAATGTATAACATTGCATATATTTGTTTAATATAATCGAAAATGTATATTTTATTATTTATGCCTCAAGGACATGAGCTTTCTAAAAGAAATCTGCAAAGTAACTAAAAAGGTTTTCTCTTTTCTTGATTTCCTCTTAAATGCATTAGTTTGTAGAATTCTTGTTAAATCAACTGGTGCAGAACACCTTTACCACCACCTTGCACAAGGGAAATACAGATTATATACATTTTTACTCTCAAAGGCTGGTATGGTTTTATAGATGAACGATGTCAAATCACAACTTTTTAATTAAAGATTTTCTCAAACATAGATAAAAATATTTACAATTTTCCTATCACTATCAGTATGTGCTTGTTATTCATTATAATCATGTTATCGTCATCAGCAACAATAATATAAATTTTCTATTTGCTTAAAGCTCCTTAGAGAGATGCTAAAGTAGAAATTGAGAACATTTTGTAAAGGCAATAACCAAACCACCTTGGCTGGTTGTTTTAAATATAAAAGTCAATTTTAAATAAATTATAGATTAATTTAACATTGACAGCAGTTAAGGTGACGGCAACATCAGTAGCAAGCTGTAGAGTCTTGCATTTTACATTAAAACCTATACAGATGTTTGGTTTTGTATTTTTAAAGAAGTTTTATTTTTTGATTTTATTAAATGTCATTAAGGTTAAACACTTAATTCGTCAAATTGTTGCAAGTTGCTGAACAAATTTATCATTTTGTTAGATTGTAATTATAAAATAATAATTTAATGATTTTTAGAAATTTATCAACTTAAATTGAGTTGGATAATTAATTAGATAAAATGAAAGATATATGCAAGCTAGAAAAAGTTTATAATTCTTTAAATTATTTTACTACATATACAGTCTTGAAATATAGTATAGAAAGAAATTTAATGTATATTTCAGAAAATGTGAAAGTAAAACTAAATTTTAAAATTATAATTGGCAGAATTTTAATTATTTTGCCCAAGAACGTTTATTTATAATAATTTTAAAAGCTCCATGCACACATCCATTAGGCTTAATTCAGAATTTCCTATAGATTTTTTTAATCAATAAAATAAGCATAAATAACATAAAATATTGTTAAAAAAAAAAAAAAATTCTTGAATGAAAAATCCAGTTTACGATGCTAATAAAAATGTTTAGCTAGTTATCATCACCTCTTCTTTTCACACTGATTTTGTTGTCAATACGGTAAGAAGAGGATTAGAGATGTACTATTCTTTTTATAGGAATAATTTTATGCAGCAATTAATATATTGTATATAGATATTTCTTAAAAAAAAGTATTGGTTGCCTCAAAATTACTAGTGCGAGACTTTTGAATTCAATTACGGCTATAGACCATGGTCCGCCATCTACAACATCACACTTCGCTCGTTAGAGTAATTAGAATATTTTTAAAATTTGACATTCTATTGTAATTTAGAAAATAAGTCAATTATAAGAAATATTCATATTAGTTGTCATTCATTAAGCAATACTTATATAGCAAAATTTTTTAAATTTAAAAAATTTTTTTTATATGACAAATTTTCTTGATAGAATATTTTTTCATGTGACACAATTTTTTAATATGTATGTATGTATGTATTTAAAAAAAAAAAATTTCTTTAAATAAAAATATTTCCTGAAGAAGCTACGCAGAGAAGTAGCGAAATATCGAAAAAATAATTATATATTAGACCTAAAGCTTAATTAAACGCTTATATATAAATATGATTGACATCATTTTTAATGAATTACTATTGAAAACTTTTCATATTAATTGTCATTCATTAAACAGTACTTATATAGCAAAATTTTTTAAATTTAATTTTAATTTATTCGGATGAATAGGGGTATATACACTGTGATTCGTCAGAATAGAACCATCATACAAAATTCTTCCTTAATTGGCTGATATAAGACACTCCAACCAACTTTTTATGTTTTATAAATCAAATGCATTTTCAAAAACTGCTCCCTGACATTCCATTCTATTCTACCTTTGGCACGACATAAAAAAATTTATGATCAAGAGAGAAAAGAGCCATCAACTGGGAAGACAATAACTACCTAATTAGCGAAAATTCACACCATATTGTGGTTAGAGCGCTTGCACAAAAGCTCCAACATCCCAGGTTCAATACCACCAAAGGTGAAAAATGAAAAAGTTATTAGTTTGTGGTTTTTTCAAAATAATAATTAAAAAAAGGTCCCCCTCCCCTCCAAGAAGTACATCTGCGAAGAAACCGCTTCCCGACCTTTTACTCTATCCAACCTAATCAATATAAACAAAAACGAATTATCATTAGAAATCGCCACCTATTGGGAAGTAGCAGATAACAGCTAAACCTACTTATCAAGGGCACTCACCACACAATCAACATTCGAAACAATGAGACAATTGCTGTTGATTATTCAAAGGTGAAAGTTAACACTGGATTTTGAATGATCAATTCACAGCCATTTGTCTCATTCCTCAGGCTCTTAAATAATAATATAAAAAATATATATATGTATATGTATATACTCTCCTTTCCAAAAATTCAAATACAAAGCACAGAATCAGTAAAGCTACGTACATACGATTGTCAGATCTAACAATAATGTCAGTAAAATTTGCTAAAAATATCTAAAACAATAGTAATATAAGACAATAGTATTTCCACATCCCAGACAATAGTGTGAACACTCAACGATTTTGTTGTCTGATGATTGGTAGTCATTGTAAGCTCATTTTTTATTGGCAGATGTATTTAATTTAATGAATTTGACAATGGCATCATATCATATTTCTATTGGCAACTCCGGTTGTAAAATAAAATAACAAAAAGATATAAAAGCTACAAAAAGTGCGAAACAAATTAAAGCCAAAAATTATATTTATTTCAAAAAAATTTAATGCACAAACAGAACAAAATTAATAATTTTCTTCAATTGCTTTTTCAGTTTGGCAATGATCTGGCAATTTTTTATATACAGCAATAAGGCTGTTGTGTTGCTCATTGAAGGGTGACAATATAACACTGGTATATGACAGCAAATTGTCTCTTCTATAAGGCGCTCTTTGCAAGAATTTCCAATACAATGCACAGCATTAGTCGGGGTTAACACTAGAGCTGCAAAACTATCGATAGTCGGCCCCATCGATAGTTTCGATAGTTTAAAAAAAACTATCGATACTATCGATACTATCGGTTTTCTATTTTTCTGAGAAAATTAGAATCGCAATACGAATTTTTTGATATATTTTTACCAGGTTCTTCTAAAATCTAGTGGAGAAGTAGAATTCAATTTCTATCGGAAGTCCAGTAAGTAAAACTCTATTAAAATATAGCAAGTACTATGTACATATGTATGTATATTAGGGTGGGTCAATTTGTTCGGGACCGAAAAACATGACAAAGCGTATAGCAAGGTCGTAATCTATGAGAAATTCTAAGAACTTTTCCCAAAGAAACCATGGTTCTAAAATCAAAATCGAGCTTCCGGTTTTTTACGAGAAAATTTGGTGTTCAGGTCATCCAAAAATAATGCTATTTTTTTGGAAGTTTTCATTGTAATTGGTGAATAGTTGACCTGTAACGCTGGAAGAGGGTTTATTTTAAAGGAAATTATCTCAGCTTTCTATATCTGTCCTCATTTATAGAAAATTATTTACCCAAATAATGGTTTTGGAGGTTTATGTCAAAATAATAATAGTAAAACTGTTAAAAACCTAAAACTATTATACACACTTCTATGGATGTGTCCAAGGGACACTCAAATAGTATTGTAATAATACTTACTTTCTGCTAATTGTAGGAACCTCTCCATTTTTTAAAACTGTTTTTTATTTAAATACATATTCTTTATTCTTTCAGAAATACTATTAATAATACCAGAAACTGCTACTTTAAAACTTCTCTGTATTATTTTTGTGTTTATGCACTTCTATAAATTGCAGCGTCTTGTATATATAGAAAAAGAAGCCAGTTACGTTGCCGTCAATAATTCGTCGTTGTCGCTATTAAGGTATTCTTTATTCTTTCTTTTTTCGTTGCCGCTGAATAAAAATAATTAAGTTTAAATGAAATTAATTATCCTAAAGAGTTTAATAGGATAACACTCTTTTGAAATATTGACTCTATTTTATTTTACATTAAATAAATGCAAATATATTATTTTTATTGAAAAATTAGAACATGCATACGAAAATTTACTGGCATCAAAAAACCTGCGTTGAACAAGTTTACTTTTAAAATTTTCCGATAGTATCGCTACCGATAGTGAAACCATCGATAGTCGGCCAAAAATAAAACTATCGATACTATCGATAGTACTATCGATTGTTTTGCAGCTCTAGTTAACACCTCTGAGCAATTGGTCTTAGTAAAAAAAATAAATAGCAGTGACACAGACCTTACTAACTCCAGAACTCTTTCAATTTGAAGTAATTCTATATAAAACAGACCCGATATAATGAAAAATTCATTTAAAACAATTAAATTAAAGTTTAAAATTCGTAAACTTGTAAAAAAAAGGAAAGAACTATACTTTAATTTATTAAGTTTGAAATCATCTAGCAAATGCTAATAACGATTTCTATTAAGACGTTTAAGAGCACCAACATTTTTAAAAAGCTAAGCATATTTTAAACATTTTTTGCAGAAATATAAATTCTTGATAGAATTTGAGTTTGATCTTCTTAAAATATTTCTGACGAAAAAAAATTAATAAAAAAAAGGTATCACTCTTACTTATACTTACCATATACCTACTATACGTATAACTATTTCGTTTTATTATATATTATAATTTATTGCGATTTTTATAGCAAGATTTTTATAGCAAATTACGATCTGCTTGTGTGATTGTGACTTTTCGAAGAATTGCAGTTGCTTAAGGGTATATGATGATTAATGACAGGTATTCATTCACACGATACCCAATACCACTTATGGATAAAAGCATTTGTTTTAAATTAAAGAGTTCATTATTAAATCCTTTTAATACACCACTTACTAAATACTTTAATTTTATTAAAGTATATGAAACTAAGCCAAAATTCTAATCAATTCAATTCAATTTTGTTTCCCCAAAAATTTTCTGAAATATGTATAAAGAATTTGATTAGTTTGTTATGATCCCTCGTGCTTTAACCGCAATATATCCAATTGTCATTTGCAAATTTTTTCAATAAATCACAGTGACATAAACATACAACTACAATCAATGAAACATACCAACAACTACAATTAGCCAATGCAGTAGTAAATTTAAAGGGGCAAAAAGTATTAATGGTCAACATCATTATTATCAATAATATCATAAAATGATGGACAGTTTTGAAAGATACGAGTATTGTTTTTTTTTTTTTTTTCATTTTTCTTCGTTTCATTTCAAACTTTTGTAGGGTAAAAGTATATGGCGAGTAGTTTATGATGTGGTTAAATATTGTAATATCAGTCAAAATTAGTTTCATGCATAACAAATTTGAAATGAAATGGAAAATTGTAGGGTCATATAGGAAGAAAAAACAAAAAGAAAAAATGCTGTAGAGTTACCAGCTAAAATATACCAGAAACTAAACTGGTATCAATGATTGTCGTTTTATGGTTTTGTCACTTTTGACAATCCTTCATCTCTTACTCAAATAACTGTTAGTTATTTCAATGTGAACACTTTTTTGTTTGAGATTTTCTCTTATGTTGGTACATTTTTTGTTGCAACTTTGGTAAAAATACTGATGACCCTTTTCTTTGAATGTGATTTACTGTTGTTGGTATGACATGATATGATGGCTAAAAAAAAATTATAAAAATATTGAAGATCTCACTAAGGCAATAAATGAAAGAAGATTAATACAATTTGAAAGAGGTTTTTTAACAAAAAATTTTTTATGTATGTATAGGTTTATTTCATTAAACTTTAAATTAGTAAATCGTATAAGATTTTTTTGACAGATGAAGAACAACATTAAACTTTATTCCTTATATAAGAGAATTGAATTATAATATTTGCTTTCTAAAAAAATTTTATAAGAATTTATAAGAAATTTTATAAAAATACCTAAAACTTAATAAACCAATAGTTATGAGTTGAAAAGAAAATGGTAAAAAATAACTAATTTTTACGCTTAACATTCTTGAGTGTTTTATTTATATTAAACTTTTAAATAAAGAGAACTGAAGACGATTATTTATGGGTGTTCATGATTAAAAAACCTTACTTAAATATCTATTTAATTTTTTTTTTATTTTTGGGTCAGACTAATAGTCAGGGGTTTGCACATGTACTCATGCTGTGCATTGTATTACAAGCTCCCTAAGTCAATGGGGCTCATTGCTGTCAGTTGATTACTCAATGGCCACTGTTATACCTTCACTTTTCAAATTATCAACAGCAATTTTCCCATCTTTTAATGTTGAATTTTTGTCTGTTGTAAAGTGTGAAGATCTTTGCTAAGCTGAATTGCAGGTTTTTAATCCTTATTTAGTTCTGTCTATTACTACTAGCTGGCACTTTCTCCTGATCATTCATGTGATAATTCAAATGAAAAATGAAAATTAATAAATTAAATTAACCTCTTTAGAAAACATAATAGTGGTACCTCTAAAAGAAATACAGTCGCACGTCAGCTTATATCTCTTCGTAAAAGGTACAACAACCGTCTTTGAAGGATTCACTGAGAGTCCTTCTTGAGAGCACCAATTCGACACATCCCTCAGAGCATCAGCCATAAGGCCACACAATGTACTCTCAAATTTCCCACGGGCCGTTATAACAAGATCATCAGCATAACTAATTACGCTGATTCCTTTTTGAGCCAACATGGTAAGCAAGTCATCAACTACAAGCGTCCACAACAATGGGGATAGGACTCAACCCTGATGGCATCCCTTCGACGCCATCACGGTCAATTCCTCTCCATCAAGGGATGAGCTGATAATCCTGCCTCTAAACATGGAGACGATCCAAGCTATAATTGGCCTTTCCACCCCTTTCCGTTACAAAGAACTAGTAATGGAGTCAAAGCCTGTGTTGTCAAAAGCACCTTCTATATCCAAGAAAGAAGAAAGAGCAACTTCCTTGTCAGAAAATGCTTTCTCAATACTCCCAAGGAGAGACAAAATTGCACCCTCAGTCGATCCGCCCTTTACATACGCGAATTGACTCGGGTGCAGGGGACGTTCCCCAAGACACGTCTCCCTTATATAAACATCCACCAGCCTCTCCATTGTCTTCAGAAGAAATGATGAGAGACTTATGGGCCTATACGACTTTGGACGATCACTAGGCCTACCTGCCTTCGGTATAAATATAACCGCAACCTCCCGCCAAGCTCGTGGTTTACAACCAAAACCGAAGCTGGCCTTAGAAATTACAAGAAGTTTAGACACTATTATGTGAGAACTTCTTTGTAGGAGAGCCGGAAAAATTCCATCTCTGCCCGGAGCCTTATAGTGTTTAAAGGAGTCAATAGCCCACAAAACCCTGTCCGGAATGAATATTCTACTCGCGAGACTTTTGACCCTTCTGGTAACACGTACAGGTGCGGGAATATCCCAGCACTCGCGTACAGGTGCCACCTCTCGGGAACCAGGAAAATGCGTTCCCATCAAGAGATCCAAGGTTTGCCTTCTAGACTGAGTGTACCCTCCGGTACCTGTACTAAGGGACCCTATGCCATTAGAATGATCTATGGTGAGAGACTTTTGAAGGCGGGCCAATGGCGGCAAGCCCTCAATGGACTGACAAAATCCCCTCCACGTCTCCCTTTTAGACCTTCTAATCTCCTTATTGTACTCAGTGAGACTAACCCTATAAACCTGCCAATCACCTGTGGGCTTGGCCCTATTAAAGCTCCTCCTTACGGTTTTCCTCAGCTTTGACAAAGTGTCATTCCACCAAAGCACCTTACGAACAATAGAATGGTCACTATGACGCACACTAATGTCCAAAGAGGATTTTAATGTCGACTGTAGCTGATTTGCCGCCAGATCCAGTTCATCAACAGACTATATAGAATCTGGCAGCCAGTCAACTTCTTTAGCCACATTTTCTCTGAAGCAGGTCCAATTTACCTTCCTAGAGACTATTGGCCTTTCATCGGTTCTAGCAACGCTAACCAGATCAAATCTAATATGCATATGATCGGATAAGGATACTTCGTCTGACACATGCCAGTCCCTCACAAGATTAGACGTGAATGTATCACACAACGTAATATCCAATACCTCCGACCTTATGGCGTTAACAAATGTAGGTCTGCTGCCCCTATTGGCCACAGCCACATTATTGCTAACCAGAAAGTTGAGAAGGTAATCACCCCCCCTATCGTTGTTGTCCGTGCTGCCCCATACCATATGATGAGCATTCGCATCACATCCAATCACGAAGTGGTGGTTCTTCTCCCGACAGTACCTGATGAAATTTTGGACTTCCAAGGGTGGTACACATTCCATATACCCTGGGAAATAAGCAGAGGCGCATATTACCTCCCTTATACCAACATCAGTAATAAGTTTGACGCTTACAGCCACCAGGTCCCTAGTAATGAACTCTGTAATGGGAAAGAAGGTGAATTTGGAATTTACCAAAATAGCGGCCCGGGGCCTCTCCCCAGTTCCATACACTCACTTACATGTCTTATTTTGAAGTCCTCTGACTCTGTTATTAATAGTCCAGGGCTCCTGTATGAGCCCTAGACTAATATCTTCAGTGGCAAATCTGCGGCTAAAAATGCTCGACGTACCTTTGGCCCTATGCAGATTTGCCTGGAGCACTTTGAAAGTACCCTCCATCATTTGCGCTCATTGGAAAGCGCCTCTGATGCAACTTTTCTCCCTGCCTGGCTCAAATGCCCAGCAAGCTTTGTTGCCTCAGCCTTAAGTGAGAAACCTGGGGGTTTCCCTCTACCCCCCACAGGTTTGCTCTTTTCAGTACTGTACAGTACAGTAATCGGGGTAGTAACACTCGTATCGACTACCCTTTTTATGTTTGTGGAAGACACAATTGTCTTCCTTATAGTTGATGCATAAGAGACATCGCTCCCTAAATTATCGGCAATATTTTTCATCAAAATATGCGATGCTCGGGTTAAAGAGTCACCTGCGGCTAATTAAAACTGGAGGGCGCCTGGTATCCAGAGTCCGCATACGAGTAGCCAAGTACCCCTTGACCATACATCCCTCAGTCTGTGCTGTTCCACCTTGGATTTGGGGGGACGGTTATGAGGAGCGTCCACCTCCCGCATGATCAAATATTTACCTAACAGTCAGCAGAGACATGACCTTACTGAACTGTGAGTTGCGGTTACCACCCATAGATGGTAAAGATCACAGTTCTATATAAGTTTCCAGATAGCAGGACTGTACTAAGTGAAAACCAAAGTTAACCCTTAGTAGAGTTCCCCGAATACTCATATAGCAAACCGCAAGCGTTGCTTACTTTAGCCATGGTCAAGAGTTGGCCTGAGTGGAAACGCAATTCCCACACAAATGTAGGACGCGAGAGTTTCACCCAGACCCGCACCGACCATGTTACCAGTGGCCGCCACGTGGAGGCAGTAAGTCTTCTTGTGCAGTTGTCCATAAGGATCGTCTATTGACTATAAATCTACCATTTTATATTTATAATACTTATTTAATTTCCCAGAAAAGCGCGCATATTTTTTTTTTTTTTTTTTTTTTTTTTTTTTTTTTTTTTATTTATTTTTATTTCACAGAAAAAATTTTTGTTGAAATAATTTCAATTAACAAATTATTTAGTATCATTCAATATTTCCAATTAAATTTTTAATAATTACAATTAATTTTTTAATAGAATAACAAAAATAAAAATGTTTGTGCGTATGTTTTTTTTTTCCTTTGTCTTAGTGTTGTGTAATATGTTATATAAAAAATCAATATATGATTACTTTTTAATTAAAATTCGAATACGTATTGTTATTTACGTAGTTTAAATAAATGTTTAGCATTAAAATATAAAAAAAAACATATTTTATACAGAGAAGCCTGCTTTGATGCGGTAGATAGGGATCGTATAAATAAAATCGCATAAAAAAATTACACAAAACTTCACAAAACGGTATTAAAAATGGTTTTCGCAACATAAATAAAAATTATTTTTTTATGCGATTTTATTATGATTTATGATTTTATTATCGTTATGATTTTCAACCCTGATTCAGAGAGTAAACCAAGTGGTTCATATTATCATGTGAACAAACCATTACATATTTTGACGAACAACATATCAATAATCGATATAAAGAAAAGTAAACCATATTTTTGTCCACAACATACATACGTTCTATTAATAATTTCCGAAATATTTCGTAATTCTGTATATTCCTTTTATAAAAATAAACATCGCACAAAAAAAGACTTAGGCGTCTTAAAAATAAGTCGCTTAAAAATAAAATAGCATAAAAATAGTCCGCATAAAAAAAGGTTCTCCTGTATACATATATTTACAAGTATTTTAGCTTAAAAACAACATTTTGTATTAAAAGACACATAACTAAATTTTTTAAGTAATTAAAAATATGTAATTAACCATGAAAATTTTTCGATAAAAAATCTAATATCACTAGCATGAAAAGCAAAAAAAAATATGTATTCGTAAATTTTTTTGTTTGTTTTATGTGTATGTGTCTCTTTTTTGTTTTTTTTTTTTATGTACATATGTATGTATATATACATATATATAATATACATATGAAATATTAAAAAAAAATATGTTTCTTTCCGCGACTACCGCTTCTGGCAAAATCTCTGATAGTAACTGATTCTAAGGTCTGGCGTTCGGAGTCGGCACACATTATGAGTACTGCGAGAAGGTAAGTCGTAATCCTGACACAGGGTTATTAAGGTCTGTTATATTATGCATGTATATAAAAAAAATTTGTATTTTAGATTAACATGGATTTCACATTTCAAATGGCAAGAAAAATAGATGAACGCTGGTCATATTTTTTAAAGTAAATAATGTGCTTTAAAATCAAATTTAAGCAATTATGGTGTGTGTTAAAATAAATATGTATTTATATTGTTATTTTTTTAATCTGTCTTTTTAGAATTTTGTTAATTATTCCTTATTCAATTCGTCGTACGGGAGTTTATGTGCTTTATCCGTCATTTCATATTTTTTATAAATCTCGAGTAAATGATGCCACTTTAGGTTTTCGACCCCAAATTTCTCAAATCTGTAATCCGTTTTCGGATACTTCGTATAGTTTAGGAGATAAATAGCAGAAAAAATATTGCAGATTTTAAGAATTTTGGTGTCAAAAACATAAAGTGGCTTCATTTACTCGAGATATGTAAAAAAATATGAAATGACAGATAGAGCACATAAACTCTCGCACGACGAATTGGCAATAACTAAATATTTACATAAATAATATTTCCAATTATTATATGCGCTAGTATAAAGAATAATAATAAGTTGTTCATTTCTTTTTTGTCGTATTGGTTAAATATGTACTCATCTCTGTATTTATTGTATTTTTGTTTTTAGTTGTATATTTTTAATAAATAAATTGTTATAATTTGAAATTTTTTGTAAAGGGTTGCATTTAAAATATCTTTATCATTTTAAATCAGCGGGATCAAATAAAATTTTAGTTCCATTAGTTAATTTTTTAATCGGTTTAAAATTTCTGCGTCAATTAATTTTGTAATTACAACAATTAATTTATTTGATTGAAATGTGCCTGAATTTTTAATTAAAAGATTAATTGGCCCAATTAAATATTTAATTGAAAATTTTTTTTGTCAAAAACCTCGACACTATTAATTTTTTAATTGATATTATTAATATTGTTTGTAGGGGCAAAACTAGTAAACAATTTAATTGGTAGTACAAATTTTTTAATTGAAATCGATTTTAAATTTTTTCTGTGTTATTTTAATTTAATTTAATTTTTTCCTTATCCGAACCTTAAGAATATAATTCTTTTATAGCTCAAAAGGATAAAATCTATAAATTATTTAATATATATGTATGTATGACAAATGGTAATATAAATTAATTAAAAATAATATGAATATAATGTGTACATAATATCAATAATACTTACTATATAAACATATAACATGATATAACAGTCAAATATTTTATTGATGATTAAACATTACGGCATAGATCTTCATAAGAAAATATAATTCAATAAGACAATAGTTCTAAGACATATAGTCAAAAATAGCTTTCCTAAAACGGTTTTTCCTCGATAAAAGTTTTATGTAAATTGGTAAAGAGTTCCACAGATTAATAGCATTGACGAAAAACAATCTACTGGTATTTAGGCAGGCATGCCTGGGCACAATCAATGTGATGCACCTAGTTGATCTTCCAAAAACTAGTTTTTCATAAAGATAGGGGGGTTTTCTCCGATAGAGCAAGTTATGCAGAAACATAATATTCCGTATTCGAAGGTAATCAACTAAATCACATCTCAGAATCATTCTTCGCCATAATGATGTACTACTGAGCCGACTTAAATTGTACACATACCTAGTGGCATTGTTAAAAGCCACCTGTAATTTATGCATTGAATGCGAGTCCAGCTTGCTATACACCTCAGCTGAGTAGTTAATTAAAGGAAGAATCAATTGAATAACTAGCTTTCTTTTGACTTCAACTGGTGTAAAATTGGATGATATTCGCAAATTCCGAAGAACTAGATATATATTACGTACTACAATGTTAATATGGTCCGAACATCCCAGAGTCGAATTGATATAAAAACCCAGGAATTTAACTTTACCAACATACAGTAAAGGCATACTGTCCAGGTATATCGTTGGAAAGTGGTTTCGGTCATGTTTTATCCTGCTAACTGGTAAGACATAAGATTTCCTGGGATTAAGTGTTAAGTTATTGTCATTTGCCCATTTGACAATAGCGGCTAAATCCTCATTAAGTCTGTAGCATGTATCTTCTATCAAACCAATACGATTCGATATGTAGAGCTGAATATCATCAGCATATGCATGCATCTGCGTATATTTGCATACGGAAAATACATCATTGACAAACATACTAAAGAGCAGAGGACCTAAAACCGATCCCTGCGGAACACCAGAGGTAATATTTTTAAGGTTCGATTGCCTATTTCCCACAATTACCTTTTGAGCCCGCCCAAATAAATAATTTCTCATCAGAGTCACAGCTGTGCCCGAAAATCCAAAAAACTGTTCCAGTTTTTAAAATAAAATATAAAAAAAACAGCCTGGTAAACAAAGCTGATAAGTTATCATTGATTTTGGTTTGATCTTAATTTAAAATAATAATATAAAGCTGATAACTAGATTTCGGTTACCTTAGCTTATCTATTTAAGAGAGCACTGTACTGATGGATATTTCAGCTGGTAGAGGGGTGTGTGTGACTATGACTTGGGGCGCCTTCAAACAAGATAGTTTGGATGTAAGGCGGAAACATAATCCAGTATCTTCCAATCTTGATTGTGGAAATACCAGAAATGTTTTCAAAAGTCTCATTAACTAAAGCCAAAGTAACACAATGATCCGTGAAATTTTAATTTGATTTATCATTTTTTGGCTACGAATGCAATTCGAAAACTGGTTTTCAAATTGAAGCGTTTGATAATTTTGCATACATATAAAAAGTGGTTTTTAATAGAGTGAAGTTCTACGTGATTACAGGTAGTCGCCGTGATCTGGCTTACTATAACGATAGCGCTGAGTTCAAATCTCAGTTCTGACAACTTAAAAAAAAAGAAATATGAAAAAATTATTTCTTTGGGCGACTACCTCTCAGCAGTCTTCTGGCAAAAGCTCTGGGAGTAATTGATTGTCATGAAAAAGCTTCTCAAATCTGTCGTTCGGAGTCCACTTTAAACTTTACGGCCCGGTACTCATGGATAAAAATTAACACACACAATATGAGCGCTGCGAAAAACTAGGCCATAATCCTGACACGGGGTTGTAATGGCCAATTATGTATGTATGTATGTTAGCTTATCTATGCAAGTGTCCATCCTTTGTATGTACTTTTGCCATGTGGTCACACTGATCTCACCAAATTTGCGACTTAGTCTATCCTAAACAGATAAGTCCAGCTTTTAACTAGATGTCTGGTGAGATGCGAGCTTTACAGATTTTAAGGCCACCATTTGTTGAAATATCGGTCTTCTCTTCACACTAATTCCTGCTTCTATGGTATCCAAGTTAATGCAAAGAAAATCCACTAGACTTTAAATATAAGTTCTATGTACACTTTAGAAACCATAATGTAGCAAAGTCTAAAAGAAAAAAATAATTAAAACCCTAGAGTGTTTGTTTCTATATATACACTCGTAATAAATTGTATTGTATTAATTTTTTCTATTTATGGATTTCAGAATCCATAATCAGATACATTTTGATAAGAAATTTTATGAAAATATTCAAAAAAGCTTAAATTAAACAGTTACTAAAACACTAATGTTTCCAGCAACCAATTAAAACCACAGCTGTTATTGATCCTTATGCGGTACAATGAAAAAATTTTTATAAAACCGTATTATTCTTTAAAGTCTTAAAGATATCACTGTTCATCTGCTATCTACAACCAATATAGAAGGTCAAATTTTCGTTGTCGTGTCGAAGGTTATAAATGCTTTACATACTAGGGAAATTTTATGTAGAAGGAAATAATTTTTTTAACTTTTTGAAAAAAGCATATTGAAACCTTAAAATAAATATATAGCAAGTCAGTATGAAATTACTTTTTTGTATGGATAATTTAAAAACAGTTCAAATAATGAATAAATATCTGATGTTTTTATTAAAAAAAAATAAGTTGCAATTCAAAATTTAAATTAAATGTTACTTTAAGCTCTGCCTTGCTTTTTATTTCAATATCCAGCATGTTGCATGAAGCCAGTGATTTATTTTTATATGATTCAATGTTATTGCCTTTTGATGTTTATAATAAAGTTGTTTCAGTTGTTGTTATTGCTAGCACTTAAGTGTATGGAAATTCATGAAATATTCATAAAATATATGTATATACAAGCACTTTGTGAGCAACGTCTAAGTAGTTCTTTTTTATATGCGTTGGTATGAGTGTATTTCTATTAATTTTTTTTTTTTTATTTTCCTATTATAATACACACATATACGGTGAAAGTATGAATGATGACAGGCGAGTAGGAGTGGTAGATTATAAGTTTTACAGTTTTGTGCAAAGTTTTTTGCAAATTTTTTTAAAACCCTTTGGTTTTCCATAAAAATGTGCAGAAAGTTTTATAGAAGGTGGGGATATACTTATATTTTGTGTTTAATGTTTGTACTTTTGAAATATATCTTTTATAAATTAATCTTGCAACATAATTGCCTAAAGTTTAATAGCTTAAAATCAAAGTATATATACATATGTGTATATGTTAATTAAATATTATTTAATTGAAAATCGTTATACTGTTGATTTACTGTGAACATTGTTCGGCCTTGTGTGTTTGCTTTTGAGTCGACTCAGTAGAAAATAATGATTAATCATATATATATGCCACCTCAAAAAGCTTATGTTTAAAGAAAACTTGTTTAACCCATTGACGCATATCTGACACAGGTGTCTCAAGTTAGTATTTCATGGGCTTTCTTTGAAACTAAACAACTTTTTGTATAAAATGGTAACACTAACCAAATACTTCCAGACCAATCTTTGTTTCGCTTAAAGTTTGGTACTACTGACTATAAAGAGTAAAACGATTAATTCCAATTCCCTTAATACTACACAAACTATACTTAAATTCTAAAAAAAATATCACACCAGTTTTGTTCCTGAAAGGGTTAATAAGTCTTTAAAAGTTAAGTTCTCGGCTCTTCAAAAACAAAGGGAAAATAGGACAATGATATACACATTTTCTTGTAAAATTTACTTCTTTAAAATCTAAACTAAAAGTAAATAATTAGTGCTTTGAAAATATTTTGGAATGAAATCTACCCAAGTGGTAATTTTTTTTAAGAGAAGTTCTGTAAACTGCAGGATTTATTATTTAAGGCTTTAGGAAAATCTTAAAGAAAATTTAAAACGATAATAAGAGGCAGAAATATTTTTTTACAATCTTGTGTATACTTTAATCCCAATTCATTCACTTTTTAAATACTTTTTTTAATAAATACGGTTATTTGGTGTTTGCTTGACTATTGACCCCTAAAGTGGCAAATGTTACCGCTTTTGTGCCAGGTAAACAAGTCCAGGTTTAGAAAGAAAGAAGTCAATAAATTGGTTTTGCAGTATTTTATTTGTAAATTGTATTGCATAGCAAGTTTCTTCATTTTGTTGGAACCATGTATACAAAAATCAATTGCATTCCCAATTGTAAGTATATTCGCTAATTAGTTTGCTGTAAAAAATTGTGCTATGAATACAACGATTTGATTTAATGATTTGCTTGACAAAAGATTTTGTTAAATGGTAAAGTTTTTAACATATTTTTTAATTAAGTTCTAAATGCAATTTCTGTTAGTAATATTTTAATAAAAAATTCAATTGCTTGAAGTGTGTTTAATCGCTGGATTAAATGTATGTCATAAGTCAGCGCATATCGAATTAAATGATACGATAGTTGTTTTGTTTTCTTTTTTACTGAAAACAAAATTAATTTTGCATTATCGGTGAGGCTTTTGTGCAGTCCAATACGCCGATAGTAGATTCTTAACTTTCTACATTTTTAGAAATCCAATATTGATGACCTTCTTATCTAGCAAAACTTTGAATTTTTATTAAATTTACTGTTTTATCGGTAATGATAAACTGGTAAATTTTTGGAAGCAAAAGTCCTTCATAAGAGAACTCCATATTAATTTTTCTGCACTAATCAGTTAAATTTAACAAATAAAACTATGCTTACTGATGTAACCTTTTGACCATAAATGAGCTTCATTACTAAAAAACTGTTTTTGGCTTGTTTGCCATAAAACCAATCACAAAAATTGGAACACAAATTATGACAGTCAATGGAGAAATTTTAACCGGTTGTATATTAACTCATATATCCCATACTTCATCATAAAACAGGAATCTTCTCCTCGGCATGCATATTTCTTTGTTTTATTGATGGTTTTTAATCGAAAGGAGTGAAATAAGTAAGAAAACTGTTAAAGTGTGCACGAATTTTCTACACTCTAAACCAATTATGTTTAGCTTAAAATAGACAAAATTCTTTATAAATTTTGTGGATAGACTTCTGTTAAAGTAGATTTTACAATTAGGGGAAATTTTTCTTGCGCTAGGCTATTCTCGATGACTTGCCAAGCCGAACTGAAGAGAAACGTTAACACAGTTTTAATAGTCTCTGCTATCAGACCATAGTAAAAAGCAATATTTCAGAAACTATATATAAAAAATAAATAGTAAAAATAAACATCGCACAAAAAAAACAGGCATAAAATAAAAAGTATAACAAAAGAAATCGCATAAAAATAAAATAGCAAAAAAAAAATCCACATGAAAACAGATTCTAATCTAATTTGTTCTTATATTTTCTATTAATCATACGCCACGTCGTTCGGAAATTGTGTTATTAACCCCAAAAAGTATACTGCATTAGATGTAAACTACAATGTGTGATAAAATTAATTGTTACTTATACGTTCAGTTCTAATTAAAACGGTTTTTAGATTTTCAAACAAATGATTGGGCCATTTCACACCTGATGATCAAAAATTTACTTTCGAATTTCACTTAAATTAGGTTTTTTTTTCACGATTATATTTTAAACTTCGCAAATTATATAGCATTAAGTAATTGCTCATTACCTCTAAAAGTTAGAAAAATGGTTGCACAACAGAGACCAAGCTATGTTTATGGTCTTAGGACAAGAGATCACGTATCAGCTTTCGTTAATGATTTCTTAGGTTGTTCTTTTGAGGATTTTTTGAAAGTTAAAATAATGATGATGTTTTATAAAGTTCTAAGAACCGGTACTCCAAAATATCTTCTATGTCGTTTTAAGTTTGGTCATTCATTTAGATCATTCACTCCTTGATTATGCAACGTTCCTTTGTTGTTAGGGTATGCCGAGTATGGAACTCTGCTCTTCACTATTTTCAGAGAATTTAGGCTCAAGATAATATCATTCGTTTGATTTTATATAATTTCTAAGTGAGGATGGTGTTATATTATTTATAATCATTGTTTATCTTTTTTTTTTTAGTTTCCAAGCAATTATCCATATCCATGTTTAGATTTAAAATTTTTGGTTTAGCGTTCAATTAAATATAAAAAGTGTTATTACTTTCTATTTTTTACTATGTAATCACTTTGGCCTTCTTCGCTTATAGAATATTAATAATAAATAAATGAAGTTAAATGAAAATGAATATTTTAACAAACAATTTTTCAGCATTCAGTGTGCAGTTTTGTATGTATGTATTAGTGATTTTTGATTTTGATGTCATTGCACCCATAAAAAAATACTACATGTTATTCCACAACGCTAACGCTACAACGATCGATGAAAGACTGAAGAAATGCATACGGATTGGTATTGTGCTGTGTATGTATGGATGGTGTAAAGTTTCAATCTCCTTCAAACCCGCATTAGCAGTACAAAACCAAATCTTATACATTCACAACTCTAGTATAATTATACTTATAGTGTCTTAAATTTTGTTATAAATTTCTTATTTATGTTACTTTAGGACTAATTGTATATACTCGGTTTTTGGCTTTGCTTTATTACAGCATCTGGTTTTGAATTCAAACTGAAAATGCTTTTAAATGACCAAGTGGGTTGTGGTAATTTAATAATTGTAGTATAAGGTTCTTACTTTAGTGATATATATAAATATATCAAACTTTGCTAATTAGCATTCTTAAAACTACTTTATAGTACAAATTAATTTATTAACCCTACCACTTTTAGCAAGAAAAACCCTTATAAATTAAAGCCTATTTATTTCATTAATTAGAGCAATTTATCTGTAAAATTATATGTTAGAAATTAATCCAGAAGTAGAGATATTATATACATTTAAACTTTAAATAAATTAGTTGCTCTTTACAAATACCAACAAATATTACTTCATTTTATCGAATTAGTTCAATTGTTAATAATGATAAATCAGTATTGAAAATATTTGAAATGCATAGAATATGCAATATATTCACACAAGTAATTTAGTATGACAGAAAACTTTGTAACCATTTATTAACAATTCATCTTCAAATTTCTGCATGGTTTGTTTTTTGATGATTAATTGCTTTGTATTGTCGTAATATATTTGTATTGTTGTACAACATGTATCAAATCAAATGCATAAATTTACAGTGGTGCATAAAATTAGAAAAAAAATACAAAATAAAATGTGAAGACCATTAGCAAAGTATTTGGAAATTTGTAATAGTAGCTCACCAATATAGTCATTATTATATCGTAATAATAGAAGAATCTTTAAGAGTTTGATAGAATGAATTATACAGAATTCACATTCTGCTAAACTAAATGTGTTATGCCATTTTTAATTGTTTTTGTTAAATTTTTATAAAGCATTGAATTAAAAAATATATCTAAACTCTTGTAGTTGCCGTGGTCTAGTGGTTAGTGTGTTGGCTTACTAAGACATGAGCCTTGGGTTCGACACCCAGCTCTGACATCTTGAAAAAAAAAATATGAAAAAAATATTTCTTTCGGCGACTACCTCTCAGCAGTCTTCTGGCAAAAGCTCTGAGAGTAATTAATTGCCATGAACAAGCTTCTCAAGTCTGTCGTTCGGAGTCGACATTAAATTGTAGGTTCCGGTACCCATGGATAAAAATTGACACACACAACATGAGTGCTGCGAGAAGCTAGGACGTAATCCTGACACAGTGTTGTAAAGGCCAGTTATGTATGTATGTACATATGTATATTAAAAAGGGTTTAATCCTTAATTTACTAACATGAGCCTGCGGGACTCGTTTTGATGTTTAAATCAATGTTATAAAAGAAATTTCTAACATGTTACGACTTTTAGTTTACAAATGTTTTGAAAAATCTTGGGAAAAGAACAAAAAAAAAATTGGAAATAATAAATGTTTCCATCTGTTAGAGATCGAAACATAGAATTGTAACATTAAGTACAGAGATGAGTCTCAGCGGTTGGAATGACTACTACTCGAATATATAACGATCAACAAATTAACTGCCACATTCTATAATTGGGTACATTGGGCAAACATTTATAGTACAATTACACGAAAAGACGCTGTTTTGGTGATACTAAAAAAATCGTTTTACAAAACAAGTCTGTCAAATATGTAACAAAACATCTGCCATAAATTTTCCTTAAAAGTTTTGTTATATAAAAATTGTAGTGACTAAATGATGTCTTTATACACTGCCGCTCACTTGAATAGGTTTACTATTTTCATTACATTCAAATTAATTTTTTTCTAAAAGTAATTAAGTTTTTAGTTATATTATTTTCTAAAATGGTAAAATATTGGATTATGTGTGTTTATAATAAAAAAAAATTGTTTCAATAATTAATAACTGAATTGTAGTAATTTTTTCCAGAAAACGAGTATGATTTTCAGCACAATTTTTTGGGTCATTTAAATAGGTTCACTCTCATTAATTTAAAAAATTAAAGAAGAAAATGATTTTTTTCTAAAACTTTTTTTATTCTTTTAAGATATCTTACAATGCTTGATGATTTATTAAGGAGTATATCCTCCTTGATTCGATATAACTTCAAGAATACCATTTGGGAGGGAGCTATAAAGTTTTTCAATTAATGATAATGAAATTTTTGGACCAAGCTTTTTTAATTCCTCCAATGAAAGCCTATTTGGTTTCGTATTGTCTGCCGGGCTCGTAGACTTTACGAGAAAGCAAGCCCCATACATTTTCTATAACATTTAAGTCAGGGGAATATGGTAGCCACTCCAACTTATTGACATTTTGGCTTTGAATCCACACTTTTACAACCCTGGCATTAGGTATCGGGGCATTATTTTGTTTAAATATCCAGAGAATTGGTCTAAAAATAGTAGAAAAATATGGAAACACATTTTCAAGTACTGTTTTGTAGTTATTCGCGTTCATTTTTGATGTGAGGAATTGAAGCTCAAATGTACCATAATATGAAATCGCCCCCCACACAATTACACTTCCCTCACAGAGACGAGACGACAAAGGTAGCGTTCCTCCTTATGTAGGTCGTGGAAATAGTAGTTGTATCCATCCGGACCTTCCAAATTAAATATTTTTTTTGTCTGAGAAGGCAACACGATACAACTCATTTTTATCGTTCATGTGTTCTCGTGCAAAATGAGACCGTGTCGCTTTACGAGCAGCAATAAGAGATGTTTTTTTTTTAATTTTTAATCTCCTTAAATGTTTAGAACGTCGAATAACACATCTTACAGTGCTTATGATAGCTGTGATACCCAATTTTTGTCTAATTTTTGCAGCAGAATTGCTTAAATTTGAGGCAGCTCTTACAATAACTCTTCTGTCCGCTTCTGTTGTGGCTTTTTTCGTCAGCCCTTTCATGTTTCTATACTAATCGGACAGATTTCTTAAAAAATTACTTACAACAATCTGTCTGCGACTAATTTTTTTGTCGATGTTCCTATGGCTTAAGACAGTTTCATTGAATGGTTTAATTTTATCTCTTCTTTCTTCAGTTAATCGCTTGCTGCTCCTTATTTTACATAAAAAATGTAACAAATTATTGTAGTAAATCAAAAATATTTAAAAATTTGATTATACTGTCGATGATCAAAAGCAAACTAATTTTATTCCTAGTGAACCTATTCAAGTGACCCAAAATCTACAAATGTTTTCGCAGCATTTTGAAGTAAAATCAAAAAATAACAACTTTTTATTTATTGTACCGTTATTCTTTTCTTCCTAAAATATGATTATATATAATATCTCTTAATTTAAGTGAAAAAAATATTATTCTCCTAAAGTTTATATGAAAAAAATTAAAATATAAGAGCAAAAACTAATAAACCTATTCAAGTGATCGGCAGTGTATATAAATGGTGGTTAAATTTTAAGGGCCGATGTTGATTTTGAATAAAACACAAATTATTTACGAAATTATTGTCATTTCGTTTCATTATAATATCAATTTGGCATGGAACAAAATTTCCGCCAAATGGCCTCAGCGACCTCGGCGGCACACTTTCATGCGATGGTCAAAATGTTCGATGACGCTGAGGCATAACTAAGGTTCAATGCCGTTAATGTGCCGAATTATCTCATTCTTTAGATCTTGAATTATTGCTGACTTATCGAAGTACACCTTTTATTTCAAACGAGCCCAAGGAAAAAAGTCCAATGGTGTCAAATCACATAATCTTGGCATCCAATTGACATCGCCACCCCATGAAATAATACGTCCACTTAATTTGTCCCACAAAAGAGCCATTTCTTCGTCAGCTGTGTTGCAAGTGGCACCGTTTTATTGAAATCACATATCGTCCACATCCATATCTTCTAATTTGGGCCATAAAAAGTTCATTATCATTTCATGATAGTGAACACTATTTACACTAACCGCCTGACGGGCCTCATTTTGGAAAAAAAATATCGCCTGATGATGCCTCCAGCGCACAAACTGCGTCAAACTGTCACTATTTGTGGGTTTATTTGTTGATTGGCGATCTCTCTAGGATCATCATACTCCCAAATGCGGCAATTGGGCTTATTGACGAATCCACTAAGGTGGAAATATTCCTTATAACTGAATATGATTTTCTTCGAAAACTGACCATCCACTGTTGCCATTTTTTGCCACCATTCCGACTATTGATGACGTTTGGAATTGTTAAGAGCCTTTAGTTCTTAAGTTGGTTGCATCTTGTAAACGGATAAATGCAAGTTTTTCAACAACGAGCTTGAAAAGTGCCATTGTTTGTCACTATGACGAGTTAAGTTTGAAGGCTCTTCAGCCACACTACCGCGAACAGCAACAATGTTTTCTGTAGTGCGAGCTATACGAGCATACACTGGTTGTTTCACATCTCTTACAGACTCGGTTTGCTTAAATTTTTGCACGATTTTTGCGATTGTACGCACATTTGGACGAATAAATTGACCGAAAAATTCACGAACTGCACCATTGATTGATTTGAACGCCCATTTTAATAATAAGGTAGGCTAAATAACCTTAGCGCGATGCTCAATTGTGTATCTTTTCATAGTTCAACTTGTGTAATCTAAAACTGAAAAAGGTCAAATGAACTCCAGATAAAAACTTTACATTTAGGTGTGGTTCATATTCAACATCGGCTCTTCAAATTTAACCACCCGATACATTTGATTGTATTATATTCGATAGTTTTCTTTAAGTTTTTATGTATGAGCCTTAAAGATCCATGTTCGTAGGATTTTATATATTTTTATATCAGTAAAAGATGGGTTAAAAGACATAATTGTCGAATATGCCTTAAAAAGTATATCATTGCGTTTGTTTTTTCCTAAATTTAGACATCCGATTTGCGATTTGTATAGAAAAGACTCAGTATCTGTAATTGTTTTTAAATAGTAATTTAATGTATAAAACGTTAAAAAAATTATTTAATATTTGCCATTTCTAAGTATGAAAACATTTATATTCTATTATACTAATATAGCCTAATTCAAAGTATCACATTTGTGTAACACTTTTAAAAACCAAAGAAAAAAAAAACATAAAATAAATTGCAATTTTGTTTATAAAATAGCATAATGGCATAGACATGTATGTACACAAAGTTCACCAAAAACTACAGAACAAAAAAAAAAATATATAAAAAAAATTGAATATATCATTGACTGACATTAACATGCAACAAAATATGGTTTTACAAAATAACAAAACAGCAAGTTTATTCTAAAACTATTTAAACTAATGAATAAAGTAGAAATATTTTATTTTATTTTTAGTACTAATTAGCTGTTTAAAGCTGCGCTTGCTAACTTATAATCATACTATTTAAGTGAGATGACATAAGAGTATAATGTGAGTATAAGTATTGTTTATGACTTAATTTCACTACACTTTTCTAGCACTATTATTGTGTAATTTTTATTGATTCTTTTATATATGCTCATGTAACATACATATACAGTGGCCGACAAAAGTCTACATACGACCTATATTTTTGCGATTTTAGGAGCCCAAGATACTTAAATAAAAAAGTAATGATGCAGTTTTGTTTCAAATACATTTTTATTAAAGCACACCAAAATTTACGTTTTTTCAATAAACAAAGGAAAAATTACTCAAGAAGAACATTTAAAATGCATTGACAAAAGTGTACATACGATCAGCATACCCAGGCGTTTGTTGCTATTAAATAACGAGATAGCGCCGTTATTTATTACAAAATTTTTTTGTTAAGTTTATAGATTGTTTTAAACAGCTTTAAGTTGTAATTTAGTCTTCATCGGTGTATATTTGAGTAAAATAATGTCTTCTCGTAAAGAAATTTCAATTGATAACCGAAATTTATTGGTTAAGTACAGATCTGAAGAGAAATCCTTTGGAGAAATAGCAAAACTATTAAATTTAAGTAAATCTACAGTTCAGACAATATTTAAGAATTATAAAAATAGTGGAACTGTTGAAAATAAGCGTCGTAGTGGACGCCCAAAAGCACTTACTCGCAGAGATGTAAGCTTTATTTTAAAAGAAATGGACAAAAACCCTAAAATTAATACAACAAAATTGGCCGAAGAGCTTGCAACAAGATTAGAAGTGATTGTAAATCCCCGTACTATTCAAAGAACATTGAATGGAAATGGTTATTTTAGCAGAACTGCTCGAAAAAAGCCATTAATAAGTGAAAAAGCCCGCAAATTTCGTATAGAATTTGCCCAAAAGCATATTGACAAAGGTTTTGATTTTTGGAAGCGGGTCTTGTTTACTGATGAATCTAAATAACATTTTTGGTAGTGACGGTAGATCTAAGGTGTGGTGAAAAAGAAATACTGGCTCCTAAATACTTAATTTTTACTGTTAAGCATGTGGGGGTTGTGTAATGGTTTGGGGTGCCATGGCTGCTTCTGGCGTAGGAAAGTTGGTGTTCATTGAGGGTAATATGGATTGGCACCTTTACAATTCCATTCTAGAACAGAATCTAAAACCCTCCGTCGATATGCTAAGCCTTGGTCGAAATTGGTACTTCCAACAAGACAGCGACCCGAAGCACACTGTTCAAATTGTGAAAGATTGGTTGCTATACTATGCTCCCAGACAGCTGTACACTCCACCTCAAAGCCCAGATTTAAATATTATTGAACACGTTTGGGAGATATTACAACGAAAAATACGTAACTACCAAATTACTAATGCCCAAATGTTAAAACAGAGGCTCCAAGAAGAATTGCAGAACATAACACCCTTAGAATTAGAAAATATGGTGAACTCGATGCCTCGGCGACTGCAGGCAGTTATAGATGCCCGTGGGGGTCCGACAGAATATTAATTTTATTAAAAGGTGATGATTTTTTACATTTACGCTAAGTTTTTCTGTGAACACTCTTGTCGTATGTAGACTTTTGTCGAATGTTTTTTATAGTTTTTCTTGAATAGTTTTTTAAGTTTATATCGGAATAAATATTATTTTGGTTTATATTAATAAATATAGATTTGAAACAAAACTGCATCATTATTTTTTTCATTTATTCACTTGGACTGATAAAATCGCAAAAAAAGGGGTCGTATGTAGACTTTTGTCGGCCACTGTATGTGTAGTGTATACAAAAGCATGCAGTAATTTTGTGTGAGTTTGTTATCATGTGTAGTTTTTATTCTGTTTACGCTTTTGTTATTATTTTGTTGGGTCATGCATGATTGATGGTTTTTATAAATCTAAAACAAAGCATTTGTTAAGGTTATTGTTACCAACCACTGCTTATGACTTTATTATTATCTAAATTTCAGTACAATACCTTTTTAATGTGGGTCATTGAATAACCTTTCGTTTATTAAGTTTGTAAGAACAATGAATTTATTTTAAGCAAAAGTATAAAGATAAGACATACACATAATCGTAAACTAAATTTGTTTTAAATTCAATTTTACAACATTAATTTGAATAATGCTTTTTGTGAGTAGTTTCCCGGGTTACTAAAAATTTCGTGGTTATTTCTCTTTTTAATATTATTAATTAATTTGTTTTCATATGAGGTATAATGACTTGCGATAACAAAGGCTTACTTTTTAATCCTTAAAATTTTTTACCACTTCTTTTTTTTCAATCTTTTATTCACTGTATTTTTATTTTGTTTTATTTTTGTCATATAGTACTACTACATTTTTTAAATTGTATTGTATATACAGCAAAAAAAGGGCCACCTATTGGGAAGTAGTAGATAACAGCTAAACCTGCTTAGCGAAGGCACACTCACCACACAATCAACATGCAACGATGAGGCAATTGCTGTTGATCATACAAGGATGAAAGTATAACAGCATGAAGATCAAACAGCAATTGCCTCATCTGTCGGTGGATATTGAATGTGAATGGTGAGATTGTCTGTTACCTTCTCAGAAGGTGGCGCTGTACTCCTGATCATTGGTTTCTGGTGGAATTGATTGGAAATGTCAGGGAGCGTTTTCTTGAAGATGACCTTCTTGGGGGGAGGGGGGTGGGGAAGAACTTCTTATATTTTTAAATTTAATTTTTAATTTAAATTATAATTTTAGAAAACCGTAAATTTTTATTTTTATAATTTTGTCCTTCGCTGGGATTGAACCTCGGTCGTGTGAGTTTCTGTGCGAGCGCTCAATCACTATATACATATATACATATAATTAGATACATGATGTGGGTATTTAACTGCCGTTAAAAATCTAATATGACGTTTACTATGAATCGCAATTTGAGTAAGATAGACGAACAAATAATACAAATGCAGCTGAGAGATTGGAGCAACCTATGACTTGAAAATCTGTTGTAACCTTAGTATTATTATCCAGCAATAGACATTTATTTTCCGAAACCTCGTTTACTTCTTAGCGTTTTGTTTGGCTAGGTGTTTTTTAAGGCACGTTTACTACATTCGGACCCAATCTAAATTTCTTTCATAAACAATGGCAGAAATTTTATTGCATTAAAAGCAGCTGAGTACATTAATTACGTGTTTCTCAAGTAATGTTAAAACCTTATAACGACCTTCATGAGTTTGGTTTTGAAAAATCCATAACTGCTATAAAAACAATACTTTTTGAAGAAGATCAATACTAACAGCTAATATTGCTGTTTCGTAAACTTAAATAAATTTTAGATATCACATCCATCCATAGATGAACCATTGTTTCCATATCGAGTTAGAATAGGTTTTACCTAAAATAAACAATCTAAACCAGCGGCTTAGGGGAATAAAATATGGTGTTCTGTGATTCAAAAGCATATTATCAACTGAATGGTATAATATATAGTGAAAAACCGCCTAATAAGTTATGTGATGTAAACAAAATAGAACATGCTGTTTTGAATTTTGTAAAGAATATGAGAAAAGAGGACGTACTTTTTACGCAGACCATCTTTTTAAAAACTTGGATCTAGCTCTTATTGTATTGGGAAAGGGATTGGTTTTTGTTGGTACAGTACGTAGTAACAAATTAGTTAGTCTCTGGAAGTGTTTAGCTCATTGTTTAGATTTTACCAAAGCGATGTCTCATTACATACATTTTTACATAATATGCCTTTATACGCCTGTTTCTGAATTACGGCTTATTGTCTCGCAGCACCCATATTGTGTGTGTCATTTTTTGTATCCATGAGTACCGTTACCTACAGTTTATATTTTACTCCTAACGACAGACTTGAGAAACTTGTTCAAGACTTTTGCCAGAAGACTTTGAAAAGATAGTAGCCGAAAGAAATATTTCTTTCGTATTTCTTTTTCTCAAGATGTCAGATTTTAAACCCGGAAGTCTTGTCTAGTAAGACAACACATTAACTACGATGTTTTATCAGGCAAATAATTTAATGAGGTCCTGAGGAACGTTCAATATTTACGGAGTTTTTGTACCACATGTAGAAAAATCAAAGTATTCTGCTCAGATTGAGTTTTAGTATTTCACTATTCTTTTGTGCAACATCATCGTACATTATAAGAATCAATAACTCCTGACAATGCTACACAAAGGATATTAAGATAAAAAGATTATTAAAAACTTGTGTAGGTATATTAATAAAATAATAATAAATTTTAATTTATTTAAAGGAAAAAGTCAATTACAAATTAAACTTTACCGAAAGCTACAGATCTTAATAGAAACTTGTCAAAGAACAAGTTCATTCATTTATTGACCCTTTAAATAATTCCACTCATAAACTAACCAGGGACTGTAACGGTTATAAGTTATATCGAAAAATTTAATTTTTAATTGTTATTTTGAGAGTTTTTCCAAAAAAGGTCAGCAGAAAAAGTTATTTTTCAACGGAAAAATAAAAGTTTAGATGAAACCTTTAAAAAGAGAGTTTTATTTTTCCGTCATAAAATAAAACTCATTTTGTGAGTTTAATTTTTTCGTCATAAAATAAAACTCAATTTGTGAGTTTTATTTTTCAGTCAGAAAATAACAGTTATTTTTTGAGTTTTATTTTTCCATCATAAAATAAAACTCTCTTTAGGAGTTTTATTTTTTCGATCATAAAATAAAACTCGTTTTTATGAAAAAAATTTTTTACACCTAAACCTGATTTGACACATTATCGTCTGCAAACTATTACAAGGGGGGTCGTGGCATACTGGTAGAGTGCTTGCACAGACACTCACACGACCAAGGTTCAATTCCAGCGAAGGACAAAATTATAAAAATAAATATTGCGGTTTTCTAAAATTATAATTTAAATTAAAAAAAAAAATTAAATTTAAATAAAATAAGAGGTTCCCCCCCCCCCCTCCAGCAAGACCATCTGCAAGAAACCACCCCTTGACATTTCTAATCTATTCCACCAGAAACCAATGATCAGGAGTACAGCGCCACCTTCTGGGAAGATAACAGCTAATCTACTGAAGACGCTTACCATTCACATGTAAACATCCACCGACAGATGAGGCCATTGCTGTTTGATCATTTGAGGGTGAAGGTATAACACTGACTCTTGAGTGGACAAATTACCAGCAACTTGTTTCATCAACAAATAAAGGCGCAAAAAAAAAATACAAAATCTATGAAAAAAAAAAAAAAAAAAAAAAAAAACTTCTATCAACCATCTTCACATTCCAATACAATGCACACTGCATGAGTAGGGGTTTACCCCTGAGTATTGGTCTTAAAAAAAAAAAAAAAAAAAAAAAATGTCATTTCTATCATATTTTGTTCCGTGCAGAACGTCGTAATAGATGCAGTCATCGAACCCGCTTTCATCCTCCTAGTCAAATATTTGTAACATTTTTAGCAAGTTCCGGCCATTATCGGTTTTAGTTGTGTAAATTTGCTCTTTTATTAATACTAAAGCATCCTAAAAATCGTTTAGCTTGAGATTTTAGGTATTCAGTTATAAAAACCAATAAAATAAAGATAGCACAAGCAACGGGATTAGATTAAAAACAAAATCTTTCATAAAAACGAGTTTTATTTTATGACGGAAAAAATAAAACTCCTAAATAGAGTTTTATTTTATGACGGAAAAATAAAACTCTCTTTTTAAAGGTTTCATCTAAACTTTTATTTTTCCGTCAAAAAGTAACAGTTAAAATGATCACTTATGCGAGATCACCACAGATTCTGTAAGAGCTCTCCAAGACGATTCATTTGGTATATAACATCATATATGTCTGTCGACTCTAATACGATGATTTTTTTAGTTTAATATTTAAGACATAACTGTTATTTGCGGTCCCTGAAACTAACTAATTATAAATTCTGAGTAAAAAATTGTTCAATTATTACTCTAAAATTTTTGATACCAAAAACACAAATACTCGTATGAATCTTATTGTTTTTTTCATAGATTTTTCGAACAAAATAAACATTTACTGAATACAGGTATATGCACTTATGGCTCGGAAAGGCTTTATGCTTATGTGCATGTGTTAGTCTTTCAATATTGCTTTTACCATAAGCTCATTAAAACTCTTTTATTTCCTTTAAAACGACTACTATTTTTGCCTGAGTTTATATAAGTTTGCTAATTATGTGTGTTTTTCTTGTTTTTATCGGCAACTGTGGACGTGTGCTTTATTGCACATATGTGTACGTGTAGATACAATTACTTATCGTAAGCTAAATTCAAAACAGTCGAAACTCAAAAAATAAGCCCCATTGGTAAATACATGAGAATAGTAAAATGTTGTAAAAGGACTTTAAGATAAATTTCTTATAATGGTTTAGAGTATGAATGTCTATAAAGAGGTATAAGATTATTCAGTTTAATAAAAGTGCATAAGTTTAATGCTTTAATGCAAAAATTTAAAAACAATTATCGTAAGACAAAGAATAGAAAATCTTTACGGATAAAGTAGTTAAAAATCATATTCAACCTTAAATATAAGCAGCTTTAAAGTGTCATATTATTACACTCCATCTTTAATGCTTTAATAAAATATATATTTAGAAGTGAAAAACAAATAATGACGACAACGTAGAAAGAGAAGCTAGGCCGTAACCCTGAAACAAGATTGTAATGGCCAATAATGTATGTATGTCCGTACGTATGTATGTAGAAGAATAATAATACAAGTAATGTATAATATTGATTCCGGAATCCTTTACACTTAACACAGATCATGTCTTACCAAAGTACTTAATAAATGTTTTTAATATCTCCCCGTAATAAGTATTAGAATTTATTATTTGTAATGCATAAAGTTTTTATTTATTAATAATGTAGAACAATGAATTCTTTCTTCTGAAGATGTGGGAATACACATGGTAATCAATATTCACTTTTGTGCCACATGAAGTCACCTACTCGATTCCAAACCTAATGAATTCTGAAGGCAAATATTATTTTATTGTTTTTAAAATAAGGTAATCAATTTTTTCTAACTGGGTAACATTTTAATGGTATAATAACCGGATAATTTATTTATGAAAGTTATCGGAGTTTGACTAACGAAAACGAGACTGGGTGGATAATATTAACAACCTAACACTTGTTTTTTTTGTAGAATTTATTTTAGTTCTTAATTCTCTGAATGTATAAATACTAGCCGTACCCACGACTAGATCAGGCGAATTAGTCTTGCTGTCGTCGTTTTTATTTATTTCTGTAGTTTGCCGACTGTAAAAGCTTTCGAAATTTTTTTATATTCGTGTTTAATTTTCTATTTATCTGAATGTAAAAGCATCCGAGTTCCTTTTACATAAATCCTAAACCTAGTCGACGACAAGATCTCCAGAATTCCTCTCTTTCTCTTAGTGATTATTTCTTAAAACACATTTCCCCACTTCCTCTTGTACTCTTACTAACTGTAGCCGATAACAAGAATATAACAACTATACGTGCACAAATTTTTTTGACTACTGACGTTTAAATACTGTTTGTTTTAAGTGCTAAGAAGATTTTCTTTTTACATACCACATTCACAGTAAAATCACGCTTTTGTTTTGCAATTAAAAGTTTTTCTACTTATATTACTTATCTACGTTGTGTATCTGCTGCATTTAGTTTTTTTTTTTTTTCAAATATACAACTCCACGTACTTACTTACAGAGGCACATTTATTTTTGTTGTTTCGTTTTGTAGCTACAAAACCATTGTGTATGCTGTGTGCAGGTAAAAAAAATACTAATAATGATGATGCTGATGCTCAAAGCATAGTTATTTACTAATGAGCAGGTGTTTCATAAACATAATAAGTCAGCATCAAATCTTTTTGCAAATACAGTAACAAAATTGTTAGGCATATAAAAGGTAATGCGTGACTAAACAATAGAATAAAATATGAACTATGAAATGTCTAATCTGTGAAGCAATGGAAAAAGAAGGATTAAAAGTCAATTCACCACTTAATTAGGGCATTCACATTAATTAATGGGATTTTGTTTTTGTCTCATGATCGAAAACTCTCGCTCAAGCTACAGTTATGCGTGATTCGAGAAAATCATGGAATTTTTCTATCTCTAATTGTAATGAAACAAACAAAACAAAACAAACAATCCCAGCGAATTATAAAGATGAAAATTTGCGGTTTTCTGAAAATTATAATTAAAAAAAAACAAAAAATTTATAAATAAGAGGTTCCTCTAAAAGTCCATCTTTAAGAAGCCATTCCCTGACATTTTCAGTCTATTCCACAAGAAACCAATGATCAGGAGTACAGATTTCTGGGCAAATAACAGCTAATCAAACCGTGATCAACTACAATTAGCACAATTTGCCGTTTTGATACATTTACAGAACCGCACTGAATTCATCTAAGTCGGAAAATTACTGCAGCTAACCAGAGCTGTCTATAAAGTGAAGTAAAATGAGTGTATCCAAGCTTGAACACTGTACCAAGCTATAAAAAAAGACACCCTAAAAATTTGAAACGTCTGACCGCCAGACCTGGGTAATCACAAAGAAAATGACCTATTGCCCTCCGATCATCCAATTACCTGCATACAACGTTATAAGCTTAGAAAAATGTTTCAGAGTGTTACACCCATTATATTGAGGCCAAAGAGTTTTAGAAACAGCACAGAAAGGGAATAAATTTCATCTGTTCTCTATTTTTCAAGGAAAAATACTGGATATCTTCTCCTTAATGACGGTCATAGGGCAGCGAACATCCGAGTAGAAATTAGCAGACTGCCCTACAGAATAGGCGCTCTTAGCAAGCTCATCCGATTTCTCAATTCCTATGATATCCTCATGGAAAAAAATTGACGCACCCAACATAGGTGCTTGCCGTGGAAATAGGGAGAAATTAGGCCATAGAACTGAAAAATGGTTGTAAGTCACAATTATGTATGTTACGTTTATGTATATGTAATAGAAATCAATATTTTAATTTTAACAGTTATACCTTCTTTGTCAGATTTATTTTCAAACTAATTTAACATATTATAACAGTTACAACTCAGAAGGCAATAATTTTTAAAATTAAAAATTATCTATTTTAAGCTAAGCTTGGGCAAAAACAATATAATTTAGATTTAAAATTAAACTATTCGACCTGAGTGCGCTTCTAATATAAAACTCAAATGAGAACTTAGGTGGTGTAAATATAGCAAAAAGAAATAAAATAACAAAAGTTTTAAACTTCGTATGGATTAAAAAAAAATTAATAATTTACTAAGAATAACTGAGTTTTTCAAAATCATGAGAAAAATTAAATTGATAAAATAAAGTTATTAATTTCTGAAAGACAAATCTAAGTAAATCTCCTAATCAATAGATTCCACTGCATTGTATTCAGAAATCATAAATCAAAGAATATTTCTGTTCCATCCGGTGTCCCACAGGGTATTCATTTAGTCCCTCTATTATTTCTAATATATATATATATATATATATATATATATATATATATATATATATATTAATGACTTACCGACTTGTATTAAATATTCAAATATCCTGATGTACGCTGACGATGTTAAACTTTTCCTCCATCTGAACAATTTAGAATTATCCAATTTACTTCCAAAAGACATGGATAATTTTTGTCAAAAGTATTAATTTAATGGAACTTAACCTAAAAAAGTTTAAAATTATGCTGTTCTACAGAGGAAGTCAAGTTCACTATGACTATAAATTTGACACTTATCACCTTGAAAAAGTTGAAGAATTTCTTGATCTTGGAATTTTATTAGAAAAAAAACTCTCTTTCAATCCTCATATTTCTCAAAGTGTTAATAAAGCAAGAGGCGTTTTAGGATTTATCAAACGCTGGGGAAAGGAGTTCGATGATCCCTATGTTTTAAAGCAATTGTACACATCACTAGTTAGACCTATCTTGGAATACGCTTCTGTGGTCTGGGATCCTCAATATGATGTTCACGTTTCCAAAATTGAGTCAGTTCAGAAACAGTTTCTCCTTTTTTGTCTTCGAAATCTTCAATGGAGTCCGAATTTAGCTTTACCTGCATATGAAAGTCGTCTTGCACTTATTAAACTTCCAACTCTTAAAAGCAGAAAAATTTTTTTTGAATATTTCATTTATAAATAATCTGATATGCGGTACACTTAGTTCCGAGGTATTACTTAGCAAACTAGAATACATAGTTCCAATCCACCCGACGAGATTTTACCTTCCTCTTAAACTAAAATATTTCCGTTCAAATTGTGCAAACTTTGATCCACTCCGAAGAATGTGCTCAGAATACAACAACCATTTTAATCTTATTGATTACTCTTCTGACTATAGTTCATTAAGAATAAGGATTATTGATTTTTTAAATAATTAAGTAATTTACTGTCATTATTTTATACTTACACTCCGGTTCACTTATTTAAAGGCACAAAAAATCCCATATTCAGGAGCCGGTATTTTTTGTAATTTTTAACCGATTCCAGAACTTTAAGATAGAAATGGAAATTAGATATCTTGAGATATAAACAAAGCCATGACAATGGTGGTTTCTTAACTGAGGAACCTTTTCTTGAGGAATTTATAAAAAAATCTAAAAATGTGGTATCTTTTTTTTTTGGTTCACTTGAAGAAAGGCACTTTGTTTTTTTTGTATTATTTTTAAAGTAAGCGGTGATTTTTTATTGGGGCTTTTGTTTATTGCAATTTATTACATCTTAGTCGATTTACGAGACAAAACGGCAAAACGAAAAATTTTAAATCTATAGGAAAGGGCTAAAATCGATGTTTACCGTTCTGAAGGATATTCTAACCGCGCAATAGCTAAAAAAATTGGACGGAGCCCAACTGTTGTCGACAATTACATCAAGGACCCCGAGAGGTATGGAAAAAATTTTAAAGGAAGGGTTTCGTTGTCTTTATCTACTTATGAGAAAAGAAAAATCATCAGAAATGCTTCTAATTCTGCCTTATCCTTGTCAAAAATAAGAGCTCAAGCTGGAGTGCAAACGAGCAAGTCATCAGTACGCAGAGTTATGAAGAGCTGTGAGTATCTTAAATACCAGAAATTACAAAAAAAAACCGCCACTTAATAGTTCTTGTAAGGAAAAGTGTCTTCAATTCGCAAAAGATTACATAGTATGGGATGTGCAGCAAAGAGGCCATGTAAATGACTGGAAAACCGTTGTATTTACGGATGAAAAGAAGTTTAATTTGGATGGGCCTGACTGCTACAACTATTATTTCCATGATCTGCGTAAAGAAAACCGATTTTTGAACCGACATCACAGCCGAGAGGCCGGCGTTATGGTGTGGGGTGATATTACGTACTATGGCACCATCGATCTTGAATTTCAAAGTGAAAAAATGACTGGTGCAACCTATAGAACGTTAATGGAGTCGGCTTTTCCGAAGTTTAATGAACTATTTGGTCCAATATCTTGGATATTGCAACAGGATAATGCCCCTATACACAACGCCAGAGTAGTAAAGGAGTACATTGCAAGCCAAAATGTTAATATTCTTGACTGTCCACCCTATTCACCAGATCTAAACATTATCGAAAATCTGTGGGGTTGGTTATCTTGTAAGGTCTATGAAGGAGGTAGACAATTTGATGACAAGCAGTCACTAATTCAGGCCATTAAATATGCTTGGAATGAAATTTCGTTGGATAACATCAATTCTCTTTATCTGTCAATGAAAACCCGTATATTTGAAGTTATTAAAAACAAAGGGGGTTGTACCCATTACTAATAATTCTTTAATAAAGCAAATAAAGTAATAATAACTTAAAAAAACAAGAAAAGCTGTTTTTCATTAAAGTTAGTTAAAGTGCCTTTATTCAAGTGAACCAAAAAAAATACCACATTTTTAGATTTTTTTTATAAATTCTTCAAAAAAAGGTTCCTTAGTTAAGAAACCACCATTGTCATGACTCTGTTTATATCTGAATATGTCTAGCTTCCATTTCTATTTTAAAATTCTGGAATCGCTTAAAAAATTCAAAAAATACCGGCTCCTGAATATGGAATTTTTTGTGCCTTTAAATAAGTGAACTGGAGTGTATATATTGTAAATATAGCCTGTAAGAAATTATTCATTGGCTGAGAAATAGATAATCATATACTCACTCAAATGCTTGTTAAACATATTAAGATATTTTTTCACAGTATTTGTGATAATCCTAACAATACGATGACAGTGCTCAAATACTCCATTACATATATGAAATAAAAACATTTAAATTTTAAACCAAGTTAGTATTTTTATACTTTGTTTTATCCATTCTCAATACTCAAGAGTACTTGTGTTACATACCATTATTGATAAATGAGTTTACTATGCCTAAATTGCAGTTTAAATGAAAGGGATAAAAAAGAAAAAAAAAACGTGATTTTAAAAATTAAGGTTTTTAACGCTTCAATGATAAAATTAAGCACATGGTTTAAAGTGTTATCAATTAAAAAAAATAAAAATTTACAAATTTTTTTATAAAAAATATATTCAAAACTAAATACTTTAAAATTTCAAGCAAAAAATAGAATGTTTTTTTTTTTTTTTAATGCCAATCATATGAATACACTAAATATTAATGACATTTACAATCGCTTCCGCATTCAAATCGTCAATAGCAACAAAATTAAAATTTTTTAAGCTCAATAATAAACCAATCGAATGAAATCTATTCATTGATTTTTGCATTTTTTTTTATTGAATTTTAAACGAATTCCATTCCAAATGTAACCTCAATTGATTTCATATCCATTCACCATCATTCATTACCCACATGTAAACTTACGCGCACATACATATATCCTGTTTCCTGTTAATGAATGGTCAATCAAAATTGACAAATAATCCAATTTAATTTCAAATACCAAAACTAGTTGTGCTAAAATGAAAGAAAAAAATCAGTGCAATTTTCATTAAAATTCAGATTGATGCTGTAGATTTTAAAACCAACAATTTCTGGAAAAACATGCAGGCAAATAAACAACAAATTAAAATGACATATGCATAAAAAAACAACAACAAAAAAATATAACTTTATCATATTACTGCAAGTAGTAGTATCTACAAACATAAATAACTGTTACATACACTATACATATTTGTATATACTACAGAAACTAAAAAGTGTTATAATGGTAAAACATGTATTTGTTTGACAAAATTATCGTTTGAATTATAAAAATTAAAACTAAAATTCCTGCATAAAGTTCAAGCAAACTGCATGTAAATCACGATTATATTCGTGGTTAAGGCTATGGCAGGATTTGATGTTTTGGCATTTTTAAAATTCGATGTTTATGTATGAATGAGCAATCAGATTTGTACTAAACTAAGGGATCAACACTAATGCGTATATACACACAAAAAATCTTTCATTTGCATTGTGTTGAATAGATAATGTAAATTTGAAGAGATTTATGTTTGCGGAGAAGTAATTTATTAAATGTGAACGTAAAAAAATAAAGTATTGGGTGTTTTGAAAAAATCTACAGATGTTATGAGGGAGTTAGTATCAAACGAATGTGTCACACTGGGCTCAATTTTCATTATTTTTAATCACCATACTCCTATAAATGTTTGTGAATATATATATATATATATATATATATATATATATATATATATATATATATATATATATATATATATATATATTTAAAAAACTAATTTCAATTAATTCAACTTATTTCCACTATTTTATTGCAAACTAGCTTAAACCCGACGTGCTTCGCCACACCTACAACTACCATTTGACCACATTTTTCAACTGATGATTTTTGGTGACTACGGAGTAATTTAGACTAAATTCAAAAACGTTAACTGTTACTGATTTCAAAATATACTGAACTCAATAGTTAGTTTGTCTGGAAGCTACAACGTCTACTTGTCCTCCCTTTTTTTTCTACTGATAATTTTTAATTACTACGAAATCAATCACACTAAATTCAGAAACTGAAGCTTCAACATTTCTACGTATGTATAAAGAAATCAATTTTTAACTTGTATGGGAGGTGTTATGCTCACTTGTTCAATTTCGCCCACTTTCTAAATGATGATTTGCCTTTCCCAATCCGAAACTTTAGTTTTAACCGTTATATATATACAAAAATCAGTATTTAGAGATAAATAGGAAAAAGAAGGCGTGGCAAATTTTTCTCTCGATGAAAACTTAAAATGGATTATTACAAACATTTGAAAGAAAAATGATTTTAGGTAAATCAAAAAAGTGGGCGTAGAAGTAGGCGGGACAAAATTTTCTTACCGCAAAAACTTAAATTTGATTAGAGACCTGCATGACTCAATTCATCTCTTTAAAACACAGTGAATGCAACTTAACACTGTTACAATACTTTATGTATCCATACACTAAATTAAGAATGTGAGTAACAGAGGAAGAAAATGTCATTCAACAATGTGTCACTCATAACAGCTTGTGTAGTACACAACATTCAGCATATCAATAAAAAACAAAAGAGACCACCAAATCAAAAGTATGAATTCACTGAAAAAAATATACATCCACTTAAAAAACTAGCACTCATTAAGAAATTTGTTTTTGTTTTCTTGCCAGACGCCTTTTGTACAAAGACAGCTTTGACAAATTCTGTCGTCATTGAGAGAGAGAATATGTTTAAAATGTAAAAACATACATACTATGTATTTGCCCTCTGCTTTGCTCTTTTTTAGGAATTTTAAACTATGTATGTAAAAACAACAAAAACACAACCACAGCACAGTGAATGCTTACTGTTAAGAATGTGGTATTCATTGTTATTTTCAGTTACTGTGATTATGACTCACTTACTCAAATTAAATGAATGCAGTAAAAAATGAATTTGGTACACTATTTAGTCTGTTAAAGAGATATCCACATTTTTACAGATTGTGAATGATGAGTGAGAGCACAACAATGAGTCATTTAAAAGCATGTGCACAATTTTAAGTTTTTTCACATTCATTGCAGGTCTCTAAATTTGATCACAGCGATCATTAGACAGAAAAGATCGTCAAAATCGGTCCAGCCGTTCTCAACTGATTCAATGACCAACGAACATTGATTTTTTATTTATTAGATATATAGATTTGTTTCAATATATTCAATGACATCAATGTTAACGATCTAGATATCGCAAAACATTTGAAGGGGTCGGATATGAGACTCTCATTTCTTTCCTTGCTTGTTTTGAAGTCTGTAATCATTTCAATTGTTTCGCACTAAGCTTGCTTAGTAAGAGCTTTATCGAAGTTCTTATGAACGACTTAAGCTAAAACTCAGAGGTACCTCAAATCTCAATTATATTTCCCACTCAATTTTTGACGTTTTTAAATGAAACATTTAATACTTGCTACTGTTTTCTAGACAACAGGTACATTTATGACTCAAACCTGTTGGAAATTTTTATAAGAATGCAGTATATAAATTCCAGATGTATTAACGTTAATCGATGAATGACAAATATCGATGTTTTTAATTCGATGCATCGATATATATTTTTGCTGCATAAAAAACCATACTTATAAATAGTTCTAAGCTGGTTTTAACCCGACAGCCCTGCTTGACCGCCATTTATAATTCTGCATTACATGCATGATTTATTTGTTAATGTAAGTGGAGAATGATACATACATACATACATAATTGGCTATTACCATCCTGTTTCAGAGTTCAAGCCAACCTTCCCACAGCGCTCTTGTTGTCTGTGTCAATTTTTATTCATTAATACCGGGACCTACAGTTTTTCTTCTTTCTGACTATCTATACTATTTGCAAATCAAAAAAAGTATTAGAAAAAGTGGTAACATTTTGTATATGGATATGTACATATATGTATATGTATTTGCAAATAATCCTGTAGTACGGATTTACTTAGGAAAATTCAATGACAGATATTTTTTCAATTTTTCTATTGGAGCCAAGCTCTAAAAATATAATTTATAGGAGCAATTGCTTATTCCAAAGCAGTTGGAAAAATTCAGGAGATGATAGCAAAGGATTTATCAGACGAATCGGAATCTGATATAGTGCTGGCAAAATATTGAGTAATGGGTACCGAGTATCGAGTATTTATACTAATTTTGGGGTACTCAATACTACAAAGTAACTAATCAATACTTTAAGAGTTGTATTTTTTCTTCGAAGTTATATGGAAAATTTAAATTTTAACGGCCAAACAAATTTCTGTCTAAAAACACAATACTTTATAAAATTGTTTTCACTTAAAAACAAAATCCGTTAAAAGTATTGAGTAGTATCGGGTTCACAAATGAAAGTATTCAGTACTATCGAGTAATGAAGAGTAGCAGAATTTGACAGCACTAATCTGATATTTCAGATAAAGTAAGATACAACTTAGTCCTTGGAGCAATAATCACAAATTAGCTCTCAAAAATTGGCAAACAAATGGAAATGAGGCAAGTCTGTCTGATGAGTTCTTTATGTATTTACAATTCACAATTGCTGCCTTTCCGTTCTATCTGAATAGCTTCTTCTCAAAACTTCAGTAGTTTTGGCACACCAAAGTAGACTGGAGACTAAAAAGGTTAATGAAATATTATTTTTAGAAACTATAGACAAAAAATACTGAGACATCTTAAATGATAATAAATTTTGGTAAAACAAACAGCCTATTTCAAAATGTCGAGTGAGTGCTCTCTCTCACTTGCTGGATATGAAAAATTTGATTTTGATTTCTCTACATCAAAATTATGTGCTAACAAAAGGAATAAAAAAATAAAAATAAAACAGTAATGATTTTCATACAAAAGCCAATTTCACAATTTCGAATGCAGCGAAGTCAAATGTCAAAATAAGTTACCTTCCTTAATTCTTTAGTTTGATGGAAAACACGAAATAGTTTTGTAAACATAGAATCACACAATGTACAATAGATACGTACAAACAGATTTTAGCCAACAAAATTATGCCGATTCCACTATAAAAAATTTACATGTGTACACACATTTTTTTTATAATAAAAATGTACACGTACACATATAAACCCTTTTGTTTTAGTTTTATGTCGTCATTCTTTATATCATTAAGCTGCCCATACACGTTACAATGACTACATGAAACTGACCCAATCTCAACGCAATTTGCTCAGAAGATTGATTAATATGCGTTAAACGTTGGATGACAGCTGGAATAATATTCCTAACGGATATGTACAAGTAATCACTTTTAAATAGAGTTGCGTTTGTTCCCAAACAAAATAGCAGATTATTTTCAAAATTTTAAAGAAATACAATGAAAATTTTCATCCGTCGGCAGTTTATTTTTACGACACGTAAAAAAGTAAAATGGATGTGTTTTTTTCGTGAGCATCCCTACCTCTAAGTGCCTTCACAGAGTCGAATTTAATGTGCGGAAAAATGATTGTTATTTTTTATGCATAGCTGACGATAGTATCCTTTCATTTTTATTAAAAGAAAAAATTAAAAATTTTATGGTAAAATACAAATTTCTTTGTAAGGCTGAAATTTATTTATTTATTTTTTTTTTCTTTTTTTTTTGTAAATAAATTGCAGTTTTTGTTTTTATAAAACTGTTAACAACAAAGTCTACTCAAACATATCTAAATAATCGTATTAATAGAAACCATTATTCTGGCACATGCACATTTGTATTTAAGCTTTTAAGCATTTCAGTCCTAATTGTATATGCATTTTACTCAAAACATTTAAACAGTTTAGAACGAGTACTTCAATTGTACATAATTATTTAAGGTAATGGTGGAAAATTACATTTTAGAGATGAAGAGGAAGATATTGGTATGGATAAAGGTTGTTGACGATAATAATACATCGAATGAAATGTTTTATTGCAGAGAGATAGATAGTTAAAGAAAGAAATGTCAAGCGAAGGACACAAACACGGAATTCTAGATTTAATCAGAAAATTTTAATTAACCTTTTCAAGTTGTATACTCGCAGAAGAGATTTTACAAAAAAAAAAAAGGGAAAAACGATCCGCTTAAATAAACCAGATTCACCAAAAGAATTGACGAGCATGAAAGAGATTAAAAAGAGAGAAGTGAATTCTTCCAAATTCTGCTTTGATAACTTTCTAACATTGATAAGCTATGTTCCGAAGCCAAACAATTTCACGATGGCCCATGATTTTATTTTTCAATATGATTGATATATAAGGTGTAGCAGATTATATTTTGTGTGAATACGCGAATACCCAACTAAGTATGGAGAAGAAAAGTTTTAGTCGCAAAGCATTTTTGAAACAATTATCTATATAACTAGTAAAAGAGCACATATTTCACAGCCTTTTAAAGCCGAGAATTATGAAGAAAAACGTAAATATGGCAATAGAACAATTAGGATATAACATTATACGAGAGCTTAAAGCGATACCAATGAATTAATGCGTTAACAAGCTATCACGATTTTCAATACGGGGTCATTCCTGCAATCAATCGTGCTGCTCAAATCACTCAAAAACCATATGCGTAAACTGTTGGGATGATATCAGTCACGTCTACATACTGAATTTTTTATTACTGCGATAATTCATTAATATTTTTGCTTTCACATCTGCTTAAAAGTGAGCAAATATCATAGTTTTTAAAATTTTCATTCTGTTTTTAATAATTTATTCACTTACTTTGCCGTTTTTCTATATGTCTTATTGCGTAGCATATAAGTGTGCTCTTACGTATTAAAATGTACCATTAATATTACACAAAATAAGACAAATATTTTTGGATAAGTATTAAAAATGAAAATGGAATATGAAAATTATTTAGCACCACCAGTGCGTAGGTTAAAAATCGAAAACCCTACAGACATTTCCAATGTTGGTTAGATTGCTGATATTTGTGTGGCTTTTGACAGTGGAATCTAATCATATAAAACAATTTTTATTTTATCAATATGTGTTGGGAATATGTGCTTCAAATAAAAAAAGAAGTGAGTATCGTTATTAGTTTTTTTCTGTGTTTTATTGGTTTTAATATAAATATTTTTTTTAGTTTTTATGTGCATTTCTATCAATAAAAATTTAGAGTTTTTTTTTAATATAATAAAATATCATTAACTTCATTTTATTGTGTTCGTTATTAAATTTTATGCATATCAAAAGCAAAACCCATTAAGAAATGACATTTATTTCCTTATTTTCAGGTCACTTTCTAAAGTCATTTATCTCTAAACTATTATTCATGGTAACTAAACTGACTGACTAAATTCTACATATTTTTCTGGCTCAGCCATAGCAAACGTAAATCTATATGAACGTTTATTATATACCTGCTTCTCTTTGTATTGTGGTTTTCAATTTCAAAAACTATAAGTCATGTGTGGTTGTTTTTTTCAAGCAACAGGGCATGTTGCATATCCACATTTGTGTGCCTCCATGATGCTGTACATTTTGTTGTTCCGTTTTTATATTTCTTCCTCTATTGTTTATAGATATCCGGTTTTGCTAACAGCATTATAATTGAAGTCTTTGTGAGTTTTTTTATAGAATCGAATAGAAATGTATACATTTGTACAGGCTCTATATATAAGTTTTAAAGTTTTTGGTTTTTATTTCCTTTATACAACAATTTAATTTTGTTTCTTATATATTAAATCAGTTTTGTCTCTACTACTAATGCTACTTGTTTTAATCGAATTTTAAAATACGGTTTTCGTGGTTTGTAATAGAAACAAAATTGTTTAAAAAATAAAGCGGTCCAAAAATAATTGACCATGGCAACCATGCTCTTTTTAGGAATTTTTTTCACGATTACCGCGACCTGCAGTTTAAACTCGACTCCCAACAACAGACTTGAGAAGGTTGTTCATGGCAATCAGCTACTATTAGAGCTTTTACTAGAAGGTTACTTTTTATAATTCTTTTTTTGAAGATGACAGAATAGGGGTTTGAACTGGGAAAACCGAAATAAAAAATAAAAAATTACTCGTTAACTGGCTTTGCAATTTATATTAATCTTGCAAAGATTACTGAACCAAAGAAGTAAATGGCACCCGTTAAGACATTGTAAGCAAACAAAAATAAAAATTTTGTTTCTAAAGCTACGGAAATATTATCAGTATTCTTTGTGATCCATGCATATTTACGACAATCATTAACTATTCACATAAATACATAATTGGCCATAATAGCTTATGGTTTCGGCCTAGCTTTTCAAAGCACCTGTGTTCTGTGCGTCAGTTTTTATCCATAAGTACAGAAACCTACTGCTTAACGTCGAGAGTGTTTTTGACTAAGTTTGGGAGGCAAATTACAGCATTCTATATTGAACGAAATATGTATTAAAATTGTTTTAAAATTGTATTAAATTTCGTTCGAATTCCGTAATTTCCTTACTGAATTTTTGGTATATATACATTAGGGTGTCCCAAATAAAATTAAAAATTGGAATTCGTCGGAAGATCATTCTTAATTTGGATACTCATGAGAAAAAGTATTTTTGAGAATTTTTTCAGATTTTTCGGAAGTGGTTTAGAGGTCGCGCAAATTGATTTTTGATCAAAAATCGAGCTTTTTGAGCTCAATTTAATTTTTGGTTATGTGTTCGTAAAAAATTGATATTTTCTCGACTTTTGAGTCAATATTGTTAAAGAAAATATTCCGATCTTTAATTTTATGTGAATAAATAATAAGATTCGGCAATGAGTTTGCATATTTTGATACATTATATAACAGTTTTTCCTAAATTTTCAACAAATATCGAAAACAATGGTTTATAACTTTTAAAATTAGTATAAAGACTAAAAAAAACTAATGATGCAGTTTAAAAGATTATTAAGTTTTAAATAAGCTAGCAGAAAAAAAAAAATACATTTTCTTTTACCGTTTTCGAGTTGTACTCTTTTAAAGCTTTATACCCATCTGTAATACTGTGTGAACTAGGTTGGCATCGGAATTAAATATACAACAATTTTATAAACAACAACAAAAAAATTTGATTTTCTATAAATCATTTATTGGGGTTCTTGTAATGCTGCTCTATGCCCTGCGGTAAATACTAAAAGTCTATTTCAGAAGTTGTGATATTAAAATAACTACTAGCCAAGGCCTCACCACGTTCTGCGACATCATTTACAACTTGCAATTAATAACCTCTGTGTTTTGCTTCCTGGAATGCCTTAAAAAACAGATAAGTGCAGTACAGTAAAATAGCGGTTTTTAATTAGTGCTTGAGATAAATTTTACGGCTTGAGATAAAATGTTTTATGCTGGAATCTAACTGAAAATGTTCAATTTATGTGTGCGGACACGACAAGCTCCAATACAAAAGGGCGGATCGGGGCATGCGTTTTACTTCTCCAAAAATTAAAAAAAGACGTCATATCTTTGGCATGTCGCCACTATATGTTAGAACTAATTGCTGGATCAGCGTTTGGGGCTCTTAATATTGAAGATCAAATTACATCCCACAAATTAAAATTTTCGTCACTCTTCAGCAAAGGTGAGCCAAAAACAATTTTTGGGATTGTACGAACCACGAAATTGTTGGAAAAATTATCCCAATTAATTATTATTGATACGAAAAGATCTAATAATTTTTGTAAAAGGACAGCTGGAGAATATGCAACTTAGGGAAGATTATAAAGAAATGCACAACTGAGCCTTATTTTTTTGGGTGATAGACCTGAGCACCATCCAACAATAAAATCTCCTGGAGCTATTAACCGAGCTCGCTGGATGATCAAAATTGTATACTCTCTAAAATTATGTATTTTTCAAAAGCTGCTACAACCTTTCGTTCAAAATTCAGAAATTGATGCCTTCTGAAACAGACTTTCAGAATTTACTGCAGGGCATAGAGCAGCATCACAAGAATCCCAATAAATGCTTTATAACAAATCAAATTTAATTTATAGTATTAAAAATTTCATACAGTGGGTACAAAGCTTTAAAAGGGTACAACGCGAGAACGGTAAAAGAAAATTTATTGTTTTCTCTGCTAATTTATTTAAAACTTAATAATCTCTTAAACTGCATCATTAGTTTTTTTAGTCTTTATACTAATTTTAAAAGTTAGAAACCATTGTTTTCGATATTTGTTGAAAATTTATGAAAAACTGTTATATAATGTATCAAAATGTGCAAAATCATTGCCGAAACTTATTATTTATGCACATAAAATTAAAGATCGGAATATTTTCTTTGACAATATTTACTCAGAAGTCGAGAAAATATCGATTTTTTACCAATTCATAACCAAAAATTAAATAGAGATCAAAAAGCTCGATTTTTGATCAAAAATCAATTTGCGCGACCTCTAAACCACTTCCGAAAAATCTGAAAAAATTCTCAAAAATACTTTGCCTCATAGTGGTCCAAAATAAGCTTGATCCCCAAAAAAAATTTTTTTTTGGGACACACTAATATACATACATAAATGGCCATTAGAAACCTGTTTCAGAGTTACCTCTTTGTTTGTCAGTTTTTGTCCATGAATACCGGAATCTACAGCTTAACGTTGACTCCAAACTCTCAGAGCTTTTGCCAGAAGACTGCTAAGAGATAATTGCCGAAATTTTTTTTTTATATTTCTTTCTTTCATCAACTATTTAACACACACTCTTCTAGCGAAATTATATATGGGCATTTTCTCAAAATGGTAAACCAGGACCGAAAAAGAATATGTTGATAATCAAAGCATTTTATTGCTTATAATTATAAAAAAGAGTCTATATTTTTATAATAAATTGGATTCTTAGCATATCTCTGGAATATTTTAAATTTCATTTTGAAGCTACTTTTAAAGACATTTTTACATTTAATTTTTTACATGCAAAATATGTATTATGTTTGCTCTCTTTCTTCAAAATCTTTTTTTTTCCAAACAATTAAGAAGTGATATGTATAGGGAAAAAAAAGAAAGTTCGATTAACGGTTAATTTTTGCTTTGATTCTAATCTAGGCTTTAATCGTACGTTCGCGACAGAAAACATCCTTTTATTGTTATTGCTTTGCATAAAACGTCAATAGGTGTAAAGGCATACCACATTTTAACTAATTTCGGTGTCAATAATTTGTAAATAAATAAAAAAAAACTTCTGGGTTACCATTAAATAGATTTTTTTTGTTTGCAAAGTTTCGTACGTTCGCCACCGTAAGAAAATTTTTTCTATAAGTAATGAGTTTATAATTGATAAGATGTCTCCAAATTTACTTTAAAAGTGAAATGATATACCGAATATTCCAGTATAAGAATGATGCATTGGATTTTCTTTGATGAGGACCTAAAATAAGCACAATTTTAACGGCCTGTTGAATAAAAACAATAATATCATTAATATTGTTAAAATTTTATTATTTCATATTGAAAAATGTTATTAATAAAACAAATATTAAAAAACAAAAAACTGTAAGTGCTTTACTGAAATCTATTTATCAGAAGGATTACGTTCTCGAGAAGTTTTCTTATTCTTTTATCAGTATCAGTAAACGAATAGTGGCATGCGCTAACTTTATAATCTTAGTAAGTGAATTTTTGCAAAAATTTTTTATTTAGCTTGTTGTTCATTAACTTTACTGTAATAACGCCCAATATCTCTCTTTTGTTGTATTTTTAGACGGAGTTTTGTTTTTCTCGTTAAAATTTAAATTTTCCTCACAACTTTAATGTAGAAGTACAAGTACCCAAAAATTAGTACAAATACTCGATACTTGGTACTCACTACTCAATACTTTGCCAGCACTAGTTACCACATACTATAAATAGAAGATTAAGTTTTTGGTCAAGGAAATTTGACGATATTTATGGGATTAAGAATGGTGATAATAATAAAAAAATATATGGAAATATCGTACGTTCGCGACCAGTACGTTCGCAACCGATACTTAAGCTAATTAAACGAAAACCAAAAGAGATATTTTATTGTGTAAATACTGGATAGATTATTTAATGGCTTTTGAATATTCCGTTGCATTTCGCAGAGTTTTATATTTCACTACTCTCAGCTAAAGTTGACTTCTATTTTGCGTACGTTCGTGACCACGTGTTTATAACTATTATTATGAAAACTTCAATTCGATGAAATCCATATTTTGCACTACATATAGAGGTACTAAAATGCTATTAAATCGCACCAGGAAATGCCCATATCATATTTATTATTTTTAGTGTGTCAGTCGAAGTTGTTTTGAAACGCAACACTATTTTTGTCTGTAATATTTTTATCTACTCTACATAACAACTCGTTTAACAGCATGTAGTTTTTTCGCGCCAATCAGTAACATATTTCGAATATAATCGCATGGATTTTAACGATAACTAATATTAAGTCAATTTTTCTATTCATTAAATTTTATTTACCATATCAGCTGTTATCGTAAATAATCAACAAAAATTGTAATTTAAACGTAAAGAAAAATAGAGTTTTCGATTACCACTGAAGTGCACTCAGTGAATCACACAGTTGTTACTGCAAATAACCAAATTGTTGCTCGTAGTTGCTTACTAAAAGGCCAGTGTTATACTTTCACCATTGAAAAAGAGCAACAGCAAGTGGCCCATCTGTTGATGTTAATTTTTGTATATTGTGGAGTGGTGAAGATCTTGTATAAGTTCTTGTTGATAGGTTTTGATTCTTGCTTTCCAGTTCTGCCCCTTTACCCTATTTACTATTGGGTAAGTAGGTGGCTCTTTCTGCTAATCATTCAGTTGATAGCTCAAAGTTGGTTAGATTGGAATGTCAGAGGGCGGCTTCCTTTGGGATGGACTTCTCGGAGGTGGGTGGATCCTCTTATATATTTTTATTCAATTTTAAAAGATAAAAATGCCGTAAAATTGTTTTTCTTTGCTAGGCGACCATTTAAATCTTAGCTCTTATTTACCATTTTCATTTTATTAAAAAAATTTTTAAAGGCAAATTATTTACGAATTTCTTTGTTTAACCGCGAATATTTTTTACCCCCTTTTCTCATATGAGTTTAAATTGAATAACTGCTTGTCATCAGAGAAAATAAATAAATAAATCAAAGAAAATGTTTTATATTGAATAATGCGCAAACACACACACACAGACATGGGTGCACAAATTCGTTAAAAAATAAAACAAAATAAATTTAAGAAAAAAAAAAATAAAAAACAAAAACTACATGTGCATCCATTTAATTAAAAATGGTGCAAAAGGATAAACTGGAAAGAAAGGAACGCCAAATTTTTCGAGTATTTTATGACAAAAAAAAGAGAAACAAATGAGCACAATATCAGAATGAAAAATCCTAAAGGTATATTAAAGTAAAAATATATTCAAACAAACATAATATATTTAAAAAGAGAAATTCAATCTCACTACCATTCACATACGCACACACACTGACACAAAACATAAATATAACAACATCTACATGAACAATGCAGGAAAACCCCGGAAACATAAAAAATGAAAGCATACAATGGTGGAATATAGTGGTATGGAATATAATGGAACAAATCTCTTTATAAATATTTGTATTTAAGTGTGTGTGTGTGAGTGTGAGTGGTTGCAAATAAAAAATAGAATAGAATAGTAAAATAAATTTATAAAAAACGTGATGTGGTTGTTGATGAAAGTGCAACACACTCAACTTAAAAAACAACAACATCAACACAACAATAGAGAAAGCAAAAACAACAGTTATGCGAACACACTGCAACAGCTAACATAAAACAAAAATAAATAAAAACAAAAAAAGCATATCCTCATACATACATATATACACGTAAGCTATAAAAAAATCCACTAAAACAACAGAAACAAAAATTTGCTGAAATGAAAAGCAACAACATACAACAGCAACAACAAGAAATGATGAAATATCTTTTAAAACGAAAAATATATTTCCTTGGCATTGCTAAGATGTATTTGAAAAGAAATACTTGTACGACATACAAAATTGTCAAACAAAACCGATTTTTTTAAAATAATGAACGAGTACATTTTACAGGGTAAGCGAAGAGTTTTATTAATCAAGTGATTTCTACAATATTTGCCGAAATGTATTAAATTTTTATATATCGTTAAAATATATAATCAGATTTAAATTAAGCTTTAATTTTTTTTTTGGTTGTACTACTGTAGGGAATATATCGACATACTTGTTAACAAATCATAAAAAATAAAACTTTCCGACAATTTTTTTTTTTAATTTTTGCGGGCATGATAACAGCGCAGACAACAAAAATATATTTTTGGTAAATATTTATTCTAATCATATGTCAGTTGTCAAGGAAAATTACTATACATCGTTTGAATGCGGCCTGAAATGCAGCTAGAATAATGGTAAGTTGATCATTTTGGACTAGCTTCACCTAGAGAAATCATGCTTTAAAAAATTTTTAAATTTTGATTGTTATTTCCTATAATTTGTATAGTTCAGTGCATTATTATTAAATGTATTATAGAAAGAATTACCTTATTTAGAGCTCAAATTTAAAATTTTGTGTTGTTTGTGAAAATTTGTTGTTTACGAATATCAAGATGTTGTGAGAAATATTCTTAATGTCGATAAACAACGCCATTAGTTAGGTGATTTGATAACGTAAGTCAGACATTACATTAATGCTTGCAGCTAAAATTTAATTTGGAGACTTAGTTATGCTTCGTTAAGTTCTGAAAGATTATATTTGTTGACCTTTGGCATCCGCTTTTAGCTGATTTCGCCATTAATCTGTTAAAAATGAAATACCACTCTTTATAAATACACACGTAATTAGCCATTACCATTCCGTGTCAAAGTTACGGTCTAAATTATAGCACCACTCATGTAGTGTGTGTCAATTTTTGTCCATGAGTATCGAGACCTACAGTCTAAAGTCGATTATGAACGACAGACTTAAGAAGTTTGTTCAATTAGTTTCTCTCAGAGATTTTGCCAGAAAACTGCTAAGAGGTAGTCATAGAAAAAAATATTTTTTTTATATTTCTTATTTTTTCAGATGTCAGAGCTGAGGTAGGTAGTTACACAAAACTTCACTCTATTAAAAATCACTTTTTATATGAATGCAAAATTATCAAATGCTTAAATTACATTTGCATTCGTAGTTAAAATACGATAAATCAACTTTGCACATTATAAGTAATGAAGTATTTAAATCTTATTTGTGAAATTTATTCTACTGCACGACACTGAAGCCTTATTTTATCTGTCCAGCTAGTTGGGTTTTACCAAAAAGTCCTTTACTAACTTCAAGTCAATTTAATAGAAGCCAAGTGCCCGGATGGCAGACGGACTATCAGGTATCATGACTATATTCTGCCTTTTGAATCCTTTGTTCATGTTGATTTACAAAATGCTGGTAAGTTTAACCACGGGCTCAGAATATTTAGTCTCAGATCTTAATATCCCCACTCTTGTGCCTCGTTCAGAATTTTACTTTTCCGTATACGGCTGAACAGTCCTTTGCAGACACTAAACTGCTCCATTCACTCTTACTACTCTGTACAATCTTAAATTCTTTTTTTTAAGTCTTAGAGTTGACCAATTCTATCTAACAAATAGCCGATACTCTGCCTAGGTTACTACACACCCTTAAAATATTTCACCTCAGATCTTAATATCATCAGTCTTGTGCCGCGTATAGAATTTTATCGTTCCATATACAGCGGAAGAGTCCATTGAAGCCTCTAGAAAGCTTCATTTACCCTTTTAACTCAGTACAATCTCAAATTGTTTTTCGAAATCATAGACCTGACCAATTCTATCCAACAAAAAGCCAATATACTGGCTAAGTTACTATACCCAATTTAAAAGTATAAAGCGCCCTCTATGGTTTTCTTGCCCACTACAATATGCCGTGAGCATATGTCTAGCAGAGAATCCAGAGAGAGGTATTCTTTGCCCTAGTTTTTCTCATGAACTGTAAAGTATAATCTGGTTTAAACCCATATTAGTTTTTCCTACCCAAACAATAGCCCCATATGTATGTCATAATTAGTTTAAAATTCATGATATACAACCAGTACAGAATACTTGGGTTACAGCCATAAGTCTTTCTAGCAAGCTATCATTTGAGATGCCTATCGCATTACCTATTTCAAGCACTTCCAATACTCGATCGTATAAACCCATATCACTCACTTCGATTTTTGGCATGTTTATTTCAGCTACTCAATTTTTTAAGATTCAATATGTTTGGCCGAAAAAATGTACAATATAGTTATTAGTTTTATGTCAAGGTGAACCCTTTTTATGTAAAATATCATCACACCACCATTTTCAAAATTTTTCCATTATTAAAAAATCACTAAATTGTCTTTTTATAGCACTTGTTGCTAGATGAATGAATTACCAGATCTAAATTAAACTTAATATTCTTTTAATGGGTTTCCACTATGCATGATTCTCTACTGTTTTTATAGCAATCACTCTATCATACTAAAAACATTTCATACTGCTTTGTATTTTCGAATTCCTTTGTTCAGGGTTTTCGAAATTTAATTTTAACAATTTAATTTTAATTTCAGTTTTTTCCTCAGAAAAATAATGTGTTTTCCAAACTTTAATTAAAATTCTTCCCGGATTTCTTCACTTGTTTTTAATTTTTAGAGGCAATTTGTCAAAAGCCTGAAAATCATTTTTCTACTGACACAGTTAAAACAACCAGTTCTAATTTATTTCTCGTCTTGGAAAATAATTTCCTGAAAATTTTCATAAGGTGCTGATCTTCTCACACATAGAATAATATTTACAAAATTACGGAATTAAACTTGTTTACCTCTTTAGTTTTATATCATCACTGTAGATACCATACCATACATACATTAACGCACACAAGCTTAACTTCTATTATTTACAGGAAGGATATAAAAAAAAGAAAAATACTAACTCATGAATAAAGGTAAAATAAAGCACAACAATAACAGCAGCAACAACAAAACCACTAAAAAACGTTTTTATTTTTTTTAAACAAAAACATATTTTACATTTTTTCTTTTTTTTTTTTTGCTCATTACCTTCATTTTAAATTTGAATGTAAATGGGAAGAAAGAAAGCTATTTAAACAAAAGCATAGTGCTGTTGTTATTGTAAGGATAAGTTCCCAACTCTACAAAAGGGTAAAAGTAATTTTGCGTTAGTAACGCAATAACTCTGTTGTTTTAAACCACACTCACACAAAATGCCACTTAAGTTCGTATGAATATTTGAAAACGTATATTAATGTTGATGCATAACACAGTATAACACAACATTTTCACATGTTTTTGTGGTGGAACCTTAAATTTACATACTTTTTGTGATTTTCTTAAAGATTTTACACCTTTCGCAATGTCTTATGGAAGTTGATGGAGATGCAATTAAATACAAACAACCGATGAAGATATTAATTGACAATAGTGTCAATAAGATGACTCTAAATCACCAACGAAGTCTGAAAATATAAAAAAAAAACTTTTCGCGCCATTTAAATTTCGCCTTAAATGATCACACACTCTGTAGCAGTGCACAAAGAAAGGACTCATTATAAAAGGTTGATGGCCATAAAATAGTGAAAACAGTGACCTCCGTGTATATATTTCAACAAAGGTTGAATGGTCTTTACAAAAATATGATGATATAAACTTTTAATCAAGTAACGAACAATAAGTTCAAAGAGCGAACTCTATCTATAGTGTATATTTCGATTCACTCATGAATCAACTACAATGCTTCGATGTTCCAATGGAGCGATATAAGGACTTTGTTTTTCCTCTCCTCGATTCAGTAGCTCTAAAATAGGCTTGGGACGGTACATGAGAGTCGTAGTTTATTTTGGATGATATAAAGATGTTGGAAATTGTAAAGAATAATTAAGGCATTTGTTGCACTGGTTAAAACAAACGAGGCACTTGAATACTACTTGTGATATTAGTAATGTGTTATCATTTTAACGAACATCACAATTACTTACTTACTTAGCTGGCCATAACAACCCGTTAACGGGTTTCGGCCTGCTTCAGCACTAGTCTCCAGGCGCTTCTGCTTAGCGCGCGCCTTCTCCAGTTGGTCACACCAATCGATGACAGGGCTTCATCAACCTGATCCTTCCAACGTAAACAGGGTCGTCCTCTACGCCGACGTTCAGTGACATTCGCATCGAAAACTTTCTTCGCTGTAGCAGATTCTTCCATCCGAACAATGTGGTCGAGCCAGCGTAGCCGCTGGATGTTAATACGCTGGACAACGCCTACATCGCCGAGGAGCTCATACAGCTCATGGTTGGTTCTAATGCGAAACTCCTCGCCATGCCTTAGAGGACCAAAGATCTTACGAAGAACTTTTCTCTCAAACACCCCCAGGACCGCTGCATCGGCACAAGACAGCGTCCATGCTTCCGCACCATAGAGAAGCACCGGGAGAATAAGCGACTTGTAGAGTGTTAATTTCGTCGCGCGAGAGGCCTCTATTGCTAAACTGCCTACCGAGACCGTAGTAGCACCTGTTGGCCAGTGTGATTCTTCGCCTGATCTCTAGACTGACATCATTCTTGCTGGTAATGGCGGTGCCAAGGTAGATGAACTCCTTGACCACATCGAGTGTATAGTTGCCGGCTGTAACCTGGGAGCCGATACGATCAGCGTCCCTACTCGTCGACAACATGTACTTCGTCTTGCTCTCATTTACCGCCAGACCCATTTTTGCAGACTCCCGTTCAATAGCAATAAAGGCTGCGATGACATCTCGCTTGGTATGCCCAATGATGTCTTTATCGTCTGCATACGCAAGGAGCTGGACACTTTTGTTAAAAATAGTGCCATTACGATGCACACCCGCCCTTCGCATGACGAAATTGAACAGGTCGCAGGATAAGGGATCGCCCTGTCTGAAACCTCGCACGGGATTAAAAGGCTCGGAGAGGTCTCTTCCTACCTTGACGGAGCTGCGGGAATTACTCAACGTCATTCTGCACAGTCTTATCAATTTTTCAGGAATACCGAGCTCAGACATTGCTGCATATACGCGATCCCTTATCGGGCTATCGAACGCTGCCTTATAGTCGGCAAAGGGGTGGTGTGTGTCGACTTGACTTTCATAGGTCTTCTCCAGGATTTGGCGCAGTGTGAATATCTGGTCAATGGTGGACTTACCAGGTCTGAAGCCGCACTGATAAGGTCCAATCAGTGAGATGGCGAATGGCTTCAGTCGTTCACACAATACGCTCGTAAGAACCTTATATGCGATAGGGAGAAGGGGTATACCCCTGTAGTTGGTGCATATTGTGGGGTCTCCCTTTTTCAGGATCGGACAGAGGGCACTGAGATTCTAACCATCGGGCATACTTTCCTCCAGTTATATTCTGCAAATGAAGAGTTCAGCGGGCAGACCATCAGGTCCGGCTGCTTTGTTGTTCTTGAGTCGCCATATGGCAACCTTGACCTCTTCATGGCTGGGGGACGGGATCACAACGTCATCATTGATTGGGTCCGGCACAGCATCTCTAGCAGCGGAATTTGTATCATCATCGCTTTGCAGTAGATTACAGAAATGCTGTCTCCATAATCTCAGTGCACCATGTGCATCTGTAACCAGATTACCATGTTCGTCTCTGCAGGAGGTTGCTCCGGGTTTAAAACCAGTAGTAACCATCATGTCTACTCCTGCACATCTCGATTTCCTCACGATCACGCCTTTCTTGTTCCCTTTTCTTTCTTCTAAATAGGCGTCTCTCTTCCTTCCTCTTCTCTCTGTACACCTCCACAGTTGCTCTTGTAGTGGTGGACTGCAACGTTCTTCTGTAGGCAGCATTCTTTGCCGCAGTGGCCTCACGACACTCTTCATCGTACCATTGGTTTCTGCGGGGAGGACGCTCAAAACCAAGGACTGTTTCGGCAGCGTTGCGCAGAGAGTGAGCAATGTGAGACCACTGTCCCCCAATACTTTCGAGAGAGGACGGGATGCAATGGAGTCTCTTGTGATCGCAGCTTTTTGATGTCCAGCTTCCCTCGAACACTAGAACGTGCCATATTCGCTGCGCATATGCGCAGTCGCATCTTGGCTGCGACAAGATAATGGTCCGAGTCGACATTCGGACCTCTAAATGTGCGAAGGTCTAGTATACTGGATACATGCCTTCCATCAATCACAATGTGATCGATCTGGTTGGTAGTTGATCGATCGGGAGAGAGCCAGGTGGCCTTATGAATATCGAGATGCTGGAACCTGGTGCTACAAACTACCATGTTTCGCGCCGCGGCGAAATCGATCAGTCTCATGCCGTTCGGCGAGGTGGAAGAATGGAGACTGGACTCTCCGATAATGAGGCCAAAGATACCTTCACGTCCAACTTTCGCATTGAAATCGCCGAGGACAATTTTGGCGTCATGTGCCGGACACTTATCGTATACATCCTCGAGCTTTGCGTAGAAAGCATCTTTGACCGCATCATCCTTCTCTTCCGTCAGGGCGTAAGCGCAAATGAGGCTGATGTTATAAAATTTCGCCTTCATCCGGATCGTAGCAATTCTTTCGTTCACGGGGGTGAACTCCGAGACAAGATGGCGAAGTCTCTTGCTAACTACGAATCCGCAGCCAAATTCACTTCTGTGATCATGGCAGCTGTAGTAGATGTCACATGTTGCTTGCCTTATACAACCCTGTCCTATCCATCGCATTTCCTGGATGGCGGTGATGTCAGCACTACATTTTTTGAGAGCATCCGCCAATTGGATAGAGGCACCTTCCCTATAAAGGGTTCTCACGTTCCAGGTACATATCCTTAAATCATAGTCCTTAAAACGTTTTCCATGGTCGTCAACATAAAAGGGGGTCCGTTTAGAGGCTTTTGCTGAAGTTTTCATTAATATTTCGTTTTTACGTGGTGGGTTTCAAGCCCTACGCACAACCAAAATTTAAAGTCCAGGAGATTGGACGATCGCCGCATACATTAGTTAGCAAGCTAGCGGGTGCTAGAATGTTATCCAGGAGGGCCACGTGGAGGCTGTATGTCGACTTGAATACAACGGGAACAAGGATCGTTCTGGAGGCTGCCAGGTTGACCCCAATCAGAGACTTTGCCTTGTCCGAAGTATCCCATCCATCCCGAAACATCACAATTAACTCTTATATTTAGAACATCAGAAACTTTCGGTGTCTCAATATTTATATTACCACAGATGTCAAGATTGCATCTTAACCATCACGTCTATGTGTGAGAAAACAGTATCCAATCTTGGGCGCGTTAAATTTATTTATTAAAACTATGAATTAATTTTTTCGTCACAATTAAGTGAGTATTCAATGAGCTGATATTGGATATTAAAATTTGCGTACACTCGAGTCACAGTGGTCGAAATTACAGTAATCATAAGTAAAATGTTTTCATTTAAGAGGAATGTACTCGTAGTATGTAGCCATATTACTTGGAACTATAATATCTAGCTTACTTAAAGAGTTTAAAAATCAATAAAGCCGCATAAAAAACTTCTCACAAAAGAAATGTTTGTAAAGATTATTATAACGTCGTGCGGGAGTTTAAGTGCTCTATCCGCCACTTCATATTTTGTATATATCTCGAGTTAATGGTCCCACTTTAGGTTTTTGACCCCAAATTTTTCAAATCTGTAATCCGCTTTAAGATATCTCGTCTAGTTTAGGAGATAAATAGCCGAAAACGGATTGCATTTTGGTGTCAAAAACCTAAATTAGCATCATTAACTCGAGATTTAAAAAATGGCGTATAGAGCACTTAAACTCCCGCACGACGATATATCGTCGATGGAATTAAAGAACGCTGTAACTGACAAAAAATCGAAAATACGTTTTTTGGATCATTATTATCAGAAAAAAATACGCGTCGATTGGTCCCGACCCAAATTTCAACGATGAAAATAAATTCACTTATGCTGTCTGCGTTTTGAAAAACACCAGTGTATTTGTTCTACTTTCATACAGGTTTTTTGGTTCTGGTGAACATTTAAGGTTTTGTCAGTTACAGCGTTCTTTAATTCCATTAACGATATTGATAGTCCCAGACCACTGATGCATACTTCAAGATAGGTCTTAGCATAGAAGTGAATAATTATTTTAAAACATACGTGTAGTTCATTGAACTCTGTTCTCCATTTTTCAATACCTCTTTCTGCGCTATTCACAATTTGTGAGATTATGGTAATAATTTACGACAATGTTTTTGATATTTTATTGATAGCAATATTTGCAAAACTTAAATCAACATGATTTCAAATAACTGTAATCACATAAGATGTGTAGGTGTTTAGATTATAATGGTTGTTTTTTATAGAGTGATACAAGTTTAAATCATAAAAAAGTAAAGAAATAATTTTTAATAATAATAATGTAATATTTAAATATAACTTCAATTTCAAATAGAAAGCGCAATCTGTAAGATCAACTTTCAACAACTTTTCGCAGAATTTGTGACCGCATTTCGCCAATAACAATCGACGTAGGCAAGTGAATTAACATAACCCCAAACAAAAATATTCTAATGTGGTTAAATCACACGATCTTGGTGGCCAATTAGTTTGGTCATTACCTGAAATTTTACTTTCATCAAATATTTTTTAGAGTAAATCAACTGTAGCGCCGGCTGTGTGGCATGTCGATCCGTCCTGTTGGAACCACATATCAGCAGGATTCATGCTACGTAAATGAGATATGAAAAAATGTCGAATCATATTCCTATAGTCGCCGTGGTCTAGTGTTTAGTGTGTTGGCTTACTAAGACATGAGCCCTGGGTTCGACACCCAGCTCCGATATCCTAAAAATTAGAAATATGAAAAAAATATTTCTTTCGGCGACTACCTCTCAGCAGTCTTCTGTCAAAAGCTCTGGGAGTAATTAATTGCCATGAACAAGCTTCTCAAGTCTGTCGTTCGGAGTCGACATTAAACTGTAGGTCCCGGTACTCATGGATAAAAATTGACACACACAACATGAGTACTGCGAGAAGCTAGGCCGTAATCCTGACACAAGGGTTGTAAAGGCCAGTTATGTATGTATGTATGTATATTCCTATACCGTTCACAATTGACAGTAACATTCTGACCATCATCGTTTTTGAATACATATGAGCCAATGACTCCACCGGTCGATAAAGTGCACCAAATAGTAGTTTTTTGTGGATGCAATGATGTTTCGATAAAAGCTTGTGGATTCACCTCACTACAAATTCTGCTTATTTTCAACCAGTAATGGACTTAATCGGAAAATAAAATTTTGATTTGAAATTCAAAATCGACATCAATAGAATAGAACAATTATTTTGATAAACCCAGATATGCCGACTGTACTACATATACAATAGTTCACTCGTTATGTTCAGTTTTCTGCTTTCATTGTGGTTTAAATTTTTTATATACTTGTTGTTGTGCTGTAGAATACATATAACGGTCAATAAAGCCATGTTGATAAGTTTTGTCTAGGGCAATTGCTTATGTGCATTTCTTTCGATCAAAAATTTTATTTTTGTAAAACTGGCAAACGTGTGAGAATATCGGTAAAAACATTTTTTTATATATAAATCTTATTGTTATAACATTTCTATGTTTTTTTAATTACAACAGTTTTAAAAACGAATACGTAACAGAATTATATGTGAAAACAAAAAATATATGTGATTTTAGCCCATATATTTTAAAAAGAACTACATGTGGTACTGGCTCTTCAGTTTTGATATATAATCGGTCAGAATAAAGCTAGTTTAGAAAACTACGAAAATTGTTGCACTAGTATGGCCCTGGGCATATCTGGGTTAAAAATTTCAAAAATTTTCACTCGTGGCTCTAGTGTAAGTCGATTCATATTGAAATTTCAAACTAAACTTAAGAAGAAGCAACTATCAGCTCTTAAGTGGGTGGTCCAATAAAGCAGTGATGCCAACTCAAAGTTGTAATACTCTATAAAAAAACATTCTGTATAATTTAACCAACATTTTTGGTTTAGTTTTTACACCTAATTTTTTTTTTAAGAAATATTTATTGAAACATTATTTCAGCAAAACTGTCTTAATTGTACAATTTAAGTAGTTTTTTTCTGCTTTTGTAAGAATAAAAGAAAAAGCAATAAATTGTTTGCCAACAGACAAAACTTCTTTTTTGAACTCTTAATATTAAAAACATTTTAAATTACAATTTGTGTTAAAGTTATACTATTTGTTTAAATTTTTTTATATTTTTTTTTACATTTTGTTTGAGTTAAAATTTGTTTTAAGAGCTACAAAGTAATAAAAAAAATCGTCAGTACAAATCATACCCTGGGGCTATTACACACTCTCTTATTATGTACGAACAACATTTGCATCATCTTTTATGTATTACTGGATGGATCTGTGAACAAAATAAGAATTTACATATTACTTTAACCATCTTTATTGGGCAAATATTTTTGGTAAGCATGAAAGTATAAAAAAAAATTTCAATATATTATGTTTCAAGGCCTATAACTGCTCAAAAACATTCATGCGTATTTTTTCTTATATTCTTAGGAAGAGTGTTTACTGAAATATTAAATATGTTTTCGTAAGGCTCACACAATTTTTGTGTACTTTTTTTATTTAATATTTCTTTTGATTAAATTGCTTTAAAAATATTACCTTTGGCAGAGCAAAAAGAAACTGAAATTTGCGTATCAGCTCTACTATGTAATTTAAGCTTTAAATGTACATACATAAGTACATATATACATCTACGTTAAATCTTATATATATATATAACGTATGAAGGAAGCAGAATGTATAATATAGAATACTCTTCAATATACATGCATACTTAGCATGCTGTGTGCTGTGTGGTGTAATGCGGTTAGGCCCAGTGTGAAGTATGACACGCTTGTAAACGTAAGGAGCCATCAAATTAAATATTTTTTTTTTCCAACCATGTGTAAAACTTTTTACAACTCATCATGAATTTATTAGCAATTTTGAAATATGAGAATTTCAAAAAATTTAATAAAAATGTTTGTAAAACATAAAATGAGCTATTCATAATATCATATCCATATTCGTGCTTATGTACTGTAATTTGTTGTTAATGTTCATATAGTTTTCAGTGGTATATGGTGTAATGATAAGCATTGCAAAATTCAAACTGAATACCATAATTTATTTAACTCAAGCATAATCTAGACTTAGTGTAAGTTACATGACAATTTAATAATAAAAAAAAGAAAGTAAATTAATGCTCAGATACAGTATTATTAGGGCATTCTAAAAAACATTAAAAAATCATTTTAAGCTTTTAGGAACACATGAGAATAACCTGTTTAAATAAAAAAAAATTAATAGCCCTACTTACCACCTTAAGCATATGCCTCATAACATTTATAGCTTATATTTTTACTAAACAATAACAAAACATACAGACATGTATTCACTATGGTTTAGCAAATATTTAATACTTAAAACCATAGTTTATATTTACGCAACACTTTCCAACACCTTCCACATGTTTTCTTTTATGTCTGTCAAAATTAGTCAATTTTCATAAGGTCGATCATTTTTTCTCAGAAACGTACAATTACTTATGCAAGCAAATAGAAATCTACGTTTCTGTCGTGTTTTTTTTTTTTTTCTTTTTTTTTTTGCCGCCGCGAATTTGATTGATTGCGTTATTAATGTATTGACCACACAATCATGTTTAAAGTGTTTTCTTATCGAAATTACCATTAAAGTTGGTATTAATAAAATTTTTTTAAAAAATTATTATATTACTAGAATGTTTTTTTTTTATTACAAAGAGTGAATTATATAAAAAAAAAAATTTATTAAATAATTCTACTAAATTGTATGAAATTTAATAGCCTAAGATTCTAATACTGGTATTCTTATGAGAATTAATATCCGTTAATACCAGTATTAGGATCTTAGGCTATTAAATTTTATACAATAAGTATAATAAAGTTCCATTAAAATATTCTAGTTTAATTCGAAAATGTATAATTCTATTAAATGTTACTTATACCCCAGAAACCTAAGACAGATTAAATGTTATTTGATCAGCTGTTTATTGCATTAATTAAAAATGGTCAATAATATGTAAATATTGTGCAAAATGCAACATTCTTAAAGAATGAGGTTGATGCCTCTTCAGTCTCTTCTGAGTCCGGCCTTAAGATGGCCAAATGCGTTCTCCACGACTCTACATTTTTTTTTTATAAAGCAAAGTCGTCATTACAGTCTTTTAAAGTAGGATTTGCTGTTATTATTACAAGAACAAATATATTAGGAACATTCTCAAATAAGTTTATAGAATTATAAATCATTACAAAAACAAATATACATGTAGGGGAAAAATGTATATAAAACACACAAACACAAATACATGTTGGTTTAAAATGTATATGAAAATTATATAAAATTAATAATTCAAAATGAAATTGTTGTTGTATAATTATGTAAAAACTAATACATAAAAACCATTGGAAATTACTAGAATAAAACATTAGTACTATAAATAGGGCAATACATTAAGGTTTACAGTCAGTAGTTAGTTGTATTTTAAATGTATAGAGTGTAAATAAAGCTTTAAATCGAAAAGTAACGGTGTTTTAGTTTACAAATATCGAACCCTTGAATAATAAAACGAATTATAAAGGACAATTCGTAACAATATTATCAAATTTCAAATGAAACCACAATCTATGCCTATCTATATGTGTGTCACTATATTGTAGTATGTAACGTCATAGTAGACTTACTATAGCCCCTATACCACATGTCACACTGGTACAGCTTCATACGATTGGTGGCATTAAATATAAGGAAACATCTTAGAGCCTTGAAATTTAGTTAGACTAATATTTTGTTGTAATAAGAAAATACTGCAAATATAAAAAAAATCCGAGCACGACCACGCCTACTTCCCATGTAACATAAAAGTTAAAAATCATTGTAGAGTTACAATTTTTGGTCATTGCAATTTTATGATAATATTAATCAAGGGTGAAAAAATTAGCAAAATCTGTCAACAACCACGCCTAATCCTCATACAAAATGACCACATAAAATGCAATATTCTCCTGGTTAACAAAGCTCGATTGCTTAAAACAGCTACAAAAGTTTTAATTTTCGAGTTTTTTATTTGATCAAAATAAAAATAAAGTGCAACAACAGTCACGCCCATATTCAAAGAAAATATCTGAAAATAAGTAAAAGAAAACCGTAAAAAACAGAAAACAAGGTAATTCGTGTACCTTTACTAATATAAACTAATTACTTATAATCAAAAAAACAATGCAACTAATAATCACAGCTGCTAAAAATATTGAACTTTCAACAAAAAAAAAAAAAAAAAAAAAAAAAAAGCATCAAAAATAACGTTAAGAAGTTATTGCAAGTGCTACGAAGGGCCATTATTACAACTTGCTTTAACTATTGACAGGATTTTAACTATAATTTTAATTAAAATTATAATATTAATTAATTAATTAATTATCTGCCTGTAAAAATCCTGCCCTTAGTTAAAGGCAAGTTGTAATAATGGCCCTAAATATATTAATTTCTGTTATTTTATTTGATTGTCTTTTGTGTGTTCGTTTTACAACAAAGCAAAATAGCAAGCAAGCAAAACAAAAAAAACAAAGCAAAAAAGGTGTTATTGCTTGCGCAATTACATGATTGTGAAGGAAATTTTCCCTATTTTGTTTTTTTTTTTATTTTCTTATACCCGAATTGCTTAGAGATAAAAATGGGCAGCTGAATTTTTAATAAATCGTTATCTGAGATTTCAAACCTTAATTTGAAATAAGTCTCTGGCTGGAGGTCGATGGAGATCAGTAGATGCATACCATAGAAGATGGAGAATATATATATTTTTGAACAATTTTTTGTAGTAAAAAAATATTTTTTTAATATTGAAAATTTTTTTATTTGTTTTATTAGAATTAAAGAACACTGTAACTGACAAAACCTTAAATGTTCACCAGAGCCAAACAACGTTTATAAAAGTAGAACAAATACACTGGTATTTTTCATTTCGCAGACGACGTAAGTGAACTTATTTTCATCGTAGAAATCTAGGGCCGGGACCAATCGACGCGTATTTTTTTTTCTGATAAAAATGATGCAAAAAACGTATTTTCGATTTTTTGTCAGTTACAGCGTTCTTTAATTCCATTGACGATATATAATACGGTCATTTCAAACGCATTCACTTAGGTCAACTTTGAATCTCTCTGTGAAAAAAGTAATAAAGATATAAGCCTAATATTTTTGATACTTGATAAATAGATTGTTTATTAAAAACTGGTAGATCAAAAGACATAAAAAAATGAATTAATGCCAGTGTGCAATATTGACTCAGAAGTCGATAACATATCGATTTTTTACCAATTCATAACCAAAAATTAAATAAAGCTCAAAAAGCTAGATTTTTGATTAAAATCAAAATCTGGCAAAAACTGTGAGAGTTACTAATTGCCATGAAGAAGCTTCTCAAGTCTGTCGTTCGGTGTAGACTTTAAACTGTAGGTCCCTGTACTCATGGATAAAAATTAACACACAACATGGGCGCTGAAAAAAGCTAGGACGTTACCCTGAAGTAGGATTGTAACGGCCAGTGATGTATGTATATATGTATTTTAAAAATAATATATTTTTTATACACATATTGTATTATTATGATTATACTACTAAAACTACAGTAGTAACTTTGGATATATTTTCTTCCATTTATTATGCAAACCATCCAATATTTAGACTTTTATAAATAATTTTTGTTAAAAAAGTAGAGTTTTTTTCTTCAATTAATTATTCAACAAAACAGTATCTAATTTTATTTAAAAATATTTTTATTCTTTTCAAAGGACTTTATTTGAAAGCAAATATATCTTTATGGATTATTAATAATCAAATCATATACATATTTTGATATATAAATATTCAAAATATACGTACGTACGTACATGCGTTTGTAACATATGATATTTCAGTCATATTTTTCTAACCTAAAATGCACAGAAAATATGTATGTATGTCTTTTATGACTTACATATTCGTTTCATTTATTCGTTTAATTTTATTGAATTTCTTTTTAGTCATAAAAACCTTTTTTTTACAATTTTTCATAAATTTGTAACATGTGATGCATAAAAAGTTGATGGATTGCAAACATATTCATGCATATTTCCCATGAAAGAAATATTATTCTAAGTATTGATTTATGCGATTCTACCATATGTTGAAGAAATACGATATATCTCTATGGATACGTATGAAAATTATATAAATACATACATATATATAAGTTAACGATGCTGGCTAAATACTCAGAATAGTGAGCCTGAACATGTAAATACCACTATTAGTACCCAGCATACATTGCGATCAGATACTTACTCACTGCATTTTCTTCATGTGTCTATTGTAGCTTACTACTTAAAGAATTCTTATATTTGTTTCTTTAATTATGTGGACATTAAGTCATGCTGTTTTTGGTCAATGCTAGGTGTTTCCTATTTTTTATATTATAAAAAACATAGTAATCATTTTGTGAGTTATTTTTAATATTGATTTTGAATAATGAAAATTTTGAAAAATATAAAATCATTCTTTACCGAATCGTCAGAAACTGAAGTCGTTTTAATAATTTATTAATTTATATATAACCAGCTACATACATATAAAACAATTTTTTTCTTCTTTTCTAATATACGCATATTATAAAATGATATTTGAAACTAGCGAAACCCACACATTGTCATTATCTCAATTTTAAAATAAATTAACATGTAAAATTTAAAAACTGAAATAGAATGAACAATTTATTCTAAGTGTCTAAAAGGTGAGACCTTGTTTATTATTAACGAATAGATTTTAGGAAAGTCTGCTGTAGGCCTATTACCTGATAGTCTTTATTTATAAGTATAAACAATTACCGAAACTACAAAAAAAACATGGACGGTTACTTCCTTAAAAGGTTGTTAGAAATAAATTTTCTTAAAAGAATTTAGATTATTTTTCAAATTGTTTTTTATTAAAGGAAGAGATTGCATTAGTGAAGGAAATGCCTATACATATTTGACGAACTGAACATGATTTCGACTTCGGCTACGGAAGTCTCATCAGAGTTCTTAGTTTTCTGTAAATGTTCATGATAACCATCAACTGTTTAACTCACACTTTTCTATAGAAATCATTTTTTGAAATTATATTTTTTTCTACATACATTGTTATGAGTTTGTCAAAGTCTCATCAAACCCATCATATTTTTCTTTGTCATATTCTCTTCTTCTGACCATCATTGCTTTTGTAATTTTCGTCCATTCTAGATAATCAGAAGTACAGCAGTTTTTTATTGTCTTCTTTTGTTATTTGTCAATGCAAGTCGACATATGCATTGCAATAGCCGAGGTAGTTAAAGAGCGTCGCCTAGGACTTTGAAAAATTTTGTTTCTTTTTGTTTTTTTTTTTTTTTGTTTCTTTCTAACCCAGTATTGCTTTCTGTTTTATGTAAAACCTACTGGAAAAGTGTCATTTACGACTAATAATATTTTTTTTTTAATATACAGCAAGCTTTCAGGGTTTTATCTAAATATATAAAATTGAATGTGTGTTTGTTTATTTGTTTGTTTGTTTGTTTGTTTGTACCTTATAGGAGACCAAACCTTTAGACCGATCTTCCTGAAATTTTCACAGCATTTAACTGGGACTCTGACATGATTAATAGGGTACTTTTTTTTCGACCACGCCCACTTTTACGCCCACTTTTTTAAAATTATATAATTGCTCCCATATAGTTTTTAACAGATTTACTTCAAATTGTATACACATTATACTCCAGGCGAGGTATAAATAAATATTTCTTACGCCACGCCCCCTTTCACGCAAAATTTTATTTATATATAAATTTGTTCCTTCCAACGGATTTTTTTTATTTGGTATTCATTACATTGCTCTTAATACTGTTAACATCGCCACGTCACCGCCTTTAATTTTATTATATAACGAGGGGGTAGCGAAGCACACCGGGTTCAGCTAGTATATAATAAAAGTAACCAAATAAATAAAACTTGTATAAGACTGATAAACGATTTGAAATATATCATTACAGAATAGATTTAAAGTAACTCTTAATTAACAAGGCAAAGAAATCAATTGAGTAATTAGGAAGAGTTACCTGTGGGTATAATTTTTCCCATAAAATTGTCTCTTGTGATCAGATAATTATCGCATAGTCTTGTTTTTTTATCGCCCAAAAGAGTCAATTAAGGCTCGAACATGATTAATAAAACCAGAATGCTAATTTGGATAATACATACGAAAGTACGAGCAAAAAAAGAGAAATTTTTAACTTAGACAAGATTTCACACAGTGGGACTTGTTCAACAATGTTTGGCAATATATATAAGGAGTGCTCGTAGAATGTTGGAGTTTTGCTCTGAGCCTTTGATTAGATCAATTAAGAAAAATATAAAGCTTCATCAAAATTGGACACGCCCACTACCCACCGCTCCTAAACCCAAAATTTATTTATGGCCCAAAGTTTTTGAAATTCGGCACAGAGCCTTTATTACCTCAATATTATATTTTTTGCCACAACTTTTTTTTTCTTTACCAAAACTAATTAAATTTTAATACTTTAATTTTTTTTATTAAAAATTTCACAAATATAGAGACAAATTTTATGATGTTATAAAGCATTAATAAACTTTTTTTTATTGATAATATGGAGTCCTAGCTTTCATTTTATTATAGCGGAAGCACCTACCACGATAAAGCAACCTTTTTTCTTCCAAGAAAATTTGCAATTACGGCACATTATAAAACAAATTTTATTCTATCATATTTTTTAAACCATATGAGCGAACTTTATAATTTTTTTTTTAATAGAAAAGACTATATTTAAAATAAATCACTATTTAAATCAGAGAGAGAGAGAGAGATAGCGATAAGCTAGGATATAACCCTGACACAGGGTTGTAATATCCAATTATATGTGTATGTATGTACAAACATTATAGAAGTGCGTAAACAGTTTTCAATGTTTTGGACTCAAATTTGCATATGAATTTACATCATTATTTCAAAGACAAATAAACGTTTTTTTTCGGGATACAATTTATGGATTCTTCTTTCTACAAAACTGTATCATACATTTTAAAATTTTATGTGTCGCAAAATTACTTATTGCACCAAAAATCCCACTGTGCGTCACTGCATGCTAAAATATACCGAATTTCTTAAAGAGAAATATTCACTATTAATAATCAACAACAAACTTAATATAGAGCTAAAAATTATTAATTGTTTTTTTTTTTTTTTTAATGAGGCCAGCATTAAGGGGATGACCCCTATAAATGCAGTACATTGTGCTGGCATAGGAAAATATTCGCAGAAGGGGAAAAAGGGTGTTAACCTTTGATTTTAGCTTACTCATATCATATCTGATATCAGTTCAAAAATAATAAAGGTCCTACTTTAAGAATGCCAACCGCAAGAAAATCGTTTGTTGTTGATTAATTATACCTTCACCACTGAATAATCCAACAGCAATCAACCCCAAGAAGCCCACACAATAAAGTTTAAATTAGGGGAGGAATAAAAGATTAAAATGATATTGGAGATGAAGTTTTTATTCCTCTGTTTGATCCAACCACTGGGATAATACTTGGTTTTTAATTTTTCTACAATAATTTTTGGGGTTTTCAACAAAAATAAATATAGAATCTACAAACTTTTTTAGACTCCTACATATTATGTAGTTGCCAGAAAAAAGTCTTAACATTTGTTAATTTGCTTTCATAATTTAAATTTTAAAGATTAATTTCCTTTTTTCTATTTCATATATTTAAATTAGGGAAAAGTTATAAAACATTTAAGAACCTTTTTGTGTTATCTCATTTTTAAAAATTAATAGTTAATTCTTGGCAGCAGCCGGTTGCCGTATTAAAATTGGCTAAATGAGACTTTAAACGACAAAGTTGTGTGTTCTTGGGTATAAACTACCATACATACAATGTAGCTTTTACGCAGTATTTAACTCCTTTTCAAGACTGCTGCTTGTCATGTTTATCATATTGTTATTGTTTTTTCTTTTTTTTTATATATTTATAGAAAATATTAATTTTTGTTGTTTTCATTAAGGCTGGTTCTGTTGCTGATGTTGTTGTGGCAGTTGTTATTTCATTTAAGTGTTGTAACCAGAACATAGAGTCGTCGACGTCATGTAATACACAATATATGACTTTATAAATTATATAAATAATGTTCTTATTATACCCATTTTTTTAACATTTCTTTACTCCTTTATGGCTTGATTTTTAAACAGGATGACAGAGGAAAGAAAAGAAAACAAAAAAAAAACTAAAATAAAACAAAAAAATTTTTTTATAGGATAGAGCAAAAATTAAAATATAAATAAATTAAAAGAAGCAAAAAACCTGCGAGATATCTGGCTAGCAAGCACACAAGAAAAATAACATACAAAAAAATTAAGGGAATACATGAAAGTTAATGTGGTTCATTAAAAGTGTTGACCAAAGGACAAGAGGAGCAAAGCAAAGAAAAAATAAAATACTAAGTTTGTATATGAGTATGTAGTCGTACACCACAACAAATATGTGTCTCGTAATAAGCGGATAAATTATTATTTCAATGCAGATTTATTGTTGTACTTATGTATGGCCGCTGGAAAATCTTGCAAATAACATTACAAACAACAGTAAAAATACTGACAGAATTATCATTTCGCTTTATCAGTTATAAACAGGGAATCTGTGACACAATAAAAGACAGCAGATGACACAGCCTACAGCTAAGACATACATATAAAAGTGTTAATGAGCAAAATTTGTTTCATTTTTTTATTCTTATACTCATGCAGTACATTTACATTATAAAATCGTTGCAAATGAGTAATTTTTTGCATGTATATAGAAAAAATGAAAGTAAATTGTCACAACATTTTCTTGAGTTATACAAATAAAACCACACGCTTTGAAAATAACAAACATACTTATCATTTAGAAAATTTCTTTAGGCTGCATATGTCTTTGAGTATAACATATAAACACATTTCATCTAAAAACTATTTGTCACCTTGATGCCCTGCAACTATGTTGCATTCAAATTTAAATTTCTTAGATAACAATACAAGCTTTTCCTTACAGATATTATAATATTTATGTTGTAAACATTTGAGCTGTTTTTACGAGTTAAATTTTATAATATTAATATTTTTAAAAATACCTCATCGTCACTATTTAAGATGACGAACCTAGGCGGATTTAAGCTTTTCCATACATAAATACATACCCCATTGGCCATTACCACCCTGTTTCAGACATACGGCCTAACTTCTCAAAGCATCCGTGTTGTGTGTGTCAATTTTTATCCACGAGTACTGGGAACTACAGTTTAAAGTCTATACCGAACGACAGACTTAAGAATATTTTTCATGGAAATCAGTTACTCCCAGAATTTTTACCAGAAAATTACTAAGAGGTAGTCGTCGAAAGAGCTCTTGTCTAGTAAGTAGTGTTGGGTTTTTTAGCACTTTTGAGTGAGCGCTCTTTTTCGATCAGCTCACTTCAATGAACTAGGTCGTTCATTTAGTTCAAAAGATCATTTAGTTCAATATTTTCATTTGAATCATTTTAAACTCTTTTTCACTGGTACTGGTCATGTTGTGGGCATCAATTGTATACGTAGCAATAAGTCGGTGGGCATGTCATGCCAAAAATTATTTGGTGATGGAAATCGATATTGAGCGAAACTTAATTGAGTGCCCTTTTTTGCACTTGGCTCTCTTGTATCTCTCCTCAGAAAAGTGTGTCCAGATGGCACTGAAATTTTTTTTTTTTCAGACATTTTTTATTTTTAAAAACTATTATATAATTTATTTTATTGTTTTTTATTATTTAATTCTCTTATTTTTTGTATTTTTTAATAACAGTAACTGTGTTTTCTCTTTTTAATTGGTTTTTATATTTTTAAGGAAAAAAAGTTTTATTAAAATACCGCGCACTTTTGCATACGCAGATGTTATGTTTGTAAACATTGTAATTGCAAGTTTGGTTATTATGTAATTATTTCAAATAAGTATTTTATTAAAAATGCTAATTTTTATTCAAATTCGACAGTAAAAAATAAATATAATTCTCTTTTATATTGCTTCTACAATTATCATAAAAATCGTTAAATTTCCAAAAATAAAGCGTCCTATAAAGTTTCTGACAGCTACGTATACTATATGTCGCTGGCATTACCAATTAGTATGTACCTTCAACATGAAATTTTAAAGAATAAAACAGATTCAAGAAAGAAAGAGAACGAACTAATAAGAAAGACGTGCGAAAAGAAATGTGGATTCACAAGAAAGAAAGAAAGAAAGAAAGAAAGAAAGAAACATGAACCACTGAGCTAAAAGAGAATATTGTAATGAACGGCTCTTTTAGCTCACTTGAGTGAATAGTTCAGTTGAACTAGTTCGTTTATGAGCTACACAACTCTACTAGTAAGCCAGCATACCAACCAGTAAGCTAAGATGATTACATTTAAAAAGAAAAATAAATTGTTTTTATAAGTTACATACATAGTTGGCCATTACAACCCTGTGTCAGGGTTACGGCCTAGCTTCTCTTAGAACTCATGTTGTGTGTGTTAATTTTTATCCATGAGTACCGGAATCTACAGTTTAGAGTTGACTCCAAACGACAGACTTGAGAAGGTTGTTCATGGCAATCAGTTACTCTCAAAATTTTTGCCAGAAGATTGCTGAGAGGTAGTCGCTGAAAGAAATAATTTTTTCATATTTCTTTTATTTTGTCAAGATGTCAGACACTATCGTCTTAGAAAGTCAACACACTAAACACTAGACTGCGTCGACTACAAGTTGTTGACCTTTTATTGAGTAAAATATAAAGTTTATATTTAAATTAGTTTTAATACAGTAAAATCGAAATTTATTTCTATTTTAATAACACATTAATACACTGACAATATGTACTTACTTTGGATTGAAACACATATTAATGTAAATGAGACGTCGGTAAAGAAAATTAGAACTTATTTAGAAACATACTCATAATTTTGCATATTATATTATAGATAGAGTAGTCGCCGTGGTCTAGTGGTTAGTATGTTGGCTTACTAAGACATGGGCCCTGGGTTCGACTCCAGACTCTGACATCTTCAAAAAAAGAAATATGAAAAAAAATATTTCTTTCGGCGACTACCTCTCAGCAGTCTTCTGGCAAAAGCTCTGAGAGTAACTAATTGCCATGAACAAGCTTCTCAAGTCTGTCGTTCGGAGTCGACATTAAAAACTGTAGGTCCCGGTACTCATGGATAAAAATTGACACACACAACATGAGTGCTGCGAGAAGCTAGGCCGTAATCCTGACACAGGGTTGTAAAGGCCAGTTATGTATGTATATTAGAGATAACATCTAACCTAGTTATTGAAGATTCTCACCACTTAATCAACATCCACCGACAGATGGGGCAATTGCTGTTGATCATTCATGGGTAAAGGTATAACACTGGCCTTTGAGAGATGAAATTGACAGGAGCTTGTCCCATTTAAACAATCTTCACATCTATCTGTATATTAAACATTCAAATAAAATGCACTGCATGAGTCTTAAATAAAAAAAATAAAAGAAGAGTAATTTTTTTTTTCGTTGTAAAGTGCTGTAAATTTAATTTTAGATTTAGTAAGGGTACTTACGATTGAATCTGTGAAAAGCAAACTTGCTGCTCATATATAGAAGAGATCGTGAGTCTTCTTTTGTAATTAAATTTTTAAATTTTTTGAAGTATTTATTTAACTGGGTGCTGCCGGACTTACCGACACAACAAAAATGTACAATCTCTTTCGTAAAATGTCAGAAACACTGCCTATTAAAAAAATTAACATATTACAAATAAAAATGCCTAAAAGCAGCGAAAAGAAAAAAATAAGTGGTTTTTTAATAAATAAAGGCAATAACGAAAAAAGAAAGTATATGGGCAATTTCAAAAATTTTCAACATTTGTTGAAACTGAGTTCAGATGCTTATTATTTCTCCAGTTTTTCGAATTGACCAAAATAGTCAAAAGGGAATGGTAGGCCACACTAGAAAACTGGGAAAGTCAAAATTTCAGACCACCAGTTCTTTATCTCTAAAAGTTATGGGCACTCAAACATCGAAAAACTCAAAAAAAGGCTTGAAATTTACAAGAGTTTATTCATATTTCATCACTTTTCTACTTTTAGTTTTAAACTTCCGATGCCCACTGATATCAAATAAAGTCACTAGACTTTGTAGATATTTACACTATAAAAGTTATGCCCATACTACTATTTGGGAAAAAGTTGTACAGCGGTTCATTTTTGAAACCAAAATTTACCGATTTTTTAATTCTCGCAGTTTTTTCTATAGCGTTTTTGCGCCGTTCAAGAAAATTGCATTTCGTCAACAGTATTTAATAGATGGTGTAATTTGCTAAAATTTGCCAAATATCACGTCGATGTCAGGCTGCTATTTGCTGAGAACGATGACCTCAAACTTTTATAGAATTGGCGTAAATTTGCCAAAAATGACAGTTTTTCGCGCCTGACATTTGCAATCTTATTTAAAACTGGTTTATGTATTGCGTGATCTAAACTTCTTAGTAAATGGCACCTCAACGTCAAGAAGGCGTTAAAATATTTTGAAACGCAAAAATTTAATAAAGAAAATAAAACTTTTGCGAAATTCAATGATTTTCTTTCGCGTTTTTTTTAGTTAATCAGTATTTTAAAATCAATGTAAAGTATTGGAAGTGAAGTGCGGCGGTCAACTAAATACGGATGAATTCGGTCCATATTTAGAGGGTACAGTGGCATTTTTATTCAAACACATTTTGCTATGTGACATCTGCAGTTATGTATAGATTCCGCCGCGATTAACAGCAAATGATAGGTTTTTTTAAGCTTGATAATAAAACCGAATAGGCATTAAAAAATTTTCCTGATTTTAAATTTTACAGATCAAAAAAAAAATCCTAACCTCAAAAATAATTCTTATATAATTTTTTTATTTTTTAAATTTGCAAGTTAAAACATTGTTTTTCTGTAAATTAGTTATGCGTTATATAAACACGTATTATAACAATCGATGAAACATTCATATTTTTGCAAAAATTCGCGTTTTTAATGTTAAGGAATTTTAATTATAATTGATATTTTTTATGTATTTTATTAGTATATTGATGAATTTGGACTGCACTGATGAATTTGAAATGAATTTCATGCATCCATACAACATTTATGAAAATAAACCAATAAATTTAACTTTAAATTTTTTTAAAGAAATTTTAACTTAAAACCTCCATAACTTTCGCGCCGTTTGCAATAAATGATTAACGCGAACTGTTTTGGTATGCTAAAATATCACCCTTCACGTGACCAAAGCGTCATTCGTGTCATCCAAAAAAAAAAATTTGGAAAAAAAAAATATCAAAATGTCGAAAATTTTTGAAATTGCTCATATATGAAATATTATCGGATTTTGGCTGTTATCTTGACATTCGTAAATATATGGCTGTAGACTTGTAAAAAATTTTTAAGCAAAAATACACAGACAATTTACTTTAGCTTGTTTTCAGTGCAATAAATGCAAATGTCAAATGTATATATTTTATTGTTGCATTGCAAATGTATGGTGCATTCTTACACACTTTACATCATTTGCACAGTTTGTAAGGCCCTTCGTGAGTATCCTTAATATGTAATTTTTTTCATACTATTAAAATCACGGTTTTTATCAAATATTAAAAAAAAAGTTATTACACAGAGGAAAAAAAGGCGTTCTAAAATTATTAACCAAGCGTATCAAATTAAAACAAATTGTGAACAATATTTCGTACACTATCGGTACCAAATCAAACTTAATGCGTTATTAAAATAAGACCAAATGACACAAAATACCATAAGTTAACAAATAAAGAACAATCGGTAGTAAAATCTTAAATAATTGTATAAAAATATCATAAGTTAATAAAAAAAGATCGATACCAACCGTTAACGAAGTAAGCACAAACGGACTCAATTTTAATACCAAATGGTATCAATTTCGGTAGTTTTCTACCACTTTTTTCTGAGTGTATTAATTCTTTTAAAAAAGCAAAAGGTTTTGTTTCGTTTAACGTCTTTCTAAAAATCATCCAAACAATGGTAAATCCTTAAATCTAGCATTTATATATACATGTTAAATGCCAACTTTTTTGATTGTTAAGCCCTTTTTAAATAAGTATTTAAACATATAAAATACATCAATAGTTATACTTCTGTAATCGGGTTCTATCTAAAAAGTTTGTGTGTCCAAAAATGTTTACCGTAAGCAATAAATTATTTTAATTTAATTTAATTTTTTAATTTAATTTTTTCCTTATCCGAACCTTAAGAATATAATTCTTTTATAGCTCAAAAGGATAAAATCTATAAATTATTTAATATATATGTATGTATGACAAATGGTAATATAAATTAATTAAAAATAATATGAATATAATGTGTACATAATATCAATAATACTTACTATATAAACATATAACATGATATAACAGTCAAATATTTTATTGATGATTAAACATTACGGCATAGATCTTCATAAGAAAATATAATTCAATAAGACAATAGTTCTAAGACATATAGTCAAAAATAGCTTTCCTAAAACTGTTTTTCCTCGATAAAAGTTTTATGTAAATTGGTAAAGAGTTCCACAGATTAATAGCATTGACGAAAAACAATCTACTGGTATTTAGGCAGGCATGCCTGGGCACAATCAATGTGATGCACCTAGTTGATCTTCCAAAAACTAGTTTTTCATAAAGATAGGGGGGTTTTCTCCGATAGAGCAAGTTATGCAGAAACATAATATTCCGTATTCGAAGGTAATCAACTAAATCACATCTCAGAATCATTCTTCGCCATAATGATGTACTACTGAGCCGACTTAAATTGTACACATACCTAGTGGCATTGTTAAAAGCCACCTGTAATTTATGCATTGAATGCGAGTCCAGCTTGCTATACACCTCAGCTGAGTAGTTAATTAAAGGAAGAATCAATTGAATAACTAGCTTTCTTTTGACTTCAACTGGTGTAAAATTGGATGATATTCGCAAATTCCGAAGAACTAGATATATATTACGTACTACAATGTTAATATGGTCCGAACATCCCAGAGTCGAATTGATATAAAAACCCAGGTATTTAACTTTACCAACATACAGTAAAGGCATACTGTCCAGGTATATCGTTGGAAAGTGGTTTCGGTCATGTTTTATCCTGCTAACTGGTAAGACATAAGATTTCCTGGGATTAAGTGTTAAGTTATTGTCATTTGCCCATTTGACAATAGCGGCTAAATCCTCATTAAGTCTGTAGCATGTATCTTCTATCAAACCAATACGATTCGATATGTAGAGCTGAATATCATCAGCATATGCATGCATCTGCGTATATTTGCATACGGAAAATACATCATTGGCAAACATACTAAAGAGCAGAGGACCTAAAACCGATCCCTGCGGAACACCAGAGGTAATATTTTTAAGGTTCGATTGCCTATTTCCCACAATTACCTTTTGAGCCCGCCCAAATAAATAATTTCTCATCAGAGTCACAGCTGTGCCCGAAAATCCAAAAAACTGTTCCAGTTTTCGACACATAATTGAGTGGTCGACCTTATCAAAGGCTTTAGAGAAGTCTAGTAGGCACATAAGTGATAGATTTCCAGCATCATATTCAGGTCTTATATCATCAATTACTTTTAGTGCTGCCGTAGTACAACTATGAGCAATACGAAATCCAGATTGAAGTGGTGACAGAAGGTTATTTTGAGTCAAATAAGATGTGATCTGCTCAGCCATAAGTGATTCAAAAACTTTTGAAAGAGCTGGCAAAATACTTATTGGTCTGTAATCTTCCGGATTATTTGCAGTCGGTATTTTCGCTACTGGTATAATCCTTGCAACTTTCCAGGATGTAGGAAACACGGATGTCGTAAAACAATGGTTAAATATATGAGTCAGTGGCCCAATAATATAAGGCAATATAAGCTTCACAAATTTAATGGCCACACCATCCTCACCTACTGCATTAGAACGAATTTTCCGGATATGTTTGATTACATCATCCTGGGACACAATAGAAAAAGAGAATCTACTACTGCAGTAAGTTTCACACTGTATGTTACGATTGTTGTGGTTTGGATGATTAACACAAAAACTATCATTAAGCTCATCTGGATCTAGTCCACAATCATTCCAGCCACGGGAGTACACACCCAAGGACTTTATGTTCTTCCACAGCTGGCCTGTAGGAAGGTTAATATCAAGCTTTCGAGAATAGTATGATTTTTTTGCCTGTCGTACTGCAAGATTTGATCTATTTCTAAGTCTGTTATAGATAGCCCTGTTTGCCGATGTAGGACTTCTCTTCCAAGCATTATATGCCAAGTTGCGATTACGAATAGAATGTTTTACAACTGATGTATACCAAGGGCATGAGCAATTTTTAACATGAAAACTACGTTCAGGAACATGCCGATCATAGGCAGCCTGTAAGGTTGTAATAAAAACGCTCAGTTTTTCATCCACAGTTGAGTGATACCAACATTCATTCCAATTCAGAGCAGAAACGTCGGCAAATAACATTGAAAAATTTAACGAGCCATAATCTCTATATGTGATCAGCCGAAGATTATCATCTCTGTTGAGTCTAATATTGCATGTACAAAATTGTAAATCATGATCAGACACAAATGATATCTGATCGTAGAGAAGCAATAAATGAGGATGTGAGAGCATAAGTAAGTCGAGTAGACTTGGTATTGAATTAGAACAGAAACGTGTTGGAATTTTATTCACAACAGTCATGCCCACAGAATTTATACGATCAAGGAGATCACTACTTATGTCATCTTCTATCATTAAATTTACATTAAAATCGCCGCACGTGATAAAAAATTCATACTCTATGGCGTGATCACTAAAGTCAGTAAAAAAAGGCTCCAATGTATATGTCCTCATAGGATTATATACGCATGATACTAAAACTTTCACCATATTATCATAGATGGCTACATTTATAAACTCTATCTCTGAGCCACATGATATGCTAACAAGTGTGGCATTAAGGTTCGTCTTGGAGTATTTAGCAACACCTCCACCTCTTCTCTGTTTTCTATCATTTCTAAATAATTTGTAGCCCTTTATTCTATAATGTTCATCCGATACATCATGATGAAACCATGTTTCCGTCACACAAATAATATCGACCCCGGAGTTCTCAAATACAGATCGAACGTCATCCAATTTAATACCGTTTAGACTCCTCGCATTAAAATGTACAATATTTAGCCCAGATCGCTGCCTGCATAAAGCATTCAATAGAGCAGAATGATTTCCGCCAATTCTACTACTATAATTTATCTGACTCATAATTAATCTGAGAAAAAACAGTTTTTTTGTCCACTATATTAAAAATATTAAAAGTAAAGAAAAGTCCAGAAAGATTTACAATATTCTTAGAAGTCATAAAATTACTAAATATTATAAAATTAGTGTTTAAAAATATATAAAAATATACCATAGGAAAACAGTTTATAAGTAAAAAAAATTAGTCATAATTTTTGGTATTAAAGAAACAGTGTAAAAATAAAGTATTAAAAAGCCAATCGACAAAATAGAAAATATAACTGTTTTATAACAATCCATCAGATATTGGTCGAAAAAAATTATCTAGATCATCATACTCATCTATTCTTCGTGGTTTATCACTTGCAAGATGTTTAACATAGACAAGCCCCCGGTAGATAAAAGCTCCAGATATCACTTTAGCCTTCTTTAGTCTATGTGCACGGGTAAATATTCTATAGATGTCCTGCGTGAGGTTTTCATTTATGTAGAATGGGGTTGAATTTTTAAAACCAATTAAGTTTAACCGAAGTGGATCTTTTTTCTTTTTAATATAGTTTTTAATTGATGCAAGGACACAGTTTCTGTCATATGAATTTGAAAATTTTATTATGATGGGGGAAGGGGAATCATTAGCCATGTTCTTATTAATATTTGGATTATTTTTACTGATTTTCAGGCGATATATTTCCTTAATAGTTGGGGGATTGATTTCAACTGCTTCACACATACGCCTAAAAATTTCATTTAGACTTTCATTATTGTCTTGAGGAACACAATTTATACGCATTTCGTGAGCAACTTCATATTTTTCCTTATCTCTTATTTTTTTCTTAAGAATTTCAACTTCTTTTTTTAACTTATTATTTTCAGTCGATACTTCTATTATTTTGTCCGATGCTGTATTTTTAATATCTTGCACCTCTGTTTCAAGAATAGATACTCTCTCAGTCAGATTCATTAATTCACTTTTTGCCAATTTAAGCGTTTTGTCAATCTCATTTAAGAGACGTTCTTCGTATTCGTGGAACATTTTTTGAATATTTACTTGCAGTTGCTCACTTAATTTCTCAAAATGTTTATCCATTACTTGCACAAATCGTAACGGAGAATCAGCATAAAGAGAACCACGCTCAGTACCACGTCGTGTATTTGGTGTATTTTCGGCAAAAGAAGTTTGATTCATTTCTCTTAAGGTGCTTTTACACTATTCTACAAGTCTTAAGACTTTCATTGGATTTTGTCGAAAGAAAATCTAATGGTTTTTGGTCTGACTGTCAAAAAATCAAACGTAAAAAGTTTTTATTACATTTTGCTTTTACACTATCACCTTTAAAATAAAATGGAAACAACATCGGTTTGCGCTTTTTTCTTTCTCCAAGGATGGACATGTTGATACGGCAATATATGTTTTATTAATATTTCATAATAAAAGCCATATTTAATTATTTTTTAAAACAAATATTTGTAATTTATTTTATGTTAAAGAGAAAGAACTTCAAATGTTAACTATATTTTGTATTTTTGTAGTTATTTAATAAAAAAAGGAATAAGCAAAATTATGGCTAAAAATTTTGAGTTTTCCAACCCTGATTTTTTCTTATATTTGCGTAAAAAATCTACTCTGATAAAATGAAAAGTCTAATGGTTTAGAAAAATTTCTAAAAATGATGAGAGCCATACGACTGTCAAATTTCTATCCGTATTTTTTGACAATTCATTACAAATTATATTCACACTATTATACTTTTTCATTTTATTTGAGTTTTTGACGTGTCTTTATACTCAGTGGGATAGTGTAAAACCACCTTTAATAGCTTTGGCACAGGAGAATTTGACTTATCCATACTTAAAACAGGGTTTTGTTGTTGTGTGATGGTTTCTTTATTTTTGATGTTATTATGGTTTTTGTTTTGACTTCTTAATCTCGAGTTATACATTTAGTTGTTTTATATATTTTTTATTGTTGTTATTGTTACTTCGATTTCTATTCTTTATCTCTTATCCCTATTTGTGTTTTTGTTTATATTGTGTTGTTTTTTATAAATGTAATTGAATTTGTTTTTATTTTGTCTTCTTATTTGCTTATTTATTTGGCAAGCAATTACTTATGCTTTTTATTTTTGTTTTTGTAGGTTAACTGTTATGCTTATTATCAATACACCAAGTGCAAAATCACAAATTGTTTTAATAAAACAGCTGTTATTGTTTGCAGAATTTTGTTGTTATAACTATGTATCTCATTTATTGTTGGTTTGTTCTGTATATTTTGTTTTGTATTTGGATTTATAGGAGTTTAGGATTTCTGTATTTTTTCGTTATATGTCTTGCTTTAATTATTGTTTGTGATTTTTGATATATCTTTTTTATTTTTTATTGTAATATTTTCTTCACTTTTTCACAATTATATTTTTTTTTTTTTTTTTTTGGCGCTAAATTTCAAAAACAATTTTATGATATAAGGGCATGCGATAAACACAACCGACCTCTTCGAAAGCTAAGATTATTATTTTACAAATTTAGATTAAGGTTTCATTCTGTCGCATAAATCAGATTGAATTTGGCTTTGAGAAAGCATTTGAATGAAATTTAAAAGGAACACACAAGAAAAATACATGACAACTATTGCCTTTAGTTATTAATGCATTATATCGCATTTGGTATTACCATTGTGGCGTAAGGCATGTAACATTTTAACTATATGCCAATGGTCTCAAAGCAAATTAAAAAAAAAGTGATAAAATGTAAACGATAATGCTTGCAGTTTGACCTTAATTTGATACTTACAGTAAGAGGGCTGAAGATGATTTTCGATAAACGATTATCTTCTATTTTCGAAAAGCTTGTATGCTTTTTATGCATTTTGTTAAAAGCTATACATGCATACGTTTTATCTCGTTCTCAAATATATACGAAGTCGCCAGCCCAAAATTCACACGAAATAACTAATATTTCACTATGCATTGGAGGTTCTTAAGTCTTATGTAGATTTCTGTTATCTCAAATTCAACAATTTTCTTCATCGGCATGAAACTTTATGCGAAAAAAACATCAAGTTTTATAAAACAATTTTATTATATGTATACCAGAGATCAGCATTGAGTCGCTTTTTAGCGATTCATAAGCACTTATGAAATTTTAAGTATAAGTGAGTACAAGTAGTTGAATTTTAACTATTCTGACTCACTCATACTCACACAACGTTGATTCATTAATAAAGGTTGCAATAAATATGAGTACAATGTTGACATCAAACTCATACTCACTTGGATTCATAATTTTATAAAAATACTTATGATACTCACAATTGATTCGAGTGACTCGAATCATACGAAAAAAAAATTTACCGTTTTAGTCGATAGACGTATACAATACAAAAAGAAATTTATATGGTGTATAGTCGCCGTGGTCTAGTGGTTAGTGTGTTGGCTTACTAAGACGTGGGTCCTGGGTTTGACTCCAGGCTCTCACATCTTCAAAAAAAGAAATATGAAATAAAAATATTTCTTTCGGCGACTACCTCTCAGCAGTCTTCTGGCAAAAGCTCTGAGAGTAACTAATTGCCATGAACAAGGTTCTCAAGTATGTCGTTCGGAGTCGACATTAAATTGTAGGTCCCGGTATTCATGGATAAAAATTGACACACACAACATGAGTACTGCGATAAGCTAGGCCGTAATCCTGACACAGGGTTGTATAGGCCAGTTATGTATGTATGTATGTATGTGTGTATATAAAAATTAACATGCAAATAATAAACAAAAATAAGCCAAAAGTTTTAGGTTTATGAGAAATGTATTAAAAAAGATAAAAAGAATATATTATGATACTCACAATTATATCATAATTATTATTTATACCGTGATTATTTTTTAATTTTTTATAAACAGGTTCTAAAGAAATTCATAACAAAAAAAAATATTTTTAAATTTTTTCTACATTTTAGTATACTTAGTATACTTATAGTATACTTAACAAACTACATCTTTATAACCAATATTTTTAAAATAGATTATTGGAACGAAAATTGCCCATATTGGGCTATTGCCTTTATGTTTCCGAACTAATCGGAGACCTCCGACACTGATTTTCTCCTTAATCTCTCTCTTCTCTCTTCTTCCATTTCTTTATAACCTGCTTATAAAAATAAAATAAAAATAATTAAAAATTGTTTAATTTCTTTAAAATATTTCCTATACACATTAACTTTTTCGCTTATGTACATTAGGGTGTCCCAAATAAAATTAAAAATTGGAATTCGTCGGAAAATCATTCTTAATTTGGATACTCATGAGGAAAAGTATTTTTGAGAATTTTTTCAGATTTTTCGGAAAGCTTTAAAGGGTACAACGCGAGATCGGTAAAAGAAAATTTATTTTTTTTTCTGCTAACTTATGTAAAACTTAATAATCTTTTAAACTGCATCATTAGTTTTATTAGTCTTTATACTAATTTTAAAAGTTATAAATCATTGTTTTCGATATTTGTTGAAAATATAGGGAAAACTGTTATATAATGTATCAAAATGTGCAAAATCATTGTCGAAACTTATTATTTATGCACATAAAATTAAAGATCAGAATATTTTCTTTAACAATATTGACTCAATAGTCGAGAAAATATCGATTTTTTACCAATTCATAACCAAAAATTGAATGGAACTCAAAAAGCTCGATTTTTGATCAAAAATCAATTTGCGCGACCTCTAAACCACTTCCGAAAAATCTGAAAAAATTCTCAAAAATACTTTGCCTCATAGTGGTCCAAAATAAGCTTGATCCCCAAAAAAAATTTTTTTTGGGACACACTACATTGTACATTGTTGCATTTTGAATGTTTATTATTATATACACCATATCTATGTGTGTGAGTGTTTTCGTACTTTTTCGTTTACACATACACGTTGTCGGCATTGATTGAAGAAAATCAAAAAATTCTGATTTTTTCATTTGATGACAGTTTATTTGAACGTCTCCAATTGTGATTGACAAGCATTTTCTCATTATTTCTATAATTTTAGTAATGAACACATCCACGGAAGAAAAAATATTTTTGTGCTTTATTGTGAAATATAATAATTGTAAACGTAATCTTTAAATTGTGTTTAATAAATTAAATAATTTGAAATAAATTTTAACATATTAAAAAAAATTCGCGGATAAAAATATTAATATTCGTAATTTTGTGTAATTTTGTGCATACTCTAAAAATATACTCTAACAATAAATCGTCATCCGATGAAGACATTTTTATATACAAACACTACGAAATCACAATTTAAATGTTGATTGACGAATTTATTTGTATGTCTACTTTTAAACGTCAAGCAAACGACACTCACACATGTGCATTGATTGATGAGTTTATTTGAACGTCTCCAGGCCGCTTAAATGCGATGAGTACTTCAAACTTTTGAAATGAGTAGAGTATCCCTTACATTAACAAGAGTATGAATGAGTATAAGTACAAGAAATTATGAATCATGATTCGAGTATACTCACTTTTTCAGTACTCATTGCTGATCACTGATGTATACACATAGACAAAAAAAAGGAAACACAAATAAGTTCCCAATATAAACTGCATCTGAATTTATATTCATGTCCTATATTGCAACGATTTTTTTTAATGTAAAGACAAACAGGGTCTGAATTTTCATGTTTTCTTTTTGAACGTTTTTATAAAACTTAGTGTCAGTCCGAGAAGTTAGATCATTAGTTTTTAACTGTAGATGTATTACTGAAAATTTTAATGCTTCAATTAAACATAAACTGAAAGCTCTTATAATCATTATAGAATTTTTACCACTAGACGAATTTATCTGATTACCTCTTAATATGTGATCCCTGTTCAGTTTTGAAACGATGAAACAAATTTCTAGTATTTTTCACTCAAACAACGACTAAACTGTAATATTTACAACAACTCTCATATTTATCTGCATACCTGTTTAAAATTCCACTTTTACAGTATAGCGAATATGAATTTTAAGCACTGCTTAAACGCATAGCCTATAAATTCAGTTTAGGCTGTTTCGCTCAAATTGATTAAAAATGTTTGTTTTCTATTACGACAACTGAACGGGAAAAAATAGAATTTGTAATACACACTCGTATGGATGTTCTTTTTCACGTTTTTCTTTATGCAAATAAACAGTTATAGACATGTGTACGCGTAAGTGTATTTACATTTGTGTACATAAAAATGAAATAAAAACGAAAAAACTCGCATACGTACAAATTCATATTCATCGCTGTAACTCATTCATCCCAATAGCTTACATTTCTGGATACATGACATCAAAACGCATGGTGATATTAGTTTTGTTTAACAAAAAAAAAAAAAAAAGAAAAACAGCCAACATTTTCAACGGTTTATTATTTATTAGACAGGCAGATACAATAACACGATTATTATTGAAACGTGTTAACACGTTTTTTGAAAGTACAAAATTATAGTTTAAAAGAATGTTTAAGTGTATGAGGGGAGTATGGGAGTGAGAGATTTATATTGACACTTGAAATTGTTTTACGGGTATACATATGTATGATAGTTTTGAATTGATGTACGATAACATTTAACGAATTTATTTCTATCATCATGCTTTTTATGTACAAATGGATTCTAGTGTATGTAGTTTATTTTTAAAATACTTTTGCCAAAAATGTCAAAATTGATATTTAGTTTTAATTAATTTTTCGTTTGTTGTTTTAAATTTTTATACAAGAGTAAAAAAACAATGAAATTTTAGTTTTACCGACAGTTAAACTAATAAATCTTTTTAATTTTATTACAAAAAATTTGTTAACTAAAATGAAATGTTTAGAAAAATTTTTAGTATAGGCTTCATTTTATGATTAAAGTGTTAATCTTTGTATTTGTAGTTTTTGAATAAACAAAATTTCAAAAAATTATTGCAATTCTTACTTACTTAGCTGGGCATAACAACCCGTTAGCGGGTTTCGGTCTGCCTCAATACTAGTCTCCAAGCGTCTCTGCTAAGCGCGCTCCTCCTCCCGTTGGTCACACCAATTGATGACAGGGCTTCATCTACGTGATCTTTCCAACAACAAGATGGTCATTCTTTACGCCGACGTCCAATGACATTTGCATCAAAAAATTTTTTTGCTAGAGCAGATTCTTCCATCCGAACAACATAGCCGAGCCAGCCCAGCCGCTGGATGTTAATGCGCTGGACAAAGTCTACATTGCCGAGGAGTTCATACAGCTCATAGTTGGTCCTAATGCGAAACACATTGGCCATGCCTTAGTGAACCATAGATCTTGCGAAGAACATTTCTCTCAAACATTCACAGTACCGCTGCATCGGCACATAACAGAGACCATGGAAAAGCATCGTCATACGAGAGCGGTCTCTGTTACTAAACTGCCTACCGAGACCGTAGTAGCCACTGTTACCCTGTGTGATTCTTTGCTTGATCTTCAGACTGACATCATTCTTGCTGGTAATTACACAAACTTCTCGACCACATCGAATGTATAGTTTTCGGCTGTAACCTGCGAGCCGATACGTTCAACGCCACTACTCGTTGACTCGTTGCTCTTATTTACCGCCAGACCCACTTTAGCAGACTCCCGTTCAATTGCATTAAAGGCTGCGGTAACATCTCGCTTGGTAGGCCTAATCATGTCTATGTCGTCTGAAGCGCAAGGAGCTGAACACTTTTTTTTTAAATAATACCTTTCTCAAAACACTCTCCATAATGAAGAGATCGCCTTGTCTAAAACCTCGCTCGGTATTAAAAGGCTCGACGAGGTCTTTCTTACTTAGCTGACGTGGTATATTTTTTAAGTCTGTATACATATAAGTATAAGATATACAATTAAAAATTTAATTTTCTAGTGGTTTTCATACCAAAAAGAATTTTAATTAAGAAATATTAGCTAATAAGCCTGAAGTAAATCAAGCGCTAGTTTTCTTTATTCAGAATCCAAGTGGAAACCATTTTAAGGCAATTACCTCTTTTAACAAAGCATTACCAGCTTTTCAAGAATACCAAGCTCAGATATTGCAGCATATACGCGATCCCTTATTCGGCTATCGAACGCTACCCTATAATCCACAAAAAGATGGTGTGTGTCGACTTGACTTTCATGATCCTTCTCCAGGACTTGGCGCAGTGTGAATATCTGTTCATAGGTGGACTTATCAAATCTAAAGCCGCACTGATAAGGTACAACAAATAAGATAGCAAATGGCTTCAGTCATATATCTTATATGCGAATTGGAGAAGGCTTATACCCCTATCGTTGGTGCATATCTTGGGGTCTACCTTTTTCAGGATGTACATAGGACACTGAGATTCCAATCATCGGACACACTTTCCTCCAGAAATATTCTGCAAATGAGCTAATGCATGCACCTAGCCAGCTCATCGCCTTCATATTTAAAGAGTTCAGGTGGCAGAACGTTCGGTCCGGCTGATTTGTTGCTTTTCAATCGTTGTATGGCATACTTTTTTTAATGAGGTCAGCACTCAGTGGATAACAACTACTCGTACAGTATATTGTGCTAGCCCAGAAAAATAGGCGGGAAAGGACGAAAAAAGTTGGGAACTTTTGATTTAAAATTACTAATATCATATCTGATATCAGTTCGAAAAAAACAAAGATTCTGCTTTAAGAACGCCAGCTTCAAGTAAATCTGTTGCTATTGATTGATTATTCAATCGCCAGTGAATAATCCAACAGCAATTTACCCCAAGAAGGGGAGGAAAAAAAAATTATAATGATATACGAGATGATGTTCTTGTTGTTCTCTTTGATCCAACTAATATGATAGTTCTTGGTTACTGCTGCTCACCTGTTTTTCTGATATAGGAGACCCTGCCAGGCAGCTTATGCTCTTTCCCAGCTTATACGGTTGAGTCCTTGCAGTGTAAGAGACTATACCATGACAAGGTGGTTATCCCACGTAGAGCTGATAAACTTGCAATACTATTGGTTGAATAAAGTTGTTTGATAAAAAAAAAAAAAAAAACATTAATATTAAAAAAAAAAACATTAATATTCTTTAAAGAAAGTCAACGTTACAATTGTATAAACATCAATTTTAAACTGCCCTTTGACAGTAAAAAAAAAACCTACATTAACACCGTAATACTCACTGCAGACAAAATTCCATCTTGTGATTGCAGACGTCGTAATAAAATAAAAATAAAGACAAAATTTAAATGTCTTCTATAAACATACCATTATATAAAGACTTTAGAAGACAAAAAAAAAAAAAATAAGAAAAAACTATTTCTTAACTAAATGCAGTAAAAAAGTTACTTTAACAAGGTCGTACATATGTCAGTTATTCTCAAAGAAGCTTAAAACAGAATAGAAATAAATTAAAACTTGAAAATTGTTAAAATTTAAAGCAACTGAAAACGAATTAAGATTCCCTTTGTAATATATCAAAATATAAAGTTAAAATCAAAAAAAAAAAAAAAGGATGAGTTGATACTCATTTCAAATATATAATACCAATTTAGACACTTGTAATAATATTAACTTTTTTTTTTCCAAAAGGAAATGATACCATATAAGGCAAGTAGGGGAAATAGAATTGAAAACGTTTTTCAAAATAATGTGAAAAGGATGTTTAAAAACCAAATGAAGCAAAAACTAAGAAAAAGATTTTGTGTCGATTAAATATCTTTAAATGATGAATGATATATTGGTAATATATGATGATGTATTGCCTTAAACAAAAAAAAAGATTTGTAGTACTCTTTCATTTGCATATTTCATACATATATTTATGTAATAAAAAATAAGTTTTTCTTAAAGATTTATGCCCGTATTTATAAAAAATAAAATTGGTTTATAGAGTTCTTATTTGACATATTTCTATGGAGTAATTGTCAAATAAGCAATTAATAAAACTGTTTAATTTTTTATGAATACGGGCATTATTGTATAAAATTAAATTCGGATTTTATTTTAAAATCTAGAATTACAATGTGTTAACTTTCTTTCAAAAAAGATGCAACCCATTTAACCCTAGCCCTACTAACACAGGTACCCGGGTTCCCAAGCGGGCTTTAAAGTTAAGAGAATTATTTTTTTTGATTTTGGCTTATCCTTCGTTAAACTATCATGGACGTTCACAATACAAGACTTATTTTTGACGCCATATATTTATAATATGAATACCTTTGTGCAGGCATGTGTGCAATTATGAAAGGGAAAGCAAAGCGTATCGCCAATACAATGAAAAATTATCAGGTTCCTTTACTTATCATCTATTTTGCTTAAAAATAGCATTTGAACACAGGTTAGACAAGGCTTTATGTTGTATGAACTCCAAAAATATTGGAATTTGAGTGTCTATTTGTGTACGTTTTTCGATTTGATCTCTACGCCAAGTAATACACCATGAGAATTAACAATTTTGGCAAGACATGTGAATTATGTTACTAAAAATGGCTAGTGTATAGTAGATGATCATTTGCAATTTTGCTTTTGCTCTTAAAGTTTCATGGGGATAACATGTGGTTCAATAAACTAATCCAAAAGTTATTTATACTCGAGGATAATGCATTGTTTAGAGTACACGCTCTTCATATTTTTGGTTAATACTATAGCAGGGTGTACAGACGTATATTAACCATGTGTTTTGGTTATAATTCTTTTGGAAGGTATCGACGAGACTTGAAGCGAAAAATAGTATGTTATTAAATTAATTTCAAATTATTTCTAAACATTAACCACAGCAAAATGAATAATTTCTCTTTTTTTTATTTATTTGGGACCAGTACTCAGGGGTAAACCCCTAGTAAATGCTATGAATTGTATTGGAAATTTTTGGAAGGGACAGTACATATATATTTTCTCTTATGTTATTATTAAGCGCCTTGGGAATGAGACAAACTGCTGTGAATTTATCATTCAAAGGAGAGTGTTATACCTTCACCCTTGACTGATCAACAGCAATTGTCTCATCGTTGCATGTTGATTGTGTGGTGATTGCCTTCGTTAAGTAGGTTTAACTGTTAACTGCTACTTCCCAATGGGTTTCGCTTTTCTGCTGATCATTCGTTTTTTGTGAACATTGGTTAAGGTGGATTGGGTTGAAATGTCGGAGAGCGGTTTCTTTCTTCTTGTTCGTCTTGTACAGGGGGGGGGAGGAACCTCTTATTTTTAAATTATAATTTTTTAAAAACCGCACACTAACTTTTCATTTTTCACCTATGCTAGGAATTGAACCTGGGCGCTTTGCGTTTTTGCGCGAGCGCTCTAACCACTATACCACGTAAGCCCTAATATGGCGATATCCACAGGTTTCGAATGAATATATTGATTAATGGTATATCGATTTAGATAGTTAAATGAAAATATGCTAGACAAGTATCACATTTTCATCAGTAAAATATCTTATTTGTATATATTTCAGTAACTTGTTCTAGTTTTGGCGTTTGATATCTTTTGGAAAAACTATTCGGTCTTGTGGTTCAATACATATTTAGATATATTATCATATGTCAGACTAGAAAGAATTATATAAAGAAAATTTCAATACAAGAAACATACCATACATTTAATGATAATTTACATTTAAATAACAATTTAAATATTAAAAGAATATTAAAACGCAAATTTAAATTATTTAATAATTAAAATAAACAATAACCCATGTCAGTAGTCTAAGTATAAAAATTAAATTCTATTTCTTTTTTTTTTAATGTTATAGCTAAAAACAAAAAATAAGTATATTGATATTACCTTATTTAATAGTATTCTAAATATAATTAGCAATAACGATTTCAATAAAATTCATTTTGCAAAAAAAAACAAATTAAATTTTAGCTGGAACAAATACAAAATGTTTTAAAAAAGAAATGCAAATAAAAAAAGATAAAAACTTTACTGAACTTAATGAGTTTTATGTTAAAATGTGCTTCTCTTTTTTACAGATGCAATTTCATTCTACCTTTGGAATGTCCAGGTCTTATGTTTAAGCTCCAGTGGTATTGTTATCATAACAAAGAAAGGAATATCTAATTAAATTTTTTGTTTTTTTTTCTATTACCTACCTACGGATCAAAGAAAAAATTGTATCATTTGAACTTTTTTCTTTTGTTTAGTTTTGTGTTTTTTTTTTCAAATGCTCCTTTTCTACTTTCTGGCAGACTCTTTCTCGTTTTATGTTCCAATTAAATATACCAGTGTAGAAAAAAACTTAATAGTGGATCATTTTATTTTTAATGCAGCAGAGAAATTAAATGCAGTAAAAAAAATTGCATTGAAATATATTGTGTGTAGTGATACAAAGAAAATGTTTAAATATTTTAAGAAATTCAAATTATTATTATTTTCTGAATACTCGTAGATATTGTGTTACGTTTAGCAGAATACACTTAAGAAAATTAAAAAGAGGTCGACTTGTTAGAAACACTACTTTTAAAATAACAAACTATGAAATTAACGCCTCCCTCTATTTGTTTTTTTTTTTTTTTTTTTTTTTTTTTGTTGGTAAGACCAATATTCAGGGGCTTACGTCCCTATTCCTGTTCAGTCGTTTGATAATTCAAAGGTGGATAGGGTGGAATATTAGGGAGCAGCTTTCTTATAGATGGATTTCTTAGAGGTGAGAGGACACCTCTTATATATTTTTATAGTTAAAACTTATAATACGGCACACATTTTTATTCTTAAATTTCTCCAGTATTGGAATATTTGAATGTATAGTTCCATTCTAAGCGCCTTATGTCAATGGGACTATTGACATAATGGGACTAGTTGCTGTCAGTTTATGATCACTAGTATTGCCTCATCTCTTGATGTTCAATCTTTTATGTGTTGTAAAGTGGTGAAGATCTTTGATAGGCTGAATGGCAGGTTTTTTTTAATCCTTGCTTAGTTCTGTCTATTACTACTTCCCAGTATATGGGGTTTTCCTCCGGATCATTTGTTTTATAATTAAAAGGTGCACATGGTGGAATGTTAGGGGGAAGATTTCGTAAGAATGGGCGTCTTAGAAGTGGGGGAAAACCTCATATATTTTTTTTTAATTAGAACATCGTATACGGCACAAATTTTTGTTATTATATTTTTCCAGTACTAGGACTCAGACCTTTTTTTTTTTTTTTTTTTTTTTTTTAAGACCAATACTCAGGGGTAAACCCCTACTCATGCAGTGTGCCTTGTATTGGAATGTGAAGATGGTTGACAGTTTTTTTTTTTTTTTTCATAGATTTTTTTTTTGTATATTTTGCGCCTTTATTTGTTGATGAAACAAGTTGCTGGTAATTTGCTTTTGAATCATTACACTTAATTAATAACATGTTTGCTGTAAAATTATCCAAACAGATATTAACGTATTGGAGTAAAACTTGAAGAAATATGTTTTTATAATTCAGTTTTTAACTGCGCCCGAAACTTGATTTATTTATTTATATTTGGCCAGTCGCAGTGGTCTAGTGGATAGTGTGATGGATTACGAAGACGACAGCACTGGGTTCAAATCTCAGCTCCGACATCTTGAAAAAAAAAGAAATATGAAAAAATTATTTCTTTCGGCGACTACTTCTCAGCAGTCTTGTAGCTCTGAGAGTACTTGATTGCCATGAAAAAGTTTCTCAAATCTGTCGTTCGGAGTCGACTTTAAGCTGTAGTTTACGGTACTTATGGAAAAAAATTAACACACACAAAATGAGTGCTGTGAGAAGCTAGGCCGTAATCCTGACACAGGGTTGTAATGGCCAAAAATGTATGTATGTAAAAGTCCCTAAAAGTATAAGTAATTACTTAGCTGTAGTGTATGTACATTGTATCATTGCCTCCGCTTTTAAAGAGAGCAGCTACAACCGTGGGTCAATTTATTTAAAATATCATAAAATTAAATACAAATTAAATATTTAATTTAAAAAAGTAGTCTCAACCAAACCACAAGTTTTTAGGTGGATATCAAAATATTTACTTCTTGATATTATATCGTATTAACGAAACTGTCAGTTCTTAATAAATGTCTGTTAAAGTATAATAAACTTATTACACTATTATTTTTAAAATTTTCCCTTTAGTGTTTTTTTTTTTTTATTTTTGCGGGGCATAAAAATAATGCGGCAACAAAATAGAATTTGTTGAAACAAAAAAAAAAATATTCTTTCATATTCAGCTATTATACTACTTGTAAAATTTAGATTATTTTTTATTTTATACTTTTTATACTTGAGTATGAATGTATGTATTTGTATCTATAAAAATATTTATTTTTCTTTTAAGAGGTACTATTTTTATTTATTTGGTTTTTTTTTAGTTTTCTGTTAAGCTGCTTTATAAAGTGCCAGCAATTATTTTACATTTACGTGATGCTGCTACGGCACTGACTTCGGAAACGAGCAGTAAAAGCAAAAAAAAAAAAAAAATGTCGAAAGAAAGGTGCACTTCAAATAGATATGAAAAAAAAAAATTCTAAACACTCAACTTTACTTTTTTTATCATCTTGTACTGAACATATGCATATATACATGTACTTATATATATTTATATCTCATTTCCTAGTATATAAATATAAATATTTATTTCTTTATATTTAAATATAAAACTTAACCCTTAGATGCTTATTATAAGTAAATATGTGTCTAAAAACTTATTAATTTGACTGTAATTTATTAAATTATTAATTAATTTAAAATTATTTTTTGTTCATACATAAATAACATACATTTCCTGTTAATTTTGTAGTTTTTTTCTTATTTCTATTTCCCTTAAATTTATCGATGTAAGCAGATAAACAGCAATCAAAAATATACAAGACAATATTAGTTTCAAACAATAAATGACAAAAAATTAAAAAAAAAAATTGCAAAATTTTAAAACCGCCCTCGAATATCATAAAGCAAACTTTAAGAAAAGAAAAAAAGATTTTATGATTTCAACTTGAAAAAAATAATTTAAAGAAAAATATAAAAGAAATGATCAATTTTATAAAAATTTTTTTATTCATTCTTTTAACAAAAATAAACTTCAGCCACATAAAAAATATTGAACTCAAGCTTTACTTCAGAGAAGAGATGTTTTTTTTTTTGTTCGTTTCTAATTTTATTTATTGGTAATAAAAGTTTTATACGTGCCATTCTATAACAAATTTCCAGAGTTTTTATCAATTCAAACTTAATGGCTACTGTATGTTTTTCTTTTTTTCTTGATTTAACTTTTTTATTTTATTCCTTTTTTTACTTTTTCTGGTGGCAAATAAACGTATTCAAAGATTTATATAAAATCTATCTGTGGGTTATACTTGTGCTATGCTACTTGTGTTAAGCAGAGTTAAAAGTTCTTTGCAAAACTAATTTTTTTAATGGTTGTTTTTATCTGCAGAGAAAAAAAAGTGGAAATAAAAAATTAAAAATGTTACGCTAAAATTGTATGACTTAAAAAAAATTGCAAATATTCAAAAAAGAAATAAAATAAAAATGCACATGTGACCAGCTAGAAAATTAAAAAGAAAGAAATAAAAAAATTTATATACAAAAATGCATTCTATTTTAAATAGAAAACATTAGAGGGAGAATAAAAAAAGGAACTGTAAAATCTATGAAAGAAATTTTTTAGAAAATAGTGGAAACTGACGTATTATACACTTTTTTACCTACCCTGATGACAGTTTGAGAAATTTTTTCTATAATAAAATAAAAATAATATGAGTAACAATCATCTTTGCATTCCAAATACCTTAAGAACTTTCATATTCTCGGTGTTGACAGGGGAACTTGCCACACTAAAAATTGTCATAGGGGTTTGTGATAAAAATATTACTTTTCAATAAATTATTTTAAATTATTTTTAATTTACAGTTTATTAAATACAACTGAAAATTTGTAGATGCTTTTTGGAGTACTGGCAGCACCCCGTTTTTCTCAGTAAAGCATTTATCTACTATTGTCCGTCAGCAAGAAACTGTTTCCTGACATTGCCACTCTGCTCCACATTTGGCAGGCATTAAAAATGAATGATCATGCGTATACCGCCACCTTCTGGAAGATAGCAGCTAACTTTCTTAGTGGAGATGCTCACCAATTATAATTAACATCCAACGACAGATGCGCCAATTGTTATTGAGCATTCAAATGTAAAGACAGAACATTGGCCTTTGAGCGATCAAATTGACAGCAACATTGACAAAAAGGTGCTTAACTATAAAATCCTTCTACATACTTTCACATAGGGGTTTACTCCTGAGTGTTGGTGTAAAGCAAAAAAAAAATATGAATGATATTTCTTTATCCACTCTTAGTTACACTTTACATTGTTTCTGAAAGACTGATGAATAGTGCATTCCACTGCAACCTCTACATCGCTGTCTGAATCACTTAAAGTTATATCATTATGTAGTATTGCAAGATATTTTGTTAACCTTTAACCAGGCTTGGTAATCATTGACAAATACATACAATTTGATTTTTATGAAATACATGATGTATTAAAAGGGCAAATCCCCAAATAAAAGAATACAAAATATATGTACAAGCCAAATAAACGAAAAAAACAAAACAAAATATACAAACGAGCAAAATATTTTAAGTTTTAGAAATCCATAGGCAGTCGAATTTCCATAACTCGAACTAATTAGGTTGGCAATAGCGTGAAAAGAAAAAATTACGTACAATTTTTCTTCCCTAACTCGAACTTCCATAAGTTGAAATTCTCCATAATTCGAACGAAACACATGTATGGAATTCTACAACTCTAAGTATTTTGCTCGTTTGGTTTGTTGATGTTTTTCTAGTTTATTTTGCTTTGTTTTTTCCTGTGTATTTTGCTTGTATATTTTGTATTCTTTTATTTAGGGGAAATCCCTTTTAGTACATCATGCGTTTCATAAAAATCAAATTGTACATATTTTAGGCTGATTATCAAGGTTGGTTAAAAGGGAACAAAATAACTTACAATACCACTGTTGAAGATCATTTTTAAGTAGGTAATGAGCATTGTGTAACAGGCTTTTCTACAGATGATGACATTGTTCACCAATAATGACTTAAATCACATGATACAGCCTTAAATGGAACAGAGAGTGATGAAGAGAATTCAGTGGAAATAACTATTCATCAGTCATTTACAAACAAAGTAGAAAATGAGTAGAAAAAAAAAACAATTTTCAGTCATTAATTTCAGATTATTTTACTTCGTTGTGACTTGTTTATTACATACAAATACTAACAAGTAAATTCTGTAACTCGAAGACTCCGTAAGTCGACTTTTTTTTTTGAGTTTGGAAGTTCGATTATACTTATTTCGTTCGAGTTATGTAGATTTTCGACTTATGGAAGTTCGAGTTAGGGAAAGAAAATTGTACATAATTTTTGCTCTCATCACTACTGGTAACCTAATTAGTCCGACTTAGAGAAGTTTAAGTTCTGGAAGTTCGACTGTATATAAATTTTTTTTTTTCAAAAAGTCTAGCACTCATTACATGACTCCTACATGCAGTATATTGTTCAAGTCTAGCAAAATATGAATGGAAGGGGGCAAAAGGGTGTGGACGTATAATTTAAACTTACTAATGTCATATCTAATATCATTCAGAAAAAACAAAGATTCAACTTTAAAAATTAAAACCACAAGGAAATTGATTGCTGTTGATTGATTGTTCAATGGCTAGTGATATGCCTTCACCACTTAATAATCCAACAGCAAACAACTCACAGAAGCCCGCACAGATGGAAATGGTGTTGTTCTTTATCTCCACTATCAAGCCCTTGGGATAATTCTTAGTTACTACACCGCAACTTTCAAGCCTTTGAGACTCTGCCAGAGAGCTATTGTTCTCCGTTAGCTTAGCCAGTTGGGTCATTGAAGTTTAAGCATCTACACCACAACAAAGTGATTATCCAGCGTAATTTAATATCTTTTTAAATATTACTACCACAAAATGCAATATCATATTAGTTGTTAATTATTATTTAAACTATATACATACATAACATACATAACTGGCCATTACAACCCTGTGTCAGGGTTACGGCTTAGCTTCTCGCAGCACTCATGTTGTGTGTGTTAATTTTTGTCAATGAGTACCGGGACCTACAGTTTAAAGTCGACTCCGAACAAAAGATTTGAGAAGCTTTTTCATGGCAATTAATAACTCCCAGAACTTTTGCCAGAAGACTGCTGAGAGGTAGTCGCCGAAAGAAATAATTTTTTCATATTTCTTTTTTCAAGAGGTCAGAGCTGAGATTTGAACCCGGCGCTATCGTCTTAGTAAGCCACCACACTAACCAATAGACCACGGCTAAACTGATGTCTAAGATTTAGTATGTTAAATTTTTTTAGCTGACCCCAATACTTCCCCCCGGGGATACATTAAAGGTTGCTTTTGATTACTCACACCAAGGGCCTATGTTGTCCGGGGAATATGGAGTTCACCTAGCTCTGGGTGGCCTGGCACTCGCTATAGGCAGTGAGGTTGGTAATTTTTTAATTTCTGACCATCACTGGGACTGACCAGAGACGCCTAATCTAATATGGTACTACGGGCCTCAGGAAGCCCCCGGTTGTATCTGTACTCCCCTGTCATTCGGGGAGTGAGGCAAACCGGCATGATGGTTTGGGTGCGGCCCTTCGGGGAGAACTCGTAGTTGTTGTGGTAGTGCTAGATAGAAACCCCTCAACAAGGGAGTATCACTACCCAGGCAGTGGTTGGCGCCAAATTACTAACTCGGTGGTATTGGGCTCTCTTCTGAGCAACGTGTCCTCATGCATGATTGAGATTAGTGGTCACTGGTATCGGGTGGTGGTGGTTGGACGCATTGTATTCAACTACCCTCCTAGCAACGGGCGGCGTGTGGTGGGTTTACTGACAGGTACGCACGTTAAATCCCTACATAGTTCACCCCAATTCTCAGGAGTGTATACCCTTACTCATGCGTGCATTGTATTGAAATTGGATAGAGTTGTTTTTTTTTTTTTCAAAAGCACTTTACAAAGGCTAGTGTTTTACCTTCACCCTTGAATGATCACCAGCACTTGCCACGCACTCGCAAGTGGAAGAGAGTGGAATTTCAAGGGGCGGATTCCTATAAATGGACTTCTTGGAGATGGCCTCTTACTTTTTTTAGTTAATATATAGAAAACTGCAAATTTTTATTCTTGAATTTTTCATCTTTGGGTGTTTTGAGTTGTATGCGGGCACTCTAGCCAGTATGCCACTCAACAACTTCCCCCTACCACCTGGTAAATGGTCAGTAAGGATTTTAATAATAAATAATTAAAATTATATGTTAAAGTTTTTAAAATTAGTCAAGCACAAAATAGTAATAACCCAATATTTAATTAAAACCATATTCAACACTTACAAAAAAAATAAAAATTCTATATTAACAAAATAAAAAAAAAATCATTTTATTTTTTTAATGTCAGAATTTCTGCGCCACAATGTTTTATACAAATTTACAATAATATTACATATTTATGATATTTCATAAAAGTCGGTCAACAATATTCCCATTTCTGACATATTCATACATGCATACATATGTACTATATGTATAAACTTATGTTCATACTAAAAATATTAACACGAAAAAAAGAAAAGAAGACGATCCTTTGAACATAAAAAACATTTTACACCATGCATTCGTAAGCACTTAAAATTCTTTCAAAATTCATGCATTTTTAATAGTCAATCTTTTTTGCATTGCTCTTAAAAATTAATGAGTGTCCAAAAATAGAATGTCAAAAACAAAAGAAAACGAATATTATTATCGCATTCCTAAATAACAAAGTAACTAAAAATTCATACAATTTTAATTTTTAAATAATTTTTTTTTATTTTTTTTTTTATTTCTTAGCTGCTCGTACTTAGGAAACATACGATATTTTGTTTGCTTTTGTACATATTACTTTCAACACAATGATTATGCTGTAGTTGTATGATAAAAAGTAAGTTTTGTAGAAATGTTCGCCCTCTTCTCAGTTTTAAAAGCAGCTGCAACAATTTTATAGTTGATTTTAATTTTGTTTTTTTTCATTATTCGTTTTTCTTTTTTGGTAAGCAATTTTTAATGAGTTACAGTTTTAACAAACAGCAAATGGGCATGCCGAAGATATGCTGACATGGCATGCAGCATTTAGAACTAAAAAGAGGGTACATAATAGAACAGGCCGTCATATACTGACAAAATGCAAGTTTTAGCACCCAGCGTATTTAGTAGTAGTCTGACAACTATAACGCTACAGTGCACTGTGTAATTGTGCACAAACCCATGCACTGGTTGTTACATTTCTAGCTTCTCTTGCGTTACACGTCCCTCTCATATGCACATACACATAATTGTGTTAAAAGTTCCAGTTAAAGGACATTGAAATTGTAAAATTACACAATTTAACACATTCTCAAATAAGCACATTTCGTGTATTAGTGTGAATATGATGGTTATAAGTGTATAGGTATGTGTGCATATGTGTGTGTTGGTAAATATAATTATTGCATATAAAGAGCATTATGCCATATTTAAAAAGACAATTGTAATTAATTTCTTTTGTTGGGTTAGATGTTTCTACATACCTATATACTCACATAGATGCATACGTATATACATACATACTTACACTAATACATATATATTTATTTGTTTGCTGTTATAGGTATGAATAAAAGACATCAGGTAATAGAAGCTGCGGCAAAGGAAATTGCTTCAATGTGTTATTTTGTTTGCGTGTGTGTGTGTGTATATGTGTATTTAAGTATTTATGTATCTGTATGCGATTGTTTGAAAACAAAAAAGTTGACTTGGTGCCAGTAAAACTAAACATGACAGAATGCAATTTTATATAGTTGTACTGTCAGCAAAAGGTAAAGTGACTTTCGTAAGCAACTTTTCATTGTAGAATAACTACAATGCAATGATGAAATACTTAATTAAAAACAGTGGTTAGAAGCTATTTATTTTAGTGTAAAAGTTATTTAATTTTCAGTTGTTTCACGAATGAAATCATACAAGTAATTAGTATGAAATATCATACGTAGCCACTATGGACAAGCTTTTGAACGGATGAATTTCAAAACATTTTGAAAATATGTAGAAAGAAGGCTAAGGATATAATTAGAATGAATAATTGTAATAACTTTAAAAGAAGGTTTAATTGAACAATTTCCTTGAAGTAGAAATGAAAAGAAATACGTAAAATGGGTGTCGTAAAATGGAAATATCAAAGATACTGATCATGTCGTTTATTTTATTCAGTTTAAACCATGAATTTATGAACACACCAATTCCTGCTGATAACAGTGACTCATTTTTTCTTTTTTGATGGATGTCATTACGCATTTTATACATTTTAATTGAAATCAAATACGAAGAATACATTCAAAGTTTATTATTTATTAACACTAACCACTAGACCACGGCGACTACAAAATAAGATCATTAGAATTATTTAAAATCCTTAGGAATTTTGACATAATAAGCGTACATTAGTACTTTGAAGCGGCTAATAAAAGCGAACAAATTATTAGTAACGAAAGTGAACCATATGGGGCCAGATCACTTCCCTGACAAACACCAGAAGGCATGATAATATTTTTCTTTATAACATCTCTTAACATTTTTCATCATCATTCTGTTCATGAGATATAAATGAAAAAATCTTATTTAAGTAAAGGTAATTACATATTAAAATATCATGATACATCATGTCGCAAGCCTTACTAAAACCTATGTAAATTAGATCACTGTCACCTGATGGAAGTTGAGATAATAATCTTGTCGAAGTGCAGAGGCTTACACTGCAAGGATTTAACTGGTTAATTTCGCGGGGAACAATAGCTCTCTCTCATGATCTCATATACCAGTAAGGCAGTTGGAAAGCAGCAACTACGAATTATAATCTTCCATATCATTGTCATCTAAGAACGGGAGTGATTATCAGTGGGAACAACAACAACAACAGCTGTTGGCTATACAAAAGTAGTATTCGTTAAAATATACACAGGGGACACCTGGTAGTGTCGGATTTGGGGCTCTTATTACAATATTTGATTTTTTATTTCTCGCTTAATTTTAAATTTATTTTGCGATCTTCTTGGGGTTCATTGCTATTGAATTATTTATTGATGAAAGTATAATACTGACAATTGAATTATCAATTTTTAAAGTAGGACCTTGGTTTTTCTGACTGATATCAGATACGATATAAGTAATTTTAAATAAAATATCCACATAATCTTCTGCTCTTTCCCTCACATTTTCTTTGACCAGCACAATGTATTGCATGAGTAGGAATTCTCCCGCGACACAATACCCCCACAGTCTACAACTACATCTCCAACGCAAATGTCATCATCCCGTCAGTCGTCAGTTCCATCACAATCACTTTTATTTTCTTGAAGACAATAGTCAGCTCAATCACTACCACAAAGACCCTCTTCCAGGAAGTTATTATTTCCACTTTCAGTGCAAATATTCCTATCCAGCCAGTCGCAAATATCATCAAAATCCCCAACATGACCATCTCCTCCGCCGGTACCATCACTACCACCCTTGCCAACAAAAATATTTGTCGAGCATCATCGATTCGACCAGATACCATCAAAAGTGCAGCAGAAAATACTCGTTTACGGTTTGTTAAGGAGAACTGGTGATATCCATACCGTGGAAATTTTTAATGCGACGGTTTTATATAGCTCTCCCTAATTACAAAATATTCCTTATGCGGGAGAGGGAAGAATGTGAGCACAAAATAGCAGGAATCGTTTTTGGCCGCACCCTAATCTCTGCATCGAGATTTTACTATGAAATAATGCTGATGGAATTAAAAATTTTTCAATAGTAAATACTTTAGCTATATTTTTTTGAAAAATCTTATACCCTTTTAAGATTGATTTATGTTATTAAATGAAGAAGCTGTAAAAAAATTGTTTTCTTAATTAAATTCTAAAAAGTAAAATGAAATTATTTGTATTAAATAATTACATAAAAAGATCAAAAAGTAGAATTTCTATTATTATTTAGCTATTCGCAACCACTGTTCATAAATAATAAAAAATATTAAATGATGTCAAATAGTAAGTAACCGAAAAAGGAAATAAAAAATTTATATGTGCATGTAGTATATGGCATCATATAACTTCTTATACATTCTCATTTTACAGGAAATTGTTAAATACTTAAAAGTAATTATTTACAGATAAAACTGTTGAGAAAAAGTGTCAGCATTTAATTATTTAACAAGAAATCTTGTTTTTTTTTTTTTTAACTAAATAAGTGCTCTCCTTTCTTTTTCTCAGTAGAAGGCAAATAAAATTGCAAAAGAGGTAAAAATCTAACCCATATGAATTAATACTTTCAAATATGCATATTTTAATCAATAATAAATGCGTTTTAGAATTGTTTGTAATTTTTAAAAAGAAGAACAAAAATTTGGAAAATAAGGAAAAATCAAAATTTATCCTATAAAAATATAATCACTTTACGACTGTACCGCTTTAATGTTGTTGCTTTGAATAATTAGATTTACCCTTTTAAACATAAAATAGTGAAATACGTTTTGTAATATATTTCATATAAAATATAGCTATTGTTCACATCGTGAACAAAAGCTACCATCACTGACAAAATAAATGACTGACAAAACTCTCCAAAAACTGAATTCAACATAAAACATCTCTAACTTAAAGAAAGTAAAATAAATAAGGAGAAGAAGCAACAGTTCATATCAAAAAGTCAGTGCGTTAAGTTGATATAAATAACTATATATACATACGTACTTAAAAATAAGAATTTGAATTTGGTAAAATATGAAAAGATAAAAAACTAAAAATAAATATACATAAATACAAAAAAAATATATAAAAGAAGTTCCCTTTTTTTTACCGCGGAAAATATTCCCACATAATCCGTATAAACAGCTATAGTTTTCATAAAAAATAAAGTGATTTACTATCGAAAGTTACAGTAATGGCCCTAAGTCTATAGAAATATAAAGCAGTATTTCTATACTATAAAAACCATATATTTTCTATAGGAAATTTGGAACAATGTCCTACAAAAAAGGTTTTATTTCTAAAATATTGAATTTCAATTTACAAAAATATTGAATTTAAATTAGCCTTTAAATATGACATATAAGTTATAGATATAAAAGCTGCACAAAACCAACCGAAAGTGAAATAACTAGTTTATAGTTTAGCTGAGTGATTTCAAAAGAACCAGTGCGGCAAGATTGTCAGCTGTTAACTATCTGTGGATATTATATTTCAACTTACTAACATCGTGATAGACAGTAAAAACTTTCGCAGGAAGACTATGTTATTAACCCGCATCGAGTCCCCCATTCCATTAGAGCATCTCCCATGATAGTACTAATAGAACAATAAAATGCACCCCACATTGCGCCCATACTCCAATGAATATATAGATTTGGATGCCCTCCAATCGATAGTAAGCAACTTCTCCTTTCCTGTATAAGTTCGAGAAGCCCCAAAATAGGTTTTGGAGCACCCGTCCATTCATGAGAGTTGTATTCCATTCTAGGTCGGATATATTCTATATATTATTTATTTATTTAAAGATCATAAGCATATCTTATCCTAAATATATACTAAATAAGAAAAATATCGGATAATTAAATGCAATACAAATATCTAGACATTTCTATACCAATATACCCATTTTGCAATAATACTGAAAACAAACTGAAACAAAAATAAATAATAAACAAGAGCCTGATACTGTGGTATGTATGGCAGCAACTCACAAGTTACTTGAAACAATTCGCTTCAAATTCGCAACAGACCCATTGAACACTCGTTCCCAACCTGGAATTATTTGGTTCCAGAGTCTGGTTACACGAACTACAAATGATCTATTCGTGATTAGCGACGAATATCTGGGAAAATGAATGGGTTCTGCTGGAGTGGCCAGAGCTGAATCTATTTAATAAAAAGGATGGTAAATACTTCAAATTTAACAATTTTATAAAACTGAAAAAGAAGTCTTATTCTTATAAAGTCATGAATGTCACATCCTAGTACGCTAACCACGTAAGGTGTCATATGGGTCCAATCCCTATACCTCAATCCGAAAATAAATCTTACTACTTTATTAAAGCATTGCTTCAACCTCGTAATATTATACTCTGATGTATCTGAGTATATTTCCAAGCCGTATAAAAGAATCGGAAGTCACAGAGATCTCCGAAGTACCCAATTTACTCTAAAAATTATGTGATTAACGTGATAGTCGAAACTCAATCTGTTGTCAATAAAAATGCCTAAGGTTTTATAATAGGATATGAACTCAAAATTCTCACATACAACGAGTTTTTTTATATATTTATTTATTTCAATGTCTCATACACAAGACCTAAGTCTTACATATATTGCAGTATGAAACTGAGCAAATGTACAATACAATATTCAAAAAACAAAAACATTAAAAATTTAAAATTAAAATAAGGAAAAAAATTTTTATCATGAATAAAGTAAAATATTTCAAAATTTTTTTATATATAATGCAGAACAATAACAAACTAAAAAGGAAATATAAATGCATAAATCTATATAAAAAAAGACATATTAATGTAACCGCGAAAAATTCCATATAACATATTTCTTAAATCTATGTGCATTACTGTAGTCGCCGTGGTCTAGTGGTTAGTGTGTTGGCTTACTAAGACATGGGCCTTGGGTTCGACTCCAGGCTCCGACATCTTCAAAAAAAAAAAAAAGGAAAAAAAAAATATTTCTTTCGGCGACTACCTCTCAGCAGTCTTCTGGCAAAAGCTCTGAGAGTAACTAATTGCCATGAACAAGCTTCTCAAGTCTGTCGTTCGGAGTCGACATTAAACTGTAGGTCCCAGTACTCATGGATAAAAATTGACACACACAACATGAGTGCTTCGAGAAGCTAGGCCGTAATCCTGACACAGGGTTGTAAAGGCCAGATATGTATGTATGTATGTGCGTTACTAATCACCGGCAATTCATAAGGAAGTGCATTCCAGAGACTGACAGCATGAACAAAGAACTGGTACCGGGATATTGTTGTACGATGTCGAAATGCAGAGAAGCCTTCTACCCCTTCCAAGCGTTGAAAAGTCCAAACGCGCATATAGAGTTTTAGGTGGGTTTAAGCGTAAAAAGTTAGATTCAGACCATAAAGACCATATATGTCTTTTAAATATTGAGACGGTCGGATAGAAAGAAGTATTTCTTTCACTATTTTAATAAACTGAAGCACTTGAATGCTTCTTTCGACATTCGAAATGTGACCATTACAACGGACATCACAATTAAAACTTAATTCAAAAACGTGCACCTCCATCATGTCTACTTATACATTACCCGTAATTACAGACGGCAGGTATGTGTCATTACTACCTCACCTATGATTAATAAAACAACGTTGTGTACTATGCGTATTAAATTGGACCCAGTTCACAAAATACCACTTGAAGATTGTTTGCAGGTCATTTGTAAGTGTAATATTCATATTTTGTCTTCTCACCTCAATCTCCAACATGTTACTTACAAATATGGATCGTTTAACAACCAAAGAACGTATTAAAATACTTCATATTTAACACAAAGTTTGTCATTAGAATTTGGCTACTTTACAATTTAAATTGTCAACATTTTAAACAAATTTTAAGAAATTGGAAATGGTATAAGTCAAGAAACACCTGTGAATCTACCTACTAAAAATGCTGCTTCTGTTAGTGAAAAGTGTGCAGGTAGTCCGTAATTATCGATACCTTAGCAATGTCAACAGTCGGCATCTTAAATAAAAGAAATATGAAAAAATTATTTCTTTCGGTGACTACCTCTCAGCAGTCTTCTGCCAAAAGCTCTGGGAGTAATTGTTTGCCATGAAAAAGCTTCTCAAGTCTATCGTTCGGTGTCGACTTTAAACTGTAGGTCTCGGTACTCATGGATAAAAATTAACACACACAACATGAGTGCTGCGAGAAGCTATGCCGTAACCCTGACACTGGATTGTAATGGATAATTATGCATGTATGTATGTATGTAAATTTGCATTTAGTCATTGATAAAATATTCACATGTCTGGTTGTTAATTTATAAGTTAACCCATTTTTTTAATTAACTGTTTAAAGATTTACTAAAATAAACAAAAGGAAACGAAATTACAAAATTTCAATAAAATTATTCAAGAACCAGTTTTTTTTACCAATTTTTGGTAATTACAAAGAAATTAGCAACGCTGGTTAAAAAAGGCTAAAAATTAACCAAATTTGACAACAAAGATATCTCCTATTCATCTAACAGAGTTATACTCAATGCAGAAGGAGACATACGCCCATAATTTCGCAGGTGAAAAGTTTTCTCCGAAATTTAACATTAAAGGCCTCGTTACTCAAACGTAAACGTAAACGTTGCGGAACAGCTGTTCAGTTTTGCTTATCAAGCCTATGTGTAAATGATTACTCATACGTAAACGTAACGTTGCGTTGTGGGCGAATCCAATAAATTTAAAATATTTCTTCGTTTTTACGTATCAGCTCTTTAAAAATTGTAAACCAATTCTAAACCATTCGCTGAACTCGACCGCAACGTTTACGTATCCGCAACGTTTACGTTTGAGTAACGAGGCCTTTAAACTGCTTACTGGTAAAGAAAAGTACAATTTGTTTGTAGCTAAAAGTTGAAATAAATTGAAAAAAAATTATTGGGTACAAATAAAAATGTTCTCTTTTATTAAAATTAAAATTAAATTATTACAACAAAGAAATGTCTACTTATAAGTAAACAATTTTGTTGAGTTTTTATTTTTTAATATACACAGCGTCCAATAAATGTCAACAGAATTTCTTAAAGGCAAAGTTAATTTAATAAACTCTTATATTTATTGTATCCTTAACATCGTTAATATGAGACTCTTTAAGTTACAAAATATCTAAGAGTTTTCTATTCAAATATCATCCATTAGGTTGTATGCATTTTGAAATACAAACCACATCGTTACAACGACAGTACTCTGACTTGAATTTCAACACATTTTATATTGGATATGTTAAATAATATGTTTTATATACTTTTACTGTTAAATTATATAAAAAAGGAGAATGTACAACTTGAGAACGTGCCGATTTATAGAGTTCAATAGTATTCTTTACTCGTTCATAGAAAAAATAAATTTTTAAGTGTCACTGGTAGTAAATGTTGTATTTTTTTTAAGTCTTTACAGTACAATTTATAGCATAATAAAGTTCTTTTTTTACATGTGTAAATGACTTTGTGTAAATGTATCTCATTTTTGTGCATATGTAGGTGTACTGCAACGCTTTTGTACCCTACAGTACAGTACGTTTATTTTATACGCAGAATGGCTATTTTTAAAAATAGCAATGCAGAATCTACCTCTAATTGGGAATTCGCCATATTAAAATCATGCCTTCTGTAAAAAGCTTAGTAAATGTGAACTTAGATGGGACCTACAGTTTATAGTCGACTCCGTACGATAGACTTACGAAGTTTGTTCATGGCAATCAGTTGTTCTCAGAGCTTTTGCCAGATGACTGCTAAGATATAGGCGCCGAAAGAATTACTTTAATTTTATTTTTTCAAAATGTCTGAGCTGGGGTTTAAACCGATGCTCTTGCCTTAATAAGCCAACACAATAACCCCTACACCACTGCGACTACATAAGGCCAAGATAAATCTGAAATTAACTGAAATATTACAAAAAACGTAATGTAGTGTGTATTTGTTCGTCTATAAGCTTTTTTTTACTGTTTAAATTTCCAAGTATACGACATTATTTGCAACAAAGAATGTTGTTTTAATTTCTTACTATAGTATTGGAAAAATGTATTCGTATTAAAATTATTTAATCTTTAACTATTTTTTGATTTATTTTATTTAATATCACCTTGATTAGGATAGGATAGGAGGAAGTGGCAGCCTCGTAATTACAAGGCACACTTGAGCACGCATAGCGGCCTGTTGTGATACCACATGATGTGGGGAGCCCTGATAGGCAGGGGCTCCACACAAGAAGCACTACTTCCCCAGAAAATCATGCTGGAAACCAGCCAGAGAGCCTAATAAATTTGGCAATTGATCCAATATCCAGGATCGACAGGTCAGTCAAGCCATCGAGAAAAGGATCCTAATGTAAGAAATCTGCGTCGAGCCAGAGATGGACACTGGCAAATATAGTGGACCACAGTCTCCTCTTTCTCAGCCGACCCACAGCCACGACAGAAGTCATTTGCGGGCACCTTGATTAAGAAGGTACGGAAATATATTCAGAAAATTAAAAATACAAGTTTATCTTTTATCCCCTTCAAAGTAATCTACCATCGAACGTAACACATTTATGTCAGCGCTTGATTCAATTTTCTAACTATTTTTTGTATTCTATTTTGGGTAAGTCCATTAGGGCTTTCTGTGATTTTTCCATTATTTTTTTTTTTTTGGGTTGCTGAACCGCGTTCTCTGTACTAGTTTTTTAACTTGATTGAAAAGAGCGAAGTCACAGGACGCCAAATCAGGTAAACTTGGTAGTTGTTGGATGGTATTTGTCGGATTCAGCCTCGCAAGTCATGTTTTCGGCGCCATCAACACGGTCTCTTTTTTTTCAGGAAACCCAGATTATTAACCAAAATGTCTTGGATAGATCCACATACAATGTTCAACCCTTCCGCTATATCTCTCATGTTAAATTTGTGGATATAGATCAAATTTTCTCTTACCTTATCGGTGTTTTCGTCGGTTTTTTGGGTCGAACGCTCGTGGCACCGACACAAGACTGTTTTCTTTAGAGAATTGTTGCCGAAATACTTTTCCAACATTTCGCTTTCCCTAGAGTTCTTATTTTACTCATAATTAAATCCAAGTTCGCTGTTGAAAATTTAAATCCATTTCTATAATTGTAAAAAATCGCTAATATATACAGCTGACTACGTAGCTTTTGCACATGTCAAGCTATGATTTAGCGAGAATATCAAAAACAAATCTACCCACCTTGTCCAAGTAAACTTGGACAATATTACCTTTTTTGGATATATACATAAATATATTATTTAAATAGTATAAATTCATATTTATATTAAATTGAAAATTATATTATTTAAGATTTTATTGATAATTTTATAATATTATTTGATTATTTTGCAGCTCTGCCTGCTGTCATCCTTAATTGGAGAGTTTTAACGAAAATGGTTCGTGTTTGCTAATTAAAACTTTAACTTCTAATAAGTTATCATCGATCACTAACTTACTTACCTTTTATCCCGCAAACAAGCAAGACCTCCAATTAAGGAAGGCATTTGTAAAAATATATATTTTGCATTTAAATAATTTGTTGTTGCATTGTGAAAAGAGAAAATTTACTACATATGTATATAAATATTTTGTACCTACTCCCCAATTCTATTATTGTTAACTTAAAATTAAAACTGGAGTTCATTATACTTACCTATTGGAAAATAAAGCCTCGATTTGTATACAGATACATCTGTACAAACCTATTTGCTTATTACTATTTGCTAAGCTTATTATTTCTATACGGATTGCACCTATGTAAGTAAATAAGCATAAGCATGTGTACATGATATACCCACACTTAATACTTAATCCCTTAACCCCTATGTACCTATATACTTACCCTCTCATACTTTATTACCTAACATTTATTATTTTGGTGTCTATACCCACACACCAAAACACACCTAAAAAAAAAAAAATCGATGCGGTGGGACCCCTACACGTGTGTTATTCCTAAGACTTTTCAATCCAGGTAGTATTTATTAAAGGTTCAAAATTTATTATTATTATTTAATTTACTTTACAGAGTGTACGAATAATAATTCTGTTTACTGTACATCAATAAACAATTTTATATGCATTACATTACACTCTTTATATACAAAATGTTTTAAGTGTAAGAAATGCATGTTTAATAAAATGGTGTAAAATTGAAAGAGTAAACAATGTTTAAAGATAAAAAATTACACACACATGCATATGTATATGTAAATAAGTTTATTGTTAAAGTAAAATGATACACTGCATGTTTATCAGAAAGCACATATAACCCAGTAAATATTTTATTTTATTTTATTTTTTTTTTACTGAAAATTCAATTTTGTTAAACTTATGACTTTAAACAAAGATGACGGTTTCCGGTTTTGAAAACAATTTTATACTACACATCTACATCAGAAATGCCCAAAATAGCTTGTTTTTTTTATAAAATTTGTATAAAATATTAGGAAAAAGTATGTAAGTATACCCCCTAAGTAAGGGTATAGTTCTCTTTCATATTTAACAGATAATAAGGTTATAAGCTTTTATTTTACTATTTATTTTTATTATTATTTTTTTTAACTAATATTATGGATATATTGACCTTTTCTTAATCTTAATTTCATAAAAAACCATTTATTCATTTCAATTAGTGTGCCTTTAGTAATAGTTTTTAATATTTATTTTAGCTATCATCAGTTTTGTGTTAAGCATGTCTAATATATTTGTTATCATCCGTCATGTTTTGAATATAATGATTTTGAAATTAAACTTAAATCACGAAAAAAGTATAGTGTTGACAAAACAATGATTTGTGTGACTTGAAACCGTATGTTTTAAGTTGAAAGAGTTTATCATTGCAATCAGTATATAGAGTTTGTATATGTATTAAGCCATATATCAATATTAATTAAGAGTTAGGAAAAAGGGACTGTAGCTCGTAAAACTTATAGCAGACATGTCTAGGAGGCAATGGTGAATGTTCTAAACTACTAGTGATCTCCACACACATACCGCGACGACCACCATACTGCTTATACACTCCCGTTCACTTATTTAAAGGCACAAAAAATCCCATATTCAGGAGCCGGTATCTTTTGCAATTTTTAACCGATTCCAGAATTTTAAAATAGAAATGGAAGCTAGACATCTTGAGATATAAACAAAATCATGACAATGGTGGTTTCTTAACTAAGGAACCTTTTTTTGAGGAATTTATAAAAAAAATCTAAAGGTGTGGTATTTTTTTTTTTTTTGGTTCACTTGAATAAAGGCACTTTGTTTTTTTTGTATTATTTTTAAAGTAAGCGGTGATTTTTTATTGGGGGCTTTTGTTTATTGCAATTTATTACATCTTAGTCGATTTACGAGTCAAAACGGCAAAACAAAAAATTTTAAATCTATAGGAAAGGGCTAAAATCGATGTTTACCGTTCTGAAGGATATTCTAACCGCGCAATAGCTAAAAAAATTGGACGGAGCCCAACTGTTGTCGACAATTACATCAAGGACCCCGAGAGGTATGGAAAAAATTTTAAAGGAAGGGTTTCGTTGTCTTTATCTACTTATGAGAAAAGAAAAATCATCAGAAATGCTTCTAATTCTGCCTTATCCTTGTCAAAAATAAGAGCTCAAGCTGGAGTGCAAACGAGCAGGTCATCAGTACGCAGAGTTATGAAGAGCTGTGAGTATCTTAAATACCAGAAATTACAAAAAAAAACCGCCACTTAATAGTTCTTGTAAGGAAAAGTGTCTTCAGTTCGCAAAAGATTACATGGTATGGGATGTGCAGCAAAGAGGCCATGTAAATGACTGGAAAACCGTTGTATTTACGGATGAAAAGAAGTTTAATTTGGATGGGCCTGACGGCTACAACTATTATTTCCATAACCTGCGTAAAGAAAAGCGATTTTTGAACCGACATCACAGCCGAGAGGGCGCGTAACGGTGTGGGGTGCTATTACGTACTATGGCACCATCGATCTTGAATTACAAAGTGCAAAAATGACTGGTGCAACCTATAGAACGTTAATGGAGTCGGCTTTTCCGAAGTTCAAAGAACTATTTGGTCCAATACCTTTGACATTGCAACAGGATAATGCCCCTATACACAACGCCAGAGTAGTAAAGGAGTACATTGCAAGCCAAAATGTTAATATTCTTGACTGGCCACCCTATTCGCCAGATCTAAACATTATCGAAAATCTGTGGGGTTGGTTATCTTGTAAGGTCTATGAAGGAGGTAGACAATTTGATGATAAGCAGTCACTAATTCAGGCCATTAAGGATGCTTGGAATGCAATTTCGTTGGATTACATCAATTCTCTTTATCTGTCAATGAAAACTCGTATATTTGAAGTTATTAAAAACAAAGGGGGTTGTACCCATTACTAATAGTTCTTTAATAAAGCAAATAAAGTAATAATAACTTAAAAAACAAGAAAAGCTGTTTTTCATTAAAGTTAATTAAAGTGCCTTTATTCAAGTGACATAAAAAAATATACCACATTTTTAGATTTTTTTTATAAATTCCTCAAAAAAAGGTTCCTTAGTTAAGAAACCACCATTGTCATGATTTTGTTTATATCTCAAGATGTCTGGCTTCCGTTTCTATTTTGAAATTCTGGAATCGGTTAAAAATTGCAAAAGATATCGGCTCCTGAATATGGGATTTTTTGTGCCTTTAAATAAGTGAACCGGAGTGTATATTGTTTACTGGGCTTTATTATGATATTCACTTTCAGGCGTTTTCTATTCTTTCTAAAGTAAAAACAGAAATTGGGTGTGTTAACAAAAATTTTTCCGAACATTTTATGTAGAAAAATTATATTTTTTATATTAAAAATTATAAACTGGCATAAAATATTTAATACACAATTGAAAGAAAGTTTTCAGTAAAACCTTTTAAGTGCGTAGATCTTAATGTCAAACAAGAAGCACAATTATAAATATTACACACAAAGCCTTAAATAAACAAGAAAAATTTAATATCCTGGAATATTTTATTTATTATTTGTAAAAGATATGTGAATTGATTTCCTTTTTTGTTCAATAAATAGAATTTGTCCATCCATTCATTTGTAAAAAAACGAAAAAAAGAAGCAAAAAAAATTATTAGCTGAAATTTAATGTTATTAATATTATTATATTACTTGTTATCTATAATATTGTCTATGAATTATACATACATCATAACTATCTGCCTGAATATCGTCATTCTTCTTAATGTATTGTCATGGTTACCCTTTCAGAATTCAACGAACTATCTTATCAATAACTGACTTAAAGCTAACTAGAAACTGATGCATAAAGAGCTGTTATTGAAAAAAATTAAAAACCAAAAAAAAAAGAAAAAAAAAATGTTTTTTTCTTGATAACTGTCATATGTTATGTGTACTGATATAGAGTGAGTGACTACTCATCAGTTTGTATAACGTCGTGTGTTAAAATCAAATGAAAGTTTTCGAAACATGAGTGAGTACTAACCAATTCGTATGACATTGTGCACATTTGGCAATTATTTTGTGCTACATAAAACGAATTGTCACAAAAAAGTTTCATTTCATTCATTTACTATGCACTTTGTACGAATTTTATGAATTAAGATACTTGTACTAAGAATCCTTAAAATTATACATACATATTTGAACACAAATATATTTAAGGAATATAAAATACCTAGTTGGCTCTGTCCTAAAGACAGCCTCGAGAATGGGTGCACGGCAATAAACTATCCTGTATGACGCATACAAGACAGCCAGAACAATTCTACAACGACAATTTCAAACAAATGTCGCAAAAATCGTGGACGACTGGCTGAGCGACAATGTCACTGAGGTTGTCGTCAACCGCATATTACATGAACTATATAAGCATGTCGTCATTGTTCTGTTTATCATCGACAACTTCAAAAAAATACACCACAAAATATGGTTCACGAACACTTCCGTGATGTTGTTGACAACTATTAGTGACATTTCTTTAAGATATCTTTGACGACAATGTCATATAAGACTGCTGTGCCAACAGGATACTTATAACAAAATTATACTTATATGTGTACATTGACACATACATATAAATAATAAAAAATAATAATTAATAAAAGTAAACAGCCTTATGTATAATAAAAATTAGCAGGTATTTAATTCTTTGGATTAACTGACTAGTTATCAAATAGAGGGTATGGAAAGTTTTAATAATAGCAGTCTATAGCGAGTGATAATCTTGCCAGATTTTTGTCCCATATACTAACGAGTTGCTAATTTTTCATTATATATACGGCCGTATATTCTTAAGTTATATTTCTTGCACAGAGTTCAGTGATGATTTTGACCAAATTTTTATTGGTACTAACCCAGGTACACAAAATGTAGTTTCACCCTTTAGATTAAAACTATTTTTTACTTGTTCATATATTGTTAGCACAGATTTTAAATATTTTTTTTTTTAATTTTTTTCCAAATTTATGTATGTGTGTGTTTGTGGCTGTAAATTTAAAATTTGACTGTAAATAATCTGTTTTTGTTTTAGTACGTAACTGCCTTTTTAATGTTGCAAACACTTAGCAATTGTTTGGCAGTTAGAATTGCCAACAGAACATGATCGCATGTTAATGACATGGCCAGAAATTATAGTTTATGTCCAAACAGATGAGTGGAGTTAAACATTTGTATAACAATAAACAGTAGGAGATATTGTGCCTGCCACAGTGATGGGTATCTAAAACAGATATCAGGAATTACAATAAATTTGGAATTTTAGTGTAAATTTTTGGATAAATTGAATTTGAAATGGAGAAAACCAAGCCGGCTTACAAAAATAAAATTGAGTTTCATCGCGACCACTCACCGTCCCACAAAAGTTTTTAAAGTTATAAAAGTCAGCGAATTGAAGTACAAATTGTGTGATCAATCACATTTTTCTCCTGATTTATGAAATCTGAAAAACCATTCCTTCCTGGCAATCGTTGTTCCTCAAATAAAGATACAGTGGCAGCTGTAAATGGTTATACTGGAAAGCTTTTATTCAAGGAATAGTATTGTAAGAAAAATATTCAAGTTTTAGAAGCTTTCTTTAAAAAATAAAATATTTTTAATAATCCCGTATGATTATTGAATAAAACACAAATTATTTAGGAAATTATTGGAATTTCTTTTAATTATAAAACCTTTTGTTTTTTTTTTTATTTGAGACCAATACTCAGGGGTAAACCCCTACTAAATGCTGTGCTTTGTATTGGAATTATGTAAAGGACAGTACATATATTATAATTAATTATTATATTATTATTAAGTATCTTAGGAATGAGACAAATTGCTGTGAATTGATCATTCAAAGGCCAGTGTTATACCTTCACCCTTGAATGATCAACAGCAATTGCCTCATCGTTGCATGTTGTTTGTGTGGTGAGTGTACCTTCGCTGAGTAGGTTTAGCTGTTATCTGCTACTTCTCAATAGGTTGCGCTTTTTTCCCTGATCATTCGTTTTTTGTTGACATTGGTTAAGGTGGAATAGAGTGGAATGTTGGGCAGCGATTTCTTTGTAGATGGTCTTCCTGGGGGGGGGGGACCTCTTATTTTTAAATTATAATTTTGTAAAAACCGCAAACTAACTTTTTAAATTTTCACCTCTTATGGGATTTGAACCTGGGTCCTTTGAGTTTTTGTGCAAGCGCTCTAACCACTATACCACGCACCCCCCCTTGGTATAGTTCAATTATGTGAGTAACAAAACAACAGCCGTCGTGACCTCGGAGGCACACTTCCATACGATGGTCTAAATTCTCGATGACGCTGAGGCATATTTGAGGTGTTATGTCGTTAATGTGCAGAATTATCTCATTCTTTAGCTTTTGAATTGCTGCTGGCTTATCGACGTACAACTCTTCTTTCAAATAACCATAAAGAAAGAAGTCCAACGGTGTCAAATCACTTGATCTTGACGTCCAATTGACATCGTCACAACGTGAGATAACAAGGCCATTGAATTTGTCGCTCAAAAGATATATTCCGGTATCTGATGAAAAATGACTTCGATCAAAATTGAAATCGTTTTTATTTTCAAAGTTATATAAAACTTATCTTTTTAAATTATTTTATAATTTTAATAATGTAGGATGTAGTGGCAATAGTCAGTAAGATAATGTATAATATTTCGTTATCTGTGTGGCAAATGGCACCATCCTGTTGAAACTACATATCGTCCACATCCACATCTTCCAATTCGGTTCATAAAAAGTTCTTTATCATCTCTCGAACACTACTCACAGTAACTACCTGACCGGGCTCATTTTGAAAAAAATACGGCCCGGTGATGCTGTCAGCCTATAAACCGCACCAAACGGTCTTGGATTATCATTTGCCCGAATTCGGCAATTCTGATTAGTGATGAATCCACTAAGGTGAAAATGTGCCTAATTACTGAAGATGACTTACACCATATGCATTTTGATTTGAACGCCCATTTTCATAATAAGCCTGAATAGCTTTAAAGCGTTGCTTGATTGTGTATCTTTCCATGGTTCAAATAGGATTAGTCTGAAATTGAGAAACAAAACATAGTGAACTCCCAGAAGTTCACGTTCAACAGAGAGACGAAATTGAGAGAGAATTCATACAAACAGTCCTAAATAAGTTGAGGACTATCCCAGACATCTTTAAGAATGGAATACAACTCTGATGTGTGAGCCGGTATTTCTAAGTCTTTCTTGGTACTTCTCGCCTGCGTGCAGGTAGGGTATTCAACTCTATCGATTCGTTGTAGTATCGGCGCAATTTGGAGTGCATTTCTTCGTTTTATCGGTTGTATCATGGGAGGTGTTCTGATGAAATAAAGATTTTGATTTCGGGTCGTCGCAAATTCTTGCGGACTACACTACTTCTCACAGAGTACATCCATTTGTAGTTGATTTTCCAGTGAATAACACAATGCATTATAGAGAAAATTCAATTCTTAGCCGCACCGCTCGTTTGTGGAACAATCTTTCAGCGAATGTTTTACTTGTCAATTATGATATCAGTAAGCTTAAATCAAATGTCTACAAGCACTACTCCCTCCCATAACATATATTCCTAGACCAGCACAATGTACAGCATGAGAAGGGGTCGTCCCCTGAGTGTTGGTCTTAATAATAAAAAAAGGTCGATGTTCCTTAATAAATCCTGTATGAATGAATTACTGTAAAGGACTTTTTAATTTAAAGCAAATTCAATTGTATTACTTTGAATAATTTAAAATGTCTTACAGTCTTCGTTTTTAACTTATCTTCACGGGCATTGTTGAGAGCTTTTAATTTTCAATCATTATATTTTACTTTTATATACTCGTCCAAATTTTTTTATTTTTTTAATCTCAAGTTACCATAGTTAAGCACGTGAAAGTCATTGACTGGTTTATTAGATAAAAAATACAAATTCTTAGAAATAAGACGAATGATAATAAACGGAGAAAATGTAATTGAAGAGCAACGGTCAATTTATTGACTTTTTCTATAACTGGCATTATTTTATTAATGATTTGAAGTACTACTGTTTCACTCTGCGGAATGAGTGGGTAATAAGGCATAAAAGAAGAAGATTATTTAAAACGAAATCGAAGAGTAGCCACGAGTCAGCGTTAAGGACTTCCTTTTTTATTACAGATAATCTACACAAATATAATTTTATTTTTAAATAAAAAAAAAACGCGGCAGAAACATCGGCAACAGACAATAGAAAAAGAGAGAAGTACGTGATTAATTAAAGCATTAATTTTGCTAAATTACTTCAATACATCAGAGGAATCGAACTCATTTGTCAAAATTAACCTGAATGTTGAATCGATATCAACAACAATACCAGTAAACAAATAAACTCAACCAACAATAAATCGAACAACATTAAAATAACATTCACTGATAATGTAGATTGATTTTTGTTGTTAAGGTGTTGTTGTGTTTGGTTTGGTGGTTTTCCTGTTTGTAGATGGACTTGTGGGTCAGAACCAGTAATATTATTGGGAAAAACAGCCTCGCACCGCGATTTAGGTTTAAAAGCTGTGTTGGTTAAGGGAAATGAAAGCAAGTTAATGAAAAAATTTAAATGATTGAACAAATTATTAATACTTCTTTTGGTTTGATATACACAAAAGTGTGAAATAGTTTTCAGACTATGCTACTGGAAAGCATGGAATATGCCTACTTATTTGAAAAAAAAAATTAAGATTTTACCCGATTTTTAAAATCCTTCTCTAAAGCAATTAACACATAGACGACAGCAAGCAGCATGACAGCAAGCAGCAAATGCAGCCAACAATATTTGCCGCTATGCAGTCGGCTGCATAAATATTTTGAAGGCAGCAACAGCAAAACAATGAAAAAACAAATAAATAATGAACACGTGTTTGTTGTTGAAATAAATATTTCAGTGATACCACTTTCAAGTTTACGAAACCGCAAAAATAAAATCGCTTGTTTGAAATGTATATATAGTTTGTTTTTATTTTATTTTGTTTATATTAAAAACTATAAAACTATTAAAAAGAAAATTAAAATTATGGTCTAATCTCAAATTTTTTTGGCAATAATTGGAAAATAATGATTTTTGCTTCGCCGTTGATTTTGCCGTTGATTTGGCTGCCTATTTCCCAAATAAATCTCCTGATAAGAAAGATATTTTGGTTCATCACACATCTGCATATTTCGTTTAAGACATTACGTAGTTAGTTATTTATTCAACCACTTCCTCGCATTTCCCATCATATTATACAGGTATTTTTAACAACAATGCATGTTGATCGTTGTAGGACACCAAACATAACTTTAAAATCTTAAATTTAATTAAATAAATACCGACTTGTAATGTTAAAAGTTTTTAATTGTTATTATCTTTATTAATAAATAATTTTTTTTTTTCTATGTAATAAAAAATATTTTTAGGTCGTTTTTATTTAAAAATTTATATTATATTAGCATCACTAATCAGTTTTTGCTGCCTCAAAAAATAGAAATTATTCTAAGTTGGGCAGCAGCAGCAAAGGTTTCTGTCTAGGGTTGTGCTGTGCTGCCTTTAAAATAATCGTTTCCATATAAACGTGTGTATTCTAATTTTGACAACTTGCTGCCTGCTGCTTGCTGTCGCCTATGTGTTTAATGCTTAAAATGACAATTTTTTTGTTTTTGAACAATGCTTTGCTTCGCAATACAAACAAACAAACATTTTTCTAAATTAATTGCTACACAGCTTTTCTTATGTTTCAGGAAAAATAGTCACGTTTATATTTCGTATATAGTATTTTACTTTTAGTAGTAATTAAGTTGAAAAGCAACAGAATCTCTTCTTCGTATCTTCATTGTGACCGCGCTACAGTGCAATTATTTATACAAGATGGTGTAGAAATTGTCACCCGAAGTTTTTTGACTATAATTAAAAAGAACTTAATGTTAATTATGATCATCCTATTTTTATATATTTTTTCTTAAAAAGATAAAATAATATTAGCTAATACGCCGCTACCAGCATAGATGACAATAAAAATCCAATTCATAGCCTTTTTACAGAATTCAACGCGAAAAGCTTTCAGTAATAATTGTTTAAGATAAATACCTGTTGCTTTAGTAAATCTAGGAAAAAATATTATCTTGCAATTCAATGTAAATTACTAAGAGATTTGGTGCTCCGAGAAGACGCACATACATACACAATTCGCCTTTACAATCCTGGGTCAGTATTACGGCCTAGCTTCTCTCAGCACCTATGTTGTGTATGTTTATTTGTATCCATGAGTACCGGAATCTACAGTTTAAAGTCGACACCGAACGACAGACTTGAGAAGCTTGTTCATGGCCTTCAGTTACTCTCAGAAAAGGAAATAATTTTTTCTTATACCTTTTTTTCAAGATTTCAGAGCTGGGATTTTAAAATTGGGCTCATGTCTTAGTAAGTCAACACACTAAAGACCAGACCACGGCTACTACTACTACTCCAAGAAAACAGCCTTCATAATTTCGTTTATAGGTCTCGCACTAAACGTCGTCGCTTTAATTTGTCGAAACCAAATAAGTTTCCAGCCCCAATTTGTTCTATTGAGATGTAGGCGTCTGCCTCTATAATTAATCCAAATACTCATTTAATGATAATGCCGTCAGCATAAAGTCTAAAACATTAGTATATGTAGTTATTTTGAAGAGGTTTAATAAGTTCTTGGAGATTTATGCTTACTTTCAGAGTCCTAAAGTTGACACTTAATCTTATTTCCTTACCTTCGAAGCTCATAAAGGTTTTTTATCGAGAGTTTTTAATAGAGTCTGTGGCATTTGGCATTTTAAAGTTCGTCAGGTTGACGAGACTGGGAGTCCCGGTCAAGTTGAATACTATACAACAGATGTACAGGTCGAGGTACTCTCGTATCTCATATATGAATGAATGAATGAATGAAAAGGCTTTTTATGAATGGTTGTCGTTCTATTGGTCACGAATTAGGATGAATTATTCAAAGGGTACACGTGTTTGGTTATTAACAACTAAAGTAAAAAATAATTCACGTTTCCATGGAATTATCTCAAGTCTGTAGGAAAAAGGTTTTAAAGAAAAAAAGGACGCGATATGCTGACAAGCGGGTAAATCCGTAGTTAATGTCGAAATTCCTGAGATTATTCATATCAAAAGTATTATTTGGCAAAAAAATAGTTCAGCAAAGTTGAAAAATGAAAAAGGTAGTTTACGGTTTTTTCAAAATTATAATTTTAAAATAAGAGGCCTCCCCCCCTCCAAGAAGAACATCTACAAAGAAACAGCTCCCCGACATTCCACTCTATTCCACCTTAACCAATGTCAACAAAAACCAATGTAAAATAAAAGACTGAAGTGTACTTGTCAAAATTAGAAAAAATGAATGACTCTTTATTTTTGATTTTTTTTCCTTATCTACTACTTATGAAAAGTTCGCTTTTTGTGTTTTTGCGAGACTTCTCTAACTTAACTCAATTTAGCTTGTCAGTAGAAATATGAATACAAAAAAAATATCTGGTTAAATTTGTTCACACGCTTTCGGTAATAAAAAATATAAATGCAACGTTAACAAAATTTTAATTCACATATACAAAAAAAAAAAAATAGTGAGTTTGTTTATTTAAAAATATTAGGTTACATCAAAAAGAATAAAATGAATAGCCAAAACGTATCACAATTCTTTAGATACTGACTTGACTTAATCTAACGATTTATTTGAAAGAGTGAAATGTTTAAATGATTTTGTATGTTGATATATTGTATCATTGATAAATACACTACACCAATGATCAGGAGAAAAGCGCCATCTATTCGCAAGTAGCAGATAACAGCTCAACCTACACCACACAATCAACATGCAACGATGTGGCAATTGCTGTTGATCATTCAAGGGTGAAGGTATAACATTGGCCTTTGAATGATCAATTCACAGCAATTTGTCTCAATCCAAAGGCGCTTAATAGTAATATAAGAAAAAATATGTCCTTTTAAAAAATTCCAATACAATGCACAGCATTTAGTAGGGGTTTACCCCTGAGTATTGGCCTCAAAATAAAAAATTAAAATAAAAAATTCAACAGTCGATCTCTTTGCTTTGAAATTATGTGTACAGTGAAGAGTTGTACTAGCCTTCAAGAGAGTTTTGCGGCATGTAAGGAAAATAAATGGACAATCCCCTAAAAGGAAGAGCTAAAACACCATAATGCGTGTAAAATATTTGCAATGTATGGCTCATCTTCAGGGAATTAAGCCTAAAAAATTTTTATTTTGATTAAAGGAATTTTTGATTCAACACAAAATTAATTGATAAAAATTTTATTATATTTTTATAAACGTCATGACATTTCAAATTCTAACCAAAATATCTGACGCCTTATTCTGTAATGCTTCTGGGCTAAATCTTCGTTGCGAAAAACTTATAAATTCAATTTGCGCCCGGCTATGGCGCCACGCTCTAACCACCACGACCACCGTCGTACATATCATTCATGTCGACTAATGTGGATAAGGTGGAATAAAGGGCAAAAACAAAATAAATTTGTAATTCTGTTTCATCCAAATAAGATGACAATTACAAGAACAGCAATGATGGTAAGAAAAGGAGAATATGATAGAAACTGTTGTGTGACTTTACTTCGACTAACTCATACAAGTGTATGTGCATACGGTAATAATTTCAGTATGCGATTTCCAAAAAAGTGTGAGTTAAATAGTTGATATTTGGTCTTGAATATGCACAGGACACAAAGAACTCTGATGAGACTACCGTAGCTGGAGTCAAAAACAATTGTTCAGTTTGGCTAGTGTACTATTAATTCACGGACATCATTTCTTCTTTAATTACCAAAAAATATTCATTGCAGTTAACTTTGATCTAATTAAAGCGTTTTCTGATAAATTCAATTTAGCCTTCTTTCGGCATGAATACAGTTCTTGATCATAAATTTGTTCGATAAAAATGCTTCAGCAAAATGTTCAATTTTGTATGTTTTAAAACCAATCTTATCTCAAAACCACAAAATTTGTACATTGAGCTGGATTTTAGCTTAAAATATATCGTCAATGGAATTAAAGAACACTGTAACTGACAAAAAACCGAAAATACGTTTTTTTCATAATTTTTATCAGAAAAAAAAAATACGCGTCGAATGGTCCCGGTCCCAGATTTCTACGATGAAAATAAATTCACTTTAGCCGTCTGCGAAATGAAAAATACCAGTGTATTTGTTCTACTTTTATGAAAGTTTTTTGGCTCTGGTGAACATTTAAGGTTTTGTCAGTTACAGCGTTCTTTAATTCCATCGACGATATGCAGAATAGAGCACCTGCTCTCCCGAAAGCTATATATAAAACAATGTCACTGAACAAAAATATTTGGAGACGTGTAATCAAACAAGTGGTATGAACCTGTAGAAGTAGAGAAATTTGTTTCAGATCTGACGTTTTCGTCAGTTGGTAAAATTAAAACATTTTGTAATAGATTTGTTTCATTTGCATCACCTTATATACTGTGTACTCAAATATGCAAAACCAACCAATGCTCCTTGAGTATATTGTGCATTGCATACACACAATTGTATTCTTACACACACATATAAAGACCTTATTAAAGCTTAAATGAAATATATGTAACAGTTAATTTGAATTGCATTTGAATTTTGCAACGTTGCATTTTGATTTTAAATAACAGAAGCTGATGTTGCCTCATTATGCCTATTACGTGACTTAATACACTAATTACAATAATAATTATAATGATAATGATGTTGGGTGTTACCAACAACCAAACCATAGAAAGCACAGTAACAGCAACCGAATTTTACTTAACATTTATTTATGCCTTTGAGGTTTCGTAAGAAGTTTAACTAAAAGTAACAAAGATTGTGCAATTTTAGCTTGTACTACAACAATAAGATTGCCGGTTATATGCAAAATCATTATCTTTTTCGTAAGTTTATTGAGCACAATATTTATATAATATACGAGTAGAGATGCTCGAATTAACTAATATACACATATTCATTAGTCCTCTGTATATATGCCTTTTAATCAATATATAACAGCCTTTTCTAACTCAACTTCTCTGCCTGGCATAAACAATTTTGTATTTCAACTGATAATATTCGTTTGTATTTAAAACATGATTTAATTTCATAATAACTTTTGGCTTAATTTTTCATATTTGCTTAAAATTATAAGAAACTGTCTAACCAAAAAGTACGTGTTTGAGGGTACATGGTTTTAAAGGGTATGTATTATTATATTATTTTTGTTTTACACTTTCCAATGGTGCTTTATACTCGTACATATCCAAATATTTTCAAATATGTTCTAAATTTGAGAAAACCTTTCTTTCATTCATTAAAATGTAAATACATTTTCCCTATATTTTATAGAAGTATAAAAATTTTAATATTGATTTCAGTAAATGTAGGAACTATGAGTTACTCCTTCCCCTTTGAAAGAAAATATTGGTTTTTAATTGCTAGTTTAAAAATAATTTTGTTTGTATGTATGTATAAGTTATGGGCTAACATATAATGTGAATACAATTAGGAACTTCATTTGATCCGAATTTATAGAAATACAAAATAGGTTCGTCAATAAATGAAATTGTTATAGAGTATTCTAGAAATATAGGTAAAGGTTTAGACCCTTTGTCACATAAACTTTTCACAGAGTAAATTGTAGAAAAAAGGCTTAAAAAAATTATTTATTTCTGTATAATAACGTAATCTTTATACATTTGAAATATTTTGAAATTAATAAATTTATTTTAATTTTTTACACAATTATATTATCAGTTTTAAAATTTAATTCCGGCAGCGGTTAAATGAATAAAATTTGGCAATAAAATAGAAGTCTTTCTATTAAAATTGTTTCTCTTCACTTATTTGGGGATTTATAATCATTAATGACTTTAGGCAACAATTACTAACTGAGAATTCGTTAGGTTTTAACTAAAGCTTCGAACTAACAAAAAAATAATGTAACTTTTAGTTCTAGGTTTCGATTGCAATATAAAAATTTTTATAAAATAATTGTAATAAATTTTAAAAATTCCAAAATTAAAAGCTTTAAATCTATTTTAAAATGTAAACTAATATCACTATGCGACAAATGAAGACTTTTGGAAAAATACATGAACTCCACAGTATAGAATCGATTGTACAACCATAAGTTAGTAAAACTCTGTACTCTGTTGTTTTTTTCATGGATTTCAAAAAATATTGAAAATCACTGCATCACTTAAACTTAAAGATACTGCATCATTATGTTTAGCAATAATGTAGTGAAGACTCCACTAAATAAATTTTAAATTAAATTTTGTGCAAAAAAAATTTTTTTCTTGCACTTTTTTGCAAAAATGTACGAACAATTTTTACTTTTTTTTTACTTTTTTCAGCATAACTTACAGGGACTCTTATTTTTCACTAACAATATATGAAAATATTGTAGCCATTATAAATCTGAACAACATTCGTGAACATATCAATATCTACGCATCCAAAATAGCTTACGAAGATCAATTTTTACCCTAAAATGTTATTTTTCACTATTTTTTTAAATTAAAAAATATATCCTGAATACGCTACACGCAGGAGTAGCGAAATACTGATAATTAAATAAAAGTTTTTATTTAAAAATAGACCCTGAGCTTAAGAATTTCTTTACATTAAATATTCCGTAAAATGAGTATAAACTATAATTTTTCTCAATAAGAGACACAAAGACCCAAAAGTACGGAAACACAAAAATGAAACGGCCTTATTTATAATAAAAGATTAGCAGTTCGTTGTACACAGTGGCTAAGTTTGTCATTTATATATGTGTAAATTCTTACTCAAACGTATAAAGTATTTAATTTTCCGGATTCTCTGACTAGTTATCAAATAAGAACTACTGAAAGATTTTATAATATTACTGTCTAATTCATAATGAGAGAAAACGTGCTTATAAGAGCCTTAAAAGCAAAATCTCTTAATTTTGTATTCATAAACAAGAAACAGTGTCATAACGCTCTCATAAAACATTTATAAATAAGAAATTTTTATTGTAGGTTTCTAGGTACTTTAACCGTACATTAACACGACATTTGTGAGTTAGATTAGATATTGTATAAATAAAAGTGGAATAATATAGTATTACAATGAATAAAACTTATGTATATAGTTGCAAGTATAGATACATATGAACATATTTAAATTCACATAATTAAAAATTTTCGTATAATAGCAAATGATTGCAGTCTCTGTACAAAAAAAAATTTCTAAATGGCTAAGAAATTGTTTTTATTTTGTTTTATCTCTCTTTCTCTCCAGTTTACAATTCCATTTTACCAAATTTTGATATAAAAAAATGTAAACAGAGTAGTAATGCACAAACCAAAAAGAGAATGGTAGTAATCGATTACTTTATACATAAATTAAAAAAATGTGCTTCAAAGGAAATTTTTTTTTTATTTTTTCAGTTTATTTTAGTTATTTTTTAATAGCAGTAAATATTACTTCAATCACATCAATTTTATGTATAATTGTGTTACTATTACATTGTTTTTATGAACATTAAAAAATTACTGAAGTAACCGATAGCTTTTATTGTTCATCACTATGCTGAAATAACATCATGGTATTGCCAGCATGACATTAAAATCGTTTATTAGTTCATTTGCTCATATGAAATGTTTATGAATAAGATTTTTTATTTTGAGCTTATAAGACAGATAACGTCTCATAACTAATGTATGGATAAAACCTACATTAAGAAGTAATTATGAATTAGACTGTTAGTCTATAGCGGGTGATAAACTTTCCAGTTTTTTGTCCCATATGCTAACGAGTGGCTAACTCTTCATTACACATACGGCCGCGAATTTTTTGCCAATTTACATAAAATTATGAAAAGGAAAACACAACTTTCGTATGTACGTATATATTTAATATGTAGATTCAGAAAGAATAAGAAAAAGTTTTTTTATATAGTAAACTAGCTGAACCCGGTGTGCTTCGCTACCCCCTCGTTATATAATAAAATGAAAAGTATTTATATATTTTGCAGACAGTTGTGGAGGAAAGAAAGTGAGGTGCAGAAGTGTGCATGGTAGAAAAATATTATCATTTAATCCGCCCACTTTTCTTTTGAAACGTATTTGTATTCATGGCAATACCATATATAGTAAATACTGCAGCCGTTGGTCAAAAAATGACCAGGATATGACAATTTAAAATTTTGGGTTATATCAGCGGTGCCAAGGCACTTTGTCCAATTAAAACTTCTTATAGCCTATTATTCCTTCCAGAGTTACAGTAACATGCTCTGAAAATTTCAGGAAGATAAAAAACAAACAGATATATATACATATATATAGAATGAAAGCAGATTAATTATAATTTAAGGTAAAATGGTGCGAAAAAGGGGGATTTGGCAATAAAAAAATTTATGGCTACCTTACATGTAGTTAAAAATTCTATAAGACTTTAGGTAAATAAATATTATAAAAAAAGTATTTTGTATAGCAAACATTATTAGTTATATAAGTAAGTATCTGAATTAAAAGAGAAGGGGGCGGTGAAGTGAGTGTGGTTCATAGTTATATGGCGACGTTAACAGTATTAGGAGCAATATATTACCAAATAAAAAGAAATACGCTGGAAGGAACAAATTTCTACATAAAGCAAAAAGTTTGAAACATTCAAACAAAATTTGGGGTGAAAAGGGGCGTGAAAGGTGGCGTGGCGTAATAAATTATTATTTATACTTCGCCTGGAGTATAATGTGTATACAATTTGAAGTAAATCTGTTAAAAACTATATGGAGGCAATTACATAATTTAAAAAAAGTGGGTGTAAAAGTAGGCGTGGTCGAAAAAAAGTACCCTATTAATCATGCCAGAGTCCCAGTTAAATGCTGTGAAAATTTCAGGAAGATCGGTCCAGAGGTTTGATCTCCTATAAGGTACAAACAAACAAACAATCAAACAAACAAACAAACAAAAAAACAAACACACATTCAATTTTATATATTTAGATAGTGAACTAAAATATACTATTTATAAGCTCTTTTCTGCAGGTTTATAAATATCTTTTAATTACATTAAAATTTTTTTTTCTGAATCTTTTATTTTATTTTGTCATAATTGTTTTTTATTTTTCAAACAGCTTTTAATTTATTTGCGTACACATACCGAAAAAAATACGGGCTATTTTGTGCAAGATGAACAAAAGATAACTCTCTCCAAATCTATCTTATTTAATCAATTTTTAAGAACGGTAACGCTATTCGGTAAATTGGTATCCCACGGGTGCCCAATGTAGAGTAAAAGAACAAACCTCATATAGAAAATGTTACATATTCAAAAAAAAAAAAAAAAAAAGAAAGAATATATAGAACAAAAATTAAAATCAATTGAATATGTTTAGGAGCACCGGTAATCTATTGGGTCGTTAATGTATAGATATCTAGAGCAAGGTTGTATGTTCGTTTCCTACCAGAAATACAGCGTTGTTGCACTACATCAGGCACATGGTCTTGGTCACCACTCTCCTACAACACAATATTAATATGATATTGCAATTGAAATAATAGATAAGAAAAAATAAATAAATACTTATTTTATACAATATTGCACAATTTTTCATATTAATATGAATGCTTATATATACTATTTTTCATTATTTTTTTATGTGTTTTTAATGCATTTATGACTTCATTGTTTTATTCTTTTTATTAGTACATATCGCTCATTTGCGAGAAAATTGCCATAACTCAAAAAACACATATTCTGAGTTAATAATGCAGACGGTCTATAATTGAAAATGTATTTAAAAATTTTATTTCCATCTCTTTTTTCACTGAGGGGCGGCCAAAAATGGCTTGTACTTTTCCTATCAGTTTGGCTAAATTAAAATGTTTAAATGCATTTATCTCAGAATTGCAGTTTTGAGTCATGCCACTCTTCTCGCAAATGAGCGATATGTTTGTATGCCTGTATATATACTGAAACATCCTCAGTGCGTATGATTAATATTTAATTCATGAACACACAGCTACACATTACTCATACGTTATGGTGAAATAATTTAATGAACTTAAATAAAAACATACAACTAAATGTGAAAATGAAAATAAAAGATTGTTTATTTTAAACATCATTAGTATTTAAGTTAAATTATTTTATATTCATTGCACATTCATATATCTATATATGTATGTATTTATATACATGTCTGTTACCTTTAAATAAAAATATATAAAGTGTGCACAATCAATAATTGTAATAATGTAATAACAATTAAAAAAAGTAAATGATTAACATGAACAATGTTATATGTTGGTACTATGATAGGTTTGCCTATAAATGATTTTAATATAATAAAATCACTGCCAGCCACTGAAGTATACTTAACTTTAATTAAACAAAATAAAAGTTCAGATATGTAAGTAAATATCTGCAACCAATTGTGGGTTCACAATTGCATATAAATAAATTAATTAAACAAAATGGCTTTTTAAATTGCAAAAAGAAAATCACAAGCATACAAAAATATTTTATTAAACTGAAATTATTGCAATAAATAAAATCTGCTATAAAAGACAATATAATAAAATTAATAAATTAATAAAATTTATAAACGAATCTGCATGACAGATTTGTTCAACTTTAAATTGTTAACGTTGTTTAAGAAACAAAATTTGTAAGTATGTATTACAATAAATGAATGTTTACTTTAACAACTTTTCATATTTCTCTGAAATTTTAAACTCATACATAAAATTTTCTCTTTCACAAGTTGAAACCCAAATAATGAAAGTATTCTTAAAATGGGAAAATGCCAATGAAAGTAAAAATCGTTTTGACAAATTAGTTTTGAACAACTTTTAGTTTTTAATATAACATTTAGCTCACTATGACTCCTGGGAAGAGCAGTAGTATGCGTTTAGGAGGAAAATTTCTCTAAGATTTAACTTTTTTATTTTTCTGTTTTATTCATACCAAAACGATACATTTTTTATTTCTAACGGTGATTGTAAATACAAAGTAGAGTTTAAAGAAGAAAACTGAATTTCAGTTTCTTTGAAAAATTTACTGTTTGATTATAATTTTTGATTATATAAATGAAAGGGAATGGATCTTATATTGATTAATGTTTTACTTAATGTCGATAACTATGTACAAATGCGATCCCTTTCGAGCACATTTTTCATTACATTCTCACACATTTCACTCGATATATGTAGCACCGTCTTGTTGAAACCACGTCTTAGTCAATCCCAAAGCATGCAGTTGTGGCGTTAAAAAGTTTTCAATCATATCATGATATCGCTCCCCATTGATAGTTACCGTTACGTCATCAATGATTCCTCCTGACCAAATTGCACGCCAGACTGTAACTTTTAATGGATGCAAAGGTGACTGATGAATAGTTTGAGGGTTTTCCATTGTCCAGAACTAACTATTCTGTTTATTCACATATCCAATCAAATTAAAATGTGACTCGTCACTCAATATGATCGTTTCCATCATCGGCACAGTAATTGATGATTGATTTTGATAAAATATTTTAAAGATTAAAATACGTTATTTAACCGAATATTTTTCCATAACAAATTTGCCACGTCTATAATTTACGACGAATAAATATAAACTATCGATACTAGTGCTTACCAAAATGGCGGCAAAAGTACAAGTATGCCTCCTGGACGGACACCCTGTATTAATCTTAGGAGAAAAGGGACACTTCACATTGTTCTTCTACTTTTCAGCGTAGCTTGTTTTATAAGAGCGAGTCTGTTCTCGTATGAAAGATGAACGAATGAGTTGCATCCCAGTCCTCTCAAGCAAAATAAAAGAAATCATTTCTGAACAGATTAAATAAATTGAACGTAAGTGAAGAAGAATGGATCCCATATAAAAGATCCGTACTCATGAATAGAGCGTACCAAAAACGTGTACAATTGTTTTGTTACGTAGGGATCAGGAAATTCTTTTAACAGACGTTTTATGAATCCTAGAACTCTATTTGCATTTGGCGGGGTGCGTGGTATAGTGGTTAGAGCAAAGGACCCAGGTTCGAATCCCAGAAGAGGTGAAACATAAAAAAGTTAGTTTGCGGTTTTTTCAAAATAAGACGTTCCCCCCTCCCCCCCCCTCCAGGAAGACCATCTAAAAAGAAATAGCTCACCGACATTAAACTCTATTCCACCTTAACCAATGTCAACAAAAAACGAATGATCAGGAAAAAAGCGCCACCTATTGGGAAAGTAGCAGATAACAGCTAAACATACTTAGCGAAGGCACACTCACCACACAATCAACATGCAACGATGAGGCAATTGCTGTTGATAATTCAAGGGTGAAGGTATAACACTGGCCTTTGAATGATCAATTCACAGCAACTTGTCTCATTCCTAAGGCGCTTAATAATAATATAATATAATTAATAATAATGTATGTACTGTCCTTTCCAAAATTCCAATAAAATCCACAGCATTTAGTATTGGGCTCAAAATAAAAAATAAAATAAAAATAAAAAAACCATCTTTAAAATATGTTCACAAAACTTATGTAAGTATATAGTCTAAAAGGATACCAAGATCATTAATGCTTAATGCTTTGTCCAGGATTTTATCATTAAAATAATATGAGGTATTAAGTGCCAGTGAACGATAAAATGATGTGTGTTTACATTTCTTAATATTTAAATCCAATAAGTAAAAATCATACCATTCAGAGCATTTTGAATATCTCCTTGTAGTGTTGATTGACCAGATATGCTATCAAACGAATTAAAAATTTAACATCATCAGCATATATACGAACAAAAGAATAAATAATAAAAAATGGAAGATCTTTAGTAAATAATATGAATATAACTGGACCTAAATGATTCCCGTGAGGTAGAGCTGCAAAACAATCGATAGTACTATCGATAGTATCGATAGTTTTATTTTTGGCCGACTATCGATGGTTTCACTATCGGTAGCGATACTATCGGAAAATTTTAAAAGTAAACTTTTTCAACGCAGGTTTTTTGCCGCCGGTAAATTTTTGTATGTATGTTCTAATTTTTCGATAAAAATAATATATTTGCATTTATTTAATGTAAAATAAAATAGAGTCAATATTTCAAAAAGTGTTATCCTATTAAGCCTCTTAGGGTAATTAATTTTATTTAATCTTGGTTATTTTTATTCAGCGGCAACGGCTACCTTAATAAAAAGACCTTAATATAAATTATTGACGGCACAGAAGTAATACAAAGAAGTTTAAAAGTAAAAGCTTCTGGTATTATTAATAGTATTTCTGAAAGAATAAAGAATATTTAAATAAAAAACAGTTTTAAAAAATTGAGTGATTCCTACAATTATCAGAAAGTAAGTATTATTACAATACTATTTAAATGTATGTACATATGTGTCCAATGGACACATCCATATGTCTGTCTGTGTTTAGTAGAAAATGGCAACGAAAACATTGAGGTAGACAACGATGATGAAGAGAGTATTCCAAAAAAGATACGTAGGACGTATTCAGATGGTTGGACTTATTTGAAATAACCAAAGATAAAAATTGTGCTAAATGCCGTATATGTGGCAAATATTATAAAACTAGCGGCAATACTACAAATTTATAAGATCACCTTAAACTTTCGCACCCTAGTTTCAGAGAAGCGGAAAAGCCAATTAAGACCATAGACCGAAAATGGTCAATAAACTCTTGTTCATTAACAAAAATTATTGGCTTTTACTTATAAGTACCTAAATTTAACGCTTCTGTACCTAATTTTATTTATGAATTGTTTTTATAATACCTTTTAATTAGAATTTTAATATTTACATATGTAGAATGTATGTTTTACATTTTGAACGTTAAAGCCTTTTACGGTTAACGTTAATTTAAAAAAATTATCTCAAATTAACAGCTTTAATTAATTTTTTTTTGTTTGGCCAATAATTTGCGTTTTTTTTTTTTTTTTTTTGTTATTTTGTAATAATATTGAAATTTATATTACATAGTTTACATATGTATGTCTTTTATTTAAATTAATACATTTATTATGAAAGACAGTTGAAAGCGAATAACATGGTACTTGCTATATTTTAATAGAGTTTTATACTATGTTCACACAAATAGCAAATATCGAGGTTCGCTCTCTCATTCGCGGTGCGCGGCTGAATCTAGTTTGAAACAAGTAGATTCGCCATACAAAATTGTGAGAGCAAACCATCCTGTTTCATTTGGAATCTTGTTGCGAACCTCGAATAATTTGCTATCATCTCTGATTTTGATAACAATTTATCGCTGCTTTATCTGAACTAACTGACAAAACAAAAAACAGCAAAACAAAAATTTGCTTAAAATGAAAATTTTTTTTAGAAATAAAGAAATAGAAATTTACTTACGTAAATATGTAACATAAAAACAAAAAAGCAATATACAAAATCATAAAAAACCGAAATACCGTCTCAAATATGTAAGAATGTATGTGGTATGTAGATTATACATTGTGATATACATACATACATAAAACAAAAATGCCAAAACGAAACACTAAACTGTCGTCTGAACAGTGAGTTTCGCAATCGTGGTTCAGAGAGCGAACCAAGTGGTTCATATTGTCGTGTGAACATAGCATTACTTACTGGACTTCCGATACAAATTAAATTCTACTTTTCCACTAATTTTCTCAGAAAAATAGAAAAACGATAGTATCGATAGTATCGATAGTTTTTTTTAAACTATCGAAACTTGTTCGATAGTTTTTATTAACTATCGGAAAAATAAAGATTTTATGAAATATTGTAAAGAGACAAAAACCTTTAGGACAGACATTTGAAATGATAATTGTGTTAGAATTCATGATACCATTTGATTTTTTGTTAAAAACTTAGTAAAACTTCAATATCAGTCAGCATAAGCCAATATTTGTTTAGTTTAAAGGTTAAGCCATTTCCTGCTAAAAGCTAAATTTATGACTAAAGGAACTATATCTGTTGAAAATAATTTTTTGTTTAATTTTATATAAAAATTTATAATTTTAACTACACGTTTTCCACTTGTAATTCAGAAACACTTTCAAATACATACATACATAATTGGCCTTTACAACCTTGTGTCAGGATTCCGGCCTAGCTTCTCGCAGCACTCATGTTGTGTGTGTCAATTTTTATCCATGAGTACCGGGACCTACAGTTTAATGTCGACTCCGAACGACAGACTTGAGAAGCTTGTTCATGGCAATTGGTTACTCTCAGAGCTTTTGCCAGAAGAGTCGGTAGTCGCCGAAAGAAATATTTTATTCATATTTCTTTTTTTGAAGATGTCGGAGGCTGGAGTCGAACCCAGGGCCCATGTCGTAGTAAGCCAACACACTAACCACTAGACCACGGCGACTACACTTTCAAATGTTTAGCTTTAATCAAAATTTTCTCATTCATTCTGGTGATACCTATCAAGATATTTGCTTACCTCTTGTTTCAACAAATTCCTTCCAATTTAATATACAGCAGTAAATTTATCATATTATTCTTCGGTTACAAAGTGTTTAAAACCGAACTTAAGTGGTCTGTCTACCAAAAACTGTATTTGGTTCAATAAAGTCATTATTAAACTTATTTACAAAAATATGTGTATTGTTACATGCAATCAAAAGCAGTTATTTGTAGTTTTCATATCGAATTTTTCCTAAACAAGACTTTTTTAAATTAAAGCCTACAATTTTCTTAAATTTATTTTCTGAAAAATGTTTCATGTTCCGTTTCACAACTAAAAACATGTGTTTTCAGCAAAACTTTTGTTATCTTAAGTGGCTAAAAATTGTAGACCCACTTGTTTTTTTGTTTCCATAATGTCGTGTTTGTTTTTGGTTTCTTTTAAATTATGGTGCAACACACATGAAAAAGGAAAACAACTGAAATAACACAGAACAACAGAATTGCATAATCAAATGTAATGCAGTTTTCATTTTTTTTTTCTATTTTTGGCTTATTTTCCACTTATAGCTTTGCTGAGAATAATACCATTGGTTATTATATGTGTCCTTTTCTTTCTTTACAGTACCTTCAGTATAATTGCCTTGATTGGATTTTGCGACTGTTTTTGTCACTGCAAACAATTGTCAACAGAAATATTTTGTTGTTTTTCCCATTCGTTTTTGCTCTTTCTCATAATCTACGTGCCTGTATGTATTTCCGTTGTATTATTTTTTTTTTTTTTTTTTTCTTTTGAATGGAATACATTACACAGGCTGAAAATGAAAACTGAGCTGTAGCGGCAGGAAAAATGTAATTTTCTAAGAAAAATTGTTACTGATGAAAAACAAAATGTATTTGACAATTGTTAAACTGGCAGTATTGTGTGGTACTCTTTCCTTGTTATTTTTCGTTTTCAGTTTAGTTGTTAGTTTTTTATTGTTGCTTTTGATATTTACAATTTTCTTACATTTTCAAGCATTTCCTTTTCTTTATTTACTTGCAACTAACGGAAGTTGCAACATATTTATACAAAAGACGACAATTAACTGGCTACAATGTAAACAAACATACTCGTACATACATATGTATGTCCGTTGGTTCTTTTTATGTCATATTTGCTTGCATTTTGTGAGAAACAACAAAAAGAGTATGAACGAATAAATTGCTTGCTGAGTTTAGAACATTAAATTAATTAGTAAATTTTAAATTGAGACCATTTGCATTGTCACCTATTGTGACATTCTAATATTATCAGGATTCTAACAATTCGTATTAAATTTAAATAAAAAATTTTTGTACGGCCAAGGGGCCGTACTCTTCGTGTAAATAGAGTTCACCTAGCTCTGGGTGACCAGGCACTCCATATAGGAATATAGTTGTTGGTTTGTGTAATATACTGGCTCTCTCAAGTACCAACCAGAGACCTTAGCCTTAGTCTGGTACTATGTGCGTCAGGAGCCCCAAGATTGTTGTATGCTCTTGCCATTCGGGGTGTACGGCAGTCTAACCTGATAGTTGGGTGCGAGCCTTCGGGGAGTACACGTAATGGTTGTGGTAGTGTCGGATATTATGTAAGAGTGGTGCTGCTATATAGGTAATGGTAGATTGCTAATCCTTTATAATAGGTCTCTCGATGTGAGTGGCGTAGCATCTTATATGCGGTGGTTGCGAGGGCTGATGCTTAGTTTCTCACTCCTACCTCTCCGTAGCATGTGGTATGTCTACGGACGGGACGCACGTTAAGCTTCAGAAGAATTTGTATTCCTAAATCATGGTAGAGCAAAAGTATAGGGATCTGTTTGTGCAATGTTCATGGCAATGAGTGTGTGAATGAATATCCAAATGAGATTATGCTGATACACATGCAATGCCCCCCAAGAAGGCAAGAACGTAAAATTAAATTGGCAAAAGCGCCAATTCCCACTCTACCTCCATAAACCATTTTTATTGTAATGATAATAAAACACTTTTTTGATTTAAGACACTCAAATGCGAAAAAAAGCATGCTGGTAATACGAAGAAGATTAAAACTTTTCTGTCAAAATTCAAAAAATTTTTACAGCCCTAGTAGTTGTAAGAATTTTCCGGAAAAGTAAGGCCTTTTATATTTTAATTATAAAATGTTTGGATGATATTGTCTTTGATGAAGTGCCTGCCTCTACTTCATGTACTAGTCAATATCGTTCTTTTAGTTTGACTATAGTGTCTCAAAGGAAAACTGTTTTTATATCGAGGCTGGACCTTGTTATGAAGTTTCTGTATGTGTCGGCATACGTTCGTTCTAAATAAAGGACCCTTCTGGTATTGCTCCATTAAGACGAAGGGTATTTTTTAGTTTTTAGGCTTTATTTATATTTAATGTAATAATGGTTTCAGATTTAAGGCAAATTAGCGCTTTATAAAGCAATTTCTGTTTTGTGAAAACGCACCTTGCAATCAAGTGACAACAGTCTTTAAAAAATCAGCTTCTTATCAGAATTTTAGAGGATTGAATACTTTATAAGGAAAATTTTACATTAACAGTTTTAATTTGAGTACTGATGCTAAGATGTGTTATTTGTGATTTACAAGTAGTATGTGGTCGTTTTGGAATATATGTATAAAAAGGGTCGTAATTTGAGATCTGCGGGTGGACTCTCATTGGCAATTTTGGTTGATTTTTTGAATATTGAATTTGCTAAGGTTTCAATTAGAAGGAATTGGAGAAGGCTATTCGTAATATATTCATATACCCCTTCTCGTTCAGGTATAGTTGTAATTGGAATGATTAAGCTACTCTTATAAGATATACTATTTCTTTATTGATGAAAGAAGGTAATAGCTTGCTTATTTTGACTCCTATAGATTGGGATATGAAAAGAAATGCTCCCAAAAATTTTGAAAATTTTAAAATAAAAATTGCAAATTTCACACATTATATATTTGGGTATAAACATATACTTCTCATCTTTTCAAAACCGCACAAATGCTTAATCTGTCTTCAAAGTTTTAAAAAAAAATTATTTTTTTTGCAATGACTTCAGCTTGTGGTTGTGTATACCAAATTCTAAAAATTTAACTGAGAATTAACAAGCAAGGTCTTCAACAAACTCAGTGGGCATTTAAATAGAAGTGAAATCGCTTCGAGCAGATTCTGCCACGAGACGATCGAGTTATCTGCGCATATACTAGGCAATTATGCAGCAGTGCGAAGAAGTACCTTGATGATTATTAAATATCAGATGGGGACTTGTCAAAGTTGGCACAAGCAGACATTTTGCAGTATTTTACAACGAAGAAACTGGGAAAGTTACTATAGACACCCTAGTTAAGTTGAGGACTGTATAATAGATCTAAAGGTCGAAGTACATTAGAACTGCGTTAGTTATTAGTGCTTTATTTCAGACTTAGTGGACATTTAAATACGAGTGGAATCGCGTCGATCAGATTTTTTGACTTGTCGATCTAGTTATCTAAGAATATACTATTTAATTGTGCAGCAGTGGGAAGAGCTACCTTTATGATTATCACATATCATATGGAGAATTGTCAAAGTTATCACCTGCCGACATTTAGAAGTTCGTTAAGGCGACAAAACTAGGAAAGTTACTATAGACACCCTAGTTAAGTTGAGGGTTATATAATAGATCTAAAGGTCGAAGTAAGTACTTTAGCACTGTTTTTATGAATGAATGAAAACCAACAAATTTCTGTAAACACAAATACGTCTTGGTAGTAATAAATGCAATAATATGAAAACGCTAAATTTTAAAATCTTATTCAAGAGCAGACTTAATGTATTGATATGTTACGTCATGCTTATATAGCCTATTGATAAGAATTATGTACTGAAAAAAGTTCAGTTACTATATAGAATTTGCGAACAATTGCTCTTATACCAGCCGTTTAAGTAAAAAAATGGAATATGTATTCTTAGTGGGAATTTGTATTTTAACGCAATTTATTTATTTTAGCTCAGATTTTTCAAACAAACCTCGCATTTCATTTTTATGGAATATTTCTTATGCATTTTTATTTAACATTTACTTTTGTTGGCTTAAATGTATACCGGAAATGCACTTCGGACATTTATTATTGTTGAAAGGTATGTTATTTTGATTTCTAAGCAATTTATTTTTGTCTTTCTCTCACTCATTCTCTCTCTGACTTTGTGAACAATTAGCTTTCATATAGTTTTCCACATATGTATGTACATATGTGCAGATTTAGCAGCAAGAAAAAAATGTTTTTTTTTCCTTTAACAATTACATTTCTTTTCTTGCATTTTTCTTTAACTGCTAAAGATATAGAAAGAAAAGTAAAATTCATATGAAAGGTATGACATGAGATATTCCATTTGTGCTAAAAAATTCATATGTTCATACATGCCATAAACTTAAAGTAAATTAATGTCAGAAAGGAAAGACAAGCTTTTTTCCAGCAATTAGTGTCATTGTTAAAGGTACATTACAAAAGAATAAAATTTATTCACATTTCTTTACTTCACAATAAAAGTATTCTTAATTTCGAAATAAAAGGAAAAGTATTGTTTTGTTAAGAAAAACTTTTAAAACATTTTTAGACAGAAAAGGAAACAACAACAAGTTTATTATTTTGGCAACATAATAAAGTAATTTTTTCTTTTCATTTTCATTTTGTTTGTGTTTCTTTTATTACACATTGAATATTGATAACCAATAAAACATATTTGGTCTCTTCAACAGGTCGGTTGGCTACTTGAAAATTTAAAAACGGGTTATATATTGATATTTAAGACAAGCTTTATAATAGGTTGAACGTTTACTTAAACCTAGTCGAAGAACTTTACGACGTTAAAAGATGGTACAGTTACAATTGTTCTCACATATAATTTTAATTGTGAATTAGACTTCTCATTGTTAACAAATTAAACTATTGTTCACAAGTACTCCTAATTATTCAAATTACAGTTATTAATGTAAAATGAATTCATTATTCATTTTAGTAATCGAAATATTTTTAATTTTTAACTTGACAATATATATAAGCTTAAATTTAGTTGTATTTTCTGCTAACAATACAATACCGGGTAGTCTTTGCAACAAAAAAAAAACAATTTTTCTCTTAAGGGTTGCTGATTTTATCGAGTTTTAAATTAAAGGTTATGAAATCAACAAGAAATCAACACTCATTGCAATATATTCTAACCATGGTCTCTAGTCTTAATCACTCTTTTTTCTATCTGCCTTAAAAAAATCAAAAGTAGCTATTTTTTAGCTGCTCCGTTATTTGGTATTTTTGGTATATTATGATTTCGATTAAACAGTTTCATTCCACACTTTATTAGATATCGTCTGTAGGAAAACTCTACTAATTTAAGTCGCAAAGTTTTTTTAAGTATTTAAAATAATAAAAAAAAGTAAAAATTTACATAAATAATTGCAGAATTCATAAGCGTTTGTATCGTTGTATTGAAAACAGCTTTTGTTTACTTGCTTGTGAACACCTAATGTATCATTGTATTCATGTACGTTGTATCGAAAACATCAAAAATCACATAAGAAGAAGAAAGGCACTATTCACAAAAAAATAAATGTCTCTTTAATTTTTTATTTTTATCACTTTACCAACATTGATTTCATTTCTATATTTATATACTTTGTTATATTTTTCTTTTAAAAAAATTTGCTGCTGACAATAAAAGGGGTTTAGGCGGTAATACAAGTCGTACGACAAGTCACATTTTTGTGTAGAAGAGAAAGAATATTATCGTGTAAACTTTGTACGGCTCTGTTTATTTTTTTAAATATTATAAAAAACAATCATTAGATCAGGGTTGCATTTTTATGTTTTTGTTTGTTCATGTAAAATGTATTCACAATGCATGTAAATTTTGTGTGCATGTGTGTGTGCATTTTATGTTTTCATTTTACTTTGTTTTAGTATTTTCCCAACCGTGCAAACGCAAAATATTTCTGTCGTAAGATTTTTACTCTCATTTATAAAATACGGATGGAATTTCATAATATTTTCACTTTGATTTTAGGTACGACTTGTATTACTGTCTAAACCTGCCTTAAATACTAAAGGTCTGCACGGGTATGTTTGAAACGATATTCAAGACATTCTAAAAATTTCAAACATACTTCCAACTCTAATTCGTAAAAGCGAAACGAATAAAACAAACATAAAAACTGGTTGTTGCAGTTAGAATGTTAATAATGAGAGAATAGAGACAAGAGATATCGAGACATGAGAGACATGAAACATAAGAGTTAGAATGGAATGAATAGAGTGAATAGAATGTCTTGTTTGTAATATGAAAGAAAAGAATTTCTTGTACTGGTATTATAAGTACTAAAGAACTGAATAATAAAAGTAATGAACTGAATAATTTTTCATGTTATTTTTCTTTATTTTTTTATATTTTTGGCTTAATTTTTAAAAATACATATTTACAAAAACTTAAAAAAAAAATTATAAATAAATTACAAATGCTTTAATATACACACAGACTATTCTTCTTGCTAGATTTCAATTTGTTTGTTTTCATTCGCTTATTTGTACTACAAACTATAGCATTTACTTCAATACATGCTTTCAGTCACAAAAGAAATTCAAGACATTCAAGACATTCCAAGACATTCGAATGTCTCCATAATAACTTAGAATTATGAGAGTAAATATAGATTTATTCTATTCTACTCTATTCGTTTATTGAGGCTGTTCGTTTCGTTTCGTTTCGTTGGCTGCAAAACGAATAGAATGAATATTTGTTTCTATGCTTGAATATACTCTCAATTAGAGTACACTTCTCGAATCATTCTAAACTGGCAGAAAAGCAAAACATTCAGGCAGACCTTTAATAAATACATTTGGTTTGTATTTTCATTCTTCTTTTCAATAATATACATTCAGTCTACATTAATAGAACTGAAATTAATACAACTTTAAAAAAAAACCATGAAAAGTAATTGTATGAGTGTATAGAATTGTTTCGTGTTTCATGAAAATTACCAACAACAAGCATACACTGTTGTAGTCTAAAGAAATGAAACAACGATACAAGAGTCTTGTGAATTCGGCAAATATAATTTGTTCTGCATACATACGTATGTGTGTAGTATAAATTAAATTGCATTTATTGTAAAGAGTAATAATAAGCAAAATCGATAGCAGACAAAAATAAATTATGGTAGAACTTATGTTTGCTTTCCATAATGGGTCTAAAATATTTTGCAAAGTTGAGACCATCGAAAATTTAATATGAAATATATTGCTTATGGTTATAAGCATGTCCCTATGGCCATTTCGTCTCTGTTTAAGAGAGTCGTCAGGAGACTTCTTCTCAAAGATGGTATTCAAAACTGTAAATACTTATGTAAAATAGTTATAGACTAAATGAGAATCATATCCCATTTAGTATATAAGAATCAAACAAAAGAATTTACAAAGTAATTCATTTCTGTTTCTCAAAAAGTTCAAAATCTATATTTCTGTTCTACCTCAGCAATCCATCCAGGGGTTGGCATAAATCTCTGAAGCAAATGAATGTAAAAACAAAAAGGTTTTTTATTAAAAAACAAGAAATATATTTCGCCTTATTAGCAAATACATTTAGTACAATATGAAATGAATTGCTTACGGGGATAAGCATGCTTATAATTATTTGCTTATTTTTTGTTTTTTTAATAAAATTAATATAATAAAATTAATAGATTAATCTGGATGAAAACTGCCGCTTACTTAAAATTAAAGTGTGGAAGCTAACTGCAGCCTTCGCGGTAATTCTCTAGGCATATGTGTGTTTAAATTGCTAGTTCTAATTTCTTAGGTTTTAGCTTCAGAGAATTACAAAATAGGGCCCCTGTTTTTTTAAGATAATTCCAGGCAATGTAGAGTACATAAGGCTATATATATTATAGCATATAATTAAAAAAATTAAAACTAAAACATTATTCTTTAATTATTATATATTTTTTTCGAATTAAATTCGAATATTAATATGTCTATATTATACTTATTGTACGAATTATAATAGCCGAATTCTCATAAGAATACAATTATTAGGATCTTAGGCTATTAAAATTCGTTCATTATTCTTTAAGGCAAAAATGATAAATCGTTGTGTGGAGTTTATGTGCTCTATAAAATATTTTATATATCTGGAGTTTTTAACACCAAAATTTTTAAAACCTGCAATCCGTTTTCATCTATTTATCTCCGAAACTGGACGAGATATCCGAAAACCGATTGCAGACCTGAAAAATTTTGGGTCAAACACCTAAAATGGCATCATTAGATCGAGATATATAAAATATATGAAATAGTGGATAGAGCACATAAACTCCCACACGACTTAATGTTTTACAGAGTTATAAGTTTTTAGGTTTTTAAAGAGAGAGTGTGAGAGAGAGAGAGGGAGAGAGAGAGAGAGAAAGAAAAAGAGTTGATTAAATTAGTCTAACAGTACTCGTCTAAATAAATATATAGGAATACCTCGTACAGTACTGCTTCGATCAGCACGGGTTCTCTATAGTAAGGTTTTAATATTTTCAACAAATAAAAGGAGCAACTTAGTCTTGGAAAAAATTATTCTAAAAAGGTAATAAAATTAAATTTTCAAAAAAAAAGTTATTTTGGTTATATCCTTTCATTATTCAAACATGCAATGTTCGGTATTTTCCCTTTATAATAAAAACAACGGCATGCGCTTGTTAAAATAGAAATAAGCTTGTGAAAAAGTGAATGGTAACTCAAACAACGATGAATATGTTGAAATATCTGAAGAAGATTTTGCGACTAAACATACATATGTACCACGTTCCCTCGTTTTTTATTGAAGAGCAAAAAAACTAATTATAAATAACAAATTATCGCTTTGACTCGATTAATATTATCACAACTTTTAACTGCCTTCATAGGGGTATGGACGTTTAAATAGGCGCTTAATGCCCGAGTTCATCGGTTAGTCCGTTTCAAATAGTACAAAAAAATTGTGACCTTAAAGTGGTATATGTATATCTAGAATTCATACGACGCTATGAATACTAAGTTTGGAAATTTTAAATAAAATGTGATTATATACTTCTATTTGTTGGCTATTAAGAAAATAGCTTGATTTATTAGCACAATTCTACAAAGAAGTATTTCTACAAAAAAAATTAAAAAGAATTGTAGTATTAAAACTTGTTTAAAACAATAGCTAATTTAAGAATTACAAGAAAATAAAATAAAAAAAAAATATATTTATATTTAAGAAAGAAAGTACTCATATAGTCATATTTATATTTTAAAAGTTGCGTGTTTGTAATGACTTTGCTATTTATTAATATTTCATGTTAATTTGGCCAATATTCGAAACAAAAAGTCTGGAAATAACGCTAACTGAATTCTAAGTATTTGTCTGAAAACATGACATTTACAATTGTACTCATACGAAGCTACCTGCCACCATATGCGTGTTTCTTTAAATGTTTGAAATATTTTTCTTTAATTCGTTTTTGTTGTGTATGTGTGTGTATTTTGTTGTTGTTTTTTTTTTACAAAACTGAGAAAGTTTATTTTGAGTCGGTAATTTATGTAGCAGGCCTTGTAATAAATATTAAAATAAAATATTGGGAATAAAACAAGTTGGAATAACAGACGTATTACACTTAGAAATTGACACGCACATTCATATTAAATATGGCTAACTTACATACTGATTTGATAACAAAACTTATGTGTTTGTAGACATGTCGGTATATATTTTATTGTATATTTTAAGGATTGCGTATGTACCAGTGCATATGTAATATTTATATTTCCAAAATTATATTTATGGCTTCATTTACACGATTATCTCGATATTAAGATACATACTGTTCTCCACATACTTACATAAACGTGATTTTGACAATTAATGAGTAGAGGAACATTATGAAAATTTGTTATTTCTCTTTTTTTATATATACATGCATAATTAAAAGTTGTTGTCAAAACTAAATTTTTTATACTAATGTAGGTTGTCGTTAAAATGTAGTTTGAAAGTCTAATTTAGTGACTATAAATTAATGTAAAACTATCGAATAACTTTTACATGGTAAATGTATGTAGTTTATATGCTAAATATTAAGGAAGTTCATATAGTCTTTCTCTTTTTTTTCTTCCTTTCATTTTATATCTCTATATATATTTTTTTTCGAAGTGAGTTTAAAAATCCAACACGTAAGAAAATAGACTCCGGTTAAATAAAGTCCAGAATTAACCCTAGGAGGTATAACCAGGTCTGTGCAGACTTTTGGCATATAAAAGTGTGCAAGTTTTATGATAGAGACAAATTCTTCCATGAGTTCCTGGAACAACTATCTCTAAACACAATGAGCAAAAAATCAGGCCGATTTTGGATCCGTGTTTACAAATATTTTGTCATAAACGGCAAAAAATCCTCATACCTCTTAGGGTTAAAAGGCTAGCACACTACCCACTAGATGAATAGGCAAAGACATAGGCCTATTATTACAACTTGCTTTTAGTTAAATGTACACTCAAAAAATTATGTAGGTAAATTCAACTGAAAAACATTAATAACAAATGAAATTACAGTTAAAAAACGGACCAAGAACTTTTCATTTAAAACAAATGAGTTTGTAAGTTATTTTTAAATGCAAATTTTTTACATACAAAATTACGTAAAATCAACTGATTATTCTTTTAATTTAACTAACAAAAACCAAACTACAAAACATTTGAATTTACTGTTTTATCGTTCAATTTAACAAACTAAAATTTACCTACATAATTCGTAATAAATACGGTTTTTTTTTTGTTATTTTAACCAACATAATTTTACCAACCAAAACTCTAAAAACTACTGTTTTTTCAGTAAATTTTACTATCAGAATTTTACCTACAAAAACTGTGGAAATTACTGTTTTTTATTTGTTTTAACTACAAAAAATTTAACCCCCAAAAAAATTAAATAAACTGTTCTTTTCATTTAGTTCAAATATTTATTGGTATTTATACATCTATACAATTAATTAATTAATTCAAACGGAGTTCCACACACTGTTTCCATTTCTGAATTATCTGTTCCTTATCTTGGAAGTTATACTTATCGAATGATTTTATTTTGCAGGCATCTTCCTCTCAAAAATATTTATATATTGTAAATATTTAGATTAAAAGCTTTTAATTTTTAATATAAGATATTGAATAGTTGTATTACCATTGCCAAGGAAAGAAACAGATTTTTAAATATATTTTTGTGACTTGCTATTATGCTTTATGCTGCTTTTTATAATGTTTTGATACCTATAAAATAGTTTACCTTTTGCTCTTTGGTTCTTTTGCTTTTCAAAGTAAATTTCCTCTGCTTCACTTGGAAAGAGTTGTTTAATTTGAGATGCGGGATTTGGTTACTTGTTTGCAATTATATTTTTTAAAAGAAAAGTTTGTACGCAAATTTTATTTAAAATTTAATTGCTGCGGTTACAATGAAACATTTTCGTCTGTTGGCGACATTGACATACTCCTTTAACTCTTTATGTCTCATTTCAAACATAAAATTAGAAAAGTTTCTAAAAGGCCATGATGATTTCAGAACGGTTTGATAATGCATCCAGAAGTGATGTTTTGGCTTTAATGTTTCACCACATATTTGCAAGAATTAAGAAACATTTTTTCGACACAAGTGAAATTACTGGAGGTGGATATGTAATGAAATTTAAAAAAGCTCTTTATATGACCTAAAAAACCTTTGCAAACAAAACATTCCGCCATACTTTAGGTGTTTATAAAAAATGTTGTTAACCGTTTAAAATTTTTTTTTTAATAAAACTATTGTTATTAAAAGATATACATATTGCATTATGGTATAATTCTTTTTAGTCTATACAAAAAATTGATAATTATTTATTTAATAAATTCTTTCACAAATATTTGCAATTCTTACCAAATTTTATTATATTTTAGTTGTAAAATATGTGTTTTTTTCAGTTATTGATTAAAACGTCTTGTCATTTTGAAAACATATTATAATATATATGTATATATATCAGCGATTACTTTCATTTCTTTTATTTGTTGCACAGCAAAAAAAAAAATTACTCATACTGAAAAATCGTTATTTGTAGTTAAAAAGTTCCAGTTTTACTTTAAGTATTTTTATTTTTATATTTTCGGGGTAGATTTTTAAATAACTGTTTAAATGTTAAAAAATAAATTCGTTTGTACAATAAATGTTTTTTCATTAATTTTTAACTGTACGGAAAACTTTTTGAATAACGTTCAATCAGTTACTGTAAAAATTGGTTGAGTGTAGAATGTTAGCGGACAGATAAAATGCATTTGGTAAACTTTAACCTAAAAGTGACCGATAAAGTTATTGGGAAGATTACCTTACCTTTAACTTTTAACATGATGTTTAAGCGTTTTACGTTACCATATTTTATAAAGGCTGCCATATTCTTTGTTCGTTAAATTTTTATTTTATTAAATATAATAAATAAAATAATAAATAAAAATTAATTCAATAAAAATTGAGAGCAAAACACATTTCTTTGTTTTTAAGTTTTTTAGTGCACAATTTATAACATATTTTTGGTTTATTTATTTATGTAAGAATGCGTGTTGTTGCCACTTGGTGTCTTTTAAACAAATTTAATGCCAAAATTAAAAATATAACTTTTATTTTAAAGGTCAGTTGTAATAACGAAAAGCATTTAAAGGCCACTTTATTCCTCCCGTTAACAAAACTTACCTTCAACTATTGGACACCTTATAGGCAAGTTGTAATAATGGCCCATAGTATACTAACTATTTTCATTGTTTATGTCTGTTTAACAGAAAATTCAGTGTAAAACAAATTTTAAAAGTTAAATATACGTGAGCAATCATTTCGGTATATTACTTATAGTTTCTTCATAAAGACAGGTGGAAAATTGAAGCCTTGTAGCCTACTAAGCCTCCTTTTGTCACAATGGGTCCAATTGCAGTGACTTAATGTTACTAGTATTAGCTTTATTTTGAAAAAAGTTAATCGATCATTAATAAATTAAACTTTTTAAAATAAATATGACTTATGAAAAAAATTTTTTTTTTGGCGACTACCTTCTATCAGTGTGCTGGCAAAAACTCTGAGAGTAACTGATTGCCATGAACCAGCTTCTCAAGTATGTTGTTCACAGTCGAGTTTAAAATGTAGGTCGCAGTATTCATGGAGTAAAATTAAGGCATACGAAATGGATGCTACGAGAAGATAAACGTAAATTTAGTGATTAAATTATAGCTAGCTCTACCAAGCATACTCCTTTATTTTAGTTTCAATTACAGACTAACCGTACTACCTCATATAAAGGGTGATTTTTTAGGTATTATCTTTTTGGCAACACTGGTTTAAACAGCTGACGCACGTTTCGTGTTTTATTTTAATTTAATTTCACGTTCGGGACCGGTCAATTGGCCGCCTAGATCGTGCGATTTAACAACTTTAGACTATTTTTTGTGGGGCTATGTTAAAGCTCATGTCTATACAGCCAAGCTCGCTTTAATTACCGCATCGGCAGATAACATTGAAGCATTTATTCCTGAGATACCGGCCGAAATGTTGGAAAGAGTATGCCAAAATTGGACTAAATGGATGGACCATTTGAGTCGCAGTCACGGTCAACATTTGCATGAAATAATCTTCAAACATTAAAGTATATCGACCATACTATCGATTCAAATAAAGATGTCATTAATTTTTCTGAATTTTATGTGTTTTTTTTTTTTTTTTTTTTTTGAAAAACTTTCCTTTAGCTCTTAAAAAACACAGTTTATATATAATGAAGGGCTATATTATTATATTTTAAGTTCAATTTTGAATGACCTTATTTAACATGTTATTGTACATGCCACAAAAATATGTAGTTTATACAAGTTTTTATAATAACATGTCAAGCAATCGACCATGCAGTAGTTTTGTTTGTTTTTTTTTCATCCTTTGCTCTACAAAAATGGGGGTTGAAGTTTTGTTCTGGCATTTGTAACAAAATTTGGTTTTAATAAGAAACTTTTTCAACAATATTATACGATGTGAATTGAAGTCAGATTAATTTTATAATAATTTACTAGAAGCTAAACGTTTATAATTTTTAGATATTAAAATAAAAGAGAGAAGTATACTTTCAATACGTTTACTGCTTTTTTGGAAATAATGCTTTTTATTTTCTTTGTGGTACTCGAATTATTTAAATTTTTGAAAATATTTTCTAAATAATTTATGACTTGCTGTATGTTGTAATCTGTTTAGAGTTATTATGTTATCACGCAATTGTTAAAGCAAAATTTAGAAATATTTGACAATTTATTCAATTGAAATAAGATTTTGTGTTGTGCTAAATTCAAAATACAAGTTGTTTAGTTTTTAAAGTGCATTTTTTATAAAATAAAAAAAAGGCATTACTTTGGCGCAATGTGGCGTGGGTACACTATTATATCTGTAATCGATATATAAAACCTCTGAGTAGTATCAAGTCTATCGTTCAGAGTCGACGTTAAACTGTAGATCCCGGTAATCATGGACAAAAAATGATGTACTCAAGAAGCTAGGCCGTAAAACCCAAAAAAGGTTGTAATGGACAATTGTGTAAGTATTCCAAATAATCGCATATTCTTGCGTACTTCTCGTACATCTCAGAGAACATATGCTTTTTTGTAGTTGATGTTAATGAATAGCACAATGACTTATAGACAGAACTCGTTCTTTAATCGCACTGTCCATTAATGGAACAATCTTTTGGCGAATATTATCACTTCAGATTACGATAGAAACAAGTTCAAGGCAAATGGCCACCAACACTACTTCCTCCCTTCTCCTTCCCATAACATATTTTACTAACATTATTACTGGTATCATAAAATATTATTCTAATCTTTCTAAATCATTAGACGCAGTACATAATTATATCCTGAAGATGAATTAAAATCAATGACATGCATGATGATGTAGGTACATCATTTCATAAATAATAATTGAATAAACAAAGATTTGCATCGAGTGTATATATTTATGGTCATCTGGAATCAGCTGCTTTATTGGATGGAGTACGAGGTACCTTCATGTCGTACTTTTCACTTATATATGTTAAAGAATAGCTAATAATTTTTTAAATTTACCTAAAAAGCTTGGTGTAACTCTGTACAGTCAACTAAAGTGATCTGATCATAATAGAACCAGTTGTAGGAAAACTACTGCAATACTAAAAAATATTCGATTCAATAAATATCTCATTTCAACTAACAGTCGAAATTTCGAGAACCAACTTCTTGCAAACTCTTATTTCTCTCTGTGAGTTGTTTGAATATCATTGTTTGGAAAGCAAATTATCAGTGTTGTATTTGACAATTTACGAAAGTGCATAACGCTACTGTTTATACATAACGCTACTGTTTATCATATTTTCAAGGCAAAAGAGGTAATAAAATAAATAAATAAATTAAAATATAACAAAGCTATTTCAAAGCATAATTTCTTTATCCAATCCATTCGTTACTGGAATCAACTTCCCACTCAAATAAAAGTTATAATCAATGCTAGCCATTTAAGTACTGCCATATTTAGGAACATTCCTTCTTTTTTTTTTCTTCTTTGCAATTGTTTTGAAGCTTTTAAAATTTTAAAATCTCATTTTCAAATGTAAATAATTTATACATACATACATACATACATACATACATAACTGGCCTTTACAACCCTCTGTCAGGATTACGGCCTAGCTTTTTATCCATGAGTACCGGGACCTACAGTTTAATGTCGACTCCGAACGAAAGACTTGAGAAGCTTGTTCATGGCAATTAGTTACTCTCAGAGCTTTTGCCAGAAGACTGCTGAGAGGTAGTCGCCGAAAGAAATATTTTTTTTTTCATATTTCTTTTTTTGAAAAAGTCAGAGCCTGGAGTCGAACCCAGGGCCCATGTCTTAGTAAGCCAACACACTAACCACTAGACCACGGCGAATACTAATACTAATGGAAATAATTCACCACTAAATAAAACTACTTTATTGGTAGAGAAGATTTAGAGCAGTAAATAAAAGGAATGATTAGTGGCTACTATTATAAAGGGTCCGAGCCAACAGCATTATTTGCTTTATACAGGCCATTACCACTAATCATTCTGAATTAGTACACTATTCAATTTCAATTTAATTTATTGAGCCTTTTTTTAAAAACAATAAAAGATACATTACAAAATTATTTAAATAGAGAACATTTAAGATTTTAATGTATTGTCTTAAAAACATATGTGTTAAATTAACAGTACCAAACTTAACTATAGATTAGAAAGATATAGAAAGTTATAAAAACATTAAAAAGAAGGCGCCCTTGCTCCCAATTAGTACACTAAATTTCATCCACCTCTAAAATCGTTTTATTTTATTTTATTACTACTAAAATCCTTAATGCCTTAAACCCTACTCCGATATATGTTTGAAGTTTTTATGAGGTATGTTGTTTTTGGGTAGTCCTGGTTCCAAAGCCAGCCCTGGCATCTTGAAAAAAAAGGAAAAAAAAACTATGAAGAAAAATATTTTTTCAGCGACTATCTCTTAACAGTTTTATGGCAAAAACTATGAAACTTGAACAGGCTTCTCAAGTCAGTCGTTCAAAGTCGACTTTGAATTGTTGGACCCGGAGCTCATGGATAAAAATAAACACACACAACATGGGTGCTGCCAGAAGTTCGGTCGTAACCCCGAAACAGGGTTGTAATGGCAAGCTATGTACTTAAATGTATGCAAGTATGTAGGAAAAATAATAAATTTAGGACAAAATGGCATAATAGCACACATTTATGTAAATAAGTATTATTGATGTTATTAAGTTTGTGGTTTTATTGTTTACTATTTAAGTTTTTTTAAATAATATATGACTCACTCATTGTCTAGTGTTGTATTTACAAAATATATACAAAAATGTCTTAATCTTTATATCAAACATAGTGGAATCATCTCCAAAATACACTTTAATCCATAAAATCTTTTTATAATTAAAATATTACACGTGTATTATATAAAAACAAATTTCATACATTTATATTTAATTTCTCTTTAATCACTCTTGAGAACCATAATATTAATAACTAGTAAGACTTACCATTCTGTAACTCAATATGCCATTCCATTGTAACTGCAATAAAATTAAATTATATTTTTTTTTTCGAAGAAAAATTTGTCCGGTTAGTTTATTTTAATTTAAAGCAAACAACAAATATCCTGAACAATTTTTATCCTTTTCATTTTATTTATTTTCAACTTCACATGAGAAATATTTATCTAAACATTGTCTTTTCACAAATAGCAAAATAAACAAGCGGAAATAGACCAAGAAAAGAGAGATTTTAAAATAAAAAAAAATATATAAAATAAAATCCAAATGCATTTAACTTGTCGATGTGACCTCGTTTATAAGAAAACAACAAAGATTTTTTTATAGAAATTCACAAACAAATACTCAAATAAATTTATGCACATACAATGTCTCATATGCTCGTTTATATTGTAGTTTATTTTTGTACACCTTCGTTTTGTACTTCAGTATTTGAACTTTTATGTTCATACTAAAGGAAAAACAAATATAAATGTCTGGCAATAAACAAAGCACACAGTAAAATCTTTAAAAATGACTGAGCACTATGTAAAAAGCTTGATTGTATGAATTTTGTAGAATTTTATAGAGACGAAAAACACAATTTGATTACAAATTTTACTGTATGAGTTTGAGTTTAAAGTGTAAGATCGATTTCAAAACAAAATAGAACCTCTTTCTCTTCCATCTTATTTTATGCCATTTATTACTCTAGCACACATAGCTGCCCAATCTTACAAAGCATGAGCTTCGTTAAACACAAGCCTGAAAGTATAAGGCAGTAGATAATAATAGATGCAATCCCACTCCGAGCTAGGGAACGACATTGCGTAATAAACTAGGATATAGACCGTTTTTCCTCGACCGATCAAGAACGGTGAGAGAAAATAGTCACTAGTAGGTGCAGACTTTTACCATGCCTACCTATTATACAATGACTCTACGGGAAAAGGCAAGCCAAATGATTCAATTCTACGCCGAGATAAGAAACAACATTGTCTCATAACGTAGGTTATACTCCCTTCTTCTTCGACCAATCTCCAATGGTGAGAGATAATATTCACTAGTTGGCGCAGACTTTTACCAAGCCTACCTATAACACTATGATCTATTAGAATATACAAATTCCTAGAAATTCGCTACTTTCAAGTTACCAAAATGTATTATTAAATTATTTAATTAATTTATTCCAGTTGAATATGGAAGTGAAGCAAACTTCTCTACGAATTTGTCTATTGCCATCATTCAGTAGATATGTATATTAATCAAATCAACAATTTGGCAGATATTACAATATGAATAAATAACTGATAGAAGTGTAGCTGATTTTGTAAGTATATCGGCTGCACAATGGTATGTGCCCGTTATCACAAAATTATACGGGTTGTGCACTCAAAGGGATACAAAAGGATTCCAAGAGAATAGAAAACTCTTGAATCAGCTTAGAAATAACACTAGTTTACAAAATGAAATTTTTTTCATGTACATTTGATAAGATGTGATTCTTCTTGTGTATTTTCTTATGCTGAATTCAAAAATCAAGGTTAAAAATTTTTTTATGGAACAGTTTTTGAGATATGGTCCATTTCTCATTTTTTCGACCTTTTTTCACTTGACAAATTATATCTCGAGATAGATATGTCCTATTGGGTCGTTCTTGGTACCAAATGGAAGGTATTAAGATGACGAACAAACATGTATAACTGGATTTTTGATCTGTAAAGCGGTTCAAAATATATTGATGAAAATATGACACATTTTCAAAAAAATCATATTTTACAGTGCTTCTGTGCCGATGGAAAAGTACAAATCGTCGAAAAAACATCTGGTTTCTCTTCATGTACGTGAAGATGATACTTCTACGCAAGAACTAACATCAACCAGAAGAAAATCGACCGAAAAATGACAAAGGTATAAGCTATTGAGTGAAACAATCCAAAATATTTTCCAGTTGTGATACTCATATTGAATGTATTTGGCCATTGTGGCGTATGATTGACGTATGTATTAAAATCGTTTAAACCCAATAAATTGTAAAGAAAATAAAATATTCGAAAAATATGGGATTTTAACTAAACTTTTTAGAAAGAAAAATTAATCAAGTAAGGAAAATGCACAAGTCCCTCGACTTAAGTCCCAACTGATAAACTTATTATGATTACTTTAGGAATGACCAATACTAATAGGGTGCATAACTTTGGCGTTAGTAAAGCAGATTATGGAACAAAAAATTAATGAGTTGCGAATATTTTGTTGGGACCAGTTTACTCGTAGAAACGTTCTTCGCTAAAAGAATGGATGGATGGAGAAGCGAATCGGTGAATAATCATTTTCGGAAGGATATGATCTATGGGAAATATAGTTACTACGTAAGACTATGCGAATGCTATTTATTATTCTTTACTTTCATCAGTGCACATCCCATCATAATTTCTATGTAACAATCAACCTACTTAAAATTTCACCGATGTTCCAATATATATAGGGTAGGATAGCCTACAGTTATTTATAACTGTCATTCCTGTATGTGGTTTCAAGGATCGAACATGGACTTTGAAGCATCAGCCCATACAAGAGAGTTATACTAATTTATGAGTCGGATATAGGTCTTATATAAAGCACGATGGTTACACGAACTAAACTATTTTTTACACAGTTATTAAAAAACCATAATACTAAAAAATTACCGAAATTCCAGCAGACATTATGGTTTTCAGTATTTACCTCATCAACCTAATCTATAAAAAGCTCGTCCTGCATTTAAATAAATATTGATGTCATCTATGGAAGAATAAAGAGGACTAAAAGGTAGAAAGTTAAGATTATTAAAACACATCACTTATAAAATTTGAGATGAGAAAGCTCAATACCGTTTCACCAACGTAAGTAAGTAGGTTATAACCATACTGTGGTGCGGGAGTTTATATGCTCTATCCGCCATTCCACAAATTTTTCAAATATATAATCCGTTTTCGAATATCTCGCCCAATTTCGGAAATAAATAGCCGAAAATCGATTGTAGATTTTAAATATTTTGATGTCAAAAATCTAAAGTGGCCTCTTTAACTCGAGATATATAAAATGAGGGATAGAGCATATAAACTACCGCATGACGATATGTTTGCTAACGATTACATGTTGAGCCAGCCTTGTAGATCGCTTGTTCCGCTCAATTAATTCAATCGTCGACATAGTGCTCGAAACCCCATTTATGTGCTCTGGGGAATTTTTTAACAGCAGCCGATAATGTATACCTTAATGTAATGCTGTTTTGCATTACAGGTTTACCAAACCTAAGAACAAGTTTAAAAAATGTTTATGGTATAGCACTACCATAAGAAGCATTGTAACTTACACGGTAACAAGTGTCAATCTCTCTTTTTTGGCTTTTCTCCAGGATTTGGTTCGATGGTCGATGTAAGTTATTGCAAACATTATTATTAACGGGCTACAACTCCAATACTTACGTTCCTGTACGATATAACATTTTCAAAAATCAAAGTAAGCATACACGTACAAATATTGCATTGCAATATTTTTCCTCTTTTTAAGGAAACATTAGAGGATATACCATAACAAGAGTTTATATAGTATATTGGCTTTGGTCATAAAAATGTTTTGTATATATTTGTCTATTCCTTACATTGTTTGCTGAAATTGCATAAAAATCTTATAATAAAATATTACAAACATATAAAATGCATGAGAGAATATTTGTGAAGGAAATAAAGTTCTTATTTTTACTGTTCGTAATTTAGTTTATAAGCATGTTGTTTACTTAAACTTTACGTGGATGATGAGATAGACTGAAGAATGACAGTGGACGTTGAAAACCAAACAAACAAATTATTATGAAATTAGTCATATTTGTTAAGTTCTTATTAAATAATTTTTTATACTAATTTATAATTTAAAAATTTACTTGGTGTCTTGTTCATAGGTACATAAGATTAAATCGTATTAAAACAAATAAAAAATATATATTTTTAATATCAATGGGGCAACTTTCACTGTATAGAAAATGCCGTCCTATTAATGCTTAAATGGCCAAGGCTGGTCAGCTCTTAAATATCAACTTCTTCAAACCTTTAGCAGTTCTTGTATTTACCAATAATTCTTCGAGTTTAGATTTTCCTATGACTAATTTTCTCTTTTTAATTTACCCAAACAAATAACTTTACATAGTTAAAGTCAGAGTTGTGCGTAATCAATTATTTTGTATAATTAATTACATGTAAATTACACAATTACATGTAATTGTAATTCTTTTTTTTCAATTACAATTACTTTTCAAGTAATTGTAATTGTAATTACGCAAGTCAATTACATTTGTAAGTAATTGTAACTCAAAAACCTCAATTACAAATTACAAGTAATGGTAATTGAAAAAACTCAATTAACAATTACATGTAATTGTAATTGGAAAAATTCCAATTATAATTACAAGTAATTGAAAAAATTTAATTGGCTTCATGAAGTAATGGTGGTAAATAAAGTAATCATTAGTTTTTGAAGTAATCATTAAAAAAAATTTATTTAATTACAATTACTTTTAATTATATTTACATTTTTATAACAATAAGTCAATATACATTTTAGGCATATTTGAGCCTTTACGATTTTCCAGGTTGAAAAATTTCATTAAAAAAATAATATTTATAAAAAGAATCACAAACATTTACATTTTTCATTCAGTATTTTTATCAAAAAAAATATTTTTTTTTTCCCATTACAAGTAATTATTTTGTGTAAATTACAATTATAATTACTTAGTAATGGTAATTGAATTTTTTCAAATTACAATTACTTGTAATTTGTAATTGGAAATTTTCAATTATAATTATATGTAATTGTAATTCAAAAAATGTAATTGCATCAATTACAATCAAATGTAATTGTAATTGAAAATTTTTCAATTACAATTACTAGTAATAGTAATTGAACAAATCTCAATTACAAATTACATGTAATTGTAATTGTAATTGTAATTGTAATTGTAATTGTAATTGTAATTGTAATTTAATTGGCCGGAACAACTCTGGTTAAAGTTAAACCAATTAGGTGAAGTCATGTAATTGTGGTGACCAATAAATTGAACCATTACATAACATTTTTTGTCATAAAAAGTTTCTTTGCATAAATCAAACGTATCGTGCTTGTTGTAGTGTGTGATACTCTTCCTAATACCAGCTAATTGAAGTACGAACAAATTTCTAATCATGTCCCTGTACCATACACCATTGATAGTAACAGCTAATGGTTATCGTTTTGATCAACGATCATTCCATTAAACGAATAATTAATGGGGTCTACTATTTTTATATTTTTTAGTATTTTGGAGTGCAATAGGAGAAGGCACTAAGAATATTGTGTTCTCATTAAATAATCAAAAATTATACTCGTATGTGCTTGCATAGAAAAATTTTATGTCTAAACATATTTAAAAATTTAGCGAGTATTGTGGACTATATTCAATGAACTTCAGTTCTTTAATGGAAAACTTTATTGAATTTATAGCTTACTTTCAATAAAACTCACAATTTTAACCCAAAAAAATTTACATGTTTTTAGAAGATGTGAAGGACAAATTAAAGCTGTTAATTTAAAAAAAAAAATTAAAACGTACGTTGTAATAAATAAAATTCTGTTGGTTACCAGTTTATGTTTTCTTTATTTACCGGTATTTTTTTTAACTGATTAATTTTATTCTGATTATTTATAATTTCTTACCACTACTAGTGTGGCTTCATAAAATGTTTAAAACATTGACCGTAACCTGAGGTGTAAATGAAATAATTAAGGAATGCCAAAATGTGAAAATGAATATGCGGCCAATGCACTTAAAATGTATAGTAATTTAATAATGAAATTTGGAAAAGGTTATTGTTTAATCTTCCTATACTCACGTCAAAATATGAAACACGTATACTCGCTCCCGATCTGTCAGACCGATGATTGATTAGATTAGTATTAAAGATTCTAATACAACCCCATTTACTGTTAGCAATGTATACTTTTAGTAATATAAACAAAAATTTTGGAAAAAATAACGTTTTTATTTATGACTAAGAGTTTTTTATTTCAGTCTTTGTAATATATGAGTATTTCTTAAGAGATCAAACTATATCGACGAAAATCTATTTTTACTTTTACTGTATTACTTCTTCAGAGAGAATAAATTCCATATCAACGACTTAATTTTTAAGATTTTAGCTTCGCCTTTTACAGCAGGAACTTGAGTAACTAAATTCTTGGAACGTGTTTCTATTTTTTTTTTAATTAATATTTTTTATCCATTTTGTTTTGTTGTGTTTTCCTATGCAAAAGCTACTAGAGATAGGAAAATTTTCTGATTTACAATCTGAATCATGCCCATGCTCTGTATCACTTTATTTTTCTTGTATATCAACCGAATCCTCATAGTCACTGTCGTTGTTTTCTTCGTAGTCAGAAATCGGCACATCATCCTCCAACATCAGTTTTATTTGCTTTTCGTCAATTTTAATCTTCAAATAAAATTTATAAGTACTTTGCAAATACATATATTCTATAAAACTATCAAAAAGTTAATGATAAAATCAAAATTTTATAAATTTTTAAAATATAACTTATACATCAATACTTATGTTGGTCTCACAGACCAAATATTCCTATATTCGCACACACGTTCTACTTTCACATGCTTTGAATCTTCTTCATTCATAAGAAAAAAATTAAAATACTGTAAGTCGGTCTCAGAGACCGTGTGCGTGAGTATATGCCACCTTGCCAATTTGGGAACACTTAGTTATTGAGGTTGTATAAAGAAAGTATTGATATATATGCATTAATAATTACTAGGAAGACTAATGGTTATAAAAAATGTGGAATAAATTAATTATATTTATTTTTAGTGCAATAATAACCTAATTAATTTGGCCAATAATATAAGTAGATGTGGAGGTAGGATTTGGTTAACAATAACTAAATTTTCCGTGTACAGTTTAAAGTCATATATTCTTTTATTTGAACAAATTCAATACAAAACGTATTACACAAAATGATTTTTAATTTGATATTTTATATATATTTCATTTTATAGCGCATAAAATAGTGCTGTGCCAATGCAAAAAAACAATTTGCATTGACAAAGGATGCCAATTTGGGTACACCCCTTTTATGTCCTGAAAAAAACTTTTTTTCTATTTTTTTTTTTGTTTTCCTGTTTCTTATACTCGTAATTTTATATATATAAAGAATCTTTTAAAGTTTTCCTTGACGTTTTGGTTTGGCTTCAAATGGGTTAAGAGTCAGCATTGTAGTTATATAGGTATATAAAAAAATCATATATGATGCTAGCTTTTTTATATTCGCTAAAGTATTTATTTTATCACTTTTTCTACATATTTTTAGTTTGCAAAAACAGCTTCTAGTCTACATAATACCAATAGTTTACAATACCCGAACTTCCATTTTTGTCGTTATTAAGCAGTGTTCCCAAAAATGTAAGCTAAGAATATAGGCTTATCATATAAATTGTAAGAGAGCACATTTCAAAATGTACACAAACCAAGCAATTTTTCATAACTTTATTTTCTTTTCAATTGTTTGATAATCTAATTTTATTTTTACATATTTTAATCATCATCAGTAGTGCTGCCAAAGGCAGACACTGCGACTTAATGGATCTTTTGTCTTCTACTTCACTCACGAATATTAACCCATATAATCACTCTTACCCAATCATCAATAAAGAGCTGATACGAGAAGATGTTAAATTGTTATCGATATATAATGGCACGCCGAAAGTTGTAGTCAGTACCAAATAGCTGTACAGAATCCTCTCCAATAGCCTATAAAGATGAAAGGTAACCTATAAAGAGTATATCTGAAATAGTAGTAGATAATAGTGACCCAGTACAAAATTCACCAACCTACTAATACTTACCTTTTTAAGAAGAATTTAAATTTGTTTATGAAAATATTAAATTAAAAAACAATAAACGTTTTGTGCTTTCCATTGAATTATCAAACAAGTTTATTTTTGAAGAAAACTTTTTACATTCTACACCACTGTCATATGTCCTTTTCATATAAGTATATTTTCAACTGTATATACATATGTATGTGTATATGTCATATACATATATTTTTTTCTTATTTTTTTATTATATACCTAAATTCATTTGTTTTCTGTTGTTTTTGTCTAGTCACTAATATTTGGCGTCATGCTAGACAATATTTAACATCACTTACATGCAAAGTTTATTTTAGATTTAAATATATATATTTAACTGAACAAAAACAAACATACATACATACATACTTGTAACGTGAACATTTTAATAAGTCATTTTGCAGTAAAAAGCAAATCTTAAAAAATTTTATAAACGGCGAAATTGTTTCTCGCCACCCACTATATTGAAAATAACTTTGCGAATTCTGTAAGTTTTTTTAAATGATACTAAAATCCCTACTCATGCTATGCATTGTATTGGGATTTTGATAGGATAGAGAAGTGTTTTTTTTTATTAAGCGCCTTTATTGCTATGAATTTTGTCACTCCAAGGCCAGTGTTATACCTTTACCCTCGAATGAACAACAGCAATTGAACTATTTGTCGTGGGATGTTGATTATCACATCTAGCAATAAATAGTGCAGTGTAGTCACCGTGATTTAATGGTTATTATATTGGCTTACTGAGACGATAGCTCCGGGCTCAATCTTCAGCTCTGACATCTTGGAAACAAAAGACTACCTTTTGGCAGTATTCTGACAATACCTCTGAGAGAAACAGATTGCCATGAACAAGCTTCTCTTCATTCGAAGTCGACTTTAAACTGTATGTCTCGGTACTCATAGATAAAAACACACAACATGAATAGCAACAACATGCGAGAAGCTATGCCGTAACTCTGAAATAAAGTGTTAATTGTCAATTATGTATGTAGTATGTAGTACTCGTGGTGTTCTGAAGTTTTATAATGATGCAATATCGAGCTTAACTTTAAAGTTTGTGCACTTTTATTTTAAAATTATTTATGTAGTAACTAATTTACTCCCGGCGTGCTTCACTACCCCCATCTGAATTATATAAAAAATTTAATATAAATAAGTAAAGAGAGAGCCATTTCAAATAATCCAATGACATTTAAAAAATGTCACATAATGGCAACTAAATTCTTTGTTCCAAATTTAGAAACTTTCGCTTTAACCGTTCTTAAGATATAAAAACAATTTGTATTTGAGGTACCACGCCCAATTTATCAATTCCGCCCGCCCACTGGTTGATGATTTTTCTTTACCATAAAGCCAATATATGATTTCTATAAAAAGTGTGAGTTAATTACTTGAAGATTTACATAAATTTGTACAGAACTCTGATGAGACCTCCGTAGAGTCGAAAATATAATCAGTTCGGCTGGTGAATAATTCATTCACGGATGAAATTCATTGCAAAAAACATTCTACCTTTGTAATAGAATTTAGTCTCAGTTTTAATTAGGCCGTTTTAAAGACGAACAAAAATAAATTTAAAAACTTTAGCTTAAATCGTCTTCAAACTATACAGAGTTGTATAACGTATGGTGACTGATAATTTACCGTCACCATGAAGTCACTTAAACTAAATTCAAGAACTTTAGCCTACACCTTTCTCAAGATATAAAAACTTGTTTTTAAGCTACGTCAAGGCTCAGTTTAAAAAAACACGTGCCCTATTACACTTGTAGTAGTTGAATCTATTTATATTCTAAATTGCAATGAAATCTTTATAGTGATTTAGGCGTGATTGATCGACAACTAAAGAGACTAACAAAGAGATTTATACCTTATATATCCGGATTATCAGAACAATTATTGTCGAAAAGGTTACTCAATTAACCAATCTTGAAGTTAAAATAGAATTCTCTTTCAATGTAGTGTTCTACATACAAATAAAATATTCTAAACATCAAAACATGAAATCTCAGAGCATAAAATTTATATGGCTGATATCATCAGCTTCGATATCCATAAGGTCACCTGGCTTTCCCCTGATCGATCTACCAACAACCAGATCGATCACATTGTGATTGATGGAAGGCATGTTCCAGTATTCTAGACATGCGAACATTTAGAGGTCCAAACATCGACTCGGACCATCATCTTGTCGCAGCCAAGATGCGGTTACGCATATGCTCATTGAAAACGGCACGCTCTAGTGATCGGGGAAAGCTGGACATCAGTAATCTGCGATCACAGGAGACAGCTAGGTTATTTTCCGATCGTCTTTCTAATTAGCTCCAAGGCTTCCCATCCTCTCGAAAAAATATTGGTGGAGAGTGGTCTCACAACTCTGACTCACTACGCACCACTGCTGAATCAGTTCTTGGTTTCGAGCGTCCTCCCCGCCGATGTATGATGAAAAGTGCCGTGAGGCAACTGCAGCAAAGAACGCTGCCTATAGAAGAATGGTGAAGGTGTACAGAGAGAAGAGGAGGGAAGAAAGGCGCCTATTTAGAAGAAATAAAAGGGAGCAAGAAAGGCTTGATCGTGAGGAAATCGAGATGTGCAGGAGTAGAAATGATGATCGAAATTTTTACAAAAAGATAAGGATAATGGAAATCAGATGCGCAAGGGACACTGAGATTATGGAGACCGCACTTCTCTAATCTACTGCAAGGTGATGACAACACAATTTCCGCCTCTAGAGATTCTGTGCCGGATCCAATCAATGACGACGACATTGAAAGTTTTACAGAGTTTTTTTAAGCACAGGCTAAATGCCCATTGAGACATGCTTATACCCTTAAAAAAAGATATTTCATATTATTGTTAATAATTATATACTGAAAAATGACTCATATATTGTTTTACATAGTTCTTACGTTAATATAAATATTTAGTTATATAATAATAAAATAACTATATCGCAGTACATATATATGTATGTATGAGCTTGATTGTATATTTTTATAACGTGCTGTAAAGCGGATAAAAATGTTTCTACTACGTTTTCAAAATGAAAATCTAGTGTCTATTTATATTTTAAATTTAATAACATGTTATTGAAGAGTAATAATTTTTTATTATTGAGTTTATAATTTTTTACAACAACAATTATTTATACAAAGTGACCTAAAAAATTTTTATTTCCCCCCTCCCCCACCTCCCAACAACTAGCTTCAAGGTTAATTTATAATATTCCTACTTTGGCTTTAGTTTATAAATATTTTTTTCGTACTTGAATGAAATTTATTTTTTCAGTCTTTTTTATTTGGTAACAGTTTGAAGTTATGGGGTCAGCTTGAAAGGAAATAATAAAAAAGCGAAAAAAATAAATGAAAAATATTTATTAGCTAATATTCATAAATACAGAAGAACACAGGGGTTTTTCTCAAATTTGTATGCTTTTGTTTTTTGCCCTTTTTTATTAAAATAAAAAGTGAAAGTATTTCACTTCATGCTCTTAGCGATGGATATTTTGAAATAATTTATGCAAAGTTGCATAAGCAGTTTCAAGACACTTTGAGTCATAAAAAAAGGTAATAATTTAGAAAAATTCAGTTAGTTTTCTGGTTAAAAAAAAAAAAAAAATGTTGGAGTGAGGTGTTTTAAATGTTACAAATTTTCAAACATGTTTGTTCTAACAATTTGTTCCCCTATTTTTTGACTAAAACCTTACACTAATGAAATTCCATTTCTGTAATTAATTTAGAAGATTAACAAAGAGTTTAATAAAATTTCTACAACTTTGTGAATTTCATATAAATTTTAACCAACTTTTACATAAGGTGGCCTAAAGAACACCATGGAATTTCAAAATTTTAACTCTTTCTTTACGTTATATAAATCCCATGAAGACCAAATAATGAATTAGTTTATAGAGTAAAAAAAAAAAACAGAGAAAACACCGTTAACATTTTAACAAAAGAATTTTGCTTTTTTATCTAATCAAGCATGTCATGAAACACAATTCCGATCGAAAATAGTTTCAATTTCGAAAATTTAATTTTTTGAAAATGAAATATTTCTTGCAAATAAAATCATCCTTAATGATCAAACTGATATTTACGAGCATATATGGGCAAGGCCACCGTCAGTAACGTTACGATTGTATACATATTTTGGTCAATATCGTTACAAAGTACAATTATTTCTCCCACCTTGAGAGCGGTATGTGAAAGTTTTCGTCATAACTGTTGTTTGATACTCAGACAATTTTGCTGTATTTCGTTTTGTTGTGAAGTTATGACCATTTTAATTCGTCAGTAACGTCACCGGATTCTGGTAGCGTGTTTTGAGGTTACTGAGCCTTTGTGTAAAAATGAGCGAATTGAAAAGAGTTCATGTTTGTAAATGACATAAAAGCAGTGTCAGTAACGTGACGCCAATTTGGTTAGGATTATCAGGTCTTTTTTTTCGGGTTAATAGAGGACCCTAAACGGCGAATAAGTCATAGTAGAAAAGTTTTAAGATGCAATCCTCATAAAAAAAACTGCAGTAAATCGGGCTTGCCCTTTAGAGCTGATTTTAGTATAATAGAGTGTTAGTTAATTAAATTATCTCTTCAATGATGTGTATAGCTTGAGAGTTAAAATTGGTTTTTGATCAGTTTTGCATCATTAACACGTTGACTGCCACGCGTGTTTACAACAAAATCCCCGTCAGGCCACCGGCGCCACTGTAAGATGCGTGCTCTGCTACCGCATGTCTGTTTACATTTCTTTCGGTACTCTCAGCCCGATATCGATATTGCGGTGTTACGCAAATAAAAGAGAAGAACTGGAACGATCAAAGGCACGAGCAAATCTCAGAAAACCCACTACTTTTTGTCCAAGCTGCCCTGGTCAACCGCAACTTTGCAGTGAATGCTTCAATATTTTGCACTGTAAATAATTTTGTTAATAAACGATTTTTAAAAAAATTCAACAGTATTATTATCTCCTGTCATATATTTATCTAAATATGTTCGGAAATCCTTTGGAAGGAGTCACCCGATGTGGCCTGATGAGAACTCTTGCTGTCACCCGAATACGGGTGACGTGCCCTGATGAGAACTTTTGCTGTCACCCGAATACGGGTGACACGGCAGTTAACGTGTTAAAATGAAAATGTTTAATTTTTCCCTACTTTTCAGTTTTAGAGGCTATTTCGTACGAAAAATGTTGAACTGACTTCTGTTTTTTTTTTTTTTTTTGCAAAATATTTGTGAAAATTCTTCCTAAATGGTGATAAAAATTTTGGCCGGGACACTGTAAAATAAAAACACATTATTATAGGATAATTAAAAAAGTCTTTATTAATTTCAGTCTTGTTATTTGTTACAAAATTAAAGCATCACTTCAGTTGTTGTTTTTTTTAACATAAATAAACCTAAAATATCACAAAAAAGAAAGAAATTTTAATTATGTCCTTGCTGAGAAGTAGTATAACCCACTACTTCGTCCCCCATGGTACAGATTTGGTGGAAAAGGAAATCTCTCGAATGTTTGCGAAAACTGTGGCCATATCCAAAATGGTGATAATATTATTAATTAAACTCTTCTTTAGCAACTTCCGCAACTAATATTCGCGATTTTTTTATTGCTTCGGCCTATTTCTTTTTGTATTTGTTGCTTTCTTCTAGCTTTTCAATATAACGCTTGTCTTTTTAAACAAAAAATAAAAAAACAAAATAAAAAAAATTCGTCAGTAACGTTACGCAATCTTTTTTTCAAAATACCCTGTTATATGCAAATAATGCTTCATTTAAACATTGATTATGAAAGTACTTTAAAAATACTCAAAAAAAGCTCATCCGACCTCTATTCTAATTAGTTAATGAATAAAAAATATTTTATAAAAATTTGTCAATATCGTCACCGGCTGATTACTTTAAGCCCTAATTGGTTCAAAAGACAATCTTTGTACTCAAATGTGCTTGCTAATCAATAGTTTGATTTATATTCTATCCAAAAAAAGTAATCATCCGCTTAAAGTGCAAAAAATAACTAAAAAATTTACCGACATTGATATATTTTCCAACTACGCCTTGTACGTGCCACTTATGAAAAGAATGTAAAATGTCAAAGCAGACACAAATTTTGTACTGACATACAGTGCTTCCACATTCTATACATATTTGACATAGAAATGCAAAAAAAAATTTTTGGCTTTGTGGCAGAAAAAAAAAATCTATGTGGTCTCATTTTTCGTGGCCTTGCCTTGTTATGAATATTGCGGTTTTAACAAAGTTGTTTCATTACGAAAAATTTACCGTTTTCAAAAAGGTGAATTTTCGGAATTAAAACTACTTCCGATCGAAATTGAGTTCTATGGCATGGCTTAATGATTCGTTTTATACTTAGTTCATCGTCACCAAAACCCCGATACCGTTTATAATAAAGCGCTATCGAAAACATAGACACATAGGCACTACTAGAGAATAAAATAGTTCGTACGTAATTACGAGGTATTTTTTTTTTGTTTTCATTAAGGCCAGCCATTAGGGGACGACCCGTACTCACAAAGTACATTGTGGTGGTCTAGGAAAATATGTTAAGGGAAGGGTAAAAGAAGGAGTAGTGTTTGTGGAAATTTAATTTGAACCTACTGAAGCCAATTACATAAACGAGCGGTACGACAAAAGAACGAATTCTCTCTATAATGCCTTTTAGCGAATCACTGGACAATCAACCACAAAAAGATGTGCTCTGAGAGGGGTACGAGTAGTCCGAAAAAATATGCGATTATGCGGAATCAAGTCCTTTATTTCATCAAAACAACTCTCATGTCCCAAAATAGACTTTGAAGCACCGGCCCATACAAAAGAGTTGTATTCCATCCTATGTCGGATAAAGAGCTTGTAAATTTTGGTAAGGTCGGATGGAGTATACTATTTCTGGCATCGAGACACTTGAATACTTCTTTCGATACTCTAAATATGTGATCATTCAGCGGACATCAGAATTAATTTTCATTTAAAAAAAATTAACTTTTAAACCTGTTCCCTTATAAGGTTCATTTGCAAAAATAAAATCAGGCAGATTATCAGCATTATTACATTTGTTATATAAAAATATAAGTTTATAGAAATTATAAGAGTAATATCAAATTTGCCAAGTCCAGCAATTAGTCAATTAACGATTACCTTGGATTTGGTATTATCTAAATCATAAGTCATTACGCCGTTTTGTGAACGTGGATTTCTCTAGAAGAATTGTTGTCAAAAATGGCCAAGTATTTTTTTCTTGGCCTGAATGCAAACTAAATCGCTCGGTCTACATTCAAAAGGGTAGAGGAATTAAAAGGGAATTATATGCCAAATTATTTTATCCAAACTAATGAAGATCTATAAAAAATAGAACCAATAGAAAAATTATATATACATTTTTATCATGTCCATCTTTTTTAGAAGTATTTTTGATTTAAACCCCAGCTCTGACCAATTGAAAAAAAGAAATATGAACAAACTATTTCTTTGGGTGACTACCTCTCAACAATATTTTGCCAAAAGATCTGAGAATAACCGATTGTCATGAACAAGCTTCTCAAGTCTGTCGTTCGGAGTCGACTTTGTAGGTCCCGGTACTCATGGATAAAAAATTAACAAACACAACATGGGTGCTACGAGAAACTAGACCATAACCCTGACACAGAGATGTAATGGCCAATTATGTAAATTTTTTTGATTCAAAATGAAAAGAATTTTCTTAAAGGAAAAAGATGTCATTTCAACAAATAATTTATCGCAAAAATAAATTTGTAACCCTTTTGACAGTCTCGACAAATCTACAAAATACCAGCATACGTCAAGCATTTATAAATATTTAGTTGTCTTTAAAATGCGGATGTTTGGCATAAAATCTTAGTTTTCCTTAAAGAGCCTTCAACAATTAAAATACTTCTTAAGAAAACTACTTAATTGCTATTATTTTAAGTGTATAAGCATATAGCTTTTATTTTTTTTTTTTTTTTTTTCATATTTACTTTTGTCATTGCTTTATGCTTCTTCTGTATAGTTTTTAGCCAGAAAACTTATTTTCAAGCAATTTATAAAATCAATTTAGCAACTTTAAAATTGCTTTAGAAAACTTTAAGAAAGCTCATTTTCTTTTCAAATAGCCAAAGTTTACCACATCTAAGATGATTTTCTACTTTTATTATAACATTTTTTGTTATACGCATACATTTCTTTTAAACTAAAACAATTTTTCTTGTTAATAGAACAAGAAAAGAAGAAACGGAAATTAATTGTCTTGACCACAATTTAAAATCGCATTAACTAAGAGGAGATGAACAAAAAAGTTACACTGTTTTCTCGTTATTATATATCAGTTTTTTTTTCTTTTTCTTATTTGCTTAAACTTTTAAAACGCAACAAAAAAAATTATCTTACAACATAAAAATAAAAAAAATTAAAATTATTTTAACAAAATAAGTGAAAGGAGAGCAGCAAAAAAAATGAAATAAAACCGCAAAATTTTTTTAAAGAAAAAAACACACACAAACAGCAAATTAAAAGATAATAATTCAGAGTGGATGGTAGTGGTTAGAATGTAACGTAATGGCTGAAAAAAGCTACACAATTATTTGAAAATGGCAAAAAAATAAAATAAAAAAGAAATTGCATTAAACAAATTTAGCTTCTCATAAAATATTCAGGTTAAAAGAACATTTAGAATTAAGGACAATGACAAAATTATGGTCAGAAATTTTTCAGCAAAGCAGATTAAAGTAAAATGTTTTTAGTCAAAACCATTTAATATAAAATGTTTAGAATTAATTACCATCATAATATAGATTGACATATACAAACCAAATAGTAAATAAATACAAAAACGCTAAGCACAGTGGTATTAAAAACTTAAATACTTAAAGAAAAAATGTATCTCTGTGCCATGTAATATCCATATGATATTTATACCGGTAACCATTAAAGTATACTTTGCGATTGTTTTTTTATTAATTAAAGTTTATCTGTTAACAATAATCACCAATTAGCATTGTTTGATTATCTGAAAATACAACGCAATGTGACAAAAATAAAATTGCGAAATCTAGAATTATTAAAACAAAATTTGAATTAAAAACTTCAAATTTCTAAATTTGGTTTTTTATTGAGGCCAATACTAAGGGGAAAACCCCTATTAAAGCTCTGTATTGTATTGGAATTTTTATGCAAAGGACATTACATTATGACAGAACATATATGTATTTTGTTTTTAATAGTATTAAGCTCCTTAAGAATGAAACAAATTGTTGATTATTGATTATCCAAAGGCCAGTGTTATAGAATGATCAACGTTGCACCGTCGTTACATGTTGATTGTGGTGAGTGCCTTCGCTAAGTAGGTTTTAGCTGTTATCTGCTACTTCTTAATAGGTGGCGTTTTTTTCTTTCTGTTAATTCTAAATTTGTTGTGAACGGTTAGGGTGGAATAGAATAGAATGTCAGGAAGTGTACCTCTTATTTTTAAATTATAATTTTTAAAAAACCGCAAACTAACCTTTTAATTTTTAAACTTTGCTGGGATTTAAACCTAGGCCGCATACCCCGAGAAAAGGAACAGCTGTTAGCTAAAAGAAAATATTCAGTGGTATGAGTTGTGAAAGGAGGAAAGGCTATAAATAAATGTAAAAACAAGCCAGGAAATTATAGAACTCATACATACTACATAATTGGCCTCTACAACCCTGTGCCAGGGTTACGGCCTAGATTCTCGCAGCAATCATATTTTGTGTGTTAATTTTTACCCATGAGTACCAGGACCTACAGCTTACCGTCGACTCCAAAGGACAGATTTGAGAAGTTTTTCATGGCAATCAATTACTCCCAGAGCTTTTGCCAGAAGATGATTCATATTACTTTATTTTCAAGATGGTAGAGCTGAGATTTGAACCCGGTGCTACCGTCTTAATAAGCCAATATAATAACCACTAGACCACGGCGACTACTCTAAAACCTATATATCTATATATTTCCCATTAATAACATAGAATGGTGCATAATAATGGTGGTATAGAAATCGATCCAAGAAAACGATTGAAGATATTACCAGTTACTACAACCGGCAACGAACTGTCAGAGCTTTAACCCATTTCCGCCCGATGTACTATATATAGTACACAACTTAAAGTTCAAGTAGAAATTATAAAATGCAGTTTTTTACCCGGGAAACCCTTTTTATCAGTCAATAAGAGTACATGCAACATCCACGTAGCTGTTGTTGAAAAATATCAATTATGGGAATCTCCATTTTGGCTAGTTATCTAGGAATCTCCATTTTGGTGATTTATTTCTTGTGAGATTGTGAATGGTCATGTAGTTTATTTTACATCAGTTAACTTTGAAGAACGGTAAATAGCAGTTTATTTACTTGATAACATCACATTCTAATAAAAGCAATATAAGACGGTTTAGTTCGGTATTGAGCTATAGCATATTAAGTGCTGCTGTACTAAGCTTAGTATACCTGAAAAAAAACAACACAGAATATTTTTTTTGGTTTTTTCTTTTACTGTACTGTAAAAAATGTTTTTTAAATCTAGTTATAAATATTGAATATTAAAAATTGTTTTTGGTTTCCATTTGGGCGTTAATGGGTTAAAGAGGCAAACTTATAAACTACAAGATCAGCTACAAAACCAATAAAAAAACTAATACTACTATTTAGACTGTATCTTTTGTCAAAGCAGCAATAAGCGAAAGTATTGTAAAGCAAAGAATCAACATTTAACTTATTTGGTTCTCTGCTGGTGGACAATTATTTCACGAACATCATGTTCTTTTTTAATTAACAAAAATTAATGCAAAAAACAGTAGAATTATTAATAGAATTTAACTTTGCTAAACTAAAGCGCTCCTGATGAAACAAAATTTATTTAAAAAAAAATGTATCTTTCTGACTGAAGTTTCGCGGAGTTTCAGACAATATAGCAATAATTAATTTGTAGTTTTGACCAAAAGAAAAAGTGTACCGTTGTTAAGAATACACTGAAACATAAAAAATATTAGAAACTGTCAGTACACTCAAGAGTAGCATTTTTTGCAATATACATACATACTGCCTTAGTTGTAGGTTGGTGGAGAGAAGGGAAAAAATTCAATTTACACTGATATTACCACAACCTTAAGGAAGGAGAAAGTGTCAACTCTAAGGACACTGTTTTCTGAAAATTTTGAAAATCTGGCTAGTTTTGATATTGTTTCATGGAAGAAGTTTCTGAATTGCATAAACTGGTAATATAGTCGGGTAATATCGTCAAGTCGAGTTTATCATCACTCTAATCAACAATGTCTTCATTACATTATTATCATCAAACTAGATCGGAGGCAATTCCAAATCTCTACGATAGTATGAGATTTATTGTATTCTCTTGTGGATACAATTTGTTTAATATACATAGTTACTACTCTCCAGCAGCAGCAGCCGAATAAGATCAGGTGTCACAAGTCTTTTCTTAGTCGCAGCCACTTTACTGTTTATTTTTTTAACATCATTCTTGTCACCAGTGGAAGCTGAAAGAATATTTTCTTCGAATACAGTAGAGTCGCTGGGCTGAATACCAATTCTAACTTTCAGCTTTTGTGTTTCGTAGAAACATTTCATAATGAAAGCCATAGGGAAATATTAATAGTTTTACTTTTAAGACTACTATGTACGCAAGTTTAGCAGGTATGCTAATGCCATGTCATGCAAGTCAGGCTCTTGCATTTTCGGCAAAAAGAGGTTGGATATCAGTGGGTCGATTAAACTGACCATAAAATGGAAGAAGCGTGCAATGAACTTTCTTAACAGAGCACGCATTTTGATAATAAAATTCAATAAATTGCAAGCTTTGTTCGTTTGTAAGACGATTCATGGTTAAATTATAGACCAAACTGAAGATGTTTGACAGTGAAACAAAACACGAAACGTGCGTCAGCTGTTTAAACCAGTGTTGCCAAAAAGATAATAGCTAAAAAATCACACTTTACATCTCAGATAAAACTCACATCGAACTAACTTTCCGTAAACCAAGTTTCCTATTAGGTATCTGAATTCTGAGTTTCGTACCAATCCACTATTAACAAGACATCTAGAATTTAAATTCAGTTTTTAAATACATACATACATACATAACTGGCCTTTACAACCCTGTGTCAGGATTACGGCCTAGCTTCTCGCAGCACTCATGTTGTGTGTGTCAATTTTTATCCATGAGTACCGGGACCTACAGTTTAATGTCGACTCCGAAAGACAGACTTGAGAAGCTTGTTCATGGCAATCAGTTACTCTCAGAGCTTTTGCCAGAAGACTGCTGAGAGGTAGTCGCCGAAAGAAATATTTTTTTAATATTTCTTTTTTTTGAAGATGTCAGAGCCTGGAGTCGAACCCAGAGCCTATGTCTTAGTAAGCCAACACACTAACCACTAGACCACGGCGACTAAATAAATAAATACTTAAATACTGTCTGAAAATTAACCAAAGGTTGGATACCGTAATACTAAGATGCCTAGTATGCAACCGACTTCATAATATACAAGTAAAGTGAAATTAAATTGTTAAATTTCCACTGTACATTCATATAAGCGTATTATTCTCACTAATAGCGCAATGCACTATTGTTATTGCTCATTATATTAAAGGAATAATCGATAATTCTGATGTTGACTATTCCAACTATCGTAAATAACAATAAGTGAACAGAGAAATCGATAATTATGTAGAAAACAATGCTATTTTGGTCAAGACATGTTACTGAGTCGTCACTTTTTTAGGTAATATTTACCTTATTTGAGCCAAGTAAATTCTAAATTTGCTTGAATTGAGAAATCGAAACAGTGATTTACTATAAACATATTAAATTATATGCACTCGTATGTCGCCGTGGTCTAGTGGTTAGTGTGTTGGCTTACTAAGACATGGGCCCTGGGTTCGACTCCAGGCTCTGACATCTTCAAAAAAAGAAATATGAAAAAAATATTTCTTTCGGCGACTACCTCTCAGCAGTCTTCTGGCAAAAGCTCTGAGAGTAACTAATTGCCATGAACAAGCTTCTCAAGTCTGTCGTTCGGAGTCGACATTAAACTGTAGGTCCCGGTACTCATGGATAAAAATTGACACACACAACATGAGTGCTGCGAGAAGCTAGGCCGTAATCCTGACACAGGGTTGTAAAGGCCAGTTATGTATGTATGTATGTATGTAACCGAAGTTTATATAAAAAAATTTAAAATTTTTTTATTTAGAGAGGTTTAAAGTTCTCCATATATTTTATATTTGATATTTTCTTAATTATCAAATTTATCTTTGACGTAAATCCAGTTTAAGTTATTGTTGTATAAACCAGCAGCATTTATAACATTACTGCAGCAAAAAAAAAAAATTTTTTTCCTTTTAAACTACATACATACATACCCACATATTTCATTTATAAAAGAGCAAAAAGCACAGAGAGATATAATAACGTCTGCAGCAAAAATCATAAACATTTGCCAACAAACATGATCCTGTTTGTATTTATTATTTTTCAGCTAGTTAAATAAGATTTAAAGCCTACAATAAACTGTAAATATGAATGGTTGTAAAAAAATGGGTTTAAGTTATACTACAATAACAAAAAAAAAACGAATTACAGCAAAACAAAACAAAAAAAAGACAGGCAACACCACCATCACCAACATCAGCAGTCTTTAGTAAAAACTACAATAGCAGCCTGTAGCAACAAATCCACAAATATATACTCGTACATACGAGTATATCCTATTTATAACCATACAGCCTCCTAGGGTAACAGTGTTGTTTACATATATATTTTACAACTTTATGATACATTTTTTGCGGTTTAATTTAAATATGAAAATACAGCCTCATTTAAGCAGATCAGTAACCATGCCACAAAATAGTACTAAAAGTAGCAACAGCACCATTAGACTGGCTTGGCTGCCAGGCATAAAAAATAAAATCATGACTGTAGCTGTTCCAAATATGCCATAGCATAGTTGAGTTTCTTCTGCAAAAATAAATACATTTGTATGTACTTCGGTAAGTTTGTATGTATGTGCGTATGTATAGTTGGAGTAAAGGTTTATAAAGTCATAATTTAAATTGTCAAAAATATAAACAAATTTGTTGATAAAGAGGATTTGATGATATAATATGCTTAAAGAGACTTTTTTATGCCAGTGTAAACGAGAGTGTCATAATAAATTTAATGTTAGTCGTCCTCAATAGATTTATTTTAATAACACTAACACTACTCTGTCTCACTCTATCTCTCTCTCTCTCTCTCTCTGTGGAATAACTTATATTATAGGGTATATGAAATTGCTAAAAAAGAAAAAAGATGGTAATTTTAAAACTGTTCGCAGTATTTATAAATAATTCAGAAACGGCCTTTTATATTTAGACGTACAACTATTACATTTTAAATTTCGTATATAGTCGTATAAACAATTTAAAAAAAAGAACATTAAACTGGTATATGTAATTGGTTATGCTAATAATCAATGAAATATACTCAAGAGGATGAGAATTTTTAATCTTTAGATTTTTATTTTTTCACAGAATTGTAAAGTATGTATATAAGACAGGGTTGCTTATTGGAATAACACATCGCACAAATAACCTTCACTGCTTTGCGGATATATACGCACCCTTTTGTTAAAATATTTTTATGGCTTTTCTCGATAATAAATTTCTTGGATGGAGCGTAAACAGCTTTGATTTAAAATAACTTTATAAGCAAAAACTTAATCTAGGGGACAAACGAGGGAATACAGAAACAAGAAATATTTCATTTCATATTATTTGTAACTGTATTGCATGTATCACCGTCTTTTTGAATACATATTGGCTTTATAAGTAGCATTCAATTAAGTAGAAAGAACTGTTGTATCATGTAACAGTTGATGCACGAATAGGCCTATTTAAAAAAAAAAGATTTTGTCCAATTGTGCCTTTTGCTCAAACGTCGTACTAAACAGTGAAACATTATTCAGACATCACACGGTAGTTTTCCGGGCAATATTGGTGTCTCTTAAAGATATTAAAATAATTCATTCTACGAATTGTCCTCGATCTACAGCTCCATTTTACAGACCCCTAAACTATCAGATGTCAAAACGTTCTTTGTTCAGTAATGCCAAAAACTTCTAGAAAAGTGGCAATAAATTTAAACCTTACGTTGGCCTTAGAATGTTCGCAATAGTGTAGCTGAATGGCCGACCATCTCAACTCGTCGTCGTGCTCAAGAATTGCACTTCTCTATGATGAACATTATGATGTAGAAGATATCTGGTTTCAATAGTACGGTGCCACTTGCCACACATCTAATGAAACAATGGCTCTTTTGCGTGACAATTTCAATGACCGTATTATTTCACGTGTTGACGATGTCAATTGGCCGCCAAGATTATGTGATTTGGCAACGTTGGACTTCTTTCTTTGGGTTTATTTTAAAGAATAAGCCAGTAAAAAGTCAAGAGCTAAAGGATGAGATAGTTCGGCATATTACCAACATAGAACCTCAATTATGCCTCAGCGTCATAAAAAATTTGGACCATTTGGCCGACATTTTGTTTCATACATAAGTGAACCATACCAAATTATGATAATAAAAAGAAATGCCAATAATTTTCTAAATAATTTGTATTTCATTCAAAATCAACATTGTCCCTTAAAATTTAACCACTCTTTATATTACAATTAAACAAATTAATTGTATGAACTGAACATCAATTCGGATAATTAAAAAGTACTAATTAACTGATTAATTGAAATTGTTGGAGTAAAACCTTTTTTATAGCAAAACATGTTTCAAATCATGAGATAAATATTATGTATAGGTTGCAATCATAAAGCCTATTTTGGTAATTCTAGACCGCGTACTTAATATATTTCATTTACTCAAGAAACCACCTTCGTAATGTGTAATTTATTATATAGTTCAGGAATTATGGAATTGTTTAATTTATGTGTCTTAAATAAACAATTTTTGCTTGTTTGTTTTCAGTTGCCGAAGCTATAAAAAGCTTTAGAATTTAACAAAATTTATTTTCTGTAAATATGTTGGAACAAGTCATTGAAGATGCACTTCATTTCAACACAAACTTGTATGAATATTGCACATCTATATATGTATTCATAGAGTTAAACTTATTATAACCATTTACCTCAATCAGTGCTATTCCAATTTATAAGTACCGGGTTTCGTGGTTTCAAAAGTATGGGACTGGAATTCGACATCTTTCAAACTAAGTTGTTAAACCAATTTTTTTCTTTTCAGCTGAAAGTCTGGCATTGACGAAAATGGATCGCCTAACTATCACACAACATATAAAAATTATCAACACTTACTACAAACTGGAGCGGTTACAAATATTGTAAGGCCTGGGCATCACCGTTTCGTTCGTTCAACTGAAAATATCGCTGCTGTGAGTGAAAGTGTTGCCAAAGACCCGAATGTGTCGATACCTCGTCGTTCTCAGGAATTAGGACTGCCTTACGGCACATTTTTTTGCCTGCTATTGAAGAATACAACTTGGAGAATATGTGGTTTCAACAAGATGGTGCCACATGCCACACAACTCGAGCGAATATGGCTTTATTGAAAGAGACAATTCTTGGCCGCGTAATTTCTCATCGTGGCGATATCAACTGGCCACCAAGATCATGCTATTTGACACCATTAGCTTATTTAGTGGGTCTACGCGAAAGACCGTAAAAAAATGTTTTATATATGTTTTATTTACGTTTACTTTTGAAACCGCAAAATGGATAACCCTTTATTTTTCCAGATAAGTTGTAATTATCAAGGATCACTCTCACTTGCTTTTTAATATATGCACTACTACAAATAGTATTCCAAGTAATAATTCATATTATGCAGACTAAAAGCTGTTTTGTTATATAATATTGCTTTTCTATGGTATTTGTTCTATCAATAAATAACTTTGAGATATTTTACAAGGCATTTTTAATATATAAGTTAGTTTTTATTATTGTGAAAATAATTTAATCTTTTTCGACAATTTAATGAAACAATCTTTTTATTCAAATATTTTTTCAGGTGTGACCATAGAAAAATATGTTTCCCTAACTGATATGTTTTATTGATTGAATGAAACTAAAATAAAAAACATGTTGTGTGACCACAAACCAAAACAGAAACGGTAACTAACGGTTATCAGTTAAAAATTAAATTGTAAAAATCATTGTGTCAGAACTGACTTATACATACAAAAGTTGGTATTCATCAAACAACTCCCGTTAGGGTACTCTTGCCAAATCTGTGGTTTTATTGAAAGAATAGTCAGCAATCGGATTTTAATTGTTATTTTGCGACGAATTTTTTATATTCGTCATAAAATAAAATACATTTTATTTTTCCTTCAAAAAGTAACAGATATTTTAGGAGTTTTAAAGAAATTTATTTTTAAAGAAATTTATTTTTAAATTGTTTCACAAAATTTAAGTTTTTTCTTAAATATTAAAATCAACTCATAACTTTGCTCACACGCCAAGGCAAAAACGTATTTAAATAAGAAAATTAACGTTTATTTTATTTGATCATGAATTTCAATTGTGGAAAATTAGCTCAAGTCCCTTCACAAATATGTAAAACTTATGTATGAATCAGTACATAAAATACAGTGTAACATGCATAAGACTCTACCCAATGGGCCTTGTCTTTTGTCTTTAAGACAAAATGTCTGTTGAAAAGCAAACCGTTAACGCTTTTATAAAACACATGTCGTACTTAATATGCACGATAATTTCGATCTAGCTGCGTTGACTACAATTTCTAAGAATATTTCTTAGTATAATAAAAAACCACAGTATATAGTATATGATGATTTCATTAAGATTCTGAAGAGCTAGCATCCGTTAATTTTAGCCCTATTTTTACTGATATAAAAATGTAACAAATGTTTCCAACATCAGCTTCTAGGGCTCATACACAAACACTAAAAGAAAACTGTGGAAATCAATAACAAACAAATGGGTATATTAAACAATTTAAATTTCTGCATAACAAAAATTTAAAAAAAATTTTCGTTACAAACATTTTAAAAATCTTTGCGTTTGTTTGTGGTTAAATTTTCGTCTTGCAGATTTTGTTGTTTTAACTTATAAATGCATACATACATACATAATTGGCCATTACAACCCTGTGTCAGGGCTACGGCCTAGCTTCTCGCAGCAATCATGTTGTGTGTGTTATTTTTTATCCATGAGTACTGGGACCTACTGTTTAAAGTCGACTCCGAACGACAGATTTCAAAAGCTTTTTCATGGGAATCAGATTCTATCAAAGCTTTTTCCAGAAGACTGCTAAGAGGTAGTCGTGGAAAGAAATACTTTTTAGTATAACTTTTTTTCAAGATGTCAGAGCTGAGGTTTGAGCCCGGAGCTATTGTCTTAGTAAGCCAACACACTAACCACTAGACCACAATTTTATATCAATCTCTCTAAAAGAAGGATATATCCAATATTTCGGTATTAATTTTTTTTTCTACAAAATTTGTTAAAACAATAATAATAGGGGGTTCATTTTCGTATATTTTTTTATGTTTTCCTAAGAAACATTCTAGCGATGATGTATGTGGTTAGAGATGGTTTTAGGTCATTAATAATAGAAAATTTGTCTTTGAAAAAATATAAAAGCTCGTAATATCTTCCCAGTTCTGAAGTTGCCATTGTTTCTTTTTTGAAGTTTTCCCAATTATGACTTTGTTCCTTCCTCCCTTCATTAAGTAGTTAGAAATTTAATAATTTATTGAACACTTCGCTAATAGTTATGCCTACTGGGTATCAAATTCATTCACTTTTTTCATTACACGCTAAATATTACATATTTATATATATTTGTGTGTATGAGCATATTTCATTATATTTAAAACTTTGCCGAATACTTTTACCGTTTCGTTGTCGTTGTCGTTTTCTTAACTTTATCTTTTCCTTCCCTACTCATTTTGTTTGGTCGCAAAGTTTACATAAAGAAAAGTATGGCCATAAATAACAATGGCAAGTTACCCTAATATTTTTTTACAGTTCCTGCTTACGGATGATGGTGCTGACGCTGTTGCTGGTAGAAATGATTAAACCAACTTACAAAAGAAACCGATGATATTGAGGCATTAAATGAAAAAAAAAAAAAAAATAATAATAATAAAACATAAAAGGCAATCAGGCAGTTACGGTGCTTTATTGGTTGACAGTTTGCTTGCTTGTTGCCAATGTAAGACAAGCTAAAGGAAGGAAGGAAGTAAAACAAAACGAAATGAATGCTTCACACACGAGCTCATCAAAGTGCGTACTTTGGGATTTTATATTTAGATTTCGCATGCAAAAGTGACTTTAAATAAAATATATAAAACGTTTTCTTTATAAAAACTCCCATCCCAAATATGCTAAAGGCGAATAAAAATACAATTATTCTCCTTTAGTTGCAACCCACACTTTGTTTTGGAAGATTAAATTTTGGAAAATTTCACAAATCACAATTTATATTGATTAAGAAAGCAAAAAAATTAATCATAAAAGAAAAAAATCCAAATAAAATCACGTTAATGATTGGAAAGTAATAAATTAAAAAAGAAAAACAGAAATATAACAACAAATTGTACAGAATTGTTAAGAAATTAGTTAAATCTCTTAAGATATTAGGGAGTGTAAAAGTAATTTATTAAATAACTATATATAGTGCTAAATAGAATAGCAAACATATATGTCTAACTGCGTTTATATATATTTTTTTTAGCCGAACTTATTATACTTTTTATGTGTTCTTTATGCTTTGTTTTAAGATATTTTCTGTCGTCCGAACTTACAACACAATTTTACAATCAAAAACACCAAATATCTACAAATTATTGTCAGCAGTTGAAATACTTTAATTTGCCTTCCTCTTTTATATATTTCAGTATAAAAAGTTTTCGTTATTGTTCATTAAATATTAAAAAAATAAATATAAACATAAAAACAAAAACAAGAATTTCACTTCAAGTAACAAGTTTGAACGGTTTTATCACTAATATTTCAATTCCCTGCTGTGTAAGTGCTTTTTGATTTAAGCACGTTAAAACTTTCAAAAAGGATAAGTAAAGAAAAGGTCGTTTTTTAATAGACTTCAAAAAATTTATTGATGCTTTTTCGTATTAAAGTATTAAAATGAATTTAAAAGTTTTATCCAAAAGAAGTAGAGAAAGACATTTTAAGTTTTTAAGCAATTCTAAAAGATTATTAAAATTTAAATGCTAACTCTGTAAGAAAAACCCCATTATATTATTAAACATTTAAAATATATATTTTTGGTTGTGCTTGTAGAAGTTAAATATAGAAAAATAAATAAAAATTCTATGTTAATTTATTTAATTTTTAATATGACTTTAGTCTTATTACTATTAGCACCGAGCATGGTTATAAGACACTGCTACAGAAATTTTTATTGTGTTTCGAGTGTACTCTTCATTCATCAAATCTACTGCTTCTTAACGAAACACCAGTGGTGGATATATCAGCCATCCAGTGCATTTACTTTTTAAACACATGCGTTTTAATCTAGTAACAACCTAATATTCACACAATTCGTGTCCTGCTACTGCTGACACCTTCAAGGACTGTCCACAAACATTTATCTCTATTTTCTGTAAACGCGCTCTCTTAATTTAATGAGGTAGGTAACTCCATTAAGAGCTGTAGACTCTGCCTTCTGTAATACAGAACTCAGAATTCCACCCAAATTTTAGAGTACTTACCGCAACGTGGCTTAACGTGACTAACATCCCTGTGACTAACATTCCAGTGTTGTAAGTAATGGTTAACTACCCAATTTCTAATAAAATTCCTAATTGTAGAATATAAAGTTCCAGGAATAATTTTGTAGTAGAGGGAAAAAGGATGTGGACTTTTGATTTAAACTTACTAATATCATATCTGAAATCAATTTGAAAAAAAGTTCCTACTCTAACCCGGCGTCATGGGGGTTGGATCAAAATTACCCGCACCTTTGTAAATTGCTTGTGGTATAATAACTGTACTTCTCCTCTCTTTGGTTTTCTCAGTAGCTGAAGATATTTACTTAATCTAAATATGTTGAATTTTAAATCGGTCAGATTTCGATTGTAATGCAAGTTACAAGCGCTGAAATTTAAAAAGGGTAAATATGACCCAACCCCACAGTCAACATAGCTATTTTGCGCCATGTGTATATTATGTGTTTTGCTAATAAAATTATATTTTAAGTTAAAAAACTTCACAATAGTATTTAATATAATGGCATAATTATGACCCAACCCCAACGTCTTTGTAACTAATTTCCACCCCATGACGACGGGTTAAGAATGCGAACCGCAAGGAAATAATTTGCTGTTGATTAATTAATCTATGGATAGTGTTATACTTTCAGTGTATACTTTGTAGTCGGCGTGGTCTAGTGGTTAGTGTGTTGGCTTACTAAGACTTGAGCCCTAGGTTCGACACCCAGCTCCCACATCTTAAAAAAAAAGAAATATGAAAAAATTATTTCTTTCGGCGACTACCTACTACTACCAGTCTTCTGGCAAAAGCTCTGAGAGTAATTAATTGCCATGAACAAGCTTGTCAAGTCTGTCGTTCGGAAACGATTTAATACTGTAGGTCCCGGTACTTATGAAGAAAAATTTATACACACAGCATAAGTGCTGCGAGAAGCTAGGCCGTAACTCTCAAACAGGGTGGTAATGGCCAATTATGTATGTATGTAATCAACCCCAAAAAACCCGCACAAGAAAGTTTAAATTAGATGATGTTGTTGTTGTTCTCCTTTATCCAACTCCTAAGATAATTCTTGGATACTGCTCTTTAACTGCCTTTCTGACATGAGAGACACTGCCAGAGAGCTATTGCTCTTTGCTAGCTTAGCCAGTTGAGTCCTTGCAGTGTAAGCCTCTACCCCAACGACAAGATGATTATTCCACTTAGTTATTTTATTCTTAAGTAAAATGCCATACCGATCTCAGCACATATGGTAATGGCCATGATATTAGTTGGAAAATACTTAATAAGTCTATCAGTGGGATGGACAGATCATGAATCTCAGCACAAAATAACAGTTCATCTTACAGCCATCGGTGTATAAATTTAGATAGAATTAACATTGAACTATTTGGTATTTCGACTTGTAATCTTCTACAACAGCACAAATCTATAAGAGTCAGGTCTAAAATAGGGTTTTTGACCACTTTGCCAAGATTGGCAAAACATTGTTGTGTGATGTTTGCTTGCTGCAGAACATGGAACCACACTCATCACAGTAATGCGAGATTGTCTCATGATAACTCGGCAGAGTCTGCTATCGAACATAGAATTTAATAATTCAAAAATGACATTCTTGGGGATAGACCATAAGAACAGCGAACTGCTCATAGTTCCCCTGTCATCTTTAGTACAAAGGGATACCTTAAATAAAAGTATTGTTTATATATTCAAAAAATAAAGCACAGTCCACTCCTTAGAATATCTTTAATGTTCTCAAAAACACTCTGACTTGGCACAATAACTGTACCCCTTGTGGTAAGAAGAAATATTTTTATGCATTACTCAGACTTACAGACTTCTTAGATTAAGATAACTTTTTACAAAAACTTACTTTATTCATGGTCAGCTTTACGGTTTTGAAATGTTTGTTAACTCTGATTCTGCTTCCCGACGTCGAATAAATGCTATATTTAACAACATTATTAGATGTATGTAATTGTTTAAAAAAATTTATTTTTACGTTCTTATTTTTAATTATTTATATAGAGTACCCTTTGAGAAAACTACAGTATCCCAGGTTGGCTATATGGTTGAAGAATTTGTACTAATTCCGAATCCGTCTCCCCGCCATGACTAAATTAGATATGGTAATAGTTTCAGAAGATCTGCAGCTATCTTTTTTATAATTATAGTTTATAATTATATAATTATAATGGAGTATCATTTGTAGTAGTCGCCGTAGTGTTGGCTTACTAAGATTGCTCAGGGTTCACACCACAGTTCTGACATCTTGAAAAAAAGAAACATGGAAAAAAATAATTCCTTCTCCGACTACCTCTTAGCAGTCTTCTGGCAAAAGCTCTCTGTAGTTCGAAATCGAATTTAAACTGTAGGTCTCGGTACTCATTGATAAATAATTGACACCCACAACATGAGTGCTGCGCAAAGCTAGGCCGTAACTCTGAAGGAAGGTGGCCAATTATGTCAGTATATTTGTATGAGTATCTATTGGGAAATTTTATAATTTAGTTTAAAGCTGCATAATCTTTATTTTCATTTAAAATAGACTTTTGTTATATTTAATTACAATAAAATACAGGCCGTGATATCACATACTGACAAATACTTTTCTATATCGTTTTCATTAACTTTGTTTCTTTTCTAAAATGCCTAACTAAATGAATTTTCAAAATAGTATTAAAGTCATTAACTATAAATTTAAATTAATAAAATAAATAGTTATAAATAATTGCATTTACAAACATAAGCATACGTATACGTATACGTAATATTAATTGAAAAGCCCATTGAATATATCATACGTTATGGTATTGCCAAATTTTGTATTATTTTAATTAAAAAGAATTTCATCAACAAAACTAATTTCTCTAATTGGCTCTTTAAATAAATCAATTGAAGAAAATCTATACTCAAATTAATTTATTTATTATTAATGAAAAATACAAGTCTCAATGATTGTCCAGTAATTTGTATTTTGACTTAAGTAGTAGTAAAGCCAAGAATATTTACTAACTAAACAAATAGCCAAATACTCAATAGTATTTTATGCCAAAGCATTTGTAATGAAAACAATAACTAATTAAAGTAAAAACTACAAAACAAACGATTGAAATTATAATGAAAAACAATTAATAAACAAACAAAAAATATTAATAATTACACTTGAATAGTTATATGCTAATTGTTATTACCAATTGCCAATTGTTTTAGTCCACGTGGCTTCCTCTTGGTTTATTGTAAACTTTTTTTAACTTTTGCAATATTCATTTATAAACAAACTATCGTTTAATAAGCATTTAATAAAATTATAATTTTGCCATAATATTTAGATTTTAAGAGATTCTGTTCAGTGCTATTATTAACCCTACAGTACAAAGCAAATATTTTGAGTTTTTAAGGGTTATGTCTTGTCCACGTACAAACTGAAATGAAGTTTAATGGTGATTCGTCTTTGTCAACGTGTAGCGTTTACCACTATTGTGGTATTATTCACATTTTATCCGCTGTTCGTTTGTTATTAAATACTTGAGTGGTTCTGACAATACAAACACTTACAATTAATTCAAAAACACAAAAAGGAATTGTCAACAGCAATAAATAAAAGTCTGACTAAAGTAAAACTTATTAATAAAGTGATTATAGGAAACAAAACAATTAAAGTAAAGGCAGGGTTTGCCAGTGATTTAGAGACGAATAGAACCAGGTTCAATAGACGTGCCACACATTCTCTAACGATACTAAGTATTTGCCTTTTTCTAATTAGGAAGAGAAATTAAAGAAGAGTTGTTTAGCAACAAAATTTCCATAAAATTTATTTACTTTTCCTAACTAGTCCACGAGCCATGAACCAGCTACCCAGAGTTACTAACACCATCGAAATTTACGCAGTATATGAAAAGGAACTCTTATTTAAGTAAATAATTTTAAAGAATTTTAGAAAATATTCTCGAATATTATTTCTATTTTACTAGCCTTTAAAATAATATTAAAAATTTGTACTTTCAGACTAACAACATTTATTACTTTTGTTTAAATAAATAAACGGAAAGCAAATTAAAGAGAATGCAAAACCTTTTTATTTCCATTACAACTAACAATGGCAGCATGCATTTTAAAATTTTCCATCCACAGAAAACTTTCCATTTATATGCTGTTTTTAACTGATATTTAAACCACAAACGGTATTAAAAAATTAAAAACAAACATTTTATGTGAACGTTTATCCACAGGAATTTTCAAATTAAATAAGTTGTAAAGAATTTAACATGAACCGAAGGAAAAAAAATCAACAGAAATAAAAGGAAATAAAAATAAAAGTAGTGAGTAAAGCATTTTATTAGAAAAAGCTAAACATTAAATGAAAACAGAAACGAAGAGACAAAACTGAAACACATATTTTTTTTTTTTTTTTATAACAAATGCTCACCTAATCTCATTAGAAAATATCTTTTACGAGCTTATGCAAGTCAAGTTAACATTTCATTTTATGACGAAAACCAGCAACAACAAAAACAGAAAACTTAACAACAACTTTGAACAAGAATAATACGTTTAAGAATACTAACACTAACAAGTATACAAAAATATAAAAAGAAGAATATAACCCAACCACAATTGCTGTATACAAACGATAAGTTACAATAAAACTCTGTGTAAGACCTATACTTCACAACAACAACAACTACTACTGAAGAAATAAAGTTAACAGCAAAGTTTAATGGTTGTAAGAAACAAAACACAAGAGGAGAGTGAAAAAAATAAAATAAAAAGAATTGTTGAAGATGTTGATGGAAAAGTAAACAGAAAATAGAAACAAAAACAAAAACAACAAAAGTAAATAGCAAACATTGAAAGACACAATTTTTATTTTTATAATAATACATACACATTTAAACCCACATATATACAAATATGTGTATGTGATTGTGTTATCTAATGTCAGTTAGTTTGTCAGTCAGTAGGAGATATTCATCGTTACTGCTCTATACACACTGTAGGCGTTTAATCCCTTTAGGAATTTATCCTAGAACTCAAGCCAACAAAAAATTAAAATAAATACAACCATTGAATATAAAAACGTACACCCATGCATACATATATTTACATAACTACGCATACCTAGACAGGAGTATGTGTGTATATATAATCTATATTTGGCATTATTTTTCATTATTCTATAAAATTTTGTGTAAACTGAAGAAAGCAACAAATAAAAATAAGAACAAATACTTTCCAAATAGAATATTAGAAGTTTTGAAAAGAAAAAAAATAAAAAACAAAATTTTAAACAACAAAAAATCATAAAAAGAGTAGAACAGTTCAGATTAACGTGAAACTGTAGTATAACGAACTACGCAAATACGAAAAAACTATTTGCCGGGTTCTTTTAAGAACACCTCTTTTCTATAAAGTTTTTTATACTAAAATACTCCATATCTAAATCTTACGAAGAAATTCTCAGCTGTAAGGCCTCTATATATCAAAGTTTTCATTCAGAAACCTCTGTACAACGAATTAAATTATTTTCGTGTTAATTATAAAGACCAGGGTGTCAAGAAACCGAAGCTCGGTGTAGTATAGAAGACCAATGTCTTTGGTGAGCATCAAATCCACAAGCCTCTTACTAGCAGACTAACACACTACCCATTATATCCTTAAGGCACTCGAGTTTAAAATAAAAAACATTTATTTTAAGCAAAAAAAGAAAATTCCGCTTTTAAAACAATAAATACAAAATCTATTTATTTGTTTACAAATGTAGTCAGTTTTGTTTCAATTCTGATTAAAACGAGTGCACTAAAGTATAAGTTACTATTTTATTATCATTACGGCCAGCACTTAGGGGATGACCCCTTTTCATGCAGGACATTGTAGTGGTCTAGGAAAACACGTTATGGGAAGCGGGAATGTGAGAATAGTATTTGTGGACATTTGATTTAAACCTACTAAGAACGTAATTGGCAGGAAAAACATTCAACGGAAGCTTGTTCCATAGTCGAGCGGTGCGGCTAAAGAACGAATTCTCTCTAATTCGTTGTGTGATTCACTTGGCAGTAAACCACAAAAGGATGTGCTCTGAGAGAGGCACGAGTAATTTTCAAAAATATTCGATTATCAGGAAACAAGTCCTTTTCTTCATTAGATCATATCCTATGGTAGTAGTGATAGAACAATGAAACGCACGTGCTCCAACGTATCTATGGGCTTGAATACCCTACCGTCGCTTATAAGCATTGGATTGGATTGGCGTTACATTAGCAACCTTCCAGTTAAATGGAAACACACCGACATGATAAGCCGTACTGAAAAACTTAGCTAATGGACACGGAAACATCGAAGAGAACAGCTTCAGAAAAATATTGTGGTGTTTGTGTACTTGTACTCACCCCTTAGATATGATATATACATACATATACTTATATAGCGTATGTCTGCAATAAAATATAAGAACGTTTTTTTCTAATAATTGTATGTTTAACAAATTTATGTTGGTCAGCATAAAAGCAAAGTCTGTGCTTTGTCAATGTTTATAAGTAGAATTTTTTTGTTTATGAATATAATTTCAAGGTCGGAAATTTCTTTGATATGTATTAATACAACTTATTATACTGAACTATTAGTATATAAGTTAATAACTTTTATTAATAAAACCAAAATTGATAAGAACATTGAAATTATTGTATCTTTTAATTCTCAAAACCGAAAGGGTGTTTTGATGCTCCTTTAATGCGGCAGAAGTGCTTTGTACTTAAAAACAAATCTTTTTTCTCTTTTAATAAATTTTTGGCTTTGGTAACTCATTTATGAAGAATAAGATGAGTGTGTTACTATGGTAGATACCAAATTATTACTTACAGATTATATGAATTCTCATGCGATAAATAGTGAGATAAATAATAAAAAATGAGATAAATAGTGCGACTAGAAATGATATACAATACTGTATGATTCTCTTACCTTGTAATAAAAATTTAACCCTCCGTCACGCACATGTTCCGATAGTCACATACCTAGCGCATGCATCTGGCCAGATGCACTGTGTGTTATAATACATCTTTATGATAAATATGTAATTTTAGCGATAACATTATATTAATATAACTTTATTTTACGTATGTAAAATTTTTTTTCCAACTGAATGGCAAAAATAATTCAACTGATGCAAATAGAAAAAAGTAACAGTTTTTTGTATTTGATTTAATTGCTGCAAAGGTATGTATTGTACTATGAAGAACGTGGGGTGTAGCCAAAAATCTGAAACTTACAACAACGCAAAGTACCCACAAAATTCACTTTGAGTTGATTTGCGTAAACAAAGGCAAAAAAATAAAAAAATGCAAATAAATCTCATTATTCTCCATACGAAATACACGTGCATCTTGCCAGAGGCATGAGCTACGTATGTGATCTCTAGATGAAGAAATCCACATAAATTGTTTTTTTTTTTTTTTTGGTTTTTTTTTAATATTTTTTTTTTTTTTTTTTCAAAAAACGTTAGCTAACAATAGTTGTAGAGGGTACTTAAAGACACAAACACCTAGCTAAATTAGAAACTTGCTTAAATCAGTCTTAAATTCGTAAAAGGTCTAGCCAGATGCATGCACAGGACGGAGGGTAAATAAGTAAATTCCGTATACGAACCAAGAAAAATTCAAAATGAGAGTCTAAAATCTTTGGGTGTAAGTTTGAAATACCTCTTCTGGAGAATTTACTTGTTGGCAATTATAGTTCAAAGTGTTAATTTTAATAATTAGGTATAAGTTTTAATTTCAAATAGTTGTAATGATAAGAAAATTTGTTAATGTGTACTGCTGCCCGTTCAAAAGAGAATTAAAATTTTTATTAATAATTTACTTTAATAAAAAATTACTTAAATTCATTACATATGTATGTATGTATTTTTTAATTTAATAAATACACATCTGATAATATGTTTGGTAAATTTTACCTCGAATTATGCTTTACTTTTACATTGTAATTCATTCTTTTAGTACAATTCATTACACAGAAAAAAAAAACGTAGTAATGGCAAATCATTTTAACCTTACCGCAAATAGAATTTACATTCGGATCGTTCCCAATAGCAATTTGTATTTGTCGCAACTACAAAATTGCTGTTACATTAAATACAATTGAGCAAATGCAAAAATGGTTTTAACAAATGCAATTGTCTTTGCCCCAAATACAATCCGACAAATGCAAAAACTGTCGTACCAAATACAATTGTCTTTGCCCCAAATACAATTCGACAAATGTCAAAATTTTTTTAAATTTTTAGATTTTATTTACAAACAAAAATAAAATAAAAGATTTTTCAGGAATATATACATACGTATGTACAATGTATTGGTAACTTAGTTTTAATTATATCTAAAATATTAATATAACACATAGTAAGGGAATTGAGGGCACAATATAATAATACATACATATATTATATAATACTTATAAATAATATAATTTACATGTATATAATTTACATAATATGTAAACTATATTTATATACAGTTTTTAAAATCGACTCCGAACGACAGATTTGAGAAGCTTTTTCATGGCAATCAGTTACTCTCAGAGCTTTTGGCAGCAGATTTCTTAGTGGTAGTCACCGAAAAAAATCATTTTTTCATATTTCTTTTTTTCAAGATGTCAGAGCTGAGATTTGAAGCCGGCACTATCGTCTTAGTAAGCCAACACACTAAATACTAGACCGCGACGAAGATATGCTCCTGTAAAAAACTCACATATATTTGCTTTTTTTTCACACGCACGTATTTTTAATACCGCAAACAAAACTCAATCGAATGAGAGAAAATGTCTAAACAATAAAACAAAACTAACTGCGGATTGCATTTGAAAATACAAGACTACTGTTACCACAACAGCAATCCGTATTTGGCGTAAATAATTTTCTCATGTAATCTCAAATAAGAAAACATTTGATTTTAATAAATTGCTGTTGACATGAATGTTTAAATGCAATTACATTTAACTTAAAGAAAATTCAATTTGGATCAAATAATTTTGCTCTTGATTTATGTCAACAGCAATTTTGTAGTTGCGACAAATACAGTGTATTCGCCGAAATTATTTGTGGCAAATAAAATATCATTTAAATCAAATACTTTTTATTTGCGACAAATACAATTTCCTCAACTGCAAAAAGTATTTGCCATAACAACACTTTTTTTTTCTGTGTATAAATTATGCGTTTTTTAAAAAACCAAAACAAAAGAAATATAAAAATTTTTAAAAATGTTTGTGTAAAATCATTCGATTTTATACACTCTACCACTTTTTTTATTAATAAAACACACTACACAGTACTAGTATACCATCCGGACAAGAAGACTTATATACGTTGAGGTCTGAAGGAACCCTGAAGGAACACTGATAAAATGTTTAGTATTGAACGGCATCAATAATAAGTGATTGTTGTAAGCCGCCCAGTACTCTTTTAACAATTTAAAAATTCCCAAAATTATGTGCAACATCAAAGCTTTAAAGTCTAAAAGTAATCAAATAGTATTCCGATTGTAGAAAATGTTTGTCACCAGGATAGCAAAGAAATTTTTATTTAAAAATTTTTTTTTGATTATTTGGAAATTTTGATGAGAACATTATTAATGCAGGCTGACTGATCAGCGAAGTGAAGTAAATTCAAATTCGTTATACCGAGGTTTCACTGTATTATATAAAAACAAAGTCATTGTATTGTCTTATGTTTTTATTAATTTTGGTGTGAATATTTTTTTTTTTTTAACTAAAGTCCAATGACTTTTCAATACACATTTAATTGTCTTCTTCAAAACACTCGTACATTTTATATCGAGTATATATAAATGTCCGGAAAAAAATTTATTATTAGAAAAGCTTGGAATTCTGGCAAACAAAAATTCTATTTACCTATATTTGTCATCATCTGTTCAGAAATACTTGGTCATGCGACAATAACAGGTATTCTTTAGAAAATACTTGACGTGAATAAAAATAAAATTATTTCTTAAATATAGAAATAAAAATTTTTTCTAAAGCTTTTGTTCAGGTAATGAAGTAATAGGTATAAATAATTTCAACTGGCTTAGAACTTTAAAGAAAGAAATTAAGAATATTTTTTGTTATCACTTTTTGCCATTTTGAAATAAATAAAAGTGTCATATAATACATATTTAACATTTAAAATATGCATCCGTGTAGGTGTGCATATGACACGGGCTTTTACTATTTTATAATTTCCTTTTTTCTTTTTTTTGGGTTCTCTGAAGGTGTTATTCCTTTTAGATGCGCTGTGTATTTTTAAAATATTTTTATTTTTTATAATTTTTAAGCCATACTTAACGGCTGTGTAATAATTTTTTGAAATTAATTAAGTACTTATTATAGAGGACAAAAGTGTTTAAATGAATATTTAGAAAATTTTCTCATATCAAATAAATTTTGATATTAACAATTATTCGTGTACAATACATGTGGCATCAGAAACAGCGGAACACATATTGTGTCAAAACGCAGTTATGCGGGGGAGTTAGAGGGGTTAACATATTCTATGAAAATATGTGTCGTGATAATTTTTACAAAGTTTCTGAACATATTATAAACCTCAGATGTAAGGAAAACATAGTTTTATACACCGATATGCTGCAAGACTTGGCCGGAGATGGAAAATTTTAACCGTAAAATTTCTATGTGATCTGTCGAAACGAATAAAAATTGTTCAGTTTTAGTTTGTTTTATATTGGTTTTTTCCTTTATTTTCACTCTTCCTCATTACGGTTAAAAAAATTTAGGTTTTTAACAAGTCCAACGGTTTCAATTCAATATATTTCTTATTAATAATTATCTTTTTATTTTCTGTTCAGTTTATATTTTAATGTACACACGTATGTCTTTCAAGTAATAAAAAAAGCTTTAGAAAAAAAGGTATATTGGCTGCAATAGACACACTCAGCACACTATTGAGAGTGTTGCCATAAGAGAACACTATCAATAGTGAGTGTGAGGCTAATACACTAATGACAACAACTGGATGGTACCGTTGACACATCAACAAATATTAAAATGCTTTTTATAGAATTTTTTAAATTCTATTAATTTAAATGTTGCAATAAAATTCTAAATATATTTGTTTTACCTTTTAAATTACTTTCGATCAATAAAATATCTCTGTAATCTCACACTACTGTTGACATGACCTTACCAGTCGATTAAACTTTATCTGCTTCTTTTGGTGTATTTAAATAAGCGTCTCTTTATTTTTTAGAATTCTTGTTTTGTCTCTGGCGATAGTATTAGATCCACAAGGGTAATAAAATGATGTTTAAATCAATTTTCAAGATAATCAAAAAATTATTTTAAAATGTAAGAAATTTTTCAAGTATGTATAACACATAATGGAAGACAAAACATACTGGATAATTTTAGATGCCTATAGTATTATAAAAATTTCAAGCACTTCCACTCCTCCATTACATGTACTTTAGCTATGATTTCTAGCGCTATTCCAATTATTGGACGACCACTTCTTGTATCATGGTGAATATTGAACGACCACGCTTAAATTCAGCAACCCAATCTTTTACTGTTGCATATGCATAAATGAGTAGAACGATTAGTTCCACTAATTTCTAATTTTGCCATTATAAAAATATCATTGAAGCGCCTTTTTTGAGCAGCTGTTATTATGCAAAAGAGTTGCCTGGACTAAAAGATGAATTTGACACATCTTTATATGACCAGAGTAAGTAAAAACGCAGCGCAGCACCGCTCTTTGGCTCTTTTTTGCTCTTTGCACAAATAGCAGAGCAAACTTTTTGTTGCTCTTGCTCTGCACCAGTTTTTGCTCTGCGCATTACAAGCGCTGCGCATAGAAGGCGCATTTGAATTTTGTGCTTTCTTACGCCACTCTTTTTTTTTTGCGCAGTGCGCAAAAGAGCCAAAAGAGTGCGCAATTACGCATTGCTCATTTACTGTGGTGTAAAATACTTTTGAAGTCAGTAATTTTAATATATAAAAAAAGAAGAAATAATTAAATAAAAATATATATTATTTTATTAGTAATTTCGTATACTTTAGAGTAAAATAATAAAACAATTTTTTCTTTTGTATATTAAACTGGGGCCTTATTCTGTAATTTTCTTAGGCATAAAATTTTGGGTTTTTGAAACAGGCTGGGCATTAGAATATATAAAATTAAAAAGTGTATAGGTAATAGGCACGAAGTTTTTAAATTACAATAAGCGTTCAAGAATTCTATTCGTAGCCAAAAAGTCTTAAAGCTATTTTATATATTTTTAGCGGTAGAGTTTTAGCTTAGGAGAGTTACAGAATAAGGCCTCTGTTTATTTTTTCTTCACGCACATAAATTAGTACAATAAAGTTGTTTCTGAAAATCACACGCGAATATATGCATTCAAATTTTTTCTAAGTATACATACATATGTGAAGAATGAGTGAAAAAAAATTTTATTTTCTTCATGCAAATAAAGGAGTATCATAAATTTTTTTTTAAAGCACGCGAATGTCCCCATTCATCTTTTTTAAGTATATTTATAATGGAAATTGCAATCAGTAATACTGTTTCTGAAAATAAAGTTTCTGAAAAGCTTCCATTAACCGTTTTCATATAGTATGTACTTTCCTTTACTAAATTTCAATACAATGCACAGCATTTAGTAACGGTTTACGCCTGAGTATTGGTCTCAAATAAAAAAAAAATTAATTAATCCATGTTATAAATTATTTAAGAACGAAAGGTTCAAAATAAATCTGCAGTGTCGGTAGCTTAATATGTGAATGATGGTAAAGAAAAGTTTGGATTTCATTTAAGGTAACGAAGACAAAAGAGTACAAATTGAGTGTCCCATACCACTGTTTCAACAAAAATGAGAATAATTGTTTTAAAACATACGGATCATTGAAAACCTTTCCCCAGCGTTTAATATACTGAAGCAACACAGAGATATTTCAAAATAAATTTTAATTAAATTCAAATTTTCTTTTTCAAAAAAAAAAAATGTTTTTAATAAATGAAACTTCCAATTTTTTTTTTTTTTTTTTTTTATTAAAATTCATGAAATCTTAAAAACAATACATTTAAATATTTCATTTATAAATACGTAAAAAACGTATACGTATAAAACAAATGTTATATGTGATTAAAGAATTAATGAAATAATTTATGTTTTTAAAAGTAATAAACGCGCAAAGATAACAAAAAATAAAGGAAAAAAGTTTTCACATATCAACGGCAGGGTAGAAGTTAAACATTTAATTATTTGTTTTTTTATAAAATTTATATTTCTGTACAGTCAGGAATAAAAGTGGAGAGAAAAAAATTTGCATAATTGTATGACTTGTTTGTAAACTAAAACTATAGTTTAATGAAGAAGAAAATAATAGCTGGTCTACTTTTGTGTTACAGTGTACAGTATACCTTGATAACCACATATAATTTAATTTATATATCACAGTACGAAAAAAAAAACCTGACGTATGTTAAATATGATTATGCCATGGATGTATACAAGAGAAGAATATGTACAACAATACACAACACAAGGTAAACGCTATTGTGTTTTATTGTGTGTGAAGATAGATACAACGGCTATAAAAAGAGCTGAGTTTTTGTTTCACAAGATTAATTTATGGCATTATTTAATTAAGCACTTTTTAATTTTTTAATTCCTTTTTTTTTTTTTGGAAGCTTATTATATTAAGATAAAATACAAAAATGTTTTTGTAACTTTAAACAATCATTCCTGCATGTTATGTCTGACATTTGGCCGCAATGCAATGTTGAAATAATGTTGTAAAGCGCGCCAAAATCATGCCTGCAAAATTATTTTTAACGGTTTAAACAATGTAATTTATTTTTGCATACTACGTTAGGTATCATTTCTGCAAATGTCTACAGCAAATGAATAACAAATTTTATTTGTATCTTCAAATAATGTTTTAATTAGACTTCAGTTTATAAAAAACTAAATTAAATGGTTGTAAGTTTGAAAATATCAAGTATTGGCTTGCAAAATAAAGAACAAATCTCGAAACAAATCTTAATATTAAATCTTACAATCTGATAAAATTTAGCTATAATTAGACAAAAAGCAGTTTAGCTTATGTATGGGTGTAAAATAAACCACAGATTTAAACTAAAAACTACAGAATTAGCCAGTGAAGGTCTATAAATTAGCGACCATTTCACTTAAATTAGCATAAAGGTTTAATTCCTTATTATAGCTTTTTAATGACTACCATTAATAGTTCTCCGTTATACACTCCTCCGTTTTTTATCTTTCTGGTTATCAAACAATAGATTTCTTTTTTATTAAGGAAACATCACCTACTAATGCAGTACTTTGTTCTACATATTAATTTTTTTCAAGATGTCAGAGCTGGGGTTAGAATCCAGTGCTCTTGTCTTAGTAAACCAAAACACTCACCACTAAACCACTGCCTAGGAAAATATGTTATATAAGTAGGGAAAGAGTGAGTAGGATTTGTTGACTTTTGATTTAGACTTACTAATATCAAATTGAAAATACAATACTTTCGAGGGAAGATCTTTAAATAAATTAAGAGTACAGGGGCCCTATTCTGCAATTGTCTTAAGCAAAAATGCAAAAATTTTGGGTTTTAAAACAGACGTTAGAATATATGTATAAAATTAAAAATTTTTAAGATAATAGTCATGAAGCCTTTAAATTTCTATACGCGTTCAATATATGTATTCGTAGCCAAAAAGTCCTAAGTCAAGTTTATACATTTTTACCGATGGAGTTTTAGCTTAGGAGAGTTACAGAATAAGACCTCAGCTTAAGAATGAATACTTTTTACAAGGCATTTTGTTATTCAGTAGACAATCCAGAAAGGATGTGTTTTGTGGGAGGTACGAATAGTACGCAAGAATATACGATTATTTGAAATTTATGTTTTTATTTTATCAGAGCATCTCTCGTTGTAGTAGTGATAAAACAGTGAAATGCACGCCATATTGGGCCGATAACCCAATGAATCGATAGAGTTAGATACCCTACCCTCGCCGATAAGCACCTTCGTCCTTTGCTGTACGCGGTCGAGAAACTGCAAAATAGACTTTAAGTACCGGCCCATATATGAGAGTTGTATTCTATCTTGGGTCAGATAAAGGTCTTATAAATGTTAAAACGAATTGAAGTGAAGTATTTCTTGAATCGTTTTTAAAAACTAAGACACTTGAGTGCTTCTTTCGACACTCGAAAAATGTGAATATTCGAACATCACAGCTATTTCTCATGCTTAGAAGATCAAGAGCATCCATAGCCCAGTGTTATACTTCAACAGCAACTGACCTATTTGTCGCTGGATGATGATCAGGAAGTGGTGAGTATCTGCGCTAAGTAGGTAGTAGCTGCTAACCTCCCTGTAGGTGGCGCTTTTCCTCCTAAACATTTATTTTTGATGGCATGCCAAAGGTAAAAGAGAGCGAAATATCAGGTGGGGCCGGTTTCTTGTGGATGAACTTAATGGATTTGAATTTAAATATCTCGGGCGTATGGTCTTTGATAGTTTATTCGTAATAAAAATTAGAGTATAATTTAACACTGTATGAGTATTATAACTTTTAGATAAAAATTTTTTAGAGCAATTTGCTATTGGGTGTCTATAGTGATGCCAAACGGCACAGGTATTCGCCAAACACAGGATTTTTCGGGAAATTCCCATTTTTCTGCATGTCGGGACTTTTTAGGTTTTTGCATTTTTACCTTTAGAACACATATGTTCAAGTACAATGTTATCATATAAAGTTGACTCGGAGCTATAGTCATCAAAAAGACTTTGTAAATTTTTTTTGCCATAAAATTTCAAAATAATCTTTTTTATATCATCTTTTATAAAAAGTATACAACTGAAAACTTAGCATTCACACCGTGCAAAACATCAGGAGCACATAGGTCACTGGTTCACACACATCCGACTCGAAGGACCATGTACAAAATTGGGTATTGGGTTAAATTAAATTAGAATAGACTGTATCTTTGAGAATATACCAATTTTGTTATCATATATAATTTCTCATGTTCATGGAGTAGGATTTGGTTATGTGTGAAAAACAAATAAATTAGGAGATTAGTGTTAGGATTAATTATTTGTTTTTGGGATTAGAGTAGATGAGCTCACCTTATATTCAATTGGTTGTGTGTTTCAATAAAATAGGTTCACTATAAGATGAAATTTCAATGTAATGTATATTCGGATTTATTGAAATGTTTAACTGTAATTTACTTATAATTTATGACAACAATTTTGATTATTCAAATTTACTTGTTGTTTTAATCATTTGATGAAATGATTAAATTTGAGTTTAATAAAGAATTGAGGTTGTACTCAGTTGGTGATAAGTTTATAAGTGAAGTTACATTTTTAATTTTGTAAACATTAATTCATTTTAGTATGATTTACATGACTTTAACATAGTCTACAAATTTTATCTATGAATAATTCACAATGACATGTAACTTGTTCGTTACATTACCAAATTCTTTTTAATTAAACATTGCAATTCAAAACCGTTAATTTCAATTCAAATATATATAAACAAATTCATTAATAATAAGTTTATAAAATCGTATTTTATGTATAAAATCGCATAAACTTACGATTTTATACACATACATATTACGGATTCGGGATCTTGAAATAAATATACCGAAGTTTTTCAGTTTTTCAATATTCACATACCTAGTTCTAGTTGACAACATTCCAGTCATTGTTCTTTCAACATGCCTGTCTACTAGAGAATTTTTTTTACAGTTGGGATCAATTGCAATTAAGTTGGTACATATTCATTTAAGGTACCTACTGAAAACAAAATGCTGTTTTATAAAACCTGTTTAAAAATTGTCTTCGATCATATTATTTTAGACTATTGTGAAATAAAAGATTTTAATGATTTAAAATTTTAATTGTTGGTGTAGCTTAATAAATAGTCGGACCTCACCGCTTTGTTTTATATACTTTTATGTTTGTTTGTTTTCATTTTATTATGTGTATAACGTTTATATAAAATAAATATAATAAAGTTAATTACGTCCTTACTTTATTGTTAAGCAATAATAAATATTTTGTAAAATTTTTATTATTTAAACTGTAACGAGTCAAAGGAAATTGATTAAAAATTTAATAAGAATGCCACTTAAGCTTTGGCCAACTGACAGTAATATTTTACAAATCAATTGAAGTAAAAAATAATAATGAATTTTTTGTATTTTATAGCGCGCTAAAGGTATTAATAAATTTCGAATATATATTTCGGTTTTAAGTATAAAAAGTTTAATGAAATTTAACGAGCATGACTTAAGTGCTGTTTTATTTAAATAAAATGTAATATCTGTAGCCCACCCAACCTACAGCAATAAATAAGGAAAAATATTAACGATACAATTTTGTTAGTAAATTTTTGCCATAAACTGAAATTAAATTTAAAAAAATATATATTTTTTATATATAAAAAATTGTAAATACTTAAATAATTAAAATGCGTTAATTAATTTTGAATTTAATATAAAAAAAAATTATTAAATTTTAGGTGATTTGTAATACTAGGATAACTATAACTAAAAAATTGTTATACGCTAGCTTTGGCGATGACTTCTAACCACAACGACTAATTGTCATTCTAACCCATTCCTGCCTAATGAGTATTTAAAAGAAAAGTCAAAAACACATAATTAATAAAAGCACTTCTAGCCGAATAAAAACAGGCAAATTCTTCTTGGAATTTCATATAATAAATATTCATAGTTTGACGACATTGTACTTTCAATTTAAAAAATAATTTGTAGTTTGCTCCAAATATTTGTGGTGGGACTTTGTCATATAAAAATTTTTACTTTAAAAGTTACTTTTGCTACTACACTTTTTTTTTAAATTTAAATTGTCACTTTTTCTAATACCTTGCCCAGCCAATGTAGCATTTGAGTTGTTACGTGTATCTAATATATGGTAATATAGTAAAATGGTCATTAAGTTAATTTACACTTAGGGATTGACTACAGTTATTTAAATATTGATTTCAAATCTTAACGGTCTACTGTGCTGTGTTTAGACATCACTTCTTTACATGGATAATTTATCGCATACGGCACACGCATTCTAATGCAATATCACGCGCATTTAAGCCGAATATTTTCCAATAGTTAACGGCAAATATTGCATCATGCGAGGTTTTTTAGTCGCTAAATGATTAAGGTTAAATTCTTTTCTATTCTGCATCTGAAGCCTTCACATCGAGCGAAAAATTTAAGAATTATATTTACTGATACATTACTTTCATTAGTAATGAAATTGTGAAAGTTTGGTTAAATAAAAGCGTGTTTTTTTATTATAAGTGCATTGGCGATATAATAAAATAGTTTCGAAAATCAAATATTTCTATCGGAAATTATTTGTTCTAAGGTAAATATAATAAAACTAGACAACATCATTAGGAAAGTTATAGTTTTACAGGAAAATATACTTTTTTTTAGGAATTTATTATTCTTTTAATAGACTACATAATATACATAAGTAGTATATAAATATTATAAATTTTGCCACCACTGCACTGCATGTGAAAGAGGTTATACATGTGTACACACATATCTACAATAGATAATTATATGTCTATTAAAATATTCTTTTAAACAAATTAAAAGAACAGAAAAACAAAAAAACATTATTTACAACATTTCATATAAGCACGTACCAGAAATATAGAGAGCGTTTTTAATCAAGTGGCTGCGCAGCCAGCTCAATCGTTAAGAAAAAACGGCTCTTGTACGTATATATTGACCACATGCAAATATAATTTACATCGTAATATTTCAACATAACTAATAAAACTGCCAACCGACAGACATAATTAAAAAGTGAAGTGCAGAAGAAGAACTTTTAAGAAATAGAAAGACGCATTAAATTCATTACGAAATAATTAATCCCTGAAAGAAAGAATATTTTTGGGCAGTCCAAACGAAAAGAATAATTCCAGGCCATTACGGCAAGAAGGTTCCCAGAAAGAAGAAGAATTACCCGAGGCCATCGTGAAAAATTAAAATCAAGGCAATTGTATAGACTTAAGTTCTAAGGATTAAAAGGAATAATATTAAGAGCCGGAGTTAATAGAAAAGTTATATGTGGTATTTAATGTGGTAAAGTGTAAAAATAAAGCTAAAATTAAACTTACAATGAGAATTTTAAATTTGTTAGAAAAGTGTTAAAAACATCCTTAAGTTCATCAAAAACTTAAGTTAAAAGAATATTATCATTATGAGGTTTAATTTTAGTCCAAATTGTAAATTTATTTTGTTATAAATGTTGTCTTTTTAAATTTAGATTAAATTATTCGTATATCTTATATGCATGGAAATGCCCATATAGCTAGAATACTTTATTATAACCATACCTATATACATATCTAGCTATACGATCAATTAATTTTACATGCATATCAAGTTACTTATAAACGAAAGAAATTCTCATCAACCATCTCATCTGCCAGCGTTTGGAGAGGCCTCTGCAACAAGCTGTGTCAACATGTTTATTGGTGAGTGTTTTGTATCATTGTAAACATTTCTTTTATTTTTATTATAAACCTTGCTTTTAAGATATTAATAAGAACAAATATTAAAAATGTTACATGCATAACTCTCTCTTAAAACTAAATTAAATTACCTTAAAGTTTCATTAAAATTTGTTTGTAACTTATTCTCTTAAAAAATAAATTAACGGAACAAAGAACAAACACGATTGCTATCAACATATTTAATAATAGACATATGATGACTTATATAGCTTAGATACTTTTTACAAATTTATTTTTTCTTTACATTTTGTGTTTTTTCGTTGTACCCTACAGTAAGAGTTATGCCAGTTTCTCATAACTATGTGTTATGTATCATATTGAACTGAAAGATATTTGAAATTTATTACTAAAATTTTTATTTTTTTTCTTTACAACCTTATGACTAATTAATATTTAAGAATCTCAGTTAACATAAAATAATTTTTTTTTTTTCAATGTGTTAAAATAAACTAAAATTTAATTAGATACTTTTGAGTATATATTCAATTGTTTCATCGAGTATTCATTTTGGGAAACTCAATATAGATTATTAAGTATATTTTTTTTTCTTTCTTTTTCAAAAATGTGTGAGATATATATCATTTGAATAAATATGTATTATTTTAATATGGAGAGATAAATTTAAAATTAAAGTTTTCTTACTGATGTGAACAGATTTGGTTAGAGATTTTAGGGATCTTAACGGAAAATTTGCGCAAGTTAGGATCAACGGTAGGGTGGGTAATGATGCGCTTTCCTTTCCAATGTCATCTTAGGAAAAGGAATACAAATATAGTTCAAATATTGGTTGATCTATTTTTTTTGATTATGCAGTATTTATGTTAATCCTTCAAATGGGGTTTTATTTTCCAGCTTAATTTTATTTTCTTCTAAGGATTAACACCCAGTCCACAATATTATAGTTTCAGGGAGTCTATAATAATTATTTATGATAATGAGAAATCTATTGGTAGCAGAGATTATCGAGAACAAGAATCCCCCCACCGACTGACTGCTAGCATATGCAATGGCTCCCGTTCGTTCTCTGTTTTCTCATAAGAGCCACCTCTACCAATACGAGGATCAGATTCTTTTATGGAAACTGTTCTTTATAGTAAATAGGAATAAATTTGTTCATTACATAAATTGGCGCCCAACGTGGGGCATGATAAGGTCAACGTTTGGCTTGAAACGGTCAACGATTTGTCTTCATTAAGTATAGTGTTTATATTTTGATGACAAGACTTCAAGACTTTATCTGCTCTTTTTTTTTCATATATCAATAATTAAATTTTTTTTGATTTCATTAACTTATAGAGTTAATGATATTAGTTGAATGGAAATCTAGTGTTCAAATAATATTTAGCCTTATTTGGATTTTCGATTTTTTTGGCGATAATTGTTCCGGAAATATTGACCTATAACTCGCTAGTATCCTTTTGCGCATAGATGAAAATTTTACTAATTATTATTGACTTTGTAGTAGTTTTAGAAATATTATTTATTCTTTGTTTGGATGTAACTGGATTACTGATATCCTGATTTTTACAGGATCTACAGTATGATTGCTCAGCGATTTACTGTCCGTTAAGATCAGTTTATTTGGAAAGGAAAAACTTTGCATATCAGTTTGTTTGTTTAAACAGAGTTAATTAATAGTTTTTGAACTCCATAGAATTGTTTTGTTATTTAGTCAACCAATATTGGGATTAAATTATATTTAAACTAACCAATCAAATCACATCAAAAAGTAAGAAAACTGTAATTGAATTATATATATATAAAAAAAAAGAAAAAAAAAACTTGTTTTAACATTTTAGTACAAAACTTTCAATTACTAAATTATTGAAATATTTATATTGAATTATTAGTGTGAATTTTAAGGAAAATTATTTGCTTATAAAGACTAATCATGATGGGAAGATCACCTCCAAATACTCAAGCTTCAGATTCGGCTTTGGCTTCGGCTACTAATGAAAATGATCAGATTTGCGTAGTATGCTCTGATAAAATGTTTGAGGGACAACAGTGTTTAGTTATTTCAGAATGTCAGCACTTTTTTCATCGTCAGTGTATTGAGCAGCATCTTTCACAAGCGGCAGAATGCCCTTCTTGCAAACGCTCTTGCTCGTTAGCGGAATTAAAGACAATTACAATTGAAAATGTATCGCTACCGAATGAAAGAAATAAAAAAGGTACTCGTGGTAAACCTCGGGGTGCCATGGCTAAACAACACTTTACACGAAGTCATTTAAGGGACCTGTTTAATGATTCACAAACACCACTTTTAGATATTAGTGCTCCGGCAGTAGGTCAAAGTAATTTACAGCGCGAGGTTTTCACTCCACAAAGAAATCAACCAAATATAGCTCAGCAAGATTCGCCTCAGATTGTTTTACCTAATGTTAATCCTCAGGGAAACACATCGAATAATTCTTTTAGCTTAGATCCTACTCAGTTGGGTATGGTAATTGAGAATACTGTTGTACGTTTACTACAAAACTTGAATATTGTTCCACAGTCACGTAATTTAGCAAATAATCAACCATCCTCCACTCGACCTCGAAATAGTTTTGAAGATATACAACAGCCAGAATTAAATCAGCAGAATTTTCGTCACACTGTTTATAATTCATCTTTTGATGAAAGTTTTGCTATTCGATCAGACAAAATTACGTCCATTATCCAAAATTGGAATATCAAATTCGATGGCTCAAGTCAAGGTATTAGCGTAGATGAATTCTTATACAGGGTAAGAAGTTTGACAAAGGCAAACTTTAATAATGATTTTTCATTAATATGTAAAAATTTACATGTACTATTATCCGGTAGAGCCCGTGATTGGTACTGGCGGTACAATAAACAAGTTGAAGTAATCGACTGGAAAGATTTTTGTGATGCGCTTAAATATCAATTTAAAGAATTTAAGTCAAGTTTTGATCTACATGAGGAAATTCGTGGTAGAAAGATGAAATTTAATGAGAGTTTTGATACGTTTTATGAATCGATTTGTACTATGTTAGATAGACTTTCGACTCCAATTCCGGAAAGTGATTTAGTTGAAATTTTAACTCGTAATTTGCGTCCCGAAATTAGGCATGAATTATTGTATATTCCTATTTATTCAATTGCCCATCTCCGAAAATTGGTCCAGATGAGAGAAAATCTTATGGAGAATGATTATTATCGCAAGAATATGTCTCAACGATTTCTCAAAACCTTAAGTAATAGACGCCAGATTGCAGAATTAGAAATCACTCAAGAATTTCGAGATTCAGAAAATAATATAGATCAGGATATATCTATCGATGCTATCCAGCAGTCGCCTATATTATTTAAGTGCTGGAATTGTGATCAATCGGGTCATTGTTGGGAAGATTGCTTAGAGAAAAGAAATATATTTTGCTACGGATGTGGATTAAAAAATACATATAAGCCTCAATGCGTTAAATGTGCTTCACGAAAAATTTCGGTATCAAAAAACCAGTTGAGCCCGGACAACACCAACAAAAAGATTTAGCAGTAAATACCAACAATGATGAAAAATGTTTACATACTACTCCCAATAGCAATAATTCAAAACATGAAGACCATAAAGATAAGTTAAGAAGAAATGAAACTCCTGCAAAAATGCGTTACCCGTTAGAACCATACCACATCAGATTACAGAAATATATTGAAAAACGGAATAAAATTTTTAATCTTAATTCTATTGATAATACTCTAATTCGAAAGCCGAAAAGATCTACCATTAGATTACGTAAATATTTTAAAAATAGGAAAATTTATTCTCGTTATGTGTTATCTTCGATTATCAACAACGCCTCTGATAAACGTTACTATGCCTCTGTGAAATTTCTAACCTTTAAAGAATTAGGGCTTTTGGATACAGGAGCTAATGTGTCTTGTATAGGGGCAGATTTGGCTACTTTTGATTTTAGACAATTTGAAGAATTTTGTGAGATAAAAACTTCTGTTAGGACAGCTGATGGTCGAGTACAAAAGGTTATAGGTGTGTTGAATATTGATATTGAATTTAATCATGTCGTGAGAAAATTAAAAGTTTTAATTGTACCGTCAATTACTCAGAGATTAATTTTAGGGTTAGATTTTTGGAAAAGTTTTAACTTAGCACCTGAAATTTTTGGTAATATTATTTGTTCAACTGATGGCAAAGTGCCTACTCAAGTACTTTCAGTATTATCTGATAATAATTCACCTATGGCTCATAGTGATATAGAGATGAACGCTAATAATAAATATCCTCTTAGCGATAGCCAACAGAAACAGTTAGCATCTATTATTGAGTTATTTCCCAATTTTGAAAAACAGGGTTTAGGGCGCACTAGTCTTATTAAACATAAAATTGATGTCGGCGATGCAAAACCCGTTAAACAGCGATTCTATCCAGTTTCACCTGCCGTGGAAAAGTTAATGTTTCAAGAGATTGATCGTATGTTGGCTCTGGGGGTCATAGAACCGTCGTCCTCTCCATGGAGTTCTCCCATGAGATTAGTGGTTAAACCAAATAAAATAAGACTATGTTTAGATGCCAGGAAATTAAACGACTTTACCCAAAAGGATGCATACCCATTACCAAACCTTGAGGGTATATTTTCACGGTTACCAAAGGCTAACATAATATCGAAGTTAGACTTGAAAGATGCGTATTGGCAAATAGGCCTAGAAGATGAAGCAAAACCTCTTACAGCCTTTACTGTGGCTGGAAGACCCTTATATCAATTCGTGGTAATGCCCTTCGGGCTATGTAATGCTCCTTCAACGATGTGTAGACTCATGGATAGTTTGATACCTCCTGATCTTCGTCATTCCGTATTTGGTTATTTAGATGATTTAATAATAGTGTCGGAAGATTTTAGTTCTCATTTAGCCGCTCTTGTACGCATTGCTGAACAATTTAGGCGGGCCAATCTGACGTTAAACATCTCTAAATCAAAATTCTGTGTCACTGAAGTTAATTATCTAGGATACGTTATTGGAAATGGGGGTATAAAAACTGACCCGGATAAGGTTGAATCTATTCGTAACTGGCCTACTCCAAGGAATCTAAAACAGGTTCGAGGGTTTTTGGGCTTAGCGGGATGGTACCGTAGATTCATAGCTAACTTTTCTAGTATTGTTTTTCCGATAACAGAGGTACTTTCTACTAAAAAGAAATTTTGTTGGACCCTAGAGGCTCAAAAAGCCTTTGAATTAATAAAAAGTTTGTTAACATCAGCGCCTGTATTATCAAATCCGGATTTTTCTAAAAAGTTTTTTTTACAATGTGATGCAAGCGACTTTGGCATCGGTGCAGTGTTGGTGCAGTTTGACGACGATGGCAATGAGAGACCAATCGCTTTTATGTCTAAAAAGTTAAATACGGCCCAACGCAACTACAGCGTAACTGAACGCGAATGTTTAGCGGCACTGGAAGCAATTAAGAAATTTAGATGTTACCTTGAATTACAGGAGTTCGAAGTCATAACTGACCATTCGTCTCTAGTTTGGCTTATGAAGCAGCAGGAAGTTACCGGAAGATTAGCGAGATGGGTATGGAAACTACAAGGCTATAAATTCACCATAAGCCACCGAAAAGGAAAAGATAACATAGTACCAGACGCATTGTCAAGAATACCATTCGAAGAAGTAGCTGGAATTGAAATTACACCCCCAGAAATAGATTTAAACTCACCTCATTTTCAGGACAACGATTATAAAGAGCTGCAACAAAAAATTACAGATAACCCATCTAAATATCCCGATCTTAAGGTTTTAGATGATTTTGTATATATTCGCACTTGCCATTATACTGGAGATATACAAGAGGAAAGTAATGCGTGGAAACTTTGGATTCCATTGAATTTAAGAAAAGATGTAATTTCACGTTTTCATGATTCACCGATTGTATCGCATGGAGGCATGGCCAAGACACTAGAATTAATACGACGAAAATTTTTCTGGCCAGGTCTTGTCAGAGATGTACGAAGCTACATAAGATCATGTGAAATGTGTAAGGAATCAAAGGCTCCCAATATTCCATTGCGACCAAATATGGGTAATCAAGTAGTTACCGCAAGACCCTTTCAGCGACTTTATGTCGATATTTTAGGTCCATATCCTCGTAGTAGGCAGGGTCATATCGGTATTTTGATAGTACTAGACCATTTAACAAAGTTTCATTGGTTATGTCCCCTTAAAAAGTTCACATCAGCAGTTATTAAGGATTTTTTGCTAAAACATATCTTTCATGTATACGGTGTGCCAGAAGTGTTAGTGAGCGATAATGGGTCACAGTTTAAAGCAAACGACTTTAATGCGTTTTTAACTGAAATGGGAATTAAGCATATATATACGGCCATCTACTCACCTCAGTCGAATGCTTCGGAGAGGGTGAACCGTTCAATCCTATCTGGAATTCGAGCGTACTTGAAAAAAGACCAAACGCTATGGGATGAGAAATTAAGCTTTATAAGTTGCGCTTTGAGGAACTCAATTCACCAAGCTACGCAATATTCTCCGTACTATGCTGTTTTTGGCCAGGAAATGATTACAAATGGTAGTTCATATCCGTTACTCAAAAGTCTAAGTCTTCTAAATGAACCAATAGAAAAGCTAACCAGACAGGATCAACTTCATTTAATTCGTAGCGATATTCAAAAACATATATCCAAAGCGTATGAACAGAATAAAGCCCAATATAATTTACGAGCCAGACCAGTTGTCTATACCACAGGCCAAATCATCTTTCGAAGGAACTTTGCTCAAAGCAATAAAGACAACAAATTTAATGCAAAATTAGCGCCGTCTTTTATTAAGTCGAAAATTAGGGAAAAAATTGGAAATCATTATTATGTTATAGAAGACATGGAGGGTAAATTAGTCGGTACCTACCATGCCAAAGATTTAAGACCATGATTATTTATTTCCTCATAATATTGTTACCTAAAGGTCAATATTACGCGGTTTTGTGGTGGGACTTTGTCATATAAAAATTTTTACTTTAAAAGTTACTTTTGCTACTACACTTTTTTTTTAAATTTAAATTGTCACTTTTTCTAATACCTTGCCCAGCCAATGTAGCATTTGAGTTGTTACGTGTATCTAATATATGGTAATATAGTAAAATGGTCATTAAGTTAATTTACACTTAGGGATTGACTACAGTTATTTAAATATTGATTTCAAATCTTAACGGTCTACTGTGCTGTGTTTAGACATCACTTCTTTACATGGATAATTTATCGCATACGGCACACGCATTCTAATGCAATATCACGCGCATTTAAGCCGAATATTTTCCAATAGTTAACGGCAAATATTGCATCATGCGAGGTTTTTTAGTCGCTAAATGATTAAGGTTAAATTCTTTTCTATTCTGCATCTGAAGCCTTCACATCGAGCGAAAAATTTAAGAATTATATTTACTGATACATTACTTTCATTAGTAATGAAATTGTGAAAGTTTGGTTAAATAAAAGCGTGTTTTTTTATTATAAGTGCATTGGCGATATAATAAAATAGTTTCGAAAATCAAATATTTCTATCGGAAATTATTTGTTCTAAGGTAAATATAATAAAACTAGACAACATCATTAGGAAAGTTATAGTTTTACAGGAAAATATACTTTTTTTTAGGAATTTATTATTCTTTTAATAGACTACATAATATACATAAGTAGTATATAAATATTATAAATTTTGCCACCACTGCACTGCATGTGAAAGAGGTTATACATGTGTACACACATATCTACAATAGATAATTATATGTCTATTAAAATATTCTTTTAAACAAATTAAAAGAACAGAAAAACAAAAAAACATTATTTACAACATTTCATATAAGCACGTACCAGAAATATAGAGAGCGTTTTTAATCAAGTGGCTGCGCAGCCAGCTCAATCGTTAAGAAAAAACGGCTCTTGTACGTATATATTGACCACATGCAAATATAATTTACATCGTAATATTTCAACATAACTAATAAAACTGCCAACCGACAGACATAATTAAAAAGTGAAGTGCAGAAGAAGAACTTTTAAGAAATAGAAAGACGCATTAAATTCATTACGAAATAATTAATCCCTGAAAGAAAGAATATTTTTGGGCAGTCCAAACGAAAAGAATAATTCCAGGCCATTACGGCAAGAAGGTTCCCAGAAAGAAGAAGAATTACCCGAGGCCATCGTGAAAAATTAAAATCAAGGCAATTGTATAGACTTAAGTTCTAAGGATTAAAAGGAATAATATTAAGAGCCGGAGTTAATAGAAAAGTTATATGTGGTATTTAATGTGGTAAAGTGTAAAAATAAAGCTAAAATTAAACTTACAATGAGAATTTTAAATTTGTTAGAAAAGTGTTAAAAACATCCTTAAGTTCATCAAAAACTTAAGTTAAAAGAATATTATCATTATGAGGTTTAATTTTAGTCCAAATTGTAAATTTATTTTGTTATAAATGTTGTCTTTTTAAATTTAGATTAAATTATTCGTATATCTTATATGCATGGAAATGCCCATATAGCTAGAATACTTTATTATAACCATACCTATATACATATCTAGCTATACGATCAATTAATTTTACATGCATATCAAGTTACTTATAAACGAAAGAAATTCTCATCAACCATCTCATCTGCCAGCGTTTGGAGAGGCCTCTGCAACAAGCTGTGTCAACATGTTTATTGGTGAGTGTTTTGTATCATTGTAAACATTTCTTTTATTTTTATTATAAACCTTGCTTTTAAGATATTAATAAGAACAAATATTAAAAATGTTACATGCATAACTCTCTCTTAAAACTAAATTAAATTACCTTAAAGTTTCATTAAAATTTGTTTGTAACTTATTCTCTTAAAAAATAAATTAACGGAACAAAGAACAAACACGATTGCTATCAACATATTTAATAATAGACATATGATGACTTATATAGCTTAGATACTTTTTACAAATTTATTTTTTCTTTACATTTTGTGTTTTTTCGTTGTACCCTACAGTAAGAGTTATGCCAGTTTCTCATAACTATGTGTTATGTATCATATTGAACTGAAAGATATTTGAAATTTATTACTAAAATTTTTATTTTTTTTCTTTACAACCTTATGACTAATTAATATTTAAGAATCTCAGTTAACATAAAATAATTTTTTTTTTTTCAATGTGTTAAAATAAACTAAAATTTAATTAGATACTTTTGAGTATATATTCAATTGTTTCATCGAGTATTCATTTTGGGAAACTCAATATAGATTATTAAGTATATTTTTTTTTCTTTCTTTTTCAAAAATGTGTGAGATATATATCATTTGAATAAATATGTATTATTTTAATATGGAGAGATAAATTTAAAATTAAAGTTTTCTTACTGATGTGAACAGATTTGGTTAGAGATTTTAGGGATCTTAACGGAAAATTTGCGCAAGTTAGGATCAACGGTAGGGTGGGTAATGATGCGCTTTCCTTTCCAATGTCATCTTAGGAAAAGGAATACAAATATAGTTCAAATATTGGTTGATCTATTTTTTTTGATTATGCAGTATTTATGTTAATCCTTCAAATGGGGTTTTATTTTCCAGCTTAATTTTATTTTCTTCTAAGGATTAACACCCAGTCCACAATATTATAGTTTCAGGGAGTCTATAATAATTATTTATGATAATGAGAAATCTATTGGTAGCAGAGATTATCGAGAACAAGAATCCCCCCACCGACTGACTGCTAGCATATGCAATGGCTCCCGTTCGTTCTCTGTTTTCTCATAAGAGCCACCTCTACCAATACGAGGATCAGATTCTTTTATGGAAACTGTTCTTTATAGTAAATAGGAATAAATTTGTTCATTACATATTTGACCAGCTAGGCCATGTGCTCTCACATCCTGTATAGCTAGTTCGTGTACCGCATAATCGGTAAAAAGATTAGCCCAAATAGTAAATACTATGCCGTCAACCTCAGTCACAGGTGGGAAGTATCGAAAAGAGATTCAAGAGACTTTGCGAACTTCGAGTGGCCATCAACAGTGCTTAAAATTTAAAACAGTTTCCCTGTAGTAAGTAAGAAATCTTTATATCAAGTATATTGGATATTTTGTGGTTTCTTTTTTCAAAGCCAAAGAAAAGTTTTTTGTTTTTTTTTTAATTTCATTACTTTTCAAGCAACTCAAATCCAATGCAATTATGACTGCAATCTATACCCTACAACTACAAGTTGCTAAATTTTTTTTATGTATTTGTAAAATAAGTTTGTATGTTACTAAACAAAATTGGTGCTAAAAAAATCACAGAATTTCGCTATATTTTTCGGGTAATTAGACTGAAAATATATAGAAAAAACAAAAATTTAAGTTCAACAGAGGCCATATTTAAATTCAGTCTTCATAACATAAAATAAAATTTTTTTGTTTAAAATATGCAGTTTTAATGCAACTGTATATGTTGTACATGATGTTCTATAATAAGCTTACAGACAATAATTGGAATTCTGGGTGTGAACAAAGTTTCTGGTGAGAAATGAACCATTATTATGTAAAAAGTTTAAAAGAATATATGTTTTTAAAACCTTTACAATTTCAGGTATTTTTATAATCACACCTTCAACTAAAACATTTAAACATAAAATGAAATGATATTATATTTTATAAAATTCAATGAAAAACACTAAATTTATTGTACAGCATTTATGAAACCTACACAAACAAAAAAAAAATAGAAAATCATAAAAAAATTTTTGCAAAAAAATTTAAAACTCATGTCAAATGTAAATGAAATCTTTGTCCATAACCGTGATTTATAGTCCCAGTGTCACATCACATCACAAAAATGCATCACTGGCTATAACATGCCATTACCTGAGTGATAAATGTTTAAACGTACACATAAAAGAATAGAATGTATGATAAAAAAAAAACAAAAATATATATTTTCTTTGGTTTCCTCTTTTATTTTTTATATTTTTTTATTTTTTTGTAAATGTAAAGATATGCGAATAAAAAAAGAAAAATTTTAAATTGCAAACAGGAGGAACTGAAATACCATCAAAATAAAGAGCAGAGAAAAGAAATAAATGAAGTGTCATTAGTAAGATTCAAACAAATTCCTAAACGACCATATAAATGACATCAGGATTCAAACCAAAATACAAACATAGAGAAATTTTACAAAAAAAAAAAAAGCGAATAAATTATTTTCGTTTGCACTCTACATATTGGCAAATAGGAAATATTAAATTAAAAATACTAAATGATTTTGTTAATATTAATTTTAGTTTTTGTAATTAAAGTATGTATGTTGTGTTTGTTTACTTGTTATTTAACACTTATAGTACGTTTCCACTTATGTGCACCACACAATTAGTTCTTAAATTTTTTTTTTAATATTTTCATTTTAAAATATTTAATTTTAATCTCTTATTTTTCGTTTCTTTAGTTATTCATTATCACTTCAAAAATGATTTTTTGTTTGGTTTGTTTTTAATATCAATATCCAGAGTAGTAAACCCATACCCATGCTGTGCATTGTTTTAAAATGGATGGATAGATTTTTTAGATAATAAAGCATCTAATGTCCATGAGATATTTTTCTATCAGTTGATCAGTCAGAGGCCAGTGTTATATACCTTCACAATTGAAATAATCAACAGCAATTTTTCCATCTGTCAATATTAATTTTGTATGGTGAAAGTGGTGATAATCTTTGCTAAGTTGGTAGGTTACTATTATTGCTTAGTTATTTTATTACTTCCCACTAGATGGCGCATTCCCTGATCATTCGTGTGGTACCAAAGGTGGAATGTACTGAGCGGCTTCTTTCGAATGGACTTGTTAGAGGGTAGAACCTCTAATTTTTTTTTTAAGACCAATATTTAGGGCTAAATGTATTGAATTTTTTTTTGAAGAGGACAGTACATATATGTATATATTTTCTTTTATTATTATTAAGCGCCTTAGGAATGAGACAAATTGCTGTGAATTGATCATTCAAAGGCCAGTGTTATACCTTCACCCTTCAATGATCAACAGCAAGTGCCTCATCTTTGCATGTTGATTATGTGGTAAGTGCCTTCGCTAAGTAGGTTTAGTAAGTTTAGCTGTTATCAGCTATTTTCCAATAGGTAGCGACTTTCTCCTGATCATTCGTTTCTTGTTGACATTGGTTAAGGTGGAATAGTGTGGAATGTCGGGGAGCGGTTTCTTTGTAGATAGTCTTCTTGAAAGAGGGGGTTGGGCAACCTTTTATTTTTAAATTATAATTTTGAAAAAACCAAAATTGACTTTTTCAGTTTTCACCTTCGCTGGGATCTGAACCGGGGCCGTTTGAATTTTTGTGCGAGCGCTTTAAACACACGTCGCTCTAATTTTTTTATTAAAACTTCAAAACACAAGAAATGTTTGTTCTTCATTTTTCTCCTGTGCTGGGCTTTAAAAATGGGCTTCTTTGTGTTGTAAGCCAGTACAATAACCAATACACTAAGCCATCAATTAGTTACAGATTTACTCATCACTAAGTGTAAATTCTCGCATTGAAAGTAACGATATGAGAACAATTTAAATAGATATTTACAAAAGTTAACAGTTATTGATCATTTCAGAATATGTGCCATTAAAATTAAACAAACGCACTATAAAATTGTAGAGGATTCCATAGGTTATTTTAATTATGTTTTTACTTAAAGGAACTGAGTAAGTGAAAACTTACGCATTAAATAAATTTTGATGCACAGTTATTATTTGCATTTTAAAAAAACCCTGATCTTTTTATTCAATTACTACAACAAAATTTTTAGGCCTTACGCACACGATTCTGATGTTGGTGCATATCCTCAATATTAATTTTGTTACGACAAGAATGTAGACTCTTAACAGCATTAAATAAAAGACGCATTGAAAATTTACTGAAAAGAGGCAGAACAAATGATTTGTAGGGAAATAAAGAAAATATAAAGTAATTTGTACATGTCGCCAGTGGCTGTTTAGTATCCTTTTTTATAAAAAAAAACCAAGAGACACGAATTCGTTTATAAAATCACACAAACACACACACAAACATATACCCCAATTTACATATTCTTATGCATACAAAAATATTAAAGCTACCAACAAGAAAAAAAAGAAACGCTTACAGTTACAACATGATTTTAAGTTTTATGTACTACTTCTCCTTTCATTTGTCTCTCTCGATTTGCCATTAGAAATTTACAACAAAAGTAGGACCAGTGTTTTTAATATTTATATTTTTTTTCTGTATTCTATTATTTTTCTTTATTTGTGTTAATGTCAGTCAGTAAGACAATTTAAAAAAAGGCAAAAAAAAAGTGTAATAGAGAGAAAAAATTAAACCAACTTCGAAATATAGGTTAAGTGAGGCCAAATGATAAACCACTGTGTTGAAAAATCTCTTAAATGAACAAAAACAAAAACGTTATCATTTATTTCGTTTTTTTTTTCATTATTTTGGTTTTGGTGTTATTTTGCTTTGTTCTGTTTTTTTTCTCTCTGCTAGTATTGTTGCTGGTAATTCTTTATCCCATATCCCTATAACTCAGTAATATGAAACATTGCCAACATTGTTGTGATGATAACGAACGACAATGATGATGATGTTTCTAAATTTGAGTTTCGTTTAGTTTTTGTTTTGTTTCTCTCTCTGTCTCTCTCTCTCTCACTCTCTCTTTGTCTTTTAAAATAAACTATTTTGTCAGAGTGTGCAGGCAGTTATTATTTTTCTATATGGTTTTTTATTTATTTATATATTTTTAGTCTTCCTTTTTTTCTCTCCTTTTTCAATAACGTAGCTTACATGAAGAAAATTAAAAAAAAAAATTATTTTAAAAATGAAAACACGCCAAGCCTAAAAAATTTTATTTAAGCATGTAGTAGTAGTTGTCCTGTAGTTGATTGGTTTATGAACATTGAAGTTCAATTATATAGCCCTCTGCCAAATATGAAAACAAGGAGCACCAATAATTAATAAAAAGTAACAACCATTTTATTTAATTTTCTAATTTTACTCTTCAATAATCAGTAATACGTTTTGGAATAGAGATTTATTATAGCCAGGTTTATTTACAAGAACTGATAAGTTCGACTTACATTATAATAAAATGTATTTTTCAGAATTATAAAAATTAGTTTCCTCTCATAAATAAGTAAATTTCAAGTGATTTCAAAAACTGAATTCAAATTCTTTATTAACAAAAAATGCATGACAATTAGCATTAAATTAACAGTTAAAATTTAAAAAAAGAATGATTCAATTAAATCTTAGCCATGATATACATATAAGTAGATTATCCAAACATTATACTTGCAAGGAGTCCGATCGAACAAATTTTTTCAAATTGTCACAAAAATATAGGAACTACTACAAGAAACATTTTTCTAAAAATCAAGTATTTTTTAAACTTCATCGGTTATTGAACCTATTGTATGATTATGCATATATGTTTCTATCATGTGATATTTGCCAATAACTGCTGCTTTACGATTCAGAAATCATTTTATATAGTTGTACAAATTTCTGCAAAAGATTTTGACTGAAATAGCTTTCAATACAGTTTGAAAAAAAATCGATTATGTTGAGACATTTCATTTTGTCATTATTATTCCTTGCTGAAAATCTGCAATTCAATATACGCTACGATACTTTATACTATGATACTACCTAGACTCCCATGAAGCTTCTTTAATAGTTATTTAGTTGGATATTATGTCGAATTTTCTGTTTTTCCAAATTATTATAGTTAGTTAAGGGTACCAGGTAACCCTTACCAGGAAGTAAGGACTATTTGAATTTATGAAGCTATACAGTCAATCTTAATAAATAAATTAAGCTGAAAGAACTGAAGGAACTTCCAATTTGTATTTTGGTTTACTTAAGAAAAATTAACTTTAAATAATGGTCGGTTCCCCGGGTTCTCGTGTATGTAGGATTGGGGCTACTGTGAAAGAATTTTAAAAATTACTCACAATTTTCAAATTAGAAGCATTTTGTTCACAAAAATCTACTCCACCTTTACGCCACCTCCTATAACTTGAAGTCTTACAAGAGATATTTACGAATAAACCTCTACCAAGAGGATGTTGTTTGTTACCATTGTTTAAATAGCAATTTAAATATTAGAAATTAATAGGTGGTTCATAACTGTAGTGTAACTACTACTTACCAGCAAAGCTATAAAACGTTGTTCAGAAATTTCTGCAGGATTATTTAATACAAGAAAGAATTTGGTGCCTTTACTTACTCAACTGATGCTCAAAATTCAAACGTTCAATATTTCATTCAATTTGTTATTTTTATATAGTCTAGGCTGCTAGAGGGTTGTGGGTTCCATTACCACCGGTCTGTTGCACAACATTAAGCATATGATCTCAGACACTCAGCTCATAATAATTAGAATATTGTATTGCAATTTAAATGAATTAATAAATAATTTTAATTTTTCTTTCTTTAAATTTATCACAATATAGTTAAATAAACGTACTAGCCGAGTTATAAATCAATATAAACTAAGAAATAATCAAGTATGTTCTGTGACCCGAAATCGACTTTAATTATCGAAGTTTTTTTTTTTAAACAAATAGAGACTAACTAATACAATCGTTTAAAATAGTTTATAATCGAAAAATATGTTACTGGTTATTAAGCGAATAAACTAAAAATTAAATTAAAATGTATAGCCTTTTGAAATTTTGTTCCATTTAGATTTTTCTCGTGTTCAGATTGCGAAACTTACTCGAATATGGAAATGTTAGCTGTTTATTAGCCTTTAAGAACGCAAAAATATAAAATTTAATGTTTATTATCAAGTTTTTTTCAGATAAATTAAATATTTCCCCAATTTTTTTAGAAAAAAAAAAAATGTTAAACTCTTTAAACGAAATGTGACAATAGTATTGTTCCCCACTGTATGTGTATCGCTTTCTCTCTTTTACTTATGGTCATAACTAAACCCAAAGAGTGGACATTTTGTTATAGTATTTTGGCGACATGTCAAAATCTTTTTGTTGATGATCATTTTGCACTTCTTTTTATTCCCCTTTTCTTTTTTGTTCTTTTAACTTTTTTTTCCGACTCGTATCTCTGTTTGTGGACGCCAATGTGGGTGCCAAGAATGTCATCAATCTCTTAATTTAAATTTGAAAAAATCTTTAAATGCTATTTTCCAAAAATAATAAGGAAGAAAAAATAATTTTTTTTTCTATTATTTAAAAAAGGGTAAAATAACATATTAAGATATTTTGTTTCTTTAATATGCACGTGTATTGTAAAATATATACAAAAAAAGTAGATAGAATTAGAGTTCTTCTATGTATTTTGAAGCATTAAAAAAATTACACTATGCAGTTCAAAGTGTTTATTCATTTGGTAACTAAATAAGGATTATTTTTTTGTGTCGTCAGAAACGCTGTAATTAGATCAAAGTTAACTGCAATGAATATTTTTGGTAATTAAAGGAGAAATGATGTCCGTGAAGGAATAGTACAATAGCCAAACTGAACAATTGTTTTCGACTCCAGCTACGGAGTCAACTATTTAACTCGTACTTTTTAAGAAATCATATACTGAAATTATTTTCTTCCATATGTATGTACATACACTTGTATGAGTTAGTCGAAGTAAATTCACACAACAGTTTCTACCATATTCTCCTTTTCTCACCATCAAGGATAACGATTAATTTTTCTGTTGGCATATCTTGTTAATTTTCACTCTTAACTGATTTTCTTCAACATATTCTCAGTCTCCATAAAACCTCATCAGATTTTTCCCATATTTAGCATTTCTGTGAACAAGGCCTCAAAACATCGGCCAAAGATTACCAAGAAACCGTTTTGGAAATACTTAGTTGTGAAGCCGCTTAACAATTCACTGTTCCAAAACCAGCCTTGGACTTACCAACAAGATTCTGAAATAGCTTATAAGGCTAAAACGACACAGTCCTGGCTTCGAAACAATTTGCCAGCTTTTATATGATCTGAAGATTGGCCATCTTGTAGCACTAATTTAAATCCTTTGGGCTTCAAATTTTGAACAGTTTTAGAGGATATAGTTTCCCACTAAAGATACCATAACATTGTTTCTCTTAAGGCATCTCTGGTTCGTGCTGTAACCAATTTTCCAATGGATAAGGTGCAGGTATTGATGACTGGCCAATGCGACTTAAGGCGTGTGTGAAGGCCAAGAGCGAACATTTTGAATAAAACTAAGAATTTTATATAAAATACATATCCATAAATATATAAAAAAGATTGTTCTAAAAACCGTTCGTTAGTTTTTTTTCTATAGCCCAACATATTACTAACAGTACCTATGCCCCTACTAAGTAGATTTGCAAGTAGGTTTTGTCGAAGTTATTTAAATATGTATTTGTTTGTATGACAAATTACTCGTTGGAGTCAAATGTCACTCTATTTTATTTGAAACAAAAAACTAAGTCACTTGAATTTATATTGGGAGAATTTATAAGTACTTATGTAGGAAGAATTAAATATCAAATTTTAGCATAATTCATGAATTTTTGTTATGGGTACTGGCAGATTGTTCTGGTATAACTGATCTATTTCTGTTCTTACAGATGTGATAATTTTTTTTGAAATCCTCGATAGCTTCTACTAAATAAACTGTCATATTATTCACTATTAATTCTTTTATTTCTTTAAACGTAGCCAACGAGGTTTATAATGCGTGTAGTTGTTGACACGAAAAATTCTACTTGTCTAACTCAATGCCAGTTCAGTTACAGAAACCCAGTATTTGATAACAGTTTGATGTCTGGTCTATTAATTTTAATCCATATTAACAAGACGGCGCAAAAAATCGTACATACACACATACATGATTAGTCATTACATGTCCAGCTTCTCGGAAATTCATATATATTGTGGCTTAATAATGCTATACATTCATGTAAAGTGGCCAAATATAAACCAGCATCGAATATTGAAGTAATAAGCCTTGTAAGACGCCCATTACTTTCACAATCTTTAGTTATTTCGACCAATTTTGGTGGTATAAAAATTAGAATTAAATAAAAATAAAACATGATATGACAAGACATATGAAGACTTTTACATTATTGCACTGACGTGATATTATAGGTTCAATTGCACTGTGTGTAATCTTTAGGTGATGAAAATATAATCATATATGGACACCAAGGTCCGAAATGTATGGGGGCCCGTAAAAAAAATGCAAAACTTTGAGCAAAACTGCGAGACACGGTCTTTGACTACTAATTTGCTTCAAAAGATTTTGAAAATCAGTGCACCACACAAAAAAAGGTGTTCTCAGTTTTGGTCAGCCACTAACTCAAACTTGATGATATTGCTTATGTTGGAGAATTGAAAGCTGTTTATTCTCAGTAAATAATACTCTAAGCTTTATTATTATCATATAAATACTTACTTTGCAAAACTGATATCGTACTTATCAATGCTCTCTTTAAAACTCCTCAACTTTACTTGTTCTCATTACATTATTATTATGTTTAGAACTATATTTATATATATGTAATATTCATACATTTGTAACATCTATTTTACATGGATATTATTTTAACTGTTTTATTCTTATAATCATTTTTATAACTTTATATTATATTAATATTAAAGAAATTATTAAAGAAAAAAATAAACTTCACTTGGTGATAGGATTTCATAAAGAAAACATTTAAATTGTACTGCCTTGCTGCTAAAATCAAAAATAAACTACACAGCCTTGCTGCTTAATTATTATTATTTAAAATTAAAATTAAAGTAGTTTTTTTTTTGGAATAAACTCATACAGCTTAACTATATGTGGCAATAATGCAGTGAAGAGTTCACTGAACGAATTTTACAAACATTTTATGTGCTAAAAATCATTTTTACCTGCACTTTTTTTAATATGTTAAAAAATTATTGCTTTTTTTACTTTTTTCAATATAACTTACAGGGATTCGTAATTTGTCACTAACAAATATGACAAAATTATAGCCATTGTAAATCTGAACAACTTTAGTGAACATGTCAGTATAATCTGAATGCAGTCTTATTACAAACTTATTGGCCCTTAAATAGGTATGGCAAATAATTTAATTTTCTTTTCAAATAACAAAGATTAATTTTTTATTCCTTTCGGGTTAGGAATATACAGAAGTAGCGAATCACTTTTATGCAAATTAGCTTTAAAGGCTGGATATAGAAATAATTTTTAGATTAGTGTTTTAAAATAATCCAAACATTTTTCGGCTTAAAAAAAGAACTTAGTTGATTCATATTTCATATTTTCAAATCATATTTTTCTAAACATCCTGTAAGAAGTTCAAATCCATGACAATCATACTGGTGAATTGGTGCCCTTATCATAGGTTTGTGGAGACAACCACTAAACTAATACGTTTTAATATATATCTAAAATCTATTTTTTTTTACTAATAATATGCAAAAAAGCAGGGTTAAAATTCCTGTTTCGTCACTTGAATTTTTTGGTTTTAGGACAGTCTCATACGAAATCCTTTTTCCATTTACTTTCGCTTACAACAACCATAGAAAGAAATACAAGTACCAATGCGTATTTTTTCTAATAAAAATTTAAAACTAGAATAAAAAATATTAAATTAAAGCATAAGCATTTTAAAATACCGAAGTAAAAACAAATAATAAATTTAAAATACTCCAGCAAAAAAAAAAATATTTATCATATTTTTATTTGCAAAAAAAAATCCTTTAAAGTCTTCAATAAAAAACAAACAAAAAATTCTAAGCATTTTCCCAACCAGTAACCTTTAACTTTCATAGGATTTTAAAGTATTACATTTATTTAATGTTAAAGACTTTTGCGATAACTTAAAAAATGTTGCCTTTTACTTTTGTAGCTTAAAATTTAAACCAGTTGGAAAAAAAAAACAACGTAAAGCAGAAATTAGAAAAAAAGAAGAGTGGATTTATTACATCATCACTTTGATGTTTTATGAATAAGAAAAAAAAAACTCCAAACAGAATAAAATAATAATAAAACCTTTATCGTGTAACAGACGGACATTATTTTTTAGAAAAATAAACTCATTCGTATGGACACCGGATTTTCTGACAGACAGGCTATTATATTTAATACAAACGAAAACGAGCATAAAACAAAGAACTTTTCAATTATCAAAAATAAGCAGAAGGAAACAACAGTTTCAACAAAGAAATATTTTATGCTTTGGGTTATTTTTTTCTTTTTTTTCTTTTTTATTTTTCTTCTATTTAACACGAGAACTTCTTTGGTGGATGAAGCTTAAGCTCTTCAGAATAAAAATGTATTGAAGATATCAAAACAAAAAATGTTAAAAAACAAGTGGTTTATGAACACTGTACAGTGAGACTGCAGCACATTTTTTTTTCAAGTTTTTTATTTAAAATAAATAATTTAAAAAACACATTTTATAAATCATATACTTCTTTCCCAATTATTACTTGTACAAGAAATATGTTAAGTGGGGAAATATTTTGGGTTATGTGGGTTTCTATGACAATGGACTGTTTCTATGACTTAACACCACTTGTTTTTAAACTAAATAATTTCTGATAAATGATTATAATTCTAATTATTTACAAAAATATATATTTAAATAAGATTAATATGTGGTAAAATGTGCTTTGATTTAGATGAAAATAATAATTTTAGATATTAATTCTATTACAATCAGCTTAATTCACTAATACTTTCAAATAGAGAGTTTTCCAAAATGCAATTAAAATGATTTGATTTTAAAAATTTTGTAATAGGAATGATAATACCATATAATTATTGAAAATAAAATCAATTAGAATAAAATTTTGATTTAATGAGAAAATAAGATGTGATTTGTTATTATTTTATACTGTGTGTAATTTTTTAAGTCATGGAAATATAATCATATATGGACACCACTACGTGATAAAAGACCAAAAACAGAAGACTCATAATTTTTTTTTTTTTTTTTTTTTTTTTGTGGGCCCCAAAAACTTTGACGCCTTGGTGTCATTTTTGAAAAAAAGTGATAATTTTCCCAGTCTCATATCTTACAAACCGTTTGGAATTTTGATTTAATTTCTGAGCCCAAATTGCATCTCTTGTCATGAAAAACAAAAATTGTGAACTCATAAAATCAAAAAGACTTCACCTTCAAGACCAAAATCGCAAAAAACTTTAAAAAATTCCATTCCAGGATCTCTATTAACAGCTTTCTAAAACATATGAAGTTCCTAAGAATGATTCCTAACACCATTCCGGTAGCGTTTAGGCAGCCACAAAAGTAAAAATTTCTCGAAAATGTTTTCGAGGTATAAAAATAATAAAAAATATTAGTATTATGTATAAAATATTGATTGCCCTGGACTTGCAAATCCCATTGTTTTTAATTGTGGATCTAAACCGTCATCTAAGTTGTCCGAATCTGACTATGATTCAGCTTATGGTGCCCACAGGCACGTTACTTCCAGACTGCCCTTCAGCGTCAGCCATTTCTTCCTCAAATACTTCATTAACATCAAGAACGGTTATCTTGTGACTCCACCAACATACTCGAAATGAATTAGAAAATAAATTGAAAAATTAATGCAAAAGAATGCATCAATAAAACTGATATTAAGTACCTCTGCAAGCAATGGGTTGAGTGTTTTTCCTTTGAACCGTTTTTCTATGGGCATTGTCGTTTGGTGAAACCGTTCTACTTGCTCATCGGATTCAGTAGGGAGTTGTTTGATAAAGTCGTCAAAATTAAAGTGTAGAAAATACAGCTTTGAACCCCGAGCTCTTGTCTTAGTAGATATGGATTTAACTTATGCTTAGCTAACCTAACGCAAAATGTTTATTATAAGTGTTGGTTATCTTAACCAAATTTTGCTGCGTTTGGTGTGCTGGAAGGAAGCCATTTTGGCATATTACTGGTTTCATTATTTATAAATAACTTACATACGTACATAATTGGCCATTACAACTATGTGTCAGGATTACGGCCTGTGTGTAAATTTTTATCCAGGAGTACCGGGACCTACAGTTTTAAAGTCGACTCCGAACGACAGATTTGAGAAGCTTTTTCATAAATAACTTACCAAACATAAAAACTTACTCTTATATTCTAATCTAATGATCATATTCTTAGTTACTTAATTATATAAGTGCATTGTCTGACCTTGGAATTGATCCTAAATTAAATTTTATTCAACCTAGCAGGAAGGAAGGAATTTTCATGAGCCATAAACAAACAACTAAACAAGTTCATACAAATTAGCTAATGCCGATACTTGTGCAATGGTAGATAACCTGGGATCGTGGGTATAACGTACACACTGATTGTAATAAATCCATGCAGATTCATTTAATTTTAATTCTTTTAACCTGTAGCCTTGTAGAATTACATTAGCGCAGATAATTTTTCCAACACTTAAAAGCCGTCAAACAATATAAAAAGTATTGCTTGTTCTAAATACAATTAATGTGATTGTTTCATCTTACACATCATTGTCGTCTTCTGTCGAAGAATATATGAGTATTTAGAACAAGCTATGTCAGCTTTGATCCTTTAACAAAAATTTGTACTGAATTTAATAAACTGTCCCCCTTACATAAATTCTCCGTAATTGACAACAATTATTTAGTTTTTTATATAAATAATTATTATTGTATAGTCTGTAGGGAAAATAAACTTAAAGGCTCAAATAAATAACTGGAACTGACGTTTCAAGGAGTCTACTGTTTCCTGGAATAAAGTTGCCGCTCTCACTATTTAGAGTGGTGTTACCGCTTTTATCAAAGGATTTTAGGGTCTTTTGTAATATCTGGCTTTTGATCTTTAGGAGACGGTACAGGAGACCAAAACTTTTTTTTACGAATGGTTTGTAATTGGTATACAATTAATTTCAATAAAAAAAAATAAAAATAAACTGCTAATATTTATCTGGTTTGTTTTCTTATATTACTTCATATTACTTTTTTCCTACTGTACCTGATTAACACCGATAAAAAATTTAAAGAAATATTTATTTCTTTCAAGATGAATAGAGTTGTTTGGTTGAAATAAAGTTTCACTAATGCGTTGCCACCGCAATTTAATAAAATTGATTTTAACAAAAACAGCGTCTAAAAACGTTCTTCCATTTATCTAATACTTACTTAAGAAGCACATCCATTTACACAGCCATATATACATACGTATATATGTATACACATTTTTGTATATATACGTATTTTAAATCCCTGTTGGACTTTTATGAAGTAACTCATCAATAACAGTCTTAAAGCTTACTCGATATATGAGCTTTTATTATTGAAAGAAATAAAATACACAAAAAAAAATAAAAAAAAAAATTAAAAGAAGAAAAAAAAAATCATAATCTATTTGTGTATGTTTCCGTTACTCAGTTTTTAGTTTAACTCTTGGTTTCCAGTTTCAGCCGAGTTTATTAACAACAAAATACCTGATAATGAGTTACCTTATGTTTAGCTGAAATTAAACTGACCTTTCACCAGCTCGTATGCAAACGTGTGCTTAAGTCGAATGAAATTTTTCCTTTCACTTATAATGGTTAACTATAAGATATGGATTGAAATTTTCAATATAGATGGAGTCAGGTTTTTTTTTATTAACAATTCTTTAGTCAGTTCTAACCATTTAAAAATAGTTGTTAAAACTTCATGATATTCTTTTATTAAGTTTGCGAGTTAGTTTGTTAAGAGTGACGCTACTTTTCTTATTTTAAGAGCAATGCATTAAAAATAGTTTCTTGTTTTAATTTAGCACTTCCTATTGATGGAAAACATGTCATAATTACCACTAAAGCAAAGCAATGGGGACTCCACCCCGTCAAAAACAACTTTGCTGTTCTTAGAGACACTGATGCTGCAGAACAAATTCGTAATACCAGGGAACATAAAAAATTCACAAAAACATTTTGAATGAACAAAACGTGGAGTCGCCTGGCTTTATATTATATGAGCATCTGAGTGTTCAAAGTGGATGCCGTGTTGACCAAAAGCAACAACATGTTGATGATTCTAAGCAGTGTTTGACCATATTTCTATGTCAAAAAGCGGAACGTTTACATCAATATGTGATAACGGATGAAACAGGCATTCACAACTTCAGTGGACAATAAACGCAAACATCATCTAAATGGACAGCAACTGGTGAACCTTGCCAAAAGTCGTGTCCCAAGTGTATTAAAATAATGGCATTTATACAGCGGAAAGAAGAGTTTGGAAAGGCATACTAAAAGAAAAAGACGACAAGGAAAGACCATTACTCTCCTTGGGAGAGACTGGCTTTAGGCTTTCCAAACTTTTACTTGGTAACTATGATAGGAAGAAATCTGAGTCAAGCTTTAAATTCTCTTCCAAAGAATTTTAACAGGACCTCTGACCGGACACTACACACTCAGTTGACATTTGAATAAAAAAAAAATCATCTCGAGTAGTTTCTGCAGAAACTGTGAATAGGCAATCGAGTCATCAGAGTACCTACTCGGCATTTGTGAAGCACTGCTGTAGAATAGAAAGAGGCACATTGATGATTATTAAATATCGGATAGGGAGCAGTCAAAATGTTGGCACTGGCCGACATTTTAAAGTTTATCAAAGTGACGAAACTGCGAACTTACGATAGAAATCCTAGTTAAGTTAAGAGCTGTACAATAGCTTTTCAAGTAGAAGTAGTTCTAATATCTTTAATATGAATGAGAAATTCTAAATTCTAATTCTAAACCCGGAGGCCATAGGTAACTGGTACTACAAAAGTGTTAGAGCCGCGCTGAAATTTTAGTGTTGCTCTTATTTAAAATTAAGTATAAAGCCAATACTTGACAAAAAAGGAGTTTTCTTTATTACACCTGGTACTTTTAAGCCCTTGTGTTAAGTAAACTTTATGTGAATTGATGTTCCGACAGGGATGGTTTGTTGTTGTTGCAACAACTATACAGACAGCTTTATTTGCTTTTATATTTGGTGGTGAAAAGAAAGAAAAAATGTACTACAGGTGGACGACGGTTTAGATAAACGAGCTCATAAAAAATAACTCATTTAATGTGTTTTTGATGACATGTCAAGCAAAACAAAATAAAAAAAGAAAGAAAAGGAAAAACTTGAAAGTTTTTTTCCTTTTAATGGCACAAACTACAGCAACATCAACTTTAGCGAAAGCAATAAAAAGATGTTGTTTCTTGAAATATATGAGAAATTAAATATGTAATGGTTTTACAAAAAGTATCAGCAACAGAAAACAAAGAAAAAACAGAAAATTCAATAAAATAAATATAAAAATTAAATGATAAGGTTAGCTGAAGATATTCTCTTATTTCAGTTTTTATTTATTTAATTTTTCTTAAATAAAAACCAGTGAAAATGAAAATGCGTATGATTCATACACAAAATTTTAAAATATATTGACAATAATTGAAAATAAACAAAAAATATCATACAAAATTAAGATGGAGGTACGAGTATATCATTTTTGTTAAAAAATGTTGAACATTTGAAATATTATGCCTGGATTATATTACAGGTTATAGGAAACTCCTGGTAATTAGATAATGATACTGACTTGATAGCTTAATCCTTTTTTGTTATTATTCCTTGCAGTATAATTTTAGTAAAAGTTTTAAATATCAAATTAACTTCGTTACATTTTATCAAAAGTACTTGTTTATCCTTGTCAAACCCAGGAGTTTTTGTTTCATAGGGAAGAGTGCCGAAAATGCAGAGTAGTAGAAAAAATCCACGAATTCTGTTTTCTGTTATTTTTATAAACTTCTATTTTACTTGTTGTTTTTCTATCTCTCCCGTAATTATGTTTTGTGCTTTGACAACTCACCAGGAGACATTTATCCAAATAAGTTTAATCAAAATTTTTATTTTTATGTTTAAAATTTTATGTACTAAATGAGAATTGTATTTTTCTTAAAAAATTTAAACAAAAATTAAAGTGGAAAATATAAGCGATATATTAAATTTTTAAATTTAAATGAGGCAAGCTTATACGTATATGGTTACATAGTACCAGACAGGATGGAGATATAAAGGAGTATATATATTTTTTTAAGACCAATACTCAGGAGTAAACCTCTACTTATGCAGTTCATTGTATTGGAATTTGAAGGTAGATCAATAGATTTTTTTTTCGTAGATACATGCATATTATGCGCCTTTTTGTTGATGAGACAAATTGCTGTCAATTTGAACACTCAATTGCCCGATCTGTCGGTGTAGGTTGAATGTGAGAGGTGAGCGTCTTCAGTACGTTAGTTATTATCTCCCCAGAAGGTGGTGCTGTAATCCTGATCAGTCGTTTCTGGTGGAATATAGACTGGAAATGTCTAAATGTGATGTGCTTAATAAGTCTTCGACTAACTTATTACAAGGTATAGAGACAAAATATAATTCCAATAAATAATTTCTTTAATAAGTGTGAGTTAAACAGTTAGTGATTTGCATTAATTTGTACAGGACACAAAGAACTCTGATGAGACTTTCGTAGCTGCAGTCGAAAACATGATCAGTTCGGCATGACATTCTTTGATTATTGAATTCTGACCTAATTAAGGAATTTTAAAAATGAAACGATAAAGAAATTACTTAACAAAAAATATTACTTTTATCATATAGTTTACTTCAGTGAGGAGTAAGCGATAAAAAGGAAAATATAGGTAAGTGGTTATAATACATAATGCTGGGCACACAATTGGGGCAAACGACGAATTTTTGGTCCCAAATATTCGTCGCTATTTGTGCATATGAAAATGCACACAATCAAGACGTACGGCTAAATTCGAAATTTATTCGCCGGTGAATTGCGAACTCATCACTTCAGGGTGACCGTGTTGTCTTTTACTTTTTTAGCTTTTGTAGTAAATAAAATTATTTTTTAAATCCCCACTTGTTTTTTGCTAATTTTAAGTAATTTAAATTAACTAAGTATATAGAATATTTTACTATTAAAATTGTTTCAAAATGTGTTTTTATTAATAATTAATTTTTTCGTATTATTTTCGTTTTATGGTCACCCTATGTGAGTAAATGCAATTTATGAGTTTATTAAGAATTTTAAATAAACAAATAAAAAAATGGACACAAGCGACATAATAATTTAATATGTGCAATGTTATGAATCGAAAAGTATTAATACGCCTCCTATTGAAAAGGTAGTTGTATTTAACTACTTAAATAAATTCATATGGTTTCAAGCTGCTGGTCATGCTGGTGTTTCTGGTTGTGTATTAAACTTGTATTCTCATGTTCTACATTGTTGCATTGTTTCATAATATGATAGACATAGCTGTCTATGGCAAAATAAAATTATTTTTTCGTTTCGTTTACCCTTTGGTGCGAATATATAACCTTGTTTGACACTTTTTTATTCTTTGATTTATTCTAAGTGTCAGTACTTCTTTTTATGTAAATCCATTAGGATAATTATAATAGAAAAATAATTTATTTTATTTGGATTAATAAATTGTTTAAACGAATTCCTATACAAGCGTTACTTAAAATTTTGTTAGAATTAAAAATTCATTCAAAACCACATCGAAATACTCAGGCACAAGTATATCTTTCTTATACGCAATTCCTTAAGAGTGTTTTAGTTTTTACTCCTTAAACTATTTCTTTTTCTATTTATTTTTTTCTTTCTTATTTATGTGCTAATTCTGTTCACATCATTATTAAGACGCAGAACATCTTTATTATCATCATTAAATTGTACAGAACTTACAGCTATCAGCTACTTTTACAGCAACTTTAGTACATGGCGTATATTTTAACAAATTTTGACATACTTCCAAAGGATATTTAGGCAAAAAGTAAAACACACAAAAAAGTAGAAACAACTAAAGAGAATAGTAAATTTAAAAAGAAATACATTTTTTACACCCTTAAGTGAAACAGAATTAACTACTTCACTCTACAGAATTTACCTATTGAAGACTTTTAAAGTAAAATGTTAAACGAAGGATTAACTTTTTTTTAGCAATTAGAACTTAAACACTACAAAAGTGAATTTTTAACTATAAAAATGAGGATTAAAAAATAATCCCTTAGAAAAATTAATTCAAAGCCATCATCTTTGCAGAAGCCCAAATATAGAAGAAAATAAGTCAATAAACAAACAACTGAAAAATATTATTCTATCATACCTTTTTGAAATATCAAAAACTATTTAAAAAAAAACATTATTTTAATTTCTTAAATTTAAACTTTATTTAAATCTATAAGTTTATTATTATTTGACGAAGATTAGCAAAGAAGTAGCGAAATATTAAAATTTTTTTTTGATTATCAAAAAATCATTGTATAAAAATATATATTCTTAACACAGGGTGTTCGCCGGGAAGATGTACTGCTTTATTTTGCCGCCATTTTGGGATCGTGGGATCATTTATCGATTACTGTGACGATGAGAAAGTTACATGAAATTTTTATGAGAGACAAGGTGACAACAAGACGCACTATTTATAGTGCAGTGATTGATTTCGAAGAAAGAGGGACTGTAGCTGATAGACCCAGGCTTGGACCACAACGTACTGCAAGATCGGCTGAAAACATTACTGCTGTTCAAGAAAGTGTTCAAAACAATTCATCAACCTCAATACGACATCATGCTCAGGAGCTTGCTCATCAAAGAACAACTTTGGCCACAAGTTTGCAAAAAGATTGGCATTTGCTTCCATTTAAAATTTAGTTGACACAAGACTTTCTTCCATAATTCCATTTACGCCGCTGTACATATGCCAATAGTATGCTGGAGCTCGCCCATGACAGCCCCGATTTTCATGAAAAAATCATAATTAGTGACGAGGCACATTTCAATTAAAATGGAAATTATTATCAGTCATCTTTGAATTCAATAAAAGTAACAATGTACTGTGCAATGATCAGGATTAATCATTGGATCTTACTTCTTTGATACTGAAAACGGCGTTACAGTAACTGTCAATAGGGAGCGATATCGTGATATGATTGATAACTTTTTAACGCCTAACGCTGGAGTAACTCTAACAAAATATTAGTGATGAAATTGAAGAAATACCGCGTGAAATGTGTCAAAAATGTGCTAAAAATTTCTCACATTTGTGAGGCTAACAAAGACGGACATATATCTATATTGTATTATATTCCGACTCATCAATATAAGATCCATTCTTTTTCATTTAATCAAAAATTATAAACAAACAAAGTAGTATAACTTCCTTGCGGACACCCTGTAAAATTTAACTTTGATCTAAAGTATTTCCGACGAAACAAAATGAATTATAAAATTATCACTCTTACTGGGACTTGAAATCGGATTTCCAGACCATATATAAAAAAAAATTCAATAAAAAAAAGCTACTAAACAGTTTATTGAACTGTAATAAAACCACCTGTATCAGTAGTCTTTACTATATTATCTTTTAATTTATATACAGGCTGTCCGGCGGGAACTCAACGTCAAGCTGCAACGGGGTGAGAAAATTGATTGTAACTATCATGGGAAAATTAAAAAAAAATCCCATGCAGTTTGAAAGTTATGGGAGTTTAAGAAAAACCTCGAAATTTGGTCAAACTGTAACAATTTTTCGGTTATTTATTTATCTATTTCTTAGCCAATGAATAATTTCTTACAGGCTATATTTACAATACATACATATAAGTATAAAATAATGACATTAAATTACTTAGTTATTTAAAAAATCAATAATCCTTATTCTTAATGAACTATAGTCAGAAGAGTAATCAATAAGAGAAAAATGGTTGTTGAATTATGAGCACATTCTTCGGACTGGATCAAAGTTTGCATAATTTGAACGGAAATATTTTAGCTTAAGAAGAAGGGCGGTTTGAACTATGAATTCTAGTTTGCTAAGTAATACCTCGGAACTAAGTGTACCGCATATCAGATTATTTATAAATGAAATATTCAATATTATAATGGTTAATTTTTATTATTTTTGGAACCGTAACCCTAAATAACATAACATAAATAACAAATTTTCTATAATTAGGACTATTTGTTAAATAATAAATTTAAAATGTTCAACATTTGTCGACTTTGAAAGGCCGTCCTTTAAAAAAATGTACTAAAGTACATTGGCACGTGCCATTGAAAGTTCGCGCATTTAATCAGGATTGTTAAATGGTAAAATACTTGTTAGTTTTATACAAAAAAAAACGAGTAAAAAAATTAAAACCTTTGGTAATCCATTTTACTCAGTTCAAATGTCTTTATTCGTTTTTTAAACGTTTCGGCTTGACGTTGAATTCTGGGACACTGTGTGTAGTCGCGGTGGTCTAGTGGTTAGTGTGTTGGCTTACTAAGACATGAGTCCAGGGTTCAAACCCCAGCTCTGACATCTTGAAAAAAAAGCAATATAAAAAAAATATTTCATTCGGCGACTACCTCTCAGCAAAAGTTCTGAAAGTAACTGAATGCAATGAATAAGCTTCTCAAAACTGTCGTTCGGAGTCGACTCACACACAACATGGGTGCTGCGAGAAGCTAGGCTGTAAATCTGACACAGGGTTGTAATGACCAATTATGTATGTGTGTATGTATATATGTATAGTTCTGTACTTACTGACATTACTTTTAAAATTTCTGGAAAGATGTTTTTGTTTTATTTTTCTATATATATATAATTATAATAAACTAGCCTAAACCCGGCGTACTTTGCTACACTTCACGCTACGATTTGTACACATTTTTCGACTCATGACTACGAAAACAATTACACCAAACTCAGAAACTTCAGCTTTAAAACTTCTCAAGATATACAAAAATTAATATTAATATGAAAAAAATTTACATTCAATTTGTATGGGAATATATGCGAAAATCTAAATGCCATATCTCCAGAACCAAGAGTTCTCGCAAACTTTACACAAACAATTTATTGATTATCTCCAATGTACCCAGAAATCTTGGCTGAAATCGATCCATCTGTTTATGCGGTTAGTGGTGACATCAAAATGTACATTAATTTTTATACATCAGATTACCAACGCTACAAAATTGTTTACAATAAGTAATCGATACGCTTTGTTTTCATCATCAACATGTATGTGAGACTTAAATTTAATTCAGTTATTTATTAATGGGGATGTTTTTATGTTTTATTAGTTTTAAAGAGAGCTAAATTTGTTGGTCACACACAGAGAAGTTGTGATAATAAGCTAAATCAACTTATTCATGCTTATATCGGGTTTTTCAATAAGAGCGCTACAAACGTTTTTTAAATAAAACAAAAACGGTTTCGGATATCAATGAAATTCTTTATTCCTCTAAAAGTACGTTCGATGCCATTATGTATGCAACTCGATTTCTTTTGCATGGCAGCAATATTCTCGACACCACGGTCATTTCTTAGTCTCACTAGAAAATTTTGTAAAGTGCCCATGGATTAAAATTTTTCCACTAGACGCTCAATTGTTGATTTGCTAGAACGATAATGATGACCATAAATTATAAGCAGCGCTCTTAACGTTGAGGCTACTGACTTCGAATTTCGGTAGTAAATTTTAATAATTTCAAATCGTTGTTGGCTCTTTTCATCATGAAATGGCAAACCTTACTGAAGAGAAGTGTCAAAGCAACGGCAAGAAATATGACGTCGTTTGTTGTTCTTGTCGCTCTACTTTTTAGAGTCTCTGTTGAAAAACATAGTATTTCTTGGAACTACACCAAAAAAAAATAAAACAGTAAAAAAAAATTTTAAATATTTCTTGCACCGTAAACCTATTTATTTCAATTTGTTTACAGCACTTAAAAACAATATATTTTATGAACAATTTTAATAAATTAGTTAAATTTCAAAATTAAAGGAAACTGTTTACTAATTTACTTGAAACAACACAATAAAACAACAACACAAATAAAATAACCATCCTCTTCTGTCAGTGTATTTTTGTATGACTCTTTTCGTGAAGACCACTGTATTAAAGTAACCAAGAAAATATTTTCAACTAAAATTCTATGTTTTTTTTAAGTTTTCTAAATATAAAGCAAAAGCTTAATTATAATAATATTCATGATGTAGCTGGAGGTGATTTAAATTTTAAATTTATATTTAAACTTTTTTGTTTTAACATTTTCCCATAAGGACGGAAAGTTTGACCCTTTTACATTTACTGAAACTCATCATATGAATTTTATTTTTAATTTCGCTTAAACACATTTATATATTTTAGGCTCTTTAATAATTAATGCCAATTTGTAACACAACACCTTATATATGACTGTTAAATGATACCATTTGAATAAGAAGTAAAATTGCCAGTATATATGTAAATATACAAATATACGAATATGCCTGCATATTTAAATAACATTATATAAGTTTGCACTCATACATGCATATGTTTATACATATTGTATATGTATACAGTACATACAATTTGTATATATTACAAAAATGGTGTTTTTGTAAAATTGAAGTATAATAAGTACAGGTAATGGTATTTAAATGGCCTCAACTCATATAAGATTAACATTTAAATGTCATTCCACGATGGTTTGTTATATTTTGTTTTTTTTTTTTATCATTATTCTCACTTTTATGAATATGTATGACACGATTACCAACAGCAACAAAATTATCAACAGCAACTTGTGTTCTTTAGACATCTACAAATGTTAACACTGATGCTGGTGAGAATGATGATGATGATGATGACGACGACAATAATAATAATGATTATGAGAATGTATCAAGAACAGGCAACTAACGAATGTACCAGCCAGCCATTCGAATGTAAATTAATGTTTAACTGTTGTATAAACAAACGGTTATATGTATTATTTTTTGTATGCATACAAATATACATACATACACATGCATATTTAAAACACATATACTCATTTAGAGACATACATGAATATGTAATATTATGAATACCCTCTGGTAACATTTAGATCCAATATACACCAGCAGGCATATTACATTTACAAAATTAATAATTTAAATTTACATTTATGTTCAAATTACACAAAAAAATATAACAAAACAATGAAGAAAAAAAAAGAAATAAATACAGCTGAAACGAAAAAAAAAAAAAATCCATACAAATATAAATTGCACTACAGTGGGCAAACAGAATTTTACTGTAAAATATTTGTGTTATTGAAAAATGTCACTGCTTTTATTGTATTATAGATAATTCTAGCTGTAAAAAATAATTAATGCATATTAAAATTCTTGACTCTATACAAAATTAAAAAAAAGATATTTAAATACTTCTTTAATGAAAGCCTTTCGACATTTTTAAAAATTTTCAAAAAATTAAAGATTATTACAATGCTTTTTTTAACTGACCGTACGAAGAGATGCAGTCTCTTTAACTGTCTGTTTAACTGAAAGTAGAACACAATATATTTATGTTCATACGATTTTAAAATTTTAAATTTGTTTCCGTTAAGTTGACCACTTTGCAATAAAGAAGCGATGTATGTATATACAATATATCTGATATATTTCAGAGATACTTTGTATTCATGATGTTTATAGTTTACTTAAAACATGGTTTTATATATTTAATATTGCTAATGTTATTATTGTTGATGCTGCAGGAGTATTATCATTTGTACGAGTATTTTCGACGTAATGTAAAAATATATGTAAGTGTACACAATACACCTGAGTATGATTCTATGTAAATGTAAATAACAATAATAGTAATAACACCATGAACTACATCAATAATATTATATTTTTTATTATTATTTTTGTTATATAAAATTTCATTTGTAGTTGCTTGTAAATATGTACATAATTCCTATACACATTAAAAACTAAATATACATATATGGGATATTCCAAGTCAAATCAACCAATGGTTTTAACCTACCCTTCCGAATTTTGTGATTTTTTGTAGAAATATAGTATATCATAGAACTAAATTAAATACAAAGTTTGGAAGCACTGATACATCTGGATCCGGAAATATCAGGTCTTGAAAATCGGAAAACAGTACAAAAATGCACAAAGTTATACATAAGTACTTAATAGTAATTTTCTGGAAAAGTATTATAGCTACGCATCTCGTAAAAATCGCATTTGAAAGGGTATTAAATTACCTTTGATTTAACATATAATATGATTTTTTTTTTCTAAAAGTCAAAGGTTAATTTTCTTTATCTATAAGTCGGAAGCCTATATCTACGAAAGCGACCTTTTTAAAAATTTGAAAAAAAATTATGCCAAAGATAGTTTCGTTCTCTACAGTTGTGAAAAATTTCAGAGTGGAGGTATTTTTAGTTCAAGAAATAAAAATCAAATCGGAAAAGAATGAGATTAAAACTATTCTGATAGGGGTGGGATAGTATACGATTTTTCGATTTCGATTAACTAGAATCGCTTATTTTGTGAGTTTCAACAAAAAAATACATAAATCAAAAAGAAGGAATGTGGGATGGGGGCAAATGGCTCTTCATCGGGGTCAAAGGTTGGGTTGAAGAAGTAAAAGTTCACAAAAACCTCCACAACTGCCTGGAGTAGCGCCTAGAGGGATAAAATGTAAGACCGACCCTCACTAATATTTTGCCTCCAACATTTTTTACGAACATACCTAACCCCTATCCCCAGAAGAAGAAGAAAATGATTTTTTTGTAAAACTTTTTTTATTTTTTAAGATTTCTTAAAATGTTTTGATGATTTAATAATGAGTATATCTTCCTTTATATGATATAACTTCAAGAATACCATTTAGGAGGGAGCAATAAAGATTTTCAATTAATGATAATGTAATTCCGGACCAAGCTTTTTTAATTCCTCTAATTAAAACTTATTTGATTACGTATTGTCTGCCGGACTCGTAGACTTGGCGAGAAAGCAAGCCACATAAATTTTTTTATAATATATGGGAATATGGTGGCCCCACCAACATATTGATATTTTGGCTTTAAATCCACGCTTTTACAGCCCTGGCATTATATATCGGCGCATTATTTTGTTGAAATATCCAGGGAATTGGTCTAATAATAGTAGAAAAATATGGAAACGCCTTTTCAAGTAATGTTTTGTAGTTATTCACGTTCATTTGTGATGCTCACGTGTACCATAATATGAAATCGCCCACTACACTATTACACGACTAAGGCAGCATACCTCCCTACGTAGGTCGTGCAAATAGTATTTGTATCCATCCGGACCTTCCAAATTAAATTTTTTTCGTCTGAGAAGACAACATTATACCATTTATTTTTATCGCTCATGTGTTTTCGTACAAACTGCGGCCGTTTTGCATTACGAGCAGCATTAACAGATGGTTCTTTTTTTTAATTTTTAATCTCTTTGAATGCTTAGAACTTTGAATAACACATCATACAGTGTTTATGCTAGCTGTGATACCTAATTTTTTGTCTAATTTTCGCAGCAGAACCGCTCGAATTTGAGGTAGCTCTTATAATAGCTCTTCTATCCGCTTCTGTTGTGGCTTTTTTCTTCCGCCCTTTCATGTCTTTTCCATAATCGGACTGATTTCTTAAAAAATTGCTTACAAGATTCTGGCTGCGACAAATTTTTTTGCCGATATTCTTAAGGCTTATTCCAGTTTCATTGAATGCTTTAACTTTACCTTTTACTTCTTCAGTATTGAAGTATTGTAGTAAGTCACACATATTTAAAATTTTAATTATACTGTCGATGGTCAGAAGCAAACTAATTTTACTCCTATTGAACCCATACAAGTGACCCAAAATGTTCACCTGTTTTCGCAGCATTTTTAAAGCAAAAAAATACAAATCTTTATTTATTGTACCATTATTATTTTCTTCCTAAAATATGATCATTCATAATATCTCTTAATTTAAGTGAAAAAAAAAATTGTTCTCCTAAAGTTTATATGAAGAAAAATTTAAATATAACAGCAAAAATCAATGAACCCATTCAAGTGATCGGCAGTGTATATGCAGATATTTATTACGAATACAATTTAACAATTACGAGATATTAATCGCTCTATGCCTTTCAATGTTGTTAACATGTGCACTTGTTAGAATAAGTTAATCTCAGATAAGACAAACATTTTTTAACATAAATTTAAAACACAAACCATCTGAAATTTTGTAGTAGGATATTACCAGTACAGTTTAATCTTTTATGAGGTTAAACGATGTGAATGGTATAGGAGACTCCCTGTCGACGCACTGTTGATTACTTGCATTCACATTCATCAAAAGAAATCTATAATTCTTCTCTCAAAAGAGATAGACGTACGGTACGCCGAGACATAACCATTTTAAAATATAGAAAAAGTGATAAAAATCCACATTAAGCTAAAACTTAGTACGGCTGTTATATTATGAATGCAGCCAACTTGATAAAAAGAATGATTCAGAAGATTTTAATTTTGTGTGATTCTCAGAATTGAGTCAAAAATCAATGAGTTGAAAAATTTTGAACTGTGTTATGAAATTACCCTCGTATTTATATGTACTAAGAAAGCGTGGATACACATTACGGTAAATATAAATCTACGCTATTGTAACCTGTATGACAAGCCTCTAACAATTTGACAGTAATATGAGTAAAACAAAACAAAATAATTGAAAGTATGTATTTATTTTTGTGTAAATAAATATATTAAATATTTACACACTAAGAATAAATGTAAGAAAGCAAGTTATTATTGTTAGCTTCAAATATCTGCCTAAAGAAATTTAATTTGCATAGCCAAGGTACGTATGGATATGTAAACGTACATGAAAATGTGTAAATTAAATATTTATCATACTGCTTTTTACTGTTATTGTTGTGATTTTTTGGCTATTGTTTTGTTTTATGTAATTCAAAACAAAAATTTTTTTTTTATTTCTTTGTATACACATGTCTGTCATAAAATCTACTTACGTTTTTACATACATTTGTATATGAAAAAAAAAAACAAAAATACAGAAAATGCTCGTAGACATATAGAAAATTAAGAATATTACTTACATTTATGAATTGTGTTAAATATTACGTTTGAATATGAACCGAAATTAAAGTTGCCCTACTTTTAGATTTGTATGTTATTCGATTAGAAGATAATAATTTAAAAAAAAAATTAAGTTCGATAATGTTTAGCGATAAGAACAGATTTTTTCAATAGAAACTTCACCACCTTATGTTACACAAGGGAGGAATGAAATCAGTGTCTTCCATTGGTCCATTGGTAGTCGCCGTGGTCTTGTGGTTAATGTGTTAGCTTAGTAAGTCATGAGCCCATGATTCAAACCCCAGCTTTGACATCTTAAAAAAAAAAGAAATATGAAAAATATATTTCTTTCGGCGACTATCTCTCAGCAGTCTTCTGGCAAAAGCTCTGAGAGTAACTAATTGCCGTGAATAAACTTCTCAAGTCTGTCGTTCGGAGTCAATTTTAAACTGTAAGTCCCGGTTCTCATGGATAAAAATTAACAAACACAACATGGATACTACGAGAAGCTAGGCTGTAACCCTGAAACAAGGTTGTAGTGGCCAATTGTTTATGTAATTTTGTATGTCTTCCATTGGATAACTTTGATACTACTGTATTCACTAATAGTTCCGACAAGAACCATCATGCGGTTGGTTCATCACACACATTGGTATGTCAGCTATACGAGCTGCCTGATTTAAGATTATATCGCTCGAGACCATTACTTAAAAGATGACCCCTACTCATTTAGTATATTGTACTAGTATTCAAAAAATATGTTTTGGAAAGGAGGAAAGAGCCAGAGGTGTTGGTGGACATTTGATTTGAATCTGTCTATGTCGTAATTAATAGGAAAGACATTCGTGGAAACTTTGAGCGGTTAAAGAACTAATTATCTCTATATGGCATTGTACTATTTATTGGAATCAATCTCAATATCTCGTCAGACCACCTCAAGCTATAATAACGATAGAACAAGGCAACACAAATCATATTGCTGCTATACTTATATAAATCGATAGAGTTGGTCATAGATAAGCAATCTCGCTCTTTTTGTACTCATTCGAAAAGTTTCAAAAAACACTTTAATGCACCGGCTCATATATAAGACTATTATTGCATTGTTCAGATAAAGGTCTTAAAAATCAGAGTAAGTAAAAACGCAGCGCAGCGCCGCTCTTTTGGCTCTTTTTTGCTCTTTACGCAAAGAGCAGAGCAAACTTTTTGTTGCTCCTGCTCTGCGCCATTTTTTTTGCTCTGCGCATTACAAGCGCTGCGCATAGAAGGCGCATTTGAATTTTGAGCTTTCCTGCGCCACTCTTTTTTTTTGCGCAATGCGCAAAAGAGCCAAAAGAGTGCGCAATTGCGCATTGCTCATTTACTGTGGTATAAAATACCTTTGAAGTCAGTAATTTTAATATGAAAAAAGAAGAAATAATTAAATGTAAATATAATTTATATTAGTATTTTCATATACTTTAGAGTAAAATAATAAAACAATTTTTTCTTTTTTATATTAAACTGGGGCCTTATCCTGTAATTCTCTTAAGATAAAATGCTTAAATTTTGGTTTTTTGAAACAGGCTGGGCGTTAGAATATATAAAATTAAAATGTGTAGAGGTAATAGGCATAAAGTTTTTAAATTACAATAAGCGTTCAAGAATTCTATTCGTAGCCAAAAAGACCTAAATCTAGCTTAGGAGAGTTGCAGAATAAGGCCTCTGCTTATTTTTTTCTTCACGCACATAAATTAGTACAACAAAATGTTTTCTGAAAATCACACGCGAATATATGCATTCAAATTTTTTCTAAGTATACATATGTCAAGAGTGAGTGAAAAAAATTTTATTTTCTTCATGCAAATAAACGAGTATCATAAATCTGTTTTTTTTTTCTTAAAAATATATGAGAATGTCCCCATTCATCTTTTTTTAAGTATATTTATGATTGAAATTTCCATCAGTAATACTGTATAGTCATTTTTTGTAACGCAATGGTTGACTGCACATAAAAATTTTTTCGAATGGCATATTAAAAAAATTTGTTGCTGACATGACACTGTAGATATAAAAAGCGCATGCGCAATGCGCTACTCATTTTGCTCAATGTGCAGAGCAAAGCGCCAATTAAAAAATTAAAATGCGCATAGCGCAAAGAGCAGCGCTTACAAAAAAAGAGCAAGAGTCAATAGAGCCAACAACTGCTCTTTTTTATTGGCTCCGCTCTTTGCGCATGCGCAATTTTTCGAGGCGCAAGAAAAGAGTGCGCAATGCGCAATGAGCAAAAGAGTGAGCAAATTCTTACTCTGTTAAAAATATTAAAAAGGTTAGTTAAAGTGAAGTATTTTTATACCGTTTTAAAAACGAAAGCTTTTAAGTACTTCTCTAAAAATTTAAAATACGTGATCACATCATATTTACATTACAAATAGCCACTGAGTACAAGACTGTGTCATGAGCAATACATCCATGCCCAAGAAAACAACATTTGAGCCTTGAGTGCAATACATTTCACCCTATTTATTAATTCATTCATAAATTCCTCAATGAAATGAAAATAAACAAATAAGAGAATTTATTCCCAATCACATATTTACTTCTAGATCTCGCACAATACATCCATTGTGATTGCTTGTCGCATCAGACTTTATATATATTTTTTTGTAGAACTTCCTACCATCTTCACAAATTTCTTTTATTTTTGTGTGTAATAAATCATTTAAAGTGTTTCATTTCAAGGCTTCAATTAGAATATGAAAACATTGTGATTCGTTAACACGTAGCTTCTTCAATTTGCTTAATTCTGTGTTTTCTTTTTTTGTATTCGTTAAAGTGTTTACTTTATTATAAGGTAGAAAATCAAAACATACGTACAGAAGAAATATAGAAATCACTTTGAATATTAAAGAATTTCGTTGAGAAATGTTGAGATTAGCTGGAAACACACAAATACACTCAGTCTTATTATAACAGACAAACAATCGTTTCTAAATACTTAATCATACAAACAAATAAGAAACCATATAAAGTTTCCAGTTTCAAACTTTTTCACATTTTTTACAACATCTAATCAACACAATCAATAACGTTGATTGAACACGTACAGTGGTAGGAAACTTTCTCTAAAAAAATTATAATTGATGTATGAGCTTATGTACATATATACGTATGTGTGTGTTTTTTTTGTTTTTTAGATATTTGTGTGTAGGTCTGTATATAATGATGTATAACAAATATCATATATGAAACAAAAAGTTTTTAAATTAAGAAAGAAAGCGATTTATATGCTAAATTTATATTTCATTTTTTCATTATTTTCTACAATAATGTTTTGCAAGGCTTTGACTTTCTTTATCACTCAAATATTGATTAAAATTTGGAATTAATAAATAGCCTAGAGCTTATGCGAAATAAAATAGAAACCTAAAGCCGCTTTTCTTAATTAAACTTTGTCTCCATTTTAATAAGCAAAACTAAATATCAACAATATATTAAACAAAGAAATAGATGTCTTATCCAAGTTGGCATGGGCGCGGTAACGAAAGCATTACTATGCATTAGTCTATGCTTTGCTATGCTCTTCAGAAGGAGACACACAAAATTATGGAGATTGCTTTTTTATTTACATTTCTGAAATATGTTTTAGTATCGTTCTTCTAATTGAATATTCCAATGAGCAATAATGTTCTTTTTAAATCTTGATTTCGTAGCTACTGCACTTGACTTAATGCACTGCCTTATTTATGATTATACTTTTATTTTTGACATATTAACTACACCAACAGTGTTAGGAAATCCTTATATTAAAGTTGCGAAATAATTATGCATCAAATGGAATGTTATCTTTTACTTTGCTCCAGACAGTTTTTATTTAATTATTTACTTCTTTGTGTGTCGCTCGATAGGAAACAATTGAGTTATAACATACCGGTTGATCGGTTCGAATTCCGTCTAACTAACATTTTACTCAAGAGGTTCCAACTCTTCCTACCGACCGCATGTCCGCACACACGAATAAAAATAATTGAACTGTATTCAGATATAACTAATACAATATCGCATGCGTTGACCCTGCAGACTCGGTTGTTTGTCTCCTGTCCACCCAACCTTGTTATTGGCAGTTCCCTTCAGAAGTAAATATGCCATAACCCATATACAGCTCGATTTTCAATTTACTTCCTACATCATCGCGGTCTTACATTTCAGCTTTACACAGAAACCAAGATTTCAACACACATCAGTTCATTTTTCCCTTACAAACGTAGCTAGAGTAAATGACAAGTAATTTTATTTTTTTTAAATTTATTTAAATTTATTTTTTTACAAAATTTTTAAAACTGCTTTTAATTGCTCTTCATTAAACTTTATTATCATAGAAAGTGTCCATTGTCTCGTTCGGTTTAGTTAAAAAAAAAAGATTAAGAGACAGAAAGACCTCTAGTTAATAGAAATGCATGATATGGCACTTTATAACAATTACGTAGATATTTTCCGCTGAATTCCTAATTGTGTCTTCCAGTTTTTTTTTATATCTTATGTGTTTTTTTCTTTTTTTTTTTTTTGTATAACCAATACTCATAGGTTTGCACCCATATGCTGTGCATTGTATTGGAGTGTTTGAAGATATACATAGGTCAATTTAAAGTGCCTTATGTATAGGATAGCTTTTATTTGTTTTTAGCCTTCTTTATAATTTCTTCATACGTTTATGTATACTAAATATCAATACTTATGAAGATAATACAAAAACATACAATAACTTACAAAGAAAACTTAAAACAACAAATCGGAATTTAAAATTTCAGGTCAAAGTACAATCCAATATTATATGCACTGAAATGACATAGTCATTCTTTAATAAAAAATAATATATTTGAATGATTTATAGTTCCAGCTATAATTCATTATGAATTTTTTTTCAGAATTATTACAAAGAATTATCTTTTTCAAAATATATTTTCATTCCTAAGATCGTATATAGTGAAGGAATGGACGATCCATTACTCCTTTTAAATGTAAAGTATTATCATATCATATGTGTGTATTTAAACGAAATTTTACGTATAAATTTATTTTTATAAGTATTAATTTGTAGAAGCATAATTATGGTGAATAATTGCAAAATGGGTACGTATGATTAATATAAATTAAATATTACTCATACGTAAGCGCTGTACAAATTTATTTCCTTGAATGTGTACGAATCATAGCTGGGGAATTTCGATTAGAATTAGAAATCATTACGATTAGAGAAATAAAATAATCTAATCATTAGAATTGAATTTTGATAAAAATTTCTGATTACTAATTGATTAGATTAGAAATAATTAAATATCTAATCACAATTAGTGACGATTAGCATTTCTAATCAAGTCTAATCAAACATAATCTAAAAAATAATTGAGTAGATTTCCTGATTATTTTTGATTAGATTTGATTAGATCAACTATTTTTAACTATTTTTGTGGGAGCGACAATTCGTCCACCAATACAAAGGCGAAATTGGAAGGGAAGGCGCCTAATCTGTTCTCGATCTCTCCCTGAGAATTTCTGCCTTATCCGTCAAGTGGACGCTTGACTAAATCGTCAGAACGGTGATGTAGATAACTATCTTACTCAGTTGCTAACGGGCCATTATCACTATCGGTCGGTCACTTGTATCTACTGTAGTGCGCAATCCGACTCAGTGGATGTCAGAAAGCGTTCACTGGAGAGGGATTTTGGCACCTTGGCTCCCAATAACATCATGGGAGTCAATTTAAGAAAGAAGAAGGATCGCCTTTTTTGTGAGGGGGATCCTCCGCCGGAAGAAGAGAGACTTTGCAAATTCGGTGGCACCGTAGGGTCTAAATGTACCGGAATATAAGGCTCCATCCTGAAGTAATGTCATAAATTGACAGTTCCAGGATGGAGCCAGGTAATATAGAGAGAGGTTTTAGCCGGTAGGTACGCAATAACTGGAGTCCGACACGACGTGTGGCAAAACCACCTATGTGCGTAAATGCATTTCTCCTCTCACCAAAAAAAATATATATCTATATATACATACATTTCATGATCGTGGTACGAAATAGTGACACCATTTTCCATATTTTGAGGAGGAATAAAAATATAAATTAATAAACGCTATCAGTTTAAGCATTTTCAGTGAAAATTGGTTTAAAAAGTATTGTTTCATAATTAATCCAAACTAATTTTTAATCATTTTAATTGTATTTGATTATTTAATTTTTGTAATTTCTTTTATTTTTTCTTCTAAACAATATGGATTTCACTGGCTTATTTGTTAATGCTCTTCCCTGGTAACACATCAAATAACTCCTTCAAAGGCTGACACCAATTGAGTTAAGCCTTCAATTCTATTGCCAGTTTAAAACTATTTTCAAGAACTACATATTCCTTTAAATCATCGTGTATAAATGCCATTGTAGAACCATATTATTTTATTTATATTACAGCTAATACGAGTATTTACTTGATGGCAAAAAGTAATTGATTGATTGACATATACACGTTTTTAATAGTTTTTAAACAAATTTGTTTTAAAAGTGGTGCTGTTTGTTTGTTTTTTAATATTGCAATTGATTTTGATTTATTAGTATTGTAGTATATCTGCGCCTGAAAACTTAAACAGTTAACCAAGCTGTATGTACAACAAAAAATTTATATAAAATGTCAATCGTGAAAGTAGTTTTATTTATTAAATTAAATTTTTTTTTTTTTTTTTGTTTTTATTTAAATTTTTTATTGTTATTTTATATGCTAGATTATAAAAAAAATTCAAGTGGTATTATTTCAGGGCTAAAGTTGATTCTGTCTGTTCTGTTCCGTTCTGTTTTGTTGTTATGTTTTTTTACATTTGGTTTAGATATTTGCAAACATAATGTACCAACTAAAGATTTCTGCAAATTTATTGCAGTTTATGCAATACCCTACCTTATCATAAGGCATAAAAGTATAATACAGTTACGAAGAAATAAATAAATAAATAAACAGTGTGCAAAATTTTTTTGTATGAAAATCATAAAATAAATAAAAAGAATGCATTAAAAAGCAAATACAGGCTGCTTTTTTAGAGATATAGAACTTCGTATTGAAATAAAACACAAGAAAATCGTTTTACTGTCCATCAAATTGGCTTTATTGGAAGGATAATTTTATGCCATTAATGTTTAAATATGACTTCGGGCATGTGGCCGCCGGGGCTAGCTCGAATAAAGCCAATTCTACAGGTCCAATTTTCAACCACTTTTTCGAGCTTATGGGGCCGTATGTTGGCAATAACGCCAATGTTGGCTTCCAAGTCCCCTAACGTTTCTGGTTTGTTGGCGTAGACGAGCGTCGTCACATATCCCCAAAGAAAATAATCCAATTATGTCAAATCACACGATCTTGGTGGCCAATTGACAGGTCCATTCCGCGAAATTATGCGCTCATCGAATGTTTCCTTCAATAAATCGATTGTGACGTACGCTGTGTGGCATGTAGCGCCGTCTTGTTGGAACCACAACTCATCCACATTTATGCCATCCAATTCGGGAACAAAATAGTCGGTTATCATGGCTCTATACCGGTCTCCATTAACGGTAACTGACTCTCCAGCATTATTTCGGAAGAAGTATGGCCCAATGACTCCACCAGCCCATAGAGCACACCAAACAGTCAGTTTTTGTGGATGTAATGGCATCTCAAGGGTCTCATGTGGATTCTCTTTACTCCAAATGCGGAAATTTTGCTTGTTGACGTAGCCATTCAACCAAAAATGAGCCTCATCACTGAACAAAATTTTGCGATGAAAATCAGCATCGAGATCAATCTCATTTTCGGCCCATACACCAAAATCACGACGCATTGCATGGTCTCGCGGCTTTAATTCTTTCACAAGCTGGATTTTGTAAGGTCGCAGGCCAAGATCTTTGCGCAAAATCTTCCATAAAGTTGATGGACAAAGCTCCAATTGCTGTGCACGGTGGCGAATCGATTCATTCGGGTTCTCTTCAACACTTTGCTCTACAGCGGCAATTGTTTCTTCGGTGCGCACTGTTCGACGTCTCTGCGGATGCGTATTATCACATGGAGTAAACGTAGTGCGAAAACGATCCATGGTTAACCGAATTAATTGCTCTGATGGACGATTATGTCGACCATAAAATGGACGGAGCTTGCGGTAAACTTCGCGAACTGAACCATTATTTTCGAAATAAATTTGTACGATTTGCAAGCGTTGTTCTTTTGTCAACCTGTTCATGATGAAATGGCAAACCAAACTAAATATTAATCACTTGACAGCTGCCAAAATAGCCGCCAGTTAAAAAAGTGATGCCAACTTAAAGTTCTATACCTCAATAAAAAAACACCCTATATATTGGCTAGAGTTCATAGAATAAGTAACAATAGCAACTAATACTGTTTTATTGGACATCACTGTTTTATTGACATCACTGTTTTATTGGACCTCCCACTAAATAGCCGATAGTTGCTTTTTGTTAAGTTTGCTTTGAAATTTTAATATTAATCGACTTACACCAGAGCAACGCGTGGAAATTGTTAAAATTTTTAATCAAAATAATTCTTCTATTCTATTGATGTTGATTATAAATTTCCATTCCATTAAAAATTTTATTTTCCGATAAAGCCCCTTCCTGGTTGATTGGTAACGTAAATAAGCAGAATTGTCAGATTTGGAGTGAGGAGAATGCACACTGTTTGGTGCGCTTTATGAGCCGGTGGAGTCTTTGGGGTATATGTATATAGAAACTATGATGGTCAGAATGTTACCGTTAATGGTGAACTGTATAGGAACATGATTCGAAATATTTTCGTACCTCAATTACCTCAATTTTGTACCTGAATAGAAATGACGAATTTTGGATCAAAGTTCATCATTTTAAAAATTCTACCAACGAGATAGTTATAGTTTATCTTTTGCTTTAAGGCTGTGGACACTACCTTATTCAAATGCAGAAGTAGAAGGCAGATTCAGTGTTCTGAATTTTTTTTTAATATAAAGTACGTGTTAAAAAGACCAAAGTCTTCTGTTCAGAGTACAAAATACTAAAAAAAAGTTCATCTAAAAAGTAGTTCAAACGCAACAAATAAGAATTCAAAATATTTTATTAAATCTGTTTTGTGTACTGAAGAAGAAGAACACGACAATGCAATGTTATGTGAAAATAACGAATTGATTATTTGCTTTTAAATATCACTTTTGTTATATACGTTTTACATACTATTCTCATAAAATTAATCAAAAAATCCTTAAATCTAATTTTAGCACATTTTAGCCCTTTTTTAGCGAAGGCACTCACCACACAATCAACATGCAACGATGAGGCAATTGCTGTTGATCATTCAAGGGTGAAGGTATAACACTGGCCTTTTAATGATCAATTCACAGCAATTTGTTTCATTTCCTAAGGCGCTTAATAATAATATAAGAAAAATATATACATATACAGTATTCGACAAATATGTCAAAATTTTTGGGCAATTATGCGTGGAAGTCATTGAAACGAATGCGGTTAATTGCATATTTGAAGTAATTAAACGTATACGCTTAATTATATGTATACTTATGTTATACATAAGCTGCAGTTTTTAGAAAATAATTATTTCGGGTAATTAAACGAAGGATTTTTAAGTGAAATTTACCTTTGAAGAGCGAAAGTCAATTAACCGTGGAATTGTATTAGAAAATGGTAAGAAAAAATATGAGGATTTATAAGTTGAAGTAAATAAGCGTAAAAGGCGATTAAGCGTGGGACAATTATTCAGGGAATACTGTATGTACTGTCCTTTCCAAAAAATGTGAATACAATGCACAGCATTTAGTAGGAGTTTACCCCTGAGTATTGGTCTCAAATAATAAAAAAAAAACTTTTGGCTGTTTTTGCTTTTAAATGTTGGTATCGTTGTTTTCACATTTTTAAATTTTAGCAATTTGATAATTTGATCGCTCAATTTTACTCAAATTCGGTTTATGGAACATATCAGAGTGATTAAAAATTTATGTTCTGTGTAGCATGACAGACCAGGAACTCTGTTGGGCATCGAATGCACAAACGTAGTACTAGTAATCTAGCACACTACCTACTTAACTATAGAGACACCAAATATTTGATATAAAATAATTATGTTTTTCAAACTATATTCTACTACATTTGTACGTTAACTTGTTCTGGCTTAATAAATATATAAAAAGAAGGGAATCAAATAATCGGTATTGTCTTAATATAATTTCCATATTTGTTTTTGCTTTATTCTCTTGTAATATTTTCTTAGTTTTTTATTATTTTTTTATATATTCTGTTGATTTTTTTCTCTCTCTTTTTTCTTTCCGTAAAATGAAAAATAAAAATATCGGAAAAAAATAAAATTTGCTGTATTGTTGTTAAGAGTTTGATTTTTATGATTTCAATGCCTTTTACAGGCGGATATTGTGCACTTTTATGCTCAATCAACAATTTTTTCTTTTTTATTTTTTGTTTATGCCTTTACTTCTGTTTTCAAGTGGTCTGTGGAAAATTCAATGAACCTGGTTAATGCAGATTAAAAAATAAAATCACAAATGTAAAAAAAAAAATTGTTTGCACGTTATTTAAGTTTTTTCTATAGCAGTTACGAGCGACTTTAATGTTTTGTAACTTATTATATATGTAAATATGTAAATATTTCAGAAAATAAAATCACTTTTGTGTAACTATCTCAAGATGCCGCCAAGTAAAAATGGTTTCTATAGTTAAGAAATAAAATTAATTTATCAAACAGAGTCTCGTAGATTAGCTTTTTTGTCAATTTGAATTTAAAATATTGATATTTTTATTAAACACTTCTAAAATATAATTTAAAACTGTTTAAAACATAAAATCACAATTAACTTTTTGCAGGAGCAAATTGCAATTATCTTATAAATAAATGAAGAGTACCCCCCAGTAGTCTAGTAGGTAGAGTGCCACAAGAGACCTTGCATTGTAATTCAGTAAATCACAAATAAATAAATAAAATATTTTATTTCATATAGTAGACCAAACCAAAATTTTTCTATTAAATATATTTAGAATTTTGTGTAATGATTTTTTAATTTCAGAATCATCTTAGACTTCAGCTAAGGTAGTCTCATCACAGTTCTTTGTGAGCTCAACAATGATGAAAAATATGAACTGGAGAATTCATGTAAGGTAAAAAACTTGATGAATTACGTCATTTTTTTGACGAAACAAAATTAAGTAAAAATTATCTCCAATTTTACAGGAATTCGAATTCGGATTTTTAGATTACTCAACAAAAGAGTTGTTTGTCTCATGCCTCTGGCGACTACTTTTAACCACCTATTGTGCTTTATTAGTACTTTTAGTTTGATGATATTCCAGTCGATCAGCGGATATTAATTCATTTATCCGCATTAGTCGAAATCGACGACGTGTATAACCATAACCGTGGTGGATAGCCTACATATTCATAACTGACCAATTCATACATACATAACTGGCCATTACCACCCTTTTCAGGAAAAAGTCGATTCCGAACGAATATTTGAGTAGCTTTTTCATTGCAATCAATTACTCTCAAAGCTTTTTTCAGAAGTCTGCTGAGAGGTAGTCTCCGAAAAAAATAATATTTTCAAATTTTTTTTTTTTAAGTCAGAACTGGGGTTTGCACCTTGGGCTTATGCCTTGGTAAGCCAAAAAACTACACGAATGTCGTTCGGTACACATGGATAAAAATTAACACACACAACATGGTGCTATCAGAATCTAGGCCATAATCCTGACACAGGGTTTTAATGGCCAATTATGTATATAAATACAAAAGGAGCACAACTCAAAATACTTAAATTTTCAGGACAGACATAAAACTGTTTATGTAAAAATGATTGTAATATTTAAAGAAAATATTGCTCCATTATGAAAAAATTTCAATATTGAATTTTATCAATATTATAAATATAATAAATTTCTAATTATTCTACATTTTCGAACTAAATTCGAATATTTTAATGGATCTTTATTATACTTATCGTATGAAATTTAATAGCCTAAGATCCTAATACTGGTATTCTTAACGGATGTTAATTCTCATAAGAATACCAGTATTAGGATCTTAGGCTATTAAATTTCATACGATATAATAAATTTCAATATTACAATCATTTTTACATAAACAGTTTTATGTCTGGCCTGAAAATTTCAGTATTTTGAGTTGTGCCCCTTTTGTATTTAGGGTGCGATATGTATGTAATATACTGGTATTTATAATTATTTATTTATTATCATACGAAGAGTCAAATTGTTTTATGTCTAAATTTTATTCTTATCTAATCTTATTTTTACTCTTTAATTAGAGACATTTTTACTTACTTAAATACAAAAAATTTTGTGATTATTCTAAATCTTATATAATTTTTATATAATATGTAGACCACAATTTATTTAGTCGTGTAATATTAAAATAAGAATCATTACAGACAACTTTAGTCAAAATAAAAATTTTGCTAAACTACACTAACATTTGTTAGTCAGCTCAGGATTGTAGGATTGACAAGATTTAGTAACTCATTTTCAAACTCTAAACAAATCTAACAAATCTTTAAATTTTATTTTAAATAATTTTATTTCTGGTTTTTCAACCTTTATTATTTAATGTAAAGAATTACTCAAGCTTAATGTCTTTTTTAAATAAAAATCGTTTATTTATTTATCGATATTTCGCTACTCCTGCGTGTAGTGTCTTCAGGAAATATTTATTTTTAAATTATTTTCAAATTTCAAAAATAATTAACACTCTAGAATTATTTTTTTATCCTTTTTGTTAATCCGAAGTAAATAAAAAATTTACCACAATTCTACCACAGCACAGTGGTTCAGTAGTAGGACATAGGATTCAAATCACGATATTCGATTTTTTCACCGTTAGTTTGTTCTAATACTTACTATTAGTGGCACTACTAAAACATGCAAAAAGATTTACAATTAGTTGAGTTTTGCATTAACTTTTGTGCATTGGAAGTGAACATATCAAAACAACTCTACTTATCTATAATTTAATATCCTAATGAAGTTAATATATAGTGCGTGTTTTTCAAGGAAAAAATTATTTGTGACCTATTGTTTTACAATGGATATTCAAGTTGAAGGTGTGTACCGTTATTATTATGTATTTATTAATTTTTTATGCAAAACATATTTTGCTGAAAGTGGTTTTACGCCAAGTCCATTTTCATATAGATTAAAAAAATTTTTTTTTAATGAAACTTTTAACTATGATGACGACGTATGCCGCGTTTCAGTTATATATCAAAATGTTAGTCTATACCTCTACTTTCAATTTAAAAACAAATTATCTGCGTTTGTTTGCGTTTGTGCATGGTACAGAGGGTCTACGTTTTTAGGACTAGATTCGTAGCACATATTTTTCACATATCTTTTATCGTTCGTTTTCTCAAATTTCTATGCAATACTTGTCAAATAAACCCTCAATAAATCTAAAATATATTTTACGGGCAATATAGTGAGTGTTTTTCAAAGAAAACATTATTTGCGACCTATTATTTTACAATGGATATTCAAGTTGAAGGTATGAACCGTCCATTATTATTATATTTTTCCTAATTTTTTGAAAAAAATATATTAAATATATTTAAGGTGATGTTATTAAGTGTTGTTTTGCAAGAATTTTTGTGTTTGATACATGGATGTCGATTAAGGAAAGTTTGACCGAAAGTGAGCGGCGTAATCATGTGTTTCAAATCTTAACGCAGTTATTGCCAGATGCGGAACATTTAAACATTGGCAGTTTTGAAATTAAAATAACCAACCTTTGTAGAAGATTGGCAACCTACTGGAAACAAGTAACTAAATATAGTGACTGGCTTGACGAAATCGAAGTTTGTGAACTACCTTCGAAAGTCAGCGAGCATACTCTGAAGCATGCGGAAAGTAACCAGCCTTACACAAGTGTACTACATAGAAAGGAGTTCATGGACTGCAGTAAGAGAACAAAACGCCGAAGATTAGCTAAGTTAGCTGTGGTAGATGATTCCGCGATAAACCATTTGATGAGTGATTTTAGCCGATCTAACAACACTTGTGTGGAATTTACTACCAACAAAGTATTATCAGTAATGAACGAGGCGAAATTAACAAAACACCAGTATTTATTAATAGTGGAGTTTATCAATTCACAATTACCAAATGAATTGCCATCTTATCATAAAGTGTTGGAGGTAAAGAAACAGTGTTATCGACTAGAGGAACAGAAGCAGTTTAGGACACAGTTAGGTTTAATTGTCGACAAAGCTCAAAGTCCGCCACTTTGACGGAAACACTGCAAGAACTTTTTTTTTGAATTCTGCTATATCTGCTGAAATAACTGGCTTAGATCAACCAGTTATTGATCGGTGTCGTCACCTTTTACATTGTCTTTCGTCGGGATACAAAATTAAAAGTCTAGCATTTAGAGATTACTCATTAGGCACCGCGCGAATGCTTGTTAGTACGTATCCATTGTATAATTTGTCTCCTTCAGTTCATAAAGTGCTAATTCATGGATCGTTTCATTGGCGAGCTCTCTGAAGAACCCGTTGAATCTTGTAATAAATTATTTAAGCAATTCAGACGAAACAACACGCGAAAATTGTTTCGTGTTGCTACTAACACTGATCTTTTACATAGACTCCTTCTAAATTCCGACCCGTTAATTTCTTCTTTGCATAAATTACCACAAAAGAAGAAGTCTACGCTATCACCTGAGGTCGTAAGTATGTTAAGTTTTTGAAAATAATATAAAAATGTTGTGTTAAATTGGCGTTACAAAATTTATTGTTTTCTATTATTTATTCTTTAATTAATGACTCACATTTTTGATAAATAAATTATAGTAACATTATCCTTGCTGATTTTTTTATATAATTTTACACTACTTGATCCCTAAGTAGCGTAAACACAGACATTCATATTAATTTTTATGAGTATAGCTAAGTAAACTACGTATGACCGCCTTCCTTAGAGACTTGAACCACTGTGCACAGTTATGTGTGGTTTGAGTAAAACTATGCTAAAATGCTTCAATTTAGACATATTGACACACGCATATAAATTAATAGAGTCATCGTTTTAAATAAGTATTTTTTTTAATATGCCTGCATTTTATTTTCATTAAAACGATAAAATAGAACAATTTCATTTTATAATTTCCTAACTTCTGTCTCATTTAAATACGAGTAATATATCGTTATATACTATATATAAATTGAATTCTTCATCAGCCATTAAGATTCATTTATTTCCTCGTCAGGTTTTTGGGTTGTCATAATGCAGTAGTAAGTGAATACAAAAATGCCAACAAAAAACGAATAATAAAGAACTAAAAGTAAAAAAAAAACGCAAACAGACTCAAGCTAAATTGTATGTGATTGCATTTTGATAACGTAAAGTGTCAAGCAAAATCAGGTGAAATAATACAGTTAAGAATATCTGCACACAAACACCATTTTCATTAAGTACACACGCACAAGGTAAATTCATACACAAACATTTCTATTTCATCAAGCAAACTACTTCCTTATAGACCCATTCAGTGACATAAAATTAATGTCATATCTTCAATGTCTGACTGCCAAAGGAAAGTCTTTGCTGTGTATACGAGAAAGAGAGTGCTCGTAGTAAATGGATGACAAAAATATTGCCTTAAACATCTATAAGTAGTTAACAGCACAAAAGGTAAGTAGAGTAGAAGTTTTTGTGCTGAAATTCTTGTGCTGCAGTAAAACGTAAATGCATCAAAATGGCATGGTTTTAATGGCGAAATGTATGGTTCTTTTTAATAAAGTTTACAGTTTTGTTCCTTTGCTTTTAATGCCTTTACTTCTCATATGTATAGAAGGGTTACCTTACTAACCCGCTGGGCTTAAGCTTTTAGTTTGGTTTTATGCCTGCTGTGCACACATGCACATATGTATGTACTCGTATTGAATTTTATTGCATATAAATTTTTTAAATATCTGTGAGGGCGACGGGGGCTTATGTGAAAATAAAAAGAAATAAAGTTCTGTCAACAAGACAAGTTGACGTGGTGCCAAAATTCTGATATACATATATACCGATACTATATATTCATATAACCACACATATTCACACTTGCACTCCAACACTCACAGTCTTAAGTCAGTGCAAGTGAGTTGTGTAATTGTACACCACAATTACCACTGCATGGCAGCTGAAAATCACTACAGAGTTTCCACTTTTTTATTCCCACTCTTTTTTCTTTTTTTGGTCATATTTCCGCTCCAACACCATAGCAACCAACATTAATACTTTACTGAGTACCCATTCATACACATACGAATGCACTAATGGCATTTGCGTGTATGTCTGTAGGTAATTGCAAGTAAAAATTTTGCATATTCTGTTTAGTATTCCATCCATACTTACTCGTTCGTATATGAATTTCTCTTCTATTTTAGATTTTTTTTTTTTTTTTGTTAATTTTATGTTCCAAAAGTATGCATGTATTTAAATCTGAAAATGTTAATTGCAGTCGAGTATTTATCTTAATTAAGCATTTCCTTTTTTGCCAAAAAAAAAGGAAAAAACAAAAATGCTCAAAGCTTAGATACATGTTCAACCAAAAAAGTGTGCAATGCCAATATATAGGCGTGCCCATGTAATAAAAGGTAGTTTGGAAATAACGAATTTTTCGTATTACTTTTTTTTGGCACTTTATAAAGGAATATAAATTTTAAATAAAGTTAATGTTATATATGAAAAAATTAAGGAATTTATTTTAAATTTAAGAAGATTAATCGCAGTTTAATGTGTTATTGAAGAAAATTGTATATCGTTTTGTTGTTTTAGTTTTAAAGACTTACGGCCGTATGTGTAATGAAAAATTAGCAACTGGTTAGTATAAGGGACAAAAAACTGGCAAGTTTATCACCCGCTACAGACTGATATTATTAAAACTTTCTGTACCTTCTATTTGATAACTAGTCAGATAATCCAAAAAATTAAATACCTTGTACTTTTGAGTAAGAATTTCCACGTATTGGAATGACAAACTTAGCCACTGTGTAAAACGACCTGCTAACTTTTTATTATACATAAGGCTGTTACAGTTTAATTTATAATGACATTAAACGTACATATAATAGCCTTATAAGCAAGATCTTTTAATTTTGTATCCAATTTTGTAACAACAAGCAGTGTCATAACGCTCTCATAAACCATTTATAAACAGGGTAGCAAAATAAACAAAATTAAACGCTTAATTTCATTTTGTTTGGTTCTTTACAATGGGTAAAACAAAAACAAAACAAAAACAAGCAGACCGATTATCCCATTTTGTTTTGTATATTGTTTTTGTTTTGAGCACTACAAATACACTAACTTAAATGTGAGTAGGTAGACAAAAAATGAATGAGAACAAAATTAAAAAGTTTGAAGAAAATACGTTTGCAAATGTTTGCTAATTGATTTGCTCATTATAACTATCTAAAATATTATATATGCATACTTACAAACCTAAATGAATCAATATTTTTGGCAAAGCAGTAAACATTTTAATTATGACTTAAATTTTATTCAAAAAAAGAAAAAATACACATACGAACTAAATGTAACATTCAAAAAGTACGTTTCTGCTTTTATTTTGTACGCAATTATACGAATGTAATGGAATATGCAAGCAAGCGAAAGAGCGAAAAGCCAATTGTTTTGTTTGTGCTCTTTCTCATCTAAAAAGTATTTGTTTTGGCTTTGCTCATTAGTGTGTCCCAAAAAAAAGAAAATCTTGCTAATGGGCCGAGTAATGCGCAAAATTCAAAAAAAAAGTCGAGAAAACCCTATTTTTGGGTTAAATTCGATTTTAGCGACCTCTAAACCTCTTCCGAAAAATCTGAAAAAAATCACAAAAATACTTTACCCTATTAGATTTCAAAAAAAGGTAGGGGAACAAGAAAAAATTTTTTTGGGACACACTAATGTACAAAACAATTAAAAAAATTTTTAAAAGTTTATAACTTTGTGAAAACGTTTGCGAAATATTTTGTTTGTTTGCCCACTTTGTTTATAAATGAGAAATTTTAATTGCAAGTTTTCACCTGCTTAAACCATAAAATAAAACGACATTTGTGAGATGGATTGGATATTCTATAACTAAAAGAGGAATAATATAGTATTACAATGAATACTAATAAAAAATAATTGCAAGAATAGGTACATATTAAAATTCATATAATTAAAAATTTTGGTATTATAGCAAATTATTGCAGTCTGTGCACGAAGTTAAATTCCAAAATCGCCAAAAAATGGTTTTTATTTTGTATTACATATGACATCTCCTTCCTTTACAGGCTCTGCCAGCAGTGTCTGTAAAAATTACGAATGTAAATCTGTCTCTTTCTCTCCAGTTTTCAATACCATTTTACCAAATTTTGATATAAAAAAAATGTAAACAGAATAGTGATGCACAAACCAAAAAGAGGAAGGTAATACTCGATTACTTTATACATGAGTTAAAAGAATGTGTTTCATAGAAATATTTTTTTTAATTTTTTAATTTGTTTTAGTTGTTTTTTTTTTAACAGCAGTAAATATTATTTCATTGACATCAATTTTATATATAATTTTGTTAGTATTACACTGTTTTTATGAATATTAAAAAATTACCTAAGTAACCGAGAGCTTTCCTTGTGCATCACTATGCTGAAATGACATTATGGTATTGTCACCATGACATTAAAATCGTTTATTAGTTAATTTGCTCTTCCTAAAGGTTTATGAACAAAATTATTTATCTTGAGCTTATAAGACAGATAACGTCTCATAACTAATGTATGGATTAAACCTTTATTAAGGAGTTATTATGAATTAGACTGTTTATCTTAAACTCGATAAGCTAAAACAACGTGTATTGTACTTGCTTTTCGAATTTTGTAACGAGTGGTTTAGCGAGCTGAAACAAATCGTTCATGAGTAATATTTGTTGCCTTTATGATATCATCTAGGACACCTAAAAATCTACAGAATTTAAAAAAAATATATCTATAGAAACAAGCAAGCCTTGTAGACATAACCAATGAGGGTTCAATAAGTTGCAATGTATTGATGGGACAATATCAATTGTGTATCAGAAAACAAATAGCTACAGTAGTGGCAGACCAACGATTATTTTTTTCTTTAATTAAGGAAATTCTGAAATTTGTAATAATACACAAAAGTAAATTTATTAACAGTGAAAATTTGGTCATGCTAAGTAAGCTAAACTTTTGATATGAAGAAATATTCAAACTGTTTCGATGGCAAACTAGTAGAAAAGAAAATGTGTTTCGGAAGTGGAGGTTCATTATTTTTGTAACTAGAAACACTAGTGAATATTATTCGCACATATGCAATAGATGATATTAGAAACGTAAGATACTGTTTTGAAAAACCTATAAACAATAAACTTACCAGCGCTATATGTATACAATTCTAGGTATGTAATAAAAGACACTATCAAATGTGGCTATAAAATATCGTCGATGGAATTAAAGAACGCTGTAACTGACAAAAAATCGAGAATACGTTTTTTGCATCATTTTTATCAGAAAAAAAAATACGCGTCGATTGGTCCCGGTCTCAGATCTCTACGATGAAAATAAGTTCACCTACGCCTTCTGCGAAATGAAAAATACCAGTGTCTTTGTTCTACTTCTATACAGGTTTTTTGGCTCTGGTGAACATTTAAGGATTTGTCAGTTACAGCGTTCTTTAATTCCATCGACGATATATTGTTATCTTTGCAGCTTCAGTACATTTTAACAAAAGATATACAAAATATTTTATATTTCCGTTAAATTCAATATCTTTCTAACTAGACCTTTTATATATTTTTAATAGTAAAAAGTTTTTTATATTTTCTATTAAAAACTTATATCCAAATCGATCGTAATTTCAATATTGTCGAAGATTAATCAGATATTTTCGGAATATTCCTACCAAGATCACTGTCTTAACGTTAATGGAAAGTTTTAGTTTGACACCGGCCCACATTTTGAAATTCAAATTGAGTGAGAAACTGTAGGACCCCTAGATGAGATGAGAGCTGTTATTTAGAGCGGTTAGTTTTAATATTTCATCTATGAATGAATGAATGAATAACGGTAACGCGGTGGATGATATTATGGCACATGAGGATTTGGCAAGCTACACAGTGCTGTTTAACTCTTAACTTAGTAACTTCTACGTAAGCGGTTCCAAAACTACTCGAACTAACAAAGAAGAGAAAAAAAATTTTAACAAAAAATGTTTTCCTAAACAAAATCTCGATAAGCTTTCCTAGAGATATTTAATAGGTTTGCATCAAAAATAAAATTAAAATTAGTATGTGGGAACACCCATATACAGTTAAATTTCAAACAGGGCATACCACTTTTTTTTCTTGTAATATTCACTTTTTTTGACACACATTCCACTAAACACTTTCACATTGTGTTTTAGTGCTGTTTGTGTTCTTTTCCCCTTTATTTTTTGGCCTGCAATGTCTACCGCAACTTACGCCCGCTGTGTCTTGCTTTTGTTCAATGATATTTGTGCCAGAATGGGTGTGTATAAGTGTAAAGGAAATTCACATTTTTGTTCATATTAAATCGTGTCATTTTCAAGAATTCTTTATTTATAATTGTATCACATACACGCATACATTTCATACATACTCGAATTTGTTGATGTCGTTGCTCGTTTTTTGTGTCGATTTCTTTGGAGGACTTACGATTACGCTCTTTCGCTTCTTCATTTCAATACCTCAGTATTTAAATATATTTTTATTTCGCTGTCATTGTATACTCCTCGACTGCAAGTGTTTGTGTGTATTTGAGTTTTGGTAAATTGAAAGTGTTGTTCATACACATACTCGTCACACAGTCAATGGGTTTTTGTGGCATTAATGGTTGAATATGCGTTTGTGTTTGCATTTGTGTTTTTGTTTGATTGTTGGTATTGCAGTTGGCACAATTTATTTATTGTATGCTTTATGGTATGGAATTCCGTCTGTTCTGGTAGTTGAACTAAGTTGAGTTATCGACTGAATGCATTGTTGTAGTTATTACTATATAATACAAACTAAAATATATATCTCCTCATATACATTTATTTTCAGACCTTTTATAGAAAAAGCATTAAAGAAAATATATTTAAAAAAAGGTCAATAAATGATAAATTATAAATTTCAATATAGAAAGTAGGTCGCTAAAATAATGCTTCACTGCTCAGTCAATATTAAAATAATTATAATGTAGGCTGTATACGAGCATACAATTAAAGACGTTGTCTATATGGGTATAAAAAATTTAAAAAGAATTTTTAATAAATGGCTTCTACAAATATTGCCAATGAAAAATAATTCTTAAAAAAAAAAAAAAAATTTATAAAAAAACAAAGCTAAGCAAAAATAAACTTTAAATTATAACAACAGAAAAGTTTTAAAAACTCATGCATTATTTTAAATCAGTCTTGAAAATGAAGGATTAATTTTTTAAAATACTTTAATGTTTAAAATAGCCGTTTAGTGTTAAATTTGCGCAGTACTTTTCTAGGCAAAACTACTGCTGCACAGTGAATGACTAAACTCCAGTTTGGTCTCAAAACCTATCAGATATTTAGAGGTACTTAAATTTTACTGACTGCCTAATAGAGTATTTAGAGCTGAAAAATTTTTCACTACAGCTAATTATTTCTTATCACCAAATGTAGTGCTTCTTGTTCTTTTTCTTTTGGGTTTGTTCTGCTCTCAAAACTGTAAGATATCTGCTGATAAACAGAAATAAAACCTGCAGGAAAAGAAAATTGACTGCCCAGATAAGTCTAAATGGAGAACAACGTTAGAAGAAACGACTGTTTAAGGAATGGTATGGTATTACATGTATGTATTTATTACTATATACAATACAAATGGCTGAATGGCATAACTTGGAGAAAATATAAAAAATCGTTATAGAAAATGTTTATATAAAGCAAAGTTTATGACACACTACTGCTAAATACTTCTTAATAGTAAACGTAGCAATAGAAAAAAGTTATAGAGAGAAGTTAAAAAAACATGACAATCAGGCAGAATGTTGGACAATTTCAACTGAAATAAGTTTTAATTTTTAATAAGCATGAAGCATACCATACCGCAGCTTTAATATTATTAAACTGGAGTCTGCTAAAATTGGTCTAGCGGTAAATGAAAGCAAGAATCAAACTGCCCAATAGATGCTACTAGAGTCTCTGTAGGCAGTTTAGTAACAGGGACCTCTGTCGTGCGTTGAAATTAACATTTTACATGTCGCTTATTCTTCCGGTGTTTCTCTAAGATGCAAAAGCATGGACGCCGGCTTGTGCCGATACAACGATGCTGGGAGTGTTCGAGAGAAAAGTTTTCCTAAGATCTTTGATCCTCTAAGACATGGCGAATCGTTTCGCATTAAAACTAACTATGAGCTTAATGAGCTCCTCGGCGATGTGGGCATTATTGAGCCCATTAACATTCAGTGACTACGCTAGCTGGGCCATATTGTTCGGAATCTACTCCAGCGAGAAAAGTTTTCCACGCAAAGATCACTGGACGTCAGCGTAGAGGACGACACTCTTTCGTTGGAAGGACAAGGTTGATGAGGCTCTATTATCATTTGGTGTGACCCATTGGAGAAGCCACGTGCTCAGCAGAGCCGTCTGGAGACTAGTAAATAAGTAAGTAAATAAGTAAAAGAAGTCAAATTGTTCCAATTTTAATTCAATTAAGTCGATTTGTAAAAAGTAATAACGGCAACAATAGATTTTTAAATAATTTATAGAAAACAAAAAGTGTCAAAATTGTAAAAAATTAAAAAAGAAATATAAAATTCCAATATATTAAATAAAACTCGTATTTGGCCTTAATATTCATCTCTTTTAAAGTCCTATATTGTTAGAAAACCAAAAATATATTTCGCCATATAGGCAAATACCTTCAATAATAAATATGCTATGGCCATTACGTCTCTGATTAATAGACTCGTTAGGAGATTTTTTCCAAAGATGGTAATCAAAGCTGTAAACTCTTTTACCCGAAATGTTATAAACTAAATATCCAATTTAGTATATAAAAAACAAACAAGAGAATTTATAAAGCAATTCACTTCAGTTTTTCAAATATTCCAATTCATTATTCTATTCAACTACAGTTGCCCATCCATTGGTTGGTATAAATGTATGTAGCCAATCAATAGAAAAAGACAAATTTTTTTTTATAAAAACAAAACATATTTTTCGCCATATAGACAAATACATTCAATATTTATTCAAAATAAAATTAATACTATTCAAAATTCTGAAAATAATGACTTATCACTCAGAAAGATCACTTACATACACTAGGCCATATTATCGAGTATAGAATTTTTTTTTTTTTTCATTTGTGATTACTTTCGGCGCCCATCTCCCCGCAGACTTCTGGCAGAAGCTCTTAAAGTAACCGATAGTGCTGAACAGTTTTCTGAACTATGTCCTTTGCAGTATTCATGGATAAAAATTGAGTCACATAACATGGGTACTATGAAAAGCTAGATTTTAAGTTTGAAAAGGGTTGTAATAACCAATTATTTATAAATGCGTATTATAATTTCTTATTTGGTTTTTGCTTTTTATATTATATTACGATTTCAAAATTGATTTGCTTGGCTTTATTTGAACAAAAATTCAAATAAAAGGTTACTTTATTTAAAAAAAAAATTCCTTTTAAAATTATTCTATAAGTGAATCTCTCAAAAATCAACACTTAAATTTAAATGCAAAAGAACTAAATACATAAAATATTAAAATTAAGATTGTTGTTTACATTATCTTTTTTTATTAGTTTTCTTTTTCTTTTTTTTTTTTTTGTCTTCATTAGAAAATTCCATGCCTTAAAAAATTCCATGCCTTTTATATACTTATACTGCCAAGGCTAAAGGGTTTGTTTCAATAGACAATTTCTTTTTCTTATTTATTCTATTCTCTTTAAATTGTATTTCCTTGCTGAATTTATTAATAATTATAAAAAAATTTAAAAACAAAATCAACATCTTTTTGTCTAAAATACAGAAACCAACTACAAATTGTTATGACCATCTAACAGCTTTACCAAGTAAATATTAAAATTGCAAAGTAGAAAGCAAATACTTGGAAATAAAATTAAACAAAATAAATAAAAAAAATAAATGCTTTCACCACTCAAAGTTTAAAAACTAAATTGAAGCCAAATAAGAAGAATTTAATTCAATCCATTAAGAAATATATTAAGCATATAGGACAACTATTTTGAAGCTTGAAAATAAGATATTTTGTACATCGCAATGCAAATAAAAGAAATTTAATTTGCTAAAGGTTAAGGAATTTTTTTAATTAAACTTATAATTTATCCTTTACACTTTTAGTTTTTTTTTTTTTTTTTTGTTTAAGAATTTATAGAATACTAGAGCAACCCAGACCGTGTTGCTGAACCTTACTATATACGTAGTATTACTATAAGTTTTTATATTAAAACTGGGATCTTTTGTATTCTCTCGAAGAAAAACGTTAAAAAAAAATTTTTAAAAAGGGAACATCAAGGGAAAAAAATGTATGGCAACGCCTGGTGCCAATCCCATCTACACAATTCCGCCCACCTTTTGTCTGTTACTTCGTATTAACCACAAAGTTATATGAACCAAATTTCAAAACTTTTTACTATTACCTTTCTCTACATATACAAAAACTCATATTTACTTAGTATGGGAGGTACCACTCCCACTTACCCAATTCTACTCACATTTTGACTGATGATTTGTATTGATGGCAAAGTGCTATTTTTCAGACATACGCAAATTAATAAAAATTTGGTAACGGCAGGGCACCGCTTACTTTTATAGAAACCATCAGGAAAGTATATCTTTCCATCACATCTATTGGTTTGTAAATCGGTTTAGTGGTTCTCGAGTTATTAAATGATAAACATACATAGAAAACCTTATTTTTATATATACGGGGTGTCCGCCAGGAAGGTATGCCACTTTGTTTTGCTGGTATTTTAGTAAACATTAGACATGGCAGTTTATATTTAGCCAATATTAAGCCAATGTGTTGTTATAGTTAAAACATTTTATGAAAATAAATCATCGATTACCAACAAGACGCACTATTTATCGTGTAGTGAATGATTTCGATAGGCTCAAGCATAGTTGAGATCGGTTGAAAACATTACTGTTGATTTAGAAATTATTCAAAAAATCGATTAACCTCAATTCGACGCCGTGTTCAGAAGTTGGTCTTCAAAGAGCAACTTTGGCTACAATTTTGAACAAAGATTTGTTTTTTTTTTTTTCCATTTAGGATTCAGTTGACATAAAAACTTCTTCCAGAAGACTATTTACGCAGCCGTACATATGCCAATAGTATCGCACATGACAACCCCAATATTATGAAAAAATCATAATGAGTGACGACGCATATTTTCATTTGAATGGATATGTGAATAAACAGAATAGTTAGTTCTTAGCAATGCAAAACCCTAAAATTATTCGTCACTCACCTTTGCATCCAGTGACAATCTGGTGTTTAATTTGGTCAGGAGGAATCATTGAACCTTACTTCTTTGAAACTGAAAACGGCGTAACGGCAACTGTCAATGGGGAGCAATATCGTGAAATGATTGAAAAATTTTTAACGCCACTGCATGCTTTGTGTGGTTTCAATTAGATGGTGACATATGGCATACAGTCAGGATGACAATGGAATTACTGCGAGATTTCTTTTTACAGCAAGTTATGTCAAGGAATGATGATGCTGATTGACCTCCACGGTTGCCTAAACTGACTGCTCCGGACTTTCAAACAAGAAACTCTGGAGCAACTCAAATAAAATATTCGTGATGAAATTAATGAATAACCGCGTGAAATCTGTGAGAATATAATAAAAATTTTTTTTACAAGGGCTCCATTTGTGAGGCTAACAGATGCAGACATTTATGTGATATTGCATTCCACACATAATTGCCGACATTAAGTAAAACATTTATCAATAAAAAATCCATTCTCTTTCATTTAATCAAAAATTCTAAACAAACAAAGTAGTATACCTTCCCACAGGACACCCTTTACATAGGCTTGTACATGGTACTGAGAACACAAATTTGTTAATCTATTAGTTTGTCTTAATCTGGCTAACTACTCTAAAATTACTTATTTCATAGCAATAAAGTTTTTAACCAAGATTCTGAATATGTGGATATAAAACCATTTTTGTTTTAATCGGTCTTGAATAGATCAATTTGGATTAAAAATTTCTACACCTTAAAAGTATTAATAAAAAACTATTTTCTAACAATGTTTATAAAGAATGTAGAATAGTGTTGCAATTTTCTTTGTTTTTGTTTTTTTTTTTTATTTCTTATTTAAACCTTTTATTTTAAGAGATTTATTTTCCAGATACTCCTGTTTCTTTATCTGTGTTAGAACAGTTTTACTACGCTTTAAACTAGTGTCCTGTTTACTTCTTTTCTGTATATGTCCTTTTATGTTACTCTTTATCTTCTTTAACTATTTTTACTTAAGGTTATTTTATGATGCACATACACATACAACATCCTTTACAATCGTAAGCAATTAACCTAAAAACCAGAGAATAGTTGAAACTGCTTAAGGAAAACCATAAAATCATTGGCATTAAACAGAGAAGACATGTTCAAAATGGAAGTAAATTTAAAGACATGTGTACACATAAAGTTTTTTTTTATTGTGTACTAACAAGAGTGTAAGAATACAAATAAATAGAGATGGACAAGTGGCACGTTATACGGCAACTACTTTTAGTATTTCCTGTTTACATTTTTTTTATTTAGTAAACTATTACTCACTCACAGGACACACACAAAACTTCAATTGATTTAATATACTTTTAATGTTGTTTAGATTTGTTTTTAATTTGATTGTATTTTGTTTATCTACAAGGCCTTCATAAAGATTTAATAAGATTAGACGTTCTAAAGCAAAATATCAAATCAATAGCAACTTTCATTTCTTACTATAAAAATCGGCTTCATAAAGACCAAAACAAGAAATACACTTCGAATTATATTTAGTATGTAAACGTGACGTCACATAATGTACATCTAACTTTGTACTGTGAACAATAGATTATTATAAAGCAATTATGTATATGAATATAAACAAATAACAGTCTACCCAAGATCCTATATATATACATAGTTCTTATGTATAGCTATACATATAGAGGTATGTATATAAGTACTATACGAAAAATATTTCTGTATGTCGTTAGTTTTATATTAACAGGGTGTCCATCCTGCATATATATGTATAAGTATATGGTAAAAAAGAAATAAAAAATTAATTTATTTCATTTAAAAATATGTTAGATAAGAATTAATATTAAAATTCTCAGAAAACTAATTAAATTATTTTCATAAAATGTAAATTAACAATTAAAATAGTCGCTTATACACAAGCCTTAATTTACATAAAATGATGCCATTTTTTTTTTAAGACCAATACTCAGAGGTAAACCCCTACAGATGCAGTGCATTGTATTGGAATTTGACGATAGATAGAAATTTTTTATCAGATATATTTGTTATGCGCCTTTTTTTTATGTCAATTTGACCACTCAAAGGCCAGTATTATACCTTTACGTTTGAATGGTCAACAGCAATTGCCTCATCTGTCGGTGGATGTTGTATATGATTGGTGAGCGTCTCCACTAAGTAGGTTAGCTGTTATCTTCCCAGAAGGTGGCTGGTGGTATTCCTGATCATTTGTTCTGTTGGTGAAATAAAGTAGAATGTCAAGGGAGCGATTTCTTGAAGATGGACTTATTGGAGGGGATGGGAATTATTGTCTTTTTTTTTAATTATAATTTTCGAAAAAGCGTAAATTTAATTTTTTTAATTATTTCTCCTTTGCTGGGATTTGAACCTCAGTAGTTTGAGTTTCTGTGCGAGCGCTCTAACCAACATATCACAACTCCGCCGTTTTGGAAAATACAACAACACACGTAACCACGTCAAAATGTCCTTAATATCTAGTTCTTTAGATTAAAGTACATGCTTCTTGTCTTCCAGATCAATGTGAGATATCTATATGATAACCTCTATAAACTCCACAAAGAACGCATCAATTAATGAGGATCGGGGTAATTGCAAAGGAAATGCTCAACTCCTTCTTCTTCTTCTTCCCCGTATCATCACAGGTGCGTTCGTGATCATTGTATTAAAAACCTATGCGAAGAATATTGTTTCCAATAGGCCAGTGTCCAGTAAGTGGAACAACAAATCTGGGCACGTCTTTCCTACTGTGACACAACAGCTTTCAGTACATCTAATATAAACGTCATATCCAGTCAGCCTCGAAATCCTGAAGGATAACACTCTTCAAGAACTTTATGGGAGCTTCTATTGAGTAAAAACGTGATGCCTAAGAGGCAGAGCCCTTTCCAGACCTAGATGCCTGCTGAAAAATATTATAACCTGTAGCATTAGACATTCAAATTACCCTCAACAAACAGACAGATGTAAAATTTTTGTCAACAGAGTGGCTGATGTTCGGAAGAGCAAAAACTTACACCGTAAAATAGCCGAAACATATCATAGTGGCATTTGTACCTAACTCTAGCCAGCTGGCGACATCAGCTCCTGCATTCTTGTTGTTGTTGTTGTATTCATTTTACTATTATTGCTGAACTCAACGGCACCCGACTTCTTTTTAAATTCATACTAACCGTAATCGATGACATATATGTAACTGCAAGTCCAGAAACTTATGTATGGTTTGAAGTAAAGTTGGTATTACTCTTATCAGTGTCAACATATTCCACCATATAAAAAGTCGAAATAATAACCACCCAGCAGAAATTAGTGCTTACCAATAAGCTATTTTGTAAGGGAAAAATTGTGAACAATCTCTTACTCGTGCGCATCAATAATGCATGATTTTTATATGAAATGAGCCTCTAAAATTGAATAGAAACACAAATATATTACAACCAGTAAGCAAATATTATGCAAAATTAAAAATAATACCTTATCCTATAGCATCTTTGGAAGCTTTAGGGTATGAATAAACATTATTCCATTCCATTATTGCTTACAATTTTATTTATTGCTTCCAAATTTTAAAATTTTCTACTGGTCAAATGCCTGTTGTTTGGTGTGCGTTTGCATATTTGTGGAGTGGCATTTAACTTTTTAGCAGGCCTTCGCTAAATAACTTCACTACCTACTTGTCTAACAAATAAGTACTTCAGTGTTTTTATCAATAGCATGCTCTCAGACAGTAAGACCATTTTCCTTTAAGTGATTTATCTTTTATGTTAACTAAGTGGCAAGTTGTAAAATATTATTTAAAAAATCCATATTTTAGTTTTCTACTCATACCATATGACTGCTAAGTTCGTCTTAAAATAAAAACTACCCCAGAATACTATGTATACTACGATTGTATACTCCACTTAATTTGCCTATTCTATACACCATTATTTATCAACAATTTTTAAAATTACACTCAAATTCTATGTTTATTACACTTAATTACGAAAATAATTTTCAAATAAACATAAAATAGGTTTTTATATTATACCTTTTAAAATGTAAAATTACAATAATTGCATTACCAAATATCCTCTCATATAAAATATAATTTTCTAATGACATAATAATGGTAAATGGAAATGTTATTGCATTTTCCACTTAATGTTAAAAATCAATAAAATAATAAATATTATTAAAACGATTACACAAACAGCCAAAGCAAAAACAACAACAACAAAATATAAAAAAAAATAAAATTAGAGATAAAAAAAAAGAAAAATTAGGTCTTTAAATATTTATTTTCACATAAATAAACGCGTAAAGCAGAAAAAACATGTCCTTTAGCACACTTTTTCGAACTCTGTGTGCATGTGTGTATCCATGTAAATGAATTTGTATTATAATTAAGTGAACATGTGTTGGTTTTGTTTTAGCCTATGTTCAATGGTTAGGTTAGATGTTTATGTTTGTATTTGGTTGCTCTTACTATTTGCCTGCCGGCTGTATCACTCCAACCATATTACAAATAACTGTGTAATTTAAACTTTTTTTTTCTTCCTATCATTGTGACAATAATTTCAAGCTGCAGCGTCTATGTGTCCTTCAAAAAAAAAAAGAACAAAAAATTTTTATGTACATAAAATGTTAAGTAAAACTTTACGACAGAAACATAACAATACATTCACAATTTTGTTCAGTATTTACGTTGACCAGTATGTAGAACACGTTAATGCGAAAAAATTAAAAAACAAAAAAAAAATTTAATTTTTTATATCCCATAAAAACTGTAACACAACAGAAGTGAACCGAACAGCATGTGTTTGGTTTACAGTAACAAAAAGTAATGACCACTAAAACAAAACAACACTAAAAACTATAATAAAAGTGAGAGAAAAGTAATAATGACTAAAATTTTGTATGATAACAAAACTGTAGTGAAAACAATAGCCACGAGAAAATCCTTCGCAATAAATCAATAGGTTCTAAATAGGTTTCGGTAGGTACTAGGGACTTTTAAACATTTTAGAATTTTAGAAGCGTTTAAGACAACAACCAAATTTTTGCGTATCCCAGTTAGAATTTTTTTTTTTTTACAAGTAATTATTAATTTAATCTTCATTAGTGAAGTTTTTCGAATATTCCACTTGTATTTAATCCTAAAAAGTCAAAGGAAACTGAGTGTTTTATATAACAACATTATAAGGTATGTGTACGGATTGAGGAGATTTGATAATATTTCCTCTGTTTCTAAAAATCTTTATGGTGTAAGTTTTGATAACCTATTAAAGATCCGGACGCTTTTGTTTTTGCATAAAATAATTCAAACTCAGACAGCCAAATATATATTTGAGAAATTACGTTTTTTCCAGTCTCCACGTAACCACAACATAATAATACCTCGACATCTATACCTTGTCTCCGAATGGCAATTTTATATACATGCCGCCAGGCTTTGGAATAATCTTCCACTACTTCAGCAAGTAAACAGCAATGTCAATAGCTTTAGAAAATTTTTATTTAATTATTTTAAATAATAATATTATATGAAACCTTTTGATTTATTTTTATTTTTCTTCTTAATTTTTTGTCATTTTTTGATAGACTTTTGTACTGAATGATCGTAAACTTTTGTACTAATTATATAAATGTAAATATTTTTATATGTTGAATATATAAGTATATGTATTTTTTATTTATTCTTTATTTTTTTTTTTTTTTTGTATAAATATGTATAACTCATTTCGTTTCTGTACTCTAAATATAAGAATAAGTCTTGTTGTATAGAAAATAACTAGCTAAAACTAAATAAATAAATAAATAAATAAATAAATAAATAAATAAATAAAAAACCATTAATTTTACAATTTGTCCCAAAAACTCGTCTTTTTTCAATTCTTTAATGAACCCTGACTAAATGGCAACCCCAATTAGAATGCCCATACCACCAATGGAAAGCTGAGCTCTTAAGCTAAACGGTGATATACAATTTTCTATTATAAATACATCATTGGAATTTTCATATAATTACAAAAGGTAATACAGCGTGTAGGAGTGGGTTAAAGCAATTAAGAGGAAATATTTACTATTTTTCTAGGTGTAGAGTTCGCTTACCTTTTACGTAAAGGAGTAGTTATTTTATCTCAAAAAATTTAATAATACTATTTCAAATTTCACATTCTCGGAAAATCTCTCTACTCAAGTAAAAACATAAAAGGTTTTTTTTTCAAATTTTATTTATTTTTTTAGCCTCGAGAACATAAAATCTTTGTTTGTTTCACACTGTCCACCATAAAAAAAGATAAACATTATATAACAACATACTGTACGAATATATTGATCGGCCGTTATGTGCTTTATGGCAGGTTTTAATACTTGAATAGGAAATCAATCCCACTGGCCAAAAATTTAATATTTTATACACTTTAAGTAATGTAATGTAGCGATGAGTGTATAAATAGCAGTTGTAGATTGAATAAAAGTAATACTGTTGAGTACAAATTTACAATGCTGTGTGATTTACTTTGATGTAACGAGGGTGGTATGAAACCATAGATGCCCAGTAGTGGCTGATATCAGCAAATTAAACTCTCACGTATACTTACGCTCTATTGTTTGTCATTCAACCAATATATATATTATATATTACATATTGTTTGGGATTTTTTCCCCAACCAAAAATTTGTACTGCGAACCCTATTTAATTTTATGATCATCAATATTGTAATAATTATGTATTTTTATTATTCACTTTTTTTCTGTATTAAAATTGTATACAGTTATTCAAAATATCTTCATAGGTATAAGTATATACATATGTACAAGCATACATATTCTTTTAGCAAACTACTTGTTGTTGTTCAAAAGAATTTGTATACAGTTAATTTTTGTAATGTTAATATTTTTGTAACATTAACACTTAAAATAAAAATCAAAATCAGTAGAGTAGAGTAAAAGCTGCTGAACAGAACTGCACATTTTGTGCAAATAATAAAATCTTTACAGAAAATATTAAATAAATGATCAAGAGGATCAACTTTTTTTGAAAATTAAATAAACTCTCCTACATAAAATTGGTGCCGAAACCCGGGAACTGTCCATGCCGACAGTAATCATTTAAAACTTCTGTGATCGTGATCCTTGCTTGTGTGAAATTTTTCTTTGGACTGCCTGAGTCTTATTTCGAGGAAGCGTATACTATTGTCACCTGCCTGAAATTTTATAATACGTACGTGTGGTACTATTTTATTTGATCTAATTTTGAGAAATTAGAATCACGATGCCTTTACACCAAGCAATCGAGGATCAAAAACTACTTTTTGCTCACATCGAGCATGTAGCTAAATCATTTAATGAAACGCCTAAACATGAACTATCAAGAGGATATGTTCAAGCCATAATGGAAGAGCTGGAATCTAACTACACACTGTTTAAAAATGGTCATAGTAAGGTATTACAAATGCTGAGAGATAATTCTTTTATTGAACAAGATGTACCCTACGTAAGTGACAACACTTTTTACAAATGTTATGACATTTATATATCTTTAAAATCTACCATTCACGACATTATGTTTGAATTTGAGTCTCCACAGACACCAACCGTCCACGCAAGTACATTCGCAGCGCCCAGCCGCAACGATTCATTTTTTTCCGGAGCCAGACTTCCAAAAATAGATCTGCCCACATTTGACGGAGATTATATGAACTGGATTTCATATCGTGATATGTTTCAAACACTAGTGCATGACAATGCTTCTTTAACAAAAGTTCAAAAATATTTTTATTTAAGGTCTTCATGCACAGGAACTCCACTTGATTTGGTAAATGAATATCCATCTGCAGAAACAAGCTATGATTTAGCATGGAATGCTCTCGAGAAGAGATTTCATAATGAAAGAAAGCTTGTAGAGCAAATATTGAAGCGTCTATTCTCCATCCCGAATTCTGATGGTACCTTCAAAACTATTAAAATGTTGTTAGACACAACACGCACCTGTCTTTCACAGCTGAAATCTTTAGACATCGATATAACTACATGGGATTCGATCCTGATATACATAATTACACAAAAACTAGACACATCTACTAGAAAAGAGTGGGAGCAGTCGCTGAAGGCTAGCACAGTCATCCCGCCAATGTCTGACATGTTGAATTTTTTGGAAACAACTTTTCGCACTTTGGAATCTCTAGAAGAACAAACTCTGTCTACTACTAATCGTCAAAAACCTTCTAGAATTGTACGAGCTCACACAGCTTCAACTGCAAAGGATGATAACTGTCTCTGCTGTCATAAACGTCATCCACTTTACAAATGTTTTAGATTTGCAAATATGTCTTCTTTGGAGAAGAAAAATTTTGTAAATAAAAATCGTCTTTGCAGAAACTGTCTTAACACTGGTCACATGCAATCTTCTTGTGGTTTAAATACTAAATGCCATATATGTCATGAGCCTCATCACACCGTTATTCACAACGAGTTCTGCAAAAATTCATCAACTACTGTTACGCCTGCATTTAATAATGAAGCTGAATATAAAAACAATCAACCTTCTAGCACTACACCAGCAACAAATTCAGCATCTGTAAGTACAAACACATCAAATCTATTTTGTAAAAATTTCAATCCTGCGATACTACCTACAGTAAAGTTAATAATAAAAACAGAAAAAAAGAACTTTTTTGTTAAAGCTCTTGTAGATCAAGGCTCTCAGCTGTCATTTATTTCAGAAGAGCTTTCTCACATACTGCCAATACAAAAATTTAAAACACGTGTAAATGTTTCTGGTATAGGTGGAAATAAAGCAGTTACAGTCAAGAAAACTGTAAGATTTTCAATTACGTCAAGATATAAATCAGATTTTGAATTGCCAATTACTGCACTAGTAGTACCCACTGTAACTTCATATGTACCCAATAAATTTAATGTTCAATCTATTCCAGAGCTATCAGAATTTTTTCTCGCAGATCCAGATTTCGGTGCACCTGAAAAAATTGATCTCCTCCTTGGAAACGACGTTTATGGAGACTTGATCCTTTCTGGCATGAAAAAATTTGAAAATGGTTTACTACTGCAAGAAACTAATTTAGGCTGGATTTTATCTGGGTCACAAAAGCAAAATAATAATACTACACGTATCTATGCAAATGTCTGCTCAGTTGATGAACAACTTCGCTTATTCTGGGAACAAGAAGAAATTCTAGACAAAAATCCTTGGTCAGAAGAAGAGGAGCTATGTGAACAATTTTTTAAAGAAACTCACTCTCGTGATGAATCAGGAAGGTATACAGTTTGTTTACCATTTAAAAAACTTCTTCAAGGTGAAGAATTGCCTACATTTTTCTACACGGATTATAATGCTTTAAAAAGATATAAGCAACTTGAAGTATCTTTCAAACAGAAGCCTCATTTTGCTAATGAGTATAACAAATTTATGATGGAGTATGAGACTCTCAATCATATGGTCAATCTCGGTGAGTATCCAAAAGCTATACCTCACAATTCATATTTTTTTCCACATCATGGCGTTCTGAGAGAAAGCAGCACAACCACTAAACTGAGGGTAGTTTTTGATGGTGGAAATCGCAGACCACCACAACCATCTCTTAATGAAGAGTTATCATCAGGACCTGCCCTACAAAATGACCTGGCAACAATTATATCTCGCTGGAGAAAACATTATATCGGTTTTACAGCAGATCTAGAAAAAATGTTCAGACAAATAAATGTGTCTCCTGAACATCAGCCTTTTCAATGCATTCTGTGGAGAAATGCTACAAATAAATTATGTGTATATGCACTTCGTACAGTGACATATGGCACAACGTCAGCTCCTTACCTCGCTATAAGAGTTCTACAGCAACTAGCAGAAGACGAGAAAATTAAATTCACACTAGGTAGCCAAATACTAAAAACTGACACTTATGTTGATGATGTCATATCAGGTGCTGATACTTTGCAACAAGCATTGACCTTACAAAAAGAACTTTCCAATCTTGTGAAATCAGGAGGATTTCATTTAAGAAAATGGAATTCAAACTCAAGTGAACTCATAAATAACATACCAGAAGAAGATCGTGAAAGTAAGAACGCATTTTCTCTTTATGAACCAAAAATGTCAAAAGCGCTTGGTATTAATTGGGATACAAAAAACGATTTATTTTGCTTCACTATTAATTTTTCATTTTCTGATAAAATTACTAAAAGTAATCTGCTTTCAGATGCCTCAAAACTATTTGATCCATTAGGATGGTTATCGCCTACCACTATAATAGCAAAAATAATATTTCAAAAGCTATGGAAATTAAAGCTCGATTGGAGAGATATTCTACCAGATGACATTCAACGTGAATGGCGGCACTTTCGGTCAAAATTAAAGTTACTTGAAGATATTAAAATCCCCCGATGGATTGGTTACAGGCCGTCTATATGTAAAGTTGATCTTCATGCCTTCAGTGATGCTTCCAAAGCAGCCTATGCAGCAGTTGTTTATATCCGTATAGAAACTGAATCTGGAGATATACTTGTAAATTTAATTCAAAGCAAAACGAAAGTTGTTCCGTTAAAGGGTGACACTATCCCACGGTTGGAATTAAATGCTGCAACGCTTATGGCGAAATTAGTTGCTAAAATAAAAGCGAACATAGATTTTGACATTGAAAACATATTCTACTGGACGGACAGCACCATCGTTCTTGCGTGGTTAAAAAGTAAATCACTTCGGTTGGAAGTCTACGTGGCTAATAGAGTTGAAAAAATTCGGAGGCTAACAAATCTACACTATTGGCGGTACATCCCTTCAAAAGAAAATCCAGCAGATTGTGCAAGTAGAGGATTAATGCCCGAACAATTAGTGAAATATGACTTATGGTGGAATGGCCCTTCTTGGCTTAAAAACTCGTCTGATTTCTGGCCTACTTTTCCTAATGATACGGCTCACGATGAAATTTTAAATAATCACTTTGCTTTTCATGTAACAAAGATATCATCTGAATCATATCCGGAGCTTTTAGCTAGATTTTCGAAATGGTCAAATTTGTTGCGTGTGATATCATACATTTTTCGATTCTACAAAAATTGTAAAGCGAATCCAACCAAAAGAGAATTTGGATTTTTAAAAACATACGAACTAAAAGAAACACGTCAAAGGCTTATAAAAATAACACAAGCTATATCATTTCATGAAGAAATTGAAATGCTGAAATTGGGAAATAGGATTTCCAATCAAAGTAATATTTTAAAACTTTCCCCGTTTTTGGATGAAGAGGGAATTTTACGAGTCGGTGGTAGACTCTTAAACTCTACTATTCCTTTTACCACTAAGCATCCGATATTGTTGTCGAAACACGATCCACTGTCTTTTCTTATATTTTCAGATGCTCATATAAAAACACTTCATGGCAGTCTACAGATGATGCAATCTTATGTTTCTAGGTCCTTTTGGATAATTTCTGCAAGAAATATAGCAAAAAGAGTTCAACGAAAATGTACTGCTTGCTTTAAGTATAAAGCGCAATCTTGTCAACAACTGATGGGAAACCTACCAGCAGTCAGACTTCAACCAACTCGTGCATTTAAACACAGTGGACTAGACTATGCCGGACCCATCAACATCAAAACTTCATCATTAAGAACTGCGTCTACCTCCAAGGCTTATATTTGTCTATTTATATGCATGTGCACAAAGGCAATACATTTGGAGGCGGTTACCAGCTTAAATGTTGACTCATTTTTAGCTGCCTTTCGACGCTTCACATCGCGTAGAGGATTGTGTACAGATCTATACTCAGACTGTGGAACAAATTTCGTTGGTGCCAATAAAGAACTACAAATCCTGTATCAACGTAATAAGACATCCCTCCCAGAACATTTAGTAGAAACTCTGGCTAATCAAGGCACTAAATGGCACTTCATCCCACCTGCTACACCACACTTTGGCGGCCTATGGGAGGCCGGCGTTAAGTCAACAAAACACCACTTGCGGCGTATAATGAAGGACCGTACACTAAATTATGAAGAACTCAGTACTTTACTAACGCAAATTGAGAGTTGCCTTAATTCAAGGCCGCTATGCCCATTATCATCAGACCCAGTGGACTTCAATGTACTGACGCCATCCCATTTTCTTATTGGTGAACCATCAAATTGTATTCCCGATGATGACTTACTTGATGCTAATATTGATCGTCTAAGCCGATGGAAATTAGTAGAACGTCTCAAACAAAATTTCTGGGATCGTTGGAACAAAGAATATTTATCAAGGTTACAAGCTCGACCAAAATGGGACAAAATCGAAAGAAATATAAAAGTTGGCGATATAGTTCTCCTTCTACATGAACGAAGTGTACCAGGTCAATGGCCACTTGCCAAAGTTGAAAATTTACATCCTGGCTCTGATGGATTAGTTCGAGTTGTCACACTTTTCATTAATGGCAAATACATCAAGCGACCAATTTCTAAAATATGCCTTTTGCCAGTCAACGATGCCTACAACTAATATTGAAATATGTACTCCTAAGTATAAGAACAATGTTCTTCGCGGGGGAGAATGTTTGGGATTTTTTCCCCAACCAAAAATTTGTACTGCGAACCCTATTTAATTTTATGATCATCAATATTGTAATAATTATGTATTTTTATTATTCACTTTTTTTCTGTATTAAAATTGTATACAGTTATTCAAAATATCTTCATAGGTATAAGTATATACATATGTACAAGCATACATATTCTTTTAGCAAACTACTTGTTGTTGTTCAAAAGAATTTGTATACAGTTAATTTTTGTAATGTTAATATTTTTGTAACATTAACACTTAAAATAAAAATCAAAATCAGTAGAGTAGAGTAAAAGCTGCTGAACAGAACTGCACATTTTGTGCAAATAATAAAATCTTTACAGAAAATATTAAATAAATGATCAAGAGGATCAACTTTTTTTGAAAATTAAATAAACTCTCCTACACATATACATATATATATCAGAGTTGTAAACGAATCATTCATTTTTGAATTAATTCGTGAATCATTCATGCAATGAATTGGTAAAATTTTGAATTAATTCTTTTCTCCAAAAAACGAATTGAATTAAATTTGAATCAATTCATTTGAATTAAGCGAACATGAATTGCAATTCATTTTCAATTCAAATGAATTGGTAAAAAGAATTGCAATTCATTTCCAATTCATTTGAATTGAATTGATTTTGAATTAATATAAATGAGTTAGAAAAAATGAATTGCAATTCATTCCCAATTCATTTGAATTGATTTTGAATTAATTCAAATGAGTTAAAATATGAATTGCAATTCATTTTACCAATTCATTTGAATTAACTCGAAAAATGAATTTGTTATACATTTCCGATTGCAATAATGCAAAAGCATCACCCTTTTTCCAAGTACTTCTATTCTGTACTTTATCTATGTCTATTACTTTTAATCCAAGTATTTATTACTTATTTATAATAATTCTCTTTGTTACATTTATTTAATAAGTAGTACTTGAAGAACCAAACTCCAAACACCAAGTTTACTTCAATTGAATGCAATTCATTTTTGATTTGATAAATTTGAATTACAAGTTACTTTTCTAATTCATTTGAATTAATTCCAAATCATTTCAATTCAAATGAATTAGAAATGAATTGTGATTCTTTTTACCAATTCTTTTGAATTAAAAAATGAATTGCAATTCATTTTGCCTAATTCAAATGAATTGCAACTCATTTTGCCCAATTCATTTGAATTGGAAATGAATTGCAATTCAGGTTCGTTAAATTCAAATGAATTGATTCAAATTTAATTCAATTCTTTTTTTCTTGAAAAGAATTAATTCAAAATTTAGCTAATTCATAATGAATTGAAATCAAAAAAGAATGATTCATTTACAACTCTGATATATATAATAAGACACAGAGATTCTGTGTAGTGTAGTTTGTCTCTCCCACTCAACATGCTGATTTCCTCTTGGTTGATTGACGATCAAACAAAAGAGCGTAAGTATACGTGAGAGTTTAATTTGCTGATATCAGCCACTACTGGGCATCTATGTATGAAACACTTTTAGCCTAGCAATTAAAAACAATAGCTAGAGTAATCGTCAAAATTTTTTATACCCGGTAAGAGTATATAAAATTCTACATCACCTGCCGTTAAAATGAATGTCAAAAGTGCTCTGGTGTTTTTGTAGTGAAACTTGAATAGTCAAACTTTATAAAAATTTTTGTGCAAAAAAGGCTAAAAAAAAGTGTAATCTTTACCGCTGAAAATTTTATTTATTTTCAAAAGTATTGCAAAAGTTAACAATTTTTCAATGGAACCTTCAAGTTATGGTTATTTTGCAAATACTTCGTTAGCATTTGAGTCTCAAATTGTGTATGGAAGTGTTTTAGATTTAGTTATTTATATTGGAAATGCCAAAAAAAATTAGCATTTTTATATTTTAAATGGATATATAGTTATTATTCGTCCACATTCGTGTCATAATTTTTAGTTTATATTAAAGAGGGCATAAATCTCTATTATATTGTAAAATTTTACTCTGCCTTTTTGTGCCTTTTAGAAGCATAGTTTATTGCAAGTCAAATAGCTAAAAATCACATTGATTTCGCGACTGCTGCAGTTGTTGTGTGTTGTGTTTTGTTGTTTTTCATGCTACTTTTTTCTTACTCATCGAAAGACATGTACATGTAGACAATTTAAGATTTGGCCTTTCCATTCTTCATGTCTGGATTCGATTTTTTTAATGTCTTTTGCACGTCTTATGCACACAATACAGGATGACTTTTTGTTGAAACATTTTCTTAGTAAAATATGCTTCCCACCTTGCGCAAGTATTTTTTCATGGACCCGAAATTGTGTCGAATGCCATTTTACCTAATGGGCATTTATCAGAAGAAGCGTAAGAAGCTCAAAATAAAGATTTTAAAAAATATAGGGAGTTTCATTCACGAAAGTGCAGTCGCGAAAAATCAAACCAAAACATTTTTAATATCTTTTTGATAACCTCTGACCCAATTATTTCAAGCATTCAAAAATTGCCTACAAAGAAGGTTTAAAGCTTGCCAGAAGAGGCAATTGATTTAATTGTACCTGTAGCTCCGAACAAGAACTATTTCAGTTATGTTGAAGTTGCTGATGTGCTGATGATGTTAATGATGATAATAATGATGATGGTGATGATGATGTTGATGACTAACTTAAAGATGTATAAAATGTAATGTTTAAGTTCTCATACTGTACTCCTTGCACTATATACCTACACTGATATTTGGCATTATTTAATAAAATTATACTCAAATATACTAAGAAAGCATTTTGTTTTACTTATTTAAATGGTATTAACTGAAAAATAAAGAAAAATTATCCGAACATAGCTTCCCTGATTTGATCCAAGAAAACATGCTATTTTAACCCACTGTGCATCGTAACTAATTAAAATGAGAAATATTTTTTTTGGTTGAAAATAACCATTATATCAACCTAAAATTATTTCCGGTCCCTGTTGATGAGTCCAACTTTATTCTGGCAATTCAGTCTCTTGAGTAAAATAATTTTTCTGAAGCTCCTCAAAAATTATTGTTTACAACTAGCATTGCTCCCATATTCAGAGCAAAACGTTTACAAAGAAGTAATATTTTTACATGGAGAATAGACCGAGCACAGAAAAAGCTAAGTGGGGAGAATAATATGAGTAGTCAAGCAATTCGTACTCTGTTTAAAAGAAACATTAAGAGACATTTTCCCAAAAATATTATCATGACTAAACAGTTTGATCTTCTAAATTCTAACTACTAAAATACATTTAGTATATAAAATTCAAAATCAATGAATTACTGGTTCATAAGCAATACTTTTCTAATTTTCAACTTCAAATAGCCATACATTGGTTAGAACATATGCCTGCACCGAATCAATAGAAAAAGCACATGGAGACTGAATTATGCTTATAATTATAAACATTTCATTTTATATTATTATAAATATTGAATGCAATTGGCGAAACATTTTTGGTTTTTAAATCTAATTTGGTCGGTTTATATATGCGACAGTAGTTACTACCCCTACTCATGCAGGAGATTATCCTGATCTAGGAAAATATATTATAAAGAAAAGTCTGATCTATAACACTATAATACTTGTAATGAAAATGCCAGCACCTAAAAAAAATTGCTCGACCATTCTCAGGGCATTAGGGTAGTTCTTGTCTGACCGTTACACTCATTTTAAAATAAAAAATTATAAATCAAAATGAAAATGGTTTCCTCCTTAGTTACCTGGTTCATGTAACGTTTCGTCAATAAAAATAATTACTTTAGAACTTCATTATTATAATTATTATTATATTAAACAAATTAATTCATTAAATAAGGTGTGCGTCACTATAAAGTGTAACACCCATTTTTCTTAATAACTTTTTTCACCTTTAATCAAAATTATTTTTCTTAATCACAATATTTTTGAAAAATGTGTCAGATTTTAAAATGTATCAGCTTGTCAAATTTGACTTGTTAGTTAGTTCATTATGGATAATCAAAGACAAGTGCATACAAAAATTATTCAAATAATTCAAAAAAACCATATTGGTGTTATACAAAAGTTGCTAGGGAAGTCCACGTGACCAGGCAATGTGTTTCCAGAGTGGTCAAAAAGTTCAACAAAGACCTAAAAATTGAAAGAAAGCCTGGAACAGGTAAAGCAAAACTGGTAACGAACGACGCGAAAGCCAAAAAGGTTGAGAAGCTTTTGCTGGCTCTTCCAAACATTTCTGGTCGCGAAGTGGCCCGGCGCGTGCAATGTTCGGAAAGTTTTGTGTGCCGAGTTAAAGCTAAAGCTGGCCTTAAAACATTTAAAGTCCAAAAAGTTCCGGATAGAAATGCTAAGAAGAATATTGAAGCAAAAAAAAGAGCAAAACTCCTCAAAAAAGAATTTTTTTAAAAGTTCGAATGTTGTGTAATGGGTGATGAAACTTACGTTTTTGCAGACTTTGCGCAGCTTCCTGGCCAAGAGTTTTATGTAGCGGATAGTAGAGGCAATGTTTCTGAAGAGTTCCGAACTAAAAAACTATCAAAATTTCCCAAAAAGTTCCTAGTCTGGCAGGCTATTTGTAGCTGCGGCAACAGAAGTGCATCGCTTGTTACATTGGGATCAATAAACTCAGATATTTATATCAAAGAGTGTCTTCAAAAGAGGTTGCTCCCATTTCTAAGACAGCACAACATATCAACATTCTTCTGGCCAGATTTGGCAACATGTCACTACAGTAAAAGCGCAATAGACTGGTATAATAAAAATAATGTTATTTTTGTTCCCAAAGAGGCTAACCCACCAAACTGCCCAGAGCTGCGGCCTATTGAAAGATATTGGGCTCTGGTCAAAAGAGAACTAAAGAAGAGTACATCTCTTCCCAAAACCATTACTAGTTTTCGATATAAATGGACGGCTGGTACCAAAAAAATCACCGAAAACACTATAACATTGCTTATGGATGGCATAATGAATAAAATAAAAAATTTTATAAAATTAAACTAATTTTTAAATAAAATAATACAGAATACAAATCTGTAATAAAAATGCAAAATAAAACTGTTTTATTTTTAACTCTAGCTTACTCCAGTCAGTTTTTATTTGACTTTTGATGTGTTACAGTTTATAGTGACGCACACCTTAGATTAAAAATTAAAAGCATATTAGTTATACTTATAAGTAATTTTGCAAGTTATCAAAAGTATATATGTTATTATAACAATTAAAATACAAACATATTTCTTTCTATGAATATATAGTATGAATTTCTTTTAAGTACTCAGACATGGTGAAATTACTTACAAGGTGGTGGCAGGTGAATATAGTACAAAAACAACAGGGAATTTGTTTTTGTTTTTTCAGCTCTTTAATGTCAAAAGCAGGTATGGTGAATTAAAAAAGCACATGTGAGAAGTGTGTGTGTGTATTGTTAACAACATACATGTCTCTACACCAAAACAAAAACACGAATACACACAAAGCAAAATGTAAACAAAACATAAATACAAACAAAACTTTTGACAGGAACGGTATGACCAAAAAAAAAAACCCAGCTGGGTTGGCAACACCACCTTGTAAGTAATTTCACCATGTACTCAGATATATTCACAGCATTCAGTCTTCAAGCGCTTGATGATGAAATTTTTGTGGTGTATTGAGGTGAGTTTCTATTCAAAATAAATTTACGAGTTAAAAAAAATATTAAAGGAACAATAAAATAATATACAGTCGATACATTAACTATAAACAAAATTCTTGAATATGTATGAAATAATGAAATATTTAATTATAGTGTTTTAAAAATGAAGCTCAATTATTAAATGTATAATTTAACAATTATTTCAAAATCGATAACAAAAATTAAACATTTAAAAGACTTCCATGAAATGTAATATCAAAAAAATTTTTTTTTCTTTTTTCTCTTTGAGTCTTCTTAATTTTTTTATTTATATTCTTATATGTATCCCATTTCGCTTTTTGCACTTGAGATTGAGATTCCTTTTTCAGTTGCTGCTAAATTGCTTAAATAAATTGAATTTCTTCTTTCTGTTGAGGTGCTACTATCTTGAATTTATTTTATGGAGTGAAACAATCGAATATTTCACATATACTTATATATTTTATATTTAAAATACATTTTTATTTTATATATATTTTACAGCTTTATTTTGTTCTTCAGAAGATTTCAAATTAAAAAAAATTAAAGTTCAGCCAATTCCGTTTAAAATATTAATATCCCGAAAATTCAAACAAATATCCAAAAATATTTAACTTTTAATTTTAAAATTTATGAAATACCAAAAAATTATTTTTTTTATATTTGTCTTTTTAATTTAAAATATTTTTTTCGACTCTCTGACAAAAAACAAAATTTTTCTTTTTTTGAATATATAAAGCTTTGCTTACTCAATTATAAAAAATTAGTATAAGGCAAGTACTTAGTATTAACAGCAAGTAGCATATAGAAAACTATACAGCAAACGGCCCTATTATCTTTCGACCTGTTAGTTTATACTTCAACCACACCTTCGTGTAACAAATAAACCAAAACTATTGTATGGCCCTTCTGATTTCATCTCTATACTCTCACAGCATGTAGGCTTACTGGCGCATATGCACTCGGCCGCAATGGCTACAAAATTAAAAAAACAGTATCTTGAACGCGGTAGTATCCAGAATTGCTCTAATCATATTTGTTTTTATCCTTATGATGTGTTCGAAACCACTCAAAGGAATGATTTTATCAAACATATCGTCGTCCCGAAGTTATCTGGACGTATATCACAAAATCAAAAAAAATGAGTTACAACCATTTTTGAATCTTAAATTATTAGATCTTTCGATGTGTTCAATCACCAGGACTTTATCTCTTAAATTTTCTGAGATATTTAAGAGCCATTTTGCCGTATATCCACGTTTGGTAAAAAAATTTTATGTTATAATGACGTACGCGCCACTTTCGTGGATATACGGCAAAAAATGTATGGAATTTTTCAAATAAAAAAATTTTGCGTTATCTTGACGTACGTACATAAATGAATATATTTAAAAGATTTTTCATAAGAAAAAAAGATAAAACGTAATAAGAAATCATAAAGAATAGATTTCTTTAACTTCACTTTATTGCTGTTACATTAACATTAAAGGAATAAATTAATAAAAAACTAATTTTCATTTTTTAGAGGTACATATGTATATAAAATAAATTTTAAATCAAAATTTATTTCATAAAACTTTTATGAATCAAAAGTATGTTTTTTAAGTACATTATAGATAATTCTAGAATCAGTATCTTAATAATATCTTAATATGTTATAAATGTAAATAGTTTTGAATAAAACTGAACATCATTGTATAGAAGATATGGGAAAAAGCTTTTAATATCATTTCTTTTATATTCAGAAATATTTATTTTTGGACATATACTGAGTTCCTTTTCAAACATTTCTTCTGATTTTGAAAAAAACTCCTTTTCTCGCTTGTTTTTTTAAATTTGATGACTGAAATTCATCTTTACTTACTTACTTACAGATGCTTTATAGGATAAACAACAAATAAAGGCGCAAAATATACAAACATCTATTAAAAATCTTCACATTCCAATACAATGCACTGCATGAGTAGGGGTTTGCCCCTGGGTATTGGTCTTAATAAAAAAAAAAAAAAAAAAAAAAATTAAATTTATTATACTTAATTGCTTTAATTTTAGTAAATGGAACGTTCTGAAAATTTAGTTAATGCGCAATAACTGAATAAATTTTGAAATCTGTAGGTAACATTTCAATAATATTCAATTTAAACTTTTTGGAGTGGTAATTTTTTAATTTTATTATTAAATCTAAAGGACTGTGAATTTCTTTTAACTTTAGAAATCGATCTATTGCATTGTGGACAGAGTCAATTTCTTGAATTTGGGAATGTTCCGGCTCTGAAAATTTTGAGTAATTGTTTTTAGATTATTATTTTTATATAAAATGCCAAAACTAGCAGACAAAAATATTTTATTTTTATTTTTTGGCACACAAGAGTCGCTCCAAAGAATGATATTCTCAATATGATTAAAATCCTTCAATATATTTTCCAAAATTTTTATTATAGAACTATCGATATCATTACCAGAGCGACCATTCTGTGCTTCGTTCCAAATAGCGCAGTAAGTAACATCTTTTTCGTTTGGATTCTGAGTACATACTCGTACTGTTGCTGTTATATTAAACACTGAAAGCTTTCTTTTATAATAAAAGATGGATGAAATTCCTTTAGGCAGATTAAAAGTGCTTTGTTAATCGTAATTTATTTATTTAGTACTGTAGTAATAAATACTAAATGTAAGAATTCTGCTTACTTAAGTATGTCTCATATACGTCAAGATAATATCAGACAAAAAACAATCCAAAATTTCTATCGGTGTTATTTGGACGTATGTGCCAAAAATAAAGAAAATGTTCCCAAAAAGTGGCTTATACGGCAAAATGTTATTCTTTGTTTGGAGTTAAAAATGTTTAAAACTTAAAAAATTTTCTCCATGACTTAAGAATTTTTTGTACTATTCGATAAAGAATTATTAGCACTACATCTGATAAAAATTTTGAGTCACCTTTTTCGACTAAATTTTTTTCTATAAACTGATAAAACTTTAAATTCAATTTCCCAAAAAAATATTTTTTGGAGTTACGTCAAGATAACTTCGGGACGACGATATGCCACCAACCAACCACTTTATAGAGATGAATCGATTTGATGATGCATTCTCTAAACCATAGCGTAATTTCGAGTCCAATGTCACTGTTAATACCAACTGCCTTCTTGTAAAGGTATACTGTCATTGCAGTCTTTGTGTTTCTAAAGATTATGTTTAAGATCCAATCAACCATACATACATACATACATACATACATACATACATACATACATACATACATACATACATACATACATACATACATACATACATACATACATACATACATACATACATACATACATACATACATACATACATACATACATACATACATACATACATACATACATACATACATACATACATACCAGAGTTGTAAACGAATCATTCATTTTTGAATTAATTCGTGAATCATTCATGCAATGAATTGGAAAAATTTTGAATTAATTCTTTTCTCCAAAAAACGAATTGAATTAAATTTGAATCAATTCATTTGAATTAAGCAAACATGAATTGCAATTCATTTTCAATTCAAATGAATTGGTAAAAAGAATTGCAATTCATTTCCAATTCATTTGAATTGAATTGATTTTGAATTAATATAAATGAGTTAGAACAAATGAACTGCAATTCATTCCCAATTCATTTGAATTGATTTTGAATTAATTCAAATGAGTTAAAATATGAATTGCAATTCATTTTACCAATTCATTTGAATTAATTCGAAAAATGAATTTGTTATACATTTCCAATTGCAATAATGCAAAAGCATCAATCTTTTTATAAGTACTTCTATTCTGTACTTTATCTATGTCTATTACTTTTAATCCAAGTATTTATTACTTATTTATAATAATTCTCATTTATTTCATAAGTAGTACTTGAAGGACCAAACTCCAAACACCAAGTTTACTTCAATTGAATGCAATTCATTTTTGATTTGATAAATTTGAATTACAAGTTACTTTTCTAATTCATTTGAATTAAAATGATTTGGAATTAATTCAAATGAATTAGAAATTAAATTGAATAGAATTAAAATGATTTGGAATTAATTCAAATTGAATTCAAATGAATTAGAAATGAATTGCGATTCTTTTTACCAATTCTTTTGAATTAAAAAATGAATTGCAATTCATTTTGCCTAATTCAAATGAATTGCAACTCATTTTGCCCAATTCATTTGAATTGGAAATGAATTGCAATTCATGTTCTCTAAATTCAAATGAATTGATTTAAATTTAATTCCATTCTTTTTTTTGTTGAAAAGAATTAATTCAAAATTTAGCTAATTCAAATGAATTGAAATCAAAAAAGAATGATTCATTTACAACTCTGATACATACATACATACATACATACATACATACATACATACATACATACATACATACATACATACATACATACATACATACATACATACATACATACATACATACATACATACATACATACATACATACATACATACATACATACATACATACATACATACATACATACATACATACATACATACATACATACATACATACATACATACATACATACATACATACATACATACATAATTGGCCATTACAACCTTGTGTCAGGATTACGGTCTAGCTTCTCACAGCAATCATGTTGTGTGTATTAATTTTTATCCATGAATATGGGGATCTACAGTTTAAAGTCGACTCTGAACGACAGATTTGAGAAGCTTTTTCATGGCAATCAATTACTCCCAGAGCTTTTGCCAGAAGACTGTTGAGAGGTAGTCGCCGAAAGAAATAATTTTTTCATATTTCTTTATTTTTTCGAGATGTCAGACCTGAAATTTGCACCCGGAGCTATCCAACGAATCTTGCCGTCCAAAACCACACCAAAATACTAGTAATTTGCATTGTCCAACAGTGATAAACCAACAACGTTGAATGTAGTACGCGTATTAACAAAAACAAAATATCTATCATCTTGTCAAAGGTATCAAGCATACAACTTTGAAACCTTTTTAGCATAGTATTGAATGTATTTCTAAAAATTCAGATAGAAATCCAGGATAAGCAACAGTAACTATTAATGTCATGTGGTCTGTGTAAGCTTTCCGCTCTAGTTTCCTAAGTACGCCATTATAAAAGCGTTGAAAGCACAACTCTCTGAGGTGTCTAGATCAATGTATCAGCACTTCAGAATTCTACTAAAAAAAGGCATAATCGTTTAGTTCAGCCAAAGCAGTGTCATAGCCTCTATAATAGAGTACAATTCAATTGTGTTAAATGCTTCAAAAGCTCAAGTTTTTTCTTTTTCTATGTGACCGAATACAGAGTGTAGTGCGGCGTCTGTAGATCTACTATACATACTGCAAGAAATTTACGCCAAAATTTGCTTACCTTTCAAGCTTTCGAGATAAACTCTATTATATTATAATTTGCACTAGAAAATCCGACTGAAAAAATCAGGCATTAAAAAATACCATAAGCTACGGCAAACGAAAACTTCGACTGCTATGTTATCCTACTAAGCCCCCAAGTCGTGGTGATATATGATATACAATTACTAAATTGCTCTTTTATTAACTACCACTGTATTACAATATCATCTATCTCTTTCACTAACAAACAACAACAACACTCATACTAGCATTTACATTAACAACACCAATTTTCCATATTATCATCATAATCATTGTCATCATTTAACTATTGTTGTAAATACAGCTGTGGGCTGTTATTGCTTCCATTCTTGTTATTGTTGTCTTTGCTGCTAATTCCAGAACTACATTTGAAGGAGTACATATGAAATTCATTGCAATACTCAATATTTAGAGAAGCGATAAAAGTACTTTTAATGTGGCACTTTACTTTTTGTTGTTATATCGTTATTGCTATTGGTGCTACTCTTATGGTTGTTGCTAGTGCTCGTATAAGTATTTGTATGTGGTGGATGGTAGTATTATTATAATTGCTATTATACTATGCAGAGTAAGGTTTTACATAAAAAAAAATGGCGAATAGAATGAACCACATTGCACGGTAATCGATGTTGCTAGAAACCACAAAATAATGATTCAACGTATTTTCGACTTTTCAAAGGACACTCTAATGTACACATACTCACACACAAATAGTTTATACTCGTACATACATAAGCTGACCTAATTCCACCTTCAACTAATTTTCTACATGTTTAACTGGACAATTAAATGTGTCTGTTGTACAATTATTTTTTGACGGGTATACTTAAGCATGCATTTGACAATACTAAGAACTACGAGTGTACACAGGTAGATAGGAGTACGTGTATGTTTGTTATTTAGCTGGAGATTAATTAAAAATTTTAAGTAATTTCAAAATAAGTTGAAGCAAAAGTTCGTGTCATTAAAATTAGTTGTTTGTGTTTGTGTATAAATTTTATATTTTTACATTTTGCCACAATTTTAATTTTTCTTTTTTTTTAATAAATTTTCTTTTTCAAAGTTTTCGTCATATAAGACAAATACTTTATATTAAAAGCGTAACCACAATTTGTATTTAAATTTAAAATAAAATAAAAAAATATCTTTCAAAAACTTTATGAAGATAAAAGTCCCTAACGTTTTACTTGCATAAATCGCAGTTTAACCGGTTCATCTAATCATAGTATATCTTTTTGTTATAACTATATTTGTAGTTTCCGTCGTCTAGTGGTTAGTATATTGGATTACTATGACGATTGCACTTGAAAAAAAGAATATGAAAAAATTATTTCGTTCGGCGATCACCTATCAGCAGTCTTCTTGCAAAAGCTCTGAGAATAATTAATTACCATGAAAAACCTTATCAAACCGGTCGTTCGGAGTCGAATTTAAACTGAAGGTCCCGGTACTCATGGATAAAAAAAATAACACGCACAATATGAGTGCTGCGAAAATCTAGGCCGTAATTCTGCAACAGGGTGGTAATAGCCAGTTATGAAATGTAATGTACTATTATATTTGTTATTAATATCCCGTTGTTCTATACTGTATTTAGTTTGTATGCAAGGTACCACACCCACTTGTCCACTTCTGACTAAGGATTTTCATTGATTGTGAATTCGCCCAGACCAAATTCAGAAATCTTACCTTTAACCGTTGTCGAGATGTTTACCTGTTTATCTTTGAACTCTCATCTAGTTGCCTTTAAGGTGTTTCATAAAGTACCTGCTGTTGCTAGAAGAAAATAACAATCTACAATCAGTTTAAAAAAAAGCATTGTCTTTTATTGCTTTTATTAAAATTTATTTAAATTTTTCTTAAATATAAAAACATATTTTTTTTTCGTTTTTTGATCGATTGGATTGGACAAAATATTTATGCAGTGCACATACATTTTCCGCTACTACAGGGTGTTTTTTTAGAGGTATAGAACTTCGAATTGAAATAAAACACAAGAAAATCGTTTTAATGTCCATCAATTTGGCTATATTGGAAGGATAGTTTTATGCCATTAATTCTTTAATATGATTTCGGGCATGTGGCCGCCGCGGCTAGCTCGAATAAAGCCAATTCTACAGGTCCAATTTTCAACCACTTTTTCGAGCATATGGGGCCGTATGTTGGCAATAACGCCACGAATGTTGGCTTCCAAGTCCCCTAACGTTTCTGGTTTGTTGGCGTAGACGAGCGACTTCATATATCCCCAAAGAAAATAATCCAATGGTGTCAAATCACACGATCTTGATGGCCAATTGACAGGTCCATTCCGCGAAATTATGCGCTCATCGAATGTTTCCTTCAATAAATCGATTGTGACGTGCGCTGTGTGGCATGTAGCGCCGTCTTGTTGGAACCACAACTCATCCGCATTCATGCCATCCAATTCGGGAACAAAATAGTCGGTTATCATGGCTCTATACCGGTCTCCATTAACGGTAACTGACTCTCCAGCATTATTTTGGAAGAAGTATGGCCCAATGACTCCACCAGCCCATAGAGCACACCAAACAGTCAGTTTTTGTGGATGTAATGGCGTCTCAAGGGTCTCATGTGGATTCTCTTCACTCCAAATGCGGCAATTTTGCTTGTTGACGTAGCCATTCAACCAAAAATGAGCCTCATTACTGAAAAAAATTTTGCGATGAAAATCTGCATCGAGATCAATCTCATTTTCGGCCCATACACCAAAATAACGACGCATTGCATGGTCTCGCGGCTTTAATTCTTGCACAAGCTGGATCTTGTAAGGTCGCAAGCCAAGATCTTTGCGCAAAATCTTCCATAAAGTTGATGGACAAAGCTCCAATTGCTGTGCACGGTGGCGAATCGATTCATTCTGGTTCTCTTCAACACTTTGCTCTACAGCGGCAATTGTTTCTTCAGTGCGCACTGTTCGACGTCTCTGCGGATGCGTATTATCACAAGCGTTGTTCTTTTGTCAACCTGTTCATGATGAAATGGCAAACCAAACTAAATATTAATCACTTGACAGCTGACAAAATGGCCGCCAGTTAAAAAAGTGATGCCAACTTAAAGTTCTATACCTCAATAAAAAAAACACCCTATACTAGTTGTTTCTTTTTTTTCAATTTCTCCACTGAGCATTCCTCTTAAGCACTTTTACATTTTGCCCATGCTTTCTCCAACTTGCATATCTCAATTTTGAGGGTATCCTAAGTATATTCCGAGGAATTTAGGTCATTTAACATAAAACCAATTCTGCTTAATTCCTTGACAGAACGTATATCCTCTTCAAACCTTGAGAATTTAAAAATGGTTACCTAACGGCGGACTGACGGAAAGGCAAAAGTGACAAAATTAGTAAAAACAAAAAACTCTTACTTTCAAGTTTGAGAACGACTGGGAAAAATATCAATACTGCGTAAAATCTAACAAAACGAGGAAAAAAGCTTTAGTTTGCGAAAACAAAAGGCACCACCAAAATAAATTGAAATACACCAAGTAACTGACAAGAGCAACAACAAACCGTGTAATCGAAAAACAGACCGCAACAATAAAAATTAAAATTAAAAAGACAAAATTAATAATTACTTTGTGTGATAGATACCACGCCCACTTTTCTAAGTCCACCCAATTTTTATGTGATAATTTGTGTTGGCTATAGAGTCATTCAGACAAAATTCAGAATATTTACCTCTAACAGTTCTGAAGATAAATAAAAATTAATATTTCGGTTGTGTTGGAGGTACCATCCCACCACGTCTTATTCAATACTGCCAAATTATTAAGCAATGATTTGCATTGACTATGGGATAATTTTACGTTAAATTCAGAAACGTTGCCTTTAACCGTTTTCAAGAACAACTTAAAAGCGATGTGGGGCTTACTTTTTCGCAAACGTGCGTTTGCCAAACAACCTTTAACACAAATCATGTTGGTCCCAATACCCAGCAGAAAAATTTTAGAATTTGGAAGCAATAATGGAAGCATTATATTTTTTAGGTATACCTTAAAGCTTACAAAGATGCTACAGGATAAGGTATTATTTTTTATTTTTTATACTATTTGCTTACTGGTTGCAATAAATTTGCGTTTCTATTGCATTTTAGCGGCGCATTTGATATAAAAATCATGCATTATTTATGCTTACGGGTAAGTGATTAATTACAATTTCTCCCTTACAAAATAGCATATTGGTAAGCACTAATTACTGCTGGTATACATACCCTCTCTAGAAAGGAGAACGATCCTGGCACCTTGACTTTTAATACCATCACGGGAGTCGTGTTAGGAAACCCCGCCTCATGGAGAACTATCCCCTTTTTTGTGAGAGGATCCTCCCTCGGAAGCATATTGAACTTGCAAGGTCGGTGGCACCGTATAGTCCAAGTGGACCGTAACATAAGCCTCCATCATGAAGTAGTGTCATAAACCGATGGTTCCAGGATGGAGCCAGGTGATATATAAATGGGTTTTAGCCGTTAGGCACACAATTACTGTGTGAGTCCGGTACGACTGGTGGCAAAAACCACCTAAGTGCGTAAATGCATTTCCTCTCTCACCAAAATAAAATCAACACGTTTAAACGATATACGGCTGCATACCTAAGCCAAAAATGACCTCCATTATATGTATTAGAAGATTGTCAGTGCTTTGTGAAGTTAGTCTAATAATGTGTGAAGAATTTAGCCATGTGATAGGGTACATAGTTCTTCAAAAAACCATAAATTAAAAAACTATTTTGAAGACAAAGAAAATACCAACTTCATTAAAAAAAAAATAAAAATAATTTCATTCCGAAAAACGTTGTTATTTTTGGTTTTGTGTAGATATTAGAATCCATTTTCGAACTTAATTAAGCTGCGCAATATGGCCGATTGTATATTTAGTACGATTATGTTTTAGAGACAGAAAAACTAAATCAAATGTGTGTTTTTAATATCAAAATTTTTGAGTGTTGCTTATGAACCCGTATTTAAGAAACGATTTTGTTTTTAGTCTGAGTTAAAACGTTTTAAATATTTAAATATATGAAAACGTAGTTTTTAAGAATTATATATGGTGACGTTAATAAAGCATAAAGTGCCTGGAGAAATTTATTAATGCAATTCCTGTTTTTTTTTTTTTGCTTTTTTTGTGCTAAAATATTGTAACTTTTGTTTGAAACTTAAAACTTCACAATGAGGAAGTAGTTGCAGCAAAAACTTCATTATCGCATACAATTGAATTGTTGACATAAGTTTTTGTACAATACACATTAATATTTATGAATTTCACATACATGTGGTTGTATTTGTTCACATTAAAAAGTTTATTAGCCTCATTAGTTATAACATTTAATGAGAAATTATTTATTCAATTAATATTACAAACATTACAAGGAAGGTTCATTATTTAAATGCAATTATGTTATTGAGTTTTAACGAAATATTTAATTTATAGAGAATTAAATATCTGGCAAGAAAAGCAGTTCATTGGAAAATTTCAACATTTTAAATTCTAAGAATTAGAAATTCTAAATATTCTTTAATTTACAAATACATTTTTTTTTGCTGATTTGATTACATTTGAAACACAAACGAATTTCCAAATAATTTAAAACTTAGCATAGGAAACAAAGGGTAGATTTTTGAAACAAATTTTCCAGTAAAATTTATCATACAAAATATATTATGGTCTAGTGTGTGGGTTCGTTTCTTACCAAAAACAATGGTCTTGGACACTACATAAAACTTATAGTCTTTGTTACTCTGCTCTTTATAGTTAATTAGAATGTAATTTAAGATTGTATTGTAATTTAGTAAATAAATAAATAAAAAAATATCAATGTTTAGTTAAAATCGAAAATCGTATGTTTGCTATAAGTTAACCCCAAATCAATTTCAAGTTGATCTTGATTTTTGTATATCTTGAGAGCGGTTAAAGAAAAAGTTTCTTAATTTCGTGCCAATAACTCTATTGCCAACGCAAATAATCGATTAAATATTTGGCAATATTGGACAAGTAGGCGTGGTATCTTCCATCTTAACTCAATATTAATTTTTGTATATTCTTTATTCCTCATAAAGAAAATTCTTGCTTTCATTTTGCCTAGTAAAGCAAGCCCAGAATCCGCTAATATCTTATGTTTATGTAGTATTATGACCTAAGTCGTTAATACACGGAGTAGTAAAATTAAATTGTCGCTGTGGTTTAGCGGTTAGTGTGTTAGTTTACAAAGTCTAGAGCATCGAGTTCAAACCTGACATCTTGAAATACCCTAGCTCTGAAAAGAAATATTACAAGAAAATATATTTTTTTCGGCGACTACCTCTACTACTGGCAAAAGCTCTGAAAGTAACTGATTGCCATGTACCAGCTTTTCAAGTCTGTCGTTCGAAGTCGATATTAAACTATAGATCGTGGTACTCATGGCAAATAATTGACACACACAATATGAGTACTGTGAGAAATTCAGCAGTAACCTTGAAATCGAACTGTTTAGCCACTTATGTACATATGTATGTATTTAAATAGAATTTAAAAAACATATTTACATAATGACTTAACGTAGTCAACTTTGCTCTGGATAAAATAACGAAATAGTAAGTAATTCTGAGTAGCAGCATTATATCGTCGTAAGAATTATAGAACGCTGTAACTGACAAAAAAATCGTAAATACGTTTTTTCAGCATTTTTATCAGAAAAAAATACGCGTCGATTGGTGCCGGTCCCAGATTTCTACGATGAAAATAAATTCACTTACGCCGTCTGCGTTTTGAAAAATACCAGTGTATTTGTCCTACTTTCATACAGGTTTTTAGGCTCTGGTGAACATTTAAGGTTTTGTCAGTTACAGCGTTCTTTAATTCCATCGACGATATACAAACCGTTTAAAGTGTTTCTGAAAATACTAATACCGAGTTCTGATTTTCTTTAATGCATGTATATTCAAAATTTTACCTTAGTATACAAATAATAATGGGAAGATGTTTTGTTAAGAATATTTTTTTTTTCTAAAGGAATATTTGTTTTAAAAGGATACTATAAATTACTAGTTGACTTGGCAAAGGTTGTTTTGCCATATAAATTATTTTTTACTTATTAACGTACTTACTTAAATGGCCATAAAAATCCATTACGGGTTTCGGCCTACATTAACACTAGTCTCCAGGCATCTCTGCTAAGCGCGCACCTTCTCCAGTTGGTCTCACCAATTGATGACAAGTCTTCATCAATTTGGTCTTACCAACGTAAACATGGTTGTCCTTTACGTCAACGTTCAGTGAACTTCGCATAGAAAATTTTTTTCACTGGAGTGGATTCTTCCATCCAAACAATATGGCCGAGCCAGCGAAGCCGCTGGATGTTAATAATAATAATAATACATCTCATGATTGCTTCTAATGCGAAACTTATCGCAAAGCAAAGATCTTACGAAAAACTTTTCTCTCGAACACATTGTAATTGAACTGCAAAACACAATATTGATATAAGCATTGAATGTACTGCTCAGCAGAGGGGAATGTGGTACAATCCAACGACTATCAATGCCTGCGTTACTGATAGTTTAAAGGAATGATTGTCCACCGTTCTTGGTTCTTTAGTTTGATAGATGGTGACAGAAAGAAATAGCGCCTGTAGCCCCCCACGAAATTTTTTGGAAAAAAATAAACGTAAGCCGTTCTACTGTAACCAGATCTATCTAGTTTAAAATTTCTTCGAAGTCAGTATGTTATTTATAAAAAAAAAAGTTGTCCCTTGGGTCACCCTTAATATATAAGGATACTATTCTCAGATATAGGCGATATGCACACAAAACCTCATGAAAATCGGTCGAGCCATTTTGGAGGAGTTTGGAAAGAAACATTGCGATAAGAGAACTTTATATTATAACTAGTTAACTCGGCAAACAAAACAAAACATTGTTTTAGTTCAAATATATTTGGTACTCTTCACCGAACTGTAAAAGTCAACATTGATATCAATGTCTGCGTTTCTAATAATTTTAATAAATGATTATGAGTTTGGTAGTTGAGGATAGGGAGAAATATCCCCTGTATCACCCCCTCTGAGTACTTCTTAAAAAAAAAGGAGAGCCATATGTGTTCTACCGTACGCAGATATACATATTTAGTTTAAAATTTCATCGATGTCGGTACGTTATTTAGGTGAGGCAAAGCTTTACCCTTGGGGCGGGTTACCTTATCATTTAGAGGTATTAAAAATATATGTTGACCGATTATCAGACCTACCCGATATACAATTTCATGAAAATCGGTGGAGCCATTTCGGAGGAGTTTGGCAACAAACACCGCGACATGAGAATTTTATATATTAGAAAGATTTTATATATATATTTTTAAATCATTTCAACGAGTTCAAAAAATATTTTTAAAATATTCGGCAAAAACCTTATAAATAACTTTTAATTTGAGATTTAAAAGAAAACATAAGAAATTAAGACAAATCAGTTGTAACTATCTTTAAATAATTCTCTAGGTTAATGTATACATATTACCTCAAAGTAATTCAATATAATAAAAAGGAAATATAAATACGAGTGTGCATACATATTTTCTTGTTTTTGATTTTTTAATTTCAAAATTGCTTGTCAAATATTTATTGGAAAACGATTTGTTCACATCAAAGTCAAACTTTTTTCTTTCTTTGGCAGTTATTTTCTTCTTAACTTCTGTCGTTAAACTTAAGTTTAATGTTCAGGGTATTTATTCCTTTTGCCAACATGTTTTACCTTTTCATATAATTATCGTAAAAAAAAGAACGTTTTCTCCCAAACGATTGAGTTTTCACTTAATTTAACACAAAACCATAGCGAATAGTAATCATTACAAAAAAAAAAAGAAAAAAAAAAATAAAATGGAAGAAGAAGAAGACGTAAATAATTGGTATGAGTAAAGAAAGCAAATAGAGTACATAGTACAAGTAACCACAACAATGAACAACTTTCACTGTGTACTATAGTCAGCCAGTCAGTGCAATGAAAATAACTTTAGCATTTAAACCACAAATGCTGACCGCAAATTTAATTCATTTTCCACTTTGAAAAACATACTTTGACAAACAACAACTACAACAAAAGCAGTAAAAGAAAAAAAAAACAAATCGTCAACAGTCGTTTTAGAAGGAAAAATCAAAGTATAGATTTAGGAAAATAACCGCGATATTCGATTTAATGGAAGAAAAAGAAATTGCAAAAAAACAAAACAAAAATAAATAAATGAAAGTCAACCTCAACGACCGCAATCACTACAGTTATAACTAAATATATACAATCAAACAAAATATATGTGTATGTGTGTGTGTAGACTAGAAATAATCTCTATGTGTGTGGAAGATTATAATTTATAATTCCATACACCAAAGTAATGGTGCAAGTTAATTTAGTCTATAATATTAAAGTATTAGTAATAAGTGATCTATGTGGTCGCCATGGTCTAGTGGTTAATATGTTGGCTTACTAAGACAATAGCGCCGTGTTCAAATCTCAGCTCTGACATCTTGAAAAAAAGAAATATTAAATAATTATTTCTTTCGGTGACTACCTCTCAGCAGGCTTCTGGCAAAACCTCTGGGAGTAATTTATTGCCATGAAAATGCTTCTCAAATATGTCGTTCGGAGTCGACATTAAACTGAAGGTCCCGGTACTTATGCATAAAAATTAACACACACAACATGAGTGCTGCGAGAAGCTAGGCCGTAACCCTGACACAGGGTCGTAATATCCAATTATGTATGTATGTATGTAATCTAGAATAAAACGCATAAAAAGTATCTTTAAAAAAAATTTTTCTTTTTCTGGAAAAACGCTTTTCACATAACGAAAATGTGTAGCATCAAAGCACCTCAGCAATAAAAAAATTAAAAAGAAAACTAAAAAAGAAAACATATTTACCAAATGAAAAAGAAATATTTTTCTCTTTATCAAACAAATGAAAAATCATTAAAGCTTCTGCAATTGAAGCAATACCACCACTGTTTGTACAAAGAACTAAAAAAAAAGAAGGAACAAAGTCAGAGCAAAAGTACCCAAGAAGAATAGAAACCGAAAATGATTACAAAAACCATGCAAAACAAGAAAAACGACAATTTTTAGTGTTCCGTAAAATGAGTAGAAAATTGACATTCGATTTGTGGGACCATTGCACCATACACAGTAATACAAACATGTACTCACAGACTTGCAAAAACATATTTGTGCAACCACATATACATATGAAGTAAAACCAACTAACTTAGAGAAGGTGGTAAGGACATCAATAGCAAAAATGTGAGGGAGCAAAAACATAAAAAAAATAAATAAATGTAAACCGAAGAGTAAAGAGTGTTTGTTTGGCTTTGGTGCCAAATACATGTTTCACTGAACACTTACAAATGAAAGGAAGACTGAGGAAAAAAGCGAACACAATAAGTATTTGTAGGGATTTAAGCAAACAGAGCTCACAGAAGTACGATTGAATGTTATGGAAAGAAATATAAAAAAAGATGACAATAAAATGGTTCTATTGCTAAAAAATAATAATATAAGAGAACATAACATAGTTTCAACATAATTGCATAATTCTTCTTTTCTTTAATACAACACTTTATAGCAGTATCACAATCGATAAGGAGACAAATATTTGCATACTTAACCGATGCAATTTCAAAAAAAAATTATATTTAATATCTGCCTTCTCTGTAATCCATACTTAAACTTAATCCTTAGGGACTATGGACTTGTTGTTTTAATTTCTTATTATTTGTATGTACAGTACATTTTTTAAATTTCACATCTTCGTGAGCAGTGGACTATCTGGTGATGCTTGAAAAACAGTTTAAAAATTGTACTATTAAAGCCACTGCTTTTCAAATCTCGTTGGAGGTTAACCGAAAAGATTTATAGTACTTTTTTACTTCCAATTTCATTTACTAATAAGTAAAGATGTTAATTTTCCTTGGAAGTTAAGTAAGGGTTTTCTGGTTCAATATATTAATTTTGTTCTTCGGTAATCGCCTTTGTTGCAGAATTTTTTTTTAGGACCAACACTCGAAGGTATAGTTCTACTCAGGCAGTGCGTTGTACTTGAATTGGAAATTATATATATTTTTTTTTTTTCAAATAATCTCTTTATGTCAATGAGACAAGTTGCTGTTAGTTGATCACTCAAAGTCCAGTGTTATATCTTTACCTCGAAATAATCAATAGCAATTGCCAAATCTATTAATGTTATTTCTTGTTTTTTGTTGTGAAGTGGTAAGGATCTCGGCTAAGTTGTCTTTGGAAGGTTTTTAATACTTACTTGGTTTTGTATATTTCTTCCCAGCAGGTGGCGCTTTCTCCTGATCATTTACTTCATAGATAGATCAAAGGTGGATAGAATGGAACGTCACACAGTGGGATTTGTTCATACAATGTTTGGCAAAAAATATAAGGAGTGCTTGTAGAATGTTGACATTATGCTTTGAGCCTTTGGTTAACTCAATTAAGAAAAATATAAAGTTTCATCAAAATTGGCCACTTCCACTACCCACCACCCATAGAACCAAAAATTTATTTTTGGCCCAAAGTTTTTGAAATTTGGCACAGAGCCTGTATTGCCTCAATTACACTCACACTCACCGCCTATATAACCCATATCATATTTTTTGTTTCTTTACCAAATCTAATTAAATTTTGGTTTTAATTTTTAAAATTTTTTTAATTAAAAATTTAATGAATTTGGAGAAAAATTTTATGATTTTATAAAAGATTATTAATTATTTAAACGTTTTTTTAAATTGATAGTATGGAGTCTTAACTTTTATTTTATTATAGTGGAAGCACCTAGCACGACCTAGCAACCTTTTTTTTTTTTTTCTTCCAAGAAAGTTTGCAATCACGGCACATTATAGAATAAATTTTATTCCATCATATCTGTTAAGCCATACGAGCGAACTTTATATATATTTTTTAAATACGCAGAAAAGTCTATATTTGAAAAAAAAATAACTTTTTAAATCTGAGCAATAAAATTATCTTGAACTAAAATTTACATGTGACTTTACTTTATTATTTCAAACTTTTTTTTGGGATACAATTTATTGGCTCTTCATACTGAATCTTTTTTCTACAAAACTGCATCATTACATTTTTAAATTTTTTGTGTCAAAAAAATTACTTATTGCAAAAAAAATCCCACTGTGCGTCAGGGGGCGGCTTTCTTTTAATGATGGAATTCCTGGAGGTGGAGGAATATGTATAATTTTTTAATTAGAACTTTTAAATGCCGCACAAATTTTTATTCTTCATTTCCTCCAGTGCTGGGACTCGAACCTGCGCTGTTTGGTGTTGTAATCGAGGTAACCACTATATCACGACCACCAATTGCAGTTTTATTCTATTAATGCTGTCCATTAATTTATATAGTATATGGCCTATCATTTTCCACTTTCGCTCCTGCCCAATCTCATGGCACTGAATTCAGAATTCTCTTTATACAAAACACATGGCAACTGTATACGCAAGCATCTCTTTATGAATATTTGTAGTTACCGGACTATTGAAGCTGTCATTCACCATGTTCCGCAACCGTAGTGTAAATACTTCTGTACACAGGCATTCACTATTATTAGTTTCTTGTATTTTTTATTTTTTCTATAGAACTATAATACAGATCGGTAAGAGCTTATTGCGATTGAATGCTATTATTTAATTTTAAAAGAAAACATATTACACAAGAGGTATAACACCTCTTCAAATTAAGTTTATGTTATTATGCTTAAAAGAGATTCATCATCAGACGTTTTTCCTATAAAACTATCTGTGCCAAATAAATTGGTGCTGCGATTTCAACCCAAGGATAAAATCTATTGTCCATTATAAGTCACCAAATCTCTTGTTATAGTGATTTGAACTTAGCCGGCAAGATGGTACCATTTTAAGCATCCAAAGCTGCTTTTGGTGGGGTTTCAAAAAGCCGGAAATGAAAAAATATTAGAGAAAAACGCATAAATATGGCTCAAATGATCATTAATTCTGGCGATGGCCATTTGCCAGTTAACAAATTCTGTATCTAATGAAAAAAATTTCTTGACAAAAATGTTTTTACATTTTTTTATTGAAGCAGAAAAAAATAATAATTTCTTATGCTAAACATTTGCTTTCTTTTAAGTAATTTATTAAGCAAAACCAATAACACTACAAGCAACATTAATTGATAAATTTAGCTTTCTACTAAGACCCCCAACTTTCTTTGTTTTATATATAAATTAAAAACTTTATTAATCTTTTTATGCTATCGCCCACATTGTGTGGCAGTATTTCTACACTGACTATTGTAAAATTTATGGGATTTCTGGAAATAAAATATTGTGTAAAAAATAATTGACCACAAATAAAAAACAAAACATTTTCTATTTTTTAATCTTTTTTCTGTAATGAAAACAGCGATGTGAATTGCAAACAAAGAGGGAAAGGAACTAAAAACAAAAGAAGAAGAAAGTGTTTTATGTCTTTGCTTCTTTTTTTTAATTTAAATTTTACTTTTATTTTTTAATTTTCTTTTATGTTAATCACTTCTCAGTATATTTAATAAAAATTCTTATCCAAAACGCTTTAAAAATTTTATGAAAAATATATTTGGAGTTGAAAATTGCATAAACAATAAAATTCACTGGCTCTTTCAAGAACTCTATTTACTGAAAAAAAATAGATAAACGAGAGACTTTCTTTTAGGTTTCCGGCTCCCGATTATCAATTAAAGAGATTTTTCACAATTGAATATTAAAAATGAAGAAGTTGGTGATCATCGTGATTTTGCACGTACAAGTTCATTCCAGGAATGGGCCTCATAGGTGAAGACGACTTTTAGTTTTAAAATAAAACAAATCGTGTATATATGTAACTACATAATTAAAAAATTAATAAATATAAATATTTTGGATTGTTTTCTACAAGCGTTACCGTATTATAAGACGTACCAGCATTGTGTTCTGATACGTTTTTAGGTATATTTTTAAATTTTCAACCGACTTAGAACCAAATGCGGACCTATCACACGTAGTTGACCAAAAAAGGGCATACTTTACATAGTAAAGTATACAGTCGAATAAAAAACAATAGTAATAAAAGCTAGAAAGACGTGTGAATTACATACCACTTCCAGTGTACTATCACTTAGTCGCAATGGTTTTATTACAAGAACCATGCAATGATAAAACATATGTATGTAGTATGTATTTATGAATTTATAAATTACACCTGAACGTATTAGTAATAATTAATATTATTAACATCAACAAAACGAGCTTTATATGATTTCTAGAAATGTAATTTTCACACATTTTTTTCTGGGAATGTGGCCGTAGTTTCCCAATAAGTCTTAGAATATCCATTTTCTTGTTAATAAACGTAGACAAGTAACTTTACATAACTCCAAAGTAAATAATTCAATGGATTTAATTTCCAAAAGCGTGGTGGCAAATTAATCGGGGAATTACCTGAAATTTTTCTTTCACCAATTTCAGCAGTTTGCAAATACTGCCCTGAAGAAAGTCTTCAAACCACATAAACGGCAATTTCAAGTTCTTAAGTCGGTTGTAAAATAAAATAGTGGGCCAACTTAAAATTGTAAATTCAAAAAAAAAATAATATCATGCATGTTGATGATTTAATCCTACCATCTGTTAGTATGGGTAGTGACAATATTGAAAAGGCGGAAATTATTGATGTTCTGGACGTGAGAATTAATTGTGATGTCCTCTGGAATGATCAGATACTTCGAGTGTCGAAAGTAGCATTTAAAAGTCTCGGATTTTTTAAATAAAATGCAAGAAATACTTCACTCCATCCGAACTTCTCAATATTTACAAGAACTTTATCCAACATCGGATGGAATACAACTCTCATGTATGGGCCCGTGCTTCAAAGTCTATTTTGGCCACGTATAGGAGAAGGCGCAGGTGCTTATCAACGATGGTACGGTATCTAACGCTATCGATTCGTTAGACCATCGGCGTATTGTGGCGTGCGTTTCAATGTTCTACTGGTACTATCACGGAAGCACCTCCTGATGAAATAATTGATTTGATTCCAAATTGTTGCATATTCTTTAAGAATACACATACCTCTCTCTCAGAGTACATCTGTTTGTATTTAATTGTCCAGTGAATCGCACTATGCATTATAGAGAGAATTCATTCTTTAGCCGCACCGTCCGTTTATGGAACAATCTTCTAACAAATGTATTTCCTGTCAATTACGATATCAGTAAGTTTAAAAAAGCACTAGTCCCTCTTTCCCTCTACCCGTAACATATTTTCCTAGACCAGAACAATGTACTGCATGAGTAGGGGCTATCCCCTGAGTGCTGGCCTTAATAATAAAACCAAATGCATGTATGTATATATTAGGGTATTCAATTATTCGACTTTTTTCTTTGGTCGATTAATCGAGTGAGTAATTATTCGGGTTTTTTTCTTGATCGATTAATCGAATAAAATTTAAAAATTGATCGATTAATCGCATTTTGTTTTATATAAAATAACATACCAATTTTGTGTATTATTAAAACGTTTTATTCAAAAAAACAAATAACCAAAAACATAGTAATGTAATAACTTTTTAAAAATTCATTAATTTTAGTTAATTATAGTGTAGAAAATGTAATGAGATCTCATATTTTATTTTCAAACATATTATTGAAAAACTAAACCATAAAGAATAAATTAATTAATTTTAATATTTGAGATCATATATATAACGATTTAATATATAAAAGTAATAATTTACTACTTCGTATGCAATAAAAATATTAAATAAGTAATTATAAATAATTCATATTATGAGTTAAAAATTAGTTAAAAAAATTATGCACTTCTATTAAAGTAGTCTTTTAAAAAAAGGATGTAATTTATATGTTTAGCTTTCAACCGATTGTTTTCTTTAGTTTTAATAAAACTCGATTTTGAGAACACTCTCTCGCTGATTGTAGATGTTGGAGATATTGAGAGAAGTGCATGGTAAAAAATATATAATTTTAGAAATCATCCATTAAATCATTGCAACCTCTTTTAGGTTTTTTAAAATTTTGTACACTCTTAATTACTTCATTGAATTGTGATAATAGATTATTTTCGTTTATTTCAATTAAATCTTCTGCAATCATATCATCATCTGACACATTTTGTTCCATATTTTCTAAAAACATTTTCAAAAACAATTTGTTTGCAAAATCTTTTTTTTCAGATTTTGTGCAATATTTTAAAAAAGTGAAAATGTACCAGAATTTAGATATACATAAAATAAGTGTACTAAGTCGTTTTACACGTCTTTCATTTATTCGAATCTTAAGCCTTTCTAATAACTAATTTGAAAAAAGAGTATTTGCATTTTGCATTGTATTAATAACAAAATGTATAATGCCTTTTAAATCTATCAATGTAGCAGAATCCTTGCCGAACTCCTTAATAGCGACAACAAGTGGTTTAAGGGCTTTATTCAAATTTGATAAAACGTTAATTTCCATATCTGTAAAAGTCGTCAAACCAAAATCAGATAGAGCGTAATTTACGTATTTACAAATACGAAGAAAATTTTCAATCATGGTAGATAAAGACGACCATCGATGCTTTACATCATGTTGTACAAGACGAATTTCTTTTTCTTTTCTTGCAGCATAACATATGTTTACAATTTCTTTTGTTTTTCATTAGATTTATTAAATATTTTACAACACTTAGAAAGTTTATTAATACCATTTATTATTTCCATAAATAAAGTATTTTTTTATATGGATTAATCGATTAATCGTAGGAAATTATTCGAGTTATTCGTTATTCGATATTTGACTATTTTTAATTGTTCGAACAATTATTTGAACAAAATTCTTCGATTAATCGACTAACGATTAATCGTTTGAATACCCTAATATATATACTTATATAAAGCTGTAAACAAATTTGTAAATTAAAAATTTTATCAAATATTAGTGGCCACAGCTATTAACTAAGTTATTGGTTTCTATCCTTTTATACATTTATCTTCTTAAAGAATTCAAACAATTTTCTTTACAGTAATAGCGCTCTGAAATGCGTATATTTTAATGTTAAATAAGAACCAAAAAGGTTTTATTATTTAAGCCAATAAGTACAGAACTTAAGAATTTCAAAAAAAAAGAGAACAGATAATTTCGCAAGAAAAGGCAATTTAAATTAATTTAAAAATCAATAATACAATACAATTGAACTTTTCAAAGACCAAATAGTTTAGCAAATATTTTCATAAAAAAGCCATCAGTCATTTTGAAGTGGTTAAATATAATTGGCAATAGCCAATAAAATTCTACAGAAATATAAGAACAAAAAAATAAGTGAAATTACTATACAGACACACCACTACAGAAGATGGTGTATTTCCTGCCTTCTTCATTATCTATTTAATTATAATTTTACTCTAACAATAAGCCCAGCAGGTTATTTATATAATATTCCTCTGTTTGATAGGCATTAGCAGACAAGAATTGAGCTCACAGCAGGAGAATTGTATTAAAGCATAAATGAATGAATGTATGAATGAGTGAATGAATGAGTAGGTAAGAGTGTTATAATAAGAATCATTGGTAACTTTAACACGTTTTAACATTGTAACGAACCTATTTAAAATGTCCCATAAATAATATATAAATTATACTCAAACACATATTAATAATGTACAAGCTACCAGCACAACGACAGAAAACTTAATGTCTATAGCAATTTAAAATTAGACTTAAACTACCTTTAACAAAACTCACAAAGTAAGAAGCACTTAAAAATGGTGTAGTAGCAGTATTTTATCTCTAACTTAAAGTCTTTAAAAAAAAAACAACAAAAACAAAAAATATTTTTCAACGGAAGTAAAATAAAAGCTATAATTAAATTTCTAAGATTCTCTTTACAACATTTCACACTTCAATTAACCTCAATCCAATTGAATTTATACCTATTGTCTTCAAAACCGTTGAAATTCACATTCTGTTTCTGCTGTATTTAAACAATTGAATTTTACAAATGAAATCATTATTTTAATTATAATGATGATAATAAATGACAATGATGATAAAAGATAATTACATTTTATAATATTAACATTGAAAATTTAAATTATGTGTTGCTCATATCGACTGTATACCATTTGGGCTGATAGAGGAGTAATTAGACAATAGAAAATTTGTCTTATAAAGTAAGAAAAGGAAAATTATTAATTAAATATTTGTATGAAGATTTTTCAACCACAATTCAAAAATTTAAAACAAACTGGTTGTGGTTTATTGTCTAAGGGAAAGTATACAAATTCATATTTATGACTCAATGTAAAATTTTGACATTTTATAAATGTATGGTAATTATGAATTATGTGATAAAAAAAAGGGTAATAAATAAATTAATAGTTAAAGACTTTCAAAAAAAAAAAAAAAAAATTAAAAAAAAATTTTTTTTTTGTATAGTTCATATGAAAGCAAAGAAAAAACTCAAACTTTTCAGTAAAATTTTAATTGCAACGCAGCTAAAACCCGTGTTTCTTACAGTATACCGTATAACCGTTTAAATTTAAAATTAATTGATGAACGCCGAATAAGCATAATACTAGAATAACTTGCAAACTGGTAAGCTTTTCAAAATTTAATTAAACCCTTGTAAAAATATTACAACTTAGCAACCCCAAGTAAAGAATTTTGTGTAGAATTTTTACTTTTCTTGAAACTCTATACTTAAAAATTTGTTAATTTCAAAGTTTATCAGACTTGTAAAAACAGATAAAACAAAATCTTTTGTATTCTTTTTTGAGTGAAGAAATACAAAAAGAATATAGAATATGAATATAGAACAGGAAGTGGCTTGCCTCTGAGGTATATTTCTTTTAGGCTGTTATATCTTCGTTTCACTTACATTCTCAAAGGGTAAGAGACTAAGTCAAATTCTAGAAATTTGACATATTTCTGTAAAAAACCCTGTTTTTGCTCTTCTTTAGATGTGGTTAAATAGCAGCCCCAATTAGAGTGCCCATGGGATCCGCTGTAGTAATCATTGGTAAGCTTATAAAAACACCTAATGAAATCGAATTCGTAGTACATATATGTATAATAAAAATATACAAGAAAACATATCTACAATTAACTCATGACATTAAGATCACATAAAATATAGCTCAAACAGACATACTGCTTATCATAACCAGTTTCGTGGGAACAACTCCTAAGGAAACAAAGAGTGCAATAACTAACTTAGAAATATTAACACGGTTTCTAAAATTATTTTTTATTAAGACAGAAATAAATATATGTGAAACAATACATTAAGAAATATATGGAGAATCTTAATAAAAATAACCTTTGGTAAAAAATCTCACCCGTGAATTTTAGACTAGACTGTGCCTGTTAAATTCTGACAATAATATTTTTTATTATTTTTTTTTTTTTTGGCGTGTGAGGTAGGGTTTAAGTGCCTGAGCATTTACAAAAGGCCATCAATAGCAACTTCCAAAATTGAACATCCTTTCCTTTACAAAACCCCTTCCTGTATTTATTTAGGAAGGCCCAGTGGAGCGAAGTAATGAAAACAGAGTGATGAATATTGGTATGATAGTATGGTATTATTACCAATAGAGTATTGTAATCAAGAAAATATTAAGGAAGTTCAACAATTATTGCAAACTTTGAATTAAATATAGCACAGTGTTTTTAGTCTGTAGATTTTTATTTTTTCCTTGAATCATAATACATAGCATTGCTTTTATTGTAGTTCACATGTGATTTTGATACCAAATGATTCTGATTAACGTGAGAAACGAGAGAGTAAAAACCCAGGAATATCTCATTTAGTAATTTTATTGTTTTATCGGCTATATAGACCAAATCCAAGTCAAATCGACTAATGGGTGTAACCCACCATCCCCCCCCCTCCAAGAAGACCATATACAAAGAAACTGCTCCCCGACATTCCACTCAATTCCACCTTAACCAATGTCAACAAAAAAAATTAATAATCAGGTGAAAAGCGCCAACTATTGGGAAGTAGCAGATAACAACCAAACCAACTTAGCGAAGACGCTCACCACACAATCAATATGCAATGATGAGGCAATTGCTGTCGATCATTCAAGGGTGAAGGTATAACACTGGCCTTTGAATAATCAATTCACAGCAATTGGTCTCACTCCTAAGGTGCTTAATATAAGAAAAATAAAAATGTATGTTCTGTCATAAACTGTCCTTTCCAAAAATTCGAATACAATGCACTGCATTTAGTAGGGGTTTACCCCTGAGTATTGGTCTCAAAAAAAAAAAAAAAAACTTGCCATGGTTTCCCCAAATTTTTTATATATATCTTTAATTATAATTTACGGAGGAATTTAGGAGAAAATGGAACACATACAAAAGTGTTAAAAGTTTAAGTGACTTTCATTGTACTTCAAATAAATTCGCTTAATATTCAATACGTCTTACTTAAGTTAGTTTAAGTGAATAACCTTCCCACCGAAGTTTTTGATGTCAATTGCGATATTAATAAGCTTAAACTAACTCTTTCCCTCTTTCCAGAACTTATTTTACATTACCGCACAATGGCTTTAATAATAAAAAATAGAATACCAGCAACTAGATGCCAAAAGAATTTGCCATACCTACTTTAAGATTACCAAGAAGGTATCTAGATAATTATATTGCACTAAATTATCGAGAAAAGATACTCAAAAAAACCTCAAACGTCTTACCATAAGACCTGTGCGAACATAGAGAAAAAGACAAATAATTTTCTTCTCAAAAGTAATATTGAACTCCCCCCGCCCTTAGAATTAGATTTTTTTTTTTTTTTTTTTTTTGTAGAAATATAGAATATCATAGAACTAAATTAAATACAAATTTTGGGGGCACTGACACTTCTAGATCCGGAAATATGAGGTCTTGAAAATCTGAAAAAATACAAAAATTCACAAAGTAATACTTACTTAATTACAATTTTCGTTATAAGTATCACAGGTACGCATTTCGTTAAAGTCGTATTTGAAAGAGCATTAAATTAAATTTGATTTAAAATGCAACATGATTTTTTTTTCTGAAAAAGTCGAAGTTCAATTTTCTTTATCTATAAGTCGGCATCGAATATCTCCGAAAGCGACCTTTTTAAAAATTAAAAAAAAAATTATGCCAAAGATAGTTTCCTTCTCTTCAGTTGTGAAAAATTGCAGAGTTGTGGCTTTTATGGATCAAGAAATAAAAATAAAATCAGAAAAGAATAAGATTAAAACTATTCTGATAGAGGTCGATTTTGATTAGCTAGAAACGCTTATTTTGTGAGTTTCAACAAAAAATACATTCATAAAAAGAAGAGATGTGTGATGGGGGCAAGTAGCTCCTCCTCGGGGTTAAAGGTTGGGTTGAAGAAATTAAAATCCACAAAAACTCCAAAACTGCCCTGAAGTAGTACTTAGAGAGGTAAAATATAAGACCGACCCTCACTAATACTTTACCCTCAACTTTATTTCCGAACATAGTAGGTAGGAGCAAATTTTATATAAAAATTTAACTTTGTACTTGAGCCCCCATATATTTGTCTTAGTGCTATGATGTACTTTATTCATACCAAAAATCAGCAAATTCGGAAACAGTCATTTCAAAAACGGCATATTTTAAGTTGAGTTGAGGTGGTTCAACCAATATGAAACCGTCTTCATGTGAACACATATTGCCCACATCAATAGCAATTAATTTCATCGTGATTTTAGGCATACTAACCATACTTAATTGAACAGGTTTATTTTCCATACCCGCCCCAAACAGTGACACGTTGTGGGTACATTTATTGTTCGTCAATCACACATGGAAATATATTGGTGAAAATTTACTTAATTACTAAAGATAGTTTTTTGCAAATAATCAGCATCTACTTGTTGAAGTATTAGAAAGCATTTTACGTTTGTGTTTAACTCCTGTAACTAATTCAGTCTTCTGAATTTTTTAATCAATTTTTTCACAGCTGACGAGGTTAAACCACCATTTTAAACATACCTTATGTTTAAAATATTGTAAAATAACAAAAACATATTGTGGTATCATCTAACACTTCATTTTCACTAACCGTGAAACCGAGTTATTAAGCTGTTGTCTTTTCAACAAAAAGGTCAAACAATTGAAAGCTTTTGTTAATTTTGAGAAAAGGTTTAAAAGAAAAAATAAGTCTGACATATAAAACTTAAAATTGGAAATATTTAGAGCCTTAAAACTCAAAGGCTTTAAACATAAAAACGTTAAAAGAATTATAGACTTTGCAACAACCGACTATATAATGTAATGTTTACGACTGATTTAAACTAATTTGAAGTTTGGTTTTTCATTTATTTTTAACTACAATGTGTGTTAGAGTTTCAAAATACTTTCAATTTTTTTTACTCCCAAACTTTTAGTTCTAAAGGTAAAACGTTACTTTACGATCTCTTTGCCTAATCATTTTTATTTCAGAGCTGTGCAAAACAACTTTTTACTGAAGTTTTTTGATAGGTATTAAAAGTAATCACTTTTATTCATGACTATAGAAAATATAGCCTTTCCTTTTTACTTTAATTTTGTTTTTTTTTTTTTTTTTCAAAATTAAAAACTTAAATTGTTTTACTCAAATGGGCGTTAAGAAATGTTTTAAGTTACGAAAATGTTACGTCAAGTGCATGTTGTTTTTGGCATTCGACGTTAGATTGCCATTTGCAAAACAGTGTTAAAACATATAAAATTACAAGATTTCAAAAAAAAAAAATAAAAATTAAAAACCTAAAAGTTACTTAAATGCAAATTTAATGACGCTTAAAGAAAAATTAATAAAAAAAATAAAACCAGAATGCCTTGTAGCTATCGACAAGGCACCACAAATCAATTTGAATACAAGTTGTTGGTATTGGTAGTTGGAAAATAACAAACTGACAGCACAGGATACGAGAAATGCAAAAATTTGAAGAAAAAAAGTTTTTTAAATGGAATATTAAAAGCAACTGATGAAAAGTTTAGCTGCTATTTCTTCGTATTACTACAGTATTACGGTAACAGTTTATAAGTTGTCTTTAACGACTTACTTGAGCTGTCATACCCATCACATTGTGTCTATACTTCATTTTAAAACAGCCACGTTGAATCGCTTGAGTCCAATATGCACTTAAACCTTGGCAAATGTAATCACCAAGGATATCAGATAAGGCAACAACAAATGTAAAATATAACTTAAGCAGAGAGATAAAAGTATAACAGTAAAAAGTTCAATGATGTACTTTCTATCAACCAATACTACAAACAAACAAAAAAATGTCTATGGCAGACAAAGGATTTCTATTTCTGTTTCTTTCTTTTTTTTTTCTTTTATTTGCTTCGACTTTTTACAAAAAATTCTTTAAATCATCGTTCTGGAAGCGTAGATAGCAAACGACAAAATGTTAAAAGAAGGGAAGAAAAACCAAATCAGTTGATATTTTTATCGATGTTTTTATTTTGTGTTCTTGTGACTTAAAATGCTTGAACCATAACACTTGATAGTTCGTTTCTTGCTTCCTCAAAGCAATTGCTGTAAACTAACAGCAGTTGCTACAATAAATATTGCACTTAAATAAATTAAAATTGAACTACTGTTGTTTTTCGTGTCAGATTTTTTTCAAAGACAAACGGCAAACTTTAGCAAGAAAATTATATTTTTTTTTGAAAGAAGCCATATTTTAAACACCATGTAGTGTTTTAATATTTATTAAAAGTTCATTTATAAATAAAAAACAACTCAAGCAATACGATAGAGTATAACGTTGAATATCACGATAAACGTGAATAAATATTTTTAAAAGTTATTGCTGTTAGAGCAAAAAAAAAAATAAATTTGAAATTTCTTAATTATTATCTGATATAATAATTGAATTAAAAATATGATTTTATGACTATAACTTACTTTGACTTTATTCGGCTGACAATATCTTATAGGAATCTCAGCTCTTTATGGTGACAGTGGGTAGAGGTCTAGTATTTCTGTCCCTGGACCGGTTTATTAACGCTAAGGAATACAGTTTTTGTTAACGAATTCGTCAAGATTCGGGTGCAGTCCTATGAACGTTTTAATCCGAAGGTCAATCCTGAGAAAAGATCTCAACCTTTTATTCAGTCCATGAAATTTAAGATTCTGAGTTCAAAGATTAGAAGACGTATCACACGTTTAATATAAATCGATATTATTATGGGTATAATAGAAATCATGATAAGATCAAGAAACCTAAGAGGATATTATTGGGGAGTTATTTTGATTAAATAGTCAACTAAATGTCAAGGTTCTGTTTAATAATATCAAAGAGCATTATATTTTTGATAATAGTCAGGGAATGAGTGATTGCTGCACCGAACCTTGCTCTAAAAATCTTTTTATTTACCTTAATATTTATTTTCCTACTTGTTAGGAGGCATCGAGGCAGCAGCAGTTGTTGGTCGTTGATAATTTTTTTCTTATTTTTGCTTCTTAAGGCCAGCACTCAGGGGACGGCCTATACTCATGCAGTACATTATGCTTGTCTAGTAAAATATGTTGTGGGAAGGAGGAAAGAGGGGGTAGTGTTTCTGGACATTTGATTTAAGCCTACTGATGTCGCTGGTGTGGCTAAAGAACGACCACAAATGGGTACACTCTGAGAGAGGGGTACGTGTAGTCCGCAAGAATCAAATCCTTTATTTCATCAGAACACCTCCCATGGTAATTTATAAAATTACCTGGGCGATGGACTATTCTTTCCGTAGTGTTACCAACTACCGAACGAGATTTTTTTTTTTAGAAAAGTTTTGAATCCAAGGACGGTAAGGTGTCATCGCGTGTGATTTTAAACCGAATAGTCTAACTTCGATCTAACTCAGATCAGACATCTTGAAAAAAAGAGTTATAAAAAAAATATTTCATATTAAATTAACATCGACACACACAATATGAGTTCTGCGAGAAGCTAGGACGTAACTCTGAAACAGGGTGCTAATGGCCAATTATGTATGCATGTATGTAGTCTATCAACGTTTCTCTTTAAAGGAACGATATACATTTAGGGAAGAAAATCGACTTGGCAATCTTCAGTGGCAGTTAGCATGAGAAATAGATCTGTTACGAAGGCACTATATTTCGTAAGAACTCCACTAAAAACTTTGCACTCTGTTGAAAACAGAATAACTAGAAGTGTACTTATTACATTTGCTCAGTAGCACAATTATCCACTTTGATTTGAGGGAGGTCTTTTTCTGGAAGGAAAGGTAAAGTTTGAAATTTTACGGGGCCAAATTTTTTAATATTTTCTGGTAAGAAAATCCTAAATCAAAGCACCAATATCAATATTAAAAGGGTGGTAGTGGGCACTATGCGGTGAGAAGCACTATAGTTCCACTCCTATGGTCATTCCAGCTTACTCTCTCATGGCTGTACTCTGTAGTGAAGTACTGACTGTAGAGAAGGAAAGCATATTGCAGGCATATATTTACTTGGACATTTTAGGAAAAGTTAAGTAAGTCTTTAGCAATCGTTAGATATGATAATGGAGGTGGTTTCTATAGAGAACGAAATAAAAAGGTTAGTGCCAACAATATTTTTTAAATTCTCTCAAGGAAGTCTTGTCAAGATAAGGAAGTATAGATGTGCTAACATTGTGAGGGAGATCGACTTAGGAATAATAAAGATAATATGTCCCAGATTAATGAACTATATAATAAAGATGTGTGCTCTTAATCGAATGATTTTGCTGGTATTTACCGAAAGCTCAAAACAGCGTGGGTCTTAAGTGGTTGATCAATGGCCATGCGGTTACTCACAAATGGCTCACACTGACAGACAGGAACTGGTACGTGGCTGTATGTAAGATAGTGAACTAATGGTTCTTGATTGCATTGTCTTCAAGGCTGAAGTTGCACATGTCAGAGTTTCTGACTTTCGGTAGAAATGGAAATGTGCTGTTGGAGGAATCTCTCTCAATTTGTTTACTTTCGACTCCTTTTTCTTACTTTTCTGTATATTTTTCTCTTCGTATACTCTTCTTTTTTTTAAAGATACCTTCAGTTGATAGTTCCTTAAATTTTTTTTTATAAATAAACAACCTGTAAATTATTTACTAAAGCATTACTGTCCATATACAATATACTCAGCTATGAATTAAATTGTATATCTCTAAAAAAAATTACAAAACTTAATCGTATAAAAATATTTCAATATTAAATATTAAGGTGTGCGTCACTATAAAGTGTAACACCCATTTTTCTTAATAACTTTTTTCACCTTTAATCAAAATTATTTTTCTTAATCACAATATCTTTGAAAAATGTTGCAGATTTTAAAATGTATCAGTTTGTCAAATTTGACTTGTTAGTTAGTTCATAATGGATAATCAAAGACAAGTGCATACAAAAATTATTCAAATAATTCAAAAAAACCATATTGGGGTTATACAAAAGTTGCTAGGGAAGTCCACGTGACCAGGCAATGTGTTTCCAGAGTGGTCAAAAAGTTCAACAAAGACCTAAAAATTGAAAGAAAGCCTGGAACAGGTAAAGCAAAACTGGTAACGAACGACGCGAAAGCCAAAAAGGTTGAGAAGCTTTTGCTGGCTCTTCCAAACATTTCTGGTTGCGAAGTGGCCCGGCGCGTGCAATGTTCGGAAAGTTTTGTGCGCCGAGTTAAAGCTAAAGCTGGCCTTAAAACATTTAAAGTCCAAAAAGTTCCGGATAGAAATGCTTAGAAGAATATTGAAGCAAAAAAATGAGCAAAACTCCTCAAAAAATAATTTTTTCAAAAGTTCGAATGTTGTGTAATGGATGATGAAACTTACGTTTTTGCAGACTTTGCGCAGCTTCCTGGCCAAGAGTTTTATGTAGCGGATAGTAGAGGCAATGTTTCTGAAGAGTTCCGAACTAAAAAACTATCAAAATTTCCCAAAAAGTTCCTAGTTTGGCAGGCTATTTGTAGCTGCGGCAACAGAAGTGCATCGTTTGTTACATTGGGATCAATAAACTCAGATATTTATATCAAAGAGTGTCTTCAAAAGAGGTTGCTCTCATTTCTAAGACAGCACAACATATCAACATTCTTCTGGCCAGATTTGGCAACATGTCACTACAGTAAAAGCGCAATAGACTGGTATAATAAAAATAATGTTATTTTTGTTCCAAAAGAGGCTAACCCACCAAACTGCCCAGAGCAGCGGGCTATTGAAAGATATTGGGCTCTGGTCAAAAGAGAACTAAAGAAGAGTACATCTGTTCCCAAAGCCATTACTAGTTTTCGATATAAATAGACAGCTAGTACCAAACAAATCACCGAAAACACTATAACATTGCTTATGGATGGCATAATGAATAAAATAAAAAATTTTATAAAATTAAATTAATTTTTAAATAAAATAATACAGAATATAAATCTGTAATAAAAATGCAAAATAAAACTGTTTTATTTTTAACTCTAGCTTACTCCAGTCAGTTTTTATTTGACTTTTGATGTGTTACAGTTTATAGTGACGCACACCTTAATTCAATTGAAAGCTGCACACTATGATATACCTTCAATGGCTCAAATGCAAAGAAGAAAATAAGCGAATTGAAAAAAAGTGATAAAAAATTTAATATTAGCACAATCATTGAAACATTTTCCATTACAAGAACTTACAATACCTAAATTCATGTAAAACACAATAAAATTTTATTATCAATGACAAACAATATCAGACAAATTCCAAAGAAGATAAGATGTTAAAATATTATATAAAAACTGTACGAGTATACCATACCTAACATCTAAAACAGAGAATAAGTTTGTTGGATGAAAAAAAAGAAAATTTGAACGAAAAGAACGTAACACTTCACTAAACTAAAGAAATTCTTACAAAAAAAAATAACAAATAAAATTCAATTTGGTTTAAATTTTAAGATTAAATTGAAACAAAAAAAATGTATATATATATGAAAAAATAAATAAAGAAGCACTTCAACACAGCAACCAAACAGGCTAAGGAAGTGACTCACAGACAGTCTAAAATTAAACTGCTGTCTCAAAAAAAAAAAGGAAAACAAAAAAATTAATTTTCCAAATCACAAATTTTTTATTTATTTGTTATTTGTGCATTAAAGAAAATAATCGTAATAAAAATAATTGCTTTTTGGCTGGTTTTAGCTGGTTTTAGAATACCCTTTTCTATAATTCCAAGACACAATATGTATACGGTCGGAATACTTCAGTAGCAATAGAATTTTTATAAGCCTTAATGGCATATTATTACGTTCAAGGATAGAATTTTTTTTCATTTTTAATTAAATAAAGAAAAACTGTTAAAAGAGCACATTAATAGGTTCTTATTATCAGTCTGATTTTTAGATTTTGCTTGAATATAGATTTTAAACAGTTAAAGAAGAGTATATGAAAATATTTATCGCCGTAGTCCAGTGGGTAGTGTGTTGGCTTACTAGACAAGAGCTCCAGTTCCAAACCCCAGCTCTGACATCTTGAATAAAACAAATACGCAAAACTATTTACTTCAGTGATTAACTCTAGGCAATCTTCTGGCAACAGCTCTGAGAGTAAATGATTGCCATAAACAAGCTTCTCAAGTCTGTCTTTTGTCGACGTTAAACTGTAGACACCGGCACTCTGTATAAAAATTGACACACACAACATGGATGCTGCGAAAAGCTAGGCCCCGAAACAAAATTGTAATGGCCAATGATGTATGTCTGTGTGTTCAGTAGACAAATGCGTAGTATTCAGAACTCCCACCCCGATAGTCGAGGGTTCAAATTCCATAAAAATCAATTGTGTAAAGAAATTATATCTAACTTACATTCTAAAAATAAATTTTTTGAAATATTAAATTGCCAGTTGCTTTTATTTTTTTTTGTAGAAAACCTACTGAAAACCTTCATATACGACTGTTAACTTATACGAAGAAGTATCACTAATGAAGTAAATATGACTAATAAGAGGATCGAAAAAATAAATTATAAATGGCTCCCCAAGAAGAGTTACCTGTAGGTACATTAGCCCCTGATAAAAGTGTCTTTAATGATCAGAAATAGACCGCTCGAACAAAAGCTCAAATAACCGAGGTTTAAATCCCAGCGAAGTAGAAAAAATAAAAAATTAATTTACGGTTTTACGAAAATTATAATTAAAAAATAAAATGTCCCACCTCCTTTTTCAAGGAATCCGTCCTCAAGAAATAGCTACGTGACATTCCACTCTATTCCACTTTGAAAACAAACAACGAATGATCAGGAAAAAAAGCGGCAACTATTGGAAAGTAGCAGATAATAGAGAAAAACCTACTTAGCAAGGGCACTCACCACAATCAACATATAACTATGGGGCAATTGCTGTTGATCATTCAGTGGTGAAGGTATAACACTGGCCTTTGAATAATTAATTCACAGCAATTTTTCTCATACCTAAGGCGCTTAATAATAGAACACAAAAAAAACCAATCTATGTTCTGTTAAAGTGTAATGTCCTCTCCACAAAAATTTCAATTCAATGGACAGCATTAGTAGGGGTTTACCCCTGAGTATTGGTCTCAATAAAAAAAGGAAAATTTGCTAATATTATTTGTGTCTTTTTTCCGAAAGAATCCTTTAAAATACTACCGAATTAAACCTTATTATTGTTGTTATTAGTTTTGTAATCTAAAAAATGTTTTTGTTTTGAACAAAAAAAATAAAGTTTTGGCCTGTTAAAAATTATATATTTCACTCCAACCTATATAAGATCGTAAAGCGCACTGTAATTTTCTTTTGGCACGACCAATATTGTTTACCTACATTGTTTGAGTGAACAACAATACCACTAAATAACTAAAAGAAAAATAAAAAAAAAGAGAAATAAAGTCACAAAATTGATCTGAAAGTAGCCAAAATGTCATTACTTAACCTGTTATAGTAGTTCGAGCACTCGCACAGAAACTCAAACAATAGAGGTTAAAATCCCAGCGAAAATAAAAATTAAAAAATGAAATTTGCGGTTTTTCCAAAAAAATAAGATCCTCCCCCCCTCCCCATCCCCCATCTACCCTTCCAAACAGAGTGAGGAACTGACAGCAACTTGTCTCATTGACATAAGGCGCTTACTAAAAATTGAGAAGGAAGAAATATCTGTCTGTCTTTCATCAAATTATAATACATTGCACTGTATTAGTAGGAGTTTACTTCTATGTATTAGCCCTAAAAAAACTGGCAGAAAAAATAGTAAAAGAAAAAACTAATTACAGTTGTTCTGTGACTAACTTCACTTCTTTATGCGCTTTTAAAATTGAATTTTCCAATTGCAAAGCATTACCTCAGCGCTACTTAGGTTGGGCATGAACATTTTTGACAGATACTCGTACTTTGCGCTTCACGCTCTGATTTGGGTTGGTTTATTAAGTAGTCCTAATCATCTAATCCAGAATGTATTCTTTTTTATTTTTTATGTAATTTCTAGATAAACTGCTAATGCGAGGGTTGTGTGTTCGATACTCACTAAAAACCCTGGTCTGTGCCCACTAGACTGAACGTATGGTGTTAGTCACTAAACTCGTTTTAATTAGAATCTAATATTCTTTTTGTGTTATAATTTAAATAATAAAAAAAATGTATTTGTATTTCTTTTTATTAAATTGAATTAATTTTTCACAATATGTTGCATATGAATTCGTAAACCTATAATAGAATTGCATTAAAAATAAACGATATTTTTTTCGAAACTATTTTCAACAGAAAAACTAAATCTTTACCACTTCACTTGAAAATTTAAGATATACATTTGCAATTGTCTGTTTCACACTACTACATGAAAAAAAGCATACTTAAGAGACTTTTCAGCGCTTCGACAAGTGTTGCAAGGAAAAATGAAAAAATATTTAAGAACAAAAAAAAGCGCAAATCGTAATGTGCAGCAAAAAAAAAAAAAGATAAAAACGACGAAAATATCACAAAAAATATTTACAAAAATAGTACCTTATCAGCCAATTGTTTACAGTAGATTGCCATTCAAAGCAGGGAGTAAATTGCTAGAATAAAAATTGGATGCCAAAATACTGTTGGAAAGAAATGAAGAAGTAGGAAAAACTTATGTTTTGCAAGATTTTTTCCCTTTTTTTTGTGTATTTTTGTTCTTTTGCAAGCAAGGAAAGACATTTTCAATTTCATTTTTTTTTGAGAGACAATGTTGTCGTTGCTAAATAAGCCAAACATACATATTTCTGTATGAAAATTGCATAAAAAACATGTTAATGTTAAAAGAGAGAAAGGAAAATTGAACAATAAAACAAAAATGCAATCACCTGGTAAGTGCAACCATATTATATTGCAGTATAAATATTTATTATTTTATATTCTATCTGTTATATTCATAAAAAATTCTATGGGTTTATTGAGGATTTATTTTAAAATTATTGTATACAAATTATTCAATTAAGTCCTTAATAAGCATGTGTATATGGCCCTGCTTAAAAAAAAGCATATTGCTTAAATTTCTTGAACTCACTTTTTTCTATATTTATATGTGAAAAACTTTAATTTTTTTTTTATATAAAGACCTATACACACGGGTAAAGGTGCATTGTATTGGAATGTGAAGATGGTTGATAGATAGATTTCTTTTTTCATAGACAATTGTATATTATGCGCCTTTTTTTTTTTTTTTTTTGTAGATGAGAAAAGTTGCTGTCAATTTGACCACTCAAGGGCCAGTGTTATACCTTCACCCTTGAATGATCAAACAGCAATTGCCCCATCTATCCGTGGATATTAAATGTGAGTGGTAAGCGTCTTTAACTTAGTAGATTAGAGGTAATCTTCCCAGAAGGAGGCGCTGTACTCCTGATCATTGGTTTCTGGTGGAATAGATTGGAAATGCCAGGGAGCGGTTTCTTGAGGATGGACTTTTTGGAGAGGGGGGGGACCTTTAGTTTTTTTTTTTATTTAATTTTTTATTTAAATTATAATTTTAGAAAACCGCAAATTTTTCTTTTATAATTTTGTTCTTCGCTGGGATTGAACCTTGGTCGTGTGAGTTTATGTGCGGGCGCTCAACCAGTATACCACGAGCCCCCCAATATGAACTTCAAAAACATCAAAAAGTAATAAAAAATGCAATTATATGTGTAAAACAGAGGCCCAGGTTCAAATTCCAGCACAGAAGAAAAATTAAAAAGGTAGTTTGAGGTTTTTTCAAAATTATAATTTAAAAAATATGAGGTTCAAACCCCCTCCCTCACCCACCAAGACGGCCATCTAAAAAGAACATTCCACTTTATTTCACCTTAACCATTGACACCGAAAAAACGAATGATAATGAGACCTATTGGGAAGTAACAGATAGGAGCAAAAACGTACTTAGCGCAGGCACTCACCACAATCAATATGTAACGATGAGGTAATAGTTGTTAAATGATCAATTCACAGCAATTGGCCTCATTTCTAAGGCGCTTAATAGTATAAGACAACCAAAATATAATACAATGCACATCATTTTCCCCTCAGTACTGGTCTCAATAAAAGAAAAAAACTGGGTATAAAAATGCAACACGGTAGGTAAATTGCGTGTTAATCTAAATTTCTTACGACGTACTACCTGGGTTTTGTTATGCACAGTCAGTATTCTATGAGACTAATTTTCACCTAAATTTCGTTTGACTTTACAACGTGAATGTCTATTTAAATAATATTCAATTAATCAATATTGCATTCATAAAACGTATGACGTTGATTTTTTCTATATCAAGAAGCCCCATTAACTTGTTCTGCAATGCATGAAATCTATTCAATCTCTTTTCATTTCAAAGCCTATTCATTTATAAAAATTCGTTTAATTAGTTTTTTTTCTGAGACCAATACTCAGAAGTTTAAACCCGTACTCAGGCGTACATTTTATTGTAATTGGGTTTTTTTAAGCGGCTTACAAATTAGTCAGAGACAAGTTGCTGTCAATTTTCTCACTCAAAGACAAGTGTTATACCTTCACCTTTGAGTGATCAACAGCACTTGCCCCATCTGTCGCTGCATCATGACTCTAGACTGGTGAGCATTTTCACTAGGTAGCTGTTATCTTATCAGTAGGTGGCGCTTTTTCTCCTGATTATCTATTTTTGATGGCAGAAGGAAGAGTGTGGAATATCAGGGGTGGTTTCCTATGGATCGACTTCTTCGAGTGGTGGGAACCTTGGTGTAATGGAACCTCAAATTTTTTTTTTTTTTTTTTGTTAAAACCATGAAGAACTTCAAATTTTTATTCTTCAATTTTTCACCTTTTTTGGGGTTTGAACCTGGGCTGTTTAGATTTTTATGCGAACGTTCTAACCAGTATGCTCTGCATCCCCCAATGATAACTGAATTTAAATGCCCGCACTACTCGTTGATACAAGTGTGGCATATTAGCAAATAAGTAGTTGTTCATTACTGTTCGCAATGCTAAGTCTGAATTTAAAGCAATGTGGCTAAAATTGACTGTTTTAGCTTATCAATATTTATTAAAAAAATTAAACCAAAACCGGTCAGTTTAAATAAATTTTAAGCCGAAACTGCGGTATTTCATTTTATCGGCTTTAAGCAAACACTACTTAAGAAAAAGTAGTAGTAGTTCTTATGGAGTAAGATTATAATTTACAGTAAGTATAGCCTGCAAAAACACATTCTCAAAAGTGTAAAAATAAATTTAAAATAATTTCAGAAAGCGCCTTTTATAGAACAAATAACAGCTTTCATTAAGTACTATAACAATTTGAGGTGTTGAGAAAACAAAAATATTTTAATTGAGTTCATTTCACACGAAGTAATCAGCACTTTTGAATGAAGAATTTACCTTTGCAGACTAGTAATTACAAGACCTTATTATGTGGCACATATATTATCATGTATGCAATCCTGTTTAAGAATTAGGGTCTAGCTTCTCGCATGACTACCGGGAACTACAGTTTAATTTCAAATCCGAACGACAGACTTGAGACGTTTGTTCATGGCACTCAGTTTTGCCACAAAACTGCTAAAAGGTAGTCGCCGAAAGAAATATTTCTTCATATTTCTTTTTTTAAGAATATTGTCTAATTCAATAAAATAATGATGTCGATGCTCAAAAGCAGTAGTGGGTTAAGGAACTCAAATTATAAGAATATTTTATTTGCACAGCATGCTGCCATTTTCTACTATTTTAAGAATTCTATAAAAACTAAATAAAATCGTAATTATAACAAAAAAGTAAATAAAAAAATCTCTATCTCTCAACCATCTTTACATTCCAATACAATGCACTGCATGAGTAGAAGTTCACCCCTGAGTATTGGTTTAAAAAAAAATAACGGTAAACATTTTCTTTTAAAACTCACAGTACTTTGGCACTCAAATGTATGACATTTCTGCTTTTTGTAAGGTAACCACTTACCAATATTTTACTTTTACCTAAAGCCTAGTGTAGTGAAAATAGGAAAACATAACCACAAATCTATGATGTACAAAGTAACCCAATAAACCAAAATATGTTCACTCAACAATATGGTTAAATAAGCATTATTATGTTTTTATTAAAACACACGTAAACAGTGTAATGACTATGTTTTACTGCATCATACCTTAAAACTATAAACAGAAATATCATGGCAATAGAGTTTCACAAAGGAAATCAGCAAAAAAAACATGTTCAATACTAAGAATAGTTTCAACGAATATGTTGGTTGACATGTGTACTCACATGAATCTGAAAAAACAATGCCATGAACCATATGCAGTTCTAAGAGACAAATATAAAAGTAACTTATGAAATGGAAACGGAAAAGGAAAATATTGTTTCAATTCAATTGAAGATAAAAATTCATTGATTGCACAAAAAACCTCAGACCAAAATATGAAATTGTGTTTCTTTCTAAGTTTTTAACATATTTGTTGAATGAAAAAGTAAGCCAAAACTCTTTAAAATTTAATTCATATTGGAGAACCAGAATAAAATACTTCTTAATAAAACTATTGTGTACGTGTGAAGTGCTGCATTATCTTGATGAAACTCCACATTCATTTTGCCAAATGTGAATTGTTTGAGGTAATTGCAAATAATGAACAGAAATTATCCTACGCATATTCCGTAGAAAGAAACTCCATGATTTTCCCTGCAGATGTAAATATGTTCAAATATTTGTGACACCATTCTCCCATTACATTGCACTGCTCTGTTTGTTGTTTTATGAAGTAGTAAACCTATGTTAGATTCATGGCTACGAATCGACACAAAAACTCAGCTTTATAGCGATGAAACCTAGTTAAACGTTCCATTGAAATACATATCTTCACAAAAGGGTTTCTGATAATTTTTAGCAAACATGGTAAGTTTTCAGTAAGTTTTCTATCAATGCATAATGTGTAGCATATTTTGAATTTCCTTTTATTCAAGCCGATTCTCCAAAACGAATTGGTAAATTTTTTTACATGCACGGATATGGGTACAATATTTATTTGACCACAACTGTGTCATTATAGTTTCGTTTAAATTCTGCTTTCTAATATTTTTTAGTCGATAATAATGTAAAAGTTCTAATAAAAGTACAAAATTATTGTTGTAACATTGTTTCATGTTCAAAGTAAATGACGTGGCATCATGGAACTTAAAACTTATGTTTAAGAAGTTCCACATCAAGTTGGCTATTTTTGGAACCGTCTTTTGATATGCAAAATTTTGATAAATTTTCTGATAGGTAGTTATAATTATTGTGTGCTAAGAGCCATTTTTATATAGCCCAATTAATTAATAATATATGCCCGTATTCATAAAAATTATTTTGGGTTTATTGAGGGTTTATTTGACATATTTCTGTGCAATATTTGTCAAATAATCCCTCAATAAACCTAAAATACTTTTTATGAATACAGGCATTAGTGATTAGAGCGCTCGCACATAAACTTAAAACAGCCCAAGTTTAAATCCCAGAGAAGAAGGAAAATTAAAAAATAAAATTTGCGGTTTTTCAAAATTATAATTTAGAAATATGATTTTCGCCCCCCTCCACGAAGTCCATCTTCAAGACATTCCACCTTTGGCATTGGCGTCAGATAACAGCTAACCTACTTAGTGAAGATGCACACCTTTGAATAATCAAATTGATATAGACTTTTCTCATTGACAAAAAGGCGCTTAATATGTGTATAAGTCTAAAAAAAAAAACTATCTATCTTCAAGGTCCAATACAATGCACAGCATGAGTGGGTTTACACCTGAGTATTGGTCTCAATAACAAAAGGTAATGCCCAAGTACAGATTTTAAAACCGTACCCCTAGATTTAAGAGATGTTTTGAAAATTTCAAAAACAAATCTTTATCGATAAAACCTTCCAGAACAGTTGCATCACGCCCCAGGATTTCTACTTTTTTTAATAATTATTTTCAGGTTGTGTAATCTGCGTTCGCGTCTTAATTATTAATGGCAGTGGGTGTCGTTTCAATATACTGCTTCCAAATATATTAATATTTCATAATAATGCTATATACACATTAAAGGTTACCGACCATCGAATACAAGCTGTAAAAAATAGAATACATTTGTGTATATGAGAATAATTATTTTAGTGGCAACACGACTATCGACCACACGACTACTTTTGTAGCCCGTAGCCAACTTAGGCTAATTTGTATATTTCTTGGCGACAATAAATAGTTTAGTGCTGCCAATACAATAAGATGCATGAAAAATGTGTTTAAAAAACGCACTACATGAAATATATGTATACATTAAAAATTGGAAAAAAATGTTATCTCTGAAAAAAATAATCATTTGTTTACATTTTTTGTTTAGTTTTCATTTACATATTCACAGTTTTTAGTTCATTTTTAATTTATTATTTAATTACCTTTTTAGTTGTCTTAAATTTGTATAAGTTTTGTTCAGACATTTGTTGTTTTTTTGTTTCCTCGCAATTTCACCTTAAAATAAATAAGTATATTATGTTTTGTTTAGGTTATGTTCAACACGACAAAACATATGTTTATTTTGTAGTCGTGTGTCAATAGCCTTGAATGTGTTTATAACATAAGGCCTTGTTCATTGATTCTCTATTTGTGCTTCAAAAGCCTAACATTAACATTAAGCCTAAGTTTTAATAGTATTTTTAAGTTTAGAATCGCTCAACTTTGTGCATTAAAGTGTAGTTTATTTATTTAATTTGAAAAACAACTACCGAGATAGGGTATTTAGTATATGGTTTTCAGGAATTAGAATTGTTAAGATTACATTTTACCTCAACCAATAGTTGAAAGCATTTGTGGAAAGAAATTTTGTTGAGATGTACTTTAAAATGGTTATAATGTAAGTAAGTATATTCTTTATTTTTCATAACTTTTATTTGTTTGTTTTTTTATTTTTATAAATTTTATTTTTGTCTATTTTAAATTTTGATAAGTCAATATTCTTTAAAGCTATCGATATATTTTTGTTGACAATTTTCAGTAAACAATTGCTACACATACATCCTTACACTCACTTTCGTCAATATATTAGAAATTTGAATTTCTTATAACCACTTCGATAAGCAACTTTTACTTATTTATTCATTTTGTTTTTATTTTTCTTAAAATGGTTTTTGTTTTAAAGTTAAACATGAATTTGTGGTTTTGCCGGTTATAGTATGTGAGTTTATGATAGCTTATAATAAAAAACTGAAAACATGATTAAATTTCAAATATGTATTTATAAGAAACGAAAATTTAAAATATTTAATAAAATATTTATTACTCCACTATTTACCATAAAGAAATTTAAAATTTGGATGTAATTTATGGAACAAATTTAAAATTTATTATAGTTTGATCTCTATGTTTGTTTAAAAACTAAATCGGTTAGTGGTAAATGTACAGTACGAGCTTATTTTTGAAAACTGTATACTTCTTAATAGAAGTCACAAAATGAAAATTATATATAACTTCTTTATGTTTTGTAATGAGTTAGTTAATTGAGAAATCATATGTGACCATGTGGAAACCCCGCTTAGAAGAAAATGTTCTAAAGTTTTGTTTGGCAGTTAAAAGATTTAAATATAAATATATAAGTATATAAATTGAAATACATTCCCGGAAAGGTTGTGGAAAATATTTTTTTTCTTTTGTTAAAAATTTATATTATTTCTGCAATGATTTCTCAGTCAAAGGAGAAAATGACATTCGTAAGAGAATTTTACACCAGCAGAATTGAGCATTTTCGGAAGTTTTATCAGAAACTAAATTCTATTAAGAATTTAGAGTATTTTTGCAATGATTTCTCAATCAAGGGAGAAAATGACTTCCGTGACGGAATTGTAAACCAGACGAACTGAACATGTTTTCGTTTCCAGTTACGAAAATCCTATCAGAATTATTTGTGTTCTGTACATATTCATACAAATTATGAACCATTTAACTAACCTTTTTTATAGAAATTACATATTAGAGTTATATGTATGTCTACTGCATACTTTGTAATGAGTAATAATTTTTGTCATATTTTATTTGTAATTGCTCTTCTTTCAGACAATTACAACAGTTTTTGTATCGCTCTTCCGCCCCATTTATTCCCATAAGTCGACATTGATGTTATCTAGAACCATAACCCAGGTGGCCCAGAAAGCATCACCAGAGGCAAGTTTATATATTTGTGTAGTCTTGATCGCAAATTGGCACATCTACTACTTATTATATTATGCTTGTATGTACAAAAAATACTAAGACTTTTCCTTCTAAACTTCACTGACTTATCGATTATAGCAAAAGTTCTTGTTTATAAGTTGGCAGCATAGTTATTGCATCTGCATACAATTTTACACCAATTGGTTAATTAATAAAATTAATGAGTTATTTACGCCTGTGTTTTTAAGCAAAGAAAAGTTATTCTTTCGATTCTTGTAATGTCTTATATCAGCTGCCGAAACGATAAGTATAAGGCCTTTTGTGTGAAGTCCGTGTCAATAGCAAGTGTTTTTGAATGGCACAAATTCTGCAAAGAAGGTCGAGGAAGCGTTAAAGATGAACGATATCAAAGATGACAAAGAATATCTATTGATGAGCTACGCGGCACTAAAATCAAACAATTTATGCTGGCGGGTGTGTGGTATAGTGGTTAGAGCGCTCAAAAAGTTAGTTTGCGGTTTTTTTAAATTATAATTTAAAAATTAGGGGTCCCCCTCCAAGAACACCATCTACAAAGAAACCGCTCGCCGAAATTCCACTCTATATCACCTTAACCAATGTCAACAAAAAACAAATGATCAGGAGAAAATCGCCACCTATTGGTAAGTAGCAGATAATAGCTGAACTTACTTAGCAAAGACACTCACCACACAATCAACGTGCAACCATGATGAGGCAATTGCTGTTGATCATTCAAGGGTAAAGGTATATCACTGGCCTTTGAATGATCAATTCAGAGCAATTTTTCTCATTCCTAAGAGACTTAGTAATAATATAAGAAAAAAAATTATGTTCTGTAATAAATGTACTGTCCTTTCCAAAAATTCCAATGCACTGCACTGCATTTAGTAGGGATTTACCCCTGAGTACATACATAATACATAACTGGCCTTTACAACCCTGTGTCAGGATTACGGCCTAGCTTCTCGCAGCACTCATGTTGTGTGTGTAAATTTTTATCCATGAGTACCGGGACCAACAGTTTAATGTCGACTCCGAACGACAGACTTGAGAAGCTCGTTCATGACAATTAATTACTCTCAGAGCCTTTGCCAGAAGACTGCTGAGAGGTAGTCACCGAAAGAAATATTTTTTCGTGTTTTTTTTGTTTTAAGATGTCGGAACTGAGTGTCGAACCCATGGCTCATGTCTTAGTAAGCCAAGCACTAACCACTAGACCATGGCGACTACTACCCCTGAGTATTGGTCTTAAATAAAAAAAAATCGTCGATCGACTGTTAGAGGGCTTACCAAGGTTACATACATACATAACTGGCCTTTACAATCCTGTGTCAGGATTACGGCCTAGCTTCTCGCAGCACTCATGTTGTTTGTGTCAATTTTTATCCATGAGTACCGGGACCTACAGTTTAATGTCGACTCCGAACGACAGACTTGAGAAGCTTTTTCATGGCAATTAGTTACTCTCAGAGCTTTTACCAGAAGACTGCTGAGAGGTAGTCGCCGAAAGAAATATTTTTTTCATATTTCTTTTTTTGAAGATGTCAGAGCCTGGAGTCGAATCCAGGGCCCATGTCTTAGTAAGCCAACACACTAACCACTAGACCGCGGCGACTGCCAAGGTTGCTTCAATAAATTTAACAAATACCAACACAAACGATATTTTGTGCCTGAAAAAGTTAAATCACGATTGGCGCGGAACGCACTCTATTCGTTCGAGAATTGAAATTCTGTGAAAAGATGATTTCTGACTATGAGAACAAAACAGAATGCATAATAACTGGAAATGAGACTTGTGTCTATGCTAACGATCCAAAACAATCGTTTAGCGAGAGCCGAAACCAAAAAAAAAAAAAAAAAAATCACGCCAGAGCGGTTTAAAAATGTAGACAGTTATCTCGACAAACGTGATGTTATGTATTACGAATTCCCTTAAACCGGCCAAGCGGTTAACAAAAAATATTATTTGCATGTTAGACATCGTTTGTGGCGTGGAAAAACAACTCTGTGTTTTAGCACCACGATAATGCAACATCTCGCACTACATTGATTCTTCATGACCATTTCGTCAAAAATGCAACAAATAAATATCGTTCTTCAACAACCATATTCGCCTGGTTTAGCACTGTATGATTTCTAACTGTTCAGTAAACTCATAAGACCACCTTTTTGTTGAATTTCTAGATTTGGCGATTTCAATTGGCTATCAAGATTATGCAATTTAATGCTGCTAGATGTTTTATGTACGGCTATATTAGTTCGGATAATTCTTTTACGTTGAAGCACTTGTGAACCAAGTTCTTCAAATAGAGGCCAAGGTACTGACATAAGTGCTCAAAATAGTTTGTTCTTTTTTTTTTATTAAACCAATACTCAGGGGTAAACCCCTACTAATACAGTGCATTGTATTGAAATATTGAAGATACATAGATGTTAAGCGCCTGTACTGTAAATGGAACAACTTGCTGTTAATTTGATCATGGAAAGGTGAGTGTTATACACTCACTCTTGAATCACCAACAGCAATTTTCCCATCTGTCGGTGGATGTTGAATGTGAATGATGAACGTCTTTACTAAGTGGCTAGCTGTTATCTTCCCAGAAGGTGGCGCTGTACTCCTGATCATTCGTTTCATGGTGGTTGTCGAAAAACAACTCAAAAAAAATCAACTGCAGCATACGATTCTAAAGTGCTCATTTAACCCTTCATCTACCAAGTGGGATCGGTAGGACCCAAATAAATTAAATTTACTTATATCTTATTTACTTATCATCTAGATGCTTTATCAATGCTTAACTTAAGTCCTTTGCTAATGATTGTTGTGTCCGATAAACCTAGTTGGATAATTACTGCAAGTTTATTGCGGTAGACATAGGTTTTAATACATTTAAAAGTTCATAAATATATTAAATATTGTGTATTATTATTAATTTGCTTGGAATTTATCAAATTCACAAGCAATCAGAATAGCCTAAAAATACATTTATTTCATTCCTCTCATTTTTTAACACATTCTGGCAAAAACTAATAAATCAATATAATATTTAAAAGATGTTAATGCATGACTTCTAAAATTTCGCATTTTTTATTATTAAATACGAGTTTCGTAAATGCCATAAGGATATTAAAACAAATTGAACATCACTTTATAATAACAAAGTGTAAATAATTTTTTAAAATTTTTTATTGTAAAATTTACTGCACATATTCCTTGTGTGTGTTTTTTTTTTCTCTCTCACGCTCGTTTCTTGTGTATTTTTATTATGACGTATTTATTATTTAAGTTCTATGTACTCAAAATGATAGATTTCGCATGAATTTATCTCACGAAAATTATTCTTATTCATGTCAAAGTGTCTGTTAAGGTTTTTACCTACAAACGTGTATATACACCAGGGCATTAGAAAGTGTGTTTCAGCGTGAAAAGTGCAAGAAGACAAAAAACGTTAAACGTTCGCAGAATAACAATAAACTCAAAAAAAAACAAAAATACAAAATATAATAAAGAAAAGAAAAAAAACTTTTGATAAATTATGTGACTCTTTTTGACATTATATTTGATGATTTTGTTGTTTCAAATTGTCAATACCCAAAGTGGCCAGAAGTTTTGTCTTATAAGATAAATAGGAAAAATTAAGAAATTGGGGATTTAGCTTAAAACAATGTTAGAAAATATTTTACTAAGTATATAAAAATATATATGTATATATATTTTTTCTGATTTCTTAAATTCTGAACTGTATTTGACACAAATCAAAAAAAAAATTGCACAATAATTTAGAAATTAAAAATTTGTTTACGCTCAGATAAGACAATACAACCTTCATGCTTTAACCATATTCAAGACTTCAAGCTACCGACTACAACCCGTCAGAAATAAAATACATATACATATATGATAATGATTATTTTATAGTGTACATGACTATTCGACCACGGTATATAACAAGATATATCAAATAAAGGTTTTAAAAACAAACAAAAATGAAAAATACGAGTATCACACATTAATTTCGTTGCTGCTACCTTGAAAATATTTAAATAGTTTGATTATATTTGTCACTAGCGAAATTTATATTCGTGTATTCGGGAGTCTTGGGTAGGTATCACTGGTGCATGTAGCTCTAAACCTCATTTTTAACTTACTGCCTCTCGATCTTCATTCTATGTTGATTTCGACTCAGAGTGCTATCAGGCTAAGAGAGCTGAGCCACTGGGAATGACTTTCAGGTGGTCATAGTAATATTCTAAAGCTACTGCCTATATAAGGGAACTGGCATTCCAGAAGATAAATTTGGGGTGTGTGCCAGGATTTACTTCCCTAGTAGGGAGGAATGGACATCGTGCAGGATTTGTAGAGATTCCGATGTCACAGTTTTCACGGATGGTTCAAAGATGGTATCCGGCATGAGGGCTGGTGGTTTCTCCATGTCTGCCAAATTGTCAGAGTCACTTAAATTGCCGGACACGGCTCTAGAAATCTTGGGGATTCCTCCTCAGCCTTTGTCCAGACTTATAGCAAAATATATTGATACAGCACGTATGGTAGTCATTCATATAAAGTATTTTGGAGTGCCTTTTTTGATAGCTTGGAGCAGTGTGCGAACGTAAATACCCTTGTTTTACTATACTCTATAAACAGCTCTGGTTGGCTGTAGTTGTTTACCTATTTTAGATGATTTCAGTTATGTCCTGCAATGGTTTCAAAACGGCACTTTGTTCTAATTGTAGTTGATCACGTTTTTGGTGGACTAGCCATTTGATCTACCTACCTAAGCGGGAGTCTGTAATCTTGAATATGATGCATGAAGTAAAAGTGCCACATTTGATGCTTAACAAATAAGAAAAATATCCATTACAATTTCGAACTTGAAAACTTTATAAGAAATAGAACATGCATACAAATTCTTTCTTTGAGAAGTGGCATTCCCACTGCTCTGCTAAACCTCATTTTTCCGAAAAACATTGGCCATAAGACTAACCCCATTCAAACAAAGAATATATACTATGGCTTTTACCATTTTGTGTATACATCTTACTAATATTAATCATTGAATGGCATACGTGTTTATATAAAACCAATATTTATGCTAAATATTTATGCCCACTTAAACTAAATCTACTCAAAAGGAAATTTTAAAATTTCAGCCACTTCCTTCTTCAAGATGCACCAAATTTTTTCGTTAATTTGTTGTTTGTAAGGTGCACGGCCACTTTTTGAAGAATACTTTCATTAATAATATTAAAAACTAACAAAATTATAATTTTTAACTATAAAACTGAATCCCATTATATATGGAGATTCTGCAGAAATTTTCAAGAACATCAGTTCAGCCGTTTAGATATCTATAGACTTTACTAAAAAAACACACTAATTTTTAAATATGAGACTTGAGTTTCGAAGCTTTGATTTATTTATAGGCCGAATTTTTAAAAATCCTTTAGTGGTTAGGCGATCATCCATAAATGGCCTGCAAGTTTAGTCTGTAACATATTTAGACAATCAGTCAGGACATAAATATTATAAATGAATAAAATATATATATATATATATATATTTTATATATATATTTTATATATATATAAAATAAATACTAAATTCAATTGTGGCTTTATTTAATAAGAAATTTCTTCTAGCATTAAGTTAAAGTAGCAATATTTTAATTTTAAAAACAATAGAATTTTCAGTATAGGTTTTGTAAAAAATTTTTTTTAAAAAAATCCTATCATACGGCAACTTTGTAACTAAGTAAGTATGTATACCTTTTATTTGTTTTTTTTTTGTGAATCAAGGGACTGGTTGTACGTAATAAGAGAGCAATACATACGGTGTGTATATAGACATAAACATATCTATCTAATTTTACCACAAAGTTTTAAAGTTTCCAATCAAGGTTAAAGCTACAAACGTTTTACGTGCTCAATTTCTAAAACCATTTTTTGTTTCTTTTTTTTTTTTTTTTTTCTTTTTGATTTGTCAGCGTTAATATTTTACGTTTTTTCTAATAGCCCGCATAAATATATGAAATAAAAAAATATACTCATTTTATACCTTTTTGACTTAACGATAAAATGTAACCGCATGAATTGGTTGGGAATAATTTTTAGAATATTAAATATTAAAGGACAAAGGGAAAATTTCTTTATATAATATATTTAAATATATTTCATCATTTAAATAGTTAAAAAATTTGTGGGAAATGATAGAAAAAACTCTGTATTACTTTAGTAACATTTGTAAAATAATAATCTTTTAATTTCGAAACCACAAAAAGCAATCACTGGGCTTAATTTTTAAATATTTTGAAAAATATGTGAAAGATAAATACACAAAATTCGGTATTCTATAATTCTCTTAAGCCAAAATGCTAAGATTATATGTGGTTTTTAAAAAAGTGGGATAATAGAGTACACAAATTTAAAAAATTTTAATGGTTGAAATGGACAAAGATTTGTTTTTTTTTAATACAATAAATATTTGCTGAAGATGCTACGCAGGGAAGAATTTTAATTGACCTGAAGCTTAACTAAAATTTCTATATTACTCAATAATAAGTTCAACTAAACTTATTGATAAATTTTTTAATTAATTTTAAAGTAATGAATTTTTAATTTTTCGATTAAAGCCCTCTATGAAGAAAATCATTCAAGCAACTCTGTGAAGGATTTCTTCTTTGTAATGTATTTTATATTATATAAGTAAGTACATACATATATACATATATTTGTTTGTTTACTGCTTTTTTAATGCTTCCTGGCAAATTTAAACTACAAATTACTTCTCATCCATCTTCGGAATTTTACGACATCATTTAATAGCAGAAAACAAATTTCAATACAACCACAAAAAGAAATATGCAATAAAAAAGAAAATATTCCTTTTTTTCCTTTGTTACAAGTTTAGCAAAAAAAACCGCAAAAGCAATTTTTTTTATATAGAACATATATGTATATTTTTTTTAACTAATATGTACATATCGTAATGTTAAATGCAAACGTACGTAACTACACAAAATTTTGAAATTGAGATTTTTATTAATTTTGGTAAGCTTTATCAAAATACATGTTCGTGCAAAATTTAAGATTCCTACGATCAAAACTTGCGATTTTATTATCGAAATTCAAACGGACGTTACTATGTACAAGTGTGTGTATTTCTAAATGCAAGAAGACATAAATACATACATACATATTTATATGAAAACCTTACATACAAGCTCATTTGTTGTATATGGGGATGTCAATCGTTATACCTCGACCCTGAAAATAATATGATTTTCACGGTTTAAAAATTTTTGGATTTTAAGAGTTTTTGCTTCTCCTGTAAAAAAACAAAAAGTGTAGTTACGTCCGTTTGCATTTAATATGACAATATATAGGATTGATTTCTATTTGATAAATAAATAAACAAAAAAAACTTGATTTATTTTTTTTTTTTTTTTTTTTTTTTGTGTTTAAAAATAACTTTCAAATTTTTTTGTATATGCTTGATAAAGCAGTTGATATCAAATAAATAGGTATTATATGGAAAAATATATATTTCAATTTCAATCCTTGGTGATTGAAAAAAAAATTTTTTTTTTTTTTGCGGCCAGTGTTTGATTTATATTCTGCCAGGAATCATATATAATACAAGATAGAGTGTTGCGTTTATATATATCGTCGTGCGGGAGTTTATGTGCTTTATGCGCCATTTTATATTTCTCGAGTTTATGATGCCACTTTAGGTTTTTGTCACCAAAATTTTTAAAATCTGCAATCCATTTTCGGCTGTTTATCTACGAAACTAGACGAGTTATCCGAAAGGAGATTGCAGACTTGAAAAATTTGGGGTCGAAAACCTAAAGAGGCATCATTAACTAGAGATATATAAAATATATAAAGTGGCGTATAGAGCACTTAAACTCCCGCATGACGATATATTTTAGTATCTGGATTTTGTTTTAGATCTGTGCCAGAATACAGACTGTTTTGCCAGTCACCATGATTAAATATAGGATTTAATGTAACAAGCAAATATTACTTTTTTTTCAAAGCATTAAATGACAACTGTACCCAACCTTCATCCAAAATGCATTTCCAACAATGAGGCCAATTTCTGAACAAACAATATAGCCAAGAGCGTTCAATGCATTCCGAAAAAATCACTGTTAGTTTGTATGGACTTGGGATGGCGGCGTCATCGGTTTTTATGTCTTTGAGAATAGCCCGGCTATCACTGTCTACAGCGAGTGTTATAGGTCGATAACCTCTTTAGGCCTGAGTTGTATGATCTAAACCCGAATAACGTATTGTCTCAACAAGATGGCGTTAAATGCCACATAGCTCAGGCTACATTAGGTATTCTACACAAACGGGTTGTGGGCATGGCCACACACAGCCATTGAAACGGTCAAATTTATTCTGATTTATGCACCAAAATCATGAAAAATAAGACACTTGGGCTGTGCTCTAGACAGACGACATTTGAACAAAGTTATATTCCAGATATAATACTACCAACAGGTCTTTCAAACAAACAAAAAATGTCAGTAATATCTCACACACACTTTGGTTTATTTAAATTTCAGGATAGAAAATGTTTAACTAAAGACCCGATAATTTTGTATTCAATCTAACAAATCGTCACACATGTTGCTGATGTTGACTGTAATCATCAAGCTTTTCTATAGACAGATAATAAGCAATACGTCTCTTATGGAATAAGTAAACTTATAAAATATTTAGGATTGTGTTTTAAATAATTCTTAATTTACAAAAGATTATTTTTTTAGGCATTTTAATTCACAATACTATACTCGTATATGATGATTTATTTTAAAGATGATACTGATTGCTTATTTAATATACAAATTATTATTCCTGAAGGATACAAATAATGCCAAGGAGAACAAATTTAAACTTCTAATACACCACTGGGTTATTTACAAAGTTTGCTAACATGTGGTTAGTGTGTTAGCTTACCTCGGGTTCAAACCCCATATCTGACATTTTGAAAAAAAAAAAAAAATATGAATAAAAAAATATTTCTGTCGGTGACTACTTCTCAGCAGTCTTCTGGCAAAAGTTCTGAGAGTAAACGGTTGCCATGAACAAGCTTCTCAAGTCTGTTGTTCTTAGTTGACTTTAAACTATAGGTCTTGGTACTAATGGATAAAAATTGACACACACAACATGGGTACTACGAAAAGCTACGCTGTAACCTTGAAACAAGGTTGTATTGGCCAATTATGCATGTATTACGTAACAATTTGTCTTACTAACAAAACTTTATTGCGCACACCCTGTGAATACTCCATGTATGTTTTATGGTGAAAACCACTGATAGGTTTGTACAAAAAAGATTTGGTTTATAAATGGCATTTCTAATTAATAAACACCAACTGTCTAGTAAGTTCATACCAGCACATACTCTTACAACCATAATGCTTACTCAACATAAATGTTTGCATATATACGAGTAGGTAGTAAATAGTCAGGTTTAAATGAACGTGTATTTGGCCTAAGTTTGGTAAGTGCTTGCTTGAAGATTTGCGTACCCCAAAAAAAAAAGAAAAAAACAAAATACTTTGAAAAACATTAAACGAATGAAATATTTCTTTTTTATGACTTTAATGTGATTTTGAACACCCCATGACTTTCCTATATAACGATAAGTACGATTTTTTTCAATTTTTTTATTTTTTGTTAAAGTTGAAGGTGCATTTTTGTTTTTGTAATACTTTAATATTTATTATAAAATATCGTATAAAGGATTTCCAATATGCAATAAAAACGAATATGAATGTTCATCTGATTTTCTGGATATTGTAGGTGATTTTAACTAAAACAAGCAATCCCATAAATAAAAGCTCTACTCTAACACGTGTGCAAGTACTTGTTTATGGTTGATCGAATAAATACAAGTCTTGTACATACGAGTACATACATGTATGGTTTTTTTATATATAATTGTATATATAGGAATATATATAAATCATAAAAGTTTAGTATTTTACATGAAGGTAAAATGTTACTGTTATGTTAGGTGTCAGTATGCAATGACATTTAAATGATGTTTTTATTTTTACAATTTTATATACAATTTATACTAAAATATGACTGCAAACATAAAAGTGTGCATATATTTTTTTTAACTTATAAAAAACACATAAATGTATAGCAGTACAGCTGTACACAAACAAATCTACAGATTTACATGTAATATTTTTTTTATAACTTTATTTCAATCAAGGTAAAAGTATTGGGCATATTAAATACGGTTTTGATTTTGTGACTGTCATAAAACATAAACAATGTATGAGTTTTAAAATTTGCGCAATATTTTAATATTTTTAATTTAAATTTTGCAAAAGGTACTTTTAAAAATACGTGCAATTATAAGTGTTTAGTAGTGTTTTCCTAATAGAGCTTTTTAATAGAATGAGTGGCTTCCGCATGAACAAGAAATTTTCAGTTGTAATCCTGACACGTAATCCGATGTCTTCTTTACAAATCAGTGAATGTTACAACATCTTTGTGTATGTAAGGATATTATCATTAATGTTTTAAATGCCTTGTTATGCGGAACACCGCCGGCCTCTGGTGAATAGGTGGAAGTGTAGGATGTCCACCAAGAAGGTATACTACTTTCTTTCTGCTAACTTTGTGACACTGAAGGTTGTCAAATCGATTTTCTACCTTAAATGTAAATCTTTGCTTTAAAAGGAAACGAGGATATACTAATCGGCTTGAAATCACGCTCGATGACACCTTACCGTCCTTGGATACGAAGCTTATCTTTTCATCCCTTACATGTCTAGAAACAAATCTCTATAAGCCACTCAAGAAGACATTCAAAAGAAACTTTGGAGAATGTTACATTGAAGGAAAGATCAGCTAATTTTATCAATACCTGCTGTCTAGGATGTATTGAAAATAGGAAAATAAATATTAACGAAAATAAAAAGAGATTCAGAACAAACTTCAGTGCAGGAACCACTCATTTTCTGACTCTTTTCAAAAATACAATACTCTTGGATAACATTAAACAGGGTGTGCTCCTCGAAGGTACACTACTTTGTTTTGGCGCCATTTTTTTAAGCATTAGTTTTGAGAGTAGAGACGTTTCTAATTTATTATGATAAAATATTCGTGTAAACTAATGTGTTTTAATAATAAAAATATTTGATCAAAATAAAGCAACGATTACTGTGACGATGATTGAAAAAATCAAAACGGGTGACAAGGCACATTTTCATTTGAATGGATATGTGAAGAAACAGAATAGTAGGTTCTGGGCAATGGAAAACCCGCAAAGTATTCATCAGTCACCTTTTCATCCATAAAAAGTGACAGTGTGGAGTAATCATTGGAGCTTACTTCTTTGAAACTGAAAACGGTGTAAAGGTAACTGTCAATGGGCAACGATATCGTGATATGATTGAAAACTTTTTTACGCCACAACTGCATTGTTTGGGCTTGACTAACACGTGGTTTCAACAACACGATGCCACATCGCATACAGACAGGATTGCAGTGGAATTACTGCGACCCCTCTAGTTATTTCAAGGACTGCTTCGGACTTCTTTTTGTTGGGATATCTAAAAAGCAAGGTGTCTAAAAACAAACCAGAAACGCTGGAGCAACTCAAACAAAATATTAGTGATGAAATTAATGAAATACCGCGTGAAATGAGTGAAAATGTAATGAAAAATGTGCTCAAACGGGTTCAAATTTGTGAGAATAACAGAGGCGGACATTTATATATCTGATATTTTATTCCATACATAATTAACGACATTAAATAAAACATTTATCAATATAGGATCCATTTTCTTTCACTTAATCAAAAATTATAAACAAAGTAGGATACCTTCCCGGAGGACACTCTTGTATTGGGCGTCATAATAACAAAGGCACTTTTAAGCAACGACAACAAAAATTCAATGTCAAAGTGATGTTGTCAGTTTATAGACAAAGTTAACAAAATACAGCGCACATCCCAAGTGAACTGACTCATTCATTTCGTTTATTGTTTTTATAAAAAAATCGCTCAGTAAGAAATACAAAAGCTTGTGATAAATTTAAATAAATAATTCCTGAAGACGCTACACGCAGGAGTAGCGAAATATCGATAATTAAATAAAAGATTTTTATTTAAAATATACCTTGAGCTTGAGTAATTCTTTACATTAAATAATAAAGGTCGAAAAACCAGAATTAAAAATTATAAAATAAAAATGTTTTTCCTTTAGGATTCGGCCTTTAGAGACGAAGAAATTAAAACAAATTTAAGAGTGGAAAAAAATTTATAAAACAGAAGTCGTGCATATTCAACCTGCGCGATGCGAAGTAATGGACAAATTTAAAGTAATCATTTTCCAAATTATTTATTAACTTTCTTACCTTTTTTTATAAGTTGAAAGTTATCTTGGGCAGTACAAGCCGTCATTTAAATATGTGTTGGTAACCATAGAAGCTAATTTAAAACAAGAAAGTCACAAACCCATAAAATTGGCAGCGACGTTACAATTGATAGTTTAGGGATCGTGCCAGTTCAGAGCTGGAAATGATTATAACTTCGAGCTTTCACAGATAGTATTTAAATTATTCTGCGAGACTCTGAATGCCATAGAGAAAGTTTGTTCAAATCTAATTTGGCAATGAAATTTGGTGTGTTAATAGATACTCTAGCCCGTGGGCAGACGTCCTTTCTGTTCAGGAAATTTTTAAACAGAAAGAATAATCCAGCGGCGTTATATCACAAGAACAAGGCGGCCAATTGACATATCCAAAACGAGGAATGTCTCAACAATTTGCAAGACCAGATTTATGTAAACAAACCACAAACAACTGTGAAAGATAAAATTCAATCATTGACGAGACAAGCGAAGTCTTGTTGCAAAAGTTGGTTAAAAATTTTGTGAAAAGGCGGACGTTTACCGACGTGATAGATATGGACTTTTGCCAGACATCATATTCCATTATTAAAGCCTATATATATATCTACTTTACAAAAGGGTATCCATAAAACTGAATCTGACAAAAAAAATGTGTTTTTAAGCCAAATTTCCTAAATTTGCCACCCATTAATTTCATTCTCTTTTAGCTTCTAATTTAAAATTATATATCACCCATTAAAAATATAACTCTTTTTCTTTTTACCGTCATATTACCCATTTCTGTGCAAAAATAATAATTTTCTATGAGCAAAAGTGAACAAATCACGCTGTGACTTGACATTACATCGGCATGTGTTATAAAAAACAAAAATATGCACGTTCGTGTCTTTACCCTGGCGTATTCTGTACACAGGTTGTTACCATTTTTAATATATAACATGGATTAATACAGTTATTGACTTTTAGTAGTAAACAGATATTTCAAATCAATTGTATGAAATGAAGTCATATTTTGGTACCAATATTTATTAAAAAAGTCAAAAATTTTTTTTTTAATTTTATTTCTTGAAAGCTGTGTTAAATAAAAAATATTAAAGTATGAACAGATGGATTTATTGAACTCTTAAATATTCCTCCGAACCTAATCAGCTACACGAAAATGCAGTTGGAAAAACACTATATTATCCTATTAAAAAAATGTGAATATACCTTTGTCCCTGCACTTTTCATATAGCACTACTTTCAATTCGATTATTATCTTCTAAGTTTTAAACAAAAATTAAAAAATAATATTTTTTTTTTGCACTTATGCGGCGACATGTGAAATCCATTTATTTTTTGACACTCAACATGTATACTCATACATCATAAATCTAAATTGATATGATTTTATTTTTTATTCTTCTCAAATATTTTCATTTCAGTTCTCTCTTTCCCTCTCTCCCTCTCTCTCTGCCATCATTTTTGTGAACGAAATTAAAGTTTTCTTTAAAGGTCCATTCGCTTTAAGTTTACAAATAAAAAACACTCAGAATCTTTTATTGTATGAAAGAAGAAAAGTTATTTTGGGTTTCTTGCCTTAAACAATATGCCATTGTCAAACATGACATTGAGGTTTTGCAATTGATTTTAAACAAAAGAGAAAATACAAACAACAGCAATAGCAATAGCAATTCTATTGGGTTTTGTATTTCGATAATCTTAAATAACAGCCCGGAAAGGTACTATTTTATCTATTGTATTCTGAAAAGGGTGACAAAATAACTTTTTCGAAGATGGTAAGACAAAACAAAATATTTATCATTTTTGTATTTCTTTAGACATTCAAGTCATATTATAAGAAAATATTTTCATTTTAAAATCACAGGTGTGAGGATAAAATTAAAAGAGAAACCCAATAAAATATTTTTTAGAGAATAAAAGAATGTTGTTAATACTTGTTTATTTAAAGCATATATTTTTATACAAGTATTATAAATTTTATCTCAAATTGACTGCAGCCTTATTACAAATGAAATCTAGTTTGGTCTTGAATATGGACAGAACACAAAGAACTCTGGTGAGACTACCTTAGCTAGAGCCGAAAACATACCTTTAGTTTGGTTAGTGTACTATTCCTACACGGACATACTTTTCTCATTTGATCATCAAAATATTCATTGCAAAAAAATATAAAATTCTTTATAGAATTTAACTTTGAAACAAAAAGAAAACTACTTTTAGTTTTAAAATTCACAGAAAGTAAGTCAAGTTTGGTATCTTTAGCAATGAACTTATTTTTAAGTAGGCTTCGCAATTTCATGGAAATCATAGCTTTGTGTGTGTGTTTTTTTTTTTTTTTAATGAGGCCAGCCCAACGGGGGCAGTACATTGTGCTAATCTAGGAAAGTATTAGGGAAAGGGAGAAAGGGAGTATAGACCTTTGATTTGAACTTACTAATATCATATCTGATAGCAGTCAGAATAAACCAAAGATCCTACTTTAAAATGCAAACCGTAAGGGATTTGGTTGCTCTTGATTGATTATTCAATGGCCAGTGTTATACCTTCATCACTAAATAATCCAACAGCAATCAACTCCAAGAAGCTCACAAAATAGGGTTTAAATTGGTGATAATGTTGTTGTAGTTCTCCCTGATCCATACCCTGGGATAATTCTTAATAACTGCTCCTCAACTGCATTTTTAGCATGGGAGACCCTGCCAGAGAGTTATTGCTCTCCGCCAGCTTAGCCAGTTGATTCCTTGCAGTGTAAGTCTCTACACCACGACAAGGTGATTATCCTACGTATTATTATTTAATTTTAGCTTTAGAGTCCCAAAACTTTTGTTGATTTTATCCTTTAATTAATACAGGTAAATTACTGGATCATGACAAAAAAAAAAACTCTGCAGTGTTTTAGTCACTAGATGGTAAAAAAATTATTATTTCATAGTCCCAGATATTTTTTTTATATATGTTTGAAGGAAAACAATTTCGATTATTATTTTTGTGTAGGTTTTCATATTCACGCACTTGTAGAAAGTTACTCTTAGAAAGTGTGAGATATATGTTTCTGTTGTATAAAGAAAAAGTAAACAGAAACGCTAGATTGCTATCAATAAAATTCTACTGAAATTACTCGAACCTCTGGCCAGATCTTACAGTATATCGGTGTATGAAACAGTGTTTTCCTTACATCTTAGGTGTATAATATGTTCAGAAACTTTGTAGAAAATATTACAAACATTTGTGTACAATATATGTATTAACTTTCTAACTCCCTCGCATAACTGCGTTTTGCGGCTTTATTCTAACAAATCGTAAAAAGCACCCCAAAAAGGGTCGGGGCGGAGATAAAATTTTTTACAAAAATGTTGACCATAAAAGTTTACTATATATGTCAGATCACACCAGAAACCAAAACTTAACGCAAAATCCTAAAAACAATCAAATTCAAGATTGCCCATTTAGGGTAATAAGTAAGGAAATAAAATTTCTATTTCTATTACTTATCTCTTTAATATACATTTTCTATAAATTTATATATGAATATTTAAATTTATAGAAGTCTATATGTATAGTGTCTAAAGTTCACTCTTCTAATGCAGAATACACATAAGCAACTGCAATAGAAGGAGACATGGGAATTGTATGAGGCTATCTAGAAATAGTAGTCGCCGTAGTCTAGTGGTTAGTGTGTTGGATTACTAAGACGATAGCGCCGGGTTCATATCTCAGCTCTGTTCTTTTGAAAAAAAGAAATATGGAAAAATTATTTCTTTCGGCGACTATCACTCAGCAGTCTTCTGGCAAAAGCTCTGGAAGTAATAGATTGCCATGCAACAGCTTCTGAAATCTGTGTGAACTTTAAACTGTAGGTCCCGGTACACAAGGATAAAAATTAACAAACACAACATGAGTACTCCAAGAAGCTAGGCCGTAACTCTTAAACAGGGTGGTAATGTCCAGTTATGTATTTATGTATGTATGTATCTAGAAATATAATAATACTTGACTTCTTACCACTGCAAACTCAGTGAAACTTTTACATTACTAGAAGTGATTTTACCTACTTAATTTTTTAAATTATAATTAATAAAAACCGAAAATTGTATTTTATATATTTTGTACGTCGCCGGGATTGAACCTCGGTCGCTTGAGTTTCTGTCAGAGCGCTAAAACCACTATACCACGTTTAGAAAAGACTTCATCTAATGAGTGAGTCTACGCCAGTTTTGTATGTTTAGAGAAAGCAAACTAAGCAATTAAGTAGAATGTAAAAATATTCAATTACTTGTTATGCAGTCTTTCATCGATCGTTGTAGTATTAACATCGTAAAATAACATGTATTTTTTTCATTTTGCGTGCAATAAAACAAACAAAGAATTACCAATACATACAAAGCTGCGTATATGTGCACATTCCGTGCCATCGAAAAGAACAAAATTTGTTTGTTTAAATATTGTGCTGGTGTGAATTGGCTCATTTAGTAAAATATCCTTAGTGCGAATGATTAATATTGATTTCATAAACATTACTCATACGTAATGGTGGAATAATTCAATGAACTTTAATAATTATGTGTAATTAAATGTTGAAATTAAAATAACTGTTAATGTATTATAAAGATCATTATTGGTAGAGATAAATTATTTTATATTTAAATTTAATATTTATTTATTGTAAATATACGAGTATATATGTATGTATGTTGTGCGAGTATTCAAATAAAAATACATTAAATGTGCCTTTATTGTAAAAATAATTGCAATAATAAAATAAGAATGTTTTATAAGAAAATTGTTACACGTTTTGTTAAACAATTTAAATATTTCTATTAAATTTCTTTTTTTCAAGTACTGTATTCTTTTTATTTAAACTTTGCTGATAAACATAATTTAATTCCATTATTTATAACATGTTTCAATTTAAATATTAAGCTCTATATTAAAAAAAAAAGATTTTCTCACCCAAACATATATCATAAAACTAATTTATAAAAATAAGCCATAAAACAAAAGCACCAACCTAAATCTCACCAAATTCTTAACGCCCCAGTCTTTGTAATATTTCTAAAGTATCTGTCACGAAATGTTGCCAACACAAATAATAATGTCAATATATAAAAGACATTTATCTCTAAATAAAGGCATTAATGTTCTACCACAACAGTATATTGTAATAACCAACAGCAATATCAGCACCAAAAACTAATGGTTACAACTGGCTCCAAAATAAGAAAAACATACAACGAAATAAATAAAAACCACACATAATATATCAAAGTATATAATTTGTCTATGTCATACAATATCTAGTAACATGTAAAACCTCATCAACTTGGCTTAGCGCTTACAGTACAATATGTTTTGTTGTATAAAAATTGCACCTCACCAAGTACGAGTACTTCCTTAAAATAGCATCAAATCCCGGAAAAAATCTACATATGAAATCTTTAATGTTCAAAAGTATACCAAAATACATGCGAAACAAAAGCCAATACAAAAAACCAAAACTAAAAAAAGGCAATATAAAAACGAAAAAAGATAGACATCATCAACGTTAGACTGAATGAAAGACACAAAAACAAAAGACTACCAGAGAACAACAAAATGCTAAAGACAAAAGCATAGAATGAAAAATGTATAACACGGCATAAAACAAATCCTTCGCGAAATAAGAGAGTGATAAAAATGACAGAAACAGTAAAAAAAAATTAATTGTAAATACAGTTACTAGCACTACTGCAACTCAAGCTACCATTACCAAATACCAACAGTTGCTCAAAAACCAGCAGCATGTAGCCTCACTATTACACAGCTAACTTTATACCCATAACGTGATAGACAATGGAGTAAAAAAATTAACAATGGCATAAAATTTTAAGCATTTACCACTTATTCCACATGTGTGATCCTCTGCTGTTTATGCACGAAAAGCTGCGGTAGCAAAAAAACAAAAAAAAAGATTTACAGCAAGAAAACTGATTATAATGACAACATCACTTCAATCTTTAACAATCATCAGTTAAAGACAGTGGTTTGAAAGAACGATAAAATTAAAAATAATTTTTTACTTTTTTACAATCTTAAATTTTATAGAAATTATCTACCGTGTTCCTAGAAAATTAATTACGTCTAATACGAATTCCTTAGACATATCTAAATGTAAAACTTTGTTAATGCCAAACTAAACTTTGGCATTAATATTCAGTGCATTCTAAACTTCATCTCTGCAGCTAATTTTTATATAAAAGCTGAAAGTTCTGAAAAGATATCTGATTTACATTCTGAATCGAATGGTCAACTTGTGGTAAATCATTCATATATAGTTTTCGTTTGTGCTTCTTTTAAATATAGCCAGTAAGAACACGATTGTCTAGCCCTAAGGTAAAATCTAAACTCCTCAATAAAATATTTCTTTTATTAGAAATCCTAAATTTTTTGTATATTTCTTTATTTTATTTCATTTTTTATTGGGATTTTGTTCATTTATTTATTTTTATTTGTTTGATAAACTAGCTTAAACTCGGCGTGCTTCGCTACACCTACCACTATTATTTGTCCACATTTTTCTACTGATAGTTTTTAGTGACTACAGAGTAATTCAGACCAAATTCCAAAAATTTAACTGTTACTGATTTCAAGAAACACTGAACTCAATACGTAGTTTGTCTGGAAGCTACTACGTCTATTTGTCTGCCCAATTTTCTACTGATAATTTTTAGTGACTAAGCAATCAATCACACCAAATTCAGAAACGTTATCTTCAACACTTCTAAAGATATGCATCCATGTGCAAACAAATCAATTTTTAACATGTATGGGAGGTGTCACGCCCACTTGTCTAATGTCGCCCACTTTCTTGGTAATGATTTGCCTTGCCCATGAAGTTATTCAGACCAATTCCGAAACTTTAGCATTAACCGTTCTGAAAATAAACAAAAATCAGAGATAGGTAGAACAAAGTGGGCGTAAAAGTAGGTGTATTTCATTTTTCTCTCGACAAAAATTAAAATGGATTAATACAAACATTTAAAGGAAACATTTTTCAAATCGATGGATTTTAGGTGAAACAAAAAAGTGAGCCTAAAAGTGAGAGGGGCAAAATTTTCGTTCCATAAAAACCTAAATTGGATCACGACAAACATTAGAAAAAAGTCATTAAAATCGGTTTAACCGTTCTCAGCAGATGCGATTGCCAACGGAAAATTTATATTTATGTAGATTTCAAGCCCGAAGGTCAAATTAATTCTATTAATAAGTTTAGTTGACCTTATTATTGATTAATATATAAGCTTTTAATTAAGCTTAAGTTCGATTAAATAATTATTTTTTCGATATTTCGTTACTTCTCTGCGTAGCTTCTTCAGGAAATATTTTTTATTATTTATTTTTTTATAAATAATATTTCCTGAAGAAGCTACGCAGAGAAGTAGCGAAATATCGAAAAAATAATTATTTAATCGACCTAAAGCTTAATAAAACGCTTATATATTAGTCAAATAAATTCAAAATAAAATAATAATAATAAAGTAACAACATGGCATAACTTATTAAATCACTAATCATTAAAAATTACTTTTTATTATTCTTTTATCATTGGACCAATTAATGTCCAATAGTTCATCCAATAACTACAACGCCTTTCCATAATTACCGCAAATATCTACTTAAAACTTTTCTAAGCTCTCCAACTGAACTACCAAAATTACGCTCATCATACGGAGTTAAAAAATTACAAATCCAGGACACCCTTACCACAAATGATTTGCTCATAACGTTTGTAGAGTATATTTGTTCTTCTTGAACGTCCAAAATTAAATTTTTCTAAAAGATATGCAGCACGATTATATTTAATTATCTTATAAAATTGTAACATCACTTGTATCTTAATTAAGTAATCAAAATCAGATCCTAAGATATTAATAACATGTGAGTCCATATATAAAACAGACAACTCTGTTAAAACAATCCCTAAGTTTGTCAATATTTTGTTGTGATGTACCCGAATAAACTTCTATACCATACAAAAAGCAAGGAAGGCATAGTGATAATGCAACAAGTTTTCTAATTTCGATTGGCATATAAATATTGAAGTTAAATAACTTTCTCAAAGTAATGGATACCCTAGAAATAATGCTATTAATCTGAATTTTGTGATACTCAACATAAACGATCGGTACAGCACGAACATATATTTCAGGATAAAGTGCACAAGGCAAAAAAATAATGGCTCTAGTTTTCGAGGCATTTAACATTGAACAATTTACTTCACACCAATCAGATATATTTTGAAGTTCCCTACAATTCAACACATCAGCAAGGTAGGTAAAACCATGGCCTCTATAATCATCAAGCAACTGAATATCATCAGCGTAAGTATAACACTTAGAAAAGCTTATACTGCAGTAAAGATCATTCATAAACCCAGCAGAAAATTTTTCAAATTTGGAAGAAATAAATAAAATTGTAAGCATTATGTTGTTTATTCATACCTTAAAGCATTCAAAGATGCTATAGGAAAAGGTATTATTTTTGATTTTGTATAATATTTGCTTACTGGTTGCAATAAATTTGCGTTCCTATAGCATTTTAGCGGCTCATTTCATATAAAAGTAATACATTATTGATACGCACGAGTAAGTGATTGTTTACAATTTCTCCCTTACAAAATAGCTTATTGGTAAGCACTAATTTCGGCTGGGTACATAGTAAATAATAAAGACTTAATATTGATTCATGTGGTACACTTCTGAAGACTTCTATGGTAGATGCCTCTTGATTTCTATTTTCTACAAATTGAAGTCCCTCAGTTAAAAAAGGATGTAATAATCAACAAAATGAATTTCCAAATCGAAAATCGAAATCACTACAAAGTTTAGCACATAAGATTCTGTGACTTATGGAAACAAAAGCCTTACTCAAGTCCAGTGTTACTAATATAGAATTCAGTGATCTGTCCATGTTATATCTTAAATTCTCCACTACATCCACAACCAGGCCAGCTGTATTATATCCCTTCCTAAATCCAGATTGTATCTTGTTTATTAAATTATCTGATAACAGTACACATTTGAGTGTATAAAATCAATATTATTTTATATACTGAAACTCTGGCTCAGAGAGTAACCAATATTCTCATCCAGCAGTAACACTTCACATCTCACATCTTCAACTTTTTACTTAAGCCCTAAATAAATCTCTAATTTTTCTATAAATATGACAGTATTAGATAGTTAGTCAATTTAAATACTTTCATTTTCCAATTACTCTTTTGTAATTACTGAGCTAATAAGGGATTTCGTGTGGTCATGACAAAACTGTTTGTATTTTTGAATAAAAATAATACAAGACATAGTGTTATTTTGTTTCATGATGTTATTTACTTTGCCTGATTTCTATCGTTGTTATAGGTAAAGTAGTAGATACAAAAGTTGACACTTGTTAAAGAACTCAGCGACTAATGAACTCAGAGTTGCATGTAAAGTTTCTAAGATGAAAAGCCTAAATATTAGAAAATTATTATACATTTTTGAGGGGGTCGTAGTATAGTCGTTAGAGCGCTCACACAGAAACTCAAACGACCCAAGTTCAAATCCCAGCGAAGAAGAAAAATAAAAATTAAAATTTGCAGTTATTCCAAAATTATAATTTAAAAATAAGAGATCCCCCCCCCCCCGCCTTTCCCTACAAGAAAAGAAGTCCATCTTCAAGAAACCGACCTCTAACATTTTAGTCTATTCCATCAGAAACGAATGATCAGGATTACAGCGCCACATTCTGGGAAGATAATGGCTAACCTACTTAGTTGAAGACGCTCACCACTAACATTTAACATCCACCGACAGATGAGGCAAATGATGTTGATCCTTCAAAGGTGAAGGTATAACACTAGCCTTTGAATGATCAACTGACAGAAACTTATTTTATTACCAGAAGGCGCTTACTAAAAATTTAAAACGAAAAAGAAATCTATCTATCTATCTATCTAACAAAATTATACTGTTTATTTTTTTTTTTTTTTTTTTAATAACATATTTTATCAAAGTAAGGATACCAATATATGTACTTATGTATGTATACAAAACTACTTAAAATAATTTGGTTTATTTCCATATATTTCAAATAATTAAAGCAACAAATATGAGTTTGTATTTTGTTACTTCTCAGTTACTTATATCAAATAAATAAATTCACATTGAGAGCAGTGAAAAATATACAAATTTACGATTGTTGTTTAGATAAATATTACATTAAATAAATTAATTTCAATTAATCTGAAAAGTTGTCCAACAAACCACTATGCGTTACAGGATATGAAAACCATCAACTTTAACTTAAACTTTATAGCAAAACAACATACTTAGATACACACACTTATGTGTACTCATCTATATAAAACCACAGACTCAATACACTACGGAAGTAAATGAATAATTTTAGCGAGATATATCTTTGTATACGGATGTGTAGAGTTACCAAATTTTTGAAGAGTTGGTACCATGTTACAGGATGTTTAAATACTTTCAACGAAAGTATACACTGATGATAACTAGGAATAACAAAAGTAAAAACATAAATTACAGATATAATAAAATTTAAAAAATTTATAATTTCTTTAATATTTATTAAACCAACTCGGGCATTAAGATAATAATAAACAAATTTCATTAAAGAAAAGCTCAAAAAACGATGCTGATAATTTCATCATTCTAAACAAAACCACTCATATAACTAACACGCCCAAACAACTTCTAACAAAGAACGACACGTTGTGATATTTTATATATTGTGTAAGTTGAGTGTATAGACTGATGGATGAATTTTGTGAACTAAACAAAAAAGGACACATACGCATACAATTTTAAAACAAGTTTTTCTCTTTAGAAAAAACAAATTTTCTTCATTCAATCCTGTTTTATTATTTTGATGAACTGCTGCTGCCTCTGTCGTTGCTGGTGATTCTTAAGCAACATATTCCCAAACTAAATATAACTTTTCTGTGCTTTAGTTTGTGTCCTTTTCTTCATACATACATACACATTTCTTTTCAAGTGTGTACATCAGTATATTGTTATCTGTATGAATTTGTATTGTGTTCTGTGTTTTGGTTTATTCTATAGGTATACATATGTATATGCTTTTCTGTATTGTTATGTGGTAAGTATTTTGAAATTGATTTTGTAAATCCTTATTTCTTTCATTTATTTTCTATTCGTTGTAACTCAAAAAAAGCAAAAGTTCGTTCATTTATTTGAGGGCATGTTCATCATTCGTTATATTGTATCCCACAACGTCAAAGTCTCATTATCCTTTAATAAAACGAAACCAAAAACTAATATTTGTTTAAAATTTCTTTCCAAAATTTTATTCTCTTTTTAAAAACTTGAAGTAATGAAAACCTTTTTCACCAAAATAGTTAAATTTTTAAGTTTGTATCTTTAAGTTTTTACCAAAATAGTTTATAAATACTGTACTAGATATCACATAACCTATATATTTATGTTTATGTACATAAATAAATATATATATTCATTTATCATTTGAAAAGATATACAAATATTGCTTAGAAAGTGGCTTCTCAAGAACGTAAGTAGTTTAAGAAGAAAAAGAAACTTCCGAAGCTTATTACGGAAATCATGATTTTTATATTATCGACGTCACGCTTGTAAACCATGCACAGATTTTCGTTAAATTGAGGCCAGTAGAATTAATCTAGATTGAGCAATGATAAGAGCGTCTCACAATAATTTTTCACCTGAAAATGTGTACATGTTCCATTCTATTGAACTCAGGGTGTTCTGACATGATTTAAAAGGGGATTTTCCTGTCGACTATGAACCTCATAACCTAAGTATATACAATGCATTTTGCACTGCGCACGAGAAAGAACAGTTTAGTTTAAATATTTGAAATCGCAATGTAAATATCCAGTAGGATCTTAAGAGTCTCCCCGCCGTTTATAAACCATAATTCTTAATATGCATTTGTTAGATAAGAAATGATCGTGCTGCTTTAAACCCTTTTTTTAACAGAAGCTTTTTCACGATGCTCGTTAACTTTTATAGTTCTATTGGGAAGAGATTTACTACACCAACATAGTGCATCCAGTTTGCAATTCCACCAAAGAAGATTCGTTTTACGTACTCTACAATAAATAGTTATATTACGGCAGGAAACATCCAGTGTACACTTCCGTAAACTTGTTCACTCAAGCATCCAGCTCCTGTGATTTCCACCATATATTTAAAAACTTTCGCTTATAAAGTTATCAATTTATAACAGTCGTATAATAACGTGATATACAAGTTTGTCCTAACCATAAAAAGGAAATGTTGATTTTGAATTTTTAATTGTATATATGAATTTTAATGTTCTTTCTGTCTAATCTTTTATGTTATCCTTTATAATTTAAAAATAAGACGTTCCCCCCTCCAAGAAGTCCATCTTCAAAAAACTGCTCCCTGTCATTTCCAGTCTATTCCACCAAAAACGAATGATCAGGAATACAGCGCCGCTACCTTCTGGGAAGATAATAGCTAACCCACTAAAAACGCTGGCCACTCACATTGAACATCCACCGACAGATGGGGCAATTGCTGTTGATCACTCAAGGGTGATAGTACAGTGGCCCAGAAAGATCGAAGTGGTGTGAATTCCTTATAACTGTTTTATTATAATGTTTTTTTTTCTTTTCTTCTCAGTATTTTGTAAAGAAGACTTGGACAATTTATAATGGAGCAATACACAACTGAACAATGTGCCCAAATCCTTGAAATTTAGTTTTCAAATCAACGGTCCATTGTATTGACTCAGCGTGCATACCGTCGTCAATTCAAAGTGCGGGTTGCACCCTCTCAGTCAAAAAATTTTCGACAACAAGGAGCAGTAAGAAACCTTTCTGGTTCGGCGGACTACGAACTGTCCACATGTTTGACAATATTCTAGTGGTACAGGAGAGTATTCGGGAGGATCCAGAAACATCAACCAGGAGACGTTCGATACAATTTGGCTTCTCAAGATGGTGGCTGCAGCGAATTTTTCATACCCTAAGAATGTTTCCATACAAAATTCAACTTGTCCAAGGATTGAAACCGACAGATTACCAGCAACGACTTGACTATGCAATTTATTTCCAGCAAAAAGCACAAGAGAATCCTAATTTTATTCATAACTTAGTTATGATTGACGAAGCCCATTTCCAATTAAATGGGTTCGTTAACAAGCAAAACTGTAGGATATGGGCTACGGAAAACCCGATAGTACTTCATTAATGCCAATTTCACACAGTTAAGTGTATTGTTTGGTGGGGTGTTTCTTCAGAAAGGATCATTGGCCCATATTTTTTTGAAAACGAACGAGGTATCGCCATTTCCATCAATGGTGATCGTCATCGGGCCATCGAAAATATGGTTCCAACAGGATGAAGCCACAGCGCACACTGCGAGGGCCACAATGGCTCTTTTACGCGACATCTTTGGTGAAAGAATAATTTCGCGTAGAAGCAATTTTAATTGGTCTCCGCGTTCTCCGCTCCAGACTGTTTCTTTTGGAGTTACTTAAAAGGGAAAGTTTATGTTAATAAGCCTAGGACTATTGAGGAATTAAAAACCAATACTCGAGACGAAATTAACAACATAACACCGGAAGTTTTGCGAAAGGTTATGGAAAATGTGTTGGAAAGAGCACATTTGTGCGAAGCAGAAAATGGCCACCACTTGCGGGATATCATTTTTAATAACTAATCTAAAAATATTCCCTATAAATTTACTGTATTTAAAAAACAAAAAATTAAAAAAATATGTCTTAAATAAAAAGTTATAAGGAATTCACACCACTTCGGTCTTTCTGGTCCACCCCGTATAACACCTACCTTTGAGTAGTCAAATCGACTGCAACTTCTCTCATCAACAAAAAAGGCGCATAATAAATGTATCTTCAAATTCTAATAGAATGCATTGCATGAGTAGAGTTTACCCCTGAGTATTTGTCTGAAAAAGAAAAAAAATCGGTTTTCCTTTTTCTAAAAGACTTTAGGAAAGTATTTCGACTAAGCGTAGTACTATTAAATGTAAATCGATTTCTAACTTAAAAAATTGATATTGTAAATTATTAAACCGTAAGAATATTACATAAAAAATAAGCCTCAAAAAGATAAAATTACAATAATGTAGTCTTTCTTTTTTATTATAAAAAGAATTTTTATTTAAATTTTATTTTAATTGACAGAAAAAGAAAAATAACTTTGTTAACAGAGAAAAATTCAAAATTTATGTATATGGGCAGTTTCAAAAATTTTCGACATTTTGTTATTTTTTTTTTTTCGAAATTTTTTTTTTGGATGACAGGAATGACGCTTTGGTCACGTGAAGGGTGATATTTTAGCATACCAAAACAGTTCGCGTTAATCATTTATTGCAAACGGCGCGAAAGTTATGGAGGTTTTAAGTTAAAATCTCTTTAAAAAAATTTAAAGTTAAATTTATTGGTTTATTTTAATAAATGTTGTATGGATGCATGAAACTCATTTCAAATTCATCAGTGCAGTCAAAATTCATCAATGCACTGATAAAATATATAAAAAATATCAATTATAATTAAAATTCCTTAACATTAAAAAACGCGAATTTTTGCAAAAATATGAATGTTTCACCGATTGTTATAATATGCGTTTATATAACGCATAACTAATTTACAGAAAAACAATGTTTTAACTTGCAAATTTAAAAAATAGAAAAAATTATATAAGAATTATTTTTGAGGTTAGGATTTTTGTTTTTGATCTGTAAAATTTAAAATCATGAAAATTTTTTAATGCCTATTCGGTTTTATTATCAAGCTTAAAAAAACCTTTCATTTGCTGTTAATCGCGGCGGAATCTATACATAACTGCAGATGTCACAAAGCAAAATGTGTTTGAAGAAAAATGCCGCTCTACCCTCTAAATATGGACCGAATTCAACCGTTTTTATATATAATCTTTAGTTCACCGCCGCACTTCATTTCCAATACTTTACATTGATTTAAAACCACTGATTAACAAAAAACAACGCGAAACAAAATCACGAAATTTCGCAAAAGTTTTATTTTCTTTATAAAATTTTTGCGTTTCAAAATATTTTAACGCCTTCTTGACGTTGAGGTGCCATTTACTAAGAAGTTTAGATCACGCAATACAAAAACCCGTTTTAAATAAGATTGCAAATGTCAGACGCGAAAAACTGTCATTTTTGACAAATTTACGCCAATTCTTTAAAAGTTTGAGGTCTTCGTTCTCAGCAACTAGCAGCCTGACATCGACGTGAGATGGCGCAAATTTTAGCAAATTATACCATCTTTTAAATACTGTTGACGAAATGCAATTTTCTTGAACGGTGCAAAAACGCTATAGAAAAAACTGCGAAAATTAAAAAATTGGAAAATTTTGGTTTCAAAAATGAACCGCTGTGCAACTTATTCCCAAATAGTAGTGTGGGCATAACTTTTATAGTATAAATATCTACAAAGTCTAGTGACTTTATTTTATATCAGTGAGCATCGGAAGTTTGAAACTAAAAGAAGAAAATTGATGAAATATGAAAAACCTCTTGTAAATTTCAAGCCTTTTTTTGAGTTTTTCGATATTTCAGTGCCCATAACTTTTAAAAATATAGAACTGATGGTCTCAAATTTTGAATTTCCCAGTTTTCTAGTATGGCCTACCATTCCCTTTTGACCGTTTTGGCCAATTCGAAAAACTGGAGATATAATAAGCATCTGAACTCAGTTTCAACAAATGTTGAAAATTTTTGAAATTGCCGATATGCGTCGTCAACGTCTTAATAATACTGAAAAATTATTGTTTCAAAAAATAAACGAAAACTTTGACATTAAATTCAATTCATCCTACAATAATTAATATAATATTTATGTATGTACTTATAATTTTTAGCATTAATGTACATATATGCTTTTATATATCAAAATATTCTTAATAATTATTTTTACTTGTATTTATATGTTTCATTTGATATTTCCTACATATTTTTTTGAAAACGATAAACTCAGTAATCAATCAATAAAACTAAAACCAAAATCAACAATATCTGACAACCAAATATTTCTTCATCTAAGGCACCAGCACCACTTTCTAGCAAATCATTTATTCTTCCACCCATCAACCTATACTTCCGACCAACGAAACAACAACCAACTAACAATGGCTTAACACAACAATACAATAGACAGCAATAACTTCATACATAACGCATGAACTATAATACAATCAAATGTTAAGCATTTTTATTTTCTCTGAGTTTCAAATCAAAAATTGTTACTAAAATATACAAAAAAGAATAGAAAAAACTAAACAGAAAAGGTTAAATGCTAAACATTTCTTAGCAACCTTGAAAAGAATAAAACAGAAACTAAAATTAAAATTGAAATACTATAAAATATATATAGGAAAGTGTTGCAAAATGTAAATATAACCTTTAAGAAAATCAGTTTTTATAAAAGTATTTACATACTAAGGGTGCATATACTTAACTCTTTTTAGAAGAAATTAAATTCTTACAGTCAAATTCATAATAACACCTTAATTTAGGTTTTATCCATATATTAGTTATGAGACGCTATCTGTCTTATAAGCTCAAAATAAAAAATCTTATTCATAAACCTTTCATATGAGCAAATTAACTAATTAACGATTTTAATGTCATGCTGGCAATACCATGATATTATTTCAGCATAGTGATGTACAATAAAAGCTATCGGTTACTTCGGTAATTTTTTAATAGTCATAAAAATAATGTAATAGTAACACAATTATACATAAAATAGATGTGATTGAATTAATATTTACTGCTGTTAAAAATAAAACTAAAAAAAAACTAAAATAAACTGAAAAAATAAAAAAAAATCTTCCTTTCAAGCACATTTTTTTAATTCATGTATAAAGTAATCGAATACTACCATTCTCTTTTTGGTTTGTGCATCACTATTCTGTTTACATTTTTTTATAACAAAATTTGGTAAAATTGTGGAGAGAAAGAGAAAGGGAGATTAACATTCGTAATTTCTGCAGGCACTGATGACAGAGCCTGAAAAGGAAAGAGATGGCATATGTAATACAAAATAAAAACAATTTTTTTGGCCATTTAGAAATTTAATTTTGTACAGAGACTGCAACCATTTGCTATTATACGAAAATTTTTAATTATATGAATTTAAATATGTACATAAGTATGTATATATCTATACTTGCAACTATATAAGTTTTATTCATTGTAATACTATATTATTCCACTTTTATTTATACAATATCCAATCTAACTCACAAATGTCGTGTTATTATACGGTTAAAGTACCTAGAAACCTACAATAAAAATTTCTTATTTATAAATGGTTTATGAGAGCTTTATGACACTGTTTCTTGATTATGAATACAAAATTAAGAGATTTTGCTTATAAGGCTCTTATAAGCACGTTTTATCTCATTATGAATTGGACTGTTAGTTTGTAAATTGTACAAATGGAACAAAAGAAATATTAACCTATTAAAGCCCATATGAAAACCACCAACAATTTTTAAAATTTTATCTTTATTAACAGATTTAAATAACATTTTTTACAGTAGTGTAAAAAAACAAAAAAAAAATTTCCGAGTTGTGTTTTTTGAAATTTAGTACAATGGGCGCTTACATTTTGTATTTTACAAAAGATCCTCTTTCCATACAAAGTGTTTTCAGGCGATGTTTTAACTCGATTTTTTGGGGTTGTGGCCAGTGTTTTTCTTTCTTCTCCTTCAATTCCGGAAGATGTTTGTCTACATTTATTGTCTTTTTATTCACTTAGATACGATTGTGTTATATGTCTGCGAAACCAAAATTGATCCACACACTTATTAGGGTTTGCAATGCAATATAGTCTCCATGTATTTGAAACAATCAAGTAAACAAGACCCACCACTGCTTTTTTTCTTTCACAGCATTTCGGTACATTCCTATAGACTGGTCCATCTGATCTACACCTCCTATAGCTTTGCTGTAGCTTTGGAACACGTGAGGCATGCTGACATCAATTTTTTGCTTCTTCATAGGACGACATAATTTTTTAACTTTTCCGATAGGCTCCAAGGTATTGAAGTTTGTTCCAATCGTTCAAACATCGAATAAGTAACCACCTCTTTATTACTGGGAACATATCGAAGTAGTTTATTTTCATACAAATCGTCGTTTTAGCAACATAACTACACTGAAAATAATGAAAATAAAATTAAAAAATTTTAAAATGGTTTAATTTTATTAAAAACAAAAAATATTTTTCGCCATATAGGCAAATACATTTAATATACATAATATATGAAATGTATTGCTTTGGGGATAAGCATGTCTCTCTCAGGAGACTTTTTCCCTGACGAGTCTCTTAAGCAGAGACGAAATGGCCATAGAGACATGCTTATCCCCAAAGCAATACATTTCATATAAGTATTATGTATATGGTTTAATTTTTTAAATTTTTAATACAAAATTTAGTAATTAGTAATGAATTACTACCTCTAATATTGATCAACAAAATTTTGTAAAATATATCAGTGTTTTAGAAAACCGCGTTGTACGAATATTCAGCAAGTAAATGAAAGCACTCACTCGACATTGTCAAATAGACTGTAACTCATAACACAGTGGCATGAAATCAATTGCAAAGGAAAGTTGGCATTATCCGTAACAAAATCTTAAAGGGTTTTTTTTTAATTCAGTGCGGTTTTCTTTTTACAAGTATTTGAATTTCTTTATTTTGAATCGCTGTCTAGCAAGAAAAGTTCATTCAAAATTTTAGCAAATAATGTTTGCTTATTTTTGTTATTCTTGAAACTTGCGATATCTTACGATTTTCGGGGTTCGATCAAATCATTTTCGATATATGTTTTTACCTAAAACTGACGCTAGATGGTGCTGTCATACAAATAGTCCTATTTCTTATAAATTTTACAGAAAAAAACTGGTGTTTTTACAGCTTCACTGCTTTAGGGATAATACTTGAGACCCTCAAAAATTTCTACTCAGAACAAGACTTTAAGACAACAAAACTTAGTAACGCATTCGAATTCTAAACAAGACTACAGAAATATACAAGCGCTCAATTGTTTTATCTGGCAATCAATACATACATTTATATACTGACTACAACGTACCAAGACTAACTAAGATTAGGGTTGTCAGGTTTCTAGCTTGAGGCACTCAAATTCTCTTACGTTTTTTTTCAGACCAATACTCAGGGGTAAACCCCTATTAAATGCACAGCATTGTATTAGAATTTTTGGAAAGGACACTACATATACATACATAACTGGCCTTTACAACCCTGTGTCAGGATTACGGCCTAGCTTCTCGCAGCACTCATGTTGTGTGTGTCAATTTTTATCCATGAGTACCGGGATCTACAGTTTAATGTCGACTCCGAACGACAGACTTGAGAAGCTTGTTCATGGCAATTAGTTACTCTCAGTGCTTTTGCCAGAAGACTGTTGAGAGGTAGTCGCCGAAAGAAATATTTTTTTTCAGGCCCATGTCTTAGTAAGCCAACACACTAACTACTGACCACCGCGACTATTACCCTACATATACATATATACCTTAGGAATGAGACAAATTCTTTCTCTGTCTGTCAATTTCCCACAACATTTTTATTCTCTGATCTCCGTAATTTAGTCCCTTCTTTATTCATTCATTCATTAATTCATAAAGGAGTTACTAAAGTATTTCGACCTGTGGAGCTGTTATACAGCCCCCAACTCAACCAGGGTTTTATAGTATTTCTCCCAGTTTTGTCGCTTTAACGAACTTTGACCGGTGCCAACTCTGAAAAATCCCCGTCTGATATTAGATAATCACCTAGGTATCTCTTTCTACTGTACATCAATGCTGCACCATTGCCTAGTACTTATATGCTCTGATGACTCGGCCGCCTCGTCATAGTATCTGCACATATCGCTGGAAGTGATTCCTATCTTATTTAAGTTTCCATTGAGTCTTTAGTGCCCGGTAAGAAGTCCCGCTAGTATTCTCAGATTATTCCTAGAAAATTTAATGCACGACTCAAATCCTTTCCTATTATAGTTACTAAGAAAAGAGTCTAAGGCCAGGCTGACCCAAAATGAACAAGTGTCTCTCTCTCTCTCTTCTTTATCCCTTAGTATGCTTTTCCAAACTCCCCTTCCTATTCCACAACAGGGTTCTGGCCCTATCCTGGCAAATTCATCTGGCATTTCATTCCCCTGAATGCCCACCCGGCATAGGTTGATCTTATTGTTCCTGACCAGCCAGTCACTTCTTAAGGAAGCTTTAATTTAATTTGCTACTTAAGGCATTCATTCAACTCATTTTGCATTTTCTACACAACGAATATTGTGTTCTGTATATTGCACAGACTTTCAACAAAGAATAAATTTTTATTTTTTTAATTTTTTTAATTTTTTATTTTAAACTATTTGACAAAAAAATGTAAAAAAAGAGACTATTTAAAAATTAAAAAAAAAAACTCAAGAACACTAAAACATAATGTACAAAAGAGAACACTCATAATGTTTTTTTTTTTTTTTTCAAATAAAAATTTTTTTATTTAATTTTGTTCTCGAAATATACTACAAACACTAAAAACTCTGGCATCTTGAAAAAGAAAAATTCAAAAAAAAAATATTTCGTTCGCCAACTACCTCTTAGCAGTCTTTTGGCAAAAGCTCTGAGAGTAACAGATTGCCAGGAACAAGCTTCTCAAATCTGTCGTTCAGAGTCAACATTAAACTGTAGGTCCCGGTAATCATGAATAAAAATTAACACACACAAAAATATACAATAAATCGTTTTTGGATTTGTGAATAGTACACAAAATAATGTTCAGTGTCATTCTTAGTATTTAGTTATGGACGTATAAGAAATATTAACCTTCAAAGAAGAATAACGCTCATACGCTCATAGGCTATTAAATATTTTGTGTTTATTTTTTTGAAAATTTATAGCAGCAGATCCGTGAAAACTTATCTAAAAGCATAAAAATAAAAAATATATTTTAAATTTATACAAAAAAAGAGATATTAAAACTTTATACGTTTATTCATAAAATTTCAAATATGCACAGAGACATTTATTTATTATGTGCCGAAATTATTTATATGTATTTACCGCTTATTTTGTTTATTTTTATGGTATTTATTTATTATTTCGCCACACATTTAAGCTCTTTATAATTGAAAAAGTTTTAATGCCAATTTAAAATAAAAGTAACCGAAATAAAAACCCTAAAATACAATAGCAAACAAAAAAAAATTTTGTCAATATTTTTTGTTATTATTGTACATATATGTACACACATACAGTTGTGGCCTTATAATTAGAAACGATGTTTAATGAAAATGAAATCAAAGTTTTACTTTTTTTAAAACCATTACTAAAAATTACAAGCACCGCTATTCGAAAGCACACAATCCACATTATTGCCGCTGCAAAAAAACTTTGAATTTAAAGCTTGCACTTTCACTTCTAAAATTAAACAAAAGAAGTTTGCAACCCCAGCCAGGAAGCCCAGGGTTAGAAAAACTACTCAAGTAGAAGATAAAATTATTTGCAGCATAAGTGAAAGTAACCAATTTCTGAATTCACACAAAATTGGGATGAAACTGGGCAACAAATGAGAGAAGAAATATTTACACGGACAATAACAATGCGTTGATAATAATTTTGGCTTTCATAGAAGTATTGTATAAAAGAAAACGCATGTATCAAAAAATATTAAGAAACACTGACGTGTTAGGTTAATTTTTTTTTTAAATGTTATCTCACCTCTAAATATTTTTGTTATAGATTTAATAATGATTTAATACTTTGCAATTTATAGTATTTAAATTTGGCATTGTAAACTTAATTTATAAAATATATTAAGAAATATGTGTGCTGCTAAGTCGTTTCTAATTATATGCCCACCACTGTACATATAGAACAAAAATTGTTTATGTGTTTTATTTAAAAAGAATTTAATTTTCTCTGTTATCTTTAATGTTGTTGAGGAATACTTGTGTTTAATTTTTTATATGAAATGAAAAATATTTTTAATACTTTAAATGTTATTTTTGCAAACTTTTGAAATATTGCTAAAACAAGAGATGTTGTTATATTCTTTTTATCAGTATTTATAATACTCTAATCATTTACACTCATATCTTAAAGATAGAAAAAATACGAGTATCTACAAGCATTTAATTTATTATATTTTTGTAAAATTTACTCATTTTCTTTAAATTCAATGTACTTTTTCCCGTTTTATTTTCCGTATTTCTTTCTTCTGAAAAGCTTGAAATCAAGTCGTTGTTTTATATTCAGACATTTAAGTGTGTCGAGTATAGTTCTTACTTATAGATACGTGGGATGCACTGAAAGGACTCAACTGGTTAAGCTGGCAAAGAGCAATAGCTTTCTGACATGGTCTCCCATGATAAAAATTATCATGAGTACCGGGCCCTACAGTTTAATGTTGACTCCGAACAACTGATTTGAGAAGCATTTTCATGGCAATCAATTATTCCCAGAGCTTTTGCCAGAAGACTGCTGAGAGATAGTCGCCGAAAAAAATAATTTTTTTCATATTTCTTTTTTTCAAGTTGTCAAAACAGAGATTAGAACCCGGCGCTTTAGTCTAGTAAGCCAACACACTAACCACTAGATCACGGCGACTACACTTGGGATTGATTGCTGTAATTAATCAATAGCAACTGATTACCTTGCGTTTCACATTTTTGAAGTAGGACCTTTGTTTTTTCAAACTGATATCAGATATTAGTCAGTTTAAATCAAAGGTTTACACCCTTTTTTGCCTTCCCCGCCAATTTACCCAGCCCAGCACAATGTACTGCATCCTCAATAAAAAAAGCACAGCTTTAGTAGCTTGTCTTCGAAATTTCGCATTAGTTTTCGCTTTCATTGTGGCTGAATGTTATTGATGCAGAGTTTAGTTTCCTGTAAAGTTTCTTGAATTAGAATTAAGTTACAACATATGCTCTCCACAACTTTATCATGTTTTGGATTTAAATAGTTTTTATTTCTAAAAAAAAAAACAAATAATTCTTGTCTTGTTGCTAACACTGCTACTTATAAATTTTTTACCATTTTTCTTCTTTACACATTTTGATTTTCCTATTTTAAAAGTCACCATTTAATTTTTTCAAACCACTAAACATTATATGTATTAATACACATTTTGTTTTGTCTTGAAAATCATAAAAATAAAACACATAAAAAAAATTAAGGAAAATTGCTTAAAGGCCTTCAACACCCACACTCAAAAGTATATGGATATATGAGAAGTACAACGACATGTCCTTTTAATTAACGTGAACATACAATTTTTGTTTCTATACCCATGACGATACAGCAGCTACTGATGTTCTTGTTCGTAATATAGAAATCTCTACATACACTTTTGTTCATACATGTGCACATATGTATGGGCATACAAAACTATAACATTTTAAACCCATTGAAGGTCTTTCAGTCGCAGTCTCTTTATATATTTCAGCCAAAACAGAATGAGAAAAAGATTTTAATGTTTAAGTAAGTAAATGTTTTCTATGTAAAATCCTATTATATGGCCATATACACACACACACACATTTAAGACTTAATATTTAAAATATATATTAAAACACATACTTAATCACTTCAACACACTTGAATTTAAAAATAAAAATTGAAGAGAACTTGATTTTTTGGCTAAATGTCAAAAATCATACACCGAAGAAAACTTGAATCACATACATACATACATAAGTCCGTTACAAGTGATTATAAAGTTATAAAAGTCAGACTTAAAATGTTTGATAACATTTCAAGCAATTATTTTATTTCTAATCTTAAAAGTTTTTGAATAAATTAAAGATTTTGTCTTTCAAATAGTAATCAGTGACTTTTATTGAGAACAAATAGGTATATGAGTTATTTTACTTAACAAACAAAAGAATATTTAGAAAATTAAACGGAAAATACAAAAACATTTTTTTATATCTATATAAGTATATATCGTCCCCTCAATAAAACAATAATGTGTACGCATGTACACCAGTATTTTTTATTGCATTATAAAAATCTACATAACTGATTCTAAATGTGGTAAAAATTTGGTGAAATTCTACTTCCACAAAGTGTATCAAAAGATCAATTGAATTATATAATTGGGAATTTGAAATTTTTCATTAATAATGGTGTTTTAATTACTTGTTACTTTGAATATAATTTCAAATAAAAAGCATACTCTTTTTTTATTATTTACTATTTTTATTATTTCATAAAAAAATACAAATGATTTAAATTAAATATTGTATACTCTACAAAATAAAATAGTGTATAATGATTTTCACACATATTATAAAATAAATAAAACAGCCTAATTGACATTACTTTAAATCCCATTTATTTGCAATTAAAGCACTTCTAAATTAATAAAATATTATCTACTAGTAGCCTGATTATTTCAACAAATATTTAAATGATCAGAACTTAAAAACATAGATTATGTTTTAAAATAATACTGCTTTTCCACATGTCTAATAACACAAAAATTTTAAACTCTATTATTTCGAAATGGAAAAAAAAATTATACACTATTGTTTTATTAATGGGAAGATATATAACCGCATCACGCTATGGTAGTTACCTAAGGTCTATTATGGCTTTTATCAATGTCTGGTTAAATCCGAAATCGCATGTGTCGATAAAAAAAAAGCCGCAAATTTTGTCTTTCACTTGTGTATGTATTTTATTTTAGAACAGTTAAAGAAAAAGCTTCTGAATTTAGTCTGATAGAACGCATAGGCAGTCCAAATCATTACTTAAGAACTTGGCAGAATTGGACTGGTGGGTGTAGTAACTCGCATATAAGCCAAATATTGATTTTTTTTATGTCTTGAAAACGGTTCATTCCTTATGTAGAAAACATGAGTTATAAAAAATATTAAGTGTCCTAAAAAAATTATTTCTGCCATATGGCATCACGACTGCACTTTATAAACGCGATTCTGTTGGTCCATTAATACACCACCTTCTCGAACACATCCGGTTTTATTTTTTTAATAGTGCGTCGAATATTATCTTTTAATAGATCTACCTCTACAAAAACCATGCTATCATCATGTCAATTCACAAGAACATGGTGGTCAATTCAAACATCCACTGTTTTAAAAATCTTTCGTCCAACAAAATGATGGTTTCATTATTATTAATCATATGATTTAAAATGTCACCAGGAATAAACAATGAAATATTATTTGCCTTAAGCGTTCGCTGTTCAGGATAGTGTGAACATAGATTTCGGATTAAAAGACAAATGAGGCTATGACAGCTTTTGTATGTGAAGTGATTTTTTAATAACACAATTGAGTCTTAAAAGTCTTATAAAGAAAATCCTTTTTTAACAAAGTAATTCTAATTATTTTCAGGTCATCCAGAAATAAGCCTTGTTAAAGATAATGTGACTATAAAAATCTTGTACATCTTCTTATCACCTTCTTCTAGTTCGCAAGTTAAGATCCGCTGGCTTTAATTATTGCAGCAGTTGGATCTTATACTGTTGGCCAAGATGTTTGTACAAAATTGTGACGTGCTCTAAGAGTGGTACGAGAGTACTGCAAGGCTCTATTTTGTCTCGCACTTTATTTGTAATTTCTCTTTACATCTTCAAATCCTCTCTTTTCCTCAGATGGCAGCAACATTTGTCACTCATATTCATTTTATTGTAGGCCGGATCTTTTGGAAGTTGGCGTGAGAAGACGTAATATGAATGACACACTCACAAATGACCTGCAAATAGTTTTCGAGAGGGTTCGGGTGAACGCGGTCGAATTAAATGCGAGCAAGACTCTATATTGTTTTATCAAGCATAGGCATCATGGTGATGATGCAATGTTATCATCTGTGACTATGGGTAGTGTAAATATTGAGGATGCGTATGCTCTTGTTGATCTGGGCATGAGAATTAACTGAAATATTCGTTAGAATGATCTTATTTTTCGAGTGTCTAAGGAAACATTCTAGTACCTCAGTGTTTTAAAACGGTGCAATGAATACTTCACTTCATCTGATCTTTCTAATATTTACAAGATCCAAGCTGGAATACAACCCTAATATATGAGCCGGTATCTCAAAGTATATTTTTGCGCTTCTCGACCGAATACAGAACTTATTAAACTCTACCGCTTTATTAGAGCATCGGAGCAATGTGGCATCCGCTTCATTGTTCTATCGGTATTACCACGTGAGGCACTCTGATGAAATAAAGACCTTTCAGTTGACTAAGAAGGTGAGTGTGTTTAGTAAGTATACTTTACATTTTTAGTCAGTGTTATTGAACGAAATGATTATGAATAATGGCAGATAGTAGAACACACAAAAGAACACAATAAATATTAGATTATTTTTCACATTCCTATTGACGCATGATACCATATGGGTATTGAGCGTTTACACGATTTTAGCGGTGCTTGTTTGGCTCAATAAAATGCTGTTGAATATTGGCAATTACAATGAGCCAATAATTGATGTTTTGCGGTAACTGTGTAATCCAAACTTAAATTAAGAAGGAGAATTGAAAGTAAAGAAGTTTAGGGATTAAAATAAATCTGCCTTAATTAACATGAAAAACATACGTATTTTATTGATTTATAGACTTGAATATTTTCCAATCCACATTATTTAGCACTGAGTAATAAGAAGTCTTTTGATATGTTAACAAAAGAAAAACATATAAATAGAAAAGTTTGTTAAAAAAAACTACATTTTACATTTGCAAGCTATTTTCTGTGCAAATATATTTACTTTGTGGCCTTTTATTAAATTCAATTTCAAAATTTCATCGTTCTAACACTATATAAGTATAAATAAACTTTTTCTACATAAATGTAGTGATTTTCTTTTTTTTACATCTTCAAACTTTACCCACATATGTGCACACATCTTCAGATGTTTAGAGCAAAGCATTTAAAACATTAATGATGCTCATTTTATTTCCACATGGTCTGCCCTTCGACTACTCTCTGAATGGGTCTTTTCGACAAGTACAAGTACATATATAGTATTTCCTGTATTATATAATAGTGAATGTTAAGGTTTGTATGAGTGTTTAGTTTGTTTGCAAGTTTTAGCATTGATGTAAAGGATAAAGTTTTACATATTTGACGCTTTAAAAAGCCAACAGGCTTTAGCATTGTTGAGGTTTTTCAAAAATAAAATTTCTCAAACAGAAAGAAAAAAAAACAACAAAAAAGATATTAACAAAATGGTTGCAAACACGTATATAGCCATACATTTACAACTATACTCGTAACTGGTATTCAACATGTAAATTTTTATATATGCATATGTATATACGACTATTTATATATAGGTTAACATAAGTAATAAATTATTTAAAAATTGTTTCAAAAATATATTGCAAAGATTGAAATTCTGCTAGTAGTCTAGTAGTCCCTAGTAGTCTAGTGGCTAACACAAGTCAACACTAGTTTTGGTGCCAATGAACTGTATATATTTTTTAAACTAGAACTTAATAATGAGTACAAAAATAACAATAATTTGGAATTCTGGTATTTCGCTTTTGTTCATATATATGAAAAAATGAAAAAAATTTCGTTTTCATGACTTTCGTGAATAATGTGCAGTGGGAATGGCTCCTTCCACTTCCAAACAGTAGTCAGCCATCATATGCTGATCCCATCGACCTTGGTGCCTCTCTTCCTTAGTTTTCAAGTCCTGAAGAAACCGCTCACCTTACTCTTCGCTACAGGATCCAAGATTATCTGCATATCGATCAAAATGACTAAGAAGTTAGGGTAATTTGACAGATATGTTGCATGTCAATTTTTTAAAGTTTTCTAGCATGCCGTTAACGGTTTTGAGGTTGTTGCTTGAAAAAAAAAAGTCCACGCAGGTCCTTCCAAATCATTCATTGAATTTAAGAAACTGAAATCGTTAATAAATATTTTTATTTGTGGACCACCAAAAACTCCAGCTTTTATTTTCTATAAGCTTAGTCCTGGAAATTTTCTCGATATATAAGAGAAACACTAACCATTTTTATTCAGAGCGGTATTTCTTCAAAATCACTATCGCTTATAATTTTTCAATAACTTCAGGGTTCATTTGTAGAGCATAATTTTGAAAAGGGTACTTCCTGGGAATGTAGGAGAGGTCTTCTGGCAGATTGTATTACTGGATATATATTTCTTTTTTGTGGTTAATTCCACATAATTAAATACAGAAAAAGTTAGAGTCATCTAAGTGATTTTTCATTCATTCCATTCATTATTTTTGTTTAAGACCTACTCAGGGGTAAACCTCTATTAAATACAGGGCATTATATTGGAATATTGAATACATAGATATAGATAGATAGATGTGATGATGTTAATCACCTTACGTCAATTTGATAACTCAAAAGCCAGTGTTATATCTTCACCTTTGAATGATCAACAGCAATTGCCCCTGGATGTTTAATGTGAGTAGTGAGCATCTTTTATATAGGTTTGCTGTCATCCTGATCATTCGTTTATTGGTGGAATAGGCTGGAAATGCCAGGGAGCGATTTCGTGAAGATGGACCTCTTTGTGGAGGGGGGTGGAGGAAGACCTCTTGTTTTTTTTTTTTAATTTTTGAAAAACTGTAAATTTATTTTTTTTATTTCGCTGGGATTCGAACCTCTGTCCTTTCTACTATACCACGACATTTTCTTAAATATTCACAGTACATTTTACAAACCAATTGAGGAATCCACGGCTTATTTTCATCATCAATTTTTAAGTTAAAATAAGAAAAATAAGCACATTTTGTAAAATCCGTCATAGGTTTTCTAAACTTTTTAACCGTGTAGTCACAACAAATGTAAAGAAATACATTTGGATCATTGAGACAACTTCTTCTCGATGTCGACATATTATTAAAATGAAATAATCTAACAAAATTACCGATAGTACTTCAAACCGAGCCGAAATTGGCATCATTTAACTTGTCTTAACTTGTTGACTTGTGTAATGCTGCTAATTCGAGGGTTATTAATTCGATTTGAAAAGCTTATTCCCTATAGACTTATTGAATCTCTATACATTCATAAATAGTTTAGAATTACGAATGAATAAATGTAATACATTTATTATACTTACTATATTTATTAAAAGAATTCTTATGAAATTGTTTAAATGCGGAAATAGTGAAACTACAACACACTACAAAAAAGAACGACATTCACCTCACTACCAAGAAGTTGACAAAAGCCGAGACAACAGTATTCATCTCAAGAGTGCCCTTTAAACTAAATCGATCTAACACTAAGGGACAACATCTAGTTCCTACAAACAAGTAGCTCACAATATCCATATGAGTGATGCGCAATAAAACAGCAACATCACATACAATAACTGCAGTAAGCCATAGATACATAGCGAGTGGAGCCAATAAAGCTTGCGAATAGCTATAGAATATAAAATACGGCAAATTAGCAAGCAAGGTTAACAATAGCCAACACATATAAATTCAAATCATATGTTTATAATTTTCATGGTATTGATTAAAACATAAGGCAATAAATGATCAGTTGATATAACACTAAAATACCTCTGGATGTGTGTTATGATATCCAAACCCATGACAGAAAATTATTTCCTTACTTTAATTTTGATATGGCCATGCATAGAGGTAGATTATGAGAGCAAATACTTGGGATAGCAATACATCTTCCCTTCATATAAATTTAAACAATTATTTCTTAAACAGCCTTCGATTTTAAATAAACTTTAAGCATTCTTTGGTACGGACTAAATTGGTACCAAATCGATTTGTAATTGTACCCTTTCATTACTTAGTTTAACACTATGTACATATGTATATGGTCTTAAAGAATATTTATTTATTTATCTGTTTAGTTACTGACTGTATTCGTATAGATAAATTTTCATGACTGTATAATATACAAACAAAAGAAAAATGATTAAAACAGTAGTGGTATTATAGACAACTATATAGCATTTAATTACTTTACATGGTTGCTGAGTTAACTTTTACATATGCATCTAAAATCTACACTTCTATACACAGAAACATATACTCGTACATGTACACGTATGTGAGCCATACAATTATAGTTTTACCGACTTATTTGTACTCTCTTTCTCGTAGTACATGAGTCAGAAGGATAATAGAAAATGTTTAACAATTGACTTTTGAAAAATCCAAAAAGTTAAAACTTTGTTTATTTGTTCTTCTCTGCTTAATGAGCGATTGCTGTTGTAAATAAAAAAAAATTAAAGGAAAAAATAAAGTCATAAAATTACAAATTTTACTCGTAAATATGAAAATCATAAGTTTATTTGAAAAAAAAATTTTTTTTCTAATGAAATTTAAGAAAATTAAAGTGAAAATAATTTTGAGACATTAGTTTAAATTAAATAAAAAGAAACTCTAATTAAATTAAGTATATCAATTATCCGATAGAATATTTTTTTTAATTATCTTTTAATTATTCTCTCTCCATATCCATGAACCTATAATTGTTCAAAATTTCAACTGTAAAAACATACATTCATGATTGTAACCAATCAAGATCAAATAAATTTCATGCTGAAATAAATTTTTTAGATAGAATTTATCAATTAAATTTAAACAAAGATATGATGTGGGTGTTTTTCAGCGTGTTTTTCAATTATCTCTTGTGTAGATAAGACACACCAAGCAATTACCCTGTGGCAACGCAATGCATTTTTAATGTTCTAATCAAGGGTTGCGGGTTCTTGGAGACCTGTAAGGGCAAGTTTACTTGTTACGTGGCAATACAATTGAAAATAAGCCTCATCGCTTCAAAAAAAAAATGGGATTTACAGTGTAAAAACGCTCCAACATCGTTCCCTAAAAAAGTTTGCGGAAATCAAAGTAACTTTCTTTCAGTTCTTGAACAATTTGAATTTTAAAAGTATGGACCTTCAGATCCTTTAAAATTTCATGAATGATCGCTTTTAAAAGTCCCAGTGAGGCTGCTCTTTTTCGAATTGAAAGTCCAGAATTTTTACATAAACTGCTTTAAACCACTTCAATGTTTTCGGGAGTCTTTGAAGTTCAACTGGGCCATCACCGTGAGACATTCATAGCTGAAGCAGTTGCTCGGAGTTTCCGCATAAACGAACGAATTAAATTTATACTCGGTCCATCATGTATTTACCGAATACCGATCTTTGAACAAAATTGTCGACGAGAAATTACACAAAAAAATGTCTACACAGCGAACTCCCAATGCTCAGTCGACCACTACGACATCCTGACTGTCAAATCCGCACAATCACACCGTTTATTACTTTTTGAAATAATCGTATTTAAAAATATAAATCTGATACCAGACACCTTGTATAAGGTGACATATAATGATGCCAAAATAAAATTGGCGTATGGAGAAAAATGGAGAAAATAGTTCATCAAATTCTTGCTAAAATGCTGATAAAAGACAAATCCAAATATTTAAACTGTGGAAGAGTTGCCACTTTCAACTAAACTACAAGGCATCTCGAGAATTTTTTCTACTTACATATGTATATGTAAGCGTAATAAGCCAAGTTTTATAACAACATTTATTATGTTACTAATTCAACCAAACTCTATCACAATCTTTGTTTAAACTAGACTTTGTTTACTTTTGTTTGTTTCACTTATTAATTGAATGGTAAAGTTAGGTTTTTAAATTTAATAATTGAATTTTTTATTGTTGCCTTAAATAGGGATAGACTTAAAAAAATATATATTTTATTCAAATTTTTATAATATTTGCTTATCTCTCATAAAGAAAACCAGTTTTAGAATGTTAAGACCGATATAATAATTGCAAATAGATTTATATAATAAAGATCCACTAAGTAATTCCAATTAGGTATTCAAGAAATAAATGGTTGTTAAAACTATTTAAATTAAATACAAATTTAATGGCTTTTAATTCCAAGACATTAATTTACAAAGAAGAAATTTAAAGTTGACTTTACTTGCAATTGATTTTAAATGCTTCTGATGTTGTCACAGAAACCTTCCCCATATTCTTTGAAAATGTTTACAATTTTTAATTTCCTTGACTTTAAATGAATATTGCTTCCTCAATGGAATGTCATAAACATTTAAATATTAATATAGATTGACATATATGTATGTAGATGCACACGTATGTATGTATGTATGTCTGTATGTACATGAATGTGCATATAAAATAACTTTAAACAAAAGTATAATTTTCCTTGAATTCCTTTTATACATACAACATGTATATCCTTTTATTACAATTTTCTATAGTTTCTATATAAATAAGTGTATATATGATGAAAATCTTTACTTTGCACTTTCCCCAAATGCATTGACAGCAAAATGAAAATAAAAGAAAACAGAAAATAATACAAGAAATAAGAAAAAAAAAAGTACAAAATCTTTAGTTTGCTTTATCAACACCATACCACCTTCATCATCATACCATGGGGACTATCAGTATGTAAGCAATTTGAAACTCATGTGGTGCATACAATTCCAAGTCGTTGCCCAGTTAAAGTAAAAAAAAGTATTTTAAGTAAAATAAATAAAAAGAAAAATTCGTTTCTTAATTCTGATTTCTTTTCTTCTATGTTTTGCACTTGCTTGCATAACATAAAGGACATCTTAGACAGTTAGCTAAGCGTAGCAGCAAGAGACCTAAAGTTTTTCTTGCGAAGAATCAAAAGTACAAGAAAAAAAGTTAAAAAATATTTTTTTTCTTCCTTCTTTTCTTTTTCTAAAATAATAAAAATACTGAAAAAATCAACACTATAAAGAGGAAAACATTGGTTTGCCTGCTCGTCATACCAAGAAGGACAAATTACAAAAAAAGAAAAACCCTAAAGGAAATGCGCTACGATTAAACTTTGAACATGATCCTTGGATATTAAAAAACAAATATTAAAAAATCACAACTTAAATTGTGTATGTAAAGAATAAAATAAACTATATTTCAAAAGTATATATGTATGTATATAACAAACGTTACAGCATTTAATTTAATTTAATATGTTTAGGAAATTATTAACATGAAACGCACGAAAATTAAAAAAGTTCATTCAGTCTAAATATTTTTTGTTCAAGGCGAATTAAGTAGAAGGTGATGGCATGGAATATAAACTGTCAATATTTATTGTAGTGTATAAATAAAGAAACTGTCGAAAATTAATTTTTGTTGAAAGAATATCTTTTTAGAACATCACTAGCCAAGTGTAATTTTAATTTTTTTGTATATGGGCATTTCCTCAAAATGGTAAACCAGGATCGAAAAAAAATATGTTGATAATCATAGCATTTTATTGCTTATAATTATAAAACAGAGTCTATATTTTTATAATATATTGGATTCTTATCATACCTTACTTTACTTGAGAAAATTGGGCTAGAAACTGAAATATTTAAAATTTCATTTTTAAACTACTTCTAAAGACATTTTTATATTTAAATATTTTACATGCAAAAAATGTATTATGTTTGCACTCTTTCTTCAAAATCTTTCTTTTACAAACAATTAAGAAGGGAAATGTGTAGGGAGAAAAAAAAAAGTTCGATTAACGGTAAATTTTTGCTTTGTTTCTTGCCTAGGTTTTAATCGTACGTTCGCGACCGAAAACATCATTTTATTGTTATTGCTTTGCATAAAACGTCAATAGGTGCAAAGACACACCACATTTTAATTAATTTCGGTGTCACCTATTTGTATATAAATAAAAGAAACTTCTGGGTTACCATTAAATAGACTTTTTTGTTTGCAAAGTTTCGTACGTTCGCGACCGTAAGTAAATTTTTTCTATAAGCAATGAGTTTATAATTGATAAGATGTCTCTAATTTTACTTTAAAAGTAAAATGATATACCGAATATTCCAGTATTAGAATGATGCACTGGATTTTCTGTGATGAGGACCTAAAATAAGCACACTTTTAACGGCCTGTTGAGTAAAAACAATAATATCACAAATATTGTTAAAATTTCATTATTTTATATTGAATATTGTTATTAATAAAACAAATTTTAAAAAACACTGTAAGTGCTTTACTGAAATCTATTTATCAGAAGGATTACGTTCTCGCAAAGTTTTCTTATTCTTTTGTCAGTATCTGTAAACGAATAGTGGCATGCTTTAACTTAATTATATTACAAAAATATTATATGTATGTGTCACCTCTTAATAAAAGGAAAAGATATTCTTTGTAAGTGAATTTTTGCACAAATTTTTAATTGAGCTTGTTGATCATTAACTGTAATAACGTAATAATGTATTTTTAGACGGAGTTTTGTTTTGCTGGTTAAAATTTTAATTTTCCACACAACTTTAATGTAAAAGTACAAGTACCCAAAAATTAGTAAAAATACTCGATACGTGGTACTCATTACTCAATACTTTGCCAGTACTAGTTACCACACACTATAAATAGAGAATTACGTTTTTCGTAAAGGAAATTTGACGATATTTATGGGATTAAGCATGGTGATAATACAAAAAAAACCTATGGAAATATCGTACGTTCGCGACCCGTACGTTCGCGACCGATACTTAAGCCAATTAAACGAAAACCAATAGAGATATTTTATTGTGTAAATACTGGATAGAGACCTACATTAGTATGCTTTAAAAATTATTTTATCGCTTTGGAATATTCCGTTGCATTTCGCAGAATTTTCCATTTCACTACTGTTAGCTAAAGTTGACTTCTATTTTGCGTACGTTCGTTACCACGTGTTTATAACAATTATTATGAAAAATTCAACTCGATGAAATCCATCTTTTGGACTACATATAGAGCTACTAAAATGCTATCAAATCGCAAACTAAAATAATAGAAAAAGTTTTTTTTCTACCTTCTTTTTACATTAAAAGCGTACGAACGTACGTTCGTTACCCCAGGAAATGCCCATATACCATAATATGAGATAAAGAAAGGCAGCAAATTTTGGACCAATTCGTTTGAGATGAAAAATATTAACTTTGAGAATTCAAAATTCTATTATATAACCTTCCAAAGGCAGATTTCGTTAAGCTCCTTCAAAGATTATTTTTTCACATTAATTTTAAACAAAAATTCCTTAAAATTTCTAGAAACACAATCAAACTTTTTTTAAGAAAATGTTTTAAAGATTTCAAAACTGTGTTATTTTCAATGCAGAGCATGAACTAATTGGTCTGTGATCAGTTGTTAATATAAGCTGAGCGGATATTATAAGCTTCTGTGTATTTAATTGCATTTTGTGTGAGCTGTGTGCTAGTCTGCTAATGTTCGGGTTGTTGTCGAATTCCACCTCGTAGCCTAACCTGCTCCTATACTATATGCACTATAGGTAACTGTTCCCATTTTTGTGACAAAAATTTATTTCACACTTTCAAAAATGATTTTTTCGGTATTTGTAGTCGCCGTGATCTAGTGGTTATTTGTTTGAACAAAAAATATTTTTTTCTGCGATTACCTCTCAGCAGTCTTCTGGCAAAAATTTTCAGAGTAATTGATTGCCATGAACAAGCATCTCAGGTCTGAGAGAACAAGTGCTGTTTACAATTTTATTGTTAATAAAAATAAATGCGGCAATGTTTTAAATGAAGAATCGAAAGAAAGAAAGAAAAAAAGTGTGATGTTTTTCGTAAACCTATCAGAAACAGATGGAAGAGTGCTCACAAGATATTTAAGATGCAATAGAAATAAAGATATTTCAGATGCGAAAGGAACCCTGGAATTTGTTTTAGTAATTAAAACCTAAGCAAACTGGAACTTCAACAGGGCGTAAAGAAAGTATCCTAGGAAATCAAAATACAAATCTATAAAACAAAAGAGAAATATGCGGAGGTTGTGTCAAAAATAAAACAAAGTTACTAGTTCGTATAGCTTCAACCATAAAATTAAATTAAATGAAATTACTTTGTATAACGAAATTTAAAGCAAAATGTTGAAAAGCTTTTACAAAAAAATATAAGTAAATAGTTGCTACTAAAGTTTTCTTTTGTTTTCTATTTTATATTTCTTTTTTTAGGTTTTGCTGACTCAAATCAGAAGAAATTTAAAATTAGATATTAGATCCGCTATTTTGAATTTGGAAAATTTTACTTCAAATTCGAAATCAGCAACCTCTAAAACCGCTATATTTTTTTTTTTTTTTTCATTCAAGTCTGAAGAAATTTTATAATTGTGGCCACCTTACCACCACAGATTCGGAAACGCCAGCCCAGGTTAACCACTTTACATTTACATGAAATCTGAAGAAATGTTTATCCGCCACTTTTAAATTGATAAGTTTTACTTCAGATTTGAAATCAACAACCTTTATAATTCTTATATATCGATTTTCATTTTTATTAAATGATTCCTTATAGTTGTGGCTAGAAATTCAGCTCAATATGTAAATATATGTACATATATACTTTTATTTATACAAAATATCTCCTGATAATTTTCCACTTCTTAACAACCTCCAGAAATGCGCATTTTAAAAATAATATAAATAAATAAAAATATAAATGACGATAAAGGAATAAGAAATATATGTAAATGAATTGGATAACCAAGTGTCTAGTATGTAGTCTAGTGGGTAGTGACTAAGACTATAAAGACTATGTTTTGTAATGTGTGGAAATATGAATAAGAGGGGAATTCTTACTTACTTATACTGAATATTAATACAATATATGAGTTATCGAATCTTCATTACCATCCACATTTCCTGCACGGGTTGGTTATTATCTAGCCAGCCAGTATTCGTATCAGATTCCAATGCATTATAGAAAATATTAACCCTTTCTTTTAGCCAAAATACTGAAACAATTAATTTTTTTTAATTAGTTTTAAAAAATAATTAAGAGAGAGGAATCATTTTACACTTAAAGTTTTTCATACACTCAAGAAAAAAAAAACATTCGTAAAGTTAAATAAAAAGTTAATTAAAAATGAAAAATGTATGAACTCTACAGTATAGGTTCGATTTTACTACCAAAAGTTAGTAAAACCATGTACTCAGTTTTGTCAGATTAACTACCAATTTTTTTATGGTTCTCAAAAATTTTTAAAATCACTGCATTACTCAAAAAAAGGTGTCCTCAGTTTTTGCCCAACAGCTAACTCAAACTTAAAGATACTGCTTAACTATGTTTGGTAATAGTGTAGTGAAGACTATACTGAACAATTTTTAAAATACTTTTTGTGCAAAAAATAATCTTTTCTTCCACATTTTTGCAAAAATGTACTAAAATTTTTTTACTTTTTTAGCATAATTTACAGGCACTCGTAATTTTTCTCAAACAATATTGTAGCCATTGTTAATCTGAACAACTTTCGGGAACATATAAAAAATCTGGATGAGTTTAGGCACCCAAAGTAGCTTACAGAGACCAATTTGTACCCTCAAAATGTTATTTTTCTCAATTTATTTTTTTAAAATAAAAAATCTAAAAAAATTTATTTTAAAAAATATGTATATTTTAAAACAAATTATATTTAAAACAAAAAATGTTTAAAACATTTGGTTTTAGATTTACAATTACGAACGGCCACAGATGCAGAAAGAAGAAATTGTTCAACTTCATTTGTTCAATTTTTAAATATTCCTGCTTCAGCTCACCTTTTCGTTCTCTTAGTTTTTTGGCTGCATTATACGTTTTTTTCTAAAACTTGTATGCCATTTCTTATTCGTATTTGAATAATCATTAGTGACTACTCCTAGATTTAGTGTCCAAAGACTACGGAACAATAACTCTTTGCAACGTGTGAAAAGAAATTGGAGCAACTAGCGGCTCTTTTGTCATCTTTGTTTTCCTTCTTTCGTCATATATTAAATCATTTTTTATTTTTCAGTTTTTAGTTTTTCAAGATTTACTGCACTTAATCGAAGTAGTGCGAAAGCGGTTCACCGATATAGAAAAATTTATTAATTAACAAAAGAACTGATAAAATACAAAGTTTCAAAAGATGCCAATACCGAAATCCCAATCCCGAAGAAATTTTAGGTTTTATATATTTTATAAAAGATGTACTAAAAAAGTTAAATTTGAAATTAAAATTTGATTTTATTAAGGCGCTTAATGACGAATATGAAATTATTTCTGTGGAATTTTGAAAAAAGTCTTCTCTCGAAATAAGACAAATTTCCAAGATTTTTATAGTAAATATAGAATTTCCTTATCCTTCTTTTGCTCTAATCCCCGTATTTATTATATCTATTATAAAATGGAAGTATTTTTTTTTTAATAAAACCAATATATATTCCAGATCAACTTCTTTCAACCTTTTTTTCATATTCCATTTTAACAAAACAACTTGTCCTGACTTAAGCGATTAAGATATTTTTCAAACTTAATCAAAAAAAAATTTTACAAAACGACTTGTATGGTGGAAGCTAATTTTTTTCTTTAAAATCTATATAACAAAAAGTCTTAAATTAAAACTATGGCTTCTAGAGGGGAAAAAAAGGTCGCATAATGTGTGTTAAGTATTTGTGTATAATATCCAAGTTCAAAATTTCTTGAATTCTCTAAGTACTAATTTCTATTAGTCTTTTTAACTGTTTTTATTTTTTTTTTTTTTTTTTTGCTCTACTGAAAATTTTTTGATTTTGGGGTTTCAAATCTCGGATATCCAGATCAATAACATAAACATATATCTAATATTTATCAAAGAGTACTTATCAGATAATTGTATTTTTTGTAAAAGGAAACAATATTACAAAGTCACCAAACAAATTTTTTTTTTTTGATTTAAAACTGCGACTAATTTCCGTACCTTATATTTAAAACTATTTACTTCAAACTTACAAAAAACTGCAACATTTAAAACAATTTCAAACTTGTGTCATAAAAAATGCAACAAAAATTTTTGGCAAAAGTACAATTTATAAATACAGTATTATAAAGCATCTAAGCAAATAAGTACATACTTATGAATGTAAAGAATACCGCATAAACAGAAGAAAGCAAAAACAAAATCAAGAAAACTAACAATTTAAGAAACAACTCATATGTTGCATGCAAACCATTATTTTGAAACAACAAACATTACAAACATTCCCAAATAACAAGAAACTTCTTTGAAGAATTTTTCGTAAAAAGAAAAAAAACAAGAAATAAATAAAAAGAATAAATGACACACAAATTGTATACTTGTGATATAAGAAAGCTATAAAAAAAACTTAAAAAGTGGGCTCAATTTCAGCTACAAACTTAACAAGAAGAAAAATCTCCAAATGAACAGCAGAAACGAATATCTTAATCAGTATCCTATAAAAGCTACGAGTATATTAACCTAAACGATTTGTTCGACATTAAACTGTAGGTCCCGGTACTCATGGATAAAAATTGACACACACAACATGAGTGCTGCGAGAAGCTAGGCCGTAATCCTGACACAGGGTTGTAAAAGGCCAGTTATGTATGTATGTATGTATGATTTGTTCGTTAAGACTTGAAATTAAAACTCAATCATTTATCTCCATACTTCAGTTGTAAAACCACTAATTGCCACCTAGAACTATAAGTAATTGTAAGGGTTAGAAATTCAATTGTTGCATTCCTTTTATTGAGGCAAACATATTAACTAACTTTCATAGTATAAATATCAAGGCCGACACAGAGAACTGCACGAGTACATTGTATGTATATGAAGTATCGTTTTTAATTGAGCACATCTAGAGCTTCAATTTAGATTGTAGTTAAAAGTTTTGCATGTTGACCCAGAGTATGTCATTCCTAATGACATGCCAGGCAATTTAACCGTTACACATGAATTGTAAAATAGACGAATTTCTTTTTTAAACAATAACTCTCTAAATACACACACACACATATATATATATATATACAGCAGCGTGCAACTAATTAAGAACAGTAGTACTCAATATTTAAATCATTATGTTAAAAATAATACTATTAAAAAAACCGCTAAAATGTTACCCTGCTTAGTTAATCCAACTTTGTTTATTGAAACTTCTCAATGGCAACCATATTTTTACCGTTATTTTTTTCTTTGTGGTGTTTTTCATAATTTGTGAAATAAATTACTCGTGCACTTATTTAAGGACAGTGAAAAATTTTTTAAAATTTTAAGATTTAAGTAAGTTTTAACAGTTAAATTCAAATAAATGAGATTACACAAAGTGTTTTTCAGAATTTGATAAACTTTTACTTATTGCTAAACATGAGTAAAAATAAGTCCTGTGACGTCAGTACTCGAAAGATTATTGTACAAATGCATAAAGAAGGAAGCTCTTATAGGGAGATCGCAACAGCCTTAAAAGTTTCTAAAACAATGGTTTTCCCAGCGGTGCAATATTTCAAAAAACATTCGACAGCTGAAAAGATGCCTTGTAAACAAAGAAGCCGAATTACGACAGTGCCTGAAGATGCACTGATTGTCCGCGAGTCGAAAAATAATCCGGATAAATCAGCAAATGAAATTCGGAAAATGGAGCAAAACCATCTGTAGGCACAGTAAAACGTCGACTGCGGGAAGTTGGCCTCTTTGGAAGAATTTCCCGAAAGAAACCATTGTTGTCTGAGCGTAACCGGAAGAAGCGAATAGAGTTTGCAAAAAAATACCGCCATTGGACCGCTGTGGAATGGAAAAGAGTGTTACTTTCGGACGAAACTAAAATTAATAGAGTCTCTCCCGATGGAAAAAAATATGTTCGCCGGCCAAAGTTAAAAGAATTTGATCCAAGATACACCCGGGCCACTTTAAAGCATGGAGGAGGTTCGATTATGCTTTGGGGTGGTATGTCGTCACGCGGTGTTGGACCGCTGCACAAAGTTGACTTAAACATGGACAAGTTCCAATATGTAAGAATCCTAAGCGATACAATGATGCCGTATGCAGACAAGAATATGCCAGTAACATGGATATTTCAACAAGATAATGACCCGAAGCATACGGGTCATCACGTCAAAAAATGGTTTATAAACAATTCGGTCACTGTACTTGATTGGCCTTCATGCAGTCCAGATCTCAATCCGATTGAGAATTTATGGCAAGTTGTAAAAACCAAAGTAAGCGCAGTAAAAATAAACAATTTTGATGATCTCTTCGCCGAAACAAAGAAAGCTTGGGAGGCCATTCCAACTAGTGTATGTGAAAATCTGGTTAGCTCGATGCCTCGCAGGTTTCAAGCTGTTATCGACAACAAAATAATTTAATTGACACAATAAACAGTTATTTTCTACGACTAAGAGTTTAAATAACTAAACTCGGAAAAATTTTGACAATATATACAACTATTTTTATTTTTTTGCTTCAAGCTCACATGTAAGCTTCGTGTCCTTAATTAGTTGCACGCAGCTGTATATAAAAATAAACTCATTGTCATACAATAACAAAAATACAAACAGAATGCAGGCCAGTAACTATAACAATGACTTTAAATACCCTTTCGAGTTTTTATATTGTAGTTGAAAAGTAGTTTTAAGAGCAAATATGGATAGCCCACATATGGTCATATGCTGCCTTATTGGCTGTACTTAAACAGTTTAGAAGTTTGTCTATAGCAGAGTTAAGGTAGCGCTTAAACATATTATTTAAAAAGTATAAATAAAACAAAGGATTTTTTTATAAAAATTTATGTCCTTGGCTTCCAGATGATCCAATTACGGCCAAAAAAAGTTAATAATAAACATCGTTGACAGTGACGGCCCCGGGTTCAAGCCCCAGCTATGATTTCTTTAAAAAAAAAAAACCCTAAAAAAATATTTCTTTCGGCGACTCCCTCTCAGCAGTCTTCTGAGAATAACTGACTGTCATGAACAAGATTTTCAAGTCTGTCGTTCGGAGTCGAGTATAAACTGTAGGTCCCATTACTAATGGATAAAAATTAACTCACACAACATAGGTGCTGCCAGAAGCTAAGCAGTAACCCTGAAACAGAGTTGTAATGATCAGTTATGTATGTATGTATGACAGTTATATCCTGTAGAAAGTCGTTCTCAAAGATATATAGGCAAACAATGCCACAAGGTCAAAGTCGACACTTTATCGTCATTCGCCATCATTTATATGTATTTCATTTACTTACTTTTTTCAACCTGTTTTTTTTTCAATAAGCCATTTAAACAAATTTTTTATTCTTTCCCAAGTTTATTAAAATTTATGTGTTTTTTTAAACTCTACATAAATATAAATGTAATCAATTACCATTTATGCAGGTCAGCGACAAAAAATTTTAATTTATTTTTTTTTTAGAATTTTTTGCAAAAAAAAATATTTAGTCGTATGTACATACATACATATATACATATATTAGATAAAATTAGCATAGTTTTGTTTTTTTTTAATTTCGACGAATGAAAATAAAAAAGAAATTAATTGTTTAAATTTAATTATTTTAATAACTGGAAAAACTGTATCAATATCAAGTGTCTTTCAAAGCAAATTTAAAAAAATGTATTTAAACTTTAATAAATAAAACAAACTGAATTAGTTGTAGTTAGAATTTAATTATAATTAATATAATCAATGTTATTTCGAATCTCCTATTCGAGTTTTAAGTTTCTGGTTTTTATACTATCGTATTACATTGCTTGGGAGCTATAAATTCACAACAAAATACTATGAACTGTTCAAGTTTATTTTTTTTTTATGTTGATATAAAATTTTTTTTAACCGTTATTTAACAGCTGATACTTCTAAAAGTTAATGATTCGGAAAATCTATAAATCTCTTGTTTACTGTTTTATAGTCGAAACATGTGACGAAATCGCACTACTGCTAAAGCTTAATATAAAACAATGGGTGCACTATGATTTCAAATTGATTTTTTTTTTTTTTTTGTTTTAGGCATAAATTGGAATAATCAAGACGGAGCTTTTAATTTCGGCTCATTTAATGGTCATGGACTATAATTGAATTAAAAAAAAATTGTCAACATCAACACACTCTACGCCCACTAAAAGGGAAGGTATTTAAATTCAAATTAATGATTGCTTTCAAATTTTTTTATTGAATTTTTTTTGTGTATATTTTTTTTATTGAGACCAATACTCAGGGTCCAATGCTTTGCATTGTATTGGAATTTTGTTTAAAGGACAGCATATTTTTTTATGTTATTATTAAGCGCCTTAAGAATAAGAGAAATTGCTGTGAATTGATCATTCAAAGTTCATTGTTTTACCTTTACCCTTGAATGGTCAACAGCAATTGCCTCATTGCATGTTGATTGTGTGGTGAGTGCCTTCGCTAATTAGGTTTTTAGCTGTTACTTGCTACTTTCTAATATTTAGATTTTTGTTGATTTTATAAAGAACCCACTCAACCTGTATATCATCTTTGTGCCCTTTTGCCTACCAAACCTGCTAAAATAAATTGATAATTGTAGGAGTTTGCAGAAAAATGAAGTCAAGATCTAAATACGCGCTTAAAATAAACACTTTGACGAACATTTGCCCATTTAAACTTTTAATGGGGATCAGATACAATTTTTGCCCCACGGAACTTATAGGTTATGATGAGATTAAAAAACTACACAATCATAATATCAAAAATGACCTCAAAGATTTCACAAAACTAAAATTCAAAAATATACCATAAAACTACGTTTGCTCCTTATAATTTTTTTTTGGAAATTCTATAAAAAAAAACTACTAAATATTTTTTCAAATTTCTTTTTTTATTTGAAAGTACAATTCTTCCGGTTAATAATGGAACATAATTTCATTCAAACATCTGCCTCGGCTGGTAATGCAGTAGCCTACACGATCGGTCCAATTTTTAAGCACATTATCGATTGTGTGCAGCTGTATTTTACCAATCGCTTCACGAATATTGTCCTTTAAAGCGTCAATTGTCTCTGGCTTGTCGGCGTAACACTTGTCTTTGACGGCACCCCACAAATAATAGTCCATCGTTGTCAAATCGCAGCTCCGAGGTGGCCAAACGACATCAGTTCTGCGGCTGATAATGCGATCTTCAAAAACACGGCGCAAAACATTGAGTGTAGCTTAGGCTGTGTGGCAGGCAGCGCCATCCACTTGAAACCACATGTTGCCAATATCCTCTTCTTCAATTTTTGTGCACAAAATTCGTTTAATATGGCCCGACAACGATCGCCATTTATTGTTAAGGCCACAATTATGCCTCTGAACTAAAATCCGCACCAAACAGTAACTCGTTTTAGGTGCATCGGCCAGTCACGCCAAGATCAAAATGAGCTTCATCTTACACAATCCGCAACATTACCATGATTTTCAAAATAATGTCGCAATATTTCCCAGTGTTCAAGCATATACACAGCCATATTCGTTCAGCGGAAGGACAAAATTAATTATCTGTCAAATCAGACATAAGCTGAGTGTTACTGTTCACAAAATAAGCACTAGTTGAAAAAAAAACATTAGATGGCGGATCCTATACAATTGTAATTCTATTTTAACTTTTGTTTAAACTTTTAATTCTAAAAATCTAGCAGACTAGCAGTGTTCCCAAAGGTTTTCTTTTAATATATTTTCTTTATTGGTTGGTTTAAATATAATTTAAAATTTAAAAAAAAAATCTTTTAATATTTACCAAAAAAAAAACCGATTTAAAACCATTGAGCGGTGTTACGTTAACAGTTCGATTGAAATACCACGGTAAGGTAAATCACTCCGAAGAGTTTAATTAGTACTGGTATAACACACGGTCCCGGACTTCTTCTGTATTTAGAGGTATGCAAGTATCCTTTTAACAAGCTTAGTTACAGATACTCTTTCAAGCTTGGATGGCAGTTTAACACTCTACGTTAATTGTAAATTAATTATCAATAATTTAGCTAGAAGGTTTGCTTTTTTCCCTTTAAATAGTAAAACAAATTTTATTATTCATAGACCGAAAGCGTTTATTATTAACTTCAGGAACATTTATATATTAAATATGTTTTTAAAAAAACTTTTCCTATAGGATATCGTAAATAACGTTTAACACTTTTTTATGAAAAAATATACAACATACATTTATACATACATAATCGGCCATTAAATCCCTTTTTCAGAGTTACGGTCTAGCTTCTCTTCTTGTGTGCGTCAATTTTGATCCAAGAGTACCGGGACCTACAGTTTAATGTGAAATCCGAACAACTGTTGAGAGGTGGTCGGAGAAAGAAATATTTTTTCATATATCTTTCTTCCTTTGAAACTAGAGCTCTGGTCTAGTAAGCCAAAACACACTACATACAAGACTACGTCTTTCACAAATTTATATTTACGCCTGTAGGTAAAGAAACCAAAATGAGTAAATGCTTACAACAGTTACCAAAAAGTAGTACACTCATGTAACATATTGAGTCGGGTTTTTCACTATCTATATCACATATATAATGTGAACTATTGCCTCATAATAATATGCAAATAATTTTGGCTATTTAATTACAAAATTTGTATTGGAAATCAATTTACATTTTTTTATTAATTACATTTTAATTAATGCAAATATTCATTCACTCACATGAAAGCAATTTATACCATTTTTAAAATAGTAAAATATTTATTTATTTATTTTTTTTAGAGGCATAAATATTTAAAAAAAAAATTTAATATTCCGTTGACCCAGTTATATAACAATTTACTAATGGTCATAAAATTAATATTAAAATCTGCGTACGGGTAAAATTCTATAAAATTGTGTAAAATTTGTAACCCCTTAATATAAAATGCATGCATATGTATGCCGTTCATTACATTTCATCGTTTATGCTGAGCGACCATTTATGATGAAACAATTTGCCAATGGCATATTACTATTATTTCTGCTTTTCTTTTAAATCTTTATAAGAGCTCAGCATTTGTTTCTATCTATCTATAAGCACTTAGAGACTAGTTTTAAAAAGTCTTTTATTTTTGGGATTTTTTTTTTTTCTTGAATGTTCCATTTGTTGCAACAAAAATAAAACTCGGCACGGCACATTCATTGCTTCAAACACTTAACCACATTCATTACATACCAAGTGTTACCAAATATAGGAATGTGTGTACACACACACATTCAGCATACAATGCTTAAGCTGGGAATAGAAAAAACACAACTGGAAGCCTTTAAAGAATTACAAACTTTCTTCATTTTCCAGAGCCAAAAAGGCAACAAAAAAAAATATATATAAACAATACAAAACTAAAAACAAACACAAGAGCCTGCAAATGCATAAGTTTAGGCAAATGTTAGCATTTTACATGATTCATTTTTATGCCAACTTTTACAACTTGAGCATCCGCCATGCACTCAACAACAACAACAGTAAAAAACAACAATAAATATTCAGCTGGCCAACCCTAGTCAAGCGAATGAAACTTTTGTTTACTTATTTTGGACATTAATCAGAAATGCATGAAATTGCTAAAGTTTGTATGGGAATTGAAAGTTTAATACAAATACATCAATACAGGGGGTTTGGTCATAGTTTAACATGCATGAAATCAGGCTTTCAACTACATTTATAAGTACAGCATACAATACAAATACATTTAAAAGCAATTCTCCTCCAGTGAAAGTTTACTTCATTTGATTTGTGTTATCTTTTTATTTCCTTAGAATGCAGAAATGATTGGAAAATATTAGTCTGACCTTATTTACTTTTTTCTCAGTCTCTCAAAGCACAAATATATCAGAGAGAACTTTGAAATACTAATAACTAATTTATTTCAAGTTAAATATATAAAATTGTGGTATAGGTTCTTCTTGCAGAAATGTTTTCAATATTTTATAAAGCATTCGATTTTAGTTTTATAATGAATAACGGTCACTTAGCTGAAGATAAATTTATATATGTATATAGTTAGGCTGTTTTATCAAATCACCACAAACGAATATGGCATTAAAAAATATGTCCAAATACTAAAATTATTTAATCAATAGAAGTACACCGGACAGGCAATATAAGGCGCAGTTGACCCATGCACAGAAAGAATTATTCGCAGTCTGGTGTGCAAACTTCAGTCCACGGATTCTGTTAGCGATCGACCAATATTCATATTTCGCGGGTATAAGAAGTTTCTCGAAAAATCTTCACTATTCGTGAGAGAGTGCAAAAAAATCCCAGCACCAACTTAATAAATTTTGCATTATGCCTGGAGACTAGAGTCTCTAAAAATTCAACACACCTAGAAACTGAAGACAAACCACTTTAGACAATGACGTGTATTCGGTAAATAAGATTTAGAGCAGTTTGGGGGGGTCGTGATATAAGAGTTAGATCGCTCGCACAGAAACTCAAACGACCCAGGTTCAATCCCAGCGAAGGACAAAAATTATAAAAATAAAATTTTCGGTTTTTCTAAGAGGTTCCCCATTACCCTCCAAGAAGTACATACATACATACATAATTGGCCATTACAACCCTGTGTCAGGGCTACGGCCTAGCTTCTCGCAGCACTCAGGTTGTGTGTGTTAAGTTTTATCCATGAGTATCGGGACCTACAGTTTAAAGTCGACTCCGAACGACAGATTTGAGAAGCTTTTTCATGGCAATCAATTACCCCCAGAGCTTTTGCCAGAAGACTGCAGAGAGGTAGGCGCCGAAAGAAATAATTTCTTCATATTTCTTTTTTTTCAAGATGTCAGAGCTGAGATTTGAACCCGGCGCTATCGTCTTAGTAAGCCAACACACTAACCATTAGACCACGATGACTACGAGAAGTACATCAGCAAGAAACCTCACATTTCCAGTCTATTCCATCAAAAACTAATGATCAGAAGTGCATCGCTACCTTCTGGGAAGAATACAGCTACCCTACTGAAGACGCTCGCCACTCACATTCAACCTCCACAGACAGATGGGGCAATTGCTGTTGATGATTCAAGGGCGAAGGTATAACATTGGCAACTTGTCTCATCAACAAAAAAAAAGCGTATAATATACATATACAATATCTATGAGAAACAAATAATAAAAAAAACCATCTATCTTCAAATACTTCACTGCATGAATAAGGGGTTCACCCCTGAATATTGGACTTAAAAAAAAGAGTTAACAACTGACCATAATTTTCATTAAAAAAGTCTGCATCAATGGGTTTGTAAAAAAACAAAATTGTAAAATATACAATAGAACGATAACAAATCACATGAGATCCAAAAGCGTCCCATTTGGCTTGTTGTCGTCATCGATCCATATTTTTTTTACGTTGACCAGGCTATCGCACTATAGAACGATAATTACCAATTTTTATTGGCCAGAGTTAGATGATCTAAATACCAATGAGATGTGGTTTCAACAGTACGACGCTACTTGACACACACTTCATGATACATTGGATACTCTGCAAGAGCGATTTTAGGGGATGATCATCTCACGTAGAGATAATGTGAACTGTTCACCAAGATACCTCCCAGGGGTTCTTTAAGCTTTTGGCGACTCTTCCAACCAGGGGCCTGTGCTCTCAATATGGAGTAGCTTGGAGCGCGCTGTAGGAAGAGTTGGTGGCAAAATTACTGGATCTCTCTCAGGGACTGACCAGAGACATCTACCTAATCTGATACTACGGGCATCAGGAGCCCCAGGCTTTCCTGTGATCTCCTGTCATTCGGGGTGTAAGGTAGTCCTGCCTGATGGTTTTGGTATGACCCTTCGGAGATTACACGTAGTGGTTATATGCTGGATAGTATCACCTCGTCAGCAAGGTGGGGTACTACTGACCAGGCAATGGTTGTATCATGATTGATAATCCTTTGTCAAGGGCTCTCGGTTGAGTGGCTTGACTTCGGCATGTCCGATAGTTGCGAGTACCGGCATTGGAAGGCGCTGATCTGACTCGTGTTATCTCATCTTTACCCATACAACTGGTTAGCGTGTAGTTTGTATCTACGAACGAGTACACACGTTAAATTAATCTAGTTGTTCATCAGGATAGTGCGATTTTAACCCATTAGACCTTACACGCATATATAGAAATCTATATTTTAAAGAGATATGATGTTTCTCAGAAAATAGAAGTCAACTTACATTCTAAACAACAAATTGCACAAAATTTGCACCCCAAATTACAACAAACTTTTGCAACTTTCATTTCGTTTAAAACAATTCGTGATTGTAAAGGTTTGATATCTACGTATATAATCTTGATTTAATTATGAAATCCATAAAATATGGAAATTAAATGAACCAATTTTTTTTATATTTTACACCATTTTATATGTTAAAATTATAGTAAAGCATGTGTCAAATAACATATGAGTATTAAATTTTATTTAAAACATACATCATCTTAACAACAAAAAAACAGCATGTGGCACAAAATTCAAAAATTAAAAAAAAAAAATTCAATTTAACGATGACAAGAGATATCAGATAACTCTTTATAGAGTCACAGGGACCCCATTTGAATTTTATGTGTTGCATATGCATGCGGTAGTTGCTACTGATGGTAACTCAATTGTCACTTTTTATATTATAAATTAATATGTAAAGTGGTAAAGCAAAAAAAGAAAAGTTATTGCGTTGCAAAGTCACAAATAACAACACTTGGTGCTTTCTTTCTTACAGCAACATAAGGGGTATAATAAAAATTTCGAAGAAAATAATGGATATCCTGAAAGAAAAACTATATACAAGGAGAAATATTTAAAACACTAAAGAGTGTAAAAATTGAACTTAAAATAAATTTATAAATATAATTGCACTTTATTTCTTTTTTTATAGTTTTAAAATTGCCCTGGTCGACAAAATGAACATCTTTTTTTGCGTCACAAGAACATAAATATTGTAGTAAAACCGTAATAAAGTTATCTTTAGGAAGAGCTATAAAAACTTAATATTTTTGTTGTTTTTGAGTCATTATGGGCTTTAAGAGAGCAAAAGTCTTGAAATGGCTGCTGTTATATCACTTATCAGAATCTTATGCAACATTTACTTCTACTTTTCTGCAGACGATAAATTTTTAACGCCTTTTGCCGCTTGATATGTGTCGGAACACTAAACCTTGTTAGACGCGACTAGGGCATCATTTTTAACTTAATCTGGCAAAAGAAATCTCAGTTTTTATTATGGAAAGCTTTCATGTTACGTAAGTTGCAGTGCTGCCAACTATAAATGTATTAAGTATAAACATACGTTTACATACATATGTATATACATAATTGTAAATTACAACCCTGTGTCAGGGTTACGGCCTAGCTTCTCGCAGCACTCATGTTGTGTGTGTTAATTTTTAACCACGAATACCAGGACCTACATTTTAAAGTCGACTCCGACCGACAGATTTGAGAAGCTTTTTCAGGGCAATTAATTACTCCCAGAGCTTTTGCCAGAAGACTGCTGAGAGGTAGTCGCCGAAAGAAATAATTTTGTCATATTTCTTTTTTAAAGATGACAGAGCTATCGTCTTAGTAAGCCAACACAACAACCACTAGACCACGGCGACCACATTAGAGGAGATATATGTTCGGGATTTTAATAAATGAAACAACATTCAACATACCTCAGCGAGTATTCCGTAATTTCGTACCATTATCTGTAACAGTTTTAACAGCTTACTACCCTGATGCAGATTCGCTTAGGAGAATGTTCATCGCATTTAATCAATTTTATAGATTCTTTGAATATTCATTAACCATAAGAGTAATAAAAAATGCCAAAATTTAGAAATGTTCAGCTGATGACTTAAGTCTTTTATTTCTGATTATTAAATTTTCGTTATTTTATTTTAAATATTTTGCTTACTGGGTAATGTTTTTATACAGTAGCCATTTATTTCTTTGCCGTTGATGTTCATAACTTAATATTTTGCCTTCAGAACTCTTCATACTCGTATATAAAGAATTATTATATGTATTAAATAATTTTGTGAAATGTTAGAGTTTCTATACACATTTATAATGTGGGAAAATAAGATAAAATATACTGATATCTGCTCCCCTATTATAAACACATGATTTTAAATTAAGACAACTATACTTGCACATATTCATTGATTATGATTGAAGTTTATTAAAGGAAGAAATCAATCAATAAATAATTTAATGCAATAATGTTTCCTTTTTTTTAGTTTCTAAAGAAATAAATCTAATTTCAAAAGAAATGCAAAATCAATTGAGTTTAAAAAGTTTAATGGGAATTAATGAATAATAAAAAAATATTTTTTAATTTTATTATATTTTGTTTTGAATTTAAATAAATGCTGTTAAAACTATATCTACAGAATTAAGGAAAACACACTTAAGAAGGTCGTATACAATGAACCGCTTCCTGGATAACTTGTTTTTTGATAGCTCTTTAAAATAATTTATTTTTTGTATTCAGAGTGGCAAATTTAAAGTTTTCTAATAACAAAACAAAACAAAGTATGATTAAAATTTATTTAAAGAAATGTATAGCAATTAGCATTTCATAATTTCAACCTCAAATCAATTGCATTCTTCACTAATTACTGCTAAAAATACATATTTTCATTTAGAAATTTCGTAAATGGAATTCATAATCCCCTAAATTAAATTTTAAACCATAATTATCTGGTTACACATAAATTATTTAAGCCACAACTTTTGTTTGCAGTGATACAAAATTGTAAATTATTAATACAACTACAAATTATTTATTTCAATGAACTTTCTTAATACGTACTAATCAAGTTAATTTTGTCAGCTTTGAAAAAGTCAAAGTCAAATGTATGTACGCACCCTATGAAAGACCGAAATAAAAACCACAGCATAGATAGAAAATGATAAATTGCAATTAAAGTTATTTTATTAGCAGTCAATATATTTTTTATTTACTTATATTTAAAACCTCATAAATAGAGAGTAAATTTTAAGAAAAACCACCAAAAACCAAAAAAATTTTTTAAATTTTTTCATAAATAAACCCTGCCCTTGGTTGCATTTCACAGTACTTTGTCCCATAGAGAAAAATTAAAAAAATGTGTCTTCAATTCAATCAATCATTCAAATATGGGGTAATAATAGTAAGTATGTACTTCGACCTGACAATCTACTCTCAAACTAATTAGGGTTTCTGTAGTATCTCCCGAATTCTATAGTACCTTTAAAATATCGGCCGGTGTCAATATATGCCCGTGTCCTGTTCGTTATTTGATAATCACTAAGGTGCCTTTTTCTACTTGAACATCGATAATGTACAAGAGCCGAGTGGGTACTCTGATGACTCGATTGTATCATCACAGAATCTGTACAAATTACTCAAAGTGTCTTCGATTACTTAACAATATCGTCGTGCGTTAGTTTATTTGCTCTATCCGCCATTTTATATTTTTTTATATATCTCTAGTTAATGATGCCACTTTAGGTTTTCTACTCCAAATTGTTCAAGTCTGTAATCCATTTTCGGATATCTCGTTCAGTTTCGGAGATAAATAGCCGAAAGCGAATTGCAGATTTTAAAAATTGTAGTGTTAAAAACCTAAAATGGCATCGTTAACTCGAGATATCGTCGCAAGAATTAAAGAACGCTGTAACTGACAAAGAATCGAAAATACGTTTTTTGCATCATTTTTATCAGAAAAAAAATACGCGTCGATTGGTCCCGGTCCCAGATTTCTGCGATGAAAATAAATTCACTTACGCCGTCTGCGTTTTGAAATATACCATTGTCTTTGTTCTACTTTCATAGAGGTATTTTTGGCTCTGGTGAACATTGAAGGTTTTGTCAGTTACAGCATTATTTAATTTCAATCGGTAGTGCCATCAATGCATTTTAAAAAAACAATGACTTAAAGAAGAAAGAGCTCACAGTGAAGACAAAGTTGTTTTATAATTGCAAAAAGTTATTGATTACTCTTGCTGAGATACTTTTGTTCGAATTTAAATCCAATTAATGAACTTATGATTCCAATCATGTGCTGTTTACGGGACGACTTTCTTTGACTTTCGAAAACTATAGTCCGCCAGAAAACCTTCTATTGGAAAACATCTGAAGGCAAATTACGGCAGTCGATATCGAACGAAATTTCATACAATTTTAAAACAATTTACATAGAAATTTCGTTCGATATCGAATGCCGTAATTTATCCCCTGAAGTGCTTGCACATCTCTCAATTCTGTGTTTGTTTTTTTATATTCATAGAATATGTTGGTTTGATCAAGTGCGGCTTAGAAGTATAAACTGTTAAACAAACATTTTTTAAAATCCTTATCGACTACATACTACTACTACTACGTTGATCAAGACGGCAACGTGCAAGAGAAAAAACTTATTATTGATTTATAAGGTTTGTCTTCCTTAGTAAAGCGATTTTTATATTATACTGCTCAGTATATTAAAAACCTTTTTGAAGAACTTCAAGTAGTTCATAATATACTATTCACGTATTATAACCGACAAGAAGTCTCTGGGATTATCAATAAATATTAGTTTTTTTATTACTATACAGCATTTTTTTTAATTCAAAGACAAATCGCTTTCAATATTAAATTTCTTCTAAATTCCGGAACTCAATTTTTTTTTCTTAATTCACAAAAGAAAATTAAAAAACAAAATAATATAAAGAAAACCAAAAACATCCAAAAACTACCAAATTATCTATAAAATATTTTTAGACTTAGGCTAAACCAATTTTTTAGAATTTTCGGTTGAGTTATTTTTGTTAAGACTTCTTCTAGTTCCCAATTTTTGGCTCTAGTGTGTCTCAAATGTCATCAAAGCGCTGTGAGGTGTATGCAATATAAAACAAATCTGAAGTTTTATAGAGGGCAACTAACTGATATGATACCTACAGTTAAACTGGCCAATAACGATCATAAGCTAAGAGATAAGGCTTGACACACATAATAGGATAAAACCAGAGTCCAGACTATATTAACGACTGCCTGACTATAACACGATCTTTTAAGCGTATTTATAAACAGTTCGATTGAGAGATTGACGGCATGAATAAGGCTACTATATTTTTGCTTTTTCCATTCGGAAAAAAAACTAAGAGTAGAAAAATTTTAAATTGCCGACGAGTCTTTAAATATGGACTCACAGAATCACTTTAAAATAAGTGTTGTAAGCCCGTAATGGAGGGAGTATCAGCAACATTGTCACGAAAGAATGACTTTGTTTGAACCCCGATTCAATATGTCAACTGATTTTTGTATATGTTCTACGATTATAACTGTTTTAAAATCGATTCATATTTCTATTGAAGCAGGTATGTTTTTCCACTCCATAAGCAGTAACGGGACCACAAACAATTACACTGCCATCAATGTGCTTGACAGTGCAAACAATATTTTTTGGATTTAAGGCAATATTGGGCTTTCTGCATACGTGTAGCTTTTCGTTACTGAACTCTTTTCCTATACAATACTTTTATGCAAATGCTGATTTGCAGAATATAGCGAACTTGCCGAGTTTTTGTATGATTTTCTGCTGCAAAAACAGTTTTCATTTAATATTCTTTCTGTTGCTCGTAAGTGTACAGATATTTTGCACCTTTCAGCAATAATTTCAACTAAGTTTTGGGAATCTGTTGTCAGATTCTTTTACATTTCCAATAAGTTTCCTTGAGCGTTTAGTGTGCGGTTTATTTTCGACTTGTGTCATTGTTATTGTAACTTCTTATAATTTTTTGCATTGTCAACCGATTTAAATATAGAAATTTTGCTATATTGTTATAATGTCTTGACTTATTTCTCCACTTAATAATATTTTTTTTTTCGAAACCATATTATCAATTTTATTTCTGCAGTTTTAGCAGTTTAAACATTAACTTGGTTTTTAATATTTAATGCATTAAAGAAATAAATACTATTACTATTATCAAAAAGAGATTTATTTACATTATTAATTTTGGCCAATTGTTTGAAAATACAAATTTTGAAGATATGTTAAGAGTACTTAGAATTTTGTCCATAACTGTATTTAAATTCATAATTTTTTTATTTACCATCAATTATTTCTTCTTAGTTTGTTTTATGCAAGTAATCAATAGACAATTAAATGAACTAAATTTCTCAAATTATATTATATTACTTCTAGTAAATATGCCTAACTCCTTAACTTAATATAAGTATATAGAGTATAAGCAGTTAATATTTTATTTAAAAGACCTTATTTTAATAAAGATTTACTCTAAATTAAATTTTAACAAATTTATCAAAACACAAACAACTTATAGTCATAAATAAAAAATATTTTTCATTTCTTTTAAATATTTAAGAAATGCCAACAAAACTTTTATTGAAATAACAATTGCTCAAGCTAACCAATATCCATTTCAGTACATGAATAATGTGGCTTTTATACAATCAAAAAACAACCAAAAAAATTCTTTAATAAATAATGCAATAAAAGGCTAAAGGCATGAATGAATTGTAAGAGTGCATGAGTATTAAATGAAAAGGCAATTAACAAATAAAACCAACATGCAAAGTAAAACCAAACCACAAAATAAATATTCACAATAACATATATTTTATAAAGCAATAAAATCTTTTATATCATAAAATGCTTTACATTTAAACAAAATTTTATTGCAATAAAATAGCAGCTCTAAGATGAACTTGAAATATTGCATTTTAATTGCCAAAATTCTTATAAAGATGTCCATAGTGTTTCAATAAATATTTGATTAGTATTTACCTAGACTTTGACTGTAATAAATTATTAAAAAAATTAATAAATTTTAAGTTTACTTTTAATAAATTTTTAAAGAATATTGCCCGTATTCATAAAAACTATTTTAGGTTTATTTGGGACTTATTTGACAAATTTCTATGCAATACTTGTCAAATAAACCCTCAATAAACCTAAAATAGTTTTTATGAATACGGGCTTATATCTATAAGTACAAAGAGAGTTCAAAGGCGGTTATAGGAGTGGAAATAAAACACAAATTAACGTACATTCGACATGCATGTAATTAACATATAATGAGTTTTTTCAGCCACTTTTTATTTTATTATATAATTTTTTTTTTATTTTATATACCACTATGGCCCAACGTTGCCCACAAGCAACTTTCTCTACAGCCCAAACGAATAGGCGTAGCGACTTAAAATTTTCAAGTCCTAGGAAAAATGTTGGGGTCGAAAGGATTATATCTACCCTGCAGGTGCCTGGCGTATGTTTGCACATTTGAAGTATTAGGATTTTCTACAACAAGAGAAACCTTCATTATTTTATTAAATATTATATTGTTTATATAGTGCTTAGAGCGCTCGCTAAGAACACCAAACAGCCTAGATTTGACTCCCAGCACTGGAGAATATGAAAAACAAAAAATTTTTGAGGCATTTTCAAAGTTTTTAATTAAATAAAAAATATATATAAGAAGTTCTCAACCCCTTCACAACCAAGAAGTCCATCCCTGAGAAAGTCACTCCTGTCATTCCACTCTATTCGCTTTTGAGCTATCAAATAAATGATCAGGAGAAAACGTTACCTACTGGGTAAATAGGCAGAACTGAAAAGCAAGAATCAAAACCTATCAAGAACAACCCAGCCAAGATCCTCACCACTTTACAACAAAAAAAATTTAACATCAACAGACTGGCCTTTAAGTGATCAACTGACATCAACTTGTCCCATATATATAAGGCGCATAATAATAATGACAAAAAAACATACTTTTCCAATCCCCTTAGTTTGTACAGCATGAGTAGATGTGTAGTCCCTGAGTATGGGTTTAGCCTTCCTCACAACTTAGACGCTATTAGTGGAAAGTATATTCTTAAAACATGTTCAAAACAAAATATCTCAATATTTTTTAATTTTAAAACATACTTTAGTAATATTTTAATAGCAACTTATGACGCTATTTATGTATTAACCTAAGTAGGTTTTAAGCTTTGATTAGTCGGAGTTATGGCGGTGTTTTCCATCGAAAACGAACTAGACCAATAACCAATTTGAATAAATTTCCACCTTTAAGAAATATAATGCAACCTTACCTAAGAAAACACCTTTCAGAATTTGAACAGAATTGTAAAAAACTAGATCAGAATTGAAACAGCTTTTGGTTTACGTTCAAACAGTTACAGAATTTTGCACCCATTCATAAATGCAATATCAAAGAAACGTTTTGTACAATATTTTTAATTTTTCACTAGAACATAAAGTATTTTAATTCAAAAAATTCTGAAGTATAATATTAATTAATATTAAATTAATCTTAATTTTGCAAAATATTTTAAAGGACTATATTTTTTTAATTGGCCGCATAAATAATAATTGTAGAAGATTTATTTGTACTCAAAACAAAAGGGGACTAGAAATTAATGTTTAATACTGCAATAATAACAACAACTTTAAATATTGTTTCGTCAGTATCGGTTTTATTAGATCGAAGCTAAATTGTATTAAGAATTAAACTAGATAACCCGTGCGAATATTTCGCGCCGTTAGTTGTCACCATGATTCCACATTGAACCGCTTTCCGAGTTCGATAGAATATCAGTCCACTGTATTCCCTGAAATTCATGCTGTTATAAGGGATCTTACATATCTTGATAAACAAAAGTTTTTTTTAATAATCAAATGGTACCAACGGACCTGGAATAGTGCCATTCGACGCTCGCCTATAAATTAGTTAGTTTTTCATCCAAGTAGAAGTCTTTATGAATTACACATACATACATAACTGGCCTTTACAACCCTGTGTCAGGATTAAGTCCTATCTTCTCGCAACACTCATGTTGTGTGTGTGTCAATTTTTATCCGAAAGAAATATTTTGTTTTTTTTAATATTTATGAATTGCTTTCGTAAATATGAAGTGGATCTATTCGATTATTTGTCGAAAGCAAATCTGTCTCTCTAGATATCTTCAAGGCGGTTGATAGAGTGTGGCACGAGTTTGTCCTTTTGCTATTTTTGGTGTCGGTTATTATTTCTGTCAATTAATATTGAGCCTTCTCAGAAATCGATACATCATCCAACTATTTTAGGCTATATACGAGAGTACCGTGAATTTCCTATAAGCTTTTACTTTATTTTTTTATATTTTTAATAACCTTTTATTTTTGACTTTAAATTCGATATACCCTTTAGTAGATGACAGTAAAATTTATATCTGATATTTGTTTGATTATAAGCCTATTCTCTTTAGAGATTGCTGGGAAAATGCAGAATATGAATGTCATGTTCATTGTGAATAGGGTCTAATTTAATACTCGCATGACCCAATCTTGTTATCATACGCCTAGACGTTGAGGTAGTATTAGCATCTTGATAAATAATATAAATTTGGGAAGGCGAAGGCTCTTGATTTTCATGACATGAAAATCAATTGGGACATGATCACATATTTCGCAGGTAGAAAGAAGTATACAATGGGTCTACGAATACGAGTACTGTTTTACATATATGGGTATATTCTGAAAAACGAAAAGTAGTGAAATTCAAGTCGCATGAAAATTCGATTTGCTATAACTTCCAAATTTAATATTTTGATATATTTTTTTATTCATTGGATTAATGAATATTAACATAACTTTCTTCCTTAGTTATAAAACTTTAATAATTTCCATAATACAGTTTTATTTGCATTAAAAAAACACTCGTTTTCAATTTCACAACTTTTCGTTTCGCAGAACATACCCGATAATATTTTAGTATTTATGTTACAAGAGCTTTATCCAACCAAAAATGGCATACAACTATTATGTATTGGCCTATTCTTCAAAGTGTAGTTTAGAGTTTCTCGACTGCGAATGTGCTTATCAGTGCCGATATTTTATTCAAATGCATTTCTTTGTTCTGTCGGTACTCTGGTGCCCTGATGAAATAAAAACATTAATTTCAAATAAGTGCATATGCCTACGAAGTGCCCGTATCTGTCACAGAGCAAATTCTTTTAAATATAACTAACTGCCCAACAAATCTATGAAACAAAACTTGTTTCTTACCCGCACTGTGCGTTTTTAGAATAAATTTTCATCGAAAGTTGTTCCTGTGTATTATGTTGTTTATAATCACAACTAAAAAGATACTACTCCCTCTTTCTTTCTTACTTGAAATAATTTTACTACACCAGATAATTATCACGCATTAACCGATTAGAAAAACTACCAAATAATCAGGCATTTAAAAATCTATAATTAAATATAGCTTCTGATTTTCAGTTACTTTTTTTTTAAATTGCAGTTTTAGTCACACTTTTTCAATTTAAAAAAAGGATACTTTTTCACATACATAAATAAGTTCTAAAGAATATACACAAAAGAGTAGCGAAATAACAAAAAATAAATTTATTTCATTTGAAGATTCTTAATGGATTAAATTCAAATTATTTTTAAAAATTTTCTTTGAATGAAAGATTTTTCGAAATTGATTTCAAGCTAACCATGAGTAAAAGCATGAGCACAAACAAAATATTCTCCTCACCACCTGCCGTTCTTTATTATTACCAAAAGTGTTTTTTTATAAATATAAAAAGAAATATATACTGTGTTTACACAAAACATAACAAAATTTCCCTAAAGTATTAACCTCATTAATTTAGATGTTTTCTTTATATCGCCATAGAAAATATTGCATGTATCTTTGGAATTAATAAATAACCTCCTACTGCTTCAATGAAATACTTAAAAGACTAATATTTTTATTAATTACCTTTTTTATTTTACCTTCAAAATTATTATAAAATAATGCAATCAAAACAAAAAAATAATTTCCCTGATTGTTGTTTCTCCTTAAATATCACTCGTCAATAGAACATTTTCACACCACAATCTCATAAGAAATTTTCTAAAAATGGAGTTAATCGATTTGCATGTAAAGTCGTTATAAAAACATCAAAAAGGCTTTTCGTTAAACAAATTTTTAAGAGTTTTTTTTTATTATACGAGTACATATGAGTACATTATAAAAGCGAATTGCAAATATTAAACATTATTTGGAAATAAAAAAAAATTTAATGTTTTTTTAAATTTTCCCATTTGTCTTGGTTCGTTAATTTACCAAAAAGTTTTTGAATTTTTATACTTAAAAAATAAACAAAATCTAAACTTTTAAAATTCTTGTCATGCTTAGAAAGAAGTCACAAGTCAGAACCACTTTGGAAAAAGGTTTTTGGTTTATTTTTCTTTTTATCTTTAGCTTGATGTATGGGAAGGAGATTTTGTGCAAAAAAGGGGTGATGAAAGTACATTTTTTTTTTATTTAAATTGAGTTTCGATTTATATTCCTAAAAACACTTATAGAATGTTAAAATGTTGTGTTTCTCATTTTATTATTTGATTTTTTTACTTGAAATAGAAATCGTCTGTTTAAACATATGGAAATATTTGCTGTTGCTGTATTAATGACTGGCGAACAGTCAAGTTAGCCAATACAGAAAACAAAAAGTTTTGGTGCAAAGTCCAAAAAAAAAATAAAAAAAAATTAAAAGGACTGAAAAAATATACGGTATGTATGTACGCTTAATACATATATTTAACAGACACGTTTAGCTTGACGAAATTTTTATAGGAAAATATATGGTCGGCCTATTGTGTTCATTGGACAATGTCATAAATATTTAAGTATATAGGCAAAGAGAAAGGATGAATTTTTGGCTGCAATAAAATTTAAATTTATATTTCTATTAAAAATAAATGAAGCTTTACATTGTACCGTTATGTTTATCCTTTTTTTCGTCTATGCATTTACACTAACGTGTATGTAAAATATTCCATATGGAAAAATTAAAGCACGTTTCGTATGGTTAAAATTTATGAGCAGTAGTCAAGTGAAAACAACACGTATGCATTAATTTTTTTCTAATTTAAATCTTTAAACACCTTTAATTTAATATTTGTATTTAAAGAAAAAGAGAAAATTTAGACCGAATATTTAGTTTTTATATGAACCTGTAAGAATAAATGCCAAATAAATGTATCATAAAATCGTAGTATAGTGGTTAGAGCGCTCGCATACAACTCAAAGCAGCCCAGGTTCAAGTCCCAACAAATTAGAAAAATTATGGACAAAGTTTGCAGTTTTTTGAGATTTTAATAAACGAAAAAATTAGAGGTTTCTTCCCCTCTTTGGCATTGGCATCAAAAAACGAATGATCAGGAGAAAGCGCCACTTTCTGGGAAGCAGTAAATAACAGCTACCTACTTAGCTAAGATCCTCACTACTTCACAATTAACATACAACGACAGATGTGGCTTTACTCCCTTGAGTATTGGTCTCAGTAAAAGAAAAAAATCCTCAACGCATTTTATCGTCCACATATCGACAGAAACAAAAAAAATTTAAAACGTCATATTTTGTAACGAAATGGCTACTTTTTAATTTTCGTCACGGAATACAGTAAAAATATATTTTAGGTATACATTAAACCCATAATCATAACTAATAAAGGAAATCAGAAATAATTTAAAAACACTGCCAAAATTTGGCAGAATTACTAAGAATTTTTAAAATGTTTGTCAAATTTTTAAGATTAAGATTAAGATAAATTTAACTAGACCAAAAATCATCCAACAAACACAAAGTCGTTTTCCGAATATATTCTTCAATCACTATTTTCTAACACCGTGTATTTAACTACTTTATCAGGTAATTTATAAATTATATATTATTTAATTACTACATATGAATAAAAAAAAATTAACAAACGCTATTGAAAATTAATAATATATTTTCATAAAGCAGAAAATACATACATATATGTATACCGACAAATTTGTTCAGAATTGTATGCAGGGTGTCCCAGATCTCAACGTCAAGCTTAAACGGGGTGTCAGGATTAATTGCAACCATCATGAGAAAAGTCAGAAAATAAGAAAAACATAGAAATTTAGTCAAACAGTAACCATTTTTCGGAAATTGTGGTTTATATTTTTTAATTTTTGTTCATTAAACTTGGGCACCGTAACCTCAAATAACATTTCTAGAACTTCAGTCAAAAATAATGACGCAATTGCCCCAAGTTTTCTAGAATTAACACTATTTGTTAAACTATGAATTTAAAATTTTCAAAATTTTTCGATTTTGAAATGTCCTCCTTTAAAGAATGTATTAAAGTGCCTTGGCAAGTGTTATTAAAATTTCACGCATTTAATCAGGATTGTAAAATGACACAATACTTCTTAGTTTCATATTAAAAAAAACGATCAAAAAATAAAAACCTCAAGTAACCCGATTTTTGCTAATCCATTTTACTCAGCTCAAATGTTTTTTATTCGCGCAAACTCTTGGTAGGTTTTTAATTTTTTCGGCAAAATGATGAGAGACATGGATAGTGGATATGTTTGCCATGACTGAGCGAGACATTTTGCAATTAACGGTTAGAATTACAGATTTTAATCAATCCTGTCACCCCGTTTTGGCTTGACGTTGAGTTCTGGAACGCCCTGTATACACTATCTTTTTTATAGCGATTTTTTTACGCGAATTTTCTAGCAGGAAATATATCAATCGCGTAAAAACAGAATTAGATGTATTCTTTTTATTCATTTATTTCCTTTTTTAGTCCTTTCTGTCTTGGGTTTTAGTTTAATGCAATAAGAAACATTACGCATCCAAATTTTTATTTTTCATCATTGCTTGCCAAGTTTTCTAGACTGCTTGAGGTAAAAAATGAGATTATCATTTGAAACTGATGAATGAGAGCATTTAGAATATATCTTTAAAATATACAAAACTTTAACGCTGTTAATTCTCCCATTATTATGCTTTTAAATTTATATCAGCCTTGATTATTTAAACGTGAAATTTGATGTAGAAGGATGTATTCATTCCGTGTAATTCACTTATTTCACAACATCTACCAATAGCTTTCAAAAGGTTCACTTTTACGATACGTCTTCCGTAATATTTAGGGGCAATAATTGTAGTTTTCCACAGTCAATTATATGTATCGTGTTCTCGTATAGGCAAGCCACACTGCACTACAACTCAATTCAAAATATTGTTTATGAAAGAGCTCTACGCTAAGTAAAGGTAGAATTAGCCGAACGTTGATGTAACGTAACGCAACGTACGTTGGTTTCTAGCATATGAAAACAATGCAAATGATTATCCAAAATAAATGTCACGTTGACGGGACGGAAGAATCTGTATAAAATAGAATTTCTAAACGTTTTTACGTGACATTTCAATGAGAGTGATGGGACTATTGTATGTTAAATGGCAATGTGGCCCAAATGCCCTTTTTTGTACTTTTATGCTTATAAGCAAATCTTTTTCTTTTTTATGCGTACAAAAAGACTTTAATTTTTAAATTCTTCAATTTTTTTTTAATTTTTAAAGTCTTTATGATATTTATGTGAATAATTTAAATTTTTATGCGAATATAAAGTTTGTTTTTAAATTTTTTTTTAATTAAAAGTCCCATGTTTTACTTAACATATCCTTGACAGACGAATTATATACATACATACCAAATGAAAAATTATTCGATTATCTAAAAAGAAGCATATGGGATGCATGATTGATTTATGTGCTAGCTAGTTACTGAGATAATTACAATTTTTTTTTAAAAAGTTCTACTTAAAAATTAACTTTTTTCGTTTCCGGTCCACAATGGATCAATAAATAATTACTTTAAACCAAAAATTTAATATTCAGTAGTAGTATAAGAATAAATTTTTATGAAGCATAAAATATAAGAAGTAATTATAATGTGCTCTTATTTTGGTACTTCTGGTACCTTTCTTAACTTTGTGTTAATTTAATAACATTCATCACTGCTCTAAACAGCTGGCTTCATATTGCCATTTAAAAATTAAAATTTTTTATTTGTGCTGTGTTTTGTGAAAAATAAGTATAAAAATATAATAAATTATATAATCAATATTAATAAAATAAAAAATTATTATATTTGTTTTTAGTGGACGACGAAAAATTAATATTATTGGTACAGGCCTTTATAATTTTTTGGTTTGTTTTGTTTTTATTTACATTTTCTGTTGACATATGATACGTTTGTATAACTGCACATACGTACGTACGTTAACGTACGTACCGTTTTTACGACATCAACGTTTGGCTAACCAGGCCTTAAGTAAGATTTACATTGTAAACAAATAGACATAAATGCCCAGCAAAAATATCTCATATAATAATTATGTTATTATGATTTTAATATTGTAAACGAAATTATATTAATTACTTATAGTTATTCTTTACACACAAAAAAGTTTTATTCAAAGTATTTATAATAATATTAAGATTACTTTAATTTTTAAAAAGTAATGCTGCTTAGCGATAACACTATGGAATAGCAAAATACTGATAAGTAAAGAAGCTCATTTTTAATCAATACATTTTTACTTATAAAACCATATTTTACATATTTACACAACTTTTCAAAGCATTTTTTTATAAAACTGAAGCATAAATTTACCATTGACTGCAAGATGCTTTAAAAAGATTTCTCTTTAAAATTGTGTTCATAAATCAGCCTAAATGTCGTTTAAACATAAATAATGCCGAAATACCAAATTGTTAAGCAGCCATTTATTTTTATATTTTTATTAAGTTTTTTTTATGTATTTTTTTTGTTATATTTTTTGTCTTTTATTTTTTTAGTTGTGAAAATAAAAGCCTTAAAACAAACAAACTTAAAAAGAGAAAACTTGAATTGTTGTTTTTTCAAATTCTATTCTTGTTATTGCAATGTTGGGTATTTTTTTATGTTTTTATATGTTAGTCGACAACCGAGAAACGATGTTCTAAAAAACGAATTTTTAAATTTGGCCAGATGTTTTTTGTTGTTTTTGTTACAATACATGTAACACTTCAAAATATTCTTAACATACCTGCATACATATGATATATGTATGTATGTATGTGTACATTTATACATACCCAGTTGGTACAACAGGCGTACATGACATTGTCGTTTACGATGTCTTTAAGACATGTCTCTAACGGCTGTCGACAACATCGGTTAGGTGTTTGTGCACAACATTTTGTGGTCTATTTCCTTAAAGTTGTTGATGATAAATAGAACAATGGCGACATACTTGCATAGCTCATACAATGTGGATTCGACGACAACCTCAGTGATATTTTCACTCAGCCAGTCATCCATGATTTTTACGACATTTTGTTTGAAAATGTCTTTGATTAATTGTTCTCGCTGTCCTTTATGTGTCGTGAAGGATAGTCTATTGTAGTGCACCCATCCTCGAGGGTGTATTTAAGCCAGAGCCAACTGGGTATGTAAAGGGTATTTTTTAGAGAGTTGCTAGTTGCTTTTTATTAAGTTTGCTTTGAAATTTCAATATGAAACGACTAAGGCCGAGGCCACGCAATTAGCGGCAAAAAATTAAAGCATATAAAATACTACTGAAGTGGCTACGCAATGAGCAGCATTTCTGAGTGGCTAAGCGGCGCCGCTCAGGAATAGAACTTATTCTAATTTTTAGTTGATTTCTCAACGGCAAAGTATAAACATGGCAAAAGTGAATGCAGAGCTTATAATTTCACCTGTACAAAGCCAACCGCTATTATGGACAGATAGGTTACCAAATTTTAAAAATAAAAATATGGCATTTTTACAACTAACCGCACCAACCGCTCTGAAATGACACTCAGTAGTAAGTTATTAGCCGCTAAAACTCGCCGCTCACAGCTTTGTCGCTCATTGCGTGGCCTCGGCCTAATACCAGAAAAACGTGTGCATTTTGTTAAAATTTTTAATCAAAATAATTGTTCTATTCTATTGATGTCGATTTTACGTTCAGAATTTTATTTTCCAATGAAACCCATTTCTGGTTGAATGGGTATGTAAAAAAGCAGAATTACATTCACAGAAAATTACTCTTTGATGCGCTATATGGGCCGGCGGAGTCATTGCTGCAAAAAGTTTTTGTAAATTGGTGTTCCAGATTGCTCTATCTATGCTCCAGCCGTGGTGGCCACATGGCAGAAATTATATTTAAACATTAATTTCATAAAACTTTCTTTTTAATACAGCCTGGGCCCAAACCGTCACATCCGTGAACGAATAACTTGTAACATAAAAATACATTTTTCGGATTACGATATACGTGAACGTACAGCTTATTGTAAATTTCGAGATTATGAAATACGTTATTGTACTACTGAATGTATGATTTTTACGAACTGTCATCCGTTAACAAAATTCAGTGCGAGTACATAGAAAAATTTTAAAAATTTAATAAAAAAAGTAAGTTTACTAAAAAGTTATTGAATATTTTATTAATATTATTGTAATTAGATTGCAGAATTCATGAATGAATATAAATATTTAGCAAATTTGCTTCCCAATTGTGCTCAAGGACTATGAAGGTCTACGAGTTAGGACAAAACCACTTTGGCATTTAAGTATTTAAGTCTGAGTTCATCTAGCACATATACAAAACCTTTTTTAACTTTAAACGGAACTGCTTTATAAATTTACAAAAAAAAAAAGCTCGCGCTGTGATCTTTATTATTTTTTCGTCTTCCTCACTGTCGTTTTCACTTCAATAAAATACCAACACCGGTTCCGTGTTTAGCGTTTTTTATTTATATTGTATTTATATTTCAATTTATATTATTGATTTTAATTTTTGTTTTATTTTTGGCAGTCCCACATCTATTGTGAATTGAAAGTACTATTCACAGTGTTATTAAAGTTAAAAACTATTGTGATTTTTATAAAAAATTACGACAAGCTTGCAATCGTATGTTATAATTTCATTCCGTTCAATTGCCTGACTTATCACGTAATTGTTTTTGGTACGATTGTCGATACGATAACGTATGTAATGATTCCACCCCTGTTATATTGGTATTAAAAATATATTTAATTGCTTTATTATGATTAAAACTTATGTCACTCTATAAAAAAACACCCATTATATACACAGGTATTAGTATAGAAGTTTATACATACAACAATTGTATGTTTTTCAGAGGATTGTTTTCTTTAAAATTTTTTAATTCAGTTTCACTCAGTTCTCCACGTTATCGAATATAACAAGTTTAGTTCCATGCATGTTATGTTTTATTTTTTTTTATTTTGTAAAAACTAAACAATAACATATTCGATATGAAATGCCAAATATTGGCATACAAATTGTATATGATGAACAGCACTTTTAATAAAATATTGAAACTATAAATTCTGTTCAAAATATGTCTTTATTTTTATTGGCATTTACAGCATCTATGTAAACTAGAGAATTTAAAATATGTATTTTATTAAATTTTATGATTCAAATCAAAATTAAATTGTAAAAAATAAAATATAAACAACGTTTAAAACTCAAAGGCGGGTGATAAGTCATTAGTCCCAAACAAATGCTAAAATAATAATTATTCTGAATTTAGTTTTTAATATTTAAATTACAACTTTGTTTATGAAAAAAAACATTCTTCAATTTCAATTAATTAAATATTCTTAGTCAATCGCAGTAAATATTTTTATACAAAAAACTGTACCCCTGCCCTTATACTTATACTTGGTTTAACACAATAACAAAAAAGTAAAGCTAAATCAAAATGTATGTATTTTGATTTCTATTCTTAAATTACATTGTTAGAGAAGCCAAGTGTATATTTTAAATTTTATCAATGTCTGTCTAGCTTACTTTACATATTTGTTTGTTTCTCTTTTAAATTTAAAGCCAAACAAAAAGGAAAAAAGAAAGACTTTAAATACTTCTACAAACTTCTATTCAATATTGTCCTTCAATAATAATGCTTCCCTTCTTGAAGAAACTTTAACAATTTTAAAAGACAACATATGGCTTGAGGGCTAAAAGAAAAAGTAGTTTTGTGCTCCTTAAATAAATCACAACGTTTTACTAAAATATACAACAATTTTTTCATTGAGGTCATTTATGGAAAATTTAGCAAAATGTTATGTATGAAGTTTTCCGAAGGTTTCTAACAATTTTCCAGAATGTATTCTGAAAGTTATAAAAGAAAAAGGATTATATAACTTCTACCAAGCAGGCATAATAGCACTTAAAATACTTTCAGATATTAGTTTATAATGGTACATAAATATATAATGGAGCAACATCTGTAGGAGACCATATAAAATTTTGTTTGAAGGAAAGGTTTTTCTAAAGGGATGGAAAAATCATAATTTAAGGGATTTCAATTTACAATATTTACTGTTTTCTCTTGGTTCGTTAAGTACACTGTGTATGAATACACACATGAATATGGAAGAAACATATTTAAAATTAAAAACATGAACTTCATATGTGTGATATTGCAAATACAGAAAGAGTATAAAAAAGATTAGCTTTGCGGAAAATTATTGGTTCTTTAAATGACAATTTGAACACAAAAAAACTTATGAAAACGAATTACGAGTAGCAATCTATCATCTAAAATCAACCATTTAACAGGATTAAATGAAGTTGCCGTGGTCTAGTGGTTAGTGCGATGGCTTACCAAGACGATAGCTCAGGTTTCAAACCTCAGCTCTGAAATCTTGAAAAAATAGAATATTTCTTTCGGCGACTACCTCTTAGTAGTCTTCTGGCAAAAGCTCTGAGAGTAACTGATTGCTATGAGAAAGTTTCTCAAGCTTGTCGTTCGGAGTCGACTTTAAACTGTAGGTCTTGGTACTTATGGATAAAAATTGACACACACAACATGAGTGCTGCGAGAAGCTAGGCTGTAACTCTAAAACAGGGTGGTAATGCCCAATTATATATGTATGTATGTATGTAAATGAAAGTAATTCAACATTTATTGGCATTATTTTAAGCCATAAACGTTTACATCTTAGAAAGCTGAAGAAAAAAACGTTCATTAAATGCAACTCGTCAATAACATCTTCAACAACATCCTCAATTACATCCTCAATCTTGTAAAAATCATTTGGCATGAAATGAACCATGGTCTAGTGGTTAGTGTGTTGGCTTACTAAGACATGAGCCGTGGGTTCGACACCCAGCTCTGACATCTTAAAAAAAAGAAATATGAAAAAAATATATTTCTTTCGGCGACTAACTCTCAACAGTCTTCTGGCAAAAGCTCTAAGAGTAACTAATTGCCATGAACAAGCTTCTCAAGTCTGTCGTTCGGAGTCGACATTAAACTGTAGGTCCCGATACTCATGGATAAAAATTGACACACACAACATGAGTGCTGCGAGAAGCTAGGCCGTAATCCTGACACAGGGTTGTAAAGGCCAGTTATGTATGTATGTATGTATGAAATGAACAAAAAGATAAAAGTAATAATGATTGATTAACAATTATTTTTTTCATTTTTAAAATATCGTTAAAAAGAAGAAGTTTCTAAACCTCCATCACAGCATTGTGGTATGGGTTGCAGTTTCATACTACGGTAATATTGATATTGTTGTTTGGAGTACCCGCATGACCGAAAACAATTAAAAAGACCTGTAGGAGCAAGGACAAATGTTATTTCTAGAAGATTTATCAACATGATAATCACCTATAAAGCCTTACGTGGGATAATCACCTTGTCGTGGTGGAGAGGCTTATGGTGCTCAGCCGAATTAAAAGACAATCTCTTTCATGATCTTTTTTATTACCATTGCATTTATTTTCTTTTAATTCGACTATTATATCGTCGGTTGACAGGTAAAACTCACTAAGTGCTAAGTGGTCTGACTACACTTAGTGAGTTTTACTTGTCAACCGACGATATGTTAACATTGAACTGAGTGCGTATGAGCATTATTTTACTATTAATTATTAATTATACGCACAAGGTGTATACAATTTAATAAACATATGGGTCATTCCAAGTCAAATCAATCAATGGGTGTAAATTTACAAAGTTGCATTTTTATATAAAATTTGCTCCTACCACTCTAGGGAATGGAAATAGGGGTTAGGTATGTTCGGAAAAAAATTTTGAGGGTAAAATATTAGTGAGGGTCGGTCTTACATTTTATCCCTCTAGGGGCTACTCCAGAACAGTTGTGGTGCCTTTTGTGGATTTTTATTCCTTCAACCCAACCTTTGACCCCGATGAGGAGCTTACACATCCTCTCTTTTTGTATTTTTTTTTTTTTTTTTTTTTTTTGTTGAACCTTCCTTCCTTTCCGATTTGATTTTTATTTCTTGATCCAAAAAGACCTCCACTCTGAAATTTGTCAAAACTTTAGAGAAGAAAACTATCTTTGTCATAATTTTTTTTTTCAAATTTTAAAAAAGGTCGCTTTCGGAGATATAGGTTTCCGATGTATAGGTATAGGTGTATCAAAGGTAATTTAATACCCTTTCAAATGCGACTTTTACAAGATGCGTAGCTATAATGCTTTTCAAGAAAATTACAATTAAGTAATTATAACTTTGTGCATTTTTGAATTTTCTTTCCTAATTTCAAGACCTCATATTTCCGGATCCAGATGTGTTAGTATCCTTTAATTTTATACTTCTCTTAGTGTTATGATATACTTTATTCTTACCAAAAATCAGCAATTTCGAAAACAGTCATTTCAAAAACGGCATATTTTAAATTGAGTTGAGGTGGTTCAACACATATTCCTTATTTAAATGTAATTAACAACTTACTGCTCAATTCATAAAGAAAAATTTGTTCGGATTTATAGAGATATTATAGGACAAATTTTTATACACAGAAACTCAAACGACCAAGGTTTAAATCCCAGCGAAGGAGAAAAATATTAAAAAATAAATTTGCGGTTTTTCAAAAAATTATAATTTTAAAAATAACGGGTTCCCCCCGCCTCCAAGAAGTCCATCTTCACCGCTCCCTGACATTTCCAGACCATTCCACAAAAAGATCGTCACCACTCACATGCAACATCCAGATGGGACAATTGCTGTTGATCATTCAAAGGTAAAGGTATAACACTGAACTTTGAGTGATCAAATTGACAGCAATTTGTTCCACTGACATATTTATCTACCTTTCTATCTATCTATTCAAATACAATGCACTACATTTAGTAGGGGTTTACCCCTGAATATTGATCTTAAATAAAAAAAATTATACAATAATCCCTTTATAAACCTTTAATATTTTTTATGCATACAACAGTAAGTTTTTAATGATTTTTTTTTAACTTTATTTTCTAATACACAAATAAGTATATACTGTATATATGATTTTTATAAAACTAAGAACTATTTACAAACAGTACTTGGAAATCTACATATACGTTATTCTAAAAATAATATTTGCTTCAAAAATAAACTGATTAAGTCTAATGAATATATAATTAAAACTTTTGCAAAATATTACCTTCTACGAAGTGCCCAACACTTCAAAGTGATGACATTTATACATGCAAATGAAAGTACTGAAAACATGCAAACATATTTTGCAAAATGTCATGCGATATGTACATTTTTGTTATAGATTTACTCATAAAAAAATAAGACTTTATAAAAGTCTCTTGGTAATTATAAAGCTTATGTTCCAGTATATATTTCATTAGAATTAAAAACAAGTTAAAGTACTGAAGTGTAGACTAATACAGAGGAAAGAAATTTTTTAAAGCAAACTATAAACAAATCAATTCAAGGTAATGAAGAGGTAGCTTTCTACTTAGTTTATAGTAAAAATTCAGCTTAATATAAAATTATGTGTACATGAATGCAACTAATAATATACAGTTTTATTTTTACAACCATATTTAGATAAAGGACTTAGAATAAAAGAAATATTTTTAAAAAATTTTTTTAAAAGTCGTAAACATAGAACGTTTATGGTATGAATATTATACAAAGCTTTAAAAATTAAATTTTAGTTTATCCAAAAATAAAAAATAAATTAAACAATTCGTAAGCATGTAGCTGAGAAAAAAACAAAACTGGGGGTAAATTACGGCATTTGATATCGAACGAAATTTGTATGAAAATTGTTTTAAAATTGTTGGAAATTTCGCTCGATATTGAATGCCGTAATTTGCCCCCTGATTCAATTGACATTAATTATGATTATTGAATTAAAAAAATACTACAACATTAGCATAGTTTGAGGCGTTGTATAGGTATATATGTTTTCACACACACCAAAACGAAAATTAAAAATTAATTATATAGCTTTAAGTAAACAATTAAATACAAAAAAACTATGGTCTAGTTAGTGTATTGGATTACTAAGACGAGAGAACTCCAGTTTAAGCCGCGGCTCTGACATCTTGAAGCAAAGAAGTATGAAAAAATATTTCTTTCTATGACTACCTCTTAGCAGACTTCTGGCAAAAGCCCTGAAAGTAACTGATTGCTTCTCAAATCTGTCGTTCGGAGTCGACATTAAAATGTAGGTCTCGGTACTCATGGATGAAAATCAACACAAACTACATGGCTGCTGGCAGAAGCGGGGCCATAGTTCTGACACAGGGTTGTAAAAGCTAAGTATGTCTGCGTTTTAACAAAAAATGTGTGATTGAATGTATTTAAAGTATTTTATTGATAAATTAAACAAAATAAATACGTATAAGTATGCGAGTAGTTCTATTATTAACAGTCTTCAACAGTCAATTATTTATGATTACTCAATAGCTATCGAACTTACTCTACTTTAAGAGTAACTTCAAAAAGGCTTTATATTAAAAAATAAAAAATATTTTTCGACTTATTGGCAAATACATTTAATATGATATGATATGTATGCCTTTGGGAAAAAGTCTCCTGACGAGTCTCTTAAGCAGAGACGAAATGGCCATAGAGACATGCTCATCCCCAAAAGCATACATTTCATATCACAGTAAGTACAAAATTTATAAAGTCTTATTTGAGTCGATAGAATGATCTACTACTATATGTAAATGTTGACCGAGTCTACTCCTCAAATTGTTCACTTGCTGGATCCAACTTTGACATACTGTCTTCAACATATCAGTCGGTGTCACATTAATAAATTATTCAATACTGGCTTCCAGCACGTCAACTATATGTCTTAACATACTCCCACAAAAATTTTCTTAATGCGTTAAATCGCACCACCGGTTCCCAATGTAAAATAAACTCTTAATTGCGATATTGTATTGCGTATTTGCATTTTTGGTAAAAAAAATTAATTTGTAATCATAGTACTGCAGTGGTTTTATTAACAGTATTATCCTGGCTTCGTCGTATTTGAAAAAGTATGATTCATGGATGCCATCAAGTCATAATCCATACCAGCCAGTGCATTTTTAGAGATAAATTGTCAGCTCTTGCAATGCTTCTGACTGCTGTTCACACTAAATATGACAATTTTGCTTGTTCATGTATTAATCCACTCCGAAATGAGCATCGTCGCTGAATACAATTTTTCGATAAAAAGATGGATTACCATCTAACATTGTCATTACTCATTCACTAAAAGGTAGCCGTTGACTTATCTTGTACTTTCAGTTCTTGCACCAACTGTATTTTAGTTACTAATAATTTTCCGTGCAATGGAATAACAGAGGCCCAAATGCTGTGAATAACTCCACATCGAAAGTTCAATGTCATTGAGAACACTAATGTGTATAGCTGCGATATTTCTCTTTGTCCGCTCTATAACTATGCATATTAAATAATGTAAATTTAGTGTAAAATATAAGCACAAGTTTAAAAAAACCACCTCATAATTTAGCCCAAACTGATCATAAAATGGATGATATAAATGATGAACTTTCTTAACCAAACATGAATTTTGATTATAAGCGTTTTATGTTTGTAAGTTTATTCACAGTTACTCAAACGAAATTCAAAAACTTCATCTCCAACTGTTCTCAAGATAAACTAAAATCAGTATTAAGTTTTTATGAAGGTTCCATAGACTGTTTATTATTTCTTTTGATTAAGAAATCATTGCAAAATTAATCTGAATTCATTTAGTAAAATTTAGTTTTTAACTAATTAGGGCCTTCATCATGAACCAAAATTATTTAACAAAAATTATCCTGAACGAATCTATTATTAAAGCTCGTATTTCCCGATTTTGTAAAAAAAAGTAAATAGATTGTGTTGTCATTAATATATAAGTATGCTAAAATCTACTCATATATCTTTTATTAACTTACGCCAACATGTCACGAATATTTTTACAACTCTAATACAGCAATCAGTGCGAGAAAGCTAAAGTTTACATATTCGATTAAATTGTTTCTACTTTTTCTTTAAAGTATGCAAACTATAATAATTATTTGCTAAAATTAACAAAAACGCATATCTCCACTCTATTCTGTAGCTCATTTTTATTTTGACAAAATCTATTGCAGATATTTTTGTTAAACATCAAAGTCAACAAATACCCAGACATTGTTTAATTAAAACCAAAATGCAAACAGGCTTTTAACAATAAACTCCCCAAAAGCAAATACTCAAATAACAATGTTAATATTAGACCCTAAGCTTAAAAGTAAATAGACGACTAAATGATTGTGCGGATATTGCCCCAAAGTGTTAGAACAACCACAACAGTGATGACCACATTGATGGGAAAACGTCGGCAACAAATCATGTGACATCAAAAAGCTATGCAGACAACAAAAAAAATGAAGGAAACAATTTCATTCATTGAATACAATAGCATTAACACAAACAACAATTACTACTGCAGCATATAAAAAACTGACAAAAAGTGTTAACATTTTTCTACAGGAAACGGAAACGGACATGCATACAGAATTACGCGAACGCGCATTCATGACATACAGTAGCAGACAAAGAAATAACGAAAAAAGAAAAAAAAATGAATTGAAATGAAGGAAAATTATTCATACTCACTATAGCACTAAAACAATCATATATAATATATAGTTACACATGCATACATACAAATACTAATAAAGCCATATGTAAATACTACAAAACACACGCAATTTGAAATCAGCCGTCTGCAAGTAAAATAAAAGGCTGCAGTGACCAGTATGAGCTCTTGGTTCGTTGGCTGTCATAGCATAGCAGAGGATGAAAGACCATTATTGCGTTTGGGAGTTTAATACTGGCACCGTATGTCTGTATGATTGCTATCGTACCCACAATTTACATTTACAAACATACACAAAAAAAAAGTGATAAAAAAATAGTTTTTATTTATATATGCAAAAAGGGTCGCATAAAGTAAAAGTGTGAAAGTTAAATTTTATTTTTTTTTTTTTTTTTTGTATGGTGAAAAACCTCATGCATGTGTCTTTTACAGGCACACATATATGTATATACATATGCACAAACTTTTATTATACACATTTTTTCATAAAAAATGGCAATTAGCATTATTTAAACTTTTTTCAGAATTAATTGAGAGTTTTTTTCTTATTATGTAAATATGACTCGTTGACTGGCAGTTATTTTAAAAACTCAGTCTTTGAGTTAAAACAAGGAATCTGTTGTTTTTACAGTGAGTCAAAGTTATAATTTTTTCAAGCATTTGATTTGCAAAACTGTATATTGCTTATAAGTGATTAGTGTGTAGTTAAAACGTAAAAAACCCTTTTTATAGATTGAAAAAAAAATAATTTATGGGAAGATTTACTAACATGCCACTAACATATAATGGTTTATTAAAATAAACTGAGTAAGTTACTTATAAATGATAATTATAAATGATGAATATGATTTCATGAACTTGAAGTGGTTTTATAAAAATTACAAAAATCTATAAAAGACTAGCATTGCCAGAATTTTTGGAAGTAAAATATTTAAAAAATGTTTATGTGAAAAAATTTAGAAAATCTGTAGTTTATTTATTTTAAAAGTCTTCAAAACATTTGGAAACCCATTATTATATCACTTATTCCAATATGTATGCGTGCGTTCTTCTTTTAATTCATATTTTTTCCAGTAGCATTACAAAAAAAAACTAAAAAATTAGCAGAAGCAATAAAAGACAAATAGCAAATTCGCAAGTGACTATTTCAGTTAAACATTCATATTCATAAAAAAGTAAAATAGATTTGAAATTCATTTGAATAAATGTCTATAAAAGCTTTACACTAAATCACATATGAAATCCATTTTTATAATTAGGGCTGTGTGTTACTGCTCTAGTACATGTACACTAGGGTGTCCCAAATAAAATTAAAAATTGGAATTCGTGGCAAGATCATTCTTAATTTGGATACTCATAAGGTAAAGTATTTTTGAGAATTTTTTCAGATTTTTCGGAAGTGGTTTAGAGGTCGCGCAAATTGATTTTTAATCAAAAATCGAGCTTTTTGGGCTCTATTTAAATTTTGGTTATGAATTCATAAAAAATCGATATTTTCTCGACTTTTGAGTCAATATTGTCAAAGAAAATATTCCGATCTTTAATTTTATGTGCATAAATAATAAGTTTCGGCAATGATTTTGCACTTTTTGATACATTATATAACAGTTTTTCCTAAACTTTCAACAAATATCGAAAACAATGGTTTATAACTTTTAAAATTAGTATAAAGACTAAAAAAACTAATGATGCAGTTTAAAAGATTATTAAGTTTTAAATAAGTTAGCAGAAAAAAAATAAATTTTCTTTTACCGTTTTCGAGTTGTACTCTTTTAAAGCTTTATACCCATTTTTAATACTGTGTGAACTAGGTTGGCATCGGAATTAAATATACAACAATTTTATAAACAACAACAAAAAAATTTGATTTTTTATAAATCATTTATTGGGGTTCTTGTAATGTTGCTCTATGCCCTGCGGTAAATACTGAAAGTCTGTTTCAGAAGTTGTGATATTAAAATAACTACTAGCCAAGGCCACACCACGTTCTGCGACATCATTTACAACTTGCAATTATTGAACTCTGTGTTTTGCTTCCTGGAATGCCTTAAAAAACAGATAAGTGCTTGACAGTAAAATAGCGGTTTTTTTATTAGTGCTTGAGATAAATTTTACGGCTTGAGATAAAATGTTTTATGCTGGAATCTAACGGAAAATGTTCAATTTATGTGTGCGGACATGACAAGCTCTAATACAAAACGGCGGATCGGGGCATGTGTTTTACTTCTCCAAAAATTAAAAAAAGACGTCATATCTTTGGCATGTCGCCACTATATGTTAGAACTAATTACTTTTAGTAATTTTTCCTTCTAAATTTAAAAATTATGGATTTCTATCTCTACTCTTTCAAACAATTTTTTTTTTTTTTTTTTTGTTTTTTATATTTTTAATAATTCCTGTTTAGAAAATAAGTTAAGACGATGACTAGTATTAAAATTATGTAATATCTATGGATTACTTTATTCAACTATAGAAATTTTTAGGGTTTTTGTAGATAATCGAATAGTTAAAGGTGTAAAGATATGTTCAATTATGGTTTTTCGGGAACATTTTCTTTTTAATGAAACCAGCTGGCCTAGGAAAATAGGCGAGGAAGGGGGAAAAACTGTATGGGACTGATCTGGTATCTGTTTGAAAAAAATAAAGGTCCTACTTTAATAATGCGAACCGTAAGGCAATCCGTTGCTGTTAATTGATTATTCAATGATCAGTGTTATAACTTCACCACTGAATAATCCAACAGCAATCAACCCCATGAAACCAGCACAATAAAGTTTAAATTAGAGGAGGAATAAAAGATTAAAATAATATTGGAGATGATGATGTTGTTGTTCTTCTTGATCCAATTTCTGGAATAATTCTCGGTTATTGCTCTTTAACTGCCTTTCTGGCTTGTGCGACCTTGCTAGAGAGCTATTGCTCTCCGCCAGCTTAGCTAGTTGAGTCCTTGCAGTGTAAGCCTCTGAACCGTTGTTCAAGATGATTATCCCACAGAAAGATATGGCCCCCCAAATCGAAATATTGGTTTTATCTATAAAATTTCCTTCCGACAAATACTTTTTTTTTTAAATTATGACTTCCTTCTCATTCTCAATTATAGATTGCATACGATCGTTTTTAAACATATTCTAATTTTTTTATCAAAAATCTGCCGGATTCAAATTTTTTTGTTTTTTTCTCCCTTACCTCTATGTTTTAATAAATTCTTTTGTTTCAGGTTTAGAGATATAAATTTGGAGTCATTAATTTTATTAGTATTGGCAGTAAATGCAAAGTAAATTGTAAGATTATCATAAAAGTGCGATATCGATCATATACAACTGTCTCTAATGAAACCTATAGAAAAAAATATTCATATTAAATCATTTTTCATATTATATATCAGGAAAGATAACAGCTCACATACTCAGTGAGACGCTCACCATCAACATCCACCGACAGATAGAGCAATTGCTTTTGATCATTCAAGGGTGAAGGTCTTTGAGTGGTCAAATTGACAGCAACTTGTCTCATCAACAACAAAAAAGCCTATAATGTACTTAATTAACTCCAATACATGCAAAGCATGAGAAGGCGTCTACCCCTGAGTATTGATCTTATAAAAATAAAATATTATCATTAAAGGTGTCTCCTGTTCTACAATAAAGTATAAAATAAGACTTTACTGATCCCTATGTAACAAAACAATTTTACACATCTTTGGTAAGCCCTACTCTTGAGTACGGATCTATTATATGGGAACCAAACTGCCTCACAACGTTAACATAATTAAATCTGTATAGAAACGCTTTCTTTTATTTTGCTTTAGAGAACTGGTGTGGAACTCATTCGTTCTTCCTTCACATGAGAGCAAACTGTCTGCACTGAAAAGTCGAAGAACAATGCATTCTTTCCTTTCAAGATTAATAAGTAGTGAAGTCTATACTGAGTATTTGTTAAGTAAAGTTACTTTTAATGTTCCAATTAGACCGTCCCTAACTTACATTTATTATATTTAAGATTTCATCGTTCAGCCTTCAAAGACTCCCTTCGTCAAATATGTTTGAAGTTTGATTAACTTTATCATTCAATTGATCTTTCTGAGTTCAAATAATATTTTAATTAATTTTTTATTTTTATCAAATAATATTTTCAACTCAGTTTATCGGTAGGAAAATAGTATTTGTAGCCTTTTAAAATCACTGTGCCTTTAATATTTTAACCACATTATCTTTTCATTGTTGTGGTGATAATAATGTTAATGAGTTTTTATTCTCCTTATGTGACCGAAAGTAATGAAAAGTGCAGAGAGTTTTTTTGTAAGATTGATTGAATTGTTAATAAGTTTTTCTCGGTCATGTTAACAACTGCATTAATTTTTACAAATATAAATAATTGCAACGAATTATTCTTAACAATTTTAACGTTTTTTAACTTTGAATTACAAATAAATAAAAAAGGATTTATTTGAAAAAATGTTAAGTTGCAATTAAAGTTGCAATTAAAATCCATGGGTTTTTCTCATAAAATAATTTTAATTTATGTTAATGAATAAAATTTTTATTCTTCTGTATTTGAAATGTAATAGTAAAATACCCATATTTTTAAAAAATAATATAGATCCGTGTGTTATACGGTATATATGTAACTTGTCAAGAACTAATTGTTAAGTTTTTCAGTAGAAGGAGGGTCATAAACTATCTTAAGAAAATAAGTTCTTAATCCACATTTTTTTTTTATTAAGACCAATACTCAGGGGTAAGTCCCTATTGATGCTGTGCATTGTACAGGAATGAGACAAATTGCTATGAATTGATCATTCAAAGGCCAGTTTTATACATACCTCCATCTTTGAATGATCAACAGTAATTGTCTCATTGTTGATTGTGTGGTGAGTGCCTTCGCTAAGTAAGTTTAGCTGTCATCTGCTACTTCCCAATCAATAGATATCGCTTTTCTCCTGATCATTCGTCTTTGTTGTTGATGGTTAATATGGAATAGAGTGGAATGTTAGGGAGAGGTTTCTTTTTTAATGGACTTCTTGGAGTGGAGGGGGACCTCTTATTTTATAAATTATAATTTTGAAAAAACGGCAAACTAACTTTTTAATTTTTCACATTTGGTAGGATTTGAACCTGGGCCGTTTAATTTTGTGCGAGCGCTCTAACCACTATACCACGTACCCCCGCTTATAGAAATACCAACTCAAAAAACATTAATTGTATATTCTTTAAGTAGATTTTGTTGACCTTCCATGTCAATCACTTTCAGGCTTATGAATTTTTTGCCTGCCTTGAAGAGATTTATATTTTTCGTTCTTTTTTACACATTTACACATATATGTGTCAGTATATGTGTATATAACAAAAGCCTACTGTCAGTCAAGTTTCAAAATATTGGGATATATTTTTTATTGATATTTTTGGTTTTGTTTTTGTTTCATGTCTTACAATATTTAGTAAAATAATTTAAAACATTATATTTAAAGTAAATAAATGTAACTTTAAATTATAGAAATTCTTTCTCTGAAGTTAATTATATGATATGTAGAGTCATTTGATTTGTTTATTCAAACTATGTACAGACTTTTTAACAAAATTACTGCAAACGTTCTAATAATTATTAAATATTTAGTATTTTTGGTTCATTGTCCCAATATTAAATGAGAATTTGGAATTAAAAATTTTAGTGATTGAATTTTAATGAACTTTACCGATTTGTCGATTTTTCTTTAACTTTGTATAGGATTAAAGAGAATTTTAAAAGTTTTCTAAATACCTGATATTGTAATTTTTTACTTTAAAGAATGTTAAGCTTTACACATTAAAATAAAAGTACTTTGCTTCGTACATCACTTGCAAAATGTTGTAATTTGGCTTCATACTGTTCTATTTAGACTATCAGCAATTTTACTGATTTCACTTTGCCGGTGGGAATGAGTTTCATTTATTTCTTGCAAATGGATCTGATCATTAAAAGGTTCTGAATATTATTCTTTAGATTAACATGAGCTTAAGTTGCATCTTTTTAAATGTTAACATAACGTAAAAGTTCTCATTAATATCACAAGGCTTTAGGCTCATCTAAATCCCTCTTATGATCAGCATTGGTAGCATTTACTTTCGCGCCTCAAACAGCGGCATGTTTTTCGTACAGACGGGTATTTCCTTTAGCAAATAAATAATTTTTAGTCTTCTTGTCCAACATAATCATAACTTTTTATCATTCATTTTATTCTCAAAGCCTACTTGACTTTTTCATCTCACGGGTAATCTAATAAATTCAAGACATTATTTAACTAATTTTAATACATAGATTTAACAATGGTGGCGTCTATTCCGTTGTTTGTGTACAATATATGGAGAAAAAGGTATGTAAAGCATGTAAAACGCTTACTAAAATAATGCCTAATACAAGAGGACCAACATTTTTTAGACGAAAAATACTAGCAGCGGTAGTCGTAAGCATAGTTCTCTATGCTGTACCAATTTGGCCAGACTGCTTGAAGTTAAAATCTTATCGAACTAAAATAGGATCGGTATATAGACTTACTGCCTTGAGAGTATGCTGTGGCTACAGGACTATCTCTGACTAGATAGCATTTGTAATTTCGGGTATGATCCACGTTGACATTTGAGCAGATAGGCAAGGAACAAAGGTATAAAAGAATAGCAGAGAAGGTGGCCAAACACAGACCAGGGGGAGGTGGACATATAATCTAATTCCTAATTTGAATGAGTGGCTTAAACGCTGCCATAGCGATATAGACTATTACCTGTGCCAAATTTTTACTGGACATAGACCATACAGACAATATTTACATCGCATTGGACTTTGCAGTTCACCGCTCTGTCCACACTGCGACTGAGCTGTACAGTATGCCAGGCATGTGTTTTTGGAGTGCCAAAGATATGGAGAGTTGGAATGTAGAATATCGTAAATTTTATGACGTTCTCGAAAGTACTATGGAACAAGATTACTACATATGTGAAATTGGTTCTTAAGGCACTTTGTAGGCTTTCTCAGACTGTAGAATAAATACAGATATGCTCGATCCAATGAGAAAATGCTTGACGGCGGTACCATTAGACTGATTTAGTGTATTTTAGGTGTTTTAACGGGTAAAGGTCCCGTACTGCGTCTTTCGATGATTTCACCTCGTACATAATTGGCAATTACAACCCCGTTTCAGAGTTATTGCCTAGCTTATCGAAGTACTCATGCTGTGTGTGTCTATTTTTATCCATCAGTACCGGGACCTACAGTTTAAAGTCGACTCCGAACGACACTCTTTGAGCGTTTTTATGGCAATCAGTTACTCTCAGAGCATTTTCCAGAAAACTGTTAGGAGGTCATCGCCAAAAGAAAAAATTTTTCAAATTTCTTTTTTCAGAATGTAAGAACTGGGGTTTGAACCGAAAGCTCTTATATAGTAAGCCACACACTAATCACTAGACAACGGAGACGTGTTTCGGTTTCTTAATTACGAACAAGTTCTAAATGGTCATTTAAATTCTTCTGAAAACAACAATGACATGTAGAACTTGAAGGACTGGCCTACCTATCAGAATCTGTTCTTGAAATTGTACTATTGCCACCGGATTGAGACCTGAGCGTGGCAGTATCTGCACGTTTTGACTTTGTTGCCATTGTTTCATCAATTCTTTAGTTAATTTTAATTTATAAAAACTGCCTCTCTTTGTCCACTTGAAAGTTTGTTTTGTGATCTATTATTATCATCAAAAATAAATTTAGTTTAATCTGTGCAAAAAGTAATTGTAGTTTTTTTATGAATAAAATATTTAAAAAAATCCATTAAATTTATAAATTTAAAAAAATTTTATCAAAATATATGAAAATTTGTTTCTTTTCGCTCGTATTTTGATATAATAATAAAATTCTATATAACGAGTATGAAAATGTATTTTTTTTTTCATATACTGAAATATAAATTCCAATTTTTTGTATTTCTATCCACCCACCCAATTAAATAAAATCACATTTGTTACTTTTTTCTGTTTTTGAATAGAGGGAACAAATGATGACTTACTAATATAGACAGCATTTTTACCATTCAGATCGAATTTTATAGATAGAGTTAAAAAAAACAACAAATATGAAATAAAATATGCAATACAGAAATCTACAACAAAAGCAATACAAGTAGACGAAACCTGACTTTATTTGGTGCCCTACATACATATAAATATATAGTATGTATAAATATATGTCATATTAAAATTTTATTTATTTAAATTACAATATGTACCCATAATTATGAAAGTGTTCTAAGTCATATATTTCTTAGGTCGCTATATTTAATAAATTGCATGAAAAAAATTTATAATTTTGTTACATTATGCAACATTTTAATTTTTAATTTTACTAGGGGACCCTATGTCCTTTTCCAGGCAAAAAATAAGAAATCTTTCATATAACGAATGAACTTTAGCTGTCCTAAAGATACACAAAAATTCATATTTAGTTTGTATGGAAAGAATCACGATCACTTGTTTAATTCCGCTCACTTTCTGACTAATGATTTTCCATGACTATGTAATCATTGGGACTAAATTCAGAAAGTTTAGCTTTAACCTTTCTCAAGGTATGCAACAATGAATTTTTAGTTTGTATTGGATGAACCACGCCCAATTGTCCAACTCAGTTCACTGTTGAGATGATGAGTCAGTGCAAAAACCATTTTTCTTATTAAGTTTACGAAAATTTCAGTGGAGTCCACTTCCTTAATGATTCATTCATGAACAATATGGTATCAATTAAAGAACAAAACTTATAAAAGAACGGTTAGAGTATCAAAATTGGTAAAAAGAAGCGAACAGTGTGTTATCGAAACAACAACGGTTGGTAATTAAGTGATATCGTCTTGTTATTGTAATACTGATACCAAATGGTATGAATTTCGGTAGTTTATGTAGTTTAAATAAATTGTAACATGAAGTTATTCGAACCAAATTTAGAAGCTTTACCTTTAACCGTTTTCAAGATATACAAAAATGAAGAACAACACAAAAACGATTTGAGGCTTCAGTTGAAATCTTTCTATATGTTTCAGAGTAACGGGGTGATATGCGTAAGTAGATTAGATTTAATCAATGGAAATTTATTGTGAATATGAAATTTTGTGTGAATTTCATACGAAAATATTGTTGTTAAAGTTTGAATTGACTTAGACCATTTTCAAAATTGACTGAATGTCCTGTAAATGCCTTAAGACAATTGGGGGATTCAAATAGTCGCTTTAAAATTATGTATCTTAACATGAAAAAATATGATTGCTGTGAACACCCGTCATAGTTCAGTCAGCTGATATAAAAAAGTAATTCATATTTCCAACGGCGGTTAGTAGAAAAGCGTCCAGTGGCTGCAAGTCAAATTAATTATAAAAACAAAATATTCGCATTTGCATGTAAAACCTCTATATATGTATGTATATAATTTCGTTGTTTGTCCGGATGTCTGTATGTTCAATTCTCTTTCCGCAGCTTTTGAAGCCGTCTGACATCGCAGAAAGCTGAAATGTCCACATGTGCAAGACGGAGCCAGATTTTTGATTTTCCGACTATGGTGAGTTTGGCTATTGAATTGTCCCTGGCAGGGACGGGCTTTATGACCAGTACGTTTATAAAAAAAAAATTTGTAATTTTTTAAAAAGTAATTCAGTGTAAGGACATAAGAGTGTGAAAATTCTTTTACCATATTTCTACACTTCGTAAATTTTGACGACGGCATGTAAATATTATCGCCGTCTAACTAAATAGCTTTGGTCATTCAACTCTGCGTTTTATTGCCAATTTATGACAAAACGATAAGCATAGCTTGAAAAGTCTTATTGTTTTATGACTTTTTTATTCACAGTCCAACAACAACTTTATAAATTATTTAAATATTTTATAATTTTATGACAATATGGCATGGTAGGACACCGTTTGAATCCCCCAAATAAAGAATTTTGTCTTTTATTTGAAGCAATACCTTAAAAGAAGTAACTCGTGAACATATTATATGTTAATTATATGTAAGCAGTAATCAATTTTTATCATTATTTAGAGTATTTAATGTGTTCCTGAAAAACTATGTATAGTAAACACATGATATCTTTATGTTTTTCTTCCTTCAGTGATTTAATGATGGTATATGCTTGAAGTTATTTAATTTTTGGTCTTCCCGTTTTTGAGGTAAAAGATTTAAAATGTGTAATTTAGAACCAACTAAAGAAGTTTCATAGAACATTTTGTATGTACTTAAATTTTTCAAAAATCAAATCCATTGAATCTGCATTTTAAACGCAGATAATTACAGCAAACACAGTTAATTAATGTCATAGTTACTAGGGTGATCGACACGGTTTTAATAATCAGTTTTTCCGAGTTTTTTTTTTTTTTAATGTATGTTGCGGTTTTTTGAAATCTTCACTTTTCGAATGTCGAATGAACCATTACTTTTTTTGTGAAATAACGGTTTTTTTAAATCTCTTTCTATATATGCATGTATAAATCTACAAAAATACACGCAATTCACATCATGATTTTTTAGAAGCTATACTATCTTTTATACTTCTTTGAAAAATCTTCCAAAATCCTCTGACAGTCACATCATACTTTTAAAGCCTGAATTTTTTTAATTTTTTTCATATTAAGAAAGCACAATTGACACTTCAAAAGAATACAAAAATTAAGAAAAAGGAGATATACAAAAACATGCAAGACAACAAAATTGGTGCTTTTTTCAGCACCTCTGCCTTTTTTACACCTCTGACCAACAAGAAAAAAGTCATGTACAATGTGATTTTATTAAAGCATGAAAAAAATCATGATGTGAATTGAGTGATACTTTCTTTTCATTGGATTTTGTAGAAACAAATTATTATAATTTTTCATAACAGCTGTTTGTGTTTTTCTCTTTCTCCAAGGATAGATAGTTGGTACGGCAATATTTTATTTATTAATGTTTCATAATATAAGCCATATTTAATTTTTCTTTACAACAATTTTTTGTAATTTATTTTCTGTTAAAGAGAAAGAAATTTAAAAAAAATTAATAAGTAAAAGTTAATGCTTAATTTTTAGTTTCCCATCTCTGATTTTTTCTTTTATTTGTGTAAAAAAGCAACTCTGATAAAACGAAAATCTTATTGTTTAGAAAAATTTCTAAAAATGATGACAGCCATACGACTGTCAAGTTTTCCATTCATATTTGTTGACACTTCATTACATATTGTTTTTACACTATTCTAATTTTTAATTTTATCTCAGTTTTTGACATGTCATTATCCTCAGTGGGATAATGTAAAACCAACTTAACGTAGCCGTGGCTCCGAAAACAATTTAGTCTATATTTATGTTTTCTAAGTATATATTTATGCCCGTATTCATAAAAACTATTTTAGGTTTATTGAGGACTTATTTGACAAATTTCTATGCATTACTTGCCAAATAAACCTAAAATAGTTTTTATGAATACGGGCATTTGGATATAAAATTTTAATAGATAAATAGACAAATGGATGAAAATGTACAATTCGGTTTTTGAAGTAATCAAACGATATATACATAAGAATGTACAAACATCAGCCCAAGCCAGTCTGGAATAATATAGGGTGACATAACAAATCAACATTTATATTCAGTAGACGCAATGCATGCAAATGACAATTTATGCGAATAAGAATTATTATATGAAAAATATCAAATAAAATATATAAATTTATGTATGTATGTATGTCAGAGGTACTCAAATATTTTCTTTTTTATACATAACAAAAGAATAATAGTAATCCAACAAAGCTCATCACATTATCCCTTTTTTTCATGAACAGAATAACATGAGAAAATTTCTATAACAGTTAGTACAGAAAAATAAAACAATTACAAAAATTTGTTATAAGAAATGGTAACAGATTTTATGTGGAATTTATTTTTCGAAAATGTAGTTATAATATAACTGTGTGTTTCATTAATCATTTGTTAAAAAAGAAATATTTTTAAAGTAAATTTGCCTTAGTTTGGAATTTGTGGTCGTCTGTCATATTGCTTCAAAAAAAAGTTGTTAAATAATCAAAATGTAACGATTACAACATTTATATTTAATAAAAACAGCAATAAAAAAAGGAATAATTGCTTAAAAATACAGAGAAACCAAATCAGTACTTTATGAGTGAAATAAATCGATTTTTGCAGGTATTGAATTACTCCTACTCCTACCACTACAAATCAAGTTACTAAAATTTCTGTCTTAATATCTGTATCAGTCAGCCGAAAAGTTTATATCACTTAGACGGGATTTACAATGTAGAAATTGTATGGCAGACATTTTTCAATTCTCTTTTGATCTTGTCTAAAACTTTTACAATGTAGAACTTAGAAGACAAACAATATAACCAAAAATTACGAAAAGTAGAAAAGAAAATAAAAACATGTAAGGTACAAACTTCCGTGTACTACACTCTTCCCAATTTCGTCACCATTTCTACAAGTTTCGTCTGTCTATCTTCCAATTTCCACATTGTAAATCCCGACTTATTCACATTACATGATGAAATTATAAGGTGATATAAACTTTCTGTCTGGCTGTTTTTTGTTTATTTAATTTTGTACTGGTAAAATGTCAAATATTTTTCGTAAACAGCAAAAGCAAGCTAAATAGCACTAACATAGGTTTATATAACTAGACCTGAACACATTTGTTTTAAATGAAATAAAGCTTCAAACAATTTTTTTATAAATTATTATTTTATATTTTTATACTTTTTATGTTGAAAGATTACTTTCAATAGTCATAAAGGGTTTTTGCATATTTTAATGGCTTCAAAAAACTACTTATAACTAACCAATAACACTTAACCCGACCACTCACGTTCAGTTTTAACTGTCAGTTTCAACTGTTCAGTTATAACTGACAGACTTAACTGTGAACTGAGATGTACACACCCGTGCAGTTCAATACTTCAGTTTCGAACTAGCAGAACGGTTTGGCCGCTCTCGGTATACTTTTTGTAATTTTACAAAAAAAAATAAACAGCGCAAACAGTGGTGCAAGAACGAAATTTATCTTTCCACATGATAAGCAATCTCGCTGGACACAAATTGAACTCAGAACGGTACAGTTTAACTGAAGTGAACAAGTGAGAGGGTCACTTCAGTTGAAACTGTCATTTAAAAATATGAAAATTTTAAATTTGTCAGTTAAACTGAACATTTGAGTTGAACTATCAGTTATTACTCACATACGTACAGATTTAATTGTCAGTTTCAACTGTTCGGTTTCAACTGCTCAGTTAAACCTGTACGTGAGGTGCCTGTCTTAAACATATTGAGTCTCTTTTTGTATTAAGTGTGAGTTTTTTTTTATACTGAGTGTTTTGACAATTTATATGTATATTGTACAAAAACAATGCTTGTTGTTTTTGGAAAAATATTAGTTGTTGTAGAATTAGCATCACCTTATTACTAGATACGCCTTGTTTACAATATTTATATTTCATCATGCCATATTAGACTGCAGAACAACATAATAATGGGAGAAGTGTAACCAGAATTTCAAATACTACTAGTATAGAGGAACACTATAGAAAATCAAAATTTTAATATGTAGCTGCAAATTATTGTAGATTTCAAAAACATTGAAATCTCTTTTAAAAAAACCGATTCTTTTTTGTTCTAATTTGTTTAATGTCAAAAGAAAATTTAAATTTAAATTTGTTTAACAACAAAATGATTAAATAAGAAGAAGAAACAAAATTTTCCCAAGCAGAAGTAAAAAGCTGTTATTGTTTTGGTAAAGCGAGACTACCTTATAACGATTATAATAATGTTTATTTTTTCATGTCAATTGTTTTTAAGGCGAATTGATTGTATGCATAATAAAAAAAATAGTATCTGACTGTTGTTTTTAAAATTGTCAATAATTTTTTTTTTCTTTAATTATTTTAGACGGACACAATTTCGCACGTTTTACTAGGATTTTGCAACAAAAACAAAACGTTTTCTTTTCTACTGACATTTGGCTAAAACATCATTTAAGCGATTTAAAAATTTTTAGAAATAAAATCAAACTCCGTCGAAGAAAAAATGAACTGTTCGATTTGTAATGTGAATAAAATTAGTCCTGAAATCTCACCTTCTGGTGGTTTTCTATGTGGAAATGGACATTTACAATGTTATGAGTGCAATACAGTACAGCTGGGTCTATGTTACATTTGTGGTGACAACACAAAATTTTTACAAATGTATTTTAATACGAGTGGTTTTAGTTTGCCAGCAGAGCAGGCGGGTCGTTTACCTACAGCTCCGTCGCTTAGCTTGCAGTCAAATTTCGCCATAAGAGAACTCCCAATATGTTATGCAGTTTTTAAAAATTATACAACAGCAAATGGAATACAATCACCCATAAAGGAGGAGATTTTAAATACAAAAAAGAACTCCCGGGAGACTTTGGAACATGTAAACAGAAATTTTGCCAAAACGAAAACGAATGAAATGTACACTGCAGAAAATTTTGAAAACAAACATAAAATTGAGGAATCTTCACAAATTTCAAGTTCACTTTCTAGAGAATCCCAAGTTGGTTGTGCTTTTTCGAAAAAGCTTATAGATGATGTGGAAAATCAATCACAATTAAACGAAGAGCATTTAAGTATGAGGGATTCTAAAGAGTTATTAAATCAATGGAACGAAAGTAAAGCAGAGGGTGAAACAAATAAATGTGTGGAAACTTTATTTATTGGTTCAGCGCCGGTTAAAAATTTCATATCCCCAATTCAGAACTCTTTTAAAAATTTTAACAGTTTTAGTACACAAAATGTAACGGATCATTTATCCGAAGCTTCGGGAGTTAAGAAAGAGAATATATTTTTATTTGAAGAGGTATGTATGTAGAAGATTTCTTTCCAAAAATGTGTTTCCAAAACTTGCCTTATTTTTAAAAAGCTTCGAGTTTATTTAAAGCTTTTACTGTTTTAAAAATTTTCTTTTAAATACGTTTTACATTTAGATGCTTAAGCTGTAGTGAAGGCTTTAAAATGGTTTTAATTTTTGACTTACTAGAGTTTTAAAAGCTTGTACTATTTTTAAAAAGCTTTGAAATTTTATTAAAATAAATTCAAAATTGAGCATTTTTTAAAAACTAAAAAAAAGATTTTTATTATTAGAGTATTGGTGTTTTGAAACCTTGTTTTTTGTTGTTGTTTGTTTTTAAAAATCTTTAAAATTAATTCAACGTTTTGATGATTTAAAAAATTTTCTTTAAATGAATTCATACTTTAAATTTAGATGCTTAATTAAAGAGTTCTATGAAGGCTTTATAAAATTAAGTGCCATATAAATTTAAAAAAGTTGCGTCAATACACATACACGTTGATACTCATATTTGAATATATAGTGAAGAGCTTTGAAAGCTCTTACAATTGTTTTTTGATTAGTGGTTGCTTGTTGCAAAGTAAGCAGCGATGCCAACTTAACCCTTTTTACGCTGTTTTTGGCTATTTTTAAATGCCCGCTGAGCCTTTTTTTCCAGTTAGCCCTTTTATTAAAAAAGAGCTGCAAGGGCTCTTTTTGATTAAGTTTTCTAGGACTTTTAGCCCCTTTTTGCCAAGTATATAGATGAAAACTTATTTCTTGGTTACAGTTTTAAGACAGCTGGTGTAGAACCGAAAATATCTTACTCAGAAAAGAAATTAGTTAAAAAGATCTTGATAAAATTCACTAAACGTTAAATTTATGTAATAAGAGCGAAATTATCCACTAACTTCAAAACATTGAAAAGCATTTCTTTATTAAGTGTAAAAATATTTTTTCCTGCAATATGTAGGATACTAAAGCTGTAATTAAAGAATTTGTAACGAAATTGTTGAACTTGAAAATTCTATAAAACATTTAAATATAAGTGAAAAACTTAGGATAGAAGTGACGCATTTTGGATCGAAGTCCATCATTTTAAAAATTCAACCCACAAGAATCCATTTAATACACTATCATCTCTTGTTGTAAGACTTCTCACACTGCCTTATACAAGTTCAGAACGTATAAAGCACATGCAGTGTTTTGAATTTGTTTAAAAGTGACGTATTGACGTAGAATTGCTTAATTCATATAAATTATGTGTTAAATAGAAAAAATGCTGCTGTTCGGATTATGTAATACCAGGAAAAGTCTGTTTAAAAATTAATTCAAACGAAACATGTAAGAAGTAAAAATTTTTTATTAACTCTGTTTGATGAACTGAAGAATGTCATGTTATGCATAAATAACGAATTGAGTGTTTGCTTTTAAATATCACTTTTGTTATATACTTTTTTTCTTACTATTCTCATGAAATTAATTTTACCGCGAAAATACAAATAAAATTAATTTTAATAAACGTTAAATCTAAATTTAGCTCTTTTAAGCCCTGTTTTTAATGTGCTCTTGGCTCTTTTTGCTTCTAAAAAATTGCCATCGCTGAAAGTAAGCAGCAGGTATTCATGTTGCTGAGAGCTCATTAGCTGTTGTGCTCTCTGCGATATAAAGCATATGACTTGAATTAATTTAAAAGCCTTCAAATTATTTTCTGAGCTTTATGCTTTTAAAATTTCTTTTAAAACTTTAAAGCCTTGTACTAAATTAAAAAAGTATTTTTTTAGCTTTTACGTTTTATTGTAACATTTCCAAATATCCAGATTTTTAAGCATATTTTAGAAAACTTAATTATACAAACTAATTCATTTGTTACACCTTTTATTCAAAGGATCCTAACGATGCAAATATAATTAAATCCTGTGAAATTCGTTTTCTCAACTCGACAGATAGTCTACAAAATTTCTACTCCAACTCTAAAACTAACATTTTTAATACAGACAATGTCGAGCAAATGCAACAGTCAGCTCAAAAAGTTTTAACAAAGCAAAATCTACCCGACTCTCAGGCCGATAGCAGAGCAAAAGTCGAAAACTATTTACAGTCTTGTGATAGTTATAAATCGAATATCTTAAAAGCTACCACGTCCAGTAATTTTAACAATTTATGTAAAAAATCGGTATCAGAGTATAACCAGGAAACTGTAAGTAATTCTACAGAATCAGATCACAGTCTCAACTTTGTACGTTATGGAAAACCTGACGACAAATCAGTACGTAAATTTAAACCTCAAGAATATTTGGTAATGCCTGCTATGGCAGTAGCAGGTACAGCACCTTTAACAAAAAAAAATCTATCGCCGGATAAGTGTGATAGACCTAGCATAGATGTGCGTATGCAAAAGCTTTTAGAAACTCTACATGAACAACCTATTGCGACTACGGCAACTGAAAAATCTAATTTTAATAAGAAATCACAATCAGCTGTCGTAAAACAAAAGCAAGAAGCACCTAAAAAGGAGCCGCAAATGGATTTGATTTCACAATTAACAAATGTTTACCGAGCTTTTTATAACCCTTCAATTCCTGCCCTAAAACATGAACTAGTACAACAAGAACCTCCTTTACCACAGTTTCAAGCTGTTAGTATACTTCCTGCTTTGGAAGAGGAAATAATTGCTAAGAAATCAAAATTTTCATCGACTAATCCGGTGCCAGCGTATTTGCTTAATATACCACGTACGCCCATAGAATGTCCTGATTCTGCTTGCCAGCGCATGATTTTTGTATCCGACTTCAATAAACATTTTATGACCTATCATAGCCAATTGCCTATGGAACGGATTATGCCATTCCAGTGTAAAAACTTCTTTTTAGATGCCCGTTTGGCTTATAGTGGTAAGAGTAAATGCCATCTCTTGTATTTAATGCGCAATAAAATCACCGGTTTGGGCAGCAGCGAATACAAGGATTTTCTGCCTATTCTTGTAATGACCTCATGCATATCCCTAAATCAAATGTGCGGTATTAGCGAAGACGTTACAAATTTTAAATTTGTTCTCATTTGGTTAACGGGTATTGTTCCCGAAGAGCTTCCCATATCGGTTTCGTTAACTGTGTGGTCCAGACTAAATACACCGCCAAAATGTCATTTGGTCTATTCGGGAGAAATGTATTCAATACGTAATTCACAATGTGCTTATGATGTTTGGCAAAGCGGACGCATGCTAATGTTGTCACCTAATGAAATTGATGTCCTTACAAATAATGGCAACGAAATGTTAAATTTGCAGTTGACTGCACATTAAGGTGATAAATTTTAGTGATTTTTTTTTTGTACCCTAGGAATTTGAAAACGTTTATTGTATATTTTATAGAACAATTCCATTCATATGTACAAATATATTTTCGAAAATTCTCTATTTTTGATAATTTTATTTCGAAATTTTTAAATAAATTTTATAAAAAAAAATTTGTTCTTGTAATCTGTTTTCTTAATTCTAACTGAGGACATGGCCAATTGTTATTATTAAACATGTTGTATGTGTTATAAGGTCGCAATGGCAGAAAAAAGTAAAGTTTAATGTTTCCATTACTTACAGGAATGTAGCATTTGTATGATCTCACGATTCTATTTATTATGTTTACTCAGAAAAGAAAAACAAAAATGTTATTAAAATTTGCATTTAAACATTTTAAAGTCAATTAATTTTTCATATATTTTTCTATATTAATATTAAGCCAACACGGTTTCATAAAAAGCAATTATATTTTTGTGTAATTATTTATAATCTAGTGTTGTCTGTAATTTTAGACTAAAAATCTGCAATTTTATGTCAGAGCACTATGGCCGAAACCGCGATTTTAGCGGCAAAAAATACTTCCCGAACAGCTAACTTCAACAAATTTTTTGTGTAGAAGACTTCTAATGATAAAAAGTGGGACTTTAGAAGAATTGGCGTGCCACGCCCCTTTTTTCCAAAGTAAAGGCAAATAGTACTTCTTGGCAAGCTAGCTTCACCAAAATGGTTTTACGGACTTCTACTGACAAAAAAGCAACTTGAGAAAAACATTAGCGGTCAACGCCCTATTTTTCCTATACTCAAAACCGTAATTGTGGCAAAAATCAGAAATCAAAAAAAATAACAACTTGTTGTAGGATAATTAAAATTCGTTGCGTGGGATTTTTTGTCAGATATAGAGGCAACATGAACTAATAAGTGCTCATTGTCTCCTACCTGGGAAGCTAATTCGGATGCTAATCTCCTTTTATTTCTTTCACAGCTATCATTATAAGTAACTTTTGGTCGCCCGATAGTATTAATCGTTTTTGGAATAACAAAAATTTTTATATTTTCAAAATGCTTTCTAATTTCTGAATTTTTTATTCCCTTTTAGGTTAATAAAATTAGATAAATTCCGAGCTTTAGTATAAAAAGTGATTTTTTCTGCAATGCGTCTATAGTTATGAAACACTAAGAAATAAGTTAAAGAGAATAGTGCTCTTATTTTAAAGAGTAGATATTTCCAATGTTTAAATAAAAAAGTACCGTTATATTATCACAACATACTACAGTCAGTTGCAAAAAATATAGTTATGACACGCAGTGTATATTAATATACTTAATTTACTGTCAATTTCGTATAGAATGATTTGATGATAGCCTGTGTGATAGACTTTTGCCCTCTTCAAATTGACAAGTCTATTAGTGGGCTTCTCCTCTATTCAAGGCTATATACATACATATATGTTCTCTAAAAAATTTTGAATGAAATTGAAATCAATTCTGATGTCACAGATTCTGATCGAAATAGTTTTCATTTCATATTTTCAATTCCGATTGTTTTTTTTTTTTTTATTTTAGCTTCTTCAGTGTCCGATCGGTTTAAAAAATTCCGATTTTTCTATTTTAAAATATGGCAACATAATATATAGCAAAAAGAAAAATCACATGTTTTAAGCGAATAAGTGCAAAACAAGTGAATAAAGAAAGTTATACAAATTAAAATAATTAATAATAAAAGAAAAATGCCCGGAATTGCAATATTTTCTTATTTTCGTTTAAATGTTCCTATTTGCCAGAATGTAAACTTTTTAAAAATTTTTAATTTTAATTTGAAAGAGAAGTGTTATATAAAAAATGATTCCTTTCAAAAATAAAAAAGTGGTTTTCTTTTTAATAACTTGTATACTCATGCCCATGGTATAATCATCATAAGGTAGTCCCGCTTTACCAAAACAATTACAGCTGCTTACTTGGAATTGTCAAAGTCTTATTCTTCTTCTTTGTTATTTATTTTGACGTTAAGCAAATTTGAAATTAAATGTTTTTCTTTGACAACAAATTAGAAATTAAAATTTAAAATGATGAAATGCAATACCAAATTTAGTTTTTTATTTTTGTTTTCAATATAAATTACAAAACTTTTATATTTTTATTAATTTATTTATTTTTTCCGACATACACACACATATACTCAATACAAATGATTTTTTTTTAACTCAAGTTGCATATTTAATAAAATATAAATTTTTACAATAAAATGTATATATTCATTCCGGGCTACTGTTGATGCAACCATCCAATGCGCCATGAAGTACCTCGGGATATAACGGGCGAATATTCATATTATATTTTTTTACAACACAAAAGTAAAATTTTCAACTTTTAACAAAATTGTCCACAAAATAAAAAAAGAAGAGGAAGAGTTTGTTTAGTTTGTTTATATTTACATATTTGTGTACAACGGCCAACTACAGTGTTGCTTTTATTTGACAATTCTAAGAGCAGCAGGGTTGCAAAACTACAGGGTTCTATGCGATTTCAAACTGGGACTACCTTATGATGATTATACCATGCTCATGCCCTTAGTGTACAATTATTGTTTTCCAGTTAAAATTTTTGTATTTATTTTTTTTAAATATTTCATATATGTTTCATAAAATTTGTTGAAGATTGTGTAAACTAAAGCCGCAGGCATATAAAAGCATTTGAAAAAATCATAAATTTGGTGTGATGTGCTTAAATTAAGGCCTTTTTTCTTAAATTCTAAATTTGTTGTCTTTTCTACAATTTCTTCTATCAACTTCCATATTTCTGAACTTCTTAAAACTCAGTAGTCAAGCAAGAAGAATTTATTTTTTTTTTTTTTTGTATTATTATTGTCTTTTATTATTATTTTTATCACAATTGTTCACAAGCACACTCGCACAAAAAAAAAACAAAAAAAGTTTTCTAATTCGAAAAGAGAAAAACAAAAATAAGAAAATCTCTAGGGATTTAAGCGCCAAATTATTCTAATTCAAAAACGTTTTGTTATTTCAATGTCTATTGTTAAAAGATTTTTTTCTTTTGTTCTATTTAGACAGAAACATGCGTGAATAAGTCTCATTAAAGCAAATCTTATTCATGTTTAAGTCGAATTTATCTTAAAATTAAATTTTGTACTTATATGTTAACTTTTTTTACTCTGTTCAAAATTTTTAATAAAAGATTAGAGTTAAAATAGAATATAAATAGATTTTATGTCTTTAAATCAAACTTATTGTTTGTAATATCACCACCATATTAAAGTCAAGGGATATGAGTTGTAAAACTAAATCGTCTACAATTAAAATTGATTGCTTTTTTTTTACAAAGACAAATTAATCGTGCCAATATTAAAGCATTTTGTTAAACACAGAAGATATATTAGTAGTTCTTAACCTAAAGGATAAAAAAAGAAGTATAAAAATTTGAAATTCCATGCGATTTCACTTTCAGTTCATTTAATTTTACAGCATATGCCCATAAATTTCAGAGTAATGGATTTACAACTAAGTGATTACTGTCTTATTCCATAACTTAAATTTGTCATCTTTAAGGGAAAAATCAAACGCCAGAAAATGCGCGGAATTGACCAGGTAGGCGTGGCATCTCCCATACAAACTAAATACAGTCGAATTCGGTCACAAGAGAATGTTAAAAAACAGCATTTGTTTTTCTTATAATCGGAATTTTCCTTCAAATGTTAGTGAAATAAAAAGAAAAGAAACAGACAAATTATAAACAATTTTAGCAATAAATTTTAGTCATAAAAAATAGTTTTTAAAATGTAGACATGAACAAAATAAAAAAGAAATGAGCCAGTGCTAAAATTTTTTGTCGTCGATAAATTCTTAATACTCGTATATGCAATTCAGCAGAGTACTTTTTATACAATTTTGTGCTTTTTAACTCAAAATCGGTTTTCTTTTAAACGCAGCTAAATAAACAAAACTAAATACATTTATTTTGCTTATATCCGATTTTTTCTTTTAAATGGTGTACTTATATACGAATTCGACTGTACTGATTTTTATATATCTCGAAAACGGTTAAATCTACAGTTTCTAAATTTGTTTTGAACGGTCAAGGAAAATCATTAGTCAGTAAATGGGCGAAATTGGACAAGTAGGAGTGATACCTTACATACAAACTAAATATTGATTTCTTTATGTCTTGATAAGTGTTGAAGTTAAAGTTTTTGATTTGGGTGTGATTGATTTCACAGTCAACACAAATCATTAGCATGAAAAAAGGCAGACAAGTAGGCGAGGTACCTTCCACACAAACTAACTATTGACTTCTATATTTCTCGAGATCGGTTACAGCTAAAATTTCTGAATTTGTTCTGTATTACTCCGTTGTCACTAACAATTATCAGTCGCAAAATGTGAACAAATCGTCGTGTGAGAGTTTAAATGATCTATTCGCCATTTTATATATCTTGAATTATTGAAGCCACTTTAGGTTTTTGACACCAAACTTTTTAAAATTTGCAATCCGTTTTCGGCTATTTATCGCCGAAATTGGAGAGATTGCAGACTTGAAAAATTTGGGGTAGAAAACCTAAAGTGACATCATTAACTCGAGATATATAAAAAATATGATTTGGCGGATAGAACACATAAACTCCCGCACGACGAAATGCTGATGGTAGGTGTAGACAACAACGCCGTGCTTAGGCTAGTATTCTTATAATGTACCTTTAATTTATGACCAACAAAAAAAAGGTAAAAAAAATCATGAAAATAGCATTATACAAAATGCGTGGTAAAATAAATTTTCTTGATTATTTTTTTTTTCAGGAATATTTCGTAAGTTTTCTTAGGTATCTTCTTTTTGCCAGAGACCAGTGCAATGAAATCTGTCTAAGTGTTCTTGTGTTATACGCATTATAGTAACTAACGTATTTATGGTTTATATATGTACACTCAAATTATTTTGTTTTATTCTGACGGTATTACACCAAAAGCAAGATTTGCATCAAAATCCCCTTAGCAATAAAATTCATATTATAAATCTATCTCTTTTCTTTTGTAATTTCATAGCAGTAAAATTACACATCATACTCACTTTCTATTTCCCACGCTGGAATAAAAAGATTTCTGCACCAATTAAACAGCAAAATATTTGCTTAAGTTTTTTTTTATTTATTTTATGAACTTGATACGACTTACATGTGTTACATTCATTAACACAAATAGAAGGTTATGACAAGTATAGAAAGATGCAATACCTTCATGCATATGTATAAATATTCATAATTTAATTGAGTTTTTAAAACCACATACGTGGTTTCGAATGAAACTTGTAAGAGTAGCAAATAAATATTCATCAAATACGTGCAAATCAATAACAGTTAACAAGAGAAACGATTACGATTAGTGAGAGAAAAAAATGTTAACGATATGACCTAAATATTTGCTAAGGTTGTCGGTTATTTAGGAATTTAAAAAAAGTAGTTTAGAAGTTTCTAAGGTAAGAGTGAAGCCTAATATATACAAGTATATACGCCAATACTAGTTCAATAGTGCAATACATTGTGCTGGTCTTGGAAAATGTGTTATGAGAAGGGGGAAAGAACAAGTAATACTTGTGGACATTTAATTTAAACTTACTGATATATCGTAACTGATAGTAAAAACGAACCTCTTATTTTTAAATTATAATTTTGGAAAAACCACAAATTTTTTGCCTTTTCTGGCATTTGAACCTGAGCAGTTTGAGTTTTTGTGAGAGCTTCTAACTACTATACCACATAATTACCTAAAATTAAAAAAAAAAGTATAAAACTATAAGTCCTGTTATCTGAGTATGATCTAACACAGCCCAAAATTGTATCATCGAAACCTAGTCGGTTCAATTTCATTAACCGAAGCCTATGATTTATCTCATTTTGCATATCGATGGCTTAATATAAAAAAGGCCCAACTCAATTCTTTGTTACTTTACAGAAGAAGGAAAAAACTCAATAAATTCCCCAAATTTATAGATACAACAAAAAACTTAATACATTTTTAATAAAAAACAAGCAACACATTTTATTTCTCATTGAAATATCTTTTTATTTTTATTTTAATGAAGTAATCTAAGATAGGCCCTTTTTTCATTGATATTTTTGAAAAAAAAATAAGTTGGGCCTTTATTAAACTGAATTGAAAATGGGATATATTATTATAATTATTCAGGTTTTAATAATAAACGAAAGTAGTAATGAAGTTAAGAGGATTATGTCAAAAGTTAACTGCAGAAAATTAGTTCTTATAAAGCAAGTTGTCATAAAAACGATGACAATCTGCAGGTAAAAACTTTTTTTAGTTCTGTAGGTGGTCCCATTTCTCTTTCATTATTGCAATTTTCTCCTTATAAAGTGCATCAGGGGGGTATTCTTAATCGCCGACATTGATCTATGTGGGAGAAATTCGTAATCGTCAGTTATATCTGTTTTGAAATATATTGCTCCTGATTGGTCATACGCCAAGGCTCGTAACATGTTAACACTAAGATCACCAATACGTTGGCCTAAAATTTGTGTGCATAATTATATTGAGAAGTACCGTTTTGCTAGTATAGCAAGTTAATAATAATAATGGTAAAGCAAGAAGAGAGGATGAACAAGATAACATAATAAAGTTCAAAAAATGAAATGAAATGAAATGAAATGAAAAATAAGAATCGCATACACTCTCTGCTGTACTGTCGATACGCTTTACTTTCTCATTCGTAGCACACACAAGTATACACACAATGCAAAAATAAGTACGGCATCAAAAAGAAGATTTATATCGTGTGTCAAAATCTTAAAATTAAGAATCTTATGGTGAGAACACAGACTAACTAGTCTACCAGCTAATCGTGTTTGTTTCGTTAGTCAATTGTATTTAATACACCTTGGTATAATATTTTCCAAGCGAGTTAGGTCTTTTTCTTTCAAAAATTTTTTGACTTGACTTAGGCGTTTTTTTTGAAATCGTTATAAATCTGTTATATGAAGTTATATCTCCCTGAAATTTTGAGGCAAGGTGCACCTAACGTTTGTCTTTCAGAATAAATAAAAAACGCTATTTTGAAAAAAATTGAGTTAGGCCTTTTTTATATAAAGCCATCGATATACCCTATTAATTAGTTTTGTTTGTGTTTAATTCAGCCAGTATACAATGCCTTTATGTATGTTATTTATTCCTGTTTTTGTGAAATCTTTGCAAAATTAATCTAAACTCATTTATTAGAATTTAATTTTGATTTAATTAAGGTATTTAGTGAGGAAACAAGACTTTGTTTTAATTTATGAAATATTGTTTTAAAAATAGTTTGTGCTTTTGAGGTAATCATATGTACATGTGATATGTGCATTATCGTCTTAAGAATATATTAAAAAGCCGCATATAAACGACTGTTCATTCATTTCACGGTGTACTAAAAGTACTTCGACCTTAAGATCTATGGTACGACCCTCTTCTACAGTATCTTACGGCTGGTTTCAACCTTAACAGTTCTCTTTCCTTATTTGGTTTGTTCGTGCGACTTTTTTTAATATAGGCCAGTTTACATAAATTTAACGGATTAAGAGATTTAATAATTAAATTTTAGCGAAAATAATTAATGAATACTTTTTGAATAATTTTTATTTCTTACTTTACTAATGTTATTAAATTCACAACTAAAAAACAAACAAGCTTATATTTTACTTTTTTTTATACTATTAAAAAAGAAGCACGAATGGCTTATTATTAATTTTATATAAAATTTGCATTTACAAATCGTTGAAAAACTTTAAATGCTATTTCTTTTTTTTTTTTTGTAATTTTTACAAATTTGTAACATGTTATGGTTGACTGCATTAATAAAAAGTTTTAAAACTCTTATCGACCTAAAAATGTGAAACAAATGTATTAAAACTTTTTGTGTTTACTTCAGATTATAATACTGAACATGTTAATCACTAAAGTAAGCCAATAAAATATAAGTAAGATTTAATAGCCGGTCATGTCTAGCTAGTTAATAGCCTATGTACTGTACTTTCTAAAATGATCAGCTTCTCATTTCGTTTATAGAAACATAAATATCGTCGCTAGAGTAACTACTCATAGAAGTATTTTAAAAGTTGTTTTTTGAAGAACTTTAGAACCAATAATGGTAATGCAAGGCAGATATATCGTTAAACTTTTTACGGGAAGACTTTGATGGATATTATGACATTTTTATAGTTAGCGCATACATACATAGTTGGCCATTACAACCCTGTTTGAGGGTTACGGCCTAGTTTCTCGCAGTACCGGGACCTACAGTTTAAAGTCGACTTCGAACAACAGACTTGAGAAGCTTGTTCATGGCAATCAGTTACTCTCAGAACTTATGCCAGAAGATAGCTAAGAGCTAATATTTGATACCAAAGTTTATTCGCCCGTGTTTAATGTTTTTGATTTTTGTATATTAAAGTGAATTTTTATGTGATGACTCAAGCAATTATAGACTGATTTAGGCACAATAAAAAAGCAAGAACTTTCAACTTAGACTTCCAAAGAAAATATTTATTAATGATTAGACAGAAATTAAATCACAATTTTTTGTTATAAATAATAGCACATGTACAATAACTTCTTACCTTTTTGTCTTGTAGGGTATAGAAATTAAATCGAACACAATTTAACAACATATAACACAAACGGAAATGCCTTTATGAAATCCAATTAAGTGTGTTTCAATGTTGTCGAAATATTTTAACCGGAAAAAATCATATGGTAAAAGAGACAAAAAAATATTAAAAGATATATAAAGTCATATCATTTGACAATATTTTTACGGGTTTCCTTTCATATTGACAGTTTATTAAGTTTGGTTTAAAAAAATATGCATAAACTATTATGAGTTTTATGTTAAAGAACAGTGTATCGATAAATGTTAATTTAAATAAATCACAAATATTCAAAAATATTTATATTAAAATAAAAAGTATAATTTTGTTTTTAAATTCAATTTCTATTTATTTATTTATTTATTTTATTAATTTTCGCAATAATACAATAAGCCCACAAGGCCAAAGCGTTTTATATAACTAGATACAATATTAAAAATAAAAACTAAGTCTAATAGAAAAACAAAAACAAAAAGAAATGATATATGAAAATGACAATTATAATATAATTTGGTGTAAAGATATATATATAGATATGTTCATGTGCATAAAAAGAAAGGTAATCGGGAATGAAATGAAATTGTATATTTCTGAGAAGAATGTTAGGATTAATCCCTCACGATGGATAAAATTTTTTTTTCTTTTTTTTTTTTATATATATAAGATGTGCGTCACTATAAAGTGTAACACATTTTTCTTAATAACTTTTTTCACCTTTAATCAAAATTATTTTTCTTAATCACAATATCCTTAAAAAATGTGTCAGATTTTAAAATGTATCAGTTTGTCAAATTTGACTTGTTAGTTAGTTCACAATGGATAATCAAAGACAAGTGCATACAAAAATTATTCAAATAATTCAAATAATTCAAAAAAAACCATATTGGAGTTATACAAAAGTTGCTAGGGAAGTCCACGTAACAAGGCAATGTGTTTCTAGAGTGGTCAAAAAGTTCAACAAAGACCTAGAAATTGAAAGAAAGCCTGAAACAGGTAAAGCAAAACTGGTAACGAACGACGCGAAAGCCAAAAAGGTTGAGAAGCTTTTGCTGGCTCTTCCAAACATTTCTGGTCGCGAAGTGGCCCGGCGCGTGCAATGTTCGGGAAGTTTTGTGCGCCGAGATAAAGCTAAAGTTAGCCCTAAAACATTTAAAGTCCAAAAAGTTCCGGATAGAAATGCTAAGAAGAATATTGAAGCAAAAAAAAGAGCAAAACTCCTCAAAAAAGAATTTTTTTAAAAGTTCGAATGTTGTGTAATGGGTGATGAAACTTACGTTTTTGCAGACTTTGCGCAGCTTCCTGGCCAAGAGTTTTATGTAGCGGATAGTAGAGGCAATGTTACTGAAGAGTTCCGAACTAAAAAACTATCAAAATTTCCCAAAAAGTTCCTAGTTTGGCAGGCTATTTGTAGCTGCGGCAACAGAAGTGCATCGTTTGTTACATTGGGATCAATAAACTCAGATATTTATATCAAGGTGTGTCTTCAAAAGAGGTTGCTCCCATTTCTAAGACAGCACAACATATCAACATTCTTCTGGCCAGATTTGGCAACATGTCACTACAGTAAAAGCGCAATAGACTGGTATAATAAAAATAATGTTATTTTTGTTCCAAAAGAGGCTAACCCATCAAACTGCCCAGAGCTGCAGCCTATTGAAAGATATTGGGCTCTGGTCAAAAGAGAACTAAAGAAGAGTACATCTGTTCCCAAAACCATTACTAGTTTTCGATATAAATGGACAGCTGGTACCAAAAAAATCACCGAAAACACTATAACATTGCTTATGGATGGCATAATGAATAAAATAAAAAATTTTATAAAATTAAATTAATTTTTAAATAAAATAATACAGAATATAAATCTGTAATAAAAATTCAAAATAAAACTGTTTTATTTTTAACTCTAGCTTACTCCAGTCAGTTTTTATTTGACTTTTGATGTGTTACAGTTTATAGTGACGCACATCTTAATACATTTGTTACTGAATAGGCCAACTCCGCGGAGTGGTTCAGTAGTAGGACATAGGAATCAAATCACGATGTTCGATATTTTCACCTTTAATACTTACTATTAATGGCACTACTAAAACATGCAAAAAGATTTACAATTAGTTGTTTTTTACATTAACTTTCGTGCATTGGAAGTGAACATATTAAAACAACCCTCCTTATCTATTATGTAATGTGCTAATGAAGTTAATATATAGTACGTGTTTTTCAAGGAAAAAATTATTTGTGACCTATTGTTTTACAATGGATATTCAAGCTGAAGGTGTGTACCGTTATTATTATGTATTTATTAATTTTTTATGCAAAACATATTTTGCTGAAAGTGGTTTTACGCCAAGTCCATTTTCACATAGATTAAAAAAAAATTTTTTTTTTAATGAAACTTTTAATTATGATGACGACGTATGCCGCGTTTCAGTTATATATCAAAATGTTAGTCTATATCTCTACTTTCAATTTAAAAACAAATTATCTGCGTTTGTTTGCGTTTGTACATGGTACAGAGGGTCTACGTTTCTACGACTAGATTCGTAGCACATATTTTTCACATATCTTTTATCGTTCGTTTTCACAAATTACTATGCAATACTTGTCAAATAAACCCTGAATAAATCTAAAATATATTTTACGGGCAATATAGTGAGTGTTTTTCAAAGAAAAAATTATTTGCGACCTATTATTTTACAATGGATATTCAAGTTGAAGGTATGTACCGTCCATTATTATTATATTTTTCCTAATTTTTTGAAAAAAATATATTAAATATATTTAAGGTGATGTTATTAAGTGTTGTTTTGCAAGAATTTTTGTGTTTGATACATGGATGTCGATTAAGGAAAATTTGACCTAAAGTGAGCTGCGTAATCATGTGTTTCAAATCTTAACGCAGTTACTGCCAGATGCGGAATATTTGAACATTGCCAGTTTTAAAATTAAAATAACCAACCTTTGTAGAAGATTGGCAACCTACTGGAAACAAGTTAACAGTTTGTGTATGGTGACTAAACATAGTGACTGGCTTGACGAAATCGAAGTTTGTGAACTACCTTTGAAAGCCAGCGAGCATACTCCGAAGCCTGCGGAAAGTAACCAGCCTTACACAAGTGTATTACATTGAAACGAGTTCATGGACTGCAGCAAGAGAACAAAACGCCGAAGATTAGCTAAGTTAGCTGTGGTAGATGATTCCGCGATAAACCATTTGATGCGTGATTTTAGCCGATCTACCAACAAAGTATTATCAGTTATAAACGAGGCGAAATTAACAAAACACCAGAATTTAGTAATAATGGAGTTTATCAATTTACAATTACCAAATGCATTGCCATCTTATCATAAAGTGTTGGAGGCAAAGAAACAGTGTTATCCACTAGAGGAACATATCACGGAATGAAATAGAGTTACAGTCTCTGCTAGATCACACAACTTCCCGAATACTAGAAAATCAAAATGACGTCCTTAGTAATGTTGACATTAGTAAAGAACTTGTTTTGATTGGTAAATGGGGCTTTGGCGGGAGTACGGGGCATAGTGAATATAAACAGGCATCCAGTATACAAGATAATAGTTTAGATTCCTATTCGATTTCAGTTTGCTGAAGAAACAAAAGATCTTTCTGTGCAAGAAGAATCCTTTTTTAAACATAAAATTAGCAATTTACAACCATCCATATTTAACAAAAACAACAACGAAATTAAAGTAGTGCATTCTTTACAATTAACTGTGGTTGATGGTAAAGTCTGTAGTGCTTTAAGTAACACACCGTGTAGTAGATGCTATATTTGTGGTGCAACACCAAAAGAAATTAATGATATTGACATGTGTTTAAGTAAACCAGTTATTGATACTGCTACATATTAGTTTGGGTTATCTCCTCTGCATTCATGGATAAGAATTTTCGAATATTTCATACACTTATCTTACCGATTAGATTTTAAAAAGTGACAGGCTCGTTCAACAGATGAAAAGGAGCTTATTGCACAGAAAAAACTATATGTTCAGCAGCAGTTTAGGACACAATTAGGTTTAATTGTTGACAAAGCTTAAAGTGACGGAAGTGGCACATCCAATGACGGAAACACTGCAAGAACTTTTTTTTTAATTCGACTATATCTGCTGAAATAACTGTTCAACCAGTTATTGATCGGTGTCGTCACCTTTTGCAGTGTCTTTCGTCGGGATACAAAATTAATAGTCTAGCATTTAGAGATTACTCATTAGGGCGAATGATTGTTAGTACGTATTCATGGTATAATTTGCCTCCTTCAGTTCATAAAGTGCTAATTCATGGATCGGAAGTAATTGATCATTCTTTAGTTTCCATAGGCAAGCTCTCTGAAGAAGCCGCTGAATCTTGTAATAAATTATTTATTTTCAGACGAAACAACACGCGAAAATTGTTTCGTTGTTGCTACTAACACTGATCTTTTGTATAGATTTCTTCTAAATTCCGACCCATTAATTTCTTCTTTACGTAAATTACTACAAAAGAAGAAGTCTATGCTATCACCTGAGGTCTTAAGTATATTAAGTTTTTGAAAATAATGTAAAAATGTTGTGTTAAATTGGCGTTACAAAATTTATTGTTTTCTATTATTTTTTCTTTAATTAATGACACACATTTTTGATAAATAAATTATAGTAACATTTTACTTGCTGATTTTTTTATATAATTTTACCCTACTTGATCCTTAAATAGCGTAAACACAGACATTCATATTAATTTTTTGAGTATAGCTAAGTAAACTACGTATACCCGCCTTCCTTAGAGACTTGAACCACTGTGCTCCGGTGAGAGCACATACAAGAAATAAAAATGATGGTCCATATTTTACGCATCCCGAAAGTGAGTTAAAATCCGACTCCTGAATAGTTCAAAAGATCCTGAAAAAGAGCGTAAATTTACAGGCAGAGAATTCCAACTCCTAGCCGTTGCAACTATAAAGGAGCGTTCAAAAACAGGGTATGTAATTCGGGGAATAATAACCTGGGGATTTCTCGTGGATCTTGTAAAAGAAAATTTATCAAAGAGATATCTTGGGACATCATATTTCATTATCTTATAAAAGAAAAATAAATTTCTCAATCGAATGAAATTCTCAAAAGAACATCCAAGAAAAGTTCTGACGTAGTACGATATCCGATCTCGATATGATTTACCATAAACAAATCTAACAATTCTGTTCACGATCAATTTCATTTTATCTATATTGTAGGAGAAAGTACCGGAAACAACTTCAATACAATAATTGAGATGTGATAGTAGCAATGTATGCGCCAGCATATATTTGACCTTTAGTGAAAGATGTAGACCAGAATTATAAAGTCTCCTAAGTCCATAGCTCACACGAGATGATATATATAATCAATATGATCATCAAAGTTAAGAAACTGATCTAATATGACACCAAGACACTTAATAGACTGAACGTACGAAACACAATCATCACAAATTTTAATCCTGGGGTACACAACGTTCCCACAAGGTCTCCTAAACATAATGGCCTTAGTCTTATTAGCATTAATCGTAAAAGAATTCAACGTCATCCAATCATACAACTGTTGGAGATTAAAATTCACAACATTTTCCAGAATTGTACTTTCTGTTCTACCACAGTTAGCCATCCATTGGCTGCCATAAACGTCTGTAGCGAATGAATATAAAAACAAAAAGATTTTTTATTAAAAAACAAAAAATATTTTTCGCCATATAAGCAATTGCATTCAATATGAAATGTATTGCTTATGGGGATAAACATGTCGCTATAGCCATTTCGGTAGAACAGAAATAAAAAATTTGGGTTTTTTAAACACAGAAATGTATTGCTTTGTAAATTCTTTATTTTTTTTTTTTTATATACCATATGGTATATGATTCTCATTTAGTTCATAACTTTTTGAACATAAGAATTTATAGTTTATCTTTGGGAAAAAGTCTCATGACGAGCCCTATCCCCATACGTAGTACATTTCATATTAAATATTTTTTTATAATTTTTTTCAGTTAATGATATGCAATTACTGCAATTATATAGGAATAATTTTTTTTTATATCTAAGATTATTATGTACAAAGTGTACTGTTTTTAAAATGTTAATCAAAATTCAGTAAATATCAGCGAGATTTCACATACAGAACAAAATCTACTTCGATATGAGATTTCGTTGAAATTCAGTTATTATTGTATCCATTTGAATCTATGTTTTGTCCAGCAGACCCTCTGCAGTTCTAAAGAACACCACATTGACATAATATGTCTTCTGTAGACTGTATTCGATGTCTATAAGAGTAGTCTACAAACATCCTCACCTGTGATTGCTATTCTCGTAAACGTTTTTATACTTCAACCCATTAGATTTACTCCCAAATTGGGAGCTTATCACTGCCTTAGTGTATCTTAGAACCACTTGAATATTGTAATGCTTGAGGCATTGTCAATTTCCCATTCTTTAATCAGATTGATAGTAGTAGAAAGCGGTGCTTTATAGCAGGGCGTCGAAACAAAAGAAGGTGCGGCAGAACCCTTCCTAGCCAGAACAACTGAACCCTAATTCTAAGAGAAGTCATACGATGAGAGGCAAGCTAAGTAAAGGCAGCCTAATTGTTTGGTCCTTGAGTTCATTATCCAGGTTATATTAAAATGGCCACGATCTCAGTCTGAAAAATACTCAGAATTGACTAGCACCAGCTTGGTTCCATTGGAAACCTTTGGTGTACCAGTTCAGATCGAACTCATTAAGAACGAAATATCTACTAGACTAACATTCCCGATCTTTTACCTCAACACTAGAGTTTCTGCCAAAGTATAGTGTCAAAATGCATCCAGGACCGAAATAAAGTTGCTGGCCACTTTGTATAGAATTGCCCAATTTCTCGATATCTTTCAAGGACATCCTTATCACAGAAATATGATGTGGAAGACACTGTTAGACATTTTTTGATTGCCCCGATTACACCGAGACAGACAAGTCGCTGTATATTGTGATATTTTTTCTTGGTGGTAGCTTCCTCAGCCAAGCTGTTGCTGTTGTTAGTGATTATGGGCCTTATAATAGCAGTATGTATCGCCGTAATCCAGTTCTTGTTCAATCCAAAGCGGATTAAATTTAAAACAAATTTATTGGAAGAAAATTACGGATTAAATAAATTAATAAACAAAATTTAGTAAACAAATAATGCAAGAAATTTTAATGTAATAAAAAACAGTGTAGCTGTTTATTTGTTACAAAAACTAAGTTTTATTTAACCCATATGTGCTTATCGCCCCATTTTTAAAACGGTAAGACATTGATCAGCTGTGTTGTCAGAAAGTAACTTATTAATTTTTTTGAGTGTGTGTTTACCATTATTTGTATTGTAAAATTTTTAGTATTTTATTTTGAAAAAAACATGTATTTTATACCATATGGACTCCGATAAATACAAAAAATCCATCTTTTTACGAGAAAAATATATGAGCACATATGTGTTAATATCAAAATATTATGTAAGCAGACTAGAAGGTTTTGAGCAAGCTTTCAAAGTTTTCGGTCTCATGAAATACTATGTTCAGACATGTACTTTCATTGAGTCAATATTCGGTTAATTGGCAACATTATTTTAAGTGTTGAGGTATACACAATTCAACTTACTCAATAATCATTTGACAGCTGGAAACCAGAAAACAGCCTACCACATATCAAGAAGGGCTGCCCCACTGGCATCATTTTAGCCTATTCTCCTTTTCTTTTTTTAACTAATTATATACTTATTTAATTTTTTTTTAAATTTTTTTTTAAATTGTTTTTTATTAAAAATTTATTTTATTTTAGAACTTTATTTTCATTAATAAATGAGTTGTCAAATATCAAAAAAAATTTTCGCTTAATTGTAATGTGCTCACTAAACACACTTATGACTTATGCTGTACCTTCAATTTTACTTAATATTTATAACAATTTTGTACTTATTGCACAATAATTAATTAAAATTTTGTATGAAATATTGAGCTTAATAATGTAGTTTATTGCAATTTATGTCTGATTTAAACCCTGAGTTTGAGATACATATCAGGAAAAAATAAACTAACAACAGTCTTTAAAGGTCCAACACTGCTTTTCATTTAAACTTTTACTCAACTGTATACTTATAGTTTCTAAAAAATAAAATATTAATCTAAAAACATTTTCGTTTAAAGCTCTTTTTAGCAATTTAAGTGAATACCACCCACTGTTACACGTCTTTCATAGTGACATGTCTGCGGTGACGTTGACAGTTGGTTGCCAGTAATTGGCAATTTGTTGATTTTGTTGTTGAGTTCTTTTTTATCTCTTTGCTTTTTCCATTTATTTTTTTCTTTTTGTTATTGTTATAAAAACTATATAACATTTCGACCTCAAATCTGTAAAATTAATTTATGCTGATAATTTAAATAAATTTAATGAATGAATTGAATTAAAATGTGAATATGTATGTATGTGCTTGTATTCGTATTTATGTGTGTAATTGTTTCTTTTTTAAGAACAAAAAAATTTTAATTAAATGCTTATTATTTTGGGGCTTTATTATACAAAATTAAATTTTCAATACATACATACATACATATTTATATATGTATATACGATTCTTGTAATTCTTGGTACTCATACATATCTTTAGGTAATTATTTAATGAATAATTAGATGAAGGAAGCAGAATACTGCATGCGTAGCTTAAACTTCTCCCTACACATACATACATACGAGTACATACAAATTCCTTTTAAGGATAACAAGTTATCATACTTCAACTAATTTATACTCCAAAAACACCCACTCAGTCATTTGATTTCTAAACCTTTGGACAATTAACTTTTCCATAATTTAAACAATAATAAGAGGAAGAGAAGGAAATATAAGTTTTAATCTTGTAATGTAATATGTATGTATATGAAGCCTATACGCAATAGCCGTTCTTCTTGCCAGCATTGTAATCATATTGGTATGGCTTTTGATGGTATTTGTTTGTTCTAAAAACAAAATGAATCGGAAAAAGAAAATCATTATTATAATTTCCAAATGTTACCAGAACAATTTTACTTTTTACTGTTTATATTGTATAATAAGCCTGCAAAATAACTATAAGGTAGTAAAAAGGATATGTCTGTACTTTACAGTCAATGTGAACGTACTGGAATTATATTATAGTAATCCTTAATTGTGGTTTTTGGCAAACTTTCGTTTTTTCATTAAAATACATTTAACAAATATTATCAATTATGCTGAGAGTTTTAGTAATAATACTTCTAGAGCAAATAACAGCCTATTCTCTGTCATGCAGACAACTATAGCATATTGTATCTTGACATACATACATACATTCATAATTGGCCATTACAACCCTGTGTCAAGATTACGGCCTAGCTTCTCGTAGCACTCATGTTGTGTGTGCTAATTTTTATCCCTGAGTACCGGGACCTACACTTTAAAGTCGCCTCCGAACGACAGATTTGAGAAGCTTTTTCATGGAAATCAATTACTCCCAGAGCTTTTGCCAGAAGACTGCTGAGAGGGAGTCGCCGAAAGAAATCATTTTTTCATATTTCTTTCTTTAAGATGTTAGAGCTGAGATTGCAACATTTTTATACTGGTGCATGAAAACAATCGATATCGAGCCATGCTGTCTGAAATTTTGTTTTCCAAATTATGTTTTCCAAAACAGCGCAACTGCCATACAGCGCGTTTAAGAATCGCCTTTTTGTTAAATGTAATGGCCTTGCCCTCTCAGTATAAGTATATTTTGAAGTAAATGCCATAAAATTATTCGTATCTACCAGATGGTAACAAAAAAAATATCACTTCAACTATATTTTTGGTTTGTTTTAATTTTTTAAAATCTCAAGTTCTTACAAAAACACTCTTTATAATCGAATTTTTCCATTAGAAGTAATCATTCTCTTTGCAAACTCCCTTGAAAGCCTTGGAAACAATCAATCGTAGCATATATTTCTATATTTTGTTATTGCTTGGCTAATTTTGCAACGTGGGTAATTAATATCTTATTTATGTGATATAGTGATTACGAAAAGTCGAATCAGTTAACATGCAGAATGAATGGGTGGAAAATAACCCTCCGGACGCAAATATACTGGAAGCTCTGCTATATTTAAGCCCACTTCAAATTTAAGTGGGCCACAAACTAGACTTCTAAGGAGGTATAGTAACCAAGCCAGCCGATTTGTTAGCAACTCATTCCTTGACTGTCCATTGGATAGAATCGATAAACTCTATGACGTTTAAAAGCGATTTAAGATACAATTAAGTAGTAAGAGTGAATGGAGCAATTTAGAAGCTGCATACTCTTAAAAGAAAAGAACTATTGGGTCGTATACGGATGGGTCTAAGACTGAAGGCGGCACAGGAGACGGGATATTTGGCCCTGGGACGAAATACTCCGAGCCCATTGGAAAACTTGCTAGTATCTTCCAGGATGAGGTTTCTGCCATTGAAAGATGCGCTCAATTCAACCTGGTCAGTAAATACAAAGGACAGGAAATTGCCATACTATCTGAGAGTAAGGCTGCCACTTGAGCACTTGGCTCTCATGAAATCGACTCTTAGCTACTATGGGGCTGTCTGATGAAACTGAATCGGCTGGGCAGGAACAATAAGGTCAGCCTATGCTGGGTCCCTGGCCATGCGGGCAATCAGGGGAATGAAATTTCCGATGAATTTGCCAGGAAGGGAGCAGCTATGGCCAGAACCCTTCTGTGGAATTGGAAAGGGATTTTGAAAAAGCATACTAAGGGAAAAAGAAGACAGGGAAAGAATCTTATTGTTTCTGAGTCAGCGTGGCCTTAGACTTTTCAAACTCTTTCTTAGTATATATAATAGATGAAGATTTGAGTCATGCATTAAATTCTCTGGGAATAATCTAAGAATACTTGCGGGACTTCTTACCGGGCTCTGCAGACTCAGTGGACACTTAAATAAGATAGATCCAAAACTAACTTTTGCCCAAAATGGAATGGGCATTTCTAGTAGTGATAATTGATTAAAAAATGTCATAAAAGGCATTAAACTGTTAAACCACTACGAGTACTTGTTAGTTACTGGGGTCTTAGAATAACACATGTGCTTTGTAAAAGGACAATAACTGCATGGCTTTCTTGTTAACTTGCTATATTTCGTTTTTTTTAAAGAGAATTTATTTTTTAATTCATAAAATATTTAAATATGTACTCGTACATATATTTAGTCGTTTTTTTTTTTTCAATTTAAAATTACAACACAAATTATTCGGTTAAATGAATAGATTATTAACCGACTATTTGTATATGTAAGTAATATTATGTTCTTCAATTAATTAATTTGTTATGGTCATATTAAAAGTTTGTATTTTAGTTCTATGAAAATAATCTTCCTCTATGGAGTAGCACCTTGGAAACTACATGTAAACCAAATGAAAAAATCATTTAATTCAATATTTACTTTTTTTTATATAAATTTCACGGTTTAATTTTTTCGTGAATAGGCCTTCATAAGAAGTTAATGATATAATTTAAAAAAAAATAATTATTCTTTAACATTTTTATCTACATTAAATGTATATAAATATTTGATATTAATATACGAATATGTGTATACAGTGTACAGACATTACACTCACATTTGAACAGAATTTTACGTACAAACTGTCAAATAGCTCATGCGAATACAACAAAATTACGAAAACGTATTAAATTAAAGCTGTAATATATGTATATAAGAGAACAGAAAACCGAAGACAAGAAAACAAAAAAGTTTCGGGCAAAAAAAAAGGCAAGTTTAAAAAATAAAAACAAAAACTCAATAAGATTTACTCTGTTATCTTATTGAATCGAATTTGTTAAAACAGAATAAGAAAAGAGACATAGAGAGATGAAGAGAAAGTAAAGCAAAGACTTTAATGTAAAACACTTTAAGCATATTTGAAAAACATGTTTACATTGAATCTTATTTCCTTTATTCCCTACGCAAACACTCCTTACAATGCCAGAAAGCTGGACACATTAAACAGAAAACATACGCAAGTCTATGTATGTCCATTTATTGACACAGTCATACATACACGTTTTATTCATTTAACCATAAACTTGTGTTTTTTTTTTTGGTAATACCTCTGTAATTGTGCTTTCTTCACACATTTAATTTCTTATAAAGTTAAAGCCAGTACTTAAGTATTGTGAATACATTGGAATTATTTTGTTAGCAGTTTTTTATTTAATATAATTTACAACAAAATATAAGAAAATATTTGGAAAATTTAAAAAAAAAATCTTTAATAAAAAATAATTCTAAATATATAGGAGTACAATTCGTTGTAGTTACGAAATGTGCAGTAGACTAAGAATAGAAATAAATAATGTGTTGCAGTTTTTTTTTTTTCTTTTTTATCATTGAGGCCAGCACTAAGGGCTCCTACTCCTGCAGTGTATTGTGCTGGTCTAGGAAAATATGCAGGGAAAGAGGAAAAAGGGTGTGGACATTTGATATTAGCTTACTAATATCATATCTGATATCAGTTCGTAAAAGCAAAGTTCTTACTTTAAGAATGTGAACCGCAAGGAAAGCGGTTGCTGTTGGTTGATTTTTCAATGGCCAGTATTATACCTTCACCACTGAATAATCCAACAGCAACCTAGCCCAAAATGACCGCACAATGAAGTTTAAAGTAGAGGAGGATTAAAAGTTTATAATTATATTGGAGTTGATGTTGTTGTTGGTTTCCTTGATCCAACCCATGGGATAATTCTTGGTTACTGCTTCTCAACAGCCTTTCTAGCATGATAGACCCTGCCAGAGCGCTATTGCTCACCGCCAGCTTAGCCAGTTGAGTTCTTGCAGCCTAAGCCTCTACACCACGACAAGATGATTATCCCACGTAGACTTTGTACACAACAAACACTAATTTGGTTAAATCCCTCATCATTCTCAAAAATGTCACGGAAATCAAAGCAAATTTCAAGAACTACAGCGAATGTGAAAAAAATGAAAAAGTTGGTTAGCGGTTTTTTCAAAGATTTAATTGAAAAATAATTGGTCCCCAACGCCCTCCAAGAAGTCCATCTACAAAGGAATCGCTCCCTGACATTCCAATCTATTCCATCTTAACCACTGACAATAAAAAACGAATGATCAGGAGAGAAGCGCCATCTATTGGGAAGTAGAAGAGATAACAAATAAGCCTATTTAGCGGAGGCACTCACCACACACAATCAATATGCAACGATGAGGCAATTGCTCTTGATCATTCAAGGGTGAAGGTATAACACTGACCTTTTAATGATCAATTCACAGCAATTTGTTTCATGCCTAAGGCTCTTAATAGTAATATAAGAACAAAAAATAAACATACTGTTCTCTCCAAAAAATACAATACAATGCACAGCATCAGTAGGGGTTTACCCCTGAGTATTGGTCTCAATAAAAAAAAGAAAAAAAACCATGTACTTTGTTGAAATTTCTAAAACTGTAGCGGCCTTATGTATAATGAAAAATTAGCAACTCGTTAGTATATGGGACAAAAAACTGGCAAGTTTATCAAACGCTATAGACTGATATTATAAAAACTTTCCATATCCTCTATTTGATAACTAGTCAGATAATCCAAAAAATTAAATATCTTGTACGTTTGAGTAAGAATTTCCACGTATTAGAATGACAAACTTAGCCACTGTGTACAACGACCTGCTAATTTTTTATTATACATAAGGCTGTAGATGTTTCTTGTTTGAAACACATACATTTCAATGACGAGTTTAAGTCGAAGTAAAGCTTTTGTTCTTACCCTCTACCCAAAGTCTACTGATTTTAAAGAAGGCTTCACCAAATAGATATCGCTGTTTAACCTAAATTGTTCTGATTATTAGAAAATTATAGACCATAGAACCATGTTAGCATAGGAGAATTTAACAAGCATAGCATAAACAGCACCATGTATTTTAAACTCTGTTTCTTCTATAAATTTTTTATAAATTTGTTTATTTTAACCCTCTGCGACTGATGTGGTAGACTATCAGACACCAACAAACACAAAATAGTATTTTGAAAATGCATACCATGCCGATTAATAACAATAAACACGAATTTTCGCTATAAATTAGAAAACTAATTATATAAATAATACCTTATACTCATAAACAATAAAAAAATTGATTTTATTAGTTTTACAAATCGGAACTTTGGAAAATATAAGCCATGGAAATGGTGTCTGGTAGACTACCACGTCATTAGAATTTTAAGAACTATATCACGTCAGTCGCAGAGGGTTAAGAGGAAAATATTCAAATCTACAACAATCCATAATAATAATTCGTTTGCTGGCGTTCATAACAAAGGTAGAAGGTCAACCGAACAAACAATAAACTCAAAGGGATCCATTAGATCTTATTGATTGTAGTGTTTTGTAATAATAATTTTATATACATATAAAAATGAATGTGTATTTCATATATAAAAGTGAACTGCTTGTTTAGTCGAAATCTATAGACGGCTAAATGGCTGAACTGATTTTCTTAAAAATCAAAAATTCAATTGGACGCTGACATTCTCATATATATCATATACATATATTTAGTTGTTAATACCTTCAGAAAGGTCAGAGTAAAAAATTCTTTAAATTTAGTCAAAACAGCTTCATTGTCAATACAAATCATCAGTCAAAAACTGGGCGAAATCAGTAAAGTGGGAATGGTGCTTGCCCTACAAACTAAATATTGATTTTTTTATATTTTGAGAAAGATTAAAGCGAAAGTTTCTGAATTTGCTAAATGATGTCGTAGTTAATACAAGTTATCAGTTAAAGAGTGAACTCAGTTGGGCAAGTGCATAGGATGCTTTCCATACGAAAAAAATATTAACTTTTTATATATGCGTTCCCAATTTTTAGAAATGGTTTTCTTTTTTTTATTAATTTTCTATTTAATTTAGACAGGGTTAACGAAGCATACCAGGATTTAGTTTGTAATATATATTTAAAGCTAAATTGTGTTTTTATATATCCACGAAATTTTTGTTGCAGGTCTTTGTATTTTACTTCAAGCTTATTTTAATTTTACATTTGTTTTCAAATATTTGTATTCTGTTTCTTTATTATTTTGAAATTTCTGATCTTCTTATGAAGTATTTGTTCTATGAAATTAGTGAACAAGATAAAGAGTATTTGAAAGGAGAGACAATTGCTTGTTAGCCGTTTAACTTGTATTTGCACAACTCCATGAAATGTGAATAAAAAATATTTTTCTATGTGCATTTATAGTAGCAGTATAAAATTAAAATTTATTTAAAGGTCAACGCCCATATGCAAAATATAAAGTAGACTTGAAGTGTTTATTTGCCACACAAATTTTTATCTAAAGTTTACTTTAATTTTTTTTACATACGGACACAAAACTTTTCCTGATTCTTAAGTTGATGGGTAAAATGTAAGATAAGTTGTGCTAGACAACCCTATACTTATTGTAATGCATTGGCGAACACAGGCGATGATTATCAAAGGAAGCAACTGATTCCTGCAGAAGCAAATTCAAGAATGTTTTATTATATCTAAATTACTGAGGTCTAATTTACAATAATTATTTTAATTACAGCTGATAGTTAGTGTTGCGGTGGAGCTTAAATTGATAGTGGTGACAATATCAATATTTATATCCTAACATATTTTATATATAACATTATTAATGTCAATATAAATCTTTTAACAAAATATATAACTCTTATATATTTAATAGTAACGGTTGTATGTATGAAAATTCAAATTTACTTAAAGGCCAAAGGGTATATGCAAAAAAAATAAAATAAAGTAGACTTGAAGTCTTTATTTGCCATACAAATTTTGACTTAAAGTTTACTTTAATTTTGTTTTGCATATGAGCACAAAACTTTTCCTGGTTCTTAAGTTGATGTTCAAAATTCTTGCTTTGTGAACCAAAATAATAAGGAAACAACTTTCTTTGCCATGTAAGTCCAGTATACTCAATGTCAGAACAAAATATAATTTCACCATATATTTAGACAAGCAGCAATTGGAAATGTATATAAGAAAGTCATATAATTTAAGGAAATAATTCTTTTAAATACCCTCTCATATAAATTGTATATTGATATCAACTGATGTCGATATGTACGTTTCTACGTGTGTATACTCGTATATGTATAAACTTATTTTACAAAAAAATGTCGTATTTAGTTAGTCCAAAAGGAAAAGTAGTTCATTGCACATATAGAATGTTAATGTTATATTTAATTTAATTGTAATTGTGCTTCTTGACAACTTTTATATTTAAGTTTCAATACGTTTTCCATATAATTTTCTTCTTTCTCTCCATCCACATACATCCACATACATTCGTTTTATTTTATAACTTCTCGTATTCATTGCATTAAACCAAATGGATATAAAGAACAAATGAATGCTAAAAATGGGTTTAACGTTTTTAATTTGTTGGGCCATACCAGTAAGACAATAACCACACCAGCAGTGGTAACAAATATATACCCAAATAGTCAATGGACCGTATAGATAAAACAAAAGCAAAAAAAAAAATTATATTAAACTTTATTTGCACAGTTAACCTACATTTGGATATGTGGAGTAGCATTTGGTGAAATATTCAAGATCACTAACATATCGACTGAACTTGGAATGGTCGTATAGGATTACAACTTTTTATATTTGACAAAGATATTATTATTGTTGGAACATGCAACGAATATTTAATCTATGAAAATAATACATACACTTTAGACAAATTTCCAACGAAACGATTTTTTTTTGGGACCTATGTATGTACATATGTGATACATAGTATAAAAAAATATATATTTTTTTTGTTATTTCCTTATGGTCATTGAAAAAACTTAAATTAATTAAAGAAAAAAACAGAGTTCTATATTACTTCTTATTAAAGGAAAAACAAAAATAAATTCAAACAACTTGAGAGAGCCTTTTTAAGTTTTTAAAAATACTTTCACTCTCAATAATTATGCTTAAACAAGTAAACCTATATATTCAGAGCTTACTTTGAATCATCGCGATGCATTAGATGATTAAAGATTTTGCGAAAAACTTTTCTCTCATATACTCTCAGGATTGCTGACGCATTAACTTTTAACTACTGAGGTGATGGTAAATTTTACCCCCTCCTTAGATTTTTTAATTTATTTTCTTCGGTTGAGCGCTGTTGAGTCCCTGTTTTGTTATACTAAATCTTTGATTTTTTTATTTTTATAGTCCTATTTATATAAAAATGTATTTTCTTGTTCTTTTAAAAATAAATTATTAAAAAAAAATTTTTTTTTGACTAATTTTTTTTTTGTAAAACAAAAGGTGGTAAAATTTACCTCACGTCAATAACTATGAAAAAATTTTTCACCTCCGTAGTTAAAGGTTAAATATGGGTACTGTGAGAAGCCTGAAAGCTCTTGGACCAAAATAAATAGTATTCTGGTTTGTGAATCCCTACTTCATATGACAACCACGTATCAAATGTATTGATGATTTATCTACATCAATGACTCCACTTATGATTTGGAAGCTCTTTTTTATGAAATATTTAAATCATATTTGTTAGCAATTTTGAACAGTTATTTATGAAATTTTTAAAAATTTATTTACCGATTAAATTAAAAACTGCGGTCACTTTTTAAAATTAATTAAAACCCCACGGTTTCTGTTCAGTTTCGGTTTTTTGAATCTGATATGATAAATGTTTAAATAAAATTGAAAAGTAAGAAGTTTTACTCGTTTGTAATCACTTCAGGTCATTTTTTTTTTTAAACTAACATTTAATAAATAACTTATTACTACGAACAATATATATTTATATTTTATTTTGCAAATAATAAAATTTAAGAAATACTAGGGCATTCAGTGAAATCATTTAAACGAGATCTTAACTTTATACAGAATCTACCGGCAATAGAAAATACTCCTCCGCTTTTATATAGTAGATCATGATTTTATAGTTTTTATTGTATTGAGAAGCGATAATATATTTGTGCTTTTGCTACTAGTTTTTGTATGAAAAATAAACTGTTGCTTCAAAACGTTAAAGCTGTTACCTTTAGGCTTGACATCTGTAAGAGCTTTTTTAATAGCATATTTTAATTCTTCTTGTAATGAATTGCCATCTTTTTCTTGACTCTCAGAAATTTCTCGACATTCGTTATTAGGATATAATTGGTTTAATAAGACTAATTGCGCTAGTTGTTGTTTACGGATATAAAATATACTCGTACTTACCGAGATCGAGAATATTCTAATTTTTTCTTTGATTCCTTCTACTTTTAAAGCATGAAAGTGAATTTCTACTTATATCTGTGGCCAAATTGTTTATTTCACATAAAGAAATTCTAAAGATCCGTTGGCAGTTATTATATTTGAATCTGATCTACTAACATTTTTACCAATAGCAGTGATTCTTTAAAAGAAGTTAAAAATTAAAAATTTGTACCATCAAGGAATAGTGAATTCGATTTCTCTTACAAAATTTTTTGAATGGATTCTCTAATTAACAAAAATTTTTTTAACGTAAGGACTATTGAATTCCATCTAGTTGGTGAACTTAATAAACAATTTAATTCAGTATCATGCTACTTTTTAACATTTGTTTGTAATATATTGTTATTAATAAATGTCCGTATTCATAAAAAATCTTTTAGGTTTATTGAGGGGGTTTATTTAACAAATTTCTATGCAATACCTGTCAAAATACAATACATGCATAAAATTTGATAATATAGTCGGGCTTCGATTATCCGTAATCCGGTTAACCGGTAACCCCGATTAACCTTGATGGCCGCAGATAAGTCTATTGTTTTTTGTTTGCAATGTTTTCAAATTTTTGCTTCAGTTAACCGGGATTACCTCTATTATCCGTGATGAAAACGCGAAATTCCCCTACGAAGTTTTGATACAGACCGTTTATGACATTGCTATCTTGAATTAATTTTAATTCATTAATTAATGTTCACTTGTTAAATAATAAAAATATTAAAAAAAACTCTATAGTAAAAATTGTTATTCAATTAAACGTGAAAATCAATTATCCGTAATGCTTCTGGTCCCGACCATCACGGATAATTGAGGACCGACTGTATTAATATGTCTATTGTCGTGTTTATACCCATTTTGAAAACGTTTTCATTTGCTCAAACCCATGGTGCAAACAGCTATAAAAACATTTTTTAAATTTCGAAACGTTTTCACTGACACTGCTTTTCAAACCTGTTTGAGATAGACCTAGCGTTTTCAAAATTGAGTATAAACGCATACGGTTTTGAAACCTTTATGAAAATCAGCTGTAAAGAATGTTCTGCCAAATTTGATGGGGTTATTTCTTGTTTTTATTATTCTATGTGTATTATTATGGAAAATATGAAAAAATTAGAATTAGAATTATTTAGTTAAAACAGTTTTGAAACTGTTTCGACTCAAAACATGGGCATAAACGCATATGAAGTTATCGTTTTGTGTCGAATTGATTTCAAAACAGGCATAAATAAACTAAGTATATATGCCTTAATGAAATAAAAAAGGTATTAAAATAAAAATAAGTTAAAAACCGCCGATAAAACCGTAGGTTTTCGGTTTCGAATATTGCGTCTAAAAAACCGCGATGTCGGCTTCGGTTACAACCGAAGAGCAAACGCTATTGTTTACTTTATGATTTTTATACTTTTAACTTAAAACAATGGCTAAAGTATTTAAAAAACAAAAAAATTTAGTTTTTTTTTGTTATTTAAAAAGCAATTGTACAGAAAAGTAACAAAAAAAACCAAAACTGTTATAAATCATATATATTTATTTGTAACGTATAACAAAAGGTATTGACAGTTAGAAATGTTTATAAAACCGAAGCGGTAACACCACCTTTTTGAATATGCCTTGATACTTTTGTAATATAAAATATATATGTACCTATTGTATAAACATACATATATATTTATGTATATAAGTATATAAACTCTTTTTTTTCTTCTTGCCTTTAATTAAAACATGTTCTAATAGCACGCCTTAGTGTAGTCACGCTTCTTTTAAATACAGTTTTAGCAACGTTTAAGCATAGAATAATAAAAATAATGATGATGACCATATAAGACAGAACTTTGCGTCAAAAACATAAGGATCTAAAAGTAATAATAATTTAATGTTTCTTTTCCTTTTTTGTATTTTTCATAGTGCTTCAGTTTTATCATTTATCATACATACAGACTTGCAAGTACCTTCTACTTTCTGTTTTTGTTTGATGTGCTTGACGCCTGCAGTCATTGTTTCTCAGACGACAAAGTTAAAATTATTTTCTTAACTGTTGGTCGTTATATAGATAGATGTGTGTGTATTTATCTGTATATGGTACATACTTATTAGTATTTATGTATATATAGTGTTCTCAAAAATAATGTTATTTTAAATATTTTATTTTTGCATATAAAATTAGGCATTGAATTATTTATAAAACTAAAAGGCAACATAATTTAAAAATTTTGTTCATTAATAACATTAATTGGTATTTTCTGCAGAGTAGGTGTCAAATTGTTAATTTCAAAATCATATTGTAATATCCTATATTTTCTTTGTATTTACTGGAGTTGTGGTAGTTTCACTGTTGATATGTAACTAGTCTTCTCTAATGATAGTGTTTAAGTAAAACTACTTAGAAAATTGTCAAGCTAAAATTGTAAAGCAACAGTTAGGAATATCGGCAAAATGCAACCAGGAAGAATGAATACTTTTTTTATTATTTAGCTAATGGTAAAAGGAAGTGGTATTTATAATGATGTCTATTATACAGAGTAACACGGAATAATGTATTCAATATAGAATTAAAAGTGGTTGATTTTGCCATTAGAATTTAGAAGTTTGTATAAAAATATTGTTGAATGCTAATGCTGAATCAGAATGTATAAACAAAATTATTAACATTTTAATCAAGAAATCAAGAGACCAAGAATCAAGAACCAACCTATAAGAATAGAGATAAAATAACAAAAAATTATGCTTATTTTTTACAGGATTTTGGCAATTATATATGTGATATATTATATATCACGAAAAGCACATATTAAATATATAAGATACGGGCACAATTTTTACAATAAAAAAGGAAAAGAAACACAATTTTTACGTGTTTAGTAGTATATGTACTATATAAGTACATATGTATCTATAGTATCATGCATTTTAATATTAAAACAGAAGGGTGCGTGGTATAGTTGTTGTTAGAGCTTTCGCATAAAAACTCAAACGGCCCGGATTCAAATCTCAGCGAAGGTGGAAAATTAAAAAAAAGTAAGTTTGCTGTTTTTCAAAATCATAATTTAAAAAATAAGAGGTGTTCCCTCTCACCAAGAACTCCGTCTACAAAAAAACCGCTCCCTGACATTTCACTTTATTCCACATTAACCATTGACAACAAAAAAAGAAACAAATGATCAGGAGAAAAAGCGCCATCTATTGGAAAGAAGCAGATAACAGGTAAAACCTACTTAGTAAAGACAAATTGACAGCAACATGTATCATACACAAAAAACAGGTGCATAATATACAAATATCTATGAAAAAAAAGATCCATATTTTTCAACCACTATACACGAAAAAGTAATTTCAGTATGTGATTTCTAGAAAAATATGAGTTAAATGGTTGATGTTTGGTCTTGAATATGCACAGGACGCAAAGAACTCTGATGAGACTGCCGTAGCTGGAGTCGAAAACATATGTTCTGTTTGGCTAGTGTACTATTCCTTCACGGACATCGTTTCTCCTTTGATTACCAAAAAAAAAAAAATTCATTGCAGTTAGCTTAGATCTAATTAAAGCGTTTCCGACAAAACAATATATATTAAAATATTTGTGTTTTTTCTCACTTTAGGTTAAGAATCTTATATAAACAATAACAATAATTATTGTTTTTTGTTTATCACTAACTTTATTATTTTTAACAATCAATTTTTTATAATGAATTTTTACTAAGAATTTCGATTATATGTACTTATTTTATGTATAAGCCATTAACAGTCACTCTGTATAATTTCGCAAAACAAAAAAAAATAATAAAATGTTAAAGTAAAAGAAAATGACAATACCATCTGGGCAAATGATTCCCTAGAATACTGGAAGATGTTTTAATGTACGACGTTGTTCCATCATAGTCTTTAAGCCAAGTTAAGACATGATGATGCAACACGTTTAAGATAGTTATCATTAAAGTTAAGAGACGCACGTTCTTCGCTTGGTAAATATTATTTAAGATATAAAACTTTAGTAAATTTGTTGTTGTTTTTTTTTTTTTTTAGAACAAGTACATTCACTTGCTGTTTCTACTTTTATTTATTTTTAAGAATTTATTTGTATTCTTTAGTTTTTCTTTTATTTTCATTTTCTTGAAACCAGTTTTAACGCATTTTCCAAATGACGTGTCTTGTCATTTTTATATGAGTTTTAATGTTTTCCTTTTATTTGGACCAGCAAAACTGTAAACGTTTGATGTTTTTTGTAAACTGTTATGTCATTACCAAACTAAAAGGATGAAGTTAAGTTTCTAGGTATGTACTTATTTACAAAGAAAATATTTAAAGTTTGGTTGGACGCTATTGACTATTTTAAGTAATTCTACTAAATATATAGCCTAAAAGTTCCAAATTAAAATTGTACGAATACTGCGGTAGTCATAGAAAAATTAAATAAATTTTTTAAGGGAAAATTTGGCAATTTAAACAAGGGTTTAAAAAAACCATATAATTTTTTATTTATACGCAAAGTTTTTTATACATACATATGTTCATATATTACAAATATCTTTGTAAGTCTGTTATTTTGTCTGTGAATGCCGCCTTAACAACTAAACCGATTTTGTTTAGATTTGGAATATAAATAAACTCAACTAACGAAAGAGTTATAGTGTATGTTTTTTTTCATATTAGGACCTGGGCGTAATGCATTCCATACAAACTAAATAGTTACTGTTGTGTATCTTGAGAAGGGTTTAAGTTAAGGTTTCTAAATTAAGTCTGAACGACACACAGTGGGATTTTTTTTTTTTTTTGCAATAAGTAATTTATTCGACACATGAAATATAAAAATGTAATGATGCAGTTTTGTAGAAAACTCATTCAGTATGAAGCAGGGACCGTAACAGTTACGACTTTTTTCAAAAAAGTCACTTTATAATAGTTATTTTTTGACTTTTATTTTTTCGGTCAGAAATAAAAGTTAAAATTTGACTTTTATTTTTTCGGTCAGAAATAAAAGTTAAAATTTGATATTTATTTTTTAAGTCAAAAATAAAAGTTAAAATCTGACTTTTTTTTAAGTCAAAAATAAAAGTTAAAATCTGACTTTTATTTTTTAAGTAAAAAATATAAGTTAAAATTTGACTTTTATTTTTTAAGTCAAAAATTAAAGTTAAAATTTGACTTTTATTTTTTAGGTCAGAAAAAAAAAATTTTACTATGCCATAATAATAACAATGTAATGGAAATATAAGAAAAATAAGATCGATGACAATCAGTGATGTTGTTTTGGTTATTTCTAACCAACCCAACTTTAGTCAAATTTGCTATTCCATTTTAACAAAGTTTAATGCACCCGTTATAATGTCATGTCTGCTTGACTCATACAAGGAGAAGCGTATTGACGTTGATGTCGACCTTGTGGAATATTGGGAAAACAAAAAATTTTTATACCCCCGTCTAAAGGACTTGGCATGTATTATTCATCAAGTACCTGCGACACAAGTTAGTGTAGAACGCGCGTTTTCAGCACTTAAGATTGTTCTCAGCGACTTGCGCTACAATTTGTCTGAACAGAACTTGGCAGCTATATTAATGGTGAAATTGAATTCTGAGTCATTGCAATGAAAGAGTGAACAATTTAATATTGAAATGAAGGAAATTAAATGTAATTTGTATTTTCAGAGCAAAATATGCAAAACACCAAGTCCTTAACTTTCTAGCCAATAAACCTTTTTGTATAGATAATCTATTATAATTTTTTTCTTTTTGTTTTATTACAAATAAAACAATATAAGTAATTCTAAAAATAAAAACTGTGTTAATATTTAATTAAAATTTTATTTAACTTTTTTAACATCTGCTTTCAATAAGAACAAAAGTTAAATTTTAACTTTTATTTCTGACTTAAAAAATAAAAGTCAAATTTTAACTTATATTTTTTACTTAAAAAATAAAAGTCAGATTTTAACTTTTATTTTTGACCGAAAAAATAAAAGTCAAATTTTAACTTTTATTTCTGACCGAAAAAATAAAAGTCAAAAAATAACTATTATAAAGTGACTTTTTAATAAAAGTCAAAAAAATTAAAGTCTTTTAAGTTTATTATTCCTTAGCATAACAGCATCAATATGCTGTATTCAAATATCTGATAGACAAATTATATCCACCTGACTTTTTGATTTTAAATTTTAAAAATAACTGTTATTTTCGGTCCCTGGTATGAAGAATCTACAAATTTTATCCCAAAAAACATTTATTTGTCTTTGAAATAATGAAGTAAAGTCACATGTAAGTTTTAGTCCAAAATATTGAAAGCTGTTTACTCACTTCCATAGTATACGTAAGATAATTTTATTGCTTTATCTTTTTCTTAATTGAGCTAACTAAAGGCTCAGAGAAATCAGAGAAAAATTTCAAAAACTTTGGCCAAAATAAATTTTGGGTTGTATGAGCGGTGGGTAGTTGGCTCGGCCAATTTTGATGAACTTTATATTTTTCTTAATTGAGCTAACCAAAGGCTCAAAGCAAAATTTTAACATTCTACAAGCACTCCTTATATTTTTTGCCAAACATTGTATGAACAAATCCCACTGTGCGACATCAGAGTCAAGGAAAATTATCAGTCAGAACTTAGGCTTAAGTGATACCTCCTCTACAAACTGAATATTAACTTCCGTATATCTTCAGAACGCTTAAAGCCAAACCTAATGAAATTCAATCAATATGACGTTATGGTCAATATATACCATCATCAGCGGCAGAGTAAGCGGAACTGCACAAGTGAGAGTTGTATCTCCCATACAATTTAAATTTGTATTTCATTATACCTTGAGAGTGGTTGAAGCTAAAGTCACAGTGTATTAAGTGATGAAAAAAATTACAGCTCAAAAAGTTTAAAATCAGCTATGTTTTGTTGTGGTTATCTTGTTATACACTGTGATGTTGAGTGTATTTTAAAAATTTTGTTATAGCTACGAGTATATTAAATATTGGTGAAAAAAAAAGACAGCGGTATATGCTAATGCATGCTATATCTCATTATCATAATTTGTGGCTATCTTGGCTGTGTTGTTCGTGTTATAGTTGTTGGAGTTTCATCACTGTATGCACTATGCTAAAGTTTCTCAATTTCATCTGAATTATTTTTTTATTTTATTTTATTAATTTGATCGAAAAGTGCAAGCAAATATGGTTTTTGCTTATCTTGAAAAGGGGTAAAGCTACTAAATTAGGTGTAAATAACTCCAGATTCATTTCAAAAGTGGACGCACTTATAGAAAAGAAGAAAAATTTTTGAGACTAGACAACTTGGGCAAACGAACGCAGATTTCCATAAAAACATGAGAATAGACACTTTAAGAATGTGGCAAGCTCGTTGAGAAAAAGAGAGAAGAGGAAGCTGGACGGCCACATTAATCTCTGAAGTTGAATCGTGAATGAGGAATAAACACGGCGATATGAATTATTATCTGACAAAGCTGCCTTAAGGTAACGGGTATTTCAGAAAAGATTTGTATAGAAATAATAATTGCAGTTCACTCTAACATATCTACAAGAACGAATAGCATAAACATGGTGCAGAGTACACCTTTTTCCAGTGTGGCAAATAGCGAAACAAGCAAGAGGACTTAGAACTGGAAGTTGAAGTAATAGCGCAGGAAAATATAATTAGATCAAAGTTAAACTCTATTAAGAATAGTTTTTTGATAATCAAATGAGAAAATGATGTTCGTGAAGCAATTGTACACAAGCCAAACTGAACATGTTTTCGACTCCAGCTATGGTAGTCTCATCAGAGTTCTTTGTATTCTGTACACAAACATCAACTATTTAATTCACACTTTTATAGAAATCATATATTGGATTACTATTTTTATTAAGTTTTTATATTGGCTGCAGTATTTCATATTCTAATCAAATGATTGCCGAAAAATAAAACTTTAATCAATAAAAACAAATTCGAATCATTTTATTATGTTTAAAATTATTTTTAAAATATGTCGCAATCAGGACAATACCTCCAGTTTCCAATACTTTCAGTTTTTTATTAAATAAATTGAAAAGTTATGAATTTTTTACTCGAACTAACCAGTGTGCCATGTTACAACTACTTCCTGCCAATAAACTTTTCTATCACAAAAATGACAGTAAAGTGAGAAAAGTGAAATTAAATATTATCGATTAAAAACTTGAAAACATGTTTTGTTTGATATTTTGTGAATAATTTCTTCTAACATTAATAATCATATAAATCATGTTTATTTTCTGTATAAAATTTTTCACAAAATTACAAACATTTTGCTGTAATGAGCACTCAAGAGTATCAAGTACACATATTTCAAGAAAACCAGAAACAGGAAATGTTCCAAACAAAAAAAAGATGTGTTTCTCAACTGATAATAATTTGTTTTTACAAAAATTATATAACTTTTATAACTAAATTATTGTATAAGTATGTTACATTCCTTTGTATATGTGTATGCATACAGCCAAATATCTTCTAATTATATTAGGGGGTTGCCGTTTATGATTTTGCAAATTTTAAAGTATAAATTGAAAAAAGGAGTTGATATAGCTAGTATATAACATAAAAAGCTGTACCATAAATTAAACTTTTATTCACTATGAGAGACAATTGTCCATATAATAAAGAAATGCAAATCAAAGTGAAAAAATGAAAACTAAAACAAGGTAACAGTACGTCGAATGTTGTGTTTATTAGAGAAAATAAAAATTACAATTTTAACTGATTCGTGTTCACTGACTTGAAACCGTTAAAAACTTTATTTAGATATGTATTTATTTTCATAAATAAATCATATTAATATGAAAAATATATTTTTTTCACTCACATATACAGATATAACATCAAATATAACACTAAGTAAGACGTTTTTATTCAGTCAGGAACAATGATGCCCTACAACCTACTCGTACTATACTTTCATTGCTTACACCTTATTAAATGATACTGGAGACAAAGTCTAACATTTATTAATTATCAAATCTTTACAGAATTTTTTTCAGCAGTGAAGTTTAAAAAAAATGTTTTAATTTTGCTAAACTCAACGATGTCTTAATAAAAATTACATATTTTATTATACTAAATTGTGTAGATTTAAAATATTTACAAATTTTTAATAACACGGCTTAACACAACTCTTGTTTCCTTTAATTTTTTTCTATTATTGGCTTCATCTGTGGCCTTGATTATGAAAAAGTACTAGGAGATTGCCAACAGCTCTACTTTTTGAAATATAAAGTTTTATTATTTTGACGAAAAAGTACAAAAAATTAATACATGTGTTAACAAAATTCCTATCGACCACTATCAAATGATTTTTTATAACAGTTCCTTGAATAAACAAACGACTTTAGGTAGATCTCGTTTCAAACTCCAGCAGTCCAAAGGTACTGGTTCCTCACTAAAAATCATAAAGATTTTGTGGTAATCGATCTAAATGCGAGTGCAGGAAATGTAATTTTATGCTCATATTGCACCCTAGCTCTTGTAAACTCGAAAGCATGCGCTCTAGAAGCTAAACGTGGTCGTCAGATTTCTTAATGTTTAATAAATACTGAAAATCTAATTAAAAATAGTGTATGAGCAGATACGAAAAAACTGTATACGTATTGAAAAACTACACATCATTCTGATATAAGTAGAAACAAAAAAAAAATCGCAGGAAACAACGAATTTTTTGTCTTTTGTTGACCAGTGTTGACAATTTTTACAATAAGGAACACAATTTTGTTTTTCCTCCCATAATTTTATTTTTGGATCACAGCCTATCATTTGTTGATTTCTCTTCTCTACCAACAGCTTCAATTTTTTTAATAAAAATTTACTTTTAAAGGAAATATGTTTGTCACATACTTTTTCGAACCACTTTTTTCAACAATCGTGACTTATATACGAGTACATACACAATTAGCCATTACAACTCTATGTCAAGGTTACGGCCTAGCTTCTTTCAGAACCCATATTTTTTTATTCATGAGTACCAGGACCTACAGTTTAAAGTCGACTTCGAACCACAGACTTGAGAAGCTTGTTCATAGCAATCAGATACTCTCAGAGCTTTTGCCAGAAGACTGCCGAGAAGTAATGGCCGAAAGAAATGATTTTGTCATATTTATATTTTTGTTAAGATGTTAGAGCTGGGGTTTGAACCCTGGGCTCATGTATTAGTAAGCCAACATACTAACCATTAGACAACGGCGACTACAACCGTTATTTATTGTTGAAAAAATTTAGTCCTTTTTACACTTTCCTTTCTACACCTACTATTTATATAAATTTTGAATATGTTAACTTTAACTCGATAATTCTTGATATTTTTGCTTTCTATGTTAACTAAATAACCGTGGGGGATAGATTTAAATTATCTAAACGCAGTCTCTCAAGTGTTATTAAGTCTTTTTGCTTCAGTGGTCTGTTAAATTTTAAAATATTCGTTTATGTTCAATTTACTGCTGTTTTTAGTTTATAAGTACTAGTTAGATATTTGTTGAAATATTAAGTTATTTGCCAAATACTGATTATTTTTTCTTTTACTTTTAAAATTTTACTATTTAAATAATTTAAAAAATTTGCAGATTTTTTATGTTAATTTTTTTTTATTAAAAACGCAATTAATTTAAAAAAATTATCACCCTTATTGAGATTCGTACTCGTGTGTCTAGACCACGAGTATTTTGATTTTTATCAAATAGAAGGTATGTAGAATTTTAATAATATCAGTCTGTAGCGGATGATAAACTTGCCAGTTTTTTGTCCTATATCGTCGTGCGGGAGTTTATATGCTCTATCCGTCATTTCATATTTTGTATATATCTCAAGTTGATGATGCCACTTTAGGTTTTCGACCCCAAATTGTTCAAGTCTGCAAACCGTTTTCGGATATCTCGTCCAGTTTAGGAGATAAATATCCGAAAACGGATTGCAGATTTTAAAAATTTTGTTGTAAATACAGCCGTTTATGTATAGTTTTGTATATACTTACTTAGTTTTCTTTCAAAAATATGAAAGCCAATTTATATTGGGACCTATGGAGCCATTAGGAAAACAGATAAACAAACAATACCAGTATTAAAGTTTTTATTGTGTCATACACCATTTGCTGTAAGCTTTTTTGGTCTAAGTTTTAAACGCCACGCAAAGCAAGTAGGTTTTACCTGACACGCCCTTTGGTATGGCACTTTCGGATATGTTTAGTTTGTGCACATTTTCTAATAATTGTGTGGAGAGGGGAATCTTGCTTCAGTTGTTTATTCTTCAGTGGATCCCTTTGCACCTCTAAGAAGGGTAGAATATTAGATTCGAATAACACATTAGAAATCGATATTGTACGGAATGTTTCTAGTGCAAATCAGCTGCGTTCATTTTTGTGTTTAGGCAATGTTTTTTGAGGCATATCTATAGAGAGGTAGTGCATATTTATTTTTGATAAAATACTGGAATAAATGTATTTACTCGTATTACAATTAAACTTTTAAATAGATAAAAATTTTGTAACGCTGAGTTGATTAGATAATAATACTGAAATGCTTTGTTTTATACGAGTATAGACCAAGTATTTTCAGATTCTCTACTTAATAATAATAATCGTCATTAAATCATTTTTTAAATTCATACTAATTGTTTGATTTTTAGTTTTATTGTAAATACATACAAAGACGATTAGAAATATATACTGCATTTGAAGAGTGTAGGGTAATGAAAACTTCTGTTAAACAAGATCAAATAAATGAAGTCAACTAGAAGAATATGTGACGCATGTTTTCTTCTATCTTGAGAAGTCTCAGCTGTAAAAAATTATTTCTTTTGTTATTTTTTATATAACACTCCATCCACTTCTGCAGTTGCTTCTTTTCTTTTTCCACTGTGGTACTGTCACTTATTATTACTTCGACTACTTATGTCATGAGTATTTGCTTCTACTGTATATGACTGCACTGGAAAAACTACTCGCATGTACGTATATATAAGACGTAAGTATGTATGTATCTAGATTCTTATACTGTCATAAGAATGGTATACTTGTCGTACATTGTTTTGATTTGTTGTTGTTTTACTACATGTTTGTTGTTTTGAAAACTTTTTCTTCAAGATGACGATGATGATGATGATAATGATGATGTTGTTATCAAAACACTTGTAGTTCAAGCTTATATTTTGTATGTATAATTAAAAAAAAATAAAAATAAAAATAAAAATTTATAATTTTTTATTTGTTGTCTTTATCTAACATCTACTGGCTAATGTTATGTATGTTGGTGTACTTTTTAAAGTAAAGTAGCACCCAAATAGAAAGTTGTTTTAGAAAAAAAAACTGTTTTCTTCTTAAGTGCTAGTAAAACATAATTTTGTCATCATCAACATCTTTAACAAGCAGCAAGAGCATTACATCGATTGCGACAAGTATATCATTAATATTGCAGTTCTTCTTATTATGAAAACTATTTATATTGTAGTTGATGCCATGAAGTTAAGAGCTTCATGGTACAATAGATATATAATAACCAACTAGTTTTCTATAAATTTATTGTTATTTTAGAATTTTCTTTTGAGGTGTTTACTATTCGAAATGTTTTAACCTGTTATTTATAATCACATCTCAATTTAATTTGAAGATGATTTAATAATTTTTATAGATTATTACACTTTTTTTCTTTAAGAGTTATTCCTGTTTTTTTGCACTTTTTTTATCACGGATTTGGTAAAAGTATAAATATAAGTAAATATTTGGAGAGCTTTACTCTTCGTCTTTTCAACACTCGTGTATTCAAATTCCTAAACATACAAGGTGTACAACCAACATTACATCGTTTTAACCGTAATCTGCTCACAATAGCTGAAAACACCGTCCAATAATTAAACAAGTGTTGTTTTTGTTTTTTTTTTATTATTATTTATTTGTTTTTGAATCACACAAATCACCATGATTTTACGTCATACACAAAAAAAATTATTGCTGAAATATTTTCAAACAAACGCTTGTTCAATTTTTATTTCATTTTCAAATAAAGTTTTGTTTGATTCTATTAATAATTTTGTTTGAATGTATTTTAAAATAATCAATGTTGTTTGGTTTTTATATACTAAATTGGATATGATTCGCATTTAGTCTATAACTATTTTAACATAAGTATTTATAGTTTTGAATAACACCTTTGGGAAAAAGTCTCCTGACGAGTCTCTTAAGCAGAGACGAAATGGTCATAGAGACATGCTTATACATTTCATATTACATTAAAATAAATAATATAATAATATTAATAATAATAAAATATAAAAATAATTTACCACAAAAAATTTAAATTGGTAAAAAAAATATTTGAGATTTCTGTCAAATTTCTGAACATTATTTTGTTGTCTCGAATAATTATTTATTCAATTTTGCATTCATTTTTAAACATTTTATTTTTTTAATTCGCAACTTTTTTCTCTAAAAACAATTTTTTTTTTCAAAAAATATATTAATTGGTTTGAGAAAACTTTTGTTTGCTTAGAACCGTAATATTCAATAAAACTTTTATCTACTTCTTTTAAATTTTTTGTTTGATTATTTTTTGTGACTCCAATAAAAATGTTTATTGAATATTGCAACAGTTTTATTTAAAATATCGCAATTTTTTTTCAAACAAAAAATTACAAATTTGTTGTTCGAATTCACAAATTTCTTTGTAGGACCGAAATTAAACAAAAAATTTATTAACTCAGTGAATTTCGTGTCTGAATCAAAAAAATAATTTTTTCTGTGTAGTTTTGACTGAATGTAATAAACAGCACTTCTACTGTCAATTTCGCACCTGGGGTGTATTATGATTACAAATTAGTAACAATTGCAGCTGATGTACTTATTTCTTGACTCCGAACCAAATATAATATAGCAAGAGTTTTAACCGAATTCTTGATATTTTAGCTTTATATGTAAATGCTTTTATGCTGTAATGACCAAAACCATTTAATAGACAGTGTTGAACAACTGAATACGCTGGCTAAGAGCCGAAAGACGAATGCACTTAATTTGTATTTTTTTGTTCCTATTTTTTTTTTTTTTTGCGGCCAATATTCAGGGATAAAGCCCTACTTATACTGTGCATTGGAATTTTTGGAAAGGGCATGTATATGTATATGTATTTTTTTTTTTTATTTTAGTATTAAGCGCCTTAGGAATGCGACAAATTGCTGTGAATTGATATAATACCAATATTTTAATATAATACCAAATAGTATTATAGTTACAGGAATAGGAACGCCTAAATATATACTTATTTTTTTATATACTACTTTTTTTTCAACCGCGCCCACTTTTACGCCCACTTTTTTCAAATTATATAATTGCTTCCATATAGTTTTTAAAAGATATACTTCAAATTGTATACACATTATACTCCACGCGAGGTAGAAATACACATTTTTTACGCCACGCCCCTTTTCACGCCAAATTTTTTTTTAAGTTTTCAACTTTTTGTTCTATATACAAATTTGGTGCTTCTTTACTACGTTTATTAACGACTTTACCTCAAATTTAAAATACATTTGAATTAAAATAGTGGGGTAGCCTCACTCTCTTTCTCCCACAACTGTCTGCAAAATATATAAAGACTTTAAATTATATTATAAAACGAGGGGGTAGCGAAGCATACCGGGTTCAGCTAGTTCTTTTATAAAATCAATTAGGAAAAAATTGTTATCTTGTATAACTTGTCTTATTTTAAAGTTTAATTTTATCAGATTTTTTCTATAATATGTTTCCCATTATTTTTAATTAATATTTTTCTTTAAGCTTTAATTAAATTGCAAAACCAATTAATTGACATTTTTTCTTATGAGCTTGAAAATAAAATATTGGATTATCACTTTGTATCAGGAAAAGTGATAATGACATTTACACTCAGACTAGAACAGACCCTCTTGGAATGGTAAATTAATATTCAAAAACTTATTGTTTTACCTTTTCAGTTTTCTTGCTTTTTTTCTTCTTTTTAAGAAAAGGATTAAATGTTTAAAAATAAATTGTTTCAACAATTTTTGAAAACATTATCCCTTAGTCTTCACTGTAAACCTTAAGGCCAAATATTCAATTAAGATAGGAAAAAACATTAGAATAAAGAAAAATATGAAAGGCAAATACAAAGTCAGCAAAACTCTTTTAAAAATTCATATTAAATACGGGGATAGACAGTCAATGTTTTCTTTTCTTCAAGGTATTTATCGCAGATTGTTAGCATCCCCTACGCTCATATGCATACAACATAGGTAGTTGATGTCTATTTAGGATTTATCGGATATATCCCAGATTTCGATTCGGTTTGAACTTTTTAAATTGCTGTTCTGAAATACGAACAGTGCTGTGATTCGATGTTATTCTAAAATTAATAAAAGAAACGTATTGTTAGCATGATCGCATCAGATATTGTTTTAACAAAATATAAGGTTTGCATCAAACAAAATAAAAGGAGTTTCTGTGTTATTTTATATACAATTAAACAAAAACTTATAAACCCACAAAAAAATATAAACTAAGCATGAGTCTTAAAATAATTATTCTTTAATTAAAAAATAAAATAAATATAAATAAAATTCTTGAACATCAGGTGTAAAATTTTTGAAAAGTTACAAAACAAATTCAGACTAAAAATTTCAGACTAAATCCAAAACATTGTTTTAGTAAAAAATATTATGGCATATTGGAATAAAGTGAATTCGATTTCTAGAACATAGTCGAGATTTTCAATGTAGAAATTGAAAGGAAGACAGACGAAACTTGTAGCAATGATGACGAAATTGTGAAAACAAGAATGTTTGTACCGGATATATTTCGGTTTTCTTTTTTACTTTTTGTAATTTTTGGATATTCTGTTTGTTCTCTAAGTTCTACATTATAAAAGTTTTAGGCAAGAGCAAACGAGAATTAAAAACTTTCTGCCTTTCAATTTCTACATTACAAATCCCGAAATAGCCATATATTTCAGTTAAAAATCGAATAAATAAGTTTGCTCGTTTATTAATCCATTCATTAAAAGTACAAATTGAAACAAACTTAAGAGGATATGAAAATTTCCCTAACAAATGGCCTATGAAAATAGCTAATTTTCGTTTACTTTACGTATATAAATATGAGACATTAATATAAAATAAAGTAATTCTTTACTAGAGTCTTTAAAAAAATTATAATAATTTCCTGATCGGTTTTTATTTGATTTTTTATAGCAAATGGCCATTAAGAATTTTCCACCGATGGTATTGTTGTCAAGTTTATATAATAATTTTTATTCATCTCCTATACAATTTGTTTATGAGATGTAATAGAAAATATTAATTTCGAACTTCTAAAGAATAACCAATGTTTTTAGGCTAATTAAAAAAGCCGTGGAGTAGTAAGCACAGTATGAAAATTAGAATAATACGAGTAGTAGAAATTAAATCCAGGTTTTGTTGACTATGCGGTTAATGTGTAATAGGGGCTTTTCACAAACTGTATCTAACCCAGCAGAAAATAGAGCTTACCAGTAAGTTAATTTGTATAGGAGAAATTGTGAACAATCACTTACTCGTGCGCATAATTAACACAGGTTTACAAATTTTTAATTTTGAAAAATACCAAGAACACCACATGCCTAAATAAGTTAATTGGGACCTCCTGAACGCGAAAAACGCTGATATTATTTTTTTCTAAGTACAGTTTTTTAGATATTGGTACTTTTTTTTTGTGGTGTCCAACGGAAAAGTTCGATCGAGATAAGTGGCTTATCGATGGAAAGGTAATTGAATGCCATCTCCGTTAATAAGCTGGAAAATTCTATCTGATAAAAAAGCGCTCAGATATGGCACCTCAAAGTTCAAAATTTGCCTATTTTTCATTTTCGTTTAAATTTTTTCCTACATTATATTGAAGATCTGGAACGTTTTATTTTTTTACCAAATAGCGTATTTTGAAAAAAATTTTATTAAGAATTTTGTGGAACGACAATATTTTCATTTTCATTGAAATGAAAAAAGCTAAAAAGCAATAGATTTTTCAACCACTAGACCAATACTACAACAAATTGAAAGCAATGCCTTATCGTGTAGCATTTTTCGAACCTTTAAGGTTTAAACAACATTTGTATTCACAATTGTCGCGAAATGTTTAATTGAGAGAATTTGTGGGTATGTTATATAGACAATTGATCAAGTAGGCATATAAAACAATGTTTTAATTGAAAAAAAAAAACTGAAATTCGCCGTATGTGGTTTACAATAGCCGCCAAATTTATGTTGTTACACTTTATTGAGGTTTTTTAAATATACTAGTATTTCACATAAAATTTTTCTAAACAGCCATATATAAATTTTGTTTATAAGTACATTTTTGCAAAAACGAGACTACAATTTTGTTAGTGTCTGCTGTAGTCACAGTATCAAAAATACTAAATGGTAGCCCACATTGCTTAAAGTTATTCTAAATTATTGTTTATGCTACAGTTAGCGTCGCATGTGTGTGAAAAGTACAAGCTAGCTCAACAGCACACATACATACTTATATGTGTACCTATACATTTAAAATTATCTGTGTTGCACAGCAGAAGCAACAAAACATATGCGTATCAATAGTACATGTTCTATTTGTTGTATTTGATTTCTGATTCAAACTTCACATGTTTTATTTCATTGCTTTCATTTAGCTTGTTAATTTTTCTTGTATTTTGTTTCTCCTTTATTTTCTACTGGCTTATAATATGCTCATAAAGAAATATTAATTTTTAAAAGTTAGTGAACGGAAGAAGAATGAAATTAATAATACGTAGTTCTGAATTCAATAAAACTTAGCATAAATTTGTTGCTTGGGTGTATACCATTAATCGGCAAAGAATATACCTCAACATGTTAATAGGGTACTAAACAGTCGGTGTAAATTAACTACAAATTATTATTTACTTATTTTGTAAATTTCCTTTTACAAAAATGTTCATATAACTTTATCAACATTGGGCTTAATAACTTTTTAGGTGACAATATGTTGTTAATAATACCATCTAGACATCCCATTAGATAAAAAAAATTTTTAATGCCCAGAGGCAGCTGATAAATGAAGGCATCAGCAAAAGATGACAACAACAAAGAATTGTTAATAAAGTCTTAAATTAAAATACTAAGAAAACTGCCTATTAAAAATGAAATGTCAAAAAAAAACTTGAGCTACTCGTGGTAAAAGGTAAAAAAATCTACACAAATAATTAAAAAAAAATATTTCTCAATTTTTTTAGTCAAGAACAACAAAAATTTTCCTCTGTTTCGTAGAGGACAAATATAAATAAAAATGCTCGTGTGCTAAACTTAACAGATGTGATGCTGTACATTTATTAAAAGTAATATCACTTTGTATTTGCATACCCTGAGGTAGTAAACTTAGAAAATTAGATCTTTAAAAGTGAAGGGACATCACGTGCGCTATCGTGCTTTGTTGGGTTTCACTCTCTAAATAGCATTCCACATTTTTGAAACTAGGCTTAAATGTATTTAATTGAAAATATTTTATATTTTTTTCTCTTTGACAAAATAACTTATTTCAAAACTAAAAATTTTACAAAAGTTCAAAAAAATAGCACAGTTTTTTACCCAAAGCTTATATTTTTTGATTAAAAGTAAAAACCAGGGACAGAAAATAACAGTTATTTTTAAAATTTTACATCAAAAAAGCACACATAAAAAATGATCGTAAAAAACTTTGGTTTGTATCATTATGATGCATAGGTGATGTACATTCAAATTTTTGTATGATTTTTAAATATGTGACTTTTTTGATAAAAGTCGAGAAATAACTTTTAATTTTGACTTTTATTTTTTAATGCAAAATTAAAAGTTATTTTTGACTTTTATTATTTTACTCAAAAAATAAAAGTAATTTTTTAACTTTTAATATTTTAAGGAAAAAATAAAAGTCATGTATTAAATTTTGCAATAAAAATAGCGTATTTCTATGCAATACTTAATTCAAAACGATTATTTTTGCCTGAAAGTATTAAAAGTTAAAAAATAACTTTAATTTTTTTAGTAAAATAATAAAAGTCCTAAGACTTGTATATTCAAATGGAATTTTTATAAACTGCTATTTTTCCATTGAAATTAATGACGCTGAGTTCCCCTAGTGCAGTCGACGTGGTCTAGTGGTTAGTAAAAAGACGATAGCGCCGGGTTTAAATCTCCACTCTGACATCTTGAAAAAAAAGAAATGTGAAAAGATTATTTCTTTCGGCGACTACCTCTTAGCAGTCATCTGGCAAAAGCTCTGGGAGTAATTGATTGCCATGAAAAATCTTCTCAAATCTGTCGTGCAAGTCGATTTTAAACTGTAGGTTACGGTACTCATGGATAAAAATTAGCACACACAACATAAGTCCTGCGAGAAGCTAGGCCATAACCCTGGAACAGGGTTGTAATGGCCAATTATGTAGATATGTATGTTTATGTATGAGTTCCCCTAGTATTTAAAGAGTGTAGCCTTATAAGTATTTTCGTGATGTGGTTTTTTTCACCAAAATCAATGATTAAAGAGCACCTGTTATTCAGTTATACCGTTTATTCCTCAAATTACAGAGTAGTTTGCAATTAAATGCGATCAAGCAGCGTATTCATATCGTGACACACCTAAAATGGTGACTCCAAACGTCCTTTGATATCTACACCTTTCATTTACCACAAAAATTGCTTTAAAATACTGATTAAAAGACAATTTTGTCTTAAAATTGAAACAAACAAACAATTTTTTTTTTGTTAAAATCCAATTTAATATATTACATTAATAACTATCCAGGCTTCATTAACATATTGACTTAATAAAAAAATGTAAATGACAATTTAAGCCAACGTAGCATAAAGTGAAAGACATGACTGGCTTTCTTCAATCTACCAGAAAGAAAAGGATTCTTGATGAAAACAAAAAAAGAACATCACCACCAAAAAAAGGACATGAATATAAAGTAAAAATAATATTCAAAAAGATATAAGAAAGTAAACAAAGAACGCATCCACCCGTTTCTTATTTCTTAAAGTCCTATAAACAAAATATTATGTAAAACGAATAATACGGAAAAAGGAAAAACTGAAAAAAGGCGCGTAAAATTAATTAAAATTCTTTTTTTCAACCACAACTCCATACAAATAAAAAACTACTTGACAAGAAAAAAATTCATCTTCTCCACAATGGCTATTGAGATTTTTGTTTTTTTGTTTTTGGGTAAATGATATTTTTTTCTTTTGTGCTTTTATTTAAAAACAACAAAGTGACCAACGAAATATGAAAAATCGTTGGTTGGCAACAAAAAGATTTTAAACGAGAAAATAAAAAATTTCTTGGGAAACAATTTCATAAAATTATTTAAAATGAAAAAATACTCATATAGAGTAAATTACTTTTCATATGTACAAGTATGAATATGTTTAATGCAGTTCATAAAAACGTCGATTATTTTACAGAGAAAAAATTAATAACGAAAAGAACAAAAATATTATATAAAGATAACTATGATGGCAAATGTGAATTAAGTACAAAATAATGTCAGTCAAGCTTGACTATTTGCTTTTTCAGTGGAAATCTATGTATATGATTGGAAAAAAAATATATACATATGTATATAAATATTTTGTACCAAATGAACTATTTTAGCTTAAATCGAAAATTAATCACTAGGGCAACCAAAAATATGCTCTATAAAATTAGTTTTAAGGGCCTAAAAAACACATTTTTTGACTTGATAGTGTAGAAACATGAAACGAACTGTTATTTAAAACATAGCTAAAAATTGTATTTTTATATCTTTTTTTCACTGAGTGGCGACCAAAAGTGTCTTGTACTTTTCCCATCAGTTTGGCTAAAATAAAATATTTAAGTGCATTTATCTCAGAATCGTTTTTTTCTTCTCGCAAATGAGCGATATATTTATTTTAATTCAAAAATTAACAACAAAAAATAAAAAAAAAATTTTGAAAATTCAGAAAGACAAAAATACAAAATAAAAGAGGAAAAAATTTATTTAAATTATTGTTGCAATAAAAAACAATCATATCGCTCAAATTTTGAAACATGAAGCTTTGTCGTAAAACGCTCTTGTACATCGAGAAACTTCTTTCGACATCAACTGTGCAAATTTGAAAGCAAACGTTTCCTAGCATAATTTCTTGCGTTGAGCTTAATATGTTTTTGACTTCCGAGGTATTGTTTTATGGTAAATATTTTCTTTGCTGACACTGGCTTGCTGCAAACTTTACAAAACAGAATATTCCTATTAGTTTGAAAATCTCTGTATTTGCTAATATATTATTTAGTCTGTTTGACACAGATTGCTTGATTTTCTGCATATTCTAACGAATTACTTAGTTAGTTTCTTAATTTAGAAACTAACTTTTAATTTAATTTTTTATACCATGCAATTATTGCAATTTTACCGATAGATACAACGTTGAAAAACACCTAACTTTTAATATAGAATTTATTATTAAGCAACTTTTTTTAAACGCTAATACACCTAAATGTTTAATTTTTATGCTTTGTATTTAATTTGTTTTTTGCTTTCTAGTAGGAAGTTATTATTTTGAAAAAATAAAATTTGGTCATACATGTAAATTCTTCTAACATATGTATATAAAAATTTGTAAAATATGCCATACAATTCTGAAAAAAATTGAAAAATTCAAAAGTATGCATTTATGACGAAATATGCAAAAATATGCCGTAACAAATAGGGTTAAACGTCGTAGTTTTTCCTAAAATGTATCAATATTGTGATTGTTATCTAAGTAACATCCAGAAAAAAGATGCTAATGCATATTTTTGGTTGCCCTATTAATCACATTGAGACTTCAACTGAATTAGTTTGTTTGGACTATGGACTCTATATGCTTACAGATTCGTCTGTAAGCAGGGTAAGGCCTATCTTCTCACAGGACCCACATTGTGTGCCTCAATTTTTATCCATGATTACCCGGACAAACTGTTTAACTTCGAATCCGAACGACAGACTTAAGTTGCTTGTTCATGGCAATCAGTTACTCTCAAAGTTTTTGGTAGAAGACTTCAAAGAGGTGGTCGCCAAAAGAAATATTTTTCCATTTTAATGCCTTGATGCCCACTTCGTAGCTCAATTTCGCAAAGACAACTCACCTGCAAAGTTGTCACAATTATTTTGACCTCTTTCTCCAAACTAAATCTGAAAAGTCGACAAATAAATTTAATTTTATAATTTGGCAATAAACTACCTACATACTTTTTCTTATTAGTCTAGTGAGTAATGTGTTGTCTTACTATATGAGAACTCCCTATTCAAACCCCCAGCTCTAACATTTTGAAAAAAAAAAATTAAAAAACAATTCTTTCTGCGACCACCTAAATAAAAAAACTAAAATAAAAAAATTATTTCTCAACTTATTAGGTTTTTAGGTTTAATTACACATAAAACGTTTAAATTTATTTTCTTTAATATTTGATCCTTCAGTTGGAAAAGGTTTTGTAAGTCTAAGGCCCATTATTACAACTTGTCGATAGTTAAAGGTAGTATTTTATCAGATAGAGAAATTGCTTTTTGTTATTACAAGTAAACTTTAACCTAAAGGTAAGGCAATCTTCCCAATAACTTTATCGGTCACTTTAGATCAAAGTTTACCTATAATAACAAACTGATAAAATTTTTTTTAATTTTGTTTTAAATATTGAATTTTAATATCATATACTTATAAATACACAAATTCCTTATGTGCTTTTACTTTTTCTTATTTTAAATCATTTATTGAAAATACATATTTTACTTGTCTTATAACTTTTCAATTTAACGCTTTAATTAAGTATCAAGCACCCTCAAATGATTGTGCACTTTAGATAATTTGGCAGACTATTGACTAGAGCAAGAAAACTAAATGAATTTAATTAAGAACACCAAAGTACGTTCAATGAGAAAAAAAAACTGTCTATTACACTTTCGATGGGAAAAATACTACAACGTTAAAGAACAAAAACTGACAATTAAGTTTCAACACTTTTCTCCACTTCAAGTGTGCGCTTTGGAAATGCAATGGAGTTTAATAGAATTTTAATTTTTGGTTAAAAAAAATTGGTATTGGAAATGCATAAGTATTTTATTTGTAGTTAAATAAATCGTTAAAGAAAATCAATAGGAAATTTATTATCGATCAAACCCAACAACTAACGATACCCTACACCAAAATGTTCTTTTTAAAATATAAAATAAGTTTTCTGTATTATAAAAATATAACTATAAAAGATCCATTATGGATCTACTTGTATATAATTTGCTTTCACATTTTGACAGCCCTTTGTTCTATTATCTAACCAGAAAATTACTAACTTCTCATCTGAGAAGCGCACTCAGATAGACTCAGATAGTTTAATTACAAATTTAATTGAGTTTTTGTTGTCTTTGCCTGAGCTCAGTTGAAAATACAACATTTTCTATTTTCAAAATTATTGCTATCTGAGTTGTAATTGTTATAATCTGTTATAATCAGCTGAGAACTTAAGTAGGTGGTGTAAATATAGCTTAAGTAATTTTTTATTTACTTACTTTCAGAATATAAAAGAAAGTACTCATAAAAGAAGGGCGTTTTTCAACAATTGAGGATATAAAAACTGAATGACTGAAAGAGTTCAAGGCTATGCTAAAGAGTACATATCAGAACTCCTTTGAATATTAAAAGAAAATCAATGTATTATATCTAATAGGAATACTTTAAAGTGGGACCAAAGAGAAATAGATAAAAAATGAAATATTTTTTGAAAAAATGAAAATACACCTTTTCTATTGTGCGGGCCTTGTATATTGATATAACTAACAAGAAAATATAAATCTCAATTATTTGTTTCTTTGTCAATGAAATATGGTATCGATCAAAAAACATTTTTTTTACTGTATGTATATGGGTGGTTTAAAGATAACAATTGGATTAATTCTGGTGAACTTAACATCTATCTTTTTTATTTTATTCAGAACTAAAATATGGTCATAAATAATAAACACCACAAAATCGATTTAAAATGTTCATATACCTGATTTGTGAAATAATACGTACATACATATATGCATATATACGTATTTAATATTTCTAGTTCAAAATTGCATCAATAAGAAACAGCATTTAGGTGTCGTTAGTGGTTTATTTGGTAAGAGTTTCAATAATCATCCATCATCTGTTTTTATTTTCCACAATAAAAAAAATTTTTTTTCTTCTTTCCAACTCATTTCACATATTTCAGGCGATAATGATTTTTCATATTTTTTTTTTTTTTTATTTTTTAATTTACCGCTTGTTTTTTGTGCCATTGCAATCTGTAAATGCATATTTCAACAATAAGGACAACGACAACATGGTGAGTAAAACGAAATAAAATTTCGCCATTTTTTATTTTAAAATGAGTTTTGTTGGCTAGTTATTCTTATTTTTTTATTTTGTAACTGTTATTGTTGTTATTTCTCTCTAGAAAAAAAAGGAAAAAAAATCACCACAATTTTCAATTACTTAATGAGTGCATTAGTATAATTGCGCGCAATGGCTATATTGTATTGTTGTTGCGAGTATTTGGTATATTAGTAAGTATGTACAATATTATGTGATTGTATACTCGTACAGATGTTTTTCTCTTAATTTTATATTTTTTTTTTTCGTCGAAAATAAGTACATGCTACGAAAATTTTCTATTAAACAAAGTAGTGAAGAAAAAACGTCAAAGACTTTTTAGCACTCAATAAGAAATGTAGTAAATTTGGAAAAGTGTTTTAAGAAATTGTGTTAAATGAACAACAAATATTTAATTATTTTACTCAAAATTACGAGGAGTAAGTGAAAAATTATTAAAGTTTTTTGCCGTATTTTTTAAAAATGAAATCAATTTAAATTGGGTTTTATTTATTTATTTATTTATTTAATTATGTCTATGGATAATAGTTCCTTACAGACTAGAGTACAAATTACAAACAATATATAAGTAAATATTTAATAATAATGATTTAAATACAAAATAATTTTTCTTTTCAAGGAATCATTACTCTCAGAAAGATCAATTAAATGGTAAAGATTATTAAACTTCAAACATATTTGACGAAGGGGGTCATTGTTGGCATATACAGTACGGTGATATTTTAAATATAATAAATGAAAGTTACGGGACGGTCTAATTGGAACGTTAAAAATAATTTTACTTAACAAATACTCAGAACGTACTTCACCACGTATTAATCTTAATAGAAAAGATACACTTAGCATTGTTCTTCGACTTTTCAGGGTAGGCAGTTTTATAAGAGCGAGTCTGTTCTCATATGAAGGAAGAGCGAATGAGTTCCATCCTAGACCTCTCAAGCAAAATAAAAGGAAGCGTTTTTGTACAGATTCAATAAGGTTAACGTAAGTGAGGAAGTATGGATCCCATATAATAGACCCGTATTCAAGAATAGGGCGTACCAAAGAAGTGTATAGTTGTTTTGTTACGTAGGGGTAAGTAAATTCTTTTGACCAACGCTTTATAAATCCTAAAACTCCATTTGCTTTGTTCACCATCATTGAAATATGTTCACAAAACTTAAGTCTATGATCTAATAAGATCCCAAGATCATTAACGCTTAACACCTTGTCCAGGATTTTATCCTTAAAATGATATGACGTATCAAGTTTCAGTGAACGATAAAATGACATGTGTTTACATTTATTAATATTTAAATCCAATAAGTTGACATCACACCATTGTAAAAAATTGTCAATATCTCCTTGAAGTGCTGACTGAGCAGATATGCTATCGAACGAATTAAAAATCTTAACATCATCAGCATACATGAGAATATTAGAATGAATAATAGCAGATGGAAGATCGTTAATAAATAATGAGAATAAAACTGGACCAAGATGGCTCCCTTGAGGTACTCCGGAGTGAACATCAATAATTTTAGACAGAATATTTTCAAATTTCACTTGTTGAGTTCTTCCAGAAAGATAAGATTTTAGCCAACGTACAGCATTGTTGCTAAAGCCCATGGAAGATAGTTTATAGAGCAAAAAATCGTGGTTAACTTTATCAAACGCTTTACTAAAATCTGTGTAGATAACATCAGTTTGATGATTATTGACGAAGCCTTCATTAACTTTAGTTGTTAATTCCAGGATATTAGTATAACTTGAACAAAGTTTACGAAAGCCATGTTGATATGAAGTTAAGAGTGACGATATTTGATAATATAAAGAGTCAGTCACAATTTTTTCAAAGAGTTTTGGAATCGCATTTAATTTTGATATGCCTCTGTAGTTTGAAACTTCCAGTTTACTGCCAGCTTTAAACAAAGGAATTATGTATGACTTCTTCCAATCAGATGGAAAATAACCCAAATCAATAGATTTGTTGAAAATTGCCGTTAGGGGACCACAAAGATTTTCAGAATACAGGTAGGTATACCATCAGGACCAGGGGTAGGTGAACTTTTAATTGACAGTAGATTAGATAAAAGAGTTTCAGAAGAGATATTCGAAAGATGTATATTTGATGATTGAGATAAAGAATACGGATAACAGGTTTGATTATTAAATGATTTTTTAGAATAAGTTGTAGCAAAAAATTCAGCAAACAAGTTGCTTATGGATATATCATCTTCAGCTCTACGAGAACCAAATTTTAAATACTTGGGATATGTATTGGCACGACGTTTAGAATTAATAAATTTATAAAAAGCCTTTGGGTTTTTCTTTATATTTCTTCTCATTCGGTGTATGTAGCTATTGTAGGCCAATTTATTAGCAGTAATATAATTAGATCGTGCAATTGAATAATTTAGGTAATCACGAGAAGAGCCAGATAATTTAAATTTTTTATAAAGTTTATTCTTCCTGTTTTTAATATTAGTTAAGTATAAGCTATTCCATGGTGGACTCTTATTATTAAGAGCGAATGTTGTAGGAACCGATTCAGAAATGCAGTGATGTAATACAGCATAGAAATTTGATATAATGTCGTCAAGGTTATTTCCAGAAATTATTGAATCCCAAGCAACATTTGACAATAAGTTGTTGAATTTATTGTAATCCGTACGATGGAAAGAAAAGACTTTATTACGATGTGTTTTACGTAGTTCAGCTGGTACATAGATATTCAATGCAATGGTAGGATGAAAACGATCTTCAGGAATGCAGATAGGATCACAACGGTTAATAGAGCATTCGTCCGTATTATTCACAAATATTAAATCAAGAATTTTAGAATAGTCATTAAGTATTCCATTAATTTGAAATAAACTCATATCATACAAAATATTGAAAAAATCAGTGAATCTATCATTAATCGTTGATTGAATATAGTATCCATTCTCAAAATTCCAACATATGGAAGGAATATTGAAATCACCAATAATAATCAGGGAGTCATTTTCACTGGCAGAACAGGCAACTATTCTAACAGCTTCAGCATGCTGGATGTATAAGTCTTGCGGTGATGAGGGGGGAATGTATGAGCATGTTATGAATATTCTTCGACTCTTAAGTTTAATAATAACAGCTATAAACTCGATATTAGGTAATGAATCAAATATAAAAAGTTCAGATGAAATAGTACTAGAAACAGCTATGAGGACACCACCACCATAAGAGCCACGATCACGACGATAAATACAATATTTATTACAAAGTATTTCAGTATTTAAAAATGAACAATCAAGCCAAGTTTCAGTAAATGCCAAGATATGATAATTGCAGTCAAAACTTTCCAAATATAAATTTGACAGTTTTGTTCTTAAGCCGCGAACATTTTGGTAGAGTAATGATATTGAGTCAGTTGATATTAAATTTAGTTTTTTGAAGCATTTTGTTCATGATGAGGAAGTACACCAATTTTATTAGACATATTTTTTTCTTTATATATATATACTCGCGAACTAAAGTATTATCAGGCCAAAAGTTAGAGTCGACAATAACATTGAAATCAACATGTGAGGTGGATATTTTAAACGATGAAATGGACCTGGGTGTAGAAAATGAAAATTTTTGTATGCGAATATCAATATTTCGACCAAATTTAGATCTAATATAATAATCAACATCCTCTGCCGTTGTGTCACATGTCAACCTTGAAACAAATACAGTTTTCCGTGGTGGGATAGCTTGTAGCGGTTTATGACTAATTTGGTTATCTAATGTACCGTCATTTGGTTTGGTAGTATACATAGAGGAATTTGTGGTAGAAGACTCCTTATTTATATTACCTGATGGAGAGTTTAACTGGACGACATTTGATGGTGAAGATGTAGAACGACCAGCACTAAGAGCAATCGAATTAGCAGGAGTAGGAATGGGTAAATTATTTAATGATATTGATGAAGCAGGACAACCAGGACTAGCAACTGAATTTGCAGAAGTAGGGACAGATACAATGTTTAAAGAGGGAATTTCGGGTAACTTATTTGCTCTTTTCCTCTTTTTAGGAGAATTGTTACAATCTAAATTAATAAATTTTTCCAAGCCTTGGAAATTATTAAATAAATCCCCAAATTTCGCCAGTTTAGATTGTACAGACAAAAACTCCTTATTCAACTTTTTTTAATGCAATTTTGTTTAAATAAATTTTAAATCTAAATAAAATGAAATGTATGCTTTTAGGGATAAACATGTCTCTATGGCCTTTTCATCTCTGCTTAAGAGACTCGTCAGGAGACTTTTTTCAAAAGATGATATTCAAAACTATAAATACTTATGTTACCGCCACCACCATTTGTTATATCTATATTGTTAACTTCACATACTAAATGTCAAATTTTTTTTGTGTTGTAACCATTGAGTGATTTTAATATCGTTTAAATTTCCACGCGCGCTGTACATTTTATTTGCACAGCCCTATAAATAGTTGAAACTCCAGTTTTATTGCGAAGTTCTGCTAAAAAATTCTTCACATCAACACATCTTGGTTACAACACAAAAAAGAATTTTAACACTAAAGTTAGTCTGTATATTAAATTAAGATTGAATTGAGAATATTAAATAAATATATTACTAAAAAATCGTATACGACTAAACCTTGTGTTCTTAATCTATAGTTGGATACCAAGATCACCAACGGAACTCCCGCAACAACTTATATTAAAATAGTTATAAACTAAATGAGAATCATATCCCATTTAGTATATAAAAATCAAACAAAAGCATTTACAAAGCAATACATTTCATTTCATATTATTATTTAATGTATTTGCCAATAAGGCGAAAAATATTGTTTTATTTTTAAATTTCAAATCAATTTTAATTTTTACGAATACGGAGGGTTTAGTTTTCAGAAATTGTTAATTTTAACTAATTTTAAACTACCAATTCATACATACATATGTACATATATGTAAGTATAAATAAGTTAGCTAACTTAATTTTCTTGTTAACGAAACTGTTTAATATTTGATTCATACAAAGGGTATTTTCGACTCGATAATTCCCAGCAATTTCAATTGTTGAAACTTCGCACCTTATTAAAATTTTGATTCCAGGAGCCCCAGAATTGAAGAAACTTCTGGGAGTGATATTTCTACGTTGCGAAAACATGGGTATATTCATTTTTACAAACAACTATTTACTTTTTTACAAATAACGCTACAATTTAAAGTGAAGTTCTATTGTAGCATGATTTCACAGTCAATAATATCAAATTGCATATGGTGTTCATAGCTATCATTTCATACAATATTGTTGATCATCGCTGCAATGCATATTGTGAGAGTATGCAAACTAGTAGAGATCACTTGACACTCTGTTTTTATGTCGCTGACGGTATTTAATATTTACATTGAAACAATACATGTTGTTGTTGGTAAGCCATAGGATATCATTCACTTTATTCTTACTATTTGGAGTTATAACTATAACTAGTGAGCAAGTACATGGTGTCATACTGCACCCATTAACCCCGAGGTATATATAAACACACAAATTATCTGTAATTAAATGTGCATATACAGTAGTGTGTCCCAAAAAAAATATTTTTGGGAATCAAGCTTATTTTGGACCATTATGAGGCAAAGTATTTTTTTTCAGATTTTCCGTAAGTGGTTTAGTGGTCGCCCAAATTGATTTTTAATCAAAAATCGAGCTTTTTGGGCTCTATTTAAATTTTGGTTATGAATTCGTAATAAATCGATATTTTCTCGACTTTTGAGTCAATATTGTTAAAGAAAATATTCCGATCTTTTATTTTATGTGCATAAATACTAAGTTTCGGCAATGATTTTGCACATTTTGGTACATTATATAACAGTTTTTCCTAAATTTTCAACAAATATCGAAAACAATGGTTTATAACTTTTAAAATTTGTATAAAGACTAAAAAAACTAATGATGCAGTTGAAAAGAATAAGTTTTAAATAAGTTAGCAGAAAAAAAATTAATTTTCTTTTACCGTACTCGATTTACACCCTTTAAAAGCTTTGTACCCACTGCATGAAATTTTTAATACTATAAAGTGTGAACTATGTTATACAACAATTATATAAACAATAAAAAAATTAGATTTGTTATAAATCATTTATTGGGATTCTTATGATGCTGCTCTATGCCCTATAGTAAATTCTGAAAGTTTGTTCGGGGTAACTATGATCCAATAAACTCAAAAATTCCATCTGAAAATAATTTGCCAATTAAGTTTAGGAGCCAGTTGCAAACGCCTCAGGGCGTCTCTAACACAGTTTTTTTTAATTTTTTAACATTTATAAATGCATAAACTGCAAAAAGTATCTTACATCATAAAATAATATTATTTGGAATAGATCGGGTGACTAAAAGTTATTATAACTTTGATTTGAAAAAATAAATTACAAACCAAATTGCACGTGCTAAAATTATGATTTCTTACACAAAACAGCTGACAGAACAAAAACCAAATGTCAGAATGAATGTCGACCTTCGAGATAAATGTCAACAGATCCGTTACTAAAGTCACCGTTAAAATTTAAAAAAAAAAATATATAATTACTTATTGAGTTAATTGGTGTTTTGTTAAGGGTTAAGGTACTACTGGTTTCAGAAATTTAAATATATATCAGAGACCGTAAATAATGATTATTGTTCGTTTTTTTAAATCAAAAAATCAATCATTTAGAACAGACATAAATAAAAATTTTTTGCACCATTATTACTATTTTTTAACAATCTTTGCATATCCGTCATGATTTTTAAATTTTTGATTTTTAAAGTTTTCTTCAATGGTAATGATTATTTTTGAGTAATATTAATAAAAATCAGCCATAATCATTATTTTTGAGCAAAAGAAATAAAACTCAAAAATAATCATTATTTATGATTTTTATTTTTTTCGCTCAAAATAAAACTCACTTTTAATTTACTTTATATATGATGTATGAAAAAATAATAATTTTTGCGCAAAAGAATGATATTTTATATAACAAAATGAACAAGCATGTCTTAATATTTTTTCTTTTATTAGTTCTGACCAAATTTTTATATGTAAAAAAAGTCATAAATTGAAAGTGAGTTTTATTTTGAGCGAAAAAAAAAATAAAAATCATATCGTCGGTTGACAGGTAAAACTCACTAAGTGCTATGTTATATGACTACAGTTAGTGAGTTTTACTTGTCAACCGACGATATATAATGATTATTTTTGAGTTTTATTTCTTTTGCTCAAAAATAATGATTATGGCTGATTTTTATTAATATTACTAAAAAATAATCATTAACATTGAAGAAAATCTTTAAAACTCACAATATAATCATTATTGTGTAATTTTTATTATAAAACTCATAATGATTACGGTCCCTGATATATATACTTTAAGCCAATTTTTCATTAACAGTTAAAACTTAAGCTACGGTCACATTAGACAAATATTTGACGAAAAATGTTTAAATACATACTGACATTTATTTTTTTTTTCCGTTCCTTCAAGATTGATTACTTAAACATCGAAGTAATATTTTTTATAAAAATTTATTTTTAAATAATTTAAAAAAAAATGTTTGCACAAAACGAAATTTTTCCATAAAATATATCCAAGAAATAGTGTGACCGTAACTTTATTTGAAATGTATTTTTGGAGAAATTTGTATGGAAAATTTTAAAAATTCACATATTTCTTAAATTAATGTGTATGGCTTAGAACAGAAAGTTAGAAATTTTATGACAATATTTTCTTCAGATACACATATCATAACATAAGTTTGTGTCACAATAATAATAGTTTTAGGTTTTTTAACAGTTTTACTATTATTATTTTGACATAAACCTCCAAAACCATTATTTGGGTAAACAATTTTCTATAAATGAGTACAGATATAGAAAGCTGAGAAAATTTCCTTTAAAATAAGCCCTCTTCCAGCGTTACAGGTCAATTATTCACCAATTGCAATGAATACTTCCAAAAAAATATTATTATTTTCGGATGACTTGATCACCAAATTTTCTCTTAAAAAACCGGAAGCTCGATTTTGATTTTAGAACCATGGTTTCTTTGGGAAAAGTTCTTAGAATTTCTCGTAGATTACGATTTTGCTATACGCTTAGTAGGCAAAAAATTGACCCACCCTAATGTATATACATAAGAAAACACATCTTTTTGAAGAGCCTTACAAATGAATAACAATATGTCTGTAGAAATCTCACAGTTCAATATATATTTTTTAATTAATTAAACTTAATACACCATTGGGGTCATTTTTGTTGTATTTTCATTTACACTCTGACTGTCGTCTGGCTCTTTTCTATATCATTCTTACTCTTTCTTTCCTCATATATTTAATTGCTTTTTTGCTTTTAATGCAACTCACCCGACATTTTTACCTTGAACCGATTGTAGTCATTCATTTAATATCATATTGTACCTGTTTTTCAGTGTTTTTTTTTCCTTTTCTTGGTGCTTTTTTTCGTTTCGGTTTATTTTACACGAAAATTAATCGTTTTACTTGAACCAAAAGATTTATCGTTTTGTAAATGCGCAATGTTATATGTTCATATTATTTCTCTGTTCTGTACGATTTACAATTTTTATTTCTTTTTTTTTAAGGAAGACTTTTCCTCCAAACTTGTTATTTATTGTTTATATATTAATCAATATCAGTCAGAAGGAAACAAATAATTTTTTTTAAACAAAAGTTAAAATGAAATGCAAAAAAATTAAAATCGGAATTCAATGCATACTCTTGTTATTTATATGTATATCCTTGCAAAAGGATTTTATTTTATACTTGTGGATGGGGTATGTAATAATTTTATTTTCTTGTTTATTTATTGGTTATGTAAACATTTTATTTTATTTTATTCAATTAAAACTTTCAACTCCTCTTTTATGTAAATTTGTGAAAATTACCTCTCTTTCATTAATTAATGTTTAAGGCTGTTTTCAGTTTGTATAGAGCTGACCGTATAAAAAGATAATCAAGTATCATCATTATAAGTACTATAGATTGCATAAATACAGAGTGAACCAACATTGACTGATTTAAAATGCTTTTAACATTATACTTTTACATATTTTAACAGTTTTGAATTTAATTATTTTGTAGTATAATGGATATAACTTTTAATACTTACAAGTTATACTTTTGTTAAAAAAAATCAAATAAAAATCGATTTAAATAAAAAACAGTCAGTCTAAGTTGGCCCACCCTGTAATAAAAAGATTCAAAAAGTTTCAGAACTCGTATATTGCAATACAAATTTGAGCTCACCAACTTTGTTAAAGACCTACAATATAGTATTTCAGAAATTGATTATAATGAGGCAATAGTAAAATTTAAAATGTTAATATATGGGTATACATATGTATGCATTATACTATCCCAACATACCATAAAGCAATCCTTCTACAATACAACTTGAGAATAAGCTTACAAAATCAGTTAAATACAAGCATTTCTTAAATTAATATATAATATTATATATAAAATTTGAATTTACAAACGTTTTTTAACCATCCACATTATACAACCAAATTTTTTATGTCGAATAAAAATACATGTTTTTAATTTAGGGGATTTCCACAAATAAATCGAATGTGCTATGCATTAAATGTTTACAAAAAATCGTTTCAAACTGAGAAAAGAATACGGCATGCCGCGGTAGTAGGAAAAAACATAAACACAAAACACCTATTGTATTTTTTGTGTAATAAATAATATTAACGAATTTTTCTTTTACTGTAATAAAACAATATATGTACATATTGGTGTTTTAATGTTTATTATACTATTATGCTAAAAATGTTATGATAATATTGAGACCAATTAGCTTTTTTATACAATAATTAATATAATATTATTTTTGTAAGCTTATTCTACAATTGAAAAATTAAGCTTTAAGTAAGCTTGAACATATAACATTTTCATAAGGGTTCCCTTTTGATTTTTCTACAATTGTACAAATTCTAAAATGTTTTTCAAACTTAAGGCTTGTGTTAGTAAGCTTATTATAATATTATTCTCAAGCTATTTGGTATGTTGGGATATCTACATACATATATACTTACATATGTGTGTACATACATACATACATATATGTATATATAAGCTATTAATACTTTTAGTTTAGCATCGAATGTGAAGCATAAGAGATGGATCTTTAAATAGAGTACAAAACTACTCGTAGCATTACACACAAATTATTCATTAATTTTTACGGTAAAAATCAGAAACCAATAATAATTGTTATTTAATTATTTGAGATTGAAAATATTGTTCATGAAACAATAAGTAGGTGTTCTATACTCTTAAATAAAACTTATTATCAAGAATATAAATTTGATAAAACACAGAGGGAAAAAAGGCGTTCTAAAATTATTAACCAATGGTATTAAATTAAGAACAAATTGTGATCAGTATTTCGTTAACTCTCGGTACCAAATCAAGCTTAATGCGTTATTAAAATAAGAACATATGGCACAAAATACCATAAGTTAACAAATCAAGAACAACCGGTAGTAAAATCTTAAACATTTGTATAAAAATATCATAAGTTAATAAAAAAAAATCGATACTAACCATTAACGAAGTAAGCACAAACGGACTTAACTCAATTTTAATACCACTTTTTTTTCTGAGTGAAGATTTATTACACAACAAATTTACACTATAATACTTTATATCATAACACCTTCTTATATTGACTTAAGATATTCTGTAATATTACCACAGATATATAAAAGGGGATTCAGACAACAAGTCTTATAATTTGTCAAATTTTTGTTTATGTTTTTAAAATGTGACAGCAATTTGTCTCATTGACATAAGGCGCTTAACATCTATCTATCTATTGTATTTGTATATTCAACATTCCAATACAATACACTGCATTTAGTAGGGGTTCACCCCTGAGTAAAAGAAAAAAATTTCTGTGAAATATTTTTTAAAAACATTTAAAATAGTTAACAGCAATTTTAATTTTATTTAAAAACAATAATAATAAAATTTTATTTCTATAACAGTGGTGTTTTTTTCGAAACCTATAGCCGTTTAGATAAACTGCTTTGAAAAAAACGCATAAGTGCTTAAGAAATTAAATTGGGCATTACTTACAATTTTTATAAAACAAATATGTAATTATTGTTTTAAAAACAATTCAAAAAATATAAATATAATTACATTCCTTCGCTTCAGCCATATTTACAACATTTATTCTTTTATTAAATTATAAAAAGTCATAAAATTTTAAAAAGATAACGTCAAGATAATAAAAATCTAACTTGGCAGCATTTTTATATGTGCTTAATTTTTAAGCAGTTTTAAAATTAACCGCTTATATAAGCGGATATAAACAAAAATTTGTATGGAATATTTATATTCGGTTCGAAAAAAACACCACTAACTTTATTTTTTGATAACTGCTGTTTTTATTTAGCTTTGTTTTTTCAAAATCAAAATTGTAAGCACCACGAAATTTATCGTACAATTTTTATTTTCATTTTAAAGAAATTGTAGGGAGTTTTATTTTATTTACTTTCTGGTTTATCTAAATTGTTCTTAAGTATTGAATTGAAAATCGCAAACATAAATTTAAAACAAAAATTGTACTACACTTACAATACATATGTAGTTTTTATAATTAAAATTTAAATTTAACAGCCATAAAATAAAAACTGTTTGTAAAAGAATAAACGAATTTTACATACATATGTACGAGTATGTATATGATGCCAAATGTTTGGTTGGCTTTTTTCCTTTATATAAACAACCAATAACGGTTATTAAAAGATTTCCTTTTTAACAAGAAACCACAGCAAGTGAACGAAAACAGAAATTCAATCATTTCTTAAAACTGGGTAAATGAAGGCAAAAAACCGGAATAGAAGAAGAGTAAAAAAAAACATCAATGACACCACACTTCAGTGTTGCCAAGTACGTATGAATAAAATTCTCTAAATGAAGAAAAATTAATCCCTTAATTTAAAAGGAACTATAATATAAACACCCGAAAAATTTACGTGCATATGACTCTAAACTTTTTTGTGTTTTATTACAAAAATATTCCAGTTGTTTTTTAAACTAAATTTGTGTTCAAAGTTTCTAATCGGATGTTTGCTGCCCTATGTCCGTCACTAAGGAGAAGATATCCAGTTTTTTTTTTCGTGTAAAAGCACAGAACAAATGGAGTTTCATCACTTCCTGTGCTATTTCTAAGACTCTTTGGCCTCTCAATATAATCGGTGCAGGACTCTGAAAAGTTTGGTGATCCCTCGTCAATCTTTGTATAAGATTTGGTTGGTTGGGTCTGCCCTTTAACTCTCACTGCAGAAGTTGCAGAAATACTTCGGAGAGGGAGACAATATGTCATTTTCTTTGTAAATGCTCATGTCTGGTAGTCAGACGTTTAAGGTTTTTTGGAGTACCTTTTTTTGATAGCTTGGCAGCCTGGACCTCTTCGTTTTACTCCCCTTTATAGATAGCTCTAGTTGGCTGTAGTTCTTTTTCCGACTTAGAGTGCGGTTCAGTCCTGTAATAATTTTGATTTGAGACCAATACTCAGGGGTAAAACCCCTACTAAATGCTGTGCATTGTATTGGAATTTTTAGAGGAAAGTACATATACTATTTTTGATTATTAAGCGCCTTGGGAATGAGACAAATTGCTGTGAATTGATCATTCAAAGGCCAGTGTTATACCTTCACCCTTGAGTGATCAACAGCAATGGTCTGATCGTTGCATGTTAATTGTATGGTGAGTGCCTTGGCCAAGTAGTTTTAGCGGTTATCTGCTACTAGGTGGCGCTTTTCTTCTGATCATTCATTTTTTATTCACATTGTATAAGGTGGAATAGAGTGGAAAGTCGGGGAGCAGTTTCTTTGTAGATGGTCTTCTTGGAGGGGAGACTTCTTATTTTTAAATAATAATTTTTGAAAAAACCGCAAACTAACTTTTTCATTTTCACCTTTGCTGGGATTTGAACCTGGGCCGCTTGCGTTTTGGTGCGAGCGATCTAACCACTATACCACGCACCACCCGTATCAATTGTATCAAAACGGCACCTTGTGCTAATTGTAGTTGATCACTTAGCTTAACTAGCCATCTAATCTATCTAACTGTATATTCCCCAAGATTTTCCGAAGCACAAGAAAATGCCCGAAATCAAGGGTAAAAAATCCCCAACTTGACAACACTGCCACACTTGTCCATCAGAACCAATGCACTTATACGAATATACACACCATCAAAGTTATATAAAAACAAATGAATGTTTTTCATTCATGCATAAAAGATAACATGCCATAACCAACAGCCATCAAGAAGTAAAATTCAAATAATGCCAAAGCAAACCGAACCTATCAACAAACAAACAAAAAAAAAACCAACGACTTTATATGGTTTACAAAAGCAATTGCCAGTTCTCTTGCTGCTCTGACAACTTGACCATCATAACGCTACTTGAATTTCCTTTTTTATAACGATATGTTATTCTTCGTTTTTTGTTTTCCCTTTTTATTCTCGTTGGGATTCTTGTGTATGCCTTACAATGGCATTTCATCTTTAATATTATTTTGTTCATTTTTTTCTACATTCCTATGGCATTTTTTCTTATCTGCAGTTATGTGAAAACAATTTACTTGCTTAATACAGAGAAGATGATACTCTCTACAGGTTAAACTATCTGTAGATTTATGTATTTTGTTCAAATAACATTAAAAGTATATAAGTATATATCCCCTAAGATAACTACAAAGCGATCGCAATGTAACTACTAACTACGAGTATAACAGTGAAAGTAACAAAAGTTTACTTATGGATCAAACTTAGCTACGAATATACTAGTTAAAATCCCATTCAGTCACGTTAAGTAAACATTCTTAATCGAAGTTTATTTTGGGATGCTAGCAGTTCGAGTTATGGAAGTTCGACTGTATTAATAAACCGAAGTTTATTAAAATTAAGACAGTACATAGTAAGCAAATACGAAAATTTTTCCCAAATGTTGGAGGTATTTTTCACTTGTATAGGTTAAGAGTAGGATAGAAAGAAAAGGTTCTAAAAGATATACTTATACAATGGCTAAGTTTTATTAGCTCTTTCAACGGATGCTTTCAGAAAGTACACGTGAGGATTTCGGTTTGGAACTAATCTGTAGAAGCAATTATTGTCTTTTTATGGATTGCATAAAGGCCTACGGAGCAGAAAAGACTTACTGCTGTATTCATAAAAAATATTATTGGTTTATCAAAAGCTTACTTGACAAATTTGTATGTATTGCATTTTATTTGTTATTAATACTGCAGTTAGACAGTTATTAAGCCCTGGAATGGTATGGATGATAAAAAAACCAAATTGTTTTGCGAAAGGCACACTTAAATGCACTATTTTTAATAAAAGTGTCCAGCTCCTTGCGTATGCCGACGACATAGATATCATTGGGCATACCAAGCGAGATGTCACCGCAGCCTTTAAAGCTATTGAATGGGAGTTTGCTAAAATGGGTCTGGCGGTAAATGTCAGCAAGACGAAGTACATGTTATCGACGAGTAGGGACGCTGAACTTATCGGCTCCCAGGTTACAGCCGGCAACTATTCGATGTGGTCAAGGAATTTATCTACCTTGTCAGTCTGGAGATCAAGCTAATTCTTCGCTTGGCCAACAGGTGCTACTACGGTCTCGGTAGGCAGTTTAGTAACAGAGACCTCTCTCGTAAGACGAAGTTAACACTCTATAAGTTGCTTATTCTTCCGGTGCTTTTCTATGGTCCGGAGGCATGCACGATACAGTGGTCCTGAGAGTGTTTGAGAGAAAAGTTATTTGCAAGATCTATGGTCCACTAAAGAAAGGCGATGAGTTTCGCATTATTACAAACTATGAGCTGTATGAGCTCCTAGGTGCATTAACATCCAGCGGCTGCGCTGGCTCGGCCATATTGTTCGTATGGAAGAATCTGCTCCAGCGAAAAACGTTTTCGATGCGAAGATCACCGTTTACGTTAGAAAGACAAGGTGGATGAAGCCTTGTCATCAATTGGTTTAACCATGTGAAGAAGGCGGGCGCTTAGCAGAAACGCCTGGAGACTAGTGTTGAGGCAGGCCGAAACCCGTTAACGGGTTGTTATGGCCAGTTAAGTAAGTAAGATATGAGCTACACTGCTCAAGGTCTGATACGAACATTTTTTTAACAGTCTTACATGACATGGTATAGGACATCATTATGGTCGGACTTGACTACCAACTACTAATTTAATATTTTTTTTTTATTTACCTTTTCTTGACTTTTAAGGTTTCCTCTTATGCATTTATTATTGATGTTCCCTTTTATAAATTTAGAAGTGTTAGTTGTGGTGCAATGGCATCAGTTTTTAAGCATTAATTTTAATAGCTTATGTTTTCGTTGTTGTTTTTATTTTTTGTTACAGATATTTGTTCTATATTCCGGTTTTATTGGGAGCAGTTCTTTTCTGTTTTTTTGTTTTTTTTTTTTTGTTTTTTGTTCATCTTATTTGTTGTAGCATTCCTTTTAAATCCTGTTGTTTTGCTATATTTCAATATTCTGTTCTTTATGTAAGAAAGGAAAATCTGTACACAAACTGGCAAAATTTTCGAAAAAAAGCAAAACAAAATGCATACAAAAGAGAAATATTCAAATTTACAAACCAAATTGTATAAAATTTTAATGAATAACAACCACAAGTCTTGTAACTGTAGCCTGTCTGTTATGGCACAGTGTGGCATGCAACAACCAAACATTTTTAATATTTTGATTTTATTTCTCCACATTAATGTATGCAAGTGGTTCAAAATTTGTTGTTGAAGCAATAAAAAATCTCAAAATAAAAATTTAAATTTCTCAAAAGTATCTCTCTGCCTTTTAGCTATGAATGATTAATTTTCAACTCGAAACCACAAATTACTTTCAAAAAAATAAAAAAAAACAACAGCAGAGTATTTTTAAAACTAGTACTTGGTGGATTTTTTTTATATTAAAAGACACTATGTTACCATGTTAACAGTTAAGTAGTGTAAAATTCAGTCTTAGGTAGAGAGTAAAAACCAAATTTCAGATTTTAATCAATACAAGAAAAGAGATGTTTTAAAAATTTCTTAACAAATAAGATTTTAGAGAGCGAAACTCTTACATTTCGTTATTTTAGGTGCTAGTTTTATGTTGAATATATCCCATTGTAAAGGGTGGTTAAATTTAAAGCGCCGATGTTGATTTTGAATAAAACAAAAATTATTTAGAAAATTATTGTCATTTCTTTTATTGTGATAATTTGGCATGGTTCAATTATGTATGAAACAAAATATCGGCCAAATAGCCGCAGCCACCTTGGCGGCACACCTCCATCCGACGGTCCAAATTTTCGATGACGCTGGGGCATAATTGAGGTTCTATGCCGTTAATTTTCCGAATTGTGTTATCATTTAGCTCTCGAATTATTGCTGGCTTGTCGAGGTACACCTTTTTTTCAAATAACCCCAAAGAAAAAAGTCCAACGGTGTTAAATCACATGACCTTGGCGGCCAATAAACATCGCTACCACGCACAGTGGGATTTGTTCATACAATGTTTGGCAAAAATACAAGGAGTGCTTGTAGAATATTGAAATTTTGCTCTGAGCCTTTGGTCAGCTCAATTAAGAAAAATATAAAGTTTCATCAGAATTGGCCACGCCCACTACGCACCACCCATAGAACCCAAAATTTATTTTTGGCCCGAAGTTTTTAAAATTTTTCTCTAAGCCTTTAGCTAGCTCAATTTAGAAAAATAGAAAGTTTCATCAAAATTGACCACGCCCACTACCCACCGCCCATAAAACCAAAAATTTATTTTTGGCCCAAAGTTTTTGAAATTTGGCACAGAGCCTTTTTACCTCAATTAATGCCCACACTCACCGCCCATATAACCCATATCATATTTTTTCCCACAACTTTTTGTTTCTTTACCAAAACTAATTAAATTTTAATAATAATTTTTTAAATTTTTTAATTAAACATTTCATGAATTTGGAAATAAATTTTATAAAACATTAATAATTATTTAAGCTTTTTTTTATTGATAGTATGGAGTCTTACCTTTCTTTTTATTATAGTAAGAGCACCTTTCACGACCAAGCAACCTTATTTTTCTTCCAAGGAAGTTTGCAATCACGGCGCATTATAGAACAAATTTTATTCTATTATATCTGTTTAACCATATGAGCGAACCTTATATTTTTTTTAAATACGCAGAAAAGTCTATATTTGAGAAAAATCACTATTTAAATCTGAGTAATAAAATTATCTTACGAGTACGTACAAACACTATAGAAGTGCGTAAACAGTTTTCAATATTTTAGACTAAAATTTTACTTTACTTTACTTCATTATTTCAAAGACAAATAAACGTTTTTTTCGGAATACAATTTATAGATTCTTCATACTGAATCAGTTTTCTACAAAACTGCATCACTACATTTTTAAATTTTATGTGTCGAAAAAATTTCAAAAAAAAATAGCACTATGCCACGAACATTGAATTTGTCACGCAAAAGAGTCATTGTTTCGTTAGCTGTGTGGCAAGTGGCACCGTCCTGTTGAAACCACATATCGTCCACATCATAATGTTTATCAACGACGAGCGAGAGAGATGCAATTGTTGGGCACGACTATTTTCTGCAGTACGAGCTGTACTAGCATGCACTGGGGTTTTCATATCTCCTGCTCAAATTTTTGCACGATTTTTCCGATTGTACGCACATTTGGACGATTAAACTGATCGAAAAAATCACTAAGTGCACGATATGCATTTTGATATGAACGCCTATTTTCATATTAAGCCTGAATAACTTTAATGTTTACTTTCCAAGATCAAAACTTAAAAACCACATATGTATTTAAAAATATTGTTAAAATTAACTAATTGTGCCTGGTCAAAAAAAATACACTTACCAAATATGATGGTCTAAAGAAAATTTTCTTTTATTAATTAAACCAAATTATTTCTTTCAAATACAATTTATTTGCCTCTGCAGTTAGTGGAATTAGCCTGATTTTTAATAAGGTCTAAGAAGCGTTTTGGCATTGAGTCAACATGTCTTTAAAACACATCAATTGCAATGTTCTTGCATACATCCTTAATAAATTCCCAAAACTGTTCTCTATTAGAAGGGTTTTTTCCTCGAAAAGCTGCTTTATCAATTTGCCACAAATTTTCAATGGGATTAAAATCTGGAGACTGTGCAGACCACCTTAAAACCTTGACGTCATTATTTTGAAACCAAGTTTTTGCTCGCCTCGATGTGTTTTTCGCGTTGTTAACTTGTGAAACACCCATCGATATGCCATTTCATATTCAGCATAAGACATTATGATATCGTTTAATATATTTGTATAGTAGGCGAAATCAATTCTAAATAGATGTCCTGCGAGATAGTATGAAAAATATTCCCATACCATTAAGCATAAGTGGAGAAGTAATTTGTGGTCGGACAAAACTAAAATTAGTTTGTTTATTTCCGAAAGAAGCAATTTAACTACAAGAAGACCCTTTAATACTGAATTCCTCCTCACTAAAACCATTAAAATCAGCGGCGGAAATACATATACCTGTATGGATATGTTTTTATTTATATGAGAAAATAAACCAAACTAAAACCAAAAGCACAAGATGCAACAATTTTATATGAAAGTATGAGTTTTAAACAAGTTCGGCTTCTAAACTCATATGAAAGTAAGAAGTCTATAATATACCAGTATAATTATATAACAACAAATTTTAAAAATCGCCGAAAACTTGTCGATTATCCCCAAACAATTCCCATTACTAATTTGAGAATAAATCCCCTAGTTTGACAACACTGGATTCAGAGTTGATCTCAAGAGAAAGCCGTTACCCGTTACTAATGTTTGAAAACCTTAGTAACAGAACCGATACAACGATAATTTTCCTACATGCGGGAGTTTATGTGCTCTAGCCGCCATTTCAAATTTTTTATATATCTCGAGTTAATGATGCCACTTTAGGTTTTAGATCCCAAAATTTTCAAGTCTGCAATACGTTTTCGGATATCTCGTCTAGTTTCGGAGATAAATAGTCCAAAACTGATTGCAGATTTTAAAAATTTTGGGATCTAAAACCTAAAGTGGCATCATTAACTCGAGATATATAAAATGGCGGATAGAGCAGATAAACTCCCGCACGACGATAGGTTTAATTTTTCTATTATTAAATAACAAAATATGAAATCTGATGCCTTGTAACACATCTGAAAAGCTAGAGACATACATACTTACAAATCGTTATATTACTGACGTAACTACACCGTGACGTAACTACGACGTGGTCTAGTGGTTAGTGTGTTGGCTTACTAAGACATGAGCCCTGGGTTCGACATCCAGCTCCGACATCTTAAGAAAAAAGAAATATGAAAAAAATATTTCTTTCGGCGGCTACCTCTCAGCAGTCTTCTGGCAAAAGCTCTGAGAGTAATTAATTGCCATGAACAAGCTTCCCAAGTCTGTCGTTCGGAGTCGACATTAAACTGTAGGTCCGGGTACTCATGGATAAAAATTTACACACCCAACATGAGTGCTGCGAGAAGCTAGGCCGTAACCCTGACACAGGGTTGTAAAGGCCAGTTATAAGTGTGTTTCTTTACTTTTTGGGTAAAGTTCGGTAAATAGAGAGTAAACAATAATTTCTCTCAATAAGAGACAAATTTACCCAAAAGTACGGGAACGCAAAAAGCCAAATATTTTACCCATTCGCACAAAAATATAAAAAAACACAACTTTATGTCACACACACACACATATTGAACATGTACTTTCGCAAAAAATAAACGACAATAATTCGAACTATACATGTTAACTAAGGCAAAAAAAAAACTTTTTTATATAAATATTGAATTAAATTATACTATAAGCCTTTCACTGCAGGTTTATAAATATTTTTTAATTCAACTTTTGAAATTTTTTTTAGTTTTTTGAACCTTTCATTTTTCTTTTATTTTTTAAACAGCTGATTATTTGTTTACTTGCACAAACTAGCCCGAAGAAAAAGTACGGGCTATTTCGTGCATGAAGAAGAAGAATATTACTCTCTCAAAACTTCTCTCATTTGCCCAAATTTTGTGTTCGGGAACGCTTTTTGGTAAAATTGGGATCCCGCGGGAGTTATGTTGTTTAAGAATTTCAAAAGAAAAATTACACTTTTAAAATTTTAATACAACTTTATTATTTGGATTTGGTCTTAAGACTAATTTTACAAAAATCTTAATATTAATATCTAGCTTACAGCACCAAACTTAAGAATTTTAAAATAAAAGAAAAAAACTCTTTAAAACAAAAGAAAGGAAAAAATAAAAAAACTGAACACTTGAAATTATTGAGCAATCATTAAATCGATCTGCTTAGTCAGATCGATACGAATACTTTGTTGTTGTATAAACAAAAAATGTCAAAGACTTGGTTCTGTTAACATTTCAAGTGTTAATGCCCTTTGTTAAATGAAAATGTTTATGAAGCATAATGTGGTTTAGTGTTACATTGAAATGATTTTTTAATATTCAAAAAAAAGAAAATATTTATTTTATGCCAATGAACTTTTACTTTTTATTTAAATATTTCGCAATGATTTCCTCTATATTAACGGTTGGTTGTGTATGTGGAAGTACATACGTAACTCCTCCCCCATTAGATGAAGGATTCTCCTGAATTCTTCGGTTTGGTGTTTTACACTTATCATACAATACAATTATTAATATTATTACTATTGCTGCTATCATAATTGGTGGCATACTATAGTATATAATCTTATTATTATATTTGATTTCTTCTATTTCTCGTAAATTTTGAATAGTAGTGAGTTTAACTTCTTCTATTGTAAGTGTTGTGTTAAATGCAACGTTTTGAAATTTTGGTATGATTATTTTATCTAAATATATTTTATTTTTGTTAGAAAAAATTTGATTTGCTATTTTTAAAGAACAATTATTGTAATTTATAAGAAAATTTCCATTTAAAATATTATTTGTGTTATTATAATAATCACCAAAAATTGTTTCATTTTTAGCATTTTTTATAATGATTGTTTGATCATTTACATTTACAATTTCTGTATTTTCGTTTGTTATTAGTTTACATGTTCCTTTTAATGTACAATGTTTTGATAATTTACATTCACTTAAAAATTTATGTTCCTTATACGTATATGTTTTATTTTTATAATGAAATATATTCTCTATTTCTGCCTCTATCTCTTTGTTTAGGTATGTTACTGGTATGATAGTTATTATCTGTATAGTTACAAAAACTTTTGGTATCTTAATTCCAAAGATTAATTCATTATCCCTTTGGAGGATTGCTGTTCTTAAATATTTTATTTTACTTATATCTATATCGTGGTGGTCAGGTGCAGATCCATAAGGCAAAGTCAATAGACGATCCTTATGGACAACTGCACAAGAAGACTTACTACCTCCACGTGGTGACCGCTGGTAACATGGTCGGTGCGGGTCTGAGCTGGTCTCGCGTGTCCTACTTTTGAGCGGGAATAGCGTTTCCACTCGGGCCAACTCTCGACCATGGCTAAAGTAAGCAACGTCTGCGGTTTGCTATATGGGATTTCGGGGGACTCTACTAAGGGTTGACTTAGGTTTTCACTTAGTACAGTCCTGATATCTGGAAACTCATATAGAAGTATGATCTTTACCACCGAAAGGTGGTAACCGCAACTAGCAGTCAGTTAGGTCATGTCTCTGGTGACCGCTAGTGAAAACTTGATCATGCGGGAAGTGGACGCTCCTTATAACCGTTCCCCCCAATCCACGGTGGAACAGCATACACTAAGGGATGTGTGGTCAAGGGGTACTTGACTCCTCGTATGCGGACTCTGGATACCGGGCGCCCTCCAGTTTCAATTAGCCTTCCTGCGGCAGGCCGGCAATACCGCAGGTGACCTCTTAATCCGGACATATGATTACATATCTGTATGGAAAAAATTCAAAAAGAAAAGAGCGATGCCTCTAAGGCATCAAATGAAAAGAGGACAATAGTGTCCTCTGAAAACGAAAAAGAGATAGTCGATACAAGTATCACTATCTCGTCAATTGTACCAGCAATCAAGGACAAAGTTCCTAGATTGGGTGACATTGGTGTCTGTGGTACGCTATATGGTGACGATGAGTCGTCACTCTTATTAAGCAGCGATGAGTCTGCGAATAGCAATAGGTGCTTGACGGAGATCCCTGTCAGTCAAAAATCTGGCTGTACAGAAATTAATGCTGCGGTAAGAAACTTGTCCTTGTCACTAGACACTGGCAAGTTTGTGAAGCTTACGTCCTTCGAGAGACGTCGCTTCGAAAGGGCCCGGAAAGACGGAAAGACAAGGGAAGAGGCACTGGAAATAGCCAGAGAAGCCCTCCTTGCTAGAAAGAAAGAAAACCCGTCAGAGACCAGGGAGATTTGCAAGCGCCAACGGTCAGAAGACAGTCCACAGGGGGCTGTGCCAAAGAAGGCCAAGCCCGCGCAAAATGCGGAGCAGAAGATGGCGTACAATATGGTAGCTGGAAGCGTACGAATTGGCCTGCTACCCCGGGATATCAATAATTCCCCCCTGGAGTCTGGACAAATGGCCCAGATACAGGAGGCGATTATTGATATATCCATAGAACAGAAGAACAGTGGAACGAGGCCACAGTTCCTGAATTGCCAGTTTAAGACTGGATGGCTGCTGTTCACCTGTTTTAACGAAGCGACTGCTGAGTGGCTGAGGATGAACTGCAGTAAAATCGAGGGGAAATGTAAAATTGGATTGAAGGTGGTGAAAGAGGAAGAGTTCCCAAGACCGCACATCATCCATGGTTACTTCCCTCAGAGCGTCGATGTGGGCACGGAAAAGATTCTGGAGACTATTGAGACTCAGAACGCAGATTTGCCCACGTCAACTTGGCGAGTACTGCAAAAGACGACGGAGAATAACCTCGTCCATCTCGTCATGGCAATAGGGGACTCTGCCCTTAATCGGCTTCGAGCCATTGAGGGTAAAGTCTTCTATAGATTTGGAGTCGTCCATCTATTATTTTCACGAGGTGAAAAGTCTGCGAAGACGACAAAACCAAAGGCGTCAGATGTGACCCAGAAAACACCAGCTGAAGATACTCGGTTGAGTGCTGAAAGACCGTGCTGTTCAAAAGACGCGGTCGTTCAGCCAAGGAAGAGCCCACCGAAAACTGAAGCAGGAAAGAGTAGATCTGTGGGAGGTACGAAGAAGTCCCCAGGCTACTCACGTAAGGCTGAGGCAACCAAGCTTACCGGTAATTTGCGGCAAGCGAGGAAGAAAGTTGCATCGGCGGCGCTTTCCAAAAAGCGCAAATGATGAGGGATGCCCTTAAAATAATCCAGGCAAATCTGCACAGGGCTAAATGTGCGTCGGCCATTCTTAGCCGCAGATTTGCCACTGAGGATATCAGCCTGGGGCTCATACAAGAGCCCTGGGCTTTTAATGGGGGAGTCAGAGGACTTCAAAATAAGGCGTGTAAGTTGGTGTACGCGGCTGGGGAAAGGCCCCGGGCCGTTATTTTGATAAATTCTAAAATCACCTTCTTTCCCATTACAGAGTTCATCACTAGGGACCTGGTGGCTGTTAACGTCAAACTAAGCACTGATGTTGGTATAAGGGAGGTGATATGCGCCTCTGCTTATTTCCCAGGGGATTTGGAATGTATACCACCCTTGGAGGTTCAAAACTTCATCAGGTTCTGCCGAGAGAAGGGTCACCATTTTATTATTGGCTGTGATGCGAATGCACACCATGAGGTGTGGGGCAGCACGGATAACAACGATAGGGGTGAGTACCTTCTTAACTTTCTTATTAGTAATAATGTGGCTGTTGCCAATAGAGGCAGCAGACCCACTTTCATTAATGCCATAAGGTCGGAAGTATTGGATATTACTTTGTGTGATACGTTCACGTCTGGTCTTGTGAGGGACTGGCATGTATCGGACGAGGTATCCTTGTCCGACCATATGCATATTAGGTTTGACCTGGCTAGTTCTGCTAGGCTCAATGATAGGCCAACAATTTCTAGGAGGGTAAATTGGACCCTATTCAGGGAAAGTCTGGCAAGGGAGGTTGACCTGCTGCCAGATTCTGTATGGTCAGTGGACGAACTGGATCTGGCGGCAGACCAATTACAGTCGACAATAAGGTCCTCACTGGACAGCAGTGTGCGTCATAGTGACCATACCGCTGCGCGTAAAGTGCCATGGTGGAACGACACTCTGGCAAAGATGAGGAAGACAGTGAGGAGAAACTTCAATAGGGCCAAGCGCACGGGCGAGTGGCATGTCTATAGGGCCAGTCTCACAGAGTACAATAGGGAGATTAGAAGATCCAAAAGGGAGACGTGGAGGGCTTTTTGCCAGTCCGTTGAGGAGCTGCCGGCTTTGGCCCGGCTTCAAAAGTCTCTCACTGTGGATCACTCTAACGGCATAGGGTCCCTGAGTACGGGTACCGGAGGGTACACTCAGTCTAGGAGGCAGACCTTGGATCTCTTGATCGGAACGCACTTCCCCGGTTCCCAAGAGGTGACTCCTGTACGGGGGTGCTGGGATAGTCCCACACCTGTTCGTATTACCAGGAGAATCAGAGGTCTTGCGGGTAGGATATTCACTCCAGACAGGGTCTTGTGGGCTATTGGCTCATTTAAACCCTATAAGGCTCCGGGTAGGGATGGGATTTTTCCAGCTCTCCTGCAGAGGAGCTCTGACATAATAGTGTCGAAACTTATTGTAATTTTCAAGGCCAGCTTCGGTTTTGGTTACATACCACGAGCTTGGCGGGAGGTTACGGTTATCTTTATACCAAAGGCAGGTAGGCCTAGTGACCTTCCAAAATCATATAGACCTATTAGCCTCTCATCCTTTCTTCTGAAGACTATGGAGAGGCTGATAGATGTTTATATAAGGGAGACGTATCTTGTGGAACGTCCCCTGCATCCAAATCAATTCGCTTATGTGAAGGGCGGATCGACTGAGGGTGCAATATTATCTCTCCTTAAAAGTATTGAGAAAGCTTATTCGGACAGAGAAGTTGCTCTTTGTGCCTTCTTGGATATCCAGGGTGCTTTTGACAATACGGGCTTCGACTCCATTACCGATTCGCTGAGGCGGAAAGGCGTGGAGGAGCCAATTATAGCCTGGATTGGGTCCATGCTTAGGGGCAGAGTCATCAGCGCGTCCCTTGATGGAGAGGAATTGACCGTGTTGGCGTCGAAGGGATGCCCTCAGGGTGGGGTCCTTTCTCCATTGCTATGGACGATTGTAGTTGATGACTTACTCGCCACATTGTCTCAAAGGGGAATCGGTGTGATTGGTTACGCTGATGACCTTGTTTTGACAGTTAGTGGAAAATTTGAGAGCACATTATGTGAACTTATGGCTGATGCTCTAAGGGAAGTGTCAGACTGGTGTTCTCAGGAAGGACTCTCAGTGAATCCTTCGAAAACTGTAGTTGTACCTTTTACGAAGAGATATAAGCTGACGTGCGACTGTATCTCTTTTAGGGGTACTGCTATTATGTTCTCTAAGGAGGTTAAATATCTAGGTGTCATTCTGGATAGAAGGCTTACTTGGAATTCGCACGTTCGTGCTGTCCAGACTAAGGCGACAAGGGCACTTTGGGCATGTCGCTCTTCTTTCGGCAAGACTTGGGGTCTATCGCCAAGGATGACACTGTGGATTTATACCGCCATCGTTCGGCCCATAATTACTTATGCGGCAATAGTTTGGTGGAAAAAGACTGAAGAGTCTACCACCATGAGGAAATTGGGCAAGATACAGCGGCTTGCCTGCCTTGGAGTAACCGGGGCAATGAGAACTTGTCCGACAGTGGCTTTAGAGGCCCTGATTGGATTAACACCACTTCATATTTATGTGATGAGGGTGGCCGCGTGTTCGGCGGCAAAAATGCTCGTAAGAGCACCTCGAAATGAGTCGAGGAACCTGGCCATTCTTCACAAGGTAGTCAGGAATCCAATTTCGGTCTTGGATGCCATGCCTTCGGAACTGTGCTTTGGCAAGAGATTCAAGGTTGAGGTACCAGACCGGGAACGTTGGTCTACTGGGCATTTGACTCGAAGTGAGTTCGACCTAAACTGGTACACCGATGGTTCCAAAATGGACAGTGGAGTAGGAGCTGGGGTCTATGGACCCAATCGAAACCTGTCAATTCCACTAGGGAAGTCACTGAGTGTTTTCCAGGCTGAAATCCTGGCCATAACCGTATGCGCTGAGATTAACCTGGATATTGGGCTCAGGGGCAAGACAATTAATATATTCTCGGACAGTCAGGCTGCCTTAAAGGCGCTTGACTCTCATCGTGTGACATCTAGGCTTGTCAAATATTGCTACGACACGTTGCAAAGACTATCGCTTAGAAACAGGGTGCAGCTGTTCTGGGTACCTGGACACTGTGGCATAAGCGGGAACGAGGAAGCGGATGCATTGGCTAGGGAGGGGTCTGCGACGTCTTATATTGGTCCGGAGCCCTGCTGTGCGGCACCGCTTTCTACTATTCTCAAATTAATTGGTGAATGGGAAGTTGGCAAGTGTTTGGAACACTGGAACGCCCAGTCGGGTCTGAGACATGCCAAGGCTGCGATCCGTCCGCGATTTGGGGGTAAGTCGGATGTTCTAAGGCATAGAAGACCGGACCTGAAGATCCTTACGGACTTCCTTACGGGTCACTGTAGTGTGAGAGCGCATCTTATGAGGATGGCGATCACAGACGTAGATACTTGTAGACTTTGCTCACGAGCATCGGAAACAGCGGAGCACATATTGTGTGAGTGTGTGGCTCTTGATAGATTCAGATGGATGTGTCTAGGGAGACATATGGTCTCGTTGGCGGACATATCCACCACTCGGACTTCGGACCTGCTTGCATTCATTAGGAGGGCAGTAGGTCTGTTGAACAGACAATAGACCTAAGGGGACACAATAGATCTTATTGGTCGCAGTGTTCTGCATTAGTGCTGGGTCTGAACCAATTAATAATAATAATAATATATCTATATCGTAGTCATCTATTTCTTGTTTTGTCAAGATACTGGCGTCACTTAATCCGTTTTGTGCTGCTGTAATGTAACTCTGTATATGTTCTATGTGGTTTCTTATTGTTGTCAACATTAGTATTCGTTCAAGGTATATGTTTTGTATCATTATATCCCTAACTGTTTTCTGAAGTCCTGTAAAATGTCTTAGTATCTCATTTTGATTATTTGTTAAAGTGTCACTTATTAATTGTATTGTTTTATTAAAGTGATCATTAATTTTTACTTGTTGATTTAACTCTGTTATAGAGTTATGTATATTTCTGTCGACTGTATTAAAATGGTTAGTAATGTCTTCCTCATCTGTACAGTCCATTGTACCAAAAAGATACTTGTATGCATGACCCACCAAGTTTATTAGTCCTCGTTTTTGTCTACTAAATGGAGTTATTGTTTTTAACTTGCTTAATAGGGTATCTATTTCGTTATTTATATATATTTTCTCCTTTTTATCAAAAATCTCTATACTACTTTTCATTGACGACAACACATTTGCTATTTCATTTATATCTATCTGATGTAAAATTAGATCGGACTCCGTTGGTATGGTACAATTACCGTTAAAAATTTCTACATAGCCGCTGGTTTCCTTCAAGGGGTAAACCATTATATTAGCTTTAGTTGGTGTCAATGCCATTAATATTAATATTGTCCACAATAATATCTGTAATTTTAGGTTAATTGTTAATTACTAGGTTAATTGTTAATTAAGTATTATTAAATTTAGTTGGTCTTTTAATGTTACTTGTATGAATTCCTTGCAATGAATGTTTTCTAAACTTAGGTTCTTCTTTATGTCGCAAGTTTTTATAATTTTTTATAAATCCTACCTCTCTGTTTTCTACATAATTCTCTCTATTTCTGTTTGCTTTATGTATGCTGAATTCTTTAATTTTGCAAAGCCTTTCGTAAATTATTGTGTGATTTATTTTGTGGTTTTGTACTTCCAGAGGTGTACATTTAATTGTGCTATGATATGTGTCATTATATAACATAAATGCTTTATATATTTGCTGAAATATGGGTAAATGGTTTTCGAGATTCAAAGTTCGTATTTTTTCTGTAATTGTATTATTTAGTCTTTCTACATCGCTATTACCAGTGTGACTGTTTGGTTTTGTAACGTGATATTCTATTCCTTCCTTGTTCAGAAATTCTCTAACATTCTCATTATTAAACTCATTATCGAACACCATTTTCTTCACTTTACCTTTTATTGCCAAAAATTGTTGAATTTGCGCCACTAATGTAATACTGTTTCTATCTGTTAGCGGTAAGCATGTAGCATGCTTTGAAAATTTATCAATGAAAACCATAAAGGAATGTTTACTATTGACATAGGTATCGACATGAATTATTTCATTAATTGTTTGTGGAGTTTCAGTAACATAAAATTTATTTTTAATAGGATTTCTATCATATTTTCCACCTGAACATATGTCGCAGTTGTTTATAACTTTTGTTATTTCCTCCCTAAGTTGAGGATTATACACTTTGCTTTTTAATTTCTCGAAAGTTGCCGTGATACCACAATGGCCACTTTCATTTTTATGGAAAAGTGCTATTTGTTTCCTAAGTTCTTCGTCATTCTGGATATCTTTTGCCATTCTAGAGCACTTCACAAATTTAACCTTATTATTTGATGAAAATTCTTCTTCAATTATTTTCTGAACCTTATAACATTCATGATCATTCAGATAAGAGTATATACCCACTTTCCCTTTTCCTACTTCTCTTCTAATAATATTCAAGACTTGATTTTCATCAATATCGTTCTTGTCTATGTAAATACGCTTAGACCCAAAAATGTTTTCAATTGTGTTTTGTTTTCTTTGCACAATAACTATTTGCACTTTGAATCTATTTACAACAGTATCCAATATTGGAATTTCAAAATTTGAATTTTGCTGCTGCGAATGAACAGTGTCTATTTCGACTGCCATGCTATTATTGTCCTCATTAACGTGGACTGATTCTATTTGAGCATTAATTTCATAATTTTTTATTCTACTTAGAAAATCTGCGATATTATTGGTTTTTCCTTTTATATATTCAAGCGAGAAATTATATTCTCCCAAACTTACGAGCCATCTTTGAAGTCTCGGGCTTATATCCTTTCCGGAATATTTTGTCATTAACCACTTCAGCGGTTGATGATCACTTTCTAACTCGAATTCTCTACCATAAACGTATGGACGAAAGTATTTTACTGCCCATACAATGGCGAGCAACTCTTTCTCTATAGTGGCATAATTTTCTTCGTGCTTATTTAGGGTTCTAGATGCATATGCAACAGGATGTCCACCTTGGGACAGAACGGCACCTATAGCAAAGTTGCTGGCATCTGTTGTGATTTTAAATTTTTTCATAAAATTAGGATATCGCAATATCGGTGAGTTTGTTACAAGATATTTAAGTTTTTCAAAAGAAGTAATAAAACTTGGATCATTTGTGTTAATTGGTTGATCCTTTTTCAAAAATCTTGTCATTGGATATGCAATTTTTGCATAATCTTTTATAAATTTTCTATAAAATCCAGTCATTCCTAGGAAGGATTTTATCTTTTTTGTAGTATTTGGCATTTTAAGATTTTGAATAATTTCAATTTTTAAGGGATTTGGTTTTACTCCTTCAGTTGTTAAAACATGTCCCAAAAATTGTGTTTCCTTTTTTAGGAAGTCGCATTTATCGACTTGTATTTTAAGTTTTGCTTTTTTAAGTGCTTGGAATATTAATTTAAGGTTTGTTATGTGTTCTTGTAAGGAAGTGCCAAACACCAATATATCGTCCATATAGACGACACAAATTTTATTTATATAATCGCTGAGAACTTTATTCATCAATCTTTGGAAGGTTGATGGGGCGTTCTTCAAGCCAAATGGCATTCGGATAAATTCATAATGTCCGAAGGGTGTTGAAAAAGCAGTTTTTGCTCTATCTTCCTCCCTAACCGGTATTTGATGAAAACCTTTGGCCAAATCCAAAGTTGTGAAATATTGTGCTTTTCCCAGTTTATCCAATAGTGAATTTAAATTAGGAATAGGATATTTATCGTCGATTGTGAATTGATTCAGTTTTCTGTAATCTATAACGATTCTATACTTCTTGTTTCCAGAATTATCTAATTTTTTCTCAACGATCCACAATGGGCTATTATAGGGTGAATTACTTTCACGAATAATTTGCTGTTCTATCATTTCTTTAATTTGGCGTTTTATTTCCTCTTCATGTACTTGAGGATACCTATATATTTTGGAATATAAGGGCCTTTCGTTTGTAGTTATTATTTCATGACAAACTTCGTTTGTGCATGATAAAACATCCCCTTCTTTAAAGAACAAGTTTTCAAATTCAGTAAGCAATTTTAAAATTGCCTGTCGTTCTTCATGATTTGTATGGGATAAATCGATACTATCTGTTACCAATTGTTTTTCTCTTTGTTCTAAATTACAAATATTTTGAAAATATTTGTCATAGTCATATTCCTCGAAATACAATTTGTTTTTAAGTATCTCAATACAATTTTCATCGTAGTTAATTTTTGTTTTCAAAGCTCTTAAAAAATTTTGTCCTATTATAGCTGAAAAACTTTTGTTTGAAAAATTTATAATTTTCCATTGAAGTGTGCCAGGGCAACCAAATTCCTTCGGGAATGGCGTAGTTACGATATATTCAATTTTATTTGTCCCATTTAATGTTTTAAAATATAAAGGATTTTTAAGTCTAATTGTGGGGTATTGCTCTATCAAGACTCCTTCTCTCAGAATGCTTGTGGTAGAGCCAGTGTCGATAAGACACCTTATTTTTTGTTTCCCTATGGAAATATTTACTATTGGTAATGAAGATTTTGAGGCGATATTAAAAAATTTATTTCTTTTTCTGCATTTATTTGAGTTTCATCTAGAGTTCCTATCTCCATAGGTTCCGACTGAAATCTGGAATTTCGAGTATCAACGCTCATACGACTAATCCTAAATGGATTTGAACTAGAAGGGTTTGGAGAATTTGTTTGATTTGAAATATAACTTAAAGGTCTTTGTATGTATGTATTATGTTGTGTATTTTTGTTAAAGTTTGGTGTGTTAGTTTTATGAATAGTGTTATGAGTGTTTAAGTTTCTAGTGTAAGTATTAGTAGTTTTTCTATATTTAATATGAATAGCTCTAGGGTCATCTAACGCCTTGATTTGTGAATATCTCATAATTATAGTATTAAGTGTGCTATTCTGGTCTAAATGGGTCCTCATTGGTATGTCAATTTTTTCTATTAAAATATTTACTAAATCTCTGTCAACTTCGTCTGGTCGATAAATACTAGGCCTATTGTCATCAAATAAATATATTTGGTTTATATCATATTTTGCTTTTTCAAAATAATTAAATAGTTCTCTTAAATTGCTTACTTTTATTTCTCTGCATTTATTAAAGATGTCGCCATAGGTTGTTCTTGGTTTGTGGAAATCCCTCAGCTTCGACTTTATTTGGTCCCAAGTTGCATTGGTTCCCAATTCTCTAACATAACTTCCAACTGCACCATTAATTTTTTCATTGACTACTATTGACATCGCTAGGTTTTCTAGTTGTCTATTGTTTACAGGACAGAGTGCCATAATTGCCTCTACTGAAGATATAAATGCATTCACATCATGGTTACCATCCAAAGGTCTTAGTTGTCTACACTGTGTGAGTATATCTCGAGGCTCGAGCCAAAATCCCTGATTACTGTTGTGCTGTTGATGTTGTAGTTGGGCTTTTAGTTGGTTTATAGCCTCCTCTTGTGCCCTTATAACTTCAGCCATCTGTTCCTCGCTGACTGATTCTTGTAGATTTCTGCGTTCATCAAACTTACTCATCTTCTGGCTTTTCTGCTTCAGGATGTAGGTTTTTAGTGAAAATATTTTTTTTGTTTTATTAAAATTAACGGTTTCACTGTTTCGCTTCTTCGGAAGAGAAAATTATAACACAATTTATATACAATTTATATATTTATGTACTTTCTATTTATAGAATTTTTTTTTTTGATTTAATTTCTTTAGAGATTAAACTTTCTTTTGCGATTTGATTCTTTTTAGTTAAATTTCTTTAGAGATTTAACTTTTCCGACTGCGCCAGTTATGTTGTTTAAGAATTTCAAAAGAAAAATTACACTTTTAAAATTTTAATACAACTTTATTATTTGGATTTGGTCTTAAGACTAATTTTACAAAAATCTTAATATTAATATCTAGCTTACAGCACCAAACTTAAGAATTTTAAAATAAAAGAAAAAAACTCTTTAAAACAAAAGAAAGGAAAAAATAAAAAAACTGAACACTTGAAATTATTGAGCAATCATTAAATCGATCTGCTTAGTCAGATCGATACGAATACTTTGTTGTTGTATAAACAAAAAATGTCAAAGACTTGGTTCTGTTAACATTTCAAGTGTTAATGCCCTTTGTTAAATGAAAATGTTTATGAAGCATAATGTGGTTTAGTGTTACATTGAAATGATTTTTTAATATTCAAAAAAAAGAAAATATTTATTTTATATTCCAAGTGCCAATGAACTTTTACTTTTTATTTAAATATTTCGCAATGATTTCCTCTATATTAACGGTTGGTTGTGTATGTGGAAGTACATACGTAACTCGGGCGCACAATGTAGAGTAAAGAAACAGACTTTATGTATGTATGTATGTATGTGTAAATACACAAAATTTCGAAATTGAGTTTTTTATAAATTATGGTTGGTTTTATGCAAAATTTTAGATTTCTACGATCAAAAATTGCGATTTTATTAACGAAATTCAAATGGACGTAACTCCAGTGTGTGTATTTCTAAATGCAAGAAGACATAATAGATACATATTTACATATATGAAAACTTTACATACAAACTCATTTGTTGTATATAGGGATGCTAATCCTTATATCTCGATCCTGAAAATGATATGATTTTCAGAATTTAAAAATTTTTTGATTTTAAGGTTTTTTGCTTCTCCTGTAAAAAAACTAAAAGTGTAGTTACGTCCGTTTGCATTTAATATAACGATATATAAATTTATTGCAGTGGCAAATACAATACAATAGAATATGGGAACACAATTGAAAGTAGCACTAAAATGTTAACTTCGTTATGATGCTTTATAAAAATAAAACGGTTTGAAATACATATTTTCAAAATTCTCATCGGAATGTAATATGTATGTATGTATGTATAGACACATACAATATAATAAAAGCTAAATTTCAAATCCAGATTGTATTGTATTTAGATAAATTAAAATATTTCATATGTATATGACAAAAGTAACTAAAGAAATTGCCAATTTTTGGTTATAACTTAACGTTATAACTTATTAGTTACTTTCTTGTTACAATAAAATTTGTAATTACATTACGAATACGTAATAACGTTACAGACTAGTCATTATTTGAAATCCAACAAAGACCGTAAAACTAGTAGTAGCATACAATTAGCGTTCTATTTTTATGTCTAAATTTAAACGTATGAAATATTCGGTATAATCCTAGTATGTATTAAACTTCAAAACCTTCCCTAATTTAGGTGTTGTACCTATTTATATAATTGAAAATGTAATTCCCTTCCAGAACACAGCATCTATTACGGAAAAAAATACGAATGCGCTTAGTTTTTTCAAGCTTAAACCCACAAATTGAGTGGTATTGTAGTCCATTAACATTGGGATGGTGTTTTAATTCTTTTGGGGCTTATATACACAAGGCTGTTTAGACTTTACGCTATAAATCTCTTTTGGACGCAGTTTTTCCTATCCTCCAATAATGATAAATAATACCTCTGTACTTTTTGCTTATACATATTAATAATCAATCTGGAGTAAAGACAATTCGGATACACTGTATCCAATAGCTCTAGTCGGTATTTAAAGCGTGTATATTGCCTGCAGTTTTATATTTTAATTACTCATAAACGTTCATTAAAATTTGTATGCTTTATATATCCAAATTTAGTGAATTTCTCTAAACATATCCAATTATTCATTAAATTAAAATATCATTTAGATATTTATTAATGGATAATTATAATAAATCTGTTGTTTACTAATAATCCTTTAGTTTATATAATTGTACCCTAAATTTAAAGCCATTAGACAGAACTTAGGCAAAAATGTCAAGTCCAACTCTTCAATTTTTTTCCACTGATAAAAAACATCCATGAAGTCTGCAAAACTATACCTAATTTCGTGATTGGGATTAGGGCTACGAATTAGTATTAGCTTATGCAAACAATTTTTATAAAAATATTACTCTTTTACCCATTCACCCCAAATCAAAGATTCATTAAAAATGTAAATAGGTACTTCGACTTTGTTCTACAGCTATTAATTAATAACTCCATACTATTTCTCTATGCACAAACTTATATACTTTCTTCTGCATTCTTACAGTATTTTTTATTTAAAAAAATTAACATAAATTAAGAACCTCTTTTAAAGTTTTAATGTATACATAGAAAAAAAAGGAGTTTGGTGATATGCCACTCCCAAAGCAACCATCCACATTCCAGTAGTCTACTTCAACTTCTTCTTGGGACGCAAGTTGTTGGTGTGACCACACTTCTTCTTGCGGCAGTTGGTAGCACGAGGATGGAGACGAGCATAGCACTTACGGCAGATCATTTTGTCACAGTTGTATTTTTGTGCCAAGATACGCAAAGAAGGTTCAATAATACCACCACGAAGACGGAGCACCAAATGTAAAGTAGATTCCTTTTGAATATTGTAGTCGGATAATGTGCGGCCATCTTCCAATTGTTTACCAGCGAAGATCAAACGTTGTTGGTCTGGGGGAATACCTTCTTTATCTTGAATTTTAGCCTTGACATTTTCAATGGTGTCGGAAGGCTCAACTTCCAAGGTGATGGTTTTACCAGTTAAAGTTTTGACGAAGATCTGCATCTGTAAGAATTAAAATACGAAAACACATTAACATTACAATCTAATTTCAAATTGGTTTAGTAAAAAATAAATATTTGTTAAATGATATTGCGACGTGTTCCTTTACTGCTAGAGAAATATTTTCCATTTTTCTTTCGAGGTTATGTTTCTTGTTTGTCTACATTACTACATGTTGTTTTTTTTAATACAAATATTCACGAATTTTATTTTTTTCTTTAACTTACAATTTAGTATTATAATATATTTGAATGTGGTTAAATTTTTCTAATGAATTTCACAATTTTTTACAATAATTTATTTTTCTTACCTTGGGAAACGTGCAGTCAAATGCTAATCAAAATCAAGAAAGGAAATTTCCAAGATGGCGGGAAATTATTGACAGCTTTATCTGCGGGATGTTTTGTTGACAATCTTGCGTTGCCAACCAGTCACAATTGTACAGTGGTGCAAATAAATTTTACATTTTTTATCACATTAGTATTATTTTCCTTGACCTTTTTATTAATTTTATTATTAGTTAAATTATTTGAGCTTAAGGTCGAATAAATATTAATATTATTTATTTTACGATATTTCGCTACTTCCTTGCGTAGCATTATCAGGAATATATATTTGTATGTGACAAAACAATAACAAAATTATAAAAAAAATACATAAAAAATTATGTCATACATATTTTCAAATAAAAACATAATGAACATTTAAAAAATTAATATAATAATTAACCAACAAACAACAATCGAGGTCGATTTTCATCACATACCAGATAATTTTTTTTACTTTTATTTTTATTATTTTTGTAAATACACACATATCGTTCCTACTTGTTATTATTTTTATTAATGTTGTTTGTTGATTAATTATTATATTAATTTTTTAAATGTTCATTATGTTTTTATTTGAAAATATGTATGACATAATTTTTTATGTATTTTTTTTATAATTTTGTTATTGTTTTGTCACATACAAATATATATTCCTGATGATGATACGCAAGGAAGTAGCGAAATATCGTAAAATAAATAATATTAATATTTATTCGACCTTAAGCTCAAATAATTTAACCCTTAATTGCATGAATTTTTTTTTATTTTTCTAATGTAAGCCACTGATAAAATTCATATACAATTTTAAGAAAAAATATTTAAAAATATTTTATTATAAATATCTAAAACTACAGTCCAATGGGTATAATTTAATGCCGAAATATTTCAGCAGCGACCTATTTACACTAAAGTTTTTGTACATTTCTTTTCTTTTTCTTCAAAAAAATTTATGATGGAAATTTCCATCATAATGCAATGAAGGGTTAACTAATAATATAATTTTTTATCACTTTATTAATTTTTCCAAGAATAAAAGAGAAATAATACGTACCTAAAAATCACAAAAAACAGAATTACAAGCAATTCACATCGCGATTTTTTAGATACATGACTATCCTCTATACTTCTTTGAAAAATTTTCCAAAATCCTCTGGCATTCACATCATGCTTTTTAAAGTTTACATCTTTTTTTCAATTTTTTTACATGTTAAAAAAGTACAATTGACACTTCAAAAGAATACAATAATTAAAATAAAGGAGAAATGCAAAAACATGCAAGAAAAACAGAATTCGAGATTTTTTTCAACCCCTCTGACTTTTCTACACCTCTCGCCTCTAGAAAAAAGTCATTTCAGGTGGAAATACATAACACGCGTTAGCCGCTGAGTGCGTTTAAAACTTTAAGACTTTTAATGCTTTTAAAATGGCAGGTTATATATCATACTTTAGAAGCGGCACTTTAAAATGTATACATATACATACAACTGTATATTGATTTTACATGCGCACCTGTCCGTAGTCTTAATCACATGCCGCCCGTTGCCGGGACGGTAGTCGAATTCAATGCGTCCGACCACCGCCACCCGAAGCCGGTACTCTTTAATCTCACCATGCCCTAAGGCATAGCGCTCAAAAGAGAGCCCATAGCAAGGAGTTGGCAATTTGATACCATTACTGTCTGGGCAATGATATCTCCCTTGCTGAGGGGTATCTATCTAGGTACTTCTACAACCACCACGTGAACCTCCCGAAGGAGGACCTCACCAATCATCAGGCCGGACATTACTTCCCGAATGACTGAGAGTTATCTGTACCGGGAGCTCCTGATGCCCGTAGTACCAGATTAAGGCATCTCTGGTCAGTCCGTGAGAACACCAGAAATGCCTGCCACGCGTACCTAGCGCACCAAGTACGCGTACCTAGCGCACCAAGTACGCGTGGCATTGAACGACCATGCACCACATAATCGCCATTAAAGGCGTTCTCTGCCTATATTGAGCGCCAGACCACTCAGGGCTAGGTCGAACCCAATATACCCCGGGGAAAACAGGCTACTGACGGGGACACTCGTCAGCAGCCCTAAATGTATCCCCGGGGGGAACATATACATACATGTATATTTGTGTATTTTGTATTATTAAATGTATTTTTTTCACAAAAATTTTATATTTCTTTTTTACCAAAATGTTTTTTTCACAAGCCAATCATAAAACCACAAATTATTCTTTTATATTTTTTAAACAATTTTTTTGTTTCTACAAAAAAACAAAAACCCTTTTTTATATGTATTAGTGATTTTATTTCTTTTTAAGTCATCCAGCTGTCAACGCTTGTAAAAGTTAAAAGTTGGCCAACTTTCTCGCGTTAGCATTGTTGCATACTTTGCTTGTAACTTGCTTTATGAAAATACACTATTTCAACTTTTTTTGACATAAGCTTGCAACGCATGACGCTCAGAACGCTTGTTATGAATTTCCACCTTAACAATGCCAGGCAACTGAAGCATGAAGAAAATCATGTTGTGAAGTGAGTGTCATGCAACTGAAGCATGAAAAAAATCATGATGTGAATTGAGTGTTAGTCGGTTTTTTCAACCCATCCGCATTTTCTAATCTCAGGCTGTGTTTGAATCGGTAGCAAAGTTCTATGGTAAAAATAAATTTTTGTGTGGTAAAATATTTTTCTCTTTCTGCTGTGTGAAATGAAAACTTTTTTAACAGCATACAATTTTGACATTTATTGTTAAAAAAACTCTTGTTGTTATTAAATTTTTTAATTAAAAAATGATATAAAAATGAATAAATTAACAATGTATATTCAACTACTCATTCCAATTTTTCTGGAGATCAGAAGATCGCATTTATTTGATGTTTTAGTTTTTTACTTTATTATTTTTATTTTACGGTTTCTCCTTCCATTTACGTTTTTTTTTTAATAATTTTAGTAAACTTTGTATATTTCTTTACTTTTATGCAATATCTTAATAATTACTTTATATTTGTTTTACTTTGTTCTGTTTTTCTTCCATTGTCAAATATTTCTATGCTTATGTCAAAAATTTTACTAGCCCCTAAGGCTAGTGAAATTTTATTCACCCCAAGACTGTCATAATATTGCTAACAAGAGAACTTTGCTACCGTTTCAAACACAGCCTCATCACAATAAAAAAAACTTCTTCTTTTGACGATTTAAAAAAGCCCCGATTGTAATGTTAAAAGTATATTATGATAAAATGTTCAAAACAGTTTTAGCATAATAAATATAACTCAAAATTTTATAATTCGCAATAGAAAAATGGACATACAGTAGAATCTACTTATGTGGGAAGTTATTAATGGTGACAATTACAATTGTTACATCACAAATTGTTATTAAAAAAGCGTTTCAGTAGTATAACATAATTACTGGAAAAAATAATAAACAGATTTTTATTAAAATTATTCAGAAATTTTAATTTGACGCAACATGTTATTTTATTAAAAAGAAACCAACTTGAAAATATTATTGTATCATTTTTTATTGCTTTACACAAACACGTTTATATATTTATGTATGTACATATATCCACTATTTTACGTCAAAAATTAAAAAAAAAAACATTTTCATTTGAAAAAATTTCTTTTTGGGTCGTACCTGAATTAAAGCGTACAACATACGACAAATAAAAAATATAATTTGTATACATCCATATTACCGAAATACGAAATAAATAAAAGACAGAAAAAATAAAGAATAACATAAATATTATTTTGTCAAGTTATAATTTTTGTTTTTATTAGAAAAAAATTTCAAATAATTATTATTATTAATTATTTTTTTGATTTTTATATTAATTTTTTTCTTTGTACACACTGTCAAAGTTTGATTTTTGAAATCCATAATGTACATACGCGACGTATTTCGGTAGCTCTCATACAAAATATATGGGCATGGAACAATTTTGACAAAAAATTTACGCCGTACGCTTTAATTCAGGTAAAACCCTAATATGAACATATTTTAGGTGTGTGAATTCTAGTTAATGTGTACGTATACATTTTTATATCACGTCTTCAAATTTCCCTAATAATTTTTGTAATTGGTAATACTTTTTCCCAACTGCTGCCAACTTCAATTTTATTAATCAACATGTGATAAGAAATTCACCACATTAGAATTTTAGAAAACACCACCGAGAGAGAAAAACTTCTAAGTTTTTGGCATAATCATAGTCATATTTTTCAACTAAGAATTTTTAAGCCGCTAAAACGATGGCTTCATAAATGTTTTTGCTAATACAATATAAATAGAAAAGAAGTAACTTGAGTTAAAGAAAAAAGTAAAAGTACTTTGAAGAGAAAAGACCACGTATTACTTTTTAAAAAATTAAAAGCCGTGGTGGAAAGAGTAGAACAAAACTAAAAATTAGTCTAGAATTTGTTGAATTACATTTGCAGTTTGTGAAAATTATGCAAATTTCGTATATTCTGTAAGGAATTATTAATTCTTTAAAAAATAATCTACATTAAAAACAATAAAAAACATGTCTACAGAAGCACAAACTTCTGAGAATGAGGTAAGAGAATACAATTGCTTAGAAAAAAAAAGAAAAAAATTAATTAAAATAAAAAATTATCTTAAGGTCAATGTAACGCAAACGAACACGAAGTTGTTGATTAAATATTAGTCTGCTGGCGGGACAAATGTGTTAGTTTTTATATTGAAAGTGAGTCAAGAATTGCAATTGATTTAAATTTAGAATAATTAGGCTCATGTTTGTTTCATCTCCGGGTAATTGGCACAAACCTTTTTTATGCATTGCGTATAATGGGTTTATCCATGCGAAAGTAGAAGAATTACTAACGGGCTCTTAAGTTCTAGTGGCCTTTATAATACAACTATGTTTTTCAAATCTAATGTTATTGTTCCGATTTTTTATTGTATAGACATTAATCAATTCTGCTTTATTGAAACCACAAGTGGTTATGTGATACAGCGCCTCAATTTTTGCATACTTAAGTATTTATAATCGAATTATGTATGTTTAACATATTAATTCTCATCTTCATTTAATTTAATTCGATTTGTATTTTTAGTTTTATATCCAAAGTAAAACGTTTTTTGAAGCATAAAATCACAACATTTTTAAACTTTGTAGCAATACTATTTTCTCAATTAAAGAAGTAGTTATTAAGTACTTCGATATTTCTATGTATTACCACACTTTTTTAGACTACAAACTTTGGCTGGTAAAGTGTTTATTTACTTTTCAGTAGTTTTGAGAGAAATTAAAACATTTTTCTTCCCTATGTAGTACATATCAAACATAAGTCAGTTTTAAATATCATAATTACCCAATTATAGGTACAATTAATTAAATTTATTTAAATATCTGAATAGTTTTCAATGTTTATGCGTGCGTATAATTTGTTTTAAAAACATATCGCTTTCTAATAGCAACGTAGTATAATCTCAAAAGTAGTATCTTGGCAAAATGCGTTTGGATTTCAAAATAACAAAATATATTCGCGTATAACCTTGGTGGGTGTAGATCAAAAATTTTTTTTTTATTTTTCAATTTTTATACACCAATAAGGGAGGATACTTTTTTTGATGTCTTAATTTTATTTTTTTTTTCAACTTTGCAATCGAATAGCGATATTTTGTATTAAAACGTATACATATTAGGTATATGTATTTAATTTAAAATTTTATATTTTAGGTGGTTCAACAAAATGGCGAAACTAATACGCCAGTTGAAGGCCAGCAGCAACAACAGCAAAGGCCTCAATCCAAAATGGAATCATTTTTTGCCATGACGAAGTCTCTTATACTTCGTGCTTTAATCATATACTTTGTATCATCATTTTTCCGAAAAGGTCAACAACCTGCCACTAATCCAAATCCAAATTCTCCTGCCGCTGGTCCCAAAATACATGCATGGAATTATTTTGAAAATGGCACACTTTTTGATTTACATGTATGGCTATCAGAAAACGCTGATGATGTTAATTTTCAACAGAAATCAAATCTACTTTGGTTACAAGAAGATCTGACATATGGCGATTGGGTATCAGGACCAAACCGAGATGGCCTCTTTTATCATCAGGCTACTGTTAAAGCTTCTCCTAAATTAATGAATAATGGATCTGTTTATCTTCATGCTTTTGTTACGAAATCTGGTGAATCTCCCGATCCAAAAGCCCCAAACTTTGCCAAAAACGGTTTAATGGGTTATCAACAAAAGCAGTTGAATAAATACAAGAAAATACGTGTTAATAGAAACTATAATCTGTTGGCTAGTGAAAAGGAGAAATTAGAATTTGAATTGGCTCAAGCAAATTTAAAAGATACAATTGTATCTCATTGGCATCCAAACCTAACCGTTAATTTGGTAGTAGATCAAACCAACTGGTCCCAGGGTACTGTACCTCCACCCTTGGATGAATTTGTAAAATTTGTTGATAATGGCAAAACCTATTTACCAATTGTATTTGTAAATGACTATTGGAATTTGCAACGGGATTACTATCCGATTAACGACACAACACCGGAACTGCCATTGCATTTAACTTTTCAGCCAATTGGTATGTTCAAATGGCAGTTATATGCTGCTCAACAAATGAAAAACAAATTTGCCGGTAATGTTTTGGGCGAACTTATGGTATCTGGAGGTGGTGAGGTGCGACAGAATATATTTCGTTTTTATACATAAACTTTAAATTGTTTTCCCGTTTTTTTTATTTTTTTTTTCTCTCTCTCTCTTTCTGTTTACAGGAAAACGATGAAGACCAAGATTCGTTAAAGGAGACAATGTTGGAAACAAATATTTATCTTTTAGGTTTAACTATAGCGATATCCATATTACATTCTATATTTGAATTGTTAGCATTTAAAAATGACATTCAATTTTGGAATAATCGTCAATCACTGGAAGGTCTTTCTGTACGTTCAGTATTCTTTGGAGTATTTCAGGCGCTTATCGTTTTACTATATGTGCTAGATAACGAAACAAACTTTATGATTCGAGTATCCTGCTTCATTGGCTTGGGTATTGAGGTTTGGAAAATTCATAAAGTTGTTGATATTAACTACAATACAGATCAAAAATTATTTGGTATATTACCCAAAGTAACCTTCAAGGATAAGGGATCATATTCCGAAAGTGAAACAAAGGCTTACGATAACTTGGCATTTAAGTATTTGGGTTGGATATGTTTCCCTCTTCTCATTGGTTATTTTATCTACTCAATGGTATACAATCAACACAAAGGCTGGTATTCATTTTTGTTAAATATGCTGTATGGCTATTTACTGACATTCGGTTTTATTATGATGACTCCACAACTGTTTATTAATTACAAATTGAAGTCTGTAGCTCATATGCCTTGGCGCATGATGACTTACAAGTTTTTAAATACATTTATTGATGATATTTTTGCATTTGTTATTAAAATGCCAACTATGTATAGATTAGGATGCTTCCGTGATGATATTGTATTCTTTATATTCCTTTATCAACGCTGGCAATATCGTGTTGATCTTAAACGTGTCAATGAATTTGGTTTCTCAGGTGAAATGGCTGAGCAAGCAGCACAAAAGAAATTGGAAGGTACAATACCAGCTGTTAAAGACACTCCCAAAGAAGAAAAACCAACAGCTGTTATACCTAAATCGGCAGTTGATAAAAAGCAGGATTAAGTTAAGCAATTCCTCCACTACTAGCAAATGTATATTTAAATCATTTTTATAGGTTAAAGATTTTATTGAAATTATTCATGAAACAAAGAAATGAGCAAATTTAATTCATTTCAATAAACAACTTAATATTTATAACATCTCCTCTATATTTTAGCTTATTTGTTTAAAAATGTAGAAGTATTTTTATTTTATTTTTGTATTCAAGTATCTTCATATTTTTTGCATTTTTCTCTTGGTTCTAATGCTAATTTAAAAAAAAATGAAATTTAATGTATATCATAAAAAATAATGAAGCATATATACTAATTATTTTACAATTTTTATGTACAAATTAAAGTAATAGAGAAAAATTCTTGTAATTTGTACGAATAACTTTTATTATATGTTGTTTATAAATATACATAACTTGAAATGAAAATAAAATACATACATATTAAATAATCCAACAAAAGTGGCACGTTTCGTTTAATGGCATTGTATTTGAAAGATGTTGAAAAGTACCTATATAATCTTATCTGTTCTTATCGAAGGCGTTTTTTTTATTTTTTCGTTTTTATCTCTAAATTCATTGCTATACAGATGAAGTAGCATGAATGTAATTGGCTTAGAAGGCAATAAATTAAGTGTAGTTAAAAAGTATTCAAGAGGGGGGTTATTAAGCCTTATCTTTTCCAGTAATTTGAGTAAAGTCTACAGCGCTAATCGGTTTAGATATTAAATTCGTTATGAATCCACTCGATATTCAAACAAGAATTCGATAAAAAGTCCAATATGTTGATATACATACTTTTGATTTTCCACGCATCTTTTTTTCTGGTGAACTCAAGGTATATTATAAATACATAAATGTTAATGTATTAAGTTGAAGCCCATGTCCAGCATAAATTCTATTGATGTATATCTCCTACATTTAATTATTGATCTCATCGCCTTATTTTGTAGTTTTTGCAGCCTTTCTATTTGATAATTTGTGCAGCATGTATACAACATTGTTGAACCAAATTCGAAATGTGGCTTGATCATAATGTTATATACATATATTAATGGCAGTAACGGTAAATATTTTCTTTCTTATTCTTTAAAAAAAAAAAAAAAACTAAATTTTTTACCCAATTTTCTTGAACATATATTCTATATGGTTTTTCAGATTCAAATTTCTGTCTATGATAAATCCTTAATATTTAATGCTCTGGCGTGCTTCGTTACACCTACCATTATCATTTGTCCACATTTTTCGACTGATGATTTTTAGTGAGTAATTCAGACCAAATTAAAAAATTTTAACTGTTACTGATTTCAATCGTTAGTTTGTCTGGAAACTACCACGTCCACTTATCCGCCATTTTTTCTACTGAAAAATTTTAATGACTACTAAATCAGTTACACCAAATTCAGAAAATTTATCTTTAACACTTCTAAAGATACGTGTGTATGTATAAAGAAATCAATATTTGACTTGTATGGGAAGTTTCACGCCCACTTGTCCAATTTCACCCACTTTGTGACTGATGATTTGTCTTGCTCATTAAGACATTCAGACCCAATTCCGAAACTTTAGCTTTAACTACTCTGAAGATGTACAAAAATCAGTATTTAGAGATAAATAGAAAAAAGTGGATGTAAAAGTAGGCGTGGCAAATTTTTCTCTCGATGAAAACTTAAAATGGATTAATACAAACATTTGAAAGAAAAATTATACAAATCGATGGAGCCGTTTTCCGATTTTAGGTAAATAAAAAAAGTGGGCGTAAATGTAGGCGGGGCAAAAATTTCTTTCCGTAAAAACCTAAGTTGGATCACAACGATCATTAGAAAGGTAATCGTCAAAATCGGTCCAGCCGTTTTCAACTGATGCGATGACCAACGAACAACATTGATTTTTCTTCATATACATTGCTTTCCATATTTATTTCCATTATTTTCGTTTTATTTTCATTAAGTTAAAGTTTGTTCATTTTTAACCATTTATTTATGTACATTATTCATATCATACCTTATATTTCATCATCATATCATCGTTAAATTTAATCAATTCATCTGCCTATAGCACTATTTCACATCTTTGTATTACATTTGGCAAATCATTACTCCATAATTATTATTATTATTTATGTACATACATTACATATTTTCATATATAAATTAATTAATTTTAAGTGGACCTGGTGGGTCATTTTGTATTAAAGTTTTATTTAACTTTGTACTGAGAAACTCAAAATTGTATTTAAATAGCATTTAAATGTATGTGCCATTCAAATAGAAGGATAAAAATTGGGTACAATTCTATAAAATACAAAGATTTTATTAAGTGGTTAAAAAGAAAAAAATGTGGTAAAACATTAAAAAAAATATACATATGTATATGTATTTAAAGAAAAATTATATATAATTTTTTACATCCTTATGCATATACATACATATGTATGTACATCACCTATTATTAAATAAAAAGATAAACTATTGAACTTAAAACATAAGATAGTTTTAAAATCACTTAAACCGTTTACGTCTAAATATCAAAGTTTTAAATCAACAATTTCTTCATGATGCAATCATTTAAAAGGTAAAACTGGTTTGAAATCTGATCAACACTGTGTATTTATGACCCAAGATGTCAAAAAATGCAAAACAGCCTCCAAGGAAAAAGCAAAACAAAAAACAATACAAAAATAAAACACATGCAAAGGTTTAAAATAAAAAAAATTTACATTTATCAAATAAAATATATAAATATTTATAACACATTTATAGGAGCTTGAAATAGTTTTCAAATAGAACAGACGTTGCTGTCTAGAATAAAAAAAAAAATTTTAAATTAAAAAAAAAAAATTAATAACTTTTCCATATAAATATACATATACATATATGTATAATCAAATTAAATCTTTAATAAGATTTGATTTTTGAATTGTCTTTTTTTCGTCATGGATATTTCTAGTCCAAAGTTTAAAGAAAAATTGCCACCCGATAAATCCGGAAAAACATCTTCCATGCAGAAAATGCTCAACAATAACTGCTTTTGCGATGAACTCCCTTTAACAAGCAATGAAATACCCTGTTCATTCTGTGTTGCGTCATGCGATCGCCAAAAAGTTGACATACTTAATTAGCACTAGATTTACCAACAAATTTTTATACCTATTTATACCAACACCAGTCATTTTGACTGGAATTGAAAAATAAGTGTTTTCAATGTGTAGAATTTGTATCTGCTATTAAAAATAATAAATTAATAAACAGAACTAATAAAATATAAAATAAATAAGAAGTCAGGAGCTGTATTTTAGTTATTATTCAAAATAATTATGGATTTTCACATTTTTTACAAATACAAACTTTTTTTCTGTGCATTTTCCGCACACATATTTTTTGCAGACATCGCAATTTATTGTTGTCTTATTGTTATTACAGAACCCGATTTGGCACCATTTACGTATTGGATGGGGTTTTTTTTGGAAGATTGGATGTTGGACGATCAGCTTCACTTGCTATATCTTGGGTTGAAGACTGAAAGTCAAAAGTAAGCTCTTCAGCTGTTGTCTGTATCAATTTTGGCGCCATTGTGCTTAGACTCAATAAAACGACTTTTTTGTTTGGCTTACTCTTATAAACTATTAGAGTACATTCATTTGTTTCTTGTCTTTACAAATTTTTGGCAGTTCCCGTTTGTTACAACGTACTGTACCCACCAACGTAGTATTTTTTTCTAATAATTTGGAGGGTAAAGAAAAACTGGTAAAAAAGTTGTCCGTTGTAACAGTCACACCTTTCATGGTATACGGCTGCATTAGTCTGATTACTACATATTCGCTGAGAGGTATTGGCAAATCTCGTGTCTCGTCCTTTCCTAGAAAAGGAAAACCATTTACTACATACTTTGTTTCAACATCGAACGCCAGCCAGAATTTTATCCCAAACTTATCTGGTCTGTGTGGCGTATACTGTGTGAACCTACATCTGGCCTTCGTAGGAAACAATTGCTCATCGACTGTAATATATGATCCCGGTTTGAAACAGTTTTGACTGTTGGCAATAAATTTATCCCAAACAGTCGACACTAACGCAAATTTAACATTTTGTAAGCGTTGACTTCTTTCATTTCTTTTATCGAACCGAATGAACCGTAAAATTTCTGTAAACCCATGCCTACTCATACTTTTAGAAAACAATTCAGGAGCCCATTTTTTGATCCACACATACGATAGTTTTAAACTTTTTGCTTCGTATGCAACACGTGTATACAGAATTCCAATGAGGACTTAAATTTTTCTTGTGAAAGTGTCCACATTTTTCCCAAAACTCTAGAAGCTTCTAATTCGGTGCAAGTTCTTATATAGTCTAATATATGGTGGTCTATCAATAGTAAGAAGGCACTGCTTACCTCCTCTTCAATAATATTTCTCGTTGGGAACACGAAAAAAAGTTGTAGTGTATGCTAAATCTAAACAAAAATCGATTGATGATATGAAAAAAACACACCAGTCAAAATGACTGGTACCGGTATAAGTAGAAAAAATAAAAATTTATTTTTAATCTGTGGACACAAAATCAAAACAAGTTATCAAATTAATTACATTTTGTTGTCGTTATAAAAATCATATACTAGTTTTGGGAAAAAATATTCACACAAAGTCAATATTTGTGGTAAATAAAGCAAAACCAGTCCTTTTGACTGGTGCGGTAAATCTGGTGTTAATCACCTTATTGAGCAACTTAATGCTAAAAAAATTACTTTTAAGATTGTTAACAAAAGCAAACAGAAGAGTAAACTTTATTTAAAAGATGTTGCAGCTCATACTGAGATGATGAATCTTCTGAGAGATAAGAAGATAGAATCTTACTCATACACTCCTAAAGAACTAAAACGCACTAGTATTGTGTTACGTGGACTTTATTTCAAAACTGATTTGTTATCAGTTAAGCGGGAAATTGATTCTTTAGTTCCCAACACAGTTGATACAGTTACAAAATTTTCGACAAATTTTTCTAGGAAAAACAATTTAGAAACCAGTTTATTTTTAGTTACTTTGTTATCCGGTAAGAATCGAAATGAAGTGACTGGTTTACATTTTCTTCAAAATCAAAGAGCTTATTGGGAGTTCCCTAAGGCAAATTTAAAAGAAGTTCAATGTTGGCGTTGTCAAAAATGGGGACATATGTCTCGAAATTGTAACAGGCCATATAAGTGTGTTAACTGTGATGTGAGCCATGCTCCGGGAGAATGCAAATTTGTCTCTTCTCGAGAAAATTTACCGTTTTGTGTTAACTGTAATAATCATGGTCATCCCTCCAATTTTAAAGGTTGCTCAGAGTATAACAAATACATTAAAATGAAAGAAGGTATAAAAAATTCTGCTATCGAAAAAAGGGAAACGGCTTTGAATAATGTTAATGGTGCCATAAGGGATTTAAACTTTATTCAGAAGGATAGAACGTTTGCAAGTTTACTGCAGAAAGTTATTCCAGTCAAGTCTGATGCGCCAAAAAAAAATGCCTTCTTATATTCACGAATTCTTAAAGATTGCTCAGTCTTTATGCCAACCTGAGCCCTTAACGTTGGAAGGCAAAATTGAACAGTTCATGAAAGGTTATAGTTCCTTGTCTAGAGAAGTAGCTAGAAATAAATGTATGTGTTTGATTGATGAAATTAATATAACTTATGGTGCGTAATTATTTTAAATTATTAACCTTTAATGTTAGATCCCTCATTGAGGTGAATCGTAGAATAGATCTGTTAAATATGTTAAAATACAATGGTATTGATGTTGCATTTATTCAAGAAACCCATTTAAGAGAAAATCAAAATTTGGAGGGATATTCTTTTTTTAGGGACAATAGCTCTCAAGGTGTTGGAATTGCTATAACCCTTTCAGACCGTGATGCATCGATTGTGCGGGTGGGTTTAGGTCTCACTATTTTCCTTTATATTTGATCAACATCAAAAAGACCGCGATGTATCGATTGCGCTGATTGTTCTTTATATTTGTTTCTCACACTATTCTGCTATTCGATTTACCGTTATTTAAATTATTTCGAAAATCGTGCGTCAGATTTCAGTTTTGTCAAAATGAGCGGAAGGAACAATTTGTGTTAACAACTACAAAAGTAATAATGGCTAATAAATAGTGAATTGAGGCATATTTTAACTAAAAAAATTATAAATTTTAATGTTTCAAACCATTTGAAGTCATTTGATGCAATAAATATGCGTTTCAGTTAAAAAGGTTAACGAGTGTATCAATTGTGTGTGTGTCCTGAAAATCCTTGAAGGATATAAAAATGGTAAAATCTAAATATTGATTATATTTTCGTACGATATGGAGACCATATATTCCAAAAATCAGTAAAAAATTCCCATTAATTTAGTGGCAGGTCTGAAAGGGATAAGGAATGTTTATGATTGTTCGAGAGTTTTTCTTCCAAGCATTAAATTTCCAATTTTACTACTTAATGTTAAAATTTTAGTTAATAACTCTCCTGAAAATTTTTTGTTCGGTACAGTTTATCTTCCATGTAACTTGGATCAGTCAAAAATATACAATGGGCTTTCTGAATTGGCAAGACTTTGTAATAATTATGACGGCGTTATTGTTGGAGGAGATTTTAATTCGAAAAATATTGCTTGGGGCGACTCGTGTAATAATTCAAATGGTATTGTATTTTTCAATTGGATTCAGCACTTTTCTTTAAATTTTATTCGTTTATGCAACACTTTTCCATCCTTTCCGAATGGCTCTTCGTTTCTGGATCACTTTCTTCTAAGTCCACATTTTCTTGATTCAACAATTCCAAATTTTAAAATTCAAAGTCTTTCAACATTTTCCGATCACTTTCCTCTGAAATTAGAAATCAATTTCGAAAATTTTGAATTTATATTGAAACCTCCTACAAATTTTATTTCTTTTAAAAGCACTAACTGGGAGAAATTCAAAAACGATGTAGTTCAAGAACTCTCAATTCATATGCCTGATACTTCAAGAAATTTGTCCAATTTGGAAATAGATGAATTTGTTGACGAATTTTCCACTACAATTGATTTTTTAACTAATTTGAACTGTGAGAAAATCAGTTTAAATAATAGAAAATTTGTTATTTCTGATAACATTAGGCATCTATTTAAAATTAAATACAATTGGCAAAAGAGGCTAAAGAAATTATTTCGTAGGGCCTAGAACCGTTTGAATCCCGAATACGCTTTATTGTCAAAACAAATTCAGTTACTCTCTATTATTATTAAGCGACAGATAGAAATTGAACAGGCTGATTTGTTTAGCGAGAAATTAAGGAACATTCGCCCTGGTCCAAATGCGCATAAAAATTTGTACAAAATTATGGGTTATCGTAAAAATAATTTCATTAATAAATTATCAGTTGATGGTGTTTCGATAGACAATGATGATGAAAAACTGATTAAATTGAAAGAACATTTTTCGAGAATTTACAATGCAACTGGTCCTAACAGAAATGTCTCACTTATTGAGAACACTATTAGCGAAACTGTTTCTGGCGTTCCTAATAATATATATGTTTTTAGTAAAGATTTTTCAGCCCTTAATATTCAGAATTGTGTTAAACTTGTCAATATGGATGAGTTATTAATACTTTCAGGGAAAATTAATAACAAGAAATCTTGTGGATTTGACAACATTTCCAATTTTATAATTAGAAAGCTTCCTGTTAAAGCGTTTGAATACCTTACTATTATTTTTAATCATTGTATTAACAACTCTTACTTTCCAAACTCATGGAAGATATTTAAAATAATTCCGATTTTGAAAAAGCCTAAAAATACGGATATTAATAATTTAAGGCCAATTTCATTACTTTCAAATGTTGGGAAGCTTTTTGAAAGAATCTTACGGGAAAAAATGGATATTGGAATGATTCAACCTTATATTCCAGATTTGCAATTTGGTTTTAAGAAAGGGCATTCTACTACTGACTCTTTGCTTAAGTTTCAAGATGATGTTATAAATCATCTTCGCATTAAACATTGCACCGTTGCTGTATCTCTGGATGTTGAAAAAGCCTTTGATCATGCTTATCACAATGGAATCTAAATATATAAAATTGAATGTGTGTTTGTTTATTTGTTTGTTTGTTTGTTTGTTTGTTTGTTTGTTTGTTTGTTTGTTTGTTTGTTTGTTTGTTTGTTTGTTTGTTTGTTTGTTTGTTTGTTTGTTTGTTTGTTTGTTTGTTTGTTTGTTTGTTTGTTTGTTTGTTTGTTTGTTTGTTTGTTTGTTTGTTTGTTTGTTTGTTTGTTTGTTTGTTTGTTTGTTTGTTTGTTTGTTTGTTTGTTTGTTTGTTTGTTTGTTTGTTTGTTTGTTTGTTTGTTTGTTTGTTTGTTTGTTTGTTTGTTTGTTTGTTTGTTTGTTTGTTTGTTTGTTTGTTTGTTTGTTTGTTTGTTTGTTTGTTTGTTTGTTTGTTTGTTTGTTTGTTTGTTTGTTTGTTTGTTTGTTTGTTTGTTTGTTTGTTTGTTTGTTTGTTTGTTTGTTTGTTTGTTTGTTTGTTTGTTTGTTTGTTTGTTTGTTTGTTTGTTTGTTTGTTTGTTTGTTTGTTTGTTTGTTTGTTTGTTTGTTTGTTTGTTTGTTTGTTTGTTTGTTTGTTTGTTTGTTTGTTTGTTTGTTTGTTTGTTTGTTTGTTTGTTTGTTTGTTTGTTTGTTTGTTTGTTTGTTTGTTTGTTTGTTTGTTTGTTTGTTTGTTTGTTTGTTTGTTTGTTTGTTTGTTTGTTTGTTTGTTTGTTTGTTTGTTTGTTTGTTTGTTTGTTTGTTTGTTTGTTTGTTTGTTTGTTTGTTTGTTTGTTTGTTTGTTTGTTTGTTTGTTTGTTTGTTTGTTTGTTTGTTTGTTTGTTTGTTTGTTTGTTTGTTTGTTTGTTTGTTTGTTTGTTTGTTTGTTTGTTTGTTTGTTTGTTTGTTTGTTTGTTTGTTTGTTTGTTTGTTTGTTTGTTTGTTTGTTTGTTTGTTTGTTTGTTTGTTTGTTTGTTTGTTTGTTTGTTTGTTTGTTTGTTTGTTTGTTTGTTTGTTTGTTTGTTTGTTTGTTTGTTTGTTTGTTTGTTTGTTTGTTTGTTTGTTTGTTTGTTTGTTTGTTTGTTTGTTTGTTTGTTTGTTTGTTTGTTTGTTTGTTTGTTTGTTTGTTTGTTTGTTTGTTTGTTTGTTTGTTTGTTTGTTTGTTTGTTTGTTTGTTTGTTTGTTTGTTTGTTTGTTTGTTTGTTTGTTTGTTTGTTTGTTTGTTTGTTTGTTTGTTTGTTTGTTTGTTTGTTTGTTTGTTTGTTTGTTTGTTTGTTTGTTTGTTTGTTTGTTTGTTTGTTTGTTTGTTTGTTTGTTTGTTTGTTTGTTTGTTTGTTTGTTTGTACCTTATAGGAGACCAAACCTCTGGACCGATCTTCCTGAAATTTTTACAGCATTTAACTGGGACTCTGACATGATTAATAGGGTACTTTTTTTTCGACCTCGCCTACTTTTACGCCCACTTTTTTTAAATTATGTAATTGCTCCCATATAGTTTTTGAAAGATTTACTTCAAATTGTATACACATTATACTCCAGGCGAAGTATAAATAATAATTTATTACTCCACGCCCTCTTTCACGCCCCTTTTCACGACAAATTTTGTTTGAAAGTTTCAAACTTTTTGTTCTATGTAGAAATTTTTATTTTTTTTTATTTGGTAATATATTGCTCTTAATACTGTTAACGTTATCATATAGCTATGAACCACGCCCACTTCACCGCCCCCTTCTCTTTTAATTCAGATACTTCTTACACCACTAATAATGTTTGCTATACAAAATACTTTTTTTGTAATATGTATATAACGAGGGGGTGGCAAAGCACACCGGGTTCAGCTAGTTATTTATAAAATGATTCAAATCGGGTTTGACCCTTTTGTTATCAAATTATTTAAGAGTTATTTCTCTTGTAGAAAATTTTCTGTTCAATTTAATCAGATATTTTCTGATTTTGGCTTCGTTTACTGCGGTGTCCCTCAGGGATCAATTTTGGCTCCTCATCTTTATAACATTTTTATGTATGATTTTCCTCATATTGGCTCGAATTCCTTAAGTTTATTATATGCTGATGACTCCCTTGTTTACTCTCATAATGAATCCCCTCTTCTGGCATTAGAGCAAGTTTCTAATCACTTAAATGTTGTGAAGAATTTTTATGAAAATTGGAGATTAAGGTTGAATTTCTCAAAATGTGAGGCTATCTGCTTACGTAATGCTTCTGGCAAATGTAAAGGTTTTGAAATTCCGTTTAAAGAAAATATTAAATACCTTGGGGTGACCTTTAAATTCAACAAGCATGCTCGCATTGTTTTGGAAAAATCAAATAGAGTACTGGTTTCCTTTTCAATAATGTTTTGTAATAAAAATTTACCTACAAAAACTAAACTTTTACTTTATAAAACGATTTTTAGACCAATATTTCTTTATGCCTTTCCAATTTGGTTTTATGTTTCACCCAGCGTTATAAAGGAAATGGAAATTTTTGAAAGAAAAATTTTACGTAACTGTATAGGGAAACATTTCAAATCCTTCTGCAGGCGGTTTTCAAATAAGTTTATTTATAACGAATCTAAAATAACACCTATAGGGCTTTATGTTTGTGACTTGCTAAGAAGATTCATAACAAGAACTAGCTCTCATGAAAACAGTTTTATTTCTGATATATACAAGCATCAGAAGCACTTTAGTTGGACAAACACTAATTACTTATCCCCCATTGGTTACTTAAATCTGCACCATCCTATGATTTGTCCATTTCATTGAGACACATTTTTTTTTCTAGAAGTGTGCAAGGTACCCAACGGGGTTAGTTTGGTTTTGAGCAATTTAATTTTTTACTTTTTTTTTTACTTTCTTTTCTTTCTCTGTTCGTTTTTCTCTTGTGTTTGTTTTTGTTTTTTTTTTTTTTTTTTTTTAGTTATAAGTTAGTTTTAAGTTATTAATAAACATACTCTAAGTTTAGAGAACTTCTCTCAAATCCTGATGAGCCCCGGGAGCAAGGGCGTTTTTTTTACTTTTACTATTTATTTTTTATATATTGATCATTTTGATGTAAGTTGGTTACTGTATAGATTTATTTTAATTAGGATATTACATTTAGTCCTAAGTTTTTTTTTCTTCATGTACTCTTTAAAATTGTCATGTTTAATGTAAAGGCTCAATAAATATTAAACTTAAACTTAACACATTTATATATTTGATTTTTATTTTTAATTGAAAAAACTTTAAAAATCACTTATCTCCAATCACTTTTACAAGAAAAGATTTAACGTTCGTTTTAAAATTTAAATCCACATTCAAATAAGAAGAATGCCAGAAATAAAGGAAACGAAAAACTTTGACACATAGAGTTATAAAATATGAGTTTGGCTTGGTAAACTGACAGCCTGTTTCTCGAACACGAATGGTTTATGACAAAAACACTCAAATTTGTTAGTGTTTCTCATATAAAAAGACGAATGTCAAAAACCATTCGTGTTCTAGAAACAGGCTGTTTCTCTCTTCGTGAATATTACAACCAGGGTTGCTTAATTCCACAAAAATTCTGGCAAACAGCTTCTTAAAATATACCAAAACTACACGTATCGTTAATTCTTATTATATTAGTTTAAAATTAAATGTATTGTACTTTATTAACTTTATCACTTTTAGAATTCCTGGAAACCAGTCTTTGTTTTATTTTCCTATGAAAAACTTAATTAATTATAAAAAAATTTGCATTGTTAAAAATCTTTCATAAACAGAAATCCATACGCTTTGTTTTCATCATGTTAAACGACAACCACAATTATTACAAAAACATGTGTGTGAGACAAAAATTGCGTATGTGTTTATGTTTTATTAGTTTGCAAGAGAGCTAAATTTGTTTGTCAGACACTGAAAAGTTATGATAATAAGCAACATAATCTTATTAATGTTTATATTTCTTTTAACTACATTTCAATTTGTTAATAGCATTTACAAACAATTTATTTCATGAATAATTTTAATAAATTAGTTTAAATTTTAAAATTAAAGGTTTTTAAAACGAAAATTTTCACAAATTTCATTCAAGTTGTTAAAAACAATACAAACGAAGAAACCAATCTCATCTCTCAGTGTATTTTTGTGTGACTCTCTTTGTGAAGACCACTGATTTACAATGTTAAAATTACAGTTTTTATAATATATACTCTTATAATCATAACATATACATATACAATGTATTAAAGAAAAAGCGGATGTATTTTATTAAAACTCTACATTTTATAAACTTCTCTTCTGTATTTTTTACAAGTTCATTACTAGGACTACAATTTGCAATACAATAGGGCCGCCTTGTCTCCTCATCCTTTTTAACCCATTTATACCGCAGCTCCCATTCTATTGAATAATATCTGAAACTTTCGTTTTTTGAAAGAAAATGTGGGGCAATCAATATTACTTGATTTAGAAAAAGATTGAATGATCACTTGATCATTTGCCAATGCCTAAGTCGTCTTGTTTGGGGATCCATTTTTACGGTTTTTTTGACAGAACTTACGATTAAATGATTAGATCATAAAAATAAGACTAGAGTTTAAAAAAGCTTATCTTTCCATACATACAAATTAATATTTTTTTTTTCGCAGTAAATTGTTTTTTTAACTTTAAATTTCACAAATTTGAAAAATTCTTTTTTTCACTTACAATACTTTAATATGCTTTTACTTGCTTATTCGCTTCTCTATTAATAATAAACTCGTAGGTTAAATCCAGAGTGGTAAAGTTTAATCTGGAATATTTAGCGTTTTCAATGTACTTATTTAAATAATATCTTTGCGATTTTTAAGTCTGATTGTTAAAATTAGAAATAAAAGATATAAGTATGTACAAATTATAATGTAAATTAAAGAAAAATGTTAGAAATGCCAAATTAAAAAAAGGGGCATAAACTTAAGAATAGTGGCAAAATTAAGTGGCTTTTCAAAAGTCGCACAAAAAGTCGTTGGCCACAAAAAAAGTCGCAAATTGTGACCAACGGTAACACTGATTCACTGATTATAAGTAAATCGTTTGCCTTTTGTTTTTGCTATTCCTTTTATGAACTGTTTCTACACAAAAATTTGTTTATTGTGATTCTGGATCGACCCACAAAAATTTTTATAAATCATGTCTATTGAAAGGGCTACTAGAGCTTTAATTGCTTTAGAAGCAATACAAAAATTAATGGATTTATACCAAGAGTACGAGGAAGAGGAAACGAGACCCAAAAGAAGAAAAATGCTTGTTAAATATGAGGATATTGAAAGTCAGATTTTAAAAGAGGTTACATGGATAAGTGGAGATGCTAAGGATGCTTTTATTCCTATAAGCATGGATTATTTTGAAGATATTTTTACACTGGTGGTTTTATTTTAAAATTTGGTTCACGTTTTGTTGATAATAAATTTACAATATTTCAGTTAAAATCGAAAGTTGATAATGTGGGAAAATTCATAATATCCTACAGAATGCGTTTAGCAATAACTTTAAGATACCTAATCAAAGGGGACAGTTGTCGTACTCTGGAAAAAATCTGTCATATATCACGAAAATCTATTTCAAAGATTGTTCGTCATATGCTGGGACTTCTTATCCACATGATGAAAGAGGATCATTTAAAGGTATGCATTTTATTACACTTATTTATTGCTGAAATTCTATGAGAATTATTCCAGCTCGATATAATTACGGTTCGAATATTATTCGAATTAGGTTTGAATTTGTCTTTCCCTATGCCTTCTGTTCATAAATTGCTATTGTTATATGTATTATAATATAAAAGTTTGCTTTTCAGTCCTATTGCTAAATATTTTTTAATAGTGTTTACATTTTTTTTTCTATTATATATTAAGAAAAAATTTTCATTTTATTGTTTGTTGCAGTTACCTTCTGCGCAGTCACAGTGGTCTAGTATAGTACATGATTTTGAAAAATTTTGGCAATTTCCTCATACGTTAGGAGTTTTGGATGCAAAACATTTTCGTGTTAACCTTACAAGTAACCCGCTATCTTGCCGAAGTTTTGTGTTATTGAGTATTATAGATGCCTATGGTCGATTTTTATATGCTGAAACTATAGAATGCGATGAAGAAACTGAAGAATCTACCGTATATGCAAATAGTAATTTATATAAATTATTGAAAAATAATACCCTAAACATTCCCACCGAAAAGCCGTTAAAAGGTCGAAATACCAAAACTGATTACTATTTCATTGGAACTGATGTTTTTGTTCAGGATCGTTATGTTTTAAAGGAATATAACGAATGCTTTGATCTCAACAAACATCAAAAAGCTTTTAATTATAGGCTAAGCAGAGTACGCGTAGTTGAAGAAGTGGTATTTAAAGCTTTATTTTATCGATTTAAAATTCTTGGAAGACTTGTTCATTTAGATAAGAAAATAGCTAGTTCAATTATTAAAGCATGCTGCATACTACATAATTTCTTTACACAAACATTAGATGAACCTTTCGGTAATAATATGGATATGAATGCTGTATCAACACCGAATATTGCCTTACCCTTGGCAATACAGTTTGTTGAAAAATATGAAAAGAGCTGTCAAAGAAGGGAAAATTTGTGCAATTATTTTGTAACCCACGTCGATTTAACAGAACAATGATAAACGATTGTAAAAATTAATGTTAAACAGCATGCGACAACTATGAAACATCACTACACAACAAAAAATCCTTCTGTTTCATAATTTTGCATAATGAATTTTTTTTTTTAATTTTGAGTTAAAAAAATGAATATGTAAACTAAAACAGTTCATCCACCACTGTTTTCAGTAGTTTTTTCAATACTTTCCAATTCACAATTATATGTTATGTAATTTTAAGTATCATTTAAAACATTACATTATTTTTAATAAAATTGACAAGTTTCCTGTTATAAACATTAATATTCATCTCATCTTTCATTCCATTCTGTAGCTCATTATATAGATCAAAGCCTTTGTAAAATACCATGCGCTATCCAGATGATGTTGGTACCCTTTGCATTCCAAAATTTTTTAGAATTACGTAAATAATACTGAACTTGTTAATACAAATATTGAGCTGCTTTCCGAATTTTCCCTTATAAAAGGAATTGTTAAAATCTGCACTCGCTTATGAATACTTAATACCGTTAGTCCCTCAAGTATAAATTGTATCAACGTATACGGTATACTACTTTGAGATGTAGTACGCATCGCTCTATTTATGACTTCATACAGCATTCATTCGAAATGTTTTATGAGTAAATTTAAAGAACAATAAACCAAAAATGTTCATATGAAAACGAAAGGTGTATTTGATTTACTCAAAGATGTTAGTTATCTGTCAGTGTGTTGGCTTACTAAGACATGAGCCCTGGGTTCGACACCAAGCTCCGACATCTTAAAAAAAAAAGAAATATGAAAAAAAATATTTCTTTCGGCGACTACCTCTCAGCAGTATTCTGGCAAAAGCTCTGAGAGTAATTAATTGTCATGAACAAGCTTCTCAAGTCTGTCGTTCGGAGTCGACAATAAACTGTAGGTCCCGGTACTAATGGATAAAAATTTAAACACACAACATGAGTGCTGCGAGAAGCTAAGCCGTAATCCTGACACAGGATTGTAAAGGCCACTTATGTATGTTAGTTATTTGTACACATTGCATTATTGTTTTGTACTTCCATCCTCCTACTTGTCGCCCTTAGCAAAGAAGCAAGATTTTAGTTTCCTTAATGCATTCTCACACTGAAATTACTCTATTTAATTAAAAACGGACTATTATTTATTTATTTTTTTATTTTATTTATTTATTCATTCAAGTAATACAAGCCTTCAAGGCTTGTATGAAATCGTATTACTTTTTTTTAATTTTTATTAATAAAAAGAACATTTTATACTTAAATATCAAATAAATTATTATTTTAATTCTACATATCGCCTACATTTTCTTCAAGTAATTCAATAATTCTATTATCAGAATCCAAATGTGAATACGTTTTATTGTTTTTTGTATATTTAATATACTCCAAAGTTTTATTTGTAATTATAGCTTGGATTTCTGACATTGTCACTACCGCAGTTTCTAATGGTAATTGTTGTAGTTGTAGGGATATAGTTTTTCCAAAAGAACTATATAACTCGCTTAAATGATTATTATTTTCTTTTGAAGTAGATGTAATAAAGCTTTCACAATCTTTGTTATATGTAACTGATTCATGGTATTTTCTTTTAGTTGGTCGAGAAGGTAATGCTGAAGTTTGAATTTTAGTATTATTAGTACATTTTGGCAATGAAGGGGATGGAACAGGTGAATCTTCATCATATGATTCAACTTTACAGTTAATTTTAGGACAACGACCGGCATCTACGTCTTCCACATAACTAATAAAATCAGCAGTTTCTTCTGCAACCATTTCAAAATTTTTCTAAAATTGTAAAATTTATACATAAATGTCTTATTTTCTAGAGTTTTTTACTATGTACTTACAAATTCAATGTCATTGTTGTCTTGACCATTTGGGTTTTTCCGCCATACAACAACATTGTCCAGAAAATCCAGTTCTTTGAAATAGAAAAGCGATGGTTTGTAAGGAGTACTACCATTTTTTCTAGAGGCAACAACTTTCTTTTTTTCTGCTACATAAGCTGTACGTAAGTATTTGATTTTACGTTTTACCTCACTAATATTTTTATTAAAGTAGTTTGCAATATCCTGCCAAGCTTCCTGTCTTCTTGCCGTGTTTTTATAGTCAACACTGTTTAAATTCCATAGACATTCATAGTGTCTGTAATAATGAATAAGTTCCTTGATGTCTATGTCACCAAAATGACGCCTTGAGAAGTTATTCATATTATTTTATTTATTTATTTAATATCAATACAAAGAAAGCCCTCATGGCCAATTTATTAAATCTGTTGTTGGGCTTTAATTCTCATAAGCTAATAACTCTTTTAACCAGCAATAATTTTTTGAAATGTTTGTTATTTCTCAAATGCACTTCATGACGTTTAGCTAGTAAACACACGAGTACAGCTGATGGTACAAATTATTAGAAATAAGTGTTGCCAGATTGCTGCTTTTTTATTTATAATAATCATTACGCCATGATTCGATAGTTTTGTTAAAATAATTGTACTAGAATGAAAGAACTACAGTTTACGAGATATCATGCATACATTCTTAAAAATTGTAAATATTTAAATTGCATTCTGAAGCCATATATATAAATATGTATATGTAAAAAAAATAAATACACACCTCAAATAGTTGCGAAAGATTTACGCAAGAATGTTCCAATACATAATTTCTTGTATGTATTCCAGTAACTGATGATTTACTAATTTTTAAAACATCGCACCAATATAACAAATATGTACATCAAAAATATTTAAATCTTTAACGTTAAGTTAAGGCACCCTTACACGACATGTTTTTTACACTGTTACTGTCAACTTTTACATGAGTAAACAGTTACATGTCGTGTGTGACTTTTAAAACATTGCTTGTGTAAAAAACACAAGGAAAGTCTTATGACAAAATTTCAATTAGAGCATGCTCTAATTTCGTATGTACACACATATGATATTAAATTTCTATGCCTGCACAAACATTAGTCGGCAATGAATTATTTGTAAAATAGTTTTTTTTTTATAAATTGTGTGCCTAAAAATTTATTATTAATTTACATATGTAATTGTACATATACGTTTGTGAGTAAAGTTTATAAACCTTATGTAAATTGACAAATTTTGACATACACAACAAAAAACTTATGTATTTTAAATTAAAAAAACACGTGTAAAAAACATATCGTGTAAGGGTGCCTTTAGTGAAGACGTATCGAGTACATAAGCAACAGCTGTGAAAATCTTTAACAAACAAACCACGATGCTGCACTGAACACGTGCTTATTATGATAAGTCTTCACTAACACCTAAAATTTATCAAACGTAATGTTATGCTTTACGTTTTCACTAAAGGCCTGGTTAGCCAAACGTTGCTGTATCGTAATGTAACGTCCCCTAACGTAGAAACGTAAGTGCACTTATAGAACATTTAAAAACGTGCCATATGTTTTGGACATAAACAACTAACAAAAAAACAAAACAGAAAATATATTGTGAAATAGTAATTTGTTTATAGTGTGTACTTAATAGTTTTTTATCAAATAATTAAAAGACAAATAAATAAATATGGATGTGGATTTGTGTGTTAGGCTACAGTTTTTTAATTTGCTAAAAATTTCTTAAATTTGCTTTTCTTTGTAATATTCTTCCTGAAAATTTGTATAATAAATGTAGGGTTGCCAAATTTTGAATTGAAAAAAGTACATTGAGGGAAAAAAACGTACATTTTAGTAAAAAAATACATTGGATTTTATTGAAAACTTTTTTAAAATTTATTAGCAAAAATAAAATGGCAAATAATAATACAAATAATAAGATCGTAATTATTGTTTACAATAAAGTAATAGCCCAAAATTATTCGGATTTTTATTTTTAAATTCTAGTCTATATTATTCAACTTTTCAAATGTAAAATAATTTGGTATAAATTTAAAAATAAATTTTATGCCCGTATTCATAAAAAGTATTTTAGTTTTATTGAGGATTTATTTAACAAATATTGCATAGAAATACATACATACATACATAACTGGCCTTTACAATCCTGTGTCAGGATTACGGCCTAGCTTCTCGCAGCACTCATGTTGTGTGTGTCAATTTTTATCCATGACTACCGGGACCTACAGTTTAATGTCAACTCCGAACGACAGACTTAAGAAGCTTGTTCATGGCAATTAGTTACTCTCAGAGCTTTTGCCAGAAGACTGCTGAGAGGTAGTCGCCGAAAGTAATATTTGTTTCATATTTCTTTTTTTGAAGATGTCAGAGCGTGGAGTCGAACCCAGGGCCCATGTCTTGCATAGAAATATGTATTGTATATTTTATATATGATTCATGTATTTATAGAAACTTTTACAAATACATACTTAATAGTTTTTTTGAACTTGGTTTACAATGCCATTTTTGCCAATGTAAGAAAATTGTAAAACACACTTGGCACAAGTGTGTTAAAATTTGTTTCAAATATCAATTCACGTTACAAACTTTCTATTAAAAGCTTGTTTGTTCATTTCCTTCTTTCAAAAGGGCAAAATCGAACTGAATGTTCTGTCAGATGCCGCGTTTGAATGCGGCATAGCTAATATAAACATACAAATTCTTTTCAAAATTTTGAAACAATCTACTATTTAACAATTCTATTCATTTTCTTTTAATACTTTTTCAGTAAATAATTTTAATTAAATAAGAGTTGGGTTTATTGCATTGAATTTATAATACATTATCGTTTCCACTACAACTAAAGGCGGGTTTAGACGGTAATACATACATGTCAAATTTTTGTGTAGAAGAGAATGAATAGTATCGTGTAAACTTTATATGTAATGAGAACGTACGACATTGAGAGAAAATACGGAGGAAATTTTGACAGTAGTAAGGCTCGCTTTGTTTTTTTTTTAATTTTTAAGAAAATAATCACATTTCATTAGATCAGAGATGTGCTTTTATTTTATTTTTTATTTATGTTTAATGTATTCACAATGTATGTAAAGTTTGTGTGGACGTATACGTGCATTTTATTCTTTCAATTGACTTTGATTTGATTTTTAAACAACCGTGTAGACGTAAAAAAATCTGCCGTAAGACTTTTATTTTTAAAATACTGATGGAATGTCATAGTATTTTTTCTATAAATATACGTAAAGTATTATCTTCTAAACTGTCCTTAAACGATATTGCAGCCTCCACTAAATGCAGATGGAAATAATTAACCTCTAAATTAAACCATTTTAGTGGTAGTGAAAATTTCGTGCGTTATATTAGAGGCGATAATGCACTATTTTTTTTTTTCACTACCACTAAATTTAGTGGAAAATTAAATTAAAATGAAATAAATAAATTCATCAAACGGTAGATCCATGTTAATTGTATTGACAAAAAATTATTCAATAACTTCTGTAGAATTACGAAAAAAAATTTTTGAATTGAGACTTAAAACATAGACCTTTTTAAAATTATAGTACTTTGGTGGCAAATGTACTTTAATATTATATATGTTAGTTTTAAGTGTTCAGAACAAAAAAGAAATACAAGAGATTAAAAAAGTACTTTAGTGTACCTTTTTAGGTGTTATGCAGAAATAAGTACATTGAACAAAACAAAATTACCCTTACTGCTTAAAAAAGGACGTTTGGCAAGCCTAAATAAACCAGCTGTTTGCAAATGTCCCGTAAAAACGTAGAGAATTTCTATTTTCTACATATTGATACGTGCCGTTACGTTACATTTTTTATTCGGTAAGCGCTGCCATTACTTTGCATGTAAAATAAATGATCAGCTGACTCGTCAACGTTAAGATACGCTACGTTACGTTTGGCTAATTCTACCTTAACTCAGCAGCTTTAACTGAGCCTAAAAAATAACTTTACAATTTTAATAGCCTTTAACACTAATTTCTTCAGTGTAATGGAAACAGTAAATACTAAAATAAGCAACCATGTGAAAAAAGGTAATAACAGAAAAATTGACATTTATAAGTAGGTGTAGAAGAAAATTTTTGTCTAAAATTTTTAGAATAAATTAATATTGGAAAGTATATGTTTTTAATGAATAATAAAAACTAAGTTTAAACAATATTTAAAACTGCATAAGTTTTAAAATATTTATAGAGTTTTATAGCAAAATCTAAATATGTTAAATATGCAGTGAAATAAAAAGAGTCTCTGACTCTGTATGTAATAAAACAATTTTTTTTGTTGACGTGTTTTTTTTTCTGACACATAAATAATAAAAAAAAGGAATTTGAAAGAAATAAATTGCATTCTAAACATATAAACTTCAAATTGTTGAAATTTAAAAATGTATGGCGAGTGGGTTTCTTTGTCGCCACAGATATCAGCCAATAGTTGTGGTGCTCAAAGTTACAGTGTTCTTAATAAATTCCCCGCTAGCGCTGGTCGGGAAGTAGCCGTTTCTGTGGTTAAACAATTGGCCACAAATTTAGGTATTACTCAGAATGCCGAGCCAAGTCATTTAGTTAAAGATGAAGAGGTAAGTTTTAAATTTATGTATAATAAGGATAATAGATATAGAAAAGGTCTCTCCATCGCCACTATATGTGCATTTTTTTTTCAAATAATTTTATGTTTCGTTGGGCTATATTGTATTTGGGCTAATATTTGCAACACTAAAATTATATGCCTGCTCTCGATCAGATATTTTTGAATTTTTTAGGGACAGCAAAAATTTCCGTTGGTAGTAATAGTCATTTTGTTAAATATAAAAAATGACGACAACAATAGTATTAAATTTAATTCAAAAATATTTTAAAGGTGTTTTCGAAAGAAAGACATAAGTATTAATATAATGAGAACCACTATGCGTTTTTAAATTGTTTGCAATAATAGTCTTTGATTTAAGCATTACGCTATTATTGGAGGAAAAATACTAAAAAATAGGCAAACAAAGTATTTAAAGTATAGGAGAAAGTTTATTCCCATTGTGCGAGGAATAAGGCACAGTTGCCCAACAGTGGTCGCATATATAAAGAGTATTAAAGGCAATAGAAATGGTTACAAAAGAATTTCAAGCACCTTAAATCCAATTTAAGAGAGAAAAATATTAAAAAAGGCCTCAAATTCGTCTTTTTAAACAATAAAAATCAGGTTTCACGCTGGTGTCTATGCAAGCATCTCAAGATTAAAAAAGCTATCGCATGCTAAAAAAAACAGAAATAAAGCACATTTTGCAAGAGAGCAAAAAGATATGGGACATTCGTGTACTGTGCTTTTTAGTGACGACAAAAAATTTATTTTGGAGGACCAAGATGGCTATAATTATTCGTTCCAAGATATGATATAAAGGGGCTATTTTTAAATTGCCATCCAAGCAGAGAGGAAACTGGGTACTATTATGTCCTACGGCACAATAGATTTATAATTTCAAAGTACATATGTATATAATTCTTAAACTTTGAAGACTATTTTATAATCTGCTTTTTCTATAATAAATGAAATTTGTAAATTGATTAAATGGAATCTCCTATTCATTATGTCTAAAACTTTATCAATTAACTTTATATTAGTAGTTCTTATTTTTAAACAGTAAAAACATAATAACGTAATATTTTAAGCCCTAATTTTTTCAATACTATATGTCCACTTTGCTAATCAGATTAGTTTTATTCCGATAAAGAAATTATCGGAATTAATTATTATGGATATACTGTGTAATCAAAAACGCCAATTATTACAATATGAGCGCTACTTCAGATTTGATTTGACAATCTTATCAAATGTCATTTAATTCTGCACTGAATGTTGCTAATTGAGCCTTTTTTATTATGTATAGAGCACATTTGAAGCACATACCTTAAAATTCTTTGCAACAAAAGTATTGCAAGATCATATTGTTACCAGACCTATATCTGATTTTTTAACTCAAGATAATGTTTCACTTGCAAGAACATGCCTTTTTATCCTTATAGTATCTAAGGCTAGACTCAGTTGATGTGTTTTGCGTTTGGATTACGTTGTCGATATAAAACAATGTCTTGACAGACAATAATGTTTGTTTATTGTTTCAGGTTAATTGGTGTATGGATGTTATATGTTTTGGTTTATCGCTACCCTTGCAAGAACATGAAACCATTAAAGATTGCGTAAATGTTTATTGTGAATGGATGACGGCTTTACATCCACAGCCAAAAATTAGTGTGCCCAAACCAATATGTGAAGACGCCAATATGTACTGTCGTAAAATTATAAATCATTTTCATAATTTATTCGTACCCCGTCAAGGTGAAAGTAAGTACATACTTTTTTTTTATAGAAATCACAGTTACCCTATATATCACGAAAGTAAAGCTCTGCAAATAGAACAAAATTTATCATTTATTTAAAAAAAAAAAACAATTATTTACTAAATTTTTAAAATACATTTTCATTTCAAGTCTTACCATTCATATATCAAAAAGAGCTTGGTAGGTGTTGAATTGCCAAATATAACTGAAATAATTAAAAAGTATTATTAGCATTAACTTTTGTGAGGTTTTCTTTTATGTTATTTTAAAGGTATCGATACTATAAATCGACAAGCTGTACTTTGTCACCGTGTATTGCGTACTCTACAACAGACTGCGCAAATTTCTCAAACAATGGAACGTGAAACATGGGAATCACTGCTATTGTTTCTTTTAGCTATCAATGAAACTTTGTTAGCGCCACCCACAATTAAAGATGATGTAGGCGATCAATTATGTGAAAGAGTTCTTCAGGTATTATTTGAAGTTTGGCTTTTGGGATGCGTAAGGTGTTTTCCGTCGCCATCCCTATGGAAAACATTACAAGAATCTTGTGCTATGTGGCGTCATCGCGTGGCTTTAGTTGACCAGTGGAATCGTGTAAACTTGGCCTTAACAGCCAGACTGTTAGAATTTACCTATGGCCCTACATTTCCAGAATTAAAAATATGTAAGTTAAATAAATTTTAATTAAAACATCTACTGCAACAACAAAAATAATTGTGTTACCTTATTTTAGCGGATGAAGATGCACAACTGATACCAATGGGAATGACCAATGATTGTGTAGCACAAACTTGGTATCGCTTCTTACGAACAATTGGTAACCCCACTGCGCTTTGTTCGCCCCATATTATAAGCAAATCCTCTCATTTTGTGCAATGGGCATTAACTCATGACAAAGGCGCCGAAACTTTTCAGCATCCTTGTCTTCAGGCATTACCTTTAATATTTTTAAAGGCCATTAAGGGTATTTCAAGTCAGGTTGATGCCTTTTTAGGTAAATATTTTATTAGTTTAATGCAAAATTTCAGTATTAATTAAATATCTTGTAATATTTACTCGATATGTATGTATGTATTAGAAATTAATAATTGAATTATATGTACGTAAATGCTCTGAATTTTTATGTATGGAGATAATTAAAGCTAGTATAGGTTTTGTTTGTATAATATTTTACATTTTCAATGAGTATTAATGTATATTTTTATCATTTCTTATGGTACCATAGCAATAGATTTGTACTACTTCAGTAAGATTCAGTAAAAATTACTCTAAAATTACAGAGAGTAAGACAAAATTTCCTTCAAAAATAAAACTATCAAAAGAAAGTAACTAAAATAATACGAATATATATGTATGTAGTAAGAATTAGTAAAAACTGCTGATTGTGGTACTCTAAAATAAAAAATAAATAAATGAAGTTATAAATAAAATGTGCTATAAACGAGAGTGGCATAAAATTCTTCATCTAAAAACTTCGTGTAATTGAATTTGATAATTTTCGGAACATGTTATTAAATTTACATTTATTTCCATAAGTTTTTTGTTTTTCACGCATATGTTTCTCAATCAGCTTATTTTATTACTAATTCTTACTAGCAAAAATTTGTCTAGTAACATTAACTACAAGGTATTTTAAGTCAAGTTGTAAACTAACTGAAACTCCTTCCTTTACTTCATGTTCCTTTCTTGTTTTTTATATATAACTGGTATAAATTGATTTTGTTCTTACACTTCTTGTTTTTATTCTTTTTGACAGTTCTGTCCAGAAGCAACAATAAAAAGCCATTTTGTTTTTGAGAATTTTGTACTTGTAGTTTCAAAGGCATCTTATGATAAATGCGCCTTGTCCAGTACGTTCTCTTGCATCGTGATGTCACTTTACTTTCTTTTTATCTCTCTCACAAATTTGTATACATTTTTTATACATAGTTTAGCGGTATACACAGACATCAATTTAGTCTTACGAAAATAAGAAAGCCCAAAATATTTTTTAACAAATACTAACAAAACCAACTTATTCATAGAAATATATTTGGGGTTTACAAAATTAGAAATTCTTTATGAAAATTCTTTCTATCGGCCTGCTAAATTATTTATTATGAATAAAGTATACTTGAAGTGTTCTTTAAGTCAAAGTACTTTCTGCAAGTTCACTTTATTTTGTTTTATTAAAACCTATAAAGACAATTTTTCAGTGTTAAAATAGACAAAAAATAACAATGGTCTGAAATTAATCTGATGGTTCTGTGTGCACTTATAATGTATAAAAACCATGATTCGAAGCAATTGAACTTCAGCGAATCTAAATGACGAGCGTTTACTGTATATCTGTATTTAACAAAAGTTATTGGTTATATAAGAAAAAAATAAATACATTTTTTAGCTTTTGAGTACATAGATTTTATAGGGATAGAAAATGGAATTAATATTTATCAATTTTTTAATATTTTCATGTTCAACACTTTAAAACGAATTCGAGCGAAATTGAAATCGGAAGAAAGTGTTATAAAGAATCGAAATTCGGGAATACTCATTTCACTATTCATAGTAATTTATGTGGTAATTAATTTAGGTTTTTATGATTGGATTTTCTAAGAAATTTACAATTAAAACAAGTTAAGATAAAAAAAAAATAGAAAAATATCAGCCAATCGAAAATTATAAGGGTCACAAATGTAGTGAATGGTGAACTGAGTATTCCCGAATAGGTACCAATATACTTTTTGGAATTAAATTCGAATATTTATTGGATCTATAATATATTTACTTATTGCATAAATTTTAATTGTCTAAGATCCTAATACAATATGTACAACACTAGCAGAACTGAACTAGTTTTAGACCCAGATAAGAAAGGTCTCATCAGAGTTCGAATTTAATTCGTAAAAATATATAATAATTATAAGTTTGTTGATCACAGCACATAGCCCATTGATTAAAAAATTGGTAAAAATGGTAATTTGAAAAAATATATGTTTAATTCCAGGTACTTAGAATGGTAACAATTACATTGAAATATGTGTTAAATTTAAAATTTTAACAAATAGTTGAATTTGTAAAATTTTCAGTTCAAAAAGGAAAAGACTGGTGAGAATAACATTCAAACATAGGCCCCGATTATCGTTCACAACACCTAAATGTTGTGTTGTATTGGCTACAACATATAACAATAAATGTTGTAAACGATAGTCAAAGTATATGGTACAACACATAGCTGTTGTAAATCATAATCGCAAGTTTAGAAATACAACATCAAATTTACAACTGTTGTGAACCATAATCGGGAACATAATTCACATAATCTATTTCCAATAGATTGTGCTTTAAATAGTTATATACAAATGAATATGTACAACACAAAGAACTCTAATGAGACCTTTCGTCGCTGGGTCGTCAACTAGTTCAGTTCTGCTAGTGTTGTACATACTCCTTAGGGATGTTAATTCTCATAAGAATACCAGTATTAGGCTCTTAGTCTATTAAAAATCATATGAAAAGAAATAAATTTAAAATGCGAAAATCTTTTAAACCTTTTTTTTTTCTTAATTCTCTTTATGTCAACTAATGCAACTTTTTTGAATATTAAAACTAGAATAACAGCCTGTCTCCAGAAGACGAATGGTTTAAAACCACTAAAATTTTTGAGTGTATTTCATATAAAAAGACGAACGTCTTAAACCATTCGTCTTCTAGAAACAAGCTATAAGTAGCGCAATTAGTTTTTATTTTTCTTTGAAAAAAAAAAAAATACTACTACTACTACTACTACTACTACTACTACTACTTTCACTCGAATTTCTCTTCCAAAACATACCCGAATAATAAAAAAAGTTTAACAGCCTGTTTCCAGAAGACGAATGGTTTAAAACGTTCGTCTTTTTATATGTGAAACAACAACAAACCACTTAAATTTTTGAGTGTTTTTCATATAAAAAGACGAACGTCTTAAACCATTCGTCTTCTAGAAACAAGCTATAAGTAGCGCAATTAGTTTTTATTTTTCTTTGAAAAAAAAAAAAAAATACTACTACTACTACTACTACTTTCACTCGAATTTCTTTTCCAAAACATACCCGAATAATAAAAAAAGTTTAACAACCTATTTCCAGAAGACGAATGGTTTAAAACGTTCGTCTTTTTATATGTGAAACAACAACAAACTACTTAAATTTTTGAGTGTTTTTCATATAAAAAGTCGAACGTCTTAAACCATTCGTCTTCTGGATACAGGCTATAAATTAATTCTATGGCGTTATCGCTGCTATTAAAAATATAAAAACTAATCTTAATTTTAATTGAGATCTTCTTTTAACAACGATTGTTTGTTATTTAGAATTTAAAAATATATCTTACCAGAATATATGTCATTTAACTTTTATGGTCAAAATGCTTGTAACACTTTGTTGCAAATATAAGATTGGTTTATGGTTTATGCAAAATTAAAATAATTATATGCAAATATATAGGTATTTATATACAACCTGTACGTACAGCTGAAGATGGTATTACCAATTTAATGGACATACGTTTAGCCTTAAATGAAGCCACCGCTAACGGTTCCACAGTAACTGCAACGTCTGCTCATCATCATCATAGTTTTTTCCATCATCATGGCAGTGTTAGCATTCATATGAATAATAGTAGTGCATTAAATAATAATCATAACAGTCAATTGGCACAGCATTCACATATTCATAATTTTATAAGTGGTTCGGCTAGTTCGGCGTTTAATGCTATAATGGGTCATCATCATCATCATGGTGGCAGTAACATTGTTACTGGCTCGACAAATGTTCCATCTCCATCGTCAGTGGGACTTAATATTGGAAATACTTCTTCGACTGGCACGACAACAACTGCAAGTGGTAGTCAATCTGCTGGTGTTTTAGGTTCTATATCGTTTGGTTTACCTTCAACAAGTACTAGTGCTGGGCAGGAGCAGGTGTCTCAGACCAATTTACCACATTCTCCAACACCACCATTGCAAAGACGTTTGGCAAAAAGTTTTAGTGTTGCGCCAAATCTGACACAACAAAAGGGTGCGATATTTCGATTTCAACTAAATTCATTTTGCTTATTTAAATTTTGTTAATTTATATTATTTTGTACTGCTCAATTCGTCTGACCAACAACAAATTTGCTTGCCTATGATTTATGTATATATTAATTAATTGTACTAATATATTATAATTTTTTATAGGTTTTAATTGTAGTTTTTGCTTTTTCGCAGTTCGCTTTTGTTATGGTATACATAAAATTTATTGTATATAACCACATTTTCTTGTGTAAATAATTAAGTAATTTTATGTATGTATTTATTTATTTTTTATATATGAATAGTTTAAATTTATTGTTACAATTTTTAAAATGTTATCTGTTTCTTTTTTTTTTTTTTTTGGTATAAAATTTACGCCCACAAAATCAATTGTTTTACAACATAACACAGCGTTTTTGAATTTTCTGCACTTATGTTTTGTTTTTGCTCGTCAGTTTATCTTATGCGTTTGAGAAGAAGGTATCCAAAAGACTTGTACCATTGATTTGTTAGTGAGTTGGTTTTTTGTTAATTATATTTCACATATATTGCTCTGTTCAAAAGTAATTGTAGTTTAACAGAAACCTTGAAATTTTAATAATAAAACAAAAGTTACATTAATTTCATTACAATATTATAGACATGCAATACAATTTTACATAAAATCAAATTTATTCTAAAAATAATTATTCGCAATCTATAATTTTTACTTGATACGGAAAATTAAACAAGCGTTGTTATATTTAAAACAATGCTGAAGATTTGTGAGTAATGAAAATGTATTTTTTTTGTAAAGAAAAATATTTTAAAATTGACCGACCAATTAATTTGTTAATTTTTGACATTACATGTGTGTTTCCCCCTGAAAATATTTTTTGCAAAACAACGTTTGTATGTAATTTGAGACTAATTACAGATAAGCAGAGAGAACAATTTTAAATAAGTATAGTTTTAGATACAGTAAGGGACAAAATTGTTCACAAAATTACTAAAATTTATAATATATCCAAAAAAGTATATTTTATTCAAATATATTTTAATTTTTTTTACCTATATAATAATGTACATCTAAAAAACTTAAAAAGAACAAAATTTTAAAACAATTTGTGTTAAGAGTAAAAAAAATAAATATGATTTTAAAAATTCACATGTGAACAATTATGACCGTTGTTGAATATTCCATTGATTTTAGGTCCTAATATTTGGTATGTACACCATTTGCTTTTTTAACTGCCTTAATACTTTTTGGCATACTTTTCACTAAATTCGTCAAGACATTAGGGTCAATACTTTCCCAAGCTTCAACAGCACGCTCCCAGAGTTCGTCTACGGTCTTTGGAGGGTCTTTTTGAGCAAAAATTTACTCTTTAATATGGACTACAGGTGCTCTATCGGGTTTAGATCAGGCGACTCAGGAGGCCAATCCAAAAGCTTGATCCCATTTTATTCAAACCAACGTTTTGTTATCTTCGCGGTATGCTTAGGATCGTTGTCCTGCATAAAGATGCTATTCTGTCCCGGATCTAAACCAAATATGTCGAGACTTGGAATGTATGAGTCTTCTAAAATGTCTATATAATCTTTAGCACACATTTTGCCTCTAATTCGGCGAAGTACTCCAAGTTGATTCCCGCGAAAACAGCCCCAAGCCATTAATGAGCCACCTCCAAACTTAAGTGTTTGGCAAATATTTCTTTCTTTGACACCAACACTTTTATCCACCCATGTCCATTGTCGTCCGTCTGACCCGATTCTATTAATTTTTGTTTCATCGGACCATCTTACACTCATCCAGTCTTCAAAAGTGAATATTTCATATTTTTTCGCAAACTCTAGGCGTCTTAAATTAAATTTGGAGTTGGCTCATTAATGGCTTGGGGCTGTTTTCGCGGGAATCAACTTGGAGTACTTCGCCGAATTAGAGGCAAAATGTGTGCTAAAGATTATATAGACATTTTAGAAGACTCATACATTCCAAGTCTCGACATATTTGGTTTAGATCCGGGACAGAATAGCATCTTTATGCAGGACAACGATCCTAAGCATACCGCGAAGATAACAAAACGTTGGTTTAAAGAAAATGGGATCAAGCTTTTGGATTGGCCTCCTCAGTCGCCAGATCTAAACCCGATAGAACACCTGTGGTCCATATTAAAGAGAAAAATTTTTGCTCAAAAAGACCCTCCAAAGACCGTAGACGAACTCTGGGAGCGTGCTGTTGAAACTTGGGAAAGTATTGACCCTAATGTCTTGACGAATTTAGTGAAAAGTATGCCAAAAAGAATTAAGACAGTTAAAAAAGCAAATGGTGGACATACCAAATATTAGGACCTAAAAGCAATGCAATATTCAACAACGGTCATAATTGTTCACATGTGAATTTTTAAAATCATATTTATTTTTTTTACTCTTAATACAAATTGTTTTAAAATTTTGTTCTTTTTAAGTTTTTTAGATGTACATTATTCTATATAAGTAAAAAAAATTAAAATATATTTGAATAAAATATACTTTTTTGGATATATTATAAATTTTAGTAATTTTGTGAACAATTTTGTCCCTTACTGTATATACAACAATTAAGAGATCATTTGGTTACCTTCTCTTTTTATAAAATGTGTTTAATTTAAAATGAAAAAAAAAAAAAAAAAACATTAATAGTACTGATTATCATAAACATTTTTAGGTCTTAGCAAATCAGCTCTGATTGGCTTGACAAGTTCGCGATCCTCAACTAGTGCTGCTCCACCACCTCTCACACCAACATCTGGACCACCTTCAAGCAGTAGTTTGGGCTGTAAGTTTTCTTAGATTTTGTTTTTATTTATAACAACAGTTTATTTCTTTATTTTCATTTACTTAGCTCTCCCCTCTTTAGGTTTAGAGCAAAGGCCGCCTTTGGCTACTGCAAGACCTAAATGTAACAGTATCTTGCATTTATTTGGAGAGTGGTTATTTGAGGCAGCCCATATAGGCGGTGATGCCTGGTTAATTAATACCAAAAGTAAAGTTTTATAGCTTTTGTGATATGATTTTATAAATATTTTATACTCCCATGTTATAGAACAAGCTTCAGAGGCCAGTAAACGTCCCTCATCTATGATAATGGAGAACCGTAAAGGCAGCATTTCTCTCTCTCAACCTAATTCTTTAAATGATCCCTCCAGTTTACCATCAACTTTAACCATTGATAAATATGAATCTGGACGTGCTGAAGCTATTGGTACATTGTGTAAAATTTTTTGTGCCAAAAAGACTGGCGAGGAAATATTGCCCGTTTATTTGGCACGCTTTTATATGGCCTTACAGCAATGTTTGAAAATAACTGAAGCTAAGGAATGTGATGAAACTTTGGCCAGTATTCTGCTAAATTCTTCTGATCTATTTCGCTTGGATTTAGATGGCATACATGTTTTATTGCCTTCATTTATTGCGGCGTTAGAAATTGTCTTACCAGCCAAAGATCTAAAGATTAAAACACATGCTATGCAGTTTAATAAAACAGAACTGCGCAGATCTGCTATTCAAATATTATTATCCATATTAACTCTACCGCTACATTTTCAAACGCTGGCCATAAAAGATTTAACAAATGAGTCCCCTGAAAAGTTAGTTTTAAATTCTTTAACACATAGTATAATAGTAAAATATTAATGGTGCATTTTTTATTCTAGAGTTATAACTTTTATACAATTGAAACCCAGATTAATTAATATACTTATGAATGCTTTACAAGTGGAAACAGATGCTCAGAATACGCATATGCTATTAGGTGGCCTGTTGTTAACTGTACAGGATGCAGTTACTTTTGAAGATACGGAATCGCTAACAGCTGAACATCATAATCTTCATCAGAATTCTCCATCTCCTGGCCAAGGAAATACCGAAACAAATGTTTTAAGTTCAGGTATTTCTCATTGATATAATTTTTAGTTTATTTAAATTCTACAAAGTTTTTTTTCTTTTTATTTTATTATATTTAATGTCTTTTCACTTTCTTTTTTGTTTGTTTATTTTTATTTCATGTTTAATTATATTTTTGCTTTTATGTATTTCATCATAATATATGCGTTGCTTTTGTTTTCATTTACGTACGATAATTTTTTGCGAGAGTAGCTTGTTCAGAGCGTTCTGCTTCAATAGCTAGTGTTGGTAATAGTAGTTTAGGTGCTCATAGTACCGTCACTATTGGCAATTCAGTAGCTGCTGGTAGTTCAACTGCAGTCGATTCATATCATGGTTCGGCAACATTAAATGCCCGTGATAATACATCACAACATGAATACCCCAGTTTAACACTATTTGACGACTTACCACTGGAAGTATTACATGAATATGAAACAGCTACTGGTTATGGTAAATTATGATTTAATTATTTCTTTTTTTAGTTTTTAAGCTTAAAGTTTTAAAAAATTTCTTGTTTTATTCTTGTTAAATTAAATTTTATTTCTATATGTTTTCTCTATTTGCCAGATAATGCCCATGCTCTATTTGTTCATGCCACTTATTTGGTTTGTCATCGTTTAATATCTTCTTGGCGTACCGACTTAAATGTTTCTTTAGCTGCCTTGGAATTACTTTCGGGATTGGCTCGTTTATTTATTAGAGATTCCGGTAAGTGCTTTTTTTGTTTTATTTAAGGTAAAAGTTTAAATTTCTCAGTTGTTTTGCTATATGTTTGAGCATTTCCTTATTCTTTTTTGGTTTTGGGTTGAATGTTTCTTTTTTTCATATTTTTTTCATGCTATTTTGAAGAATTTTTTTTATATACTTATGTATGTACATACATGTGTATTTATACCATAAATATTATTTCTGTGTCGTTATGGAAGAATTACGTATGTCGAAAAATTAAATTTTAAAATATTTTCAAATTCGTATAAATTTTTCCATAATTATTTCTTGCAAAAAATCTCCAAAATTACGTATTGGTTATATATTCTGAATTGTATGGAAATCCCAACATTTTGAAGTAATCGAAGCATATTTCGATTTACTCTATTCTTCCATATTACCACGGATTTAACTCATAAATGTACAAATTTTTTTCTAATTGTAAATAGTATTTTTTTCATGATCTACAAATAAATCCATTTTATAAAATAATTAATCAGGATCAAAAAATTAAGGTTCGAAGTAGAGCTGCTGAATTCTTAATTTATAATCAAAACTTATAAATAAAATATATTTTAGTCATTGTAGCTCGTAAAGGCAATTAGCACTTTTGGTTTTTGTGGGTTTTTAGTACAAACTCAAATGTCGCTTAGAACGGGACATGATAAATCTTCATCAAGTTTGGCACTTTCATAGAGAGTTTAATTTTATTTGGATTTATCATGGACACCTGTTAAAAAATTACTTTTTTATAAGCGAATTGATTCATTATAAATTCTTTTTCTTAAAATATAGAAGTGTCGTTAGGTCTCTGGAAATTTTTTTTAATAGATAAGCACTTTTCGAACTGTAACATTTTTATTGGCAAAGTAATTCAGTTTTAATTACCAATAAATTGCTGCTGACATTGCATTCTTTTATTATAACTAAATTGTTACTGATAATGAAAAATGTTTTCCATTACAAATAAATGATTACTGGTACATACTTAACTGAATTGTAATACTAATTTAATAAATTTATATAAATACCTTTAATAAACTCAAAAAAAGGAAAACAAAACATATATTTTTTTTAACGTTTTGATGTTTCTTAGTTAAGTTCTATAAAAGCGCGCTATAATTTTGAGCAGTGCTGTATATAGAAAGGTTAGCTTGCGGACTCGCTCTGTAGAGGCGTGTTTGCTAATCAGGGAACTTTTTCGAGCCTAAAATAAATTTCGCTATTGCGATAATTCTCATTCTGTAGATTGAAGGATGACAGAAAATAAGAAACAAAAACCCTCCGACTCTAGGGTCGCATACTTCTCCATCTCATATCAACAAGTTCTGATAGGGAACGCAGAGTTTAACTGCATGACTTCTCATTGGACAGTGAATCGTGAGAACTGCGACAAGTGGCCACAAAATTTAGAAATTTTTCTTACTAAATATAAAATTTGTATTAAATGCGAAATTATTTCTCATTCTCATTGAATTGGTTAGAAAAATGTTTTCCTCAAACCGAATAACTTTGTCATAAAATTTTATGGAAACAATATGAATTTGTTAAATTTTTAAATTTTACCCATGAAAAAACGTCACCGTATCAGAGAACAAGCATTGAATATAAATATTTCCTTTACCTAAAAACAATGCATACTATATTTGAATCTTCGCACAAACACATGTTCCCGCCTAAATTAAACCATTCTATGAATTGAACCTAAAATTGTATTCCAAGTTGTTTTGCTGTAGTCCAGTAAAACTTTTAGTAAATTTTAATACGTTTTTATTGGTTTGATGATTATTTGTTAAATATATTTTGGTTTTTTTTTTGTAAAATGTATTTGAAGAATGGCTTATTTTGTATTTTTTTTCCTTTTTTTGTATTTTCTTATTTTGAAAATTTAACAAAATTGCATATCCTAACAAATGTTTTTTTTTTCTTGTTATTTTATTCTCTTTTTCTACTAATCCTGGGTCATGATATATTTTTTATTCATAACATATTTTATTTTTGTACACAAATATTTTCATTTTACAAATATAAACATAAATATCATATTTTGTTAAATGGCCGAGGCAATTCTCATCAATTCATTGAAACATATTTTAACCAATACTTTTTATTTTTTACACTGTGCTGTATATTTTTTATATTTCCAAATTATTCTACTTAAATCCCATTTTTTCCTTTGTATAAAAAATAACTGTCAAATATTTAAATAATAAATGCTGCAGCCAGGAAATTTACAAACGGTAATTAATGACTAAACTATAATTACTAACACTGGTTTTTTTTGTTTGTTTTTTTTCTTTCTCTTTCTATTCATGCCACATGTTTTAAATTTAAAAATAATGTGTATATCTTAAACCTTCTAAAATTTTCTAACATTTCCTTCATATTTACAAATAATAATTGGGTCACGATTGGGTGTACATCATAAAACATTTTCATGTGTTTTCTTTTTCTTTGTACATTTTTATTTTCAAACCAAAAATCCAAAAAAATACAAATTCACATTTCAACCTCAATATGTAAAAAAACTGATTTCAAACCAAAAAAAAAAAAAAAACCAATTGAATTCAAACAATATGTAAAAAAATACCTAGAAAACTTAGTAAAAATTGAAGAACCAAGTCAAAATCTTACGATAATTTCCACAGACGCCTTGGAATGTAAGCGTGCAGTGAAATGGATATGCGACTACATTTGCTACCAATGTTCTCGTCCGCCACCGGCTCATAGCAAGGATCTACATAGCACTATAGTGGCGGCATTTCAATGTACTTCAGCTTGGCTTATGCAACATCCTTATTTGCTGCAGGACAAGGATTGTCTACAGACGGTTTTGGAAGTGGTTGAATTGGGTATTTCGGGCACAAAGAGTATAGGAAAATCGGGAGACATACCCAAATTCAAAGATGAAAAAGAATTAAAGCCGGCTTCTATGCGTGTGCGTGATGCTGCTGAAGCTTTACTGACTATAATTTTAGAACAAGTGGGATATTTTCCTAGTGAGTGTGGCCCAGAATCAATATCTTCTTTGTTAGATGAGGTGGCTTTGATGAAGCATTGCAATTCATTGGATTCAGCAAATAGTTCTTCAATCACAACAGAGCAGGCAATATCAAAATTCAAATATTTTGTAACAGAAAATTCTACAATATTGGCTTTATTAGAGGAACCTTTGGGTAATGACCAGGATCCTCAGCCGACTGTAACATGTAAGTTTATAATTATAAGAGGCAACTGTGCTGTATATAAAGTATATTTCATCAAAAACGAGAAAGCTTATCTGTAAATAAAAATAAAAAATATTTACTATATGAACTTTTTAGTACTTATTCGTGGCCCCTTTGGACGTCATGCTTGGACCATGCAATTACGTCATTTACCACGCAGCAAATCTGGTACAAAATATCATGCCATTAATCCAGGTCGACCCATACCAATGAATGAAGTACCTCAGCGTATTGAATTTGATCAAAAGCATTTTCCTGAAGGTGTTGAGAAAGTAACACCTTGTGTTGCGGATTTTTCTATACCCACTTTTGAACAAATTCGAGAACAATATGGACAAGAAAATATCAAAATATTGGAATCAATGTTAGAAAATCAAACTATACAGGAGAAGTTAGCATGGGCTGAAACTGATAATAGTGCGGATTCCTTATCACATGCACAAGAAAGTTGTCCACCCACAGTATGTCATGAGTTCCAAGCAGCTCGTCTTTTCTTATCACATTTTGGATTTTTAACTTTTGAAGAAAGAAATCCTAACAGTCCAGCTGAATCATTGGGATCACCACCACAAAGACCTTTGATTGTTTTAGACACAAAACGTACAAATTTTGCAGCGGAATTGAATGCTTTGGATAAGTTAAGTGCTAGAACTTATGACACTGTACACGTTTTTTACGTCAAGTCTGGTCAAACAACAGCTGAAGAAATTGTGGACAATATGAGTGATGAGAACATACGAACTTTGGATCCACATTTTGGAAATATGTTACTGACTTTAGGTAAGATGAGAGTGCCAAAAAAAAGATATTATTGAGTTTTCTTTCTTATTTTTGTTTGCATCATGTATTCATCATCAGGCTGGCCCGTCGACATAACGGAACACTCTGGCTGGACAGGTTTGGTATCTACTTCTTGGTCATTAAAGACGGCTGCGCAGAAATCAGAAGAAAAACCTACCAGATCTCAAATCTTAGATATGAAATTTAATGGTGAATCTAAAGTTTTATATTGGGCTGATGTAGCCTCCGAAATAGCGTTTGTTGTACCCACAGAATGGAATCTACATTCCGAAACAGATGGCTGTTGTATATCTTCAAATTCCGGAGATCAACAAACAAGTGTTTGGTCACGTAGCACTGAAGTAAACTCAACAGCAAATGAATTTAATAAAAGTGTTCCACAAAAGTCGCGAAATATGTCATTGGAATTGGATAAATCTAAAGATCCTATACCACCTACTAGACGAAAGGCTAATGCCATGAAACCGTCACTATTGGCCCAACCTCCGGCAAAAATATTTTTAGTTTGGTTGGAATCGTTTGAAGATTTACTCAATTTTCCTATTGGTATGTTTTTAGTTTAGAGTAAATATTAGTTTTTACCTTTGACGAATACATTTTTTAGAGGACTTAATGCGTTATACAAAAACCGGAGAAGAACCAAATATTTTACAAATACCCAGAGCTTCAGATGTTCATGTAATTTTTCTACATGCTTTGCAATCTGGTCTTTTAAGAGTCAAGTTGCAAGGTCCCCCGGGACGTATGAGTTTTGCTACACCTTTAGTAGATGGTATGGTTTTGAGTAGACGAGTTGTTGGTAATCTTGTTAGACAAACCGCTCACAATATGGCTAAAAGAAGACGCCTTGATAATGAAGGGTAATATAAAAAAAGATATATTATTTCAACAACTAAATAATGTAACTTTTCAGTTTTCAACCACCTCATGTTCGGCGTCGTCTTAAAGTTCAGGATATTGTTCAGAAATATAAAATGGATTTGACAGAGCCAGAATTGTTGGCTCATCTTTTTAAATCTTCATTTTAATTACAGTATTTATTGAATTATTTTTATATTATTTAGATTTTATGATACTAGCTTTCGAATAACATTTTTATACTTTCAAAGTAGAGTTTTAAAATCAATTTTAATTAATTTTATTTTTTGGCTATGGGTTTATAATTTAATTGTATAACTCTTTCACTAATGGCGTTTTCTTTTCTACAAAAAGTGTAACAATTTATTATTCTTTTATATAAATATAAGATTTTATATAGGTTTTTTGATTTGGTTTTATTTAGAAAGAAATTTTTTTGCAGAAAGGAAAACTCCGTTATTTTAGTATTATCTTCGAAAAAAATCTTATTTTTTCAATATACAATAAAACATTTATTTTTTTATATAACATTACTGTGAAATTTTAATAAAAAAGAAAATGTGTGTTGCCTGCATTCAAATACTTATGACCATATTCATAAAAAATAAAATGAATTTAAAATAAGTTTTAAGTAAATTTTTTTAGATAAAATTCACTTTTATTTTAATCCTTTATTAATATGAGGGATAAACTTTAAAACTAATTAGTTTTTCATTAAGAAAAAAAATAAAAATTATTTATATTTATAATTATTTATGAATCAATTATTTATAAATCTTACAAATGTCAAACAACAATAAAATATAAGTAGATATACCACGTTTGCAAGACTTGCATGGATGTTTGCAACGAAGAGTGATTACCGCTACTGTAACGTCCTTAATCTTCTTAGGAAACAGTCTGAGATTGGCATTGACTGCCAGGGCTATGCAGATTATATTGCTCAAGTGGCAAGAGGTAAGTGCGAGACACACTCTGTGACAGTCAGACAGGTCTTAGAACAAGAAGTGTGTGGTGTACATCAACGTGGCTGAACATAAAACCTACATGGATGTTTGCAACGAAGAGTGTTTACCGCCATTGTAACTTCCTTAATCTTCTTAGGAAACAGTCTAAGGTGGGCATTGACTGCCAGGGCTATGCAGATTATAATTTTCTAGTGGCAAGAGGTAAGTTCGAGCACACACTGTGTGTGGCTGAAAATTAAGTCAAACAAGACTAGAACAGTACCATTTACTAGGAAGAGAAGCCTACCTAAATGGGGGAATATTGAGATATTCGATCAAGAAGATAATAAAAATAATAAAAGCCATACACGCCTTAATTGTATACAAAAGTTTTGCCGGAAGAACTTAGGGCTGAAGCCCAAGGATAGTGCACTGGATGTATACCATGATGGTCCGCCCTATTACAACATATAGGTCTATTGTCTGGGTAGAAAAGATGAGTCTGGGTATAAACCGAACTGAGATAAATAAGGTACAGAGGCTGGTGTGCGATGAGAAACAGCTGCACTGTGTTAGATTAAAGTTGGCTCTGTTATTTAAACAGAAATGCATATTGTAGGGTAATAAGGCCATAGAGATTAGGATTATGGTGGAAAAGTCAAACGCCACACTTTTAATAAAATATTGCGATCTGGCCAGCCGCCTAGTTGGCAACTCATTCCTTGACTGTCCCTTGGACAGAATCGGTAAACTCTAATCAGCCCATATTTCCCATATAAATTCTGTTGTCTCGAGAATTTTTTTTTGTTAATAAGATTTGAATTTGAATAATAAGAGTGAATGGAGCAGTATAGAAGCTGTATATGTATGGTACACGGATGAGTCAAAACTAAAAAGACAGATTCTGTGACTGGGCGATCGAGTCATTAGAGCACACACGAGGCATTTGTGCAGCATTGATACATAGTAGGAAAAGGTACCTTGGTGATTATCAGATGGAATAGATATTTTGTAGTTCGTCAGAGCGACGAAATTGGGGGAGATATTATAGAAATCCTAATTAAGTTGAGAGCTGTACAATAAACTTACAGGTCCAAGTACTTTGGTACTTTGGCTATACGGGTATTCTGTGAACTACTACCGCGTATTTCAAGTTCAAGTACAATATCGCTATCCTCCCGGATAGCCAGGGGGCAGTACGGACATTGGTATCAGCTATTAAGACGTCTAAATTTGTGGAATCTAGATTACCACACAAACCAAATATGTAATACCAAAAAGAATATGTGATCAGATTTTGTGCAGACTTTAAAAATATTGTAATTGTTTAAGCCAGATAATAATATGTGAATTTTTATAAACTTCATTGTAAAACAAGTGTGTGTCTTAAGTCTTTTGTATGACCAATTTCAGGACATTGAGCATACAAAATTTAAATCATAGAAATATATATTCGGCCCTATTCCCGTTGGCGTTCTTATTTTAAAACGAAATAAAAACCACAACTTGGCATTATCGTTGTCGTTATCGCCAATAATCGAAAAATTTCGGTATACTCTATTTTAAAACGAAGATAGAAACGATAAAGAAACACCCTTTTTTTGTAGCTTTCATTTTTAGTAGCGACATTAAAACGAGAGGTTTGAAAAATAGAAAATGAAAATTACAACGTTGCAACAGTTTGAAATTTTAGTTTTAGAAACTGAGAAAAATTGTGAATATTCTAATGGTTTTAAAAAAAGCATAAAACTCTAAATTTTAATAGTTTTTGGAAGTGGCTGCAAAAATAAATCCATTTGGACCTCTAGTCCGTGACGGAGATGGTAGGTACAGAGTAAGTAAAACTAAATTAATAACAAACTATTACTAATCATTTTTAAAAAATAGAATTTAATTTAAAGATATGGAAAGATATGAAGTTTAAAATAAAAAAGAAGCTGGTAACCAACAAATCTGAGGCCAGAGCAACAGGAGGATTCCACTGTCATCTTTAGACAAAGCTGTGTCAAATTTAATGCAATTTGAAAAATAAAATTCTCTACTAGAAATTTTTGATTTTTAATTTAAAAACAAGAAATTATTTGAAAAATTTTCGTGCACAACAATACAAAATATGACAGGTTTTTTCAAGTGCTACCAAGTTTTTCTATGGTTTTATTGAAGTTTTCGGTAACTTTTTATCGTCGTCTTCGTCTTATTTCAGGAATACCATTTTCAAAACGAAGCGACATAAAAACGACAACCAAATAGAAACGACATTTAATACGATAATGCCAACAGGAATAGGGCCGATTCATAAACATTTCAGCTTTGTTTTTGAAAATATTTTCTTAACTTAAAACAACAAATAATGGTTTTATACCGAATTTAAACAGTTGGATCGATCGTATTGAATCGCCTTATTGACTTTAGTAAAATTATATGTAGTGAACTCATTTACTTATAATCAGTGAAAAGAAATAGGTCATACGCATACGAAGAAATTATTGACCAGTTTGTATTTACAAAAAAAAAAAAATTATATTAATATAAGGGAACAAAATGAACAATTACAAATAATTTTAGGTTCTCTATGTTAGTTAATTTAATAATAAAGTTAGTTGTTCGAGTCTGATTTCTAGACCTCTGTTGAAAAGTTCTACAAAATCTTTAATTGATTTTTTCTGTAAACAATTAAGGCAATTTTAAATATTTGTAATACAATTTAACACAGTTCAAATATGCTATAGTATGCTATAGTATCACATTTTACTTTTGAAGGAAAAAAAAAAAAGATATTTGTACAACTTACGCAGTCTCTAGCAATACAAGACTTCCTCTTTAAAGGTATTTAAAAAATGTCTAAAATTTTTGTTTGCTGCAATATTCTAAGTCCAAAAATTTTATAAAATATATAATTCAAAATAATTATTAGTTTGTGGTCTCTATAAATTTGAATTGAATTGTGGTGTATGGACCAATTATTAAAAAAAATTAATTATTTGATTGGAAAAGTAGTTGCTACAGTGCTATTATTTTTTTTATCAATACAAATTAATCGGGTGTAAATAATACCTGTTACAATACATGTAAAAACAATGTTTAGTATTCATATTACAATTAATGCATAGATTTATTACAACTCATTACCGGAACTTCAAATCTTTGTAACAAATCTTGAAAATTCTTTTAGAATAAAAAAAAAAAAACAAAAAAATACTAATAATATATGTATGTTATAGAGCAACAATAATATTGTGCCAACTAAACCGACTAGGATGTTATCTGCACACTTAATAATTTGTTATGATTTTTTGTATGAAAAAGTAAAAAATAAAATTTAAAAATAAATTAAAGATATAACTAAGCTTTAGTTGCTTGTATTTATTTGAGGTTAGAAAATCTCTCCGGATGGGCAAATAACATTGTATTTGGTAAAACAGGATGTAGTCCTTCTGAGAGTTTTCGTAAGCCCTTACACACTACTTCGGATAGACGTTTAGGCTGGTTAGCTGTGACTTTTTATTTAGATCTGATTTTTGTCATTTTAAGGATATATTCCGTGTATTTCGCCATATTCCTCTAAAGTTCTTGGCCAGATATTAGTTTGTTCACCATATTATCAGCAGTTATGAGTCTAATTTGTTCTTCCAATTTTTTTTTATAATCACCCCTATTATGAATGTCGAGGTCGACACCTATCACATCGACGGTGCAAAAACAGTATTATCTATGTCAATAGTGATTAGTATCGATAACTATTGACAGTAATTTGGTATTATGAAAGGCGACATTAAGACGCCGTTGACTTAAAGTGACTTTGATTTTGTCGACGCTATTTTTATGATTGACATGAACAAAATTTGTTACAATCAACGCGTTAAGGCTAAAAAATCCTTTCCTGTTGTAATAAATATTTTGTTCTTGCTTGCTAGGAGCCAAAATTTTTATGTGAGTGCCATCTACACACCCTATAACACCTGGAAATTTAGTTTTGTTAAAAAATTCCAGCTTACATTCAGCTTTCTCCTCTTCCGTCATTTCAAATTTTATAAAATATGGGCAGATAATTTCTTGCAGTGCTTCCAAAGTTTCCTCCAAAATTAAGGATACTGCTGGTTGTGATAATCCAAGGCCAAAATCATTTCCAACACTTAATTGTTACGAGCCTTGTGCCAGGAAACGTAATGTCGTTACTAGTTTTAAATCATTCGAAATAAATGTTTTTCTAACACCACTCTTCATTTGAGGTTCAATTTTATCCAAAACAAATTTGAAAGCCGCTTTGCTCAATCGAAAATATTCAATAAATCTAGAAGATATTTATTTTCTTGTTTTTTAAATTGTATTTGGCAAGTTTTTGTATTCACTTACTTATTATCTGGCAAATTAAAAATATCTGAATTTTGCTTTATAATTTTCCTTTGAAGCTTAAGGTTTTCTTTATCGCTGGAATAATCACCTGAATCCATCATGAACAACATATTTTCACTAAAATTTTACCTCGAAAAAATTAATTTAATAAATCAAAATACTTCGTATATTAAAGATGTGTTTATTTACATTAGAGATGTGGTTATTAGTATCGATAATCAGTCGTCTCAACACAACTTATTTACATAATACCAAATTAGTGTCGATGTGAAGTGATGTTGACTGAAAGTGAAAGCGACTCAAAAGCGACAACGAGACTACTGTTGACACTTGTAATAAGGGTGAATTTTCTATCGTTTGAATCGCCAAAGTTTATGTTGCCATGAAAACATTCTACACCTTTAGCTTTTTCTACTCTAAATATGTGTTATATAAAGTAGCCAAGTTCTGACAGCATTTGTGTAATATACTAGACCACTTTTCTTTTCTTGCTGTACCATACTTCTATCCTTGCTATTAATTTTGCTGTCCATCTTCTCCACTACTCCATTTTCCCTGCTGTTTTTCTAAGGATTCCATTTTCAATTGATCATGCCTTTTTTTTAATTTGAGCTCAATACTCGGGTAAACCCCTACTAAATGCTGTGCATTGTATTGGAATTTTTGGAAAGAACAGCATATATTTATTCTTTTTTCTTATATTACTATTAACCGCCTTAGAAATGAGACAAATTGCTGGGAATTGATCATTTAAAGGCCAGTGTTATACCCTTCACCCTTGAATGATCAACAGTTTAGCTGTTATCGGCTACTTCCCAATAGGGATCGTTTTTCATTGACATTGGTTAAGGTAGAATAGATATTTTAATCAACTTTTCTTTAGCTATACAACATATGATGTAGGGTATGAGAGCAAAATATTGAAACAATGTATGCTGTGATTTTTTTTATTGACCACCCAATATTTTGCCATCATTATTTGGAACTTGAACTACTAAGTCATGGTCAAACAAGGTACGCACACATACATACATACATATCCATATGCATATATTCCAACGTACTTTAAATTCGGGCAAATCCAACACACAAATGTGCCATTAAACATAACGACGAATACAATTTTCGTTACTTTTTTTTTAAGTTTGTAAATCTGTAAAGTGCCAACTAACATTCATCCAACAAACGTAAAGCAAAACTGAACAGTAATAAAATAAAACTACGAAAAGGAGTTAAAGTAAATAATACTTCTGTAAATGATTTTAATTAAAACGAAAGTATAATATTTCCCCTCAATTTAAACTTTTGAAAGAAGTAACTGCGACAGATATAGACAAAATCTAGTTGAAAAGATTTTTACGAAACTAAATTTAAGTTTATTGGAGAAAAAAAAAAGAGGAAAGAAAATAAGAAGCAAACCACTACAATATATTACAGAGTATAAATAAGTATAAAATAAAAGGAAACTCTCAAAAGCACAAGAAGACAGATGTATGTGATACTACTTGACTTGACTATGTCCAGTGCCATTTATCACTTTGATAAATGTTGCAATATATGGCTCATAAATTCAATAACACGTACCTCTTCTTCTTAAAGTTCTACTTGTCGCAATGCTGCCTCATACTATACACACATGGATATTTTACAATGTGTGTGTTTAAGCTATTTCTTTATATTTCATGTCCGTTGTTGCACGTTGTAGAGAGAAAAAAACACCCATACCAAAACCTCTTTAATACATTAAGATTGAATGTGAATTGTTATGGTTTAAAATTGGTGAAATCAATTTTTTTTATTAAAGTGCATACTCTGTCAGGATTTTATGAGCTATCTCACAAAAAAGTTAACTTTTGAATAGGATAAAAGGAAGTAGCAGCCTTGTAATAACAAGGCACACTTGAGAACACATAGCGGCCCGTTGTGATACCACATGAAGTAGGGAGCCCAGAGGTTCCAAACAAGAAGCACTACTTCCCCAGAAGATTATGCTGGAAACCAGCCAGAGAGCCTAATGAATTTGGCAATTGATCCATAGGTCCGTCAATCCATCGAGAAAAGGAGATCCCAATGTAAGAAATCTGCGTCGAGTCAGAGATGGGCACTTGCAAATATAGTGAACTACAGTCTCCTCTTCCTCAATCGACCTATAGCCACGACAGAAGTCATTCGCGGGTAAACGCAGTCTCTTCGCATGCCTGCCCATCACGCAGTGACCTGTGAGGATAGATAAAACGGAAGAGATATCCCTGCGGCCCAGTTTAAAGAGATTGATTGGTACGCCTCAAGTCCAGCTTAGGCCAGGTAAGTCTAGCAACTTGACAAGACTCCTCCCCGACCAGGACAGGTCCGCGTCCAAAAAATATTTCCTTCTAATAAGGAGTCTATCGGAGGAAAGAGGTATACTTATTTCCACATGAGGATGAACGTCCGGCAGAGACGTACCCGCCCTAGCTAATTCATTCGCAGTACAATTACCCGCGATGTTCCTGTGACCAGGAACCAAAATCAGATTAACGTCGCACTGTCTCGAGAGTATCACAAGGACATGGCGACAGTCGCTGACAATTTTAGAGTTTGTACTATGTAAAGTAGTGAATTTAAATTTGTTTATATGCTAAATTTTGTTATGAAGTGTATTTTGCATTTATGAACAGACCCATTTTAAATATAAAAGTATTCATCAAATATTTTCAAATTCGTAGCGAGGGTCGAAAACTAGTTCAATTCCTCTAGTATTTATACATATTCTTTAACGGATGCTTTTTCTCATAAAGAATACCAGCTTTAGGATCTTTATGCCCGTATTCATAAACAATAAAATTGGTTTATAGAGTGCTTATTTGACATACTTCTATGGAGTAATTGTCAAATAAGCAATTAATAAAACTTTTTTATTTTTTATGAATACGGGCATTGACTGTTATAATAATAATAAATAGATTTACATAATAAGATCCAATAAGTGATTCCAATTACGACTTTAAGAAATATTTTGGATATTATTCATACAAATTCTAAACTAATCCAGTTCAAGCTGAGAGTTCGAACAAAATCTATAACAAATTTCATTCGAACAAAAAATGTTTAGAAAGCAAAGGGGTGAATCTGCCTTTACAGTACGACTAAGAAAACCCAACTTTTATTTTTGCCATATTATATTATTTCATTATGGGCTTGAGTTAGTTATTTACCCCTATAATTTCATGAAGTCATGGATCTTTGTATGTTCGCGAAACGTGTAGAAAAGACAGAGAGGTTGAAAAAACCTCGAATTCTATTTTCTGAGACTTTTTCTATTTCACTTTATTTTTTATCTCCCTTACTTTCAATTAATGGAAAAATTAAGAAGATTATATTTAAAATATCATAATTTTGGAAACATAACATTTATAGAAAATTGAAAAAAGTAATTTTTTTCAATCATAGATAGATTTGAGTGTTGGTCACTTCTGACTCATATCTGGTTAACTACTAAGTTAACTCAGATTCCGATTGGGTGTGCATGTCACATGTGGTAATAATGCTGAAGTGTGTGTGTGTGTGCTAATGTAAAAGTATTAAAGATGTCGTCCACTTTGTAGCCATTAAACTATGCAACAACTATATGTATATGCAACAGTAACATTAAGAATCACAAAAATAAAAAGAAAAAAATCATAATGAAAAAAAGTTTCCCAGTAAGCCGAAAAGCTACGGCTCCAGTTCAAGGCAAAGTAGTTTTACTTAAACTAAGTTCATCATTAATTCGCATTTTAAACGCATTTTCCGGTCTACTTTGAAGAACTTATGCAGAAAAGGAGTCAAGTTATATTTTACAAAATTTTTGTTCGAGCTTTGGCTATATAACCTTCCTGAGTGTGCTATGTCACCTCCTCTAACCTTTTATTTTAATTCAAATTAAAGCCAAAGAATCAAAAGTAAAAAAAACCATGGTATTTATTATAAAAAACATATTGAGAAAGCATAATACACACAAAGGCAATATCGATCGTCTTACGAGGTTTTAGTGGTGTATTGGGCTAAATAGTCTAAACAGTCATATAAACGAGTCCACTATTTTTATTCAACCAAGTTTGGAGTAATGTTTGCTGTATTTTGTTATGTAATCCTTAAGGCTTAAATTGTATATTTGTGTATATGTGTGTATTTACAATGTCTGTAGGTGTGTGTGTTCATGTACTTTCACAAGAAGAATTAAAAAAAAAAGAAAAAAAAAAGAAAAAATTAAACAGAACATGAACTCACATTTAAAGTTAGGAGATCATAAATTAAATAAAAAGTGGACAAACTATATACAAAATAGTGGAATTTGTTCGTTACATATTTTTTTATTATTATTTTGTTCTAGTGTGAATGGATGAATAAAATTCTTTCACTAGATATTAAAAAGTAAATTAAAATTTAGAACAAAGTTATATAAGTACTTTAAACATAAGTTGTTTAAAATCTTATTAAAAGATTTTCTACGCAAAGGTCGTTATTTTATAAAAAATAAAATTCAATATTTTCTCCCTTCAGTCAAGTTCAAAATATAAAATATATTTTATGGTGTATTTTTGACAGCTGAATTGTTTTTTTTTTTGTGGGTTTACATACATACATACATATTTATAAAAAAAACGTTTATTAGGAGCTTATTTGCAAAATTTCTATTGTAATAAAACACAAACGTTACACAAGCAAGAGTGTTTTCTATCAGCTCAATTCGAAATAAACATTACCCGGGAATTTTTTAGCTCTCCCATTTTTCCCATATAAATTCATTTGTAAAAATAGAAAAGGTCAAAAATTCCCCAGGAAATTTTTATTTGGAATTGGCCTATAATAATGATTAACTTCTTTTTAATATATTACTAAACTTGTTTGAATAAAGAAAGATTAATGTTAGTGCTCGCCCCCTTATTTTGGTTATTTTGCATTTTTACTTGGCCTTATTTTATTTATAATATTATATTCGTCTATTTGTAATAGTGCTGGCAAAGTATTGAGTAATGGGTACCGAGTATCGAGTATTTGTACTAATTTTTGGATACTCAATACTTAAAAGTAACTACTCAATACTTTGAGAGTTGTATTTTTTCTTCGAAGTTGTATGGAAAATTAAAATTTTAACGACCAAACAAATTTCTGTCTAAAACACAATACTTTATGAAATTGTTTCCTCTTAAAAATAACATCCGTTAAAAGTATTGAGTAGTATTGAGTACCCAAATAGAAGCACTCAATACTATCGAGTAATGAAAAGTAGTAGAATTTGACAGCACTAATTTGTAAACAAAAACCCCATTTCTTCTCGATTTCAAGTTTTTATTTACACGCTATAACATTCTATATACAACTAGTTTAAAACAGTAATGTGAAGCTTTATATATATTGTAATATAGTACCTACAGTTTTTCTAGTAATTTCTATTGTTTTGTGTTATAGTTTTTACATTATTCTACAACAACAATTTCATTTAAAATTTTTAATTTTATTTAATTTTCAACATACTAGATTGTTCTACATGTATTCTGTTTTTGTAATATTTATCAGAGACCGCAAATAACAGTTATTGCTGAAAAAATCATCGTGTTAGAGTCGACAAATAAATATGATGTTATATACCAAATTAATCGTCTTGGAGAGCTCTCACAGAATCTGTGATGATCTTGTAAATTATCATTAATCGGATTTTAACTGTTACTTTTTGACGAAAAAATAAAAGGTTCGATGAAACCTTTAAAAAGAAAGTTTTATTTTTTCGTCATAAAATAACACCAATTTTTCAGTCAGAAAATAACAGATATTTTTCGAGTTTTATTTTTCTTAAATAGCGTTTTATTTTTTCTGTCACAAAATAAAACTTGTTGTTAATACAGATTTTATTTTTAATCTAATTCTGTTGCTTGTGGTATCTTTATTTTATAGCTTTTTATATCTAAATACCTTAAATCCCAAGTTGAAGGAGTTTTAGGGTGCAAATAAAATGCATTTTAATAAAATGCAAAATAAAAATACAACTCGAAAAAGAACTGTTATTTTCTGACTGTAAAATAAGACTCAAAAATAAGTTTTACTTTATGAAGAAAAAATAAAACTCTAATTTTGAGAGTTTTTCTAACTTTTTTTCCGTTGAAAAATTTTCAAAATTTTTCCAATTCAGTGCATGAATGATTCACGAATTAATTCAAAAATGAATGATTGGTTTACAACTGTGGAATGTTCCTTATAAGAGTTACGGTCCATGATATTTATATAAATTTATATAATTCATAACCTACGTGTATTTTTTTATTGTAATGATTTGTAATTATAAACACTCGATCATGTTCTGTATGTTTTGTTATTGTAATAATTTAGGTATATAACTTAAATGCTCGAAATAATAACGAAAACTAATTTAAAGGAATGTAGAGATGATTTTGCTTTTTAAAATTATTTCTTCGTAACAATATGTGTTTTTTTTTATCTAATTCTATTTATTTCATTTTAAATGGCAGTAAAATTTTTAAGTTGATCTTATTATTTAGGCTGGAGTTTCGTCACTGTATACACTGTATTGTCAATTAATGTGACAAGCATGTATTCGTGCCTGTACATCTAATAAGACATGGGCCGGTCCAGTCATTTTAATAGTACAATATGTTTTACCGGAATAATTAAACATTCATAGCCGCGATATTTTATTTAATTATTGAAAATTTGCTAAACTATAAAAATCTGCTAGCATACCTATCTACATACATATATATATGTATGTGTCTTTTGTACAGAAAGTATCACAACAAATAAGATGCAACAACTGTGTAAAATATTATTTATACCGTTTTTATCGTCTTTAATTTTCTTTTTTCTTTTTTATTGAATGAATTTATTATTGTTGTCTTGTTCAAGTTGTTGTATCTTCGCGCCTGCGCATCTCTTGTTGTATTTTTTTAGTTATTGTAACAGCATTAAAGTTGACTTGAAAATATGCGCTTCTCAATGATATCTAGTGGAACGTATGAGTAGACAAATAAAGTCATATTTTGTTCAATATGTATGTGTATGTATGGCTGTCTTTTGTTTGCTTGTGCACACTATATCCATATATGAGATGATCCTTAAAGATTTGCATAAGAGATAACAAGAAACGACAAAAAATAATCATCAGTTTTGTCATTAAAAGAAATACTTATGTAAGTTAGATGGTAAAAAATGTATTTTAACACAAGGGGACATATATTTTTTTTCTTCACCAGGGTTACCTACACACATACATACATACATATGTATATGTATAAGCTATATATTTAATGTATGGTTCAGTAGTAAAAAAGTAAAAAATACTTATAATTAATTTAACATATAAATTTATAGACATTTAAAATTGCCTGTATTATATTGCATTGTGTAAACAAGTTGTTTAAAAAAAATGAAAATGGGGTTTTAAGGATTCTTTATTAAACATTGATAAGGTCTTAAAAATTAGATCAAAAACTTATATGAAGAGAGGGCGATAGTCAAATTGTGTTGTTGTTTTTTTGTGTGTTTTACTTTATTATTTATTGCGTAAATTTATGTACATATGTACGTATGTGTGTTGGATTACTATGACGCTAGCTCCGGGTTCAAACCTCAGCTCTGAATTCTTAAAAAACAGAAATATGAAAAAAATATTTTTTTGGTTACAGACTTCTGGCAAAAGCTCTGAGAGTAACTTATTGCCGAGAACAAGCTTCTCAAATCTGTCGTTCGGAGTCTACTTTAAACTGTAGGTCTCGGTACTCATGGATAAAAATTCACACACACAACATTAGTGCTGCGAGAAGCTAGGCCGTAACCCTGAAACAGGCCAATTATGTATGTATATATTTATGTATGTATAAATTTATATAAAGTTTTACAAATATTTTGATATATTTCCAAGTTTTAGTATTTGATATATAAATGCAGAAAAATATTTAAGGCCCAACTATAACGTGCATGACTTAGCTTAAGCAACTGTCAAATATTAACGAAAAGTCTGTCAAAGGCATAAGTAAATTAAAGAAAACTTTTAAGTGGCCATAATGTACTAACATGAACTTAAGAGAAATGTAATCATTGTTGCATCATTGTTTTAATCAATCATTGTTTTTTAATGAAAAAGTACTCAAAATTACATCACCTTATTTGTTTATTCTATTAAATTTGCACACAAAAATACAAAACTTGGCAAATGTTATAATAAAATATGGAAAATAAATTACCTAAAACTAAAGAAGTATGCTCTAGAAATATTATGTACAAAGAATTTATTATAATAAAAGGACTGTCTTTTAATTCAGGAAAACCAATAAACAAACAAACATATGCACACACCACTTTTGTCTCAGATATCTGCCATTTGTTTTCAAGCTTTTTCTTTAAAATTTATGTTAATATAAAATGGGCTTCTCTCGTTATAAAGCCTCTTTGTGCTTTTTTTTAAATTAAATTTAAAGACTAATGTTGATCTCTAATCCATTTTAAATTTTGTTCATTTCAATTACAATATTTTAATTTTTTTTAGAACAGCTGTTTCCGTACGGAATATGCTTTCAGTTTGGCACTTTGCTTAAGCAAATGACATTTGACGAAACTTGACGAAAAGTTTGATTAAGTAAGTACATTATAGTTTGTCACATATGCGTTACATGTATTCGTACAGTTGCTTAAGTTGGCTTAAGCTGGTTCATGCATATTATGGTTGGACCTTTACAAATACGAAATATGTATTCATGACTGTCATCATTTTAATTTTTATTATGATTTAAAAAAAATTAATACAATTTTAGTTTGTCTTACATAAGAACAAATTGATAAAAGCAAATTAGGTAACTGACTTAAAAGCTCTTCAATAAACTCAAACATCTATTATAATTTATTTTTGTATACATAATCTATTTATTTAAATGACACCCTCACGTACGTTAATTTAATATCTTAGCACGCGCAACAATTCCATATATTTTTTTTTTCTATGGTTTGAAATTCATTCAATATGTGCAACAGTATATATTGATGTGCATAAGTATGTATAAGTATATAAATATAAACATAACAATAAATACTAAGAAAATAATATCAATAGAGCATATTTGCGGATTAATGCATTAACATGACCGGCAACCAACCACACGACAGCCAATGCAGCTAGAAACTAATGTCACTGAGTAGTAGGGTAATTGACACGGGTTTTAGTAATCGGTTTGCCCCGGTTTTTCTGTATGTCTTTTGCGGTTATTTTCAAATCTTCACTTTTTGAATAGGAAATAAATCGTAATTTTTTTTGTTGAATAACCGGCTTCTTAATTTCTTTTTTTAATGAAAAACAAAACAAATTAAAAAATTTCTTAAGTGTATAATATTTGTTTATTAAACTGGCAACTTTAAAGAAAATAGTGTCCAACAAAAAAATTAATATTTTATTCTATTTTCCTTAAGTTATTTCTGCGTTTCAATATTTTCAATATAAAGCTAGATATTATGACAGTTTATTTTAAAAAGTTAAAAAAAATCGGTTTATTACATATTACGGTTTCTGCAAAATATTTATGCCCGTATTCATAAAAATTATTTTAGGTTTATTGAGGGTTTAATTGGCATATTTCTATGTAATACTTGTCAAATAAACCCTCAATAAACCTAAAATACATTTTATGAATACGGGCATTAGTTGGCTACTTAATTACTTTCAAGACGGCAGCAACTAAGTAAGCGTGTAATCTGTAATTGCAAATTATTCTTTTTCCTAAATATATTTTTTCGTTTTTAATAATTATTTTTTAGGAATTAAGTTTTAAGAACCTCTATTACAGCACTAACCTGTTTAATGTTAAAAAAAAAAAAATTACAAATCAGTTGGTTACAACTACGACGGTAGTCGTAATATTAGTAGTCATGTAGTTGTGTTGTCGCTAAAATAATAATTTTCATATGCACATACTTAATTTTTGACCGATTGTAGCCAGTAGCCCGTGGTCTTGAATGTATTTATAGCATAATTTCTAGATATCAGTATTCGTACTTATAAGTCATTCTACATTATTTCATAATAAAGTGTGATTTTTTAAGAGCTATAGGAAAGTTAAAAAAAAACATATAAAATTCAGAAAAATTAATGAAATCTTTATTTGAATCAATAGTACGGTCTATATAATTTAATGTTTGAAGATTATTTCATGCAAAAGTTGACCGTGACTGATCCTCAAATGGTCCATCCGTTTAGTCCAATTTTGGCATACTCTTTCCAACATTTCGGCCGGTATCTCACGAATAAATGCTGTCTTCCAATGCGTCAATTGAAGCGGGCTTGGCTGTATAGACATATGCTTTAACATAGCGCCACAAAATATAGTCTAAAGGCGTTAAATGGCACGATCTAGGCGGCCAATTGACCGGTCCCGAACGTGAAATAAAATGTTTACCGAACTCGCCTCTCAATAAGTCCATTGTTAGGCGTGCTGTGTGACATGTGGCACCGTCTTGTTGGAACCACATGTCATGTAAGTCAAGCTCTTGCATTTTGGGCAAAAAAAGTTGGATATCATCTCACGGTAGCGCTCACCTCGACAGTTACGTTACGATTCGCATCATCTTTGAAGAAGTACGGTCCAATGATGCCACAGGCCCATAAACCGCACCAAACTGTGACTTTTTCTGGATGAATTGGTAGCTCTTGCAATTCTTCTGGCTGGTCTTCACTCCAAAATTGACAATTCTGCTTATTTACGTACCCATTGAGCTAAAAATGAGCTTCGTCCCTGAACACAATTTTTCGAAAAAACTTTCCTTACAGAGCACGCATTTTGATAATAAAATTCAATAATTTGCAAGCGTTGTTCGCTGGTTAAATGGTTAAATTGTAGAACAAACTGAAGATGTTGGGCAGTGAAACAAAATACGAAACATGCGTCTGCTGTTTAAATCAGTGTTGTTAAAAAGATAATAGCTAAAAAATCACCCTTTATAAAACTTAAAAGATATTATCTGATCAATTAAAATTTGTTCATACATTTATACAAGTTGATTATAAGTTAATAACACAGGTCTACAAATTTTTAATTTGGAAAAATACTAAGATTGCCACATACCTAGATAAGTTAATTGGGACCTCCTGAGCACGAAAAACGCAATTATTATTTTTTCCTAAGTACCATTTTTTAGATAACGGTACCTTTGTGTTTTTCGTTGTATGGCCCCACTCAAACTCTTGTGGACTCCAACCGAAAAGTCCGATCGAGATAACTGGTATATCGATGGAAAGGTAATTGAATATCTTTTCCGTCGATATGCTGAAAAATTATATCTGATAAGAAATCGCTGAGATATGGCATCTCAAAGTTCAACATTTGCCTATTTTTTAAATTTTTTTCAAAATTTTTTATTTTCATTTCATTTTGTTCCTACTTTATATTGAAGATCTGGAATGTTTTATTTTTTTACCAAATAGTTTATTTAATTAACAATAATTTAAGCGTATTTTGAATAAAATCGGATGAAAAATAAAGTTTTTATTAAGGATTTTGTGGAACGACAATATTTTCATTTTCATTGCTCACACAGTATATTCGGCGTAAATTAAAAAAATTTAAATTAAAATGACGAGCGACTTGAACTTTTGGGTTTTTTTCGGATGGATCTTCACAAATGAGGAACCAACAATAGTCCGTCATCATTTATTCATCCCACCAGCCTTTGTAGCGTCTCTCGATTTCTTCCATTTCCTGGTGAAATTTTTCACCTTGTTCATCACTTTCGAAGCCAAAGTTCGTGGGGAAAATTTCCAAATGACTGAATATGAAGTGCAAGTGAGCAACATGAAACTTCTATGTTTTCTATGTCTATGGGACAGCCGTGACTGTCAGATTCACTACACCCGTAAAGTTTGGCCTCCACAAGGTTTTGAGTGGGGCCATATACCGAGAAGCACAAATGTACCGTTATCTAAAAAACGGTACTTAGGAAAAAAACATAACAGTGTTTTTCGTGCTCAGGAGGTCCCAATTAACTTATCTAGGAATGTGGAGTTCTTGGTATTTTTTGGCTGTAAACCAGTGTAATTTACCCATTTTATTTCTTGAAATCCTAATTGGAATTACTTGGATTGGTTTTTATTTTATAAATCTAAATAATTATTATATCGGTCTTGGTATCCTTAAACTGGTTTCCTTATAAGAATTAACATCCTTTACGGAATATGTATAAGCACTAGCGGAAATTAACTAGTTTTCGATTCTTGCTACGAAGGTCTTATCAGAGTTCTTTATGTTGTACATATTCATTTTTTACATTATCTATTTAAATCACAATCTATCGAACATAGATTTTGCGAATTATAATCACCCCTATCGTGAATAATTTTCCGTGTGAAATTTTTTCACATTCCACATTATTGCAAACATGAATAAATTCCCCTTATCGTGAATGTTTTTTTTCGCTCCAAATGTGGAAATTTTTCATTGTTTTGTTCACTTTGATTTTGTCTGTGGAATGCATACATAATGTAAGTATTTGTTGTCTAATAAGAAATTTAATGTTCACAAAAAGCAATTTTAGGGCAAAGTCGGTAAATAAATTTCAGAGTGACATTCTTCTAAATAAGATGCAAGGTAACAGATCCATTGCATGTGGATTTGTGAAGATTCCTAAGGACGTAGTAGCAGACTTTTGGGTAGGTTTGGCAGAAGAGCAAAATAGTGCTGGACCTCCTATTAAAAATGTCACCGAATGGAAAAAGGTAATGTATTGCTGCGAATACCATATATTTTTTAATATTTAAGATTCCGATTTAATAGGTATGGTCAGATCAGAAGCGGTATGTTCGTGCTAAAGCTGCGGCGAATATGAAAAACCAAAGAGGTACAGGAGGTGGGCCAAACCTAACCAAATGTTTATCTTCAAACGAACAGTGCATCTATGACCTTGTAGGAATGAGAGAGTGTGTGGAAGGTTTGGAAAACTCCATAATTTTTGGATTGCCAGAGCTTGTTCCTGACAATAAAAAAGAATACGAGTCCTAGACAAATAAAAATACCTCTTATGAATTATACAATGAAATACCTATCTGTTCGAAACAGCTAACACCGCCTCCACGAGATGCCATCTTAAACAAAGAAAGTGGGAAAAAAGATTATTCTTCTAAACGAAAAAGATTAGATCAACAAGACAAAATAAATACCAAGAATGATAAAATAAAGATTACGCCATCACGCAGCCTTAAAAAAGCATTTCTGCGCATGTTGGAACTCTGACGTCACTCAAGCTGTGTTCTCATTGGCTAATAAAATAATATATTCTCACTTGTTTTTTTGCTGTTACTTTGTTTACATTTGCTCACTGCACATTACATATTTGCTCTTTTTCTTCTCTTTTCACTTTATTCTGCTTTTTATTTTTCTTAGTTTTGCAGCATTTAAACAACAAAATTTTAACACTTATATATAATTTTAATTATTTTAATATTATTTATATTTATTTATTATTAAATTTGACACAAAACTCGTTGTTTATTAGACACCCATGTAATCTTTTTTTTTTGAACTCTCTGAGTAAATTAATTACAGGGATGCCAACTTTTACAAAATATATACATTTTTTTGCAATAATTATAAATTTCACATATGATACAGATTTGGTAACCTTTGCGAGGGAACTACTACGTCATCAAACGGTAAATCATGCGCAAGGCGTAATCTTTATTTTATCATTCTTGAATAAATACAGCTGACTTATTGCTCGAGAGGTAAAGAGAATCTATATTCCAAAATTGCAGAATTAACGGATTCAATAAACTGTCATAATAAAGAAATGCAGGTGATAATGAGAAGAGTATACCGGTCGTTGGAAAAAGGTAACGAACTCGAAGCTAAAAAATTGAAAATAGAAGAGCGGCATCATGCGGTGTGTGAGGAACTTCGGTTGAAAGAAGTAAATAATAAAATAGAGAAAAACCAAAGATTATTAGAAATTGAAGAAATGAAACTTCAATTATTAGAAAAACAACAACAGTAATTTAACAAATATTTTTTTTAATTATTGTGCTAATAAGTGATACAATGAAAACTAATTGGCAATTGAAGCAAGCTCACTTATTAGCAAAATAATTTAATCGTTGAAAATAATTTAAAGATTATATTTAGCTTTATTTTGAACAGATCTCAACAAAGTATTTTTATTTATATAAATGTGTAATCAAATTTAATTTTAAAATTATCTTAAGAACGTATCTTTCTTAACAAAAGGTAATTGTACTATAAATATTTAACGTTACAGAAATATACACATGTACAACTGTATATACTTACATAAATCTCAACAAAGTACCTTTATATAAATTAAACATGAAATTGAAGTATCAGTATTATAATAATAAAATTTATTTATAATATAAATAAAAAACGAAACAATTTTTATAACAAGTTCGCAATTTCATTTCTTATATTTTGAGCATTGGTCATGTACCGGTCACTATTGGACGAATATATACTTTCCAAAAATGCCTTCAAAGTCAGTAATATCGCTATTACATTCGCACTTATATGCTAAACATATGTTGTGCAATGCAACACACACATTTATAATTTTAACAGCTTTTTTGGGTTCGTAATGTAGCTCCCTGGCACTTAGCAAACACCTCCACCTTCCCTTTAAAACGCCATTTGTCCGCTCTATTATATTTCTGCACTTCATTGAATTTTTGTTCAATAGAGCCGGGTATAGGAGTTCTGTATGGCGTTAATAATCAAGGTTCCAATGGGTATCCTCCATCACCTTAAAAAAATTTATACAGAATCAAACAATAAATTATATATAAACTTTTTTATTCAATTACCTAATAGCCACACTTTTATTCTTTTTTCTAAATAATTTTTTTCCATCACACTCCTGTAGGAACTGGTATTCCTAATAAAGGAGTCGTGGCAAGCTCCAGGATGTGTGGCATCAACATAGCGTATCCTCATTTTACTATCACATATCTTTAAAACAATAACATTAATTTACAAATATCAAAGTACTTACATATTTATAAAAAAAATATAATAAATGAAACTTACAAGTTTAACATTTAAACTATAGTTGCCTTTCCTGTTGTAATATAAGTGGCAATTCCCTTTTGGGGAAATGATATTGACGTGTGTCCCATCAATGCATCCCACAACACCAGGTATCCCGTATTTGCGATAAAATTCTTGAGCTGTATTTCTATTTTCCTCTTCAGTGGGATAAACTATCCACTTTCCACAAAGTTTTTCTTCTAGCACATCCAATACGTTTGAGAGGATCTCGCTGAAAGTTGACTGTGCCATTCCAACTTGAAAATCTCTGCCTACACCTTTTTGGTAACCTCCTTCTGCAAAAAACCGTAAGCAGGCACAAAGCTTTATAATTGGCGGATATCCAGAATATATAAAAATGCTTCTTTATTTAACCTGTAATGCTGGATAAACCTAAACCAAAAAATCAAATTGAGAGGAGGACAATTTTATTGTATGTATAAGGCTACTTACAAAGAATCAGGTAACTCCAAAGGGTTAGACGCGTCTCGTAAGCGTCGACGAATGATTCGCTGTTGCTTATTTTCTTGCTCTAATAAAAAAATTTGTGCTCCGATTCTAAACATTTTGTATATTTTTTTTTTTTAAACAAAATTTTATAAGACTTTATTTAATTTATATTTAAAGTGAACTGATAGCTTAATTTATAAAGAACAGCTGTTCAGTTCTAAATTTTAAAGGGAAGAAAAATTCCACGGGAAGTTTATGATAGCAATTTCCACGTGAAGGGAAATTGAATTTTCACATGAGCAAAAATTTCACTCACTATTCACGATAGGGGTGAATGAAAATTCTGACAACAGCAAATTCTAAGTGAAAAAATTTAATTTAAATTTTTTAGACTTTCAATCACTCAAAGGTCTAAAAAATATTCGAATTTGATTAGTAATTTCAACAAATGCCTATTCGTAAAAAAATGCAAATGCATATACACCAATACCCCGATTTGCGTCGCTTCAGTTTGCGTCGCTTCGAAGTTGCGTCTTTTTTTAAGTTTCTGGAATAGCCTTAATGACAAATTTTCTGACCTATTTGAAATCCCTCCTGATGTACCGCAAGGCTCAGTTTTAGGACCCGTACTATACAATATATATTGCTCAGATATGCCACAGATTACTGGGATTGAACTTGCTGCATATGCTGATGATACCTGCCTTTATTCTTCTCATATGTTTGGACAGAATATCGTTGATAGCATGCAGTTGGCATTGAACCAACTTATGACATACTTCAATATCTGGAAGATAAAAGTTAATGAAACTAAGACCAATGCAGTATTTTTTAGTCGTAGACGGAATTCGTGTTTTTATCCACAAGGCCAATTGAAAGTGAATGATATTCCGATACAATGGAGTGATAATGTCAAATATTTAGGAGTGTTTATCGACCGTAAACTTATTTTTGATCTGCATATTAGAAAACAAATTGAAAAATTCAATAAAGCTAAGGCTATGTTATACCCGATTATAGCGCGGAAATCATTTTTAAGTCATGAGAATAAATTAATATTAGATAAAACAATTTTTCAGTCAATAGTATTGTATGCTTGTCCTGTTTGGGGGGTATGCGCAAGATGTCACATTAAAAAATTACAAATTTGTCAAAACAAACTATTGAAAATGATGTTAAATCTACCTTGGCATTTCTCAACCAAATCCCTCCACCGAGAAAATAATATACAGTTAATAAAAGATAAAATTAGTATAATTACAGAACGTTTTAAATTATTTTGCAGTCTTTCGGACAACACACTTATATATAATCTTTACGCATAAGTAAAAATAAAAAATAGGTGAAATTAAATCAGAGGTTTTTGTATTAATTTTCCTCTGAAGTCAATTAAATTTTTCTCTAAAACTTTATTCTTTGTTCTAAAGATTTTCTAGATGAAAAGTTGATAAACTGAAACTATAACTCTGTAAATTGTGTGATAACATTTAGGTTAAGGAATACATATTTTAAATAAATAAAAATAAAAAAAAAGTTTCTGGAATTTCAATGTTGCGTCGTTTTTGTTTCAGTTTGCTCGCAGGGCTTCGAAGTTGCGTCGTAAATCCTTCGATTTGCGTGGTTGATATGAAAATGTTTTTACAAACTTATATTTTTATTTTAATAAAATCTGTTATTCAAAAAATAATAAGAAAATATATTGATTTAAAAACCCTTTTTCTAAGCTAAAATGTTTAAAACCTGTATTGACTAAACGAAAATCAAATACGTAAACAATTGAAAATTCTGCTTCAGTTTGCGTCGTTTCGGTTTGCATCTCATTTTTTCAGTCCCAATTAGCGACGCAAACTGGGGTATTGGTGTATTGTAAATGTAAAGACACCACTGTCACCTGTAGACACTGGATTAAATCAAGAGTAAAAATGATGTGACTTTTTTTAAAAAAAATTAAATTGGTTTAAATCAAATCAGAAAAATGATATAATTGTTCGACCTGTTTCCAAATTATTCATATAATAAGCAAATACTTTTTTTAAGCTCAAGGTCAAGTTTATTTTCAATTTAATAGTCAATATTTCGATATCCTTCGGATATCATCTTCAGGATTTAAAAATTATATAAAAACAACAAAATTAAAATTAATATATGTATATGTGTATCACTGCACCGTCGTTGGTGTTGTAATGTAATTAAATTGGTTTATTTAAAAATTCAATCACATATTGAGTGTTTTGATGAGTTAACTGAAAGATAAATATTAATCTGTTCAGTGATTGGTAAGCTATACTGCTAGTATAACAACCGCAGGTTGAATCTCTTCAAATATTGTATTCTGTTATCCTACATTGTACATTTTTGTGCACATTCTTTTTGCATACCAGTCTAATATACGAATATTAGCGTTTTGACATGATTTTGTTAAAGTAATTCATTTTTAAATGAGTGGCCTAACTTAAAAAAGAGGATAAGAAATTTTTCAAGTTTTAATTACTTAGTACTAAAATATCCACAGTACTCATAGAGAGTTACATTTTAATAGACAACTCATGCTATATTTTTGATCTTTCAAATGAAATTTAATATTGAACTCTTTTGACTTTGGCTGGCAAGAAAATCGAATTTATGACTTTTCATTTCTTCTTTTGCTTTTTGTAAGCAAAGATTAATTTCGTGGTAAGAAATGAAGAATAGAGAAACCAAACTGAATTGAAAAAAAAGAATATTATTTTTTTTGGAATGCACATATGCATGTGTGTACTTGTATATGTGTGTTTTGCACGAAAAGGTATGTACATACAGAGAACTTTTTTCTAACATTTTCTATTCTTTACATTTTTTGTTTTCTCACTAAAGTGCAAATGTCGAGTTCACGTTCGATTTTGTTGTTTTCGTAACACTGTTAATAATGTAATAGAGTAATAGAGAGCTAAACTCTTTACAAAGAAATTAAATGCATACCACGTTCTTTTTTAAATTTTCTAAAAAAGTTTTTTTCCTATTGTTTATAAATACGTATTAGACGTGTGTTAACAGTGTTTGCCAGGGTAAAAGTGTTTTATATTTTATGCTTATTTTATATATTGTATTTACTTGGAGTCGTATGAGTAATTTTGATTGCATTTACGTTAATGGTAAAAAAAAAACAAATTTATGTATATAATTTTATGTTTAACCTCAAGCAATTGCATTGAACTACTTTTAAAGATAATAATAAAAAGTTTAAAATCTATTTTTTATTCTAGTACCTGTACAGGGCGTTTTTATTGTAGAACTTGAGAATTAAAAATTATAATGCAAACAGAAATATTGTTGAAATGTATTTTTGTTTAATAAGATCTGGTAAATACCCAGCGGAAAATAGTGCTTACCTGTAATTTATTTTGTAAGGGAGAAATTGTAAACAATCTCTTACTCGTGTTCATCAATAAGGCATGATTTTTATATGAAATGAGCCGCTAAAATGCAATAGAAATGCAAGTTTATTGCTACCGGTAAGCAAATAGTATAAAAAATCAAGAATAATACCTTATCCTGTAGCATATTTAGAAGCTTCAATGTATAAAAAAAATATAATGCTTCCATTATTATATACAGCTAGCTTAAACCCGGAGTGCTTTGCTACACCTACCACTATCATTTGTCCACATTTTTCACTGACGATTTTTAGTGACAACGGAGAAATTCAGACCAAATTCTAAAACTCTAATTGTTACTGATTTCAAGATATACTGAACTCAATAGTTACTTTCTCTGGAATATATCACATCTTCTTGTCCGCCCTTTTTTCTACTGATAATTTTTAATGACTACGAAATCAATCACACTAAATTCACAAATGTTGAAAAGGAGAGGAGCTAGAATACATCCTTTAATAAATTCTGTGTTCATTTCATAAAAGTAATGAATGCTAATTGTTTCTAATACAAATTCTTAATACACCATATGTCCTTTTCGTCAATGTTGAAATCTTTCTAATTGTCATAATGTGCTCCATCAAATGGTTTTTCTTAGACAATAAAGCAAAAGAAGACAAGAAATTGTATGTGCCCATAGCTTGACTAAAAATAAACTAAGTTCTGCAATTAGATTCTATATGTATACATTTTTTATACAATCCTTAAGGTATAACTCTCATATATATTTTTATTTTTCTATACAATTGTTCCTTTAGTAAAAATATAACTTAGAACACTCTGGTTTTGAAGCCAGCATTTACGCTTTAATTAATACTCTAAGAACACTTTTTTTAACTGATATGTTTAAAAGCCTTTTTTCTACGTAATTTCTTACAACACTTTTCGTTTAAAATTGATTATTTTAATGTAAACTAAGCATTTCATTGTAAAATTCTCACTTAAAGGTTGGCAAATACTTAATATATAATCATTCTGTTCAACCACTAGGTAATAAGGAAATAAGTTCATACATGTTAAAAAAATATAACAAAAAATAAGAATAAATATAAAAACCCAAAGAACCTCAAAACTTCAATTTCAATATAACACTATAACACCTACGACCATAACATGTGGGCGCCAATTTTGATTTTGCGATATTAATACAAAACAAATGCATTTTTTCCTCATTTTATTTTATTTCAGTTCAGTTCATACCAAACTTTACAAATATATTTATATGTATTGTAGTATGTCTATATGTATGTACATACATATGTTTGGTTCTTTATTTAGTTTATGTTGTTGCTTTGGAAGTTGTAACATACCAAGATTTTTTATATGAATGGTGGTGTATAGAATGTACATTTGAAGCCTGCCTCTACTACAAATACTTACCACCACCATCACTATAACCAATGAATGTGTTTCTTAATATTTTTACTATAACATTATTCCTTCTAATCTATATGACTTTGAAAATATCTTTTAGAAAGGTGTTTTAAACGATGCTGTTTTTTCAAGTTCAATTTGAAATAAAATAATATTTGTGAGATTAATTACGATGTAGAGTAACCATATAGAAATATTTTTAAGATTGCCTGAAAATATGCTAATTTTTTCTTTTAAATATTTTTCTTTTAAAAGCAATAGTATTTCGAATCCCGTTGTTCCAGAAAAAACACAGCAAATATATGATTTATTATATTCATTACACCTATTAACCAGGTATTGACACCGAATCTGAACCTCATTTTAAATACTTTGTACCCGAACCAATTGAATCTAGAAGTAGTTCATATGGTTCGTAAAAAAATAAAATACCGGTTATTTTTAACAAAAAAATAAAAAAAAACGTAACAAAAAAAAAAAAAAATGCAAAATAAAAAATATAGTATATCTACCTGATAAATTTTCCAATATTTAGACAAGTTATCGGACCTTTAATAAATAGGGTACTACTTGTAAGTGTAGGAGAAAAGTGAGTGTGTGAGGAAAAGTTATCTCGCTGATAGAAAAGTTAGTACGCATATATTTTTTTGATACTATTAAATTTAAAAATAAATATACATTTGATACTCCTAGTTAAATATTTAACAAAAACACGTATGTTAACGTTTCTTTCAATGTTGTTTTATCATAGGCGTGGAGGTGATGATGGAATCTTGTCATCTGCGACTATACATACACATATATAACTGGCCTTTACAACCCTGTGTCAGGGTTACGTCCGTAATCCAGGGTTGTAATGGCCAATTATGTATGTATGTATTTAAAAACAGATAGGAGTACGAGTAATAAAAATAAATAATATAAAATTTTTGAATTATTAAATGAAAACAGTGAGTTTTGTGAGCTCATGAAGCATCGTAAATTCAGTATTAAAAAGCTAAAAAGATATTTTTAAAGCAAATGGCTGGATTCATGTGCAGTACAAAATGCGGATATATGTATACAATTATATCTTTAAACGAATCAAATTCTATAATTAAGATTTTAGTCAAATATAACACATCTTCATTATAACCCTCTTTACTTAATATGTTAAAAATTCTATTCTAACATTTATTTGGTATGTTACCACAAAGAGAACACATATAAGACGCAGACATACCTGCACCACCTTAGTTTTCATTTCTAATGTGTATTGCTCTCAAATTGCAGAAGAGTAATTGTGGAAAACAAAAATATGTGTTTTTTACTACTTTTTTCTTTTTGCACTTATTTTAGCTAAGGTTTGAAATGTGTCTGTGGTTGTGGTTGTTGTAGCTTGTCCACCTAAATGCTCTGTATTTCTTGTTATTGTTGGCTGTTAAATGTCTAACAACAAAATGTACGCGCGTGAGGAAGTGACCAAATGAATGAGTGTTTTCAGTTTTTTGTACATACTCGTACACATGCATATATTTTTATTAGATTTTATTCATTTTATTTTATTACTCGTAGAGTCATTGTACATACATATTTATGTGCATATATCAGTAAAACAAAGTTATTTATGTCTATTGGTCTATTGCATTCTATATTTAAAAGAAATTTAGAGAAATTGGTTCAAGCGACTGATGTCACTGCATTATTTACAAACTTCCCTATGATTATATTTAGATGAAGGAAACATTTCAATAATGATTTTTATCAATTAAATTTTAAAGTATTGATTATGGATTTCTAAAAACAAGTTTATTTCTGGGAAACATGTTTATTTATTTCGAATCGAATTCTAAGATCAATTTTATAACATCTTTCTTGACGTTGTCGTTAAAGAAATACATATAGATTTCTAAATTTTCTAAAATTTGCTTGGTTAGTGTGTTGGCTTACTAAGACGGTAGCACCGGGTTCAAATCTCAGTTCTGACATCTTGAAAAAAAAAAATATGAAAAAATTATTTCTTTCGGCGACTACGTCTCAGCAGTCTTCTGACAAAAGCTCTGGGAGTAATTAATTGCCATGTAAAAGCTTCTCAAATCTGTCGCTTGGACTCGACTTTAAACTTTAGGTCAAGATATTCATGGATAAAAATTAACACACACAACATAAGTGCCGCCAGAGTCTAGGCCGTAACCCTGATACAGGGTTGTAATGTTCAATTTTGTATGTGTGTATGTATGTATGTGATACATATACCCATCGAAAGATCACACATACCTCTTTCTGACTGTATTATTAGTTTAAAATCGGTAACTTTTCGACCAAATTGTTACCAATTTAGTGAAAAATAAAAACTTGAAAAACTGGCTTTTTAAACGTAACTCAAGACTTGTAAGACCTTTCGTATATTTTTGACTATTTTTATCAAGAATGTTTATAGCACCGTGCTATCAGTCATATTAAATTAAAGCAGCCATATAATTTTTTTCTATTCAAATCATACTCTACCGTAGATAATCTGCATAAATCTATTGAAAACAAAATTATTCAAAGTCTTTTATAAAGAGACCCAAGATCAGTTAAATAATAAAAAAAAATAGAAAATAAAAATTAAAATACTTTTGTATCAATACACCTTCTAGGAAAAAGAAAATCAATATGCCATTACATGAATGAATAATGAAATATTTTCAAAGATATTCCCACAATGTGTTTAACTTATAAATCAAGAGCACGAAAAATAGGAAAAACTAACAAAATCTGCCAAGCCAAACAAAAAAAGAAAAAACTATGCATTAAAAAAATTATATCCCAAGAAACAATATCAATACTCATTCACTCATGCAATCGTAAACAAATCTATAAAAAGAAAAATTAGATTTCAACGATTGCCAACTGTTTAACTACAATGTGGATATGTTTGTTAACTCTTCAAAAATCTTTTTTTTTTGTATTATTGTAATATTTTTGAACTTGACCAATGCAAAGGATTAAGAAAAAAAAAACAACGCTTTAGAAAATATAATGTGGTATTTTTGCAAAAGTGTGATTGCTAGAGATGAGATAAAATAGTAATAGAAATCGATACGACAAAAAATAATGTTGTAAATTTTAAACTTAAGACTTAATATTTAACAAAAAACCAAGTGAAAAGAAAAAAATATTGGAAAAACTAAAAAAAATGCATCTAAAAGCCATTCCTTTTTTCCAAATGTTTAGGCAAAGAAATATAATGAAAAATAAATATAAAAGCAGAAAAAAAATTAAAGCTTGAAAACTTTAGACAGACGGACATACGTATATACATATTATTCTATACTACGTTTGAATATCAAACAACATAATAAACATATCTTCTCGTACCAAGTGTATTATGTAGTAACATCTTTTCAAACAACCACAAACTACAGCAGTTACAAACAACATTTAGAACAACGATCTCAAAAGATGGAAAGAAAAATGAAGAGTCGAAAAAAAAAACTGGAAGAAAAAATAAAAATGAAACGAAACTAAACACGATCATAATCTATTTTATCATTAATAATTGAAATTTTTACCTAAAAATATATTCAAAAATGTCTTTTGCAAAAGTTGCGACATAGCAATTCTATCTGCAATATTCCTTATGCATTTTTATTTTCTAGCAGCAACCAACAACAATACTTAATACATACATATACACTCCCATACTCAATGCTCAAGAATATATTCATGTACAAAGGACAACATTTAAGAAATACAATACTTTTAATACAGAGACAGTATCAAAAAGATAGTAATAGCGGGAAAGAAGGAGAAGAGCCCCATACAATTTTAAAATTATACAAAGATCGGCTGGGTTTTAAGTAACTATGTGAGACTTGAATGTTGTTCAACTATACGGCTACATCACCTGAAGCTATAGTCAAAAATTACGAAGAGATTTACAGATGTTCTACAACGAATGCTTGAAGCAAATTCTTCGACGTAGTTCACAAATGATCAATTACTCCGGATAACTAATCGTACATAAATTGGATACAAAATTCGTAAGCGAAAAGGGGCACTGATTGGACAAACATATATACATATCGTCATATTAAATGTAAACGGATGTAACTACACAAAATTTCGAAATTGAGTTTTTTAGTAATTATGGTTCGTTTTATCAAAATACTTGTTCGTGCAAATTTTTAGATTCCTACGATCAAAACTTGCGATTTTATTATCGAAATCCAAACGGACGTAACTACATGTACGTGTATTACTAAATCCAAGAAGACATAACTACATACATATTTATATGAAAACCTTAGATACAAACTCATTTGTTGTATATAGGGATGCTAATCCTTATATCTCGATCCTGGGAATTATGATTTTCAGGATTTACAAAATTTTTGGTTTTAAGGGTTTTTGCTTCTTCCATAAAAAAACAAAAAGTGTAGTTGCGTCCGTTTGCATTTAATATGACGATATGTATATTGACATCGCTAGACAACTGCTCGGTTGTAATTCATAGGCCAATATTTATTCTGACAGGAATCGAAATACATTAAATAGGATGAATAAGAACGAATGCTAGAACTCACACAAAGCGACCGAACTTAGATTAAAACAAATATTTAGAGAAAAAAGATAAAGATAAAATTGTCTCCCTAGGATGCTATGTTGAATAGATAGAACGCCGTTGGATATAAATAAAAACGCTAGCAATATCGTCGTGGGGGAGTTTATATGCTCTATCCGCCATTTTATACATATATCTCGAGTTAATGATGCCAATTTAGGTTTTTGACGCCAAACTTTTTAAAATCTGGAATCCGTTTTTGGCTATATATCTCCGAAACTGGACGAGATAGCCGAAAACGAATTGCAGACTTGACAAATTTGGGGTCGAAAACCTAAAGTGGCATTATTAACTCGAAATATATAAAAAATATAAAATGGCGGATAGAGCACATAAACTCCCCCACAACGATATGGTAAAACCTGTCCTGGGGGACCCAAGCACTTACAACGCTGTTTAAGCCTAATGCAAATTTTTGGTTCTGCTCAGTTTGGAAACTGGTAAATTTTGAATTTTTTAAAACAGGATTAAGTTTTTTGAAAATAATATACAAATGCTTGCCGTCTATGAAAATAGCAACGAGGGATCGATAACTTAAATTTTAATGAAAAAAAAGGAATGTCTAATGAAGCAACTGGGTTTTTAAAAGTAATAATAGTTATGGTAATAATCCGAAGTAGCTGAAATAGACAGCTGTTTCAAAAATATTTGAAAAACTTATTGCCGATTTTTTTGGTCAACATATCTTTCGTGATTATCATCATAATTGAAAAAAGGCTGCTCAACAACAATTACAATTAAAGTCTCTAATTAAAGCTGATTTACTGAATAAAAGCAAACTATTGCTACTTATGCGAATTTCAGCTATAGATTTTATCAAGCAAAATGTATTGTTGGTTAGGTGGTGAAGCCCCATTGAAGGATAAGGTCATATTTAGATCACTAGTTAGGCCCCTTGTGATACCACAAGTGTTACATTTGGGTATCATTTGAAAACTCGACTCCAAAATAACTCCTGCTATTGTGGAAAATATTGGTATATAAAGAGTTTAGTTGAAAATGACAGTTGAAAATTGTAAAGTGAAGGATCGTCCATTCCTCAGAAAACCGAGTCTAGCTAACTATCGATAAGGTACGATAAATGGCCACACGATTTAGGAACACAAGAACACGATATTGAACTTTGCTATATGCCTATCGGAGTATATTCAATCTAACCGAGGGCTCAGAACAATTTAAACTAGCTTAAGACATATTTGAAGAACATTACCAGCAAAATATATTATATTCCCCAAGGCGTCCATCTTGGTTCATTTCTCTTGACATTGTTTTTTATGATTTTCCCAACGTTATCAACCTTGTTAATATCTTCTTCCCTTTTAACATTCCACTAAGTTTCACTATTTTCAAAGTAATCTCAATAACTTAGTTTTATGATTCAAAAACTAAACGATGAAGTCGAATATTAAAAAGTTCCAATATATGAAGTGCACAACAAGAAATGTTATTGATGGTTATTATTCACTTGAAGGTAAAAAAATGGCGATGGTATACTCAATTATTGAGACCATGGAACTGATTTCTACATTTTTATACATAAAACCCATTTTGTATGAAACACGTTGTCGAAAGTTATGTCAAACCAAATCGATTTTCTTTAGACTGCAAACAAACTTATAACTTCAACATACATAACAGACCACAAGTGTGCTTTTGTTTATGTAGTTCAAATCCTCCTCTTAAAATTTTTCTCAACCACTCCTGTTTATTTTACATCAATCTGTACCATCAAGGAAATGCTTATGAAAAAACCCTAAATCTATCTGTGCAAACTTACTGTAAGCACAGTTCCACCTTCACTTAACACACAAAACAAAAAAAAAAAGATATAACAACAACAATACTATAAAAAAGAAGAAGCTTACAGAAAACTATCAGCCGGCAGAAGCTATAGAAAAACCCATCCACAACTTCTAAAAACCTATATATAAATGCCTACGATAAAACGAGTATTATAAAGTTCTCTTAGCACACGAAATCAAGAAAAAAATGAACGCCGACTGAACAACGAACATAACGACTGACAGATTCAGGACTTTATTTTACAATAAAAAAAAAAAAAAAAAAATACAAAATAATAGTCAAAGCGAGAATAAAACTGAAGGCAGAGCTTTTAATGAAAATTTTGTCTTTCGCAACCTACAACAAACAAATAGCAACAAAAAGAATAACAATATCAACTTAAATATCTGATGCAGCAACTGCAAAAAGAAAAACAAAAAAAAATACGGTGACTATCTCAGCTAGTAATGCCGTGTAAGACTTTAACAATTGGCTGGGCAAACTTAAAAGCCAACGTAAGGAGAAAACGAGAGTAAAAGAAGACTCACAAAAGAAAAAAAAAAAAAAACAATCATTAAAAGCAATATAAACTCTGCAATAAAATGTAAAGTCTTTTTATGTCATTGTTATTATTTCTGCTGTTGTTGCTGGTGTCCTCTGAAACAGTGCGCAGCAGATATCCAATATAAGAGCAAGTAGGAGATGAAAAAGGAGTTTGTTAGTAATAATTTTGTATTGCATTTAAGTGCATGAGCAACAATAACAGTAATAGCAGCAGCAATATCATCATTTTAAAGATGATGATGATGATGTTGATCATCATCATTATTTTCATTTTTGTCCTAGACTTTGTCATTATAAGCTGCTGCATGAAGGTATGCATGCAAGTATGTAGCCTATAGGGGCTTCTCAACTGCTCTATACACTTCAATAAAAGCAGCACCAGCACCAACTATAGTACTCATAATAACAACAACAGCAACAACAATATTAGTAATCATCATATAGCGACAACATTACAACAACAATAACAACGAAAATAATTCAGATTCCAATAACAAAAATAGGTTTTTATTTTATATCTTTAAAATCTGTACAACAAGTTAGAAAGTATATTTAGTTCCAGAAAGGTTTTATATCAAAATGCTTTTCTTTCCGAGTTACGGCCTAACAGCACTCATATTGTGTGCTTCAATTTTTATCCAAGAGTACCGGGACCTACAGTTTAAAGTCGAACCCGAACAACAGACTTGAGAATCTTGTTAATGGCAATCTGTTACTCTCACAGCTTTTGCCAGAAGACTCTTAAGCGGTGGTCGCCGAAAGAAGTATTGTTTCACATATCTTTTTTCAAGAGATCAGAGCTGGGGTTTTAACCCGGAGCTCTAGTCTAGTAAGCCAACACACTACATACTATCCTACGGTGAGGAAAAATCACCTCCCAGGCAGTATGGCTTTTTGAATGTTGCCTACAAAAAAAAAAACTGTTCCAACAAAATAAATGAAATGTGGTACAACTTTTAGGTTGATTTTTAAAATAAAACATCGCTTTAAGATGAAATTTAGCTCCAAACCAAAGTACATACTTGGACAACATGCAAAAAAAATAGGCTTCTTAATAAAATGACTTAAAAAATGGCCCCAAAAATAAATGAAACGAAAATTTATAGTAAAAAATGAAATAATTGTAAAAGATGTTGCCAATTTTTAGGTAATTTAAAATTTTTGTTTTTAAATAAAATTTTATAATTCATATTGGGGCGATTACCTCAAAAATGGGGTAATTATTCATTTAGATCCTTGGAGCCTTTCCTTTTCCTTCCTTTAATAAAAAAAGAAAAAAAGGCCAGTATTATACCTTCACGCTTGAATGACCAACAGCAATTGCATAATTGTTACATGTTGATTGTGGTTAATGCTTTCGCTAAGTAGGTATAACGTGTTATCTTTCAAATAGGTGGCGCTTTTTCTTCTGATTATTCGTTTTTTGTTGCCAATGGTGAAGGTTAATTAGAGTGGAATGTCAGGGAACGGTTTCGTTGTAGATGAACTTCTTGGAGAGGGGAGGCAACCTATTATTTTTAAATTATAATTTTGTAAAACCGCAAACTAACTTTTTAATTTTTTCACCTTTGCTAGGATTTGAACCTGTTCCGTTTGAGTTTTGTGCGAATGCTCTACCCACTATACCACGCATCCCCCATCCATTAAAACTTTGATACAATCTTTCACTTTTTGAATCATATAAGGACATGTTTCTCAACAAAACAATGCCTATTAGCGCAGACATATTATCTTTCGGCACTCTTTTGTAGAAATCAAATATTGAAATTTTATATATTTTTCTGTACATATACTTGTAATGATTTAGTCGAGGTATTGTCAAACACAACACATTCTATCATACTCTCCTTTTCTTACCATCATTGCATTTTTTGTAATTGTCATTTTATTTTAATGAATAATTGAATTTTTTATTTTTGTCTTCTTATTCCATTTTATCCACATCAGTTGATATCGCCGACATGAGAGACTACAGCCATGGCGGTTAGAAGGCACCGCCAAAGCAAACGTATAAGTTTGTTGTTACATGGTCTAGAAATCCGAGTTCGAATCCTAGCAAGAGTGATAATTTTTTAAATTAATTTTATTTCGTCTGACGATATATATGATTTCTTCAAAATCCCTAACTAAATAGTAAATTAATAGTTTGACGAAACAAAATTAATTTAAAAAATGATCACATTTTCTGGGATTCGAGATAGTGAGACCTAGTAATAGCATTTTAAAAATCAAAAATAGTGATTTATTTGAGTACCTAGTAGTCTTGTCAGTAGATTATACAATGCATCTTTAACCAAATAAATCACTTGCAAACAGTGCACAGTTTTCTTAATTTTTCTAAAAATCCGAGTTAGGATGCCAGCAAGTCTTTCGAGATTTGGTCTCTTAAGCATTTCCACTTTTATAGCGCTCTCAGAGTTCAGTCTCTATATAGTAATTTTATAATTTTTTTTTTTTTTTGATAAAAATTTACCCTTACGTTTTTATTTTAAAACCCTGCTACTCACCGTCGTAAAACAAACGTTTAAAAATATTATTTCGTTAAAGGCTTTGCTAGATCCGGCAAAGTCAAAACATAGTCCTTTCTTCTTGCCATTATGCTTTATACAACTGATATGTGTGCTTGTGCTAAGTTAGACATTGCGTGTTTTCGTAATATTCCTCAACTGATAAAAATGTGACCAAGCAAGGCAGTCAACATCAAATTCACCATCACATAGATAAAATGTTTGCTTAGTTTGTTACTCACTACTTAAATGACCGTCTCGCTGGGCTAGTTGCATGTGTGTGTTTGTGATGTTCAATAATGTATGGATTGTACCTCAGTGCTGTTACTATCTCAGCAACAGTATACATTCTGCCACTACGAAAACCAACAGGGCAGTGTCAATATTTTTGCACTAACCAACCACACACAATATAAATGGGTATGCTACAGTCAGCATATCTATTCATTATATAGAGAATAGAATTATAATAAAGAAAAAAAAAATATTTTATTTCATTTGCTTAAAAAATACTCGTGTTGCAATTTTTTTTTTTTAAAAAATTTGTATTTTGTACTGTACGGTACCTTTTAGTTGTCCTTCAGCTGCCAATAGTGTGTGCATTTTTCTAACTATTATATTAAAGTATTTTACGTTAGACATTCATAAATTTTGTATGAAGGATAGAGTAGAGGTATACACTGCTTTAGACATTTTCATTCCACAATTTATACAGCGACAGTTTTTCTTTCTATTGCTTTTTACTGCTGCCGCTTTATTCATTATTGCAGCAGCCAACATACTTACTATAACCAATGCCCAAAAAATGTGTGCTTTTGCTTTTTTTATAACTTTTTGTTTTTTGGGAAGAGTGAGAAAAGTAATGGAAAATGATGACGACGATGATGATGATGAACATAAAAAAGTGGAAGCTTTGCAAATCATGAGCATTTGCCTAAGTTGCATTCGATAATAAACACCAATTGAACAGTGGCGTATTTGTTCCAACCATATAAAGAATACAAGATTTAAGAGAGTAAAACTTGAAAGTTTAAATGATTCTTAAAGAAATTATTTAGGATTAATTCTATTAACAATTTATTCAAGAAATTGATGACCTTAATGATGACCATTTCGCTAGTGCTTAACCTGCTCATCAGAATATATTTTTCATAATTTTCAACTAAACTTTAAGACACTTATGTTTCAAACTGTATAAGCTAAATGAGAATCATTGAGAAAAAATATTAAAGTCTAAATGAACAAAGTGACCCAATAAGTTTTTAGAAAATTTCAAATTACTACTTGTATGTTGGAAAATATTTTAAAAGTTTATTTAAGTTACGAATACTTTTTATTGATTATAAAAAATATAATCCATAGTATTAGCCTGTAGTCGCCGTGGTTTAGTAATTAGTGTGTTGGCTTACTAAGACAAAAACTTCGGGTTCAAATCCTAGCTCAGTCATCTTGAAAGAAAAAAAAAAATGTGAAAAAAACATATTTCTTTCGGCAACTATCTCTCAGCAGTCTTATAACAAAAGCTCTGAAAGTAACTGGTTGTCATAAACAAGCTTTTTAAATATGTCGTTCGGAGATGACTTTAAACTGTAGGTCCCGATACTCATGGATAAAAATTACCACACACACAACATGGGTGCTGAGAGAAACTAGGCTGTAACCCTGAAACAGGATTCTAATGGCTAATTATGTATGTATGGATTTATTATCCTTTTTTAAGGAGTCTTTTTTATTTTTTTCGCATATTAAACGCTTCTCTGAAAATTTTCTGTAAAAAAAGAAAATTGTTAAATAAATTCTTTATTATTTTTCTTTTTCGTTTATTTCGTTCTTTATTGTTGTTTTCATTACAAATTTCAAACCGTTACAAAAAAAAAAATATTTAAATTTAAACAATTAATTAATTTTTTGAGAAACTACTACTATAACTTCATGGACTTTATTAACGAATGTGAACTTGAACCATACAGGAAAAGTGTAGACTAAAAACAAAAAATCGTTTTTAAAAGAAATTTAATACATTTTTATAAGTTCTATAGATTTCAAGAAAAAATTTTTCTTCAAATTTTACCAAATAATTTGTACTTATTTTTACAGACTCTTACCCACTACCAATCACAAATACCGCCACTGATTTTTATTTATGCGCAAGTAGTTCAAGTGTTTTTCCGTTTTTAAGCTTAACGTTTTTTTATTTTTTATGCAACCTTCTCTCTTCCATTATATGATGTTCTTGTAACGAGTTGCGTTTATATTTCTTTTATAAAAAAACATTTTTGAACATTTAAAGTCATAAAAACGTTGAAGTGGTATAGCCTAAGGAAGAGCAAGTATTTAAAGATCGAATTCTTTGGTAATCGATGAGTTTTCGAAAAACTTTAATACCAAATGTACGTAAAAATAGAAGAGAATTAAAACAAGCCTTCCAGATATACCATTTGTTATTATTCTTTTTTTTTCTTTTTATTATTTTAGCATAACAACATGAAACAATTCTAATAATAATTTCTATTTTATTGTTTAATTAAAGAACAATAAAAAATACACCATTATCATGATACGAGTATTTCATAAGTCAATAGAATGATAACAATTCATATACTTACTTACTTGCAGGCATTGAAAAACAAAAAAGAAAATATTAAAACTCTTTAAGTATGAAATACTTAGTTTTCAACTGAAAAACTCTTGCGTACACGTATGGGATGTAGATGATTTGTAAAGTAAATATTTGTTTTGAAAATATTTATTTTTCTCGCCTTTAAAAGCGTTACGTAGAAAAAGAAAAACAAAAACAAAAAGAAAAAAAGTAAGAATCCAAACAACAACAGGTAAACAAATATGAAGAGTAGAGTTATTTCTTTTAAAGTAAATTTATACGTGGTGTAATTTAAAATTGTTTGAAATTAGTCTCTAAGAAAGAAGGTGTACACTGTACATGAATGAAACGATGCACTAATAACATGACATATCACAATAATTTTATCGTCTGTGGCTGTAAAAGTTTTAAACGACGTTTGCGAAGTGTTTTGTTTGTCCGCAACTAGATGCGAAATGGACTAAACAAGGATTACTTAAGAAAGATTATTAGGCAAATTCTAATTCCCCAACGGTGTCTAATATGTGGGATAATCATCTTTACGTGGTGTAGAGGCTTACACTGCAAGGACTTAACTGGCTGAGCTGGCAGAGAGCAATAGCTCTCTGGCAGGGTCTCCCATACCAGAAAGGCAGTTGAGTAGCAGTTACTAAGAATTATCCCAGGAGATAATTGGATCAAGGAGAACAACAACAGCATCATCTCCAATATAATTATGATCTTTTACTCATCCTCTAATTTAAACTTTATCAATCAACAACGAACAGGTTCGCATTCGTAATGTAGGACCTTCTTTTTTTTCTGACTGATATCAGATATGATAATAGTAAGTTTAAATCAAACGTCAACAGGCCTCTTCCTCCCTTCCCCTCATATTTACCTAGACCAGCACAATGTACTGCATTAGAAGGGGTCATCCCTGAGTGCTAACCTCAATAAAAAAATCGTAATAATTAGAAAATAACAATAAGTAAACTGTTACAGCCTTATTTATAATAAAAAATTATCAGGTCATTGTACACAGTAGCTATGTTTATCATACCTATACGTAGAAATTCTTGCTCAAATGTACAAGGTATTTAATTTTTTGGATTCTCTGATAAGTTATCAATAATATCAGTCTATAGGTGGTGATAAACTTGCCAGTTGTGTGTCCCATATGCTAACGAGTTGCTATCTTTTCATTATACATACGGCCGTTAGTTTTTTCGAAAAAATAAAACTCTTTTTGTTGGTTATATTTAAAAATTTTTTTATTCGTTAATAAATTATCAACCAACTTTTTCGGAAAAATTCAAATTAAAGGTTAAAAAGTAATTTTTCTTATTATCACTTACAACTGTTACGGTCCTTGGACAATTTAAATTTGTTGCTCTGAAGTGTCAAAAACTATTTTTGTATATTTAAGTTTTTTTTCGATTATTTTTCAATTTGCCCTCGGCTTATATATGAAGAAAAACTTTTGAAAATTTCTTTTACATATTAAATGTACGTTAGTTCTTCTTTGGAAACAAAATTAAAAAAAGTAAAGCAACAACTATAACTAAAATAACAATAATAATGCAATAACAACGACAACAACAGCAACAAAACTTAGACTGTGACTAACGACAACGTCATTGTGTTATCAACAATGCTATGTCAACCTTACTTACCCACAAGGAATTCCTTGGTAAACTTAAAAAAAACCTGAAAAAAAAAAAAAAAAGAAAAATCATAAGGAACTCAAAAGACAAGATGACCATGCATTTGTGGATTAAGAGTGTGATAAACGTTTCTTTTTTTAAATTTTATTTTGTATTATTGTTGTTGCTGTTACTTTATTTTCCCTCTTAACAATGATCATATGTGAGACTGTGTATATGATTTTTCTTACACTGTTCATTTGTCGTTTGAATAAGAAGAAAAAAAAAAAACGAAATCTTTGAAAAAATGCTAAGAAAATATAGCTTTAATGGTGATGGTAAAGCCTACATTTGTTTTTTTTTTCTACAAAAAATAAAAAATACATTAACAGAACAACAAAATTACTATAGAGTAAAAATATATAAAAAAAAATTAAAGCAACTTAACAAGATAAACATAACAGATGAAGTAGTATATGATGAAGACGGTGATGGTGATGAAGAAAAAGTAAAATAATAATACACCCATAAAAATATAGAACCCCTTACAGTAGAAAGCAAAATGCTGCACTATACAGCTTGTCATTGTTAAAAAAATATAACCCGAAAATAGTTACTCTACTCATTGCCGTATATTGGTCCCAAATGACTATATACACAAAAATGGAGGCGATTTTTGGCCAACTTATGTCACCACAACACGCATAGACGTAATGTCAACCAAGCTTATGAAGTTCCATCACTAAAATATCGTTATTAAACTGTTTCTCTTCGACCCGAGTTTTTACTTCATTAGTCATGAATCCATTACAAGGCTGAATATGAAAAGTGTCAAAAAAGTGTTTATTATTTCCAACATATCCAGCTTTACTTAGACCCGCTTGCAATGTCAATGTATGGGACCTATGTGGTTTATATTATTGTTTGGTTAAAGTCTGAAATCGCGTGTATGTGGGGGTATAGTGGTTAGAGCGCTTGCACAAAAACTTAAACAACATAGGTTCAAATCCCAGCAAAGGAGAAAAAATAGAAATAAAATTTTAGGTTTTTTCGAAAATATACTTAAAAAAATAAGAGGTTTCCCCAACAAAGAAGTCCGTTCACAAGAAACCGCTCCCTGACATTCTACTTTATTCCACCTGCCATCAACAACGAATGATCAGGAGAATAAGCGCCACCTACTGGGAAGTAGTAGATACGAGTAACAGCAACCCACATAGCGAAGCCCATCACAATAATCAATATCTAACGACAGATGGGGCAATTGCGGTTGGTCATTCAAGGCTGAAAGCATAAACAATGGCCTTGGAGTGATCAAATCAGTTGACAGCAATAGAAAGAAAAAACGCTATCTCTACCTATCATTTCAAATTCCAGTACAATGCACAGCATGAGTAGAAATTTACTCCCCTGAGTACTGGTCTCAGTAAAAAAAATTTGCTTAAGTCCTAAATCGCCTCTAAATCGTCCTTAATTTTTATATTTCTTGAGATCGGTTTAAGAAAAGTTTCTGAATTTAGTCTTAAAGACTCCATAGTCAATGCGGAAAGCGACAGAAGGGCGTGGTACCTTCTATACAAATTAAATATTGATTTTTGTAGGTCTTGAGAACCGTTAAAGGTAATGTTTCTGAATTTAGTCCTCACGACACCATGGTCAATGCAAATAATCACTTAAAAATTGGAAGCAGTTGGAGAAGTGGGCATGTTGCTTTCTATATAAACTAAATAGAAATATGTATTTGCGTTTCTGGAGAATAATTACAGTAGAAAGTTTCTGAATTTAGTGTAAATTACTTCATGGCCAAGGCAAGTCATCAGTCAGAAAGTGTGCGGCATTGGACAAGTAGGCGTGGTATCTCCCTTACAAACTAAATATTGATTGATTCATTACTTTCCATTTCATTGCATTTTTACTCTACATTCGGAAATCAACCAGATGCTAAGGGCAAGTTGAGTTTAGTTTATATGATGTTTGCAAAAGTAGAATTGTAAATTATAATATGAAAAGTTTTACAGATTAACTATCTAAAAAGCTAGATATACATTTGAATTTATCTATAGTGAACTTTATTTATAATGAAATGCTCCCTGCTATGAATTGATTTCATATATACATAAGTATTTGAAAAATAAATTAGAAAAATAAAGAAAAAGAAAAAAAAAAAAATCAAATTTACAACCCCGTAAACTCAGTCTTAGATGTAAAAACATTTTGAATTTGTCTAACAACTTTTATGACATTGTCATTGTATAAATAAATAAAATAAATCGTAAATATTTTGAAAATATTCGGGAAAAAAATAAATATTTCGAAAAAAAATTTTTTCTTTAAAAACCAAAGAAAGAAAAAAAGAAAAAGTTTATACATGATCCATCAATGAAATTCGGAATTATTATGTGCATTGGTAAAACTAAATATTCGAAATTTAATATAATTTTTGCAAGTGTTTTATTTGTTTTATGCAGTATTAATGTCAACAATGTGCCAAATGACCTGTGGGATGAAGAGCAGATATCAAAACGAGCAGGATTACTACGATTTTGAACCACAACTGGAAGATGAAATAGGTTTAAATAATATTCAGACATTAAATAATTTCCGTTACCCTGGATTTCCACGTTCAGATGTTGAATCTATTACTGAAACTCCAAATCAAGTTCTGGAAACCACCTGTAGTAAATATGCCATGAGTTCTTATACGATATTTTATCTCAAATACACATTAAATTAGTTACTTTAGAACAAATTCCCGAGGAAGAAGTTGACACAACACCTAGAGTTGAAGAAGAACCTAAACCGATGCTAAATACACCAGCCACCAGTATAAGTAACTCAATTCATGATGCTAAATCGAAAGAGTTGCAACATTTAGTGCAACTCCTCTATATTGCCCAAGCACGAGTACAACTAGAAGCTTCAGAAATCAAAAAAGCACAAGCAATTGCCAATTCAGCACAGAAATCGCTTGAAGAGGCCACAAATCATGTACGTGTAATAACAGGTGCACTGCAAAACGCTCAAAACGAGGTTGCGAACGCTGCCATTCGGGCACAAACGGCTCAACTACAACTTGCGGCTCATGACCAATTATTGTTTGCAGCTCGACAAGATGTTGACGGCTTGTCGTCGCAAATGGTTTCCTTACAGGCAGCAGAAGGTATTTCAGAGCCTGAAATAACAGTTGACTTAACAAATCTTCTGGAAAAACTTAAGCAGCCATTACAAGAACATGAAAAACCTACACCTGTTTCTTCCATCGTACCAATTCCTGCATATTCAAAACAATCAAAACTACCTTATCAACAACAAAGACATCCTAACCCATATTATAAATAATTCGTTTTAATTTTTAAATATATTTAAATATATAATTTATTTTTTTTAATATTATCTATATATTTTAATATAAGTATTATTTATGAATTAGAATAGTCATACATATAGAATTTATTCTGAAAAATAAAAAAAGCTTTATTGGTGATTGAATTATAATTCAATTATTCATTATTCAGTGCTATATTATTCTGTTCCGAATTCGAAAGATTTTAATCGAAATAGGAATTTTCCGCATTTTTTAACAGTTATGCATTTCATTACCGAATAATATTTTTCATTTTAGTTTGTGAATGCTGGTAAAATCAAAACCGTTAATTCGGTTTGTTTAAATAACACGTCCCTGAGCTTCTAAAATATCGATTGCAATACATATTTGAAATGTTTTCTGTTATTCTTCATATTGTTATTGCTTATATGAAACGGAGGTGCGTTGTATAGTGATTAGAGTGCTCGCACAAAAACTCCAACGACCCAGGTTCAAATCCCAGCAAAGGTGAAAAATGAAAAAAGTTAGTTTGCGGGTTTTTAAAAAATTATAATTTAAAAATAAAGGCCCCCCCTCCCTCCAAGAAGACCATCTACAAAGAAACCGCTCCACGACATTCCACTCTATTCCACCTTAACCAATGTCAACAAAAAATAATATGATCAGGAGAAAAGCGCCACCTATTGGGAAGTAGCAGATAACAGCTAAACCTACTTAGCGAAGGCACACTCACCACACAATCAACATGCAGCGATGAGGCAATTTCTGTTGATCATTCAAAGGTAAGGTTATAACACTGGCCTTTGCTTGATCAATTCACAGCAATTTGCCTCATATCCTAAGATGCTTAATAATAAAATAAACCTTTTTAAAAAATTCCAATACAATGCACAGCATTTAGTAAGGCTTTACCCCTGAGTATTGGTCTTAAATAAAAAAAAAAAAAAAAAATAAAAACTATCAATGTTGCAGCAGCGTTTCATACAAGGTGCAATAAAAACAAATATTGCCTATGAAAATTAAGTATATGCTATACACACATACACGCAGGGTAATGGAAGTTAAATACTGTACAGCCCTTAGTACAGACCTATTGATTACTTAAGTAATTTCTTTTAAACCAATTTCTGTGAACAGCATTATGATTGTCAGCGATATAAAAAGGATATGAGAAATCAGAGCTCCTAAATATTGTTATTTGTTGTAAAAAAAAATGATCCACATGGTTTTGGTCTCCCGATAGTTTTCTTTGGGGATATTTGAAAAGAACAAATCCCCAACTAAATACCAACATTCGAAACGATATCTTGACCAGTACCCGAATTTTGTGAAAAGCCTTTGAAAATGCGTACATGCAAAGCATAAAAGAGATATAATCACTGAAAATTATTTTTCAAAGTTAAAGCTCATTTATACGATGTCTTGTATGATATTGTTAATTTTATTTATCCCATTTAGAAGCAACTTTGAAATATTATTTACGTTTATGTGTATAAAATAAGGAAATAATAAAAAAGGTTTATTTATATACTTTTCTTTCTTTTTTACATCCTTTTTGAGGAACAAAAAGAGCCGTTGAAAAAGCTACATCGTAAAAGAAACCGTTCAAATTGGGTATTAATTCTCTAGTAATATGTGCACTGTACTTAAATATATAATATAAATTGCATAGTAAAGAAAATATAATGCATAAAATATATATAAAAAAATATTATATCAAAATTACGTACTTACTCGAGTTCAGTAAATGAAAATGTCGCAGGAAAGTAGCATTTCTCATTAAAATAGTTATAAATAATTTAAAAGAAGTATTATAAAAAAAAAAAAATTGTGAAATTTGAATAAAATTAAATAAAACTCATTATAGGGAAGTTCGTTTATACTGTAACCTTTTAACTTGTGTACACTCTAAACGATTTTCTCCTCCACTGTATTTTCCTATGACGAGATGTGCATGCGTATTCTTACTTTTTTTTCTTTCTAAATCTTTTTTGTATAGACATGTATATTGGATAAGAAATATAATGAAAAACGTTTTCATTAAGTATTGGTTATTATGTTACTGTTACGGGTTAAACAGATTAATAATGATGTGTATTTGTTGTTTGATCTATACCAATAATTCCTTTTTTGTGCTTCTTTTATTAATGCTCATTATTGCTTTAAACTTGTATGTCTGTTTGATTATTTGTTATCGTTTTTAACGTTTATATAAATGTGTACGTGTTTAAACACTTATACTATATTAAATAATTACTTTTCTTCTTTAGTGAAAACATAAAAATAAAGAAATTCTTTTCTAATAAGAATATCTTTTAAATTTCATAATAAAAACGAAATACATACATAAAGGGAAAAAGCAAACTAAAGACTTAAGAAACATACGTGATATGTTTGTAAAACATGCAAAACTAATAAATAGTACTCCTATTATAACCATTTACAAACAATTTATTATTTCTGCTCTTTTCAAAGTCCAATATTTTTAAATTATTGCAGTTTAATTAAAAGGATGTAGACACAAGAGTCAGTATTAAGTTAATAATATTAAATATTAATTACACTAGCAAACTAAAAGGATGAATGCTGATTAATGCCTGCATTGAAACGATTTTAATAAAAAAAAAGAGGGAAAAATAAATCTGAACAATACATACATAATTGGCCAACCCTGTTTTTATCCATCAGTACCGAAACCTAGAGTTTAAAGTCAACTCCGAACGACTGATTTGAGAAGCTTGTTCATGGAAATGAGTTACTTTCAGAGCTTTTTCCAGAAGACTGATGAGAGGTAGTCGCCGAAACAAATAGTTTTTTTATATTTCTTTATTTTTATTTAATTTCATTTTTTAATCATATAATTAAGACTTTCCTCTATTTCGAAAGTGGTAACACTGGCTACACTTTTTTGCTGGGTTCTCTTTTTTGTTTTTTTGTTTTTGTAAAGCTGAGTTGACCTTATAAAAAAGCCTTGGTTGTATTTTTGAAGAATTAAATAGCATTTGTAATCAGTGTTCGCAAATTTTCCTTATAAAACGTACTTTAGTGTTCTGTACTGTAGAATATTAAGTACAGAAACACTAAAAGTGTTTGTGTAGGAAATTCAAAACAAACAAAAACATTATAATATATTTGAATTTTCTACATAACGAATATACTGTTCTTAACCTATAGAAAAAAAACAAAGGAAACATATTTTTTTATGTTGTAATTTTTTTTCAATTTTTTTATTTTAAACTGATTGATAAAAAATGCAAAAAAAGAAAATATTTTGAAATTTGGGGAAAAATAACCCAATATCACTATACCAAAATGTATACAAACACTAAAACTGTACTGTTTTAAAACAAAAAACGGAACGACTTATTCTGGTTGTGTAGAAATACACAAACACTAAAAAAATAAATACCGTTCTTGGATTTGTGAACCGTACATATAATAATGTACAGTTTATTTTCGAACACTGTTTGTAATGAATCAATTAAATTAAAAAAAACCAAATCTACAAATTTTAAATGGGTGTTGCTACACATATTGTGATATTTTGATCGAAATATATTTTAGGATTTTTAAACCCAAAAAGAGGAAATAATCAACCATGTCACAGAGTTCAATACCATTTGTAAACGTAATTCCATGTATTTTTTAGATATTGAAGGAACAAAAAACTAAACAATTTTGCATTAAAATCAATTGTAATTTTATTAATTCAACAATTTTTTCGTTTGTCGTCTGAAGATAACTGTGCACATATAAATTATTTAGTTTTTAGCAGTTTAGCACACCACACACTTGACTACTAGAGCAATATACGAGTATGTTCGGAATTTAAGATATATAATATTCAGGTATGATTATGTAATATTTTAAAACAATAAAACATAAAATGAGGGTAAGTCTTACATTTTACCCCTCTAGAGGCTACTTCAGGGCAGTTGTCGAACTTTTTGGGGACTTTTATTCCTTCAACCCAACCTTTGACCCCGATGAGGAGCCATTTGCCTCCATCAAACAACTCTTCTTTTTGGCTCATGCATTTTTTTGTTGAACCTCACACAATAAGCGATTGTAACTAATCGAAATCGAAAAACCATATCCCACCCCTATCAGAATAGTTTTAAACTCCTTGTAAACTACCTTCCTCTCCGATTTGATTTTTATTTCTTGATCCAAAAAGGCCTCCACTCTGAAATTTTTAACAATATTAGAGAAGGAAACTATCTTTGGCATAACTTTTTTTAAAATGTTTAAAAAGGTCGCTTTCGAAGATATAGGCTTCTGGCTTATAGGTAAAGAAAATTGACCTTTTACTTTTGAAAAAAAAAAATATCATGTTGCATATTAATCAAAGGTAATTTAAAACCCTTTCAAATGCGGCTTTTACGAGATGCGTACCTATACTACTTTTCAAGAAAATTACAATTAAGTAAGTATAACTTTGTGCATTTTTGTATTATTTTCCGATTTCCAAGACCTCATATTCCCGGATCCAGATGTGTTAGTGCCATTTAATTTTATATTTGTCTTAGTGTTATGATATACTTTATTCATACCAAAAATCAGCAAATTAGAAAACAGTTATTTCAAATACAGTATATTTTAAATTAAGTTGAGGTGGTTCAACCCATATCGATTATCGAAATTTATTTCTTTTACTTATTTAAAATTATATTTTTTTTTATTTTTTTAGCTTTATACAGTACCAGAATGCATATAAAAATTACTGCTTGTTAAAACACACAGGATGCAAAACAAGAAAAATTAAGAGGTATTTAATTATTATTAAGATTTATTAAGTTTTCAAAGGTTAAAGCATATATAAGTCACAAGTACGAATTAAAAGTTATTCGGGTATGTTCTGCAAAACGAATTCGAGTGAGATTGAAATCGAATGAAATTTCAAATTGGTTTAAAATGTGAAAATCTTTTAATACTATTTTTATTCATTCCCTTAATGGCCACATATGTTTCTCCTTTGAATATCAAAATTATAGAATAATTCCTACAAAAGCCGATGAGACATACGATTAAATTTAAAGTTAACAAAATATAGGTTTAATTTCAAACCGATTTTATAGCTATTTTTTCGTTTGTTTGGTGCTCTAATAGCATTCATCCGTTCACTTAAAACAGATAAATATTATATGACTTTGAAAATATAAACGATTTTTATTTCGAATGAAATAGTTTTTCATCACATACTCGATTATTACTGAATTTAAATCATTGAAATAAAGAGTGCTTTTTCTGCTTCAAGGGTAAAAGTTCTAAAAAAAGTCCACATATATAAACTGTAGAAATATATCCAAATTTAATTAGAAATAAACAAAAACGGCAATACTTCGATCGCAATTCTACTTTAGTATTATGATCAAAAAAGTTGACCAAATATGGTCTACTATTTTTTTTTAATTTTACACTAGCTTTATTATTTTTGGAGTAAATACATTATTCCACGATCCAAAGATCGTCATTTCTTTAATACAAATTTTTGGCCAATTGAAAAACCAATGTTAAAAGGTTGACAATGTATTTTAAAAAGACTAGGGTTCACATATAGAATAAGAAATTCATTTAATAATTTCAGTAGAAAATAAGTTAGTGTTTTATTAAATATTTTTAAAACTTTGTTATATTTAGAACTGTCACACAAATAATTACTTACAATATATTTGTATGGATGTTTGCACAAGTTTACCATCTTATCTTGTACAGAACAAGAAATTCTGATTTTGGCCATGCTTTACAAAAAAATTAATCATAAGCAATACAGAAAGCTTAGGCAAGAAACTTGATTCGTATGAATTATCTACTGGTATCATTAAAAATATTTCATTTTTTTATTTGTTTATTTTTTTTTTTGTTGAATAGAAATTTAGTTTTTGTTAAACGTTATTTAAAGATAAAAAGACCTCCTCAAAAGTAATTTTCTTGATTGTTTTGTTGTAAGTTAAGTATTGAGAACTAAAGTAAATATGTACATCACCAAGTATAAGTATATTCATATGTACGTATATAGATACATACATATATAAGTATGTACGTATACATATGTGTAAGAATTTCTATTGTTATGATAATGAATGTCAAACATATCAATTTACAATCTCTTCTCATTGGTTTCTTAATTTGTGTTTGTTGTTGTCCATTATTTGCCTTTGTTTCTAAGTTTGTCACAAATTGTTTAACGCATTGAGCATTGCCTGCTATTCAGTATTGTTTTTCCTTTCCTTTTAATATAAATTAAAGAAATACAAAACCAGCATTTATATTGAAGAAAAACAAATAAAAAAAAAAAAACAAACAAATAAAAAAAAAAATAAGAAAATAAAAAATGATGTTAAAAAAAGTATAAAGAATAATGATGAATAAAACTCTAGTGATAGATAATAACAAGCAATCTTCTAACAGGTAAAATAGAAACAATTTTCTTTCATTTCCCCAATTCCCAAATAACAATTATTACCAGATTTGTTGTCATCGTTTTACTATTTTCAAATTGCGTGTGATTAAATTGAGCAATCGCAATTCTAAGTGGAAAGAGCGTGGCAATAATAAAGAAAACCTCTCCATGAGTTTTTATTTAATTTGTGAAAAGAGTACTTTTTGTTATATTTTCCTTTTATTTGTTCTCTTTTTTTTCTCTATTGTTTTATATTATCTGACTCTCTGTATATATTGTATACCCACGTGAGAGAGTTTAAAATGTAATTTTTTGCCTTTCTGTTTTCGGTGTTCTTAAATTCTTAAAATACGAATAATGCCGAAGAAAACAACAACATCATTAAGAATTATAAGAATAGCAACAAACTATGCGATGAAAAATAAAATTAAAAGACTTTAAAAACAATAAAATGAATATTATTGTAGTTATGAGATCTTATGGGTAAGCAACGAATGTAGGCTACACTACATATGTATATATGTAACTATATAAGTAAAACAATTATGGCGTTTCATCACATTGTCAAAAAAAAAAAAAAAACAACTTATATAAATATATATCTCAGCGGTCAGATATCTGTCATTTCTGACTGAAATACCCATCAGAAGTTTGTATCAATTTCTTAAGGACATTATGATAAAACTGTTGGAAATATTTGTATACATGTGATTTTGCATCCTACTCTAACTTACTTAATTTGTTTGCTATTGAATATACATACACAAGTATATCTGAACTCTTTACTCTACTGATATTTTATTTCAAGGATGGTCTAAATATTATTTAGAACTGATTAATTAATCATGATGAAAATATATCAGTCTCAGTTTACTAACAAACCAAATAAATGTAGCTATCCTAACTTATGTATAAACCCGTCAAAGCTACAAGTATTACTTTAACTTTAAAACACCATTTGGTTTTGCTTTGCATACTAAACGTAACAAAAAATTAATGCTTATGAGTAAAACTAATAAATAACTATAACTGTTTCATATATACTTTGTGATTCTATAAGTTTAAGTCTCTGGGTAAAAAATGAAAAAATGTTGTCTGCGTTAGTTTCAGTCATGTAGTTCTTGCAGGGTATATACCGATTGCTTAATGTTCTCAAAATTATATTGTAATAGACTGCAAGAATTAAATTTGTGACTTATTTCTCTTCTGCTTGAAATACACAGTCAAACGTATATACGAGTTTTCCTGATATAAAAACTTTGCCTAGATCTCCTTTTATATTGAATATTTCGTTTAGAAAAACAATATCGTAAACAAATATGAAAGAAATTATATGTCAGAACCCTTCTTTAATTATAATAATAAAATAATTTTATTGACGTTTTTCTTTTTTAATTATTAATTTTTGATATTTCGCTACGTATATGTATAATTTATAGAAAATTTTGTTTTAATTTTTGTATTAAATTTTTGCGATACATTTTATGTAAGACTTGTGATAAAGAGAGATAAAGAGAACGAATAATTAATAATTTTTCTTATTTGAATTTGTGTTTTAAGTTTTTTGATTTTGCATTGAGTTCTTCCGTAAAAAACGAGCACGCATGTGTCTTAAGTCTTTTGTTATTTTGAACTAAAATTCATGTTTATAACCAATGCCGCCTTAATATCGTACTGTAGGGTATCTGTTCTTTTATTTTCAACAACAAAACACTTTTATAAAATTGAGAATGAATTTGAAGCTGTAATTGCTGTCGCAGTCGTTGCTGCTGTTGCTGCTACAACCGCTGTTGCTAGTGTGTTGATGTTGCTTGCCTGCTCGTGATCGTAGTGAAGTATAGCGATCATATTAATTTGAAACCAGTTTTTTTTACGTTTATATATTATTTTTTTATTTTTGTTGTTGCTTTTGTATATTTTACAAAAGAATTCCTTCAGTTTTTTTTTCCTTTTCTAGTTCTACAGCTTTAATATGGTTGTTGTCATTTTAATAACTTCTGTTAGTTTGTTGTTGCTATATTATATTCGTTGTTTAGTAATGGTGTTGCTTTTATTGTTTTGATTTTATTTTTATTTTATGTCTTTTTGCTGTGTGATGTGCTGCTCTGTTTATGAGTTGCTGTTGTTTGTTGGCTATTGCTGGTTAACGTTTTTTTTTTGTATTCTTGCGTTCATATCATTCACCTTCATACTGCAAAATGAGCAATGGGCTTTTTATGAGATCGTTTTTCTCGTAACTCTCTTTTAGTAGAGCAATACAAAAAAAAAGAGGTAAAACACTTATTTGTTTTTTTTTGTTTTGTTTGGTTGCCGGAATTAACGTGGTCAACTACTAAATGTGCGTTTTTGTTTTGGTTGCTGTCGTTAATACATAGAAGCAGCTCTAGCACCAGCTTCAGAATTAACGTAACAAACTAGTGGTTAAGAGTTTATAATTTTGTTGTTGTTTGAGTTTTTATTTCAGATCGTAACATAAACATTCTCTGGGGAGTAATAAATTATGTGTAACTCTCTCACTTTTTGTTGTTCATAATATTGTTATTGTTTTGATTTAATTTTTTTTATTGAAGAGTAATTTTAACAAACCACGAGGAGAAAAATTAGAAAAAAAAAATCAATTATTTGTAATTCATATATGCCCGTATATCTGCTTCCTTCCTATTTGAATTTGGTTATAATAACTAATTGATGTCTAATTGGTAGGATCCTTTAAGAAGCAGCTTTTCTTAAAGGATCTTAAACAAGAATATTAAAACAAAATATTAAACAGCTCATACACTTTTTAATCGTACTCTTCAACAACGTAAAATCAATTACTCACGTTGCTCGCTTAATAGACAACTATTTGAAATGTTTTCTGCCCGAATTATAACCAAATGTACGTGGAATCTATACAAAAGCTTGTTTAACAATGCATATGCTTTCTTGAGGATTTTTTTAAACCCATTATATTTCTATTAAAAATATGTCAACATTTTGGGTCAAGTTTATACATTTAAATATTTGACTATATTTGAATATGTTTTGCATTTTAAAAATATGCAAATTTGTATTTGTTATTGTACTTTAATTACGAAATATTTTCTAAAAAATTTTAACTTATGGGCATTGAACTAAAAATAATTTGTTTTTTGTTCGTTTTTTTTCAAGAACTAAAATATCATATGAATTCCGTTTCCGAACGAAACTAAACTCTCTAAAATGGCTGCATAAGCGAATATTTCCAAAAGTGAGACTATTTAAAATGGTAAAACTTATGTTATAAACATATTGTAAAAAATTTAACTCCGAATTTTCAAAGATAGCTATTGTAACTCTTCAGGGTTATATTAATTTATTAAAAAAAAATTATTAAATACAAATTTTTTACTTCTAAAAAAATCAAGTAAAAACTGACGTATTTCACATTTGGGGTGGCAAAAACTAATGCGACTCATTTAATTTTTTTTTCAATATTCTAATATATTTTAATAATTAATGAACTATCCTTTATTTTGCAAAACAGCAGCGCATTGACGAGGCATTGTGGTTTTTTTATTTATTTTTTTTTATTGAGACCAATACTCAGGGGTAAACCCCTAATGATGCTGTGTATTGTATTGGAATTTTTGAAGAGAGGACAGGACATATATACTTTTTTATATTATTATTAAGCGCCTTAGAAATAAGACAAATTTCTGTCAATTGAACATTCAAAGGCTAGTGTTATGCCTTCACCCTTGAATGATCAACAGCAATTGCCGCATTGTTGAATGTTGATTGTTGAATGTGTTCGCTAAGTAGGTTTAGCTGTTATCTGCTACTTCACAATAGGTGGTTATTAATTTCTGATTTTCGCTTTCTGAAATTCGTTCCTACATTTATTTTATAAGGTGGAAAAACTTTCGTTTATTCGCTCCCTGCTCGCAATTTTCTTTTGTCTCACAACGTCCCACAAGTTCTCTATATTGTTATATATACTGAATTGATCATTTAAGCATACTAATAATTTGGCCTTGAATCCAGCAGGACTTAACATATTTTGAAGTATGCTTTGGATCATTATCGTGTTAAAAAATCCATTCATTGGGCATTTCATCGTTGCAAATGGCAACATGACCGCTTTCAAAATATTTTTGTAAAGGCACCGGTCCATAGTCTCGCTAATTTTATTCAGAGTCCCGATTCCATTGAGTAAAAAACATGCTCAATTTATTACATTCCCACCAAGAAAATTGTTAGTTTCAGTTTGTTACAAATCGACTCTGGGTTAATTTTTATTCAGGGTTGTGAAGATGAGGTTGCAGTATTTTTACCGTAGTTAGAATACATAAAAAAATCCACGTCTCCAACTCCATAATTTCTGAGTAAAAAAACTCCCAAAGTTTTTAAAATACTTTCCAAAATAAAATCTCCTGGAAATCGGTTACATATTATTTTACAGATCGATATGAACTGAGAACTAGTTCTTCCCATTGCCTAAATTAATTGGTTAATAGTATAAATTAATTTGGCATTTTCTTTATTGACATAGTTGAAGAAAAATCTTGTGGTTATTTTTAAAACCCTTGACTGAGTTATGGAAATTTTAGTTAATTTTAGGTCAAGCTACACGGTGGAGGTGTACTTATTTGATGATTCAACCCTTCATTGAACTTAGACCTTAAATTATCGTTATCTTTTAGAATGTTTTACAAAAAATGGGGTTACATTTTTTTAGATTTTTAAAACAAATTGTCAAATACGATTGGCTGATTTAATTAAGAGTTCAATGGGACGCAGATAAATTATCCTTTTAGACAATGACATCCTACTTATGGTTTAATACGTTAATCCCATGGTCTGAATGTTTCTAATCAAAGCACGAAACTAAAATCAGAGCTCAAGATGACTTCTATAAGTTAGCTATTCATATGAAAGACGTTGACAGATGAACAACGTAGCGATAACTCTTCATCAAGCAGTACTAGACACAATATGAAGTAGGGAAATTTGATTGCTCTTCAAATTTAGAAATTAGGGATGAGATTTCAAGATACATTGATATTATCCAGAATGATTTTCTAACCGCCATGTGATTGTCACCGCACTTGCTATCATCAGATTCTATTTAATACTATAATAAAGCAAGATTTAATTCAGGCTTTTCTATTTCTAAAGATACATGCAGTTAAATTTTTTATTTTAGATGTGCCATTTGAAGTTTAATTCTGTTAAGCTTCCGATACTATAGTATTTTGTGTACTGTTAAAATAAAAATTAAAATAATTCAAAAATAAAATATAATGTCATCAGCATAGTTATCACTGTTTTTATAAATACATATGTTTACAGTACAACATTTAACAACACTGATCAAACATTTTTTAAGCTCAGTAGGAAAAATAACATACAAAATATGCAAAATATTTATATTTTTCTTTTTTGTTTCTTTTACGGTAATCTTCGATAAACAATGATTGGCTGAGTGCAGCTTTTCAAGAAAAACAGAAATAAATTTAATAAAAACAAAATATTCCGTTCTACTATGACATAATTACTTTAAATACTGATTTTAAAAAAGACAAGCAACATATTAATTTTATTTATTTATTTATTACTAATACTATTTTCAATATATATACAAAGAATATAAAAACCTAATTAACCATAATAATTACTTCAAGCATTACGAACTAAAATATTAATGTCTTAAAAATATTTCAACGTAAAAAAATATTAAAATTATATTTTCCCATTAATTAGGAGATTCAAATAAGAAAAAAAAAATATAAATTATCTACTATCCCCACTAAAGTATTTTTATGGGTTTGGTAGTATTAGTGAACGACAAATCATAGTTACAGTTATACCTATGATTATTGTATGTCTTTTATGTTCTTGTTATAGTCTTAGACTAATCATAGTCAAAATAAATGTAAAGTGTTACCACCTTATTCTAATCGATCATGTCTATAAAAACATAAAAACACTTGTCCATTGATGTTGTTTTGTCTTCTTAACTACTGCTAACTTTTAAAGAAACAAACAATTTTGCAGAGAGTAAAAGAATTCTTATAAATTTTTTCTCTGTTTTATTAAGTAAATTTAAATAATCTCTCACTCGTTTAGAGAGAAAAAGAGAACACATTTTTATAGCACTACAAAATATTTATTCTTATGTTTTTAACACTCTAAGCAATTGTCATGCTCAAAACAAGTTGCCATTTATGGTGAGATACATTGTAATTGTAAATGATCTTGTCAAACAACTTTAGGCCAAGCAACTTTTAACTTGACTGACTGTGAATATTATGGTTTTGTTAGCTAGCTGGCTGGCTTATTGGCTGACTTGCTGCAAGACTCCATGAAAGAGCATAATAAAAGTGAAATAAGAAAAAATACATAATTAAAGTAATGCTAATGCGTAGTTTCCAATAAAGCTGCAAAAAAACGCTTAAAGTTTTTAAGTGTAAATATTTTAAATATGTTTTTTTCAAACACTCATTGACTCATTTTAAGTTGTTATATTAATGTTTAATAACATTATTGAAGGCTAATTGGAATAACAAACTTTGGAAAAATATACATATAAAAAAATTACGATTTTTGAAAGTAGTTGAAAACGAGAGTATACTTGATTGAGTATAATTGATTGATGAATTTATTTTATGATTTTATATAACCTTATTTGTTTTCGTGGAAAAATATCAGTTAAAATCGGATTTATGTTCATTACTCCAAAGTTTCGATAAGACTACTCTAATACCTGACGTCTGGTGTACAACAGTACAGAGAAAAGATTTTCCAGATTAAAAAGTCAATTGATATCGAAATTCCTAATATGTAATTGTATTAATATAGCAATTTCTAATTTAATTAATATAATAAAATTTTTTGTTAATACAATTAATTTTCATAATAAAACATATATATAATGCAATGTAAATATATAATAATATAATAATAAATGTTTGTGCGTTTGTTTTATTGTTTTGGTAAATACAATTTGAATTTTAATTTATACTATTAAATTATTTAAATAATGAATATAATTACATATTTTAATTGATATTTTATTTTATAAGGCCAAACCCAATAAACAAGCTAATTGACAGTACAAACATAGAACAAAACTATTAATTTTAAGTCGATTATAACACAGTGATTTTTACAGTTTAATTCTGAATCGACAACTTTTATTTACGGTCCCTGATAGATCTAATATATAAAATTCCAGTGTCGCGGTGTTTGTTGCCGAATTCCTCCGAAATGTCTCAACCGATTTTTATGAAGTTCTGTGTATATCGGATAGGTCTGAGAATTGGTCAACATCTATTTTTCATACTATTAAATGTAGATGGACAATTTATTTATAGAAAACGTACCGAGGTTTGCAGTTTGGTAAAGTGTCATATACATAAAGGGTGGCTTAATTTTAAGGGCCGATGTTGATTTGGAATAAAACACAAATTATTTAGGAAAGTATTTTTATTACCTTTTATTATGATAATTTGGTATTGTTTGTCGGCATACCTCCATTAAATGGTCCAAATCTTCAATGACACTGAGGCTTCATTGAGATTCTATGGCGTTAATGTGCCGAATTATCTCATCCTTTAGCTCTTGAATAATTGCTGGCCTAACGACGTACATCTTTTTTTTAAATAACCCCAAAGTAAGAAGTTCAAATGTCAATGTGTCAAATCACATGATTTCGGCGGCTAATTGACATCGCCACCACGTGAGTTCCCACAGCCCTTGAATTTGTCGCGCAAAAGAGCCATTGTTTCCTTAGTTGTGTGGCAAGTGGCACCGTCCTGTTAAAACCACATATCGTCTACATCCACATGTTCCAATTCGGGCCATAAAAAGTTCGTTATCATTTCACGATAGCGAACACCATTCACAGTAACTGTGGACGGCTCTTCAGCCACACTATCGCCAACAGCAGCAATATTTTATGCAGTACGAGCTGTACAAGCATGAACTGATGTTTTCACATCTCCTACAGATCGGTTTTGTAAAATTTTTGTACGATTTTTCTGATTGTGCGCTCATTTTCTGAATAACTTTAACGAGTTGATTGATTGTGTATCTCTTCAAGATTCAAATTGATTCAGTCTAAAATTGAGAAATGTAAAATGAAATACAGAAAAAAAATTTTACGTATATGTGTGGTTCATATTCAACATTGGCCCCTAAAATTTAACCACCCGATATATTTTAAATTAAAAAAATATTTATTAAAAAAAAATATTTACCCAATTCACAAAATGTTATATTGTTGTAGATTATAGTTAAATAAATAAATAAAAAAAAAAAACTAAAAAAAATTTTCCAACTCTGGTGTATTGATACATTTCGGAAACATAGGAAAAATTGTCGTACATGTTGTAGTAGTTTTTGACATGGAAATTACCAAAAACATTATGTACAATAGTTGTAGTTTGTCATAGTTTTTACCGATCTACGACAACTATAACATTTTGTGATTTGGGTAATTGTATTACATGTGCTTTGTATAGTATAGAGTATTTAAAAAAAAAACGTTTTTATATTTTTTGATATTGAAAAAAAAAACGCTAACTTGTTAATGTGGTTCATTCAAAACCGTATGCTGCTTAAACAGTGCAGTATTATTTTACGAGTCATACTCTCCAGTTTCTTAACGAACGTGATTTTAAACACTCATAGAACGCGGATAAAGTAAAAACATTTTTCAATACAAAATATTGTCAAAAAATAACTCCTTTTAAAAGAACGGCGCGTTAACGTGTGTGAAAAAATGTTTTACTAAAGAATTTGCTAAAACCTTAAAAAAAGAGTAAATAAAAGAAAAGAATAAAAAAGAATTACAAAAATAGAAGAAAAATCCTATTGGAAAATTGAAAATCAATTACTAATAAAAAAAAAAGAATTAGAAAATTGCATAAAATTAAAGATAAAAGAGAAAATCGAATAGGAAATGCAATTATAGAATAGGAAAATGGAAATTTTTCAGTCCAGTGCTGCATAAATAAACAAATGAAATGCATTTTTTTTTCCAGCAAAACCCTAAAGCGTATTTCTAATAATATTGAAGTGGAAAAAATGTAACTTAAAGTTTTATACAAGTTTTCGACCAAAAATAAGTAAGAAAAGTTTTTTGTATTGTATTTTTGTTTTTTTTTTGATTGTTCGCTAAAAACACGTTTTTTCTTAACATACAAACACAAAAATATTTTGTTTGTTTGGCTTGTTGTTATAAAGTGAATAACGAAAAAATAATATTTAAAAGATACAAATGTAAAAAAAAGAAATATATTTCTACCCATTTACTTGTAACACAAAAATATTTTGCAGCAGGAAAAAAAAGCAAATAAAACAAAAAATATAAAAAAGCATGAAGATAAAATAAAGAAAAAAGTTTTAAAAAATTTTGCATAAAAAATTATTATTGCACTTCATTAAAAATTATTAAAACGACAAAAAAATATAAAAAGAGATAAAATTAAAGTGATCACTTATAATATAAAGCCATAATTAATTAATAAAAATTCAAAACTCGTTCAAAAATACCATAAATATTAAGCAAAAATTGCCAATAGAAATATTTTAACAAGTAAAATGCATTAATAATTAAAATTAAAAAAAAAAATATATATAATATGGCATCATAACGTATTTGAATATTTTAAAATAAAAGGTACATACATACATATGTACTCTTATGTATATTGTGTGAAGAATATAATAACAAAATAATTCTTTTTTTATATTAATCTATTAAAAAACAAAAAAAATCCAAGATAATTTATAGAAAAAATAATAAATCTTACATTTGCTTGAAAGTGTTTTTTCATTTACTATGGTATCAAGTGTCTTTAAGGTTCATATGCATTTGGTGTTGTTTTAAAGCGGCGGGTTTTTAATTCTTAAAAACGAAGTAACATAATTAATTATACACATCTCCGTAATTAATGGAATACGTGACAGTGATTATTTTTCTCTTTTTTTTAACATAATTTTTGGTTGAGTTAAAAAAGAAAAAAATGAAAAAGTGAGTGTTTAATTTTTAATTCTTTTGGTTCAATATAGTTTCCCATTACGTTTAATTTATAATTTAAAATTATTTACGTTTTTATTTCTCAAAAAAGAAAAAAAAAGTTAAAGAAAATAAGCAACAAATTTATTGATTATTAATTTTATAAGGTGTTATATTTTGTTATGATTATGCCTTCAATGATATTCCGACGGTTGAGTGATAGCTGACAGGTTTTCTTATATACTTATATACATACATACATAACATACATACATAACTGGCCTTTACAACCCTGTGTCAGGATTACGGCCTAGCTTCTCTATATACTTATATAGTATATATAAAAAAAAAAACTTCGGATTTCTCTTTTAAGATTTAGACAGTTTGAAATTTTATAACTACCTGTATACGGTAAACAGGATTAAACGTTAGTTAAACAAGATGTTAAATTAGGATTCTATAAAATGGTGCTTGTAATCCTAATAAGTGTGGACTTTCAGAAAGCTTATTGCTTATTCTTTAATAACAATTAAGAATATCTTAACTTGTTGTGTCAGAATATTTCATAAGAACAAGAAAACTTTTAAAGCTTTATCTTAAATAAACACCGTGTTGCGGTGTTTGTTGCCAAACTTCTCCGAAATGAATCGACTGATTTTCATAAAATTTTGTGTGTATATCGGGTAGGTATGAGAATCGTTCAACATCTACTTTTCATACCCCTAACTGCTAAGGTGACACACCCTAAGAGAAAATTTATGCCTTACCTGAATCTGCGTACCGAAGAGCATATACGGTTTACATTTTTTTAAAGTACTCAGAGGGGGCGTTACAAGCGCTATTTCTCCCCATCCCCAACTAACAAACCGATTTTGTTTAAATTTTGTTGGTGCTTAACACAACTTTAGTTTAACAAATGTAAATTTTCACATCTATTTTTATACCCCTAAATGTTAAAGAGATATGCCCCAAGGAGAAATTTATGCGTCACCTAAATAACGTACCGACGTCGAGGAAGTTTTAAACTAGAAAGATCTGCGTACCGTAGACCACATATGGTTTACGTTTTTTTTTAAGAAGTACTCAGAGGGGACGATACAGGGGATATATATCCGTATCCCAAACTATCAAACTGAAGTACCGAAAATGGCGGATAATCATTTATTAAAGCTATTAGTAACGCCGATATTGATTGCTGATATCAATGTTTACTTTTGCAGTTCGGTGAAAAGTATTAAATATATTTGAACTGAAAAATGTTTCCTAGAGCAAATTTATATGTAAAAACCACGTTTGCCGGGTTAACTAGTTTTTACATAAAGTACTTATAGATCACTATTAAGCCCTTACGTTCGGTTCCCTTACAGAGTAGGAAAATAAACAAAACTGAACGTTTGATCTCATTTTGTTGTATTCTTTACAATGAGTGAAACAATGATAAAACAGAAACAGTGAGAAGGATTGTCCCATTTAATTCTGTATATTGTTTTTGTTTTGAGTACTACAAATACACTAACTCAAATGTGCGTAGGTACAACAAAAAATGAATGAGAAGAAAAAGGATAGAAGAAGCGAAACTTTTGCGAAATGTTTTGTTTGTTTGCCCACTCTGCTTACAAATCAACTGATTCTGTTTTTCAATTGCACAATGTAGTACCGTTTGTAGAAAATTGTACGAATTCGATTTTCTCTTTCGCATTGAATAGCATTGTAGGCTACCATATGTGTACGATCAGAGTAAAATTTAGAGTCTACGGCTCCAATGTTTTGTCAAACATTTTGCTATAATAAGTATAATGTATAATAAGTATAATAAGTTCCGCAGCTTTTCTGACATAATTTCTAGGGCTTCCAGTTTTCAGTTCAACTTAGAATTCATCATTACGCTTACATACTTTGCTTGATTTGAAAGACGCAATATCTGTCGTTCGATGTTTGGTGCTTCGAAATTCAGAAAACTATTTTTTCCACTCTGTAGTGCGATTCACAAATGTTTAAAGATTTTTTTTTTGTAAAATTAGCATGTCTATCTTTTTGAACCAACGAGAGTGCGATTGAGTTACTTCTTTTTAACGTTAGTAGTTATAAATGGCAATCAAGTCGATTTTCTGTAAGAACGAGCAAAAAGAGAAATTAACGAAAGTCAGTATTAGTAGTAGGAATTATTATACCTTTTCATATCATTCACTTGAATTTTGTCATATTTTTGAAGCAACTATGCAGTGCGCTGGAGCGGTCCCAAATTGGTACTTTCACCTATCACTAAGGGACACTGTTAGTCTTTTTACCGGTAAAACGACCGGAGATTTTAACATGTGGTAGTCGTAGAAACAGTCAATTGACCCCCCTATAGATAACTATGGGACAGTCTGTTTACCGGTGCCACAGTATCAATCTCGTGGTTGATGCCGTCGTACCAGTTAATTAACTGGTGAATACGGTCAGGTTTAATAAATAGTTCCAAAGTACTTTACATCTTATTTTCCCTGATAAGCCAGTGATTACTTATAAACATGTAATCTAAATATATAAAATTGAATGTGTGTTTGTTTATTTGTTTGTTTGTTTGTTTGTTTGTTTGTACCTTATAGGAGACCAAACCTCTAGACCGATCTTCCTGAAATTTTCATAGCATTTAACTGGGACTCGGGCATGATTAATAGGGTACTTTTTTTTTCGACCACGCCCATTTTTACGCCCACTTTTTTAAAATTATGTAATTGCTCCCATATAGTTTTTAACAGATTTACTCCAAATTGTATACACATTATACTACAGGCGAGGTATAAATAAATATTTCCTACGCCACGCCCCCTTTCACGCTAAATTTTATTTGAAAGTTTTAAACTTTTTGTTCTCTGAATAAATTTGTTTCTTCCAACGGATTATTTTTTATTTGATAGTATATTGCTCTTAATACTGTTAACGTCGCCATATAGCTATGAACCACGTCACCGCCGTTAATTTTATTATATAACGAGGGGGTAGCAAAGCACACCGGGTTCAGCTAGTTACTTATAAACAGCACAATAACTGAAGCATATATCGTCGGCTGACAGGTAAAACTCACTAAATGCTATGTGGTCTGACTACACTTAGTGAGTTTTACTTGTCAACTGACGATATTATGTGCACAACTCACCAAATAAATGAATAACGGATTATTTTTCTGCATACACATTTACCTAACATAGCAACAAAATTCAACTTTCATTGACAATGCTTCTGAGTACAGGCATAACTTCAAATTAACACCGCTTCCATAACAAAGGGACAGAAAAGTGTGAATTGACATCGCGAAAGACAACGTTGAGTCAGAAAAATAACCGAAAAATGGGTCAATTGACAGAATAAAACTGCAGGAAAAATTATAATTGAAATACATATTTTCGTTTTTTGTTTTCTTAAATATTATTTTTTATATAACAAAGCAGTGATTTAAGGAAAACTATTTTTTCTTTATAAATATGTATGAATACGGATTTTGCACACTGTAATTCATATTTTTCTTTTAAATTTTTTGTCTTAAATTTTTTATTTTTGGAAAAGGCATCATGTAATTCTTATAATTTTTGGTATAAACTTTTCGGCTTTTTGTTTTCTTTATTTATGGCCTGTTTCTGTATGACAAACAATTTTAAACGATTAAAAATTTCTATGAAAAACACTCAATTTTTTAAATAATTTTGAGCACTTTCCATACAAATTTTCAATTGCTTAAAACTGGGGCCTATTTCACTAAACTACAATTCTACAAGTTTACAAGTTACAATTACAAGTCTAATTCTTACAAGTGCTGATAAATTGTGTTTCATTAAAATTTTCATAACAATTGTAGATTTTTGTACTTGTAAACTACAATTTCTACAATTACAAGTTCTTTTGTATATACTTATTCTATATTAATTTTACAATTCTTATTTATTATTACTCAAAATGCTAAAATATCCTATAAAAACGCAATATAACATATTTTAATAATATTTCGTAAATTGTTTAAATAAAATAAGATATTTTTACAAAGTTATTTTGGTAAATTAAAGATATCGCACCCTAAATACAAAAGGGGCACAACTCAAAATACTTAAATTTTCAGGACAGACATAAAACTGTTTATGTAAAAATGATTGTAATATTTAAAGAAAATATTGCTCCATTATGAAAAAATTTCAATATTGAATACAGACTCAAAGAATTGACAACGTGTTTAAATGTGCAATGTTCAAAATCTTACAACTCCAAAACCACTTATTCGATTTTGCTCGTAGAGCACTTATTTTATATGTTGTGTTTTCTTTTAAATGAGTGCATTAGGAGAACAGTCTAGGAAACCGTTTTCTTTTTATATTCAAATAAATGAAAAAAGTGCATGTGGTAAATTTTTTCTGTTTGTTTACACATATAAAATTTCTTAAAATACATAAATTAATATTTTAAATAGTAACCATTCTCAATAATTACAGCTTCAATTTTTCGTACCGTGTTTTTGACTAGGTTTTCATAGATAGTGAGGGGTTTCTCTCCCCAGGTTTTAACCACCATCATAATTCATTCAAAGATTTTGGGAATACCACTACACTCATTTTCAGCTCTCCCAGAAGGACTCAAGCAAATTGAGGTCAGGCTATTTCGGAGACCATTATATTACTTTCAGTTCGCTATCATTTAACCACTTTTGAGTTATTTTGGCGATGAATTTCAAATTATTGTATTGCTGGAAAACGAATTTAGTTTAACTTTGGTTTAGTCCGGAAATAGGACCATCTTCCAATCCTCCATAATCCAATTTAATTCAATTTAAGTGCATCCGATCAAAATCCAGGCGAAGCTTTCAATGGCGTTTTGTGGTCAGTGGTTTGTTTACTTTTGCTCGACCACCCTGACCAGCAGAATGCGATGAATTTCTAACTCGCTACACAGAGAGATTTGAATTGTCAAATAAGATAAAATTTTTATAAATTTGAACTGCAGTTTCCACTTTCTGCTGGCTAAAGATTTTTTTACATCTAAAAAAAAAAGCCACATATTTGTGCAATTTTATAACGACCCTTTTACTGAACTCGATAATTGGTGCTTCTGCACGACAGCTTTTACCTTTTCTAAAAAACTAGTGAATTACGCTCCACAATATTTTTCGGCCAAAAACGTACCATTGTTGTCTTTAAAAATATTGGATACGTGAATCCAAATAATCTAGTACTTAATTATGTATTAGAATGTATTATAATAGTGGTTCTCGTAATGTAGTATGTAGTGTGTTGACTTACTAGACGAGAGCTCCGGCACAGTGTATAAAATGACGAAACTCGAACAACTATAAGAAGAACAAACCCCATCTCTGACATCTTAAAAGAAAGAAATATGAAAAAAAATTTATTTTTCGGCGTTTGCCATGAAGAAGCTTTTCACGTCTGCCGTTTGGATTCGACTAGGTGTCAGTACTCATGGATAAAAATATGGGTGCTGTGAGAAGCTAGGCCATGACCCTAAAAAAGGGTTGTATTGCCAATTTATATCTGTATGTATTATGATTTTTATTATTGGAAAATAATATTTTTATTTTGTGTTTATTTTAAAGACTGAAATATAGAAAATGCTTAATGATAATGAAATTGGATAAAAAAGTGTTACTGAAACGTAAACAAACCGAATCAAACAACTGTATTTGAATTATTAGAGTGAATCGCACTACTGGTGTTAAAAAATGCTGCATATTTGTAGCAGTTTAATGATCCATGTGTTTTTTAAACAATTATTTACTTCTTTGGTAAGACAAATTCTAGAGTACGGATCAGTGCTATGGGAACCTCAATATGATATTTATAGCGCTAAAATTAAATCCATCAAAAACAATTTCTTTTCTTATATCTATGTCATCTTCAATCGAATTAAAGTAGTTTATTACCATCATATGAAATTCTACTTGCTCTTAATGTTTTAATGTCTTTCTCCAGCTCTACAAAATTATTTTGCCTACGTTTTGGTTCTTTTTTTGGATTAATTGTATAAAAAAGATTTATACTCAATACCATTTAATGTTCTCTACAATGCATTTAAAATAAGTTTTGCAAAAATTTTTAAGTGACACATTTTTTTCCAATTCATTTTTATAAATTTTTAAGTGACATTTGCCATTAAGTCAAGAAATTTTTGTTTTGCGGCAATGAAACTATAAAATTAAAGTAATTTAAAAAAAGAACAAAAAACAAAAAATAAAACAAAAGTTTGTTAAGCAATTACAGTGGCATAGAAAAAACTAAAAATTTTCATAAGATTGAGAGTGTGCTTGCAAAGATAATGGTGGAGCTTTAAACTGTAAAAAAAACAAAAAAACGAAACTTATTGTACGAATATATTTTACAGCCAAAAAAGGCCATAAAATCAAAAGCTTAAAAATATTAAAAAATTTATTTATCTTTTTTGTTTTGTTTCCAATATTTTTTCTAAAATATCATTAATTTGTGGCGTCTAAAGTGTAGTAGGCATATTTGTTATGTGGCAAGTCAAAGAGTTTAAGTCTGTTAATATAAAATAAAAAGCCATTCCCATTCCATGTCAATCTTAGCTATTGTGGTTAAGGTGGATGTATTTTTTTCATATTGTTTTTTTGTTTTTTCCAATAATTCTTAATAATGTTTCATACAGCCGCTGTTAAATAGTAGCAATTGCTATGGAAAAGGCGGTGTAGATGGCGTGTGTAGCGCTGGTGTTGCCAGTGGCAGTAAAGGAAGGTCTTTGTTACTTTGTTGTAATCTTTGGCAGTTGTTAAAGGTTTCATGTGTTAAGTATTGTGACAATGAAAACGATGCTGCTTGCTAGTCACAGTCTTAGTATTTAAGAAGAAAAAAAAAACGTTTTTTTTTTGTAAATTTTTTATTTTTAAATTATGTGACCAAACAGACGCTACTATATGTCTGCTTTGTCTGTCTATTCATTTGTTTGATGGTTGTTTAGTTGGTAGGTTGGTTGACGTTTTCAAGTTTTTTTTTTTTTTTTTCTATATTTTGTGTATTGCCAGCAAAGCGTTTAAATTGTCAATTTATCATTTTCCATTTAATTTTTAATATTGCTGCCTATTGCTATTATTGAAGTGCAGCAAATTACTTTATTTCTTTTCTCATACGTCTAGTGCTATTGTTGTTGGTTGTGTACCGCTCTTTGCTTTGAGTATACCATGTGCTAAGATATACATTTTTTAGCAACTTTTTTTATTATCTTCTTATATAGATTTTTTTTATGCCAAAGTACAAAGCAACATAAAAAAAAACTTTATATATTTCAATAGTTGTTATTTTTCAATTTTTGACACATTGACAATTGTCGATGGTTACCCAAGCATGAAAATAATGCAGATGCCTATATCCATGTTGCTGCTGCCAATGATGACGATATTGATGTGGTTTGCAATTTTTTTTTTTGCAAATTAACTGGCCTTTTTTCCATTACAGCCGTTGTTTGTCTGACCACTTAAAGCATTATTTTATGGCTATTAAAATGTAAGAGTATTTGGCTGTCTAGTCTTTGAAGGCTTTGAAAAGTTAATCTTTCATATTCATTTGACAGTCATTAACATAATTTTTACAGTAATTATAAAAATTTATTAAAAGTCAGACATTAACATTTGTTACACGAAGTACCACACATAGTTATATAGAGAAATTAAAATTAATCTCTGTTGCTCAATAAAAACTAGCGGATGTTTTGTTCTATGACATGTTTTTATTATCCTACTTCACCCATGTATTTTGCTGTTAAGAAAATAGATTTTATAAAAATAAATTCAGAATTAGAGACAGATGGTACATCCTTAAGTTCTGTTTTCAGTATTAAATCTTAGCACAAAAATTGTACATTTCCAGTGCTCATAGACTAGAGTAAAAGATTTCCTAGAAGTAGGTTTCATTTAGTGTCTTGAAACATAATACTTCAAACAAAGATATTGTACTCTAAAATAGAATAGGTAGTCAAAAAAGTAGGTTATTCACTCTGTTATTAATCCACTCAAATAATAATTTTTTGTATTTTAAGAATTTAAGAAATTATTGCAATTTTTTACTCTTTCTTTTTTTTTTTTTGTAAAAATAGTTTTATGAGCAAAAAATCTAAATTAAAAACAAAATTGCTTGAATTCAATTTTATTTGGTTGCTCATTAGAGTAAGTTTTCTTAAAGTTTTATGGCTGTGAAATATTTTGTAGATAAAAAAAATTCTTATAACAGTTGGACAAACAAAAAAATTTTTTTTTATTATTTATTTTAAAGAAAAGAAAGCATTGTTAAACAGTAGTAGCGATATAGCATTAAAATTTTAATGAAGAATAAAGAATCTCTATTGAAATATTTTTATGTGATCTTTTGGTTAACGTGACAGTGCTGAATATGGGTTTTAATTGTGCAAAATAATTTTTCTAAAAAATTTTACTTTATAGGGATTGATAATCAAGAGCTTTTTTTAGTATTAAAAGTATTTTCAAACTAAAAAATGGAAACATTAAATGATATTTTTGGATTCTGCAAAATATTCTACAAAGTCAAATTCTAATATAATTCATAATGTCACCTTTGAGCTGTCAAATGAATGATCAGGAGAATACGCCACCTGGTGGGTATACAGGCATAATTAAAAAGCAAGGATAAAAACCTATGAACAACACCTTAGCCAAGATCCTCACCACTTTCACAACAAACAAAAATTTACATCAAAAGACGGGCAATTGCTGTTGATCATTTCAAGGGTGAAGGTATAACACTAGCCTTTAAGTGATCAACCGACAGCAACTTGTCCCATAAGAGATGCTTAAATGGACCTATAGGAACTATGTCTTAAAACATTCCAAAAAAATGCACAGCATGAGTAGGGCTGTAGCCTCCTGGGTATTGGTCTTAACAAAAAAAAATTTAAGAAACTTTTAAGTCACTATCAACGTTGATAAAACAATATTGGCTTTAAAAGGGCTCTCAGCTGTGATATACTGAGAATTTAAGCTGAAAAATAGTAGCACAGGGTTAGAAATCAAGAGGAATACATTTATACATGTACATATATGTGAAAGAATTAAGTTGCAGAAAAATCAAAATAGGTAATTTTCATAGATTATTGTATAGTTAAGCGTCTTTAAGAGCATTTAACTCTGTTTGGGCCTTGTCTATAAAGTATATAAGGGTAATAACATACTGAACTGTCACTTTGCACATATTTGCCTTTCAGCCATTTTGGGGAGTAATGAGACAATTGAATTAACTTAGTTACTAAGATGAAAGGCATATTTGCACCGTTTAGAGTCTAACCAAACAATTTTAAATTTCCAACAGAGAAATTTTAAGGCACCATGACGGCAAATATTTGACAAAACAATTATTTGACAAACCATTTCAAGCAAAGAAAATTGAGCATTTAAATATTATCTGTCGTACTCATATTCTATATTGGGGCTGTGCTTACAACACACTAAAAAATGTTTGCCCAAAATGTTTCTATAAAATTATGGTTATGCACTTTTCCAAAAAGTAGAGTGTTTCTTAAGAGGTCAAATACTTTTGACAGTCTACTATGAACGGAGCAACGAACTATGGTTTGTCAAACTTACTTTTGCCATTTTATGGCGTATATAGTGGTTTTTGAGAGTGGCTTATTCGAAAAACAACTTCAAATTTACTAATAATTTGCTAAAGAAATTGTAAAGTAAAGTATTGAAGAAGATCGAAATCAATTAATTTGTTCTATATACGGGAATATCAGGATACTTAATGGAAACATATTCTAATTTTGGTAAGATAGAGATAAATAAATAGATAAGATACTCCCACATGATAGCTATGTATATTGTTTATTTTGTAACTCGTTAAAAAACGCCGAGGAAAATGTTGGTAAAATAATAGAAAACTGGAGAAGATTAGTGGTCATTATGGAAAAATAGGAGATGGACGAAATATCACTCTATATAGGGATGAAAATGACCACTAATCTTCCTCTTCTTAACAGAGCTCTGTTAACGAAAAAAATTTGTTTCCTAAAAAAAATGGTTTGTCTCTTTGCTTTCCAAATTCTAATTTATTTCGTTCTCAGCTACTCGGGTTGTGTTTTATCTTTTTATAAGCGATTTTACGAAAGGGTCTTAAAAATCTGTAAAATTTAAACTTGCTCAGGAACCAAAGTCAGACGCCAATTCAGTGAATAGATTGAAATTAAATATGTACTCAAAATTTTGTTCTCCAATTAAGTCCATTTTTGGTTAAAAAGGTACGTAAATAAGCAGAATTTCTGGGTTTGGAGTGAGTATAACACACAAGCTTTTGTCGAAACACCATAACATACCACTTACTTCTTCATATGATATCTCCAAAACCGATTATGGTCAGAATGTTATTCCAATGATGAACATGATTAGAATTTTTTTGTATTTCAATTTGTTGGCATTTATTTTGTTGACAAGTGGTGCCAACAAGACGAAGTCATATTACACGTAGCGCTCTATACAATTGAGTCTTTCAAAAGACTTTCGATTAGTGGGTCACTATAGTATTAGTTTTTTGCGATTATGTAGTCATTTGTCTACGTCGATTAAACAGAGACCAATGAACACCTTGTAGTCAATATTTGAAGAGTTTTTGGTAAAAGGTTTAGCCGAAATTGTATTTAAACATTAATGTCATAAAGTATTCTATGCGCTTAAGTTCGTCTCATTGATTTCAAACATATTTTGTTTGTTTTATTATGATTTAAACTTGTGCAAGTGTAAAAAAACCGCCCGATTTGTTTAACGTGACCGTAGCTTCACTTATACATTTTTCTAATGTTTTGGGAATTTTATTAAAAAACTTGATGAAGGAGCGTACTTTGACATTCTAAAAGCTAATGCTATCTCTTGGGTTACCGAAATCGAAATAATTTTTGCACTATTATTGAATTAATTCCAATTAATTAAATCCAAGCTGTACTTTTTCATTTAATTTACAAATTTAATTCAGATAATACCGGATTTTAAAAAATATATTTTTAAAAAACCATTACACAATTTGAAAGCAATGTTTTTTTTTTCAATGCTAATTAACTATCATAAGATATATGAAATGGATTCGTAATCTTTTTTACTTAAATTTTTACTATTATTTTTCAAATTGTGTATTAAATTGTTTTAATAAAATCATTTACAATATTTATAGCGATATTTATCTTGTTTAGTTTTCAATTAACATATTTAAGTGACATTCATTCGATTTAAACTAAAAGCTTTTGTGAAAAAATTTAAAAATATAATGATTAAAATTTATTATTATAAATTGTAATAAATTAGTCATGTATGCATATAATTACTCTATTTTTATAACAACAATAAAGTAAGCTAAACAACTATTGTACATACGTACGTATGTAGCTCTCATAACAAATCAAAAGATTTAAGAAACAAACCCTTATTTTTGTTGTTGCATTCAATGAGCATGAAAAATGATTTTACAATACGAATGACAGCAAACGATTGAAACTCCATTAAGAAAAAAATAGAAACTTATTAATAATGCACAAATTACAAGTAAAATAACAATAATAAAAAACAACACCTACACGAGACCTCAAAGGCAAAGATAATAATTAATTTAAATTACCGACAATTACTTAAAAAGACTTTATAGAAGATCTTTAGAAACAGAATGAGTTGAAGTATAAAAAAGAGCGATTGCTTTGAGTTCAAACCATTATGAACTTAAAGAACATTTTTAAATTAATTAAAATATGAATAAACTACCACAATTACATTAAAATAAACATGAACTTTAATATGCATATGGCAGTGAAACCCCATCAACAAATAGTTTTTTCACGATCTACATATATATCAAGTTTTTGTTATTTCGTTTGGTAGTAATGGTGTTTAAAAAAATTGAGTAACGCTTTATGCAACTATTTTGTTGCATATCGAAACAATATCAAATAAAAGATTTAGAGACCATAATGTATAACTATGGGATACCTTAAATCGGAATACAAATAAAACTAAATATAATTTGCATTTTTGATCTAAAGAAATTTCCTAAACTTTAATTTCTATAATTTTCTAGGTGCCTCTGTAATATAATTCCTTTGCTGTTGTAAATATTGGTTCTAAATTTTATATTTTTTAAAAATATAATTTAAAATGTCTTTGGTTCAAGTCTTAGATAACAGCTTGTGCAAGTTTTTAACTAATATGCGAATTTTCATGTTCATTATGTAATGTTCATCATAATGTAATGATACAAGATTTGATACTGATACAATAATATGAGCCGATGATGAAGTGCAACCAATGCGTGTGAGTGATATGTTGTCTGAAGTTTTAACCTAAACCAAAGTGATACCTTTTCATCCGTAAGTACCAGTAAAGCAACTGACTTTTAAATAATATAAATTTTTAGACAAACATTGGATACTAAACTCAAAAAGTGTGATCCTAAATGGCAGGTCTGGTACATAAATTTATTGCGCGGCTTTAGCAAATTATTTCTATTAATTTAATCCTACTACATATCAGACATTGTATTGATATATATGTTCTCAAGTGCTATCAGATTGTTCTAATTATAATACGGAAATATAGCTGGATCAAAAACTGTGCAATGCTAGAAGAAATTTGTGTATTATTTTAATGTTTCAAAAATTAACAAAAAACAGAATGTAAAATTTTTTACGTATTTTAACAACTAAAGTTATAGAATTCATTATTATCATTATTATCCAAACTATGCTGAGCGCTGACCTAAATTTTGTGACCTATAAGATTTATCGTGCCTCTTTAAGTCCACTGTGTTTGTCCAAAAAACCTACTGCCTTTCTAATAAATATCAGTAGCCTTTAAGCGTAATAGACAAACATCTACATACTTTTCAAATACGCTTTGAAACTATAATGATCAATAAGGAATTTTTGACAAGAATTTCAGATCTGTTTTTCTATAAATTAGAATATTAGGACTTTAGAATATCTAAAACCTATTTAAGCATTCGTACGTTATATAATAATGAAAACATACATACGTAATTGGCCATTACAACCCTGATTCAGGGCTACGGCCTAGCTTCTTGCAGCAGCCATGTTGTGTATGTCAATTTTTGTCCATGAGTACCGGGACCTACAGTTTAAAGTCCACTCCTAAAGACAGACTTGAGAAGCTTGTTCATGGCTATCAGTTAGTCTCAAAGTTTTCGCCATAAGACTGCTTAGCGATAATCACCAAACGAAATATTTTTTAAAATTTCTTTTTTTTCAAGATGTCAGAGCTGGAGTTTGAACCCGGCGCTCTTGACTAGTAAATCAACACATTAATCTCTAGACTACGGCGACTGAAAAAATACTCCAGCAAAAAAGGGCCAATTATTAATTAGCAAAGTCATCGATGAAATCAACCTCAAATAGTTATATATTTGGTGAATCAACATTGAAAGAACCGTGTAGTAGTCATACGACGAAATAGTATTCGTTTTGCTTAGAAAAAAGTGTTTTGAAATATTAAAGTTGACTCTTACAAATACATCGAAATTGTATGATTTTAAAACATTTTACAGTTTGGGAAATTATTATATATAAAAAGAAAATATTATATTTAATATATTTTTGAACTGCTATAACATTTCTCTTTCCAGCACATAACTTCGGAGAAGCTTTTTATTATTATTTTAAACTTAGCAATCCCCAACTCGCAACTATTTATCTTTGTGTGGCACACTCTGAACATTTTTATTTTTACTGTTCTATAGTGTAGGAGTAGCGATTGTTCGATTTCGTTAAATTTTTTAAAAACGATGTATATTTCTAATATAATGCTCAGGAAACAAATTTCGTTGCTCTAGCTGGAATGTTTGAAAATACCAAATGAACACCTTTAGTAAAAATGGAATAGTATATACCTGTCTCCATTTGACCCTATTCCACCACGCTCATTCCTAATGAAGGTTTACGAATGTACATGCAAAATTGCATCGATATAGCTTAAGTAGTTTCTCAGCTATACCCCTCACCTAAGTGGCCGTTGCCAGACCTTCCCATTGAAAAAGTATTTAAAAACATCTGTCATAGCTAATCAGTTTAGAAATTAGTTAACGTCGGACAAACGCACCATATATGTACAGACATATATATACATAAACCCGTTAATATACTTAAGAATACAAACCGTCATTTCTTCTTAACGAATATGTTGCTTATTTTTTTTAGACCAATATTCAGGGGTAAGCCCTTACTCATGCTGTGTATTGTATTGGAATGTGAAAGTATATATGTAGATAGATTTTATTATTAAGCGCCTTTTTGGTCGTTGAGACAAGTTGCTGGCATTTGATCACTCAAAAGCCCAGTGTTATATCTTCACCTTTGAATGATCAACAGTAATTGCCCCATCTGTCGCTGGATGTTAATTATAAGTGGTGATCATCTCCACTAAGTAGGTTAGTTGCTACCTTCCAGAAGGTGGCGCTGTACTCCTGAACATTCATTTTTAATGCCTTCAAAAGGTGGAATATCGTGAAAATGTCAGCGAGCTGTTTTTTTGGTGATGGAAAACAAGGGAGGGGGGGGGGGGGAGGACCTTACATTTTTAAAATAAGTAACAGTTTTTAGAAAAACCTCTAATTTTTATTTTTCATTTTTGTCCTTCGATAGGATTTGAACCTGGGCTATTTGAGTTTTTGTGCGAGCGCTCTAACCACTATACCTCGACTCCCATTTACGTGCACAACATATACCCCAACAAACTAAGCGTAGGGTACAAAAATATATGGCAACTTAAATGGTTATAATTGTTAACAACATCTAAAGTTGATTTCAAGTTTTTCACAAAACAAAAAAAAAAAAAAAAATGAAATATTCAAGATAAATAAGTAATTTATTAACAAATAAACACAAAAAATAAAAGTGTGTTTATGAGAAAAAAATAAAAACAATTTGCACATGCATATGCTTGATTATTTGTTGCATTTTACATGCATGTTCGTATGTTGTAAGCTTTTTGCTGTTAAAACTTTATATTTTAAATTTGTTTAATTTTCAATATATGGTGACATAAATACATGTCGTTTGATAAATACTTATAAATAATATATTTTTTATAAACTGTTTTGGTTGTGAGGCACATGTTACTTTTGTATTCTAAAAAAAAAATAGAAAAGTCTTTTAAAACCTTGAATTACACTGCTAATATAAATGGGCTAGAAGTAATTAAAAAAAACGTTGTGAAAAATACTGAAGGCGACACCCTATAAACAAGTGACTATTATAGGTTGTTAAGAAGAAAAAAAAAATATAAAAATTACAAATATCCACAATCCGATTTGTGTAGTTAAGGTTTGTTGACTATAATATGCGATAGCATTGAAACAGCACATACCTCTAGAAACCGTCACTGCTCTGTAGTGTTGTAAATAGTTTTCAACTTTTGATTTAGTCAAAAATAAGAATAAATTATAGTAGTTGCTAAAATTTATCAAAAGTTAAATTAAGATTGATTATTAAAGTATTTGAAATTTCCCGAATCTATTGTGTTAATTCAGAAATAATTTGAAATATTAAACTAAAATGCACTGCAGTGTCACCTTTATTTGATATGTTACCTTTTTCTTTTCCTTATAGATATTAATTGAATTTTGAAATTAGCTTTTCAGTTTTAATATCAAAATAAATTAAATAATTCAAAAAAAAAAAAAATATTATAGGTGTGGAGGTGACATATTTTTTTGTTCTTGTTAACTTTTATAGTCATAACTTTAATGAAATAAAAGATTTAAATCGCTTGTTTGAAAATAAATTAATTCTTGTTATTTTTTTCTCCTATTTTGATGTATGATTTACTAATAAAATTAATGTATTTGTGTTTGGGGTTTCAAAAAAGGAAAAAAAAAAATCTAAATCAAAATTCATGAGAATTGTATGGCATGTCATGACATGGTTTTAATCTTTAATATTGTCTCACAAACCTTTTTTCTTTTATTCTTAAGTTCCGTTTATAGATGCCTTAATTTTTGATTGCTGCTGTTGTAGCTGCTGTTGTTTTGTGGCATTTATTTTCAGTACAAATGTCTATACATACATATTTGAAATTTAAGTTTGATTGTACCATGGAAACATATAATAAATTTGGCCAGGATTAGACAATATACACAAAGCTTTGGCATAAAAAAAATCATAAAAATGGTATTAGTTGTTAATGGAATTTCTAAGAATTTTAATTTAATCAAGAAATGAATGAATTTTTTTGTTTTATTTATTTTGTTTGAGTGTTAAGTTATTTATTGATGATATTTATTTAGAGGCTTGACTTTAAATCCTTTGATTTTCAAAAATCTCTTGCAAATTTTGAACACACAATTGTATCTGGCCATTTTAATCTATCACAAGATTGCGTTGATTTGTTAAAGATAACATTTAAATTAAATTGATTGACAGTTCTCAGAGTGGTAATAATAAAATCTTGTTTAGAATATTTTTAATTTGTAAGACAACTCAATGATAAACAAAAAAGAATTTGTCAGGCTTAGGCTTTACTGTTATTAAATGACAAGTTTTCTTTTATCATTTTAAAAGGCATAGAAATTTTCTTAAATTTGTACAGTAAAATACATAAAAATATTTATTATTATTACAGTATATAACACATACATGTAAGCAAAATCTGAGATTTAAACCAGCTTAAAAAGTCACTTAAGCTTTATTTTTTTACTTGTCACAGTCATAGATAGCAAATTTATTTTGGTTGAAGCTCATTACGTTACATTAGTCAGTTTAAGTGAGAACGGTGGACTCAATTCCCACGAACGACTTCGAACTCAAGCGTTAAACTTATAGCCGAGCTCAAAAAAGAAATAATAAAGGCAATTAAAGAAATTATTTTTGTTTCGTAAGAGAGAGAAGCTAAATTCCCCCTTACAAAGCCTATTACAAGAGACATGATTTTTATGTGGCAGCTTCTTACTTGGAAGTACCGCTGCATTACAACCTGCTTACAAACAAAACAACAGAGTGAGTTTCTTAAATACGCATATAGGGGGATGGGTGCGTGATATAGTGGTTAAAGCGCTTGCACAAAAACTCAAACGGCTCAGGTTCAAATCCCAGCAAAGGATAAAAATTAAAAAGTTGGTTTGCGGTTTTTTTTCAAAATTATAATTTAAAAGAATAAGAGAATGAACACCTTTGGGAAAAAGTCTCCTAAAAAGTCTCTTAAGCAGAGGTGAATTGGCCATAGAGATATGCTTATCCCCAAACTATACATTTCATATTTAATTTTCAATGTATTTGCCTACATGGCGAAAAATATTTAGTGTTTTTTTTTTCTATTTATTTTTATTAAAAAAAGAATTCATTAAACATTAATTTGAAAAAAATTAAACTTCTGTTAAAAACCACAAAAAACCTTTTCAAAAAGTAGATGAAATCTATGTACGTATTATGGCCTATTGAACTATTTACGAGGGAACTAAAGCCCTTTAGCTTAAAAAGTAGTGTTTAAAAGTATTTGTTTAAATTTTTATTCTATTTAAATACTTACATACATATTTACATAACTGGCCTTTACAACCCTGTGTCAGGACTACGGTCTAGCTTCTCGCAGCACTCATGTTGTGTGTGTCAATTTTTATCCATGAGTATCGGAACCTACAGTTTAATGTCGACTCCGAACGACAGACTTGAGAAGCTTGTTCATGGCAATTAGTTACTCTCAGAGCTTTTGCCAGAAGACTGTTGAGAGGTAGTCGCCGAAAGAAATATTTTTTTCATATTGAATCTAATATTATATATATATTTTCTTCAATATGTTTAAATCAGTCAATCGTGAGCTACACTTTTTTCGTTGATTTAATTTCAGATATAATTTTTATTAAAGATTACAAATGTATTTTAATGTAAATATAACTGCGGTATTCATAAAAAATATTAAACATTTTTTTTTTGTTAAATATGTCCTTAATAAATACTTAGTTATGGTATATAAACAATAAATTATATAAAACAAAGAAGACACAATAAATACAAGTCTGATTGAAAGAACAAATGATTGATCCAAAAGAGCGGAGAAAAGTGATTCGTTTGACTGTTGTCGACAGTTGACTATTTGGTTCAATTTGTCCCGCTTCTTTATAAACTACAAATGTTTGTTTATATAGCCTACGGTTTTTTTCAAAAATGCAGAGAGGCACTATAAGAATTTTAAGAATAGACTTCAAACAGACCCACAAATAAACACACATTTGTTTTTAAATATAAAATACAAATTTTATAACTTCAACTCATTTGTGTTCCGAAACACTTTTTATTAGTGGGCGTCTACATCATAAAGGAAATAACCACTATAGGCTGATTTCAACTAACTGAACTTTACAATTGTTTTCAGTGCACTTTTACATAAAAGCAATATTTTTATGTACTTAATTCTCTAGAAAATTAGCAAACATAAGACCTTTCAATTCTTGTTGGAAATACTTACATTATTCTGTTAAAGTACTTACTAAAAAAAAAATTAAGATGAAAATGTAAAAATTTATGAATTTATTCAAATGAGCGGCATTGACTTTCAATGTTTGTTTCGACGTTTTCAATTTATTTCAAAATACCTTTAAGTATTTATTTTTTTTCTTTTTACGAAACTTTAAGTTGAATTTTAGTTCAACACAATGGTTTCTTCTAAAAACTTTGCGTTTTATCTGCAGAGTAGTCTTTTTGTTAACAATTTAAAATTTCAAAATTTTGAAAAAATTTTGTGTTCAGTAGTTATAAGATTATCATTGTGATCTTTAAAATTAATCATGAATTTTGCTACGTTTTATTTGTTGTTAGTACTTTTTTACTTTTTGTTCTTTATATTTGTTTTCGTTAAAGAATATAAACCATAAATGTTAACTAATAAATATAAGGTTTAGACTTCATTTCTCTATGCTTCTTTAATTATTGTAGCATGGCCTGTAAACTTGTTCTGCATTATTTAGGTTAAACAATGTTACTGGCATCAGTTTGAACTTGTGTGTTATGGCAACTGGTCATAAAATACACCAGAAGTAAACGTATATAAATAATTTCAAAATAAAAAAAACAGTTAGTAAACACAATTATAGCAGCATGTACCTTTACATCATCTAAGGTCAAAATGGCAATAAACAAAAAACTAGTTAGCTTGTAAATATATTTCAGTTAAATGTTTATTTATTACTTTTATTGTTATTTACAATAAGAATTACAAAAAAAAAGCCAACAGCCAAATGTTTTTTTTTTTTTAATTTAGAATAAAGTAAAAAGTTTGTTGCTTAAGTCTTTTTTTTTGTTTACATTTGTCACCTATTTTCTCTTTAAGTTGTTGGCTTTAAAAGGACAAACATGTTTTCAAATAGCCTGAAAATTGTTTTGAAATTTATTATTAAACTAAATAAACCTGTTATTAATTAATTTCATTTTCAAGTGTAATACTTGAAAGGCGTTTAATTGCAAATAGCTTTTAAATATAAAACCATAAAATTGTTAAACTATTTGCATTTATATATTGTTTTTATAGCTTTAAAACCAATAAATTCTGAGAATTGATATTTAGAAAAATAAACATTAAGTTTATATCAAAATAAACACTCTGTTGAAATGACAAGTCAGTTTGAAATGATAATAAAAAAACAAACAAAATATTCAAAATAAATCATTACAAAGACTAATGATTTAAAAACAACCGCACTTAATAAATTAATCTTAAATTGAAGTCGTAGAAATAAAGCACAATACATTTAAATGAATTTGATGTAAATCTTAAAAACAAAAGAAAAAACCACATAAAAATATTTTTTATAAATGAAACTGATGATGAAAACCCAAAATAGTAAAACTAAATGTTGTCGGTCAAGTTCAACTATTTCTAACCCTATATTATAATGATAATTCGAGAGTTCTGTTTGCTACAGATCTATATCCATTAGATAAGTATAAGAAGAAGAAGAATAAGAAACCACATAGTTGAACTAATTGTGTACATAAATCCCAAGTTCTGTCAGCAGTTGAATGTATTGAGCCTTAAGTATAGAAAACAGGGCCTTAGTGAGAGTGAAGTAGATTGCGCTGGACATGACATATGACTGACTGTGCACCTTATGCATTAGCTTACAATAACACTCATATCACCATACCATCTATCAAATGTGAGAACTATGCTTTAACGCAGGTATAAAGTTTGCAAGTGCTGAAGACGACCGCTAGATACTTCGAATCCATAGGAAGCCAAATACCACTGAAGTTGGGCATATTAAAACTAGATATCTTATATGCATTACATACATACATAACTGGCTATAACAACCCTGTTTCAGAGAAACGGTCTAGCTTATCGCAGCACCCATGTTGTGTGTGTTAATTTTTATGCATAATTACCGGAACCTACAGTTTAAAGTCAACGCCAAACGAGAGATTTGAGAAGCCCTGTTCATGGCAATCAGTTTTGCCAGAAGACTGTTAAAGGTAGTCGCCGAAAGGAAAAATTTTTTCATATTTCTTTTTTTTTTTTCAATATGACAGAGCGGGGGTTTAACCCGATTCTCATGTCTTACTAAGCCAACAACTAACTGTTAGACCACGGCGATTACATCTTATATCCATTAGTTTAGTTTTTAGCGTATTGACTGCTACATCACAAGACAAATATTTAACATATTTAGTGGTCAGTTTTAAAGTCTCAAATATCTCAGGAAAAGCATGTGTAGATCGATACCCTACACTTTAATGACGAGTACAACCGTATAGCCAGGGATTTAAACTCATATCATCACATAGTCTCTAGACACTTCTTCGGTCGAGAATTAAGTCTGAAGCGAAACAAATTGCTTGTTCCACGCAAATATTTTTAGACAAATGCAGGGTATATAAAAATAAGACGTACTAAAATGAAAAAAAAAAAAAAAAATAAAATGAAAAAAAAAAACTCTAATCTAATCTAAGTTATATGTAGAATTTTATTTATTTAGACATTTGCTGTTTATTAGATATGCTAGATTTCATTTGTTTCTTGTTTTCTTTTTTGCTTTCATGATTATTAAATTTAATTTCTTGTTTAAAAATTTGCTTAAATTACAGTCTGCTTATACGAATTGAATCTTAAGTAACACATTAAACATTAAAGAAATAACACTCTTATAAGATTTTGTTTTATTTTTTTATTGTCTCTTCTCTTGCTTATATAGTTTTGTGTTTTGTATATCATTCAAATAAATGCCTTCATCTAAATTAACAGACACCACACAACGCCGTAATTATGATTTCGTTTTCTCATTTCTTAAAAAAAAACTATTTTATTTTGCCGCTCAAAATAAAACTGTAATAGATATGGGGGTCACACATCCTCATTTCGAAAGTAAAATAATGTTATTATATGTGAATGTTCTTAAAAACAAGCCATTGACCGCAACAATGGCATTTGACTGTGATAACAAGTTATTATTTTTTTTAATGATTTGTACGTTACTTATCTTTTACATTTTGTGTTACAAAAAAAAATTAAAATTTTAATTTGTTAACATCAGTTTTTGGCAAAAAAAAAAAAAAAATTACGAAACATATCGTCGCTGTACGCTGTAACTGACATTAAATCGAAAATACGTTTTTTGCATAATTTTTATCAGGAAAAAAATACGCGTCGATTGGTCCCGGTCCCAGATTTCTACGATGGAAATAAATTCACTTACGCCGGCTGCGTTTTGAAAGATACCAGTGCCTTTGTTCTACTTTCATACAGGTTTTTTGGCTCTGGTGAACATTTAAGGTTTTGTCAGTTACAGCGTTCTTTAATTTCATCGACGATATGCAAACGGTGGATAGTTTTAGTAAAAGTATATAAAAATAGATTTGTTCCTAAGACTTATTTTAAAGTGTGTTTTTAAAATTAATTTTTAAACAATAAGAATACTTTAGTAATTTAAATCTTCTTGTTTGTTTATGTTTAGGACATTCATCCAAATGGGGTAAAAATGTAAAACTTTAAGACACTTTAACGCCATAAGTAGTAGGATGGAAGAAATGTTTGAAACTTCATAAAATAAGTGATATTTCTGTAGTGTAGTGGTTAGTGTATTGGCTTACTAGACAATAGCTCCGGGTTCAAAATCCAATACTGAAATATTAAATATATAAATGAAAAATACGAAAGAAATGTTTCTTTTGGTGACAACCTCTTAGCAGTCTTCTGGCAAAAGCTCTGAAAGTAATTGGTTGCCATTAACAACCTTCTCAAGTCTGCAGTTCGGACACGACATTAAATTGTAGGTCCCGGTATTCATGGATAAAAATTAATAGACACACCATGGATGCTGCGAGAAGCTAAGCCATAACTCTAAAGCAGGGTTGTAATGGCCAATTATATCTGTATGTATGTACTTACAATTTTAGTTTTGCGAATAAAATTTTGATTATTTTAATAAAACTAAGTGGAACTGCTCAATAGCCAGTAAATGTAGTTGCGGGTATTTGGGGTATATTTTTATTTCAAATGGTAAAAGGCCATGTTAAATTCTATAAATTTGACATTAAAAACATTGTTATTCCATCCCTTACTAATTGTGGCTAAACTGCACCCTTGATTAGAGTGTTCATACTATCAATATAAAGCTAAGGTTCTTAACTAAAGGGTAACATACAATTATATATTGTAAACCATGAATTGGAATCTTCTACACTTCCAAAGGGCAACTATGTACATGCAAAATTGCCGTAAATAAGCTTAAATGTTTTTTTTTTAATATATAAAATTCTACGTCTGCGATTAAAGCATTAAAAATTAATTCATGATATGAGCAATTAAAAAAAAAGGTTCAAAAATTACAGAAAAATTGTGTTAGTGGAAATCTGAGAACCACTAGCTCATTTAAAGAAATTGTATTAAAAAAATAATGTCTAGAACTGTATGAATTCAATAGTTAATGTGGAATACAAACATGTAAGCACGGATACCGTTGGTGAAAACATGTTCAGTTCCAAAAATAACTAGAAAGATCGATTATTCGATTTTTTCAAAAACCGGTTTTCGAATATTTTAAATTTAGAAAAACCGGTTTTCGGTAAAAAATTATTTAAAAAACTATTATCACTTGGTTATTAAAATAAATTTCATTCTCGACATTGAGAATGACCTTTCATTCAAAGTGCTTGTTGGGCATATAGAATATAAAGCATTGAGCAATTTTTCATGCCTTTCAGATCTCCTATGACCCTTGTCTGAATAAAACAATTTTATATTTTCGGCAGAGTATGTATTTCTTAAGTGTAATATTTACCGATGCTCTGGAGCTACTTGGAATGGAATCCAGTTTTACTTATTTCACATTTATTTCATTCTTATGGACATTTTTAATATGGTTAGAAAGCCATGATGTCGATTTTTAAAAAGCCGGTTTCAGTAAAACCAAAAAAACCGGTAAAACCCGATCGAATAATTACCGATCGATCTCCCTAATAATAATTAATTATTAAAAAAAAATCTGAAATTTTAGAATTAGTTTATTTTGTATATAAAAATTGATATATCGAAGCTAATTAACGTGTGTATCGCCCGTAGACATGTCACACAGTGTCCGAGACAATAGTCCATATGAGTACCAATTTCAAAACTATGTGTTTGGACATGAACTTCACTCCTTGGTTAAGAGTCGGAGCCTACTTAACACTCTAGCCGCGATTTGGGTATAAACCACAGTACCCGCGATGCTCCCACTAGGGGGCCAACATCATAGCAAGGCAGGGACAAGCCCTGGGGCTCTTAACTCCCGCGGTGCCAGAAGATGGCCTCCGGTCGAGGTTCGCAGTACAAGTACTACTGTCAGTTTAAGCCTTAAACAGCTCCGCACTGGTGGCCCAAAAAAAAAAATCAAAAACACCAAACAACAAAACAACAATATGGAACAAGATAAAGGCAGACACTAGTGTCTGGCCATAGCCCTGGCCAATAAGGCACCATACACCATAAATTGGTATATATAGAATTTATTTTTTAGTACTAAATATTCTTTTACTCTCTTTTATGCATTCTCCATTCTCATTTTCTACGCCATTATGAATAACGGTACCTAAAAGTACATATTCAATTTGATGGTGGTTTACTAAAACAAAAGCCTTTAAAAACATACCTGAAATAGTTTTCTGGGTTTATGTCGACGTAAAAATGTTTTTTCTTAGTTTATCGCATATATCCTTAAAACAAAAACAACCTTTTAATATAATAACAGGTATTGCTCAAGCCATACGCTTAGTGTTATACGCACATATATGAAATAAGGCGAGCCAGACAAACGTTACTAATTAAATGTTGCTTTTTTATATTTAAATTTATTTCACTTTTTTTCATATTTATTTATCTACCACAGAAGGTTTAAAATTTTAAAATAAAATATAAAATAAAAAGCAGTTTATTGAAAACATAAGCAAAAAAAAATAAATTCTAGATATACATAAATACAGTGGCTCCTATAAATATTCGAGAATGGTAAATTTTTCTAACGACTATATCATCAAATTTTGATTCTGCTTATTTATGTACTCACATATTACTTTAAAGCTCGTCTTTCAAAGAAAAAAAAAAAATTAAAAACTTTCAAAAAGACGAAGAATAAAAAAAAAATATTAAATATGATTTCAATCAATATGCAATTTAAAAAGTATCTTCTCATTTAACTAATATTAGTGCATAAATTAAGATTTTCGTTAAAAACGAGTATTTTGGAAGAATTTCACCATGTTCCATAATCTCATTTAAATAAGCTGGAACAGAAATTGCAAGTTTTTTGGTAATTACTTCCGTGGTCAGACCAGTCGTCAACACTTTATACAGACAATATCGCAATTGTACAGGGAAAGTTTCAAATTCAATTATCATAAGAATGAAGAGTGCTCTCATATACTACCCTGAAAACTACTTTGTCAAATGAAAAGAAAAAAGAGGGAAACATTGCCTCTTGTACTGCTTTATTTCATTTTAATCATTTTCTTCACCTGCTATCAAAATCTTGCTCTCCTGAAATGTTAGAACCGACTTATTTATAGGTCGAGATTTTATTTGAGGGATGTAAAGTTTTTCTTTCAATTGTTTCAGAAATAGCCGACGATCAGAATTTTAGGCAGTACTTTCAAAATTATTTTTCATATCAAAACATATATTGTATGATATTACGACTTAACATTTGAGTTCATGAAATCCAGTTGGCAGGACTCATTATGTACTTAAAAGTATCAAGTTATCATCAAATAAAATCTTGTTGTGTTGTGAGTACTATTGGGATCAAAGCTGATCAATCTTTGCAACACACTAATTAAAAAAAGTCAGTGTTCGACAGCCAGCTTTTTTTGTCTTTAATGCCGCTATTCTTATTCTTATCGTCGTAGTCAGAACCATTGCTTATAGTATATTCTTATAGATATCTTCAATGTGAGAATCTATATTTTCTTTAAGAAAACAAACAATGTCTGATATATGATTGATTTTAGACAGGTGCTAGTTGTCACCAGGATTAAAAATTTAACAATTTCCTATAAGATTTATTGTGTACCTTTGAGTCTACTGTTTGTTTAGCAGACCAAGTGCCTTCCTTATGAATACTAGCAGGTCCGAAACTTTAGTGATGGATATGTCCGCCAGTAAGACCATATGTCTTTCTAAATTCATCCATCTAAATCTATCAAGAGCCGCACATTCACATAATATGTGATCTGTTGTCTCTGATGATTGTGAGCATAGTCTACAAACACCTACATCTGTGGTCGCGATTCTACAGTGAACTGTAAGAAAATGCGATAGGAGTTTTAGGTCTGACCTTCTATACTGCAGAACATGAGACTTACCCTCAAAATTTAATTTAAAATATATATAGCGGTGAGTTTCTATTGCCGTTTGTATATGTAAAGATCTTTAGAAATGTAAGGTTTAACAAATAGAACCCTAATAGCTTTTTTTAAAAAAACACTTTTACTTTTTAGTTTATTTTCGAATTAAATCTTTAATTCGATTTTAGGTTGTTCTCTTTAGTTTATAATTAACTGGGATTTGGAACTAATTAATTGGCAAAATTTTTAATTTGCTATGACATACGTTATTAGTAATATAAGTTTAAGACCTTCAATAATTTTAGATTTTTGCATACTGGTATTTTGAAAAAATTCATTATTAATGAATACTAAACGGAATCACTGTATGTAGTATTTTCATAAATAAAGCGACAGAAAATAATTTTTAAACACAAACTTTAAATGCATTTAACATCTAAATTATAGACAAAAAAAAAAGAAAAAATTTATCCCACAAAAAATAAAGCAGACTATAAAAGCATGATCAGCTAATATTTGAGATGAATTTTTATTGGAGTTATTTTATGAAAAGAAATCATGTGGACAAAGGCTGTTAGTTAAGTGATCAGTCATCATGTTTTATAATTAGAGAGTTTTTACATATTTTATTTATTTTTTTTTATTGAGACCAATGTTCAGGGGTAAACCTCTACCGATGCTGTGCGTTGTGTTGGAATTGGAAAATATTATTATTAAGCAACTTAGAAATGAGAAAAATTTCTGTGAATAGATCATTCAAAGGCCAGTGATATACCTTTACCTCTGATCAACAGCAATTGTCTTATCGTTGTATATTGATTATGTGGTGAGTGTGCCTTCGCTAAGTAGGTTTAGCTGTTATCGGCTACTTCCCCATAGGTGGAGCTTTTCTCCTGATCATGGGCTTTTGTTGTCAATGGTTAAGGTGGTAGCAGACCTTGTAGACGGACTTTTTGGTGGGTCGGTAGAGTGCGGGAATCCTCTTATGTTTTAAATTATAATTTTGAAAAAACGGAAAACTCACTTTTTCATCTTTCACCTTTGCTGGGATTTGAACCGGAGCCGTTATTTTTTTTTGTGTGAGAACACTTTAACCACTATACCATTTCTGTTAATCAGAGGTGGAATAGTAGAATTAAATTCCAACAAAATTTTTTAAGACAACAGCATTACCAATAAAAACTGCCTGAAATATAATATTATATATCGAAGTTTCACTTTTTATTTATTACTCGAAGCTTAAGCAATATTTACACTACCTAAGTTTCTCATCTGATTATAACAACTCAAACAGCAATAATTTTGAAAGTAGAAAATGTCTATTTTTAACTGAGCTCAGTCAAAAACAATAGAAATTAAATTAAAATTGTAATTAAACTATCTGAGTCTATCTGAGAGCGGTTCTAATAGAAAACTCAGATGAGAAACTTAGGTAGTGTAAATATAGCTTTAATAGCCATTTACTCAACTTACTTGATAATGAAAAATTTAAAATAAATAAGACAAATATGCTTTTTTTATATGTTTTTTATAAATAAAGTCGTTTTCAATTCAAAACTTCAACCTTCACCTACCTTTACGGGTAAAGAAGTTAATTTTTATGTCTTAATGTTGGACTTAATAGTTGTCTCAGAAATTTTTATATCGGTCAATGTGAAATCGGCCATATAAGTGTGTATGTATGTTTTGCTAAATTCGAAAAAGATTTACTACTTTTTTTTTAAATTCCTTTTGATATCTTGCAAGTATATGCGAAAATTAATGAATGGTCGTTTATTCAACAGGTTTTTCGTTTCGTTCGTCTAAAGGAATTTAAGCAAATTTTTTTGCTAATGTTTTTGTCTTGTGTGTTTTTGTTTTTTGTTTGTTTTTTTTTATCATCAAACAGGATGCTTTTTTTTCTCCTGTAGTGTTGGGGGTTAGAGTAATTTAAGAAGCTGTATGGTGTTAGATTTTGCGTGTTTGTGTTTATTTGGCTAAAAGTCAAGGTTGGTCAATGTGAGCTGTTGATTAAATATTAAAAGGTTTTTGAAAGAAATTGTATATGTTTAGATGTTTAATGATTCATTTTGTACAAAAAGATTTATAGGGGGTCATCAAAATTAAAAAAAAGAACCGACCAAATTTAAAAGTGTCATTTGAAAAGTATTATATAGCATGAATCATTTCGATTTCATTTGAAATGTATAATTTCAATATATTTTATTTCGATAATTCAACCAAAAACGAAAAAAAAAAACAGAAATTATGTGGGAAAGCTTTCGTTGAATCCACATTAAAGCGACAAGACACTCCTTTTTCTTGTCTAATGCTGATTTAATTGATTCGAGTTGAATTTGTACTAAACAAGATGACTGGCTTAAGTCTTACCTGTTACTTTAAAAGTGCTCTGAACTAAAATACCAGTATAAAAGTAATGAGTATTTGTAGTGTGGAAAATGTAGCGTGTTTTTTTTCAAAGCAAGTAAGCAAATGAAATGGTAGTTTGTAATTGTCTAACAATCGTAATTAATTGGTTATGCGTCTATTGACATTCCTACTATATACTAAGAGATGCTTCTTAGACAAATGTATGGGATAATTTGGTTTTCTGAGTATTAAGAAAATATATCCGTTATAGCGTTTCCTTTTTTTTAGGCATTAACACTTAATTCCCAGCAGAAAATTTTTACAATTTGGAAGCAATAATTAAAGTTGTAAGAAATAATGTAAGCATTGTACTGTTTTTCATACATTAAAGCATCTAAATATGCTGCAGAATAAAGTATTATTTTTGATTTTTTGTACTAAGTATTTGCTTACTTGTTGCAATAAATTTGCTTTTCTATAGCTCATTTCATATAAAAATCATGCATTATTGATGCGCACGAGTAAGTGATTGTTTACAATTTCTCCCTTACAAAATAACTTACTAGTAAGCACTATTTTTTGCTGCCATTGTGGCCAACAAGAAAAGTTTTTTGAAAGATTACCTTTTGCTTTAACCATATGTTGTGTTGAAGGTGGCTTAAAAGACATCCCAATTAAAAAAAAAAATAGATAAGTATCCAAATATTTAGTCTTATTTTGTAATGTAATAAAAAAAACATGGTCTAGAGATCTGAGATCGAATCCCAGACATGGACTACTTTTATTAATTTTAATTATTTTCGTGAGGTCTTTAAATAGCCTTGGTTAGATCAGAAACTAAATTTTATTTAAAATTTAGATTGGTTTTCGCAATTACTTTTTAATCAAAAAAGAAAATGACATTCGTGAATCAATTGTACACCAGCCGAACTAAACATATTTTCAACTCCAGAGTCGGAAGTCTCAGTAAAGTTCTATGTGTTTTGTAAAAATCCATACAAATCATCAACTAAATAACTCGCACTTTTATATAAGTTTACATATAAGGATATTTTTATGTAACATAAATACATATCGGTAAATATTTGCTACACATGTCTGGCTTTAAAGTATTTCTAAATAGTATAAAATTTTAATAACAAATACCACATTTCTAAATGATATGATGAGACAACTTTGTTTGTCTCTGGCTATTTTAAGAAATATTTTAAAAACTAGTTCATTAGAAGTGAATAATACTAAAAACTCATAAGCCAGAAGAGGCTATGGCTCAGTGGCGTAGCTACCTAGGGGCTAGGCGGGGCAATGCCCCGGGGCCCTCAAGCTCAGGGAGCCCTCGAATCCTTACCAAAAATGTCGATTGAACTGTAATTTTGGAAATTTCTCCCATTATAAAAATAAATATGGCAGGTTGAAAGTTGCAATCATGCCAACTCAGCTGAGAGAAATTCAAAAGTTATGCCTAGGGAAATCCCCTAAATTCTTTCTGTAGGTTGGCAGTGTTGTCAATTTGATGGATAGTAATATGTACGTTTTATTGTGAATTCGAGTTAAGATCTTTTTTTCGAGAACGGTTAAAAAATTAATGCTATATCAGGACTAAGTAAGCTAATGTCAATAAATTTTTTTCTACTTGTCAACATAGTGGTTAAATTTTATTTGATTTTACCACTGATATTGATGACCGTTAAGTCAATAAATTGCGTCAAATCTATAGATTTCGGCTTCAGCTCATTGCATAACGCGAAATGTTGTGAAAATATGCAAGTCACCTGCAGTAGGGATTTCGGGGATTCCTCAACGACACTTGTAGAGTATCATTGTGTTTCTCTTTCCTTTTATTTTACTTTTAACATCGTCACTGAACAATAGGTATCTACCTACTCGAGTGCAATCTAATATTGTATTGTTTAAATATATTAGAAAACTAAAATTATTGATAAAAAGAAGAAACCCAGTGGTGCTTTTAAAAGCAAACAACGCCAAGAAAGAGAGGATAGTGAACAAAAATTGCACAAAATTGACAAGTTTTTAATAACTGCAGTGTTGGCTGAGAAGCCTACTGAAGAAGATTCGACAATTATTGCAGTTGGGAATACAATCCGCCGCCGATCATGTGAACGTGGATGATGTTTGCATGCCTTATGTGTGGCATGGCGGAGGATTTAGAGGAACCACAGACCTCTACATTTTTCGAAAATGTGTACGACAAATCTTCTTATGATTTTGGTTGGGTTATTCCAAAATACTAGACGCTGCCTATTGTCAACCCTGCTGGTTACTTGCTTCACAAAGGAATATTGTTTGTTGTTCAGGAATTCGAGATTGGAAGCATTTATCAGAAAGAATTAAACAACACAGTTTTTCGAGTGGCCATTCGGAAGCATGTGCTGTGTATGAATTAAAAAAAAAAAACGATACTAATCGACAAGGAACTTAAAAATGAATTTCGCAAAGAAGCATCATTTTGGAAAATGGTTCTTCAAAGGTTATTCTTTATCATACTTACATCAAGAAGACTTAAGTCAGGAAGTGTACCAGGGAAATTTTCTGTCTTTTGTAGATCTTGTCGCCCGATATGGTCACATTTATGCACAAAAAAGAGCTTAAGTAACTTAGCATTTTTATAGTATTTGTATATTTCATATTTTTATTTGATAAAATCTAATCAGTTTACATAGCAGTGGGCCCCATTTTTTAATTTGCCCCAGGGCGTTTGGTTACCTAGCTACGCCACTGCTATGGCTGCAGTGACTTTCAATCTGAAAACAAATATTTTTTACCTATAATTTCAAAAGAACTTATCACAAAAATATTGCTCAAAGTTTACTGGTTCAAAAGATTTATTTTTTTTATTATCAATTCCATTGTTATTTAGAGGTGTCAAACTGTGACCATATGTGAAATTGTATCGACAGTTTTATACGTTTTTATGAGTTTGCTAAAATATTTATCTGTTGAGTTGTAACGTACATAAGCTATAAGACTAAATGCTTAAATGTTTTTTAAACAATTAATGTTCATTTCTTAAGGTAAACGCTAACAAAACTTTATTAAAATGATTATAATAATCCAAAACATTCTTTGTTATAATTAAGCGTTTTCACAGTCCAATAATTATTTTTATCTTTATCTTACAGCTCATACATGAGAAACAGATAATTTGTATTTGCTTGTAAATACTAACCGTAACTAAATATGTAATATTTTTAACGCCAACACTACTTCATTAAATCAAAAACTTGTAACTTCTATGACATTTAGATGGCTCCATAAATAGAATTATAAGATTTTGTTTTAAACTTTGTTGTTGGCATCAGTGGCTTAACTAACTTATTAACACAATAGATTTAATTAAAATTTATTTCTTTTTTTTTATAAAAATAAAACCTTTTCTTAAATATTTTCATATGTAACTGAAAGGTTTTTCTGTAACTCTTAACTAATCGAAGCCATTGTTTAAAATAATTAAATTTGAAATTGTTTTGTTAATTTCTTTATGCAAAAATTGTCTATGCAATAGTCTTTAGTTGCCGTCAGAAAACATGTTCTTTTATGATATTTAATAACTTTTATATATATATATTTTTTTTTTTCATCATTGTTACCTTTCTATCGTTACCATATCAATAGCAGTTGATATTTTACACTTTAACATGAAAAACTCGTCTTTGAAAGCTCTTATGCCTAATACATACACACTTTTAATTGGTAATGAACAATTTATAGATTTACATTCATTCCTATGTGGTAAAAAGAAAAGAAGGAACAAAAGTAGAAAATATATGTATATGTACTCATGTATATATATATTTTTTCTTTTTATTAAAAAGTAGATTTAACTGCCGCCAAATTAATGTTTCAGTCATATTTCGATATCTGCTTATTCCTTTACAATATTCTGTTTAGTTTCGATTTTTCCCCTTTATTTCCCATCTGTCTCCTTCTTTTGCTAACAGTTGTTATAGAGAGACTGTGTTTATTAGTTGTTCTTCGTATTGAGTGTCATGTTAATCTGGACTCTTAGGCATATACAGTGATACTTGTCGTTGAATTAGTACAATATTTTACATTTTTTATTGTTATTACAAGAGATTTAATTATAGTGAAATAAACAAAAAGAAAACATGAAACGTATTTACAAAAAAGCGATAATTTTTGCGGAAAGCAATAAGAGTGTTTACAACGTTTCTGGTAATTTAGAATTTTGTGGAGGAAATGAATTAAAGAAGGGCATAATTTCAAATTAGGACTGATTTTCGAATTTATTTTTATTTAAAAAATAATAGATTCAAATATATTATTTGAATACAAGTTTTTAAATTAAAATAATATTAACAATATATTTATATATACAACAACAACATAAAGTTTTATTATTATTTACGAAATACAAGAGTAAAAATAAATTTTGCAATAATGAAAAAAACAATTAAAAATTTTGGTATAATTTAACGATTAAAGTCATCAATATTTATACATAAATATTTATATAATTGGCCATTACAACCCTGTGTCAGGGTTGCATTCTAGCTTTTCGCAGCACTCATGTTGTGTGTGTTAATTTTTAACCATAAGTACCGGGACCAACAGTTTCAAGTCGACTCCGAACGACAGACTTGAGAAGCTTTTTCATAGCAATCAGTTACTCTGAGAGCTTTTGTCAGAAAACTGCTAAGAGGTAATCACCAAAAAAGATAATTTTTCAAATTTCTTTCTTTCAAATTGTTAGAGGTGGGTTTTGAACCCGGAGGTCTTGCCTAGAAAGCCAATATACTAATAACTAGACTACGCCGATTAATTTCGATGATGATTTTACAAATAAAAGCAAAAAAAAAAAAAACCAAAATTAGAACCATTGAGAGTGTCAAGAACCTCTGCTTTTCTTAGATAAATTTTCCCAAATACACTAAGCCAAGTTCCTTGTACGCTAGACATACACCTATAGCTTACAAATAATGCATGTGCTTAGTGTATAAATATGTACTAAGAGAACATAATTTAGCGCTTAGATGAAGAAGTGTACCTCTAGCTTAAACTATCAAGCAGGTAAAAGGCATTCTACTGTAGTTTATTTGGTACTAATAGATCATAGTGTGGCGTGTATACATTGTCTTCATCATCCTTTATTACGCGACGTTGGTAGATTAGAGTTATTGTGAATATACTGTAGATACACGCAGACATCAGAGGATTAATATATCAAACTGATTTTATTTTGTCACAACTAAGTTATGATGTAACCTGTGTTGAGACGTATCTAAAGCTTTGTTTAAGTACCAGAAACTTAAGTTTAAGCTTAAGATATATAAATATGGTAGTCCTAGTTTTAAATAAACCATATAACCATTCAAGTAAGTTGAGCATTTTCTTAGTGAAAAAAATCAACTTTTCAACTTCATTGTTTTTTGTATAATCTAATGAGAAAATTACTCAAAAAATTTAATTATTATCCATTAATTTTTAATTGAATCAACAATTCCTTAAATCAAAATAACAATTTTTATCAGAAAACGCTTTAATTAGATCAAAGTTAACCGCAATGAATATTTTTTGGTAATTAAAGAAGAAATGATGTCCGTGAAGGAATAGTACACTATTGCGGTTAACTTTGATCTAATTAAAGCGTTTTCTGATAAAAGCAAAATTAAATTGATCACACCTCTCCTGAGGCTCGAACCCGAGTCTTCAGCACTTAACACAAAATAACAATTCTCTAAATGTTTTAAAAACAATTTTCCATTAACCTTTGAACGGTGTCAACAAGTTTGCGTTCATCAGCGAAATTTCAAATAAATATTAGTTTAATGTGTTGTTTTGTAATACAGATGCTGGATGCGTTCGCGTTTAAGGGTTATTTCATAGCTTCTCGCAGTACCCATGTTTTGTACGACAATTTTTATCCATGAGTATTGGGACCTACAGTTGAATTTCGACTCTGAATGACAGACTTGAAAAGCTTGTTCATGACAATCAGATACACTCAGAGCTTTTGCAAAAAGACTGCTAAGAGGTAATCTATGAAAGAAATATTTTTTCTTTTTGTTTGGGATTTAAGATGTCAGAGCCGGATTTTGAACCCGGAACTCTTTTCTAGTAAGAAAAGACACGTTCTAGAAAGTTAATAAAATAGGATATTAAATCTATAATTATTATATCGCTCTTAAGGTGTAAAACTGCTTTCTTTATAAGAATTAACATCCGTTAAGAAATATGCATAGATGGTGAAACTGAACTAGTTTTCGACCCCCGCTATGAAGGTCTCATCAGAGTTCTTTGTGTTGTACATATTCATTTCACTACATTATCTACTTACTTAACTCACAATCTATTAAAATGTCGGGATTTACAATACAGAAACTGAAGGGCAGACATTGTTCAATTTGCTTTTGCTTTTGTCTAAAACTTTTACAATGTAGAAAATAGAAGACAAACAGAATAAGCAAAAATTACGAAAAATTAAAAAAAAAACCGAAAAATGTCCGGTACACACGTTCGTGTACTACTTTCTTTACATTTTCGTCTTCATTTCTAAAAATTTCGTCTGTCTGTCTTTCAATTTCTACATTGTAAATCATGTCAAATAGGTTTTGTGAATTATAATGTTTTTAGTCGAATGAAAATTCTAACCAATTGGAATCACTTTAGATCTTTATTTCTATAAATCTATAATTATTGTATCGGTCTTGAGATTCTTAAACGGGTTATTTCTCTCACTAGAGAAACCTACGAAAGAGCAGACGTGGTTTCAATACTAATTTGATTTGAGTCCAATTATGTTTACAAAGATAATTATATTATCTACCGTAAAGCAACCCACGATAACTCGCTGGCAGTGATCAGTCACCTTTTTTGAATAAGGGTTAAATTAAAAAGTCCCGTTCGTAAGCTTGTTGGTATATTCTGATGAAGACAAATTATATTACAAATCGATAGTACTTCTTGAAAAAAGCATATTATCAGCTCAAAAAAGTTTCTTGTATCTTAAAGACTTTTCTGAAAAATCATAATCGTATTGCTAGGAACACAATTGGGGCGAACGACGAATTTTTGGTCGCGAATATTCGTCGCTAAAAATCAAACATATTTGTGTATATGAAAATGCAACAATCATGGCGAACGGCGAAATTCGCCGTAAGCGACGAACTCAAGTTAGATTTAATTTTAATTCATTCGCCGGCGAACGACGAACTTATCTTTTTAGGTTTTATAGTAAATAAAGTTATTTTTAATACCCTACTTGCTAATTTTAAGTCATTTAAATTAAATATATAGAATATTAACCTATTAAAATTGTTTCAAAGTGTGTTTTTATTAATTTCACACAAGTGAAATAATCTGGCATGAAAATATAATAAAAATGTGCATAAAACGAATTCGTCAACTAAAAGGCGAAATAAGTCGTTCGTCCCAATTGTGTTCCTAGCATATGATTATGTGCAAAAAGCAATAGCAACAAAAAACGAATGTGAACTCTGGCTGCAAAATTTATTAATCGTCTCTATTAATCAGTCTATAACATGAGTAAGAATTTAAACACAAAATCTTGTTGTAATATAACTAGAAATTATTTACATGCTATTGATATTGTTCTTTTTTGAATTTCTCTTATTTCAAAAATAATTTACGATATAAGATACTCTTTTCTATTTTCTACACCTTTGAAATATTTATTTTCAATATTCTCAACATGAATTGTAATAAATTTACAATTTTATAACTTTATTGGTGTACGTTTCTTCTTTTGTTTTTCATTTCTTATTTATCTTTCATGTTTTCCACTTTACTTTGAATCAAAGTTTTCTTTGTCGTCTTGTGTTTGATATGTAAATAATATGATAGGCTTTTGAATTTCTAAACCGTAAATTAAAAATGTTTATGAATTTTGATTGTGGGCTCGGTTTTTGATTTTTCATTTCCTTTTACGGCGCATTAGAAATTTATGAAAAACGTTAAGATTGGGTATTAAATGTCAATAAAACTGTTGTTTTAATTGGTGTCATTTTAACGCTTCAAAATAGTTTGAAAAATGAATGAGAGATGATTTATTTATAGTTTTAATACTCGTACTATCAATGAATTTTTTTCTTTTCTTTTACCATTAACTTTTTGAGTGCATTTTAAAGTTCTAAGATAATCAATATTCTACGATTTGCTTTAGTCAGGTAAAATAATCAATAAATATTCGTATTAATGGATCAATTACAGATTTCGAACAAACTTTACTTGAGTTATCTGTTGCCAGAAAAAAATGTTTTGGTATAAAAAATGGCAACTGGCAAGCTATATTTTAAAATGTTACATTTGAAATAAATTTTATTTCTTTATTTGTGGTACACATACACTGCGTTCCAAATGAATAGGTACAGTGTTTTAGTAATCAATTTAAGCTTGCTGCTCTCAAGATTTTAAAAATTTGACATTTGAGAAAAAGATTGTGAAGAAAGAATACTCAAAAAAGTTCCGTTAGATTTTATCTGTGCTTGTTTTTGTACTTTGTAAAAAAAATTGGTTTTATTTTGACGTCAATTGAATTTGTGCATTGATTAAAATGTCATTGTACGGTTGTTTGTTTTATCTCTAGCTTAAAACTTGTTAATAGTTTTTTTTAAATTGAGAACAAAAGGGATTTTTCTATCATTTTTAGTTTGAAATGGGCCGCGGTAAATCTTTAACAGCGGAAGAAAAGGCTAAAATAGGTGACTCGTATAACGATCTAGGTCTGTCTGGCCGTAAAATTTCTAAAAAGAACTAATAAAAGTGACAACGTTGTATGGAATTACCTAAGAGGCAACGAAAATTATGGCAATAACATGAAAGGAAATCAAAATATGGCCACAACAGCTACGGAATTCGAAATATTGTAAGAAAAACTTCAAATTCAAGTGACTCTGCTGCAAAAAATTTGAGTTAAAACTGGTTCCAGTGCTAGTGTTTTCACTGTTAGGAAAATACCAAATTCAGCAGAACACCTCAAAAGGCTCAAAATGCAGAAAAAACCACAATTAAACCCACAACATAAGGAATTCCGATTAAATTTTTACAAGGAGCATATAACTTGGAAGACTGAATAGACTAAAGTAGTATTTTCTGAAGAAAAAAATTTAATTTTGGTGGACTAGATGGCTTTAACTACTATTTTCATGACTTAAGAAAGGAAGAACGTTTTTTTTTTTTTTTAATTGTTGCCATGGCCACCATATATACATACATACATAATTGGCCATTACAACCCTCTGTCAGGGTTACAGCCCTGACACAGGGACCTACAGTTTAAAGTCGACTCCGAACTACATATTTGAGAAGCTTTTTCGTGGCAATCAATTACTCTCAGCGATTTTGCCAGAAGACTGCTGAGAGGTAGTCGCCGAAAGAAATAATTTTTTCATATTTCTTTTTTTCAAGATATCAGAGCTGAGATTTGAACCCGGTGCTATCGTCTTAGTAAGCCAACACACTAACCACTAACCACTAGACCACGGCGACTACATGGCTACCATACTCGCCGGATTTAAATGTAATGGAAAGTGTATGGGGTTGGTTGTCACGGAAAGGGTATGCATCTGGACGACAATTTGATGACCCGTAATTATTAATTGCTGCAATAAAAAAAGCGTGGTAGAAAATTTCTTTGCAATATTTATCGCAACTTTATAACTCCCTTCCAAATAGAATTTATGACGTCATTTTGTCGAAAGGCTGAAGTATACATTACCAAAAACTAATAAAAAATAAATTAGTGAAGAAATCTTAAATGTTTTCGTATTTTATTTAACTTTTTATTTTTTATTGTTGACGCAAAAATAAAACCAAATTTTTTACAAATTACAAAAACAAGCATAAATAATTTCTATCGGAACTTTTTCGAGTATTCTTTCTTCACACTCTTTTTCTCAATTGTCCAAAACACTGCACCTATTCATGTGGAACACAGTGTATGTACGTGTACCATACAATATAAGTACTAATTTTGAGTTAAAAATTATTTTAAAAAATGCCAGAAATTTTTGGAATCAAACGCATGTATTGTAATTTTTAGGAAATCTCCTAAGCATGTTTATATATTTTTAGTAGTTATTGTTGGCTGTTTTTTCTATAATTTATGATGTGATTGAAATGGATATTTGGTGTTTTGTCTTAACAATAACAAAACATATGCAAATTAGTTAAAGAAAAAACAAAAAAAAAAAAAAGAAAAACAAACATATAAAAGGCAACATATTAAAACTAAAAATAAAATACACCATTAAATCATAAGTCAAGACAAAACTAAATTTTAGGTTATTGTTTAATGGTTTTTAACACACATATGATTTTTTACTATGAAAGAAACTGAGGGTAGTTGAAAAGGCCTAACAGTTTTAACAGTTTCTAACTAAAAAACAACACAAAAAAAATCTAATCAACACAAATTATCAAAAAAGAAACCCACCATGTTAAAAGCTTTTTTTTAAGTTTAAGAATTTTTTTCCTTTTAACAATAAACTAAAAACAGTAAAACATATAAAGTATGTAAATATATATCTTTTTTGTTTCAACTTTTGTTTTTAAATTTTTGTAAAAGCGTTAGGAAAAGGTATTGCTGAATAAATTATTTGAAGTCTTTGTGTTTGTTGGCTTTTGCTTAAGAAAAATTATATTTTAAAAGATTACTCTCTTGGACATTTTGGGAATTTCAAAGATATTTTTTAAATATGATTGATGATTTTTTTCAGTATTAAATTAAAACAAGTTAAGACTTTTTTTCTTAAAGATCTTCAATTGATTACAACAGACCATATTTTGTTTCTTTTTAAATATTAAAATGTTAGTTATTGTTAAAGAATTCCTACACAATTTTTTGATATATTTTGTGAGTCTTTTGTTAAAAGATTAAGAAAAATTATATTGAAATTAAACAAATTAAGTTTTCATTTTAAATGACATTTCATTTAATAATACCTTTACAAGGTTATTTGTTTAGCACATAATTTATGATAAAATTAAAAAGTCTTTTAAATGTGCGTAAAAGCTGTAAAGATCTTCTTTAAATAACTACTATTAGTTTCCAAACTATGTATCTACATATATCTCATTCAAATTATCAACCGCTAATAACAGCCAGTCTATCAATTCTATAAAAGGGGCAGCTTAGACTTTACGTACATACATGAAATGCCAGAGAAAAGAATATGAAATTTTATAAGATTTTTTAAAATGAGAATAGAAATCGTAGTATGAAATTCTTGGCTTTACACTTTTGGACTAGAAAAATGTACAACACTAGCAGAAGTGTAGTAGTTTTCCACCCAGCTACATAACGGATGTTAATATACCAGTATTAGGATCTTAAGACTACCAAAATTCATACAATAAGTTTTATAAGTATTTATTTTTTAAATATCTGTAAACAAACACTGTTGATCTTATATACATACATATATATTTTAAGAAAATACCAACCTTTAAGTTTTAGTGATTCTTCAAACACACAGTCAACAGTATTTGAAAAACAAGTGAATTTAAAAATTTGTCAAAAACTCTTTTTCCTATAATATCCCTCCAAAGTAAACACAATGACAGACACTTAAAACAAAGCATCATGAATAAAATTTCTGTCAAAAAGGTAAATAAAAAGAATCTTTTAAAGGTTTTTAAAGGTAAACAAGAACAATTAAAAGCATTAGAAATCAGCCAGCAGAAGTATTTTTTTTCTTCTTAACCTTTTGCATTCTTACTCGCTTCTCGAAAAGAATCTTAAAAAAGCAGAGAAACTCTGCAGACTACCAAAGGATTCAGAAAGAAATTCCATGAATTTAATGTATTGTGTACATACACATGAAAACATATCCATGCCTCAAAAATTAAATACTATATTATATAAAAAAAAAATCATGTCATCATCATCATCATCATCAATAAAAAAATGTGTAAAGTTTCTTAGAAACAATAATAAAAGGCAATAGCATGGAAAAAAAAAACGAAAGGAGCCAAAAATCAAAAGAAATTAAATGGAAAAAAATTAAAAAAAAAAAAAAAAATAATGTACTAAAATAAATAGAGGTAAATAAATAAGTATTTACTTATCTAAATAGAAGTTTAAATATACTTTAAACAGATAAAAAAATTTAAAAAAAAACACGTACAAATAGAAATGATTGACGGTCAAGGGTTAAATATTTACTTATGGGTAAAATGATGTACTAACAACAGAAAATGGAAATACAGTCATTTACACACATACAATATATGTATATTAGGGTTGCCAAAAGAGCTTGAATGAGCTGGATTCCCAAGATGGGAAATACAAAAACACATCAAATCCAAAAAGCATGAAAAATTTGCTCTATTGCAAAAAATTTCCGGTTTTACACTCCCGGCAGTTATTAAGTATGATTGGCTAATTTTGAAAGCTGAATTACTACTTATTTGCCTTTCATAGTCTTGATTCTTACACATATCAACGAAGTTCTTCAGTATACCGCTATTGCAAGATTGCTAACAAAATGATATGTGGTCCTACTAAATCGGCCGCAATAGCAAGAAATATTTTAGCCCCATATGCCCAGGAAAAAGTTTCCGTGCATTAGTAGCGAATTTTAATTTTCTTAATTTTTTTTAACAACTGATTGTAATTTTTCTAAATTTGTTAATTATATTGAATAGATGACGCATAATTGCATTTTTAAGCATAAGTGGAGTGTAGAAATTGAAAGAAAAATATTTTACCAATTAAAAATGGCAAATACACGCTCCGGCGGGTCTCAGACACGCCCAGGCGGTCATCCATCCGCAATTTGTTGATAAATCTGATGTTCTGAAGTATAGCAGGCCAGCTCTGAAAATCCTAACGGATTTGCTTACGGGTCAATGTAATGTGAGACCGCATTTGAAGAAAATGGCGATCACAGATGTACATGTTTTTAGGCTGTGCTAACAAGCATCAGAAACAGCAGAGCTCAGATTATGTGAATGTGTGGCTTTTGATAGATTAAGATGGATGTGTCTAGGGAGGCATATGGTCCCACTGGCGGACTTATCCACCACTAAAATTTCTAACTAGCTGGTCTTTATAACAATAGACTAAAATAGGCACAACAGATCTTATATTTCGTATTGTCTTGTAATTTTTCTGGGTCTATATTAAGTTATAATAAAATACAATTTTATTTATATAATATAAGCTCTTAAGACTGTTATTATTTATTAGAATTAAGATTCCTTAAGTAGTTAACACACTAACTATCTGAAGTAGCTTGTAGTTGTAGTAGTTGTAGTGGTTCCAATTATAATTTTAGGAATAAATAACTTATATAATGTCGAAAATAGAAGACAGACAGATATGTTTAATATCGCTGAAAAATATTGTAATCGTACAGCTGTATTAAAATTAAGAGGAAATGAGAAAAATGAAATGAAAGTAGAAAAGAAAAACGAAAATTGCCCGGTACAAAGATTCGTGTACTGTACCCTTTACTCCAGGGATACAGAAACGGTTGCTGGTGATTGTCTCCATCAGTGGCCTGTTTTCTCCGGGTAATATCGGGTTTAACCTAGCCATGAGTGGTCTGGCGCTCGATATAAGCAGAGAATGTCGGTAATGTTGTTGCATGGCCTTAATGCCACGCGGGCTTGGGGTGCTTGTCTCATAAGTGCGCGTGGCTGGCATTTCTGGCGTTCTCAAAGACTGACCAGAGATGCCTTAATCTGGTACAACGGTCATCAGGAGCCCCGGTTAACCTGGGACTCCTTGTCATTCAGGTAGTGAGGTTTGGGTGCGGTCCTTCGGGAAGTACACGTAGTTGTTGTGGTAGTACTAAGTAGAAATCCCTCAGCAAGGGGGTATCACTACCCAGACAGTGGTGGTGCTAAATTGCCAACTCGGTGCTACGGGCTCTCTTTTGGACGCCGTGCCCTCGCGCATGAGTGAGATTAGATGGTACCGGCATCGAGTGGCGGTGGTTGGGCGCATTGAACTCAACTACCGCTCCGGCAACGGACGGCGTGTAATATGTCTACGGACGGTGCGCACGTTAAACCCATATACAGTTGTACTCTTTACTTCTTGGTTTCTTCTGTCTCTCTTTAAATTTCTACATTAAGACTTTCTGGATAAATTTTATTTTTTTTTATTTTTATGTTATTGAATTGTTTTAAATTTTTATCCATGAGTACCGGGACCTACAGACTTGAGAAGCTTGTTCATGGCAATCAGTTACTCTCAGAGCTATTGCCAGAAGACGGCTAAGAGGTGGTCGTCAAAAAACATTTTTTTACATTTCTTTTTCTCAATATGTCAAAGTTGCGGTTTAAACAAAAACAAAATTTTTTTTATTATAAAATCTATAAATATGAAAATCGCTTTTCTGTTCTCAAACAGGGCTATTCCATACATATGTATTTGTTGCCTTGATAACTAAAAGAAAAGAAGTGTCGTCAATATGTTTCTTTGAAGACCTACAGTTTAATGTCGAATTTGAACGACAGATTTGAGAACTTTGTTCATGGTAATTAGTGGTTAGAGTACTAGCACAGGTTCAATCCCAGGGAAGGAAAAAAATAAAAATTTTCTGTTTTTTACAATCTGTAATTTAAAAAATAAGAGGTCCCCCTCCTGCAAGAAGTACATTTTTAAGAAGTCGCTCCCTGGCATTCTCAGTATATTCCACCAGAAATGAAGGATCAGGAGTACACCGCTATCTTCTGGGAAGACAACAGATAACCTATTGAAGACGCTCAGCACTCACAATCAACATCCACCGACAGATGATTCAATTGCTGTTGATCATTCAAGGCTGAAGGTATAACACTGGCCCTTGAGTGGTCAAATTGACAGCAACTTGTCTCAACAAAAAAAAACAAAAACAATCTCTCTATCTTCAAAATTACAATACAATGTACTGCATGAGTAATGGTTTACTCCTGAATATTGGCCTTACTACAACAAAAAAAAAAAAAAAAAACAATGGTTACTCTCAGAGCTTTTGCCAGAAGAAGGATATCGCTGAAAGAAATATTTTTTGAAATTTCTTCTTTCTAGATGTTAGAGCTGGGGTTTGAATCCACACCTCTTGTCCAGTAAACCAACACACTAACCACTAGACTAAGGTGACTACTATCTGCTTAATATAATAGATAATAATATTTTTAAAGTATCAAAATTTGCATACCCTCTTAGTGAAATGACTAAAGTTTCTGATAAAAGACTATACATTTAACAATAATTCACTCGTTTTTTTGAGCTATTATTGATAAAACTTAAAAAAAGAAGTTAAAATAAGTAGAAGAAATCCGCTTTTTTTTTGTACAAAAACTTGTATATATACAAATATTTTTTTTACGTTTAATAAAAAAAAAAAAATAATAATAACAAAACTTCCTCGTATTTACATTGTGTGGCATAAGTTTAACAGATTTAGTAGCAGTTTATCAGTGACAGATCATAACATTATTTTTAACACTTTATGACAGTGGTTCAGTAATTTTTCATTGTGTGCAAGTGTAACTGCAAATTATTTTTAAGGCAATTTTAAAATTTAATTACTGATAAAATGAAAAAGAATCCTTTAAAATTTCTTCTTTAAACGAATTTGGTAATAAACTCGGTAGTGCTGAACCATTAAAGCTACCGCAGTAGTGACTGAGTGTAAACGTAGGATAAGTACAAAATTAGTTGCAGTAGTATGATACTCATAATTTATGCAACATATGTATGCACATACATCATGGTCAACTTAATTGCTGGCTTTCATTTCAATTAAAAGGCAAAAGTTAACGAAAAATATATAAAAGAATTAAAACTGTTGCTTCTTTTTACTCAAAAGAAATTTTCACTTTAACGCACAAAACATCAACGATGTTATTACGTTGGTGACGATAATGACAACCAGTAAAGATGTTAATAATGATGCGGATATTTTTGAATTTGATCATATTATTGTATGGAAGCATAAAGAAACTGGCCTTTAGAAGTCAATGATGTTAAAAAAAAAAACCATACCAAAAGGGAATTTGTTTTAGTTTGTTCAGAAAACTCAAACACGCATTTCAGAACTTTTGTTAAACATTTTCAATAAAATATGATGAATTTGTGTTTAGCATGCATGGTTTGTCTTTCTGGCTTTTTGCCTTGCTGCTGTTTTTTTTATGAGAAAAAAAAGACACACAAAAATTTGATCGTTTTTCATCTAAAAGAAAATGTACAAAAATTTGGAGGCTATTTTTTCATTTCAGTTTTGTATGCAACTAATGGATTTTTTGGGTTTTTGATACACTATAACAGAAATAAAGAATCAATTAAAAAAAGCACTAAAGCAACAACACTGTCAAGTTTGTAGGTAATTTTTGTTTTTTCTTTTTTAGAAGTTTGAGTAAAAGGTTGAAATGATATTTATAAGGGTTTGTCATGTTGTGGCCTAAAACAGAAGCATTTCAAGAATATTCTTTTTGTTTTTTGTTTTTTTTTTTGTTGTTGCTCACATTGTGTTTTTGAAGGCATGCGCATTTCATTGCATTAAATACCATTTTTGCTATGTTCTTAAAACCAAGGTTTTAATGAGTTCCTTTGTTTTTTGTTTTTGTCTGTCTTTCTTACTCACACAATAAACTATTTCCTCGGCTTTAGCTTTTTTGAACTGTTTTCTGTTAACTTGGGCGATTTGAGAAAAAAACTTGTTGCATTGCTTTAGTTCTGATTATGTTTTCTTTGTTTTTGTTGTATTGATTTTGTCTCATTTGCGGCTTTTAAATAAATTTTTTGTTTGTTATTTTTTTTTGACTTTTAGCAAAATTCCAAGCATTCGTTTAAGTTGTATTAAAATTCGTTTTTCTGCGTTTTGTTGCTTATATTCTTCCTCTTTTCTTTTTTTTGTAGACAATGTTACGATTTTTTTATTTCTCAAAATCGTTTATTTTATTTGAAACTCATTTTTATGATTGAATGTCAAAATTCTGCTTTTTTGTTTGTTTGTTTTCTTTGATCGTTTTTGGCGTATAATTTTTGGTACTTGTTGTTGTCTGTCTTTTAAGCTTTTCTGTAGTCTTTATACGAAATTATGTTTGCTTTTAATGATTTCAAAACAGAAAAAAAAGGAACAACATGTTAAAAAATTCTTGAACAAAAGCAATAAATAAGTTGCAAAATGAAAAAAAAAAAACAAAAAATAATTTGTATTTGTCTGTTTTTATTTCATACTTATCTGTTAAGGTTTCCTTTTTCTTACAGATTGGTGGCATTTTAAAGATTAAAATTGTAACAAAAAAAAAAAAAAAAACTTAATATTTTTAACTGTCATTCATATAAGCAACTTTTAGAAAAATGCTTACTTTTTGTCTTGAATGTTCTTAGTAATTGTTAACATAAAAATTTTACTCCACTTAGTTGTTTATTTTAAATTGTTTAAACTTTAAACTAAATTGAGCAGATCGAAAAGGCTTTAATTAAAAAGCATAAAACGCTTTTTAATTGCAGGAAAATTTGCCTTTAAAGAATTAATGCAATGAAATTTTAAAACAAAAGACTTAAGCAACAAACACAAACAAAACATAAGAATAAAAAACATTTAAACTGAGTAAAATAGGTTAGCAGAAATCGGGCTACTTGAGGTTTTTCTTTTTTTACTTGCTTTTTTTTAAGACCAACAAGTATTGTACCATTTTACAGTCCTGAATAAATACACTTTTAATGGCGCTTGCCTGGGCTTTTTAGTACATTTTTTTAACAGAGGGGCTTTCAAAATTATTATTGCTTTCATAGTTTAACAAACAGTCTTAATTCTAGGAAACTTGAGGCTATTGTTTCAATTGTCTCTGGTTCTAGAAATGTTATTTAGGATTACAGTTCCAAAGTTTAAATGAACAAAAATAATAAAAATTAACAACAATAACCGAAAAATGATTACAGTCTGACCAAAATTCTAGGTTTTTTTAAATGACCATAACTTTCAAACTGCACGTTGTAGATTTTTTTTCTGACTTTTCTAATGACGGTTACAATCAATCCTGTCACCCTGTTTTCGCTTGACATTAAGTTCGGGCTTGACATTGAAAATTAAGACGATTTTTGTGTTCCGTAGAATAAGTAGACCAGTTTGAACCAAACTTACGAAACTGGTAGTAACTGGAACCTATGTGGCTTACATTAGTGATTAATTAAAATCTGAAATCACATGTGTATGATAAGTAAGCCTGAAATCGCTTTTAAATTGTCCTCAATTTTTGTATGCCTTCAGAACTTTTAAATATAAATTTTCTAAATTTAGTACGAGAAATTCTATTGTCAATGCAAAACATCTGTTAAAAATTGAGCCGAATTCGATATTGTGAGCGTGATACTTCCTATGCAGACGATATATGTGCTCCACAATCGAGCCACCGTTACTACAAAAGACCTACTCATTATAAGCGTAGAATATATGGGATAAAGTAATTGGGACGATCTGATTGAATGACTATAAATAAACTTATCTATTAAATACTGTGGACGATTCTATTTAAAAATCTTGTAGAACAGAATAATCTGACGTGCAAAAGTGTAGTCCTCAAATTCACACCCCAGCAAATCAAATCTGTTTCCTGACACATGGTCGCTTATTCGTAAATTATAAATAAATCCTACTACACTATTAAAACACAGTTTAAGTCTAAATAAATTCCTGCGAGCTGTACATTCAAAAACTTCCAAACCATACAAAAGTATGGCAGACCTAATGCTAAAGCAATTCTTTTCCTCACTGAGAAAGGCAAGTAATAACCAGTACAGTAAAGTCTGCGTATAATCCAGGTGACCTTAGATATAACAGAGTTTACATCATTAACAAAACTTAATTTATCATCATCCGGGTGGTCGCATATTCTTGCGGACTATACGTACCTCTCTCAGATTGTTCAGCGAATCGCACAATGCATTATAGAGCGAATTCGTTCTTTAACCGCACCGCTCGTTTGTGGAAAAATCTTCCGGCGAAAGTTTTTCCTGCCAATTACGATATCAGTAGTTTTAAATCAAATGTCCACACTACTCCCTCTTTCTCCCTTCCCACAACGTACTTTCCTAGACCAACACAATGTACTGCATTAGTAGGGGCCGTCCCCTGAGTGCTGGCCTTAAAAATAAAAAAGTGACCTATAATTATTCAACATCTCGATCTTCACACCGTCCAAAAAAATTTGTAAATTATTGTTCAAATTTCTAGTGAAAATCATCATTTTGGTCTTGGAAGGGTTAGCATCCAGGAAATTTGCCTTTGTCCAGCTCAGAAGTCGATATAGCTCCATGTTCAGTTGTGCATCAAATTATCGAACGGTGCTGGATCTTCGGTCTTTCACTTGTACAAACTGATTGTTATTGGTCAACAACGAATGAATAAGTCTACTAGACATTGTGCTAAAGTTGAACTGTCTGATTAACTTACAAGCCAATAATTCATGGTTAATCGAATCAAGTGCCTTACGAAAGTCCAAGAAAATGAAGACACAATATATTTATATTCGATTCTTAGGAATCGACTATTAAGGCACTGTTATTTATTTTAGGAAATCTCACCATGCCAATTTTTAAAAATCAAATAATAATTTCCATTAAAGAATTTTAAAAAGTATTCTCAGTAACTTTCAATTTCAAAAATATTATTTTATTGTAGTTTTGTTCTTCAATTTGTGTCTGTATTTTTTTTTCTTCTTTTTTTTATCAAAATGTTAACTTCTTTGATAAAAGAAGTATTTATTTACTGTCATGCTTCATGTAGTGTAAGAACTTTGCTCAATTTTATTCAATTGTTTGTTTTTTTTTACTTCTTGTTAAATCACCAGCAAAACCAACAATTCGCATATTATTTATTGTTAAATGTTTCAGTAATTGTTTATTTTTTCAAACAAAAGAATAACAATTATTTGGTTTTTAACTTTTTGTCTTATTTTTTATGTTCTGGCTCGTGTGGATTGTGTTCATTCTTCTGTGTGCTTTCGATTGAATACGATGGTTGGCTAGGCCTGAACAAACTAATTCACTAACTAACTGGATGTTTTGCAATATTAAATCTAACTGCTAGTTAACAAAATATAATTGTCTTCATTAAATACATGTTTTAAAAATATTACAAAACAATTGTGTTGTTAATGATCTTGACGATAATTTTGTTAAAGTTGTTTTGTTGGCATTTACAATGTATCACTGAAATGTTGTTATTAATTAATGATTAGTATTACTGAACATGAAATCTTTGAATATAATTTCAAGTAATTAATTAAAGTGTTTAATGCATAATAATGCATTTAAATTTGATACTTCATACTGGATAATTTACACGATATGTATTTGCATAATTAAAGGTATTTACAAATGTAATCTATCGTTGATGTGTGAAAATATTTGTGAAATAATAAATGTTTTTCACACCTGGTACATTTTAGTTTAATTATGAATTAGTATTAGTATACAGAATCATTAATAGTCAATCAATTCAAATTGTGCTAATAAAGCAATAAATAACGGTTAAATTAAAGAATAGATTTATAATAAAAGGCATTTCCTTCAGTTTGAAAAGCCTTTACTAATATTAAAAAAAAAAAGAAAACAAAATCGAATGAAACACGTTGCTGTAAATTGATCATTTAAAGGCCAGAGTAATACTAGTAATAATTATGGTGAATGTCTTAACTAAGTTTGTTGATAAGGTGTCATCTCTACTTTCCAATAGGTGGTGCTTTTCTCCTGATCAGTCGTTTTTGCTACCAATGGTAGAATGTCAGGAAGCTGTTTCTTTGTAGATGGACTTTTTGGAGGGGGGCGGGGAAACCACTAATTTTTTACATTAAAATTAAGAAACATCGCAAACTTTTTCTTCTTTGCTGGGATTTGAACCTGGGCCGTTTGAGTTTATTTGCGAGCGATCTAACCACTATACTGATATCTATAGATAATCTTCTTTGAAAAACAAATGATATAAGTGACATTGAATTTATTTTTCATTTTATTATGAGTTATTCACCTTATATTTAAAACAATTCAATAATATAAGAAAAAAATAAAAAATAGTAATATTTTACAAAAAAAAAAATAATGTCCACATATGTGGCCATTTAGCGTAGATTTCATCTATGAATGAAAAGATTTCATAAAATAATTTGCTCCTTATTGTATTCTCTTTTTACCTTCATTGTAATCTGGGTATTAAATTCAATCCATTAGAACAAGCATTTATTGTTTATAATAGACTTACACAAATGTATACACGATTCTGAAGAAAATGTTACTCAAAATGATTTACGCAACTACTACTTGGTATACTTCTTGAACCGATAACTGTACACATTTGTGTACGTTTATAATTAGCAATATAAGGCAACTAATAATACAAATTTGGTTTTCTAAACTATTATAATAATTGAAGGGATTATATTTTACTTACCTGATATTTTATTTGGCAAAAAATAATAATAGTTTTGGGATAAATGCAAACACTTTACGAACCAGAAGTTATCGTTATAATGTTTTCACAGCACAGCAAATATAATAGAATTTTCCGTTATCAGTGCTGCCATGTTTAACGAATTCGTTTTTTTTTTAGTTGAGGGATTCTGTAGTAAAATATTCTTCGATAAAATTTTACCTAATTTCTCTTAAAATAATTTAAATAAAAAAAAGCTAAACGTACAAATATGTGTAAATGTCCCTGAAGAGGATAAGGAATTGGGCAGTACTCCAAGATTTTTATAAGAAGAAATGTAAATTTTTTGTTAAAAACAATATAGAAATAATAACATTCCTTCACCTCAGCCAAAATTACAACGTATGTACATATATTCGTTTTTTAATTTATTAAATGTCATAGAATTTTGGAAAAATAACGTTAAGATAAAAAATAACCCAACTTGGCAGCATTGTTTTATGTGCTTAATTATTAAGCACTTTTAAAATTAACCGCTTATGTAAGCGGAACTTGGGAACATATTTATAAAACAAGGCATGTTCTGTTGTTGCTTACATAGCTATGCATAGTGGTTTTATAAACATGTTTCATTTTGGGTTTCAAAAATATCAAAATATTTTAATATTTTCTTATTGCATTGAGATTGGTTCCGTGTGTGAATCGTATAAAACAAACTGTATAAATTTATAATTAAAAAATACAGAATACGATGTTTCGGTTATTGTTTAATTGTTAGTTTCAGTGTGTGTATTAAAATATGAAATACGAATGTTAATAGTGTTTCGTAAATATATACCAAAGTGTGTACCTAGCAGAATATATATATATTCGGTTCGAAAAAACATCACTATTTTTTGGAAATTAAAATAAAACAAAAAATATTTTTCGCCATATAGGCAAATACATTTAATATAATATATGAAATGTATTGCTTTGGGGATAAGCATAAGTATCCTGATGAAATGGCCATGCTTATCCCCAAAGCAATAGATTTCATATATTATATTAAAATAAAAATTTTATTACAAAAAAAAAAAAAAAAAATTCTTTTTGTGTAAAGGATTTTGATTTATTCATACCGTCTTTATTATAAATTGAACGCCTCAGGCTGCATGATATTTATAATTTTACTTCCTTTTAAAAGCTTTACCGGAAGTAAACGTTATGAACTGAAAATTATTTTTTATATTTTATTATAATGGCATTGGGCACTCACTTTATTATTAAGGCACGTTTATTAGATATATATGTACTTATATACTATATATATTTACATTGTGATATTTGGATACATATTTTGAATTTTATGATATTGGCTTATTCTGGAATATTAATCGCTACCTACGATTATTGTATGTATTTTAGATGGATCGCGATTCATATGGCAGAACAACCCAATATTCTGGGGTCTTAGGTATGGATTATCGACCAATTACCACAATACTATATATGTATGTGTAACAGTGCACTAAGAGTTTTCATATCTTCTTTTATTGCTATACTAAATTTTGGCAGCTCCTCAAAAGTATTCTGTTCGCTTTTTAGAAAACGATTTCGAATGTTGTAACTTCACGACTGTCTTTTATTTTAAAATTAAGAAAACAATTTTTTTCTTATATTATTAATAAGTTTCAAAGGTTTCAGTTACTTTTAACGTTTACTAGTAAAGGGCATTTGAGTTTTTTATATAAATTTTAAGCCCACTTAAATGTAAAACAGTTTAGAAGACAAATCAAAAAGATATAAAAATTATATAGACAAAATAAAAAAAAAATATTGGGTATTAAAGTACAATAAATTCCATTTGATTGCTATTAATAAAACTTTGTAATGTGAAAAATATCTAAATTTGTAACTGATTATTATTAATCATCAGGTCGTTATACATAAAAGCGCATAACTTTTTTTTATATGCCCACCCTATTGTTGTATTTTATTGCTTAAACAAATGTTTTTATGGCGCGTTTATAATGTGTGTTTTGTTAAAATATGTGTTGTTTTCATAGATTTCTTTTTAATTAAAAAAGTAAAAAATTAGTTTTTTTTTCTTTTGGGTATAAAACCTCGTGTCGTGTTTTAAAACTTGTAAAACTGATAAATGAAAAAAAATTTTTGAAAATTTACAATAAAATAATAAATAAATGTTGAAAATTACATATGTATCTTCCTTTTCTAGAAAATCTTGTTAATCGTTTTGAAATTGTGTTGTGTTTCTATTAAAACTAAACTGTTATGTGTGTGGCTTTTAAATTTTTTGAATTATAATGCTATTCTCTTGGTCAACCTTATTGCTCAGGTGTTAAGTGGTCATTTATTATATTGCTACATACGAAATACCTATTTTAATTTTATAAAGTGTGTTTTACCAAAAATTACAAACAATGCTTGAATTTTTTGTTTTAGTTTTTGGTCATCATTTTTTGTTTGCATTTTCTTAAATATTGTTGGTCAACTCTTTTTTATTTTTATAATTTTCCAAATTTTTATGTCAATTTGATTTGTGTTGTTGTTAAAAAAGTTAGTTTGAATTTTTTTTCACTTTGTAGTGCATTATGAAAATCTTTGAAAATAGAAACTTTACTAAAATATAAGCTTGAATGTTTGGTATTATACTGCTTAAAATTCTACAACATTAATCGAAAATCTATTGTTTTATTTAATTTAGTGACGTCACTAGTGTCAACAATAAGCATTTAATTTTTCAATGTTATCTGTTACACACTCGTAGAGGAGACTCATTAGAATATGTATTATATTTACACGATATATCTATAATAATTTAATATTGAGGCTTTCTTGAAAAGCTTGTATAATAATTTTCGAAATAATTTAAAAAGCAAAAGTTACAATTAATTTTTGTTTATAATTTTTTTAATTAAAAAAATAAAATAGTGAAAAATCACATTTTTAGGGTACAAATTGGTCTTTGTATTTCAGATTGTATTGATATGTTCACGAAACAATATTGTCATATATAGTTAGTGCAAAACTACGAGTTCCTGTAAATTATGCTGAAAAAATAAAAAAGTAAAAATTTGTTCGTACATTTTTGCAAAAAAGTGCGAAAAAAAATTATTTTTTGCACAAAAAATATTTTAAAATTTGTTCAGTAGAGTCTTCACTACATTAATGCCAAACATAGTTAAGCAGTATCTTTAAGTTTGAGTTAGCTGTTGACCAAAACTGATTGATGCAGTATTTGTCAAAATCTTTTAAGGTCCATAAAATAAATTGGTAGTCAATCTGACCAAACCGAGTACAGGGTTTTACTAACTTTTGGTAGTACAATCGTTCCTGTGGATTCCGTGCTTTTTCTCCACTTTGTTATTCAAAGCCAGTTTGATGCCTTCGCCACTAAATAATCCCACAGCAATCAACCCCAAGAAGTCAGCTACAGACTGGAGATTTTATATGAAGACAGCAGACAAAATCTTGTTTACTGTAACACTGTCAGTTTAAAAACTTTATGCGGCTCTAAGGTTTTATGCAGAAGGAAATTTTAAAAATCCCACTAAAACAATTTTAGTTTCGGAATGAATCAATCCACTTTGTCTGTGGTGTAATTTCTTAAATGAAAAACTTATTTTTTAGTTCTTGACACCGTATGATATAAAAATCTATACAGCAACCACATATATGCAGTTGGCAATATATTTACCATTTACCAACTGAGTTGCCGGTTTTCAGATGCTATCTGTAATCCATAATAGACCCATTAAATCGTGGTGTGAATGAGATGTTGATGCTCATTTGTTTTTGTTCTTAATTTTCATGGGCAATAGATTTATATATTGGGTTTTTCATTAAGCACTTTACCTTTTTAAAGTTAAATAACATCAGGTGTGTATGATATATCATCGAAATTTTTTTCTTCGAAACGCCTATTCTAATGTTCGCCATAGTTCTCTGGAGCTAGACCGCATATCAAATATTTGAAAAGTAATATGGACCGATGACACTGCCAGCTCAAAATCCACACCAAACAGTGACTGTTTTGGGGGCGCAATGTACGCTCTTGGATCTGATGTGAATTTGTATCCTCGTATATTTAACTTTTTTGTTTAATTGCTTCCTCATTCATCAAGAAATGGGCATCATCTTTTTCAATCGAGTAGAACACTCATTTTAATAAAACAAAAAAAAAAAAAAAAACCACGTTAAAATAGCGTTGTTGCATGCCGTATCCCTTCGTGATAATTTGGTTAAACAGACTGAATGAACCATAACTAATTTAATAGATCAACACTGTGGCCGTTATAAACTGTCAAATTCAGAGGTTCGTTACTAGACAAGAGCGTCAAGTTCAAACCCCGGCTCTGATATTTTGAAATAAAGAAATATAAAAAAAAAATATTTCTTTTGGCGACTACCTCTTCTGGCAAAAGCTCTAGGACAACTGATTGTCATGAACAAGCTTTTCAAGTCTGTCGTTCTGAGTCGATATTAAACTGTAGGTCCCGGTACTCATGGATAAATATTGACTATCACAAAAAAAAAAAAAAAAAATGCTGCAAGAAGCTAGGCTGTAACCCTGGAACAATGTTGTAATGGCCAATTATGTATGTATGTATGTCGCCACATCACGCTTAAATTCGTTGAACGATTTTATGAAGAAAGTAGATAGGGCCTATATGATTATTAATATTTGGTTAAAATCCTCAAATCGTTTCTAAGTTGTCCTCCATTTTTGTACATCTTGAGAATGTAGTTTCTGAATTTAATCCGAACGATACCATGGCCGAAGAATCATATGAAAATTGGCTGAATTCGACAATTGGTGGTGGTACCTCCCATACAAACTAAATTAATTTTTGTATATCGTACGACTTGCTTAACATATTTGAAAATCACTACATGACTTGGAAACATTCATTTTTACTCATGTTTTAAATGAAAAAGACATAGAAAAGTTATGATTTGTCTTTTCCATATAAAATTTGTGAATATTGTTTAAATTTTTCTTCTGAGTATGCAACACAAAGTATTGTTCAGCTACGCGGACAGGGTTAATTTAGTTTGTTATAAATATTAAACGAAATACATACCTATATAAACATATATGTACATTACAGCGTACCACTTTACAAGGGGAAAAAAAAGTTTTACTTCACCGCCTCTTATATAATGTATTTATGCGGGAGCTCTTATTTTCTAATTAAATTTAAAAGGGTTTTTGTTGGAATTATCGAACTTTAATTTTCTGCCATTAGGTCGGTTCATTAGGGTAGTACAAAACGAGATCTGGTGGATAAATGCTAGAACTAGATACATGAGGCCAATGAACTCTAACATTGGTCTTCTTGAGACAAGCACATTTATATATCACACTTTAAGATCGGACTGTAAATACCTAAGATATATCAAAAAAATCTAAAATAACGAACCTTACATTCGGCAAAAAATTTTTTGAAGCCACCTTTCAATAAATCATTATATTAGAGGGGGTGGAGTTAACTTTTTTTGAGGTATGGTCTAATGTACATACAACTACATACATAAATATAAGAATTTTGTATTTCTAGGTGTAAACTGTCGCATTCATAAAATGTAAAATACGTTATTAAGGGTTTGTTTTCCTAATAAGACCTTAAGAAACCTTTAAAATATTATTATGAATATGGCAGTATAAATACAAACCGTATTTAAATACAACTTTAATTGTTAAACTCATTAACGTGTTTTCAAATAGATACAGCCGACTTAACGTTATTGTCACATGTATTACAATGAGATGTGAAAATTAAATAATTCCTCAGTCCCTTTAACTAATTTTTTTTTTAATAACAAATAAACAATATGTACATTGTATGTATTAAATGTAGTCACCTTAAATGAAAAAGGATTTAACAAGACAAATGCTTTTCCCAAAAAAAAAAAAAAAAAAAAAAACAACAGCTAATCTACTGAAGACGCTCACCATTCACATTAAAACATCCACAGACAGATGAGGCAATTGCTGTTTGATCATTCGAGGGTGAAGGTATAACACTGGCTCTTGGGTTGACAAATTTTCAGCAACTTGTTTCATCAACAATAAAAGGCGCAATGTATACAAACATCTATGAAAAAAAAAAAAAAAAAAAATAAAAAACCTATCAACCATCTTCACATTCCAATACAGTGCACTGCATGAGTAGGAGTTTTACTCCTGAGTATTGGTCTTAAAAAAAAAAAAAAAAAAAAAAAAAAAAACAACATAATGTTCAATAAACAATGCTTTTACCTAAAAAGATTATCTGGATTTTTGTAATAAAATTATCAATTTTGTTCACAGTAATTTAAGTTTTGCCCTAATCGTTTTGCATTTAAGGTGGCGATACTCCTTTCAAACATACGCCTTAAAAAATCTAATATTTACATTCACAAATTAATAAATTAAACTTATGTAAGTTTTCTTTTTTCTCTATTTTTCATTACAGCTCTGGAATAAGTAAAAAAGAAAAATGTGTGCTTTACGAAATGAAGTAATAAAGAAATCAACAACAAAAAAATTTTAAAAATAATGAAAAATAAGAAAAAAAATCTTTTTAAGCAAATAGCCTAGAAAAAAAAAACTTGAGAAATGCGAAAAAAAATGTTGTTACTCTTACGGACAAAAATTAAAATGAAACTAATTTGCAAAAAACCAACTTCAAAATGCATTTGGTTTTGAAAAAAAGACTTTAACAACAAGTAATACACACACAGTGAAATTGGCTAAAAAGGAAAACAATACTAATGGCTTAAACAAGATAACAGCAACAAATAGAATAAATAAACAACACAAACACAAGAAAATTATTTAAAAATTAACACAAACAAAATAAATATTTTACGAAAACAAAAAAAAAAAAAAAAGAACACTCAAAACAAAAGGAAAAACAAATTGAAATCGCAACATTAAGAACTTAAGGCGGCACTCTTCAATATTTTTTACACCAACAACAACAACAAAAGTAACAACAAACATTTGTTTTAAGTATTTTTTAATTTTGTTTTCTGCAGGAGTAACGCATAGTTCTTAAAAAATATTTTGCAAAAGAAAATATAATTCGTTTTATAAGTATTTGTACGTTGATGATATGGCGATGATGATGTTCTGTAGACAAGTGAAAAATTTGCCTGCAGATGACCAAAGACAGCCACAAAGAAAATCATCAATAACAACAACAACAACAGCCAGCTTACAAATACAACAAAGTGATGGAGGTGAAAAAGTCACAAACACTATCACTTTTCAAGCTTCTGCCACGAAACTTTTACCACTACCAAGAGCATCATCAACATCAACATCAACATCCTTAGCAGAAAGAGCAACAACAAGAGTAACAGAAATAGAAGCACTACAAACGGCAGCCAAATCATTTATGTCAAGACGGTCAAGTGATGAAAATTCTTTAAATGAAAATAATACTGAAATAGTTTGGAACAGCATGACAAATCAACACAATTCAACAACAGACCGTACAGCTAGAACTAGTAATGATAACGAAGATGATGGTGATATTGAAAACAATGATAAAGACAATAGATCACGAAAACGTCATCATCTTCATCATCATCTACAGCATTCTCAACAATTGAGTAATGATCATCATGATCACTGTAAATTATTTTTAAATAGTTTATCACAGAACTTTGTTAATTTAGGCGAGTACAGCAGTAGAAGCGGGAAAACTGACAAAGTTGAGAAACAAATTTATTTTAAAACGTATTTAGAGAAATTAACCAGAAGAAATCATAGGCTCTCTGAAGTAGAGAAACAAAATAAAGACTGTTTGCATACACAATATCATCATTACCGCCACTACCACCTCTACCAGCGTTACCGTCAGCAGCAGTTCAGATTTAGTAATTATGAAGAAACCAAGTTACAGAGACGGTGGCCTTTTGTTAACACAACATTTTTAGGGCGATATATGTTCACATTTTTCGTTTGTTTAATGTTGGTGATATCAGCAGCTACAGCAAACGTACAACAACAAACACCACCACAGCCACAACAGAGTATAGAAGTTCCATCTTCAAATTTGGCACTTTATTCATTTGTGCCATCAAATCCTGGCAGACATGTTTATACATCGGCATTTCCGCGGCGACGTACAGCCGACGGTTTAATGCAATCTCGTGCAGTAGATACCAGAGTGCAATTTGAGGTATTAGAAGGTCAACCGAAAGGTACTGTTGTTGGTTTTATACCCACCAGACCAGATTTTAGCTATCGTTTCAATGAACCTCCGCGTGAATTTACCTTGGATCCAGTAACCGGTGAAATTAAGACAAATATGGTTTTAGATCGTGAGGGTATGCGAGAACGTTATGATTTGGTTGTTCTATCGTCACAACCCACCTATCCCATAGAAGTTAGAATTACTGTATTAGATATTAACGATAATTCCCCCGAATTTCCTGAACCCAGTATAGCAGTAAGTTTTTCGGAAAGTGCTGCCACAGGTACCAGATGTCTGCTGGATGCTGCTACTGATTTAGATATAGGCATTAATGGCATTTCCAACAATTATACCATAGTAAATGGTAATGTTGATAATAAATTCCGTTTAGCTGTTACCTCCAATCCCAGCGGTGATGTTTCCTATTTACACTTGGAAACAACAGGCGACTTAGATCGTGAAACTCGTGCCTTTTATACACTCAATATCTCAGCCAAAGATGGTGGTAATCCACCAAAATATGGTTTCCTGCAAGTCAATGTTTCCATCATAGATGTCAATGACAATCCTCCTGTGTTTGATCATAGCGATTATACAGTATCGCTTAACGAATCAGTGCCACCGGGAAGTTCTGTTTTGCAGGTTATGGCCACCGATAAGGATTTGGGTGATAACAGTAAAATTACATACTATCTTGCAGATACAGAAAATCAATTTACTGTTGACCCAGAAACCGGTGTTATCTCTACAACAGAACATTTAAATTGCCCTCAACAGACCTGTTCCACATTTTCTAGGCCTGGAGCTTCCTGTCCGAAAAGTTGTGTATTTACAGTGTTTGCACGTGATCATGGCTCTCCACGTCAAGATGGTAGAGCTTATGTGACTGTTAATTTAGTCGATACTAATGATCATGATCCTATGATCAGATTTCAATATTTTCCACCTACTGGTTCTTTTGCCACAGTGGATGAGAATGCCTTAAATGGCAGTGTGGTGGCTGCAGTGTCAGTGGTTGATATGGATGAAGGTTTAAATGGCGAAACGTCCATTAAAATTACAGCAGGCAATGAAATGAATCATTTTCGTTTGGAAAAGACTCCTTCATTTGACATCGTGAGAGTTAATGGTATTTTGGATAGAGAAGAAATTGGCAAATATAACTTAACCGTAGTGGCTACTGATAAAGGCACACCATCACGTACAGCTACGGCCTACCTAATAATACATGTAAACGATGTTAATGATCATGAGCCAGTTTTTGAAAAATCTGAATATTCCGCAGTATTGAGTGAACTATCCCCTCCAGGATCTTTCGTAGCCTCCATAACCGCAACAGATGAGGATACTGGTGTTAATGCTTTAATATTTTATGATTTTGTTTCCGGAAATAATAATCAATGGTTTGCTATAGATTCGTCAACAGGTCTAATTACCACACAAGCACCATTAGATCGTGAAGTTGAAGGTTCTGTCGAACTTAGCATATCAGCTAGAGATGGTGGCCCCAATCCCAAATGGGCCTATACACAATTGAAGGTTACCATTTTGGATGAAAACGATGAGGCACCTCAGTTTACTCAAAGTCACATAAATGTATCCTTAAGTGAAGCCACACCACCGCACACCTTAATTGCCATGTTAACAGCCAATGATCATGATCAAGGTACAAATGGTTCAGTGACATATACGCTGGCAATGGTAAGCGAACGAAAATATCCTGAACAGTTTCAGTTGGATTCTTTAACAGGCCAATTAACAACAAGAAAGTCACTAGATCGTGAATTGCAACAGAATTATGAAATTTTAGTAATCGCACGTGATCAAGGTACACCACCAAAATCTTCAACAGCTACTGTAAATCTACACATAGAAGATGTCAATGATAATGCACCACAATTTTATCCCAAAAAATATGTTCATGCGTTGGCGATACTTAGTCAACACAGTCACAACTCAAATGTTAACAGCAACAGCATTAGCAACAGCAATAGCAATATCAACCATAACAATGGTGTTTCAATAACAACAACAACAACAACGACAACAACTGATGATGTTGGCATTGGTGCCGGAGTAGTAGAAGACATTGACATTGTGTCGTTCTTGCAAAAGCCATTATTGAACGTTTTTGCTACAGATCGTGATGAGGGTGATAATGCCTTAATTACTTATATCTTAAATACAGGTGGTGATGGTTTATTTGCGATTGATAGTTGGTCAGGTTCGATTATATTCAGCAATAAACTCATGGCAACAGTAACAGCCTCTACAACAGCAACAGAAGTTTTGCAATATTTTACAAAACCTTTATATAAACTGCATATTACAGGCAGAGATCGTGGTGAACGTTACAGTGAACAAGATGCTATTGTAGAGATAATAATGCATGATAAAATGGAATCATTAGACTTTGATTCTTATTCACAAACCTATGAATTTCAAATCACCGAAGATCATGGCATGGAACAAGCACAACTAGGTCGTGAAGTGGGTCAGGTACAAATTAAAACTCAGCTCATACATACAGCTGATATATTAGAATATTCTATCGTAAATGGTGATCCCGATTATAACTTTGCTATTAATAAAAAAACTGGTGCAATAACCACAGTAAAAGCTATAGATCGTGAAGCCAGCAATCAATATCAACTGGAAGTTATAGCAAGACGTGGTTTAGCGTATGGAAAATGTTTGGTGCATATAGCTGTGCTCGATCTGAACGATAATAAGCCGGTATTCGCCTTAGAACGTGAAGATGAAGTATTACTGCCAGAAAATTCAGCTGTTGGACAAGAGGTTTACATAGCCAGAGCTCGAGATCGCGATTCGGGAAATAATAGTAGAATTACTTATAATTTAACATACAATCCAGATATGCTGTTTCGTATAGGAGCCTCTACAGGAGTGATTTACCTACAGAAGCCCCTAAAAGTGGAACCAAATTCAAACTTACAGATAGAACTGACAGCCACCGATCATGGAAAACCTGCTCTGTGGGCTAAACAAACCATAACTGTAATAGTAACGGATGTAAATGATCATACGCCTGTCTTCGATTACACTTCTTATGAGACGTCTTTGTTGGAGTCCACGCCAGTGAACAATCGCTTCTTTTCGATAGCTGCTCACGATAAAGATTTAGACCTTAACGGCCGTTTATCATATGAAATTGTAGAAGGTAATGTTGCAAAAAAATTTGGTATATTTCCTGATGGTTATTTATTTGTACGTTCCGCTTTGGATCGTGAAGAAAGAGATTATTATGCCTTAACGGTGAAATGTCATGATCAGGGGGAAACACAAAGATCTTCTGAAGTTCCAGTCATTATTCATATAATCGATGAAAATGATAATGCACCTCAGTTTACCAACAGCTCTTTCACATTTACATTGCCCGAAAATCAACCAGCTGATGCTTTTGTGGGGAAATTAACAGCTACAGATGGTGATATAGGCCGAAATGCTGAACTAATTTACACATTGGCTTCACCAGGTAAAGATTTCATTATAGATTCCCGCAACGGCTTTATTAAGACTCTACATCCTTTTGATCGCGAAGAGTTGATACAAAGAATGCCTTCAACTTCTTCTTTAACTGGGTTAGCTGGTGCTCAAAATTATATTCTGCTAGAAGCTATAGTAGCCGATAATGGCAGTCCCAGGTTAAAAGATAAAGTAAAAATAAAAGTCGTTATAACAGATGTCAATGACAATGCTCCCGAATTCGTTAGAGCTCCTTATAAAGTACAGATTTCTGAAGGATCTTTGGTGGGCACACAATTAATGCGGGTGTACAGTAATGATTTGGATGAGGGTTTAAATGGTGATGTTTATTACAGAATTACTAAAGGTAATCAGGAAGGCCGCTTTCAAATAGATGATGCTACTGGTCAATTATCTGTAGCCCGTAAATTGGATCGTGAGTACCAGAACGAATATAAGTTGGAGATAATGGCCCGCGATGCCGCTATAGATGGCCAACAATTGAATTCTACTACCTTTGTGTTCATTGAAGTTTTAGATGAAAATGATATGACCCCAAAATTTATAGAGACCGTAAAGGAGATAACAGTTTTGGAAACCACCGCCATAAGCACCGAATTAATGCGTTTTAAAGCCATAGATTTAGATTTGGACATTAACTCACAAATATCTTTTACCATAACAGCGGGTAATCGCAAAGATACTTTTCATATTGACTCTTATACAGGTATATTATACCTGCACAAATCATTGGATTATGAGGAAACTACGGTATATAATATGACCATAACAGCCTCAGATGGTGGCTCGCCTAAACTTTCGAGTTCAATAGTATTCATTGTACGTGTGCAAGATGAAAATGATAATCCACCCACGTTTCCCAATACCGCTATTGTAAGACAAATTAAAGAAGGCATAGACTTGAAAACTCCTATAGTTACTGTAACAGCTGAAGATCCTGATTCGGGCTTGAATGGCAAGGTTACTTATAGTATCATAAAACAGGAACCTGAATTGCCAGGTGGCAGAAATTTTGGTATTAATACACAAACTGGAGTTATACACACTCTAAGGGAGATTGATAGAGAAACTATAGACACTTTCCGTTTAACGGTAGTGGCTACAGATCAGGCTCAAAAACCGGAAACACAATTATCTGCCGAAAAATTGGTTACCGTTATCGTTGAGGACATTAACGATAATGCTCCCGTCTTCATATCCATGAACGCTGCCATATTACCTTCTAAAAATTTACAAATGTATTCACAAAATCGAGATGGTGCTGTTATTATGTACGTTCATGCTACTGATGCAGATTCTTCTAGTAATGGTATAGTCACCTATGAGCTGGTATCCGGCAATATGGAACTATTTAAACTACATCGTAATACTGGTGCCATAACTTTACGAAAACCTATTAATCGTCCGGAAGTTCGTTACCAACTTTCACTTAAAGCCACCGATGAAGCTGTACAAAACGAACGTAAAAGTTCGGATGCCTATATAACAATAATCGCCACCAGTGCCGCGGGTGTAACGGGACCGATATTCGATCAACGCGAACAAAGCGGTTCGGTATATGAAAATGAACCAATCGGTACAAGTATTTTAACGGTTAGTGCTAGACTTAATAATGCTGAAATTGAATATTATGTTACGAATGTAACCGCGGTCGGTAATAGTGTAAATGCGGCGAAAATATTAACGGGAAAATATTCAAATACCGAGCGTTTATTTGATATCGATACGAAATTGGGTATTTTATCAACAGCCAAAGAGCTGGATCGTGAAGCTGGTGCTGATACTTATGAAATAGAAGTTTATGCTGTAGCTTTAGGAGGTAGTCCTAGGACAACAAATACTAAGGTAAGTGTTTTTATACATTTTAATAAGTGTGTGTATGTAATTTTAACATATTGTATGGTTATAAGTTAACGACTAAACAACACTTTTATATACATAGTTTTGTGGTTAAAAATATACAATTCCCAAAACTGCTTTATAGACGTAATTTCAGAAAATATGAGTTTGTAATAATTCTTGTTCAAAAGAAATATGTATCTTCTAAAAATGATGAATAATAAAAAAAATATTTAGCTGATTTGTTGACAAGATCCCAGAAATGGTTTCTATTTGAACCTAATTCTGCATTTGAAATTTCTGTAAAAAGTTTCTGACATGAAATGTCAAAAAAAAAGGAAAATATTGTATTTTAAAACGGCTCAGTAAATGGGAGATTTTGTTTAAAAAAGTTATAGATCGGCCTTCAGCAATATGGTTGGCGTGTCGGGCCTATTGTTATACGAAATTTTAAAATAGTGTAAAAAGATGTGAATTAAATAAATCGTAGTCGCCGTGGTTTGGTGGTTAGTGTGTTGGCTTACTAAGAAGGTAGTGCCGGGTTCAAATCTCGTTGGGCGAATTCCTCTCAGCGGTCTTTTAGCAAAAGCTTTGGGAGTAATTGATTGCCATGAAAAAGCTTCTCAAATCTGTCGTTCGGAGTCGTCTTTAAACTGTAAGTTGCGGTACTCATGGATTAAAATTAACACACACAACATTGAGTGCTGCGAGAAGCTAGGCCATAACGCTGACACATGGTTCTAATGGCCAATTATGTATATGTATTTATATAAAAAGATGTAAATATATTGATTGTAGGAAGAGATATTGTTGACAAATCAAAACTTACTCTTTTGTTTGACAAAAATAAAAATATGCATTAAAAATATTGTTTAGAGTTTATTGGTAGTCAATGTTGAACATCGTCTCAAGAAGCAGTTCGAATAAAAAGATTTAAAACGAGTAGCCGCCTCAATGTGGTATTTACATACATACATGTGTTATTTACATAAATTAATTATGGAAAGAAGTACTCACATACATACAATATAGAACAATTGTTAAAGTTGTAGGGTTTTTACCCTCAAGAGATTTTCAAAATATAATGAAATGAAAAACCAAGTGTTACAAATTACGAGTTAAAATATTCATCTTGTTTAAATTTTACCTTAGATTTTTACAGCCACACTAACTGATATTATCATAAGATAGATAAAATTGAGAAGAGTTCCTATTAATAAATATTTTAGTTTTTGTAAGTTGTTAGTCATACTACTTAAAATATATCATAAATCTTCTTAAGCTATTACAAAGTCAACATATATATATATATTAAAAAATGTTGCAAAAAGAGCTTTATTAATGCAATAAGTACGGATATAAAAGGTGTATATGCTCATCTTTGGTCGAACGATAGTTAAGCTATATTTACACTACCTAAGTTTCTCATATGATTATAAGAGATTATAACAGTTACAACTCAGACTAATTTTGATAATGAAAAATGTTCTATTTTTAACTAAGCTCAGGTAAAAACAATGAAAATTAAATTTGATTTGTAATTAAACTGTCTGAGTCTATCTGAGTGCGCTTCTGATATAAAACTTAGATAAGAAACTTAAGTAGTGTAAATATACCTTTATTTAGTTTCAATTCTTGCACGAGCTATATTTTAGGGGTTCCTGGTTCTTCGATGTAAGGAGTAGCTGAAGCTCGTTAGGAATGCTTGTAGCATCCGAGTTATAGTTATATTAAAGGAAATGAGAAGGTGGATGGGCTTGCTAGGAGCGCCTCTGCCCTATGACTGTTATTAAAGAAGAGATATCCAAGTTTTCCCTTGGAAAAGCACAGAACAGATGGAATTTTATCACCTAACGTGCTATTTATAGGACACTTTGGCCTTGCTATAATATATATATGGGGTTCTTCGTCAGTCTTTGTCCAGGCTTATAGCGGTGTATACGGGTCACTGGTTGTTTTGTAAACACGCAGAGTGGTTGGGTCTTTAATCCGCAATGCAGAAGTTGTGGGAATACTTATGAGAGGGAGACTATAGTTCATTTTTTTGACATTTGTAATTATTTGCTTTGATTTTCATAAAAAAAAACTTACAGCATTCGTAACGTTAGGGCAACGTCTGGATAACCTGATCTTAAAAGTTTTACATTGTGCAAATATTTGAACAAAAATTTGAGAAAAACAACGTATTCATTATTTTTTGGAACCATTATTTCTTTTTTTTTACAAAAACCACTACTCAGGAGTGTAAACCTCTACGCATGCTGTGCATTGTATTGGAACTTGATAGATTAGATATTTTTGTTAATTCGATTTTGCTTCAAAGCTGATTAATTAAATATATATTTATATCTTTTTGTTATACGGGTATATTATGTAATATAAGTTACAGCTACAGAAAATAGCGCCAATTTTATTAAAGTTTTAATAACCGCAGATAGTGTGCCAAGGGCTATTAAAAGTATGTGTAAAAGCATATTATAAAAAGCTTGTTACATTTTACAATTTTGGCAATTATTCAGTTTCATTCCATTGTATTTTTAAATCTTATTTGAAAAGACATATATCTAGAATATTATCAAAAACTAATCCACGCATGTGTTTCGTCAAATATTTGCCTAATGAGATTGTACCTTAATTTTCTAACTAATTTTTTTTTGTATTTTTCGTAGTATTATGCAGGGTGGGAAGTGACTTGTTTGCTTTTTAATTTTATATTTCTTGTTTCTGCTTATAATTTTATATGCTGGTTTGAAATGCATGCACAGAATTAAGAGAAGCAGAAAAAAAAACTGGTTCAAATTTATAACCCTTAAAGTCTTAAATTTCAATTTAGAACTTCTATAAGCATATCAACTAACACTTTTGTTGCTGTTGTTGTTGTTGTTAATTTTTTTGTAAATAACCATATATAAAATATTTAAACACCTCACATCTGAATGCCCAGAATCATCAAGCATGGCTAGCTGTATATGTATATCTATACATACATACATAAATAAAACTATAAGTCGTTGTGTGTGTTGGAAAATATATACATAAGTATATTGTACATACATTTTAAAATTTATAACATTTGTTATCAAATTTCTTAGTAATCATCATAAAGTTTTGAAGGCTTAACAATAATTTTTAATACAAATACCACCACAAATAACACAAAGCCAATACAACAACTAACCAAATATTGCAATCAAGCAAGAGAGTGTTAAATAAAGGACATATTGTTGCAGCTTGATGTTCATAGATTGGCAACAGAACATCAATATTAGCCAAAAACACATATATCGAATATATGTGTGTGTGAGCTTTTTTTTTGTTAAAGAATAATTCTGAAAAAAGGGTACTTAAAAATGCAAAAAACATTTTCTGCTTAAAATATCAAACACACATTTGACACTTTTACACTTCGATGTGTAATATATTAAGCAATTGAAGAAAACATAGCCATAACATGAATGTACAGTGTTGTGCAAAATAGCTGGATTAGTTATTGGGCTTCAAACTTTTGATGGTTAGAATATTACTGTCAATAGTGAATAGTATAGAAACATGATTAGAAATTTGTTGTTTTTTATTTAGTTTGCATTAATCTTGCTGACATATGGTTCTTATAGAATGAAATCACATGTCACACAACGGCCGCTACAATGGATTAATTCAAAAAAACTTTTGACGAAAAAACTATTTTACGTAATGATCCCTTAATTTGCCACTTAGGTCGTGTGATTTAGCCTCATTGGACGTGAACTCACTTGTCTACACCGATAAACCAGTGACAGTTGAAAACAGTCGAAGAATTATTGTCGAGCTTCATATGCTGCAAAACATTCGTAGAAATTGGTGTTCCAAATTGAGGGGCACGCGTAGGCCGCATGCCTGTAATAATTAAACACTAAAACGAACTTATGCAACGTTTAAAAAAAAAACAAATAAAACACCCAATAGTTGCTGTGCTAGTTTGCTAGTGTGAGAAGTGTATGAACATATGGTCTTCTTCGCTCCGCAGAAAAATATACAAACCAATCAAAATAAAGTTAAATGCTCATGGGGCGATTTTGTTGATACATAGCCAACTCGCCAGATGACAATTCGCATAATTTCCAAATATCCTTGCATTGTGCATGTAAATACACTAAACCAAACTGAATTTAAGGCTCCGATTATGGTTTACAACTGCTGTACATTTAATGTTACATACAAACATGATTAGCCATTACATCCCTGTGTGAGCTAGGCCGTAAGCTTTTCGCAGCAAGTTGTGTGTGTTAATTTTTATCCATGGTTACCGGGACCTACAGTATAAAGTCGACTCCGAGCGACAGATTTGAGAAGCTTTTTCACGGCAATCAATTACTCCCAGAGCTTTTGCCAAAAGACTGCTGAGAGGTAGTCGCTGAAAGAAAGAATTTTTTCATATTTCTTTTTTTTCGAGATGTCAGAGCTGAGATTTGAACCCGGCGATATCTTTGATGTTGCATTTTTAAAATTGTGATTATCAGCCTGTTTCTAGAACACGAATGGTTTCTGACATTCGTCTTTTTATATGTGAAACAACAACAAAAACACTCAAATATGTTAGTGTTTATCGTTCAGAATATTACATTTAACTCTTTCAATATGGCAACACCGTGTACTATTGCATATAGTTTACTATTGTGAATGCGTGCTTAGTAGGAAATGCCTAATTGTTTTTATCAAAAAAAGAAAAGTAATACTGGTAATCACTCTACGTTGCAAATGCTCTTGCCAGCCTTAAAAACAAGAAATCGTAGCATATATGGCTAAGTCTTGTTATTGTTTGATATGGTTTGTCGCATTTGCAAATGCTTTTCCAAGGAAGAGAGATTACCACTAATATTAAAATTAAAACCAATTTTCCTAGTTTAAGATATCAAAGGAAAAGAATCAAAATGTGTGGTGTTACAAACATGCACACACGCTAATCGTACGTAGATATGAAAGTCATTAAAAATAATTCTCAAACAAACAGCTTTTTATACTTAAATGCAAAAACTGTTGTCTTTCAGGGTAAAAGTTTAATTTCAATTAGTGACTTTTCAATGCAAATTAACGCTGTCGGTTGTTTACGTTATTAAACAATTTTTTTATTTAGTGCCTAAAGTTAAAAGAAGCTCGTTATGTTTTCTGAGCTTTTTATCACAAAGCTTGCCCTGCAAGTTTTTTAATATGATTTATCGTGAGCTGTTGAGCCGTCTATTTAAGGATCAGAGTTGTGCGTAATCAATTATTTTGTGTAATTAATTACATGTAAATTACACAATTACATGTAATTGTAATTCTTTTTTCTTCAATTACAATTACATTTGATTGTAACTGATGCAATTACATTTTTTGAATTACAATTACATGTAATTATAATTGAAAATTTTCAATTACAAATTACAAGTAATGGTAATTGAAAAAACTTAATTAACAATTACATGTAATTGTAATTGGAAAAATTCCAATTATAATTACAAATAATTGAAAAAATTTAATTGGCTTCATGAAGTAATGGTGGAAAATAAAGTAATCATTAGTTTTTGAAGTAATCATTAAAAAAAATTTATTTAATTACAATTACTTTTAATTATATTTACATTTTTATAACAATAAGTCAATATACATTTTAGTTACATAATAAATATAATGCGTAATATGAGTTTTTTATAAATGGCAAAACAATTCAAACAATCTCTTTAATACCATTTTCTAAAATTTATCATTCATTTGAGATACAAAATTACATTGATCTTATTTTTTAAAGTAAAATGAGGCGTAATATGTTGAAAAATTTCATTAAAAAAATAATATTTATAAAAAAGAATCACAAACATTTACATTTTTCATTCAGTATTTTTATCAAAAAAAATATTTTTTTCACATTACAAGTAATTATTTTGTGTAAATTACAATTATAATTACTTAGTAATGGTAATTGAATTTTTTCAATTACAATTACTTGTAATTTGTAATTGAAAATTTTCAATTATAATTACATGTAATTGTAATTCAAAAAATGTAATTGCATCAATTACAATCAAATGTAATTGTAATTGAAAATTTTTCAATTACAATTACTCGTAATTGTAATTGAACAAATCTCAATTACAAATTACATATAATTGTAATTGTAATTGTAATTTAATTGGCCGGAACAACTCTGTTAAGGATTCTCTCATTAAAAATTTAATTTCAAATAATCTGCTTTTGACTTTCCTATTGAACTGTTCAACAAATTATACTCTATTCCTAATAATTTATTTTCATTAAAATTTTGAGTTTTCCTGCTTTGTTTTGCACAACACTGTAGTCATATACTCGTATGTATATTTTAGAATTGGTTGTTCTCCTGTATTTTAGTTATGTGTTTGCCTGATTTCTTTTGATGTTAATGTTATAGAAAAATGTCTTTGGTAATGATTATTTTTAGTATTGTTATTATACAAGAGTGATATTTTTCTTTTTATGCTTTAATTTTTCTTACAACCATTTCCATTTTTGCCTTTTTCTGGTTGCGCTTAGCTAAGCCGCTTCATTAATATGCAACCATGTTTGGCAGCATGTGTCGCAAACTGGCAAAAAGGTGTAAAATTTTTCTATTAGTTCAAATGCATTTTTTATTTTTATTTTTTTTTTTTAATTTTACCTATAATTGTAAATTCTTCTGTTATGGTTATGTGCGTAAAAATGTCTGGTTCTGAATGGTTTTTTTTTCTCTGTGGTTACATTTTATTTCAAAGCGTTTCAATTAGTAGTTAAGTTTGAGAGACATTGAAGGCGTTGGCCTTTTTATTATGCAAAAAAGTGTTTGTGCAGCTGATATAGGCATCATGGCTGGGTATAATAAAAATGAAATTTCTCTATGGCTAGTAGTGGGCAGTTGTAAAAAATAGATTTTATTTTTATAAGCAAATGTCAGTATATTCTATTTGTAATTTTCCATATGAATTATGCTTTAAGTGATTACTTTTGTGTTTGTTAGATATAGAAATAAAACTTTGTGACGTTAAAATTTACTTTATTAGGTTCTTAATTATCACAAAATATAAGTTGTGTTGAAGATATATTAAAAATATCATATAAATTATTAGTTATTTTGTTTTTCTCCCTCCGTTTGCCAAATGCTGTACACATGTAGATAAATTTTTAAGTTATGAAGTTCTTGGAAAAAAGAAAAATATTATTTTTGAAATATTGTTAAAAATCTTTATCCGTTAATATTTTTAGAGTGCTAGAACATATGTTATTATAAAATATCCATAACTATTTAATAGGAGATATGCTGTATGTCTAATAAAATATGTAGAAAATGAGTTCTAGAAAACAAAAAATTTTCTTGTAATTTATTGTATATTTTGTAACTATATAGTTATGATTTTATATATACTTAAGTATGTACCAGATTTAAAAATTGTAACACAAGTATTTTGAACACTAAAAGCTTTAAAAACTTAATTATTCACCGAATTGTTTTAGTGGTGGTTTACATAGAAAATTATAATTAACTGAGTTGCAGGCATCAAAATATTTCGTGGTACAGTGGTTAGAGCGTTCGCACAGAAATTCAAACCACAAAGGTTCAAATCCCAGAGAAGAGGAAAAATTAAAAAATATTATAATTTAAAAAAAATTATAAAGTTAATTTTAAAGAAGCCGCTCCCTGACATTTTCAGTCTATTCCATCAGAAGCGAATGATCAGGAGAACAGCACCAGCTTCTAGGAAGATAACAGCTAACCTACTTAGTTGAAGACGCTCACCACTCACATTTAACATCCACCGACAGATGGGGCAACTGCTGTTGATCATTCAAGCGCGAGGGTATAACACTGCCCTTTGAAATATCACCTAACAGCAACTTGTGTTATTGACATCAGGCGTTTACTAAAAGTTTAAAAAAGAAATCTATCTATCTTCAAATTCCAATGCAGTGCACTTCATGAGTAGGGGTTTACCTCTGAGTTTTGGTCTTAAAATAAAAAAAAAAAGATCAATAGTACTTTGAAATAGAATGCAACACTGCAATATTGCTACCCTGTGACTCCGACGATGCAACTCTGTGGTTGATTCCTGTAAGTTTTTTTTATAAATGTTTTTATAAAATAGTGGTTACGCGTTTTTCGTCAAATATTTGACTAATGTAACCGCGGCTTCATCAAATCAAAAATTGCAGTTGTCGCAACTTTAAAATGCTGGCAGTAATACAAAATGTAGCAAAATTGTGTCACTTGTGGCATTTTATGTTTCGCATTGTCCAGCATTTTGCATCTCAAAATTTATTTAATGGCAGGCTGTTTCCTCAAACCTCAAATACGACAATTATGATCACAATCATGCAAGGAAAGTGTTCGACGAGTATGATTGTAGTGCGAATGAATATGAAATAATTTATGAAGCCAATAACACAGCAACGCGAAAACAAATAACCATATACGGACACCAATACGTCATAAAAGACCCCAGTTTCTCCCAATTTTGTCCAAAGTCATTTTTTTGGGCCCTCAAATATTTGAGGCCTCGATGTAATTTTTGCAAAAAACTGATAATTTTCTTAGGCTCATATCTTGCCAACCGTTCGGAATTTTGATTTACTTTCTGGGGCAAAGTTGTAGCTCTTGTCATGAAGAGCAAAAATTGTGAAGATATAAAATCAAAAAACTTCACCTTCAGGACCAAAATCGCATAAAACTTTAAATAATTCAATATTTTTTATCTTTTATACCCTGCTTACGTCCATAGGTAGCATACCATACAAAAATTTACCTAAGATCTGAATAAACAACTCACGCGATCACGCAAGGACCGCAGCAGAAAAGGAAAAACAGTTCAGCAGAACACAATATAAAGGCACACGACCCTCACATCGAGGCATTGCAGAAGACAAAAATTTTAGAAATTGTTAATTGAGATCTTAGGTAATGTGCAATTGATTACATTAAAAATGTTCAGTAAGCTTATCGATATGAACCTTTGAACAGTTTGATATGAGTTTTTTTGGCCTTGATTTTTTGTTTGTTTTTGGAATGGCGAAATTTTCATGGAAATCTTAATCTACGAATATGATTTAATGAAGTCAAGCAATGATTTTAAAATTCTCTGATAAGCGTGTTGCAAATTTTTTTCTCTTTTTTTTCTTTTGGTTATATTACATATCAATTAAATTTTTTGAACTGATCAAATGTTTTTTCGTTTTCTAAAACCATGAAATACAAATCTTTTAATTAAAATTTTAACTCATTTAAGCTCATATAAACATAAGCATGCAGATAGATTTAATAGTTTCAGATTTTAATTATACAGTACGACAAGTGTTAAATGCATGCTTTTTAAATATTTCATTTAATTTTTTTTCTTTGTTGTTTTTTTTCCATTTTTACAAAATGCAGTTTTAAGTACAAATGTTATAACAACATCACGAAATTTTTAAACAAAATGTTTAAAAGTTGTAACAAAAAAAGAAAAATACTATTTCTATATAATTTTCATATTTGTTAATATGGTTTTTGGATTTCAGAAGTGCGAAAAACCTAAACAAATCGTTATAGAGTGCTTTTGTATAATTTTTATTTTTTTAAAACCAGTTATTTTTTTGTAGTTTTTTTCTGAATTGTATAAAGTGATTGATAGCCGTTGAAAACTGTTGCTAAAAAAATGAAAAACATTGCCACATACTAGCTTTTTTTTTAATTTTTGTACATAAACCCATATTTTTTTAATAAAAATTTTTTAATTTTTTTTGTTTCGTTTACATATTGATTTACTTAAATATTGCATTAAATCAACATAAATAAAGCGTTAGTGTTCATGTTAAGTTGTTTAAAGAAAGAGAGAAAAAAAATTTAAGTTTTGCAATTACCCTATCACAAGTTATTTTGTTTTACAGATATAATATTTAGTTTTTTAGAAGACGATGCTTAATATTATTTTATAATTCCACAAAAATTTACAATATGAAATCAATATTTAAAAGGATTGCATAAAGAAAGAGGAACCCATCTGTTGCGGCAGCAACTTAGATTTTTCTCCTCTTGTGTTGGGCGCAGAAAGATAATAAAACGACGGCTTTATTTCATGAATTTATTGTTTGTTTTATTATTCTTTACAAAGGAAACAAAATTAAGTTTATAAGATATATGTATATTACAAGTATAAAAGAAATAGTTTTTTATTTTTCTTACTTACTCTAATTCCGCACCGTTCACAAATTCAAATAAAATGGCGAACCAGTGCGATAAAGCGATTACCATTTTATAAGGAGTATACCGATTATCATAAATACAAATAACCTCTTATGAACTAAGAACAGGGTTGAAATCAAATGACGGTTAAAATTTTTCAAATATATAAACTATTCAACAACATCCCGGCCTCCGTGTGTCGATGAGGGAGACACACTACAAACATCAAGTACTGCCAACTTCGACGCCGGTCTTTTCAATTTACCGATAGTAGTTCTCACAACTGCCGAGCGAACCTGCCCATCGAATGCAATGTGAACCTCTTCAACAATGCCCCGTTTCCACTGCCCACGCGTCTCGTTGTCGTCACATATAATGACCACATCACCAACCTGGATAGGCTTAACCTCCTCATGCCACTTTGTACGACGTGTTATTTCAGGTAGGTACTCTTGTATCCATCTCTTCCAGAATGTCTGTTTTAATTGTTGCATAATTTGCCACTGTTTTCTTAAACAAATCTTCTCATGAACAGCAGGCGTCTGCAGTGAATTTGAGCAGCCAATTAAAAAATGGTTGGGTGTCAAGGGTTCGGCGTCAATGTTCTCAATGGGAAGATGAGTGAGCGGACGCGAATTTATTAAATTTTCTGCTTCTATTAAAAGGCTATTAAGAGTCTCCACTTGAGGGGCCTTTTCCCTTAGTGTAATGGCCAGTACGTTCTTCACTGAACGAACCATTCTCTCCCATGCCCCGCCCGCAGATGGATTTGCCGGGGTATTGAATATCCATTCTATTCCTCGCCCCGTACATTCATCAACCAATTTCGCCTCATCGAATATAAATTTTTCCTTACTCGCTCCCACAAAGTTGGTACCCCTGTCGCTTCTTATTCTCACAGGTAGGCCTCTACGGTTAATAAAATTTCTAATGCATAATATCGCAGCATCAGTCGACAAGTCCTTTGCAATTTCCAAGTGAATTGCCCTTGTAGTTAAGCAAGTAAAAATACAGACCCACCTCTTTTCCGTTCGCCGGCCGATAGAGACCAAAAATGGACCCATATAGTCCACACCAGTGTAGGAAAATGCCCTAACGTAAGGGATAAGTCTGTCCTCAGGATGTTGCCCCATTAATGGTGGTTGTGGAGCCGCAGACATGTTCTTACAAAGTTGACAATTCCTCTTAACGGACCTAATAAGTTGCCTTATAGATGGTATCCAATACTTAATTCTAATTGCGGCACAGATCGATTCCTGGTTTTGGTGCTTAAAATCCAAATGAAATTTTTTTACTATTAGGGTCGTTAATGTGTGTTTTTTAGGCAATATAATTGGTTCCTTTGTGTCAAGATTAACACATGTGGCATTATACAAACGGCCGTATAAACGTATTAAGCCATCCTTGTGCAGAAATGGTGTAAGCTTATAAATAGGGCTAGATTTTGGTATAGGATTATTTGCCATCAACTGTTTATATTCTTCGTAGAAAACCTCTTGTTGAACAATTTTACACAAGAAATGCGTTGCATCACGAACTTCATCAACACCAAGCTGTGGTCTATACAGTCCCCTTGCTGTACCGTGGGACTTAAAGATGTTTACCGCTCGTCGAAACCAACAGGTTATTCTAACCAATTTATCAAAATTTGAATATCGTTCGAATTGAATCACCTGCACTTTGTTAATTATAAATATAAATTTGGTTCTCTTTTCCGATATGCACTCATGTTTTTCAAGATCATCTGGAAGCTTCGGCCAGTTTTCCTTTTCCGTAGTTAAAAACTCTGGGCCATTAAGCCAACGGGATGCTAAATATGCATTAGAAAAGTTTTGCGGCCTTGTGGCGTCGTCTGCTGGATTTAGAGAGCCGGGCAACCAACGCCATTGTTGCACCTCAGATGATTCTAGTACTTCTGATATACGATGAGCCACAAATTGTTTATACACTCTACAGTCGGACTGGATCCACTTGATTACCGTTTTCGAGTCAGACCAGAACACAATATCCCCTGGCTTAATATCATGGTAGGATACGATTGAATCTTTTAATCTTACTGCGAGTACAGCAGCCTGCAACTCGAGGCGTGGGATTGAGAGTGGCTTCAGTGGTGCGCATCTTGATTTTCCCATGATAAAGGCAATATCGGCATTATCATTGTAGCGTATTTTCCAGTAAGCTACAGCCGCGTACGCCACCTCACTTGCGTCAGCAAAAATGTGCAATTCAACCTCAGCTCCGCAGGAAAAGTTCCGTCCGTAACATCTTGGTATTTTTATATCATGTATACGGTATAAACTTTTATACCATGCATACCACTTCGAATATATTTCATCAGGAAGAGGTGAATCCCAGCTGATCTTGCTCCTCCACAAGTCCTGCAGCAAAATTTTGGAGGTTATCATTACGTTTGCCAGGAAACCGAGAGGATCGAAAACCGACATTGTAAGGCCTAAAGCCTCACTTTTTGTAGGTTTGCGTTTTCCGTTCAGAACAGCTTCCGGAACTCTTGTAAATTTTAAAACGAAGCATAATGTATCATCGGAATGTTTCCAGCGCATCCCTAAGACTTTTTCAGTTGTAGTCTTGTTTTCAAATAAATTTCCCAAGACTACATCGTCACTCAAGGGTTCAGTCTTATTCAATGCTACCAATACCTCTGTTGAGTTTGACACAAAACCCCTGAGTTCAAACCCGGCTTCGTGATGAATATTGATTACGTCCTTCGTGACCCTAATAGCTCCGCCTATGTTATCGAAACTATCGACGTAATCATCTACGTAGTGACTATCGACTATTGCTCGATACGCCTCTGGATGGGAATCTTTATAGGTCTCGGCGTTAAGGTTTTTGACATACTGAGCTGAACATGGGGAGCTAATAGATCCGAATATCATCACTTGCATAACATATTCGTCTGGCAATTCGCCAGACTTAGCGTCCCGCCACAAAAAACGTTGTGCAGTCTGATCTTCCTTTCGTATGCCTACGCGATGAAACATTTCTCTTATGTCCGCGCAGATACCTATTTTTCTTTGGCGAAATCTAAACAATATTGACAAAAGTGACTTTGGCTGGTATTTATCGGGTCCTTTCATCAGCCTTGAATTAAATGATTCGCCATCAACTTGTGCAGCAGCGTCAAAAACTAAGCGTCTCTTATTTTCTTTATTCACATTTGTAACGACGAAGTGTGGCAGATACCATGTGCGGTCACTTTTCATTGCGGCTTCCTCTGGTAACAACTTTCTTGCATAGGATTTTTCGACGTACTCATTTATTTTAGCTCGGTACCATTGGTTTAAACTTTCGTCCTTTATCATTTTTGCTTCCATGTAACATAATCTTTTTAATGCCATTGGATAACTGTTCTTAGTTTCAAAGTTGTCATGTTTCCAAAGAAGACCGATTTCAAAATGAAACTCGCCTTTTATTGTGGTATCATGTAATATTTTCTCTGCTCGCTTGTCATCATCAGATTCAACTGGGTTTAAAAATTTAATCCCCATATTCTCCAAAGTGAAATAATCGAAAATTTGTTTATCAATGTCGTCCAGGGTTTTCACGTCGATCTTACACACCGTAGCTTCGGTCGAGTTTTCATTTGATCCGAATATTATATTACCTAGATTCGTTAGATGTAAAGCGAAGCATCCGTCAAGATTTAAAACCTCAAACGGACGAACAAGATTTATATGTGGTAATCCTATTAATAATTTTGGCCTAGCATTAAAATAGTCTTCGATAACTGTATCCTTCAAAGCAGGAAATTTATCCTTAAACATATTACAGCTCAAACTTTGCGGAGGCAACTTCAAATTGGTGGTAGTGAACACGTTGCTCATTTGGAATGTACGGTTGTGGTTACTGATACCACTGATTTCCAGATTTACTTTCCTAGACATTTCGTTACTGGTCTTACCACCTATCCAACCGAGACATAAATTATTTTGGGTTCCCTTTAGCCCAATCTTCTTTGCAACATCATCCTCCAAAAGAGTTATTTTGGACCCTTCATCGATAAAGGCTACAATTTCTATTTTACCTTTCGGTCCCGAAAGTTGTACTGGTAAATATTTAAACAGCGTTTTTTTATCTAAGGAATCTTCAACGATAGTATTTACTGAGCCGCTGTCTGTTCTGTCATTACATATCTTGGTTTCATTTTTGCTATCTATTGTGTTGTTAGTTTCACGTTCAACTGGCTTACTTACATTTTCATATTTTTTATTCTCATGTAATAAACGATTATGATATTTTGAACAATTTAATAACCCACAATGACGTCTGTTCTTACATTTTAAAGAATTGTGGCCGAGATGGAGACAACTAAAACAAAGATGATTATCCTTCACCAACTTCCATCTTTCATCTGTAGAGAGCTGTTTAAATTTGTCGCAGTGGTATAACTGGTGAGACTGATGGCACATCAAGCATTTTGTATGTCGATTATTTTCTGTTACAATGGTAAAGGATGGCTTCAGTTTCTCCTTTTTTCCATAAAATGTGTCACATTTATCGGCATCTGCTTCAAGTGATAGGCAAACGTACGTAGCAGCTTCCTGTAACCACAAACTAAATTCGTATACACTGGGATACGGTCCTAAATTACTCATTGAGTGTTTCACCCATTCTTCTCTTTTCTGTAGCGGCAGCTTGCTTATTAATTCATCCAATAGAGTAGGGTTGTTTAAGTGGGCTGTTGCACTTGCATTTATTAAAAAGGCTGATAAATTTGAGACCAATGTACTGAAATTCGTTATTTCGTGCAATCTTCTTTCAGAGATTGGAGGGTAACTACGCACTTTTGATATTTGACTACGTATTAACAACTGCGGACGACCGAAATGGAACTCGAGTGTTCTGATTACCTGCTCTACACTATCGGGGTGAATTAATAAGGATTCTACTTTAGCTCTTGCCTCTCCTTTTAACGATCTCTGTAGACGAATTAAGTTCTCTAGACGTGTATAGTTATAACTTGCCGTAGTTTCGTTATATGTAACTATAAACATTGGCCACTGTTCAGGTTGTCCTGAAAATTGGGGTAAATCGTGCAGTTTACGTATAAGGTTGTTTTCGTAAACTGGTTGTAAATTTGGACCTCTTAGCGATGCTGCTGTGGAATATGCTGGCGGAATTGTCGATGTTAACGATGCCACTCGAGACTGAGCTGGTGCATCCATTGACATTGAGAAGTAGTCTGTTGTTGTTGACAGAAGGGGTACTGCGGTTGTTGTTTTCGGCAGAAATGGTTGCGCGACATTATGTGGCAAAGGGGCATGACTATATGGGGGCATGGGATTCGGTATAAATGATTGCGTGGCGGAATAAATATTCGTTGTAGGTGTAAAAGACCGCGGGGCAGAGAAAGGTCGTGGCAAATTATAAGAAAATGAATACTCACGTGTACTCGGGGCTTGTTGTTGCATCAACGATATTGACTGAGGCAGGTTGGCGGCTGCTATATCTGGTTGTGTATCGTTAGTATTTGTAGGCTTCGCAATCGTCTCTGGAACGGCAAGGTTAGAGGTTTTAGAGGCATTCAATAGTTGTTTTAGGGAACTTCTTAGGGAGAGAATTTCTTCTTTGAGCGATTGTATTGTTGGTTCATCCGACTCAATTATAGTTTTCTCGTCTTCACTCACGGCTGGAGATGAGGCTCGGCTGTTCTCTTCTATGGACATTTTTCCTCCAATTAATCTTTGGCTTCGTAATAACATTAATCCAATTAGAAATAATAAAATATGTTGCGGCAGCAACTTAGATTTTTCTCCTCTTGTGTTGGGCGCAGAAAGATAATAAAACGACGGCTTTATTTCATGAATTTATTGTTTGTTTTATTATTCTTTACAAAGGAAACAAAATTAAGTTTATAAGATATATGTATATTACAAGTATAAAAGAAATAGTTTTTTATTTTTCTTACTTACTCTAATTCCGCACCGTTCACAAATTCAAATAAAATGGCGAACCAGTGCGATAAAGCGATTACCATTTTATAAGGAGTATACCGATTATCATAAATACAAATAACCTCTTATGAACTAAGAACAGGGTTGAAATCAAATGACGGTTAAAATTTTTCAAATATATAAACTATTCAACAACACCATCTATACATACCTTCAGATAGTTAAGCGGTATTTATTCACGACCACATCATGATATGTGACACAAACATATTTGCCCATTACCACCCTGTTTCAGAGTTACGACCTTGCTTTTCGCAGCACCAATATTGTGTGTGTTAATTTTTATCCATGAGTACCGGGACCTACAGCTTAAAGTCGACTCCGAACGACAGACTTGAGAAGCTTGTACATGGCAATCTTTTACTTTTAGAGCTTTTGCCAGAAGACTGCTGAAAGGTTACGCAGAAAGAAATATTTTTTTCATATTTCTTGTTTTTCAAAATGTTAGAGCTGTGGGTTGAACCCGGAGCTTTCGTCTTAGTAAGCCAACACACTAACCACTAGACCACGGCTACTACTGTATACATCTTGTAAATGTAAAACTCCAAAATCATTACCCTGGCCTGCATCTTTAGATGAATCATGAGTGTTATGAAGATACTTAGTGTAACAGATAATTGAAATATTTGAAAACTGAAAGAGAAAATATTTCGTAGTCGACCACCGTTATACAAAACAGTTTCTGATCCTGAATTGTAGAATTTCGAATAATCTCTAATCGCTAAGTAGAACGAATTTCTGCCTTATGTTACTGTTTACAGAATAATGAAACACTATGAAATTTTACAATAGTGATTCTAGAAGCTCAGACCATGTACTTTGCAAATGTGTTGTACCACAGCAGACAAATTATATAAATTATAATTACCGAACTTTTGATAGTCTTAATTCATTAGACATTTCTTTTTTTTTACTGAGACCAGTACGCAGGAGAGTAAACTCCTATTCATGCTGTGCATTGTATTAAAATTGTGTAATGATAGATAGAGTTTTTTCTTATTAAGAGCCTTCTCTCAAAGGCCAGTGTTTATATCTTCACTCTTGCCCCCTCTGTCGTTGAATGATAATTGTGGTGAGGGTCTTCGCTATATAGGTTGTTTTTATGTACTACTTCCCATTAGGTGGCGCTTTTTCTCGTGATCATTCGTTATTGATGAAAATGCCAAAGGTGGAATATAGTGGAAGAAACTTAAGGTAGTAGACATTGCACTCAAAATTTATTTTGACGGTAGTGCTTCCTAGCCTCAAATAGATAATTTTATGTAAATGTTAACGGCAACTACATTTCAAATGGTTTAAACTCTGGGTTTAATTTTGGCATACACTCTCCAACATATCGGGAGGCATCTTTCTCTACAGGCATGAGCCTCGCAAGTACGATTTGGGCAGTCAATTGACCGACTCCTAGCGTGACAGAAACTGTTCACCCAATATGCCATAAAATGGAACCATTGTTTCGCGTTATATGACATGTAGCACAATCTTATTGAACCGACATATTAGCCAAGTTTAGCAATTCCATTTTGGGCAAAACAAAAATAAAAATTTAAACATTTCGGGGTGGCGTTCACTAGTCCCAGTAACGTTCTTAACCTCCTCGTATATAAAAAAGTAAGATATAATGCGGCCAATTATCCACATCAAGCAGGGCATTTTTCGTGATGCATTTTCTCTTTCTCAAATTCATTAAACCAGAAATGATCTTCGTTGTGAAACACAATTTTTCAATAAAAAAATTCATCTTCATTTAACTTTTCAATTGCCAATTCACCAAAAGTTAGACATTGTGGTAGGTGGTGTGGCTTCCACTCTTGCTGCGGCTGTATTTTGAAAGGTTTTACATCCAAATTTTCTGCAACATTTTTAACGCAGTGGATTAACAGAGGCCCTACTGCATTTGCAGATGCAATTGCCATATTTTCCTCTGCCAGCACTGTATAGCTGCACGTCCATGGTTTAATATCCAATGATGTAAATTTTGTATGAAATTTAGTCACAAGATTCCGAATAAAAGACTAAAAAGGTCGCCATATATTAAGTAATACATAACTGGCCTTTACAACCCTGTGTCAGGATTACGGCGTAGCTTCTCGCAGCGCTCATATTGTGTGTGTTAATTTTTATCTATGAATACTGGGACCTACAGTTTAAAGTCGACTCCGAACGACAGATATGAGAAGCTTTTTCATGGCAATTAATTACTCTCAGAGCTTTTGTCAGAAGACTGCTGAGAGGTAGTCGCCGAAAGAAATATTTTTTTTCATATTTTTTTTTTTTAAGATGTCGGAGCTGGGTGTCGAACCCAGGGCTCATGTCTTAGTAAGCCAACACACTAAGCAATAGACCACGACGACTACAATATATTGCTTGATTATAAAATTGTAGTCGCCGTGGTCTAGTGGTTAGTGTGTTGGCTTACTAAGACATGGGCCCTGGGTTCAACTCCAGGCTCCGACATCTTCAAAAAAAAGAAATATGAAAAAATTATTTCTTTCGGCGACTACCTCTCAGCAGTCTTCTGGCAAAATCTCTGAGAGTAACTAATTGCCATGAACAAGCTTCTCAAGTCTGTCGTTCGGAGTCGACATTAAACAGTAGGTCCCGGTACTTATGGATAAAAATTAGCACACACAACATGAGTGCCGCGAGAAGCTAGGCCGTAATCCTGACACAGGGTTGTAAAGGCCAGTTATGTATGTATGTATGTATAAAATTGCAACAGTGCTTCAAGAACTTTCCTGAATGAACATACATTTTGATCATCAAACTCAATAATCTGCAAGCGCTATTCGTTTGTAAGTCTATTTATGATTAAATTTTAAATTAAGCTCAACATGTTTGAAAGTGAAATATAACAAGAACAGCTAAGCTGCCAAAACAGTGTTGCTAAAAAGTTCGCCGCTAAAAGTAAATTTTCTTTCAAGTTTTAACATAAAAATAAATAAATAAAACAGAACTTTGGTGTAGTGATACCTTGTGAATTTAATTTATTTGAATAAAAATAATTTTTCAAACTACAAGAAAATTATTATTTTACTTGTATTTTCTTGTTGTTGTTTTATATTTAATATTAATTTTTTTTTATTTTTTCACAATTTGATTTTTGTTGCCTGCTTGTTAAACCACTTTACTTTTTGTATTAAAAATTAAAACTAATTGGCAGTTCTTTTTACTAAACTCGTGGTTTAGTGTTTCTTTGAAAACAACAGTGTTTGCATTCGTTAATAATTTTTGTTTTTTTTTTGTTTAATTTTAAACTCGTTAAGTGTAGGTTTCGGTGGCGTTTTAATTGCTATTTGTGTTACAAATAATTTCAAGGTTATTTGGTTTTGTTAAAGAATTAATATTTTCTAACAAAATTGTTATTCCAAACCCTGTGTTGATTAAATACATAAATGGGTAAAATGGTCTAGATTTAAAACAAAAAGAAAGAAAAAAAGAATTCAATTTATTCAGCTCATAATTTATCACGTCAAAACAAAAAAAAAAAAAAAATAAAATAAAAAAAAAACAACAAATATTAATATTAAACAATATTTAATAAAATGCAACTTAATTTTAAAATCTCAAGTTACTTATTTAACATATAGTGCCTACTGTATGCAACCTTAACTTAATATTAAATTACAACTTGTTCATATGATTGATAAATAGTATGCCAATCAAAGTTAAACATATTATTCATTATTTAGAAGGTTTGTAAAAATATTCTGAGTTTAACTACTGAAGGTTTAAATTTATGCGTACATTCTAATGAAATTCAAAATTCTCAACTAAATTACGCAAATTTTCGAAATAGTCCATGAATTTGAGAAAAAGTAATTTTATGTTTTAAATTAAAATATTACCCAATTTTAGAAGCTTTCTAGTCTTAAAGTCTGAACCATTCGGTGATAAAGTCTAATAGATAAAAGTTCAACAATAAACAACCCAAAGCATTCTCTAATATATGTATTTGTCTATATAGCGTTAAAAATTTAGTCATATTACACATACATTTTTGTTTGTTTATTGAGACCAATACTCAGGAGTAAACCCCTACTGATTCTGTGCATTGTATTGGAATTAATGGAAAGGAGAGTATATTTTTTTTCTTATATTATTAATAAGCGCCTTAGGAATAAGACAAATTGCTGTGAATTGATAAATTAAAGGCCAGTGTTATACCTTCACCTTTGAATGATAACAGAAATTGTCTCATCGTTGTATGTTGATTGTGTGATGAGTGCCTTCGCTAAGTGCGATTAGCGTCATCTGCTACTTCCCAATAGATGGCGCTTGTCTACTGATCATTCGTCTTTGTTGTTGATAGTGTTAAGATGGATTAGAGTGGAATGTCATAGAGCGGTTTTTTTGTTGATGGACTTCTTGGAGACGGAAACCTCGGCCGTTCGTGTTTTTGTGTGAGCATTCTAAACTCTATACCACGCACCCCTCGAATAAAATTTGACGCAAAGCTACACAAATCTTTGTTCACTATTTTAAAGAATTTTCAAAATATTTTATTAATTTGTAGCAAATTCGTTTTAAATAAAATTTTGTGGTCATATAGAGTCGTACTATGGGTAAAGTTTTAATGAAATTTTAATTATAGCTAAACCATACGAACATAAATGCCCTTAAATGCAATAATTTAAATGTGTTCCGAGCGATTTTGTAAATTTTATATTTAAGAAATATCAAACAACAGCTTGAATAAGTTATCCTGCCATGTTTTAAACAAAAAACGTGGGACAACTGGTAGTGCCGGATAAGCAGTACATGTTTCTACTTTATTCCTCCCTTAATTTAAACTTTACTATGCAGTCACCGTAGTCTAGTGGTTATTATGTTGGCTTACTAGACAAGAGTTCCGTGTTTAAACCCCAATTCTGATATTAAAAAAAAAAGAAACTTGAAAAAATATTTCTTTCGGCGACTACCTCTTAGCAGTCTTCTGGCAAAGGGTCTGAGAGTAACTGATTGCCCTGAAAAAGGGAGAAGCTAGGCCGTAACTCTGAAACAGGGTTGCAATGGCCACTTATGTATGTATGTTTGTATACTCAAGGGAAACAAACAGATGCAATTTATACGGATTTCAGCGAAACATTCGATACATAGTCTACTTTTAAATAAATTGGGTTTGCTTGGAATAACTCAAAGAAGTTTAAACTGGTTCACGTCATATTTGATTGGTAGAAAGTAGACTGAGCGGGTGAATGAATACAAATTTGTTCCTTCTGAAGTTTTTCAATTTAGTCGTCTTGGTCAATTACTTTTTTAAAAGTAACATTAGGCTACTAATTTTGCTCATGTTTTAATATATGCTGACGATGTGAATATTCTCCTTCTTTTTTTTTAAATCATTTCACTGAACATATATATTTTCAAAGTGATCTTAATAATTTCTTTTTAAGGATTCAGTTAATATTTCTTATCCATTGACTAGATAAATAAATTTATACAAAACGCAAGAAGTTTTCCAATATGGACTTTCAAAGTTTTTTGTACTGTTGAAATAACATCTCATGGAATTGGCTGCAATTTACTTATTTTGTACAACAATACTGCAGAAACAGTACATTAAATTCTAATAGATTTTTGTAAGTTCTCTTTGTAAGAGCGATTAAACTACGGTATAGACTGTATATACAGTACTGTATACAAATTACTTCATAAATAGTACTGTATATAGTATTGTGTATACAGTACTAACAGTACTATTTATACTGTAGTTTAATCGCTCTTACAAAGATAACTTACAAAAATCTATTAGAATTGAATGAAGTGGCAGGTTTTCAAATAAATCCCACTTACTACATATCGCGGCCTGTGTGATATTACATCAGACGAAACTCAGATTAACCGCTTTCGTTTGTCAAATCAGAGGCTTCACTTAAAAAAATTGATTCTTAAAACTATGCTGTAAACCAGCTTGCAAATTCGATTAATCATACAATGGTTATTATATTATAAAATGATACACTCTCCACAGTGTGTTCCTATGACCAAGGACCGACCTGAGGTGTAAAAAACCATTATCCAAACCATTAACCAAATTGCTGTGGAAAATGTGCCCTGTGTTTTATTAACCATTTTGACTATTGATGTAATTTTTTTCAAAATTATTTTAAAACCATAATATACCCCCTACTACTTACAATAAAATTGTCCAAAGGTAAGATTATTAATTATATATAAGTAAATAAACTAAAAGGGTGAAAAATAATCAAAATTATAGCGTAGTTTTCTAAAATATACTGGCAACTTGAGCATGTGAAAAAAATGACCTAAAATAAACCATAGTTTTTTGTATATTTATGTAGCTTTTAAGGCTATATCTGTATGAGAAAACATAATGGTTAATTTTTTTTTCTTGAATTTTTTCTTTGAAGTGATTAACAAACCAACATACATTCATAAAATCAACTCATTAGGCCTTTGAAAATTATTTATTCATAAAGGTTTTTTGTATGGTACAGAAAACCAAACAAAATGACAAGCATAATATATTATTTTGTTTAAACAAAAATGATTTTTTAAAATTAAATTCTTATCTTAAGATTATCATGAAACAAAGTTTCTTTATTTTTTTTTTTTAATATAATTTTAACCCGTTTTTTTGCGCATTTTTAACTCAATATTCACAGTGTTGTACTTGTATTCGTTTTTTTTTTATTTTTAAATATTATTGAGAAGAAATTAGGCTGTAACTCAACAATGACAAATCACTTATTTGCTCTCTTGTATGGTTTAAAATTCTTTTCTTTTTTCTGAAGACTATATCGTCGTACGGGAGTTTATGTGCTCTATCCTCTATTTTATATTTTTTTATGGATGCCTAGACACGTTCAGATTGAATTGATATGTTCACGAAACTTGTTCAGATTTACAGTGGCTACAATATTGTCATATATTGTTCGTGAAAAATTATGAGTTCCTGTAAGTTATGCTGAAAAAAGTGAAAAAAGTAAAAGTTTTTTCGTACATTTTTCCAAAAAAGTGCAAGAAAAAATTATCTTTTGCACAAAAAATATTTTAAAATATGTTCAGTAGAGTCTTCGCTATATTATTGCCAACATAGTTAAGCAGTATCTTTAAGTTTGAGATAGCTGTTGGCCAAAAACTGAGGGCACCTTTTTTTGAGTGATGCAGTGATTTTCGAAATCTTTTAAGGTCCGTAAAAAAAAAATTTGTAGTCAATCTGACCAAACCGAGTACAGGGTTTTACTAAGTTTTGGTAGTACTTACAATCGAACATATACTATGGATTCCGTGAATTTTTTCGCTGTTGCACTGGGTTATTTGCACGCAAGAAATTTTTTATTTAGATTTGGTAACAGGTAAAGTCAGAAGGAGCTAAATCTAGAGAATAGGTTGGGTGACCAAGCAATTCGCATTTCAATTCGTTGAATTTTGCCTATGTTAGAACACTCTTGTACGATGAAATTTTAACGCAGTCACTCACCGACCGCATCACCACAGGCAAAACAGTAAGCTCAGCACAGACATCAAGGGACACAGCACAGAATTTAAAAGCGTCACCACACTCACATCGAGGCATTGCACAACGCCTAGAAAGTTCATATGTTTTAAAAATTTGTTTATTGAGATCTTAGGTAAATTTTTGTAGCTAATTTTTTTGTTAAATTTTGAATGGCTTGCTACCTATGGACCTCAACATGGGAAAAAATGTAAAGAAAAAACGCATTTTTTAAAGTTCTTAATGATTTTGGTCTTGAAGGTGAAGTGTTTTGGATTTTTAATGTTCATAATGTTTGTTCTTCATGACAAGAGCTAAAACTTTGCCTCAGAAAGTAAATCGAAATCCCAAATGGTTTGCAAGATCTGAGACTGAGAAAACGATCACTTTTTTGCAAAAATGACACCGAGGCTTGTAATATTTGGGGGCCCATAAAAAAAAGCTCAAGACTTTGGGCAAAACTGGGAGACACGGGTCTTCTTTTTATTTGGTCTTTTATCACGTAGTGGTGTCCGTATATAGTTATTTTTTTCGTGTATTTAAAATTCCAGCCATCCAATTTTGATTAATTTTGAACACGAAATGTAACGAATTTAAGAAATATGTGGACTTTTCTGATGACTTTCGAAAGTTAAGCAGAAGACTGACGGGTTGTCTTAACTATATAAACTATTTATATGTTTGTTTTTAATTAATTGTGTTTTTCAATTTGTACTGTAGAAAAGTAGTAGCCTCTTAACTAATAGTAGGCAAATAAGTCAACTATAAGAAAGCATTTATTATTTATAATTTCCCTATTTTAATATATTGCTACAAGTTATTATAAATTAATAAGCAGATCATTTACTTTAAGTAAAATTTATTTTATGTTTCCAATACATACATAATGATATATATAGTGAAAGTACTTTTTTAGATTTTTTTCCTAAATACAAATGTTATTAATAAAGATTAATTTTTGTTTATTTAATATAAATTATTATATATCTTGTTTTAATGTTTGATGTGGACTTAATTTGTTTTTTATTTGAACTACTTTATAATTTAGTTTACATTTACAAATAAAACAAGTCATTACGTATGAGTAAAATAATATTTTTAAACAAACAAACAAAAGACTTAAGGCACAAACCTTTTTTTTTTCAAAATATTTCTCATAAATGACCAACAAAGCATTTTGTTAATTAACTACAAAAAAATTTATTAGAAATAAATGTAAATAAATAAGCGAACCTACCAAATATTAGTTATTAATTTGTAATAATTAATTATATTAAGATTAATTTACCTAAAATGGAATATACATATAAACACTACGGTTGCTATACGGTTGTCCAAAAAATAATATTACAAAGGAAACAAATATAATCGAAATGTTAAATTTTGAAAAACTGAAACTGCAGCCATTAGTAGGTGCTTTAGGTGCTTCGAGATATCTTCAGAAAAATAACTTTATACGTATAATCCATATGAAATTGGATAATTTCGTACCAACTTACTTTCTTACGCTTCAAACATGATTGATAATAAAAAAAATAATAGAATGCTAAGGAAACGAATAGTGAAGCAGTACTGATGGCAAACTACGGCACTGTAAAGAACATGTTTTAAATTAAGGCAGCGATAGTTTATTTTGTACTGACATTGATACTGAACTGATGCGACACTAATATGAGTAAATATGTTATTGAGATTTTTGTTTAATTTCAGTTTTACATTTGCCTTTATTAAAGGCTTTTAATGTAACTTATAACAAATATATGCATAAAAAAATAATATCTGTTCTAAAACCACATTGTTTGCTTTCTGTTGTAGAAAAACGCATCAGTCATATTTTGTTTTATATATTTAAACTTATATTCAGTGACGCTTATATTGGTTATTTAATAATTCCCATCATAAAAATTATTTTGTATTAAAATTTATTATACTGCACACAAAAGACACATTGGAAGTCAGTTGAGAAAATGAAATTGTAATTAAAAGAAATAACTTATTTAATTATTTTCTTCTAAAACAACTTTTGGGACACTCCAACTAAAAACGGTTATTGTAATATAGTTCTAATTTAATATACTGAATATTGCTTATTTTGCTTTAAACCAACGATTTCAACCAAGCTTATGAAGAGGGTAGGCACTGGGACTTATTTGATTTATATTAATGCGTAGTTAAAATCCGAAGTCGAATGTGTGCGATAAGTAAGCTCTAAATTGTTTCTAGATTGTCCTTGATACTTGTGTATGTTGAGTTTTTGAATTTAGTCTCAAAGATTTCATAGTCATTACAAACCATTACATAAAAATTGAGCGGAATTTCACAAGTGGACGTAGTATTTCCTATACGTAATAAATATTAATTTTTGCATATGTGGAGAACAATTAAAGGCAAAGTTTTTGAATTTGGTCTAGACGACTTTACATTAAAAGAAAATCTTTAGTCAGAAAGTGAACGGAATTGAACTAAACAAACAAACTAAATATTAATTTTTGTATATCTTGAGAAAATATAAGTAAAAAATTTTTAATTTTTTTTGCCTAACAAATCAGGCCCAGCATCTGGTAGTTATTTATATATATTTCGGGTTTTAAGTAACTGATAAATCAAATTTTTAATTGCTAATATTCTTTTATTGTGACCAAAACTCAGGGGTAAACCCCTACTGATGCTGTGCATTGTATTGACATTTTTTGGAAAGAATAGAATTTTTGATCATTTGAAGTCCAGTGTTATATCTTCACTCTCGAATGATCGACAACAATTGTCTCATCGTGTAGTGAGTGCCTTCGCTAAGTAGATTAAGCTGTTACCTGCTACTTCCCAATAGGTGGCGCTTCCCTCAAGATTATTCGTTGTTAATTGCTAAGGTGGAATAGAGTGGAATGTCAGTGAGCGGTTTACTTGTAGATGTACTTCCTGGAGTGGGGTGGGAGGGGACCTCTTCTTTATAAATTATAATTTTTAAAAAATCGCAAACTAACTTTTTAATTTTTCACCTTTGCTGGGATTATTTGGTGCTAATTATTATCAACTGCAATAGACTTGATATCCAAATAGTTCTTTAGAGTTGGAATTTATGTTTAAATTAAACAAAAAATTAGTATATAATTTGAAAACAAAAAAAAAAAAAAATATAAGTGTGTAACTCAAACTTTTCAAATACGATTAGCAAATAATGTGGTTGCTACAATAGATTCTTTTTTTTATAAAACCGAGTTTAAATCCCACTAAAATTAGTGGCAATTTTTAGTAAATTTTACTTCATCATAAACAGTATAACAAGATCATAACTAAATTCTATTAAATCCATATTACATAGACTTTTTTTGCTACGATTCTGTGAAGAAATTGAGATTCTTTCGCTTCCAACTACGGAAGTTTCACATTCTTGACAATCATCAACTCACAATTCTTCATCGTATTATTACGAATAAATAATTTTATAAGGCAAAATCATCATTACTTTTCTTTAAATTAGTTTTTTGTTACAATTTCTAACATTTAATTTAAATACATAAATATAACAAAAACAAAATACACGTAGAACAATCGAGTACATTTAAAATTATATAAAATTAAAAGTATAATATAAAATGTATTGCTTAAGTGGATAAGGATTTCTCTATGGCCATTTCTTCTCTGCTTAAGAGACTCGTCAGAAGACTTTTTTCCAAAGATTGTATTCAAAACTATAAATACTTATGTTCAAATAGTTATAAACTAAATGGGAATCATATCCCATTTAGTGTATAAAAATTAAACAAAAGAATTTACAAAGCAATACAATTCTGTTTTTCAAAAAATTTAAATTCTATTTTCCTTAAGCAGATATGAAAAGGCCATAAGCAATACAATTCATATTATACTGAATATATTTGCTTACCTTTTGTACTATTTTGCATTGATTTTTTATACTGATGAGCTTAGATTATATTATATATTTTTTTTTTAATTCAGTTCGTAACACTATATTAAAAGTATATTTCTTAATATATTGTAGTATACCATGTAGTAAGTTAGTCGAAATCTGTTTTCTTTCTGTAATAGTTTTAATTTCTCTCCATCATGGCATTAATGCAATGCACATTATCAGAATAAAAACAGTTTTTCCATTACATACATACATAACATACATAACTGGCCTTTACAACCCTGTATCAGGATTACGGCCTAGCTTCTCGCAGCACTCATGTTGTGTGTGCAGATTTCTATCCATGAGTACCGAGACCTACAGTTTAATGTCGACTCCGAACGACAGACTTGAGAAGCTTGTTCATGGCAATTAATTACTCTCAGAGCTTTTGCCAGAAGACTGCTGAGAGGTAGTCGCCGGTGAGAAATATTTTTTTTCATATTTCTTTTTTCAAGATGTCGGTGCTGAGATTTGAGCCCGGCACTATCGTCTTGGTAAGCCAACACACTAACCACTACGCTTTGTTTTAATTAAATACTCGGACATAAGTCGTCGATATGTACGATCACAGCTGTTGTGGTTTGGTCTATATTCATAAAAAATATTTGTTCTTTATAACAGCCTTATGCAAACAATTTTCATACAAAAATTATTTAATAAATGTTTGATCTATTTAAAAAATTTTCTTTAAGAATATGGGAATTGAAATATGAATTAAAAACTTCAAAACCTGACTTTTCTAAGTCATCATAAAATGCTTTTTTAACATACCAACAAAATTAATTTTATAATAACAATAAAAAATCTCTTTTATTAAAGTATATTTAGCGTAACATCTAGAAAATTATAAAAAGAAAAACGCATTTTGATTTCCCATGCAATGCGCAAACGGTTTAGAAGTTTAAAATTACAGGCAACTCACTATTTATATTTGATATAATAAAAAAAATACATTAAAAATATACATTCTTTAAATGTTTTTAAATATTTTTAAAAATTATTTTATTTTTAAATGCAAGGAATAGAAATGAAATAAAAAAAAAACGCTTAAAATTTACATTTGCAATTTTATTGACGTCTACAAAAGTAATTGTGGTTACAAAAACGTCTGCCATAAACAATTACATTTTTATGTAGTTTTTGAAGACTTGAAATTATTTTTATAAAAACTTTTTTTTTCAATTAATGTTTATAACTTATAAACTCATCGTCAAGCCGAAACAGGGTGACAGAATTGAGAACCATCATGAGTAAAGTCAGAAAAAAAATCTATCCCCTGCAGTTTGAAAGTTATGGCATTTAAGAAAAACCTAGAAATTTGGTCAAACTGTAACCAATTTTCGGCTATTGTGGTTAATTTTTATTATTTTTGTTCATTTCGACTTTTTTACCGTAAGCCTAAATAACATTTCTAGAATCACAGTTAAAAAGAATGACGCAATTGCCTCTAGTTTTCTAGAATTAAGACTATTTGCTAAACTATGAATTTAAATATTTCAAAATTTGTCGACTTTGAAAAGTCAACTTAAAAAAAATGTACTGAAGTGTATTAGCAAGTGCCATTAAGAGTTCGCGCATTTGTTCAGGATTGTAAAATGGTAAAATACATGTTATTTTCATACTAAAAAAACGAGTAAAAATATAAAAACCTCAAGTAACCCATTTTTTGCTACCCATTTCACTCAAATCAAATTCTTTTTATTCGTTTTTTATTTTTATTTTATTTGGCTTGACGTTGAGTTCTGTGCCACCCTTTATACAATATTAATAACTCTAAGTCCGTACAACTAGTCGTAAATGTTATTTCTAAAAAATATTCAATTTTTTTGTCTTTATAGTTTTCCTAAGAGACTATAGCTTTACACAGAGTAATCTTCAATTAGTTCCTGTTACTATTATTTATGTTCCCCTTTTGAAGCACTTACGCATAATAAAAAAATATTTAATTTTTATTTTATAGGATAGAGTAAGAATTGTTATAAAATTAAATGCATTTTCTAAGTTTTTGTTTAAAATGCACTATAAAAATAAAATAATTTTTCAGTTTGGTTATAAAATGCTAGAAGGTTAATGGGTTTTTTGTTTAATACACAATTTATTATTGAACGAGTTGAGTGTGATTGTTTTAGAGACACGCTATGGAAGATTAGTTTCTATGGAAAATTATTTACAGATAATAATCGTATAAATTATGAGTATGTATATAAAGCATATGAAGAATAAGAAATAAACATAAAATTACTTTTCGAGCTTAATGTAACAGAGAGACTTTTGTTGAATAAAAAACTTTTAAAGAAATATTTAATTAAAAATTAAATTCAAATGCAATCTTAGGTGTTAAAACAAATTATTTTTAATGTTATGGTTTGTAAGTCAATGTGCTGTATAAACGTGTATTCTTGTCGATACTAGTTGGTGTAAAGAGAATTTTGTAGTGTTTTCTGTTTAAGAGGTAAACTTAAATATTAATTTGTTTTTGAGTAAAAGTTACAAGCCTCTTATACAATTCTTTACTTATAAAATTTGAAATGAAATTTGGTTAATGAAAATAGTTTTCCTTTTTTATTTTAACTTACATACATACATACATACATACATACATAACTGGCCTTTACAACCCTGTGTCAGGATTACGGCCTAGCTTCTCGCAGCACTCATGTTGTGTGTGTCAATTTTTATCCATGAGTACCGGGACCTACAGTTTAATGTCGACTCCGAACGACAGACTTGAGAAGCTTGTTCATGGCAATTAGTTACACTCAGAGCTTTTGCCAGAAGACTGCTGAGAGGTAGTCGCCGAAAGAAATATTTTTTTTCATATTTCTTTTTTTGAAGATGTCGGAGCCTGGAGTCGAACCCAGGGCCCATGTCTTAGTAAGCCAACACACTAACCACTAGACCACGGCGACTACAACTTAGTATTGAATAACTTAGTTGTACTGTTATTAGAGGTCATTGTTTTCCTGATAAACAGACGCGCCAAGAGAACTTCTAGGGTATATACCAGAGGTGGGGAACCTTTTTACCATTAGAGGCCACATTTATTATAGGCAGCAATAAGAGAGGCTGCATAAGCTGATTGACCTAAGAAAGTGACTTTTGGGAAATTATTATAGTTTTTCTACAGATTTAACAATTTATTGCATTATATGGAAAAAAGAAAATATAATACTACAAAATTTTAAATATAATATAATATAATATAAAAGAGATTTGATGATACTATCTTCCCCTAATTCAATTAACTCCATTTGTAGTTCTGCAGGATATATCGGATATATCTATTAAATGTGGTTCAAATGCCAGTTTCATAGCAGGAGTGTGCTCGTCAAAATCGGAAAATCTATTAATATGCTCTTCTATTCAACAATCCAAGACACGTACGTATTCATCGAATATTTTATTTTCACAGTTCTGCTCATTTAACATTTTTGCTAGTTCCGGGAAATGTTGTGCAGATATTTCCGATCGACAAAGCAATGTTTTGAAAAATGATAAATGACTTAACAGGGAAGCTTTGAGAGATGCGATTCAAAGAAGCTAAAGCAAGGTGTGACAGTCAAATGGGAGATCTGAAACCGAGTTTTGTTTAGTTCTTAATTCTGCTAGCGCAAATTAAAATTTTTTTTTGCAAAGACAATCAGCTGACTAATGAATTTCTCGGTGTAATCGATGATGCAACTAATCAATAACGATGTAAGCATATCGTCTGCTAGCTTGTGGCTGCTCTGTATGACAAATTTTGTAAATACTATTTTGTAATTTTAATTTATTTTCAAATAAATATTACATAGAACATTATTCGTTTTTTTAGATATGTAAATTACATAAACATTGTGGAATTTTCAGTAAAGTGAAAAATTATTTATTTGGAAATAAAACCAACATTTCACCAATACTCTAAAAAGCATAATTGATTTCTGAAATTCTGAATTCTCCGAATAAATAATTTTTCACATACCTGAAAATTCTACAATCTTTAAATTCCCAATATTCCTTCTAAATAAATTTTTCGCGCAACTGTCATGGCGTTGATGTACAATAGTTGTTTGAAACGAACTCTACCATTTTGTACTAGGTGACAAAGGGCCGCATAAGAAACTCGCGGAGGGCGCAGGTTCCCCATCTATGTTATATACCATCATAACTGACCTTAATTTCCAAAACAAATTTTTTTCATAATCATTGAGGAAAAGTAAAAAAATAACAATAATACAACTTGAGCTAAATCCGTTGGATAAAATTTTTTTTTTTTATAATTTGCAACAAACTTTTCATCTTTAACATCGTCATTGAAATTTAATAAACACTTAAATTGTATTTAGTAAGTAAACTAAGCAAACTCCCCTCGTATATCATATTTATAGATATAAATTCATATATTGGTATGTATTTAGGTCGCTAATACAACATCTGTATGTACATCCATATTAAACTAAGGAGTACATTTTTTTTAACAAAAAGAAGAAATATGCAGAAGAAGTTTAAAAAAAAACAATAATCACGCATATAAAAAATTAACTGAAATGAATTTCTCATTATGACGTGCATTTTACATTTCGCACTGTATGTGGTAAATTGAAAAAAGGGTTTTTTCTTGCATGGTCTGTCTGATTTCGCGGTTTTTTTTTTCTTTTTCCTTTTTATTATAAATTTTGTAGCTTTATTTGAGCTGCTTTTATAAAAACCACAGTTGAATTGTTTTATAAGGGATTGCATTTTCAAAAGGAATTTTCTTTTGCGTATACAAGGTGTACGTACCTATTTGTTTGTTATAGTTTTTTATGACTTTTTAAGAAAAACAACAAAATTGTTTAAATTTTTATGTACGCGTACTTTTTTCTGTATTTAAAGTTTAAAGATTTTTCCCTTTGTTTTTTTCTTTTTTTTTTTTGTTTCATCTTTAAATAGGTTTTATTTTAGTTCTATTTTATTGTTATTGTTGCTATATTGTCTTCTTTTAAATGAGTAGGCACAATTTTAACTTAAGTATTATTTTCTAAAGTATTTTAGCATGTTAATAAGCGTGGGTATACCCTATGCTATATGTATATTGGCTAGAAGATTTCAGTGAAATACAGTGGTCGGTATGAGGAGACAAGTGTCATATATAAGAAGTGCATAATATAGAAAAGGGAACAAATTCGTTAAGTTTTGTCGGAACTTATAATGTTAAACAGAGAAGAAGTTAAGCTATGCAGTAATTTATTTAATGGTGGGAAATAAAATAATTACTTTTGCTTTATATTTTTAACATACATATACAGTGAATTCTATTTGTATGCGGTTATTTTTTTTTATTTGTATTCTATTTTGTTTAAAGGACAAATATATCACTTACACTCTTTTAAGCAAAACTGAGTTATTAATACTCACTTATAAGGCTAGATAATCAGATTTTAGTACTATGGCTAAAACAAAGCAAACAGCGCGAGAAAATAAACTAAACTCCGGCTTACTTAGCTGCTTCTAAATGGTGGATATACTCGTAATAATACTCCACAAAATCAAAAAACCATACAATACCAAGCACCCGGAGGCGCAACTACAATCTTAGAATCATAGAGCGAAATGTATGAGTTCATAGGAGTACTAATTGTAGCTAGCAAAAGCGACGAAAGTATGACATACTTGTGGTTGGTTGAAAATTATCTATTTTACATTTAATTTTGTAATGGACAAATGCAAGCAATTTATTTTTAAGTTGGTTTTTATTACATATTACATATATTAACGACGAACGAATACCATGCACCCGAAAATGGCTCTTCCTTTAAAGTGACAATGATTGAAAATTTTGTAATAAAGAGGACAAAAGCTAAGTGATTTAAGTTATAATAAAAAATATATAAATTGCATTATATATTTATTTACTAAATTACAATACAGTATGCTCGTTGCAGCATCACAGACTCTCACACTAACAGTCTAGCATGCTATCCGTTAGGCTACTGTGGCAAACATTATATAAACAAAAATATAAATGTAAATTACCAACGAAAAATCATTGATTTATATAGTCAAATTATACAATTGTATTAGTGGCCACACCTGTACTTGGGTATACGTTTTTGTGGGTCTCGACTTTGGAAGCTCATAGCTCTTCAATCCCTTAACCTAAGTGATTGAGTCGTCAATAGTGCAATCTTTCTAAGTCCGAGGTTTCAGCTAAAAGTCGTAAGCAGTTTAGAAGGTACAATACTTCAAAGTTCAAACGACAACACCTGTACTCGGCTATAAGGACTAGGGTTAATTAAGAACATTTTTTTCTTATATATGTAAATATTTTGAAATATAATTTTTTACAAAATTTAAAAAATTAAATTCAGTTCAGATTGAATGTATTGACGCTTGTTAAGTATTCAGGCATTCGTTGCTTTTGCTATGCATTCATTCAACATCAATTTCTACTTATGTTCCATTATTCACACTCTTTGTTTTTGTTGATTGTCTTTTGCATACTCTTTTTTATAATGTTGTTACATGTAGTGCAACGAATGATTGCACACATTAAAAAAATAAAAACACTCGTCAAATTTATTCGGTGTTTGTAAGCAACTTTGTGAATGCTAGTGTTTACATACATACACACATAAATACGTTTGAAATCAATATACATATATTGCGTTTCATTCAATAGGCATGTCAACGATTCATAGCATTCGTTGACCAGTCGTTGCTTTTTTGAGTTTTAGATGACTTTAAGAGTAAACAAGCAATGCAATGCATAAGATTCGTTTCATTCACTGTTTTATTGTGTTGTCTTGCTTAAATAAAATAGTGACAATTGCCTGTGTGAACAGGCGATGCGAATGCGTAATGATGATTTTAAGGGGATTCGTGTTTTAAGTCTTTTGTTTTATTATAAATTTCCACACATTTACTCAGCCATAGTTGTTTTATTTGCAAAAGAAGACGTTTACATAGTGAAACGAGTTTTTTAAGAATATCAGCTTAAACGAATTATGCTTGTAGAGAACAGTTTCTTGGATTTCCTACAATTTGATCTTGATTTTTTATATTACTATATACATATGTGTATGTAATATGATTATAGTGAACTTTTTTCAAATCTTACAGCATGTTTCCAGGAGACAATTACAATACCATACAAACGATTGCCACACTAACAATAACGCAACAAATTGGGTTTCTGTAACACAACAGAATATTTTTGTCTGGCTTACGTTAAACCATTTTGCTTTGTCAAAACCATTATTGCCATTACTTTTTTTATAGTTTTTGTTTACATTTTTTCTTGTAAAAAATACTTTTTTATTTTATTATTAGTTAAATTATTTGAGCTTAAGGTCGAATAAATATTTATATTTTTTATTTTACGATATTTCGCTACTTCCTTGCGTAGCATCATCAGGAATATATATTTGTATGTTATTGTTTTGTCACATACAAATATATATAGCAGTACAATTGACAGTCTTACGTTGTTTGTGTAAAACAATTACGTTTGTCTTATAGAACCCCAAAATGATTATTGTTTGTTGTTTTGACAATTTAAAAACAATAATTGTCTCCTGGAAACATGCTGTTAATCGAAATATCAACATTTGGAACGAATTACAGAAGTTTTGGAAGACTTTTAAAAGAAAAATAAAAAAAGTCAGAGTGCTTTGGGTCATAGTTCAAATCCTGTGTTTGTTATGTTTATTGGTCATATTAAGTAGATTTAATAACATACTCGAGATCATCTTCATTGTGAGGATATAATGCTAAATATTAAATAAGATCCTATTTCTTGAATATTTTAGACTTAATTGGTTTGACACTGAGAAAGTAACTGCACAGTCAACCTTTCTAGTTTTCACATTTACTTTGCTGAAGTTTTCTTGCGTGGTTTTCAGGGACAGCCTTCCCAAAGTGTCATAATTACATATTTTGATGTCTGGCAGAATACTTCTATACAGTTATTCAAAGGTATTTAGGAATTAGGAATTAGTTGTGTAATTACTTGCTAATTTTCAATACAGAACTTCTCTAAATTCATGTTAATAGGAATTTGCCATAACTCTCCTTTAGTAATAGAATCATTGAATTTTTTTTTTTCTTTATTTCAGCAATAAGGTGATATGCACACTATGATTTTAATTATGCGGTCTTTTGCAAGTTCATTATAACTCTGTTTTACTGTACCATTAAATTCTGAAGTGTTCTTCAATATTTAAATTAACGTTTTTATCTATTTTTAAGGCTTTTATAAGTCTTGTGATATCTTGATTAATTTCTTTTTAAAAGCAAATAATTCCGCTTATTTGTCGGTATATGTTTATTTAAAATGTATGAGATTTTTAAGTTTTACATCACATTTAAGACAAATAAATTATCAAAGTAAGTAAGAACGATGAGAGAGCAAGTGAAATATAACAGAAAGACAAAGAAGAAGAAGAAAAAAAAATCTGTTAAAATTATGCACGCAAACCCTAGTTTTAATGGAGAAACTCAAAACGAAAAAAAGGAATAAGATATGTATACCAAACATTTGTACTAAAAAGTACTTTTAAATGTCAACCACTCAAAACACAAATAATAAAAAGACAAGAATAAAAACGAAAAAGAAAACGATCTGGGCCCATGAATTTCATTCTTATCGGTTACTTAAGTAATGCGGAAATGGCCAAAAAGACATTATGTCAGAAAAAACTTGGTATAGAACATACACCAGTGTAAGAAAACCGTAAAATAAGACACATATGCACGTTTAAGCTACACCAACAATACGATAACAAAAAAACAATTGTATATTTAAATAAATATATGTATGTTCGCATGTATGTATGAAGTATGTACGAGTTTGTTTGAAAATATGTATGATTTGCACAAGTATAAGTAGTAGTATGTTGCAACAAGACAACGAGGACATGCAATAAGCATATGTCTTGTCAAACTGATAAACAGAAATTTTATTGACATTACCACAGTAACAGCCGCATTATGAGAGACAAAAAGAAAGAGAAAGAGAGCGAGCAAGCGAGCGAAAGTATTACAAGCGTTTTTTTTATTATTTCGTTAAACATAAAAATCTTTCGAAAAAAAACAGCTAAAAACAAAAGAAATTTTTATATTTGTATTAAAAACAAAAAAATAATGTAAAACAACTTACGCTAACAAAAAGAGACAATAAATAAACTGAAATAAATGTAAAATAAAGATTACTCTTCTTATACTCAACTTCTTACCATTTTTTTCCCATTTATTCTGATGTTTTTAATGTTAAAACAAATCCCAAGACAAATGAGCGTTTTTGTTTTCCTTTAGTTCTGTTAAATCAGTATTGCTCGTTATATTTTTTTCTATAGAAAAAAAACAAGGGAATACGCTAACAAATTATTCAAAGTAAAAAGGAAATTGTTCAAAATATAAACAGCAAAAATCAAGAACAATTGCATAAAATCTAACTGAAAAGTCATATAATGCGATATTATTATTTTGTATTTTTATAAGAAGTAATGCAGTTGCAATCAAAGGCATTTGGGTTATACGGTTGTTTAGCTTGTCGTGGTATTATTTACCAGTAAATAAACAGTTGGTAATAAAATCTGCTAAGTATGGCATATGGGACTGTTGGTTGAATTTAGAATAACTTATTTCTTTCAGGGAATGAAAAAAGTATATATTAACTTGTAGTTAAGCTTCAGGTCAATTAAAATAATTATTATTTCGATCATTCGCTATTTCTACTTCTTTGTCCTTTGTAAGTAGTGCATATAACCATCCTATCCCATCGAATCGGCTCCAGATTTGACTTTTGGTACTCTTTCAGGACTCTTTGGGGAATTATTCTATAAAAGGAGGTATGCTTTGGCTAAGCCTTTACTAAATGCTCTCTTATTTTAGCTTGTTGAATTGCTAAAAGTCAAGCATTGTGCACTAAAGCTTTCAAAAACTATGTAAAAAGTGGCCACCACCACTTTTTTCTCGTATGAATGTGCGATCTGCATTTAGATATGTATTTTGATTCATGCGATCAATGCCACTCAAATACTGAACAGCTGTCATGCTTTCATGGCATTCAGTTATCAAAACATTAAAATCTGATATATTTGCAGTTTTACGTTCTAGATTCTAAATAGTTGAGTTTCCCTTTTGTTTCTTTTACTGCACTTTTTTTCTTTTGATATCTTGCTGTGTGCATTCTATAGAAAGTCTTCTATTACTTCTAATTTCAGCAGGTGCAAGAAGTTGATTACGAGACAGATTAATATTACCTTCGTTCATCCCCATCAGAATATTTATCAGTTAGGTCATTGACTGCTGGAGCCTCGACATAAAAATCTCTGAACTCATTTTCTGCCTCCAGACTAACAGAATGCTACAGTTATCAGAGAATAAGTACTAGGTTCCTCATGGTGTCGTCATATGACGAATCAATATTATTACTGCACTGGAATAGCAATTTAAAAAGAAAAACACCTGCTTGACATTATTAACTTTGATTTTTAGCAACTATCCAGATATTAAAGTGTAGTTTACTATCATTTTAGCACTCACCTTTCAATAGTACTCATATTTCTCAATTTTTTCGAAAACAAACATAAAAAAATTTACTGCGCATGTACATTTCGCACTAAAAATTTGAAATAAATTTTTTATGAAAATATAATAAACATTTAAGACACGTGCTATGTTCGTATTTGTCTCAGATAGATTGTAACGGTTTTGGAGTAAAATGAAACTGTTGATGTTTTTGACGTCATATGACGACGCTATGAGAATTCGGGTTAATGCAAGATTTTAATTTGTAGCCATTTTTACAATAAATTTTTAGAAACCCTAAAAACATTACACTTTGGTACTTGAAAGTCTAGCTAGTAAAGATGGAGCATTAGACAATACAACGTTTTCATTATTGAACAATATTTTAAGTTTTTCGAGCAATGAAGAACTTCTCCACCATGTTTGTGGTTTGTTCCTAAAACGTGCTACTAATTAGTGCAGATTTTGGGCAAGAGGCATTACTGGCTTTTTTATAAATGTGGCTGGTCAAACACCAACTATTACTGGTGATCGATATCGCGGCATGATAACATTTGCACGATGTGTTATTCGATAAATAACCCTATGCTCATTCAATGAAAAAATAAAACTATAAAGACTAAAAACGTTCTTCTTCTTTTACATTTGGGACAACCGATATACACCGGCAGTCCTGTTTATGCAAAATTTCGCTTTTATTCAGACAATTTTCCACAATTTTAAATAAAAGTGTTTTTTTTTTCTATAAATGGTCAGTCTCTTTATGCAAAAACTTGTGTTTTTAAGATAGGATAGGATAGGAGGAAGTGGCAGCCTCGTAATGACAAGGCACACTTGAGCACACATAGAGGCCCGTTGTGATAGCACGTTTTTTTAAGATAGATGAGGTAAAATTTTAAAAATATTAATAAGTATTTGAAAATGTGTTTTACAGGTAACTTCCTTGAGTAGTGATTCTGTTTAGTTTTAGTTACTCTCGACAGATGACACAATTCTATATTGCACACAGAAAAAATTATTGGTATTTTTTTTTTAAATTAGCTTGTTAGTTGAAAAATTAATTTGTTTTGATTAATAATTTAATTGATTTAATTAACTTTTTAATGTTTTATACAACTTTACTTTAAATACCTTTAATTAATATTACAATCAGCTTAATTGATAGCATTAGTTTGTTTACTGGTGGAAAAATAAACAATTTTTTAATTGATATTACAAATTTTTTAATTGAAACACATTTTTATTTTTTTCTGTGCATAAATGGTATTACAGCAATTTGAATGTTCTGTATGGCTTTCCGAACTTAGACAGTTAATAATGACCATCTTATTAGAGCTACATCTGTCAAATTAGTTGTCATTTATTATGTCTGGCTCTGTAGGAGAAAAATTAACAAATAAAATTATCGAATGTGGTATGATACCAATCTACATGAGACTCAGAGCGTTCTACGAATCTTAAAGAAGCATTCCAGTGCCTCGGTTTTTTAAAACGGTGCAAGAAAAACTTCACTTCATCTGACCTTCTCAATATCTATAATACTTCTTCTAGTGAAAGTTTTTTCTGTCAATTACGATATTAGTAAGTTTAAATCCAGTGCCATAGACACTACTCCCTCTTTGCTGCTTCCCATAATATATTTTCCTAGACCAGCACAATGTATTGAGTGAGTAGAGGCCATCCCCTGAGTGCTGGCCTCAATAAAATAAAAATAATATCGTGGCAAGGATTAAAGAACGCTGTAACTGACAAAGCATTTAATATTCACCAGAGCCAAAAAACCTGTATGAAAGTAGAAAGAACACATTGGTATTTTTCAAAACGCAGACGGCGTACGTGAATTTCTTTTCATCATAGAAATCTGGGATCGGGGCCAATCGACGCGTATTTTTTTCTAATAAAAATTATGCAAAAAAACGTATTTTTATTTTTTGTCAGTTACAGCGTTCTTTAATTCTTGCGACGATATGTTAAAAAAAACCAGCGAACGAAAAGTTTACTAAAAACTATTTTCTAAATATGAAAATTATCGGTGTTCTTTTGTTCTACAGACTATAGCCACAGTATTCCACCATCAATTGATTTTGTTTTTTTCAGTGACTTCAGAGAGAGAGAAAAGAGACCTTGCAAAGGGAGGCAGTATTAGTAAAGTCATCTTCGTCCTCACCTCTTGTTATTCACTTTCAGCAATTTTTATTTTTTTATAATCACAGCCATTATCGAGAAAATAGTGACCCAGATTAGTTTTCAGAGTACTCTTATAAATGAATTACAGCTGTTTTATGGTCCTCTCGAAACAATGACCTTAATTCACAAACTCTATCATATTGTTGTACCCATATATGTGTAACATTTTTAAATATACTCATATATACATATACATATTTTTTTATTGAGATCAATACTCGGAGGTAAACCCTTACTGATGGTGTATATTATATTGGAATTTTTGAAAAGAACAGTATGTATTTTTCTTAATTATTATTAGGCACCTTAGGAATGAAACAGATTGCTGTAAATTGATCATTCAAAAGCCAGTGTTATATATGTTCATCCTTGAATGATCAACAGCGATTGTTGATTGTTGCATGTTAATTGTGTGGTGATTGCCTTCGCTAAGTAGGTTTAGCTGTTATCTGCTAATTCCCAATAGGAGGAGTTTTTGTACATACTTACATTACAAAAGGATTATTTCAATATGTATTTGGGTTACTTTTGGTATAGGCTTCATATGTTTATAGTTCGTATTATGCGTGTGCCCGAAGTAGCCACATATACTACATTAGAGTTTTAAGGAGTTATTAAAGTTTTCGTTTGAAAGGTGAAAATCCGTCATTTGAATTTAAAGTACAGTTTGGGTACAGCTCCAATCAGGTTCAAGGTATTAATTTTATCAAAATTATATATATAGAAATACTGCATTGTATCGGATTATACAGCTGTAGCTAGAACATGATTTTAATACTGTCGTAAAATTTCTTTTTTCTATTTTTCATAACAAAAAAGGTCTTCTTTGAGACTGCAAAAAGATTTTTTTGAGTTTGAATCATTTTTTGTATATTACCTTGAACAAAGTTTTTTCGCTTTTACTTGTAATAATTTTGCCCCAAACTGTATATTCGCAAGAATGTAACATTAAAATTTAAACATGTGTAAGTTTTGCCTTCTTTGATTGTTATTATTTTTTAACTTCTTTACCTTCAACTTTTAGCTCAAAAGTAAAGAGTGTACAAAGGGAGAGAGGATTTAAACCCCAAATAAAATAAAAACCATAAAAAATCACCCGAAAACTGAAAAGAAGATAAAAAAATAAACAAAAGAAGATCTGGTAAAAAGAAACGTGTCTTGCGTATAACTGTGCATCACGAATTATGACCGTAAACAGCAAAAAAGGCGTTTGCAAGGCTGATTTTTAAGACTCACTAGTGGTAGTTGTTGCAAGTTGTATGACTCTTTTTCCTTCTATTTCTTTTTGCCTTTTATTTTTTTCTACTTTAAATTTTTTATCTTTTCTTTTCTGAGCTTCAGTTAAAAGTAAAAAAAAAAAGAAAAACTCTGCATATTATTATTGCCATGGTTGTTGTTGTTGTCGTTGTTTTTAAATGATATGCGTTTTCAATAAATTTGGCAAATTTTCAACTTAAGGCCAAATATATTTAAATAAACCAAATGATTTTAGAGTTAAAAAGTTGTGTTGCAACAAGTGATTTTTATTTAATGGTTGTTGACTTTTTAAAAGTATTCCTTTTTTCGGCTGTTTTTCTTTTCTTCTTCTCTTGTTTTCGGGGCAAGTGAAAATATGGTCAAGTGTGTTGCATATACACAATAAACGATACAAATATATATATATTTTTTTTTTGAGTATTTAAAATATGTTTCTTGAAATTCACCAAAAGGTCTTCATCAATTTCTTTTTAATTAATAAAATAAAGTAGAGTTTTATAAAATAAATTCACTTTTTGAATTTCTAATATGTTTGTCGTATATATGAAATCTAATTACAATTTGCAAAAGTGCTGCAATGAATAAGTTGACATGAATAGGTTAAGAGTGAAGTGTTTAGATACAATTAATTGAATATCTTTTTTTAATCAAATAGTTTGAGTCTTTTCTATTTCAACAAAAATATTCCATAATTTGTCTGTTAACCTTAACGCTTTTTTTAGTGCCATTATTACAACTTGCCTTTAGTTAAAGATAGGATGTTATCGGACAGATAGACTGCTTTTGGTTATTACAACTAAGCTTTAACCTACAAGTGACCGATAAAGTTATTGGGAAGATTGCCTTTTTAACGTGAGGTTTAAACATTTAAGCTTACCATATTTTATTGAGATTGCCATATTTTTTGTTCGTTGAATTATTAACAAAAATATTTTGTTTATTTTGTCAACAAAGAAATAAATTAAATAAAAATGGAAAGTAAAAGACATTTTTTTGTTTTGTTTGTTTTTTGAGTGCACAATTTATAATTTTTTTTATTTATTCATGTAAACATGCGTGTTGTTGCCACTTTGTGTCTTTTAATGTCAAAAGTAATCGGTTCTTGTTCTGGTATTGCCGTATTTAAATTTGTGCAAAAAGTATCGCTGCATTGATTTTTCCATACACAGTTCAATAAAATAATTTCTCTATTTTCTATGACAAGAACTGATTTCACTTTTATGTATTTGGAGCTGTTTTTTTATAGCTGTAATATAATCTGGGAGTTTAGAAGAAATCTTGTAAATACCAGATAAATAATTTGAAACTGTTAAAAAAATTAGTTTTTTTTAAAGAGTAGAGGCGAATTTAATATTTACCTAAAGCTTTTCAAATATAACTAAAATCTGATCGAAATAACCCAACGTCATATTGTTTATGGATATTGGAAGATCGCGGTCAATATCAAAGAAACTATTTGGAGTTGCCAAAGCTGTAAAATTAGTTCAAACTCTATTACAAAATCCTGGGCATTGAAATAAAAAATAATTTTTTTTATGATCCTTTGCAAGTTTACTTTAATTTTGTTTGTGAAAAATGCTGCCTATATCACAAGCATTTCATACGAAAATAAAATGTTCCTGGAAACTTGTTGCGATTGAGAAAAATTTGGTATATGTAAATATTAAAAAAGTTTTGCAGCATTATTTTAGAAATATTTTGTACCAAATATTTTATACCCTATTATTAGCATTTCATACAAAATTTGGAACACAATACCAGACTATAAAGTAAAAATTTAGATTTTTCTTGTAACATAAAATTTCGTCATCATTAGTTTTTTTTTTATTTTTTATTAAAAAAAAATTTAAGCATATAGATACATACATACATACATACATAATTGGCCAATACAAACCTGTGTTAGGGTTACGGCCTAGCTTCTCGCAGCACTCATGTAGTGTGTGTTAATTTTTATCCATGAATACCGGGACCTACAGTTTAAAGTCGACTCCGAACGACAGATTTGAGAAGCTTTTTCATGGCTATCAATTACTCCCAGAGCTTTTGCCAGAAGACTGCTAAGTGGTCATCGCCGAAAGAAATAATTTTTTCATATTTCTTTTTTTCAAGATGTCAGAGCATATAATTGAGGATTAATTATACTAGAAAACACCGAAAACGCTTTTGAGCTTAATAACAGTTTATTATAAAGAATATCACCAGAAACAGAATACGACCGCAACTTCACGCAAAAACGACTATCCCTCTTTCCGCCTTCCTATAACATATTTTCTTAGACCAACACAATCTACTGTATGAGGTGCTGGCATTAAAAATAAAAAACAAATAATAATCTTGTATTTAGTTTTCACAATTAATATTGACCTTTTTATTTTATAAAAACCGGGCTTTTTAGGTCACCAAAAATTAAATTAAAATAATGATTTGTTTTTAAATTGAATAATACGGTGACTGTGACATAATGCTATGACTTTTTTTATAATATCAGCAACTGGAGACAATGTACAGGCATGTTTTGTACCACCAAAAGTCCAAAATTCGAAAAAAAAAATAGTTGCGAAAAATAATGGTCTTAAAGTTTTTAGTTAAAAAATCATGAAAAATATTTATTCAACTAACTAACTATAGTGTACTTATGTATAAACTGTAGTCTTGCAACAATACAGATTTAAGTATTTTAAAATATAAATTTAATTGGGTCCATGTCATTCGATACCACAATATTCTTCCCATACCTACTTGTTACTCGGTTGCAAAGTATCGATACCAAAAGTATTTGGTATCTGAGTATTGGTCTCAGTAAAAAGCAACCTAAATAACCTCTTGCTATATTTCTAACTTTATTTCATTTAATTTTATTCTTAGAATTTATAAGCTGTAAGTATGGAACATAGTTATCAGGGACACTGAGACAAGCCGATCAGTGAAAGTATACTTTCCCAATCTATGTATTGGGTAATAAATCGGGTTAGTGGTTCTCGAGTTATAAAATAACGAATATAGAACAAATTATTTTTTTTATATACAATAGCTATAAATTTTGGGCTTTGTGATATATGAGGGCAGGGTTTGAAAAGGTTAATTAGCGGGGATTTACTACATAACTGAAAAAATTATAAATTAATCGGCGTACCAGTTTCGTCTATGCGATGTTTAATTATTGTTTTTTTACGTATTATTCATTTATGTAATGAATTGTCTTTTTATTCATTAGTTTAATATTGAAAATAAAAAGACATATAAGTTTTGTATGTCTTCTAAAATATAGTAAATTTTATTTTGTTTAAAATTTTTTTCTGCAGCATCGAAGTATCAATAAATATGATAATATCACTTGAAGACTTTCAAGCTCATTAAATTTTATGATAATTTTTTTAACACAAAAATGTAAATAAAACTGTTCTATCTCTTCGAGTCCATTGATTTTTAAAAAAAATGTTTCAAATTGTGACATATTTTCAAAGCATGCCATGATTTCATTAAACTTTGTAAAGCTCGTTTTTTATTTTCTAAAATTTGTTTATGCATTAGCTTATCTGCGAACTGTTGCACCTTCTTTTATTGATTACAATTCCTGTACTTATACATCTTTGTTAAACTCTTTCTTAATAATTTTTAACTATTTATTTTCAAATGTTCTTGCTTTTCCTTCGCAACATTTGGACCAAATTTTAAATTGAATAAAAATTTTCTGTTGTTTTTTTAAGGTAAATGTTAATGGTCGTTTGCCTTTCTTTTATTATATTGTAAATTTAAATTTTAATATTGTTTTTTACTGTGGCTGTTTATTTCTTAGTTTTATTGATATCAACGTATAATGTAAGCTCACTAATGCGCTTTTAATGTTTGCTGCTGATATGAATGCTGATTAAAAATAAAATTTAAAAAAAGTCTTAATAAAAGCAAACGGTCTGTTTTAATGTGAACAAAATCACAATAAAAGTAAAAAAAAATTGAAGCAACAATGTTGTTTTTAAAATCCCTTAAGCAAAAAATTGAAGTCCTGTAAAAGATTGAGGAGAAAACAAAAAAAAAGAAAACCGAAATCTTTTAAGAGAAATTTACTCATGCACTAATACATGTCTATTTGTAGTTTCACATTAAAGTGCTAACTACTATATGCATGTATATTATAAGGAAGCATGTGTGAGCAAATTCAAAATAAAGGGTGTCCCCCTGCAAATAAAAAAAATATTTGTATGTTCTGTTTCCTTGTTAAATGCCCAAATTAGATCAGAACTTCATTTTATTAAATGAATTTGGATTATTTTTGAAATCATTTTTCAATGTCAAGAGAAACTCAACATCCATATAGAAAATCTACACGAGTCGAACTGAACATGTTTTCGGCTACTACTTGTCAAACTTGTCAAACACACCACGTTTTTTCTTGGTCATATTTTCCTTTTCTATCTACCCTTTTTTTAATTGTCATCCATTTCGGATAATCAGAATTACAACAGTTTTTTTCATTGCTCTTCTTCTATTTACTCTCATTACTCGACATTCACGATGTGAACTACCACATTAGAGATGGGTTGCAGCCATCTATTGAGGTATGGGGCAAATAACTTTTGTCTTAATGATCTGAATCATATTATTAAGGAAATAGTTTTTTTTATTGAGATCAATACTAAGGGTAAACCACTACTGATGCTGTGTATTGCACTGAAATTTTTGGAAAAGACAGAATATTTATTTTTTTTACAATTAAGCGCCTTAGGAATGAAACAAACCTTCACCCTTAAATGATCAACAGCAATTGCCTCATCGTTGCATGTTGACTGTATGTGGTGAGTGCCTTCGCTAAATAGGTTTAGCTGTTATCTCTGCTACTTCCCAATAGATGGCGCTTTTCTCCTGATCATTAGTTTTTTGTTGTCATTGGTTAAGCTGAAATATAAATTAATGTCAGGGAGCGGTTTCTTTGTAGACGAACTTCTTGTAGGGGAGGGGTGCGACCTCTTATTTTTAAACTATAATTTTGAAAAAAACCGCAAACTAATTTTTTTTTCAATTTCGCTGGGATTTGAACCAGGGCCCTTTGAGTTTTTGTGCTTGAGCTCTAACCACTATGCCATGAACTTAATTATGTATATTGTGTTAAGTAATGAATAATAACATTGAAATCATTAAACAAATAACATTCTTGTAATATACGCTGGAGTTGCCAGAAAGCGTTATTGTGAAGTATTAAATTCAGATTATAAAATGTACTTAATTAAAATGCTATGTTTTTGAATACACTTTCACATTTTTTGTTTGCTGGATGCGTAATTTTTCAAAATGCCAATCTATTAATTGATAATTTTTAATGCTTATAGAATTTTTTCAGTTGTTACATCCTTCTCTAATTGCTTCATTCTCAGGATTTATTTCAAGTTGTTCGAGTCTCTAAATATCACGTTCGACAAGTACTCTGTTATGGTGAATGTTCTTACACTGAACTCACTGTTATCAATCGTATAACAAATAATTTTTGGTTTTGCATCGCAGCGGGAGCTATTTGGTAATAGCTGAACCGCTTTCAGCATCTTAGTTCCTGAACTGAGGGCATATCCATATGAGTGCCGGTAGTGCTTGCCAGTGCACTCACATGGTTGTTCGGGACATTATCTAGACATATCCAAATGAGGATTGGGACACTTCAGCTCCGGTCTCATTCAGAACCGATGCACACATCACCCACTTAGTTTACTTAGACTTTGTTTATGAATTAGCCATTAAGGTTGTATTAATAAAATTAGTTAAAACTTGATATTAATCTATATATCTTTTCACTCAAACGGTTATAATTAAACAGAATAATTTTTTTGGCGATTGTGGCATAGGTTATTATATTCCTGCTCATTTATTTCTTTCGGCTTATCTTAGGCTGCCTTTATAAGTTTCATACGACATACATATATTTAAGGAGACACCCTATTTATGGTGCTCATGCAATGCTTTAAATCTCTTTTTGAAGATGTATTAATGGGCCGCAGGGATAAAATTATAATAAATTTGCTTTATTGGTAACTTTGCTTAACTTGCGATTTTGTTTTTGTTGTTGCTGTTTTTGCTTTTAGAGCTGCTGCCAATGAATGCAATAAAAAAAAAGCCAGACGATTCTATATTTTATTTCTACAAAAACTGATGTTGATGACGATGATGCTTAAGTTTAGTTTGATGCTGCTATTGTTGTTGATGTTGTTGGTTGTATTTTAAGCTTCCAGTTTCCATGTTCTCTCTTCATTTTGGTATAAATATCCATATAGTATTCATTAAAGTAGTTGTGGTAGTAGAAACATTATTCATACTTGTATTCTTTGTTGTTGTTGTTGTTGTTGTTGTATAAACAAATTTTTTGTTTTTTGTTGTTGTTTTACTTAGTCTTAAGGGTTTATATACACGTATATTTTTTCTATATTTTTAGTAAAGACTATGTCTGTGGTTGTTATTGCTTTAACATTTTTTTTTTTTTTTAAATTGTCGACTTTTGATGGCTGTCGCTGATGTGTTGCATGCGTAGGTATGTCAACTATGCACGCACGCATATATGCAAAATTTGTATATTTAAATATATATTTACATGTACATATATATTTACATACATACATACACACTTAAATTTTATAGTGACCAAAACACTTTTCATTCTGACTTACTTTAATCGATCCTTTTTCACCCTGTTTTGCTACCTCTCGAAAACTTGGGCTTTTTCGGTAAAAGATGGACAACTTGAAGTCAAGTATTTAAAAACAAAAAAATTAATTTTTTTTTTTTGGTAGAGATTTTTTCTTTTTTATGTGAAGATCTCTTAAATTGTTGTTGTTGTTATTATTGTAAAAGTTGCGTGTGAAAACCATCTTAAATATGGTGTTGTTTAATGTTTAAAAAAATATTTCCAAACAAGTATTGTTATATAAAAGTGGTTTTTAATGTTTTTTATTTTTTAAATATGTTTGCACAGGAATAGTTTTATATTCAAAATTAAATTCTACAATATTTCGGTATAAACATTGAAAATCAGAAATTTTGAAAAAATGTACTTTTAAGAATGCAGAAATTGGTTTAAATTTTTCTATAAAAGTTTTTCTTCTTTTCAATGTTGTGTATTTAAATCAAATTAAATGCAGTTTTGTTATTTGATAAGTTGTGTTTTTCTACTGAAAGAAAAGAATAATATTTTTAAATTACTTAAAATAATATGCAAAACAAGTGTTAAGTGTGAGAATTTTTAATACCTTGAAAGCAACTGCGTCCAAGCAATTTGCACAAAGTGTAAACTTTCCCAAAGAGCTTTCACACCGATGACAAAAATGCTTTGTTTTACAAATAAGCAATGATCAGTGTGAATATAAAACTGTAAGAACTTGCAAAGCTCTTTACATAAAATACAGATACTGAAGGATATTTGTTTGGACGCAACTGTTTTAAAGTGTATCAACCTTATTTCTAATAAAAAATTAGCAGGTTGTACACAGTGGCTAAATTTGTCATTTCTATTCGTGGAAGTTCTTATTCAAACGTAAAAAGTGTTTAATTTTCTGGATTGTCTGACTAGTTATCAAACAGAAGGTGTAGAAAGTAATAATAATATTAGTCTATAGCGGGTGATAAACTTGCCAGTTTTTTGTCCCATATGGTAACGAGTTGCTAACTTTTCATGATGCATACTGCCGTATGTAAGTAGTCTGTTTATCTTAGTTGTTACGCAAGTAGTCGTATAAAAACTAATTGTAAAAAAGTGTTTATTATCTGTGTCCCAATAGACTAGTTCTCCTCTGTAAGTATGGGAGAGTGGGTTCGATTGCCACCTGAGTTTATGGTCTGTTTCACTCCAACGAGCCTAACGATCCTTGTCACCTTGTCACCGTAATAATTTTGAAATTAATTTGATATAGATTGTAATCTAATAATAAATAAATAATGATTTTTTTTTATTATTTTACTGTCAGAACTATGACCAGAAAAAATTAGAGTTGATCCTTACAATTTGAGGTCATTTTATTTAAAATTTCCATATACATATCTGTAACTGTATGTCGTTACAGTCTATACATTCTCAAAAACATTTGAAGGTAAGTACCATCCGAATAAAGCAGGAAACTTTTATAGTAAATGATTTGAGATTCGTTGAGCACCATTGCTCTAAAATCTCAATCTTGCTTTAAAACTATATAAGCATCTTTGGTTTGGAACCACAGATTTTTCTATAGGAGATAAAAAGATGCAACAAATATTGTAGATAATCGATTTTGTGAAGGATTATAAGCAACATTTTCATAAAAAACAAGGATCTGCATGCAAAGAGCTTAAAAATCATTTAAGTCCCATTATCTCTGGGTAAATCCAAAATCCTCTGGTTTTTATATTTGCTTGCATACAAATCGGACACTACAGTCGCCGCTAAAATTTTAAAAATGCAATTATTTGAATATTATTTCAAATTATTTCATAAAAGACATTCTTTGAAATGCTGCAAAAATTTTTGCTGTTAATTTTCTCCAGTACTGGGACTCGAACCTGGGCTGCTTTTTTTATATTTAATGCCAGCACTCAGGGGACGGCCCCTACTCATGCAGTACATTGTGCTGCAGCCTAATTCTGTAATTCTCTTAGCTAAACCTTACGCTAAAATGCTAAAACGGTAAAATAAATTTACGGCAAATATTTTAGCAAAGTCGCTAAATTTGTATTCTGTAAGTCTAACAGCTCAGCCAAAATATAAGTTTTTCGCCGTAGCTTATTTGCTATTACTATACTATGAGAGAAGTCATTGTTATTTCTTATTAGAGTTGCCTATGTTAACATTTTTTTTTTCTCTAAAATGATTTTTAGTTTTTTTGTTTTGTAATTTATTTTGAATTTTTAATGATATTTTTAAAATATTTACCTAAATTGTATTATAGTTTTGCAACATGCATATGCATTTATATACATAAATGATATTTAAAAATATAATCTATGTGAGGCATTTCGCCACTATAAGTGTGAATTTTTTATTTGTTGAAAGATGGTAACACTACAAAGAATTTGTTTACTTTTGGGTAAATGCCGAATGTTGTTTTTCCTACAAGTTCAAAAAATAAGAAAGTCTGAAATTGTTTTATAAAAATTGTATACATAGTATTAGTTTTGGATATAATTCTTATAAAATAACTTAAGGTTTTTATAATTTATCTGATTTTAAGAAAATCGAAAGACCGTTAAATTAATAAATATTGTAAAGTCTTTTTATGGTTCCATTAGAGCAAGATGGTGTGGAATCATTAAATTCTGATGTTAAAGAAACATTTGCTGTAAGTTCTGCGTCTCTCTACACAATAAAAAATTTATTTATTTAAAAATTAATAAAACAAATTTGGTAAAAACCTACCAGAGGTTCGCCGACTTCTTCTTGTCCCACCAAAGATTCGACCATCATGATGACAATTATGCGATCATCCATTTCAGTTATGCCACTTCAGTTATACCATTTCAGTTATGCCACTTCTCTCTAAAGAGCTTTTATGCTCTTGGAACTTTTGTTTTGCCTTGCTTCTGTTAAATGAAAAAAAAAAATGGAATAAAATTCTTAAACATAAAAGTTTTGTACTATAACTTACCGCATATTTGTCCAAGCCCTCTTCCAATCCTCTCCACTTTTGAATGCATCTCCCAATGAGTTAAGCTTCTCGGCTAAATGCTCCCATTGCTCAGCAAGGCTTTTTGCTCCCGTAAAATGTACAAATCTAGAAAAAAATTTATATATTTACGTAAAAGAAATTATAAATGACTTTTTTAACTGTCATGTGCACATTCTCTATGATGCTTCAAATACTGAATAAGCATGTTTTTTTGCTCTTTTGTCACTCTTTTGGTTGTGTCTTCCATTATTCTGCAAAAGTTAAAAAATATATATATTTAAATACATAACAAAACATCAATTAAAACAAAATTTATATTTAGCTTACCTTTTGGCACCTAAAAATTTTCGAAGCTAAAATTTTACAATTTTTGGAGACGTTGAAGCTTATTTAATGTTAGAGAATACAAAATAATGGATTTTAGCGATGAGAGGAATATACGCTAAAATTGCGGCGAATTCACTCTCAAAGGTATACCAAATTTAGCATTAAAAGTTACAGAATTGAATATGTTGCCAAAAATCGCTAAATCAATTTTATGCATTTTTAGCGATGGAAATTTAGCTTTAGCGACTTACAGAATTAGGCTGCTGGTCTAGGAAAATATGTTATGGGGAGGGGGAAAGAGGAAGTAGTGTTTATGGACTTTTGATATAAACTTACTGATATCGTAATTGGCAGGAAAAACATTCGTTGGAAGATTGTTCCACAAACGAGAGGTGCGGCTAAAGAACGAATTCTCTCTATAATGCATTGTGCGATTCGCTGAAAAATCAACCACAAATGGGTGCGCTCTGAGAGAGATATGGTATGTATGGTAGGTATGTCCGCAAGAATATGCGGCCACCCGGAATCAAATCCTTTATCTCATCAGAGTACCTCTCATGGTAGTATCGATGATGCGCCGATGATCCAACGAATCGATAGAGTTGGATACCCTACCGTCACTGTACGCGGTCTAGAAGCCTAAAAATTGATTTTGAAGCACCGGCCCATACGTGAAAGTTGTATTCCATCCTAGGTCGAATGAAGGTCTTGTAAATATTGAGAGGTCAGATGGATGGTATTTCTTACACCGTTTTAATAAACCGAGGCACTTGAATGCTTCTGTCGACACTCGAAACACGTGATGATTACAACAGACATCACAATAATTCTCATGCCCAGAACATTAAGAGCGTCAGCCTTCTCAATATTTAGCCATAGTCACAGATGGCAGGAATAAATCATTACAACGCCTATGAGTTATAAACCAACATTGGGTCTAGCGAGCATTAAATTCAACCCTGTTCGCGAGACCCATGTCATTAGTATTCTGCCTTCATACCTGATCTCCAAAGGGCTCGGCCGACGATGAAATGAATATAAGTGACAAATGTTACTGTCATCTGCGAAGGAGTTGATGGGATTTGAGGAGAAGATCATTAAGGAAAATTAAAAATAGGGTAGGAGATAGAACAACATGCTTTTTGTTTTTAACGAAAGCTCTAAAGACTACACTATGCCACCTCACTACCGATTCTAATTACAAAAAAATATCTTTAAATATGCTTTAACGAACCTGCAATTTGTATACTCCTTGTTCTTTGCTTTAACAACATTTTGAGCGTTTTCAATTATATATTCAATAGCAATATAAGCCAATGTATCAGTATTAAGTTTTTATTTTTTGGTTTTATAATTCCATTTGTTACTCGTAGTGTATACTCTCTCTCTCTCTTTCTATTTGTGTTTATGTTGAGTTCATCTGTATTGTTTGCAAACATTTCTTCTATTCATCCAATGAAATTACTATAATTTTTATTTTAATCTGAGTTGGACGACCTACAGAATGCAAAATAGTTTCTTTTTTAATTTTAATATATTTTTTTTTTAATAAAAGAACTTTAAATGAAATTTATTCTGTTGTTCTAAGTAAGAGCTAAATCTTTTACATTAAATTATTAAAATAATACTCGTAATTACGTATGATTAAACTAATCCACTCTTATTGCTAAGCATCACATAGAGGAAGCATTTAAAAATTATATATATTTTGTTTAAGCTATTACATATTTTTAAAAATACATGCTCTGCGCTTTTATAATTTAATAAACACCAATATTTTGTCAGCAAAATAATTATTATTTATGTTTAAAAGCCAAAACCACTTATCAAGTTACTTGAATTATGTTTTAAGGAAAAACGGCATGCATGCAAATATGCAGTGCATATCTCGTTTCTGAAAAATCAATCAGATGCATATCATTGCATCCTCTAAACACAATTTAGCCTTAAACAATAATTTTAATAGCTATTGAAAACAAAAAAACAAAAAATGGCAGATATTTTAATTTACCTTCTTTGTATGTTGCTTTAAAATAGTTACTGCTGTTGTTATTTTTATTTTTTTATTTTATATTTTTGCTGTTGTTTCCTTTAAGTTAAACATGACTAATTGCAACTAGTAAAGACTCTAGCCTTAAAATTATCTCTACGAAAAAATTGACCTTCAACAAAGCACAGCATAAAAAAGAAGAAAAAATAATGAAAGCGATGCTCTGAATGCTTATACTGTCTCCTGTCCACTATATCGATAATTAATCAAATATACATGAAAACCAGCTGCATTTATATTGCATGTTACGCGGTTTTAATATTTTGCATAAACATTATCTTCCAGCTACCCTCTTCTAAACTTACCGTGCAAGGACTTTTCTACATGTTAACTCGTAGCGTTAAATACAAAATTATTTTTTATTTTCCATATTGTAGTTGTACTTAAACACTAAAACAAAAAATTGTTTTACTTGCACTATAATAAATAAGTAAATTTTATTCTTGAGATTTTTGTTAAAATTTCCATGATAAAGATTTATGATCGACTTAAGAATAGACAATAAACAATGTTTAGCCATTATATGCTTATTTTCATGGATTTTTTTTCCTTTTTTTTCTTAAGTTTTCCTTTAAATTTATTTAGCCTGAAGTGTTTTTCGTGTAATAGCTAAAACTGCAAAAGTGTAAATTTTATTTTGGTTATTGATCTATATAACAAATTATGGTCATCATATTGGTTGTAAAATAGTTTGCTGTAGTACGTGTATAGTGGCCGTTATTGACAGTGTTTGAAATTGTTTAGATACGCATCGCAAACAGAGGGAAAAAACATAAAATGTGAAATGAAATATGCCAGAGTTAATGCAAAGTTATTGTTGATATGAATAAATTTTTAAAGCTAGAATTCGTTGCTCATAAGACTAGAATACATATGGTCAAATACATATGCATATGATTTAGTTTTAATACCTTTACTTCAAGTAAAATACGATAACTTTAGCTCATTACTAAAAAAATGGTTTATTTTAAAAACTTATTTTTATAATATCCCCAGGAATATGGAAAATTAATCCTATAGAGACGAATTTGTATTATTTTGGGACACTAATTATATAAAATACAAAGAAAAGCAGCTCTACCTAAGCGTACCCCGCCGTATCTGCAGCAGCCCTTCTTGTTATAGCCGGAATGCCCCTTATATACCTACAGGCCAAGGAGCGTATGGTCATATGATTAGCGAGACATGACAACTCATATGAAACGGAATTCATAGGGGAAATATGGAATAACGAGCGCAACGGAAGATGGATCTACAAACTCATTCCGAATATAGAAAAATGGATTGTGAGAGTAAAGGGCAAGTTGAACTACTACATAATGCATGGATATTTTAGAAAGTATCTCTCTAGAATTGGGAAATGCAGTAGAACCTATTGCCTATTTTTTTATTATTAACCCATTTCCGCCCGCTGTACTATATATAGTACACAACTTAAAGTTCAAGTAAAAATTATAAAATGCAGTTTTTTTTCTCGGGAAACGCTTTTTATCAGTCAATAAAAGTACATGCAACATCTACGTAGCTGTTGTACATCAATTTATCATATCATAGTTGAAAAATATCAATTATGAGAATCTCCATTTTGGCTAGTGATTTATTTCTTGTGAGATTGTGAATGTAGTTTATTTTACATCAGTTAACTTTGAAGAACGTTAAATAGCAGTTTATTTACTTGATAACATCACATTCTAATAAAAGCAATATAAAACAGTTTAGTTCGTATAGAATTTTTTGAGCTATAGCATATTAAGTGCTGCTGTACTAAGCTTAGTACACCTGAAAAAACACAACTCAGAATATTTTTTTTGGTTTTTTTCTTTTACTGTACTGTAAAAAATGTTGTTTAAATCTAGTAATAACTATTGAATTTTAAAAATTGTTCTTGGTTTTCATTTGGGCGTTAATGGGTTAAGGCCGGCACTCAGGGAATGACCCCTACTCATGCAGTACATTGTGATGGTCTAGGAAAATATGTTATGGGAACAAATGATCTCAGAAAATACCTTAGATGATACAGATCATACCTTTCTTAAATGCAGACTGTAAAGGACAATGGTCGCTGAACTGGAGCTGCGGATAGGTGTGGTGCTACGAATCGAGAATATTGTCGACAAAATGGCAGAGAATGAGGTGGATTGGAACGCAATTGCGAAGTTTGCGGAACTCCTTCTGCGAACAAAGAAAAGGGATCTTGATAGGACCATGCTTTAGAGATTTGAAAATATAATTTTGGCACCTGAAGCAGAGTGCAGCGAGGCCGGGACACCGGCTGCGGCGGAAATGGCGAGGTTAAGAACCGCACATTTGGCAGCTATCTCGAAGAAATGCGAAAGCGGCCCAGAGGTGGGGTACATCTTCCAGGAGAAAATATGTAATTTTTTAGTTGGTATTACCATGTGGTGAGTCCAACACATGAGTAATGACTTATCGTGAATTCGTAATGCATTTTGCCATCTCAACCGCAAGAAAACAAAAAACAAAAAAAAAATATTTCAACAGTAATGTTTCAGGAATAAATTATTATCTTTAGTGGGTTAATTTAAATTTCTTAATTTTTCTTTAAAAATCAAAAAAAAAAAAAAAAAAAAATGGAGTACCCACAAGAGCCTTACGATTGAGAAAATTGCTGTTAATTGATCACTCAAAGGCCAGTGTTAATACCATCAGCCTTGAATAACCAACAGCAATTGCCTCATCTGTCATTGGATGTTTTTGTGGTAAGAGACTTCGCTATATGTTGCTGTTATTTCTACTACTACCCAGTAGGTGACGCTGTTTCTCCTGCTCACTCGTTTTTTTGATCAATGGTGGAAAAGAGTGGAATATCGGTGAGGGGTTTCTTCTTGGCGGATTACTTAGAAAGTGAAAGGGTTGAGGGGGGGGGGGTCCACCTCTTATTTTTTTAATTATAAATTCGAAAAAACCGCAACTTTGGATTCTTATTTTCTTCCCTTTTGTTGGGATTGAACCTGAATTGTTTGAGTTTCTCTGCGAGCGCTCTAAGCACTTTATCACTCACTTCCCATTTTAATAAATTGTGATAACAATCAATCATTTTGGTAACAATTTTCTTTCCACAAATGGCCTGTTAGTGCAATTTAAAGCCTTTGAATTCCTTTTTTTGTGGCAACGTTAAGTGATTGGTTTTTGCCGACTAACCAGCTACTCTTGAAGCATTGGATGCCAATGTTCAAATAAGCAATAGTGTCATATGACCGATTTAATGGACTGTATATGTGTAACCATGGCGGACCTAATGCCAGAAATCATTTTTAATAAGAATGTGTCATAAAATAACATACCAAATTATATTAAAAAATTTCATTCCAACAATATTTCCGTCTTGTGCTATCGTTTTAAATTCTCAAATTTAAGAGCTTGACATTTATTTATTTAAAATCTGGTGTTAAATATAAGATATATTCCAAACATGGAGAAATGTCTTCAATTAAAACCAAATAAATTTATCTTTTTATTGGGAAACTAATACGGTCTTCAGAGATAACAAATGTTTATTTTTTTAATTGCTCATGTCTTATTGGTAGGCTTACTTTACCTACCACATCACAAACCTATTAAAGTAAGCTTTGTTATGCTAATTAATTATAAATAAAGTTTTCGTTGTATTTCTAATATTGAATAAACAACAAAACTAATTAAGTATTCTAATATTTATTTTTGTTATTTAATTTGGTTTTTTCTCTTCAATTTCCTATAGATAAAGAAAAAAAATCTTTTCTCGATATTATTGCTATGATTAAATATTTGTTTATAGTATTTGTGTATAATTTTTATATATACAGAAATAAAAAAAAGTTTTTTTTTTTTTGAAATACATTTAATATTACTTATTAAGCTTTATAATTTATGTAAATTACTTGAAATGAGCATTTATTAATTTAACACTTGATTTTTTTTTTTGCTTTTCTTCTGTAATATTGTTGATCAAAACTGGTATTTCAATTAAAACATATTTAAAATCCATTTTAATTATTATTTAAAAGATTTACACAAGTTTATTACAGCTTGTAAGAAAATGCTAAACAATTAATAAATTTCTTTATTAATTAAATATAAAAGAAATTATGAAGTCTCAGGAATGCACGAAATTTTGAATTCTTATTTTATGCGTGTATGTAAAGAAGAAGAAGTTAAGAAAACAACATGAATTTTTTTCCAGCAGTTTGTAATTTTGTGTTGTTTTCTGTTTCTCTGGCAGATTTTTGTTTTTATATGTATTTCCATCATATTTTTAATCTGACATAAATTTGATTGTCAGTTTTTAAGTTGGCAAAGTGTTTGACTTGCCACTGTCAGCTTAACTGCTAAAAACTGAAACTAAACTAAATAAATTGACATGATGTGTTAAAAAAGAAAAACAAAATGAACAAATTCATTTTCTTTTTTCTTTTTCTGAAAGAAACATGAAGCCAGTTTTATTGTAAGAACTAGAAGTATGTTCCTTTTTTGAAGATGAATAGTACTCGTATATACAAGTAAGTATATACGTATTAAAATATTAATTGAGAAGATTTAAGTAATTGCAGGGGTTATATCTGCCATGTGCAATTTCTATTTAAACATATGTATGTACGTACACATTTAAGTCAAACGTTAACTGTTTAAAAGGATTTCGAAAACATATTTAAACTTTGTTAATTGTACGAAGTTTTGTCCCAACTTTTGCGCCTGAAAGTGTTTCTTAGCATTTGAACTTTTAAAGAAAACACCTCAATTTTGAATATCTTTTTTTCAAGTACCGTATTGCCCATGGCTGCTTCTGTATTGTGATTCATTATGAAATATTGACGACAATTGTTCTGTTAAAAATTTCTAGCAGCAAAATAAACGATTATGCTATTCAGTAAGATTTTTTAATAACTTTCGGTACCGCTAAGCCGCTTCTATACCGCAGCTCTAGTTGTGTTGTTAAAATAAGCACAAAATTAAAATAATCATTTTATATTATTCAATACTGTGTGTAATTTTTTAAGTAAAGGAAATATAACCATATACGGACACCACTACATGCTGAAAGACCAAAAAAAGAAGACTCAGCTTTGTCCAAAATCATTTGAGGCCTCGGTGTAATTTTTGCAAAAAAGTGATAATTTTCTCAAGCTCATATCAGTCAAAACATTTGGAATTTTGATTTACTTTTTGAGGCAAAGTTGTAGCCATGCCATAAAGAATAAAAATTGTGGAGACACCTTCAAAGCCAAAATCGCATAAAACTTTAAAAATTTCGACTTTGTTTACCTTTTTTCCCCTGTTTAGGTTCATAGGTAGCAAACCGCTCAAAATTTAAGGAAACAATGAACTACAAACAACAACAACTTTCTAAAACAACATCAAGCAAACTTTGTGCAATGCTTCGATGTGAGCGTCGTGTCGCTTTTATATTCTGTGCCGCGTCCTTTGAGGTGTGTGGTGAGCTTACTGTTGTGCTGCGGCGGTGGTGCGCGATCGCGTGAGTTGTTTATTAAGATTTTAGGTAAATTTTTGTAGTTCGTTGTTTCGTTAAATTTAGAACGGTTATTATATAAATAATTTTCCAAAAAAATTACAAATATTTTTAGAAAAATATTAAATTTAAAGTCAAAATACAATATGCACAAAAGCACTACTTTGTTATAGAATAAAAATTCTATAAAAACTAATAATTAATACAACAAAATTAACAGAAATCATAATATTTTCGATATTCGACTAAATTCAAGTAAATAATTTTAAAGCTTGTAAGAAAACTGACTTTGCATACTGTTTTTTCGTTAATTTTTTTCTTTCTTATATAGATGCCACTTGTTTCATATTTTTAACTATAAGTATTAACGAGGAGCTACTGAATCGTGTTAGCTTTAATGCAAACAACAAAGTCTGCATTAAATTAAAAAAAAAAAAAATCGTTAAAAGTTACTGAATTGCATTACTGGCGTAGGCAAGCTGGTGTTTATTAAGGTTAAAATAGATCGGCACCTGTACAAGTCCAGTTTATAAAATAATCTGAAACCTTTTGCCGATATATTAAACTGGTTACAATTTAGATCTTACAACAAGATAATGACCTCGGACACACCGCTCAAATTGTTGAAGATTGGCTACTATAATATGCCCCAACAACATACAAACATACATGGCCATTACCAGCCTGTTTCAGAGATACTGCCTAGCTTCTCGCAGCACTTATGCTGTGTTTGTCAATTTTAATCCATAAGTACCAGGACCTATAGTTTAAAGTTGACTCCTGAAAGACAGACTTCACAAGCTTTTGCATGGCAATCAGTTATTCTCAGAGCTTTTCCCAGAAGATTGCTAAGAGGTATTCGCCGAAAGAAATATATTTTCTACATTTTTTTTAAGACGCCAGAGCTGAGGTTTAAATTCTGAGCTATCGTCTTAGTAAGCCAACATACTAACCAGTAGACCAGGATGACTACAACTGACAGCTACACAGAAAAAACTAGATTGTAAATACAACAAATATTTTTGTATATACAATTAAAATATTATTCAATTTTGCGCTAACAACGGTTTTTGTAAATACAAATACGACAATTGTAGGTTTCCTTAAGAAAAGAAAAAAAGAAAATGCAACGGTACCATGTTTTTTCAATTATTGCGGTTAACAAACTATTTGTTGAATAGATTACAAGACTTTCAGTAAATGTTTTTGTTGCACTATTTTATCAATCTTTTTTTTAAATTAAATCGTCTTCATTTTCTCCTTTGCTGGGATTTGAACCTGGGCTGTTGTGTGTTGTATGCAAGCGCTCTAACCATTACACCACGTCACTCCTAATTTTTATAATGTTGTTTTTGTACTAAATATGCGCAACTAACCTAAAGCAAAGAATTCAACAAAAAATTTATTTAATAGTTTTTATTGAAAATGTATGGTACCGTAATAATTTATTTTATTTTTTTGTCAAAGTTTACTTTGAGAAAAAGAAAAAAATGTAACGGTACCATCTTTTTTCAACAATTGTAGTTAACAACCCAATTGTTGGAAAAAATTTCAACACTTTCAATAAATATTTTTGTTAAACTTCTTTATAAATCTCATATGTTTTTGTTGTTTTTTTATAACTAAGTCTTCTTGTTTTTGAAAATATTGCTTAAATAATAACAACAATTTTAATTAGCATAAATTGTTGAAAATAAATCCTAATATTTGTAATATCAAAAAAATATTTGATTGTATTTATAAAACACATATTTAAAATAAAATTTCGCATTAACAACTCACTTTGTTGATTGAATTTTGGTGATATTTTTTTCTGTGTATACAACCCATCATAAATTATCGATGTAAATATAACACATTTCGGAGACTTCACAACAAAAAATACGGAAATACAGTATTCCACGGATAATTGCCTCGACGAAAATGTCAAAATTATTGGGATATTATGCGTGGAAGTCATTTAAACGAATACTGTTAATTACCTCTTTGAGGTAATTAAACGAATACGCTTAATTGTCTGTATACACTGTAGTCAAGACATGTAAAAAGCATGTAACCTAATACTTATACACAAACTTGATAGATTTTAATTGCAAGGTTGTGTCCAGAAAGTGTTTTAAACGTAAAGTTAACGTACATTTTGTGCCTATATAAACATATTTGTGTTAAAATAATTATTTTGGGTAATTAAACGAGGGAATTTTAAGTTAAATTTCTCTTTGAGAAAAATATGTTTGAGGTAATTAAGCGAATAACGCAATTAGGCGTAAGTTAATTAACCGTGAAATTGTATTAGAAAATGGTAAGAAAAAATATGGTGATTTAGAAATCGAAGTAAATAAGCGTGAAAGGCAATTAAGCGTGGGACAATTACCTGGGGAATACTGTATCAACTTACTAATTCCCAAATGTTCTAACAAAGGCTCCAAAACAATATCAAAACGTGTGACACCTAGTGTTAGAGAATTAAGTGAATTCGATATCTGCGCGATTGTTTGTGGGGGTTCAAGAAAATAGTAATTTTATTGTGAGCACTACTGTAGTATGTAGACTTTTGTCTGCCGTTTCTCTTGAATGCATTTCTAAGTTTATATTGGAATAATTTCTTTCTTTTTTTTTTGGTTTGTATTAATAAACGTAGATTATACGTAACAATAAAACTGAATCATTATTTTTTATTTTATTCTCTAGGAGTGCAAATAAGTATGGGTCGTACGTAAGCTTTTGTCGGCCACTGTGTGTACATATAGTATGTATATTTATATTTTCACAATCCACTAACTTTTTGGTAAATGCCAAAAATTCACAGACTTCAAAAATACTTGTAGGTTGACCTGCCAGCTTTCAAAAAAGATTGGGCCTATTGAGTTTATCGCACTCGCACTTGAACCAGCAAGTATAAATCCTCCAATAAAGTTCTTTATCTGGAACGTTGATTGATGCGTTTTACAAAAAATTTTATAATAAAGTATTGAATATGTATAAATTGAATGCTAAACCTAATGGTTTATTTCTTCGTTATATTTAAAGAATTAAAAATATGCATGTTTTTTAATATGTGGCTAAATATATGTATGATGTATTAAACTTGGCTTAAACTGTTGTAGCTTAGTTTGATCTTTGTCTTGTATTAAACTTAATAATTTAATATATAAAAAAAATCATCTTGATCTGCGTTTTTTCCTCCTTAAAAAATTATACCCGCTGGTAAACTATAGAATCATTTACTTGTATTTAAAACAAGAAAAAAAAGAAAAATATTTTGTATTAAAAGTAAAAAGTATACGTAATTTATATTATAATCCCTTTTTATGTTAATAATTTTCCATAGGTCTGCTTCTTGTACGGAAGTGCTTAAAGCGACAAATTATTTTACATTATCATTAAATTAAATATAACTTTTCTTCAAGTACCATACTGATCACAAGAACGTACTGTATGTAGCTTCTGCTTCAACTGTGGCTGCCATATTCAATACTTAATACGTACTTTTTTTTTATATATTTTCTTAAAGTTTAAGCAGAAAAATATTTTATCTTTAAATATCAAAATTTTTCTTTTTTTTTTTTTTTTTTTTGTAACACAAAATCATTTTAATGTACTTCTACGTTTTGCACATATGTACGTACATACGAGTATATTAAACGAAAAATGCTATGAATTACTATTTTTAATATACAAAATATACTCGTATGTATGTATGTATATGATAATAATTTTGTATATAAAGTATTACAATATTATAAAAGTATATAAGTATAATCGATGCATATGCATGGATTCCTTAAGTGTAATATTTTACGTTTGCATTATACTTTAGATCAGTTGCAGTTCTTTTTTTTTCTCTCTTCAGTGATCGTTCCCATCTGTTGTTTCTTCCAATAACTTTTGCATATCAAAACGAAAACATGTCTGACAATTTTTTAAGCTTCATGCCTTTTGGCCACATAATGCAAAAAGAAAAAAAAGAAAAACACCAAATAAGCCCATGAGTGCACAGTAGAAAAATTATTGTGGCATCATGTTTAGCAGAAGCTTTAGCAGCTACGGAAAGTTGCATAAAACTAGAAAGAAGACATATATGTAACGTTTTAGAGATGAGTAATGAAATATTTGTTGTAAGACAGTGTTTTACAAACATAATTTTTTCGCTACAAATTTTTTGTGCTTCCCTGGAAATAATTATTAAGTTTTTTATTCCATTAACTATAGCAGTGATGCTTACCAAGTAAAATAAAAAACGACCATTTAAAAAATTATACAAAACTATTAATTAATTCAAGTAAACTTTTGTTTGAATTCAAATATCCTAATATTGGTAGCAATGAATGAGATGATCATTCTAACAAACCAACACCAAAAATCGAGTTGCATTATACGCTCTATTTTTTCGTTAATTTTGTTTCTTACAGTACTACTTCATTTAGAATAGTCTTTATTGCCGAAAATGGTCAAATTTCAACAGCTTGAGGGATCTTTTCGAACTTTTTTTTAGACGTATTGGACAATTTTGGAATTTATGTGAACTGGTATGTATGGTCCCAATTTTCTTGACAATTTTGTTTTTTGACATACCAATTCCTTCTGATATGGGTTATTTTGCTAGAGATGGTCAATTTTTAATAGCCTTAAGAATACTTTGTCATACTAATTTTTTAAAATAAACTAAACAAAGACAGACAATTCGTAAGAAGTAGCGTTAATGATATAACCAATCTCCGCGGCAATGACGTTTTGCCCAGATCGTACCAAGATGGTAGTTTTATCTCAATAGTTTTATTTATATGATATCAGGGATTAAAAACGAATAAAAAGGTGATCTGTTACCTTATTAAGCAACCGATATTTATTAGTATAATTAATTAAATTTTGGACGAATGCTTTTATTACCGTGGAAGAAGCTGATATCGAATATTTCATTTTCATATGCCACTCCTTTACAAATAATTGTCTGTATATTTGTCTTTCTATGAATATGGTAGAGAATAGGAATGCCTGATTCGTTTTGAATATTTAATTTTTAATGGTAATAAAGAAAAACCTCAGGTGGCATAAAGCCGCTTTTTATTGCCTTACATACTATATATTATCATTGGCATAATAGGAAGCCCTTATTAAATTCTTGTCATTGCAATGAAAACTTCATTTGATGTGATTTCTGATGACATGATAAATGAAATTGCCAATCATACTAATTTTTGCATATTGCATATATAAAGTTTTTAATTACTTCTGTGATTCTATGATGTTTCATAACAAGGGAAATTAAACTGAAGTACTATCTTCATATCTTCTTAAGGAGTTGCTTTATATGAGAGTGGCGAGGCAAATTGGTGTGAATTAATTATTCAAAGGACAGTGTTATACCTTCACCCTTGAATGATCACCAGCAATTGCCCCATCGTTACATGTTGATTGTGGTGAGTGCCTTCGCTAAGTATGTTTTAGCTGTTATATACTACTTCCCAATAGGTGGCGCTTTTTCTTCTAATTACTCGTTTTTTGTTGTCAATGGTTAAGATGGAAGAGAGTGGAATATCGGGGAGCGGTTTTTTTGTAGGTGCACATTTTTTATATTTTTGAAAAGCATCCAACCACAGATACTATCATAAAAGTTATTAAACATCTAACATAAGATTTAATGTTAATCGATACAGTCTAGGGGTAACAATGATATATTTACATGAATAGTAATTGAAGCAATTAGCAGTTACTTTTAAAATATTAAACAAAGATTTTTGGTTGGCTGCAAAAGGTTGTGAGAGATTTTTGTGAATATTACTGATAGTAATGTATAATCTTGTGCTGTAATACTCCCATACAGCTTGTGACTTGTCAAGATTCGTGGGAACTGCACAATTTATAAACTTTTAAATGGCAGTGAATTTTAAACTCATATCTGTAGACTGCATGAACTTTTGTTTAAAAAAAATGGATATCTAATGTTTGTGGAGGTCAACGACCACTGGTCGCCGTGGCCTAGTGGTTAGTGTGTTGTCTTACTAAGACGATAGTGCCGGGTTCAAATCTTAGCTCTGACATCTTGAAAAAAAAAATATGAAAAAATTATTTCTTTCGGCGACTACCTCTCAACAGTCTTCTGGCAAAATCTCGCGGTATAACTGATTGCCATGAAAAAGCTTCTCAAATCTGTCATTAGGAGTCGACTTTAAACTGTAGGTCCCAGTACTCATGCATACAAATTAACACACACAACATGAGTGGTGCGGGAAGCTATGCTGTAACCCTGACACAGGGTTGTAATGGCCAATTATGTATGTATGTTTTTTAAAAATAAAATCTCCTTTTAAGGCAGCAGATTATTAACGTAAGTCAAATTGAAAAAATACATTTTCTTTTTCCTACAGAAAATCTCCGCCATGTTAAAATCTAAGGGAAAACTTAAAATAGTTTTCAACAATAATTTTGATGTAAAGAACACTGTAAAAATAAGTTTTGCAATACATCTACTGGTAGTCATAGTCGTTGAATTACTTAAAGAAAAATGGTCAATATTGTAAAAGATCAAAAATAGTAAAAAAGCGGAAAAATTAAAAAATCTAAATAGTTAAATAAGAATAACAGAAATCATAGCACATGGGTGTTTTTTGTGATCTTTTTTTCTACATATTTTTTTAAGTTTCTGTTATTGTTTGAGCCTTTTTGCCACAATCCTATTGAAAAAAGAATTATGCAGATTTTGTGCAATGATGCATGCCGTGAATAAACATATTCCGACTGTTAAGCACACACTGCTTGACGCATTGAATTAAAAAAAGAAAACAAAAAAGTGAACACAAACAACAACAACATCATATCTTATAAAAATAAAACCAAACTACAGCATTATTTTGTTAAAGAAACAAATGAAAAAAAACTAAAATATCAGCTAAAACCTTAAACTTTGTTGAACGCTATTAATACGATACGCATGTTAAAACTGCATAAGAAATTGAAAACAAAAATTGTTTAAGAACTCAAAAGAAAATACAAGACGAGAGAAAAAAAGGGTATATTCTTCTTCTTTTTGCTGCAACATCAAAGAGGCAAGAATGCAAAATATCAGGATTTAATTTTTGTGGTATAGTCGTAAGTGTGTATATAAAGAAATATTATTGTTTATGAATTTTTTGAGCCGAGGGCGCTAGAAATTGGTCTCTTTTATGAAAGTATCTTCAATATTAAAAAAAAAACTCCCTGATGCACAATGGGTTAAGTTTAAAAAATTTATATAAACTTAGTACACTATTGGCATAGCATTTTTGCATTGTCGTTTGTTGTAAATTTTCTTCAGTGCTTTCGAAAGTAAAAAGAAAAAATTCACCGCCCATAAATTCTTCATCTCCATATAAAAATTCATAATCTGAAATTCCTTGGGATATAAATACCCAGAGTTTGTTTACAAAAATTCTCTTCCCCATCCCATTAAAAAAATCAATGAAGTACTAATTAATATTGATATTGAACTACCATTCAAAATTTTGTTTTCCAATTAAGCCCATTTTAGATTGGATGTGTGCTCAAATAAACATTTGGAGAGAGAACAATTCAGAAGTTTTTGTAAAAAGACCATTACACATGCATAATAACTGGCCTTTACAACCCTGTGTCAGAACTACTGCCTAGCTTCTCGCAGCACTCATGTTGTGTGTGCCAATTTTTATTCATGAGTATCGGGACCTACAATTTAATGTCCACCCCGAACGACAGACTTGAGAAACATGTACATGGCAATCAGTTACTCTTAGAGCTTTTGCCAAAAGTCTGCTAAGAGTTAGTCACCGAAAGAAATATTTTTTTTTTTTAATATTTCTTTACTTCAAGATGTAAGAACCCGAGCTTGAACCATAGCTCTGGTCTTCGTAAGCCAATACACTAACCACTAGACCATGGCGACTACAAAAAACACCATTACACACAGAAAATTACAGTTTAATACGACTTTTTCGATTATAATATTTGTTCTTAACTTTGACCTTTTTATAACTGTTCACTTAACCTCTCATCAATATATACGATAGGATATAGCATTACTATGTGGTCACCGTAGTCTAGTATGTAGTGTGTTGGCTTACTAGGAGAGAGCTCCGAGTTCAAACTACAGCTCTGACAAAAAGCTTTCAAAGAAAGAAATATGAAAAAATATTTCGAAGTTAGTTAGGGGGCGTGCTTGAGATAGTGTTACATCGCTCACACAAAAACTCAAACAGCCCCGGCTTAAGTCCCAGTAAATAATAAAAATGAAGAATACAAATTTGCGGTGTTTCGAAATATTATTTTAACAAAGTAAGAGGTATCCTCCCTCTAAGAAGTTTATCTACAAGCAGGGTTACCTTTGACAATTTTTAAAAAGGGTCAGAAAAAGGGTCTCAAAAAGGGTATTTGAAAGAAAAAAAGGGTCAACTATTTTTTTTTTAACAAAAAACTCTTTAATAATATAATAACTTTATTGACTTCTTTTTAAAAATAATAATAAATCCCTTATTTTCGAGCTTAAGGTCATTGTATATTAATTGGAAAAAAAAAGAAATTAAATATTTGTACTTTACATTTAAAAAAATTTTTTTTAATAAAAATTGCTTTTTATGTACAAAGAAATACATACTGTATTTTTAAATAAAATTTGCTTTGCAATTTTTAAATTGGCCAATTGTTTAGCAGTTTTAGGGTGCGTATTTAGTATTTGCTTACATATAAGTAGTACAAATGGGCTTCTTTTTTCTACGTCCAGATTAACCCATTTAAATTCCCTTTTACACTCAAACGAATATTTTCGAATAATCTTCTTCTTCTTTTCCCATGCTTTTTTTTTTGCAGTAATTGACCCATTTGATAATGAACTATATCCAAATCGGAGCTTACGTCATTGGGTTGAATTTCATACATGTTGTTTGATGAAGTTGGCTGCTCATCTTGTTTTTTCAACTTTACAACAAACCTAACATTTAACAATAAGAAAATTACATAAGAAAATTGAAAAAGAAAAGTACTTATTTGTCCATGTTGGTAAACAATTTATTTTCGTTACAAATATTTTTCAGTTTTAGCTTTTTTATAATTTTTGTTTTTTTTTTTTGAAATTTTAGTCTTTTTAATGAAAAAATTTTTATTTTTGCACACAACCCTTTCACGTTAAATTTGAAATTTATGTATTATAATTATAATAATATACAGGCATGTATGTAAAAGCGGTTTACTGTGATATGCTCTGTGTACATAAAAGCTGCTTGTTTTGCGAACAATTGATTTATTTACCATCGGTAAAATATACTCGTACATAAGCTATCAAAAAGACTAGAAAGTGACACGAATTGCTTGAAAATGATACAAAAGGGTAAATTAAAGAAGGGGTCACAAAAAGTGGCAGAGCCTTCAAAAAAGGGTCAAATTGATACTTTCGGGTGACAAGGGTAACGCTGTCTACAAGACCCCGCTTCTTGACATTTCACCCTATTCCACCTTTGGCGTTGACATCATAAAAGAATGATCAGAGAAAAGTGCCACCTATTGGGAAGTAGTCAATAATAGCTACCTACTTAGCGAAAATCTTCATCAAAATCGACATCCAACCACAGATGGGGCAATTGCTGTTGGTCATTCAAGGGTAAAGGTATAACGTTGACCTTTGAGGGATCAATTGACAGCAAATTGTCTTATTCTTAAGGCGCTTAATAAAAAAATTTTTTTTTCCTTTCATTGCAACAATGCACTGCATGAGTAGGGGTTTACCCCTGAGTATTGGTCTTAAAAAAAAATATTAAAAAGAATGATCCGGAAAAAAGCGCCGCCTATTGGGAGTAGTCCATAACAGTTAGCTACTTAGCGAAGATCTTCACCAAAATCAACATCCAACGACAGATGGGACAATTGCTGTTGTTCATTCATGAAGGGTGACGGTTTAAAATTGGACTTTGAGTGATCAATTGACACCTACTTGTCTTAAGGCGCTTAAAAAAAACAACAAAAATTTGTTTTTCCTTTTTAAAAATTAGAATACAATGCACAGCATGTGTAGGGATTTGCCCCTCTACAACAATAAAAACTTTTACTTTTTAAGTAAACAGCGTTATATTGCTTCTCGGCCCATGGTGTAAGATTATTAATATTGGTTTGTTGTGTTTGCTAAAAGACAGTTAAAATGAAAAAATAAAAATAAAAAAAAATCATAATAATGACAATGACGTAGTTGATGGTGATCAGTAAAACGAAGACGACAATATCTGTTACGGCTGTACACATATACGAGTAGTTTTGATCTTATACACACACTTACCGTTGTTGTTAATGCTGCTGTTACTGTTGCTTTTGATGTTACTGTTGTTACTGTGGCTCATTGTTATTATGGTTGGTTACTGATGACCATGATGATGATGACGATTTGCAACTGATCGATCGGTTCCTATAACTTAAGAAACAACAATAATTCAGTTCATATGTTTTACAACAATCATATGATATAGACGTTTACACACAAACTTCTGTTTGATTTTATAGGTTAACTTGAAAACAACAACAGAAAAAACATAGTATTTGAAATTCTTTGTTGCTGGTATATATGATGATGCTACATACATACATATTTATATATTGGCAAGAACGTAACGTGCTTATGTACAATATCTCAATAAATAATGACCGCTCATAAATAATAATCGGCCAGCAAATGTGTAATGATTTACTTTTGTTATAAACATCTCTGCACACAAAATAATGTCAGAAGGAAAATAAAAATAAAACAAAACAAAATAAACTTAAAGGGAAGAAATAAATAAAAAATATAAATACTCTTATATTCTCATACTCGTCAGAGTTACTCTTTCGTTTCGCAGACATCATTTTGGACAAATCCAAAAAGGCAAACAAATCAAATCATAAACAAATTGTTAGTTTAGTTTTGACCAAAATAATTTCTGACGTTTTACTTTTTGGCAAAGTCTTATTGGTAAACTATGCTGTGCTTAATGTTAAGGCTAAACATATGTATGCATGTATGTATGTATGTAGATGTGTATGGCGGCGGTTAGTTAGTTTGTATGGCTTATTGTTTTGCAAGAATAAAGTTTTTATTTATTTTTCATTTTTTTGTGGTACATTTTGATTTTTATTTAAAAACCCCATGTGTATTTTTAGCATACTGTGAATTTGTTGTTCTGGGCCTGTTTTGCATATTATATGTTTGTTTATAGTTGTTGTTTTTGTAGTTGTATGTTTGTTAGCAATGTTAAATGAAATCATAAATCAATTACAGTTAAAAATCGTTTTTAGTTTTTTTTATTGTTTTTTTTCCTGATTTTTGGGACTCAAGAACGAATTTTTGTTTTTTGTGATTTTTTTTTTTTATTAATAAAGTTGTGGTTGTTAATAAATCTGTTGGTGTCTTTGATGATCCACTACCAAATGTTAAAAGATCAGGTTTTTGTCTTAAATTTTTGTTTAATTTTTTATTTGTATCCTCTTACAACTTAAATATTTATTTAAATTAACTAAAAAAAAAAAAATTTTAAAGGTTACTGACTGAATACTCAAGCCGCCGGTAAGCGTATGTACCTATGCATGTTTGTGTGTAACATGATTGATTGATTTGATTCATTCACTTGTGTAAATTTTTTCTTAACAAACGGTTAATTTTTGTAGCATACGATTGAAATCAAATATCAATCAAATTTTATACGGAAATTATAAAGTAGTTGCTGCTTGATTGAAAAAATTAAAAATTACATTCATAATGAGTTTTTATAAATTAAAAATTAAATTGTTGACAGAATTTAAAAGTAACACACAAAAGACATATTAGTTTACAAATGAAGAGGGGGCAAAGTATGCCCTTCAGTAACAAGATAAATAATCAAAAAAACCGTTAAAAAATAGCTTTGATTTTGTTGTTGTTTTTATTTGTTAGAACATAGCTGTATCGAAAACAAGTCGCCAAACATGTCATGTTAAAATGCCAAAACTGTCAATTGCTATTTTCTAAAAGTTGCCAACATTAACAACAAAAATAACGAAAACCTCACGATTTACAACAAAGATCAACCTAAAAAAAATTGTTAAAGAAAAATGTTCAATAAAATAAAAATTATTTAAATAGCAAAAGAAAAAAAATAAAGAATTTCAAATAATCCATAAAAAATAGAGCCATTCTAGCATTTGAAAGTATTAAACACTAGAAAATAAATAAAAATAAACACCATAAGAAAACAGATTTGCCACCAAACATATAAATTTTACACAATATGTTACAACCACCACAGCAAAACAAAAAAAAAAAAAAAAAACAGTTATGGCTTATGGGTTTTTTCTTTTTTGTTTTTTTTTTTAAATTAATGTTATTGGTATTTTGCCTGGTTTATTTAAGTATATATACCATATATAACTCAAATTCTCATAATCTGGCTAGAATATTTGTAATGCTTAGATTTTAATTTTTTTTTTAAAGCTTTATGTGGAATGCTTCATTTCTAATGACATTTTGTTTTTTTGTGCTTATTGTCTGCAATTGTCCAATAATCTCTGTGTATGTCTTACTTAACACTTTACATGTGTAAGCATGCAGGCCCAACATATAAAGAAGGCTGAAATAACAACCAAATAACCAATACGTGGTCTTAGAATTTCTATTTTATTTCATTTTTGTTAGTTTCGTACGAGTATGTTTGGTTATTGCAATTACATTAAGCCTGCCCATCCCTTGTCATAACAACCTACGCATGCAGGAAGTTACAAGTTTTTTCTATGCTATTCTGTTATATTTTTATGTGTTCTTTAAAACACACACACATACCATGCACATACGAGCATATACTCTTACCATAAAAAGCACAAATACTTAAATATATATTAAGAGAAAAGACGCACATATAACACCTAGACATGGACTCATATTGCTAGGAATAAACATGGTGTGACAACAAAACGCATAATTTGACAAAGCGACATTTGGATAGACAACCGCATAGTATTATATTTTATGAATTTGTATATTCTAACAGATCCCTATACAAATTGTCTTGATACTCTGTTACTTTAGCAGCAACACTTAACAAAAAGTGTTAAAAAAAAACTGACAAAAAAATCTCTGCAAATAAAGAAACACACACATATTAATTCAGCTTTGTATTATTATTTATTGAATTTATAGCTTTAAGGTTCTGCTTTAATGAATACAAAATTCTATGCGTGTGTTAAGTTCTCTGATTTCATTTCTTTATTTCTGCATATCTTCTAAAGAATACGAGGGCAATTCGAATTGCTCTTAGCTTGACATACTGATGCCAGGTAGCAACAGCAAAAGGCTTTGTACAACAGAAACCTTCTTCTGAACTATGAACACATTTTTCATTCCATTTAAATCTAAAAATTTAATGGTATAGTAACAGTAGTGGGATTATTTAATTTTGAACTTTTGAACTATACAACATGGGCAAAAGAAGTTGGAAATATATGTCGCTTGCCAGTCTATTCCACCTTTGAAACGGATAGTCAGGAGTACAGCGATACCTTCTGGGAAGATAACAGCTAACCTACTTAGTGAAGACGCTCACCACTTACAATAAACATCCAATTACTGTTGATCATTGAAGGGTGAAAGAATAACACTGGTCTGTAAGGGTCAAATAAACCACAACTTGTCTTATCAACAAAAAGGCGCATAATATATATCGTCGTAAGAATTAGAGAACGCTGTAACTGACAAAAAATCGAAAATAAATTTTTTGCATTATTTTTACCAGAAAAAAAATACGCGTCAATTGGTCCCGGTCCCAGATTTCTATGATGAAAAGAAATTCACTTACGCTGTCTGCGTTTTGAAAAATACCAGTGTCTTTGTTCTACTTTCATACAGGTTTTTTGTATGAACGTAGACGATGTCTGTCTTTCTTCGAAATTCCAATAGAATGCACAGCATAAATAGGGGTTTATCTCTGAGTATTGGTCTTAATAAAAACAAAAAACAAAAAAAAAGGTTTCACTAGATTGTGATTTAAATACGTTAAACCTCGATTATCCGGCTCTCGTAGGACTGGCTGATTGGATAATCGAAATACACGTTTAATAGAAGTTATATTAAAATCTACAGAAATTAATTTTTTTATTTGTTTTTATTTAAACCTTCGATTTGTGTACATAACTACAGTTCTAAATATACCCCATATTTTTATATATGTAAAGCATACAAATCGTCATAAAGAATGCAAAATCTAAAAAAGGGGAACCACCGCATTCAGATTTGCACAATACAAAACTACAGTAATCCCTCGAACTGCGCGGTAGATACGTTCTGAAAAAACAGCGCGCAATCCGAAATCGCGCACTGTGAACCCTATTTTGTATGAAATTAGGGGGATACGTTCCAAATTCTAAAATTATCATGAAAATTTTAAATTTAAACCAAGTAGATAACTAAAAAAAAGGGGCTCGAACTCCGGGCCTCCAGCACATTAAGTTATAATGCGCACGCTTCTGGCGCTGCACTCTAACCACCACGGCTACAGTCGTACATGTCGTCGATGCCGACTAATGTGGATTAAATGGAATAAGAGAGCAAAATCAAATATAAAATTGTAATTCTGTTTCATCCAAATAAGATGACAATTACAAGAACAGCAATGATGGTAAGAGAAGGAGAATATGATAGAAACTGTTGTGGGACTTTACTTCGACTAACTGATACAAGTGTATGTACATACATATGAAAGAATATAATTTCAGTATGCGATTTCCAGAAAACTATGAGTTAAATAGTTGATGTTTGGTCTTGAATATGCACAGGACACAAAGAACTCTGATGAGACTACCGTAGCTGGAGTCGAAAACAATTGTTCAGTTTGGCTAGTGTACTATTCCTTCACGGACATCATTTCTTCTTTAATTACCAAAAATATTCATTGCCGTTTGATCTAATTAAAGCGTTTCTGACGAAACAAAAAATTAAATTATAAAAATATTGATCAGACCTTTCCTGGGGCTCGAACTCCGGGCCTCCAGCACATTAAAAAAAGACTATTCAATATTAACATAAAGTTAAACATTAACATAAACAAAAGAAATAAAAATTATAAATTAATTCATAAAAATTAAACCAAAAAAAAAAAAATCTTGAAACCAATTCATTGTACATAATTAAAATGTAAATATGTAATTAAAAAAAAAAACTTTAAACAAGTTAATTTTCATCTTCTAATGAATTTGTTATATTTTCCTCCAATGGTTTGGTAAAAAAATATATAAAAATATATATAAAAAATATATATGTACAAATTTTGCACGAAATATGTAATATGTACGCAAAAAAAACCGCGCTACTGCGAAACTTTTGCCGCGCAATGCGAAATTTTGGTGGTAAAAATAAAAACGCGCAAGTCCGAAACCGCGCAGTCAGAAACCGCGCAGTTCGAGGGATTACTGTATTAAATGCGGCACGGATAATAGATTTAAAGCACGGTTAATAGAGGGATAAAATGAAAAGAACAGCATTCCGGTTAATGGATGTGACCGATAATAGATGTCCGGTTAATCGAGGTTTAACTGTAGTTGATATAAAAGTGAATATGTACTGGTATAACACAAAGATCTCTGGGGATAGAGAACTAGTTCATTTCCCTACTAGTGCTATACATATTCCTCAATGGATGCTAATTCGCTTTAGAATACCAGTTTCAAGATCTAAGGTCTAATGAAAAACTTTACAATAAATTACAATTTTAATGCTTATCTCTAGTTATAAGTACAGCTGATATTAGCTATTGCAAAATTAAATCTGTAGCAAAATCAGCTGTTAAAACAATGGAGTTATCATTTAAACCCGTTATTGATATTGAACTTTTGTTGCTTTATAAAATATCTACATAATAAAGGTTTATTGGAATAGCAAATTCATAATGATATGCGGAACGTATTTGATGAAAGTGCTCCTTTATATGCACTCGTAAGAAATTGGGTTGCTAAATTTAAAGGTGGTCGTACAAGCATTAAAGGTGAACCAGGAAGTGGACATCCAACAACTACAACAGCATCAAAAATCATAGTTCAAAAGAATGATATGGGTTAAACGATGAATTTGTTATGCCAAATGCTTTACCCATTTCATGTAAATTTTATTTCTTCAACATGAGTGCAGTAGTTGTTAACAATTGTCCAAAGGTTCATTTGAAATAAATTTCTCAAGCTTGTTTGGATTTAGAGGAACAATGTGGATTTTAAACATCGTTCGATAACTGTTGATGAAACATGGATCCATCTCTATGCAACAGAAAAGAAAATACTATCAAAACATTGGATTGAAGTTGATAAAAGGTCATGACAGCGGGCTTTCGAGTTCACAAATGTATTTTATGAAAAATTATCTAAAAATGTGAAACAATAAGAACCTTGCTCATGGCAATTAATTACCCTCAGAGCTTTTGCCAGAAGACTGCTGAGAGGTAGTCGACGAAAAAATATTTTTTCATATTTCTTTTTTTTTAAGATGTCAGAGCTGGGTGTCGAACCCAGGGCTCATGTCTTAGTAAGCCAACACACTAACCACTAGACCACGGCGAATACTCATAGATAAAAATTTACACACACAACATGAGTGCTGCGAGAAGCTAGGCCGTAATCCTGACACAGGGTTATAAAGGCCAGTTATGTATGTATGTATGTGAAACAATAAATTTGGAAAATTGTTGTAAAACAGAAAAATTTTTAAATTTTTTTCAATTAATTTTTAATAAAATCAATAATTCCTTTGATACTCTTAAAAAAAAATTAAATCCACTTTCTAATTGTTTCAACACTTTCCGTTCATGGGATGAATTTAAAAAAAAATAATTAAATGCGTTGTTTTCGTAATTGTAATCAGTTACTGAATTATTACTGTGTAATCTATTTAATAAATTAAATTCGTAAATTGGAGAAAAATTCCCTGACTTTTAACCTAAGAAAATAATTTTTCATTATGGCAATGCACCATGCCACAAGGATGTTTAAACAATGGCAACATACAAGGAATTCAAGTAACGAATTGCTTCTCCACTCAGTCTGTTTTGTTGATTTAGCTTCCATTGACTATCTATTCCTAAGTCTTCAAACAGTTCCTTGCTGTTGTTCTTTTTAGCTCGAATGAAAATGCAGTAACAGATTAAATGATTAGTTCCGGCAAAATATTTTAATCAATTCAAATAATTGCCAGAAAGACGTTGGATAAAGTGTATTGAAGTTTAGAAAGTTTATGTATATCGAAAAAATAAAATAACTGCGTCGTCTGAAGATAGGAGTTCGAATCCCAGACAAGTTGTGGTGATTTATCTTATTAATTTTATTTGGTCTTAAAACGCCTTAATTAGATCAGAAATTAAGAATTTGAATTATTTGATTTGTATGGCGTTTTAAGAAGAAAGATAATTATTACTAATCTAGCTCTTGTTTAGCATGGTTGAACTACCCTCGTATATTCACATATTTATAATGGTTTACTAAACAACACTCATAAGTGGCAATTGGCCATCATTTGAAAGTGTTGTCTAGAATGTTTTAAGATTTTTCATATCATTTGATTTTTTATGTGTTGCATTTTTCTTTTAACTGCATATTGCGTATAGATTTAAGCCAATAGATTAAATTTCATATTGCTCCCTCCTCTACCAAGTTTAGCATTCTTATAGCACTTCTTCATTTATTTTGTGCAAACAAACAAATTATATTTCAATATTTTATGCGTTTGATTTTTTGTTTTTCCTATCAAAGGTATTTGTTATTGTTTAATGGCTTATTGTATAGAGTTATCGTGCTGGCATTGATGATCATGATAATAATTACGATAATCGTGTTATTGTTGGTTGTTTTGCTGTTTTTCCTACCCGTTTTGGTTTAATATTCTTTGGTTGTCATTTTAATCCATGATAGTCATAAAAAATTTCACTATTTTCATAAGATATCTAAACGATTATCATATAAAATGAATGAAAAATTTTAATGACTTCTATATGAAAAAATACTGACAGTACACCACTCATTGTCAGTTTATTTATGTGTTTTTGCATGTGGTTATGTACGCCATATATGTATGTATGGATAATGGGTTTTTTAACCTCACAAATAATGTAGAGTTTTTTATTTGCTTCTTTAAAGGATATACAACGTATTTATAAAGCCATAGATATTCTATTTTAAAATCACGTCTTAAGCATTTAAAGGTTTTAAATTTTTATAAAATATTACTTCATTAACATGGGTAAACATTAGAAATTTTCTCTTTAAAATTTATTATTATTTTTATTACCACATATTGATAACGGAACAAAATTTTAAATTTATAAGTCCAGTGACAACAAGAATAGCAACAATAACAACAAGACTATTTTAAGACCACTTGTTCTTTTTATATGGCAGTGAAATTAGTAGTTGCCGAGTTTTATTTTATTCTTTACTCTAATACTCGTATGCTGTGAAGCATACCAAAAGTCTATCAATCTCTTTAGTTGTTGATATTATAGATCCAAATCTATCAATTAAGTAGGTTTTACAATCGCTGATCCAGATTTTTGTGCCAATCCTCTCTTGAGTGCTGCTTGAGAAGCTTATCTTTGCTTCGAGCATTAGTTTTTCGCACATTATTTTAAAGTATTTAAGAAACTTTGCTTCAGCAAATGTTTAACTTCTTTCGTTTTAGAAGTGAATTACAAATGAAAATTCGGTCCATTAAAATTTCTACTCCTAATTAATGAGGTACCCAAACATTAAATAGATGCCATAGTTTAGTGGTTAGAGTGCTGGCTTACTAAACAAGAGCTCCGGGTTCAGACCAGAACTCCATCATCTTAAAAAAAAATATGAAAAACTATTTCTATCGGTGACTAACAGCCTGTTTCTAGAACACGAATGGTATTTGACATTCGTTTTTTTATATGAGAAACACTAACAAATTTGAGTGTTTTTGTTATTGTTTCACATATAAAAAGACGAATGTCAGAAACCATTCGTGTTCTAGAAACAGGCTGTAACTCTCAGCAGTGTTCTGGCAAAAACTCTGATTGCCATGAATAAGCTTCTCAACTCTATAGTTCGAGGTCGAAATTAAACTATAGGTCCCGGTACTCCATGGATAAAATATGACAAACTAAACATGGGTGCTGCGAGAAGCTAGGCCGTAAGCCTGAAACAGGGTTGTAATGGCCAGTTATGTATGTACATGAGAAAACTATAAAAAAACAATATTTGAAGTGTCTAAAATTTTTAAATTTTTACAAATATGTTACTTCAAGTAACATACATATATTTAAATTAGTTTTAGGTTATAAAAGATACAATACAACTCTAATCTGTGGGCTGTCACTTAAGAACCTATTTTAGAGGCTGTTGACCGCATTCAGGAATTTGGCAAAGGTGCTCATGATGGAAAGGAGGTTATCCAACACAAAGTGTGTGTGAGATATCATATTCCATTGTGTGTGAAATATAATATCGTTCAAATATTTGTCTAGGCTTCTCTGGGTAGAGCGTATCCGAAATGACTCATTTTCAATTACTCTGGTGCATATTTAAGGTCATTGCTCTGTCTAACGCCGCCAAGTCAAAATGCACACCAGATATGGACACATTGATGCTTTTAGATTTAATTTTTATTAGTATCGTTTAAATTCGAAAGTTTTGTTTTTGTTTCGTCAGAAACACTTTAATTATATCAAAGTTAAATTAAATAACAATTTTTTTTGTGTAGATATATATTATGCGCCTTTTTGTTCATGAGATAAGTTGCTGTCAAATTGATGATCACTCAAAGGCCAGTGTTATACTTTCACCCTTGAATGATCAACAGCAAATTCCTCCTTCTGTCGGTGGATGTTGATTGTGAGTGGTGAGCGTCTTCACTAAGTACGCGAAAACCGCGAATTTTATTTTTTCTTTTTTTTTCCTTCGCTGCGAGTTGGACCTGGGCCGTTTCAGTTTCTGTGAGAGCGCTCTAACCACTATGCTACGATTGCAATGATTTTTTGATAACCAAGGAATAAAATGATATGCAAGAAAGAATAGTACGCAAGACAAACTTAACATATTTTCGGCCCCAGCTAAGCTAGGCTCATCAGAGTTCTTCTGGTTCTTCGCGCATTCATGAGAAGCATCAAATATTTAATTCATACTTTTGTATAAATTTTTTCCTTTTCTATATTCTATATGTACATACACTTGTGATGAGTTAGTCGAATAATTTTCAAATACTTTACATTCTATCATACTCTCCTTTTCTGACCGTCATTACAATTTATGTAATTGCCATCTTATTTGGATGAATTAGAATTAGAACTTTTCACGTTTTATTTCCTAATTCAACTTTAGCCACATTAAAGTAGTGATACACTATCCTATCGATCCGTATGATTTGTCAAAAAAATCCTGTGTGTTAAAAAGTATAACAGTGTGGCGTAAAATGCATCGTATGACAGATTTTTTGACAAGTCTGTCCGACTTCACAATCTTTTGAAAAAATTCATAAGCATTTTTTTCTCCATGCTATTAGGGTTGCATTTTATAAAATGTTAGCAAGAAGCAACTCTGCATATCATCCTGCGAGAGTTTAAGTGCTCTCTACGCCATTTTATATTTTTCGAGTTAATGATGCCACTTTAGGTTTTTGACACCAAAATTTTTAAAATCTGCAATCCGTTTTTGGCTATTTATCTTCGAAACTGGACAAGATATCCGAAAACAAATTGCAAACTTGAAAAATTTGGGGTCGAAAACCTAAAGTGGCATCATTAACTCGAGATATATAAAAAATATAAAATGACGTATAGAGCACTTAAACTTCCGCACGACGAAATGCTTTGCATCTTATTTTGTGTTGATGGATGGACAATGTTGCCATTTTGATGCGACTTTTTAAAGTGTGACAGAAATCGATAAGATTTTCTAGTGAATAAATCGTACGACTGTGTATGATAGTGTTTTATGGCTTTAGTCGACATCGACGATATGTACGACCGAAGCCGTTGTGATTAGAAGACATCGCCAAAGCAAGCGTATAACCGGGGTCAGAAAATCCGAGTGCAAATCCTAAATTAAATTCTATTAGGAATATAATTTTTTTTAAAGATTTTTTCTTAATAAATTTTGTTGGTTAACGAAGATGATTTTTTAATGAAAAAAAGAAAATTATTTGCCAATTGCTATTCAATAAACCAATTTTATTTTATGTAACCGTTGTTGATGATTTTGCGAATCAAAGTAAAGAAATAACGTCTGACATGACTGCTGTACCTTCAAAGTTGGTTCTTTATTTAAAAAGCCTTTTTATGTATCTCATTAATCAAAACACTTTGTATTATTTTCAAATTAAAAAAGGGGGTGCGAGGCACACCAGGATATTATGATGCTTTATGACAAAAATTAATTAAAATGTTCACAAACCCAACACTTTTTTTTTCTCGATTTACTGCATGGAAAAACAATGTTTTTTAAAAATTAATTTATTAAATGGTGTAATTTAAATATTTCATAAGTTTTATTTATACATATGTATATGAGAACAAGCTTGGAATCTTAGCTAATATTGCTTCTTGAAACCAAGTTTAGTTTAGCATCATTTAAGTGGTAAATATTTTAGCCTAAGGATACACTCGAAAACCACATCTTTTGAGAAAAAAATAACAAAAAAAAAACTTATCATTTCTTATTTTCTATGCATTTTAATCTATGAAAAATGAAAATAAAAAACGTCTCTTTTAATTTGTGGGGTATTTTATCTCCGTTAGAGTACCAATGTCATTGAGACTTACGTTTCCGCATAATTTCAAAAGGCGTGTAGAAAAATTCTTTGTTTTTTGTTGCGTTTTGTCTATTTTTTTGTTTTTTTTTACAAAATAAATGCTTACAAACGCGTGTTAGTAGAATTCTACAAATATTACAATAAACCTTATAGTTGCAGTTGAAACGAGCCAAAAGAAACAAACATTTGCAACAGAAACAAAATAAGCAATATATACACTCGTAATATTGTATTGTGTATGGGTAGTATTTTGTAAAAATAATAATTGTTTGAATTATTATTGATTTTTGTTATTTGATAGTAGCCCATGGGACAAATGTTAACAAACATATAAACGTACATATATACATACATACATACATTCATAAGTACATACAGACAATGTCCGATACACGGTCCAAGATATACAATTACTGTATGTGAGAGTTTAACAAAGAAAATAACATTTGTTACTTACGAGCAGATCTTAAACTTAAAAAAAATAATACAAAGAAAAAAATAAAACTTTTTTTTTTTGTTTTTCGGTATTAATAATAGCGTGGGCTGGTGGTAACAAAAGTCTTAAGAAATTTTTATTTATTTTTTTTCTATTTTTGCAATTTGATGACTTTGCTGTACTTACTGATATCTGCTTAAAGAACTTTCTTAAACAACAGCAACAACAATATAAAAATACTTATACGAAAAAAGGAATACATAATTTAAAAAGAAATAAATTAAATTTCTCCAATGCATTAATAAATAGTTATTTATTATATATTTAGCACTTTGTTTTTCGATTATAATGATTAAAATGACTTGTGGTTAAAAAAAAAAAAAAAACAGTTACAAACAGAGAAATTTTATATTGTGGCCAGAGTTCATATCAGAGTTGTGCGTAATCAATTATTTTGTGTAATTAATTACATGTAAATTACACAATTACATGTAATTGTAATTCTTTTTTTTCAATTACATTTACTTTTCAAGTAATTGTAATTGTAATTACGCAAGTCAATTACATTTGTAAGTAATTGTAATTCAAAAAACTCAATTACAAATTACAAGTAATGGTAATTGAAAAAACTCAATTAGCAATTACATGTAATTGTAATTGGAAAAATTCCAATTATAATTACAAGTAATTGAAAAAATTTAATTGGCTTCATGAAGTAATGGTGGAAAATAAAGTAATCATTAGTTTTTGAAGTAATCATTAAAAAAAATTTATTTAATTACAATTACTTTCAATTATATTTACATTTTTATAACAATAAGAGAGATACATTTGAGATACAAAATTACTTTGATCTTATTTTTTAAAGTAAAATGAGGCGTAATATGTTGAAAAATCTCATTAAAAAAATAATATTTATAAAAAGAATCACAAACATTTACATTTTTCATTCAGTATTTTTATAAAAAAAAATATTTTTTTTTCCCATTACAAGTAATTATTTTGTGTAAATTACAATTATAATTACTTAGTAATGGTAATTGAATTTTTTCAATTACAATTACTTGTAATTTGTAATTGAAAATTTTCAATTATAATTACATGTAATTGTAATTCAAAAAATGTAATTGCATCAATTACAATCAAATATAATGGTAATTGAAAATTTTTCAATTACAATTACGAGTAATTGTAATTGAACAAATCTCAATTACAAATTACATGTAATTGTAATTGTAATTGTAATTTAATTGGCCGGAACAACTCTGGTTCATATACTACCAATATAAGGCAAACATTATCGGGTTTTATTACTAAATAATAAAACCTCTTATGCTTTCTATGATTTTATTTTAATATACAGTGACAAACCTCTATTCGGTTTCGACCTTCATATGTAGGAAAAAGAAATCCCACGAAATAAGGCACCTTGAAAGCAAAAGCATCTATTATTGATAACTTATTCTAGTTTATTTTATCTTTTAGGATTATTTTTCACTTGAAATAAAATCCGACAAATGATTTTTTGTTCTATTTTAGTGCAAAAATTGTTATCAATTGGATACTTTCTGTATATTGATGGCCTGCGACTGGGTGTAAGAATAACAGACATAGTTTAACAATCACACGATTTAGTTGTGCAAAGTTGTTCCATATAAAAAGTGATTTTCTGCCCGGCCAAAGTAAAAGCCGTGTAGTTAGGGGTTGTATTGCTATTATAAAGGATTTTTCAATAAGAGCGCTACAAAAGTTTTTTTTAAATAAAACAAAACGGTGTTGGATATCAATGAAATTCTTTATTCCTGTAAAAGTACATTCAATGCCATTATGTGTTGAACTCGATTTACTTGGCATGGCCACCACAGTCACGCTTGCAGAACGCTGAACCCCATTTTCGACGGTTTTCAAGTATAAATTGGCCGATACTGCTGCAATTTCAAATTCGATATTCGTTCGAAGTTCATCAATCATCACTGGCTTGTTGGCATAGACCATAGATTGACGTCGCCCCACAGGAAATAGTCTAACGGCGTCAAATCGCACGACCGAGACGGCCCATCGACTGGACCATTTCGTGAGATAACACGTTTTCCAAACCTGGTTTTCAATAAATTGTCTTGTTGGAACCACATGTCCTCCAAGTCCATATCATCCAATTGGGACCAAAAATTTTCGGTTATCATTGAACGGTAGCCATTCCCATTTACAGTAACGTGCCAGTCTTCATCATCACGGGAGATGACGCCGCCGGCCCATAAATCGCACCAAACCGTAATTTTTTCGGGATGAAATGACGACTCATGGCGTACGTGTGAATTGCTGCGTTACCAATAACGCATATTTTGTTTATTGACGAAGCCATTCAGCCAAAATATAAATTGGACGTAGCGCTCTTAACGTTGAGGCCACTGGCTCCGAATTTCGGTAGTAAATTTTAATAATTTCAACTCGTTGTTGGCTCGTATATCTTTCCGTCATGAAATGTCAAACTTTACTGTAGAGAAATGTCAAAAGAGCGGCAAGAAATATGGCGTCGTTTGCTGTTCCTTTCGTTCTACTTTTGTAGCGTACCATTTCAAAAACCCTGTATTAGGGCTTAGTTTCATTGAAATATTTGGAGTGGCCTTTTTTGTGAGACCTCGATTCATTTTTGATTTAAGCGCTTGTTATTTGAATATATTAAAAATATGTAACAAATGTTTTCATAGCAAATAGTACGATTAGGATCGTTTGTTTCTTCTAAGTCTACTATTCTTGTTTGACAGATCAAATACATGCTTCTATTACTCATGCAGTGCATTGTATTGGAATTTGAAGATACATGGATAGATTTATTTGATTTTTTTATTACTACTTCTGCTAAGAAGTAGTTGCCAAAAGAAATACTTTTTTTTAATATTTCTCTGCTTCAAGATGTCAGAGCCGGGACATGAACCGGAGCTCTCGTCTTAGTAAGCCAGCACACTAACCACTGGACACTGTAACATTAAATAATTGGTCATATTTTTCTTTTTGTTTTAATAATAGAAAATTGTTATTTAAAACTTAAGCAAAAATCCCAAAACTAGTACAAACTAGTATAGTTTACCCATAACTCCGCTTTAGCCTTTATTTTATTAAAAACGTTTTTTTTTTCTACTCGATTATAAAAGAGAATTAGTGTGATACTGTATTTGTAGCTGTTCTTACATTCTATTTTGTCCAAAATTAAAAACAATAATAATAATAAAATAAAATAATAAAAAAAAATATTTGAAAATTAAATATAAATTATTGACTATTAACTAATACGATTATATAGTTATTTATATTTATTTTAATGTTTTGTTTTCTATAATTTTATTTAATATGTTTATTTATTAACAATTTGTGTTTTTCCTTCTTTTCCATTTTTCCACTACAGGTGAGTGTGTGCACGTTGTTTTCTAACAAAAACAAATTTATTTGAAAGTTCAAAATTAAAATGAACATTTTGCCGATTTATGAGTATGTGTGGCTTAAGTCATATTTAATATTTAGGAACACAAAAAAAAGCAAAAGCTGGAGAAAAAAAAAATGCCGGTTGTTAACTTGGCTTATTATAGTCATTAAGGTAAGGTTTAAACATTTATAAATATGAGTTTTTATTACCACAATGTAAACATTATTGTAGTGGTCGTTGTTGTTGCTGTAAATTTTATACTGCAGGTTATATATTTTGTTAAATGGATGAATGAAGAAATGAATGAATGAAAGGAAAAGTGTGTATTTGTTTATTTATTAACAAATGGAAGTAATAATATTTAAATAAATATTTACTTTTGAAAGGTAATTGTCTGTAGGTAATGTAGAGACATGGTGTTAAAGCTATTGCTACTCAAAGGATTTAGTACTGACTCAATAGAAAGTCAAAAGATTAAATTAGTTTAAGGAGCATATTTTTTATTTAGTTTTGTAGTATATTTTGTGATTTGAATTTAATGCATATAATTGTATGTAAAAAACTAGCGGTTTTAATCACTAGATTGTCTTATAAGTAATAAAATGCAATTTTAGTGTTATAAAGAAAATTACTAGTCATTAGACTAAAAACAAAATAATAAAAATTATTATTTGTAAGTGGATATTTTAAATCAGACTTTATTTTCGACATTTTTGCGACATTTTTGTTTCGTATAATTTTGGTAGTCAATTAATGAAAAAACTCGACTGAAAATTCGGTAGGTAAATTAGATGGCTAGTTAACCAAACACATGATCAACTACAATTTTCACAATGTACAGTTTTGATATCACTACAGGACCACACTGAATTTACCCAAGCAATTACTGATCATTGTTTTCGTTAGTGTGTTGGCTTACTAAGACGATAGCTCGGGGTTTAAACCATAGCTCTGATATCTTAAAAAAAGTAGTAGATAACAGCTAAAATGTACTTAGCGAAGGCACTCACCACAATCAACATGTAACAATGAGGCAATTGCTGTTGATCATTCAAGATTGAAGGTATAACACTGGCCTTTGAATGATCAATTCACAGCAATTTGTCTCATTCCTTAATAATATAAGAAAAACAAAATATATGTTCTGATGTCATAATGTACAGTCCTTTCCACAAAAATTCAAATACAATGCACAGCATTTAGTAGGAGTTTGCCCCTAAGTATTGGTCTCAATAAAAAAAAATTCACCCTTATCGTGTTTGTCGAATTAGTGTTGTATTTCGACATTTCTGTAAAAGAATAACAAAAATTTTGCTTGATTTCTTTAATCTACGCCAAATAGAATAGGTGCAAATGTAATTTTTGCTCCAAGAAATTTTAAATTTTACTCTAATTACAAGCGGAGAGAAGAAGACAATAATGTAATGAAAAATCTACCAATCTATGGGAATATAACATCTAATTCTCAATCTAGCAGACGAACACTGCAACCACTGTGTGTTCTAGTTTTTTTTTTAAAAACGTTGCATAAGTTCGTTTTGTGCTTAATTATTACAGGCATGCGGCCTATAAATTGGAAAAAAAAATTTATGCCAAAGATAGTTTTGTCCTCTACAGTTTTGAAAAGAAAAGTTTGGATCAAGAAATAAAAGTCAAATCGCAAACGAATGAGATTAAAACTGTTCTGATAGGAGTGGGATAGTATACGATTTTTCGATTTCAATTAGCTAAAACCGCTTATTTTGTGAGGTTCAACAAAAAATACATGAGTTAAAAAGAAGGGATGTGGGATGGGGGCAAATGGCTCTTCACGTGGTCAAAGGTTGGGTTGAAGGCGTAAAAGTCCCCAAAAAGCTCCACAACTGCCCTGGAGTAGCCCCTAGAGGGAAAAAGGAACACCGACGCCGACTAATGTTTTACCCCCAAGTTTTTTTCCAAACATACCTAACCCCTAATCTAAGCCTTTCTTACTTAATTTTCAACATCAGACATCAGATTTAAAAAGGGCTATAATATAAGAATTTTTTCAATCCACTGTCTAAATAAATAAAATCGTTATATTTAAAATAGGGTGCTGTGCAGAAGTTATCGGCAACAATTGACCACTTTTCACACGCTCTTACTATCGATAATAAACAATATTTGATTTGATCTTATTAGGATTCTTTTATAGAACTTTGTCAGCTAATTAACAATAGGTTTATTTTTTTGCTCGATCTAAGGTTTCTGTAAATGAGTCATCTAATATTAACCCCCTTATTCATAATATTTTTAGTTATCAAAATATATTGTTTTATACAACAAATTTATATGTAATTTATAACTCTATTATAAACCATCATTATTTGTTATGAATACTGCCATAAGAATTAGAAAAAATTAATAAAAAAAAAAAAAAATTGTTAAATTATTTCAAAGACATACCCCCATATTCATACAAAATTAAAATAGATTTGAAATTTATTTTAGAAAAAAATTGTATGGAAAATTTGATTTAAAACATTTGATTATAAACATATTTAATTTTTCTGAATACGGACAATATACACTAACGGCCGTATGTATAATGAAAAATTAGCAACTCGTTAGTATATGGGACAAAAAACTGGCAAATTTATCACCCGCTATAGACTGATATTATTAAAACTTCCCATACCCCCTATTTGATAACTAGTTAGAGAATCTAAAAAATGAAGAACTCGTACATTTCAGTAAGAATTTCCACGTATTATAATCACAAACGTAGCCACTGTGTACAAGGACCTTCTAATTTTTTTATTATTTTTTTTTAAAGTAAATGTGGATTTTTGTCGCTTTCCGTTTCTTCTGCTGGCAATTAACACAAAAAAAAAACAAAAACTTTTCACAGTCATTAGCACTCCTTTCTACCATGCTCACTTTTATCTAAAAACGAAAAAAAAAAAATAATAAAATCCTTTTATTCAATTATCATTAAAATAAACTTCATTTCATAGGCATAAATCTTCAATGAATTCATATAGATAATAATGGCTTGAACATAATGATGTTCAGTGGTAACAGCAAGGGATATGTTAAAAATGCTATAGCTGGTTATTGTTGCTGTTATAGGACAACAATGTTGCAACAGCAAGCACTACATGTGTAACAATTGCCAGGAAAAAAGAAACTACAAAATACGTACAATAAGAAATAAAAAACCAGTGTTGACTCCTCTGATCATTTCCTCCACTATGCCAGTAATACGAGTGAGTATGTACAGCAATGCAATTTTATTTTAAAATTGTGTTTTGATACTCGTACTCTAAATGTGATAGAGAATGTTAAGAAAGTCAGGAATTAACTTACACTTTATCTTATTTGTTTTTTATTTACAGTTTTTCTTTTTTGATAGCCTATAATACTTGATAAAAATGCTTTTGTTTGGTAGAAAAAAATTTATTTTTCTCTTTTTGTATATGCCCTGCATGTACAAGTTTTCTTTTACACTGTGGCTACCTTAGAACTTGTCGAAATTTGTTTTATTCGTTAAACATTGCTTTTAAAGCTGTTTTTATGGGATTGCCTGTGTGATAGAAATAACAGTTTATTAAGTCCCATTAGTATTTATAGGTACCATTATGCTCAAAACCATAATCAGATTAGAAAGGTGTTTTCATAAATTATAATTTTAAAAATCTAAATTCATATTTTAGTATTTTTGTTTGTAGAAAACATGCAACTTTTGTGTACTTTTTAAGTCATATGCAGAAAATTCGATAAAGAAGGAAGAGCTCGACAGAGACACATGGCAGATGAAAGGCCATGAAAGGATGTGATGGAACTGTAATATACCTATATCAACCCCTGTTGTTGCTTTGTAATGTGTAGGAGGGAGAGTCAGTTGAACAATTTCTTTGACGATATTTTGATCTTTATAAATCTTCCCCGCATGGATTTTTGTCAGTAAGTCCTAATTTAACCCTACGTGCTATCCTCAGGTCAGAATGTCGGATAAATATGAGTTATACCCATATAATGAGAAAAATGTCTTGTTTTTACTGTTCTGTTGTTACTACAACGGAATCTGTTCTGACGAAGTAGGAGTAGGTCACAAATAACCTCCAAATAGGCTCCGAGTGGGGTCGCTCAAACGGGGTATAATTTAATGGGCGCAAGACTCAATGTTGCTTTATCACGCATTTATGTGTAATATAATTATATGTAGAGGAGCGGACACCCTTGATGTTCTGGTCATAAGAATTAATTGTAATGTCCATTGGAATGATCACATATTTTGAGTGTCAAAAGAGGCATTCAAGTTCCTCGGCTTTTTAAAACGGTGCAAGAGTCAGAAAAAAACAAAGGTGTTACTTTAAAAATGCGAACCGCAAAGAAATCGGTTGCTGTGATTGGTTATTTAATGGTCAGTTTTATACCTTCACTACTCAATAATCCAGCAGCAAACAAGCCCAAAAAGCACGCACAGTAAATTTTAAATTAGAGGAAGAATAAAATATCATAATAATATTGCAGGGATTATTATTAGTTACTGCTCCTGTCCTCAATTAACTTTCTGGCATGGCAGACCCTGCCAGAGAGCTATTGCTCTTCGCCAGCTTAACCAGTTGAGTCCTTGCAGTGCAAACCTCTGCACCAAGGCAAGGTGAGAAATAATTTTGTATTGTTATAAAGTGTTATCTGTTGACAAGTTTAACTTCCATTTTATAAATACAAAGCATTAATGATTACAAATCTGTAACTTACAAAAAAGCGATTAAATTTTTATTAAATTTTCAAAAAACTATTTTGAAATTTTTCTATCACCTTTTAGAATCATATGTGGTTTCTTTTACACATCAAACACTTAAATGCAAGATTTTTTTAAAACATAAAAATTAACTTTTAAACACAGTTTAATGTGTAGAGTTGATTCAATACTCAACAGAGAATTTAATCTGTCGCACTACACCGACTATAAGGTCTTAGTCACTGCGTTTGTACCAATGCGAATATATTTTCAATATTATATTACGATTTAAATAAAAAATAACTTTTAAGTTGGTGCTGCATCTAAACTCGGTGCTGTATTTAAGCTTTTTTACAATTCTGTATCCATGGTTTGGGCGAGTGAAACTTTTAATTCCCTGTAGTCAAATATTTGCTTTCATCTAAAATTCTACTAAAATTGCATATTTTTGTGAATATAGTAATTTTTAGATTTTTAAATCAAGTTCTTAAAAAAATAAGCAAAACATACAAAACGTTTTGTATTTGCATTGGGTGCCTACTTTTAAAGAAGGAAGAGATAATACTGCATTCAGTTCAAAAAAAAAGTTACACTTTAAATAGTTTTATAACTTCATTTCCTATGCAAATATAGCAAACTGTCACTGATACCAAAATCAACAAAAAGATATTTTAATATCGCCTGAATTTACATGTTAAAAAATAAATAAAATTTGCATATGAATGTTTGTTTATAAACTAAATCTCCAAAGTGTCTCATAACTCCTTCAAACACAATAGAAATGTCATACACATATGTGGTGACTTTTAGCCAGAAATATTTTTCAGAAGGAACACCTTTAAGAAAACGTACTTTGGTGTGATTTCCACCTTCATGGCTTATACTTAAACATCTATTTGTAAGTATTTATAAGCCTATATAAATTTCATTATTTTTTGTTCTAATCCCACCTTGACATTAAATCTACGCATTTACGACTTTTGTTGTTATGCATTTGGTGATACAAAAGAAAATGTTTTTTTTCTGTTTCCTTCACTAGAGAACAAAACTTGCCAGATTTAACATTACCCACAATAGAAAACGAGAACACTACCACCTCCAGATTTTCATAATAATCTTTAAAAAATTTTGTAAAGTAGGGAATATTACTCGCACGCTACACTTAAAATTTTAGTGGTTCTTTGTTTGTATGCTCAACTTCACTTGAAGAAGAGATGGAATAGGAGGTTTTATACGATTTTAGCTACTGTGAAATAACGAAACATTTTAATTCTCTAGCTCAATTGTGTAGGGTATCACACCATTGCACAGTGGTCAATTTGGCTTCGCTAGCGGCATTTTATTCATAGCTTCCAAAATAAAGAAAATATCTTCAAATTTTTTTTTTTCTCAATTCAGAAAAAAATGAAACAATTTTTGGAAAAAAAAATTAAATTTTTTTTATTTTTAATTTTTTTTTTTAATTTTAAATTTTTTATTTTTAATTTTTTATTTAGTTTTTAATTCAATAAACATTTTCCACCATATATTCATATATAAAATAAAAAACAAATTTTCATTTTATATAAACTGCAGCTTGCACCTACCAACAATCCTTCACATGACACTTCCTCTGTAAGCCCTGACATCTTATTGACTTGCGTTTTTCTGCAGCACTTGGAAAGCTCTTTTTCCGGTCGTCCAATATTTTCATTTGCTTTTTTTTCCCAATAATACCAATGGTGTATCTAACCATTTTTGGTTAATTTTTTCGAAAAACACATTACTTCTGCCACAGGCCTTCCACTTTTGGATAAGCCTACTAGCAAAATTTCGCAGTTTCCTTTCAATTTCGCACTGTTCCTTCTCAGTATAGGTAATTTTGGTCAAAACGGTACCAAGAATATAATTTTCCACGGCGAGAAACTTCTTGGTGGGGATCGCTTCTTCATGCCATATTAAAAAAAGAGTGCGTTTTGTCACTGACATTTTGCCTACAAAGTACAATAAATTGAAGGCTCGCAGTAAATTTTGGACATTTTGGACACACAGTAGTTTACATATATAGGAAAATTTACAATTACACTGAATGCAGTTGAATTTTGTAAGTTCTACTCCACGAAAGACAGGTGTACGTTACAATGGGCGAGTTGCTAATACACTTAAACACGATTACGTTTTATAAATAACATAAGTATACACAGATCACAGCCACAGTTTTTTTTATATAATACATACCTTGGCGTTAGTATATAACAAAACTTTTAATAAAAATAATAAAATTTGCAAGTTTAACACGAATAGCAAAACGATGATCAAAAAGGCGGAAATATTTTGCACAACACTTGCAGAAACATATGCTGACTGTTCATCACCTGTAAGCTGAGCTTTTAAAAATCGATACAAATCTAGTGAATGTATTTGTTATCGATTGTTAAAAAAAATTAACGGTTTTTCAAATTTGAAAATTTGAATTTAATACCGCTAGCGAAGATAAATTGGCCACTGTGCATTGTCCTGAAAAGCATATTTGCTATTAGAATTTCTGGTTTTAAAATAACTTTTTTTTTAAATTTTATATAAATTGAGACCTATTTGCCCCCTGTTTCATAAATATATACTATATATAAATAAAACAAAATGTACTTCAAAAAGAATTTGATTTTCACCACTTCTGAATTAATACATGAATTGAATTCAATGTATTCCTAAATTTCTAAATAAAGAAATTAATTGAAGTTAAAAAAAAATAGCACGAAAAATAAGTTGGCAGGGCAAGTAATTTGCAGTAGTTAAGAAAAGGCAATAAGATTCCATGCATTATGCACAAATTCGATTTGTAAATTTCAAATTTTTATAAATTCTTGCACAAAGTTATGATCTTTAATGGCACAATATTCTTAGTCTTAAAAAGACAAGTGGTGTAAAATATATTGAGATGAAGTTTGGCTTGTTGTTTTACAAATCAATTTATTTTTAATATTTACTGAACGGACTTTATATGATTTCGCCAAAATTTGCCTCTGTACACGTATTTCGTCAAAAACACTTCTAATGTTGATTTGCAGATGTTCACATAAACAAAAAAATCCAATAAGGTTTTACCACATAATCGTGATGGATAATAATTCGTTAGATATTTACGTGAAATTTAACTTTTATTAAACATTTCTTAAATAAAACAATTGTACAGTGCACTGTATGCCATATGGCACCGTCCTTTTAGCACCACATATCAATAAGATAAACCCCAGCTAATTGAGTTACACACAAATTAAGTACTAACCATGTGGCCCATTGTCAGTTACATTCTTATCATCATCGTTTTTGAAGAGATATGGACCAATGATGGAATGGTTTCTACAAAAGCTTGTACAAATGCCAGAATTCTGCATGCTTATGTATCCATCCTACTAAAAATTAACATCATCGAAGAACAAAATTTTATATATTTTATATTGTTTCGTTTTATTGAGACCAATACTTAGAAATCAATCCCTACTAAGACTGTGCATTGTATTGGAATTTTTGTAGAGGGGACAGTACGTTATGAGAGAACATATATTTTGTTTTCTTATATTATTAAGGGCTTTATGAATGAGATAAATTGCTGTGAATTGATCATTCAAAGGCCAGTTTTATATCTTCACCCTTGAATGGTCAACAGCAATCGTTACATATTGATTGTTGTGAGTGCCTTCGGTAAGTATGTTTTAGCTGTTATCTGCCCCTTTCCAATAAGTGGCGCTTTTTTGTTTGTTGTTGTCAATAATTAAGGTGGAATAGAGTGGAATATCAACAGCGGTTTGTAGATCGATTTCTCGGAGGGGGAAATGGAAGTTAAATACCATTCGTTGAATTGGTGGCCGTTTGGTTTTGATTGCTGTACAAGATAAGTGTTCAAAGTATTAAAGTCAAGATCCTTTTGTAAAAGTTTGGGGGGGTCGTGGCACAGTGGTGGAGCGCTCGCACAGAAACTCACACGACCAAGGTTCAATTCCAGCGAAGGACAAAATTATAAAAATAAAAATTTGCGGTTTTCTAAAATTACAATTTAAATTAAAAATTAAATTAAAAAAACTAAAAAAATAAGAGATTCCCCCCCCCTCCAGCAAGACCATCAGCAAGAAACCGCTCTCTGACATTTCTAATCTATTCCACCAGAAACCAATGATCAGGAGTACAGCGCCACCTTCTGGGAAGATAACAGCTAATCTACTGAAGACGCTCACCACTCACATCCAAACATCCACCGACAGATGAGGCAATTGCTGTTTGATCATTCGAGGGTGAAGGTATAACACTGGCTCTAGAGTGTACAAATTGACAGCAACTTGTTTCATCAACAAAGAAAGGCGCAAAACATACAAACTTCTATAAAAAAAAAAAAAAAAAAAAAAAAAAAAAAAAAACCTATCAACCATATTCACATTCCAATACAATGCACTGCATGAGTAGGGGTTTACCCCTTGAGTATTGGTCTTAAAACAAAAAAAAAAAAAAAAAAAAAAGAGTGGAGAACAGCTACGAATTAATTAATTTATATTTTCTTCAATACTTCTCTATGCACTAGCTACATCTTTTTCAGTGTATATTGTTCATATCATCAATAAGAGTAAAGGTTGTGCTAAAATCATCCATTGCTATTCGAATTATGAACTCTGAGGGACTATAGTATATATTTATGCTATTAAATGAATATGGTTGGTACTTGTGGTGATCCAAGTATCTAATTAACACTCTTGCGCCGTTTTGAAGCGCTATCCTCGCTACCTTGTTAAAAGAAATGCTTATGCACTACATAACTATATCCAATACATTCGATTAAAAAAGTTCATAAGTCGATCAATGCTAACATCAGCCAGCTTCCTAATGTCATTAAAGAGAGTTTTACCCAAAGCTAATACTGTCTCTGTCTTTTCTTTTTCTGAAGTTGAGATGAATATAGTCCAATATAACGAACTATGCTAAAAAAAATGTCGACAATTTGCGACAATTGTTCTGGTATAAGCCTGCCCATAGTAATAATTTACCAAAAAAAAAAAACAGATATCAGCTGCTAAATCGGTTGCCAACCTAATTTTGTGGCCCTCTAAAAAACAGACTCATTAATTTACTAAAAAAAATATTTTGTAGAGTATTTTTATTCGAACTACTATAACTTTTTTTACTTTTTGTTTCCAAATGCTGTTTTTTTTTTGTATTTTTAATCTTTTAAAGCATTCAAAATGTCTCTTTTGTGAACTTGTCTGGTGAATTGATTTCTCTTCAGCTAGAGTACTCTTACGTATGAATGTGAACGTACGTATGAGTTATTCCACATTAAGAAGGTATAACAAACAATTTTGTAGAATTTTTTGGCAGCTTGAAATAAATCCAGAAAACAAAAATTGAGAATAGAGTTCAAGTACGGGGAGGTGTTTTGTCTTTATTTTTTTTCCTATTGCATGTAAAATATTAGAGAAAAAAGTAAATGAAAGATCACCCAAAATATAATTTGGGTTTTGCTATTTCGCTGTGTAAAAGTGTTTCTATATATCAAGACTATTTTTATACCTTGATGTATAAGAACATACATACATACATACATAATTGGCCATTATAACCCTGTGTCAGGTTTACGGCCTAGCTTCTCACAGCACTGTGTGTTAATATTTGTCTAAGAGTATCGGGACCTACAGTTTAAAGTCGATTCCGAACGACATATTTGATAAGCGTTTTCATGAAAATCAATTACTCCCAGAGTTTTTGCCAGAAGACTGATGAGAGGTAGTTGCCGAAAAAAACATTGTTTTCATATTTCTTTTTTTAAAGATGTCAGAGCAGAGATTTGAACCCGGCGCTATCGTCTTAGTAAGCCATCACACTAACCACTATACCACGGCGAATCCGTTCGCATAAGAAGTCAATACTTTACATATCAAAGCGAACTTCAATCATTGTGAAATGAAACAACCTTCGCTGATTCAATTTTATTAATATACTGGTCTAGTTGTTTTTTTTTTTTTTTTGTTTTTTTTTTTTGCTTTTGTAAGGCTGCAAGTATGTACAAATATTATTGGATGTAAAGCTGGTATATGAGATGTTTGTTATTTTGTCGCAATTTTGTGGCAGTCAGCATGTAAATAAAATATGCATGTAGCACGCATAAGCGTATCAAATTTAAATGAATTTATTTCTTTAACATTTTGTTTTATTTTTATTTTTCAAGAGAATAAGAATTTATTTATAAAATATCTTGAATAGAACTCTGTTGAGTATATGCATGATTGTGTATTTGTGTTATAGTTTTACTCTTTTTCTAGCCACATTTTAATGTTCCTCAACGACTAAGTTGTGTTTTTTTTTTCTTTTTTTGCAATAGCTTTAGTTCTTCTGGCTGTTCTTCTAGTTATTATCGGTGTTGCGTTGCTATGTTTGTAAGCCTTCAACTGGCAATAAAAGTTTATAAACTGTAGAAAAATTCTCAATTATAGGCAGAAATAGTGTCTATAAATTAAAAAGAAACACATGAGCTGCAACTTTGTATACAAATTGATTTAATAGCAGACAGACAAAAAAAAAAAAAAGTAAAATAGCAGTCAAAAAATGTTTCAAATTTTGTTCTGCTTGTTTTTGTTTTACTTTCATATTTGATTTGTGTCTTTTTATCATTCAACATGTTCTACAACTTTATTATGGCAACTGGTGGTTTGATAAATAATGGTTCATGCTTTACAAAAAGGTTGGAGATGTTGAACTTATTGTATTGATTTTAATAAATGCGTTTTTAATTTGTTGGCTATTAAAGGATATATTTCTTGAGCTTTTAATATAGAGTCAATAGTTTCCATTAATTGCATACGAAAAAAGGAAGACAAATTTATTATGTTGTTTGTTTTATATTTTTGTTGTTGTTAAAACAAATAATTAAGATTCTTACTTACCGTAAAAATGTTACTACGAATGGTCCTTCAAAATTCGTTTTATATGCAAGGGTTCTTTATTGTAAACTAAAACACCGATACGTTTCGATTTTAAGGCTTTCTTTAAACTCTATAACATTTAATATACAACTCACTCAAAACCCTAATGTGTAGCCCTATTGAAAGTTATAATGTTTTATCGTAGAAATTTCTATTGCCTCTATGTACTAGTTTTTACAATTGCATTTACAATTTTTAATTTTTATAATTTTAAACATACTTGATTTTTCTACATTTATTTTGTTTTTGTATTAATTTTTGTATATAACTTCAGTATTAAACACATAGACAGCAGGAAGCAGATATGAAGATGATTGTTTTAAAGGCAGCACAGCAAAACCCTAGATAAACACCTTTGCTGCTGTTGCTCAACTTAGGAAAATTTCTACTCTTTTAAGGCAGCAGAAAATTGATTAGTGATGTTAATACAATATTAATTTTTAAATAAATACGAGTTTTAAAATATATTTATATTAAAAAGAACATACAATATTAGTATATCAGAATAATTGACCATTGTTAGCTTTAAATATCGCAAGTAGATGGTGTTTATTTTGTTGCCCATTACGCTATTGAACTTCCCTACCGATACTATTTTTGCTCTGAGCAAAATTACGCTATAATTTTTCAACATCATATTCTGTCAACATACGATGTGTAGTTCTTTTTGAAATGTCTGTCATTTCTTTAATACCATTTTGTGAATTTTGGGGTGTGGACACTGCTAATGTAAACCAATGCGATGTTTATCTTAGGAGCTCATACGAACTTGTGTGAATTCTACCTTTACCCAATATTTTCTAGTCGAAAACGAAGGAATTTTAAGTTTCGTAGAGGAATTTAATAAAAATCATCATAATTTTATGAAGCTTTATGCTCTGAACACATCGAATAGTACAGTGGCTATGTAATACTTGAAATATTCAGAGACTTAATTTGTTTCAAGGCTGCAACAACGAAGTAAGCATTTGATCTGTAAGCTGGTTATTATTTTCAGCTGGTATTTCTTTTTATATTTTTTTGTGCATTGAGTTTTTAAAACATCTATTTAACGTATTTTATTATTTTAACACCACTAACTTGTACAGTAGCCTAGTGGGTAGTATTCTAGACTGTTGTTGAGAGGATTGTTGGTTCGATTCCGATCAGAGACTCTAGGCTGCGACACTACACGAATAAAAGGTTTTAGTTTTAGATAATTAGAACATAATATTTATATTGTAATGTAATTAAATAAATTAAAAAAAATAAATAAATAAAAAAATTGTATATTTTGGTATTTTCGCTAAAAACAAAAATTTATCCTTTTACAGGCTTTTATGTAGTCTCAATAAATTTGTTATAATTAGCATAAAACAAAACAGAGTTTAATATACATATTTATTTAAATTATTGTTTAAATGTTTTTTTTTTTTTTTTTTTTTTTTTTTTTTTTTTTTTTTTTTTTTTTTTTTTTTTTTGTATACATACTTAGTTTATACAAGGCTTCTTAGACTAACAATGAAAAACAAAAGCCAGATTATTAAAAATATTTTATTTTTCACTTAAGGGGGGGGGGGACTTCTTATTTTTAAATTACAATTTTTAAAAAGTCGCAAACTAAGTTTTCCTTTTTCATCTTTTCTGGTATTCGAACGTGAGCCGTTTGAGTACCACACACCCCCAATGATGAAAAATAATTTTCTTGTGTTGTAAACCATTTCGTTCTTTTTTCTAATTATTAACTTCAATTGATCGAGATATTTCTTCACTTTTCTAATTCAAGGAAACCGTTTGGCATCACTTTAACAGCCGATTGAACTGTTTTGCCTTATTTGGTGCACATCCAGAAATTTTAGGTGATTGTTTGGATTACTGTCTCTCTCCCTGTGGCTTCCGGTGTATACTGATATAAACATCATGCAATAGTAATGAGACGAGGTTTTATTTCGCTTAAATTGACCCAAATAATCTTTAGAAACTTTCACTGGAATTTTTTTATATTTGTCTATTTTGTATTGCCTCTATAAATCCAAATTGTAATGATATTATTCAAGACCTGGTAGCAGCACTAGGCCCATTACTGATAATGAAAAACTGGTAAAAGGGGGCGTAATTTGTAAAAATATATGTACGATTCCTGTTACTTTAAAATGGTAACAATTACATGGAAATGTATGTTGAATTTGAAAATAAAATTTCAACAAATGGTTGAACTTGGAAAATATATTCAGTTCATAAGGAAAAAAGACTGGTGAGAATAACATTCAAATATAATTCACATAATCTATTTCCAATAGATTGTGATATAAATATAGATATGAAAATATGAATATGTATAACACAGAGAACTCTGATGAGACCTTTCGTAGCTGGGTCGAAAACTAGTTCAGTTCTGCTAGTGTTGTTACACATATTCCTTAACGGATGTTGCTTCTCGATAGGAATACCAGGTCTTGAATACTATTATTAAAATTTGGATTTATAGAGGCAATACAAAATAGACAAATATAAGAAATACATATTTCCAGCAATACAAGAATGAAAAATGGAATTTTTTTTGTTGAACTCTTAAGTAATGCGGTACCAATGTTGCTGAAAGCTTTCTTATTCGTAATTCTTGATGTGAAATCGAACATACTCAACCATTAGGGATGCCTATGGCATTACCTACTTCACCCATACCTACCCTACTTCACTCGTCGATCATCTAATAACATGCTATGCACTTTAGCTATGATTTCTGTTCGTGATGCAGTTTAAGAATGTCCCCTTAATTCATCATCTTCAATGTCTATACGCTCACCTTTAAATTTAACAACCCTTACTGTTGACTATGAAACAGCACTTCTCAATTTCTTGTCTCGATAAACCTTTGCTATATCCAATTTGAAAAAGACAGTCGGGCTTCTTTTATGACCGACTGATTCTATTCGATTGAGTTCCCAGATATAACTTAAATTTTATATGTGTTTATATGACGGATGGAAGTTTCCATTATAAGAAGCTTTCTGTTGTTTATACCCCATCACTATACCAGGCTAAGAACATGTTTAACTTCACTCATATACAAATATTTCGCTTTTAATTGAACTATATTTGATATTAAGTTTGTAAAGATATGAAAGCACTTTAGTTGTGATCTTTGTTCAAAGGTTTCTTTTAAGCCTAATAAATCTTAAAGGCCACAAGTAATCATTTAGCATAAAAGAGAAAAATTTCCCAGGAAAGATAAAAGTTTAAACGCTTTGCCATAATTTTACCACTAAATCCTATCATAATAACAAATACTGTTTTAGAAATTTCTATTTAAAACTTTATTTTCTTTTCTTTACATACGACTATTTTATAAATTTTAATATTTCAATTTATAAACATTAGCACTGCCTTAAAACGGTTTTTCATATATGTACTTGTATAAGCATTTTGTTGTTATCTCATCAATTGAATTTTCCACCAGCTTAGACGAGTAAAATAAAAAAGAAGTAGTTGGCCTGTGTCTTATAAATGCGTTATTTATGAGTTGCAATAAAAATTCCGAAAAAAATTAAAGGCACAGCCAACGCTAAGCTCTAACAAAAATGAGAAAAAAAAAGAAGTAAACAAAACAAATAAATGCTTAGCAAAAACACATTTAGAAATACACTAAAAAAAAAGAGCTAAAAGGAAAAGAAAAAGGAATAGAAAAAAAAAACAAGAATATAAAGATCAAATAAATTTTCCACATACTATTTGAACCTTTGAACTTTTAAGAACGATATAAATGTTGCACCACATGCATGTGGCATAGTTACCATCATAATTTATTGATAAGAAGACACTAAAAAGAACTACAACTTTATTGATACCATTTCGTAGAAAAAAAAATACGTTCCTGGTTAGTAAGCCTGACTGGTAGTGCTAACATTGCGGCACAAAAGACTATTTTGAACCATTGCAGTTCTTCTTGCCTCTTATTTTGCTTTTGATTATTTTTTAAGGAGTTTGAAAGTTTTCTTTTCGCTTACCTTAAGCAATTATGGATTTAAGTTGGTGTTTTTTTTCTCTTTGGCGTTCTTTTTTGTGTACGAGTATTAGACAACATTTTAAGCTGCTTTGTGTAATTTTAAGCAAACAACCAGTTTGGGCTTTTCTTTAAACTCTGTTTTTTTTTTTTTTTTTGCTGTGCTGTTTGTCAGTTCTATTGCTTTTTCGGCAAAAAAGAGTAAAACTTTAAAAAAATTAAAAAAAAAACACCGATAACTACTTTTTTTTTAGTTTTAGTTTTCTCAAATGTGTAAGAAAAGTTTAATAAAAAGAGAATTTTCTTTATTGTTGTATTTGCGTTTTTTTTTTTGCTTTCCTTGTGGTTATATAGGTTTTTGTTAAGATATGCAATATTAGTTTGTTTGGTGTTGTTGTTTTTGTCGTATTGTACAAGTTTGAAAAATTTGCAAAACCATTCATTAGCATTGCCTTAAGCTGCAAAATGTGCAAAACATGAAACCATCACCATTACTAAAGAAAAAAAAAGTTACGTCGAGGAAAAATTGTTCAGTCCCTGTATACTGCACATATACATATACATTTATGCATAAAATATACAAAAATTCTTATAATTCTGTGCAACCTGACAATTGAAATTCGTATGTATTAAAACTCTTATTACTGCTGCTGCTGCTTCAATCTCTCTCTCTCTCTCTCTCTCTCTCTCTACGTTTATAATATTTTAAATTTGTTATGGTTTTAGTAAGAGGTTTTCTTTTTGAAAATTATGTTTTACAGTTTGTTAGATATTTTTGTTTCATTTTTTTTATATAGAATTTTATAGTTTGTTTATACGGCCTTTAGCTAAAAAATCTTAATGCACAGATACCATCACAATTTTTGCTATATATTTTACAAAGTTTTTTTTGCTTATTGTTTAGTTTAATATTTGATATATATGTAAAATGGTTCATATGTTTGACAAAAAAGGTTTTAAAATATTTATTAGTTTTTACATAAATTCTCTACAATTCATCAAATTTTGAAATTTTATTAAAACGTTTGTTTCTTAAGTCTTTTGTTTTACTTCGTACAAAAATGAAAATTAAAAATTTGTATTCAATTTTTGTGTGGATCTTTTATCTCTATATATATAAAAGAAAGTGGCGTTAGTTTATAACTTTTACTTTTATAACTCAGGAACGCCTGGACCGATTTCGATAATTCGTACCAATTCGGAATGGTCTCTGGACAAATAAGAAGAATAGGAAAAAAAATTTCTAAAATATTCCAGAAAAATAAAATTATAAAGAAAATTAATTTTCCCATACATTTTGTATGGAGTGGATGTCACAATGTCTGTTACAAAGCTTCTCCGAGATTGTCTGACAGATTTTTATAAAATTTTGTCTATATATTCAGTAGGGCTGAATATTTTTTATATCTCCACGCCCACTTCACCGTTCACGTTTTCCGTGAACTTAAAATCATACATTCCCCATAAAGCCTTTAAATATGGTACGAATGCTTCAAACACTAGCTTTTATGATACAGATTAATCCGAGCGGGATAAGGGTAGAGGAAATGGTATTCCCGCAGAAGGTAGAACGCATTTTATCGCACTTTTAAAAGCTTTCATAAAGCACATAAAGCTTTCAAGCTTAGTATAAATACTTAGAATTATATTTTTTAGGGGCAGGGGAAGTTATTTCCCAAAATAGGTAAATTGTCTTCTGTCGTTTATTTAAATAGTTGTTATACATAATGCCTTTAAGCTTGGTAAAAACAGCGAAATTATGTAGTATGACAACAAAACGAAAAATATCGTTTATCACAGAGTTCCTGGATGATATTTTCTTCATTTATTCAATAGTTTATTTATTATTTACATTTTCATATTGTTTTGTAAATAAAGATAAATTATCTGCACCGATCTTCCTTCCTGTACCTGATTGGTCTCAATAGAAAAAAAAAAATACCATGAACGGTTTACCAATTCATCATTTAATTCAATTAATTGTATACAGTTTAAACCGATTTGTGGTAATTATATTGTCTTGTTTTCTTCGTGCTAATAGTGCTAAATAATATTGATTGTTGATGGTAACGAATGGTAACTCTGTTCATTCCAAAATACTTATATCATAGCCTTGACTACGGACTGTCGCGTTCTTGTACGTTTTAGATTTGGCTCATCACGTTCTCTCTTTTTGTTCATAGTAAATTCGGCTTTGGCGTCTAGTGACGAGGTAATTTATTGATGACAAGATGACTTCATTACGGTTGCATATAATTGCTTGAAGTCAACAAGACAGTACTGCTTTTAATATATCGCTCATTTGAGAGAAGTGTGGCATAACTCAAAAAAAGCGATTCTGAGCTAAACACATTTAAAGATTTTAATTTGGCCTTAACGTATAGGAAAAGTACTAGACACTTTTGGTCTCCAATCAGTGAAAAAAAGGAATAAAAATATAATTTTTAGATATATTTTATATTTTAAATTAAAATTCGTCTCATATTTCTACATTATTAACTCAAAAAATGTGTGCATAACTGTGTTACATTTGGTACCACTGACAATAACGTATTACCCACACGGCTATTATTTTTAAGTCTTTAGTTTTTACTGAAATAATTTTGTTTCTAAGACTTACACCAGTATTTTAAAATTTTTTGCTACTGTAGTGTAACTAAAAGTGTCTTTGTACCGCTTATAGTGTTTTGTTTGTTTTTTTTCTCATGCCTTTACATCCTTTGTTCTACTTCATTGATCGCTGGCTTCGGTTTTCATCTTTCCGTTGTTTGATTTCAAATTATATGTTTCTGTTCGAAAACTATCAGTTTAACGCCTTTGCCTTAAAGTGTTAAATTACTAAGTTCACAATAATTCTTCGTTTCTGTTTCTATTTTTGTTCTTTTTTTTAGGAAAACAAATAACTGGAATAAAAAGATCTGGAATTTAACAAAATATTTTTTAAATTACACTTTAAAGGCATATTAAAATTCTGCTGAAAAAAAATTAATAAGCCATAACCGGTAATCCAAGGTTAAAAGTTAACTGGGTCAGCATATATAGATCTATACACATACATATATATTTTTGCTAAAAGAATAAAAGTTATATTTATAAAGAAAACTATTTTTGTAAATTAATCGCAGAAACAAAATTAATAGAAAGCAATTTAAAGGGCTTCTTTAAGAAACATTTACGCTTAACTAAAATATCGGATTGTTTTGGGCTAAAATATTGAACTCAAGAGAAACATATTTTTAAATTCTTACAGATATTTCGTGTGCCGCAGTACCAAAACGTTGATTTACAGCGTCCTCGTGCTAAAGTTCTTTGTTTTCCTCGGGGAATAAAAGCTTTTGGTCTGTCGTTAAGAAAATAATGAATAATGCTAGTTCGATTCCAACTCTTTTACAAAATGACCAAGCATTCATGAACCCGGTTGAAAAGCTAATCTTTTAGCTGAACTATTTGCAAAAAAATCATGTTTGCCGTAAAGCATTCAACCGCTGCCTGTGCTAGGAAGATTATCAGTGACTATCACTAATATATTCTTTTGAGCTCGTGCTGTCAAGTCTTCTGGGCCGTATGGTATAGCAGCACTGGTCTTGAAGCGGTGATCATCGGCGCTTGCACGTCCATTGGCTAGCCTTTTCAGTGCGGCTTATCGTGCCGGTGTGTATCCATCTAACTGGAAGTTTGCCAATGTAACGCCAATCCCTAAAAAAGGTGAGGCTAGTAATCCTAAAAATTATCGCAGTATGCTCAACACTCTCCAAAGTTATGGAGATAATGGTAAACCATCACCTTGTGAAGCATTTAGAGACTAATGCCTGTATTCATAAAAACTATTTTAGGTTTATTGAGGGTTTTTTTGACAAGTATTGCATAGAAATTTGTCAAATAAGTCCTCAATAAACCTAAAATAGTTTTTATGAATACGGGAATAATAGTCCTAAGTGATCGTGAGTATGGCTTTTGTGGTGGCCGCTTCATTAGTGACATGTTTGTAAATTTTCTTCAGCAGTAGAATAATTAACTCTTTGTTTATTGATTTAAAAATTTTTCTTTATTTACATAAAAAAATCATAAAACCTTTCTTTTTTTTAAATTTCTCAAGATCTGTATAAATCTACAGCTAAAGGCTAAACAAAAAATTTAAGGTTTTTTTACTTCTTTTCGTTTCATTTCCTGACACTATTTATGCCCTAACTAACTAACAATTTTCATAAGGAATTTTAAACACAAACATGCAATTCAAGACAAAAAAAAATCATAATTTTCCGCCATTCACTTCAAAATTGATTTAAAGTTTAGAAAATAATAAAAGAGAAAATTTGCCACTTTTAGATATGAAACAAAAAAGAAAAAGTACTAAAAAGCTGACATCACGTTTATGCAAAATATTAATGGCACAAAATGTAATACAGAAGGTATGGATGAAAACAAATAAATTTAAAAAGCAAAAAAAAAAAAAAAAAAAAAAATTCTAAGCTTTAGGGGTTAATTTGTTGAGCATTTTTTTTCTATTAAAAGATTTAGGAAATCTGAAATTTTTTTTATTGTCACCATGAAGATTAAAACAGAAAATCATCTACTAAATGAAATCAAAAATTATAGCATAACTTTCGCTTAATTTTCATCTTAACAAGAGTACGAAGTTGTAATCATTTGGAATCATTGTAGCAATGCCCTCCTTATTTTATTCACCACATTTATCTTTCTTAACCTGTAATTGCAAAAAATCTTGGGAATGTTATAGGAGTTATTATCTTCTTTTTATTAAAGTAGAAGCAATAGATTCTTACAAATTAGAACCACTTTATGCACCGGGCAATTCGAATTTCTGAAAAGTTCTGGACATTTTTTTTCTAAGAAAATTTTAAAATTTTAGCAACAATTTTTATTTGGTAACTTCTAGTTAATAGAACATATTACGTTCATAGAAAAATCTTTAACATACAATCAGGTATGAACACTTTACTTTGAACTTCAGTTATCAACGGACCCAAATTTGTACAAAGAAATCAAATTTCACACGCTTTCCACCGACTGGTACACACCACGAATAACTCGGAGATTTGCTGTTTTATTTTAATGAGAGAGAAAAAAATTTGTAGTAAAAATACAAACAACAAAATACACAACATCCAGAAATCAGAACCTGTAGTTCTAATTTTAGAGTGTCCAATATATTGAAATGTCAGGTTCTAATATCGGGACAGTTCGAATTTGCGACGGTTCGAATTTGGGAGATTCTAGTGTATCCTTAAAATTATAGTTTATAATGTTCTACAATGTATTGTTTTTAATATTCAAAGGAGTCTAATCTTGTTTTGTCATAAAACGCCTTAATTGAATTAAAACTAATTTTTATTTAAACAATTTAAATTATTTTTTACACAAAGAAGAAAATGGAATCTGAGAAGATATAATTCCTTCCAATCGAACTGAACATAAGCATTTTCGACTCCACCATTTACAGAAAAGCAATTGTTTTGCTAGAGAAAATTTCAATTTCATTCAATTTAGATTTAATTTATAGATCGTACCTGACTTCTAATTAAATTTAATAAAAAGTTGGAAATTCTATTGAATTACAAATCAAAGAGTAAACTGAATAATTAAATTTAAATTATTTTTTTCAGCTTTTAGATAAGCAAAAATATTTATAAGTTTTTTAATATTGCACCCAATTTTATTGTACTCCGTTATAGTTTTGATATTGTGCATTGCCCCATACTATATAATTAATTTTATTTAAATAGAATTTTATGCCTCCATTAACCTCTTATTAGCTAAAGGGCGTTTTTGTGGATCAATTATAATGATCAAAAACAATTTTTATTAATAAATTTATTTAATATGAAATTTTCCAATTGCAATCAACACGAAATTGACATTTAAGATCATTTGTTATATTCATATGCACGTATTATATAATTATTTTTTTTGACAAACTGTTTTCCAAAGCGTCATAACTAAATACAATATTTGTCAAAGACGAAGAATTTATGAAAAATAGATTTTCTCTTAAAGCAAAAAAAAAAAAAAAAAAAAAAAACAAAAAATCACAATAAACTGCACTGTCGTTAAGTCATTTAAGAAGATTGTAAATGGGCTTTATTGCATTACAAAAGAAAAAAATTATACAAAATATGTACATAAAGGTGTCCCTCGAAATGCTTGGTGGTTACTTTGAAGACAAATTTCGCATTACGTGATTCGCTTTTCAGAAGACTTAGTTTTTATTATTCTAGAGCTCATGTTTCCAAAAGTTATTTCCAATATAGAATGCAAAATTTGTGAAATAATCCATGTGAACCATGAAACAATGGTTTCCATTTAATATTTGGCTATTTTCACCTCTAATAGTGGCTCTCTGGAAGGTGAACTATTCTGTAGGACAGAATAAAGTTTTCTTAATTTTTCTTACTCGTGTATTTCTCTTCTTATTTTATAATTATTTTCTTTAATACTGCGTATTGTAGATTAATTTTCACCACTGCTCAATCTATGTGTCTAAAAAACTTTACTTTGACATCTAAAGCAAAATATTTTCTTTGGTATTCAAAGATATCTACGAGAATTAAATCGATTTTGCTCATCAAATATATAACTTTGGGTTTTATGACACCAAAGTTTGCTTTTTATTCACTTTTGCAAATTCAATTCTTAGAATATTAGATTGAGACTAAGACATCCATAAATATGAAGCTTTTAATTTCAAATAATAACAAAGACACTTAGGAAACAATTTATTTACTAATAATTCCTTTAATGATAATTAAATATACATGCTCAATAGTATTCTGAAAGGAAAAACAGCTACATCCTTGCGTCAAATTATCGCATTCGTCATCGGGTAAATATTGTACAATCGAAATTCGTTATTGTACAAGTACTGTCGAATTTTCAAATGTACACATGCGATAACGAGTATCGTCCACAATCGAATAATTACCCTACGGGAAACCGCTTTCTTTTTAATTTCTTTATATCGAAACCGCGTAGCATAAGAACCATGTTAAACGAGGGATACCTGTACCTGTGTATTTATATTTGTAGATATAAAAGAAAGAAAATCAAAAAAAAAAAAAAGAAACAAAAATAAATAAATGAAATATTAAATTGGCAATGATTGTACAAGTACTTAAAACATAAAAATGAAAATAAAAAAACAAAAACCTTCTCATAAAGTGCGCAGGCGTTTTTGTATAATAGTTGTTATTGTACTCTTAAGACAACCTTAAAAGATAAACTGTAATAATAAAAAAAAAGAAAAGAAATCACATAAAGAGCTAACAATCAGTAGTTTTTAAAGTCAATTGTATTTAACCACAATGAACCCAATTAAAAATAATAATTTTTTGTTTTCTTTAAGAAAATGAAAAATACAGATTTAGCAGAGAACAAATAAAGGCTTTAAAATTTACACAAATATCTATGAGTATATATATTTATGTACTATGTGCAAGTACTGCGATTGTTAGGAGCCTTATATTGAATTATGTAAGCATGGTAGGGTTCTCAAGTACACTTAGAGGCTCAATGATCTTCGATGATATCTTTCCTCCACATTCTTATGCAATATCTGAAATTCGACATACAAGAGTGTAGCAAATGCCCTCCCTTAAGCTGAAATTTGCCGAAGAAGTATGAGAACTCATCGGCATTCCTAATAAAATAAACTATGTTACGAATCATCATTTACGTTATTGTACGAAAAACAAATATGTGATACGTCAATCGATTGAACGGAAAGCAATCGTAGTGCATTCTTTTAATTCACAATTATAATTAATTTGTTTGTTGGTCAATCACGTTTAAATGACTAAACCCATTTGAAATTTGTAACATAGACAGACACAGCTACCGATAGTGTAAAAGCGTATGCTTTACTTTTTCAAAATTGGAACTGGGGATGGTACCCTCCATACAAACTTTACATTGATTCTTTTATACTTTGAGAACGGCTAAAGATAAAGTTTCGAAACTGAGTCTAAATAACTTAAAGATCAAGGCAAATCATCAGCCAGTAAGTGGACAAAGTTGAACAGGTGCTTGTCGCGCTTTCCATACAAAATACATACAGATTTTTCTATATCTTTAGAACGGCTGAAGTTAAAGTTTCTAAACTTGGTTTGAACGACTTTACGGTCAAGGCAAATCATCAGCCAGGTTAAACAGATGGGCATGGTGCCTCCCATACAAACTAAATACTGATGTTTGTATACCTTGAGAACGGCTAAAGCTGAAGTTTCTAAATTTGTTGTATGAATTTTAATAGCATAAGATCCTAATACTGGTATTCTTATAAAAATTAACATCCGTTAAGGAATATGTACAAACGCTAGCAGAAAAATGTATAATAGTTTCTAAATTTGGTTTGAACGCCTTTATGGTCAAACGAAATCATCATTCAGAAAGTGTGTGAATTGGACAAGTAGGCGTGGTATCTCTCATATATGTTAAATATTAATTGCTTTATATTTTAAGAAGCGCTTAAGCTAAAGTTTCTGAATTTGGTGTAATCGATTTCGATTCAATATCAACAGTCGAAAAATGAGGGCAAATGGTATTGAGCGGAATAGCGAAGAATGCTGAAGTTCAGCTAGTATTTAATAAATCACACATAGTTTACAAAGAAAGTGGCGTTGTTATTAGCTTGAGTGAAAACGAACAAGACGAAACAACTCTAGTCCAATAATGTCATTTTGTAAGTGCCATGCTATGAGGCGAAACATTAATTAACGACGTTATTTTTTTAGCTGATCTCATTGCCTGCAACTCATAATAACTCGACATGATCTTTACCTAACGTTTGTAGGTATAGGTATAGGGTATTTTTTTATTCTAATACTTCTTTTTGCCAAATATATTTACTTTGTTCAGGAAAAATAAAATGTGGTTACTGTTTAAATAAAATGAAAGAGAAAATTTAAAATCTTTTTGTAGTTTTTAAAAAACTAAAAAAAAAAACATCAAATCAATAATGAAAAATTATGGCTTAAAAAATAGTTGATACTTTCAATTTCACTTTTTCTCTGATATGAAGAGTTTTTTTTTTGTCTTCTTTCCATCATAATTTTGTGGATTTATTTTCTTTAAAACCATTCATTATTAATTTTATAAAAGCACCGATAGTTTCGTTTTCTATTGGTTTTGTGTCGTTTGCTTTGGTTTTGTTTTCTTTTCCAATCAGTACAATTTAATCTTTTTAATTGCGATGGTTTTAGGATGATAATTTTGTTTACATTCCAGTACATATTGTTGCTATAACTTTGAAAATTGTTAGTAAATGTTGCACGAATAAAGTTGTTAATAAAAAATAACAAAAACAAAATTTGTTTATCACAGATTTTTTGTTTCATACAAAAAACTGTTGGGGGACAGAAGTATTAGCTGAGAAAAAAAGTGGGTGTTTTTCATGGTGTGTGTGTGCAGTGTTTGGCATTTAAAACATGTGAGACGAAAGTAATTTTTTAAACCTTTTTTTAAGTTTTATATAAAAAAATACACACACACACATACCTAACTTTTGTTAGAAGCAAAGCACAACCACTATATAAAAATGAAAGTTTTTTTTAATTAAAATCTTAGATTTTTAACACTGATTTCAAAAACAGATATATTTTTTAATTTTAATTTAAAGTGCTATTGAAGCGTGTTGGCAAAAAATAATTTGGCTCGTTTTTTACATTCACAAAGAGGAGTTGTTAAACATGATTAGTTCGATTAAGACTTTTTGTTGCATGATTGGTTAATACTTGATAGGTAATAATTGAGACAAATATCCAACAATTTTTTTTTTTAACTCCATCATTTATAAGTGACAACATTTGTGCTGATTTTGGTAACACCTTAAAAAAAGGCGTCGAACAAAACTGATCTATGTAGAAGGAACGGATTTACATGGTAAATGTAAATTACAGCAAAAAAGAAGAAAAATGAATTTTCAATCACCAATTAAATAGTTTACTGATATTGCTTTACAGACTATATATTGAGTATTAATTAAAAATAACCAATTTATAGTTTGTCTACAAAAAAAAAAAGAATTAAATAATTAAATCAATTTAAATTTTAATTGTATTAACAAAAAACAAGACAACATGAGTACACATCCCTATTTATGTGTTTAAATTATGAAAAAAACTGTATTAACTGAAAAGTTAACAAAAATTTTTCCTGGCAAACACTTTTCTGTAGTTTATGCCGGGCCATTAAGAACGTGCTTGGTCTGGCGTTAATAAAATGCAACAACACACATTTAGCCTTCATCAATTCTAACCATTTAATTTAATTGCTGGCATTAGTCTCGTTAAATATTTTTAGATGATGTTGGAATAGATTGTTTGACCAGATTCTAAGCTCGAAATGAGCAATTTCTTTCCAAACGTACAGTATTAATTATCTTGGTGATAATCATGATCTTCGACACTAAATTTAAAGCTTTACATATATAATTGACCATAACAACTCGTTTGAAGGGTTACGTCCTAGCTTTTCTCAGCACCAATATTGTGTGCGTCAATTTTTCTCCATGAGTATCGGGCCCTATAGTTTAATGACGATTTCGAACGACAGACTTGAGAAGCTTATTCACGACAATCATCTAGTCTTAAAGCTTTTGCTAGAAGACTGTTAAGAGGTACACACCGAAAGGAATATTTATATTTTATTTTTTGTTTAGATGTCAGAGTTGGGTTTATAAATGCCTTAGTAAGCCAACACGCTAACCAGTAGAATACGGCGACTATACAATCTTTTTTAATAATTAGAATAAATTGCATTTATTTCTTAAATAATTTAATAAAGTTAAACGTTTTCGCATTACTCACTTATAATTTAATTTAAATTTACTCATGTTTGCAATAATAAATTATATACTTATAAATAAAACAATGGGCCTACACACAATCATGTAAATATTTGACATTCAAACAACTTTAAATTATATTATTTACAAAAAATTCATTTTTTTACAATTTTTATTTGATCTTTTAAATTTGCTCTCGGTAGAAAAATAACAGAAATGAAATGAAACTTTTAACGCTTAAATAAAGCTATAAATAATTGTCTGTACATACTTATTTATACATACAAGATAATATTAATATAAACACTAATATTATTGAAAACATACATACCCTGTTGGCACAATCTTCGTGCACGACATTGTCGTCAAGTATGTCTTCAAGATATGTAACTAATGGTTGTCGGCAGCATCGCGTGGTCTAGTGGTTAGTGTATTGGCTTACTAACATGATAGCATCGGGTTCAAATCTCAGCTCTGATATCTTCTAAAAAGAACTATAAAAAATTTTTTTCTTTCGACAGTCTTCTGGCAAAAGCTCTGGGAGTAATTGACCGCCATGAAACAACTTCTCAAATGTCTCATTCGGAGTCGACTTTAAACTGTAGGTCCCGGTAACCATGGATAAAAATTAAAACACACAACATGAGTGCTGCGAGAAGATAGGCCGTAACCCTGACACAGGGATGTAATGGCCAATTATGTATGTATATATGTATGTATGATGAAGTGCATTGAAACAGACTATATTTTGTAGAGTCGAACATATGACCATTCTACTAGGAGCTTAGCACACTGCCCACATTAGACTGGAGCACTCCTTTTCTCTGAATTTTTTAATTTCCATTTATATTAAATTTCTCAAAGTCATGACATTCTGTTCATTTCGTTTACATTTTTCTTATTGCCTGGGAAATATCTTCTGAGAAATATTCATGATTGGGCTGGTAATTTTATTTTAAAATTCATTTACAATCACGTTTTAAATTTGATTTTTATTTGGATTAGCAGCAAAAATATCTGACAGATAATCGAGTTAATGACCGAAAATAAAATTTAAAAATTTAAAGCGATTCTAACGAAACAAAAACTAATTTTGAAAAATTATCATCCTTCCTAGGATTCGAACTCGATTCTCTAGACCACGAAACAAAATTTTAAAATTGTTTTTAGTGGTTTTTATTAAAGTCAATAAAAGTCAAAAGAGCTTGTTAAAATACCAATGCAAATTTATAAAAAAATATATTTTTCCCTTGATTTATTTGTTCTTTGTAATCCTATACGTAGAATTATAACCTTGCCGTGGTGTAGAAGCTTACACTGCAAGGATTCAACTGGCTAAACTGTCGGAGAGAAATAGCTCTCTTGCAGGTTCTCCTATGTCAGAAAGGCAGTTGAAGAGCATTAACTAAGAACTATCCCAAGGATTGGATCAAGGAGAACAACAACAACAACATCATCTCTAATATCGTAATATTATTTTATTCCTCCTCTAATTTAAACTTTACTGTGTAGGTTTCTTGGGCTTGATTGCTGCTGGATAATTTAGTGGTAAAGGTAGAATACTGGCCATTGAGTAATCAATCAAAAGGAAACGATATCCTTCCTGTTCGCACTTTTAAAGTAGGACTTTTGTTCTTTTCTGACTGATATCAGATATGATATTAGTAAGCTTAAATCAAAGTTCTGCACATTCTTTTCCTCTTCCCTTCATATTTTCCTCGACTAGCATAAAGTACTGCATGAGTAGGGAACATACCCTGAGTGCTGGCTTTAAAAAAAATCCATCATTAAATCTGCTTATGTGTGTCCTAAATTACAAGTTTTTTTAAACGTGCTTAATAATTAAATACTTCATATTGCAATAAACCATATAACACAGAAAAATGATCAGGAGAAAAAGCGCCACCAATTGGGAAGTAGCAGTTAGCACTCACCACAACCAACGTGAAACTTTGGGGCAGTTGCTGTTGATCATTCAAGGATGAAGGCATAACACTGGCCTTTGAATAATTAATTCAGAGCAATGTACCTAAGGCGCTTATTGGTATAAAAAAAAAAAAAAAAACAAAATATATGTTCGGTTGTCGTAATGTGCTGTCCTTTCCACAAAAATTCCCTTACAGAGCATTAGTAGGGGTTAATCCCAGACTTTTGGTCTAAATAAAAAATCAAACAAAGTTATATTAGCCTAATCGAGAAATAAGTTTGATTTAATTGCAAAATCTTGTCCTGGTACTGATGTCTATTTGAAATTTAGGGAATCTTAAATTGCGTACGTTTGTGGTCCCTATCTAATGCACACAACCACACCTTAAGTCCAAATATTTATAGGAAAATATTTTTGATTTATTTATTATGTATTTTAGCATATTGCAGTTTGTCGCTTTAATTCAAACTCTTCCTTAAAAGTTAAATAAAAATACCACAATAATAATAATAATAGTGGCTAAAAACATGGCTACCTATACAGATTAAGCAAAACACACATTTGCATACAAATATATACAAGCATTACTCTTCTTTATTGGTTTACGCATAAAATTAAACAATCATATTGCAATTCTTAACAAACCACCTGCTGTGCTTTTTATATGCGTTCGGCATTTTTACCGCATACGAAAAAGTAAAAATATAACCCATAATAAAAATAACAACAAGAATTCTTATATTTCAAATATACAAACAAACTTCCAAATACATTTGTTGTTATGAAAATATTTGTTTTAATGTTTGTAGACTACAAATATTGCCGTTTAGTAATAAGAATTCTTAAATACTCATACTGACGTATATTTCTACGGTTACGGCATGACTAAAGCTGTGCAGCAGGTTAAATGTTACTCTAACACAGACAAATCAAAAGGAGACTAAAAAAAAAATTAAAACAATAACAGCAAGTGGTGTATTGGCATAAAAAAACTTAAATACCAACACATAGCCGGCCAGTTACCGCACCACATATTTGTAAGATATGAAAACGCTACCGCATTTTAAGCCAAATTCAAATTCGTTTATAGGAGGAGTGTTAAATATAAGAAATCCTCTGTGTAAGTCAAAGTATTTGAACGGTAGAAGAAAATAAAATCAATAAGAAAAAATCTTCGTAAAACTTACACACAAAAAAAAAGAAACTTTGTATAGATGTAAAAAGATTAGTTATGCTACTTACTAACCAAGATACGTCAGTACATAAAGATATACATACATATATACAAACACTAACACTATCGTATTGGTTGATACAAACAACATGAGACCAATTGCAAAGCATCTTAAAAAATAGCCTTTAAATTGTAAAATCTTAATAAAGAGGTGCGTAAGGTATTTAAAGAAAAGGTGTTATTTATGATGGCTTTTCTTTTGGGCTGTCAGATTTAAAATGGTTTAAAAAAGAAAAATGAAAATAATAAACGAAAGAAATAATAAAGAATTATAGGGTAGTTAACTAGAAAATATTTTGGTCTATTGAAATATTTTATATTTTTTGTTTTGTTTTTAAATGAAGTAGTCGTTCAGAAAAAAAAAAATTAATAAAAATTCGGTACTACCATGAAATTTGTAAATACAATCAGAAAATTTTTAATTTTTTTAATTAAACATGTCATTGCAGTAAGTAAAAATTTTAATGAATTTTAAAGGTAAAAAAAAAATTTTAAAACCGAAAATTATTAAATTTAAATGGAAACTATTGTCAAACAAACTTTCTTTAACAGAAATTGGCTCGTAATCATAATCAAACACTTATGTCGGTTACTTTTAAAAATAACTTTAAATTAATAACATGTTTTTTTGATTAAATTAGAATACAATGCTAAAAATATTCCTATTACGAGGTGGGTGACTAATGCCCGTATTCATAAAAAATATTTTAATCTTATTTAGAGTTTATTTGACAAATTTCTATAGAATACTTGTCAAATAAACCTTCAATAAACCTAAAATATTTTTTATCAAAACGGCCATAAGACTATGTATTCTCTTTTTCTCAGACCAATACTCAGGAGTGTGAACCCCTACTTATGCGTGCATTGTATTGTTATTACACTGTAAGGACTCAACTGGCTAAGCTGACGTAAAGCAATAGCTCTCTGGTAGGATCTCCCATTCCTGGAAAGCAGTTAAAGAGCAGTCACCAAGAATTATCTTAGGGGTTGGATCAAGGAGAACAAGAACAACATCATCTTCAATACCATTATAATTTTTATTCCTCCCCTAATTCAAACTTTATTGTGCGGGCTCTCTTAGGGTTAATTGCTGTTTGATTGTTCTTTGGTGAAGGTATAACAGGGGCCACTAAATACTAAATTAACAGCAACCAATTTCCCAACGGTTCGTGTTCTTATAGTAGCACCTTTATTTTTTTCGAACACCCTTTTCCCCCTTGCCCGCCTATTTTCCTAGGCCAGCACAATGTACTGCGTGAGTAAAGTTCATCCCCTGAGTGCCAGCCTCATTAAAAAAAAAAAAATTGATCGCTCAAAGGCCTGTGTTATGCCTTCTTCTTTGAATGATTAACAGCACTTGCCACATCTGTTGCTGCCTGTTGACTCTGAATTGCTAAGCAACTTCGCTAGGTATCTGTTATCTCCTCAGTAGGTGGCCCTTTTTTTCCTGATCATTCATTTTTTAGATGGAAGGTGGAAGATAGTGAAATATCAGGGGGCGGTTTCCTAAATTTAATTTAGAAATTTAAATACAGAAAAACCGTAAATTTTTATTTTTTATTCTTCAATTTTTTACCTTTGCGGGGGTTTGAACCTGGGCTGTTTTAAGTTGTATGCGAACGCTCTAACCAGTATGCCACGAACCCCCTTCGGTGTAGTGTCACAAACCATAATCCTCACACTAGCAGTCTAGCACAATACTCACGATATCACAGGGGCACTAAATGTTGTTTTATTTTTTTCTGCAACTATAGTGAATTTTAAGTATGTTTTACATTAAATTAACTTTAAATGGGTGCCACCTCAAATTTAAGAAATATTTTGTGCAATAAGCAGCAAAATACTAGCAAGTAGCCATTGTAAATCTAAACAACTTTTGTGAACATACCAATACAATCTGAAAGTGTCTATACATCCAAAATAGATTGCAAAGAACAATTTGTACCCATAAAATGATATTTTTGACTACTTATTTTTGAAAATTATTATTTTTTTTTAATTTTTAAAGAATTGTCAAAAATAACATTTTTAGGGTACAATATGGTCTTGGTAAGCTATTTTGGATGTCTAGACACATTCAGATTGTATTGATATGTTGACGAAAGTTGTTCAGATTTACAATGGCTACAATATTGTCATATATTGTTAGTGAAAAATTACAAGTCCCTGTAATTAAAAAGTAAGTTTTTTGCACAAAAAATATTTTAAAATTTGTTCAGTAGACTCTTCACTACATTATTGCCAAACAGAGTTAAGCAATATCTTTAAATTTGAGTTAGATGTTGGCCAAAAACTGAGGACACATTTTTTTGATTGATTCGGTGTATTTCAAAATCTTTTAAGGTCCATAAAAAAACACTGGTAGTTAATCTGATCTAACTTTTGGTAGTACTTACAATCGAATTTATACTGTAGAGTTCGTGCATTTTTTTACTGTTGCATTGTGTAATTCGTGCAGTCATGTTTTATTTGACTTTGAAAAATACTCGATTTGAATTTCCTGCGACTTCCTTTTACAGCACATACCCGAATGAAAGCTTAGCTACTACTGCTAACATTTTACGAGTTTTATCAACGGAATTTTTCTGACAGTAAGAAGTATTATCTGAGAAACTAGAAACTAACCCTTAATTTCAAACGTTAATCTTTAATTTCTATTTAACAAACTTTGCCGAAATATTTATAACCGGCTATTCATATTTGTCTTTTTATAAACTATTCTTAAATAAATATAGGGCAGCTAATAACTAGATACTTTTTAGACTAAATATTACACAAAATACAAGTTTTTCATACAACAAATTATTTAAATTTACTTTTCAACGATATTATATGAATAAGTTTTTGAATATGTGTAACATGTCTCTTAGTACAAAAAATTTTATAAAAAAAAAAAAAAAATAAAAGCGGGTATTACACAATCAATCTCCTCATGATAGTACGATATCGTGAAAGAGAGTGCTTGGCTATTATACTATGCAGCCAATTTTATCAAAACTCAAAATATAAGCACACATAGAGGTAAACTTTTATAAACTTTAATGAATATTATTAAAAAGTGCGCATTCTAATCGAGATGTCTCTATTATTCGCTTATAAAAATACACATCAAATGTACCCTATGTTTGACTGAGGGCCTAATGTAAAACATAAAATAACCAAATTTGTAATATTGTTCAGGCAAAGTTGACAAACACAGGTACATACATACATACATAACTGGCCTTTACAACCCTGTGTCAGGATTACGGCCTAGCTTCTCGCAGCACTCATGTTGTGTGTGTCAATTTTTTATCCATGAGTACCCGGACCTACAGTTTAATGTCGACTCCGAACGATAGACTTGAGAAGCTTGTTCTTGGCAATTAGTTACTCTCAGAGCTTTTGCTAGAAGACTGCTGAGAGGTAGTCGCCGAAAGAAATATTTTTTTTTCATATTTCTTTTTTTTGAAGATGTCAGAGCCTGGAGTCGAACCCAGGGCCCATGCCTTAGTAAGCCAACACACTAACCACTAGACCACGGCGACTACGACAAACACAGGTATTGTTTTATTACAAGACATGATGGCATGTCATTAGACCATGCTGTTAGGCGAAGTTTGATGGTATAATACCTGCTTAAGATATATATTTTCAAGAACTAAAATTTTATTTCATATGCATAAGTTTCTTTTATGTCTTCAATTTTTTTGAATTAAAAACAAATATTTCTAAATTATTTTTATTGTTTCTAACTTTAAAATATTTACTACAAAATTCAATAATTTATTTATATAACAAATAATTTAAAACAAAAGACTTAAGAAACGAGCACTTTAATAAAAAACAAAAATAATAGAATTCCTGTAGGTTTCGATTCATATCATCAAAGTTAGATTATTTTATTGTAATGACTAATTTCTCAATTCATATATTTTTGTTGTTTTTTTTTTTGTTAAAATTTACAAATAATGGCCCACATCTAAGTCTTATCATTTTGTAAGATTGTAAATTTCGTTGAATTCTTTTGTATTTCAGTTGACTTTTTTCCTTTCTTTTATTAGTCTGTTGGTTTTCTCTATAGACAAAATTATATTACATCCATTAAGAATTTCAAGTTTTCTACATACCAATGCTGAACAATGCATGCATTCATATAACATCTAGTTTTTACTCTGTATTATGCCATTAAAAATAAGACTAGAACTCATGCACATCACCATTTTTTTATTTTTTGTTTTTTATAAAGTCTCAAGTTGAATAATAAAACCTTTAAAAGTGGAAAAGAAAAGAAACAAATAAGTTTTGCTTTTAAAACAAAATGTCACTTAAAATGGAAAGTCATTCATCTTCCTGGGTGCTAAAGATAAAAAGGCACTAAAAGTAAAACCTACAACAACAACAAAAAAGTGTTTTAAAATAAGAAAAGAGCTTAAGTTGAAAGTAAAAATTAATGTGTGTCTGGCTAAGTAAATGAAAACAGAACAAAAAGAAAACAGTTTAAAGTTAAAGTATGCGAAACCATACCAAAAACACACGAGGGCTGGTGGTAAAATGTTTGAAAGCTTAAATTATTACTGTCTAGTGAGTGTATAAAACAAGATGCTCGTCTATACAGACATGACGACTGAAAAGCTTTTGTCTATCTGTCTTAATGTTAACAACTAAATTACTCGTATATTACTATGATAAAAATAAGAGCAATAAAATATTCCATTTAGAAAGTAATTAACGCCCTTCAAAATTGTTTAATATTTAAATTTTCTGTTTCAAAATCTCCCTGTTGCTAATAAAGCCATTGAAATGTTAAGATTAATAAAGGTTTTTATTATTTTCTCTTATTCGCTTTTAAATTTATAGAAAATTATGTTTTGAAAACAAAATTTTATGGCCTCTTAAGATATTTAATAATCAATGTCGAGTTGTTGATTTGGTTTTAAATAATCGTTAAAATTAATTTATTTCGGATTAATACGGGTTTTAAAATCATAAAATAAAAAAATTTCAAAAAGCCAATTTAGATGCTTTTTATTCATCTCTTATCTTTTAAGATCTTAATTTTTGAGAATTCAAGCACGTCTTAAGTATTAAAAGAGAAATTAGTTTAACTGAACTTAGTGATACGCTACTTAATACATACATATATAACTGGCCTTTATAACCCTGTGTCAGGATTACGGCCTAGCTTTCCACAGCACTCATGTTGTGTGTGTCAATTTTTATCCATGATTACCGGGCCCTACAGTTTTATGTCGAATCCGAACGACAGACTTGAGAAGCTTGTTCATGGCAATGAGTTACTTTTAGCGCTTTTGCCAGTATTTTTTTTGAATATTTCTTTGCTTCAATATGTCAGAGCCGGGGCTTGAACCGGATCTCTCTTCTTAGTAAGCCAACACACTAACCACTAGACCACGGCGACTACGCTGCTTAAACCCTTTTTTTAAAATTCAGTTATGGACTTATAAATAGACAAGATTTATTAAAGTGTGGTGCAACAAGAAATTCAATTATACTTCGGTTATGTACATACAATACAACTATAATCAGCTCAGAAACTTCATAAGTCGATCAATGTGCAGACCACTCAGATCCTAAAGATTCTTGAACACAAACTTCGAAAGAGCTCATACTTTCACAAGGTAGAGAACTCACATAAAAAATAGCTAATATTCTGCTGGTTTTCTGTATAGGCTTATATTATAAATTATAGGAACAGTTAATTTTAGTTGTTTGCTTTCCAATAGTCCAAAAACCAGTTATCACCGCTTTGATTGTACTGACATTCAAATATTTTATACTCAACAATGTTAAAGTCCTTTCTAGATAAAATTAATTCAAAGCGACCTGGCTATCTTGCAATACCACCCGCGTATCTGTGGTATTCCACAGAAATTATCTTTGTATTAACGCTCACTGGTGAAAAGAGTGATGTCATTTCGCTTTTTATGTCTGTGCCCCAATACAGAGATTAAGATCACTTTGTGGTTTTCTCCTAAGTTGTCCAAACTGCTTTTAAGACGATCCGCCAGTTTCGAGTTCGTCAATTTAATATACGTATTTCCAGCAGTATAACACAACAAGAGGCTTGAGTGACGTTGTGAAGATGTTGCACTGTATTTCAGGAAGGTATTATACACTTGTACTTGGGTTATATGAGCGAGTATTTAAACTCGATTATCTACATAGATTTAATTAAACATAAAAAACTGATGCAAATAAAACCGTTAATATGTTATCTTCTCTTTCTTGAAATGCTTTATCAAGGGTATAAAACTCTTTAATCTTCAGATAAAGTCATACTATGTTGTTAAGACTACAATATATACTAGTGATTGTAGTAACTTTTATCTGTTAAAATTTATAATATTTTTGTTTCTATAACATAACATGGTGTAACATTTTTAACATATAAAAGGAGTGACTTAACTTTAATCAATCTTAATGCTTCATAATATTTAATTATTCGTTTTTGTATGGTGTTGCGTATGAATAAAAAAAAACTACTAAGTTTGAGAAATATTTTCAAATTTAAATTTGTATTTTATAAAAGAATAGAGAAAAGCAGGAACTAATCTATGATACAGAAATGATCGGATATGTAGTGTTCAAATTCGAACCATATTTAGTTTATATATGTTAAACTAAACAAAACAAAAACTAATTTTTATTTTTTATTGTTAATGAAATAGAAAGAATAACTACGATCCGCATGAGAGCAAAATTTTATGATATCAGCCTTATTGCGTTCAAGCCCAGGGGGAGATGGAGAAGTATGTTGCGGTCAACGATGCTTTCTACGCAAAGTTCGAGGACGTATACGATAGGTTTCCGACAAATGACGCCAAAATTGTCCTTAACGATTTCAGTGCGAAAGTTGGACGTGAAAATATCTTTGGTCCCACTGTCGGACAGTTCAGTCTCCATAATTCCAGCTCGCCGAATGGTTTAAAACTGATTGATTTTGTCGCAGCGCTAAACACTATAGTTTACAGCAAGGTTTAAGAATCTCAAAATCCATCCTGGCTTTCTCATAATCGATCTACCAACAACCAGATCGATCACATTGTGATTAATGGAAGGCATGTGGCCAGTATACTAGACGTGCCCACATCTAAAGGTCTTAATATCGACTCGAACTATCATCTTGTCGCAGCCAAGATGCAACTGGGCATATTCGCATCGAGTACAGCACGTTCTAGTATTCGAATGAAACTGGACATCAAAAAGTTAAATCGACTTTCTAATGAGGTCCAGTTTTTCAAATCCCAGCAAAGATGAATAATTTTAAAGTTAGTTTGCAGAAGACCATCTACAAAGAAACCGCTCCGTGACATTCCACTCTATTCCACCCTGTCAAAAAAAAAACGAATAATCAGAAGAACCAGCGCCAGTTATTGGGAAGTAGCAGATTACAGATAAAAACCTACTTAGCGAAGACACTCACCACAATCAACATGTAACGAACGGGCTATTGCTGTTGATTATTCAAGGGTGAAGGTATAACACTGGCCTTTGAATGATAAATTCACAGCAATGTGCATCATTCTGAAAGCGCTTGGTAATATAAGAAAACGAAGTATATGTCATAATGTCTCTATAAAAAAAATCCTCTCCCAAAACTATTGATGGATAGTGCTCTCATTTCGCTCACTCTATGCGCAGCACTGTCGAAACAGGTGCAATAAAGAGTATCGTGAGGCTACTGCAGCAAAAAATGTTGCCTATCGAGGAACACTGCAGTCCACCTTTGCAACAGCAATGATGGTGGAGTACAAAGAGAAGAAGAGTGAAGAGAGACGTCTATTTAGAAGAAAGAAAAAGAGCAAAAAAGGCGTAATCGTAAGAAAATCGATATGTGATACTAGAAATTTTTACACAAAGATAAGGGGTCTTACTGCTGGTTTTAAGTCCGTTCTCCTGCAGGGACGATGCACAAGGAAAACTGAGATTATCTTTTCTCTGAGATGTAGGAACAAAATTTAAAGAACAAATATTATAAATTTGGCGTCAGCCTCATCTTCATATATAGGTTTGTATTTTAATTTTGACATATTGCAGCCGGTGGTATTCTGTGGACTATATAATAAAAACTTAATTTAAAAGTTATTGTATAGTTTTTATATAAAAATAAAATTAAAAATCCAAACTTTTTTTTATAAATTTTCTCAAAAATAAGTAGGCGTCTAATACCCGTAATTATAAAGCTACATGGTATCTATGGCGAAATACATATTTTAATGGGATTTATTATTATATTAATGGAAATGATATAATATATAGGAAATTATACTTATATTACAAAAATATTGTAGTTAATTATGATATTGTAATAAATAATAAAACCTCTAATGTCTTAACGTAAAAAAAAAAAATATCTTAAACATTTTCAATGCACATACTCGTAAGTTATTAAATAAGTTATTAAATAATTTGCATAATTTGTCATATTGCAAATATAATATATGTACATACATATGTATTCATATATGCATACATAAAAACTAATAAAAACGCCTACTAAGTAGTAACACTAATAATATATAAAACAGTGTCGGGCATACGTTGGCTTTTAAAAATAAAATGTTAAAATACTTATTGAATTATTTTTCTTCCTTAAAACACAAAGTACTTTTGTTGACAGTATGTTATTATTTTATGTAATTAATTAAAGACAACTATACGAGTACGAGTATATTGACATTAGTATGGCAAACACACCTTAATTGTTGGCATTATAATATTTTTAGCATAAAACTTTGTTTCCGTTTTCATAACAATTTCAATGAAAGTAAAATTTTGTTTGCTATCGTATATGCTGCAAAGGAAGTAAAGGCAGAATTATAAAAAAAAAAATTATTCCCAAACGAATATTAAATTGACTGGAAGTAAAGGAGTAAACTTTGCTAAATGACATACGAATTTTAATTTTTCATAAATGTTTTTCTCTTTGTCACAATTATTCATACCTGCTCAAAAGCCCATAAGGTTTAGTTTACAAAGTAACTGTAAATTCTAAGGCTGCCATTTTTAAGAACTTGGTTTTATGGTGTATACAGTTGCTGTTTTTTATAAAAATTTAAACACTAAATTCCCATCAATATTTTCATTTACAAATGCTGTGAAAAACCAAACAAATGTCTTTCTACATACTCTTATATGATAAAAGGCTTACATTAATAAAATTTTCATCTTTGCCTACTTGAATACTTTGCAGCTTGTCACTACAATCAAATAGGAAAATATATTTTATTTTTTGTCTTTCTTTTTGATAATAAAAAAAGGAAAATAAAAAATAAATTTATGGCAATTTGGCATCCAAAGAAAACTTTAAAAGAAATGATGCCACTTTCATACTTTTTTTAAGCTCTCAACCACACAGTTTTTCTGGGTTTGTTTATTTAGTTAAAAAAATTATTATTTTTTTTTTGGCAATAGCAAAAATATTTATTAAATTGGTTCATAGTTTCTATGGCTTAAGCTAGTATTTCATGCTTAAAATTTGGAAAAACAAAGTAAGATTTTGTACAAAGATTTTCCTTAACTGAAGTTTGCATGTAATGCTGAAGAAAAAAAATATTTCTTTTTTCCTTCAGTCAGTTACTTGAAGGTGGAGTTTAAAATTATTTGTGTTGTACAGTAATAAAAGGTTATTTAAGTTATTATAACTATTATTAAAAATAAATCATAGATAATTTTTATATGACACAGTTTTTAAATTTAGCAAAATTATATGCGCAAGAATTTTAAATTAGGGAGTTGTTAAGCATAATAAAAGATTTTAAATATCTAAAAAATGATTGACAAGAATTTGACATTTGTAAGCAATTATTGCACAATAATTAGTGGGAAAATAATAGTGGAATAAAATCTGATTATTTTAATTCACTTTAACATAAAGCATTCAAAAATTAGCAAAACAAAAACCCATAAAAATCAAACGTTTTTAAATTTCTTTTCAATTGCAATATATTTAAATTTTACTTTCACTTACCCTCAGCACAAAAAAATAAACGATAAATATTTAGAAGTTAAGCACGTTTGGTGCAACTACAGATGATATAAATTTTATGAATTAATTAAGAGTTCCATATACAGAATTGGAAAATGGAACTGTGGGGTCATATTTTAGTAGTTTACATTATATTATTATTATATTATATAGTTTACAGCTGAGAGAACTATACTCCAATTCACCGACAGCCTGTCCATAGAAGACGAATGGTTTAAGACGTTTGTCTTTTTATATATGAAACAACAATAAAAACACTCACATTATTTATTATTTTTCGTATAAAAAGACGAAAGTCTTAAACCATTCGTCTTCTATGAACAGTAGAGCGTACCAACTTATAAAGAAAAAAAAGGCTTACCCGCACCGCCTCTAATATAAAGTATATTTGCAAGGAGATTTTGAAATTTTTATTTTTTAGCCGAACGTAGGGGTCTTATCTTCAGTTTTTTCGTTATATTTTAGTCACTTACAGTCCGATTTTAAAGTATGATATAACACATTTTTTTGTAGTATGATATATCAATATATTTGGCCTTCTCGAGAATCTGATATATCACACCTTAAAATCAAACTGAAAATGCCTAAGATATAACTAAAAAACTAATGAGAAGACCCCTACGTTCGACAAAAAAAAATTATTTTTTTTCAAATCTCCTTTCAAAAATACTTTATATAAGAGGCGGTACGGGGAAACTTTTTTTTTAGGTACGGTCAAATAAACTGTTACTGTTGCTGTAAGCACGTCTGTCTTACTATAATACGGTTATTTAAACGGAAGTATGAGCAAACAGGCAGTTCATAAACTGGAACAGTTAAAATTTAAATGAAGTAAATAAAGTGTGTCCAATAACACTGTGCGATAAATGAGAAGTTTTGGAAAAATTCACGGATTCAATAGTATAGGTTCGTTTACACTACCAAAGGTTAGTAAATCCCTGTACTCGGTTTGGCCAGAATAACTACCAATTTTTTATGGATCTCAAAAGGTTTTAAATATCAACGCACCATTCAAAAAAGAAGTTGTCCTCAATTTTTGGCCTTAAAATTGTAGCCATTGTAAATCTGAACATACTTATCAATACAATGTGAATGCGTCTACGTATGCGAAATAGCTTACAAAGACCAATTAGTACCCTAAAATGTTATTTTTAACTCTTTTTTAAATTAAACGTATTATTGTTTTATTTATTGGGTAGTCGCCGTGGTCTAGTGGTAAGTGTGTTGGCTTACTAAAATATAAGCCAAGGGTTCAAACTCCAGTTTTGATCTCTTCGAAAAAAAGAAATATGAAAAAATTATTTCTTTCGGCGACTACCTCTCAACAGTCTTCTGGCAAAAGCTGTGGGAGTAATTGACTGCCATGAAAAAGTTTCTCAAATCTGTCGTTCGGAAGCGGCTTTAAACTGAAGGTGCCGGTACTCATGGATAAAAACTAACAGGCTCAACATGAGTGCTGCGAGAAGCTACGCCAACTATTTATGTATGCATGTATGTACATTTAACACATTTATTCTTTATTGGGTATATTTAAAACTCTTTGCGATATCATCATTATAATCTAAATCGTCGTAATCCTTTAATTATTGTAGTTCACCATAATCTGCAGTAGACTTGGACTTTATAATTCATTTTAATAAGCGCTCCTTTTAGTTCAAAGGACAAAGATGAACTACTTCGATCTAATAGTTTTATGGCTTCTCTCTTTTTACATGCAGCTACAAGGAAAATCTAAAAGTTTTGAGTTCAATTTTGCAATATAGTACTTTATTTGTTGTTTTATTGTTTTCTATTTGCTAATTTACATTAATATTGGTTTAAAAGTTAACATATATACCATACATTTGACAATTTGTTCAAAAGGGTTCTGTAATGAACCCTTCCTATGATAAATCATGAATTGGAAGGCAGCGTATAAAATTCCCTCAAAATACCCGATTTTTTGCCATTCTTTTTTAAAAAATTATCAAACGGCATGAACGATTGAAGCTTACATGCTACCAATGGAAAGCTGACAAAATAACCTAACTAGTGATATACAATAATGCATTATAACCCAAGTTTTATATTATTATATATAATCATATAATCGTATAACCGCTCTCTTTTAGTGATTTTGTCACAAATGGTGGATACAAAAAAAGCTTAGTGGCAGCACTTTAGGTTTTTATTATATGCAATAACCCACCTTCAAACTATGTAGGTATTTGAAAATTAAACTAGAAAAAAATAAATGTTGTAAGAGATTCATGAGTTAAATATAGCCAAAAGAAACTTGTGGTAGAATAAAAGAAAATTTAAAGACATTCTGAACTAAGAGTACTCATTGAAAAGAGCGGTTCACTTAGTTCAACAAAAAGAGTAGTAGAAATGAACTAGGTCGTTCATTTACTATACAAGTCTAGTCTACAGCTTCCTTTTCTTTGCCTTCTACTTCTACTTCCATTTGCTCTTTCCTTTTTTGAAAATCTGAGTCTTCAAACATATTTTTTGTGCGTTAGCAAAAATCGGAAATCTTTATAGCATCCGGAGACGCCTTTTCTCCAATCCAAAAAATAAAAAAAAAAACGTTTCAGAAATTGTAAACTATATACTATATTTGTAGACATTTATAAACAGTCTTTATTACCAATACCACAATGATTCATGGCAAAATAGGAAACATTTTAAGTTAGGCTAAATTAATGTTATTAAGAAAGTGTCAATTATCGTGTCTTGATGCTTTATAAAATTTGTACGAATGCACAATGGTCCGAAAATTCAAATTTTTGGCCAAAACTAAATATTTTACATGGGATACGATTATAATTTTGTTGTTGCAATCTAATAGAAAACACATCAGAGCAACCACAAATGCATTTTGTTTTTGTAAATTGCAATTTACCGTTTAACATTACAGCACTAAAGTTCATAAACTTCAGTCCACTTGAAAAAATAGTTGAGGGCAGGTGTTTTTTTAACATTTTTAAATATTTTGTAGTTTTTTTTTAAAAATTGTAATTTTTAAAGTTTAAAATGGAAAATAAAGCTGAAGGTATATAGTTTATTCAAAACATTAAAAAAAATTTAAAATATTTAAGGTGAAGTGAATAAATATCAATATGTTGGTGTATTATAAAATTTATGAATTTTTTACGATTCTTGAATTTACGTAGAGTAAAGTAAGCTAAGTTCGGCTGGCATAATACGACTAAAAAAAAAGAAGATATTGATGTATATTTTTCATTTCACCTTAGCTTGAATTGCTAAAATTTGCACTTTTTGAGATATTCATATTTTTATATGCCGTACACGGTGCTCTTTGTAGTGTATGTATTTGAAAACAAGTCGGTAACACTAATGTAAGTAATATATTTTATGAATAATATGGTAACTTTAGTTAAGAATTTAGAATAAGAATAAAATAAAGTTTGTCTAATTTGAAAAGTCAACCTGTGCAGATGTTGCTCATTTAAATATATAATACTCTTGAAGCAACTTTTGATCGAGGGTCATAGCACATCCGTTTTTTTTCTGATTTCGGTTATTTATGTCCAAATTGTGTACTAACAATGTTCTACAAAAATGAAGCAACGGCATAGGCGAACAACTTTTGTGAACATAGTGATACAATCTGAGCCTGTCTAGATGCACGAAAATCACTTTGTGCCTCACAAATCGTCTTTTTTAACTTTTTAAGAATACCTTGCAGGGAATCAAAATTTCTTGCTACTAGTATTCTACAAAAATGTAGCCAGGGTATACGTGAATAACTTGCAAAAATTTTACCAATTTATTTTTTAAATTTAAAAATATTTTTAAATTTTTATAAAAAATTTTTTTTAATTTAAAAAAAATTAAATTTTTTTTTTAGTACTTATAAGGCATATTTTCCGAAATTCTTTTTTTGTGATTCTTGTTTTAGATAAACTCAACTTTAAAAATGTCGAGATTTTTCAAATGTGGATAAAACACACAAACAAAGAAGAAAAGTACACTGTCATTCTTAATCATATACTGGAAAAAATTGAAGACAAAGACAAATCGGATCACTACTTAAAATATATTTCAGAAACAGTCCGCTTGATTTGTAAAAATTTAAAAATTAAATGGGAAAATTGCCATAGAAGATTAGATCTTTTTAATAAGAATCATGCAAATTGGCTTACTTCTGAAGCAATCTTTGATGGTCCGAAAAAAACAAAAAGTGCTTGGGAGACTGAAATATAGGATTTCTATTAAAACTAAACTGTTTTTCTTGATCATTCGATGAAACATCTGAATTAGATTTAAAAAAAGATTGCATTTCGGATTTTTTTCGGACTATATTGGGCCGTAATAAGAAAAAAAAGCACACAAAAATTTTTTTTTTTATTTTGGATTTTTTTGTGTACCCATTTCTTTTAAATTTTTGTTTACTCAGGCTTAAGCTGGACACAAAACTCATATAATGTCTTTTGACACACTTCGTTTTTATAAACATAGCGTTAGAAAATTAAATTTTACGAAAAAAAAATTTGTTGTATATATACAACATATGCATGAAAGGGTTAAATGGTTTTAAACCTTAGAAATTGATCCAAACTTAAGAAGATAAGCGCTGTTTCTTAAAAAAAGTATGAATATGGCTTAAAAATAATATTGGCCAAATATTTGTTCTAGCGAGTCCTATGTACAATGGCAAGTTTGATGTAAAGTAGTGGCACCAAGACAAACTACATGGCAGTAGTGCTTTTTTATGATCGCAGTGACAAAATCATAAGCTTGGTGTATAGCAATATAACCGAATCTCTGGTGAGAATTGAACTTACAATCTTCCATTACACGCAATAATCTACAGTACAACTTTATTAAGTTTAGTTTTTATTAATATATTCAAATTTTATTAATTTTCTACTAGAATTTCTAATGACACATGAAAAAAAGTTTTTTCCTTAATTTTATTGTACGTATGATTTTCATTTAAATGTTTAAATTTCTTTTTATTGCTGTGGCATATGAATTAAAATAAGTTACTGAGCATTTTTTAAAAAGGCTTTACATAAATTACTTTACCGAGACATAGTTTTAATGTTTTCATTATTTATTTATTTTATTTTTATTCTTTTTTTGTTGTTTACACTTACAACTTAATTTTCACATTGAATAGAAAAGAAGCCAGGGAGACAACACCAAAAAACACTCAACAATTTTTCTCCTTTTTTTTTCCTTTAATATAAATTGCCAAGTTTAACTTAATGTTAACAAGTGCAAATGGAAGGAAATAGGCGAATAAAAAAGATACAACAACAATAAATTATCATTTATCTTATGAATTGCATGAATTTACATAATTTTTTGCCAACAAAACTACTTAGTCGTTGATACTCTATTTTTACTTGGCACTACTGCTTTTATTCCTACAATTATTCGTTTATTAAATACAAAATAATAGAAAACAAACAAAAAACGGACTACAATAGTCGTCTAAGTAATTTCTTTTCTCTATAAAATTCAATTAATTTTGTACTATTCCAAGAAGTAACTTTTAGAAATGATATCTTAAATGTACTTCAGACCTAACTGGCTTAAATTCTACACAAAGCTAAATGCGTTTGGTCTTCTCTAGCTCATTTTATGTATTAAAAAAAACTTGTACATTTCCACTTACTAATAGCGTCTAAGAATAGTATTTTTATAAGTTTACTAATGGAATTTTTTGGGGTATATATGTATATTCGATATAGAGAATATATTCTATGTTATAGCATGCAACGATATAAAGTCTTATTAGTGCCAGAGCTCTGATATTGTGAATTGATTTAAAAATAAAATTAATATTCTTAAAAATAGTCCTTATGAAGCAAATAATTTTATGGCATTTTTCTGTGATTTAAACGTAATAAAGAATTTAAAAAGATAAATGGGGCGTTTGCTAACCGTAAGACAACAAATTTGCGAGGCTGTTGTCCAAATTAAAAATTGCCTAATTTTGACATTATGAACTGATCGGAACATAAAACGAATATGCCTAACCGTAATTGTTATGCTACGTTTCAGTTGTAAAAACATAGTCAGAGAACAAATATTTTTAAATTTTGATTATAAACATTCTTTTACTTTTACTAAAGTTGGCTTGCCATCTATAATCTATCTGTAAGATTTTTTTTCTGAGACCAATACTCAGGGATGTAAATCCCTACTTATGCCTGAATTGTCTTGTAATTGAATTTGACACGATAGTTTTTTTTAAAGCGCCTTACAAGTGAGATCAAACAAGTTGCTATCAATTTGATCCCTAAAAGGAAAGTATTATATCTTCATATTTGAATGATCAACAACATTTGCGCCATCTGTCGCTGCATGTTGACTCTAAAGTGGTAAGCATCTTCGCTAGCTAGCTGTTATTTTCTCAGTAGGTGGCGCTTTTTCTCCTTATCATTCATTTTTAGATTGCAGGCCAAAGGTGGAAGTGAGTGAAAGAAGGGGAAGGTTTGAAGTTTGAACGAACTTCTTTTTTTTTAAAAAAAGGGGGGGGGGGGATGGGAACCTCTTATTTTTTTAATTGAAATCTGGAAGAATCGCAAATTTTTATTCTTCAATATTTCAGCTTTTTTGGGGTTTGAACCTGTGCTGTTTTAAGTTGTATGCGAGCGTTCTAACCAATATGCCATGCACCCCCAAATTGATACTCTTTTGTGCAGTATAATCAGGATGACGATCTTATGCTAGATAAATTACGTCTACTTTTCAAAACGATAATTATAACTTAAAGCCCACTTCACTGGTAGGATCACTTTAAATCAATTTGTGAGCTGGATTGCTCAATATGACACTCAGAATTGAAATTGTATCTTCCTTTTAACTGATGCCTTCAATGGGCTTCAGATATTGCTTTACTGTCACACGAACTTATAAAATTTAATTTCTAAGGCGCTTAATAATATTGAAAAAATAAAAATATATGTTCTGCTGTCATAAATGTACTGTCCTTTCCATAAAAATTCCGTTACAATGCACAGCATTTTTTACCCCTGAGCATTGGTCTTAATAAAAAAAATGCGCTATTATTCCGTTAGTCTTCTAAATTGGGGTATACTTTTGAGCATAAAAGAAATCACTTTTTTGATTTTAGTAATGAGCCTTTTTAAAACTAGAATGTGCTATTTTTGAGCGTACAACTTCTTAAATTTCTGAACAAAAAATTGAACCAATTGAGTTTTGCAGGCCGTTTTCGAAATTTTAATTTATTCTATAAAGAAAGCTCTGCAGAGATTGACGCAAATGAAGATCTGAAGCTGCAATACCTGGGCTATATATACCATATATTGAATTCATAATCACTACTTTGCTCAACTGTCTGAATTTCTGGCGCCTTCATGATGCGAGAAGTACACAAAATCATTTCTATTAATTAATTTTAATTGCATTGATTGTAATAATAAATATAATAAAAATAATAAAAAATCAGACCATTCAATATTCAGCATAACAAGGTATACTCCTTAGTAGGTTATATAGTTGTTTTTTTAATTTAAATTAAAAAAAACCTAAAATTTAGAGAATTTCTAATTCGTTTTAATAGTTTCATCTACTAGCCTTACACTAATTTCAAACAACATTTTAGTTTTTATCATTAACGCAGTTTTAAAACTATAAGTAAAGTCGTAGTTGTATTTAAGGTGGAAATACAAAAATACAGAAATAAAATATTTGCCAAACATACATATTCAGCGACAACATTAAAAAATTCATGTTATTAAGCGTTTTTTTTTCTTCACTTAATTTATTTAATTTCGTTGTTTTTTTTTCCAACACTTTCGAAAGGAGAGCAATAAATTTCTCATATGTCTTAACATATGCCTGCCTGTACGGCTGTTTAGTGTTAAAACAAAATTAATTTAAAGCAACTTAGAAAGTCAACATTGAAATAAATAATGGCAAACAAAAAGCTTAAAACACACATATACACACAATGTTATATATACACACAAACGTTTGTATTTGGTTATATTTCATTCGCCGGCTCATCTGCCACATTGTGTTTTTGTTTTTTTTTTTGGCGTGTATTTTTCTTTTTTTTTTTAATTAAAAAACATGTAAAATACTTCCTAATGTGATTTTGTTTTTTCTTTTTTTTTTTTAATTTTTTCTAGGAAATATTTAGAAACAAACAACAACAAAATGTCACATTAGTAGTGGCAATAATGTTGTGCGAATGTTTGTTATTTTGGATTTTTAAGGATTTTTTTTGTTTGTACTTTAGTTTCAGATTTAAGCGCGTTTGCATTTTCTTAATTAATTATAAAGTTGGTGATCATTGGCTGGGCACGCACATTTTAAATATATGTTCACATACATACATATATGGAGTAAAATGTTTCCTGAAAATTGAATACATTTTAGCAACAATTTTAAGTGAGCTTTTTAATGTTTATTCGTTTAAGGGGTTACTTTATTGCTATCACAACGCAAGGGAGCTTATAAAGATATATCACGTAGCCACACTGCGCATCACTTAAATAAGAGACTTGGTTTAAACAATTTTGATCGAGTAGTTATTTTAAACTGGCAGTTGGGAAATTTGTTTTTTTTTGAAGAGCTATTTTTTTTTTGAACAATAACAATAAATAAATAAATAAAGGAAAATCTAATTCGTTCGACGATATTAACCTTTTTTTGCCAGAGAGTATCTTTTAGTATCTTTTAGCTACCTAATCAACGACTTTGCAAATAGAAGGAATTAACATTTACAAATCTCATTAAGTCTAAAGCTTTCGAGGTGCTATTCAAATAGTCACATTTTAAATACAATAAAATTTCAACCATTTGCGTCATGTTTATTCTCTTTTAATTTTTGACGGGGAAATGCTCGGATCTATTGGGAGTCTGTAAATTTGTGTGTCTTTCTATTTTTTTCATAGTGCATCCTTTCATAATTTTACCACATCTTTCAATTATCAAGTAACTAGTTATGTACAAGTACTTATTTTAAACAGTATTTAAATCACAAGGTTGTAAAATTAACAGACTGTTTTACCATATCGAAAGAACGTTTTCGGTCGCTTTGTTAATGAGTTTTATCTACTGCTTCATCAACGAATTTAAGTCATTCCTTCTACATCGTGAAAGTTGCTGTTAAATCTGTTTCCGTTTGCCTTGTTTTGATATATAAAAATACTGATGTTAGTAGTCACTAAGGAATGATTTAAAAAAGTATCAAAATATTTTCTTATTTTAGAATTATGCAAATGTTTAATTTGATTCAGTATCTGCCAAACTCATTTTACAGAACAATCCTGATTAATTAGAATATAAACTAATACAAAAAATATATTGCAACTAAACTAAACCGGTAACGCAAACATCTTTAAACTATCGAACAGCATTATAGTTTGTGTAACTGGAGGTAGATATGAGTTGTGCTTTAATAGTTGTGATAGGAAAACACCATACAAAATACTCTTCAATAAGACATTAATCGCTTTTTTGATTTTTTGTAATAATTCGTTAATGGTTTTTACACAACGTGAATTAAGATCTAGACTTCCCAGTCACATGGGCAAGCAATGCGGCATATCTATGGTCTCCTAGAAGAGTATGATACAACATGAATCTGTTTTGCTGAGAATATCAAAGTTATGACTGTAATTGTGACAGGGCATCACATGAACGTGCTATCGAACTAGGCACCAGTTGGTGGTTTCTACAATAATTTTTGATGACGATATTGAAGGTGTTTCCCTACAAATAGCAGACAGTGCTTCACCGAGAACACTCAAGTCATCACAAATATCAACCACGAGGGAAACAACATTTTATCGATATTTATCATGTTGGACAAGGCTCAGTACATATCACATATTCTGCACAAATGAGCGATATATATTTTTCTTGTATTACTTATTATTAAACGCCTTAGGAATGAGACAAATTGCTGTGAATTGATCATTCAAAGGCCAGTGTTATTTCTTCACCCTTGAATGATCAACAGCAAGTGCTTCATCGTTGCATGTTGATTGTGTGGTGAGTGTCTTCGCTAAGTAGGTTTAGCTGTTCCAGCTACTTCACAATATGTGGCGCTTTTCTCGTCATCTGTTGTTTTTTTTTTTTTTTTTTTTTTTTTTTTTTTTTTTTTGACATTGGTTAAGGTTGAATAGAGTGGAATGTATGTAGCGGTTTATTTGTAGATGGTCTTCTTATTTTATCGTAAACAAATTGAATAGATAACAACTAAAAAGAAATCTTAATTTACTTAAGCCACTCAGCTAGCACCGTAATTTTACTTTTGCTGTATTTTGTGGTTCGAGTTCGGCCTAAGGTTAATAAAAACACGATTTACTTTATTTTGATTTCAAATATTTTAATTTTAATCCTAATTTTCAATAACATTCTCTTCAATGAATAAAATAATTCTACCTTTTTGGTTCAATTATTAATTTTATTTATTTTCTGATTTAAAGAAGTCCTTATTTTTATTTTTATGTTTATTTTTTAAATACCACAGCTGTTGATATTACCGACTTTATAAAATTGAATAATTTTGGTTGTCAAGAATGGAAAAAAAAGAATTTGAAATGTTTTAAGCAGAACACTGGCGTGTTGGCACTGTCGCTAATTCTTCGCCATTAATTAAAACAATTTTTTTTTTAAGATTTATGAACAATAAACTGCTTAAAATTATTTTTTGTACATTTGTAGCTGGAATCAGTTTGAAAGTTTTCTATTTTAGAGAAACAACGAACGATTAAACATACGTTTGAACTGTTCACTTCAAAGGTTAATCACGCAAACAAAAAAGTGTAAAATATACAATTCTGTGGACATTTTAATGGTTTGCTCTACGTTGTTTAGATATTCACTTTACAGCTTAATTAGGTACTGAATTAAAAAAAAAGTGAAATAAAAATAAATAATCCCACAAATGAAATTTATCCAGTTTGAAAAACAATCATTATTAATAGTTTCCTTTATGTGTAATGATGTTCTTGTGTAGTTTCGCAGTTTTTTTATTCTTTATTTTTTTTTTTTTTTTTTTTGTGTTTCTAAACAAATATATTTTTGCACCATTATTCTTTCAATACTTCTGTTTTTTATTTTTTTGTTTTTTATTTTTTTATTTTTTGTTGTTGTGCTTTTATTGCCAATCCCTAATGGTTAATGGTTTATTATTGCTCCATATCATTTGTCTTTTGGTGTAATGTTTACTTTAACCTGTCGTTTTCTTTTGCATTTTTACTTCTGCCGTTTCTCTTCTACGGTCATATAATTTTTTCTTTTGTAAATTAAGCCACTTTAAGGCATTTTCGTTTATTTGTTTGGGTTGCTGTGCTCACTGTTGTGCCTCTTAAATGATTAATTAAACAGAGTTTTTCAATTACCATTTATTGATATAATAAATCAATTTATGGCTACTACTTTAGCTTAAGCGAGAATCAAAATAAAACAAAATTTTTTTTATTTATTTATAACTACGCATGGCTTAGCCAAAAACAGTAAATGCTATGGCAGCAAACGAAAAAAAAAGAAAAAAAAATTATTGCATTCAAGACAAAAAAAAAACAAATCAGACTTGAACTTGTTACCTTAACTTTTATTTATTTAATTTTAAATGCCGGTTTAACAAGTAGACAAGTAATTTTTATGTGCATACCCATATGTTCATACTCGTACATACTCTCATATGCAGTATTTGCATATATAGCATTTATTTTTGAACATACTCGTATATCGCTCGTTATTAGGAGTTTTGAAAGGTTCTTATGTAAAATAATAAATTTATAATCTTAACGTTTTAATTGTAAAGCTTGGGTTTAAAGAAGTTTATAAAAAAATATATTAAGAGCATACCTTATGGTCTTTCAAAACATATTGTCGTGATCTCATTTTGTTTATTTTTATTATTACTTAATGACTGTAATCCTTTCTCTATGTTATAAAATGATTAATATATACCGAAAAGCTTTGCTATTTTCTAAAGTGTAATTAATGATTTTTTTATTTCTTTACTTACAGGTAATATTTCAAATGCAATCGTTTACAGAACAGTTCTTCAGGTATTTATACGCTTATACGAGTACTGCACATAAGGAGGTAAACCAAAACTATTCGCTATTTTTGTCCTCAAAATTATAATTTAATTATATTTAAATAATGAATTAAAAATTTCCTTACGAAGCTACACAAAGAAGTGTTATAGTAGGTATAGTGGGGTGCGTGGTATAGTAGTTAGAGTGCTCGATCGAAAAAATTAAAAGTTAGTTTTCGGTGTTTTTAAAATTATAGTTTAAAAAAAAATAAGAGGTCCCTCCCCCTCTCCCCCCAAAGTGTCCATCCATAAAGAAACCGCTCCCTGATATTCCACTCTTTTCCACCTTAACCATTGATAACAAAAAAAAAACTAATGATCAAGAGTAAAACGCTACCTATTGAGAAGTAGCAGATAGCAGTTAAAACTTCTTAGCAAAGGCACTCACCACAACATAATCACCATTCAACGATGAGGCAATTGCTGTTGATTATTCAATGGTCAAGGTATAACACTGGCTTTTTAATGATCAATTCACAGCTATTTTTCACATTCCTATAGAGCTTAATCATATAAGAAAACAAAATATATGTTCTGTCATAATGTACTGTCCTTTCCAAAAAATTCCAAAACCTTGCATCAGTAGGGGTTTAGCCCTGAGTATTGGTTTAATAAAAAAAATAATAGCGAAATATCCACAATAATTAATTATACCTAATGAATCTTAATTACAAAAGATTTTTGATAATGTTTTTTAATAAAAAAGTTCAATAACATTTTATTTTTATAATTAAATGTTTTTATTCTACTTTTTTTTCTAAATCTCTCTTATTAATTTCAGAATTAACAAAAATTATAAATACTGAATCGAAGTAAAAGTGTAGTTGCATTTCTACTTTGCGTACAAAATATTGTATAAAACAAAAATATTAATTAAAGATTACATACAAGTACATACATAATTTCCCATTATAATACTATGGCAGATATATACTTGCAGGCCTAACATCTCACCCATATTTTGTGCGTAAATTTTTATTTAAGAGTATAGGGACCTACAGTTTAATGTTGAAGATGAACAAGAGACTTGAAAAGCTTGTTCATGGCTGCTAAGAGGTGGCCGACAGCGACTACATAAAAGATTTCTAAAATTAAAATTAAATTTTAGTCCAAAATCAAATAACGTAAATGAATCAAGACTTCATTAAGCCGTTTTGGATTTTATGAAATCAAATTTTTGAAAAGAATTATAGTTCGCCAGTCTGTAGTTATTGTATTATGACAATGCCCAAAATCCTCATGTTGTAGTCAGAAAATTAGATTAGGTATTGGAAACTATGGATTTTTTCCAATATTTCGAATATAATTTCTTTTATTTCAAATTAGCTACTCTAAATCAGTTAACCTCCCAAACTTTTTATGACGTATATAACATTATCTAATAATCAGTATGTTACACTAAGAGCCTTGTATGCAAACGAATGCTTCCCTGAACAATGATTTTTAAGCCTAACTCCTCATAACTTCTCCATATGTTGAGTTTACATTCTAACCCCAATACATTAACTTTAACCCTTTACTGAATATTATAAAATATTTTATGGCTACGTGAGTGTGACAAATGACAAATTTTATTTTTCTAATCTTTTCCGAGTACAACAAAAATAAAGACAAGCAAGAAAATCTTAATTTTTTAATATACCCTAAAAACCCTCAATCTCAAAATTAATTGTTTTGTCTTTTGGACCAGTAACAGATACTCAAGTTTAGGTTTTTTTTTTTGTTTTTCTTATAAGACCCTACACATGCTGTGCATTGTACTGGAATTGGAAAGATATTTTTACTTTTTTTTAATATGGCAAGTTACTGTCAGCTAGTCTCTCTCCTTGATATGACCAACAGCAATTGCCCCATCTGTTGATGTTAATTTTGTTTGTTGTGGAGTGGTGAGGATCTTGGCTAAGTTTTTTTTAAATTGTTTTTTTTTCAAATACCTCGATGGTATTTTTTTAGTAAATGCAATACAACCTTTTTTTCGCAGTGGTTTTCATCCTAAAATTCAATCATAAAATTTTATCGCCCTATTGCATATGCCAGTGGAAAAAATTTATTATTTTCAAATTATAAGGATTTTGAATAATGGCTAAAGAAAATTAAAATTAAAAATACGCTTAAAAAACGTTTATAGAGTGGAAAAGTACAACAGTTTATAGCCACTGTTCCTATTTTTTTATTGTTGTTAATTTTTGTGTGTGTTGGTTCATTTAGGTGGAAGTGGCACCCTTGCACTAGCAGGGCTCATTTGTTAGCTCATTTTGTTGGCTCATTTACCATAACGAAAAATGGCTCCAATTAACGATGTTTCTCAATATATATTTGCCTTCTTAAAGGTAGCTCCAAATGAAAAATGAAACTAGTCACATTTTTGGGATTACTTTTTAAATACAATACCACACCAACATGATATTTAAAATTTGTCCCAAACAACAAAAATTGGCTCAATGAAAATCGTCGCATGATTTGCCTGTGTTAAATTGTTTTTTACAGAAAATTTTTCTATATTGACAGCCTGAGCCCGGGTGCAAAATGACATAACTTTAGTGTAAGGATCACATGGCATCGCTGCGTTAAATCCTTTTCTATAGAAATCCAGAAACGTAAAAATGTTCTATTACAAAGGTTTTATTAGGCGAGACGAAATATTGCTTTACTTAGCTTGCAATCTTCTCCCCAGGCCAAAGGCCATCAAGATTATCACGGTTTTACTGTATTAAATAAGAACAAACAAAAAAAAAAAAAAAACAACACACAAAAAACAACACTTTCGTAGAACAAAATACTTTTATGTGAAACGTTAACGTGAAAATATTGTAATAAATAATTATAGTTATGGGTCTATGGCAAAAATATAATGCGATAAAAAATGAATGTAACATATTGCTCTTATTTTGCATATCAATAAAAATCGATCAACTATAGGTATCTCTGATCTTTAAAACCAACTAAAAACATGGATATATACCGACTCTTAAACAGAATTTATAATGCAATAACAGCTACAGCCAATATAACGATAAGTTGTTTTTTTTACCTATTCTTCCGATACTGTTAAACATGTTTCTTTTGTTGTCGTTATACTGTTTTTCGTTTTGTTGTTGTATTGTTATTTCCCAGCCAAGTTTTTTTCTGTTGTTGTTATTGGTGTTGCTGACGAGTCATATGGTTGATGTGGTTGTGGCCGTCGTTATTATTGTTAAGATTGCAACGCATTTATTAGCCTTAAGCGAAAAATTATGCAAAAGAAATCATACTCGTACATACTTATGTTACATTTAAAGAGTATGAAAAAACAAAAAAGTACGAGTATGTTTAAAAATATACGAGGTCAGTACAAGGTGTTTTTCGTCCAACAATAGAGAACGGGTGTATAGCTTATTCGAATCATTTAATTTTTCCATATATTCCTCTGAAGCTTTTGTACAGTAATTGTAACGTTTTTCTTTCAATTTTGTACCTTGATTAAAATAACTTTTCTAAAGCTCTTTAAAAGAATCGTTAACAGCTATCATAGGTTTTTCGTTGCAGATGAAAGTTTTGTCAACAAAGAATTTCTTTTAAATTTGGAAACAGGTAAAAACTAGAGAAAGCCAAACCAAAAGAATAAGAAAGGTGGTCAAGCTATTTAGACTCAATTCGTTAATTTTTTACATTTTTAAAACCTTAATAAAATATAATTTTTTATATGTTGTCAACCAAGTTTTTTTTTTAAGTGAAATAACCTAAAAGGTTACAATAATATCCCGGATTTATTGTTTTACCTTACTGAAGATAACTGATCAAAATATCTTTGTAATTTCAAGGAACCATCGCCATGCCTTTACCAGGCGGTTTGACTGTTTTTACGTTCTTTAGTGCACTCCACCCACTTAAGTCTATTGTTTGGATTGTTCTTTAATCTCTGATGCATAGTGAAGGATGCATATTTGATCTCATAACTCATAAAAATCCATTTTATTTCTCCCAAATCGAGTCAAACAAACTTGAAAATTTTGAATTCGGAAACGCTTTTGGTCAACTGTTACCAAGTGTGACATTCATCTTGCAGAAAGTGTTTTCTTCTGCAATTTTTTGACGAAAAAACAAAATGTATTCGATGATTGGAGCTATCTATGGCATTGATTTTTTTCTTTTTTTGCTAAGACCAATACTCAGAGTTTACACTCCTACTTATGCTGTGCATTGTATTGGAATATTTGAAGATATAGTTCCCTTAGAAGCGCATTATGTTAAAGGGACAAGTTGCTGTCAGTTGGTAAATTCCAGTGTTATACCTTCACCTTGAAAATGATGAAAGGCAATTGCTCCATCTGTTGATATTAAATCTTTTTTGTCTGCTGTGGAGTGGTGAGAATCTTTGCTAAGTTGAATGTTAGGTTTTTTTTAATACTTACTTAGATCTGTCTATTACTACTTCCCAGTAGGTGGCCCTTACTCCTGATCATTCGTTTGATAATTCAAAGGTGGATAGGGTGGAATGTCAGGGGGCAGGTTTCTCAAGGATGGACTTTTTAGTGGTGGAGGGGGAGACCTCCTTATGTCTACATATTTTTTTTTTAAATTAAAACTTCGAATGCCGTAAAAATTTTTGTTCTTAATTTATATTTTCTCCGGTACTGGCAGTCGAACCTGGGTTGCTTGGTGTTGTAATAGAGCGCTCTAAGTACTAGTCAACTTAGCCACCTCCATGGCATTGCCTATTTCACGAACTCTCATCCCGTCGATCATCTAAACCCATATCATGCACTTAGACAATGATTTCTAATGTCGTTATAGTTCATTTTCAGCAATTCAACAAACCAGTTTTTAGCTGTTGCACATGAAGGAGCACTTGCATGGAACATATTCCCTATATAATTATGAATTTCATGTCCCCATAAGTCCTTCTTATACAGATATTTGATCACACCTCACGAATTTCAAAACTTTTCTTCATTATTAATAATCACTAAAGCCCTTCTTTGATTACCTCTTATTATATGAGTGAGTAAACAGATCTGAATAATATAAAAATGTTTGCTGTTTATACCGCCTTCACTTTGCCTAGCCCAGAACATTTCGTACTGTCCTCGTATATATATTTATACAAGAAATAAAAAAGCAGAGCATTTGCTACTTTAAAATATTTGCAACTTGTTGCTTGAGAGTTTTTCTTTCTTTATAGGCATACACAGCAAAAATGGTTCATGCCATAGAGATATTATATGTTTTAGCTGCATCCTTTTTTTCCAACATATAGTTTTTCTTCACATTTTTTCTCTATAGAGTTATACTACGAATATGCTCTGGTATGTATTTGCATATACGCTGCTTTAGGCCAACAGTAACTGCAATTCAATATCTACTACAATAACTTAACAAAAACAGCCCGAGTTTTGTAAGCTGTTATTTTGATATTTTTATTGCTGCTGTTGTTGTTGCTGTTTTATACAACAAACATTCTTTAAAGTTTTAAGCAATGGGCGTGTCAAAAGTTATAAATTATAAATTTTGCTTTTTTTCTGAGTTTTTGATATAAATATATATAATAAAATAAAATATAAATATTATACAAAGAAAAAAAAAAAATTCGTCAAAGAAAAAAGAAAGAACTGAGCCACTACCTGAAATCAGTTGGAGTAAGTGTTACCACTTTATCGACAAATATAAAAATTTCTGACAACTCACAATGTTTTAGATGATTGGAAAGCTAAATGCGAATGATTTTGTAACCTATACACTTGCATTTTAAAATTTTTGATGTCAATATGTACTTGACTATCAAAAATTATGACTTTTTTGTTTGCTTCATTCTCACCTTGTAAAAATTTTGCATTATTGCCTTGTAGTTATGCATTAAACAAGTTTAATAAGAAAAGATCATATAATATTAAATAACACATTAGCGGTAATCACATTTCGGAGCAAACTCTATTACAAGTCTTACAAACATCGCTAACCACATCAAACCATAATCAAATGTCAATATAAATGCTTATTAGCTACGTTCACAAGATTTGCAAGTGTTCTTGCAACGAAGAATGATTACAGCCAAAAAGTTTATGTTTGAGCAGCTAAAATTGTTATTCTTGTTTGCCTCCAATATCCATTATTATTCTTTTTGACAGGTCATAACATAATGCTATGTTAAATAAATATTTTCACATTTTGTGTCACCCTTTTCTTTCTACTGTGTTACAATTTCATTTTAGTCAAAAAGCTTACTTTAGTACTACAAGGGAAAAAATCCGAGAACATTTACGACTATAGTTGAAAAACATTTTTGAGAGTCATACCGGTATGTTTTGAAAAACGAATTCCAAATATGAAAGGATTTGGAAGTTATAGCAACTTGGTATTTCAGTTTCGATCGAAAACGATTTCCATGGGGGGGTCGCGCTCGCACAGAAACTAAGACGACCGAGGGTCAATCCCAGCGAAAGACAAAAATTATAAAAATAAAATTAGCGGTTTTTCTAAATTATAATTAAAAAAAAAAAAAAAAAAAAAAAACAAAAAACAAGAGGTTCCCCCCCTCTCTCCTTCCAAGATGTACATCTTCAAGAAACCGCTCCATGACATTTCCAGTTTATTCCACTAAAAACAAATGATCAGGAGTACAGCGCCACCTGGGAGGATAACAGCTAACCTGCTGAGTACGGTCGCCACTCACATTCAACATCCACCGACAGATGGTTCAATTGCTGTTGATCATTCAAGGGTGAAGGTATAACACTGGCCTTTGACTGGTCAAATTGTCAGCTACTTGTCTTATCAACAAAAAGGTGCATAATAAGAAAAATTGAAAATAACTCTATCTAAGTATCTTTAAATTCCAATACAATGCACTGTATGAGTAGAAGAATTCATCAAAATTCAATTCAGAGGTATTAATTTCTGGGCAAAGTTTCTTATTTTGTTCCCTAGAATACGATTTTTTTTTGTCACTTGGGTGATTTTTAAATCGACCTGCCCTAATATATATAAATATTATTAGCTTAGACACATAAGATATCTTCATACAGTATTCCCTGGATAATTGCCCTACGCTTAATTGCCTTTCACGTTTATTTACCTCAATTTCTAAATCCCCATATTTTTTCTTACCATTTTCTACTAAAATTAATAAATAATTAATTAACATTCGCTTAACTGCGTTATTCGCTTAATTACCTCAAATATATTTTCTCCAAAGAAAAATGTCACTTAAAATTCCCTCGTTTAATTACCCAAAATAATTATTTTCTAAAAACTGCAGCTTAACTCAACTATGTTTATATAGGCATAAAATGTCCGTAAAATTTACTTTCAAACTTCTTTTTTGATACAAACTTACAATTAAAGTCTACTAAGTTTATGTATAAGTATAAGCATAAAGTTACTTACTAGATTTTCACATGTATTGACGGCAGTGTATACAGGCAATTATGCGTTTAACTACCTCATAGAGGGAATTAACCGTATACATTTAAATGACTTCCACACATAATTGCCTAAAAATGTTGGAATTTTTGTCGAAGCAATTATCCGTGGAATGTATGACAACATTTGTATACGAGTGTATATTTTAAAGTATTAAAATTTTTTATTATAGTATACATACATATGTATGTTTATGTATTTGTATATTTTTGGTTCATAATCTTATTTTAAAAACTAAATTAATGCAAATTTGACTTTTGGCAGGTTAATTGGCTTAAATAAAGCTCTTTATAATTTACAAACAAGAATAATAAGCGATGTGTGTGCTTAAGTTAAACAAAACAAATCTATAAAAACTAAGTTTCAATAAGACAACCAATATTACATTTGACGATACCGACTATCCAATAAAACAGTCAGCCATTAAAGTACTATTGATTCATTCTTTTAAATATAGCATTTTCAGTTTAAATTAAACCTTTTTCAAAATAAATGAAACCTTTTTCAAAATGAACGCAACCTTTTTCAAATTAAACGAAACCCTTTTCAAATAAAACGAAACTCTTTTCAAAATAAGTGAAACTCTTTTCAAAATAAATGAAACTTTATTCAAAATAAATGAAACTTTATTCAAATTCATTTAAACATTTTTCAAATTAAATTAAACCAGTCATAGAATTTATTAGAAAACAAAAGAAAAAAAAAAAATAAATAAAACATTCATTTTTAATTATGGATAATGCCAAAATCCATAAAACCCAGGAAATTCGAAATATGTTGGATAATAGTAACTGTACGCTTAAATTTTTACCACTTTATTCTCCTATGTTAATTCCGATAGAGAAAACATTTTCTAAGATGAAATTCCACGCCCGATCATTATTAAAGTGAAATTACCACAGAACATAACATAGTAAGTGTATATAACACTGGTTTACAGTCAAAAAATACCAAGAACGCCACATGCCTAGATAAGTTAATTGGGACCTGAGCACGAAAAACGCTGTTATAATTTTTTCCTAAGTACCGTTTTTTAGATAACGGTACTTTTGTGTGTTTCGGTGTATGGCCCCACTCAAACCCTTGTGGAGTCCAACCGAAAAGTCCGATCGAGATATGAAATCTTTCACCTTATTCATCACTTTCGGAGCCCAAGTTCGTGGGGAAAATATTCAAATGACTGAATAAAAAGTGTAATATAGGTGTCATATTTGAACCTAAAAGTTAAAAAGCATAAATTTTCAAATGATAACGGCACTTTTGTTATACATGTTTTCACCCAACGGTTACCAATGGCATTGAATTTTGCATTAATGTATCGATTTTCTCAACGTAATCAGGACGTCTGTACTTTCCCAAAAAGTTGTGAACGATGTCCTGGAATGCTTCTCATGGCTCCAAATGAGTTGGACCTAAACACTCATTAAATTCTTGGTCACCCTACAGACTCCAAATTTGAGGCCCATAAATATACCAGCTTCATTTTTCTCGCTGTGGCTCTCGGAAATTTTTGTTTAATGTAATTCATGGCAAGACTGTATTTTGCAAACTTTTTCGCAATATTTGTAAATAACCCAAGCTTAATATGTAATGGAGGAAGTATTATCTTTTCCTGAGGTCATTTTTGATATTGTACTCTCCGTGCGTACGTCCACTTCGCTCGGGTCAAACTTTTCGGGTGTAGTGATTCTGACGGCCACGGCTGTTCCATAGACATAGAAACTTCGTGTTGCCCCCTTGCACTTCTTATTCAGTCATTTGAATATTTTCCCCACGAACTTGGGCTCTGAAAGTGATGAACAAGGTGAAAGATTTCATATGGATTTTGGCATTATCCATAATTAAAAATAAATGTTTTTTTCTTTTGTTTTCTATTAAATTCTATAACTGGTTTAATTTAATTTGAAAAATGTTTAAATGAATTTGAATAAAGTTTCATTTATTTTGAATAAAGTTTCATTTATTTTGAAAAGAGTTTCACTTATTTTGAAAAGAGTTTCGTTTTATTTGAAAAAGGTCTCGTTTAATTTGAAAAAGGTTGCGTTCATTTTGAAAAAGGTTTCATTTATTTTGAAAAAGGTTTAATTTAAACTGAAAATGCTATAGCCAATCAAATAAAATCTTTAAACACAACACTAACAACAATATTGTTAACCAATAATATAACACGAATCATAATAAAAACAAAACCAACAACCACAGAAGAGTTTTTCAAAAACAAACAAAAAGAAAAAATTAAATCAATTTGACAATTTTTAAGTTTGACATTTTGACTTTGACATTTGTTATAGTTTGTTTGTTTAACAAAAACATTTTTTGTTTCTTTTTTTTGTGTGTATATTTTAAATATAAACGTTTCTATTGTAACCAGCAGTGCTTGAGACTCAAAATTTCAGCAATTGAGTTAAAAAAAAAGTACAAAACTTGTTTCAAGTTTATATTGGATGAAGTATTTTTTTGAATCGAACTCATACATACAAGTACAGTAGATTCAAATTTTTTATTGTTCATACATATAAATATATTATAGTCATACTGTCAAACAATCACTTTCAATTAATCTTAATTAAAAAATATATTACTTTTTAAAAAATAATAGAAAAAAAATGTATGCCTTAGTTTTTTTTTCTTCAATTTAATTTAATATTTGCTGATGTCTTGTTAAAATTTTTTCATTATCTTTACAAAGTTTTGTTTGTTTTTTTCTCTAAACAACTAGCGACATCTAATGTCAATTACTTGACAACTATGTCTTCAACTTAACGACTTGTTTTTTGTTTTATATTTAACAATGTGTATAATTTTTTATAGGAGTATGTTTAAATGTTTTTGATTTATATTTTTTTTATTATTGGATTAACAAGCATGTTATTGATTAGCGTTTTATGTTAAAACAATGTTTCTTGAAATTCATTCATAAGCTGTTAGATTTGTGTATATTCATAAAATCAAAAATGAATAGTAGGCGTTCAGTTTCAACAATTACATATCCAACATAATTCGTAATTAGAATGAAAGTAAAAATTTAGGTTTTATAGGAGTTTTTTTTAATATACACAGTGCAACACGAAAAAAATAACCATATACAGACTCCACTACGTAATAAGAGACCAAAAACAAAAAAGTCGAGTGCCTCCCAGTTTTGCCCAAAGTCATGAAATTTTTTTATCAGCCCCCAAACATTTGGGGCCTCGGTGTAATTTTTGCAAAAAAGTGATAATTTTCTCAGGCTCATACCTTGCAAACTGTTATGATTTTCGATTTTCTTTCTGAAGCAAAGTTGTAGGTCTTGTCCTGAAACACAAAAGTTGTGAACACATAAAATCAAAGAAATTTCATTTACAAGACAAAAATCGCAAGAAACTTTAAAAAATTCGATACATTTACCTTTTTTCCCCTATTTAGGTTCATAGATAGCAAACCGTTCAAAATTTAAGAAAACAATGAACTACAAAAATTTACCTTAAATCTCAATAAACAATTTTCTAAAACATATGCAATCTAAAACATTGTGCAATGACTCATTGCGAGCGGCGTGCCGCTTTTATATTGTGTGCTGCGTCCCTTGATATGTGTGCTGAGCTTATTGTTTTGCCTGTGCTCCTGCGGACGGTGTGTGATCGTGTGAGTTGTTTATTGAGATCTTAGGTAAATTTAAAAAAAAAATTACACACAGTGATATAGGTTGACCTGTTCTAAAAAGCTTATCTAAATAAAAAATTCTTAAACTTCCTTATTTTTTTGCAAACATTTTCTACTAAACGTAGAGAAGAAATTTACTTGCTAAAATAGCAATTTGGATAAAATTTTTGGATATTCCAAATGTGGTAAGATTTTGAGGGTTAAATTTTTAGCATATATTTTTGCGATGTTGTGTGATGACTTAATAATTTGTCTGAGAAAGTTTGTCGTTTTTTTTTTTCAAGAAAAAAAAAAAAAAAAAAGGAATATGGATTGTTCTTAAAATGAATATTTTACAGATATTTGTTCCTATAATTATAAAAGGGTACAAGTCATGCATTTAGTATTTAGAGATATTTAATCAATTGAATTCGGATAAATTAAAAATTTACGTTATGCGTAATTTGTTTAGCCTTAAATAATAGATTTTTATCAATAATTTTTGTGTGAATTTCATATGAAAATATTATTTTTAAAGCTTGAGTTGACTTAGTCCACTTTCAAGATTAACTCAATACCTAATAAATAACTTAAAACAATAAAAAACTATAACTTTTATATGAAACAATAACTTAAATGAACTTGTTTGTCAACATTTATTTTATCATATTATCATTATTTCGAAATTGTCTGTGTTTTTAAAGTCACATAAACCTTATCTGTTTTAATTATTTTAAAATTTTATTATTTTAATTATTTTTTTAAGTTGATGAGTAAAAAAAACAATCAAAATATTTTTATATTTAAAAGCTATTGGAGTTCGAAATTTAAATCTGTTTCAATTTCGTTTGAAATTATTTTCCATTACGTACAAGAATATCTTTATGATAGTCTTCTATTACTGATCTAATCGTGGTGTACAATGGAAGAATTCACATATATGTACACTTATACATACATAAATTGCCATTGCAACCCTCTTTCAGAGTTACGGCATAGCTTTGAACAGCACCTATATTGTGTGCATCACAGATTATCCCTGAGTACTGGGGCCTACAGTTTAACGCCGAATCCGAACGACGGACTTGGGAAGCAATCAGTTACCCTCAAAGCTGTTGCCGGAAGATTCCTGTGAGTCGGCCGTCGTTAGAAATAGAGCCAAAGTTTCAACCTGGAGCTCTGGTCTAGTAAGCCAATTTACAATCCACTAGACGACGCCGACCATAAGAATCTGTCATTAATTATTGCTTTTTTAACTTTTTATTTAGTCACGAAGATCACAAAAAAAATTGTTGCGTACGCAGAAATTTTTTAATTTTAAACCAGACATTAAAATTGCAATCGATTTGAAATCACTTTAAATTGCAAAATATTTTGAATTGGTAAACGGTTCAAAGTGTTTCTGATTGAAATGTGAGTTTCTGCTACTTTCCAAGTACTTCAATAATGTAATGCTTAATTTTTGTCAATAAAAATATTAAGATTTTTAATATATAAAATGTAAATGTCATTAGAATAACATAATTGAAAAATTTTTGGTGTTTAAAGAATTTCAAATCAGTGATAAACTTAAGTTTAACAAAACAGCATAATTTCAAAACTACCTGTGATTTGAAATCGCCCAAATTTCAGAACGTATCAGATGACGATGAAATTTAAGTGAATCAGATATAAATTTCTCATTAACGTTTTATTGGAGATCATAGATTTAAATAAAAATTTGAATACTAGATTACTTTACATTAAAATAAATTATTAAAACTATTGTATATCTTTTGATTTAATGACGTTTTGTTTTATGAATAGCATTTAATTGACGTACTGCTTTCATAATATTTATATAGTTTTCTTAGATAACAATTTTCATGACTTGCAGTATTAACTTATAGATTTCGAATTAAGGAATGCATTCAAAATGAATTCTATTCTTTTACGGTTAAGAAATTTTAAAACTGATAATCTTGTAAAGTGGTTTAAGTTATTTTGTTTATTAAGAATACACATACATACATAAATACATATGTATATGTGTTTGATGTTTCTATACAATTTTTAATAAAAGCCAATGACTCTATACGATAATATCTCAAATGAAAATATACATTTCCGTTGTTACACTTTTATTTTAAATATTTGTCTTCTATTTCACTTTCTGACTTGACACTTTATATCTGTCATTGACTGGTAAAAGTATATGATGATTGCTAACAGATCCAATGGGATTAAAATATTTATAATGAAATTAATTTGATACCTTTAAACAAATTTTAAGGTGTGTTTATAATCTTTAAAGTAGGTATAGGCATAATAATAACATTACGGTTTTATTTTAAATTTTTAATTCTTTTTCATTAAAATAAAATTAAAATAATAATACGAAGGGGGAAAGAAAAATAAAACTTAAAAGTAACCCTTTTCTATACTTTTAAAGTTGCGTTTAAATGAATGAAACGTAAAAATTAATTGAAATTTTGAACAATGTTTGTAAATATAGGTAGTTAAACATATTGTTTATGTATATATGGGGTATTCACAAGGTGTGTTACAAAGTTGCTTTTATAAAATCTTTTCATTTTTAAAAAATTTACAACTTTGTGACAAAAAAACAAGATAGGACTCAAATAGTATTTCTAAATAAAATAAAAAAAAAACAATGTTAGGTTGCCAAGAAATTTTAAATATAAGGCTTTTATAATTTACTTTATTTATTCCCTACGGATTTTTTTTATAAATTAAATACAAGATTACATACAATTGTAGGTATTTGTGGCCAAGGATCTAGTGTGTTGGCTTACTAAACGAGAGCCACGGATTCAAACTTCAGCTCTAACATCTTGAAAGAAAATAATTCGAAAGAAATATTTCTCTTGTCGACTACATCTTAGTAGTCTTCTGGCAAAAGCTCTGAGGGTACCTGATTGTCATGAACAGGCTTTTTAAGTCTGTCGTTCAGATTTGACATTAAACTGTAGTTTCCGATACTCATGTATAAAAAGTGATGAACTCAATATGGGCAATAAGGCTTGTAATGGCCAAATTATGTATTTATGGATGTATGGGTGTGGAGATAAGTATGCCAAAAAACATGTTTCTACGCAACTCGTTAGGTAGAAATTTATTTCATTCATAAATTAATTTGCTTTGGCGTATTGAATTCTGTAATACATACATATGTATATGCATTCAAAACAAAAACAAAAAATTTACAAACTCAAGTCACAAATAATGTCTGCACCAAATTAAAACATAGAGCAAAGGCCTCATTTGTATAATGTGCCCGAAATCGTCCAGTAACTCACTTTTCTCGTAAATTAATAAAAAATTGGAAATAAACAAACACAATTCAAAAACAATAACAATACCATATCGTAGTACAGGTCCTAGCTAAAAAGCAGTATAAAGTTGAAACTTAAATTGTCAGAGTTTATAAAGTGTAACATTCGTAAAGTTGTAATATTTTAAAATGCTAAATTTATCAATTGAATAATTAAGTTATAAAGTAGTAAAGCTGTAAAATTGTTAAGTTATCAGTTAAGTTATCTTAGATTGCCTAATTTTACGCGAAACTATGCATTAATGCATGAAACTGGACCAGAGGATAGTCATATATATACATTGAATTTACACTTGGAATATCTAAAAAAGCTTCTATTTAGGTATTCTGAAAGAAGACTGCCAAAACAACTGTTAAAAATAGTGTTTGTACATACATTGGCAGTACAAACATAGAGCAGATTTGTTAAATGGAAGCGATTTTCTATTTTTTTTTGTTTGTATTTGTACGTTAAATATATAACTACGTAACGAGTTGTGAAAAGAAAAACAAATTTAGCTTGGCATAGTTATCTTCACACATATTACAATTATTCTTGGTTCCTTAATCTGGTAGCTTTAAAAAAAAAATCTTGTGTTAACCACAATTGTGGTAAAATTGTATAATAAGTAATAAATTATTTTATATGTCAAAGAGTTGTAAAAACTCTATTTGAAAATTATCAATAATCACACAAAATAACCACATTTAGCGAATGTTGTTATTGTAATATCAGACATTACAATGAGTATTTCAAATGATATTTCTTTTGCTGTTTTCATGGCTCCTACTGTGCTGTAGCCAGTTTTACAATTGTTGTTTTTTTCGTTGTTTTTTTACTTTTTTTTTGTTGTTGTTGCAATTTTTATAACTTTGTTAAGATTTTGAAATTGAATGGAAACAGAAATCAAAAAATGTAGGTCAATGCTTAAAAGAATGCGACAAATTGACAATAGCAATAAAAACAATCTTGCATAGCATGAATTACGTCTAAAGGCATGCATAAATTTTATTTAATTTTTTTTTCAACTAATTCTTTAACATTTATAGGCTACTGAAGTTTTTTCACAAACAACAACAAAAAAAATGATTATTCATAAATAAAGAATAAATTCAATAAGACTTATTGGGAAAGGGTCTACTTTAAAGCTTAAATAATATTTAAGTTTTTGTAAATTAATATTTATTTTATGAAACAATTTCAAATTAAAACTGACAGCCTTTACAGCCTAGCTTGTAAACGCAAGAAACCACAACAATTAAAATGTTGTGGAATTCAATACTGAAACATTGTAGTGAAATAAAAACGTTACTTTTAGTGTAATTAAAGCCTAAAACCAAAGTGTTGTTGTCTAAAATAAAAAAAAAAAATAAAATAAAAAAAAACATGATTTGCTACACATATAGTTCACAAACTATTTTATGTCTTTATAAGAATAGTGAATAATGTCGTATAAATAATTTGTAGATATATTTTTTTTTACATATTTTCATATTACCGTACAATAATAACTAAAGTGCTAACTACGAGGGAAGTGATGAAAGTGGTATGATTTGGTGGTGTAACAGTCTAGACTCTAGAGTCTCTGGTTGAAATTAAACTCACGGCTAGCACATTATCACACTAGAAAACTTCTTACTATTAAAAATCTATCCTCCAATTAAATTCTGTACTCAGAACGTTTTGACATACGAGCACTGTTTGTGTTATTTACAGTAACTTAAAAGATTCATCTCGGTCCTAAAATGGAATTAAATCGTGACCATTTTCATTAATTAAATTTTGGTGATAAAGCTCCATCAAGGACCAGTGTTTATTGATGGTATGGTAAATTCAATCGTGATCGTAGTTCACTCCAAGACGAATTTCGTGAAGGTTGTTCTTTCGGAAAATATTGATATTGTGCGCGAAGTGATATTCCAAAATCGTAATGTGATCTATTGTGAGATTCAGACAACCACAGGTATTACTAGGACCAGCATACATTCAATACTGCATAAACATTTGACTGTAAAAGAAATGTGTTCGCGTTGGATCCCACATAATTCGTCATTCGCTCAAAAAAAGGCTTGGGTTGATTAGTCAAAAAATACGCTCAAAAAATACGATCGCTGTGCTTCGAAACACATCTATGGCATCATGACAGGTGATGAGTCGTGCATTTATGCGTATGAACCCGAAAATAAATAGCAGTCGACTATATGCGTGTTTCAAGATGAGCAAAATCCAACAAAAGTTGTTTGCGCACGAAGCACTTCCAAACAAATGGTCCCCTGTTTTTTGAGAAAAACTGGACATGTCGCAACCGTGTTACTAGAACAACGCAGAACATTAAATTCTAAGTGGTATACCATCATTTGTTTGCCAGTTTTCTTCCAAGAAATTAGAAAAACCACCCGCCGAATAATGGGAGCTCTCACATATAGGCTTCAACAACTGCATTTTGAGCACCTAACACATCGATTTGGTTAGTCATTCATCGTATAGTCCCGATTTGGCACTAAATGATGAATAAACGTAAAAATTAAACTAAGAGGTCAATTTTTTTGACACCTGAAGAAGCAGTTGTTGCATCCAGAATGCAAGTTTTGCCGATACCTCAATTAGAGTGGAAAAAGTCTCGACAATTGGCTCAAACGCATACAAAAGTGTATCGATTTTCATGGGAAATATTTTAAAAAACAATAAAGTGACTTTCGATGATTAATATTTGTTTTTTTTTTCTTTAATCCCAAAATATAAAAGGTAACCCTCGTATAAATATTTTTTATATATTTATAACTGATAGAAAATACAAGGCGATCCTTCTGGCACAAACAAATTGGTGAGCAAAACAAGATGTATCCATAACGCTCCACAGTGTTGGAAAAATTATAGTAAGACCTACACAACTTACAATAGAAACTATGAGTAAAAACATCACCAACAATAATACGAACTATTCGAAGCCCTAGATGTCCTATCCAACGGAATACTAATCTCTTAGAAGTAGTTTAGTAACTTCAAAAGCTCTATTGGAATGTCACAATGTGCTCAACAACCTGGCTATTCAGAATCAGATTACTTGGGTCTAGAAATTAGACATGAATGGTTGATAGGAAATAATATTGTGAATATCTAAACTGCCATTTAACTCACTCCATGTTTTAGTATCGACAGAAGTATCTTTAAAGTGGATATACCCATTTTATCAAAATAATATTTTTCTTCAAAAACTTTCTGTGTTTTACCTGTTTTGTTTCAACTGTTTGGTCTTTTTTTTTTTGTTTCTTCCATTATAAGTTGGGTTTCTTTCTTCATAAGATGTTGTGATATATTTTCTATAACAATATATAATGAAGTACTACAAATGTGTAAGAAAGATAACTAGTTTTTTTTTTTAAATAGTAGTTACAATGTAAATGCATAGAACTAAAACTAGGTTGCGTCTGTCTCTGAGACACATGTCTATAGTAAATGTTACAAATCAGAGTAGGAAAATAAACAAAACTGAACGTTTGATCTCATTTTGTTGTGTTGTTTACAATGAGTAAAACAAAAATAAAATAAAAACAGTGAGAACAATTGTCCCATTTAATTTTGTATATTGTTTTTGTTTTGAGTACTACAAATACACTAACTCAAATGTGCTTAGGTACAACAAAAATTGAATCAGAAGAAAAGAAAAGAAGAAGAGAAAAAGAAAAGAAGAAGAAAAAAAGAGCAAATTATACGAATGTAACGGAATAACTAAACAAGCACAAGAACGAAAAGCTAATTGTTTCATTTGCGCTCTTTCTCATTTAGAAAGTATTTGTTTTTGTTTTGCTCACGTACAATACCATTTAAAAAATTTTTAAAAGTGTATGACTTTGTTGTACCGTTTGCAAAATATTTCTTTTGTTTGCCCACTCTGTTACAAATTGGTATTTTAATCCCTAATAGATGGAAAAAATTAAAACTTTTCTTTCACAAATCTATATAAACACATGTAATATAAAGGTCATGAGTGTAGTTGAAATATTCGTATGTCAGTCATTTTCATCCCAGCCACTAAACAGATTATTTTTTATTATTTACTCTTCTTAAACAATTTTGCTTCACCAGATATGGAATCTCTTTTTTAAAGAACTCAAAATCATTAATTGATTTAAAAATGGATCATAATTCTTGGTAACATTATTAATTGTTCACATTACTCTTAAAATTAATTCTAAGACAATCACTATATTTACAGCAGTTTAACATAAAATTTCTTGGCCAATTTTGAAGCTGTGGGGATGAAAAAAAAAAATCCAAAATAAATCTGCCACCAAAAAAAAAGTATATCTTAAAAACTTGTTATATTTATGATTTTACTTTATTGGCTTCTTCTTGTTCTTCTTTTTCTTTGGAATCCGCATAAAATTGTGTGCCAAAGTGAAATAAATTACATCAAACAACATTTTAATTAAAGCCCACTGTGTAACTGAAAAGTAATTTCAATACAAATGAACTCCACCCACCGTTAACAAAATATAAATTGCAATGAAAAATGCTTAAGCAGAAGAATCAGCAGGACCATTAAACGAAAACTAAATAATGAATTTTATTTTTTTTTTGTACTTATGGAGAGATTTTTAAAAAATAAGTAAATTACTCATGGCCCAATTTTCAATTAAAATTCAACGCACAAATTTTTCAATACCTTAAAAACTCTATATAAAAATTCACTTACAAGGCATTCACAGCCAATATAACGCAATAAAAGGACTAACATACGTTTCACAAAAAAAGAAGGAAAAGGAAAAATAAAAACAAAAACAAAAATTACAAATTTTTGTTTAACTTTTCCTATATTTTTTTTGTTTTTGTGTAAACTATAGAAGGGAATCACTGTTTGGTTTGATAATAATGAATTTACGGTTGTTCTTAATAAAGTATATGATTTCCTTTTTTTTTTGATTCCTTTATTTAGTTTTTGGTAGTAACTAAAGTCAGTCAGTTAGTGATGGTGTTGGTGACGATGGTGGTGATGGTCAAGCTCTTGTATTAAGCAAATAATGAAATTTTAGACCTCCATCAGTTAATCGCTTAAAGCGTATAAAACTTAAACTTGGTAATGTGTTTTAATGCCATACTACAGCGGCACCAACAACAACTATACCAACAACATCAAATGAAACAACATCAAATAAACACAACATCAAAATCAGTTTTTTATTTCTGCTAGTTTGTATTTCGTTGAATCATGTGTAATAAATAAAAATTTATTCTGAAATGAAACAGTAACACCACTCGTCGTCTTTTAGCAAAAAAAAAAAAATACAGAAAAGAAAAGAAATGTAATCAGAAAGAAATATATAAATAAACAATTTAAAACTCTATATCCCTGAGGTATCACCTAAAGCACTCGACCACTTTCACATGTGCCACGGTAATGTGAAAAGCTGTGAGCTTCACACAGTGACGGCCGTATAGTGGAAACTTCTAAAATTTTATTTGGATCTGGCGACTTTTTCACAAGTGTTCAATAAAAGTGCTTCAATAATTTTCTCATAACGAAAAACTTGGAAATTTGGTTTATTGGGACATGAAATTCATAATTGTAATGCGTATACGATCGTGCTGAAAACTATATTTTTTTTTGTGTTGACACCAATACTACATTGTATTGGATCTGCTGGTGTTAATTCTTTGTCTATTATGAAGTGGTGAGGATGATAGGTTTTAATCGTTGCATAGTTCTGTCTATTACTTCCCAGTAGGTGGCGCTTTCTCCTGATTATTCGTTTGATAATTCAAAGGTTGAAAGGGTGGCATATCAGGAGGGCTTTCTTAAGGATGGAGAGGGAAAATAATTGGCATCTTCATACAAAATTGTTATCAGTTCGATAATTTTTTCAGGAACTTCTTTTCTTTAGAGTGATTGTTATATTGTATATTCTGGTGTATTGTTATGGGTTTCAAAGAAGTTTGTACGAATATGTACTGCAATTTTATGATTAAATTATCTCGCTTGTAATATAACATCAACCTGAATAAACTTCATCAACCTGATAAATTTTAAAATTACGGCCGGTGCCAAAAATTGTATTTCCCTGCTTATTGCTTGATATACCCTCTTGTGGCTCTTATTCGAAAGCCTTACAAATACCTAGTACACATAAACAATAACCTTGTTTCTTCGCTACAGGATCGACATATCAAACTTGTAATTGTCTCTATCCAGCCCCAATGATAACACTCACTTAACTAATCAGAGGTAGTGCTGGCAAAGTATTCAGTAATGGGTATCGAGTATTTGTATTAATTTTTGAGTACTCAATATTTAAAAGTAACTACTCAATACTTTAAAAAATTGTATTTTTTCTTCGAAGTTGTACAGAAAATTAAAATTTTAACGGCCAAACAAATTTCTGTCACAATACTTTATGAAATTGTTTTCTTTTAAAAATAAAATCCCCTAAAAGTATTGCGTAGTATTGGGTACCCAAATGAAAGTACTCAATACTATTGATTAATGAAAAGTAGCAGAATTTGACAGCACTGATCAGAAGTAAAGTCAACACTTTCAAGTTATTCCTTAACAATCTCATGTAAGACTTAAATTCTTCCAACAGAAGTTGCAAGTGTTTTAAAACTGAATACTTTATCTCTCATTGAATCTTCCATTTTCTAATGGTGTTATTTCAGGCTTCTCGATATAAGCCTAGGATGTGGATGTAAGATGGTCGTAAAGGCAATTGTAAAATCTATATGATAAATAAACGTGCTGTAATTTTAACCGCTCAACAAATTGCAGATAATATATAAAATATACATAAGCAAGCTATCGAAATTGCTACAAAATTCAGGTGGATAATTAGGAATACGTGTTGTCTCAGCTACGTTTCAAAAACGATCAGTGTAAATATATTAAATTTTTTAAAATTTTTCATTATATTGCACAAGCCTATCACCCCAATAGTCGTGAGTTCGATTCAAGAAACTGATTATGAGTGTTTGGTTTGTAGCTTTCCTCAGTAAAACAAAATCAATGAACGATGTAACCCAGCTAAAATACCCCAAAGGATCGTAGTCCGAGTCTTTTGGAGATCGTGGTGAGAAGGCAGAAAATGAATAACACACAAATGACCTGCAAACAATCTCCGACTGGGGTCTTGCAAACAGGGCGGAATTTTACTCGTCCAAGACCCATTGTCGTTTTATCATGCATTGGTGTTGTAGTGATTATACAATCCTGCCATCTGCGACTATGGATAATGCAAATATTGATGCTCTTAATGTTCTGAGAACGGTACAAGAAATACTTCCCTCCATCTGACCTCCTCCATATTTACAACGCCCTTGTGCGATCTAGGATGGAATACAACACTCATTTATGGACCGGTGCTTACGATATTAGTAAGTTTAAATCAAATGTTCACAAGCATTACTCCCTTTTCACTCCTTCCCATAACATAATTTCCTAGAATAGCTCAATATACTGCATGAATAGGGGTTATCCCTAAGTACATACATACATAATTGGCTATTACAATCCTGTCTCAAGGTTACAGCTTCCCGCAGCACCCATGTTGTGTGTGTTAATTTTTATCCATGACTACCGCGATCTACAGCTTAAAGTCGATTTCGAACGACAGACTTAAGAAGCTTTTTGATGGCAATCAGTTACACTCAGAGCTTTTGGCAGAAGACTGCTGAGAGGTTGTCGCCGAAAGAAATATTTATATCTGCGACTATGGATAATGTAAATATTGGGGAGGAGGACGCTCTTGATGTTCAGAGCATGAGAATTAGTTGTGATGTCCGCTGGAATGATCACATATTTCGTGTGTCGAAAGAAGCATTCAACTGCCTCGGTCTTTTAAAATGGTACAAATACTTCACTCCATCTGACGTCCTAAATATTTATATTCATGTATGGGCCGGTGCTTACGATATTCGTAAGTTTAAATCAAATGTTCACAAGCACTAGTTTGTCTATCCTCTTTCCCATAACATATTTTCCTATAAATTGGGTCGATTTGTTAAAAACTCCACTAAAAATCGGGCAGTAATAGAAAATGTTTACTTTTATCTGACTGAAAGTTAGCATAAAAAGAACAGTTGGTAATTAAGTAAGTGAGTACAGGTAATTTTCTAAAGTGTTACACGTATTATTTTTTAACTAAAATTAAATAAAAAAAACTAAATAAAGTATTATAGGTATTATGGATATTCACTCATTATTAGAGTAAGGTTGGACAAGTCTTTTTTCAAAAAGACCAAAAATAAATGGAGAGAGAAATTCCATTAAAGATGTTGCAGAGCACAAGTATGAAATTTAAACATTTTCATCTTCTCAATTGGGCGTTTACATGAAGTACCGCAATTTGGTTAACCTTACACTGGTAATAAATTATATTCCTCTTCTGGGTTTTGCCACCTCTCTCCTGATCTCACCAAATCTACAACATATGTAAGACTGGCGGAAAAGGAATATGCATTAAGTAAAATTTATTTTAACATTCTAGGTTTTATTTCAATTTGATTTCTGTTTTTAAAAATATATATATATATATATACTAGTTGAACCCGGTGTGCTTCGCTACCCCCTCGTTATACAATAAAATTAACGGCGGTGACGTGGTTCATAGTTATATGGCGACGTTAACAGTATTAAGAGCAATATACTACCAAATAAAAAAAAATCCGTTGGAAAGAACAAATTTGTACAGAGAACAAAAAGTTTCAAACTTTCAAATACAGTTAAGCATGAAAGGGGGCGTGACGTAAGAAATGTTTATTTATACCTCGCCTGTAGTATAATGTGTATAAAATTTGAAGTAAATCTGTTAAAAATAAAAACTATATGGGAGCAATTACATAATTTAAAAAAAGTGGGCGTAAAAGTGGGCGTGTTCGAAAAAAAAGTACCCTATTAATCATGCCGGAGTCCCAGTTAAATGCTGTAAAAATTTCAGGAAGATCGGTCTAGAGGTTTGGTCTCCTATAAGGTACAAACAAACAAACAAACAAACAAACAAATAAACAAACACACATTCAATTTTATATATTTAGATATATATATTGTGTAGCCAAACATCAACATCAAACAAATTTTGTTTATTTTTTTCTTACATTACTGGTATGTTCTGTTTTGCTTTTTTATGTTTCTTTGCAAAGTTTGTTTGACAAGCTGCCGTTGTTTTGAATTTACTTCCTTTTAGTGATCTTATTTCATTTGATTTGGTTTTTTGTATTTAAAAATTTCCTTTCTGTCTTTTTTTTTTTGTTCTTTTAATATATAATATTTTGAGTTACAAACATTGTTCTCTTGGTTATTTTGGATATTGGAATGTTTTTTTGGAAACTTAAATTTTGTTGTTTTTGAATTTTGGAGGGGCGTTAAGCTGCCACGTTTGTTTATGGAACGAATTGCCATTTTACGCATGGTTCTGCCATAGATATTAAATACTTACTTACGAACCGTATTCTCTTTTTTTTGGGTATTGTTGGCTTTTGTATGAGTACTCGTATGTAGAAACATGTGTACATATGTATGTTATTTAAAAATATATGTGAAGCTGTTGTGTATTTGTTTTAATATTTTCATTGTTAATATTAAAAGGGTTATTGCGTTCTGTTCTGTTTTGCAGTTATTACATCGGCAATAATAAGCATTTTATGTTTGGCATGTGAAAGAATTATGTTCATTTTAATATGTTTCTACTTTTGTAATTTTCGTTTTTGTTGTTTATTTTTCTTTTGTTTGGTTGAACAGAAGAAATGCAAGGACCAAAAAAAAAAGCATTAAATAATTTGAAAATAAATTTGTTTATACTGAGCGAAATTTTTTGGATTTTATATTCTTTTATTTGCTGATGAAATTTCGACTATTATTTAACATTCCGCTCACCCTTTTATGTATTTATATCTGTGTCAGTATGGAAGAACCGCTTATTAGGTATAATAAAAAATAACCGTTATTTTCAATTTTTTCAAAAAGTTTTTATTTATTCATCAATAACTATCTTGTCCTCTTCAAAAAAATTACACTCAGATATAATACGCCTATAGCGAAATCCTCGAAACACTTCTGAAACGCGCTTTTTGGTATCGCCATCAGCTTCTATTTCGATTTTTCTTTTATCTCCTTAATCGTAGCAAAACGCTTAACTTTCATCGGTGTTTTCAGTTTTGGGAAGAGAAAAAAGTCAGCGGGGGCCAAGTCCGGAATATGGTGGTTGAGGCTGATAACGGTTTTGTTTTATGCCAAACGTTGCGACGTTGTTTTTGCTCAAAATTTTGCAATTTTGGAACAATCTTCGCTGCCGCACGTTTCATGCCTAAAACATCCGTAAAAATTGCTTGGCATGAGCCGAACGATATGCCAACATCATCAGCTAACCTCTCTGATAGTGATTCCACGGTTATCCAAAATCATTTTCTTCAATGCTTCAATGTTTTCACCTGTTGTTGACGTGCTGGGGCTACCAAGATAAGCATCTACCAAGGGCTACCAAGACAAGCATTGACATATTCTCAGCCTTCCTTAAACTGGTTATACCACAATTGAACTTGTGTTCTGCTCATAGTAGGTGAGTCTACCATTAACAACAGTCAACATTTCAAATGACCTACAGTTTTTTTGATCCATTTTCGAATAGTAAAAAATTGAAGAGCACACACACAAAACACGTCTGAACTTTTTATCTGTCAATCTGACAACCCTTAATGGCTGATATTACCAACATATATAACTGGCATGTGTACCAACATAATAGAAAATAAAATGCGATAATCGAACATATGTACGTAACTCACGAAATTTAAAAATAACGGTTAAGCATTATATTGTTTATTCACGCCTTAAAGCTTCCAAAAATGCTGCACAGTAAGGTATTATTTTTGATTTTTGGACTATTTGCATTTCTATTGAATTTTAGCGGCTCATTTCATATAAAAATCATGCATTTTTGATGCGCACGAGTAAGTAATTGTTTACTTCTTCTTCCTTACAAAATAACTTACTGGTAAGCACTATTTCCTGCTATATGTGGGTTATAGTTAAGTGATCAACTAACAACAGCTTGTAAGGTGCTTACTTATTCACAAACTCACTTTTCAAATTCCGATACAATGCTCAGGATGAGTAGGGTTATTGGTCTTTAAAAAAAAATATCTATATTACTTAAATTCTGTTTCCCAATTAAGCGCATTAATTAGATCAGAACTGAATTTTATTAAATAAGATTAGATTAGTTTTGCAATGATTTTTCAATTAAATAAGAAGGAAGTGTACACTGGCCGAACTGAAAACATAATCCAAGGTTAGAAGTCTCATCAGATTTATTAAGAACACCGCCATATTCTTAGCTATTTAACTCACAATTTTCCATGGAATTATATTTTCTTTACATGCCTTGTCATAAGATAGCCGAAGTCAAAAACATTCTGTTTTTCTTTGGCATATTCTCCTTTTTGCTCCATCAATGCATTTATTTAAAATAATTTTACTATGATCTAATGAAGGCATTTAATATCAAAAACAGAAATTTAGAAATAAAAATAATTAACCCACTTACTGAGATTCAAACTTAGATTTTCAAGTCATCAACAAGAAATAGATATATTTCTTAAGTATATTGGAGAAAACCGTACGTATTCCGTATGTATAACAAACACACATATGGGTTATGAAAAATGAGAAATGTTTTTATATTTTATATTTTTTGTTTATTAGTATAATTTTTTTTTCAGTGTATCTTTACCACGAAAACTCCCTCTTTTATCTTTGAGTTTTCGTAATTTTTTTGATTTTGATTACCCTTGTCGTAATATTACAATCTTCTTACAAACATACACATATTCCTTTTAATTTCTGTTCTGTTCTGTTCTTTTTACCAACTTTTCTTTACGTTGTTATTCTGTTTTGATAATATATTGTGACATTTGTATGTTACGTATGTATGTATGCCATACTTAACATATTGCAGAAATGAAATGTGAGAATATTTTGCGTATAAATTACAATTTTCTGACATAATTACGGTTAAGCAGTACATAAATACGATTTAAATGAGCCACACATAAAACACAATCAGACATCAATTTTGAACTACAGAAAGAGAAGCAAAAAAGAAAACATTTTATGGCTGATAAAAATCATAAAATGCCTAAAGAATTGATTTTTTGATTTTTTTATTAAATGAACTGCATGGATTTCAATGCTTAACTATATAAAGCATACGTATAAAACTAAAATTAACACTTGAATGATTTATAGCTGAAAATTAAAATAAAACGCAAAATAAATTAATAAAACAAAATATATATTTATGTGTGTACATATTTTAAAAATTTACCATAACAACTTTAACTATTACACAATTGTCATAAACCATACATCAACATTTATAATTGAATTTTGTTGGCAAACATGTTGGGTTATATATCATCAAATTAACTTCGTGGCAACAACTACATTGCACGTTGCTGTATTACTGGTGGCTGGACTATCAGCAAACAATTTCTAGTACAAACAAATCTGGGCAAATAACAAACAGGCGAAAGAAAAAATAAATAAATAAACAAATATAATTGAGTTTGTTTATTAGCTTGCTAAGTTTTTGTTTTAAGTTAAATTATCAATTTAAAATTATTTATTTTTTGGAAAAAATATATAGTTTTTCTTTTTAAATTTCATTATTGTAGACTTACAATATTAACGTCTGTACATAAGTATGGGCTTTTATTGAAAAATTATAAAATTATCTTTTATTGGCATTAAATTTATGCATACTTTAATAAAATATCTATAAAACCAGAGATAATATATACTAGAAAAATATATGTTAACATATGCGAAAGACGAAAGAAAATTAAAAAAAAAAATAAATACAATAACAAGCCAATAATTCCTCCGCCTTAATTTTATTTTGCAAAAGTATTTAAGGTTGCCAAGTATTTTAAAATTATTTGAATTTTAACTTTTTTTTGAAAAACAGAAATGCATTGCTTTTTAAATTATTTTGCTTGTTTCATTATATACTAAATGGGATATGATTCTCATTTAGTGTATAACTTTTTGAACATAAGAGTTTACAGTTTTGATTACAAACTTTGAGAATAAGATACCTGGCGGCTCTCTTATCCCCATAAGCAATACATTTTATATTTAATATTGGCTTCTTTGCTAAATGCAAGTGGCTTTGCAGTGTGACATAGTCATGTAGTCTTAAAAGCAACCATATAAACTTTGATAATGTATAGCATTCCTAAACTCGCTTGCTTCTCAGTTGATACGCAAACTTAGGCATAATTTAAATTGGCAATGCTTTTTAAACATAATGCATTTGATTTACAATGCAGTAAAGTATAATTGCTCGATTTAAACACTGCTTTGACGCTGCATATAGATGTTACTTAAGTCTTTTGTTTTTAAATTTTTCGTAAAAGGTTTGGATTTGAAATTTGGTACATTTACACTTTATATAAAAAATTTAAAATCCGGAAATTTAGAATCTATACATACATACCTGCATACATAATTGGCCATTACAATCCTGTGTTAGGGTTACGGCCTAGCTTCTTGCAGCACTCTTGTTGTGTGTGTTAATTTTTATCCATGAATACCAGGACCTACAGATTAAAGTCGACTCCGAACGACAGATTTGAGAAGCTTTTATATGGCAAGCAATGACTCCCAGAGCTTTTGCCAGAAGACTGCTGAGAGGTAGTCGCCGAAAGAAATAATTCTTCCATATTTCCTTTTTTCAAGATGTCAGAGATGAGATTTGAACCCGGCGCATCTTATAATTTAAATTATTATATATAGGACGTAATTAGACGTATACACTGGAAGTGTGTTTTTTAATTTCTGTTGAAATCCGAGCATCATTCAATCTACAAAATAAAACAGATCGTCATAAAGATTATCACCTATAGAAAAAATTGCCTCTATATATTTGTAGTATGTGTTATACGGACTTCTCTTACAATTTCACTGGCCAGAAGTGATTACAAAGCCAAACTTACATATTAAAACTATTCTTTTTTGTGAGAAATATGGAACTACGAGTTCTATACAATAGAAGATGTGAATTTTGAAATTCATGTTATATAGTATTTGCTAATAATTTTATTGAACACAAATAGGTAAAAAGCCAACCTTAAAAAAAAGATTGCAGTTTTATTTCGATTGAGACTATAAAAACCGAATCGCTGAGAGATCTCAAAAACGTACCAAAAACTGTATAACAAAACTGTTTCGAAAATTGTAAAATTTGTTGCCATAAGTGTTTTATATCTAAGAGAGAATACTTGGAAGGTATCAAAACACAAATTAAGAAATAAATAAATATTCAATAAAATTAAAATTCATCTTTTCTATCGCACATATCATCTCGATTTTAAATTCTCTCTCTACTTCTTTTGCGCATGTGACGTTAAAAAACGAGGGCTAAATGACTAATCCTTGGCTAAGCGATATACAACTGTTTATTATCAACTGTAATTTTCCTACACTTCCAAAGGGTAAGGTCAGAATGTAAAGTTGCTGTAACTAATCCGTCTTCTTGCGAATCTTCGTTAAACTCTGACTAAAAGGCACAACCGATTGAATCGTCAATGGTACCAGTAGAAAGGTGACATTAATAAAGATGTAAAATTCTCCAGTATAACACACCAATCGCAACTTTTGGCAAATATGGGAAAAGTTTGAATATTAAATATTTAATATGATTTGCTTTATATATAGTTTGAATTCGATAAAAAAAAAAATTATAATAATTTTACTGACCTTTTCTATTTAAATATGAGCACAAAAAAATTTCATATAACCAAACACCGACGATGCTTCACAAAGGAGTAGCAGAATTTAAATAAAAAAAATATTTGGTATCTTTAAAAAAACCTAAACTCAATAGTTTTTGATAATTCTGATATATCGTTAACTAATTGCTTGGCTTTCCCGTCTTAACAAATGGTAACTCTTTCACCTACTTACATATTTAATCAAAAACATATCATTTCTATTTTATTTCTTGCATTTTTTTTTTTATTTCAAATCTATTTCTCATTTTTGATTTGCCACAAAACTAAAGACCTCTATTTTCAACAGTGATTTGTTGTGTTAAATTGTAATGCCATTTATTTAAAATGCATAATGTGCGAGTATCTTTATGGCCAACAGGCAGCTATAAATGTTTAGCTTCAGTTGCATATATTGTACGACTGCATGGATTTAGAGCTGTGTGGTAAATAAGGTTACCATATTTGATTTTATGCAAGACTTAAGCCAATAAAATAACGCAAAAAAAATCTTTAGGAGATTTGAATAAAATTTTATTTCTATAGCTGCAAAACACATTAAAATGTAAAAAATAAGGATTTACTGAAAACAATTTGCATACTTTTATTGCATATGAGGTCAATTTATTTTTGTTTAATATTCATTTGAATTAAATGTTATAATAGTTATCATCAGCCCTTAGGTTTTCAGAACACATTGATAAAAACTGACTGACTAAATGCTCTTTGTAATTTAAGAATTTAAAATTAAAATTATTATTATTTATATATATACACTGTTCCTTCTTTATTTGAAGGCCATATGGAACCCCATCTTTCACATAAAAAACAATTGTAACAGTTAATGTCAGACCGTTCGTTGTAAGCAGCAGTTCTGCTGCAGTTCTGACAAAGATATGGTCCCTAAGTTTACAAGTTATATATAGGAGGAAGTACATACATGTTTAGAAAAGCTGTTAAAGTAAAAGATTTTTACTTTGAAATGATCCTAAAAAAATTGAAAATTGCTTAATATGGAAAATGTAAGAGCATGTGTTATGAAGAAAGCGTTTAAATACTATTTTTGTGTAAAATTATTATTTCCCAGCTTGGTTAATTAATTATAGTAAACTACGCACAATAGAAAGAAATATGTACTCTACCTATATATTGAAAAGAGTTTTATTGACTTATTTTTTTATTGAGACCAATACTCAGGGGTAAATCTCTACTAAATGCTGTGCTTTGTATTGGAAAGGACAGTACATTTATGACAGAACATATATTTTGATATTCTTATATTAATAGCGCCTTAGCAATGAGACAAATTGCAGTGAATTGATCATTCAAAGGCCAGTGTTCACCCTTGAATGATCAACAGCATGTTATATGTTGATTGTGGTGAGTGCCTTCGCTAAGTACGTTTTAACTGTTATCTGATACTTACCAATAGGTGGCGCTCTTTCTCCTGATTATTCGTCAATGGTTAAGGCGGAAGAGTGAAGTTTTCTTATTTTTTTAAATTAAAATTTTAAAAAACCGTAAAATAACTTTTTAATTTTTCACCTTTGCTGGGATTTGAACCTGGGCCGTTTGAGTTTTTGTGCGAGCGCTCTAACCACTATACCATGCACCCTCCTTATTTTTAATAGGTGATCGTAGCTATTTAAACATCTTTTTAGAAGAAAGATTAAGCGAAAGGTAGTTATAAAAATCATCAGTTAAAAAGTTTATTGGAAATGTGGGCATGTTACCTCCCAAATAAAAGCTCTGAAAACGTTAATAGCAAAACTTTCTCATTTTGGTACTAATTTTGAGTTGAAAAATAAACAGTGTTAAACAAGATAAATATTGATTTGTGTACCTTGTGTACCTTGAAGGTAATGGGGAAAGCTTTTGTTTGCTCATAATAATATTTGTAGTCTAGTGATTACTGTGTTGGCTTACTAGACAAGAGTTCCGTGTTCAAACCCCAGCTCCGTTATTAAAAAAAAAGAAATTTGATTGCCGTGAAAAAGCCAGAAACTATGCCGTAATTCTGAAAGAAGGTTATAATGGCCAATTATGTATGTATGTATGTAACATTTGCTGAATGAAACCAAACTAAAAAATATTTTGCATGGTCTCGTTATTCAAAAAAATTCTACATTTAAATAGAAAAGAATAAGGAAGTATTGGTGTTAGATATGCACCGTTATATTATGTTTATTTATACATATATACGTAAATAAGTTCAAGTACAACACACATTACGTAAAAATGATAAGGCCAGTGCTAAAATATCTCAACTTTTATTAAAAAAATATTAATGATATAACGGATGAAATCAAACTTCCTAAATTGTAGAGGACGTTGTAACAAATTTTGCGCCAACTACTTATTACAAATTGCCACATTCATCTTATGCCCATAAATTTTTCATGGGGTTTAACTTAACTTTCTTAAGTCTTCACGAATAGAAACACTTTTTGTAAACACAGCAAAATCAAAACTGTCTGGCAAGTCTATCATTTTCAACTGTAACAGTAGTATACTCGTACTCGTATGTGTAATGTGTGTGACTTTACAATGTTTGTCTTTAAACGTTTTTGAATTGAACTGAAATGCCAATTTCATAATTTTTTTCAAATTCAGACATTTTTTAGGTTTCTCTTTGATATTATTTTATAGTTTATGTGCATATTTATATATAAATTATTTCTTGTTTTTTATTTGGTGCTTAATATGCTGTCTTTGTTTATTGCATTTAACAGATCATGGTGGGTTTTGTTTTTATTTCGTACCATTTTTATGACTGCAGCTATTTCTTGTAATAAAAATGTGTTATTTACTAATTTTCCTAAATTTAGCAAATTTTTTTATCACGTGTTGTTTGAAGTGTTTATATTCAATTAAGAAAAAAAAAAATGAGAGAAAACTTATCAAATACACAGTAATATTTTCTTTAAATTGACCGCTTGGTGTGATTCATAATTTTTATTTTGGATTTATATTTCGCTGAAGGCTTATCATGGCTAGACAGAGTTTGAGTAATTTAAAGATATATTTTCTACATAAAAATGACTGTGATTCAATATGCATATTAGGCAATACTTCTGCTGATAAGATAAACAAAAATTACAAAAACCAATAAATAAATAAATGATTGGGGTTTAACAAATTTTATATGGTTTTCTAAAATATATTTTAGATTTGTTAAAACAAAGGTCAGTTTCTTGATTTGTTTAACAAATCACAATGATTTATATATTTTATTTCAGACCACACATGATAGTATTATAAATCTTATTTGTTTTTGTTTTATTAACAGTTTATTTTTATTGTGATGTTTGTTTTATAAATATATAAAAAGAAAATATATCAGAAGTTATATTAAGCGGTTTTTGTCTTTACATTAAACAATAAAAAATAAAACGAAGTGTGTGTAGAATTTTTGCATTTCGTTCGAAAGGCCTATTGATAGTATTATGTTTGGAATACAACATCGTTCAAATGTCTGCCACTGCTTCTCTACACGGAGCACAATCAAAATGATCAAGTTTCAATAATTCTATCGCATAAATCCGGCTAAATTTGGTGGATGTTGTAATGGGTTTTTTTCTTATTAAGCGCCTTACGAATGAGACAAATTGCTGCCAATTTACTTGATCACTCAAAAGCCAGTATTTATACCTTCACCCCTAAATGATTAACAGTAATTGCCCCATCTGTTGTTGAATGTTGATTGTAGTAAAAGTCATCGCTATGTCGGTTGCTATTTTCCACTACTTCTCAGTAGGTGGCGCCTTTTCTCCAGATCATTAATTTTTGATAACAATGCCAAAGGTGGAATAAAGTGGAATGTCAGGGAACGGAATCTTTCGGATGGACTTTTTGTAGTTTTATATTTGTAAATTATTATTTCAAAAAAACCGTAAATTTGTTTCCTTGGCTGGGATTTGAACCTGGGCTTTTTAGCTTTAGTGCCAGCGCTCTAGCCGCTATACCACGAAACCCCCATGTTTGTTTTGGAGGACTAACAGTCATTTTTTTATTTGTGGCTTATACGTATAAACCTGTGACAAATAGTAATAAAATTAAATCACACAATTTCGGTATTCCGTTGAAATCATCCTCACGTCAGATGACCATGTCCTCAAGTCACTCTTAAGAATATTCAATATGACATGTAGCGCTGTTATGTTACATTACGGTGTCTAGATTATCCAATTCTGTTCAAAAATTGTATTCATCGATCTATAGCACTCGTGGTTTTTAATGAATTGACAGATAGACACCAATTTTTCGGTATTCTTTAACTGCTCTTAGATCTCATGTGTATTGGTATAGAGCACTCGCACAGAAAGTCAAACCACCGAGGTTCAAATCTCAGCGAAGAAGAAAAATTAAAAAATAAAATTTGCGTTGTTTCAAAACATATTATAATTTAAAAATAAGAGGTTCCTCCTCCCCTCTCCCTCCAAGAAGTCAATCTTCAAGAAACCGCTCTAAGACATATCCCGTCTATTCCATCAGGAAGGAATGATCAGGAGTATAGCGTCAGTAATATAACAGCTAACCTACTTAGTTGAAGACGATCACCACTCACATCCAACATCCACCGATAGATTTGACAATTGCTGTTGATCATTCAAGGGCGAAGTTATAACACTGGCTTTTGAGGTGATCAACGGACAGCACCTTGTCTCGTTGACATAAGGCGCTTACTGAATACTGTCTGTTTTCAAATTTCAATACAATGCACTGCATGACTAGGGGTTTACTCCTGAGTATTGGTCTTAAAAAAATTGACAATTTTATCTTTTCACACCATTATTCATTCAAAGATTCGCTTTATCGTTGGTGATGAAGATAAGTATGTTTTCTTTTTTGCTAAGATAATTATATTATTTGCACGTGTTGTTAAAATCTATAGTCGCCCATGTAGATTTGGCCAAACAGACTGAATAAACAGCAACTATTTGGACAAATGTAGCTTCAACAACTCTCGAGGTTCGAAAGTCCCTATTGGACATATGATGTCATATGATTAACAAGCGAAGGTTTTTGATTATTTATTTATTGTACCTTTCAAGACTTTAATATGTCGTCTTATGATATTATCATATTATTTAAAGCCGTAAAATGATTTAAATTACTTATTAAATGCAAATACATATTAAAATTAATTATTTAAAAACATGTAAACGTGCTTCTGAAATTTTAAATTATAGTTCAAAATTATTTATTTAAAGATTATTAAAATTTATAAAGACTCTCAAGCTACAATATAAACAATATATTTAACATATTAATTAGCACACAGTTGCCTAACAAATAAAGGCGCTTAACATGCAAGAAATTAAATGTAATTTAAAAGCTATTACAAGCTTACATTTTAATTCAATTCAATTTCAATTCTAATTATTTCTCTCATAGTTTTTCGTATTGTTTCCTATACAATTTGAATTTAATTTCTTACACTTGACTTGCAATAATAATTGTTCTTATTTTTTTATATTTAAAAATGATAAAGACCTTAAACGTATAAATTCCATTAAATTAATAGCTTTAAAAAAAAAACATTTTTAATAACACATAAATCGTTATATTTTATTATTTATTTATTAGTTTTATAAATTTTTTTGTTTACGAGTGCAGTATGTGACACAGAAATACACAAGAAAAAGCCCACGCATTTTTCAAGTTTAATATAAATAATTAATAAAATAATTTTTTATAGTTTTTAGAAACAAAAACAGAGACATAGCTCTAAATAAAAATGGGGTGGATATGAAAATCTATTAAAAAGAAAATGAAAAATAAAAAAGTTCAAGTTTTAAAACAATTGATTAACAATTTAAATTATGATTTTTGCATAAAGTTTGCATTTCCAACAAAACCATTAAGCAGCTTAGCCACACACCAAACAGTTGGATCAAATTCATATTTCTTTAAGTGTATCTGTTAAAACAAACTCAAACATACTATTTCATGTGTACATACCCTACACACGTAAATGCATAATTGGACATTTCAACTCTGTTTCATTGCCTAACTTCTCCAATGTTGTGTGTATCAATTTTTATCCATGAGTACCGGAACCTACAGTTTAAAGTCTACTCCGAACGACAGACTTGAGAAGCTTGTTTACGGCAATCAGTTACTCTAGTCGCCGAAAGAAATATTTTTTTTTTTACTTTTTCTTTGCTTTAAGATGTCTAAGCCGGGGCTTGAATTGGAGCTCTTGTGACGTTGTTTATATTCTTATATTTTTAACCCTTTTCACAATATATTTCCTGCCACCACACTGTTTTATAAAGTGGTTTTTCCAAATATATACTTTTTAACTGTCTAACAATATTAAATAAAACAAAATTTATTATAACGAATTAAAATAAATTCCTTGTTAATCTCAAAAATGCAATTCTCAATTACAAGTAAATTTATATACATTTTAATGTTTATAGCCGATAAAATTTTCAATTAATATTTTTATTATTAAAATAAATAAAATTTTAATAATAAATTTATATGTAAACTAAAGTTAAACAAATGGATTTAATACGCATTCCCATTTTCTTTCTTTCTTTTTCATTGCAGGTATGTTTAAACTCCAATTTATTGCACCATTTAACTTTTTCAGGGTTAAAGGCAGTTTAAATCGGTCTAATAATCTCTGATGGGTATGAAAATTAGAAGTATGCAAATACGACACAGGTATTTAATGGACATATACGACCTTTAAAGCATATAAAAAATTTCAAAAATATTTTTTGATGAGTCTCAAAAATTAAAATTAAATTAAAAATTTACTGCATGTAAATTGAAAGAAAAATAGATTTGTTTTTAAATAAAACATACTTTTCTTTAATTTTACACTCCATTTTTGGTAAATTATTGATTAAGAGAAGGCCATTGAGAATCTTAATTTGAGACATATAAAAAAAAAAAACTATCACTTTTACAAACTTTTCATACACAATATATCAGATTAAGGTCTCGGAGGATACCAAATGAATAAATTCAGAGAACGATATCTCGACGACGCTGTCTAAAAACCAGCTAATATATAGAAAGAGTTCGATTGCCTATGTCTTCTCCGCATTAAAGTAGCTAAAACAGTGGTCATTAAATAATCACCCCTATCGTGAATAATTTTCCGTGTGAAATTTTTTCACATTTCATATTATTGCAACTATAAATAAATTCCCCTTATCGTGAATGTTTTTTTTTTTCACCCGAAATATGGAATTTTTTCACTGTTTTGTTCACTTTGATTTTGCCTGTGGAATGCATACTTACATAATGTACGTTTTTCTGTTTCTAATTAAAAATTTAATGTTGATAAAAAGCAATTTCAGAGCAAAGTGACATTCTTCTCAACTAATAATTGGTAGAACTCCGAATGATTTTTATGTAGGAAGTATTGAGCACATCCAAAATGTACAACAATGCAGCTGCGTCAAGCAGCTCTCTACAAAAAACTCGTGTATCTTCTGTTAATTCCTCTCGCAGCAGGAATATTGCATTGATACGAAACATTTCACTTTTTTATATACTTATTTGATATTAATTTTAATTATTCAAATTTAAATTCAACTTTTTATTTACATTTTTCATTCAAAATGCACTGATAACATACTACATTTTGAACAGCTGCTTAAGTTATGGAAACAATTGTTCACGTGAAATTCCCAATACCAATTTTCTTTTCGGGTGGAATAAAAATTTCATGTGAACAAAAATTTCACTTTTTATTCGCGATAGGTGTGAATATTGCATTCCGACGATCATGGTCGCCGATAAAGTAGTACGGTCATTAAAGAAGTAGTCTAAGAGTTAGGGCTTTTCACCAGCTATGGCATGCTTAGAAAATTTTAAAAGACCCGCAGTGAAAATTTTTATAAATTTTTCTCAAGTAATATCATTCTGTGTGAAGGCATTAAACATTTTCTGACGTTTTATTGTTATTCAAAACCGTTACCAGAAAAAAAAAACCGTTACCACAAAAAAGATATATTGTTGACATATATTAAGTACATATATAATTGGCCATTAGAACCCTATTTCAGGATTACGACCTAGCTCATGACTGCACCCATTTTTATTCATGAGTACCGGGACCTACAGTTTAAACTCGAATCCAAACGACAGACTTAAAAAGCTTGTTCATGGCAAACAATTACTCCCGGAATTTTTGCCAGAACACTGCTAAAAGGAAGTCGCCGAAAGAAATATTTTTCCATATTTTGACTCACATACTCGTATATATGACATATACTCATATTAACTTCTACAATATATTTAGAAAAAATACATAAATGGTGGTGCGTAATAAACGCTGAAGGCTTTATATTTTTACAACTAGTAGTTTTATTAATATTCACTTTTAGTTTATTAGTTTTTCTTTTTTTTCTGGAGAACCTTAAGTTCGTTCTAATGTAAAATAAAAGTTTTTGTTAATATGAAAGGAAATTACAAATTAGAATTAAATGAGCTTTAAACTATCCAGCGAGTTCTACGATTTATCAACTTTTTGTATAGAAATAGAAAAATGGCTGTGTGGTAGTGTAAATATACTTAATACGTATTTGAAGTATTCGACACTGAGAGAAATTCATATGAAAATATAAAGAAATTTTATAAGACTGGATAAATATTTTTCCTTTTAAATGCTGGAAATAATGAAAAGCTATTTTTTTATTTCAAAACAATAATAACAAAAATTCAATTATAAATATTACTAAAGCAGTTTTGGCTAAAATGTTGCCAGGATAAAGAACATATTAAAAAAATATACACTTAAAGAAACTTTCTAGAAATTATGCTTAAAGTTTTCTGTACAGCTTGATTGAGAAAACCGTTTGCAAAAGATCATGTCGATCACCCTATTTTTTGTTGAAGTTAACGTTACTCAGAGTAATGCATAATATTCTTGTTTTTTAGATGGTGTATGGTAGTAAACCTTTACAAATTTTTTTTCTTTAATAAATTTGTCATACCCACTCTCTTCCAAATAGCGGATGTAATGAAGAATATTCAAATAAAGTTTACTTAACTTATTTTATTTTTTGATTATTTAGTTTAAAATATAAAAAAATTCTTTTAATTGTGCAATTGTTTTAAAACATAAACATTGTTTGCATGCTTATGTTACCACCTACAAAAAATCACGCCACATTCTAACAAACATGAGTTGAACATAATTTACCAAAAAAAAAATTGTATTTTTTGTGTGTCTTTTTTTGGCAAAAGTTAGGTACTGTAAAAAAACATAATGCAACATACAGACAGAAAAAATATTACCGAAAAAATATAAGAAACACAATATTTTTAATTGAGACCTTATCGTCATAATTAAAAGCAACAATAAGCCGGTGGTAAAATGTTATACCGTTGGCTGCTTTATAAAGCTGCCTTAGAGTTTATTTAATAGGTCGTGGTTATTTGTTTAAGAGTCATAAAAGCTTAAAAATAAATCATTTGTTAACAAAGCCGAAACCACCTACTTATTAATAGAAGAACGCAAATTTTCTTGGCTTTTTTTCGTATTATTTGATATACAAAAGCAGCCATAACAGCAGCGACAGCTTTAACAGCGTCTATTATGAAACGTGACAAGACCAACCTTTTAATGAAAATAATAATGGAAAAAAGGAAACAACAACTTCACATACTTACTTAAAAAAAAGAAAAATCTTATTAAAAAAAATAAATAAAATGTATACAAAATATAAAAAATACCCACAATTTATACTTCTACATAGTAAAACTAATATTTGCTTTATTTAATTGTTAATTTATAAACAATTTTTGGTTTTCATTTAAGAGCTCTTTTCAACAAATCAGTTAACAATTATGTATTTTTTTATATGTATTGTGTTAACAAAAAAAAAAAAATATTTATTATCATCACTTGTTAATTTTCGTTAAAATTCTGAAAATTCGTGTTTTTGCCACAAATTAATTAAACAATTTTTTTTTTCTTTCGTTTGAAGTTAAATGTTGCATAATTACCTTAAATATCGTGTTTCTATATGTGTTTAGTTTTATTGGAAGTTCAGTTTTTTACCGTCGTACATAAAAGATTTTATTGGCAGTTAAGCTCAGGTTTTTTTTAAGTAGGGCAATTTAATAAATGAGTTCTTAAGGTTTTTTGTTTTTCATAATTAAAAGCAAATAAAACGACATGAAATTTCATGTCGTTTAGAATAGAAGGAAAACATTTTCAATTAATAAATGATTTTTATATGCTTTTAGTTGTTTTTTTTTTTGTTTTTCTTTTAATGTTGGTTTAAATTGGTGTTTAAGCTTATGATCTTGTAGTGTAACAAAGTTAATGTGATTTAAAATTACAGGGTAATTATAAGAAACGAAATGCTGGAAATTAAGCATCTGAAAACATGTTAAAGAAATACTATTAATGGAGTCCAAGTGATATTACACTGAACGTAATGTTTATTTAAAGACATAAACTTTCAAATTATTTATAACCAGATTTGTTTTGTCTGCTTTGAAATAATAAATTTCAGACTTAGTTATGTTATGCCAAAGCTTTTTTAAGTGTTTCAATTTTTAAGTTGACAGCTGAAAAATGCTAATTGAGTAAGCCTTATTGTGCTGTATGCCAACTCAATTAAAGTCTTAATTAACTCAATTAAAATTTATATAAAAACAGGATATAAAAACGTCCCGATGAGCATTTAGTCTCTACTTAAGACACTTCTTAATTGAGTTTTGGTACTGAAGCACTGTCTGGACTTCAAGTAGAGCATTGGCTCCCTTCTTCCATCTTAAAGCATTTCCCCATACTTCGCATGCATAAAGAGGAATACTCCTATTCGTGTCCATTAGTATCCTCCATTTATTTTGAGTTGGGCCACCTATGTTCGCCATTAGTCGGCTATGTTGTGCTCTTACTTTAGTCATCTTCGAGTCTAACCTTATGCTCAAATATTTTATACATTTTTGAGTGCGAAATGTAATCTCACAGACACAGAAGTCAATCTCAGTCGGTATAACTAGCAAGGCTAAGACAATGTGATTACAGCCACGCCTGGGTCCTAATCATTACCTGCCTTAGTTTGCATCCTGCTTCATCGGTATTTCTAGCGGTAATAACTGCCGCTATATTGTCTGCGTAGCCCACAAGGAAGGTAACCTGAGGCATTTCAATTTTTATAATACCAACATGAGTGACATTCCTTGGGTCAGGCCCAAGAATAGAGCCTCGTGCTGCTCCCGATGTGATTTAAAAGTTACGTAGCCCTATTGTTGTGCTGTATATTAGCTTTCCGTTGTTCAGGTAGTCTCTTATAATACGGCTCAGGTATGCTGGTACTTGTGAACGGGACTCAAGTGCATGAAAAACATCAATCCACCAATTAACCAAAGTCAATAAAAAACGAATGATCAAGAGAAAAGCGCCACCTATTGGGAAGTAGCAGATAACAGCTAAACCTACTTAGAGAAGACACAGACCACACAATCAACATGCTATGAAGAGGCAAATGCTGTTGCGCATTCGAGGGTAAAAGGTATAACACTGGCCTTTGAATGATCAATTCACAATAATTTGTTTCATGCCTAAGGCGATTAGTAGTAATATAAAAAAAACAAAATGTATGTTCTGTAATAAATGTATTGTCCTTTCCAAAATTTCCAATACAATGCACTGCATTTAGTAGGGGTTTACCCCTGAGTTTTGGTCTCAAATAAAAAAAATTTGAATTAGCGGTCTGCTAAAGTGGTTTCTCCGTTGTGCCACTTCGATGGTGTGGACAAAATCCTTTAGGGCACCTACCATGGAAATAGCAGACCAAAAACCGTATTGTCGGTTTGAAAGGCCACCGGTTTCACCTATTGCTCCCATAAGCCTTTCCAAAATTTTTGAGCCGTGTCTAGCACACAGAGTAGTGTAGTCGCCGTGGTCTAGTGGTTAGTGTGTTGGCTTACTAAGACGATAGCGCTGGGTTCAAATCTCAGCTCTGACATCTTGAAAAAAAAAAAAAAATATGAAAAAATTATTTCTTTCGGCGACTACCTCTCAGCAGTCTTCTGACAAAAGCTCTGGAAGTTATTGATTGCCATGAAAAAGCTTCTCAAATCTGTCATTCAGAGTAGACTTTAAACTGTAGGACTCGGTACTCATGGTTAAAAATTAACACACACAACATGAGTGCTGCGAGAAGCTAGGCCATAAACCTAACACAGGGTTGTAATGGCCAATTATGTATGTATGTATGATTCTAGCATAAAGAGCGGTTTGTAGGCTGATGGTGCGTCCCCTTACTTATAAGCACCAGCCTCTATAACTTCCAGATACTGGGAAATGTTCCTTCCACTAAACATTTGTTAAAAGTATTAAAGAGTATTTCCGGACGTCTAAGTGGCACTTATTTTATTACCTCTTATGGTATGCCGTCAGTTCGTGGAGTTTTTCAAGACTTCAATTTCGAGGCAACCTCTACAAGCTCTTCTGTGGTAAATAAGGGAACATTTATATCGTCTGCATGTGCTAGTTCCTCTTCCGGGCCATCTTGTGTTGAGAAGAGTGATTTCACCTCGTTATTAAATCCTCCTCCATCGGTGGAGTGAGTCCCTTAAAGCCGAATTTCCATTGACGATCTTGTTACCCGTTCCACAAGGGTTAGAGTTAATTTTGCCACACAACTGCTCCGACATCCTTCTCTTACTATTAAATATATTCTCCTTCAGTTTCTTTTTTGCCTCTTTGTACAGGACTTGCTCAACTTCGGGTTCATCTCGCCACCTGGCTCTGTTTTCGTCTGCATTTACAGAACTCTCGTGTTGCTCTTGCAATTTCCTCATTCTACCAGTGCACTGCTTGTTTTTTCTGGTCTAACGGTGCCGATTCTAAGCATTGAATATATATGAGTAGTAATAAATATAGTTTAGAAATGCTCATAGTTTTTATAAAAAAAAAATACCTTATGCGCTACTCTATTACAAACTACAGAGTAATCTAGTTAACATTGTATGCTATTTATGCCTTACTATAAATAAGTAGTTTGGTTTTCTTTAACGTTCATATAACACCAGTAATGGTTCACTAGCTTTTGCTATCTTTCATTAACTGTTTACAGAGAATATAAAAAAAAAATATTTTATTTTATTTGTTGAAATACCAACAATTGAAATTGATCTCTAAGGCAAAGTAATAAGTTACAAAATTAAATTCAATTACTTTTAATACATGCAAATTCAAAGAAATGTATGTTTAAACAAGAAAATTATCACTTCAAATCGCAAATTGTCTATAATATGTCTAATATAACACTAACCTAAATTCGTAAATAACCTAATCTAGCCCCTTTAAAGAAATGAATAAAAAATAAAGGTGAAATATAAGAAAACTAAAATATTTGTAAAAAAAAAAGAGAAACACATTTTATATAAATTCAATGAATATCAATTACAGTTTGAAGCCACTTTTTTAAGGTGGCATGATTTGATAGAAAATATTTGTTAACATGCTAAGAAGGTACGCTAAAGTTTATGTTGCAAAAACAAACACACACACACAGACACACTTTATTTGTATTTATTATTTAATACCAAATTCTCGTGTTGCATGTTTTTCTTAAGACTTAAAACGTAGCGATTACTCTTTTTTTCTTTTTGCTCTCTTCTATTAAAAATTTATCAATTTCAATATGCATTTAGCAAATATGGTAAAAATCACTTAAAAAAATTGTTTTTTTTTTCTAAATTGTAAAAATGAAATAAAATTGTGATTTAACAATTGCAACAATAGCATTTGTAACAACAACCATTCGAAATATTAAGCAAAACGCCATATAGAAAACAAAAATTAACAAAATTTTACAGCAAATGAGAGAAAAAAATAAGAAAAAAGAAAAAACATAGATCAAGATTAATGCTAAGAGGTTAAGTGTGGGATTTTTGTTAAACATGTTATAATAACAACCATAATATCTATTTAATACAAGCAGTAGTTCATTTATTTATTTATTCATTCATTCATTCACCTATTCATTGGTTCATTTCATGCACTCCAGTCACTCTGTTGTAGTCAAAACTCCAAGTCTGCTGGCATCAACAGCAGCAGTAATAGTTTAAAAGCCATTAGATAATGTTACTTTTTTCAGTATTTTAACAGAAATAAATGAAACAATCATTTTTATGATTGTGTTTTATGTTTAATTTTTTTCTTTTTAAAGAAAGAAATAAAATACAATATTTGAAAAACTGATTGGTGTTGGCATTATTGTAATGCAATTGTTGCTTAATGACAATAATTTTATGCAAAAACATTTTTTTACATCGATTTAATCACTTTTTAAACATATATTTGTAATACTGAGTAACCCGTAATACTCATGCTGTGTTGGTACTTTGCTTTTTTTTTAATATCCAGGATTTTACTTTTTAAGTAAAAAACTCCAGGTTATAAATCATGGCTTTAAAATTGGTGATCATGGCAACTTTGTAAGAAATAAGAGGTAGAATTTTAGGTAAACAGGAATTACACCAAGAGCAGAGATAGAACTTCTTACGGTGAATAAAGCACTTGCCAAATAGTTAGAGAAATAATTAAGACAACCAACATAAATGCATATATTGAAGGGCAGCTCGAAATGTTGTCAGCCAAACGATGAAAAACATGAGTTACACTTAAAAAAAAATTATTTGTAAATACATACATACATACATCTCCTAAACCTTCAATACACTTTATCTAACATTTTTTTTAGCAAAATAATTTTTCCAAAGTTCGTCAAAGTAATAGTTTACAGGTATCATTGTATCTACATTCGAGGTAAGACATTTGCCAGCAAAGAATTTTTTTTTTTACTGAGACCAGTACTTAGGGGAGAGAAGCCCTGTGCATTGTACTGTAACTTATAATAACAGATAGAGAATAGAGAAAGTTTGTTTGAGCGGCTTACAAATTGCTGTTAATTTATTTGATCATTTAAAGGACAGGAAATATTCAGAGAGATTTAAATCAGAAGAACACTGTAGTTAGTCAACCAACTCGTTTTTTATTTTGAATTTTGCCATTTTTAAACCACTCTTGTGTTAATGAAAATTTTTTTTGTGTTGTAAACGTAATTCCTATGTAAATTGTTTTAATTCCGTAAATTTTAAATTCAGTTCTTCAGTTTTCCGAATTCATTGTTTTTTATGTTTTTTAAATCCATTAATAAGCGACTTTTGTAATCCCAGAAAACCGTTACCAGTAACTTGCCAACAGTCTTTACTGCACTTTCTCTAGCTTTGGTCTACTGTTTGAGTTATTCTTTTGTCCCTGTTGTATCAGCAGTTATGAAACGAAGCTAAAAATCCATTTTATTTCGCTTAAATCGATCCATAGGCGCTAGAGAAATTCTTATTCGAATGCGTCTTAACAAAATGCGTTAACAAAAACAGCATTTTCATCTATAATTCGTGAATCAAAATAAAATGTACTCAATTAGTTGAGGTATCTACGACTTTACCTATTTTATTATCTTATACTACTTTAGCCACAATTGATTTCTAGTTTTATTGCAGTTGCTAAACATCCACTTCGTGGCTCATCTTCAATGCTTCTAAAACCAGATTTAAATTAAGAACTTCAAACTTTTATTGTTGCATATAAAGAAGCACTCTCTCAAAACACATTTACTATATCGTCGCAAGATTTAAAGAATGCTGTAACTGTAAAAAAATCGAAAATACGTTTTTTGCATCATTTTTTTTTTTTCAGAAAAAAAAATAAGCGTCGATTGGTCACTCTCTGAGATTTCAATGCTGAAAAGAAATTCACTTATGCCGTCTGTCTTTTGTCTAGTATCTTTCTTTTACTTTTATTACATGTTTTCTGGCTCTGGTGAACATTAAACGTTTTTCAGTTACAGCGACGATATAATTATGAATTTTTTGTCCCTATTAACTTTTAATAAGGGTATACTTAATCAGACCACGGTTTTCTAATATTTCCATTATAGAAAATCACGGAAGCGCTTTTTTTGAATACTGGCTCCTATATGCACTAGTTGCCAGATATAAATGAAGGGTGTATGAAATAACACCCACGAAATAAGTCCCACTTTTGAAAATGAAATAAGTCCCACCAAAATGAAATGATTTAAAAATTTACTTGAAATGAAATAACTCCCACTTAAAGTGAAATAACTCCGCCTTGAATAATATATTTCTTAAATGAATTAAGTCCCACTTTCATAAACGAAATAAGTCCCACTTTTTCACTGTTTAATACGATTCCAAATAAGAAGTATTTGGCTCTTCGAAAAAAACACACGTCGACTAATATGAATAATCAAAGCAGAGGAATAATAAAGAAAAATCGTATGCAAGCTTGCAGAAGGCTTCTTAATGGAATGGATATTACGAATTTTGATAGAGTTCCAGAATTTATTATTAATTCTTTTTTCGGTCAAGGAACGTATAGAGAACGCCTACTAGTAACAACGTTTGGATTCGTAAATGGATTAAGTACAGATCAATTGTTCTTATTATTAAGATGGAAACAGTTTCGGAAGGACCATCAGATTAAAATTATCGACCTTTATAAATGGCTTGAAGATACAGTGCATGGTAGACGGTATTATAATTTTAACGTGGCATTGGGATTAGTTGTATTTTGTAATGGTGATATTAGAAAACATAAAACACGAATTCCAATTTCCTACTAAAAATATAATAAAACACATACATACGTAATTACGTCAACAATTTTTTTTAATATTGTTTTTCCAGTAGTTAAGTATGGTACCTATTTGTACACATTTCTTTAGAGTTTTTTTATTATAGTAAGTATAAAGTAATTAATAACAAAAAAAGGAGAGCCATGAGAGATAAGGACAAAAAATTATAGTTGTCCCTTTTACGAAATGTCCAATATATAACTTTTTGCATAAGAAAAAAATGAGAAATAAAGCCATAATGGCCTTATATTTCATGGCTCTACCGCACCCCTCCATAAAAAAATCATTTATTTATCAGATAAATATTTGAAGGGTTTCATGAACTTCTGCACGACAGAATGGACATACTAGTTTACTGGTTTGATCAATTTTGTGAGTTTGCATTGTAAGACAGCATTCACTGCAAATTTTCAAGTGCTTACAAATAAAAAATAAGATAATTGGCTGCTTTATGAAACAAACCACGCACATATTATTATTAATTGTATTCTGGTTGGTTTCAATATAGTTTAACGACAAGTCTTCAATGTCCTCTTCCAAATATGATAATTCTTCAAAAAGATCTTCATCAGGCTCCATTTGTACAATTAAATTATTTTTTGATAACACCAGTTGGTCAAGGAATTTAGAAGGAGTTATAGTATCTTGTAAGAGATCATTCTTGACTTTTTAATACGCTTTTTTTCCACACTACCATTGGTATTCATTAATAGTTCAAATTTTCTTACTTTTTCAAATTCTTCCATCTGTAAAAATGCTACAAATTTGAAAAAAGTAGCCTTCTTTGGAATGCATTTTCCTATGACGTTAATGTAAGCTTCTATTGCAGACGTAGTGCGGATTTCAAAATCGAAAACTGAAAAGTTATGTGGACCGATCTGTAATAATGAAATCATAACACCTTTTTCTAAATATTATGTAAAAGGGAATATTGTACCTTTTGAATCCATTGATTCCCAAAATATTTTATAAATGATTTGAATCTATCTAAAGCGTTCAATTTTCCTAAATCTTCGGTTAGTAGTTGGGGTATGAAATAACTTCCACTTTACAAAACGAATTTATTCCCACTCAAAACGAAATAAGTCCCACTTAAAATAAAAACGCGTAACGAAATAAGTCCCATCAATTCACGAAATAAGTCCCACTTTTAAAAACGAAATAACTCCCACTTTCAAACAGCAATTTTCGTGTGACTTATTTCGTTTTTAAAAGTGGGACTTATTTCGTGGGAGTTATTTCATAAACCCATAAATGAAATTTACTATGCCATTATACTACAGACAAAAGTTTTCGTTATACTCGTACTAACCTTTTTTACTATTTATAATTGCTTCTAGGTTCAGGACTTGAACGTTCTTTTAAATAATTTATTATATGGAAAGAAAATTGCATGAGAATTAAATATATATTTTTAAGGTATGTGTATATGAACACTCATTGTGAGAATTTGAATGTTGTGTTTTCGAAATTAAATTTTACGATCGAAGAAATTTAACAATGTTATCTTCACCATTCTGTATTTTGTTATCTCAAGATACAAAACATCCAACTCATAGCATATCGTCGTGCGGAAGTTTATGTTTGCTCTATCCGCCATTTTATATTTTTTATATATCTCGAGTAATGACGCCACTCTGAACTGGTGAGCATCTTCGCTAGTTCGCTATTATTTTCATAGTAAGTGGAGCTTTTTCTCCTGATCATTCATTTTTAGATAAAAAGTTGAAGAGAGTAGAATGTCGGGGGGGCGGACTTCTTGGTAGGGAGGGAAGGAACCTTTATTTTTTAACCTTTATTTTTAACCTGACGAGTCTCTTAAGCAGAGACGAAATGCCCATAGAGACATGCTTATCCCCAAAGCAATACATTTCATATATTATGTATTTTTATTCTTCAATTTTCACCTTTGCTGGGGTTTGAACCTGGGCTGCTTTAAGTTGTATGCGAGCGCTCTAACCAGAATGCCACGCAGCACCACTTTGAGGGAAAAAAATGATGAAAGGATAACAAATTTTGCTACAAAAGAAAACCGTCATTAATTTGCTTTAAAAAAATTTATTTTTAAGTTACTTGTCTTAAGAATTTAACATATTTTCGTTATTTTGTTTAATTTTTCTTTATTCTCAGAAAAGATTTAAATTTCTCTTATTCCCACACTTATTAAAACCAATATCCTCATACTGTGATCGTTTACCATATAAACAAATTGACATAAGTTTATTTAAATTTTGATCTAATTTGTTACTTTTATTTTTGTTTATACAAGAAACTCTCCATAGCTACAAATAAATATGAGAATAACAAACTTTAAAGTATTGCTTGCAGAAAACAAGAAAATAATGTATAACTATGTTTGTTAGATTTTTTTTTTTTGAGATGAAAATCTACAATTGTTAGATGAACAAAAAATTACAAGCTTGTGACATATTTCTTTTCGAATAGAGTTCTTTTTTTATTTTTGCATGTTCAATTTTTTTCGAAATAAAAGAATTTGAAATCTATCAATCAAATTCTACCAACATGAGTGAGTGTTTTAAAACTTTTTTCTTTCAAATGTTGGTCTGTGTGAGTGTGTGTGGTGCATATTTTCAAGTTGTCAAACTCTTGTCTGGGTTGCAAAGGAGAGCTAAATTTGTAGTTGAAAAAACAAAAAAACAAACAAATATTGCGTAAAGTTTTCATGAGCTGCATTACATAAATTTGCATATTTTGCTTAACAAGAGTAAACAAGACAGAAAGAAAAACAAATTTTTTATTTTTAAACTTAAATTTTCTATATATAGACAGAGAAAAAAAAAATCTTTAGTAAAAAATATAACAATTTATAACAAAACCATAAAATAGCAAAACGCAGAAAATGAGACAAATGCAAAATATAGTATTAAGCAGCTGAAATAAAACAAAAAATTGCCACAAACATGTTTCTAAGTCATACGCCTACGCAAAATTTTCTAGAGAAAAAAAACATTAGATTTGTGTTTTTTGTTTTTTTTTTTGTTTTTTAATTTTACAATATATGAAATAGAAACTGCATTCATTTACATTTATCTATTGAAAATATCTCATGTGGCGTCCGACTGGGTTTTTTTTCTTTTCTTTGTATATTTTTGCATTTATTGTTAACAATTTAAAATAAAATAAAAATTTTTAATAATAGAAAAATATGAACAAAAAGTAAAAGAAATTATACTTGTACATTCCAACAACTATGACGACAATGGCTGTCACAAATGGCGTAGTTTTGAATTATAAACTGAAAGACAGTTCATAGCCAACTACTTGAATAGTAAGCCCAGGCATATCATGGCGTTTAATGTATAGAAAAATGACAGATTTTTGTCATAATTTTTTTATGATTTTTTTTTTATAAATTTTGTTTTTCTGATGTCAACTATACCTTAATAAGAAATAAATTTCATATTGCAAGTTAAATTATTTTAATGTCCCATGACGACTATGTTCATGCATGCAGACGAACTTATGTGTGTATGCATATATTTACGTGCTTGATAACTTTGTCATTTCAAATGGTTATTAAAAAAAATTATATTGAAATTATTATACAGATAATATGTCTTGAATATTTGGCATGAATTGTAAAGGTTCGTGTTTGTATTTTTTGTCATATCACTTCAAAATTGTCATAAATATACGATTTTAAAAAAACATGTAATTAGTCAAGCAGTTTGCTTAAAAGAGGTTACTTATCTAATTTTCTTTTGTTGGCTTTTGCTAAAATGACATGACTTTTAAAAAATGTGTGTATTAAACACATATTCCTCCTTCTTAGGCGCACCCTCTCTAAAGTATAGATAATGAAATTCTTATGTTTTCTTTCTTCTAAAGCGTTGTTGCTAAGTTCCCACATTCACATTTCGATTTTGATAGGAAAAACTAAAACAATATAATAATTGCAGGGAGGTTTTTTGCCCAAACTAGCTACGGTTTCATAAAAAATTTATATGATTTCTAGACCGCATTTTTAATTTTTCTGTCTATTTTGTTTAAAAAAAAATATTAGCGCATTTAATTCTTATAAGAATTTCTCTTATTAAATTTGCTTAACTTTAGATATAAAAGAACATTTGAAGTGAAATCTTGAATTAATTGATGATTTTGCATGTTTTTATAAATAGTTTTTTTGAGGCCGCTGAGTTTTAAATGTTTCTCTGCACCTAACGTGCTGATAGAAAAACGTTCCTTGCACTCTTTGTACAATATTACATGAAATTTACTCATTCAGTCATTCATTCATAAATAAAGGAGGTACTAATAAAGTATTTCGACATTTAGATCTATTGTACAGCCCTCACCTTAATTGGAGTTTTATAGTATTTCACCCAGTTTCATCATCTTAACGAACTTCAGAATATCGGCCGGTGCCATCTGATATTCGATAATCACCGAGGTATCTCTTTTCACTGTGCATCAATGCTGCACGGTTGCCCAGTATGTGCTCTGATGACTCGAAGGCCTCGTTTTAAAATTATATTGTTGGACATACGTGTACAAGTAAGATAACATGTGTATAATAAATAAATTGAGTAGATGGTGAATTAAATAGATAATGTGAAAATGAATATGTATAACACCAAGAACTTTGGTAAGATCGTAACGGGGATCGAAAACAAGTTCAGTTCCGGTAGTGTTTATACACATTCCTTAACGGATGTTAATTCTCATAAAGAATTTCAGTTTAAGGTTCTCGAGTCCAATATAATAATTATAAATACACTTAAATAAAGGTTTTCTAAACATCGATTTTGGATCAAATAACGTTGAGTTAATGTTTAGTTATCTAAGCTAACCCTTTAAATCTGGGAATAATGAAGTATTTAATTAAAAAAAAAAAAATTTGTTTGGTCAATATAAAGGGTGTTCCAGAACTCAACCTCAAACCGCAACAGGGTGGCAGGATTGATTGTAACCAGCATATGAAAAGTCAGAAAGAAGGTCTATCCCATGCAGTTTGAAAGTTATGGGCATTTAAGAAAAACCTAGAAACTCGTTTAGACTTATACCAGTTTTCGGTTATTGTGGTTATTTTTTAGTATTTTTGTTCATTTAAACTTTGGAAAAAAAATTACGCAATTGCCCCAAGTTTTCTAGAATTAAGACTATTTGTTAAACTTTCAGTTTAAAATGTTTAAATCTTTTCGATTTTGAAAGGCCCCTAAAAGTTCGCGCAATTAATCAGGAATTGTAAACTGGTGCAATACTTGTTAGTTCCATATTAAAAAAACGAGTAAAAAATAAAAACCTCCAGTAACCCAATTTTTGCTAACCCATTTCACTCAATTCAAATGTTTTTTATTAGTTTTTTTATTGGTTTCGGCATGACGTTGAGTTTGCGACACCCTGTATAGCCAATCCATGACATCTGCGGTTCCTATATTCCATTGATTATGGGTTAGTAATCGCTATCAATTGGGTATATGAGACCCAAATCTGTCAGAAGATTTTTGTTTGTTTGTTATCATTTCGGGTACAGCTGCACATGGTATAGACACACAGAGGTATAGGTATCACGCTATTGGCAAAGCAGGGACTGTAACGGTTATAAGTTATATCGAAAAACTTATTTTTTTATGGTTATTTTGAGAGTCAGAAGAAAAAGTCATTTTTCAACGGAAAACTAAAAGTTAAAAAAAACTCTCATAAATAGAGTTTTATTTTTTCGTCATAAAATAAAACTCCTAAATAGAGTTTTATTTTTTAACTGAAAAATAATACTCGAAAAATAACGGTTATTTTCCGACTGAAAAATAAAACTCAAAAATAAGTTTTATTTTATGACGAAAAAATAAAACTCACAAAATGAGTTTTATTTTATGACGGAAAAATAAAACTTTCTTTTTAAATGTTTCATCTAAACTTTTATTTTTCCGTCAAAAAGTAACAGTTAAAATCTGATTAATGATCACTTATGCGAGATCACCACAGATTCTGTGAGAGCTCTCTAAGACGATTAATTTGGTATATAACATCATATATATCTCTCGACTCTAATACGATGATTTTTTTAGTTTAATTTTTAAGCAATAACTGTTATTTGCGGTCCCTGTGGCAAAGACTCTAAATTTTGTATTTAACAAAATGTAGTTCGCATACCACCATTTTTACTGATATTACCACTCAAACATCAACATCCTTTTTTGTTATTTTGCTGGATCACACAGCTTAAAAGCAAAATTAAATATTGTAGTGGTGATAGGTATGAAACTCTTTAATCGAAATATGTGTTCAAGTATTGTATTAGTAGCCAAAAAGCGGTTAATCAAGATGAAGCTTAGGAAAATCGCAAAATTAAACAGTTTGATTTGGGTTTGGCTTATGAGTTGTGTCATGTCATAGTATGACTAATCTGCTAATGGGCAATGGATAATTTTTCACTTTATTTACCGTATTTATTAATTGCGCGGAGGAGTCGAGGTTAAAGGTAGTCATTAACATGTTCCATTTCAAAAATTTCTGATTGTTCTAGCTTTCGAATTCTCTAATCTTTTCAAGTTAGGAATTTCATTTTAAATCTATTCTTTATTTTGCTTTCAAAATTTATCCAGTCTTAGAGCTTTTACTATAAAATCGACTCTATAATTCGTCGTGCGGGAGTTTATATGCTCTATCCGCCATTTCATAATTTTTATATATATCGAGTTAATGAGGCCAATTTAGGTTTTCGACTCCAAATTTTTCAAGACTGCAATCCGTTTTCTGATATCTCGCCCAGTTTCGGAGATAAATAGCCGAAAACGGATTGGAGATATTAAAAATTTTGGTGTCAAAAACCTAAAGTGGCATCATTAACTCGTGATATATAAAATAACGGATATAGCACATAAACTCCCGCACGACGAATTATCACTAGCTAGCACATATCATAATATGGACCTAACCATCATGTGATTGATTTTTCCCACTTATTTTGTTTCTAAAAACAAAAGTGTTGGTTCAAGAAACCAAAAAAATGTATCCCACATTTGTAGATTTTGTTATTTTGGATATAATTTAGGAATAATTTGCTTTATTTTCTCGTAAAAGTTAACTTTAAGCAACCTTGTGTTTATTTTGACAATTTAAAAATACTAAATATTCAAATTTAAATTTAAATTATTATATAATTTATTACGCTCCTTAAAAAATTTAAGTGTTTTTAGAATTACCCATCTTCGTAAAATTTATGTTGTAACTTCGAATAACGGCAAAACCTAAAAACAAATATTTCAAATATTATGACTTCTTCTACTAACAATAAATTGTTTTTTTTTTTTGAAAATTTACAAAATAAAGCTAGTTTTTATTTTTGTTCGTTAAGAAAAAGCAAATTTTCCCAACTACTCAAAGTAGTATAAAGAAAATTTTTACAGCCATTAAGCACATGACAATTTATGACAAAGAAAAACACACCTAATGCTAAACACAAGAAACTATAAAAGATTATAAATTATTGAATATTAAATGCAGACAAGATGCAAACATGTATGCCACAAAATTCCAACAACAGAAAAAAAACCTCAAGTTCATAATTTTTTAACTTGTCTCATATATAAGTTAGTAAACAATAATAAAAGACCAGATATTTTCTTTATCTATAGCTTAAAGAGTTAATAAATAAATGTTAATCTGCATCCGCTATTAATGAATCACATAGAGGAGGATCAGAGATTCAAACTAAGATACCAAATTGTATATTTTGTTTAAAGGCAATAAAGTTTTGAATTGTAAAGATAACCAGCTAAAAAAAAGCCTACCTATTGGTGGAATCATTGGTGAAATCAACCTTAAGTAGTTTTAATTTTGGCGAATCACCATTAAATTTTACATATGCTTTCTACAGAACGGAAATGATTCAAAGACCTGAATGGTATTCGGTTTGCTGTGACAGAAGTGTTTTAGAATATTAAATTCGGCTCTTATGAAGAGAAACATCTAAAATTTTTGGTAATATCATAGTATAGTATTAAAATATAATATTAAAATAGCAAAAATCATTAATAAAATCAACCTCTAGTAGTTATAAATTTGGCGAATCGCTACTGAATTTAACATGTGGTTGGCGGAAACAAACACATAATCTTCAAAAATTCCTCTGTTACACAAACCGATTAGCTTGTTACTGTTTAGCTTTAAAATAATTTTTTCAAAACATTATAGATTTATGTTTTTGTTGCAATTCTTTTGCTAATAATTTAATTTTTGTTGTTACTTTGAAGTCTTAAATATACTTGACTTAACTTAAGTTATAGAAAAATTATTAAATCATTAAATCTTAAAGTTACTATTTTAAGTAAATAATATTTAAAAGTATTCAAAAGCCTACAGAATATAGAGGCCTGCACCAAATAGTTTATTTTAACAAGAATCCTTAGATAATCAATCTACTGTTTAGTTTTTAAAGTCTTTTTCTGTTTCTTTATTATTCTTAACTCTGACTTCAATGACAGTTTTTATAAATAATAAAAATAATTGCAATTGTATATTTTAGAATACAAATACATACCGTGAAACAAGCATCCCTCATAAAATCGCTCTGGAGAACGTCGAAAAGGTTTTCAAACTTAACACAAATAATATTAAGAAGAAAATCCATTATTAGTTCTTCTAATAACTAATTCTTAGTTCATCTAAATAATACTATAACAGCTGTTTTAACAACAATTTTGTTTTGCCACCATTACTCTTCAATATCATGCTTGATATTCCTGAAAAATTGTGAAATTTTGTTTTAATATTACTTCTTTCCACAACCTTTAGATTAAAAGCCGGACAAAAAGTTAACATCTGTAAGGAAAAATTAATTAAAATTGATGAAAAATGAAACTCTAGAGCAGGTAAATACTCTCTGACGATTCGTTGTTAAGTTTTTTTTGTGCGGGAGGGAGGAAAAAACTTTATTCTTTCGCGGAGGTCGTCACATGATATGTCAACTCATCCAAAAGGATATACCGACTAAAACCCCTTATCTCTTCACCAGAGGAAGAATACCTCCTCGGAACCACGTTAGCATTATTTCAAGGTGGACCCTCTTTTTTACACGGTTGTCAGTTTCGTCTAGGTTGTCCTGTGTCGAGAATCCCCACTTTTAATAGCTTCAAGGACTTAATTATTTACATTACTAGTTGGAATTTCAAAGTCATCAGTGTTCATGAGATATACGAGTATTTAAACGAACATATTCTATTCCAATATGAAATCTACACTACTGTATGTCTTAAGACACAGCATGCAAGTTTTAAGAAGTTTTAATCGTCTCAAAAATTCATTATTTTAGACACGAGCGATTTCAAATCAAAAACCTGTCAAACAAAACAGCACAAATTGCAATATCTGAAGAGAAGGTTGGATTGAACGGCATAAGTAAGGAAAGAACTGTTTAATATTGTTAGATATGCTATAAAATGACACCTGAAACTACGGACCACAACGGCGGGCATATTCGTTTCAAGGTACTAAAATCGTACTGTACGTTGTATAATACAAAAGTTGTTACGTGTTTTCAAAAATATGCTCTAGATAGATTAGAATGTAGGAAGTTTGTTAAGATCCTACCCAATTTCGCGTTTTTACAACTCTAGAAATCATCTTTCAACCTTTAGCTTTTCACACAGTACTATTTTTAATTCACAAGTTCAGCACTATGTGTTTTTCTTAGTGATAAGACTAATCCTTATGAAAGGCAGCAAACAGCGAGTACTGTTTGTTGAAATTTGGTTATAACCTTTGACAGGAAAAACAGATCGAATTCTCTCTATTAAATCTTGCAAGAATTCTGTCTCTTATGTACTCGAAAACCAAGTACAAAAATTCGAAAAGAGTTGCTAGTACTACATAAGTACTACATCAGAACAATGAAATACATGCCATGTATCGTAATAAAGTAAGTATATTGAGTTTCAGATCGATAACTTTATTAAACAGCTTCTTTCGCTTCTTTCTATTAAAATTAAATTATGTCTTTCCTTGCACTGAAAACTGTAATAGCAACCTTATAGTAAACATCATTATATAGGCATTTCGGTAAAATAATTTTCATATTTATAGCTATAAGACACATTTCAATAAACTCTAGTTTAAGCTCAAATAAAAAAATCTATTGAAACATTATAATTGATAATACGGAAGCTTAATTTAAATAATCGCATTATTGTCAAAAAAAAAAGAAGGAAAAGAAAAATAGTAAAAATTATCAACAATTTACCAAAACTAGGTGTAGAGAGTGGTAGGAAAAAAGAAGAAAATTATTTTTAAATTATACACCAGCACACATTTAAAAACTTTCCAACACAGCTGTCATCAGCTTAAGAAAACCCACAATACAATAACGATAAGGTAGCTTAAACAAATGACTCTATTTCTAACATTATGTCATCGACATTTTCAGCCACAAACTTACGCTTTTAATAGAAAAGGAAAATAAACCCAGAAAAGCATCAAAAATAAAAATTCCACATTAATTTCAAAACGTATACGAAAAGTTTAAAGTTAAAGAAAAGATACAAATTAAAGTGTTATAAGAAAATAATAATAAAAATAAAACAAAAACATGAACACAATTTGACTCCCACATAGAGTTGGAATAGTTTTGAAATTAAATTTGTTGCTGCTGGTTTTTAACTTGTCTTATAAATAAAATCTAAGTTATTAAGAAAATGTGGTAAAATACGACTATTTTGTACCCTCGTAACAAAATTAATTTTTTTTTGTTTTTGTAAGACAACTTCTTAGTAACTTTGTCAGCACTTTCATTTCTAACAAAAAATTTTTTATGCTACAAAGCAATTTTTGTTTTCTAGAAATTGGGAAATATAAGAACGGTGTGATATCGAATTTAAATTAAAAAAAACATATTAAAAATATTTTTGATATGCTAACTATAGTGCATATTGAGTCTACTGATAACGGGATTAGTTCAAAACTTTGCAAACAAATTAACTTTGCTTTGGATAGCTCAGGTGGTTAAAAATCAAGTAAAATTTAATAAAAATTTAAAAAAAGACAATAGATGACATGAGTCAGTAGATTGATTTAGATTAAATTTTCAAACGATCTCATAAGCTTTTTCATCGGTTTTTAGTAACACATTTTGAATTATGCTCTTTTCTATTCTTCCGCCAAAGTTTTCGTTTTTCTTCTTAAATAAATACAAATAATCTTTCTGTTGGAGTATTTACATACGTACATGCGCCTAAATTCGTTAAAATGTGCATCCAACTGTTGATTGTGTGAGTTAAGTTATAACCTCTTAAATAGATGGTCAATTAAAACTTAAAGCCGTTTGTATATCTAAAAGGTAATCGTAGCAAAAAAAAAAAAACGGAGATCAGAAGAATATGATCTAAAACCGGAAGCTTACATAAACGAAGAATAACGCGCCAAATATGTTAAGACTGCTCCTGCACAGAGCAGGGCACTTGTAAAGTAACTAATTTTCTGATACTTCACTTCGTACTCATAAGAGCCTTTACAAAAACTATTGGGGTCATTAACAAGAAAACTCTCACGAATGTTAAATCAGTGTCCAGTCTGTAAAGTCTATTGCTATACGCAAAGTTTATTACTATCAGATAAATATCGTTCCATCCCGATAGTCTCATCAGACAGTCGGTTCTACTTTTATTGTTGGATAAATCGACCTGAGTTTCGAGATGCAAAATCTTATTTTTTATTGAGACCAATACTCAGGGCTAAACCCCTGCTAAGTTTGTGAATTGTATTGGATTTTTTGTGGAAACGACAGTACATAAATATAGTTTTTTTCTTATACTTATTATTAAGCGCCTTAGGAACGAGACAAATTACTGTGAAGTGATCACTAAAATACCAGTGTTACACCTTTATCCTTAAATGATCAACAGCAATTATCCCATCGTTGCTTGTTGATTGTGGTGAGTGCGTTCGCTAACTAGCTTTAGCTTTTATCGGCTACTTCCCAATAGGTGCGCTTTTCTACTGATCATTATTTTTTGTTGTCAAAGGGTAAGGTGGAATAGAGTGGAAAACCAGGATGTGGTTACTTTGTAGATGGACTTCTTGGAGGGGACATTTCCTACCATTTATAATTTCCGATACTCTGAAGAATGACTTCAACGATCACCTGCAATAACGAACCATCATGCCTCTCACCTCATTATCTTCAGTACTAAAATAGCCCAAAACCCAAGTACAATAACCAGTCCACATTTATATATACGAATCATATGGAGCTTTTGTTTTTACAAAAATGTATAACTTTTTATTATTATATTATATAAAAGTAGGGTTTTATACTCTCTTTTTTGATCTCGTTTTATTGTAATCGAAATTTTTAATTATTGCTATAAAAGATATTTTTTTTAAAAGGAATATTTCCTCAAGATGAGAGAAAAAATATGTGAAAGATAACATTTTTTGGTAGAAACGAAAACGCTAATAGTTTCATTGGACTTCTTGGCCAAACTCGAGACCATCGTTCTTGATGTTAAGGTTCATATTGTGTCTCGTTGGCGAAGAATATTTGTACACACGCATAAAGAACCAATACTCCTGCCTTCTCCATGCCAGAAATTACCGGAAACTATGACATAAAAAGCACATTCGCATATATAAGCATTGTTAAGACATAGTCATATACTTTGCAAGGTCTGAGATGACAAAACGAAAACTGTATCTTTATATATAAAAAAAAGAAAAAAAAAAATGAATCATATTCCGCAATTTTTTGCATATATTACGTTTTGCTTAAAAATTGCCACCGTGCAAAATGTGCATTAACTAAATGAAACTACAAATGTGTAAGTGGTTTATTGCCATAAATGATTAAAAAAAGGTGTATATTTATAACCTCATCACCCAGTTTAAGCAGCGACAGATTATTAAAAAAACCATAATACTGTTGAGACCATTACTGCATGTGGTTAATTTGCATGTAAGATTTTATGCTTTTTATAATATTTGTCATTTACAATATTTTGGGTGTAAAATATGTGTATGCAAATGTCTGTTAACAAACTTTATGATTATTATTAAAAATTATTGCAAATTGAATTTTTTGCCAATATATATAAAACACGAAGATTTAATTTTTTTCACTGCATACTATTTAGATTATTTCTTATAGGTTTTCATAAATTGTAACTGGTTTTTCTTTTAGTTTTTGTTTTTTCATATGGCATTACAATTGTCAATTGTTTAAAATTTATGGTTTAGAGTGCGAAATAATGTTTGAAAAAAATGTTGTCAACAATTTGCATGCATGCATGTTTCTTATTTCATTTTTTTTAACTCGTCTGATGTGCTTGTTAAACATGTTAAATGTTTTTTTTATATTTTTTCCAACCCAAATGTAGGTTACATTTTTCTAGTGAAATTGTTGCTTTTATTTTATTACACACATTTGAAATTTCATACAAGAAAGTCTTATTTTTATTTGTTATTAATATGGGGGCATAAGGTTTAGGACTTTTTTTTTTTGTTCACAAATAATATTTTTCAATAATTTTCAATAAAGAAATGTGAAAAATATTGTCTGTAATGAATTTTGCTTATAGCGAGAGATCCTACAGTGAACCAACGATTGAATATTGATTTTTCATACAAATTACTACGTACTAAACTTTTCATTTTGGCCGGCCGTTTGCAGTTACGCATATCTGCAGAATCGTCATCTTCAGGGTATGTTGAACTCTAGTCGACCTACATAGCAACTAAAACCACCTCCTATCTTCAATGAGAGTTTCTGCCATCCCGGTTATACTCATCGTATTACTTCATGGTGGCTCCCTGCGATCTCTTCCTTGTCATGCTTCGTCATATATAATGAATACATAAATACATACATAATTCGCCACTACAATCCTGTGTCAGAGATACGGCCTAGAGCAGCACTCATATTGTGTGTGTCAATTTTTATCCAGGAGCACAGGGACCTACAGTTTAAAGTCGATTCCGAACGATAGATTTGAGAATCTTTTTCATTGCAATCAATTACACCCAGAGCTCTTGCCAGAAGACTACTAATAGGTAGCCGTTGAAAGAAATATTTTTTTCATATTACTTTTTTTTCAGTCTATGTTCACAGTCTGAAGGAAAAACAGAGCACATATTATGTGAATGTACGACTCTTGATAGATCTTGCTGGATGTATCTAGGGAGCCATATGGTCTCAGTGGCGTACATACTCACCACTGAAGTTTCGGACCTGCTGGTGTTCATAAGGAAATAAGCTGGTCTGCTGAACAAACAATAGCTTCAAGTGGACTCAATAGATAGTATAGGTCGCGGTGTGTTACATTTTTGCTGGGTCTGTATCGAATAATAACACGGTGCTACAGTGAAAATATACTTGGAAAGTGACCTAGTGTATGTTGTAGGCCTTATTGAGTAGATCATAAATTAATTTTTAAAAGTTCGTAAACACCCTCAAATTTCGGAGTTATTCCGAAAAAACTATTTTCGGGTAGGTTCGAGTACTTATGAACACGTAACTCAGTTGATTTTAATCCAATTTTAAATTTTTAAACGGTTTCGGAAAGAAGAAATATGTGTCTTTTTAAATATGTACACATTTTGGTATATTTTTTTTTTTTTTTGTAAGACCAATACTCAGGGGTAAACCCCTACTCATGCAGTGTGCATTGTATTGGAATGTGAAGATGGTTGATAGTTTTTTTTCTTTTTTTTTTCATAGATGTTTATATATTTTTGCGCCTTTTATTGTTGATGAAACAAGTTGTTGTAAATTTGTCCACTCAAGAGCCAGTGTTATACCTTCACCCTCGAATGTTCAAACAGCGACTGCCTCATCTGTCGGTGGATGGTTAATGTGAATGGTGAGCGTCTTCAGTAGATTAGCTGTTATCTTCCCAGAAGGTGGCGCTGTACTCCTGATCATTGTTTTCTGGTGGAATAGATTAGAAATGTCAGGGGGCGGTTTCTTGCAGATGGTCTTGCTGGAGGGGGGGGGGAACCTATTTTTTTTTTTTAAATTTAATTTTTAATTTAAATTGTAATTTTAGAAAACCGCAAATATTTTTTTTTATAATTTTGTCCTTCACTGGGATTGAACCTAGGTCGTGTGAGTTTCTGTGCAAGCGCTCTACCAGTATGCAGTGTTATTTTAATTTATATCCGATTTTAATTTTATTTTTTTTAAATTTTTTAACTTTGGCGCCATTTTTTTAGATTAAATTGTTTAGAAACATACCCTTATGTATATACTTCAGTAAAGCTAATTTAGTTCTGAGTTCAACAAGCTTCTAATAAATAAAATCGAGTAAGAAAAAAAAAGTTATTAAGGTTTTTCTAAAGTTAAAAATTTTGTTTATACAAACATATATTGATCAAGATACTACATTTTCTTTATTTGAGGGTGTTTCCGAACTTTTAAAAATTAATTTATGATCTACTCAATAAGGCCTACAACATACACTAGGTCACTTTCCAAGTATAAAAAAAAGTTGCTCATTTGTAGCACCGTGTAATTAAGTACTCGTAATAGTGTTTTAAAACTATAAATTATTATTATTATTAGAAACTTTTATCGGAAGCTGTTAGAAAATTGAACTGCATTCAAACGTAAGCAATTATGTTGTCCAATGCAGACATTGACTTAAATTATTTTTGAATATTATTTGTTTATAAAACAAATCAATTTTAAACTTAATTTAAAAAACTTGTTTTTTGAAAAATACCGCTCAATTTAATAAACTCTCAGAGTTTGTCCATTATTTTAAATGTCTTGATTTAACAACAAATAAATATTGTAATTGTTATAATAAATGCAGCAAATAAAGTGAAATATTACTTTATTTATGCACCTACCCTGATATGAATGATTATTTTCAACGCAATATATTAAATTATCTTACAAATCAATAATATAGTATGGAATTAAGAAATGTTAGTACAATTACAATTTATTTACTTTTTTTGTCTAACTTATCTTAACAAACTCTTTTCAAATACATTTATGCTCTTTAGCAAAGCGACAGAACAAAATCTAACATTTTGACTTACATATTGACATCCATTGCGAAATTACAAAATACATTAAAAAATTAAATATTTTCCTATTGATAGTTTATTAACATATCGTAGCTAAAAATGAAAAAAAAAAACTTGCAATACAAATTAGTCTTTGACATTTATTGACAATGAAATGTTGATTGAAACAAGTTTGTACTGTTTAAGATAAGCTGGATTATTACAAAAGTATTGTAAATTAAGTAGATAAACAAAGACATCAAGTATAATGCTATAAGCTGTTTCACTAAATAAGTTAATCGATAAAGTATAGGAAATAGTTACTTACTGAAACATTTTCTACTAAAAAAATTACTGAATTAATATAAACCGCTATTGCTGCGGTTGATTTTATTTTAAATAAAGTTGTACTGTACCTTTCAATTATAGCAGGCCTTGTTTGACAGCTCAAGTTTTTGAAAACTACGTGCTAAACTTTAGTTTTGGCTTTAGGCTTTTATCGCTTAAACCGTTCGTTAGAAAAAATTTTTTAATCTTTCTTAAAGAATTTTTGTTTTCGGTATAATTTGATCTCAAAAACTAAGTTTCAAATGTTTAACATTCTGGTTAGTATTTTATATTTAATAAAAAATAAATAATTTATGGAGACAATATAGTCGCCGTTGTGTGTGTCAATGTTTATGCATGAGTACCAAGAGTTAAAGTTTGACGTCGTGTCCGAACGACAGGCGTGAGAAGCTTTTTCATGACCATGAGTTACTTTCGGAGCTTTTGCCAGAGGTAGTCGTCGAAAGAAATATTTTTTCATATGTCTAAGTATGTTTTTTTTTAAGATTTCAGAGCTGAGGTTTAAATCCTGAGCTCTTTGAACCACAGTCATTTTCTTGTGCTTAACCCTGCTGTTAGGTTTGGACCATTTTGGTCAATTTTTGTTTTGTTTTTGCCTTGGCTATGAAATGGTGCAACGTATAAACTTCAAACGTTTGGTATTGGGGTATTTTTATATTTTATTACTCCTGAAAAACTTTTTAACGAAATATAATAAAATGGATGTTAGAAAAATAAAAAATTACGTGAAAAATTTCACCAGGAAATGAAAGAAATCGAGAGACGTTACAAAGGCTGGTGCGATGAATAAATGACGGCGAACTATTGTTGGTTCCTCATTTGCGAAGATCCATCCGAAAAAAAACACAAAAGTTTAAGTCGCTCGTCATTTTAATTAAAATTTTTTGAATTTACTCCGAATATACTGTGTGAGCAATGAAATTGAAAATATTGTCGTTCCACAAAATCCTTAAGAAAAACTTTAGTTTTTATCCGATTTTATTCAAAATACGCTTAAAATATTTGTAATTAAATAAGCTATTTGGTAAAAGAATAAGACATTCCAGATATTCAATATAACGTAGGAAAAAATTTAAATGAATATGAAAAATTTTGAAAAAAACGTAAAAAATAGGAAAATTTTGAACTTTGAGGTGCAATATCTCAGCGATTTCTTATCAGATAGAATGTTCCAGCATATCAACGGAAAAGGCATTCAATTGCCTTTCCATTGATATGCCACTTATCTCGATCGAACTTTTCCGTTGGACACCACAAGGGTTTGAGTGGAGCCATATACGAAAAAACACAAAAGTACCGTTATCTAAAAAACGGTACTTAGAAAAAAATAATAAATGCGTTTTTCGTGCTCCAATTAACTTATCTAGGCATGTGGCGTTCTCGGTATTTTTTGGCTGTAAACCAGTGTAATTTATTAACATATCATTCATATCATAACATATTAAAAAAAAAGCCAAGTTTTTACTGTTTAGCAAAGTAAACAAGTGAGACACTGAATATAAATTGAAGTTAATTACCGCAAATAATATGTAAACTTAAATAGGGGAATCCCCTTAACTTATTAAAACACTTCACAGGCAAACTGGGTGCATCATATATCTATATTTCGACATTATAACAGGAAATTATTTCAAAACAAGAATAATATGGATCAAAATAGTCCTATGCCTAAGATACGTAAGTTTTTTTTTGACCTAACAGTAGGACTAAATAACTTCTTCACATATTTTAACAGTCAAGTCTCCAATATGTTTAGTATAAACCATGCACCTTTTTTTTTTTTGTAATATCGCATTGGCTGTAACAGTTTAACTCTTAACTTTCCTTTAATAATGTTTACTGATGGAATAATCCTTAAGTCAAACATTATTACACTCTGGGTCATTGCTTTCGCGTAAAACACAAATAAAATTTGATTATATTTGTTTAAACTTTTTTTTAATTTTTTCTCCTTTCGAGTTAACGCTTATCAACAGATAATCTTTTGCTTCTGTTTTGAAAATTAAATTAAAATTTGTGTCTTTAAAATATTGTAAAACACTAGACTGACAAACATACATATGTACGTCTGCTTAATTGATTTGTTTTTAAATATTATTTTCAGAAAAATTTTATACGAATTACTAAACATTTTTTTGGATTAATATCCTACATAAAAGTGCCAATCCTGTTTTCTTTACTTGCATTTAACTTATTCATCAGTTATATTTTAGTTTAGCAATCAATCAAGGAAATTTATTTAAAGTTTTTATTTATTAATTTATTTTCCATCGGCTAATTTAATTAAAAAGACACGTTAATATGAACAAGTTTTATTTGTAAGTTTTTCTCTAGTTTACAAGTATAGTATATGGGTATATAAGCTTATTTTTTTATATACATACATATGTATATACTATAATCTTTTATAAATTTGGCACAAATGCAAAAAATTGTAGTTACAAACTTATTTTCATTTGGATAATGTTTACTGCTAACAAGTTTTTTTCTGTTATCAATTCAATTTTTTTCTTTTAAATTCAATAATGCATAACAAAATTTTTTTTTTTAATTTATAGCATACAACAATTTTTTTCCTTTAAATTGGTCTTTCTTTTAGATAAAATTAAACAACTTTCGGTTTTTCTTTAAGAAGTGAAGAAAGAAAAAAAAAAGAAAAAATATTGCCCATAAATAATTTCTGTGTTATTTTTTACAAGTAAACTAGTTGTAGGAAATATTTTGTTTTGCCAAAATTTAGAAAAAAAAAGAAAAACAAATTAATTACAAGAAATTGCAGTAGTATTTCATATAATTTGCAAATATGTAGAAAAGATTAGCGTTAACTTATCTGTAAAAATTTTAATTTAATTTAATTTAAAGGTGTTATTCTGTAGTAAAAAATAGTGGCGGTAAATTCCAAATGTGTAGACTTATGCATTTTTTATATTTTTTAATTAGTGTAAAGTATTTATATACATATGCAGGTTACATACGTATATACATGCATGGAATGGTACAGCGATTCGCATCTACCATTTCTTAATTTCCTTTGAAAAGTTTGCGAAGAAAACAAGGTGTGTGGTGAAGGTAGGTAGGCTTGTCAAATAGCAAGTCAACCAGAAATGTGATCAACTACAATTAGTACACAGTCCCGTTTTATAATATTGCAGGACAAAACTAAAATCACTCAAATAGGAACAGAACTACAGCCAACCAGAGCTGTTTATAAAGTGAAGTAAAACAAGTGGGTATAGGTTTGCACACAGACCCAACCTCTCTGCGTGTTTGCCGATCATCCAGTGATCCGTATATACCACTTTAAGACTGTACAGAGACTGACAAATAATCCCCAAGATTTTTAGAAGTAATGGATCTCCAAATTTTCTGTGCATTTCCAAGATAAAACTCTCTATTGACAATCATAGGGTAGTGAACATCCGGATAGGAAGCAACAAAAACCCTCCAGGAAAGGCGCTCCTAGCAAACTCATCCGCCTTCTCATTCCCTATGATATCCCTGTGACCCGGAACCCAGACTAAGGATATGCTATAAGTATCACTAAGGATCTTCAGCTCCTCCGTGAAACAAAGCGAACATTGTCTTCATTAATTAGTACTTTAATGTTACCGAGTACTCACTGTTAAATGATGTCGTCTTTGGAGAAAATCAACAAAAATTTTCCGACGCAGTTTCTGTCTTTGCTTTCCTTGCACATAATTCGGCCATTCCATTCCACTCCTTAAATGCTAATTTGTCTCGTCTCATTTATGATTATTGATCGAAAGAAAACTTTGGCTTTATTGAGGTAAAATATTCCCAAACAGTCAATGTGTTTCTTCTTGAACCATTTAACTTTTTAATTGAGATATTTCCGGGAAAACTTTTCTATCGTTCTATTAGCTGACGATCCTCTAATATCAGTTCGTCAATTATCTTAATCGTCTTAGGCGTCAGCACCTAATTTTGTATTGAGACCAATACTCAGGGGTAAATTCCTACTAGGGTATTCAAACGACTAATCGTTAATCGATTAATCGAACAATTGTGTTCAAATAATTGTTCGAACAATTAAAAATAGTCAAATTTCGAATAACAAATAACTCGAATAATTTCCTACGATTAATCGATTAATCCATATAAAAAAATACTTTATTTATAGAAATAATGAATAATAATCCTAAGTGTTTTAAAATATTTAATAAATCTAATGAAAAACAAACGAAATTGCAAACATATGAAAAGAAAAAGAAATTCGTCTTGTACATGCGGTAAAGCATCGATGGTCGTCCTTATCTTCCATGATTGAAAATTTTCTTCGTATTTGTAAATACGTAAATTACGCTCTATCTGATTTTGGTTTGAGGACTTTTACAGGTATGGAAATTAAAGTTTTATCAAAATTGAATAAAGCCCTTAAACCACTTGATGTCGCTATTACGGAGCTCGGCAAGGATTCTGCTACATTAATAGATTTAGAAGGCATTATACAATTTGTTATTAATACAATGGAAAATGCAAACAATCCGTTTACAAATTAATTATTAGAAAGGCTTAAGATTCGAATAAATAAAAGACGTGTAAAACTACTTAGTACACCTATTTTATATCTAAATTCTAGTACATTTTCACTTTTTCAAAGTATTGCACAAAATCTGAAACAAAAGATTTTGCAAACAAATTGTTTTTGAGAATGTTTTTAGAAAATACGGAACAAAATGCGTCAGATGATTATGTCAGATTGCAGAAGATTTAATTGAAATAAACGAAAATAATCGATTATCACAATTAAATGAAACAATTAAAAGTGTACAAAATTTCAAAAAACCTAAAAGAGGCTGCAATGATTTAATGGATGATTTCTAAAATTATATATTTTTTGCCATGCACTTCTCTCAATTTCTCCAACATCTACAATCAGCGAGAAAGTGTTCTCAAAATCGAGTTTTATTAAAACTAAAGAAAACAATCGGTTGAAAGCTAAACATATAAATTACATCCTTTTTTTAAAAGACTACTTTAATAGAAGTGCATAATTTTTTTAACTAATTTTTAACTCATAATATGAATTATTTATAATTACTTATTTAATATTTTTATTGCATACGAAGTAGTAAATTATTACTTTTATATATTAAATCGTTATATATATATATGATCTCAAATATTAAAATTAATTAATTTATTCTTTATGGTTTAGTTTTTCAATAATATGTTTGAAAATAAAATATGAGATCTCATTACATTTTCTACACTATAATTAACTAAAATTAATGAATTTTTAAAAAGTTATTACATTACTATGTTTTTGGTTATTTGTTTTTTTGAATAAAACGTTTTAATAATACACAAAATTGGTAAAACAAAATGCGATTAATCGATCAATTTTTAAATTTTATTCGATTAATCGATCAAGAAAAAAACCCGAATAATTACTCACTCGATTAATCGACCAAAGAAAAAAGTCGAATAATTGAATACCCTAATTCCTACTCATGCTGTGCATTGTACTGGAATGAGAAGATTGATATATTTTTTTTATATTTATGTCTACGAAGTAAGTTGCTGTCAATTTGATCACAAAAGGCCACTGTTATATCTTCACCTTGACTGATCAACAGCAATTTTCTCATCTGTCGTTGGATGTTGATTATAACATTCTTCACTAAGTAGGTAGCTGCTATCTTTTTAGTAGATGGCACTTTACTCCGGATCATTCGTTTTTAATGACAATGCTAAAGTTGGAATAGAGTGGAATACCAGGGATTGGTTTCTGGTAGATGGTCTTCATGGAGGAGGGGAGGGGACCTTTAATTTTTTTCTTCTAAGTTAAAATTTCAAAACACCGCAAATTTGTTTATTTTTCATTTTTTTACTTTGCTTGGAGTTAAACTTGGGCTGTATGAGATCTTGTGCGAGCGTTCTACCTCGTCTTTCTTGTTTAAATTCTGCTACTTAACATTTTGTAGTCATAAAAGAATTAGCAGACTCTATCAGATAGAATTTTTTAGTATTGGTTAAACTCAGATCTTTGAAATTAAAATACTAAATGACAGCGATGGTCAATTTGATCCGATTAAAATTATTGCGATTATTGCGTTCGAGTTATTTTTATAATCTCGAGTGCAGAACAACGTGGTGGGTTAAAATGTAAAAAAATACAAATTTGTAAGATTTCCACCATTCACTAAAGATTTTTATAATTTCTGTTTCCATTTATATATCCGATAAGTCAATTTTACCAATTAGTCTAATTGTGCAAACATTTTTTTTTATTATTGAATAGTCTATGTACTGAAAAATTGTGTTGAATTTGAAAAATTTTCCGTTCAAATAGAAAAATGCTATTGAGAACAGCATTCAGTATAATTCGTAATAGTCTATACTAGATTGTGCCTTAAATAAAAATATAAAAATGTGAATATGAATAACACTAAGAACTCTAATGAGACCATTCATAGCGAGGGGTCGAAAACTAGTTCAGTTCTGCGGATGTTGTACATATTCCGTAACGGATGTTACTTCTCATAAGAATACCAGTATTAGGATCCTAAGACTATCAAAAATCATACAGTCTATTTTCTACTTCAAGTATTATTAAAAGCCCTTTTTGAATGTCTGGCAGGTAAAAATCAAACAAAAATTTAAGTTCTTCATTTGTTTTTGTACACCGTGATAAATCTATTCGTTAACTTTAAAATCCATTACAGTTTTTACTAATTATCACAGCTTTCTGTGGTTACCTCATAAAAGCATTACTGAAGTAAAATTTTTATTTTATTGTAATATTTAATTTTTTTTTTGTGAAAACAATTCTATATCTTTTAACTTTCAAATATTCAAAAAAAATGCTAAAAAATGTTGAACCAATGCTTGAGCTACTTATAAAATCATATAAAATATTCTGGAGTAGTATGTCCCTTTTTAGAAATTATACTCAATTGTATTTCATTTTCCGCTTAAGCCAAAGATAATTTATTGCATTGTTTCTCATAGTAAATAATTTCAGCACAGAGTTTGTTGCTTAAGTCTTTTGTTCTTATACTTATTACCAGCACAATAGTATCGACTTTTACCATTTTAATTGCATTTTTAAAATATTTTTAAATTAAACACCATGTTTCTCATTTAGCTTTTATGTATTTTTACTTTTTACAAAAATTTCCACGAAAACTATTAAACATCATTAACACCTTATCTTAAATATGTGTATACATTACCAGTTAAAAATTTAGTAGCTATATATACATAGTACATAGACATATGTACGGCTATGTATGCAACATACATATAAAAGAAAATATAAAAAAAATAGACAAACAAAATGTTATCTTTTCTTTTTGTATCTCTCTGCTACTTGTTTTCATTGCCAAGACATGATTTTTTCTTGCATTTTATAATTTTTGTTAAGTTATAAACTATAAGTTGGTTGGTTATGTCATCATCATACTCGTACATACGAGTTACTGCAAAAGCACACAAAAGTCAATAAAAAATTTAAGCTATGCTACCTTCCTTTCATAGCTATCACTTAGTAAAATAGAACTACACAAGCATAGCCTCATAAAGATGTATTGCAATTGTATTAAGAACTGCCATTAAATATTTTTTCGTTCAAAATTTTACAAGAAAAATAAAGAACCAAATACTTTTACTACCTACAATAGTATATAGAATAAAAGAATTATAAAGAAAAAAAGGGCACAACTTTAATATTTAATAATTGGTCACTTAATGTGACACAGAGCATAGAATGTGTTTTGCACAAATAAATTTATAGAAAAAGAAAAAAGAAATAAAGAAGTACAGATCTGAACATTATTTTATTTGTTTTTACCATACTGAAGAGGTTTAAAAGAATATTTCATATATCTTAGAGATTCATCACCAGCTTACCCAGTTTATTTTTGTATTACTACTTCTACAAACATGTAACACTCATCCCCTGAACAACGAGATTGTTTTTCACTAGATCATTTAATATTAAAAAAATCTATGGTAACATAATACAATCAATTACAACCTAACGCTACTATACACAAAAGTACCAAAATAGTACTTATAAATAAATTATAATATCTATATATCATATTCAAGCAAAGTATTTTAAATTCTAGTTTTATAAAACATTATATTTCATATATCATAGAGATTCATCAGGATTGTAATATGCAATTCTACTATTTTGTGTCATGGCTATAAATATATTTGTATAGTACTATCTTGTACTATTCTGCGTTCTGTCTAAAGACTCCTTTGCTCTCAATTTGACAACTCAAAGTCCAGTATTATATCTTCACTCTTGAATGATCAACAGCAATTGCTCATCTGTCGGATGTCGAATGTGAGTGGCGAGCATCTTCAATAGGTTAGCTGTTATCTTCCCAGAAGGTGGCGCTGTACTTTTGATCATTTGTTTTTGGTGGAATAGATTGGAAACGTCAATGAAATGAAATTTTAATAGAACAAATATTTGTATGTAAACGTCTATCTTACAAAAAATCGTCTAACCTACGCAGTACTTTAAACTTGTTTGTTCTGTTGGACCCGTTTAATATAGTAAAAGTGGAGATTACTGAACCATAAGAAATTTAGTAATTATGAAGAACACTTTATAAACATTTTCTTATGAGAGCTGTTTCAAATACTAGCTGAAAACTATTGAATTTTTTGTGATCATTTACCAAAATTGGGTGGGTTTATTCAACAATTTGGTGTAAAAAAACTTGTTACTCTAGATTTCTTGAAGTCGTTTGGTAGAATCTGGCATATTGCTCGCAATTCTAAACATGCTGGCTTTCGGTGTCGGTAAGAATTTCTGGTGGTTTTTATCTAGCTTTCTCAGGCATAGCGCTATAAGAGTGGTTATAGATAGTGTCTATTTCAACGACTTTAGGCTAAAGTCGCGGGAGTACTGCAGGTCTTTGTTTTGCCTTCTCCTCTATATTTAATGTTTTTTGCCAACCTTCTTTCTTAACTTCAAATATTATCAACCCTTTTGCAGATGACAGCAAGACTCAATGTTATTTTGTCGCGCATAGACGTGTTTATGAAGATGCAATCTTCGGCTATGATTAATGCAAATATTGAGAAATCAAATGCTTTTGATGTTCTAAGCTTGAAAATTAATTGTGGTTTCAATTAAAATGATCATGTATTTAGAGTGTCAAAATAAGCATTAAAGTGCATCAGTTTTAAAAACAGCGCAAGAAATACTTCACTTCATATGAATTTTTTATTATTTAAAAACTTTTCAATCTAATCCAAGATGTTATGCAACGCTTATGTACGGACCATTGATTCAATTCGAATTTAGGGTATCGATTCACTGAAGTATCGGTGCAATGTGGCGTTCGTTTCGTTATTCTCTCGGTACTACTATTGAAAGTACTGTGCTGCAATTAAGTTATTAATTCCAAATAACAGTATATTCTTACGTATAACCCATTATTGAGTTTTATTCAAATGCCCATAAACCCTACTTCCTTATTCTCTTTTCTCATAACCTAGTTTCCTTAACTAGCATAATGCACAAGTAGTCCCTTTAGTTCTAGTCTTGAAAAAATACAAGAGAAAAATATGTTATATGTAGAAAATAATTTTGTTAATTTCTTAAATATTTAACTTAAAGTGCTTTATAGGCCTTCGAGAAGATTTATGGCCGTATTCATAAAACCTATTTTAAGTGTATTAAGGGTTTATTTGACAAATTTCTATGCAATACTTGTCGAATTAGTACTCGCCGTGGTTTAGTGGTTTGTGTATTGGCTTACTAAGACATGAGCCCTGGGTTCGACAGCCAGCTCCGACATCTTCAAAAAAAAAAAAATATGAAAAAAATATTTCTTTTGGCGACTACCTCTCAGCAGTATTCTGGCAAAAGCTTTGAGAGTAATTAATTGCCATGAACAAGCTTTTCAAGTCATTTGTTCGGAGTCGACATTAAACTGTAGGTCCCGGTACTCATGGATAAACATTTACACACACAACATGAGTTCTGCCAGAAGCTAGGCCGTAATCCTGACACAAGGTTGTAAAGGCCAGTTATGTATGTATGTACTTGTCAAATAAACCTTCAATAAACCTAAAATATTTTTTATGATTACGGGCATTAATTGTTTAAAAAAATGATTTGAGCTTTCCTGATGCCTTTTTAAAACTTTGTTTAAAATTATTTGAATATTTGGAAAGTTTGATACTAGAAAAACATCGTAGGTCAGCGCAGAGCAGGGGCCTTAGGTCGAACTCTTGTCTACTAATTAATTTGAACCAACCACAGATTTAAGCTGACTGAATCTGTAAGGAGTTTAAGCAATAAATTAGCCAAACGTTATTGGGAATGTTTTCATTTTATTTAAATATTTAGTTGAAGGTGGAAAAAAGTTATCCATTTTTGAATTCAGAAGTAAGCTAAATTATCAAGCTATGATTTGAATGAAGTTTTTATTTTATTATAATGCTTGAAGCTTTACATTATGTACGAAATACAATACCACTTAAATGACCGCCTCTGAATTGCATGCAGCCTACTCCCCTTTTTTCTTATTTTTCGGTTGATATTTCGGCGATAACTTGTCGAGGGTTCGTTTTCAAACCATATTAAGAAATACGCAACATAGCTAGGATGTTACCTTATTAGTTTATTTGTTCTTTTTTTTCATTTTGGTTGAATAATTTTTTCCATCCAAATATTTAAATATTTTCGTTTTCAGGAGTACTTAGAAATGAACTAAATTTAACACTGTACCACAAGTATCATCTGTATTACGACTATTAGGTATAGCCATTTTATTAAAAATGGTTTATGAAGCACATGCTCAAGTTTGTTTAGCAAAGTCTTATGTTACCTAAACAACAAAACTATGACAAACAACAAGAGTAACAGCAAGATTAACAATAATATGAAAAAGAAACAGATATACACCACCAAGAAAGAACGAACAAAAATGCAGTAGCAATTGTAAAAATATTATAAAAAATGTTGTTACCATTGTTGTGACGACAGATGGACAGACGCACATACATAAGTTGCAAAACAACACACTTCTTTTTTAAAATTTTTTTTTTTTTTATTACTCGTTTATTAAATACTGGCACGCACAAACGCATTTTTTTATATATACTTTGTGGTGTATTTATTTCGAGTTTTATTCTACCCTACCCTAGTGAGGACCTTATGAAGATTATTAGAGTTTTAAAATTGTATCTAAAACACCATCAGGCGAAGCAAACATCATACTCTACTCTTTGCTATCATTTAAGTAGTTAAGTTTTAGTTAAAAACACAACTTTTTAAAGGGTTTATATATAAAAAAATGTAAAAGTACAGTTAAATTTGTTGTATAAATAATGTTTATATATCATATAGGCATACATATCCCATAAAATTATTTTAATTTATTTAAAGACCAACAGAAAACTATATTTTATGTAAGAATTTTTTACATCAGCTGTTGATTTTGTTTTGGAATTTTTTTAATCCTTTAGATATAAATCAACAATTCACATAAGAAACTACTACTCGTATTATTCAAAAAATGTTCAAGAACTTCAGACACATGAATAATATTTTTGTATAAACAAATATAGCGAACGTGCTTAAAATTAAAAATAAGTTCATTTGCAGTACAATAAATGAGTTCTTTTTGGTCTAGCAATGCGTTTAAGAAAAAAAAAAAAAAAAAGAACGCTTTGTGTGTGTACAAAACTTTTTCTTTGTTGCACATAAATAGTTTTTGTTTATTTGTTTGTTTGTTTGTTTATAATGCACGTTAAATATTTTTATGCTTTAGTATGTTACGGTATGACAGTAGCTTAACACTACTTGTCATGGTTATGTATTTTTTGTTTTTATTCTTCTTAATGGTGTTGCAGATTTTTATTTATTTATTGTATGATTTATCAAGTGTTTAGTTAACAATATACGTGATTTATGAGTTAAATGTGTAATTAAATATATTTGAAAATATCTTGATGTATTTAAGATGGCATTTGGTTAAACAAAAGACTTAAGAAATGAACTTGAAATGATTTCATTACAAAAGATATACATACATATGTATATTAAGAAAGCTTAGTGGTTAACATTTTTTTTAAATAAAATTTTTAATAATATACCTCTTGATAAAAAAAAAAAATAAAAATGAATTTTGATCAATAAAGATTATGTTTGCCAATAATTTTGAATTCACTTACGAATGGCTAAAACCAGAACAAACATGCGATATAAATTTCTCAAACCTACTTTATAAAACCTTTTTTCTTTTTTAGAATTTTGGGAGCTCAAAGGGAACTTACCAAGAACTAGAACATATATTAAATGAAATTAAAATTATGTAAACAAAACTTACATTTACTTACAACATAGAAACAATTTGTAACTGACCAGTTATAAAATAAAAGGTATTATCAAATAAAAATATCAGTCTATAGCGGATGATAAACTTACCAGTTTTATGCTAACGAGATGCTAACTTTTCATTATAACTACAGCCGTATACAGGGTGTCCGCGGGGAAGGTGTACAACTTTGTTTGTTTATAATTTTTGTTAAAACGAACGGGAATGGATCATAGATTGATAAATGTTTTATTTAATACCCGCAATTATGTATGGAATAAAATACCAGATAAATGTCCGTCTCTGCTAGCCTCACAAATACGAGCCATTATGAGCACACTTTTCATTACAATCGTCACACATTTCACGCGGTATTTCGTTAATTTCATCACGAATATTTTGTTTGAGTTGCTCCAGCGTTTCTGGTTTGTTTCCATAAGCCTGGCTTCTCAGATATCCCCACAAAATTCCTGGAAATAACTTGTTATGGAAAGAGGTCTCACACTAATTCCAGTATAATCCTGGCTGTAGGCAATGTGGCACCATCTTGTTGAAACCACATGTTTTTTTTTTTTTTTCTTTGTTTTTTTTTTTTTATGACTAAGACTCAGGGGTAAACCCCTACTCATGCAGTGTATTGTATTGGAATGTGAAGATAGATGTTTGTATATTTTGCGCCTTTTTTTGTTGTTGATGAAACAAGTTGCTGACAATTTGTCCACACAAGAGCCAGTGTTATACTTTCACCCTCGACTGATCAAACAGCAATTGTCTTATCTGTCGGTGGATGTTTAAATGTGAATGATGAGCATCTTCAGTAGATTAGCTGTTATCTTCCCAGAAGGTGGCGCTGTACTCCCGATCATTGGTTTCTGGTGAAATGGATTAGAAATGTCAGGGGGCGGTTTCTTGCTGGATGGAGGAATCTCTTATTTTTTTAAATTTAATTTAAATTGTAATTTTGGAAAACCGCAAATTTTTATTTTTATAATTTTGTCCTTCGCTGGGATTGAACCTTAGTTGTGGGAGTTTTTGTGCGAGCGCTCTACCACTATGCCTCGACCCCCCCCCCCCCAATTCAAGCCCAAAGCATGCAGTTGTGATGTTAAAAAGTTTTCAATCATATCCCGATATCGCTCCCCATTGACAGTTACCGTTACGCCGTTTTCTGTTTCAAAGACGTTAGTTATCCCAATAATTCCCCTTGATCAAATTGAAAACCAGACCGTCACTTTTATTTGATACAAAGGTGACTGATGAATAATTTGCGGGTTTTTCATTGCCCACTCTGTTTATTCACATATGCACTCGTATGAAAATGTGTCTCGTCACTTATTATGATTTTTTCATTAAACTTTCTCATCGTCACAGTAATCTATGATTGATTTTGATAAAATGTTTTAAAGTTTAAAACATGTTGGTTTACCGAATATTTTTCCACAATAAATTTGCCACGTCTCTGCTTTACGACTGCCAAATATGAACTGTCAAGACTAATGCTTACTAAAATGGGGGTAAAACAAAGCGGGCCACCCTGTACTTTTTATAAATAATTACACAATTTACGGCCTGACTGGCCAAACGCTAACGTTTCTGCAATGAATCGGATAGCAGGGTTGGTACGTCTGTGCAATTATAGAAAATTTCGAAACGTCTAATATGTTTTTGACATACATAAGTAAGTACATGAATTGTATTTTTCATTATAAAAAAGATATGCAGTAGTACTCTAAGTAAAGAAATAGTATCGTGAGAGTTATAGCAAGCTGTAACTGAATTAGTCATCTTTAAACTTATAAGGGTAGATGGAGAAGATCATTTGTTGTAATGTTGGTAATAGAAAAAAGTATGCTTCTCCGTTTCTAAATTTGGTTCGTAATGAGCATATAGTGCCGATTTCGCAGGTTTCTGTTGTAAAAGCCATATCTGCATTTTCTTATTAAAAAAAAAACAATAATCTTATACTAAGCGATTTCCTTCATTTCAGAAATTTTTTTTCTCCTGTAGATATAAGCTTTTACAGAAAAGCTAAAAATAAAAAAAAGCAGAAAAAGAAGCACTTTCCCTTTTTTAATTTTTGAATTACTTAATAGTATATGAGTAGTGTTTTTATAAAAAAAACGTGATTTTATTTAAAAATATGCACTTTTTAGGATGCTGTTTGTTTTTATAAAGAAAAAACTAAACGAAAAACCTCAGTAAAAGTAAACTGCGTTGTCACTCATTCACTCACTGAGTATAGAGTGTATAAATGCTGCAAATCAAAAGACTTATGAAACAAACTTCCTTTTCTTAATAGCAACAAACTATTTGTGTTTCATTGCTAGCAAAAAATATATATTCGCATACATATTTTATTTAATTTCTCTAAAAACAAACTAAAAAGCAAAATTATTTAAATCTAACAATCGTTTATTTTTATGCATGACATTATTTAAATACGTAAAGAAACTTTTTTATGAAAGCAATTTTCTCTTTGAAAAACTTTGGTTTTATTTTCGTTTTTTTTTGTTTGTTACTTTTGGAAAATTTAAACAAAATACTCTGACAAATGTGCATTTGCTCATGTATTATATTTAAAGAAATAAAAATGTCTACCTGTTGTCTATACACAAAACAAAAACATGCTGCTAATGGTAGTTTTGTTAATGTTGAATGAAAAACTGTGACTTTAATTAGTTTTAATCAGTCTTAAAATTTACAGACACTAAAACAATGTGTTCAACAAAATTTTTAACATTTCTAAGTTGTATTCCAAACAATTGCCTGTTTTGGTACATTTTTTTTCCTTTTTTTACTGTCAGCGCAACAAATTCAATTCAATTTATTTATTTAATGTAATTTTTTGCATTGCTAAACACACTGAAATGTTTAAAACTAAATTTAATTCTTTTTTCTTATTTTCTTGGCAAAAATAACATGATAAAATATGCCAACATAACACGCAATCTTCGTTGTAAAATAAATACATAAATTTATACGTTAAGCTAATTTAATTAGTCTTTAAGCTTTGCCAAGTTAATTTTTGTACGCCCATTTTCTTATGGCAAGAATGTTGAGGTAAAAAAAAAGAAATATTTTTCTAAGAATTATTTTTTTTTTCTGTGCATTAAACAAACTTACATTAACCAGATAGGGTTAAATAGAGTCTTAAATAAATAACTTTTTAAATAAATTATTTAACTGATTTATCTCATGTTTCAGTACATCTGTTTGGAATATTTTTCTCTCACAAAGTTATAAGAATATTTAATTTTGTTTTATAAACTAAATTATTTAAAATATTTTAGAGAATAGAATTAAAATAGACAATTTTTGGAATTATAAATATTAAAAAAAATCCTTTATTTAGTAAAAAAAAAACTGGATTATATACACATACAGGGTGTCCACTATCCATCGCTCTCGTCATTTTGCCGTAAAATTAAAAGCTTAAGCGAATAAAAATATTTGAACTGAGTAAAATGCGTTAGCAAATATCATGTTACTTAAGGATTTTATTTTTTACTTTTTTTTTTTGTACGAAACAAAGAAGTATTGTAACATTTTACAATCCTGTTTAAATTCGTGAATTTTTAGTGGCATTTTTGCAAAGTCGACAAATTTTGAAAATTTTAAATTCAAATTTTAAGAAATAGTCTTAATTTTTTTAAGTTTTCTATAAGGCAATTACATCATTTTTTGTACTGTAGTTCTGAAATGTTATTTAGCGTTACGGTTTTAAAGTTTAAATGTACGAAAATAATAATAATTAGCCACTATAACCGAAAAATGGTTTTAGTTTGAACAAATTTCAAGGTTTTCCTTAAATGCCCATAACTTTCAAACTACAGGTGATAGATTTTGTAAACGTTCATTTCCTAAAAGCCCGCAAATCTCAATTGTTTCGATTCATTAAAATAATATTCCTGTATGTGATGACAAACGATTTCGATCGAAATTGAAATCCTCTATATTTTCAAAGCCATATAAAACTTATCTGTTTTGATTTTTATTTAAATTTGTATAATCAAGGAAGAAGTTTCAAATGTCCCTTAAGTAATGAGTAAAAAAGGAATTCCATATCTGGAACTTAAAATTTTGAAAACAATACGTTTGCGTGCAAAAGTTGAAAGAATTGACCCAAAGTACATCGGGACAACTTTGAAGCATGGAGGAGGTTATAAAGTGTGATTTTATAAGAGCTATAGGAAAGTTTTTTTTAAAAAAAAAGCACATAAAATTCAGAAAAATTAATGAAATCTTTATTTGAATCGAGAGTACGGTCCATATAATTTAATGTTTGAAAATTGTTTCATGCAAATGTTGACCGTGACTGCGCCTCAAATGGTTCATCCGCGTAGTCCAATTTTGGCATACACTTTATAACATTTCGGCCGGTATCTCACGAATAAATGCTTCAATGTTGTGTTCCAATGCGTCAATTGAAGCGGGCTTGGCTGTATAGACACACAAAGAATTGTCTAAAGGCGTTAAATCGCACGATCTAGGCGGCCAATTGACCGGTCCCGAACGTAAAATAAAATGTTCACCGAATTCGACTCTCAATAAGTCCATTGTTACGCGTGCTGTGTTGCATGTGGCACCGTCTTGTTGGAATCACATGTCGTGCAAGTCAATCTCTTGCATTTTAGGCAAAAAAAAAGGCCCAATTACTGTGAACGGCGACGAATCGATAATTGATGGTCATCATTAACACTGGCCGATACAGCTGCGATATTTTCTTCATTTTGCACTTTACGTAGGCATGTTGGTGGTTAAATGTCTAACAATGTAAATTTGGTGCGACATTTAGTCACAATAGCCGGAATAGCAGCTTCAGTGGATCGATTATACTGACCATAAAATGAAAGAAGCGCACGATGAACTTTCTTAACAGAGCACGCATTTTGATAATAAAATTCAAAAATTTGCAAGCGTTGTTCGTTTGAAAGACGATTCATGGTTAAATTATAGACCAAACTGAAGATGCTTGCTAATGACAGCTATTGGGCCGCTTCAAAAATCGAGGAAACTACGGATAAGTTTCAATACGCAAGAATTCTAAGTGATACAATGATGCCGTTAGCTTACGAAAATATGCCAGTAACATGGATATTTTAACAAGATCATAATCCCAAGCATATGCCTTATCACGTCAAATAATGGCTTATAAACAATGTGGTTACTATTCTTGACTGGCGTTTATGCAGTGCTGATCTCAACTCGATTGAGAACTTATGGCAAGGTGTAAAAGTTAAAATTAGCTATTTCGATGATCTCTTTGTCGAGACTAAGAAAGTTGGGAAGCCAATCCAAGTCGTATAATGACCTTGATGTCTCGCAGACGCCAAGCTGTTATTGATAACAATTATTTTTCAACAAAATATTGATCTTTTTTTAAATAAAAACAAGTTTTTTTTTAATTTATGGAGTATCCTTAATTATATGCACGACTGATATAAATCTTATTTTAAAATATGGCTCATTGTTTTATGAGTTATAATTTATTTTACACATTTAGTAGTTATTTTCTAGAAATAAGAATTAAATTAACTAAAATAAGACAAATTTTGAATATATCATACCATCATTCAAATTATTTGTTTCAAGCTCACATGTTAGCGTCGTGCCCTTAATTACACTGTCTGTAATTTTTAAGTCATGGAAATATACGAACACTACTATGCGATAAAAGACCTAAAAAAAGAAGAGCTACAACTTTGCTTCAGGAATTAAATCAAAATTATGAACCGTTTGCAAGATATGAGCCTGAAAAAATGTTCACATTTTTACAAACATGTCACCGAGGCCTAAATTTTTGGGGGCTATATAAAAAATTTCATGACTTTGGGCAAAACTGGGAGACACTAGTCTTCTTTTTTTGGTCTTTTATCACGTATAGGTGTCCGTACTCGTATATGGTTATTTTTTTTTTTTTCATATTGCACTATGTTAACTTCACGTAGCTGTAAGTTATAAATAGCTGAGTTGCCAAAAAAAGTTGTTAAAGAAACATCCGGTTTTAATATTTTTTTAAATTTTCCCTTTTTTATGACATGCTCTCTTTGCATTTGTTTTTTTTTTAAATATTTCAATTCTCAATCTCCAAAAAAAAAAAAATTGGAAATAGAAGTATTTATGTGCTAAATATTTTTAGTACAGTAGGGTATTATATTTTGTACGTATTTTATTATTTAAATCATAGTCCTCATCTCACTTTTATCCTACCCAACTTCACAACTTCAATGTCCGTTTAAAAAGTCGCAATTGAATTGCCGTTTGGCAACATAACTGAAACATCAGCAGCAATTCAATGAATTCTAACTGTGCATGTCGTCGCACCGCACAGCAACATTTTGAAAAGAGGAGCAACAATACTACAAACAAATGTTACTCACAAAAGAAACAACAATCAAAATAGGAAAAAAATGAAAAATAAAAAACTTTAAACGACCTCGGACATTTGTTGTCTGCCGGGCAATTCAGTCAAACTAGCAAATTTAACCAACTTACAGGGTACTGTTTGAAACAAACTAAACATATGGAGAAGTCGTTACATTTGTTATTGCGGCTGTAGTTGTTACTGCTTAGTTTGTCTTATATGTCGTCATTGTTATGCTTTTTTGGTTTTTTTTTAGTTTTTGTTAAACAAAAACATCTTGGCTACTAAAAACTGTTGCAATAGCTGCAGTTAACAACAACAGTAAACAGAAGTTGTCCGGCAAAAAACATTATGAGTAAAACAATTGTAAGCTTGGCTATGCTTACTGGCATATACATACATATATGTATAGTCTCGTATATACACACTATTTAAGTGTTAGTGTGTGTTTGTGTTTTATTTTACAGTGACTATTGATTTGGTTTTTACGTATCGGTTTTTATTGATATTTTTTTGTTTTTATTTTTAAGTTTATTTTTTAGTGCAGTGGAATTTTGTTTAGTTTTTAACTGACTGATGCTCTTGAAATGAAGTTGATACTGTTTTTGGTCTATTAATTGCTTTAACCACTAAAACTGATTGTTGAAACTTCAGTGGTTTTTGTTGAAATGTTTGTTTTTGTCTTTCTGTTTTTCGTTAGACATATAAATTGATACCGAATTGGCAGTAGCCAATAGGCAAGTATGTCAAATACGCAAATAAAGCAATGACATTTAAAAATGATTTGTTTGATGTGCATATAAGCAAACCATATATTTTATGCTTAACAAAAAAATTAAATAAAATACGAAAAAAAGTTATACAATAAATTAATTTATTAAAGCAATTTTTCGTAAATAAAAAAATGTTTTCTTTAATACAGCACTACAGATATAGGAAACAATACGTTTTTCTTTATGATTAAGTAATTTTTGTTATTTTATAATGCTTTATAATTATACTGGCATTTAACAACTACTGCTTTGACCCAGTTTACAGCAGAAATAAGTAAAAATCTTGTTTAACTGAACTAGCTTATTATTAATTTAAATTTAATCCTCTATAATTTTCTTTAGAATCTTGTTGAATGTAGTTTGTTTTTTTTTTTTTTTTTGTCTCTCCTCTAAACTATAATTTTTCTTTTAAGGAATGTTACATGCGTTTTATTATTTTGTGTTTTTCTTTTTCTTATAACAAATTATCATTTTACATAAATAAAGTTAACGGATATGTTATGGCTTAAATATAGAGTCTTTATAAACTGCCATTATAATAAAGTTTGTTTGAGTGAATGAGCTACAACTTAATTTAATTGCAGGTGTAACGATGAAACTGCAATTTACATGTAAATAATTTTATTAACAAGTATAGCAACAACATTAACAGATTCTTTTAAGTTTTCTTATATAATGTTAGAACAAATAACTGTAAAAAATTATTGAAATTATTTTGCATAGTTGGTGTGAACTTATTGGAAATTCTCAGAAAAAATAATTGTTTTTGTTCTTTTTATAACATAACTTAACAGGGTTTACTGAATAGAGCAAGAACTATTGAAATTTTCTACAAATTAATCTTAAATACGGGCGCAGCAGGCATTTTTTGTTATATACTAAATGAATATTTGAGATCCTTACAAGTTTACAGATTATAGGAGAGTTTTCTTTATAGAGAAAACTAAGAAGAAAGGCTTAAAATATATCGGGTGGTTAAATTTTATGGGCCGATGTTGAATTAGAACTACACTTTTGACATTTTTCGACTTCATGGAAACATGCACAATTTAGCAAAGCTTTAAAGTTATTCAGTCTTATTATGAAAATGGGCATTCAAATCAAAATGCATATCGTGCACTTCGTGATTTTTGCGGTCAATTTAATCCTCCAAATGTGCGTGCAATCAGGAAAAATCTAGCAATAATTTGAGCAAACCGGGTCTGTAGGAGATATGAAATCACCAGTGCATGCTCGTACAGATCGAACTACAAAATATATTGCTGCTGTTCGCGATAGTGTTGCTGAAGAGCCGTCCACCTCAACTCGTCATCGTGCACAATAACAACGAACTTTTTATGGCCCAAATTGGAAGATATGGATGTGAACGATAAGTAGTTTTAATAGGACGTAACCACTTGCCACACAGCTAATGAAACAACCGCTCTTTTGTGAGACAAATTCAATTATCGTGTTATCTCACGTGGTAGTGAGGTCAATTGGCCACCAAAATCATGTGATTTAAGACCGTTGGGCTTCTTTCTTTGGGGTTATTTGAGAGAAAAAGTGTACATCGATAAGACAGCAACAATTCACAAGCTGAGATGATGAGATAATTCGATATATTAGGGGCAAAGAACCTCAGTTATACCTCAGCGTCATCGAAAATTGTAGTCGACGTAGTCTTGTGGTTAGTGTGTGGGCTTACTAAGACGATAGCGCCAGGTTTAAATCTCAGCTCCGATATCTTGAAAAAAAAAGAAATATGAAAAAATTATTTATTTTGGCGGCTACCTCTCAGCAGTCTTCTGGCAAAAGCTCTGAGTATAATTGATTGCCTTAAAAAACCTTCTCAAATTTGTTGTTTGGAGTCGACTTTAAGCTGTAAGTCCCGGTACTCATGGATAAAAATTAACACACACAACATGAGTGCTGCGAGAAGCTAGGCCGTAAACCTAACACAGGGTTGTAATGGCCAATTTTGTATATATGTATGTCATCAAAAAAGAGGTCATCGGATGGAGATGTGTCGCCGAGGTAGCGGCGGCCATTTTTCTTATTTTTTGTTTCGTACTTAATTGAAAGTTATCATAATTAAAAAGAAATGACAATAATTTTAATTCAAAATTAATTAAATTTTAGCCAATATTATATTAAATTTAAAAGACTAAAATTGCATAGAATTGACATTGGAAGTTAAATTTTTTTAACCACTAAATATCAATTGAAAGCTTCACATCAATAAAGGCTGTCACAGTAGTTGCCTATATTGAGACCAACTGTTTATCCCTGCTATATGCAAAAGTCTACTTTGCAATGCCGATTGATTCACATATTTGCGTTATTTACCTATTAAACTGCTTTTTATACTCTCAAGCGATATATATGTATATGCATTCATTATTATTATTTTTATGTTGTTTTTGTTGGCCATAAGGCTTTTCAGTTTACAAGTTTTATTTTCTTCTACTCGTTGTTTTATTTAGATTTTTGTTTTTTTGGCCTTTTTTAGACAATGTAACCAAAAGAGAAAAGTTAAATAAACCCTAAGCTATGATGCTTTAAAAATTCAGGCATAACTAAATGTTAAAAAAAAACTTATATGTTGTTATACAGGGAGAGCAAAAAATTACATACCGATACATACTAATACTTATACGTACATATGTGCGTATCGAGTATAACTAAAACTTATAATGCCAGAAAAAAATAAAGCAATCTTTACAGTAGGGTGTAAAAATATAGTAAAGATACTCGTATATGTAATTTAATTTAAACGAAATTCTTATTAAAACTTGAGAGATATAAATAAAAATAAATGACTCTACATTTTTCACTACTTTTTTTAGACTTATAAAAATATTGAAAATCACATCAAAACTGAAAAATTATATCAAAATTGAAACGTAGTATGAGATTGTATTCTGAATTTAAGATTGGCTTAGTAAAAAAGCTTTATTTAAAAACTTACCAAACCTAAACGTAAGTAATGTTTAGAATGAAAAGAGTAATATATTTGCGCTATGTACAAAGACCATATATATATTGTATATATAATATATAATGGTTTAGCACTAAATGATGTCAGTGAATTTAAAACTGGCACTTTTTTTTTTTTGTACAACATTTTAGCAGATTTTTTTACGGATTTAACATTTTCTGGCAATACAACTGCTCAATGTTTCTCCGATAAAACAAAAATTAGAAATTAGTTTTTCAGTGTCATTTAACATCAACATAAAGATCAAACCAGAGTAAGAATTTGCTCATTGCGCATTGCGCACTCTTTTCTTGCGCCTCGAAAAATTGCGCATGCGCAAAGAGCGGAGCAGATAAAAAAGAGCAGTTGTTTGCTCTTTTGGCTCTTGCTCTTTTTTGTAAGCGCTGCTCTTTGCGCTATGCGCATTTAAATTTTTAATTTGGCGCTTTGCTCTGCACATTGAGCAAAATGAGTAGCGCATTGCGCATGCGCTTTTTATATCTATGGTGTCATGTCAGCAACAAATTTTTTTAATTTGCCATTCGAAAAAATTTTTATGTGCAGTCAATCATTACGTTACAGAAAATCACTTTATTCAGTATTACTGATGGGAATTTCCATCATAAATACATATACTTAAAAAAAGATGAATGGGGACATTCGCGTGTTTCTAAGAAAAAAAAAAAATTATGATACTCCTTTATTTGCATGAAGAAAATTATATTTTTTTCACTCATTCTTCACATACGTATACTTAGAAAAAATTTTAAATCATATATTCTCGTGTGATTTTCAGAAAAAATTTTGTTTCACAAATTTATATGCGTGAAGAAAAAAATAAACAGAGGCCTTATTCTTATCCTTATTCTCCTAAGCTAAAACTCTATCGATAAAAATATATAAACTGAATTTAGGACCTTTGGGCTACGAATAGAATTCTTGACCGCTTATTGTAATTTAAAAACTTCATGCCTATTACCTCTACACTTTTTAATTTTATATATTTAAGTATATGAAAATACTAATATAAATTCTATTTAGATTTAATTATTTCTTCTTTTTTCATATTAAAATTACTGAATTCAAAGGTATTTTACATCACAGTAAATGAGCAATGCGCAATTGCGCACTCTTTTGGCTCTTTCGCGCATTGTGCAAAAAAAGTGGCTCAAGAAAGCTCAAAATTCAAATGCGCCTTCTATGAGCAGCGCTTCTATTGCGCAGAGCAAAAAATATGGCGCAGAGCAAGAGCAACAAAAAGTTTGCTCTGCTCTTTGCGCAAAGAGCAAAAAAGAGCCAAAAGAACGGCGCTGCGCTGCGTTTTTACTTACTCTGGATCAAACTATAATTTTATTTTTCAAACTCTATAGCTCTTAGCAAACTATTTCTGGACTAAATATTTGCTCAAAACTTTCTTTATATTATAGTACATTTGAAACTACTACTAGACTATTGAAAATTTTCAATTTATTTGAATGCTATACTTCGAGACATTGCATGCAAGCATTTATTTATTTATTTTTTTTTATGTAAAATATGTATATGAAAAGCTATTTTCTTTTATTTTTTATTTTATTTTTTTTTTAAGTTTAAACCATTTTGTTCATCATTTCTTAGGCTTTAACAGCCAGTAAGAATAGAAGTTTTTTAGTTAAGCATTTTTTATCGTTCTCTATTTTTGTTTTTATATATATTTTGTTATTTTTTTGCAAAAGAAAAATTTGATTTGTGGTTTGTCCAGTTTCCATACAATTCCTTTAACTTATATTTTTCTGGTCAATATTTCTTTAGCTGTTTACTTAACATTAATGTAAATTTTTTGTCTACACACAATAACTAACAGGCTTTCATTGCTTTTACCCTTTACTTATGGCAAATATATATACAGTCAAATGCGTTTATAACGAACATACTGGTTACATAAAATGCAAAATTACTCAAATATTTTTCAAATAATTTACTTTAAAATTAAGGGGAACATATCCAGTTTTTTCCATGAAGAAGCACAGAACAGATGGAGTTCGATCACTTTCTGTATTGTTTCCTCAATATAATCGGTGCAGGACTCTGAAAATTTTGGCAATCTCTCGTCAATCTTTGCCGAAGCTTTTAGCGGTGTATATGGGTCATTGGTTGATCGGTAAACACGCTGAAAGGTTGGTTCTGCCCTTTAACTCTCATTGCAGAAGTTGCGGGAATACTTCGGAGAGGAAGACTATAGGTGATTTTCTTTGTGATTACCCAGTTAGACGTTTGAAGTTTTTTGGGATACCTTTTTTTGATAGCTTGACACACTGCTCAAACATGGACACCCTCGTTTTACTCCACTTTAGCTCTAGTTGACTGTAGAACTTTTTTCAACTTAGATGAGTTCGATTGGGTCCTGTAATGGTATCAAAATGGTACCTTGTGGTAATTGTACAATAGTTGATAACGATTTGATCAACTAGAATTTAGCTATACCCGGTAAAGAAATTGAAATTGCATTGCACAAAATATGCTTAGCACAGCAAAGTGATGACATTTTAAACAGCAGATTGTTTTGTATAGTGGCAAATAATTTTTCTATTCTTCGTACGAACACAAGGTAAATTTTATTTATATCAGGCAACTTAAGCCAATAGTAACAGATACTTAAATAGGCGCTTAATTGATTTTTTTATAATAGAAAAATTATACATTTTTTATATGTTATCGATAAATATTTCCATCAATCGGGATTAGAAATTCAAAAGAAAAGTGAAAGTGATTTTTCATATGCAACAATAAAAAATGTGATTGCTGAATTAAACATAGTCATATAAGCATTGAAGATTAACCACAAAATGGACGTCCAACAAGTACAATAACGCCAGCAGTGTTCCCGGAAAATGTTGATTAGAGAATGCTGAATCCGTAAAAATTATGCAAAAATACATTATCATGAATCATTAAGATAAACTGCTATCTGCTATTTGATAAACTGACGTAATTGTAATTGTAAAAAAAGACAAACAAATTGTGCTAAAAAAGCATTTGTAAGATAGCTGCCACATTTCGTCGTGCGGGAGTTTATGTGCTCTATCCGCCATTTCATATTTTTTATATATCTCGAGTTAATGATATCACTTTAGGACTTCAAGCTCATAATTTTAAAGTGTGCAATTCGTTTTCGGATATCCCGTCCAGTTTGGGAAAACGGATTGCAGATTTTAAAAATTTTTGTGTCAAAAACATAAAGTGGCATCATTAACTCGGGATATATAAAATGGCGGATAGAGCACATAAACTCCCGCACGACGATTTGTTAGCAGTTGACCAAAAACACATTCGACTAACATTTCTAATACTTTTTTGGGTCGATTTAACCGAAATAAAATTGATTTTAAGCGTTAGTTCATAACTATGGATGAAACAGGTGCCTACTACTATACACCAGACACAAAGAATAACCCAAACATAGGTCTGATGTTGGTGGAAGTGCACTAGAGAATGCAAAACAGTTCAATCGGCTGGTGAGATTATAGCAACTGGTTTTTTATCAAATTTCTTCAAATTCAGGCTATAATTGTAACTTTTTGTATAAATTAAATTTAAAAATATAAGAAAACTGGCCACATCTACAGCACAAAACCGTAATTTTTGATTCAGATAACACACCATTCCATTAGAGTGTTCTAGCACTGACAAAATTCAATAAAATAAAGTACGAATTGCCTGACCACCATCGTTTTTTTCTTCCTTAGTTGCCTGTGACTTCTACCTCTTCCCAAATATACAAAAATTCCTTGGTGACAAATGTTGTTACTCCAATAAGTGTGCAACAGCAGCTGTAAACGACTATTTTGAAGAACGTCAGGAAAAAATTTTGTCAATGAATTGAATTGCTAGAATAACTTTCGACTAAGTTTATTGACTTTTCAGGTGACTATATTGAAAAATAAAATAATAAAGTGATAATCTTGTTTCTGTTTTTCATTGCTAGCCTACGAACTTTTCGAACTACTTCCGTGTGTTTAAAACTTTAGAACATTTATGTAATTAATTTTACTATTTTGTTAAGAAAACTGAAAAGTTTTGGTAAACCTGAAACATTTTTTACTACAAATTTAGCAATTAACGTCTAACGTAAATGAAATATTGTACTCCCCCCTGAGTTCGTTATAATCATGCTCGACTTTGTATACAAAAAAGTATAAAGAATTGCTTACAAAAATGTGGCCACCACAACTCAAAGCATTTATTGGTAGCTCTATCCAAGGCTTTTAGCAAATAAATACTTTTGCAAAACCAAAAAAAAAAAAAAATAAAAAAAAAAAATCAAACTAAAGTATGTTAAAGTGATTTGGTAGTAAAATAAGAAACAATCTCTGTCTGTGTGTTCTTAATGATGTGTTGCCTGAACAATCAGTGTCATTATTATCAATGTCAACATTGCAACACACATATGTTGCTGCTCTGTCTCTCTCTTTAGTCAACCTGCTTTTGCGTGTTACTGTGAATAAAGAATCTAAAATTAAAGCTTTTAAACGCAAATTTATGTGTTTTAAAGAGTTCAGTTTTTTTTTCAATTTCTATTTTATTTTTGCTTTTTAATTTCTTTGATCTTTAAGTTGCTGTAATTTTTATTTAAATAATATTAAAATGTATTTTAACATTTTCTTCATTTTTATTTATAAGTCACAGATAAGAGAATCTTAAATGGATTTCTTTTTTCTTGGACCGTAAGTTATCTTTTTTAATTACGGCACAAATTAGTTCATCATTGGCTGGAGAAAATGAAGAAACAAAAAATTTTTTTTTTGAGACAGGAAAATATTAATAAAAAAATGGAATAAAAAGACCTTGTTAGAGTATATAGTTAATTTTCCCAAAAAAAAAAACTGTTCTATTCTACATAAGTAGTGACTTTGTTAAAACATATCTAATAATATTCAAAAGCATTTCTATATCTAGTAACACATTTTTATATAAAAAATGGTTATTTGAAAATTTCTGCTTTTAGTTTTTCTAAACTCAAAACATTCAAGTGACATTTGAAGCAAAAAGAGGCTAAATGGGAAATATTAGAAATCAGGATAAAAAAAAACAGCTGAGCAAACAAACAAACAAACAGTTCCTGATTTTCGATTATCTTGCTCTTTTAACATATCTTAAATTCTAGATATTCTTCCAACAAAATTGTATATTTCTTTTAAAAAGAGTCTATTTTTAAGGAATAAAAAACAGTCATCCTGCTCACATTAGGTTTGTGAAAAGAGATTTATTAACCATAAAAATATTTTCTGAAAATCATAATTTGTAGTTATATCTTCTGGCATTTAGAAATACACAAACTTGTAGTTACGTCCGTTTAATTTCATTAATAAAATCAACATTTTTGATCATAGGAATCTAAAATTGTGCACAAAAATGTATTCTCATAAAACGAACCATATTTTATAAAGAACTCAATTACGAAATTTTGTGTAGTTACGTCCGTTTGCATTTAATGTGACGATATACTTTTGTTGTTTTCATTACGGTTTCGTCAAGAATATGTTGTCTGCTTAATCCTGATTGTTTTTGCTATATTTGTCGTGAATATACATTTAAAAAACATCGAAATCCTATATCGGACTTTGTGAAAACTGCGTATCATGAATACTTTAAAATAAAATTTTGTAATCAGTACAAACCGTTGGTGTTTTTGATAGGCCACATAATTGGGAACTTGTGAAAGATCCTAGCTTTGTCATATCAATAACAGAAGTCGAGCATGCTGTCGAGCTTACAAGATCTAGGGTGCAACATATATATAAAATTAAAGGAAACAAGAGTTGTGTTGACCAGTGTAATCGTTTGATATATTTTAGAAATTGGAACAAGAAAACAGATTATGAATATCACACTGTTAACGACACGATAACAATCTCTATGTGGGTTCTTCGAAAGTAATCAATTTAAATGAACTGAAGACTCCATATTGTTTTCTAAATTCTTCTTACGTGCTTGAGAGATAACTGTGATAACCATTTGAATTTTTCAAGTATTAATAGAATCATTCAATTGCTTCGGGTTTAGGAAACGGTGAAACAAATTTTGTCACCCCGTCACTTAATTTTTCCTATATTTAATGTATTCAATTAAAAATGACAATAAATTCTCTTTTCTTCCCAATATAATTTACAGTTTATTTGCTAGTTTTAAACAAAACTGAAATAACTTAGAAACTAACAAATAAAAATTTAAAAATATTTGTAATATTTTGTGCCGGATTCTTCTTTCGAAATATCACTTACACGCATTAAATAATCTCTTTAATATCGAATATCGTATTTAACTGAAAGCTAAAGATACTTTTCGTTAACTTATATAACGACATGATAAGATTTCTAAAATTGAAGTATCATTTTACTGCATGAAACTAAAAGCAAACCACTTCAATATCTAAGAAACACCGCAAAGTGTAATAATAGGACTACACAATTCATACCAAAAAAAAAACTCAATTTAAAAATAATTTATTGAGTAAAGTCTGCTAAATTCTTACACAAATTCATGCATGCAACAGGTTTATATATTTTCTTTAAACACAATACTTATGTAAAAATAAATCATTTTTGCCTGCAACATTGTAATAAATGTATTAAAAGATAGGGACAGTATACCAGTCTAAAGCCTAAGTAAAGGAGTCACAAACATACACATTTTATTGAATAATAATTTGTCGCAAAGATGATTTATTTTTACAAAAAGTAATGCACACAAGTGTACAAAAGTATCCCACTAAATAACTAACAGACTTAAAACAAAACGATTAACTGGGGGATTAAGATTTTAATATTATATGTGTGTATGTGTGTATGTTGTTTTGCAGGGTTGGTTGGGAAAGTTAGAAAATAAATTTTAAACTGGTTATGGGTCCAATACGTATACTGATATTTTAAAGTAATAAGCCATGGTAATAAAGAAATAAACATTAAATTTGAATTCTGGTGTCCATGTTTATATAGAAATATGAAAAAATTATTTCTTTCGGTGACTACCTCTCAACACCCTTCTGGCAAAAGCTATAAGAGTAACTGATTGCCATAAACAAGCTTCTCAAGTCTGTCATTTGTAGTCGACTTTAAATTCTAGGTCCCGGTAATCACGAATAAAAATTAACGTACAACATGGGTGCTGCGCGAATCTAGACCGTAAAAGCCTGACACAGAGTTGTAATGGCCAATTATGTATAAATGTATGTGTGTATGCATGCCTAGGCTTTTTAGTTTTATTAAATAATTATTTTGGTTTTGATTTTATTTTTCATTATTAAATACGTAGATGGGATGGGATACTTCGGACAAGGCAAAGTCTCTGATTGGGGTCAACCTGGCGGCCTCCAGAACGATCCTTGTTCCCGTTGTATTCAAGTCAACATACAGCCTCCACGTGGCCCTCCTAGATAACATTCTAGCACCGGCTAGCTTGTGAACTAATGTATGCGACGACTGTCCAATCCCCTGGACTTTAAATTTGGGTTGAGCGTAGGGCTTGAAACCCACCACGTAAAAATGTTATTCAATGAAAACCAATACAATAGCCTCTAAACGGGCCCCCTTTTATGTTGACGAACTTGGCAAACGTTTTAAGGACTATGATTTGAGGATATGCACCTGGAACGTGAGAACCTTTTATAGGGAAGGTGCCTCTATCCAGTTGGCGGATGCTCTCACGAAATGTAGGGCTGACATCACCGCCGTCCAGGAAATGCGATGGATAGGGCAAGGTTGTACAAGGCAAGCAACATGTGACATCTACTACAGCTGCCATGAGAAGAAACACGAATTTGGTTGCGAATTCGTAGTTAGCAAGAGACTTCGCCATCACGTCTCGGAGTTCACCCCTGTGAACGAAAGAATTGCTACGATCCGCATAAAGGCGAATTTTTATAACATCAGCCTTATTTGTGTTCACGCCCCGACGGAAGAGAAGGATGATGTGGTCAAGGATGCTTTTTACGCAAAGCTCGAGGAAGTGTACGATGGGTGTCCGGCACATGACGCCAAAATTGTCCTCGGCGATTTCAATGCGAAAGTTGGACGTGAAGATATCTTTGGCCCCACTGTCGGACAGTTCAGTCTCCATAATTACACCTCGCCGAACGGCTTGAGACTGATCGATTTCGCCGCGGCACGAAACATGGTAGTTTGTAGCACCAGGTTCCAACATCTCTATATCCATAAGGCCACCTGGCTCTCTCCTGATCGGACCGGATGGTCTGCCCGCTGAGCTTTTCAAGTATGGAGGCGATGAGCTGGTTAGGTGCATGCACCAACTCATTTGCAGAATATGGCTGGAGGAAAGTATGCCCAATGATTGGAATCTCAGTGCCCTCTACCCATCCTGAAAAAGGGGGACCCCACGATATGCACCAACTACAGGGGTATAAGCCTTCTCCCTATCGCATATAAGGTTCTTACGAGCGTATTGTGTGAACGACTGAAGCCATTCGCAATCTCACTGATTCGACCTTATCAGTGCGGCTTCAGACCTGGTAAGTCCACCATTGACCAGATATTCACACTGCGCCAAATCCTGGAGAAGACCCATGAAAGTCAAGTCGACACACACCATCTTTTTGTCGACTATAAGGCAGCGTTCGATAGCCCGATAAGAGATCGCGTATATGCAGCAATGTCTGAGCTCGGTATTCCTGCAAAGCTGATAAGACTGTGCAGAATGACGTTGAGCAACTCCTGCAGCTCCGTCAAGGTAGGAAAAGACCTCTCCGAACCTTTTAATACCGCGCGAGGTTTCAGACAGGGCGATCCCTTATCCTGCGACCTCTTCAATTTCGTCATGGAGAGTGTTTTGCGAAAGGCGGGTGTACATCGAAATGGCACTATATTTAACAAAAGTGTCCAGCTCCTTGCGTATGCAGACGACATAGACATCATCGGGCATACCAACGAGATGTCACCGCAGCCTTTAATGCTATTGAACTGGAGTCTGCAAAAATGGGTCTGGCGGTAAATGAGAGCAAGACGAAGTACATGTTGTCGACGAGTAGGGATGTTGAACGTATCGGCTCCCAGGTTACAGCCGGCAACTATACATTCGATGTTGTTAAGGAGTTCATCTACCTTGGCACCGCCATTACCAGCAAGAATGATGTCAGTCTGGAGATCAAACGAAGAATCACACTGGCCAACAGGTGCTACTACGGTCTCAGTAGGCAGTTTAGTAATAGAGACCTCTCTCGTGCGACGAAATTAACACTCTATAAGTCGCTTATTCTTCCGGTGCTTCTCTATGGTGCGGAAGCATGGACGCTGTCTTGTGCCGATGCAGCGGTCTTGGGAGTATTTGAGAGAAAAGTTCTTCGTAAGATCTTTGGTCCTCGAAGGCATGGCGATGAGTTTCGCATTAGAACCAACCATGAGCTGTATGAGCTCCTCGGCGATGTGGGCGTTGTTCAGCGCATTAACATCCAGCGGCTACGCTGGCTCGGCCATATTGTTCGGATGGATGAATCCGCTCCAGCGAGAAAAGTTTTTGATGCGAAGGTTACTGGACGTCGGCGTAGAGGACGACCGTGTTTACGTTGGAAGGACCAAGTTGATGAAGCCCTGTCGTCAATAGGTGTGACCAACTGGAGAAGGCGCGCGCTTAGCAGAGACGCCTGGAGACTAGTGTTAAGGCAGGCCGAAACCCGTTAACGGGTTGTTATGGCCATCTAAGTAAGTAAGTAAATACGTAGCTTTGTTGCAATTTTTCAAAATTTATCTTTAAGTTTTTATTGTTCTTTTTCCAAATCCTTACTCATCGTTTGTCATTAAATTATTGTCAGTTTAAACATTATAACGGTATTTGAAAAACTTTTTCCTATACAAAAAATAAAAAAAAAAAATTAAAAAAAAACGCTAAATGTCTCATGAGACAATAAAAAATCCACAAGATTTTCTTTTTTTTCTCTTTTCAGTTTTTCCGTTTTCTTGTTAAAAAGAATTTTTCGTATGTTTCAAAGCAAAAGTGCATCTTCTTCTCAACTTTTAAGCACAAAAAAAGTTTTGGTTTTTTTTTTGTTCTCTTCTTTCAGCTTTTTTCCCAACTAGACAAGATTTTGTTTTGCGTTGGCAAAGTTGTTGTTATTGTTGCTGTTATAGAGCTATTATAACATTTTAGTACGGATCGTTTACCCAATGCCTGTCAGTAGATGCAACAACAAAATGTCACTCATTCAAGTGGTAAAAGCTTAAGAAAAGGCAGAAGACTCTCCAACATATCTTTAAGGAAAATACGAGTACAACAAACATACATTTAAGCATAGACAAAAATCAAGCCAAAAAAAAAAACAGAGAAAAAATAACACCAAGTAATTGCACTATGGCAAGAATATTATGATTTTGAAAAAAAAAAAAAAACATAATTTTCCCATCACTAAATAGCTGAATATGAAATTTGAAGCATTTAAGACATTTAGAAATACAAGTTACATTACTTCATTCATAAACAGTACAAAGTAGAACTGAATTACAAATTTCGTTATGTTGTATTATAAAAATAAAACGGATTAGAATATTTTTTTTTATTTGAGACCAATACCCAATGGTAAACCCCTACTAAATTGTGTTGGAATTTTTCGAAAGGACAATACATTTATGACAGAACATACATTTTGTTTTTCTTATATTACTATTCAGCGCCTTAGGAATGAGACAAATTGCTGTGAATTGATCATTCAAAGGCCAGTGTTGTCCTTCACCCTTGAATGATCAACTGCAATTGCCTCATCGTTGCATGTTGATTGTATGGTGAGTGTCGTCGCTAAGTAGGTTTCGCAGTTATCTGCTACTTCCCAATAGGTGGCGCTTTTCTTCTGATCATTCGATTTTTGTAGACGTTGGTTAAGGTGGAATAGACTGGAATGTCGGTGAGCGGTTTTTTGTAGATGGCTATCTTGGAGGGGGGAGGGGGGACCTCTTAATTTTAAATTATAATTTTGAAAAAGACCGCAAACAAACTTTGTCATTTTTACGTTTGCTGGGATTTGAACCTGGGCCGTTGGAGTTTTTGTGCGAGCGCTCAAACCACTATATTACGCACCCCCCTTACCATAATTCTCAAACAAACTCCACAGTAAAGTTATAAAGTATGCTCATCTTCATTTTAAATTACAGCGTGATTGGTGTCTGTTCGGTATGCTGTTTTCATACTTATTTATAGATTTTTCAGAAGTTAACCTTTCCTAACCATTGATCATTCATCTAATTCTGAAATTTTGAATTTTTTCTAGGATTCAAAATCCAAAACCAAAAAATCAAAAGTTAATTTCTTATAAAATTTTTTTGTCTCCTTTTTTTGTTTTCTACTTCCTATTTTCTTTACCAGTTCCTATTATTATTTTTGTTCCTCCTGTTAACGGTATCAGGATGCCTACATACATACATAATTGGCCATTACAACCCTATTTTTGTATAACGGCCTAGTTGCTCGCAGCACCCATGTTGTATCAATTTTGTTCAATGAGTACTGGGACCTGTCGACTCCGAATGACAAATTTGAGAAGCCTGTTTGCCAGAAGATGCTAAGAGGTAGTCGCGAAAAAATTCATTCATATTTATTTTTTTTAAGATGTCAGAGCTAGGGTTTGAAGCCTAGTAAGCCAACACATTAACCACTAGACTACGGTAACTACAATTGCATATATGACAATATCAAGAAAAAAAATAAAAGTCATATTTAACTTCATACTTCCACATGAAGAAGACAGTTTTTAGTTGTAAACCTGAGGCATAATCAAATAACACATCAGTGAATGTTACAACACCTTTGTGTGAGTAGAACATTTTGTAGCCACCGTAGTATAGTGGTTAGTGTGTTGGCTTACTAAGACGATAGCTCCGGGTTCAAACCTTAGCTCTGACATCTTAAAAGAAATTAAAAAAAAATATTTTTTCGGCGTTAGTAGCCTTCTGCTAAAACCCCTGAGATTAACTGATTGTTATGAACAAGCTTCTCAAGTCTGTGGCTCGGAGTCGCGTTAACCTGTAGGTCCCGAAACTTATCTGTAAGCAATTGACACTCAGAAGATGGTTGCTGCGAAAAAACAATATGAAACAGTATAGTATAAAACTACTTCATAAAGTGTTGTGTTTTTATGTAAAATGATCTTAGCCTTTGAAATTTAATTTTTCCATACGATATTTCCATACTTCCCAGTATTGAGTATCCAAAAATTAGTACAAATACATTACACTGTATACCCATTACGGAATGTTTTCCTAGCATTAGTTAACAATTTTCTTAAATGTAATATTTTATACAAGGTGTCCCCGAACTTAATGTTGAGACTATACGTAATAAAAATAGATAAAAATTTTTTGAACTGAATTAATTGGGTTTGCAAAAATCGGGTTATTAAGGCTTTTATTTTTTATCCCCCTCTTATTTTAGTATGAAATTAAAAAGTATTGTAGCATTTTACAATCCTGATTAAATGCGCGAACTTTTAATGGCACGTGCTAAGGCACTTTAGTATATATATTGTAAGGGAAAGCCTTTCAAAGTAGATAAATTTTAAAAAATTTAAATTCATAGCTTAACAAATTGACTTAATTCTAGAAAACTTGGGGTAATTGCATCATTATTTTTGATTGTGGTTCTAGAAATGTTTTTTAAGGTTTTGGTTTTAAAGTTTAAATGAATAAAAATAATAAAAATTAACAATAATAACAAACAAATTTGTTATTTGTTTTTAGTAGTAAAAATTTTAAATCTTCTGCATTTATTGAAATATAAAAACAAGTATTTTTTTGTGAGGAATCTAGAATGTCTCATACTTTAAATTTTTTTTAATATTTTTATGCAATTTTTAATATAAAAAATAAACCTCTCATTGTGCAATTATTGAACCTTATCTATAGAACAACAACTATATGTACCACAATAATGACAATAATGATTTGTTAGAAGACAAACTAACACACATAGAAATACAGTTGATGGTCAACTAAGAAGTTGAGTAAAAAAAAAAACGAACACAAAAATAAGAAATCAGGGAGTGAGACCGTTAAAATATTCTATATAAATAATAATAAAATTAAATAAATAAAAAAAAACAAAAACTGAAGAAAAACTAAAAAATTATTTTAGCGGCTAATATGCCTTGATATTACCGCTAACAATTGTTGGCGCGTACATGTCATACAAGTGGTCAACTTCACTGCACAGCAAACGACGCATGCTGTGCCTCTATTTGAGAAAGATACTATGGCTGCAAAATATGTATGTTTGTATGTATGCGCATGTAGTCTATATGTACGTTCTAGTGTATGTTTTAGGTTTTTTTTGTTTTTGTAAATATATCACAAAGACAAGAGTTTGACATAAAATGGACAGTTGTTTAGTGAGCGACATGTTTTTTTTTTTCTTAAAATGTTTGCCTCAAATAATATTAAAACAAAAAAAAATATATATATGTATATATAATATAAAGTAAACGTAGCATTTATTTTGTATATGAGGAAGTGGTCTCCATTTAGTATATACACATATGTATGTTTGGATATATAAATTTTTTTTCTCTCGTCTTATTATATTTTGAGCTCAACGTTTTGTGACTTGACTACTAGTTGTGGTTTATATTATGCTTGAAGTCATTGATAGATTACTTTTGTGGACTATGACAAACAAATGTATCGTAGAAAACGTAGCAGCAGCCGAAAAAGAAGACAACAAAAAGGAGTTATAAATAAAAATTTTTGAAATATAGGTCAAAATGCCATTTTAAGAAGATATATTACCAAAGATGTATGTAGTCTGAGTGCCTGCTAGCCTGTCTGACTTCTAACCAGCCCATGTAAGCGAATTTAAAATGTTACAATGGAATATAACTTTATATGTATGCATGTATGTAGATGAGACAAACATTAGTTTTTATGGCTCTGTGTGGATGCATATACATACATACAAAGAAAATAAAGGTTTTAAACTTTAACAGCCGTACTAAAAAAAATTTCACTTGAGCTGTTCTTTGTGCCAAATTTTTAAAGCTAATTTTTCTTAGCGTACACTTCTAGTTGAATTTAATGTTATTTAGAAAAATTGTATATATTTTTTTTTATTTATTTAACAGTTTAATAATATTTTTATCTTCTCTTCCGTTTCTTTGCAGGTATGTATGCCGAATTAAAGTCTTACAAAAATATTTTTATACAGGTATTTAAAGTTTTTTAATTGTTTTTATAGTATTTCATTTTCTTATTATTTATGACGGCATTAATTTAAATATTGACAAATTTCATTTTAATTCATAAAGTTATAAATAAACATATGAAATATGAATTACTCGTACAAATCCATTTGCATTAAAAATAGAAAAAAAATAAATATGCATTTAAATCTTTTTAAGTGTACCAAATGCTAAAGGCCTCTTTTTGTAACATAAAGCTACAATGTAATCCAAAGAGTCTTAAGAAAAAAAAAAGAAAAAATTAAAACAAGCTGCCAATGAGTTTAGACTCAAAATAAAATCATTAATAATATACTTTAGAAAACCATAAAACATGTGTATGTTTACAAAAGCCAGCGGTAGGTCTGTGTTATGTTTCTGTCGTAAAATATTTTTACTTTTGCTAATATTATTATTATTTAGTTTATTATTTTTTCCTTTTATATAGCAAGTGCTTGTCATATCAAATTTATAAAACAAAATATAAAAAAACTTAAGCATTTTTAACATGCAGATAAAAGACAAGTGCAGTTTTTATTAAACTTAAACATGATATGTATAAACTATTTGAAAAAGTTTTTAATAATTCAAAAAAAAAAATATATATATAGATATAATAATTTTTAATATGTATGTATATTTAAGTATATAAAAATTAATAAGATATAAATATTTTCATTTATGATACTCGTAATTATTGAAGTAATATAACTTCACGAAAATTTTTGCAACTATTTCCGAAATAGAGCTTACCAATAAGATATTTTGTTATTAAGAAATTGTTAACAATTTTTCACTCGTGCGCATCAATAATGCGTAATATTTATATGAAATGAACAACTAAAAACCAATAGTGTAAAAATTCAAAAATAGTGGTGGGGTGTCATAAGGCCATAGGACATAAAGCCATATGGCGTTAAGTCCCATTCCATTGAGACATAAGGGCATATGCAAAAAAGTCTCAATATAATAGGACTTAACCCCATAAATTTTTTTCCGAAAATGAGACATAAAGCCATATTTTTGATAACGATTGCTGGAGGCAATCAATCAAATTCCGACATCGCAGGTGGTCCACGTGTTTATAGATTTAACTGATATTGAAAATTCGGAAGATCTTTTTGAATATAATATACTATCCGGATTTAGGGAGAATAGCAAGCTGGTATGCGTAGAATAAGAACAGCAAATTTATTAATATAAATACAAAACTAATAATGCTGATTATTATTATTATTATGAAAAGAACTGTAATATGGTAGTTGTAATTGAGTTCAACAGTACGTTATATTGTCGTAAAATTGGTAAACAGGACAAGGTACATAATCACGGGCCGTAAAATAATCTTTTTGGAAAATTAAAAGTAGTAAATTCAATTAAAAGCGAGTTTGAAGAGTTCAAGTGTACGTGAATTGTTTGACGATAACTGTAAAAAGCATGAAGCAGGGGGGATGTTAATTGGATATGGTAAAATGCGTAGGAATTTGCTGCGAATCAAACAAGAAAAATTACCTAAAGCACTTACGAATTTTGAAGAAATTATTAAATTTTCAAAAATCCAAAAATTAATAAAGAATTTGGAATATCTAAATATGATGCTTGAAAACAATTTTATATAGACAATATAATTGAATTAAATTTTGCATACACATTATTTATTATATAATCTTAATTATATAATCTTACAGCTTAAGTATATTGCTCTTTATATTTTATTTTACAGAAAAAAAACATTCTAGAAAAGGCAAAATTATAGTGGAAAACTATTAATTCCTGTACAAAATGTTTGCAGCTTTTATTCCTGGAGCCTACAAATTTAGAATTTGTTTAAATCATTAATTTCATAAATAAATAGGCATATTAAGTTAAATAAAGCATTTATAACGCGAAATATCAAATGGGACATAAAATCATAATGGCTTTATGTCCCATTCCACTAAAATTTATATGAGACTTAAGGCCATATCAAAATTATGGCTTTAGATCCGTTTGAATTGAGACATTATGCCATTATGGCTTTATGTCCTATGGCTTTATGACACCCCACCAAAAATAGTACCTTTCTAAGTAGCATTTTTGGAACTTTTGAGGTATGCAGTTAAAAATAGACTTGTTTTACAATTAAAACTTCCTCGGATTATTATATTTATTTTGCTGAAATATACAGCAAACTGGAGTTACATTCAATGCATATCTTTTAATAATGCTACGCGGTACATATAGAGATCAGCATTCAGTCGCTTTCTCACGATTCATAAGCATTTATGAAGTTTTAAATATACATAAGTGAGCAGATGTAGTAGAAGTTTAACTTCTCTAACTAATTCATACTCACTACAGGGTTGATGCATTAATAGTGGTTGCATTAAGTATGAGTCCAACCTGCGATCGAACTATAATTGGTAGTTTTTCGTGCTTTTAAAACCTAACCAAACGGTTGGTTGGTTTGTTGCAATTTTCCTAGGATTTGGTAGATTTTCATGTTGAAAACACTTGTTATAATTTTATCGAATAAAGAATTTCCATTACTGTTAACACTGTTTAAACATTTTCATAAGTGTTCTATACATAGGGATGATTTAAGGTAGTACCTATACATACCATGAGTTGTGCCAATTGTGTGTTTTCAAAAAGCAAATTACTGATAAAATTATTGGCGTATAACAATTTTGAAATTTTAGATTCGTTGACAGTTGAACAGTTGACTTGCACTATAGATTGTAACCGCTTTTAACCACATAACGTACTTAAACGTTCCTTTAAATGCAATTAATTTGTAATATGGACTTAATAATTTCTGTTTAAGAAAACAATATAATGAAATTTAAAATAGAAAAAAATGAAGAAGTAAAGACATGTTTTATTAATAAATATTTTTATTGAAAACATATCTAAATATATGCAAACATAAATTGTAGATTTTTATATTAAACACAGAAGTCGAACGAAACTGAAAATTTAGAGGACGATATTCCGACAACCAGGTAGAAACAAACAATTACAGTTTGTTTATAAAAGTTTCTACATAATATTCATTCAATAATAAAAACAATAATTTAACAAAATAGAATTTAGAGCCGAGTGGCTAAATGTTTTTGACAGGCTCTAGGAAAGAGATGGTTGTTGTTTTTGCTTTTAAAATCTCAAAAATCATAATTATACTATGGTAAAAAAGTGGCGTCATTAACTCGAGATATATAAAAATATTAAATAGCGTATAGAACATATAAACTCCCGCACGACAAAGTATATTATGTAAAATACATAAGCCTACTCCAACGTTACACAGTGAGTTAGAAGCTGTATAGAAATATTATTATTGTTAAATGTATTACAGTGCAATGGGTGCACTAGTTACGTCATATAATCCGCATGAACGAAAATGCTTCAGCAAAAAATCTTGTGATTCTGATCTCCAAGAAAAGCTAAGACTAAGACTATGGCCCTTTTAAAGTAAATGTTAGAAACGAAAGCACAGGGTTCAAACCTCAGCACTGACATCTTAAAAAAAAATACGAGAAAAATATTTCTTTCGGCGACTACCTCTTAGCAGACTTCTGTCAAAAGCTCTGAGAGTAACTGATTGCCATGAAAAAGCTTCTCAAGCCAGTCGTTCGGAATCTACTTTAAACTGTAGGTTCCGGACTCATGGATAAAAATTGAGACATACAACATGGGTGCTACGAGAAAGTAGGCTGGAACACTGAAGCAGGGTTGTAATGCACAATTATGTTTGTATGTATGTTAGAAGCCGGCAGGCTGAAAACATTATTCTAAAACAGCCTACTTATTCTAACGATTTCAATTTGCTTAAGTAGACGCAAACAAAAATATAATTTGCCAAGTATTGTCATGATTTACATAAAATTAGACTCTTTTTGTTACCAAACATATGTTCTAAAATAAAACAATCTAATATTATGATGTTTTCTTTTGATATTGTAGAATACACTGACACAAAAATATGTAGAGTATACCCAGCAGAAAATTTTTATGATTTGGAAGCAATAAATAAAATTGTAAGCAATAATGGAAGTATTATATTGTTTATGCATACCTTAAAGCTTACAAAGATGCTATAGGTTAAGGTTTTTGATTTTGTAAAATATTTGCTTACTGGTTGCAACAAATATGCGTTTCTACTGTATTTTAGCGGCTGATTTCATATAAAATTCATGCATAATTGATGCGTACGAGTAAGTGATTGTTTACAATTTCTCCCTTACAAAATAGCTTACTGGTAACCACTAATTTCTGCTGGGTATGTACCAATAAGTAAATCCCTACACCCACTAGTGCAGGCCAGACACATAAAAATGCTTCATTATATATTTGCATTTCTAAAACAAAAGAAAAGAAAAAAAAAATTTTACTTTATAGGTAAACAATTGCAGTGGTAATCAATCAAAACTTGTTTTTTTTCATTTTTAGTGGGTTGCATTTGTTAGTTTTTTTCTCTTTCCTATTTTGAGTTTTCGAATGTGCTGAAATTATTTGTTCCGCTTAGATATTCTGTGAAAACAAAAAGTCTTAAGTACCGCTTAATACTTCAGCATCTAATCAAAAGACTTAGAAAACAAACTCTATATAGAGATAGTATAGTGTTGTTGTGGGAGCTGCAGTTATTTTATTAATATTTTTTTTTGTGTTTTTCTTTTTGTTTGGTTTAACAGTTCAATGGAAACATTTGTCATTGGTTTTGACAGCCTTTAAATTGTGCTGTTGTCTTTTAAATCGTTTTCGTAGAGCAGAGGAGTGGTGTTGAGAATTGCTAAATAAAATGCCTGGGAACTTTCACTTTTTTTTTACTTGGCCTGGCTTTGTTTTTCGCTTAAGCTACGCATAAAAGATTTATGCTTTGAAATATTTTTCGACAAAATGTTAAAGACACTAAATGCAGCCCATTGTATAAATATTGTACGAGTGTAAATCTCAATTTATAAAATTAGACTACGAAATCATAAAATTTAGGCTTTATTTTGTTTACTTTGAAAGAAGAAGTATTTGTCTCTAAAGTTTTGTTGTTATACTTCAATTTGTTTCGGGGTTTTGTGAATTGAAAATGTAATTGTATTGCAACAACCGACATGTTAAAAGTCTGCAAAATTTCAATTTCATTTGTTTTGATATTTTTTTTTCTTTAGCTTCATCAATTTTTTTCGGGTTGAATTTTTGTTGAACTTTGCTTACTGCTGCGGTTTTTTTTTTGCCAAAAAATGAATATCGCTGGGTTGTGTAGTTTTGTTTTAAGCTTATGTTTTCTTTTTTTTTAGTGTCAAATTGTAATTGTCAGTATAAGCCTTAATCATGTTGTTTTTATTGTATTTGGATTTACCATTTGTTTGTTTGTTTTTTTTTTTTTTTTTTTTTGAGTGTTTAAACAACAAATCGATTTAGACATGTCATAATAAATAGTTTGATTGTGTTTGCGATATGTTGCAATTTGTTGAATGTTGCAATACGAAGTGGTGGCTACTAGATTGCACTGAGAAAAAATGTATTTTATTTGTATTATAATGAGAAATGTTCTTACACTTCAAATAAAATTTTGTTATTTTAACAGAAATTATTTGAACTTAAGTTCTCCTTTTAGGAATATTTTTTTAAATAAAAAAAATGGATATCAATAAAATAAATGTATAGGCATAAGTACATACATATGTGCTGTGAATACAAGAGTTGCTTCTTTACAGGTTCCCTGTCCCCATACAAAAGTGAAATTTAAATTTTAAAAATAATGCCACACATCCAATCTTTTTTTACATAAAATTAGTGCAATAAATTTGAATCACATATGATTCACGAACGTAGAGCCTAAATAAAAAAATGGTTTTCAAATTACCTATAATTTGATCATATATGATACATGGATGTAGCAAATACGGTACAAAATATGTATCATGAATCATATTTAATTCATGGGACAGGGAACCTATTAATATAGACTATATTCCTGTGAATTGATATAAATATCTAACTAAAGGTATGATCATATAAGCAAATTTTTAACAAAAGAAAAAAAAGTGTTAACACTATTTTATAAAACACATTTTCCTTAAAAATATTGTTTTATTTAAATATTGAAAATAATAGCGGCAGTCAGTGTTCTTAGCGAACGCCTATACAATCATAATTTAAAGATAAAGCCATTACTGAAATTTAAAGTAATTATAATATGAAATGCATGCTTTTGGGGATAAGCATGTCTCTATGGCAATTTCGTCTCTGCTTAAGAGACTCGTCAGGAGACTTTAACCAAAAGTGGTATTCAAAACTATAATTACTTATGTTAAAATAGTTATAGAATAAACGCGAATCATATCCCATTTAGTACATAAAAATTAAACAAAAGTATTTACAAAGCAAATTTTCAAAAAATTCATATTCTATTTCTCTGTTCTACCACAGCAAGCCATCCAGCGGTTGACATAATGTCTGCAGCAAATGAATAGAAAAACAAAAAGTTTTTTATAAGACATGCTTATCATGTTTATTCCCAAAAGCATACGTTTCATATTATATTAAATGTATTTGCCAATAAGGCGAAAAATATTTTTATTTTTTTTTGAAGTTAATTTATATCTTTCAATAAGAACCCAAGTTCAGATTTCTAGATTTGATTTTTATATAATTTTTATATTGTCATCAGATATTTTAAATTTACAGTTTATTTAAAATTACAGTTGCTATATACACATGTTTTATGCATGTTTTTCAAAAACTAGAACTCGAAGATATATCTCTGTATTTCTGTAAAATTAATTAAATAAAGTTGTTCCATTTACTTTGTTTGTCATTCATAACATGCTACTTCGTGATTTCAGAAGTAAATTATTAGTAAGAGTTAATGTATGTTTTGTCAAGAAGTCCATCTACAAACTAATCGCTCTATGATATTCCACTCTATTCCACCTTAACCTTTGACAACGAAAAACGAATGATCAGGAGAAAAGCGCCACCTATTGGAAAGTAGCAGATAACAGTTAAAAACCTACTTAGCGAAGGAAGTCACCGTAATCAACATGTAACGATGCTGTTGATTATTCAAGGGTGAAGGACTTTCAATGATCAATTCACAGCAATTTGTCTCATTCTTAAGGCGCTTAACAATATAAGAAAAACAAACAAAATATATGTTCTGATGTCATAATGTACTATCCTTTCCAAAAAAATTCCAATACAATGCACAGCATTTAGTAGGGGTTTAGCCCTGAGTATTGGCCTCAATACAACTCCAAGTGTTTCATAATGGATTGAATCTCTGGAAATCTAACGTCACATTGTGTTTTAAAATCCCTTAAAAAGGATATTTTTTGACTGTGTAAAATTCCTTTACTTTTTTTTCTAAGCACCACATAATTTTCGATAAAATCAAAAAAAAAAAAATAAAAAATTGAAATTGTGTAAATGCCAAAGTGTTGCACACGTTTATCTAAATTTAAATTCAATTGCACAAAATATTTTGTTTTTGTTTCTTAGTTGTTGCTGTTGTAAAATAAATTACTAGCAATACAAAACACCAAACCGCAAAACAACGAAAATTTAATTAACTTGATGTTTTTGTTTTGTTTTTATTTTTATTTTCGAACTTTTTAACAATTTTTATTTTTCTTTATATTTCTTTTTTTTTTTTGTTTGTTGGTTTGTTTTTTTTTTTCTAAAACGTAAACTCTGAAATTGGCATCTTAATCATATGAAATTTGAAAAAACATAAATCAATTTATAATACAAGACAGACAATCAGACAGAATAGACAGTCACATACAAATAATAAACGACAATTTGATAAAGATCTATTTTTATATTGCGTTAATTAAAAAGCGGTATTTCATAAATTACAAAAGGAGGGCAATAACACAAAACAAGAATCGAACTGAATTGATTTAAAAATTGTCATAATTTTATAAAGGGTGTCCACCTTGAGGGTATACTACTTTGTTTTGTCACCATTTTGGTAAACATTAGTCTTGACAGTTCATAATTTGCAGTCGTGAATTAGAGACGTGGCTAATTTATTGTGGAAAAATATTCGGTAAACCAACGTGTTATAATCGTTAAAACTGTTTATCAAAATCAATCATCGATTACTGTAACAAGGAGAAAGTTGCGTGAAATGAGTGACGAGGGACGTTTTCATTAGAATGGATATGTTAATAACCAGATTAGTCGGTTCTGGGTAATGGAAAACCCTCAAATTGTTCATCAATCACCTTGACATCCATTAAATATGACAGTCTGGTGTGTAATTTAGTCAGGAGGAATCACTGGACCTTACTTTTTTGAAACTGAAAAGGGCGTAACTTTAACGGTCAATGGGAAGCGATATTGTGATATGATTGAAAACTTTTTAACGTCACAACTGCATGCTTTGAACTTGACTAACATGTTGTTTCAACAAGACGGTGCCACATCGCATATATTACAATGAAATCACTGCGCGACCTCTTTCTACAACAAATTATTTCAAGGAATGCTGATGTTGATTGGCCTCCACGGTTCCTTATGTGACTGCTCCGGGCTTTTGTTAATGGGGATATCGGAAAAAAAATGTTTTTGCAAACAAACCAAAAACGGTGAATCATCTCAAACAAAATAGTTGTGATGAAATTAATGAAATACCGTGTGGAATGTGTAAGAATGTAATAAAATTTGTGCTCAAAAGGGCTTGCATTTGTGAGGCTAGGAGAGGCGAACATTTATCTGATATTGTATTTTGCACATAATTGGCCACAATAAATAAAAAATTTATCAATATAAGACTCATTCCCTTTTATTTAATTAAAAATTATAAACAAACAAAGTAGTATACCTTCCAAGCGAACACCCTGTAAATTTATAGGTGCGTATATAAAGTGTATGTACTTATATAAACATTGGAAAGTATAAATTATGTGCGAGCATATATGCAAGTATATGAAATATAGTTAAACGAAACTAAATTGTTAATTAATAATTTGAAAAAAAAAAGAAATATGTATTCAGTAGCACCTGAATATAGAGACGAAGTATAATCTTTTATCTTAATTAATTAAATTAAAAATATATATTTGGGGGATTCAAATTGTCGTTTTAAAGTCATATATCATTAAACAATAACACGAAAAAATATGATTGCTGTGAACAACCCATCATAGTTTAGTATGTTATTTTTCATTTCAGTCAGCTGATAAGTCAGTGGCTGCCAGTCAAATGAATTATAAAAACAAAATATTCTCACTTACATGTAAAAAGTATATTTATAAGTAAAAGTAATTTTTTGTAATTTTTTAAGAAGAGTGTGAAAATTCTTTTACCATCTTTCTACGCTTCGCATATTTGACGGCGGCTTGTAGTTATTATTGCTGGCTAACTAAAAAGCTTTAGACATTCAACTCTGCATTTTACTGACAATTAATGACAATATTATAAATATAGCTTGAAAAGTCTTATTGTATTATGACTTTTTTATTCACAGTCCAACAGTAAATTTTTTTACCTATTTTAAAATTTTATAATTTCATAACAATATGGATTGATAGGAGACCGTTTGAATACCCCTAATTGTTTGTATTGCTAAGTTAGAGGAAATGTGAAAAAATATTTTTTATCAAAAATAAGCTATAAAATAATTGTGATATTAAATATTTCAAATGCAACTTTTTTTTGTAAACAACTTAATTCATAGGGGAATACAAAACACATTTATTTTTTTATATTTAACAGGCTAAATATATAGGTAACATTGTTTTACAATCTACAACCTATTGTGTTATACCTGTAGTTTGAAAAATATTAAACACTCTACTATTAAATATAATTCAGTAACATATTAAAAGCTTTAGAAACGGTTTCAAAATTAAAATCATAGCCAGAAAAATGCATTCATTATTTAGAAACACGGCTTTCAAGTAACTTCAGAGTATAATTCATTTCATTTATCCAATACATTCATTGCAATATTTTGAATGTAATTTTCAAATCAGACTCACCCTTTAAAACAAATTTTTGGTGCGTTTTATTGGTTGGCGGTATCATCGGTCCTTATTCCTTTAAAATGGTAGAAGAGCTGCCTTTACATTATTAAGCCAAACTGACTGAATTTTTGTTTGGAACAATGTATCAGAAAGATGGAAATATAGATATGATATTATCATTTTAAGTTCTCAAGCATTGAAAATACACTCTTTATGAATACAAAATGTATACCATTTTTTTTTATAAATATTCCTAGCCGTTCCTGAATATAAAGAAAAGAACTGACAAGACTTGACCAGAATCTTGATGTAAGTGCTTAATTTTATAAAAAAGTTTCTGGTTTGGTATTGGTTGTTGAGTATAGCTGATAATGTAGAAGATACTTTGTATGTATATGAAGTACTAGAGAACTTCGACCTGCAGATCTATTATACAACAGAAATTGTAAATTTAGTGTCTGCTTAAAAGAGTATAGACAAATATTTTGTAAAGAAATTAGAAAGAAATTAAAAGTCTAAGAGACATTGATTCATGCTTGCCAAAAAGTTTTAATTGTATTTAGCGAAACATGAGAGAATAAAACCATCTTTATATATAAATGAGTTTCAACCTAAAAATTTATTTCAAATTTGAAATATTGTTTTATTTGAAATATTTTAAGCAAAAATATTTTCTGAGCAGATATTTAAATGAAAAAAATCCTTCCAAACCAAACTAAATTAAACAAAATTAAACGCACAACAGTTTATAAGACAAACTATTTACAAAGCCACTTGTATTTGTATATTTCTTTTTTACAAGATTCTTTAAAATTTTTTTGTATATTCCAATTACAAGCGGAATGATGAAAGCTAATGTTGAAATTTTTTTAAATTTTCTGCCAGTTGCATTTTAACATTTTTTAAATGCTCAAAACTATTGAAATTAAAATTGTTAAAAATAAGTTTGATTTTGTAACCGAAATATTTATGGCATATGATCACCACGTAAAGCTTGCTAGTCTTTTGGGAATTGTTTTACCGCCTTATATAGAAGGCACTGTAAAAAGTAAAAAATAAGACAAAAAAACACATTAGAACTTAGGGGAGTAGACAATAACAAATTTTGATTGTATTAGTATATGTCATAAAAATATTTAATAGTAAGAAACAACATACAAAATACCACCCTGGGTGTTTTGTACAACGGCATTTGTACATATGGCAGATAGTATGTTATTTCGGTATTTGTACTCATATTTGGTTTTGTATTTTTTTTTTTTTTCAATTAAAATGTAAATCAAATACAACAAATTATATAAAAATAAATTCTTGTACAGTATTTTTAATTAAAATCATTAGACAAAAGCAAACAAAAAAAATTGTTTTTTTTTCTCTTTAATACTAAAAGTTAAACTTGTGTACCCTACACAGTGATACAGTAGAGACGTGAATAAATGTAATGCAATAAATTGTGCGAATTGCAACCAACACAGACCGTATGAAATTCTAGCTACAAAAGAAACTAATAGCGGGCAACAAAGAAAAATTATATACGAACATACCAACATACTACATATTTAGACAAAACTATGCATGTCAACACCTTTTGGAAGACAATAAATGCTACGTTTTGTTTTAACTTCTGTATGTTGTTTTAATTTTATTCCATCTGTAGCAAGCTGGCAGTCAGGCACAGGCACTCATAGGCACATAGTGCACTCTCAGTTACACAGGCATATACAGTCAACAGTTCTACATAAACAGCAATTGTAATTACGTGCGACAAAGTTGTCACTTGCAATTAGCCATTTTGTGTTTTATTTGTTAACTAAAACATAAAAAATGTTGAGAGATGAAAAAGCGCTTACAACAGCAACAATAGCAGCAATAATAACAACATGAAAAATTAAAAACAAAAAAAAAACGGAAAATAAAACACATACGAGAGTAAAAATGAAACAAATTTATAAATTTTTAATAGAGGAATAAAAAAATATATATTTATGACACATTCCACTATTAGAACTTAAATGCAGCCGAAACTTTTATTCTAAACCTTTTCATAAACCTGTCGAAATCACCTACAAGAAAAGACTTATAGCACCTTTAACAAAATTAAAAAACTTCTGCAGATCTTATCAAAATAATTTGTATTAGAGTGTTAAAAGTGCAAAGAAAAACAAGGTGTTATGTGATGATATGCATTTTGGTATATATTTTAACATATTGATCCTGAAGTTTGCATTCACAAGAATCAGAACCTTTCATTAGGTTTGTTTTACCTTTAATTTTAATCACAACAAATTTCACGTTAGACATATATTTTGTTTGTTCTTTTGAAGGACCTAAAGATGTCATTTACTTTGAAATATAATACCATGTAATTGTTTTGCTATGTGATCTTACCAGAATTTTTTATTTTGAATATCTTTGGGATCATATCGCAAGATACCAGCGACTAGTTCACACAACCTATATGTGAGATAATTGTGACCTAAAATCGTAGTAGACGCCGCAGTCTAGTGATAAGTGTATTGGCTTACTAAGATGATATCTCCAGGTTCCAACCTCAGCTCTGACATCTTAAAAAAAAGAATTATAAAGAAAAATATTTATTTCAGCGACTACCTCTTAGCAGTCTTCTGGCAAAAGCACTGAGAGTAACTGTTTGCCATGAACAAGCTTCTCAAGTTTGTCCTTCGGAGTCGACTATTAACTTTAGCTACTGTTACTCCCGAAAAAAAAAATACCCACACAACATGGATGTTGGGAGAAGCTAGGCCATAACCCTGAAACAGGATTGTAATGGCCAGTTATGTATGTATGTTAGGGTAGGTCAATTTTTTGGCCTATTAAGCGTATAGCAAAATCGTAATCTACGGGAAGTTCTATGAACTTTTCCCAAAGAAACCATGGTTCTAAAATCAAAATCGAGCTTCCTGTTTTTTAAGAGAAAATTAGGTGCTCAGGTCATCCGAAAATAATGCTATTTTTTTTTTTTGGAAGTATTCATTGCAATTGGTGAATAGTTGACCTGTAACTCTGGAAGAGGACTTATTTTAAAGGAAATTTTCCCAGCTTTCTATATCTGTCCTCATTTATAGAAAATTGTTTACCCAAATAATGGTTTTGGATTTTATATCAAAATTATAATAGTCAAGCTGTTAAAAACAGTTTCATGTTTTTCGGTCCCGAAGAAATTGACCCACCCTAATGTATGTATTGTTTAAGTGATAGCCTTTGTGTATAATAAAACTTTAAATTCATAGTTTGATAAATGACTCATGTTATATGAGGTCCGAAAAAATTGGAAATTTTGACTTCATTGGGTTTTTAAAGTTGGTTACAAACTTTTGTCTTTAACTATCTACCATGATTAAAAGGTAATTTTTACAATTATTACTGTTAGAATTTAATGGGATTAAAATTCATTTAGCCAGTTTGGTACGATATTAATATGGTACGCAATCATCAAGAAGCATTGGGAGAAGTTCTTTCTTTTTATTTAAAAAAAATCTAAAAGGCGTAAAAATATTTAATAAATAAACTATTTAGTTTTGTTGACCCTACATTATAAAGGCTATACAATGTAGTAGCGATATATGGAAATAAAAATATATACTAGAACTCATTGTCAACACATAGTTAAAATTTAAAGTAATAACTTCAGTTCAAAATCAAAATGACTCATATATCCAAATAAGTGTAATGAATATGTATTTTTGTGAATTAAACGAAGTAAAAGTTTGAGGTTTATTGTCGTTTTTTTTACCAAATTGTAAAACTTTTATATTATGCTACCTAAGTACTGATGGCTTTTACGATGAACGCAGCAGATCTCAAAAGGTCTGGTATGAATTTATTTTTTATTTAGTTACTTGTGTTAATTTAAGATAAATCTCTAAATATTAGCGCGAGCTTAAACAAAGTACAGTGAAGCTTCCAGGAATTGTAAAGCAAAAACTATTCCAACTTTAGGAGATCTGTAAATATCTTACACGGTGGATATACATACATTCATGCAAACATAATTAGCAATTACAACTCTGTTTTAAAGTTATAGTTTTGCTCCTCGCAGCAGCCATATTGTGTTTATCAGTTTTTATTCATGAGTACCGGTGCACTAAGGGTAAAATGTTGCTATTTTTGGCATAAATTCAATTTTTTGTTTGTTTAAAATTTAAAATCTGCTTTCGTTTTTTAAATTCGTATACTCTGGCGGTTATATAAACGTTTTTTTTATAATTTTTATGTTGCACCCTGTTATTTTATGAAAGAAAAAAGTCAGATGTTTCATGGTCGCATTATGAACAGAAAATGCGCGCGAAATTTTTACAAACTTTGATCGTGAGTAAAACAATAACTTTAAAGACTGTGAAAAAGTTTAAATATGGAAGAAGTTAGACAAGGTATGTAAAACAATTTTTGATATAGTTTAAAAAATAGTTATGTGTTATTGTCTAGTAACTCAGTGTGTTCTTAGTGTGTTATTATAGGTCGAAACTAACAAACATACGTGTATTGTGTGGAATATAACTTCTGTGTATAGAAAAGTATTTGCAATGTTTCTGAAAAAAGTAATTAATAAAACTGTTTATTATCAAACACCATTACCACTTTTTGCTCCTTTTTGTTCCTTTTGGGAAAAAACTTAATTTTGTAGTTTCATACGAGTTTTGCCATTCAACACTGCTTGAAGTTTGGAGCAGCTAAAATCGACAAAAAGATAGTGTAAAAGAATTTATTTTGGAGAATATTACACAACAAAACTTATCAGATGAGCAACATCAGTTAATTACCCAAGTATTGTTTTCATAAATTTAAATTTGCCAAAATGCAATCGAATACTTGAACGATTTAAAAAAAAACACTCGCGTTTGCATGCATCCAAATATTGAAATAAGTGATTGCGGCTTGCCCGGCAATAAACGAGGTCGGAGGCATTTAGACTATACTGATGCAGGGCCTCGTTTGAAGAGAAAGTTAGCATCTGAGCTTGCCGCAGAACCAAAAAAAATCAAATGAAAAACAAACAGCATTTCTGTTGAAAAAAGGTGTTAGTAACGAGAGTATAACAGGAATTGAAAATGGCTTTAGAAAGCAGAAAGAAAAACTTATCTTATTAAATAACTTAAGCTTTAAAAAAGTTTCTTGAAAATAAAACGTAAGCATAATTTAAATATATCTGGTCTTTGAAGGGTTAATGGGCATTTTATACCTTAACAAAAATGCTGAAGCCTTGTCTATTATCTGAGTCTACCAAAAAAATATAAACACTTAAGTGGTTTTTTATAAAAAGTGAGATTAAGAAATAGGTTTTTAGTACTGGCCCCTAATGGGTTAATAAAATAAAATAGTTTTAGATGCAAACTTACAGATTCTTGAAACAGCTTTCTAATCACATATATTTCAAATAACGAAAATAAAAAATGCCGAGGTGCACCCAAGCCGAATTTATGCCAAAACCTGACCTAATGTTTTAATGGGGATGCGGAAGAAGGCGTGGTCCAAATCAAAAAAAAACAAAAAACCAAAATTCCAATTTGGTGTTAGTTAAATTCGTGCAAAATTTTAAGTCTCTAGCTTTAAAGCTGCAATTAATGCCAAAAATATCGCTTTTTTGCCCATAGTGCGGTGATAAGGTTCTTTTTTTAGCTAAGGCTAGAGAATCTTCGTAAGATATTTGCAGCCCGGACAACCAATATGCATAAATCGCGGCAAGAACTACCCACGCTTGCAAAACGCCTACACGCTTAAAACCCTATCCTTGTTCGTCCTTTTTCCGAACACTTATCCTCCATGACCACTGCTAAGTATTACTTCAGTGGGTGGTGTTTAGCTAATGCTACTCTATCGTTGCGCAGATCTTGTCCTCTCCGCTATTCTCTATTGTAATAAAATTACCTTAGCAAAGGCTCCAACATAGTTCCAGTTTTTCTCCGATGTTCCCATTAGTGGATTGTGTAGCTCTTTCCAGGGAAACTCGTTGACTCTTATATTGTGGGTAACTGAAAAAGACATGCTCCGCTGTTTCGCTTTCGTTTGGGCACTTTGGCATCACTAACGTCATGCCTGTGTTTGAAAAGGTGTACTTTGAAACATTCATGCCCGGTCAGTAACTGGATCTAGTAAAAATTTACCTGCCCGTGTTTCCTCCTTGTCCAATCCGCTAAACTCGGTATAAATCTATAGGTCCATCTTCCTTTTGTGGAGGTTATCCAGTCATGCTGCCATCTCTCTATTGCGCTGTCACTTGTGTGGCCAGTACCGCGATTCAGTAACTTTTAACAATATGATATTCGCAAAAGAAGTCGACAATTTTTATTGTTTGCAGTAAGTAATCTACAGCCAACAAATTTAGTTTTCTTTATGTTTAAATTACAATAGTGGGGCAGCAATGTATAAAATCAGTCAGTTTTTGAGTAGTTGGCAATTTAAATGGATAGAAAGTCTGTAAAAGCTTCAAACCCCTAGTTCCTTTAGGTACAAAAGCACACAAAATAGATTCTCAAACAAACTAGTTAATAGCGTAGACACATCTTTCTACAAAATTTCAATATAAAAAATTTACGATTTTTCAACTGAATAAACAGATTAAAAATTTTTGTCTTTAGTTTGCGATAATAGCTATTAAGACTATCGTAAACGAAAGATAATGAATAGCAATATCGGCAGTTCTGTTGTTTACTTTTGAAATCAATGCGATTATGGTAAAAAATATGTTACTGAATCGCGCTACAGGTCACGATACATCCGCTCTTCTTGCAGCATATTTATCCTTATCTACATCCGCAACAAACTGTAGCGTCATCATACCTGCAACCACAAAAGCTGCTTCTGAAGATACTGTGCGTTAAGCATAAGCAACTCTAACAGCACACCTTCTATAGGGTCCACCTAATCCCATTCTCCCATCTTCTAACCAAAGGTCTCTGCACTTATAGGAACTGCATACAGGGCAATAAATCTAACGCCCTTAGTACGCAACGGCCTCTTTTCCTGTTTTATGCCGCCCAGATTCCGCATAATTCTCGCAATTGTGCAGGTTGTTGCGGCACTAACACTACTAACATATTCCATATGCTCCTTGAACGTTAGCCTGTGATTAACCCTCTAGTGCCCAAAACCGCCTGTAGACGGTTTAAATTAAATGCTCACTTACTCCCTTTCCAAATGATGTTTAGCTTTCTTTTTGTACTTTATTTAATTCAGGGAAGTCCAAAAATGAGTCTTGGCGCTATAACTCCCGATCTGACAACAAGAAAAATTTTTTGCTTAAATATCCTTCACTTTTACAACAAGTCAAACCCAGAACAAATTTATTAATCCAGAAAAAAATTTGGGTACTAGAGGGTTAATCATGATTCACAAGTACTTAATCGTCTGCTTAGATCTTATAAATTGCAGTTATCGTTATAAATTCTACTCTCTTTCAACTGCTCACAAGTAGGGCTTTTGTCTTATGGTCAGCAAGTTTGAGTTTCTTGCTTATAATCCAGCCTATGGCCATAGCAACGGCATGGCCAGGGTATCTGTGTGAAATCAAACCATCAACCTCATACTAGCAGATTAGCAAAATACCCACAGTCTGCTGTGGCACTTCATTTTAAAGTCAGTATTCACTTAAAAATAAAGAAAGTTTATAAATATGATGATTTGTACCACTGTGCCACCATTCATAGTAAATAAAATACCCTTAGTGGCTTAACAACCTACCGCATTATCACGTTTATTTAGGCAATACTCATAGTAAGTATTAAAAAAACATGTCTTTTTTTATAATAAAATCTTGTATTTATTACTGTTAAAACAACAAACGAGTGGCAAAGTAACTTAAAAAAAAAATATATTAGACATACACACATACTCGTATGTTTCCCTAAACAATGCAAAATATAATTTTCTTGTAATTATTTGATTAGTTTTATTGTCATAAAATTTAAATTTTAATTTTTCTATAAATATACTATATTTCTACATTCACATTATGAATTCCAGTATTTGTATATAAATTATAAATTTCCTTTATTTTTGTTTGCTGTGCTGTGTTATTAAGAAACTTTAATAATTTCAGAAATTGTAGAACATTTATTATTTGCCACTTGTAAACAAGCCAAAGGAGTGTTAAACTTTATGGCTGTACTCGCGTATAAAAAGCGCAGTTTTAATTCTACACTCAAGTACTGTCTTTTGGTTTGTTTAGGATTTTTGCAGCCATAGTTGGTGGTTTGCATGTAATTTAAAAATCTCAATTTTATTTTGATTCCTTCAGGCTAACAAAGACATTTTTCATTTAATATAATAAAAAAGAGGGAGAGAGGTAGAGAGAGGGATAGAGAAAAAGGTCAATTAAATGACAAATGTTTGTTGGTTAACTATAACTGTTGATCATTAAAAAACTTCACGATTGTTGTAGCAAAAGTAACAACTTACAAATGAAATATCAAGTCTGACAAAAAGAACAACAAAAGTTTTGGCTTTCAGTTCAAAAAAAGTGCAACAAAAAAAAATTAACTTTTCATTTCAATATGAATTTCGCTTTCATTCAACTAAAAGTTGTGACTATGATGGACTACATTTGATGATGTTTACGACAATGTCGCTATACTTGTTGTTGATGATGTTTAATTTGAAGCGCACAAATCTTACTGCTGACTGCAATGCAAATTTTTCAACAAAACACGAGGAGTTAGTATAGAAATAAAAAGATAAAAATAAAAAATAGCAAAAATGACTACAATCCCCTGTTGTGTTTTAATGTTGTTTTATGTAAATTTTTTTTCTTTACTTAAGCTGTTTCAAAATTGAGATTTTTTTTTCTATACAAACTAAAACTCTTAGTTAGTAATTTAAATGCAGATGTCTATGCTTTAATATCCCAAGTACATAATTGTTTAATTCAATACATTTAAAGAAAAAAGATTTCATTTTTGTTTTTTAATAGAAAAAAATTGGTTTCTCTTATTTTGTAGTCTGAAATATAAATTCCTAGGAAGTATTTGTAAATGGAAATAAATTACATGCAGACATAAAGTTGATTGACCAAATGTTGAAATTCGATAGTACTCGTACTTAAATATAAAATAAAAAAAATATATATAAATATTTAATTAAGCAGTTTCTAAAAATAAATTGTTATCCTATACCTTGTTTATATATATTATCACCTTATTAATGCCAGTTTTATATATTTTTAAGTACAAAGAAAAAAAAAAGAAAAAATCATTTAATTAATATTTTTCATAAAACCTATAAGTCTTTAAGGTGAACACGTTATCTTTATAAACAAAAATGAGTTTTTTTTTTTTCGTTAGAGTAAAAAAATTGCATGTTTATAGCTATTAGCCAAATGTCTAATTAGTTTCATGTTGTATTTAAGAAAATGTGATATTTTTTTTTTCTTCACTAAATTAAAAACTAAATAATGTTGAAGAAAAAAAAAACAATTTTTAGAGTTTTTAATAAGATTTTTTTCTTTTTTTTTGTATAAGTTTATTATATCTACTTAAATATGATGCTGCATAATATTGTATTTTTTCTCTTTTTCTGTCTGTTTGCCTATTTAGTTTTTCTACGTTAATAATCAATAAGATACGGTAATGATGTTATGTAGTACATACAGATGATGTTAGATTTAAGATTATAACAATGGAAGAAAACAAAAATTTATTACGCTCGTAATTTAGGCAGTAACTTTTAGTTTCTTTCATTTTGCAGTCTTGCAGACTAACTTTTAGTTTCGTTTTTCACTGCACGAATACCATAAATTCAAAAGCAAAATATTTTAAAATCTTTTCAAAGAAATAAAAAAAATGTAAACCACGTTAAGAAAATAAAGTATAAAGCTTGGCTGTATAATATAAAAATGATATTTAATTTGGCATAGTTTTCCGTGAGCATTGCAAGAAATTATTCGTGTTGAGCAAATTTTGAAAATTTTTAAAAATATACAATATTTTGACACAATTTCAACTGAATCATGCAACACATTAATTTTAGTAGTAGTCATAATACCTGCTATGATTTTTTTTCTTCTTGTTAAAAAAGCAAAATATTTTTATGTTTAATTGTAAATCTAATTTATTTAATTAATATAACAGCAAGAAAAAAGTGTATTTCAATTACAATTTCATATCGTGTGTTCATACATAATTTAAAATAATCTCTTCCTTATCGAAAATTTTAATAATAGCTTTCTTTGTTTTCTACCAAGAGTTGTTCTCTTGGAATATTTTTGCAATGGACAGAAGTTACATTCCTTATAATAAAGCTTATTAGGGAAGGCATGTTGTTTTTAATAGCGAGGTTCTACTTGACAGTCTCGTTTTTTGGAAAATTAAGTTATTTTATTAATTTTTTAAATACGTTGATATGTAGTGGTACATAGCGTAGTGTAGTGGTTATAGCACTCGCTTACAGCACAAAGCAGGCCAGATTGGAGTCCCAGCACTGGAGAAAATAAATAAGAACAATATTTGAGAAGCATTTCGAAGGTTTAATTAAAACAAATAAGAGGTTCTCTCCCCCCACCACCTCTAAGAATTCCATCCTTAAGAAAGCTGCCCCAGATATTCCACCCTATTCACCTTTGGCTGATCAAACGAATGATCAGGAGAAATCGCCACGTACTGGGAAATAATAGAGAGAAATAAGCAAAGATAGTAACCTACCAACAACTTAACAAAGATCCTTACCACTTCACAATAAACACAATTGAAATCAACAGATGGGGTAATTGGTGTCAATCATTTCAAGCGTGAAGGTATAACACTGGTCTTTGAGGGATCAACTGACAGTTACTTGTCTCACTGACATAAGGCGCTTAATTAAAAAAAATTAGCTTTCCAAGTCTAATACAATACACAACATAAATATAGTGTTATAAAGCCCTGATTATTAGTCTTAAAAAAAATTAAGGAATAACTGTAAGAAATTAATCTAGTTCCGCTTTTTCTGTTCGTCTAAGGTAAAATAAAAAATATCTTTGAAAAATCATATTCAGCTATAAAGTCTATTTTTATATGAACGGGTAAATAAAAAAATCAAATTTTGGAATTTGGAACAATAACAATCCACAAATATAATTTTTTTGAACACAATGTTGGCCAGAATATCACTTTCAATGACGAGCGATATTGATCTATGATTACAAACGTAATTTAGGCTGAATTGGATGATCTGAACACTAACTGATTATGTCATTTGGGATACTCTACACGGTCATCTCATGTAAAACTCTCGCTCCAACTTGAGAAGCCGTGACGAAAATTTGAAAAATCTTCTTTCTATACTGGATGGCATCAAAAGATATTTAATAGAAATAAAAAATTTCGATAATATCTCACACATACATACATAACTGGCCATTACAACCCTGTGTCAGGGTTACGGCCTAGCTTCTAACAGCAGATGAGTACCGGGACCTACAGTTTAAAATCGATTCCGAACGATAGATTTGAGAAAATTTTTCATGACAATCAATTACTCCCAGAGTTTTTACCAGAAGACTGCTGTGAGGTAGTCGCCGAAAGAAATATTTTTTCAAATTCCTTTCTTCAGGATATCAGAACTGAGATTTGAACCCGGCGCTATCGTCTTAGTATGTCTTAGTTTATCTCACACTTATCTTGTTTTATTTAACTTTAAAGATTCGAAAGGTTTAATGAAGAACCTTATATATGGTATCCGTATAATATAACTATAGACTGATACACTTTTTGGTGGAAAAGAAAACGCCATTATTAAATTATTTTTTCTACAAAAAAATGTTACCTTTAGACTTTTGGTCTTTTGATAAAATGATATGTATTAACTTAATAATAAAACTTTTTGTGTTTTAAGTCGCAGGTGTATGCGAATATGCCACTAACCACAACGGCCGTCAAAGCAGTCGGTCAAATTCAGCCTACATAGTGTATACACCACATACATATATACATACATACATACATACATACATACATACATACATACATACATACATACATACATACATACATACATACATACATACATACATACATACATACATACATAACTGGCCTTTACAACCCTGTGTCAGGATTACGGCCTAGCTTCTCGCAGCACTCATGTTGTGTGTGTTAATTTTTATCCATGAGTACCGGGACCTACAGTTTAATGTCGACTCCGAACGACAGACTTGAGAAGCTTGTTCATGACAATTAGTTACTCTCAGAGCTTTTGCCAGAAGGCTGCTGAGATGTAGTCGCCGAAAGAAATATTTTTTTATATATCTTTTTTTTTAAGATGTCAGAGCCTGTATTCGAACCCAGGGCCCATGTCTTAGTAAGCCAACACACTAACCACTAGACCACGGCGACTACACCACAGTCATAGAAAATTAACCATTTCGAATGCGCTCTACCCAAAGATATTATATTCTTCACATAATGCCACCAATAGTATATATCAATGTATTATCTAATAATTAACAAGAAGTAAACTGGAAATTGCTTTGGTAACCCCTTAAATAATACTATTGATATGAACTAGCAGAGACAAACACTTTGTCTATTTTTTTATTGATAAATTATATTGGTCCCAAAGTTTTTCGTACCAAATATAAAATTTCACTACCATCATTCTCAGGATGCAAAAAATTCAACATTTACTTTGTACGATGATTTGTATTGATTATTGGACAGTTTTAAAGCTATTTGGACAGTTTTGAAAGTATTAGCAAATAAATATTTATCTTTTCGTTGGAATTTTTTAATTTATTATGGCCTATAATTTCTTTCGGACATAAAGGAAAATAACAAAAATTAAAATAAAATCCTTTCTGTCAAAGCTGTCAAGCCTATCTATCTTCATCTATCAGATGAAGTTGCCATTGCATTAAGAAAAAGTGTCATTTTGATGTGAACAAAAATTATACTCTATTCTAATTAAAATTTGAACTCCAAAGGAAGTAGGTTTGTAAAAGAAAATGTAGGAGTTCTTACCATCTTGCTTATAGAAAGCATGAATTTATTATGGCGACTTTCATCTTTAATGGAATACAATTTGTTTTTTTTTTTGCAGTTAATTTTTAAAAATCTTGCTTACAACCCATCTTCCAAGTAAAAGAACGCTATAGCTTTTAAAGTATTACCTTATTCAAGAATTTATAAAGAATTCATTCACTTATCTAATTGCTACTCTGTTTGTGTTACGGCGCAAAAGTATTATATATCCCAATAACAAGTCAATAACTATAATAATACTTGTAATATGTTTTTAAATAAATTAATAAAGATATTTTAAAAAAATCTATTATAAAGAAGTGTTGAAATAATAAAGAATGTTTTTTATAAGTGATCTTAAATATAAAGAATTTATTGTAGTTTATTAACCTAGAAAACGTTTAACAATCTGAGCATATATTATAACTAGATATTTATTATTATTACTATTAATTATTTTGTTTGACCTACTTACTTACTATATAAAAATATAGAAAGTCTTTCTATAAATAAGGCAACTAAAAGCAAACTTTTAATTTTTATTTACACTTACATATATCCTATAAAGCTTGAAAGTCTTAAATTAAGTTATTTTCAATTATTTTTGTTTTCTATCAAAAATTAGACACGTTTGGCCTAATTTTATTAAACCACTTCAATACAAAAACTTTAATTCGAAAATGTTTCAAGAAGCACAAATAAGAGAGACAAAAAAAAAAAATAAAAAAAGTGCTTAAAAACACTTTTTAGCATAAAAACAATTTTTGTCCAATCTTCATAAAACAAAACGTTAATTCATCAATTGTTATTTCAGTAGCAATTTGCAGGGAACAGCCAATTGATTTGTCTTGTCTTCCTTAAAAAAAAAACGAAACAACAAAACGAGAAAAATAATTCCTTGTAACTTACTTTCAAGACTTTTTAATAGTTCCTCTAATTTTATTTCTGTAATTTTCTCTGGCATGATCACATGCATAAAAAGGTTAAGGCACTGATTTGAAAAAAAAAACAGAAAGACTTAAGACACAAACTTTGCTTATTAGGGTAATACCAGTGCAATAATTTTTTTCACTCGATATTTTTCTTTCCAACAAACAATAGTAGAAAAAAAAAATGAAAATTCATGGCATCAGGAAATCATGAAAAATAAAAGTATTTTTCGTTTTATAATATAATAAAAAGAGTTATAAATATTGTAACACAATGCAATACAAAAGTAAAGAAAAAACATGTTTTCATTAATATAGAGAGCATAGCCAATGGTAGAAATTTTTATAATGAATGCAGATTTTATTATTGTAATATAAGTATATAAGATATAATGAGTATATCTTAAGTTAAGGTTTAATAATTTTCTAATATACCGGCTACTGTTTAAGCCATTGTTATTTGTATTGCTGCAGATTTTATTTTAAGTTTCGCAGTTAATTTTTGGAAAATATTAATAAAATTTACATTTAATTTTATTTAATCCTCTTAATTTGTCAAACACTTAGAGAAATTTTCATTTGCTTCTACCGATATTGTCATATTTTAAATTAAAGTTTCCTTGAGATTTAAGACCAAATAAATATATAATAAGGTTTTAACAGTCATATTTAGCCCTTCTGTTACACCCTTGCTTATAATCGCTCCACTTACATCCTTGGTACAGCTGTAGCACTATATATTTTGTATTGAAAATATAGCCTTTTACATAGAGGACAAGAGATATGTTATGTTTTTTAAAGCTTTTGATCACAAACCTTTTATTTCCTCTTTTGTAAAAATAAAAATTAAAAATTATAAGTGCGAATTCTGGAAGTGAAGTGAAATAATTAAGAAATTAAATTATAAACTTATTCGCAATTTTTGCATATATGTTAGGCGATGTTGTGTTGAGCACATATGGGATCACCACATTTCAAGCACGACTGTCGTGTTTTACGATATCTTTTACCATTACTGACACATAGCTTGTAACTGCATTTTACTGCAATTGCACCTGAAGGCTTAGATGTTGAGGCGTTAATTGTTTTCATAACTAATGATCCACCCATTAAGTCCATAATTGCATTTTTGGTCACTGTTTGAGCCACAATGTTTTTATTATTATCCCACGATCTATTTCCTTTTGTACGAGCTTCTTGGAAAGCATATGTAAGTTTTCACGCCGGATATCTATTTTATTAGATGGATGGAATAATTTATATATAATAATCATTTAACCTTCGTTAAGTTAAGTTATCATATCGATCAAATCTTTGTCCTCTGCTGGTATTTTATTATGTTGTGAGCCCATCTCAAATCAAAAATATAATAGCATGGGTTCTCAACCCACCACTTTACTGCTAATTAAGTTATAATACTTTTATGAGATTTGATGCATTTTATAAACCAGACTAACTGTTGTAAATGATATAGCTCGTCCAAGAATCATACTATTCATACATTTGCTGTGCAAATATATTTATGATACGATTGTACCTAGGATGTCAATAAAGAGTAAGCAAACGTGTGCCACGCCCAGTCGAGGTATGGGACATATACATATCAAATAAATGCTAACACGTCATTTTCAGACATAAAGTTGAGGCATTCATGTAGTTTCAGCTAATTAGATGCAGAAATAATATAAAAAATTCGTTTTCAAAAAAAAAAAAAAAACAATTTTGTACAAATGTACCATGGATGTAAAAGAAGGGTTAATTGTTGAATATGCAGTTACATACATACAGTATGGCCCTTACATAATTGGCCCTTACAACCCTGTGTCAGCCTAGATTCTCACAACACCCATATTGTGTGTGATAATTTGCATCCATCCTAATGACAGACATGAGAGGCTTGTTTATGGCAATCGGTTAATCTCAGAGCTTTTGCCAGAAGACTGCTAAGAGGTAGTCGTCGAAAGAATTATTTTTTTCATATTTCTTTTTCTCAAGATGTCAGAGCTGGGAGTTGAACTCATATCTCAGTAAGCCAACACACTAACCACTAGACCTCGGCGCCTTGAATATGCAGTTATTACAACAAAACTGTTTCCTCAGTTTGTGTTTTCGATTCTTGAGTGCTACCATTAATAATAAAATAAAAATGCCATTTCATTGCGGAGAAAGGATGAAAATGTTGCATATGCTGCTTAAACGTCCCAGGTTTGAATCCCAACATAGGTGAAAAATGAAAAAGTTAGTGTGCGTTTTTTTTATAATTTAAAAATAAGAGCCCCCCCCATCAAGGAATACATCTACAAAGTAACCGCTCTCTGAATTCCACTCTATTCCAACTTAACCTTTGACAACGAAAAAGCGAACGATCAGGAGAAAAGCGCCACCTATTGGGAAGAAACAAATAACAACTAAAAAAATTTACTTAGCGAAGGCACCCACCGCAATCAACATGCAACGATGGGGCAATTGTTTTTGATCATTCAAGGGTGAAGGTATAACACTGGCCATTGAATAATCAATTCACAGTAATTTGACTCATTCTTAAGGCGCTTAATAATAAAAGAAAACAAAAATATATGTTTTGTCATAATGTACTGTCCTTTCCACAAAAATTCCAATACAATGCACAGCATTTAGTAGAGGTTTACCCATGTGTATTGGTCTCTATAAAACAAATATGCTATTAATAACATTTTTGGTAATTATTTTTTGTACGTTCAGTCCATTAGATGCCTTACTGCTGTATTATATCAGTTTGGATAGTTTGATGATTATATACATAGATCCATGTGTTAGTTGTGGTCCTAGAAGACTTTTAATTTTTTTCATATCATTCAATTAATTTTTTTTTTTTTTTTTAATTTAAAAATTCATTTTATTTTGAAAAAAAAGTTTCAAAAAGTATACATTTTAAATGTTCAAAATATTTAACAAAAATAATAATTTTGAAACCTTTTTCTATAACAACAGTATATGCTAATCTATTTCTTATTCCTTAATTTTCGCATTTCAATATTGTATAACAACTTAAAGCAGAGATTTTTTTCAAATATTTGTGATTTTATACTCTGGGAAAATTCTGTGTATTTACTCTTTGAGTCTTTTGTCCCTACTCAATATTACTTTATGAAAAATCTGTAAAACCATTAACTAGGCAGGAGACTTAATCATGGTATTATTTCATAGTTAAAAAAAAAAACACCACTGATCAATGATAATTCTTATAAGTTGCTGTTAATTTTTTCATAGAAAACTGCTGGTACTCGTATATTGCGTTTGCGGCCATCTTTATGTGGCTTAATGCGTTTAAATCTTGAGACTTTTCTTAAGTACTTTTGAAAAACGTTTAAATGATAAACAAGAGTCTGTGATTACAAGCAAGGAAGTCTATGTAATGAAAGTGAAAGGTTAAAAGTTGAAATATTTTCGTCTGGTTAAGAGTATTTTAAAATATTTTTATTTTAAATCTTTTTTTCTTTCATACCAAAAAGGTGCGAAATTAAGAGTTTAGCAATTTTTAAGTAGTTTTTATTTTTTATATATTTTTTTTTTATTATTCAATGTAAGTATGTTTTAATTTTTTTGTTTGGCAAGTTTTTATTTAGTAGTTTTTCTTTTTAGGTGTCAATTGTGTTAAAGCCAAGCCTGTTTTCATTAAGAAATAACCACAAAATTTACAAATATTTAACGCATTTTTAGCATGTACAACAGAAAATAAAATGCATTTAAACTCAAATTTAAAGACTTTGATTTTATGTACTAGAGAGTTCAAAAGTTTAAAAATTTTACTTACTTAGCAATTTGTAGTTTTTTTATATTAATTTGCTCTATAAGATTATAGAAAAAAACTTCTTTTTTTATATTTGTTAGCTAATCACAGAAATGGTTGTTTGTGTAATTAATTCTTTGTTCAAAATAGTAGTGTTTGTAAGAGAATTATATTTTAATCCAATTAAATTTTTAAACTAACTTTACCAAATATGACATCCACCCAAGGCTTATTGTTTTTTTACTGTATGTCGTTTGATATATATTGTTTGTATGTTCATATAATGAAAAATATTTCTTACATTCAATATGGTTTTCATAATTTTTTGGCTTAAATTTCATTTTGACAGCTGAGTTTAGGTTTGTTTTTGTATACATCGGGTGGTGTTTTTACAGCTACACAAGTTTAAATCAAAGAAATATTAAATTGCATTAAATTCTCTAGGAATAATCTGAGAATACTTGCGTGACTTTTACCGGGCACTCAATGGGCAATTATATAAGATAGGAATCGCTTCGAGCGAAATGTTCAGATTTTGTGACGAGGCGGTCGAGTCATCACTCTGACCATCATCGTTTTTGAAGTCATAGGGACCAATGACAGTACACCAAGCAATGATTTTGTTTGAATGTAGTGGTGGCTCAACAGCAGATTGTGGATTATATTCAATTTTAATCAAAGAAAGGTTTGATAGACAACAAAATTTTGAACCGAAATTCAATACTAAGTTGTTTTTCAACCCATTTGCCGCATATGATGACCATTTGGTTTTAATTCCTGTACAAGTTGAACTTAAAAATCTTCAATAAAGTGGAAGGACACAATCCTAATTGCTAGTAAATCGATAAGACGAATTGCTCGATTTGGATTTTCTTCATTGCTTCCCTGTACAGCGGCTAGAGCTCCTTTTCCGCTCAGTGTTCGGAGTCTCACGGAGCATATATTACACTAGTCGACAATAATGTCACAATGTCAAAAAAACAAATGTGGTCTTGCGACGCAAAAATAAACTCTTTTTTGGCTTCAATGTAATGAATGAATGAAGTTAACTGAGAATGAGAATTTTCACGTAAATGTGAATTAAATCAATATTTATTTATCAATTTTCATGAAATATAGTTTAGTTTAATTATTATAAAACTATTTTTAGAAGGAATTATAAAAACTAGATATCTCTGTTGTTTCTCTGTTTGTTTAAATGAGCAAAAATAATCAAAATCTTTTAGGTTTTCACCGCTTTTTTTCATGTGCCATAAAAACATTCATCTTGTCGACCAGTGTTATCACTAAAAACACATTTTCGTCTTAAAATTAGAAAAAATGATATTTAGAAAACAATAAATGCGAGATGGAAATCCGATTGTGTAGACATTAATTATATGATTTTAACATTAAGTTGTTATGATTTTTTTGTAGTCAGACAGATTTTTTCGTTTTTTTAAAAAGGCTGAAAAAAATAGAATTCAGAATTCTATAAAAATAAAATTATCCAGTATAATACTGTAAATACCCAGTAAGGGTAAACTTGCTGCAAAAATGAATTATTATTCTAAATATCCGTACATAATAAGCTTGACGAAGAAAACCATTATAGTAGTTTTATCAACTTAAAGTTGTGGACCTTTTTAAAACACACCCTTTACTATACATACATGATTATGTTTTATAGAATGGTTATTCCATTGTTTTTTTTCAAAACTATTGTTAATCAAAAAATAGTTATAAAATATTTGCCATTCAATAAATTTGGATAAAAAAGATAAAAAATTATACTGAGACTGATTTAATGTGATTTGCAGCTGTAAGCTTACATTGCTTGTATGCTGGCATACAGAAAGCTATATATACATACGAGTATGTATGTATGGCATATACATACAATGTATATAATAAAGTCTAAAGGATACACTGTATGCATAAGTGTTTTTTTAGCGCCGCAAGCTTGAATAATATTATCGAAATAATCAAATTTATATTGCCAAATCGTTTTACAATTTCTAAACCTTTCCAGAAAATTGACTATTTCACAAGTCTTAAGATTTTTTTTCTAATGATTTTGTTTGATTGTCAAAAAATCAAACGTAAAACTTTTTATTTTATTTTGCTTTCACACTATCACATTTCAAATAAAATTAAAGCAACAGACAAACAGCTGTTGTTTCTCTGTTTCTCTTTTTCTCCAAGGATTAGTATGTTGAAAATATATTTTTTGTTAATATTTCTTAATATGAGCTATATATATGTAATTACATTTTAAAACAAATATTTCAAATTTTTTTTAAGTTAAAGAAAAAGAACTTAAAATTTTAATTATTTTTTTTTATTTTGCAGTTATTTATTAAAAAAAAGGAACAATTAAAATTTTTATAAGGAAAAAATAATAACAATAAATTAATGGCGTTTTCGTTTCTACAAAAATGTGTAACATTTTATTATTATATTATATAAAAATAGGATGTTATAATTATTTTTTGATCTCGTTTTATTTTAATCGAAATTTTTAATTGTTGCTCTAAAGGATAGTTTTTTTAAGAAGGAATATTTTGTCAAGATGAGGGAGAAAAATTTGTGAAAGGCAACATTTTTTGGTAGAAACGAAAACGCCATAAGAGACAACAAAGATTTCTTTTGTTGATATATTTCTTTGTAACAATTAATGGCTTGATTAACGGATGCTGCTAAGCTCGTGCTAAGATTTTGGTCAGGATCATTTTATGTGAATATCCCAACTGTGGTTTTATTTTTGTCAAATTTTCATTGTATTTTATTCAATAAAATGGTGCACAGTCAGATATGTTGTCCTAAAATAATAATATCTTATAAAATCTTTAAAACGTTTTAAGCCAAATTTTTGTTCCAAATCCAATAGCAAAGTTCAACTTGTTAAAACCTGAAAAAAACAAGTTGTATGTTTAGGTTTCTAATATTATATTACTTATATAAGATAAAAATGAAAAAAAAATTTACTTTAATATAAGCTGTGAAGAAAATTATTTCAATGACTATTTTAAGTCTCAACAAAAATATTTAATGTTGAAATAAAACTAATCAAATAGTATTTTGTTTTGTTTTTTTTTCCAACGAAATTCCATTAAAATCACGTTAACACTCTTTAAACATGTTTAAAAAAAACATGAAGAGGTAATTACTTTAAATTTGCATACAATGAAAACATTTTCTTTGTTTTTTTTCCAAAATCTAACGTTTAATCTTTCCGTATATTGTGTAAAGGCAACAGCTTCATTGCAGTTTGACAATATTTTTTTTTCTTCTTCTTTGTTTGTCAACGTATCAATATGTTTGCCAGTGAATGAATTTAATTCATGTTCATAATGTTCGATTATTGTTTAATTATTTCATTTTTGTGTGTTTTACAATTCATTTTAGATTTTAGCACATGTTGATGACAGTACGCCAATAAAGCTAATTAGGCAAACATTTTCTAACAATTTTGTTAAACATGTTAATTAAACAAAATATATAAAATAATATAATGTTTGAAGTCTGTAAGTTAAAAAAACTGCAGATTTTAATGTTAAGATAAAATATAACAAAAAATAAAAACTTAAAGCATGAGAAAAAATATTACAAATTATCTTTTTTTACAACAATATCAAAAAAAACCTAAACACAAGCAAAAAAATACACCAAAGCTGTTAGAATTTACAAATATAGAATATATTTTTATACACTTTTGTAATAAGTCACAAAAAAATTGTAATATATTTATGTACACTGTAGTTCATCAGAATAGAACCACCATATACGTGTATAAAACTAATAAACTTTAAATTGCAAATACAGAAAAAATTAAAAAAATAGCTTCGAAAAAAAAAAAATAAATGATCTTCCAAATGACAGTTTAAAAACAAAATATCTTACGGAAATGTATTTTTCTCCTCGTTTGTAGCCAAATATCTATATAAAATGACTCATTAATTTGTTGGGATTTTTAAACCATTGAAGGACCAAACTGTAATTAAATAAAATATCAAAACAACTACAGCCCACCAGTGCTTTCTATAAAGTGAAGTAAAGCAAGGGGGTCTAGGTTCGCACACTGCGCCATGCTGTCGAAATAAGGTACCCCCAAAAACTTTAAATGTCTGACTACCAGACCTGGGCAATTACAAAGAAAATGATCTATAGTCCCCCTCTCAGAAGTATTTTTGCAACGTCTGCAGTTCGAATAAAAGAACAGACCCAACCAATCTGCGTAATTACGGATCAGCCAGTGACCCGTATATACCGCTTTAAGCCTGGACAAAGACTGACGAGGAAACCTCAATATTCCTAGGGTCTTGCCCCGCTTATACAGAGCCCAAAGGGTCCTAGAAAAAGCACAGGAAGTGATAGAACTCCATCTGTTCTGTACATTTATAAGAAAAAACTTGGATATCCCTCGATCTAAAAAAATAAATTTTCGGAAAATCTAAATATTTGATTTTTTCTGTATTTGCAATTTCTAGTTTTTTTTTTTCTTTTGTTTTTAATTTTAACAGTGTAGTATTATTAAAACAAAATAGAATAACAAGCGAACAAGTTTCTTGCTTTAGTCTTTAGTTTACCAGTTAAAAACAATTCTGAAAAATTACTGGCTTGATCGAGTGGATCGCTTGTTTCTTATATAGTTCTTTCTTTAATTTTAAAATACTTTTTTGCATTAAAAGAATATTACTGTTTTTTTTTTTTTGGAATAACAACTTGACGTCTTTTACAATAACAGATTTTAATTAAATTTACTCTTTTCTCTTTTAAAGCGATTCCAGCAGCAGTGAAATAATATTTAATCTACAACGTATATACATATAGTTTTGTTTTAAATGTATCAGTGTTATTTTTAATACTGAATATCTTTTTTAAGACTAAAATTATTACAAAGTAATCTTTTTGCATTGCATTTATTTAGACTTTGTTGCTTTCATATTACTCGTATATATGTACATACATATCTTCTCGTATATATAGATATGATTTTATTACATATTAAGTTTATTTAAAGATGATCTACACCTTTTAATGTTCATCATCATTAGGTTATCGTTTGTAATTATCTCTCATTGAAACAAAAAGCGAAAAGCAAGAGTAAAAATGTAGTAGTAAACAAAATATCAGTAAAAAGAAGCAAAAAACTTTTTTACAATTTACTTATAAAGACGACAACATCAAGATCGTCAACACAACATAGTTGCTTTTGCAGCGTTTGAGTAAGACCAGTAGTGGTTAATATTATTTATTTGTTTAGTGTGCTTAACCATAAAGAAACTGTTTTTTTTTTTCTTCCGCCAGCGTAATACGCATACGTACATTGTATATAAGCCTTAATCGTTATGGTCACTCAAGTTAAAAATGAAAAGCATTGTACATACATTTATACAGGGCAAGTAAGAACGACTGAGGTCAAAGCTACTCTTGAACTAGCCAAGAATATCCTCACTGAAAGCAAATTTACACTTAAAGCTCTTTTTATATATAAAAACGTTTTTCATATTTATGTTCAAGTAAAATTCAAAATATTTAAAACATATTAAAGTGCAAAATGGCAAGAAAAGCTCCATTGGGCGGCCACGAGGTTTCTTTTTTGTAACCAACCCATTCATCTTTGCACAGAACACTCATGCCTTACACCAACTGCTTGATACATTTTGTTTATAAGTCTTAGATGACCTCGTATCACTAATCAAAATTCATCGAAAGCTGCGTGTTAGCAAATACAATACTCATGCTGACCGCAAGTTCATACCATTACCGATAAAACGGCATGTAATTGCTAAATAAACCATCATTTGCTATTCTTGTCCCACAGTCACCCGTGATAGCAATATGAAAGAATTTATATATATGTATGTATATAGTTATATTTATTAACTTGACCTTTTCTATAACAAATCTATCCATTTCACGTTTTTCAATTATTTACAAACATTTTCTTTTATTTAAAAAAAAAAAAAATATACAATTCAAGAAAAGTAGCGGGACCTACAGTTTAAGGTCGACTCCGAACGACAGATTTAAGAATCTTTTTCATGGCAATCAATTACTCCCAGAGCTTTTGCCAGGAGACTGCAGAGAGGTAGTCGCCGAAAGAAACAATTTTTTTTTAAATTTGATCCCGGCGCTATTTTCTTAGTAAGCCAACACACTAACCACTAGACCACGGCCACTGTATTAAACTATCGATAGTATTTAAATCGATTTTATATAATTATCGATAGTTAACGATAGTCACAAAATATCGATAGTGCCTACTAGGCTATTCTTTCTACTTTCAACAACCCTTTACTGCTCGATATGAAAACTAATAAAAATATGTGAATGTGAAATACAGAAAATACGTTTATTTTCAAATCATTTTCTCAATAGCCACACTACGTAGGCCTATAAAAACAAAATAAGGATATAAACTTCAAAAATGTCTACACCGTTATAGAAGTGAATTAGTTTTCTTATTTAAATGGATGTAGTTATTATTTAAATTGCGCTGAGCACAGTGGGGTCAAATACACTTTTTTCATAGATATAACAACAGCAATAGCGATGATCACAAAATTTTACGTGGATAGTTCTTAAACCAGTTCGTATTTTTTATGGATATAGAAGAGGAAGTCATATACCCACTCATAAAATATTTATTAATTGTGCTACATCTGTAGGAGTACAATAGTTACACGCACTAAATTCGCTGTGGGTAACTCTAAAAACAAACTCCATATTTTACCAAAATCCAGAGAGTATACGAAGGGGGAGTCGGGTGCCTCCCATTAAAATGAATTCTTAATTTCTCTCTATAATTTTAGAACTGATTTTCAATAATTTGTTTAACTCTTTATAAAAACATAACGGTTTTTGTTTTAAAAAACTTAAGAATAAAAATATTTTAAGTGGCTTTGGCGACTGAAAAAAATACATTCGGGCTCATTACTGCAAAGTTTAAATATATGTATAACATATCGATAAATACTTGAACTTAATGGTATAATGCAACCATATAATGCAAACTACTTTCAATAATAATATTAATTTGCTCAAAAATTTAATTTTTTTTTTACAACTTTTTTAGCTTTTTTGTCACAATGTGTAATTTTATAATGTCACTACAAAAATACCGCTTAATATTCGACACTAATATTTTGGCTGTTGATTTTTATTGCATTTTTTTGGCAAACTTAGCGCGTCAAAGGTTATTAATTTGCACATAACTTATAAGGCGCACCGTTGTGCAACCAACTTTTTCAAATTACTTATTTTACAATAGATTGAAATGGTCCCTTTGTGCAGCGCCTAATGGCCATCTAAAAGATTCAGCATCATTTGAACTTCTGCGACCAAAACGAAAGTCAGTAAGCCATTTTTAGCAGTATTTATCAAGCTTTTCCTTGGTTTGATTGAAGGTTTCTTTTCGCAAAAAATTGTGTTTAATGAACACCCGAAATTGACTTTTTACCATTTTTAAAAAAATACATGGGGTTGTATGCTTTGAACAGCTGTTAAACGCAAAGTGAGCGAAGCAAATAAAAGCAAGCTAAAATAATTAAATCAATAATAAAATATAAACGGTTATTTAAATTATTTAATTGTTAAATTAAATATTGCATTTGTACAATGCTTATACAATTAAGAGTGCTTGAAACAACATAATACGTTAGTATAGCAATTTTTAATGAGACTCAGAAGTAAACCCCTACAAATGCCGGGCATTGTGTTGGAATTTTTGCGGAATTATAACAAAACATATATTTTAATTTCTTATAATATTAAGCGCCGTAGGAATGAGACAAATTGCTGTGAATTAATGATTCAAGGACCAGTGTTATACCCTCACCTTTTTATGATCAACAGTAATTACTCCATCGGTACATGTTGATTGTGGTGAGTGCCCTTGCTAAATAGGTTTTAGCTGTTATCTGCTACTTCCAAAATATACCGTTACATATTTTTTTAAGGTGGAACAAGTGGAATATCAGCGAGCAGTTTATTTGTAGTTGGCCTTTTCATAGGGGGAAGGGGGGTGGGGCGGCCCTGTTATTTTTATATTTGTTTTGTAAAAACCGCAAACTAACTTTTTAATGTTTCACCTTTGCTGGGATTTGAACCTAGCCCGTTTGAATTTTTGTGGGGAGGTTTTATGGTACCCCAAAGTCGAATATTTATAAAATCATTAATTTGTTATTTTTTTCTTTGAACTTAACTTTATTTTGAAAGATAATATATCTATTCACAATAAATAATCAAACTATTATAACAAATGACGTGACTGCAACGGAAGTACATATTCAAACATAATTTCCGATGGATTTGTTTGCATAACGTTGGCCCTTTAACTTTTCCACATGCACATACTTATAATATTTAATAACTAATGCATTATGCTAATAATGTTTACATTTTTTTATATAAGCAATGAAATGGAAATTCTGCATATATAATATATGGTTTTTAATTGAAAATTTGCCGCTTATACTTCCTTTTAAATATTCCATTCGACATCCGTTAAATCTGCACTGCCATTTCTATCATTTAAGAGTGTAGGGTATTTATAATAAAAAGCTCCATTATTATCATTATTATTGACATCGTCATCATCATATTAATTTTTACTCCTTCTGCTTGATCTACTACTTTACCTGTGCAAAGTTTTTCTTCCCGTTGCCATTTTGATTATTGTTATTGCCACTGTGTCATACTAATCATCATCTTTGTTTTTCCGCCCATATCCAGCATATATTATTAGTTTTTTATTATTATTATGAACATGATTATGATTTTAAAAGTGAACACGTACTGCACGTACTTTTATTTTCGTTTTGTTTATGAAACGTTTTTTTCTCTTTCTCTTTCTTTCTTCCTTTTTTTGGCTTTTTTTTTTCTTTTACTTTGCCTGCAAGAATTTATTGTTGACCACTTGGTTAGTCTGCGAGTTTATGCAATATTCTCATCATGTACTCTCGAGTGTTGCGGTTTAAGCGATTCCCTTTGTTTAAAAGCTAAAATACAGGCTCAGGTTTCAATAGTATTGTTGTTTGAAAATCATATGTGAGCACTTTATAATGCTTGAGAAAAAAGAAAGAAAACACAAAACAATTTATCGATTTCCATACTTTTTTGTAGTTTTTGTAGACAGTTGTTTATTAAATTCTCATTTGTATAAAATACTGTTAAAAAGATGTTTTTTTGTTGATACTTTAGAGCTAAGTCTAATCTGAATATTGCTTTTTTAAGCTATGGTTTATAAATCTTAGTGTACTGATAGAGAGTATCGAAAATTTAATAAATGTTAAGAAAAACTAGTTCTAGTTTTGTAATTATATTTTCTTAATTCTAATTAAAAATATTTTAAAAATAATTTTTTTTTGTTAAATTCTGCATATTCATTTACATCCTCCATTCCTTTTTACAATTTTCTTTTTCTATATCCAATTTTTCATTGACAACGAAGCTTAATAAAAACAACACACACACGTGTGTATCCTCAAATATATGGCAGAGTTTTCAAATATTTCATAGATATTACTTTGGCCTAAAGGTATTTCAATAATGAAAACGAACTAACCAACTAACCAACAACCTAAACCGACTTGATGAAAGAAATTACTTGTATTGACTTCCATACATAAGCCCCGGTTAGCAAATCAACAACATGCTAAATATTTTTTTTTTCTTTTTTTTATAATAATTTATTAACATGTAGGAATACAGATATTTTCATAAATGTAAACACTTTGTCACAATTTTTCATTGTACATTACTTTCCTGCCATACAGCTACAACTTAAACTGCTAGAAGCGTAGAAAATACAAATACAAACATAATTGAAAGTCTTGTGTACTATTCCTTCACGGATATCATTTTCTGCCTGGATTATCAAAAATCATTGCAAAAATTTATTTTTGTTCTAATTAGAACATTTCTGGTACGCTACACCTATCATTACTCGATTATCCGTATCCGGTTAACCGGAAACCCCGATTAACCGTGATGGCCAAAGATCAGTGTATTGTTTTTTGTTTGTAATGTTTTCAAATTGTTTGCTTTGATTAATCGTGATTAACTGTATTATCTGTGGTGAAAACGGGGAATTCCCTTGTTTGCATACGATGAGTCAGAAGCATTTACAAGTGATTAGCTTAATTTTGAAATTTAAGAATTGCTGGTGGTTTGATCTAAACATATCGTCGATGGAATTAAAGAACGCTGTAACTGACAAAAAATCGAAAATACGTTTTTTGCATGATTTGTATCAGACAAAAAAAAAAAATACGCGTCGATTGGTCCCGGTCCCAGATTTTTACGATGAAAATAAATTCACTTAAGCCGTCTGCATTTTGAAAAATACCAATGTCTTTGTTCTACTTTCATACAGGTTTTTTGGCTCTGGTGAACATTTAAGGTTTTGTCAGTTACAGCGTTCTTTAATACCATCGACGATATATTGTATGGCATTGTTACCACTGGTAAAAATACAATAAAGCGTTTTAAATATTGAATATAATCTTAAAATAACACTGTACAGCAATTTCAAACTTTTTGCAAAATGACGGGGTTCTAATGATTGATCCTGGTAGAGGAGGCTAAAAGAATATACACGTGTGTCGGCGTTTTGACAGATCACATCGGAATTTAATTTTAGAGGTAGTTAAAATTTTCTATCTCTGGTCAAACTACTTAGGTTTTCCTTACATCTGAGGTGTATGGTATGTTCAGCAACTTTGTAGAAAATATCACGACAAGTAGTTTCGTAGAACATATTAACCCTCTAACTCCCCAACAAAACTGCGTTTTGCTGCTTTATTCTAAGAAATCGTGAAAAGCACCCCGAAAAATGGGAGGGGCGGGGTTGAAATGTTCTACAAAAATGTTGGCCATACAATTTTACTATATATGTCAGAACACACCAAAACCCAAAACTTAAGGCAAACACCTAAAAATAATCAAATTCAAGATTGCCCATTTAGGGTAAATTTAGTTACTGCTCAAACATGTAGATCACCCCACCCCTGACGGGAAAGTTTAATTTTAAAGTACTGAGTACTTTTGAATATACGACTTCAAATTTGTGCTAGCAAAATTCAGTAACTTTAGCTTTAACCCTTTTCAACATATAAAGAAATTAATTTTTAACTTGTATCAGAGGTAACACGCCTACTTGTCTAATTCTCACACTTTTTGAAAGATAATTTCCATTGACCAAGAAGTAATTCAGACCGAATTCAGAAACTTTCGCTTTAACCGTCCTCAAGATATTTAAAAATCAGCATTTAGTTTCTATGGTAGATGCAAAGTCCCCTGGCGAATTCCGTCGACTTTCTGACTGATAATTTTAACCGTAAAGTCATTCAGTCCAAATTCCGAAACTTTATCTTTAAATCTTTTCAAGATATATAGAAATCAATATTTAACTTGTATCAGAGTTACCATGCCTATTTGTCAAATTCCGCCAACTTTTCGACTGATGATTTTCCATGACCATGAAGTCATTCAGACCGAATTCAGAAACTTTAGCTTTAATCATTCTCAAGATATAGAAAAATCAGTTTTACATAGTTTGTATGGAAAGTGCCACGTTCACCTGTCCTTTTACGTCCGCTTTCTGACTGATGATTTGCCTTGACCGTAAAGTCATTCGGACCCAATTCCAAAACTTAAGCTTTAGCAGTTCTTAAGAAATACAAAAATCTGTATTTAGTTTATATGTGAGGTGCCGCGCCTACCTCTCTAATACCTCCACCATTCTGAATGACAACTTAACTTGACCTAAAAGATATTCAGACCCAAATGGGAAACTTCATCTTTAACCGTTTCCAAGATATACAAAAACCAATATTTGGTTTTTGTGGGAGCTGCCAGGCCAACCTGTCCAATTTTGAATAAAAAAACATACCCTATTGCAATTTCGGTAGTTATGTTGTGTCTATTTTCTAAATTTCAACAAAATCGGTTCAGTCTTTTAGGCATGATTGACCGACAAATAAACAGACAAACAGACTCACAAAGAGATTTTTAATATTAAGTACGAGTATCAATCAGGCTTTAACTGAATGTCGTTTTATTAGGTAATGTTTTCTTTCATTGTTTTATAATTCTAAAGCTCTAAATAAGGTTATTTTATGGAAATAGATAAGATCCGATACGAATTAGAAATAAAAGACCGCTATTTGATATTTCAGTGTTTACTGCTTTTAAAAACTTTTGTTCAGAATGGCTATATTTCAATCGGAATTGAATTTATAGTTGTTAAGATTCATGTTTAGACTCAAGCCTCAACAGTATAAAAAATATAAACAAAATATTTTACAATTAAAATTTAAAGAAATCCCCACCTGTATTTGGAATTTCACCAAACCTGTCTCATAAACAAGTGATGGTCTTTTCTCTGACCAAATATGTATATTTGAATATGTATTTGTATACACATTTGTATGTGTTATTTTTACATTCATATGTACTAATGCATTTAAAATTTTGTTTAACAAGTAACTCAATTTATTTACTGATTATTGACTATGGGCACCATATTGATTAATTTGCTATAATTTGTTCAAAATCGACATACAAAAGAAAAGATGTACAGTGTTTAGGTTTTAAATCCTATACTCGTATAAAATTATTTCTTCTTTTCTGTTTCATTATTTCAAATTAAGTTTTTTTTTCTTTTTTCTTTTTCTCTTTTGCTTTACCACAAAATGAATTTATAAACGTTTGTTATCTACCCATAACTAAAGTGAATATTTAAATTAATGAAAATATTACAATATTCTGTAAAAGATTATTTTGTTTCTTGCTTTGATATGAATGAATGCTAGAACACAATTTTATGTTTTTAGAGTTTTTGTCTCAACTAAATATTAACAAATTTGCTAAACATCCTCCGTACTTGTTTTTTGTTGTGCTGTTAAGGCAGAGATGATGATTGCTTTTTGCAATTTTTTTTTGTCATTTTCCTTCGCTGTAAAGAATACATAAAACGATCATTGGCTTTTTGTTTTTATTTTGGGGAAAGAAGACATGAATCTTTTGAAGTTAAAAATGAAATTTAAAGAAAACATTTTATAGCTCTAGAAAAAACCAAAAGACGGACTTTTAAACAGACACACAGACAGACAGAGAAACAGAATGCACGGCATGCAATGTCACGACAAAATTATGTTCAAATGTTGACAACATTTAAATAATGTTTGTAAAAAAAAAAAAAAACACCAAATAATAATAAAAGTGGAGAAAAAAAAAATAAATAAGAAACATTGAAACATAGTTTTTAGTTTTTGCAATAAAAAATAAAGAAAAAATTATAATTTTATTAATAAAATTTGTTTATTATCACATAATAATATAATATATGTGTGCACAGTGCACACATATAAAAGCACTTAAAGCACAAACATACCAAACATATGAAATATAATTTCTCCATTTTTTTATGAACTTTATATAAATGAAATATACATATATTTTATTATATAGTGTTTCACAGTTGCAGGCAAATGTATAGAATTCCTTTTTATATTGAGTTTATCGAGAAAATTTTAAGAATTTTGTTTTTCCTCACACGGCTCACAATTCGAACACAAGTTATGTAAGTAAATTGTTTAATCAATTTCTAGTCGCCGTTGTCTATTGGTTAGATGTGTTGTCTTATTAATACAGGAGCCCCGTATTCAAATACCAGCTCTGACATCTTGAAAAAGAAAGGCTATACGAAAAAATATTTCTTTCGGTGACTATCTTTTAGCTGTCTTCTGGCAAAAACTCTGAGAGTAACTAATTGTAAGAGCTCCGACCTAGCTTCTCGCAGTACCCATGTAGTGTGTGTTAGTTTTTATAAATGTGTACTGGGAACTACAATTTAAAGTCGACTCTGAACAACAGACTTCAGAAAATTTTTAACTGCTAAGAAGTAGTTACCAGAGGAAATATACAACCCTGTTTCATTGTAAATACGGCCTACGTTCTCGCAGCACCCATATTGTATGCGCCATGAACAAGATTCTCAAGTTTGTCATTCGGAGTTGATATTAAGCTGTAGGTCCCGGTACTCATGGATAGACATTGATACACATAACATGAGTACTACGAGAAGCTTGGACGTACCTCTAAAATATTATGGTAATGGTCAATTATGTATGTTTGTATGTAGTTAAACGATTTCTCCTTTAATCTAGTTCAGTGTTCAAAAACCTCAAAAATCGTAAAATCGTTAATTTTAAAGTTTAACAAAATAATAATACTCATATATATTTTGAATGTGAAAATGTAATTGTGTTGACTGTGGTTGACTAATAAAAATAAAAAGATATGATCTGGGGTTTGATGAAAATCAACTTACAATTGGAGGTTTTAAACTAGACAATTTATTGAACAAATAAATAATATAAGCAATACGGGATTTTTCTCCCTATCCCCGACTAACAAACTGAAGTACCAAAAATGGCGGATAATCATTTATTAAAATTATTAGTAACGCAGACATGGATTGCTCATATCAATATTGACTTTTGCAGTTCGGTGAAGAGTATCAAATAAATTTGAACTAAAAAATTGTTTCCTAGAAAAAATTTATATGCCAAACCAATATCTGCCGGATTAACTGATAATATGTATATAAAATGTTATTATAAATACGAAATATGTCTCATAACAGAAAATAATTATCTAAACCACAGGTGGGCCAATTTAAATTTAAAAATTTTTTGGCGGGCCACTAATAACGTAACACTTATTAATAATTTACAAAACTTTATTCATAATAAGAATTAGAATAAAAAAATATAAAATTAAAAAAAAGTAAAAATTTCATATTTAAATTTTAATACAAAAAAATAAAAACAAAAAAAAGAACAGAAAAACAAATTTACTTGAAATTTTTAATGAGAAATTTGTAACTGTTTGAATTGAATTTATGAATTGAATTTCTAATCGTGCATCCCTCAGTCTTGATCGGTGGTCATTTTTGATTAATTGCATGGTTGAAAATAATTGTTTGCAAACATACGTACTTTCGAATAGAAACATCATTTGCTTTGCATTTGTCGTCAAAAGCGGAAATTTTTTAGGGCTCACATAAGATTTATAAACATTTCCGATGTTTACCGAGAGAAATAAATTGTTTAAATCGGTATAATTCTGCATGTCAATCACTTCCATATGAAAGTCTTCGGGAACTGTATCCACATAGTTATTAAATGGCGTGGAAAACATTTTCGTGGAAACTGCTGTCTTCTCAGCTTTGAACATGTGGAATAGTAATTGCAATTCGTTGATAAAAATGTCTATATATTGTACATATTGTGCGTATTTTTGAAAAGTAGTAGTAGTAGTAACGTTTGCGGCCCTCGAGTTGCGTTTTGCTCATCTATGATCTAAGCCATATTTAAACACCCATCTTTAGGGAAACTCACAAAATTTAAATAAATTATTTATAAAAAGTTTTGTTTTTGGTAAAATAGAATAAAAAAAATTTTAAACACGCATGTAGCGAAAATGAGTTTTAACTTTACAAAATGATTTACTCGTATAACATTGAATATAATATACCTGAAATAGCTCTATCCAAAGGGTGTTCAACTCTTTGAAATATTCTTCTTCTTTTTCAACTTCAAAACCTTGAATCAATTGAGACGCCCAAAATCTGAAAGCTTATGATGGTAGAAGAAAACTCCCACCTAGATTTAGAATTATTAGATAAAGTTTTTTTTAAATTCATTTTTGAAATTTTCGACTGGGGGTGGATTTTAGTACAATTTTCTAAAACTATGTACTGGTTCTTAAGTCTATATCTCGGGAACTATTTAAAATATTGCTTTTGCCTTTTCAGTAAATTTTTACCTTTTAATTAGATCTAAAAATTTTGCCTTGAGATAATTAATTAACATTAATTTAAAAAAAACTTAAGGTAATAATTCAGAACCCAGTTAGGGTTTTCTTCTACCATCATAAGCTTTAAAATTTTGGGGGTCGCAACTGGTTCACGAATTTAGTGCCGCACTGTAATATTAATTTTATTTGAAAAATTTAATAATTTAAAACACAATTTTAAACTTTAGAAAGCACATCATGTAGACAATATATATATATCCCACATTTATAATATTTTCTGCTTATAATTTTTAAGCGGTTTAAACAATCCCAATTAATTATGTATTTAATTACTTTTTTCACCATAACGCACGACTTACTTAAGTGTATCTAATTAGCTAACAGCAACTGTTTTAATATAAAAATTATATGGTATATGATAGATGTGTATGTGTTAGTGTTATGGTGTTGCTTGTGTTTATCCATTAACTTTTAACTTTTCAACCCCATGCTGGTGTAAACAACATGCACCTTACACTAATGACCAAATGACACGGTATGTTTTACACTTGTACATTAAAAATCTAAATAAAGCGTATGTACACACATACTACAACTAAGTAAAGTATGTATAATTTGAACTCATGTATAATATATTTTATATGAGTGTGCTGCCAAAATAAAAGAACCAACCAGAGACGTTTTGTACGCTTGTCATATTGCGTCTGTTTTTTAATGACGTTTTTATTTCTCTACCTCTACTTGTACGGCAAAGAAATTTATTCCTAAAAAACAGTATAAAATAAAATTAAGAAAAAAAAAAAAATAATAAAAAAAAATAAATTATATTTAGCAGCCATCTTATATTTTTAGTTTAAATTGTAGTTGTTGCTGAGTTTCTTACAGTCTGTAGGTAAATATGTTTAATTTTTTTATTTTATATTTTACTTCTTACTGGCAGTAATTACTCAACACTTGAGTAAACTTTGCTTTAAAATGTATCTTAGTCCAAAAGGATTTATTAATATTAATAAAATATGAGAGTGTAAAGAAAATAAGAAGAAGCTTAATGCAAAAAAAAGCGTCTAAACAACATGGCTTCTTTCATTTAATTTATGTTTTTTCCCTTGTCTCTCAACATTTAATAAATTCTTGTGAATTTTAAGCCAAGCAGTATGATTTGAACTCTTTTTAGTTTTTTTTTCATATTTTTTCCATCAAGTTTAACAAAAGGAACAGAATATTACTTTCATATCAAAATAATAGGTGTGAAAAACAGACTGTTTAAACAGTGATATAAAAAACTCTTTATTTACTTTTTTAATAAAATGTTTAAAAAGGATCAAATTACCAGGGCAGTTGCAATTTCTTTCAATAAATAAATGTATTGTATCGAAAGTATTGTTCTGCGTATGTTTGTGTAATAAATATTAAAATGCATTAAAAAGAAAAAAAAATATTTTTAAATATAATAGAATTCTTTACTTTTTAATATGTTCATATAATAAGTTTTATTTTAATATATAATTTCAGCAAACAACAAGGTTGCTTTCAGGAATTTATTTCTCAATAGATAATATGAATATATGAGTAGATGCTAATTCTTGCAACATTTCTTAGAGGTGCTGAAATTGTTTTGTGGCAAAGACCTTTTGCAAAAGACTTCTTCGTATTTTTTTTAATAAGCAGTGCTCTCAGACTTGTTGTTATTTAAATACGAGTACAAAACGTTTCATAAGAGGGTATATCGGCTAAAATACTATTTCTCAAAAAAGTAAACGTTAAAGTATTTGGGTCCAAATGTAAGTCCATGGTATGCAGAAGTTTCGATATCAAATCAAAATTGATTTAGAACAAGTTTCCAGTTCATTTTCTTTAACACGATCTCATATAATGTGATCCATGTTATAATTTGCCAAAACTCTGACAGTAGTGCCGTAATAAGTAAGAGTTTAGTATCAAGCCAATGGATAGTAAAAATTTTTGTATTAAAACTATTTCTTCTTATTGAGACCAATACTCAGGGGTAATAATGTTATACCTTCACCATTGAATGATCAACAGCAATTGTCTCGTCGTTGCATGTTGATTGTGTGGTGAGTGTCTTTGCTAAGTCGGTTTAACTGTCATCTGCTACTTCCCAATAGATAGCGCTTGTCTCCTGATCATTCGCCTTTGTTATCGATGGTTAAAGTGGAATAGAAAACAAACCCTATTTCTACTTAATGATGGAAATTTTAAAGAGGTATGGTAGAGGTAGTAGTAGAAGTAGTAGTAGAAAAATTTTTATTTACTTTTCAATTTTTATAAATCGTTCATTAACAATGTTATACTTATTATAAGCCAATAAAATATATATCATATATAAATACACATTCTGAACAAGTAAATAAAAAGATTACGATCTGACTTGCGTCGTTGATCGGAAGTTCCCTTGTTTTGCAGATACAAAATTTATTGCTTTATAACTAATTATACGAGTGACTTGTGAGAGCAACCAGACGTAAGAAACATTTACTGAGGCATGTTCAAAAATTTTCCTCAATTATTTTATTTCTAAAGGCGAGCGCGGTTTTTATGTACGATGCTAGTTTCGTCCAATCTTTAAAGAGGTATGGTCACACACCAATTTCACATCTCATCACTCAATATATCCGTGAAGGAATTGTACACCAGCATGAATATGAACTGAACCGTACATGTTTTCAACTCTATTTAACACACACTTTTCCCTAGAAATCGTATATTGTAATTATATTTTTCTATCGATTTTGTAATGAACATATATCTACTTGAAAACAATTTCTCCTTTTCTTTATAAAAATCCTAGTCGTTCATGTGTAAATTGGGCTACATTTTAGCTTTTTATTTTAACAATAAACACGAAAGAAATATTACATCTTTTTTATATTGTTACGAATTGTCCTTTATAATTCGTTTTATTATTCAAGGGTTCGATATTTGTAAACTAAAACACCGTTACTTTTCGATTTAAAGCTTTATTAACACTCTATAACGTTTTAAAATACAACTAACTACTGACTGTAAACCTTAATGTGTAGCCCTATTTATAGTTCTAATGTTTCATTCCAGTAATTTCCAATTGTTTTTATGTATTAGTTTTTACATAATTATACAACAACAATTTTACTTTCAATTATTAATTTTATATAATTTTCATATACATTTTAAACCAACATGTATTTGTGTTTGTGAGTTTCTATATACATTTTCCCCTACATGTATATTTGTTTTTGTAATGATTTATAATTTTATAAACATATTTGAGAATGTTCCTAATATATTTGTGTTTGTAATAATAGCAAAACCCACTTTAAAAGACTGTAATGACGACTTTGCTTTATCAAATTATGTTTTCGTAACAATATGTATACTCCATGCTCAATGTACTTCCCTTTTAGATATATTAAAACTTATAAAACTGACTAACTAATATACATATATTATATGATGATATGACCAAGAAAGCGATCATGGTAGGTAGGTAGGTCAGATGGCTAGTCAACCACAACGTGATCAACTACAATTAGCACAATGTGCCATTTTGTTTACCGATCATCCAATAAGTCGCACTAACCGTTATAAGCTTAAACAAAGATTGACGATAGATCGCCAACATTTTCAGAGTCTTGCACAGGTTATATCACATCAGTCATATTGTCCAAGTAAACTTGGACTATATTACTTTTGAATATATAAATATATTTTTTTTGAATTATATAACTTCGTATTTACTTAAATTAAATCGAAATTAAATTATTTAGATTTTCATTAAAAAATTTATAAAATCATTTGATTGTTTTGCAGCTCTGGCTGTTGTGTCATACTTAATTGGAGAGAACTTAACGAAACTATTAGTATTTACTGGCTAGATCTAAGCTTTTACTTATAATAAATTATTAAAACTTACTTACCTTTTATCCCTAAAGCAAACAAGACCTCCAATTAAGGAAGGCATTGTGAAAAATATTGTGTAAAATTTATTGTTGCATTAAAGTTAAATTACATCAAATTTAAAATATATTTACCTGAACCTGGAATTCATTATACATACTTACCTTTCTGAGACTAAATTTGGATTTTAAATAAACACGCATACATACATACATATTTGCAAACTTAAGCTATAAGGTTGGTTTATTATTTCCCTACGGATCAACCCTAATGTAAGTACATTAACATAAGAATATATATGTATGGTCATTTATGGTATACACCTATACCACTCTCTCTATAATTAACCCCCTTAAACCCTATATTTATATACTTACCTATATACTTACCCTACTACTAATATTCATTATTTTGGTGTCTATACCCATACACCAAAACACATATTTTGCAGAGATTTTTATAGTACCAACACTAAATAGGCCAATAAATTTTTTATGTACGATTTCTAAATTATTTGAAAAACACTTTTACAGTACTTTAGATTACAAGCAATATTGCATTATAAAAGCAAAGTAACCATTTTGGGATTTTTTGATTATTGTCATTGCATAGCTAAAATTATTTAAAAAAAAAACTTTAGAAAGAAAAGAATACTTCCCTAGCAATATTTTTAGATGCTCTACAAGCATATGACAGTATATCGCACCCTGGACTACATTATAAATTCAAATACATTCTTTCAGTGCCTATTTATTTAATGCTTACATTTTGGAAACCCGTTGCTTTTATGTTAAAAGAAATAAAATTATTTTCTATAATTTGTCATGTTACTTTAAAAATACTTTAAGGCACTATTTTAGGGCTTACTCATATGTGAGAGATATTGTGATTATTGCATACAACAGTAACACTACAGCAGGTACAAGAATTCAACATATCATATCGACCCTACCTCTGTTATGTGTTAACCCTTACCAATTTTCGCAGTAAACATTGGTATTAAGAACACGCTATTGGCCCGCTATATTCATCCACTGTGAAAAAATTCCATACTCGATATACATATATAAAATATCTTGATGAGCACTTGCATAGGCGATTATCATGGAAATAAATAATAAAAGCTAGAAAAAACCCCACTTAGTATTAAAACTAAACAAATTTACTATTTAGTTTTTGGATAGAAACTCGGAATTAAGTTTGAATAACAAAATTTATAAAATACACTTAAAACTATGTGAACTACAATCTTAAAATTCTGTAATGATATCAATCGAAAATATGTACTTCACGGTGTATCACAAACGTCAATATTCACTTATAAGCGTTTAAAGTCATGACGCATATTTAGTTCCAACAATCTAAATCGACTTAAGCTATCATCCGAACGTTCTTGCCATGAGCTTACCAGATAATAAAAATGGAGTCAATAGACATTTTTGTTTGTTATTATTGAGACCAATATTCAGCGGTAAACCTCTACTTGTGCTGTGCATTTTATTGGAATTTTTGTGGAAAGTGCAGAATTTTATTATTTTTTTAGATTATTAAGCGTCTTAGAAATAAGACAAGTTTCTGTGAATTGATCATTCAAAGGCCACTGTTACACCTTCATTCTTGAATGATCAACTGCTATGGCTCCTTCGTTGCATGTTGATTGTGATGAATGCCTTTGCTAGGTAGGTTAACCTTTTCGCCTGATCAATAGTTTTTTGTTGCCAATGGTAAAGGTGGAATATAGTGATGTGTCAGAGAGCGATTTTTTTATAGATGAATTTCTTGGAGACTTGAAAGATATGGCATTTTAGTGAATAATTTTAATTAATTTTTTTCTTTTTATTTAAAATTCTAAAGTGGTTTGAAACTTATCTTGTTTTAATGTTATTTTAAAGTAGATTGCAAATAAATCTGACAACAAAAGCATATATATATATATACATTATTATATAAATATGTTTCTATTGTTCATCTTACTAAATTAAATATATTCATTTTTATTTTTATTTGCAGGTAAATCATTTGTATGGAATTAAAAAAATTTTACTGATCCTCAAGTATAACTGAATGTCTAAACAATTTCATAATTTCCAGCAAGTGGTAAGCATGATATATCATTCAAAAAAGTTTTAATAATAAAGTCTTTAGAAAGTTTTAAAAACTTTACTCAGAAATAGGAAAACAAAGTTTCCACGCAGAAAAATTTTAAACAGAATGCGTGGTAAAATTCAAAGACATCACAATAATAAATATGATCAAAAAACAATACAATAAATGAAACATACTAATAACAGTCACATTAAAGCAACTTGCTTGCAACTTTTTAAAGTCTATTTAAAAACTCTTTTATTTGTAGTTTGCCGCGCATAATGCACGTAAAAGGTGTTAATTTATGTTGTCATTTGTTAAAGACGGTGCGTGTTTAAAATGTTAAATATATACTGCAAATAATTCTTATTTGCTGGTTTTATTTTTATCTTAAAAAAAATAACATATAAAAAATATTTAAAGAAAATGACAAAAATATAAATCTTAAAAACAAAAAACAAAAATATCTAAATATTTGATTTATGATTTATGGAAAAGCAATTGCAAAATGTTAAAAAACAGCCAATTGTGACATTTATTACAATTCATTGGAAACCAAATGGCAGTTTAAACAATAGAAAAGAAAAATTGTTATGAAATCTTTAACTTTATTTGTTGCTAAAAATCTTTTTGTTTCTTAAAAAGAACTTTTAAAGCATTTCGTAAGTGGTTTATTTTTAGACAATTTTAGATATGGGTTCACTTTAATGTGAAGTCAGGGTAAATCATTTATAATATTTTTATTTATATTTACTTCGAAAAAAAAATCTATTAATAAAAAAAGTACAATAATAATTCAAAATACAAAATAATATGAAAATTAACAATTCTGTTCGTGTTAAAAAAAAAGATTATATTTCAATGGACTTTTCAATTGTTTTAACAATTATTGTTTATTACAGGAATTTCAAACAAAAACAAATATTTTTTTTTTAAATCGGTTCATATTTGGGGTTTTTTAATCTTTCGAAGTCAGTAATAATAACTGATTACGATTTTAAATAATTAGAGAAGACAACAAACATATCGTCATGTGGGAGTTTATGTGCTCTATCCGCCATTTTTATATCTGGACTTAATGATGCCACTTTAGGTTTTTGACACCAAAATTTTTAAAATCTGCAATCCGTTTTCGGCTATTTATCTCCAAAACTGGACAAGATATCCCAAAACGGATTGCAGACTTAAGTAATTTGAGGTCGAAAACCTAAAGTGGCATCATTAACTCGAGATATATAAAAAATATGAAATGGCGGATAGAGCACATAAACTCCTGCACGACGATATGTGCATACTACTCTATATTATTACTTGTGTTAGCAATTAAGAATTTTTGTTTTATTTTACTTAATAATTTTTCATGAGATTAGACTTTTATGATTTTATTGTTGCTATCATTGCTTTAGTAGTCGCTGTAGCCTATTGGTTAGTGTGTTGGCTTACTAGACAAAAGCTCCGGATTACAACTGCAGCTCTGATATCTTGAGAAATAAATAGGAAATTTGTAAAAATATTTATGATATTTTATGATATTATATTATCATCTCACGATAGAGAGCACCATTCACAGTAACTGCCTGACCGGTTTCATTTTGGAAAAATACGACCCGATGATGCCGCCAGCTCATAAACCCTCCTTGTGGGTGCATTGGTTTTTCGACAATCCCCAGCAGCAATTAGTACTTACCAATAAGCTATTTTGTAAGGGAGAAATTGTACACAATCACTTACTCGTGCGCATCAATAATGCATGATTTTTATATGAAATGAGCCGCTAAGATGCAATAGAAACGCAAATTTATTGTAACCAGTAAGCAAATAATATACAAAATCAAAAATAATACTTATCCTATAGCATCTCTGGAAGCTTTAAAGTATGAATAAACGAATACTGCTTACAATTTTATTTCTTGCCACATTTCTGACCTGTGATGACGTTTTGAATGGTCAAGAGACATTAGTTCTTGAGTCAATTGCACCTTGTAAGCGTGTAAATGCAAGTCTTTATACATAATGTTCATCAAGGACGAGCGTGAGAGTTGCAATTTTTGGGCACAACGACGAGTTAAGGTGTACTACTCTTCAGCCACACTATCACGAACAGCAGCAATATTTTCTACAGTACGAGCTATACGATCATGCACTGGTGTTTTCACATCTCCTACAGACCCGGTTTGCTCAAATTTTTGCACGATTTTTACGACTGTATGCACATTTGAACGATTAAATTGATCGAAAAAATCACGAAGTTCAAGATATGCATTTTGATTTGAACGCCCATTTTCATTATAAGCCTGAATAACTTTAAGGCGTTGCTCTTACCATGGTTCAAATCAAGTTAGTCTGAAATTGCGAAATGTCAAATGAAATGTACCGGCCCTTATAATGTAACCACCCGGTACTTGGTGTTAAATAAAAAAACTACGATTTTGACACTTCTTTCTATAGTAGCGTACTGCTTAAAATTTCTTGATTTAGTAAAATAAAGCAGAATTATGTATTGTCCGATTTTTTGACAATTTTTCCTTTCCACATTTAAGTCATTTTTTTTTCTTCAGATAATTTCCTTACAAATGTATGTATAACTGAAAAAGTTTTGAATACCTGAAATATTTATTTGTTAAAGTCTTTAATAAGGAAACGAAAATTTAGAAGATGTAAAAAGCATGTCATAGCTTTAGTTAGAAACTATTAAATAGTATTGTACTGCATTGATTTGATATTAACTGCCTTACAGAATTTACATGAACCGCATTTACTAGCAAAAAAAGAAAAAATATACATGCCCAAAAAATTTTCTAAACCCTTATGAAAAACAGTCAAACAAATATGTTAACATGCAAAATAAACTGAAGCCATTTGTTATACAAATAAATAAAAAAAAAATATTAAATAAACCAAAGCTACAGCATTTACTAGAGAGAAGCCTATCTTGGAAATATTTCATTTCTTTTTTTATAACCCAACAGCATTATAGCAAAATAATAATAAAAAAATAAAATAACTCTTTAACAAAAAAAAAAGCGAACGACAACAAATATCAGTTTAGAGCTGTAACCACAAAATATGACTAATAATCGTGCCAGCTAAGAAAAAAAAAATATTAAATATTTGGATAATTTTTATTGTATATACATACATACATATTTAATATTTTTATAACTAAACACAAATGTTGTTGCTGTTGCTTGGTGTGAATTTTTATTGAACTGCAATTTAAAAGTAATAAAATATTATTAAATAAAAATCTTGTAAACCAACAAATTTTCTGCTTAATATTGTTTAATAAAAAGTGAAATTTGTTTCTATTTTCTTTATTTTATTTATGGCACTGTTGATTTTTTTCTTTTTCTGTTTTTTTTTTTCTCTATTTGTTAGCAATTGTGAAATATTTCTTCATCTGTAATTTTCTGAAAAAGAAAAATAAAAAATCGTGTATTGTTTGCAATTCCTTCTTTTCTTTTTTAGTTATTCAATTTCATTATAGACGAAATTTCAATCTCATTTATTTTTGTATATTGCGACTTGTGTTTTATGTTCAAAGTTATGATCTTTTAGTTTAAATGTTTTGTGCTTTATTTCTCTTTGATCGGAAATCGTGATTTATGATTTTGTACTTTTGCTAAAAAGAAAAAAAAGATAAAAAAAAATATGACTAAAATAAATTTTTTATGACAAAAAGACGTTTTTATTGTTATTTTACAAGAAAAATTTGTAAAGAATTGTAATGTTGCATGATTTTTATTATTTTTTTTATATTATTTGAGATGGTTCGATAAACTGATCGCGTTTTTTTATTTTTCATAATAAAAATCTTATAATTTCCTTTTTTTTTAATTTAAAGTTGTGTAACACTTTAGTTAAAGAAATCAATATTTTATTAAATAATTTAAAATTTAATATTTATTAAAAATCAGATTATTTTGTTTAACCCTAAGTAATATCTGAGCTCTACATACAGATATTACATCCTATATCCGGCTGTTGTAGCTCAGTGTTGCCAAGTTGGAGATTTTTATCCTATATTTGAGCTATTTATTTTTTTCCTTAAGACCAATACTCAGGGGTAAACCTCTACTCATGCATTGCATTGTATTGGAATGTGAAGGTGGTTGATAGATTTTTATTTTTTTATATTTTTTTTATTTTTTATTTTAATGGATATGTATATGTATATTATGCGCCTTTTTGTTGATGAGACAAGTTGCTATCAATTTGACCACTCAAAGGCCAGTGTTATACCTTCACACTTGAATGATGAAACTATTACTTTTAAGGAAAAATTTAGGGGGCAAACATTTTAGTCATTATTGAAGTAAAACAATACAAAGTACATCAAATGTGAAGTACGAATGATATTTTAAAGACAGTTCGTATAACAAGAATGTAAAAGCATGAGTTAATCTACTTTCGCACCTCCATTACCAACAAGGATGATTTCAGTTTGGGGATCAAACGAAGAATTACACTGGCCAAAGGGTGCTACTACCTACAATCTCAGTAGGTAATTTAGTAACAGAGACCTCTCTTTCTATAAGTCTCTTATTCTTCCGATGCTCCGATGCACGCGGAAGCATGGACTTTGTCTTGTGCCGATGCTGCGCCAACCAACCATGAGCTGTATAATTTTTTTTTTTAATTTAATTAAGACCCTAGGCGATGTGGGCGTTGTTCAGCGCATTAACATCCTGCGACTACGCTGGCTCGGCCATATTGTTCATATGGAAGAATCTGCTCCAGCAAGAAAAGTTTTCAATGCAAAAATCACTAGGCGTTTATGTAGAGGACGGCCATGTTTACGTTGGAAGGACCAAGTAGATGAAGCCCTGTCATCAATTGGTGTGACCAACTGTAGAAGACGCGCGCTTAGCAGTTTACAACGACTCAAATTTCCTAATAATTTACAGTAGAATCTCACAAATTAGAACTACTTTTTGCACCGGGCAATTCGAATTTCTGAAAATTTTTTTTTTTTTAAGAAAATGATAAAATTTTAATAAAACCAGTTGTGTTAGTTTTTCTTAAACACAAAACAATTTTTATTTGTTAACTTTTTGTTAATAGAACATATCGTCCGCTCAATAAAACAATAGTGTATACGCATGTACACCATTACTTTTTTATTGCATAATAAGAATCTACATAACTGGTTCTAAATTTGATCAAAATTTGATGAAATTCTACTTCAACAAAGTGTGTCAAAAGATCAATTGAAATATTAGCGTATAATTGCGTGTTTGAAATTTCTCTAATAATTGTGTAATATTTAGTTGTTACTTTAAATATAGTTTCAAAGAAAAATAGTGTATAAAAAGCATACACTATTTTAATTATTTACAATTTTTATTATGTCATAACAAAATACAATCGAAAAATGACGTAAATTGATATACACAATTTTTTAAAAATATAAATGGTGTAAATGATTAAAAAAATAGTGTATACCATACAAAATAAAATAGTGTATAATGATTTTCATACATATTATAAAACAAATAAAATACACTAAGTGACAGCATGGTACTTTAAATGCCATTTATTTGCAATTATAGCACTTGCAAATTAATGAAATAGCATCTACTAATAGCCTGATTATTCCACCAAATATTTAAATGACCAAAACTTAAAAACATCGATTATTTTCTGAAATATTACTGTTTTCTCAAATTTCTAATAACACAAAAATTTTAAACTCCATTATCTCGAAATGGAAAACAAATTATACACTATTGCTTTATTAAGGGGACTATATTAAATTCATAGACAACCTTTCAAACTGTTTTTAATTATTAAGTATTGAATTGGTTTTATCACGCATGAATAATTCACTTTGAACTTCGGTTATCAACGGATCCAAATTTGTACTATATGAAATTTCACAGCCTTCCAACCGATCATCACGAATAACCTGGTGGTTCCCCGTTTTATTTTATTTTTTTTTATTTTAATGAGCTAGAAAAATAATTTGTGGTGAAAATACAAAAAACAGTACAAAACGTCCAGAAATTAGAATCAGTAATCCTAATTTCAGAGTATCTAATGCATTGAAATGGCAGGTTCTAATTTCTGGAGGGTTTGAATGTGTGACGGTGCGAATTTGTGAGATTCTATTGTACTTCTGAAAATTCTTTCTGCCAGCGCAAAAGCATTCTTGCTGCCTCAAAAAAAGGACTCCGAGCCATAAGGATTCAAAAAATCTTATATTTTCTCTATCTTTTGAAGCCAACTCACAGCTTACCACCTGGTATGTTTTTTTCAACTAAAACAAAATTAATTTAAAAAATTATCACTTTTTTTAGAGCTCGAGCTGGGGTCTTGAGCATATTATGTATATGCAATATGCTTGCTTCTGGCTATGCATCTCTTACCGTCACGGCTGCAGTCGTACAGCGCAAAAACAAAAATATTGTAATTCTGTTTCATTCAATAAGATGACAATTACAAAAACTGTAATGATTGTGAGAAAAGGAGAACATGATAGAAACTGTTGTTTGATTTTACTTTGACTAACTCATACAAGTTTATGTGCATATGGAAAAAGTATTTTCAGCGTGGGATTTCTTGAAAAGTGTGAATTAAATAGTTTATGTTTGGCCTTGAATATGCATAAGACACAAAGAACTCTGAGTAAAATACCATAGCTGGAGTCAAAAATATGTTCAGTTTGGCTAGTACACTACTCCTTCACTGACATCATTTTCTCTCTTAATTGTCAAAGAAAAATCATTACAAAAATCTAAGTACTTTATAGAATTTAACTTTGATCTAATTAAAGCGTTTCAGACGAAACAAAATGTTTGCATACTGTTTTGAATTGCTTTGAACACACTTGCACTATTTTTCCACTCTTAAGGGTTGCAGGTAAAAATACAATTGAAATAAGCCACATGTTATAATAGAAGTAATAGTAGAAGTAAAAACTGCATGAAGACAATAATATATACAGCTGTTTAAAAGTTAAGTTGAGTTGTAAATTACAATAATAGTTTGACAACTACAACTCAATTTTTAATTCAGTTGTTAATCATAATAGGGGCATAGTATTTTGGGAATTGTGACCTATTTCTTAGGTTTCAAAGCATCCCGTTGCTTAAGCACCACACTGAATTTGTTAAAAAAAATTATCATTGCTTTGTAATTTAATATAGAGCACATATGTTTGTAATTGTTCTCCATGTTCCAATGTATTATTATTATGATTCCATATTTAAAAAGTTAGTGCAATATTTTTAGTTATGATATCGTGAACATAATAAGAGCTGCCTTCAGTCAATATTCGTGAAAAATATTAGCGAAGTTTTCACATTTTCCAAATCTAATTGGGAGAAACTGGGATAAAGAAATTCCGCTTTGAATGAGGGTTACAGCATAGTATTTGAGCAATTTTAGAATTAAAATTGTTGTAATACATGTAACTAGAAAAAATATTTTTAAATTTTATATAGAGTGGAATTTATTCGTTCTAGACTTTTTTTATTTCTTCTTCAGGCAAGCGTTATGAAGTATCTCTTTTGTGTCTATATTTATATATTTGCCCTCGAATTTTTGTCAATTTAACTTGTCATATACATTTTATTTTATTGCGTTAAATTGTCTTTAAAAAAATTAATAAAATTTCCCCCGTCCATATACACAGATATTATTTGTTTTTGTTGTCTTTTCTGTCTTAATATGTCCTGCTGTTTTTATATTAATTCCACTTGTTCCATTCGCCCTTTCATAATCTCTATAACAACCTGACTTTTTGCTTTAATATATACCAGTATATACATATAAATATGCTTTTTTTAATTTTTATTTTCTTTGTGGCATTTTCTTTTCTTGGCGACAATGAAATACTTTGTTGGCATACTCAAGTAGCAAATTTTTATTAAGAAATATAAAATGGACCTCGTTTATTTTATTGATGCTTAAAATATATTTTTATTTCTTTAGTCAATGAACTTAAAATTAAAATGGTTAAATGTTTATGACTTTATTAAGGTTTTATTATGTTCTTCTAACTATTGTAAAAGTTAATAAAAATGTTTGTTAAGATTTTAAAATGTTTGTTTTAATAATAAAATATTATATGCGTACATACATATGTATGCATGTACTACACACAAAAAGTCTATTCAGGCTCTGAAAAATTTCAAACGTTCTAACAAATTATAAGGCGGCTTAAGTGACATAATAACGTACGAGTGCAGTGGGTTTAAGATGAGGACCACGTCCTAGTGTTATACGTTGAATTTATTCATCAGGTCATTTAACCATTAATCTTCTTTATGCAACTGTCTTTTGGCCGGCTACCCTGAATAAAGAATTACATTGCCGAATTCTTGTGTAAAGACAGGAGATCTATTAAATTACCGATCGTGGGTGGGTATGAAAGACTTTTTCCTAATTCTCAATCGGTTTCAATTTAAATTACTTTTCAGACAAGAAACCAAGTTTGTCACAATCAGATTTAATGCTTTGTTTCTTTGCCAACCACTAATCTTGGATAGGGAATTTGATACAGCAAGGAGGAGGGGTGACTGATCCTTGCTGTAATCCTCTCCAATAAATCGATTGAAGCCTACACGTACTGTTGCAAATGAAAAACAGGTTTGGTTGTAGTTTTTTTTTTTATTAAGACTTGGCTTACGTATGTTTCTTCAATCGAAGCTATTGTAAGGTCCTTCAAGTGACGATCAAGATCAATATTCTGAGCAATAGAGCTCGAACCAAAAACACACTCCCTATAGATGAAAGGGATGGCAAACTACAACATTGCTGAAAAGTTTCTTTTTAACGGTAAGCACGCACAACACTAGCTCGCGTTTAAAGATAAGGTGTAGGATTTTGTTCCATGGAAAACTTTTGCTTTTAAAAACAGTACATTTGCAGACTGTCTTGGGCCCTGTGTATAAAACTGTATCTTTGAAAGAAAATAGTTTGTGAAATCGAAAAATACTGATTGGTGAATGTGTTAAATATGGGCAAGCGATTTTAAACGAGTAAAAAAAAATATTTGATATAAAAAACGCTCAATTTTGTTAAAAAATATTTTTTTAATTCTATTAGCTTTAACTGTTTTTAATCAGTATACTTATATCCAAAACATTGTTTTTTATATAGTTATTCTTAGCAAGTTTGTGTTTTAAATCTTTTGATTTTCGTTAAGTGTGGCATTAATTTATCCAAAACTTAAAACAAAGGTTTTGTTAAAATAAAAGAAGTGACAAAAAAGATACCTCAAAGAAAAATTAAATATATAATATCAATTTTAAACCGGTACAGGTTAATCCAAACAAAAAAAAAAAAAAAAATACTCGTAATATGCAACAAGACGCGAATGTCATGTAATAATTTCTTAAATTTATATGACAATTTACATGCATTAAGATACACACTTACTTAGTCTTAATATTGTAATTTTCGCTTTAAACTTGACGCCATTAAAACTCTGTATTGTAAAGTTGACTTAATTTTCTTAATTTTTTTTTTATTTTTAGTTCCTTTAAATTAAATGTAAGACATTAAGAGAAGTAAAGAGACGTTAACATTTTTAGTTTTTGCCAAATCAAAGAATTTCACTTAAATGTCTTGTGTTGTCTTTCTTCAGGTATCGATTTAATTAAAAACGTGATTTAAATCTTAAAACTTTTTAAAGGTTTTTGATTACCTTTTTTCATTTAAAAAAGTTTACAATGCAATATTTAATTTTAATTTCCTTTTGTACCGCGTTCTCAGCATTTAAGAGTGTGTATTTTATTTGCTATTGAACCAAATCTTAAGGCCAATTGTTTTCTATTACTGTTTTTAAGGTTATATTTTAGTAATCGGTTACATTCTTTTAGACAATTTTACAAAGATTTAAGTAAAAGTAGTGTAGTGTTATAGATTTTAGGTAATTGCCTAAGAAATATCATGCTGGTCAAAGCATTGAAAAAACGATCAATAATAAAGGCTAAAAGTGCCAGGGAGAAAATAAAAAAATTTATAACTTTCAAAGCTGTTTTTAGTTTTTTATTTAAAACACGATTAAATCAAATAATTTTTATTTTATTTATTTTCTTTCAAAAAAAAAAAAACCTCAGAGTCAAAGTGCTTAGAATTGTACAAGAAAAACAAAAGAAGTATAAATGACAGACATCAACTTGTAAAGCTTTAACATTGAACACCCAACCACCCACCAAACACGACACTATATGCCCTAAAACACAAGGAAAAAGGCTACAAAAGGAATAAATTGCTTTAAAAGTGTGCATAAAAATTGAATATTTTGTTTTTTATTGCCTTGGGAAATTTTACAAATGAAGAAAAAAAAAAAAATAAGATAACCCGAAAATATCTTTAAGATTTTTAATTAATTTTACTCTTTAATATGTTTGTGTTGTTTTTTATTGTTTTTATAAATCAAAAGTATTTCATTTATTTCTGTACAACAAAGTTGTCTGTAATTGTAAATGTTTTTCCCTACAAACAATTATTTTATAATTACTCGTACTTTACACGAGAGTTGTGGCCAGTTTTAAAGTTTTGTGTTGCATTGCATTGTTTCACGTAACTACGTTTGTAACGTATGTCCTGTTTTAATAAAGTATGTAGACATAATAATAATTATGAATAAAATACAACAAAAAATCTCCAACATAACTGAAATATGTGTGTCGTCGTTCTGCTACAGTTAGTTATGTACAAAGTTGTAGGAATTAAAAACTCTTGTTAAAATTGTAATTATATATGTATCTTTACTAGTTTGAAAATACATTTTTACGTATGACAAGAAAAATATAAAAATGGGATTTGTGATCATCACTTACTGTTTGCACAGTACTTAAGTGGAAATACACCTAAAATACTAAAAAATTTTGCAAGATTTTGAGTTGTTTCGTGAAGAACAATATTAAATAAGTAAATATTTAATGTATATGCTTCTACTTTAAGCAGAAACTTCAGTACATCCATGTAGTAAAGATTATAAAATAATAGAAACTGCATCATATGCACTTATAATTGCTCTTGCCAAGGACTCGGACAAAATGATATTGCTTCTTGTGTTAGCAGATGTCTCGAAAGAGATTTGGAGTCAAAGTTTCTTTAATAAAAACAGTTATTTTTTATTAAAAATTAGTAACTTCTGTAGTTATAGTCATACTTGGTAATTATTTGATGAAAAGAAAAAGCACAATATTTTTACAGGGCAAACAATAATTCAAGTGATCTTGGGAAAACAAAATTATTTGCCAGCAAACAAATATTTGATTAATGTGATCATAATAAAAAAAACTTTACAAACCCAGTTGGGTCGATCCTAAAGAGATCCTTTGAGAGGAGGTGCACGACAATAGACTCTCCTGCACGACGCATACACGACAGCCACAACAATTCGTCAAAGACATTTTCAAACAAATGTAACAAAATATCGTGGACGACTGTCTGAGCAACAATGCCATTGAGGTTGTCGTCAACCGCACATTATATGAGAATAGAACGAAATATGCCACAAAATATCATTCACGAGCACTTCCGCGATGTTGTTGACAACCTTTAGTGACATTTGCTAAAGACATCTTTGACGACAATGTCTTGTAGGATTATTGTGCCAACTGGAAAACTACTCAAACTAGTACACACATAAATTCGACAATGTTGTTTGTTCACGTACCAATGGGTGTCATCGGTGAAAATTATTTTTTGATGAAATTTTTTTTTACGTTTCCCGAACAGAACAAGAATATTGATTTTACCATTTTTTTATTTTCACGTATTGTTGAAGAATATTTCCCAAAGGTGGAGAAGTTAAATGATGGTGTGAGCAATGAAAAAAATTTAATTTGAAGTTAATAAAATTCAATTTGTGTTGAAAAAAATTGCGTTTGACTTGTAAAATATTTAATTTGTATGGAAAAATCGTTAATTTGAAAGTAAAAACCTATATGGGCATTTCCACAGAAAGGTCAACAAAGATCGAAAAATAATATGTTGACAATAATCACGTTTTATTGTTAATAATTATAAAAAAAGGGTCTATATTTTTATAATAGAATGATTTCATAACATATCTCAGGTGTTTACTTGAGGAAATTAGGGTGAAAACTGGAAAATATTATATTTTCTTTTTAAGCTACTTCTAAAGACATTTTTTAATTTAATTATTTTACATGCAAAAAATATATTATTATTAGAGTGCAACTCTTTCTCAAAATCTCTCTTTTCAAATTAATTTAAAAGGAACATGTGTATGGAGAACAAAAAAAGTTCGATTAGCGGTTAATTTTTAATTTGTATCTTATCTAAGTTTTATTCGCACGTTCGTGACCCCATATATCATACAACAATGAAAAAGCAAATCGGGTACATTTAACGGGAGCCACAAATATTTCTTTGAAAAGCCGCATGTGGCTCTCGATCTGCAATTTGTCAACCCTTGCTATATTCATTAATGAGAATTTAGCAAAAGAGACTTAATAAATGCCATCTATTTTGACAGATAAACTTTCATCTAGATGGCCGTTACCAACAGTCAAAGTTCGATAGTCTCTGTTGGAAAAGTCTATATACTTACATATATACACACACATATTTTGTTTAATATTTATATACTATTGCCCGTATTCATAAAAATTATTTTAGGTTTATTGATTTATTTCTATGCAATACTTGTCAAATAAATCCTAAATAAACCTAAAATACTTTTTATGAATACGGGCATATATTTAAAATGTATAAACTTATTTAAATTAATAAACTATTTTCCAATTGATTTATAATCATAATAATCATATCTGCCTTCAACGCATACATATGTATGCGTATGTATACAAGTTCTTTTTAAGTAATAAAATCAACAAACTTAAGACACAAACCTTTTACTTTGCACAATCCAAACATACGTTGTTATTGTAATTTTTTTATTTCATTATTTTTATTATCATTTTACTCCATGGCATTCTTATAAATATGCAAGATGGCGTTGGCTATTACGTTAGTTTTTGTTGTTTATTTTTTATTACATGTGCATGACGACGAAAATGAAGATGAAAACGACAGCAACAAAAACTACAACAATTATAATATAAAGAACAACACTAATACTGTCGAAGCGGTAAACATCTTTATTAAAAAAAATATATAAAAAAAAAACTTTTGTGTTTTTTTAGCCATTCACACCTAAAAAGGAATCAAAAAGAACAAAAAAAAGGAAAAAAAAATGAAGAGTAAATATGAAAGCAGTTTACAAGCATAGTCAAGCAAAGCAGCAGTACAAAAAAAGGCAACAATGATAAGTAAACTATTCAAAAAATCAACAAACCAAACAAAATCCCATTTACAAACACACTAAAATAGAAATGCACACTACTAAGCGTAGGCAAAATACTGCAATACACTTGAAAATATACAGAAACTTTATAGCGAAAATATAGAAAACAAACAATCTTAGGCACAGTTCCTATGTACGTATATGTATATAGTTCAAGGTGGGTGTCTCGGTAGATTAGGGGATAGAGTTTGTGCAACGGTTTTAAGTTTATTCCGCAAAAATGTTTTTAAATGTAATAGGCATGGCTAATTTTTCCGACTACACTATTGTAATACATTACAAATAAAAGAGCAGAATATGCTGCAAAAAATGTCAGAGTTACTCGGGTTATGGAATATACATTGAACTGCTTTCGATTGTAGGCCAAGTGTTATATTATATTATAATAGAAATAAATAATATTATAAATATTATTTAAAAATAATTTAAAACGTTTTTTCTTTAAAATTTTAATTTCTTATTACATTCAAAATTCTATTTCATCATAATTTGTAGCACTTTGATTACCAATAAACCACTGTGCAGTTAAGCAATGTACAGAAATTTAAGAAATACACATTTTTCAGTGATGATGACTCTCAACTTTTGTTTTGAAAAGAGAATGCTTGCTGCTGGCTTGGTCAGACAATAAAGAAAACAAAACAAACTTTTCTTAAGTGTCTCAAGAAAATTCGTTTGTTTATTTCATTTTCTTCTTATTTCTCTCCACTGTCATAACCAAATATCTCTCTCAGTTATTTTTTTTTCTTTTCTTTTAAGTATTTTACTCAACCTCTTTCTCTCTTAGTAAACATAGCAACCACCAAACAAGTGTAAGATGTTTTCTTTAAGTTTAGCACTTTTATGCTGATGCCAAGCTTTGAATTTTTTTTTTTTTTAGAACAAAACAAGAAATAAAAACATTCATAACAGACATGAACAACAAACGACAATAATTCCAGCAACAATAAAATTGCTGAAGTAAAAATTAGAGAAAAATAATAATAATAACAACAGCAACAGCAATAATGTATACAAAAGGCTGATGCTAGAGAGCAGTAAAAGTGTAAAAATGTTTGGAATACAACTATGAAATGCAAACATGGCGTACTCACATACTTAGGAGCATATCGTCGCAAGAATTAAAGAACACTGTAACTGACAAAAAATCTAAAATACGTTTTTTTTGCAACATTTTTATCAGAAAAAAGAAAAAAAAAAATACTCGTCGATTGGTCCCGGTCCCAGATTTCAATGATGAAAAGAAATTAATTTACTCCGTCTGCGTTTTGCAAAATACTGGTGTCTTCTTTCTACTTTCATACAGGTTTTTTGGTTCTAGTGAACATTAAATGTTTTGTCAGTTACAGCGTTTTTGTATTCCTGCGACGATATACTCTTTAAATGCATTCAAATCCATACAAATATATAATCCCAGCAAACAAACTTTAGAAATTTAGCAGTCGTAAGGCTCTCATAACTCTGCTACAGTCGAAGGCATGTTTATTTCGGCTGGTGTAAAATTCCACCACGAATCTCATCTCTCTTTTGTTAAGGAAATCCTTGCAATAAAATCTATACAAATTTATTTGTAAAAAAAAATTTTTGTTCTCCTCTGAATAAGCTCCTTTACTTAAATTTTTTTTACTTTAAATTTAATTCACTAATTAAAATTTTTCAATCTAAACTTGGCTTTAAATTTAAATTAAATTTGTTTGCTGGGACGTTAAGCACTTTTTTATTAAAAATAAAAAACAACCTTTTTGTGTGTTTATATTCTGAAGTTGATGGTTTCAAGTGTCTTGTGTCCTTGAAACAAATTGTTGTCGTCATAATTTTTCATATACAAACATACTTAATAAGTGTGTTGTATGAGTGTGTGTCTTTATATGCATTTTGCTATTAAACTCCAAGAAGGTTTCAAAAAGAAAGTCAAATATTTTTAAAGTTACAGAAAATTATTTACTCTGCTAGAAATATAATAAATTTGAAGGACTTATTTAATGTAAATACTCGTATACGAATATACAAAATTATGTCTAAAGCAAATAAAAGTGATGTGTTTAAGGATTTGTATTCTAAGGTCTAAGAGAACGCTTCAAGAAATACTATCGAAAACAAAACTTACCACCATAATCTTCTAATGATTGATTTCTAAGTCGTCTAAAACAGCCACATGTATTTTTAAAAGTCTTTGATAGTCACCACCAAATAAAGGTTAATCTAAAAACAAAAGAAAGAATCATTCAAATATCTCGGTTTTTAAAACTGTGCAAGAAATACTTCATTCCATCTACATACATACATACATAATTGGCCATTACAACCCTGTGACAGAGTTACGGCTTATCTTCTCGCAGCAGTGTGTTAATTTTTATCCATACGTACCGGAACCTACAGTTTAAAGTCGTCTCCGAACGACAGATTTGAGAAGCATCATAGATTTCAAAGGATAAAAAAGTATTTAATAAAAATATTGACTAAACTCTGTCTTTTTTAGTAACTCTCATATAAAAAGGTGAAAAATAATTCAAACCAATTAATCGTTGGATAGTTTGTTTAAATTAAAAGTGATATTATCTTTATCGTTATTTAAATAATAAATTTTAATATTTATTTAGACACTAGTGCTGGCAAAGTATTGAGTAATAGGTATCGAGTATTTGTAAATACACAAAAAGAATAAAAAAAAACTTAACAGCAAAGAAATGTGTTTTACTTTGCATTTTTATTGAATTTATTTCTTTGTTGACAAAATAAACAAAATGTTTGTTAATAATTCAACGAAAAAGAAATATGGCAGCTGCAATATAATATGGTATGTTAAGTTTAAACCTCACGTTAAAAGTTAAAGATAAGGCAATCCTCCAAATAACTATATCGATCATTTTTAGGTTAAGGTTTAATTGTAATAACCAGAAACAATTTATAATGGGTCTGAATAGTGAAATAAAAGTATTTAATACTATCGAGTAATGAAAAGTAGTAGAATTTGTAAGCACTATTAGACACTTTGAATATTAAATTAATTCTGCTTTTGCTCTTGTTTAAAAAATTCCTTAAATTCATTGAAGACAATTATATCTTATATAATTATATATGCTACTATCTTTGAATATCTATTATATTATCCGAAGCCCATGAGAAAATTCGCTAGCATCTTCCTGGAGGAGGTTTATACCATTGAAATATGCGCTTAATTCAACCTAGACAGAAGGTACAAAGGACAGGAAATAGCCATATTATCTGACAATCAGGCTACCATTCGAGCACTTTGCTCTTCTGAAATCGATTTTAAGCTAGTATAGGACTGTCTGGGGAAACTGAACCGGCTGGGCAGGAACAATAAGGTCAGCCTATACTGGATTTCTGGCCATGCGGACATTCAGGGGAATAAAATGGCATATGAAGTTGCCAGGAGTTTAGCAGCTATGTATGCCAATAATGGGGCCAGAACCCTTTATTGGAATAGGAACAGAAGTTTGGAAAAGCATACAAAGGAAAAAGAAGGCAAGGAGAGACACTTTTTCGTTTTGGATCTGCCTGGAATTCGACTTTCCAAACTTTTTCTTAGTAACTATAATTGAAAAAAATTTGAGTCGTGAATTAAATTCTCTAGGAATAATCTCAGAATAATGGCGGGACTTCTTACCGGGCACTGCATACTCAATGAAATAAATAAGATAGGAATCGCTTCGAGCGATATGTTCAGATTCTGTAACGAGGTGGTCGAGTCATCAGAGCATATACTAGGCAACTGTGCAGCATTGGTGCACAGTAGAAAGAGATACCTCGGTGAATATCGAATATCAGATGGGGGTTTGTTAGAGTTGGAACCGTCCGATATTTTTAAGTTCGTCAAAGCGACGTAACTGGTAGTTTAGTACCTTCTTTATGAATAAATGAATATAGAAGTGCAATCGCCTTATTAAGAAGCCAACATTTATCACGCCCATCACAAAAAATCTCTAACTGACGGAAAAAAAACTGAGAGTTGTTCAGAACATCAACTATTTTACGCTTTATCTTACTTTCGTTATTGTAACACAAAAAAATATTTCTTTTGTCGCTCAGTGAATTAATTTTAATATATTGTCGATCCTATTGTTTTATTATATTAGATCTTGTAATCTTTAAAGCATTCCAAAACAACAGGAAACGTTATTTTGATGTATCTGCATATAAATAAATCATTATCATTTGACGATTGACTAGAAAAAATTAAAAAAAAACCTTAAATTACCAGCTTTCAAATATAATTATCAAAACTAAAAATGAAAAAATGTTCTCTAAAATTTATGTGTAAAAAGCAAGATTTTGTGTTTTTTTTTTTGTTTTTATGTTTCTCTCTTAACATTTGTAACTATTTGAGGTTTCAAAATTTAACTAACAATCCACAGTAATGTGTTTTTAACGTTTTTTTTCTACTTTAGACTACATACTATGTTTTTAAGTTTTTATGATTTTAGTGTCAGTGTTTCTAAAAATTTTAAAAATAAAAAAAAACTAAGAAAGAATATGCAATGATTTATTTACTGAAGACAAACAAGAAATTAATTCTTATTCATTATAACGCTTGTTGCATGGTGCTGACATTGCTACCAATAATGAATCACGATGGTCATGATGATGTTGTTATAGCTGTTTGCCTCAACCGTTGTAATTGAAGGCTGTCTAGTTGAAGGTGGTAGCCAAGTTATAAGTAACCTGTAACTTTGAGCAGCCATAAAGATGCATGTGTGCTCATAAGATTAACTTTGCCTTCAAACCATGCATAGAATATGTTTTTATGTATTTCGTTATTTCCCAAGACATTTGTTTCATTATAAGCGCCAAAAATAGTTAAAGTAATCATTTGTAATTTTCTAAAATTCTTGTAGATGTGGCAAAAATACTGAAAAAGAAGTCAAAACACAATTGAGCTGCAACAAAATATTTGTCTTCTTTGGGTTTCATATAGACAAGTATCGTCCCAATAAAAGACAGAGTATTGCTTTACAGACAACAAAATAATAATTTCAAATGACATTTTAATACCAGCTATGAAATAAAAAATGCTTAAGAAACAAATGGCGTTCTATTTATATAAAAAATTTTGGTCTTTTTGATTTTTCTTTTCTTTTTTGTAAAAATATTGCCTCTATTTTAAATTTATCCTTTATAGTAAACGTTAAAATATAAGACTGAAATGAGACGGAAGCTAATAAAATTATACAATATTTAATCATATAATGTTGCACTTTTTTTAGAAAAAATCACGACAAAAAATACACTTTAAAGCTAATGAGCACAATTGTGTGACCAGTAGAGTATTAAGTGGCATGTGAAGAAAGACACTCATACAACAACGAAAATATTCGAATTACCGTTAACACCATTTTAATAGGGTTCAACAATTTCGATACTGCTAACCTGTACTTACTTTGATGCAAGTATTCATTTCATTCATTCATGAGGTACTAAAAGCACTTCTACCTATAGATCTAGTGTACAGCTCTCAAATTAACTAGCGTTTCTATAGTATCTCCCCCAGTTTCACCGCTTTGACGAACTTCAAAATGTCAGCCGGTGCCAATTCTGACAATTCCCCATCTGATATTTGATTATCACCAAAGTACTTCTTCCTACTGTGCATCAATGCTGCACAATTGTCTAGTATGTGCTCTGATACTTCGATCGCCTCGTTATAAAGTCTACAAATATCGCTCGAAGCGATTCCTCTCCTATTTAAAGTCTATCTAGTCTGCAGTGCCCTGTCAGAAGGTCCGTTCAAATCCCCAGGTTGTCCATAGAGAATCTAATGCAAGACTCAAATCTCCTTTGATTATAATTACCAATTAGACATTTGGAAAGTCCCATATCCGTCTGGCTCTAAAAGAATATTTGCCTCTCCTTTTCCCCTCTTTTCTTTATTATGCCCTTCTTAACTCATCTTCCCATTTCGAAAAAGGATTATGGCCCTATCATTGACATCGATACTTCTTTTCTGGCAAATTTGTCTGCTATTTCATTTTCCTGAATACCACCATGGCCCGGAACCCAGCATAAGCTGATCTTATTGTCCCTGGCTTACACAGAAAAAACTAAATTGTAAATACAATATCTTTTTTTTGTATATACAATTAAAATATTATTCAGTTTTGCGCTAACAATGGTTTTTGTAAATACAAATACGAAATTTGTACGTTTATTTAAGAAAAGAAAAAATGAATTCAACGATACCATCTTTGGGATTTGAGCCTGCGATGTTGTGTGTTGTACGCAAGTGCTCTAACCACTGCACTCATAACTTTTAATATATTATTTTTGCACAAAATATGCGCAACTAACCTAAACCAAAGAATTCAACAAAAAATTTATTCAAGCAATTTAATTGAAAATGTATGGTACCGTAATAATTTATTTTTTTGTCAAAGTTTACTTTAAGAAAAAGAAAAAAATGTAACGGTACCATCTTTTTTCAATGATTCTGGTTAACAACTCATTTTGTTGATAGAATTTTTGTGATTTTTTTTCTGTGTAGTTTCACTAGATAGTCCCGTACTAAGTTCGAGTCAATTTCATAGGAGCCAAGTGAATGAAGCATAGTGGTGATAGGTTACCGATTATACATTTTAATGTATCTGACCCTTCTTGTATCACACTTAAGCTGTCAGTAAAGAAATTTTAATACTTTTAAAAATTTTTGCCCGTATTCATTAAAATATTATGGGTATATTAAGGGCTTATTTGACAGCTTTCTATTCAATACTTGTCAAATAAACCCTCAATAAACCTATACTATTTTTTTCAAATACTGGCGTTTATATATAATATTTTTACTACAGTTAATTACATAAATCATACATTTAGCCTATTTATGCTCTAAACGATTGAAAGGTTATTTTAATAAATCGATTAGTGTATTCACATATGCTACATATAGGAGGAGTGTTCCACAATCAGCCAACTTAACAGAAGAAATTGGAAAATAATTATTATTTCACGAAATAATCTCTACAAGGAGATACTCTGTCTATGTCCTTACTATAGCCATCACAAGACTTGGAAGGGCATTTGCAATGAAATGTAATGACGGCTATTGACTTTTAAGTATACTGTTTATAAGAGTGTTATGCCTTCAAGTCAGCTAATTATTAATTGATTTTGCAAAACATTATTAGCCTCTGTATTATATATAAAACTGATATGCATACATTTAAAATTTGTGGTGTACACCATTGACGCTTTCCATTATTTAAATGAAATCTGTTACCTTACTTACTACTCTTAGAGTTTCTTAAAATTTCTCTCCGATAAGCATATATGTAGAACTCAAATCTATGGGAAATTAAGCATATTATCAACACTGGCTGTCTTTTATAACAATTAGTGTTTATATTGGCACATCGGTGTTTTATTTATATTGGTGTGCGCCATAAAGTAACGATACAACAGCTTTTTTCTTGCAAGTGTTGTCCCCTGTGAGTAATATGTGTGTGTGTGTGTTCAAAAAATTACCTTTAATGATGTATGTTACTTTCCACTGCATTAGTTAGTTGACTGTTAATGCGATTTTTTTTCCATCGTAAGTTAATTTTTCCCTTTTTACGCTATCGTCATATTTCTTTACTCGTATTACCGTTTTGCATACATACTACAAGTGAAAGATAAAATAAATAAAATTATGTACATAAACACTTATGAGTACACACGTAAATACATACCCATATATTATTTTCAAGCTACCTCAAATGCTTTATGTGGTTAAACTTTTTTCTAAACTAAAAGTTTTTGCCATGATTTGAAAATTAATGAAACCTAGAGAAGGCGGAGCTATGGTGATAAGGCCGAGAATGATTTAAAAAAAATAAAAGCTCATGGTTATGTATTTCAACTGTCAAAATGTCAGTTTTGAAAAATTATATTTTCAAAAATGAAGAAAATAAAATAAATATTATGGACAAAAAATAGAATAGTGGAAAGTTATATTATATTATGATGTTAATTTTATACAAAAAGAATATGTACCTTCATAATGTTATAAAATTATTAAGGTTTACTGAAAATGTAATGTAAGTGAATTTGAATAAGCAAAATAATATCGTCGTAAGAACTAAATAGCATTGTAACTGACAAATAATCGAAAATACGTTTTTTTCATAATTTTTTTCCAAAAAAAAAAAAAAAACAAAAAAACAAAAATACGCATCGATTCGTCCCGATACTAGATTTCTATGATGAAAAGAAATTCAGTTACGCCATCTGCGTAATGAAAAATACCAGTGTATTTGTTCTACTTTCATACAGGTGTTTTGGCTTTGGTGAACATTAAATGTTTAGTCAGTTACAGCGTTCTTTAATTCTTGCGACGATATATGTATACATACATACATAATTGGAAATTACTACCCTGTTTAAGAGGTACGGCCTAGCTTCTCGTAGCACTCATGTAGTGTGTGTCAATTTTTATCCATGAGTACCGGGACCTACAGTTTAAAGTCGATTCCGAACGACAGTCTTCAGAAGCTTGTTCATGGCAATCAGTTACTCTCAGAGCTTTTGCCAGAAGACTGCTAAAAGGTATACGCCGAAAGAAATATCTTTTTCATATTTCAATAGTTATTTATAGGACAGAAATGTCAATTTTAGATTTATATATTAAATGTCACTGTTCCATAGCATTGCAGAGATAATTAGATGTTGTTAAAAGATGGTTAAACAAATTCGATATTAAAGATAATTAACAAAAATCCATGCATGTCGCAAGTGATTTAAGGAAAAAAGATTGCATTACGCTTTATTTAAGTAGTAGTAGTATTTCAAAATCAAATCAAAGTTAAATATTTTTGGACTTTGAAAATAAAACGTTTAAGTATTAAAACTAAAAAGATATACGGAAATGTGTATCACAAATCTGAGTTAAATATTCCGGTAACTGGTGAAACACGATTTCGTTCAACATTGAAAATGTCTGTATTTTTAAAGTCATATAAATGTTATAAGTTTTAATTATATTAAACTTTTAATAGGAAGTAGTGGCGATAGTCATTAAGGTGACCGGTAAATATGGAATTCCAAATCTTTTGATATTTGAAAGAAAAGCAATCCGAAATTTCATACAACCTAATATTTGATCGAAATCGATTTCCATCACTTACCACTTTGAAAATAAAATTATTTTTTATATGGTAATTCTTAACCTGGTTAAGACGTATGGTCTTCCTCTGTGACTATCAATGAGTAACGCTTATGACATATAATTCGGACATATAATTCTAAAACTTTAAGACTAATTACAAACGCCCCTTGTTATATAAGTAGCAGATATTTACCTGAAAATTTCCACAATCATGGAAGAGATTAGCAACTTTTTTGTCAAATATCTTCAAAGATGATCTTTTTTTTTTAAATTGAAATTTTTTATTTATTTATTTATTTTTTTTTTAATAACTTATTTATGTCTCCATTATCATGTCAAATATAGAAATCTCTTCTATTCGAATTCATGACACCTCGCTTACTGGTAAGTAGTTTTGTAAGGTGAAAAAGCTGAATTCTCCCTTACAAAGCTCATTATAGAAGGCATGATTCTTATATTTCTAGTTCTCACTTCGATGCATCCCCTGTATTACAACCTGTTTCCACATAAAGGAATATATTAGACTGTAAATTTGTTTAACTAAATAAATAAAAATCAGTGTTGTTTGTTGGTCATTGCATGAGTTGAGAACGGCTGGTCCGATTTTGACCATTTTTTCTTTCTTATGATCGTTGTGATCCAACTTAGGTTTCTAAGAAAATAAATGTTTGCCCACTTTTATAGATTTATCTTAAATCAGAAAACGGTTTCATCGATTTGACTAATTTTTCTACCAAATATTTGTATTATACAACTTTTTTTCATCGAGAGAAAAATTTCCCACGTCTACTTGTACACCCACTTTTTGCTATTTATCTTAAAATCGGAAAACAGTTGCACCGATTTATTGATCTTATTAATTAAAATTTAAATAGAATACTATTACATTCACAGCATTCATGTACATACTTACATACATACATATGTATATATTTTCAAATCAAATGTAAATCAAATGTAAATCAAATATACCGCAAACCTATATTCATATGTATATAAATAAAATTTTAATTTAAAAAGAGGTTTTTTAACTCTTTTTGACGCGTTTTAAAAATCGGACGCAAACATTTTTTCTAATTTGGACAGGAAAGCGTCTGTCGAGTCAGCTAGTTTATAATATTAATTACACATTGCTGAGAACAGTTAGAAAACATTTAGTGATATCATCTTATTTCTTGCTTATCGGTAAGTCTTCATAATAAGCCAATACATCAGCATTTAAGTTCGTTTTGAGCTTCCAAAAATATTAAATACTTTTTTGGAATTACTACAAAAGTTTGTAAGGAAAAAACCAATAAACGATTTAGTGAGCAAAACATACGAAGTAATTAATTAAAATCGATTTTTAGAGTCGGGGGTTTGATTTCCATTACATCACTGTGCTCGTAATTAGAATATATTTAATTTAGTATTGCATTGTAATAGAAATACAAATATATACTTCAATCATTTAATATTAAACACAGATATACCACTTGAGCATAATGGTTGTGCTGTCTGCGTCCACCTTGAGTAGTATTTCTGTGTTTCTTTTTTTCAAATGTTAAACACTCAAAAACAGGTGCTTATTGCGATTTAGCTTTCAAAAAAGTAATTTGTAAAAAGATTAATTTATCCTAAATTCATTTTGTATTGCAAATTAATATGTCTGATCGGACATCGACGGCTTAATATAAAAATTTCATAATGCGGTTTTTGGCATTTGTACAGTCAAAATAAAAAACTTAATAATATTTATAAAATAGTATATACAAAAATTTTTTAAAAATATATAATTTTTTCTTGTATTAACAGAATATATATTTATACCTTTTTGTTTTCAGCTACCGATAGATAGTGATATAAAGTAGATGCAAATATTGTGTCTATTTATTACAAAATCTTAAAAAAAATTCACTTTTGAAATAATCTTACAAATATTCGCAATTTTAAACCAAATACTTAAGACACAAAAACAAAAGAAAAAAATCTTTTTATTCGTGGTTAAATAAGTTGTATTTGAGAAATGTTTGTAAAATTTCTTAACTTTTGAAAACAATTTAGGACAGAAAACAAAAAAAAAAAACAATTTTAAAATAAACCATAGCATTGTTTACAATTAAGAACGAAAGACTTAAAAAACAAACTTGTTTTAAAATAAAACAATTGTGTAATTGTAGTTGTTTTAAGTTCTTATAAAACTGTTGTTGTACTTAAGTTATATATATATATATATATATATATAAACTTTTTTTTATTGTTGCTCTTGTACACATTGAACAAAATTGCTGTCACACACACATGTGTTTTACGACATGTTAACAAATTCATGTTTAAATCAAATATTTTGACATAAACTGCTATCAAGATCTTATCATTAGTAACGATATTTATGTTTTTCTGCAATTTTTATTTTTTATGTTTTGCAATCACTGAAATTAATTTAAAGATTATAAAGATTTAAAAGCAAGTTTACTTTTGACAAAAAAAAAAAAAACATATATTGTATATACAAATCAAGCTGCAGCCTGAGATTAAAAGTGTGCTAGAGGAAAAAAAATATTTCTTATTTTATTTTCTTTATGTGCATGGAGAGTGCAAATCACTTAATTGATATGCATACATATGTTTCAAAATCAAATTCTGTTAAATTCCGTTTTTTTTAAATCAAAGGTTATTAAGTTATTTAAGTTATACAACGAAAACAATTTAAGTACTCGTAACTTAATTGCAAAGAATTTTATTGCTTACAAAGAACTATTTTTTATAAATGCCCATTATTAGACACACTTTCAATAAAGTTTTAAAAAAATTAGAAATTGATTTTAATAACAAATAACCAATAATTTTAGATAAGAATATGTCTTAGTTTGCCCTATTATTATTATTATTATCTGGTTCAAACCTAGCACTAATTAAAGACACTGCGACATATAAGATCTATTGTGTCCCCTTGAGTCTATTGTTTGTTCAGCAGACTAACTGCCTTCCTTATGAACACCAGCAGGTCCGAAACTTTAATGGTGGATATGTCCGCCAATGAGACCACCATTGTAATTCAGAAAATAATTTGGAAAAATATTTTAAACACTTGTGTTGTTTGACAGTGTATCAGGGTAACTTTTTTTATTTTACTTGCAATTTTCATTGTATACAGAATTCCCAGATATTTAAAACTCTCTAAAAACTCATAATTTATTTATTTTTTACTTCTTTTCGGTCTCAGCTTGTAAAAAATATTTTACCTTAATTTGTATTTTACACCCTCAACAGGATAACCGACTAGGAAGTAGTAGAAATAACATAAACCTACATATAGCGAAGCCCCTCACCACAAAAAAAAAAAAAAAAAACCACCAACGACAGATGGGGTAATTGCTGTTGATCATTCAAAGGTGAATGTATAAGAAGTGGCCTTTAAGTTATCAATTGACAACAATTTGTCTCACTCGTAAGGCGCTTAATGAAAAAAAATTCCAGTACAAATGCACAGCATGAGTAGGAGTTTATCTCCTGAGTACTGGTCTTAGTAAACAAAAGAGGTAAAGGCTTCGCAATTTCTTTTGGACTTTAAGCTCGTTATTCAATATTTTCTTTGCATACCAGGAGTTTAAAAAACTTCTCCGTCGACTAGTTAAAATTATCTGTAAACTATTTTCAGTATATACATATATTATAGGCGGACAAGGCGGCTACATCAAATGCTTTAAAGTATAATCCTAATGGTCACTTTCATTTTCATCTTTTCGTTGTCAATTAGACCAATAATTTTCCCATAATATCGTTCTTTATTTCGTAATGCTGTAATATAAAATAAACTCTGATTTGGCAAGAAATGTAAAATCAATTTTAGCTTTTCTGTGCTTTATTCTTCCTGAGAATTTATGAGAATACTTAGTATTACACCCTTGATAAATACGAACACCGCAGTAGTAAAGCTCTAGAATATTTTATTAATTTTATAAATTTTTAAAATGAAACATATATGTTAAGTAGGTATGTTAACTCTCACCTATGAGGCAGCATATTTGATCGTAGAAATGCTTTATATTTTTGCACTTTTCCAATGAGTGTGTGGTTTAATGAACTTAAAGCAAGCATGGAAAAAATTATCAGTTATTATATTTTTTTTTAGACATTTCTTTGGTGATCACCATCAGTTAGCTTACCCATATATATTTGACTCTCAAAGGCCCAAGTGCCATACTCATTGGACTTCGAGAGAACACTCTCTTTATGCAAACAATTGCTCATCAATGGCTTATAACTTTTAAAGTTTTCTATAAAGCTTTCGTATATTCTTATATGCATAAAAACACTATGTATGTCTAATGAATACAGTTAACATTCTTTTGGTACCCAATTAAGGTATTTTTTTTTTTTGTGACACACACAAGGGTTAAATTAAAATGGGTGTTACACAACATGTTCTTGTTTATTAATGCAAATAATTACGACCTACTATAGCATATGTTATAAATAGAAATACAATATATAAATAGTTTAGTACTCTAAACAATATCTACTTAAATATTAACCACCAACTTACAATCAGCTAGACATGGATTTGTATTGAAAAAAGTCTGACAACAATAGTTTTCAAGTTTAATTGAAGGAAAAAATAAAAAATCTCACAAAAAAATTAAATCGCTATTAAAGCTAATAAAGCATGTTTAACACTGACGACTTTCTAAAGATAATTTTTATTTTTAACTAATATTGTATGTTTTACTTATATAAAAAAAATTTTTATTTTACTGAAACTTTACAAGGTAACAAAAGACAATCAAACAACTTAAAATAAATACTTGTTTATACCATATACATATAAAATTATAAGTGAATAAATATGTTTTGCAGTTGCAGTTTACAACTTTCATATGATTAAAACACTACACTGTCTTTAAAGAAAGACTAGGTATCACTGTGGGGGCTTAAAAGTTTAAAAAATTAATATGAAAAAAAATAGAAAATTAATATGAAAATTTATTAAATATTAGGTGATAAAAATAAGTTAATATAACATTAGATTAATCCCTTAAAATTGAAGATTATAAAAATTTTTAAAGCAATTATTTTATAACACAAACTAACTCTTTCTTTTTGTTTGAATACATTACCATTGACAGTTTTTTTTTTTTTGCATAAAGTCGCATATATAAAATATATAAAATCCTTAAATAGTACATAGTCAGTGGCCGAATTTAATACAATAGATCAGAATTTATATGATCATATGGTAGCATTTTAGTAGTGCCGTTGAAGGTAAGGAACTGTATAAGTAATTCAAATGTTTTAGACATCATTGTATCTGCTACACGCGAAAAGCTTATGATTTCTGATCAATACTGGTAGCACTTACAGGTTTAATTGGAACAGAATATAAATTAGTAGGGATTTTTAATATAAATAAATTAGTAACTACCTAAAATTGGTAGTTTAAATAAACTATTTCTGTAAGTATCATTTCAAATTTTGAATTTCCATGTACATAAAACTGAGACCAGTGGAAACAGAACAAAAATTCTTTGCAGTACTAAATCTCTGAAAAGCTGCATTCTCTGATGTAGTTGATAGATTGTCGTCAGTGGGATCAACTTCATTTAAAGCATTATCTAAATATATAAAATTGAATGTGTGTTTGTTTATTTGTTTGTTTGCTTGTTTGTTTGTACCTTATAGGAGACCAAACCTCTATACCGATCTTCCTGAAATTTTCAAAGCATTTAACTGGGACTCTGACATGATTAATAGGGTACTTTTTTCGACCACGCCTACTTTTACGCCCACTTTTTAAAATTATGTAATTGCCCTCATATAGTTTTTAAAAGATTTACTACAAATTGTATACACATTATACTCCAGGCAAAGCATAAATAATAATTTATTACTCCACGCCCTCTTTCTCGCCCCTTTTTACGGCAAATTTTGTTTGAAAGTTTCAAACTTTTTGTTCTATGTAGAAATTTGTATTTTTTTTTATTTGGTAATATATTGCTCTTAATATTGTTAACGTCATCATATAACTATGAACTACGCCCACTTCACCGCCCCCTTCTCTTTTAATTCAGATACTTACTTACACAACTAATATGTATATAACGAAGGGGTAGCGAAGCACACCGGGTTCAGCTAGTACTATATAAAAATGCCTGAGCGAGTTCTTATTTTCAGAATTATATAGAGAATTAATGAGCATTATTTTTGTAAAGTTGTTAATCCTCTAGATCAATTGGATTCTTTTATTGAGAAAAGTGAAATAGTTCTTACAAGATGGATATTTACGGATTAAATCATTTTACTACAATTTTTAAAGAAAATTTTCAAAGACACTAAAATTGAAAACAAAATTGTCCGTTTATGACGAATTAGAAAAATTATCAAAAATTGTATAGCAAATAGAAGACATCAAGACAAAATCTATGTAACAAGTAGATTATTGAAAGACCTAAGCGCTACCTGAATGGTGTTAAGAATCATTCCTAGGAACTTCATATGTTTTAGAAAGTTATTTATTGGGATCTTTTGTAAATTTTTGTAATCCATTGTTTCCTTAAATTTTGACCGGTTTGATACTTATGAACCTAAACAGGGAAAAAAAGTAAAAAATTGTTTAAGTTTTTTGCAATTTTGGTCCTGAAGGTGAAATTTTTTTTTATTTTAAATCTTCACAAATTTTGTTCTTCATGCCAAGAGCTACAACTTTGCCTCAGAAAGTAAATCAAACTTCTGAATTGTTTGCAAGAGAGGTCTTGGGTGGAATTCATGTGTATTGCCATCATATACTAGTACGCTTGCTCTCATTAAATTACCAACGTTAAAAAGTCGTGGAGTTATGTTAAGCGTTACTTTTCTTCTTGGTTTAATTCGTGGTGATGTTGACTCTGTGTTCCTGACTAGTAAAATAAATTTTTATATTCCAACCCGTCAAACTAGGAGTTTTCAATTAATTAATGTAAAACTCAATAGATCAACCTTTGCTGATAATGATCCCTTTCGTCATATTTGTGTACATTTTAATAATTGTTATCATCTTAAAAACTGTGCTGAAAGTAATTATGTAGTAAAAAGTAAAATTATTTTATATTTAAATACCTAATTTGCCTAATTATTAATGTATGTATATATAGTTTTACCTTAGTCTGTAAGGAGGTATTTTCCATAGACCTAAATATAAATAAATAAATAAAACAAATAAAATAAAAAGATATAAGCCTTTTTGTAAAAATAATACCGATGCCCCACATGTTTGCTGCCCATAAAAAAATTTCATGATTTTAGGCAATACTGGGAGAAACAAGTCTTCTTTTTTTTGGGTCTTTTATAACGTAGTCGTGTCTGTATATCCTTATTTTTCGTGTTGCACTGTGTAATTTACCACTACAAAGGTGGTGACACAGAACGAGTTACATGGCCAGTTTAAGACTTCTTTCTAATTCAGAAGTACGTAAGTTTTCTCATGAACACGGTATTTGGCATTAGAATGTTTTTAGGGTTACGGCCTAGATTCTCACAGAATTAATGTTCTGTGTGCAATTTTTTTAAGTGTACTGGGACTTACAGTTTAACGTCGACTTCAAACGATTGAGAAGCTTGTTTATGACACTCAATTACTTTTAGAACTTCTGTCAGAAGACTGCTGAGAGATGACCGTCGAAGGAAATATATTTTTTTACTTCTTTTGTTAGAAATTCAGAGCTGGGATTTGAAATCGGAGCTCTTGTCTAGTAAGCCAACCAATAATACAGAACAAAAATTGAAATCGAATCAAACCTATGTGATCTATAAAAAAGTTATTTGCAAAGAACAATTAAATGTTTTTGAAACTATCGCTATTATAAAACTCTATAACAAAACAATTCTTCCCGAATTTCCGTTACAAAATCTGTTTACTGAGAAAATTTAATGGATACAACAGAGTACAAAGATGCCTGTTTACCATTAGAACTTCAAATCTTAAACTATTATGATTGTATGCAATTATTTTCAAATAAGTGTTTTAAGAGTTTATTGTCCATTTTAGTAAAAAATGTATCTTTAAATTATTTATAAATATATATTTTTTTTGCTTTAAACGATAAACTTTTACTTTAAATTCCCATCAATTTTAATGTTATTAACTTACAAATCTTTAGGATTTTTTTTTTTGTTATATCTTGTTGGTTTATAAAAGTTTTATAAATATCAACAATATCTGAAAACGATAATAGAGTTACGAAATTTTCTTCATATTTTGATTTTGTTTTCATTTTTACTTATTTTAACGACATTAATCTTGCTTATATTTCCGCTATAAAATTCAAACAATAACCGCAATGTAATTTGCAACAACAATTTAAGCAGTATGAGACAAAAGCCAACAGCAGCAAAAGCAACATCTTAAATATCAGCCAAATAATATCAAAGTTACAACGGCAGCAATAGCAACAATGAAACTTTTTATTTTTTTTTAATAAAGAAAATCATAAAAGAATACAAACAAGTACGGGTACTAAAGAAGCAAAAAGCCAACTTTATTGTTTTATAAAAAAAAAAAAAAATTAAAAAAATAAAGAAACTTCCACAAAAAAAAAGATTATGAAATATCTTTTCAGAGCACTGAACAAAGATTACTAAAGTATTTAAACGGCTCTGGCTCTGTGTAACTTGAAAACCCCAAAAATGCATTAAAAAATCATATATAAATTCTGTAATTTTTTCTACTCGCCGTCTCCTTAAGTTAAGGTATTTGCAAAAAGCCAAAGTGTAGGCTGCCTGGTTTTTTTTTCTATTTTTTTCTTTTATTAAAAACAATAATATCGTTATTATATGCCAATACTTTACTTGCTTTTTTCAACTTAGACGCTTGACCCTTAAAGGGTTCAAAGTATTTGTATTATACTTTGCTTAGTTGGGTTTTTTTTCCATTTTTGCAAAAACTAAATCCACAAAAAAATACATCTCTAGAGTGTTTTTAAATTATTTGTTGTTTCTTTTTAAACTTTTATAATAAAAAAAAATCAATAAATATTCTATTATATGTTAAGAATATCGTTGTAAAAAAAATCTTATACTCAAATTTGTATTAAGTTTCGTAATCTAAAGACAGTGGTTCGGTTTAAAAATGTTAAACACTATAAAATAAAGATTTATTTATAAAAATTTTTAAATTTTATAAACAAACCATATGCGAGTTTTAAGAAAGTTGTGCTACTAATAAGTAAAATAAATTTTCGTTTTTAATCTTTTTATTTGATTAGAAAGCTTTTGGTTAAAATAGTTGAATAAAATAGCAAATATTACAATACATTTGTAGCAAGAAGAATCCATGACAAATTTGAAGACTTCTTTACTAGGTCAGGAATAGCACTAAGTTTACCAATGCTCCTACAATTTGATATATTTATTTTATTGGCCGGCTTTTGCAAGGTAATAATTAAGGAGGATTTTCAGATAGTATGAAATATAATCCGAGAACTATAGCAGAGAGTAGTAGAGACATGATGCTACCAAATCTTAAGCCGAGTTGAAATTGCCTGTAAGTAAACTGGTTGGTATGCGATATGTTAAGAATATCAATAGACGATTTACCCCCATAAAAAATTTCAGTAGAAAATGATAATTTGCCGTTAGCACAAACAAAGTCATCAAATAGTTCGAGCATAGTATATCTTGACTCTACCTCTGTTACATGTATAGCATAGTTATTCGTTATTAGTATTAAAAAAACCAGCAGTTTGAACAAGTTATACGAAGAAAAGGTAAATCAATTCCAGCAGCATTTACTACTTAGGCTCAGTTTTCACAGTTTTCATTTACATACACAACATACATAACTGGTCCTTACAACCCTGTGTCGAGATTACGGCCTAGCTTCTCGCACGACTCATGTTATGTGTGTAAATTTTTATCCATGAGTACCGCGACCTACAGTTTAATGTCTACTCCGAACGACAGACTTGAGAAGCTTGTTCATGGCAATTAATTACTCTCAGAGCTTTTGCCAGAAGACTGTTGAGAGGTAGTCGCCGAAAGAAATATTTTTTTCATATTTCTTTTTTTTAAGATGTCGGAGCTGGGTGTCGAACCCAGTGCTCATGTCTTAGTAAGCCAACACACTAATCACTAGACCACGGCGACTACATAGTTTCCACGCTACATCATCCATCTTTACATCTAGCAATTTTTACGAATTATGTGCATGGTATAATGGTTAGAGCGCTCGAAAAAAACACAAACAGCCCAGGTTAAACTCCCAGAAAAGGAGAAAAATTAAAAATAAAATTTGTGGTTTTTCAAAAATTATAATTCAATATAAAAGGTCTCCCGTTACACCCTTAAGAAGACTATCCACAAGAAACCGTCTGACATTCTACTTTTTCCACCTGTCATCAAACAGCGAACGAAAAAGCGCTACATACTGGGTTAGTAGAAGATGCCAGCGACCTGCCTAGCGAAGACCTTCACCACAATCAACATCCAACGATAGATGGGGCACTTGTTGTTGATCCTTCAAGGGTAAAGGTATAAACACTGGCCTTTGAGTGATCAAATCAATTGGACAAAAATGTCTCTATATATCATATCAAAAATTTCAGTACGATGAACACCTTGAGCTTACTCCCTTGAATACTGGTATCATTTAAAAAAAATATGAGAAACTGGTCTTACATTTATCATTATTGATTTCTTTAGAAGTACCGCCAAAGGATGACACTGCGACTCACCAACACTTTTCGTCTCACAAATGAGGTTCAATTCAGCCAACTGACCGGCTTTAAACTATTCACTAAAATTGTCTCTTAGCTGAGCTATTGTTTGGCGTGCTGTATATCACATGAACCGTCTTGTTAAAATCACACTTCAGCGAAATTCAGTTCTTCAATTTTTGAAAAAAAAAAATGCAACCATCGCACGGTAACCCTCGCCATTCCCAGTAACATTATTGCCTTCGTCGCCTTTGTAAGCTTACGACCAATTATGCACCCAATGCTACACACCAAATACGACATGCATACATACATATATAATTGGCCATTACAACCCTGTGTCAGGGTTACGGCCTAGCTTCTTGCAGCACTCATGTTGTGTGTGTAATTTATTACCCATGAGTACCGTGATATACAGTTTAAAGTCGACTCCTAACAACAGATTTGAGAATTTTTTTCATGGCAATCAATTACTCCCAGAGCTTTTGCCAGAAGACTGCTGAGAGGTAGTCGTCGAAAGAAATATTTTTTTCATATTTCTTTTTTTAATATGTCGGCGCTATCGTCTGAGTAAGCCAACACACTAACCACTAGACCACTGCTACAAATACAAATAAGACATGCATTCAACTGTAATTAAGCTGCGTCGTTGAATATAATTTTCCCATAAAAAAGGGGTCATCAACCGATAATTTACGATCATCAACCACACTTCCGAATACTGCTGCAATATTTTGCTTTGTCCACACACTACTTATGTGTGTTGGCAAACTAATGTCATATACTGTAAATTTAGTAAAAAAATTTTGGGATAAGATTTCGAAAATGGAAGAAATGCATGATGCACTTTGTTAACCGAGTATAGATTTTAATAATAAATTAAAAATCTGCAAGTGTTGTTCATTTATAAAGCGATTCTTGATTAGTTTCTAGACCAAAATGAACATGTTTGACTGTAATATGTGATACGATAAAGGCTAAGCAGTCAAAAACAGTGTTACCGTAAAGAGTGTTTCTAAAAAATCATTCGATATTATTTCTAAAAAAACATATTTTACAAAATTAACACAGTTTTAGGCGCAAATGAAAATATATTTAAATTCTTATTTGTGTTCTCTGAAATCTTTTCACTTTTATTCCTGCTTTAACCACTGTCCCTAATGTACCTTAAAAGCATTATCAATAAACTGAAAGCTAGAACATAAACAAAAATTTAACTTTTAAAAATTTTTTTTAGTTCTTTTTTTGTTTTTTGTTATTCCAGTAGAACATTTACGATCGTGATCGACCCTATATCGTGATTTTTGCTGTAAACAAACTTTGCTATGCATACTCGTACAAGTCGAGTAACAAAGAAATTAAAAAAAAAAACTTCTTTCACCATTAAGCTTAATATTCTTCTAATTACAAATTAAGAGAATATTTTTCTTTAATTTTTTGGTCATAATTTCTAATTAATTTCTGAAGAAAAAAACAAACTAACAAAACAAAATAAAACAAAGAATGAACGAAACAAGTTCATTTGGTGTTTAAAAAGTTTAAAGAACTTTGGCAATTTGTTAACGAAAATTAAGGCTCGTTAAATTGAAAAAATCGAATGGATATTAATTTTTTTTATGGGTTTTAATGCTTTTATCTTACCTTCAATTCAATTTCCAATCACGAGTATATTAATTTCTTAAATCATGAATATCATTTATTTCCTGTTAAGTTTTGTACTTATTTTTTTTTTGTTTGTACCTAAAAAAACTGAACTCTGAGACTTTAACTGATAGAAGTAACTTCATTAAAATGAAAAAGAATCCTCCTGAAAAAATACCTAAAAGTAAATTGTGTAATCGAATATAAGGCAAAAAGTATTTTTCAGCATATTTATTTGCAATTTACTCCCTTTCTGGCCTTCTTGTAATGTGGTGCGCTTTATCCACAAAAAAAAAAAATTAAATCTTGCTTTGGCTGAAAGTTCTTAACCAAGAAATTTCTCTGCCGCTTGTTTTATTTTAACCACAGTCTCCTCTAACACAGCACCTTTTGCTCTGTGTGATTGTTATTTGTTTGTTTATTTTTATTTTAAGAGTTTCACTCGAAACTTAACTGTAGGGCATAATCAAATGCCAATCAGTTACCAAATGCTTATAGGTTTTAACTCATTTTAACAATTATGCGTGGCCGTGCTTATTGTCTCGTTGTTTGTTTCAGCAGTTATTGATAGTGTTGTGAAATTGAAAACAAATATCTTTAATTGTTTTAGGGAAGAACAAAAGCTTCAAATTGAAATCAACATAATGAAGCATTTAAAAATCGGTTTTCGGAAGACAGAATAGTAGTTGTTTAACATTGTTTTGACAATGAATTGAAAATTTGAAATGATTTACAATAAAAAAATAATTACGAGTATTTTCCGAAAACTTACATTTAAATTACCCCGAGGTCGATGGTTCACAATATATTTTCTTTCCTATTTAGCAAGATTTCGTATATATAGTGATGCATTAAAAAAATTAATTCCATATTTTTTTTACTTTTAAAAAAAATTATAATTTTTTCAATAAATTGAACTTTCTTTGATTTAATTGACTAGCTGTTAATCTTTAAGGGAGAGATTCGCGAACAGCAGGGATTTAAATTCGTGCAAGAGTCAGTGTTGTTTTCTTACACATGAGCTTGGTTGGGGATGGTGTCTTGTCATCTCTGACTATGAATAAAGAAATATTGAAAAAGCGAATGCTTTTGATATTGTAGGCATGAAAATAAACTATTATGTGCTCTGAAATGATCACATTTATCGAGTAGAAAGAAGCGTGGTGCAAGACCCACTTCACTTTATCTGACCTTCTTAACATTTAGAAGACCACCGAAGAGGTAATAATACTCTCATCTGTTGACTGGTGCTTTAAAGTCTATTGTGGGGCTTCTCGATCTCTTATAGAAAAACATGAAAATTTATTATAAATGAACTTATTTTATCCAGCTCTACTAAAATATTTGAGGATTGGTGTATTGTGCCATGTAGATGTTTTTAAAGTCAACTATGACGTGAGAAAGATCAAACACAAGTACATACATTGGCCATTGCAACCATGTGTCAGGGTTACGGCCAAGCTTCTCTCAACACCCATACTGTGTGGATAAATTTTTATCCATTAGTACCAGGGGCAGAAAATAACAGTTATTTTTAAAATTTTACATCAAAAAAGCACACATAAAAAACGATCGTAGAAAATTTTGATTGGTATCATTATGATGCATAGGTGATGTACATGCAAATTTTTGTATGATTTTTAAATATGTAACTTTTTTGATAAAAGTCGAAAAATAACTTTTAATTTTGACTTTTATTTTTTAAGGCAAAATAAAAGTTATTTTTGACTTTTATTATTTTACTCAAAAATTAAGGTAATTTTTTAACTTTTAATATTTTAAGGCAAAAATAAAAGTCATGTATTAAATTATTATTACCTATAAATTGGAGGCAATAAAACTACCGTATTAATATGCAATACTTAATTCAAGACTTTTATTTTTGCCTTAAAGTATTAAAAGTTAATAAATAACTTTTATTTCTGCCTTAAAAAATTAAAGTTAAAAAATAACTTTTTTTTCATACAAGCTACGGTCCCTGATTAGTACAGGAACGTACAATTTAAAGTCGACTTCGAACGACAGATTTGAGAAGCTTTTTCATTGAAATCATTTACTCTCACAGCCTTTACCAAAAGACTGCTAAGAGGCAATCGCAGAAAGAAATATTTTTTTATATTTCTTTTTTCTTCAAGATGTCGGAGTTGAGGTTTGAACCTGGTGCTCTTGACTAACCACTAGAGCACGGCGACTACAGACCACAAGAATAATGCTCCATCTAATTTGATTTGATTTGTATATGGAGTGTTGTACGGCCAAAAGGGCCAAAACATTAAGGCATTTGGTCTGGTGTAAGTGGCACTCAGGAGGTCACACCGGCATTCTTGATTTATTCTTTAGGTAGAAATCTCTAAAAACGAAACACCGACTACGAAACTTCTAAGGTTGTGGTTTTCTCTGGTGTGAGAATTGTCGTCTAGGATAGATCCTTTTGAAACGATGAGGAATTTCTACTTAAGGGTGTTGTTCGAGGACAAAAGATTTTTTTTTTGCCCTATGTTGCCCTATATTATTACTTTATTTCTTTACTTCAAATTCAATTTTATTTTCTATTTAGTGCATGTACTTTACACTGCAATGGTGTGATATCGACTTAACAAAAATACAAAAAATTTAGAAAACGTTATGCAGACTGTTTAACTTCGGTCTGTAACAAACCTTTTTTATAACATACATACATACATACATAACTGGCCTTTACAACCCTGTGTCAGGATTACGGCCTAGCTTCTCGCAGCACTCATGTTGTGTGTGTCAATTTTTATCCATGAGTACCGGGACCTACAGTTTAATGCCGACTCCGAACGACAGACTTGAGAAGCTTGTTCATGGCAATTAGTTACTCTCAGAGCTTGTGCCAGAAGACTGCTGAGAGGTAGTCGCCGAAAGAAATATTTTTTTCATATTTCTTTTTTTGAAGATGTCAGAGTCTGGTATCGAACCCAGGACCCATGTCTTAGTAAGCCAACACACTAACCACTAGACCACGGCGACTACTTTTTTATAAGTAGAGTTTAAATGAGTGTCGCGATCAGCGGTTATTACAATAATTGTGTTTTTTGTTGGTTTAAATATAACAATGGAATTAAATGTAATGTCTGTATGACTATATATTAACCAAAAAAACTAATTAAACAGTGTGTAAGACCCAGTAGGAAATTTTTTGTGGATTAAGAATCAACAGATGTTACGACCGTCTTCGCCGATAGGCCGAAAGAGGCGCCGTTGCTGGGGTTTTATGTAAAGATTTCGGCCTCACGGTTCAATATAAGTTAGATAATTCGTAATTTTCGTTGATATTTCTAAAGCAAATAATCACATCACGCATTTTTTATTTTGCCATTATATAACAATCACTAGAGCCCAATTTTTGAAACCCTGTTACTACACGAATGTTTTGCCACATGTTAATATGTTTTCAGATGATGGATGGAAGTAACTATTAGACAATGTACCTGCTGTTTATACCGCCATCACCATTGTTAACATATTTCGTACTGACCTCGTATATATATAAAAAACTTTAAAATTTTTTAGAAATAGAGTTTGAAATGTCCTTTGTTTTCATTAATAAATTTTTCCTCTTTTCTTTTGCGTAGAAATTGAAGCGTTTGTTGTTTATTTTTTTAGTTTTTCTTTTTCATATGTTTTGTTTTTGCTACCCATTTTTATTCATTTATTTTGCTTTCTTAGAAGATTTTTTCATTATTGGCACAACTTTTTTGTCTTGTCTGTTTAACCCTGCTGTTAGGTTAGAAAAAACTTACGAATTTTAGGTTAATGGACCATTTGGTCCATACATCAATATTCATACAAAATAACCATTTAAGTTTATATTTGTATCTATTTTGGATCACTTCGCTCTAAATATTCAAGTTAAGCTTTACTCAATGCTAGAGATGGGCGAGTGAGTGAATTTTGGCTCACGCTGACGCAAGAAATTTTATAATCTCTCACGAATCACTCACTCGAATTTTTCTTTACTCACGCACTACTCACGTCAGTAAAATAAAATAACTCACTCTCACGCGCTACTCACGTGAATCACTCAAATCACGTGACCACCGCAAATCTCTACTCAACACATTTTATGTAAAAATTTATTGAGGAAAAACTACTAAATGTAGAAAGTGACTCCGATATTTCAGATTCGGAATTTGATTATACTTCAGAAAATAGCGAAACAAGTTCTTCTCAAACAGATACTAAACGGGAAGTCGCAGTTAGCTCTGTTGATCCGTTTTTTATTGCTAAAATCAAAATGCTTTGGAGTGCCACTCTATTACCTCAGCCTATTGGAGCTACGGCTGAAAATATCTCAACGCAGCCAAATTCCATTCTGTCAGCTTTAATGTCGTTTTTTCGGCCTCCAATATAAAGAATTATCATCGACAATACTAATAAGTACATCAGGGTCAAGTTTGGTGGCAAGTGGAAAGATACTGATGAAAACGCATTGCGCGCAAATATTGCTTTGCTCATTCTTGCAGGCGTACGTCGGTATGTATTTTTTTTTTTATTTGAGCAAAATAGTTGGCTAATATAAAATCTATGATTGAAAGTAGAAAAAATGTAAATGTCGCCCCATTTCCGAAGCAATTATGTCTGAAGAAAAATTTCATATGATTACCATCCGTTTCGATGATGTTTTGAGTCGACGACAAATGCGTAGTTGCGATAAATTAGCTCTCATTCGTGAACTGTGGAACCGTTAGGAACAACTTCTTCCAAAGTTTTATAATTGTTACGAAAATGTCACCATTGATGAGCAAATTTTTGCATTAAGGGGGCGATGTACTTTTCTACAGTTTGTGCCATCAAAACCACCAAAATATGGTTTGAAATTTTGGATCTCGGTGGACTCCAAGTCAGGTTACAACTATAACTTGGTAAGCCTAGAAATGCACAGCCCGAAAAGAACCAAGGACAATGCGTTCTATTGGACTTAACAGAAGACTTGAAAGGGTAAAATATAATAGGCAACAATTTTTTTTTTTCTACTTTTGAGTTGGCAAAAAAATTTCGGGAAAGGAAACTTCCTCCGAAATTGCTAACTTTCAAAAAACTCCCTTTGTACCATTCTATAAACGCAAAACAACTAGATGGCCAAACATTTTATTTGCAAACATAAATGATATATTCGCATTGAATGCATACATAATATTTTCTGAAATCGACGAAATCGAAATAATGGGTTCCAGCTGATCAGAATTGCAGGAGACAAGAGTTATAGCCGCAACTAGCACTCTCTCTGATGAACGCGTATATGATGAAACGGACTAGATTACCTCAAAAAGAGTTCTCAGCACAGTTATTTACTGAAATACGAAAACAATGCATAGTTCCAGTGGCTTCTTCAAATAATATTTCTAATCCAGAAGGCCTAAGTCGTGAAATTTTTAGTTGCTGCAAGTCTAAATGTGATATAAAATGCTCCATTTGCAGTAAGTTTATTTGCAAAACTTATAGAAAAAAATGCTGCTTATCATGCAATCACAATTATTATAAAACCAACTAATAAACACCAATTTTTTTAAAGAAATGTAAAAAAATCAAAGGAAATACATTATGGACCAAATGGTCCCTTAACCTAAGATTCGTAATTTTTTATTTTTCTCAGTCCTGGTATAAGTCAGAACCTTGAATTTTTGTATATAACATGGTTTTGTAAAAAGACCACATGAGCTAAAAAATTAAGTCACTATATATCACCGTTCAAAAATTACAAAGAAAACAATAAAAAAAATGGACCAAATGGTCCTAACCTAACAGCAGGGTTAAGTTTATTTTAAAAATTTTTGGAAGCATAGACAGGTTTTATTACAAAAATAATTTTCATTACTTATCATTAAAAAATCAGTTATAGCTTTGCTTTGCTATAGAGTTTTCGCTTTTATGTTCTCTTTTGCACTTCTTAATGAAATGCAATCATTAGTAAAGTTTTTTCTGCAACAATCTTTCTTTCATTCTTTATTTGTGGCTGCTGGAAACAACAATCACTTGCCAACCATCAGCAAATCCTAATATATACACTCACACACACACACACACACACAGAAGTACACTTTAAACAATTTTTTACGCATGAGAGTACATATTTGTATAAAATAAAAGGAAAAATGTAGGCTTAGAATCATGAAACTACCACTAATATTGAAATATAACCTAAGGCTATAAAAATGACGGTGTTGCACATTATTGTTATTAATAATAACTGACACTCATCTAATGTGCAACATCAACAGTATGAAAAGTAGTATAAAAAAATAAAATAGTGAAACGCTTCTCTAACAACAAATGGCAGAAGCATTACTGGCTGCAAAGTTAATGCAGAAAATCACATATCAAGAGTACATTTGCCAACAAATGGCCAAGCTTTTGTAATATTTTACCAAGAAAAATACTTGTAGCAAATCAAAAAATTAACTGAGAAAATATACATTAAAAAATAACAAATAAATTGTAGGTATGAGACAGTGTTTTTGCATACATCGATTTGTTAAATTGGTGGATATTTTTTTTCATAATTTTGTTTAGCATAGCCAAGATTTCTAGGCACTTTAAAAACTAATTGATTAAACTTTCAATGAATATTAAACATGCAATACCTCTTACCGCTCACATATGTACTTATATTAAAATGTTATGAGGTTTTCCTCTCCGTCTGCGTCTATCTGTTAATGATATTTGCAGAATATTTATAAAATGTTAGTGTTTGAAAAATTTAGTGTGGATTTTTTTACAAATAATAAAACTAAAAAAAAAATTATAAAATATTACTCTGCAGTTATAACTGGTTGTTTTGATTTCGGTTTTCGTTTTTTTTACAATTTTTATATTTTGACCAACAACATATGAATTCATGTTGTTGAGTGACAAGTTGGTTAACGCCCCAAAGTAATTTTTCAAATTAATACTTTTGTGTGGTATTTTTATTTTTTTGTTAAGGGTCTGTTGCTTTCAGTTATATTTGGCGAAGGGAATTATTTTTATTATTTGTTGTTTAAGCCTCCCTTTTGTAGTTTATCGTCCTGTTCTAATTGATTTTTTTTTTTTTTTTTACTTAAATATCATGTCTTTACCGGTAGTGTGTTGGCTACTTTTTTTTGTTTTTTTTTTTTTTTTGTTAAGTCTTTAAATTAATGGATATATACATGCTTTGCTGTGATTAAGTGGCCTAAATCAACGGTTTAATGTTATAGAGTAATTTTTCACTGCGATTTTTTTAGGCAGTTATCAGAGTATATTAAACAGAAAAACAATTTTGTACATTACATTGACATGAAAGCGTATTTTGTTCTTTAAAAACCAAAATTATTTTTTCGGGGTTTTTCAAAAATTTATCAACGTTATTCTGTAGGCAATTAATAAACCCCAAAAAAAGCATACATACAGTGCTGTTCGAAACCTAAAAAACAAAAGTATTAAAATAAAAGTATTAAAATTATTTAAATCTTGCTATAAATATAACACCGTGAGAGTAAAATATTTTCACATCATTGGCAAACATACATACATAATTGGCCATTACAACCCTGTGTCAGGGTTACGGCCTAGCTTCTCGCAGCACTCATGTTGTGTGTGTAAATTTTTATCCATGAGTACCAGGACCTACAGTTTAATGTCGCTTCCGAACGACAGACTTGAGAAGCTTGTTCATGGCAATCAATTACTCTCAGAGCTTTTGCCAGTAGACTGCTGAGAGGAAGTCGCCGAAAGAAATAATTTTTTCTTATTTCAAGATGTCAGAGCTGAGATTTAAACCCAGCGCGACTTTAGTATGCTTTAGTATGCAATTTTAAATACTATCCCATCGATAACGAAGTTTTAGCGAAGGATCTTTTGTGGTTTGCGGAGTTAGAGTTAGCTTTTCGGAGTATTAAAATGAATTTGATAGCGTACACAACCCTTCTCTAGACAACCCTAAAACCATTTTTGGAAAGACATCGGGAAAAAATATAATTTCTCAGCAAATAATGCCCCTGTTCACAACAGTAACCAGACTCGCATGTGGTTGGAGTCGCACAATATAACCACAATGTAATGTCAAACTTCTTGACCTTTTCTTTATTAAGACCAACACTCAGGGGCAAACCCCTACTAAATGCTGTGCATTGTATTGGATTTTAGTGAAAGGGACAGCACATTATGACAACAGAACATATATTTTGTTTTCTTATATTTTTAAGCACCTTAGGAATGAGACAAATTGCTGTGAATTGTTATACCTTCACACTTGAATGATAAACAGCAATTGCTCCATTGTTGCATGTTGATTGCTGTGAGTGCCTTCGCTAAGTAGGTTTTTAGCTGTTTTCTTTTATTTCCCAATAGGTGTGGCTTTTCTCCTGATCATTCATTTTTCGTTGTCAAAGGTTAAGGTGAAATAGAATCGAATGTCAGTTACTTTTTAGATAGACTTCTTGAAGGGAATTGAAAAAAACCACACACTAACTTTTTCATTTTTTACCTTTTGCTGGGATTCGAACCTCTACCACGCACCCCCCAATGATGACATTGGTTAAGGTGGAATAGATTGTCTAGAAGCGATTTCTTTGTTGACGGTCTTCTTGGTGGGGAGGGGTAACTCAAAGTAACTTTTTTTTAAGTTTCACCTTTGCTCGGATTCGAACCTGGGCCGTTTGAGTTTTTATGCGAGCGCTCTACCACGCACTCTCCAAGATCCAATAGAAAACATATAGGGTATCATGGTTCGCCAAACTTTTGGTGTTTATATGTAATATTGCAACTTATCGGGAAAAAGGCATTAATTGCTTTCTGATGGTCAATCACAGAACAAGTTTGCTCAAATCTTATTCGAATTTTTGAGCTTATTTATTTGACAGTTTTTAATTTAGTTCATAAAGAATTATTCTTTCATTTTTTTAAATTAATTTGTTTAAGTGCAGCTATAATTTAACTTTTTGGCACACATTTGAACAGAATGCACTTATTTTTGTAAAATATAGCAATTTTCAATTTTTTTAATATTATCTTAAATTTGTCATCATTACAAATTTAGGGTTCAAGGCTATAAATATAAACGGCTGAAAAAGTTAGTGCGGCTATAATATTGCACCAGAGGGTAGAATAATATTTGCAGTCAGTTATTGAATTACCTTTTGTTTTATTCTTTAGTTTTTTCTTTTATTTTTCAACACAAAGAGTTGTTTAGTGTTCCGAAAAGGACTAGAGGACACCCAACCTACAAATTTTAAATTTTTAACTAAGATTCCATTTTATGTCAATATATACTACAATTTTTAAATTGCGTAAGTATCTACAACTTCGGCTGTAAGTACGAGTATATGTTTAAAAGAGCTATAAATATAAAAACTTCGATTATTAATTTATTTTCTTCTTTTCTAAACAACCAAGTTTAGCTGCGATACAATTTATCAAATTAAAACGATAACTGTTACAACTTTTATGCTAAAAATATAACAAAATTTAACGCATATTAAGCAAAACCACAGGACTTCTTACAAAAATAAAACCAAGTTTTATTACACATCTTTTTTTTAATAAATAACCAACCTGGAATATTTTTATTTAAAATGTATGGGAGAAATACAATTAAATAAATGAGTTTCGCACCATGTTATCTGCTAACAATAAAAAAACAGAAAATGTATGTAAATTGTTAAAAATTAAATTAAATTTAAAAAAGTATGAAAAAACAAAACACAAAAATGTTTTACAACGCTGTAGTATACTAAACGTTGACCTACATTGTAAAACATAACATTAACAGCAATCAACATTTTAATATACGCCAAAATAAAAGGAGAAGTAATGATAGCATATGAAACTATTTCTGAATTATTTTGTTCCAAGCAAAGTAAAAAAATAAAATACAAAAACAAAAACATGATTTTTAAATTGAATGAAAAAAGCTAAAAGTCTTAAATGCATCTCTAAACTCCAAGTGCATACATACTTACATGTATGCCAAAAAAGTTAAATAGCAAACTTGGGATTACTAACAAGGTGCTGCATAAATATATTTTATATGAATGTATTCATATTAACGATGTAATTGAAAAGAAAAAAAAAATAAAGTGAAACTTTTTAAAATTAGCATATGAAAGCTGCCAAAAGAATAGTTTTTGTTTGAGAAAAGTTCATAAGAATTACAAGCATACATTTAAAATACTTAACAAATCGAAGAATGTAGTAAAAAATTTTACCTGAAAGACTATGCAGAATACAAAATTATTGTGTTAGAAAATGTTGACTATAGTTAGTAATTTTAGCATTATAATTTTAGAGATAAGAATCGAAGCAGGGGCTGTTGGCGATACCAAAAACCGCGTTTCAGAAGTGTTTCGTGGATTGGAAAAAACGCTGGCATAAGTGTATTATACCTGAGATTGATTACTTTGAAGGGGACTAGATAGTTATTTATGAATAAATAAATACCTTTTGAAAAAACGGTTATTTTTTAGGATTATTATGATTGGAAGAGTGCGTGGCGTAGTGCTACAAAAACTCAAACAGGCTATATTTAATCACAGCAAAAGGAAGAAAATAAAAAATTAAATTTGAGGTTGTCTTCGAATTTAAAATTAAGAAAAATAATAAAAGGTTCCCCTGCTCCACCAATCATCATCAACAAAAATAAATGATCAGCAGAAATAGCTCCATCTACTGGGAAGTAGTAGAAATAAAAGCAACAGCGAAGTCCCCACCACAAAAAAATCTAATGACAGATGGGGCAATTACTGTTGTTGGTCATTCAAGCGCGAAAGCCTTTGAGTGATCAATTAACAAAAGTATGTCTCACTCGTAAGGCCTCTAATGAAAAGAAAAAAAGTCTCTATCAGTTCGCAAATTCTAGTACAATGCACAGCATAAGAAGTACACCGAACGACAGACTTAGTAAGCTGGTTCCTGGCAATCTGTTACTATAAGAGCTTTTACCAGCAGACTGCTAAGAGATAGTAGCCAAAGGAAATATTTTTTTTATATATTTCATTGCAATGATATCTAATTGTAGTTGATCATGTGATTGGTTGAACTAAAGTATTTCGATTTCCCACGTGTGCAGCCGTGTTAGGTTAAAAAAATTTTATTTCATTTGAAAATATAATTTTTTTAAAATCTTTTTTAGTCTGTATGGCGAATTTGATCAGATTTTTATAGCGTTTAGTGAGGTGAAGCCTGGATAATTACTTGATTATTTTTTCCATTTTAACATAAAAAATTTAAAGAAAATTAAATTTTTAATAAAGTAATTTAGTGCTTATTCTTACAATCAAGAAAAACAAAAATTCTGCAGAGACTGATTGACATAATGCTCGATTGTCAAAATGTCACCAAAAATTTTGTGGCTGCTTGTAAATTTTTTTCTATCTTGTGCAAAACAGCTTTAATAAAGACACAGACACCACCAAACTTAATGGCCCCTCAATTCCTAAAAACATGATTTTACATTTATATTCACAATTATTTTTCTAATGCCCACCTCTGCTATTAAAATCATGATCAAGTATGTATGTGTGATTAACAAAAAAATAAAATAAAATATGTTTGATATAAAATTTAGCACATAGATTGCAATCTGTTAAAGCATAGATTGACTTCAAGGTTTTTTATTACTTGGATTTTGTTGACGTTTAGTTATGTTGCAAAAGAAAAATAAAAATACAACAAAAAAAAAATTCATTTTTGTATTTTAAACATTTGTTTTTTTAGAGAGAATTAGTTGCATATTAAACCATGCAACATTCGAAGATTTGTATCTTATTTGCTTTTCAGTCAAACTCTACTGGTGTCATTTTAATGTCTTTTTTGTGTATATTTTTTCATTTTATTTTATTTTATTTCTTTTTTTTTCATTATTATTATTTATAAACACATAGAATTACAATATGTGTTTATTGTGTTTTTGGTAGTTAAATATTTAAATAATTCTTTATTATATCAATTCATGATTATCTGCATAGTCATAGAATGTTAAATGTGGGAAAATAATTTTTAACATAATTTTATTTTTAAATTTTGAGGAGTATTACGTTTGTTTGCGTTCAATTCTGAGGCTATTATTTATGATTTGAAATATGATGGTTGATAGTAATAGTTAGATATTTAGATATTTTCAAATCAGATTTTTAAACCTAAGGGTTCGGCATAAAGAAACCAAATTTGATAAAAGAAAAAAAAAAAGAAAAAAACAAAATACAAGTTTTTTTTTTTAAATTATTTAAAAAAAAGTGTGTGTCTTAAATCTTTCTTACATTTCTTTTATAAATCATTGGTGAAAAAAGAGATTTACATTTAAGTATGAAAATAGTTTGTTGAGAGAGCATTAACTCCAAAAGTAGTCTTCTTTTTATTGTTAATAAGCAATCCTAGCATAATGGACATTTTGATCAAATCAACAAATAAACCTTGAAATAGTCCAGCAAATGTTCCGGTTATCGAAATAACCTAAATAAACTTCAATAGCAAAAGCTGTTACGTCAATAAAGCTAATTGTAGTAGACTTGTTCTCTAAAGAACGAATAACTTTAACCAGTTAATGTTATATGGAGGTCAAACACTGCATTTACTACCAATGGCACCAATACTTATATATGCTTATAGAAGACTTGAGATGGATGGCCTTGTAACAAAGAACATAAGAGTCCCAAAGCCTCTATTTTCATATTGCTTGTAGAATTTTTAACGCTTAGAGAAAAACTAATGCCTGGTACTCTGTAATCTAAATAGGATCCTAAAGCACCAGGTAAATAATTTAAAAGTTTTCTTAATAACAAAAATCAATCTTGACTAGTCTTCATAGATTTTTATTTCACTACAGAATGAGTTGCCTTAATAATGTGAGGAATCCATTTGGAATTCCATTGTTGGGACCAAAGTAGCTGGAATTTGTGCCATAGAATCCGGATATTTCACACTATCCGGATTCTATTCATCAACAGAACGCTAATTTTTTAGCAGAGGAACATTTGCATGAAATATATCTGATTTGATTTGGATATTGATGTTGGGCTTAATTCTATATTGAGGTCGTCAATCATTTCGTGACGTGTTACTATTATTGATTCAAGACATTTGGTAGAAAAAAAAGCTTCGACCAGTGACACATTCCTTATTTCCAAACCAAGATTTTGAAATAATTAGGTATTACTTAATACAAAATTTTCATATTTTTCGAATAACTAATTGAACATATTACTAATTAAGCACATGCTTAGAAGCTTATAAATAAGACATATCGTCGTGCGGGAGTTTAATTGCTCCATACGCCATTTTTTAAATCTCGAGTTAATGATGCTAATTTAGGTTTTGGACACCAAAATTTTTAAAATCTGCATTGCAATTTCGGCTATTTATCTCTGAAACTTGACGAGATATCCTAAAACGGATTGCAGACTTAAAAAATTTGGGGTCGAAAACCTAAAGTGGCATCATTAACTCGAGATAAATAAAAAATATGAAATGGCGGATAGAGCACTTAAACTCACGCATGACGATATAGAGAACCAGTAAAACAAGCAAACCAATTCTTAACAGATTATTTAAAAGAAGAGAGGTATTCTTAGCTATTTCCACAGGGAGGAAATTACCAGGTGTATGGTAACTGACTACAGGATCTCAAAGATGACTTGGTCTGTTTTTAACTGGCCATTAGCATAGATGCACGCTGTATAGATGATTCTGAGGAGGACGAGGAGACAGTTGAGCACTCGCTTTGAATTGTCGTGCCCTCCTTAGACAATATCATGATGTTCTTAAGGTTGGCAGGATATCGTGGAGATATCTGGTATTGATCTGAAAGGCATCCTGAAATACCTCAATCTAACGGACTAGACATGAAGGACATTCTGAAAGTCGTTATAAGTGCTGTGGTATTATTTAAAAGCAGAGGCAAACCATCCGCATTCGCTTACTTGTTGGAAGATTTGCAAACGATAAAAACAAAAAAATATCTGCAACAACAAATTTAGTACTACAAGTTGATCAAAACGAATCCCGACGATGTTTTGCGGTTAATAATGTTGCATTTGGTGGTATGCGCTGAATAAACGCTTTTTGTATTAAAAATTTAAAAGTTTTAAAATTAACTTTAAAAGTGTGAACTATTCATATTAAATTCATGCCTACCGTAGGCGAGAAGCTAACCAAAACTTTTTAATTTCTCTCTTACTAATCTGCTTCGTCAGAAACTCAATTTATTATTAGATTTTGCAATTAATTCATATGTTTAAATAAGTTTGCGGAATGAATTATCAGGAATTTCATATGGTATTTCTAACTGTATATAGAAACAAACTAACATGCAATACAAAATTTCGCTGATACCCTAGTACACTAGTGGTGCGTGTGCTACTTTGCTAGTGTAAAGAAGGTTTCTAATCCCACTAGATATTGCGGGCTGTTATATTGTAGTGAGCATATTGTCACATCGTAACTCCGGTCGTACTGTTGCATTGTAATAAAAGAAAAAAATTCCAGTGTAAGAACAAAAATCTCCAACGGTTTGACATCACTACTAAAGGCTTTATAAAATCAAAGGGCAAATTTGTAAAACAAAGAAAACAAAAAGTTTTAAAACTGTAAATATGGCTAAGGTTTTGTTAAAGGGTTTTGGGGGATCGTGGTATAGTGGTTAGAGCGCTCGGATAAAAACTAAAACGGCTCAGGTTCAAATCCCAGCAAAAAAGAAAAATTAAAAAATAAAATTTGCCGTTTTATAAAAATTATAATTTAAAAATTCCAGTCAATTCCACCTTTGAAACGAAGGATCAGGAGTACAGCGAGGGAAGATAACACCTAATCTACTTAGTGATAACGCTCAGCACTCACAATCAACATCCACCGACAGATGGGGTAATTGCTGTTGATCATTCAAGAGTGAAGGTACAACACTGGCCTTTGAGTGGTCAAACTGACAGCAACTTGTCTTACCAACAAAAAGGTGCATAATAAAAAACTACAATAAATCTGTCTCTGTATCTTCAAGGAACTTATGGCATTCGATATCGAACTATATAAATTGAATGAAATTTTGCAACATTCTATTGTAATTCGCCTCCAGCTATTAAAATTTGTGAACAATTTCATTCTAAAAAAAAATATTTTCGAAGGAAGTACGTGGTATTTTAAAACAGATTTAATTGAGAGTTTGATGTGTAAAGATGAATTTCTTTTAATTTTAAGTTTATAAAGACTTTTCTTGCTACATGTGATTATTCCCAGCAGAAAATATTTCAAATTTGGAAGCAATAAATAAAATTGTAAGCAATAATGGAAGCATTATATTGTTTTTTATACTTTAAAGCTTCCAAAGGTGCTATAGGATAAGGTATTATTTTTGATTTTGTATAATATTTGCTTACTGGTTGCAATAAATTTGCATTTCTATTGCATTTTAGCGGCTCATTTCATATTAAAATCATGTGTTATTGAGGCGCACGAGTAAGTTTACAATTTCTCCCTTACAAAATAACTTACTGGTAAGCACTATTTTCTGCTGCGTTTTCTATTATGAAAGGAGTCAAGTTACAGCTTTCATCGATTTTGGTTTATTTTCTTTTTTTTGTATATCACTAACAAACTTAAAATTCTGTCGGAATTTTTGGGGAGAAAACCAAATGCGAACATTTTCTATTAAATTTCATGAAAACCTTACCAAAAATCTTTACAATTTGACTTGACAAGATCTAATGAAATCTGAGACTTATACGATATTTTAAAATCATACAACACAGATTTCTTAAGAGCACTTGAATTGCAACAACAAACTGGGTTTAAAATTAAATATGTTTTACATAAACTGAACCACTTTATGGACACTTGTTTTGCTGTATTATGTTGAACGTTTACATTTTGTTACATTTACATATAATTATTGAAATAATGCTAGAGAGCATTGTAGTTGATTTGTAGTTTGTTTAAATAATTAAAAAAAAAATATCAGTCAAGTGAGTTTCTATTAGTAACAATTAATATTTATTTTACTATCCCTACAACACTTAACAAATAAATTGCATGCGTCATCAAAGTTTGTGTCTTAAGTCTTTTATTTTGACAAAGACAAATATCAATAATAATCTTCAATATGAAAATATTATTGCAATTCCCTTAATTTCTGTTTAGCTTTTGCTTGCAAAATAAACAAATTTTTTTTTTTTTTTTTTTTTTGTTTTTTTTTAATTGTCAATCATTTGTTTGCCAGCCAACAAAATATAAATAAAAATACCACACAGACGTAAAACATAAAATACTCAGTGTTTTTTGTCTTTTTTTCTGTTTTATTATAAAAAAAATGAGCAATAACAGTAATAAAAATACAAATTTACCACACATTTTCCTACATATAAAATTAACAAAAAATAGAAGAAAAAAAAAAACTTAAGTAATAAATACAACTTATAAGAGTAATATGGTGTGCAGTAGAGTAGCTGGCCGCAGTTATGGTTAGTATGTAAGTATGTACATATGTACTTACAAATGACGCATTATACGCATGCAGCTGAATAAATGGAGTGTTAGTTTTGAGAAAAGTAACAGCAGCAGCAATCGTAATAACATTAATATGAAATATATGGTTAGACAGACAGACAGACAGTGGTATATGGAAAGATGTATAGCGTGGTAGTGTATAGTAGTCGTAAGAGCATTAGTTTAATAGTTACAAATGTGCTTTAGCTGCTTTCAGAAGTCAGTCCAGCATCGAACATGAATATTTTAATAGATTTATATGCAGTTTTTTGTTACTGTTACTGTTTTTGTTTTGTATTTTCTTTAAAATAAATAAATTTATATATGTATGTAGTTAGACAGACACACATACATATGTACATACACCAGCTATAAATACGACAAAAATAAAAGTTGTTATTTCCTTTTAAAGTTTTTCTGTTTGTTTGTTTTTGTTTTGTTTTTATTTTGTTTTGTTTTCTTGTATTAGACTTTTTTGTATTTTTTGAAATGTTATTTTGCTGCATGACAGACAGTTGAGAAAAGCGTTTATAAAAAATAAAAACGTTAAAGCTGTAATTATATTATTACTTCAATAACAATTTTCAGCATAAGTTTTGTGATATATACATTCAATAATATTGATATTGCCTGGCTGCCAGTCTGGCTTTTGGTAAAACTTAAGACTGAATCTGTTGATAATGATGATGACGAGGATGCCGTGGACAACAACGACGACGACGACAATAATATGGACAGCAACAAACGACAACGACAATGATGATGTATCACTCAGTTAAGGCGCTGGTTATAGTGGCTACTGCAAGTACGTGCCCCTTATAAAAAAAAAAAAAAACAGATGGACAATCAAACAAACTTGCAAGTGAAAACTTAACAAACAAACATACATACGTATATACATATATTTCATATTTTTCTCTCTGTAAATGTTTTGTTTTATTTTGCTTTCTTCAAAAGCACTCTAGTAAAAATGAAAAGAAAAATAAAATAAAATTATCAAACTATCCCACATGTTGTATGATCCATACATAGTCTTTTACTTACCACATTATAATGTTGTGGTTTATTTTTTAGATTTTTTCTTTCTGTTCTGCAACTCATATTGTGTTTTTGGTGTTGTGTGGCATGATGGACAACATCACTTTTGATGCCTTGTGTGTTAAGCTGTTGCAACAGAAAAACTAAAGAAAAAAAATTTCGCAAAAAAAAACCAATTGTTGTGTGATTTTACAGTTGATAGCAGTTATCGGTTTTTTTAAGTATAATTGAATTAAAAAAATATGGTTGGGGTACAAGCTTTTACTTAATGTTAGCAGATGTTATTATTTTTTGTTTTTGTTTTTGTTTTTATTTCTTATTTCTGCCATAACAGCCTACGTTTTCTTTCTTTTTTTTTTTTTTTTTTTTTGAAATATTTATAATAAGTTTATTGAAAAGCATTAAAATAATTTAAAGTTTATGTTTTATTTATTTATTTGCAGCTTAAAGTTATGATATTGGATAAAAACGATAGCCCTCCTGTTTTTCGGGATTTACCTTTAATGTTTAATGTTAGCGAAGATTTAACAGCTGGCCATTTAATTTCAACAATACGCGCTTCTGATCCTGATACATTAGGCTCTTTGACATTTTCTCTTTTAGCTGGTGATGATAATAAATTCATTTTGGAACCAGATACAGGAAAACTGCGTTTGAAGGAGTCTTTAGATCGTGAAGTAAAAGAAAGTTATAAATTAAAAATCCGAGTTAGTGATGGCGTACAATATACGGAAGCCATAGCACAAATACAGGTAAGAGTGTTAATGTTTTTATAGAAATATTTGTCATTATAAAGTACTAATCCAAGAGTTAAGTTTAGTGGTAATCGATTTAATAACAAATTTGGAAAATTATGTGGACAAGTTACAATACATGGTATTGCTGTTGTCTTTTTAGTCAAAATTAAGGTAAAATTTATTTTGTTTTTAATTTTTATGACAAAACTATGCACATCTCAGCATGCCTTGATATACCAGTTGAAATTAAATGAAAGAAATTTATTGATGTCTTTCTTTACTTGTTTCTACTCAATACTCTCAAGATAAAAAAAATAGAATTTTATTGATAATAATAAAACATCAAACCATGCTCACTTGTTTAACACAGTTCGCGTTTTGACCGTTGATTTGTATGTATCTATGAATTTATGTATATTTACTACATTTAGAAACTACCTCATATGTACATATTTACAAAGACCACTAGTTACTAATCGTACTTATGGAAAGAGCCATGTCCGTTTACCTGATTCCGCTTACTTCTTGACTGATAATTTTCATAACTATGAATCCGATTCTATTATATATTTCAGATATAGAGAAATACATATTTACTTTATATTAATAACGTGTCATCGTCCACTTAATATTTTTGCAATTTATACAGCCTAAAGTTCCTTTCAGACATGCAAAGAAAAATGTACTGTAAGGAGTTTCAAGAAAATGGATTCAGCTGTTTAACTGTCGGTAGACATCAAGCAAACCGACCCTCAATAATACATATTTATATGGGCAATTTCAAAAATTTTCAACATTTGTTGAAACTGAGTTCAGATGCTTATTATTTCTCCAGTTTTTCGAATTGACCAAAACGGTCAAAAGGGAATGGTAGGCCACACTAGAAAACTGGGAAATTCAAAATTTCAGACCATCAGTTCTTTATTTTTAAAAGTTATGGGCACTCAAATATCGAAAAACTCAAAAAATGGCTTGAAATTTACAAGAGTTTTTTCATATTTCATCACTTTTCTACTTTTAGTTTTAAACTTCCGATGCTCACTGATATAAAATAAAGTCACTAGACTTTGTAGATATTTACACTATAAAAGTTATGCCAATACTACTATTTGGGAAAAAGTTGTAAAGCGGTTCATTTTTGAAACCAAAATTTTCCGATTTTTTAATTTTCGCAGTTTTTTCTATAGCGTTTTTGCGCCGTTCAAGAAAATTGCATTTCGTCAACAGTATTTAATAGATGGTGTAATTTGCTAAAATTTGCGCCATATCACGTCGATGTCAGGCTGCTAGTTGCTGAGAACGATGACATCAAACTTTTATAGAATTGGCGTAAATTTGTCAAAAATGACAGTTTTTCGCGCCTGACATTTGCAATCTTATTTAAAACTGGTTTATGTATTGCGTGATCTAAACTTCTTAATAAATGGCACCTCAACGTCAAGAAGGCGTTAAAATATTTTGAAACGAAAAAATTTTATAAAGAAAATAAAACTTTTGCGAAATTTCATGATTTTGTTTCGCGTTTTTTTTAATTAATCCGTGGTTTAAAATCAATGTAAAGTGTTGGAAATGAAGTGCGGCGGTGAAATAAAGATCATATATAAATACGGTTGAATTCGGTCCATATTTAGCGGGTACAGCGGCATTTTTCTTCAAACACATTTTGCTTTGTGACATCTGCAGTTATGTATAGATTCCGCCGCGATTGACACTAAAAGAAAGGTTTTTTAAGCTTGATAATAAAACCGAATAGGCATTAAAAAATTTTCATGATTTTAAATTTAACAGATCAAAAAAAAAATCCTAACCTCAAAAATAATTCTTATATAATTTTTTTTATTTTTTAAATTTGCAAGTCAAAACATTGTTTTTCTGTGAATTAGTTATGCGTTATATAAACACATATTATAACAATCGGTGAAACATTCACATTTTTGCAAAAATTCGCGTTTTTTAATGTTAAGGAAATTTAATTATATGTGTTATTTTTTTGTGTATTTTATCAGTGCATTGATGAATTTTGACTGCACTGATGAATTTGGAATGAGTTTCATGCATCCATACAACATTTATTAAAATAAACCAATAAATTTAACTTTAAATTTTTTTTAAAGAGATTTTAACTTAAAACCTCCATAACTTTCGCGCCGTTTGCAATAAATGATTAACGCGAACTGTTTTGGTATGCTAAAATATCACCCTTCACGTGACCAAAGCGTCATTCGTGTCATCCAAAAAAAAAATTTCGAAAAAAAAAATATCAAAATGTCGAAAATTTTTGAAATTGCCCATATATACATGAGTAATATTTTACTAAAATACATAAAACAATCCATCATTGACTGGTATGGGCATCCAGATTGTGTTTAGGCTTTATAAATCCATACATGGCCAACAAGTGTTACTGAGGCCAAAATTATGTATAGAAGTAATAAAAAAAAACTAAAACATATTTAACAGAATGTTAAAACCCCTTCTTCTTAATGAAATTAAACCCATTCCCAAAATACTTATATTTCCTATACAATAATATAAACGCAAATCCAGTCACATACTGATAACATAGAAAAAAGAAGTATTTAAAATGGAATACAAATCATATGTATGGACCGGTGCTTTAAAGTCTATTTTTGGGCTTCTCAACCGCGTACAGGAGAGGTTCAAAGTGCTTATCAGCGACGGTAGGGTATCAACGTGTGGCGTGCGGTTCATTGTTCTATCGGGGTATAGCATGCCACAGAAACTCACACGACCAAGGTTCAATCCCAGCGAAGGACAAAATTGTAAAAATAAAATTTGCGGTTTTCTAAAATTACAATTTAAATTAAAAATTAAATTTAAAAAAAAAAAAATAAGAGACCTCTCCCTGACATTTCTAATCTATTCCACCAGAAACCAATGATCAGGAGTACAGCGCCATCTTCTAGGAAGATAAGAGCTAATCTACTGAAGACGCTTACCATTTACATTCAAACATCCACCTGCAGATGAGGCAATTGCTGTTTGATCATTCGAGGGTGAAGGTATACACTGGCTCTTGAGTAGACAAATTGTCAGCACAAAAAAAGAAGGCGCAAAATATATCTATGAAAAAAAATTCTTTTATCAACCATCTTCACATTCCAATACAATGCACCCCTGAGTATTGGTCTTAAAAAAATCCATATTATCATGTGCCTTGATGAAATAAGGAAGTTGATTCCGGATAACCACGTATGTTTTCGTACTACTCGTACCTCTCTTAGAACACATTATTTTGTAGTTAATTGTCCAGTTCGTTCTTTAGCCACACCCCTCCACAAGCACTACTTCCTCTTTCCCCCTTCCCATAACATATTCTTCTATACCAGCACAGTACATATGTAGAGGTCGTCCCCTGAGTGCTGGGCTTAATAATAACAAAATTGATTTCTACATTTTCTAATATTCACAGATGCCACTAAATATATTTGGTAAATGATAAATGGTAAACAATGAAAATTTAAGTACTTTTAAGAGCTGAGTTTAATATTCCAAGCCACTTCTTTCTTAGCAAAACAATTACTATTCAAATCTTCTGATCACTCCCGTCCAATAATACACCAATACATTGGTGTTTCACTAAAATATAATTATTTGAGGTTGATTTTATTAATGATTCTACTAATGATTGATAAACCCTTTTTTTGTTTGTTAACTGCATTATAAGTACTTACATATATTGTACTTTAAGGTGAAAACACTTAAATCACATTATTCGTGAAAAAAGTCTACGTTTAAAAATGAGGGCAAATTTAAAATTGTGTTGCAGGCTTTGGAAGAAAAAATTATAACTTTTCGAAGATGATGGAAAACATTAGCTAAGTAGTTTGCTCGTTTTCGATCTGATAATTTTTATATTCAAGATGCATCTCGATCTGCTCTGCCACTCACTTAAGAAATCCAAGTGGAAAAAATTTAAAACACCGGTACTATGTGCGGTGTGCACTTTGCTGGAAAATTAGCTTTCCATTAATAAAGAGTTATCGGCTGTTTGAATAAAATTGAATAGTTAAAGAAGTTAGACACACGATTATTGTTAAGACATATTATACAAATTCAAAAAGTCGCAAACAAGGCTCCACTGATTCTTTAAACCACTCGGTATAAATTAATATTCTTTGTGCACGAAAATGTACATTAAAGGGTAACTGTGAATTTTTTATTATCCATCCAATACAAATTAAATCTAAAAATCTTGTTTGTTGTGCTGAAAAATAAGTCAAGAAATAAATATTTAATTCACCAGATTTTTTTTTAATTCTTTCTGTTTAAATTTTTGAAAAAGGCTAAACTAAGTACTTAAACATTTCGTTTAGTTTTACAAGTTTTTTTCTTTATTTCAAAATAAATGGAATTACATAGTTGGCCATTACAAACCTGTTGTAGAGTTACGGCCTAGCTTCTCGCCTCGAACGACAGAAGATTGTTCATGGCAATCAGTTACTCTCAGAGCTTTTGCCAGAATCTAATAAGAGGTGGTCGCCAAAATAAATATTTTTTCATATTTCTTTCTCTCAAGATGTCAGAGCTAGCCTTTGAACCCGGAGCTCTTGTCAAGTAAGCCAACGCACTAATTACTAGAATACGGTGACCACATTCTGCCAACAATAAGTTTAAAAATCTTATTTTAGAATTAAGAAATTTAAGTTCTTATTGAATCAATAATTTTTGGGTATCTTGCTAATAGCCAATAGGATCACATATATGTTCTTGATGAAGGGAACCCACAAAAAAAATTACGATGAACATTATAAATCGATTTACATTGTAATATTTGCATTGATAGCGAGATCATAGCTTAACGTTTTCAAGCAATGTTTAAATACTTTTTAATCAATCACATTTAATATCAAGTTTTTGTTGTATTAAATTTACTTTAATATTCTTATAATTGTTCATGGTTGTCAATTTAAAGTTTAATTTTTCTTTTTTCTTTTTTTTAATAATTTACTACAAACGTGAACGAATTTGAATGCATTCGTAACCATTGTGCCCTTATTAGCCTTTCCGTTACTGAAGTACAAAAATTCATTAAATCAACATTTATTTCATTTTAATGTAATGCAAAGTGTAAATAATGAATGTAACCTTAATAAATATACAATAAAATTTTATGTAAATATCTTACAAAACACCTTCAGAAAAAGGAAACAAACAAAAAACCTCCAACAAAAACCATTAATATACAACAAAATACCCATCAAAACAGCATTGCGCTATACAAAAGAAATAAGCAAAAGCTAAAAAAAAGTAAAAATTTTTAAATGAAATTTACTGAAAACAGCATCAGCTCAAGGTAGATTTTAAGTTGAAATCACATAAATTTCAATTTGCTTTCATCTTGTATTTATGGTGTTAAAAATTTGTTTTTCGTTTAATTTTTTTTTCCTTCATGCGCAAAAATACCAAAAACCAATTCCATTTTTTTTTCTTTTAAACTGATCTCTAGAAGAGTGTGTCACATAAGCAAAAAAAAAAAAAATAAAGCTTTAAAAGCATTTTGTTTTTTTTAATATTTCAATTTTTGTGCTAAAATCCCTTAATTTTATACGGCTGTTTTGTATATAGTACGGTTTAATATGTAAACTATACAAAAGGCCTTGAACAATTTTTTATGAAAAAAATATATCGTTGGTCTCAGGTAGAAAGGCCCTAACTCGCATTTTTTCAAAACTTACTTTTTTTCAGTAAACCCAATGCATTTTAGAAATATTCCGCTCCTCACAAAGAATGTTTACAATATTATTAAAAATAACGTTATTACAAGCAATTGTACAGCATTTAATAAAAAGTTATATATTAATAATTACAGTATCTGTTGTATTTTTACCGCCTCCTGTAAATTTTAAATTATTTGAGTTAGGGCCTTTCTACCTGAGACCAACGATATATAGAAATATAAGTATTAACAGCAGAAGAAGAATAAGAAACAACAACAGTTTTATAAAAACTGTTTTTTTCTTCTTTTTTGGTAAAAAATATTGTGCTTAAATGGATATCCTTTTAACAAGAAATAATAAAATATTGAAAATATATTAAAAGCGTATGTTCAGCACTTATGAATCATGCATATAGGCCCATTCGTCATTCGGGAGTTTATGTGCTCTATCCGCCATTTCATATTTTTTATATGTATATCTCGAGTTAATGATGCCTTTTTAGGTTTTCGACCCCAAATTTTTCAAGTCTGCAATCCGTTTTGGGATATCTCGTCCAGTTTATAAGATAAATAGCTGAAAACTGATATATAGTGACATACAAAATTTTTGGCACACCAAGCATTGAGACATCTAAAACTGAAAAAGTAGTGCTTAGAAAACGGTTGATGATGAAAAACTATCTTAGTTTGATGATGAATTTACCAAAAATACACACTTTCTCGAACAAAATTATTGGCAGATTTAACGACTTTTGTAAAATTTTATTGACTTGTTTAAGATATCGTCGTGCGGGAGTTTATGTGCTCTATCCGCCATTTCATATTTCTCGAGCTATGTTTATGTTTTTGACACCAAAATTTTTAAAATCTGCAATCCATTTTCGGCTATTTATCTCCAAAACTGGATGAGATATCTTGAAAAATTTGGGGTCGAAAACTTCAAGTGGCATCATTAACTCGAGATGTATAAAAAATATAAAATGGCGGATAGAGCACATAAACTTCAGCACTCTTTAGGATGTATTTGCGTAAGCCGCATGAGCCTTGGACCAAGAGCTGATGAAAACAAAATTAATATTTTTCGCTCTGATGACCCAATACTGAACTTGAAAAACAAAATCTTGCTTTAACAATAAAACAAGGTAGTGGAGTAGTAGTTTTGTGGGGCTTTGTGTCTTATGTAGAGGCTGATAAGTTGAATTTCATGGGCAAAATAATGGCGAAAGTGAAGTATCCTTAAGTAAAGTCTTAAAAAACTGTTGAGAAATTTCGCTGGGTTTCCAGCATGACAATGATCTGAGACAACTCAACTTATATTGTGCATATTTGGCTTGAATACAATGCTTTGCACGAGTTATCATACTCACACAGTCACCCGATCTTACCCCGACGCAACATTTATATGTAGAGTTTAATAGGCAAGTGAAAAAACAGACAATAGCAACATAACTAAACTAAACTAAAGCAGACTCTAAGTGAAGTAAAACGAATTCAAACATAATTTAAATATTTTCAGATGTGGTACAACGTACCACATCTTAAATAATTTAAAAATAAAGTGACCGCTTTCAAAATATGTGCCTCAACTAATAACATGCAAAGCATATTATATATAACGTCAAAATTTAACAAGAAAAACAAAAAAAATTATATTTACAATCAACTATAAGCCCAGTACAGCATTCAGCTAAGATCCCAGTACCAGATCTTAAAGAATTACCCTTTTTAGAAACATACAAGCAGTTGAACTAAATGGTTTTCTTAAAAATATTATTAAATTGTTTTATCCCCAACTGCCATCCGCAATTATTCAGTTAGCAGCTTTAAATTTATGTCCTATTTTTATATGTAAAATATGTATAATAATTAAAAGTTAAGTTATTAAAAATAAACTCAATATAGTAGAAATTAGAAGCATTTTTTGATTGGAAAGTTCGAATATCTGGACAGAAAATGATAAATTATAATAAAACTACTTATAAATAATAAAAAAAATCCTTATTTTCTCGAGCTTAAGGTCTTTTTGTATTTATTAAATATTTATTTCTTTTCAATATTTCGCTGCCCCTTCGTGTTATAAAAAGAACTTAAGCTCGAGAAAAAACAGATTTCTTATTATTTATAAAAAGAGGTCAATAAAGTAATTATATTATTAAAACTACTTATAGTTATGTAAGCTTTTTTAACACAATCCAATTTTTTTTATTAACATATAATCCGTTTAATATACTAAATTCATAGAAAAACTTTCAGGAAGTTTTTAATTACAGTAGAATCCTACAAATTCGAACCGTACAGAAAACAGAACCTGCCATTTCAATATTTTTAATAGATAATCTAAAATTAGAATTATAGGTTCTAATTTTTTGATGTTTTATATATATTTTTTTTTTTCACTGCAAGTTATTTCCGCGTTCATTACAATAAAAATAAAACGGGGAATCATTGAGTTATTCGTGGTGTGCACAAGTAATAAGTTATAAGCGTGTGAAGTTTGATATGTTTTTACAAATTTGGGTCCGTTGATGATTGAAGTGATTTGTTCATACTTGATACATACTGATTTTATGTTAAAAACCAATTCAAAAATAGTGAAAAATAAAATTTTTAGGGTATAAATTGGTTTTGGAAGCTCTTTTTAATACCAAGACACGTTCAGATTGTATTGATATGTTCACGAAAGTTGTTCGTATTTACAATCGCAACAATATTGTCATATATTGTTAGTAAAAAATTCGGGTCCCTGTAAGTTATGCTAAAAAAAGTAAAAAAAGTAAACATTTTTCAAACACTTTTGTAAAAAAGTCCAAGAAAAAATAATTTTTTGCACAAAAAATATTTTAAAATTTGTTCAGTAAAATTTTCACTACATTATTGCCGAAAATAGTTAGGCAGTATCTTTAAGTTTGAGTTAGCTGTTGGCTGAGGACACCTTTTTTGAGTGATGCAGTGATTTTAAAATCTGTTGAGGTCCATTAAAAAATTGGTAGTCAATCTGACATAATCCAGTACAGGGTTTTACTAAGTTTTGGTAGTACAATCAAACCTATACCGTGGAGTTGGTGCATTTTTCTGAAAGTCTTCATTTGTCGCATGGTGTTATAACAAACAAATATTCTCTACCGTTGTATTAAAAACTAATTTGTCTTTCTCTTAGAAATAATATTAATTCTCGATTACCAAATTCATATTTTCGAGGTTTTCGGGAAAAAAGTAAAATTTTAATTTTCTCAATTGAACAAAAAAACATATGCACAAAGAACAAGGATTTCTTATTATGTGTTTGAACTAAAAATATTAAATATATAAACTCAACAAATAATTGGAAATAATTAATTAATTTTACAAACAAAATGAAATGTTAACTACAATCAGGAGCAACACTTGAAAAGATAATGGAAAAAATTATTTAAAATGAAATAGTGAAATTCTGGCCGTAGGCTAGTGTTTAGTGTGTTGGCTTACCCATGCTCTGGAAAAAAGAGATATGAAATAAATATTTCTTTCCGCGACTACCTCTCAGCAGTCTTCTGGCAAAAGCTGATAACCATTAACAAGTTTCTTAAGTCTGTCTTTACGAGTCGACGGCGTTAAACTGTAGGTCCGGATGCTCATGGATAAAAATTGACACACACAATATATGTGCTGCAAGAAGCAAGGCCGTAACCCTGAAACACGGTTGAAATGACTAATTATGTTTGTAATAGTGAAATATTGAATTTAATTTTTATTTGAAAATTGTATTACAAATATAAATTTTGGGTGCTTAATTTTAAATAATAATATTTTTATTTATTTTTTTTAACTTTAATTTTAAAATAAAACAAAAAAAAAACGAAAAGCAAAATCCAAAAACAAAAACAATTTTAACACCATAAACATAAGAAGCATTTTCCCCCTTTTTTCGTTTCTGTTTTATTTTTCTTGCTGTTAAAGTGTTATTTGTAGGTTGATGCTTTTTATAAGCATTCTATACACCTTGATCGGTGCCTGGATACTTAAACTGAAACTGTGTTTATGTGTCTGTGCATTTTGTAATCCATATTCTGATTTTATCACAATAAAAGCATCTCTAGTTTGCCCTGTCTTTACTTTATTCCCCCCCCCCCTTCTTATTCGCCATCAGGCATATCGCTTTGACCAAGAAATGTCTGCTCATACCACTCACTAAACGAGAGTTGATTTTTATATTAAATACCGGCTTCTTATACACTAGTTTGGTTTAAAATGTTTCCATAAAATTGTGTTCATTCTTTTTTTATTTTTGGGCTCAATATTCAGTTCGTTGCTGTTTTGTTTTGTTTTTTTTTTCTGTGGCTAGTAGGGGGCGCATAAAATGTTATGCTTGATTGTTGTTATTCTTGAAATTTTTTGAGACTGAGTACAATAAAGGCAACAGCAACAACAACAAAAAATTCATAATAATGGAATAAAGAGAGTAAAAAAAGGAAGCGCATTAAAGTAATCATTGAGGCGTTTTTATTTAACACGTTGCAAGCTATCCAATTACCAAAAATACAAAAACAAAAACCCATATACAAAGAAAAAAAGTAAAATCCAGCAAAGGTTCACATGTAATTTAAGAGAAAAAACTGAAATTGATAAAACTCGAAAAGGACTAAATAAACAATCTTTAGACTATAAAAGAAATGACAGTTTTAAAGTTAAGCACAAAAAAAACAAAAATATCTGAAACCAGCAACATCAGAATTTTATTTGTTTAGACCAGTTTAAAATTCTTTCATATTTTTGTATTTATGAAAACTAAAGCAAGAAAAGTATAAAATTATTGGCATTATGTGTTGCAACATTGTATCTTCAAATTCGTTTTTTTTTTCTCCGCATACATTTTATTTATTTCTATATTTGTTTTTGCTTATTCTATGACCATTTAAAAACTATTGTTGACCGTTTTTAGTCTGTTGCATAAATTATAATTCTAATAAGTTTCGTTTTTATTTTATTTTTGTAACTCAAGCAGTCTTTAAGTAATCAGTAAACAAATTTCTTGTCTATGAGATTTGCAAAACCTGAGATTATTTTTAAAGCCAGAAATTTGTCAGGTTTCAAAAAGTTTAAGCCGGATGTAAAAATAAAATATGTCCTAAACATGTTACACAAGATACGTAAAAAAATATGATTCCAAATTCCCGAAATGGTTTTAAAGAAAAGTGTGAGTGAAATAGTTGTTGATTTTCCTGTATTCGTAGGGGTCACAAAAACTCTAATGAGATTACGCCAGCTTGGAGTCAAAAAACTGTTCAATTTGTCTGGCGGATATCATATTTTTCTTTGAATAAGAAATCTTTGCAAAAATAATCTAAATATTTTAAATAACTGTTAGTTTTGATATAATTATAGCTCAGATTTACAACTCGTTATTGTAAAAGATTTTCAGTTGCAATTATTGTTTTTTGTTAACGCAAAAAATAGCCCAAGAATTTTATTTATATTGTAAAGTTACTTTATACGTAATTTCAAGTAATACATATGTAACTAAAAATATTTTGTAGAGGCTGATGTATTATAGCTCAGAGAGTTACCTAAATAAAGCAGTATAAAGGCCCAACCATAATGTACATGACAGCTTAAGCAACTGTCAAAAATTAACGAAAAGTCTGTCAAAGGCATAAGTAAATTAAAGAAGACTTTTAAGTGGCCATAATATACTTACATGAACTTAAGATAAATATAACCATTGTGCAATATTTTGTTTTTTTGAGAGTAAGTCCAATAAAAAAGTACCCAAAATAACAGCCCCGTAATTGTTTATTCTATTGAATTTGCACGCAAAAAGACAAAATTTGGCAAATGTTATAATAAAATATGAAAAAAAAGTTACCTAAATTATCTAAAACTTGTGAGGTATACTTTAGAAATATTATGTGCAAAGCATTTGTTCTAGAAAAAGACTTTATTTTAATTCAGCAAATTATACAAACCAATAAATAAACAAACACACACCACTTTTGCAACAGATTTCTGTCATTTGTTTTCAAGCTTTTTCTTTAAAATTTCTACTGAAATAAAATAGCCTCCTCTTGTGTTTTTCAAATTAAACTAAAAGCCAATATTGATCCCTCATCTATTTTAAAATTTTTACGTTTTTATTAAAATATTTAATTTTTTTGTTTCCGTACGGAATATGCGTTTAGTTTGGCACTTTGCTTATGCTATAAACACAACAAAGCTACCGACCATCGACTTCAAGCTGTCAAAAGTAGAATACATGTGTTCATATGAGAATAATTATTTTAGTGGCAACACGACTACCGACCACACGACTACTTTTGTAGCCCGTAGCCAACTTAGGCTAATTTCTATTTTTCTTGGCGACAATAAACAATTTAGTACTGCCAATATAATAAGATGCATGAGAAAGGTGTTTAAAAAACGCAATACATGAAATATATACATAAAAAATGCGAAAATATTTAAGTTGCACCACTAAAAAAAAAAATAATCATTTGTTTACATTTTTTGTTTAGTTTTCATTTACTTATTTCATTTATTTACATCAGTTTTTATTTCATTATTTAATTACCTTTTTAGTTTTCTTAAATTTTTATGAGTTTTCTTCAGACAATTGTTGTTTTTTGCTTCCTCACAATTTCACCTACAAAAAATAGGTTTGTTATATTTTGTTTAGGTAATGCTCAACGTGTCAAAACAGATGTTTGTTTTGTAGCTGTAGTCGTTATTATAATTAAGTAGCTGGCTACTATCGTAGCCAGCGATTTTTGTAATCGTGTGTTCGGTGTTCGATAGCCTTTGTTGTGTTTATATCATTAATCAAATGACATTTGACGAATCCTGACGAAAAGTTTGATTAAGTGCATTATAATTTGTCACAAATGCTTTACATATATTCATGATTCATGCATATTATGGTTGGGTCTTAAGGGCGAGGCCACACAATGAGCGACAAGTGGCTTATTACTGAGCGTCATTTCTGAGTTGTTAGTGCGTTTAGTTGTTAAAATGCCATATTTTTATATTTAAATTTTGGTAATCTATCTTACCATAATAGCGGTCGGCTTTGTACACATTCACTTTTGCCATGTTTATACTTTAACTAAAAATTAGAACAAGTTATATTCTATCAGAAATGCCTCTCATTGCGTGGCCACCTCAATAGTATTCCATATGTTTTAATTTTTTGCCGCTCACCGCTCAGCCGCCTCGACCTAATGTTAACCCACAAAATTTATTATTTAAATAGAGAACTTGACTTAAACTTAAAATCTCTGCAACGTACCAGTATTTTATTTTTATTTTATATTTAGTAACGGTGGATGAAACGGTGACTCAGCATGCATTTGAGGTTTGTCATCACTCCAAATAAGTCAGTTTTGTTTACTAAGATATCAATTAAAACTAATGTGAGCTTCGTCGCTACAAAATATTACATACATACATACATACATAATTGGCCATTACAACCCTGTGTCAGAGTTACGGCCTAGCTTTTCGCAGTACTCATGCTGTGTGTGTTTATTTTTATCCATGAGTACCGGGACGTACAACTTAAAGTCGACTCCGAACGACAGATTTGAGAAGCTTTTTCAGGGCAATCAATTACTCCCAGTAATTTTGCCAGAAGACTTCAGAGAGGTAGTCGCGGAAAGAAATAATTTTTTCATATTTCTTTTTCCAAGATTTTAGAGCTGAGTCAACACTCTAACCATTAGGCCACGAAGACTACGCTATACAATATTGGTTTATGAAATCGAGATCAATGGCAATCGTGTTTCAAAATAGATTTGCACAATTTGGTAGCATTATTCAGGTGTCAGTCTATGCATGTTGAAATGTCCAACCAAAATAAGATTAAGTCACTTGACAACTGAAAAAATGGCTACTAGTTAAAAGTGTTGCCACCTTAAAGCTCTGTACCTATATAAAAAAGCACGCTTTATAAGAATGTAAAAACATTTTCCTGACAACAAAAATTCTTTACTTCTGGATTTTCCTTCCCACTTGCCATTATTTGTTACTTAAAATAAAAAACAAAAGTGAACAACTAAACGAAAATAGTAAACGTTCGGCAGTTATTTTATTAATTAAATTAAAGCAAACATAGTTTGCACTATAGACGTGCAAGAGTATACCATAAAGTATTGCCAAAACAAATATACCATATACTTCTATGTTACTATGGATATAATTGAGAGAACGAGTGTAACCAATATTGTATGCTTTTGCTTTTTCACACACACTATATTCCTATAAACAATAACAGTTGTTTATGGTTTTGAGTTGAGTATGGTATAGATTTTTTTTTTTGCTCTCAAATACTTATTGTCACCATAAGTATTTTCAAAATACTACTGGTGAAGCAAATATACAAGATAGCTCTGATAGTGTTTTTGGTTTTCTTTACTTTTGTGAACTGATCTGAATTCGTGGTTTAAGAGAATGAATGAAAATGTTTAAGTAGGATTTTGCTAAATTTTTCAACTCTAAAAGAATAATAATAAAGTATAAACATATTTATGTATGTACATATAATTTTTAAAAAAATTTTATATACATAATTAATAAATTATACCTAATTAAGATGTTGTTTATGTAAAATTTATTTTATTTCGTTTTTCAGTTGATATAAAAGAATAAATAATTTTTTTTACAAATTTAAAAAAAAAAAACTAAAATTTAGTTATAAAATTTTTTTAATAAAGAAATAAGAATTAATTTATAAATATGTGAAGAAAAAAAAAACGATGCTCAATACTATTAAAAAATTATCAAATAGGACAATCCATCACACAATATTATAGAAATAATCGAAAAATCCCAAAATTTGTAGATAAACGGTTTACTTCAAAATAAAGCAGGTTTGCATTTTATTTAATTTAAATTTAATAATTAATTAAATCATCTCCAGAAGAGATACGTCTACACCGCTTGGTCACTCCAGGTCCCAAAACCGTATCCTCCTCAGACGAAGAAGGCACAGCAGGACTCATCTCTCGAACATTCAGCACCTCGGAGGCCTTAGCCTTTGCAGGCTTCCTCTTTTTACCCATATAGACAGCGAGGGTGACACACAATCAACAAAACAAGCCAAAAATAGTAAAAGGAAACCTATCAATTAATACACACAATACAAATGTCAGCAGAATACCGACGGCGAGAAGCTAGGCCGTAATCCTGACACAGGGTTGTAAAGGCCAGTTATGTATGTATGTATGTATGTAGAATACCGACGGCAGATAGGCAAAATTTAAAAAAATAAAATTTGCAAACAATCCGACAAGCCGGCACCAAACAAAACAATGAAAAACAAGAAAAGGGTTGTAAAATAAAAAACAACAAAAACAAAGAAGACTGGAAAATTTACAAAATTAAAATTTTTAATTTAAATTACTATTATCATATATTAATTTTATTAATTAATTAAATTAAATGAAAAAATATTTTTTTATAATAATTCAAAATTGTAATCAAAACCTACATATAAATATATACCTACTAATATGATTTTAATATTAAGTAAAAAATAATAAAATTTAATAATTTAAATTAAATGAAAAAATATTTTTTTTATAATAATTTAAAATAGTAATCGAAACCTACATATAAATATATACCTACTTATATGATTTTAATATTAAGTAAAACATAATAAAATTTAATAAGATTTTTTGAGACTATTTTTTGGTAAAATTTTTGTAAAACATGCAATACGAATTTTTATTTGCATCGCACAATAAGTTACTTATTGTATTCCACCAGTATCTACAAGTATTTGCTTGTGCGAAACATAGGAAAACAAATGTGTTACTCTCATTTTCTCTTTATCCACTCACACTATATCTGCTACAAATAATAACAATACAAACCTATAACAGAAACACAAAATTACTCATCTATACTCACAGACATCAGTAAGCACACACAAACTTGTACAAACAGTTGTAACAGTGCACGTCTTTAGTTTGCACTAGATCAAAACATTTTCCTGACAAACTGTTTCATTGAGAGTAGCTCTGGTAGTGAATAATTATTTTGTTCGATTTTTTTTTTTCTTTTTCTTTTAAATGTCTGCACTTTTATTTATTAAAAAATAATTGTTACCTTCTTTTGTCATATTAACAAGCCATAAACGCTTAGGATATGCCTCGACACCTTTTAGAAATAATTTGTGCCACAAAGAAAAATAAATTTTATTCTCTGAAACAGAAATTAATTTTAAAAATACAATAATATTTACCTATCCTTATAAAAGTACCAGACTGCAGTTGCACGAAAGAAAAATTCATAAACTTTTTACATGACTCACCCTAAGAGGGATGTTAATGTGGTTTTAGGCCGGTATTGTTAAATTGTAATAAAAAAAAAAAAACTAAAAGCTAACCAAACCTTTAACCAACAACTACTTGACAAAGACGTTTAAAAAATAAAGATGAACTTAAAAGGAAAACAAAATATTACAAAAATATTATCATAATAAAAAACGTATTTAAAGGAACTGGAAAAAAAGTCTATTTGTTTGCTTCTTTAAGTCAAAAAGATTTACCTAAACATGTACATGTTTTGTTAACACTTTTTTGTCTGTAATTTTTTGTATTTTTAATTCGTTTGTTGTTGTTTCTGTTATTGCAGGGTATTAAACAAAAATATATATATTTAAAAACTCATTGTTTTTTCTGTTGTTGTTGTTGCTGTTTCAACTTTTATTTATTTATTTATTTTTTTTTTTTTTTAACTCAACTGTAAGACAACACTCCACTCCAGACAAGTCTCAACAATGTCTGGCAGACGCATGCGTGACATGAATACAAAATGACAGCTGTTTCCACCTATACCTCTTTATACGTATTTAAGATGAAGCAAAAAAAAAATTTCTTTCTCTACTTTTTCTGCTTATTTTACGTATTTTGCAAATAATAATAATAAGAAAAAAAAACAAATTAAGAATAAAAGTGTTGGAAGGAATATAATATTTTTAAGCAACCACAAAAACCGCACAGCAATAATAAAAAACAGTATTGGCAACAACAAAAGCCAACACTTTAAAACGCCACATTCGAAGGATACCCTAACCAAAATATCAAACATAGAGACAAATAAAAACATTTAATTTTAATAATTTTTTATTACTTCATTTCTTTTTTTTATTCTAAGAAACTGCTATAGTTTTGTGTTTTTTTTATGTTTTTTAATATAATTCTTTAAAGATTTGCTGATTTTTAATTTTATTTCATTTTAAATTTTGCGACAGGTGACCGACACCAATGACAATCCACCACAGTTTGATGTACCAGTTTATTCATTTGATATACCCGAAAACGCCCCACGTGGTTATCAAGTGGGTATCATTGCAGCAACGGATCCTGATTTGGGCAATAATGCAGTGGTCACATATACCGTAATCTCTGATTGGGCCAATGATGTTTTTAGCCTAAATCCCCAAACAGGCGTTTTGACATTGACAGCCCGTTTGGATTATGAAGAGGTAAATCAAATTAATGAAAAACATTTTTTTTTGTGTTTTATGTTTTGTTTATGTTTTTCTTATAAAATTCATACTTGTTTGTATTTGTAGATACAACACTATATTTTAGTCGTCCAAGCTCAGGATAATGGTCAACCTAGTCTTTCTACCACATTGACGGTATATTGTAATGTTCTGGATTTAAACGATAATCCACCAGTTTTTGATCCCATAAGCTATTCCATGGAGATTTATGAGAATGTTTCAATCGGAACACCTGTTGTGACGGTTATGGCCACAGATATTGATTCAGGTATTCAAACTTATGATTATTTTCTTACACTGTAACAGATTTTAGTTTTAAATTTTATTTATTACCCTTTAAATTGGTTTGTTTTTTATAAAAACTTCTAAAAACAAATCAAAATACAAAACAAAAAGAAACAAACAAGTGAAGAAATTTATTTTTATATTTAACTTTTAAAACTTTTGATGTTTAGCCTACAATTTCTCGAGAAATTTGAATTTCAAATTCATATGAGTAAAAGCATACAAAAAAAATTAATATTGAATTGAAATATAAATTTAAAAAGGAATAGTGAAAATTAGAACGAGATTATTACGCTTAATTTAAAAAATACTTATTTTTTAAGTGAAAGAATTAAGTAGGACTGGTACGATTATCTGGGCATAGATAATCTTAGTTACGTAGTATTTTTTTTGGCAGCAAGTTCTTAGCCAAATGTGGATGTTCAAACATGAACTGTGCCATAACATCATTCTATTTGCTGTTTATTTTGTTTACATTTGTCCTGAACGGGAAAATAATTTTTTTATGTATTTTACCCTAAAAAATTATTTGCTACTTACATTTCAGTAGATTTTATTAAAAAATAATAAATTTTTTTCTTGTTATATTTCCAAATAAACAACGCGTATATAATTTCGATTGCTCTTTTAGTATCGAATGGCATTTCGAAAGATGGCATTCGATCGAGTACTCGTTATCGAATGCCAAAATCTAAAATTTCGATACACCTTACTCGTTATCGAGTGCGATGATCTCAAATACAAAAATTTCGATTAACTTCATTCGATAACGAGTGCCGCGATTTGGGCCCAGGTAATTAACCGTATAATTAACAGAAAGAAGAGAGTCTTATATTAGACCTTGTATAAGGCATAGTTTTAAACAGAGGATGGCATAGTGCAGTGGTGAGAGCGCTCGCTTACACCACAAAACAACCCAGGTACAAATCCTAGCAGAAGAGAAAAATTAAGAATACAAATTTGCGATATTCTTCCCCCCTACAAGAAAATCCATCTGTGAGAAGCCGCCGCCTTATATTCTACCCTATCTAGCTTTAGCATTTCCATCAAACGGATCAGAAGAAAGCGCCACCCACTAGGAAGTAATAGACGAAACAACTAAACAAGGATCATAACTTTAATTAGCAAAGATCCTCAACACTTCAAAATAGACTAATAAAATCCACAAATGTAGCAATTGCTGTTGGTCATTTCAAGGGTGAATGTATAACACTGGCCTTTCAGTGTTCAACTGACAGTCCCTTGTCTGATTGACAGAAGGCACTTAATACAATGAAAAAAAAAATGTATCTATTAATGTTCAGTTTCAATACAATGCACAGCTTGAGTAGGTGTGTAGCCCCCTCTTAGTATTGGACTTATCTAAAAAAAAAAAAACAAAACAAAAATAAAACTAAACTCGTCTATATTTAATTATGAATTAGCGAATGTCACAAGTTGGGCACAATTCTGATTTTCTTAAGTGTAGAAGGCAGCCCATTTACTCCCCTGAGATTGGTCTTAGACACAAAAAAAAAAATTAGTCAAAAATACTAATAAAATAACGACGAAAATTCTATCAATTAATACATATATATGCAGTGTTCGTCAAATTTAAAAGTCTTGTTTAAACCTTAATGTGTTAAGAAACATTTTGCATCTCCCATAAAAAATGTTGAAGAGTTTTATTTTATGTATAGAAAAGAAAAACAAGTCACCAATTTAACACAATTTTCCTTATTTTTTTTACAAAGCAGATGTCATATATTGCCTTAATTCTCTTATGCGGTGTATCCAAAGAGCAAAAAATCTTGAACAAAAATTACACACTATAAAAGCTGTGGAATAGTTCAGAATCCAGTTAAAGGTGTGCTTTTTAATGGTTGTAACAGTTATTTATACTACTTTTACATAACAAAAAAACAACAACAAGAAATTATAATAATACAACCAAAATTGTTTAGACAACCAAAAGCATTTACCGCATATTTAACCGAATGACCGACTAAAACAACATTTTCTTTTTTTTTTTTTTTTTGCTAAACATTGTTTATAATTTAAGAGTAAAAATATAGTACAAAGAATTGAATTTAAAACAACACAAAAAACTATTCTCAAAGTCATAATAAAGCAAAAAAAAAGAAAACCTCTAAGATTTTTTCAAGGAAATTTTATGTTTGAAAAAAAAAAAATAATAATAATTTCTTGTGATGAAAAATTCAATTTGAAAACAGAAAGATGTTGCAACAACAAAAAGTTGGCAATGAATGAAAAGAGGCACGATTTATGGCTGACACCTTTTTCTTAACATAAATAAAAATAATTTCAATAAAGTTTTCATATTCAAATATAGAGGACGAAGTGTTGTAAAATAAATCTAATTTTGTATACTGTTTCTTTCCTATTGCTGCTTTCAAAACCGCATATGAAAATTTAAGCCAAAAACAGGACTATCAACGAAGTAGTTACACCTTAACATACAAACACAATTCAACAATTTAGTTTTTATTTAAATAAGTGCGGAAACGTAAAAATCTGTTATTGAAAAATATACTTAAATTGACAAAAACTATATATTGTACAACCAAATGATTTAGTAGTTGTTGATTGTACTCCTGTTTAGCCCTTAATATGATTTTCGGTCTTAGGCTTGTAAGACTTCTATCAAAATCTTGGAGTTACAATCATATTTTATTTTATTATTTTATTTATTCCAAATATCGATAGGGGTAGTTACAGCTGTATACCAGATCATAAGATGTATTTTTAACAAGAGAAATCTATGCAACTCACTGTTTTTAAAGTAGCACAGTCTGCTTCTTCTGAATTGAACCAGCTAGAGGTACAAACAAATCTGTTGTAGTAAAAGGCAAATCTGTTTTTACGTAAAATATCAAATCTGATCTGATTGTAGTCGCAGTGGTCTAGTGGTTAGTGTTTTAGCTTACTAAGATAAGAGCTCCGGTTTTAAACCCCAGCTCAGACATCTTGAAAAAAAGAAATATATGAAAAATATTTCAATCAGTGAGTTAAAATTAAAACATACTCTTCTAGTTAGATCAGCAGCAGCAAAATTACGTCGAACAAAATAATTAAGATTATTAAGATGTAAATGTGCTTTTACTGCTATTGTGCATCCCGGCAGACGCCGAAGAGTGTGCACTGTTCAGTGAAGCAGTACAGTGTAGTACAGTGTACAATGAAGCATTAAAGATAAACCAAATCAATCAATTCATCGCCGTTCTAAAAATTGGGATTTTGCCAAGAAGAAATCTTGGCTTTAAAACTTTCGAGATTTTATTTTTGTAAAATTTAAAGCCAAAATACCATAGTACGCCCCACAAATTAATAAGGAATTGCGATTCTTAAATTTGTTTCGAATGAAACCCGTTTGATTCTATATAAATAAGCAGAATTGTGGCATTTAGAGTGAGAAAAATCCACAAGCTTTCGTCGAATTATATGGCTACAGAAATTAAAAAAATAAAAAAGAAGTTCAAATATTATCAACTGAATATAAGTTAAAAACGTAAAAAATTATAAAATGTTTCTTTATCTACTGCGTCCGTGAAATGACAACACAAAAATTAAAATAAACCAGCGATGTCCTTTGATCTTAGTCCATGTGAATAAAAAGAAATGATAACCCAAAAATTACTTTTTAGGTTTTGTATGGTTGTTTTTAAACAACATCCCAAAGCTTTTTAATTAATTACAGTATGTAGCGTTTAGAATATTGTCTACATTTTATGTTCCTTACATGTAACAACTGAGGGCTGCGTTAGTTTTGAACAATAAATAAGATCTATAACTATCTCTAAATTATTTTTTAGTTTCTGTTTTTTTAGTTTTGCTTTATTATCGATTTAAAATATATATTTCTGTGTTTTATTATGATTTAAACTCATGTAACTGTAAAAAAAAAACACCCGAAACAAAAAACGTTGTTACTGATGTGGCAGTCTTTTGGATATCTTTTGGCAATTTTAAAGGAAAAATCTCTTTATGAAAATTCTTTATAAGCAGAAGAAAATGGTCTAACATTTCAAAAAAAAGCTTAAGTTTAAGAACAAATTCGTAATAGAAGAAGTCCTTTGTAAAGAAGTTCACTCTGAAAAATTTTTTCTGTATTAATAAAGCCTTTCAAACAAAAACTCACGTCTTAACATTTTGAAATCTTCTCTAGTTATAACAATAAGAAATTTTAATTATTTTGACAAACTTATCAAAATTTGCTTTGCTAATTTATGGAGCAAAAAGGCATAATTTTTGAAAATTATACACAAGAGAACGTTTGTGGAACAGAAATTGCAAAAACTTTTTAAAAGATTCTCATCAGTTTCTACATATTAGTCATTAAATTTTATAGTTCTGGGGAACATAACATTTTGCAAATTGACGAAATACTTGATAAGTGCAAAATGAAAAGTTGATAAGTTCTTTTGTGGAATAGGGCTATGGTCTCAGTTTTAACAGACTATGGGTTTTTTGATGTGTATGAACTCAAAGGTGAATTCTAAGATAAAAAAGTTTACACATTCATATTCATATTGCCTTATATCTTTATTTATTTTTATGCAATTTATGTAATGAAATCCTCTTTGAATACCGGAATTATTGAGAGATTTTTTCCCAAGAAAACAGATTACAATCTTTAGCTTTGAAATTATTACATTGTTAAATAAAAGTGTTTAATAAATTAAAAAAAAAAATTCCAAACATACAACAACATACTTAGGCATCCTCAAGTATATGAAAAAACTTCTGCTAAATGGTGGTCTACATTTTTTTTATTTTCCCAGAATTAATTACCTTCTCTACACTATTGCTTTCTAAAGTGTTACATGTCTATTGAATAGCGACAAATTCAATTAACCATTTTTCTTTATTTGCCGATACCATTCTAAACATACGATTTACTCTAAATATAAAAAAAGGAAAACGTATGATTTACTTTATACTCGTATAAGTAAACTAAACGATTGTATCAACATTTTTATCAACTTTAGTAGAGGCATTATTTAAGTGTTTTTCTTTTGAAAACCTTTTCGATACCATATATAGGTTAAACTTACATTTTATAGTCGTACCTTTACCTAAAAAGAAATCTTTTTAACTTCAATTGATGTTTGTGATTCACTAAACAATTTATCATAATCATAGACAATAGAATACAAACTCTTTAGTATTCGTACAGTAGTAGCTTTACTTTGAAAATGAAAAATGCATTAAAAGCGAGAGAGAACAAAAAAAAAGAAACACTTTTATATAGAAAAACAAAAATTAAAGAAAGTTTTAAAGGTTAATACAAAAAGTTAACATGTTAATGATAAAAGAATTGCAAAAAAGAAGCAAAAAGGAAAATCTAATGATGCCAAAGTGAGTGGGAGCTTTGAGATGGCCTTTAGAAACTCTAAAAATATGAACTGTTAAGGCGTCATAATTTTCAATAAAATTATCTTGTTAGTTTCTTCTTAATAATCATGCCTACACTCACTCACTGCTAAGTATGTTTTGTAAACAAAAATGAGAAACAACAACAGCAACAAATTATTGAAAAACCACAAAATCCAATAAACTTAAGCAGTTTTAGATTTTTCTTGCTTTTTATTATTTTCCTCTGTACTATTGTTTTTGTTGCTTTGCTAGTCAAGCTTATTAGTAACCCAGTTTTTTTTTTGTTTTGTTTTTTCATTTACTTTTATTCTTATTTTTATGTTTTCTTCTTTTATTTTCTATTCAAGGTGATAACGGTCGTATTGAGTATACAATTACAATGGGCGATGATAATAATGATTTTGAAATATTTTCAAACGGTACTATACGTACGCAACGTACATTGGATCGTGAAACAAAAAGTTCATACAATTTAATTGTAACCGCAAGAGATTGTGCCAAAGAATTCCCCATGATGTATGATGATCATGATAATAATTATGATGAGTTCAGCGATGATAACAATATTGATAATAATGATGTGCAGTTAAAGTCCTATCAGTCAATGCCATACAATTTGCAACGTCAGCGTCGTCAATATTTACAATATCAACAGCAATTACAGTTACAACATCAATTGCAACAACAACAGCAATTACAACAACCATTTGGTAGTATTATTCAGGAGCCACAACAACGTTTATCAGCAACAGTACAGGTAAGTTTAAATGCATGTTTTAATTAAAACAACAAAATGTGGTTTCGAGTTCGTTTTTTATTCTAAAACTACACAAAACTTTGCCCACTTTTATAGGCAAGGTGTTAATTTTTTTTTACTACAAAAACCTTTGTAATATTTTAGAAAACTAATTACACTGGTCAACACATAATAATTCCCCGGTGTATTTTAATTTATTTTCATTCAATTTATCTGTACATATGACGAAAATAGCACCATTTGTTTGTTTCTACCAAGTTTAGTTTATTTTTTAAACACATACAAGCATGATTTTTGTAAATTTTAAATTAATCAGTGACTGTGGTTGGGAAATAAATGTTTTTTATATGATTTTCTGAAATGAGGTGTCAGTATGAGGCCGCGAAAAAGACTCCAAAAGTATCTCGCATCTCCCTCGGCAAGATTACTCGATAGTGCAAATATCCTGGTAAAACGTTTCACCCTTCTCTTCACTGTAATCTTCAAGGTATTGAAGAAAACTCTCCAAATTTAAATGTAGATAATGTAGTTTATACTTATGTTGCACCCTAGATGTTTTAAGTAAGAAAACAAGTCCTAAAATAATTGCAGAGCTACGGCCTAGCGTTTCACAGCAATTTTTACTCATGAATACCCGGACATACAATTAAACGACGGATCCGAATGACAGACTTGTGAAGCTTATTCATGGCAATCAGTTTCTCTCAGAAGAGTGTCAAAAGTTGGTCAAGGAAAGACAAATTTTTCTTTCTTTGTGTCAAGACCTGTCCTTTGAACCCGGAATCCTCGTCTAATAAGCCAACATACTAATATTAGAAAACGGCGACTACAAGACAGTTCTTAGATTTGACAAATTTTGTGTGTTTTATCAAATCTTTTATTTGTGGTCAATTAAAAATACTTATGCTTTTCAGACCAGGAAACCTTTTCGACAGATAAGCAAAAAATTGGCGTTTGTAAAGGGACTTAACAAATTACCATATAATACTCAGCTTTGTACTGGATTTACTACTACTTTGCTTGCCAACAATCGCTAATTCCTCCAGTGGACACACCTTTTAAGCCCAAACCTATGAAAACGGACATATATTACAAGCTGGTTGTTACCCTGAAAAGATATTTAGAATTTTACACTTTACAGAAATTTTTAAGCTATATTTCTCGATTTACGATTGCTATAAAATGTACTATTTTTTTTTGCGTAAGTAAAGATATCTAGGTCAGACGAAATAGCAATAGTTCGGGCAGCCCTATTTGGGGAAATTTCAATCCCTTGCTAAATTATTGAACTTACTGTGATTGAATGATTGAGCATTTCTCTGGACTAGGTGTGAAATCAGAGTCAAATTTTTTTCTTCGTTAATTTTCATCTCCTCCGGTTCAAGTACATAACATAACTTTCTAAAGAACTCATTGCAGTTTGTTTTATTGCTTCTGCTTTAACTTGGGATTTTGAATTTCAAGTAAAAGTCAGTCAAACCAAAACCATTCGATTATGTCGACTGTTGAAATGTTGCAGACTTTGGTTTGCTGCAGGATTTTTTTTTATTGTTTCTGCTTTAGATGATGTTTTTTCTTCCTAAATTTCAATCTCCTTCGATTCTAAGCATGTTGATGATGTTGATGGTACTGGCACTGATCACTGATAAGAGTGTGTTAGAGGCCTCTAAGCGGAAATCAAAGAAAAATGTAACCATTTGTCCCGGTTTGCAGAGTTTAAGCCCTTAAGTCCATACCAAATTAACAGTCATTATAATGATTACTAGGTTACCGCCTAACCATGGGTGTGTCAAACTTAAAAGCAAATCATTTTCCACCTGACCATTGTTGCAAAGAGCCAACACAGTTTTGTCTCCAAGCATTAAAGCACTAGAGAAATTAAAACACGCAGTGTTAACCAAGTCCGTGGTCGATTTACGATACTTTACAAAGATATATTCACCTTTAGTTGCACAAAAATTGCCTGGATCATTTAAACAGTGTCTTTTCATTGTGACGTGTACTAGTCTAAAGCATGTACCGATACCTTAAACGTGAGTAGTAATTGAAAAATCATCAAATCTACAGCTGTTGAACAAATACTAGTGTCAGTTTTGAAAGCACCACATCAAATATGATAGTAATCTTCCTTTTCGCTCACTATTTTATTTAAAGGAAGTTTTATCTTGAAGTCATACGCCGCATGCGATAAGCAATACTAAAAAACAACCTTCGCAATTGTGGAAAAATAAATCATGGCATTTATCACAATAACACACTTGCTCACTCGTATTCCTTGTTTCAAATTCTTTGATCGGAAAGAATGCTGTATTTACTAGATTTGCCCCTCTGCAACTTTATCCTGTTCCAAAATTTTAAAAACCCCTTAAAGAGGCAGAATTTTACGACGACTAAAGAAATAAATATCGAATTAAGGCAGTACCCAACAGTTTATTTCAGAACTGTTTCGAGAATTATTTATAAAAATCGCTGCTGCAAGTGTTTAACATTTAAACGAGAATTCTTTGACAGGGACAAACTAGAAATTGATATAAAAATTAATCTTTTTTGAGAAAGTTATCATTCGCCTTTTTTATGTAGACCTCGTATATCGATATACGTATGTGTGCAGTTAAATGCAATAAAAAAAATTGTAATTATTTCAATACATCGATTTGTTTTGTTCAAATCCCTGTACAATTTCATTCCAGTCCCTGTCTAGTGGCTCTCTGTTAATAAAGCATTTAAAATTTTAAAATTGTTTTATTTCGTTTTTTTTTTCCTTCTTGTGATTGTGTCTCTTTAACCTGAGAAATATATAAATTTAATTATTATATTTATCAGGTCAGATAACGGCAGATGAGCGATGGCAAAGTCAAGTTAAACACATTAAAAATTTTAACACATTAATTTAATACTTTAAAGTAAGTTTGCTTTCCTCATCTTCGTGTGTTTCTACGTTTTTTTTTTATAGTAATTCATTGCAGGATTTAGAGAATACTCAATACCAGAATAATAGAAGAACACAGTGGCAAAAAGAAAAAAATAAATAAAAAACTTAAAAGTAGAAAGAGAATGTTTTACTGGCTTAAAAAGTGGCAACAGCAAATAAATGATAAAACATTACTTATAAAATTGTGGGTAATAAAATTAAATTTGCATTTAAAGCCAACATCATAGCCAACACAACAATCATATTGAATTGTTTTATATATATGGTACTCGTAGATTTAGAGGAAGAACTTTTAGACACCGAAAAAAAAAACTAAAAGAAAAAGAGACGGAATTTTACCAACATCAGTTGCAAAAAATCTCATTTAATGATCCAATAGTAAACTGAAGAAATACGAAAAAAAGAAAATTAATGATTTTTTGAAGTGTCTGTAAAGGTATGTAGTTAATACATGTAATTGTTGGTATGTTGTTGCAAGATAAATAAATCTGTACTAGTAAAATATAATGGGAATTTAATTACACCCTACATCACATATAAGTAAATATGTTTTACATACCTTATACCATACCTGTGGCTGGCACCAACTCATCAGGGAACTTTTTCCACAATAAGTTTATTCAAACTCTGAGTTCTTATTTTAAAAATTTTGTATAACACAACAAAAACTGAATCCTCTAATGAAAAATTTTATTAAAAAATTTCATTATTCTCATTTAATTTATATTTTAATCAATAACTCCTTTTACAAATCCAGCAGTTTAGGAGGGAGAACCTCTTATTTTTTTAAATTAAGATCTAGAAGAACCGCAAATTTTTATTCTTCAATTTTCAATCCCTTGCTGGCATTTGTACCTGGGCTGTTTTGATTTGTATGCGAGCACTCTAACCAGTATGCCATGTACACCACAACTACAGACACTGATCAACAGTTTTAAAATAAAGGGTTTGTCAAAATTAACGTAATCTCTGAATTTTCCGCCATTTGTGCAGAAAATTGACGGCAACCCTGAAAAAAGAACAGTTTGACAGCTGAGAGTTTTGAGGTGAGAAAAATTAGAGGTGAGAAAAGAAAACTAAAAAATTTTGCAGCCAGCTTCTCCCATCCTTTTTGTTTTTCGTTTCTGTCTTTATAGACATCACTTTGACTTTTCCATATGTCATTTTCATTTTGTAAAATTTCAATAAATTCTAACAAAAATTGTTTGCTTGCCATCTCCGCAACCACAAAAAATATTTTCACTTTTCGTATTTTTATTTTAATTCTACTGAAATGAATATTTTGGCGTTTTATTGTGAACTAATTTAAAAATTTTTTTTAAATCTTCGCGCACAAACCCATACACTTTGGTACAAATCACAATATATTGAAAAATTTTAAATTATTGTGATTTGTTGCCATATAGCCCCATTAACATGTAAAAAGACGTCGAACACAACAAATCATAATCACAAAGCACTAGTGTGGGGCCACCTTTATTGAACAATATTTTAGAAATAATAAGTGATTGACGTCCGCAATTCGAAAATTTTAAATAAAATATGGTCAAAATAGTTTTTCCATCTTGTGAAGTGTCAGAGATTAATTGAACAATTCAGAAAAACTGAATAAGCTGGAGACGATAACTACAGCGGGCGTCCATAAATAAGCCGTTCAAATGTCATTATCGAAGTAGTGTGGAATAGTGTAAAAACCCATGAAAATTACTTCAAGGATCTGGACAAGAATTGCAAACTTCAAGAAGCTTCCTACAGCATATACTTAGAAAACGTCTGTGTTTCCATGTTTATAAAATTCAAATAACACAACAACTGTAGCCTAATGACTTATGTTTTTGCTGATAATCCTAAGCTTGAAAGCATATTTTCTCCTCGATGGCTTTGTCATTGGCCAAAATTGCTGGGTTTGGGATCCGAAGAACCCACGTGTGATCGGTGGATAACGAATTCACCCAAAACATATGACTGTTTGGTGGAAATTTTTATCATATATTTTAAAAGTAATGTTCAGTTTTCAGTACACACTTAAGAAGCTTGTTCATGGTAATCAATTACTTTCAGAGTTTTTTTTTTTTTTTTTTGCCAGAAGACTGCTAAGAAGTGGTTACCGAAAGAAATATTTGTTCATATTTCATATTTCTTCTTGCAAGTTGTCAGAGCTGGGGTTAGAACCCGCACCTCTCGTCGTAGTAAGCCAACACAATACTTACAAGATTTTTATTTTGTTAATAACATTTGAATTTGTAACACACATCTTCAGGATGTGTATGATATCACTTAATGCTGTCTGCCTTTTATAGCTCACTAACTTACTTTTTTTATTTCTTTGATACAATCTATCCTTTTTATACAGCAGAATAGTAATAGTCAAAGTGCTGTAAATAAAATACGTTTCTGTGACACCAACACCACTACTCAAAGTACTCATTTAGATTTAAATGTATTTTCTAATTGTGAACAATTTATTAGAAGAAAATAATCAAAAGAAAACTACTGCCACATATACAACAAACTATTGCCGCTTAAATGTAATAGATAGTAAAAAATTTAAGATTTTTTAACACACTTACATAAGTACTACAATTTTGAAGAAAGCATATTAAGTTCTTTGAAGAAATATGTAATGAAAAAAAAAAATAAATAAATAAATAACAGACAATAATATGATTAGAATTTAATTTATTTAAAATGCAATGCTAAATTCCAACAAATCAGTTACTTTTTTATATTCATAAATGACATCAGTTTCATTGTAAAAAATAAGAATACCATAGAAGGTGAAGAAATCATGTCTGTAGAATTTAAAAAAAAACGCCTTCTCCCGAAATAAGTCAATTTTCCAAGATTTTTATAGTAAATATATAATTTCCTTGTCCTTCTTTTGCTCTAATCCCCGTATTTGTACGACCTTTGGAACGCAAGATATGCAGTTGACTAATCGACCTTTTACAGACTTTCCCCCAATTTCAATTTGACAAAACGACTTCTTTCAGAGAATTAAGAATAATTTGAAAAATTGAATGTCTGTAAAAAATTTTATTTAATTTTTATTATTATTTTTTACTTCTTTGCATATTGTAGGGAAAAATATAAGTATTTTTTTTTTTAATAAAACCGAAATATATTTTCCAGATCAACTTCTGTCAACCTTGTCAACTTGTCTTGATTAAGCGATTAAGATAATTTTCAAATTTAATCAAAAAAATTTTAACAAAACGACTTATATGGTGGAAGCTAATTTTTTCCTTAAAATCAATTTAACACAAAGTCTTAAATTATAATTTTTTGTCGTTTTAAATAAAACCATTGCTTCTTTATGCCTGCATAGGGACCCCTACTCGGTTATTGCAGACTCATTGAAATCGTTTCGGGTAGTTTGTGGATATTGTTTGATAACGGAATCGCATCATTAGAGAATTATAGAATGCTGGATACTTGTGCAGCTTTGATGCGAAATAGGACGAGGCGCCTTAATGATTATCAAATATAGAATAGGGAATTGTCAATCTTGGAATGGAATGAAATTTTAAAATTCATCAAAGCGGGCAAACTGGGGTTGATAGTATATCGGACTTCTCCCTAAATTGAGTATCTCGCATATGAATGAATAAATAAATGAAATGTTAACTAAAGATGTGAACTTCTAAAAGTAACCGCCATTATAAATAGTTGATTATTTTGTTTACCATATACATAATTACGAAAGGAAATACATTTCGAATAAAAATTTACTTTTATATACACAACTTTACAGCACTTATACGTTTTTTTGAACATTTGTGTGGGAATGAGATACACCTTCTCACATGGAATAATCAGCTTCTTGTGGTTTATAAAGAATTAATTAAACTATAATAAATTAAACTGTGAAACTGAATTATTTGTTCACTGATCTAATGATATGTTTTATTCAATTAATTAACATATACTTATTTTTCTTTTTGTTACTTAATTTTTTTTATTATTGTTGATAACAATAATTTTGAGAATATTTGTTAAAAATAAAATTTATTTCTGGCATAATTTTTGCACAAAATGACAAAAATAAACATAATGAAACTATGAAATCTAATAAAGTGATTTTAATGAAACTTATTAATTGCATCTATGAAATTTCATTCAGTTTATGAAATATGGGCATTTCCTGGGGTCGCGAACGTACGTTCGTACGCTTTTGATGTACAAGGAACATGGAAGAAAAACTTTTTCTAACATATTTTTTTGCGATTAGATAACATTTTGGAAGCTCTATGTGTAGTGTAAAAGATGGATTTCATCGAGTTTAAGTTTTCATAATAATAGTTATAAACACATGGTCACGAACGTACGCAAAATAGAAGTCAACTTTGGCTGGCAGTAGTGAAATGTAAAATTCTGCGAAATGGAACGGAATATTTAAAAGCGATTAATTTATTTTTAAAGCATACTAATGTAGGTCTCTATCCAGTATTTTCACAATAAAATATCTCTATTGGTTTTTGTTTAATTGGCTTAAGTATCGGTAGCAAACGTATGATATTTCCATATGTTTTTTTTACTATTACCACCATGCATTTTCCCATAAATATCTTCAAATGTCCATAATTAAAACTTAACACTCAATTTATAGCGTATAGTACCACTCATAACAAGAAATATACCAATTTATTTAATATGAAAAAATGAAATCTTAACAATATTTATGATATTTTTTTTTATTGAATTGGTTGTTGGAGCCGTGCTTTATTCAAATACCTAATCACAGAAAATAGAATGAATCATTCTGATACCTGGAACATTCGGTACATCATTCCATTTTTACAGAAAAGTAGGGGACATCTTACAAATTTTATCAGCTCCAATGTATATTATATTAATTCCAATAATGTGGTGATGGGCACAGTTGTAAAAAGCCAAAGCATTAGTTAAAGTACTGTTTTTTGTTGTAGTTATTTGAAAAACCTTTCTGTTTACAATCGCTCCAACGCCTGAGACGGCACCTTAGGCAGGTGGTGTTGCAAAGAAATACCACTCAAGTGTTTTAAAAGCAAATATAGCCAAAGCTCCAAAAAATAAATTTATTTTTGAATTAAGAGCTACTTCCGTCCGAGAAAATCAATATGTTTTGAAATTTGCCATGTTGATCTATAATTTCTTCAATAAACTACGTTATAAAAAAGTACACATCGACTTTGAATTTGTTCTATAACCTTTTTAGTTTTTTTTTAATGCTAAGCGTCGTTTTCGCATCCTCTCAGCATATTTTTCCCGTAAAATGTTTAATTTTTGTGAATCGCTTTTTGATTTTGTTTTTCACTTTGCCATTTATCACATGTTTTGCCCATCTACGAAAGTATATTATCGTGTAAAGAAAATAAATATAAGTATACATTGTTTATGAAAAAATTTACTTATGGTCGCGAACGTACGAAACTTTGCAAGTAAAAAAAAAAGTTTATTTAATTATAACACTGAAGTTTTTTTCATGTACAAATTAGTGACACCAAACTTAATTAAAATATGTTATGTCCGACCCCTGCACAGTGTGACTTTTGTCACTTTTGGAATGCCAAAAGTCGTTACAGTCAAATAAATGTAGATATGGCAATGAAATTTAGCAATAATAATAATGAGATCGATATAGCATTGGACACAAAAAATGGGCGTGGTCCGCCTACTTTTTTCGCCACCCCCCAATATAAGGTGTATTTTCAAAATACCGTAATTTCTAATTTAATAATACTTATTGAGTCGGAAAGAAATAAAAATAATTTAAATTTCACTAAATTTTTAGATACACACAATTGTCTCCAATTAATAATTGTTTTGAAATGATTAATCTATATTTTTGAAAACAAATTTAAATTTCATAATAAAAAAAGGGAATCTGGAAATAAAATAATTACTCCGAGTCAATATCGTTTCCATATTCCGGTACGGATAATAAGCCAATAACTTATTGTGGTAATGTTCGTCGCTTTGTCTTAGTCGCTTTCCGTAAGCTGCATATAAAGGGGTCTGACGGTATAAGTAATCTGTGCAACAAATCCAAATTACTTTCAATTCTAGATGTTTTTCGGGTAAAGAGTCCTCGATAATTTCTTGCATCTTTGTTTCTGGACTCTTGAGCCTCTTCAGAAAGTTGACCAATAGGAAGAATGGAAGACGCTATCACATCCCCATTTTATATTTGCATTGGAGATGTAATTTCTCAAATTATTGCGAGATGTATTTGCCCCAACATCAAGAACATAGTCTGACAAGTGGTCCACATCTTTTCCAATAATACTGCAAATATTATTATGTACGGCATCATCTGTGTTTTCTCTCTTGCTTCTGAGCCAAACCTCAAAGAGCGCATTTCGTGAAACTGCCATGTTTCTTTTTTTTCGAAAAAATTAAAATATCGCAAAAAGGAGCAAAAAGAAGCAAAAACTTGTTGTTGAATCTGAAACTAGATATATGAACCTTCGATCTCCACTTAACAGAATTCTACAGAATCATGCAAGTTTTTCTCTATCGAAAAACAAAAATTTTTGGAAATCCCTCAATTTTTAGTGATTGAATATTTTCATTGATTAAAAATTAAAATAATAACTTTAAAGCTTCAGAAACTTAACAGCCTTTATAGAAAAGGTTACAACTTAATTAAAGCAAAAAGACTTTTATAAAAATATTTTGCCAAAAAAAATAATGCCACCGCAAAGTTCAACAAAAAATTAAAACTATAAACAGTTTTACTACACTTCTCACAGTAACACAAGTTTGATAACTGTTATCATGTTAACTGTTGTTTTTTTGTTTTGTTTTGAGTACATATTCGTAGAACATTTATTATTTTACTTTTGGCATCCTAAAAGTAGCAAAAGTCGCACTGTGCCCTGTGGACGTTTGATGCAAAGCAATTACAATAAAATTATGTTTTCGGTCGCGAACGTACGAATAAAACTTAGATAAGATACAAATTAAAAATTAACCGTTAATTAGTTTTTTGTTCTCCATACACATTTTCCTTCTTTATTAATTTGAAAAGAGAGATTTTGGAGAAAGAGTGCAAACATAACATATATTTTGCATGTAAAATAATTGAATATAAAAATGTCTTTAAAAATAGTTTAAAAAGAAAATATAATATTTTTCAGTTTCCAGCACAATTTCCTCAAGTAAACATTCTATTATAAAAATATAGACCATTTTTTATATTTATTAACAATAAAACGTGATTATTGTCAACATATTATTTTTCGATCTTGGTTGACCTTTCTGTGGAAATGCCCATATAACATTAGATTAATGAAAAAACATGGTATGAAAACTAATGAAATTACTTCATTAAAATAATGGAGCATTATTCTTTCAGTGTAGAGGGTTAAACAGCAAGGACTCAACTGACTATTATAAATAGTTGATTATGGACCTTTGTTTTTTCTGACTGATATCAGATACAATATTAATCAGTTTAAATGAAAGGTCAACACACTCTTTTCCCCTTACCCTCACATTCTTCTAGATCAGCACAATGTAGTGCATGAATAGGGGCCATCCCCTGAGTGCACACCTCAATCAAAAAAAAAAACTCACATCATAAGTATCCGTAAATTGAGTTTCAATAAAAGAAGTCATTAAGCTGTAGAATTTAATGCATATGCCCAATATTATAAAATCTTATGAATAATTTTTTTAGATTTTATTTAAGGAATAAGCGATTAATAATAAAGTTGTTAAATTGTTGTAATAAAAGGCAAGCCGCCTTAAAAAGGGGTTATAAAACAAAAAATTAATAAAATAATAAAGCTGTTGAAACAGTTTAAGAAATAAATGTTGTGCTCTGTTTGCAAAATATATCAGTAAATTGGAGAATAAATGGTTCAAAGCGCATAAGAGCCATAATTTTAATTCAATTATAAAAAGGCCAAATTTAAAAGCATTCAAACTCAATATCAATAAAAATATTAAAAAAAAACAACGAAAACCTAAAGAAAAGAGAAAGGTGTTTTCTTCCCTATAAACGGCTCAATATCTACAATGTAGAAAATTAAATAAAAAAAATTAAAAAAAAACATGTTTAAGATTACATGTATAAGTAGGTATATCCACTATATACAAAAGGGTTTATTTTTTATTTTAATTCTCTGTCAATGTTCCTTATTTGTGTTATCCAACCAGTTCAAATATTATTACAATTCATTAAACACTGTGAAGAAATAAATAAAAATAAACTGCCTGCTCTACAAATGTTTATATCAATGCAATATGTTTAATATTTTACATCTTTTAAAGACTGTGCTAAAAAAAAACTTTTGCATTTTCAAGTTACAATTTTATTTTAAACTTTTTTCTTAATTTTTTTTTCTTTGTTACCATAAGATGATAAGCCTGACAACATTAATTTTAAGTAAGCAGAAAAAGAAATGTACAACAATAATGTATCTCGGGATTTTTTTTTACACTCGGCAACATAAATCTGCGTACTCACTCTTTAACACATGTAATCTAAGTTTACATATGGCATTAGGAAGCACCCTTTTAAAAGGAAGTGTTTCTTTTGCATTTGTGTAGATTTGCAATGACTTAATACAACGGCAAGGAACGCATACTAGGCGGGACTTTTTATCAATTTTTTTGCTTTGATAACAGAATACCGATACTTTAGTTTCTGTCATTGACCTCGATATTTTGTTTTCAAAGAACAATACTCAGGGGAGAAAACCCCCACTAATGCTGTGCATTGTATTGGAATCGAAGGCGAAAATAGATTGAGTATTTTTTCTTTTTCTATTAAAGGCGTTTTTTACGTTACACAGTATGGCGATGAGACAAGTTGCTGTCAATTGATCACTGCAAAGACCAGTGTTATACCTTTTATTTATAATATTTGCATTCTGGAACATTCTAGAACGCAGACTTATTTGGCCAAGTGTATATATATTCTTGGTAGAGCAGCAACACCATGCTCGTACTCATATAGTAGAATACTTTACTTTTCATTTACCTTTATCAATACTCATTTATTATGCGTATTGTTTGTTGTTTGGAAAAACATTTATTCATTCATTCAAACATTCCTATACACTTGCATGCATGCATGCATACGTTGATTTTTGATTAAAGAACAAAATACAACAAATGAACTGAAATGAAATGCAATTCACAGAAATTTCGCTGCATTGCATTACAATATTTGTACCAGAAATTTATGTATTTGATAAAACAACACAAAAAATCATCTAAAAGATTTGAAAAAGTACTAAGAGCTGAGTTTTGTTTTTGTTTCTGTATTGAAGAAGAAGCAAAGTTTAATCTGATATTAAGTTTTTAAAATAACGGTCAGTTTTTTTTTATAAAAATGATTAAGTTTTTTTTTGCCACGAAATCTTATTAATATGATTTAAATCAGTTTTCGGTTAAAAAAGAAACCTACGAGTGTTTTATATTAATTATGTTCACATGGAGGTGTATTCCTTTTTAGGGATTGTAAATTTTCAACAGTATATTAAAATGAAAAGTTATAAAAATGAAAAATACTTTTCAAAACCAATAAATAAGTATATACATTTTGTTGATCAAATTTGACTTTTATTAAGTATACTGCAGATATAAAATATGGACAACCAAGTAAGAAAGTTAAATTCAGCCGTACTGTCATTCTATAACACAATTTTATTTTAAAGAATATCTTTCAGGCTTAAGGCAGCATATAATGTTTGCAAATTTACGTACAATACTCAAAACATTTTTTTATTCTAACAGTATAAACAATAAATGGGTAAATTTTTTTGCCTACTAAGCGTACAGCAAAATCGTAATCTACGGGAAATTCTAAGAGCTTTTCCCAAAGAAACCATGGTTCTAAAATCAAAATCGAGCTTCCGGTTTTTTAAGAAAAAATTTGGTGCTCAGGTCATCCGAAAATAATGCTATATTTTTGGAAGTATTCATTGCAATTGGTGAATAGTTGACCTGTAACGCTTGAAGAGGGCTTATTTTAAATTAAATTTTCTCAGCTTTCTATATCTGTCCTCATTTATCGAAAATTATATACCCAAATAATGGTTTTGGAGGTTTATGTCAAAATAATAATAGTTTTAGGTTTAGTTAAGCTCGATTTTGATTCTAGAACCATGGTTTCTTTGAAAAAAGTTCTTAGAATTTCCCGTAGATTACGACCTTGCTATACGCTTTGTCATGTTTTTCGGTCCCGAACAAATTGACCTATCCTAATAAACACTCTTTAAAATCCCTACTAAGAGGAATAGAAAACATTACTGCTGTTCAAGAAAGTATTCAAATCAAACCATCAACCTCAATTCGACGCTGTGCTTAGAAACTTAGTCTTCAAAGAACAACTTTGGCCACAATATTTCACAAAGATTTCCATTTGTCTCCATTTAAGACTCAGTTGACACAAGAGCTTCTTCCAAAAGACTTTTTACGCCGCCGTACATTTGCCAATGACAACCTTGATTTTCATGAAGAAATCATAATGATTGACGAGGCACATTTTCATTTGAACGGAAATGTGAATAAACAGAATAGTCGTTTCTTGGAAATGGAAAATCCTCCAATTAGTCATCAGTCATCTTTGCATCCATTAAAGTGACAGCCTAGTGTGCAATTTGGTCAGGACAAATCATTGGACCTTACTGAAAACGGCGTAATGGTAACTGTCAATGGGGAGTGATATCATCATATGATGGAAAACTTTTTAACGCCACAACTGCATGTTTTGGGCTTGACTAACATGTGGTTTCAGCAAGACAGTGCCACATCGCAAACAGCCGTGATAACAATGGAACTACTGCAAAACCTCTTTCCACAACAAGTTATTTCAAGGAATGGTTTTCCGGACTTCTTTTTGTGGTAATATCTGAAAAGCAAAGTTTATGCAAACAAACCAGAAACTTGATGAAATTAATAAAATACCGTGTGTGAGAATGTAATAAAAAATAATCTCAAAAGGGCTCGTATTTAATAGAGAAAATAACGTCTGTGAAGGAATTATACACGAGGCGAACTGAACATGTACGAGTATTCAACCCCAGCCACGGTATTCTCATAAGTGTTCTTTGTTATTTAGTTCTTTGAGTTCTTTAATTTTTTCTATATACAACTTGTAATAAGCTAGTCGAAGTATTGTCAAACACACAACATTTTATCATAATCTCTGTTCTTCCCCATCATACATACATACAAAATTGGCCATTACAACCCTGTTTCATAGTTACGGCCTAGCTTCTCAAAGCACCCATGTTGTGTGTGTCAATTTTTATCCATGAGTACCGGGATCGACAATTTAAAGTCGACTCCGAACGACAGACTTGAGAAGCTTTTTCGTGACAATCAGTTACTCTAAGAGCTTTTGCCAGAAGGCTGCTAAGAGGTAATCGCTAAAAGAAATATTTTTTCATTATTTCTTTTTTTAAGATGTCAGAGCGGGAGTTTGAACCCCGAGCTCTTGTCGTAGTAAACCAATACTCCAACCACTACACTACGGCGACTACAATTTTATTTACATATTTTATATCACACTTTTTCTAACATTTGTTTTTCTATAAGAATTTAAAGCAAAAAAATTTGTGCTATCATAAGGCCCATGGCACTCTGACTACAAAGGGATATTTATTTAGATGATTGTGAACAAAATTTCAATTTCTTTCTTTTTTTCTATAAATTTTTTCTGTTATTACACTTTTTACAACAACAAAAAGAAATTTTGTGTTGGTAAAAATTGTAGTTGTTGTAATCTTACAGGACAAATTTGCCGTAATAAAAGTTTCACACAATTGAGAAAATGTGAGTTTTATTTAACGGTTTGATGTGTGGTTATGGCACTTAAAAAATTCGCAGCAACAATATTTTCGAAAATTAGGTTAATAAGTTTTTTTCGACCAGAACCGAAGTTGGTTCACAACTCATAATAGGAGACTTTATTTTAAATAAAATATTGCAAAAAAATTCTGACTACTATTATTATTTTTTCTTTAAACAAAGGAACAAAATGGCAATATGAATAGATGTAAATAAAAAAACTTAACTATTTTCCCTTTACAGTCAGCTAAAAACCTTTTTTTTATTTTCTATATCTAAAGCATATAAAAGTATGCTGCGTTCTGATTTCTTATGTTTGATGCCTTGAAAGTATTCTAAAACCTTGCCATTTGCAGCAAATGTGTGCAAAGAAATCAAAAACTCAAACATACAACCGTAGAGCAGTATGTTGTAAAAATTAATGTTTGTAATTTATAATGCAAGTAAACAACAATGTTGCAAGAAACGTTTATTAAGCAGCTCCATATAAGTCTATAGAACAAAATAAATATATACAAAAATTTAAATATTCTACGAGTACTCGTAGTAGAAAAACTTCAACAAATTGCAAAGATATGAATTGTTAACACAACACATTTGATTCAAGAAAGTGAGAGAGAGGATAATATAACAAAATAGAAAGAATAATAATAATACGAAAAAACATAACAATTTTATTAGTGATGTTCTATTTATGCAGAAAGGCACCTTTAATTTGCTGTTGAGATTTTTTACAAAATTCTTTTTAACTACTAGAAGAGGTCTTTATTTAAGAGACACTGTATTAAAAAGATTGAACGGTAACAGCGGTTTTTATGTTTAAAAAATATCTGAAAATGGGAGAAGTTTGTACACCCCTAAGAGTACTGCATACATACCTATGCAGTCATACATCAATATGACTGTTAGAAGTTAAAAAAACCAAATCAATATTTGCGCTTAAGATCTAAAACGGGACGGAATGAAATTAAAAAAATTGGGAAACAGACGAAAAAAGCATATTACATACGACAACAATTTGCAATAGAGTTTTTGGTCAAAATATAGTAAAGCTTAGCAAATAAGGTCAGAACAGAGGGTCATTCTGTATTTTAGTGTAAATTGGAATTCTATAGAAGGTTTCTAAATATTATTATATCAGGTTTTTGTGTCAGAAAGAAGTTCTATGCAGATGAAATAGTTGCTTTACAACAGCTAATCCACTGAAGACGCTCACCATTCACATTAAACATCCACCACTGGCTCTTGAGTGGACAAATTTTCAGCAACTTTTTCATCAACAATAAAAGGCGCAATATATACAAACCTCTATGAAAAAAAAAAGTTACAAGATTAAGGCCCATTATTACAACTTGCCGTTAGTTAAAGGCAGGATTTTATCGGAGAGATAAATCGCTTTCTGTTATTACAAATAAATTTTAACGTAAAGTGATCGATAAAGTTTTTGGGAAGATTGCCTTACCTTTAGGCTAAAGTTAACTTATAATAACAGAAAGCAATTTATCGGTCTGATAAAATCCTGCCTTTAACTAACGGCAAGTTGTAATAATGGGCCTAAGAGACTCGCCAGGAGACTTTTTTCCCAAGATGGTAAACAAAACTATAAGTACAGTTTTTCTCAATAGGGACAATACAAAAGTAGAGCGACAGGAACAGCAAACGAGGACATATTTCTTGCAGATCTTGTGACATTTCTCTTCAGTAAGGTTTGCCTTTGCATGATGGAAAGATATACATATGAGCCAACAACAAGTCGAAATTATTAAAATTTAGTTTATGATCGTCATATTCGTCCTAGCAGATCAACAATTGAGCGTCTAGTGGAAAAATTTGAATCTACAGGCACAGTAAAAAATGTTCCCGTGCAGGTGAGATAAAGAAGTGCCCGTAGTGTCGAGAACATTGCTGCGCTGAGGCTTCAGTTGAAGAAAACCCAAATGCGTCTCTCAAACGTCGTTCTCAAGCGTTGGGCATCGTTGTGGCGAATTTTGCGAAAAGATCTTGGCCTACATCCTTACAAGATCAAATTGACGCAAGAACTGAAGCCGCTTTACCACCACAAACGTCGTATGTTCTTGAATTGGGCTGAGAAACAACTCGAAAATTATTCGGTTTTCATCGAAAAATCATCTGCAGCGATGAGGCTCATGAAAAAATCCGATACTTATGTTCAAATTGTTATAAACTAAATGAGAATCATATCCCATTTAGTATATAAAAATCAAACAAAAGAATTTATAAAGCAATATATTTCGGTTTTTTTTTTAAATTAAAATTTTATTTTTCTGTTCTACCACAGCAATACATTTCATATTATATTGAATGTATTTGCCTATATGGCGTAAAATATGTTTTGTTTTTTTGATAGATTTGCTTTAAGACAAGGAAAATTGTTATTTTCATCAAACAAATTATTGAATTATTAAAAATTAATTAATGCCCATACTCACCTTGCAGTCAATGAAGTTTGTAGCCTCTTTCACATTGGTTGCTACTTTTTATACGAGTGTAGTCACCGCAAACAATATCGATGGCGATAAGCTGGTTTCGACAAAAGCTTAGAATTTGTGACGTCTAGACAATTTTCTGTTTGAGAACAAGAAGGCTCTGGTTTATTTGGCGAGACCACTCTAATGATCTGTATTTACCATTCTAGAAAAAAATATTTCTAGGATGAGTTTAATTTGTTTATTTTACATTTTCACAATTTAAAATACATTTATTTTGTAGGGAATATGTGTACTAAACTTGTTTTTTTTTTTATTAAGGAGTTTTTATTATTCTATTCTTTCTTATTTTATTACTATCAGAATAATGTGTGTAATTTTTAATAATTTTGTATTATCATTTTTATTGCACATTTTAGGTTACTGTCATCCTCAAAGATGTAAATGACGAAGCGCCTGTTTTTGTGAGTTCAAATATAACAGAAATTCTTGAAAATATACCTCTGAATACAGTGGTTATGGTGGTGAAAGCAGTCGATAGAGATGAAGGCAAAAATGGTTACATTGAATATATTTTGGAAGGTGAACCATTAGTACCTTTTACATTGGGTCCCGTTGATGGTCTCTTACGGGTTTCTGGTAAATTAGATCGTGAAATGAAAACCTCCTATAGATTAAATGTTACTGCCCGCGATAGAGGGGAACCAGCCAAATTTACTCAAAGCCTAATTTATGTTAAAATACTAGATGAAAATGATAATGCGCCCATATTCGATCCTAAACAATATACTGCCTCTGTGGCTGAAAATGCCAGTATTGGTGCCATGGTGTTGCAAGTCTCAGCTACTGATGTTGATGAGGGTGCTAATGGTAGAGTACGTTTTGCAATTGTAAGTGGTGATGACAATCGTGACTTTATGATAAGTGAAGACAGTGGTATTGTAAGAGTATCAAAAAATCTTAATTATGAGCGTAAATCACGTTATGTTCTCACTGTTAAAGCAGAAGATTCAGCCGCTGATTTGGGTTTGGCCTATGACAATGAAAAGGGTCGCAATAAATTGTCACATTTATTTGAAAATCGTTATGATTTAGCTGAAATAACAATCGTTATAACAGACATTAACGATAATCCACCTACATTTTTGGATTCACCCTACCTGGCATATGTCATGGAAAATGTTATACCACCAAATGGTGGTTATGTCTTTACTGTACAAGCATATGATGCTGATACGCCACCATTTAATTCGCTAGTACGTTATTTTCTAAAAGAAGGTGATACTGATCTATTTCGTATTAATGCATCGACTGGTGAAATATCACTACTACGCTCTTTAGATCGTGAAGCTAAAGCTGAATATACATTAACATTAGTGGCCATGGATACGGGTAAGTTCAAAACAGATTTCTTTTTCCTACACAAAACAACACTGGTATTGTTAGTAACAAACAAAAAGAAAAAAAAGGTTCTACACAAAAGTTTTCAATAAAACTAATAAAAAAAAGAGGAGAAAAAAGAAAAAATGACGCAAAAGTGATAATAATCTTTAACAACAAGTGTTCATTTAACGTTGCCACAAATATGCATGATTTTTAGTTTATTTTTTGTGCTTAAAAATTGTTGTAAAGTATGAGTAGTAAAATATTGATGATAATAATCATTTCACTATAAGAAGTTAATTTAGCTTTAGGGGCTTAATTTTTTAAAGATATTATGCTTCTCTTTTAAACTCTGTGCATATACTTTAATAAAAAGAATACAAAATCGTTACACATTGCTTATAGCTAATGATCGATATCAATATTATTTTGAAATATGTTGTTATAGCTCATCAGAATCATGATCATCTTTATTGATAATGGCACAAAAATAAAAAACGAACAAAAATTGAAAAAGAGAAAAAAAACTGAAATTAAAAAATGAGGAAGTTTATGCAAAACAGTTTATCAAATCGAGCAGTTTAATTGTATGTGATAGCGAATTTGAAAGTCAGAGACTCGTTTTTTTTCTGTTAATCTGGTATTGATTGGCCTTTTTAAACAATTTGTGATTTATTTCAAACAATTAAAAATGTTCCATCAATAGAAATTTCTTTTAGTGTCATAAAATGTATTTCTGAATAGTTGCAATATATGTATGTAGTACATACGAGTATGTATGTTCATTTAGTAAAAGCAAAACAAAAATGTAGGTATTAAAATAATATTATTTCTCTAAAGTAACAATATATGTGATCTGAAAAGTAAAGTAGAGTTACGATATACAAATATGTATAATATAGCATGAACTAACTGACTGAATAAGCTTTGCACAGAATAAACTTTTAGAACGATTGATTTGATATTTAGAGAGATAATTCCAATATAATACAAAGGGATTTTTCGAGACTCGAGATAAAGCTGTAAAGTGTATATCTTATATATAATGTGTGTTTATTTGTTGGCTAAGTGGCTAAAAATTTTCTTGAAATTTTTGAAGTATCTCTTTGTCTGTCTAAAGAAAACTATATATAATAAATATATATAATAAATTTTACCAATTCCAAAGAAGAGGTGACATGAAGCAGCAATAAGAGTCTCTAAATTTCTTCCGAAAAGTTTCATATTCAACACAAAACATCAGTTAAAAGGTTATCTTAATTACTTACTTACTTGGATGGTCATAACAACCCATTAACGGGTTTCGGCCTGCTTTAACACTAGTCTCCAGGCGTCTCTGCTAAGCGCGTGCTTTCTTTATTTGGTCACACCAATTGACGACAAAAGCAGATTCTTCCATTCGAAAAATATGGCCGAGCCAGCGTAGCCGCTGGATGTTAATGCGCTGAACAACGCCCACATCGTGCCCATACAGGACCGCTGCATCGGCACAGGAGAACTTCCACGCTTCCGCACCGTAGAGAAACAACGGAACAATAAGCGACTTATAGAGTGTTAATTTCGTCCCACAAGAGAGGTCTCCATTACTAAACTGCCTACTGAGATCGTAGTAGCACCTGTTGGTATCTTAAGAGCAGTAATATTGACAGTTTCGAAATCCAGTACAACATCAATCCCTGCAAGAAGACCATCTACAAAGAAAACGTGCCCCGACATTCCTCTCTATTCCACCTTAACCAATGTCAACTAAAACCGAATGATAAGGAGAAAAGCGCCAACTATTGGGAAGTAGCAGATAACAGCTAAACGAAGGCACGACGAGGCAATTGCTGTTGATCATTCAAGGGTGAAGATATAACACTGGCCTTTGAATGATCAATTCACAGCAATTTGTCTTATTCCTAAGGCTCTTAATAATAATATAATAGAAAATATATATGTACTGTCCTTTTCTAAAATTCCAATACAATGCACAGCATTTAGTAGAGTTTTACCCCTGACTATTGGTCTCAAATAAAAAAATATATAATTTAGTTATTCGGAGTGGCTCTCCGTGATTAGTAGATATTGAGTTTTACAGTTCTTGAAAACAGCAATAGTAGAAGTTTATAATTTTAATCCAAACAAATTCGTTGTCCGTTCTGCCAAATTTAAAAATTAATCAAAATATTGGGAGGATATATGCAATTTCATCGTAGTTTAAAAAGAAATATGAAAAATTATTTCTTTCACTGTGGTCTAGTGGTTAGTGTGTTGGCTTACGAAGACGATAGCTCAGGGTTCAAACTTCAGCTCTGGCATCTTAAAAAAATAAAAAAATATGAAGAATTATTTCTTTAGGCAACTACCTCTTAGCATTTTTCTGAGAAAAGCTTTGAGAGTAACTGATTTGCCATGAACAAGCTTCTCATGTATATCGTTCGGAGTCGACATTAAACTGTAGGTCCCGGTACTCATGGATAGAAATTGACACACACAACATGCGTACTACGATAAGCTAGGCTGTAACACTGAAACTGGGTTGTAATATCCAATTATTCATGTATGTATCAATAAAAAATAAAAAAATTCAATTTGTACCTGTTCGGGTTTCTATAATGAATTTGTGTGCTGAATTGTTATGTAAAAATTTTTCTGTCACAAATGTTCTTACCAGTGAAATGCTTAAGAATATAAAATTACAAAGACAAAGACTATTATTCAATATTAAACAAAAGTTCATTTGGATTATTTTAAAATGAAATTGCGCTTAATTTTGAAAATAAATATTTTATATTTTGTAATTATGAGCCTGTAATAGTAATTTTTTGTTAATGCTATTGGCACATGAAAATACTTATATGCTCATATTATTTATTGAATGCATGATTATTAAAAATATTTTAAAATTTTGAGCTTAGAGACAGTTTCCTAGTACTTAAGTTTTCAAATACAGACAGGCACCGAAAGCCAAAATTTATCGTTCCTCATTACACTTCAAATTGGCGAAAGTTAAAACGCGGTGATCGACCATTAAAAGGATATTGAAAACAATGGAAATAATAATTAATTAATTACTCGTACAAAGGAAGAATTTTAACCGATTTAATTCCAAGCGAAAAAATTAATCTGAAGAATTGCATCAAATTCTTCTCTTTCAGAATAAAAAATCAGGTCCCAGTTTTTTGTTCAGGCAATTATTTCAACATTAAAAAGAGCCCTTACAAATAGCAAATTCCCAAAATTTGTAAAGTGATGAAAATACCGCCTAACGTAACTAGGAGTTGCGTAGTCAATTCGATTATTCCAATTTTTTATTACTTTTCCTCATAATCTTACCACACAATTTGTGATGCATGCTACCGTTCATTAAGCGCTTACCCAACAGAAATTAGTGCTTACCAATAAGCTATTTTGTAAGGGAGAAATTGAGAACTATCACACTTACTCATGCGCATCAATAATGCATGATTTTTATATGAAATGAGCCGCTAAAATGCAATACAAACGCAAATTTATTGTAGCCAGTAAGCAAATATTATACAAAATCAAAAATAATACCTTATCCTATAGCACCTTTGTAAGCTTTACGGTATGAATAAACAATATAATGCTTCCATTATTGCTTACAATTTTATTTATTGCTTCCAAATTTGAAAAATTTTCTGCTGGGTAGGTAGTTTCGGGAAATTTTTACTTTTCCTGCTACCTAACCTTACCCGAACAGTGTTAGGAATCATTCCTAGGAAGTTCATATGTTTTAGAAAATTGTTTATTGAGATCTTAGATAAATTTTTGTTGTTCATTGTTTCCTTAAATTTTTAACGGTTTGCTACCTATGGACCTTATTAGGGGCAAAAAAAGTAAAAGAGATCGAATTTTTTTAAGTTCTTTACGATTTTGGTATTGAATGTGAAGTTTTTTGATTTTATATGTTGACAATTTTTGTTCATCATGACAAGAGCTACATCTTTGCCCCAGAAAGTAAATCAAAATTCCGAATGGTTTGCAGGATATGAGACTGGGAAAATTATCATTTTTTTTTTCAGAAATGATACCGAGGCCAGAAATGTTTTGGGGGCCCATAAAACAAAACCTTCATGACTTTAGACAACACTGAGAGGCACGGGTCTTCTTTTCTTGGTCTTTTATCACGTAGTGGTGTCCGTATGTGGTTATATTTCTATGAGTTAAAAAATTACACACAGTGTAAGCTACATGTGGCTCTTGTTGGTACTTAGTTACTAATTATTATTAATTCTGGTGGCTTAAACATTATCGATCATTAAAAGTACTAGAAAATGTCTTCAAATGCCAACTAAGAATTTTGTTTCGTTAAAACAATTTTCAATTCTTAGTCATAAATTAAGTGAATACATGCCACTATCATTTTGAAAATCATGCCTGATGGATGTTGTAACCCAAAGTTACTTAGAATTTAAAGAATTTATTGATTACACAACTCTCAAGAATTTTGTATGTAAATTCCAGGGATTATATATTTAAATTTTGTTATTAAAATATTGTATTTTTAACCAAAATTATATATAATAAATTTAATGTGACCTATACCGTTATCATTGCAACAAAACAGCAAAATCAAGAAGTGATCATCAGCTTTATATTGTGCCAGCCGGCTAATGGAAAACAATAAATATTATTAAGCAACAGAAGACAACAAAAGATAGGGAAAAAAACCCTCAAAGAATAATTTTACAAAGCATATTTGTCAAACTTACACTTTAAAATAATAATTAACTACAAATTAAAACTCACACAAAAAAAAAAAAAGAAAGAAGTATGCAGAAGAAACCTAAAATTCATATAAACAATTATGACTGCCTGCACTACACTAGTGTGCACAGAAAAAATGTGTGTGCAGGTACAATGCACCGAAATGCAAAGAAGTAACATCCAACACACTTGCAAACAAAAAGAAAAAATCACATGAGCAACTTTTAACAAATTACAGTAATTATCAAAATGTATTTTAGTTTAAGGGCACAAAATCGTATAACAAAATGCAATGAATAAACATCTACATAAAAATGGTAAGAAAATCAAGCGAAAATATACAAAAAGAGGAAAATAACTCAACTTAACTTTGAAGAGATACATATGTTAAGATAGTGAAAGATGATTTTTTTCTCTTTTTTTATTTTATGAAAGTAGCTGGATTGAATGCAGATAGCAGTAGTAAATTGTTGTTATTGTTTTATTTTTTATTTTTTTGGTTGCTGCTGTTACTTTTGCATATCAGTTTGAAGTAAGTTAGTGGTAGAGTGAGGATGGATATTTAAAAAATTAAAACCAACTGAAAAAATATCATTTTGAATAATGTAATATTGACAAGTAAATGCTCTGTGGTTGGTAACACCCACTTTGATGAAAACTTACAAATAAGATTAAGTTATCTTTAAATATTTTTCTTTATAATTTTTCTCTTCTTTTTTTTATTTTAAAAGTATAAATAATTTATTGTGATTAAAAATCATTTTTTTCAAATTTAAACAAAAGTCTTAAGCAACGAACTTTTATGATAATATTGATTAACAAGAAACTTGACAATGTTACCAAAAAGATTACGTAGATATTAGAAAAAGTACACTTTGAACAAATACCTAAAACAAGGAGAAAAAAAAGGAAAATATTTTACCAAAAAATAAAGCACAAAAAAGGAAAGAAAGAAAGTAAAAAAAAAAAAAAAAACACCAAAGAGACCATAAAGCATTTAGCCTATTGTTACATGTAATATGTGTTGTAAATTGCTAGTTAAGTTTAGTGTTAAGATGTTTGATTTCTATTATTGTCTGTATAAGCACAATAATAACAACTGCGCTACAACTACTGCAGCAATAACAACAGCAGCAATGAAAACATAACGAATTACAAAAAAAACAAAAATTTTTAGTATTAGAACAACAATAACAAAAACAAACAAGAGTAGTTGGTAGTTGTTTAAAAAGACATGATGCCATACTAACTAAATGGCTACCTTTTGGTTTACAAACGAATACAAACAAAAAATAACTGATACATCTAACTGATGACGATTTTCACGTTATTATTATTTTTTTTTATAATTTTTTTTTTTGTTTTTTTTTTGTTTGTTTTTTTGCCTATCTTTTTCGTTAAATGTATATGTTTGTACATTTTGTGGCATGATGACGCTAAGGACGTTTTTCCTTTTGGCTTCATTCTGTAACAGTTGCACATTTTATTATTGCATTGCAAACACCATTCCAATGCGTAGCATTTTTTTTTCACTCGCTTGACTTCACATTTTATTCCTGCTTAAAGTTAAGACAACATTTTGATCAAAATTGCACTGCACAAAAAAAAAAGAAATAAACAAATAAATAAAAAAGATGTGCGTTTTTTGTGTGTTTTCTAACAAGCTTTTTATTTAGCAAAGAATTTTCTAATACACACATGCAGTTTTGTGTTAAAAAAATAAAGACAATAAACAGGCATTAACGACTCTACAAGCAGTCATAAGAAGCATAATAAAATATTGAATTATACAGTCATATCACAGAGTTTAATTCCGGTCGAAAAAGTAATTGAATGTTATATATCAGTTCTTCAAAACTCAAAAAAAAAAAAAAAAAAACATCTGTAGCTTCAATTCAAACAATTTTGTATTATTTTAAAGAACTAACAAATGATCAAGAGAAGTCAAAACTCCTTAACTTCCATGAAGATATGTCTTGCAGGCCTGGTTTTTCCACCAATGGAGTTGTTAGAGGTAAAATAGGCAGTAGACTGGTATCAAATCAAAGGCCAAAGGTGAACTGATCTAACAACTTGCAGAATCAAAATATCACTCAAAGAGAATCCGCATATTATTGAAAATGAAACGGACAAGTACCAGTAGAAGCTGGTTTAAGGAATCAAGTAGCCAGAATGATTATTCCATGAGGTGGGGTAGTGTAGTGGTTAATGCGGTCGCAGTATTTAGCGCGATTTAGCAACATATTTTTACGATAATCGCATTGTTTTCAACAGTAAACAACAGAATTGTCGATATTGCTATTCATTATCTTTTGTTTACGATAGTCCCCAATAGCTATTGTCGTAAACTATCGACAAAAATTTTTATGCTGTTTATGTATAGTTGGAAAACCGTAAATTTTTTATTTTGCAATTTTGTAGAGAGACGTATCTATGCTATTAACTAGTTTGTTTGATAACCAGTCTTGTGTGCTTTAATACCTAAAGAATCTAGAGATTTAAAACTTTGCTTACTTTCTATCCATTTTAATTACCGGTTACCCAAAAACTGACTGATTTTATATGGTGTTGCCCTATTATTCTAATTTAAACATGAAGAAAACTAGAGTTGTCGGCTATCGCTAAAGTGTACTTAGTGAATCACATAATCGTTACTGCAAACAATAAAAATTTTAGACTTGTTTTGCTAATATCGTATTGTTAAAAGTTACTGAATCGCGGTACAGGTTCGAATCCCAGTGCTGGAGAGAATTAAGAAAAAAATTTTTGAGCCATTATTGGAGTTTTAATTTAAAAACACTAAGAAAAATATTCTTAAGAAGCCCGACGCCAGTCATTCCACTCTATCCACCTTTTATTTGTCAAATGAATGATCAGGAGAAAGCGTCACCTAATGGAAAATAATAGTGTTAGATAGTAAGCATTAATTTTTTATTAATGAGACCAATACTCATGGATAAAACCCTACTGATGATGTGCATTGTAATCGAATTTTTTTTGGAAAGGACAGTATATACATACATACATACATAACTGGCCTTTACAACCCTGTGTCAGGATTACGGCCTAGCTTCTCGCAGCACTCATGTTGTGTGTGTCAATTTTTATCCATGAGTACCGGGACCTACAGTTTAATGTCGACTCCGAACGACAGACTTGAGAAGCTTGTTCATGGCAATTAGTTACTCTCAGAGCTTTTGCCAGAAGATTGCTGAGAGGTAGTCGCCGAAAGAAATATTTTTTTCATATTTCTTTTTTTGAAGATGTCGGAGCCTGGAGTCGAACCCGGGACCCATGTCTTAGTAAGCCAACACACTAACCACTAGACCACAGCGACTACAAGGACAGTATATAGCAAAGAAATATTAAAAACAAAAAATTTTTCTTTCTGCGACTCCTCTTAGCAGACATCTGGCAAAAGCTCTGAGAGTAATTGACCGACATGAACGAGCTTCTCAAGTCTGTCGTTGGGATTCGAAGTTAAACTGAATGTCCCTGTAATTACAGATAAAATTGACACACACACAAAGTGGATACTGTGAGAAGTTAGGCCGTAATCCCGAAACAGGGTTGTAATGAAGAAGCTAGGCCGTAATCCTGACACAGGTTTATAAAGGCCAATTATGTATATATGTATGTAAGTATAAATACATTTTTTTCCTTATGTTATATTATTATCAAGCGGCTTAGTAATGATACAAATTGCTATGAATTGATCATTCAAAGGCCAGTGTTATACCTTCTCTCTTTAATGATCAACAGCATTTGCTTCATTGTTGCATGTTGATTGTGTATGGTGAGTGCCTTCGCTAAGTAGGTTTATATGTTATCTCTACTACTTCCGCATAGACGCCCTTTCCTCTAGTAGCCCTTGATAAACTCATTAAGTTTATATTTGCGTAGAGCAAATCCGTGGCATGACAAGTCCTAGCAGAAATTAGTGCTTACCAATAAGCTATTTTGTAAGGGAGAAATTGTGAACTATCACTTACTCGTGCACATCAATAATGCATGATTTTTATATAAAATGAGCCCTTAGAATGCAATAGAAACGCAAATTTATTGCAACCAGTAAGCAAATAGTATAAAAAATAAAAAATAATACCTTATTCTGTAGCATTTTTGGAAGCCTTAAGGTATGAATAAACAATGTAATGCTTCCATTATTTGCTACAATTTTATTTATTGCTTTCAAATTTCAAAAATTTTCTGCTGGGGTTAGTAACGAGAATATGGCATTATAATGTCGCGAGAGTGCTTTTTGGATCACCCGATCACCACACAATCTAATTAACCAACCGACATATGATTTGAGTTTCGTTTTTAAAGGGAATTCAGATCCATGACATGCCTTATAAAAACAATATTTGCTGAGATTCATACAATTCGTACAAATTGATTATCTTAACTTGATGTTTTTATTTTTCTAATTTGTATATAAAAGTCTATATAAAAATATTGGCCTCGAAAAGTTTAAAAGATTAGTTTGGCTAATGGAAACTTGTTTTACAAACGTAATTTTTTACGTTTAATTGAGAAATCATAGCAAAACTATTTTAAAATTATTTAATTGCGTTTAGTTCTGATCTTATTAAAATATTTAATGATGAAACTGACATTAATATAAGCCAACTAAATATTAAAAAACCATATAAATTATTATTTTAAATTAAAAGGTTACGAATGATACCATAATGAAAACATACCTGCCAAATATGTTAATGGTCACATTAAAAATAAATAGAAGTCCCACAGAAAAAAATTTCGAACGAGATTTATCACACATCCCAAACTACAGCCAGCTTTTTTAGACACACAGCAAAAACTAGAAAAAGCATAAAAAAAAGAAAAAGAACTGAGAAAAAAGTTGAAAATCTTACAAGCCATTTAAGCATTTACGTTAAACAATAAAATGCGGTTATAATGAACCTGGCAATACATACGTATAAAAAAAACTTTTGCTTTGATTTTAAATCTTAAACTTTTCGCTAAGAATTATAATAATGTTGACGTGCATTTATGCTTTTGTAATATAATACTGTGTTAGCACTTGCTGAGACTCTACTGTTTAATAGGAAAATTCTTGCTTGATGTTAGAGAATTTTCTTCTTTTTAAAAGTTTAACGAGCAGTTACTGCTTTTTGGCATTTTCCTTTATAACATGCCATACGTTTTATTTTCTTTTTTTTCCCATTTCTATAACTGTTACTGATTTTTCATCTTTCGCACTCTTAGACGATTAGTTAAGCTTAAGGCCAATGTTAGTTGTGTCCAAAACGTATATACAGTATACATGCATGTGGTTTAAAGTTTGATCAATGATGTGTAGTGGTTTATGCTGGCTTTATAATATGGCCTCATCATATATAAGCTGGTTAATCATGCGTCTTACTGCGTATTGTTTAAACTACACTCACTTATTACATACTTGTTTCTACTTTTTCTATATCAAACCTTATATTGATGATGTGGAAATATTTTCGTTTTAAGTGTATATGTAAGTTTGCTTTCTTAACCTTTTGAGAGGAGCTTTTTATATCATCAAATATAGTATATATGTATGTATTTTACTATTAAATCATATATTCATTTATAAAGTAACTTTTAATGTATTATTCGAAACTAATTTTGCTATCACCTAATTGATTATACATATATTTTTATTAATTATCATTTTTTCTTTACTTATGATTTGCTTTAAATTTCTTTTCTTGTATATTTCCTGTGCAAATGCCAGTAGTCAACCGCATTTATTATAATTAAGCTCTGAGCCACAACTGTTTATTGTGATTATATTACTGCACATTCGTAATGGAAATTGCTTAAATGCATATTGAAACCTTTACTAACCAGTAACTATTGCTGAAAAAGACGAAAGAAAATTGCAATATGATCACTGTACAGATCAGTGATTTTAACGATTGATTATTTGTGTGGAATTTTAAAAATAAAAATTATTGCTGGCAATGCAACATGAATAATTTTCTGAAATTAATGTGTAGAAATTTAAAAAAATTATAATAAGTTTCCTGAACAATTGTTAATAATCAACATAATTCAGTTAAATCCATACAGTTTACATACACTTAAGATCAGTTTATTAGAATCACTTAAATTTCTGTTAATAATGACTTTTTTTATAATTTAATAATCCGATTCACTAACACTTCGTTTATTGATAAAATTTTAAATATTTTAGTTATGGTTAGTATCTCCCTTTTTTGAAATATCGTCATGTATACGAATTTTTTTAATTAATCGTAAATAGACTTCAAATAATACAAAGAAATTGAATTCCAGGAGTGCGTATTGGCTTGAAGTAATTCTTTATCAACAAATTGTCTACTTTATTCATAAAAGTCAGCCCAAACATTTCTACTTATTTAAAGATTGGGAGAACATGGTGGTTAATTAGTAGAAGAAACGTTCTGGTTCGAAATAAATTCTCTCACAGAAAAAATTTTAAAGGGAAATACTTATATTTCAATTAAAAATCCAGTTGGTACCATTTAACTTTCTCAACTCTCTATCTAATGCTGAAATTTGATAAAACCATATTTTCGTTTGTCTCCATAGAAGTGATTTCAATAAAATTTAATTTTCCAGATAATTTGGCCCTTTTAGCCCCATAGAGTTTGCAAACAATTAACTGTCTTAATGCGCTCACTTTTTAGCATGTTCGATAAGTATGCTCTCGTATGTCATCATTTTTTTTACCCTAGACCTTGTATTTCATCCAATATAAGAATGAATATAAGAAATAAATTGGAATATTAAAATAATTTTGTAAATAAAATAAAAATTTGTAAAATATAAGAGTACGTCAGAAGGCTTTCAACGCCATCATAGACAGAGAAAACTATTCCGATACTAAAGATATCAAAAGAGAGCAAGGAGAAATTGAAGGCAGGGAAAAACCTGTCATGAATACGATTCTGTGCAAATTAACTTTTGGTGAAGCTGATTTCTTATCACGTGTTAGTACCATATGAAATAACCAATCAAGGCTATGAGGCGAATATTGACAACGAAATATTTTGATAAGTTGAAATAACTGGGTATAATCGACATACATAATGGCGACCGTAAAATCATCCAAATTGACAAAGTATGGCATCAAAATGTAGTGGTTATGTGAAGCCAAAAACTATTACCCATTTTATAGACAAATATATAGAGGGAACGTTGTTACGGCTCTGGAAACTATTGATATTGATATTGAACCCGCAGTAAAGTATTTGATAAGCCGAGTTCAGGCAAGCAGATGCAAAACAACAAAGGGCGATATATTGACAGCGGTTAGAGCTGTATTTAAAAATAAATTATTTATACCCAAGGAAATGTCAACATGCAAAAATCGCCTTCTGGAGTTGGTAGTTTTCAGTTTTATGTTCAATATATTCATGTGGTCATATGTGCCGGAAAAAATAAAACAGTTGTCATGTATTTCAAATATTATACAAATATGCTTTGCAGTATTTTAAAGCACAAACGTTTTTTTCACCAGCACGTCAAAGACCTACTTATGACATTCTTAAAGAGTGGTCAGTCAGTATTCCGGTAATGCCAAACACGAAACTTGGCATGACGATTTTTATAAGTACGGCTATAGAAGAAAGAGCTGATGTTACTCCATCAACGTTGACTGCTTCTAGTGTGCGAGAAAAGAAACTCCAAGTCCGAATTTACTAGTTATTTTATATTCACGACAAATACAGATGACTCATCTGTAGCATGTACTCTTCGTGTAAACGGCCCATATGTGTGAATCACTCAAACAATTATTTTGCATGCGAAGTTGTATATATTTATTGCGCTCTTTTTTTTATTAAAATATAATTATTACGAGTGGATTGACTATGACTATTTACTGTCGGTGTAGTGTCACAGACCTACACTAGCCTTAGCACTAGCAATCTGATAAGCTACGCACTAGACTACTGGGGGGGGCGCCCAACGAAATTTTGGATAATGAGGACAAAAATTAAAGTATTTAAATTATAGGGAATAGTACACATATAAACAAAAGTATAAACTTATGCCGCTTTCTTTTCTGGAAAAATATGTTGTGTTTAAAAAAAGTGGCAATTTAAAAGCATTGCCCTCAACCCATTAAATTGCAAACAGTTTTATGCCAAAAAAGAACACAAATAATCGCCCTGTTGTTATATCTGAAAAAAAAGAATTTATAATAAAATAAAAGAAATAACAAAAATTTAAATATTTTAAATATAAATAAAAACTTATGAAGAATGTCAAATAAAAAAAAAATTATAAAAATTACAACTTTATCTCAGTACATTATCTTCACACTATGATTTTTTTTTTTTTTTTTTTTTTTTTGAGGGCGAGAAAAGTTGCATTTTTAGACTTAAGGACACGAAAGCCCTTTTTTATGTTCCATAGTTTTTAGAAAATAAATCAAAATTTCAAAGGGCAAAAAAAATTTTAAATTTTTTTTCCAGGAAACAAATCGCCATTACATTACTCATTTATGTAATTGCTTTAATGGCTACATCTGTACTTGACTATGCGTTTTTGGGCGTTTTGACTTTGTCTTAACCTATTATCGTAAGTGAAATTTCAATCGCCATAGATTCATGCCATCTTCCGGTGTATCCAGAGTTTCAGCAAAAATTCATAAGCATTTTAGAAGGTGTATTACGTCAAATTGACAACCACCACACCTGTACTCGAGTATAAGAACTAGAGTTAGAAAAATATACGGCATTTATCCAATTAAAATGTACTCTCAGTTGGATAACGCTACATGATACAGCGCAGCCATCGACGTATTTGCAACAAGGTTTTTTCAAGAAATGTTGTGCCTTTTGAAATCTCTGGAATATTTTCTGTAAAAGTATATGAAATCAGTGATTTAAGCTGACAACTTAGCAGCAATTAACACCGTAATATATGACCAGTAATGTTTGTTTAAGATCCGTGGTAGCCGTATGTCCAAAATCAGTCTAATGCCTTGGAATAAGAATGTTTTAACACTAAAATTAGTTTTTGTGTAATATTTTTTTTTTTTTTTAATTTTTATAATTTTATATCATATTGTTTTTTAGAAACACCCTTTATTTAATTTTACTTTTTAATTTTATTTGTCTTATATTACACCTTGTTTTAACACCTATCTTTGATAAAATTTATTCATCTCACATATCTCTTTAATCCATGTAAATACTTATATATGTACTTTCACACATTCTGCACATATAATTTATATGCAATTTTTAAAATATGTATCTTTTACGAGTATTCTGTTAATTTGGAATGTTTGTCATGGTAAATTTTCTTATGGCAAACATTAACCCCTTGTATAGAACTTGGTAGTACTTAATTTTAATTGCCTTAAAATAAATGTAGCGTTAAGTAATTTTCTCAAAAAAAAAAAAAAAAACATATTGTGTGGGTATTTATTTTCATTACAATTATTTTTGTACCAAAATAAAAATGTATAATGTAAAGGGATTAATGCAATTAATCTTTTGTTTTTTTTCAAGTAAAGACTTGAAGCAATGAATAATGGTGGCATTTAGTTAAAACATTGCTTGTTTTTATATATATGTATGTAGGAGAGGTAAATATTTTTGTAAATATTTATTTTAAAACTTAATTAACCAATTAATTAAAAAATAAGCATTTAATTCTATAATGCATGCCTGCATTTACAATTCGCACATTAAATGTTTAATGTTAGCAGGGAAGTAGCTGTCTTAAGTCTTTTGTTTAATTATATGCAAAACAAAACAAAAAATGTATATTTTTTTAAACAAGTTTACAAGCTGTGTTTAACATACATTTTTAAATAGATTTTGTTTCTCGTTTTTAAATTGAATTTTTTTAAAAATTATTGCCCACTATAAATTATAATATTTCATCACCAAATATTTATTCGACATTTTTCTAATAAATTTTGCTTAGACTTGCTTTAAGTGTAGATGTAAATACAGAAATATGTTTGTGTATTATGTAGTTTAAAATAAAACCACAAAAAAGAATAACAATTGCCACTATTTTTAAAAATCAAAGTATGTATTTAGAAACGTTTAATTTTCAACAGTTTAAAAATTTACATAAATCTTATTTAATTTTTTTCATTTTCCTTATATTTAATAATATTTTTATAGATTTAAATGAAAAAAAAGTCTTAAATATTTGTGTAAATAGTTATTACTGTAACTTCAAGTTTTTCTTTTATGTTGTATTTAAACAATTTTCACACATTTGTTTATTTGCTGTAAAAAGCTTATTGTATAAGCTTTAGTAGTGATACTTTTAAATCTTTACCGCCTTATTTAATAAATACATACGTTTATTAAATATAAATTTTATAGTTTTTTCTGTTTTGATTGCTGGCATACTAAACGAATACGAAAAAAAACTTGAAAAATTCGGCAGCCTTCTTTTTGGCTTAAGATTTTCATCAAATTTTAGTTTTTCACCATATTTTGTTGTTTTTTAGTTTTCTTTGAAATGGCTGGCATGATGAAAAAAAAAATAAAATAAAAAGACTTGTATTTCATAATAATGATCACATGTGCATTTTTGTAGCTGTTATTGTCTATATTTGCTAACTTTAGTCCAACTGCCACTGCCAAAAGTTGTGTTACTTATCAATAGTTTGGTTAGCATTTTTCAATTTTTTTGTTTTTTTCCTCTTTGTTTTTGTCTATGCCCATAGAAAATTTATAGTTTAAATGCAATGCAGTAATACAGCAGCTGCTTAAAGTATTTACTGCTGGTCGTTTGGTAATTCAAGCAGGCATTAAGATTAGCACCAGTACCACGACCACCACCATTACCATCACCACCTTATTACAGTAAAAGAAACCGTATATTTTAAGTAAGTTAATCTTAAATATACGTCTTGTATTACCTTCATCATTTAAAAGCCATCATCATCATCAAAAAACCATAAATTGTTAAACAATTTAATAAAAAAAGAAAAAAAAAAACGCTCACTATTATTCAAATATTTTAAACACACATTAACAGTTTATAAAGTTTTAATTTTCTCTTTTTTATTATTTTATTATTTAAAAAAAAAATTATATCTTTTGTTTTTTTTTTTTTTTTTTTGTTAATAATTGCCTTAAACATTTGTATACATTTTTAAGCATTGCTTATGTGTACTTACTACTTATTAAATAAAATTTAAAATTCAAATTTGTGAATAAAAAAAATTTTAAGTGACATTTTTTCAGTGGAACAAATATAATCATATTCCCACACCTTAACATGTCAGCTATTCACTTTAAAAACAATTTGTAGTCATTTGATTAAAAACCTGCCAGTATTTAAAATAAATGCATAATAAATTAAATTTGTTTCTAAAACACAATTCTTAACAATTGTTTGATGCTTAAAAACAAAAATAATATGCAAATGGTTAATGAATATTTGGAAAAAGAGAAAAAAACAGAAAAATAATTTCGTATTAACTTATTAATAAATAGTTGAAAGACAATTCTACTAGCCACAGGGATTATATCAAGTAACTCGTACTTATTAAAATAATTTTCATTAAAAATTTGTTTTACAATCCTCTTATAAATCAAAGGAATTTTTTTTTTCTTATAAGAAGTAATTATTTTTAATAACCATTTTAATAAACACAATCGACCCACACATACATACATACATAATTGGCCACTACAACCCTGTTTCAGGATTACGGCCTAGCTTCTCACAGCACTTATGTTGTGTGTGTCAATTTTTATCCATGAGTAGCGGGACCTACAGTATAATGTCGACTCCGAACGACAGACTTGAAGCGTTTTTATGGCAATCAGTTACTCTTAGAGCTTTTTCCAGAAGTCTGCTTAGAAGTAGTCGCCGAAAGAAATAATTTTAACATATTTTTTTTTTTCAAGATGTCAGAGCTGTGGTTTGAATCCGAAGCCTTTGTCGTAGTACCCATCCACATTAAACAAAAATCTAGTACTTAAGAGCTGCAATCGTAATCCAGCAATTTTTTTATTTTACTTTTATAACTGCGCTCGCACAAAAACTCAAACTGTCCAGGTTAAAATCTCAGCAAAGGTTTAAAATCAAAAAGTTAGTTTGCGGTTTTTTTAAATTTATAATTTGAAAATAAGAGGTTCTCTCCCCAAGAAATCCATCTACATATTAACCGCTTCTTGACATTCAACTTTACTCCACCTTAGCCTTTGACAACAAAAAACGAATGATCAGAAGAAAGGCGCCACCTTTCGTAGATAACAGCTAAACTCACTTAGCGAAGGCACTCACCACAATCAACAATGGTACAATTGTTGTTGATTATTTAAGGGTGAATGATCAACTCACAGCAATTTGTATCATTTATAAGGCGCTTAATAATAATATAATTAAAACAAATAGATGTACTATACATAAAAATTCCTGTACAATGCACAGCATTAGTAGGGGTTACCCCTGAATATTGGTCTCAATAAAAAAAATGCACTTGCTCGTATTATATACGAGTACCTACTTGCTGTATCACACTTATGTACTTTTGATATAATTTTATTGGCCAATATGCTAGATGTATTACAAAAGGATTTAAAATAAATAAATTTCCCATACAAAACAAGCACAGAAATATTGAGCATAACGAGAGGGCAGATGAACTGGTTAGACATCAAATCACTATTTACATATCTTTTACGGAACGGATCTTCCCATCAATGGGAGTAATAAAGGGAAATATTAAAACGGTATACGGGCAGATTGCAGGTCAAAGATGTACTGGTCTATCTACATGTAGAATCAGCAGATCACTTTGACCATGGTACGGCCCGAGGAGAACGAAAATATTAATGAACATGAAACGTAGGAATGCCAGTAGAATCATGGCGGTGATAGCTGGTTTTTGGGTTGTTAGAGAGCAAGTAGCAAGTATCGGTATTCCATTTAATTCATACTGCCACAGCTGTAAGCAGCCGGAGAAGAAGGAGACAGTTTTGTATTTGCAATATATATGCCCTGATTTATGGAGGGTATTATACATATGCAAATACATAATTGGCCATTACAACCCTGTTTCAGGGTTACGACCTAGTTTGTCGTGCATCGTGTGTGTTAATTTTTATCCATGAGTACCAGGACCTACAGTTTAAAGTCGACTCGGAACAACAACTTGAGAAGCTTTTTCATGGCAATCAGTTATTTTCAGAACTTTTTCGAGAAGATTGCTAAGAAGCAAAATGCATACACTACCATAGGTGTAAAACACACACATACATATATACCTCTCCATGACATTACTTTTATTCTTACATTGGCAATACTGCTTGTTTTTTTTTAACATATATAAAATATGAAAAGTATATGATTTCTTGCATAATGTGAACCGAGTACATTATACAATGATATGTAAATTATTATGTACGGAAGAAATTTGGCACTACATGGAGAGAAGTGCAGAAAGCTAATATCTGTTCAATAATAATTATCAAAAAAATATACTGTTTTATATAAAAAAAAAAAGTTACACAAATTACCATGCGTTTAATACCTGAATTTCATTACATAAACATAAATTTAGAGGAACTATAGTAATTTGTTTTTACTAAATTTAATTTATTTAATTAATTAATTATTTAATGTATAATTTCGTTTTGTTTTTTATAAAAAAATAGGGAGTATTATTTTGTTTTTAATTTAATGTAATTTCAATAATTAAATTCTTTTCCTTATGCCATTAAAATAAATGTAAAGACAGCAATTATTGAGCCGAAACAAAATAATTTTTATTTCAATTTTGTTCTTTATAAAAAATTTTGCTTAATCCTATATAAAGAAGAATTCTTTCTTTAAACCAAAAACAGTTGTCTTTTTCAAACAAAATGGCGTATGATATCAGTTGTTTTTTATCTGTGTTGTGCTATAATGTTATAACTACAACAAAAACAACAAAATTGGTAATAAAATTTCTACTGGTCGTTAAGTGAAGTCGGTTGGTTGGTTAACTGACTGGTTGGGTAGTTTTTTTTTTTCTCTTTTCTTTTTGGTTGCCTGACTTAAACTGATGACTTTGTCAGTTGTCAACAGAGTAAACAATAAACCATAAGCGCCATCATAATTTACGCCAACTTGAAAGCAAAAACAAAGAAAAGAAAGAAAAAAATAAAACAAAATATTAAAATTTACAAAAAACTAAAAAGAAAACAAGTCACACATGCTCACACATTATGATAAACCAACAACCATTCATAATTCTATCAGTACATATATAAATACATAAATACACGTACGAATAGCAAAACTATACATATCTTATCCACCACAGTCATTCAGTTAGTAAGTAAATGTAAAAGTTAAAAACGTAAAAATAATTACAATTCATCACCATCATAGATATAAAATTTACAAAAAAAAAAAAAACAAACACGTCGCGACGCCATAGTTTATATTCTGCTTTCATATACACTTTCATGTGAGAAATAAACGCAAACAACTTGGTACAAAATTTTACTTTTAAAAAACGATGGAAAAGCAAATGACGTTACCAAGACATTTTTTTCTTTTCGCTTCATTTTTATTTTGTTTAACATATTCTTATTTTACAAACAGACAAAAAAATGTAGAAGAAATTATAAGAAGTAACAAAAATTCTGAAAACTGTGGCTTCTGTTATTCGCATCAAGATATTTTTATACACAAGCAATTGGGTTGGGCTTGTTCTATAATTATCAAGTGAGGGGAACTATTTATACAAGTGTAAGTGAATGTAATAATAAAATGTGTGTTTATGTGTACATACATTAAAACAAAGTATATACTCGTTTGTGTATAGATAATATAATGTTGGTGGGCTGGTCTTTCATAAAATCAAAAAAGTGGCCAAACTGACAACTGTATTATAATAAGTCGAAAACCATAAAATAACTTAAAACGAAAAAAACAAAATTGTTATTTAATTAATAAACCAAATATCACGAAAAAATGCTCTAAAATAACAAAAAAAGTTTTATTGATTTTTTAGTTGTAGTTGCTTGACAAAAAAAAGAATTAAGAAACGAACACAAGCAAACATTTTAGCAAAAGTTTCAAATTGTTTAAATAATAAGCCTCTGAATAATACGTTTGGATAACATTTCTGAAGCACCCTTAAAAAGGGAGCAACACGTTTACACTTGTTACTTGTTTCCTGTGAACAAAAAAGGCCATAATACAGTACAAAAGTACAAAAACTAGTAAACATTAGCGATCAAAATTATGTGAAAAAGTATTTTCAAGAGTCAAGTGAAATATTTTTATTCGTGATAAGTATTAAATAGAGTTCTTCTCGGATTTATGCGCTTTCTGGAAAACGGAAATTTTTTTTTTCAATATCCAGCGATCAAGGTATCCCAAAACTCAACGTCAAGTCGTAACGTAATAAAAAACGAAGAAAAAAACATATTTGAACTGAGTAAAATGGGTTAGCAAAAATTGGGTTACTTGAGGTTTTTATTTTTTACTCCTTTTTTTATCATTTTATAATCTTGATTAAATTAGCAAAGTTTTAGTGGCACTTGCTAAGGCAATTTAGTACATTTATTTTAAAGGAGGTCCTTTCAATGTCTACAAATTTTGAAAATTTTAAGTTTATAGCTTAAAAAATAGTCTTAATTGTAGAAAAATGCTAACAGTTTAAAAAAATTTTTTGGTGTTTCTTAAATGCCCCCTCCAGGAAAACCATCTATAAAGAAACCGGTCCCTAACATTCCACTCTATTCCACCTTAACCAATGTCAACAAAAACCAAATGATCGGGAGAAAAGAGCCACCTTTGGGAAGTAGCAGATAACAACTAAACCTACTTAGCGAAGACACTCACCACACAATAAACATGCAACGATCAGGCAATTGCTGTTCATCATTCAAGTGTTTAACGCAGTCAAAAAGCAATTACGCATCGGTTTAACAGCTGATACTTTTGTCAAATTACGCGCACAAATTAGAAAATAAAATGTAATGCCGGACTCATAAATGTAATTTTGTATGACAAAATAAATCTGTGGACATTTGACAAAACTTCTTCTTTCTAAATCAACAACTTTTCAGTAGATCAAACAAACAGTTAAAAAGGGTAATAGAAGTTATTGCTTAGAAAATTAAAGAAATTTTGAACTTAAGTATTATACACAAATACTTAACGAACATTATGCGACCTTTTTATTCCCTCTAGAAGCAATAGTTTTCTTTAAAATTAATTTAAGACTTTTTGTTAAATAGATTTTAAAGAAAAAAATTAGCTTCCACCATACAAGTCGCTTTGTCAAAATTTTTTTGATTAAATTTGAAAATTATCTTAATCGCTTAATTCAAGACAAGTTGTTTTGTTAAAATGGAATACGAAAAAAAGGTTGAAAGAAGTTGATATTTAAAATATATTTCGGTTTTATTAAAAAAATACTTCTATTTTTTTCTAGAATATGCAAATAATTAAAAAATAATAATAAAAATTAAATAAAAATGTTTATAGACATTCAAATTATTCTTAATTTTTCAAATTATTCTTAATTCTCTGACAGAAGTCGTTTTGTCAAATTGAAATTGGGGAAAAGTCTTAAAGAGGTCGATTAGTCAACTGCAGATCTTGCGTTCCAAAGGTTATAGAAATACGGAGATTAGAGCAAAAGAAGGACAAGAAAATTCTATATTTACTATAAAAATCTTGGAAAATTTTCTTTTTTCGAGGGAAGATGTTTGTCCAAATTCCACAGAAATATAAACACAAATTAAAACTTTTTATATATTTTTGTTAGTGAAAAGAAATTTAAATTTAATTATTTATTCAAATTAATTTTCATTCTAAGATGTCTATATTGTCCGTCATATTTGATAAAATCTCTAAAAAATTGCAAGTTTTTGGTATTTTTCTTCTTAGCAAATTTTGTTTACACTTTTTTTTTCAACTAATTGATTTTGTTACCTGTTGATTTAAAAAAGTTTTCAAATAAAATTTAAATCGCTGTGTTTTCCATTTTTTTAATATGATTACACAGAATAAAATGATGCATTGTACTGTGCACATTCAATATTGTAAATACATATAAACCAAGTACTCAGTTGCATTGTTTGGGAATATTGCATACTTATATATCGTTTAGATACCGTAGAAGAAGTGAAAGCAAAGTTTGGATTAGTACATTTTGGAAGTCAGCCTATCTGTCAACAGTGTTAATTCAAAAATTATAAAAAAACACCGTATAAAAGCTGTCCAACATATGAATTGTCCCTCCGTCCTGCACATGTATCTGGTTAGATCTTTTACGAATTTAACACTGATTTAAACAAATTCTGATTTAGCTAGGTGTTTGTGTCTCTAGGTATTTTTAGCTATCGTTTTTTGAAAAAAAAAAAAAAATAAATAAAAAACAACAAAAACAATTTATGTGGATTTCTTCATCTACACATCACATACGTAGCGCATGCATCTAGCCAGATGTACGTGTATTTTGTATGGAGAATAATGAGATTTATTTGAATTTTTTTATTTTTTTTGCGTTTGTTTACTTAAATTAATTTAAAGTGAATTTTATGGGTACTTTGCGTTGTTATAGTTGTTGCCAGTTTCAAATTTTTGGCTATGCCCCATGCTCTTCATAATAAATATTTTCGCATCAATGAAATCAAATACAAAAAACTGTTACTTTTTTCTTTTTGCATAATTTTAATTTTTTTTCGCGTCAGTTAAAAAACAAAGAAATAAAAAATATGAAAATATACAATATAATATCGTCGTGCGGGAATTTAAGTGCACTTTAGGTTTTCGACCACAAATTTATCAAATCTGTAATCCACTTTAGGATATCTCGTCAAGTTTCGAAGATAAGTAGCCGAAAACGGATAGCAGATTTTAAAAATTTTGGTGTCAAAAACCTAAACTAGCATCATTAAGTCAAGAATTAAAAAAATGGCGTATAGAGCACTTAAACTCCCGCACGACGATATTACAATAATATAATGTTATCACTTAAATTACATATTTTTCATAAAAATGTATTGAAATACATAGTGCATCTGGTTATTCTTATTATTATTTTTTATACAACTTGTTTCTAAACAATGTTGCGAATAACAAATTAACCGTTATTTATATTTTGACAACTATTCAAAACTACTTCTTTTTAACGATGCTTTAAATCTGTAACTATAACAAAAATCTAACAAAACATAAACTTCGGCAACTATGATTACTGCAGCAGGCTAAGTTTTGTACTTATTTGTTGTTACAACTTTTGATGACTTCAATAACATTAATGACGATGGCGATGGCAATGACGATGATGATGGCTTAAAAGAAAGAAGAAAGAAACTAAACTATAGTCCAAGCGACAACATACATATAAATCACTACAATTTACACGATATCGCAAGATAGAATACCACGAATTGTTGTCTGCACATATAACCATGGCAATAAAAACATAGGCAACAATAATAAGATGCCGACAATGTGGCAAAGAATTTTGTTGTTGTTTTTTTACATAGATATGTATGTATACATACATACTTATATATACAGATATATTTAATTTTTTTTTTCTAAAGTTAAGTAGTAAAAATTGTTGCAAAAATGACCATGACAATCGTAAATTCATCAAAGTACAACATTATTTTTAAGAAGCATTTTTTCTACCTATACAGCATATTTTATTTAGAAAATTTTATGTTTAGGTCTTTAAATAGGTATATGGTTTTGTTTTGTTTTTATTTTATTTTTTTTTTTAATTTTTCTAATCAAAAAATATGTTTTTAAAAATATTTTCACGGCACTGAATTGTTTATTAAATTTTCTTTTTTAATTATTATTTTTTGGTTAGTTTCTCTATGACAGCAAAACTATCAGAATTTTCTATCAAAGTGACCTTCTTCAAAGCATGAGGTTTAAAAAAAAAAAAAAAAATACACATAAAAAGGCTACAACATCATCTCAGCAAACTGTCATCAAATTTAAGTTGCATGTAGTTTTAATGTTAAAGCGTTGTATACATGCTCGGCAACAAACTTACTTCCTTTTATTGTTGTTAGTAATGGAATAGAAAGCTGTATGTAATACTTACATGATAATGTTGTTGGCAGCTAAAAGTTACTTTTAATACGGACATACGAGTACATACAATTTCTATATATTTAGCAAATATACAGGATACTTTATTAGATATCTGCCGCCTTAAGCAATAACAGTTTCACAGCAATAAAGGCAGCACCAGCACCAGCAACATAAAAAATATAAGAAAAAAAATCCCAACAACATTTGCAATACCTCCAAAATGTCTTTCTTTTGTGTATGTAGCAATCATGTAACGACATCAACATTAATAGAAGTTTCTACTTGAAAGTTTATAAAAATCATACTGTTCCTTTTCATTTCTTTTCTTTCTCCTCTTTCTAGGTTTTAGACATTTTTTTCTTTGTTTTAGTCCTAAAAAAACAGAAACAAAAATAGGTAGAACAACACGAAATAAGCAACTCAAATATTGTAGCCATTTTATATATATTGTGATGAGCAACAGCAATACTGAAGAGCTTAACAACGCAAACATATTTGCTGCAATCCATAAATTTTAATTTAGTCGTATTTTCTTATAACTTAAGGTTTTTTCTACATTTCAGTTCTCTTGCATATAACTTTTTTTTACACATACCAGTACATGCATAATCATGATTAATTTTTATATACATCTTTCTATAGTTGCAATATTATTTTATTTGCCGCGGAATTTAATAAATATTTTTATTTTTTCTTTTTTAGAAGAGAAAAATTTTTATTAATGCATCAGCATTTGGTTAAAATAGTTTGCTCTTTTGGAATCTTCAATTGTTTAATTTCTTTGTTGCTTGGGTTTATGTTCTAAGTCTTTCGTTTTTTATAGTTAAATAAATGACATAATTTAAGTAGTTTTGTTGCAATACACTCTGTATAATTTTTTTTTTTACCATAATATTTAAAATTTTTAATATCAAAAGAAGAAGCTTAGTAAGAATTAAAACACTTGGTTTAACCAAATAACCCAGAAGAAGCTTTCATACATAGTAAATAATAGTCCAATTGGTAAACTATCTTACAAAGAATGAAAGAGGTATTATGTATGACACATTACATCGTTGAAATCTCCCTCACGGTTTCTCTGGGTGGAATGCATCCGAAGAATACTAAAAGAAATCGGAAATCAGCATAGCTGCGAAGCTACACAAAAATATTCAACAAACCGTAAAGTACAAGAGAAATATGAAGGTTTTTTTTTAAGAAAAATTACTAATGGAAACCAATTCGGGCAAAAATAATCAGAGTTGGGTTTACTGCATTAGATTTCAAAAAAACATTAGTGCATTATCGTCCTTAGTATTCAGTGATATTAGAAATAGAGTCCACTAAATGAGGCGACAGTGGTTGCAATAGTCTAGTATGTAATGTGTAGACTTACTAGACAAACCCCAGCTCTGATGTTTTATTGAAAAATTAAAAAATATTTCTTTAGTAGTCTTCTGGTAAAAGCTCTGAGAGCAATTGATTGATAAGCTTCTTAAGCTTTTTATCGAACAAAACTGAACTTTAAAATACTTAAAGTACAGTTTTTTTATGATAATGAATTTGATAAAAATTTAGAATAAAGTGAAATTCATGAAAACTAAATGCAAATCACAAGAACAAATAGCATTTATGTAAATTTCGAATTAATCAATCGATATGATATATTTGAAAATATAAAATAAATTATGATATATAAAATAAACTAGATGACCCGTGCGAATATTTCGCACAGTTAGCTGCCATTTTTGTAACATAAAATGAAAATAATTAATAGAAATTTTAGTAACTTCAATACATTTTATTAAAAGTATAAAATATTAGTTGTGCAAGTAAACAAATAATTATCTGTTTAAAAAATACTGACGAAACAAAAATTAAATTATAAAAATATTGATCAGAACTTTCCCGGGGCTCGAACCTAGAGCCTCAAACACATTAAGTAAAAAATACTAGAAAAATTAAAAGTACAGAAATCTAAAAAAAATTTCAAAAGTTGAATTAAAAAATATGTATAAACTTGCAGTAAAAAGGCTTATAGTATAATTTAATTCAATATTTATATAAAACAGTTTTTTTTTGTCTTAGTTAACATGTATAATTCGAATTATTGTCGTTTATTTTTTGCGAAAGTACATGTTCAATATATATGTGTGTGTGCGTGAAATAAAGTCGTGTTTTTCATATTTTTATGTGAATGAGTAAAATATTTCCTTTTTTGCGTTCCCGTATTTTAGGGTAAATTTGTCTCTTATTGAGAGAAGTTATTGTTTACTCTCTATTTACCGCACTTTACCCAAAAAGTAAAGAAATACATATTATGTAGAACTATTAAGCGACACTTGAACAAAAACATATAATCATAATGACAACAGTATTACCATGCAATTCTATATAAAATATAATTTTTATCAATGAATATATTAATTTTTCAATTTCTAATTATTTTTCGTTACTAGTGTTAGAAATAAGCTTTAAAATGAGATATCATTCATTAAATTTAATGCGGTGGTATGGGAGATATTTGCAGCCGACAAAAAAAAGTGCTTTAGAAATAATATATATGATGATGATGATTTGGTAACAAATTATGGAAGTGATTTCAAATCGACTGAAACTAATATGATGAGTTTCAAAATATATTTTCATTTTCGAAACATCTATATTGCCGAATTCACAAAGCCCTTGTATTTATTGTATTCGTTGTTTGATTGTACGACAATACAATATTTATACGCTTGTTGTTGGTAATTTTCATATAAAAATTTAATACAACTTATACAGTCTTTTCATGTGTTTTTAAAAAATTGAAATGAATGCCTGTTATTGAAAAGAAGAATAAAAATACAAAATTTTTTATTATTTATTGTGAGAAGCAAATTTATTTTAAAGAAAAAGATATCGAACTACATAATTATAAAAATGAAATGAATGTCGATAAAGTGGTAAAAATATAAAAAAAGAAACATTTCTTTATTTGTGAATAGTGCTTTTCTTCTTCTTGTGTGATTTCTGACGTTTTCGATACAACGTATACGATGCTACACTAGGTGTTCACAAGCCAAAAACGAAAACTGTTTCCAATACAACCTACAAAGATACAGAAGCTTGTGTATTCGGAATATATGTTGACAACTAAATGATTAAACAGAACTAGGGCATGACGTTTTTTTCCATACAAATTGACAAATAAAAAAGCTGGAGAATGCAGTCGTGAATTAGAATCTATTTTATTTTGACACCGATTTTTCTTATGCTCTAATTTTTAGGCATAAATTCTCTCAACGATGTTACCACACTTTTATTAAATTTCATACATTTCATACAATTTATAAATTTTGGAATTTGTTAAATAAAATGAGTGACTTTTCAGAAAAAATAATTGAAAAAGTGTGTAAAGATGATTAAATTATAAAATATAAATTCAATTATTCGCAAAATCTGTCATTAACTTAATTTTTAATAGCTTTACATACAAGAAATGTAAAAACAATAAATGACAGTTCGTGAAGTTGCGGCCGTCGTTTTAATTTTGAGCATGTTTTATCTGAGGGTCTTTTTTGCCTAAAGTTGCGGTCGTATTCTGTTTAATCATTAAAGCGACAATAGTAATAAACACTCTGCTAGAGTGTGTTTTCTTATTGTTCTTATTCTATTGTATACTTAAAAGAATTAAATGTTCTCGTACAAAGAATTTTCTCCTTTTGTTGACAAATAGTATATAAGTAAATACATATGTAAGTATGTTAATTGTAAATGCAATGCCTCATTTTAAATATCAAAAATAAAAAATAAAGAAAAAGAGTTGTTTAAAAATTTGTTTTTTCTTAAAACTGTTGCTAATTAGTATAAAAAAAATAAAATATTGTACGTTTAGTATTGATTTGTGTCTTAAGTCTTTTGTTTAACTAGATTTCTCAAATATTAGTGTTTGTCTTTAAAACAATGACCAGAATAAAAAAGAATTTCACAACATAAAGAATTTACAAAAATACAAAAAAAGAATGAAAAGAATAAGCCTACGATGCAGATAGCAGAAAAAAAAGAAATATGGTCAATATCTAAGATTATATTAAAATGACATGAAGTGAACTTTAAAAAATCATTTCTTTCACATAAAATTTTTAACAAGCATCGTTAAGCAGCAAAAAAATTATATACATATATTAGATACATATATGTATGTTTATACATATATGTTTATATACAGATACATATATTTATATATTTTTATAGAGAAAATAATGTGTGCATAGTCTAGAAAATTTATAATAACAAGGACATATTACAAGAACATTCATTGCTCGTACACACTACACATTCATTTATAAAATACGTGTGATGTATAGAGCACACGTTCAACAAGAAACTGTGTTACAGCATTGTCAAGTATTTAATATTAAAACGCGATACAGATGGTGTTAAAAAGCGCTAAATAAAAGTATATGAACTTTTTACACAAATTGTGTCATTTTTCTCAAATTTTATTCATTCTGTTCTGTACGTTTATTAAGAGCTTAGTTAGTGCTAATTTTTGCGTATTTTATCCTTTTTTATTAGATTTTTAGAATATAAGTAGTCGTGGATTCAGACGATGCCTTTAGCGTGACTCTTTCCCTACTTCAATTGCAGGGTTTTTTGTGTTTCAGCAAAAAGCAAAGGGGTTGAAGTAAAGCTACGAATTTTATTCGTTTTGACGTTTTTTGTATTTCTCTCTTACTTTTTGTCTTTCAATGCACTTGTACTTGCATATTTGTTGTTAGTAATCATTTCTGTCGTTTTATATCAAGCTTTCTCAGAAAGCGCGCTATAAGAGTAAGAGTAGAATAGAGGATTAAATTCGGGAGTACCTCAAGGCTTTATTTTGTCTCCAGCGCAATTTTTTTTGTTTGTTTCTTAACAATCTCCTGTCTCTAACATCAAATTCTATCAAGTATTTTGCGGATGACAGCAACATTTGCCCGTCATTTTAATTTTTTTTTTATTGAGACCAATACTCAGGGGTAAACCCCTACTAAATGCTGTGCATTGTATTGGAATTTTTTGTGGAAAACGATAGCACATTATGACAACAGACCAGATATTTTTTTTGTTTTCCTTATATTATTAAGCTCCTTAGAAATGGGGCAAATTGCCGTGAATTGATCATTCAAAGGCCAGGGTTATACCTTCGCCCTTGAATGATCAACAGCAATTGCCCCATCGTTGCATGTTCATTGCGGTGAGTGCCTTCGCTAAGTAGGTTTTTAGCTGTTATCTGCTACTTCCTCATAAATGGCGCTTTTCTCCTGATCATTCGTTTTTCGTTGTCAAAGGTTAAGGTGGAATTGAGTGGAATGTTAGAGAGCGGTTCATTTTATCTTAGGCCGGGCCTTATGAAGATTTGAATGAGAAGGCAGAATATGAATGACACGCTCAGAAGCGAGAACAGGGTCGAATTTAATGCGCGCAAGACTCAATGTTGTTTTCTCATACATGAGCGTAGTGGCCATGATACGTTTTTGTTATCTGTGACTATGGATAATGTAGATATTGAGGATGCAGATATAATTGATGTGCTGAGCATGAGAATTAACTGTCCGTTTGAAAGACAACATAGTTTGAGTGCCAAAAAAAGCATTCAAGTGTCTTGGTTTTTTAAAACGATGTAAGAAATACTTCACTCCAACTGGCCTTCTTAATATTTACAAATTTAAATTTTGGGAGCTTCTTGTCCCAATACAGGAAATGGCGAAGGTGCCTAGCAATAATGGTAGGCAACTTCAATACTCTATCGATTTATTGAAGTTTTGGCACCACTACGGAATTTTTTCTAATTAAGTAAGGGCTTTAATAGTAGATATCTGCATATTCTTACGTAGAACTTGCATCTCAGAGAGCACACCCTTTTAGGGTTGATTGTCTTGTGAACCACACAATGCATTACAGGAAAAATTCGTTCATTAGCCGCACAGTTCGTTTATGGAAAATCTTCCTGCAAATGTTTTACCAACCAATTACTGTATGAACGGATTCAAATCGAATGTCCACAAATACTACTCCCTTTTACGAAAGTAGTCGTAATAATGAAGAGATAAAAAAATTGCACAACTTGAGACGCATAATGTGAATGCTAGAAGATTTTAGAAGACTTTAAAAAAATGTCACAATGCCTCTATCTTTATATCATTGTCTGAATTCACGATATTCCAAAATACATATACAACGTAATAGGGTTTCAGGGTGCCATGCATGTAAAAGGGTCTGCGCGTTCGTTTGTACCGATGATTTGGGCGTTTTTAAAACAAACATTTTCAGAACTACTTAAAAAAATATATTTTTTTTAATTTCTTTCTCATTTCATAGATTAAAGCTTTTGTTGATTGAATAAAAAAAATGTGTTTCTATTATTATTCAGAGCCTTTAATAATATTAGCAAGACAGACAGAAAATGAAAAAAGAAGCTAAGAAGGAAAAGCGCTAAATCTAGTGTTAAAGGCGCTACATTGGTAATGCTGCTGTACTGGCAAAACAAAAAAAAAAAAACAAAAGAAAACAAAAAATCTGAAGAAAAAAAAAACGAAATATTCTTTATGTGATTTTAAATATGTGAAAAGTATTCACAACTCTATACGATAATATTGTGTTTTTTGTTTTTAAAGGAAAACAATTGTTGTGCATAAGTGTGTTGCTTTCTGTTTGTTTTTTTGTTTTGTTTTTTCACATTATCAGATTTAAATCTAAACTAGAGGAGATGCTTTTTTTATTTCTATTTCTGTATTTTGTGTCTGTAACTTCTTGTACTGTAAAGGTATACACTATATAGAACAATAGTTTTATTTTAGTTCCAGCCATGCGTTCTAATTTAATGAACACAAATTGAAATATAACCATAAAAGGTAATTTTTACCACACACATAGTTTTCTTTCCTTTTTTTATTTTATTTGGTTGATATTGTTGTTGTATTGTCTGTTTGTTGTGTTTTATATTCCTTTTTTAAACCATATGATAACATGAAGGATCATCTTAGCAGATTTTTTTTTTTAATTTCTTTTTAAGTTTATTTTAACCAATTTAAATTGAATCTTTTTGTTTTCTTTTTTTCTTTTTTCCTAAGTTTTATTATAAATTGTAAAAATATTTTGCATATGAAGTTTCTTTTTTGCAACAATAATTCTAATTAACTCCCTTGTTTGTGTTTGAACAAAAGAAAAGTATGCGTGCTGTAAATTGCAACGGCTGTAAATGGCTTGAAAAAAGAAAAATATTTTTGTAGAGTTTATGTATAAAATAATTTCATATGCCTATGAGAGCCCATAAAAAAAATTTATACTCGTATATGCATGTACCTTCATATTTTATATTATCAAGTAAAGCAAAACTCTTAACATAGAATATAACAATGCCACACTGAGGCAAGAATATGATTGTAACGACGAATTTTTCTACCCATCGAATTTGTTGGTGACACATAAGATTTTTTTAATTTTAGCATAAAATCAAATTTAATATATCAACTCCATTTTAGTTGGTACTTTTAATAATTGGCACAATAGTAATTTGAATTTCCATTGTATTATCTTACTTAAAGCTGTAAAAAATTCCATAGTTTAAATTAAAAATTTATGATTGAAAACTGTGACCATTTTTTTTTTCAATAAAGCATTTTCAATAACTGTAAAAACTATTTTTATTTACTAAAATTTGATTTTCCCAACTAATTTCTAATCACTTTGTTTTTTGGCCGATTTGAACGCAATTCAAACCAAAAGTAATTGGTTGACAATGTTCAACAGTAAATCGAACGCCTAGATTTAACTTAATAGTGAGTTATTAAAATAAAACTGTTAATGTTCTGTTATAAATAGTAATGCATTTGCCAACTTAGCTTGTTTTATTAAAACACTAAAAAGAAATAAAAAACGTTGGAAAATTTCCAGATTGGCGCCAGGAAGGAGATACTAAAGGTAACAGAATAAAAAAATCACACAAACACATATATTTTGCATTTAACTTCGCTTCTAAACACTCTATTAAAACCAAATTTTTAAATCAAAAATATTAAATAAATAAAAAAAATTTAATTTTTTCTGATAATGAACTTGTCTCTCTGGCTATTTCGTTGGTGCATAGCCAACTGATCAGTAGACTATTTCCCAAATAAATTTTATTTAAACTAACGATTTTTATGTCAACAATATTATTTAGTAAATGAGAAACAATATACAATATATATACAAAGTATATGAAATGTATTGTTTATGGGGATAAGCATGTCTCTTTGGCCATTTCACCTCTGCTTAAGAATCTCGTCAGGAGACTTTTTCCTAAAGATAGTAATCAAAACTATAAACTCTTATGTTCAAAAAGATAAACAACCTATAAATTTTTTATTCTGCTTTTCACACTACAGTCAACCACTAATTTTTTCCCCAACTTTTGGTAAATATTACTAATTTTATTAGTAATAAATACGAGTATTTATATGAAAGTAGTCGCCGTGGTCTAGTGGTTAGTTTGTTGGCTGACTAAGACATGAGCCCTGGGTTCGACACCCATCTCCGACATCTTAAAAAAAAAGAAATATGAAAAAAATATTTCTTTCGGCAACTACCTCTCAGCAGTCTTCTGACAAAAGCTCTGAGGGTAATTAATTGCCATGAACAAGCTTCTCAAGTCTGTCGTTCGGAGTCGACATTAAACTCTAGGTCCCGGTACTCATGGATAAAAAATTTACACACACAGCATGAGTGCTGTGAGAAGCTAGGCCGTAATCCCGACACAGCGTTGTAAAGGCCAGTTATGTATGTATGTATGTATGTATGTATGTATGTATGTATGTATGTATGTATGTATGTATGTATGTATTTATTTGAAATCTGAATTAATAGATATTTTTTTTCAATGAGACCAGCACTCAAGGGTGACCTCTACACATTAGGTATATTATGCTGGCCTAGGAAGATAGGCGGTAGGAAGAGAGGTTGTGCACCTTTGATTTAAAAGAATTAAAAGAAATTTAAAATTTAAATTTAAAAGAATGCGAACTGCAAACAAATCAGTTGCTGTTGATTGATTATTCAATGGCCAGTGTTATACCTTCATCACTGAATAATCCAACAGCAATCAACCCCAAGAAACCCGCACAATAAAGTTTAAATTAGAAGAGGAATAAACGATTATAACTATATTGGAGATGATGTTATTGTTGGTCTCCTTGATCCAATCCCTGGGATCATTCTTGGTTACTGCTCTTCAACTGCCTTTCTGACATGAGAGACCCTGCCAGAGAGCTATTGCTCTCCGCCAGCTTAGCTAGTTGAGTCCTTACAATGTAAGCTTCTACACCACGACAAGGTGATTATACCACGTAGAGGGAATACTAAAAAGAATATGGAACCAGTTATGAGGACAGTACCAGATGTTCTTAGCCTGACATACTTATACTTATATACTGGGTGTAAAAACAGCAAAAAGCTTTGTATAATGGAAACGCCCATTCATTATATGAGCACATGTTAAATTTCATTTAGACTTGGCAACTCATTCGTATAGTAAAAAAGATGTTCAAAAAAGGGTTTTTATAGAAGAAAGGGCAAGAAAATATAAGTAATTTGATAAATGTGTGCGACCTCCTTAAATATGGCTTTAGACTATCCAACAAATCGTATGATTTGTAAAATGTTTCTGTGTTTCCAATGTGATAGTGTGTCAAATCGTACAAATTGTTCAGTAGTCTAAACCCCACTTAACTTGTTATATCAAAATAAGCAAGTGTTTCACATTTTGTTTAATAAATAATTCCTTGCCGTAAATTATTACAAATTCTTTCATTTCAACCATCTTAACAACTTAAAGGGTTAAGTGCACGTGTTTCAGCATTTCTTTTCTTTTTCAGATCTTACAAGAAATATTTATATATATGATCCGTTACTATTGTATATTCATATGTAGTTGAACCAAAAAACAAAAACGAAATACCATATTTTCTCTAATGATGTTTTGTCATGTTTTGCAATTAAATAAAAATATTATTTTGCTTACGAAAAGGAAAACTAGAGTACAAAACAATAAATGAAAATACATATTACAAAAAAAATAATACATTGTAGTGACGAGTGTTGCCATTTTAGCTATTTTTACTAAAATTAGTTCAGTGGCACTCTGCTACAAAAGTGAAGAAAAAACAATATGCAAGAGTTCTGATGTAGTAATTCTGTTTTGATGAAGCCTATAGATTTTTTATTTGAAGATATTAGTTTTACCTTTTAAACAAAACAATCGGCCTTATTCCAGTTGGCGACGTCGTTGTCGTCTGACGACATTTTTGTAGTAGAATAAAGAAAAAATATTTCTTTTATCTTTAATCTATTACAAAAATGTCGTTAAGCGACGACGACGCCGCCAATTTGGAATACGGTTTTAAACAAAACACACTTTTTCAATAAATTTTTATTTTATTCACGCTCTAAGTTGGCCGTGAAGCAGAATATTTTTTTATTACGTTTGTAAAAAAGTTCGACTCAAAAATTATTAAGAATTGCTGTTTTGTGGCAAGATATTGTTCGTCTTTTTGTTTTTTTTTTTTCTTAGAAATGCCTCCGTGTCTTTTTTCTTTCATATAAATCGCTGCCAGTACCTTGGCTTAAAGACCATCAGTAGTTTCAGAGGATACTGATCATACTTTTTCAACATATCGCTACTCAATCCTTAAAACTTCTTGGTGAAATCCTTTACCTAGTTCATCACTCATCTGGCCTAACTTTGAAGGGAACATAATCAAATGAGCATGCAGATGGCGCAATTTTGTGAACATTTTGCAACCCATTGCATGGTAGGCATATGTACTATCATGTACTATCTCCTCATAATGTTCACTTTTTGTATTTTCTAAAAAAATTTCACACAGCGAAACAAAATCTTTTTCAAAAATTGTTTTACAAAATATTGGCGATTATTCATCGATGATTCAACAAAACGTAGTAAAAAGAGGATTTTTATTGTAACATTTTATAATTTACTTGTTTTTGTTAAGTTTTAAAGGCAGTATTTTTACATAATGAAGGCTCAGTTACATCTGTACCATCTTACGCTACTGACATCAAAGAATGTTATGATAATATGGCTTAAATTATTACAATACTCATAAGTGGCTAATCTTAGCAGGTCTTAAAAATTTTGAATGGAAGGCAAGGTGGTAACAAAAGAATAGTTTAATTCTAAATCGATTATAAAGTTGTATTGCTCATTTGCTCATTAAAATCTTTGTGAAATTTTCTATACCTGACTCTTTATTTTAATAACTATTTTCTTCGTCGATACTTTCCTCTATAGCTTGGTATTGTGTTCAATTTTGATTTTTCCGTACGAAAAATTTGGCGTACAACAAACATTCCTAAAAGCATGCAACACTTTTTTACGCAACAAATAACACAGTTTAACAAAATAATTTTTTTTTTTTGTTTTTAACAAAAACTGAGTATGAAATACTTTTATATGTAATTTGACAGCTTTTCGTACGAAATTTTGAACACAATACCGGCTTATCAGACAATATATTACCAAAACGCTACAAATTAAAGAATCTTGCAAAAATAGTGAGCAAAATATATACCTTTTTGGCTCTCTCACAAATGATATGCCAAATTTTGATTTTTGCAATTTTTTTCAGTTCAACACACTTGTGTCTTTTATATAATACGATGTTGTAAATTTATTTAAAAATTATGACATTATTTGCCATCAAATCATTGAAAGAAAGAGTGGTTGTAGTTTGTTTAAAGTAAATAAGTAACCATGTGCACTCTATACAAAGAAATACCAAATTTTAATGATACGAGTAAATAACCAAAAACGGCAACACTGAGTAGTGGTATATGTATATTTTTTTATAATGCTGGAAATTAAGGCTGGTGGTGTTGCTCTGCTCCGTTGTTGCATGGTAATCATAACAACAATTGTGCAATTTTTATAACATTGCACCTTTTTTTCTTTCTTTTTTTTAAGTTGCTGTTACTATTTATAATTTTTACTTAAGTTTAGCTGAGGCAAACAAAGAAAAATAGACCACCAAAGTTAAAGTATGTGTTCATGTTTGTTTGGCTTATATTTTGTCCGTCTACTCTCTAATACAATCTATCGATTGCTGCCATTTTTCCTTTTTTTTTGTCGATCGGTTTATGCACTTATTTTGTTTTATTTTTTTTTTTTTTTTTTTCTTTGTTGGTTTTAGCAATTTTGTACAATTTTTTTAGTGTTTCTTTGCATGTGCGTTTAGTTTGCAATCGATCTCATGGCAACAACAAAAAAAATCATTAAAATTACAATGCTAGGGGTTACTATTTGCTATGCAAATTCCTATCTTGCACTAGGTTTTTTTTCCTGTTTTAGTCTTTTTTCTTTCTTCAGTTGCTTCTGTAAAAAGTTCATGGGAGTAATATTGAAAAATGGTCATTTTCTTGTACTTAAGGCCTTAAAATCAGGTTTCAAAAACTAAAACTAACAACAAATAATATGTTTTTCATCCTATAAATGATAAGTATTAGATATACATCTTATTTGTTGGCCATTTAAACCTTTATAGAAAAAAATAAATAAAAGCTAAAAATTGATACAAGATAGTCAAAGATATTTTTATTAATAATGTATTTCTAAAAATCTATTCTAATTCTACACCCTGAAAAATGTAAATAAATTTAATTGTAGGTTTTTGCATATACATACATGTATAAAAAAGATATATATGAACAAAACATAGGAAAATAATTTTTAATTCATTCTGTTTTGTATTGGTTTAAATGATTCAAACGTTTTCAAATGTAAACTCGTTTTAGACAGAAAAATATTTCCTGATTAGAAAATTAAAAAAAAAACCGTCAGAGAAATTTTAAGAGATTAAAAAAGCCACTCCCTGACATTTCACTCTATTCCACCCTAACCAAAAACGAATGATCAAGAGAAAAAGCGTCACTTATTAGGAAGTGGCAGATGACATCTAACACGTACTTAGCGAAGGCACTCACCATAATCAACATATAACGTTTTGACGATTGCTGTTGATCAATCAAGGGTGAACGTATAACATTGGCCTTTAAATGATCAATTCACAGCAATTTGTCTCATTCCTAAGGCGCTTAATAATATAAGAAAAACAAAAAATATATGTATGTTCTGTCATAAATGTACTGTTCTTTCCACAAAATTGCCAATGCCTTGCACATCATAAGTACGGATTTACCCCTGAGTACTGATCTCAATAAAAAAAAAAGAATATTTACATTGCCTTAAAGATGCTGTCAGCCAAATACTAGTAATTTTATATAAAAACAGCAGCCAAAATTGACCTACTGCAAAACCGACAGTTTAAAGAGTTTGTGCGGCTCTAAGGTTCTATGCAGTAGGCAATTTTCAGAAATCCCACGGCAACGATTTTGATTTGGTAATGGCTAAATCCACGTTGCCCGTGTCAAAGTTTCATTAAATCAAGAATTATAGTTACTTTTTAGTTTTTGACGCCTTATGACATAAAATACCTACACAGCAACCACAAATACTTATGCAGTTGTCAATATTTTCACCATTTTCAACTGAGTTGCCAGCTTTTAGATGCCAGTTGCCATATGTGATACCATTTGGGCAACTGGTAACGCAACTCAAGTTCGGCCCTCATCCATATCTGTGGCATTTTGACAAAACATCTTAAGTCAAATTTAAAAAGTTGAAAAAATGTTGTTAATGATACGAATTTTTATTCAAAAACATTTTTGTGAACGTTTTTAAAATTTTGTATTATAGAAGAAATTTTTCTTTAATTTATGTATATTTTATTTTTAATAAAATTAATTTTTCCCCGAGTTTTTTTGAAAAACTTTTTTGCTGTCTTATCTCGACTTAGGGTGTTTTGTCAAAATGCCACAGATACATATATATTTTTGGATGGGAGTAGAAAATCTTTCAAACGTTATTTTATAATTGAAAATCGACTAACAGCTGATGAGTAAGAAAAGTTTAAATGTAAAATATTGTAAGATATTTCAATTGTTTGATCAAAGCTTAATGCTTGTTAGCGAGTGAAGCGACCCAGGCTCTTGTTTTCTTGTAGATTATTAACACGACAGTAAACTTCTTATTTATGTATATTATTTCAGATTTGATTGACGAATTCCTATGAATTATTACAGATGAATTCACTTTTGTTATAATTTTATTCAGAGTGGGAAAATAAACAAAACATTTTGCAAACGTTACCACAAAGACATAAACTTTTCAAATTTTTTTTAATCGTATTGTACATGAGCAAAAACAAAACAAATTCTTTCTAAATGAGAAAGAGCGCAAACGAAACAATTCGCTTTTCGCACTTATGCTTGCTTTCTTATTCCGTTACATTCGTATAATTTGCTCTTTTTTCACTTCTTCTTTTCTTTTTCTTCTCATTCATTTTTTGTTCTACCTACGCACATTTGAGTTAGTGTATGTTTAGAGCTCAAAAAAAAGAGACTATACAAAACTAAATGGGACAATCGTTCTCACTGTTTTTGTTTTGTTCTTGTTTTGCTCATTGTAAAGAACAAAACAAAATGAGATCGAACGTTTCGTTATATTTTCCTACTCTAATTTTCAAGTATTAATTATAATATACATTTCTTAGTATGGATTGGGAACAAGCTTCTTAAGTATGTTTGATTTTATGTCATTACTGGTCATTTTATACGATTAATAAAATATTTCTACCCACGCTTAGATTTGGAAGAATAGTTATTTTGTATTTTAATATTGACAGATGTCAACAATACATACATACATAACTGGCCTTTACAACCATATGTCAGTATTATGGCACACATGTTTTGTTTGTTAATTTTTATCCATGATTATCGGGACCTACAGTTTAATGTCGACTCTGAACGACAGAAGCTTATTCATGGCAGTCAGTTACTCTTAGAGCTTTTGCCAGAAGTCTGTTAAGAGGTTGTCGTTTTTTTTTTGTCAACAATCCATAGAATAATAAGTGCTTTAAGTACAACCATGGTACAATCATTGACAAGGTAAAACTGGTTTGAAATCTGATACAACTCTGTGCATTTTACATCTTAAACGTCAAAAAAATGCAACACAGCAGTCAAGGAAAAACCGAAGCAAAACAAACAATACAAAAATAAAACACATAAAAAAGGTAATATGAACTAAATAGTGAGAATAATTTTTTATTAAATTATAAAAATTTTTATCACTTATATCACTCTTAAAAAAAGTTTGCACTTAATATATGAAATATATAATTATTTATAACCTATGTATTTCTATTTTTGATTTAAATTTTAAATTGCAATAACTTAAAAAATCACTTATCGCAATCACTTTATTCAGAATCACTTTTAGCAAGAAAAGAATTAACGTTCGTTTTAAATCAACATTCAAATAAGAAGAATGAGAGAAATAAAGCAAACGAAAAACTTTGACACATAGAATGAAAACATATGAATTTGTTTTGGTAAACCGAGTTTACCTTGTCAATGATTGTACCATGAGTACAACTATACACAAAGAAAAATTATTGTAAGAAATTGCGTTGACTGTGGCAGCAACTATGCTTATGTGATTGTTTTTCAAATAATTTTTATTCGTTTACTCAGTAAGCATAGCGTAATATATGTACATCTAATGTTTTCAATATTAACCAAGAAGTTGACATCATTAACAACATTTACAATAGAAATTTAATGAGCATGAGCAACAAAATTTTATAAATTTTTTTTTTCTTTTTGTTTATAAAAAAGTTTTTTTTTTAACAAAAAACATATTAATATTCAGAGTACAGTCATTGCATGGCACTGTCAGTATTTTACTGGAACTCTTTTCTAAAGTTTGTTACCTGTTTCTATATAGTTTATAAGTACGCTATTACTCGTAGTTCTTGACGTACCTGTTCTTTAAATCAATTTGTTTTTTATTAAAAAATTTAAAAAAATGTATATATTCTCTGTTTCTTTTAAGGTTCCCCTCCATTAACTGGCACTGGCGTAGTTAAAGTCATTGTACAAGATATGAATGATCATAGTCCTGAGTTTGAACGTCAATCTTATTATGCTATAGTCCAGGAAAATCTACCTATTGGTACTAAAGTTATACAACCGGTGGCATTCGATAAAGATGCTGGTCTGAACGCCAAAATACGTTTTACATTGTTGGGTGAAAAACTTGAAAGATTTAGTTGTAATTCGGATACTGGTGAAATAACAACAGCAGCTATTTTAGATAGAGAAGAAATGCCGGTTTATTTTTTAACTCTTATGGCTCAGGATAGTTCAGCAACAGAGCCAAGAGCAACTGCAGTGAATCTGACCATTAGCGTTAAAGATGTTAACGACAATATGCCCATGTTTGAGGCCAATAAATTTCATGTCAATATACCCGATAAAACAAAAAACAATGACTTTGTTTTTGGTGCTTGGGCACGTGACAGTGATGAAGGACGAAATGCTTTGGTTATGTACAATATAAGCGGCAATGATGTGAATTATTTCACCATAAATCCCAAAACAGGTGTAATTAAAACTAAACAAAATTTAGGTACTGATTTGGATAAGCAGTATTCGTTGGTTATTCATGCCTACGATCAAGGAACTCCTGCTAAAAGTTCACTTGCGAATCTATTGATTTCTCTAAAACCGTCGTCACAGTTTCCCTCATTTAATTATATGGCAAATACCCAATTCATGTTGCCAGAAGATATAGCACCTGGCAGAAAAATAACCACTATAACGGCCTCTTCTCCTAAAAAGAGTGCAGCTGGTAATATCAAATATTCCATTGCAGGTGGCAATTTGGGTGAAGCCATAAGAATTGATTCTACTACTGGTGCCGTTACTATAGGCAAAGATGGTTTAGATTATGAACTAGCTACACAATATGAAGTTTGGTTAGAAGCCATCGACTCGGATCGTATTCCCCTAAGAAGTGTTATGCTTTTAACTATCAATGTTACCGATGCCAATGACAATGCACCTATAATGGAAAAACTAATATATAAAGCAGAAATTATGGAAGAAGAATCGCCTCCTCAAACAATAGTCAAAGTTAAGGCCAGTGATCGTGATTCTGGTGATAATGGAGAGGTAAGCTACCGCTTATTAGATGACTTCGAGGGTACCTTCGAAATTGATGCTGATTCTGGTGAAATTTTTACAACTATGCGTTTGGATCGTGAAGACATTAGTCAATACGAATTAACCGTTGAAGCCCTGGACCAAGGTATGCCACAACTGACAGGTACCGCTACTGTGATTTTAAATCTTTTGGATAAAAATGATAATCCACCGAAATTTACGCGTTTATTCTCGGTTAATGTCACCGAAAATGCTGAAATTGGAAGTTTTGTTATACAAGTGACTTCCATGGACTTAGATGAGGGCATTAATGCCAATGCCCTGTATACGTTAACAGAAAACCCAGGAGAAAAATTTCAATTAGATTCGGTTAGTGGTAATATAACCGTAGCCGGTCATATTGATCGTGAAGAACAAGATGAATTCATTTTAAAAATCGCAGCTTCAGATGGTGCTTGGCGTTCAGATACTCCTATAACTATTACCGTTCAAGATCAGAACGATAATGCTCCAGAATTTGAAAATAGTATTTATAATTTTAATTTTCCCGAGTTACAAAGATCTGTAGCCTTCGTCGGCCAGGTAATGGCGTATGATAGAGATAAACATGGTCCTAATTCGGTGGTATCTTATTCTTTGCAACATCCTTCTGACTTGTTTAACATTGATCCAGCCACAGGAGAAATTTTTAGTAAAAAATCAATTACATATAAGCACTCACAAAATGATGCCTCACCGGAAAATATCTACTCTTTAACGGTAATTGCTACCGATAATGGCAAGCCTCCCTTGTACTCTGAATCCCTGATTAATATAAATATAGTGGACGCTAATAATCATGCTCCCAAGTTCGAAAAATCATTGTATCTCTCTCCGGTACCCGAACATGCCAAGGTAGGCCAGAGAGTTGTAAAGGTTGAGGCTCATGATACTATGGATACAGGTGTTAATGCAGAAATAGAATACTTCGTTATTAAGGGCAATGCATCCGAATATTTCTCTATAAATAAACAAGATGGTTGGATTACTCTTTCTAAACCATTAGAGGTAACACCCAATACTTTGTTTTATTTAAATATTAAAGTAGTGGATCGTGGTGTTCCACCGAAAAGTGATACTGCACATGTTCATTTAATAGTGACTGGTGAAAATCTTTACTCTCCAGAATTTACTGCTTTAAGCTACCAGGTTATTGTACCTGAAAACGAACCAATTGGTTCGACAATACTTACAGTTATAGCTTCCGATAGGGATGAAGGACCGAATGGTATGTTACGCTATGCTATAGCTGGTGGTAATGAAAGATCTGAATTTAAAGTAGATGCCGAAACAGGAGCTGTTATAATTTTACAACCCCTAGATTATGATTCTATACAAGAATATCATTTAAATATTTCTGTGCAGGATTTAGGTTTTAAACCGAAAACTGCAGTAGCGCAACTAACTGTGATACTTACGGATATTAATGACAATCCACCGCTTTTCAACCAAACTGAATATCATGCTTTCATATCGGAAAACAAACCTGTTAATAGCTACGTTTTTAGGGCCAAAGCAAAGGACAAGGATTCTCCCAAAAACGCTATAATAAAATACTCCATAACATCAGGTTCGGGTAAGAGTTATTTTGCAATTAATTCTAATACTGGAGTGATCACCTCATCAGTAAGTTTTGATTATGAGGAGCGTAAAGAATATAGTTTGCAAGTGATGGCAGCTAATCCAGATTCCCCAATGCATAGCATGTGTAAAATTATTGTTCACATTAGAGGTGTTAATGAATTTTATCCACAATTTGTCCAGCCTGTCTTTCATTTTGATGTATCGGAGTCAGCAGAAGTGGGCACTCCGGTAGGATCTATACAAGCCACCGACAAAGATGCCGGAGAAGACGGCAATGTGTATTACCTGCTGGTAGGTTCCAGTAATGACAAAGGCTTTTCAATAAGTCCATCAACTGGTTTTATTTATGTATCACGCCATTTGGATCGTGAAACTCAAAGTCGTGCTGTGTTAACTGTTATGGCTAAAAACTATGGCAGTATAAGAGGAAACGATACCGACGAGGCTCAAGTTATTATATCCATACAAGATGGCAATGATCCACCAGAATTTCTTAAATCACTTTATACCGCCAAGATTTCTGAAGCTGCCTCTGTAGGAACCAAAGTTGCTACTGTTAAAGCAGTCGATAAAGATGTAAGGCCTCAAAACAACCAGTTCAGCTATTCTATTATTAATGGCAACATCAATCAGACTTTTAAAGTTGATCCGCAGTCAGGTGAAATATCCACTTCAAAAATATTGGATCGCGAACAAGTACCTGAGTACAGTTTAATAGTCGGAGCCATAGATACTGGTTTGCCTCCCCAAACTGGTACTACTATGGTTAAAATAGAGCTACTCGATGTAAATGATAATGGACCAACTTTCCCCTCTGGAGGTTTAGTTGGTTATATATTAGAAAATGAACCAGCCGGTACCTCTATAATGACTCTAACGGCCAATGATCCTGATTTGCCCCCAAATGGTGGTCCTTTTATGTACTATTTGATTGGAGGTAAACACAAAGCCTTTATAACTGTAGACAAACATTCCGGTCTAGTAAAATCTACTCGAAGTTTTGATCGTGAACAAACACCTGAATTGGAAACCTTTATTGAAGTGGAAGATAATGGTCAACCCAGACAAAAAGCTCAACATAAATTAATTATTAAGATATTGGATCAAAATGATAGCCCGTCGTCTTCGCGTACAGTGCATGTGGTATTGAACATATTTAATGATGATATGCCTATAGGAAAAATAGCTGATGTTCATCCTAATGATGCTGATGTTATTGGCAATTACAGATGCCGCATTATACCCAGTTCACAATCGAGTCCTATGGGTTTACTGATAATACCTAATGCTTGTGATCTACATACTACTTATCAGACTTCAGTAAACAGTGGCTACTCTTATTCCATATCTGGAAATGATGGTCAGCATGATGATGTTGTGTCAACAGTAACAGTTGGTTTTCAAAATTTCGACAACAGCACTATAGCAAACTCAATAACTGTTTTGATACGCAATATGACAGCCGAGACATTTTTGTCTGCATATTATCGCACTTTTGAAGAGCTCATGAAATCAACAGTGGAGTCCTCAGATGAGTTGCTGGTGTATAGTGTACGCAATACCACTTTTAACTCTACTGATTTAGAGGTTATGATAGCCTTAAAAATGGCCAGTCAAGGTTATCGCTTGCCTCATTATGTAGTAGATCGTTTAAATAAGCAACGTGAAGCAGTTACAAGATTACTAAAGACAGCTTCCAGTATTGTAATTGGTTATGATCCATGCTCTTCGGCACAAGCTTGTGATAACGGCGGTTTGTGTACTTCTGAAAGAAGACTACATGATAGTGAATCATTAAATATAGTAGACAGTGAATCGTTAATATTCAGTGGACCTTTAGTAACACATGATTTTGTATGCAAATGTCCAGATGGTTTTATTGGTCAACAGTGTGATAAAAGACAAGATCCTTGTGCACCTACACCTTGCCATGGCAATGCTCAGTGCCGACGTTTGGGTACTGATTTTCAATGCATTTGTCCGGCAAATCGTGAAGGAAAATACTGTCAGCAGGAAAGAGGTGATGTATGTTCAGGAAATCCTTGCAGTAATGGCGGTTCTTGTCGCTCTAGTCCAGATGGTTCATCATTCTTCTGCCTTTGTCGACCAGGATATCGTGGAAATCAATGTGAGCACGTGGCTGATTCTTGCCGACCTAATCCTTGTCTACATGGCGGCATTTGTGTGGCTCTAAAACCTGGCTATAAGTGTACTTGTACAGAAGGTCGTTACGGTAGACATTGTGAAAAGACAACTTATGGCTTTGGTGATTTGTCTTATATGTCTTTCCCACCTTTGGATGCCGCAACAAATGATATTTCAGTTATATTCGCTACTACCAAGCCAGACGCTTTGCTTTTGTATAACTATGGCATACAGTCGGGTGGAAGGTCAGATTTTATTGCTATTGAAGTAGTAAGAGGAAAAGCCTTCTTTTCATTTGGCGGTTCACGTACTGCTATAACCACTGTGGTCGTAGGAGGAAATAGCCAATTAAACTTAGCTGATGGCAATTGGCATAAAGTAACAGCCACACGCAATGGTCGCGTTATGTCTTTAAGTGTAGCCAAGTGTATCGAAAACGGAGATGTTTGTGAGGAATGCCGACCTGGTGACTCAACATGTTATGCTGATGATGTGGGTCCCATAGGGTAAGTAATTCAAATTATATTTGTGATAAACATAGTAGTTGACAAATATCTATTCTATCTACATTTTAGGACTCTAAACTTCAATAAGCATCCTGTATTAGTTGGTGGTTTGATTTCAGCTGATCCTGTTTTAGAACGTCCTGGGCAGTTACATACCGATGACTTGGTGGGCTGTGTGCATAGTGTTTTCATAAATGGTCGTGCGTTAAATCTAAGTCAGCCCTTAAAACAAAGATCTATTTCATTGACGTGTAACCGTAATAAAAATGGTGGTCCCTGTTCTCAGTCTACTGGCATTGAACCATATACGTCCTTATGTGGTTCTTTTGGTAGCTGTATGGATCGCTGGGATACTGCTATATGCCAGTGTGGTGGTAGTCTACTCTCACCCGACTGTTACAACTCTTTGGAACCTATAACCATTACAGATGGCGCCTTCGTTGAATTCAAAATTTCTGAAAAGCATAGACGCATGCAGTTGCTGGATAACCTTTATGCGGCCAACAGCATTTGGTCATATGACATTACACGTCAACGTAGATTTACTTTAGATGGTGGCAATTTAACTGCCCTGGCTCAAACTAATGAACTGCCGAAATCCTTAAGTTTGATGTTTCGTACTTACAAGGAAAATGGTATTTTACTATTTGCAGCCAGTAACAATCATTACACATCTCTAGAACTACAAAATGGTAAAATGATTTATTACTCCAATCAAGATACGGTTGTTAATATGACCATTGGTTCATCTGCTAAACTGAATGATGGTAAATGGCATAACATAACGTTGTACTCGGCTAATCGTATTTTACGCATTTTAATCGATAACAATCGAGCCGGAGAGGAACTAGATTTCGCTGGAGTTCATGATTATTTGGATCCCTATCTAACTGTTTTGTCTGTGGGTGGTGTTAGAAAGGAATACTTGCAGCAGGATCGTATTCCCATTAACTACGAAGGCTGTGTGGCCAACTTTACCATTAATAATGAAATACAGCCCTTTAATGGTTCAGGCAGTGTATTCAATGAGGTCTTATCCCGTGGAAAAATAACACATGGCTGTGATGGTATTATGGGTATTGGTGCCGCTCAAGTAGCTGATCCTATTAGTATAGGAGTTACATTGGTGATAGTTTTCTTTGTGATATTAGTGGTGGCGATATTAGGTTCTTACGTAATATACCGTTTTCGTGGTAAGCAAGAAAAGATTGGCAGTTTAAGTTGTGGAGTGCCCGGCTTTAAAATTAAACATAATCCTCCCTCTACCATGTTAGGTGGTGCTGGAGTTTCACAAAATCAGGCTGATCATGTTCTATCTCGTGGTATACACGGCAATGAGGCACAGGTTGGTTATCATAATGACAATGGTGATTTAATCAGAAGTGTACCAGGACATCATATGGTAGGCCCTGAACTGATATCGAAAAAGTTTAAAGAACGCGAAATTAATCCTGCCGAGCATCAACAGCAAAGACCTCAAAGGCCAGATATTATAGAAAGAGAGGTGGTAAGTAAAAATTCCCCACTACGTGATGAGCACCACCCTCCCATACCACCTCCTAGTCAATCACACCATCCACATGACCATGCTAGTTCTGTTGACATGGGTTCCGAATATCCCGAACATTATGATTTAGAAAATGCTAGTTCCATAGCTCCCTCCGATATAGATATAGTGTATCACTACAAAGGTTACCGTGAGGCTGGGGGAGTACGAAAATATAAGGCTACTCCAGCACCAGTGGCTTCCTATACCCACCACAAACATCAGTCAGCGGCAACACAACAGCAACATCGTCATTCACCTCGACATGGTGTAGGAGGACCTTTTGTGCCGCGAGGGGTGCCTAGTCAAGGCAATCAACCTCCTCCCCCTAGTAGTACACCCAGACAACATCAAAGTACTCCGTTGGCTAGGCTTTCACCCAGTTCCGAATTAAGTTCCCAACAGCCTAGAATATTAACATTGCACGATATATCCGGTAAACCCTTGCAAAGCGCTCTCCTAGCTACAACATCTAGTTCAGGAGGTGTAGGCAAAGATGCCTTGCATAGTAATAGCGAAAGAAGTCTTAATAGCCCTGTAATGTCACAGTTATCAGGTCAAAGTTCCAGTGCTAGTAGACAGAAACCAGTCGTATCTGCACAAACTACTACTCAAACGTCTATGGGATTAACCGCCGAAGAAATTGAACGTTTGAATGCCAGACCAAGAACCTCAAGTCTAGTCTCTACTTTAGATGCAGTGTCATCCAGTAGTGAAGCACCCAGAGGAGCTGTGGGTGCTCATCACTTATCCTTAGGAGGAGGTCTGCATAGTACAGATGTTGATGCTCACAGCTCTACCTCCACCGACGAAAGTGGCAACGATAGTTTTACTTGCTCGGAAATCGAATACGACAATAACAGTATTAATGGTGATGCCAAATTCTCAACAAGCAAAAGTATACCCGATGAACGTAATCCGGTTGGACGAGCGATAAGTGGTGACGGTGGCAGAAGTTCTACAGTAACAAAAGCTCCCCCAATGCCACCACATTCTTTTGATGGTTTTGATTCATCTTTCAGAGGTTCTCTAAGCACTTTAGTAGCCAGTGATGATGATTTATCCACACATATGGGTGCCTTATACAGACAAGCCAATAGTTCAGCCTCGCCCACAGCACCTCCACCTATGGGATGGGAATATCTACTGAACTGGGGACCAAATTTCGAAAGCTTGGTAGGTGTATTTAAAGACATAGCTGAATTGCCAGATAATGTAGGGCCAAATCAAAGAACCACAGGTTCATTAAGAATGAATCAGCAACAAAATAAACAATCAGAGGAATATGTTTAAAGGTAGTCAAGGTTTTTCAGAAGTAAAGCTTTAAGGAAAAACAAAATGTTAAATCCTTAAAAATTAAAACAACAAATTAGAACAAAAATTAAACTTTTTTTTAATTATAGCAACAAAATGCTGTGTTAATTGTTTAATAAACTTAGTAGTTAGGTTTAGTTTAGATATTTAATAGAATTAATGATATATAAATTAAACTTTTGTAAATTTCCTTTATTTATTACTCTCTCTCATTACTTTACTAGCCATGTATTCTATTACAAACTCAAAAACATTTGTTAGCCATTTTGTTTTATACTCTTTTTTTACACTTGAAATTATTTAAGACAAGTCTTCCATAAGAACTAAACAGTGCCTTTCAAACAAATTTAAAAACAAACAAAAAACTGTATTTAAATTTATTTATTAATAATAAAAAAAAAGAACTGAAAGTTAAGATATTATTAATGTAGAACATATTTGCTTAAAAAGTTAAATTTTTTTACATGAATTAAGTAAGTCATTTATTAGTAGTACATTAAGAAATAATAATAATTTTTTTATATGCATATTGTAATTACAAAAATTTGTATATGAATCACCTTGTATCAAGGTTTGTGTCCTAACTTATATAGCAATATTCATAGCAACAAGCCAAACAAATAAAAATTTTCAAACTGACAACGGACATCAAATTGAAAAACAAAACAAAATAGGTTTGTGCATAAGTTTTAGTTTAAAATACAAAATTAAATCTGCAAACAAATGGATATTAAAAAAGTTTAAAAAAAAACAACAAGTAAATAATAAAATAATACATAAATTAGTTCTTATAACTAACAATAAAAGAATTTAAATTTTTGTAAAAATTAATAATTAATTTAAAACTACATACATATACTAATTAATAATAAATAATGTCTTTAATCATAAATAAATTGTGTGCTATATTAATATTTCTATAAAAAAATATTTATGTAATATAAAAAAACATAAACTTTAGAATTAAATAAACACTACCATCTAATATAATAATAAAATAAAAATAAAATTTGCAAAAAATATACATATGTATCTTGCCATAAGATTTATACATAATTATTAAAAAGTATACACTTTGAAAGTTTTTAACTTTTATTATTTATGTCTTATTTAAAAAATATAATTTAAAACAAAAAAGCTTTAAATTTTCTTATCACTCTAATGTTTTCTAAAGCTAACAGAAAAAAAAAGCAAAAATTTAATTTATTTAAATTAAAATAAAATTGTAAAAAATCAACTCCTATCAAAAATTCTTTTACTTTCTTTTCATTTTAATTATTAAGCACGTTGTACTTAAATTTTCTCTACTTTTAATGAAAGAAAATAGTTTTTTTTTTCTAGTATTTAGAAAACAATTTGTTTTTAGTTTTGTAATAGACACTGTAAAACGATAACAAATTTTAATTGCCTTAGAAAGTAAATAAAAATTTTTGTAATAAAAAATTAACCTTTAAACTTAATTCATTTCATTTGGAAATAGTACATATAAGTACTAAGTTAGGTAAGTTGCAAAAGCTTTTCCTTATTAAGAAACTTTAATTTTTACTCGGCAAAGAGTGCATTTAAGATCAAAGAACTTGGTTTTTGACGGGATGCCCACTTTGGGCATGAGTGAATACCGTGATCAAAGCGATCTTGGTCAACAGAGCCGTCTTGGTGACTATTTTGTTACTACTGTTAACTTGATTACTGCTACCCTGGTATCTAGCATGGACGACTGAACATAGTACTATCTAACTCTAAGTTTTTTTTTTGGCGTGTGAGGTAGGGTTTAAAATGCCTTTGCACTTACAGCTAATCATCACCAGCTGCTTCGACTAGTAAATCCACTAAAACAATCCCTCCTCCTACTCTGGTGAGAATACCTTCCCGGAACCGCTTTCCGCATTACTCCGGGACGTCTTCATAAGGACTATTTTCTACTCTCACATGTCTGGGGACGCCAGAAGTGGACCCAGGATTAAGCCATCAGTATGCGCTCGATGTAGTTCCGTATGGTGGTCCATAGGTGCTCGCATTCAAGCATCTTATTCACTATGTTGTCGGGATAGAAATCCCCGATTTGCTTCCGCAGCGTGTCTCTTTCATCCTGTCATTTAATGCAGTGGGTAAAGGTATGTTCAGCATCGCCCTCAAAAGTCCTGCAGTAGATGCAGAAGGGGTGGCTACCTTGCCCATTCTGAACAAGTATTTCCGGAAATAACCATGGCCCGAGAGGAACTGAGTCAAGAAGTAAATAACCTCCCGGAAATTCCTTCGGGTCCATCTCTCAATACAGGGGATGAGTTTTACCGTCCATCTACCGGTCGTCCCGGTGTTCCACCTGTTTTGCCATCGCTGCAATGATTGGCTTCTCAGCTCCTCGGGACTAATGAAGAGTGTCCCAAGCTCTTTTTCGCTCGCGCGCCCGTAGGTCCACTGGTAATTGGCCGCTTATCACAAGGACCGCCGATAGCGTACGGTAGGCTGAGGTAACTCTAAGTTCCATCGTTCGCTACCTGCATCCAGCACTTTGCGCTTCGTTCCTTTCTCTGGGGCATTACCCCAGATCTCGTTGCCATACAGCAGTATCAGAGATGTGGCCGCCATAACAAGCCCCTTCTTACTCTGCGCAGGGCTACCTATATTTACCATTAATCTACTCAGCATGCCCGTCACCTTTGCCGCTTTGACCTCAGCATGTTGTATCTGAGCCCAGTAGGTAAGTCTACAGTCAAGTTGCACTCCCAAGTATTTCAACGACTTCCGGGTTACAAGGGATATATTCTTAACCTTGCATGTTGATCTCGAGTGGTATGTGAGCCTTCGTCATCTAACAATAGCTCATGATGCATTGCTTATAAAGTGCATTTCACATACCAGTTGAGATACATATTTTTTTTTATCTGAAAACTGTCTGTTGTTTTGTGAATGTTGTACTTGTTGTAATTTTAAAGGCTCTTCATGATAAATGCGCACTGCTCTGAACGATCTGCCTGTTTGCATCGACAATTCCAAAATAGATGGAAGTACTGACCCTAGAGCAGATCTGTTAAGTTTCGACTACGACTAGAGAATTATTGGGATTATATAATGTGATAATTTTGATTGTTCATGTACACTTTTATCTAGAAAAGGGCCTTATTGTTGAAGATAATTTTCGATAAAAATAAGAATCAGTTCAGTCACCCATTTAAAAAAAAAACATAATTCCATGTATTCTTGGCGAATTTGTTCGTTCATGATGATTTGCAAAACAGAGTAAATAAATAACAACTAATTTGACAGATCTAGCTTGATGAAGATGACTGTTATGAAATGTTAATACCCGGCATTACCTATTGGAATATCTTTTATATAGCCTAGTTGATACCTGAATAAAGTGAACGAAAAATGTCAAATAAATAAAAATTTACACCAGAGTACAACTAGTACAAGCTAAGAGGGCATTTAAATTGTTACTTTGTTGCAAATAATGTCAAACAACAACGAATGGTATAACCACTCAGACTTGATTACAACCCAGAGGGAGAAATATTTTATTATTATTATTTTTATTTATATTTTATAATCAATTAAATAATATATTACTTCAGAATTAATTACATTTGGAATCGAGAAGGTAATTTCATGTGGCACAAAAGTAAATGTTGATTACCAGGTGTATTACCACGTCTTCAGAAGAAGGAATTCATTGTTCTACATAATATTAAAAAAAAAATCCTTATTTCTCGTTATTCCTTTTAATTGTTAGTAAGAAATTAATTTATGCATTACAAATAATGAATTACAATATATATTACGGGAGGACATTAAAAAAATGTATGATCTGTATTAAGAGTAATGGTTTCCGTTTATTACCTTCTCGATTCTCATTGATTATCATTTCCCGGTGGGATGATACGAGTATGTCAAAAATAGCGTTCTCGAATAAAGTATTGGTTTACAATAAACAACTTTTGAAAAAACCTAGGCATATAAAAAAAATTATCAACTGACGATAACAAACTAGCTGATAATAATTATACCATGATTTACATACAAATATGTATTTACTTTAAAAGAAAAAAAGTAATGCAACAGGATTGGTCGCAACTGAACTAAAGGCATAACAATAACAGAGAGAAAAATTATTAGAAATATTTCACAGCGCATGCCTAAAAATTCCCAGTAGTGAATAACAGAAATAAATAAAACTACTATTTTTTCGTCTTTAAATAAATATGTGTTATAAGCAGGCCTGCAAATGTCGGTCTTTTCTTGATAAAACTAGTAAGAAACTTTTCATTTAATTTGATGATAGGCCAATCCTATGTTTGGAAAGTTTAAAACTGTTAAATATAGCTTCATAGTTAATATAAATTATCATGTTAAAAATTAAGCGGAATTGGATAAGGGGTATAGTTCCTCTCTCACCCCGAGAGAGTGCTTGTCGTGTGATTGACGAACAACAAATGCTCCTACAAAGTGTCATTTGGTGCGTAGTTTCTTCAAATGAGGTTAGTCAAGAAGCAAATGTTACTAAAAGTTCGAGATTGCGACATGATAAAACAGTTATTTTTGTCAAAATTGGATGTATTGATGCTGCTAATATGTGGTTTCAACAAGACGGTGCCACATGCCGAATAGTCAATGAGACGTTTTCTGGTCGTGTGGTCTTTCGATTTAATAATCAGAATTGGCTGCCTAGATTTCTTCTTTTGGGGTTTTTTGAAACCAAAATTCTATGTAAACAAGCTCATAACGGTATAGTCAAATATGATCTCTTATTCGTAAATTAAATAAAATTAGATTTATGGTCTTACATTTTATCCCTTTAGGGGCTACTCCAGGGCAGTTGTGGAGCTTTTTGTGGACTTTTACTCACAAGCTTACTTACAAGCTCATAACGGTATAGTCAAATATGATCTTCTTATTCGTAAATTAAATAAAATTAGATTTATGGTCTTACATTTTATCCCTTTAGGGGCTACTCCAGGGCAGTTGTGGAGCTTTTTGTGGACTTTTACTCCTTCAACCCAACCTTTGACCCCGATAAAGAGCCATTTGCCCCCATCCCACATCCCTCGTTTTTGGCTCATGTATTTTTTGTAGAAACTTACAAAATAAGCGGTTCTAGCTAATCGAAATCGAAAAATAGTATACCATCCCACCACTATTAGACTAGTTTTAATATCATTCTTTTGCGATTTGATTCTTATTTCTTGATCCAAAAAGACCTCCACTCTAAAATTTTTCACAACTGTAGAGAACGAAACTATCTTTGGCATAATTTTTTTTCAAATTTTTAAAAAGGTCGCTTTCGGAGATATAAGCTTCCGACTTTTAGGTAAAGAAAACTGACCTTTGACTTTTTCAAAAAAGAAATCATGTTGCATATTAAATCAAAGGTAATTTAATACTCTTTCAAATTCGACTTTTACGAGATCCATACCTGTAATACTTTTTAAGAAAATTACAATTAAGTAAGTATAACTTTGTGAGTTTTTGTACTATTTTCCGATTTTCAAGACCTCATATTTCCGGATCCAGATGTGTCAGTGCTCCCAAACTTTGTATTTAATTTAGTTCTATGATATACTATATTTCTACAAAAAATCATAAAATGTGGAGGGGGTGGGTTACACCCATTGGTTGATTTGACTTGGAATATCCCTCATACAACTGACAATATATTTAGGAATGATATATTTCCTTTTTAGTAACCTATAATAAATCGACACCGACACAGCTGTCTTACATAATACCATTGCGATGTGGCCTGACAGCAGTGTCATTTTCATGTGACGGTTATAATAAATTTATGAGAGTGTCGACGGCGATTAGAAAAACAGAAACAAAAGTAACTAAATGTTTTCAAAGTTTTTCAACGTTGGTTAAGTTCTGAGCGCTCTCTCCAGCATTCATATTGAAAATAATTATATATTTAACATGTTTTCGACTTTCTAAATTTATTTTTCAATGTTTATTTAAAGCTCTCTTTATCGAAAACTTATTGCCAATTTAATAAAGAAAACAAAAAATCTAGAAACGTCTTGCATAGCTATATACTAAACATTTTAATTCAGTATGGCATCCATATTTCTTTAATAAAAAAAATACACGACACTGGCAATTCCTTTCTTTCCTACTCCTTTAACAATAATATGGTCAAGTTTTACTCACACTCACCTGTTAAATTTACAAACAAAAAGCAAGTGAATGTCATATAAACTCTCAGTCATATGGAAAATTGTGAACTGAACGTAACGGTTGAAACTTTAGTTGAAATAGCGGGTAATAAATGCAGCAAATGTGAAAAAAGAAGGAAAAACGCATTTTTAACTAAAAATAAAGAACAAAATATTTATTTTAATAAAGCAAAAGTTACTATAACAGAAGAATACTTAGATTAGGGTTTAAATCTAATTAAAAGAAAAAATATTAAAGAAATATATGTGTTTGAATATAGCGTGTTAAAAAGGAATATACTCGTATGTATGTATTTTAGAAATTCTATTGTGTTTATAAGTACTTGTGTGACTATATGTGTTATACTATTGGTTAGCAAAAAACGGCCATTGCTATATAAGGTTGAAGTTTAAGGAAACTATTTGCCAGAGGTTAAAAAAAATACTACTACAACAGCAACAACAAACCTATTTTTTTAAGTATTACTAATGAAAAAATTGAACGAAACAATATGCAGCAACGTCACCAAAATAAACGAGAAGAGTCTTTTAGAGTTTTTCACAATAATACGGCACCAACTGCTACAACAACCAATATACGTAATTCTGCTGGCCTACAACCAACAAATAGAGCAGCCTCTTCATTAATCTCAGCAACTGCAATACAACTGACGCCATTGTGGGAACATATTTTAAGGACACGTAAAATACCTGAAAATATTTGCCCACGCATAATGTTTTCTGAATTTTATGAACGTTTAAAAGATCCAGAGTGGCAGGTAAGGCAACATGCCCTACGAGTATTTGTGGATGTATTAGTGGTTATGAAATCAAGAGCAGATCCTTTTATGGAACCTTTAATTGGACAATTAGTGGAAAATCTAGGTCATCAAGCACCCACAGTACGTAAGGGTGCTTTGGATTGTCTCAGAGTGTATTTGGCCGAAACTGATATGCCAGAAACCATAATGTTGCAAATTCTTGATATAGGACTTAATCAAAAAATAACAAATGAACCCTTTGGTGGCAGATTAACATGTGGTGTTATGTTGTCCTTGCCCGCTTTGGTACAATCAACTTTACACAGCCCTAAAAGTCATTTCATTTTAAGAGCTACTATTGATATGCTGGCACAGAAAATGGGTCAAGTGACTCATCAAGAAATTACTCTTAAAGTTTTGCGTAAGATGCGTGAACTTATAGGAGAAACAGAATTTATGAAGTACATGTCACATGGTGCTTATAGAGAGTTTGAACTGTTGTGTAATGTGTATGGTTTGTCAGAGCAAGAAGAAGGTTTACTGCAGCCTACTAACGCCAATTTCATAATAAGTGACAGTAATAAAAATACTTGGCGTTTAATGGCCGCTAATAAACCCTTAAAACTTGCTAATTGCTGGCGTTCTTCAGAGGATGATGTTAGCAAAACTGAAGAACAATGTGCTAATGAACCTGTCCTTGCCTGTCCAGCCAAGGTTATCATGGAAACTGAAATTAAAATTAATGACGATACCTTAACAATGCGTATATTAGAGGCAAAAGACGATGACGTTTGTTTAGTAGAGCCGGAAATATGTAATAAATCTTCAGTTGAAATATGTCACAACAGTTTGGAAGATGAGGTAATTTGTGGTCGTCTAGCAAGTGCTAAAAATTTATGTGAGTCTTCATCATCATTGGTAAAACTTCTTAGTGATTCCGATGATATAGAAGAAGAAATGCCCAAAGAAAGTTATTACCGCAATATTATTACACCATCAACTCCATCACGTACCCCTAAACGAGTAACATTTGGTGGAGAAATTGTAAAAATGCGCACGCCTGATAGTGATGCAAATTCAACAACCAATAGCAATCATCTAGAACAGCAGCAACAGTCTCAAAATCCTCAACATTTGTTTAAACAAACAGATAATCAGGTCTATGTAAAAGACCATAGTAATGAGAATAAAGAACAGCAACCATCGCCACCCCCATTTACTTTGCAATCACCAACCACAGATAGGGAAAATAGTAAAACATCCATTTTAACACTTGACATACCAAATGATAATACGAAGCCTTTAACACGTCCTAAATCTGGTTCTACACATAAAAACGTTGAGCCGAAAAGTTCTTCCCCAGCTGCCGCTTCACATATAAACTCACCTAAATCTCCAGCCAAATCTCCTAAAGATTCTCCTAAATCTCCCTTTAAGCATTTAAGTATAAGTCCTGTAGAGAATATAATAAGCCCCAGAACAGCTCATAAAGAAATTGAGGTTTTGCATAACTTACAACGTGATCCTTCACCAAATCGTGCCTTATCAGCTAGACGGGCAAGTTTAAAAGCGGGAGAATTATATACACCTTCACCAACTTCAAATCTACCTCCTTGGATGGAAAGTCAAGGAAAACAGTTTCAAGAGAGTCCTATTTTAATAGCAGCAGCAGCAGCACCACTACCACCTCCACGAACATGGGAAGAATTAGGTATCGTTGATTATGATACCATAATGGATTTACGATCGGGGGTAAGTGATTTACCACAAAGAATTTTCTGAGCATTCCTCAAAAAAGAAATAGGTTAAATAAAAGTATGATATGATGTATGCATATATATTGTACATACTTAGATCTCCTAGAGAAATAGCATAAATCGTAGCAATGATGAATGATAGTTATGAGGTACTACAGTACTTCAACCTGTAGATATATTGAACTTAATCACTCTGTTATTGTTTAAAAATGACTACACTTGAATCGGACTATTTTTAGATATTTTCTGCTGTTAAACAATCGTAAATATTTTTGTAATTAAATGACCCTTCAGATCACAAACATTTAACTGCTAAAAGCTTTAGCAGATCGACAGTTTTAAAATCACTAAATGAATACGCTGATACTATACAATATATATAGTTTTTAATATTAATTGCTACCAAGTCCATTATGGATGCTTTTGTTTTATTTTTTCTTAAGCTTGTAGTACCTTACGTATCGTTAGCTTACATTTGTATTATTCGAGTTCAATAATTCAATTTGTTTAAATGTATAATTTTAAAATAAAAGTTCAAGTATGTCCGTTCATTAACATCCAAAAAAGAATTTGAATGTTAAAAATCAGGCAAATTATTATCCACATATTTTTTTCTTTTTTCCTCAGAAGAATTACAATTGCAAATAATTTTTACTCAAGGACAATGCTTCCGATATATACCACATCTAAATAAAATCTCTCATTTGGCTAAAAGCTCGTTGACATTCCATTCTAATCCACTTTAACCATTGACAAAAAATACGAATGATCAGAAGACATTGGAAAGTAGCAGATGAAAGCTAAACCTACTTAGCGAAGACACTCACCACACAATCAACATGAAACGATGAGACAATTGCTATTATCGATAAAAGGTGAAAGTATAACACTGGCCTTTGAATGATCAATTCACAGCAATTTGTCTTATTCCTAAGGCGCTTAATAATAATATAAATTCCAATACAATGCACAGCCTCAGTAGGGGTTTACCCCTAAGTATTGGTCTCAATAAAAAAAAAACCTTTCCAAACTGTATATAATTGACACTACACAAGACTACACAAGACCGATATTAATGAATTGTTTCAAAACAAAAAACAATATACGAGTATTAAAGAATATTAAATATCACAAGGTAGTCCAAAGGCTTTTCAGCAAGTATTGAGAACTTTTGTATTAGTTATACGAGTACTAATTGTGTTAGGGAATTATTAATTAATAAATAGGTTTATTTCAAAAACTTACCCGCTCTTGATTTTCCTAATTTCATATAAGAATTTTATGCTTTGGAAATGTACTTGTACATTTTGGTTTTGGGTAAAGCATAGTAGACGATTCACTGACTCTAATTTTCTTTATAGTATAAAATATTTTTCGGTTAACTCTTATCTTCTGCATATATACGTATACGGTATACAGAGAAAACAATATAAAGCCATTGGTTTTTGTTTATTATATTCAACAAATTATAAAAGTTAACATAAACAAATATTCTTATCAGATGGAGTACTTTACATGTATGTAGGTCTGCAGACATGCATATAAATAGTATATACACTGATGTATATTTATGAGTTGGTATACATATATACAATTTTATTAACTATACATACATGCATATATAAATGTCGATTTTATGAAATAATACCAACTTCTTTATTTATAACACATCCTTCTGACCCAGTTCTCATAGAAAATATGACTACTATAATAATATATAAAAAATATGAACACATTCATAACAAAAGATACGCGCATATGTATATGCAACACATGTGAGACGTACAGTGAAGGACTAAAGGTAACAAACAGTACATAACATGCATTGCGCCAATTGTGTGTTTCGCACGTCTGTCAAAAAAAGTTTAAATAGTGAATTTTCATAAAGCAAGTTTTTGCCAAAATTGGCAATGCATCTAACGTATAGAGGTTGAAAAACTTTTAACTTTTAGATGCGTTATGTACGTTATGTATGCTATGTACTTATACATTAATGGCTTTGTACCAGAGACCGCAAATAACAGTTATTGCTTAAAAATTAAACTAAAAAAATCATCGTATTAGAATCGAAAGACATATATGATGTTATATACCAAATTAATCGTCTTGGAGAGCTCTCACAGAATCTGAGCTGATCTCGCATAAGTGATCATTAATCAGATTTTAACTGTTACTTTTTGACGGAAAAATAAAAGTTTAGTTGAAATCTTTAAAAAGAGAGTTTTATTTTTCCGTCATAAAATAAAACTCATTTTGAGAACTTATTTTTGAGTTTTATTTTTCAGTCGGAAAATAACCCTTATTTTTTCAGTTAAAAAATAAAACTCTATTTAGGAGTTTTAAAATAGAGTTTTATTTTTTAACTGAAAAATAAAACTCGAAAAATAACGGTTATTTTCCAGCTGCAAAATAAAACTCATAAAATTACGGAATAAGAAAACTCACAAAATAAGTTTTATTTTATGACAAAAAAATAAAACTCTATTTATGAGAGTTTTTTTTTTAACTTTTATTTTTCCGTTGAAAAATAACTTTTTCTGCTGACCTTTTTCGGAAAAACTCTCAAAATAACCATAAAAAAGTAAGTTTTTCGATATAACTTATAACCGTTACAGTCCCTGCTTTGTACAGTTGTAGTGAAAAAAAAATTAATTACACAACTCTTAATTTTATTTATTCAATCTCCTTGAAAAATACATTTCAGTGGATACGTATAAAAGCAAAATTATCGCTTTATTGAGACCAAAAGTCCGTAGATAACACACGAAAATTACTACATTTTCCCATTACCTCTTTTTTAAACAATTAAAGGGTTATTGAGAACAGCAATCGATAGAGAGCCATGATCAAAGACTCTTTCCTACCCCAACTGTACACATTATAACTGAAAAACTAGTGATTCCAAAAAAAAACAAAATACAGTAACGGCGCAGACCACATGAACTAAAATTGAAATTTTGGGAGCTGAATTTCTGGATCGCCTAGTCTTTCATTTCGGTAATTTCCACAGACCAGCAAAATCGTCTGATTTAATCTTTCTAGTATTCTATTTGTGACGATTTCTATTGTTACGAACTTGACATGATTGGAGATATCTATCAGAACTGTCACAACTCCATCATCATCTATCTATCAAAGCTCGGACAAGAGTGATGGTAATGGTAATGTAAGCTGTTTAAACAGGGATCACTTGCCCGATATAATGCTTTTGTTAGCTTTATGATACATCATAAATATTAAGGTACACTACCTACACAATTATTTTAATTATTTCCCAGAAAATCTGAAGAGGAGCGGGTGAAAAATACCTGAGTGGCTTTTTACTCTTGTAAATCTATATTTGGCCGAAAATGGGGACTCAAACCACAAATCGTGCTTTGGCTGTACAACCAGGAGGTCTTACCAATTTTAACCCATGATTGCTTGATGTTGTGGATAGCCCTTCGTAAGAGCTATATTGTCACTAAGCTGGAAAGAGTGCAGAAAACTACGTATATAGGTATCACTGATGCATGCCGAACTTGTTCCAATGCTGCTCTACACGTCATTTTGCACTTATTGCCTGTCGTTCTTCATGTTATGTCAATTTCGACTCAGAGTGCGATCAGGCTGAGGGAGCTGGGCTTCTGGTCTGGGAGGTTGAGTCTGCCCTTTAATCCGCATTGCAGAACTTGCGGGAATACTTTTGAGAAGGAGACTATAGGTCATTATCTTTGTGTTCAAGTTATCTTTACTATAGAAAAGCGGTACAAAAGTCATAGGAATATCCATATGGTAAAGCACTATTGCTAGAGCATTAAAAATAAACCTTTTTAACAATATAATGTAAAAAAACAATCTAGAAGCAAAGATATATTTTTTCATTCATTACAAAAGTTAAGATCAAAAAGCAAGTAAGTCACTAATAAACAAATAGAAATTGCTTAACCAATACCGAATACAAATAACAATTATCTTGGTTAAAAACTAAACATCATGTAAGATTTTATATTTAATTCTTTTATATTGTACTTTTGTATTTACATAAAAAAACTTAATTTTTTTAACGTTGTTATATCCGAAAAACCTAAGGTTGGTTTTAAAAATAGATATAAAGAAATTTAAATTTTAATGCTGCTGTAGGTAGATTTTAGTACTGCACTGTACTATTATTTATGTTAAAATAATATTTGTGTAACGGATACTGTGTTTGTTGTTTTGGTTGAATTGTATAGTATTTGTTTAACAACTGTGTTCAAGTTAAGAACGTATATTAATTTAAAATTACTTAAAAAGAAATTGGAGAAAAAAACAAAAAAGCAAAAAAGAAGTTAAAAATATTTTGATGTTTAAAATTAGTATTGCTTTCAATTTTGAAAAATTTAACTGTCTACATCAAATAAAACTGCTTTACTTCTAAAATGTGCAATAGGCTGTAAGTTAATGCATCTAGGTTTTCTTGTTTTTTTTAATTCAGTTCAGACAGATTTCTACTAAATATAGGACTTCATAACATGATAGCACTTCATGTTGCAAAGTAATGGTTAATGTAATGTAATGTAATGTCTAGCAAGGTTTTTAAATGGCTACCCGGTCTTAATATAATAGATAATGTTTGAGCATTCATACATTTACAAAAGGATCGAAAACGAAAGGAGACTATTACTGAAATAAGAAATATATGGAAAGGCCTGGATTAATTGCATCTAGATTGCACGCTAGATTACAAGCTGTCTGAGTGTAGTGTATACGGCTACTAATAAAAAATTTCTTCTTTTTTGGTTTTTATATGTTTAAGTGATGTGTAAATGTATTTCTTTTGTGATAATCAACGCTTTTTTAAAAATACACTATTAATACAATCTAAATTGGTGGAAGTAGTAGTATATTTAGTGAAAACCATGAATTTACATTTATTTGGATTCACTTCCATAAGATTATACGACCTTCACTTATAGAAATTGTTCACTCAGCTTTAAGGTGAAAACAGTCCCCATGGCTTGAAATTTTTAAAAAGTTTGGCATCACCATTTAAAAGATTAACTATGAATATTAAAATCATATTACTATTAGTCCCACTAAGACGCCTATCAAGATGTATAGTTTTAAGTGTAACATCATTGCTGCTTTCAGATGTATGAAAAGGGATTGTGAATGAATTTATGCACCGATCAGGAAACATTCCTAGCTTTAAAGAACAGTTGTATAATAATAAAATATCTCGCATATCAGCGTGCCGCGGTACCTGCCATACAAAATATATTTTGATTTTTGTATATCTTAAAATCGATTAAAGCTACAATTACTGATTTAATCTAAATGACTTCAAGGTAATTCATCCATCAAAAAGGGGGCGAATTTTGACAAGTGGGCGTGGTACCTCCTATACAAGCTCGATTTAGTCTGGTTAACTTCACTATCAATAAATATCCTCAGTCAAAACAAGGGGTAATTGGACAAGAAGGTGTGGTACCTCCCACAAAAACTAAATAAAGCAATATTTTCGGAATTTGGTCTTTATAGGTTTTCTAATGAATAAAATTAACAATATTATTATAAAAGAAACATAATTGCACTGTTTACTTGAGAGTCATGTATAGAATCATGGGCAATGTCGGGTAATACGTAAATAAAAATTCCGGACAAAATATATGTAGCCAACAGTTACTCGCCATGGTTAGTGTGTTGGGTTCAAACCTCAGCTTTGACATCTTGAAAAAAAGAAACATGAAAAAATTATTTCTTTCGGCGACTACCTTTTAGCAGTCTTCTGGCAAAAGCTCTGGGAGTAATTGATTGCCATGAAAAAGCTTCGCAAATCTGTTGTTCGGAGTCGATTTTAAACTATAGGTCCCGGTACTCATGGATAAAAATTAACACACAATACCTGAGTGCTGTAGAAGCTAGGCCGTAGCCCTGACACAGAGTTGTAATGGCCAATTATGTATGTATGTATGCATGTATTTAACTATTTTTAATTTTTTTCATAGCTGTTATACTTTAAATATCGTGTTCACTACTGTATGTCGCCGTGGTCTAGTGGTTAATGTGTTGGCTTACTAAGACAAGGGCCCTGGGTTCGACTCCAGGCTCTGACATCTTCAAAAAAAAGAAATATGAAAAAAATATTTCTTTCGGCGACTACCTCTCAGCAGTCTTCTGGCAAAAGCTCTGAGAGTAACTAATTGCCATGAACAAGCTTCTCAAGTCTGTCGTTCGGAGTCGACATTAAACTGTAGGTCCCGGTACTTGTTATATATTACATACATTATGTACATATTGAATACATACTTAGATTACATTAATATTCTCTTTTAAGTATATTCTTTAAATAAAGTTTTAGTCTCATTACTAGTCTCGATAAATAAACATCGTCTTTTAATTACAAACGTACACGTCCCAAAAATATTACAGTGGCGACGAGGACACGGGTTGTTTTTGTAAAATAGCGGTAGATTAATACCTTAAAAATTATTTTTTTATTCTGTACGGTCGTTAAGTAAAAATTAAATATGCCGGATGATAGTGATTTTCTTCAAAAAATAATTAAACAGCAGCAAGAATTTATGAGTAAAATGTTAGCGGATCAGCAGAAATTTATGGCTCAAATGTTACGGGAACCAGCATCATCATCGGCCCAACAAACACCACCACCACCTGCATTCCATAGTTTTAATAAGGACCAACAATATTTTGCTACCTATTTGGAGAAATTAAATCAACATTTTAATGCTTACTCGATCACTAAGCCTGAAAAGAAAAAATCATTTTTCTTGTCTTGGATTGGGAGTGTCACTTTTGAATTAATTAAAAAGCTATTCGGGAGCGATGATTTAAGTGGGAAAACATTTAACGAAATTACTGAAAAATTAACAACTCATTTTGAAGAAAAGATGCATAGTGTAGCCGCCCGTTTGGAATTTAATAAATGTCTTATGCAGCCAAATCAATCTTATAAAGACTGGATAGCTAATCTTAGGGGTATAGCTCGACAGTGCAAATTTGTTTGTGGAGCAGAAAACTGTAATTACAGTTACGTCGATGAGATGATTTGGGATCAAGTAATTCTAAATACACCTCATGATGCAGTACGGACAGCTTGTTTGCAAAAAATTCAACCGTCTTTGACTGACATATTAATAATAGCAGATGCACATGAAGCTACATTAAAAACAATAGCAGCAATAAAATTAAAAGACACAAATTTGGAAGAAAATGATGTTAATGCAGTTTGCAGTGCAAAAAATAATAAAGTTGTTCAGCAAAGAAACAACAAAAATAAAAATGTTATTAAAAGTAACAATTTTTAAAAACAAAAATTCAAACGGTGCTCTGGTTGTTTCACGTCACACCCCCGCAATAACTGTCGTTTTAAATATACAATTTGCCATCAATGTGGTAAAACCGGTCATATAGCCCCGGTTTGTTTATCAAAAAATAAAGAAAATAGAAGAAATAAATATGTAAAAAACCGAGCAAAGAATAATAAGAATTACAGCAACGAAAATAATTTTGTAGAAGCAAGTGATGTGTTTACGATTACACTAAAGAAAGAAAGTAATTTTAAAAAAGAAATAAAGAGTAATAAGAACAATAAAGAGCAAATCACTGGTGTTGTATTTAATAAAGATAATAAAATATTTATTACCTTAGAAATTTTAAATAAAAGAGTAAAATTTCAGATGGACTCCGGGGCCACTGTGTCCATTATTTCAAAGCAAACCTACAATTTTCTAGGAAAGCCAATGTTAAATAATTCTACCAAAATTTTACATGGATTCGGTAAAAATGAAATTCCTATTTTGGGTGAACTAAAATTGCAAGCCAAATGCGGCAATAAAATAAAAAACGTTTTGTTAATCGTAGTCGATATCCAGCAAGGTAATAATTTATTTGGCGCAGATTTGTTTCAACTTTTTGGTTTCACAATAAATAAAATTAATGCAGTATCAACGTTAAGTACAACAAATGTAGGCAATATTTTCGAAAAATACAAAGAAATTTTTAGACCAGCAATAGGCACTATAAAGAATTTTAAAGCAACGATTCATTTAAAGGAAAATGCAACCCCAAAGTTTTTTAAAAGCAGGCAAGTCCCATTTGCCTTGATGCCTAAATTCAAAGAAGAAATAAATCGTTTAGTTGACTTAAACATTATAAAACCTATTAAGTTTAGCGATTGGGCATCGCCTATTGTAATCGCAAAGAAACCTGATGTACGTGTGTGTGCCGATTTTAAATTAGCTGTCAACATGCAAATTGATATCGTGCAATACCCATTGCCAACTCGGGAAAACTTGTTTTATAAAATGAGATTCGGGAAGCTATTTTCGAAAATAGATTTAAAAGATGCATATTTGCAAATGGAATAAGACGATCAGTCGAAAAAGGTACTTGTGATTAATACGCCTTTCGGACTTTTTCAGTACCAGCGGCTTCCATATGGCATTGCAAGCGCACCCGCTATATTTCAAAAATACATTGAGCAATTACTCCAAAATATAGATGGGTGTGCAAATTATCTTGATGACATTATCGTCACAGCGCCAACATTTGAAAAACATCTCGAAAGACTTGAAAAAGTGCTTACAGTTTTGAAAGATAATGGTATTTGTTGTAAAAAAGAAAAATGTTTATTTTTCCAGAAGCAAATTGTTTATTTAGGTAGAAAAATAAGTGCATCAGGTATTTTGCCAGACAAGCAAGGTGTCAAGGCTGTAGAAAATCTCAAGCGTCCGCAAAATTTAAAAGAACTGGAGACTTTTATAGGTAAAATAACCTATTATCATAATTTTATTCCGAGGTTTTCAACACTAGCTGCACCGATTAATAAATTACGCCGCAAAGATGTTCCTTTTCATTGGGGAAAAGAACAAGAACATTCTTTTAATGAATTGAAAAGCCATATTGTAAAAGCTACTGAGTTAGCCCATTATCAACAAAATTTGCCTTTGCTTTTAGCTACCGATGCATCGTCGTACGGAATTGGTGCCGTGTTATCACACGTATATCCTGACGGGTCAGAAAAACCAATTGCGTTCGCCTCAAAAACTTTAAATGTGCATGAAACCCGTTACGCCCAAATTGAAAAAGAGGCACTGTCTATTATATTTGGAGTTACAAAATTCCACCAATATGTTTATGGGCGAAAATTTACATTAATTACGGATCATAAACCTCTTGTTACTATTTTTAACCCAGCTAAACATCTACCAATATCGACGTTGCAACGACTACAACGCTGGGCAATTACACTAATGGCATATACATTTGATATTAAGTACCGTAAAAGTAAAGAAAATGCTAATGCAGACGCCCTTTCAAGATTACCCTTGGGTCCAGAATCCGAATTTGACCAGATAGAAGATTGTCTGAATGTTGATGAAATATTAACAACGCCTATAAATGCTGATCAAATACTAAAGTGCACAAATAGAGATAAGGTCTTACAAAAGGTAAAATATTATGTTCTAAACGGTTGGCCGAAACGTAACAATGACCCAGAATTGTCCCCATATTATAATCGTAAATTGCAGTTAACTCTACAAAATGAGTTACTTTGCCTACAGGGAAATGGATTTGATTCTCGTGTAGTTATACCTATAGAATTACAAAATCATATATTAAAACTTCTCCACGAAGGACATTGGGGGACGGTAAAAATGAAGCAATTAGCACGCAAGCATTGTTGGTGGCCCAAAATAGATAACCATATCGAAGGTATCGCGGCAAAATGTAAGGTTTGTAATGAGATTGGTCCAAGCCCAAAACAAATTTATTCATCATGGCCATCACCAACAGGACCTTGGGATCGCATACACATTGATTTTGCTGGTCCAATTTTTAACTATATGTGGCTTATTTGCATAGATGCTTTTTCGCAATTCCCTTTTGTAGTACAATTAAAAAGCACAACAAGTAAAGATACAATATTGGCGTTATCATTTATTTTTGCTATTGAGGGTTTGCCAAATGTAATTGTAAGTGACAACGGGCCGCAGTTAGTGTCTGAAGATTTTAAAAACTTTTGTGCCGAAAATACTATCAAGCATATTACTACCGCCCCACTTCATCCACCTTCCAACGGTCTTGCATAACGTTTTGTTCGTACCTGTAAAACTGCGGTAAAGAAAAACTTGGAAGATGGGTTGCCTCTAAAAAATGCGGTAAATAAATATTTATCAACTTACCGATTCATACCCAATCAAGATGGAAAATCTCCTGCCGAGATACTCCATGGTCGTGTTCCACGTACAATTTTGAGTCTAATTTCCTCATTTAAAAAGCAGCCAAGCAACGACAAAAATAGACAAAATAAGTTTTAGCTCTCACAAACTGTTTCGCGCGCAATTTTTCACGTGGCCCTAGATGGATACCCGCAGAGGTAACGAAACAATTAGGAAGAATGTTGTATATAGTACGAACACCTTGCGGTTACCTTAAACGTCACCAAAATCAATTGAAACATAGTGCAGACGAGGAACCATTTCATCAAACTTGGCCAAATAGTAATGTTAACAGAATGCAACAACATAAAGTCTTACAACGAGCGAATAGTCGTCGCAGTGTTTACCAGCCTATATTACACGGAAACAATAGTTTACAAGATAGTAATCAACACTTACCAAATTCAACAGAGCAAAACTGTGGAAATAACAACACCCCAGAAACAAACTTACGCAGAAGTGAACGACCACGCAAACCGGTAGACAGATACGAAGCAGAAGATTTTAGGAAGCAATAGATATTTTAAATAAACAGTTTCTATATTAAATATATATTTTCTATAGAAGAGCAATATTATTATTATATGTATATATATATATATAAATATATATTCATGCCAATAGATCTTTTCTTATATGCATATACATATATTACTAATTGAAACACTTAAATATTGAATATTTGTATTTATATCTATACATATATATACATAACTTAACTTGAATTGAATCCATTATTCTTTTAACTTAATTAAAAATTAAAAATATAATCCTAGTAGTTTACCACTCTTATTATTAGTATTATCTATCTATTACCTATCATTACTATAGTTATTATTAAAAGGGAAGAAATGTTATATATTACATACATTATGTACATATTGAATACATACTTAGATTACATTAATATTCTCTTTTAAGTATATTCTTTAAATAAAGTTTTAGTCTCATAGTAATCGTCGATAAATAAACATCGTCTTTTAATTACAAACGTACACGTCCCAAAAATATTACAGTACTCATGTATGTAGTCGCCGTGGTCTAGTGGTTAGTGTGTTGGCTTACTAAGACAAGGGGCCTGGGTTCGACTCCAGGCTCTGACATATTCAAACAAAAGTAATATGAAAAAAATATTTCTTTCGGCGACTACCTCTCAGCAGTCTTCTAGCAAAAGCTCTGAGAGTAACTAATTGCCATGAACAAACTTCTCAAGTCTGTCGTTCGGAGTCGACATTAAACTGTAGGTCCCGGTACTCATGGATAAAAATTGACACACACAACATGAGTGCTGCGAGAAGCTAGGCCGTAATCCTGACACAGGGTTGTAAAGGCCAGTTATGTATGTATGTATGTATGTATGTATGTATGTATGTATGTAGGTATGTATGTTCACTACTGTATATGACTGTATGTAAGTTAAGAAATATGTACCGTATTATCACATAATGTACACAAACCTAAAACATTGTGATTAAATACCCATATAAATATTTTCAAGGAACATCATTCATACCTATTAGATTTTAATGGCTTAATGATTTGCCCTCGTTTAAGCACACAATCTACTTTCTTAACATAATATACAAGTATGTATGAATGTTTATGAAATGAACAATTTTTACTGAATATTTACATCTTCAGTATTATTTTTTAGGCTACACATTTGCGGTTTTTTTAGAATTTTGTAAAAGTATATGTTTGCATAAAATGTATAAATTAATACTCATATTTTAATGGTGATTATAAATTAAGAGTAGTGCGTGATTTAAATAATAATTACAATTGTTGTTACAATGTATACATTTTACATGTAACAAAATTTATTTAATCATAATGTAACTATGAATACAAAATTTAACTGACACAGTTTCTATATTATTGGTTAAAACAAAAAATATTTTAAAAGTTATGAAAAAAAAGAACATAAGTTTACTTTAAAACTATCTAACTGGGGTAATACAAGTTCATTTAAAATTGACCCATATTGATTTCATATCAAAAAATAAATAAATATTTAAATGTTTTTTTAACACGAACAAAATCAATTGAACATTTTTTAATAGAATTGTGTTTACTTGTATCAATAATTCAAAGCTATGTTTTCAAATTGTTATACAATAATAACCTTGAATTGATATTTCTTAGAATTTGTAGACGCATAAACTGTATTTATTTAATGTATTCTTTTATTCTGTTGGTTATAAAAGAAATATTTCTTATATTACTTTCAAAAACATTTTAATAAATATTGAATATTGTTGACCCAATTAACTATCAGGAACTATACAAGTTTATTATTATTTTTCATATTCTACGTATTACATTTGTATTTTTAATATCTTAAACATATAACGTAAGTAATTAAGGTCAGAATAAATAAAAATTAGGACAAAGTCTGATTTAAAAGAAAAAAAAGCACCTTTAAAAGTGTGAAAGGGTACCCGGGTACCTTATAAAATATCTATTTAGTTTCATATGTCTATGCAGCATATAGGGATGCTTAACAATATGAAACACAAAAATCATTTTTTTAGCCTGAAATCAGTAGCAATGCGAAGATTTCCGTGTACATATATACTCGTAAAAAGCACAGAAATCATTAAAGCGACCCAAAGACCTGCTCAATATTATTTTGTTCCCCTTTGATGTAAGATGTTTGAGGTGTTTCGTTAGGCAAATGTCTTCTTGTCCTGAAAGAACACTAATTTAAGTGAAAGTTTTATTGATGAGGTAATTTAATTACTGCTGGATTCGATGACGAGTACATTTCATTAGCAGACGGAATCATTTGATACAAAGTATGGGAGATGTATAGAATTTAATGAGGACTCACACGATTGTGATAACTATAAAAAGCTCACAATTAGTAATGAACTTTATGGTAACAATAGAACGCGTTGTCGCCTTGATCATATTCAGAAACCCAGTATTTAAGTAGAAATATTTTATGCCAAGATTATAGACCCGCCTCTGACTTAAAAAGCATTTGTTATACTACACTTTTTGTTTTTTTACAGGAGAAGCAAAAAACCTTAAAATCAAAAAATTTGTAAATCCTGAAAATCATATAACTTTCAGATCGAGATATACAACAAATCAGTTTGTATGTAAGGTTTTCATATAAATATGTATCTATTATGTCTTTTTGCATTTAGAAATACACGCACTTGTATTGTAGTTTGAATTTCGTTAATAAAATCGCAATTTTCTAAAATCTAAATTTTTGCACGGACATATATTTCGATAAAACGAACCACAATTGATGAAAAACTCAATTTCGAAATTTGGTGTAGTTTGCATTTAATGTCACGATATGTAAATCTTGTTATTTAAATATTTTATTTAAATTTTTTCCTTCCTACTTTTCTCCAGAACTTATCAAATAGTAGTTGGCCGTAATTATATGAACATATGTACGTGCTGAATTATTGCACTCAATAAAAACTTAATGTATTACTTATCCAAGAAAATGTGTAATATAAAATTGGTAGAAAGTAAGAGAAAAGAAAAAAGTGAGTGACAAATATAATAGAAACTTTGAAGTAAAGTATCCAAATTCTTGTATTTAGAGGAATCACCATCATACAAAAATTTTAATAATGTTACCATCAATGCATTAAAATCCAGACATTAAGGTTATCTGCTTAGGCAAAAATTATTACATTTTTTTTAATCTAAGGGAAGCGTAGGTAATATGAATAAGCTTTTGAGTGTATATTCAAGAGATAGACATTCCCTTGACAGCTGTAGTTTGCATTTCAATCGTATGTGGAGGCTATGGACTCGATAACTTCGAGTTTCATTGCAGTCAATGTCTTCAATGGTGAAACAAATGTTTGGTACCTAAACAAGAACGGGATAATAAAATCAGACGATGTAGCATCGAATGGCAATGTAAGTATTGTAGGCGCCGGCTTACTTACCTGATCTTAATTGTCTATGAACATATTAATATATAGTACTAGGAATATGGACGATAACAGTGTTTTAATAATAAAAATAAGATTTCTGTTATTATATAATTTACATTTCTTGTGGTTTCCATAAACATATTTTAAATTCTGGATTTGTCATAATGAAAAGTATGTAAAAATCAAAGAAAATAATATTTTTGGGAAACATTTTACATACACATATTAGGTTTGTTCCCGGAATTTTTGGGTAAAATTCGGTAAAAGGAGAGTAAACTATTATTTGTCTCAATAAGAGACAAAAATGCCCAAAAATACTAGAACGCAAAAATAAAACAAATATTTTACCAATTTACATAAAATTATAAAAACAAAAAATATTTTTCGCCATATAGGCAAATACATTTAATATACATAATATATGAAATGTATTGCTTTGGGGATAAGCATGTCATATTATAAGTTAATAAAAAAAAGGGAATATAAAAAAAATATTTAAATTCTGTTACCTACACCATTTATGCTTTAAATTCATAAATTTATGATTGTTTTATAGGGGAAAAATTTAATTTACATGCCCGAGTATTATTTGGTTTTACTTCTCGAGTGAATTACCAAAATCGAATAGACATATTAGTCTATAACTTTCGAAATTGAAAAACTTCCAGTTGATAAATGTTAAGCCGAGTGTCCACTAGCAAGTTTTCTTGCGGAAGTTGCTTCCAGAAGTGACTTCCAGAAGTTTTTGTCATGTAAACACGTATTAGAAGTCGACTTCCAGAAGTTTTTGCTTGCAAGAAAAACTTGCAGAAATTATGTGGAAACACATGTTCGTTGCTTGCTGGAAGTGACTTGCGCAACTTGCTGTGAACTGCAAGTGTTTTTAAGACTTGCGGAAGAAATCAGGTATACGTCGGGTTTTGTTTTGTGTTTTTTTCTTTTATTTTTGACTAATTAAATAAAAATGGATAATAAAAAATTTATTTAAAGTAAGGAAAGTTACCCAGAACTATGGGACACGTCCTCAAAAGAATATAAAAATAAAATTAAAAAACAAAACGCTGTAAAGGCAATATAGACGAGCCCGAAGAAGAGATGAAAAGAAAATTACACAACCTCCGAACGCAGTTTGGTCAAGAGGTCAACAAAGAAAGTAAAAAAAAGTGTTCAAAGTGCTGAAGGCTCATGCCTTAGTAAGCCAACACGCTAACTACTAGACCACGGCGTCGGTACATGAGATGTCGTCATGTATTTCATGTCATGATAAAACTCCCACTTGCTAACGTATCGTCGTACAGGAGTTTAAGTGCTCTATCCGCTATTTCATTTTGTAATTAGTTGTTTCTTTCCTATTAAATATGCTGCGATGGCAGCTGCCACTCTTATTTTGCCACCAGACATTTTTATACTGTCACTGTTTAAAAAAGCTAACTCTACTGCAACCTGTACTCACATTGTGTGTAAACACGTCTGCAAGTTCTTGCTGCAAGTTCGTCGTAAAACTTCTACAAACTACTTCTGGAATCAAACTTCCGCAAGTTTTGGTTTCAGTGGAAACACTTCAGCAAATACTTGCAGAAGTTCTTCCGCAAGTAACTTGCTAGTGGACACTCGGCTTTAATCAAGTAAGATTAATTGCGCTATATATGAAGACAAAAATGGTTTTTATGATAATTAATAAAAACACAAAGTTGTTTAATGATTTTATTTATAATTTATTTGTATAAGTTTGAAGTTATAAAGTTAAAAAATAGAATTTAAATTTTTTAAAAAGCAGAAATGTATTGCTTTGTAAATACTTTTGTTTGGTTTTTATATACTAAATGTGATTCGCATTTAGTTTATAACTATTTAAATATAAGTATTTGTATTTTTGGTTACCACCTTTGGGAAAAAGTCTCCTGACGAGTCTCTTAAGCAGAGACGAAATGGCCATAGAGACAGGCTTATCCCCAAAGCAATACATTTCATATATTATGTATATAAAATTATAAAAAAAAACAGAACTTTACGTCCCACACATACATATTGTACATGTACATTTATATAAACGACAATAATTCGACTTTCACTGCAAGTTTATACATATTTTTTTAATTCAGCATTTTAGATTTTTTTTGATTTCTGAAACTTTTATTTTTCTATTATTAATTTTTCCAAAAGCTGATTAAGTATTTGTATACTTGCACATACTAGCCCGAAAAAGAAATGCAGGCTGTTTTGAGCAAGAAGAAGAAGAAGAGAAAATAACTCTCAAAATCTCTCTCATTTACACAATTTTTATATACGGAAACGCCTTTCAGTTAACATTACAATCCCACGGGCGCCCAATGTAGGGTAAAGGAACATACATATTTACTTGATTGGACAGCCCATTAGGGTAGAGAGTAGTGGTTTCGATAGGCATCAAAAGCTTTGGTGTTGATCATTACAAAGATCATTTGTTCTTCGTCATTCCGCTTGTAGTTTTAATGTAATATTCATAAAAAATATTATAGCTTTAATTACGGTTTATTTCATTGGGGGTATATAGTTTAGTATTGCATTGTAATAGGAAACTAAGTAAATAAAAATCTTATTTCATCAGTATTACAAAATAATAGAAAAAATTCTAGCTGAAGCCCAAAAACTGTTTATTATTTTTTTTTTATTCGCATTCGATTGTAGGGTAGGGTATAAAAAATTATTTTTTTATAATTATAATTTGGCACCATGGGTTATTGAAATCTTGTGTTAATGATATAAATTTCTTTAACATATCATTACACCCTCTTAAAAAAGATTTTATTATTAATGTACTTAATGAAATATAAGAAACCTGAACGAAATAATACGAGTATCAACAATTTATTTTTTGATAAAAATATTAATATTAATTTTTTCTAACATTACTTATTTTACCTTCCAACGTTGCAACCACAAAATGTCATAAATCATTTCAATAAAGCAAATGTATGTCAACGAAATAATTCATTTCTACAGACTTTGTAACCTAAAAACCATAATTGTATTTTAAAAAAGTCAATATATTGCAAAGGCATAAAATCATTAAAAAAAATTTCTACTAGTCTGTAGAAAATAATGAAATCAAAACGATTAACATCTTTATTAATGCAATTAAAATAACGTTTGTGTTTTGCTTTTTAAATAATTTACATGTTCTAATAGAATTAACCCAAATCAAAAACAAAGTGGGTGCGTATTTAAATGCTTTGTAGTCGTATATTTAGTATGCAAGAGTCCACTTTTTATCAAAGAAAAAAACAAAATACATACATACATACATATGTATAATGTTTCTAGTCACAAGAGGAAACAAAAATCAAATACTCCTTATTAAAGTTACAACTTTAACAAAAACTTTTTAGTAGTTTTGGTGTATTTCAATTCTTTTTGTTGAAAATGTTTGAAATGCGTGTGAGATTGCATGCTGACTTTGTGATGGCTATTAAAAATTGGGGTCAGTTACTTTAAGTAAAATTGAATAAAAAATAATTTATTAAATAACTCGGTGGTGGCATTTATTTCGGGAAATGGTTTGTTTAATACGAGATAATGGTTAAAGTACTTTTCTTTTATAATTTTAGTAAATTTTTATGTTTGAAAGTAAAAAGAGTTTAAACTAAGTATAAATAACATATAAATTATTTTAACAAGAGAATTCATAAATGGTTTCACAGACGTGCAATAGTTTATATTTATTATTTACAATAACAACAACTTACAATAAAATTTTTTTACGAGTAGAGTTACCAGTAGTGCGATTCACTGTGAAATTTAAAGGGCAATGTTAGGTTCAAAATATTTATTTTTCCTGACGCAAAAGCAAATAAAAACCGAATAAGATATTCAAACGATATGGAATATTAGAAAAAAATCACTAGTTGCTTTTGCAATTCCGCTCAATGATATGCATTGGCCATAAAGTCAGTCGGAATAAACTCAGAAACATTGCTCTTAACCGTTCTTAATGTATATAAAAATCAGTGTTTAATTTGTATGGAACGCCCACGCCCACTTTTCCAATTTTTTTAAACTTTCTGACTAAACAGACTAAATTCAGACAATATCTTTAACCGTTCTCTTCATGCGAAAAAAATTTATATTTAGTTTGTATGGGAAGTACCACACCCACTTGTGCAATTTCGCCCAATTTTTAAGGGATGATTTAAAATGGCCTTACTCAGAATCTTTGGGTTTTACCATTCTTAATTTATACAAAAATCAATATTTAGTTTGTAGCACGCCCACTTGTCCAAATCTTTCAGACTAAATTCATAAATTTTACTTCTAATCGATCTCAAACATAAATTATACAAAAATCATTGAAAAGTTAGAAGCGATTTGGAGATATTAAAAAAATTATGAGCATCTTAGGGGATATTTTGGGTTTACTTATCACACACATGCGGTTTCAAATTTTAAGCAAAAATTAATATAAACCATATATGTCCCATTACTTCTCGTTTTCGATTTAAATCGGTCTATGCTATGTTTAAGAACTTATTTGATTTTTTTATTTAATTTTAAATATGTAAAGCTACGGTCACATAAAGAAAATATTTGACGAAAAAAGCATAACCACATTTTTTTTTAAATCATTTATACAAAAGTTTCGTTTAATGTAAACTTCTTTCTGTCTTTAGTAGTAAGAAATAATATTTAAAAATGTAATTAATGAAACTTATACGAGCATTAAAAAGATTAAGAAATAAATGTTTTTATATAAGAGTGTTTACGTCTTTTTGATCAAATGTCTGCATAATGCGAGCCTTAAATCACTAATTTATAGTTTTACCAGTAGCTGACTATAGTTTGGCAACCCTTTTATAAAGTAAACTTATAAATACAATAATAATCTCTGCTGGTCATTTCGAAATACACGCTATAAATTCGCCGGTTTCTTTTATTTCTTTTTATTTTATTTCATATAAATATAGGGTGGTTTTTAAGAGCTTGACAACTTAAAATAGTAACGCAAGACATTAATGTTGTTGGAGTAAAATTTTGTAATTAAAATTTTATAGATAACTAGCGTTCTTCGCTACACCTACCGCTACCATTTGTACACATTTTTCGACTGATGATTTTTAATGGCTACGAAATCAATTACACCAAACTCAGAAACTCCAGCTTTAACACTTCTCAAGATATAAAGAAATTAATGTTTAACTTACATGCGAGTTACCACGCCTACTTTCTGATTGATGATCTTCCTTGACCATGAAGTCGTTGAGTGTAATATGAAAAAAATTTTACATTGATTTTTTTTTTCTTTTTTTACCTCATTTCATTTTATATTGCTTTCTCTCATTCTAATAATTTAATTATTTATTTATGAATTTTATTGTATTAAATTATTGTTTTCTTTAACCAGTTATCACTGTTTTGTATATACATACTTTCATAACTATTGTACTACTTAAATTAATCATACATAACTCTTCGGTCTCGATTATATGTAAACAAATAAATTAAATGAATTTGTATAGGAATATATAGGAAAATCTAAATGCCATATTACAATCTACAGACTATCTCCAACGTACCCTGCAATTTTGGCTGAAATCGATTCATCCATTTCCGCGGTTACTGGTGACATCAAAATGTACAATATAGAATTTCCATTATACTTATGTTCGTCGGGACTACGAGTCAAAAGGTTTATTCGAACAGTCTGATTTTCGCTTTTTCTTAAATATTATCTTACAATGCATCAAGAATTGCAAATATACAAACAATTTAACAATAGTGTTATAGAAAGCAATCCAAAGACCTTAATGCACACAAACGAGAGTACTTGTGAACAGGACCAAATTGATTTTTCTGAAAAGAAAGTCGTCACCAAATTGATTTTGCTATAAATCGGTTGGTAGTCGCCGTGGTCTAGTGGTTAGTGTGTTGGCTTACTAAGACATGGGCCCTGGGTTCGACTCCAGGCTCTGACATCGTCAAAAAAAAAAAATAAATATGAAAAAAATATTTCTTTCGGCGACTACCTCTCAGCAGTCTTCTGGCAAAAGCTCTGAGAGTAACTAATTGCCATGAACAAGCTTCTCAAGTCTGTCGTTCGGAGTCGACATTAAACTGTAGGTCCCGGTACTCATCGATAAAAATTGACACACACAACATGAGTGCTGCGAGAAGCTAGGCCGTAATCCTGACACAGGGTTGTAAAGGCCAGTTATGTATGTATGTATGTATGTATAAATCGGTTGTCAAGGTCGTTGTTTGGCACGGTACAACGTCTTGTTTGATCCAAATGGCATTGTTGTATATCTGATTAATTTTTTTATAAAAATAAAAAAAATTCAGTCAATAGCACTAGCCGTAACGGCAGTTCAGTGCTCATTTCGAAAGAAATAAGGACATATGATGCTGCCAGCGTATAAATTGTGTCCATCAGTCAATTTTTACGGGTATAGAAGAGTTTCGCCAAAGATTTGAGTATTGTCTTCGCTCAATATACGTCAGTATTTTTGGTTTACGTAAGCCAATATCCTTAAGTAAAATGTTCTATATAGTCCAAGAACAAAGTATAGCGAATCGACTTTTCTGCGCCTTCTGAAAAACTTCGAGCAACGTTTTTTTTTTTTTTTGTCTTGTGAATTTTAATGAAGTTGCCGTGGTGTAGTGGTTAGTGTTTAGATTTACTAAGGCGATAGCTCCGGGTTCAAACCTCAGCTCTGACATATTAAAAAAAAGAATATAAAAAAAATATTTCTTTCAGCGACTGCCTCTTAGCAGTCTTTTCGCAAAAGCTCTTAGAGTAACTGATTGCCATGAAAGAGCTTCTCAAGTTTGACATTTGGAGTTGACTTTAAACTTTAGGTCCCGGTACTTATGGATAGAAATTGACACATACAAAATGAGTGTTACGAGATGCTAGGCCGTAATCCTGTAAGAGGGTTGTAATCGCCAATTATGTATGTATGTATGAATTTTAATTAATCGATAATAAAATTAATGCGATAACGATCACTCACTAAGCTAATTTTATTAACTGTAAGATGAAGATCAAACGATTCACGATGATTAACAAAACATTATCAGCAATTTAAAAAGTGTCTAAAGTAAACACCCGTTATTTTTTTTATATATCACAAAACCACCAACATTACAGAAACCAAGATTATTGAAAGAAATCCAAAACTGGGTCACTTGAGAAACAATAAGAAAACAAAGAAATATAAAAGAGAATTTATAATAATAAAAATTTAAATAAATGACTGCAAGTATTTGTTGCTTTTAGAAATAAATGTTGTCTGAACATTTGAAAATGCCAACACATCAACGTACAAAAAATAACATCAACACTTCTAATATTTTGAGCGTCTATGTCGTGCCGCATTTATTACAACAGGAAATTACTTTCAAAAGGAGAGCTTAGGGATCAAGAACTATTTTTTTTGTAGCAGCAGAAAAAAATGACTACAAATTTTCAACAGGGACATTATATGTCAAAAATTCTGTTACTTTTATTTAAAAGTATTTTTTACGTGTTTTTTTTTTTTTAATTTTTTGTATGGCGGTAAATAATTATGTTTTATTTTTATTTAGCATGTGATTTTACTCTTTTTACGTACAATTTTTGGGGTTTTATTATGTCCACTAGTAAAAGTGGGTCAAATTTTTCTCTTAGTAAGGAAAGTACGAGTAATTATAAGTACATACTTAATATTCATTAATGGTATGATAAATGTTTTTAATGTTTCTATTAATACCGGAGTTTTTCAAATTTTCCTGTTTATGCAAATTTTTACATTGTCGATGAAAATAAAATTGCAGTGATAAACCAAATTAATTTTTTTTTTCAATTTAGCATTGTTATTAAAAAAATGTATGTAGTATACATGCATATCTACGTACTTATGTATATGTGTTTTATATATATAATATTCGTGGTTCAACATATCTAAATCGCAACATTAATAAGTCATTTTTATTTTAATTTGAATAAATTTTAATCGTTACATCTGAACATAGTACATATACAATGATTTCTTAATTTTACTGCACGGGTAGTGTGAACACGAATATTGTCTTATTGAAGAGTTCAAGAAGTCAGACTATAATTCCTTTTTGTCGGTTGTGGAAATAGTTCAATTGATGCTCTTTGTTAGGTCACCGCATAAACATTTTTTAATATATTATTATCCATTTTTGTCTTTTTATTTATTTCATATTGCATTAACTTTCATTTGAACTTCCTATTAATTGTATTAATTTTAATCATGTAATTTTTCATTAAATTCCATTTCGTTTTGCATTTAAATACTTTCACATTTTTGCTTTTTCTAACCCATTGTAATTTGATCACTTTTTCGTGTATGCTAAACCACTGTGACTTGGTTTGGTTGTAACCCGTTAGGTTTTATTATTTGTTTCTCACTTGTTTTCTTTAAATTTTAAATAATATTGTTGTTCTTGTAAACAAAATATTATTTATTTGCAATGATTTTGTATGTACATTTTTTATGCATAGAGTTAAATAGGGACAAATTAACGTTATGCAGTAGCAGCGAGAAACAAATAATAACAACAAAAACAGTGGCTCCTTATATATGAAATTTGTACTTAGGTTTAAGAAAAATATTTTTAAATAAAGCATTTATTGTTAACCTTGAATTCATTCGAACAACTTGTTTTTAAATTTCTCTAGTTGAGACACGGTCGCAATTTCTCTATTTAGTTTTGGAAAATAAATTATCGTTGCCCAAAGAACATTTCAGTGGCATATAGACAATAGTAAGACAAATACTTTACTACTCTATATTGCCGCCGGTGAAGAAAACGCTCCTCATCGTACACTCTTTTTTGCCAATCCCGAAATCCCGATCCCGAAAAATCCCGAGATTTACGGAATTAGCCAAATCCCGAATCCCGGGTTTTTATATCGGGATCCCGGAATCCCTAAAATATATATATGCTAAAGTTTTAGTTTTATATTTTTTATAAAAAATGAACTAAAAATGTTTATTCTGAATCTTTATGGGAAAGAATATTTACAAAATCTTTTTGAAAACTATAAATTCGATTTATCCTTAAATAAGGACATAATACTCATATCTATCCCTAAATAAAAAATTTATTAAGTGGTAGAAAGGTTCAAAAGGTTCTAATGATGAAATGGAGACATATATTGATTACGATATATAAATACTTATTTTAGGTTGATATATAAATACTTATTTGAGTATTTCCAAACAGCATACAACAAATTGTTGACAATTCTAACAACAACATTAAGTTTGAATGTTGTTTTTGAGCCATGTTGGCAATGAAACCAAACCAAGCCTTTCAGCTGACACAGTGAATACTTTAATTTAAACAATTTTGAGTTAATACCCTCCCTCTTGTTAATCAAGTGCGATATGTGAGTGCATTTTAAAACTTTAAATATTAGTGTAATTTTTAAGTACCGAATTCACATTCCTACGTGATAGTAATTGTTATTCAAAAAACTGAAATGGTTCGAACGTAATTTTTACGGACCTCATTGAAAGATAGTTTTACTTCAACTTTAGGTGTTCAAATGTTTGTCCTAAAAACACCATGTGAGGAGTTAATAAACTTGGTATAATATTATAAATAATTTGCTGTCGTTTAAAGCATAAACTCAGCTCTTGTAAAGGCCGTGATACAGTATCCTATCGAGTCGCATGAATCTGTATGACAGATTTTTTGACAAGTCTGTCCGACTTCATAATCCTTTGAAAAAATCCACAAACATTTTCTTCTTCATACGATCAGCGTTGCATTTTATATGATGTGAGTAAAAAGGAAGTCTGTATATGATTTGCATCTTATTTTGTGTGATGGTGTGGCACTAATGTTACCATTTTGATGCAACTTTTAGAAGTGTTACAGAAATCGATAAGATTTTCTTGCGAATGAATCGTACGAATGTATATGATAGTGTATCATAGCCTTAAGCGACTAAAGCATTTCTTTTGAAGTAATCTTCTTATTTTCTTAGGTAATTAGATAATATGGGATACTTTTTAGATAGATTTTCTCAATTCAGTGCAATTTATATTTTTAATTCTACAGTATAGCACTCCACTCTGCCTATAACTACAGATATTTTTAACTTAATTTTATTGTTCATGAGTGGGTTTTCTGTCTACTACTACCCTCACAAATTTTATATATACATACATTAGGGTGTACCTTACTTTTTTTTATAATTTAAAAATGATTGTAACAGGTAAATACTATTCCAAAAAATATGGTGTGCATTGAAAGCTCTTTGATTTCATATAATTTGGTACCGTCCCATCTTTGCCTTGTATTTTTAAAGCTATTAGAACAAATTCGAGTTTGCTATATACCCATTTATATGGCTTATCAGTGTAAATATTTTTTATGACAATAAAGATTAGATTTCAACTTCTTTATTTAACAACTGTTGTCAAACAGTTTTTTACAAAAATTTTGAACGCAAAAACAAAAGTAAAAAAGTTTTACTATATATAAGTTTGTGAATTCATGAATTCAATTAATAATTGCTTGGCTTTTTTTATAGGAAAATAAATTTAAATTAATGTTACGCTGAATTCAGGATCTTTCGGTTAAACTTATAATATTTACTTTGCATGTGAGGTACAATGCGCTCTTTCCAATTTCACCCACTTTTTGACTTATGATTTTTATTGAAAGTATTTAGAAGGCATTACTGTCTTGGTTTCAACATTATTAGTAATATTCAATTTTTTTAATAGCTGAGGTTGGCGTTGATGATGACTTTTACTTTTTGACTAAAGGCCAACGAATATATATAAAAAATACATAAAATTATTTGACAGCAATCAAATAAACTGACTGAATTTGACAATTCGTCATGCGGGAGTTTATGTGCTCTATTCGTCATTTTGTATATCTCGAGTTCAAGATGCCACTTTAGGTTTTTGACTTGAAAAATTTTGGGTCGAAAACCTAAAGTGGCATCATTAACTCAAGATATATAAAAAATATTAAATGGCGTATAGAACACATAAACTCCAGCACAACGAATTGACAACTTGAAATAGAAGAGTATAACCATAAATACAATGTAAATATATATTTACAAAGAGTATAATGTTATTTAGTAATATAGTGTAGTATTCAGTGTCCTATTCAACCTTTCAATATTTGTGAATTCTGGTAATAGTTCATCAAAAATAATAAAGAAATTTTAACCTAAAGAAGAAAATTAAACAGGGGTTTACAATCAACTTATTGCAAAATAGATTGAAGGCAACTTCTTGCCCAAAAGTGATCCCGTTCTTTAGTCTCCTTGTTCGTGCAATTTACTGCCACTGGATTGCTTTATATGCATGCATAACTGGCCTTTACAACCCTGTGTCAGGATTACGGCCTAGCTTCTCGCAGCACTCATGTTGTGTGTGTCCATTTTTATCCATGAGTACCGGAATCTACAGTTTAATGTCGACTCCGAACGACAGACTTGATAAGCTTGTTCATGGCAATTAGTTACTCTCAGAGCTTTTGCCAGAAGACTGCTGAGAGGTAGTCGCCGAAAGAAATATTTTTTTCATATTTCTTTTTTTGAAGATGTCAGAGCCTGGTGTCGAACCCAGGACCCTTGTCTTAGTAAGCCAACACACTAACCACTAGATCACGGCGACTACTGCTTTATATGAGGATATGTTAATTAATTGGTTTATGCCGTCAAACAAGGAACTCTCAGAACATTAAAATAAAATTTTGGACTAATCGAATAGATTTATACTTTTACTAAAGTCCTTATGACAGTACATTGTTTTTTTTTTTTGTATCGAATTTTTTAGAATTGAAAAAAAGAAGCAACAAATACTAAGGAAGAGTGGAATATGAAAATTGTAAACAAAATATCCATTGTTTCATTATAAAATAAGAGCTTATTTTATGGAACTTATTGCATTAAGGACTCTTTTTCTTCCTCTAAATACGGTAGAATAGCTATTACTCATTAATTCGTATCAAATTTTATATATTTATAGCCTTATTTTTTAATAAAAATTTAGCAGCTCGTTGTACGTAGTGGCAAAGATTGCCATTCCTTTACGTGGAAATTCTTATTTAAACATACAAGTTCTTTAATTTTTTGGATTCTGCTACCAGTTATCTAAAAAAGATATTAAAAGTTTTAATAATATCAGTCTATAGCGGGTAATAAACTTGCCAGTTTTTTGTCCTATATGCTAACGAGTTGCTAACTTTTCAGTATAAATAATTATTATTTCAGTATAATTAGTTATTAAAAAGAGTTGTCAAAAAAGAAAGCACTCCACTTGGTTTCAAGACTTAATAAAGAAAACATACTACTTTGCTGCTGCTTTAAACAAAAATTAATAGTTTAAATAATTTATTTCAAATTGAAATATAAATGGCTTCAGATAGTTTAAATTTTTTCTTATTACTCATACCGTATACATTTTATAGTCATTAATTGAATAAAATAGAAACAAAATCACAAAAACAACAAGCACATGATAGATATTCAAAGAGTCAATATTGTAAGAAGTATGTAAATAATAAACAAAAATATAAATATATTTCCTACAAGTATATTAGTTCATGACGTATAAGTATTAATTATATAGTTCTATTACTCATACGTGACGATACAATACAATACGATAAATACAAAGGAATTTAATACTTAAAATTATCTAATGTTTTTATTAAAAATTTAATACGTTTATTAAAGACTACATGAAAAATAACCGTGAAAAGTAAGATAACTAAATTTAAAATCTAGCTTTACAGTAATATATTAATAGTACTCTCCCTTATGACCTCTAATAATTTAAAACGATTTTAGTTTTGCCTTTAAATAACAAGCGTTTATAAAATATCGATTTATAATGTTCACTAGAACAGTAAATAAACTAAAACTAATAAACTGAAAAGAATTAAAGAATATCTAAAGGTGAAAAATAAATGTGAAAATATAGAGAAAATTAAATTTTACAGTCATATGTATGTATGTACGTGTTCAGAACACGTGCCACGCAATAAGAAATGAGTTTTTATTTTGTTTAGCAAGAATGCTTTAAGTTAAGTAAATAAGCATTAAATTTTTATAAATAATTTAATTTTTTAAGTGCGGAAACAATTTGGTAAATTTAGCTTTTTTCCAAATATAAAAAAAACAAAAATACATACATTTCAAATGAATTCATATCGGTTAAAAAAATATTTTGTACAAGTGATAATACATGATTATAATTCTGATCCGCTCTTCATTTCCCCCAAATGTTAGCTGTAAAAACACTCTCCAAGCTCTAAGGCAATACGTTTTATATTTATTTAAATAATAATTTTATTTTCACTTGTAAATTGTTATTAGTAAAAATACGAAATTAATCGTAGTAAGAAAGATCCTAGCAAAACCAAAATGATTTAAAATTACTTACAACAAGCTTACTAGGAGCAACCGTAAGCTTAAAAAAGTGTTGCGATTACTATTATAAAGGGCTTATTAAAAATTATTTCAAAATGAAAACTGAAAACTGAACCGTTGCGCTGTTACTTATCTATAATAAGTTTAAAAGTCTTATTATAGAATAAGCTTACAAAAAAAAAATACTTTTTAAATCATAACTATTAGTATAATAAACTTACATTCGTAATAATTTTCTGAGCTTAAGAATATAATCATATAATACCTGAACTGTGGAGTAATATTTTTCATTAGAATGTTATTATTTTATTTTCTATTTCACTATTGTTTAATAGTTCTTAATGTAAACAGTAACTAGCTGTTTCAACTAAAGTTTATGTTAAATACTCGTAGCATCAATTTTAGCTTGTTTTAACTTAAAAATACACTTGTTAGAACTACTCCCAAAATTGTTATAATCAATTAAGCGATCCGGCAATATGCCATTATAAACATTTAACTTTCCAATATTAAATGCATAATTATTTTTTAACGAAGATTAAGTTAGAAAAAGGGTCTAGAATTTTCTCTATTTTGATTGTAAGATTTACTGTAAATTGGCTCAGACTTGATCGGGTTAGTAAAATTCAACTTTTGTAATTAATGCCAGTAATTTCTATCAAAACGTATATGGGCAATTTCAAAAATTTTCGACATTTTGATATTTTTTTTTTCCAAAATTTTTTTTTTTTTTGGATGACACGAATGACGCTTTGGTCACGTGAAGGGTGATATTTTAGCATACCAAAACAGTTCGCGTTAATCATTTATTGCAAACGGCGCGAAAGTTATGGAGGTTTTAAGTTTTAAATTTCTTTAAAATAATTTAAAGTTAAATTTATTGGTTTATTTTAATAAATGTTGTATGGATGCATGAAACTCATTTCAAATTCATCAGTGCAGTCCAAATTCATCAATGCACTGATAAAATACATAAAAAATATCAATTATAATTAAAATTCCTTAACATTAAAAAACGCGAATTTTTGCAAAAATATGAATGTTTCACCGATTGTTATAATATGTGTTTTTATAACGCATAACTAATTTACAGAAAAACAATGTTTTGACTTGCAAATTTAAAAAATAAAAAAAAATTATATAAGAATTATTTTTGAGGTTAGGATTTTATTTTTTGATCTGTAAAATTTAAAATCATGAAAAATTTTTAATGCCTATTCGGTTTTATTATCAAGCTTAAGAAAACCTTTCATTTGGTGTCAATCGCGGCGGAATCTATACATAACTGGAGATGTCACAAACCAAAATGTGTTTGAAGAAAAATGCCGCTGTACCCGCTAAATATGGACCGAATTCAATCGTATTCATATATGATCTTTAGTTCACCGCCGCACTTCATTTCCAATACTTTACATTGATTTTAAACCACTGATTAACTAAAAAAAACGCGAACAAGATCATGAAATTTCGCTAAAGTTTTATTTTCTTTATAAAATTTTTGGGTTTCAAAATATTTTAACGCCTTCTTGACGTTGAGGTGCCATTTATTAAGAAGTTTAGATCACGCAATACATAAACCAGTTTTAAATATGATTGCAAATGTCAGGCGCGAAAAACTGTCATTTTTGACAAATTTACGCCAATTCTATAAAAGTTTGAGGTCATCGTTCTTAGCAACTAGCAGCCTGACATCGACGTGATATGGCGCAAATTTCAGCAAATTACACCATCTAATAAATACTGTCGACGAAATCCAATTTTCTTGAACGGCGCAAAAACGCTATAGAAAAAACTGCGAAAATTAAAAAATCGGAAATTTTTGGTTTCAAAAATGAACCGCTGTACAACTTTTTCCCACAGAGTAGTATGTGCATAACTTTTATAGTGTAAATATCTAAAAAGTCTAGTGACTTTATTTTATATCAGTGAGCATCGGAAGTTTAAAACTAAAAGTAGAAAAGTGATGAAATATGAAAAAACTCTTGTAAATTTCAAGCCTTTTTTTGAGTTTTTCGATATTTGGTCTGAAATTTTGAATTTCCCAGTTTTCTAGTGTGGCCTACCATTCCCTTTTGACCGTTTTGGTCAATTCGAAAAACTGGAGAAATAATAAGCATCTGAACTCAGTTTCAACAAATGTTGAAAATTTTTGAAATTGCCCATATACATACATAAAATAAGTGAGTATATAGCGCTAGCACAAATAGCAAAGGATAAAATTTAAAAATAAATATTATCGCTTTTTCTAAAAATTATAATTTAAAAATAATAAGTTCCCCACCACGTTGTTTATCACCAAGAAACCGCTCCGTGACACTTTGACTCTATTACACCTTTAGCAGGCATTAAAAATGAATGATTGGGAGTACAGCGCTCCTTGTGGAAGACAGTAGCTAATCTACTTATTGAAGATGCTCACCACTTATGATTAACATCCAACGACAGATGGGGCTCTATTCCGTATATCTCTTAAGCTAAAATACTAAAATTTTGGGTTTTTAGAACAGGCTGCGCGTTAGAATCTAAAAATTTTAGAGATAATAGACATGAAACTTTTAAATAATAATACGCGTTCAAGAATTGTATTCATAGCCAAATTTAATAGTGTAATTTAATGATTAAAATGGACAAATTAATCTAATTACTAATGATGACGATTACAAATCATTACCTAACAGGTCTGCTACATATCTATCAACTTTTAAAACGATTTTTTTAATTATTTTACCAACAACAAATTATCGTTTCCAGAAAAAACTTGCCTAAGGTTTTTTAGGTATAGATTGAATAAACTTTTGCTTATATTTATATGGGTTTTTGTATAAGTAGTATATGCATATGTATGTACCATAATGCTAATACAAAACGTACAAACAATTCAGTATTTTTATTTTGCGAAAACTTCTTAAGAGGAAATTAAATTAAAAGGTCATTTAAAAATTATCTACTTTAACTAATGGCATTTATAAAAATAACGATATACTCGTAAAATACTTTATAAAATAAATTTGTATTTCTCAAGGATATTTCAAATAAGTATATTTAAAACAAACATTTGCGTGTTTCTTTACAAATACTTTTCAAACACTATTACTAAGTATATAAAAATAATTTAATTTATGGCTTTATAAAGTCAAAATATTAAAAAGCAATAACTGACAATAGAAAGCTAATTGTTTCCTCTTGTTATTTAATTATTATTATTGGAATTCGCACACCTTGATTTCATATCTAATTATTTTATTACAGAATTGGCGCCATCGCTTACAGGGTGTGCAACAACTGGAACAAGCTCTAAGGTCCTCTGAAAATCTAGCCAGTGTGCAACCATGTTTAGATTCTTTATTGCGCACACTACTTTCATCGGAATGTAAAGCGGAAGTAGCTGAGGAGAAACGTAAACTTTTAATTAACCTGATAACACGCTTACCTTTAGATAATCTGGAAGATCGTACAATGCAAATTATGAGTGGTATTTGTCGTCAGGGTGGTGCTGGTGCAAATCGTGTATGTAAAGCTTTAATGCAAAGATTACCACCAGCTGCTATTATATTAAAATTAATATCTCAGGAATTTTTACATGCCAAAAGCTCAAGGGTAAGTAATTTGTCTTTGCTTTCCTGTTCCTATAAAGATAGAAAACACACAAAATTATAAGCATATTGTCATTTGGTCAGAGACAATGAATGACAAACACAATAAAATGTGAACATAGTTTTTTGACCTTTTTTTAATGCTTACTTTAGTAGACGAAACATAAATACACTGTACCTAATATGTAAGTATAAACATTAGGGTGCCCCTTAAGGAGAGTTTAGACTTCACGACTTTTAAAAATTTGAATAAAAATCGTGCGACAAGTTTTTCTTATCTTTACACTTTTGATCATGATTAAATCATACAAGTTGGTAGCAACCTACAGCAATACAAAAATAACGGGGCATTTCTATGAAGTAGGTATGGTAACATTAATAAACAAGAAGAAAAAAAAAACGAATGAAATTCAAATATTTAGAAAGCAACAATTTTAATTTGTAGTTAAAAAACACAGTGCTTTTAAAAAGTTTCAGTGGCTTCTAATGCTACAGAGTATCCACAGGGAAGGTATACTACTTTGTTTTGCCTCCATTTTAGTAAAAATTAGTCCTGACAGTTCACATTTGGCAGTCGTAAAGTAGAGATGTGGCAAATTTATTATGGAATAAAATTCGGTAAACTAACGTGTTTTAATCGTTAAAACATTTTAACAAAATCACTCATCGATTACTGTGACGATGAGAAAGTTTCGTAAAATTTTTGGGAGAAACAACATGCCGACAAGTCGCACTATTTATCGTCTAGTGAATGCTTTCGAAGAAAGAGGGACTGTAGTTGTTAGGCTCAAACATGGACAACAACGTACTGCAAGATCGACTGAAAACATTACTGCTGTTCAAGATAGTGTTCAAGACAACCCATCAACCTCAATTCGACGCCGTTCTCAGGAGCTTGGTCTTCAAAAAACAAGTTTGTCCACAATTTTGCACACAGGTTTGCATTTGTTTCCGTTTAAGATTCAGTTGACACAAGAACAACTTCAGAAGACTATTTACTCCACCGTACATATCGTTGGTCTCAGGTAGAAAGGCCCTAACTCGCATTTTTTCAAAACTTACTTTTTTTCAGTAAATCCAATGCATTTTAGAAATATTCCGCTCCTCACAAAGAATGTTTACAATATTATTAAAAATAACGTTATTATAAGCAATTGTACAGCATTTAATAAAAAGTTATATATTAATAATTACAGTATCTGTTGTATTTTTACCGCCTCCTGTAAATTTTAAATTATTTGTGTTAGGGCCTTTCTACCTGAGACCAACGATATGCCAATAGGATGCTACAGCTAGTCCATGATAACCCCGATTTTCATGAAAAAATAATAATGAGTGACGAGGCACATTTTCATTTGAATGGATATCTGAAAAATCTGGATAGTCGGTTCTGAGCAATGGAAAACCCCCAAATTATTCATCCATAGCCTTTGCATCCATTGTCAGTCTGGTGTGCAATTTGGTCAGGAGAAATCATTGGGCCTAACTTCTTTGAGACTGAAAACGGCGTAATGGTAAATGTAAATTACGAGCGATGTCGTGATATGATTGGTAACGTTTTAGCGCCATAACTGCATGCTTTGGGCTTGTATTGACATATTGTTGCAACAAGACAGTGCCACATCGCATAAAGCCAGGATTACAATGGAATCTTTCTACAATAAGTTATTTCAAGAAATGGTGATGTTGATTGGCCTCCACGGTCGCCTGATTTGACTGCTCCAGACTTCTTTTTGTGGGGATATCTGAAAAGAAAGGTTTATGCAAACAAACCAGAAACGCTAGAGCAACTCAAACAAAATATTTGAGATGAAATAATTGAAATACGTCGTGAAACATGATGAAAAATGTGCTCAAAAGGACTCGCATATGTGAGGCTAACAGAGGCGGACATTTATCTGATATTGTGTTCCATACATAATTGCGGACATTGAATAAAACATTTATCAATATAAGATCAATTAACTTTCATTTAATCAAAAATTATAAACAAACAAAGTAGTATACCTTCCCGTCGGACACTCTATATTAATGTAAAGAGAATGCCTAGTATAAAAAAGAAGTATAGATATACAAAAAAATTATTTATTGTTAGCAGCAAATTTATTTAAAAGAAATATATAACGAAGTATTTAAATTTAGAAATGATAATGAGAAGATATATTTATTTGATTGTGATTTTTTTCTTCTTATTTGATTTCTGACGTTTTCGATACAACCTACATGAATACAGAGACGACATAAAGGAATACGGAAGATTGTGAATTCGGCAATTATTGTATGAATTGATAAACGGCATACCAATGTTTTCAGACATCGATCTATTTATGAACGGTGTTACATACCTAGTTGTAACGCTAATTTACTGTATAGTGTTTGAGAGTTTAATATTGTATTGATAAATAAAAATTATAACTATTCAGCCTATATCAATTATGTAATCAATTAATTATACTTAATACCAAAAATGAAAAAAAACATAAAGTTAGGAAATTATATTTCAATAGTTTTCATTATTTTATTATATCATTAAGTCTTACTTAAAAATTTGTCTGATTTACCATACAAAAACAAAACAACACTTTAAAATAAGTAGGTAGGGATTGTCATTAATAAAATGACTTAAAATTTTCTGTAGTATTATTTTAAGTCATTACGAATTTTTTTATGTGTGAAGAGAATATTTTGTAGATAAGGGAAACCCTAATGTATATATCTATGTATGTAGTACAAGCTATCAAAGCTATTTGTAAGTTGATATTTAATGGTTTTATTTTATTTAGAAGTTAATTTTCTGCGCTCCTTTCGCTTTCTTCTATGACTTTTTTTCATTTTGCTTTGTTTGGTAAAAGAAATTTTTTGATTTGCATGATTGTTTTAAATGAACTGCACCTTGTGCTCAATGCATTTCATTTCATTTGCATGTTGGCTGAACTTCCGTCGTCGTCACTTAACTCAAATGCAATTGAATATTAATAATTGAAGCAGCAAAATACAGAAAATAAATTCTCTTTAATACGTGTATAAACTTAGTGGGATGGTATCATTATTGGCTAGCAACTTATAGAGAAAAAGAAAATGAGCACTCAAATGGCAATATATATACATATATGTATATATGTATGTATAGTATATACAAAATTATATAATGAACTTGATTAATTGAATTATTTATTAAATATGTGTCAAAAGTAAAACCAAAATGGCTTTGAATTTTCACAGAAATTCGTATAATTGAAAAAGAAAATGTGTAACAATACAATGGCAATATTATATTACAGTTACAAATTGGGTAACTAAGACCATATCGTCGGTTGACAAGTAAAACTCACTAACTGTAATCATATAACAGAGCACTTAGTGAGTTTTACCTTTCAACCGACGATATGATCGGTGTAGTTTCATAGAACAGGGTTTCTGTTGGGAATGTAGCCCACAATACTCGCATTAGAAGTCTAGCAAACTAACTACTAGACTATTGAAGTCCTCAAAATTTGGCGGGGTGCTTATTATGGTGGTTAAAGCGATAGCAAACAACTCAAAACAGCACAGATTCAAAGACCAGCAAACGTGAAAAATGAAGAAAAAAATTTTCTGTTCTTCGTGAAATAAGAAATAAATGGTCCCCCCCCCCCCTCCCTTCAAGAATTTTATCCAGAAGAAACTCCCCCTGATATTCCATTCTTATCCACCTTTCGCATGTCATCAAAAATTAATATTCAGGAGAATAAGAGCCACCTACTGGGAGCTTAACAGCTACAACCTACTTAGCGATGATGTTTATCATAATAATCATAATAAACATCCAGCGACAGATGGAGCAATTGCTGTTGATCATTTAAGATTGAGAGTATAACATTAGCCTTTGAGTGATAAAATTGACAGCAACTTGCCTCGTGGAATTCATAAGGCACTTAAAAAAAATTCCAATACAATACACAGTATGAGTAGGGTGTTGCACCCCTGAGTATTGGTCTCAGCCAAAAAAAAAACAGTCTAGTCCTTAAGCTTGATACTCTCTATTACAATCAATTTTTCTTATTAATATATATACGAGTATAATTTGTAGTAAATTTGTACGTTATATTCATCATAATAAATAAAATTTATATGTATGTGCTTAATTTTTTCTTATCATGACTTAACTACTTAACTTATTTTGAATTTTGCATTTGATTGATCTAATTGATATACAACATATGGAGGTGTAATGCAAAAATATGTTTATTTTACTTTTTCCTTTAGTATTACATTTAACAAGTAGCACATTTTTATTCTCTTTTTTATGTTTATTTTAAATTTGTTAATTTATAGAAAAGTGTATGCTTTTTCGTGTATGCTGAACATTAAAAAGATTTATGAGTTTATGTTAATTCGACTCATGTCTTTTTTTATTAACAGTTTCGTGAACATGCCTTACAAATGGTCATATTCGCATTAATGACCTTTCCCAGTACGTGTTTTGATATAAAGACATGTGTCACAAATGCAACATATGCCGCTTTAAATCGCAAACGACGTGTACGTCAAGCTGCTTTAGATGTCATTGCTGTATTGGGTCAAATATCGAGTTCCAAAGAAGTGTTAGATATTGTGCAACAAATTGCAAATTCACGTGATGATGGTGCTGCTTTAATGGAGGCAATAAAAACACGCTTATCACGCAAGCAGCTACCACTTGTTAGTAGCGAGGGAATGGTGCAATATTCTCTGCATGTACCGCCCTCATATATAGCGGGGAATTCTAACGATAGTGGGACAAACATAACAAGTGATAACAACAATAACAACAGCAATAGTTGTTATAATGCAAATGATATTAGCAATATAAATAAAGATGCTAATGTTAATGGTCAACAAGGACCGGATATAGATTGGATTACGGCTGGTATTGGTTCGGTATCTCCCTCTTCTCTAAAAAGAAGAGCACAAAGAATACGAACATCGGCTCAACAAAGTTTTACATGTTTAAACACTCAGTCTAGGTAAATTAATTTAATTGTTTTACATACCCATGTAATTTTAAGTATATTTTGCAGTTTCACTTCCGATGATCCAATTTATGAATCATCACTTAGCAAACCTGCTGATTTGCTGCATCCTAAGAAAGCATATAGAAATGTAAGTATTATTTGTATAAAAATATTACGAAAATATTAAAAATATTTCCATTTGAAAAAGTTGGTTAAAGAAATTTGGTTTTTAAGAGCATAAATAAGGTGAATTTGTTTAAAATTAACTAAAAGGCGTTTAAAACAAAGCGTAAAACGTTTTAGAGTAAAAATTATAAATTTGGTTTTGATTTGTTTTAGTTGTTTTATCTGATTCTATTTTATTCTTATTTCAAAGATTTTCTACTTTAAATAAGACATTTTCAAACGAAAGGTTATCTTAGATAAAGCAAAAAAAAATTTTGTGTACTATTATTTAAAGTATCTTTTTATACATGATCATGATGTATTCTACAAGGTACTGTTGTCGGTCTGCAAAGAAATGTAAAATGCAAAGCGAACTATGAGGTCAGTACGAAATGTTATTAGCCTGACATAGTGAAGTTATGAATAGAAATTTAATTTAATGAAGAACTACTTATTTATTCGTGCGTATAGTAGCAGGTGTTCTAAAAAGGTGACTTTTTTGATTTTTTCATAATCGCAAAATAAGAGTTTTGTGGTGTGATTAAATATTTACAAAAGACTAGAACTAGAAATTCTAAAGATGATATCGTTAATTGTTGTTGCATTCCCACTTATATTTTTAATAAAACAATGTTCTGTTCCTAGCTTCCAAATACATTTCGTCGTGCTGGAGTTTATTTGCTCTATCCGCTATTTTATGTATCTCGAGTTAATGGTGCCACTTTTTGACACCAACAATTTTAAAATCTGCAATCCGTTTTCGGCTATTTATCTCCGAAACTATACGAGATATCCGTAAACGGATTGCAGACTTGAAAATTTTGGGGTCGAAAACCTAAAGTGGCATCATTAACTCGAGATATATTTAAAATATGAAATGGCGAACAGAGCGTATAAACTCACGCACGACGATTTGTTGGCTTCATAGTATTGGGCCTGAAAACTATCACCAACTTGTAGTTGTCTTGCTAGTATTCTGTTAAATTTAGTTGGCTTCAATGGATCTAAGCGTATACGAATTCGCCGCTCTAAATACTGTTCCGAGGGTGTTTTATTATTCCTGAGAGGTGTTACACGGTATTTGAAAAGTATTTCTTGGATTTTTTTACCAATTGGAATTTTTTGCTTCTCCATTGACAATAATTTTTGTTTAAGAGTCTGTAACCTTACCTCCGCCAGCCCATTAATTGCTGGATTGTCAGGAGCTATAAATTTTTGAAAAATTTTTACATTTTTGTAGAATGTTCTAAATTCTGCACGAGTAGAAATGGCTGCATTATCTGGCACCGCAGCATTGGGAAACCCATTTCTAGAAAATATAGTTTCCAATATTGTTGATAAGGAAGATGGAAGTTGACTGCATACATTCAGCCTATTTTGACTTCGCATGTATGACGATGAGGAAATAATAACCCTGAAAAGGCTAAGCATATTCGCCGGTTCTAACCAAGGGAGAGAAAGGAAGTACAAACTTCATACGATCAAACTAATTCTTTAATATCTTTGTCTACATTTTCCCATTTTCGTCGTGACAACTGCTTCATTATAGTTACACCGAGATGCGTTTAGTGAAATTCTTGTAAAACATAAGTCTGGAGTCACTTTAAAATTACTACTCTTACGCCTCGGAATAAAATATTGTTATATATTGTGAACTAGTAGGCGTGGCCTCACACTCCTTTCTATAGAATAATCTAAAACTAACCAAGTATAAACATATCGAATTGTATTCATTTATTATTATTATATACTTAGTTATTTTATTTTTATTTATTTAAAGCTTCTAAATTGTGGGCTATAAAAGAGGCATTTAACTGTTTTCTATAAAGTTTGTTCTGATTATTTTGGTAGAAAAAACAAAACTTGTTTGTTTGCAACAATTTCTAAAAAAACATAACTTTTAAAACATTCTGTGTTGAAGAGTTCTGTTCACAACCACTTGTAACAAGTCTAAATATTAGCAATTTAAAAAGGAAAATAACAACTGAACAACTTCACGATCAATCATCAGTCAGAAAGTTGGCGGAATTGGACAAGTGGGCATGGTATCTATATACGAGTTAAATATTAATTTCTTTATAAAGGGTGATTTTTTAGCTATTATGTTTTTGGCAACAATGGTTTAAATAGCTGACGCACGTTTCGTGTTTTGTTTCACTGTCAAACATCTTCAGTTTGGTCTAAAATTTAACTTACAAACGAACAACGCTTGCTAATTATTGAATTTTATTTTCAAAATGCATGCTTTGCTAAGAAAGTTCATCACGCGCTTCTTCCATATTATGGTCAGTTTAATCGACCCATTGAATAAGCAGAATTGTCGATTTTGGAGTGAAGACCAGCTAGAGCTACCAATGCACCCAGAAAAAGTCACGGTTTGGTGCGGTATATGGGCCTGTGGCATCATTGAACCGTACTTCTTCAAAGATGATGCGAATCGTAACGTAACTGTGAATGGTGAGCGCTACTTACTTACTTAGCTGGCCATAACAACCCGTTAACGGGTTTCGGCCTGCTTCAGCACTAGTCTCCAGGCGCTTCTGCTTAGCGCGCGCCTTCTCCAGTTGGTCACACCAATCGATGACAGGGCTTCATCAACCTGGTCCTTCCAACGTAAACAGGGTCGTCCTCTACGCCGAAGTCCAGTAACCTTCGCATCGAAAACTTTCTTCGCTGGTGCAGATTCTTCCATCCGAACAATGTGGCCGAGCCAGCGTAGCCGCTGGATGTTAATACGCTGGACAACACCTACATCGCCGAGGAGCTCATACAGCTCATGGTTGGTTCTAATGCGAAACTCATCGCCATGCCTTAGAGGACCAAAGATCTTACGAAGAACTTTTCTCTCGAACACCCCGAGGACCGCTGCATCGGCACAAGACACCGTCCATGCTTCCGCACCATAGAGAAGCAATGGGAGAATAAGCGACTTGTAGAGTGTTAATTTCGTCGCACGAGAGAGGTCTCTATTACTAAACTGCCTACCGAGACCGTAGTAGCACCTGTTGGCCAGTGTGATTCTTCGCGTGATCTCTAGACTGACATCATTTTTGCTGGTAATGGCGGTGCCAAGATAGATGAATTCCTTGACCACATCGAATGTATAGTTGCCGGCTGTAACCTGGGAGCCGATACGATCAACATCCCTACTCGTCGACAACATGTACTTCGTCTTGCTCTCATTTACCGCCAGACCCATTTTAGCAGACTCTCGTTCAATAGCATTAAAGGCTGCGGTGACATCTCGCTTGGTATGCCCAATGATGTCTATATCGTCTGCATACGCAAGGAGCTGGACACTTTTGTTAAAAATAGTGCCATTACGATGGACACCCGCCTTTCGCAAAACACTCTCCATGACGAAATTGAAGAGGTCGCAGGATAAGGGATCGCCCTGTCTGAAACCTCGCACGGTATTAAAAGGCTCGGAGAGGTCTCTTCCTACCTTGACGGAGCTGCAGGAATTGCTCAACGTCATTCTGCACAGTCTTATCAATTTTGCAGGAATACCGAGCTCAGACATTGCTGCATATACGCGATCCCTTATCGGGCTATCGAACGCTGCCTTATAGTCGACAAAGAGGTGGTGTGTGTCGACTTGACTTTCATGGGTCTTCTCCAGGATTTGGCGCAGTGTGAATATCTGGTCAATGGTGGACTTACCAGGTCTGAAGCCGCACTGATAAGGTCCAATCAGTGAGATGGCGAATGGCTTCAGTCGTTCACACAATACGCTCGTAAGAACCTTATATGCGATAGGGAGAAGGCTTATACCCCTGTAGTTGGTGCATATTGTGGGGTCTCCCTTTTTCAGGATCGGACAGAGGGCACTGAGATTCCAATCATCGGGCATACTTTCCTCCAGCCATATTCTGCAAATGAGCTGGTGCATGCACCTAACCAGCTCATCGCCTCCATACTTGAAGAGTTTAGCGGGCAGACCGTCAGGTCCGGCTGCTTTGTTGTTCTTCAGTCGCCATATGGCAACCTTGACCTCTTCATGGCTGGGAGACGGGATCACAACGTCATCATTGATTGGGTCCGGCACAGCATCTCTGGTAGCGGAATTTGTATCATCATCGCTTTGCAGTAGATTACAGAAATACTGTCTCCATAATCTCAGTGCACCATGTTCATCTGTAACCAGATTACCATGTTCATCTCTGCAGGAGGTTGCTCCGGGTTTAAAACCAGTAGTAAGACGCCTTATCTTCTTATAAAAATTTCGAGCATCATGTCTACTCCTGCACATCTCGATTTCCTCACGATCACGCCTTTCTTGCTCCCTTTTCTTTCTTCTAAATAGGCGTCTCTCTTCCCTCCTCTTCTCACTGTACACCTCCACAGTTGCTCTTGTAGTGGTGGACTGCAACGTCCTTCTGTAGGCAGCATTTTTTGCCGCAGTAGCCTCACGACACTCTTCATCGTACCATTGGTTTCTGCGGGGAGGACGCTCAAAACCAAGGACTGTTTCGGCAGCGTTGCGCAGAGTGTGAGCAATGTGAGACCACTGTCCACCAATACTTTCGAGAGAGGACGGGATACAATGGAGCTCATTAGAAAGACGATCGGAGAACGACCTGGCTGTCTCTTGTGATCGCAGCTTTTTGATGTCCAGCTTCCCTCGAACACTAGAACGTGCCATATTCGCTGCGCATATGCGCAATCGCATCTTGGCTGCGACAAGATAATGGTCCGAGTCGACATTCGGACCTCTAAATGTGAGCACGTCTAGTATACTGGATACATGCCTTCCATCAATCACAATGTGATCGATCTGGTTGGTAGTTGATCGATCGGGAGAGAGCCAGGTGGCCTTATGGATATCGAGATGCTGGAACCTGGTGCTACAAACTACCATGTTTCGCGCCGCGGCGAAATCGATCAGTCTCATGCCGTTCGGCGAGGTGGAAGAATGGAGACTGAACTGCCCGACAGTGGGGCCAAAGATACCTTCACGTCCAACTTTCGCATTGAAATCGCCGAGGACAATTTTGGCGTCATGTGCCGGACACTTATCGTATACATCCTCGAGCTTTGCGTAGAAAGCATCTTTGACCGCATCATCCTTCTCTTCCGTCGGGGCGTGAGCGCAAATGAGGCTGATGTTATAAAATTTCGCCTTCATCCGGATCGTAGCTATTCTTTCGTTCACGGGGGTGAACTCTGAGACAAGGTGGCGAAGTCTCTTGCTAACTACGAATCCGCAGCCAAATTCACGTCTGTTATCATGGCAGCTGTAGTAGATGTCACATGTTGCTTGCCTTGTACAACCCTGTCCTATCCATCGCATTTCCTGGATGGCGGTGATGTCAGCCCTACATTTTTTGAGAGCATCCGCCAATTGGATAGAGGCACCTTCCCTATAAAGGGTTCTCACGTTCCAGGTGCATATCCTTAAATCATAGTCCTTAAAACGTTTGCCATGGTCGTCAACATAAAAGGGGGTCCGTTTAGAGGCTTTTGCTGAAGTTTTCATTGAAATTATGTTTTTACGTGGTGGGTTTCAAGCCCTACGCACAACCCAAATTTAAAGTCCAGGGGATTGGACAATCGCCGCATACATTAGTTAACAAGCTAGCGGGTGCTAGAATGTTATCCAGGAGGGCCGCGTGGAGGCTGTATGTCGACTTGAATACAACGGGAACAAGGATCGTTCTGGAGGCCGCCAGGTTGACCCCGATCAGAGACTTTGCCTTGTCCGAAGTATCCCATCCATTGTGAGCGCTACTGTGAGATAATATCCAACTTAATTTTGCGCAAAATGCAAGAGCTTGACTTACATGACATGTGGTTCCAACAAGACGGTGCCACATGCCACACAGCACGAGAAACAATGGACTTATTGAGAGGCGAGTTCGGTGAACTTTTTATTTCACGTTCGGGACCGGTCAATTAACCGCCTAGATCGTGCGATTTAACGTCTATAGACTATTTTTTGTGGGGCTATATAAAAGCTCATGTCTATACAGCCACGCCCGCTTCAATTGACACATTGGAAGACAACATTGAAGCATTTATTCGTGAGATACCGGCCGAAATGTTGGAAAGATTATGCCAAAGTTGGACTAATCGGATGAACCATTTAAGGCGCAGTCGCGGTCAACATTTGCATGAAATAATCTTCAAACATTAAATTATATGGACCGTACTATCGATTCAAATAAAGATTTCATTAATTTTTCTGAATTTTATGTGTTCATTTTTTAGAAAAACTTTCCTATAGCTCTTAAAAAATCACTCTTTATCTTGTGAAGAGTTGAAACTAAAGTTTCTGAACTTGGTGTAATGGATTTCGTAGTTAATAAAAATCATTAATAGGAAAAAGGGTACATAAGTACGAGTAGAAGTGTTACCTTCCACACAAACTAACTTCGGATTATCGTAGTCACTGAAAATCATCAGTCGAGACGTAAGAACAAATGGTAGTGGTAGGTGTAGGGAAGTACGCCAGGTTTCAGCTAGTTTATATCAGAAAAACGTAGAACTACATTTTTTGAGGCTTTAGAAGTTTATATTGATGAAAAAATGATTTTAATAATATAAACGTCGTTCATGTTATTGCTATAACTTAAGTAATTTTTACTTCGGACAGTAAAGAAAAAAATTTTTTTTGTTTGTTTTTTTATCATTGTTTTAAAAATATACATTAAAACAGAGCATATTTTTTGTTTACTTGATTATTTCAGTTTAATAAATGGTTAGAAAAAACTATAGTAGGAATTAAAAAAAACACTTAATATTTAATTTTAATTCTTATGCTATCTGTTTAACTGTCTACCTGTTCTCATCCTTAAAAAATTTATTATATAGAAATTTCATATGGCTCGATATACAACTTACGCTAAACAAAAGTAAAATTAAAAATGTGGTTGGTGAGAAAAATAACAGAATGCATTTCTAAGAGCACGCAAGTACACTAAAACTTAAAAAAAACAAACCACCTTTTTAAGTGCATGTTATGACGAAGTAAAACAGTATAAATTTAACATTCGGTAGTGCAGGTTTGGTAACTAAAAGATAGCGCAAAGTAAAAAAAAAACCTAACGGATAAAACACAGTGAAAAGTGAAAATTTATTTAAAAAAAAAATATTCTTTCTTGATTATTTTAAAAAACAAATGATTTTACCATTTGTGAATGATCATAGATTGGCTAATAAACGAAAAATGTTAGAAATTTACAATAATTATCCTCTATATAATTTAGTTCCAGCCAATTTTATCAAATGGGTATATAAATAGTTATTAAAAATTTTATTAAATTGTGAAATACTTTTTATACGGTTTGTTTTCTTTTTTTGCAGGACGACAATCATCCCAGTAACCACAATTTTCATCATGTTTTTGCCTCAAACCCTTACAATTATGGTTTATCAACAAAGAAATCAAATGGTAAATATTTAAACCAATAAATTTATTAGAATTTCGGTGTCTTGTTTTTAGAAACAACAATTCATTGTTTTTATTCAATTCAATGTGCAGTTGAATTTGTTTATTTATTTTGTTGACCTAACAACCAAACCAGCAACGAATAAAGTCAATGCCTTGAACCAAAGACAAACAGAATTTCTAGTAAAAATTCCTTAAATGAATGTGTCTTTAAGCACAGTGTGACAAACTACAGTAAATGTTTGAAAAAATTGGATACAAAAATGTTGATTATTTTAAAAATGTGTAAACCAGAGGCCTTATTCTGTAACTCTGTTTAGCTAAAACTCTATCGCTAAAAATTTATAAACTTGATTTAGGACTTTTTGGCTATGAATAGAGTTCTTGGACGCTTATTGTAATTTAAAATCTTCATGCCTATTACCTCTAAACATTTTAATTTTATATATTCTAACGCCCTGCCTGTTTCTAAACCCCAAAATTTTACCATTTTAGCTTAAGAGAATTACAGAATAAGGCCCCTGGTTAATCTATAACACTGGTCAACAAAAGACCAAAAAATCGTTGTTTCCTGCGATTTTTGTTTTCTTTTTTTTTTTAACAGAATGACGTGTATTATTTTCATACGTCAACATTTTTTTTGTAACAGCTTTTGTTTTTAGGTTATAGCTAACTGCCCTCACATACTATTTTTAATTAGATTTTCATTATTTATTGAACATTAAAATATATACTAGTATATGGCTTCGTCAAGAATATGTTGTCTCCTTAATCCTGATTGTTATTGCTATATCTGTGGTGAATAGACATTTAAAATATATCGAAAATCTATATCAAACTTTGTGCAAAGTGCTTATCATAAATACCTTAAAATAACAAGTCCTGGATTCCTCATATTGTATGCCAGAAATGTGTGATATGTCTAGGGTTATGATCAAGTGGAAAAATAGATGCAGTAATGTTCATAACACCCATGATTTGGCGTAAACCTGGAACCATCCTGACGACTGTTACTTCTGCGTTACCAAAATAAGTGGAATTAACGCTGCAAATCGAAGTAAATAGTGATATCCTCACTTATCTTCCGCTCAACGACCACAATTCAAATCACGACAGGTATGTACAACACAGCACATCTGCATTTTCTGATGATCCAAATCTCTGTAAAAGGTTTCATCAGGATCTTCGGAAAATGGAAGAGCGATATCAGGGAAGTTGAGGCTCACATATGATGGCAGACTACTGCTGGAGTTTACAACGAGATCTACCTGGTCTTTCAATCAAGGAAACATGTGTATTAATTTTTGTGTGTATCGTCAAAATAATTAAACTTTTTATTTCAAAAAAAAGAGCTGTTGGCGATCTCCAGTATTTTTTTATAATGTGAGCCACAGACGTAGCCAGGGAAACAAGAGTTGTGTTGGTCAGTGTAATCGGAGAAACTGGTTTATATGTATTACGTTATTTTTCGTAAAATACCTTGAAATGTACCACTTCTTAAGATATTAAAATTTTCAAACACAAGCTGACGGTAATATATATTTATTTTTTATTTAGACCAATAATCAGGGGTAAACCTCTACTGATGCTGTGCATTGTATTGGAATTTTGTTGGAAGGGACAGTGCATATACATATATTTGTTCTTATATTATTATTAAGCGCCATAGGAATGAGACAAATTGCTGTGAATTGATCATTCAAAGGCCAGTGTTATACTTTCACCCTTGAATGATCAACAGCAATTGTCCCATCCTTGCATGCACAGGAATCAGAATAACAAATAATGATTCTTTTGAATAAAAAAATTTTCCAAATTTGTCTTTCTCTTCGCGTTTTGGTGTGGTGTCTACAATTAAATTAATAATTGGCCATTACGACCCTGTTTCAGAGTTACGGCCTAGCTTCTCGCAGCAATTTTTATCCATGAGTACCAGGACTTACTGTTTAAAGTCGAATTCGAATGACAGATTTGAGAAGCTTGTGCATGGCAATCAGTTACTCTTAGACAATTTATTTTTATGGAATTTAGTTTGAACTATTAAATAAATTGGCTGAAAATTAAACATGTGATTTAAAATTGAGTATAGCTTAAATTCAAATTAACAAAAATCAAACAGCTTTGTATACGGAATAGCATTTTTGGGATTTAAAATCACTTTTACAAAAAGCGATATAAAGTATTACACTTTTTTACTGGTATTTTTGTTATAAAATATTGAAAACCTTTATGTCAAGCCATGTAAAATTCTTATAAACTAGAGGACTGTGTTGTTCTTTAGTATTAGAATTTTTAAATTTGGCCTACTGTACTTGTAATACATTTTTAAATTAAACATTTACAGCTGAGTACCCATACTATACAACACGCCGTTTGGTGGCAAACTCATGCTCAGACTCTTCTATTGACGGAAGAAGTTCTGATAGCAATTACACAAGTAGTGGTGGTAGTGCAGTAAGCAACGACATACCGGTAAAAGGCAATGGTGGAGATGGTATAAGTGGTCGTTTTACCCGTCAAGCAGTAAATTCAAGGTGAGATGAATAATTTTATACAAGCAAGAAAGTATTACTAAATATAAATCAATCAACTTTTTTATTTAATATTAAAAAGGCAATTATTTTGTGGATAGAACTTTCAGTAAACATTTCTTTACAATAATACTTTTTATTTATTTTTTTAATTAAAAGTAAATTTATTATTCTATTTGTAATTTGATTTATTTTTAATTTTATTAAAGGTTTCCCACTATGGATATGAATGCAACATATCGTGTACATAAACCACCTACATATTACCCAGGAATGGGCGCTTATGCCCACTTACAGCAACAGCAGTATAAAATGAACTCCACCTATCCAAAAGTGAATTATTCACTGAACTCACAACAATATCATCATCAAACACAATTGGCAAATCGCAGAAAATCTCAAAATCATTATACCAACCAACAGTCACAGCAGCAGCAATCACCACCTTATTTTTATACCAACAACAATACAAACAGGACTCAACATTTTAATCAGTGCCATGCGAATTCAGTAGCGCATACTTCCCATAAAAGCAATAGTGGAAATGAAGGTTTTTGAAAAAAAAAAATTTTATTATAAAAAATTATTTCCCTTTTAACAAATTGTTTTTATTTTTTGTTTTCTAAATGTTTGTAGAGAATTTGAAAATGTCGGAAAATTTTGGACACAAGAATTTAAATAATTGTGGCGATCATTTAGATGGCACATATACAATTTCACCGGGAGGCACAAAACTTCCCATTCAACAACAGACAACGGCAACAATAGCAACAACGACAGCAACAAATGGTCGACGTTTTGTTAATGTTGATAAATTTCTAACTCAAAGGTATGTCTGTATGTTTGCAAATAATTACTTGTCTCGCTTTTTAATATTTATATGTATGATTTTGTAACTTGGTCCTTGTTTGAGTAAAAGTTTTTTGTGTCTGTCTGGCAGTTTGTCTGTTTTCTTGATTTTAATGCAGGATAATAATAAAAAAGAAAGTTTTGTTTGCAATTGACGAAGTTCAGGGAAAAGAGTTTGCAATTTATTAATGTTTGTAATGTTTAACGTTTTCTAAAGGGCGGAGTTTGTTGAACTGAAACTTGTTGAACTGTTAAACAAGTAAAGCATTAACAAAGTTTGCAACAACAACAAAAATTTAAATGAAATTATTTAACAATGTGTGGTTTATAGTAACTTTATTCAAAATTATATAAGCTGTTCAAATAGTTCGTCAACGTCGTGACTTGTGACAGAAAAAAACAAGTGAAACAATTATTACGATATTTGTCAAAAGTTATGCATCTCTACAGCAATTTTAAACATTAATGGATAAATAGTACATTTGGTAACTATTCAAGTAGAAACACAAGCAAGTTGTAGGAAGTAAGAAATTAAAACTTAGAATTCTACAATTTAGCACATTCTGTTTTCTTATTATCTGGCGGGGGTTGTAGAATAATTTTTTTCTAAATTACTTTTTTTTAAATTAACAGAAATAACAAAAGACTATCATTAGGGTACCCTAACTCACTATGTGGTGATGTTGAAAAATGATCATAAATTGGATTATAATTGTTATTCTTCGATGAAAAATAAAAGGTCAGATACCTATAACGATTAAGAATGAGTTATTTTTTCTGCCATGCATAAAACCAAAGTTGAGTTTACTGAATTGAGTTTAAAATGCATTACCGCTTTCACTACCACTTAGCGACTTAGTATTTATGCAGCAATATAGCAGCCCCCACTAAATGCAGATGAAAATAATTAACCAGTAAATAAAACCATTTTAGTAGTAGTAAAAATTTAGTGTAATAATTCTGAGTGATTAGTGGCTGACATTATTAAAGGTCAGCCACATAAAAATATGACCTATAGTAATTGAATAATTTATTAGATTTGAAAACACTAAAATTTTGTCTAAAACAATATCAACAATTATGTACTTTATACAGCCGGACTCAGTAAATTAAGGAAATAACATTCATTACTATTTATTTGGTCATTGACTTAAACTAATGACGACTTCGTTTCAACAAAAGTATGTAACATTTTATTATTATAAATATTATGTAAAAGTACAATTCGATTGACAATTTGCAAAAAGTACATTATGTTTTGAATTCGTTTATTTGAAACTAACATTTTTAATTGTTGCTATAAACGATCCTTTTTTAAAAAGGAGTATTTTGTGAAGATAAGAGAGAAAAATATATGACAGGCAAAATTTTTTGGTAGAAACATAAATATGCATATAATAGTACAGTATTCCACGGATAATTACCTTAACAAAAATGTCAACATTTTTGGACAATTATGCGTGGAAGGCATTTAAATGAATACGGTTAGTTGCCAATTTGAGGTATATACTTATACTTATAAACTTATACTTATACATAAACTTGGTAGAATTTAATTGGAAGTTTTAAAGTAAATTTAAAGACATTTTATGCATATTTATATAAACGTAGTTGAGTTAAGCTGCAGTTTTTAGAAAATAATTATTTTGGGTAATAAAAAGGGGGAACTTTAAGTAAAGTTTTTCTTTGGGGAAAATATATTTGAGGTAATTAAGCGAATAACGCAATTAATTCTGGGAAGATTACAGCTAACCTATATAAAAAGATGCTCACCACTCACATTCAACATCCAGATGGGTCAATTGCTGTTGACCATTCAAAGGTGAAGGTATAACACTGGCCTTTGAGTGATCAAATTGACAGCAATTTGTCCCATTGACATAAGGCGCTTAACATCACTTCACATCTACATATGTATCTATGTATATCTACATATTCAACATTCCAATGCAATGCACTGCATTTAGTAGGGGTTCACCCCTGAGTATTGGTCTTCAATAAAAAAAAAATCGAAAGTTAATTAACCGTGGAATTTTATTAGAAAATGGTAAGAAAAAATATGGGGATTTAGAAATTGAGGTAAATAAGCCTGAAAGGCAATTAAGCGTGGGACAATTATCCGGGGAATACTGTATAACATCTTTGTATGAAAGTATATAAAAACTATAGCGAAACTGAAGTAGTGGAACTAAATTTGCATTCCACTATAGTGCCAATGGAGTTCTATTCCATTACCACTAATCATTCAAAATTAGTGCACTTAATTTCCATTACCACTATAATCGATTCATTTAGTGCGTTAAAATTCCACTACCACTAAATTTAGTGGACAATTAAATCTAATGCAATAAACCCAACTCTGTAGGATAATTATTTTGGGATATTTATTTTTCTGCAAAAAATAAGGGTTATTTTACTAGTTTATATTTCAGTCATAAAATAAAACATACTACCCAAATCCCGGCGTGTTACGCAACACCAACCATTATTATTTGTCCACATTTTCGACTGATAAGTTTTGTGACTATGAAGTAATCCAGACCTAATAAAAAAAAACATAGCTGTAAACGATCTAAAGACATATAGAAGCCAAAAGTTACCTTGTGTGGGAGGAACCACGCCTACTTATCCACCCTTTTTCCTACTGATAAGCTTTACTTTCTCAAAATATAAAAAAATCAGTATTTAGTTTGTATGGGAGGTATCACACCCCTTTCCAATTTTAGAAAAAGCATACCCTATTGCACTTTCGGTAGTTGAGTCTTTGTTTTCAATATCAAGAAAATCGATTCAGTCGTTTAGGCTTGATTGACCAACAAACAAATAGACTTATAAAGAGAATTATAATATATTTTTTCATATTAATATATACTCGTATGTATACATCTATATAAATAAAAATCAAAGTTTTTCGTTTGTCATCGCATTAGTTGAGAACGGCTGGACCGATTTTGATTTTTTCTTTCTAATGATCGTTGTGATCCAACTTAGGTTTTTACGGAAAGAAAATTTTGCCCCGCCCTCTTTTACGCCTACTTTTTTGATTTACCTAAAATCAGAAAACGGCTCTATTGATTTGACCAATTTTTCTTTCAAATTTTTGTATTAATCTATTTAATGTTTTCATCGAGGGACAAATTTTCCACGCCTACTTTTACGCCCACTATTTATTTCTAAATACAGTAAAACAGATAAGTTTTATATGACTTTGAAAATAGAGACGAATTGAATTTTGATCGAAATCGTTTTTCATAACATAGTTCTTTTTGGCTCCCTGAAAAATGGCCCCAATCCGAAAATGAAAAATGACCTCAAAAATTTTAATGGAGCACAACAACAGGAAATTTAGGGGTAATTTTTTTCTTTTTTGGGGTCATTTTTCTTTTCTTGCTTTGGGGCTATTTTGCATTATGAAAAATGGCAACATATTTTGATAATATTGCAAAATAATTTAAAATTATTTTGGGACGATTTCAATTTCGATTGAAATCGCTTTTCATCACATAGTTCTTTTTGGCTCCCTGAAAAGTAACCCCAACCCGACAATGAAAAATGACCCCCAAAATTTTAATGGAGCACAACAACACGAAATTTAGGGGTCATTTTTCTCTTTTTTGGGGTAATTTTTCATTTCTTGCTTTGGGGCTATTTTGCATTATGAAAAATGGCCCCAAATTTTGATAATATTACAAAATAATTTAAAATTATTTTGGGGTCATTTTTTATAAAATGCGTATAATATAAAAAGGTGCGAGAAATCTTACGGAATTCGTTGTTCTGTTAGTGATTTTTTGTAAATAAAATTAAGATTTTGTTTTCGTATTCATTCGTTAAGAAAGTATAATTAATAGACCTATAAGTAAAAGGTGTTTTTTATTGAGGTATAGAACTTTAAGTTGGCATCACTTTTTTAACTGGCGGCCATTTTGTCAGCTGTCAAGTGATTAATATTTAGTTTGGTTTGCCATTTCATCATGAACAGGTTGACAAAAGAACAACGCTTGCAAATCGTGCAAATTTATTTCGAAAATAATGGTTCAGTTCGCGAAGTTTACCGCAAGCTCCGTCCATTTTATGGTCGACATAATCGTCCATCAGAGCAATTAATTCGGTTAACCATGGATCGTTTTCGCACTACGTTTACTCTATGTGATAATACGCATCCGCAGAGACGTCGAACAGTGCGCACCGAAGAAACAATTGCCGCTGTAGAGCAAAGTGTTGAAGAGAACCCGAATGAATCGATTCGCCACCGTGCACAGCAATTGGAGCTTTGTCCATCAACTTTATGGAAGATTTTGGGCAAAGATCTTGGCTTGCGACCTTACAAGATCCAGCTTGTGCAAGAATTAAAGCCGCGAGACCATGCAATGCGTCGTGATTTTGGTGTATGGGCCGAAAATGAGATTGATCTCGATGCTGATTTTCATCGCAAAATTTTGTTCAGTGATGAGGCTCATTTTTGGTTGAATGGCTACGTCAACAAGCAAAATTGCCGCATTTGGAGTGAAGAGAATCCACATGAGACCCTTGAGACGCCATTACATCCACAAAAACTGACTGTTTGGTGTGCTCTATGGGCTGGTGGAGTCATTGGGCCATACTTCTTCCGAAATAATGCTGGAGAGTCAGTTACCGTTAATGGAGACCGGTATAGAGCCATGATAACCGACTATTTTGTTCCCGAATTGGATGGCATGAGTGTAGATGAGTTGTGGTTCCAACAAGACGGCGCTACATGCCACACGTCACAATCGATTTATTGAAGGAAACATTCGATGAGCGCATAATTTCGCAGAATGGACCTGTCAATTGGCCACCAAGATCGTGTGATTTGACACCATTGGATTATTTTCTTTGGGGATATGTGAAGTCGCTCGTCTACGCCAACAAACCAGAAACGTTAGGGGACTTGGAAGCCAACATTCGTGGCGTTATTGCCAACATACGGCCCCATATGCTCGAAAAAGTGGTTGAAAATTGGACCTGTAAAATTGGCTTTATTCGAGCTAGCCGCGGCGGTCACATGCCCGAAATCATATTAAACATTAATGGCATAAAATTATCCTTCCAATAAAGCCAAATTGATGGACATTAAAACGATTTTCTTGTGTTTTATTTCAATTTGAAGTTCCATACCTCTAAAAAAAAACACCCTGTATATTCAAAACAAACGTAGTTTAGTCATTACAAAAAAAGTTTTGGATTGATATGGTCACCAAAGTGTAAATTTCTAAACAAACTAAAGAAACAATAAATTAATATATTATATAATAATATATAATATATTCTCCACAATCTGACATCTCATTCATTGAAAAGTTTTAATTAGAAAAAGTATGGACCAATTTCGGTATTTCTAGTGACGAACAAAATTCGAAACCATTTTATACAGCTTGCAATATAGATGCATAATTTCATCGCAAAAGTCAATAGACCTCATAAGGGAGAATATTGATGTGTCTGATAGGAAATATTTGGTGGACGCAACATTTAAAATTGTTCTCATTAAAAAGAAATCGTATGATTACAGAAAAGACTTTTTGTTTACATTGGGGTCATTTTTCTTTGGGGTCATTATTCATGGTGCCATTTTTTTATAACTTGTTCTTCTGATTTTGACAATAAAATTTCCTTGTGGAGCACCGGTTTTAAATACTGGGGGCAAATTGCGTCATTCAATATCGAACGAAATTTCATACAATTTTAAAACAATTTTCATAGATATTTCGTTGGATATCGAATGCCGTAATTTGCTCCCAGATTTTAATGGTCTGTCATTTAATCCTATCCTTGCCTTTATTTTTTACCAAAACACTATAAGAAATCTAATACAAAAGGCAAAACAAAAAAATGTTTCGTAATGAGCAATGTTGAAGACAATGCTCATATAAAAAGGGGATTTATTTGATTTATTTTATTTTAATTCTTACTTTAACTTAATACCGGTAAAAAGTTCTTTTTATTTCTTATCCAAAAATTTTATTAAATTTTAAATCAAATGTCCACAAGCACTACTCCCTCTTTCTCCCGTCGGCCCGTGAGTGGTGGCCTGAATAATAAAAAAAGAATAATTTTAAATTCATTAAGCTGTTCATAATTGGCTCAACCTCTTGAAATCAGCAACAGTTAATTAACAAATGATAGTGGTAGGTGTAGCAAAGCACGCCGAGTTTAAGCTAGTGTTAAATAAAAACAAAAACCTTACGATTTTAAATTTAGTGCTTTTTGTTTTTGAAAAACAAGCATTTTTTCTTCCATTTTAGTGCTTTCTCAAATTTGAAAGTTAATACGCGAAGTAGTATGAAAACACAATATTGCTCTTTCGGTTTTGAAATAATATTTAATCTTACTGTAGCATTACGAAGAAGTTTAGTCACCACAACAATAAGTTTGATGAATAAGTAGTAGAAAATACTAAAAAACAAGAATTATTTTAGCAAAATTTCTAATTAAATAGCCTATTTTAGCCACCCACTTCTTTTAGGTTAAAAGATTTCCATGAAATACTTACACCCTTTCATATGAAACTAACATATGATTTAATTTTTATAACCTATTTTCCAACCAGAAAACCACAAAAAAATTGGAAACAATGACAAGAAAATAGCTGTAAACAGTAGCCAAAACAACTTACCATTTAATTTTAACGGGTAAATACGTGAAGCTAATAATTCCTAAATACGCAATTTTTATAGGAAGTCAAATGAGAAGCAAAAAAAATAAAGATATATGTTTTAAGTAAAAAAATTTCATACTCTTTAAATGCATGCGAGTGAGTATAGGGAAAAAATAAACTTTGCAAAACTTTAACAATCAAATAAAAGAAACCACTACGAATGAACATAAGAAAAAATGTACAAATTGACCTCAATTTGGAGTCACTACAAGACCATTTAGAACTATTGACTTACAAATGAAGTTGGCATTAAAAACATGATTAAGAACTACCCCTACTCATAATGAAAGAAAAAAAAAAAAACGCACGTCATAAAATTTATAAAAATTCAAGTAAATTGGTTTTTTGAGACTGTTGGATTTGGTTTTTTTTTATTATTTGTCCGCTTTTTTATTTAAAAGAAATCTTTAAGGTTTTGTGGTGAATTGTAATGAAATTCTTTGGTAAAATTTAAATATTGCGTGTTTTGATTAGTAGGGAGGGGTATTGTTTATTTAAGGGTTTTTCATGTGGAGTCTATAGTAAGAGGGGGTTAAAAAAATATCTTGGCCACTATTGTATGTCTGCATGTCACTTAATTTATGACTGTTTATGATTCTTCAACTTATTTTTAATTCGGAGAGTCAGATAGGTGTTTTTTGGAATTTTTATTTATTATGGTTTTAACACAAAACTTAGTGACTAATATAAGTAAAAATATTTTAAATATTGGGAAAGGTAAAATTTTTAATAAAAAAAATATTAATTTTAATATGGGATTATTCATTTTGTGGTTTGAAAACCTCAGGCATTGAAAATTTCATTAATTTGTTTAAAACTTTGTATTTATCACGTAATAACATAAGACCAGTTATTACAACTTGCCTATAAAGTGTCTGATAAAAAAAGTTAACTTTTGTTAACGTTAGAAATAAATTTATCTTTAAATATTTTTTCTTATTACAACTTATCTTTGTTAACAAAATAAACAAAATAGTTTTTTTAATAATTCAACGAACAAAAAATATGGCAACCTTAATATGGTAAACTTAATCTTCCCAATAATTTTATCGGTCGCTTGTCGGTTAAAGTTTACTTGTGGTGACAAAAAGCAATTTATCTATCTGATTATATCCTAACTTTAATTATCGGCAAGTAATAATAATGGGCCTTAGAATGCGTAATGATAGTTAAAGATTTTTACAAACGTGGTGATTCAAACGTGGCCACTTTTCGAATATTAAGGCCGAATTATGGTCGACTTGTGGAGTATAGTCATTTCGATTTGCACTTTCATCCATATAAACTCTATCAGTCAGCCCATAATTAAAGCCGTCTGATCATTTTAAACCGTAAATATTGGGTGCTAGGCATTCAATGCTGATGGAGAAAAAGTGGCTGTTTGATAGACATTATGGTTTGAATCCGGCTGACCATTTATGGCTGAAACCGTCTTTTTAATATTATATAAATCTTTTTATCCATATTGGTATAATTCATATCGTAGATAGCATTCTCTAAAGGATATAGCGTCAATTCTATATAAAAATATAAAAATTGATATTGTTTGTCCGACATGACATAACTCCTAAATCGTATAACCGATCACTATGAAATTTGGTAAGTGTATGTATCGGGTTTTTCAATAAGAGCGCTTCAAAAGTTTTTTTAAAATAAAACAAAAACGGTTTTGGATATCGATGAAATTCTTTATTCCTGTAAAAGTACGTTCCATGCCATTATGTATGGAACTCGATTTCTTTTGCATGGCCACCACGGGCACGATTGCAGAAGTGCAGACGCTGAACCCAATTTTTAACGATTTTCAAGCATAAATCGGCCGATACTGCTGCAATTTCACGTTCGATATTCGTACGAAGTTCATCAATCGTCGCTGGCTTGTTGGCATAGACGTAGCCCCACAGGAAATTGTCTAACGGAGTCAAATCTCACGACCGAGGCGGCCAATTGACTGGACCATTTCGTGAGATAACACGTTCTCCAAACTTGGTTTCCAATAAATTGATTGTGATATTCGCTGTGTGGCTTGTGGCGCCGTCCTGTTGGAACCACATATCATCCAATTGGGGCCAAATATATTCGGTTATCATTCAACGCTAGCGATTCCCATTCACAGTAACGTGCCGGTCTTGATCATCACGGAAGAAGTACGGCCCAATGAAACCGCGGGCACATAAACCGCACCAAACCGTAATTTTGCCTGACCAATAACGCATATTTTGTTTATTGACGAAACCATTCAGCCAGAAACGACGCTCATCGCTGAATATTATTTTAAGATAAAAATCCGAATCATTATCAAGTTGTTGCTCAGCCCAATTCTCGAACATACGACGCTTCTGATGGTCAAGTGGCTTCAGTTCTTGCGTCAATTTGATCTTGTAGGGATGTAGGCCAAGATTTTTTCGCAAAATTCGCCACAACGACGTCACAGAGATGCCCAGCGCTTGATAACGACGTGCGAGAGACACATTTGAAGCCTCAGCGGCAGCAATATTTTCGACACTACGAGCACTTCTTTATTTCACTTGTAAGGGAACATTTTGTACTGTGCCTGTGGATTCAAATTGTTCCACTAGACGCTCAATTGTTGATCTGTTAGGATGATTATGACGACCATAAATTGGACGTAGCGCTCTTAACGTTGACGCCACTTACTCCGAATTTCGGAAGTAAATGTTAGTAATTTCGACTCGTTGTTAGCTCGTATATCTTTCCATCATGAAATAGAAAACCCTACTGAAGAGAAATGTCAAAATGGCGGCAAGAAATATGGCGTCGTTTGCAGTCCCTGCCGCTCTACTTACGTAGCGTCCCTGTTGAAAAACCCTGTACTTATTCATGGGAAAGGATTATGAACGTAAGCGTATTAAAAATGTATTCAGCTCATCAAAATCATTATATTCCATATAGTTTTGTTTAAAGCCCTTTTTTGCTGTAGACCAGTGTAATAATTTTATTGACAAATTTAGTCAAATGATCCAAAATATAAATAAAATTTTGTTGGTCTGGTAACTCTAAAAGTTTTTTTTTTATAAATAAATGCAAATTGTGAAAAAAGTAAGCAAACCTAAAAAAAATATAAAGATTGTGATGTGTTCGAAAATTTACAAATTTTGGGATTTTTCTGAATGAAATCATTATTTTTTATTAATTGTTTCCATTTTTAGTTGAATTGTAAGCAAAATAGTATTCAAAAAGGCACGTGATTTGATATTGGCAAGCATTTAACTGACCGATTTCAAACACAAAATTTCAAATGATTTAATGCTCACAACACTTTTTTCGTGATTTTAAATCACTCATACAAAAAGTGATTTTCAGAACATGCCAGTATGTATATATGTATATATGTATGTTAGGTTATCTTTATGAAGCATACTTAAAATGTTAGTTATCTAAAGTACTTTAATTAAATCAAAATAACTTAACATTTCGTACTTTAACAACTTCTCTTCTTCTTCTTAGAATTGCTATAGAAAATTGTCTGAAAAGCAAACAAAAAGAAAAAGTCATGTGAAAAAAATTCAAATAAATTAACAAACTAACAAACTGTAGAATCACCACTGTCTACTCTGCTATACATACCGTTAAAGTGGTGTTTGAAATTTATTTACCAATGGCTACTTAACAGCAGGACTACCTGCATATTGTAATTGCGCGTACTTTAATATATTAGGGGAAAATGTTTTTATTTGGACTTACATACGTCTATTTCATACACATATGTATATATTAGAATTTAAAGAATATTTTCCTGGATTTTACAATTTCTATATTTTATGATACCAGAAAATGAATTTGAAATAAATAAAATTGGACTGGGTTTTTATTTTATTTTTTATACAAACAGAAAATGCAATAATAAAATTAATTTAGAACAGAGTTTATATTAATTTGCAAGATATGTTAAAAACTTTTTTTTATTAATTAAACATAAACAGCCATATTTATAATAAAAAATTAGCAGGTCATTGTACACAGTGGCTAAGTTTGTCATTCGTATACGTGAAAATTCTTGCTCAAACGTACAAGTTATTTACTTTTTTGAATTCTCTGACTAGTTATTAAATAGAAGGTATGGAAAGTTTTAATAATATCAGTCTATACCGGGTGATAAACTTGTCAGTTTTTTCTCCCATATGATAACCAGTTGCTAACTTTTTATTATACATACGGCCGTAAATTTATAAATTTTGTTAGAGGCTTGGAAATTTTGAAAACTTTAATTGATCAAAACTTTTTTGTTTTAATCAAATGAAAATAAAGGTACTGTATTTGGTTTAATTGATTTCGTATTCGATAAAAATTATCAGTATAAAAAAGGGTGGACAAGTAGGCGTGGTATCTCCCGCATAACTTCGTTTACAGCTAATATTTCTGTTTTTGGTCTGAATTATTTCGTAGTCACTAAAAATCATCATCAGGTGTACTGATAGCGGAGCACGCCGGATTTAGGCTAGAATACTTTATACTTATGGATTAAGAGCTATTTAAATTTTCTAGGTACAACTAGCAGCAGTGGTCAAAGGTCTTTCCTAAGAATAAATATCAAGCAAATTTGCGTTCGTTTAAAGCGAAGTTCATTATATTTTTTAAAAAACGTAAGAATTTTGATTTTTGTAAAACACGAATTTCTAGTGAAAGACAAAAAAAGCAAAGCGAACGGAATATCTCTGTTATTTATAGTGATAATGACGGGGTGTTTATAATTTTTGATTTAATCAAAGGGAATAGATCTTATATTGATAAATTGAATGCCGGCAATTATGAATGGAATACAATATCGGATAAATGTCCGCGTCTGTTAGCCTCACAAATGCGAGCGCTTTTCAGCACATTTTTCATTACATTCTCACATATCTCAGGTGGTATTTCATTAATTTCATCACGAATATTTTGTGTGAGTTGCTCCAGCGTTTCTGGATTGTTTGACCTAGACCTTGCTTTTCAGATATCCCCCCAAAATGAAGTCCGGATCAGTCAAATCAGGCGACCGTGGAGACCGATCAACATCACCATTCCTCGAAATAACTTGTTGTGGAAAGAGGTCTCGCAGTAATTCCATTGTAATCCTAGTTGTACGCCATGTGGCACCCTTTTTTTGAAACCACATGTTAGTCAAGCCTAAAGTATATAGTTGTGGCGTTAACAAGTTTTCAATCAGATCATCATATCTCTTTCCATTAACAGATAACTGTTACGCCGTTTTCAGTTTCAAAGAAGTATGATTCCTCCTGACTAAATTGCACAAAGGTGACTGATGAATAATTTGAGAGTTTTCCATTGCCCAGAACCGACTATTCTGTTTTTCACATATTTATTTAAATAAAAATGTCCCTCGTCACTCATTATGATTTTTTCAGAAGAATCGGCGTTGTCATGGGCCGGCTGTAGCATCCTATTGGCATATGTACGGCGGCGTAAATGGTCTCCTGGAAGAAGCTCTTATGTTAACTGAATCTTAAATGGAAACAAATGCAAATCCTTGTGCAAAATTTTGGCCAAAGTTCTTCTTTGAAGACCAAGCTTCGGAAGACGGTGTCGCATTGAGGTTGATGGATTGTTTTGAACACTTTCTTGAACAGTAGTAATGTTTTCAGTCGATCTTTCATTTTTGTTTAATAATTTTAAATTTTACAAGAGTACAAGAAAAATTCACAGCATGCCCTAATTATTAATTATATATTTCTTTTTATTACTCCAAACACAAGTTTAAAACAGTGTGGGATTGCTCAAGTGGTCTAGAGCAGGGGTGAGCAACCTTTTTAATCAACGGGCCACTTATAAATTTTAAAATTTTTTGGCGGGCCGCACATAAATACTAATAATTTACAAAACTCTATTTATAATAAAAATTAGAATAAAAAAATATAAAATTTAATACCAAAAAAAAAAAAGTATTTTCTTGAAATTTTTAATGAGAAATTTGGCACTGTTTTTTCGATACAACCTGATCAATATCAGCCGGAATTGATGAGGTAGGTACACATACAGAAGTTTCTAATCGTGCATTACTCAGTTTTGATCGGTGGTAATTGGTCGGTGGTCGGATTTATAAACATTCTCGATGTTTACTGAGAGAAATACATTTTTTACATCAGTATTATTCTACATGTCCATCACTTCCCTTTGAAAGTCTTCGGGAACTGTATCCACATCGATAATTAATGGTTAGGAAAACATTTTCATGGAAACTGCTCTCTTCTCAGTTTCTTCGTAATTGAAATTCGTTGATTAATGTGTCTATATATTATGTGTATTTTTGAGAAGCAGCAACATTTGTTTGGCGGGCCGCATAAATAGGTTGAAAGAGCCGCAAGCGGCCCGCGGGCCGCGTGTTGCTCATCCCTGGTGTAGAGGATAGTGTGCTAAAAGACGAGATTGGGAGGGATGTGAGTTTGATATCCACCAAAAAACATTGTCCGTTTTACTACACCCAGCATACGGTCTAAGTCACTCAGCTTGTAATAATTAGAATATAATATTTATTAAATTAATATTAATTTAGAACAAGAAATGAATACTATAGGGTGGATTACATTTAATCAGTGTCCAATGCAAAAATAAGAATTACATCAGTTCTATTTAACTTATTAAAATGCCATAATTTTTATAAAACTTTACACTTTCGAAAACTTTCGTTTTTATTTGTAACAAATATATTTGAAGACATTTTCAAGTTAAGTATTAAGAAAAGAAATAAAAAATATATTTTAACAAGACTGTTAAAAAATGTTGTTACACCCAATAATTCAAATTCCATTGTATGTAAATGAGTATTTTCTTGTTTTCTTAGCATTATGCATATACAAAAATACGTGTACATGTAAGTGTACATACTTATATATAAAAAGGACTTTCGACCATATTGTGGACAAAACAAAGTTTAGTCGTTAAATAAAAGTTAACCAACGTGGTCGCATTATAGAATACGAAACGAAAGTTAAAAAATAACAATCAAAAATGTGGAATTCAAAATGAAAGGATTTCATTGAGTGGATTATTATAAGAAGTATATAGAAAAAAATAAAAGAAACAATAAAACTGTTTAAAAAAACACTTTCCGGGTAGTAATGAACAATTCAAAGTTAAAAGTCTAAACAACATGTCTTTGGCCTTAAATGAGGACAACAATAGCCTCCATTAGAGATAAACGAAAAACTTTTGAAAAACATACGAGTATCAATAGTTTGTCTATATGTCTATCAATGAAGGAGGTGTGAATAAAACAGTTTAATAAAAAATTATTAAATAGTTTTATAAACTATCGTCATACTATATTAATATTAAAATAATAATAATCACTATCGTAATCATTAAGAATTGTCTCATTATTAAACAATTGATATTTGCCGTGAGAAAGATTTAATTTTAAATAAATATGTCAATTAGCTGTGAACGTATATTTCGAAAAACTCAAAATACTTTACATGCATGTAAAACATATCTATGGGAAAATTTTATAAATACACGACCGGCTTTTATTGAAAAAATAAAAAGATTTTTACATTTCTGTTGTTGTTTCTGTTGTCGTTATTGTAATAAACGTAAAAAATCGATTGATACCATAGAAAGCAATTGTGAAAAACACTTTACTGAGAACAATCATCTTAATGTAGATAATTATGAACATAAAGAGCCTATAAATACACCAGTTATATCATTAGATATAATGGATGAAGCGTAAGTTTTAAAAATTATAACAATATTACATGAATGTTATAAAAACGTTTATATTTGTATGCTTGCCCTAAAAGTTAGATTAAGCTTAATATTATATTAAATTTTAAAACTTGCATGAATAATTTGTTCGTGCTAAAAAACTTAAAAAAACAAGTTTCTCCTTGTGACAATTTATTTGTTTTGAAAATCACGCATTTCATTAAATTTATTTAGATTAGACTGAATGCATTTTCTTTTTGGACATGCTTTAAACAAAGGTTTGAGAGATTTCGTTTATGTATGTTTTCATTTAAACATGAACATGTTAAACTGACCCTTTATTTGAACTACAATATTTATGTTTGTTTTACTATAGTATAAACTACAACACACTGAGAAAAATTCGGCTACTCTACACACGAGTATAAAGATAGAAAGACTAGGACTTGTAGAAACTTTCACCAAATTTATGAAATAAACGACTTTATATCACTAATGCGAGTACTTGTCGGGTAGCAATATGATGCATTCTTAGGGCGCATAAAGACAAACTTATGTGATAGAGTAGATATTGAATATGATCTAATTATTTAATACATTATATACTAGACTTTAATCTATATAGTTTCTGTATCTATACAGTAGCCAGAAAAAAATGCAACTCGATGCCATATTATGTTCAACAGGGAGGCTTGTCATATTTACAGACTGTTATTAATTTGTTATCTTATTATTTGTTCTTTTAAATTATTTTTAAATCAAATATAATTTAACCCATCAGAGCCAAATAAGTTAAATTTTGATTCGTCACACCACAACACTTTGGCCCACGGAGCCTTTGAGCAATGTAGATACCGTCTCGCAAAGTCAAGCCGTTTTGTCTTATTAACCTCACTTATAAGTGGCTTCTTGGCTGGTCTTCTAGTTAATAAGTTTGTCTCTTTTAATCGGTTTCTGGCTGTGTGGACGCCAATAGAAAACTTTGCCGTTTTCTGAGGATAAATTTTTACTATTTTTACCATAAAGACGGTCTTGACGAGCAGAAGATTTACGAGGACGACCACTTTCTCGCTTTCTTTCAACGTTATTTCTCGGACGATAGCTTGATGCAATCCGAAGAACCGTTGATTTATTGATGTTGAATTGACGAGCAACTTCATTCAATGATTTGCCCTCTTCTGAAGACCTGATAATCGCAAGTCGCAACGTGAAGATGAAACGGGGTGACAGGATTGATTGTAACCATCATGAGAAAAATCGGAAAAAATGTTTGACTATGGTTCTAAAATTGTTATTTAAGGATACGGTTTCAAAGTTTAAATGAACAAAAATAATAAAAATTAACCACAATTAAAGAAAAATAGTTACTGAAGTTAAATTCAGTTTTAAAATTTTAACGTTTTTTTACAGAAAAAGTTATTATAATTATAGCTTCTCCACATAAAATAAATGTTGACAGTTCTGGTTTAATATTTTTTTTTTAATTCAAAACATCTTTATTTTAGCAACATTATGCTGTGAGATATAATTCAACAATTTTATATTGGTAATGTCTTCTTCAAATAGCAACGGGTTCAAATCTCAGCTCTGACATCTTGGAAAAGAGAAATATGAAAAAATTATTTCTTTCGGCGACTATCTCTTAGCAGTCTTCTGGCAAAAGCTCTGAGAGTAACTAATTGCCATGAACAAGCTTCTCAAGTCTGGCGTTGGGAGTCGACATTAAACTGTAGGTCCCGGTACTCATGGATAAAAATTCACACACACAACATGAGTGCTGCCATAAGCTACGCCGTAACCGTGACAAAGGGTTGTAACGGTTGTAATGTCTTCTTCATAAGCTGTATGTAAGGATTCGTCATTTCGATTTGTTTTCCAGTTTTTATAGTAATCATGTTGAACAGGAGAAATAAATTTGAATAAGTCCATGATGTCATCCACAATTCTATCTTTAGGATATAGTAAAGGCTGATTTATATTTTTCAAACTTTTTTGGTCTACCTACATGGTATGATTTCTTATATTAATAGCTTTATTTATTTATTTATTTATTTATTTATTTATTTATATGATTGTATCATAGTACAACAAGATATGAATCTTATAAATTACAGTACTATGAAGGAAATCAAACATTTTACAATGAAAATAATAAAAATAAGAATTAACAATTACTTATTAGAAAACGTAATATAACAAAATACAATATAGACAATACTTAACTAAAGTTATATTTGTAACAAGACACCAGAAAATTAAAATTGTATGGAGATAAGGAAGTTAGGCTTAGAAAAGTTTTAGTTTATCTTACGAAAATATTTTATACAACTCTTTTTTAAACGTATGAGCATTGCTTAAGTTTTGAATATAGTTTGGTAAGGAATTCCAAAGACTAGTAGTATATATGAAAAATTGTCGCTGAGATAAAAGAGTTCTAAATCTGTGCTGAATTATTTTTCTACCCCGGTTAGATCTAGCAAATTGAATTCTACAATATAAATATATAGGTCGCTCAAAAGTAATAATTTTATGGAACAAAATGAGACATTTAATTTTCAACAGATTTTCAAATTTAATATTAAATATCCGATATGAATAAAGTGAAATATGATCCTGACGTCTTTTTAGATATACATATCGTGCGATGTTATTATAAGCCACGTTGAGTTTGCGCCTATCGTCACTATCACAGTTAGCGAAAACTTCACACCCATATAAAAGTGCGGGAATTAAATATGCCTTCGCAAGCTGCATTCGTATGGTAAAAGGGGTCGAATTAATAACAGCCCATAAATTTCGAAGCATACCATACACTCGGCCTACAGCAATATTTATGTGGTCCGACCACGTTAAACGAGAATCAAAAACTACGCCCAGGTTAGATTTATTTAAATTTCGTATCTTTATGATGATCACATTTGAATTGTATGAGTAGGTATTTGGACCTTTCTAACTTTATCCAGTGTATTTTAAGCCAATTTACTAGAACCCTGTGACGGTTAGTTTCCTGAAAATTATTGATTATTCTAAAGGAATCGTTGACAAAAAAATCTTTGTCGATCAGTTGGAATAGATGAAATGGCACTTTTTATTTACTTTTTTTTTATTTTATTTTGACACACACCTAGTGAAAAATTTTTTTATTTTTTCCCCAAGTGACTCAATAATGAGAAAATTTAAGTCACTGAGTAAATAGATGTGTCCACTTTGCAAAAATATCCTTTCAATTGAAACGTTAATGAAACGACTTATATTGGAGTATAGAGTTAATCAAAATGGCTTCTGAAATAAATTACTTATTATTCAATGGCCAAAAAAAATTTGCCGTCTCATGGTGTTAATCTTTATTATTCAAGAAAGTTAAAATATGTAAATATAAAAATTACTATAATTAGACTATACTAAGTGCTTTGACACTTAAATTTAAAAATTCTTTTCAGTTTTTGTAGTGATTAAAAAGTCACGAAAGTGATAATTTTGTAAACCTCTTTAAAAAACAAAAAAAAATGTTTTCTGTTATTTGTTTCGTACCGGTCAAATCTACATATATACACAGTTATGCTTTGCCACTAATTTCTAATATACGAGTAGAATCACTTTATTATTACTCGTATTTTGTTTTGGATTGATTTAAACACTAATTAATAATTAACCGGTTTAACCAAACCTAATCTAATACATACAACTTAAATAAGAACACAATTATAGTGGAAAAACGTTTTGTAGCCAATAGAATAAATAATTAAAGTGTACTTTTACAAATTATCAAGAACAAAACGCTGTGTTCCAAAATTATGTAACAGTGTGTTAGTAAATAATTCGAAAAATTTAATAACACAGTGCAACACGAAGAAAATAACCATATACAGAACCACTGCGTGATAAAGAACCAAAAAAAAAGACCCGTGTCTCCCAGTTTTGTTAAAAATCATGAAATTTTTTTATGGGCTCTCAAACATTTGGGGCATCGGTGTCATTTTTGAAGAAAAGTAATAATTTTCTCAGACTCATATCTTGCAAACCGTTCGGAGTTTAGGTAAGCTTTTGTAGTTCCTTGTTTCCTTAAATTTTGAACGGTTTGCTACCTATGGACCTAAACAGGGGCAAAAAGGTAAAAAAGATCGAATTTTTCAAAGTTTTTTGTGATTTTATATTTTCACAATTTCTGTTCTTCATGACTTCCTCAGCTTCCTGAGAAAATGATCACTTTTTTGCAAAAATGACATCGAGGCTTCAACTTTTTGGGGGTCCATAAAAAAAATATCATGACTTTGAGCAAAACAGGGAGACACGGGTCTCCTTTTTTTCGGTGTCTTGTCACGTAGTGGTGTCCGTACATGGTTATTTTTTTCGTGTTGCATTATGTAATACATGGAGTAGTAACATTGAGTAGTTTTGAGATTACTTTTATGTAATGCATAATTGGATTACGTAGTCCTCGCCTAGGATATTGCAATGTAAACTGAAACACGTTTTTTGTATACATTTGGGTTCCGTGTGGACTAGTCCTAGCTTTAATGTACTACTCTTTACATGCGTACATACTCATATGTATGTATGAATTTCAATAAAAGTTGACAATACACACATTATTGCGTATTTCGTTATAAGCTGGAAGAGAACAAGTTCAACGAACTCTATTAATTTAAATTGCAGACCATAATAAAAATTATTTATAAACAAATAATAAACTTTTATGACATCAATATTGTTTTAGTCACACAAATTTTATTTTAAATAGAGCGGTTCGAAAACAATGTATGAAAATTAATCACGTGAGCTTATATTTAATTTAAAAATAAATACTTATAAGAATGTATGTATGTATGTACCGACATATGTTTAGTATGTATTAAAATTGTATTGAGCAACTTTAGAATGCATGTTAGAAGAGAGCGTAATTGATATAAAATTAAAGGACAAAAAGTAAAAATCATTATTAATTAAAAAAAGAAAAAATATGAAAAATAATTATTAATAATCCCATCAAACACTATTCTTTGTTAATATAGTAAGCCTTTAAGTACAAAACTTTTAATTATATAGTAATATACTAATATATACATCATTATAGATGATTTAGTATGTTCGTATATTATTAGCAAAATATTTAATTTTGACTTCAGTTTTAATCGAAATTTTCTAATTGTCTTAAATAACAACTCTTATCTGACGGTTTACATGTGTACTTGTTTTTCTTTTATGGATTACTAAGCAATTTTAACATTACATTTTTCTTTATTTTTAGTAACAAATCTTCCCAAACAGCTAATGGTAATGAAAGAGCTTTAGACTTACAACAGCCGGAGGCAGAGCAGGTCGTGGAAGATATTGAGAAGCAGTCACAAAAAACTCCAACATCTTCAATAAAATCAACTACTTATTCTCAAAAATCAACAGCATCTGCACAATCCAGTATTGATAATGAAATTTTAAAAGAGGATTTTAAAGAAAATATACCAACTGAAGACAGTAGAGAACTAAGTGCTGTTGCAGGTGATGAAGGTATTGTTAGCACACCTTTAACTACTGTAGAAGCAACTGTTAGCGAAATTGCTGAAACTACAGAAGTAACAAGCGAATCGCCTTCCAAATGGAGGACTGGAGAAGATGTTTTACAAATAGAAGATGTAGTGGATGCTGAAAACCGTAATCTAAATGTTTATGAAGAAATTCAAGAAAACAACAGTAATCTTGAACGTAATGGTAGTTTATTAAGTTTACAGAGTAAAAGCGAAAGTATAAAAACACAATTAGAAGATACACCGACCGTACTGTCTAGAACACAATCGGCTAAATCTTTGGTTATAGAAGAAGATATTGAAGATGATACTAGTTTTGTTGTTGTAAAGGAACAAGAAACGGACGACATTGCCAATAAAATGCAAAACGAATTTATTGATGATCCTAATGCTCAAGGTGACGGTCCTGCATGTCGCTCACAAACTGGCTCTGCAAAATCTCGTTCATCGGTAGGTAGGACACAATCACCTACTATAGAGGAACTAAAAGCACTTTCAAGAAGAAATTCTATGGCAAAATCAATAGAATCTTTATATGAAAGGCCGCCTTCAAAACTTGAATATACAGACAACACCACCGAAACAAGCTCTCAGTCCAGTGCCCAATTGAATAGTAGTGCCGGTTCTACTATTGTTCCCATAAAAACTTTACATACGCCTCTTAAGCAAAAATCTAAAACCACACATTTCTTAAGAAGTCATCGAAGAGTATCACCAGTAAAGCAATCAATCAAAATGGTACAAGCCGAGTTGTATCCAGCCACCTTACAACGTTTTGAGAAACCTCGAGAAGCCATAATGAAAACATTCGATCAACTTGATTCTCCTAATTGGGAGGTTGTAATGGTTGGCCTTAAAAATATGGTAAGACTTATTCGTTATCATGCAGAAAATTTGGATACACAAATGCATATGATATGCATACAGTTAACAAGATCCGTACGAAATTTAAGATCTCAAGTAGCAAGAGCTGCCTGTACAGCAGCTACAGAACTGTTTACTATTAAATCTCGTTGTTTGGAACAAGAATGCGATGATTTGGTAGGAGCTTTGCTACATCGTACTGCTGATACCAATCGTTTTATACGTGCCGATGCAACTAGAGCTCTCGAATCGATGTGTGATAACCTAATGCCTCAGAAAATTTTAAACATTTTAACCAGTAAAGGTGCTCAACATCCACATGCTTTGGTACGCACAACAACAGCCAAACTATTAAATCGTTTAGTGGAACGTCTTAGTTGTGAGAAAATCTACACAATGCCAAGAGATCAGCGTGATAAATTCTTTATCACCGGTGCTAACCTCCTGCTTGAAGGAAGCTTGGAAACGCGTAGTTATGCCAAATCTCTATTCAAATTACTATCTGAACATCCCAATTATGCACGTATTTTATTGGAGGTTATACCACCACGTACATATCGCAACATTGAAAAAACTTTAAAAAGTATACGTTAAAATTTAAATATTATACTTTATAGAATTACAAATAGTTACAATTTCTTAATGTATTGTAAATACAAGTCTAGTCAGTTAATTTTTTTAATTCAAGTTCATAGAACATCAAAAATTATTAAAAAAAAAAAACAACTCTAAAAATCATTATATGGATTCGATGTTTCAAACATGAGTTCTTTCATTTAAATATTAAAATTATAATTTTTATGTATAATATACATATATGTATATGTATGTAGTTAATTAAATTACAATTTAAATTTAAATTTGTATTGAAAACAAATAAAATTTTGGCTTAAAGATTTATAGAAACAAGTTCTTTTTTTTTACGGAATGATAAAACAAAGTAATCTTTATAATTGGTTTTATAGAAATTTCAAATTTAAATTTTTTATTTATTAATTATTACTTATTGCAAGTGGATTTAAAAAGTCACTTCATTTGCCCCCAGCTATTTAACCGGGCTCCAGGTTCAAACCCAGGTCTGACATTCTGAAAAAAAAAATGGAAAAATATTTCTTTCGGCAATCACCTATTAGCAGTCTTCGAGCAGGCTTCTCAAGTCTGTCGTTCAGATTAGACTTCAAACTGTAGGTCCCAGTTTTTACTGTTGATTTAATTAAATTCGATTGCTTGATTTTTAAGAATCATTAGCAAAGCCGAAGCATAAGTAATTAAATATTTTACAAATTTTTAAAGGCTGTACAAAACCCTTTATTCTTACCTTCCATTCATTAAAAAAACAATCTTATTTTAGCATTATTTCATAATTTAGTTAGTTAACACTAAAAGAACTTAAAAAATGTATATTCATAAATGCTAAATAAAGCGTATTGAACAAACTAACGTTTTCTTTAATTTGGTCTTTTTATGCTGGCTGAAGTTAAAGGTGGAAGTAAAGGGTGTTTTTTATTGAGGTATAGAACTTTAAGTTGGCATCACTTTTTTAACTGGCGGCTATTTTGTCAGCTGTCAAGTGATTTGCCATTTCATCATGAACAGGTTGACAAAAGAACAACGCTTGCAAATCGTGCAAATTTATTTCGAAAATAATGGTTCAGTTCGCGAAGTTTACCGCAATCTCCGTCCATTTTATGGTCGACATAATCGTCCATCAGAGCAATTAATTCGGTTAACCATGGATCGTTTTCGCACTACGTTTACTCTATGTGATAATACGCACCGAAGAAACAATTGCCACTGTAGAGCAAAGTGTTGAAGAGAACCCGAATGAATCGATTCGCCACCGTGCACAGCAATTGGAGCTTTGCCCATCAACTTTATGGAAGATTTTGCGCAAAGATCTTGTATGGGCCGAAAATGAGATTGATCTCGATGCTGATTTTCATCGCAAAATTTTGTTCAGTGATGAGGCTCATTTTTGGTTGAATGGCTACGTCAACAAGCAAAATTGCCGCATTTGGAGTGAAGAGAATCCACATGAGACCCTTGAGACGCCATTACATCTACAAAAACTGACTGTTTGGTGTGCTCTATGGGCTGGTGGAGTCATTGGGCCATACTTCTTCCGAAATAATGCTGGAGAGTCAGTTACCGTTAATGGAGACCGATATAGAGCCATGATAACCGACTATTTTGTTCCCGAATTGGATGGCATGAATGTGGATGAGTTCTGGTTCCAACAAGACGGCGCTACATGCCACACAGCGCACGTCACAATCGATTTATTGAAGGAAACATTCGATGAGCGCATAATTTCGCGGAATGGAATGGAATCAATTGGCCACCAAGATCGTGTGATTTGACACCATTGGATTATTTTCTTTGGGGATATGTGAAGTCGCTCGTCTACGCCAACAAACCAGAAACGTTAGAGGACTTGGAAGCCAACATTCGTGGCGTTATTGCCAACATACGGCCCCATATGCTCGAAAAAGTGGTTGAAAATTGGACCTGTAGAATTGGCTTTATTCGAGCTAGCCGCGGCAGCCACATGCCCGAAATCATATGTAAACATTAATGGCATAAAATTATCCTTCCAATAAAGCCAAATTGATGGACATTAAAACGATTTTCTTGTGTTTTATTTTAATTCGAAGTTCTATACCTCTAAAAAACACCCTGTACATAACATGCGTTGTGACTATTGTGTGTTCCACACGTCTGTTAAAAAAATGTTAAAATAGTGAAGTTTCATAAAACAAGTTACTGGCAAAATTGGAAAGGCATCTAACGTATAGAAGTTAAATAAAGGTAGAAATACACAGCATGCGTTACGGCGTTAACAGCGATTACAATATACACTGTAAGTCAACTGTTAATGCATCTAAAAGTTAAAATTTGTTTAACTTCTATACGTTGCCAATAACGTGTTTTATAAAAATTCCTTTTTATAACTTTTTTTGATAGACTGGTGAAACAATCAATTTGCGTAACGCATGTTATGTACTCTTACTTTAGTTTTTAACCTTTAGATGCATTGATAGTTCAATAATTGGCTTACATTGTACATTGTTAACGCCGTAACGCATGCTGTGTACTTCTACCGTAATTCGGTTAACTGTTGTAATGTGAGGGTCTTATACTTATTTCACTGCATTGTTTTTGATATTGAAGTATCCTTTTTAAGACTAAATTGAGCCAATTTTCTGAATTAGTTACAAGCTTTGTAAAACAAAGCCAGAATATGTCGACTGTTGAAATGCTGTTTCAGTTTAAGTTTATTGCTTCTGCTATAACTCAACATAACTTTATCAACAGTTGTTTGGAATTTTCCAAACCAGCCTGTAATTATATAAAGAAAAAAAACCTGCACTGAAAACCCTAAAAAAAATTAAGTAATTTCTTTTACATCATATTTGTTTACAAATTTAGTCAAATGACCTAACTGTATGTATTTAACTTTACATACATACATATATGTATTTAAAACTGTTATTAATAAAGCAGGGAAAAAATCAAAATCACGATCAGTGTAATTATTGATAACAGTTTTTAACATTACTTTTTAGAGATAGAAGAACAGAGCAGGCGAGAACTTAAAGAAACCAAATACATAAATATTGAATACTAAAATTGAAACTTCTTGTTATTTTTTTTTTTTTTTTTTTTTTTTTTTTTTTTTGTTCTGCATGAGAAGGCAGTTGAAAGTTGTCATACATAAATTCTCATGCAACTGTTCGTTTTTGATTGATGAAAAATGTTGAAGTTGCACAAATTAAAAAAACTTCACGACTTTTGCTACTTTGATTGTACTTTTTACCCACTGGTTTCGTACTTTATGTTTGCCCTATTTACAAAATTATTAAAACCTAGCAGGGACTGTAACGGTTATAAGTTATATCGAAAAACTTATTTTTTAATGGTTATTTTGAGAGTTTTTCCAAAAAAGGTCAGCAGAAAAAGTTATTTTTCAACGGAAAAATAAAAGTTAAAAAAAAAACTCTCATAAAGAGTTTTATTTTTCCGTCATAAAGTAAAACTCTATTTAGGAGTTTTATTTTTTCGGTCATAAAATAAAACTCGTTTTTATGAAAGATTTTATTTTTAATCTAATCCCGTTGCTTGTGCTATCTCCTAAATAGAGTTTTATTTTTTAACTGAAAAATAAAACTCGAAAAATAACGGTTATTTTCCGACTGAAAAATAAAACTCAAAAATAAGTTTTATTTTAAGACGAAAAAATAAAACTCACAAAATGAGTTTTATTTTATGACGGAAAAATAAAACTCTCTTTTTAAAGGTTTCATCTAACCTTTTACTTTTCCGTCAAAAAGTAACAGTTAAAATCTGATTAATGATCACTTATACGAGATCACCACAGATTCTGTGAGAGCTCTCCAAGACGATTAATTTGGTATACATCATATATGTCTGTCGACTCTAATACAATGATTTTTTTAGTTTAATTTTTAAGCAATAACTGTTATTTGCGGTCCCTGAAACCTAGTAATAATAAAAACAAAATTTTGAATTAATTTTTCGAAAATATCCAGCTGCAAGAAAATATTTCAAGCGAAAACAAGATCTGTCAGCTGTGCTGATTTGTGTTTCCAATAGTAAAACCGATAGCATTGGTTTTTCTTACACTTAAACCCAACAATAATTCTAGATTTCATGACACTAAAGCAACATTTTTTGTCGTTTTGTCTGTGACCAATACTGATTGTTTTGAAATATTATTATTGAAATTTACTATTGCATTCATTTTCTTATCTTAAACAATCGTAAGTATTCGGGGTTTATCTATCCATTCCCTGCTTAGAGCAACTGTAACATTGCGACAATTAGCAGAAGTTTATAATAATTTCAGGCTGATGTACATAATCAATTGTATTGAGTATCCTGATTCAACAACGATACTAACATTTTTGTCGGTTTCAAGTCTGACTCCCAGAGCAATCAGATTCTTTTACTATAATTTGTTTTAATGAAATAATGTGAATGAAGTTAAACAAAACAAACTTACTTACAAACTTTGGGTTTCCTTTTTTGAATTCTCATTGTTTGCAAGTATGTACTGAAGCTTACTGTAAATAAGAACCTTGAAAATTTAGAGTCAAATTAATTTAGTGTAAATGAATTGTATGGTAAACCTACCTGTATCACACTTTGTAAACGATGCAAAATTCTTATTGAGATCGAATAGTTATTGACAACAAAAATCAACTTTTTTACAAAAGTTTTTTAATAAAATTTAATTTGATTTCAAGAAAGTATTATAGAAATTATATATATTAAATTTACAATAAAATTTCAAAATTAAAAACATATTTGATGTTTCAGGTTTATGGTCTTCAGTAAAAAAAACTTAAGACGTGGTAACGTAAATGTGTAAATACGTAAATGATTAGAATATGCATTTTTACAAAACGTATATACATCTCAGATAAAAGCTTCAGTTTCGGTACTATCCACAGCGTTGCCAAAAATATTTGCTATCTACGATTTTTACCTCCACTACGCTGGTCAGAATTACGGTTGCTGCCATTGTTACAGTGACGTCTTCTATCATGTTCACGATCCCTATCTCTTTCACGGTCGCGATCTCTTTCACGTTCATGATGTCGATCAATATTACTGCTGTTGTTTCTACGGTAAGGACTTGCATTGGTTTGCGAGTTTCTCTGTGTAGAAGAATGTTTAGAAATGCTGGCATGTTGTGGCGGCATCATAGAATTTAACGATGATTGAAGTGGATTACTTATTTTAAAAGGATTAGATGGTATGTTGTCATTATACGGTAAAATATTAGGACCTCTAAGCGAAGAATTGTCATAGCTTATACGTTTCTGATTGTAGCCAGGTGATGTGTTATTTCTATTCGGTGAAGGATTTGTACTACCCTTGAATTTAATGAATATCGTCTTACGGTACAAGGTGAGGCCCTGAAATAACTGCATAGCATATTGGACAGCACATGCATGTACGTAGGTAATAAAGCCAAAAGTACGCTGTCTTCCATTATGATCTTTTGGTATCCGTACACTTTCAATAGGTCCCGCTTGTAAAAACACTTCGTACAACAAATCTTCACACACGCGCTCGTCTACGTTAGCGCAAAATAACGTTCGATTATCCTCATCATTTTCATCCTCACTTTCATCACTTAAGTATTGCCGATTTTTTAATGACATTAATATTACTTTTTATAAAAATAATTTATTTAAAATAATTAGAAACACAATTTCTTTTATAAAACACTAAATGTCAAAACAATAACAATGAAGAAAAAAATGCCTTTATATACTAAAGCTCAGGTTTATAGAACAGTAATGCTATAAACACATTAAAGGCTACCGACCATCGCCTACAAGTTGCCAAAAATTGAATACATGTGTGCATATGAGAATAATTATTTTAGTGGCAACACGACTACCGACCACACGACTACTTTTGTAGCTCGTAGCCAACTTAGGCTAATTTCTATTTTTCTTGGCGACAATAAACAGTTTAGTGCTGCCCACACAGTAAGATGCATGAAAAAGGTGTTTAAGAAACGCAATACATGAAATATATACATTAAAAATGCGAAAAAAATGTAAGTTGCACCACTGAAAAAAAAATAATCATTTGTTTACATTTTTTGTTTAATTTTCATTTACGTATTTCATTTAGTTACATCAGTTTTTATTGCATTTTTAATTTATTATTTAATTACCTTTTTAGTTTTCTTAAATTTGTATTTATTTATCTATAATTTGTTTTTTGTGTTATTAAAATAAATAAGTTTGTTATGTTTTGTTTAGGTTATGTTTCATGTGTCAAAACAGATGTTTATTTTGTAGCTGTAGTCGTTATATAATTAAGTATCTGGCTACTTGGCTACTTTTGTAGCCAGCGAATTTTGTAGTCGTGTGTTCGGTGGTCGATAGCCTTGAATGTGTTTATAGCATAAGCCATGGCGTATTGATTATAAGGTGCATTTGACATGGCAGCTGAGCTACTTTTTTTCAGCCAATTTGTGAATATAGTTGTCAATTTTTGCTTTGTTTTATGTACATTGTTTTTGTTTTCATAGTTTTTGTTTTGGTTTTTTTGACAGTTAACTACCCTAACAAGCATCAAAATGCTGTGTTGTTTTTGTTACTGTTTTACTTGTTGTAATCTCAAAGGCACCTTATGATAATTGCGCCATGGCATAAGCTTTCCATTTATGGCAGTGCTGCCATATCTATAAAATAATGTTTACAAAATCCAAATTTAATACTTTAATATTAATACCTATTTATTTATTATTTTATTAATTAGCAAAAACAATTTTTAAATGTAGTGACTACATAAGAAGTTTGAAATTTCTCAACGCTAGGCACTATCAAATTGCTAATACATCTGTTTCGGTATTAAATGCCTTAATTAAATTATAACAAAATTCTATTAAATGAATTTCGATTATTTTAGCAAATATTTCTCAGTTAAAGGAAATCTGAGAAAAAAATTTACACCAGCTGAACCAAACCTGCTTTCGATTCCAGAGACAAAAGACTCATCACAGTTTTTTGTGATTTCTGTATACATATTAATGATAAAAATAATCTATTCAACTTAACATTTTCTATAGAAATGATATATTAAAATTATAATTTTTATTTTTTTTTTTATATTTTTTAATACAAAATAGAGTTAAGGCTCCATTCACGACAACAGCATGCATACGCAATCAAGTGTTTGAGCCAGCGGTTAAGTCGTGTATGTCAAGCAGAGTTCGATATTTTGCTGATGGTGCAAGCCTGCCGTTAAAGTGGATGGCTAATTTATTCATTTCATCAGTTTTTTTAGAGTGAACAACACATACATTACATATATACATATTTTAATTTTGTGACAAAACAAATGAACTCCAAAGAAAAAGTTTTTTGATATGAATTCCTTGAATGGAATTCCTTATGGAAAATTAAAAGTTCAGAATATTCAAATCAATATTATTACTGCATAATATATATCACTATTCATTATGACACGTCCTGAAAAATTTTTTTAAGAAATAAATATTGCGCCAGTTTGATAGCATGTTATGTGGTAAGTGCTTGTTTGTCCATTCACTTGATTGCGCGTGCACGCCGTTGTCGTGTATGGCATGCGCTCCAGATAATCCGATTATAACACTTTTATTTTGACCTAAAAAAATAAAAATCTTAAATAATAATTATTTTTGAGCTTTATTTCTTTTGCTGAAAAATAATGATGGCTGATTTTTTACTATTACTCAAAAATAATCATTACCACTGAAGAAAAATATAAAAACTATGACGTATATGCAAAAAATTGTCAAAAAATAATAATAATGGTGAAATAAATGCTTTTTAATTTTTGTTCTAAGTGATTGCTTTTTTGATTTAAAAAAAAAAACGAACAATATTCAGTATTTACGGTCCCTCATATATACTTTTTAAAAGCACATACATATATGTTCAACTTATTTACATTGCATCAAAACCTGATTTTTCAACAAATGTTCTTAGTTCTTTGCAACTGTAATTAACGGATGATATGTAACATTGTTGTTAAACGGTATTTTATTTAACTTGCCACTATTTCTTAAAACATTGGTTTTTGTCTTGGATAAGTACATTTAAAATAGTTTCACAACTTTCAGCTATCATTTATATGTTTACATACACAACCAAACGTATACAACCAAACAAACAAATTTTGTTTATTTACAACAGCAGGGAAAATCTAATATACAAATTTTTAATATAAAATATAAACAAATCTGCCAACATGTCTTATCAGAATTATCTGGCATACATACAACGGTTAATGGCAATGGGTTTGTATAATCCAATAGGTAATTATAGCGTAGTGCCTTGTTTGCCATTTATGATGCCAATGATAAATCAACCGGAAGTTTTGTCAGTCAACATCAAAGAAAAGGAAAGTGATGAAGAAGATGATACAAACGAACGGTCCCTGTTTTGTGCAAATTTAGATCAAAATGTTACGGAAGAACTGCTCTATGAGCTATTTTTACAAGCTGGTCCTATACAAAAAGTTTACATACCAAAAGATAACAATGGTAAGCAACGGACCTATGGATTTATAACATACAAGTATTCTTCAGCGCCATTTTATGCTCTACAGTTGTATAAGGGAGTAGCATTATTCGGTAAACGATTAGATATAAAATTTCAAGGGAAAGGTAATGCTTTTGGATAATATTAAAACTTTTTTGTATAAAATTTAAATTTTGCAATCTTTAAAAGGAAATTAATTGAACTTGTCATCTGTTAATAGAGTGTTTGTATAAATAAATGTTTTTATAAGTAGGAGGATTACATAAGTATATTATTTATTTGTTTATGCAAAGTATTAATGTTAATACGATGTATTTTCTTAAAGTGCTTAAGGTGGAAAAGTCCAATTATTACTCTTGTAGAGTAAAACAGAAAACTTTTAATCACTTAAGTTCATGCAATTGTGTTCTTCTTCTTAGTGGGGGATTTATGCATAGGCCCTGGCCTAAGGCGGCATAATTTAAACGTCTCTAAAATTCAAAAGTAAAGAACAATTCAAGTTAAAGTTCATTTGACCAATTTTTATTTCAAACCTATACGAAATATCTATTGCTGTAAATATGTAATATGAAGTATTTAGATTGTTGCATTGGTTTTTATTTAGTGCTCGTATTACAGCACATTTATACTGAAGTGCAATTGGCTGGGTATTTTGGTCTCATTGTAGATTATACAGCTGATACTGAACATGTCGATTAGCGTACCATAATTTTTAACTGCATGAAAATGTTGAATCCGTTGGAAACATTTTAAAATTTTTTCAAACCGCATGAAACTTAAAAAATGGCTTCGACAAATGATGTAATGGTTATTCTTAAAATAACCGGTTAATTAAAACAATTTTTAAGCAGATCGCGTTTCTTCCGCTGATCATTCTTTGAATCTAGTAGGCACGTCTATACTTGAATCTATACTCGAAGCAGTTGATTTTTATTTTGCCACCTTGCAAGAATTTTTAGGAAAACTTGGTGTTCCAATGCATGAATCTTACACTGTTTCATTAATTACATATTATTCAAATTTGGGGTTATCAACCCTAATTTCTTCAGGTTTTGAAGAATAAACAATTTGAATTTGCAGAAAAAGCCAAAGCTGTATCTGAAGTTCAATGCTATTATATTACTATTGTGATACTACTTGTGATACAGAAAAACCAGAAAAATTCAGTCATTTGGATTTTTTTTATTAAGACCCATTGTATTGGAATATTGAATATAGATAGATTGATAGAATTATTTTTTTAATTTTATTGAACGCCATATGTCGTCAATGAGGCCAGGTCAGTTGCTATCAGTTGATCACTGAATTAGGTTATCTGTTATATTCTCAAATTTTATTTTATAATTTTTGTCTTTCGATGGGATTGAGACCTCGGTCGTTTAAGTTTCCGTGCGAACGCTCTAACCACTATGCCACGGGTAAATGAATATTTTCATATAAATATTTATTATCCCATTTTAGATACTCTAACTGTACAATTATCTAGAGATAAGAACTCATATGAAAAGCTTTTTGCAAACTAATTTTTCTAAAATATATTCAAGTGAGTTACAAATCAAACAAATAATATCGCCAAAAAGTATGCTATCTAGAAAATTATAATCTATTAGCAAATGAATTCATGCGAGTTTTGATTTAACTGTCAAACACATCGGTAAACAATTTTTGCCTTCTCTTTAAAATTGAAAAATCAAAATCTTTTGATTTTTGAAAATTAATTTTTCTATTCTTAAAATTAAAAAAAAAAAATTATTTTGAAATGAATTCATGCATTTTCATTAAAAACTTACAACTCACTCTAGGCAGAATCTGGAAAGAGTTTATCCATTTTTTGCTTTTTTTTCTTCTTTATATCTGCTTTAAACTGTATATCGTCATCTTAAAGACCAAACAACCAATCAGCAGTTTTCAAAAATTTGCAGGAGAGAAAAAAAAAAAACGTTATAAAATTGAAATTATTTGCAATATTGAAACGAAAATTATATATTCTGATTAAAATGAAACCAGAAGTATATATCGGTTGAGAAAGCTTTGTTTTTCTAAACACAGCTTATGATATGGCGCTTAGGTTATTTGAATTGTACAAATCTGAAACCAAACAAACTAAGTATTAGCAATACTAATTAGTATAAATAATTAAGCATTCCTTTGAATACATGAATATTATTTACATTAAATAACAACAGATATACATATGTATGCCCGTATTCATAAAAAATAAAATTGGTTTATAGAGTGCTTATTTGGCATATTTCTATGGAGTTATTGTCCAATAAAGAATTAATAAAACTGTTTTATTTTTTTATGAATACGGGCAATAGTTTCTTTTACTTAAAATTACACTCTGCAACAATATTAAAATTTTATCATGATTTTTGATGATTTATTTTCTTCTTTTACTAGAACGTAACGGCCTTCTAAAGTATAAATTTTTTATTTTTCCTAAAGTTTTTAATTTTTAAATAAAGTTATATGTATGTGTTTTTACAAAAAATCTATTTTTTATTGTAATGCTAATAACCTAATAAAAGGCTAAATTATATTAAAAAAATATTCCTTTAAATAAAACTACCACAAAAATTACTCAATAGGTATGGTATGTATCATAAAAGTAATGACAGTCTGCTGGAAAAAAATTTGCATACATATCTGTGGAATTTTGAAAAACGTCTTCTCTCGAAATAAGACAATTTTTCAAGATTTTTATAGTAAATATATTTTTATAGTAAAATATTTATTAACTTTTACATTGGGAAGTTAACCTGTAGAACTGTTTTGAAATTATTATACAAATATTTAGAAAAATACCATTGATTTAGAGAAAATTTCAGTATGAACTTATCAATGTCTGACAATTTAACAATAAATAGGCTGAAAGAATATTTTCGTTTAAAAGAAATTAGTTTGAAAAATTGTCTAATGCCGTTTTATTTTCTACAAAAAAATTAGCCTTTTAGTATTTAATGCCCGTATTCATAAAAACTATTTTAGGTTTATTGAGGGTTTATTTGACAAGTATTGCATAGAAATTTGTCAAATAAGTCCTCAATAAACCTAAAATAGTTTTTATGAATACGGGCATAAATTTATATTAAAGGTAATAAATTGCATAATTTTTTAATCTCTAAACATAGAATTTTATTATAATTTGAATTGCGAACTGCACAAACAGGGTACATATGTATCTACAACGGTGAAATGTAAATAAAATTTACGAATTCACATCCGCTGTGACTAAAATTTTACTAAAAAATGTTTATAATTCAGTGAAATTGAAATCGATTTCAAAGACAATTAATGCTTAATTGCACCAAGTATTCAAAAAAAAAAGTTTTTATGGTCATAGAAGTTATGTTAATGGTTATTTAGAGAATGAGTAAAGAATTATATCAACAACTTGTCGTATTTTTAAATTTTACTCGCTTACGGTTTACAGAGTACACCCGTATTTAAACAAATATGCGGCAGATCTTCGACTAGTTTGTGGAATTTTTTAGAATTTTCTCAATAATATTACACCATCCTTTTGACAAAACACAATAATTAAATACAAATTTTATTAAGTTTCTACAACATAGGAAAAGAAATTATTAAAATATAAAGCATGCATTAAAATTTGAAAGGTATTTCCAGCTGATTTCATTGGGCACATGTCTCAGAGTCGTCATCGTAAACAGTCGGATTGACATTATTGCCGGTTGGAGATATGTAAAAAGGACTTTTCATATTATTTACGTGAATTCAAATACAAAGTTTTCAATTTTTGTTTGATGATCTGTTCAATAAGAAATGAATAAGTGCTGTTGTTAACACAATAATCATGGATTTTACAAACCCGGACTGAATTAGGTAGTTTAAAACGGCGTGCACGGGTTGAGCCGTTTAATGGCTCCTCTACCGGGCTATCACTAATAGAGCTATCATTAAGTTCATCTGAAGCAGATGGCATGCGCCTTTCTCGGCTTCTATTTAAGCTACGATCCCTTGTTCTATGTCTCGGAATAGCACCCAATGCTACATCAAGACGTTGTTCCTGCATAGACTGTTCAATATCTCTAGCAGCATTAGCGGCCGCCAAATTATTTCTAATTTGTCGAATATTAATGACGGTTGGCTCAGTAGCTGAACTTGTTGAAGTGGAATCTGATGAAATATCCACTAGTGTATTATCAGAGACCGAACGACGAGTATCCTGTAAAGGCTCCCTTGGCGGACTATAACACATTTCATGATGAACAAGAGCTTTAGTCGTTCTGCGTGTTGGATTTAGAGGACTTCTGCCTGTTGAAGTACTTGGACGAGTACTACAAAACCAATATATTTTTATTAAATAAAATTAAAATGCATATTTTTTTTTTTGAATCACCTCATCATACGACTAGAAGAGGGCAAAACATCCATTTGACTTGCCTGTCCCAAAAAAAGTTTTTATTAAGTTTAATTTCCTAATAAAATGAAACTTACCCTCACTGACTGACGTACATCATGGTCTTCGTTTGCAGATAATTGCAAAGCGTTAAATAACTGGCGCATTTCATCTATATGCATACCTTCTTCGTAAGCTCCCATGCCTTAAAATAATTTTAATTTTTTGATTTGATTTAATTAGAATACATTTTTTAATTAATTTTAGATATATTACCACGCAAAATTTTTTCTAACTCTTTATGATCCATTTTCGATATAAAAAGAAAATTTGATATTCAACAAATAATTTAGTAACTCTCCTATTGTTCTTCGGCCTAAGTAACTATTTAATCTGTACATATGGGAATTTTTCATGTTTTTTTGGTCGTCGTACATACATATATATTTTATATACATACCTAAGTATGTATAGCACTGTAAGTAACGGTTCTTAAAAACACTTAAAGAATTTTATTTGTAAATTTCTTTAAATATGAATAATTGCTTAAAACGAACAAAATATTTATTACAGAGTATATCTATTTTGAAACATACATACATATGTATGTACGAGTATGTGTTTGTGCGAAAATTTGTAAACATTTTTTTCCAGTACAACGAGTAATTGGAACCAATGATATTGAATCAGTGGTGTTTTTTATAGGTAACATTTAGCTAAAATATGTATAACTTTCATGGCATTTAAACAATTGTAATTGAATACAATCCTCTTGAGCCACAAATTTTTTAAAATTTTTTTGCTGGGGATTATTTACAAACGAGTTTTGTTTAATCCAATAAAATGGGTGCATCTAATATGATAAGTATATTATAAAGTCAATAGTTTTATTGATGACGATGTGGTGATAATAAAGCGAAAAATTAAGGATTTAAACATAAATGTATTATTAGAGTCTAGGCTTTTGTGTGAACATTTGAATAAATTGTTTTTGCAATGCATCAAATTTCTTAATATGAAAGCTAATACATTAAAAAAAAATAAAGGCTAAAGATCTAAAGAGGTTGTTTTAATTTACATACATATGTTTGTATGTACATATCTCTAAAAAGTACCAGTTTTAGCTAAGACCCAAGTTTTACAAATTAGGAATGAAACTTAACTGATTTGAAAGCTATGCAGAAACTATACTAAGAAAAACAAGCCCAAATGCTAAACTCTAACGCTCGTATATATAGTGTGATTTTTTAAAAGCTATAGGAAAGTTTTTAAAAAAGAAAAACAAATAAAATTCAGAAAAATTAATTTAATGTTTGAAGATTATTTCATGCAAATGTCGACCGTGACTGCGCCTCAAATGGTCCGTCCACTATGTCCAATTTTTTCATACTCTTTCCAACATTTCGGCCGGTATTTCACGACTAAAGGCTTCAATATTGTCTTCCAATGCGTCAATTGAAGCGGGCTTGGCTATATAGACATGAGCTTTGACAAAGCGCCACAAAAAATAGTCTAAAGGCGTTAAATCGCACGATCTAGGCGGCAAATTGACCGGTCTCGGATCTTCGGCCAACTTTCCAAGAGTTCATTCACCAAAAATTCTACGTTGCGGTAGGTCGTTCGGCTTCAATTCTTGCACCAGCTGTATTTTGAAAGCCTTCACACCTAAATTCTTCCGCAAAATTTTCCACGTCGTTGAGTAACAGAGGCCCAATTGCTGCGAACGGCGACAAATCGATAATTGATGGTCATCATTAACACTGGCCGATACAGCTACGATATTTTCTTCATTCCGCACTCTACGTAAGCGTGTTTGTGGTTTAATGTCCAACAATGTAAATTTGGTGCGAAATTTAGTCACAATAGCCCGAATAGCCGTTTCATTGGGTCGATTAACTGACCATAAAATGGAAGAAGCGCTCGATGAACTTTCTTAACAGAGCACGAACTTCCATAACTCGAAAGTCTATAAATCGAACTAATTAGGTTGGCCATAAGTCGAAGTTCTCCATAACTCGAACGAAATACATGTATGGAGTTCCACAACTCAAAATATTTTGCTCGTTTGGTTTGTTGATGATTTTTTTTTTTGGCTTTTTTATTATTCCTTGTTTTTTTCCTGTGTATTTGGCTTGTATACTTTGTATTTTTTAATTTAGGGGAAATCCTTTCTAGTACATCATATTTCTTGAAAATCAAATTGTATTAAAAAATTAACAAACTAACTTGCAATACCACTGTTCAAGATTATGTTATGGTAGATAATGAACTTTACACAACTGGCTTTTTATATAGATGATGACTAGGGCAACCAAAAATATGCATTAGCGTCTCTTTTTTTTTTGAATGTTACTGACAAAACAACCAAAATATTAATTCATTTTAGGAGAAACTACGACGTTTAACCCCTATTTGTTACGTCATATTTTTGCATATTTCGTCATAAATGCATACTTTTGCATTTTTCAAATTTTTTCATATTTATATGGCATATTTTACAAATTTTTACATAGGTTAAATGTATTGTTCAAAATAATGATCATATACTGACACATTACTTAAGTATAATCGATTAAATAATAAGGGTACTCATGAAAACGCTTAAAACTAACATTGGGAAAATTGGCGAAGCTCCTTTTTAAACTATTGTACAATAGTTAATGCCAATTTGATAAAAATGTCAAAGCAAAAAACAAATTAAATACAAAGCTTATAAATTTTACATACATTTATGGGAATTAGCGTTTATTTTTCAACGTTGTACCTATTGGAGAAAAATTGTCATAATTGCACGATAGAAAAAATACCGAATACCGAGATTTTAAAACTAATAGGAATATTCTGTTTTGTAAAGTTTGTAATAAGCCAGTGTCAGCAAAGAAAATATTTACCATAAAACAACACCTCGGAAGTCAAAAACATATTAAGCTCAGTGCAAGAAATTATGCTAGGAAACGTTTGCATTCAAATTTGCATCAATTACTTCCATTGCCGAGACAAAGACAACCGCATTTGTTAAAACGATTTTTGTATTTGCTCAATTGTATTTAATGTAACAGTAATTTTGTAGTTGCGACAAATAGAAACTGCTATTGGGAACGATCCGAATGTAAATTCTATTTGCGGTAAGGTTAAAATCGTTTGCCATTACTACGTTTTTTTCTGTGTACAAAACGATTAAAAAAATTTGAAAAGTTTATGACTTTGTGGAAACGTTTCAGAAATGTTTTGTTTGTTTGCCCACTCTGGTTTTAACTTGTTTATTGCATAACAAACATACTTAAATGAAAATACATAATACTTAATACAAAAATAAATCTACAGCTCGAAGTCTCCGTAAATCGAAGTTTTTTTTTTTTTTTTGATAATGGTGATCCCAGTTATGGAAGTTCGACTGTATACAAAATCTAAATATATAAAATTGAATGTGTGTTTGATTATTTGTTTGTTTGTTTGTTTGTTTGTACCTTATAGGAGACCAAACCTTTACACCGATCTTCCTGAAATTTTCACAGCATTTAACTGGGACTCTGACATGATTAATAAGGTACTTTTTTTTCGACCACGCCCACTTTTACGCCCACTTTTTTAAAATTATATAATTGCTCCCATATAGTTTTTAACAGATTTACTTCAAATTGTATACACATTATACTCCAGGCGAGGTATAAATAAATATTTCTTACGCCACGCCCCCTTTCACGCAAAATTTTATTTATATATAAATTTGTTCCTTCCAACGGATTTTTTTATTTGGTATTCATTACATTGCTCTTAATACTGTTAACATCGCCACGTCACCGCCTTTAATTTTATTATATAACGAGGGGGTAGCGAAGCACACCGGGTTCAGCTAGTCTATTATAAAGATTAATAGCCTATTTCCTAATTTATTAAGAAACTCAAAACATTTTTTTTGCGGAGATTTTATTTCGACATTGTAGTGTTACATTTATTTTGCTTTGAGTAAATATATAGTATGTGTATGTGACGCTGTGTGACATCAAAGCACTATATGCATACGTGTTGAGAGAATATCATTAAAAAAAATTATAAAAGAAAACAAAAATACATTTAAGCTAAATTTTTTTCTATTTATTTTTTTTTTCTGTTAAGCTCATGTGAAATCAAGTGAGTTAAGCTGCTTGTCTTCTAACAGCCTGTGGTGTTTTTCGAGTGCATTTTAAACATATCACACAGAGATGATGACAATGTCTGTATGATGATTAGTATGATGACAATGAGGGCTTTTCTAAACAATATTGTGTGTGAAATTGTTTAAGAATGCAGGCCAGTAAAAAGGTTTTATTCTAGAATTACTTATGCAAATGAAATCAGCTTGCTAGAAAACTATAAATTAGGATTAAGATGATGATGAATGAATGAAATAAAAAAATATTCATAATTTTTAAAATTGAAGTGGTACAAAAGAAATATTTTTTCACGACTTCTAAATCATTACATGAATTAAATAATTTTATTAACATACATACATTACTGGCCATTACAACCCTGTGTCAGGATTACGGCCTATCTTCTTGCAGCACTCATGTTGTGTGTGCCAATTTTTATCCATGAGTAGCGGGATCTACAGTTTAAAGTCGACTCCGAACAACAGACTTGAGAAGTTTGTTCATGGCAATCAGTTACTCTTAAAGCTTTTGCCAGATGTCTGCTAAGAGGTAGTCGCCAAAATAAATATTTTTTTTTAATATTTCTTTGCTTCACGATGTCAGAGCCGGGGCTTAAACCGGAGCTCTCGTTTTAGTAAGCCAACACACTAACCACTAGACCACCATAACTACACTAGTACTTATACATATATCCTAGTAAATTCGTCATTTTCTTAAATTAGAAAAATTAGCCTGAAAAATAAGCTACAAGAAAGAATTAAAATTGTTTTTGTCACAATACATAAAAAACGCCTTTGTACCACCCAAATGAGTTGAATTCTCCTAAATTCTCACACAAATATTTGTTCTTCAATGACACGCTAAGACCCAAATAATGCATGTTTCGTATAAATTGCACTATTTCGTTATACTTATGTTGAACCCGAGATTTTAATACATTTTTGATATGTAATATTTTGCTGGGAAGTAATTTAAATAATGGTGAAAATAATCTCAAAAAAATGTCCCAGGGGAAAATGGTAATCAATGAGAAACGAGAAGGTAAAACAAGTAATGTATATTGTTGATTGCGGCAACCATTACGAGTATTCTTAACACAGATCATGTTCTAAGAATGTAATAAATGTTTTTATTGTCTCCCCGTAATAAATATTAGAATTCATTATTTGTAATGCATACATTAATTCTTTATTAATAATTTGAAGGAATAACGATAAATAAAGAATTTTCTTAATAACATATAGAACAATGAATTCTTTCTTCTGAAGACGTGGGTATACACATGGTAATCAACATTTACTTGTGTGCCACATGAAATTACCTTCTCGATTTCAAAAGTAATAAATTCTGAAGGTAGATATTAATTGATTATAAAATAAAGTAATCAATTTTTAGCCGCTGTGTGGAGTTAGGGCCCTGTTATAAGACAACTGCAAATGCCAGAACCGTCACTGTGCTCAAGTAATGGTGAAAATAACTTTTAAACATCTGTTGAGAAAAAAACACTGCATTTTAATTATAGTTTTTTTTTTATTTTTTTTTATGAAAACTTTTTGCCTGTATATACATACATTGTACATATAAAAAAAAAATAAAAACAAAAATAGCTTTTACTTGGTAGCAAAGTTCAACACGTTTTTAACAAGGAAAGTTTTTATCACAAGTTATTATGTGATGCACTTACATGTTCTCTTTTATTGTTTAGATTTATCAACGTGTTGAGTGTGGTAAAAAATAGAGGAGATAATAATCATTTTAAATTTTATTTTTTTATTATCTTCTACTGCTCTTTATAGTTTAATTTTTATACAAATATGTATGCACATACATACATATAAGGTTTTGATTTAAAATCTACATACATAGTATATCCAAATATATACATATGTATGTACTCATATTTCAGCATAACAAGTTAATTTGAATAATTATTTTTTATTTAAAAAAGTTTTTTATTTGTATACACAGTTGTAAATGAATAAATTTTTTTTTATTTTAATTTATTACAAATTAACTAAATTTTGAATTAATTCTTTTCCCTAAAAAACGAATTGAATGAAATTTGAAACAATTCATTTAAATTTAGCAAACTTGCATTGGAATTCATTTCCAATTCAAATGAATTAGCAAAATGAATTGCAATTCATTTCCAATTCGTTTGAATTAAATTGATTTTGAATTAATTCAAATGAGTTAGAAAAACGACTTCCACTTTCGTATTCACAAAAACTAAAATATATACTTACATTAAGTGTTTATTTGACAAATTTCTATACAATACTTGTCAAATAAGCTCTGAATAAAGAAGGGGCTTATACATATATAAGGTCATATAAGTTTTACAAAATTACAACTACATAAGAAGAAGACAGTCATTTTATTGCCAATGAAAATCAACAATAACAATAGTAATCATTTTGACAAATTCGTTTACATTAAAATCAGACTGAAAATAGAGTTGATCTTATTAATAGCGCTTGAATAAACCCATAATAATTTTCGTGAATACAACAGTAATGTTTTATAAATACCTGAAATTTTGTATTGTTCTAGTACTTTTTTTGTAGCAATTCATGGTTACAGTGAAACAATTGCCACCATACATGATAATTGATGAAATTTGTTATATGATGTAAAAACGATACTGTACGATACGATACGATACGATACGATACATGACATCCATATTCTTCGCATAAATATCTGTTGTTTCTGGAATGTATTTAGTCTGTAAGAACAGGATTAGGTGTAATACTGTTTGTGAAAAAAATTTATTATATAATTAGCATATTTTTAGGCATTCTTTAAAATATACAAATAACCCTAAATCTATGTAAAGAATTATTGAGGCTCAAGTTCTATTTTTAAATAATTTTTTTATTTATTTGTCGATATTTCGCTAGTCCTGCATGTAGCGTCTTCAGAATTTAATTATTTATTTATAAATTATTTTCAAATTTCAAAAACAGAAAATATATACATATAAACATGGTATAATCATGCTTACTTGGAATTGTCAAAATCTTATTCTTCTTCTTTGTTATTTATTTTGACGTTAAGCAAATTTGAAATTAAATTTTTTTCTTTGACAACAAATTAGAAATTAAAATTTAAAATTATGAAATGCAATACCAAATTATCAATACCAAATTTAGTTTTTTATTTTTGTTTTCAATATAAATTGCAAAACGTTTATATTTTTATTAATTTATTTATATTTTCCGACATACACACACATATACTCAATACAAATGATTTTTTTTAATACAAGTTGCATATTTAATAAAATATAAATTTTTACAATAAAATTTATCTATTCATTCAGGGCTACTGTTGATGCAACCATCCAATGCGCCATTAGGTAGCCTCTGGATAATTATATTTTACAACGGGCGAATGTATTATATTATTTATAAACTATTTTTTTACAGCACAAAAGTAAAATTTTCAACTTTTAAAAAAATTGTCCACAAAATAAAAAAAGAAGAGGAAGAGTTGGTTTACAATAATATATTTATTTGTGTATAACGGCCAACTACAGTGTTGCATTTATTTGACAATTCTAAGAGCAGTAGGGGTGCAAAACTACAGGGTTCTATGCTATTTCAAACTGGGACTACCTTATGATGATTATACCATGCATATAAAAGTAAAAAATTTTTTTTCAAACGAAAAAATTTTTTTAAAAACTCAAAAAACATTCTACCCAACAAACAATAATTACCATAATAAAATGAATAATATAAAAATGTTTATAAAATCATGAAATAAAGTAATATTAGTGTAAATATGTAACAAATTAATCAAAAATATTATTTGGAATATTAAATAATAAATCCAATTAACAAAATTTAAAAATCTATTTTCTGTTTATTAAATGTCTGTCTATTTGTGCTATGTTATCTGTGTCGGCTTTGAAGTTAATTATGTGTGTTTTTTTTCTACATTCAAGATAGAAACATTTCCAAATTTGGATAGTGATTGAATTTTGAACAATGTGCGGATAAAGCCGTCTTTTGTGAATTAATATGCCTTCGGTTCTGGTCCGATTTAAGTTCAGCTATTCTAGTTTTTAACTCATTCTTGGTCGTACCTATATATACTTTATCACAAATTTGACTATCATTACAGTTACAAGGAATTTTTATAAACTAAATTTGACTTGTTCCATTTATTTACCTTATTCCTTGTCTTGCTAAATAATCTTCATAAAGTACTTGTTGAACCCCTCGTTATAAAATAAAATTAAAAGTATTTATAAATTTTGCAGACAGTTGTGGGGAAAAAATGGGGCTACCCCACTATTTTAAATTAGAGGTAAAGACGTTAATATACATATGTTGTAAAGAAGTACGTGCAGAAAAGTACATGATCGAAATATATTATCATGTAATAAGTATTCTTCAGTCAAAGCTGCACGCTGTGAAAATTTAAGTTCGGATATTGTAGGTCCAGCCTCCAATATATCACAAAGAAACCCACTTTCCTTTTGGTACGTATATCTATTCACTCCAATACCATATATAGCAAATACTGCCGCCGTTGGTAAAAAATGCCCAAGATATGACGATTTTAAATTTTGAGTTATATGGGCGGTGCCATTCCCCTTTGCCCAATCTAAACTTCATATAGCCTATTATTCCTTCCAGAGTCACAGTAACATGCTGTAAAAATTTCAGGAAGATCGGTCCAAGGGTTTGGCCTCTTATAAAGAACAAACAAACAGATAGACAGACGGACATTAATTTTTATATATAGAGATTGCAATTTAGCGGCTCATTTCATATAAAAATCATGCATTATTGATGCACACGAGTAAGTGATTGTTTACAAGTTTCTTTTTACAAATTAAGTTACTGGTAAGCATCATTTTCTGCTGACGCCGACCTGGATAATGTGTGGTTCCCTCAGTATGGCGTCACGTGTTACACAGCTAACGAAGCTCTGGTTCTTTTGTTGTTTGTATTGGCAATGTTAATTAGCCGATTATGTAATTTGTCATCGTTGAACTAATTTCTTTGGAGATATTTAAAAGAAAAAGTGTACGCCAATAAGTTAAGAATAGTTCAAGAACTAAAGGATGAGATAGTTTGGCACATTAACCGCCATCGAATAGAGGTAGAGGTGTGTCACCAAAGTCATGGCGAGCATTTGGCTGATAGTTTGTTTCACAAACAATTCAATCTTAATGAAAAATATTAAGCTGACTTTCTGAATTAACATCTTTAATTTTAGCTGGACCATCCTATACATATAAGAGTATGCATGTGACAAAATAAAAGAACACTTTTCCTTATAAACAGTTCTCTTAAAGAGCAAAGTACATACATTTGTGATCACCTAACCAACCCACAATTTTATTTCATTATTTTAAAATGTTGCAACTTTTTCCTTTTTTTTTTTGTAGAAAGTGCTTGAAAATTGGCTGTATTAGAGATGTTTGTTAAAGTCACGTAAAAAAACTATCCAAATAAAACGCTGCTTTTTAGGAATAATTAAACAAAGTTTTCTTTTTTTATCAAAAGCATTATTTTATTGTTGACTATTTTAAATGTTTTATTTTTACTTTGTTATACAAGTATACATTTAAAGCAATTTTGACAGTAAGTTAAGTTTTCAACGAACTGTTATTCTAAGTTTTTATTCGGTTTGTGTTTTTATACAAAATAAAAAAAAAAACACAAAGTTTTTGTAAAGTGGCTTCTAGTTTTTCCGCGTAATTATAAAGTTTATTTAATTTAGAACAATTTAATATAAAATAGCAAGAAAAACAGCAGTCACAAAACTATATGGACAACACCTTTTATTAAATTTGTCACCACAAAAAAAAAAAAAAAAACTTTACTAAAAAGTAAGTACGTTATCAGAGAAAGAAAGAAATATAAAAACGGGATTAAAAAAAAAGAACAAAAAAAAAAAAGAAAAAACAAATAAAAAAAATTTTGCATCCAGTTGAAAGACTGTCAACATGTTCGTTTTAACCAACAGAAACACAAAAAAGAAAAGGAAAAACAAAATTCATTGTATTTTTAGTTTTTATCCTTTGAATCCAACTGATTTTCCAAATAAATGCATCAAAGTTTCCTTAGTCTGCGTCTTTGGTACGGTGTCAAGTCACTTGTGTGTTTATTTTTGCTTTACCGTACTACCGTCTTATATACGAGTAAAGAGATTTAAAAAATGAACTTTTTTTTGCTAAAGACTAATAAAACAATTTTTTTCCGATTTAACTTTAAGTTTTTTCCTTAGTGCTTGTACAAATACGCTGGGAGAATTACACATAATAAGATACAAATAAGCACACACAAGTGACCTCTTAAAATTGTGAGTATTCGGTAAAAATAATGCATTTAAAAATTATTTTCAATAAATTATTTTTTAAAATGATATCATATATTTTCAATTCTTAAAATATTGCTTGGATTCTATTCCGTAATTCTCCTAAGCTAAGACGCAAAACTGTTGTATTTGTAAATCCAGCTTTATGTTAGAATATACAAAATTAAGAATATTAGTGATGATAAGCATAAAGGTCTTACATCACAATACACATTCAAGACATACTCGGGGATGGGTACACAACAACAGATTAACACACACGATGCATATAGAAAATAGAAGAAAAAATTAGAAAACTATAAGTACTTATCCGATCTAGCAAACCGGTATCTTTTTATATTCAAATAATTAAAAAAATGGATGTGGTAAATATTTGATGTTAAGTTTTTATTTTTTTTATTTGAGACTAATACACAGAGGTGTACCCTTACTAAATGCTGTGCAATGTATTGGAACTTTTTTTTTGGAAAGGACAGTACATATATATTTTTTCTTATATTATTATTAAGCGCCTTAGGAATGAGACAAATTGCTGTGAATTGAAAGGCCAGTATCATACCTTCACCCTTGAATGATCAACAGCAATTGCCTCATCGTTGCATGTTGATTGTGTGGTGAGTGCCTTCGCTAAGTAGCTTTCTTTATCACCAAATGCAGTTATTAGTACAATCGATGGGAATAACTAAGAACAACTTTAACATTGAGAATACATATGTTGGAGTTATTAAGCAAGTTTCTAACCCCTTTTCAAGAAGTTTAAATACACACTTACGTTCACACTGGAGTCCTGACTTTTCAGGCTTGACCGTTCACACCATGACTCGGGGGTTTTCAATCTAGAGTCACGACTTTTCGGGCATGACTATTCACACTATGTCGCAATGGTGGTCACACTTGAGTCATGACTTTTCACACCATGTCGCAATGGTGTTCACACTATGCTGCTGATGAAATTAACGCTTGCTTAAAGTCTTCATCTTTGTGGAGGTTCGATAAGCTGTTGAAACTTTCCACCAACATTCGGGTTCTGTTAGAAAGTGATCTATATGCTGAAAAGTTCTCCAAACAGATACTCAGCATTGGAAATGAGTCAATGTCAGCTGATGCAATTGGATTGATAATATTGCCAAATGATTTCTGCCATTTTGTGCAGTCAAAAAATGAACTGATTAAAAATGTTTTCCCTAATATTGCACAAATGCATAAGTCCCTTTCATGGTTAAGTGATAGAGTAATTTTAGCAGCTAAGAGCAAAGATATCAATGAAATAAACATCACTATACAATCCAAGATTGCTGGCAACTTTGTTACGAACAAGTCTGTGGATACTCTTACCAGTGAAGAATATATTGTGAATTACCCGACGGAAAGTTGCACATAATCTTTAGTTGAAAGTTGCAGTCACCATCATTATACTTCGCAATATTAATCAAACAAGTTTGTGCAATAGTACAAGACTTGCTATCAAAAGATTGATATCGTATGTAATCGAAGCCACTATTTTAACTGGAAAATTCAAAGGAAATGATGTGTTAATTCCACTCATCCCACTGACTAATAACGATATGCCATTTGAATTTAAACGACTTCAATTTCCAGTCCGCCTTGCATTTGCAATGATTATATATAGGCTTATAAACCATTTTAAAAGAATCGAATATTTCGAGTACTCTACAGCACTAATAAATTTGTTACCTTTTTGTTACAGATCCTATAAAAACACTGGCAACAATTTTTTAACTGCAAGATATGTATAAAAACTATTTCTGTGAGAAAACTTTCCTTTTGTATGCTTTTGTCCAATATAAAAAAGTGTTTGTTTTTTGTATTTTACATAGTTGACATTTGACCTGAATAGTTTTTTTTTTGCAACTTTTCGCTTTTTTTTTTTTTTTTGTTAAAATTCTTACTTTTGCCAAGCAAAATTGTTTTTGAGCTTATCTAGTTTTCGTGCGACATTTGCTTTTCTATCTATGGAATTGAATTTGACTACAGGGAGGGTGTTTACCTGCAAATTTTTTTTGTATATCTATTTGAATACGAGCATGTATAAATATTTGGTTTAAAAAAATGAAAAATAATACAAATTAAAGTAAAATGTTGCATTCATAGGTAAGGGAAGTGATAATGCTAACTTTACACATCGTCTATGTCTTGTAAACAATTTGTAAGCGATTCAAACATTTTCAGACAATCTAATGAAAATACAGAAGTGAATATAGAAAGTGGCTGGGATAAGTGCAGCGGTAGTCAGCAGATTAAGGATTTCGTGTTTTTTTTACTGTCGCTTTGCTTGTGTGAATTTATTATTGGATTGACTTTAAATTGTTACAATTCATTAATATGTGTTGCTTTCGTTTTATGAAGTTCAAATTAATTATTTCATTAATAAAATTGAGAAATTTAAGATTTTTGGAAAAATAACTTATTTGCCTATAATCTACATAAATTGTCCAGCTGTAAGCTAGTTATGTTTCTATGGTCGGCATAATATTTTTTAGTTAATAAATAAAATTCAGGACAAGTTAAAATGTATTTAAAAACTCAACTACAACAAAACTGGCATCAAAAGCTATAAATCATAAACAAATTATTATAAAGTACGCCGACTACTGCCCCGCAAAAAATTTTTAAGATAAGGAAGCATTAAATAAAATTGAATTGTTTATTTTTACCTTAAAGAATCCCAAATTCTACATGGTAAAGCATTGTTTTGAATTGTTTATACAATTTGCTTACTGGTTGCAAAATCTATTCTTTTTTACCGGCTCATTTCATATAAAAATCATGCATTGTTGAAGCGCACGAGTAAGTGATTGTTCACAATTTCGATGTTATAATAAAATTTCGGCTATTACTGTTTTGTAGTGCCATTGTTTTTTAGTACGAACAATGTATATATAACAGATATATCATTCGAAGGAATGTCAGAATAGAATGTACAAAGTAAGTAAGACCGGTAATTAAAGTGAATTGAAATCAACAGGAACTTCGACATACTGTTAAATTGCTTCAAAGAGGAAGTGATTGGATTTAACGGAAAATTTACTAGCCTGCAGTACACTAAAGGAAAATAATGTTCATGGGGTACTTTGTACGCGAAAAGGGAAATACTCTATGACTTAAATATTTATTTATTTTATTTTTATTTAAGTATTTATTGTGGAGCCTTCAGCAACAAAACTCAAGTTGTATAATACCAGAAGTAAAATAATAGTAAAGTGTAATTTTTTAAGAGCTATAGGAAAGTAAAAAAAAAACACATAAAATTCTGAAAAATTAATGAAATCTTTATTTGAATCGATAGTACGGTCCATATAATTTAATGTTTGAAGATTATTTCATGCAAATGTTGACCGTGACTGCGCCTCAAATGGTCCATCCGCTTAGTCCAATTTTGGCATACTCTTTCCAACATTTCGGCCGGTATCTCAAGAATAAATGCTTTAATGTTGTCTTCCAATGTGTCAATTGAAGCAGGTTTGGCTGTATAGACATGAGCTTTACCATAGTCCCACAAAAAATAGTCTAAAGGCGTTAAATCGCACGATCTAGGCGGCCAATTGACCAGTCCCGAACGTGAAATAAAATGTTCACCGAGCTCTCCTCTCAATAAGTCCATTGTTACTTATGCTGTGTGCCATGTGGCACCGTCTTGTTGGAACCACATGTCATTCAAGTCAAGCAAAGAAAAGTTGTATATCGCTCACCGGCGACGAATCGATAATTGATGGTCATCATTAATACTGGCCGCTACAGCTGTGATATTTTCTTCATTTCGCACTCTACGTAACCGTAGGTAAGGTTTAATGTCCAACAATGTAAATTTGGTGCGAAATTTAGTCACAATAACCCGAATAGCCGCTTTAGTGGGTCGATTAAACTGACCATAAAATGGAAGAAGCGTGCAATGAACTTTCTTAACAGAGCTGCTTAAACCAGTGTTGCCAAAAAGATAATAGCTAAAAAATCACTTTTCACAAAACAAACAAAAATGTATAACTAGCCTTCTCCAACATCACACAGTCAAATAATAGTCAAGACCTTCAAAAGTAAATCAGCTGCCTTTGCCCGTTCAGAATGTTTAAGGTTCTGTTTTAGAAAGTTAATGTAACAATGGAAAGGGTTAATTTATAAGTTAGTTCTTAAAACCCATCCTTATATTTGTTTTTTATTGAGCGCAATACTATTCATGCTGTGCATTGTATTGACATTTGAAGATACATAATATTTTTTCTTGACGATAAGACAAGTTGCTAGCAATTTTATCACTCAAAGGCCGGTGTTATACCGTTACTCTTGAATGCTCAACAATAATTGCCTTATCTGTCGGTTGATGTTGACTGTGAGAGGTGCATGTCTTCACTAAGTAGGTTAGTTGTTATCTTCCCAGAAGGGGAAAGATTGAATAATATTTAAATATTTTCTACAAAACATTATTGTATGAATTTTTGCGATGACGTTTCCACTTTTGCAGGCATTAAAAATGAATGATGAGAAGTACAGCGCCACCTTCTGAAAGATAGCAATTAACCTACATAGGAGACGCTAACCACTTATAATTACCATCCAACGACAGATGGGGCAATTGCTGTTGATCATTCAAAAGTGAAGGTATAACATTGGACTTTAAGTGATCAAATGCCAGCAAAAAGACGCAAATAATAAAATCTATCTACATACTTACTTCCACATTTCAGTACAATGCACAGCATGAGTAGGGGTTTACCCCTAAGTATTGGTATAACAAAAAAAAAGTTTTAGCAAATGGTTAAATTAAATTTTAGAAATGAGAGGGGTTACTTTGTATTTCGATTGGAATCGAAAATCTTACGAATTCGTAAAAGTTTGCTAATTTACGAAAAATTTTCGTATTCATTTATTATTGATTTTTCGAATGGAACACTAGTGAACTATTACAAAATGTACTCAAACGCAAAACCCGATTTAAAGTACTTCTGCTTATAAAGTACGAATTCGATAGTGACAACCACTTGCCAAAATCTTTGGAAAATTAAAACTCTATAATTTTCAATTACACTCATTATCTTAAATTCAAAATTTTGTTTTTTTTTACATGTCCACTATGTAACTTTGTCGAAAATATTGTACATCACCTGACAACCAAGTGAAACAATCTACCTATAATTTAACTTCAGATTCAAAGTCAGCCCTAAATTTGCTTGCAGTAAATTGTTCAATTATTATCTCTACTATTTCCTCCTTAATATCTGAATTCGTTTGTATAATTTGTATTTGGTTGTTAATATTTAAATAATTATTTTACAGAACTTTTTTTTAATGCTTTTATTAAAATGATTTTTAATTATAAATATTACTTACTTTTAGAATAAAAACTTTATAAATTTCCTATTCCTAAACACTTTAAGATAAACTTTTTTAAAAGAACATAAAGTTTAATTAGATTTTTCTTCAAATAAAATAGAAAATACAACATACATTGTATGTATGTAGTATGTATAAACGTTAATAAACAATACAAAACAACACTTTTCAAATTTATCTGACATATTTTTAAAAGATCTTAGAAACTTCAGCGACATTTGGCTTTTATCAAAATTTAGGCTGTCATTATTGTTTGCGACAAAATATTAATGATAAAAAAGAAAAAACGATGCTCTGTTTATAAAACTTGAAAACTTTTGTTTCTATTATTCAATAGTTAGAAAACAAAAATTAAACAAAAAATAAGCTCAAGTACATGTTGTAAAATTTTAACTTCAAACTATTAAAGTGACTGACAGACAACCACTTTTTCACTCTGTGCAGAGTCCATTGTATGGAGTATAAAACTTGACTTGATAGTCCTTAAAAAAGTAAAAAAATATTCATAAACTGTTACTGAAATTACAAAAGAAAACTATAAATGATATTTTTTTTTGTCTTGCCTATGGTTATAGAGTGTGATGTGATACAAAAAGACAAGATGCAACACAAGCAACCAGGCTAGTTGTCTCTCATTACTCATACAGTCTCGCGTCTCGCCCTCACTTGCATTATTGTCTGTAGTATATACTTTAGGGACTCTTGTATATGTACATTGTACTGCATACTCTAAGGCGTTAAAAAAACTTAAAATTTTATGAATTTTTAGATTTCCTATTTTGTTTTGTTCTATTTTTACTTGTTATGTACATAAAAAAAAAACAAAATTAAAACTCTAACACACAAAACAATATTTTAAATGAATATAATTGGTAGAAGCTTGTAAATATGTGTCATTTCACTTGAAAATAAACTAAATTACTGGGTGTATGTAGACTTGCTTTTGAAAATACAATCACTCATAAATTAGTTTCTGTGTATTATGCTATGGAAATGAATTTGTTTGTGGTAATAGTTTTGAGTAGAAGATTATTATGATGCAAATGACAATATTTAAAATGTATGTGTAAAAATTGTGTAGTGCGTATCGGTGTTTGCAAAGTAGTCTACACAACAGTTACGTGTTTTCAGAAAATTTAGTTTTTAATTCCCTAAGTGTTGATAGTAAGTGAAGATGTTAAAAGTCTTGTACCATAAATTCATTGTTCTATACCTCAGAGAATTATGTTTGAAAAAAAATTCAAATAAGTTGCTATGATGTAAACGAGCAAGACCAAAGACGTATTTAAAATTCTGTATGACTAAAAATCCTATTTGATAGATAAAGGCAGCAACAATACGATAAATAATTAATTTGATGTTGTAAAGCGTTTTGTTCTTGTGCCAAATTTAAACTTTTACAATACAAAAGCTTTACAATTATAATATAACTGATAGTGTTTCGTATATATAAATGTAGTTCCTCATTTGTAGGCTCTCAGCTTCTAATTTAATAACTTACAATGAAATGAATGGGAAAAATTTTGTAAAACATGTAAAATTTGACTGGCCTCTTTTAATACATACAGGGGTTTTCAAACGGGACGCTACAAAAGTAGAGTCATGATTGCATCCCGAAAAAATTACTGTTTGGTGCGGGTTATGGGTCGGCGGCGTCATTGGGTCGTACTTCTTTAGTGAAGATCCAGACCGGCACGTTACTGTGAATTGGAATCGCTACCGTTCATTGATAACCGAATATTTTTGGCTCCACTTGTATGATATGGACTTGGAGGATATGTGGTTCCAACAGGACGGCGCCACAAGCCACACAGCGAATGTCACAAACAAATTATTGGAAACCAACTTTGGAGAGGGTGTTATCTGACGAAATGGTCCAGTCGATTGGCCGCCTCGGTCGTGCGATTTGACGCCGTTAGACTATTTCCTGTGGGACTACATCAAGTCTATGGTCTAGGCCAACAAGCCAGCGACGATTGATGAACTTCGTACAATTATCGAACATGAAATTGCGGCCGATTTATGCTTGAAAACTGTCGAAAATTGGGTTCAGCGTATGGACTTCTGATATATAGTTAAAAGTATCTCTCAATTGATCTGTCGGAGGCAGGTGTTATATTTACCTTCACCATTGACTGATCAACAGCAATACCTCCATCTGTCGGTGGATGTTGATTGTAAGTGGTGAGCGTCTTCACTAAGTAGGTTAGCTGTTATTAATCATAGAGGCTGGTGCTGTACTCCTTAAAAGCGGTTGGACACTTGAAGGGGGGTTGGGGACCTCTTACATTTAAAAAAAGAATAATGGAGTTTTATGGCTATGGAAAAACCTGTGCACAAACAATAAAACAAAAAAATATATTAAACGTTGTTAAAACTAAGTTTTGGTAATAAGTAAGTTGGAAAATCCTGAAGAAGAAGAACTGCATTTAGTCGTTTTGAAATTTATGGAACCAATTTTCTGTATTCTGAAGTTCTTACTGTTTAAAGCATTTCTTTTGATGGTACGAGATTACATGAGTACGTATTCCTTTTTCTATTAAATCCCTGCTCTGTTGGTATTTAAGTTTGGTGATTGCGGTGATGTTTTCAGTTGTTTTCTTCACAACAATCAAACCCTTGTGTTGTGTGCGGTATGTTTTCGGTCAAATTCGGAGTTATTGAAAATGAGAGAAGCCGAATTGCGATGCACACTGGTTCAAGAGCGGCATTAATTCATTTTTTTCATGCCTTCTGATCTACCTGATTTTTTTACAGTTTATAATAGACAATCTAATTATGCACCAAAAATATTAGGCTTATATCTTTATTACTTTTTCGTCCAGAGACGTTCAAAGTTGATCTAAGTGAATGCGTTTGAAATGACCGTATTATATATGCTACATTCTATCGCTTCATGCTTTTAAAATACTCTTGTAATGACACTAAAAAGATTTGTTTTCATACAATTGAAAGTTTTTTATGATATATATGCAAATACAAAAAAATTTCAAATTTAAAAAAAATAATTTTTTTTACTGCAAAAATTGTCCAAAAATATATATTTTCTCCAAATTCTATGGATTGCATCTTCTGAGCTCCAACGAGCTCCAGCCAGATACTTATATCAAATTAAAGCCTGAAGTCTCAGCTAATTATTTATTAAAAATTCAGCTGCCCGTTTTTGCCCCTAAGCAATTCCGGTTTATAAAACTAAAATTAGTTAGGAAAAATCTTCTAAAATTAGTTAGGAAATTTTTTCTTCTTTCTGTTGCATACTCTTAGGATTGCACTTCTCGCGCAATAGATTTTATTGCAACCCGGCCATTTTAAGAAAATTCATAAGTTTGTTTAACGATCTGTAAAAACTTGTGGATTTTTTTGGGTAAATTCAAAGAATAGGCTTTTAGGGTTCATTCGGTTCCAGTAATATAGCCGGACCTATCTTTTATTTAAAAGAAAAACTGCAAATTTTGAATCTTAGAAGGCAATTTAATTCGGTCATATCTCCTTCATTTCATACGCTATCTAAACAACTTTTTCTACGAATTATAAAGGAAGTGTTGTATTTCAATAAAAACTGCATTGAAAAGTTATCAATTAAAATATCTGACATATACAAGCTACTGAACTGTGTAAAAATTTTCCTCAGTTTTCGTTTTACAATATTTAAGTGACTTCAGTAGACTTTTTCTAAGAACAAATATTTCTTTTTAATCAAATAAATTATGATTTTCTCTCAGTGAAACACTCTTATTTGGAACGGAATTATTTGATTTGTAAAATATAGTTTTAAAAAATCGAATTTTAGTCACCAAAATACCGCCTACACAAATTGCAAGACGGTGGGATGGGCGTGGCAGAATTCAATAAAACTTGGTATGCGTCTTTTGTTTTTTCTAAGAAGTATATGTACTAAATTTTAAGACTTTTGCTTTTATACGAAAGGTTTTATGTGAAAATATCCATTTTGATTGTATGGGCGGTGGGCGATGGGTGTGGCTGATTTTCATGAAACTATTTTATTTTTATAATTTAGTCAATATAATACTCTGTGCCAACTTTTAAGTTTCTAGGTCCACTCCTTATATTTTTTGCACAAAAATTTATGAAGCCGAACCAGTGTGCGATGGTATTACAAACCAGCACAATGCTCATGACCAGTGTCTTTGACAGAATTCGACCCGACGACGACGTCTGAAGAAACAGGTATATAGTTCGTACGTAGATTGATATTTCCTAACTGATTCGCAAAGCAAAAGAATGTGAGAACTCCCGGTTCCCGGTATTAATTTTATGAAAGTTATTAAGTATTATCTAGTAAGTTGTTCATCGGCAATAGAAATGGATGAATAATAAAATAATATTCATACAAAAATATTAGTTTGGTTACCTACTTTACCCAAGAGTTTTCATGTTGAATAACCAACTTCCCCACTCTTCAAATAGTGTAAAGAACAAACAATAATGTTCACAATTTAGTATTGTTCAGATTTTTCATTAGATTTTTAATAAATAATGTAAAAACTATCTAAAACTGTGTGTAGATGAGTGTAGAGCAAAATCCTCAAACTTTATAATCAACCGTATTTTATTTAGTCATCCTTACATCGTTCGCCTTTCTGAAGCACGTCGTTCTGTATCTTACAATGTGGTGTGTATGTTGTAAATAAGAGTGTTGCGTTGTATGTACTATGCTTTGACAAAAGAATGAAGGCTTTGATTCTTGTACTTGTGTGTAAAGTATAGTAGGGTGTGTCATGTCAAAAGTGGTTACATTAACTTAAATCTGATGTCAATCAAAAATTAAAAATGCAAAATATAAAGGCAATCTTCTCTGTTTTTAAGTTATTTTTTTTTGCATTCTTAGTGTTTTTTTTGTTTCTTAACAAAGGCACTCCTTGCTAAAGTAACTCTTCTTTATAATGTTCTTTTTTATTCTTGCTTTCTAACATTCTTTCTGTGCTCTTTGCCCATCAACAACATTAGAATTATTTTGCATTTTTTTTTTAGTTTTTTGCTTCAACAGGATGTTGAAGATTCACTTTAAAATTTGTAAAAAAAGAAGAATAAACAGGGAAGGCTATCAACATGCTTCACAGTACTACACACACATGTAAGTTAAGTTAGTGTAAGCCCAAGTAAAGCTGAAAGTGTAAGAGTCCGTTTGTGTTTTAACAACTTTCAGCAACAAAAATAACAATAACAAAAAAAAAAATAAAGAAACGTAAGCTTATCTTTTTACCCTTTATATTGTACAACACCATAAGTAAACGCCTTCATAGTGTTTCTAACTAAAATTGCATTAGTTTTTGTTTCTTTTTAGGATCAGCTCTATATATGGTGTCGTTACACATACTTACATATACACATACACTTACCCTACAAGGTATGGAAAAAGAACTAGAAACCAAAAAAATAACGCTTTCCATCGACAAAAAAAAATTATATTAATGAAACAACAAGAAATGTCCGAAAAAAATTGAAAACTTATGTAGAAACAAGCACAACAACTCTTTGAAAACATTATGTTGGAAAACTATTAAGAAAACTGCTGACCTATGCGTGTTAGAAAATTCACAAATAGCTCCATCACTCTACACTTGTTACCGAAACGAACTTGATTTTACTTACATATGAATACATATACATACACGTATGTACATATTTTTTTCACTTTAGATATAAAGCAGATATGCACGAGATTCGGTTCTATATTACCATTATTTTAATATCCTTAGAATTTAGCAGAGTTGTCAATTATTGAAGATAATTTGAGGCAATCGATAGTAAATTAAAAATATATTTGTAAATGGAACAAATTAAGATATATTTAAATAAAAACTATTTTTTTATACCAATACTCAGGGGTAAACTCCTACTTATGCTGTGCATTGTACTGAAGTGTCAAAGTATGTACTTATATAGATTTTATTATTAGGCGCCATTTATTTTTGTCTATGAGACAAGTTGCTGGTATTTGATCAGTCAAAGGCCAGGGTTATATCTTCATCTTTGAATGATCAACAGTAATTGCCCCATCTGTCGTTGGGTGTTAATTATATGTGGTGAGCGTCTCAAAAAGGTGGCGCTGTAATCCTAATCATTCATTTAATATCCGCCAAAGTAGAATAGAGTGGAAATTCCAGGAAGGGGTTTCTTGGCGATTAACAACATGGAGTGGGGAACCTCTCATTTTTAAATTATGATTTTTAGAAAAACCCATAATTTTTAGTTTTCATTTTGTCCTTCGCTGGGATTTGAACCTGAGCTGTTTGAGTTTTTGCGCCAGAGCTCTAACCACTATATCAGTTATGAATAGAAATAAATCAAAACACTAAACTTAAAAAATGCTAACAATTGCCAGAATGATTGAAATCTTTTCCAAGGAACGATTAAAGACGAATACATACATACATACATACATACATAACTGGCCTTTACAACCCTGTGTCAGGATTACGGCCTAGCTTCTCTCAGCACTCATGTTGTGTGTGTCAATTTTTATCCATGAGTACCGGGACCTACAGTTTAATGTCGAGTCCGAACGACAGACTTGAGATGCTTGTTCATGGCAATTAGTTACTCTTAGAGCTTTTGCCAGAAGACTGCTGAGAGGTAGTCGCCGAAAGAAATATGTTTTTCATATTTCTTTTTTTTTGAAGATGTCAGAGCCTGGTGTCGAACCCAGGGCTCATGTCTTAGTAAGCCAACACACTAACCACTAGACCACGGTGAATACATCTAAATATTCACCTAACAGAGGGTTAATATCTCTGTTAAAAGTATCATTGCGATTTATCGATAAACCTATTAGGTTTTACGTCTACCAATAATATAGAATTTATTAAGAAATCCGGATCAATTATTGGCCTTAAAATATCAGATAAAATAAAAGACCACCGAAAATTTTGCTTGGAAACTATATCAGGTGTAAACATTTTTTAAAAAAAAAGTTCTAATTGAAGATTGATTTGCCGCAAATAAATTTAAAGAATCAGGATTTAGTTTAGGTAACGAGGAAGTCACAGGAAATATCAAAACTTCTGTGCTGGTATCGATAAGAAATTTGTAATCTTTTCCTTTTTATTGCATGATTGAATACACTTAGTAGCTTATTTCTACATATTGAAAATAATCCATCAGCATGATTTAATTTATTTACCTGAAACCGATCTTCTTGCATGAGACTGTTGAAAATTACGATTAATGAAATGGTTCCCTGTTAAAATGTTAACTTGTTTCGTTAGTTCATAAATTTTTTTTCTCCATATTAGGGTAAGTTCGGGTAATATTGATTACCAGTTAGTATTTTTGATATTGCTATTACAATATGGGGAGGCACTTAAAAAATTCTTTTCTCATTAATTGATAGATCAGTTGCTTACATTTTGTATCACCACTTTTCAAAAGTTTACAGGAGAAGCCAAAAACGTTATAAAATTTAAAATGCTTTCAATACTTACTTACTTACTTACTTACTTACTTAGATGGCCATAACAACCCGTTAACGGGTTTCGGCCTGCCTTAACACTAGTCTCCAGGCGTCTCTGCTAAGCGCGCGTCTTCTCCAGTTGGTCACACCAATTGATGACAGGGCTTCATCAACCTGGTCCTGCCAACGTAAACACGGTCGTCCTCTACGCCGACGTCCAGTGACCTTCGCATCGAAAACTTTTCTCGCTGGAGCAGATTCATCCATCCGAACAATATGGCCGAGCCAGCGTAGCCGCTGGATGTTAATGCGCAGAACAACGCCCACATCGCCGAGGAGCTCATACAGCTCATGGTTGGTTCTAATGCGAAACTCATCGCCATGCCTTAGAGGACCAAAGATCTTACGAAGAACTTTTCTCTCGAACACTCCCAAGACTGCTGCATCGGCACAAGAAAGCGTCCATGCTTCCGCACCATAGAGAAGCACCGGAAGAATAAGCGACTTATAAAGTGTTAATTTCGTCGCACGAGAGAGGTCTCTATTACTAAACTGCCTACTGAGACCGTAGTAGCACCTGTTGGCCATTGTGATTCTTCGCCTGATCTCCAGACTGACATCATTCTTGCTGGTAATGGCGGTGCCAAGGAAGATGAACTCCTTGACCACATCGAATGTATAGTTGCCGGCTGTAACCTGGGAGCCGATGCGATTAACATCCCTACTCGTCGACAACATTTACTTCGTCTTGCTCTCATTTACCGCCAGACCCATTTTTGCAGACTCTCGTTCAATAGCATTAAAGGCTGCGGTGACATCTCGCTTGGTATGCCCCATGATGTCTATATCGTCTGCATACGCAAGGAGCTGGACACTTTTGTTAAATATAGTGCCATTTCGATGTACACCCGCCTTTCGCAAAACACTCTCCATGACGAAATTGAAGAGGTCGCAAGATAAGGGATCGCCCTGTCTGAAACCTCGCACGGTATTAAAAGGTTCGGAGAGGTCTTTTCCTACCTTGACGGAGCTGCAGGAGTTGCTCAACGTCATTCTGCACAGTTTTACAAACTTTGCAGGAATACCGAGCTCAGACATTGCGGCATATACGCGATCCCTTATCGGGCTATCGAACGCCGCCTTATAGTCGACAAAAAGGTGGTGAGTGTCGACTTGACTTTCATGGGTCTTCTCCAGGATTTGGCGCAGTGTGAAAATCTGGTCAATGGTGGACTTACCAGGTCTGAAGCCGCACTGATAAGGTCCAATCAGTGAGATGGCGAATGGCATTAGTCGTTCGCACAGTACCTTATATGCGATAGGGAGAAGGCTTATACCCCTGTAGTTGGTGCATATGGTGGGGTCTCCCTTTTTCAGGATGGGGCAGAGGGCACTGAGATTCCAATCTTCGGGCATACTTTCCTCCAGCCATATTCTGCAAATGAGCTGGTGTATGCTCCTAACCAGCTCATCGCCTCCATATTTAAAGAGCTCAGCGGGCAGACCGTCAGGTCCAGCCGCTTTGTTACCTTTCAGTAGCCGTATGGCAACCTTGACCTCTTCATAGCTGGGTGACGGGATTTCAATGTCGTCGTCATCGATTGGATCCGGCACAGCATCTCTAGGGGCGGAAATTGTGTTGTCATCGCCCTGCAGTAGATTAGAGAAGTGCTGTCTCCATAATCTCAGTGTCCCTTGTGCATCTGTAACCAGATTTCCCTGTTCGTCTCTGCAGGAGGTTGCGCCGGGATTAAAACCAGTAGTAAGACGCCTTATCTTTTTGTAAAAATTTCGAGCATCATTCCTACTCCTGCACATCTCGATTTCCTCACGATCACGCCTTTCTTGCTCCCTTTTCTTTCTTCTAAACAGGCGCCTTTCTTCCCTCCTCTTCTCTCTGTACAATTCCACCGTTGCTCTTGTAGTGGTGGACTGCAACGTTCTCCTATAGGCAGCGTTCTTTGCTGCAGTTGCCTCACGGCACTCTTCATCATACCATTGGTTTCGCCGGGGAGGACGCTCGAAACCAAGAACTGCTTCAGCAGTGGTGCGTAGTGAGTCAGAGATGTGAGACCACTGTCCACCAATACTTTCGAGAGAGGATGGGAAGCCTTGGAGCTTACTAGAAAGACGATCGGAAAATGACCTAGCTGTCTCCTGTAATCGCAGCTTTCTGATGTCCAGCTTTCCCCGAACACTAGAGCGTGCCGTATTCGATGCGCATATGCGTAATCGCATATTGGCTGCGACAAGATGATGGTCCGAGTGGATGTTTGGACCTCTAAATGTTCGCACGTCTAGAATACTGGAAACATGCCTTCCATCAATCACAATGTGATCGATATGGTTGTTGGTAGATCGATCAGGAGAGAGCCAGGTGGCCTTATAGATATCGAGATGCTGGAATCTGGTGCTACAAACTACCATGTTTCGCGCCGCGGCGAAATCGATCAGTCTCAAGCCGTTCGGTGAGGTGGAATTATGGAGAGTGAACTGTCCGACAGATGCTTTCAATATTTTAGCAAAATTTTAAAATCTTATCACTTTCTGGTTTTTTGCATTAGACATAATCAATAAAAAAGTTAATTTCCAATTTTTTGATGATACGTTATTCCGCATTTTAGGTAGACAAATCTTTTGTCCGTAATTTTTAAAGTATATACTTCAAAAAGCATAACAAAAACACGTGGTGGGTATTGTGAACACATTAGACGAATTTCAGTTTATTTTAGTAGAAAGACAATTTCAAATTTAAAGCTGACTGTACTACTAAGTGTACCCTTGAACCTAAAAAATTTAGGTGTTTTTTGTATATACATATACGGGATCAATTAAACCTACGAATTTAAGACTGCACAGTACTTGTTTAAAAAAATAATGACAACTTACAATCACAAACAATCAGTGCTTGATTAAAGAGTCAAAACTGCAGGAATAGATAAAAAATCGTATCTGGTGTTAGTTTTTATTAGACGGATAAGAACTTATTAACCCATATATTTCCAGTGCCCCATTTAAGGTGCAGTGGGTTTAATAACATAATCAACGTCTATTTTAATTTTTATCGTTAATTCTTGTTATTTACCGGTAATTTAACCTAAAATGAACATTTGAACTATTCCGTTTTTGATCAGAAGAACAAGCAAATGATGCTCATGATTTTTTGTCTTTTACAAGGTACATAGTTCTGAGCTATTTCAAAATGAACGGAGCTAAACTGCCAATAACAATCAAGAAAAGGATACATGATACGATAAGACTAGATCAAAAGGGGCACTACATAACTATAATAAGAAATGAAAGGCAAATAAGATGCTATCAATACCATAAAAATACCAAGTTTAAATGCAGCAAGTGTGGAGTTGGTTGATGTATAAAATTAATTACTACTGAATTCACTTATTTTGTAAAAACAAAGATCCATAAACATAAAATAGAGTAGTAATTTCTTTACAAAAAAACCATAGGAATATATTTCCAAAGCCAAAGTGCGCTTCCAAAACTCTGTCACCAAGTAAAATAGAAAAATTATTCAAATATTTTTATTTGTTTTAGGAGGTACTTATTAGAAATTGACAAAAAAATTTTTTTTCTTTTTCCCTTTTGATATCTTGGGCATATATTTGTTAAGTCAGTTTTGCTATATCTCATAGTCCACAATATCCAAAATTCATATATTATACTTATGATGAATTTTTTAATGTATACGAAATTTTGTCTGCCATAGGCGATAAATTACTCAAAAATTCGCTACTTACATATAAAATGAGATGCATTTGCTTTGGTAAACGTTGGATTCACAAATTGTCGAGAAGATCTTCTGATATTATACTAGAAGTAAGTCATCTCGCAAAGAAGTGTTGACGGCTTTTTTTCAACTAGTTTTATAACCCGTATAAGTTTTTAATTTAAAACTGTTTTTCTTCCGAATAGATGAAACAATCTTGCAGCCGTTTTTTTTTTCAAGTTTCATAGAAATTACTTTTTGGGGTTGGAAAAATTATCCGATAATTGTATGAAATTCTGTTGCATCTTATGTAATACAAGACGCAATAAAATAATGCTTGCGTTGCCTGAACAAACCCAAAGGAGGCTGCTTTCCGTAACATAATCTGTGCTCCATAACTTAAGGGTCATACAGTCAAATCTGAATTAGTGCATTGAGCGTTTATCAAACTTTTTCATGCCCACACAAATTGTATGAAGCAAACCAAAATAGGGCGACGTCAACGCTTTGCAACAATTTTGACAGAGTGTTAGAAAGTGAAGTTAGATGCAGTTTAACAGGATGAATTTTGTTATTGCCATTTTAGCTGTAAGTAAATAAAAGTAATTATAATAAACAAAACCTAAAGGCACTCGTTAAGAAAATAGTTTGCACTAATTTACATTTAACAAGAATATATTAAAAAATATATGTACATACATATACATACGTATAAACAATATGTATATATAACTATACGTATACATATTTAGGTGCAGTTGAATTCAAATAGGTATTTGCTACCAAAGTTTTGCGTGCTACTTTTTACTTTCAAAGTTTAAATTTCTTTTTTTTTTTTTTGAAATTGGTAAATAAGTTTTAAAAATATATTTTTTCTTATTCTTAACCCTCATCTGCTCTTTGCGTCGAAAACGACGCATACCCAATACGATTTTTGAATTTTTATTAATATGGTTAGATAAAAGTTCGTGAAATTTCCTGACTTTGTAGAACACATAAATGTGCATATTTAGACTTATTTTCGTATTATAAATTTTGTTTTTTTTTTATTGTATCTAAAAAGTTACGTTGGCTACCCTCATGCGTCGTTTTCGACACATATGAGAAAGCGTATGATTTTTGGCGGGCAACTTTGTTTTTTTACCAATCATTGTGTTTTTTATAGGTGATAAAGTCATTTTTGTAAACAAAATATATCAAATAAATTAAAAGAAGTAAATAAAATATTTTTTAAGTGAAGAAATAGGAGCTCTTCTAAATGAAAGTGATGCTGAAAATAACTACAGTTTTTCTGATGTCAGAAATCCTGTAGTTAGTAGTAGTGTAGTCTGCCACAAGGTGGTAGGTTTAGAACTGAAAATGTTATCGATCTTCTGCCCGCCGTAACACGAATTGCATCTTGAAAGCGTATTTCTAAGGTATACAAATGCATTTGCCAAGGCTAGGTATTGCGACGATTTCTTGCAAACTGATTCCAGTTTGTTACCAGCTTTTTTCGATACAGAGTATAGTCGTATTATATTAAGGGCAATTATGTCGAAAAACACTTTTGAAGATGTCAATGAAGTTATTTCATTGGATGATGATATTAGCTTTTACCTTTGCACAAATCAACATTTGCATTCACAAGCAATACGAGTACAATACTTGTTTGATATATTGGTATGGTATTATATGACTGTACAATTTTACAAAATATATTGCATAACTCTAAAAAAGTTGAACCCGGGGATTAAAAGGTTGCCAACAATTATGAGTTATTATAACAAAACCACAATTTTAAATAGTTTTGTTACTTCAATATAGACTGTATCGATAGGGTCGATAAGATGCTTTCTTGCTACAGTTGTAGGAGGATGATGGCTGTATTTGCGAATATATTCGACATGGCTGCATTGAATGCCTTAATTATTTTAAAAAAATTAATTCTAATTGCCAACCAATACATAAACTTACAATAAAAAGTAATTTTCTAGGGGAAGCCGGGTTATCCATTGTATGAAATATAGAACAGGAAAGCTACGATCAAGTTCATTTGTAAATTGCCATTATTGAATTGCCATTTTTATCATATGCACCGAAGAGATCAAAAGCGTTCCTTCACAAATTAAAGGAACACAAAAGTGTTCGATATGTTTTGAAAGGAATTCTACTTCAAAAAAGAACACGCATACTACTATTTGTTGCTTTTGTGCAAAAAGTGCATGTAAAAACATATATTTATAACCAAAACATATGTGTTAAATGCATTGATAATAATTCACTCTAATATATAATAAAACTAAAATCAATGTTTAAATATTTGGCAAATATAAATACTACCAATTTTTAGTTTTCTCATGATGTGTGTTTCTCATTTTTCTACTAAAAACAATAAGAAATATATTGTGCGTCGAAAACGACGCCAGGGTAGACAATGTAATTTATTTTGAGGAGCAGATGAAGGTTAAAAGAAGAAGAAACTTAAAAGTAAAGTTTTTAATAAAGTAACACTAATTTCAAACTCAAGACTTCTATCACACGGTCAACGATTTGCGTTTCATTATATTTGTTGCCACTGTATTACGCCCTCAGTGATTGCGTTTTTGCCTTAGAAAATGGAAAATGAAAAATGTTTGAAAGTGTAAAAGTATATGGTGTATAATTGCTGAAAACGGAAATTATATTATGCGAAGGAATATACCCGAACACCTCGCCATTGTCTATTGACTATTGTTTGAAAAATTTACACAAAAAGAAAAAAAAAAATAATAAAAACGGAGTTAAAAAAACAGCAGCACAGAACTTGAATAGAAAAACCTGTAATAAGGAATTAAGTAGAAATTTTTCATTATTAGAAAATATGTTGCAATATATTTAAAAATTCTCTTTTTTTTGTTTGGTTTTTGCTTTGTTGGTTCTTTCTTTAAATAATATTTTTATGGTACAAGTAATTAAGATTTTTTTTATATTACATTTTTAATAATATCCTCCTCTTTTTTTATACAAGGTTTTCTATTCATTTTAATTGGAATTCCATTTTATACTCTTAATTTTCTTTGGCTGTGCATAACTGTTGAAGTTTAGCTTTTGTTTTAAAGTACAGTGCAATGAAACTTCAATAATATTTAAAAATTTAAACTTAAAGCAATTATTTAGCATAGTATTTTATACTTTAACTTTTTTAATTTTAATTATAGATTAATTTTTTTTGGACTGGAAGCCTTCTTATAATAAACTATATAACTTTGTAAGAAATTAATCATGCATTTTGCAAATATTATTCATATTTTAATATATACATAATAAATATAAAATATAATTGTTTATAAATTATTAATAAATAATTAATATTAAATAAATATCTTTTTAAGCAACAATTATTATAAATAATTAGATACTAATGACATTCGCACCACGATCCTGAGGTACACGTTTGAAAAGAACAGACTGCACTGACCAGGAAACCATCCATTCTGCTACCGTTGCGACTTGTTTTTTTACCTTAACTATGATCCAGGGGGTCACTATTCTAGTCATACCAATCTTAAGATGTGCCCTATAGTGTTATTAGAAAAATTTTTAATTTTTCTCTTACTTTTTCGATATTAATTGTATTTATATTATTTTTTAAACACATGCATATGTATGTATATTATATTTATGTAAGTACTTAGCTTCCCAGTTGGCACAGTCATCGTGCACGACATTGTCGTCAAATATGTCTTTAAAACATGTTACAAACGCTTGTCGGCAACATCGCGCGGAGGTGTTCATGCACGATATTTTGTAGTTTATTTCCTTGAAGTTGCCAATGATATTGACATCACGCTTGTATGGTTCATACAATGTGCGGAGGCGACAAGCTCAATGACATTATCGCTCAGACAATCGTGCACGATTTTGGCGACATTTGTTTGAAAATGTCGCTGATGAATTTTTCTGGCTATCGTCTATGCGTCATCTGGGATAGTGCAATCATCCTTGAGGATGTCTTTAAGACAGAGCCAACTGGGTCGTTGTCTTACTTGTACAATCAAATTGTTCCCAACTATATAATTTGTATACTAGGGGTACAACCAAAATAAGGCTCTATCACCACGCTGTAGCCGATGTTGTGCTGAAACCGAAAAATATTTCCTCAGGTCATTTCGGAACAAAAACGTTCCGCGTCGAAGCTGATTTCTGAAAGCCCTTTAATATTTTATTTTTTATTTTTTAAAAATTTTTTATTTTAAAATTATTTAATTATTTACATTTCTTAATGCAATTATATGATTATAATCAAAATCACAATCTAAAAACTATCTTTGTTAAGTAAAATTAACTTAAGATTAAGAGTTCGTGTTGAATTGCATTGGGGGAAAAAATCTTGTACGACTTTGATGGCGCGTTCTGCACAAATGTTGCTGCGTTGTGTTTTTGGAATTCTTGATTCATCTTTCACTTAATGTCTTAGAAAGCATTTCTGAGCATTAGTAAAGCTCGATAATGATTTTTTTTAAGGCTTCGAAGTTATTTTTATTGTAACAATGGTCTAAAAACCAAATGTTGTATCAAGGGCCACATATAAATTCGCATATTGAATATAATTTACTACGATATTTTGTAATTAATATGTAAGCTAAAACCGCTAGAATTGCTCTAGAATTCCATCTAGCGTTATTAATCGGTGGTATAGTTTTAAAGTTTATAAATGAAAATTTATTGTGCTCCATATAGTATTTAAAAGCCTGTCCTAGTTCATATAAATATTGCATATCATCACGCCAACTTCCTAAACTAAGTTGCATTTGACGCGGAACTTTTTTTAACGATTTTGGAAATCTAAAGATGCAGTTCTTATTGTTTTTTTATGCACTACATGGTATGGATAGGGCCATTTTGATATTTTCAAAAATTTAAAAAAAGTTGTATCCCTATTGTATACGATCATCATCAGATCAATGTCCAATTAATCTATAATACATACTCGTATAAATATTGTGTGTTTGTACTTCATGTACTTTGACAACATAAAAAAATTGTCAACTAAATTCTAAAAATCTCCCTTGGGTATATGCTCAATAACAGTGGTGATAAAACACAAGCATACATTAAAACTCTGTTTGAGGGTTAGGACCTAGCTTCTAGCAGCACCCATATTGTGTGTGTCAACTTTTATCCATGAGTATCGAGACCTACAGTTTACAATCAACTCCGAACGAAGGCTTTGAAAAGCTTGTTCATTGCAATCAGTTACTCTCCAAGCTTTTTCCAGAAGTCGCCGAAAGAGATATTTTTTTCATATTTTTTTAGCTGGGGTTTGAACCCGGAGCTCTAAGAAGCCAACACATTAACTACTAGACTGCGGGGACTACTGTTGTGTTTATTTGGCAGTCGCGTGTCCATATTAAAATTTCCATATCGTCAATATGGTATTTCTGGGATTAAAAATTAAAAAATTAAAATTAAATTAAAATCTAGCAGTTATGGTGTCTTATAGACAAAACTTTCCTATCATTTACTCCTATTTATTGAAGAACTTTCATAAGTTTGTCATGTTTTATGGTGTAAAAAGTTGTTTATAATTAACAAAGCAATTTACAACTTTTAACTAAAACTCAGGCACAAAATAAAGGAGTACGTTTTCTAAGTTCTTCTCTTAATCCAAATGGGGCTTTTCCCATTGCTTCTTTGTGTTCTTATATACTCTTTAAATATACCCCAAGTACATGCAATACGAGTACTAAGTTTATTAGTCTAAAATTCTCTATAGCATATTGCATTATTAAACATTATACTTTTAAGAATAAGTTTTTTCTAAAACAATAAATTAATTATTAAATTTAACCAGAATTCTTTGTTTATAACAAATGAAAATATTAATAAAAAAAAACTTAACAAACGTAATAATTTCTATGCCAATCTAATTTAACAATGAGTCTTTAGCTCTGTACCAGCAAAAATGTTTTGTTGTTTACAAAAATTTTTAGTAGAAAGATCCTTAAAGCGCTTTAAATCAATTAATTGTTTTTTTGTGTAGTTCAAATTTTAAAACGCGCAAAAAGCCTGGATACCAAAACTAGAGGGCTTGTTTGTGAGGGTCACTTTTATTTACTTTTTTTTTGTTTTAGTTTTTCGTACATGTCAATAAGAAGCAAAAAGCGCGTAAATGTTTTTCCTGTACATATTGCATTCAAAGCCAACTATGACAGTGAGTTTCCTCAACATCAAGTTTCCTTCCACATCAAGGATGTTCATACTCGAACTGTATGGAGCGCAAAATAAAAGCAAAAAAAAAAAAAGAGAAAAATTGAATTTACGAACGTTTTATTGCCACCTAGCCAATGGATAAATGCTAAGGAAAGACATACGTTGGCCCTACATATTGACACAAACGTACATTCAGACATACAAAAAATGCAATTTTGTTCATATTGCCCTCTTAAAGTAAACATGTAGAGGCCACAAAAAATAAAACACACACACACATACGAAAAGGAGAAATACATACAATTGTATGCGTTAATACTCTACACTTAAATGATCTGCACTTAAGTAGTTTTATTTTACGCTGAGTACTTAATAAGATTAGGATACAGAAGTAAGTACAACTACAACAGAATTTTGTAAGTCATAAATACTTTTGAATTTGAATATTTGGCTTTACAAAATGGTCATTAGTGTTTTATAAAGTGTGGCGGCCAAATCTGATTTTTGTCAGTTAATAGTTAATCTGTAAAAACTGTATAGTAGTGCAAAACAAAATGCGACAGTCAAGTCAATTGACTTTTAAAATTTGCGCTCTTTTTTAATGCACTTTTAAAAAAGATGTACGAATGTCAAAATTTTAGCTTGGAACATTTTTTTAGTTTTGAGTGTCAAACTTGACCAAACGCCAATGAAAGTGATGTATTTTTGTTGATCATTTCATAGACCAGGTGTATATTGTAATATAATACTCTCCATTACAGTACGTCTACACGCAGTACGAATGTTAAAAATTATTAATTATCTTCTAAATTTAAGCTCGGTGTAGTGTCACAAATCAGGGTCTCTGGTGGCTCGTGTAGACGTTGTGCTAACTGGTTTCTAATAGAGACAAATTTTGTTTTCAAATGTTCATATAAGATTTAAGTATGTTGAAACGAACAATACGTTGCCAAGATTTTAAAAGATAAAAAAGAAAACCCTTGGCTCCCAGTTTTGCCAAAGTCAAAAATCATTCCTAGGAAGTTCATACGTTTTAGAAATTTTTTTGTTGAGATCTTGGGTAAATTTTTGTAGTTCATTGTTTCCTTAAATTGTAAACGGTTTACTACCTATAGACCTAAACATTTTCCTAAGATCTCAATAAACAAATTTCTAAAACATATGTATGAACTTCATAGGAATGATGCTTAACACCGTTCAGGTAGCGCTTAAGTAGCCGCAAAAGTAAAAATTACGGGATAATGTTGAAAGGGTGAAATAATTTGATATTGGACTTATTAGAGTATCGAAACATATCAATGCATCGGGAAGTTATATGGGTACGACAGCACAGGTTTTTAAGGCAAAATAAGGTATTATTATGGTAAACTCTCCCTATCTTCTTATTTTTCTATGACCTAGCCCAGGAATAGTTATTATTATTTAAATTGCGACAGAATTCTTCTTCTTATTGATCAAATAGATTGGGAATCGGTTATCGGTTATAGTGATATATGTATATTTTAACCATTGTCTGTGTGGTCCATCTGTAATGTGGTAGCTTATGCTTATATATTTATTGCTTCTGGAGTGTCTGTAGTTTTCGGTTCTTAAATAAATTCCAGTTCACTACTGTATGCTCCGGTTGGCTATGTAGGTCGTTGCATTAACAAATCTGATTTTGAATTTAGGGTTACATAGTTTTGCTAGAGGAATATAAATATGGTCACTATGCACTGCGGCATCTCGACGGGTCTAGGCTGTTTGATCTTCAGATCGGCAGTTGATTATAACTGAAACTAACCTAATGTTACCATTAAAACTTTAAGTAGGGTACTTCTCTTAATTGACCCAAACTGTAGCATATTCTTTTATTGATATTTCTGTACTGTTCTGTAACTGTACCCACAAAAGAGGCAAATGTACACAAAAGAGGGAGCCAACTTAACGAATGACCATGTAAATATTTTGTGCATTTAAATAGATGCAATAAAAGAAGAAGAAAAATGAAAATAAAAATTTCCCCTTTTATTTATACCTGTTCAATTTTGTAGTAGTCCTGTTGACATTTAAAGTTTTTTCTTAAAGCTTATTTGTTATTGTCCTTAACAATTAAAATTGTGAATGGGCTAATTTTTTCTTCTGATAAAAAAATTATATTTTATATGTATATGTATGTATGTTTAATGCGGAACAAAACGTAATTTTTATTTTTTAAATTTCAGGTAAATTATTGTAAGGGTTTTTTTACATTGAGAAAATGAATGAAAAATTAATATTTATATATAAATAAAAAAAAAAAACAAATTATGTTTCGTCATTAAATAATTATTGTAAATCAAAACTTAAATCTGTCAAATGGTATTTTCTTGCAAATATGGGGTGCAGGAAGGTATGAAAGGTTTTATATAAAACTACGAGTCAACACGCCAAATTATATGCTACACTTAGAAACTGGGCTAGGAATTCTTTATGAGTTTACGTTAAAGATGCATTTCAATTACATTTATCGTGTTATAAGTATGCTTAATACCCGTCTTCAAAAAATATGAGCGAATTACGCGTTATGAAATCAACTGCTTTTCTGTAAAAAATGGATAACGTTTGCTGAGGAAAATAAAGTTCAAATTAACCTGCAAAATTATAGCACTCGGAAAGTATGGCAGCGTGATGATTTATTTAGCTGATAGAGAGCAATCTGTACAACAGGCAAGCAGCAGTACACAAAGAGATTGCTACAGTAAACTCAATTATCAGCTTGGTGAAATAAATTATGTTAATGATAGGTACGATCAGGTCACTATAACAACAATTTTTAAAACCAGAAGAGAACTTTTAAAATTATGCTATACTTACGTAGTGAGAAAACTCTATGCTCAGTTTGTAGTCTCAAAGTCTCAAAGGCGATATCATACACTTTATTGGGGAATGTCCTATTTTTTCTGAAATTAAAATTATAAAGCAAAAACCCTTGCAAATACAGAAATATTTAACATCTTAAACAATAAAGATTGGACGAAACTAGCATCATACATAAAAACTACGTTCTCCTCTAAAAATAAGATAATTGAGGAAAATTTTTAAACATGCCTCTCTAAATGTTGCTTACGTAAGGTTTCTCTTACAAGTTATAATTACTTACTAAACAATAATTTTTGTATTTGCAAAACAACGGAACTTCAGATCAACGACGCAAGTCAGATCGTAATATATTTATTTACTTGTTCAGAATGTGTATTTATACTTATGTATATGATATACATATACCTATATCTTATTGGCTTATAATATTAATAACATTGTTAATGAAGTATTTATAAAAATTAAAAAGTAAATATAAATTTTTCTACTACTACTTCTACTTCTTCTTCTGCCAAGTTTTGGGATACATATGTAATTTAACAGAATTTTGTACAAAATTTTTTACAATATAATAAATTATTTTCCCAAATATATTTGAATTTGAATAAATTTACAATAAAAAAACGTAAAACTCGAAAATTTATTTTGCAAAAAAAAAAAAAGAAAAGAAAAAAAAATTAGGAAATCTACAAAAATTAATGGTTTTCGGGCTCTACCAGATAATTTGGTGGTTTCATTGTTTAACAATTCGTTGTGCGACAGTTTATGTTAAACTGCCGAGTTAATGATGCCACTTCAGGTTTCTAGCACTAAAATTTTTAAAATCTGCAATCCGTTTTTGGCTGTTTATCTCCGAAACTGGACAAGATATCCGAAAAATAATATGTATTTGTATTTGTGTTAACTTAAATATAGTTTTTAATTTTTTACAAATTTAGTAATTCATTGAAATAATAACATGCTCATCTTGTTATTTTAATACGAGCTTAGCTTAAATTTATTTAAAAAAAATAACATTAGTTGCCACTACCAATCCATGATTGAACATTTTTGTATTTTTTTTTATTCAGGCGAAAATAAAAATCAACAACATACTCGTATCCTTTTTTTTACAATTGCAAAAGAGTATGTGACAATATAACAGTAGGGAAACTTGAACAATATTAGCTTTATAGATTTTTTTAAATCACGAGTGTGTGAATGCTTTACTGATAAAAATAAAAATACATTGTGTAACTACATATTATATTTATTTACAACCAACAAAGTTTTGTGGTCAGCAGCTAACTGCGGTTTAAAGTGGTATTTTATTTTATAATACAACAAAAAAAAAAAATGAAATAAAAAAAAAATTCTTAAACTAACAGGAAAAGTACAAAAATAACAAAATTTGAATATTTCTTTTATACAATTTACTACTCGATTGCCTTGTATCGAAACTAAGTTTGGTTGCCTCTAATGAGAATGAGAAAAGATTAATTTTAAATTAAATAGAATATAACAAAAAGCTTTATTTGTAGTCGTTGTAAAAACGGTTAATCTATTCAATTGCTTTAGTAGCAGTTCCAAGGCATATAAAAGGATTTCGCAATGAAAATTTGAGTTAAACAAAAAAAAAATTGTAATGTGGTGATGATGTTTGGTTTTGAATATGCACAGGACACAAAGAACTTTGATGAGACTACCGTAGCTGGAGTCGAAAACAATTGTTCAGTTTGGCGGACATCATTTCTTCTTTAATTACCAAAAATATTCATTGCAGTTAACTTTGATCTAATTAAAGCGTTTCTAACGAAACAAAAAAAAAAAAAAAAAAAACAATTTTTTTTTTGTATATAAAAAAAGAAAGATAAGAAAAATCTTAGAAATCAAAAGTTTAGATTTAACTTGCAAAGAAGCAGGCAAACTATAATAAATTTCAATAAGTTCGAAAATAAAATGTTTTCGTTAATTTTTTAATACCGGCAAAAAAAAAATCAAAAGTATTTTTAATTCCTTCAAAATCATATACGAGTATAATAATATTTGAAAGTATGTTTAATCAACACAACCACAAAATTAGAAAAATGTTTAAAGCAGTAGATCGATTTGTGGCCAACTGTTTTAAGTGAACGAATGTTTTGTACACAAGCAATGGTTTGTATCTCTTAGCTTGATTCCGCTTATATATTCACTCTGATGGAAGTTTATTAAGTTTTAGAAAAAATCGGCCAGAACAAATCACTTGATACGATTAACAGAGTGAATAGACTTGTAACTTTTGATCAATATTTATTTATTTATCGTATAGTATAGGATTTGTCTTCGCCTTTTAAGACTTAAAGCTAACATACAATAATTATGAGTTTGACATGAATATTTTTTATTTGTATTAAATAAGCAAACATATGAGTAGTATTAATTCAATATTTTAATTATTATTATCAGAGGATCTCCTACTGCTATGATTCCTACTGTCTAGACCTGCATGACCTGCAAAGAGAGGATGCTTTTCATTCTTCTATCGTTCACTATAATTCCGCTCCAGGCATTTAACCCACAGAAGGAAGGTTCAGGCTCCATTCTGGCTTGCTTCTTTTCTGGAGAGTTAATCCCGCCTTTTCTTTTTCTTGAATTTCTCATGACCACAGCACAGAAGAATCTGAGCTTATTCTCCATGACCAGCTGGTTTAATTTCTTCACACATAGTCCCATTTCCATTCTCGGGGGATCAAACTGTCTCGTTGACCCTTATTGCTCAGTCTAATTAGTAAGCCATTCTGAAAGCTGTTGAATTTCATAAATCCATTCTCGGGGGATCAAACTGTCTCGTTGACCCTTATTGCTCAGTCCAATTAGTAAGCCATTCTGAAAGCTGTTGAATTTCATAAATCCGTCCAAAGAATAATCAAGAATTATTAAATCGCTTAATCCTTAATCCTTACCGTCGCCGTGGTCTAGTGGTTAGTGTGTTGGCTTACTATGACATAGGTCCTGGGTTCGATTCCAGGCCCCGACATCTTCAAAAAAAGAAATATGAAAAAAATATTTCTTTCGGCGACTACCTCTCAGCAGTCTTCTGGCAAAAGCTCTGAGAGTAATTAATTGCCATGAACAAGCTTCTCAAGTCTGTCGTTCGGAGCCGACTTTAAACTGTAGGTCCCGGTACTCATGGATAAAAATTGACACACACAACATGAGTGCTGCGAGAAGCTAGGCCGTAATCCTGACACAGGGTTGTAAAGGCCAGTTATGTATGTATGTATGTAATCCTTACCGCCGTGGTCTAGTGGTTAGTGTGTTGGCTTATTAAGACGAAATATCTCAGCTCCGACATCTTGAAAAAAAAAGAGAAATATGAAAAAATTATTTCCTTCGGCGACTACTCCTTAGCAGTCTTCTGGCAAAAGCTCTGAGATTAATTGATTGCCATGAAAAAGTTTCTCAAATCTGTCGTTCGGAGTCGACTTTAAAGTGTAGGTTCCGGTATTCATGGATAAAAATTAACACACACAACATGAGTGCTGGGAGAAGCTAGGCCGTAACTCTGACACAGGGTTGTAATGGCCAGTTATGTATGTATGTAATCCTTACCGTAGTGTACACTGATCTGTTTATTACTACATTGTTAAGCGGAATTAGGTTATAAAGACTTTTCAATATAGCTGTGGGGCAAGATTTTAATGCACCACTTATGCTTTGGTTATTTGCACACTGTCCTCGCTGTCCCTATAATGGCTTTGCATGACAATATTGGTTTGACCAATATGATGCACATTCATAAGAGAATTCACTTAATTTTTTGGTCTGGAATCCTCTAACACTTCTTTCAAAGAGTTTTATTTTTCAAAAGAAAGGCACTATTTCTGATGAAAATTGAACACACGTTTTTCCATCTATTAATCGTGCACTTTACTCATAAGCCTATAAGCCATGATAGACTATATTCAAATAATTATTAAGTAAGGTCACACATCTACTTTATTGGAAATTAAACTACTTACTACTTAATATTTGGCTGATTATTCAGATTCTTTTCAGATACAATTTTAGTGTCACCAGAGTCACCGCAAGAGTTTATGTTACTTTATATGTAATGTATTTATCTGTCACTAGTACCTTAAAATTTCAAATTTTACTTTTCTAGATATCGCTGGACACTCCCATATTAAATATCTTAGCCACTTTTAAAAGTTATCCCATTCTACAGTTTTTTTATTAGAGGTTATTGTTGCTTATGTCAATGTAATTCTGTATTTAGCCAGACTACAATTCTGAGTATAAACAGCCACAGTTCGTGAAATGATCCTCCTTAATTTATTCGTAAGGTTTTTTTTTGATATCGATAGAGCTAAAATCAAGTTTGGCTGGTAGTAAGTCGTTAAATGTGTTCGTTTACTACTAGGCTCTTGAAAGGATATATAAATGTCCTTACCATTGCCAGTGTTGTCAGATTAGGGGATTTATCCCCAAATTAGGGGATTTTTTTTCTGAAATGGGGATAAAAAAAATTCATTTGGGGATGGGGATTTTATTGGGGATGATCGAAAAGTTTGCGGCGATTTTTAAAAGTTGTTTGCTTGCTTAATTATATATTATAAACACGATGAAAGAATTTCAATAGAATTTCAATTTTCAAATCTATAAACTTGTTTAAAACTCATATTTTCATATAAAATTTTTGCAACGTGTGCTCTTGGTTTGATTTATTTTCTCATATAAATAATAACATCTCCATATAATTATGTTTCCGCCACCTTCTTTAGTATTAGAGGGTCTTTTTACAGCTAAATTACTTCTTTCGTAGATAAACAGGACATTTATTTAGAATTGAGGTAAAATAGATGCCGTATACTATACAAATATTTCAAACGACATCATGATGTCTTATGCTGAATATGAAATCGCACAGCGATCACTATTTCAACAATATTACGACCTGAAACACACACCGAAGCGAGCAAAAGGTTGGATTAAAAAGAATGTCGTCAAGGCTTTAAATTGATCTGCACAGTCTCTAAATTTAAAATTTACATATTAAATAAAACATATGTACATACATGAAAAATAATTAATGCAGTTTGTTTGGGGATTTTTGGGGATGAACTAATAAAGGTTTTGGGGATTTTTGGGGATATGAATTTCGAAATTGGGGATAAAAACTGAAAACTATCTGACAACCCTGACCATTGCTTAAACTTATGTATTGGGGACCTAAACATTTAAATGTTTCTGAGAAAACTTTTTTCTCGGTATTAAGAAATACTGGAAACATGAGTATGTATATTTATTTTAACACTATGTAAAAGTCTTTAAGCTTTAACTCTATTATATCAAAATGTAATATAAAGGGTGGTTAAATTTTAAGGGCCGATGTTAATTTTGAACAAAATAAATTTTTTTTGGAAATTATTGTCATTTCTTTTTATTATGATAACTTGTTATGGTTCAATTATATAAGGAATGAAATATCAGCCAAGTGCCAGCAGCAATCTGGGCGACACACCTCCATCAGATGATCCAAATTTTTAATGACGCTGAGTCATAATTGAGGTTCTATGCCGTAAATGTGCCGAATTATCTTATCCTTTAGCTGTTGAATTATTGCTGGCTTATCGACATACACCTTTTCTTACAAATAACCCCAAAGAAAGAAATTCGAAGATATCAAATCATATGACCTTGGCGGCCAATTGACATCGCCACCAGGTGAGATAATACGGCCATTGAATTTGTCTCGAAAAAGAGCCATTGTTTCGTTAGCTGGGTGGCAACTGACACCGTCTTGTTGAAACCACATATCGTCCCAACTATATCTTCTAATTTAGCCTATTAAAAGTTAGCATTTACATTTGAATGTCTATTTTCATAACAAGCCTGAAAAATTTTAACGCGTTGTTGGATTGTGAATCCTTCTATGATTCAACTTGAGTTAGTCTGAAATTGAGAAATGTCAAATGAAATGCAGAAAAAAGCTTAAAATTTAGGTGCGGTTCATAATCCAACATCGGCCCATAAAATTAAACCACACGATATAACCTTCTCAGAGAAAAGGCTCATAAACACAAACTTTTCTGTTTTATTTTCATTATTAAATCTGTACAGCATATACATATATACACACATATGTTCATTTCTTAGAACGAAATATTTATGATGCAATTTCCTTTGTCACAATTATGTTATTCTTTTTCAATAATTTAAAATCAATTCCATTATATTTTGTAAAAATGAAAAAAACTGTTGTTTCATTTCAAACATTATATAACATTTATGGCCTATTTTCAGCTGATGTAGAATATAAAAAAACAACATAATGATTCATGAACATTATTATATAAGTTTAATGTTTTTTATAAAAATAATCACCCAGCAGCATATTTATAACAACAGCATTCAAGCAATTCAATAATATTCGTTTTTCTGTTAGTAGAAAGGGGGCAGATGAAATGGTTTTCACAATGAAAATATTATACAACAAACGAGAATAAAAATTTTTTGGAACGTTGAAAAAGAAAACAAGAAATAACAATTGAAATAAGTGAATCCAAGCGATTTTTTTTAATAGAAAAGAGAAAAAAGAAACTCAAATCAAATATAGCTTAAGGAAAACTGCAACAATTTTAGAATGCCTTTTTATGTTACATCTAAAAATATTGCAACAAACATTTTAACAGTCAAAACATTTATTCGTTGCAACAGGCCAATATCAAAATACCGTTAGCAAACAGTATACTCCCTGCTAAAAGGCAACTGGAAAATGAAGCATAAGAAGTAGATATATAGGTGTGTATGTATGTAAATACATACTCATAAAAAAGTTTGGAACCAACTAATGTCAAAATGATGAAGGGAGTTTCGAAAAGGCAGTTCGTTGTTTGAAAATGCTAGTTGAATTATATCTTTAGGAAATACATTTTTATAAAAAAAAAAACAAAAACAAAAAATAATTCATATATTTTTTTTGATGTTGTGCAAAATGTACTTTCTTTTATTCAATGTTAAATCATTTTGCTTAAAGGCCACTTTTTCTCTTCTATTACTTTTTTTTTCTTTTCGCAGCAATTGCCAGCAGCATCAATAAGTTTGCAATTCATGGCATTAAAGTCTACAAATTTGCAATAAACGTTAAGATACCCTATAATATTAATGTAATAAATTAAAAGAAATTCTTTATTAAACATTTTATTTATAATTCGGAGCTCAAAGAAAGTGAAACTTGATCTGTCTCTCTATTAAAATCGGATTACACTTTAATTATTTTAAAGGGTGGTTAAATGTCAAGGCCGATGTTGGTTTTGAATAAAACACAAATTATTTAAGAAACTATTGTCGTTTCTTTTTATTATGATAATATCGACAAATGGTCGCGGCCACCTCGGAGGGGCACACCTCCATCCGATGGTCCAAATTTTCGATGATACTGAGGCATAATTATGGTTCTGTGCACTATTCTGATGCCAATCTGTATTCTCTCATTCCTATCCCCTTCAATGTTCCGTAAGGTAAGTCACAATACGGCTAGTGATACCAATACAAGACGCTTCGTGATTCTACTGTCACGACAGGCTACCGGATCTCACTACACAATATAGTAACAAACGATATGTATAATTTTAACGAATATCTATCATTCACAGGCATCCTAACTAACACTATGGAGAATCGCATAGCTAACTTCAGCTCGGACCTCCCACGGCGAGATTCCTTCCTCACCCAAAGTTCATGGCAAAAAATTATATATATATTAGCTTAAACCCGGTGTGCTTCGCTACCACTACCACTATCATTTGTCCACATTTTTCGACTGATGTATTTTAGTGACTTCGGAGTAATTCAGACCAAATTCAAATTCTGTACCTGTTACTGATTTCAAGATATACTGAAATCAATAGATAGATTGTCTAGAAGCTACCACGTCTACTTGTCCGCCCTATTTCCACTGATAATTTTTAATGACTACGAAATAAATTACACCAAATTCAGAAACTTTAGTTTTAACACTTTTAAAGATACGTATTTATAAAGAAATTAATTTTTAACTTGTGTGGGAGGTGTCACGCCCACTTGTCTAATTTTACCCACTTTCTGACTGATGATTTGCCTTGCCCATGAAGTCATTCAGACTCAATTCCGAAACTTTAGCTTTAACCGTTCTGAAAATGAAAAAAAGTGGCCGGGGCAAAACTTTTTTCCGAAAAAACTTAAGTTGGATCACGACAATCATTAAAAAGAAAAAATCGACAAATTCGGTGCAGCCGTTCTCAACTGATGCGATGACCAACGAACAACATTGATTTTTATTTATATAGATAAACTCGTATACATGTAAATAATGAAAAGGTCTTCTATTATCTTTATAGACAACACGAGTTGAATGGGCACTCTCACCGCCCTTCCCAACCTTAGTCATCGATAATATCCCCATCAATTGGGCAATGACCCCTAAATACACACCCCTTCACTCTTACCATTATCAACAGCCCATTTCAGTTATTTAGTAAACCATATTGTTTATATAACTACAGTGATATTATTTATTATAGAGAAAATGTTTGATCATTATCATCTCATATTTAATAAAAAAAAAGTTCATAAAATTCTATATTTATATACTAGTTATATAGATTAAATTAAAAGAAAATAAAATTTAAGTTAGTTAACAAAACAGGTAATAGAAAAAATTTTCTATAACTTTTGAATTGTTGCTGGCTCGTTTCTTTCAAATATTTCCAAAGAAAGAAGTCCAACAGTTTTAAATCACATGATCTTGGAGGCCAATTAACATCGCCACCATGTGAGATCTCAATAGTCTATTGAGTTTCTAGCGCAAAAGAGCCAATGTTTCGTTAGCTGTGTGGTAAGTTGCACCGTCCTATTGAAACCTTATATTGTCCACATCTCTTCCAGTTCGGCCCGTAAAAAGTTCGTTATCATCTTACGATACACAGAAAAAACTAAATTGTAAATACAATAAATTTTTTTGTATATACAATTAAAGTATTATTCAATTTTGCGCTAACAATGGTTTTTGTAAATACAAATACGAAATTTGTCGGTTTCTTTAAGAAGAGAAAAAACGAATGCTACGATACCACCTTTGAGATTTGAACCTGCTATGTTCTGTGTTGTATACAAGTGCTCTAACCATTGCACCACGTCACTCATAACTTTTACTATGTTATTTGTGTACAAATTATTGAAAATGTATGGTACCGTAATAATTTATTTTATTTTTTTGTCAAAGTTTACTTTGAGAAAAAAAAAAAAGTAACTGTACCATCTTTTTTCAATGATTGTGGTTAACAACTCATTTTGTTGATTGAATTTTTGTGATATTTTTTTCTGTGATAGCAAACAACATTCATAGTAACTGCCTGAGCGGCCTCATTTTGGAAAAAATAGGGCCCGATAACGCCGCCAGCCCATAAACCGCATAAAACCGTTACTCTTTGTATGCACATTGGTTTTTCGACAATCCCTCTTGGATTATCATTCGGTTTAATGCGGCAATTCTGCTTATTGATGAATTAACTGAGATGAAAATGTGCCTCATCACTGAAGATGACTTTCTTCGAAAATTGATTATCAACTGTTAACATTTCTTGACACCATCCTAACCATTGACGATGTTTGGAATGGTCAAGAGGTTTTATATCTTGAGTCAAATGCACCTTGTAAGCGTGTAAATGCAAGTCTTCAAGCATAATGTTCATCCACGACAAGCGTGAGTTGCGTGCAATTGTTGGGCACGACGACGAGTTGGGGTGGACACCCTCAGTATCGGGAACAGCAGCAATATTTTCTGCAGTACGAGCTGTACGAGCATGCACTGGTATTTTCACATCTCCTACATACCCGGTTTGTACATTTGGACAATTAAATTGACTGGAAAAATCACAAAGTGCACGATATGCATTTTGTGTTGAACGGACATTTTTATAAGGCTGATGTCAGAGTGCGCGCTATAAGCGATGCAATAATATCGCACTACAATGCGCTACAAACCTCTGCTTGTGTTTTCTTACGTCAATGCTCAAAAGATGTCAGAGTTAAAGCGAAGCTACAAGAGAGCCAAAGCGACAAAGCAGCATCGCTTCGATGTTGGCATCGCTTCGATGTTGTTTGTTTACATTGTACTTTGACATTTTTCATTTGTTTATTTTATTGTTTATTTATTTCATTATTTATTATTTGAGCGTGTTTAAGTTTTCCATTAATTTTAAAAGATATTTGTAAAATAATGCATATTGATATTGAAAAATTTATAACAGAAGTGTTCACAAGCCCTGTGCTTTGGGACCAAGCAAATAAAATTTGTCTGGATCTTTTCTGAGTTCTTGGTACAAATTATGAATTTCGCCTTTTTCGTTGCGACTTCTATTTATATCGTGGATTCCTCTCTTTTTACTAAAAAAACAAATTATATGTATAATTTGAAATAAAAAATTTTTCATCTGAATCCAATTTTAACAAAAAAGATTGACGGAATAAAAAAGTATTTTAAAAACACAACAAGTCGCTTTGTTTAATATAGTCTCCACTCTGACATCCTGTAGTATAAGCATAGCATGAATATTATAGCTTCTAGCATCGCTTCGCTTATAGCGCGCACTCTGACATCAGCCTAAGCCTGAATAACTTTAACGCGATGCTCGATTCTGTATCTTTCCATGGTTCAAATTGAGTTAGTATGAAATTGAGAAATGCCAAATGAAATGCAGAAAAAAACTTGACGTTTAGGTGTGGTTCACATTCAACATCGGCCCATTCGATATAATCAATTGTTTAATGCTCATATAGGTTGGCGTATAATATAATTATTCTTACACGTTATTAAAAAAAAGTTTTTTATTTAATTGCTTTAAACGTAAGTCAACTTCTCATTATTTAATCAGATTGAGAAGAGTAAAAAAATACAGTCAAAAGATAAATTGTTCTTTTTTGTAATAGGTACAGTAACCGTCTTTGAAGGGCGCACTAACAGACCTTCCTGCGACAATGGTAAGCTTTTATACCTACTTGTGGAATAATTAATAACTTATTACTATAGGATATATAGTTTTCGCAAAAGTACTTTTTACTAAATTCAAAAGAACAGACATTCTTCATTTAAATGGAAATGTGATCCTGTGGAAATTATAAAATTAAAAGGCTGATCTGGCTTTGTTCTTTAGGTTTTTTTGTTACAAACATAATAAAAAAACAGAATATATCCTCAATATTTCAGGTGAGTTGCTTAAAAAAATTTTACAATAATCGTAAGAAAAAAAAAATAATAAAAAATTTTTGGTTGATACATTTGTTAAAATGACAAAACAGTTGTTCCATATCCTTAAGCGATAGTAGCATGAATTTTGTTTTTTACAGAAGTGCACAGTTCCACATTCAATTTCATTCATATATGCATGTATTTACAAGCCTTTAAAATAATGCGTATGTATGTATGTATGTATGTAGTGTATACATAATATACATTAGCATGGATAAACCGTTTACCAGTAGATTTCTTTCTTCCATTATTTTTTCAATGGCACACATATACAAACACATGCGTGCCTAAACATAGGATATTTTGCATATGTATAACGAATGTTTTATACAAATAAAATGCAATAAATTTTATAGATTTGCAAAACTGAAAAGAGAAATGAATAAGAAAATATGAAAAACTACAAAATATTTATTTAATTTTTTGTTAACATTTTCATATGTCATGTGATACAGAATCCCATAATTTTTCGTTATTTTTCTAGATTTAGAACTGGGTTACAAAAATCTTCATCATATTTTTCACATTATTAGATGAATGTTATAATAAAAACATATTCGCGAATTTTTATATTGAAATTTAGCATATACAAACAAGAAAAGTGTACATATGCTAATATTCGTAATAATAATAATAATACAAAAAAAAATTGGGTCAAATAGAAAAAGAGCGTCATTGTATTTATACAATAATGCAAATAAGCGTAACATATATTGCAACAATTTTTATAAAAAAAAAATAAATAAATACACACCAGCACTTTTGTATCATTGCAAATGGTTTTGTATTGAAATGATTAGAGCAAATGAAGAGTTTTGCATTCTGGCACATGTTTGTATGTTATAATGTATTGGCTGCCTCTTAGTTAAAATTGAAAAACATTTGTTTTGTTTTTATTTTCAATTAAGAATTATTTCTAAACCAAGGTCTGTAATTTCTATTATGTGTTGTTTTTTTGTTGTTGTAACTTTTCTATATTTAACTAATAGAAAGTGTCCACTTTAAATAATACAAATATTGAAATGTTTATATATTACCGGTTCTAAAGCAATAACACTAATTGTAATGAGTATAGGGTTTATTTAATTTTTTTTTTATATTGAGGTTAGCACTCAGGGAATGATCCCTACTCATGCAATACATTGGGCTGGTCAAGAAAAATATGAGGGAAAGGGGAAAAAAACAAAGGTTCTAATTTTAAAATACGAACCGCAGGGAAATCGCATAATGTTAATTGATTATTTAATGGCCAGTGTAATACCTTCACCACTAAATTATTCAAAAGTAATCAACCCCAAGAAACCCGCACAGTAAAATTTAAATTAGAGAATGAATAAAAGATGACAATGAAGATTATGTTTTTGTTGTTGCCCTCTATTCAGCCTTTGGGATAATTCTATCTACTATTCGTCAACTGCCTTTCTGGCATCCGAGACTCTGCCAGAGAACTATTGCTATCCACCAGATTATCCAGTTGAGTTCTTGAAGTGTAAACCTCTACACCACAACAAAGTTATTATCCCAGGTAGAGGAATTAAATAGAATAAAGCATGTGTGAGATGTCATTAAAAATTTTTATTAGTCTGAAAGACATTTTGATGCCATTATATGTGAAAAGTAAAATATTTTCTTTTAAATTTCGATCATAGCTTCTCTAGATTGTAACGTGTGTTTATATGTAAAGTACAATCTTTTGTTTCCTGAAAAATTTAATAAAATGTGTTTTTTTATAAGCTTATCAATTTTATGGTATCAATACATTTTGTCATTAGTAAATTTCATTTAGACGATAATATAGTTTAGATAATACATTTTGTAAGACGTGTTTAATAATCATTTGCCTAGACTGTAATTAAACGCATAGTATCGCATCTCAACGCATGTTGACGCATATGCGCTAAATTAAGACAATCTGGTAAAAGGCATGTTGACCGATAGTTAACGGCTCATAACTGTATTTTGATTGCCTTTTACATCTATCTAGGCGTTTATAAAAGTCTTTTCGTTACAAGCTTCTGAAGTATACAGACGTGCTCTTGCGAAGAGAACAAATATCAGCTTTGGATGAAAGGGATTTAAAATTTAGTGACAGTAGCAAGAAATGGTTATCTAAAATTTATTTTACCTATGTATTGGAAATTATTAACTATAATAAAATAATTAAAATTTATTGAAGAGCACTGAATTGGCGATAATTAAAATAGTGGTGTTTTTTATAAAGCCACTACTGTGTTGTTTTAACATACAAAGTAAACATATTTGCTCTCGTAATAAAACAAAAAGCTAAAACAAAGAAGACCACGTTTTAGTGAGATAAAAAAAAGAAATCAAGAAGAAGAACAGAAAACAGAAAAATACCATAAAATCCATCATTTGTTTTCTAAACTAATAATCATAAGGCAAAAAATTACCAAACGGAAAATTTAAAACTAAAAAGTAAAAATTTCTACTGTCAAATACCATTTCATCGCTGCATCAAATTATCCCTTGTTTCAAACTGAAAGTTCTTGGCAAAAAGAGACCGGCAACATCTCAATACAAAAATTGGTGACAATGAACATCATACGCCAAAAGAAGAAGATTCCCGACATTTCTTAAATAAGAAGTTGAAAATAATTAACACCAACATTCCGTCAACATAACCATCAATATTAAAATATTCACATATGTGAATTGAATATTCGGATGAGTTTTGGAGTCCCATCAAACATTTCTAGAAGACCTCACGATAAGCAAAATTTAGGAGTTATAACAAACTTTAATTGGTAATTTTGGTTTTAATATTGTAGAAGAGTTGTTAAGTTAAAGAAAAGGAATATATACACGTTTTGTTTCATTTTGCAATTTTGTTCTTGATATAAAATTTTAAGTACTCGTAATTTAAAATCTACAATATTAATACCAATATTGAATTTATTTTTATATAAAACCAAAAAAAAATATTTTATTAAACTACATATACATATATTTTTATAGTGTAAAAATAAGAAAATTAGTTAAGGTATTAAAGTAAGTGAACACCCTACCAGCAAAACGAGATACATTTTGATTTAAGTAATTAATTCTTCCAACACCACTGCAGCAGAATGACGAGGCCTCATCACTCCGCCGCTACAGAATTCCAATGATTTGGTGAGTCAAAGATTTTAAAATTTGTTTTATTATAGTATATACATATATTTAGTTTTGCTAAGGGGAAAATATACCAATATATCAAATGAAAAAAATATAAAAAAAAAGTGTGGATAAAAGCTAAAAGAACACTATAAGCTCAATTTCTTTATTGTTTGATACTGTTGTTTGCTTAATTTGTAACATACCTACATATTAATATTTTTTAATTATATTACATACTTGTCAAGGGAAACCTGTTTCTTTACTTTGATTCCTTTATGTTTTAATTTTGTTTTTACGAACCTTACATTAACTAACTGCTTCTTATTATTCGCTCAGTAAGAGCAGATAAATAAAGAGATTAAGAGAAAGTAAGAGAAACTACTCATCGAATAATACGATATTAACTAATATTTGAGTAATTATCAACAATAAAAGAAACAAGAAATTATTACAAATTTAGTCAGATGAGATAATGGAAACAAAATAAGAGAATTTGAGAATTTTATTTGTGAAACAACATAATGAAGTAATTTGTTAAATTTTGTCTCCATGAAAATATCTTTTATTTTGGTTTGTTTTATTATTAGTGTTCTATTGGTATTATCTACACTCTATAGTCAGTCATATACTACCTTTAAGAAATTTAATTTTAATTTGTCACAGTTAAATTTATAATTGTTGCATTAAGAAGTGTTTTTTCTCTAATATTTTCATTTTGATATATTATTAATTTTTTTGAAATTAATTATGCTAATAATGTTACAATATAATTTATAAATAGTGAATAATAATGCTAATATTTTATGAATTAATTAAAGTATTGTGTTAATGAAAATTAATATGGCCTGTTAAATTGTTTAACGGATGTGATCGGATAGAATGAATCGTTCGGTTAAGGGGATCTTAGAAAATCTATATTGTCGCCATAAGGTCCATGGTAGGGAGGGTTATGAGGCGCAGTTCCTAAACCATCTGGGAACTTAAAAATAGTGATATGGTATGGTTAGATGGATTCCGTATAAATATACTCACAGTGGATCTAGATAAAAATGGGGTATTTACAACACCTAAGTATAGTTTAGATAGATCTACACTACCGGTTCATATTGTTTAATTATTTTTTGTAAAGGGAGTCTATAATAATTTATTTATGATTGGACACATTCAATGGCCCCGAGAACAGTCGACAAGAACCACCCCACCCGGCTGCTAGCTAGCGTAGTCAATGGCTCCCTAACCAGTCGTCTTGTCTCACAATTTCACCCAGGCCTTTACAGCGTTTATAATAAGAATTTAATCTTATGGTAAAACGTTAACGTCTTCAGCTTGTTCATTACAAGATGGAGCGCATTCGATGTGTCTAACTCTGGCGCATAAATTAGCCTAAATTTGATCAAAAAAGCATGCATCCTCGACTTAGAAGAACCCACCAGGAAAAAGTCTAACGAAATAAATTGGATCTCCAATATGAATAAAATTTTACAAAAATAATTAGTAAGTTTGACTAATTTTTTTCTTTAATTTAACTAAATTTCATCATATTTACATCCTGACAAATAACGACAAAATTTTATTCATATTCATGAAATTTTTTCAATATGAATAAAATATTAAATTTCAAATTTTAACTAAAAATTGCAGTAGTTTTAATTACGAATTCAGTTAGCTGATATATAAAATACATATGTTTCTTAAATTCTACATGCAATTTTACAGTATTTACGAAATTTTTTGGTTTAGTGTGTAGCGCTCGATGTTGAGAGCGATCACCTGGCCAATGTCTTTCTTAAAGAAAGTATATGTATCCATAAGGCTGCCTGCCTAAAATCCACATCTAACAGTGAATCTTTTATATTGCATTGAACGCTCTTGGCTCTCATGTGCTGTCTCCTCAAATTTGACAATTTTATTTGTTTACTCACCCATTTATCCAGAAATAAGCATCATCGCTAAAGATGAAGTTTTTATATCAATCTGTGGTGATTTATCGAAACAGATGGGACAAATTGCAACTCATTTGACATTTTTAACGAAATGACCATTATCAACTCTCAATTATCAAAGCTCTCTGTTAAAAGACCCTATATTTTGTTTATTCGTTTTAGCAAGTAGGCAACAGATTCAATTAAGTAAGGTTTATTTTCTTTTTTTTAAATTTAAACACAAATCCTATGTTTACTCGTATTTAGTTTTGAGGGTATTAAATCTAAAATAAATAAATTTTATTTCCATAAGTAATAGGATTTTTTCCGCTAAACATTTTCGTGTTTAAATAGAAATGAAAAAAAATATTTTTTTCTCCTATTTAATCAACACAATAATTGTAAACTTTACTGACAAATTGTATTGCTGATAAAAATCGAAGACTTTTTTAACCATATTTTCAACATTATTTTCGATAAACAAGCGTGCAATTTATTCAACTAAAAAAATTTACAGTAATTGGTCAATTTAATAAAATGTGTTAAAAGTATTTTTTAATTTGACAAAAATTAAAACAGCAAATATTTGGTTACAATTAAATTCAATCAATAATTTTTGCATTATTTAAATCATATTAAGTTTTGTATAAATTTTTAAAGCATGTATTGCTTATACTATTTATTTTTAAGATTATTTATTAAAAATAAAACCAGATTTCACGAGCCATAAGTTAAATACATACAATACGAGGACTGTTTAAAGCATTCTTAGCCTAACAAAGCTAAACAAGAGCTAAATTATTGCAATTATTTTATTTTTTAATATAATCTTCTGAGTAAAATAATTCTACAGCTGCCATTACATCTTCATTCGAGGTAAAACGTTTACCATAAAGAATTTGTTATTCTGCATTTTGGACCAGATACAAGTCAGAGCGATTTAAATTAGGGAAATAAGGTGGATGGTCACACATTTCATATTTTAAAACACTGAATTTATTTATTTTTTATAGAGACCATTATTCAGTGGTAAGCCCCTACTGATGCTGTACATTGTATTGGAATTTATGGAAAGGACAGTAAATATTACTTACTTCTTATATTATAATTAACTATTAAGCGCCTTAGGAATGAGAAAAAATTTCTGTCAGTCGATCTTTGAAAGGCTAGTGTTATACCTTCACCTTTGAATAAAAACAGTGTCTTCGCTAAGTAGGTTTAGCTGTCATCTGCTATTTCCCAATAGATGGCGCTTGTTGCCTGATCATTCGTTTTTGTTGTTGATGGTGTTAAGGTGGACTTTAGAGGAATGTCAGGGAGGGGTTTTTTATTTGATGGACTCCTATGATGGTGAAGGAGGATGTGGGAGAACCTGTTATTTTTTATATTATAATTTTTATTGCTGGGATTGGAAACTGGGCCGTTTGAGGTTTTGTTTGAGCGCCATTCAACACCATTTCAGGCTTACGTTGATGTGATTTTACGTGTGTGTTGATTTTTATCCATGAGTACCAGGATCTATAGTTTAAAGTCGACTTCAAACGACAGACTTGAGAATTTGGTTTGAATGACTTCATGGTCAAGGAAAATCATCAGCCAGAAAGTGAGCAGAATTGAACAGGTGGTAGTGGCACCTCCTATACTAGTTATATATTAATTTCTTTATTTCTTGAGAAGTCTTAAAGCTAAAGATTTTGAATTTGGTGTAATTGATGAATTTGGTGTCATTAAAAATTATCAATCGAAAGATGTGGATAAGTGGCAGCGGTAGGTGGGCTAGTATATTTATATATCTTTAATAACTGTTCGGTGTTATTTTAAAACCAATCTTTTGCTTAATTCAAGCATTAATGCTTGTACAATTAGAGAAATTGAAACCATTTTAATGTAACGTATCCACTATTGAAAGCACATACAATTTTAACGCTTGCGAGACCTATAAAACCAATAAATACTAATAGCCTATTAAGAGCTAAAAGTATAAAAAGGACAACTATAATAAGAAAAAAAAAATAGGAAAAACCTACACATATTGCAACAGATACTTACAATACAATTTCCCATTTAAATGATTAAACTCAATATGAATTTACAAAAGAGGATGATCAACGTAATAGCATGTTATTGTTGATGAAAATTATCCAACATTTTTAATAGATTCTTCTGTTGAATTTGTGATATTAAATATGCATTAATATCCAATAAAATCAATGAATGCATACATATATAGATTAAAATGCTATTTAAGTAGGCCGTTTACTCATGTAGCTTTATTGCTTTTATTGTTACACAATTTAAAAGTCTATTGATTAAATGCTCATGTAAAATATTGATAAAGACAGACAGGCATTTTATGGTATGTTTTATTTTAAATTTAATTAAAAAGATAGTTTATAGTTGGTGGCACCATATGGTGATGTTTATAGTGGAAGTATAAGACAACAAATAGCAAATAAAGTTTGGCAAAAAAAGTAATTTTATAGGGATAAAAAGTAATGATATTGTGCCGCCCCCAAAGAAAAAAAAATAACTTTAGGATTTTTATTAATTTAATTAAATTAAGTGTGTTCTAGAATTTTTACAAAAGTGAAAATTTTTACAGTTTCATTTTTGTAACGTTTTTGATTTACTTCTTTTATAGTTTAAATTTTGAATAAATACTAAAAATATTAAAATGCAATTTTTTGTTACTTTACTAGCTAACCCTGAAGCTGCTTTGCGAGGTAAAATACAATGTGTCAAGAAAAGATATTGGATTATGTCTCGGGTTTTCTACTTGTTAATATGGTAACCGGGTATTCACAGAACTTCACTCTATTAAAAACTCTATTAAAAACTCTTAACACTATTCAGTGTTTTGCGGGGTGCGTGGTATAGCGTTTAGAGCGCTCGCACCAAAACTCAAACGGCCCAGGTTAAAATCCCAGCAAAGGGGAAATATGAAAAAGTTAAAGTTAAAAAGGTTCCCCCTCCAAGAAGACCTACAAATAAACCGCTCCCCGACATTCCACTCTCCCTATTCCACCTTAATCAATTTCAACAAAAAACGAATGATCAGGAGAAAAGCGCCACCTATTAGGAAGTAGCTGATAACAGCTAAACCTAATTAGCAAAGGCACTCACCACACAATCAACATGCAACGATGAGGCAATTGCTGTTCATCATTCAAGGGTAAAGGTATAACACTGGCCTTTGAATGAGCAATTCACAGCAATTTGTCTCATTCCTAAACCCTAATTTATAATATAAGAAGAATATATACATATATACTGTCCTTTCCAAAAATTAGAATGAAATGCACAGCAATTAGTAAGGGTTTTACCCCTAAGTTCTGGTCTCAAATAAAAAAATGAGAAGTTTTCTCATATAAGGAATCAATATTTAGTTTGTATGGGAGCTAGCATGCCCACTTGTTCAATTCCTGCCATTTTCCGACTAGAGATTGTCATTGATTGCGAAGTCATCCAGACCAAATTTATAAAAGTTATCTTTAACCAATTTTTTACTTTATCTATGGCGATTTGGGACTTACTATCGCACACATGCCATTTCAGAATTTAATCCAACATTAATATAAACCATAGGGTTCCAATACCTACCTCCTTAAAAGTGTACTTGAAATCGAAAATAAATTTTTATTTTTTTTTTTTCAAATTTGGATGCAATAAATAAATTTGTAAGCAATAATGGAAGTATTATGTTGTTTTTTATACATTAAGGCTTCCAAATATGCTACAAGATAAGGTATTATTTTTGATTTTTTGTACTATTTGCTATTTTAGAGGCTCCTTTCATATAAAAATTATGTATTATTGATGATCACTTATGGTTGTTCACAATTTCTCCCTTACAAAATAGCTTATTGGTTAGCACTAATTTCTGCTGAGGTGAAGCGTTATGCGGCTACGTACGCAAGCCAAAAATGGTCTCAATTTTTATATAGGTTTTACATAAAAGAAAAGTTAAGAAAACAAAACAGAACGAGGCATTTTGCAAATTGGAGAAATATGTGAAGCAGCGTATTTAATGTCACAGTAATGACATAATTAACATAAGTATATGGAATATATTTTGTTCATGTGTTAGTAGTAAATACTTTATTTTGTTCCAAGCCATAAAGTTTATTTACGTTTATTAATAAAGTTAAATATTTTGTGTTCGTAATAAATACTCAATAAACAGTTTTTTTTTGTTATTATTAAACTTATATTGTTTTTAAATCTGTTTATTCGTTACACAAATTGCCTACTTTTAAGATTCTCTATTAAAACTACATAAATGCAAATAATACTTTCTTTTTCAAAAATTGGTAACTGAGTTCATTTAATAATATTAACACAAGTATGTAAACAGTACCTGCAGAAAATAAAATATAATATTTTTCTGCATATCTTACAGTTGTTTTTTTCATTAAGCAATTGTCAATAGCAAATATGGCATAAAAAATTGCTTTTATAATTATTTTTTTGTTTGCATTATTATATATATTCATTATTATACATAATGCAGTTGTAATTTAAGACACATATACGAGTATTATAATATATGCATGTCAGTAATCAGTAAATTAAAGGAGTTAATTTATTAGAGAGTAAACGGAAAGAATAATTTTTGTATTACTTGTTACAGTACAAGTAAAAAAAATTTTTTAATTTAAATATCTCATTGATTGAATGCTTTATGACAATCTATCCTTAGTTTGGTTTTTCTTTTTTAAATGGTAATTTTTGATAATATTTGCCAATTTGCATATTTCCACCAGTATAGTGTTTAAGCGCACTTATTTTATTCTTTTCAATATACTCGAAATATTCCTGCAGATAATATTGGAGTACTTAATCCATTTACGTTTATAGGGAGCAGTTACAAAATAGGCCATTGTAATGCAGACGTGAACCATGTCATTTTAAAACCAGTAGTAATTGCTTGGCCGAAGACCGTTCGTTTATTTTCGAGCGCAGATTTTATAAAAGAACGTACATTACTTGGCAACGCAATAAAAAACTGCAGAATTTTAACTATTCCGTAAAGTATTAACAAAAACTAGTTTTAAAACTAGCAACTGAATGTATTCCATGAAGTACTAAACTGAAATAGTTACGAAGCTCTCCCTATGTGTATACATGCTCCGTGGAGCAGTAACATAAAATAGTTTTTAGATTACTCTTATGAAATGCATAACTGAATTAGGTAGTCCTGGCCTAGGACTTTGCAATGCTAAATGGAACACCTTTTTTTTTCATACATTTGGGTTATCTTTGGACACTAGACCTAGTCTTTTATGTGCTACTCTTTATATGGGTGTACGGAGTAGCTGCATGTTATGCAGAGGTATATTAATCTGTCATTGAAATGCATAAATACATACATTTATACAGTTTTATATGTATTAGTGATTTTTTGTTTGTTTGATTGTATAGTATGCATAATGAAATAACACATGTTATTCGGCGATGTTAGTGCTACGACGATCGATATATACGTTCTGGTGTTGTACTGTGAATATATTGGTTTCGTGCTGCTTTTTACGCCAACAAAAAGCAATTCTCTTATCTTCCCTTACTAACAGGCGATTATTTTATGCCAGCACAATAGAGATGGTGTTCGCATTTATGAGCGTGAAAATCTACTGGTATTTAATGAGAGAAATAACTTTATACATTCTGCATCTAAGATATAAGATCGTTCCACCAAATGTCTGAAATTTCGTTGATTTTGAAACGTTTACCACAAATTTTGCCTCCCAAATTTTAAAATGTATATAAATGAGAGCAAACTAAGTTACAGTATAATGGAAATCAAGTAGTATCAAAATTAACACACAATTAAATAAAAATTTATAGGCTTATTCTGAAAGAACTTTCATAATATATAAAAATTAATATTTCTAATATAATGATAGGGAATGATGGTGGGGGGGGGGGGGGGGGGGGAGTGCATTGTATAGTATTTATAGGGCTCAAATTTAAATGGTTTTTTCTAAATTATAATTTAAAAGTAAGATTTTCCTCCTCCACCAAGTAGTCCATCTACAAATAAACCGCTCCCTGACATTCCACCCTACCACCGACTTTGATATCAAAAACCAATAATCAGGAGAAAAAGCGTCACCTAATGGGAAATAACAGAAAACAGCTAAAACACATACTCTGCCTACGCTGAGTAATGATGGAGCAATTGCTGTTGATCATTCAAGGTTTTTCATTCCTAAGTCACTGAAGAAAAACAAAAATATATGTTCTTTTGGCATAATGTACTACTTAGATGTTTACCCCTGAGTATTGGTTTCAAAAAAAAAAAAAAAGAAAAAAGAATTTCATTTTCTAATGCTGTGCTCAATACCAATTTCTAAACGTATAAAAATGAACTTTTTTGTAGAATGAGGGTATTAAAATATATAATTGCCAAAATAAGTCTTTCAAATATCTGTCTATAATACTAAATATAACGCACCTTGATTGCAGAATAGTCATCTTATATATATGAAAAAAATCATAATTAACTCAATTAATTTCTAATTAAAATCTCAATCAAATGAATGACACTTTGCGTAAATCATTTAAAATCAGTTTTTGCTAATTTTCATTTAATTTTTGTTTTTTGTTTTAATTGGTTAATAAAAGTATTGTTCAGAATAAATAATTTTTTGATGTATAACATGATTTCTAGTAATTAAGTTATATAGTACATACTCGTACATAAATAATTAATATATTTATTGGGTTCAGTGGAAAAGCTTACGACTAATAAATTGATGTTTATATATAATCTGGGAAATTGCAGATGTCAAAACAACTTTCAATTTAAGTGTGGTGCCATCCTCTAAGATGAGTGAAGTTTTAAAAGGGTTCCATAACGAGCCAAGTGGTGTTTACCTTGATGTAACAAACCTCTAGAAAAAATAGAGCAGCGGTTTACTTTGGGTTAGATGTAAGCAAGCTATATCTTATTAGGTAGCAAACTGCACACAATTTATATCAGTCAAAGGCCTAGTAAAAAAAACCGAACCCAAATGCAGCAATTATACTCTACAATAAGAAGACAACAACAATGGAGCTATAGAGTACCAACAAAAGTGCATTTTGATCAAGACATACATTTGGGTCAACTGTGTTCAAGAATATATGCGAGACTAATGGAATCAAAAAACTAGGTGGACGCCGCTACATCTACCATTGGCAAGAACTCCGGATTCACACCCTAGCTCTGATATGTCAAAAACGAAAAACTATTAAAAAAAATGTCTTTCGTCGACTATCTCTTAGCAGTCTTCTGGCAAAAACTCTAAGAGTAACTACAATAATTGCCATGAAGGAGCTTCTTAAGTCTGTTGTTCGGCGTCGACATTTAAGTGCAGGTCCCGGTAATCAATAAAAGTTAACTCACACAACATAGGTACTGCTAGAAGCTAGGCCGTAATAGAGTTGTAATAGCCAATTATGTATGTATGTAAGTAAAATTGTAAGCAAACAACAAAGGCGTTGATATTTACTGGCATGTACAGGATAATTTGCAATGCTTTGTTTTTAAATTTTTATAATATGCTAAAAATACCACAAAGGTGCGATATGTTAAAAAATATACATTCACAACATGCATTCACGTTTATGAACCAATAAATATATTATTTGTTTATTTTAATTTTTTTTTTGGATGTCAAAAGGAAAAGTATAAAAGAATTCATGTTTGTACATATGCTTCCACGTAATTCGGACACAGCTTGACAGAAGATAAAGAATAAAACTCCCATGACTGTGGTATCAAGTGCGATAAGTGTTATTATGAAAAGAAGCTTTAAAGGCTTATAAAAAACCAACAAAAAAGAGTTCTATAATAATGTTATTATTATATCGTATTCAAAGTATATATTGATTTTTCTTATTAATTCTTTAAACATTTTCATTGTGGATATTATTAATTTTAAACTGATACCTTAAGAGGTAATCTCACTGTGCCGGAATATTTTTTTTTTTGTTCAGCGTGAAATATTTATAACATGTACTGAAATGCAATTAATTCAATGCGTTTCATGGAATCTGGAAAAAAACACAAAAAATACAAATATCAAGGTATGCATATATCCATTAAGGTCGTTCATAATTTGTGAATAAAAGATGCTTATCAGAATTTAATTAAAAAAAAGGTCCAGTATGATATATGTAAAAGTTTTGCTAGTAACGTAGTTTGTTTTTACACCATCTGAATTTTATTTTTAAAAATATTGCACTCATTCGTAACTCTTTTAATTAATACTCGTATGTGTGAGTGTTTCTTGTTTGTACGTAAATAAAATAAAATTGTTAATTTCCGTTTATTCCCAAAATCATGCTGAAATATGAAAATTTATACGACTTTTAAACTTATTTGTTTTTGAAAATGGATTTTCTGTTTATTTTCTGATCGTTTTTTATTTTTTGCTTATGGATATATGCTTTACATTAAATAAATTTAAAACATTGTAGGCTACTTTTTTTAAGCGCTACACTCCCTGAGCGTTGAAGTATTAAGAATACGAGTAATCGTGCCTAGTAAGTAACTTATTACCCAAAAAGTAATGTGAAGACCATTAAGAAATGCATGCTGAAACTTTATTCTGTTTTATGTAATAGTTGAAATTATTTAGTTCAGAAAAAACTTTAATTGTAAAATATCTTGATTTATGCATGTATATTTTTTATCTAAAAATATCTGAAAAAGGGTTGCTAAATAAAGGAAAATAATAACGGGGAAAAATATATATGTATATGACGATGGCTCCAGGTTCAACCCTCACCTCTGGCATCTTGAAAAAACAAGATATATAAGAAACTTCTTTCGGCAACTACCTCTTAGCAGTCTTCTGGCAAAAGCTCTGAGAGTAACTGATTGCCATTAACCCATTACCGCCCGCTGTACTATATATAGTACACAACTTTAAGTTCAAATAAAAATTATAAAATGCAGTTTTTTACCCTGGAAACGCTTTTTATCAATCAATAAGAGTACATGCAACATCCACGTAGCTGTTGTTGAAAAATATCAATTATGGGAATCTCCATTATGGCTAGTTATCTAGGAATCTCCATTTTGGTGATTTATTTCTTGTGAGTTTGTGAATGGTCATGTAGTTTATTTTACATCAGTTAACTTTGAAGAACGTTAAATAGCAGTTTATTTACTTGATAACATCACATTCTAATAAAAGCAATATAAGACGGTTTAGTTCGTATAGAATTTTTTGAGCTATAGCATATTAAGTGCTGCTGTACTAAGCTTAGTATACCTGAAAAAACACAACTCAGAATATTTTTTTTGGTTTTTTTCTTTTACTGTACTGTAAAAAATTTTGTTTAAATCTAGTTATAAATATTGAATATTAAAAATTGTTCTTGGTTTTCATTTGGGCATTAATGGGTTAAGAAGCTTCGTAAGTCTGTCGTTCGGAGTGGACTTTAAACTGTAGGTCCCAGTACTCATGGATAAAAATTCAGTCGCACAACATGAGTGCTGCCAAAAGCTAGTCCGTAACTCTAAAACAGGGTGGTAATATATGTATTTGAGATTGAATTGAGAGGCCTCAATTAAAAATTAAGCTATGTTTTAAACTTTGTATTGGGTCGTGGTTACCCATTTTTATTATATAGTGTATATCGGCCAAGTGTATTGATAATGGCGTTTATTATATAATAAAAAGTTTCGGAACTCTACGCGTATCTGAAATTGTAATAGAAAGAAACTCTAAATCTGATTTAAAATCACCAATTAAAAAATGGTTCATGTGATAGATAGTAGCCGCCGTGGTCTAGTGGTTAGTGTGTTGGCTTACTAAGACATGAGCCCTGGGTTCGACACCCAGCTCCGACATCTTAAAAAAAAAAAAGAAATATGAAAAAATATTTCTTTCGGCGACTACCTCTCAGCAGTCTTTGGCAAAAGCTCTGAGAGTAATTAATTGCCATGAACAAGCTTCTCAAGTCTGTCGTTCGGAGTAGACTTTAAACTGTAGGTCCCGGTACTCATGGATAAAAACTTACACACACAACATGAGTGCTGCGAGAATCTAGGCCGTAATCCTGACACAGGGTTGTAAAGGCCAGTTATGTATGTATGTATGTAATGTGATAGAAACAGTTGTGTGACTTTACTTCGACTAATCATGTCTACAAGTAATATCAGTAAGCGATTTCTTGAAAAGTGTGAGTTAAATAGTTGATGTTTTTGGTCTTGAATATGCACAGGACACAAGGAACTTTGATGAGACTGCCGCAGCTGGATTCGAAAACAATTGTTCAGTTTGGCTGGTGTACTATTCCTTCACGGAAATCCTTTCTCAGTTAACTTTGATCTAATTAAAGCATTTCTGACGAAACAAAAATTAAATAAAAAAATTTATCATTTTTTCTGGGGCTCGAACTCGAGTCTTCATCACATAATGGTAGATGTTGATGTTTTATATATCTTGAAAACAGCAATAATAATAAAGAAAGTTTTGAATTTTGTTGTGTATTAAACCTTTTATTTAATTTAAATAGGAGTAGCGAAGCACTCCGAAGTTTGGCAAACATGTAAGAAAATTAAAATTTTATTAGTTGACCCGGTTAACGTTGTTTTGCCATATATATTATTTTTAGGAAATATTTTTTTACTTCAAATACTTATATATTTGATATTCTTCATCGAAATGCAAAACTTAACACTAATATGGGCATTGAATATTTTGCTCAGCAGATGTGAATATACGATTATCAACGTCACTGACTGCATTACTGATAGGTTTATTGAACTATTGTCCATTGTTTTCTGTACCTCAGTTTGATAGTTGGTGATAAGGAGGGATAGTTGGGGGGTGCGTGGTATAGTGGTTATAGCTCTCGCACAAAAACTCAAACGGTCCAAGTTTTTCGAAAATTGTAATTTGAAAAATAAGAGGTTCCTCCCACCCCCAAGAAGTCCATCTACAAAAAAAACCGCTCCCTGACATTACACTCTATTCCACCTTAACCACTGACAGCAACAAAAAACGAATGATTAGGAGAAAAAGCGCCACCTTTTGGGAAGTAGCAGATAACAGCTAAAACCTACATAGCAAAGGCACCCATAACAATTAGCATGCAACAATGAGGCAATTGCTGTCGACCATTCAAGGGTGAAGGTATAATAACACTTACCTTTGATTGATCAATTAACAGCAATTTGCCTCATTTCTAAGGCGCTTAATAATATAAGGAAAACAAAATAAATTCGACAAAAATTCCGATATAATGCATAGCATTTAGTAGGGTTTACCACTGAGTATTGATCTCAATAAAAAAATAGACCCTGTACCGCCCCCTCTGAGCACTTCTTAAAAGTAAAAAAACGAAAGATCAATGTAGTTTTAAGTTTCTTTAAAGTCGGTATGTTATTTGAAAATAAATAGTCCCTTAGGTCACCCTTAACATTTAAGAGTGTGAAAAATAGATGTTGACCGATTGTCAGACCTACTTGATATGCACACAAAATTTCATGAAAATCGGTCGAGCCATTTCGAAGGAGTTTGGCAACAAACACCTTTACACAAGAATTTTATATATAATATTATATAAAATGCGTTCTTTTAATAATTTTTTGAAGTTTTGTTTTAGATGGGTGAAAATCTGCTTGGCGCTTTAAGCAGATATATTTTATTTTTTCACCACCCTGTGGTCAAGCCATAATTTTACGGAGACTTTAGCGATTTGAATTTTACATTATCGTGCATTCATATACTTCCGCTACAACGAAGTAAAACTTAAAATTTAACTTCTTTTTCATATGTATTACAAAGAAGATATAATTGCAATTATGATTATTCACGTAGCCATTCAATAAAAAAAATGGCTTTTATCTCAAAAAAAAAAAAAAAACTTTACATGTAAATTCAATATCTCTATCAATTTGTGGTTCAGCCTATTTGCTGATTCGGTGGTGTATACGATGGTGGTTCGGCCTTACTCCCTGCACAACTTGTTTTTTGAAAGTTTTAAAGCCATATCGGCTTAAAGTATATAGTAGAAGGACACAACCTTAGTTACTGAGAACGGCAGAGAATTTATTAACTTGGAATTTTTTCAGTACTTCTCTGTACACACACTGCAGCTTCTTAAGTGCGAACTGTTGAACATATCACGGGATAGACCTTATTAGTTAAAGTTAACGAAACCAGAAAACGACACATTGCTATTCGTATTAGCTGCTCTTAACAACGATTAAGTAGGCCATAAAATGAATGAAATTAACGATAAGTTTGACGAAAATAACTATTATTAAAATGAAAAATGTCAACAGTTTTCAAGAGTTGGTATGGCTAATGCTATAAACACCACAAAGGCTATCGAACACCGAACACACGACTACAAAAATCGCTGGCTACGAAAGTAGCCAAGTAGCCAGCTACTTAATTATAATAACAACTACAGCTACAAAAAGAAAAAAACATCTGTTTTGACACGTTGAACATAACCTAAACAAAATATAACAAACTTATTTTTTGTAAGTGAAATTGTGAGGAAACAAAAAACAATAAATGTCTAAAGAAAACTTATAAAAATTTAAGAAACTTAAAAGGCAATTATATAATAAATTAAAAATGAAATAAAAACTGATGTAAATAAATGAAATAAGTAAATGAAAACTAAACAAAAAATGTAAACAATTGATTATTAATTTTCAGTGGTACAACTTAAATTTTTTTCGCATTTTTAATGCATATATTTCATATATTGCGTTTTTTAAACACCTTTTTATGCATCTTATTGTATTGGCAGCACAAAACTGTTTATTGTCGCAAAGAAAAATAGAAATTAGCCTAAGTTGGCTACGGGCTACAAAAGTAGTCGTGTACACATGTATTCTATTTATGACAGCTTGTAGTCGATGGTCGGTAGCCTTTGTTGTGTTTATAGCATAAGTTATGAAATCAAACTAAACCAGGCCTGTGCAAAAATAAAAATTTCATACACAATTGTGCCTTAGCTAAACTCACATGTATTCTTACGCACTTGCTTTCAGTCGTTACTGAAACAGCGATGAGTTAACATGCGTGATGGATGTACGCTGATTTATTGTTTGCAGTGAAAACAAAATTAATAGCACTGCAAACAAATATTTTTTATTATAAATGCATTTGAAAATCCAATACCTTTTTTATCATATAACAATTAAGAATATAGTTTAAACGTTTTTCAGCGACATTTGCATTATTTTTATAAAATTTTTAATAAATTTAATGAAAAAAACAAAACTTAAAATTTTTTTTTGTTAAAAAATGAAAAGTACTTTTTATTTCTTTATAGCAGAGTAGTATATATATATATATATATATATATATATATTTTTCTTAAAGTAATTAAGTTTTAGAAGAAATATTACATACAAATTTAAATTAAAAAAAATTCATACAGTTTCTGATACTGCTACTTACACGTTCAGTAGTGTAATTCTCATTTTCTCACAACACAACTACATTTTTACTTTTGCACAGGCCTGAACTAAACAAAGAGCAACTATAAGCTATTTTTACAGTTATTAAATAAAACATTGTTGCCATCGTATATTGTTGTCAACATATTTGCAATTAAAACCAAATGCAATTTAAACTATTTTTAGACGTTCCTTGTCATAAACATTGTTTTTTTTTTCAGAAAACAGATTTCGCATATTGAATTCAATTTCTTTAAGTCAGTTTTAGTAAAACAAACGCAAAGAGAAGAACAGAACTACAGGAGACTAATATAAATAAAAAAACAAATATGTGTTTGAGATCAATCAGTACAATTCTGCCGTGTAATGGGTACCAATCATATAAATTAAAAGTAAAATAAGAATCTGTACCGCGATTCAGTAACTTTTAACAAATACGATATTCGCAAAAGAAGTCGACAGCTTTTATTGTTTGCAGTAACGATTATGTGATTCACTAACTACATTTTATCGACAGTCGACAACTGTAGTTTTGTTTATGTTAAAATATCAATAATGGGGCAGCAGTCAGTTTTTAAGTAGTTGGCAATTAAAATGGGTAGAAAGTTAGCAAAGCTACAAACCTCTAGTTTCTTTGGGTATAAGAATACACAAAAATGGTTCTCAAACAAACTACTTAGTTAATAGCGTAGGCACATCTCTCTACAAAATTTTACAGCCAGGCCCGCGATATCGAAAGAAAACTTAAGCGAAAGAAACTCAGTCACTCACTCTAAATCTAAAATGCGGCCTACTAATTGTCACTTTATCGTTCGCTTTGCTTTACGGTACTAACGTAATGCAAATAAACAACAAAGCTGCCATATCAACATATCAAAAAATAATCGCGAATATACACGAAAAAAGCGCTGAAATGCTTAAATTGTACAGTAAAAAATGCAACCGTGTGCTAGTTTAACTTACCAGAAATGTAGTAAACAAACTTATTCCGATTTTGTTTATTTTTGTATATGTGTGTAAAAAAATTTTGTGTTACCAATCGCATTTATTTTTGGCGACACAAAAATTACTGTGCCGCAAATCAGCTGTTTGTCGCTTAAAACTACACGATTCGATATCATGGGCCTGGCTGTTAATTTAATAAGTTTACGATTTTCCAACTGAATAAACAGCATAAACATTTTTGGTGTTAGTTTACGACAACAACAATCGTCAACAAAAGATAATGAATAGCAATATCGACAATTAGCGTGACCGTTTGTGCCACTAAAGTATCAATTTGCTACTTTTCTGACCTACTTGCCACTTTTAGTGCCACTCTTTTAAAATATGCTAAAACTGCTACTTTTTTTAAACATTGCCCCTTTTTGCCCCTCTTTAGAAATACAAAAATTTTCTTAATTTTTTTTCGCAATTCTTATGGCAGATTTTTTTCCCAAACATTTGGTTACAAACATTTTAGCTTTCCTATAGCAACTGTCACTACCCTGCAAATAATAATTGGTTACATGGTCCAGTTTTTGTGAAATGGACTACTTACAAATATGGTCCAATGTAATGCAGACATGGACCATGTTATTGACAAACAACAGCTTATTGCTTTAACGCAAGTGTTCGTGTTTAACATTTTCATACATTGTTGCCAGTAATCGTAGTAGGTCTTTAATGAAATATTTTATAATGGCAACTCTGTTATCCATATGTTTATTTTAGTAGGAAATTTTGTGTATATGATGCATGCATATATTAAAAGAGTAAAAAAGCGTTAAAGTGAAAAAAATAAAGCGGCAAAATAAAATTTAAAAAATTATAATTTTAAAGGAATACAATTGGTAAAATTGTTATATATAAGAAAAGTTAAATATGCAGTGCAGTGCATGTCATAAAAGGCGTTTAGAAAAAAAAAAAAAAAGGAAAAACATTTAGAAAGATTAAATTATGTTAACGGTGCAATGTGATTAAATTGAATGTATAAGTGAAGAATTAATTAATAATCAAACTGCTAGGGTCGAAATTTCTGCTCAGGAAAATTTAAGTGAAAAGCAGAACTTCATGAAGAATATGCGAGAGCTCTTGGCAATCCTGAGAACTCATGGTGTGGATGTGCCTTTATCTCCAAGTACGCTTTTGGAAAAGACTGCAACAGCTCCAAGCACTTCGGTTGTGCATCCGGGTCGGAATATACATTTCGGAATAGAAAATAATTTATTGAAGGCGGCACATTTATTACAAAATTAAAATGAAGTGCTCTGTGATATTCATATCGATGGCTTGCCTATTTTCAAAAGTTATAAAACACAGCTTTGGACGATTTTAATTAAAGTCGTTAATGTTAAAAATATAAAAATATTTCCCGCTGGAGTATATGTGGGCGAGCAGAAACGTTATGACGTTACCCTATTTTTAGAACAATTTGTAAAAGAAATTTCACATTTGCAACAAAATGATAGACAAATGGAAAGCGAAAAAATTACATACAAAATAAGTAGTATATGATTTCTTATAAATAAAAATTTAAACCACAAATTTTGTTTCTGTACTATTTTTTTCTTTTATCACGTAGTTTAAACTACCCCTGTGGAGTACTCCATGGATTATTTTTAAAACTACTCCTCTAGTGTGCTCCATTGATTAGTTACTGGAGTAGTTTTTAAACTACTCTTCTAGTGTGCTCCATGGATTAGTTAATGGAGTAGTTTTTAAACTACTCCTCTAGTGTGCTCTATGGGGTAGTTTTTGGGTTAGTCCGATGGGTTACATGGTCCAGCCCTAGGACATCGCAATGTTAAATGGACCATGTTTTTTTCATACATTTGGGTTAGTTTTGGACTAGTCCTACTCCTCTGTGGAGTACTCTTTACATGCATGTATGGAGTACTCGCATTATCTGCAGGGTATTTTTGTTTCTAAATTCTATGTATATACATATAGGAAAACCCCGTTTTTTCTAGTGCTAGTGGACCTTTTTCAAAAGTTTTTTTTTTTCTCTGCACTTGTGAGTGAGTAAACGCAAATCGTTGCAAAATTGGAAGTGAATTCCAAAATTTAAATTTTTTGCTGTTTTAATTATGGAAAGGTAAGTTCTTATTTTCGTTTAAATCCAAAAGACCGTATTGACTCTTTTTACATTGTTTTTTTAACAGAATAAGCAAAAGGCTTGAGAAATTATTTAAACATATACACTCAGTCACAAAACTCTACATACAATTTAGAATATGTATGTGTTTTTTAATAGAATATCAGTAATTTTTGTTTTTTTATTTGACAATATACAAGATAATTAATTTAAATGAAAATGGCATAATTTATTACCTTAAATGAAATTAATTGTAATAAAAATATTAAGCTACAATATTTTTTGTGGCAGCAAAAGTGTATGTAAATACCATATTTTGTATTTCAATTTGAAAGTTGTACAAATTATTAATGGCTCTTGCATTAAAAAATATTTTAAACTATTTAGACATTGAAGAAGCACGTTTTTTTCAAACTTTAATTTTGTATATCTCAAAGAAGAAGCTAGTTAGGCAATAGGTTAAACTTTCAGACGATATATAATTAAAGGTGAATTCATACTGTTTTATTGTCTCGAATATGACAAAACACCGAGTTTCTGAAAAGTTTAGGCTGAGATATTTTGAAAACCGGATGCGACAGGATAATGTTAATATCATAATCAGATTCAGCGCGGCTTAAACCTTTAGAAAAGCATACACTAGTCTCTTGATTAGTAATACTTAACACAATATGTGGAATTTTGCGACTAAGTGTATTTGTATCTTACGGTCTTATGGGTTTACTTAATAAAATTTATGTCATTAAAAATATGAGCAAACATTAGTACCTACTTTATAGGTATTTAATAAAACCCAATAAAATTAAACTCAGCGAGAAAAACAAAATATTAACTAAGTTAGATTTCGACAAGGATGTTTTTACAGACGAGGAAGTTGGGTCTTCCTGGTTCACCGGAACAGAAGAAAAAAAGAAACCTAAAAGAAAATTTTTAGGAAAGAAAATACAAATGGCTTAAATACGATATAAAAGCAAAAAACCCGATTTCTATTGCTTGCAAACAGCAGCCAATTTGCCAAAAAAAAACCAAACTGATTGTCATGCAAAAACAACCAAACATTAAAAAACAAATTGTTGGAAGCTGATCTGCAAGATTGGAGTCCAACAGAAAACCTTGTAAAGAAGATTATAAGTACATTTCCAAAGAATTAAAACTTAAGAAAGTTTTACCTAAATGTTCAAAAAATACTTATTAAAAGTATAAAAACTCTGACTTTAGTATAAATGCTTTTATGAATATTAACGTTTTATGTGTGTTGTTTTATGTTCTTAAACTTGTCAGAAAAATTTAATGTCTAATAAAAAGAACAAAATAAACTTAAGTTTTTACCTTGAATTTTTGTTATTTAAATAGTTTGCTCCTTTCTTACAAAAAATCCTCTTTTTTGTGCCACTTTTATTTTTTTCATCCCCTTTTGGTGCTACTTTTCGAAATTTGTCAACGGTCACCCTGTCGACAATTCTTTTTTTTCCTGTTGAAAACAATGCGATTATCGCAAAAATATGTTACTGAATCGCGCCACTGGTCTGATATATCTGGTCCGTCTGGAGTGATTAACTTTGCCGCGTAAATGAGTAACTTTAGTAAAAACATCAATGTAATGCCACGAGTAGTAGTGTTAACTTATCTTCTTTAATAAAAATTCTTTATTTAAAATAAAATTTAGAAAAATATCGCTTAATTACTTTTAAATAATTAAAGTATTAGAGTTTAGTGCTGTTTACCAAACATAAATGCCAATAACAATACTTTGACTGTAGTTTTGCAACCCTTTTATTTGGCTTGGTCTCTTACTAGCATACTTTTCTGCTACTAATTTATTGCATAACGCAGTTTTAAAAGTCGACTTGTACCAGTAATAAAATTTTTGTATGTCATGACTTATTTCTTTTTTTATTTTGTAATATAAACTGCATTTTTTACGATTCATTTATTGCGATTTTTATGTTGTTTACTTCCTTTTTTTCTGTACTTTCATTTCATTTTATTTATTTTTTTCTGAGTGTTTGCAATCAATTTTAAAGTGTTTAAAAACAACATTTAATTAATGTATCTATAAATACATGTCATATAATTAACAAAACTATATGAATAAAATGTTTTCCTTTTTGTTAAAAATTGTTGATTTAAATATTGCAGTTTTCTATAATTACTGGCCTCAGAGTCATTTTATGAATAATGTTATTAAAAATTTTATTTTAAATTAAATAAGTACGAGTTTACAAAAATTATTATATTTGTGGTAGATTTGCACGTAAGACTTTAAAATGTGATATAAAAAAGCTTATGCAAACAATTATAATTCCTTAATGCTGTATTATAAATACAATTATAGTAAAGGTTCATTAAGAGTTTATTTGATAATTATTGCATAGAACTTTGGCAAATAAAGCCTTAAAAACGTTTTGTAATTTTTATGAACACGGCAGTTAGGGTATTTATATAAATATATTGACATACATTGGTCATTACAAGCTTCTTTCTGGGTTACGGCTTTATTTCTCGCAACACCTGAGTGGTGTGCCTAAATTTTTTTTATCCATTAGTACCAGGACTTACAGTTTAAAGTTGGCTCCGACTGACAGTATTGAGAACCTTTTTCCTTCTTCTTCCGGCTTCGTACCTTCTAACTTTTACCTGTTCCCAAATCTAAAAAAAATTTTGCTGGCAAACGCTTGTTCCTGCATTAATTTTCAATGTAAGCTGTATGGGATTAGTTTTCAGGAGCATTAGGATAATAATTTTAAATAAGATTTAGAATGGCCAGAAATAAATGGGACTAAATGTATTGAAGTACTAATTGATTTTATTGAAAAAATAAAATAATTTTAATCTACATCTCGTTGTTATTGTTAAGCTAAGAGCATATGGAGCTACGCTTGTAATGCAAATTTATTTAAAATCATTGAACAAAATCTAGAAATAAAACTTAATTATCGTAAATAATTGTTATATTTTTAATAATTCTGAATGTTTTTGTAATGTAAAATACACACTACTGGTACAATAAAAATTATATAAAAACTGTGATGTAATTTCTCTGTAACAATACATTTTATGAATAATAATTTCATGATTTTCCAATTTTAATTTCCATTGAGATTATGCATCTGCCATTTAATAATTCATACCTATTGACTGATTAACACAATTATTTCTGAAATTTACTTGTGGATTTTAGTAAAAATAAATATTAACACAAATTAATATAATTAGTGTAACTTTTGAATACAAATTCTGTTTAAAAGAAATTCATTTTCATATTTATTCCTATTCATCTTTTTACATTGCTAAGGACTAGTTGTTTTAAGTTAATATTTAAGTTTTTGCTTTCAAATTTACATTTGACAAATCCCTGATAATACTTTTGAAATTGTTTTTGCTGTATTGTAGTACTTGTAAATCCTTATTGTTTTAAAAGAGTTGCAATAAAGAAAAATACGAGAAATCCTTTTCTTATTCCTTTTAATATAAGGATAGTAGGAAAGTCATTTGTAAAGATGATAATTAAGATAAGGCGGAAACTAAATATAAATTCTTAAAAGTTTCTTTCTTACATACAAATATATACAAAGTCACCCACATTAAGGATTTTACTTAAACATTGACAAGTCCAAAAATTCAAATTTTTAAAGCCGAGAAAAAAAGAGAAAATAAACGATACGATGAAATGAAATAATATTATAATGATTATGATCATTAATGTGTGCAGATATTGTGTGGAGAGAATGGTAAATGTTAAGAAAGTACAGAAAAATAAAATATATTCTTTACAAATTAGTTTGACCAGTGATTGTCTTTTATTATTCCTTTTTTTAAAAGACGTAAAATGTGTTTTCTTTTTCTTTTCATATATTTTGGTTTAATTATAAGACAATAAGTTTTTCTTTTCTAATACACTACGGAAAATATGGGAAGAACTTATTAACAGTGTGCATATTTATTTATATCACTTTAATAAGTAGTTATAAGTTAAAAAAGTTTGAGCTTAAAATCTATCAGAAACAAATGTAGTTGAGTTAGATTAATTATTTTTTTAATAAGATCAATACTCAGGGGTAAGTCTCGATTCATGCAGTGCATTTTATTTGAATTTTAAGATATATAGATAGATTTATTTTTTTTATTACGCGTCTTTTTGTTGATGAGACAAAATGCTGTCAATTTGACTACTCAAAGGCCAGTAATATACCTTCACCCTTAAATGATCAACAGTAATTGTGTGTGTGGATGTTTATTGTAAGTGGTGAACGTCTTCACTAAGTAAGTTAGCTGTTATCATCCCAGAAGGTGGCGCTATACTCCCGATCATTCGTTCCAAATGTGGAAATAGACTGGAAGATTGATTTGATTTTTTTTTTCAATTTCTTTGGTTCAATTCTTCTGTAGAATTTATTCGAAAACTACAATACTTATTATATCCAATTGTGTTCTTCAAATTAATTTAATAATATATCGATTTAGGTATTGTCATTTTTGATTTTGCATATCGATATCCAATATCGAATCTTACTATCCATCCTACTCTTAAAATAGCATGCTCATATTTTTATATTTGTCACCATGGAATAAAAGACATAGACAAATAACTATTTTTGCTTTAAAGAGTCAAATTTTATCATCTTTAATCAATATTAATTTAAAATATTACTTTGGTGAAAAATTATTATACTTAGAATTAGACTTGTGTAGTACATGAGCGACCTTGTTCAAACTCCTTCAATTGAACTAAGTGAGCCGCTCTTTTCAATGAGTTCCTTAGTTCAGTATGTCCTTTTAGGTTTTGTTTCATTCTAATGCATGTTTCTTTTGGGTATATTTCATTTATGAATCTCTTTCAACATATTTCTTTCTCATTTACTTGTGCACAAACAGTGCTTCAACTGAGTATTTTCTGTATATAAAATTTTTGAGAAAAGCCCTAAACGAGAGAGTTTATACGATTATTTGAATATACAGTGGAATCTCTCTTGGACGGATACCGACGGGACCACTGAAATTATCCGTACAAGTGGGTGTCCTCTCAAGAGAAAACTGCAAATATAAATCAGTAAATTCAAAATATGAATTTAAACTTTTATGTAAAAATCCGTTTATTAAAAAAAAAAAAAATTAAAATACAAAAAATTCAACTGAATTTAAATAAACAAATTTACATATACTATACATATGAAATAAAAATTACAAATTACTGTATAATTATGTTAACAAGAATTCATCCATTTTTGTTTGAAGTGTTTTAGTCCTGACGATAACATCTTGAAAATGTAAATCAGCTGATGAAAGAATATTCATGGCTTCCGTATCACCTTGGCATTTCACAAAAGCTATGAGATCATGCGCTTTACCCAAAGCCTCTTTATATGTTTCTGTTGAGTTTCTTCTGTTGAGTCATCTGGGATTTCCTGAACTTCCAAAGATGATCTCTCAACTGTTATATGCTCGTCAATGGCATAAAAATCATTTAAATTTTGAACACTGATCCTTTTTTGCTGAATGGCAACAAATAAGTTTAATGGCAGCTCATCTTCTGGCTCAAACTCATTATCAAATTCTAACTGACTTTCCTGGCTGTCAAACGTAAACCCTGCCTTACGAAAGCAGTTTTGAACTGTTTCACAAGAAACTTGATCTCATGCATTTTTAGTAAAATAAACTGCATCCAGTAGGTTGATACGTTTTACTAAGTCGTGGGCTGTGATAGAAACTTAAATATTAGCTAGCAAATGTTTCAGTATTAAAGTTCTGTAATTGTGTTTAAAATTCTTTATAATACCCTGGTCAAGTGATTGACTAATTGAAGTACAGTTAGGAGGAAAAAATTTAAATATTTCTAATATTGTTCTATTTTGGATGCGATGCTGCATTAGCTAGAAAAAGTAGAATTTGCCTTTTTTGCGCTCTCATTCTTCTATCGAATTCTTCTAACCATTCATTCATAATTTCAGAAGTCATCCAGGATTTAGTGTTCGATTTCCATGTCACCGGTAAAGTGTCTTTATTTAAATTTTTAAGTGTTAATATTGACCTCTTTTTATCCATTTTTAACGGTCACACATGAACAATTGTTTACAATCAAATGATCTCGACATTTCCAAAACACATATATATAAACAGAGTAAGAATTTGCTCGCTGTTTTGCTCATTGCGCACTCCTTTCTTGCGCCTCGAAAAATTGCGAATGCGCAAAGAGCAGAGCAGATAAAAAAGAGCAGTTGTTTGCTCTTTTGGCTCTTGCTCTTTTTTATAAGCGCTGCTCTTTGCGCTATGCGCATTTAAATTTTTTATTTGGCGCTTTGCTCTGCACATTGCGCAAAATGAGTAGCGCATTGCGCATGCGCTTTTTTTTATCTACAGTGTCATGTCAGCAGCAACTTTTTTTAATTTGACAAAAGAAAAAATTTTTATGTGCACTCAATCATTGCGTTACAGAAAATTACTTTATGCAGTATTACTGATGGAAATTTCCGTCATAAATATACTTAAAAAAGATGAATGGGGGCATTAAGAAAAAAAAAAATTTATGACACTCCTTTATTTGCATGAAGAAAATAAAATTTTCTTTGCCAATGTATCGTATATTTGAATGCATATATGTATTCGCGTGTGATTTTCAGAAAAAATTTTGTTGTACTAATTTATGTGCGTGAAGAAAAAAATAAACAGAGGCCTTATTCTGTAACTCTCCTAAGCTAAAACTCTATCGCTTAAAATATATAAACTAGATTTAGGACTTTTTGGCTACGAATAGACTTCTTAAACGCTTATTGTAATTTAAAAACTTCATGCCTATAACCTCTACACTTTTTAATATTATATATTCTAACGCCCAGCCTGTTTCAAAAACCCAAAATTTAAGCATTTTAGCTTAACAGAATAAAGCCCCAGTTTAATATAAAAAAGAAATAATTGTTTTATTATTTTACTCTAAAGTATATGGAAATACTAATATAAATTATATTTACACTTAATTATTTCTTATTTTTTCATATTAAAATTACTGGCTTCAAAGGTATTTTACACCACAGTAAATGAACAATGCGCAATTGCGCACTCTTTTGGCACTTTTGCGCATTGCACAAACAAAAAGAGTGGCGCAATAAAGCTCAAAATTCAAATGCGTCTTCTATGCGCAGCGCTTGTAATGCGCAGAGCAAACAAAAGCAAACTTTTTGTTGCTCTTGCTCTGCTCTTTGCGCAAAGAGCAAAAAAGAGCCAAAAGAGCGGCGCAGTGCTGTGTTTTTACTTACTATGTACATAAACATACTTTTACACTTTTTGGGTATTTCCCTTAATAAAACTTTATTATGCCAGATAAAAATGATTTTATATTTGTCATAGTGATGCCACAGTGTACATAAACTCAACGAACGAATTAAAAAGAAAAATAGAATTTCAATTTTTAAAAATAGAAATGTATTGCTTTGTAAATACTTTTGTTTGGTTTTTATATACTAAATGTGATTCGCATTTAGTTTATAACTATTTGAATATAAGTATTTGTATTTTTGGTTACCACCTTTGGAAAAAGTCTCCAGACGAGTCTCTTAAGCAGAGACGAAATGGCAATAGAGATATGCTTATCCCCAAAGCAATACATTTCATATATTATGTATGTTTAATATTATACACAAAGAAATTCGAACAAAACTTAAGTTGCCTTCTATTTTTCATTATACGTAAAATGAAAGCGATTCTAACATTACAAGTGATGATGCAGATATAAGAGTAGACTATACAATTTGCGACAAGAACATGGCTAGATTTTTCAGACAATTATTTTCGAAACGATTACTTTCAAACATGTTTTTATATTTTTGATTTTGTTTACTACGCTGTGACGCTGTATATTGTATTGATTTTTTTTTATGAAATGATGTGATAGTTTTCTTATTAAGCGGTGCTGTCAGTTTGGTGATCACCTAAAGGTTAGTGTTATATCTTCCCTGTAATGATCAACAGCAATTGCCCCATATATCGTTGGATGTTGATAATGGTGAGGATCTTCATTAAGTAGATAGCTGCTATCTTCTACTTTCCAGCAGGTGTCTCTTTTCTATTGATCATTTGATTTTTTGTATGTCAGTGGCAAAGGTGGTGTTCTTATGGATGCACTTTTTGGAAGAAGGGGTATAACCGAAAATTATTATTTCTTAGTGTAATTTTAGTTTTTACATAGAGTTTGAATAATCTCTTAATAATATTAAAAACTTATAATAAGATTCATATAAATTCACTGTTAAATTAAATTCAATTCATATTTGATTTTTATTTTAAAGTTTGTAATTCTTAAATTTTTAGCTTTGTTGCTAATTGTAGCAATTTTAGTTGCCATCTGACCTTTTTAATTTTTTGATTTTTTTTAAGTGTACAATTTTTTTATATATTTATTTAGCGTTAATGAGCTTCAGGCAAAAGAGATTGTATTGTCCCAAAATTAAATGGAATTACAAAATAGAAGAGAAAAAAAAAATTGTGCTAGAAAATGAATGAATAAAACAAAAGAAAATCCGACAATCTTTTTTTAACACAAACACTTGTGAAAGTACAAAAAAAAGGAAAAATTTACATTTAGAATATATTTTATAATACGAAAAACCGCAGAAATAATAAAAAATAAAGAAAAGATTTGTAAAAAACGAAACTCAAATACGCACACAAATAAAAACTGTGATATTATGAACCTTTTTTTTATATCACAGCCATCTTCTGTATACGGTTTTGTGTTTCTTTTCTAAAGACAAAAAAAAAAAATTATATTTAAATATAAAATTTTATTTAAATTCTGACAAAAGTAGTAGCAAAATTGTTGGTAAAACAAAAGCAAAAACAGAATTAAAATAAATATAAATTTTATTTTTTATTTAAAGTGTGTCTCAAACAGACAAATAAAATGTTGTGATTTAGATTTTTTTTAAAACCTTTTTTGTTTGCATTTTTTAAATCGGCTGACTTAAATTTGAACCATAAAATTATTATTTTTTTTTTTTTGGTTTGTGTTGAATAAAATTATTAAAATATTGCAATAAAAGCACGAGAGATTTTATCTGTTAAAAAAATTCCATGTGGAAATTTCTTAAAAAAAAAAATAAAAAGATATTGCTTAAAATAATTAATATTCGACACAAATTCCGGCCCTTAGGGATAGCCCAAAAAAAAAAATAATCGGCATCAGCTGGAATCTTAGAATCTTTTGGGCACATTCACAAATGATTGCTTTGATTTGCTTTGTGAACAGTCCAATTAAACTACTTGAAAGCTGACAAAATGACCGCCAGTTAGAAAAGTGTTCATCACCTTAAAGTTTTATCATGAGTGTTAAAGGTCTGCACGGGTATGTTTGAAACGATCTTCGAGACATTCTAAAATTTTCAAACACAATTCCAACTCTCATTCGTAAAAGAGAAACGAATAAAACAAACATAAAAAGTGGTTGTTGTCGTTAGAATGTTAATAATGGAGACATAAAACATAAGAGTTGGAATGGAATGAATAGAGTAAATGGAATGTCTTGTTTGTAATATGATAGAGAAGAATTTCTTGCACTGGTTTTATAAGTACTAAAGAACTGAATAATAATAAGTAATGAATTAAATAATTTTTAGGTTATTTTTCTTTATATTTTTGTCTTAATTTTTAAAATTACATACATACATACATATTTACAAAAACTTAAAAAAAAGTATAAATAAATTACATATTCAAAAAGTAATTGTTTTTTTTTAGCCTTTAAATGCTTTAATATACACAGACTACTCTTCTTGCTAGATTTCAATTTGTTTGTTTTTATTCGTTTATTTGTACTACAAACTATCGCATTTATATACATCAATACATGCTTTTATTCACAAAGGAAATTCAAGACATTCCAAGGCATTCGAATGTCTCCATAATAATTGAGAATTATGAGAGTAAATTTAGATTTATTGTATTCTATTCTATTGATTTATTGAGGCTGTTGGTTTAGTTTCGTTTCGTTGGCTGCAAAACGAATAGAATGAATATTTGTTTTTATGCTTGATTTTACTCTCAATTAGAGTTCACTTCTCGAATCATTCTCAATTGGCAGAAAAGCAAAACATTCATGCAGATCTTTAATATTTATCATTAGGGCAACCAAAAACATGCTCTATAAAATTAGTTTTAGGCGCCTAAAATATGCATTAAAAAAACAGTTTTAAGCGTTAAAAATATGCTTTATAAAACTTATAATACATAAATATGTTGACGTAAATTACGTTTATTTTTTTCAAAAATTTGAAAACATGAAGAGTAACAATTAGCCACCAACCGGATAAAATAAATTGTAAGTAACATATGGCTCATTTGCAAGAAGAGTGACATAACTCAAAAAAATGTGTCTTTTAAGTTATTAATGCAAAAATACGGGACGAACTGTAATTTAAAACATATCTAAAAATTATATTTTTACCTCTCATTCCACTGAGTGGGGACCAGAAGTGTCTTTTCAGTTTGGCTAAATTAAAATGTTTAAATACATTTATATCAGAATCGCTTTTTGGATTAAGCCACTATTCTCGATAATGAGCCATAGATTTATTTCAATTTCAAAATTAACAAAAAAAAAAAAAAAATAAAAAAATGTCAAAAAATTCAGACAGATCAGAATACAAAATAAAAGAGTAAAAAATTAATTTAATTATTGTTGCAATAAATAACAATCATAATGCTCAAATTTTTAAACATAAAGCTTTGTCGTAAAACGCTCTTGTACATCGAGAAACTTACTTCGACATCACAGAAGTAATTGATGCAAATTTGAAACGAAACGTTTCCTATCATAATTTCTTGCGTTGAGCTTAATATGTTTTTGACTTCTAAAGTGTTGTTTTATGGTAAATATTTTCTTTGCTGACACTGGTTTATTGCGAACTTTACAAAACAGAATATTCCTATTAGTTTTAAAATCTCGGTATTCACTAATATATTATTTAGTCTGTTTGACACAAATTGCTTGATTTTCCGCATATTCTTACGAAAATTTAATTAATTTAAAAATCAACTTTTAATTTAATTTTTTATATCATGCAATTATGTATGACAATTTTTCTCCAATACGTACAACGTTGAAAAATACGTAATTTTTAAATGAGTTATAATTATTAAGCACTTTTTTTAAACGCTAATTTCCATAAATGTATGTAAAATTGCTTTGTATTTAATTTGTTTTGTGCCTTGACGTTTCTATCAAAATGATATTAACTATTGCACAGTAGTTTAAGAAGGAGCTTCATGAACCATTCCCGCGAATTTCCCCAATTTCACAGTTTAATTTTAAGCGTTGTCATGAGTACCCTTATTATTTAATAGATTATACTTAAGTAATGTGTCAGCATATGGTCATTATTTTGAAAAATAAAATTTGGTTATACACGTAAATTCTTCTAACATATATAAAAATTTGTAAAATATGCCTTATAAATATGAAAAAATTCGAAAAACGCAAAAGTATGCATTTATGACGAAATATGCAAAAATATGCCGTAACAAATAGGGGTTAAAGGTCGTAGTTTCTTCTAAAATGAATTAATATTTTGGTTGTTTTGTCAATATCATTCAGAAAAAAAAGATGCTAATGCATATTTTTGGTTGCCCTATTTATCATGCTTTGTTCATAGACTATTTGACAAATGTCTTAAGTTTAAATGTACCTTTTTTAGTACTGTTTTTATTAACTGGTATTTTATTTTATCTATTAAGGCATAGAGATGTTTAAAAAAAATAATTTTTTACCTAATTACACTATACCACAAATTGAAATTTTTAGAAAAATGCACGGACTCGACAGTATAGGTTCGATTTGGTCAGATTGACTACCAATTTTTTGTTATGGACCTCTAAAGATTTTGAAAATCAATGCACCACTCAAAAAAAGGTGTCCTCAGTTTTTGAACAACAGCTAACTCAAACTTAAAAATATTGCTTAACTATGTTTGGTACTAATGTAGTAGAGAGTCTACTTAACAAATTTTAAAAACACTAGATGACCCGTGCGAATATTTCGCACCGTTAGTTGTCATTTTTGTAACATAAAATGAAAATAATTAATAGAAATTTTAGTAACTTCAATACATTTTATTAAAAGTATAAAAATATTAGAAATCATAATACATATATCATACATATTTACATACATATATATATATGTTTAAATGCTTTTATAATACTTCTTTGTTAGAGGTAATGACATGACCATCGTTAACTTTTTGCCTGTACGAATCCTTAATACAAAAAAAAATATCTTTAAACGTACAACTACTGCAAAGTATTTCCAAAACAGCTTTTCATAGTAAATAACGGTATTGCCAGAATGGATTTTAATATATACATACATACTGTATTATGTAGAACTGCATTACTATTAAGCGACCCTGTATTACCACACTTGAACAAAAACATATAATCATAATGACAACAGTATTATCATGCAGTTCTATATAAAATATAATTTTTATCAATGAAAATATTAATTTTTCAATTTCTAATTATTGTTCGTCATTAGTGTTAGAAATAAGCTTTAAAATGAGATATCACTCATTAAATTTGATGCGGTGGTATGGGAGATATTTGCAACCGACAAAAAAGTGATTTAGAAATAATATATATGATGATTTTATGTGCAAAAAATAATTTTTTCTTGCCTTTTTTTTTTAACAATATATGATAAAACTATTTATGTTTTTTATTTTTTTTTCAGTAAAACTTACATGGGCTTGTAATTTTTCACTTATTTATATCACAAAATTGTAGCCATTGTAAATCTGAACAACTTTTTTTTATTTATCAGTATAATTTGAATATGCCTAGGCGTCCAAATGCGCCCTAAAAATTTTGTTTTTCAATATTTTTTTTTAAATTAAACGTATTATTGTTTGATTTATTGGGTACATTTAAACATTTTTCAATGTGAGTTTTCATCAGAAAGACCAATAGACATATGTATCTCTTTGCCATATTCATACTTGTCATTATCAGTATCATCTGAAGCCTTGAAATCCGTCAATAATAGTAGTTCATCATAGTCTTCAGCTTCCTCTCTTCACCTTCTACTTTTATCTGAAAATCTGGGTCTTCGAATATAATTTATGTGCGGTAGCAACTTTCATCTATTACAGCATCTTAAGACCCCGTTTCTCTAATCTAAAAAAAAAATTTCAGAAAAATTAAAAGAAATTTACAATATTTTTAAAGATTTAAAAACAATCTTCACTACCAATTCAAGAATTATACACACATAATTGGCCATTACAACCTTGTGCCAGAGTTACAGCCTAGCTTCGCGCAGCACCCATATTGTTTGTGTTAATGGTTTTTTTTTATCCATGAGTACCGGGACCTACAGTTTTTAAAGCTTTTGCCAGAAAAAAATATTTTTTAATATTTCTTTTTTTAAGATGTTAAATCTAGGAAAAAGGAAAAGATTTTAAGTTGGGAGAAATTATTATTATTAAAAAAGCTCTAGTGCCAATTGAGCGTGCATTTTTAAAATTTTTATAATGTATGTAATTTGAAACTATTTGAAAGACATTTGTGGTAAAATCTTAATTTATTAAAACTTCATACTAATATTTTTAAATAATACCCAAAGCTGTTGAAATTTATTGCTGTTGTGTTTTCCTACAAAAAATTTTTGGTGACATCATTTTTTTTTAATTCAAAAATCTTGTTTTTCTTCTTTAATTTTAATATCTGTAAGACTTTGTATTATTAAAATTTCATTTTTTTTATAAAGATGTTAAATATTAAAAAAAATAGAAAACAATATTGTTTTTCTTTAAAGCTTAATTTTTATTTATTCTTCTTTTATAAAAAACCTCTAAGCCTCTGGTCATTCTCATCAGTGTTTTTTTCTTCAGCATTTGTAACATCATGAAAATCTACTTCATCATCATTGCGAAGTCTTTTTGAATTCACGAGTCTTAAACATGTAATCAGTATTGATACAGACAATATTTACTGCATCTTTAAAATAAAAATCAGAGCAAAAATATTGTGATAAAAAATACTTATTTTTGGTTGAATGAATTGTATGTTATGGATTCTTGTGATTCATTTTCAAACCAAAATAAAGTTGACTTTACTGATTTTTTCCTTAAGGGAAAAGTAATTTTACAAAATAAAATTTTACTATGCATATCTACGTTTATCATCTCCCCCTTTTGATTTTATTGTAAGTAAATTAAATAGCCGGAAGAATACATATTTACGTGATAATATTAAAGGGAAATTCTCAATGTATTTTAATTGATGTGTGCTTATTATTGATGCCTTCCAACAATAATATGAGTAAAATGAAAAGATATTAAAGTCAATTTTAAATATATGGATTCAGACAACTCTATTTTTTATGCTTTTAAATAATATTGTTCTAACCTTTTTTACTTTTTAGTACCTTTCAATTCACACGAAACACGTGTGCCAATTTTAAATTCTATAGCTTTTCTTGCAAACATTACCCCAAACCTTCCAACTATTTTGTGTCTCATGCATTTCGGTAACGGAAATGCCAATCTTACATGGATATATTGGTATTTATTTAGTGAGCATCATCAGTTTTGAAATATAACATATGCTGACCGACATATTCATATTAGGAAGGTATTTGGTCTGCTGAACAAGTAGTAGACTCGAAAGTACGCAATATATCTTAAAGGTTGCAGTATCATGAACTTATATGCGGTCCACGAGTTAATTGGACGTTGGTAATAGTTTTTTTTTAATTTTTTTTTTTTATTATTTTTTTATTTTGAGACCAATACTCAGGGGTAAACCCTTACTAAATGCAGTGCGTTGTATTGGAATTTTTTTGGAAAGGACAGTACATTTATGACAGAACATACATACATTTTTGTTTTTCTTATATTACTATTAAGCGCCTTAGTAATGAGACAAATTGCTGTGAATTGATCATTCAAAGGTCAGTGTTATACCTTCACCCTTGAATGATCAACAGCAATTGCCTCATTGTTGCATATTGATTGTGTGGTGAGTGTTCGCCATGTAGGTTTAGCTGTTATCTGCTACTTCCCAGTAGGTGGCTCTTTTTCGCCTGATCATTCGTTTTTTTTTTTTTTGATGATATTGGTTAAGATTGAATTGAGTGGATGTCTGGGAGCGGTTCCTTTGTAGATGGTCTTCTTGGAGGGGGGGGGGACCTCTTATTTATAATCTTAAATTATAATTTTGAAAAAACCTCAACCTAACTTTTTCATTTTTTTACCTTTGCTGGGATTTGAACCTGGGTCGTTGGAGTTTTTGTGGGAGCGCTCTAACCACTATACACGTTTATTAAGTTAAGTAAGTAATTAAAAATTCTTCGCCATTGTATTCGAACGCAGTTTTGGTACAACAGAAATACTGCAGCTTGTAAAAAGATCTGTATATTAATTTTTCTCTTATACTGTAAAACTGGCTTTTCTAGGACGAGAATATACCATCTATGTCAGCATCGGTCGGTATATACTTGTAATTAATAGTTTCTTGGTTTTTTTTAAATTAAAAGATATTAAAGGCTCACTTATTAAACAACATGTATTATGCAGATTTTTCTATATTAAATTTTATATATACAAGTATATATGTGTATATCTTATAATGTGTGATATACTTAAATATTTATGACGTTGATTACAGTTTCGCCTTAAGCTGTACTCAAACCAGTAAAAATAAAAAAATATGTATATACCTTTACTTTTCACATAAAAGAGAAAATATGAGTGTCTTGTATTCTATTCCCCATTGTTTTCAAACTTTACATGAATTTTTGTCTTTTAGTATTTCTGTAATACCAACTGACAATATTTGCAATCTACAAGTTCGTTAATAATTTCAACAATTTTTTGTGCTTTTTTTTTGCTTTTGGTTTTGTTTATCACTTCTACTCTAAAAATTATAACGGGATAGTGTTTGTTTGTGTATTTACTTATATAGTTTTTGCTGATAACAAATGATGTCCTTTTTACTCTGAAAGCATAACAGAAACAAGGAAGTTTTCTATATCAATAAAAACATCATTGTGGGTGTAGTAATAAAAGTGATGTTTTCTGTACATAAAATAACTTAAAAAATAAGAACAGAAAACTATAGATATTTACCAAAAGCAGAAAAGAACAACATTGTTCTTTTGTGATGATGTCATTAAAGTTTTTCCCAAATTCCCGTCGTTTTTGCTTTCTTTTTTTTTGCTTTTAATTTTTACCTCATTTTATGTTATTTCTTTCTGTTCCTTTATACTTATACATTTTTCATTTTTTATTTCAGTTGGTTTTCTTTAAAGCATACACATGTATGTACAGTGTTGGACAAAACAAACTAAACACGACTGGAAATTGTAAACTTAAAATTTTTGCATTAAATTTTTGTTGGAAGAAAATTAAAAATAAATTCTCACCAATCTGTCTGGGATTCGAAATCATATTTCCAGATCGTTTACTCTTTACTTTTACTTCGGATATGTTCGTAAATATTGCCTCTGAGAAAAATTGAACAATAGAACATCAAGAAAAGTATAGTTATTCTCTTCTTCCATTACAGATGAAAATTACTAAAAAGCAATCATGGAGAGCAATAGAAGAATATGATAAAATGCCTTCTGTTTCTGTTGTAGTCGCGTGGCCTAGTGGTTAGTGTGTTGGCTTACTAAGACGAGAGCTTTGGTTCAAGCTCCGGCTCTGACATCTTGAAACAAAGAAATATAAAAAAAAAATGTTTTCTTTCATCGACTACGTCTTAGCCGAGTTTTGGCAAAAGCGCTGAAAGTAACTGATTGCCATGAACAAGCTTCTCAAGTCTGTGGGTCTCGGTAATTATGGATAAAAATTGACACAATCCATATAAATGCTGCGAGAAGCTCGGCCATAATCCTGACACAGGTTTGTAAACGAATTTATTATAAAGTATGTGGAAAAAATATAAATCCAATATATAATTTTCTACAGCTGTTCTGAGTTGAAAAGAATTCTGAAGACACTTTCGTGGATTAAGTCAAGAATATCTTCAATTTGGATTTTCTCCTTTAGTACAAAATCATTGTAACAAAACAATCTCTTATCATTTAATAGAGTTCACTTTTTGTTCTAATTAAGTCATTTACTTCACAATGACATTTTAATTTTTGATCAAAGTTCTTTATAAACAAACACTACTTTGGTTTTTTTTAAATGAAAATATTCAAAAATATCGACTGTTTTCTACTTGTTCTTAGCAATAACCCTAAAAATTAGATTTGTTTAGTCAGACACTGTATATACTAGCAGTTATTTCAAATATTCGTTTTTATCATTATGATTATTGTTGTTATTTTTCTTTTGACATACTTTCATTTATGTTTGTTTTAACTTTTACTATTTCTCCTACTTTCTTTAGCGTTTCATTTAATCCCACACAGCTGTATATTATTTCTTTCACCTATACAAGTACAAAGAAAAATATGTAGAAATATTTACACATACATATGTACTATTACAAAGAACAAAAGTCTATGTTAGCTTTGTAGTTTTCTTATAGCAGAGTTCATTTAAGTTGCCATAAGGCATAAAAAGAATACAGTAATAAAATGGGAAATTATGAGCAAAATATTATGGGTGCATATGTTAAGTTGGACATTGAGTATGTAGTTCAGCTTAAGATGCATGGGTCACCTTATCAACAAAAACAATTTCAGGCAAACGTTGAGTCAGAATTACAAAAATTTAACAATGAACTCTATAATATGCAATATGTAGGAGTAATTAATAGTATCTGTTGGTGACATATTCAGGATATACGCATTAAAATCTAGAAATCTTAAGTGAACTTGAGTTCCTTCTTCTTTAAAGCTTATCTGTCTTAAAATTTTTAGAATATTACAGCCAAAAAGTACTTAAGACCCTTAAGACTTCTAAAGTTTAGACGACGACTGAATACTGCTGATAATACATTTCCGTTTAGGTTACGGCCTAGCTTCTCGCAGTTTTTATCCATTATTGTTAATTTTTATCCATGAGTACTAGGAATTACAGTTTAAATTGGAATACGAATGACAGATTTATGAAGCTTGTTCATGGCAAGCCGTTTTTCTCAGAGTTTTTGCCAGAAGACTATTAATTGGTAGTTGCGGAAAGAAATAATTTTTTATACATATTTCTCTTTGTCAAGATGTCAGAGGTGGGAACTCGGAGGTCTTAGTAAGCCAACACACTACCAACTAAACCACTGCGACTTCTTCTTTGATATCTTATGATTCTTTAAAATCCTTTTGTGTTGTGTTAAATTATATTTAGAAACGTTTGAATTACTGGAGATGATAAATATGAAACCATTCTTTATGATATTAATAAAAACAATTTCGATATGTAATTCTCTTTTTGTTATCCTGGTTTTGCGGAATGGCTTAGATCTTCGCTTGTTGGATAGTAAAACCTAAAGAGGACTCCAAGAAAGATTAATATATTGCATAGTGTACAAATCAAATGACAGTAATAGAAAACTGAAGATTTTGAAAGAACATTTTCTTACATTCGACAATATCCTTCAGAAATTTTCAGTATATTCATATCTGTAACACCATGTTATAGAGAAATTGGAGATGGGAAGGAAGAAAGTTAGAAGATGTGTCATCACTGCAAGAAAAACTGTAGAAAGTTTAATCATCCTGGAAGTAAAAACTCAAAAGGCATAGGAAAATAGTATGTGAGTCAGTAAAGTTATGACTTTGGAAAACAAAAGCTCATCGGAAATCTTAATTGTGATTTCAGCATTAAGCGGTTCAATATACTTGACAATAAGTTATTTTTGAGTTCGAAACATTATTAGTAGTATATATGTAAGTAGCCTATTTGATACAGTTTAAGATGTATGTGACTCGAATCACCAATAGTAAAAATACACTGTTTCCATGTAGACATAGATACGAGTATATAGTGGTTTTATATCAGCTGATACTCGTACTTAGTTTATGATTCACGCCTCAGTAGTATTGGCACATAATTTAAAATTCAGCACCATTAGAGTACAAAGAAAACACAATATTGGACGCAACATTATAATCTACTTTTAATTTTTTTTTTATAAATAAGAAATACTATATTATCAAAATGCCTTTCTACATTTGTACGGTGATAACATAATTCTCTCTTTGTCAACATATAAAATATATTTTTAATTTTACCTTAAAATTATTTTAACTAAAAAATAAAATAAATATGAAAAAATATTTTTAAAATATTTTACTTGACAAAAATTGCAATTATTTTGTTCTCAATTTTATTTGCTTTGTTTTAAGACAAGATACATTTTTACAGGTAAAAAGTTGTTTGTTCTCATATTTGTTATTACAAAGAAAAATAGTTTAAAATTTGTTTTATTTTTTTGAGTTTTGAATTTTTTTAAAGGAAAAATTTAAGAACTGTTTTAAATTGTTTTTTATTTAGTTTGAGAGAAAAAGGAAATTTTTTGAATATATGAAAACTTAAGAAGTGAAATAAAGTATGTTTTAATTTAACAGTATTTTTGGTATTGTGTGTAAATCGCGAATAACAGAAACATCCCCAACCACAATAACAACAGGCCCACCACGGAAATCATTGAAAATTAATAGTCACATCATCACGTTTTAAATTATTTGTAAAATTACAGTATGACACCTTAAATTTGATGCAATTATTAAGTAGTTTTTAAATTTTTAATAAGAAATTTATGATTATTAAGCAGTTGCTGAAGAACTTTGTGTGAACAACAAGAGAATACTCTTAACTAAAATAAGAGCCATCCCTTACTAAAAGCGGCAAGTAGAACGTTTTCTTAAGTTCATCGTTTTCGCTGAACCACTATTCATAGATAAAGGTCACAACGTTTTTTAAAAATACTAAAACAGTGTAATCCAAACTGCATATGCTTATGTAACCGTCCTGACTATATTAATAATTAAGTGCATTATTCTATTATTTTATTTATTTTTATTACATTTAATATTTTTCTATGTATTATTATTACTTATTTTCTTTTATTTTGCCTTTTTTTGAATTTTAATATTAGACAGGGTTATCCCAACAGCATATCGTCGTAAGAATTAAAGAACGCTGTAACTGACAAAAAATCGAAAACACGTTTTTTGCATCATTATTATCAGAAAAATAAATACGCGTCGGTTGGTCCCCATACCAGATTTCTACGATGAAAATAAATTCACTTACGCCGTCTGCATTTTGAAGAATACCAGTGTGTTTGTTCTACTATCATACAAGTTTTTTGGCTCTGGTAAACATTTAAGGTTTTGTCAGTTACAGCGTTCTTTAATTCCATCGACGATATGCTTATATCACATCCATGTTTTTTCTTATTTGTTTACATTTTATTTGCCTTTTGCAACCAACTTTATTATTGAACGCTCTGTCACAACCGGATTTGCCAATTGCAAAGCGTTACCGCCGCGTTTTTTGGGATGCTCCATATAGATTGTATGGGCATTAGAAATTCTGACAGCTAGAAAACGCTTGCTGCTTTTATTTAGAGATGGCAGTAACCGCCGCATAGATTTTCTTTTTTTTAGAATTGTTAGTATTAGTTCTCCTCGTAGTTATTTATTTAAAGTTTTTCTTTTTTTACTTGTCACCTGAACAAAGCTTGAAATGGAAAGAGTGTTAATCAAATCATAAGACAATTAAGAAAAAAAGTTATAAGAAAAGAAAAATTCAAATTAAAAATATTTAATTTTTTATGTAAGACAAAGGAAACAAGAAAGAATTTTTAAAGGAAGATTACGTTTAATAAAAAAAAAAAAAATATTTTCTATATTAAAAGTCCAACATACATGAAAGTCCAACACTTATGCATTTATTCATTCTTTCATCAATCGTCGTAGCGTTAAGATCGTAGAATAACATTAATTTTTTATCACCAATCCATATAAATCTGTGTATATGTCAGGCCTGTGGAAAAATAAAAAATTTATAGATAATTGTCTTATATTATTGATTTCAGTCGTCACAGAAAAGAGACGAGTTAACACGCTTGTTGTTTTTGTTTACAGTAAAAAAAAAAAATAATCGTTATATACTTAATATTAAAGGGGGTGCGTGGTATAGTGGTTAGAGCACTCGCACAAAAACTCAATCTGTCTATGTTCAATCTGCACAGCAAAGATAAAAAACTAAAAAAATATTTTTTTTTAAATAAGAGATCCCCCTCCTTTTCTAAAAGTCCATTGACAAAGGAACCTCTCACTAGAATTCAACTCTATTCCACCTTGATAACAAAAAACGAATAATCAGTGAAAAAGACCCACCTATTGGGAAGTAGCAGATAACAGCTAAAGACGGATTTAGAGAAGGTAATCCCCCTCCTTTTCTAAAAGTCCATTGACAAAGGAACCTCTCACTGGAATTCAACTCTATTCCACCTTGAGAATAAAAAACGAATGATCAGTGAAAAAGAGCCACATATTGGGAAGTAGCAGATAACAGCTAAAAACGTATTTAGAGTAGGTAATCACCACAATCAACATGTAGCGATGGGGCCTCGCCTCTGCCTGTCTGCTCTTGCTTATGGGTGTTTGCAAAGCTATTACATACTTGTACCAGCTGTCCATCTACAAGCGCAGATAAAGAAGAACTGAATTAGTGTAATTGTTTTACACTGAAGCAGTAGTAACTAATACACAACAATTGTTATTTTCATACTGGTGCAAAATGACGTGAATGCCATAGCATTCAAATTTTAAAGCCAACTTTTATTTATTTAATTTTATACAATCTTAAATTTTTTTAATTAATATACATTTCAAAATAAGGATCAATTTCATTCATTCATTCGTTGTCTACTTTCATATTATTTTATCTTTTCTTCGTGCATTTACAAATTTATACTTTATTCCTAATCACATAACGGATATTACTTCTACTAACTCGTTCAGCAGAGTAATTCTCATTTTCTGGTATAACTACACATTTCAAGCTAGAAAAATTTTTCTCTTAAATATTGTTCTGGTGTGAATTCGACCACCGATCCAAACCAGATAGTTTATAATAAACTGTTGCATACTTTCATGTGTAATTTATTAGCAATTCTGAGCGTATGAGTGATATGTAAATGGCTTTATACTGTAACATATGTACGTTTGATAGTTCGTAGAATAAACTGAGTTCTGTAGTGCGTATGATTATTAAATAATATAAAGTAAATGCATATATAGAGAACATTTTAATTAAATTGAGATAAGCAATATGAATAAAAAAATTTTTAATTTTTTATGTACTAAATTAATATACAATATTAAAATATATTCCTATTACAGGGTGGTGACTAACACTATATGCTAGGGTAGTGTCGCAGAAAGGGGTCTCTGGTGGGAAACCTACAACACTCGCACTAGCGATCAAGCACTAGGTTACTGGGGCAGCCCAAGTTGGTTTTAATTTGAGTAACTACTTGAGTTCTTTAAAAAAATTATATAAATGAATAATATTAAATTTTAAATTTAATATTCGTTTCATAATTTAATGTTTTTCTTATTCGAAAACACAAACTGTCTTGTTTTATTTGCTTTACAGTTATGTGAACAACTTAACGTTTTGAAATTTCATTATGCGATAATATTTTAGGCAGAGCTAAAAGGGGAAATTATAATTTCTGATTGCTTATGTTATGCTTTTAAAAACATAATTGCAAATTCAAAATATACATTTTAAAATTTTAATTTTGTTTTTTTTTTTTTTTTTTTTGATTTTTTGGTAAATGTTCATGTATTTCATTTACGTTTTGGGTATACAAAAATTAAAATTTTCGCTAATATTCATTTTTGAACATGTTCAAATGATGGCATAAAATCAATATGATTCCAGTATGTCAAACATACCTACATTCAGTTGGCAATAATCGTTTAATTATTATTTTATGTTTGTCAATATCTCATTCAATGAATTTAAGGTGCCTGATTATATTTCACACGCAGATATATTTAGAAAAAAAAAATTAGTTGTGGTTTCTGCGAATTAGTGATATCAGGTAAAAGAATACAAAGTTTTTTCTACATAATTTCTTGGAATTTTTCTTTTTTAATGAATTCAATGATAATTGTTGTTAAAAAAAGACAAAAGTTAAACAAGTCGTACGATAGTTTAAGTATAATAAAAATTCGAAATAATCTACACTAAGAGAAACTAAATACCTAAATAAATTGAGCAATTTAAAAAGACATTTAGATAGACCAGGTAGGATATTTGCAAAGTGAAAATCAATTGCCGTTACTGTTTAACTAAATACTTCTAAAAAATAAAAATTTAACCAGCGTGGCTTTATAAAGTACTGAGCCAAAGATTTTTCAGTTCACTTTATACTTGAGTATGGATCTCTATTACACAATTGATATTAAATTGTACTAGTGAACCAATGCAAAAGCAATTTTCAATTATTCGTTTAAGAGACCTGAGGTGGAACTCATATGTGTGTGCTGCCGTCAAACGTTTTTAGGCTTGATCGAGTTATGCTGTGGTTTATGTACTTGTCCTGATTCGAAGGGATTTTAATTCTGTACTATAAATCGTAAGAATTAATATTTGTGTTTCATCCTGACTTATTCGAAATTCTCATATAATTAGTTTATAGTACCATACGTATTTGTCCCAATTTTAATATTTGTTATCATCTAACAAATTTTGCTCAATGTAAAATAAAGTACCGAATTTCTAATTACTGTATTATTGTATTAGACTATAAGAATTTACTGTACATAATTGGAAATTACAACCCTGTGTCAGGGTTACGGTCTCAGATTTGAGAAGCTTTTTCCTGGCAATCAGTTACTCCCAGAGCTTTTGCCTTAAGACTGCTGAGAGGTAGTCGCCGAAAAAAATAATATTTTTCATATTTATTTTTTTTTTCAAAATGTCAGAGCTGAGATTTGAACCCGGTTCTATCGTCTTAGTAAGCCAGCACACTAACCACTAGACCATGGCGACTAGACCTGAAAAAAAGAGATTATTTAATAGCTCGAAAGAGCTTGACGTTATGTGAACAACGTCACAACTTGGTATAGTGGTTAGAGCGCAAGTACAGAAACTCAAAAAACAGAAGTTCAAATCCCAGAGAAGGTGAAAAAAATTAAAAAATTGATTTGCGGTTTTTCAAAAATTCTAATTTAAAAGAAGAGATCCCCCCCCTCCATGAAGTCTATCTTCACGAAACCGCTCCCTGACATTTCCAGTCTATTCCACTAACAAGCGAACGATCAGGAGTACAGCGCCACCTTCTGGGAAGGTATAACACTGTCCTTTGAGTGATAAAATTGAGAGTAATTTATCCCATTGATATAAGGTGCTTAACATCTATCTATCGATATCTATATATTTAACATTCCAATAGAATGCACTGCATTTAGTACGGCTTTACCCCTGAGTATTGGTCTTAAGTTTTCGTTGTGACTTCACGTACATTATTTTATCTTGTTGATGGTTTTGAAAGCAAAAGTGTAGAGTAAGTGCAAAACGGTCAACAATTGTACAAACTAACAGATTTATTTTCATCAAAGGAAATTTTCACTGGTTGGAAAGTTTATTCTGGCGTTAAACAATTAGCGATGACTTGCCACATGTTATTAAACAAAATTATCATTCCTACCTATCAGACCATAGATATCGATATCAATAGTTCTTAAAAAAATTAATAGATTCCAAGACAAAGTTTTTTGATATACATACTTCAGTAGTTTGAATCTGCTCAACATGCTAAAATCAAAATTATTTTATTTGTCGACTTGGATATTATGAACCAGAGTATCTTGCAACCCTGCTTTGCTGGAACGCATATTAATGAAAGATTTTTTCAGAAAGTTTCTACCAATGGTATACATTATTTTTATCTGTCTGCTAAAAATGTTAATTCCTATAGTACGCCTTGATTTATTCCAATGTTTTCAACCTTGCACACAAAACAAGAATCCTAAACTTGAATCTCCAATTCGGGTAGTTGTAATAAGTACCAACCACGCCTTGAAAAAAAAAAATTAAGTAAATGATTTTTTCACCAGACCAAACAGAATTTTTTAATTGATAGAAAATACAAAACTTTCTGAATATTTTGCAAGTAATTTGTATCACACAAGTAATTATAAAAAGTGCTTTGGTACAGAATATACACTCAACCAATTTTTAGAGTACCTGTTTCTACGTTATGAAGAAAAAACAAATATTATACAAACGAATTTCTTTTTTATTTTAAGTACTTAGTTATTTAAAAATCTACCCCCAAAAAATAACGATTTTAACATTCAGTTAAAATTATCAGTTGTCCTTTTTTTGCCTAAAGTAAAACTGAAATTTTTTAACTTAAATTAACATTTTAAAAGTATTCATTATATAGGTATATACTTAAATTAAAGGAATTATCAGATGGATAAACATAAATTTGTAGGTAAAACTTTAAAAATTAGAAATAACTTACAAAATTCTTTGTTTTAAATAAAAAGTTAGTGGTCCGTTTTTTAACTGTAATTATATTTGTTTTAATAATTTTTTAGTTAGAATTACCAACATAATATTTCGAGTGTATACCAGATTATAAAGAGTACAATTGTTTAATTATAATTATGTCTTTTACGAGTTGATTGTTGAAATCTGACATAACCGATAATAGTTTCTTTATAAACGTTTAGTTTTTTTTTTTAGTTTTACCTTAAAAGTAAAAAATGCTTATGAAATAATATTTGCTTGTTAAACATAAACGTTGTAATGAGAACTGTTATTGATGTGGTTCTAGGATGTTCATATAAAAATTTACCTATACTTTGGCTAACAATAACATGTCAAATGTGTTTAAATTTAAAAATATAAAAATTCTAATAATAAAAGCAACAACCGTAACGATTTGTGTCATTTGTATTCATACATTTATTCATAGTCGAACAAATTTTGTTAGAAAAATTTTCGTGGAAATATGAAATCAAACAGGGTATAGGATTTTAAAACAAAAACGAAACCATACATACATATGTATATTAGAGCTACTACTCATGCTCATGGTGGAAATGCAAATGATTGGAATTAGAAAACAAAAATATATTATTGTGTATAAAGTCTATAATTTTTCATATAAATATACCTATACCTAGAAAAATCTAAACGAAATTTTGTATGCGTAAGTGTTATTAGATTCAAATGTAATGATTCATGTATATGAATATACCCAAATGTGTAAATTTTGAAAATTATTAGAATTTGTTATATTCTAATCAGTATGACATTTTGCTTTAACGTGATATGTATACAAAATTATTACCTCTTACCTTTGTACTCAAAACTGTTTTTTTATAGAATTACAACAATAACTACACATTCATACGATATGCTTAAATTTGAGATTTTAAAGTTGAATTGTATTCCCTAACACACACAAAAACACACTTATGTTGGTTAAAGATTTTCAAATTCGTAATTCAAATTTTAAAACCTCATAACAGGATGATGTTTGTGTTGAATTTTAGCATTTGCGTAACCCAGCAAACATATTGCACAGTACAAGGAAATTGTAATCAGTTATATAAAATAAATGAAGAAAATTTGATGAAATTATGAAATTAACTTCGCTCCGTCCGTTTATTTTTTAGCGAAGGTCATGAATCAAGTAACATGGTTACATTTTGAGCAGCTCCAGGTGTGCATGGCGTAGGTAAGGCCAATTTTGATTTGCTTTTAAGGAAAAAAGTACTTTTTTGTATAAAAAAGTACTTAAAAACAAAAGTACTTAAAAAAGTACTTAAATACAAAACAAAAAAAAAAAATTTTAAAAATATGAGAAATAAACAATTGAAAAATCAAAGGATCATTTAATATTTCTCTTATATGTTGAAATTTAAACTGTTGAGATAAAGTGTGCAGTAAAGAGTTTAAATATATTTTTTATACAATTTTTATTCAATCATTGGAAATTTATAAAAAAATAAAAAAAAAAAAAAAATAATTAAAAAAATAAAAAAAAAAAAAATAAAAAAAATAAAACTAAAAAATAATAAAATAATTTTTTTTTTATGTGCTGGAGGCCCGAAGTTCGCGCCACAAGAAATAAATTGAAAATACAATATCCTACCATTTTTTTATTTGTTAAACAACAAAATCAACCATATCATTTATTTTTATCCATTTTTTTATTAAAACTACCTATAACTTGCATACAATACAAATACAATACTTGTGACGTAAATGCTCTGTAGAAAGCTATTTTGAGAATAGAAAAGTTTCATCTTTGTTTATAATATAAGAAGCGCAGATCAGGTTAATAGATTTAATATTGTGGTTACTTTATTACCACAAATCGAATAATTGGGTAATACCAACAGAAACATTTTTATAATTTTTTGTTTCACAAAAGCAGCCCTTAGGGTATAACTATTATTAATACACTATATGGGTGATCCAATTTAAATAAATAAAAAAAATAAATAAATAATATAGTATATTTTGCAGATGCTAGAAAAATGCATTGTTGGATTTGGGTTTGAAATTTATTTGTTTAATAATTGATGGCAATTATTTTTTAATGAAAAACATTTACAATATGATTTGCTAAGCAATTATATAGTAGTTAGTAGTGTGGCTAAAGAACAAATTTCCTTACCAGTAGGTCGGATAAATATCTTCTGAAACTGACTAGTATAGAAACATGGGGTATTTTGGACTTTGTGTCTAATGTCGACCAGGTTTTTTTTTGCAAACTTAAAAAAATATAACAACACTGGTGTAATGAATGTTTTACCGAATAACAAAATGAAATCAAGATTTAAAGAGTAAATTCATAACGACAAATTAAAAATGATTAATACGATTTGACTATGTTTGAGGAGTTCTTGTGTAGTTTTCTTAAGTATAGTGGTCTTAAAAGCCAGCATAACCCATGTAATCCGTCAAATTTAGCCTGAATTATGAGCCAGAGTCATCGATGTTAAACTGTAGGTCCCTGTGCTCATGGATAAAAATTGATACACAAAGTGCTATAATTGTAAGTATGTTTGTATATTGTATAAATAATAGCATCAATAGTTATCAAAATAATTTGTTTTATTTAAATTTAATGATAGAAAGCGCTTAATGAGAGACCCGATATACATAGAGAACACGGCTATAGTAAAGTTTGGAAAATTGGTACAAAAATTTCGTTTGTAATAGACGTCCACAAATAAACAACGAGCGATGTCGGACTTTAAAAAGTATCTCTTTAACAAAAATTAAATAGCTCAGTAAACCTGTTTAGACGTGATGGAAGAAATACTTCATTAAAAAGGAACAAAACATTTTAAATAGAGAATCATAAATTAATGCTTTTCAGTTATTTCACTAAAGCGATTTTGCATGTTATCTTACTTTTAGAAAGTATTAGAAAATTCCAATTGATGGGCTTAAATAGACAATAATATATCACCGTTTGGCTAAGGATTTTGACTTTTTACGGGTGCTCTAGTTGCGAGCGTCTATATGCCATAAAGAAACCAAAAATACGCTTTTTTTTAACAAAAATGTTAAATTATTATATATTTTTCGAATTAAATTCGAATATTTAATGGATCTATATTATACTTATTGTATGAATTTTAATAGCCTAAGATCCTAATACTGGTATTCGTATGAGAATTAACATCCGTTAAGGAATATGTACAAACACTAGCAGTGTTAATATTAAACTTATACAATATTATGTGCTCTTTTACTGTTTGAGAGTGTACGCAGAACATAATAAACATATCCGAAATAGTCAAAACAATATTTTCCTGTCTTATATTTTTTAAATTAGATTTATTTCATCTTAATTGAATTGCATACATATTTGCGATATATTGCTGTACTGCACTAAATGCTTTCATTACAAAGGCTTATTGGGTTTACTAATGTGCGTTATTTATAATTGACAAGTTATGCGTGTGCCTGTGCTTTCATGTACGAGTATTTCATAAAATGTATGCTTGAAATGTATGTTAGTGATGTAATTGTGTCTGTATGTCTATTATTTGCCTATTAATTATTAATTAAAATAATAATTTTGTGCTGGAAATAATTTAATTTTAACACAGTTTCCTATGTATAAACATTTGCCTTTAATCGGTATGCATGACAAGTGTATATGACAATATATAGCATGACTAAATTCATATATACTTACATACATTTAAACTAATAAATATAATGGATTTATGTTTCTCTTTTTATTTTAATTTATTAAAACGAGATTTGTGGGGGTGGAAATTTGTTTAATTATATTGGTAAAGCTTCATATGAAAACGTTTTATTTTTGTTTTTGGCAATTTGATTAAAATTGAAAATTTCGTTTTAAATTCACACCTTGTTTAATGAACATATTAAGATATTTTATATAATTTTCTAAAAGGTGGTAGGAGAAATTTGTTTACATCTAATTTTATTAATTTAAATCTATTTTCTGTCTACACCATCTCTGGTTATGTGCTGAACCTCAATATTGAAGTTATTTAATTAAATTTAGTGTATTTCCCTTTGTTGATTGACAAAGGGATGGTGAATAGCTAAAAGAAGCAATATTAAAATCATAATTGCTTGGCTAGGAATATTATTAATTTCTTAAGTTTTTCATTTAAGTTTATACTTTTGTCTAAATTAGAGAATTTAAATATGAACCTATAGTAAACTAAATAGATCAAACAATATTAAAGTGTCGCAATTAATTTAACCATAAAATAGTATGCCTACATACATACACTCATATGTACATAATTGGCCATTACAAGCCTGGTTCAGGGTTACGACTTAGCTTCTTGCAGAACCTATGTTTTGTGCGTCAATTTTTATCCATTAGTACCGGGACTTACAGTTTAACGGCGAATTCGAACAATAGACTTCAGTTTGCCTAGTAGGCATTATACAAAACCGTATTGTAGTAAATGGAAAACAAAATTGTTTGCTATATTACCCTACAGGTACAGTACAGTTTTATTTACTGTAAGTTTTGTGTCGGATCTACAGTTCAATATTGTAACTAACAGCCTTTTCATAGAAGACGAATGCTTTAAGACGTTCGTCTTTTATATGAAAAATACTAACAAATTTGAGTGTTTTTGTGGTTGTTTCACATATAAAAAGACGAACGTTGTAAACCATAAGTCTTTCATCAACAGGCTGTAAATCAGGAGTTCTAAAATGAGGATTAGTACAAATATTTTATGGGGTGATCGGAAAATTCAGAAACTTATTATTACAGTCCTATTGAGATTAAATATTGTTATGCAGTTACTACTGAATTCTTTACGCACTATGTAATAAAAGAAAAAATTTAAATTGAAAACTATAACAATTTTTTAAATAAGTGAAATTTTTTTTTTTGCAAATTGTCGTGATTCCTTAATAATTTTTAGTGCTATAGTTTTGTAGATGTGAAATTAAATTTTTTACGGAGGTGTCACGTCTCCAACTGCACAGTCGCAACAGTCACTCAGATATAGTTTGAAAATTTTCAAAATACTTAAAATTAAAATTTGTGTGAAACGTATGATACCTACTGGTCTGATAAATTCAATATTTCTGCTAAACACTAACGCTAATTTTGTATGTCAGTTCCGTGATTCAGTAACTTTTAACAACACGATATTAGCAAAAGAAGTCGACAATTTTTATTGTTTGCAGTAACGATTATGTAATTCAATAAGTACATTTTATCGACAGTCGACAACTGTAGTTTTCTTCATGTTTAAACTAGAATAATGGGGCTACACCATATAAAATCAGTCACATTTGGTAACTAAAATGGATAGAAAGTAATCACAGTTACAAACCTCTAGTTTCTTTGGGTATAAAACCACACAAAAATGGTTCTCAAACAAACTAGTTAATAGCGTAGACATATCTCTCAACAAAATTTTAAAATAAAAATTTTACGAGTTTCCAGCTGAATAAACAGCATAAAATGTTTGTCGTAGCTGTTGGGACTATCGTAAATAAAAGATAATGAATAGCAATATCGACAATTCTGTTGTTTACTGTTGAAAACAACGCGATTATCGTAAAAATATTTTACTGAATCGCGCTACAAGTGTCACTTTTACACCTCTAATCAATATCTAATACATAATTGCAAAATATTGTCATGAGTTAAAAAGATACATTCACAAAGTCTTAATATTTTAACTTTTAAAATTTTCAAGATACGTTCAATTAAAACTAAAATGGTGCACTAAAATGTCCCTATTTTACAAATAGCAAGGACCGAATATACATAAGCTCATAGCTATTAACGTCAAATTTCTTTTAAAGTTTTCATATATAAAGTCTGTTTGCAAGTTATCAACGTTTAAGACGTTTTAAAACTTTCTTTAACATAAAAACATAAATCACCTATAAAACGATATTGAAAAATCTTTTTTGTAATACCTGGCACACTTGAAGGTAAAATAATTTATACAAAATTCACCGTTTCTTCATTTACTGCTTTCTATATTATCTTTAAAATATATTTTAGCTAAATATGGATCTATACCGATACTATTACAGTATATATCTATTATTATGTTTTTGTTCAATACAAAAAAAAAAAAAAAAAAAAACAAATAAAAAAACTAAAATTTTTTTATGCTTTTGATAGTAAGGGTATCATCATCAAGTTAAGTATTAAAAAAAAAATAATAAAATTTTTTTATGTATTTCTTTTCTTTTGTGTAAAAACATATAACAAAGTAAACTTTTCTGTATGCATTAGAATGCTTGTTTTATGTTCATACACCACAAACAAAGAATAATGACAAGAAACCCTTCCTACAGACAATCCTTTAGATGATGTTCACACCTAAAATACTTCATTGATTGTAAACTAATGTTTGCATAACAAAGAAAACTATTGGGTGTGATTGAAAGCAAGTTTTTGTAACAAATCAGGTTTCCTTAACACGATATTTGCTAATAAAATATATTTTATTGTACCATCCAGTCTACCGTTTCTTGTATATATTTTATATTAACAAAGGTATTGAATCAAAATATCTTTGGCAATCTTTGTTGCGGGTTGATATTTCATTTTGACATATTCACAAAACACTAAATGTAATTATTAACTTTTAAGGTGGCGTTGCCATTCAGACTGAAAGGGTGTGTTTTCATGATAATATTAATAAAAAGTAAAATATGCATATACAAGTAATATTGAATACTGTGAATATTAATGAAAATGTTTTCAGCAGAAATACAAGTAATTAATTATACAAAATGTTATAGCAAATGATGAATATTGTAAAACATGCAATATTGCGAAGAAATGTGTAAATGGTGCATATAAACGGCGTACAAGACAATAAAGTAAAATCGTGACACATTATAGTTATTTGTTAAAGAAAAAAAGTTTATTAACCAGCATATGAAGAGCGTAAAATATGTACTGTATGAAAAGTTTAAAGAGGGTAAAGTATATGTTTTAAAAAGGATTTACGAATTTTGTTTATGATATGAAATATAACAATAATCATTGTATTATAATTTAATATTAAATCTAATTCTAGCTATTACGAGCAAGTTTATGATGAAGACTAATCTCAGCGTAATAAAATAGATGAAAGATTTCTATGGGAATCGAAGACGCTATTCCCACACAAAAAACTCACTCACTTTAACTGCTAGTCTACTGACACATCCTTCATAACATATTTATTTTTAATATTTAAAGTGCATTGTACGAGTATTGGAATTTTTTTGGGAAAGGACAGTAAATTTATGACAGAACATATATTTTTGTTTCCTTTTATTATTAGGCGAGCAGCTAGGCCGTACCCCTGACACAGGGTTGTAATGGCCAAATATGTATGTATGTAATGCCTTAAGAATGAGGCAAATTACTGTCAATTGATTATTCAAAGGCCAGTATTATACCTTCACCCTTGAATTATCAACAGCAATTGCCTCATAGTTGCATGTTGATCGTGTAATGAGTGTCTTCGCTAAGAAGGCTTAGCTGTTATCTGCTACTTCCCAATAGGTGGCGCTTTTCATTTATTTTTTTTTATATTAAGGTTAAAATGGCTTGGAATCGTTCCAATTATCACTAGAATTCGACACTAGATAATATGTTCCACATTTACTAAGAGTTTCAAATTTATTCTCTGAAAAAATTTCAGATAACCTACAAAATCTTTTTCGTGAAGGTATCGAGTTATTAATACGAAAATATGAAAAATAAATTGAAATAGAATCACAAGGAAGCACATTATTTACTAATTTTATGGGTTGAAGATGTATCGATTTATCATAACTTTGTAGACTTTGTTATGAAAACGATTCAGAAATTATGCAAATGGCACAGGTGATTCCTATTCGCTTTTCTTGGTAATTGAGCTACTTATCTCTGTTCGTAACAAATATACATACATAATTGGCAATTATAATCCTTCTTCAGAGTTACGGCCGAGCTTCTCACAGTATCCATATTGTGGGTGTCAACATTTGGATCCCTTCAATGCAATACAAATGGTTTTTAATTAAATTTGAAATAATTTTAAAAAAAGTCACAAAGTTCAGTTTCAAAAAATAATTGGCAAAGAAAATATTAGCGCACTGGTTTGCAAATGGATCAAATGATTCTTTTCTTTTTTAGGTTCATTTCTCAGAAGAGTAAACTCCGACTCAAGCTCTGAATTGTATTATAATCGAAGTCGAAGATAGATTGTCTATATTCCTTTCTTAATAAAACGCCTTTTTTATGTTACACAGTGTTAGTGCTATACCTTCATCCTTGAATAATCCACCACAATATCCCCGTCTGTCGTTGGATAGACGACGCGTCGACATTGATTGTGTATTGTGCAGTTGTGAGAATCTCTGCTTAAGTAGGTGACGATTTCTACTGATTATTCGTTTTGGTGACAATGCCAAGGTGAATAGAGCGGAATGTTAGGGAGCTGTTTCTTTTGGAAGGACTTTTTGGCGGGGGAAGGGCGGGGGGGGCGTAACCTCAGATTTCTTATTAAAAACTCAAAAAACGAAAATTTTATTGTTTTTCATTTTTTTCTTGGCTTCGATTTGAACCTGTGCCGTTTTGTGTTGTAGGCAAGCGCTCTAACCACTACACTTCGCCACCCCTCTCTTTAAAATTTAAAAAAAAATATTTCAACTGAACTCTATAGCAAACTTTTATTTTTGAAATTTAATATTTTGGCAATATTCGTAAATTTTATTTTATCTTGTAAATTTATACATAAACTTTTATTAATTTAATTTTTAACATAAAAATTAAATGAAATTATTTTTACTTTTAAATTTTAATGTTCAGTGCGGTTTATAAACGTGTTTGTGTGGTTTCTTTTTTATTTCATTTTTTATTCGAACAAATGCACAGGCAACCATAATTTGCATGTTACAGTCAAGTTGAGCATAAATAAATGAAATCATTTCTTTATGCTGCTTTAAATTTTTAATTAAAACCAAAAAAAAAAAGAAAAGGATTCGTAATGAAATAAATGAAAATATGTGATAATAAAAGAATAACGGCTACAGAAATGATTTCTCTGCTTATACATAAAAATAATAAAAAGAAATTAAAAAAAAAAAACTTGAACTGCCTTAAACAAACTGTTGAAGTAATTAAATTTAAAGTATTTCACTTTTTTTCAATACAATTATTTCATGTTTAATTTAGGATTCAAAGTGAATCAATCTTAAATTGAAAATTAAAAAGTGTTGCGCTTAAAGAATGTGCACAAATATAAAGTTTTTACTTAAAAAGCTGTTGCTATACAACATTTTATTGGACTGTATAACGTTATTGCAATAAAAAGCCATTTCAAATCCTTTACTACGTTTTTACGACTCTTCAATAAATTTCTTAACAATGTTTTATATGAATTGTTGGATTTTTTTTTATTTTCCTACTTTTTTTTTAAACCCACAGTTAATAAATAGTAGGTTGGTAGGTACATATAAAAAGGAAAAAAAGGTTTTTCATTGTTTTCATTTCTGCAATTTTCAAAGACTATAAAACATTTCGCTTTTAATGTTATTTTATTTTGTACATTTTTTTATTTAATCTTTCACTTACTGCCTGTAATTTATTGTTATATTTTCCAGGAATAATTTTTTCTTCTATAAAATTTTTTTGCAGAATTGATTTTAATTTAATTTTCTTTTTTATTAAAATTGGTTTTACTTTAAATATTTCTGAACAAAATACCCTTTACACCTGTAAGGACTGGCCAAGTTTGATTGAAAAAGAAAACAGAAAATGTACGAATATATGTGTTATGCCAACCAAATATTATTTATATTTTATAGTTATAGAAATCTTTTAATCAAATAAATTGTAAATTATTTTCCTTGAAAATTTGGTAGATAAATATATAAATAAATCTAAAATTATTATATCGGATTTTACATCCTAAAACTGAATATTGGTCTTAAAAAGTAGATTTAAATATAGACAAACGAGAACCGGTACACGCAAGTGGAATGTCAACAGATTAAACAAAACTTCCTTGATATCAGAAATTGATCGCCACGAGCACGGGGTCAACTACAATGCCATATCTGTTGTAAAGAGCATAATGGAAGCAATCACCGAGAACGAGAAGGCAGTCTGTATATGGGTGAAATGATTCTATAGCAGAATTAAGAAGGGACTACCTTTGGTTGAGAAGATCAGAGAGAGAGAGAGAGAGAAAGAGAGTGAGACGCCATGACCCTGTAAAAAAGGAACATGAGGCCTGTAAAGCAGCACAAAAGATTCTTCGTAACGGCATAAATAAAGGCAAAAGAATAAATTGGAAGAAATCAGAAATGACATAAACCGAGACTCCTGTGGATTATGGTATAAAATTGTCATGAAGAAACTCTGCTCAAGAATCCCAGTGGAAGCAATTAATGAACAGACAAAGAATAACATTGTTACTGCACTATTACATACATAACTGGCTTTTACAACCCTGTGTCAGGATTACGGCCTAGCTTCTCGCTGCACTCATGTTGTGTGTGTAAATTGACTTGAAAAGCTTGTTCATGGCCATCAGTTGTTCATTTGCCAGAAGGCTGCTAAGAGGTGGCCGCCGAAAGAAATATTGTTTCTTATTTCTTTTTGTCAAGATGTTAGAGCTGGGTTTGGATCACGGAGCTCTCTTTTAATAAGCCAAAACACTACATACATATGTTGGAGTAAAATTTTTAAATTTTCATACTGCTTTAAAATTTGAACCTCTTCATGCTTGTACTTTATATGTTTGCACTACTGTGCATATGGCTAAGAATAACGTTAATTGTTATTTTAATGGCACAATGTTTCGTAGAAGAATATTTATTTTAGATAACATAAATGCTATTTTTGGCTGCGATTATTTTGGTTTCACATGAATTATTTATTTTTAAAATTATAACTTAATTTTTAATTTAAGAAATCTTTTCCAAAAACCAAACTGACGTAAACATTTTTTATTAGATTTTTAAAACTTGTTTCAAATTAAATTGGATTAATGTGCTATAGGCTTTTTATATGCTTTATATTAAGTTAAATCCATAAATGTCAAAGATAAATATAGTGGCCTTTTTTATAGTCTACTATTCCCATTACAACACAAATACGATATTTCCCTTTTTTATTCCTCAACAAAAACTGTCCATCTGCCCATGGTTATAAATATGAAAGTAGTTATTATTGTTATTATTTTGTTAACGATTATTATTGACCATAAAAAGTATAGTTACTTACTATATGCCAGTATTTACCAGCAACTTGCAAAGCAATAATAAAGTTTGTATACTGTTTTTCATCAAAACTAAAATAAAAATATTTTTATAAGTTTCTTTAATGTTCTTTTGTTTCTTACTTATTCTTTCAGAAAGTAAACAAAAAAAAAAAAAAAGAAAAAAACAAAATAATCGACAATGTAAAAAATATATATATTTGGAAGATATTAGGAATAAAATATATATATGGGTTTGTAAAATTTCTAAGAAAAATCAGCATGTACATGATTTAATTCAATTATCAGCAATACAAATACTAATAAAGATTTTATGCCAAATCGATAAAGTTAGATTTATTGTATATTTTTTTTTTGTTTTTGTTTGTTTTGATATAAAATTTAGATGTATTAGTGTGTAGGTGGTAATGTATTTTCGAAAAGCTGGCTAATGCCTCTATTGTATTAATTATTTTGGGAAAAGTTCATACATATGCATATTACAGTCTAGACAATTTTTTTTCAGGTGATTTGAATTGAGGAAAAATTGATATTTAATCCAAACAAAAATAATTTTATTTATTGACTTCTTATAGGTAAATTATTTAAAATGTTGTAATTAAATGACAATAATATTATCAACTAATGAAGACTTGCATATATTTAATGTGATAAAGATAATCGCTGTAACTGCTGTCATAACCGAAATATATTAAAAATCCATTTCACCATGAATTGAGTTCATATACCTTATTTTTAGTACTACTTTACCTTATGTAGTAATAATTTTTTTTAATTTGAAAAATAAAATTCATAGATTGTCATATTCTGTAAGTTGAGTGGAAGTTAAAGTTTTAAATTTTTTAAAATTTTAAAATGTTAAAAAAACTAATCTTCTTTAGATGTCAAGGTTTTAAAACAATTTTTGCAATTAAATTTTATGATTTAATTTGTTTTTGATTTACTAAATTTACTCTATTATCTGCTGCTACAAAGAATAATAACTAAGAACCATTTTTTGATATTCTTTGTTCAAATTTTTCTATGAATTTTTTTATATTTTTATTATATTTTGTTATTAGATATTTAAAAACCTCTACATTAAATCTGGTTCATTTAATTCTGATAAAGAGTTTCCAGTGTTTAGTAATGTCCTTAAAAATAAAATCATGTATTTAATTTCCTTTTCATATTTAAAATTTTTCTTTTTCTGCTCCACATAAATCTTTATCTACTACAATTACTTATCAATTATTTGGCATTTTGTTTTATTTTAATAGTTAACAGTTACAATAGTTGGTAAAGAGTTAAATAAAAAAGTAGAAATACTTATAAATTCTTGTTTTGATAACTTTTTCCATATTGTGTGTGCACATGTGTAAATATTTTACTTTTGGGCATATCTGTATTGTTGCATTATTGATAACTTTTTTTACTCTCTTCTATTATACAACTTTATATTTTAGGTCTGTTCTTCTCATTGTATTTGTTGTTTACACAAATGTGTTTAAAATGAAAAAGGAAATATTGTTGTGACCTTGAACTTTTAAAATTTTTTCTTTAGATAAGTTTTTAGATACGAGTATTAAATTTTTTTCTTAAAAACAATTTCAGAGATTTATTTCCTTCATGTTGCTTTTTTTAAATTCTTTTTAAATGAATTTTTAAAAGACATTTTTTGTTGGCTCTTTAAAAGAAAAAAAAAAAAAAAATAAGTACAGTGGTTAAGTGATGAAGGAATATATAAAACAGAGATATTTTGGCTGCTTGGTACAAGTCTTCAATAAATTAAGTACCAGGGCCCCAAACATGAAGAGTTATTTGTCTGAACAAAATTGTTAAAAATTAAATCAATCACTCTATCAGCGTCCATGGTAACTCTTCTGTTAGATCCAAACACAAACTCTACTAAAGAAAGCATTAAAAAACGGCTACAAAAAATATTTTTTAAGGAAATATTCATCGGAATAGGCTTATATGATAGGGATAGACTTTTAGACAGCCTATGGTGCTAAAAAAATTAAATTAAAAAAATTCACGTTTCAAAGAATTCATTGCTGGGGTGAAAAAAGAATAATTTAAAATATTAAATATTTTTGCCAGCAGTATCTAATTTTTTTCCGCTCATAATGGTACCGTTCTTAGTGAATAAGTGTATAGCAGAACTAGTTTAATGTCCTTTGGCTGTCTTCAGACAGGAGGTTTCAAAATTTCTCCGCCGAAAACAACAGAAAGTTGCACCACTTTCTATACTGTTTCTAGAACAAAGGCCCGGTATATACATGCACAAGTCATTGGACGATCGGCTACTATATTGAAGAGCTGGGTCTGTCATTTAAATCTTACACCTGAAATTACGTTAATACTACTGATAGGTAGGCTATATGTAATTTTCTTTGTTATTACTTTTTGATGTGTCTTTATGAAATTGCTTGATACAGTGCGCCAGTTTAAACAGCCCCTCATGCAATCCACTTTATAAACAGCTGCAGTTACAACTGTAGTTCTTTCTCTGCTTGGTTGAATTTAGTGTAGCCCTGTAATGGTATAAAAATGGTATATCATCAGATACTTGGTTGACGAATCTCTCTAACCTGCCTACCTTTCAATCACCATTAATGTTCGAAAAATATTGGCTGCTTCTAATGCTAATTTTTTAATCAATATTAACAAACATATGTACATAATTGGCCATTACAACACTGCGTCAGGGTTACGGCCTAGCTTCTAGCAGTACTCATATTGTGTGTGTTCATTTTTTTCCGTTAGTACCGGGACCTACAGTTTAAAGTCTACTCCGAACGACAGATTTGAGAAGCTTATTCATGGCAATCCGTCACTCTTATAACTTTTGCCAGAATACTGCTAAGAGTTAGTCGCTGAATGAAATATTTTTTCGTATTTCTTTGCATCAATATGTCATAGCCGGGGCTTGTCTTAGTAAGCCAACACACTAACCACTAAACAACGGCGACTACTGATATCCACTGTTATTTCACTGCCATTAGAACAACATAACAGTTGGAATTTCAACACTTTCTTTACTATTTCTAGAACACTTCAGCTGTAGTATGATCGGCGAAGAAAGCTGAAAATATTTTGAATCTCGGTATATATAAGTTATTAGATAAGCATGTTGAGGGGTTCGAACTTTCATTTTACTCTCACAGAAAAGTTGCGGAAATGCTTCTAAAAAGAAGCCTATTTATAATTTTCTTGCGATTGCCTGTCAAAGGTTTAAAGTTTTTTGGGTCGTCGTTACTCAATTCCTTGGCGCAGTGAGCAAGTTCTGACACGCTCGTTCTATTCCATTTTATAGAGAGCTCTGGTTTGTCTATAGTTCTTTTTCTATTTGGATGAATTTAGAGTTGTCCTACAATGATAAGAAAATGGCACTTTGTGCTAATTTTAGTTGACGCAACTCTCTGACCTGCCTATTTTTCAATTATGTAAGTAATGTTTCGTAAATATTGGCTGATTTTTAAATGAGTAAACGATTTTTATTATCTCAAGAATAGTTTAATGACCAAATAAAATGATCTTAAAAGGACGATTATGGTATAACTTTTATTGAGTGGATATCTTACACTTGTGGAGATAATAATGGCATCAGAAATTTTAAAGGTACTGAGTATATCCATATATGTATTGAACTCTAGCAAAATATTAGACGTATGTATGTATGCATGTTTTTTTTTTTTTTTTTTTTTTTTTTTTTTTTTTTTTTTTTTTTTTTTTTTTTTATTAAGACCAATACTCAGGGGCAAACCCCTACTCATGCAGTGCATTGTATTGGAATGTGAAGATTGTTAATAGATGTTTGTATATTTTGCGCCTTTATTTGTTGATGAAACAAGTTGTTGTAAATTTGTCCACTCAGGAGCCAGTGTTATACCTTCACCCTCGAATGATCAAACAGCAATTGCCTCATCTGTCGGTGGATGTTTAATGTGAATGGTGAGCGTCTTCAGTAGATTAGCTGTTATCTTCCGAGAAGGTGGCGCTGTACTCCTGATCATTGGTTTTTGGTGGAATGGATTAGAAATGTCAGGCGGCGGTTTCTTGCAGATGGTCTTGCTGGAGGGGGGGGGGGGGGGGGGAACCTCTTATTTTCTTTAATTTTAATTTTTTAATTTAAATTGTAATTTTTAGAAAACCGCAAATTTTATTTTTATAATTTAGTCCTTCGCTGGGATCGAAACTGGGTCGTGTGAGTTTCTGTGCGAGCGCTCTACCACTATGCCACGACCCGTTTATGAATTTTAATTTTTTAATTTCTAAAAATTAAAATAAAACAAACTTTTTTTTAAAGTTTGCAATAAATTGTTTAAATATTTTATTCATTGTACTGTCCTTGAGACCTCATGGGATTAGCAAAACATTCAAATAATTAGATGCCATCAAATGAATTATATATAGTCAGTAAGCCTTAATAAAAAATTAAACATATTGTTAAGGGTTGCCTTTTTAGAAACAGAAACACGAAAAATCAATCAATCCTTAAAAGTATTAAATATACTTCTTTTATTGAGCTGAAACATTTCTTTTATTTAAAACATTGTAACCTCTTTAATTGAAATAGTAGTGCATTAAAGTAACCTTCAACATTCTTGTCCATACTGTCACATTTAAGAAAGTAAATTGCGTCTTATTGATTGTATTAAATTTTTTCTCCATCATCATATCCATGTCACACATGGTTACTGTGCACATATTTCTTGTCGAATTAAGATTTACTGATATTTTTTCAAAAGAAAATATCGAAAAACATTTTTCTTGTATACAAACAAAATTATAAATAATTATTTTTACTTGAAGAAAAAAAAGCAAAAAGGACATATTGTGGGAAGTTTTTAAAAAGTTTACCCATAAAATTATACTTTTAAGGTCACAAAATCGAATGATTGTTTACCATTTGAAAGAAATAATGGAAACGTAAAACCATTTAAGGAAAATTTAGTGTTTTCTGTTTTCCTTTCTCTATTTTTGTTGTTGACATTATTGAAAAGTTATTTAAGTAATTACAAACTGTTTTATACGCGTACGAGTGCTTGTATTTCTTAAAATGTTTAAATGCGTGCTGTAATAAATAAAAAAATTTTTTTGTATTTAAGAATTTATACTTTTATAGTCGTTAATTGTTTCTTCACTACATACATATATAGTACTTAATTACAGGGTGGCTGATGAAACCCGCATAAAAAAAATGAATTACTTTTTTTGTATTTTATGATTCTGGTTAATTGTGTTTTATTTTGTAGATGGAGATTTAGATTTAACAAAAAATTAATGGCTGGGACACTGAAACAAGAATTTGGATTGTGTGCCGCTATCATGCACTGGAGTCCGTAGTTTTCATTAAAAGAGAGTATAGATGCACCTGTTAACAGAATTGCCGAGCATGGAATAATCAAGCAAAGTATTATCATCGAAACCTTTAGTTCGGATGGAGGAACTTCTGCCATACAGAACAATGCAAGAGTTTCGACAAGAAGCTTATCTGCTCAAATGTGTGAAAGTAAACAGTCTTTGCTCCCAATTTTGCATAATGATTTGGACTCATTCCCACATAAGTTGCAAATCGCCAAGAAATTGAAAGGAGCGGGCTTGTCAATTTGCTTCGAATTTTGCTAGAAGATGTTTTAAATGGTGTAAGAGAACCGAAATATGTTGCCGTTTAACATAAACAAACTTGTCGAATATGAAGTGTTTCCAAACAACAGATATTCCGTGGAACGGAATTGTATCCACTTTTTTATTGAGATTAATACCCAGGGGGAAACCCCTACTGATGCTGTGCATTGTATTTGGAACGGACAGTATATAAAATTTTTTGTTTTTTGGTTTCTTATATTACTATTAAGCGCTTTATTGAATGAAACAAATTGTTTTGAATTGATCATTCAGAGGCGAGTGTTATAACTACACCCTTGAATGATCAACAGCAGTTGGCTCATCGTTGCATATTGATTGTGTGTGGTGAGTGCCTTCGCTAAATAGGTTTAGCTGTTATCTCTGCTATTTCCCGATAGGTGGCGCTTTTTCTCCGGATTATTCGTTTTTTGTTGTCAGTGGTTAAGTTGAAATAGAGTGGAATATCAAGGAGCGGTTTTTTTTATAGATTTACTTCTTTCGAAAAACCGCAAACTAACTTTTTCATTTTTTTCACCTTCGCTGAGATTTGAACCTGTTTGAGTTTTTGTTCAAGCGCTCTAACCACTATACCACGCTACAGTGTGGTGTGCAGTTTCAACACGCTGCATTGTCGGGCCCTACTTCTTCGAAGAAAACGGTCACACCATTACGGTAACTGGGCACCCTTACTTGAGCATATTGAGAAAGTTTCTTTATCCAGAAATACGCCGAAAAAGAATTTCTTTCAACTCTGAGTAGTTTGAGAAAGATTGTGCAACTCCTTACGTAATCCATCCTGTTATAACAGAATCGCGACAAAAATTTTCCTATAAGCTGATATCCTGCAACTGTTGGCCCCCCAGGTTGCCTGACCTTACTACACCTGACTTTTTCTTGTAGGGTTTTTGCAAACCCTTTGTAAGTTTACAAAGCAAAATCAACAAATTTGTATGAATTTAAGCAATCCATTCTAGAAACAATAGACTCTGTTCCTGTCTCTACTCTCCCAGCTGTAATGAACAACTTTTTAGTAAGATGCCTTGCATGCATCAACAAGCAAGGGAAGGGGCGGGGAAAGGGACTTTAAATTCTGTTATTATTAAAACTAATTAAGCTATATAAAATAAAATTCAATGAGCTTGAACCTAAACAAAAGAAAAATGAATTCCAAAAATTTGAGTTTCTTAATGTAGCAATAATCATCAGCCATCCTGTAGGAAATATTTTTAGCGGAAGCCTTTAGAGAAAGCTATGGAATTATAAAAATAACAGTTTCTTTTTTAAAAACTATTAAGCAAAATTGTATTGAAAACAAAAATCATAGATTAGAACACATATTAATGCAGGTTTCCATAAAGGAAACAATAGCGTGCATGTTATATTATTATTTAAAAAGGTTTATTTTTGTCAAGAACAAAAAAAATGTCTTTTCGTTTGTCTTTCCTTTAAGCTTTACTTTACATGCGCTTGACTTCATTTTGGTATTCTCAATGCAGACATGCTCTACATTTTATATCAGTGGTTAAGCCCTGAGATGCTTTACAATTTAGGTGTTTTACCATGAGTAAATTCCAAGAAAGCGTCAATGATAAATTGTTAAAGCACGTGAAGTCCATTTGTTAAAGTAATTTTAAACATATCATTTTTATTTTACTTCTTACATTTTACAAAAAAACATGTAAAAAGCATTTTAAGGAAAAGGAAATACTTAAAAACAACTTACAGACGCCAGTTTTATTTGAATAAATACCTGAAATGACATTTGTGCCAAAGGACTGTTAAATATCTACTTGTGTAGTTGCCAAGTAGGTCAGAAATAAATTCGTTATAAAAATATTTAAAATTTTTTTTAGGAAAATATTTTTAATTTTGTATAGACAATAGTAATGGAGTTGTGTTTTTTTTCTTGTAGTAGCTGGCATTTTAAACTGAAAAGAATTAAACGCGTATTTCTTTTTAAAAATAATTCTTAAACTTTAAAAATTCTGTTACAATATGAGTAACAAATAGGCTGTTGTTCTTTTTAAACCATTACCATTTTTGGGGGGAAATTTGTTTCCTTGTAAAAATCAAAAATATACGCACATTTTATAAAACCCGCCTATATTGCAAACATTTACATTGGCTCTCTAATCAATAAAATTGATAGTTTGAGGAACAACATAAATGCGAAATTTGGACAACTACACTTCAATATTAGCGTTTTATGTCCATGAATGTCTAAAGAATCCGCCAAAGTGGTAAATGATGACATTGGCTAAAAGTGATTGTAACATGATGTATTGTACGCCTGTAAAAGATTTATGTTGTTAAAAGCAACACATCTAATCAATTGACATGGCTTATGGTTTTTCAGCAAAATATGCAATAACTCTAAGCATGACCATCAATGCTATGCAAACATTGAGGGTTATGGCCAAAAACCTTGTGAAATTCTAGTACAAATATGTCAGTTTGTATGCAGCTTTTAAAGAATTTGCGCCATATAAAGCTGGCAAACAATTGATAGGAATTATAGTTTACCGACATAATTGCATTAAATATTTACTGAGAAGGAAAAAGAAACAATTGCTATTAAAACTGCTGTAATATTTTATGAAAGTTTTTAGTTTTTGAAGGATATCGTAACTGTTAAAAAATAGGTTTTGCTTCGTTACCTGCTTATATGTTCAGGGAAAAATATGTTTAAAGACGAGTTAAACAAATTTACTAAAAATAAATTTAAAAAAATATATAATATAATTAAAATAAATTTAAACACAATCAATATGTCACACACATTATACAGAAACTATGGAGTGATACCGGTAGCGTATACTTAATATATAATTTCATTTAGGTATTGTTCATACGCCCTGTATTACAGGTATGGTTTACAAGGGACTTCGACGAAATTGATTTAATTTTTTTATTCACGTCAAACTCAGCATAATTATTACGAAAATATTGTAATATAATGGGAATATACCTAGCAAAAATTTTTTAAGATTTGGAAGCAATAAATAAAATTGTAAGCAATAATGGAAGCATTATATTGTTTTTACAGATTAAAGCTTTCAAATATGCTACAGTATAAGGTATTTTTTAGGATTTTTGTACTATTTGCTCTCTGGTTGCTATATATTTGCATTTTTATTGCATTTTAGTGGCTCATTTCATATGAATATCACGCATTATTGATGCGCACGAGGGTGTGATTGTTTACAATTTCTTCCTTACAAAATAACTTACTGGTAAGCACTATTTTCTGCTGGGTAGTATCTTGTCGTTCGATTTGGAACTCTTAAGTTGTACTATTTTTAGAACAGTTTCTAATTCATTGAATCCGAACTAATTGCTAATTAATAGGTTTTAAATTGTCTTTATATGGTGATAGATAAATATTTGAAGTCGGCTGAAGGCGGTGGAGTAAAAAAAGAGGGCATTGCTTATACACAGAATCAATGGTTGCTTCTAGACCCTCTAGGTTTACTTTTAATAAAGATGTGAAATATTATTTTTAAACATGGATGGATTACTTAACTTTTTTTAAGGTTTAATAGAACCAAAATTCTCTTTACTTTATTCACAGTTTTAGAGATTTTGGACTTACATCTTAAATTTGTATTTCGTAATACTCACAGATTAGCATGAAGAGGAGATAGAGATAATATGCTGGAACATAATGTTGAAACTGTCACACAAATGAATAAAATACTTGGTAGTACTGATTTTGCTTTCTTGCTTGTTCAAATAGCAATGATTTGTTTTGTGAATATAATTCAGAGACAAAAAAAAAAAAATATTGCTTTCGGCAAAACTATGAGAGTAACTGTCTGTCATTCGGAGTCGACTTTAAACTGTTGGTCTCGGTACTAATGGATAAAAGTTAACACACACAACATGGGTGCTGCTAGAAGCTAGGCTGTAACTCTGAAACAGGGTTTTTATTTATTTATTTATTTATTTAATTAGTCAATGGAATTAATCCTTACAGACTATGTACAAATCTATAAAATATGAATAAAATAATTAGAAATACAATAAAACTATGATAAGTTAAATAAAAGAAGAATTATTTAGGTATTGAGAAAAACAATTATTCTATGCTTTATAACATTAGTATTTAATGAAAAATCAACAAATTCAGACAAAAAATTATATTGACGACATAATCTTGTAAATGGATCAGCAAAAGCATAATTAGATCTACATAATTGAACAAACAAAGGTATATAATGACGAGAATTACGGATAGGAACATTAAATTTAATAGATTCCAAAAGAAACTGACAACAAATATTACCATTGATTAGATTCATCATAAAAGATACATTTAACATTGTGCGACGACTTTTAAGCGTAGGCAATTTAATTAATGCCAGTCTGCAATTATAAGGTGGTAGATTCAAATAATTCCAACCAAGACCACGCAAACAGAACAGCAAAAACTGTTTCTGAACAGATTCAATTCGGGTGATATGACTATTGTAGTAAGGATCCCATACAACTGATCCATATTCAAGAATAGGTCTCACAAGTGAAACAAAGAGCTGCTTAGTAATGTAAGGATCAGAAAACTCTTTAGCCCACCGCTTTATAAATGAAAGAACTCCTCTTGCCTTGTTCACAGCCAAAGTTATATGGTCATTAAAGTTTAACTTTTCATCCAGTAAGATACCGAGATCTAGAAATGAATCCACTAACTCTAATTGATGACCACCCAGTGAATAATTTACAGCAATTATATTACTTCTAGTAAACCGCATGCATTTACATTTTTTAAATTCAGCTCCAACATGTTGTGCTTACACCATAAGAAAAAATTATTTAAATCACTTTGAAGATATACGTGATCAACGTAATTATTAAAAGAAAGAAAAATTTTGACATCATCAGCATACATCAATATATTAGCAAAGTTTATAACGTTGGGAAGGTAGTTGATCAATAGGGAAAAAAGGAGAGGTCCAAGATGACTACCCTGGGGAACACCTGAAGGAACACAAATATATTTGGATACACTATTGTAAACCCGTACTGTCTGCTTCCTCCCCATCAAATAGGATTCAAACCAGTTTAAACTAATCTTAGAAACTCCTAATAAATCGAGTTTAGTTAAAAGAAGTTTGTGATTAACTTTATCGAAAGCCTAACTAAAATCCGTGTAAATGACGTCGGTTTGCTTTCGTTGAGTAAATGCAGTGTTAATTAATGATGTTAGATGAAGAATATTTGTCGTTGTTGAACAACCCTTTCTAAAGCCATGTTGAAAAGATGAAATAAACGATGAAGTACTATGACGAAGAAAATCAGCAATCAGTTTTTCGAACATTTTTGGTATAACGCTCAATTTAGCAATGCCTCTATAATTTGTTATATGTGATTTATTACCAGAATAATAAAAATAGCAAATTATGTATGTATGTATGTAATTGAGAGAATTAGAGAAAAAGAAATATATAGATTGGCCATGATAACACGTTAACGGATTTTGGTCTGCTTCGAGACTAGTCACCAGGCGTCACTGCTTACCACGCGCCTTCTCCAATTGCCCACACCTATTAATTTCAGGGCTTCACCAGCCTGGTAATTCCAACCTAAGCATATTCGTCCTCTACGCTGACGTCCAGTAAGTAACCTTTACATCAAAAACTTTCTTTGCTGAAGCAGACTCTATCATTCAAATAATATTGCCGAGCCAGCGTAGCCGCTGGATATTAATGCGTTGGACAATAGGGTAGTCGTGGTATAATGGTTAGAGCATTCGAACAGAAACTCAAACGACCGAGGTACAATCCCAGAAAAGGCAAAAAAAAAAAAAACAAATTATAAAATTAAATTTGCGGTTTTTCTGAATTATACTAAAAAAGAGGTTACTCCCCCCCTCCAACACGATCATCTACAAGAAAAAGCGCTTCCTGACATATTCAGTCTATTCCACCATATACGATCAGGAGTACAGCGCTACCTTTTGGGAAGATAACATCTAATCTAATTAGTGTTTAGGTCACCACTAGAGTTGTGTAGCTCATGAACGAACTAGTTCATGAGCTATTCACTCAAGTGAGCTAAAGGAGCCATTCATTACAATATGCTCTTTTAGCTCAGTAGTTCATGTTTCTTTCTTTCTTTCTTGTGAATCCATGTTTCTTTTCGCTCAGTAGTTCATGTTTCTTTCTTTCTTTCTTGTGAATCCACGTTTCTTTTCGCTCATCTTTCTTATTAGTTCGTTTTCTTTCTTTCTTGAATCTCTTTTATTCTTTAACATTTCATGTTGAAGGTACATACTAATTGGTAATGCCAGCTGCAAATAATATACGTAGCTGCCAGAAACTTTATAGGACGTTACATTTTTGGAAATTTTACGATTTTTATGATAATTTTAGAAGCAATATAAAAGAAAATTATATTTATTTTTTACTGTCGAATTTGAATAAAAATTAGCATTTTTAATAAAATATTTTAAATAATTAAAATAAACTTGCAATTACAATAATAATAAATTCGTGCGTAATTTTTGAGATCGAAAATAAAATTGTATATTAATTACAAAATTCTTTAAATTTTTCTGTAAGGCTAAAATTAATTTGTATACCTGAATTTCACTAGAGTATGATAATTGATAACCGATTACTGTGAAATGTAGAATATAGGGGCAATAAGTCTGCTATATCAAGGTTATATAGAGGTGTGCCGCAAGGCTCAATATTAGGTCCTCTTTTATTCATGTTGTATATGAATGATCTTTATTGTAAGATTGAATTTGGTTTATGCTACACATATGCTGACGATATTCAGATACTCATGACTGATAGGGGACATGTTCCAGATTACCTATCTTACAATATCAACAAAGAGTTGGAACGCGTAGCTGATTGGGCGGACGACAACTTCTTGAATCTTAACCCTGGCAAAACCAAAGCCATGCTATTTTCTTCGTATCCCAAAATTTTGATTCGTGGGAAATCAATAGAATATGTATTATATCAGAAAGTCCTTGGGGTTTATATTGATAGTAGATTAGAATTTGGTTATCATATCAACAGTGTAATTTCTCGAGTCTCTTTTGTTTTGCTGAAGTTATATAACTTGGGCATTTTCCTGCCAATAAATGTGAAAAAACGTATAGCTTTAGCCTTATGTCTCCCATTGTTTTTATATGGCATTGAAATTTTTTCGGGTACCTCTCAACAGAATTTAGAGAAGCTCAGGATGTGTTTTAACAGAGTAGTCAGATTTGTTTACGGTCTTCATTATAGAGACCACATTACTGAGTATATTTATAAATTTATTGGCTGTGACATTCAGAGTCTAATTGATCAAAGGATAATGTTACTATTTTATAAGATAATTAAGTACAACCGTCCTTCGTATCTTGCTCAGAAGTTTAACTTTGGCAACTCCACCCGTACTAATATTTTAATCTATCCAAATTATACTTCCCTACACATGAATAGGTCTTTCGTGGTGAGAGTTGTCAGAGTATGGAATTCTTTACTACCTAGTCAGCTACGTAACTTTGGTTGTCCTGTACATAAATATAAAAGTGAACTGAGTAAATGTCTATGAGAGTTGTCACTGTTACTGTTTATTAGGAGAGTAAAATTTTAAAGAGGTAAATAAAAAATATAACAAGCAAGACTCTTATTGGTGCTAGATTAAGATTGAGATCAATATTGTTGGCATACTAGATTGCATTTTTTAATTTAGACTTATGTTTAAGATTTTAATATATATATATATATATATATATATATATATTTTTTTTTCTTTTTTTTGTTTAACCTTACCATATAATTACTACTGAATTAATTTGGCCTTTAAGGCTTGTAATTCATTGAACATAATAAATAAATAAATAAATAAAACAAAATCGATTGAGTTTGAATTTAAAGGCAAACTACGTATACAAAAGCTACGTATACAATTGATGCCCACAACATGAGCAGTACCAGTGGAAAAAAAGTTTAATATGATTCAAATGAAAATATTGAACTAAATGATCTATTGAACTAAATGAGCTATTGAACTAAATGAGCGACATAGTTCATTAAAGTGAGCTGAACTAAGAAGAGCGCTCACTCAAAAGAGCTAAAAAACCCAAGACTAGTCACCACTCACTATCAACATCCACCGACAATTGGGGCAATTGCTGTTGATCATTCAAGGGTGAGGGTATAACACTGGCCTTTGAGTGAGCAACTGATAGCAACTTGTGTAATTGATATATGGCAATCAATAAAAATAGAAAAAAAAAAAAATTTATGTATCTGTCTTCTATCTTCAATATTCCAATACAATGCACTGCATGAGTAGAGGTTTACTCCTGAATATTGGTCTTAAAAAAAAAATTTCCATGTCGTCGAATAGCTCATATAGCTCATAGCTGGTTCTAATTTATACCTTATTCGACTAAAGGTCTTGCGAAGAAGTTTTCTCTGAAGAGCTCCTAAGATCGCTGCAACGGTATAAGATAGCGTCCATGCTTCCTCATCATAGAGAAGCAACGGAAGAATAAGCGACTTGTGGAGTGGTAATATTTTCAAGCAAACCATAGTAGCATCTGTTGGCCAATGTGATTCTTCGCCTGATCTCTAGACTGACATCATTCTTGCTAGTAATGGCGGTGACAAGGTAGATGAAGTCCGGGACCACATCGAATGTGTACTTGGCGGCTATAACATGGAAGCCGATACGTTCAATGTTCTTACTTGTCGACCACAAGTACCTTTATTTCCCTCCAGATCTATTTTGGCCGACTCTCTTTCAACAGCATTGAAATCCAAAGTAACATCTCGCTTGGCATGCCCAATGATGTCTATGTCGTCTTTATACTCAAGGAGCTGAACACATTTTAAAAAAAAAAAGTGCCATTACGATGCACACCCGCAAAGTAAAAGATCGCCTTGTCAAAAACCTTGTCATACCAGCCCTGCAGGAATACCGTGCTTAGATATTGCGGCATACACTCTATCCCTTATTAAGCTATCGAACACTACCTTATAGTCGACAAAAAGGTGGGTGTATCGATTTGATTTTTATGCGTCTGCTCCTGAATTTGGCTGAATATTTGGTCAATGGTGGTGAATGAAGTTTTAATTTAGAGAGATACTATAACAACTTCAAGAAAATCTTTACCACCTTCGAGCTGTCTAAGAATTAAAAAATAATAATATACTCGTATAAGACTAGCTGAACATGTTTTTAAAAATTTTTTTAAGAGAACTGTACTGTACTGTAACTGTACGTGACAGTCAATTCTCATTTTAGTAAAAACCAAAATGTTTAATTCATAACGAAACATAAATCCATTATTGACTTTCTAATTGAGATAGTGGAAGATATATGGGGTGGAACTATTTCTACCACTAGGATATCTGGACTATTAGTGATCATTAGAAAGACTTTCTGAACAAATAGCAGACTTGGAAATACGAAAGAGATGACCTCATCTGTAATAATACCACAGCTACAGTTTTAGAATATTTTTCTACAAAAAATTGTATAAATCTAAATTCAACTTTTTATGTATTTAATTACAAAATAACTTGTAAAACCATGACATGATTTATTGAAGACTTTAAAGAATTGTAAGTGCATCATTATATTTTTCTTCTCTTAAATAACCGCACACATCTAAATAAAAATAGAAAAGCTTTAAGAAATCTGTACATATTTAAAAGTGTTTTTTTTTTGGCAATAAATTATTCATTTTGGCAATCCTGACACTTGGGAAAATCTCAAAACCAAATTGGTTGTAATCTAAATCTCTTTACTAAAAAAGAATTATAAAAGCAATATTTGTTCGTGCAACAAATGCCACTTTAACACATACCCCTGCATAACTCCTACATATTGACAAACAAAAAAAAACAGTGAGAAAATTTTAGTCAAGTTTATAATTACCAAGGCAACAAAATCATAAACGTATCGTTGATTTTGTCATTTTGCCGAACAGTCTATGTTCTACACAATAAATACTTGTAGTCATCCCTAACAGTGCAATTGCAATATGTGTATACTTATGTATGTATGTATGTAGATAATTGAGTATGTGTTTGTGTACGTGTATGTTCCTATGGATACTGTTTATACGTGTTGGTGTAGTTATTGTCAACACAGTCTAACCTCCAACTTGCAACAATACGCTAAAATCATGCCACTGTTAGATGTGCTTCAGTTAGGAAACTAGAGAATTTGCATGTACATGGCAATATAATACGAATCATTAGTTGTTGTTGTAGAAGTAGTTGTAGGACAATACTCATACGAGTGTGAAAATAAACAAATTCAAGAAATTTTTCGTTTATTTTTCCAATTAAGAACATTTTGTGGAAGCTGAAGCCTAAAGGCTTTTTTCTTGGTTCAAAATATTTTCGTTGTAGTTGATGTTGATGTTGATGTTGACGTTGATGGCATTCGTGCTGCTATTAATGTTCATATTGTTGGTGCTATTATTGTATTTATTCGGCCATACAACGTCATATGAATAAAAATTGGAGGCTTGGGGGGGTCAATAAAAGCAGTCATGTGCACAATATTAACAAATCTATATATAGTATGTGCATGTATATGTATTGGTATGAGTAAGTATTTGTATGCATATATGTGTGTATTAAATTCATCTGCATACAATTTGCCAAACAGCAAACAAATTTTCTACAGATGCTTAAGGAGTAAAAGAAAAAATAAAAGAGAAAAATAGCACAAACCAGAAAAAGCAAAAATATACAAAAAAAAAAAAAACCTGTTCAAGTGGAGGTGTACGTACTCGTTGACAATGGAAACATGAGCATTGCAATAGACAAAAATAAAAATAATCACACACATCATATACAGATTTATATCGACAACACACTATTCGCATACTCTTGAGTCAAGAATTGCGGTAATGACGGTTATTTTTGATCATAACACAATTATGGCAGTTACCATAACATAGTAATGCTCGTACATATGGACACTTTTCTATTTGTGTGTGTGTGTGTTCATTTCGCTTTACAATTTCTGTACACACTACCATATGAATATTGATACTTTCGGTATATTCGTCAATTTGTATGGTAAAAATATCACGTTCATATAAACCATTGTGTTTAAGTTAAAAAAAAATTCCAAAATATAAAACTGTTCTGAATATGGCTGCATAAATTTATTTAAAATTTCAAAATGTGCTTCAATGACAGTGACAGCTGGCCGATCGTTTAAAAAATACAAATTTATGTGAAACAAAATTGAATTAAAGTGCAAGCTGAAGTAGGTTGAAAACTTTACTTTTACAATTTTGTATTTTGATATTTATTATAAAATGAATTATAATTATAAAGTAAAAATAGATAAAATTTTTTAGTTGGGACTTCTGATTTTTGACAGTTGATAACCAATATGATGACTCTCTATCCACTAAATTAAGTGTCATTTATTTTGACTATTTTGTCAAATTACCATGGTAAACCCAATCACCTAACCTAAATCCACTTCAGTACTTCTTGGGGAGTTCAAAATGAGTGTGGTGGAAGTTCTAATTCCATTTAATGAGTTGTAAGGGTATGTGGTTAAAGCCAGATGAGAGAAACCTCCCAGTATCTACCAGAATCTAGTCAAAAGTATGCCAGGAAAAATTGAAGCTGCAATAATTGCCAACGGTGGCTTTAAGTATGTATACAAAATATTATTTTAAGTAATTTAAGTTCGAGAAACAAGTTTTTCGTAAGATCTTTTTCTCTAAGGCATGGCGATTAGTTTCGCAGGCTCGGCCTTGGTCGGATGGAAGAATCTTCTCCAGCGAGTAAAGTTTTTGATGCGACGTAGAAGGCGATCATATTTACGTTGGAAGCATCAAGATGATGAATCCCTGTCATCAGTTTGTGTGACCAACTAGAGAAAGCGCGTTCTTAGCAGAGACGCCTGGAGACTAATGTTGCGGCAGGCCGAAACCCGTTAACGGGTTGTTATGGCCGTATAAGTAAGAAAGTAAGTAAGTAATTTAAGAAGTTTAATTTATTTTTAATAAACAAAAAAATTCACCACATGTACTTATTAATCTCTTTGAGTATAAAAAAATAACGGTTCGATAGACTGTTCACTTAAAAGAAAACATGATAAAAAACTAAGTGCTTTATGGACAAGATCGGATAGGTAGTTTTAGCATTGTAAGCTTTTGAACATTGGGCATTCAAATATTTGGTCAATTGTTGGAGTGACTGTATATAAGTGATTTAAATAACCCTTAAATATTATTTGGAATGAAATATTGAGATATTTACGTATGTTCTGTAAAAGGAATTCGAAAGAAATTGAATGATATATACCAGTTGTATAATATTAAAATATAAAACGCTTTTAATACTTTTTTATTCATATTTTTAATGATCTTTTATGTAACTTCTTTGAATACCAAACCTATAGAATAATTTGCGCAATTATGTTTTATTTATCTTAGAAAAAAAAACTTAATTTTATTTTCACATAAATAGAAATTTCAGAATTAGATATTCAGAGATTTGTAAATATTGGAATAGTTTTCCTACCGTTGATCAGATCAATTTAGTTCGTTCATAAATAGATTCGATCAAGGTTAAGCCAAGACATTCGAGACAAAACGGATGCCATTGTGTGCATTAGGAATATTGAAGTTAATATCCCAATCAAAGCGGAAAGTTGTTAGCAATTAGCCCTATGGTACAACCTTAGCCATTGCATAGATTCATTAACTATTCAGTCCATATTTAGTATTTTTTTTCTAAGACCAATGCTCAGCGGAGTAAATCCCTACTCGCTGTGCATTGTTTTGGAATATTGAATATATAGGTATAGTTAGATAGATGTGAAGACGTTAAGCGCCTTATGTTAATGGGACAAGTTGCTGCAAACTTGATCACTTAAAGGCTAGTGTTATACCTTTAACCTTAAATAATCAATATCAATTGCCCAATCTATCGGTGGATGTTGATTGTGAGTGGTGAGTGCCTTCACTAAGTTAGATGTTATTTTCCTGTTATTTTCTATTATACAGGTAAAACGAGAGCACTATGAATGCAGTTGAAGTGAAACTACACATATATTTATGTGTGTATTAAGATTTAAAATAGAATGATGTATTGTGTCTAATGCTTTGTAGTAATTAGAATAATTATATATAATTATATATATTGTTGTGTGATTCTTCTCACTCCTGGTTGTAATGCCGACCAGCTCTACGGTCTCTAAGGGTGTAGATACATAAACAAAACAGTAAATAAAAAAAAAAACAAGAGTTCTACAAAAATTAGAAAATTAATCAAAAACAAAATAATATATATATATTTTTTTTTGAGATCAATACTTAGGGGTAAACCCTTACTGAATGCTGTGCATTGTATTGGAATTTTGGAAAGGACTGTACACATATTATTATTAGTTATTGTTAAGCGCCTTAGGAATGAGACATATATATATTATTACATATAATGATATAGATATACTTTTGTTTGTCAGAAATGCTTAGATTATATCAAAGTGGGGTGCCTGGTATAGTGGTGCTTTAACCACGTGTGCTTTAACACGCACAAAAACACTAACGACCCAGGTTAAAATCCCAGAAAAGGTAAAAAATGAAGTAGAAAAGTCAATGGTGGTTGGTAATTTTAATTCAAAATATAAAAGGGTTCCCTCCACCTCCCCCCTCTCACTCAGTCAAGAAGTCCATATACAAAGAAACCGCTCCCTGACATTCCACTCTATTCCTCCTTAACAATTGAGAAAAAGCTGCATCTATTGGGAAGTAGCAGATAACAACTAAAACCTACTTAGCGAAGGCACTCACCAAAATCAACATGTAAAAATGTGACAATTGATGTTTATCATTCACGGGTGAAGGTTTAAGGCTGGTATTTGAATAATTAATTCACAGCAATTTGTTTCATCCCTAGAGCGCTTAATAATAATACATATAAGAAAAACAAAAAATATCCTTTCCAAAATCCGCGGGGGTTTACCCCTGAGTATTAATAACAATACAAAAAAAAAAAAAATAAATAAATAAATATAGATGATAAAGGGGTGTGCTTGCTTAATCAACTGAGAATGCGATTGTATAGGATTTAACATCACAAACCAAACTTTTGTTTAAAACACAAAACTAAATTAATTTTATTGTCACTCATTTATTTATTTTATCATAAGACTTGCTGTTAATGAGTGGCCATGGTATTTTCGAACTTGTATTAACGAGATTACTTAAACTCATTTTGTGAATTTCCCTACATTTTCTGTATGTTTCAATACATATTTCGAAATTAATAATATGTAAAATTGTTTTAGGTCTTCTTAAGTTCAAATTAGTTGCAGTTCTTGCAGCTTTAAGTTTTAAAAGGGCTCTGAGGTTGTAAGGCATTTTAATTAGACATATACCCTACTTCTAATATTAATTAGATACGCAGTCAAATTTCCACTAACAAATCACGTTTTCAAAACGATTCTAAAAAAATGATTACATACATATATATCTGCATATATATAAATTAAATTTATCTCAAATAAATTTTTAATTTAACCTAATTCAACAGTCAGTAATTACCTACACTTTTCCTGCCAGTATAGTGTAAAAAGAGGAAATAATTGACTTGTGTTATGGACCATGATCATCATTAACTTCAACAGTAATAACAAAATCGTAATGATGACAAAAATTTTGCTTGAAGTCATTTGTTAACATGTTGTCTTTTCAAGCGTGAAAATTTTACTTTTTCAATCTGTGATGTTTTTTGGTATTTGGGTTTTTCTTTTATTCATTTATTCATATATTTTTGTTTTTATTTCCATTTCTTTTGTGCTGTGCTCATATATGCAAAGTGCGTATTTTTAGTTCTTCTTAAAATCTGTTTTATTAAAAACTTGGAAACTATAAAGCTAGACGTAAAGGCAAACAATTTTCCAATTTCGATAATTATTGTCTAGTTTCTCTTTCATAGTTTTATGCAATTCGTCGAAGAAATTGGCTTTTGAATAATTCCTTAGATATTCAGGGTTTTTCAACAGGGACGTTACAAAAGTAGAGCGATAGGGACAGCAAACGACGCCATATTTCTGCAGCTCTTTTGACATTTCTCTTCAGTAAGGTTTGCCATTTTATGATGGAAAGAGATACGAACCAGCAGCGAGTCGAAATTATTAAAATTTACTACCGAAATTCGGAGTCAGTAGCCTCAATGTTAAGAGCTATACGTTCAATTTGTGGTCGTCATAATCGTCCTAGCAGATCAGGTCGAAAAATTTGAATCCACAGGCACAGTACAAAATGTTCCCATTCTAGTGAGACAAAGAAGTGCCCGTTGTGTCGAGAATATTGCTGCCGCTTAAGCTTCAGTTGAAGAAAGCCCAAATGTGTCTCTCACATGTCGTTCGCAAGCATTGGGCATCTCTGTGACGTCGCTGTGGCGATTTTTGCGAAAAGATCTTGGCCTACGTCCTTACAAGATCAAATTGACGTAAGAACTGAAGTTGCTTGAATTGGGCTGAGCAACAACTTGAAAATGATTCGGATTTTCATCGAAAAATCATCTTCAGCGATGAGGCTCGTTTCTGGCGGAATGGCTTCGTCAATAAACAAAATATGCGTTATTGGTCAGGCAGCAATCCACACGTGCTCCATAATTCATCATTGCATCCCGAATTAATTACGGCTTGGTGCGGTTTATGGGCCCGCGGCGTCATTGAGCCGTACTTCTTCCGTGATGATCAAGACCAGCACGTTACTATGAATGGGAATCGCTACCGTTCAATGATAACCGAAAATTTTTGGCTCTAATTGGTTGATATAGACTTGGAGGATATGTGGTTCTAACAGGACGGCGAAATTAGCGCTTTTATTGAAAAACCCGATATATTTCAAAATCTATTGTTTTTAAAATAAAATGAAAAAGTTGTAAAATTAAAAGTTCAGATTTTTAAATCCATAATATCTATATTAAATAAAAAACAAACATTTATCTCTGAAGTAGTCAGAAATACCAGTCAACAGCAATTCTGTAAGAAAACATTACTGCCTCTATCGGGCGATACTTCCGAGTCACTAGAAAGTGTCTCTATTGGATACCTATGCACTTACTTTAGATAGAGCTTAGCCACTACTAAAAATTTTATCCCTGATGGACACTAACTTCTTCTTCTTCTTTTCCTATCATTTTTTGTGACTTCATTTTGGTATTTTTTACTTCCTGGTATTAGACTTATCTGTTCACAGCAATTTTTGCATATAATAATTACTACCAAAAAAACTTTACACATAAGACTTTTCAATTTGTTTCAAAGCTTCAAAATTAAACTTGAAAAACGGAAGTAAAATGTTGCCACATAATTCAAAAATGTATGTACTTGTACTTATTATTTTGATCATATGTGTATACGTACTATATGTACACAACACGAAAAACACATATTTTGTCTTTTAAAAATATAAAAAATATTTATTCTATATCTGTTTCTTTTTTTTTTTTAAGTAGCAAAATCCAAAGTTAAAAACATTTTTCCATCAGTTCAGATATGACACATTTAATGTTGAAATACAAGAAATTGTCACATTAAAGATTGCACTTTTGTTGACAATAACAAAATTTTATTGTTATTTTTGTATTTAATGCCGGTACTGGCATTCGTCTTTAAATATGCCATTACATGAACACATATATACATCCACATTAAATGTATAACAGTATGAATGATTATTTATGACCAAGTTTTCAATACCCGCTTGGTTCTTGCTTAAAGATATATTGGAGGATGGGTAAACGACAATAGACTATCATGCACGAGGCCTAAAGGAATTTTTCAAACAAATGTTAAAAAAATTGTGCACGACTAGCAGAGCGACAATTTCACTGAAGTTGTCGTTGACCGTAAATTGTATAAACTATGCAAGCATGTCATCAATATTCTGTTTATCATTGACAACTTCAAGGAAATAGCCTACAAAACATCGTGCACGAACGGCTCTATGATGCTGTGGACAACCGTTAGTGACATACTTGACGACAATGTCGTGCACGTTGATTGTGCCAACTGGGTATTTATGTAGTATACATGTAGATCTATGGTATACGCTTGTATATGTAATTGTGTATGGCTATTCATTGAAATTGTTTTACGATATCAAATGTCAAATTGTCATCAAGATAATGTCAAATTGAATTTATTTTTTCAAATTTTAAATTCCATTGTTATGAATGAATTGTTACTATGAAACACACTAATAAAAGCAACAACAGTAATAAAAAAATGTATGTAGAAAAAGGAATCGAAAATACTCAGACAAATGTAACTACAGATCCAGGCATACGAGTACAAACAAATATTTAATCTGAATAAAAAAAAACGAAAAAATAGATATATTTTGCCAAAATACTCGAATATTTGTTTTTCTTCTTGTTTCTGTAGTTTAGTATGTTTTTTTTATTTCTTTGCTATTTTCTATATTTTTGTTTTGTTTTTTCGAATGACAATGTTGAACCGTAAACTGCTATCTGAGATATTTCAATAAAAAAATTCATAAAAAATATGAAATATTTTACATTTAATTGGTAAGATTCAAATTTACTTATATGTTGGTTAAGTATGTGAAAATTAAAAAAAATATATACAAATCGCCAAATGTAATTCTACAAAGAAATATTTACAATTGATCTATCCTCGCAAAGATAATAAAAAGAAATTCAAAGTAAGAATGTTACTAAAAATGATATTTCAGCATATTTTAATTCTTTTCATAAATAATTTGGTATGTCGAGCGGCTTATGATCTTAAAATTGTACCAGTTCTTGATATTAAATTGATCACATCCCAGCAAAAATTAGTGCTTACCAGTAAGCTATTTTGTAAGGGAGAAATTGTGAACAATCACTTACATATTCGCATCAATAATGTATGATTTTTATATGAAATGAACCGCTAAAATGCAATAGAAATGCACATTTATTGCAACCAGTAAGCAAATAGTACAAAAAATCAAAAATAACACCTTATTTTGTAGCATATTTGTAGGCTTTAATGCATAAAAAACAATACGATGCTTCCATTATTGCTTACAATTTTATTTATTGCTTCAAATTTTGAAAAATTTTCTGCTGGGATATTGATTGACAATACCGATTAAAGACTACTTTCGCATTACTTCGTGATGGTACTCTCTGTCACAATATCTGACAATTTTATGCTAAATTTCATCTTCTTGATTATGTTTTCCTGCGCTCTTATTCCAACTACCAATTATAAAACATTGCCGCTAAATTTTCCAGTTGCTTCACTTAAATAAGTTGTGGTCTGCATCATCTATTAAATTTGTTCGTCCTCGTAGATGCAGTGACATGAGTTGCATTTGTTATTCCTTTACAGATATTTCCTGAAATACCCGTGACCTGAGAGCAGTAGTGTCAGATAATAATTCACCTCGCCGTGTTTCCTTCTCATCCATGATCCAACTTCGGTGATTAGTGTAGCCGTCCATCTTCTTCATCATTCATTTTTCAAAGGAGCTGCCTTATTCTTACAGTATATCGCTTCATATTTTTAAAAAATTGTCACCTCTTCATAATCAAAATCCAACTAAAAATGGGACAACTGCTGTCGATCATTCAAGGACTAAGGTATAACACTGGCCTTTGAGTGATCAAAATTGACATCAACTTGTCGTATTCGTAAGGAGATTAATTGAATAGAAAAATCTATCCATAAACCTACCTACCCTTTCCAATACAATGCAAAGTATGGGTAGAGGTTTACACCCCTGAGGATTGGTAAAAAAAATTTAAGGGCAAATGTATGTCTATGGTCATTTAGTCTCTGCTTAAGAGACTCGTCAGGAAGCTTTTCCCCAAAGATGGGAAACAAAACTATAAATACTTATGTTCAAATAATTATAAACTAAATGAGAATCATATCGCATTTAGTATATTTTTTTATATATTTAATAAGGTTTTCAGCATTTTAAAGAGATATTTTCATTTATGACTATTTGTTAATAGTAAAATAACCCTTACATTTTTAAATTAAAAATAAAAAGCAAAAAGAAAAACTTTTTTTTATCTCTTTGTTCATGACACATGATGATTACCATGAATTCTTGAAAGAATAACATCTGTGTTGGTGTACCTGAAGGTGATGTTACTTGAGAATGAGTGTGCTGCATTATAATGAAAACTTCAAATTCATCACTGCAATTCTATTTTAAGTTCTAGAAAATTAATTTTTTAGTTTTTTTTTTTATTTCCCTTTTGAAAATTTTGTTTATTTTTCGTTTAAAGCTTGTACAACTGTTTGTATGACATTTTTTTAAGAAGATTACTACGGTAGAAGTAATTCTAACATGATTATTTTGTCTTGTTTTTACTCATATTATTTTAATTGTTTTTTACTTTTTTTTTGCTATTGATAAATTTAAAATGAAGGAAAAAAAAACTTGTATGCAGACTTAAGATCATTAATTTTAAGCTTTAACAAATTAAAAAAAAAAATAAAAAAAGAACAAGAACATTAATTTTCGGTGATGAAGATGAATTAACTGTTACGGTTAATGTTAACAAAAAAGTTTAAAACAATTATTGATTTTTTAACAAATGCAAACTCAAGTATTCATATTTAAAAAGAAACACATGGCAGGTTTAACTTTCCATTTAAAAATTGTAAAATTTTTATTTGAAATATGAAAATAAAATAATTAAAAATGCATTGAAAATATTTAAGCAGGTGATTAATTGTATACAGATATTTTTATAATGCGTTTTGTTTTTGTAATTTTGAAACACACTATATGTCAAGAATAAAAACTCTGACGAAAAAGTGGCATTCTCTTTTTAATTTATTACCAGTTTAAGTACACTTTGTATAAAATACCATCCATTTTTATTATAAATAGTTAAATATTGTCAAGAATCTTAAACAAAAAGTTAATGGATGAAAACTTTTACTGTTATACAGCCTTCAGCAAAGCATTAGATTAATATTGGATATTTTAACACTTTCTACAATTCGATATCTTTATACATATCTGATCAACATATCTCAGTGTATTGCACATAGAAAGGAGTTTTTTATTATTATTCCACTTATTACAAAATGCCTCTAAATCATGCTGTGCATCTATCAGAAATTCTAGACAAGATCTTTATAACTATTTATCAAGACGCACACAAAATCATTATATTTAACATAATTTGTTTAACTTTATTTGTTGGGATGATATTGCATTTTTCTATACAAGTTTAAGGTTTGCGCCATAGTATGGTTGGAACCATCGTTTTAGTACAGTATTACCTGTGTTTTTATTCAAAATAATGTTGTTCCACCATGTGGTAAGCTTAGTACCATGCATAGTGACCAAGCAAGAAGGTCTCTAGAAATTTTATAAAAATTTTGGGTTTTATACAATTTTTCTATTAACAAAGCTTATTGTGCATTAATTTGTTTTTTGTTTTGGACCACTACCTTTCCTTACCTTATACCAGCTTTCGTTTTCTGTACATTTTTTTAGGATTTTCTCGCATTATTTCGCAAGTAAAGTTTGTAATAAATTACAGGGATTTCAATTTAAAATAAAATTTTGAACAACAACAACAACAACAAGCAACAAGGCAACAAGCTAAATATATAACTAATTATATATGGAATAATCACCTTGTCATGGTGTAGAGGCTTGCACTACTAGTATTCAACTCGCTAAGCTGGTGGAGAGCAACAGATCTCTGGCAGGGTCTCCCGTATGTAAAACCCCTGTGTTGTCATGTCGCCATCAACTTCATTTAAAAAAAAAAAAAATATTTTTTAATGTTGCCTTCTATCCAAAAGCTGTACAGAAGAGTGCCATATTGTGGGTGCATTTGTAGTTAACCAATCACGCGTAAGTTTTTCGTACCATAAACAAGCAATTTGACAATTAACAAGGCCATGCTTCATTGCTTAGGATTATTTTGCTCGAAAAACAAGCGTCCATGTTAACGAATTATAACTAATTTGACGTCCTCTCTTCGCTGTTTATAGTCTTGAGGCTTTGGTTGTGGTATTAATTGTCTGGAAATACTGATCTTTTGTAGGTATGCGATAAGAAGATTTTTTTTTAATTTATAATTTTTTTCTCTTGTCGAATTCGAATTCCACTGTTTTCACTTACTTTATTGGACACTGCTTTGATATTAATATTTAAAAGCCTTTGTTTTTGAATATCTCCAATTTGTCTAATATTTCTAAATTTTTAATTAACCATTTTGCATCTGATGAGGTTAAAAACTCTTTGTCAGGACCTAGCTAGGTCATGTCGACCTAGCTTCTCGCAGCACTTAATAGTAATATAAAAAAAAAACAAAAATATATGTTCTGTCCTTTCCAAAAATTCCAATACATTACAATGCATTTAGTAGGGGTATAAGTATTGGTCTCAAAAAAAAAAAAAAACAAAAAAAAAAAATATATTGTGTGTTTCAATTTTTATCCATGAGTACTGGGACCTAAAGTTTTAATGTCGACTATGAGCGACAAACTTGAGAAGCTTGTTCATGGCAATCAGTTACTTCGAACTTTTGCCAGAAGACTGCTAAGGCTTGACTCGGAACTCTCGTCTTAGTAAGCCAACACACTTACCACTTGTTCAATAATGTAAACATGTTGCAGTATCTTATAACGCTCTTTCTTTACTAACTCATTACTTTCTCAGCTTTCAAACTGTACTTTTCTTAGAGTAGCCCACAATTTACTGTGAAAATAAAAATCATGCAGTGGCTTTGGCACATAATTTTTCTATTTTTTTTTATTCCAAAACTTTTGAAATGAAAAAATTAAATGAATAAAAAATTTCTGTTTTCTTTTAATTTTATTTTACAAAATAAGAAGTGAATTTTTAATTGTGAAAATATATGATAAAAACAGAATAAATAAATTTTAAATTCTGTTAAAAAACAAATAAAAAAAGTAATATGTATCATGTCAGACGTGTCACCTTGGCTTTCATCTCAATTCTATATGAAGAATGAATATAAAATCACTATAAATACCATTTGATGGATTGTAGTTTTATACTGAGCTTTTTTCCATTTTGTTTGCATTATATTTATTCAGTGAATTATTTGTCAGAAATTCTATTATATTAACGCACATATTTATTATATTCATATATACACTGGAAACAAAATAAATTAAGTCGTAAAATACACAAAAGTTACAAAATATTTAATAAGCACTATGGGTTAAAATTCTAATTATTTTCAATAAAATTTAAAAGTCTAATAGACAGTTATTTTAAAAAAATATTAGTGTTAACATATTTGTGTTTAGTTCCATCTTGTGTTTTTTTCAAGATAAGAATATCCAGTAATGCAAGACTATATTTATTAAAACATACATAGTGACAGTAATGTTTTATTAAATATTAAAATTTTTCTTTCTGTACAACTGAACTTGTTTTTCTGGCTACTAAATACACCAGTTTTTCGCGATTATCATTCTTAATCCTAGAAGGGCATACTTATTTTTGTAGCGTAAAGTCCATAGTTATTCAAAACGACGTGAAAGGTGAAAAACTTGTTGAAACTTCACTTGTTTAATTATTCGTTTTGTATATTTAAAAAATAAAGCCAATAAATTTCATCGTAAAATTAGATTATAAAGCACTACTTCGTTTGGCTTGTTTTTCATAATAAAAAAAGGTATAAAAAATGTTAAGACAAAAACATAAAATTCATTAAACTAGTTTGCATCCTAAATTAACACGTTGAATGAAAAAAGGAACAGGGTTGTAATATTTTCTGTGATTAATTTGTGCAAGAGGCACAAAGTTGTATTTTATGTTCCCACATAGGCTTATTACACGTTTTTAATTTTTATTCGTTGTCCGTCGTTTAGATGAAGGACAAAATGTTTATCCTCCACTTCTTGTTTAGTAACTCCTGAGATCCTTGTCGTTGATCTCCGTGTCTTACGGCAATATATTTATGATATTATTACTCGCGCATGTTCTGAAAGTTGATATATATAGCCCACGTAAAAATGAAAAATGTAGCTTCTTCATGAACTCAGGACTATTGTGGAGTTTTTGATTTATTTTGAATGCCATATGTAATACAACTGTATAGGGTTTAACGTGCGCACCGTCCGTAGACATATCACACGCAATTCGTTGCCGGAGCGGTAGTTGAGTTCAATGCGCCCAACCACCGCCACTTGATACCGGTACCCTCTAATCTCACACATGGGCGAGGGTACGGCGCACACTGGTTCAAGAGCGGCATTAATTCATTTTTTCATGCCTTCTGATCTACCTGATTTTTTTACAGTTTATAAAAGACAATCTAATTATCATGTACCAAAAACATTAGGCTTATATCTTTATTACTTTTTCGTCCAGAGACATTCAAAATTGACCTAAGGGAATGCGTTTGAAATGGCAGTATTATATATGCTACATTCTATCACTTCATACTTTTAAAATACTCTTGTAATGACACTAAAAAGATTTTTTTTTCATACAATTGGAAGTTTTTTATGATATACATGCAAATACAAAAAATTTTCAAATTTAAAAAAATAATTTTTTTTACTACAAAAAATTGTCCAAAAATATATATTTTCTCCAAATTCTATGGATTGCATCTTCTGTGCACCAACGAGCCTCAGCCAGATACTTATATCAAAGTAAAGCCTGAAGTCTCAGCTAATTACTTATTAAAAATTCAGCTGCCCGTTTTTCCCCCTAAGCAATTCCGGTTTAAAAAACTAAAATTAGTTAGGAAAAATATACTTCACAATCATGTAATTGCAGTAGAGGTTTGTATTAAAATCTGTTGCATACTCTTAGGATTGCACTTCTCTGCAATAGAATTTATTGCAACTTGTCTACAGTATTCCCGGCCATTTTAGGAAAATTCATAAGTTTGTTTAACGATCTGTAAAAACTTGTGGATTTTTTTGGGTAAATTCAAAGAATAGGCTTTTAGGGTTCATTCGGTTCCAGTAATATAGCCGGAACTATCTTTTATTTAAAAGAAAAACTGCAAATTTTGACGCTTAGAAGGCAATTTTAATTCGGTCATATCTCCTACACTTCATACGCAATCTAAACAACTTTTTCTACGAATTATAAAGAAAGTACTGTATTTCAATAAAAACTGCATTGAAAAGTTATCAGTTAAAATATCTGGCATAAGCAAGCTACTGAACTGTGAGAAAATTTTCCTCAGTTTTCGTTTTACAATATTTAAGTGACTTCAGTAGACTTTTTCTAAGACCAAATATTTCTTTTTAATCAAATAAATTATGAATTTCTCTCAGTGAAACACTCTTCTTTGAAACGGAATTATTTGAAAAATAGTTTTAAAAAATTTAATTTTAGTCACCAAAATACACAGAGTGCAAGACGGTGCGATGGGCGTGGCAGATTTCAATGAAACTTAGCATGCTCTTTTATTTTTTTCTAAGTAGTATATGTACTAAATTTTAAGACTTTTGCTTTTATAGGAAAGGTTTTATGTGAAAATATCCATTTTGATTGTATGGGCGGTGGGCGATGGGTGTGGCTGATTTTCATGAAACTATTTTATTTTCTTAACTTAGTCAATATAATACTCTGTGCCAACTTTCAAGTTTCTAGATCCACTCCACCCCGGGGATACATTTAGGGCTGCTGACGAGTGTCCCCGTCAGTAGCCTGTTTTCCCGGGGTATATAGGGTTCGACCTAGCCCTGAGTGGTCTGGCGCTCAATATAGGCAGAGAACGCCATTTATGGCGATTATGTTGGTGCATGGTCGTAATATAACGCGTGCTTTGTTCGCGAGGTACGCGTGGCAGGCATTTCTGGTGTTCTGTACTACAGGCATCAGGAGCCCCCGGTACAGATAAATCTCAGTCATTCGGGAAGTAATGTCCGGCCTGATGATTGGTGAGGTCCTCCTTCGGGAGGTACACGTAGTGGTTGTAGAACTACCTAGGTAGATACCCCTCAGCAAGGGGGGTATCATTACCCAGACAGTGGTGGTATCAAATTGCCAATTCGGTGTTATGGGCTCTCTTTTGAGCGCTATGCCTTCGGGTATGGTAAGATTAGAGGGTACCGGCATCGGGTGGCGGTGGTCGGACGCATTGAATTCGACTACCGTTCCCGGCAACGGGCGGCATGTGATTAAGACTACGGACAGGTGAGCATGTAAAGTCAATATACAGTTTCTAGGTCCACTCCTTATATTTTTTGCACAAAAAATATGAAGCCGAACTAGTGTGCGGCGCTCAAAAGAGAGCCCATAGCACCGAGTTGGCAATTTAGCAACACCACTGTCTGGGTAGTGACACCCCCCTTGCTGAGGGGTTTCTACATAGCACTACCACAACCACTACGTGTACTTCACGAAGGACGGCACCCAAACCATAAGGCCGGTTAACCTCACTTCTCGAATGACAAGGAGTCCCAGGTTAACCGGGGGCTTCTGATGCCCGTAGTACAAGATTAAGGTATCACTTGTCAGTCCCTGAGAACACCAGAAATGCCAGCCACGCTCACTTAAAGGGACAAGCACCCCAAGTACGCGTGGCAATACGGCCGTGCACCACACAACAACCCTCATTATCAACATTCTCTGCCTATATCGAGCGCCAGACTACTCAGGGCTAGGTTGAACTCGATATTCCCCTGAGAAAACAGGCCACTGATAGAGACAATCACCAGCAGCCTTTTCTGTATCCCCGGGGGGGCCATATGTAATACACCATAAAATATTCACATTATCCATCTGTTTGTCTTCCTGGGAGAGCTCATTGTACTGCATATTTGATGAAACGTATCCACTCCGCCGTTCGTTTTATTGTAAAATTCTATAGTATGCGGTTTATTAGAAATTCAATTGACTACTTCTTCTTCATTACATGATAATATTATAAATGTCATCTGATAGAATGCTTATTATCTATATCGTATTCTTTTCTCTGCAAACTTGATCCGACTCGATTTTGTCGTCACAATTCAAAAGAAATTTTTCAATATATTCATCAGTGAATTCTTTTTAATTTGCTATTATATGAACTAGACAAGAAAAACAGAGCTTAACTAAAAAGTATTATATAAAATAAACACTTTGAATAGAACAAAACTTCCTAAAAGTTACACAAAGTTCATACTTCGCCATTTCGACGACGCCAAAAAACAAATTTACCCAACACATTGAGAGCTATTCTTGGGCACACATCAAGAGTATAGCAGCCATGGCTGCTGTACGTGAATTTTAGTCTATTCGACTAAGTATGGCTTTCCAGGGTTAAATATTTATGTACTTAGACTTATATTATAGAAATTACTTTCTGCATTGAAATTGCAGCAAAAAAAATTATTGTAAAAACTTAAAAAAATATGAAATATGATGCCTTTTAACTAATCTTCCAATAAATATCTCGTGCCTTTAATTTAATTTATTCTTCGAACCTTGGAAAAGCTGAATTTATCCTTGAACAACTCTTTTAACTTATACCAACAAAAAGAACTTAAAGCTTTCGACTTTTTAATTTATTTTATTAATAAATAAACAGTGAGTTTTATTCGTAGAAATATATTTTTTTATCAAAAATTTAGATTTTAATTCCCATAGTGTTACAATACAGTATTTATGAACGATAAATTTATTCCAGCATAATTATATACGTTTAAGGCTTTGTTTTAAAAGTTCCATTCTATAAGTTTGTAAGCATGTGTTTTTATAGAAACAATGTTTTTAAAAGGTTTAAATAACCATTAATAAAATAAATTTATTTTGTTGTTGTTTGTTAATATGATGATGAATAGGGTATTCAATTATTCGACTTTTTTCTTTGGTCGATTAATCGAGTGAGTAATTATTCGGGTTTTTTTCTTGATCGATTAATCGAATAAAATTTCAAAATTGTTCGATTAATCGTATTTTGTTTTATATAAAATAACATACCAATTTTGCGTATTATTAAAAGATTTTATTCAAAAAAACAAATAATAATAACCAAAAACGTAGTAATGTGTAGTTTAGAAATTGTAATGAGATCGTATATTTTACTTTCAAACATATTATTGAAAAACTAAACCATAAATAATTCATTAATTAATTTTAATATTTAAGATTATATACATATATAACGATTTAATATATAAAAGTAATAATTTACTACTTCGTATGCAATAAAAATATTAAATAAGTAATTAAAAATAATTCATATTATGCGTTAAAAATTAGTTAAAAAAAGTATGCACTTCTATTAAAGTAGTCTTTTAAAAAAAGGATGTAATTTATATGTTTAGCTTTCAATCGATTGTTTTCTTTAAGTTAAATAAAACTCGATTTTGAGAACAATCTCTCGCTGATTGTAGATGTTGGAGAAATTGAGAGAAGTGCATGAAAAAGAATATATAATTTTTCGGTTCTGTTTTTGGTTTTTTCTAAATATAAGAAATCACCCATTAAATCATTGCAGCCTCTTTTAGGTTTTTTAAAATTTTGTACACTTTTAATTGCTTCATTGTATTGTGAAAATAGATTATTTTCGTTTATTTCAATTAAATCTTCTGCAATCATATCACCATCTGACACATTTTGTTCCATATTTTCTAAAAACATTCTCAAAAACAATTTGTTTGCAAAATCTTTTATTTCAGATTTTGTGCAATATTTTAAAAAAGTGAAAATGTACCAGAATTTAGATATAAAATAAGTGTACTAAGTAGTTTTACACGTCTTTCATTTATTCGAATCTTAAGCCTTTCTAATAAATAATTTGGAAAAGGATTGTTTGCATTTTCCATTGTATTAATAACAAATTGTATAATGCCTTCTAAATCTATCAATGTAGCAGTATTTCACAACACTTAGGAAGTTTATTAATACCATTTATTATTTCTATAAATAAAGTATTTTTTTATATGGATTAATCGATTAATCGATTAATCGTAGGGAATTATTCGAGTTATTCGTTATTCGAAATTTGACTATTTTTAATTGTTCGAACAATTATTTGAACAAAATTCTTCGATTAATCGATTAACGATTAATCGTTTGAATACCCTAATGATGAAAGTAGAAGTAAAAGTCTGAAGTAAAAGTTGTATTTCCATTTGGACAAAAACAAACGAAAACTGATTAAATAATTATTTGTTATATTTTTTCAAAATAAATAACAATTTTAACTGCAAAAAGCAGCACATGAATAAAATCACGAACTGCTTTTAGGAGACTATGTGCAATGCTCGTTAATTGAATACCCTACACCTGAATATTTAATTTTTTAATGATAAAATTTTTGAATAAATTTCAGAAAGCATTTTCTATAACTGATTTTTCTATTTAAAATGATATTATAAAACTAAAGTATTATGAAAAGCAATCAAAATAAGCATTTTGTCAACTAGAAGATGTCAAATATGATATATAAAACTCTTTTTTATAAAATAATAAGAAAATCTTGCAGTTTTCATTCTAGTGAGTAAGTAACTGTACAAATTTATCCTTCACTAAATAAATTCTACTTGGGTTACTGAAATGACGGTCTCTAACAGACACAGCTGAAATACGTGAAATAGAGATATATGTGTTAAAATTACTATATCATCGTGCGGGAGTTTATGTGCTCTATCCGCCACATTATATTTTATCCCGCTTTTTAATAATGCCACTTTAGGTTTTTGACAGCAACATTTTTAAAATCTGTAATCCGTTTTCGGCTATTTATCTAATTAACTGGATGAGATATTCGAAAAGAGATTGCAGACATGAAAAATTTGGGGTCGAAAACCTACAGTGGTATCATTAAAAATATGAAATGACTGATAGAGCACATAAACTCCCTCACGACGATATGTCTCTTCTATCGAACTCGTATTGTGCACGTTGAGTTGTTAATGAAACGAAAGCTTTTTTAACTTCTTTTCCTAAACAAACTGCTTTGTAGAAAATTCTGAGACTATTAAGCTAAACATACTTGTCCCGTAGTCGCTGTGGTCTAGTGGTTATCGTGATGGCTTACTAAGCCTGGGCTCTGATATCTATAAGCAAAGAAATATAAAATGAAAACATATTTCTTTCGGCGACTACATCTTCGCAGTCTTCTGGCAAAAGCTCTGAGAGTAACTGATTGCCATGAACAAGATTCTCAACATGGTTGCTTCGAGAAGCTAGGCCCTAATCCTTATTGTAAAGTCAAACTGAGAGGCCAATATGAGAATATAACTAGTATAAAAAGTTTGTGGTTGTGATCCCTAAAAAGTTAACATATTATATCAGTGAAAGTGAAAGGATTAAACAACTTATACAGTGGGATAATTTTTTTAGCGAAGTATTTAACTATTCATTGTTAACAAATTCTGGATAGGTTTTAAAGACTAGTCTATCATATGAGTTTAAGAACCATAATTAGGACAAGTATTGTATTATTGTAATTAACAGTTTACAAGCTAAGTAGTTTAGAATAGATGTGAGACATATTACCATACAAAAGTGATAAGTCGCCTTCATATATGGTATTGGAACTCGAAGCGGTCTCTATCACTTAGAAACCAGTCTCGTGACTAGTTTGGTGTCAAATCTTTTCCCTTAATGCTGCTTATTGAAAACTTAAATAAAAAAATTGACATAAAGATGACCATTTGCTTTATACAATAATCACGATTTGATTTTAAAACAATTATTGAAGTAAGAAAAAGAAAAAAGATGCGTTTACATTTCCCTTGTAGCTTCTAAAGATATTCAATTAAATATTGAGAGAGAATATCTTTTCTTCAGAGATTTTTTTCAATCCAATAAAGAAACTCCTTTTTTTATTAAGAGTGAAAAGTCGAACTGTATTTGCGCTAAGTTCTATGGAGTCGTTCTCTAATATAGTCCGTACAACAATTCAGCATCTGTCAGTATAGATTACCCAGCAGAAAATTTTTCAAAATTGGAAGCAATACATTTTATTATATTTTTATAATATTCATATTCATACCTTAAAGCTTCCAAAAATGCTACAGGATAAGGTATTGTTATTGATTTTTTATACTATTTGCTTACTGGTTGCTATAAATGTTCATTTCTATTGCATTTTAGCGGCTCATTTAATATTAAAATCATGCATTATTGATGCGCACGAGTAAATGATAGTTCACAATTTCTCCCTTATAAAATAGCTTATTGTAAGCACTAATTTCTGCTGGGTAGTTTCACGGTCTTGTTCTCCTGCATTTTAGTGGTACTTCTGAATATATCTAATTAACTATTGCAAGATAGCCTCTTGGGTACAGTAATTTCTTTTCTTTTTTAATTCGATAAAGTAACTTTCTTTTACAGTTTTTTGCGTGGATAATCTAACCATGTGACAAGTTATATTCAGATATTTTTTGTATTCTTTTCTATATATTGGAAGAGCACCTCATTCGTTTACAACTTCTAATAAAACAGTAAAATTGCATAAGAATATGTAGGTGTTCGTTGTTCCAACTGTATTTCTTCAAACAAACTCCGCTTAAAGGATTGTGACAAGTATGTTTACGCTTTGAAAAATTAAAGACCATAGACTTCGACTTCTACTCAGCCACTTTCAATATGAATCCATCACCAGCAATTTTTTTAATATGATTTAATGACTGATCGCCATTATATTTTATTTTTATTATTATGAAATCTGCACCAAGCATACATACAAAAATCTATGACCTGTGAGTGATATAGTGTCTTCTGAAGTCCACGTTTTGTGTAGAAAGCCTACTGTCTTACCGAAAACAAGCAGCCTTGAAACTTTGGTAGTTTATGTGTATGTCCAACATTAAGATTATATGCCTCCATAAACACATTCACTTACGTCCACTAAAAAACTTACATTCAGACAATATGTCTTCAGCAGCCTCTGACAATATAACCAAACATCTACATATAATATCGCCATTTTTCAGAAAAATTTAATTCTAAACCTGTGAGAAAATTGTAACTGTAATATGAGACTTTTAGCGAGTTTTTCAATGTGCTGGCATACACTGGTTAGTTCTCACTCTTACAATGATAAATTCTTAGCTATAATACTATCTGAAAAGCATGACTGTTTCTTAAATAAAAAAATCTTAAAAAATCAGTTTTCTGAGAACTGCTTTATCCTTAGTATGGTTCGCTCACATTATCCCTCATATGGTGATTCATGTTTAAGGTTTTTAATTTTATGTAGCATTTTAAATGCACCAATATGATAATGCCGCGCCTTACCTTTACAGATCAAGAAGACAAATGTGTGAGTTTGCTTAATAATTGTGTTATATTGTTAGTAGACTACGAGTATTTTAGGTTTATGATGCTAAGTTACCCCATACAGACTTTTTATAAATGTAATAATAAACCAATGCCTGTATTAGTAAATGTAGAGCTCAAGTACAATAAAAGATTATTTTGAAAAGTATTTTAATTAAATTAAACGCATAATTTTTTTGATTTTGTTTTGATTTCTTTTATTTCTCACAACATCATTCTGTTTGGTTTGCTGTTCAGCTTTTTTTTCAATAATACCAAAAGTACTTAAAATAATCCGAGGTTTTGTTTGCTGTTGTATTTGAGAGAACAATATTTTGTATGATGACTATACAGTGTATTTGTATTAGTTTTATTAGGTGGTGTATATAATACTTATATAACATAAATATATAACATAAATATGTATTTATATACATACATATACATACGATTACACATTGTATTAGTAAGCAATAAATATGTACATATATACATATAAATGTATATTTGTGTTTGTTTGTATTCTTTATAGCATTTGTTTTTTTTTCCACCAGATTTGGGGCGCTTTTCTCAGTTTGCAGTTTTAATACCTTCCAGCAGTGATTGGATTATGTAGAGCATTTATTAAAGCAGAATTAATGATAACTGCCTTGATTTTTTGGTTCATTAAACGCAAGTGTTGTTGTTTGTCTTCATGTTGCCGTTAATGCTTACAGAAATTCACATAAAAAGACAGGCGAAGTTAAAAATATATAAAAGCGTATTACACAAAGCAAAATCGTTATCAGATCTGTACAATTTTTTTTATTTCAGAATTTTTTTTCTCTAAATTTCTCTTTATAACCATCACAAATATATAATTAGCGAGTAGATCAGTAGTGTAGTGAATAGTGTTGTAGACTGTTAGTATGAGGGATGTGTGTTATATTCCCACAAGGGACCCTGGTCTGTGTTACTACACCGAGCATATGGTTTAGGCACTTCTCTCTGATAATAAAGGAGGGGAGAATCGTGGCATAGTGGATAGAGCACTTGCATAATAACTCAAACAGCCCAGGTTCAAATCCCAGCGAAAGAGAAAATTGATAAAATAAAATTTGGGATTTTTCAAAATTATAATTAAAAAAAAAAAGGTTCCCCCCTTCAAGAAATCCATCTTTAAGAAGCCGCTCTCTGATAACCCATCTATTTAACCCATCTATCTAACCTACTTAGTAAGAACGAGCACTACTCACAATCAACATCCAAAGAGTTATGGAGCAATTTATGTTATCATTTAAAGGGGATGGCCTTTGAGTGATCAAATTGACAGCAACTTGTCTCATGGACAAAAAAGGCGCTTAAAATATATATATATTTTGTTTTCAGATTTGTGACCATGAATACATAGTATTACATTAAAAACGAATTTATACTTACATTTTAAATTAAATTAAATTTTTTTTATTTGAATAAACAATTTGTTACTCGTACATATGTTTACGATGGCCCCACATGTCGTCGTGCGGGAGTTTATATGCTCTATCCGCCATTTTATATATTTCAAGTTAATGATGCCACTTTAGGTTTTTAACACACAAATTTTTAAAATCTTCAACCCGTTTTCGGCTATTTATCTCCGAAACAGGACGATTTATCCGAAAACGGATTGCAGACTTGAAAAACTTAGGCTCGAGATATTTAAAAGATAGGAAATGGCATAAACTCCCGCACGACGATATATCCAATGAAAATGCCAAATAAACCAATCCATCGATTGCTCGTTAACATACATATGCTGTCATCTAAATAATAATTCGTTTGAGTTATTAGAAAACGAATGCCGTGATGCCAAACTAAAAAACCTTGATCAAATTAACCTGCTATCGAAAGCGACGATTAGAGCCCTGAGTTTTTTTTTTAATATAAAAAAGGCCTCAGAGGCCTTATTCTGTATGTCTCCTAAGCTAAAATTCTATCGCTAAAAATTTATAAACTCGATTTAGGCCTTTTTGGCTGCGAATACAATTATTTAACGCGTTTTGTAATTAAAAAGCTTCATGTCCATGATTTCTAAAATTTTTAATTTTATTGATTCTAACGCCCAGCCTGCTTTAAAAACCCAAAATTTTAGCATTTTAGCTTAAGAGAAATACAGAATAGGGCCTCTGTTAAATGATTTTTTTCATTTTTCAATAAAAATTTACCATTTTTTGGACTTACATGTTTTTTCTATTTTTTTTTTAATAAACTTATAAGTAGAAATAAAAATTGATAAACTATAGTAATCTGAACAAACTTTTTTGTCTTTTATGCTACAAAAATTTATTTTAGAAAAATAATAATTGAGTAACATTGTTACCAAATGCTTAAAAATTCACACACCAGTTTTAAATGTAGTGAAAGTGAAGAGAAATTGTTATGCCGCAACTTAGTTGTTTTGAAGCAGTCCAGTGATCTCAAGAATCAAATATTATTATATGCAATGTTCGTATACTTAAGAAGACGGACAAACTTTCAGCGAATGCTCATTAATAGGGTGTTTTTTATTGAGGTATAGAACTTTATGTTGGCATCATTTTTTTAACTGGCGGCCATTTTGTCAGCTGTCAATTGATTTATATTTAGTTTTGTTTGCCATTTCATCATGAACAGGTTGACGAAAGAACAACGCTTGCAAATCGTGCAAATTTATTTCGAAAATAATGGTTCAGTTCGCGAAGTTTACCGCAAGCTCCGTCCATATTATGGTCGACATAATCGTCCATCAGAGCAATTAATTCGGTTAACCATGGATCGTTTTCGCAGTACGTTTACTCTATGTGATAATACGCATCCGCAGAGACGTCGAACAGTGCGCACCGAAGAAACAATTGCCGCTATAGAGCAAAGTGTTGAAGAGAACCCGAATGAATCGATTCGCCACCGTGCACAGCAATTGGAGCTTTGTCCATCAACTTTATGGAAGATTTTGCACAAAGATATTAGCTTGCGACCTTACAAGATCCAGCTTGTGCAAGAATTAAAGCCGCGAGACCATGCAATGCGTCGTGATTTTGGTGTATGGGCCGAAAATGAGATTGATCTCGATGCTGATTTTCATCGCAAAATTTTGTTCAGTGATGAGGCTCATTTTTGGTTGAATGGCTACGTCAACAAGCAAAATTGCCGCATTTGGAGTGAAGAGAACCACATGTGACCCTTGAGACGCAATTACATCCACAAAAACTGACTGTTTAGTGTGCTCTATGGGCTGGTGGAGTCATTGGGCCATACTTCTTCCGAAATAATGCTGGAGAGTCAGTTACCGTTAATGGAGACCGGTATAGAGCTATGATAACCGACTATTTTGTTCCCGAATTGGATGGCATGAATGTGGATGAGTTGTGGTTCCAACAAGACGGCGCACATTGGGGATTTTGAGGAAAAAAGTAAAATTTTTAACATACTCTTCATGCAAGATGCAGTGATATTTTGACATTTTAGACAAAATGGTACAATCAAATCAAAAAGAATTACTCCGATCTGACTGCAAATTTTTTTTATAGCCATCTCAAACTCAGTACTTGTATGTTTTACCGAACCAACTTAATTTAAACCTAAGAATTTCAAACCGAATATTCTTTTATTATGTGAGCTAACGTTTTTCTTTTTATTTTTTATTTAAAGTAGGATATTTCAGCATACCAAAATTGGGAAAATAAACTTTGCACAGATTTAAGTTTTTTTTGTGTGTTTATTTTTATGAACATATAACAAAAATCCTTTTTTTCTCCAAACATTTGGACCTGCAATTTTAGCAATACTTCCCTACAGTTGGAAATCACTACTAATACATTGTCTCATATGTGTTTTAACATTTTTAATCAATTTCAAGTGCCACCAGGTGCCACCTCTCAATTTGTTGCATTACACAGTACAACATTTTTCAGCTGATTGATTCACGACTCAATTCTGATAAGGCTCTTTTGTTTAACATAACTCAAGAACCACTAGTCGGATTTTGCTTAAATAAATATAGAAAAATCAAGAATTATAATTACTTTCATCTGTTTATATAATGTTTCGCTATCTAAGCAACAGTTTCGCAGTTATAAATAAATGTATGAAGGAAAACAAATTTTTTTTGCCTAAAAAATTAAATTTTTTTTTTTTTTAATTCATTAAAAATCCAAAACGGTAAAAACGTATCAAGTTCTACTACTTTCGCGTAAAGTCGCATAACCTGTGAATAAAATGAGATATAAATCATGAAAATCGATGAACGCGTTTCCCTTTTATTTTATTTGCTCGAGATATGAACAAAATTCTTTTGAAAAAACATTGAGGACTTTTTATGATATGCAGAATTATCAAAAAAGTAGTGCACAAAAGATTATTTGATTTTTGTGATTACAGTAGCAAAGTAATAAGCGATAATAAATTTCACATGGGGTTTTTCGCCCGAAGTTTGTGGAGTTTGACAAAGACAGAAAAAAATTAAAACAGTTTTTGCAACAATCGCACATTGGCTTAAACGAAACTAAACCATGTGAAATTTTGGATACAATATATAAAGGCTTTTACTCTAACTTCAAACAAAGATGGCAGGATTCTAATCGTGCGAAGTCGTGATTTGAAAAAAAAAAACAAAAAAATGTAAATTGGCTTGAACGCACATTTACAATAAAGTTTACTTAGACTGAATGTCCTACCAGTTCTGCACTTGGTCGGCCACGTAAATTGTTTGAGGAGTGTACCTATGCAAAATCTATTGGATCATACTGCTAAAAGAGTCCTAGAGACCAAGTCAGTAAAGGCTCAAGAAATACATAACAAAGACTACCAAAAATATGGCCTTAGAGACTCCAGAAAATGCATTTTGCCAGAAAGGCATACTGTTATAAGCTCTTTTAGAATAATAACTTAAAAATAGATTTAAAATAAGTAATAAATTCAAAATTACAATAATTATTTAAATTTTTTTGTTAGTTATGGCTTTTTACATTGTAGGTAACGATATACATTTCTCTAACTTTCTTTATTTTGATTCCTTTTGTGTATTACTATATAAATAAAACTTAATTTGTGATAAAATCACTACAGTTTTTGACAAATATATTTTTTTCCTCACCTCCATACAAAAATCCCCAGAGTGCGGCGCTACATGCCACACAGCGCCACACAGCGCGATTGTGACGATTTATTGAAGGAAACATTCGATGAGCGCATAATTTCGCGGAATGGACCTGTCAATTGGCCACCAAGATCGTGTGATTTGACACCATTGGATTATTTTCTTTGGGGATATGTGAAGTCGCTCGTCTACGCCAACAACGTTATTGCCAACATACGGCCCCATATGCTCTAAAAAGTGGTTGAAAATTGGACCTGTAGAATTGGCTTTATTCGAGATAGCCGCGGCTGCCACATGCCCGAAATCATATTTAAACATTAATGGTATAAAATTATCCTTCCAATAAAGCCAAATTGATGGACATTAAAACGATTTTCTTGTGTTTTATTTTAATTCGAAGTTTTATACCTCTAAAAAAAACACCCTGTAGTAAAATTTTTGAAAACTGTATCAAAACTAATCTAGAAATAATATACAGTTTTATTATCGATTATTTAAAATAGAAACCATGAGCATAATTTTTACTAGAGTTTTAATAACACGGTGCTACAGTGAAAATATACTTGGAAAGTGACCTAGTGTACGTTGTAGGCCTTATTGAGTAGATCATAAATCAATTTTTAAAAGTTCGGAAACACCCTCAAATTTCGGAGTTATTCCGAAAAAACTATTTTCGGGTAGGTTCGAGTACTTATAAACGCGTAACTCAGTTAATTTTAATCCGATTTTAAATTTTTAAACGGTTTCAGAAAGAAGAAATATGAGCCTTTTTAAGTATGTACACATTTTGGTATATATATTAAATTTTTGTAATATTATTTTTAATTATATCTGATTTTAATTTTATTTTTTCTAAATTTTTTTACTTTGGCATCATTTTTTTAAATCAGATTGTTTAGAAACATACCCTTATGTATATATATATTAAAGCTAATTTAGTTCTGAGTTAAGCCGGCTTCCAATAAATAAAATCGAGTAAAAAATAAAAAAGTTATTAAGGTTTTTCAAAAGTTAAAAATCTTGATTTTACAAATATGTATTGATCAAGATACTACATTATTCTTTATTTTTTAGTCTTATGATTATGAATAAATAATTTTGCCACCATTACACCTCAAATTGCAATACATGAAGCAGTTCGTGAAACGCCTGGATAGGGAAAGCGATGCCTTTTTACACTTAAAATCAGTTTTCCCAAGAATAAGTGAAGCAAAAATAAAAGAAGGTACAAATCCTTATTGATTTCTAAACATAATTGATTATTTTTTTATTTTTGTTGGACCTCAAATCCGCAAAATCATGCTTGACGAAGAATTCGCAGTGACATTAAATGTGTGCAAAAAATTGCATAGAGAAGCTTTATTAGTTTATGGGAAAATTTTTTGGGAAATGAAAAAAGTGAAAATTATATTGATGTAGTAAATGAATTTCGTGAGACTTTTGTAGAAATGGAATGCAGAATGTCCACTGAAGTTCATTTTCTGCATGTACATATAGATTTCAATGAATGATTTCAAATAACTGCTGGTCACTTAAGCGAGAAACAGACGATTTGATGTACAAGCGAAAGAGGTCTAGTAAGCACTTTTATCAAATATTCTAAATTTCTAAATAAAATAATTTGATTACTGTTAGTTTAAAACATTTATATAATCATATCATGATAAGACTAAAAAAATAAAGAAAATGTAGTATCTTAATCAATACATATTTGTAAAAACAACATTTTTAACTTTTGAAAAACCTTAATAACTTTTTTATTTCTTAATCGATTTTATTTATTAGAAGCTAGTTTAACTCAGAACTAAATTAGCTTTACTGAAGTATATACATAAGGGTATGTTTCTAAACAATCTAATTTAAAAAAATGGCGCCAAAGTTAAAAAATTTAGAAAAAATAAAATTAAAGTCGGATATAAATTAAAATAACACTGCAAAAATTTTATATATGTACCAAAATGTGTACACATTTAAAAAGGCACATATTTCTTCTTTCCGAAACCGTTTAAAAATTGAAAATCGCGTTAAAATTAACTGAGTTACGTGTTCATAAGTACTCGAACCTACCCGAAAATAGTTTTTTCGGAATAACTCCGAAATTTGAGGGTGTTTCCGAACTTTTAAAAATTGATTTATGATCTACTCAATAAGGCCTCCAACGTACACTAGGTCACTTTCCAAGTATAAAAAAAAGTTGCTCATTTGTAGCACCGTGTAATTATTGGCATAAAATTTTCCAAATTTATCTTTAATATTCAATTTATCAGAATATAATTGTAAGTATATGACGGGAAAGGAGAAGACGCATGCTAAGCAGAGGCGCTTGGAGACTACTGCTGAAGCAGGCCGAAACATATTAACGGGTTTTTATGAGCATCTAAGTAAGTAAGTTAGTATGTATATGACGAAGAAAAAAATTATAGTTTGTAAATAAACTGCTTTAGCAGTTAATATAGCACAGCTCTGTAGGAATTAGTTCTAATGTATTATTGAAAAAAAAAAACGAAAACAAATATTGCAAAAATATTTCGCAATTATAATAAGATTTCAATACAAATTAAACGTTATACTTATTCCGATATAAAATAGGAAATTCAAGGCAATTATATGTCTGTGTATAAATGTGTTTCAATGTTTAATGCTAAACAAAAACTTCAAGTTTAATTGCTAATTGATTTACGCTTAAAGGTCATAAATTTTTATGACTTAACTTAAAAAATTTTCAGAAAAGCAGGCAAAAGAACCTAAACAAAAAGCAAAAGAAAGAAATTTAAAGCATTTAGTTAAGTAAAACAATGTGAGAATTAACATAATTTATACAAAACAAAAGAATTGACATTTCAAATAAGAAAAAAAAAAAAGAAAAAAATAAAATAAAAGAAAACAACATTGCAAATGAAATAAAATTACTTCATTTATATGGAAATGTGAAAATAAAAATAAATTTAATTTAAATTTTAAATATTAATCAAACGCACAATATGATAGGCATTAATTTGAAAGAAATATATTTGTGAAAAGCACTTTAAAGTAGCTAAAAAAAATGAAATGCCAAAGTGCTATAGGTACTAAAATATGTGTGTTTTACTTAATTTGAAATATGCCTTAATTTTATTTTTGTGTGTTTTTTTTTTAAGTATAAAACGAAATTTTAATTGAATCTAAAATACAAAAATGAAATAAAAAAGATTTAAAATTTTTTATAAATTTTATTACAATAAATTTTTCAATTTCACCATATCGATTGCGTTTTATTTTTGTTTAATTTAATTTAATGCCCAAAGCTTTTTCTATTCGAAATGTAAAATAAAACACACACCACACAACATGGCCTCTCTATATGAAATTTAATTTTTCCACTGTTTTTCAACCATTTTTTATTTAAAAATTTAAGTTTTTTGTGGTAGAGTTCTACATGAGATTAGTTTAAGAACTATTCGTACAAATATTTTGTTTTAATTTCCATTAAAAGAAGAAACATAAGAGGGAATTATGGGTGTATTTAAAAAAAAATTAGAATTAAAGTGAATCCCATACGTTTTTGTTGGCGTACAAGCATCCTGAGTCTTAAAGGTAATAAGCTCCGAAATTGACAGTTGTGAGTGATATTAAATGTCAGCAGCCGAAATTTTAAAATAATATTACAGAAGGCTTTTGGTGTGAAGTTAAGGTCAAGAGTAAGTGTTTTTGATTGAAACAAATTATTCGAAGAAGGTCAAGAGCGCGTTGAAGACGAACCACATCAAGAAAGTGTGCTGAAAAGCTACACGTAAACAAAATTTTAGAATCGGTGCTGCAAAATTGTCGATTGACTAATGAAGTTCTTTTAAATATTATTGAAATTTCAAATCGATCAGTCAACACTTTAGTGACATTTTGTACCCAAAAAAACGTTTTGAAAATTGGAAAAAACGATGGTATAGTCCGGGAGAAATATTTTTGGTGAGATGAAGCAAAAATAAAATTTTAAAACTTTAAATATTTCCGGTAGGCATAGTATAGTGGCTAAAGTGCTCACTTACTACACAAAGTAACCCAGGTTTGAGTCCAAGAAAGAAGAGAAAACTAAAAAATTTTTGCGGCATTTCGAAGTTTTAATTTTAAGGAATATAAGAGATTACCCATCCCCACCTACTAAGAAGACCATCATTAAGAAAGCCACCTCCTGACATTCCACCCTATGTCCACTTTTGAATTCTGAAAGAAATGATCAGAAGAAAGCGCCACCTACTAAGAAGTAATGGTCTTAGCAAACATTCTCACCACTTCACAATAAAAGAATAACATCAACAGATGAGGCAATGACTGTTGATCATTTCAAGGGAGAAGATATAACACTGGTCTTTGAGTGATCAACTAAGAGAAACTTGTCCCATTGACATAAATAAAGAAAGGTGCTTAAATAGAATTATAGAAACTTACATACTCTGACAATATAGCGGTAAAATTGTAAAACCTTGAGTATTGGTCTTAACAAAAAACAAAAAAAAAAAACAAGATAATTCTTAAGTACCAAGTACTTTAATAATTCTTAGATGAGATGAGTGAAAGGTTTTTTGTGGTTATAAACCTACTGAACAGGCTAATTGCAGGATGACCCATATTGGGAGGACACAACATTGGAAGTAATTTGTCAGAAGGACTTAATTTTTTTATTTTTGGTTTTTAAGTTTTTTTATTTTTGTATATTTAAACTTATTTGTCAGTTGTCAGTTTGACCAACCTGTGAATGCCTTCTGATCTGGTGATCACGGCTACCACATTGCTTATGTGGAATGCGAAAATATGTAAAATTTTTTTATCTCTGTAGTCTAATGTCTACAAACTTCAGCTATAACATTTTCAAAGAAAGGACTATAAAAAATATTTCTTTTAGCTGATATTCATGAACAAGTTTCTTAACGTCTGTCGTTTTGGTAAGACGTTAAACTCTAGGTCACGGTACTCATGAATATAAAATGACGCACACAATATGAGTGCTGTGAGAATCTAGGCCGTAACTCTGAAAAAGTGTCTTAATAGCCAGTTATGTATGTATATACTACGTTGTTTTTTTTAACAATTTGTTTTCTCTTTTGTTATTTCTTATATTGATGGAATTAAAAGCTTTTTTTTATCTTTTTAAAAGATTTTTATTTTATAGTTTTGATTTTTTAATTAAAAAAAAAATTTCGATATATTGTTAAATTCCGAGATCTTAAGATTTTAATTTTCAAAATTCCAACTCGCCAGATTGGCGAATATCAGTCACGTTTGGCATCATTAATAAATGTGTTGCTATTTGCCGTATCAGAAATAAATTAAAATTGCATATTACGTATACGCTACAGTTGGATATATTGTTTACTAAAGGTCTGCACGGATATGTTTAAAACGATTTTCAACACATTCTCAAATTTTCAAACACGCTTCCAACTTTCGTAAAAGCGAAACGAATTTATGCCTCATGATAATAAAAGAAGTACGTTACTAGTTTAAATAATATCCAAATCCTGATTTAGTACAATGAGAGTTTTTTTTGTGCCTTAAAATAAAATTTTAAGTTAATAATTTGATGTATTGAAACCAAAAAAAGAATTGCAGGTTTTTGAATTTTTTAATTAGACTGTTCTCTTTTATTACTTAACAACGAATGATAAAATAAAAACTGTTTAGTAGTCGATAAAGGCAAATATTACAAATTATTGGAAAAGGACCGTTATAAAGTAGAAATACAATAATTTGTTAGTGATATTAACGTATGGTTACTTTATAGAAGTCTTAAAGTTTTAGTAATCATTAAGTATAAAAAGAAATGTATTTAAAGGAATGAATTGTTAAAGGATATTTTTTATAGAAAAAGTATAAAGAATAAAAACATGTTTGCAAAAATAAGAAGTAAGTAAGTTAATAATAATTTGGAATTTAAGAGGAGTTGTTTTGACCGAACATAATTTAAATGCTATTAATTTTTAAAGACTTTTGTAATTGCCTTAAGTAGTATTAAACCCATAGCAATATCAGTTTTGTTGTTGTTAATGTCAATAACTACCAATTTTGGTCGCATATGCACATAAGCAGAATATACAAATATTCTTATAAAACAAGAAGAAGAAGAATAAGTACACAAAAAATTTGATTAAAATTTTAACAAAGAGAATTGGTGTGAAAAAAAATTACTTTTATTGTACATAATTAAACCATACCATAGATTTTGCGGTACTAATACATAAAGCACTCTTCATAACGAAACCAGTGTACAGGGATGTCAGACTTTGGAAATTGTTCACACAGTTGGGGATTTTCAAAAAATATTAAAGTGAATATCTGAAATGAAATTAATGTTGATAAAATGGTAAAAATATAAATTAAAGATACATTTATTTACATTTATTTTATTTTATTTTTATAGTGTTATTCTTCTTCTTATTTAATTATAGACATTTTTAATATAACACACATGAATACAATGACACACTAAGTGTTCACAAGTAAGTAAACAAAAACTGTTTTCAATACTGCATACAACGATACAGACGCTTGTGAATTTGGCACATATATAATTCTATTTCTTTCGAAATATTTGTGAAATAATTTTACATAAATAGAATTTTTTTTCTTGTTTTGAAAAATATGTAAAATTTTAGATCAAAATTTTTCTCAATTTCATCAAGTTTCTAGCAATTATTGATATTCATACGAAATACTACAATCAAAATTTCTTTTGGACGAAAAAAAGTGAACAAGTAAACAGTTTTTTTGATATTTACTGAGTTCAGCGAATATCCACAGACAACTTGACAGCTATTATTACTTTGCTGATTTATGTTTGAATAAAATATCAAGTCAGTTTTTTCTTGTACCTCCGCTTTTTTCAAATTTAAAAAATAACGTCACTGCCTTGCCTTATTACCTCTACGTGGGATAATCACCTTTTCGTGGTGTAGAGGCTTACACTGTAAGAACTGGGTAAGCTGGCAGAGAGCAATAGCTCTCTGGCAGGGTCTCCCATGCCAAAAAGGCAGTTACGGAGCATAAACTAAGAATTATTCCACTGGCTGGATTAGAGACAACAACAAAATCATCTCCAATATCATTATGATATTTTATTTCTCCTCTAATTTAATTTTTACTGTGCGGGATTTATGGGGTTGATTGCTCTTGAACTATTCAATTGCGAAGATATAACACTCGCCATTGAATAACCAATTATCATCAAAGGATTTCCTTACGCGTAGTGTTTTAAAGTAGGACCCTTGCTTTTTACTGACTGACTTTTACATATGACATTAATAAGTTTAAATTAAGCGAGGTCGTGGTGTAGTAGTTAAAGCGCGTGCACAGAAATTTAAACGACCGAGGTTCATATCTAAACGAAGGAGAAAAAAAGTAAAAAATAAATTTGCGGTTTTTCAAAAATTATAATAATTAAAAAAAAGAAGTTCCCACCATCCTCCAAGAAGATCGTCTTCACGAAATTGCTCTCTGACATTTTCCGTCGATTCCACCAAGAAACGACTGATTAGGAGTACAGTGCCACCTTCTGGGAAGATAACAGCTAACCTACATAAAAGAGATGCTCACCACTCACATTCAACATCCAGATGCGGCAATTGCTGTTGATCTCTCAAAGGTGAAGGTATAACTCTGGCCTTTGAGTGATCAAATTAGCAATTTGTCCTATAGACATAAGGCGCTTAATATCTATCTATCTCTATCTATGTATAAATATATTCAACATTCCAATACAATGCACTGCATTTAGTAGAGGTTTACCCCTGAGTATGGGTCTTAAATAAAAAAGGCCCATACCCTCTTTCCTTCTTTTCCTCTTACTTTAATACATTAGTAGGTGTGATATCCACAATAATAAAAAAAAACAAACTCTTCAGCACCTTAAAATATTTGTCTTATTGGAGCATTTGTAAATCTAGTCACTAAATAGTTTACATGGCATAACTGTTAGTTACATTTTTGATGACATTTTTTCGAGTCAAGGATTGAAGTCTTTTTTGGTACCCGCCTTTTCTTAAATGATAAGAACAAAACGCAATTTCTATGTAAAACGAATTTATTATAATTTATTACTTACTTATATTGTAAGTAGTAGATGGCGCTAAATTGAATTTTTCAGGTATTATTAAATTGTAAGTTTTAAATATTTTGATTATGTTAGTCCTCTTATATATTTAAGTTTATTTATTGGCCATGAGAAATTAAATTTGTTAAATAAATTATATTCGTAACTCGTATTTAGTTGAATACGAGATTCACCGTATTTGTTTTGTATTCGTAACTTGTATTTGGTTGAATATAAGATCCACCAAATTCATCTTGTATTCGTAACTTGTATTTATTTGAATACAAGACCGATCGAATTTGTCTTGTACTTTTAACTCGTATTTAGTTGAATACAAGATCAAACGAATTTGTCTTGTGTTCTTAACTCGTATTTAGTTGAATATAAAATCCCCCGAATGTATTTTGTATTCGTAGTTATTTCGCAGGTCATATATCGTCGGACGAGAGTCGGGACTTCAAAATTTTGCTGTATTCAGGGATCCAGCAATTTAGATTAAGTAATTCTAGTTTAAGGTATTCGTTCAATAAATACTGTTATTTGAATTTAAAATTAACAACACCCACATCTTTTTAATTTCAAAGGCCGCAGACCTTTTGTAAGATACTGGACAAGCTGAGCATACCTCAGTTAGGAAAATAAACTGCCTCATAAGATGATGATTGCCATAAATATGTTCACGTCCAAAGAACTCTGATGCGATTACCGTAGCTGTAATCGAAATCATGTTCAGTTCGACTGGTGTACAATTCCTCCATAGATGTCATTTTATTCTTCGTTTGAGAAATTGTTCTAAAAATTAAATCAAGTTACATAATTTACTACAACTTGGTTAATGACAAAACAAAACTAATCAAAATTTACCAACCAGCAAAGCTTTCTGGAATTAGAATAAGTATTTCCAGATTATTCAACAATAGGGATTTTTATATTTTGAAGACTTTTGGGTACAAAAAAAATATAAACATATACATATATCTGGTTGCTCTATCGTTCTATATACATGAATATACATAGGTATACATGTCTTTCAAAAATGTACAAAATATATTCAATTACCTCATACTACTATTCGCTATTCGGCCGTCAATAAATTTGATAAGTGCACTTATCATATTCACTGAACTGAGTTTGTTATTTGGTGTATTTCCATATGGTTTGTCTTGATTTGTGTTATACTATATATGCACATACATATGTATGTTTAAATAGGTTTACATGCATATATAAATGTTGCTATATAAATTTGTATGTAGATTGTAAATAATTGAATAAAACCAATTCACTTGCTTTCATTGTATAGTGATAAATCTAAAATGGACGTGTCTGATAGATTTTGTTAACAAACCATTCGCATCGATATAAACATTTCATACAAACGAAAACGTTTATATACATACTTACATACACACATACATACATGCTATATTACGTTTTTATTTTTTTTTCTACTTTGGTTTTGATAAAAGCTGTTTGCCATTAAATAAGTGAAAAACTGATTTTCAGTAAAAGAAGAAAAATAAAATACAAGTATGTTTGTGAGCATGTATATGAGCTCTGACATCCACTTTATTCTGTATTTCTGTTAAACTACATAAGTACAGAACTATTAAATCTATACACGAACTTATATATGCAGTTGTATAGTGCACAAAAGAGAAAAAAGAAATACAAAAAGAACTTTTATGTTTAAATTTATAGTTAAACTTTTTCGATTCCCTGTTACAGAATGTCGAGTGTTTTTAAACTTTAATAGTTTGCCGATATTCATTTAACATGTTTATACTAAATTCTGTGTTACATGTATTGATTTACTTTTTTTTATTACTTCATAACAAGGCAATTTTGGTTTCTCTTTCATGTTTCCATGTGTAAATGATTTGAAATTGGATACTTACATTTAAGTGCTTTACATTTGTACAGTTATGCTAAATATTGTATTACAATATTCATATCTTAATGGAAAACAAATTACATATAAGGTTTAATATTTGATATGAGTGGATAGATATATTTTTTTGTTGCACAAATATAACTTAGAATTGCCATTAAATTATTTTTGCAACGTTACTTTACCATTTACTCGTTGTTTCATTTGCATAACGAGGGACGGTTAGTAATTCCATTAGTATTTTCAGTACATTTACTTCAATTTAAAGCCTGTTGCCGAAATTCTTAAGTAACGAGTTCAAAAATGCCCGTTACAATTGCATATATGTATATCCATACATATGTGAATTGTAAATAAGTATTTATGTAATTTTAAATTTATATTAGAAGAGAGCGTCTTAATACAATTTTAAGCACTCAGTTGAAATAAATTTGAGACAAATATAATTAATCTATTGTGGGCGACGGCAACAATGATCATGATTAATGATCTCACGAAACTTTAGTTATTTTTGAATTTTCGGTTAATTTTATTTGTTTTTTTTAATTTTGTTAATTTTGCATTTAAATAATAAATATATAGTTGTCATTGGTCAAATATTTCCTTGTTCTGTATTTTGGTTTAAAAAATATGGTCACCGTAATTATAAAGGACAATTCGTAACAATATGATGTATTTTTTTTTTTTTTTTTTGGTCTATTTTAGGAAATTTGCTTTTTATATCTTGTTTTATGTATTAAGAAAATAAGGGAAAAGTTTTTATAATAATAATTTTTTTTTGCAAATTTACTTATTACAACTGATTGCAGTTAATCACATCATTGGGTTTTAAAATTAAAAATATAGAAACAATGAAATGCGAACTATTAATTAAAATGCAAATATATCCGGCTGTTTTAAATTTTTTCTATTCATCTTCCAACCTTTTTTTTTGGTTTTTTTACTACAATTGCAGACTGATATACATGTAAACGAATGGCTGTAATTTTTAATAAAAATTTATTGAAACCAAATACCTTTTATAACACATCAATTATATTTTACTTTTATACATTTGTATACATTTCAGAAAAAATATATATTTTTTAGTAACACTTTTCTTTTTTAATTATTTAGCATAAAAACGATGTAAATAAATATTTACTTAAAATGAATATGAAAATTAAATACATACATACATTCGTATATACATACTTACATACATATATGTATATAAAAAATCCCTCAATTAAAAATCATGAAAATATAAATTCAGTTTTCAAAAATTCAAAAAAATAAAACAAAATGCAAGACAAAACGAAAATATAACGTTGTTTTCAACTGAAAGTAAACCATAATTATAAAAACTGTAAAAACAACGAAGTAAAAAGAAAAAAAATATTTTAAAAACCATATACATATGTATTCATGGATAAAACGAAATGCAGTTACGAGTAAATAATATTAAATTGGAGTAAAAAAGAAAAAAGTAAAAAATATTAAAACAAAATGAATGTTGAATGTGTGTTAAATAAACGACATAAGTACATAGTACAAGGTGACTTCGATAAAAGCGGAATGAATGAGTTATTTGTTGTCGGCACACTTGTTTCCAGAGATTTAAAATATACAATCAATTCCGTGATTTTTATCAGTTTTTTTCCGTTTATTTTATTAAGAATGTAGTTATGATAGCTTTGAAAAACTAGCTATGCTAAACCATTTACCCACACTCACGAGTCATAATTGTCTAATTTTTATTGCATGTTATCTTGACATTTGTAAAATAAAATTTTTAAACGAAAATTAAAACCAAGACTTCCTGAAAAAATTAGGGTCGACTGCTAAATGAACTAGATTTAAAATCCTTGGAGAGGTTGCCTTTATTGCTTCATCTATGGAAATTATTGTAAAACAAAAAGAGATAATGAAACATAGTGATTTAAATGTAAATGGAAGGTGGGGGGTCGTGGCATACTGGTAGAGCGCTTGCACAGAAACTCACACGACCAAGGTTCAATCCCAGCGAAGGACAAAATTATAAAAATAAATATTTGCGATTTTCTAATATTACAATTTATATTAAAAATTAAATTTAAATAAAATAAGAGGATCCCCCCCCCTCCAGCAAGACCATCTGCAAGAAACCGCCCTCTGACATTTCTAATCTGTTCCACCAGAAACCAATGATCAAGAGTAAAGCGCCACCTTCTGGGAAGATAACAGCTAATCTACTGAAGACGCTCACCATTCACATTTAAACATCCACCAACAGATGAGGCCATTGCTGTTTGATCATTTGAGGGTGAAGGTATAACACTGGCTCTTGAGTGGACAAATTGACAACAACTTGTTTCATCAACAAATAAAGGCGCAAAATATACAAAAATCTATGAAAAAAAAAAAAATTCTACCAACCATCTTCAATGCACACTGCATGAGTAGGGGTTTACCCCTGAGTATTGGTCTTAAAAAAAAAAAAAAAAAAGTAGTTGGAAGAAGTTTAACCAAAGGGTGAGGCGGGTAATTGCACACACTTCGGGTATCTTATTAATTTTACGATACCGAAGTCAAAGTCTCAAAGAAAAAGAGAAATATATACTTTCTTAAATTTATTCCGAATTTATAATTATTAATAAAATTTTCACAGGAAGCAGTTAATATTTGAGAACAAGAAAGTGGACATGAACTTCTAAAAAACAAATTAAAATAATTCGCAAAAGTAAAATGTAGTACTAGATTTTCTGTTAATTTTGTAAAAGTCCTGTTTGCCTTATGCTCTCTTACATACCTGTGTTTTCCTATTTTTTAGTATTATTATTAAACTTTGTTGTTTTTACAACACTAATAAATCATTTAAATCTTTTACTGCTTTCCTAAATGCGTTTAATTTAAGTATTGGTATGAGTGAATTGGAGAGTTTATGCATTTATGCTCGTTGCTTGAAAGACCACTACAAACTTTAAATCGCTGTTACTCAGAACGAATTATCCATAAATGGTAGATGCAAAAACAATTCCTTTACTATAAATATTCACATGTAAGTACATATGTATGTACGTCAGTCTGCATATACAGATGAGTATAAAAAGGGTGTCCCAGAACTCAATGTTAAGCCGAAACGAGGTGACAGGATTGATTGGGGGCAATTGTGCCATTGTTTTTGACTGTGGTTCTACAAATGTTATTTAGTGTTACGGTTCCAAAATTTAAATTAACAAAAATAATAAAAATTCAACACAATAACCGAATAATGTTACAGTTTGATCAAGTTTTTAGGTTTTCTTAAATGCCCATAACATTCGAACTGCATGGGATAGATTTTTTTCTGACTTCTCTCATGATGGTTAAAAGCAATTCTGACTCCATGTTTCGGCTTAACGTTGAGTTCTGGGACACCCTGTATATATACAAATATACTTACATATAAAAATATAAAAAAAAGAAATTTTTAAACTACTGAATAATAACAAAAACGGAGAGCAACAAAAACCATATTTCATATACATATGGTCGTGTTGTTTTACTTGTAATACGCATCATTGAACTAAAGTGTTGAAAGTCAAATTAGTACCGTGTTTGAAGTTTTTAATTAAAATTATTCTTTTTCATTCACAATTTTTACTTTATTTATGTGTATCATATTTTCCATTATGGTTTTTTGTATGTTTTGTTATGTGTAATCTTTTTTTGTTTTTCTTTTTTCGTACAATAACTAACGAGAAATAGTCGGTGTATCTTTTAAAAACATTCAACGAAAAAAAAAAAAAAAATGTTGAGATTAATATACTTATACATACATTGCTTTAAATTTTACTTAAATATTTAAATATAAGTATTTGGAATTAGTTTTTGTTTTCAAATAGTTTGAAAAGAAAAGTTTACTCGTCTGTATGTAAAACGAAATGTTTGCACAAAATAATACTAGTAGTTATTCTTTTTTTTGGCAGATATATATACATATACACAGTCGAACTTCCATTACTCGAATAGCGATTATCCCAATAAAAACATCGACTTGCTTTTTATTAAAGAAAAAAATAATTTAAAAAAGAAAAATTTGTTTTCTATTAATTTCGGTATAAAATGACTCTAATTTTTGTAAAGCCCTATAATGTTTATTAGTTGTAGTGACTTTCGTTTGCAAATATGTATATGTAAGTTCGTAGTTTACAAGAAATTTTCTACTTCGTTTTTGGAAGGCTGATAAATGGTTTCCTCCACCGAAACTTCACCATTGCTATCTGTTATACTGATTTTTTTAAGACCAATATTCAGGGATAAACCCCCACTCATACAGTGCATTGTATTTTAATTTCAGGACACATAGATAGATATACATATTTTATGTTCTTTTATTATGCGCCTTCTTGGTTGATGAGACAGGTTTCTGTCAATTTGACCACTCAAAGGTGAGTATTATACCTTCACCCTTGAATGATCAACAGCAATTGCTCCATCTGTCGGATGTGAGTGGCGAGCGTCTTCAGTAAGTTAGCTGTTATCTTTCCAGAATGTGGCGCTATATTCCTAATCATTCGGTTTTGGTGGCATAGACTGGAAATGACAGGGAGCAGTATAGTGAAGATAGGCAGTAATGCTCAACAACGTCATAATTTGTAAAAAAGCCATTTACGTAAAGCTTAAATATATAATAGTATAATCTTGAACAGCACCATTGCAAGTTATTTTGCTCATTTTTAAGCCAGGCTTAATAATCAGCCTCAATTACAGTTTGATAGAGCGCTCGCACAAAAACTCAAATAGCTCAGGTTCGAATCCCAGCAAAGGTAAAAAATGAAAAAGTTGGTTTGCGGTTTTTTTCAAAAATTATAATTTAAAAACAAGAGGTCCTTCCCTTCAAGAAGTTCATCTACAAAGAAGCCGCTCCTTGACGTTCCACTCTATTCCACCTTAACCTTTGACAACGAAAAACGAATGATCAGGAGAAAAGGGCCGGCAGTAGCAGATAACAGCTAAAAACGTACTTAGCGAAGACACTCGTCGCAATCAACATGCAACGAAGGGGCAATTGCTGTTGATCATTTAAGGTCAAAGGTATAACACTAGCCTTTGAATGATCAATTCACAGCAATTTGTCTCATTCCTAAGGCGCTTAATAATATAAGAAAACAAAAATATATGTTCTGTTGTCATAATGAATTGTCCCTTCCACGAAAATTCCAATACAATGCACAGCATTTAGTAGGGGATTGTCCCTGAGTATTGGTCTCAATAAAAAAAAAATAAAATCAACAAACCAAACAACCAAAATACTTCGAGTTATAGAATTCCATAGGGTTTGGAGAACTTCGACTTATGGAAGTTAGAGAAGGACAATTGTACGGAATTTATTCTTATTAAACAAAACCCCAGTTAGAGACGTTCGAGTCATGGAAGCTCGACTGTATTACATACACAAATATTATTATATAAGCATATACAATTTTTTTTTAAACTACTGCCTAATGTGACCGTAAATATGGTAATATTCTTGTATTATTATCATTACTTAAAGGTTTTTTATATACTCGCAGTAGTCCAGTGGTTAGTGTGTTTGCTTACTATGACGAGAACTCTGATTCAAACCCCGGCTAAGTTGGAAATAGAACATTTTCTATTTTTAAAATTATTACCTTCTGACTTGTAACTGTTGAAATCAGATGAGAACTTATGTGGTGTAAATATAGCTTTAGAAAATTTTATATCTTTATACGAGTTACTTGCAGTAAGTATACTAAAGAAATTTTTTCACTTGTGATTGTTACTCGTTATTTTAAAATTAGTTATTAAGTTTAAATGCAATATGAAAAATTAAATCATATTTTTTAAATTATTCTTTAATTTCGAAGCATTGTAGTAAACGCATTGCATTTTGGTGGAGAACAAAACTTCATTACAATTCAGTTTTTGTGTTTCTTAAGTCTTCTTTTCCCGTTACAACTTGTAACACTAAAGCAATAACGTTAAAAAACATGAAATTGTTAATAAAAAATATGTGCATACATACATACAGTCTAGTATTAAGAAAAAAGTATAGCTAAAATAAGTTCTGCACTTAATATACCATAAATTATATTTCAGTTAAATTTTTTCCCCTATTTTAATTTCAATTACAGTTTATGAAAACAAACAAGAAAAACAAAAAAAAAAAAAAAAAAAAAACAAAACAAAAAAAATTTTGTTTCAATAAAATCATGAATAATTATTCTCTGACTATTTATGTTCTGCAAAATTTTTACATATTTTTTCATGCTTTCGCAATAAAAAAGAAAAAAAATGTATTTTCTTTTGTTAATAAAATATTTATTTGTGATATTTTTCATGTAATTTTTATTCATTTTTCTTCAGTCATGCCACAAATAATGTTACAAATCATGACCATAATTCACCCACTACTATGAATAATAATAATAATAAGAGTTATAATAATAGAAACATTCTCGTACATATTGCATAAAACAATTTCAATTATCGTGGCACTCAGTACAAAAATACATAAATATGCTACGAGTATAAAAAAAAGAAGAGAAAAGAAAAACAGAAATTCCATACAAAAACGACACAGCAACCAAAATGAAAACAATTCAAATTATAGAAATACTGTTGGAAAGAATGGCATGCGGCATTTTGCAATCAAATATTACAGCAATCAGCATCAGAGCAGCGGCAGCATAAAAATGTAAATAATTGAAAAACTTTAACCTCAAATAACATTTAATTGTAAATCAAAGATACGTAAAATGGAGAAAAATCACTTTTAGGACTATTTTTTTCTTTCTTTTCATTTTATTCAACTTTGGTCGCAGTTTTTTGGCAAACGTTATGAACAGTAACAATAATGCTGACTATTATGATTATGATTTTATAGCTTGATGTTGGTGATGGAAAATATTTGCAACATAAACACTAACGACAGACAAAGACCAACGTTCAAAACAAAAACCAACAATAATAATAACACCAATAACCATTAACACAATATGCAAAAAACAAATAAAGATAAAACAACAATATGAAATACATTATAGATATACAATATAATAAAAAAAATTCAAAGATGTTTATATTCCGAATAACTTTTTTATTTAAAGTTTTATTGTGCCTTTGAATTTATTTTCTTTTTCAGTTGTTTTTTCATTATTATATAAGAGTGGTTACATTGCTGATCAGCAATACAAAATGACACAAAGTTTTAAAATTTTAAATAATATTTCGGGCTCATTATAAGTTCGAGTTATTACATGCCACACACTTTTATAAATACGAAGGCTTATCTTAGCGACATTTTTTTTTTATTGACACCAGTACTCAGGTAGTAAACCCCTACTCTTGTTGTGCATTGTACAGGAATTTGTAGACGAAATTGATTTTTTTCTATCAAACGCCTTACGAATGTACAAATTGCTGTCAATTGATTTCATAATTCAGAGGCTTGAGTTTACACAACAACAAAACTAGCTTAACACTGTACATTTAAAAAAAAAATTTTTCTATTGGCTTTAGCTTACAAGATAAAACTATATAGAAAGTAGATCTCTAATGTAAAAGAATACTCCAGTATGCCATTCATATTCATAAAGAATAAAGAATACCAATTTTAGAAAGTTAAGACCGATATAATAATTATAAGTAGATTTATATAAATATGTAGTCACCGTTGTATAGTGGCTAGTATGTTGGCTTACTAAGACCGGGTTCAAATCTCAGCTCCGACATCTTGAAAAAAAGATATATGAAAAAATATTTCTTTCGGCGACTACTTCTCCGCAGTCTTCTGGCAAAAGACCTGGAAGTAATTGATTGCCATGTAAAAGCTTCTCAAATCTGTCGTTCGGAGTCGACTTTAAACTGTAGGTCCCGGTACTCACGGATAAAAAATTAACACACACAACATTAGTGCTGCGAGGAGCTCGGCCGTAACCCTGTCACAGGGTTGTAATGGCCAATTATATATGTATGTATGTATGTATTTATGTATGTATGTATGTATGTATATAATAATAATATATAAGATCCAATAATTGTTCCAATTAGGAATTCAAGAAATAAAATGATTGTAAAAATATGTATATTTTTATAAAAAATACTAGTTGAACCGGCGAACATACATACATTATTTCTAGGAAATAGTTTTTAGTACAAATATATATGTTTCATACACCGATCTGCAAAATTCAACATTGATATGAGTATTGAATGTTAACGTTATGTCTGCGTTACTGATAGTTTTAATGAATGATTCTCCACCCTTCGATAGGTGGGGATAGGAAGAAATAGCCACTGTGCACCCCCTCTGAGTATTTCCTAAAAAAAGAAAAAAAAAAATAAACTATATGTGTTTTGCGATACGCAGATCTATATAGTTTAAAATTTCTTCGAAATCGGTACGTTATTAATGAATAAATTGTCCCTTGGGCCTCCCTTAACATTTAAGAGTATGAATAAGAGATGTTATCCGATTCTTAGACCTATCCGTTATGCACATAAAATTTACAGAAAATCGGCAGAGCCATTTTGGAGGGGTTTAGCAACACACACCGCGATACGATGATTTTATATAAAAAAATAGAAATATTTCTGTTAGAAATGTGTTTAACATTTTATATTTATTAAATTCAAAGCGGGCATACAACGACAAACGCATGTTTTTTAAAACAAAATCCTATTTAAGCTTTAACTTAACCTTTAACTACTGAGGTGGTGGTAAATTTTACCCCCTCCTTAGATTTTTTAATTCATTTTCTTCGGTTGAGCACTGTTGAGACCCTGTTTTGTTATACTAAATCTTTGATTTTTTTATTTTTATAATCATATTTATATATAAATGTATTTTCTTGTTCTTTTAAAAATAAATTATTAAAAAAAATTTGTTTTTGACTAATTTTTTTGGTAAAACAACAGGTGGTAAAATTTACCCCACGTCAATAACTATGACAAAATATTTCACCTCCGTAGTTAAAGGTTAAACTTGAGTTTATTCGTTATTTATTTAATGGCATATACAGAAAAATACATTTCGATTGTAGTAAAGCTAACGAATAGCTTTACGAAAATGTGCACTGAATTGTGTACTCTTGTTCTTATGATATACACAACTTCAAATTTCGGGAATACTTGTACACTAACGACTACCATAATCTAAAAATAGAAAGTTACGACAAATTTACGATACTTGTTTTATTCGATAACACCTATCAAAAAAAATTTATATATATTTTTTATTTTTTATTTGCCTTAATCTGTATTTTTTAATACAAGAGTTTAATCTAATTTCAAAATTTATATGGCTTAAAATACATTTAAAATATTTGCATATTAATAAAAAGACAAATAATTTGAACAACAAGTATTGCAGGTGTTTAATTAAAAAATATAAAATTCTATTTGCTGAAAAACTTTAATGCTACGAGTAACTTACTTACTTACTCACTTAGATGGCCATAATAACCCGGTAACGGGTTTCAGCCTGCCTTAACAATAGTCTCCAGGCGTCTCTGCTAAGCGCGCGCCTTCTCCAGTTGGTCACACCAATTGATGACAAGGCTTCATCAACTTGGTCCTGCCAACGTAAACACGGTCGTCCTCTACGCCGACGTCCAGTGACCTTCGCATCGAAAACTTTTCTCGCTGGAGCATATTCATCCATCCGAACAATATGGCCGAGCCAGCGTAGCCGCTGGATGTTAATGCGCTGAACAACGCCCACATCGCCGAGGAGCTCATACAGCTCATGGTTGGTTCTAATGCGAAACTCATCGCCATGCCTTAGAGAAACAAAGATCTTACGAAGAACTTTTCTCTCGAACACTCCCAAGACTGCTGCATCGGCACAAGACAGCGTTCATGCTTCCGCACCATAGAGAAGCACCGAAAGAATAAGCGACTTATAGAGTGTTAATTTCGTCGCACGAGAGAGGTCTCTATTACTAAACTGCCTACTGAGACCGTAGTAGCACCTGTTGGCCAGTGTGATTCTTCGTTTGATCTCCAGACTGACATCATTCTTGATGGTAATGGCGGTGCCAAGGTAGATGAACTCCTTGACCACATCGAATGTATAGTTGCCGGCTGTAACCTGGGAGCCCATGCGATCAACACTCCTACTCGTCGACAACATGTACTTCGTCTTGCTCTTATTTACCGCCAGACCCATTTTTGCAGACTCTTGTTCAATAGCATTAAAGGCTGCTGTGACATCTCGCTTGGTATGCCCAATGATGTCTATATCGTCTGCATACGCAAGGAGGTAAATATAGTGCCATTTCGATGTACACCCGCCTTTCGCAAAACACTCTCCATGACGAAATTGAAGAGGTTGCAAGATAAAGGATCGACCTGTCTGAAACCTCGCACGGTATTAAAAGGTTCGGAGAGGTCTTTTCCTACCTTGACGGAGCTGCAGGAGTTGCTCAACGTTATTCTGCACAGTTTTACAAGATTTGCAGGAATACCGAGCTCAGACATTGCGGCATATACGCGATCCCTTATCGGGCTATCGAACGCCGCCTTATAGTCGACAAAAAGGTGGTGAGTGTCGACCTGACTTTCATGGGTCTTCTCCAGGATTTGGAGCAGTGTGAATATATGGTCAATGGTGGACTTACCAGGTTTGAAGCCGCACTGATAAGGTCCAATCAGTGAGATGGCGAATGGCTTCAGTCGTTCACACAGTAAGAACCTTATATGCGATAGGGAGAAGTCTTATACCCCTGTAGTTGGTGCATATAGTGGGGCCTCCCTTTTTCAGGATGGGGCAGAGGGCACTGAGATTCCAATCTTCGGGCATACTTTCCTCCAGCCATATTCTGAAAATGAGCTGGTGCATGCTCCTTACCAGCTCATCGCCTCCATATTTAAAGAGCTCAGCGGGCAGACCGTCAGGTCCAGCCGCTTTGTTACCTTTCAGTCGCCGTATGACAACCTTGACCTCTTCATAGCTGGGTGACGGGATTTCAATGTAGTCGTCATTGATTGGATCCGGCACAGCATCTCTAGGGGCGGAAATTGTGTTCTCATCGCCCTGCAGTAGATTAGAGAAGTGCTGTCTCCAGTGTCCCTTGTGCATCTGTAACCAGATTTCCGTGTTCGTCTCTGCAGGAGGTTGCGCCGGGATTAAAACCAGTAGTAAGACGCCTTATCTTTTTGTAAAAATTTCGAGCATCATTCCTACTCCTGCACATCTCGATTTCCTCGCGATCACGCCTTTCTTGCTCCCTTTTCTTTCTTCTAAACAGGCGCCTTTCTTCCCTCCTCTTCTCTCTGTACACCTCGACCGTTGCTCTTGTAGTGGTGGACTGCAACGTTCTCCTATAGGCAGCGTTCTTTGCTGCAGTTGCCTCACGGCACTCTTCATCATACCATTGGTTTCGCCGGGGAGGACGCTCGAAACCAAGAACTGCTTCTGTAGTGGTGTGTAGTGAGTCAGAGATGTGAGACCACTGTCCACCAATACTTTCGAGAGAGGATGGGAAGCCTTGGAGCTTACTAGAAAGACGATCGGAAAATGACCTAGCTGTCTCCTGTGATCGCAGCTTTTTGATGTCCAGCTTTCCCCGAACACTAGAGCGTGCCGTATTCGATGCGCATATGCGTAATTGCATCTTGGCTGCGACAAGATGATGGTCCGATTCGATGCTTGAACCTCTAAATGTTCGCACGTCTAGAATACTGGAAACATGCCTTCATCAATCACAATGTGATCGATCTGGTTGTTGGTAGATCGATCAGGAGAGAGCCAGGTGGCCTTATGGATATCGAGATGCTGGAATCTGGTGCTACAAGCTACCATGTTTCGCGCCGCGGCGAAATCGACCAGTCTCAAGCCGTTCGGTGAGGTGGAATTATGGAGACTGAACTGTCCGACAGTGGGGCCAAAGATACTTTCACGTCCAACTTTCGCATTGAAATCACTGAGGACAATTTTGGCGTCATGTGCCAGACACCCATCGTATACTTCCTCGAGCTTTACGTAAAAAGCATCCTTGACCACATCATCCTTCTCTTCCGTCGGGGCGTGAACACAAATAAGGCTGATGTTATAAAATTTCGCCTTTATGCGGATCGTAGCAATTCTTTCGTTCACAGGGGTGAACTCCGAGACGTTATGGCGAAGTCTCTTGCTAACTACGAATCCGCAACCAAATTCGTGTTTCTTCTCATGGCAGCAGTAGTAGATGTCACATGTTGCTTGCCTTGTACAACCTTGCCCTATCCATCGCATTTCCTGGATGGCGGTGATGTCAGCCCTACATTTCGTGAGAGCATCCACCAGTTGGATAGAGGCACCTTCCCTATAAAGGTTTCTCACGTTTCAGGTGCATATCCTTAAATCATAGTCCTTAAAACGTTTGCCAAGTTCGTCAACATAGAAGGGGGTCCGTTTAGAGGCTATTCTCTTAGTTTTCATTGAATTTTTGTTTTTACGTGGTGGGTTTCAAGCCCTACGCACAACCCTAATTTAAAGTCCAGGGGATTGGACAATCGCCGCATACATTAGTTAACAAGCTAGCGGGTGCTAGAATGTTATCCAGGAGGGCCACGTGAGGCTGTATGTCGACTTGAATACAACGGGAACAAGGATCGTTCTGGAGGCCGCCAGGTTGACCCCGATCAGAGACTTTACCTTGTCCGAAGTATCCCATCCATCCCATAATGCTACGAGTAATTGTCAAAAATATAACCTAAATTATTCTATTATTCTTTCAATTATTTTGTAAGAAAATGGCTAGACGATACCATTCTATTCGATAAATGTGATTATCATTTTCTGCTTAACGTAGCGTATAAATATTTTTGATATAATATTTATGACATATATATACAAAACCATCACACGCTCCACACTCATTTAAGCAAACACTTTAGAGGAATAAAAAAGAAAAAAATTGATACACCTTTTGTTCAGATTTCCTTTCTTTTACTTTTATTACTGCAATCCTCTATGGGAATTTGTTTAGAAGAGAAATCTCTATAGATCTTTTAGTTTAATGGTCCTTTTGTCAGTTTATCTTTAAATGATATGCAGCACACTTTTGGGCAGACAAAATAAAAGTAACAAAAAAAAAAGAAAAAATGGAAAATACCAAAACACAGACAAATATAAAAGGAAAGAGAAGTTCAATGTACGCATAAGTATTTAAGCATTTATTTCTATGTTTATGTAAAGAAAATATACATATATATTTTATACATTATAACATATATAAGTGTATTTAGTATATTGTTTTGGTGTTATGCCAAATAGAGGGTGTTGTTGTGTGTGTGTGTATCTAGAAAATCTAAACATTTTTAACTGTACAAAAGCTGTATCGAGAATATTTTCTAAAACAAAAAGACAGTGGTGTGTGATAAAAATAAAAAGGGATAAATTAAAATTATAATATAATATTTCCTGTAAGTCGACAGTGTATTCTCAAGTAGCATTCAGTTCAATAATTATGTATTTGTTTAACATATTTTATTTATAACTCAAATTTGTTGCTAAATATTGTTGAGGTTTATCTGAGTCGAATGAATTTTAATTTTAGGAAATATAACATATTTTATATCTATTAAAAATATTTAAATTAAGTGCTAAAAGCAAACCAGCTAAATAGGTTTTTGGAGTTCCACTAAAGGGTGTATTTTTTAAATTAATTTTTTATTTTTTTTTTGTTAAGACCAATACTCAGAAGTAAGAGCAAACCCTACTCATGGAATTTAAAGATAGATAGATAATTTCTTTTATAGATATTCATATATTATGAGCATTTTGGTTGATGAGACAAGTTGCTGTTAATTTGACCACTCAAAGGCTAGTGTAATACCTTCACTTAGAATGATCAACAGCAATTGCCCCATTTGTCAGTGGATGTTAATTGTGAGTAGTGAGCGTCTTCACTAACCCATTAACATCTGATCCAGAATCCGTGGCCCGATTGGTGAAATTTAGAACAAATAGGATTTGAAGTTTTTATACTGATATGAATATTTTTATTTTTTTAAATTTATTTCTTCGGTGGAGCGCTATCAATTTCATTTTCATAGTATCTTCTCATATTCCTATAGTTGTTATTCAGTTGAGTTTTGGTTGCTGTTGGGTTCGTGTGAACAAAGGTATGCATGTGCTGGTGTACAATTTACCACTTTTCAAAGAAAACGTGTTTTTTTTTAGGAAATATTTTACCACCACTACCAAATAAGTGTAAGTATTTAATGTAAAAAAAAAATACCACTCATCAGGATTGATTTAGGTTGTTATATAATTAATTTGACTACTCCGCCGTTTTATTGCGATTTATGCTTGCAGACTATATCGAAATTAAACAAACTTATTAATTTAGAAATAGCTATGCTGCTTGAATAATATGATAAAATTGCTGATGCAGATTTTTGCATTCAGGAAAGCGATACAACACAAAAAAGGTTAAAGATATAAATAGATTACTATGGAACACAATTATCAATATTTTAGGAGCAGACTATGTAGCTTCACCTTCAGTAGTACCTACAACAGCTTCCAGGAAGCTATGCTACATAAGCCCTAGTGGGCTAAAACGTCAAACTTCCCACTTTTACTTGCAATGTGCTAAGCCTATGTGTATGGGATGCAGCAAACGCATATGCTTACATTGTTCAAATACGGAGTTCGATGAAAAAAGTATCCCCAAATAGGCTGATCCTCATTTTTTTTTTAAATATATAATTTTGTTTTCGTTTCTTTTCCATTTTTTATTTTATAATCTTGACTTTGAAAAATGCCTTTTATGTTTCTGATTATCTTTTAATAAATTTTTTCTTTTTCAAGTTTTATTATGTAATGTTTTTTAGTTTTAAGAGAAGTGGCTATGAAGTAAAATCCTTCTTTTGTTATACTAAATGTTTGAGTTTTTATTTTTATAATCCTATTTATATAAAAATGTGTTTTCTTGCTCTTTTAAAAACAAATTATTAAAGAAAAGAAATTTTGTTGGCAATCTTTTTTGGTAAAACCAAAGGTGGTAAAATTTACCACCACTTTAATAACTATGTCAAAATTTTTACCTCAGTACTTAAAGGTTAAACAAATATAAAGAGAGGGTAAAGTTTACCACCGCCTCAGTAGTTAAAGGTTAAGTGACATGGAGGTCTCTGTAGGGTAGGGGTATTTTTCTGCCCACTTCGGCATAAGTGTGTTCTAAAATATAATTTTTTTTCTTTATTTTATGACGGTTAAAAAGCATATTTAAACCATTTTTAAAAAGTTTTATTGAAAATATGTCTTAAAAATGAAGCCTGGCATCACTTTTGAAAACCAAATTTGTACTTTATCGTGTTTTCCTACGTTTTCCTTACATAACAGAAAATGTATTTGGTGCAGTTGCATTTTTTTGTGAGTTTAAATCTGTAGTGCCGTGTAGATATATATTAAAAATATATTACGATGCCATAAAATTTTAACCCTTACCGAAATACAAGCTGAAATTGATGGATGGAATACTGATGAACAAGCCAATGATGTTGACTATAGAGCATATGAAATTAATATTGTTATTACCCTCCCAAACAAAGTTTATGCCATTAGCGATAACGAAGAGATAGATGACATTGTCCAATTACTTAACGACAAAAAACAATTACCTAAAGAAATTAATGGCCAGTTCGAAGTTGACTATATTTATGAAGATGACAATGTAAATCTACCAAAGCAGATACAAACGAGTTTTGAATTACCTAACATTGATGATTATGTACGCTCATGTTTATCAAAATCAAGAAAGAGTAAGAAGGTTGAAAGTAGATATAAAAATAGAAAATAGAAATAGGTGTAGAGCCAACTTCGGAAGATAGCTATCGTTGAGAAATCATACATAATACATGCAAATAATCAGCGAATGGGTGGAGTTGACTTATTCTATAATGGCGTCAACAATTTCAGTATTAGAGCCTGCTAAAAAAAGGGATATTGGCCATTACTCACCAATGCTATGGATGCAGCTATGATAAACGCATGTAAACTACACTATTTGTGCGGGGGTTGTGTGAAAGTTTGCCACCTATGAATCAACTCAATTTTTGGGTTAGCGTTGTTGAAGTAGCGTTGTTGAAGTTGTTAGTCTCCGTGGTCTAGTGGTTAGTGTGTTGGCTTACTGAGACATGAACCCTGGGTTCGACACCCAGCTCCGACATCTTAATAAAAAAGAAATACGAAAAAAATATTTCTTTCGGCGACTACCTCTCAGCAGTCTTCTGGAAAAAGCTCTGAGAGTAATTAATTGCCATAAACAAGCTTCTCAAGTCTGTCGTTCGGAGTCGACATTAAACTGTAGGTCGCGGTACATGAGTGCTGCGAGAAGCTAGGCCGTAATCCTGACACAGGGTTGTAAAGGCCAGTTATGTATGTTATGTAGTTGAAGTATTGGTAAAAATTCGAGAAAATCGACGCCATAATGGAAAAGTTGTCATAAATGCGCAGCAAATTACAAAACGTACTGACAAACTTGATCACATAATTGACAAAATTGGAAAACGCGGTCGCTGTGCGCAATGTGGTGGGAAAACGGAGTACGCTTGTAAAATATGTGGTTTGAATGTGAATTCAAAGGATTGTAACGACAAAAGGCGGCGACCTTGTTTTTGTCCACACCGTACCTATTTCCACCGACTGGTCTAGAAGATCTGATATATTATTATATTATACAATACAATAGTATTGAATTATACAGAGTTATTTTATTATTTCTTATTGCAAGTATTTTTTCTTATATATTAATGACATAAAAATGTTTTGTTTATTGATTTTATAAGTCCCACTGTGCAAAAGGAATTTCATATAAAATTGTTATGAAGGGTTATTTACTTTATTTGTTTGTTTCTATTAACGGTTGTTATACGACATACAGAGTACATACAAAACCTCTCTGCTCAGTGGTGGTTGCTTACTCTCTTAATGATATTGTGTAGAGTATGATACAACATGTGTGATGTGTGAATGTGCGAACACATCTGTTTGCATTTGTCTATTAATATTTTTGCATTAATAAGCAAGCGCAACTGAGTAGAGAGTGAGTTGGTGATAAGCTGCTGATAGGTGAGGTCGGTTTTATTTATTGTAAATAACATTGACTTTCGCTTAGAGATAAATAAATTATTATACTAGTGGCGTGGTAGACCACACTAGCATAAAATTTATTTATCAGTGGTGCACTGACAACTGACTAAGAGAGCCTGTACAGCAATTGTTCTGTGCGTAGGCCGTACAATTGTTGTTCGGGAAAATCGTGGAGGCTAAGGCACGGTAGTCATCCTGTGCGTATGCCGTTTGGCTGTTGTTCTGGCACCTCCACTGGTTTAATTAGACAATTTGATCTGACGTCCGTTATTGGGACATCAAGAATCACAGTCATCCTGTGCGTATGCCGTTTGACTGTTTTTCTGATCTTCTCAATAAGATCTGACGTCCGTTATTGGGACATTAAGAATCACAATCATCCTGTGCGTATGCCGTTTGATTGTTATTCTGATTCTCCCAATAGATTGGACAAATTGGACTGACGTATACTAACAGGCTGTTGGAGCAACAGTCATTCTGTGCGTAGGCCTTTTGATTGTTGTTCTGACACCCGTTTACTTCATTGGACAGTCGTACTTGACGAATATTAATTTAGCCGGCTTAGGGCATATAATTAATTCTTTTTTTTTATTATTTTATTAAATATTTAAATTCTATAATAGTTTAGTGAGTAGAACTATTTTTGTGAATAAATATTTAAACAAACTTCAACGAAGTGTTCTTTTTTTATGTAACCACTGGACGCCGCTGAACTACCCCAGCAACCAGCGAGAACGTGTCGTTACAGGATTATTTACACAATTTCATACCGGAACTCTCCAAAAATATACAATAGAAAAAATTATAAGAAATAAGTGATTTGAAATTTCTATTTAAAATATTTTTTTTTTTTAATTTTCTAATAAAAATTCTAATAATTTAATAAAATAAATTGTTTTTTTTTTTTAATTTCATACCAATGCCTCAGTGGGTATTTTTATATCCATGTCATTTAATCGCAGATGAGATGAGTAGAACAATTCAAGTAAAAGTATTTTCATCGGTTAGAAGATATATTACATGGCATATTAAGGGTTTTTTGAAAATTTTGTCCGCACATATTCCGCATTAGTTCTTCTACAAATTCTTGATTTTCAAAAATTCATGGTCTTTGGATATGGACTTGGATTTCTTGCAGAAAATTTTTTTAACGACTACCTCTTAGCAGTTTTATATAAAAATCTCGGAAAGTAACAGATTGCCATGAACAAGATTTTCAAGTCCGTCATACAAAGTCGACATTATACTCTAGGTCCCGGTATTCATGGATAAAAGTTGACACACGCAACATGGGTGCTACGAGAAGCTAGGCCATAATCCTGACATAGTCTTGTGAAGGCCAATTATGTATGTATGTATGTACTTATCCCAAAAATTTTGAGAATATAACTAATACCAAAAATTTGTGCTTGTGATTCCTAAAAATTTTAAATATGGTATGTCTGAGTGCTGGGAGTAGCTATAAGGTAAATATTTGCAAATTAAATTATTTAAAAAATCCAAACATTACTTTTTCTTTTGCTCTGTTTTTAAACAATTTTTTAAGAATCGTTACGTTTGTCAAATATTTGACATTGGTCATACAGTCAAATAGCTAAAGTTGTCAATCTTAAATTATTATTTTTAAGGTGTTTCTCAGATTCCAGAAACAAATTTCTATTGCGTTCAATAATAACGATTTGAAAAACAGTATCTCCTCTAAGGTATTACAAATTTATTCACTTTTTAAAACAATATTATATTTATGTCATCATAATAATTTTTCAGTGATATTTAATAGCTTTGAGCTTACGAGCAATAATAATAATAATAAACATTGACTATCAGAAATTACTTAATACCAGGGGATTAAATGCGGCTTTATATAATTCTATTTTAAAATATTCAACAGTAACTTCAACCGTCACACTCCCTAATTCCAGCTCTTACATTTGTCTCTGGTATCTATTCACAGTCTATTGAAAATATTGCAAATATATTAAAACAACTTCAAACCATAGTAAAATGTCTAACATACATTTATGGAGAAAAAGACAATAAAGGTACACCAAATTAAAAAACAAAGCAAAAACAAAAACAATAATAATAATAATAATAAAAATATACTGAAATATTTTTTTCTTTTTGTATTAAAAAAATCTGTATGTTGTCCTATTTATGGCTATTGGCATCAAGCCACCACCAGCGTTTTGCATTTCATTTTCTTTATTACAAAACTTTTCGTATTAACATTTTTCTCTCTTTGTAATGTTTATTATTTATTTTAAGTATCCATTATTGTAAAGGTATGCTAAAATGGTATCTAGAGTTTTACAAGTCAAAAAGCAAAAAAGAAAAAAAAGGAAAAATTAAACAAAAATCTATTTGTTTGTACAAAAAATTTATAGGAAAAATTTAGCTGATTTTTCGATTTTCGTTTTTTTTTCATAGATTATTAAAAATTTGTGCAAAATCATAGAAACTCTGTGTTTAGAGTTATTTGTTGGCATATTAAGCAAACAGTATATTGTATATTATTTTTTATGAAAATTGGCAAGTTTGAATACTTGTATGCCATTTCATTTTATTAATAAATACTTATATTAAACCACCGTCTGAAGAGCGGAAAACATTATTTTCAAAAGTATGCAAACACTGTTTTTAATACACTGATTCCATCAAATACATATGTAAACAGAATAATTTCCATCATAAATAAAAAAGTATCTTCTCTATACTCGGTTCATAACTTTCATATTTGACAATTTATTGTCATTTTGACGATTTTGCTCCTCAAAAGTACTAAAATCTTAAACCAATATAGATCCCGTAAATCTGAAAGCTTATGATACATACATACATAAATAACTGGCTTTTAAAACTTTGTTCCAAGGTTACGGCCTAGTTTCTCGCAGCACCCATGTAGAGTATGTTAATTTTTATCCATGAGTACCAGAACCTACAGTTTAAAGTCGACTCCGAACTACAGACTTGAGAAGCTTGTTCATGGCAATTAGTCACTCTCAGAACTTTTGCCAGAAGACTGATGAGAGGTAGTTGCTGAAAGAAATATTTTTTTAATTTTTCTTTTTTTTTTTAAGATTCGAAGCTGGGGATTGAAACCGGGGCTGATCTCTTAGAAAGCTAACACATTATATAGTAGATCAAGGTGAATACAGCTTATGATGCTAAAAACTAAGTTTTATTTAAATTCATTTTTGAAGTTTTCGACTGGGAGTGGATCTTAGTACAACTTTCAAAAAACATATGTATACTGATTCTTAAGTCTATATATAGTGAACTATTTGAAATATTGCTTTTCTTACTTTAGCAAATTTTTACCTCTTACTCGTAACTAGATCTAAAAATTTTAACATAAAACTTGTTGGGGGTAACAAATGTTATTATAAAGTTTATTAATAAGTTTAGTTGACCTTATTATTGATTAATATATAAAAATAAATATATAAATATTATAAAAACTATTGCCACTACTATATCATATATATACTTCTAAAAGAGTTTGAGTTTAATGTTATATATGTATATACATATCTGAGGCATTTTGACAAAACATCTTAAGTCAAATTTAAAAAGTTGAAAAAAATGTTGTTAATGATACGAATTTTTATTCAAAAATCATTTTTGTGTACGTTTTTAAAATTTTGTATTATACAAGAAATTTTCCTTTAATTTGCTTTATTTTATGTTAAGTGCTGAAGACTCGGGTTCGAGCCCCAAATAATAAAAATTATTTTTACCCCGAATTTTGTTTTTTTTAACTTTTTTCTATCTTATCTCGACTTAGGTTGTTTTGCCAAAATGCCACAGATATGTAAGTATACTTTTCGTATATGAAAAAAAAACTAAAGTAGCCGAAAAGTAATAAAAATATAACTAAAATAAGAGTGGACGTCTTCCGATTTCTTAAAGAAAGTTGTAAAATTCAGTATGGAGCTTTCTAAGATTTGAAGGCAAAGATTATCTTGTAAAATCAACTTTAAAATGAAACTGGTGTCCTGAACTAGTCGTCGCCCAGCGTAAGTGCGTTGTTCCTTATGTGTAATAGGTTTTTTTTGTTGACTATACAAAGAATTATATGAAAATGTAATATTACTAAAATATTTAACTTTTGTCGTATAAAAAACTCTATACAGGAAAAATTACATATTATTATTATTTTTTTTTTTTTTTTGATTTAGACACGAAGTTCATTGAATAAATAATTTTATTGAACTTACGTTTGAACATAAAATTTTCATTATTTTATTTGTGAGATTTTTAATTAAAAATGTTTATGTTTCACTTGTAAGTGCATTATAGAATTTCTTTTTGCTTTCGGCTGCTCTATTCAGAACTCCACATCATATATTAATAATAATGGGCCAATTCACACCAGATTAATAATTCAACTAACAGTTTTTTTGCATTAAATGTGTACCTATGTACAGTAGGGTAATAACTTTTTGCATTTTTTGCAAATATCAAATCTCCCCAGACAAAATCGTGTACGGCATAGACAAATATTAAGAACTGCGTTTTTAGTTTTTAGCTATCGTTAAAAAAGGTTACGCACCAAACGCGATTAAGTTTTGAATAAAACAAAGTTAACCCTAGGAGGTATATCCAAGTCTGTGCAGACTTTTGGCATATAAAAGTGTGCATAACTTTTTTTATTTTTCATGTTAGAGACAAATCCTTCCATGACTTCCTGGAGCAACTATCTCCAAACACAATGAACAGAAAATCAGAACGATTGGGGGTCTGGGTTCAGGTTAATCCAGGTATACAAATATTTTGTCATAAACGGCATACCTGTGTAGACCTACATGAGATTTGTGTGGAGAATATTGTCCAAAAATAGTTATCACCCTAATGTACAGCTTTGTATGTGTTAGTGCTTGTAAATAAAATACGACACTAATGATGGGTGTTGTAAATCATAATTGCAATTTAAAAATCAGGGCTCAAAACTATTTTAGTAATTTTTTTTTTTTGTGTAGGTAAGGGCCTGGTAGCTAGGGGCGCTATAAAAATTTTGGGATTTAGAAATATTTCTTGAGATCATAATTTAACAAAATATTTTCTGTCGATTTGGCTTAATATTGCATTGTGTTTACACAGTAGGCATCATATCATTACATGAATTTTACCACATAAACTTTGCATCCTTCAACCATTACTTTAAAAATTCAAACAACACTGCATAATCGCAGCAGTAGTCAGAAAGTTTAACTCACACCTCCCAATTTTACCTCCTGTCGCGTATACAATGTGTGTATAAATATATACTTTGGAGAAACTCATTAAAAAAATTTCAAGGGAATTGGTGTTATTAAAAATATAGTTCATATATCCTGTTTCATTGTTTCAAAATTGTAGGATGCATTACACTCTAATATTTAGAAGTATTATTTTCAATGAACAATAAAATAAAAAAAAAAATATAAATAAATGTTAAATAAGTAAAAAATAACAGCAAAAATAAAACTACTAATGTTTTGCTGCATTCAAATAGTATTGGAAACTTTTCCATGTATGCTATAGACATATAACAAGCATGTTGAGAAGCATTCTCTCTTGTACAATATGCACTTGTTTGTTTTTTTTTTCCAAATTTTATTTTCATTTGTTTTGGAAAATGTTCCATTTTGGAGCAGCAGTTGGATAGCAAGTGTTTTTTATTACAATGCTGGCTTTTACCGAGTAAAACGAAAAATTTGTTACAAAAACAGAAATTTTCCAAATGTACGTACATTTGTAGAACTTTATCTGCCATAATTTTTAAAAAGTATTTGAGCATTACACAATTTTTTATTTTCAACACCAACAAAAACAACGAGGTAAAAAAAAAACAAGAAATGCCAAAAATAGCTAAAAGATATAAAAAAAGACAAACAAACAAATATTTTAAAAGCATTTATGTGTAACAGGATTAGTTTCATTTTTTATTCGCTAGTTTTCTCAGCGTTTCTTTTATTTATTCATATGAGTTGGGATTGTTTTTTTTTTTGCATTTTTTTATAAAGTGGCTTAAGTTGTTTAGTATCATTTTCGCAATGTAAATTATGTTTATCTTTATAGAAGCTTTACGATTTTATATTTGTATACACTACATCTCAATCTGGCACACTATATTTGTGTTAATTTAAGTTAATTTAACCGTCTATCAAAAACAAAAAAAAAAAATATATACAAATTACTAAACCGAGTTCAGTATTGGTCTAATAGATCTAACAGACAGTTTGCAGCACACATAGCAAAGTAATTTCTTTTTGCTTCACTAAGTCTGATATCTTTTGCAATAATATTAATTCATATGTATTAAAAGTGAAATATGTGTTTATTTCAATAACCAATTAAAAATATAAAAATAAATTTCAGGATACCCTTGTCAGGAGAGAAGGGACTATTTGACTTTAAGAGACAATACAGTAAATTTAAATAAATCAGGAGAGCTATGAGTAAAAACAATTGAGGAACTTCAAATTTGTATTTTGATTTGTATTAATAAGTTACAATTTTCAAATATTTTTTAAATTAATTTTCCAAAATATTGTTGAAACAAGTAGAGATGACTGGTCTTCTGGCGGGGTTATTCCCAGTGGATCGGTGGAAGTCTACACTTCTTGGACTAGGGATAGTGTGGGGTGTGGGATCTCTTCGCAGATGCTCACCTTCTCTATATCCCTTCGCCTCCCTGATTTTTGTAGCGTTTGTCAGGCCGAAATAATGGATATATGTCAATCTGCAAATGTGATACTTCAGAGTATCTCATTGCTAGTATCTCCATATTATTTGACAGGTAGGCGGCGGTCATATTTCTGTCGAGTTTGACCACAAACTCTAAAATTGGCAGCGACTGCTGCGATACCCTTGGGGCACTCTCGGGACAGTGCGACGTTAATCTGATTTGGGTTCTTTGTCCCAGGAACATCGCGGGTAATTGCATTGCGAATAAATTGGCTAAGGCGGTTACGTCACTGCCGCACACTGGTTCAGCTTCATACGATTGGTGGCATTAATTATAAGGACTAGGTCCACTCCTGTACCACTTGAAAGTTGGCACAGAGTATTATATTGACTAAATTAAGAAAATAAAATAGTTTCATGAAAATAAGCTACACCCATCGCCCACCGCCCATACAATCAAAATGGATATTTTCACATAAAACCTTTCGTATAAAATCAAAAGTCTTAAAATTTAGTACATATACTACTTAGAAAAAACAAAAGACGCATGCCAAGTTTCATTGAAATCTGGCACGCCCATCGCACCGTCTTGCATTCTGTGTAGGCGGTATTTTGGTGACTAAAATTCGATTTTTTAAAACTATTTTTCACAAATCAAATAATACCGTTGCAAAGAAGAGTGTTTCACTGAGACAAATTCATAATTTATTTGATTAAAAAGACATATTTTGTCTTAGAAAAAGTCTACAGAAGTCACTTAAATATTGTAAAACGAAAACTGAGGAAAATTTTTACACAGTTCAGTAGCTTTCATATGTCAGATATTTTAATTGATAACTCTTCAATACCGTTTTTATTGAAATTTAGCACTTTCTTTATAATTCGTAGAAAAAATTGTTTAGATTGCGTATGTAGTGTAGGAGATATGACCGAATTAAAATTGCCTTCTAAGCCTCAAAACTTGCAGTTTTTCTTTTAAATAAAGGATATGTCCGGCTATATTACTGGAACCCAATGAACCCTAAAAGCCTATTCTTTGAATTTACCCAAAAAAAATCTACAAGTTTTTACAGATTGTTAAACAGACTTATGAATTTTCTTAAAATGGCCGTGAAAACTGCAGACAAGTTGCAATAAAATCTATTTCAGAGAAGTGCAATCCTAAGAGTATGCAACAGATTTTAATACAAACGTCTACTGCAATTACATGATTGTGAAGGAAATTTTGCCTAATTAATTTTAGTTTTTTAAACCGGAATTGCTTAGGGGCAAAAACGGGCAGCTGAATTTTTAATAATTAGCTGAGACTTCAGGCTTTAATTTGATATAAGTATCTGGCTGAGGCTCGTTGGTGCACAGAAGATGCAATCCATAGAATTTGGAGAAAATATATATTTTTGGACAATTTTTTGTAGTAAAAAAAATTTTTTTTTTTAAATTTAAAAATTTTTTTTTATTTATATATGTATATATCATAAAAAACTTCAAATTGTATGAAAAAAAATCTTTTTAGTGTCATTACAAGAGTATTTTAAAAGCATGAAGCGATAGAATGTAGCATATATAATACGGTCATTTCAAACGCATTCACTTAGGTCAACTTTGAATGTCTCTGGACAAAAAAGTAATAAAGATATAAGCCTAATATTTTTGGTACATGATAATTATTTTGTCTATTATAAACTGTAAAAAAATCAGGTAGATCAGAAGGCATGAAAAAAATGAATTAATGCCGCTCTTGAACCAATGTGTGCCGCACGTTCATCCTTATGTGGAAGTGAGTATACCTCTTTCCTCTGTTAGACTCTTTATTAGGCGGAAATATTTATTGGACGCGGACCTGTCCTAGGCGGGGAAGGTGTCTTGTCACATTACTAGACTTACCTGGCTTAAGCTGGACTTGAGGCGTACCAATCAACTCTTTAAACTGGACCGCAGGGATATCTCTTCCGTTGTATTTATTTTCACAGGTCACTGCGTGAAGGGCAGACATGCACAGAGACCGCGCTTACTCGCAAATGACTTCTGTCGTGGCTGTTGTTCGATTGAGGTAGAATAGGCTGTAGTTCACTATGTATCTAAACACATATCTGTTCCTTCTGGTGTTCCCCAGGGCAGTCATCTTGGACCACTTTTATTTTCCTTGCTAATCAACGATCTTCCAAATGTATTTAAATCCGCTGATATATTGATGTACGCTGATGACGTTAAAATTTTCCTTCCTTTTGCTAATCTTGATGATCATGCCTTTCTCCAAAACGACCTGAATGACTTCTTCATATGGTGCGAACACAACATGCTTGAGTTAAATATAGGAAAATGTAAATGTATGCAATTTGGTAGAAACAACATAAACATAGTTAATTACTCTCTGGGTGGGAATTATTTGGAGGTGGTTGAATCAATCATTGATCTTGGAATCCTACTTGATGCTAAGCTGTATTTCAATGCTCATATTACTATGGCTGTTAACAAAGCAAGAAGCGTTCTTGGTTATATAAAGCGATGGTCTAGGGAGTTCTCCGATCCTTATATTACTAAACAGCTCTATGTATCTCTAGTGAGACCCATTTTGGAATATGGATCAATTATATGGGATCCTTACTATAATGTAAATAATAATATCATTGAATCTGTGCAGAGGCAATTTTTGTTGTTCTGTTTGCGTGAATTTCGTTGGAATTATACCAATCTTCCTTCCTACACTAGTAGACTTGCTCTAATTAAACTACCTACTCTTAAAAGTCGTCGTGTTATGTTGAACGTGTCTTTTATGATGAATCTGTTAAATGGCAATATATGTTGTGAATTTCTATTGAACTGTGTTAAATTAAATGTTCCTAGTCGTTATACTCGTCATCATACACCTTTGTACATTCCATTATGTAGATCTAATTATATGCTTGCTGACCCTTTTATAAGAATTTGTCGCCAATATAATAATTTGTCAGAATTTGTTGATTTTTCTTTGAATTTAAATACTATTAGGAATAAGATAATTATATTTCTTAATTCGTAACATTGTCATTCACATTTACTTTTATTTTTCCTCTTGTACACTTTTGTTTCAATTTTATTATTTAAGCATTATATGTAGTGTTATTAGTCTGTACGGATTATCTTCCATAGACTTTAATAATTAATAAATATTTGCCAATGCCTATCCCTGGCTCGACGTAGATTGCTTACATTAGGATATCCTTTTCTCGATAGCTTGACTGACCTATGAATCAATTGCCAAATTCATTAGGCTCTCTGGCTAGTTTCCAGTATAATTTTATGGGGAAGTAGTGCCTCTTGTGTGGATCCTCTGGCTATCAGAGATTCCTACCTCATGTGCTATCAAAACCGGCCTCTATGCGTGCTCAAGTGTGACTTGTTAGTACAATGCTGCCACTTTCTCCTATCCTATCCTGTTGCAACAGCAATATCTGGAAAAATATTAGTTCAAATTACCATCATATTACCTCATACGTAAAAAAAAACGTAAAAAACTACTCAATTCCAGTAAAGTACTTTATTATTCATATCCACAGTAACGGATATAATAAATTTAAATTCAAACCAATCAGGCTTATGGCAGAATGTTAAAAAATGCACGAGTTGTAACTAAGACATAAAAACAAATCATACCGCAAATTCCAAATCCATTCCTATGTTGCAAAATGAACAAGGAAGTTATTTTAACTGAATAAGATTCCAGCAAGAGATTATCATCATCATTTGCAGTGGTTTTGAAATAAATAGGAAAAAAAATTGCTTATTCAGAAACACATAAATAGAATAACCAGCACCATAACCACACCAATGCAAAGGATATGAAATTATAGTGCGACTTTAGATGACAGTTAAAAAATGTTGAATAAAATCAAAATGACAGCATCATTAGACACTTTGGGTTTCAAATGGTTTGGTAGAGAAAGAAAATAAACCCTTTGAGCCAAAAAGATAATAAAATACAAACCAACATTAAATTGTTGTCAAACAGATGCATTCACAAAATACTTGGTATGGATTAATTGTACGAGAGAGACTAGAATAAAAGTTGAATTTAAGGTAAACTTTAAACTTTATATGCAATAGTTCAAACAACAATGGCTTGAACTTTAACAGACTGCACATATGGAGACAAGCATTAAGATGAACATACAGACATTTAGTCAAACGAATGGAATGATGTAAAACAAATGGACAAATGAAAGTCAGAGCTAAATACTTATATGAAATTGATTTGCTTTGACTGACTCAGTCAATGAGTAAGTGACAAGATGCTTGGCTTACTATTCTCGAACTTTATAAATGAAATGCCATGGCACATTGTGAACATCATCGATGCAACATCAATTTCATTCGACTTTTTCTCATCGTTACACACGATTGAGTGCACAATTTCATTAAGCATGCCCCGGAGGTTAAATGCCATCCAATAACTGTACTCTAACAAATACATTCACTCTCGTAAAACATACGCATATATTGGCATACCTACTACTACATAAAACCTAATATTAGAAACTACCAAATATAACTTGAAAAAAAATGAGCAGGACTAGAAAAAAAGGCAAAAAGAAAAATGAAGAAAATATTCAGTTATCATCATCGTATTCTTTCACTGATGTTCTAGTTTTTAGCTTATTTTTCTTTTTTTTTTTCTGTAAAAACCACATTAAAGTATACACGAGAAAGACATTTCATCTGAAAGACCTTTCAAAAGGGAAAAGAAAAAAAAAATTGGGAACACGAAAACTATGGAATGAATACAAAAAATTAAAAACGATAAAAAAAGTGCTGTTCCCACAATTGAATGACAGCATTTTTGTCATTGGAAAATAAAAAATACGGTGGGATAAGTGGTCGCTAAAGTGGTCTAATTAAAATGTTTAATTTAATTAAATTGTAAGCGTATAACATACATTTTAATAACATTAAAGCATTGTCTAGCGAAGTTTGTTACACAGGAGAAATAGAAAATTGAAATAACAATTAAATCGTTTACTAGTTTTGTCCATACAAACAATATTAATAATAATAATTAACAAATTAGTCATTTCTCTACACGAAAAAAAAAACCAATTATAATAAAAGTGGAATAGCAAAAAGAGAATTTATTCAAATAAGGGTAAAATGAAAGCATTTAAAAAAAAAAAAAAAAAAAAAAAAACAATATAAAAAAAATGGTTTTAAATTTATAATGAATTAATAAAAATACGTTTTCTTGAAAATTTTAAGACAAATTTATATATATTTTTTTCCGGGTAAGGAAAATCATCACCGTTGTTTTATGCCGGACTCTCAACAATACAATACTAAATGCCCTCCGCACAAAGCATTAATTTAGGTTGGTTTCCTATAGGCCGTTGGGACAAGTAGTAATTGAACTTGCCTGTTTTTCTCTCATGCCAGATCACAATACCGGAATAAACCTTGATGTCCATCTGCCGTTGGCCTCTTCAGTCCACCTTGGCTGCCAAGCCTGTAGAGTATTGAATCTTATCCGCTTCTCCTCGCAATTTGGAGGGTATTCTCCTGTTTCTTTTTTCATTACACCAGCTATAACAAACACTGCGGCTACCGATACCGTACGGTATGCAGACGTCATTCTCAGTACGGACAATCTCTGGATTGTAAGTAGAGCATTGACCATAGAGAAAAAGAGGAAGTAGTGCTTGTGGACATAGAAAGATGGATGGAGTTGGATACCCTACGGTCGAAAAGCTTCAAAATAGACTTTGAAGCACCGGCCCATACATGATAGTTGTATTCTATCCTAGTTCATAAAAAGATCTTGCAAATAATTATTTTATATTTGTATCTTTAAAGATTTACAAAATATATCGAGTATACAAAAAAGTTATATTCTTAACTGTCTATGTGCTTAAAGCTAGCTGGCTTATATATATTTATATGATAACTACAAAAACAAAAATAATAAGAGGACAAATACATATAGCATTAAACACATAGACATACAGAGTAAGCAGCATGATTATTTTAAAAACAGCATAGCAAAATCGTACACAAAAACCTTTGCAGCTGCTGCCCAACTTAGGCTAATTTCTATTTTTGAGGCAGTAAAACTTATTAGTGATGGTCAAAAAAATAAAATGTTAACTAAATACGACCTGAAAAATTTTTTATTACAAAAAAAAAAAAATTATTTATTTATAAACATAATAACAATTAAAAATTTTTCATATTAAAATTCGGTATTTATTTAATTAAACTTAAGATTTTAAAGTTATATTTTTTGTCTCAAAAATATCAATATGCATTGTTGTTTGAAATACATGTATAATGTGATGGGAATACGAGGAAGTGGCTGAATCTTTAACAAACAACTAAATATGTTATGTCTTATAAAAAGTATGCGAGTGTTTGATGCGCTGGCGATTTATGTGGGAATTATGCGGCCGTACCAGTTGAGAAATATACAGCCTTTCAGAATTCAACGGGCAACATCAATGCCGATGAAAAAATTCATATTTTCCAAGGGTTGTATACACATTGGTAAATAATTTGAGATTAAAGTAAAATTTTAAATTTTTTTAAACGAGTTACACATACTTTTAGTAAGAATTATATCTTGTTAATGAGTTTTGTAAAGTTTTTTTTTTAAGTAACAATAATACATAAATAAATCAAGATAAAAAAATATATAAACATTTCAAACAAGCATTTTTGCGGTTTCATACATTTGAAATTGGTATCACTGAAATATTTATTTTAATAACAAACACCTGTCCATTATTTTATTTGTTTTTTTTTTTTTATTGTTTTGCTGTTGCTGCCTTAAAAATATTTATGCAGCCGATAGCATGGCAGCAAATATTGTCGGCTGCATTTGCTGCTTACTGCCATTCTGCTTGCTGTTGTCTATGTGTTTAATACTTATATCATCAACATAAGGTACTATTTTTATATATCAATTCTGCTCCAGGTGTATATGTTTAATGGCAATTTTTTTATTTGCATTTGTTTTAAAGTATTTGTATTGTACGAGTATTTGTATTTTATTCTCCTATTTTTTTAAGACTTCTTTGTTTGTTATAGTTTAGAATATTTATTTTTTCCTAAAGTAATAAAGCAAGAGAATAAGAAAGGAAGTATTTGCTATGAGGGATGATTACTTCTAAGCCATTGAAGTTATGTTTGCGCAACCTTCTTGTATAAATACAGTATTTTTCGTTTAGCTGCATTTCAATTAGCGGAATTTTTGCATATCTAATCAAAATGCAAAGAATTGTGTATGTTGTATAAAAAATCGTTTACATGCATTTTGCTTAAGTGCATATTGCGAATAGGAGCCTTCAATTTTTGGTCAACAATGCTGGTTATTAAAACAAAATCCCAGCAGAAAATAGTGCTTGCCAGTAAGTTATTTTGTAAGGGAGAAATTGTGAACAATTACTTACACGTGCGCATAAATAATGCATGATTTTTATATGAAATGAGCCGCTAAAATGCAATAGAAATGAATATTTGTTGCAACCAGTAAGCAAATATTATAAAAAAATCAATATTAATACCTTATCCTGTAGCATTTTTAGAAGCTTTAACAAAAAATAAACAAAACAATGCTTCCATTATTGCTTACAATTTTATTTATTGCTTCCAAATTTGAAAAATTTTCTGCTGGGATATTATTTCTAAGTGCTTCAAAAACAAAAAGCGTATTCGCTATTCTTAAGGAAAAAAAATGCACTTTGCTTATGTGGTAACACAAATCACTGAAATAAAAATTAGTTTGATCTGACAGCTGTTATTGTGTGTTCACATATATATCTGTGAAATTTTGAAAAAACGTCTTCTCTCGAAATAAGATAATTTTTCAAGATTTTTATAGTAAATACAGAATTTCCCTGTCCTTCTTTTGCTCTAATCCCCGTATTTCTACGACCTCTGGAACGTAAGATATGCAGTTGACTAGTCGACCTCTTTCAGACTTTCCCCCAATTTCAATTTGACAAAACGACTTCTTTCAGAGAATTAAGAATAATTTGAAAAATTGAATGTCTATAAAATTTTTTATTTAATTCTTATTATTATTTTTTAATTATTTGCATATTGTAGAGAAAAATAGAAGTATTTTTTTTTAATAAAACCGAAATATATTTTCCAGATCAAAAATCCTTTAAACTTATTTTCATATTCCATTTTAACAAAACAACTTGTCTTGACTTAAGCGTTTTAAATAAATTTCAAATTTAATCAAAATAATTTTGACAAAACGACTTGTATGATGGAAGCTTAATTTTTTCTTTAAAATCTATTTAACAAAAAGTCTTAATTTAATTTTTTGTCGTTTTAAAGAAAACTATTGCTTCCCATACTCGTAATTTTCGTTAAGTATTTGTGTATAATATCCATGTTCAAAATTTCTTTAATTTTCTAAGCAATATCCTCTATTAGCCTTTTTAACTGTTTTTTTGCTCTACTGAGAAATTGTAGATTTAGAAAGAAGACGTTTTGTCAAATGTCCTCAGATATATATATATTAAAAACTATCGACGATTTAGAGGAACAATCAACAAATGTTTTGACAGTGAAAGAGGTTTTAACTTCTTTAGATGTAATACAAAAATACTGCTTCTTAAATAATACTGATGGCATTTTTAATCAAATAGAAATTGCAATTCTTAAGAAATCAATACGTTCAATAAAGTAGACAAAAAAATTTGCGAAGGTGCACGAATTTTTATGAAAACTAAACGAAAATAGTCCTAAACCCAAGACTCGTATTTTTTATATTTCTGATTTCCATTTTATTATTTTTGGTTGAAAGTTTTTCAGGAATAATCTATATACATATATAAAAAATGGCGTTGTTACTACGCTTATAACTCAAGAACGCCTGGTCCGATTTCAATGATTCGCACCAATTCAGAATGGTCTCTGGCCAGATAAGAAAAATAGAAAAAAAATATTCCAGGAAAAAGAAATTATAAAGTAAATTCGTTTTCCCATACATTTTGTATGGAGTGATGTCACAATGTTTGTAACAAAGCTTCTCCGAGATTGTCTGACCGATTCTTATAAAATATTGTCTGTATATTCAGCAGGGCTGACTATAGATCGTAGCCTGTTTTTTATACCTCCACGCCTACTTCGCCGGCCATTTTTTCCGTGAACTTAAAACCCTGTTTAAGATCCTCATAAAGCCTTTAAACATGGTACGAATGCATCCAGCACTAGCTTTTATGATCAGCTTAATCCGAGTGGGATAAGGGCAGAGGAAGGGGTATTCCCTCAGAAAGTAGAACACATAAAGCTTTCAAGCTTAGTAGGAATACTTAGAATTATATTTTTAGGGGCAGGGGAAGTTATTCCCCCAAACAGTTAAATTATGTTCTGTCGTTTATTTATATAGTTGTTATATAACAACAAAATAAAAAATACTGTTTATCAAAGAGTGGTTCACTGATATTCTCTTAATTTATTTAACAGTTTATTTATTATTTCCATTTTTATATTTTTTTGTAAATAAAGATAAATTATCTGCACCGATCTCCCTAAAATATTACCGGTAACTGATCCTGTACCTGCATTTTAAATATATACAAAAACAATACTTTTCTAGGCAAAACAACGTTTGCCGGGTCTGCTAGTAAAATATAAAAATACCACAATAGCAAACGTTCTAAGTTGATCTGTCAACTTTCTTAGTCAAGGCAAAACAAAATAAAAATTGACCAAAATGATCCAAACTTAACAGCAGGGTTAAAACAGAAAATTGGTGATACTTGTGAATATAAACAAACGTTCCTGCAAAAGTATATCACCAAGAAGTTTTTATATGTGGACTTACAACTTTTTACCTTGACTTAATTATTTAAAAAAAAAACCTTTGTAGAAAGCAAATTCAACCTAAAAGTATTGCCTCAAGCGCTAACTTAAAGAAAGTTTCAGCTAGAAATCTGGTAGTAATAAAAAAATAAAACTCTACTAGAACTTCAGTGGCAGTTAAAATTTTAATAAAAAGTTATTCTAGCAAAAGTATTGTTGCCCAATAACACTGTAAGTTGAATTTTTTTACGCTTAAGACTTGCTTTTATTTGTAATTTAAACCCACTGTCTGACACAAATCTGACTTAAAATTAAATTCATTGTTCTTTTTTTTTATTTCTCTAGACTACTGTATCATTTTGCGTTTAAACATACATAGCTATGTACGAGTATATACTTATATATGAACTATATGTAGCTGCGTCTGTTAAAAGTTTTGCCATTAAACATATGAAAAAAGTCCACAAATACAAATAGTTAAAAGAATGAGAACATTTTAATATAACACCCATAATTCATGAAGCATTTTATTTCATCGTTATGGCGTTATCTGGTACATTATCAATTGAAATTTCTCTCTTGTGTCTTGTATTCTTCTTTTTGGAAATATTTCTTAAATGAAATTTTTCTTTACAAGCGTACTGGGTGCATAAGTTTGTTTGCCTATATATGTCATGATGCAGCTGCTAGATATACTACCAAGTTGTGGCTGTCACTCAAGTAATTTTCAGTTAGTTTTACGATATATTTTTTATTCATTCATATTTTTTTTTATTGAAGTTCGTAAACTGTTAGAATTGTTTCAGTTTAAAGAATTTTTCTTGCTGAACATTTTCATTATACTTCGTTTCAATTATTTTGTTATTTTTCGAAAGTAAATTAAATGCTGAAATTCGAAATAAATAGATATTTGGTGGGAATAGTTAATATATTTTTTTTAATTTATTTAGAAGTTGAAGGAAAAAATTAAGTTTTTTGTTTGAATAATTAAATTGTTTTATGGTAAAAAAATTATCAAAATGTTTTTACATAATAGCTATTAAATCATCAGCTTGGAGATTTTTGCATTATTGCCGTTAAAGATTTTTTTTGGCCAAAAACTTTGTGAAAAACCATGTTATTTAGAACGATTGCGCCGACTGGGTACCAACAGACTTACATATATTAGTTACAGTTTTTTTATACATTTAATTAAAAAAATATTCTATAGGTAATAGGTGTTTTTTATAGAGTGACACAAGTTTAAATCTTAATAAAGCAAGGAAATATATTTTTAATATCAATATATGAAATTAATGTTTTAATATTATTTCTGCCATGTGGTCGCCACGGCTGGGGCGTAGAAAGCGCAATCTTGAACACCAATTTTCAAAAATTTTTCGCAACATTTGCGGCCGTATTTTGCCTATAACACTTCGAGTGTTGATTTCCAGGTGTTCAATTGTTTGTGGTTTATCGATGTAGACAAGTGACATAACATAACTCCAAAGAAAATAATCCAATGTTGTTAAACCACACGATATTGGTGGCCAATTGGTTGCGCCGTTCCGTGAAATTATTCTTTCCTATAAAGTTTCTTTGAGCACTTGCTGTATGGCATGTAGTTCCGTCCTGTTGGAACCAAGTATCATTTCACGTAATTAAGGTACGGTAAAATTTCGAATTATGTTCTTATACCGTTTGCCATTGTAACATTCTGACCATAATCGTTTTTGAATACATATCTGTCGGCCCATAAAGCGCACACAAACAGAAATTTTTGTGAATGTAATGGTGTTTCGTAAAAAGCTTGTGAATCTCCTCACTCCAAAAGGGATAATTCTGCTTATTTACGTACCCATTCAACCAGAAATAGAATTCATCGGAAAATCAAATTTTAGTGGAAATTCAAAGTCGACACCAATAGAATAGAACAATTATTTTGATTAAAAATTTCAACAATTTGCACGCGTTGCTCTGGTGTAAGTCGATTCATATTGAATTTGTAAAGCAAAAATAACAAAAATTAACTATCAGCTGTTAAGTGGGTGGTCTAATAAAGCTGTGATGCCAATTCCAAGTTGTGATAAAAACATGAAATATAAATGTTTTATATTTTTTTATAAACTCTCTATTGTATGTTTTGTAGCTCTTTATATAATGTATACTCATATCTCCTAAACTAAACCTAAATACATTCTACTATCTGTGATAAAGATATTAAATCAGAGTTTGCTAAAAACCGATGAAATGAAAAACCGCGGTTTCGGTATAAAAATTATTAAAACCGACCTGTTTCGGTTCGGTTTCGGTTTTTTGAACCTTGTATGATAAGTGTTTGAAAAAAATTGAAAAATAAAAAGTTTAATTCGTTTGTAATCAGGACAGGTCATTTTATTTAAAAAAACATTTAGTAAAAAACTTGCGGTTAAGAACAATAGATAGAAATGATTTTTCACACCGTTCAGGTAGCGCTTAGATAGCGGCAAAAGTAAAAATTATCCCAAAATTTCGTAAGCACTACCCGCACGGTACTAAGAATCATTACTAGGAAGTTCATATTTTTAGAAAGTTGTTTATTAAGATTTTAAGTACATTTTTGTAGATCACTGTTTCTTTAATTTTGAACGGTTTGCTACCAATGACCCTAAACAGGGGGACAAAAGTTAAAAAAGATCGAATTTCTTTTAGATTTTTGCGGTTTAAGTCTTGAAGATAAAGTTTTTTTTTTTCAATGTTTGTTCCTCATGACAAGAGCATCCAACAACTTTGCCTCAAGAAGTAAATAAAAATTCTGAACAGTTTGCAAGATATGAGCTTGAGAAAATGATCACTTTTTTGCCAAAATGATACGGATTCCTCAAATGTTTGGGGGCCCATAAAAAATAACTTCATGATTTTGGGCAAAACTGGGAGACACGAGTCTTCTTTTTTTTGTCTTTTATCACGTTTATCACGTACCCACCGCCCATAGAACCCTAAATTTATTTTTGGCCCAAAAGTTTGGAAATTTTGCTCTGAGCCTTAGCTCAATTAAGAAAAAAAAATAAAGTTTCATCAAAATTAGCCACGCCCACTACCCACCGTCCATAGAACCCAAAATTTATTTTCGGCCCAAAGTTTTTAAAATTTTACTCTGAGCATTTATTTATCTAAATTACGTAAAATACAAAGTTTCATAAAATTTGGCCACGCCCACTACCCACTGCCCATAAAACCAAAAATTTATTTTTGGCCCAAAGTTTTTGAAATTTGGGACTGAGCCTTTATTACTTCAATTAACGCCCAGACTCACCGCCAATATAAGCCATATCATATTTTTTCCCAAAACTTTTTGTTTCTTTACCAAAACTAATTAAATTTTAATTTTAATTTTTTTATTTAAAAATTTCATGAATTTATGTTAGCAGAGTAAATATTACACGTTGTTTTAATATGGATTGTGATAGAAGAATGAAAAAATTTATTTTTGAAAAACATAAAATACAATATTCAATTATTTCAATGCCTACATTATTTAAATATAACAAGTAATAATATAGCAAGTAAAAGGATTGAGTAATTATAAAACAAACTATATAAATCTCAACACTTCCACTTTTGTTTCATAATTAATCAATCATTAGTATTGTGAATATTGAGTAATTTTATTAAACTATCAAATCGTTGTTTCAAAAGCGGTTTTGTAAATATATCAGCTAGTTGATGTGAAGATGGTATGTATTCCAATAGAAATCCTTTTCTTTCAAATACTTCACGTATGAAATGGTATTTGACCTCAATGTGCTTAGTACGTCTATGAAACTGTGGATTCTTTATAAGCTTAACAGCACTTTGGTTATCCAAATATAAAATAGGAGTTTCTAAGCCATCACATAAAATGTCGTTCAGCAATCTTTGTTTCCAAATAATTTCTTTAACGCATTCACATGCAGCCATGTATTCTGCCTCTGTAGTCGAGAGCGCTACTGTTTGCTGCTTTCTTGAAGACCATGAAATTGGACCATTTGACAACATTAAAACATAACCACTTGTTGAGTGCCTTGTAGTGCTATCACCGGCATAATCTGAATCTGAATAGCAAGAAAGAACAAAATTATTAGTTTTACTGTATGTAATACCATAGTTAATCGTTCCGCGTAAATATTTAAATATTCGTTTTATCCCAACTATGTGTGTCTCATTAAAAGAATCCATAAAGCGACTTGCATATGACACCGCATAGGATATATCTGGCCTTGTAGCTATAGCCAGATACATTAAGGACCCAACTGCCTCCTTATAAGGAAAATTGACTTGTCTTGCTGGCAATTCTGTTTCTTGATACTGCTCGCTTGGAGTGTTTACTGGCCTAGCATCTTGCATGTTAAACTTCTTTAAAATTTTATTTGTGTAATGTGTTTGTCGTACAATTATTTGAAAAGGATCTTGTGTTATCTCCATTCCAAGATAAAATAACGAGTTGAACACTTTAACATAAAATTGCTCTCTTAAGTATGCAATAAATTGAATTCCAGTTTCCCTGGATTCGCAAGCAATTATACCATCATCAATGTATAAGGCCAAAATTACTTTACTGTTGTTTATTTTTCCAATGAACACACAAGAATCAGCAGATGAAACTTCAAAAGAAAATTTCTTTAAAATATCAGTAAATTTCTTGTTCCAACACCTGGATGCCTGCTTTAATCCGTAAATACTCTTCTTTAATTTGCAAACTCTACCGGTACCGTCAGAATATCCAATGGGTTGATTCATATATATTTCTTCCTCTAAGATACCATACAAAAAAGCTGTTTTAATATCAAACTGAGTTATATAAAGGTTTAAGGATGCACTAGTGGCTAAAACTGTTCTTATTGATGTGAATTTTGCAACTGGACTAAAAGTTTCTTCGTAGTCAATACCTTTCTTTTGAGTATATCCACGAACAACTAGTCGTGCCTTAAACCGTTCTATATTTCCATCCTTGTTTCCTTTTATTTTGTATATCCACTTGTTTGATAAAATATGTCTATTATGTGGTATTTCAACAAGATCCCATGTAAGGTTTTTAATAAGAGATTCATATTCTTCATCCATTGCTTCCTTCCACTGCATTTTAAGGTTACTATTCATTGCCTCTTCAAAACTTGATGGTTCTTCTAAATCTGCCGTTAAAGCAAAATTTATTTCGTTTTCCACTTGTTGCTTTCGTGACCTTAAATTGTATCTAATTTTAGGTAAATCTTGATCTTTGTTGCTAGCACCTATTGTATATTCTATTTGGTCATTTTCTGCATCATGAAATTCATCGTTTGATTCAGTTGAAGCTTCCACTGGTTCTTTATTTATAACCGATACATCTCCCCCTTCAATATCATGATTTATAAAATCAACAAGTGTCTCTTTAATTATGCTCTGTTCTGTTTCCCTAATTAAAACATTTCGAGTAATATCTACTCGTTTCAGGCTAGGGAGCAATATTCGATAACCTTTACAGTTTTCCTGATATCCCACAAAAATACCTTTTATTGATTTCGAATCTAATTTTCTACGCTTTTCTTTGGGAATATGAACATATGCTTCAGATCCAAAAATACGTAATATTGAAATATCAGGTTCTTTACCGAACCATAACTCAAAAGGGGTTTTATTTTCCTGAGGACTTTTCCCTGTTCTATTCAACGTAAATACTACTGCATTCACGGCCTCTGCCCAATAGGTTAGACTTAAATTTTTGCTATGTATCATTGACCGTGCAGCCTCTACTATAGTTCTCATATCACGTTCTGCTCTACCATTGTGTTCAGGAGTGTATGGTGTTGATCTCTGGTGTATTACTTTATATTTACGCAAAATTTCACTTACTTGTTTATTTACATATTCTGACCCATTATCTGATCGTAAAGTTTTCACTTTCTTTCCAGTATCTGCTTCCACTTGATCCAAATATCTTGAAATTATCAGAGGAACCTCAGACTTTGCTTTTACACAATATATATATCTGTAGTTTGAATAGTCATCACGAAAAACTACCATAAAACGAGAACCACCAAACGATTTTACTTGCATAGGACCACAAAGATCTGTATGGACCAAACTTAAAACTTCCTTTGCTCTGTTATAACTTCTTTTAAAGGGAGTTCTGTGCTGCTTACCCATTATGCAACCTTCGCAAAAGAAATCATTGTTGATATATGCTATATTTTTAGATGCTAGTACGTTTTTAATATGGTCTTTGCTTTGATGACACATTCTTTTATGCCAAGTTTCTAGGGAACTGGCTTCAGATGCAAGATTAGCATTTTCAAAATTGCCTTTCACTTGTATCATTAAATTAAATAGTTTAGAGTTCTGTCTTTTTCCCACAAGATATATTTTCCCATCTCGTTTGAAAACACACTTATCGCCATTTGCTTCTAAAGTGTATCCCTTATCCAAACATGAATTAGTGGAAAAAAGATTTAGTTTGATATCTGGTACATGAAGTACATTTGATAGAAATTTAGAATTCCAGACCTTACCATCATAAGCTTTAATATTAATGTCACCTGAACCAATAGCTGGAATAATGTGTCCATTTCCAATTCGAATATTTTTCGGATTCTGAAACTTAACATAATTCGAAAACCATTCTCTCTTGCTAGTCATATGTTCACTTGCTCCGGAGTCGGCAAACCAGGAGTCTTCATTATATTCTCCAACTAATAACTGCTCACCCATAAATGCTTCGCCGTTATTTCTTTTATTTGGACAATCTCGCTTCCAGTGCCCAAATTTCTTACAGATAAAGCATTTGCCCTTTGAATTTTGTTTAATTAATGCTTCCTTTTTATTAAAAAACTTCTTGCTATTACCCTTGGCAACAAAGGCTTCTGACTTACATACTTGTATGCCAAGTCTCGATTCTTCCATACACAACCTCGAAGTTAAATTCTTTAAGGTTCGCTCTTCCTTGACAGTTGCTTCCCACGAAGAAAAGAAATGCTTAAAATCATTGGGTAGCGTCATTAAAATCTTCGTAATCAACATGTTATCTGTAATCTTTTCACCAAGATCCTCTAGTTGCTTAGCCAATTTTTTTAATTTGGAAATGTGTATTGAAATTGTATCATCTGCATCTTTTTCATATTGAAAAAATTGCTGCTGCAACAAATGAATTGACGTTTCCGATTTATGTTCATATACATTCTCCAATTGCGACCACATCTCTGCTGCAGAATTGCAGTTCATTATATGAAGCATCGGCTCTTCACCCATAGACACAACTAAGATCTTCTGTGCTTTAGCATCTGAAGAAATCCATTTACTTATCTCAACATTATTTTGTTCAGGCTTCTTTGCAATCCCATTTACAATATCCCAAAGGCCGCTTGCACGTAAAACAACCTTTATTTGGAATTTCCACAAAGTCCACCCTTCCGAACTTTCCAATTTAGTAATCTTGATATCCTCCATTTGTAAAGCTTCTTTATTTGCGTGTTAAGAATTTCTAGTTAATGTATTATCCAAAGTTATGGAGCTGGGCCCATAACCTGTTAGCAGAGTAAATATTACACTTTGTTTTAATATGGATTGTGATAGAAGAATGAAAAAATTTATTTTTGAAAAACATAAAATACAATATTCAATTATTTCAATGCCTACATTATTTAAATATAACAAGTAATAATATAGCAAGTAAAAGGATTGAGTAATTATAAAACAAACTATATAAATCTCAACAATTTAGAGATAAATTTTATGATTTTATAAACGGTTATTAATTATTTAAACTTTTTTTTAATTTGGATATATAAAAACCTCTTTCTTATATCCAAAGCAAAATAAAGAATCGTCCTTATTGACTTTACACCAAAGTGTCATTCTTTATTTAGTAATTTTCGGAATTATAAAATTTTAAATTCTTTGAAAGCGCCTGAGCTCAGAGATTACAAAGATTTTAGGTATATTTTTGTTATAAGTACTTGTAAGCTTACTATTTCAGTTTTTTTTTGTTTAAGACCAATACTCAGGGGTAAACCCCTACTAAATGCTATGCATTGTAGTGGAATATATATTTTTTCTTATGCTGTGATTTGATTTAATTAATTCAAAGGTCTGTGTGATACCTTAGCCCTTGAATGATCAACAGCAATTGCTTCATCGTTACATGCTGATTGTGTGGTGAATGCCTTCGTTAAGTAGGTTTAGTAGGTTTAGCTGTGATGTGCTACTTCCCAATAGGTGGAGCTTTTCTCCTGATCATTCGTTTTTTGTTGACATTGGTTAAGGTGGGATAGAGTGAAATGGCGAGGATCGGGTCTTTGTAGATGGTCTTTTTGGTGTTTGTAGAATACAGCCAAAGTTCAAGATGCTGTTTAGATTTTTGATAAAGACGCTAGAGCTAGTATTAAAAATGCGAATATAGGACCGATAATTTTCTTAGTTAAAACTTACCTGAATGATAAATTATTGTTACTTTTTATTTTATATTCTTTAATCGCATCACCAAAATTTGTGTCAATTAATCAACAAAAATTGTACTATTTAAACATTTTTTTATAAACTGAAATATGCTGAACATTGAAAAAACCACTTCAGTATTTATATAAAACTTGAAATATTCAGTAATATTCCTAAATACTCGCATAAAAACAGGTTTAAAACCGTTAGAATTTTAATTAACAACCACTTAACATGTGTATTTAAATTGTAACTTCTTCTCTGTAAACCACTTACATAGAGTTTTTTGACTTTAATACTGTTCGTGTTACCGCTCACTGTGTTCTGTGCAGTTATTTTAATTGAAAAAAAAAACTCATTTATTATCTTACTGCGGCTATAATTAATATGTCAACGTTTTTCGTTATTTATTTGGCTGCAGAAAAAGAATTAATTTTTTGATAATTATTTGTTTTTTTTTATGAAACACAACCTACAATATGATAAATTTACGACATGTATGAAAATATTTTTTTGAATTATTAAATTAAATACATATTTTACCATTATTAATACTATTAAAAAAACAAAAAACCAAAAAAAAAAAAAAAAATATAAAAAGTAATATAAAGTAAACAATTGTGGTTTGAATTTTACACAAGTGAGTTAAAATAAACCGCATATTTTGGTACTGTCTGACAAGATATCACAGGGCAAAATGTACACGCAATATATGAAGTGATTTTTACAAAGTAGTAACTGATGATGTTGCACCAGGATATGTGGTATACAGACAGACGGGCAGGCAGACTTGAAATCAAATAAACAAACACTGTCGTTTCTTAATTTAAAGCAAAAAATAGTTTTTTATTTATTTTGTTAATTTTTATTTGCTATTTTAAAGTTCAGATAAAATATACACTTTACACAAAAATTTAAAGGAAAATTCTTTATTATAATTTATTAAAATTATTCATTGTTAATTCAAAAATGTTTATAAAAACGTATGTCCTAACTCAAAAGTAGAATTTTTTTACCAAATAAGTTTCTATAAACTATCTGTTCTTATATTAATAGCGATACTAAATATTGTGGGATAATTTTTTACACTGTAAATTCTGTGTAATACAGGGTATTCGACGTATCGTGTAATGTATGATATCGAAGAAAGAGGGACTGTAGCTGATAGGCCCAAACATGGACCGCAATGTATTGCACGATCGACATCATTGGACCTAACTCTTTGAAACTGAAAATGGCGTAACGATAGCTATCAATGGGTTGAGATATCTTGATGTGATTGAAAACTTTTTAACACCACAACTATATGCTTTAGGTTTGACTAACATGTGGTTTCAACAAGACAGTGCCACATTGCATACAGCAAGGATTACAATGGAATTACTGAGATAGCTCTTTCCACAACTAGTTACTTCAAGGAATGGTGATGTTGATTGGCCTCCACGGTCGCCTGATTTGGCTTATCTGGACAACTTTTTGTCTGAATATCTGAAAGGCAAGGTTTATGAAAATAAACCAAAAATGCAGGAGTAATTCAAATGAAATATTCCTAACGAAAAAAAATTTTTTTTGAGACCAATACTCAGGAAACCCAAATACATATTAAACCCCTACTCATGCATTGCATTGTATTGGAATGTTGAAGATAGAAGAGAGATACATATATCAATGAGACAAATTGCTATTAGTTGATCACACAAAGACCAGTGTCATATCTTCTTCACTCTTGAATGATAAACAACAATTGTCCGTGGATGTTAATGGTGAGTGGTGAACGTTTTCACTAATTAGGTTAGCTGTTATCTTTCCAGAATGTGTCGCTAGACTCTTAATCAATTGTTTCTGGTGGTATAGACTGAAATACTGAGTGAAAGGATTGAGAATAGCATTTGTGAGGTTAACAGAGATTTATCTGATATTCCATATATAATAACTGACATTAAATAAAACATTTATCAATATAAGATCCACTCCCTTTCATTTAATCAAAAATTATAAACAAACAAAGTAGTATACCTGTATATTTAGAAGCTACATAGGGTGGAATTGCATTATTATTTTAAAATTGTTTGCAAAAAAACAAAAAAAAAAAAAAACGTAACGTAAGACGCTATATATTTTCAAATAAATACAAAAAAATCAATTGTAAACCCGAAACTGGCTTAAATTCAAATTGACATATAAATGAACTTTTAAACTCTTAACCTTTATGCAGAATTAATTTGACAAATATTATCTGAAAGAACATTTAAAGCAGATACCCAGCAGAAAGTAGTGCTTACCAGTAAACTATCTTGTAATTAAGAAACTGTGAACATTCACTTACACGTGCGCATCGATATTGCATGATTTTTATATAAAATAAGTCGCTAAAAAGCAATAGATTTTGCAACCAGTAAGCAAGTAATATAAAAAATCAAAAATAATACCTTACCGTGTAGCATTTTTGGAAGCTTCAAGGTATAAATAAACAATATAATGCCTTCATTTCTGCCTACAATGTTAATAATTGCTTCCAAATTTTAAAAATTTTCTGTTTGGTATTTTATTTCATCTAATATATGAGGGTAGTATCGTATTATGGAGAGTTTCATCCGTCATATGAACGCATTAGACTACTCGCTTGTTTAGTAAAAGGTGTTCAAAAAAGACGCTTCAGAAATACGGATCCGAAGAAATTCCATAAACGTAAGTATATTTAGAAAAACATTTGGTACAAGCATTCAACAGTACACATGTTTACAATTACTACTCAATTAGTCTTTATAAATTTGTTTCCTTATTCGAAAATATTAGACTATACTTCATTTAAATTACAGCAAAGTATATTCTCTGAATTATATATCGATGGCTTGAGACAAAGAGAGCGTAATTCGATATTTAATAATGGGGCAGACAATTCATAATTAATATTATTTAATAACTGAGTTGTATTTAAAACACTTTAAATTTGCAGTATTAATTTCTCAATTTGTGTAAATAATTTTGAACGATATTGTTTTTAATGAAATACATAATCATTTATTCAAAATATTGGTATTCCTCACCGAATTAATATCACTTGGAACGGTATTATAAAGTGCAACCCCTCAGGCAATAGTCACTTTTTCTGAAGACTAAAGTTGCAGTCTTTTCTTAATTAATTGGGTTCAACGTATCCATTGTATTTGAGTTGTTTATTTAGGTATTCAGTTACATGTCGATTTCCGAATATATACAATTTTAAATATACAATTTTAACACATCCAAGAATTTATTGTGTTTTTCATTTCATATAATAATATTAATAAAAGCCATACAAATAAATCAGAAATATTATGGTGCAATTTTAGTAAAAATTTTTTGCCTCGTTTTGTTAAACATTTCATTTTATTATATTTCGTCTTTTGCCTATAAAGCAACAAATTAGTGAGTTACGCCCTTTTTATCTTAAGCCATCTGCATGTATTAAGTAACTATGTATAAATGTTTATAAATGTATAAAGTATACGTAAATAAGTGAGTGTTGTTAATTATTTTTAGCGATAAATTGTCATTTAACAACTTAATATAAAAAAGACTTGAAAGGAAACATATATAATATAAAAATATAACTTTGAAATATCACAGAGATACAAATACATATTAATTATTGCTTATTATTACATTAATATGAACACTGTCATCTCAGTAAGTGGTTCATCAAAGTGTCTCTGTTACCACCACATACATAAATATTTTATACTCGCACTTGCTTGTGCGTCAATATAAATAAAATTATCATTTTGTTTTATTTACATAGCCAACATAATAAGTAACTGTTAATAGACTGAACTCTTCTTTATTTAATATGTATGTGTATTACAAGGCACATACATATATACTCGTGTATATATATGTACGGATAAAACCAGTAAACGTTTTAATAAAATGTATTATTTAGTTTATTTGAAATGTGTATTTTGTGCTTGAATTTTCATCTAAATCGCTTTTGATAAGCGTTAATTGAACAACAGTTAGCACTTAAAACATTTAATTTCAATTTATCGTATCGCCGACTCCATTATATTTGCGCCAAATTTTTTATATCTTATATTTTAATGGTAACGATTCGGTGGGTTTATGGAATGGGAAATACATAAATCATTTTTTTTTTGTAATAGGAAAAGAGTTTTCAGTAAAAAAATTTATCTTTTTTCTTAACATAAATGTTTATTTTTATCTTTATCTTTAAATTTTTGGCCGTTGATAACTGCCACATTGTTCAAACTCAAAGTTACTGCCAATTATTTAGTATATTCTTCCAAATCGCCTGGCTGGTTTTAGCATTCAATAGAATGCGCATATTATAAAACTTTATTTTCAAAATGTCAGGTGGTAACTGATTGTAATTTTATTCTAGAAATCATATTTAGCATTGAAGACCTTTTATGGACGTTCAACGTTAGCGTGGCTATTGCTGTTAACGGCAAATGCAATACGTTGATTATTACGAAATTCTTTTAGTCTGAATTGAATCATATGGACACCGACGATATGTGGTTTTAGCAGGACTGCGCTACGTGTTACAAAGCTCATGTCATATTGAGGGCATGGTTATTGCACATTAATTTGATGTGAATTTTTCACATCTCGGCTGTTACACTTCAGATAACAAAAATGTCAATGAAGAAGTTGGGAAACCAACACAGCAAGGAGATTTTTTCTGACTGGTTTTCTTAATTCACAGGTACGTTCAAATAAACCACAAACAACCACCAAGCGAACACATTCAACCTGATTTTTGTGCCAAAGTCATGAAAAATAAGATATTTCTGATATCACTTAGATAAGTCGCGGCGGATATTTGAACGGTATTATATACCATTTGGTGTAATTTTTAATTTTTTTTTATAAACTGAATATATTAATGATGTCTCACACACTCTGTTGAAATCCCCATATTTGATGCTTTTTTATATAACTGATAAAATATATTTTTTAAATACATATTCTATTTACTTTTCATAACAGAAAACGTATAATTGATATGGAATATCAATTAAATATTACTCATACGGGTCGTACCTGAATAAAAGCGTATGGCGTATATTTTCTTTAAAAATTTTTTCATATATTTTGTATAACAGCTGCCGAAATACGTCGCGCACGTACGTTATTGATTTTAATAATCAAAGTTAATTGATGCGTAAAAACGAAACTTAAAAAAAAATAAAAAAAAAAAAAAAATAATAAATAATAATATTTGTTTTAAATTTGAAAATGTTTTTTAAGAACAAAAGTAAAAACTTGACAAAACAATATTTTTGTTTTTCTTTTATTTCATTTATTGCGTATTTTGGTAATATGAACGTATGCAAATTAAACTTCTTATACGACGTATGTTCTGGTAAGGGCCTACATTTTACGTATCATTTGCGAGAAGAGTGGCATAATTCAAAAAAAGCGATTCTGAGACCAATGCATTTAAATATTTTTATTTAGCCAAACTGGTACCGAAATTATTTGAGAAAATTATTTATGATCATCTATCACATCAAGCATCGTGAATTTTATCTTCCAATCAACATGGCTTTCCAATTTCCTGCTCAACTGTCACTAATCTATTAGAACTTACTACATATGTTAACGAGGGCTTTGTAAATAAAAAAAACTGACGTATTTTATACTGATTTTAGCAAAGCGTTGGACCAGGTTAATCACAAACTTTTGTTGTATAAATTAAATGAAATTTGCTTCAGTATTTCTTTCCTTAAATGGATTATATCATATCTACACAATAGAAGGCAGTGTGTTAAATTCAAAAATTCGTTTTCCAAATATATTGATGTTATATCTGGTGTACCACAAGGCAGTCATTTTGGACCTCTATTATTCACTTTGTTTATAAATGATCTTCCTTCCGTAATTGTGCACTATGTATGCGGACGTTGTGACAATCTTTCTTTCGTTTAATAATCCCAACGATCAAACACTTTTACAAAATGATATTAATCGATTTACTTTCTGCTGCAAAATAAACTTAATAAATTTTAATATAAAGAAATGCAAATATATGATATTTTCCAGACTACTTCGTATTAATGGTCGCTATGTCATGAATGACATAACATTAGAGTCAGTGGATTCATTTAATGACCTTGACATTTATTTGGACAGAAAGTTGGATTTTTATCAACTTAACAATTAATAAAGCTACTAATGTGCTAGGATTCATCAAACGTTGGAGTAAAGAATTTTCGGATCCATATACAACCAAATAATTATTTATATCACTGGTTAGACCGATTCTTGAATATGGCTCTGTAGTTTGGGACCCTCAATATTTGGTTCATTCAGATTCTATTGAATCCGGTCAAAAACAATTTTTGTTATATTTGTCTTCGTGGAATGGGCTGGAGTTCAGATGTTAATCTACCTTCTTATCAATATCGCCTTGCACTTATTAAGTTACCTACATTAAAGAGCCTAGGCAAATGCTAAGTGTGTCGTTTCTATTTAAATTATTGAATGGAAGTTTATATTGCTCATATCTTCTTAGTAAAGTATATTTTAATATACCAATTCGTGGTTTAAGGAACTTTGAAGTTCTAAGCATTAAATATTATACATCTAACTTTGCAAACTTTGATCCATTTCGTAGAATATGCAATGAGTTTAATTTGTTACCTGAATATATTGATTTTAATAAAAGTTTGAGAATTATAAAGAGAGATATTACCTTATATTTAAATACAAGAATTTGTTAATCATTTTTATAATTGTTGTAAATATTTTTTGTATTTTGTTATCTTTTGCAAGGATTTATTCCCTAGACATAAAGAAATAAATAAATAAAATAGTTCTACAATTGTATAAAATTTCATAGTTTTAAGATCTTAGTACATCCGGAATATGTACAACACTAGTGGAACTGAACTAGTTTTCGACTCAGCTATGAAGGTATCATCTCATATCATATTTTGATTTTACTATTAAGGTCACAACTATTGAAAATAGAAAAAAAATAACTCTGATGAGACCTTCGTAGCTGGGTCGAAAACTAGATAAATAGGAAACAGTCAATTTAAGTTTTGATAAAAAAAGGTTCCTTTTTTTGTATTTTTTTAGAATTGGTTTGTTAGTGGCCGTGGTCAATTCGTTAGTGTTTTTTAAACTCCAGCTCTGACATCTTAAAAAAAGAAATATGAGAAAAAATTTTTTTCTTCTGGATAAAGCTCTGAGAGTAACTGATTGCCATGAACAAGATTTCTCAAGTCTGTCGTTCGGTCCCGGTACTTATGCATAAAAATTAACACACACAACATATATGATGCGAGAATCTAGACCGTAACCCTAAAAATGGGTTGTATGAGTGTGAATTCTTCTGTGAAAATGTGGTTTCCACTGTGTATTTTCCATCTCTTTACTTTTATATAAATTTGTCACAATACTGAAAAAAAAAATTGTTTTTTTGTTGAAAATAAAACTTTTTTTAGTTACTAGTAACAGAAAATTACAATTTTTTTTTATTGAAAAAAAAAGTCTCAAAACTATTACAAATTGCCAAAACAATTGAGTTTTCTTTTAGAAAAATCCAATTGACAAAGAGTTGTCTTAGAAAAATAAAAATTTTTCAATGAATTTAAATACATCTGTATAAAAGCAATTTCTAAAGTGAAATTGGAGAACAAGAAAAATAAATAAAATTAAATGCAATTTTGTCACTTAAACTTAAGCAGTTATTGCAAATGAGGGGATAACAAAATGAATTTTCCACATCTGTGCCTCGCAAAACGACATATATGTATTTTTGAATTAAAGATATATGTCGTTGTTAAATCATAAAAGGTGTAGAAAAAATCATTAGAATAAGACAATTATAAAATAATCAGCATAATAATAAATTTTTTTTTTAATTCTTATAAGAATTTCGAGTCTAAAATATCAAGTCTTGAGCAGTTTAAGTCTAAACAACATAAAGGGTGGCCAGATAGTTTAATTTTTATCTTTCCACTGTCCTCTGGGAATATATACTATTCTACTTCATTTTGGCGGTATTTTGGCAAACATTAGCCTTGACAGTTTATATCTGGTAATCGTAAAATAGAGACGTGGCAAATTTATTATAGAAAAATATTCGGTAAACCAACGTGTTTTAATCGTTAAGAAATTTTATCAAAATCAATCATCCATTACTGTAATGATTTGAAAGTTAATCATAATGACTGACAAGGCATATTTTCATTTGAACGGATGTGTGAATAAACAGAATAGTCTTTTCTGAGAAATGGAAAACACTCAAATTATTCATCAGTCACCTTTGCATTCATAAAAAGTGGCAGTGTAAGTTAGTCAGGACGAATCATTGGGCCGTAGTTCTTTGAAACTGAAAACGGCGTAATGGTAACTGCCAATCGGGAATGATGTCATGATATTTTTTTGCCGACATTAAGTAAAACCCTTATTAATATAAGATCCATTCCCTCTCATTTAATAAAAACAAAATGGTATATCATCCGGGTGGATACCCGATATAAAACAGTAACACGCTTACCAAGTATCTTAACAGTGTATTACAAATTGTACTTCTTTTAAAGTTTACGTTATCAAAAACCTTAAAATATAGTTTTGGGCTCATAAATAAATAAGCCAGTTCTTATATAAAATACTAAATAAAAAACATTTCTAAATTTGAGAAATTTTAACAAAAAATAAAAATATTTTTTGTTCGTTTTAGAAATTCATATAGATTTCCTGCCTTAACAAGATTCATGCACCCATTATCTGGTCACCTTTTAAAATAAATTTTTGAGTTCTGCAATTTTAAAGCATTAAGAAAATTTTCTTTTCCTAATACATACACTTATTTTATTTTTTTTTCTACCATTTGCCTTGAATGCCAGTCATCAATGCTTAACATGCTAAAATTTATACATGAATATTTTATGCTGTTGAAACCATTGTCATGTTCTACTCATACACCCCGTTTTACTTATTGTCCTAAATGCAGTTGTACAATTTTGGAAATACATTACACCCTTGTGCATGACACTATGCAATTTCTATCAAATATTTTTTTAGAATTCCATATGTAAAACTATTTCATATTGAAATTGGTTTTTTTTATTTTATTCTATTATATTTTTTGTACTTGTAAACGAGGATGTTCAAATGCAATTGGAACATCAATTGCTTTCAATATAACTTTTATATAAATGTAAAGACTAATCAAACAAGTAAATGTTTTTTATATAAAAAAGAACTATTTTTTATTCACTAACTTGCCGGCAATGCCGAAATCTATTTTAAAGCTATTCTATTCTTACACCTCACTTGCACCATAAGAATTGCATAGAATTGTTTTTTTAGTGCTTAAATTAAATTCCTTAATCAACTATTATAAATAAATAAAGCAAAAAAAAAAAAAAAACATATTGCTAGAGTGAAAAAACAAACAAAATTTGGTAGTTGACCTTTAAGTCTTATTGATCACATAAAAAGTTATATCAAATATAGTTAGCAATTCCCTTAAAATTCCATAAATTTTATTAAGAAACTAATTCCAGTGATATTTTTCTACTTCAAGTTCTACAGTGGTTCTCTCAAGTTTTGAGCGGTTTTAATTTTGTTCAAGGGCTTTGGTTAGAAAGCTGATTAGGCTTTGAAATTAATTGGAATTTTTGATATTGTTTTAAGTTATAAGACTTTAAATATTAACAAATAATTCTTATATATTTTTTCGAATTAAATTTGCATATTTAATGGATCAATATTCTACTTATTGTATGAATTTTAATAGCCTAAAAACAAAGAACTATGATGAGACCTTTCGTAGCTGGATCGGAAACTAGTTCAATTCTGTTAGTGTTTGTACATATTCCTTAACGGATGTTAATTCTCATAAGGATACCAATATTAGGATTCTTAGGTTATTAAAATTCATACAATTAAAAAATAATATAAAGCAAAATTTATTTACTTTTTTAAATTTAGTAGCTTTTCTTGGTTTATTTGAGTTAATAGAAATAATTTATTAAATAATACAGGAATTATTTAATTTACATATTTATTTATTATTTAATTAATAAGAAAATATGTATGAATTTTGCTTGAATTTGTTTTATTTATTTAGCGATTTAAAAATTTTCTTTAAATAAAACTCTTCTTATTATTATTAAATTTAGATTACAGCACATTTACAAGACAGTATGGCCTATAAGGTCTATTTTGTCCTGTTGAGTCCACCATTTGTTAAGCAGACTAACCACTTCGCTAATGAAAGCTAGTAAATATGGAAGTTTAGGGGGGTTAATATGCCATTTAGGAGAACTTTTGCATCTTTAAAGACATTAATTTACATTTATCCAGAACACCACAATCATACAATATGTGTTCCACTGTTTCTGATGTCTTAACCGTAAAATAAATTCTTCTATACTTCGGAATATCAGATAATATGATAATGACCAGTGTGGAAGAAACTCTATAAGTTCTTAAGTGGAATTGACAGATCTCGGTTAAATCCATGAATTCCACCCATCTGTAAAATATGTTTTTCATAATATTTCTTTTTTATTATAAAGCTTGAACGTTGACGTTATGTGTGAAAAACTACATTATTTAAATGATCTCCACGCGAAGTGTTGCAAGCATTGATTATTTTCAACTAATTTTCGACCAGTTTTTGACACATATTGGGCGGTGTCTCAGCGATAACTTGACGAATGTTGGTGTTTAAGTGTTCAATAGTTGAAGGTATATCTGAATAAACACGGTCTTTCGCGTTTTTTTAGTGTTTTCCAATTTTTTCACAATTTTTCCTATTGCTTGCGTAGTAAACCATCATCTTCTGTTAAAGCACGATATGTGGCTGTGGCAGAATCACCATTTTTGTAGTAATTTTTGATAATTTTGTTGCGTTGTGTGATAGTTAAACGATGCATTTTCGTCAGTGTCAGACTTTCAACTTAAAATAAAAAAAATGGTTTAACAACTTAGTTTGACAGATGTCGAATTCCAGTCCCATACTTTTGAAACCACGAAATGGATAACCCGGTATACCAGTTTGGATCGAACTTACTTCGAACTAAGTTCCCAGTAGATGAATGGTGTGGATCTGGTAACTCTACTTTAAACCACAACTGAAATTGGATTCATAATTTGTAGAATCGCCAAACCTCCCAGCATATTTCGGGTACATTTGCTGAAAACATTTTCCCTTAAAGTAATTTTCGTAGTCAATGAGATTCAGTAGCACTTACAGAATTTAGAAATAAATTTTTTTTCCAAGTGTGACTTTAATGACAAAATGCAAGTTTTAACCAAATTCTAGCAATATGTAACTGAAATTCTTTTTATGCATTGAAACATATGTTAAAATTTTAAAGTCCTAGTCAATGATAAGGAAAAATTTTTCATATTTTGGAGTAGTCATGTACTAGATTGCTAAAATATAATTGCTCTGTATACTAATGTAGACTTACAACCCTTACTAGAGTATTTCAGAAGTCTTTGCAAAGAAAATGTTTAGCACCCTGAAATGAATAGAATATTGTAAAAAAAAAAATTATAAATATTCCCAATCATTACTATTTGTATAAGTACATATCAGATTTTAAAAAATGAATTATTATTTTTCGATTACATTCTATTACGAATTACCAAAATTGTTAATTAATTCTTTTCGTCAAAAAACGAATTGAATGAAATTTGAATCGTTTCATTTGAATTCAACAAATTTGATAAAATTTAATTTAAAACTATTGTTTGTTAAACTTTAGTTCTAACGATGGTTTTAGCGTTAAATTCAGTTAAATCCACGCAATCTGTAATGTTTAAATAAATCTTAAATTTCTGGAATTGTTAATAAAACTAAAAACACATTTTAGGCAGTCTAATAAAATGTCGTACGCATGTATACACATTGTGCGTATATTAATAATAGATGATTTCTAAAAAGTTTTTGCAAAAATTTACAGAATTGTTTATAATTAAAAATGATTTAAAATATTCAATAATGACACAAAAGACTTTTTAAAATTCTATTTTAAGTGCCTTCAGTCAAATATAAATTTTCTCAAATAAACTTTTACTGCAAAACCAAAGTATGCAGATTCACTGTCTTTATTATCGGATGGTCTTAAAAGAAAAAAACATTTGCGATTATCAGTTACCGTGTCAAATACAATTTTAATTTATATTGGTGGCCAAAAGGCATAACAAAATAAAAAGTGCTAAGAAGATTGTAAATTCCTTATAAAAATATAATAGAATTTGAAAATTTCTTGTCTCAAGTTTTGATAAAATCTAAAGACTGCTTGTCAATGTGATTTCAAATACTTAAATGAAAATGATAAAAGCATGACAACAAGAACAACAAAAAAAAATAGAACTTAAATTGACAATTAAAAAATTGACGTTCAAATCGAGTAAAGTTGTAATAAAATAAATTAAAGCGAAAGTATATAAAAATAAATTTGACCATTAAAGATGATTTAAATAGCAGAAGTAGCGCAAAATATGTTAGAAAATCAGTGGGTGGTAAATATTTAAAATAGATTTCTGTTTCTTGTTGTGTATCTTAGGTGGCTTTAAACGTAAGACAAATAAAAACAGACATATTTAGAGATAAATTTTAATAAAATTTAAACAAAGTCAAAGAATTGAGGGTAATTAAATGTAAAGATGTTTAAAAGTGTTTCATATACACTTTAATGACTACCAATCAGTAACATAAATATTTACTGTTTATTTTAGAGATTAAAATTTAATGACAACAAAAATAGCGGCTGCCATTACAAAAATATTCAGGCGATGCTAATTTAATAATTCGTTTGATGTACATTTTTTGGTTTTGAAAGTACAGTGGTCGACATATATACATAAGTAAATATATACATAAACAAAATTTAAATATGAAAGCTCGTAGAAAAAATTGGATAGCAAATATTTAAAAAAAATTGTTTATATTCTCTTCTGTGATAAGTATTGAAAAGTCTGTTCAATTAGAAGCATGAAATTTAATTTTTCTAAAAAATATTAATTTCTTCATCAATTTTTACTTTGCCAACTTTAAAAAAATTTCTACTTTAGTTATAATACACTTATATCAGTGTTCTTTTTCACCCTCCAAGCAGTTCATCAAGTAAAACTCACCCAAAAGTTTCTGAAGTAGCAAATGTCTTCTAGTTTAAAAAAAACTAATATATGGCTTTACATCATCAGCATACATTAAAATACTAGAGCCTGTAATGCATGAATAAAGATAATTCGCAAATTATAAGAATAAAATCGACTCAATATGACCACTCTGAGAAACACATAAAAAAGACCTGAGAAACTTTATAGGTTGAGTCATGTTATCCAGGTAGAAACTAAGTCTTATAAAAATTGTATGTATGATTCCAACAAGAGACTTTATTTCTGACACTACACCGAGCAAATTGTCTTAGTCATCTAACTCGTAATATTCTTTTTCAATGTTGCGGCCTAGCTTCTCATAGCACTTATAATGTATGCGTCAATTTTTATCCATGAATACCAGGACCCACAGCTTAGCTTTGATTTATGAATCTTGTTCATGGCAAACAGTTACTCTCCCAGCTTTTGTAAGAAAACTAATAAGAGGTGGTCGCAGTAAGAAATTTTTTTTTTATAATTCTAAGCTAACATAGTGAAATCGATCCCTTTTCTGAGTTAAATTTTAGATTAAAATAATTTTTTTTTTTATGAGACAAAATTATTTTAAAAATAAAATTCCGTTAATTACGCATTTTTTATGTTGGAAAAGGGCGAAGGTGCTTATCTGCGACTATTCGTACCGTAGCACATCTTGCTGAAATTGATTTTCCAGTGAATCACAAAATGTGTTTTAGGGAGAATTTGTTCTTTAGTCGCACCGCTCGTTTAGGAAACAATCTTCCAGTGAATGGTTTTTCTGCGAATTACGATATCAGTGAGTTTAAATCAAACGTCTACAAGCAATACTCCCTCTTTACCCCTTCCTATAACATAAAGGTTTATCCGTTTTACGCTTTCAAAAGTGAACGTAAATAAAACACATATGAAATATTTTTTTCATGATATTTCTTTTTTATTATAAGGTTTTAACGTTGACACTATGTGTGAAACACTACATCATTTAAATGACCTCCACGCGAAGTGTTGCAAGCATTGATTCTTTTGAATTAATTTTCGACCACTTTTTGACACATATTGGGCGGTGTCTCAGCCATAACTTGACGAATGTTGATTTTTAAGTGCTTAAGACTTAAAATTTTATCTGCATAAACACGGCCTTTCGCGTAGCCCCACAAAAAAAAGTCTAATGGAGTCAAATCGCATGATCTTGGTGGCCTGTCAATATCGCCACGACGAGAAATTACTCGGCCATGAAATGCCTCTTGCAATAAAGCCTTATTCGCTCGAGTTGTGTGGCATGTGGCACCGCCTTGTTGAAACCACATATTCTCCAAGTCGTATTCTTGAATAGTAGACAAAAGAAAGTCGTCTATCATATGACCATAACGCTTCGAATTGACGCTGGCAATCATTCCATCGTGGTTTTCGAGGAAGTAAGGTTCAATTACACCTTCGGACCAAAGAGCGCACGAAACAGTGATGTTTTCTGGATTTAATGGCCTTGAGGATTCTCAGAACCCCAAATACGACAATTTTGTTTATTAATATACCCACCGAATGGGTTTTATAGACAGCTCTGGTTGGCTGTAGTTATTTTCTCTTCTTTTTCTACTTTTAGGTAAATCCAGATTGGTCCTGCAACGGTATCAAAACGGCACCTTTTGGTAATTATAGTTGATCAGGGTTTCGGATTAACTGGCCATTTGACCTACCTACCCACCGAGTGAGAAATGTGCTTCATCGCTGAAATAAATTTTGTTCGAAAAATTGCCGTCCACCGACTGTTGTTCAAGCACCCATTCCACGTATCTACGACATTGTGAATAGTCAGCTGGCTTCAGTTGTTGCTTGAGCTAGACTTTATATGGATGTAGGTATAGATCTAAATGCAAAATACGCCATAATGTGCCGTAAAACAGTCCTAATTCCTGAGAACGATGAAGAATCGACACATTCGGGTCTTCGGCAGCAGCGATATTTTCACTTACAGCAGCGATATTTTAACCGGAACGAGCGAAAGGATGATGCATAGGCCTTACAATATTTGTAACCACTCCAGTCTCTTCAAATTTCTTCACAATTTTGTCAATTGCTTGCGTAGTTGGAGGATTATGTAAACCGTAATCTCCTCTTAAAGCACGATATGGGGCTCTGGCAGAATCACCATTTTTGTAGTAAGTTTTGATAATTTTTATGCGTTGTGTGATGGTTAAGCGATCAATATTCGTCGATGTTAGATTTTTAGCTGAAAAGAAAAACATTGGTTTAACAACTTAGTTTGACAGATGTCGAATTCCAGTCCCACACTTTTGAAACCACGAAATGGATAACCCGGTATTTGTCTAGACCAGTACAATTTACTGCACAAGTACAGGCTAGCCATTAAAAAAATATATATGTACTGCGGGAGCAAGGAACCAAGATAAGTACCTTAAGGAACACAAGTTAAAACATATAATATTTATTCAGCCGTACAGTCTGCTTCATTAAAATATGACCAAAGCCAGCATTTATCATGCAATTTGATTGGAAAACATTAGTCATCGTTAAATACCTTTTCTAAAATAATATTAACATGATAAAAAATGAAATCAGCTATCATTTTTGCAAACATAGTTGGTATTCAATTTAGCAATGCCTTGATTAAAAAGCAGTTAATTTAAGTATCCTTTCTTAAGAAAATATCCATAATTAATCGAAGCACTAAACAATAAAAATAATGGTATAACAAGAAACATCGCACCATTGTTTTAAATTTCACGTGAAAAGCCAAATGCTGCCAAGATTTTCGGAAGATCTAGAAGACCCAATTTCATCTAAATGAAATAATCGTGCATATTACACGAAAATACTTCAGATTCCTTCAAAGTTACAGCATGATGTATTGTTTATACTGGGGCGTAATCCTCTATTCTTTGTTTGGAAAGGCCTACCGAATACTACTCTCTTATGCCCATCGATTTTATGTTACCTAGCAGTACTAGAAAAGAATGAGACAACATGGCACACTCTTTTACCTAAAATCTAGAATTCTCTGGGCTGTATTTTGATTTGTATAATCTCCTGCTTTGTTGATTTGTGTTTGTCGACATTTTTGGTCGATTTAGCGTTTATATAGTGTTGTTTCCTGAAGACACGAGTATATATAGAAAATTTTAACCCTTTTGAAAGTGTTTCAATGGAATGTTAGTCAGGAAATAAAAAGATCAATAATAAAAAACACAGGCACTAGATAAAATGAGTCAAAAAATAAGAATAAGTTGTTGGTTATTTATTAAAGAAATTACGGTCCAAAACATAGGGTGATAGATTTTTCTCTTTCTCCTGCAATAATAGCAAGGATTAGAAAAAAATTGTATTCGAATTTGGAGTACTCCACCACTTTGAATACAGAACAGGGACGCATACTTTCAAATCCATGATATCTAATAAGAAACAGTTATGATTTTCAGTGTTCATAAACTACTCCATACTATCAGATCCAACCACATTTTTATTATTTTTCATTTTATTGTCAAGTTATTTGAAAATCCATTACATTTATTAATAGCAAATATAAAACAATTCATTCTGAAGGTATTCTTTTACATGTTTCAGCACAATTTAAATCCATTAACTTTTCAGCAACAAAAATATCTTCATACTGGAGTATATATTTGCTCTTGTAACTGAGATTTTAGTGCTACCACAACAACAACGTAAACAGTATTGACTTTACAAGTAACCTAAAATGTTTTCTTTTACAAGGACATAAAAATATGACAAAATTATAGAAAAAGAAATGAAACTTGCTTAGATTAGAAAATAAGAAAACCATAACCATAATCATAAGCAAGTTATTGGTTTAAAAGAGCAAAACCATACCACAACTATTGCTAGTGCACATGTAAGCAATTCTGTGTAACATCATAATCACCAACAGTGATCAAAAAATAGCAAAAAATATCGGTACTCAATGGCAACAGCAGTGCACTCAAGAGACAAACATTCTAAAATAGAAATAAAAACTAAATAAGAAAAGGCAAATGGCTGCAGAGGCAAACTTTTATCAAAAACATATAAAAAAATCTCTTAGAAATACTTTGTTGCAAAAGAAAAGAAAAAAAAAAAGACAGAAAAATAACTATAAAATTATAAAAAAAAAAAATATAAAATAAAGAAAAAGTCAAAGTCAAAGAAATTTTAGAAATTCCTGTATCGAAATACATGAACATATGAGTAGTTTTTCCTGTCTGAACAATAATAATATTTAGCTTTTTATTTTTCTTTTGGTTTTGAGGGTCGAGATTTCAAGTGTGTTTTTAGTATAACTTACATGGCGTTGCAATTTATGCACTTGTGACAACTACCACTTTAATGTGTAAAACTAAACTGTTTTTATTATTTTTAAAGGTTTTGCCATAAAACAAATTTCTGTGTCTTTGAAGAGAGAAAGAAAAAAGAAATCATATTTTATGTCCTTTTGGCTGGCATGAGGGCGTATCAAAAAAAAAAAAATATTTGCGAGTTCACAATCATAAATTCATATACTGAGAGTATTGCACCATCTTAATATTTTTTATTTTTATTTTTGTTAGATAATGGTAAGGCTACTAAATTTGTTCAAATTTTAATTCATAGAATAAAAACGTACTAGAGCAGTTTGAAATATTCTGCATTTCGCTGCAAAAGCTTTTTATAAAAGCCTTTATTGAGAGCGCGTTAAATTTTATTTAAATCCAGCAACTCGTTTGTATTGTAACAAGAGTTAGAAAAGGTGCTTTAGTAGTTTTTTATAATAGAAAATTCGTAAGTCGTGGTGTAATGAAATAACTACATAAGAATGGTTTATCGGGTACCTTTCTATGCAACAGTAAAAATTCAGGGACTGAGTTTAATCATGGCCGTATAAGCATTTAAGATGATTCACGTCTGAAAACTGCTACATCGTAAGTCATCATACTTAAGTTGTATGATATGGTGGTTAAATTTTAAGGACGATTTTGAATGGTATGATGAAGAGTGCCGTGAGGCAACTGCAGCAAAGAACGCTGCCTATAGGAGGATTCCACCACTACAAGAGCAACGGTGGAGATGTGCAGAGAAAAGAGGAGGGAAGAAAGACGCCTGTTTAGAAGAAAGAAAAGGGAGCAAGAAAGGCGTGATCGTGAGGAAATCGAGATGTGCAGGAGTAGGAATGATGCTCGAAATTTTTACAAAAAGATAAGGGGTCTTACTACTGGTTTTCATCCCGGAGCAACCTCCTGCAGAGACGAACACGGAAATCTGGTTACAGATGCACAAGGGACACTGAGATTATGAAGATAGCACTTCTCTAATCTACTGCAGGGCGATAAAAACACAATTTCCGCCCCTAGAGATGCTGTGCTGGATCCAATCAATGACGACGACATTGAAATCCCGTCACCCAGCTACGAAGAGGTCAAGGTTGCTATACGGCGACTGAAAGGTAACAAAGCGGCTGGACCTGAGGGTCTGCCCGCTGAGCTCTTTAAATATGGAGGCGATGAGCTGGTTAGGAGCATGCACCAGCTCATTTGCAGAATATGGCTGGAGGAAAGTATGCCCAAAGATTGGGCGATCCCTTATCTTGCGACCTCTTCAATTTCGTCATGTAGAGTGTTTTGCGAAAGGCGGGTGTACATCGAAATGGCACTTTATTTAACAAAAGTGTCCAGCTCCTTGCGTATGCAGACGATATAGACATCATTGGGCATACCAAGCGAGATGTCACCGCAGCCTTTAATGCTATTGAACGAGAGTCTGCAAAAATGGGTCTGGCGGTAAATGAGAGCAAGACGAAGTACATGTTGTCGACGAGTAGGAATGTTGATCGCATCGGCTCCCAGGTTACAGCCGGCAAATATACATTCGATGTGGTCAAGGAGTTCATCTACCTTGGCACCGCCATTACCAGCAAGAATGATGTCAGTCTGGAGATCAAACGAAGAACCACACTGGCCAACAGGTGCTACTACGGTCTCAGTAGGCAGTTTAGTAATAGAGACCTCTCTCGTGCGACGAAATTAACACTCTATAAGTCGCTTATTCTTCCGGTGCTTCTCTATGGTGCGAAAGCATGGACGCTGTTTTGTGCCGATGCAGCAGTCTTGGGAGTGTTCGAGAGAAAAGTTCTTCGTAAGATCTTTGGTCCTCTAAGGCATGGCGATGAGTTTCGCATTAGAACCAATCATGAGCTGTATGAGCTCCTCGGCGATGTGGCCGTTGTTCAGCGCATTAACATCCAGCGGCTACGCTGGCTCGGCCATATTGTTCGGATGGATGAATCTGCTCCAGCGAGAAAAGTTTTCGATGCGAAGGTCACCGGACGTCGGCGTAGAGGACGACCGTGTTTACGTTGGCAGGACCAAGTTGATGAAGCCCTGTCATCAATTGGTGTGACCAACTGGAGAAGGCGCGCGATTAGCAGAGACGCCTGGAGACTAGTGTTAAGGCAGGCCGAAACCCGTTAACGGGTTGTTATGGCCATCTAAGTAAGTAAGTAAGATTTTGAATGTGAACCACACCTAAACATCAAGTCTTTTTCTGTATTTCATTTGACATTTCTCAATTTCAGACTAACTCAATTTGTACCATGGAATAATACACAATCGAGAAACGCGTTAAAGTTGTTCAGGCCTATTATGAAAATGGGCGTTCAAATCAAAATTCATATGGTGGATATTTATTTTACATTAGGAATTACAGAAAAAAAGCTTTAAAATATAGGTTTCGTATTTTACAACAAAAAACACATGCCAATGAAAATTTCTCAGCTCGGTTGTTTTTTAAGAAAAATGGAATTGATTTTAAGCACAATTTCATAATAAAGACAAGGCAATAATCCAAATAAATGATCTTTAGATATGGAAATGCACTAAAGAAAGAAAAAACCAGCTGATCACAGATCATGACAATGGGTTTGTAAAATTACTAAAGTTCTTATTAATTGAATATCTTCCAATATCCTCCAACACGAAAAACAATTCGGGATATCATTACAACCATTTGGATCAATAGAACTTTAAAATAAAAAAAAAACACAAAAGTTATACTTTTTCACAAAAGATTGTCACAAAAGTGTATAAAATGCTTGACCATTTCGGCTTATTGTCAGTCATAAAAAAATCTATGCTAGGTTAGGTTAGGTTAAGTTGGGTTAAACTCAGCAGCCGCTTATAGGCAAAGCACACTTGGGTCATATAATGATAGCACTAAATTCAATTAAACATGCCTACAATCATGGGCTGTTCTCCAATAAACACCATAATCTCACGAACTTGTGAATTTTATTCAAATCTGCTCCAGATAAACAGGATCGGCCAATAAATCCAGGGCGACAAACATTCTTGTTTTCAGGTCTCCCTGTGCGGGACAATGACAGAGAGAATATTCCATTGTTTCCTCTACTTCGTCGTCATTACAGCTTCTGCAGAAGTGATTATGAGCTATTTTCAACTTGAGGGTGTGAGTGCCAATGGGCCAATGATCAGTTATCACTGCTATAAGTTTTTTGAGATGGACTCTGTATAGATTTATAGCCAACTCGTTCTACTCATAAACATGTTAAGCCAGATTTTACTGTTGACTAAACAAGTTGGTTCATTCTTCCATCCTCCAGAGATACCCGATATTCACGGAAATGGTTAGGTGTGATGTAAACACCCTCAAGGGTCTTAATCGCTACTTTACTATCAACAAAAATGTGATATTCTTATCCGATATACTTCCATACTAGAACTGAGCAGAGGCTTTTCTAATAACCATTATTTTAGCCTAATTGATGCTACAATTATCTGCTAGCCTAAGTAGAAATCTGAGATTCATCCATGCTAACATAAATCTTATCTCAAATAAAAAAGATTTAATTGCAGCTGCAAAAAATTATTCTTAGGAGCTTCAAAAAATGAATAGAGGCAATGAAAAGAGTTGCTAGAAAAACTCTGAAATTTCAGGGGCCTATATTCAAAGAAGATTTCGAACTGCCCTTGTAGTATTTCATAAAATGAAAAAGCGAAATTAAAAGAAGTATAATATCAATTTATAAATATATAAGAATAATAATCTACCAGTTAAATAGAAAAAAAACCTTAAGGATACGTTGCACAGAAAAATTATCCAGCGAATGCATACGGGTCTTAGAGTATTGCTACTGGACCAATACTTTTATACCATCCGACGCAGTAGGCTTCTTATATTAGGATCGGCAAGTTCCCTCTTGATACCATGGACTCAAAGAAATATACTAAACCTAGTTACTGAAAGTCTTTCCACTTTACACTGCCGTTAATACATATGAAAATCAAGAAATTTTACTTATACTTATACATAAAATTGGTGGACTTTAATTGGAAGCTTGTATCAAAAAAGTAGTTTGAAAAAATTTAAAAAAAATTTAAAATTTTAAATTTAACGGACATTTCATGCCTACATAAACATAGTTGAGTTAAGCTGCAGTTTGTAGAAAATAATTATTTTCGTTAACTAAACGAGAGAATTTTAAGTGAAATTTCTCTTTGGGGAAAATATATTTAAGGTAATTAAGCGAGTAACGCAGTTAAGCGAAAGTTAATTAACCGTTGAATTTTATTAGGAAATGATAAGAAGAAATATGGGTATTTAGAAATTGAAGTAAATGAGCGTGAAACTCAATTAAGCCTGGGGCAATTATCCGGGGGATACTGTATCATCATTACGCTTATAGAGCTCAGTATCGATGATAGAATATTAGATATTATTTTAAAATGTTAAATTCCATATCTTTTGTAAGTTATTTTGCCCACATTTTATTTATTGAATAAAATTTGTTGTGTTTTATTTTTATAAAAATACCCAATAATGTTTTTATTAACGACGAACAAAGTTTTTATTGACTACTGAGTTTAAAGCTATAAATATTTTTGTGTTAATTTTAAAGCTGTTTTTACGATAATATGTAAAAAAAATTATAAAAATAAAATTTGAATTTACAATATCTCAAGAAAAAAAAAAAAAAAAACTTAAATCCTGAATCTGTTTTTTAACAGCCGAGAAGCTGTCAATGTTATCACGAAAAACCTTGTTTGATATTTTCTCTCATATTAACCAACGTTAAAAGTTTTCAGTAATTTTAGCTGCTTAATGGCTTTTCTTTACTCGTGAAAATTTTTTTGCATCTCCTTTTTTTACTCTGGTTTTTCTTATTTCTTTTATGAATGTTAGGCAAGTATACGTTTCGAATTTTTGTTTGAACAAAATTTGTTTTTTTTTTTCCGAAACATATAAAAAATGACGTTTTTCATTGTTTAAACATAAGCTCATTGAGTATTAATGAAGAGGTTTTGAGTTTCCCTCGGCTAGGCTAGAAAGACTATTGGTTACTTCTTTATTATGCGCTTGTATCATATTCGAAAAAAAATATGAATAGAAAATATTCTGCGAGCTATTATTGTTTTGGGATTTTAAGTTTTTTTTTTCTTTATGATTATGACTTTATTGTATAAGCATATACAGTTTTTGTTGCTCTAAATGAAATATTTTTAAAGTTCTTACAATAATTTTCTTCAACATTTAGATTTTGTTCTTTCTAGCATTTGATTATCACTGTTCAGATTTATCGAGAATATTTATAAGAGTTGCTAAATGTACTATGTACCTCTATTAAGATGTACACAAATGATTCGAATTAATAAAAAAAAGTTAATTTTAGTAAAAAAAATAATATGAAAATATTTATTTCACTTATCGCGTTTTATATTCTACGCAAAAATTGTAGCATTTTATTATTTCACTATCAAAATATAAAACGATTTCGTTTTATTTTAAAACAAAATAAAGCCAGATTAATTCTAAGATTGACCGTATATAGAAGCGGGAGCTGTTAGCACAAATTTCATTATTACTTTTATTCTTAAATTTCTGGCACTTTAAGTTTAAGGCCATATTTTTGGCAACTTTAAAAAAAATTTTTAAAAAACTCAACTGTTTTTGATAAAAACCTGGTCTGTTCTTATTCGACTTTCCAAAATATATCTCGTGTATATTTTTTAAGCATGTTTTTACAAATATACTACACTGCACTGCGACAAGTAAGGACTGATGCGACAATTTTTCACATCAACATCTATTTCGAAAAGGAGTTAGCGACTGATTATGAGTATTATGCTATGGGAGACCTTTCAACATAATGCATTCACTATTGGGAGGTTGTATTAAGCTGTAGGTTAATTTAAACGATTCTAAAAATATAAAATATAAAACAGAATCGAAACACAATTACTGATACTTCAAACCTATTAATTTTTTATTAGCTTTTGTTTTTTAAATAAATGTTTAAAAATAATGTAAAAATACGAAAAAACGTATACTTAATAGTAAATTTCTTTCCAAGTAGTTGTTACTTATACCATGATTATGATTTTCTCTGTACAGAATCTATTAGTATTTATACGATTAGATCATGGCTGGTCGTAAAGAGAAAACGAGACATAATATTTTCCATCAACTGTATATATGCTGTAAAATTATGAAAAATTATATAAAATATGCGGTGAAAAAATAAAAAGTTTGAAAAACGATTGATCAGGAGATCAGGAAAATAGAAGATAAAAGCTAAAAACCTACTCAGTGAAGGCACTCACCGCAATCAACATACAACGATGGGGCAATTGTTGTTGATCATTCAATGGTAAAGATATAACACTGTCCTTTGAATAATCAATTCACAGCAATTTGTCTCATTCCAAAGGCGCTTAATATATTAAAAAAAAAACAAAATATATGTTTTGTTGTCATAATGTACTATCTTTTTCACAAAAATTCCAATACAATATACAGCATTTAGTAGAGGTTTACTCCTAAGTATTGGTTTTAATAAAAAAAAAAAAAATTAAGTATGAACACAGGTTTTAGATGAAGTGGATTTAAAGTTTGTTTTAACTTTAAAATATTAACATAAAAAAATATTTGGAAATAAAGCCTAGTTGTTGGTTTATTAAATGAATTGTTATCATCTAGAAAATCATACAAATTGCTGTTAAAAAAAGAGAATCTTGAAAAATGTTATATTCTAAAAAATTAATGAAACAGCAACAACTAGCAAATGCTTACAAAAAAAGAAGTTTCTAAACGGAACTCAATGATTTTATTAGCTGGGAGATGACATAAAATAAAGCTTTTGTTTTTCTCTTGGCATGTTTTTTTACATATAAAACTTGATTTCTGTTGTTCTAAAATAATTGTTTACAAAATTTAAAATAATTTTAGGTTGAAAACTTATATCAAAAAGAGTTTTTTTCTGTGCACTAGAGTGGCTGGCGCATAAAGAAAATAAAGTTGTGCTAGTCACACAGCAAATATTAAAGGGTATGTAAAAGAATTTCAAAAATAAGTTTCGTATTTTTTTGCCATTTTACCGTTCTTTAAGTAATTTGTTTAATATGCTGCCAATTCAGTCTCATCTTAACATTTTCATATCACTGTGGATGTCTCTGTTAGTTTGCTTGAGATCTATCTCTAATAGAAAATTTTTGCTGGTACCAGCATTATGGTCTCGCTTTAATACCGTATACATATAATAATATAGGGGTTTTCATATACTACCTAAGTGAGAACTATTATTTTTTGTTACCGATAAACACGACCAATCAAAAGAGGTCTAAATAAGAAAGGAGAAAAAGGAATATTTATGAATTTAAACTTAAAAAAAAAAAAAAAAAATTATTTCGGCTACAAAAAAAAAAAAAAAAAATATTCCTTCACGGAATATGCGGTCCATTATTTTTTATGTCTGTAAAGGCAAGCGACAAACACATAGGTGAACCAAGTTTATATCTTCGATGGAATTAAAGAACGCTGTAACTGACAAAACCTAAAATGTTCACCAGAGTCAAAAAACTTATATAAAAGTAAAACAAATACACTGGTATTTTTCACTTCGCAGACGGCGTAAGTGAATTTATTTTCATCGTAGAAATCTGGGACCTGGACCAATCGACGCGTCTTTTTTTTTTACATAATGCAAAAAACGTATTTTCGATTTTTTGTCAGTTACAGCGTTCTTTAATTCCATTGACGATATCATGAAAACGCAACGAAATATATTTTCAATATCAATATAGTGGACTTTATTGAAAATACATTTTATGAAGTTAATGTTTAAATATAATTTCTGCCATGTATCCGCTACTGCTGGCACGTAAAAATCACATTCTGGAGCACCAATTTTCAAAAAATATTCGCTGCATTTTCGGCCGTATTTCACCGATAATTCTTCCAAGGTTGATGTGTTTAATTGTTTGCGGTTTATCGACGTAGACAAGTGTCTTAACATAACCTAAAAAAAATTAATAAATGGGGTTAAATCACACGATGTTGGTAGCGAATTAATTGGGCCATTACGTGAAATTATGCTTTCATCAAAAGTTTCTTTAAATAAATTAATTGTAGAGCCCGCTGTGTGGCATCTGGCTGTGTTCTGTTCGAATTACATATCAGCAAGATTCATGCCATGTAATTGAGGTACGAAAAAATTTCGAATCATGCTCCCATACCATTCACCATTGGCAGTAACTTTCTTACCATCATCGTTTTAAAATACATTAGGGCCAACGAGTCCGCCGGCCTATAAAATGCACTAAACAGTAATTTTCTGTGGATGTAATGGTGTTTCGACAAAAGTCTAAGGATTCTCCCCACTCCAAATGTAGCAATTCTGGTTATTGACGTACCCATTCAACCAGAAATGGGCTTCGGCAGAAAATAAAAATTTTAATGGAAATTCAGAGTCGACACCAATAGAATAGAACATTTATTTTGAAAAAAATTTCAACAATTTTCACACGTTACTCTGGTGTAAGTCGATTCATATTGAAATTTCAAAGCAAACATAACAAAAAGCGATTATCAGCTGCTAGGTGGGTGATCCAATAAAGCAGTGATACCAACTCAAAGTTGTGACACTCTATAAAAACACTCTGCATATTTGTATTAGCCATGCTCTAAATAGGCTCTCCAATACTAGCCCCTTAAGAAAATTTATTAAGAGATTAAGGTTCCTACTTCTTATGTTCTGAAAAACGGATTCGAGTGAAATTGAAAACGAATAAAATTTCAAACTGCTGTATTTTTAAAATTTTCAACTGTTTTGATTATTTTTTCTATTTAGTCGCTATAACTATAAAATAATTCGCGCATTTAAGTTTTATTTTTCTTTTAAAAGACTCTCGTCTACAATTTCCCTCGAATTCGTTTTTCAGAACACACCAGAATGTAAAATTTTTTAATTTAAAATATCATTATAACCATTCACAACTGCAACTTTACTAAAGTCTGTCTCTGCTCATCTTATTTATAATTAACTTCATATCATTAATAAAATTGATGTTGTCTCAAGAGTTCAAAATAATGAAATAAAAAGCTGGATATATGAAATAATCACATGCAATCATACATTCCCCAATGCAATATTCGTATAGTGTTGCAGATTTCCAACTAATATTAATCATAACTTGAAGCATTAAAAAATATGTGCAATGACACAACGCATACATTTAAACAAAGCATATATATTAGGATTTGTTTCTTTTTTAATTTTTCCTTTTTTTGTTTTTTGTTTGTTTTTTGAACAACAATCAGTTATACAATATCGTTCTGTTTTCTTCTGTAGGTTGGAATATGTTGTTTAGAAAAGAAGAAGAAGAAAAAAAAAAGAAAACTTTTAATTAGCGTTGGAAAGTTTTTCAATTAACAACACCTGCAAACTATTTATTTTCCAAGCATACAGCTAAAACAACAAAAAACAGGAAAAACAACATTGATGGCAATAACACCATCATCTATGGCAGCAACATTTTAAATCATAGAGGTAACTTGTACAAGAATGCGTAGCAAACATTTTCAACATGAATAATAATCACAACAGAGAAAACTTGAAAAAAAAAAAATATCCAAAAAAAAAAAGAAAGAAATTGCAATACTGAAAACAGTTATAGCAATAAAAAAATCAAACGAACGGAGCATAACATGTTTTTAAAAAAGCGTTACGAAAATAAAATGAAAATTGCGAAACAAGAAAGAATAACAATGACAGTAATATAACAGTTGAATTAAAAATTCAGTTTGTTGTTAAAATTACAAGTGAAAAGAAAGAGTATTTGAGAGAAGAAGATTTATAAAGTTTCTAAAATAATATTGCACTTATTCAAAAATACTGTGTTAACTCAAAATATAGTTTTGTTTAATCTTTTTGATACAAATTAATACATAAAATTCATGCGTATGATAGAATATTACCATTCTTCTGACTTCTCTTCCTGTATAAAAGAATATCTTTTGACATGTTTCCTCTTCAAGTAGTTTATTTTGTTTTTAAATCAAATAAATCAAGTGGTTAGAGCGCTTGCTTAGAACACCAAGCAGCCCAGGTTGGAGCCTCAGCACTGGAGAATATGAAGAACCAAAAACTTGTGCGGCATTTTCAAAGTTTTAAAATAAATTAAAATATATAAAAGGTTTCCCCAACCACAAAGAAGTCCATACCAAAGAAAGCCGCCCCCTAACATTCCATTCGAGCTATCATATGAATGATCAGGAAAAAGCGCCACGTACTGAGTAAACATACATACATACATAATTCGCAATTACAACCCTGTGTCAGGATTACGGCCTAGCTTCTCGTAGCACTCATGTTGTGTTTGTTGATCTTTATCCATGAGTACCGAAACCTACTATTTTAAAGTCGACTACGAACGACAGATTTGAGAAGCTTTTTCATGGTAATCAATTACTCTCAGCTATTTTGCCAGAGGACTGCCGTGAGGTAGTCGCTGAAATAAAAGATAATTTTTCCATATTTCTTTTTTCAAGATGTCAGAGCTGAGATTTGAACCTGTCGCTATCGTCTTGGTGAGCCAATACACTAACCACTAGACCACGACGAGTACTGGGTAAAGAGGCTGAATTAAAAGTATGGATTAAAACCTATGAAAACAACTTAGCCAAGATCAACACCACTTCACAACACATAAAAATTAACATCAACAGATGGGTGAAGGTATAACATTGGTCTTTGATTGATCAACTGACAGAAACTAGTCCCAATAAAAGGTACACACTTTAGAAAATCTATCTTTCTAAATTCCTATACAATACATAGCAGCCCCCTCTCTATTGGCATTATGAAAAAAATAAGTATTAAACGGCTGACTCTAACAACAATTTTTTTTTTTTTTTTTGTAAAAAAGCTAACTTTACAAACATTACATAAAGTTTAAGACAGCTTTAATATCTTCTGAAAACGTATAAGGTTTTGAGCAATTGCGATTTATCAATGTGTAGGTATCTGTTAGAATAAAATCTATTAGATGTCCATTGAATAAATAAAATTTGTTTAATTGCCATTTAAATATACTCGCATTGCAGTGAATGGTTTGCTTTAACCAACGCTCTTAATTTTTAGTTTCTTATTTGAAGAACTAAATTAAAATCTTAATTGTTTTTTCACATTTACAAATAAAAATTTCAGAGTTTTAATTCAATTTTAAGAGCAGAATCAATTTTTTTAAAACTGAATAAAATATATTCAAGCTTTTGGGGGATGCATGGTAGTAGATAGTCTAACCTACTTAGCGAAGGCACACACCACAATCATCATGCAGCAATGGGGCAAGTGCTGTTCGTTATTCACGGCTAAAGTAATAGTGGCCTTTTTATGATCAGTACACAGCAATTTGTCTCATTCCTAAGGCGCTTAATAATATAAGAAAAATAAATTGTCCTTTCGGCAAAAGTGCCAAAAAAAAAAAAAAAAAAAAATGCAGAGCAACAGTAAAGGTTTACCCCTAAATATGGGTTCAATAAAAAAAGGACTTTTGTAATCTTATTTTCTGATTTTACCCATTTTATATGTTACTAACTTGCATGAAACTTCCAAAGTGAGGCGTTCTTGTAAGATCTGTTAACATTTACATGGCAAGTTTGGTTGTATATTTGACAAAACATAAAACACTTTTTCATATTTTACACAAGCCTAATAACACCATACATGTGTATTTGGATTATTAATTTTTTAAGTTTTTTAATGTCAAGCCATACTCTATTTGTGTCAAACTCTTGAGCCAAAAAACTGATCCAGTTGAGTTTTGCAGTACTCATCAAGTAACAATTGTTGGCAGGCTTTATAATAGAAGATAATCAGAAAATGCATAGTTTCAGGTTATGCCAAGTCATGTAATATTTGCAGTCTGGGATGATTATAATAAAAAATACCACATCTTTTCTGTTGAAGAATTTTTACAATTTAAATTGATTTGCATACTACAGTCATATTGGTTGTTGACAGTAAGGATTAGTGAAACATAATATGCTGCAACAGTTTAAAATTTGCTATTATTTTCCAACATTATCTCCAATATCATTGTAATCTATTTTTTCTCCCCTAACTTAAACTTTACTGTGCGGATTTCTTGGCGTTGATTGCTGTTGGATTATTCAGTGGTGTAGGTATAACACTGGTCATTGGATAATCAATTAACAGCAACAAATTTCTCTACGGTTCGCATTTTTAAAGTACGAATTTTATTTTTTTTTCTGACAGATATCAGATACGATTTCTCTCTTCCACTCATATTTTCCCAGACCAGCACAATGGACTGCATTAGTAAAGATCATCGCCTGAGTGTTGGCCTAATAAAAAAAAGGTTCCACCAGACATACAACATTACATTTCTTTGGTACCACTTATGTTCTAGCAAAGAAGTTCATAATGGACGAAGAGCAAAATAGACTTTTGTTGGAGGATAATGTGACTATGAGGATTTGGTTGATATACTAGAAAAAGAAAGTGATACAGAACAAGAGAACGATTAGGAGTGTGAACTGGAAGTTTTTCCTACCTCTAGTAGCTTTTACATAGGCAAAGCCAACAAAACAAAATGGATAAAAAATATTAATTCAACAAAAGTAAGAACACGTTCCAAGAATTTAGTTACTCAACTTTCTGATGTAAAAGGCGATGCTAAAAGGTTAAAGAATAAGGGACTGATATAGAATTTATTCTTCTCTGATGAAATAATATGCTTGTTTTTAATAGAAAGAGATTTTTGCCGACGTTCTTTGATCTCTTAAGAATTTAAATATATTTTACAAAGACTGAAATAAAACAAATGTTAGTCATAAATAAAAACGTAATTTTCTTCAAAGCTTTTGTTTAAATTACTAAAAACATACATTGCTAACAGTAAATGGGGTTTTATTAAAATCTTTTCAACTAATCTAAGTTTTGTGGGCTCTGCAATCATCGGTCTGATAGACCAGAAGCGAGTATACGTGTTTCATATTTTAACTTGAGTATAGGAAGGTTAATAAAATATAACCTTTTACGTAATCCATTTTATTTACATTACAGTTTCAGTTTGATAAGCTTACATTGTAAATATATTTTAAAATTTTAATTTTTATTCAATTTTCTGTTTAATAAATATTTTACCAGGAAAATAATAGTGCTACTGCATTCTGCAGCTCTTGTATATTTTTTGAATAAAATGCTACAGTATAAACTCAAATAAGAGGGTTACAAAAACAAAAGAAAATCTTTACTGTGTTTTTATTAAAAAATTTATTTTAATTTTATTTGCTACAACAACATTGACAAATTTTCATTAACAACATAATTACATACAAAACTACATCCCTATGGCTTATTCTATTACATTAGTTAAATCAAAACAACAAAATTTACAAAATACTCAGCCTCCAATTACTTATTTTATACTAAAGGTCAAGGCAAAAACCCTTTTGACATCTCATTATAAATGAAATGAATAAAAACTAAATACTCAGAAAAACTTACAAAAACTAAATTCATAAATTTATTTATTTTAGTTTATGCTCTCTGTTAAATGCTCTATTATAAACATCAAGAACACTTATTTCCTTGAACTTCTTCTAGTTCTATGGTCATAAAATATGAAAAATTATTAGATTTCTACTCCACTTAATATTGTGATCACATTTTAAATTTACAAAAATAAAAAGAAAAACTAAAAATTGTTAACAATTGCATTATATTACTTACGGTAGTGCTGTATAAATCATACAAGTAACTGTATAGAGATGAAGAAGAAGAAGAAAAAATATATGAAATAAAAAGGAAACTTAACAGAAAAAACAACAACATTAATTTGCTTTTTATATTAACTCTCAAATATATGAGTTGAAGGAAAGACATCACTACCATCAATGTTTGTGGTATGTACTTATGTGTGTTTTATTTAAAAGAAAAGTTGATAGAAACAAATTATATAATAACGTCATATAAATTTCTTTTATAACATAAGGGCGTCCATAGCAGAGAAGTTTTATAAATATTTAAATCACATGAAAATTTATGAAAACGCTCTTGGTTAGCAGGTAACAATGCAACAATTTACTTCTTTTGTGTGCATTACAAGTCATAAGGAAATTGTTGAGGCAAACTTAACACTTTCTGAAGCAAAGGTGTATGTAAAAGTTTAATAAATTTCACCTAAAAAATGGCAGTGGTCTAGTGGTTAGTGTGATGGCTTACTAACACATGAGCCCAGGATTCAACCCCAGCTCTAACATCTTGAAAAAAAAAAAAGAAATATGAAAAAGAAAGTTTCTTTCGCAACCATTTTATATATACACTTCAAGAAAGAACCAGAATAAAAAAACATCGATAAATTTTCAAATACGGAGCATATCACTTAATTGCTTTAGAAAATTCCGTATCATAGGATTTTTGTCAAACTGAAGACGTGATTGACGAGAGCATTCAGAGAAGGGTTTTTCTTCAGTTCCTCGCCGTGTAAATGTTCACGGTTAATTTACTTGGTTTTACTCATAAATGATTATTTTTAGGTGAATAGTGGTCTGAATTTGAAACAACTAGAGGAATTTTTCGCTTGTACTACGTTGCTACCGCTGTATAAATATCATCTTTATATTATCTCTTATATTGTATAATACACAATGTTTTATATTATTCCTTACCACGCTAGGATGAAATTGTTTTTGAAAATAATAAACGGCAATATTTAAAATTAATTTATCACATATATATTATTTCAAAAGCACTTTTTTTGTCGGTTGCAAATATCTCCCATACCACCGTATCAAATTTAATGAGTGATATCTCATTTTAAAGCTTATTTCTAACACTCATGACGAAAAATAATTATAAATTGAATAATTAATATTTTCATTGATAGAAATTATATTTTATATAGAACTGCATGAAAATACTGTTGTCATTATGATTATATGTTTTTGTTCAAGTGTGGTAATAGAGGGTCGCTTAATAGTAATGCATTCTGGCAATACCGCTATTTGCTATAAAAAGCTGTTTTGGCAGTACTTTGTAGTAGTTGTACGTTTAAAGATATTTTTGTTTGTATTAAGGATTCGTACGGGCAAAAAGTTAACCATGATCATGTTATTACCTCTAACATTGTGTTCATAGAAGTTTTATAAAAGCATTTAAACATACATATGTATGTATGTATGTTTGTAAGTATGTATGATATATTATGATTTCTAATATTTTTATACTTTTAATAAAATGTATTGAAGTTACTAAAATTTCTATTAATTATTTTAATTTTATATTACAAAAATGACAACTAACGGTGCAAAATATTCGCACGGGTCATCTAGTTAACTTTAAATAATAAACCAAAATGTACTCTGCATGTGTTATTGCGTTTATGCGAACGAAAATATTCGTTTTCCGACTATTTCTGGGTACAAATAAACATTTTTTGCTGGAAAACTTAAATTTTAGAAGAATAATTAGTGTCGTTAGTAGTCATCGTGGTCTAGTGATTAGTGTGTTAACTTACTGAGATGATAGCTCGGGGTCAAACCTCAAGTCTAACATTTTTTTTCAGCGACTACCTCCAAGAAGGTTTTGGAAAAAGCTTTGATTGCCATGAAAAAGCTTCTCAAGTCTGTTGTTCGGAGACGAGCTTAACTCTAGGAGTGCTGCTAGAAGCTAGGCCCTAACTCTGAAACAGGGTGGTAATGGCCAATTATGCATGTTTGTATGTAATTAGTATCGCTTAGTTTTCCTAATTAAGTTTTGTTAATGTAATTATTTTGTTTTTATTTAAATGTGTAAATAGAAGTTCATGTGTAAAGTTTTTTTTTTGTTTCGTCTCATTTTTGACATTTAATAGAATCCATTAAAATCTTAATTGATACAATTAGAATTACTATTCTGTTAATATTGTGTTATTATGATTTGAGAAAAATTTCACCTTAAACGATTTAATTAGATCGAAGTTAAATTCTATTAAGAATTTAAATTTTTTGGAATTATTTTTTTGATAGTCAAAGGAAAAAATGATATCATGGAAGGAATAGTACACAAGTCAAACTGAACATGTTTTCGAACCTAGCTGAAATATTTTCATCAGGGTTTTTCTGTACCAATTCATAATAAACATCAACTATTTAATTGGCACTTGTTGTAGAAATGTTTTGCTTTCCTACATACATACATACATACATAATTGGCCATTACAACCCTGTGTCAGGATTACGGCCTAGCTTCTCGCAGCACTCATGTTGTGTGTGTTAATTTTTTCCCATGAGTACTGAGGACCTACAGTTTAAAGTCGACTCCGAACGACAGATTTGAGAAGCTTTTTCATGGCAATTAATTACTCCCAGAGTTTTTGCCAGAAGACTGCTGAGAGGTAGTCGCCGAAAGAAATAATTGTTTCATATTTCTTTTTTTAAAGATGTCGGAGCTGAGATTTGAACCCAGCACTATCGTCTTCGTAAGCCAACACACTAACCACTAGACCACGGCGACTACTTATTATATTTTATTTACATGTACGACTGTATTCGTGGTGGTAGCTTATTTTCGTATTTGAAATCAGCTTTTCAGTTTTTTGTGTCTTATGAAATCCTTTGTTATAAATATTTTGCAGATAAAATGTTTTGTGTCGATTTAGTCTAAGGAAACTGGATTATGAAATTATTAAAAATATTTCCTTATTTAGGATTAACAAAGTAAACTCTAATAATTATATTAATGGCTTATTGGGATGGTAAAGTTAACACCATCTCTAATAGAGATATCTCGTTCTATTTGATATTTTATTTTTGAGATCTTACTTTCTTTTATTAAACAATATTTATTAGAATTTTCTAACCCTTTGATTACGGTACACTTCTTTAGAGCATATGTGATTCTTTCTCTATAAATAAAGATTTTAAATAAAATTTTAAAATTTTGTTTGAGAAAATTTGAATCCTAATATATAAAAAGTATAAGAACATTAGTGCAGTGCTTTGTTAAGGCGGATGATGATTTTTGCAGGATCTCAAACTACTGATTATTAAATTAAAAATAAACTTGACTGTAGTCTTGAAAAAAGTAATTTCTTATTTTTTTAAATATATTTTAATATTTACTTTGATATACAAATTAATTTTTTTTTTGCATTATTTTATGAAAAGATTTATTTTTAGTGTTTAATTTTCCATTGGACAAAAATGTTTGAATAAAACCAGAGTAAGTAAAAACGCAGCGCAGCGCCGCTCTTTTGGCTCTTTTTTGCTCTTTGCGCAAAGAGCAGAGCAAACTTTTTGTTGCTCTTGCTCTGCGCCATTTTTATTTGCTCTGCGCATTACAAGCGCTGCGCGTAGAAGGCGCATTTGGATTTTGAGCTTTCTTGCGCTACTCTTTTTTTTTGCGCAATGCGCAAAAGAGCTAAAAGAGTACGCAATTGCGCATTGCTCATTTACTGTGGTGTAAAATACAGTTGAAGTTAGTAATTTTAATATGAAAAAAGAAGAAATAATTAAATATAAATATAATTTATATTAGTATTTTCATATACTTTAGAGTAAAATAATAAAACAATTTTTTCTTTTTTATATTAAACTGCTGGAGCCTTATTCTGTAATTCTCTTAAGCTAAAATGCTAAAATTTTGGGTTTTTGAAACAGACTGGGGGTTACAATATATAAAATTAAAAAGTGTAGAGGTAATAGGCATGAAGTTTTCAAATTACAATAAGCGTTCAAGAATTCTATTCGTAGCCAAAAAGTCCTAAATCTAGTTTATATATTTTTAGCGATAGAGGTTTAGCTTAGGAGAGTTACAGAATAAGGCCTTTGTTTATTTTTTTCTTCACGCACATAAATTAGTACAACAAAATTGTTTCTGAAAATCACACGCGAATATATGCATTCAAATTTTTTCTAAAATTTTTTCTATGTATACATACATATGTGAAGAATGAGTGAAAAAAAAATTTTATTTTCTTCATGCAAATAAAGAAGTATTATAATTTTTTTCTTCTTAAAAGCACGCGAATGTCCCCATTCATCTTTTTTAAGAATATTTATTATGGAAATTTCCATCAGTAATACTGCATAAAGTGATTTTCTGTAACGCAATGATTGACTGCACGTAACAATTTTTTCGAATGGCAAATTAAAAAAATTTGTTGCTGACATGACACTGTAGATATAAAAAGCGCATGCGTAAAAGCGCTACTCATTTTGCTCAATGTGCAGAGCAAAGCACCAAATAAAAAATTTAAATGCGCATAGCGCAAAAGGCAGCGCTTACAAAAAAGAGCAAGAGCCAAAAGAGCAAACAACTGCTCTTTTTTATCTGCTCCGCTCTTTGCGCATGCGCAATTTTTCGAGGCGCAAGAAAAGAGTGCGCTATGCGCAATGAGCAAAAGAGCGAGCAAATTCTTACTCTGAATAAAACCATAGCTTATAGGTTTTTAAAATAAAGAAATGGATTTAAATTGAATTGTTTTTTTTTCTTTTTTTATTTAAAACAGTATTCACTGAAAACACAAAAAAATTTTTTCGAATTTTTAAAATTTTAAAATTTTCAAAATCACTTATTATATTTCTTTAGCCAAAATAAAATAATTTTCTTTTGAAATGATGCGGAATTGTTTCGTTTTTTATTAGCCACAAGAAACAATTGCCGAATTTATAAACTTTTGTAAACATCTAGTGTATCATTGTATTCATAAACGTTGTGTCTAAAACGTCAAAAATTACATAAGAAGGAAAGCATTCTTCACAAATAAATAAATGTATTTTTAGTTATATTTTTATCACTTTATCAACATTCATTTCATTTTTATATCTAGACTTCGTCATATTTATCTTTTAAATAAATTCGCTGCTGACAATGAAAAAATTTTTTGTATTTTTCTTCTTCTTTCCACCATACAGTCATAGCTTAGAAACCAATACAACTTTTTTTTTAAGATCAATACTCAGGACTAAACTGCATGAGACAGAAGATAGATAGAAAAATTTTTTTATTTTATTTTTTTTATTGATCGATATATACCAATGAGACAAGTTGCTATCAGTTGATCAGTGTTGTACCTTCACCCTTGAATGATAAACAGCAATTGCCCTATTTGTTGGTGGATGTTAATAGTGAGTGGTGACCATCTTCACTTATTAGGTTAGATGTTATCTTCACAGAAGGTGGCGCTGTACTCCTGATCATTCGTTTCTGGTGCAATAGACTGGAGATATGTCAAGGAACGGTTTTTGTTGCAGATGGACACCTTATAGAAGGGATGAGGAACCTCTTATTTTTAATTTATAATTTAGAAAAATCGCAAATTTGATTTTATAATTTTTGTCCTTAGCTAAGATTGAATCTCGGTGGTTTGAGTTTCTGTGCGAACGCTCTAACCACTAAGCCACGACCCCCCCACAATGAAACACAATTGTTTGAGTGTATAGAATTTTTCATGATAAATACCAACAAGAAACATACACTGTTCTAGTGTAAGGCAACAATACAACGATGCAAGAGCTTTCAAAATGATAGTTGACTAATTTAGTTGTAAGTATCTTATTTGGTCTAAAAGTCTCCGAATTGTTTTCAATAAAAGAATTATGTGTTCTCTTTATAACTTTTAAAAATTTCTTAAATCTTTGTTTAATTCTTTTCTGTTTTTTTGTTTACAATTTTAAAACTTCAAAGCTGCCTTTTGGACTAACTGACGACGTTTAGCCTCAATTGATTTAGTGCCTTTTCTTTTTCTTATAAAAAAGAAAATACAATTAATTTTATACTTCTTCCTTGATTTATACAAAATAATATTCCCTTTCATTATCTTTAAAAATTTATAACTTTTTTTTGAAAGCAATTTAAATTTCATACTAAATACCTTTAAATTTCTGTTTCGAATCCAATTTTCTTATTTGAAAGCTTTACCATATATTTTACTTTCTACAGAAATATGGTGACCACAAGTGGGTTAAATGATGCCTCATATTTAATTTTATACATAAACTATAGTGTACTTGTTTAACTTAAAATAGAGCCAAAGGCTATTAATATTATTTTTTTTCAGTTTTTTAGAAAAAGTCTTTCATTTTCCTTTAGTTTCCTTTATTTTCTTATAATAAATTGTAACAATGACAACCGCAATGAGGTCACATAGCAAGAAATTCAATTGTATTTCTATGCATTATATGGTCAACATATATGGCACATATGGCAAACCAAGTCAAAATCTTTAGTAATTTTCTCAGTTTTGAAGTAAAAAAAAGAATGTATAAAAGAGCTGAAGCTGAGTTAATAGATGAAGCAACATATGCTAATAGCTTTTTAGTTTTTTTTTTTCTTGTTTTTCTTTTAGGAATATGTACCACCTTTTGTATAAGTTATTCTCCTTTTTCCACTTACTTAAATGTTTTCCTTTATTTTTATGGCTTTCTAACCAATAGCTTTCAATAACAATAGCAATTTTAAAATTGTTCATTGCTCGGCCTCCTAGCTGACTTACTTGAAAAAGGATGATGAAAGGAAAAAAAAAATAAATAAAAAGACAAAAAAATAAAAACGAAAATTACCACAACAAACAATAGGAAATTGTATTTATTTTTTTGTTTTTCTTTTTAATGCTTCGTTTGCTGTTGTAGTTGTCTTTGGCTTTGGGTTACCAATTTTTAACCATTTAGCTCCATAGAAATATAGTGAAGTATACTATTGAGACTCAGGCCAAAAGACATACATACGTGTGTATGTATTTGCAAGCCCATATTGTTGAAATGTTTATGTTTGCCACGTATTTCACTCGTTTTTACTTAAACGGGAATAGGAAATTGTTAGCTACATACATAAAATGAATGATGAGATCCAATAAAGCGTTTTTTCTTTTCTGTTTGTATTTTCTTACTGAAAAGTAAATTGGTTCAAGACAAACTAATGAAACTTTAAGAATATATTGTAGATTTTTGAAGTCAATTGACTGTCATATATTATATATTTTACTTGAATGATTGAAAACAATAGCAATGAATTGAATATTTATGAACTTTTTTCAGGAATACCATCTAGCACTAGAAAACTCAGTTGGAGAATACTTAATATTTTAAATTGTTTGAGATAATAAATTTAAGTTACACAACAAGAAATATTACAATAAATTTTGCTCGAATTTAAAATTTTTTTAAAACAATGCAATTTGTTTGATTTCTCAGACTAAAAGGAAAGGTATCCCAACTGAAATTAATGATTTCTTTAAAATTTACTGAGATAATAGAGAAAATAAAAAAGGTCAGCCTGTTTTATTTGATTTTTTCCATAATAATCAGAATTTTATTTGTCTTCTGAAGACCTCATGCATATATAATTTTTGCTTCTGTTTGTTTTTCCAACAAAAATTAGTTGGTTACGTTTAATGAAAAGTTGTACTAAGATAAATTAACAATTGTAAGAGTTTGCTGAAAAACGTTGGCAAGGTATGAATATGCACTTAAAATACTTACATTTAAACTTTTATGAAAGTTCTCGGCCAAACATAATTTTTGCTCCACAGAGCAAGAAAAAAACAATCCAAAGTATAGCGTAAACTGATTTTACTTACATCTAATTTATTTTTAATCCATAAGCTTTTATTTTTCTTGACTTTATTTTTATGATCATTTTGCTTTATTTTTAATTATTTTTTTTTTAATTTAAAAACGCAGCGAAATCAAGGCATAATATGCATAAACATGTAGGCTTTTTAAATATTTTGTTTTACATGAAAAATAATATATTAAAAACAATATATTTAAAAGCGGTAGTAAACATTACACATCGTTCTGCATAAAAACAGTAGAATTCTAGTGGTTGAATACTACACATAGGCTCATTATTACAACTTGCCGTTAGTTAAAGGTAGGATTTTATCACACCGATAAATTGGTTTTTGTTATTACAAATAAATCACTCGAGAATCTTGTTTAAGGTAATCAGTTACCCTCAGCCAGAAGACTGCTAAAAGGTAGCAGCTGAAAGAAATAAATTTTTCACATTTCTTTTTATAAGATGTCAGTAGTAGTAGTGCAATTCAGTAACTTTTAATGATTTTTTTTTTATTAAAACTTAAAGCCACATTAACAATAGCGCGTTTCAGTAACTTCTCGTTAACGCTTGTATATATAATATTTAAGTATATATAAATCAAGTGGCATCTTTACAAGAACGAAAGATAAGTTAACGAAAAAACAGTATGCACGTCAGTTTTCTTACAAACTTTAATTTAAATTTTGTCATATATCCAGCATATTATGACTTCTGTTTATTTCATTTTATTAAATATTGCTTTTTATATAAGTTTTACTATTTTTTCTATAACAAAGCAATGATTTTAGGAAAAATGGTTTTTTAAAATTTTTGTGAATACGGGTCTTGCATATTTTGACATTAAATATTGCCGAATTCACAAGCTTCTGTTTCTTTGTATGTTATATTGAAAAAGTTTTTGTTTTTGGCTTGTGAACACCTAGTTTTATATAGGTTGTATCGAAAATATCAAAAATCACATAAGAAGAAGAAAAGCACTATTCGCAATTAAATAAATGTATATTTTATTTATATTCTATTATTAATATTAACTTCATATTTCTGTTTATGTACTTCGTTATCTTTCAAATAAATTTGCTTCTGACAATAAATAAATTTATAGTCCACGGCAACTTTAGATTTATCCGTTAGTATAGAAAATTATTTGGAGTAATATGAATAGTTAGTTTTTTTTTATCTCTTATCTAGAACAAACTTTATTTAATAGCTTTTATTAAAATTATCCAAAAAAAAAAAAGAGAATCTCCTAATAATTATGTATGAATTTTGTAGCATTTTGAGTGAAGATGAGAGCTAAGTGGCCATTACAACTCGTAAAATATTCGAGTCCATAGTCTTTTTAGAAAAGAAAATTGAAAAGTGGTTCACTCAGTAAACAACCTATAACACGGTGCTACAGTGAAAATATACTTAGAAAGTGACCTAGTGAAAGGCCTAGTGTAGGCCTTATTGAGTAGATCATAAATTAATTTTTAAAAGTTCGGAAACACCCTCAAATTTCGGAGTTATTCCGAAAAAACTATTTTCGGGTAGGTTCGAGTACTTATGAACACGTAACTCAGTTGATTTTATTCCGATATTCAATTTTTAAACGGTTTTAGAAAGAAGAAATATGTGCCTTTTTAAATAAGTACACATTTTGGTATATATATATTTAATTTTTGTAGTGTTATTTTTAATTATAAAAAAAATTAAATTAAAAATTAATTTATGATCTATTCAATAAGGCCTGCAACTTACACTAGGTCACTTTCCAAGTATAAAAAAAAGTTGCTCATTTGTAGCATTTTTTTATTTTAACATTTTAACATTTATTTAAAATTTTCTTTAAATTAAAAGGTAGAGACATAAAAAAAGTTATGTAGATTGTACAGATATATAGTTTTCTTCAATAGTTAACTTTTTAAATAACTATTTAAGATACTACAATTTGAAACTGTACATGAAAACTGCATTGTAAATATGCGAAATAAGTAATATGTAAATGTGTTTGAATAAATTATTTTACGATGCAGGGTATAATTGTTACGAGTTGTTATATATTTTTCATACAATATTTATTATAAAACTGATTAGAAATTTAATTTTTTTAATTTTAAAATTCTTTTATAAATACGTAACCTTTGTTTTATTATCGGTTTTAAGTGATAGAAAATATTTTGCATATTTTCAAAATTAATTTTTATTTATTTTATTTCTCTTTTCTTTTGCATTGAATTGGAAAAATGCTAATATATATTTATTTTTTACATTTCAAAGCAGTATCTTGTTTTAATTTTAAACATACAATTTTTAATTTTTTTTTTGTTAAACAATTTTTTTGTTCTTTGTTGTTGGTTTTCGAAAAACAGCAGGTGGTGTGTTTCTTTAATTCTGTTTCTTTTTTTTTTCAATTGCACAGCAATATCTTTGCACAACACCAGTGAAACTCAACAATGATTAAATAAATTTCAATCTCAAACAATTTTCCACAATTATATTAAATGGAAAATTTGAAACCGTAAATAGCAATATCATGAAACACCTGCTACATGATGCTTTAAACCCCAGCACCACAACAGTTTTTCTTATATCTTTTATTTTGGTATGTTCGCTTCGCTTTATTTTACAATTTGTACACACGTTTGATTTCCAACAAAAGAATAATTGCATTTTTATATCATCTTGTAAACGTTAAAATCAATTATCAAAATTTAATTGAATTTTTAATCACAAACGTAACAAAACCAACAAAATAGTTGATGATGATGATGGAGCAGAAAACTGTAGACGAAATAAAAGCTGTTAATAAAAATGAAAGAGATTTTTACTCGGGTAAAGATACCAAGTAATGAAAATCGACAGAATATTTGCGTTGTTTTCCTATTAACTCCTATATGTATACTTAAGTGACTGAGTATGTACCATCAGCTGATATTGTGTACACATTTGAGGTCGATTTCTATTATAGAAACGAAAGAAGAAAAAAAAAAACGAAAGAATAAAATAAATTAAATTAAATGAAGTATAAAAGAGGAATTTAAATGTAATAAAATATTTTATTTTCCTTTTTTTTACTCAGTAATTGGTTGGGTCACATCTACGTATGATTAATTCACAATTTAAATACAATATAAGTCATATGCTACGGACGACCATAAAGTACGTGAAATGCATGTAAAACATTTAAACACGAAACAAGTTTAATTTGCAACGTATTCTTGGCTAAAAATGTGTTTTTTATTTTATTTTTTTGTTATTGTATTTTAATTATTTTCTACCAAGTGGTTTAAGTACAATCCGCTACTTAATTAATGACATTTAAATTGGAAATTGTACTCTTGCATTGTGTTTTTTTTTTCTAAAAAATTCTTAAAGCGACAAAACAAATTACGTTCATTTGGACGGTTTTATCTATTTGAAGATAATCCATGTAGTTTATGTCGCATATATCACATTGCTCGTCATGTTGTTATTGGCTAACAAAATCATCTTTGAATTTTTTAATTACAATTCTCTCAGAGAAACCCACTGTTTTGAATGCAGCTAAATCAATGGCTAAAAAAATCTTTCTGAATGCAACTGAACAACATCAAATGCAACAGTTTTTTTTTTTGCGAAAATCTATTCTACGTTATATATGTCAATGGTTTCCATAATCTTTAAATCTTTTTTAAAATAATTTCTTGATCACCGTCTAATAAATATTCTCTTGTGTCAATAATCCTTAAAATAAAAACCAGGTATTATATACATACATACATACATATTTGGCCATTACAGCCCTGTTGAAGGGTTACGGCCTACCTTCTCCCAGCACTCAAGTTGGGTGTGTCAGTTTTTATCCCTGAGTACGGGGATCTACAGTTTAAAGTCGACATCGAACGACAGACCTGAAAACATTTTTCATGGTAATCAGTTACCATTGGGGAGAAGGAACTGCCAGAAGACTGCTAAGAGGTAGTCGCAGAAATTAACATTGATGAATGGTTCTCGGTTTTTCAGTACCCCAAAAACTACAGTTTTGCTTATTAACAAAGCTACTCAAATGAAAATGAGCTTCATCCCAGCAGAAATTAGTGCTTACTAATAAGATATTTTGTAAAGGAGAAATTGTAAACTATTACTTACTCGTGCGCATCAATAATGCATGATTTTTATAATAAATGAGCCGTTAAATGCAATAGAAATGCAAATTTATTGCAACTAGTAAGCAAATATTATACAAAATCAAAAATAATACCTTATCCTGTAGTAACTTTGGAAGCTTTAAGGTATGAATAAACAATATAATGCTTCCATTATTGCTTACAATTTTATTTATTGCTTCCAAATTTGAAAAATTTTCTGATGGGATCACTCTTAACCAGATTTTCAATAAAGCAGATTTTAGTTTTGGCCAACTATTAAAATTTAACTGCTCAATTTAGACATTGCCGATGATCTTAATTTTTACACCAATCGCAGCTTATATGGGTGTAACTGTAAATCTTTTCTTAAAATGCGCCAAAGTGACGTACGAGACATTCCTAGCTGAGTAGAACACCTTGTGGCAGATGTTTCTGGTGTTTCGTTAACACTTTGTTTGTGATTGTTCAATATTTTCCTCAGTTCGCCTTAAACGTGACCTATCGGTTCGAGGCAAATTTGTTACGGTGCCATGTTTGTGATGACGATCAACAAAGCAATGAATCATTGCCACAGTGAAGAAATTCCAACATTATCTCTGATTTAAATTATGAAATTCTATTACTTTGGTTTTTTGTTTAGTTGTGAGTTTCTCCATTATTTATTCTACAAGTGTTGTTTATATAATCTGAAAAAGATAAAAGTTTAAAAAATATATAAACAAAAAAATTATTAAATTTGTAAACCCCACGGTAACTTTTGGCCCACCTTGTATTTATGAAAAAAGGAGGCCTACTCCACTGTCATCACTCCAACTTATTCTTCATTTCATCACTTTTAATTTTAATATCTAATTTGTTGTCTAGAGTACAAAATTCAATATTTTCTTAACGTCAAAATAAATGAGGAAGAAGTAAATTTTTATTAATTTTATTAAAAATCGCAAGTAAACAGTCTGTAATTGTTTTGGTAAAGCAGGACTACATCATGATATCATGATGTAGTCCTGCTTTACCAAAACAATTACAGCTGTTTACTTGCGATTGTCAAAATCTTATTCTACTTCTTCCTCATTTATTTTGACGTTAAGCAAATTTGAAATTTTGCCTTTGACAACAAATTAGATATTAAAATTAAAAGTGATGAAATGAAATACCAAATTATCAATACTAAACTTAGTTTTTTATTTCTGTTTTCAATATAAATTGCAAAACGTTTATATTATTATTTATTTATTTATATTTTTCGCCATTCATACATACATACATACTCAACATACTGGATTTTTTTTAATACAAATTGCAAATTTATTAATATATAAATTTTTACAACAAAATTTATTCAGAGATACTGTTGATGAGGTACCTCGGGGTAATTATATTTTACAACAGGCGAATATCCATATTATGTTGTTTACTTTTGTACAAAACTAAAATAAAACTTTAAACTTTTAAAAAAATTTTTCACAAAAAAAAAGGAAAAATTTTTCTAGAACGGTTAAACACAGTGTTGTTTTTATTTGACAGTTGTAAGAGCAGCAGGGTTGCAAATCCACAGGGTTCTATGTAATTTCAAACTGGGACTACCTTATGACGATTGTACAATGATGCTTACTAAACATACTTATGAGAGTGCTGCATTTTCAGTTTTACTCAATATTTACAACAATTTCCTACTTATTGAGATTAATAATATCGTTTATTGCAATTTACGTAGTAAAAGTGAATGTCTTAACATAGTATAAAACCTTATAGACTAATAGATAAAAAATACAATGATTAAAAATTTGGTTTGAAAATGTAAATCCTTACTGGCAGAAAATTTTATTAGATGAACAAAATTATCACAATTAATACAAATACGACCATAGTTAGATCTGTGGTATTGTAAACTAATCAGATGAAATTTCTATTAATTTTCTTTTTAGTATTTTCTCTAGTATTTTCTCTAATTTATAAAAAAATATGTTACATACAAACTTTTTTTTTCAAGCCTTTAATATATAGGTATAGAAATTCTTGCATAAAAAAGAGGTTTTCTATAAATTGTAAATATATGCATATATTATATTAACATACTTGCACTGTGATGATAATAAGCTTATAAGAAAAATAATAATTAAGTATATTCTACAAAACTGTATAAAAATTTATTAAACATTATTAACACTATGACATAGGATTTAGTCAGAAAATTTATCAGTAAATGAACAAAAGCGTTTGCTTTTGTCATTACCAGAGATCTAAACTTCAATGCCAAAGAAATAAAAATACGTACGCTGGAGTATAAAGTAACAACGACCAGTCAATTTAGTTTAAGTTAATGTTTTTCTTTCCAGTTTATTCATTATCATATTGAAACTTATTTAATAGATACAATTTCAATTGGAATCTAAAAAAAAAATATACGCTGAGAGTAACTGACAAGAAAAACCTCAACTAAAAACCGCACAACGACACCAGAAGATTACGAATATTTCCACACATCTTTCTATTTGCTAGTACGAAAAAAAAAAGTATTAAAAAAAATCAGAATGGTATTTTACAAACATGTTTTCTGTTAAATACGATAAGAATAAACCAATACTGAAGGACATTTCAGGGACATTTTTGGTTTTCTATTCTATTCTATATTTAATGTGTTTTTTTTTTCCTTTTTTATTTTAATAAGTGTGAAAGTATACAGATACATATTTGTTGCAGTCACTGCATATAAATAAATGCTTTAAAGACTATTTGTTAAAGCATTTCTAATAGATCGTTATATGGTTGATATGTTGTGCACTTGAAATGATGAAAACATACATTTAAAAGAAAAATAATACTATTTAGTATTAAATCTTTTGAAGAGCACAAAATCGCATACTTTTTATTTTATTTACGGTCATATTTTTCGACTTAGCACAGGTAAGTTTGCTGCATTCGAGAGACACTAATAGCTGTGCCTAGAGGCTTTCTATTCTTGTATAAGTCCTTTACTAAAGCAACATTTATATATCATTCCAAGTCAGTTGTTGTATTACACAGTGCAACACAAAAAAAATCATATTCGGACATGGACCCGGTGTCATTTTTTGCAAAAAAGTGATTATTTTCTCAAGCTCATATCTTGCAAACGGTTCGGAATTTTAATTTACTTTCTGAGACAAAGTTGTAGTTCTTGTCATAATGAACAATACTTGTGAACATATAAAATCAAAAGACTTCACCTTCAAGACCAAAATCGGAAAAAGATAAAAAAAAAATAGATCTTTTTTACCTATTTTCCCTTGTTTAAGTCCATAGATGGCAAAACGTTCAAAATTTAAGGAAACTATCAACTAAAAAGATTTACGTAAGATCTTAATAAACAACTCACGGGATCACATACCTACCACAGCAGTACAGCATAAGAGTAACCTCAGCACACACATCAAGGTACGCAAAACACAATGTATTGTAAAAGCGGCAAGACGCTCATATCGAAACATTACACAATGTATTAGATTGCATATATTTTAGAAACTTGCTTAAATTATACACAGTGTTATTTATTAGATATCAGTTGCTTGAGAATATAGCCGACGGAAAACGTAGACTACTGACAAGAGTACCCCAATATCCGTAAGTGTTTATCCTTTATTTTAATTATTAAATAATTTAAATTTGTGCTATAATATTGTATTTTAATATTCTTTCAGTGGCCGATAGAACTGTCGACCAAATCTTATATCCTTTGACTTGTACAATGTAGTTGAGTTTGACAAACTTGACAAATTTTGTTTGTTTGCAGGTATCCGCAGGCCCGCCCATAGATAACCGTCCAGTCCATGCCGCATCATCTGCCAAAAGACCATTGTGCTTGCAGTGTTTTCCGGTATGCCAACAACTCTCAATACTTTTGCGTTAAATTCCGTGTATAAAATTCCTTTGTATACATATAATTAATAAAATACTGTTTCAAAAATTTTCGACATTTTGATATTTTTTTTTCCAATTTTTTTTTTCCAAAGCGAATAACGCTTTGGTCACGTGAAGGGTGATATTTTGGCATACCAAAACAGTTCGCGTTAATCATTTATTGCAAACGGCGCGAAAGTTATGGAGGTTTTAAATTAAAATTTCTTTAAAAGAATTTATAGTTAAATTTATTGGTTTATTTATTTTATAAATTGTTGTATGGATGAATGAAACTCATTTCAAATTCATCAGTGCAGTCCAAATTCATCAATGCACTGTTAAAATACATAAAAAAATATCAATTATAATTAAAATTCCTTAACATTAAAAAACGCGAATTTTTGCAAAAATATGAATGTTTCACCGATTGTTATAATATGTGTTTATATAACGCATAACTAATTTACAGAAAAACAATGTTTTGACTTGCAAATTTAAAAAATAAAAAAATTATATAAGAATTATTTTTGAGGTTAGGATTTTTTTTTTTTTTTTTTTTTGATCTGTAAAATTTAAAATCATGAAAATTTTTTAATGCCTATTCGGTTTTATTATCAAGCTTAAAAAAACCGTTCATTTGGTGTCAATCGCGGCGGAATCTATACATAACTGCAGATGTCACAAAGCAAAATGTGTTTGAAGAAAAATGCCGCTGTACCCGCTAAATATGGACCGAATTCAACCGTATTTATATATGATCTTTAGTTCAACGCCGCACTTCATTTCCAATACCTTACATTGATTTTAAACCACTGATTAACTAAAAAAAATGCGAAACAAAATCATGAAATTTCGCAAAAGTTTTATTTTCTTTATAAAATTTTTGCGTTTTAAAATATTTTAACGCCTTCTTGACGTTGAGGTGCCATTTATTAGGAAGTTTAGATCGCGCAATAACACCAGTTTTAACTAAGATTGCAAATGTCAGGCGCGAAAAACTGTCAGTTTTGATAAATTTACGCCAATTCTATAAAAGTTTGAGGTCATCGTTCGCAGCAACTAGCAGCCTGACATCGATGTGATATGGCGCAAATTTTAGAAAATTACACCATCTATTAAATACTGGTGACGAAATGCAATTTTCTTGGACAGTGCAAAAACGCTATAGAAAAAACTGCGAAAATTGAAAAATCGGAAAATTTTGGTTTCAAAAATGAGCCGCTGTACAACTTTTTCCCAAATAGTAGTATGGGCATAACTTTTATAGTATAAATATCTACTAAGTCTAGTGACTTTATTTTATATCAGTGGGCATCGGAAGTTTAAAACTAAAAGTAGAAAAGTGATGAAATATGAAAAAACTCTTGTAAATTTCAAGCCCTTTTTTGAGTTTTTCGATATTTGAGAGCCCATAACTTTTAAAAACAATGAACTGATGGTCTGAAATTTTGAATTTCCCAGTTTTCTAGTGTGGCCTACCATGCCCTTTTGACCGTTTTGGTCAATTCGAAAAACTGGAGAAATAATAAGTATCTGAACTCAGTTTCAACAAATGTCGAAAATTTTTGAAATTGCCCATAACTTAGATGTATAAAAATGCGTTTTTAATAATCATTTTGTGGTTTTCCTAGCATAAAATGCATTTATACACACTTTTAACTCATTTGTCTATTCATTTCCATACAAATCCCATGTAGGTTTGCACAGACCTGGTTATGCTATTTGGCGACAAAAAATTCTCATACCTCGTAGAGTTAATCATCCAAACCGATATTCCAATAATAAATTTATTTCTTTAAAACCTGTAGGTGCCGCCATATTAGTTTGAGAAAAAATATCCTTTTTGCTGTGATTGCTGTTTACAAATAATTTTTGGCTTCAAGTCTCGTCGTTATCTTTCAATTTGTATTCCAAAAGAACTACGATCAAATTTCATTTTCATCAAATTTCACCCTGCTATAGTATTTACCAAAACGACTCTTTTTACGATTCAGACCAAAAGGATGAAGGATGTGTACTCACAACAATACACTATACTCGAGGATAAACAACTTTTAGAATAGTATATTAAACCATTTCGTACCCAAATTAAGCTCTAGCAGCAATAGGAAAATGGCTAATGTTCATCGACTTTATATTAGGCATTTTTTGTAACATAATTCACTTATGTTTTAGCCGCAATCTTAGCGCCAAAAAATTTTAACTCTCGTGGAGGACTGCTTGGCGTAGAGATGATAATTATTCATAACATATATGACATCAAAAATAAGAATTGTATTGTGAACGCCGATGATTGTTTAAAGAAGAATCAGCCGAAATCTCAAACATAAGACTTTAGTTCGAACACATGCGAAATAAATTCTTGACAGCATGGTGCAGGCTTATAAAAATACATGAGCGGGAAAAATTTGTCGTTTTCTACTAAAGAGTTCTTTCTACCTATTTGTAATTGATGATCCCAGTTCTAGACAAATTTACAGCACACATAGCGAAATAATTTCTCTTCGTTTGACTGAGTCTTCTTTTATTTTGTTATAATATTAGTTCATATGTATAAAATTGAAATATATGTTTATTTCAATAGTTAACCGATTAAAACAAAAATTAATTATTTATACCTTTTTCATGCAAACTGTAAGAATAATTTTCCGTGTATCCAAGTTATTAGAAAAAATGAAAATCGGATTGGATTCATACTTGCAGAGAAATGGACATTTTAAATGAAAATTAAGTAAAGTATTAAACTTAAAAATTCTTTTTTTGAGATTGAGCTATATTAAGAGAGATAAAGGAATTTTAAAAAAATAAGAAAATATTTAAATTTGTTTGGCGATCACGAGCAGTTCATGAAAGATAATTTGCTGTCAAGAACTTTGAACTATGCATTATGATTCTTTAACGATACTAGAAATATTTGCACAAAACCATACTTTCCTTGCTTAGGTTTTGTTAGACACTTAGTTTAATTTCGGCATCTTGATAAGAAATAAGTACTAAAGATATTTCGGCCTGCCAAAGACAGCATTTTTGCAACGATTATTTTGACAACGACAAATTTGTTTTTTTTTTACGAAGACACTAAAAGTAAATACATAGCTATATTCTAAAAAAAATTCAAGAGTAATTCAAATATATACATGTTTTAATTGTTCGCCTTATTAAAGCAATTTTTTAATATACTTTAATTTGTTGGTTTTTAAATAATAAAAATGGTAAACAAGTCTCATTAAAAAAAATTTAATTTTATAAAATTTACTTCAGTAATGCCCGTAATTTCAATGATAGGATAACTATTGGTGTTAGTACCAAATAGATATTTTTAACTTGTCGGTAAAATGGCTTCGGTAATCTCAACATTTGTTTTACCTACGTGTATGAACCAACTAGAATTGTTCAAAAACATGGCAACTATAACTTATTTTCAATGTTTTTTTTATGTAAAAGCATACCTTGCGGCAAATTTTAATATCCGACGGTATATTTTATACAAAAAATATTAATCAAATAGTGATTTTATTTTAATTTTATATTTCTTTGAATTCAAAAAAAAAGAATTTAAATGTTATTATTTTTAAAAATATTCATTTCATATTTAAATAAACTTTCCTCTTTGTATAATACAATCCAACAAATGTACTTTATAAACATATATCATCTATCTATCATATTCGATGTATTTTACAAAAATCACACTACTATTTGCGTAATAGATCTGGTTTTTGAGATTTTTAAAACTACCAACGCTTAAGATAACGATGTATGATAAGTCACTATCAACTGGTAGGTTAAAAGTAAAAATAACAGAGAATTTAAATGGCTGCAAAGGGAAGACATTATTTAAACGGTCCCGATGACATTTTGTAATTTGTCGTGAATATAACCTTGGACTTTGTTAAATCTGCATATTTTATAAAAACTAAAGTATGATCAGTGGAAAATATATTTTATATCTTTTGAAAAAATTTCCTCGTCTGAGGAAAGTAAAGTTAAAAGTAGGCATTTTCGGTGGACCACAAATTAGACAACTAATAAAAGACCCAAACTTTAAAATAACTAGAAAAACGAACATGGCAATATTTTCTTTTCAAATTTTTCTTGGAACTCATAAATCAGAAAACTATATACAATCTTATAAAAATTATTTTATTCCTCAGTCACAGTGACTGTTTCAATATCATACTTTTGTAATAATTTTAAACCTACGTTTATATTTAAAATTAAAAGGAAACTAGTGTTATTTTAATAATCAGCACAGTAAAATTAAGGGAAAAAAATTAAAAACACCCTGTAAGATTTGTATGTGTTGACCAGTGTAATCAATTTTAGCAAATTTTAGCAAATAATGCAAATTTCTCAGCTACTTCAATCCTATTAATTTTTGTTTATAAAATTATTTATTTAATTTTTTTTTTTTTTTTTTTGATAAATTTAATATTTTTTTCCTTTCTCATAAATAAATTGCATTTTTCAAAGGAAAAACACTTACCTAATTAATAAACCAACCGAAATTCATAGCGTAAGATACACCATATATTGCCTATCGGATATGTCTTACCTAGAGGTAGAAATTACCAATTTTTGCTAACACCCTAGTTAAATATGCACTGATAGGTATCCCTTCCTTGAAATTACGGCCATAAATAGAAAAAAAGAAAACAACAAATAAATATAAATATTAAAAATTTATAGGCTTTAAATATTCATCAACACTAGTCTGGACCTTAAGTATGTAAAATTGTTTCTCAGAATATATTGTTAGTTCACTGAACTTCAATTTAAAACGTGTTTTAACAAAATGGTACTTAATGCGAAAATACTTCTACAAAAGCTATTACAACGCCTTTAAATAATATGATATGGTTTTTTTTCATTTTTAATTTTTATTTTTTTGTAGCAGTATTATTTTTGTAGTATTTAAAAAATATTTTTGCCTGGTACATTATAAAGATAAAAAAAAACAGTGAAATGAGAACATGCATAATTAAGTACATACCCATCATCATTAGAATGAAAAACAGCATCACTGGAAAAAGCACATTCTCATCAAACTATGATATACAGGAATCATAAAGAGACTCTCAATAGCAGCCGTATAGGATGAATTTACATATGAAGAAAAAAAAATGGAAGCGTTTTTTTTTATTTTTCAACTCTTTTTAAATTTGAAGTATGATTCATTCTTTTAGGCATTTATTTATGCAAACAAAAAATACTCAACATCACAAAAATATTAGAAAAAAAAAAAAATATGTCTGAAATCATTAAAACCAAAATTAAAGAGATAATATGTATACTCTACCCTTGTTTGTTTCATGTGATTGAATCAGTTTAAAGCAAATTTTTTGTTGCATAAATTATTTGAAATATTTGAAAATTACAATACAAATTCTAGAAAAGTTTAAACCGACAATTTTGAGTAGTGCCCACGGAAGGAAGCAGGCAACACAGCTGGGAGGGAACAAGTGTCGTTGACGAAGACTTTCGCCGTGTATTCAACTCCTTAATTATTCTAAAAAACTCCAAGAAAATTTAAAGTTTTAACTGTTAGATGTTTATTATACAAATTCAACTCAGTAGTGCCACTTTCAATTATTTTATTACAAAAAAATAAAACATAATTCTACTTTTATCCAGATTTTGGAAGTGGAATTTGAAGACAATTCTAAAAAAAAGAGATGCCTATGTTATATAAATGCAACTATACCTCAAAAATCTACATAAATAAAAATTAATGTTGTTCGTTGGTCATCGCATCAGTTGAAAACGGCTGGACGGATTTTGACGATTTTTTCTTTCTAATCGTCATCGTGATCCAACTTATGTTTTTACGGAAAGAAAATTTTGCCCCGCCCACTTTTTTTGATTTACCTAAAATCAGAAAACGGCTCCATCGATTTGGCTGATTTTTCTTTCAAATATTTGTATTAAATCATTTTAAATTTTCATAAAGAGAAAAATTTGCACCCATTTCTACGCCCACTTTTTTCTATTTATCTCTAAATACTGATTTTTGTATATCTTCAGAACGGTTAAAGTTTCGGAATTGGGCCTAAATGACTTTATGAACAAGGCAATTAATTTAATTAATTAATTGGGTTAAAATTTCATAGTCATTAAAAATTAGCAGTAGAAAAAAGAGTGGGCAAGTAAAGGTGGTAGTTTACAAACAAACTAACTATTGAGTTCAGTATATCTTGAAATCAGCGATAGTTGAAGTTTTTGAATTTGAATTACTCCGTAGCCACTAAAAATCATCAGTTTCGACTAAAGCCAATGATAGTGGTAGGTGTTGCGAAGCACGCTGAATTTATGCTAGTATTAAATAAAAAAAATAAATACAAAAACTTTAGTTTTGGAGTTACCGACTTCAAAACCTTTTACGATGGTTGCCTTTTATGTTTCAGGATTTGCCAACCCTAATGTTGTAATTTGGCAACTGACAGCTCTATCGTAATGTCGGACATTTTTGAAGTTGTGTTGTTTAAAGTAACTTAAAAGATTCATCTCGGCCAAAAAATGGAACTAAATCGTGAACATTTTCTTGCGATTATTTTTTACAACTTTCTACGTAGATTAACTTAACAACAGTGCATGGATGAACTTGAATCAGTTTTTAGCTATGAAGCTCTCTCAAGGACCAGTGTTTATCGATGGTATGGTGAATTCAATCGTGGTCGAAGTTTACTCCAAGACGAATTTCGTGATGGTCGTTGTTTCGGAAATCATTGATGCTGTGCGCCAACTGATATTGCAAGGTCGTCATGTGACCTATCATGCAATTCAGACAACCCCAGGCACTAGGGAGACAAGCATACATTTAGAATTGCATAAACATTTGACTGTCAAAAAAATTTATTCGCGTTGGATACCACACAATTTGTCAATCGTTAGAAAATGGCTCGTGTCGATTAGTCAAAAGAAATGCTCAAAAAATACGATCGCGGTGCTTCGAAACACGTCTGTGACATCGTGACAGATAAACATCACGAACCGGCCTATAGGAATTTACTTATTAAAAATTCCCGTCATCTTATATGCATTTTAATAAAAGAAAAAGCTGTAATAATTACATATATAGGGTCTCTTGAGACACTCAAATAGCACCACAAACAAATATGTAGATTAAAGAAAATCTGCCAAAAACATCAAATAGTGAACAATTCTTTTAAAGTCGTAATTTATTCGCATATTAGTATACATCTATTAAAAATAATAATTTCCCATTTTTTTTAAATTTCTTTATCATTTTCATTACTTCATACATTCATGGATATAATGCATTTGTACACTTCTCTTACTTTTTTAACATATTTTTTTATATTATTTTTTAAAAAAAAGTGCACAATGAGTTTCCTCATGTATTTTTTTTTTCATTTTCCTTTTCATAGAGCAATTTTACATTTCCTTTTTATTTCCAAAATATTTTCTTTTTGCCAGAGCATGACACCAGTAACATTTGCTCGTCTTATTAACATTTTAATGTTTTTTGGGTGAATTATTTTTTAGGAAAAAGCAGCAGGAGTAGAAGGTGGAATAGTGTAGACTCTGACGCTTGCTTACTTAAACGTTTAGAGTAATATAGATTTTTTTTTGTATTATTATTCTCAATTTTTGTTTAACATTAACTACACTCATAATTTACCAAACGTGGTTAATTAAATTCTTTATGCTTTTTGTGGCAGCATATTTTAGAATGCAAAATAATAATTAAAAAATAAGCACAAGAAACTTAAATGTACTCATAACAACAGCGTATTAAAGAAACCATCAAATCACTGCTACAAAAAGAAGCCAAGGCAGATTCATTATAATAATTGTTATAGAGAAGAAGCGGGGTAAGGTATTAGACTGTATACAACAAGATTCAATTGCTATACAAGGAGGCTTACTAAAGAGGCTTGCCATACAACTAAAATTTTTAAACTTAATGTTTGTAAACTGTTTTCATGTAAATAAATTAATTTATTTCATAACTGCTCTAAATAAGATATTATAACAGACTATACCGAACTCTTCCGCTTGGCTCCGAATATTTAAAAAAATCAGTTTTACCCCTAGAAAAATTCTAATAAATTTACTCTAGACATAATTTTTCCAAGATTTGTGAAAACGTAAGTAGGATCAAGAATTAATTGGCAAGACCATTTCGTTTACTTGGTTTGAAACAGTAAAAACAAAAAAAAATATCAAAACGTTTTTAAATATACAATATATGGTAAAGGTATAACATTGGCCATTGAATAATCAATCAACAGAAACACATTTTCTTGCGGTTCGCATTCATAAAGTAGGACCTTTGTTTTTTTCGAACTGATATCATATATGATATTACGAACTTTATATCAAAAGTCCACTTCCTTTTTCCCGCTCTCCTGCCTATTTTCCTAGGCCAGCACAATATACCTCATAAAAAAAAGAATATCGAATAACTTACCTAGTGATGTACAATAATCCATTATAGCCCAAGTATTACATTATTATATATAATCACTAGTTAACTGGGCAAACGTTGTTTTGCCATATAAATTTGCTCTAGGAAACATTTTTATAGTTCAATTACTTTTGATACTCTTCACCGACTTGCAAAAGTCAACGTTGATATGAACAATCAATGTTTGCATTACTAATAATTTTAATAAATGATTACCCGCCATTTTCGGTGCTCCAGTTTGATAGCTGGGGATAGCCCCCTCTGAGTACTTCTTAAATAAAAACGTAAACCATATGTGTTCTACGGTACGCAGATCTGTCTAGTTTAAAATTTTATCGCAGTCGTTACGTTAATTAGGTAAGGCATAAATTTTCCCTCGGGGCGGGCCACCTTAACATTTAGGGGTATGAAAAATAGATGTTGACCGATTCTCAGACCTACCCGATATACACACAAAATTGCATGAAAACCGGTCGAGCCATTTCGGAGGAGTTTGGCAACAAACACCGCGACACGAGAATTTTATATATTAGATATAATTCTATAATATTGGATACAAAAATGCTTAGTGGGAGCACTGTTTGTGTTTTTTGCTAATCCACAAGTGAACTAGAAAGGAATATGTTGAAAGAGATTCATAAATGAGCCAAAATAAACATGTATTAGAAAGAAATAAAACCTAACCTAACTAAGAGAGCTCACTGAAAAGAGCGGCTCACTTAGTTCAATTTAAAGAGCAGTCCAATTAAACTAGGTCTTTCGTATACTACACACAAGAATGATTAAATAAAGATTACGCCATCACGCAGCCTTAAAAAGGCATTTCTGCGCATGTTGGAACTCTGACGTCACTCAGGCTGTGTTCTCATTGGCTAATAAAATAATATATTCTCACTTGTTTTTTTTGCTGTTACTTTGTTTGCATTTGCTCACTGCACATTTCATATTTGCTCTTTTTCTTCTCTTTTCACTTTATTCTGCTTTTTATTATTCTTAGTTTTGCAGCTTTTAAACAACAAAATTTTAACACTTATATATAATTTAAATTATTTTAATATTATTTATATTTATTTATTATTAAATTTGACACAAAACTCGTTGTTTATTAGGCACCCATGTAATCTTTTTTTTTTTTTTTGAACTCTCTGAGTAAATTAATTACAGGGATGCCAACTTTTACAAAATATATAAATTTTTTTGCAATAATTATAAATTTCACATATGATACAGACTTGGTAACCTTTGCGAGGGAACTACTACGTCATCAAACGGTAAAACATGCGCAAGGCGTAATCTGAATTTTATCATTTTTGTACTACACAAGTCTACTTATCAGTCCCTTCAAGTACTTTAACTTGGCTACACTCTTTAAATAATAGGCGGCTGTATTAGTACCACAGGGTCGTTATCTTACAGATTTTTTAAACATTATCGTATATTCGATTAAATATTTTGAGGAAATCAGAAATTTATCTGCGTAGGCAATTAAAATTTTTTTTTTGCCATTTCCAGTTGATTTTATTTTTTCACGAATTATTTAATAATGCTCATTATAACTACTTATACATAAGTACATATGTGTCTATTTATTATAACCTTTATTTTATTCTTTTTAAGTTAAAACCCTGGCAACTCTCTTTTTCTAAAAATAGACAAATATGAAATGCGGGAGAGATGACAACCATTAAGTAGTGATATACATCAAACATAATTTCCGTTACATTTTAAGACCATGCTTTTTAAGGCTTTGACACCTTAATAAACAATAAACGAAAACTAAATGAAGACTACAAAAGAGTATACCAAACATTCATAACAAAGTAAACACTCTCTAAGCAGATTGATAATAAAAAAAAATATAATAATAAAAATAATAACTGGGTGGAAATTAAAATTCATAAAATTGAAACAAAATAATTTAAAACCATTTTAATTACAAAGATTATATTCAAAAGAAATTTCATTAAATTTTAATTAACTTATAGTAAATCTTTAAATTAATTTTTTTCACAATACATTCGTACATATGTATATCTCTGCCGCTTATAACTATAAAAAATAACAACTCCTTAAATTATAAAATAAAAATTGTTTTTCTCTTGAAAAACATTTAAAGTTCATGTTATTTCTATATTTATTAGAATTAGATACTAATAACCGTTAAATATCCCACTGGGTATTGTTTAAACATTACAAATTTTGTATATATTGGCTGTATTTTATTGTGACATTTTATTGCAATACTCGTAATATTTTTTGTTGTCGTTATTTTAGCTTTTGTCGTTGGTTGGTGAAAAGTAAACAAGCCATCTAACACTTTATTTTATAAATTCTGCTCTTTCATATGTACGTACATGTGTTGTTTATTTTATTTTGAAACAAAAAAGAAGTACATATTTATGTGTTTACGTCAGTATGTATGAATTTATTTTATTTCACTTGTTGTTTTGTTGTTGTTTTAATTTAAGTTGGTTATTTTCAAACAATACGTAATTAATTTAACAAAAGATGAGACAAAAAAAAAAATAATAAAAAATTGTTTATGTTTTTCATTGTTGTTGACAGTTAAAGTAGTTTAGTTTTAATTTTGTATTTACAGAAATACGGACTTCACGCATATATACTGATGATTACAGTGTAGTAAGAAACAAAGGTATAAATGCAATATATGAGATATTTTGGTAATTGAAAATTAAGCATTAGAAAATCGAATTTTCTTTCTCTTGGTATCTAATTTGTTGACCGTAGCCTAATAGTTAATAGATAAATTTTAATATTTGGGCCTGGCAATTTTTAGTGTGATATGTTTTCATAGAGAGTCTTATGGAAAAAGCTCTGATATTAGCTGACTGCCATGAACAAGCTTCTCAAAAATGTCGTTCCGAGTCAATTTTAAAAAATCTATAGGTTTCGATACTCATTTAATATACACAATATGGGTGCTGCGAAAAGCTAGTATCAAATAGGGTTGTAATAGCCAATTATGTATGTATGTATGTATGTATGTATGTATGTATGTATGTATGTATGTAGGTATATATTTAAATATTTATTTTGTTTTATATATGTATATAATAATAATATGAAATGTATGCTTTTACGGATAAGCATATGTCTATGTCCATTTCGTCTCTGCCTAAGAGACTCGTCAGGAGACTTTTTCCAAAAGGTGGTATTCAAAACTATAAATACTTATTTTAAAATAGTTATAGATTTAATACGAATCATATCACATTTAGTATATAAAAAATAAACAAAAGCATTTACAAAGCAATACATTTCTATTTTTCCAAACATTAACAGCCAGGCCCACGACATCGAATCGTGTAATTTTAAGCGACAAACAGCTGATTTGCGGCACACTAATTTTTGTGTCGCCAAAAATAAATGCGATTGGTAACACAAAATTTTTTTTACACACATATACATAAATAAACAAAATCGGAATAAGTTTGTTTACTACATTTCTGTCAAGTTAAACTAGCACACGGTTGCATTTTTTACTGTACAATTTAAGCATTTCAGCGCTTTTTTCGTGTATATTCGCGATTATTTTTTGATATGTTGATATGACAGCTTTGTTGTTTATTTGCATTACGTTGGTAATGTAAAGCAAAGCGAACGATAAAGTGACAATTAGTGGGCCGCAGTTTAGATTCACAGTGAGTGACTGAGTTTCTTTCGCTTAAGTTTTCTTTCGATATCGTGGGCCTGGCTGTTAAATTCTATTTCTCTGTACTACCACAGCAAGCCATCCAGCAGTTGGCATAATGTCTGTAGCAAATGACTAGAAAACCAAAAAGTTTTTTTTATTAAAAAACAAAAAATATTTTTCGACTTATTTGCAAATACACTTAATAGTAATATATTTCACATTATTATTAACACATTGCATATTATTATTAAATATATTTGCCAATAAGGCGAAAAATATTTTTTGTTTTTTATATATTAGGTGAACCACCTCAACTTAACTTAAAAAATGGCGTTTTTGAAATGACTGTTTCCGAATTTGCTGATTTTTAGTATGAATAAAGAATGTCATAATGCTAAGACAAATTAAAGGGACATTGACACTTCTGGATCCCGATCTGGGTATGAGGTTTTGAAAATCGGAAAAAACATATAAAAGCAAAAAGTTATACTTACTTAATTGTAATTTTCTTAAAAAGTATTTTAGGTACACATCTCTTGGATTTAATATGCAACATGATTTTTTTTAAGTCAAAGGTCAATTTTCTTTACCTACATATAAGTCGGAAGCCTATATCTCCGAAAGCGACGTTTCTAAAAATTAAAAAAAAAAAAATTATGCCGAATATACCTTCTCTACAGTTGTGAAAAATTTCAGAGTTGAGGTCTTTTTGGATCAAGAAATAAAAATCAGATCACAAAAGAATGAGATTAAAATTATTCTGATAGGGGTAGGATGGTAAACGATTTTTCAATTTCGATTAGCTAGATCCGCTTATTTTGTAAGTTTCAACAAAAAAATACATGAGCCAAAAACGAGGGATGTGGCTCTTCATCGGGTTCAAAGGTTGGGTTGAAAGAGTAAAAGTCAACAAAAAGCTCCACAACTGCCCTTTAGTAGCCCTTAGAAGGATAAAATGTAAGACCGACCCTCACTAATATTTTACCCCCAACTTTTTTTTCGAACATACCTACACTCATGGGTTGATTTCACTTTGAATATCCTATATATAATATTACATATAAGTGAATTATATGTATGTATATAGTCTGTTCATATAATACATATATTATATGAAACTGGAAATTCTAAGAATCGGTCAAGTAGTTTCAGGAAATTTTGTTAAAAATACTCTGACCTGAGACCTTATTTATTAGATATATTTTGTAAATACATATAATGTTTTGTCCTCAGTTATAAAACTTTTTTACGATTATATTAAATAATTTTTGTATTTCGATATTAAAACGAATTTAAATAAAGTATTATCAGTCACATTTCAAGCACACTAAATTACTTCAAATTAAAAACCTATCATACTTAAAACAAATTACAATTAAGTTTGTCACTGTTGTTAGATTTCTCCTTTGAAAAGGAAAATGTGTAAACAATGCGAGCAAAATTTAAAATGCTTTGTTTATGAGTCCCCAGCGAGACATTCTCTGACCTTTCAATGTTTTTTTATAAAAATTTAATGCCACTTAATTCCTTCACCAATTTTATAACATTTATTTATTTCCAAAAAAAAAAAAAATATTTCAACCAATGAATACGAATGATTATAAAAGATGCATTTGTTATTATTTTCATGTTACTGAACACTGAAAAACAATACATTTTTTTGCCTTTAAAAAAACATTGAGTGTCAGTTGACATCACAAAAACAATTGGAGTATTTTTGTTTTTTGAAAAGAAATTTATATACGAATGTATGTATTTTTAACTAAATTTTAAGCTTAATATTTAACTTAATATGCACTGTATGTATAAAACAAAATTAAGAATATATATATATATAGATATATATTTTTTAAATTATTTTCGAATTTGAAAATAATTATAAAAACGATAAAGCGCGATTTGTTAAAAGCAGATATAAGAACTTATAAAACCAAGCCAAGGTTAGGTAAGATTAAGTTGCTGGAAGGAATGATGTCTTTAGAGTGTCACAGCTGTAGCCATATAGTTATGCAAACCCGAAATTTAGTATGTCTCTGGTTTGCACTATGCAAGGTCAGCATGTATTTAATCCTGTAGAAAGTATGTCATCTCAAAATATTTAGATTTAGGTGAAACATGCCTAATTTTATCTCAACTTTGTTATTGAGGATAATGTCTTTCAGAGAATTTAGAGATATTGACCTCATTTGAAATTAACTAATGGAATAAATACATAATACAGCATACCAAGACACTTGTGTTGCCGAAAAGAATTTTAGCTTATTGCTATTTAAAATAATTAAAAATTTTATAATTTGGATCTTGGAATGAAATTAATATGAATTAAATACATGTAATGAATTAGAAGTCATGAAAATATTATTCTTCTTGAACTAATTATAGTTCATTTTGTCCAGGTGTGTCGCCGTTGTCTAGTATGTATAAGTAGTGCTCTGGCTTACTAAGACGAGAGCTCCGGATTAAAACTCCAGCTCTGACATCTTGAATGAAAGAAATTTGAGAATATATTTATTTCGGTAAAGACCAGTTAACAGTCGACCTCGACGTTAAACTGTATATCTTGGTATTCATGGATAACAATTGACGCATTCAATATGGGTCTTCTGAGGAGATAGGGAATAACCTTGAAATTTGAAAATCGAATATACATAAAATTAGTAATGGGGCATTATGTATGATAATATTTTAAATATTTAAACAAAACAAAATAAAATTTCAAATCTATCCTTAATATTTGAATATCAAAATTAATATATCACAAGAGAAATAAAGCCACAACTTCTTATATGCCTTAGTCTGCTTTTCATATAAATTATGATTTTAGCCTATCTTCAATGTTCTGGTTAATTCATGCTAATTTATTATCAGAGCTGTATACACTTTTATATTCGAATACAAATTTGACGATTAATGGTTTTATAGAATCTTGTATTGAAGTCAGTTTGCTCTTGTTTTGTAAATCTTTATAAGTTTCTTGAGAGGCTCTTTTGAAGGTTTCGGTTTAATATTTATGCTTTAATTTTTGAGGTTTCTTTTCAAAAATGTATCCTTCCAACTGCTTTGCAATATTTAAAACTTTCTCGATACTTTTTCATGAGAAGTGTTTTGTATTTTATTTTCTACATCAGAAGTATACATATAAGTAGCCAGAGCTACCACCAAATGTTCGAATTTACAATTTTAATTACAAGCAAAAACCTTTTTCTTAAGTAATAATCCCCATAGTCATTAAAAATTAAAATTGATTTGAAAATTATTTTGGAAAAAATTGTGTGCAAAATTTGTCTCAAAACTCATTTAAATTAATTTAGTTTTTATGAATACGGTCATAATTGTTTAAGAAAATGCTTTATGAGAAGAGTTTCAGGAAAATCGTGTTATATGAGATAAGAGTACCACGTTGTAGGAAAATTTGCGCACCGTGTGAATCGAATTGTTGAGAAATCGAGTTAGGAAACTAGCGTATTGCAGGCGGGCGGTATCTTTAATTGACTAGTATTTTGTTTTATCAAACGTGATATACCGTTCCCTGTTCTATTGATACTACAGCTCGGATGCAATAAAAACAATATTTGGAAATATTTGCATATTCTTACATACTACTCGTAGCTCTCACAGAGCACATCGCTCTGTAGGTCATAATCGTATGAATAGTATGGTTTTCATGGAATATTATCATCATCATATAGTTTTCTCTTATTTACCATGTGAAAACATTTAAACCAAATGTCCGCATAGGTGATTCCTACTTTTTTCCTCTTCAATATATATTCCTTTTGTTAGATAAATGCACTACATGAAGAGGAATTATCGCCTAAATAGTGGTTTCCCAAGAAAAATAGTTTTTAATTGTGCACAGAGAATTTAATCCTTGTGAACCAAAACCTACCTAGATATCTGTATTGTGAACCAAACTAATTACTTTATAACGACCCCAAATGCAAATCAAAGAGATCCCTTCTACAATATTGATGTTCATCACTCTTACTAGTAAAGCATACATTTTTCTAATAAAAGCCAATACATTTTCCCTACAACTACGATTAGTAAGTGTCCTTAGATGGCGGTCGTAGAAGGGTTAAAAGTAATATATTAGATAAACCAACTATATTCATTCATATCGTAAACGTTTTAAACTCTTAAATACATTGTTTTATTTATTAATACCACTCTTATTTACTTAGTAATCTTTATAACAATATTAAAATATTTTTCATATTAAAATTATATAAAAAAAAGCAAAACTACATACATAGACTGATAATAATAACTGATTTTCTCTCTTTCTTTTATTTGTTATTTGTACCAAAGCCAGTGTTGACAGCTGGCATCATTAACACAATAAAAACGAGTTTAAATTTCCGTTTGTACAAAGTTCTTTGTAACGTTTTATAGACATATAAACATATTTACTTTGAAAGAAAAAAGAAAAAAAAACGAACAATTAATAAAGGAAAAACTGAAGTGTCTACTCAGCTTCTCTGTGATTGCATATAATAAATGAAAATGATGAAAAATATTAATGATCTTAAAACAATAAAAATAAAAAAGCCTAACAAGAGGACCATAAATTAATTATATCAGAGAAAACAAAATAAAAAAACTTTTAGTACTAGAAGCAGCTCTACAAAAGTAAAGCAGATAAAATGAAGTACGAGTAAAAAAAAATTAAAAATTGTGAAAGTGATTTTTATGTGAAAACTCTCGTATCAAAATAAAAGAAAATATTGTGTCACATAAATAAAAATGGGTCACAATGGGAAAAAATTTTCATAGTGTACGAAATATTTTTCTGTAAATATATATATGTATGTGTATACGAGTTCTTTTATATATTAAATTTAACCCTTTTTACACTATTTTTTCTTTTTTTATTAATAATATTTTTAAAATATTGTTAAATTTATATAAATTTTTACATACTCGTTTTGATTTTTTACTCTGAAAGAAAGAAAGAAAAAAAAAACGCTCAAAAAAGACGAAATCTGTGATATTTTTTTTTTACCATAATTTGTTTTCAATTTTTGTCTACCATTTTTGTTTTAAAGTTATTATTTTTTACCCTAAAAAGAAAAAAAAAAATATATGAAAATATTAAAATGAATATTAAACCGACCAATCATAAGCCAAACTAATGAATTGAAATTGGAAAATAATAAATCAACTATAAAAAAGCCTACACTGTTCCAAAAACTCTGTTAATGTGCGCGAATGTATAGTATGTATATATGCAAATGTGTACTGATTTGAGGTTACATATGTGGCAGTGTTGGTTTTGCTTTTATACGAGTGAAACATATAAAGAAAGAATCAAATTGGCCCATGTATGTGGAGGTATATGTAAGTAGTGAAATATTCGGGATAAAAACAAGTAAATTGTGCAACTAACCCGATATAGAAGACTAATATATACCCTTCAATAATAAACAAAATTGAAGGAGAAGCAAGATTGATACATGAAATCAGTAAATAAATAAATTAAAATAAATAATATAATCAGAGTTAGGTTTATTTTTTTTTTTCTAAGAACAATACTCAGTTTAAACCCAAACTCATGCAGTGCATTGTATTGTTATATTGAAGATAGAAGAGAGATACATAGATATTTTATTTTATTTTTTTGTAATATTATTCATCGTCATATATCAATGAGACAAGTTGCTATCAGTTGATCACTCAAAGGCCAGTGTTACACCTTCACCCTATTTGTCGGTGGATGTTGATAGTGAGTGGTGACCGTCTTCACTAATTAGGTTAGCTGTTATCTTCGCAGAGATGGTGCTGTCCTCCTGACCATTCGTTTTCTGGTGAAATAGACAGGATATGTCAGGGAGCGGTTTTTCTTGCATATGAAAGTTTTATTTTTTTAAATTATAATTTAGAAAAACTGAAAATTTTATTTTATAATTTTTGTTCTTTTCTGTTTCTGTGCTAACGATCTAACCACTAACCGATGATTATTGCCTCTAAAATTAATAGCAACGAAAATTTGGTGCATTAAATCAGGTGATTTGAGCTATAGTGGAAATTTAGTGCACTAATTCTGACTCGTTAGTGGTATTTGACTAGAAATTCATTTACACTATCACACTGAGTGCCAAGCAGTTTTAATGAAAACCTTCCCAGGAAGCCAAAAAAACATTTTTTTTAAATGATTGTACTAGTGGTAAAAAACGATTTATAAAAAATCCCTAGTCCATTCTCCCCCTCACCTTTTATTTTATATAGGCTTTTTTGTGTAGTTCATTTCTGTAGCAAGTGGCACTACACGACGGGTACGCATTTCTAAAAGTCGCTGTCGTACAAAAACATAGGATGCTTTTTTCTTGTTTATATTTTTACTTGATTTTTTTTTCTTCTTTGGCTAAAATGAAAATATAATAAAATAAAAAGCAAATACCTAAAATGTCGAAAGAATCGTTAAGAGAAAAGGAAATATTAAAAGACTTGACGGTGAGTGATGAAGATAATGATGATGATAATGAGGGTGATTTTGATTGTATACTAGATAAATACAAAGAATTTACGGTAATCGATGACATGTTGTTTGAAAATCATATCAATATGGAAGACGAAGCTAAAAAAGACAGTTTAACAGCAGACGCGGAAATGTTGAATACCGAAGTCCATTGGATTAAATTTTCATCACGTCAAAAGACCTTTACATTTATTTCAAAATTTGGTATCCAGCAAAATATTTCATCAAACATTTCCTGTTTAGCAATATATTTGCTATTTGTTGACAATAATATGATTGATAGAATTGTCAAAAAAACCTACAAGTACGCACAACAGATTATGAGCAACATCGCCAATACTAGATCTTCGAGAAAAAAACAATGGGTGACGACAACAAGCCTTGAAATTAAAAAATTTCTGGGACTTCTTTATGGATGGGTTTGGTGAGGTTTGGGTGTCTTTTAGATTATTGGTTAAAAGATCACGTACTAAACTTTACCATTCCTGGAAGAACAATGTACCCAAATCGTTTTCAGTTGCTACTGAACTTTGCACATAGAAGTTGCATTATTCCAGGTGATCGACTTGGAAAAATCCAACCGATGTTAGATATGTTCCTCATACAGCATCAAAAAGTTTTCACAAGAAAATATCGTTATTGATGAAACACTGGTTCGTTGGAGAGGCATACTTGTTTTCAGGGGTCGTGGCATAGTGGTAGAGCGCTCGCACAGAAACTCACACCACCAACTTCAATCCTAGCGAAGGACAACATTAAATTATAAAAAAACAAAAATTTGCGGTTTTCTAAAAATTACAATTCAAATTAAACATTAAATTTAAAATATAGTAGGTCCCCCCCTCTCCAGCAAGACCATCTGCAAGAAACCGCCCCCTGACATTTCTAATCAATTCCACCAGAAACCAATGATCAGGAGTACAGCGCCACCTTCTGGGAAGATAAAAGCTAATCTACTGAAGACGCTCACCATTCACATTTAAACATCCACTGACAGTTGAGGCAATTGCTGTTTGATCATTCGAGGGTGAAGGTATAACACTGGCTCTTGAGTGGACAAATTGACAGCAACTTGTTTCATCAACAAAAAAGGCGCAAAATATACAAACATCTATAAAAAAAAACCTTCTATCAACCATCTTCACATTCCAACACAATGCACTGCATGAGTAGAGGTTTACCCCTGAGTATTGGTCTTAAAAAAAAAATATTCCTAATAAGGCTCATCGGTGTGGAATAAAGCTATATAAACTTCACTCTGCTGAAGTGTATATTTGGTCAGGTAAATTAGCTACTAGGCTAAGCGAAGTTGGCTTAACAAAAGAGGTTTTTGTATATTTAATCACTGAACTGAAAGAAGAAGGTCTTACATTATACGTTGACAACTTTTCTATAAGCTACGAACTCGCTCTGTCAATGCTAAATAAAAACACCCACCTTGTGGGCACTCTTCGCTCAAACAATAAATATATGAAAAAATAAGTGATGAATTCTGCACCCAAAAAAGATGAATAGTATTACTAAAATGGGAGGATAAGCGAGATGTCAGAATGCTTTTAACAAAGCATGCACCAGAAATGACATCCGATTCAAATCAAGAAGATGAACCAAATATGCCATCAACTAGTATTGCAAAAATACACAAAAGTTTAGTTAAGCCAAAACCGTTAGCTGACATTGAATATAACAGAGGAAAAGCTGGTATAGATTTATCGGACCAAATGGTCTCGTATGGTAACACCCTAAGCAAAGGTTTGAAGTGGCCTCTAAATAGTAAACGCGTATATTGTTGGTAAGAAAGCTACAAAGACGAACATCATAATTCATAATAATAGTAAACGCGTATATTGTTGGTAAGAAAGCTACAAAGACGAACATCATAATTCCGTCAACGTGCTAAAGGCCTTTTGGATCTAATATCTCCACGACCAATAAACCCCGGCAAACACATTACAACTAAAAAGGTAGATGCCAAAAATAAATCAATTCGACGTGCTTGTATTTTGTGTTACGCAACTCCAAGAAAAAAGCTGTATAACAGCCGTACAATAGCAAGGAATGACATGAAAAAAAAAACAAGTACTTATTGTCCAAAATACCTCAATACCCCCACTTGTGCATGCAGTGTTTCCCAAAATACGTCCATCTAAAACATAAACATATAAATTTATTTTTATTCTTTCAAACATAAATATAACAATAAGTTACTTTGTTTAAGTAAAAACGTTCAAGAAATCATTCTAGACCCATGAATGCTTTTTTGATATATGCATGTTATGTATGTATATTTTTCAGTGGTATACATACACCTAGGCCCGTTGGGCCCTGGCCTACAGCGGCATGACTTAAAGGGCTCTAAAATTTAAAGATAAAAGAGTGCATTTTTCATTACTATCTAAATATACTTTATTCGTAACAGTTTAATGACGTACCTTATATATAAATAACAAGTTGTATACTTGTTATTTAAATCAACCGATTACATCTAAGTAGTTCTGTCTTTATGCAAGGTTTATATGAGAATTTGAAATAGCGCGATTTTCAAAACACACGACTCTATTCTCTTTTTTAGGTAAAGAAAAAGAAAAAACGTAGGAGGGTCGGATAACCAAAAATGGATTTGAAATTTTAATAATAATTAAAAAATTATATTTCAAAATAAAAGAAACTAAAAAAAAAAATAATTAATACGTTTCTCATTAACCTTTTATGAAAAAGTTGTAATTGTTACCAATCACATATAAATTCAAAAACACTAACATTTTAGCCTCAATTGCGAATGGAAAATATGTGTAAATTTTTTGGAAGTGTATTCACATTCATATGCTTGTTCAACAAACTGAAGCGCAATATTTGTTTTTTATTATTACTTTTTTGTAATTTCTTTTTATATTCAGAAAACTCATTCATTCTTACATACTTGTATGAATTAAAAAAAAATATTTATATTTATTAGTGGTGTAGAACGATAAATGAAAGTGTTCCTGGAAATAATAAAAAAAAAACTATGTGGTTATACACAAATTAAGATCGCGCTTTAAATTAAAAACGCAAAATGAATCTTTAAAAATAAAATCTGTTTTTTTAGAGTTTTTTTTTGGGTGGGTTTGAGTGGGACCATACACCGAAAAACCCAAAAGTACCGTTATCTAAAAAACTGTACTTAAAAAAAAAAATAAATAAAAGCGTTTTTCGTGCTCAGGAGGTCCCAATTAACTAATCTAGGCATGTGGCGTTCTTGGTATTTTTTGGCTGTAAACCAGTGTAATTATTCCAGAATAATTTTACTTTTTAAATAAAAATCTTTTATTTAATTAATGTATTTCGGTACTCCTGCGTATTGTGTTATATCGTACTCCTAAATACAGACTAAAATTTTTCTTTCGTCCACCACTTAGATATTATTATCGACCATATTAGAACCTTTAAGACCTTTGCTTATGTCTAGGGCAGCGCTTATTCTAAAATTTACTTATTCTGCAGTATCCAAGTTTTATCTCAGCATCCGCTGTTTATTTGGTGTTGGACCACATTAGTCGGCCAACTTATGCTGTTATTTTGGTCGACTTTGCGGCTGCATGACGTATATGAGTAAAATATGTAATCCTAGTGTCTGGTCTTATGCGCTGTAGGTTAAAACTTTTGAGTGCGCAAAATGATATGGCCGACGCTGAAGTTAATCTCGAACGGTATGCGTTGTAGTCATGCCCGGTCTTTGTACCCCCCTGCCTTTTTGGCGATATCACTAGCACTAAAAGGTATCAATAATAAAGTGCTGAAGAGGGTTTTCAATGAGAAAAACAAAATTTTGGCAGTTTGTAACGTTTATTCATTCTGATTGTTCAAATAACTATTGGTGGATATAAAAGTCCACAATACTTGTAAACAAAGAATTTTTTTCATAAAAACCGTTATTCTATCTTAATAACAACTAATTTTAATTTTTAGCAAATAATCATGGAGAGAGATTTTGTCCATTTCTGCATGAGTGGGGATGAAAATAAACATATGCGAACTTATGGTGATACCAATCTACATTAGAATCAAGAGCGTCCAATGTTTCCTAAAAAACAACTTGTTTGGTGTGCATTTTGGTCTTGCGACATTTTCGGCCCATATATCTTTGAAAAGTATTTTGGCGCTATAGGTTGATAAATGCAAACTTTTGTTGGTCTGAATTACATGATCTGGACACCAATGAAAACAACGGTTTCAACAAGGTAGAGCTATGTTTCACTTAATAATTGTACGTTTTGTATGAGTAATTTAATATTGAGGTAATTTGAACTGGCCACCGAAATCGTGCAAAGCAAATAAGCCACAAACCACAGGAGCCCGCAAAGTCAAAACAATTCATTCCAGAATAACTTATTTTTACAATGTTGTATATCTATCAAACACAAATTATGTTATCTACGTTTGCACTTTTCTATAGGCTGTAACTTTTATTATGAACATAAAAACTTATATAAATTATTAAGTTACTAAATATTTTTAAAAATTTTTATGTTTCAGTTGCGGTGTTAAAATTCAAATCTTTTACCAGTTATAATAATATTGGTTTTGCGAAAAAAATTATGCACATTTGCAAACAATATTTTAGTAATTGTCAAAAGAAAAATTTAATTTCTCTTATTGTCTGCTTTGTGAAAAAAAATTTTAAAAACTTAAATTTTTAAGTTTTAAAAATATATATTTGCAGAAATGTTTCTTTAAAGTATAGGTTAAACTTCATCATTCAACTATTTTTCTATTGTTACTGAGCCCTTAAACAATTTGTGTAAGCAATTATTTTGGCAAGTGTACATAGAAAGAAATACAGATATGATCTGTAAACCGAAATGTAGTGAATTTGAAATCGCATTAAAACTCGATTTGCATATTACTTTCAAATTTTTAATATATTTTTTTATTCATTGGATTAATGAATATTAACATAACTTCATTATGAAAATTGTTTTTAATTTTTACAATATAGTTTTATTTGTATTTGAAAAAATATTCGTCTTCGATTTCACTTAATTTCGTTTTGCAGAACATGCCCGATAATTCTGTTTTAGATGTGTTTATGCATAATATGTAGACAAAAAAATATTAAGCGAACTCCATGAATTTACTTATACTCATTGATGCTAATAAATCACTTAATTATCTTTTTAGTAAAAACTAAAGCATAAAGACTATTTAAGTCTTTGTTAACAGATATAGACGTTAAGCACTATTAGCATATGAAGAAGCAAAAAATTAAACTAAAAAAATAAAATTTTTTAATTTGAAAAGTTTTACGACTGTGCATGTCATAAATTTATTTGCTTAAGCAGTAAAACACTCGCTTCTTTTAACGTAATACATAAATCTATGACGCCTGAAAGAAAAAGGATATTAAAATAAAAGTTATTTGAATATCTTATTTTGGCTATTTATATTAAAGGACCTTAAGAAGTAATACCACAAATCAATTTTTTTATTTTGTAGAGCATTTTTATTTCTGACTTAAGAAAATATTAGTTAGCATTTTAAATTATTTTCTAATAAAGAATAAATAGATTTACAGTAACCCCTTTAGAAGTTTTTTAATAAAATATTTACTATTTTTTGTGTAGACTTGTAAAGAATATTTTACTTTTCCGGTTTGAGAAGATTAGAGTGTTGCAGTATCTTTAAATTGTGGTAGCGTGTGCAACGTTTTTTTGAAAATTGTTTTTATATGGTAGGAATGTTTACACAGATAAAAAATAATTTTTAAATTTAAATAATTGCTCAATAATTTATTTTATTTGATTTGAATTTGTATGATTTCCTTAACTATTTTATTGTAATCGACTTTACTTTATTTCTTTTAATTAATTTATATTATATTATTTTATTTTATTGTATTTAAGTTACTTTATTTTAGTTAGAATACTTCGAGCTTAGCCATATAGCCGAGAAGTGATTTATTTTATTTTATTTTATTTTTTTTTAATTTTATTTTCTGTAATACTTATACGCACTGCATTACGCGAATTGTTCTAATAGCCCTCTATAGTATGCTAAGTTTACAATTCAATCATACATTCAGAATTGAAAACACCATTGATCCAAAAAAATATGCAGCAAGTTTTTTTTTTAGCAAAGCGGTGCGTATGAGTTATATTCATAACAAATATACTTTATACGCTTTCTTTTGTTATGTTAATTAGAAAAAAACTACGAAACAACAACATATTTTTTTTTGAAAATTGTTGTTAAAATTTAGTTTTTATTATGAAATTTAGATCAGCACAATTACAAGACACTGTGACTTATAAGATGTATTGGGTCCCTCTTCTTTATTTTGTTAGAACAAATGCCAGCAAGACGATTAAAACAAGAAATTATGAAGAAATTATTAGTCAAATAATTCTATTTTAATTAAAAGAGTATTAAGTATGTTCCACGTTATTGCTGTATATTTGGACTTACTAAAGAAGTGAATAATTAGGCTAAAGCAAACGGAGTAAATACAAAAACTATAGAGCTCAAAATACAAATATACATATAATGTAGTTGTCAGTATTGTAGTTACCGAAGTTAATATTGAGCAAAATTATTCTTAAAATATTTAAAAAAGAAAATAATAACAATTTAAGAACGTAATGCAAATATTGTTAGGAATTGTGTTTTATAATTCGGTTAATTTGCAAGAATTTATTTTTTGTTAGACAAAAGTAATAGTAACCTCTTAAAGCTTTATTTTTACGCTATAACATACTGTGTATAGCATAAATCTATAAATGGTAACAAAAATTTATACGAGGAAATTATGATTATGATTTGCTTTATAAAGCAAATTGATTTTTTTTTATCTCAACAATTTTTTTATATTTGATGTAAATAAACTTCTTGTGTTTTAATTATATTTTTTAATCGATTTAATTAAATTACATTTTCTTTGTATTGCATTTTACAAAGATGAAAAATTATCTTAATGCTGATTAAAACTGTGACAATAACTTTACTTTGATTGGGTATAATTTAATTGAAATTAAAATTTTTAACAATAGTCCCTCTATTCTATTGTTGTAATTTTTTTATTAAAATTCTCCCTTTCACTAATTTTTAAGCTCTTCCTGTTCTCACTTACTTTACACAGTGTCTGTGTGATGGAACTTCACTATTTCTGTTGTGTGCCAAAATGTTGGCTTAAAAGTACCAAAATGTCTATTAAGTGTCACGAATTAATACTGAATAATTATATATTTATTGTTATATGTTTTCATAAAATAAATCGGTATATTTAAATAGTTTCTGTTTTAAGTGTTTGCATATATGCTTTTTATGATATTATTCACTAATTTAACTACACACTTTATATGAAATGTTTAGTATAAATTACTACTCTTTCTTAAAGAATTTTATAAATGGTTGAACATCACTGCTTTTGCCTACCTTTACTGGGCAATTGTCTGTTCTAAATTCATATAAATGTGTATTAAAAATTTTATTAGTCTGTAAAACTTTCATAATACCATTAAATTTCCAACTTTTAAACCTACCAAAATTGTGAAAATTTTAAGTACTTATTTTACAGTCCGGAAGTTTATCCGCAATTGAAAAATACCTATTTTTTGTTTTGTTTTTTTATTTGTTTTCCATTATATACATATATAATTGGCCATTAGAATCCTGTGTCAGGGTTACAGTCTAGTTTCTCACAGCACTCACGTTGTGTGTGTGTTAGTATTTTATCTATGAGTACCGAGACCTCCAGTTTAAAGTCGATACTGAACGACAGATATAAAAAGTTTTTCATGGCAACCAATTACTCCCAGAACTTCTGCCAGAAGACTGCTGAGGTGCAGTCATACATACATACATAACTGGCCTTTACAACCCTGTGTCAGGATTACAGCCTAGCTTCTCGCAGTACTCATTTTGTGTGTGTAAATTTTTATCCATGAATACCGGGACCTACAGTTTAATGTCGACTCCGAACGACAGACTTGAGAAGCTTGTTCATGGCAATTAATTACTCTCAGAGCTTTTGCCAGAAGACTGCTGAGAGGTAGTCGCCGAAAGAAATATTTTTCTCATATTTCTTTTTTCCAAGATGTCGGAGCCTGGTGTCGAACCCAGGGCTTATGTCTTAATAAGCCAACACACTAACCACTACACTGAGATGCAGTCACCGAAAGAAATAATTTTTTCATATTTCTTTTTTCACGATATCAGAGCTGAGATTTGTTTCCATTAATTCCATGCACACCCTGCACCTACTGGAGCAGTGGTTTGTGCTTTTATGAAAATATAGATTATATAGGCCATCGTAAGGCTACCCCTATATAGGAGTAGTGATTTTGTAAATTTTTGTTTTGATGTTAATTGAAATTAATTTAGTTAAGTAATTGATGTTAACTTAATTAAGAAAATTTTGCGTTAGAATGTTGTTTCAAAAAGAGAGTTTTGTCAGTAGAGAAGTATGTCATTCGGTAGACAATCACCTACAAAAGGCTAAAAGAGACTACGCTCTGTAATGAATACAGATACTATTTAAAGTAGCCATAATTATCACTTTATATATTTCTCTCTATACCAAATTACGTCGGTAATCCAACGAGTCCATAGAGTTAAAGGCTTTACCACCATTTATAGGTACATCCACTCCTTCATGCATTTATTTGATAAGCCCCAAAACAAAACTTAAAAGCATTGGAACTCTGTACTCCATCTTTGGTCAGATAATAGTCTTATAAGTATTAAAAAATTCAGATATAGTATAATTTTTCTTACACTCCTTTTTAAAAAGCAAATTAACACTGACTAAAAGTAGTGAGCATTTTAACAGTCACGCTATTAATTATAATGCCTACAATATCAAGAGTGTCCGCCTTCTCTAAATTATTTATTCTCGTACATAATCACAGATGGCAAGAGATCATCATCCTTTTCATAGATATGTATGAGAGAACATTATTGGATTTTGCTGGCACTACGTTCAACAAACTGGCGCTAACACACCCAGAAATTGCCAACATGTCATAAGTGAGCATATCACTATTAATTTGGCCTTTAACCTCCATCTTAAAATATATCGGCTTAGAAACAAATAAATATGAATAACATATGTTGCTTTTACTTGAAAAATAGTAGATTCATGTGAAATGAGTGAAGCTCTTTAACACCAAAATAAAGTATCAGACAGAAAGAAGCCCTTGGGTGCACAAAATTTATTTGAATATTTTTAGCGAAAATAGAACCAGTTATACCACTTTTAAGGTAGCAGTCAATGGTGAAATACTGCAAATGTTTCGTTACAAAATTTGTTAACACAATCTCTAAGTTTTTAGACTTTTTGCTAATAAAGTCGGGAGCCGTTCTTATTGTAATAAAGTTAACCAATTTCAAGGTGTTACTAGTTTTAATTAATTTTTTTATAATTTTCAATTTTCAAGGTTATTTATATCACAAAATAAGACTTTTTCTCACCTGTTTGATTTTTATTTAACCATAGACACACAATATCACCCAACCAGATTTAAGTTTTCTGTAATTTAAAGTTATTCAGTTATTATTATGAGGCTAGTGTTGTTTACGGCAGTTTTCTAAAAACTTTACACATATTTGCAAACTAAAACTAAAAAAAAAAACTTTACAATTTACAAATATATTGGTAAATTATTTAACTGACTTATTAAAAAAATTGTCTTTAATACCAAAACACCCAGTGAAAAAGATATATTTTTTTATAAAATTTACATACCTGTGTTTTCTTTCTATTTTTTTTTTTTTTTCAAAAAGTTATTTCAACGAACATGAATAGAAAATAATTTGTACTAGTGCCATCATCAATGGAATTACGTTTGTTATTGTTGCAGTTCTTGGTTGTATTTTGCTAAAATTTAAAACATTTAAAAAATATGTTTTAAAATTTCGGTTATTTTAAAAAGTGCCAAGTTTAATTACACGTGCTAAAGTGTCATTAAATATTAAATTGTGGCAGAAAAAAACTCACGATAGCTCTACATTTATTCACAGTTTTGTGTAATAGTACCTTCTTTTGTCTCATTCGTTTTCATTCTTTGTCTTCCTGTATTCTATTACAACACAAATTTCATTTTGTTTATTGTTTTGCTTTGTTTTATTTATTATTTATGAGTCTTACGCTAATGAACATCAAAATAAAAAATAAAACAACAACACTAGTGTTAAACTAAATACAACAATAGCAAAATATAACTTAAAGAAGAAATTGTATTCGCACACAAATCACAGGGAATGGCTCCGAAACAATGAATTTATTAACTATGATACATTCAGCGAAGGAGACTTTCCAAAATAACCTATGGGAAATACATGAGAAAAAATTCGTATCCCTTTAAAAAAATTGTATTTTAAATTTGATTATAAAAAGAAGGCATTTCTAATTTTTGGACTCGGTACCATAAGTTTTTGAACATTTTTTTAAAATTTCCTATTTACAGCTTGTTCATAGAAGACGAGGAGCGTTCGTTTTCATTTTTTTTTTTTTTTTTATTGTTGCACATATTAAAGGAGATCAAACGAAGAATCACACTGGCCAACAGGTTCTACTACGGTCTCAGTAGGCAGTTTAGTTATAGAGACCTCTCTCGTGCGACGAAATTAACACTCTATAAGTCGCTTATTCTTCCGGTGCTTCTCTATGGTGCGGAAGCATGGACACTGTCTTGTACCGATGCAGCGGTCTTGGGAGTATTCGAGAGAAAAATTCTTCGTAAGATCTTTGGTCCTCTAAGGCGTGGCGATAAGTTTCGCAATTTGAACCAACCATGAGCTGTATGAGCTCCTCGGCGATGTGGGCGTTGTTTAGCGTATTAACATCCAGCGGCTACGCTGGCTTGGCCATATTGTACGGATGGATGAAAAGTTTTCGATGCAAAGGTCACAGGACGTCGGCGTAGAGGACGACCGTGTTTACATCGGCAGGACCAAGTTGATGAAGCCCTGTCGTCAATTGATGTGACGACAGGGCTTAGCAGAGACACCAGGAGACTAGTGTTAAGGCAGGCCGAAACCTGTTAACGGATTGTTATGGCCATCTAAGTAAGTACATATTAAAGGACAAAAGTCTTAAAGCATTCGTCTTCTATAACACGCTGTTAAATTGCATAAATTAAGATGTACCGCAAAGCACTGTTCTCTCTCCTACAAAATTCCTAATTTTCTTAAAAGTCTTCTTCTTTCACCTTCCAATCCTATCTATTTCTTTGCAGATGACAGCAACATTTGCCATTTGTATTAATTTTTTCGTAGACCGAGCCTTTCAAAGATTGATGATTGACATATTAAAATGACCTACAGATAATCCCTGAGTCAGATTGCTCAAAAAGGGTTGAATTTAATGCGCGCGCAAGACTCAATGTAGTTTTATCCCTCAAAGGCTTGTGATGATGATGGAATCTTGTCATTTGTGACTATGGTAATGGTATCAAGGAGGCGGACGCTGTTGATGTTCAAGGCGTGAGAATGATCACATATTTGAGGTGTTGAAAGAAGCATTCAAGAGCTTCGGTTTTTTTAAAACGCTGCAAGAAATACTCTATTTCATCTGAATTTTCCAATATTTAGAAGATGTTCATCCGATCTAGGATGGAATGTAATGTCTATTTTGAGGTTTCTCGTCCGCGTACAGGAAAGAGCGAAGATGCTTAGTAGCGAAGGTAGGGTATCCAAGTCGTACGTTTCTTTGTGTCGGTACTGCCATGGGAGATGAAATTCAGAGCTTGATTCCACATATTCACATATTTTTGTGGACTTCTCGTACCTCTCTCCGAGCACATGCTTTTATAGTTCATTGCCCAGTGAATCACACAGTGCATTAGAGGGAGAATTCGTTATTTATTCGTACTGCTCATTTATGGAACACTTTTCTAGTGGATGTTTTTCCTGCCAATTACGATATCAAAAAGTTTAAATCAAATGTACTCCCTCTTTTCCTCTTCCCATAATATATCTAGCTAGAACAGCACAATGTGTAGCATTAGGGTGACCAAATAGGGGAAAAAATGTCGGAATCCTGTTCGTCTGGACCCCACAAAACGATTGCCCTTTCCAGATATTGCGATAGCCAAAATTTAAGCTCGATTAAACAACGTTAACCCGTGCCGCTCGTCGATCGAAGTTTGAAAAAATCCAAATTTTTGGCCAAAAACCTGACATATGGAGCCATAACTCCAGAACCGTAAGTAATAGAAACACTATTAACATCTCAAAAGAAAGCTAATGTTGTTCTTCAAAAATTATATCATATACATAATTGTTGTTATTTTAAGTCAACCCGAGTTACAACAGCCTTTAGACCCAAAAACGTGACCTGGTACCACTAGGATCATACTTAGTATATTTTGTAATAAGGTGATAAATTTCCCTTTTTTATATTATTGGTTTTAAAGTTTAATAAAAAACAAGCAATGCTGAAAAGTCTAATAACATTTTTTATTTTAAAATATAAAAAAATAAGTATATTACATACAAAACAGACACAGATATGATACAGAAGTAGTACCTACATAAGTTGATAACTTTACATAGTTGCCTAATCTATTCTAGAGCTTTTTTTGTTTTTATAACGTCAGGATATAATGCTCGACATTACAACTTGAAGGATATATTGCTTTTGGTCTTTATCTTTTGTCAAAAGGTCGTTAAATCGTTTATTAATTTAACACCACGTTCAGCCATATCATTAACTACTTTTAAAGTTTTGACAATTTTTAAACCTTCTTGGATGTCATTATTTGGAGGCCACGTATTTGGATGTTGTGCTAAGAAATCAGCTTTTATATTAAAATGGTCAAAGAATGTAAATGTTTCTTTGGTAAGTAAACTTACCAACCCTCCATCAACTACCTCTTTTAATTTGTCTTTCCTTACTTTTGGATTTACAACGTGCTCTGATGGTTCATCTGCGGTAATGAGCAATTTATTAGCCATTATCAACTTTTCATCATCGGTTATAGTGGGATCAAAAAACGATAAACCCACCAATTTTGCATTCAAATATCATAAATGGTTCGAAAATTCGGTCAGGGCTATTTCTTCAATGTCGTTGTCATATTCTTTATGGTCTAACAGATTACGAAAAATGACGAGGTGTTGCTTTGGTGCAAATGAGCTTTTGGAGCATTCAACCAAGCCTTACAATAAATTTTAACTAGAAAAACAGGAATGGCACACACGGAACTTTCTTCTTCCTTAGACGTCTTAAACTGACGACGGAAACTGAACATTTTTAGGCAGTAAATAGCCTTTGCCATCCACCTAACATGATGAATAGCTCCTGGAGTGCGTAAACCCACAATATTGCCGTCTAGTGATGATGAGAACCAACTGTAATAGTTCGTTGTGGTCATCTCTTCGGTGGCTCTAATGTAATTTGGTCTCCAATTCGGCAGTAACATTTGCAATTACTTCTAGAGTTAGCTGCTTTTGTATTTGATTTTCACTGATACCTGTGTCGTATGTTCCTTTGCATATCTTAGGCCACGCAGTGAGGAACCTCTTGAATTAGTCTGGATGAGGTCCAGTGGTATAACAATCCTCTTCCTAACATTTTCTCCAATATTAAGCATGCTCCTTTGAGTCTTCCGGTGTTGGCCGCTGTAGTGTCAAAGCACATCGCTTTCACGGTACTGAGAAGACGCCATTTATGCAGGCATTCACATACGGCTACGGCTTCCTCCTTTCCAGAGCTGTTTGCTGCTACAGGAACTCCCAACCGCTGTTCTTTTTGGCCTAATACTATATAGTTATAAAAACGACAACACCACACACACTTGCGAAATTAAAAAAAGCGTTAAATTATCTTCACTGGATAATTGTTCAACCTAACCAGCTCAAACGTGTAGGATGACTTTCGAAATAAAACGACTTTATTCAGTTTCAATAACCATACTGACCTCTTTTTAAATTTCTTTTTTTTATACTCATTGTTTCCCTATTCTAAAAGCGTACAAAAGTAGAATTCCTACTTACTTAAAGACGTTACATAAATAAAATCTAAATTTTTACAGATGTTCCGTCCGAAACTGAGATTGAACCGCGGACCTCGTGGTTGATAGGCGGATGTATTACCCATCAAATTGAGTTCCAAAATACTTTTTAACAAAAAATGGTTACTCCGAGACATATTATGTAAAAACCTGTAAAAATCTCAGAATAATCCCAAACAGGCTCCTGCTGGATCCAAGTCACGTTTTTGGACCTAAAGGCTGTTGTAACTCGAGTTGACTTAAAATAACAACAATTATGTATATAATGTAAATTTTTAAAAACAACATAAGCTTTCTTTTGAGAAATTAATCGTGTTTCTCTTACTTACGGTTCTGGAGTTATGGCTCCATATGTCAGGTTTTTGGCCAAAAATTTTGATTTTTTCAAACTTTGATCGACGAGCGGCACGGGTTAACGTCGTTTAATCGAGCTCAAATTTCGGCTATCTCAATATCTGGAAAGGGCAATCGTTTTGTGGGGTCCAGACGAACAAAATTCCGACATTGGTTTTTTTTTTGGTCACCCTAGTGTAGCATGAGTACTGGCCTTAATGAAAAAAAAAAAAACAAATTATTGCAAGTTTTCACATTTAAAATCCTGTTGGCTATTGGCGAACCGATTCCGTGTTTTAAATTTATTTTTATGATTTATATAATATTATATAGTACTTTGAATATGTGCACAATTATCAGTACAAAAAAAATTCAGAATCATCATCCCTAGATATAAAATAATTACTTAAAAGAACACTTCGTTGTTTTCTTTAACGAACAATTAAGTTCTACATTGATAAAAACTCACCAAGGATTACAATATTTTATCCTGCTCCAATTGTATGTTAAACGCTTCTGTGAATTTTTTTTGTGTTAAATTAAATTTTGTTCTCTTTCGGCAGATTGAAATCGCATTTTTAACTAAATCGCTTACGTCAAACTGCAAAGCTTGATGTAACTTATTTCTACTGAATCACAAAATTTATTCGAGTTGTTGTTAGCAAAGATGTCCCAGCAGAAAATAGTGCTTACCACTAAAGGAGAAATTGTAAACAATCACTTACTTATGCGCATTAATAATGTATGATTTTTATATGAAACGAGCCGCTAAAATGCAATAGAAACGCACATTTATTGCAAATAGTACAAAAAATCAAAAACAATACCTTATCCTGTAGCATATTTGGAAGCCTTAATGTAAAAACAAATATTTATTTCTTCCAAATCTTAAAAATTTTCAGCTGGTGTGTAAGCCGTCACAATAACACAATACACGAGCCACGAACTGATTTTCAGAAAGTCTACATATTTGACTCGTATGGTTTTAGGTTGCAATTTTATTTCGAAATATAATATAACGAAAGTCTCAAAATTTAGACAAATAATGAAAATTAAACAAATTATGTAAAAAGAAGTCCAAACTTAGTTGAAATCGTATGAACCAAAAACAATGAAAAAAAAAAAAAAATTACAATAAATCCTTATTTAAGTTTTTAATACATTAGTTCTAAGCGACAGCCTAAACGTAAATTAATTGGTTATTTTGAATTTTTTAAAGCAACTATAGCCACCTCATGATTCAAAAAAGTAAAAATCATTAATAAGGAAACAATCATCTCTTTAGAGCTAGCAGGATATGTATGCAGCGGAGTAGTAGTAGTAGTAGTAGTAGGAGTGGTAAACTGACGTATTAAACCAATAATATACAACAACAAAAACAACAAGAGTATACAAGTAAAAAATAAAGGAAATCCGCAAAATGTAAATGTCGTTGACTATGAAAAGTACCCTTTTAGTGTTACAGAAAAAAAGTATATTTTTATATAAAAAAGCGTAATAAACGTCATTTATATATTTACGATGAAACAAGCTAAGAATGAGAAGTACAAAGTGAAGAGTAAAAACAAAGTGTAAAGAAAAACAACAAATCCAGCTATCGCAATATATTTTTTACAACACCCAGACATCAGACATCAGTTGTAAGCAGAATGGCATCAGCATAAGCAGAACTAAGACAATATAAACAAAAATATTATATTAAGACAACGTGAATAATACGCCTTATTCTTTCTAACCATTCCCTTTATCATTTGATGAGTGTTAGGTATTGTGTTTAGAAGCTGTAGGTAGAGTATAATGATAATGAATAAAGAAACTGAAAGGTAGAGAAAAGCTCACAATATGATTTACAATAAAAGCTTAAAAAGTAATGTTCAAACTTAAATGAGTAACATTTTTTTTTTAATTATATGTTTAGCGCATTATAGAGAAATAATATATATTATTTACTTACTAGTTAAAAAATGTTTATTAGGTTTTTCACAATAACGTGTTATATACTTAGTTACTTAGTTTGGTTTCGTCAGAAACGACTTAATTAGATGAAAGGTAAAACTATTAAGAATTTGGATCTTTTCGCTATGAGTTTTTTTGAAAATCAAAGGTGAAAATGATGTCCGTGAAGGATTTGACTATCAAAAAGTCATTGCAAAACAATCTATATTACTAGTAGAATTCAATTTTGATCTACATAATTAAAGAGTTTCTAAAGAAAAAAATTATAAAAAAATTATTACTCTTACTCTGACTTGTACTCGGATTGTTAGATCATATCCTCGTCAGAACAATGTTCTGTATAGTTTGGATGAATATAAGTTTATGGAATTATAAATTTTTTATCCAGTTTAAAGTTTATTTTTAGATTATAATTTGCTAGTTGTTTGTTTTTTTTTTTTTTTTTTTTTAAGACCAATACTCAGGGGTAAACCCCTACTCATGCAGTGTGCATTGTATTGGAATGTGAAGATGGTTGATAGAAGGTTTTTTTTTTCTTTTTTTCATAGATTTTTGTATATTTTACGCCTTTATTTGTTGATGAAACAAATTGCTGTTAATTTGTCCACTCAAGAGCCAGTGTTATACCTTCACCCTCAAATGATCAAACAGCAATGGACTCATCGTCGGTGGATGTTTAAATGTGAATGGTGAGCGTCTTCAGTATATTAGCTGTTATCTTCCCAGAAGGTGGCGCTGTACTCCTGAGCATTGGTTTCTGGTGGAATAGATTAGAAATGTCAGGGGGCGGTTTCTTGCAGATGGTCTTGCTGGAGGGAGGGGGGGGGGACCTTTTATTTCATTTAAATTTAATTTTTAATTTAAATTGTAATTTTAGAAAACCGCAAATATTTATTTTTATAATTTTGTCCTTCGCTGGGATTGAACCTTGGTCGTGTCAGTTTCCATGCAAGCGCTCTACCACTATGCCACGACCCCCCCTTGTTTTTTTACTATAAATACTTATTTTCAAAACTAATGATATTTTGAATACAGGTTTGTTGGTTAGAAGACTCTACTTATTAGGATTCAAATATAGATTTCTAGTAAGTTATAAATTTATAAATTTTTATAATTTTTTTTTTTTTTTGGCAGTGGATAGGGGGTCGTGGTGTAGGAGTTAGCGCGCGTGCACAGAAACTCAAACGACCGAGATTTAAATCCCAGTGAAGGAGAAAAAATAAATTTGCGGTTTTTCAAAAATTATAATTTAAAAACTAAGAGGTTCCCCTTCCACCCCCATGCAAGAAATCCATATTCACGAAAGCACTCCTTGACATTTCGAGTCTATTCCACTAAGAAACAAATGATCAGAAGTACAGCTCCACCTTCTGGAAAGATAACAGCTAATCGACATAAAAAAATATGCTCACCACTCACATTCAACATCCAGATGAGGCAATTGTTGTTGATCATTTAAAGGTGAATGTATAACACTGGTCTTTGAGTGATCAAATTGATATCAGTTTGCGCCACTGACAAAAGGCGCTTAACATCATCGCATCTTTCTATCTATATCTACATATTCAACATTCTAATAAAAAAACATCCTTAAATAAAAAAAAATATAGTTATAAATGTATCTTATTCATATGACTTATATGAAATCAGTCAAAACACATAAGCCATTTACGTATTGTATTCGCCCTGGTCTAAGGGTTAGTGTGACAAGACAGGAGTTTCGGTTTCAAACCCTGTAATGAAAATGTTTCTTTTTGCAACTATCTCTTATCAGTTTTCAGCTCTGAGAGTAACGAATTGCCATGACAAAGCTTCTCAAACCTGTCATTAGGAGTCGACTTTAAACTGTACATCACGGTACTCATGGATAAAAATTAACACATATAACATTGATGCTGCGAGAAGCTAAGCCGGAACACAGTTTTAGTGGCCAATTCAGTATGTGTATGTAAGTAATGTATTTTAAAATTTAAATTTTGTTTAACAAAAGTCAATGCAAAAAAAAAAAATAAATAAATAAATAACCCTAATTTTTGAAGTGCTTTATAGGTTTTGTTTACAAACATAAAAAAATTAAAACATAAATTATAAAATTACAAAAAAAAAACCATATATAACTTGATTTATTATTCATCAAATTGCAGAAATTATCGTTATTACAACTGTTGCCGCCACTGGAAAAATCGCATAAAATTAAGTAGATGTGTTTAATAAATTACTAACTGTAAATATTTGTTGTAGATTTAATATATTAATTATAATGTTCGGAGTGATGCCATCTTTAGTATACCTATAGCGCCAATTTTTTAACCACATCATATAATTACAAATTGGCTTAACGTGGTGGTTGTCAGTCCGGAGAATCTTCTTGATCTATATTTTTAAAATTTAAACTGTAGTGGTTTCCATACCAAATAGTAAGATATTTCATATGAATTGTAAAATTATTCTTAATTAATTTGAATTGTTATAGGCTCGGCCATATTGTTCGGATGGATGGATCTGCTCCAGCGAGAAAAGTTTCCGATGCGAAGGTCACTGGACGTCGGCGTAGAGGACGACCGTATTTACGTTGGCAGGACCAAGTTGATGAAGCCCTGTCATCAATTGGTGTGACCAACTGGAGAAGGCGCGCGCTTAGCAGAGACGCCTGGAGACTAGTGCTAAGGCAGGCCGAAACCCGTTAACGGGTTGTTATGGCCATCTAAGTAAGTAAGTAAGTATAGGAATTTTAATATAAGAAAACCTTTTGAAATAAATCAATTTTTTTATTTTTAAATTTGTTCTTCTTTATTCAAAATCCCCGTGGAAAGCACTGGCAACAACCAACAACAACCCTTTTTCACTTTTTCTGTCCGTCAGTTTTTATCCACAAGTAGCGGAGCCTACAGTTTAACGGAAAAGAATTGTGAAGATTGTTTATATCAATCAGTCACTCTGAGATCTTTTAATATCTTTCATTCAAGATGTCAGAGTTACATACTAGACACACCGCGACCACAAAAATTATTCTTTATAAAAAACAATTCAGTTCCTTAAAAAAATCACTGGGTGTATGATTTATTTTGTTTTTTGTCTTAGTTATAAAAAACAAACTAGTGGTCGCTTAATTTTCGGAAACTGACCATAGCGCAGTTAAACTTAATTAATTAAATTTATGTTTAAAGTATTTTAATAAACTACAAATATTAAATTTTTCAACTCCCCCTGTTAAATTTTTGTAAAAAATTTACCTCTTATAAAGTTTTTCGTGTATTAATTAAAAAAATTTATAGCAAAAAAAAAAAAAAAAAAAAAAAAACTAATAAATCTTTTAAAATCTTAAAGAAATTAAATAATACAACTTTTTTCGTTTCGTGCTTTTTCTTTCTTTCTTTTAATATAGTGTTTTCTCTTTATATGTGTCTTCAGTTTTTCTATCAATATAATTCCTTTGTTTTCTACAGCTTGTGTTGCAATTAATTTTCTGAAATGTTTTGCTACATTCTTTTGTATTATGAATTCATTAGGAATTTCAATTTTTTTCTTTATTTGTATCTCCCGCTTAGATCACATTTGCTTTACAATCGTTAACAGTTGCATATGTGCATATATGAAGGCATAAATGAAAGCACTGCAGCAGAATTTAACTAAATAGGAATTGCATTTTTCCTTTTCCATATGGACATACATTTGTAATTAATTTGTCGTAATAAAGTCAAACACAGCAAAAAAGAAGAGCAAAAGCCCTCTGCTACTGTTTTTCTTCCTATTTTCTAAAGTATTTAATTTTGCTTTTTCCCATTCACTTTTTACTTTTGATGTCGTGCTGATCAGTGTCTATTTAATCTCTTTATTGGTTGTTCGAATTTCAGAAGGTGTTAGAGGTTGGTTACAAGACAAAGAATCTTCATCTGTCAAAACATTACCATCCGCAGTTTCGATATAAAACTCAATTTCATTTTCTTCCTCTAAAATATCTACAATATCCGCTACTCCAAGAAATTTGCTGGCAAAAAACCGAAAACAAAAAAGAGTTTATATCAGTACTCATTTTATAATAGTGTCGTCATATTACGCCAACAAAATATAATCATAAAAAATTATGTTTCTTCTACAACTCACACAAATATTTTAAGCATGAATCTTGTAAGCAAGTATATATTTTAAACTTATATTATTTTAGGGCACATTTTTAAAATTTATTAAGTTTTTAACATTTACTTTCTAGCAGAACTTATAATTCAGAACTTAAAAAAAAACTAGCTCAATTAAAAATTCACAACATGTGAACTCTTTAATTCACAACGCTAAACAAAATAAATTATGAAAAAGCAATCAACAGGCAGTACAACTGTTATTGATTTATTTGTTGAAACTGCCAATTTTTTGTCGTCATATGACGACACTAGAAGATTTCGGGTTAAAAACTTAAGAAATTGTTTTGAAAACCACAAGTACTACAAATATATTTTGTGCATTAGGTGGTAACACACATGCCTTCTTTATATTTTCATACTCATTTGTCATAGTCTCACAAGTAATTTATTTCACGGTGTATTTAATATTATTGTTTTCATTAATGGCGACTATTCTCAAGTAGCAATTTGAAAAATTTGTCTATGTGTTCTTTACATACATACATACATACATAACTGGCCTTGACAACCCTGTGTCAGGATTACGGCCTAGCTTCTCGCAGCACTCATGTTGTGTGTGTAAATTTTTATCCATGAGTACCGGGACCTACAGTTTAATGTCGACTCCGAACGACAGACTTTGAGAAGCTTTTCATGGCAATTAGTTACTCTCAGAGCTTTTGCCAGAAGACTGCTGAGAGGTAGACGCCGAAAGAAATATTTTTTTTCATATTTCTTTTTTTGAAGATGTCGGAGCCTGGAGTCGAACCCAGGGCCCATGTCTTAGTAAGCCAACACACTAACCACTAGACCACGGCGGCTACGTGTTCTTTATGTTTTTCTATTTAGCTGTTACCTGATGTACATCGCGATATACTCATGCTATAAAAGGATTTTATGCATTAACACTTCTATACCTTATCGCTACAAGTTGCTACTGTAATTCTTGTGTTGTTTTACTTAATTTTGCTGTTTCTTTGTTGTTGCGACTTTAAATATGTGTGTGCTGTAGTTTCAATGTGAGGAATAATTGTTTTTTTTTTCTTTCATTACACAAAATATGTACTTATATATTTGTATGTACATCTTAACACACAGGGTTATCTATTTTGCGGTTTCAAAACTAAAGTGAAAAGAAACCTATATATAAAGCGAAGATTTATTTATTTTTGTTTTTTTTTTTGTCAATGAAAAACAAAATTTCTTACAGTCGATCTATTAGTTTTTTTTCAGTCTTTATTTTAAACATAATAAAAAAATTATTAATTCTGATATTCAAAGAATTCTAAAAGTATTAGGCTTTGAACAGGAATAAATAAGGAAAAAATATTTATAGAATTTTGCACACATTCTCCAGACTTGGTTAATATGTTGCATAAGAGTACGAGTAGGAATTATAAATTCTAACTTCGCAAATAGAGTGCCCGAATCAATAACGATGATTATAAAACTATTAACAGAGGTTATGTTCAGACAAGGCTTTTAAGAGTCGGGACCTTAGTAAGTACTAGACGCAATTTGGAACGTGGTAAAACTATATTCGGATTCTAGTGAAGATATCCAAAGCAAAAAAGGTAAATTTTTTTTTTTTTTGTTTAAATAAAAGTTTATTCATAAGGAAATATACAGAACAAAAATCAGCAATAAATATTTGAGTACAGCTCGTTTAAATCTTTAAACGCAAATTCATCATTTTGGAGTGTTGGATACCGTACAAACATTTTTCAATCAGCAAGTGTAGGTCACTGTATATACCTATGAATGTATATATATTGATATAATCTATTTAAAAAAATTTAGAAAAACCACTACAATGAACGGCTGCTTTAAAATGAATGAATCTTTTAACTTATTCCTCCACCGTTTATTAAACCATTTTTGCAATGTAATTTCTCAACCTTGGCATTACCTACGAAATACAATGTAATTTTAATTGACTTCTCGAAAAATTATTGTTTTCGAATGCTCTAAAGCTATTCGATTGCCCCCGAATTTTAAAATCGTCAAATAACATAATGGTCGTGATTAATTGCCGTCGCTAAAACTAAGAATTAGAGTTCTAGCATTAAGCCAGCACAATTACGGCTTTATTAACAACTTTAACATCCACTACAATCTCACCGTATCGCTGAAAAGTTAATCTCATTCAAATCGTTAATTTCTGGCGTAGTGTAGTGGTTAGAGCCCTCGCTTAATACACCAAGCAGCCTAGGTTCGAGCCCCAGCACTGGAGACTATGAAAAGAAAAACAAAAAATTTTGTGCGACTTTGCAAAGTTTTAAATTAAATTAAATAAATATAAGGGGTTCTAGCCCCCGCTCCCCCCTGCCGTACAGCCAAGTATTCCATCCCAAGGAGAACCGCCCCATTGCATTCTTGTTTAACTACCTTTGAGCTGTAAAATGTATGATCAGGAGAAAGTGCCACCTTCTGGGTAAACAGGTAGAACAAAAAGCCAGACCAAAAACCTATGAACAACACCTTAGCCAAGATCCTTACCACTTTCACAAGAAACAAAAATTAACATCAATAAAAATTAACATCGTTGTCGCCGTGGTCTAGTGGTTAGTGTGCTGGCTTACTAAGACGATGGTGCCGGGTTCAAATCTCAGCTCTTACATCTAGGAAAAAAAGATCTATGAAAAATTATTTCTTTCGGCGACTACCTCCCAGCAGTCTTCTGGCGAAAGCTCTGAGAGTATTTGATTGCCATGACAAAGCTTCTCAAATCTGTCGTTCGAAGTCGACTTTAAACTGTAGGTCCCGGTACTCATGGATAGGAATTAACACACACAACATGAGTGATGCGAGAAGCTAGGCCGTAATCCTGACAAAGGGTTGTACTGGACAATTATATATGTATGTATGCATGTAAAATTAACATCAATACCTTTAAGGGAGAAGGTATAACACTAGCCCTTGATTGATCAACCAACATCAACTTGTCCCATTTAAGGCGCTTAAATGGAATAATATTGACTATATTTTCAAACATTCCAATACAATGCACAGCATGAGTAGGGTTCCTGAGCATTGGTCTTATACAAAAAAAAAACATGAATGATACTGATATGAGTCTCCGAGGCTCATTTTGATGTTCATATCAGTTTCATAACTTAAGTTTCTAATCTATCGCAGCCAAATTTTATGATTTTTTTCTATACTTATAATATATCGCCGTGCGGGAGTTTAAGTGCTCTATACGCCATTTTTTAAATCTCGAGTTAATGATGCTAATTTAGGTTTTTGACATCAAAATTTTTTAAATCTGCTATCCATTTTCGGCTATTTATCTCCGAAACTTGACGGGGTATCCCAAAACGGATTACAGATTACAGGTCGAAAACCTAAAGTGGCATCATTAACTCGAAATACATAAAAAATATGAAATGGCGTATAGAGTCCTTAAACTCCCGCACGACGATATGTTTTTAAAAATTTTAAAAATTTAAATTTGTTAGAAATCAAAATATAAAATTGTACCATTTAGTACAAACACTAGCCTCAGAGGCAGATAGATCTTATTACTTCTAAAACTGACAAAGAATCAAGAAATAAATTGAAACGTTCTATAGCTGAGTGCATATAACAAGTTCTGCAAGATGAAAATGCGCCAAATGCAATCATTTTTTCCACAAATAAACACCAAATATGGTAAAAAAGTAGTCTTATATTTGTTTAGTTTTTATTTTTTTTTTTTTTTTCTTTTAATTTTTATATATGAACCTTAGAAAAGGATAGAGTAACACTTGACAGCTTGGTCAGACTGGCGGTTTTAAAACCACAAAGTGTATAAGCCGATATTTATATGTATGTATGTACGCATACAAAGAAATTTAAATATGTGCTTTTATGCAAAGACAGCAGTTTGTATATAAAAATATTATGTACAAAAAAACTTGATAATTAAAATCGTCTCTACAAAGTGTACTTTTTTCCCCTTTTTTTAATTTTACATAATCAAACACAACAAACACACAAAAGTAGAGTGTAAATGAAAGTGTATTTAAATTTATAGAAAAATAAAAGCCAAAGCATTCATATATTTGTTAACAGTGTTGCTGTTTTTTTTTTCTCTCTTTTGTATGCTTACGTTTATATTTTAATAAGCAGTCAACATGTTTTAATGTGCAGCTGGAGGTTTTACTTTGCAAGAATAAAAAAGCAGACTGCAAGTGAGTTTTCAATGAGCTTGTGGTTTGTTACTTGACTCGGTGTATAAAAAGTCTACCAACTCTTCGGTTGTTGTATTGTATTCTTATTATTTTGCTGTCTTTTTCATATTCCCTTTTTAGTTGTTAAAAGGAATAGAAGACAAAAAACGAAAATCCAGCATCTTCCTGTTGTTTTTTGCAGTACATTTTGCATTAAGGTATTATATCTGATGCGTTTTTAATTAATTAGTTGGTGTGCAATATAAAAGTAGCAGTCAATTCCGCCAACTCAGTTTTTTTTTCCTATAATATTCTAATATTGAGACCTTATTATTGCTACTGCCAACATATTTTATATTTTTTATTTTAATTGTTCTCTGAATTTAAGTTAAGCTCTTGGCATTATTAGCATGTCTTTATCGGGTGTGCTAAAATTATGAATTCATATGAAATACGTGTATATTGTAAGTGAATGTTTGTAACAATGTTAATAAAAATTTATATACGAAATACAAGAGATTATGTTTGCAATTAATCTTATTATTCACTAAGTAAACAATTTTCACTTTTTGTTTAAAAGAATTCGAAATATTTCAAAAGAGCACATAATCATTTTTAATTTTATATTTTTTAGTTATATTTAAAAATTTTCGAACTCATTATGAAAGTAAAAATAAATTAAAATTTGTTTATTACACATCTATGAATATTAATTGGCCTGAGATCAAATGTACATTAATCGGTCATTCATGAATAAGCAAATAATGAAGATTTATATATATTTTTTTTAATTTTTGCTCAAAGCCTGTTTACGTATGAAATGTTAACAAATAACACATATAAATAGTACATTATTTATAAAATATCTGTGAGATTATATTGCAAAAGTAGTAGTCTCTGCATATTATAAAAGGCATTTTAAAATTTTGTTTATTGTGATTAAAAAAATTTAATTAACGCTTTAGCGTTATTGGATTGCCGCATCCTCGTTACCTCCTGTTAAAACAGTAGGGTACTTTACAATTGTAAGCAGTCCAGGCTAAGCAAAATCTTCATAAGTCGATCGAAACCCCCTTCTTCTTATGTCCGTTGATAACTGAAGTACAAAGTGATGTGTTAATATTTGATACTTACTGATTTTATAAGGGTACTCACGAAGTGCCTTGCAAACTGTGCAACAACAAAATATACACATTTGAGATTTGCATTAATTGCACTGAAAAAACCTTAAGTAAATTGGCTGTGTATTTTTGCTTAAAAACTTTTGACATTTGTACAGCCATATATCTACGAATGTGAAGATAATAACTAAAATTAATTATAATTTTTTTTTTCCTTTTCGCTGCTTTTAGGCATTTTTATTTGTAATACACTTATTTTTTGTTTAAAGAATACGTCATGTTTTTGGAATTTTAGGAGGGAGATGCCAGATGTTTTTGAGTCTATAAATCTGGCAGCACTAAGTCAAACAAATCCCTCAAAAAATACAATTAATTATAAAAGTTTTAGTTTACACAGATGCAATCGTGAGTACCAAATATGAAATTCAAAAACTATTCGAAAGTTTTTCTATGAATTTAATATGTTCAATTAATTAAATAATAATAATATATAAAAACTGTTTTGTGTTAAAGAAAAGCTTACATAACTTGTTTTATTATAATTTTTATCATAAAAATAATAATAAAATTCAGAAATTCAAATTTTTGAGAAATACGAATTGCTCGGTTGGAGATTCTACTGTACTACAAATTCTTAGACTAGACAAACTATAACAAACGAAAGTATTCCATGTTTGTTTTCTCCCTGACAACTACCATTGTTGGGGCGAACAATTTCGCATGAGCTCTGTACATGGCCATTCCACGTTTCGCCAGTTCCTCTGACTTATAGTTATCCTTAATATATCAGTGCTCCTGTATTCATAATAAAATAACACTGTGATTCTTCCCAAAGGTCTTAAGGCTTGTTCAGCTCTGTTCTACTAGATTGATATTTCTTGTAGTCAAGATGGTGATGTCTTCTGCAATCCGCAGTAGTAATTTGTATAATAATTACAAATGTTCCCAAACCAGCTGCTCAAATTTTATCTTTTATTTATAATTTTTTTATTTTTGTTTCTTTTACATAAAACAGTGACAATAAAATACATAATTGCTTAATCATACCTTCTTGATTTTATCATGCTGTCCTATTATACAATGTTCTCCATGGCCTACAGTCTGTTTGTATAAAGTAGTAGCATGTACACGCCAAATTTTCCAACTGTAGTTGTACTAATTGTAGTCTTAGTGGTCTAGTGGTTAGTGTGTTGGCTTACTAAGACGATAGCTTAGGGTTTAAATGTCAGCTCTGGCATCTTAAAAAAAGGAATATAAAAAAAATATTTATTTCGGCGGCTACCTCTTAGTAGTTTTCTGGGAAAAGCTCTGAGAGTAACTGATTGCCATGAAAAATGCTTCGGAATCGACTTTAAATTGTTGATACATGTACTAATAGATACAATATGACACATACAACATGGGTGCTTGAAATAGCCAATTATGTATGTAGTTGTATTAAGGATCAATAAAACAATATATTTTTTCTAGTTTTTAAAGTATTTTTTTATAAGGTCTTTATTCATTTGATGTCCACAGCTGTCTATTTCTAGATTTATATATTTTTTTATTAGAATATTTTATATGACAGTTTTATCAAAGTAAAAATAACAAAACTACATATTTTTCATGGTTAACTATTTATAAATTATACAGAATTTTAGCACTTATTACAGTAGTGGTTAAAACAAAATTAAATCTTAAACATTTGTGACCACTATACTTTTTAAATGCGCTAGTTATGGAGCCCTATAACACAACCCTAACAAATGCAACTACACCAACAACAAACACACCAAACAAACCACAATAATAAAAAGCTGCATAAGCATTTGTTAAATTTTATTATTTTATTTATTTATTATATTTGTTAAATTTATACCAAGTTTATTAACCTATTTATTTTTCTAGATAAACATTTTATTAGTCTTGGAAAATTATTCAAAATTATTAATAAGCAGCAAACAGTTTAATGTACTATTTTATTTTAAAATTATTTAAAGGAAATAAAAATAAATTAATATACATAGTGAGCACTTTTGTATTTAAACAATAAGTTTTATGTTTAAAAGAAAATGTAAATAAAATCAATCATATTCTAGCATTAAAAGAAAGAGGTTGTTTTTTTTACTTTACGGTTTAATACCAACATAACTCGATCTCACATAGCAATAATTTTGAAGAAAATCTATTAGGAGTCTCAAGTCCGGATTTCTGTAATTCAACACAATGGATTTGCGTTCAAATAGTAACCTTATCGTAACTGAGAAAAATATTCTAGAAGCCAAGTCTCTGTGGCACGTTGCAATATGAAAGAAACAGCAAAACAACAGAAAGTCATAATAATCTCTATTGGTGATATGGCCCCTTATACGAGGATATCAGTGAATGAAGATCATGCACATTTTGCCGACTCTTGTCTTTTTGTACGTTTAAGATTCAGTTCAACGCATTCTATTTATTCTGCTGTTTATCAATTTAATTCTGTAGAGAAAAGTCCAAAAAAAATCAATCCCATGCAGTTTGAAAGTTACGCGCATTTAAGAAAAACCCATAAATTTGTTCAAACTGTAACCATTTCTCGATTAATGTGGTTAATTTTTGTTATTTTTTTTTTTTTTTTTCATTTAAATTTTGGAACCGTAACCCTAAATAACATTTCTAGAACCACTGACAAAAATAATGACGCAATTTTCTCGTGATGGTTACAATCAATCTTGTCGCCCCGTTTCGGCTCGATATTGAGTTCTGGAACACCCTGTATATTTCTAAGCATCATTCAAAATTCCTCAGCTAATTTATGGTGAAAACTAAACATACAAAAATACTCCTTCTCATCAAGACATAAATAGTTAAATAGTTTGGAACTGTTCAGTGCTTTATTTTTATATGAAAAAAAAAGTGATTTTGTGGCAGTGAAATAAATCTGAAAGTCTTACTTATTTGTTCTTATTATGTACTCGTAATTCATCATACATAGTAGAGTAAAACAGTTTCGATTTCAACCACTTAAAATATTTTAATTTAATTGTTATTATTAACATTTCTCTTCAATTATTTACACAAAAATAAATAAAATATTGCATTGCTGGTTTACTATTGGTTTTAAATCAATTGTTATTCAGGTTACTTTATTAATTTATCAATAAAAACATAAGGAGATAACTGTTATGGCAAATAAAAAATGGCCATTAAGCAAATATTTATTTGCTTCATTTTTTTTTTTTTGCCAATTGTTTGAGTGTTTTTTAAACGTTTTTAATTTTTTATTTGTTTGACATTTCTTTTTTATGCTTTTAAATGATAAATGCAGTCTAGACGCCAACGTTGCAACCTCATGCATTTGTTATAACTGAACAAACGTATTAAACGTTCACATACATACATATTGGAAGATACAACAATTACAAACATGCATGCAAAACTGGTATTTTGTGTTCTCGTATGTTTTTCACTTCACATCAAACTCCTCCATATCGTCAATGATGTTTTTGTCAACAGTTTTACAGCTGTTACCGAATTCAATTCAATTTCAGTCAGTTAAATGCTTCCTTTTACCTTTTCTTTTATTATTTTTTGTTAAAGCCTTTGAACGAAGGGTTTTTATCCTAAACCAAAAAAATAAAAAAAAGTTTATATGCAAGAAAGGCAGATACAAGTATAACGAAAAATCTATTTGACAATCGTTATATTGAACGTTGTACTTTAATTTATTTTTCATTGACATGTGAAACTTACGTTCATGTGAAGGGCGTAGGTGTATATATTTTCCATGCAGTTCTACCTATTTACTTTCTTCTTTCGAATAAACAGAGGCGTCGGTTATTAGGGTTTTATTTTTCTAATTTAGAAAATAGGAAGAAATAATTGTCAACTTTTCATGAGATATTGAATTAAATAATTTTAGAAGAGTGCTTGCTGCAGTATTCTGACTCTAAAACGTTAATTTTAACAAGCCCTTGGGGTTGTTGAACTAAAATGGACAGTTTTTTAAATGTACATATTAAAGAAATGTTGTAAAGTAATGCATAAAGCAGAGTAGAATAGAATCAATTTTGACTGCTTTTGTTTTTTATATAAACGTTGTAAAATTGTTTTTTTCGGGCAGATAGAGGGGTGAACATAAACACAATTGCTGTTTGTTAAGCCTTAAGTTGTATCCATATTTCTAAAAATTTGCTTGTTATCGGGTTTTTTTTACTTATTATTAAACAATGTTTTATTTTTCAAGTTATAATTAGCAGTTTTCAATTATAAAAGACGTCTAGTAAAAAAAAATATCCAGATCATGCATTTAGACCAAAATAAGTTGGTTATCATCAACCAATAGCAACCGAAAGACTCACCACATAATCAACATGCAATGATGAGGCAATTGCTGTTGATTATTCAAGGGTGATGGTATAACACTGGCCTTTGAATGATCAATTCACAGCAATTTGTCTCATTCCTAAGGCGCTAAATAATAATATAAAAAAATATATGTATGTGTACTGTCGTCTTTGATAGTGATGGCTTGCCTAAAGTCACTTTCACAGAAACATGAACCGATGGCACCGGAAGCACCATACCGAACAACGATTTGAAAAATCTGGGGTCATGACATGATATCATTATGATAGAGCATATAAACTCCCGCAAAACGAATTATTTACGTTTCCGAACAGAACACTCATTGTGCATATATTGATGAATGTTTTATGAAAATTTGACAAAATAGACCATATAACTAATTTGCAGAAGTTGCTTCAAAAAATGACCGTTATTAACTCTCCAAGTTCGGGAGTTCTTGTCGGAAGACCCTGCTTTAAAGGAAAGTTTGCATGTTTTTTACGGTTTAACAATGTGGAAAAAATAAATAAATAATTCCTGAAGACGCTACACGCAGGAGTAGCAAAATATCGATAATTAAATAAAAGAGTCTTATTTAAAAATAGACATTGAGCTTGAGAATTTCTTTACATTAAATAATAAAGGTCGAAAAACTAGAATCAAATTATTAGTTGTAAATTAAATTAAAATATATAAGAGGTTCCCCCCCCCCATCGGGAAGTACGTCACAAAGAAAGCTGTCCACTGACGTTCCACTCTAACCACCTTTGTGGCATCAAATGAATGATCAGGAGAAAGTGTCACCTACTGGGTAAACAGGCAGAACTAAAAATAAATACATACATACATAATTGGCCTTTACAACTCCGTGACAGGGTTAAGGCGGATTCACCCATGAGTTTCTGAAACATTTCTGGTTCGGACCAAATTTTTTATATGTAGTTTGACGTTTCTCTCAGAGAGCGAGAGAAATGATTTTGTGCGAAGTGCTCTCAGCTCGATTTAAATTAATTTTAAATTTGGTCCGAACCAGATTAAAAAAGATTGCCATATCATACAAAATTTATACAAGAGTCATGCCATATTGCTTGGCATTTGTATTAAAAAATTAGTATGGTAAAGTGAATTAAAGAAAAAGCAAACGAGAAGTAAACTTATTAGAAATTAAATAATATTGGTGGCAAAAAATAAAAAAAATTAAAATAAAAAAATATATAAGGTAGTAGTACTAAATAGATTTACTGTTAAATTGTTACAATTGATTTTTATCCATTTTAATTATCACAAAACAAAATTTTTTTATTCTTGCTAAGTAATTCGTCACAAATACTATTAATTTTTTATTTACTTTAGTTATTAATTCAAATATTATTAGCTTTTTATTTGCTTAATGTGAACAAATATAATTAATTTTCTATTTCGTTATGCAAATATGTATTTATGTAATTTTTAATTGAATATGGCAGCACTGATTTTACAAACAAAATTTCTGAAATGGGTTAATCGGGGTGCAGAAATTTCTCAGTAAAAAAAAAATTTGTTTGCACAAAAAACGTTTCAGAAACTTATGGGTGAAACCGCCTTTACGGCATAGCTTCTCGCGGCACTTATGTTGTGTGTGTTAATTTATATCCATGAGTACCGGGACCTACAGTTTAAAGTCGACTCCAAACGACAGACTTGAAAAGCTTTTCCATGACAATAAATTACACCTAGAGCTTTTGCCAGTAGACTGTTGAGAGTTTGTCGCGAAAGAAATAATTTTTTCATATTTCTTTTTTTTTCCAAGATGTCTCAGAGCTGAGAACTAAAATCAAGGCCAAAACCCATGAACAAAATCTTAGCCAAGTTCCTCACCACTTCACAACAAACAAACAAATTAATATTAACAGATGGGGGCAATTACCAATGATCATTTTTAAAAGTGAATGTAAAACTCTGGCCTTTAAGTGATCAACTGACAGCAACTTGTCTCACTGACATAAGGCGCTGAATAGAAAAATAGAATCTATTAATCTACCAGTCTTATCTAAAAAAATTGGGTTTCAAGTTTTTTTCCAAACGTTGCGCAAATTATAGAAGTCAAAAATTTTTTACCTGAAAATGTAATACAGGCTGCAAATTGTAAAGCCATTGGTGTTTTTACTACAGACGTTTTAGGCCATGTTTCTGCCAAGGTTGTAACATATCAATCAGTTGATACTTTGAGAAATCATGAGGAAATTACCCCACAGAATTTTTAGATTTATTCGAATATAACAAGTTACTTATGTAGTAACACGACAATACGCTTTTACAAGTTGACTTTTAATAATTTTTGAATAAACGTGTACATAAAGCCAAATTTTTACATAAAATGTTTTTTCGAAATTGTGGTCAAACCTTTGTCTAAAATAACCAATTTTTAAAGAAAATTTAATTTGAATTTATTTACACATCTATTAATTGAATAAGAAAAATGCTAGTTTTATTTATTACTCATATTTTTGCAGGTAATAGGTAAATTTTATAGACCAAGCAAAACCCAATTGAAAAATCTTAGTTATTCATAGGTTTTTTTCATACAAAGTAATGAATTAAAGCATGTATCAGCTTGTATATCGAAGTCTTCATTTATAAAGGAAAATCATTGAATTTCTTTTATTAAAAAAAATAAATAAATAAATAAATAAACATTCACTGTGCAGAGAAGGTATGTAGTATGAAAATTATAAAAAAAAAAACATTTTTTTTTTTGCAACGGACCTACTCTGGCAAATTCACTAGTTTCTTCATCGAAGCATGCATATGCATATATTGGTTATTACGCATACAACTAGAAATAAATAAAAGGAATATACAAGTTAGCTGTACCTGCACCAACTAGAACACATAAGGTATATGTTTTGGCATATTTATTTGTTTTCTCTGTGCATTATAGAAAGACTTTATGGGTTAGGCAAGTGCAATGAGTTATATTTTTAAAACTTGTGTCCATCTCTTTCACACACTCGTAAATTTAAAAAGAATTTTTTTTTAGGAAAATGTATTTCTATCAACAATTTTGAATTTTTTGTTTTATTTTTCTTGTGCTATATTTTCAATATAGGGTACCATATATTTCCATATGATTGATTTTCTTTTCATTTTAATCTACTTACAATATGTATGTTTGTTTATATCTCTATTAACATAGTGCATTTGAAAGGCAATCGATGTAATAAAGCCAATAAACTTTATTTTCTTTTCTTTTTACCAATTTCTGCAATAGCAATAAAAACAACAACTGCTGCTGCTACCACAACTATTACAACTATAGGAATCGATTACAAGACCATTTGTTACATATGCATGCACATATCCGTATGTACATTTATAGCAATCATATGAATATTTATTTATTTTTGTTTTCTTTTTATATTTTTCTTTTTCATTTTAGTAGTGAGCAAGTAACAAGATCAGCTTTTATAAACAATATTGTAAAAATTTTATTATTTTCCACTTTCGTATAATACAGAAAGGAAGGCGTTAGCATATGTACATGCATATATTGAAAAAATTGTTTCTAAAATATTAAAAGTGAAGTGGTGATTTTTTTTTCATCATTAGGAAATATAAGTACAAAAACTAAAAATTTAAAAAGTATATCTAATAGAAAAACGGATATATAAAGCAATATTATTGTTGATAAAAAAAACAGCTTTAGAAATGATTAATTCTGAAATATTAAAAAACAAAAAATATTAACACTGTTTGTAAATAATAAATTGGCTTGTAATTGCAAAAATAATTTTGTTTATATTTTTACCGAAATTAATTCCAAAAGTATTGGCTGACTTCTTAGCAGTTTTATTTTTGACAGCTCAGCTGTTTAAGTGTAATATTTTACTGTCAAACATGTTTAGTTTGGTGTATAATACAACCATGAATCGAAATTCATGGTCTGTTGAGAAAGGGTATCGTATAAGTTTTCTATTTGATGGCTAATTTTGGTGGATTTCTGAGGTGGTTATTCGGTATCTAATGCATAAATTCCGCACCAAATTTGCAGTAATATATCAACACATTACCACCAATATGCATACGTTGAGTTCGGGTAGTAGAAAATATAGCAGCTAAATCCGCCAGCTTTTTAACAAACACGCTGCTTGCAGCAATCTGGACCTATTAATTATTTTACGGTAGGGGCCGGTCAATTCGCCTACTACATCATGCGATTTAACGTCTTTAGTACAATTTTTGTGATTCTATGATAAATTTTATCCTACTCTTTATAATTGAGTACAGGTGTGGCCATTTGAATTTTGAAGTATTGTTTCTTCTAAACTGTTTAAGTTGTGAGCTGAAACTTCGGATCTAGGAAGATGGCATAGATCTGTGTCGATTGACGCCTTTCTTAGGTTAAGGTATTAAAGAGCTATGAGCTTCCGAAGTCGAGACGCCTAAGAATGGGTATACGTTCGTACAGGTGTGGTCACTAATACAATTGTATGAATTTGTACATTTATATTTTTGTTTATATAAATGTTGACACATTAACCCTCCGTCTTATACATGTTTTAGTTTTCACATTCGTAACACATGAGTCTAGCCAGACCCACTTAGATTTTCAATTTAATTTATTAAATTATTTAAGTTTTTTTAATAAAAATAAAATAATTTTTGAATGAATTACTCCAGAAATATATAAAAATATATATTTTCTTTATGTATTATACACACATTAACATATTTGTAGCTGAGAAAGTAAACCTGAAAATGAAGTTGTTTTAATTCAGCATCAGTACTGTTAGTTACTACTGGTGTAACCTAAATTTGTCAAGAAAAAAATTGGTTAAAACATGAAAAAAAATTACTAAATAATACATGTATTGGTCTTTCTAAAAAAGACTCCATAGCTGAACGTGTACTAAATTGTTTGACTACATGAATATTATTCATTTCATGTCCATGTCCAACATATTGAAAAAAAAAGTCAATCTTTTTATAGACTTTTTGTTGTAAAATGCGAAACCATTTGATCAGATTGGTTTTTCATTTCTTTAGGAGTGGAAGCTTTATTTGAACGGATTATACCAACGATTGCGAGTTCTGGTTTTGTAAGAAACTTTATACAGTCTAGGGTTGTGAAAAAATTATCTGCAATAGTTGTGCGGCCACTATTATTGTACGGTTTTGAAAGTTGAAATATAATATTTTCGTCTTGGTTTATAGGACGTTTCTGTCCTTTTTGTCGTCCAGTGTATAATATTTCTTGCAGGGGATATTTTGTTTTCGCACCATAAACAACACCAAAACAACTGCTCGTCAATTGTTAGGTGTCATGTGGGCTATAGTTTTTTTGAAAGTTTTTATTAAAAAAATTCCATAATAACGTATTGTTGCAGCTTTGTATTCCTGAAGTCGATACTCTCGTGTGCTGTCATCATCAATTCGAATATAACACTCTGCAGCTCTGAACATAGAACATTGTTCGTTGTTGTGTGAAGCACTACCTCAGCAAAGTTCCGATGAACTCATCTAATTCACTCGCGGTCAAGTCTTCCCAACTTTCCGATTTTTTTCATTATTGGAGGTATTCCATTTTTCAAATTCTTTTTTTCCATACCGATTTGTTTCAATTATGATTATACTTAACTACAATATTTGGTGTGAAAAAACTACAGCTACACCCTCATCTTGCATATAAAAATCTTCATCTGGAAGTCTTGAGCGTGGCGAATTCAAAACCGATTAAAATTTATCATTCATTTTGTTTACTATACACCACCAAATAATAAAATAACTTACCAAATAACATTGTATTTTTTTATGTTTATATGTATATACCTATGAAGATTTGTTTTCTCTTTTACTTGTTGAATAACCGCACTGTGAACATATAATGTGATCTAACTCAAAAAATTCAACAGCCACTACTGATATCTTTGAATGTGTTAAAAAGATAATCATAAAACTTAAAAAATATATCACAATAAAAACATTCAAAACAAAAAGGTGAATGGGTCTCACCAGACCGCATGTGTTACGAATGTGATGTGAGCAGTTAAATATTTAAAAAAAAATGTCTTTCTGTATCCTTTTATGGCTTTCTTGTTTTTTGCTATTAAAGCTAACAAAATTTTAGGAGGGTACCTGAAATTTCAAGTTTCTAACTAACTTTTAAATATGTTAAAACATAATTTCAAAATGAAAAAGGTCTGGCCAGACCTATGCGTAAGACGAAGGGTTAATCTAATGGGTAGTGTGCTAGACTGCTAGCATGAGGGTTGTGGGATCGATTTCCTCCAGACACCCTGGTCTGTGATGCTACAACAAGCATATTGTATTGTAATTTAGTAAGTAAATATACATATGTATAATACAATTTATATACAGTCGAAACTCTCTATAACGAACTCCTGTCTAACGAAGTTTTCTTTATTGCGAAGCAATTATAAGAACACTGTGTTTTAGGTCTACTTTGAGTGTATTATAATCTCCATATAACGAATTTCCATATAGCGAATATTTCCTTATAACGAAGTATTTTTGCGACCGTAACTTCAAGATTGAAGCGTTTTCAATCTCCATATAACGAATTAGGTAAAACCGAACGCACGCCCACAAAAAGAAATCGATGTCGCTTTGTGTTATTGGTGTTGTTATTGTTGCTCTGTGTGTACTTTGTTTCTTTCACAAGGCACAAGAAGAGTCTGATGCTTTGAATCGTTTATTTACCATAAAATTAAAAGTGGGGGAACCACCGAACTATGCAAGTGACAACTGGAATCATTACCATCTCTCACATTTCTTGCAGTCGCTATCCATTTGCCTTTGCATTTAAGAAGAAAAGTGGAAAAATGTACTTCAAACCAAAATAACTGACTACTACAAATTAAAAATAGTAAAAGGAACAATATTGTTTTTCTTTTCCATATAGCGAATTTTCTTTATAGCGAAGTAAATATCCAGACCCTTGGAATTCGTTATAGAGAGTTTCGACTGTATATTATTTATTATAAATTAAATCATTCAGTTTTTGTCCTTATTATTACATAATTTGCAAACATTGTCCGTTTAAATGAAGAGCACATATTACTGGTGCGTGCTATTAGTTCGTCGTGAATATATGAAATATGTAATAAGAAGCACCATACAAATAAATTGCGGCTTGAAAAAAATTTTCCATTGTTATATTGCGTTCGCTTCCATTAAAGCGGCTTATCAAATGCTTGACCATGCATTTATCCTAATTTAGTTGCCGTCTACTAAATGTTTGGCAGGTATATATTGGCCATGCAAAGGGTATGAGTTTTTGGCATCATAGATATAACCATCCAATTTTTATACCAAACTTCGCTGGTTTGGATGGAATGCATATCATTAATCGGGTACGGCCATGATAAGGAAACAACTACTAGTCCACGTAGTTCCTTGCTTTGTACAAATGTAATGTAATGTAGTAATTTATTATTATCCATATAACTCGGGATTGGTGTAGCTTTGTTCGTTTGTTGGCGTATCCCTCATGTGTTTGAATAATCAAAACTTATAAATAACAAAATTGCTTGCAATCGTTTAAAGTCCATTACAAAATGATAAAATGGTTAATTTGCAACTGACCACAAGTATGTTACACGTCTCTTGTACCAGCTACAATAAGCACTCCTATTGAACGCATGCATTTCGCTCAATGCCACATGCTTCTAAGATTTTGGTTGCGCCTCCGGGTGCACGGCATTGTATGTTTTTTAATTTTGTGGTGTATTATTACTAATATATCCACCATATAAAACTTAAATATACTTGTACCGGACTACTTCGACGTCGCAAACTATTTTTTGTCTAGCCCGGCGTGATAACCTTGGTAGCGTGCTTCATATGGTACCAATACGTGGAACGAATTTAGCTGCACCCAATAATTAATCTGCACAGAAATATATTCAGCGTACATTTCTACGCTGTTATCTTCACCAATATAGATAGATTCATTATAGCAGAATTGTCGTATGTTTCTTCAACATCTGAAACTGTAATTCGGTTAGGAATTCTCCTTGTCCTCTTTCTACATTTTCAGTATTCGAAATATATACTTATGCTTACTAAAAATGTTCGAAAATATATTAACCTACAAAAATGCATTAACAAAAATAATGTTTGCTCAGAAAATGTAGGGAAAAAACGTGAAAAATTACAACTGGCCACACCTGTACTTGGGTATACGTTCTCGTAACAAATCTGGGGTATAAGAACTAGCATTAATGCCTATAAGGACAAGCCAAATGAATAATTAAGTCAATATATCTTTTATTTATTTACTTTCAACCTATGAACTCGTATTTTGCAGGCTATTTTACAAAGTAAATATTTAAATAAAAATCAAATATTCATTATAAATGATTCATTAACTTAATTAACAATAAAAATTAAGTATAAAACACAAAAAAAAATGAGCAAAAAATTAAAATCAAGAAGATATGAAGCAATTGGTTTATTAATAATTTAATTATATGCAAAACAAACTTCTCTTAATTAAAAATTAAAAATAAATGAAATACTATTTTTAAATTAAAATATAATTTGACGAATTTTCCTTGCTGGTCTTTAGTTTGTGTGTTAATTGATCTTTGTGAGAATGTAGGCACAGGTCATTTGTGTTTATACATACATACATACATAACTGGCCTTTACAACCCTGTGTCAGGATTACGGCCTAGCTTCTCGCAGCACTCATGTTGTGTGTGTCAATTTTATCCATGAGTGCCGGGACCTACAGTTTAATGTCGACTCCGAACGACAGACTTGAGAAGCTTGTTCATGGCAATTAGTTACTCTCAGAGCTTTTGCCAGAAGACTGCTGAGAGGTAGTCGCCGAAAGAAATATTTTTTTCATATGTCTTTTTTTGAAGATGTCGGAGCCTGGAGTCGAACCCAGGGCCCATGTCTTAGTAAGCCAACACACTAACCACTAGACCACGGCGACTACATTTGTGTTTATACTCTGTAGAATGTTTCTAAAAGTGATAAAATCTTTCTGAATATTTCAATTAATCTTTTCACAGTTAATGAATCTATTTACTATTTAGACCATATCATGTAAAGACTTTTCGAACAGAGGCCGGCAAACTTTCATTATTTTTAAAATGTTAATTAATAATGAAAATAGGTTGTTGTATCTTATAATGCTCCATTTTGACAAAATCTACTCTTTGTTATTTTTTTAAGTCTAAACTAAAACTCCTATTTTTTTAAGGGTGCCAACAACTTCTAGCAACAATGGAGTAAAATCATAAATTGAATTTACTCTGTGGCAAAGAGAAATATTTGCTAAGATCAAGAAATAAGTTATTTTTGTGCTCCTATTACTTTTAGAAAATAATTAATTTTATTTAATCTATTCAGAAATATTGACTTTCTGCAACAACACTTCAAATAATCACTAATTTTCTAAAGTATCAAATGAAATTTTTCACTGGCTTATTTCAAAAAGATGATATGAATTCTTCTTTTCTCTTCCCTATCAAATTAATTTTTATTAAAAACAAACTGTCATCAATTTCGTTAACTGTTTCTGCTGCAAATTAGTATGTTTTTATAAATGTGTTTTTGTGCATGTGTTTGCAAGGAACTCAAAACAAACAAAACAGTACTGTCAGCACATTTTGCACTTTTTCACCAGTAGCTAAAGCTGCAATTGCAGCAGTTGTCTGTTTCCCAAATGCCATAAACATATAACACCAGCAATAGAATTTTTTGTACACGCACACATTTTTGATATTCCTTTAAAAGAAGTTTTGCATCAACGGTACGAGTAATTTGCATGTAGTGGAGTTGTGTTACTGTAAATGCGTGTGTTTATATTTATACATTTGCAATATAACAATATATGCTTGTATGTGTATCAGCAACAACGACAACTTTTGCTTTGATATTTATATGTTTTGCATGCCTTAACAGAAAATCATCCTGAGGCACGTTTTAAGCAAGAAGTACAAGAAAATATCAGAGCAACATGCCACAACCACAACTAACTGAAAACGGAAATCCCTAAAAACGTTTCTATATATGAACAAAAACATGCACTTCAGATTGCGCTTAAGTTGGTAGTGTGTGTGTGTATGTTTTTGGTTATGTTAAATGCCACAAAGAATTGTGGGAAATAGTAGAAACAACAACACACGAGCAGCAGGAACTGTTGGCTGCAAAAAAGAAACAAAAAACAAAGACATTATGAAGAACACTTGAACTTCAAGCTGTGGTTTAGTCTTTTGTTTGTATGTAGTACATCCATATACACTTAGGGAAATTAAGTATAGTTTTAAAAAGCATACTAATGCAGCTACTGGCAGAGCTACATTTTAAATTTAAATTCAATCTGATTTGAGAAAAGTACCTGCGTTTTTAAAGCGATAAAGTTATGAATAGAATGCTGCCTTTTAACGGATTTAGATTATTTTTAAAATGCCTTCCGTTTGAAACACAAACACATACAAGGAAGATGTACTAGTAGAATGGGTTCCTCAAAAAATCAATAAAAATATGAATATAAAGTATTTTTCAAAAAAAAAAAATTTTTTTTTTTTTGAACGTAGAGTTCGCCTTTTTGGTTTTTAGGCATTTACAGTCCAATTTTAAAGATGTCAATCTGCAAGAAAAACCGCTAACTGATATATCCAATTTACTCCACCAGAGACGAATGAACAGGAATACAGCCCCACCTTCTGGGAAGATAACAGCTAACCTAACTATTGAAGACGGTCACCACACACTATCAACATCCATCGACAATAGGGCAATTGCTGTTGATCATTCAAGGTTAAGGTATAACACTGGCCTTTGAGTGATCAACTGATAGCCTCTTATCTCATTGATATATGGCGATCAATATAATTCCAAAAAAAAAAAAAAAAAATCTATGTATCTCTCTCCTATCTTCAATATTCTAATACAATATACTGCATGATTAGGGGCTTACTCCTAAGTATTGGTCTTAAAAAAAATATCAATGTTTTGCCCTTAAGGGCTATCGACCTCAAGTTTCTCGTTCTAGTTTTTATCCACCATTTATCCATCTATTAAGGCAGTACGAACAGAGATCTTCATCTGGTACATGTTATATTTTTTTTCACCGTCCCTGTATAAATTTCAAAGAAATCGTTATTTTCAGTTGGGTTACATTCGCTTTTAATGTGAGTGGTTGGTGGGCGTAGTACAATTAACTATTTTCTTTTATTTTTTTTTTTGAGTGCGTATTATAGTAGTTAAAGCGCTCGAACAAAAACACAAACAGTCCAGATTCAAATCCCAGCAAAGCAGAACATTTTAAATTAAAAAAAAATGAGATCCCCCTGTCGAAGAAGTCCATCCTCCATAAACCTCTCCCTAGCATATCACTTTATTCCATCTTTTATAATAACATCAAAATACGAATAATCGGAAGAAAAGCGCCACCCGCTGGTAAGTAGTAGATAACAGTGGCCTAATTAGAGAAGATCCTCACCACAACCAACCACAGATGGCGAAAAGGTGAAGAAATAACACTGGCCTTTAACTAATCATTAAACTGACAGCAACTTGTCTTATCCAAAAGCGGTTAATAAAAACAAAACTCTATCTTTTCCAGAACAAACTCCAATACAATGCACAGCATGAGTAGAGGTTTACTTCTAAGTGATAGTCTCAATCAAAAAAGAAATACTAATCTAGAAAAAGATCCAAACTTAACAAAAAGTTTAAAATTTGAAATAGTTTGAATACTATTTCAGATTTGCTAGGAGGAAAAACATTCTTGGGTACAAACACATAGGGACACCCTTATTTGTGATGATGAGTCAAAATTTCACGTATATGTTGGGGATGTCAAGAAAAGAGTTATTTGTAGAAGCACAGAGGCAGACAACAAAGACTGGTTAAAACGCAGGGTAAAGCACCCAGCAAGCCTTATGGTGTGGTGATACATATTTTCAAAAGGCGTTGGCCAGCTTGAGTTTATCGATGGGATAGTAAATGTAGAAAAATATGTTAAAATATAGGATGAAAATTTGCTTCCATCAGTATTAAAGTTAACCTACTATTGTGAATATATATTCCAACACAATGGTGCATCTTTCGAGCAAGAAAAACAAAAACATGGCTACCAGAGAATGGAATTGATGTCTCGGATTGGCGGTCATCAAGTTCAGACCTCAACCCAAAAGAGAGTCTATGACTCACAATGATCTTTTAGCAGATTAAAAGCCAAAATACTGAAAATATGGGACTAAATAACTTTTCAAGATTGAAAAACTTTGATAAGTACGATGCCAAAGCGGCTATATGGAGTAATAAAAAACCGGGGAAGCGTAACTCAATTTAAAATAGCAAATGTAGCAACTGTACGAATTAATAGTGGTCAAATAATTATGTGTAAAAACAATGAAGTTAGACTTTAGTTTGTATTTACAAAAGATCTACCCTATAATATACAGATTTTGTTTTTTTAATTTTAATAATATAAAATATAACTTTTTAATAACAGTCCATACTATTTTTCTTAATGTATAGGTTTGAATGTTGGTTTTGTAAAAACAATTCTTGGTGTACGAATTAATAGTGATTAGGGCTCATAATATAAAAAGCTTAGATTTTTTCTCCCAAAACCGTTTAAAAATTTAAAATCAATTTAAAGCTAATTTAGCTAGACATATTTATGTATATCCGTGGTCTCCTGTAAAAACGGTTTCTCTTAAAATTTAAAATTAAAAATATTTTCAAATGATTCAGCCCACAAGACCTGTAACGTACATTTAAAACGATGTAATTAAATATGATCTGTTCAATGAAAAAGTTTAGAAAAATGAAAGACATATCAATTTTTTTTCTCGAATAACGATATAACTGGTTTTCATTTATTTAATTTAAAACACCCACTTATATACTACAATCCCTTGTAATTTTATTTGAAGTGTGATAGTGCTTCGGCATATATCGGATATAAAAATTTGCTATATCAATATCAGAATAGATAGCATAGCGTAAGATAGCCTTTAACAAAACAAAGTGCTTGAAGAATTTTTCATTTCATTGTTTGCAACTTGTCAGGTTCTGCTTTCACTTACTTTCACAGAAAATATAATTTGTAAAATAATATTTTACAGCTTGAAGTCATGTTTGATTCAATTAAGGTGTGGTGTGCAACGTTATATTTTCTTAAGTTAGAAAAAAATTTCAAAGTCATTTTCTCTCACTGTAACCGCAGACGGTAGTTAGTTGCATACATGGATGGATGGTTGAATAAATAAATGACTGGATAGATGGATGTGAGCGTGGATGGCTCATAAGATAGAGTTTGAAAGAATAAGAGGCTTTCAAGAAATTATAAATTGCTGAAGTATGTGACATGCTGCATAAAGTTGGAGAAGGTTGAACAGACTTAAAGATACTGGGCAAAAAACACACACAAAAATAAATAAACAAAAGCAAAGAAAAAAAAAAAAAAAGACACACTAAATTAAAAAGAAAAACTAGTAACAGAAACAAACAGGAGTAAGACATTTCGTTTTAAGTGTTATTTATATTAGCATGTATTGGAACGCATATGTATATGTGTTTGTGTGTCTGTGATAATAGGCGGATGAAGTAGATATTTGCATGTGTATAAGCGTGATAAAGTACTACCAGCCAAGTTGTTAAATTATTTTGTCTGAATTTTCTTTCACTTTCTGAAGAAGCTTTCGAGTTTTGCCTTTTTTTTTATTTCTTAAGAAAGAAAAATTACAAAAAAATATGCCACAACAAAAGTAATTGTTATGCATGCTTTACTGTTTTGCAAGATTTCTACACATGTTTATTCTTTTATATGCAAGAAACAAAACTAAACAACTTCTTTTATGGCACTCTTTATTTCGGTTAACAAAACGGCTTTCACACACACATACTTACTACTACTTATGTACATTCTCGCTCATTTATGCATGTCGCACGCTTACACGAACGTAGAAGACAAATGAGTTGACATCTCAGGTAAAGCACTTTCTTGTGCGTGGCTTTTTAACTTTTTAATAGCAGTTGCACAAAGATTGAGAAAAGAAGCAAAGAAAAAAAAAAATTAAAACAAATACAGCAACAACAACAATATAAAAACTTAACAATTTTATTTTTATTAAAGCACAAACTTTAAAATTTTTATAAAGCAATTTTTGTATCAAACAGATTTGGAAAGTTTTCCTAAATTTTCATGCACATCACTATGGGACTGAGAGGATATCAAAAATATTACTTTTCACCGAAAATCTAAAACTTTATTAAAATCTTAATGTGTTTGAGGCTCTAGGTTCGAGCCCCAGGAAAGGTCTGATCAATATTTTTATTTGATCTAATTAAAGCGTTTCTGACGAAACAAAAATTAAATTATAAAAATATTGATCAGACCTTTCCTGGGGCTCGAACCTAGAGCCTCAAACACATTAAGTTATAATGCGCATGCTTCTAGCGCTGCACTCTAACCACCACGGCTACAGTCGTGCATGTCGTCGATGCCGACTAATGTGGATTAAATGGAATAAGAGGGCAAAAACAAAAATAAAAATTGTAATTCTGTTTCATCCAAATAAGATGACAATTACAAGAACAGCAATGATGGTAAGAAAAGGAGAATATGATAAAAACTGTTGTGTGACTTTACTTCGACTAACTCATACATATGAAAGAATATAATTTCAGTATGCGATTTCCAGAAAAGTGTGAGTTAAATAGTTGATGTTTGGTCTTGAATATGCACAGGACACAAAGAACTCTGATGAGACTACCGTAGCTGGAGTCGAAAACAATTGTTCAGTTTGGCTAGTGTACTATTCCTTCACGGACATCATTTCTTCTTCAATTACCAAAAATATTCATTGCCGTTAACTTTGATCTAATTAAAGCGTTTCTGACGAAACAAAAACTTTATTAAAATCTTTTTAAAGTAAAATCAAAAAACGTTAAGCCATTATCAACTACCATATAATGGTACAATTATATTTTTTTTTTGTAAATTAATTTTAAAACGCTGTCAAATAATATTTTTTCTTGTCGGCTTATTTTTTTCTTTAAAATTATTGCGAAAACATATGGCTCTAATGTTTAGTTTATGGAATAAAAGATTGCTTAAAAAGTATTCCCAATCATTCATTGATATTAATCAATCATTAAGTAATATTAATATTTAAAACATATTTAAAATCTTAACCAATAGCTGCTATTCTGCTTATTCTGCTTATTTGCTTAAGTTTCTCGTATTTCAGTTAAGTTCAGCTCTGTGAGAAAACCAATTTTTAATCTTCTACATCTATACGAATACATATCGCAAAAATGCTTTTGACTCAGTGACTAGGTTTTTTAGTATAACAAAAAAATAATAAAATCTCTAATATTTTCATTTTATTCGTTTTCTTCAGGTTTTTACAATATTTTTTTTGTCATGAACCAAAACTATTCCAATCACTACATTAAGAAAAGAATTCTTTTTGATTTAAAAAAATATATTTGTATATTTTAAAAAAAGTTTAAACAAAATCATCTTAAATTATATACTGGGCCGTATACAAGTTTTCATACTTAAGTTAGGTTAAAGGAAAACTCAGAGTAATCTGGTTTTTCTCACGTAAATTTTTGAATTGTGCTCTGATACTTCGTCTCATATTACATTTTTACTTTGCATTACAAACTGGCTCTTCTTGTGACACTATCATATATACAATATACTATATGTACATCTCTAAAACACACAAAACCGACCTTTTTATACATTGATCTAATTTTTATTGTGGATGCAAACTACATACATACATAATTGGCCATTACAGTTTTTGACAGAACCCATATTAAGTATGTTAATTTTAATCTATAAATATGAGAACCTACAGTTTAACTAAGAATTCTAACGAAGACTTGAGAAGATTATTCATGGCAGTCAGTTACTCTCAGAGGGTTAAACCCAGGGCTCTTTTCTAGTAAGCTGACATCATATATATTAGATTAATGTGACCAGTTGCCTTATTCTATAATTCTCTAAAGCTAAAATGCTGAAATTTTGATTTGTTGAAGCATGCTGGTCGTTAGACTATATAAAATTGAAAAATTTTGAGGTAATAGGCATGAAGCTTTTAAATTACAATACGCGTTCAGGAACTGTATTCGTAGCCAAAAAGCCCTAAATCAAGTTTATAAATTTTTAGAGATAGAATTTTAGCTTAGGAGAGTTACAGAATAAGGCCTCACATGGATTAATACAAACTACTTCAGAAATATTCTACAACGGAATTTTTGAAATTACCTTTCAAGGATCACACTTATCCATGCCATAATGGAATTTGTCATGCGTTAGATATTAAGAGTTCAAAATGGGTTTTTTTTTTGTTTTTTTTTAAGACCAACACTCAATATATACCTTTACTTTAAAAAACAAAAACAAAAGAAAAATTTTAGACTTCGAAAAACTAAGTTCTCTACCTGTAATACTGCTATTCTTATTATCATTTCCAGAATGACTGTTTTCGGAGACATTTTCGAGTTCAGACAGAAGTAAAGTTCAACTCAATGGCATATGGATATTTTTTTTTTATCGATTATTTAAATTTGTTTAAATTTAAAGTTTAAAAGTTCATGACATTTTTTTTTTCCTGTGGACAGGTGTTTCATTTGCAAAGTACTTGACGGTATGTTATTATTTCTAATTCTGTAAGCAAAACTTCAGATATTCATACAATAGTTTGTTCTGTTTCAATTAAACTTTTACTTAATTTTTTTATAAATATGCATTCCGAAGCAGTTTTAGTACAATTCAGCAATTCTACCTGAAAAGTCGAAGCAATTATAGCCTTAAAAATAAAAAGTATAAAAGTTACAAAATATAAGATTGTATCGTTGAGCATGACAATGACAGAACGTATTTGTTAAAAAACATATATCAGATTGGCTCTCATTAATAGCCGAAAATCAGTGTTATTATATCGCAAAAAATTCTAAAAAAGGCCCTTCAGCAGTACTTTCCGTAGTTACCCCACATATATATTTAAAGTAATTAATTCAGAGTAAAGATTTATGTCTTTAATTTGTATGTACATACATATATATGTATGTTGACCCAGTAATTATAAAAAAACAGCAAATGAAATAAAAAAATTGTTTCGATTTTATAAGTTTCAATTGAAATCCATAGTGATATTTTTTTCTCAATAAAAGTTTTTTGTTAAAATACTTTATGAGTTTTTATAGAAAAACTCTTGTATATACAGTTTTATTTATATGCCACGCATAAAAACTATCAAAGTTTGTTCTGACTGCTGCTACTGCTCCACTGGTGCTGTTCTGTTAATGTTGTTACTTTCCGTCATTGTTTGTGGTGGTGTATGAGTGTTTGTTTTCTACTTGAGCTTAATAGCGATTATCCTGTGTTCAGCATATCAATTGCTTTACTTTCATTCATGTTTTGTTTGCATGCATATGTATGATATTGCTATCGTATATTGTTACATACATACATATATGCATATGTGTATGAGAATGTGTATCATTTTATTTGCCGAGTTTTTGTAAAAGTATTTATGCATGTTTGTTGATTTTATTTTTTTCCTTCGTTAGTCAGCGGGATTTTTTTATGAATATTATATCTCATGGATAAAAGGATTTTCGTAAATGATACCAAATGAAATTATTCATATTTGATTTTCATTTCTTACTTTTTTTTTCTTGGGCTAGTAAAGAAATTATTCATAGTAATGTTTATAATCGAGAAACATTATTAGGAAGCTAAAGAAATAATTTTTTTTATTAAAATAACAAACTGTCGTAAATGGTTTTGAAAAAAAAAAAAAATTAAGATGGTTAATGGTTTTTATATTTAACTACAACATCGACTCATACTAATCGAATAAGAGAGTAATTTGAATATTCCGCCAGTATCATGAATTAACTACGAAAGTATAAATTACTAATACTTTTTTAACCCATTCATGACTGCCTATAGATCCGCTTGTACGATTTTAATTAAATTTTCAAATATATGCCTGGGGGCCCAGGTTTTCGAATAGAAAACAAAATTTTACCTCCTCACATACCATAAATGGGACATGGGTATTTATATACCCAACAAGCTTAATTGTGATATATTTTTTTTATATTTTTAAAATATTATTATTTTTGTTTAAATAAGAGTAATAACAATAGCTATTGATTAATTTCTCTATATTAATATTATATGGGCATAAAACGTCAAATATATTTAAACTGCGTTATTATTGTAAACACATTGGTCAGATCGAGAGTCACTGAGATGTGCGCTGATAAAGCAATGTATTTTAAGTGATAGATTTAAACGACTAAAACAACTTTTACATGTTTGTGATAACTCTGCTTTGGGTCTCAACAACAATTTTGCTAAAGTCGGACCATTGAATAATTTGATGAACCAAAACCCAAAACCTTTCCATTAACAAGCAAATGATTGCGTACTACGGCCGACATTCAGACAAAATATTTATCAAAGGAAAGCCATACGCTGGCGCATCGTAGAGGGATGGCTCACACTAACAGTTACGAGAAAGAGTGGTACTATCGCTCCTATCAATGTGAAAGCACCTGTCAAGCACTCGGAAATATTGGACAATTATTTTACTAACCATAAATTAATGACGCGCATGTCAAATGACGGGTTTTTCGTTTTATTCTTTTTTCCTTTGATGGAAGTCAAAAAACATGCAAAAATAACCTCGTGGGACGTTAGACTTTTGTCTTGATATGAACAATTCTATTGCTACTGTTAAAATGCATTTTTATATATCTTAGATATCTATTAACGTTATCTTGTTAATAACAAGTATATGAGTAAACCCCTGAGTATTGATCCTACCAAAAGGGGAGGCCATATTATTATTTTACAATAATTTGGTTTAAAGAACTTTAAATAGTCTTTAACTTTTTTTGTAGTCCAATATATTTATATGTTACAGTAATTTTAAATTTTTTAAAAAAATTTGAGCAAAAACTGTTTTTAAACAGATTTTTTTTTGCATTTATGTAAATTTATTTTAATTATATGCAGAAAAGAAATTTCTTTCTTTTTAGAATGTTTGTCACAAATTTTTTCATATTTAATTTTTAAAATCTTTTAAAGCGTGAATATATTTTTTTAATATGTATTCTTCTGTCTTTTTTTATTTAAATTAAAGAGCCCTTAAGATAATTTACATATTGAATGCAGCATAGATTACTTTAGCTTTTATCATTGGAAAGATATGATTTGTTTGTTTATTTTAAGACCTTTTTTACTTTTATTTTAATTTTTTTAAAAGATGGTTTTTTTTCAAAGTGGCCTAAAGCATTTTTAATAACAACCACAATGTTAACATATTTTATATTTCTATCATTTTTTGGAGGGGTTAAAAGTACTAAGGTTTGGTGTATCGCTTACAATACCAAAAACACAGCCACAAGTTTTATGTTTTTGGTTTCGCTTAATAACGAAAATAGGGATTCTTTTATGAATTAAAACGCACGTTTTTATTTTTAATTATATTTAAATCAAATTGGTTGTCATAAAAGTATATTCTATACATATTTGCAAATAAAAAAGTGTAAGAAGATTATAAAAGGTTGACATTAGCAATACCAACTTGGAATTTTAATTTAAAAGAGAGACTTTTAGAATATCTCTTTGTCAGGTATACAAAAAGGTGTTTTGAAAAATGTATATTAGGGACTCCTCATTTCGTAAAGTTACTGTTTCTTCGGCCATAGCTGATAAAAGGTTTCGTAATTACTCAGTAAAAATGTTACGTAACATTTTAGTTCAGTTTTCACTTGGACATCCGTTCGGCCTTTAGTCTTAGTCTAGTCTTAATTTTGGGAGTAATTCAGTGAAATTTTTAAACTTTAGTCCTTGTTCTATGAAACATTTCCATTCTATGAGACATTTGCTAAAACATTTTTTTAATTTCTCTTTTGTCTTTTCATTTTGGTAAGCTCGTACCAACTCGTCAGCATTTCTATAGTTTGTAACTGAACAAATATAGAAGAAAAATCTTAAAATACTACCTAAATATATTTTGTAACACGATGTAAATGTAAATAGATTTAAAATTTATTTATAAACAAAAATAAAATAAATAATACGAAATTTGCTCAAAAAGTGTTTATTTTTCTAAAAACCAAGCTAGTAATAAGATACTCACTAATGTGTTTGTTTTCTTTTTTTTATTAAGACCATTACTCGGGTGTGAACCCCTACTAAAGCTGTGCATTGTGTTGGAATTTTTATAAAAAGAACAGTATATATATTTTTTTTTTCTCTTAAATTATTAAGGCCTCAGGGATGAAACAAATTGCTGTGAATTCATCACTCAAAGGCGAGTTTAATACCTTCACCCTTGAATGATCAACAGCAATTGCCCCATTGTTGTATGTTGATTTTGGTGGTGAGTATCTTAACTAAGTAGGTTTAGATGTTGTCTGTTACTAACCAATTGGTGGCCCTTTTCTCCTGATCGTTCGTGTTTTGATGACATTGGTTAAGTTGGAATAGAGTGGACTATCAGAGAGCAGTTATTTTGTAAATTGACTCTTATTGAAGTGAGGAACCTCTTATTTTTAAATTATAATATTGAAAAAAAAAAAACGCAAACTAACTTTTCCATTTTTACCTTAATGGGATTTGAACCTTGGCCGTTTGAGTTTTTGTGGAAGCGCTCTAACCGCTATACAACGGACCACTCCCCCCAAAGTAAAATAATATCCCTTACCTTTATTTATTTATATTTTTCCTCTAGTTACACGTTCAATTTCTGTCTATACCATTTCAAACATTTTATTATGGAGCGGATTTGCTGAACTCATATCTACCCTAGAATTGGTTTTTCGGCACTTTAAATGAGTTGTTTCTTTTCTTAATATTTTAATACGTCAGACTTTATACTCCTGTGATGGTTTCTGAAATATTGTACTAAAAGTAAAAGTGTTTTACGACACAATTTATTTAAATTACCAATTATAGATATGAAAGTGAACACACCTATTTTAGCTTTAAACCATTTTTTTTTAATTTTGTTTTAAAAATTATACCAAAAAGAAAACTTTAAATCTCCAGCATACCGATAAATCAAAAGAGTGCGGTGTTCCTTAATGAAATGGGTAAAAAAGTGTAAAATGTGTCTATAAAATGTGATTAAAATTGAATAAGATGACAAAAAAAAATTGTAGACCAAAAAGATGGCAATTGCAAAAAATGCAATGATGGTGAAAAAAAGAAAGTATGATAGAATACCTCGACTAACCCATTACAAGTACATATCGTCGGTTGACAGGTAAAACTCACTAAGTGCTATGTGATCTGACTACACTTAGTGAATTTTACTTGTCAACCGACGATATGTATGTATATGCCTAGAAAAAAAATATAATTTCAATGTATGATTTCTACAAAGGTCGAGTAAAATGACTGTTGTAATGTCATTAATATGTACAGAAAATAAAGAACTCTGATGAGACTACCGTAGCTGAAGTCGAAAACATGTTCAGCTTGACTTGTGTACAATTTCTTCACGGACATCATTTACCCCTTTGTTTATAAAAAATCATTGAAGAAAAATCTAAGTTTTTAATGGAATTTAATTTTGATTTAAATGAAGCGTCACTGACGAATTATTATTGTGTAAAGCAAACAAAATAAAAATAAAATACAACCGTAAAGGACAAAATAACTCAATACGAAGTATGTAGATGAAATAGAATTCTAATGATTTTGGAGAACATTGTGTGTTAAATATTTGGTGCTCATCATGCACAAGATCAAAGAACTAGGACTAGAGTAGCTGTGGTCGAAAACATTGTCAGTTGGAGAAGTTCGGTTGGAGTATAATTCCGACAAGGATGAATCATAGAAAAAAACAATCTTATTTCATTTAATAGAATTTATTTTTATTAATTTTTATTAAATTTAAATTTTCAACGTATATTTATTCTGCAATAAAAAATTTGTTTATCTCTGGCAGGGTCTCCCATGCCCGAAAGGCAGTTACTAAGAATTATCCTAGGAGATGAATCAAGGAGAACAACTACTACACCATCTCCTATATTATTATGACATTATATTCCTCCCCTAATTCTAACTTTACAGTGCGGGCTTCTTTGTGTTGATTACATACATACACATATAATTAGCCATTACAACCCTGTGTCAGGGTTACGGCCTAGCTTGTTGCAGCACTCATGTTGTGTGTGTTAATTATTATCCATGAGTACCGGGACCTACAGTTTAAAGTCGACTCCGAATGACAGATTTGAGAAGCTTTTTCATGGCAATCAGTTACTCTCAGAGCGTTTGCCAGAAGACTGCTGAAAGATAGTCGCCGAAAGAAATAATTTTGTCATATTTCTTTTTTTCAGAGCTGAGATTTGAACCCGGCACTATAGTCTTAGTAAGCCAACACACTATCCACAAGACCACGGCTGTTGGAATATTGAGTTATGAAAGTATAATACTGGCCATTGAATAATCCATCAACAGCCACCGATTTCCTTGAGTTTAAATCAAAGGTCCGTACCCTTTTTCCCCTTCCCCCTATAATTCCTTAGACCGGTTTATGCATTAATAATGCATTAGTTCGTAAAAAATATGCTCATCAAGAGATGGCCCTAAATATTTTGCCCAAATTTGCCCCAAGATGCCATAAGATGAAGTATAGTAAATAAGCTTTACGACTATGGTATAATCCAAACCGAGCAAACGGTCATATTCTACATTATGCTGAGAAAAGTAAAAGTGATATATGCAACAAAAGGAAAGTCTACCTGACACTAATTTAAATGGAATTCTTACTGTATTTAAATCTAAAAGTATTGCTTTTAAATTACAAGGTCTCTTAATAAATATTTACCTAATTTTAAAACCCTTAACGTTTAGCCTATGTTACTAAATAAAGAAATTAATTATTTAAAATTCTTTTCTCACAAATTCAAATTGAATTGAAATGTTTATTATAAAGCAATACGTTTTGTCTTAACTTCTCATGCTTGATTAAAAACTTTACAATTTTAATTAAATTTTGGTAGAATTTTTAAACAGCATTTTCCTGTTAAAAGCAACATTTTCATGTAATTGTCTAAAAAAGAAAACATTGTCGTTTTTCCTTACAAGACCAGAGTTTGAAATGTTAAAGGTATTTTCCTCTAAACATTATCATTTAAAATGTAAAACGAAATATTTCATAATACTCGTTTAAACTCGTATATAAGCAGACACGTAAACAAGTTTTTTTACAAAGAACGTTTTAAGTAACTTTTAATCAAATTTGAGACTTTTGTGACTCTTCTGTGCGGTAAAAAATATAAAATTGCTGCTTTTTTTTCTGATTATAATGATTAGTTTTATCAGGAAGCAAATATACCCTGACTGTGATTGTAATTCGTAAGTCAGTTGTGGTGCTTCATTTTGATTTATTGAAAGCATGGCTGGACCTTTGGGTGCTCTTTACATATAACGGCATACAGCGTGCATACTTTTTTATCCAACACTTTTTTAAAATAATTTTTAGTTTAGATTGTTACAAAAATTGCTTTTTAATCAAAGTACCAATTATCTTTTTTTAATCTGAAAGTGATTGAAAAGTTACTTTATAACCAAATCAAGGGAGGAAGATTTTAAAGGACGATTGATTGAAAATAAATGATAGTGTTTTCTAAATGCTGGCTGGGTGTTTTTCTTCACCGCTAACAAATACAGTTACTTATAAATGTCATACGAACTGTGTAGAGGGAAACCAAACATCTCTTAAAGGCATAAGAACTTTATTTTACCAATCAAAAGAAATCGATATTTTTTTTTAACCATTCCTTGTCAATCTCACGCATACACCAGCAGAAAACATTTGTTTTCTAAATAATGTTTTTGTTGTAATTGTCAAAGTTTGTTGTTATTATTAGTACTCTGGTCCGTGTATTTTAATCCTCACATCATTTTTTTGTTTATGTTGTTTGTGTTTTATTTGTTTATGATTGTATGTGAGTTTGTAAAAATGTAATCGTATTTGTGTACGAAAAAATATGTTATTTTGTCGTTTTTCCTTTTTTTTTGGTTTTATTTGTCTTCATTCGATTGAATGTTTTTAGATTTCAATGTTGATGATGTTACTGCTGATGAGGATGTCGACATTGACGAGTTTACCAACAATAACAACGTAACCATAACCGCTACTAATACCACTACCCCCATCAATACCATCACTACCATCTTACCACCGCCAAACACAACAATAACAAAAACAAATTTAGCTAAATTGCTACTGATTGTTAAATGAAAAGGCAAAACGATAATAGAATCATCGAAGTGTAGGAAAGGGTGGGAAAAATATGCCAAAAATGTACGAATATGAAAAGAAAATGCGAGTAAATAAACAAAGTAACGGTATACAGCAGTATGTAGTATATGTGACACCCAAAAAAATGAAAAGAAGAACAAGCCAGGAATTTTTTTTATGCCGCATTTTTATTATGCTTTTAAAGAGGAAAAAAACGAGGGTTAAAAACAAAAATTTATAATAACTGAAAATATGTCTGGGAACAGATATTGTAAAGGTTTTAGGAAATATTCAATTACAAGAAAAAAAAAGGTAAAAAACAATCTTTATTAGGGTTTTTAATAAGCATATCAAAAAATCAAGAGCCAAAGTAACATAAAGTTTAATTACAAAATATACAATTTTAATAAATTCTTAAAAAAATTATAAGAGATTCTAACCATAGCAAAAAATAAAATATATGTTTTTCTTATAATTTTCTCTCTCACAATAATTACCAACATTTGTTTTCAATTTAATTATTCCAAATAGTGTCACTGTCTTCATTACATTGTGTTTATAAATAAAAGAACCCAAGCCTTTTTAAGAGAGCGAGTTTTAGTTTTTTGTATTTACCACACAATCAGCGTTACCCTTGTGACCCGAAAGTATCAATTTGACCCTTTTTTGGAGGCTCTGCTACTTTTTGTGACCCCTTCTTTTATTTACCCTTTTGTATCATTTTCAAGCAATTCGTGTCACTTTCTAGTCTTTTTGATAGCTTATGTACGAGTATATTTTAGCGATGGTAAATAAATCAATTGTTCGCAAAACAAGCAGTTTTTTGTATACAGAGCATATCACAGTAAACAGCTTTTACATGCATGCCTGTATATTATTAGAATTATAATACATAAATTTCAAATTTAATGAGAAAGGGTTGTGTGCAAAAATAAAAATTTTTTCATTAAAAAGACTAAAATTACAAAAAAAAAAAAACAAAAATTATAAAAAAGCTAAAACTGAAAAAAATTTGTAACGAAAATAAATTGTTTACAAACATTGACAAATAAGTATTTTTTTCCAATTTTCTTATTGTTAAATGTTAGGTTTGTTGTAAAGTTGAAAAAACCAGATGAGAAGCCAACTTCATCAAACAACATGCATGAAATTCAACCCAATGACGTAAGCTCCGATTTGGATATTAGTTCATCATCAAATGGGTCAATTACTGCAAAAAAAGCAGGAGAAAAGAAGAAAATTATTCGGAAATATTCGTTTCAGTGGGAAAGGGAATTTAAATGGGTTAATCTGGACGTAGAAAAAAGAAGCCCATTTGTATTATATGTAAGCAAATACTAAATACACACTCTAAAACTGCTAAACAATTGGCCAATTTAAAAATTGCAGAGCAAATTTTATTTTAAAATACAGTACGTATTCCTTTGTACGTAAAAAGCAATTCTTATTAAAAAAAATTTTTTTTAAATGTAAAGTACAAATATTTAATTTCTTTTTTGCTCTTAATATACAATGACCTTAAGCTCGAAAATAAGGGATTTATTATTATTTTTAAAAAGAAGTCAATAAAGTTATTATATTATTAAAGAGTTTTTTGTTAAAAAAATAGTTGACCCTTTTTTTCTTTCAAATACCCTTTTTGAGACCCTTTTTCTTACCAAATACCCTTTTTCAGACCCTTTTTAAAAATTGTCAAAGGTAACCCTGCACACAATCCTTTCTTTACGTGTCAGCCAAATGTTTATAAAAACTAGCAGACACAAACTCACACACAAGAACGTATTAGCTTGGGGTGGTAAGTTTTAAAACCGACCACTACACATGAAAGTTTATCATTCTCTCATATTACGGTCATGCGTATTTTTACAGAGAGTGCAAAATATATGGTTCCTTTGTTTCTTTTTTAGTAAATTTATGTACATATAACAGTTATTTTTAACTGGTATATATGAGTAGAACAAATCAAATTGTAAATAAATTAAGAACTCTAAAGGTAAATTTACACTACCTGAGTTTCTCATCTGAGTTTTATAACAGAAGCGCACTCAGATAGCTTAATTACAAATCTAATTTAAGTTTTATTGTTTTTGCCTGAGATCAGTTAAGAATAGAACATTTTCTACTTTTAAAATTATTGCCGTCTAAGTTGTAACTGTTATAATCTATTATAATCAGATAAGTATATAAAGCTTAAGTAATTCTTTGTTTAATTGATTAATAAAATAAATAAAAAATAAAAATAACCGCCATATGCAAAAAAATTAATAAATAAAATAGGAAAAAAGTAGATTTTAAGTCGTTTTTTTTAATTAAGGCCTATTAAGTTTTTGTTTTTTTTTCTAATAAGGACTATAGTATTAAATAAAATTTTTAGAAGAAGGATTCGTTGTTAAACAATTTGGATTTAGAAAACTCAAATATTTTAAAATTTAAACAATAGTAGATATGCATACGTTCAAATATTAGATTTTGATATTACCAATTATTATGGATTTATAGATAAATAAGGCGCAATAGATTCTTCTTATGTTGTGCAAGCAAATATTTACCACGTTGTGATGAAATATTTTAGGGTAGAATAATATTTGGCAATTATTTGATGGAACATCTTCAATATTTTATTCCCGCAATGTGACCTCAAAATATTTTTAAAACATTTGACTTTTAGAAAATAAGACTGCTAAGAAGTAGCCACAATTTTTTTTAATATGTCAGAGCTGGAGTTTGAACACGGAATTTTTTTCTGAGCCAACATACTAAACCCTAGACTACGGCGAATACAAGTTTTGAAAGATTTTTTTTACTCCTCTACATGGGATAAAGTGTTTGTCATACTGTAGGGACTTACACTGCAAGGACTCAACTGGTTGAACTGAGGGAGAGCAATAGCTTTTTTGTAGGGGGATGCGTGGTATAGTATAGTGTTTAGAGCGCTCGCACAACACTCAAACGGCCTAGGTTCAAATTCCAGCAGGGTTAAACATTTAAAAAATTAGTTTGCGGTTTTTCAAAATAATAATCTAAAAAAGAGGCCCCCTATTTCAAGAAATCTATTTACAAAAAAACCGCTCCCTGACATTCCACTCAATTCCACCTTAACCAATGTCAACAAAAACCGAAAAGTGCCACCTATTGGGAAGTAGCGGAAAACAGCTAAACCTACTAAACCTACTTAGTGAAGGCACCCACCACACAATCAACATGGAAAGATAAGGCAATTGCTGTTGATCATTCAAGGGTGAAGGTATAACACTGGTCACTGAATAGTCAACTAACAGCAACTGGTTTCCTTGCGGTTCGCATTCTTAAATTAAAACCTTGGTTCTGTTGTAATTGATATCAGATATGATGTAAGTATAAATCAAAAGACCACACAATCTGTCATCCTTCCCCTAATATTTTTCTAGACCAGGTCAATATACTGTAGGGGTTATCCCCTGAGCGCTGGTCTCAATTAAAGTTTTGCAAAAAAATCTTAGTCAATAAAAGATTGCCATATTCTTATTTGCCAGACGTTTATTTTGATTAGCAATTTTTGTTTTAATAAATTGCAATCATGAAGTTTGAACAATTCATATTTTGCAGTCACCAATCATATTAAAATAAATAATTTCAACCATATTGATACCGCAATCAGTTATAATTGCTAAATGCAATAATCCCAACATTATTGTGAAATGGAATAACGCATTGGTCTCAAAACTATAAGATTTAAACAGTTTTTCATTTTTGTTAAAAACACTTTTTTATACTAAATAGTGGGAACTGTGGAAAAATTCAACAATTTTTCAGGCATATTCTTATACTCTGTTACTAAAAAAATATAGGCAAACCACCTACAAACTCAACAATATGCTGAATTAAAGCCATGTGACTTGACTATTTTGTGAGTGAGAAAAACAACATAAACCTTAAACACAAATAGAGCATAGAGAAAACACCCAATTGGGTGTGTTAAATATAACAACAAAGTTCATAGCAAGACAACCTTGAAAATATACACAAAGGTGGTGAGTTTCCTATAAGCATTTTTAAAAGAGAGAGGAAAAAAACAATACATAGTGATATATTAAAGATTGTGTAGCTTATGTTGAGAAAACTATGTTAGATTTCCTTTTTTAAGAGTGCCAATGAGACAGTGAGAGAGATCTATGATAGTTTTATATAAATAGAGAGAGTAATTAGAACAAAATCCTAATGACTACCCGGAAAATTTTTTTAAAAGTATAACAGTTTAAATTACTCTCTTTATGCTTTAGTCATGTGTTTTATAACAAATTTTTAGTACATTTAATGTATAGCAGTTTCATTTAGGGGTTATTGGTACATACATACATATGTTGAAAGAAATAAAAACGAAAAAAATCAGTTGTATGTGCGGCATGATTTCAAATCTAGTCTTTTAGCGTCTTTCATACACAACACCACGATGTTGTGTCGTGTTCTGCAAAAGTGAAGAAAATACTTAATTGTTATTAATATACATAGAAGGAAAAATATATTTCTGAAAATGAAATTATTTTTAAAATTTCTCTAAAAAAATAAATTATGAAATCTAAGAAATATTAAAAAAATATTTACAAAAAATAAAAGAAGTGTATAAGTGCTACTAAAAAGAAAAATAAAAATAAAACCTCTTAACAAATTGTGGGTGGTCTGAGTTTAAGTAAAAAAATTGTTTTTTTTTTGTTAAATCATAACATGTCATGTGTCATTTCATATGAAAACCATTTAGCACTTATCATATTTACCACTTACAGATGGTGTCAAAATATACTCATACATGGAGTCTCATACACACACTAACCAGCACAGGTCATGTTGCATATTGGTAAGTGTGGCATGAGTATTGCTTTACAAATCATTTAAACAGTTTCCTCAATTGTGGTTCTGCTAGTGGTGGTGGTTGTACTGCTGTTTTGTTTATTTTACTTTTTATTATTTTGACGATATTTCCTTGTGTGTGTTTGTGTGTGTTTTCTTGTCGTCTTGTATCTCGTGAGAGTATATGACAATTGTGTAAATGATTTTTATTGCTGCTTTTTGTGGCAAATAGAATTTGTCTGGTATTGTTAATGGATTCATAAATATGCTGACAGTCATAAACAAATTAAATTGTATGAATTGATTGACATGAATGAAACATTAATTTTTAAAAAGAAAAAGTTTTAAAATAACGAAAATGCTAAATGAATGCAGAAATGTATAAAAATAAGAAGTAGTTCCCAATTATGAAAGTTAAAAATTTGTATTTAAATATGTGCATTAAAATTAAATTAAATATTAAAAAAAGTAATATAAATATGTATAAACATATGTATTAGTGTATAATAAATTAAAACACATGTCCTAGACATGTTTGTAATTCAAAAACCAGCAATTTAAAAATATTAGAATAAAACCTCAGCTAATCCTTGACAGCCAAATAGATTTTATAATAAAAATGCCTGTCAGCTTTAACTAAACCAACACAAAATAATATAAAAAAAATAATAATAAAAAGTTTTTTCCAATTAAAAAGATAAAAATCAGATTAAAAAAATTTTAAGCATACACAACCAATTATAACTAAAAGTTTTATAAAAAAAGTTATTATATTATATACAGTCTAAAAAAACACATACACTAAACAACAAAAACAAGCACATAAAAGTTTATATACTTAAAATAAAAAAGAAAATTTAGAAAATAAAAAAATCTGAAACACAAAACCAATCATAAGATGTTGTAGCTACTGCAACCAATATTTTAAATGGATTAAAACAATATTCAACAGTATAATCTCTTAAAGGCCTGCTTTTATTATTTACAGTAAAAGGTAAATATATTTTTATATTTATTTACATAAACATATCTATAGAGAATACATCATACATATTACAATAATTTAGATTTTTTTTTATTTTTTTTTAGATTTATTTATTTTTTACAATTTACCATCCCATAACCGTATAAATGTCTGAATTTTTTTACACAGCATTTTATGTACGTACATTGTACATACATAGGTATGTGATTACAAATTTTTTTATATATTTTTTTAGTTCTATTGCCATATAAATATGCACATACATATTTATTGTATATTGTGACATATATTTAATTAGATTTGTATTTTTGTTTTTTTTTCTGCTACTTTCTATATAATCTTGTTTTCCAATTAAATGTTTATATCCGGCACAGCAGCAGGATATATATTGAAATTGAATAGGAAATTGATTGTTCTCCATCTACATGCTTTAGAAAACTGTACAAAAATGACTGTTAATTGGGAATATAGAAAGTTTACTCTGAGTAAAATGACTGGTATAAACCAGCAACTATACAAGGAAAATATATTAATAACTACACATAATTAATGGATAATAACTTTAAACAAATAAGTTTTGCCTGGTTTTGTTTAATTTTTATTATAGCTTACTGTTTTTGTGCAATTATAGCATAAATAGACGACTGAAATTGCGATCATTTTTAAATGTATATTTTTAGAGAAAAACCAGGAACTGGCTTGAGCCAATGATTTTGATTAAGAAATTAATTTTTAACACTGGTTTACAGCCAAAAAATGCCAAGAACGCCACATGCCTAGATAAGTTAATTGGGATTTCCTGAGCACGAAAAACGCTGTTATTTTTTTCCTAAGTACCGTCTTTTAGATCATTCGCGAAGATCCATCCGCAAAAAAAAACCCAAAAGTTGAAGTCGCTAGTCATTTTAATTAAAATTAATTTAGGTCGATTAAAAAAAAAATTAAAAAAAAATAATAATAATAATTATTTAATCGACCTAAAGCTTAATTAAAAGCTTATATATATTTAATTTTAAATTTATTTACGACTTACTCGATAGTAAAAGAATTACAAAAATTTGTTAACTGAACTTTTTTTTTATTCTTTTTGTTTAAAGTTCTATTTAAGTATGTAATTTGTCATTATACATATATAAAATATTATATAGTTAAAAAGTTAGTTACCCTTTGTTAATACTTTATTTGATCTTTTAATATTTCTTAAATTCTAATAGCTTACCACAAAATTTGGCTCAGCCATAACATTCATAACTATTACTGGTGGATCCAAAGGGCAATAACGCGTCTCAAGTACTACTGAAAAACTCCAAATACTTCTGTTAAGATGTTTTTAACAGTATTTTAAAAGCCACAGATATTGTAAAATATTCCTATAAGTTTCAGTTTGTTTCACTTATTCAACCTCCGTCTAATTACCACCATATTATGGCAGTTGAGCACTTCATTTATAACTGCCCGGTCCTCTTTAGACATCGTCATATGCTCTTAGTATAGAGTTCATTCAGGATATACATATATCAAAATATTTTATAATTGTAACCATAAACTAGTTATTTCTATGCCATTCATGATAAAATTTTTTTTGATTCCGCCTAGCATTGTTCTGGTTTAGAAAGAGGGAGAGGGTGTTTGGATCTTTGATTTAAACTTACTAACATCGTATCTGACATCAGTCAGAAAAATAACAAAGGTATTATTATAAAAATGCGAACTGCAAGGAAATCGGTTGCTTTGATTGATTTTTCAATGTCCAGTGTTATACCTTCACCACTAAATAATCCAACAGCAATCAATCTTAGAAAGCGCGCACTGTAAAGTTTAAACTAAAGTAGAAATAAAAATTATAATGATATTTAGGATGCTGTTGTGGTTGTTCTCCTTGATCGAACCCCTAAGATAATTCTTAATAACTGCTGCTCAACAGCATTTCTGGTATGGAAGTGCTATTGCTTGCCGCCATCTTAGCCAGTTGAACCCTTGCAGTGTAAGCCTCTACACCACAATAAGATGAATATCCATGTAAATATATTTATTCTAATAAAATCTTTAAATATTAGTCTAAAAAAAGAAATTATTAAAATTGCCTATCTTACATATCGTCGATGGAATTAAAAAACGCTGTAACTGACAAAACCTTAAATGTTCGCCAGAGCCAAAAAACTGGTATTTTTCAAAACGCAGACGGCGTAAGTGAATTTATTTTTATCGTAGAAATCTGGGACCGGGACCAATCGACGCTTTTTTTTCTGGTAAAAATGATGCAAAAAACGTATTTTTGATTTTGTCAGTTTTAATTCTTATGGCGATATATACATACATACATACATACGTAATTGGAAATTACAACTTTGTTTCATAATTATATTCTAGCTTCTTGCAGTACTCATGTGCGTGTTATTTTTATCCATGAGTACCAGGACCTATAGTTTAAAGTTTACCTCGAACGACAGACTTGTTCATGGCAGCCTTTTACTCTCAGAACTTTTGCTAGAAGACTGTTAAAAGGTAGACGCCGAAAGATAGATTTTTTCATATTACCTAACGTGCTATAAAAAAATATTTAAACATTCAATTAAAAGTAGATGCCATAGAACATTTTGCAGCAAACAATATATTTTTTTATGAATACGACAGTTATTATTTATGCTCAATTTCAAAAATTATAGAATAAAATGAAAAAAAAAACAATAAAAAATTGGTTATTTGTTTACATTTTCAGAAGTAATGGTTCCCAATTTTTAAAGAACTAACACAAAGGTCAATAGCAAAGAAGCAACGAAATAGCTATAGATGCAAGGTTATTCACATATATAATTCCAATTACATATTCACTATTATTAGAATAAATCGTATACAAATTTGTGTACCATATTATTTTTTCAATAACTGTATGGTCGGTCACCTTAGGCAATTACTTGATGAAAAAGATGTAGCCTCTATTTTATAAAAAAAATTTTTATAATTTTGCTTTTCTTGCTTCTAGTTTGGCTAATTATATCTAAATATTATTTCTTATTTATATTTGTGCTCGCTTTTTTTAACAAATTTTTTGAAAATTTTTTACGTAAACAGAAATTTTTTGTAAAATATTTCCAGAATATAGTGATTATTGTTCTCTTAAATAAATATTTTTCAAACGCGATCTTAATTCTAGTCTTCTTGTTTTATTTTTACATTTTTAACGACCTACAGATATCCTGTTTTATAAACATTTTACCTTAATTATCAATAATATTAAGGCAAAATACTAAAAGTAATGGGTTTTTAAGTATATATTTTACTCGCTCAATATTGTTTCATGTAATAAATATATTTTATTGCTTATCTTAATTTGGTAATAAATTAAATAGGTTCCTGCGAATAACATAAAATGTTGTTAAGCCTTATTGTTCATCTGCTCCTCTATTTGTTGGCAAATTGTTTTTTTTTTAATCCTCTAAATGTTTGCGAATAGTGATAGACTTTAAAGTTATATTATGGAAATTTTTGATTTAATAATGAAGTTTTGTTATTGGCAAAAGTAATGCCTATAAGAAATATTCCCACTCAAGAGATTAAGTACCAAGAAGCAAGAAGTAAAATTATCAAAGTTTTTTACAAAATGATAGGGCAATTTTATGGTTTATCGCCAAATCCATTACATTTATTACAGTAATGTAGTTGCTTTGAAAGCCTACTGAAATAACTTTTTTTGTGGAATAAATATTTTTAGTACAGTTATATATATATGCTTGGTTTACATTTATTTCAAAGAATATTTATTAATAAAAAATGTTATAGAAATAAATTTGAATTAACTTTTAAACTTTAGCTGCTGTATTTAAGTGTATATTTGACAACAATTGTAAAGGAGTTTTCAAATAATCCTTTTTTGATGGATAGAGAAACACATCTTTTATAAAAATGTTTAAGACATTATTTTTAATTTTACTTCTACTGCCTTGTGTAGTATTTTCTGTTTTTATTGGCTTTTTCATATCAGAAACCGGTCGACTACCAAGTAATCGCTATACAAGCAATTACACAATTGTTTACCTTACGTTTTCCAGCGTATAATTGACATATATGTTTGCCATGGCATATAATTTTAAATTTTATTTTACATTTTTCGTTATAAATAATCATCTCTGCATTAATAATTACAATCCTAGTTTTTATATCCAAAATAAAATGAGTTTAAGTCCCAACTCACATGATGTTTTTTACAATGTCGTTTTTTTATTTTTTTAAGACAACATTCAAATACCTTTTGTCTTTATACGATGATATTTAGTTGACGTGTTATGGTTTTTTTGATTAAAATATGAACAAGAAAAGAGGCATGAGTAACACAAAGCGAGTCTGTTTGTTTACCCCTGTGTTTTCTCTGTACCCTTCGTCTTTAAACTAAAACAGTCGTCGTAAAAAACATAGTGTAAATTGGGTGTAAGAAAATATATTTTTGTTAAGAGAAAAAAACATGTTTTAATATTTTTTATAATAAGACATGATAAGAAAAATTAAAGTTTTTTGAATTGAAATCGGCTGTTTTGAAATCACTTCAAAATTTTCTTAGCAGTTGTTTTTTAACTTCAAAATATGTTTAGTAGGCAAAAGATTTTTTTTAATTTATTCTTTTATTTAGTAAACTACAATACAGTATTAAATTATATTTTATTTGAGTATTATGACCGGAGCGACTGAGACCTGAGGAGACCAGGATTTCTAGTGAGAATCGAAAAACATTTTTTTCTTTTATTGTTAGTCTTTACTTGCCATGAGTTTTAATTTTCACTCAAATTCTAAACATAGTCTTTAGATTTTTTTTTCGTTTGATATATGAAGTAAAAAGCAAATAATTTTTCAATTTAAGAGTAAAATGTCATTAAACTACGAAAATTTTGAAATTTTCTTGTAATGTTGAAACCCAACTCAATTACCTTTTTGACAACGTGTTTTTATCCTTTCTTACCATCGAAATAATAAAGAAAGCACACAATTATGTATGTACTGGGAGCTAATTTCGGCAGTCGTGATTGGAATGCTTACCGAATAGAGAAAAAAAAGCTTTAACAATTTTTACATATGAACATAGTACAACATACTCCGACTACTCTTTCATCTCTGAAAATATTTTAAAGACCATTTTCAAGATAAAGTATTGACTACCTTTTCATCAACAAGACGGTAGTATTTTAAGTTAAAACTATAGTTGAAATAGAAATATATCGTATATTTTCTTAAAAGGTATTATTTTGATTTAAACTTTTATTCAAGTAATAAATAATCAAATTTTTTATGAAGTAGTTGCCCTGCCATTACACATGAAAGTACTTTCATGAAAGTTCCGTATACGTATTATAAATAAAAAATAAAAAAACAAAAACACAAAAACAAAAATGAAAAAAACTGTTTATGTATTAGTAAAAAATTGAGAGTGTTTTAAAATTTTCATGAAAGTACTTTCATGTGTAATGGCAGGATAATCCTGTTAATAAAATAATAAAAAAAAGAATTCGAAATATAAGTATTCAGACATATGCATATTATTACATCGAAAAATGAATTTTTATTTTGCAATAATTGCAAAAAATTAGAGAAAAAACACTGAAAACATATTTTCAAGTGTAATTTGGTGACTATGATGTACTCGGATTTTCGTATTCTTTAAAAATGTAAACACAAACAATTTTTGGCTTCTACTTATATTGTAAAAATTTTGAATCAATACTCTCTTGTTGATCAAGTGCGATATGTGGGTGTACTTTAAAACTCTAAATATTGGTAATAATATAATAATTTTTTATTTTTTAAAAAATTCCGAAATCCCGAAAAATCCTAACATCCTGAATAATCCCATAGTTGGCGAAAACCTTTCCCGATTGGCATCCCTAATGGGAAAAGACCAAAATATCATGTTAAATGAAATTTTTGTTTTTAAAAAATTATAATTGCAATCTTTACATGAAAGAAAATAATATTAAAATATTTTTTTTTATAAAGTAGTGGTTACGTTTTTTCTTTCAAATTTTTAATTAATGTAATTGAACTTTTGATTTTGAGTAAAAAGCAAAACATAATCTGCAAGTAATTCTTTAAATACTCGCATAAATGCCTCTAGTTGGTTTAAAAAAAGATTTTGAAATTAATTGGAATTAGTTAAGATTAGTGAATGTTTATATACATACATAATTCCAAAGTCCAGCTGTTGTGTGCGTCAATTTTTGGCTATAAGTAAGGAGCTCTAGTGTTTTACATCGAAGAATAAAGACGACCTTGAGAATTTTATTATGGCAATTAGTTACTATTTTCAGAGCATTAAGCCAGAAAGAGGTGGCCACCGAGGAAAGTATGGTAGCGCTTAGGTAGCCCCAAGAGTAAAAATTTTCCGAAAATTACTTAAATGTTACATGAACGGTGTTAAGAATCTTTACTAGGAAGTTCATATGTTTTAAAAAGTTATTCATTAAGATTTTATGTAAATTTTTGTAATTTATTGTTTCCTTTAATTTTGAACAGTTTGCTACCTATGGACCTAAACAGGGAAAAAAAGTTAAAAAAAAATCGAATTTTTTAAAGTGTTTTGCGATTTTGGTCTGGAAGATGAAGTCTGTTTGATTTTATGTCTTCACAATTTTTGTTTTTCATGATAAGAGCAACAACCTCAGAAAGTAAATCAAAATTCTGACCAGTTTGCAAGATATGAGCCTGAGAAAATGATCATTTTTTTGCAAAAATGACACAGAGGGCCCAACAATTCATGACTATGGACAAAACTGGGAGATGTGGGTCTTCTTCTTATGGTTTTTATAACGTGCTGGTGTCCATATATATATTTTTCGTGTTGCGCTGTGTTATTTATAAATAAACTTCTTAAATGGTAAATAATATTTATCATGGAATTAATCAATGAATACTTATGTAACTAGTGGAGAAATTAAGTAGTTTTATTTAATTATGAAAAGTAATTTTTAATTTTAATTCAGTTTTTTTAAGCTTTATATTCAATTTTTTTCTTTTAAGTTATAAAATTCAAAATGGTTTTTATTATATTATGTTTTAAAATTAACTGTAAAAGTATTTCATTATTACGAATAAACTTTACTACTATTCTGCAAAACATAATTCCAAAGTATTTTAATCATAAAAAATAAAGCAAATCATTTGTTGCTACTAAGCAACTGTAAAATTATAAAAATGTTTTGAAATATGTTTTCTTTTTTTATACTCGTACCATGGTTGTTTACATATAAAATGTAATAGATTTTATTAAAATACTATAATTTCTCTTGGTATGTTGTTTACTTGATGTTTTTATAACCCATATAAATATATTTAACTTATATTTTGAAATTTATTTTTTTTATAAGGTGTGCGTCACTATAAACTGTAACACATCAAAAGTCAAATAAAAACTGACTGGAGTAAGCAAGAGTTAAAAATAAAACAGTTTTATTTTGCATTTTTATTACAGATTTATATTCTGTATTATTTTATTTAAAAATTTATTTAATTTTATAAAATTTTTTATTTTATTCATTATGCCATCCATAAGCAATGTTATAGTGTTTTCGGTGATTTTTTTGGTACCAGCTGTCCATTTATATCGAAACCTAGTAATGGTTTTGGGAACAGATGTACTCTTCTTTAGTTCTCTTTTGACCAGAGCCCAATATCTTTCAATAGGCCGCAGCTCTGGGCAGTTTGGTGGGTTAGCCTCTTTTGGAACAAAAATAACATTATTTTTATTATACCGGTCTATTGCGCTTTTACTGTAGTGACATGTTGCCAAATCTGGCCAGAAGAATGTTGATATGTTGTGCTGTCTTAGAAATGGAAGCAACCTCTTTTGAAGACACTCTTTGATATAAATATCTGAGTTTATTGATCCCAATGTAACAAACGACGCACTTCTGTTGCCGCAGCTACAAATAGCCTGCCAAACTAGGAACTTTTTGGGAAATTTTGATAGTTTTTTAGTTCGGAACTCTTCAGAAACATTGCCTCTACTATCCGCTACATAAAACTCTTGGCCAGGAAGCTGCGCAAAGTCTGCAAAAACGTAAGTTTCATCATCCATTACACAACATTCGAACTTTTGAAAAAATTCTTTTTTGAGGAGTTTTACTCTTTTTTTGCTTCAATATTCTTCTTAGCATTTCTATCCGGAACTTTTTGGACTTTAAATGTTTAAAGGCCAGCTTTAGCTTTAACTCGGCGCACAAAACTTTCCGAACATGGCACGCGCCGGGCCACTTCGCGACCAGAAATGTTTGGAAGAGCCAGCAAAAGCTTCTCAATCTTTTTGGCTTTCGCGTCGTTCGTTACCAGTTTGGCTTTACCTGTTCCAGGCTTTCTTTCAATTTTTAGGTCTTTATTGAACTTTTTAACCACTCTGGAAACACATTGCCTGGTCACGTGGACTTCCTAGCAACTTTTGTATAACTCCAATATGGTTTTTTTTTGAATTATTTGAATAATTTTTGTATGCACTTGTCTTTGATTATCCATTGTGAACTAACTAACAAGTCAAATTTGACAAACTGATACATTTTAAAATCTGACACATTTTTCAAAGATATTGTGATTAAGAAAAATAATTTTGATTAAAGGTGAAAAAAGTTATTAAGAAAAATGGGTGTTACACTTTATAGTGACGCACACCTTATATCCGCTCTGCTGACACTGTTTTAATCCCTTTAGTAAATCCCTTTTTAGTTTAATTGACAACCAACATTAACAGCAAATTATTAAATAGACCATGAAGTAGGCTTAATAAAATACGAATAAAATCTGACATAGAAATAGAAATATTTTATATGTACATTCGTTTATTATTTAACAAAAACGGAAACAAATGAAACATTAAACAAGTGAATCATAATTACAGCATTCAAAAATAGCTGACATAAGTGAGTTTAATAAATGGTTTGTTTGAGATAAAGCAAACACTTTTTATATATACATGCATAGAAATGTATGCATAAAAATGTGTATACAGTTTGAAAACAATATTAATTTTATAATAGAATTATAGGATGATATTTTTCCTACACACACACATACATTTAAAAGCAGTATTCGATAATAAACTCTGAATTATTTTATATACGATTCACAAATATGAAAACAATTTCTAATTTTTTAGTGTGCATGTGTGCAGGGAAAGATCGGGTAGTATGACTACTATTTTTAATATTGTGGGTACAAAATAGTATAGTTTTCACATAATTACGAGATCTGTTACTTCACTACACTACTATTTAACAATTTTATATGTTCGCGTAGAAAAATTTTATTTTCGAAATTTTTAAAAAAGTTTAGCTTGAACTACATTATATTAATTCAAATTGTTTTTAGTAGAAAAAGTGTATATAGGGCCAATAAAATATATCAATTAAAAATTGTTCCGCACTTATTACCAAAAAATATATGGGCAATGCACATCAATAACCAGTGCTCAGTTAACCCAATTTTTTCTAGACATAAAAATGTCGAAAACAATACCAAACAAATCGTCGTGCAAGAGTTTATGTGCTCTATCGGCCATTTTATTTATCCCTGGTTAATGATACCACTATAGGTCTTGGTAACCAAAATTTTTAAAATCTGCAATTTGTTTTCTGCTCCCAGAAGAAAATTTTTAAAATTTGGAAGCATTAAATAAAATTGTAAGCAATAGTGGACAAATTATACTGTTTTTCTATACATTAAAGCTTCCAAATATGCTACAGGATAAAGTATTTTTTTAATATTTTGTACTACTTGCTTACTGGTTGCAATAAATTTGCAATTCTATTGCATTACAGCGGCTCATTTCTTATAAAACTCATGCATTATCGATGCGCACGAGTAAGTCATTGTAAACATTTTTTTCAGCTGGGCTATTTATCTCCATCGACGACGAGACGGCTTCGCTACAGCGAGCGCACAATACTATTGTTATGTGGTCTGCAGATCCGAGTTCGAATCCTGGAAAGAGTGATCATATTTTAAACCAATTTTGTTGCTAACCTCCCATGCTGTACATGTCATCGATGTCGACTTATGTATTCTGACCACATAACCAAAAAAAAAAAAAAAAATATTATACCTTTTTTGTAAGAAGAAATAATTTTTTTTTCTAAAGCAAAAATATTTACGTATAAAACTTGGCATGAGCTGAGTACTTTTTAGTACATGAATTTATTTTATTCTAATTCTTATATCAGAATATAGTTGAAAATAAAAACTGTTCTATCCTTGTTTTTTTTTTATTATTAACGTCATCTATTTAAAAAAAATATATATAAATATAACCAGTAGTCACAAAGCTAGCTTGTGGTGAAATTTTTTTTAATGTCTTTTCTACTGTGGTGATTAAAATCCAGGAATGATATTAACCCACTTTTTATATCCTTTATATCGTTTTTTTTTTTCTTAACCAATAAACATTTGATTGTATTTCGTTTGGATAGATTCTTGGACTCTTAATTTCAGAGATACATATTTACTTATAGTATAATAATAAATCCTAATTTATTAAGCATTTCAAAATATTTTAAACATTTTTTTTATATTTCTTGGTTTGAAACTAATTTTTTTATGTTTAATAAATCATATATGATCAGTGACAAATAACACATAACCATCAATTTTAATTTTATACGATATAATTGTTTTATTCTGCATTTTAAACAGAAACCTCATTTACCAACTGTTAATTCGTCATAATTTATTTGGCTTTAACCACATAAATAAATAATTTATAAAAATTAATAACGAACACAAAGACCAAAGGCTAAACGCCATTAAAACAAATCATAATTTTTTATTTCATTAACATTATTGTTAATGTATAATTTTAATGTCAATGTTTATTATTGCTTATAAGTATTATGTTTCAGATTATATTTTAAATAAAAAATAAACCATAAACAAAAACATAAAAAAAGTTCTAGGATTTATAAAATTAATTAATAAACATTAAAAGAAAAGCAAACACATTTGTAAAAATAAATTAACAATATCATTCATACGTACTGTGGTATGAATAAAAAAAACACACACACACAGATGCGAGTATATCAAGCTGAAAATATTTTGCGGATATATGCCACAAGTAACAGCCACAAAATTATTAAAAACAGGCAGTAAATGGCATAGAAAATGATTTTTTTCTTTATTATTTAATATTAAATTATACAATTTGTATGGTACATCTAGGCATACTGTCACTCATTTACACACTTACAACGAGTTTAATCAAATAATTTTCTTTATGTTATTATACATTTATTATAACACACTCACAAAATCCATTTTTACATACTCATGTTACCCTTAGAAGTACACGCATATGAAAACCATACAAATAAATGCGGTAAAAGGTATTGGTTTACCCATATGCTATACACACCCACCCACACTTTTATTCCCATTCTTTTGTAAATGTTAATGCGATAAAGTCTGTAATGGTTGTTTCTCTGTATGATGACGTCTGTATTGGTGCTTGGCAAGTTAAGTCAGACAACAAAAATGAAATAAACACACTTAATGTGTATATAAACAATATATTTTGGAGACTATAGAACCTACAATTTTAGTACTCGTATGTTGTGGGGGGTGAGAGGAAGTTCTATATTCTTATTTGGTTTTTGTTGGAAATAACAACAACCAAACAAACAAACAAACAACCACACATAAAATTGTCTTAAATTATGTAGAAAAATGTGCCTTTTGGTGCCAAATACGTTATCCAAGTATGGATGTGTAATAAAACTGAGAAAAAATGGAAAGCAGAAGTATGTTTATTATACCCGTAAAGGGTGCTTTTATTAGAGCGTCTGAATTCTGGCTTGAAATAAAACAACAATAAAGTAATAAATTATCTAACATTTCTTATTATGTTTGGAGAGAAAATTTAATGGCATATAAAGAATTAAAAGAAAAACTGGCGGCAACCTTTGACAATCGATAGGAAGTCAAATTATATAACATTTTAAAAATAAGCAAACACAATATCATTCATACGTACAGTGGCACAAAAATAAAAAAAGGTGCAGGCTTATCAAGTTCAAAATTATTTGCGACCACATAGTAACAGCCACAGAATTATTAGGAACACTCTTATAAAACATAAAATTATATTTTAATTTAATACTAAGTTTTACAATTTGCAAAAGTAATCACTTAATTAGGAATGTTTTGGTAAAAAATTTATATTCACAATTAAAAAAACTCACTAAAAATTAAATAAAAATAAAAAACGAAAAATATTTAATATCCTTAGGAAAATGGAGGGTTTGTTAACTGGTCATCATGGGGTAGAAATTATTACAATGACGTTGGGGTTGGATCATAATTACCCACATATTAAACTCGAAGTATTTCATTATATTTCTAAAAAAATTTGGTTTAAATTAATGTTATTAAGAAAATAAGGCAATATATAAGTAAATACAATATATATTTAATAACAAAAAATATTTATTTTTATTTTCCAAAAAGAAAAAATATTTCAAATTAAAAAAGGTAACAAATCTTCTGGCTTGGGTATAATATACACTTATTTTTTATTAGTCTTTCAATTTAAGGTTAGGTCATATTTAACTTTTTCTAATTTCACCTCATGTAACTCGCATTGTAATTGAAATCTGACCGATTTAAAATTAAATATACTTAGATTAAATAAATATCTCCAGCTACTGAAAAAACCAAAGAGAAGAAGAGTGAAAGTAAGTTTGCATTTTTTCAAAAATTATAATTTAAAAATAAGATATCCCCCCTCCCTCTCCCTTCCAAGAAGTCCACCTACAAAGAAACCACTCTCTGACATTCAATTCTATTCTACGTTAACCAGGAGAAAAGGAAAAAGACTGATCAGGAGAAAAAGCGCCACCTATTAGTAAGTAACAGATAACAGCTAAAACCTACTTACCGAAGGCACTCACCACAAACAACGTGTAAAAATGGAGCAAATACTGTTTATCATTCAACTGTGAACGTATAACACTGGCCTTTGAATGATCAATATAAATTCAATTCAATGTGTCTTCTTACTAAGGCGCTTAATAATATAAGAACACAATAATACGTATACAATATATTGTGTCATAATTTACTCTAATTTAAACAAAAACTCCAATACAATATAATGCATTATTAGGGGTTAACCCTGAGTCTTGGGCTCAAGAAAAAATATATGGTGGCTTGCCCGTAAGTTTAAAAAACAACTTGAATTGATGATGATATATTTACTAAGAATTTTGTGATCTTTTTTACACAATTTTTAGAATAATTTCAACAGTGTAGAAACATCCCTGAAAATAAATTATTTATATAAAATAATTATCTGTGCAAATTAAAAAAAAACACCCTTTAATTCAAACACCTTTCATATTCACATCAAGATGTATGCATGAGAGAATAAAACAGTAGAGCCTTGAGGCAAAAGTACACTGAATAAGTGTTACAAATTTGACAGCTTCTTATCAGAGAAGATAGTTGTTCCAAGCGAATGAATTTGTATACAAAAAACACTCTAAAAATTATTAATTACTTATTCTATGATTTTTAATAGTCTTGAGATTCTAATACTTGGTTTTTTATGGGAAGTAGCATCCGATAAAGAATATGTACAATACTAGCAGAACTGCTTCTTGCATAAAAATATACGATCATCTAAAACAGCCTAAATTATTCTATAATATTCTGCAAACCGAAAACAAGTGAATTCAGATCGCATTTTAAAATGTGACAAGATTTTAATATTATTTTTTTAATTAATCATTTATTTCTTTAATTCCTCAATGGAATTACTTCAGATCTTTATTATTATAAAACTATATTTATTATATACTTAGGTCTTGAGATAATAAAACTGGTTTCTTTATAAGAGTAAACATCCATTAAGGAATATACGTATGTACACCAGCCGAACTGAACTAGTTTTCGACCTTCGCTTCGAAGGTCTCATCAGAGATCTTTGTGTTACACATATGTATTCATTTTTACATTATCTATTTAACTCACAGTTTATAAAAAAAAAAAGATTTTGTGAATCTTTTTTACTCGAATACAAATTCTAACCATATCTAAGAAAATATGTATAATTCTCGTTACTATATGTTGTAATGGTTACACTAAAAAAATATGTTCAATTTAAAATAAAGCTTTTAACCAGAGTAAGAATTTGCTCACTCTTTTGCTCATTGCGCATTGCGCACTCTTTTCTTGCGCCTCGAAAAATTGCGCATGCGCAAAGAGCGGAGCCAATAAAAAAGAGCAGTTGTTGGCTCTTTTGGCTCTTGTTTTTTTTTGTAAGCGCTGCTCTTTGCGCTATGCGCATTTTAATTTTTTATTTGGCGCTTAGCTCTGCACATTGAGCAAAATGAGTAGCGCATTGCGCATGCGCTTTTTATATCTACAGTGTCATGTCAGCAACAAATTTTTTTAATTTGCCATTCGAAAAAATTTTTATGTGCAGTCAACCATTGCGTTACAAAAAATGACTATACAGTATTACTGATGGAAATTACAATCATAAATATACTTAAAAAAAGATGAATGGGGACATTCGCGTATATTTAAAAAAAAAACAGATTTATGATACTCGTTTATTTGCATGAAGAAAATAAAATTTTTTTCACTCATTCTTGACATATGTATACTTAGAAAAAATTTGAATGCATATATTCGCGTGTGATTTTCAGAAAACATTTTGTTGTACTAATTTATGTGCGTGAAGAAAAAAATAAGCAGAGGCCTTATTCTGTAACTCTCCTAAGCTAAATTTAGGACTTTTTAGCTACGAATAGAATTTTTGAACGCTTATTGTAATTTAAAAACTTCATGCCTATTACCTCTACACTTTTAAATTTTATATATTCTAACGCCCAGCCTGTTTCAAAAACCCAAAATTTAGGCATTTTATCTTAAGAGAATTACAGGATAAGGCCCCAGTTTAATATAAAAAAGAAAAAATTGTTTTATTATTTTACTCTAAAGTATATGAAAATACTAATATAAATTATATTTACATTTAATTATTTCTTCTTTTTTCATATTAAAATTACTGACTTCAAAGGTATTTTATACCACAGTAAATGAGCAATGCGCAATTGCGCACTCTTTTGGCTCTTATGCGCATTGCGCAAAAAAGAGTGGCGCAAGAAAGCTCAAAATTCAAATGCGCCTTCTATGCGCAGCGCTTGTAATGCGCAGAGCAAAAAAAAATGGCGCAGAGCAAGAGCAACAAAAAGTTTGCTCTGCTCTTTGCGTAAAGAGCAAAAAAGAGCCAAAAGAGCGGCGCTGCGCTGCGTTTTTACTTACTCTGCTTTCAACACATAGTTGTACATAAAAGTAAGTCAGCACAAAAAAAATATGTTTAGAATTTTTATTCGAAAAGAGTGAAAGTATTATAATTCACAAAATCTATTTCCGACAAGTTGTGCGTTAAATTGATAATTATTTCGTTTAAATGAATTTTTAAAATCATATTAAAAAAACAAATTTCTATTATATAGATAAATTCAAGTTCTGACAAATACAAAGTTAACCAAAAATTGTACAGATTTTAGCAATAAATGCACTTTTGTCATGTTTATGCCAGTTTTGAAAATGTTTTCATTAGCTCAAACCGATGACATAAACACCTATAAAAACAGTTTTGAAATTTTAAAACGTTTTCACTGACACTATTTTTCAAACCTGTTTGAGTTAGATCAGTTTTCAACATTGAGTATAAATGCATAAAAAGAATCAGAAGCAGCTGTTAGTTAAAACAGTTTTAAAATTGTTTCGACTCAAAACATTGGCATAGACGCATATGAGGTTATTGTTATAAGTGAAATCGTTTTGTGTCGAACTGATTTCAAAACAGGCTTAAACTAAGTATTTGTCACAATAACAGGTACTTTTTAAAATGCAAGTATGCACAAAACAGAAATTACTGATAACTAAATTTTTTTGTTGTCGGTAAATTTTTAATACATTACATACATAATTTTTAAGCTGAGCTCTTTGTATACAATTTTGTGCCTTTTAACGCAAAATTAGTTTCTTTTAAAACGGATTTTCTTTTAAACGAAGTAATATACCTTTGAATGAAATGGAAAACAATGTAAATACATTTGTTTTCTAGTTATGAGATTTTTTTTAATGATATGCTTATATCCGAATTCGACTGTACACAATTTTTTTTTTACATAAAAAGTACAATTATTCATTAGTTTATCCGAGAGATAAATATTTACCTAAAAATAAATTAAATGATTAACTTTTATTAAAAATTGCTTTCTCTTAAATTGTAACAGAATTAATATCACAATACTTACTTAATTAGCCTACACTGTTTTTCTTTAAATATTTTTAATGTAAAAAAGGTCTTTAACCAAGACTACCATATAGGCATTAATAAGCCCATATGTATTGTACCATATTTTTATCTGCACACGAACACTTGAATTAAATGTGTACTGTATTTAGGTATACATGTAAGTATATTTGAATGTATGTATGTGTACATTAAAATACAAATTTAGTTACACATATATTTACATACTTATTTATCCATACAAACTAAGATTTAATCTAAATAAAGATTTTTAATACAGATTTTTTTTGGTGTACAACAGTTATTTTATAATAATCATACTTGTTTGTATGTATGGCTGTGTAATGAATCTATACAAATATGTTTATTTACATGTTAAATATATTTTAATATATGTATGTATGTACATATTTGTATGTAAATGTATGTATGTGTGTCTGTATAATAAAATCTGTTTACAACTTAAAGCCAAATAAAAAATAAACAAAAAAAAAAATGTTTATTCTTGTTGTTTCGCTTTTGTTTTCCTATATTCATAAATGTGTTATAAAATAAATTTCCTATATTTGGTAGCTGATGAACATATATAAGTTCATAAATGTGTTATAAAATAAATCTAGTATTCTGAACCAGTTTCTTTCTCTTATATGGATAGAAAAAGCAGAATATGCGCTTATGGCTTTTGGTGATTTACGTCACACCAGGGGCCTGTACTCAACGGGAAATATGGAGTTCACCTAGCTCTGGGTGGCCTGGCCCTCGCTATAGGCAGAGAAGTTGGTAATTTATTGCTGACCATCTCAGGGACTGACCAGGCAAACCTACTCTAATCTGGTACTACGGGCATCTGGAAGCCCCCGGTTTGCCTGTACTCCCCTGTCATTCGGGGAGTGAGCTAAATCGGGCTGATGGTTTGGGTGCGGCCCTTTGGGGAGTACTCGTAGTGGTTGTAGTATATGCTGGGTAGGAGTTTTAACCTTCTCTCCAGGCACTCGTGGTGACGAAATTGTTAATCCGATGTCCATGGGCTCTCTTCTGACCGGCGTATCTTGGGCATGTCTGAAATTAAAGGGTATCGGCTTTGGGTGGCGTTGGTCAGACGTTTAAATGTGAATACCACCCTTTACAATGGGGTGACGTGTGGTAAGTGTCATGACAGATACGCACTAGAAACCCATCTAGTTGTTGTCATTGGATAGACAGCCTCTCCATGTTGACTGTGTATTGTGTAGTGATGAGGACCTTTGCTAAAGTAGATAGCTGTCATCTACTACTTTCCAAAAGGTGGCACTTTTCTTCTGGTCATTCCTTTTATGTTGGCAATGCCTAGGTATATAGAGTGGAATGTTAGCTGGCTGTTTCTTATAGACGAGCTTCTGGGAGGGTGAAGCCTCTTATTTTTTTACTAAAAATTCAAAATCCGTAATCTTTTAGTTCTTTGTTTTCTCCTTTGCTGGAATTTGAACCTGTGCTGTGTGTGTTTGTGTTGTAAGTGAACGCTCTAACTACTGCTCTACGCCACCCCCTAGAAAATATATTTTACTTACATTTAGTTAAAAATTCAATTCATCCGGTAGAAAATTCATTAAAAAAAAAAAAAAAAACAAAAAACAAATAAAAAACAAAAATTAAAATTAAACATAAAACACAAGAAGAACTAAAGTCCAGAAGGGAAAAAGCACTCGAATGATTAATAAATTATATATAAGTAAGACTAATTTACCTTCGAGTCCATCAGAACCACATGGTAAGTGTATTTTGAATTTAAAGTAAGGTCTCTAAGTATTTCCAGTCTTCTAGTAAAACCTATGAGAGTAACTGATTGCCATGGACAAGCTTCTCAAGTCAGTCGATCGGAGCCGACATTAAACTGTAGATAGTAGTAGTAGTAGATATGTTAATCTTAAGCCTGTCAACAAGATTTCAAAAACATAAAATCAAGTTGAATTATTTTTATTAGAATTGTTAAAGTTTCTCATCTTTGCTTTACTTAAAGCCTTCAAAAATTGATAAATAATAATGCATCTCTCCTTCATGATATCGTTTGTTGATATGGTTTCATATTTCAGTCGTGTTTTATCCCTAATTTTACCTTAGCTGTTGCTGATTGTTTCTTACATTTTGTTATCAGTATTTTGAAATTTAGTGACAAAACGTTATATGGAGAATATACATACATTTAAATGTGAGTGGAATACGTTATGAGGATATAAATAAAATATTGCAATACATGCATGCTCACATGTGTACTCTTAATAATACAAGGACTTACATTTGAAAGTCATAAAAAACACGAAATATTGTTATTGCCTCTATTTTACTAATAAGATTGTTAGTTTTATTGTAGTAATCAACAACAGAGTGTATAATTTTGCACCATGAAAGGTTTACAATTGGCTGTAAAAGCGCTGGAAAATATTATCACATGGTTTGAACAGTTTTCTATATATAAAATCATATTTTTGCATTTTTTTTATATATATATTTAAATCTGATTTGTGAAAATGCATACTGCATGAGTAAATGCATTTATTTTTTGCTATAAATTATTATAAATTTTCCTATCGATTTATGAACATCTTACCACAAAATAGGAGTTAAAACATTTGAAAATCTTTTAAGAGCAAAATTTTTTTTTATTGTTTCAATTTTAAATATTGTTAATTGCTAAGTTTTTGCTTAATATATTAATGAAAAGTTCTTTAGTACCTGAGTTGTAAACGTTTTTGTAAAATTTTTTTAAAACTTTTACTTTAAATAAGATTTTCTGTGTAAGTTTTATGTGGTTAAAGTAATTAAACACAATTTCATGTGGCATATTTAAAAGAGTATGTGCTTGTGAATTCATTTCGTATTCACAGAAATTTATTTTCATTTAAATATTTAACTTTTCATGTATTGCTTTAAAAATTTTATATCCTTCTCTTCTACTTTTCCAAAACCATTGAAAATTAAATTTCTTTGTATCGAGCGGAAAATACGAGCACACTTTAAAAGAAAAGTTCTAAATAAGGTTTTTCCTAGAAATATTTTTGTATTTTAAAAAATACCAAAAACCATTTCAAGCATAGAAATTTTGTCACTTTTCAATAAATTTAAAAAACAAATTCCCACTGTATGTCCTATCCTCATATTAAGCAGCTTTATATTACTTTAACCTTTACAACAATAAAAGAAAAAAACAAGGACAACTTTATAAAACATTGATGAAATGTTATTCAGTTCATTTAGAAGAAATTTCTATGAAATTATTTTATATACACGTACCCATATACATACATGTATAATTTAGTTCTACACATGAAGATTATTTAATGCCAAAAAATCGATACTAACCAAACATTCTTAAGATATCTTGTAAAACTTTTGTGTATGTGAAGCATATTTTCAAAGAAAGCATTTTTTTGCTCGTTGACTTTTGATGTGTTTTAGTGGTTAATCACTGACTTCTTCGAGTTAGACATGTGAATTGAAAATTCTTTTTTTTTTGTTGAAAAAAATTCTATTCTAAATAAATAAATTCTATTCTAAATAATTTTCAGCTTTTTGCACAAATTCGGTAAAATAAATAAAAAATTAAGAAAAAAATAATTAAACTAGAATTTATTGTATTTTTTATATAAAAAAAATAACTTTTTGTTAATTTTTCGATCTGCTAAATAAGATTTATATTTTGTGTCTTAATTCCAGAAAATCTATTCACAAACCAAATTACTTATTTATACCCTAATTTTAATCCTATACAGCTTTAATTTTGCTTGGGTAGTTTAATAAGAATTTAATAAGAAATTAAAAAAAAACTTCTTAAACTAGTTTGAACAAAAAAAAATTTTTTTTCTGTTTCTAATAATGAAAAACTATAATAAAATATGTATGTACTGCTGTATTCATAAAAATTATTAAAGACATGGCATAATCATCACAAGGTAGTCCTAGTTTCAAATGGCATACAACTCTGAGGTTTCGCAACCCTGTTTTATTGCCTCCCTCTTCTCTTCTTATGTGAAAATTATTTTAAATTTTGAAAAATAAATTTGTTTAAAATTTATATTAAAAAAAAATATTTTTCGCCTTATTGGCAAATACATTCCATATAATATGAAATGTATGGGGATAAGCAATCCTGACGAGTGTCTTAATCAGAGACGAAATGGCCATAGAGACATGCTTATCCCCAAAAGTATACATTTCATATTATATTTATATTTAGAACTAGAATAAAAAAAACTAAATTTGCTTTTGTCTTAAATACAAATTTTCAAACGTTCTGAAAAGTTATTTTTACAGAAAAAGACTATTTGTGTCCAGAACAACACAAGAATATGTCCAATTTCAATGATGTTAGGAAGTGAGCCAGAATAAATAAGTAAACAAAGTGCTAACATATAGCTGCAAATTAACGGCGGTATTTATAATGAAATGTTTGAAACTCGTTAGCAAATAGGACAAAAAATTGGAAAGTTTACCACCAGCTATAGACTTTTATTATTAAAACCTCTTTTGATAGCTTCTGCAAAATCTCACGTAAAAAATTAAAGAACTTGTACGTTTAAATAAGAATTTCCATTTAAAGGAATGACAAACTTAGCTACTACGTACAACAAACTGCTAAATTTGTTTTATAAATAAGGCTGTAGAATTATAAAAAATTAAATTAAATTAAATAAAAATTAAATAAAAATTCTATTCTTTCTTGTTTAAATTTTTTTATCCTTAAAGAAAAACTTTTGTTTCAAATTTGTTTAATGTCAAAATAAATAAGGGAATGAACCCTTAATATACCTCTGCTATTTTCCATAAATGCAGGCGGTAGTGTTAAACAAGGCTTACACGAACACGATTTAAAGTATGTAAAAATAAGTATATGACGATTGTCAAAAAACATTTAAAGACTACAAAGAACTCTGTTGAGACTCCCAGCAGAAAATAGTGCTTACCAGTAAGTTATTTTGTAAGGGAGAAATTGTGAACAAACAGTTACTCGTGCGTATCAATAATGCACGATTTTCATATGAAATGAGCCGCTAAAATACAATAAAATTGCAAATTTATTGCAACCAGAAAGCAAATAGTTCAAAAAACTCAAAATAATACCTTATCCTGTAGCATATTTGGAAGCTTTAATGTATAAAAAACAATATAATGCTTCTATTATTCCTTACAATTTCATTTATTGCTTCCAAATCTTAAAAAAATTCAATTGGGCTTCCGTAGCTAACGACGAGAACATATTCAGTCGGTGTGCTATTCATTTGCCAACTTAACTTATTATATTTTATTAACCCTGCTGTTAGGTTAAGCCCATTTGGTCCAATTTTTAGATTGTTTTCTTTGTAATTTTTGAACGGTGATCTATAGTGACTTAATTTTGGTATTCTTATAAAACCATGTTATACGTATAAAAAATTCAAGGTTCTGACTTAAAACAGGACTGAGAAAAAGAGAAAATTACGAATCTTAGGATAAGGGACCATTTGGTCCATAATATATTTTCTTTGATTTTTTTATATTTATTTAAAAAAAGTAGGTATTATTTATTCAATGACTGAGCTGAGAACTCTTGATGAGGTAATCTATTCCTTTTCATAATATTCGTGTTAGCCAGAGAAAGTGCTAGTTGCCGCATTAGCTCTGTGGTGCGATTCAGTAACATATTTTTACGATAATCGCATTGTTTTCAACAGTAAACAACAGAATTGTCGATATTGCTATTCATTATTTTTTGTTTACGATGGCTGTTGTCGTAAAATAACGCCAAAAATTTTTATGCTGTTTATTCAGTTGAAAAATCGTGAATTTTTTATATTGAAATTTTGTAGAGAGATGTGCCTACGCTATTAACTAGTTTGTTTGAGAACCATAAATGTGTGTGTTTGTATATCCAAAGAAACTAGAGGTTCATAGCTTTGCTAACTTTCTACCCAAAAACTGACTGATTTTATACAGTGTTGCCAAATTATTGCAATTTAAACATAAAGAAAACTACAGTTGTAGACTGTCGATAAAACGTACTTAGTGAATCACATAATCGTTACTGCAAACAATAAAAACTGTCGACTTCTTTTGCGAATATCGTATTGTTAAAAGTTACTGAATCCCGGTACTGGTCTCCTGCTATTTCGATCAGCTGGAGCCCATGAAACGTCGATTTCGATACTCGAAAAATTTGATCTTTTCAACGAACTTTATAGTCAATTCTTATGCTCAGAACATCAAGAGCCTCCGCCTCCTCAATATTTACATTACCCATAGTTACAGATTTACAGGTTTAAATCATCACCACCACGCCTATGCGTGATAAAATAACAATAAGTCTTGTGCGCATTAAATTCAACCCTGTTTACATAACGGCAATTTCAAAAAAGTTCGACTTATACTAAAATAAATATGCTTGAAAAATTTTACTGTAATTTGCAAAAGAGAATATAGGATTTGAAATTAAAAAGAGAAGATCATTAAGTAAATGGAATAGACACCGTTAATAACCATTCTTAGAGTGCGGTCTGTGAGGAAGCTCGGTGTGAGATTATATAAATGTTTAGTAACACCGCTGGCAGCAAGTTTAAAAATAAGAGAAACGATTAAATATTGAATAAGTAGATCTTTACAAAAGTAAAATTTATGCAGTTATTTATCTAAAAAATATATTTCTTAATAATAAATTTATTTTTAAAGCAGTTTAAGAATAAATTTACCCAAAAAAAAAATATAAAAAAAAATACAATTTAAAGCAAAATATGGTTTAAGTTTATTATACGAGTATTTAATAGAATTTCGTCTTTTGCTTACTTTCGACTTCATCTTATTACTCATATTTAGCAAATTAATGAGTTTATATTACTACAAAATGAAAAGTTCTGACATATTGTGAAAATTAAAATTAACCATATACCTCATGCCATCATTTCGTTTTTTTTTTTTTGTTCAATGTTCGTTATACATTCACCCTTTTTAATTATCAAAATATAAAATATTCCCAGAAAAGCTATAAATTAAATAAAGGAAATAAATCTTTTTCAAAATTAAATTTGACCCTAGAAATCCTTTAAAATGGTTTGGATTTAGATGGCTTCGAATATGCTCGTAATACAAATGAAGGCAATAGGAAAACAAAATAAAAGAAAAAAAACAAAAACAAAAACTCTTAGGAAGCTGCTACATATTCATTTTAAATGGTCCAGAGCGGTTAACCACACGAAAGTAGAAAAATTGTATACAAAAATATAAAGAAAAATGACAGCAACAATAAAATATAGCAGCAGCAAAAGCAACATTTAGAATAATACTCGTAATACAAAAACCATAAAACGGTTATCTAGCACACAGACAATAAAATTGTATACTCATACAATTATAAGTATTTGTGTATATATGTATAAGTAAAATAGAAAAAATTAAAAACAAAAACAAAAAAAAAAAAACAAAATAAGGTTAGAGAATTTCAGCTTTTATTATGTACAAATTGTACGAATATTTAAATTCGACCACAAGGGAATCCATACTATAGACTGCTACTTAAAATTTGCCATACTTATGAACTTACTCCTAAATTCATACACATTTTTTAAATAATTTGTACATCGTATGTTAAACTAGCATACACATATCTATACTCATACAAATACATTAACGCATACCTTTTTTTCTGAAGGCAAATTTTAGAACAATGTGGAAAGGATGAGATAATAGAAGGTTTTTTTAGTTTTTTCGAACTCCAAATGAAAGCATGCAAATTCCTGTTTAAAATATTAAAATTTTTTTTATCATTGTATTTGTATGTCATAGATAGATGGATGTTTTTGTGGTCAAGCTCCAGTTTTAGTGCCTCCAATTATGAAATCTATATAATACGTAATTTTACCTTTTATTTAATGATAATATAGATAGATTCACTAAAAGAAGTAAACTCATAAAGGTCAATATTATCTAAAAAAAATTGCTAATGATAGTAAGCAATTGTTATAAGCAATTCTTATCTTATCTTATGATTTGATGCAGAAATTATTTCGTTTATAGTTGAGTACATTATAGGCAAATTGAGTAGCAGTTATTTTCAGAGAAATTCAAATGTAAAATGGGGATTAAGTTAAGAGTGATTTAGAAATTCTGTTTAAATTATAGAGAATGGAAATTTCTTTAAGTGATCAAATGCCAGCAACTTGCCTCATCGACAAAAAAAAGGCCCTTAGTAATAAGATCTATCTACATACTTTCAAAATTCATTACAATACACAGCATGAGTAGGGGATTACCCCTGAGTATTGGTGTAAAAAAATGATTAACAGCAAACGAATATGATTATTGAACATCTTGACACATCTAGTAATGTAGTGAAATCTACACTTAAAATAGCATATTACGTATAAAAATAATGACAATAAATAAAGCGTAACTCTTACAGACGTATAATCCTTTGACAGGAACAATATAGCTAAGTTAAAAAATAAACAAAAATTTTTTTTCAAAAATTTTCAAAAATAGTAAACAAAGTCAAATTTTATTTAGGGTTGATGTAAACAAGGGGATACTCTTAGTACTACTAAGGCATAGTTAATAGTAAAAAAAGTCAAATTTTATTTAGGGTTGATTTAAACAAGGGGATACTCTTAGTATTACTAAGGCATAGTTAACCAAAACTCTAATTTTTTTTGTTTTGTAGCACAATTGTGTACAGAAAATGAAGATTTGGATTACATTGTACTAAGGGCTTTTATTATGAGTTATCACCTGTGAAAGGTAAAATTATATCGAACAGATAAATTGCTTTCTATTATTATAAGTAATTTTTCGGATTTTTAGAAATTTCGAAACAGGTTGAACAATTATATAATTTTTCTGATTTGAATAATTTTATTTAAAATCAGGAGAAGGGTGGCATAACTCAAAAAAGCAATTTTGAGATAAACATATTTAAACGTTTTAATTCAGGAAAACTTAAATTACAATTCGCCTCAGATTTCTGCATTATTAACTCAAAAAATATGCTTTTTGAGTTATGTTACTCTTCTCACAAATAAGCGATATCTGTAGACGAGCCAATGACAAGAAATTAAGCTGCAAGACACGTATAACCGTAAACCAAAGATGGCTGATATCAGCAAATTAAACTCACACGTATATTTACGCTCTTTTGTTTGATCGTCAATCAATCAATAAGAAATCAGCATGTTGAGTGGGAGAGACAAACTACACTTGCAGAACTTCTGAGTCTTATAAGTCCAGTGTTATTTCGTAACTCTCACCAATACTACTACCCTGGGCATCAATGCCGTAAACTCTCGTTTTGATACAAGCATCTTCCCTCGTGATAGAAATACAAACAACATTATGAATTTTTTGAGGTAACGTAGTGTAGTGATAAGAGCTCTCCTTTACTACACCAAGCGGCCCAGACTCGAGTGCCAGCACTTTAGAATATTAAATAACAAATAATTTGTGGAAATTTCAAAGTAAATAAAAAATATATATTAGAGGTTTCCCCCACCCCCAAGAAGTTTATCCCTAAGAAAGCCGCCACCTCAGATTAAACTCTATCCAACTTTTCGCAATCAAATGAATGATCAGGAGAAACTGCCACCTATTGATAATTAATAGAACTAAGCAAGGATCAAACAGTCAGTCAATAACTTTTGTTAGATTTTTCCTTTTGATCCTTCTTGTTTATCCGTGCCCACATAGAAGTAAGTATTTTTTTTCTATAATTTTTACTTAGATTTAAAACTCAGATACCTACATATATGTCAGAAAAATATCAATATTTACCCAATTCACAAAATGTTATATTGTTGTAGATTATAGTTAAATGTTGTAAATTATAGTTAAATAAATAAATAAAAAAAAATAAAAAAAAATTTTCCAACTCTGGTGTATTGATACGACATTTCGGAAACATTGGAAAAATTGTCGTACATGTTGTAGTAGTTTTTGACATGGAAATTACCAACACCATTATGTACAATAGTTGTAGTTTGTCATAGTTTCTACCGACCTACGGCAACTATAACATTTTTTGAATTGGGTAATTATGTATTCCTTGTATGTTTTATACTTGAGAGTTCGTAAAATAGGACTTGTATTTAATATTAAATATCTCTATAGTGTTTGTTAATTTGAAGTTGTAAGTAATTTTTATTTCACTTAAACATTTTAATAAAAATGTTCTTATAATTATATCATTTTTTGAACTATAAAAAGAGAATTAAAAAAAGATCAATAAATATATTTTAATTCTTAAACTTTTCGTAATATATAAAATGTATATCTATGAAGATTTTAAATCAATTTTCTAATTTTTATACCAATGATTTATAAATTAACTAAAAACAGTAAAAATTACCAATGGTCTGTAGTACAATTTCCATAACTTAACGTGTGCTGCTTAGCATTAATTTTCCGCAAAAGTATGAGAGGCATCTGCTGTTGTTTAAGCATAAATATTTCACTATTATTTACAATCAATTTATTTATTATTTTAACAGAAACAGAAATAAATATTCTCTTGTCAAACCAATTGATTTATTGAGCAGAAAAATAAATGTCGGACATTTTAATGGCTCTTGACAAAAGGTGTAAATTTTATATGATGTGGTAAATGAAGAATTTGCGAAGCCATGGTAAAGAGATAATATATTGGCAATAATTTCATTGTTCAACGTAATAAAAGCATAAAAAAGTGAGTAAATTACTAAAATAAAACAACCATATGACAATAAAATAATTTCATAAAAATATAAACTTATTTTAATAATAATTTGTTATTAAAATTGACAAACATGCTCTTTATTTAATATGCATTGTAATTAGTGTATGAAACGGGATAAATTATGTTAATGTGCCATAAAATTTAAGTTTTAATATATATATATATGCTATATGAATTATTTATAAGCTTTCAAAAACATTTAAAAACAATTTATATTTAATAAAAGGTTAAATTGCTTCTTTTTTGTTTGTGGTTTTGAAAAGTGACTTTTATATACTACTTTAATATTATTAAAATAAAATTGATAAAATAGTATATAATTTTATTTGAAATTCAGATAATAAAACATCTCATATTCCCAGCTAGGAAGAAGAAAAAGTGTCGAACTTATATTTTAACAGACATATTTATAATGAAAAGTTAGCACCATGTTAGCATATAGACTTTCATTATTAACATTTTCAATATCTTTTATTTGATATCTAGAAAATCCAGCGAAGGAGGAAAATGGGAAATAAAAATTTGTGGTTTTTAAAAAAATTATAGTTTAAAAATTAGAGGTTCCCCTCCTCCCCACGACCCTCCCCACCACCACAAAATTTCGAAGATTCTTATTCCCAAAGAATAGCTCCCTGAAATTCCACTCTATTCTACCTTTAGGAGGTATCAGGAATACAGCGCCACCTTCTGGAAGATAACAGCTAGCCTCTTTAGTGAAGACGCTCACCACTCAAAATTAACATTCAATTCCGTTGATCATTCAAGGTTTAGCACTGGCCTTTGAAGTTATCAATTGACAGCAAAAGGCGCTTAACCCTTGACGCACGTTTTTCGTCGAAACGACACACAGTTCATTAATTTTGATTTTAATCCTTAGTTGTTCACTAAAATTTGTTCATATTTTATATAGCTTTAGTCGTCATTAACCTGCTAAAGAGTGCTCAAGTGCAGGCCAATTAGGTGTGTATGGGGTTGATTTTTTCATGGTTGTGTTCGTCGGAACGACGAAGAAAATTCTTTATGTAACTTTTTCAATTTTTGCAGTTCATATAATATGAATTTATAAATATTTTTTTGTATGTTTAATAAGTCTTCAATAAACAGTTATATATACACACATTATGTTTGGGAAAGAAGAGAAGTTCTAAATCGTGTAAATTTTATTGCACTCTGACAAAAACTACGTTAAATAGGTAGAGTACTAGAGGTTTCTACTTTAAGACATCCTCACGTCAAAATATTTGTACATCATTAAGATATGGGCATTTCCTGGGGTAACGAACGTATGTACGTTCGTACGCTTTTAGTGTACAAAGAGTATAGAAAAAAAAACTTTTCCTACTATTTTAGTTTGCGATTTGATAGCATTCTAGTAGGTCTATATGTAGTCCAAAAATGGATTTCATCGAGTTGAAGTTTTCATAATAATAGCTATAAACACGTGGTAACGAACGTACGCAAAATAGAAGTCAGCTTTAGCTAACAGTAGTGAAATGTAAAATTCTGCGAAATGCAACGGAATATTCAAAAGCGATTAAATAATTTTTAAAGTATACTAATGTAGGTCTCTATCCAGTATTTGCACTATTGGTTTTCGTTTAATTGGCTTAAGTATCGGTCGCGAACGTACGGGTCGCGAACGTACGATATTTCCATAGATTTTTTTTATATTATCACCATGATTAATCCCATAAGTATCGTCAAATTTCCTTAACCAAAAACTTAATCCACTATTTATAGTGTGTGGTAACTAGCACTGGCAAAGTATTGATTAATGAGTACCAAGTATTGAGTATTTTTACTAACTTTTGGGTACTTGTACTTTACCAGTAAATTTGTGGGGAAAATTAAAATTTTAACCAGCAAAACTCCGTCTAAAAACACGTTGTTACGTTATTACAGTAAAGCAATGATCAATAAGCTAAATAAAAAATTTTTGCAAAAATTCACTTACTAAGATTATATTAAATGGTGACACATACATATGATATTTTTGTAATATAATTAAGTTAGCGCATGTCACTATTCCTTTACAGAAACTGATAAAAAAAATAAGAAAACCTCTCGAGAACGTAATCCTTCTGATATATAGATTTCAGTAAAGCACTTACAGTTTTTTGTTTTTTAATATTTGTTTTATTAATAACATTATTCAATATAAAATAATAAAATTTTAACAATATTTATGATATTATTGTTTTTATTCAACAGGCCGTTAAAATTGTGCTTATTTTAGGTCCTCATCACAGAAAATCCAATGCATCATTCTTATACTGGAATATTCGGTATATCATTTCACTTTTAAAGTAAAGTTGGAGACATCTTATCAACTATAAACTCATTGCTTATAGAAAAAATTTTCCTACGGTCGCGAACGTACGAAACTTTGCAAACGAAAAAAGTCTATTTAATGGTAACCCAGAAGTTTTTTTAATTATTTAAAAATTATTGACACCGAACTTAATTAAAATGTGGTATGTCTTGGCACCTATTGACGTTTTATGCAAAGCAATTACAATAAAATGATGTTTTCGGTCGCGAACGTACGATTAAAACCTAGACAAGAAACAAAGCAAAAATTAACCGTTAATCGAACTTTCTTTTTTTCTTCCTTCCCTTCTTAATTGTTTGTAAAAGAAAGATTTTGAAGAAAGAGTGCAAACATAATACATTTTTTGCATGTAAAATAAATAAATATAAAAATGTCTTTAGAAGTAGCTTAAAAATGAAATTTTAAATATTTCAATTTCTAGCCCAATTTTCTCAAGTAAAACACCTGAGATATGCTAAGAATCCAATTTATTATAAAAATATAGACTCTTTTTTATAATTATAAGCAAAAAAATACTATGATTATCAACATATTTTTTTTCGATCCTGGTTTACCATTTTGAGGAAATGCCCATATACAGATAAACGTGAAGAAGAAATTCTTATAAATATAAAAACTAGCCCATTTTGTCCATATACAAAAGGAGGAATAACCAAATCTATGTCTGCAAGATGCAAAAAACACTTCTGTGGAGAACTCAGAATTGATCTCCGAGCCTGTTGGACTTAATAACTTAAAATGTTAGAAAAAAATAAATTTTTATTATAAATTTAATGCATTTATTGTATGACTTAATAACTTTTTTTTAAATACTTTTTTAACTAAGTTATTTACTAATATATTATCCTTCACGGTTTTTTTTTCAAAACCGAAATTATATTATTTTGCGTTTTAGTTTTATGTCTTAAAATTTTATACAAAACACTATTTTAAACAAATAAAAACTTAATTCTCTTGCTAAATAAATAAACTTTACTCGGTTTGGATGTGATCACGATCGGAGCAAAAGCGTCTAGGGTTAATAAAAAAAATCCATCTATATATTCAGTACAATGCATAGCTTGAGTACGAGCTTTTCCCTGAGTATTGGCCTCAATACAAAAAAAAAAGTCTTTGTGAGTCAATAATAAATGTATAGTTTTCATCCATTCCATTTTTAATATAAATAATAAATTTATAATTTTAAATATACAGACATACATATTTATATGCCCGCATTCATGAAAACGTATTTAATGTACACATAAAAACCTAAAAAACTGGGGTAAATTATAGCTTCCGATATTGAATTTAATCTTTCTGTAAATTATTTTAAAATTTTACGAAATTTTGCTCGATATTAAATGCCATTCCTAGCCTATAGATTTTAGTTACGAAAACAAGTGTTAGAAGTTTGTTGAAATAATATACAAAATTTATTGAATTTGATTTTTGTAAACAACTAACGATAAAAGGAAAAAATTGAGACAAATAAAAATCAATTGATTCTGCTTACTGAAGGCTACCTACCAACGCATATACATAATACGCAGCAGTTCTAAATAAGGTTAGTGTTGGTTTTAGGTTTGCCAACAAGCAGTTTACCTCTATTTATATGTGTATATAAAGACATTTCATTCTCTACCTATTCTTAAGGGTTGAGCATTATTTATTACTATTATTATTGTCAGTTTAACTGGAGTCATATCTTTTTTAAATATTCTATCTTCTTTCTTTTCTATTAATATTTTAATTAACTTTCAAAAAACTTGAAATGATTTAAAAGAAATACATTAAAAAAAAGACATCAACATGATCTCTGGTATCCATACAAAAAATTTTGTTTTAATGACTATCAAACAAATTGAAATCTTAATTTCTAAAATTCAATAAATAAACGAAAAAAACTTTTTTTATATTTCTTTTACCCTCAACCTGTCATGTTCTCATCACTCAAAAATTGAAGAACTTTCAATAGATTGCAGGTTTTACCTGTTACCAAAACAACAAAAGAAAGAAAAAAACTACAAAACGATGCCAATCGACGACATGGAATGAAAAAAAAAAACAAAAAGTTTTATCTGAACTGGCAACACAACTCGCTGTTCCACTTCTTTTCATTTTTAACTGACATACAAAATAAAAACCTTTAAAAAACAGCATTAACTTGAAACATTTTCGACATTTATAAACTTTTTTTTAAGTTTTCATTGTTATCTGCAATATTTTGGTCTATATTTTATATGGAAACACACAAACAATAAATTGGATGTTGAAACCTACTTACTAGTAGTTGGTGTTTTCTCTCTTTTATTTTTAGATTCCTTCATTTTGTTCAGGGTTGTACAGATCTTTTTGTAAGACAAATTTCCTGTTGTTTTGTTGTGGGGGAAATTGCCAAATACAATTTTAAGGTTTCAGTATTTTGATTCAATTATCATGTTATATCCATTTACTTACTCTTTCACATAAAATGCCACTTTAATTTATATTTAAGGAACATTTCTCAATTTTAGAGTTGTGTTTCATGTATAAGTATAATTCAGTTTAATATCCGAGAAAACTAGTTCACTCATACATCTTCTATTTCTTACAACCGCTGACTTTATTAGCACCTAAATTTTCATCATGATTACAAGCTCTCCAAGGGTTGTGAATTTCTTATTTAAAAACTAATCTTGTTAGCTTGCTTAGTTCCGAGTAATAATTAAAAGTTTTAAAAACGAAAATTACACAAGTCAACTAATTAATAAAAGATAAATGGTGCCGAGAAACCGTTAGGGGTTCTATAACATCGTCGATGGAATTAAAGAACGCTGTAACTGACAAAAAATTTAATGTTCACAAGAGCCAAAAAAAAATATATGAAAGTAGAACAAAGACACTGGTATTTTTCAAAACGCAGACGGCGTAAGTGAATTTATTTTCATCGTAGATATCTGGGACCGGAACCAATCGACGCGTATTTTTTTTTCTGATAAAAATGATGCAAAAAACGGATTTTCGATTTTTTGTCAGTTACAGCGTTTTTTAATTCTTGCGACGATATGTTTCATACCTGTAGTTTCGGATATAATGTCAATTTTTAATAGTGACTGTCACACCTACGGTTTTCGAACCGGTTTGAAGTCCTATCGGTAATTTTTTTAATAAATTCATTTTAATAATGTGCTGTCATTGCGAAGAAGTTGCCTCAATGACCCAAATATGTTTTGTTACTTTTTGTGGTGACTACACGGTTAAAAAGTTTAAAAAACCTGTAACGAATTCAACAAAAAGTGCTTATTTTTTTATTTTAACTTAAAAATTAAAGATGAAAATAAGCCGCGGCTTCCTTAAATGGTTTGTAAAATGTGCTGTGAACTTTTAAGACAATGTATGAATGTTAAAAACGTCGTATGAAATTAGGAGTACCTACGCTGTGGAAAGAACAAAAAAATCACTTAGATGACTGCAACATTTGAATTATCCACTTGTACGATCAGACAGAAGACCTCTGTCACATTCCCAGGAAGTATCCGTTTCAAAAGAAAACAATTATATTGCCCCCTTGCACATTAAACAGGGTCTTATTAATCAGTCAAAGCCTGGATAAAAATTTCCAGTGTTTTTCATATATAACGAGAAAATTTCAAGTACTAAGCTTAGAGAAAATAAAAGCTGGAGTTTTTGATGGTCCACAAATAAAAATATTAATTAAAGCTTCCAGTTTCTTAAATTCAATGAATTATTTGGAACGATCTGCGTGTACTTCTACAAGTCAAGCAGCTACCACAAAATCGTTAACGTTATGCTAGATAACTTTAAAAACTTAAACATATCTATCAAATTACACCAACCCCATAGTCATATCGAACGATTCTCAGATAATAGTGGATCCTGTAGCCATGAGCAAGGTGAGCGGTTTCAGCAGGATCTGAAAACTATTGCAGAGAGGTACCAAGGCCGATGGGATCAGCATATGATTGCTGACTACTGATAGGGAATGCAAAGACACCTTACCACTGCACATAATTCACGAAAATCATGGAAAAAAAAGGTTTTTTACATTAATAATAAAAAAAAAAAAAACACTTTTTTCATATATCTACTCAACAGAAAATTTTTCAAATTTGGAAGCAATAAATAAAATGGTAAAGCTTCCAAAGATGCTATAGGATAAGATATTATTTTTGATTTTGTGTAATATTTGCTTACTGATTGCCAAAAATTTGCGTTCCCATTGCATTTTAGCGACTCATTTCATATAAAAATCATGCATGATTGATGCGCACGAGTAACTGATTGTTTACAATTTCTCCCTTACAAAATAGCTTATTGGTAAGCACTAATTTCTGCTGGGTCTATGCACAAAAGCGAAGTACAAGTATGTTTTCCAATTTTTTGTTAATTTTGTAATCAGTATTAAGTCCTAGTTTAAAAAATATATACAGTTCCTTAGCACCAAAACTAGTCGAAGTTACACTTCTCAGAGTATCAGGTCTATCGAAGAAGCCTATCAATTACACTGTTCAACACGAAAAAAATTACGGGATTCTGACGATTGATCCTGAGAGAGGAGACTAAAAAATATAATGTGTGTCGGACTTTTGACAGATCACATTAGTTTTTTTTTTAAAGGTGTTTATAATTTTCCATCTCTGGCCAACTCTTGCGGCATATCGGTGTATAAAACTATGTTTTCGTTATATCTGAGTTGTATGGTATGTTCAGCAACTTTGTAGAAAATATCACGACAAATATTTTAGTAGAGCATATTAGCCCTCTAACTCCACTGTGTTTTTCGGCTTTATTTAACAAATCGTAAAAATCACCCAAAAAAAAAAAACAGAATGGGGGGGGGGGTATGAAATATTTTATAAAAATGATGGCCATAAAATTTTACTATATGTATGTCAGAACACACCAAAACCCAAAACGCAAACATCTAAAAACAATTAAATTCTAGATTGCTCATTTAGGGTTAATTTAGTTATTTTTCAAAAGTGAAGATCACCCCATTCCTGACGTGAAAGTTTGACTTTAAAGTACTGAGTAGAATCAATTGTCAGAACCCCGTCATTTTGCAATAAGTTTGAAATTGTTGTACAGTGTTATCAATGGTTAATAATACAAATCTCGATTTTTGGGTATGCTTTACGATGCTACATCCCTATTCATTGTTTCTTTAAGCTTTGCAGCGCACAACAATACTTTCTCATAGAATGTTATGACAATATGTAGACTTAGAAGAAGAGCAGGACAAAGTAAAGTATTAAAAACATAGACGAAAGTAAGTAAGTAAGCAGTCGAAAGCATTTACTGCTTTGCTGATAATTAAAACAAGAAATTGTGAATGTTGCGAGTTAAGGCTGATTGAAACTTTACGCAACCCTTGCACAATACATATGCACTCATACAGTCGTTTATCAATTGTCGTAGCATGTATATTTTTATTTCATGCATGCACTTAAATAAAATAATAACACTAACTCATACAAAAGTGTGTATGCGTACACATTCAATGCAGAACATAGATATCTTGGTTTTTTTTTTTATTTAAGACCAATTCTCAGGAGTAAATCGCTGCTAAATGCAGTGCATTGTATTGGAATGTTGAATACATAGATATACATAGATACATAGATATATGTACATAAATGTTAAGCGCCTTATGTCAATGGGACAAATTGCTGTCAGTTTGATCACGAAAAGGCCAGTGTTATACCTTCACCTTTACATGATCAACAGCAATTGCCCCATGTGGATGTTGAATGTGAGTGGTGAGCATCTTTTTTTTTTTTTTCTTAAGTAGGTTAGTTGTTATCTTCCCAGAAGATAGCGCTGTACTCTTGATCATTCGTTTTCTTGGTGGAATAGGCTGGAAATGCCAGGGAGCGGTTTCGTGAAGATGGATTTCTTGGAGGTGGGGGGGAGGGGAACCTCTTATTTTTTTTTTAATTATAATTTTGGAAAAACCGCAAATTCATTTTTTTATTTTTCTCCTTCGTTGGGATTTGAACCTCGGTCCTTCGAGTTTCTGTGCACGCGCTCAACCACTATGCCACGACCCCCCCTGGTTGGTGCGAATTGGCCCAATAACGTATACAAAGATACAAAAACTTTTGAATTCAGCATAGATACATAGATTATAATATTAAGATTTTAAATAACAAATCCCTTAAAGAAATATGGGCTATAAAAAAGCCTCCTGTTTTCTTAATTGTGGCAATTGCCATTAAAATAAAAATCAATTAAAAATTTAATTAAAGACAAATAAGAAATATTTTTCAGTGTATTAAAGCAATTACTTTCTAAATTAAAAATTATGTTTAAGTCTTTTGTGTTTGGTACCTATAAATAAACAATGTGTACTTAAATTAAGAGATTAAAATTTTAATATTTTTACTTCGAGTATTTGAATAAAAACACTCTAAACAAATTTAATCTAAATATTATTTAATGACCACAACTGATTGGTAAGACAGATTTTATCAGTATTTTTTATAACCAAAACTTATTGCTCTTGAATAAAGTTAATTTCTTCTTTTAGTTTGCTTCGTTTCCTGTTTCAAAAATATTTATAATTAAATTTTCTTAGCAACCATAAAACAACCAAAAGTCTGTAGATTTTTTTTCTCCACCTACAACAAATTTGTTCAACATGTACACACTAACATTGTAACTTCTTTCTTATATTCTTAAAATTTTTTAAATTTAAAATTTTTTCATATTTAAGTAAAAAAAAGAATTTATGATGCCCTGATATTTATCTAATGAAAGATGTTAATAAAAAACAAAATAAATAAACGACATGGAAAAAGAAATAAAGAACTGAAAATAAACTCAAACTTCTTACTTCTGCTTTAATACTTATTTCTCATTTTTCATAAAGACAGTTTTTCTGCAAAAGAAAAGTTATAAGATATAAAAATAAAATGAAAATCATTATATTTTTTTCATTGTATGTAGATAAACTGTTAAAAATTATTTAGAAACACTCACCAAATATTTATTCAAGAGTGTTTTGTTTTACTACATTGTACGTTTTCCCTGTATTAAATGAGTGTATAACGAAAATAAAATAAAATTTCATAACAAAAGATCACCATCTGTATCCTAAAAATTTCCCTATTAACACAATTTGATGTTTAATTTCGTAGGTGTGTGGTGTGCTCTGTCACAAATGCAGTCTGTTCCTTTACTAAAAAAAATTTCTTGGTTATAAATGTGATGGCAATTTACAGGTATTAAAATTTTATTGAAATTAATAAAAATAAAATTTTATATTACCATTATTAAGAAACACGCATTACAAGAAGGAAAAATTTTAAATAAGTGAAGAGTCTTATTTTTTTCAAACGACGTATGCGTAATGTTTGAATGCATCTAAATCTACATTTTTATTAAGTATACGTTTTATGGCGTCATTATAAAATTATTCTTTCAAAAACGTTTTAAAAATATGTAAAATTTAAAAATTATTTAAAAAAAAAGATCATAAATAAATATTTAACTTTAAAATTTTGTTAAAGTTTGAAACATAAAAATTTATTCTTTTTTTATAATTTCAAACTGTTTGTCTAAAATAATCGTTCAGAATTGCCATTTTTGTATTCATTAATCTTCTCTGTAAATATTTTAATAAAAAAAAAACAACAATCTTACTAGAGTTAGACCCGAATGTCCTGATGATTAATGAAATAGTTATTTGTTGCAGCCACAATAGAATCCTTCTAACCTCCACGGATGTGTCGACTACTGCGGATAAATGGCAAAAGAGGGCAATTAAAAAAACTATTAAAATTCATATTAAATGAAACAGACTACAATTAAAAAATTTAATGATGAAGAGAAAAATAGAATATGATACAGAAAATCAGAGGCCCTATTCTGTAATTCTCTTAAGCTAAAATGCTAAAATTTTGGGTTTTTGAAACAGTCTGGGCGTTAGAATATATAAAATTAAAAAGGTTAGAGGTAATAGGCATAAAGCCTTTAAATTAATATAAGCGTTCATGAAGTGTATGCAAAAAGTCCCAAATCAAGTTTATACATTCTTAGCGATAGAGTTTTAGCTTAAGAGAGTTACAGAATAAGGCCTCAGGATGTGTTTGACAAGACTTCGACTAAAACTGCGGTCACATTTGCAAATATTTGATTAAAAAAGCGTAACCACTAGTTTTTCTAAGTATTTTATATACAAATTTCCTTCCAGGGAAACATTTGTCCATACAGACTCTTTCAGTTCTCTCATATAGTCGACTTAGTCTAGTGATTAGTTTGTTGCTACAAAAGAGCTCCGGGTTCAAACCACAATTCTGGCATCTTGAAGAAAAGAAATATGAAGCAAATATTTCTTTCGGTGACTTCCTCTTAGCAGTCTTCTGGAAAAAGCTTTGAGCGTAAGCGATTGCCAAGGATAAGCCGCTCAATATCTCTTAAAAGAGATATGCACGGTATCTGATACCCATATTTTTAAAATTGTAGCTATGGTATATTTACTTGGTATTATTATCATCATATATATTATTTCTAAAGAACTTTTTTTGTCGGTTGCAAATATCTCCCATACCACCGCATTTAATTTAATGAATGATATCTCATTTTAAAACTTATTTCTAACACTAATGACGAAAAATAATTAGAAATTGAAAAATTAATATTTTCATTGATAAAAATTATATTTTATATAGAACTGCATGATAATACTGTTGTCATTATGATTATATGTTTTTGGTCAAGTGTGTTAATACAGGGTCGCTTAATAGTAATGCAGTTCTACATAATATAGTATGTACATTAGTGTGTCCCAAAAAAAATTTTTTTTTGGGGATCAAGCTTATTTTGAACCACTATGAGGCAAAGTATTTTTGAGAATTTTTTCAGATTTTTCGGAAGTGGTTTAGAGGTCGCGCAAATTGATTTTTAATCAAAAATCGAGCTTTTTGGGATCTATTTGAATTTTGGTTATGAATTCGTAAAAAATCGATATTTTCTCGACTTTTGAGTCAATATTGTTAAAGAAAATATTCCAATCTTTAATTTTATGTGCATAAATAATAAGTTTCGGCAATGATTTTGCACATTTTGATACATTATATAACAGTTTTTCCTAAATTTTCAACAAATATCGAAAACAATGGTTTATAACTTTTAAAATTTGTATAAAGACTAAAAAAACTAATGATGCAGTTTAAAAAATTATTAAGTTTTAAATAAGTTTGCAGAAAAAAAATATATTTTCTTTTACCGTTCTCGAGTTATACTCTTTTAAAGCTTTGTACCCACTTTCAATACTATAAAGTGTGAACTAGGTTGGCATCGAAATTAAATAAACAACAATTTTATAAACAACAACAAAAAATTAGATTTGTTATAAATAATTTTTGGGCTCTTGAGATGCTGCTCTATGCCCTGCGGTAAATTCTGAAGTTGTGATATTAAAATAAGAACTAGCCAAGGCCACACCATGTTCTGCGACATCATTTACAACTTGCAATTATTGAACTTTGTGTTCTGCTTCCTGGAATGCCTTATAAAATAGATAAGTGCAGAACGGTAAAATAGAGGTTTGTGATTAGTGCTTGAGATAAATTTTATGGCTTGAGATAAAAGGTTTTATGCTGGAATCTAACTGAAAATGTCCAATTTATGTGTGCGGACACGACAAGCTCCAATATAGGACGGCGGATTGGGGCATGCGTTTTACTTCTCCAAAAAATAAAAAAAGACTTCATATTTTTAGCATGTCGCCACCATATGTTGGAACTAATTGCTGGATCAGCGTTTAACGCCCTTAATATTGAGGATCAAATTACATCTCCACAAATTAAAACTTTCGTCACTCTTCAGCAAAGGTGGGCTAAAAACAATTTTTCAGATTGTACGAATGACGAAATTGTTGGAAAAATTATCCCAATTAATTATTATTGACACGAAAAGATCTAATAATTTTTGTAAAAGGGCAACTGGAGGATATGCAACTAAGGGAAGATTATAAAGAAAGATTATAAAGAAATTGAGCCTTATTTTTTTGGGTGATTGACCTGAGCACCATCCAACAATAAAATCTCCTGCAGCTATTAACCGATTTCGCTGGATGATGAAAATTATATACTCTCTAAAAATATGTATTTTTCAAAAGCAGCTACAACCTTTTATTCAAAATTCAGAAGTTGATGCCTTCTGAAACAGACTTTCAACATTTACTGCATCGCAAGAGCCCAAATAAATGATTTTTAAGAAATCTAATTTTTTATTGTTGTTTATAAAATTGTTGTATATTTAATTCCGATGTCAACCTAGTTCACATTTTATAGTATTAAAAATGGGTACAAAGCTTTAAAAGAGTATAACTCGAGAACGGTAAAAGAAAATTATTTTTTTTTCTGCTAAATTATTGAAAACTTAATAATCTTTTAAACTGCATCATTAGTTTTTTTAGTCTTTATTCAAATTTTAAAAGTTACAAACCCTTTTTTTCAATATTTGTTGAAAATTTAGGAAAAACTGTTATATAATGTATCAAAATGTGCAAAATCATTGCCGAAACTTATTATTTATGCACATAAAATTAAAGATTGGAATATTTTCTTTAACAATATTGACTCAAAAGTCGAGAAAATATCGATTTTTTACGAATTCATAACCAAAATTCAAATAGATCCCAAAAAGCTCGATTTTTGATTAAAAATCAATTTGCGCGACCTCTAAACCACTTCCGAAAAATCTGAAAAAATTCTCAAAAATACTTTACCTTATGAGTATCCAAATTAAGAATGATCTTCCCACGAATTCCAATTTTTAATTTTATTTGGGACACCCTAATGTACATATATATTAAAATCCATTCTGGTAATACCGCTATTTACTATAAAAACTGTTTTGGCAATGCTTTGCAGTAGTTGTACGTTTAAAGATATTTTTGTTTGTATTAAGGATTCGTACGGGCAAAAAGTTAATGATGATCATGTCATTACCTCTTATATTATAATCAAAGAAGTAAAAGCATTTAAACATATATATGTATGTATGTAAATATGTATGATATATTATGATTTCTAATATTTTTATACTTTTAATAAAATGTATTGAATATTATTATACAAACATATCTGTGGACATTTGACAAAACGTCTTCTTTCAAAATCAACAATTTTTCAGTAGAGCAAAAAAACAGTTAAAAAGGTTAATAGAAGTTATTGCTTAAAAAATTAAAGAAATTTTGAACTTTAATAATATACACTAATACTTAACGAACATTATGCGACCTTTTTTTCCCCTCTAGAAGCAATACTTTTCTTTAAAACGACAAAAAATTAATTTAAGACTTTTTGTTAAATAGATTTTAAAGAAAAAAATTAGCTTCCACCATACAAGTCATTTTGTCAAAATTTTTTTGATTAAATTTGGAAATTATTTTAATCACATAAGTCAAGACAAGTTGTTTTGTTAAAATGGAATATGAAAGAAAGGTTGAAAGAAGTTGATCTGGAAAAAATATTTCGGTTTCATTAAAAAAAAAATACTTAAATTTTTCGCTACAATATGCAAATAATTAAAAAATAATAATAAAAATTAAATAAAGTTTTCTATAGACATTCAATTTTTCAAATTATTCTTAATTCTCTGAAAGAAGTCGTTTTGTCAAATTGAAATTGGGGGAAAGACTGAAAGAGGTCGCTTAGTCAACTGCATATCTTGCGTTCCAAAGGTCGTAGAAATACGGGGATTAGAGCAAAAGAAGGACAAGGAAATTCTATATTTACTATAAAAATCTTGGAAAATTGTCTTATTTCGAGAGAAGACGTTTTTTCAAAATTCCACAGATATGTACTTGTTTATTTATTTATTTATTTATTTATTTATTTATTTAATAAACTAAATTTAACAGCTTATAATATAAAGTAATACAATTAACATAAAACAAATAACAAAGCTAAACATATATTAATAACAATCATATTGATAGGTATTTGAATTAAGATAAATTAGTATTGATTTCTTTGTTGTAGCGCAGTTGGCAAAAAAGTCAATAAGATTATAAAATTTATTAATTTCCATACATGTTCTACGTAGAGGGTCATTATCGATGAAGTTATATCTATGCGGTTTTAAATAAATTGGTTCATAAAACCGAAGTTGCCTGTTAGGTACATTGATTTGTAACTTTTCCAAGAGATTACTAGAATTTATATTTCCCTGTATCAGATTCAAAAAGAATGATATGTTGGATGCAATTCTCCGACTTTTTAGAGTGTGTAAATTTATAAGAGCAAGTCGGCTGCGATATGGTGGTAGATTTTCACTCGGACTCCATCTAAGGTTTCGAAGACAAAATAGTAAGAACTGTTTTTGAACAGATTCTAATTTCGTTATATAAAAAGTGTACTGGGGATCCCAAATTACAGACGCATATTCAAGTGTTGGTCTCACTAGCGACGTGTAAAGATGTTTTGTAACATAAGTATCATCAAATTCTTTGGCCCAACGCTTTATGAAACCTAGCACACAATTAGCCTTACTTACAGTCATAAGTACATGTAAATTAAAATTTAATTTTTTATCGAACAGTACTCCAAGATCCAAAAACGTATCTTCCATTTTTAATGCCTCACCATTAATAAAGTACTCATGAGGAGAGACTGAGTGTCTAGAAAACGACATAGATTTGCACTTACTTAGATTTAGCACCATAAGGTTTTGTATACACCAGGCATAAAAATTATCTATATCAATTTGGAGGAGAATACTGTCCTCAGAACAGGAAATAGTTTTAAAAAGTTTGACATCATCGGCATACAAAAGAATATAACTAGATCGAACGACATTTGGTAAATCATTGATAAACAACAGAAACAACAAAGGACCAAGATGACTACCCTGTGGAACTCCCGATGTGACTTCAATGTATTTTGATTTTTAATTATTGTATACAACGCATTGTTTACGATGGGTCACATAGGATCTAATCCATTTTAAAAAGTTTGTAGAGAAACCAATCGCATCAAGTTTTAATAAAAGTAAATCATGATTAATCTTGTCAAAAGCCTTGCTGAAGTCTGTATATATAACATCAGTTTGAAGGCCATTGACAAAACCTGAGTTAATATGAGATGTTAATTCCAAAAGGTTTGTCGTTGTAGATCTTCCACGGCAGAAACCATGCTGTGCTTGAGATAAAATTGGCGAGACCTGGTGATACAAAATGTTCGTTATTAGTTTTTCAATTAATTTTGGGATGGCATTTAGTTTAGCTATAGCTCTATAATTATAATTATATATAATTATAATTATAATTATAATTATTTGTTATAATTGTTATTCCAAAAATTTTTCTTTAATTTTCAGAAGACTTTTCGTAATCATTGAAATATTCAATTATATTTTGATAATTTTAAAATTGCTGACGGTTTGCTAGATCTCGGAATTGTTTATGTTAATGAATTAAATACATCTTAAACTTTAAAATAAATATAAAAATTAGAAACAAACTTAGAAGGCAAAAAGTTCTAAAAAAGTAAAAATTAAAAAAATTAAATACAGCTACGTAGCATATTGGATCGTTAGCCTTAAGGTAGAATTAGCCGAACGTTGATGTAACGTAACGCAACGTACGTTGGTTTCTAGCATATGAAAACAATGCAAATGATTATCCAAAATAAATGTCACGTTGACGGGACGGAAGAATCTGTATAAAATAGAATTTCTCAACGTTTTTACGTTACATTTCAAAGCGAGTGATGGGACTATTGTATGTTAAATGACAATGTGGCCCAAATGCCCTTTTTGGTACTTTCATTCTTATTTGCAAATCATTTCCTTTTATACATATGTGTGCAAAAAGACTTTAATTTTTGAAGTCTTTAGATACATATAATGATATTTATGTGAATAATTTAAATTTTTATGTGAATATAAAGTTTGTTTTTAATTTTTTTTTTTCATTTCAAAGTCCCATGTTTTACTTAACATATCTTCGACAGACGAATTATATACATACCAAATGAAAAATTTTTCGATTATCTAAAAAGAAGCATATGGGATGTATGATTGATTTACGTGCTAGCTAGTTACCGAGATAATTACAATTTTATTTAAAAAGTTCTACTTAAAAATTAACTTTTTTCGTTTCCGATCCACAATGGACCAATGGATCCGATTCAATGAATAATGGCTTTAAACCAAAAATTGAATATTCAGTAGTAGTATAAGAATAAATTTTTAGGAAGCATAAAATACAAGAAGTAATTATAATATGCTCTTATTTTGGTACTTCTGGTACCTTTTTTAACTTTGTGTTAATTTAACAACATTCATCACTGCTCTAAACAGCTGGCTTCATATTGCCATTTAAAAATTAAAATTTTTTATTTGTGCTGTGTTTTGTGAAAAATAAGTAGAAAAATATAATAAATTATATTATCAATATTAATAAAATAAAACATTATTATATTTTGTTTTTAGTGGACGACGAAAAATTAATATTAGTGGTACAGGCAAATGAATGCCTTTATAATTTTTTGGTTTGTTTTGTTTTTATTTAGATCTTCTCTTGACAGATGACACGTTTGTATAACTGCACATACGTACGTACATTAACGTACGTACCGTTTTTACGACATCAACGTTTGGCTAACCAGGCCTTTACACTAGTCAGCTCTTTTAGTATTACTGGAGTGGATTTTTTTTCTTAGTAATCACATTAAAAATATTTTTTATGAAATTTAATAAATTTTTTCCTTATTTTTACTACGTACTGCTAACATTTTTGTTTTACTTATCTTACTTACCCCTTATTATTTTAAATTTTATGCTTTTATAATTTTCAATTATAAAGATTTTTTTTTAATTTTTGTTTCTTATTAAAATCCTCTAGACATTGTTCCCTAACGTGATTAAAACAGTCAAATTAATTTGTGCTTTAGAAAAACCAACAAACACTTGAAAAGGAAAGAGTCTTGCATGACTTGGGGTTTGTGTTATACCATTTAACAACAACCATGTCTTTCATACTACCTGAATAATCAAACGTTAAATAATTGCACTTCTAACAGTCCTCAATAGAACGACTACAATAGCATGACGATGGCAAGCAAACCAACAAGATATTGAAATACCCCAACAGAGTACTTGTAAATTTTTTTTGTGACATGTAAAACGAAAAGTCACAGTAATGAAGAGCAAACATCAAAACGAACGATTTTTGTTTTTATTTTACATACAATAGAAGACTGATTTTTTTCTCTCTCTTTCCTTTATATAGTTTTCTGTACAAGATTTTTTTTCTTCTTGTTTTCAGAATGATTGCGTAAGAGTATGTGACATAAAGTCCTTTCATATTTTGATGACGATAAATGAGAAAATAGAACATAACACAACAACAACGGTAACGTAAAACTTTACAATATAGGTTTTTAACAGAAAAAAAAATAATAATAATAAATAGAAGGGGAACAATGTTTAAAGCAAATTAGTGAACATTTTCTTTAGCTTTATGTATACATTAAAGTCTTTTGACTGTGTATCCTTTTTTTATTTTAATACACACAAGCAAATGTTTATTCGTGTATGTGTCAAAAAGATTTCTTCTTTAATTAAAATGAATATGTTCAAAAATATTAATATTTCTTATATACATACATATTTATAAAGGCATGTATGTATATAAAAATAAATTCTGTTACCATATGTATTTGCAGCTACATACATAAGTGTAAAACTTTTCATTTAACAAACTTCCAAAAAAAAAAAAAATTGCCTTTCATCGTGATTGGAGGTTAGGAAAAATTGTTGTTTGTCGTCAGAACAAAATTTAGGCGCCATATTAAGGAATAATTTAAATTTTTTTTTAATTATAATAGCGTTTTTTTTTTTCTAAAATGAAATCATTTTATATTTCAATATAATTTTCTGAAACTTCAACATACTTAGTCCAACATTATTCAAGTAAGTCTATGAAGCTCCTTAAAATATAGCTCAAAGTAATCTTTACGTCTTTATTCGAGACAAAACCCTTCCTAGAACAGATTTTGTTTTTTTGTTAATTTGTGAAATCAAGAGAATAAGGTGTCTGCTCAAGCGAAACTTATCTCAACATGTTAAATATTGCGATTTTTTCTTTTTTGTGTTCTTAACAAGTAGCGCGATTCAGTAACATATTTTTACGATAATCCTATTGTTTTCCACAGTAAACAACAGAATTGTCGATGTTGCTATTCATTATCTTTTGTTTACAATAGTCTCAATAGCTATTGTCATAAACTAAAGACAAAAATTTTTATTCTGATTATTCAGTTGGAAAATTTTTTATATTGAAATTTTGTAGAGAGATGTGCCTATGCTATTAACTAGTTTGTTTGAGAACCATTTTTGGGTGTTTTTATACCCAAAGAAACTAGAGGTTTGTAGCTTTGCTAACTTTCTATCCATTTTAATTACCAACTACTTAAAAACTGACTAATTTTATATGGTGGTGCTCCATTATTGTAGTTTAAACATAAAGAAAACTAGAGTTGTCGACTGTCGATAAAGTGTACTTAGTGAATCGCATAATCGTTACTGCAAACAAAAAAAAAACTGTCGACTTCTTTTGCTATTATCGTATTGTTATAAGTTACCGGATCTCGGTACAGGTCGGTTTTTGTCGAACTCTTAAACAGAACTGAACCAAATAATTACAAAATAATCCGAATTTATTTTTCTTTCATTTTACAATAATAAAGTACTTTCACAATCCCAGAAAACTTGGACGCAGTGCCTTGCAATTGTGCCGTTTATAAATTTCATAATAATACCGGCCAACTAAACTGCTTTTGGTACTTTGGTGCACTTTCGCTCTATTGTATAAATTGCTATTTTGCCTCTGGTGTATAAAATTTCTTGAGCACACACCTCGTTCTTCTGATTTCATCAAGTTATAAAAATTTCTTCTAAGAAGGATTTTACCTCGAATGAAGATGTAACGATAACAGTAACTATACATCTATAGATGGTTGTGAGTACTAGAGGCTTTAGTTGATTCAAATGAGTTTGAGAAATTTCCATTCAAATCGGATTTAGGTCAACTGCTTAAAAATGCATAACTTATGTTGTAAAAAGCTATTTCATTTGAATTTCTTGATGTAAAATTAAATGAACTAGATATTTGAGATGCCTGTGTTGTTTCATATTTTACTCAACTCTACTTGTCGACAGTCTTATACTGTATCAAGCACTTTAGCTACGATTTCTGGAGTTGTTGCAGTCTTTGAGTATATTTAACTTCAATGTTTTATGACTAGTTTTAAATTCAAAAATTCAAAAATGTTTAAAATCATTTTCATCTAGCACATTCAATTTATGATTACACAATTTACAAACACTTGTTTGTATACAAGATCAGATCTATATTAAATTTAACTTGCCGATATCTTACACACACTTTTTTAAAATTTAATTTTAAGCAAGTGCTTAATATAAGACTTCATATAAGTAAATACTTACTACGGGCTTAAGTGCCCATTATAAAAAGCTTTTTGTTGTTTATACTTTAATTACTATTTTAGGCAAAAAACTTTTCCAGCACTCTTATGGACCCCTTTATGTAAACTCAAAAAAACGATTTTATATCTAAAGATTATATAATTAATTACTGTATAAATTTATTTGAATTATTTGCATAATTTAATGGTGAAAGGCTGTTAGATTTTGAGTTTTATGCATTATGCACTTCAATAGCCCACGGTATTGATTTTGTATTTTCTTTTTTATATTTACATTAATTTTATGTATTTTTCCCTGTTTAGAGATTTTGTTAGTTTACTTTCAATTAATAATTAAATATTAGCTTGAATTACTTGTCGTCATCTAAAATGTAAAACAACATATCTTCACTTGTCAAAACTTTACAGGAGTAGCAATAAAAGTTTCAAAATGGACGTTACATAAAATTTAAATTTTTTTATATTGAGACCAGTAGTCAAGGGAGTTCACTCCTACACATACTGTGCATTGTATTGGAATTTGATAGGATAGAGGTCTTTTTAAAGGATTGTACTGCATTAAGCGTCTTACGATTGAGGCAAATTACTGTCCATTGATGTGATCACTGAAAGGCTACTCTTGAATGGTCAACAGCAATTGCCCTGTTGAACATTGGTTATGAAGAGGTAAAGATCTTCTCTAAATAAGTACCTGTAATCTTCCCAGCAGATGGCGTTTTACTGCTGATCATTCGGTTTTTGAAGACATGCTAAAGGTGAAATAGAGTAGAATATCAGGAGATAGTTTTTTTTAAGACCACTACTCAGGCGTACACCTCTATTAATGCGCTGCATTTTATTGCCATTTTTGTGAAAATGCCAGATTTTTTTTTCATATTAAGCTCTTTAGGAATGATAGGAGTTGCTGTCAATTGATCATTCAAAGGCCGGTGTTATATCTTCACCTTAGAATGATTAACAGAAATTTTATTGTGGTGGATGTTGATTGTGGTGAGAACATTTTCTAAGTACGTAGCTCGTATCTACTACTTCCCAATAGGTGGTGCTTTTCTTCTAATCATTTGTTTTTGTTGCAAATGGTAAAAGTAGAATAGAGTAGAATATGAGAGAGGAGTTTCTTGTTAATGAGCTGCTTGGAGCGAGTAGGGGTAGCTTCTCTCTTTTACTGTGATTTGGGCTGCTTTGAGTTGTATGGTAGTGCTCTAAGCACTATACTATTAATTGGTTATAACTTTGGGTTTTTAGTTTACATTAGAAGTATAAAATTGTATACACATATGTATTATGATGTAATGAAGCGTAATAAATTAGGAACTGCATTTTGAAGCTTTGATGGTAAGTTGTTTCAAAGTTTAGGTGACGATATATAAATGTAGATGTGTTTTGCTTCATACATACACGTGTATTGGATTGATATTATTTACATATTTTATTAAATATCTTTTGTATAAACTTCTAAGTAAAATAAATTATAATTTGGTATACATTTAATCGATTTAATAAATTTTAATAAATAAAATAAATATGAGTAATCAAAAATCACTTTTATTAAAAATAAATATTGATTTACAATTTCTACAATTTTACTAAATTCAATAATTAAATTATCATCAGAAATGAGAAGGAAATTATAAAGTAATTGAAACTTTTCATCCAATTAAAAAGAAAAATAAGAAATTTAATTTAATATATTTATGCACATACTTACTTATAGAGTATATTAGCAGTAATCACTCTTCGTAGCAAATGTCATTGCAATGAAGAGTGATTACAGCTATTGCTTATAGAAACTAAATCTTGTTTTATTTTGCCAATAAAAACTAAGAGAGACTTTTTAGCTATAAACTAACTCTCTAGGTTTTATTTCTACTGCTATAGTTACTATTGTTAGTTTTTCAGTTGTTTTATACAATAATTTAGCAGAAATTCTTTTTCAATAACATGATATTTATTAAAAATATTTTTTTTTTTGCAATAAAGCAAATACACATACAAATAATATAAAATTCTCTGTCAAAATTCGAGCAGTGGTCATATGTGCATAAAAATATTGGTATTTTTCTAAATTTGTTTTATGAAACTCATCTTGTTAACAACAAAAATCAAAATTAGTTGTTTCTTTTTGGCACTTTGCGAAAAATGTAATCAATCATATTTCAAATTTGAAATACAACTGTCGTTAACGAAAACGAAATGGGGAAACAACAAAACAGAAAATGGTTGAATAAAGAAAAAAAAAAAAAGAAAAAAAGAAAAAATAATAATTCAATTACAAAATATTTTTATAATGATTTTGATATTTTCTATTATTATTCCGTTTTTTTATGTTCCTTTGTTTCCTTTTGGTTCCTTTTGTTTCCTTTTTTGATTTTTTTTTTTAATTTGATAACTGTAATGCTTGCATGTTTCCTTAGTAACTGCGTAGTATTTAATTAATTTTCAATTATAATTTGTGAAATACATGTAAAGAAAGCTATTGATAACTCCAACACTTTAATAAATTTGTGGCAGTCACGTCTGTTTTCAGCAAAATAAAACACCTAATGGGATATTAGAAGAAGGAAAATAATTAACCATACAACCCATTATTTAAAGCTTAATGACCTCTAAGCATGTAAACTAACTTCAAAAAACTTCATAAATTTAATATAAATTATTAAGCTTTAATATAAAATATTATGTTTTTGTAGAAAAACACATATCGTCGTGCGGGAGTTTATGTGCTCTATCCGCCATTTCATATTTTTTATATAACTCGAGTTAATAATGCCACTTTAGGTTTCCGACCCCAAATTTTTCTATTATCCGTTTTCGAATATCTCGTCCAGTTTCAGAGATAAAGAGCCGAAAACGGATTGCAGATTTTAAAAACTTTGGTATCAAGAACCTAAACTGGCATCATTAACTTGAGATATACAAAATAGCGGATAGAGTACATAACACCCACATGACGTAATATATCTCTAAATATTTTCTCAGGAAAACTGAGGACCAGTATATGCGAATATTTTTGCTGCAAGCCTATTATATTAATATCGAATAGAAGACATTTGCTTTAAAGCAGACTAGCAAGTATTTTAGAATAAAAAGTGGTCTAATCTGAAACTAAATTATTAAAAAATTTGCAAAAAAAAAAAAATATTAACCTTTAACTACTGAGGCGGTGGTAAATTTTACCCCCTACTTAGATTTTTTATTTTATTTTCTTCGGTTTAGTGCTGTTGAGTCCCTGTTTTGTTATACTAAATCTTTAATTTTTTTTTTATTTTAATAATCCTATTCATATAAAAATGTATTTTTCTGTTCTTTTGAAAATAAATTATTAATAAAATTTTTTTTTGGCTAATTTTTTTGGTAAAACAAAAGGTTTTAAAAATTAACCCCACTTCAATAATTATGACAAAATAGTTAAAGTAGAAATAGAAAGTAGAAAATATTAGGACACATATTTTCAGTAAAATTTTTGTTTTTTGCTTGCAAAATTTCATTGAAATTTTAACAAAAATTTACAAACACATTTAGTTTTATGTATGTGTGTAACAAAATAACACTGTTATATAAATATTTCTAAAATTCAGGATGAATGGAAACTGCACATCCTTGCTCCGATATCAAAGGTATAATTTTAATTATATACTACAAGCTGAAATCCAACTGATAATTTTTAGTGACTGCGAAGTTTTCCAGACCAAATTTAGTAATTTTAGATTTAATATTTAAACACTTATACAACAGTAAACAGCATGGTAGTAAACTACTGCCATGCAGTGAGCTATATATGTACATATATTTTGAAAGCGGCAGCAACAAACTATAAAAAAGAAACAAATAAAATAATAGAGATCACTAGTCAGATTTCTAATGCTTAAAAAAAAAAAAGAATTCTTCTAAGTTGAGCAGCAAAAGTTTCTGTCTGGGCTTTTGCTAAGTTGTTATTAAAATAAGCGCATGTATTCTAATTTTGACAACTTGCTGCTTACTGTCGTTTATGTGTTTAAAGAATTAATCGTTATTAACCGATATACAGCAATCAATAGCTAGTTTTTATGGGAAGTACCACGTCTACTTTTATTCTTTTACACCAAATTCAGAAAACTTAACATAGTTAAGATATATATAGCTAAGATATAATAAAATCAATATTTACAATTTTACTCTTCCAACTCGACCCACTTTTTGATCGATGATTTTCCATAAAAATGAAGTTGGTCAGACCAAATTGTAGGTAGCTTTAACCGTTCCCAAGTTATGTTTAAATTTATATTCAACAAGCACAGAAAATAGTCAAATTCAGACCACTTTTTGACTACTGATTTCCTTCGACGATAAAGCCGTTCAGACCAAATTCAAAAAGGTTTGCTGAAACCATTCTTAATATATACAAAAATCACATTTATTCTGTATCTCCCAAGTTAACTTGTAATAACACAAAGCAATTTATCGGTCTGATAAAATCCTACCTTTAACTAACGGCAAGTTGTAATAATGGCCTTTAGACTTGCAGCAACTACAAATTTCACGATTTCGGTCCCCTGAATTAGAAATATTATTTGAAGAAGCGACTGGAACTATGCATTGTTTTAGTATTTCAGTAAATAACTGTGCTGATAACTCTTTTTGAGGTAATCTAGTCTCTTTCATCATATACGCGTTCGTCAGAGATAGTGTTAGTTGCGGCAATAACTCTGGTCTCCTGCAATTCCGATCAGCTGGAACCCAGGATTTCGATTTCGTCGATTTCAGAAAATATTATGTACGCATTCAATGCGGATATATCACTTATGTTTGCAAATAAAATGTTTGGCCATCGAGTACAAAGGGAGTTTTTAAAAGTTAGCAATTTAGGAGGAATTTCCTTTCCCAAAGTTTTTTTGCCAACTCAAAAGTAGAAAAAAAAATTGTTGCCTGTTATATTTTGCCCTTTCAAGCCTTCTGTTAAGTCCAATAGAACTCGTTGTCCTTGGTTCTTTTCAGGCTGTGCATTTCTAGGCTTACCAAGTTATAGTTGTAACCTGACTTGGAGTTCACCGAGAACCCAAATTTCAAACCATATTTTGGTGGTTTTGATGGCACAAACTGTAGAAAAGTACATCGCCCCCTTAATGCAACAAGTTGCTCATCAATGGTAACATTTTCGTAACAATTATAAAACTTTGGAAGAAGTTGTTACCAACGGTTCCACAGTTCACGAATGAGAGCTAATTTATCGCAACTACGCATTTTTCGTCGCCTCAAAACATCATAGAAACGGATGGTAATCATATGAAATTATTCTTCAGACATAATTGCTTCGGAAATGGGGCGACATTTTCATTTTTTCTACTTTCAACAATAGATTTTATATTATTCAACTATTTTGCTAAAAATAAAAAAAAACAAGATTATACATACTGACATACGCCTGCAAGAATAAGTAAAGCAATATATGCGCGCAATGCGTCTTCATCAATATCTTTCCACTTGCCACCAAACTTGACCCTAATGTACTTATTAGTATTTTCGATGATAATTCTTTCTATTTGAGGCCGAAAAAACAACATAAAACTGATAGAATTGCATCTGGCTGCGTTGAGATATTCTCAGCCGTAGCTCCAATAGGCTGAAATAATAGAGTAGCACTCCGAAGCATTTTGTTTTAGCAATAAAAAACGGATCAACAGAGCTAACTGCAGGTTCCCGTTCAGTATCTGTTTCAGAAAAAAACAAGCTATTTTCTGAAGTATAATCAAATTCCGAATCTGAAATATCGGAGTCACTTTCTACATTGAGTAGTTTGTCCTTAATACATTTTTACATTAGATGTGTTGAGTAGAGATTTGCGGTGGTCATGGGATTTGAGTGGTTCACGTGAATAACGCGTGAGAGTGAGTTATTTTAATTTTACTGACGTGAGTAGTGCGTGAGTAAAGAAAAATTCGAGTGAGTGATTTGTGAGAGATTATAAAATTTCTTGCGTCAGCGTGAGCCCAAATTCACTCAGTCGCCCATCTCTAGCGTTGAGTAAAGCGTAACTTAATAATATTTAGGGAGAAGTGATCCAAAATAGATACAAATATAAACTTAAATGGTTATTTGTATGAATATTGAAGTATGGACCAAATGGTCCATTAACCTAACATTCGTAAGTTTTTTCTAACCTAACAGCAGGGTTAAAAAATATTTCCACATTATACTGGTTATGGTTTTGTTATGGTCAAACATTAGAGTATTTGACTGTACTTTAAATAAAAGGAAAAAAGCTTTCAGCAAAAAACGAAGAACAGGAGTACATTTTTTATTTTTATTTAACTTTGCAATTGTAATTTTTAATGTAAATACAATATCTTATGTTATAAAGGGTTTAAGATCTGCAAATAAGATTAAATACATTTTAAATTCTTTATATCAATCAAGTAAATCAATAAAATCAATTCAGACTTGAGATATTAGCAATTATGCCAAACTTTCCCCTCTTTGTTGTATAGTTTATTCCCTTTCCTAACAAAAGTCTCAATTATAGGTCTTTTATGCTAAATGACTGTAAATAAATTTGCTTGAAATATATGCTAAAAATTAAATAAAATAAAAGAAACAAATAGTATTCTTTTATGGAATAAAAACCATTACATTAAATTATTTAGTATATATATGTATGTATGCATGTATGTATATATAAATATATTAAAAAAAAAAAAAAAAGATAATAATTTGAAATATATCTAGGCCTTGATAGGCCTGTAGAAAATAATTTGTGAGGGTAAAAGTAGTCTGCACATAAATTACCAAGAATAACCATCTCATACTATTGCTGAAAATTGTGAAATGAAAAAGCAAAAATATTCCTATTTTATGTAGAAATTTTATTTTGCTTTTTTTTTAGTTTTTTATCGAAAACATATTTAGAATTTATGATTATGCTTTACGCTTCATTGATCTGGCAAATACTTTTATTTGAAGCCAATTTAAGAAATTGAAAAATAGAAAACAATTTATTGATTAAAAGAAAATAAAATAATATTGCAAATTTCTTTTTTAAACTGAAATTTGTTAAAAAAAAATAAATAAAATAAAAATCGATTTGCTCTTTTCTAAAATTTTCAATAAGAAATACTTTACTTCACAACGATTAAGTGTTTTCGAGTATCAAATAATACTTATATAAGTAAAAGTACTTAAAGGTTATTCTACATAAAAGAAAAATTGATTAAAATTTGTGCTTCATTGCTTTTAAGAAGAAAAAAAACTATTTAAAGGATATTATATTAAAAGTAAAGTGCTTTGAAAATGAAACATAAATATGTATTTACATGCAAATGAAGAAACGAAGTTATTTACAAAATACCTTTACTGACATATATACGAGGAGAGTACGAAATATTCTTAGGCGGATGTAGCAATGACGACATAAATAACAAACTTCTATACTTATTGAAAACCTTCTGACAACCCGTTCCTAAAAAAACTAACTTTAGAAATTTTTGTGTGATTAAAAAATTCGAAAATCTTGGTGTAACTAAATATTTATATAAGAAAGGTTTATAGCAGCAAAAAATTAATTACTCCTGTATACTAAACGTCTGCATGAACCTACTTGATATTCATAAATAATCGTTCACTACAAAACTATTTCGTGCGAACAACTTACAACTTGTTTTTATATCTTTAAAAAACTACCTACAACAAAATACAACAACTCATAAAGTATTCGTTCATATAAAAACAATTTCGTTCAAACAACTTACAATTTTGTTTCAAATCAACTTAACTCATTGGTTGATGTTATCATTTATTTCATTGCTTGTTTTCAATATACCAACTCAAAAATATTATATCAATAAATTATTCAAATGTCACATTGCAAATAATCCAACTCAAACATAACATCAGTTGTGACTTGTCTGATTTTAAATGTTTCGTTCCCTTCAACTTTTTGTTTAAAGTCATTGGTAACATGCTACGCATAAGCACGATGATTAGCTTGCTTACAACTTCGTGAGTTTTTAGTGTTCAAAATAAAGCTGATTTGGTTATGTTTACCAAAAGTATTGTATATGACAAACAGTAGTTGAAAAATAAATGAATGTTTTGAAATGCTATTTGAATAAGCTTGTGCAGCCTCTTAGTATATACGACCAAGTAACTGTGCGGAGTTTGTAATAACATCAAACATTGTAGCTTCAGCTTAAGTGCATGATGTGGTATTAGGCTAGAGACGAGAGAAAGTGCTTGAAAAAGGTAATACCATATAAGTCTCATATTTTGGATATTTTGTTTTGCTTCAAGAATTAAGAAGAAGGGTTCTGCATTATAGTTTCTGCATTTCCTAACAGTTTACGAAAAACGCATTCAAATGAAAATTTCTCAAGTTTTTTTGAATTGATTTAAACGAAATAAAATGGATTTCAAGCAGCCTGTTTGTTTGTATCCTGAAGCACGGATCCATCACTATACATAGGACCCATCTACACCGCGAACAGGAGCTAATAGAAGTGTACTAAAGAAGCCAAAAATAGCTTAGTTGGCTTGTAAGGTCATGGAAAAGACTTTCTGGGAGTATAGAAGTATTTTATTGACAGACTGTTTTTAAAATGCGAAACAATAATTTCGGAATATTATTGTAACCCAATGGATTAATTGAATTTGAAAACTCGAAAAGCGCAAACTGGTTTATAGTACAAAGAAGTAAAACAAAATCTCTCGAAGAGTGTTCAATGGCAATATTTAACGAATTTAAGTACTAATTGCTTGACGGGCTCATTTAGCTTCATCTGACTTCATTTTCATACACCATATGATCATGGCAGGAGTTTTCTGGAACTAAAAAGATATTTTATGGATCGACTCTTATTCAAAAAAACGAAAAAGAAAACTTCGAAATATTATTGAAACATTTGATTCAACTAAACTTGAAAATTCGACAAAAACGATCATATTTTGAGTGATTAAGTTGACAGCAGTTTGTCCAATTGGCATAAGGTGCATAACATCTATCTATCCATATCTATATATTTACCATTCCAATTCAATGCACTGTTTTTAGTAGGGCTTTACCCCTGAGTATTGGTCTTAAATAAAAAAAATATATACGAGTATATAATTTTATAATCTAGCTCATGCTTTTCATTATTAGCACACAGTCAACTGCCCTCGTATTTGGAATTCATTTCAAGCTTGAGATTCCTTATTCTCTGCTTTTATATTTTTAGTTAGAGATTTTTCTAAATTAAAGTAATTTTTTTATAATAAGTGTATATAATAGAGATATTAAATAAATGTTAAATTTATTTTAAGTTTTAACTTTGTATGCTATAGGGATATATTTACTTTATCTATATTGAATAAATTTATTTGAAAAATTATTACAAATTTATTGAGCTATAAAATCTTCAAATAATAATTAATTTACGTTCTGACAAACTTAAATATAAGAGAAGCGAGATTTATATTAAATTATTATTTGAAGAACTACATAAGTAATAAAACTCATAAAAATAAACAGCTAAAAAGTTTTAAATTATATTTCTTAAGGTTTTTTCCCTACATTAGCTTTATTCTTATATGACTAATTATGGAATGGAAGGATGTGTTTTGAAGTTCACAATGGTAAAAAATAGGACAATAAAAGAAACTCGAAATCTGAAATCCGAGCACTGACATCTTGAAAAAAAGAAATGTGAAGAAATATTTTTTTCGGCTACTACTTTTTATCAATTGTCTGACAAAAGCTCAGAGAGTAACTAATGGCCTTGAACAATCATCCCAAGTCTGTTGTTTGGAGTCAACTTTAAACTGTAGGTCTAATGGGTAAAAATTAACACATACAACACGACTGCTGTGAGAAGCTAGGTCGTAACCCTGAATTAGGCTTGTAATGGCCAATTATATATGTATATATGTATGCCTCAATTAAATTTCTTTCCCATCGATTTGGAGGGTTACATTTTCTATTCTATTATTGTCTTTTTTTATATCACAGAATTTTTATGAACATAATTCAGTACTAAGTTTGTAACATTTTAATGTAAATTTTTTAGTTGCACTCTAAGATAATTTAAATTGTTTACTTGGAGCCATCACAGCCTAAATATTTAAAAAATATTTCCATTGTAGGAAAACATTTAAAATTAAATTAGAGTAATATATTGAATACATTTAAAAAATCGTTTTTTTTTTTATTACGACCTGTTTTAATCTTTATTTTTTTATTATAATGCTCACCTTTTTTTCTTAAGTCAAATGGTATCTGGCAAAACAGCAAAGACTTTCATAATTTTGCAGTTTTCTATAATAAATTGTTATTTGTATTTATCGATTCATAGCACATATAACAGAAATATAAAACTTTTATAGTATAATTTTCGATGTCCAGTGGTCAATGGCTTTTTTATTTCTTTTTAAATATTTTTTTTTTTCAACAACATGACTGTATATATACATATAATATATGGCATTAGATTTTTTATATAAGTATAAGCTCTATAATATATTAAGCCTTGTATGCATATGTCTGTAAAGATATTTAGTGTAGGAGTTATCTTTTTCTTTAGTTTTTATTTCATCCCAGGGAATGTATAGAAATGCTTTCATTCTGTACGTGTTTATATTTTTTATAAAAATACTATTTTATTTTCACATATCATGCATACATACATATACACGTACTTATTTTTATGTGAATGTGTTTGCTATTGTGTGTGTATGTGTATATGGATCTAACAAATACTCTTTTAGATATATACAGACTTAGAGCAAAAAACAAAAATAATAATAAATTTTTGTTTTTGAAATAAATTACATTATTTCCTGAATGCTTTTAAAATGTTTAGAATTTTTTTTTTTTTTTTTTGGAAAATATGTTCAATTCAACACTATTACTAGAACATGCCAATAAGGCTGCGATCTTTTAAATGTTACTTTTTTAATCTGTAACAGCAGAAATACTTTTGTCAATAAGCATTTTTCAGCTGACTTTGATCAAAATTTTTAAAAATTGTCTTATTTAGTATGTGTTCGACAACCATTATGTTTGATAGATTATCCATCCTGCCCTGGATTCCAGGGCATCGTAGATTTCAGAAGAATGAACGAGCAAGTCAAATAGAGTGAAAAGATCCTTCCTCAAGAATGTCCCGTCTTGCTACAGTTGAACCTTAATTAGGGTATTTAAAGAGAACTTCTTTCATAGGTGAGTGGTTATTAGCTCCTGCAGCAACTTGAGGCTTACTCTACTACTTACTAGATACATACTATGTGACTGCTACGTTACAGCAAAAATAATGTTTCTCGATTGGTGGTTGTATTTACTTGACACTGGTCTATAAGAAGTAACACTCGCCGGATGGGTATTGAATACAAAGATCACTAGAGTAGTTGTAGTCATGCGGAAGAGGAGAAGATAGTTGACAGTTTCAATTGCCATGAGATACTCGGTGTGCATATATAAGATATCGTAGAGGTATCTAGTATTAAACCAGTAGACATCAACAAACACCTCAATCTGATGAACTGATAATGAGAGCATTCTGACCGTGATTACGAGTACAATGGTATTTTTCAAAATGCCGTTATACAATGCTAATTGATACTCGTGAAGAACGACCAAGATAATCAAATAACTAAACTCATGAATTGGATTGGTATAATGTAGATTCTAAAAGCTTTTTAAGTTTTCTAATAGCGTAGTAATTATACTCATGAATAAAAATTAACACACACAACATGACTGCTGGGGAAGCTAGGCCTTAACCCTGACACAGGATTGTAAAGGCCTATTATGTATGTATGTAGATATATATTTAACGGCAGACACAATACTCTGGCAAGACTAATAAAATAGAATTCGGAATTGCGGATGGAGAGAAGAAAAATATGAGACAGAAAGAAAAGAAGAACAAAACTGAAGTAATTAGAAAGTGGAGTCAGTCGAAAAAAGGATTCAAGTTGTGACAGTGGTATTGGAAGTTAATAAGTCGTTAATAATAAATAAAGCAGTAGTTTTTTTTCAAGAAAGATAATTGATTCAGACGGACATTATATTATATTTCTCTACCTTTATTTAATTTTCAAATCTCAAATTAATGAACTATTAAAATAAATGAATTAATGAATATTTTGTAATAAAGCATAAAAACTAATTGCTTTTTTATTCTTCTTACATGTATGTAATAGCGCAAAACCGACGGTTATTTCTAGGTCTGATTTTGGTAAACAAATGATAAAAATTATTTTTTGAATTTCATTGTGAAATCCATACAAGCAGGGCAATTACCGATCATTCTTAATAGCCAGTTGAGGAGTGTAAAATTTTCGCATAAGACGTTGGCCAATCTAAAATTAAAATTGGACCAAATTGTAAAAATTATTGGTTATTTTGAAACCTCAGGGAGATAAATTTTGGACGACCACTTGTGTTCCAAATAGCTTGCCATATTTGTCCAAATTGCATTCCACATAAAACTATGGTTTTCATAGCGTAAATCTGTAACTTAATATATGTCGTGATTGATAGATTGATAGATCGGTCCGATTACACTACATTTTTTCATATGACTAAGAGTGAATTCGTTTTTTTAGTGTTTTCAAGTATATGAAGTGGCTTCAAAGAAAAAAATTATACTTTTACAATAAACTGAATTCACCAACCATTCTCTTTTTATTACTGCAACAAATTAGATGTTTTCAAAAAGGATTAATATAAGTATTTAAAATCCATTAAATAAAGTACGCAGAGCACAGCGAATATTTATATGACAAAATAAAATAATTTATTGTTCAAATACTGTACGGCATTGAAACGGCCACGCCTTGTTTGAGTATGTGAAAAAGCTGAAAAAATGTTTGACTTTAATTTTTTTAAGTTCTTGAGTGTCTTCAATTTCAATCTACACACAAAGGAGAGCCTTTTAATAAAAAAAAAACATGTTCACATAACATAAGCCAGTAAAAGACGATTTTGGTTTGTGTTTCTCTACATTATAAAGCACAAATTGGAAACAGTGTTCTCCATCCAATTTAATTTTTATTTTTCTGGCTTGACTGAATTTATGACTGACATATATTCCAGTCTTTTATATTCTTCGTTATATTTTAAGTTTGTCTTTTTATTTTAAATACGCTTAAAAAATTTTAATATTTTGGCTGGTTTTAGTTTTTCATATAAAAATCATTTTAATACGCCATATACTTCTGTCATATACATTTTTTCTTTTTGTTTTTTTTTTTAATGTCATATTTCTTTTTATGACTCATATGGTGTCAACATAGTGTCCCATATTCCGAGAGAAATATTGTTCTTAAAAATATAATTATAACAATTTTCATTTAAAAATATGAAAAGTAATCTTAAAATACTTTTTAAATTTTTTATTTTTACAAAACCCACTACAAAACAGTTTTCTTTTAAGTACGACTTATGATACTTTTATATAGCGAGATTTTTTTCGATATTAAGCTTTAAATTTATATCCAAACAGACATCTAAAACACAGTTTAAATATAAATTTAAAAATCTTTCATTAAAATTATTAAATTTGTATTATTACTGGATTTTCGTACTAAATTTGAAAATATTTTTGCGCTTCCAATTAGAAACAAAAATATAGCAATCACTAAACTACTGAATAAATTAAATTTTACTTTTTTTAATTTATTTGCTACAAAGCCAGCCAACAACAAAAAGTTAACAATTAAATCGAAAAAATGTTTCTTTCTTTTCTCTTTCCATTGATTTTTGTTCATCAAAAATCAATATTTGAGAAAAAGAAAGTTTATACAACACACGTGTTTATATTGATTGGTAAACAACAATCAAACGATTGTTGGTAACAGTCAATCAACAACAGTTTAAAAAAAATTTAAGTGAATTCGTAAGGCAAAGTTTAGGCTATTAAATTTTGTTTGACAAGGACACACTACAAATATTTCCAATGTTTCTAACCATTACTTTACAAACTGTGATTGTTACATACAAAGTGGTATAAGATAAAATTAAATAGCGATTTCAATAAAATGTGGATTTCTTAACATGTAGATACCCTTTCTTCATATTAACTTATATAATCATAAAAATTTAATAAACAGGATTTGCTCCTTTTAAGCCCTCATGTAATGAAGATTTACTGCAAGTTCTATGTGTTTTTTACATCTTATTTAAAAACGAAATTTTAAAAACGTCCTATTATATAATACATACATACATACATAACGGGCCTTTACAACCCTATGTAAGGATTACGGCCTAGCTTCTTGCAGCATTCATGTTGTGTGTGTCAATTTTTATCCATGGGTACCAGAACTTACAGCTTAATGTCGACTCGGAACGACAGAATTGAGAAGCTTTTTCGTGGCAATCAGTTACTATCAGAGCTTCTGCCAGAAGTCGGCTAAAAGGTAGTCGCCTAAAGAAAGTTTTTTTTAATATTTCTTTGTTTCAAGAAGTCATAGCCAGAGCTTGAGCCAGAGCTGTCGTCTAAGTAAGCCAATGCACTATCCACTAGATCACGACGACTAAAATTATATAAAATGTTCAATTAAAACACTTTACTATCTCAATATGTAAATATTACGTCACACATAATTTATGCCATTCGAACGACAAATACCAAATTATTATCATAAACATGAACGGCTTCTCAGAATATAGGTAACGGACTTTGTTATGACGTCGATCAAAAATTTGCACTGAAAATTTATTTTTTTGATCTCTTTTTACTTTTTTTTGGCTACGTACGACTTACTACCAATTATGAGTCTAATGCTGGTAGCTGAAAATCCTATTTAAAATTTCGATAAATTTTTTACAGGTTACCACCTATGTAACCTTTTAGAAGAAAACTGTTTTTCTGCAACTGGCAGAATACGAGCAAATTGCTAGTGGTAGAACTAGCAACGAAATTACAATACAATATTGTGGATTACGCATTTTATCAAGCACTTAGTATTGACTTAGTAAGGCAATGCGGAGGTAACTTTATTTATAAATTGTGTTGTGTTGTGTAGATCTGTTTAAAAAAAGTAATAAAGTACAACAGAATGCTAAAATTTGAATCGCCCAATCTAGTAAATAACTACAACACACATAAGAGCGCAGTTGACCCGCATGATAATACATACATCCATATATAATTGGATATTACATCAATTTTTCAGAATTAAGGCCTAGCATGTCACAACACTCATATTGTGTTCATTAATTTACATCCAAAAGAACATTAATAGACATGCAGCTTAACATCAGATCAAAATGACAGACTTGAGAATCTTGATCAAGGTAATCAGTTACTCTCAGATCTTTTTCCAAAAACTGTGTTAGTCGAAAGAATTATTTCTTCACAGTTCTTTCTTTCAAGTTATCAAAGTTAATAGTAATAGACAGAACTAAGTAAGGATTAAGCCTACCACATCATCATAACATCATGAGATGGGACATGTTCTGTTTATAATTTCAAAGGTGAAAGTATAACATCATTGACAACATCTTGTCCTCTTGACATAAGATACTTAAATGGAACTACATTTACCATCTATATCTTCAAACACTTTAATAAAATGAATGGCATTAGTAGGGTCTAAAACTCCTTGGTCTTAACAAAAAAATAAGAACAAAAAAGCTGGGGTTTGAACTGTCGTTTGGAAACTCAATGTACTATATACTATAATACGGCCGTCCAATTATCGCACTGGAATTAAGTAGGAACAAGCAATAATGGTGGCCACACTGGTATATTTGCTTGAAAAGCGTATCTTAACGCATGCAAACTGCATTGCATGATTGGTGAATAGACCAACAAGAAAGATAAAGAAAATAGTGGTGAATTTATAGGCTGACAATTATCACTGACAAGAATGAAAGGTTTGCATAGGTCTGTATCCGTAAATTGCTGAAATAATTGTTGCAACAAATGCAAAAGCACACAATCTACACCTGCTGCCAACCCAATATAAATTTACTTGCCGGGAATTGCTTTTTGTATCCAATAAATATATAAGAAATAACCAGATTGTTTTACTAATATATAATATATGTTTCTTTTATGTAGATCACTTTTATAAAGAATTTTTTTAGTTACTATTTCCTTCATTACACTTTAAAAGAAAATTATAAATAAAAAAAAAAAAAATAATTGCTTTAATTATGAATCTCGACCTGCACTTTTAGAGAGAAACATAGATAAAAGAGTTCAGAATACAATATATACATACATACGACCTACTGGGAAGTAGTATAGCTACCGACTTAAGCAGAGATTCTCCGAACTTCGCAATACAGAGTCAACATCAATTGCCAACTATGAAGTGGCTATGAAAATTTAATTAAAACACGAAAACAAACTGAGTTAAGGTTTGAAAAAAAGGAAGCCAAATGAAGTGGTGTCCACAGAAAAGAATAGATATAATACGGCATGTGTTAGTACAAGTGCTATTTGGAAATTGAGTAAAGCGGATTTGATGGCAATTGGTGAAGTTTTGTCATATTGTTTTTCATTTTTTAAAGCAAAATTTTGACAATTTTCTAAAAATTTAATAATTGAAAAAAAATAAAATGTTAGCAGAAATACAGATATTGAAATAGGAAATATAATCGTAAACTTAATAACAAAAATACAAACCAGTACCGGGATTCAGTAACTTTTAACAATACGATATTCGCAAAAGAAGTCGACAGTTTATATTGTTTGCAGTAACGATTATGTGATTCACTAAGTACATTTTATCGACAGTCTACAACTGTAGTTTTCTTTATGTTTAAATTGCTATAATTTGGCAGCACAGTATAAAATTAGTCAGTTTTTGGGTAGAAAGTTAGCAAAGCTACAAACCTCTAATTTCTTTGGGTATACAAACACACAAAAATGGTTCTAAAACAAACTAGTTAATAGCGTAGGCACATCTCTCTACAAAATTTCAATATAAAAAATTTACGATTTTCCAACTGAATAAACAGAATAAAAATTTTTGGCGTTAGTTTACGACAACAGCCATCGTAAACAAAAAATAATGAATAGCAATATCGACAATTTTGTTGTTTACTGTTGAAAACAATGCGATTATCGTAAAAATATGTTACTGAATCGCACCACAGAACTATTGGGCTATTTTTGTCATTTTCATAAAACCAAATGAGTTTTTAAAAAAAAAGCATATCACAGTACTTTTGTGTTTTTTCGTATGTGCTTCAAAGCATGCCAATATGTTTTTTTTTTTTTTGTACACAATTTATTTTATTTTAAAATTTGTTAAAATATAAAACATAAACAATAAAATAAATTCCCAATTTGATCTAAAGTCTTTCATGTTCAATTTATTTTTAACATTTTTACAATTACTCAAAAAACTATATTATTTTCAGTTGACGAATATATATTCATCTATGCTCATTTTGAGGAAAATTTATGACAAAGCCAATTTCAACATGTGGATATACATATGTACATACATATAAATGTATATAGAAACAAAAAAAAAAAAAAATAACAAACTTTATAAAAAAGGAAACAATTATAGAACCAATGGCTATAAAAAATAAATGTTTAAAACAAACATATTTCTTAGTTCAAATTAAACTACTGGTATTGTTTCACAATACAGTGAAAAACAAAATTAAAATTTAAATAAAGTTGGAATGATTCCTAAATAATTTTTTTTTGTTAACAGTAAGGCCATATAAAGATTTTTTGTAAGACAATGTCAAAAACGGCAAAGAAAGGTATTCATGGAAATTTTGTAAAATTATTTGTCTCGTTTAAATTTCTGGTAAATATGTGGTTAAAAAAAGTGTTTTTTCTATAAAGTTTATGTTTCGTTTAATACAGAGATTTTCATGTCTATAAGCGATTTGAAAAAACTCCTTTAGCAACATAACTTTAATTTCCTTCATTTTTGCAATAACTATAAATATTCGTAAATAGCCTGAATCCAGTAAATAATATGGTAGCTGAAATGTATTGTAGAAGGTTGGCACAAAATTTTTACAACAAATTTTTTTTGCCAATAAAATGAAGGCGAAAGTGTACTATTAAGGAGATTTTGTTTATACACTTGGATCAATGATAAAGCAAATATTTTGAAAACTTTTTATTTTTTACTTTATTTTATAAAACCAAAAATTTAAAAGTATTGAAAAATCAAAAATTTTCTTTTTAAATAACAATACATATGCTTTATGTAAAATATCAAATATCTAAAAGGCTACAAATAAGATAAATTAAAATAAATTAAAATTAGGAAAAAGCGTTAAATTTTTTTTAGTTAAAATAAATTTTCAATTCCCTTTTGCGAAAAATCTTAAATATTTTACATGACTCTGGTGCATAATTCGCGCTTAGTTTCACCCATGGTATATACATACATTTATGGATTTTGATGATCCCTGTGATTTGTGGCTTATTCATATAAACTTGGAACTTAGAGTGGCAATAGAAAACACATTCTGGCAGTGTCTATTCGTACGATCTTTGTGACCAGATCAAATCACATTATGAGAGATGATTATTTTGGTATATCGCATGTGAAGATTGTTTAATGTGGCATAGGATGTGTAACCATATTCTGTTGAAAACATAAGTCATTGGTGGTCAGATCATTTGGTTCAGGCTACCCAAAATTGCTAATCATCGATCCATATCGTGTGTGCTTTGGCAATGCCGATCTTATATAAATACGAATTATTGACGCCGATAGTCCAAAATGCACACCATAGCTTAGGACATATTGATTATCATGTTTTATCTCAAATTCGACAATTTTGTTTGCTCATGAACCCATATATTCAGTAATGTGCTTCATCGCTAAAAACAATTTTTCGATGAAAACCTTGGAGAACACAGTTTTATTGATTGCATGCTTTGTTGAGTGCTATATTCATCAAAAGTTATTTCGCAAGACAATCTGAACAAATGCCAACTAATTTTTTTTTATTGAGGCCAATACTCAGGGGTAAACTAATGCTGTGCCATGTATTGACATTTTTGTCGAAAAGTACATTATGACAGTTTTTTTTTTTGTTTTCTTACATTATTAAGTACCTTAGGTATGAGACAAATTGCCAGTATTTAACCTTCATCCTTGAATGATCAACAGATATTGCCCCATTGTTAGATATTGATTCTGGTGAGTGCCTTCGCTATGTAGGTTTTAGCTGTTATTTGCTACTTCACAATAAATGGCGCTTTCTTCTACCTAACTAAAAAACATATACTGCAAATGATTTTGTCTAAAAAATTTTATAATTTAAAGTTAATTACATACAGACCTAATTGACCATTACAAGCCTGTTTGAGGATAACGGCCTAAGTTCTCTTCTCTAGCTTCTCACAGCACCCATGTTACTTGTGTTACTTTTTATCCATGAGTACCGGGACCTAAGTTTAGGGTGGACTCCAAACGAAAGCCTTGAGAAAATTGTTTATGGCAATCGGAGCATTTCCCAGAAGACTGCTAAAAGATATTCCGTACTTAATTAATAATTATTATTAATATACTTTGTAAAAGAAAAATTAGTTAATAAATTAATTAGTAGTTCCAGCGTAGAGTAAAGTTGTTAATCGGATTCGCTTTTATATTATTTCTATGTAGCCACTACTTAATGGAAATATTTCTGGTAAAATTTAAGAATTAATTTTTAAATTTTTAATTTAATTCATATGAAACAATACTTGTTTTTAGTTAAATAGTTGTGTTTACGACTGTTTAAAGTCTTTCATAAATTTTTAATGATAAAGAAGTAGCATTTACCAATTTAAACGAATACCCCTTAAATGCTGTGATAAAATGTAAACATTGACCAAAAAGAGGTACATTAAAAATTCAAAAGTTAACATGAAAGTCTTAAATACGTAGTACTTTTCAGAATATCAAAGAAAAAATTAAAAATTTATTAGTGAATTACCATCATGTCTATTTTTTTTTTTTGAAAATTTCTTATGTATTTTGTCGCCTTCAAAGTTATGTCATTGCAAAACTATACATTCCGGCTTACAAAAATTTATGCAAAATAAATCTGTTTATAACTGTAAACACGTTCATACATATTTACAGCATTTTCTTTTGCTCTAATGTCTGTATGTAAAATTTTTTGTATTTTATATTTGTAAACAGATAAATCTAAGAGTTGGGAAGAATAAACGCATACATACTTACAACGCATATGTATATGATATTTTTACGTTTTTCTCTTGTTATTTTCCCTACCAATAATAACTCGTAAAAATAAAATTTATGACTTTGATGAAAGGATACTTTTTTCTATGTAACTTTAGTGTGGCAATAAATGACACATTTGTCACATTGATGCATGCTCATAGGACTATATATATTGCTTGAATATTTTATGAGATATACTTATATACTGAAAGAATTTATGGGAAAAAAATTAAGCCTTAAACACTTGAAAGTTATTATTGTTTTATTAATATGAAGCTAGGAAAACCTTCTTTAAATAATGCATTTGTCGCTTGAAACCATCTTTAAAGTTTGGATTTCTTTCTACAAAAAGGTATGGAATATTTTTTTTTTATATGTAAAATACATACTTAATTTTCTTTATTAGAGTCCTTCCATTTACAGGATATTATAAGGAATAATTAAAGGGAAAAAACAAGAAAGTTCAAAGGGGTAAATTTCACAACGCAACAACAAAATAAAATAACGCACTAAGTTGACCAAAAAGACAAAAAAAAAATCCTAAAAAAAATCATCACGCTAGAAGTCGATATCACATATGGAACGATACTTTTACGGTGACATTTTAAAATTACATGTATTAACAGAATGGCAATGGTAAAACATTTGATGAAATAATCGTTATTTTTTTTATTGAAATATTTTTGTTAAAATAAGTTCTTAAATTATTCCTATCTTTTTTTTTATTGAGGCCAATACTGAGATGTAACCCCCTACTAAATGATATGCATTGTATTGAAATTTTTGTGGAAAGGACAGTACATTATGACAACAAAGCATTAAATTTTTTTATTTTTCTTATATTATTAAGTATAGGAATGAGACAAATTGCTCTAAATTGATCATTCAAAGGCCTTCACCCTTAAATAATCAACAGCAATTGCCCCATCGTTACATGTTGATTGCGGTGAGTGCCTTCGCTAAGTAGGTTTTCAGCTGTTATCTGCTACTTCCCAGTAGGTGGTTCTTCTCTCCTGATCATTCGTTTTTCATTGTCAAAGGTTAAGGTGGAATAGAGTTGAAAATCAGGGAGCGGTTATTTTCTCGATGGACTTCTTGGAGGGGGGAGGGGTGGGACCTCTTATTTTTTAAATTATAATTTTGAAAAAACCGCAAACTTTTGATATAAAGATTGTAATGCAAATAAGCTGTGGCGGATGAAGTTCTCGGAGGCAACGTACTCCCCCTCCGAATACCCTTTTGATTTTGATAAAATATGTAGATTATTTTTAGAGTTGTTCACAGCGAATTATGTGCATATAACTATTATACTTCAATAGATATAGCACAGTTAATAATTATTTTATATGGGGGGGAACTTGACTTCCCCCTCCAATATCCCTAAAATTTTGCTAATATATGCGGATGGGTTTCGGAGTTATCCACGTAAAATATTGCGATTCTCGCTATTGTGAGAGATATGAATAAATCAGTGAAAAAGGGCATTTGATCCCACTATGCAACGCTACAGGAAGGGTTAGCGAAATATCGAAAATAAATATTTAATATTAAATAAAAGAGAAAAGTCCTTAAACCCAAAAAAGGGATTTATTACTATATATTTTTTATTCATATTGAAAATTAACTCTTTACTTTTGAAAAAACAAATTTTTTTATTTCCTAAGAAACTACTTTTCGTTTATGGTGTTTTTTTCTTTTTTTGAGAAACCCTTTTCATTGCTTAACTTTGTTCAGTATTTGCCCTACGTAAATAATTTTATGTACGAACTTTTTATATTTATATGAAATTAAAGGTTGCCTCACTGTTTCAGAGGGTAGTGACAGTTTTATGCTTGTAAGTCCGATTGCCATCAGAGCTTTGATGCGTGATAGTGCACTAAGCATTTGTTCTTCTAAGAGTTAGAATTTAATACTAGTTATGTATTGTGGTTTGAATAAATAGTTTAAATAATAGTTTATTTTCATATGATTTTATTTTAAAAGGGCAGTATTTTTCTCAGTGTATATTGTTAATACATTAAATCGTAAATTCATGGTATACAAGAACAAAAAAAAAAAAAACAAACTAGTGGAAAGACAGAAAATTTGTTTTAGCAAAAAAATGTATTGAAATTATCCAAAGTGAACTCTATAAATGGTTATATATGAACAAAACCGAATCTTATACAATATTTGTTATTCAACACACAAGCCTGGTGACAAGCATACTATATTCTTGCCATTGTAAATTATGACTTTGCTTTGTTTTGAATTACTATATACCGATTCTATACAAAGCACAGAAAAAAACCTAATTTTAGTTGATATATAAGTATTAAGTGTTTATAACGAAGAACTTAATAATATCTCTTTTGAAAGAGGGATTTAACGAAAAGGCAAATATCAACTTGATTCAAACAAATAATATCTACTACTTGACACAATTTTATTTGAAATGTTATGAAACAATTTATTGATAAAAATTTATGTTTTTATTTATAACAGTTTCCTCTTAGCAAAGGGCATGTGCTTTACCTAAATCTATTGAAGGAAAGAACAAAATATAAAATATTTTACTTTTTTACCATTATTTATATTGAAATGCCAGCATTGAAAAAAAAAGAAAAACACACAAGAGAGAAAACATAAACAGAATTTATGTCAAGGATAGAGTACAGTACCCAGTAGCATAGTTATTGTCATAAGAGTAGTTTTTACTCTCATCTGGTGCAATAAATATAAATACTGAGTGACTGTGCCAGCAATAACAACAGAATTAATGTTCCACATAAATACGTTCATGTTTTTGCAAAAGTATGTGAGTATGTGCGTTTTTATTTTTAATGTCACTCGTTGTTTTCACTCTATTTTTTATTTTTTTATTTTTGTTCTTACTAATAAAGTATGTGTTTATACAAATATACATACACACACATACTTACATATGAATTTGTTTGCAATTATATGCAACGTATTGTAACATTATGTATCTCCTTATATTCTCTTGGAAATTTTAAAGCACGCATACAGCTGTCAGTCACTAATTAGGGCTTTGATAAATACATCTGCATAATAATATAACCATAAAACTAAGACAGCCTTAGATATTTGAGTTTAAAAACTTTTTATTTTTTATCTTTAAATATTCCACAATTTTTTTGCATAGCATTGTCAAAAACAAGTCATTTATTTTTGCATTAAAAATTACTTTTTTATTAAACTTTTGTAAACACATTTTCTTATTAAAAAAAAAATTATTTTTTCCTGATGTTGCTACAAAAAAAATATCAAAATATGGAAATTACTTATACAAAATGGAAGATAAAAAAAAAAAAAAAAAAAAAAAAAAAAAACATGGTAGCAACCAAATTTTTTCCAATCTAATTTGGCTGTTGTCATAGGTAATATTTTCGTGTTCAAATTTTGAAAACATTTACTGTTTTAGTTTGACACAAATTAAAATTCTGAACAACTATTATTATTGGGTCAATAGTGGCTCTAAAATCGATGTCTTCAGCTTCTTAAGAATAGAAATATTTATAGTCAATAATAAAGACAAGACAAACAATTCATTTGTAAAGTAAATTACAAACTAGTTACCCTAACCGTTTTCTTCTTTAATAAAGCAATTTCAATTGTTTTCATAATTAATTTCTCTTTTTTTAATAAGGGATTATTATGCGAAGTGATGTCCAATCAATTGGTTTTCCGTGTGTCGTTTTTTAAATGTATTCTTTTTGATTTTTTAAAACTATACCTGCAACAAAGTAGTTCTCGATTACGAGTGTCTACACTACATATTGGTTATTGTTAGAAATGATCGATGCATACCAATTCTTCACAAATATCGCTGTTTTGAATACGATGCCTCACAGGAATTTCGATGTATCGAATAGTACAATATATGTAAATTAATATATTTATATATGTTATACGAATATAACCTTCATATGACCTGAACTTATATGCTGTGAATGAGTAGACACACGGATGTAGTTTTCCTGCAATAACAAATCAAAAGCTTCATTAGCATTGGCGTAGCAAATAAATAATGTACAGACGAAAAGAGTTAACGGTCTGATATTTTTGAAAAGATCAACAGAAGTTTGTAGCTCGTTGTACGTAATGACTAAGTTTTTCCATCCTACACGTGGAAATTCGTTTTCAAACATACGAGTTCTTTAATTTTTTGAATTCTCTGACCAGTTATCAAATGGAAGGTATGGAAAGATTTAATAATATCAATCTATAACGGGTGATAAACATTGCAGATTTTTTTTCCGATATGCTAACGAGTTTCTAACATTTCGTTATAAATACAGCCGTGAGTAAACAGAATTGTCATATTCAAAAATGTTTTTTTAACAGTACTTTAAGATAGGTGGAATACAACTCTTGGTGGTTCAGTGTCTATCTTATCGACCCTGTATAGGAAAGAGTTAAGGTGATTATCAGCGACGATAGAGTATCAATGCATCTGCATGCATGCATGCCTTCCCCTCTTTGTTTTATCAGTACTACCATGGTAGGTGCTCTGATAAAACAAAGCACTTGATTTCAATAAATCGAATATTTTTGTGGTTTACTGGTATCTTTTTTAGAGCATATCCTTTTGTAGTTGAGTGTCTAGTGAATCGCACAATACATTATAGAGAGAATTCGTTTTTTAGTGGTATCGCTTGTTTATGGAACAAGCTTCTAGCGAATATTTTTCCTGCCAATTACGATATCAATAAGTTTAAATCAAATCTCTATAAGTACTTCTCCCTCTTTTCCCCTTCAAATTACAACATATCATCGCAAGAATTAAAGAACGCTATAACTGACAAAAAATCGAAAATACGTTTTTTGCATCATTTTTATCAGAAAAAAAATACGCGTCGATTGGTCCCGGTCCCAGAAAAAAAAATTTATAACACTGGCTTATAAGCGATCAAATTGACAGTAATTTATCCCGTTGACATAAGGCGCTTAACGTCTTAACAATGCATTGCATTTAGTAGGGGCTTACAACTGAGAATTGGTCTTAAATAAAAGAAAAAGCGGATCTGATGTTACAAGATTAAAATATAATTAACGTTTTTCTAAATTATTTTAGTAATATCATTGTTATACTGAAAGCATTCATAAATAGCTTTTATATATTGTAATTACTCATAATCTTACGTTGTACCCATGTTATATTTTGTAGTTGAATGTTCAGTGAATATTATAAATCATTACAGAGATATTTCAGTTTTTAGTGGCACTGTTTGCTCTTGGCACTTCTTCCAAAAACTGTGCTGTCAATTGTAATACTCATTATATTGGGTTATATTCTAAAGGATTATTTCAAGTGCAATTAAAATTGAATGAAATTTTAAATTGCCATAATGTTAGAATGAGGCACAGTTTTGATAATTTTTTTCATGTAATTGCTTCATAACCAATAATATCAAAACTATAAAATATTTGTCATAATTAAGTTTAATTTGTTTTTGAAAATTCGCTCGATTTTAGTTCCCCTCGAATTCGTATTGCAGAATATAACCAAAAAGGTATAAATTAAATGTTCACATATACAGGTTTCTCTTTCCCTTCTATATATCTCAAATTATTCAAAAAAAAAAAAAGACTTTATTATAACGGTTAGTAAACAAGAACTGTGTTCTGTTACATTGATATTTCAGGTATATAATTCTGCGTAGGTTTAACGTTTAAATACTATGTGATTTATATATTTTACACTTTTGAAATAGACCAAGTTCTTATTTGTATTTCTAACTGTTGGACAGTAACTGTTCGATAGCAAAAGCCTTAAAATATCATGCCACAAAACATGAATTCACTGTGTATATGCTTGGTATGCCTATAAAGTGACACATTTTAAGAGACGTGCTTTTGAATACCATTAAATGCAAAATAAACAGCAAACACCATAATAACCACACATACAATACGATTAAAAATTACAAAAGAGCACTAACAAATTTTGTAATGAATTTTTGCTTTAAAATATCAAAATTGGAACGTATAAACTAACAGTCTGAAGTATTTTCTAGCTTTTACATATTTTACATGCTGGCATTTTGTCATACATATGGTATGCAGCAAAATGAATATATTTTGAAATTTACAAATACCATAGAAAAACCGATAAAAGTTTGTGTCTTCAGACTGATATACTATAACAACAAACAGACATTGATTGACGTCATTTTAAATATTTAATATGTAGATTGTGTAAAAATATATAAACAAATACATTAAAAATATTAAATGAAAACATTTCCAAAGTATGGGTAATAAATTTTGCAGTTTGGTTAATGTAAGTGAGTATTAAAAACTGCAGGCTTTATAAATATGATTATGTGTATACAAAAGAAATTTATACGTTTTATAAACTATTCAAAAGAAAAATTTAACGTTAAAATTATTGCTTACGCTGGTGGTAGTGGTTGCAAAATGACATAAATTAGGTATTGTTAGGGAGATGTTTAGCCAGGAGGTTTCATAAAAATGTTACTTAAATGTAGAATTTGTCCTTTAAAGAGATACAAATTTATAAAGCCATTTAAAATATTATTAAATGTAATAAACTGATCGCTAATTCTAAATTTATTTAATTCATAATTAAAGTTTTGTCAAACAATGTTTTCATTTTGCTTTTTTTCACACAAAAAATGTGTAGTACGTTTTTTACTTAAATTTCATAAATAATTTTATATTGTTATCTCTCAAATTCTGTGGATGTAGAGTTGTACGGACTAAACTGTCCTTTAATGGTTCTTTTAGTAACTGAAAATAAATAAAAAAAGGCAGCCTATCTATTGGAGCATATTTGTCTACTACAAACGAACTGGCAGGCATTAGTGTCCCTTAATTGATTTCAAAGAGACATATCGATGCCTTACTTTCTCAACCTCGTATCTTAAAAAAATACGGTTTTCATTTTTTCATATCAAACGGTTGCTATTTTTGTGTTCTATTAATAACAACTTATTATCTCAATAAGTTGTCTCAATTCTGTAAATATTAATAAAATATATTTTCGTATCTCAATCACTCCAATTTCCATAACTGCGTCAAACTCTTATCTTAATCTGTGCAGTTGTTAAACAGTTAAGAATTTAAAAAAAATCTTTGCGTCTCTTTATTCTATTCTTCTTCACAATAGCAATAGTGAGTATGTATATTGGTCAGGAAGTAAGTGACGTATGCATGGGATTCCCGTTATTTATATTTTTTTTTTTATTATTTTTCTATTTTTTTTTTTTTTTTTTTTTTTTTTTTGTAGTACTATAATTTCATTTTAGTTATGATCTTCGCTTTGCTTGGTGAAAATCTAGTTCTGAGGAATTTTAGTTTTTGTTGTAAAATAAGTGATACAATAGCTGTTCTTGACGCTGATACAGGTTGTTTTGTTTTTAAGAATCTTTGCCAAGAACCTGAAACACAACAAACTGGAAACGTAATTTTGGATGAAGAAACAGGACATTTTGTCTCAGTGAATTCTGATGAGTGTAGCATTTCCTCCAAATCCGATTTTTCAGCAAGTGAAAGCGAGTACCAGCCCAGCACTGATTCACATTTGTCTGGCAATGTATCTCCTTCTGTATTGTTGAATTATTCCTCCGGGGTAATTACACTTAAAAGAGCACGTAAAGGTCAGGGAAATAAGCAAAATTGGGATAGAAACCGTAAAAAACTCAAGAGAATGCGTGGCCAGGAGTATTCATCGATAAAGCGGAGCAATGAATGGAATGGAGTAATGGAAATTAGAAGAGAAAGAACTTTGAAGGCTCGTTGCCGTTCGGAAATATGTGCAAAAAAATTCGGTAAGCAGTGCAACGAAATTACAGAAGAAGATAGAAAAAATATTTTTAAAATATTTTGGTCACTGTCTTGGGAAGAGAAAAAAGCATATGTCGTTGCAATGGTGTCACATAAACCAGTCACTTTGAGAACAACTGGTACTTTTTCTCGGCGAGTAAACACATTAGTCTACACATTGAAAATTTCTGGGGAGATCAAGGTTGTTTGTAAAAAAATGTTTTTGTGTACAGTCTCTTATTTAAAATTTTAAATAAAAATGAATTGCTATACTAAACTTTTTACAAACTAAGGAGTGTTGCCAACTTAAAGTTGGGAATCTCTGAGAAAAACACCAAATAATATGTTAATATATTATACTAAATTGAAATTATATTCAATAGTTTTGGCGCTGTCTAGATGGCTGTTTTTAAGAAAACCTTATTTATATAAAACGAGTAGAAAGAAACATGGTTTTAATTTTTTCTCAATATTGTGTTTTTTGTACTTTGAAGGTTCCCTCCGGGGATAGAGAAAAGATTGCTGGTGATTACTCACACCAGGGGCCTGTTTTCTCCGGGAAATATGGAGTTTAACCTAGCTCTGAGTGGCCTGGCGCTCGCTATAGGCGGAGAATGGTTTGTGATGCATGGCGACGCGTGTGCTATCGGAGACTTGACTGGCATCAGTCCAGGGGGCTGTGGTACCCGAGACCGCATAGGGTACCTAGTTGGTACCTGCTGGTGTTGGTCAAGGTGTTCTCAAGGACTGACCAGATTATGCCTGGGCTTTCCAGTCATTCCGGAAGAGAGGCAAACCAGCCTGATGGTTTGGGTGCGGCCCTTCGGGGAGTACTCGTAGTTGTTGTGGTAGTGCTAGATAGAAACCCCCCAACAAGGGGAGTATCACTATCCAGGCAGTGGTTGGTGCCAAATTGCTAATTCGGTACTATTGGGCCTTCTTCTCAGCGGGGTGTCAATGACATCTCCTTAATTAGAGGGTACCGGCATCGTGGGGCGGTAGTTGGACGCATTGTATTTAACTACCGCTCCGGTAACGGGCGGCATTTGGTGTGTCTATGTACGGTACGCACGTTAAATCTCTACGTAGTTGTACTTTGAAGTTAGTGCAATACGTCTAAGTAATTAGATTTGAAAAAGATTTTGGAAAAAGGGGTGATGCATGTCACAATAGTGATAAATTGGGGTACAATGAAAGTATAGGCAAGTTTGGCTGATCTTTTCTAAATCTGTAAATAAAATGTAGATTCTTTACAATATAAATACCAAGCGATAGCTTTAGAGATGAATATATCGGATTAAAGTTATACAAATGGAAAAAATATGTGATATGGTCGCCGTAATCTAGTAATTAGCGTATTGGCTTACGAAACAAAGGCTTCGAGTTCAATCTCCGGCTATGCCATCTTAAAAATACAAGATATGTATGTGAAAAATAATTTTTTCGGTGACTATCTCTCAGCAGTCTTCTGGCAAAAGTTCTGAGAGTAACTGATTGTCATGAACAAGCTTTTCAAATCTGTCGTTCTGAGTCGACTTTAAACTGTAAGTCCCGGTACCAATGAATAAAAATTAACACACACAACGTGGGTTTTACGAGAAGCTAGGCTAAAACCCTGAAACAGTGTTGGAATGGATAATTATGTATGTATGTATATTACCCACTATAATTATGGCAAGTGATTTTGCTATGCACGCGTCATAATTCACTCACAGAGGGCACAAAGTAGAAGAATGCATATTATGCTATTTCAATAAAAGTAATGTTTCTGTTTTGCACCATGACACTAAACATATACTCTAGTAAAAGATTTTACTATTTAATAGCAACTGCAGGAACTCGATAAGTCCCTTTTCCTTTTACCAAAAGTCTTAAAAATGGCTAGACGTATCAAATTTTTTTTTATATTTCACAAGAATTTAAAAAAGGAAAATATTGGGGCAATTTAAGAATGTAGAGAATAAAAGAAAAACAGTAAAATGATTACTCAGATAATTAACGATAATCCATATTAACCTGTATTTCTTTATATTCGTATGTGCTATTTATTTATTTTTTTTAATTAAATTTTTTGCGGTAAATTTTGTTGAGCTTGCAAACTATTGTATAAGACCTTGAAACTTGATTTAAAAGCAGAGAAAAAAAGTTGCACGTGTATATGTAAAAATATTTTCTTTCTCATGTATAATAACCCCTCCTCAACAAAGTAAAAAAATGTATGAAAAAAAAGGATATTATTTATTGGTTTGCTTTTTTCTCTTACCGTTTCTTTCTCCATTATGCTTTATAAGCAAATATGATTTTCATATTTTTCGATATTTTTGCAAGAATGTGCTTATATTGTATGTTAAAATATGTTCACACGTTGCCAAATATTTAATAAAAGGAATGTGTGAGTATTACATATTAACGGAAAATCTTTGAAATCTAAAACATACAGACATAAACCCTGAAAATGAAATAAATATGGCAATTTAAAGCATTATTTTTTTTGTCAATAAATAAGGAAAAAGCAAATTTTGCAATAAAGAGTTATTGATTTAATAACAAGATAAACAAATAACTTCCATTTGTGTTATAAGCATTTTTTTCAATCTCAGATTTACTAAGTTTTTCTTTCCAGCACTAAAAAGTTAAGCATTTTTGTTTAATATACCCTTTATAATCTCAACTACCATACAATATCATATCAGTCTTCAATACTATACTCATACGTAAACTTTCGTTTTCTGTATACAAACGATTATTAATATTGAAGAAATCGAATTTATATTTTTTTTTTTTTGTCAAGGATTATGTGTTATATACATACATCACAGAGAAATATACGATTACTTTGTTATGTGGTAAAAAATCTATATTTTATATTTGCATGTAGTATCGTATATGATTAAGCAAAAAATATACATATGAAATTCCAGCACATTTTTATGTATTTTCACTCATTCTATATACGTACATATATAAATTTCTCTTTTTTTTTTGGTTTAAATGTCGAATATTTATCCCATGTTTGTACAGTATAACAGCTATAAATGCTTTTGCCATTTAAAGTACTTTATGGTAAATAAATAAAAAGTTGTAGGCGAAAAGAGAGAAAAACTTTTAAACCTCTAACGGATAAAGAGGGCTTTTAAGGATTAAAAAAAATTAATTTTTACCACATTTTTGTACTTTTTTAAATTGTTTTTAAAGAGTTTGAAATAGACTGTATATAAGAAACCCTTTAACAAATTATACTCCTACTATATTTATATAAAATATGTATTTTCAATAATGTAAGAAAAATTACTTGAATATTTTTTGTATAATAAAAACAAGCAATATACTGCATAAGTCTGTTATGGTCCTGAATTATATTTCTGCAACAAGTATGGCCAATTTAGAATTTGCAATGCTATATCTAGCATTATTTAATTGGAATACAAAATTTGATCTAACAGAGGAATCTTATTTTTTTAGAATTTTACTAGCATATTGTTGTTTATAGTTATTTCAAATCTTTTAAAAATATTTCATTATATTCAATAATATAAAAAGACTAACGCAAACATATAAGATTAGTATTTATCTTTAAACAAGCCGTAATATTAATATTAATTAACAGTAATAATGAGCATACATATGTCTTGTGTGATGGCTGGCAAAAGGAATACATTTTAGCAGTAAGTGGTAGTTCTGAAGCTTAACGTGTGTCGGAGGGACATATTACACGCTGCCCAGAAGCAGGGTTAAAATACTATGCATTAGATCAGAGCCAACCAATGCAGAAATTTTCAGAAATTGTAAATAGCCAAGCTTGGCCGGTTTTACCTGAAGGCTTTAGTTATTTTATGATACTCTTTGGGGGTAGATGGCATACTGGTTATAGCGCTCGCATTTTTAAAAAAATAGCCCAATTTCAAATCTTAGCAAAAGTAAAAAATTGAAGAATAAAAATTTGCGGTTCTTATAGGTTTTAATTAAAAAGATAGGAGGTCCTTCACCCCTCCAAGAAGTTTATCCATAAAAAACCACCCCCTGATATTCCTGAAGCTTAACGTGTGTCGGAGGGACATATTACACGCTGCCCAGAAGCAGGGTTAAAATACTATGCATTAGATCAGAGCCAACCAATGCAGAAATTTTCAGAAATTGTAAATAGCCAAGCTTGGCCGGTTTTACCTGAAGGCTTTAGTTATTTTATGCCACTCTTTGGGGGTAGATGGCATACTGGTTATAGCGCTCGCATTTTTAAAAAAATAGCCCAATTTCAAATCTTAGCAAAAGTAAAAAATTGAAGAATAAAAATTTGCGGTTCTTATAGGTTTTAATTAAAAAGATAGGAGGTCCTTCACCCCTCCAAGAAGTTTATCCATAAAAAACCACCCCCTGATATTCCACTCTCTTCCACATGCCATCTAAAACGAAAGACCAGGAGAAAAAGCAGCACCTAATGTAGATGCTTACCAGTTTTGAGTCAACAGGCAGCTTCAGATGGAGTAAATGCTGTTGATAACTCAAGGATGAAGGTGTAATACTGGACTTTGAGTCATCAAATTATCTCTGTCTCATTTGTAAGGCGTTTAAAAAAAAAACCAAGCAAAGCAAAACTATCCTTAAGAGGATAAAATTCAATTCCAATACAATGCGCGCATGAGTAGCGGTTTATACTCCTGAATATTGGTCCTAGAAACAAAAAAACTTACCTGAATAGTAGCACTTCTCTTTGCTAAGGAGGTTAACTTGCTATCCAGTTTATAACCACTGCCACTACGTGCAATCCATTAAGTTCAGAACCCAAAAATCATGCCGGACTCCCTAGCTCCTTTGTCGTGAGGGAATCTTTGGACACCTCACGCCCTTTGACCATAGGGAATCCAATCCATCTCGAGAGTAGTTGCTGGACAATTTTCCCATCCAATAATTCTCTACCTAAGTGGATTGTTAGGCCTTCCATAGTTAAGTGAAATCCATATACTCCGAGAGCCCAAGACTGTTATTTAAATCCCCGGGGATGGTAAGGAAGGGGGGGATACCAGTTTTGCTTTTAACCCCACCTAGTCTTAAAATGCTATCATCTATCTACTCGATGCGCTCTTACTTTAAAAGTACAGGCAGGTGTAAACAAGTTACACTATACATCTAATGACAATAACACTTACATGCTTTCTGTTTCATGCTTTCAAACGCAAGTTATGACAAAATGTTTATAAATAGGGGTCAAAAGTATAATGCATATTAAATTAAATTCAGTATGAGAATGTTAACATGTTTTACTATAATTATTACATACATACATACATACATACATACATACATACATACATACATAACTGGCCTTTACAACCCTGTGTCAGGATTACGGCCTAGCTTCTCGCAGCACTCATGTTGTGTGTGTAAATTTTTATTCATTAGTACTGGGACCTACAGTTTAATGTCTACTCCGAACGACAGACTTGAGAAGCTTGTTCATGGCAATTAATTACTCTTAGAGCTTTTGCCAGAAGACTGCTGAGAGGTAGTCGCCGAAAGAAATATTTTTTTCATATTTCTTTTTTTAAGATGTCGGAGCTGGGTGTCGAACCCAGGACTCATGTCTTAATAAGCTAACACACTAACCACTACACCACGGCGACACTATTATTATTGCTGTTAGTAATTCAGTTTATACTGTAGATATATAAAGAATTTTAAAGAAAGCTGTCTATCGATTGTATAATGCAAACCCCCTAAGTTTTCTGTTCCCCCGGATACTAGTATACGTTGGTCATAATCTATTTTATTTTTACTTTTGAATTTAATTTTGACAAATCCTGAGCCTTTAAGTGGTTAATAATTTATATTATTTTGGAATGAATTATAAAAATAAATTTTGTTTTTATTTATTTATATCCTTTATAATTTTAGAATTCTTAAATATATGGTTTGTCGAAATTCCCCAATGTATGTAAATACTTATCCCGATAAAATACACATAAATATTATATTAGTGGCTGATGGCTGTTTTGATATATTTCTTATTTTTATGTACATACACAGGCGGTTGACAAAGTATTAGAAGTGAATGATTAGGGCCTTTATTTTTTGTTTCCGAAATATAGTAGCACACAGTAGCTGTTCCTGTTGAAGACAGAAGCAGATTTATAAAATAAGTATTAAAAAAACAAACAATAAAAAATATAAGGCACAACTGTGACTCATACATAATTGGCCATTACAACCCTGTGTCAGGGTTACGGCCTAGCTTCTCGCAGTACTCGTGTTTTGTGTACAGGGACCTACAGTTTAAAGTGACTCCGAACGACATACTGAGAAGCTTTTTCATGGCAAACCACGCAGAGTTTTTGGCAGAAGAGTGCTGAGAGGTGATCGCCGAAAGAAATAATTTTTTCATATTTGATTTTTTTTCATGATGTCAGAGCTGAATCCAGCGCTATCATCTTAGTAATCCAATACACTCACCACTAGACCACGGCGACGACAACTGTAACTTACTAACATTTAAGGCCTGATTTAGATAGAAACTTACAATTGTTAACTTATATATTTCAAAACGTATAATCTCTTTATTGGAATCAAATAAAATTACCGACAAGTCTATAATGCCAATGGTACTCGTAACTGAACGTGTAAATTAATCTTAACATCTGAGTAGTGTTGTTGAATCATGGTACAAAACTAGGAAGGGTTTTTGAATTATTGCATAAGTTATACAATAAAAATAGTTTTTTATTACTTAATGGTTTCGAATGCCTTTTTGTTACTGAAAGGATACAAAATACATAAAGCATCATACATAAAAGTATATTTCGGATAAATAGAATTGCAATTCAGATATTGTGGACCAACGCAAAGTTCAGTGATGTAAACACAGAATTATGTGTAGTGGATCCACTGTATTTGCATTTCAATCTAAATAAAAAGAATAAAAGAAAACAAACATTTAAAAACACGCGAAATAAGTATGTAAACTAAATTAATCGTTGTTGTTGAGTAGGTCAGTACCAAATTTAATTACTCCACGTTTTAGTAATTTAAAAAGAAATGTTATTTAAAGAAACTAGATACTTTGTAAAAATACGGTCGGTCATTGATCGCTTATTCACTTGTATATGAAACAGTTCAATGTACAAAATGCACTGTTTTGCTGATATTGCAGAATATGCTTTGTTTGCAAAATATACACTACCCGAATTCTATCAGAAGTGTGTCAAACGAAATTTAAATAAAGGAAAGAAAGGCACATAAAATATGATACAATGTTTGGATGTTGAGTGATCTTTTGTAACTATGTGTAAATCACTCAATTCTAGATTAATTAAATTATTATCATAAGGAGTATATAAGTTCAACAATTTTTGAATAAAGTAATCATTTGTCAAACAGCAATTGATTCATTTCTTTTTATTCCAAAGAAACAACATTACATATGAAAGCAAAGCTTGAAATTAATTAAAAAACATGCTGTAAAAATCAAAAAGTTTTGAAATTCTTCAATAGAGGCCCTTTTTAACAGTTTTGTAAACCTACACTTATATATGAATACGCGTTCTAATTTAAGTTTATTTGTTTTTATTACTTTATAAGCGCAAATACATGACGCCATGTCATAGAAAAATTGCGTATGATATCTGCCGATAATCAAGAAAAATTACAAAAATAAAGTGGATTTTCAAGAGTTATGACAAAGTTCATACCACTCTTTGAATAAACCACTTTGTATATGAAAAATTGGAGAATTTGTTTGGAAATATGTAAAACGGGATAATATAAGTAAATTAAACATTTCTATACTTTTTTGTTTAATACTCCTACTATCTTGCATGGTTTTTAATTAAGAGACCTAACACAAGGGATTTTTTTTTAATTTTTAAATTATTTTTTGTATAAATATTAGGCTTATATACTTATCATACATAAAAAATAAATTGTGTAAATTTTAAAATATTAATTTTTTTCTCATTCTCTTTCTAGTGGGTATGTATACCAACAGTTTTATGTCAATATACTTTATTTTCTGTCAGTCACAAGGAATCTTATTAAAAACAAAGGAGCAAAAGGACAAAAGGAATCCTTTAGGTAATTTTCTGTCTGCTTTTTTTATATACATACATGTGTAAACAGGTACTTTTTTCATATATGACAACATTATGTATGTATTTTTTACTGGCAGGCATATATTAAGTGCTAAGAAAAACTGAATGTTTACACGAAAATGTTTTTAGGCATATGGAAGAGCTAAAATAGAAGAACAAATATTATAAAAAGATGGAACACGCAAAGGTTTAAATGCATATTAAAATTTTGGAAAATTGTAGACGTAAATATATATATATATACATATAAAACGTGTTTCTTTAGCTACCTAAGACATATCAATATGGACAATAGTGGCCTGAGAACTGAGAATGTTGACATTTCTGTTTAGTATGTGTTGACTGTTCAAGTTCAGGTCTATCTCTCAAAATCTCTTAATGAAATTTACAGTCGAAATAGTCAGTCAATTAAGAAAATAATTAGAGCATCTATAGAACGTTTTGGCGCAAACTGTACTCTTTTGGATTCAATACCAACCAACAGAATGGGAAAAATGTGCGTGGTAAGTCGAATATTTCTGCAGTAGCTAGATGTGTTAAAGAAGATGCATAAATGCTGTATTGTTTTTAATGCTGTGTTTGCTATTGTCCTTCCTCTATTCTTTTCGATTTAAAAGCAACCAACAGAATAAAAAAAAATCTAAGTACTTAAGAGAAAAGTTCTGCAGTAGCGAGAAGTCTTAAAGAAAATGCCTAAATGCTGTGTCGAGCTCAATTTGTTAGCCTTTGTCCTTCCTCTATTTAGAAAAATTTATATAAAAATGTAAAGATGGCCATAAAATTCGGCCGGTACGAATATGAAACACAATGACTATTAGTTTCCTTAAATTTTTGTTGACTGGGCTAATTTGAAATAAAAAATTGAGTTTTATGATGAGGCTCATTTCTTAGAAACTTGCGTTTCTAGTAAACAGCTCACGTTCAAATAGCCTCAACGGTATTATTTCAAAATGTGGAGGGCTGTGATTAAAATTTTTGTTTTTTAAAAATAGTCATCCAAATACTACCGATATTTGGTTCCAACAAAGAAGCGCAAGTTGCCACAAATCACGCTTAACAATCCATTCTCGGAAAAATGAGTTTGGTGATAACTTTTTTATCAGAAATGGTTTGAATCATATATTTGCGAAATAATGCCTTGCAATTACTTTTCATGGTACTCTATTAAGTGATTGCCAAATCAAAAAGCAGACGAAAAGAAAGAGCTAACAGAAGCTGGCTAAGACAGTTTCCATCTCCGGGAGTTATTTAAGAAATGCTAGCAGGCATATCCACACCATGTTTGCTAATGTAGCCCATAACTTTTTTATTTCATTTAATTTTTAGTAATTTTTAAATAGAATTTATTTTAAGAATAGTTTAAAAATATTACAGCACACATGATAAAATTTGCAAAATTTTATGTGATCGCAGCAGTGTAAGAAAAATTTGCATTAAAATTTTCATATGAACATGACGAAGAACATTTTAAATTTCACTGAATATCTCAACACTTCATTGAGTACATCCTGTTTTAAATGGGTTATTTAACTTATGCATATACGTTTCAACATAAACACACACAAAGTTTTCAAGGATTGTGTTTTATATGCTTTGCCGTAGAAAAACGACTGTAAAAGAAAAATACGTTAATTCTGTGTGACAACAGCAGAAGTATATTGTCTGTCATTTCGTAGTTATTAAATTTTAATTTTTTTTAATTAAATACTGAGGCTCTGTAGTCATTAAAACTTTTAATTTTCTTCATATTTTTTTTTCTCTATTTTTTTACCCGAGTGTTACTTAAAAAGAGAAATTTACTTTTCTCCATTTTAACGTTTGATAAATGATAACTGGTAAAAAAAAGGAACAATAAAATTTACTCCAATTGCTCTTAAAGAAATATTTTAAAGAAAAAAACGTCATATTCAATGAACTTAATATTTTTATATATATTTTATTTACTATTTAAATGTAATTAGAAATTTAGTTCAAATATTATATTTAGTGTATTTACGAGGTATGCATTATGTTTTATTATCATAAAGTACATATATTTTTTTTTGTAAGACCAATACTCAGGGGTAAACTCTACTCATGCAGTGTGTTGTATTGAAATTTGATGATAGATTGTATTTTTTTCCATATGTATCTATTATGCGCCTTTTTCTATTGATTAGAAAAGTTGCTGTCAATTTGACCACTCACCACCACTTCACCCTTGAATGATCAATAGCAATTGCCTAAACAATGTTGACATTTTATGTCTACTATTAGAAAATATGTTTCTGAATTGTGAATCGTTGCTGCGTTTAAACGTAATCGCATAACAAATGAAAATAAATCATAAAGTGAATGGCCAGAAACTGTAATTACGCCAGAATTCCTAGCTGAAATATATGGTATGGTATATGGAAGATCAATTACTGAAAATTCATGTAAAAGATGAACTTGCACATTTTTCTTTGCATCAAAACTTACACGGAAAATGGATAACTTGTATGGATCGGAGAAAAAAATGAAACATTTAAAGAAATTACACACCAGCCGTAATAAAAACGTTTTCTACTGTTGGTATTGGTTAGAAAAAGTGGAATCGTCAGCTGTTAAAAAATTAATTGCGATAGACAATGCACAATATGCAACAAATTTATATATAAATTGCAACGAAATATCATTTGCTCATTATGTAGTGAGAAGATTTAATGAAAAAAAAAAACAATAACGGATCAAAATGGTCCTAAATCCAGGATTCGTAATTTTCTATTTTTCTGACTTCCATTTTATTGTTTTTGATGGAAAAATTTTCAGGAGTAATAAAATATAATAATACCCCAATAGCAAACGTTTTAAGCTGTTATATTGCACCATTTCTTAGTCAAGTCAAAAACAAAACAAAAATTTACCCAAATGGTACAAACCTAACAGTAGGGTTAAATTCATGTTATCAAATTTGCCATATCTTAAGACTTTGCAAATAGTATTTATTTACACATAGATCTTTAATAGTAATAATTATTTTTCTCTTTTTTTTTTTTTTGGTTGCATTTTTGTTTACTACAATATATGATTCTAATAACTCTCTTTATATGTATTACAGTACTTAATTTAATATACATTTACATATAAACTTTAAGTATAACATTAAATATTATGTTTTCTTTTTTTCTATATATTGTTGGAATAATTCTCATGTTGAAATATGTATATTTATCTATATAATATTGTCTCTCATGCACACGTCAGGCATAACGATTATGTTAATATATATTTTTTATGAGCGCAGCTTATTTTAACCATTAACTAAATTTTTGTTTGCCAACTAATTTTTCTTTCTTTCTTTTTTTCTTTTTTTGTTCTTTTTTATCATACAAAAAACTTTGTAACATTATCAACATCATGAACATCATTGAAAGTATTTCAACATGTGAATAAAATATACAGTGTGTTGGATATTTATGTGTAATAAGGTTGTAGAGTATGATTAAAAAAAATATAAGAAATATTTTGATTACCATGGAAAAAGCAAAAAAAAAATCTTAAATTGGCATTATTTTAAGTAAGTATTCCGTCCTTTTTTGTGCACTTATTTTGTAAAAAATAAGTTCTATTATAAACAAATGTTACCCCTTTTTTCCACTATTTAAGTCTCAAAAGTTTTTAAATTCAATATTAGCAAAACTAGGTCCTTAGGTATCGATATAGTGTACTAGACTCTACCAGAAAAAATTTTCTCCTATATTTGGATATTAATATTAATTATAACCTAACAGACCAATTTTAATGATTTTTGCAAGGATATTGTAAAAGAAATACTAACTACATTTAAATAATTATTATTAAGTAATAAAAATATCTGAATATCTTCAAGCTAAGAACACTGTTGTACTACAGAGGATGCACTGTTTAATATATTTGTATAGTTATAAATAATATCGTTGAAAAGGTGTAGGTAGTGTTCCCTTTATAATTTTTCTGAGGCCCTTAACTGAGTTTACAGAAACCCTAAATCCACAAATGAAAACATATAAATTCAAAATCATGAAATCAAATCAAATTGAACAATAATTGTCTGGACAAAGTAACAATTCTCTTCATCAGAGAAATTTCATATAACAATTAATTAAACCTGCTGTTTTCGTAATTTAAATCAGTAGTCAGTTTATTCTGTGCCATGGGAAGTAAAATACTCATAGATTTAATAGTCGGGTGTAATCAACCAATACGCACAACAGAACTTTACAATGACAAAACTAAAAAATTTTAATCAATTCGTGGTTTGCACAAACAACAAGTGTGGTTTTCCGACTTTCTTTTACAAGGAGAGAGTATGGTGGGCTAGAATTCATTCATTCATTGATTCATAACATACATACATACATACTTGGCAATTACCACCCTGGTTGAGAGTTACGGCCTAGCTTCTCGCAGTACTCATGTTGTGAGTGTCAGTTTTTATACATGAGTACCGGGAATTATAGTTTAAAGCATAGGTCGGCAAAATTGATTTGTAATTGTGTTAGTGAGCATGGAAGAGAACTGCACTGAACAAAAAAATGTGTGAATTCATATATATGTATGTTATTAACTTACATATCACTAGGCGTGAACTATGAACTTTCTTTTACATCTGAAGGAAACATATCGAGTATATCTAATTCGGGTACGTGAAATTCAGTAGTTCTAACCGTTTGATGAAGGAAGATCTTAAAAAAAATTATAATATTTTGTTTTTTAGTTTACAAGTCACATTTATTAAAATAATTTAAGAAATTTTGTGTGATTTTATTAAAAAGAAAAAAATGCACTCAAATATCTTGAATTAATAATAATAACCTAATATATTTAGAGTTTCATAAAATTTTTCCCAATTTATCTAAAAAATAATTTTATTTTCATAAAATATAATTAAAACATCCGATACATATGTGCACTCGTCAGCAGTTCATTGACGACTAAAACATAAAACAACATTTGTCTCGTAACATGATACATTTCTTTAAGTGTTTTTGCAAAAAAACTAATGCAAAGAGAGGACAAAATGGCTGAATTCAGCTATGAAATGCCGACATATGGTTTAAAGTCAACTCCGAACGATAGATTTGAGAAGTTTTTTCATGACAATCAGTTACTCTCATAGTTTTTGCCAGAAGACTGCTAAGAGAAAGTCTTTGAAAGAAATATTTTTCTTAATTTTTTTTTTTTTCAAAATATCAGAGTTGATGTTTAAACCCGGAGCAATCGTCTTAGTAAGCCAACACTCTAACCACTGGGCTACAGCGACTACATTGATTTATAAACGAGGTAATAATATACTTTGACCTGTACAGACCTCAACTTAACCAGTGTATTAGTATTTTCGTCGCTTTGATGAACTTCAAAATATCAGCCGGTGCAAACCCTGATAATCTCCCATCGCATATTCGATAAGGGATTGTTAGAGTTGGTCAGAATAAAAGGCACGCATATAATTTACAAGATGCTTGGGGTCGTATTGATTTAACCAGGCAATGTATAGAATTTCTTAATCCAAATTAAGAAAAGAATTTACCTGTGGAATTAAATAATATTTCCCTTTTAGAGCATATCAGTTACAGAGAGGTGTTATGTCGTTTTGTACTCTTTCTCCACTGGACAGCTTCTAAGTAGTTCAGCTTTGTAAATAGTTTATGTTTTAAAATGTACCCATTAATATCGTTTCTGATTTTCATTACCATTTCAAATCTATTGGATCTGAATTCCATTTTTTAAATAACAAGTTGTTAAGACACTCCAAGTAGCATTAAATCAACTTTATCAACAGTCAGTCACAGAAAAGAGTCGGTAATGTACTGAAATGACAACACATGCATCGATCGTTTAACAGATTAAAAACAAAAAATCTATAAGAAATATACTCGCAATGAGGCCCTAAATCTTTTATGAAAAAAATAATGTTTTAAAATAAAAATGTAATTAAAAAACTATTCTATAACGGATTATAAAAAAAACTAATATTTAACTTTCAAATAAATAAATTTAAAGCAAAACCCTTTCAATAAATATTATCAAAGGTCAGTTTCTTGTTGAGATATCAGTTGTAAATAATGAAACAAGATGTGAATTAAAATCCACAGGGTAAAAAACGTTGAAAAAAAATTTGTGTTCGTTAGTAACCGCTTTGAATAGATCAGAACTAAATTAAAAAAAGAGTTATTCATCACAATCTCAATCAACTCCCTCAACCCACCACCGATGTGGTCTGATATATCGCCATTGCGAATAAATGGAAGAAGAAGACAATTAGAATACAATAAAACTCTCATTATTCGCAACAAGTAACCACTTTAAAAATGCGGTAATGGAAAGCAGAGGAGAATGTAATAGAAAAAAATCATGATGTGTCTGTCAAAACTTTATTTAATTGGAAAGTATGTAGTAAAAATATATCATTCCAATATGATTTCTATAGAAAAGTGTTAATTAAACAGACGAAAAAAATCTGACGAAGCTAAGGTAGCTGGAGTTCAGTTCAGTTGGTGTACATTTCTTTTACGGATGCCATTTTTTTTTTTTTTTTGAATTATAAAAATATATCAAAAGTGCATTAAATAGAATTTATTTAGACGTTTAGTGCCAAAAATAAATTAATCAATACATAATAATTAAAAATTTTTTATTTCTTCGAACTCGGATTTTCAGATTATTAAAAATTTTATTGGAAAAATTGTTTTTATATTTAACTTCAAATCGATATATATTTTAATTTAAAAAAATTTGAAAATGTTGCATTTATATGTATGTTATACTCAGTAATCGGTTTTAAAATAATAGACATTCAGAATATTCATTATATATATATAGACACACATACATACATACATAACTGCCGTTACCACCTTTTCTTATGGTTACGGCCTAGTACCTCGCAGCATTCATGTCATGTGTGGCAATTTTCATTAATGAGTAGCTAAAGTTTAATCCCGACTCAGAACGACAGACTTGAGAGGCTTACATATATGCAAACATAATTGGTCATTACAACAATGTGTCAGGGTTATGGCCTAACATCTCGCAGAACTCATGTTGTGTGTGTAAATTTTTATCCATTAGTACCAGGACCTACAGTTTAAAGTCGACTCCGAACGACAGATTTGAGAAGCTGCTTCATTCCAATTAGTTACTTTGACAAGTCGCATATGTCAGAAGAGTGTGAGAGGTATTCGCCGAAATAAATAGTTTTTCATATATCTTTTATTTTTAAGATGGTAGAGCCGAGGATTAAACTCGAAGCAGCTATATCACATATTTTTGGCATTTGTATACCTTGGCAATATATCTCAAAGCATTGCCACAGTAAAAAAAAACCGCCTTAATATTTTCAAAGATTCATAGAAATTTTCGAGTGTGCTATGAGATTATTCTTATTTTTTTGTTTTCTTATTTTTTTCAAATTTTGTATGGTTTTAAAAAATATTTTTCATGAAATGTGTATGCACTTGCCTGTTTGAGTGTTTAAAAATAGTATGTATATGATTCTATTAAAAAGGATTAGAGTATGTATGTGTATGTACATTAAGTGCACAAAAATGCCATTATTTTAATAGTGCTTTAAATATACAAAAAAAAAGGAAACTACTTGATTATAAAAAAATAGATATTTTTAAACTCATTTGCATATAATTTTTTCTTTTATAAATAAGCCTTTTAGAAATTGTCGTTTACAAAGAGTTGCACACAGCTGCTGTGAAGGACAATTGGGAATGTGTATTAATGAAATCATGAAACATGGAGAGAAAAAATTATGCACACATGTAATTTTTTTACATACGCATAATGGAAATTAGTAAAATAAAATGCAAAAATACTACAACAAATTGTCAAATGTATTCATAATAAGACCAAAATTAAAAATGCAGTGTTTTAATTTATAAAACTTGTATTTTTAATCCTTTTTAGAAGTTCGTTATATCTTTAGCTGAAAAAAATATAGTATGATATTTTGTTTTAATGGGAAATTTACAATAATAAGTACTTATACTTGCTATGGTTTTACAATTTTAGCAGGTAATTACATACATTATTATTATGTACTTATTCATTTAAAATGCATACAAATTCTAAAATACGAATAAGTTTGGGAGCACTAAAGCATGCACTACATAAAAAGAATTATAAACCAATATTTTGTCAAATATTTTAACGAATTCTTAACTTAAGCAAGAAAACTATTATTAATATTAACCCTAGTAGGTATGAGGGTTTTTTGTCGCGAAATGGCATAACCAGGTCTGTGCAGACCTACATGGGATTTGTATGGAAATGCGTATAGAGATGTGTTAAAAGTGTATTTAAATGCTTTTTATACTAGGAAAACCACAAAATGAACATTAAAAATGCATTTTTATACATCTTGGTTATCATTTAACAGTATTTTATTAATAATATGTATACAAAGGAATTTTATACACGGCATTTTACGCAGAAATACCTAGCATTTGAGAGTTGTTGGCATACCGCTTTATTGCAATGCACGCAATAAAAATGTGTTTTTCGCTTTTTTTTTGTTCAACATAAAACTCAGCAAGCACGATGGTCTTTTGTCAGAGGATGTGGCATGGACTGGACGGTCATATATGGGCGGGCCTGCAGTTACCTGCAAACAAACAAAGTTTGTCAAGTTCGTTGAAGTCAACTGAATCGTACAAGTCAAAGGACACGGTGAGTCGTGAAGGCCCGGTAATTCTGCGTTAAATGCCGTGTATAAAATTCCTTTGTATACATATTACTAATAAAATACCCTTAATAGATAACTAAGATGTATAAAAATGCATTTTTATTGTCCATTTTTTGGTTTTCCTAGCATAAAATGCATTTGAACACACTTTTAACACATCTGTCTATGCATTTCCATACAAATTACATGTAGGTCTGCACAGACCTGGTTATTAGGGTGGGTCAATTTGTTCGGGACCGAAAAACATGACAAAGCGTATAGCAAGGTCGTAATCTACGAGAAATTCTAAGAACTTTTCCCAAAGAAACCGTGGTTCTAAAATCAAAATCGAGCTTCCGGTTTTTTACGAGAAAATTTGGTGTTCAGGTCATCCGAAAATAACGCAATTTTTTTGGAAGTATTCATTGCAATTGGTGAATAGTTGACCTGTAACGCTGGAAGAGGGCTTTTTTTAAAGGAAATTTTCTCAGCTTTCTATATCTGTGCTTATTTATAGAAAATTATTTACCCAAATAATGGTTTTGGAGGTGTATGTCACAATAATAATAGTTTTAGGTTTTTAACAGTTTGACTATTACTATTTTGGACTCCACAAGGGTTTGAGTGGGGCCTAACACCGAAAAACACAAAAGTACCGTTATCTAAAAAACGGTACTTAGGAAAAAATAATAACAGCGTTTTTCGTGCTCAGGAGTTGCCAATTAACTTATCTAGGCATGTGGCGTTCTTGGAATTTTTTTTGTCTTTAAACAAGTGTTATTTTTTAATAGATTTTTGTATACACACAAAATGAGTACAAAACTTAAAAAGGGCATAACTTTGGAACGGTAAGAGCAAATTCAATATTTAGTTTTTTAAATGACTTAGAATTTATCCACATTTTAAACTGAGTCATTAGTTTTTTTAACTTCAATAGAAATTTTAAAAGTTACAAAGCATTATTTTTAAAATTTATGCTAAATTTACAAAAAAATGTCATAAAGGGTACCCAAATGAGCAAAACTATTACCGAAACTTATAATATCTGCACAGAGAAGTAAAGTTTAAACAGTTTTCTTTAAAAAAATTGACTTAGTAACAAAGAAAATCGTGCTAATGAGCCGAGTAATGCGCAAAATTCAAAAAAAGTCGAGAAAACCCGATTTTTGGGTTAAATTCGATTTTAGCGTCCTCTAAACCTCTTCCGAAAAATCTGGAAAAAATCACAAAGATACTTTACCCTATAAGCTTTCAAAAAAAGGTGGGGGAACAAAAAAAATTTTTTTTTTGGGACACACTAATGTACATGTATGAACACATAATACGTTATTCGATATAAAAATTATAATACTCAAACGTTGTGTTCATCTTTTTCTTTTAAAGCTAAAAATTGAAGAAAATATTATATCATTACCAATTAAGTTCTAACTAAATCAATAGTTCTTAAACTAAAAAAAAATTAATTAACTTTTTAACTGTCTCAACAATTTTTGTCCGTCGTAGAAATTTGAAATAAAAATTAATTACATGTTTTGTTTTAATTTTTTTGATAAATTTTGTATTATTTTCCCATAATCAACTGTAGTTAAAAAAAAAGAAAACGTTTACATTTCTTTTAATTAGAGTGTGAAATCCACAACCCTTTTTCAAGAAGCTGTAGTATTTGTCTGCGGACAAATGCCATTTTCAATGATTAGGGTCGATGATAGAACCACAATAAACGGTATGTTCATTCAGTGAATAGAAACTGAGATACTTAAAATTTTTGAAAGCTATAAAGTAGGAATACGAAAGCAGGTCAATAAATTTGTGTATTTTGGAATTTTGTACCTTTTAACCGAGTGTACAGAACTGATTGTAACATGAGTTTGTGAAAATTTTAAAAAGCTGTGTCCCCCAAAAATTTTGTTGTGACACTGGCTCCTGAAGTGTGCATCTATTTCTTGTTTTATATAGAGAATCCTGTTACAAAATTTATCACAATTCACTAATGGATGTTCCGAGGGTATTCGTTATCTATACTGGCTTGGGATTTGAAAGTTTCTATTATTGGGATGAAGATAGCGCCACTTTCTGATATGGCTTTTTGGTGCCCTAAACGGTCTACTTCTCTAAACGACGGACGATTAAAACCTAACCTAATCAGAGCCATTACATTTAGATTTGACTTTTTTTTAACAGAAGACAACCTCTAATTTTGTAAAAAAGCAATCCAAGATGGGTAAATAAATCCTTTTTCTGTAAACCAAAAACACCTATCATTTTCGATTTCAAAGCTTTTATTTACACTATACTAAAACATTTATATGAAGCTCTATTTATAACTTTATAGTTCTTTCAGTAATTTCTGCTGTTTCTATATAACAACTATTTCATTTACGTATTTTTATTTATTCACTTATATAATTATGAAGATACTGGTGTGTACCTCATGTATTTTGTGATTGTAATTATTTATGTCCTTACATATAACTTTAATAATAAAAATAGCCATAAAAACTAATTTAAAGCAATATAGTTTGTTCTTTTACTTTGTAATATGTTTTATGGCCTATGTGGCTCTGTACTACTATGATGAATTAATAAATAAAATAAAAATAAAATATAAAAAAATAATTATGATTATATTTTAAAAACTCATTTCTTTATAACAATAAACGAATACATTTATTTTATAAAGAATTGCCAAAATTTTATGATTTTTCTGCATTGTGAGTGCATTTGTTATCACTAATCATACATGCTGATGATGGTTAATAAAGCCTTCGAGGTTAAAATGTGATAAATGTGTTAGTACTAATTTTGTTTAACGAAAAAATATATCTCTGTCATCGACTACCAATTAGCAGTGTTCTGTGGTAAAAGTTCTAAGAACAACGGATTTCCATCAACAAGCTTCTCAAGTGTGTAGTTCGAAGTTGACATTAAACTGTAGGTCCCGGTTCTCGTGGATAAAAACTGATACATACAACTCGGGTGTAAGTTGTAATATTAAAGCAGGGTTGTAATTGCCAATTGCATGTATTTAAAAATAACATAATTATTATATATTTTGTCTAATTCAATTCGAATATTTAATGGATCTATATTATAGTTATTGTATGAATTTTAATAGCCAAACATCCTAATACTGATGAGAATAATATTCAAATATAATTCACATAATCTAATTCCAATAGATTCTGCTTTAAATAGAAATACAAAAATATGAATATGTTTAACACAAAGAACACTGATGAGAACTTTCGTAGCTGGGTAGAAAATTAGTTTAGTTCTGCTAGGGTTTGGACATATTCCTTAAGTCCTGATTCACACTTGTCAATTTCGACTCGTCAATTATCGTCAATTATTGAGTTTTTGGGTGAAGGGGAAGAAGAGAATGTAAAGGGGTACAGACTTAACCGTACTCGTCAATTTTGCTTTGTCTTTGTTCAAACATCAAAAAGAGAGAAAATTCTATGCAAATAAAACTGAAAATTGACGAGTCAATCAATTCGTGTATGAACGCGAATGCAAATTTAAAAGAAAATCCAATAAAAATTGACGAATCGAAATTGACAAGTTTGAATCTCGACTATCGGATGCTAATTTTCATAAGAATACCAATATTATTATCTCAGTATAATATATAATATATATTTTTAATTATTTGAAAGCATGATAGAAAATTTCAAGAAAATAATTTTCATATATATTGTACATCGTCATTAGAGTGCGTTTTACTATAAGATATAAAAAAAGTGTTATGATTTTAGTTGTTAGTTTTACAAATGTTTCTGAGTTTGGTTTCCAATTATTTGTAATTAGTTCTTTGCTATTTCACGTTAAAATTTTCAAATACTTTTGTTGAAGGAATTTTTGAAAATAAAATATATACTCGCATATCGCCATATTAAATGCAAACGGACGTAACTACACTTTTTGTTTTTTAAAGGAGAAGCAAAAAACCTTAAAATTTAAAATTTTGTAATTCCTGAAAATCATAAATTTTGTGTATTTACGTTCTTTTGCATTTAATATGACGATATGTGTATACTTATGTGTACATATATTAATTTAGAACACGTTTTCTAAACATAAAAAGCTTTGCTTTTAGTTTAAAAACAAATGAATTGCTCCAAATAAATATAAAAAGGAATATACACCTACTACATGCACATACATACATATATGTATATGATACTTATACGTACATATGGTAGTTTCTTAGAATATACGAACGTCCTGTTTCTCATTTAATTTTTAAATTATGTCATGTACCAACATCATTTATACATTTAATTGCAACGTACTAGCAACTTGGTAAGAAATGTTAAAAAAATCACATTTAGAGTTTCACATTAAATTTAAATTAAAGTTTATTATTTCTTTTTTTTCTTCTCCTTATTATTTTATATACATATATTCGCATATACATATATATATATATCTATATATGAGGTGAAATTTTAAAAACACTGCATATTCTATATATGTATGTATTTAGTTTTAAATCTTTTTATTTCAACAATTTCTTTTATATGTGGTATATATTCTTGGACCATTTTAAGAAAATATTGCTGCATATTTTTAGTCTGTTTAGGTAAGTCTTTATTACTAAGTGGTTTTCTTTTGGTTTAATATTCTTAAGTGCTTTTCCTTTTACGCGCAGATTTTTTAAATTACTTTTTATTGCATGACCTACTCATTTTTTCAAACTAACTTGGCATTATCATAGAAAAAAATTTTATTCGTAAATTATTATTTTTTGAATGAAGGATAAAGATTTAAAGACCTGCGAAATATTTTGAATTTAATTTTGATATTATTTTTTTGGATGAAATTGTAATTTTATGTATTTGTTTTTAGGGTAAAAAAAAAAAATTCATGGATATGTATATACCTAAATCTAATTAGATAAGGTAGTCACCATAATCTAGTAGGTAGTGTGTTGGCTTACTAGGACATGAGCGAAAGGTTCAAACCCCAGCTCTGATATCTTGAAAAGGAAAATATTAAAACAATATTTCTTTCGGCGACAGCCTCTAAGCAGTCTTCTGATAAAGCTCTAAGAGTAACTGAGTGCCATGAACAAGCTTTACAAGTATGTCGTTCGGAGTCGACTTTAAACTGTAGATCCCGTTACTTATGGATAAAAAATTAATCCACACAAAATGGGTGCTGCGAGAAGCTAGCTAGTAACTCTGACACAAGGTTATAATTAATAGTTATGTGTGTATGTCTGTACATATATAAACAAAATCTATATAAAAAACGATTAGTTTTAGCTTAAGTTTTAAATCTCTTTACAAAACATCACAGTGTAATTATTTCGAGTTATGGAGAACTTCCAATTATTACAGTTCGAGTTAATAAAGGAAAATTGTACGTAATTTATTTTCTTACGCTACTGTCGACCTAATTACTTAGTTCGAGTTAGATACATTCGAGTAATGGAAGGTCGACTGTATATAGATAAATTACCAAAAATAGCAATTAACTTTATAAATAGCCAAGAAAAAAAATCGTCATTGTCTCCAAACCAAAAATTTTAACGCCAAACGGTATTTAAAATCGCCACATTTAGAGAAAAATTACCATATCTGAGAATTCTACTGTTTTCCATTTATTAAAACAAGACCCGTTGAATACTTCTACCGTGGTATAGTGTGTTCATTGGGAGCGTATTTCCCCCTGGGGGACGGAACTGACCAGAGATGCCTTAATCTGGTACTATGGGCATCAGGAGCCCCCGGTACAAATAACTCTCAGTCATTCGGGAAGTAATGTCCGGCCTGATGATTGGTGAGGTCCTCCTTCGGGAGGTACACGTAGTGGTTGTAGAAGTACCTAGGTAGATACCCCTCAGCAAGGGGGGTATCATCACCCAGACAGTGGTGGTACCAAATTGCCAACTCGGTGTTATGGGCTCTATTTTGAGCGCTATGAATTCGGGTATGGTGAGATTAGAGGGTACCGGCATCGGGTGGCGGTGGTCGGACGCATTGAATTCGACTACCGTTCCCGGAAACGGGCGGCATGTGATTAAGTCTACGGACAGGTGCGCATGTAAAATCTATATACAGTTATTGGGAGCGTATGATTGATATTCAATTTGGGTTTATATCAAGAGGTACATATATTAAAGCATACTTTTGAAGATTTCTAAAATAAATAGTGTACTCTAGAGCGTATGAGTTCTAATAATAGTTAGTTAGTTTTAGTAATATTAATTAAATACATATCAGAATATAAAAATGGAATGAAATAAAATAAGTAATATAAAATAAATAAAAAACTAAATAAAATTATGATTTAATATAAAATAAAGCAAAATTCCATGAAATACCGTCATTCTGGAAAATATTCCTTTAGAAACGTTTTGAAATTTAATTTATAAATTTGTTTAAAGTTTAAAATGCAAGTTTTTAAACGTTCTGAAAAGTTAATTTTTCTGAATAAGGGTAGTATATAAATATACAAAATAAAAAACCTAATTTGGAATTTAAATAATTATTAATAAAAAATTTAAGTTTTTCTGATGAACTTACACAAAGAGCAAATAAGTATCGATTTGAATAAAGCATTTTTACTTAAAAATAATAATTATTTAAATAATAATTAATTTAAGTTTTATTATTTTAAATATAGTTTCATTTTATAAAAGTTCAAAGTTTTAAGTCGATTCAAATTTAGTATTTAGTGTATAATATTTACAATTAATAGCACTTTGTGCTAAAAAAAATATCTTTTAGTAGTCTCCAAATCACTATTTAGTAGTTAACTTTCCAGTTTCATACCAGAAATGCTTATAAACAAATGACACACAATTCAACAATACAACTATTCTTTACTAAACTCTTGAAAATATTTGTAGAATTGAAGCTTTCATTTAAGTTTGGTTATCCTGTTGCATTTAGTATCAAAATGTGCGTCACAGGCAAATGTTAATAAGATTTCAGGTTATATTACTAAAGTCAAAATGTACTTTAATTTCCGATTTTCCAATATAAAACAGTGTTCTCTAGAAGGTACATAATCATCACGATCTTAATATTATTTCTTTTAATATTCAATTCTGTCTTTACTTTTTTGTTCATTTCTTTGAGTATTAATTTTTTTCTATTTTCGTTTAATATCATACAGTACTTGGTATTTTTGCTTTGCAGATATAAGCGTAAAACGTGATTTCATTTGATAAGTGTTTCCATAACAAACTTCCTTTTGGCATTTAGTTAAGACAAAACACTTAAAGTGTATGTATGTATTATTTAGGTCAAAATTAATATTTTAGAAAATATTTCTTTCATCTTTAAAAATTGTTAGATAAATATTTAAGCATTGTATTTTTGGTATATAGTACAATATCATTGTATATCCAGGGGTTTATTTATAAGCATTTATGACCTAAAATATCTATATTTACATTTTGAAGCTTAATTTACACCCTAGAACGTTTTATATACAACTAACTTAGAACATTAGTGTAAAGATCTAGTTATGGTGACAACAAATAATCAAGAATTATTTATTTTCTAGATTGCTTTTTTTAACAATTCTATAATTTGTAATGTTATATTATTTGACTCATATCTGATTCCTCTACTTTTATTCTGTAAGGTCGCAACCGGTATGAAAATAATATATAAATTACACCTTCTAATCGAAAAAGTATTGTGAGGCTATAACTGTGATAGAACACGTTGAGCGGAACATTTGTGACATATTTCAGTGTAATAGTATAAAGAACATTCCCAGATTGGTAGCGAAACTTCGTGGTTTCTAGACAATTGTAAACACAACTCGATGAATAACTACTCAATACAACAATATTTGTAGTTATATTTTATTAGCATAATATTTTTTTTTTGCAAAATTTCTAAACTTTATAATACATTGCATTGTGTGTCAACTTACCTTTTTTCCAAGATAATTATAAAAAGTCCTTTTTAGAAAAGATGTTTAAAAATTAAAATATTCTACAAAAATTTTTCCTAAAAAATTTAATCAGGGTTTGCAAAAGATACCAAAAAATAAAACTCCTTAAATTTATTTAGCAAGATTATGCCTTATCAAGGGAGCACGATTAGGGATTTCATTAAGATATCAAGTCGACTTGTGCTGTACATGAACGAACCAGTTCAACTGTATTTCTTTGAACTAAGCGAGCAATTCTTTTTAATGAGCTCTCTTAGTTTAGTATGTCTGTTCAAGCTTTGTTTCATTCTAGTACTTACTTCTTTCAACATATTTCCTTCTCTTTCACTTGTCAGTTACGGACATACATAACTTGGTGTTGGTGGTAGTTATTGCATATAATAAACACAAACAGTGCTGCCACTTAAAATATTTTGTATTCAACATTTGTCAAAAAGTAATTAAACGAAAAGGTTTTACGATTATATAATTATATATAATAATAGAATACTTAAGCTATAATGGATTATTGTACATCACTGGTTAGGTTATTTCATCAGATTTCCATCGGTACCATATATGCTTCACTTGGTTGTGCTGTTTGGTCATATTTTAAAAAACAATGGCAAAAATTCGTTTTTTTTTCAATTTTACACGCTGTCTTATTCTCTGGAATTGTAAGGAAATTCTAAATAATAGTTTATAATAAAAAATTATATAAAACCGTATAGCTATGAATCTCAGCTTTATATTGGTACAATTTGCATATAATCGGGGATGCCATTTAGACAGGTCTCACTTAAGAATTGTAATAATAAATTACATTTTAAACTAATGTTAATGTAAATGAGCAAAGAAAAAATAGTGATGCATCAAATAAAATATTAAATTAAAGTACTATATTGCAAAAAGAAGTAGTCGCCGTGGTTTAGTGGTTAGTGTGTTGGCTTACTAAGACATGAGCCCTGTGTTCGACACTCAGCTTCGGCATCTTAAAAAGAAAAAATATTTTTTTCGGCGACTACCTCTCAGCAGTCTTCTAGCAAAAGCTCTGAGAGTAATTAATTGCCATGAACAAGCTTCTCAAGTCTGTTTTTCGGAGTCGACAATAAACTGTAGGTCTCGGTACTCATGGATAAATATTTACACACACAACATGAGTGACGCGAGAAGCTAGGCCGTAATCCTGACAGAGGGTTGTAAAGGCCAGTCATGTTATGTATGTATGAATTGCAAAATTGAACTCAAATATTAATAAATTTTCTTTGTAGCTGCATGTAAAAGAAAAGGAGTAGTTGAACAAGAAGATCGACCTTGTTCATATTTGCTCTTTGAACTAAAAAGAGCGCTTATTTAAATGAACTATTAAACACAAGTTAGTATCAAGCTAGTGGAAGGAAAATTTTAAGGAAATAATCAAAGTGTTTTTTTTTACTGAATAGGCATGGATCTTGTAAAGAAATACTTATCCAGCGTATTACTAAATGAAATTTATTAATTTGTTTTTATTTATTTATTTATTTTGTTTTTTGTTTTTGTACTTGTTATGAGGAGAGTGACTATGACCATTTGTTCGGTGTAGTGTCATAGACTCCAATAAGAATCCAACACACCACAGTCTAGCACGCTGCCACTATATTGCTAGGACACTTTATGGGACAAATATTAAAATTAATGCTGGACAATTATACTCCAAGCTTTTAACGTAAAAAAAATAATATATACAGCAAGCTCTATGAAACTATTATGAGTTGTTGCCTTTCAATGTCTACCTTAATAAAAGTTTTAGTGGTTTAATGACTATAAATTTACATTGTTTACCTAAGTGGAGAGCTTAGTTTACAGCTGTGGTGTCTTGAGTGACCCAAATTTCTGTATATTACAGTAATTTTTAAATGTATTTTTTTAATTCATAGAAAGGAGAGCTAAAAATTTTTCGCAAAAGTCATGCACATAAAATCTTACAATTAAAATTCAGCATTACCTTAACTTACAACATGTTTGTGATATAGCGTATGCTTCCTTGGCTAGATGGTCTCGCAGTGTACTCTAAACAAATGCTTTGCTCTATATTCTCTTTTAGGAACTATATGGTATTTCCAAACTACTGTGTAATAATGTTATTTTATTAAAATTTAATTTTGAATTCATTTCATATATGGAGAAATAAATATTTTTTTGTTGTTTAAGTTTACATGCCAACACGTATTAATAACACCCTGTGTGATCGTTATTATTTGTTATGTCGTTTTTTTTTTAGGGACATGTATCCATAAATACAATTATTTACACAACACCTAGACGTGTATTGAGTCAATTTTTTTTATCGCTAGAAATCATAGTGGCAACAACAGAAGCAAACATTTTCATTTTACTTGTCCTTTAACATACAAATGCGTGACAATAAAATCACTTTAATCCATAAAATCTCCTCAGACTTGAAAGAAGCTTTGAATAAAAGTAATGCTAAACTATTAAAAGCCTACGTGCTAATCACACTTTCAGAGTATTATTCTGTTTTAGTTTGTTTAGTTTTTAGGTTCTTTGGATAAATACGATAGGAAAAAAAAAATACCATAATACTGCGTATTTAGCGTTATTAAATTTTAGTAGAACATGAGAAAAAGTTTTTCAATGAATGTTAATCTTACCCCTGTTAGTTTTTTTTCCCTATTTAACCCTATCGGTATAAACACGGGTGCCGGGGTACCTGAGCATTCCATAAAGTTAAATATTTCTTATGCAACACAAAGTACAATTTTAAAGTTCTCTCAAGATCCTCTTGCTTAATATTCTCAGAAGTTTTTTTGTATGTATTTATATGACAACGTTTAATATCGTTTGGCGAAACTATTCGATCTTGTAATTCAATGCATGTGTATGTATTTAATTGTATACCAGACCCGAACAAATTATAGAAAGAAAATTTCAAAGCGGGAAGTATGCCATAAATTTGTTACTTACATTTAAATAACAACTTAAGTATTAGAACAATAGATTATTGCGCAAATTTAAATTATTTAATAATTTAAATAAAATATAAACACTTACGGGTACCTTGGTTGTCAGTACTACTAGGGTTAAAAAAATTTTTTTTTACATAATTTGGTGTTGCTGGTTTTGTCTTTACTTATACATTTTTTTTTTTTTTTTTGTCAAAACATCCTGTCAATTTTATTCACATACCACAATTTGTCAATTTTCTTTAACAAAGAATGGCATTTCCTCTCTTTTTCTTATACACCAGCATATATATAAAAATATAATTTATTCATGTGTATTGGTCTCGCATATAAACGAGACAAACAAAACATACAAAGCATTTATGCTTAACATTAACCAACATTTTATTATTTATCTTGGCTGTTTGTGGTAGGAGAGCAAGTGCTCTTCTCTGGCTTTTAAGGAAATGTCACTTTGGTTTTTTATAATTTTGTTTTTCTGCGTCTTTCAGTTGAAGTTATTTATTATGTAGGTTATGCATTAATATTTAATAACAATTTTTTCCATTCATACTTCTTGTCTTGCTGACAATTTTTCAGAGTTTTCTCATTTGTGTGTTGTTTTTTTTTTATTTTTTATTGCTTCAAGAGATGTGAAAACTAAAAAAACAAAAAATAAAATGGGGTTGAAAAACAATTCGTTTAAATATTCATTTTAGTTTACATTTCTTGACATTTTATTTTACTTACTATTGTTATGTATATAAATAGTGTACATACATATATATCATTACGTGTATATACATACATATATATACAAATTAATTCATTTCATGTTTTATTTTATTTCCCTACTTAGTACTTTTTTTGTGAGAAAAGAATTCATATTAATGTGTTATATACGTTTAAAGTTTTATGTTAAACAAACAGGTTTTTAAGCCACTTATTTATTTATAATTTTAATTTTTTTCTTGTTTTGTTACTGACTTGTTAATATTTTTAAAAGGCTGAAAACACAGGTCAAGTTATAAAAATTAGCATTTAATAAATAAAAAGGATCTTCTTAAGCATCTTCAATTTGAAAGGTATTCAAAATTTTGTGGAACTCAAATTTTGTTAAATGATATAGGAATATTCTACTTTAAGGATACTTTTGAATGAGAACCAAAATCATACATACATAACTGGCCTTTACAACCCTGTGTCAGGATTACGGCCTAGCTTCTCGCAGCACTCATGTTGTGTGTGTCAATTTTTATCCATGAATACCGGGACCTACAGTTTAATGTCGACTCCGAACGACAGACTTGAGAAGCTTGTTCATGGCAATTAGTTACTCTCAGAGCTTTTGCCAGAAGACTGCTGAGAGGTAGTCGCCGAATGAAATATTTTTTTCATATTTCTTTTTTGAAGATGTCAGACCCTGGAGTCGAACCCAGGGCCCATGTCTTAGTAAGCCAACACACTAACCACTAGACCACGGCGACTACATAACCAAAATCATACGACTGTCAATTATTGGTATAAAACTAACACTAACTATAGAAGTGAAATAGGCAAAACCAGCATGGATATAACAACTGAACTGAAAATGCCCTGCGGTTAATTGTGAAACAATTAGTATAAATGTTCTTGTACCAAGACTTGTGAAAAAGAAAGTAAGAAAAGTACGTCATTGTATCTTTCTAACATAATTCAAAGTAAATTTTCTCTAGATTAATTAAACCATATCTAGAAACGAAACTTCTACACTTCATTTATATTTGAACATTATATTTTTGCTATGCTAATAACTTTTTCCTTTAAACCTTTTTCACATTAAAAAACACGATTACAATCAGTTTTCTTTTATAAACAGAACATTAACCTTTCAAAAAATATGAATCTCTCCAAAGTCGTATTTTGTTTATGAAAGCCTAAAAATAGCGAAATATTAATATTTTAGATTTTATAATGTTAAAATAAAATTACTTACTTTAACATATGAAAACATGCAAATAATAGTAATGTCTTGTCGAAGTGGGTATTCTGTTCAGGCAACGACAAAAAAAAAATTACATCGAGAAATTATCATGAATTAAGAGGTACATTTCTGGCTGAGTTCTTATACGAACAAAGAAAATTTTCGGACTTGTTAAGAAACTAGTCTAATACATTCCGAAAAAATTACAGTTTGGTGTTGATTTAGGAGTGGTGGTATCATTATTTCTTTGACATTAATATTCGTCAGGCCAACACTGTTAACGGAAAATGCTGAATTGGATAATCTGATCAACGACATGAGATTTTAGCAGAACAAGGCTACATGCAACACAGTTCATGGCGCATGGCATATTCTACACAATCGATTTCAGAGCATGGTCATTTCATGTAAGGGTGATTTTAACCGGCCAACGAAATCATTCTATTTGACCCAACCATTTTTACAAGAAACGGGCTGTTTCTTAAGTTGTAGGTTCCTGTGGTGGTTTCTGAGGGCCAGCATGACATATTCTATTGGTTAAATAAAGCCTACCTACCTAGAGAACTGTGGAGGACATTTGACCATGGTCTTTAAAAGTATTAAAAATTTCAATGGTATTTCAACAAGCTTTGATTTATTTAATTTTAAAAATATTGTAGAATGCGCTTAATAAAAAGCCTGATTTGTACAGAAATTTAAAGCAATATAAATATACAAAGTTTTCTAACTTTTGGCAAACACTGTACAGTAAGGTGATAATTGTGCATTTCTGTCATTTCATATTAAATTCAAGAAGAACTAAATTCTTTCTAGTTAAGGATTGAATAATTGCAAAAACAACAACTCTTTTTCAAATCAAAAACCATAATTTAAAATAAATAGCTTCTTCTAAAAAGAAATGTGAGAAGTCTCTTTAAGAGCATAAGCGCTTAAAATGAAATTGCAAGGAAGAAGTATGATCAAAGCCTTTTAATTTTTTTATAATTTTATAGAAAACTTCATGGCATATATTTTTTTCGATTTCCACCAAATTGAATTTTCGGCTACAAGTTACCAAGCCAATTAAATCGAAACAATTGTCACTTACATTTATCAAAAAAAATTCGTTGTTTAGCATTAATCGTTGCTCTTATATCAGCTTACAATTAGTGTAGTTCGACGAAAGATAGTTTGGAGATCATAAATTTCACAAATCGTATGATTAAATTTTGCATAATACTCATTGCAAAGAGCTTTTTTTGGTAAATTACCTCTTCTTATAGGAATAAATTTTTATTGTTTTTTAATATATTAACCTTTAGAAATTAAAATTCACTTAGATTTAATCATATCTATCACAACGTTTGCTTTTTGCTTATTTTGAAAGATGATACCACAAGTATATAAACTTCATAAAACCTTAAATTTTAATACATTAGTGGTACCTTATTGAAGTTTTGAGGATTATTTTCACTTCATATACTTAAATTCTGGTTACTGATGAAGCAGTATAATCAAAAATCATGCTTAAATAAACTCAAATAATGGGCATTTGGCTCAATCTTAATTTGTTAGGCACATAAATCAAGAAACATTCGTAAAGTTTTGTATGGAGTCGAAGAACAGTATTCAGTCAAAACGAAATTATGGCGTTTATTTCAAGACTTCAAACTACAGCAGAAATATTTTTTTTTTTGGTGCACGCAATTTTTTTTATGCTAATGGATTAGGAAAATAATATGAAAGCGAAAGTGTTAAAAACTGCATTAGTTACTTTCTCACTAGCCCGATTATATTAACGGCCGAATGAAAAACGTGGCGTAGAAACTTTTCGAAATTATTTATTGATTTTTTAATTTTCTTCTTTCTTTTTTTTTTTGTAAAGCAAATTTTCATAATTTAGAAGTGTCATTCTGCCTTTTAACGATCACGTCAAAACAATTTTACTCAGTAGTTAAACTGCAGCAACCGATAAATTTCTGTACTTCAATAACCATATTAAATTACAGATAATGAAGGCGAGAAGTGAGTTTTTCATGCATAGAAGTCTATTTTTTTTTTGAGATAATGTATCATGTGGTTAAGGTAATTCTGTACCAATCTCTAATTAGGCCAATTCTAACATATGAGTGCCAAATTTGGTATAATATTTCACCCTCGTATATGGAGAAAATGAGGTTATTTGAAAGAAAATGTCTAAGGGAATGTACTTCGATGTTCAGGTCACAGGATAGTGAATACAAAAAATATATTTCTAATAGAAAATTATACAATAAAGCAAAGGTGTGCAGGATAGATAATTTTATTATTCATTTAATCAGGAACCATATCTCGACAACCATGGGATGTACTAAGAATAATCTAATTATGGCCCCATGCTATGTAGATGAAAAATACCATCGTAAAACTCTTCAGACTGGATATATTCCTCCCGAGGCCTATATATATTTGGATAAACATGGATTCATCTAAAATGAAAGTGGCATGCCGGTGTTTTATCATATGAACCGCAGAGCTACTAATAAGACCATATCTAGCAATCGCATAACGGCGGATAATAAAAGATTTGATAGCAGCATGCATATCACAATAGTAATGTGTGTCCTGTCTTGGAATATCGAAAATATTGGTGGGTTGTAAGATAGGTTAAACTTTGCTCACTCTTTTACTCGTTAACATTGTGTTTTATACTTTTTATCAATAGGTAATGTTTTTTTACATTCATGTTTTCATTACTAAAATACTTATGAACAAGCTTCTCAAGTCTGTCGTTCGGAGTGGACATTAAACTGTAGGTCCCGGTACTCATGGGTAAAAATTGACACACACAACATGAGTGCTGCGAGAAGCTAGGCCGTAATCCTGACACAGGTTTGAAAAGGCCAGTTATGTAATGTATGTAAAATACTTATACTGATCTATACTTAATAGATTTTAAAACAAACCTTATAATATTGTATTGAAATCTTTAAATATTATATATGCTTTAGAAGCCAAATGAGGACAGCGCATTTTTCATATGTTATTTACTACTTTTGTTTATTTTAAGTTCGAATATGTAATAAATTAAATAAATAAACATAAAAAAATATTAACTAAACATATAAAATTTAAAATATTTAATTTTATCTTTTCTTTAAATATTAAAAAAAATCCTTTAACCGGGGGCAAACCAAAACACTGTTAGTGGAATTATATCGTATGTATTATATATGTAGGTCTGCATTTGATATATTTGGTTTCATGGGTGTTGTATACTCATACATATGTATATATGTACACATATATATATATATATATATATCTTTTGAGCATTTTCGTTTATACGAATAGCGGATTTAATATTCTTTAAGTAAATAACATATGTTAACAAACTGACTTTTTTAACATTTCTTTCTCTCTGAATACATTTATCTCGCTTTAGGTAACAAAATAGAAATAGAAATGTAAAGGAAGCTTTGCGTTTTTAATTTAATATTTTTTAATGAAATGAAGCACATACAGACAGCTTTAATATAATAAGTGTGTTTCATTTGCTTAATTATGTTTAAAATTATACATCATTACGTACACCTTACCTTACTCACACGTAATTTGTAGTCATAACTTGAGGCAAAATTAATAGAACTCATACGCTCCGCAGTATTCAAAGCATATAATTAATGTTGTTCATACGCTGTGTTTTAAAACACTATTTATTTCAATATTTTCCTCTTCTTTACCTTCTTTCGTTGCGTTAAAATTTGTTTAATTTCTTTTCATGTTCGACGCGTGTAACACATTAATTGAATCTAATTTTTATGGACTAATGGCAATTTATGACTTGCAGTTTATTTAATAGAACACTGTAAGACAAATAATCTTGTAGGATTTATTTGAGAAAATTTATTGTTTTTAATTTTTATTTTAATTTACAAAAGAAATAGAATATTTACACAAAACTAAGGAGAAAATCAAAAATTTCTTTTGAACTGATTCTAACGTCTTTAGAAACACGTAGTATTGAGGGTCCCAAATTTTATCAAAAAGAATTCAATGATCCAAAAAATAGTCAGTTTTATTTAATTCTGTACCATTTATTTAGTAAATATTGTAAGTTTGATATTACCTACAAAAAGGCATTGATTAGCATTCTATTAATTTTTTTATTTCATTTTTAGTTATAATTTTATTTTAAATATATATGATTATATCCCTTTAAGAAACCCGCAATAAAAACGAAAAGCACGTTGTTTAAGCAATAGTAAGTCATGATTGTAGTCGCCGTGGTCTAGTGGTAAGTATGTTTGCTTACTAAGACATGAGCCCTGGGTTCGCCACCTAGCTCTGACATTAAAAAAAAAAGAAAATTTAAAAAAAAATATTTCTTTCGGCGACTACCTCTCAGCAGTCTTCTGGAAAAAGCTCTGCGAGTAAGTAATTGCCATGAACAAGCTTCTCACGTCTGTCGTTCGGAGTCGGCATTAACCTGTAGGTCCCGGTACTCATGGATAAAAATTTACACACACAACATGAGTGCTCCTCACACAGGCCGTAATCCTGACACAGGGTTGTAAAGGCCAGTTATGTATGTATGTATGTAAGTCATGATTAACTTTATCAAAAGCTTTGTATATGACATCAGTTTGTAATCCTTTGCAAAAACTAGTATTAATATGACATGTCAATTCCATTAGGTCTGTCCAAGTTGACCGTCCCCTACAAAATCCATGTTAAGCTAAATATGGTAAGATATCAGTTAAATTTTTTTCACAAATTTTAGGAGTGGCATTAGGTTTAGCTATTGCTCCAGAGAAATTTCACTGCGGCTACCACACTTATCAAGCGGGATGATAAATGATTTTTTCCAGCAATTTGGAATGACACCAAACTTCAAAGAACAATTGAATAAATAAGTAATGGTTTTCGCAAAGGCATCTGCACAATATTTCAGTTCACAGCTAGGAAAACAATCCGTTCCAGGAATTAAAGAATTCGTTACACATTTTAGGTTACTGAGAACGGTTTGTACCTTTGAGAAAGGAACATTAATTGAACTTGTTGATGAGTAGTTTGTAGGAAAAAGTCAATTGTTGTTCTTTTTACTTTACGTTTTATTTTTGCCAACGCTTATATTTTACGTTATGAACTGTATACATTTAATGTTGGAGAAAAAAATGGGATTTATTCATTGCCATGTGCATAACAAGCACACAAAAACGGGAGAAACTCGTTTTATGAGGGTTGATCCTTTGCGTGTTTTTTGATACCTGCTGTTGTGAAATTCCTATGGAGTTTAACATCATATCCCTTATACAGCGCAACAACGGGATTAAACCGTTTCTGGTCAATAATATACTTTATACGTTTTGATGACGCAAGGATCAGAAACAAGAGGCAGTGCGAAGAAAAAGCTGCTCCAATAAAAGACATATGGACAATGATGAATTAAAATCTTGCTAAATAGTACAAACCGTATGAAAACTTAACAATCGATGATAGTTGCTAATTACAGCCGCAGAACAAAATTTACCCAACATATACCATCAATACCTGCAAAATATGACATCAAGCTATGGTGGATATGCGACTCTAAAAATTAATATCCTCTTCATGGTCAAATATGTACTGGAAAACAAGTAAGTCGTCGTTAAATTGGTGTAGGCGAAAGAGTGGTGAGGGATTTCATTGGGTCATACCACGATAGCGGACGCAATATTACGCAATATTTTTCACAACAATTTCGTCGGCAAAGCAACTCATGTGATCCAAATTAAGTTTCGTTGGGACACTGCGTCGGAACAAGGCTTTAATTCCAAAAGAACTGAAAACTGATAAGAAGAACAGCATTGAATCAAGCATGTTTGGCTTCCACGAAAAGGTCACAATAGTTTTAGATAAACAAAGAAAAACGAATTTGTTATTAGTTCTGTCCACTACGCACAATGATATAGCGGTGGACGAAAATGGAAAACCCAAAATGATTAATTTTTACAATAAAGCCAAAGGTGACGTGGATGTAATGGACCAAACACTGCATGAATATATCACAAATCTGCAATTGAGTGCTTCTAGTTAACCGTTCAGTGGATGAACCGTTAATCTTAAGGCAACTTAGTGGCAGGAAATCAGTAATTGGAAGCTGCTATGTGCATGTCTTTGCCAAAAAAAAGGGAAGGAAGACAGGAAAGGTTTGCAGGTTTGTGACAACAGGACATGAAAAAAAATATAATATTACAATAAAATATAATATCAAAAAAATATAACATATAAATAGAATATAAGTATTTTCTCAGCGAATACCCTGCCCTATGGAAGTATCAACTTTGAATAAACCGGTCTTCGATAATATTGGAGAACTGAATCACATAGCCTGGATAAACTTATAGATATTTGGTATGTGACTATTGCCCTTTAAATACTTTGTAGCTATAACCCAGCAGAAAATTTTTAAGATTTGGAAGCAGTAAATATAATTATAACCAATAATGAAAGCATTATATTGTTGTTTACACATGAAATATATCCAAATATGTTACACAGAAAAAATTATTGCAGGAATATTTGTAAACAAACGCTTGTTTAATTTTTATTTCGTTTTTAAATAAAGTTTTGTTTGATTCTATTAATAATTTTGTTTGAATGTATTTTAAAAGTATCAATGTTGATAAGACATGATATAATAAAAACGCGGCTTTTAATTTAACATTATTCTGCTTTCTTTATGTACAAAATTTCAGCACATTTACATTGTTAAAACTTTTATAATTCTTTTAAAATAGTAAGCAACACTTATTTATGCTCACATATTTAATAAAAAAAAAAATAAAATAAAATAGAACAGAGAAATAGAATTTGAATTTTTTGAAAAACAGAAATATAATGCTTTGTAAATACTTTTGTTTGGTTTTTATATATTAAATGGGATATGATTCGCATTTAGTCTATAACTATTTTAACATAAGTATTTATAGTTTTGAATAACACCTTTGGGAAAAAGTCTCCTGACGGGAGAGTCTCCTCTTAAGCAGAGACGAAATGGCCATAGAGACATGCTTATCCCCAAAAGCATACATTTCATATTACATTGTAATAAATAATATAATAATAATATTAATAATACTATTAATAATAATAAAATATAAAAATAATTTACCACAAAAAATTTAAATTAGTAAAAAAATTATTTGAATTTTCTGTCAAATTTCTGAACATTATTTTGTTGTCTCAAATAATTATTTGTTCAATTTTGCATTCATTTTTAAACATTTTAATTGGCAATTTTTTTCTCTAAAAACAATTTTTTTTTTTTATATATTAATTGGTTTGACAAAATTTTTGTTTGCTTAGAACCGTAATATTCAATAAAACTTTTATCTACTTCTATTAAATTTTTTGTTTGATTCTTTTTTATGACTCCAATAAAAATGTTTATTGAATATCGCAACATTTTTATTGAAAATATCGCAATTTTTTTCAAACAAAAAATTACAAATTTATTGTTCGAATTCACAAATTTCTTTGTAGGACCGAAATTAAACAAAAAATTTATTAACTCAGTGAATTTCGTGTCTGAATCAAAAAACTAATTTTTTCTGTGTACAGGGTAAGGTATCATTTTTTATTTTTTTTATTATTACTGGTTGCAATAAAATTGCATTTCTATTGCATTTTAGAGGCTCATTTCATGTAAAAATCATTCATTATTGATGCGCACGAGTAAGTGATTGTTCGCAATTTCTCCCTTACAAAATAACGTCTGGTAAGCATTATTTTCTGCTGGAAGTGTGTTATGCAAATAGTGCGGCACTGCTAATTGAATTTCTAGATCAACACAAAAACCTCCCAAACAATCATCTATATCTGCGTGTAATACAGAGTAATAATACTGTAATACTAACTAAGACTTAAGCTGTTTAAAATTATATTCAAAAAGAATTGTAATATAACTAATTTTTTAGAGAAATAAATTGATTTTATTATTGTAAGGAATTATATATATATATGTATAAAAATATATATATTTTTTTAATTAAAATGTTCTTTTTTTAGCCACTAAAAAATTGTCTAATATTCATGTGAAAATATTTTGATTTTATTATTTCACATTTATGTATTTATTAGATAATACTTTTATCGGCCATAATATCAAAGCCATGTTATGCTCATTATAAAAATGTTTATATTGCATGTAAAAATGTCAAAAATTTATGAAAGCCTTAAAAGCTTAAAAGGCGATATAAAATGAAAAAACACAGGTAAATCAAGATAATATTTTATGTAATTTAAAACACAAAACAAAAACAAATTGTTATGTAATCATAAAATTATTTATACATTTTTAATGCTTCGGAACATGTAACATTTAATGTTTAACACAAAAAAATATAAAAACTTGTGCACATGTGTAAATAAAATAAATAAATAAAAAAATAAAAGTAAATACATAACACTTGTGTTGATAATTGTCAGAGTAAACACGAAGACAAATAATAAATATGTACCCAATACAAAAGACAATAGGGTGGAACAAGTTTTAGTTTTTATTTCAATAGAGTTTAATTGTCGAAGATGACAAGCTTATAACATTTTTATGCCAGTGCTAAAGTGTAGAATACTTGTATTATTAAAGAGCTGATTTGGCTTACTAACACGAAGAAAATTATGTGTTCGAATGTTACATCAACTGCTGACACTATCCTTTAAGAAAATTGTGTAAAATATATAGCTTGTCAAACTCAAACTTTAACGTTTACCAAATAAAGAATATTAAAGTTTATATGGGCCACAAAGAAATAAAATACTTAAATATTTTTAGTAAACTAGGTTTATTTTAAAATGGATTTTAGATTTATTTCCTTTCATAAGAGGAAATAACTATTCTCACAAATAAGTACTTTGAAACATGGATATAATTCCATGTGCGAATGTTTAAGTGTTTTCAAATCTGGTCAAATAATCGGTAAAAAGTTTCAAGTGTTTAGCTATCAGCTCCGACCAAATGTAGCTTGCATGCACCGCCGATGCACTTTCGTATAACAATTTAGTAAACATTAACTGTTGTTTTTTCAGTCCCTACCTAAACACTTTTAACTTTCTTTGCCTCGTTAATCCTTCGTAATTATCATATTTTGATTTATATTTCTCATTGTGACGTGTAACGTTATATAATTTTGGTACATTAATAGCATTATTACATATCAAGCAGATTATTTTATAGTTAACTTCAGAGCAAAAATACTCCAGTTCCCACTTTTCTTAGAAATTTCGATGTTCAAGAGCAATTTTTTGTTTAGTTTTAATGCCACTGAGTGTCGATGAAGACTTAATGAATAGGCTTGCAATAAATTAATAAAAACAAATACTTTCCTTATACTTTTCTCCTAAATTATTTACGACTAAATGACTATGATTTATTGCAGGATGTCGAAAAAATTTATCTTTGCTTCGTAAGTACATATGCAGGTTTTCGTTTTTTTAGTTCTTTGTCCAATCCGCGATACTACCTAAATGTATCAGTTATAAAAAATGATTCCACAGAAAAATTTTTAATTAAATTTTCGGTTTATTTTTTGTATTGTTACATCGAGTGGGCCCCAAAGTAATACGTTGTGGGCAGCAAGTTTGACATCTATGATGTGAGGCATGAGTGGTGGTTGTCCTCTGAATGCTGACTGAAGTAAAAAAAAAAAATTATGAATACTAAAAGTTATTTTTGACATCCAGAATTTGATATTTTTTTCCTTAAGAGTTAGCAATATATTATTTTTAATTGATAATTAATATTATAATTAATTACTTATCTAAACGCTCGATATCTGTAGTTTATTTTATGGTTAAAACAACCTGCATACACAGGTTTAATATAAATATTTAAAAATCAATGCCTATATTTTGTATGCTTGTATATGGAGTATTTACAAAGTGTACACAGTCGAATTCAGTTATAAGAAAACGTAAAAAATGGTATTTGTTATAAACGGAATTTTCTATTAAAAGGATTTCCGATAAATGCAAGATTATTTCGTTTAAACAAACTCTTAAAATATTCTGACAAAGTTAACAGACAAATTATTGTATAAAATATTTTAGCAATAATTGAACATTCTTGACTAAAGAAATACTTTTGAAAATGTAGGTATGAATAAAATAAAAAAAAAATTAACCGGTGCTAAAATTTTTTTGTAGTCGATAAACTCATAATACCCGTATTTACAATTAAGCGGAGTTATTTTTATACAATTTTGTGCTTTTTAACTCAAAACCTGTTTCTTGTAAGCAGTTTTTCGTAAAATCGGATATTCTTTTAAACGAAGTTGAATACCTTTGAATGTAACAGAAAACAAAAGTAAATACATTTATTTTGCTTGCAACCGATTTTTTCTCTTAAGCGGTGTGCTAAAATCCGAATTCGATTGTACAATATTCTCAATTTGTTTATTGTTTACCTTTCTGAATATAATAAATCAATAAAACATCTTTGTTATCACAGAAAAAAGTTTTCATGGTGAGCTGCGCACAGTGTCAGTAGTGTATTCGTTATTTTGTTATTTTGTCTCTGCTGTACAGTGATGTAGCCAGCGTGGTCTAATGGTTAGTGCGTAGGCTTACTAAGACCACGGGATCTTCGGTTCAAATCTCAGCTTGGACATCTTCAAAAAAAAAAATAAATAAATATGAAAAAATATTTCTTTCGGCGGCTACCTCTCAGCAGTCTTCTGGCAAAAGCTCTGAGAGTAACTGATTGCTATTAACAAGCTTCTCTGTCACTAGGACTTTACACAAACGACATGAGTTATGCTGTAATGCTATCCCATAATCCTGAAACAGGGTTGTAATGGCCAATTATTGTGTAGGCAGGTATATCTAGTCGGTCTTTCTTTTTAATTGTAGCAATAAACATGTAGTCGCCGTGGTCCAGTGGTTAGTGTGTTGGCTTACTAAGACATGAGACCTGGGTTCGACACCCAGCTCCGACATCTTAAAAAAAAATAAATATGAAAAAAATATTTCTTTCGGCGGCTACCTCTCAGCAGTCTTCTGGCAAAAGCTCTGAGCTTGTCAAGTCTGTCATTCGGAGTCGACATAAAACTGTAGGTCCCGGTACTCATGGATAAAAATTAACACACACAACATGAGTGCTCCTCACACAGTCCATAATGCTGACACAGGGTTGTAAAGGCCAGTTATGTATGTATGTATGTAATAAACACAACATGAGTACTGCGAGAAGCTAGGCCGTAATCCTGACACAGGGTTGTAAAGGCCAGTTATGTATGTATGTTTATTACATGTTGTGTGTGTCAATTTTTATCCATGAGTACCGGGACCTACAGTTTAATGTCGACTCCGAACGACAGACTTGAGAAGCTTGTTCATGGCAATTAGTTACTCTCAGAGCTTTTGCCAGAAGACTGCTGAGAGGTAGTCGCCGAAAGAAATATTTTTTTTTTCATATTTCTTTTTTTGAAGATGTCGGAGCCTGGAGTCGAACCCAGGGCCCATGTCTTAGTAAGCCAACACACTAACCACTAGACCACGGCGGCTACGTAATAAACATGTTAACATAAAACTCGAGTATATAAAAATACATGAGCCTGTTAATATTGTTTATAAGGACAAAAGCAGTGAACAATTTGATTTGTAGTTCAAAAGTAGTGTAAATTTGTTAATAAAAAATAATTTTCTGTATTTCTTCTCTTTTAATTAATTGATTTAATTTAAGTCATTATTAAATAAATATTTTGAGTATTTGTCTTCTGATGTTTCCCTACTTTTTTGTAAAGAATGGTCAGAAATAAAATTGAGTATTTAATTAAATTAAATTTGAGTTCAAAATTTTACAAAAATATTATGTATGTAAGTATGAAATATTAAATTATGGACCCCCTAATATTACACTTATAAATTAAGGATTTAACGTATATATGTATGTGGACATTTGTAGTTGCATATTAAAAAAATAGAATAATTTGTACACAATATTCGTTTTTTATGTGTGCCTTTTAAATTTTAAAAAGGTTACAAAACATAAATGTATAACATAAATAAAATCAGCGAATGCAGTGTTAAAAACAATGGCCAGCAAATTACAAGCATTTGATAACAACAATAAACACAAACACATACTCACATAAAAACTTAAACAAATAAAAACATACAAAACAAAAATAAAAAATAAAATAAAAATAATAACAATAATGAAAGACACCAAACAAACGGATGTTAAATTAAAATCATACATGATAAAAACACACACACACAAACACACATAATTTTGTGTGTGTACAACATATGTACACTATGGGTTATTTGTACATGCATGCATATGGATTTGTATAGGAAGCAAACAAATATAAATTGTGGTTTTTATGTTTTACGCTGACAAATTTTTAGTCATTAGTTTAAATTGTGTTAAAAATTTTGTGGTTTTTATTATCGTTGTTGTTGTTGTTGCTGTTTTTGGCTCTACAATTTATCATTACTCAACACAAAAACAGATTATAACAAAAAATAGCAAAAAAAAATTATTTTAAATATTGTATAAATAATACAACGCCACACCCAAGTTGTCAAACACAGATCAGACAATTTAAGCTGCTTAAGTAGTCGTCTGCCTGCTGTAACAAAAAAATATTTTGTATCTGATTACACACTTATATATACTTATACGCTTTATAACACATGCATAAACTCATTGTAATAGTTTTTTTATTATTTTGATTTTGTATACGGCATCCTTTTTTTACCCTACCAGGCAAAGCTTAATGATTTAGCGGTTTAGTTATCAAACCAACAATTTCATAAACAAAAGAATAAAGTCATCTAATCTATGATGGCAAACATAATTAGAGGTTCATTGTTGTATTTTAAATTTTTTTAAAAAATAACTTTTGAAAAAGTAAGTGTTGTTAAATTTATTTAAAAAAAATATTTAAAAACAAAATGTTACGGAATAATATTTGACTCTATAGGTACTTTTAATTTTTTTTTAATTATAAATTTCTGTATTTTCAAAATTTTTATCAAATAAAAAGAAATTGTTTTATTAACTGAAACCTTATTCAGAGCTAATGGATTACAAGGTGTGGTCAATTATATAACAAAAGCAATAATGAAATATGTTTTAAAACTCTCAACCAGCAATACATGACTAGACAACTGATTTACAACCCACACCTAATAATCAATTCAATTTGCACAGTTTTTAATATTTTTAGAACAAGCTAAAAATATTTATTTAATTATTTACTCAACCTAAGGAATAATTTCTTTTCGGCTATTATACAAAATTAGTATTTAAATAATATCTAAATATTCAACACTAATAATCCAAGAATTCAATAATTCAAGTCTTTTTATTGGAACATGATCCAATCATCATCCATTTCTATAGAGTAAAGATGGTCGAAAAATACATAAATGAAAGACGATTAATTCTGAAAAGGATTTGCAGAAAAATACAAACTACTTGGTATGTGCCTCTGACACATATGTCAGTAGTTAATGTTACAATTTGGTATTTTGATCTTTAATAGATGGAAGAATTTAATATTTTGAAATTGTTTTTGCAAAACAGATGCAAAATAAAAATAAAAAAATTTGGCTGTGATATGTTAGAAATTTCCTTCGTTACATTGAATTGAACATCAAAATAAGCCTCAGAGGCTCATATCAGTAAAATTTGGGTTAATATTGGGAAATTTTTATTTTTTGCCAAATTATGCAAAACAGATGCAAATTAAAAGTACAAAAATTTAGTTGCATTATGTATGATACTTCCTTTGTAAGATTGAATTAAACATAAATATGTGCCTCAGAGGCTAATGTCAGTAAGATTAGGGTTAAAATAGTTTCAGAGTCAATAAAAACAACAAGAAAAATTTACACTAAGGAAATATTCATAAAAACCCTTAAGTGCTGGTCATTGACGAAGACAAAAAAGCAGAAACTATTCTGTGTTGTGTTTGACAATAACTCGATTAACTTATACATACATACACACATACATACATAATTGACCATTACAACCCAGTGTCAGGGTTATGGCCTAGATTCTCGCAGCGCTCGTGTTGTGTGAGTCAATTTTTATCAACGAGTACCGGGTCCTACAATTTAATGTCGACTCCGAACAACAGATTTGAGAAGCTTTTTCATGGCAATCAATTACTCCCAGAGCTTTTACAAGAAGACTGCTTAGAGGTAGTCGCCGAAAGAAATTATTTTTTTCTTATGTTTTTTATTTTTTTCAAGAAGTCAGCACTGAGATTTGAACCCAACGCTATCACCTTAGTAAGCCAACAAACTAACCACTAGACCACGGTGACTACACTAATTGAATTATTTTTATTTATTTTTTATTTATTTAATAGTAATAATACAATAAGCCTACAAGGCCAAAGCGTATTATATAACTAGATTCAATATTAAAAGAAAAACTAAAGTCTAATATAAAAACAAAAACAAACAAAAAATGATATATGGATATGATAATTATAATATAATTTGGTGTACATATATATATAGATATGTTCATGTGCATAAAAAAAAGGTAATCGGGAATGAAATGAAATTGTATATTTCTGAAAAGAATGTTAGGATTAATCCCTCACGATGGATAAAAAAAAATTTTTAATATATATAATAGATTTGTTGCTGAATAGGCCAACTCCGGTGAGAGCACATACAAGAAATAAAAATGATGGTCCATATTTTACACATCCCGAAAATGAGTTAAAATCCGACTCCTGAAAAGTTCACAAGATCCTGAAAAAGAGCGTAAATTCACAGGCAGAGAATTCCAACTCCTAGCCGTTGTAACTATAAAGGAGCGTTCAAAAACAGAGTATGTAATTCGGGGAATAATAACCTGGGGATTTCTTGTGGATCTTGTAAAAGAAAATTTATCAGAGAGATATTTTGGGATACGATATTTCATTATCTTATAAAAGAAAAATAAGTTTCTCAATCGAATGAAATTCTCAAAAGAACATCCAAGAAAAGTTCTCACATAGTATGATATCCGATCTCGATATGATTTACCATAAACAAATCTAACAATTCTGTTCACGATCAATTTCATTTTATCTATATTGTAGGAGAAAGTACCGGAAACAACTTCAATACAATAATTGAGATGTGATAGTAGCAATGTATGCGCCAGCATATATTTGACCTTTAGTGGAAGATGTAGACCAGAATTATAAAGTCTCCTAAGTCCATAGCTCACACGAGATGATATATAATCAATATGATCATCAAAGTTAAGAAACTGATCTAATATGACACCAAGACACTTAATAGACTGAACGTACGAAACAGAATCATCACAAATTTTAATCCTGGGGTACACAATGTTCCCACAAGGTCTCCTAAACATAATGGCCTTAGTCTTATTAGCATTAATCGTAAAAGAATTCAACGTCATCCAATCATGCAACTGTTGGAGATTAAAATTCACAACATTTTCCAGAACGTCGGAAAACTCTTTAGGTTTGCTAAATAATAGTTGAATATCATCAGCATATATAAATGGTTTTACTTGAGTCAAATCTAAACAATCCACACAGTCATTTAAATAAAGAAGAAATAAAATAGGGCCAATTATAGACCCCTGAGGAACACCGTAATAAACAGGAATAACATCCGACACTAAGTCCTGTAACTTTACAAATTGCGATCTACCACGAAGGTATGAATTCATTAATCTGCACGCCATTATCGAGAAATTATACTTTTCCATCAATTTACGAATAAGAATATTATGATCTAGGCGGTCAAATGCCTTAGACAGATCTATAGAAACCATGACGCAATCTCTATTCTCATTCAAATTTTCTCTTATGGTGTCTGTAATTCCTAATAGCATTCCAACAGAACTGTGCCTCTCCCTATATGCATACTGAGCACATGACATGAGATTTTCCCTGGAAAGATGACCCATAATTTGACTCCTTAAAATAAATTCCATTACCTTAGAAAAAGCGGGTAATATACTTATGGGCCGGTAATCCCTATTAGCCTTTGGAATAGGAACAACGCGGGCAAGTTTCCATTGGTCAGGAAAAGTAGAAGTAGTTATTATAGTATTAAACAAATGCAAAATAGGTTTCATGATGAAAGGAACAATAATTTTTATAAAATTGATAGGAATGCCATCACTACCAACACAGTTTGATTTAATCCTAGATAAAGCATGAAGTAAATCAATTTCATTTATGGTCTGGAAAGAAAAACCTCCAAGATTTCGATCAAGTAAATTAAAATCAAAGGATTGAGGAATTATATTACTAATTACAAAAGACTTATTAAGTTCATTAATGTCAGTGCATGATTTATCCAAATTTACGTGTGCTCCTCCTGACTTGTTCAAAATCTTCCAAATTTTCTTACTGTCAGCACTGTTAAACAATTTCATTTGATGCTGCCTTCGGTACTTACGTATCAAAGACTTAAGTCTGTTTCTAAGTCTGCAGTATCTAGCACGATTTTCATCGGTAATATTATTCTTAAAAGCTACGTAAGCAGAATCACGCTGGTTTTTAGCATCAATAATCTCTCGCTTATTCATCCATGGATCTTTTCTATTCTTTATCCTAAATCTTACAATAGGCACAAGGTCAAACAATTCAGATATTAATCCATGCAGAATATCTAATTTATAGTTCACGGAGTTTCCGTAGTAGAAAGAAGAAAAATCAAAAGCATCAACATGGGCTTTAATAATATCGAGATCCAAGTTCTCATACTTCCGATACTCAATGTAATTACTCTTCTGTATGAAAGATACTTTCAGTGAAATATAAATTAATGCATGATGAGAATTAAAAAATGGAACTAGACCCTGGCCAGACATTGCAATATTGGAAGTTTTATTTACAAGAAAAAAATCGATGAGAGATGTTGTATTTAAGCTAACGTTCCAATGTGTGGGTAAGGAATTGTGAACATAAGACAAACCAAGTCTATTGCACAGAGATCAAGAAAAAGAAAAAGGTTAGGTTTCTTTAGAGGAGATTGAAGCAGTTACGGTTTCAAAACCAATTGTTAAGGTAATTCACAGGTTAATATTTATAGACTGAAAAATCATATGCTGTAACACTTAAAAATGTAGTAAAATAAGTAATTTATAGTTCAAGCCTCAATAGCAGTTTTAAGTACATTTATGTGGCAAGTATTTAAAGTCTGATTATATGTACATCCTTTGCACTTTTTAGCATATAATGGCATTTAACTTTAAAAGTATTTAACTTACATATTGGTCGCTATTAAGTATTTTTATTTTTTTATAATATTTTTATTACTTTATGCCATCAGATTTTTCACTAAAGTGTTAACGCTGCATATGATTTTACCTGTAATAAAAAACAAACTGATTCTCACATACATTTGATACTGTTTTCATAAATAAATTCATTAAAAATTCAATATTTTTCAATGATATTTGTATTTTAATTTTCCAACAAAAAAAAGGAAAAAAAAACAACCACAAAAACGTATTTACATTCAATTATATTTTTATTCATATATTTGCACGGATAATAAGAAACCATTACAATTGGTAGTATCGTCAATTCAGCCACTGTTCAAATTGCCACCACTTCTTGTCAACTCATGTCATAAGTATTACCAATCATCAAAATTATTTCCATTAGTAACACTGTCATTACATATTACTTTTATATGCAAACTGATGAAAGCATATATGATATTTGAATAAATATTTACATACACGTAATACTGTAATAAGTATACAGTTACAAACATTACAATAAAATAAATGTAAAATAAAATAAAGCACAATAATATAAAAATAAATATTTGACATATCACCATAACAAATAAGCATATGAAACATATGAAATATAATTTGAATGCAAGTTAAATACAGGCGTTTTGATATAAAATGTGATGGAATTTTTTTTTATGTATGTGGCCAACATTATAAATTGGTAGTCATTGGGTGTGGTTATATTATTTATGGTTGAGAACTTAGGTAGAAGTTAACTGTATTAAGATAGAGCTATCACCAACATTCGGAGGTCTTAGGGTTCGTTGTACTCGCCGTAGTCAAAAACGGAGTTGAAGAGCAAAGTAGAAATAATATCATAATGCTTGTGTTCATTTTGATGAAAGTGTGTATATTCACTAGTCCACAAGATACTACTAAAGAACTTGAATGTCTGTTCCCAGTCAAACAGCAGCCCCTCCGTTTACCTACTTTTCAAAGAGACGAGCAACTACAGAGCAGTTATAGTATCTTCTCGATCTCTTCTCTACTTCCACATATTTTGCAAAAATAATTATTAAATAAAAAATTATGTCTGTCTGATATATAAAAAGATAAAGAAGTGGCTCATTTTTGTTTAACAAACAAACTAATGTAGAACTTTATATTGAACTGCAAACAAAGAGGAAAAAGGACTGGTATGCTGAGTTTTTACAAGATTTTCTGCAAAGCTAATAATTTAGCGGCAATTCCTCCTCTTTAGAAATGCTCTTGCAAGCTTTGAAAATCGTAGAGTATATGCCTACATTTTGCTATTGTTTTTCATTGTTTGTTATTTTTGGTATTTGCCAAAATTACCTTTCAAGTAGACATGGTGTGTTGGTCATAGGCAATACATGAGCTCGCCGGTTTGGGGTTAATCTTGTCCATACGTTGCCTATAATTTGAAATTCATATCGTTATTGAAAAACAAACCAGAGACTTGACTTGTAACGTTTAATATTGGACGATAAAAAATAGGTATGGGAATTTTTGACATACTTTAATCAGCAAATCAGGTGATTATATACCGTATTTGTTTTTATAACTTCATGAGGCGTTGACTGGTACTTTGTTCTCTTTTTTCTCTTGCCTTTTTTTAATTTTAATAGACTGCTTTTATCCTGATGAATCGTATTGCCCAGAACCCTAAAAAAACACATTTCTTATAATCCGTGGTTTGTTACCAGGAAGTGTAACTCTCAAACCAATCTCGATCTACATCAAACTGAATCAAAAGGTCACAAAAGGACCTGCAATAGAGGGAATAAGATAAGCAACCGATTCAAATTCCTTTAATGTATTAAGGATTTCTGGGTAAAAACTCTGCAAACATTATCTAACTTATAAAGAAGCTCTTTACTTAACATCACTACTACGATGCACCTTTCCAAATTCGGCCTATTAGTGAAGATAAGCGTATTATTCCTAATTTCTCCATTACTTAGCAGCATTTATGGGACAAAGAAACCATCACGAGAAAAAAAAGTATTAAGAATTCTAGAACAGCGTCTTAATCATCACCCTCAAAAGCTCGAATGTCTGTATCCTGGAATCCCGAGATGTATAAATTAAGTTAATGAAAAGTAGCATCAAGGCAGGCTAAAGATAATAGAGAGTATTTGTCTTTTAACCATGAGTGGCTTTAATGATAATTGCAATATTAGTACTTCCATCACTACTATTTTCGCCTTCTCATAATATATTTTTCAAGCACTTTCAAAGAGTACATGAATGGGAGTCATACTCTTGTGAAAGAAGGAACAACGTTTGTGTAGAACAGAGGTTACCAAAAATGTTTTGGTTGTGTATTAGTGAGTAAGAGAAAAAAAGAAGTTGAGAGAATTTTTTTGTTTACAGTCATAGAAAAATTTTAGTAATATACGCTATTTTGACATTAATTTCATCAACAAAATACATAAAGTTGTAAATGTTTGATTTATGACATGTTTTTTATATATTTGATATATATACTTATTTGCTGGGAAATAAAAAATTAATTTCTTCTTCTTAAAAAAATATTCCTTAAAAGTACAAGTATATATATAACTGGGTTCATAACCTACTAACCAAGCTTTTAATGTTTCTAAAAAAATTGATTTTTTTAACATAAAATATTTTTTGAGTGAAATCGATCAGTTTTTTGAGTAAGCCTGAAAAAAATAAAAGAGCGTAAGCAAAACGTGTGAATGCTCCCTGCACAATTGTGCTATGAAATGGTAATCACTGGTGTAGAAATTGGGTAGAGAAAAAGAGTCTATCCTGAACTAAAATGCATACAAAAACGACTTAAGTGTACTAACCGCTGTAGTGGCCTTAAATTTTTGTGTTAAAAGTATCATAATCTACATAGAACTTTAAACTACATTTGTTAAATATCTATTCTTAAAAGTTCTGTTTAAAATACAACAAAATTTATAAATTTCTTTTTTAATAAAATATATTATCCTATTTTTTATTAAAATTCATATGTATGTCACTGCCTATCATATAAGTATGCATGTAAAAGACGTGCTTTACATAACAAATAATTCTCTATAAAATTTATATTTTCTTAGCATTGAAATGAACAATACATATAAAATATTTTCAACAACATGAACAGCAATAAAATTATATTGTACTTGTGTTTGTATGTCTCTAAATATGTGTAGGTGTTGTGGCAAAGATTATTGTTTTTGAAATTCAATACAATTGTATGCATACGTACAAGTACAAATAAATGTAAAATTTATTTGATTTTTCTGTTATTGTGGTAAAAATCAGTAGGCATAGAATTTGATTTATTTCCATTCATATGGATGGCATTTTAACATATATTTGTTTGAATAGAAATGCTTTAAAAAATCTCATGTGGATTTAAACAATTATTCTCAAGGATTTCTTTGATTTTTGAGGAAACGAGGTTTTATTTTGGTTTTTTTTGTTCTTATCTTTTAAACAAAAATGTTATTGAAAAAGAAAAACTTTGTTTATATACAGATAACGTTAGAAAAAATTTAATATTTTGAAATACTAGAATTTTATTTATAAAATTTATTTCTTAATCTTTAAAACTTATCGGCAATTTTATATATCAACTAATAAAAATATTTGTAAATAAAATTCAAATCATTTTTTTTTTATCAATAACTATGTATACTATGCTTGTTTATATAGAAGAGTAATAACAAATTAATATTTAAATGATTGTTTATATATTTATAAAAAAAATTTTAACTACATTAGTACTGCATATGCAGTTAAAAATTTTAAATAAATTACCATTATAATTGTATTGACCAAAATAAGAAAACATTATCTCAAGCATTTTCATATACAATGTACTTCAATTAAAAGGCAAACAATTCTTTTAACGGAAACATAAATTGGGAAAAGTAAATGATACCAAATTACTTTTTTTATTGAATGGTCTGGAAATCCGAGTGTAAGTCAAAATAAAAGTTATAATTGTTTGAATAATTTTCGTTCACCGGAAACAACTTACAAAATTTCTTTTATAATCACAGGAAGACATCAGTTCAGTGACAAGAACAGTGACAGTCATTTGTGCGATCATATGACTGGCATTGCTGATTGAAATGCCCATCAGAAGTATCTATAATTTTCATAACAGCAATATGAAAAAACTGATGGAAATATTTGTGTACATGTGATTTTGCATCCTACTAAATATCACAGAAAAAAACTAGATTTTTAAATACAATCATTTTTATTGTATATACAATTAAAATATTATTCAATTTTGTGCTAACAACGATTTTTGTAAATACAAATACGACAATTGTAGGTTTCCTTAAGAAGAAAAAAAAATTGCAACGGTACCATGTTTTTTCAATTATTGTGGTTAACAAACTAATTGTTGAAAAGATTACGAGACTTTTGTTACATTAAAAATTCTTCTTCTTTGCTGGGATTTGAACCTGGGCTGTCGTGTGTTGTATGCAAGCGCTCAAACCACTACACCAAGTCACTCCTATCTTTTATAATGTTGTTTTTGTATAAAATATGCGCTACATAAACCAACGAATTCAACAAAAAACTTATTTAATCGTTTTTATTGAAAATGTATGGTACCGTAGTAATTTATTTTATTTTTTTGTCAAAGTTTACTTACTTACTTTACTTAAAAAGAGAAAAAAATGTAACGGTACTAACTTTTTTCAATTATTGTGGTTAACAACCCAATTGCTGGAAAAATTACAATATTTTCAATAAATATTTTTGTTAAGCTTCTTTATAAACCTCATACATTTTTGTTGTTTTTTATAATAAAGTCTTATTATTTTTTAAAGTATCGCTTAAATAATAATAATTAGCATAATTTGTTGAAAATAAATGGTAATATTTGTAATATCAAAAAAATATTTGATTGTATTTATAAAACACATATTTAAAATAAAATTTCTTATTAACAACTCACTTTGTTGATTGAATTTTGGTGATATTTTTTTGTGTGATGGCTATCGGCTATTGAACATATAAGTATGTTAGGTCACTAACAAACCAAATGAATATAGCTATCCGAATATGTATAAACCCATCAAGGCTCACGTATTCCTTTAATTTTAAAACATTTTATTATTTTTCATATTTGAATATGATATAAAACAATTTATTATTAAAATAAAAAGGTAGTTTTAACAAACTTTTGCACTTAAATAAAGCGGGAAGTTATCTTTACTTCACCACTAGCACCCTTATTCCAGTCGGATTTAAATTACTTACGAAATAAAACAAAAAATGTATATGTTTATGAGTAAAACTTAATACATAACACTTTGTTTAAACCTTACAGAAAGGTTTTGTGTTTTTCTTAAGCAACCAAACTAATTTGTTCTAAACTGCTGTCACGATTTTATTCTGTATTTTATCTGAAACTATTTTGCAACTATAAGACAATTATTAGTTTCACTCTTTTATATATGCTTTCTAATTCTACAGTGTGTGGGTACAAATATTTTGTCTGTGTTAGTTACATAGTTTTTGTAGGGTAAAGAGGAACAGATAGATATAATGCATAAAATGTAGTATTGGACAGTAGCGGTAACAAGAACATTTTAATAGCAATTTTTTCTGAAAAAAAAAATTATTTCCTGTGCTTCTTACGAATGTTTTTAAAAAATTTTTCATTTAATTGAAATTGCTTTCAACCTAAGAATCTGAAAATTTTTTTGAAAATTATGGTGTCGACAACGACACCACAAGTTTATTGAAATTAATTGAGCAAAATTTTTTATTCTGCATATGTCGCGAATATAAGTTTAACGAATTTGTTCTAGGAAAATAGTTTACTTGTCTAGATAACCTATTGTGGACCTAACAGCCGGAGGGTCTTTAAAAGTTATGGATAACATAAACAAGCTTTTAAAATATCATTGTATTTTGTTTTTACTATTTTTTATTATATAATGTTAGAGGTACGTATCTAAACATTTTTACTTTTAAAAACATGCCTTTGTATCAAAAGATCTTAGTCTTAATAAACTTGTGACTATTCTTTTAAATAACTTTAAATATAAGCTTAATATACAATATCTCTGTGATGAAATATATGTTAAATTCTGTTGTAAATTTTAAGCTTACAGCCTATAAAATTTGTTTTATCTTAAAGCAAACAAACAGTTTGGTATAATATTACACTTGTGAATATTATAGCTCATCAAAGTTCATAATTAAATATATTTTGTATTTCTTTAAAATACAGCAAAAGAAAGGCCTAGAGCAACAGTAAATTTCAGAGCTCATTATAAATTAATTATAAGTAACCACTAAAGAATTTCCTTTTGATTACTTCACACATTATCGTTTTAATCAATGATTAATATTAATAATCCCAAGTGTATATGAGAATAAATTATAATGGAAATAAGTTTGTTCACTTATTAATTAATTACTTAATTTACGATTCTTAAATAGTTTAATAATTACATTAAAATATTATGGGTTTATAAGAAACTCTATAAATTAATCTAAATATATTTTCTTTCTACGTTTACTGGAATTTTAAATGTATTTTTTTTTTTTTTATTAAAACCAATATATTTTAATTAAAAATATAACAATATTTTTTATATATAATCAACGCTGTTGCTTACAATATTCACTCTTTATTAAAATTTACAAAACAATTTACAACTACAATTAGAAGAATACGCCACTAGCAATTGTAATACTCAAGAACAAAGCTGAACCCATAGTTTAAAAAAAACAGAAACAAAATGCGCAAAAAAAATTAGTCGGCGCAAATAAATTTAATACTTCAGTGTTTAATTTTAGTTCGTTTGTGTATAGGATGCAGCATTTTTCGGTTACTATTCAAAGGATTTGATTTATGTTTGATATTAAATGACTTAAGAAACTTGTTTTTGGTCATGTGCTTATACATACAACTTTCAACTTTAGACAGTACAGTAATACCTACCACTATATTTTTACTATTCAATGATGGAATCAGAATAAGTTAGACTAATAAATTGAGCTTCAATAAAATAAATCCTTATAATATAAGCTATTGAATTGCGTAAATTCACGACTCGCTGTGGTCTAAGGGTAGTGTGTTGGCTTACTAAGACAATAGCTCAGGGTTCAAACCTCAGCTCTGACATTTAGAAAAAAGAAATAAAAAAAAAATATTTCTTATTTCGACTACCTCTTGGCTGTCTTCTGACAAAAACTCTGAGATCATGCCATGAAAAAAGCTTTTCAGTCTGTCGTTCGGAATCGATTTTAAACTTTGGGTTCCGATACTCATGGATAAAAATTGATACACACAACATGAATGCTGCCAGAAGCAAGGCCGTATTTCTGAAATAGGACGCTAATGTAATAATTATATGTGCATATGAGCATCGAGTGTCAGCTGCTGCAGTATTATTTCTTAAAGTGTTGTAAAAGTTCTTATTTATTTATGTGAAATATATCCGTTTGTATTATTGTGATTTTATAATGATATATATACTTACTTATAATTACCGTCAATATAGAAAGAACAAATATGAAAATGAATAACATCAATACGAAATATATTTATGTACGTACAAATGTATGCATAAATTTAAAAGAATACAAAGTGAAACGAAGCTAAACAATAAAAAGCATAGAGAAATATAATAATTGCTAATGTATTCTCAAAAGTACTGGTATATAGAGAAGACAGTAAAACAAAAAGTAGTTCCTAAGAAATAATTTCTGTTTTAAGGAAGGAGGAGAAGAAGGTATGCGATATCTTCTGTTACATTCGGCAGTAACACAATAAGTACTAGTCTTCCTATAGGTTATTTAAATCAAAACTACACATTGAACGCTTACTATACTGAAAATCACTACAACTGTCATACAATCGAAATAGATATTTTAGATCAAGCTGCTTTTAGTAGAATCAAGTTCTAGTACCACCATCTATTTTGGTACCGTCTTAAAATATAAACAGACCATCTAACGCTTCCAAACGCGTTAAACAGATCGCAAGCTACTTGTGTAATAATAATTTTTTATTAGAAAGGCTGACATTTTTAGGGTATACATTCGTTTAATTAGCTTTTTATAAACATAAGATTTATAAACGTTGTTCACATTGCAGCAAAATAAATGAAGAGATTAATTCCAATAGAGTATGAACTTAACTTGAATTAAAAAGATGCTCGAAAAATTATGGTTTTATGGTTAACATTTTTTTTCAAAGTTTTTCTTAAATTCTTTAATTATAATGGTTAGAGCGCTCAGACAAAAACTCAAAGGACCCAGGTTCAAATCCCAGAAGATGTGAAAAATGAAAAAGCTAGTTTGCGGTTTTTTAAAATTATAATTTAAAAATAAGAGGCTCAGCCCCTTCCCCCTCCAGGTAGACCATCTACAAGGAAAGCGCTCCCGACATTCCACTCTATTCCACCTTAACCAATGTCAACAAAATCGAATGATCAAGAAAAAAAGCGCCACCTATTGGGAAGTAGCAGGTAACAGCTAAACCTACTTAGCGAAGGCACACTCACCACACAATCAACATGCAACGATGAGACAATTGCTGTTGATCATTCAAGGGCGAAGTTATAACACTGACCTTTGAATGATCAATTCACAGCAATTTGTCTCATTCCTAAGGCGTTTAATAATAATATAATACTTAATAATAATATATGTACTTTCCTTTCCAAAATTCCAATACAATGTACAATGGTGCTACTGAATTTAAGCAAACTTTTATTTTACAAGATTGTGGTATTAAAACAGTTCCATATACATAATTTAACACAAAGCAGTAAAAATTACAAATAACTGACTCATCCTATGCCACTGTGACACATAGAGAGGGCTATAAGCATTTTAGAGTTTACATCAGTGACTGTTCAATCAGGCGAATGTTAAAATACTTCTTTTCTTTAACAAAGAAACTCAAACAACAATTTGTTAAAAAAAAATAGAACAATGAATAAAACAGAATAAATAAAATACCAATGTCTCCATACAAATATAATTTATTTAAGATGTTGCCATTCATTTAAAGAAATTAAATAAGTTTTGAGAAACAAAAAGTGCCAGTAAAAAATAAAACGCGCGTGTTGTCTTAAAACAACAGCTATATTAGAAATAACAACAACAACAATGTCTAAGAAACAAATATGGCAGAGAATTTAATTAAGTAGTTGTTTCACTTTGTTGAACATTTTCCATGTAATTCATAAAATATCTTCCTTGTTTCCTGTTTTTCATTAAGGTTTTCTTTCTATTGTATGTTTTTACTTTTTTTTTTGTTTTGTTTTGGTTTTAAAGTAATTTTGGCTTTATTGCTTTGTTTTTTTCGTAATATTTTAGTCTTTGGCAGATTTTAATCTAAAAGGATATTTGAAACAGAAGGATTTTCTATAACATAATCTAAAAGGATGATATGTTATTGAAAAGTTGCAAAACAAAATAAAATTTAAAATTAAAATTGTTATATATACAGTGACTTCCAAAACTGTTCATAAAAACATGTTTTTTAGAGTTTCTTTCAAAAAAAGTTGTACATATTGTTTAAAAAGTAAATGATACAAAACTAAGTTTAGAAATTATTTTCTTTAAAGGAAAGGAAAATTATATCGATAAATATATTGAGAACACTTTTGTTATTCTGTGAACGTTGGCTCAAATTGAGAATTTAAAACGTTATTTTCGAAATTAATGTAACCAACTTTAGGTTTGAAGACAAGCTGGTCAGACGTATCGAAAATAAATTAGTTACGCTCTGATGACAGCACTTAATGATAGTAAAACAGAAAAACAGGTACTACATCGAAAAACATTCAATAGACAATTAAATTTGGAGGACGTTCCTTAATGATATGGGGTTGTTTCCAAAGAATAACATTTGAATCTTTTTTAAAAATTGAAGCTATAATGAAGGCAGAATATTTTATTGAAAGTTTGAGTGATTCCTACATGCCTAGCCATGAATTTTTCATTTGTGAACCGGGTGTCACCTTTTTTATAAAAGACAATGATCCTGAACATATAGCCAAGGTGACCACTAAGTGGCTTTAGGAGAATAATTTTAAGTGTATGAAATTTACTCTACAATCACGGGACCTTAATCCTATAGAAAATCTACGAAGTTACTACATAAAAAATTACAAAGAGAAGTTCATTTCCGAAAAGTGACGAATAAGGAATGATCCAAAATAATTTTCTGAATTTTAATAAATAATATGCCAAAAATGCTTCAGCTTGTCAAAAAAGGTAAATTTTGTCATACCAAATATCAAAATAACGTTTATAATGCCGTAGACAGACGACAGCGTTAATGGGCACAAGTTGAGTTAATTCAAATTAACTTGGGCATTATCTCCACAAAAAATGCACAAAACCAAACTGAATTTATACTGCATTAAGCTTTTTTAATAAAATCAGCATCAACATGGCATAAAATTAGAAAATTTTTGGCTAATTATTTACTATTGGTAATTAAAATGGCTAGAAAGTAAGCAAAGTTACAAGCCTCTCGTCTCTATGGGTATAAAGCCGGCCACTCACGTAAAGTTTAAACTATCAGTTTTAACTGTTCAATTGTAACTAATAGACTTAACTGTGAACTGAGATGTACACACACGTGCAGTTCAATACTTCAGCTTTTAACATGAATTCGAACGACCAGGACGGTTTGGCCGCTCTCGATGTACTTTTCATAATTTTACAAAAAAAAAAAAAAAAACAGCTTACAGTGTTGCAAGAAGTGGTTCTTTCAACAAAATGTATCTTCCTACATTAGTTTATTAAACGAACTAAATGAAGAACCATTAGATTTCCTCAATTATTCGCGCATGATTCAATCAGTGCACCTAAAATTGCTTTCGACAAAAATTGAACTGAGAACGGTACAGTTAAACCCCTACACACGTTCAAAATAGTTGAAACTGTTAGTTAAAAATATAAAAATTTAAAATTTCTCAGTTAAACTGAACAGTTGAGTTGAACTGTCAGTTATTACTGAGTTGTACGTGAGTGGCCGGCTTAAAAGCAAGTAAAAATAGTTCACAAACAAACTAACGTTGTCTTCTGTCTACGCTACAAATGCAGAAACTGTCGTCTTCAGGGTAAAATTTTAATTTGCATTAGTATGTTCTCAATTCAAATTAATGTTGTTGTCTGTGTACGGTATAAGTCTTAATTTAAGCAAACCTTCACAAGCTAGCAAAATTATATATTTATTATTTTTCCTTTATTTTAAGAAAATAATTTCTGAGTATAGCTTTGTATTACTTATTTTGAAAACAATATGTACTAAATAATATATAAATAAAAACATTAACAAAATTTAATTATAAACAAATATAATTGAAAAAAATTCTAAATTATATGTTTTTGTGAATAATTTTGGAAGTCACTGTATATTTATTGTATAAAGCTGCGGTCACATTGGGTAAATATTTGACGAAAAAAACGTAACCAATATTTTTTTTGAAATTTTGTGTAAACATTTCTTCAAAAATTGTTTAAAAACGATATTAATAAGAAAAAATATTTTGATATATAATTACCTAAACTTTAAGAAATGAAAAATTAAAAGACAAATATTTTCATAAAATAGTGGTTACGTTTATCCAATGTGACCGTAGCTTAAGTGGTTGTTTTTTTATGGCTATAGTTTAATGTATTTGTAAGTTACAAATTCTGAGGGTCTAAAGTGAATTTAAATTAAAATCATTAAAGTTTGGATTTAAAAGGTATTAGTAAAGGGTCAGAAATAAATTTTTGTTTCTCTTTTTTTACAAAACTTTCTTTCACTAAAAAAAATTATATAATTTTGAAAGTCAGCTAAAGAAGGTGTATCACCTGCATTATTTATTTAATTTGTTTTTAAGCTATTTATGGAATATCTCGAATTCATCAGTTGTATAAGTATAAAATCAAATTGTAAAAATAAAAGTTTTGTTCGAACTTTGCTGGTATATGTTACAAATGGTCATCATAAAAATAATACATTCTTTAACCTTAAAAGGGTTTCCTTGAAATTATTTTCCTGTCTGAAGATAAATATTGGAGTTTTATGAAAATGTAGATTTACACTTTACTACTTTCTCATGTCTATTCCAAGAGAATTTTTATTATTTTTGCCTTTTTTTGTTTTTTTTCAGGGACAGTAATCATTATGAGTTTTATAATAAAAATTACACAATAATAATTATATTGTGAGTTTTAAAGATTTTCTTCAATGGTAATGATTATTTTTGAGCAATATTAATAAAAATCAGCCATAATCATTACTTTTGAGCAAAAGAAATAAAACTCAAAAATAATCATTATTTATGATTTTTATTTTTTTCGCTCAAAATAAAACTCACTTTCAATTTATGACTTTTTTTTGAGGTTTTTTACATATAAAAATTTGGTCAGAACTAATAAAAGAAAAAATATTAAGATATGCTTGTTCATTTTGTTATGTAAAATATCATTCTTTTGCCCAAAAATTAATTTTTTTTCATACATCGTATATAAAGTAAATTAAAACTGAGTTTTATTTTGAGCGAAAAAAATAAAAATTATAAATAATGATTATTTTTGAGTTTTATTTCTTTTGCTCAAAAATAATGATTATGGATGATTTTTATTAATATTACTCAAAAGTAATCTTTACCATTGAAGAAAACTTTAAAAATCAAAAATTTAGAAATCATGACGGATATGCAAAGATTGTTAAAAAATAATAATAATGGTGCAAAAAATTTTTATTTATGTCTGTTCTAAATGATTGATTTTTTTTATTTAAAAAAACGAACAATAATCATTATTTAGGGTCTCTGGTTTTTTTTTTTTTTTTTTTTGAAATATGAAGACAGAGCGGTATGTGATGAAAAACGATTTCGATATTCAAATCGTTTGTATTTTCAAAGTCATATAAAACTTATGTGTTTCAATTATTTTAAAATTTTAATAATCAAGGATGTAGTGGCAATAGTCAGTAAGGTAATGTGTAAAAATGAATTCCAAATATGCAAAGATTTGGAAGTTATAGCCACTTGTAATTTTATTCGATTTATAATACCGGAGATAGATTTTTCATTTTATATTAAGTGTCTTTTGTCTATCAGACATGTTGCTGTCAATTTGATCACTCAAAGGCCGCTGTTATATCTTCACCCTTGAATGATCGACAGCAATTGTCCCATCTGTCGTTCGATATTGATTATGAGCAGTGAGTGTCTTCACTAAGAAGATTAGCTGCTATCTTGTAAAAGGTGGCGCTGTACTCCTGATTATTAATTTTTTATGTCAATGCCAAAGGTGGAATAGAGTATAATATCAGAGAGAATTTTCTTAAGGGCGAATTTCTTAGAAGGGTGAGGGCCCGCTTTTTTTAATTATAATTTTGAAAAAAACCTAAATTTTATTTTCCATTTCTTTAATTCGTTGTGATTTGAACCTGTGCTGTTTGAGTTTTTGTGGGAGAGCTCTAACCACAATACAACAAGAAATACTTGATTCAATGAAAACTTAATTGAAAATAATTTTATTTATTTGGATTTACTTTTATTGTGTATGACTAAAAAACAAGTACCATAAATGGTACCGCCAGAATTAACTAAAATAATTTTTAAAATATTTATTAAATAATATTCTGTTTTGAAGCAAAATTTTTTATTAAAGGTTTGTTTACTTTAAAGTGTAAATTTTTTTCTCTTTACATTACAATTTTATAGTTCCAAATTATATGTATGTATACATATGTATATACAGTAGAATCTCACAAATTAAAACCACTTTGTGAACCAGGCAATTCAAATTTGTGAAAAGTTCGAATTTCTGAATATTTTTTTTAGAGAAAATTAGAAAATTATAAAAAAATAGTTATGTAAGCCTTTTGTTTAACACAAAACAATTTTTATTTACAAACATTTAATTCATTGAAAATCCTAAATTCATAGAAAAACATTCAAATAGTTTTTGACCCTGCTGTTACGTCAAGAAAAACTTAATAAATCTTAGGTACAGGGTCATTTTGGTCCATATTATTATTTTTAGTAATAATTGTCAAAATATATATATCGAGCCTTTGGTGCAAGACTGTAGTAACTCAAAATTTTAACTTTAAACATGGATACATATATGTGAAGAAGTAATGTTAAGCGCCTTATGCCAATGGGACAAAATTGCTATCAATTTGATCACTCAAAGGCCAGTGTTATACCTTAACCTTTGAATGATCCACAGCAATTGCCCCATCATGGATGTTGAATGTGAGTGATGAGCATCTTTTTTATGTAGATTAGCTATTACCTTCCCAGAAGATTGCACTGTACTCCTGATCATTTTCTTTCTTGGTGGAATAGGCTGGAAATGCCAGGTAGCGATTTCGTGAAGATGGCTTTCTTGGAGGTGGAGGCGGACCTCTTATTTTTTTTAAATTATAATTTTGGAAAAACCGCAAATTAATTTTTTGATTTTTCTCCTTCGCCGGGATTTGAACCTCGGTCCACTATGCCAATCAAATGATTATATACTACAGTGTAAAACAAAAAACAAATCGATGGCTGAATATTGTGTTTTCCAATATGATTGACATATCGTTTTATGAAATTATGGGTCGTGGGCTCCAGTGGACAAAAATCGTAAGAGCGCATAATTTTTGCTGCACTTAGCTTTATATTTTGCTCAAGACTACATGGGAGAATGATCTCTGCTCTTTACAAGTAAATTTTTAGTTGAGCTTCTTACCGAAATAAGAACATTAGCTTCTGATTGTACACCATAATCAACAAATTTATACGTAAATTCCAACGAAAGATCATTTTCTCATCATGTAGTGAGAAGATTTAATAAAAAAAAACAATAAGGGACCAAGATTCGTATCTTTTGTATTTTTTAACTTCCATTTTATTATTTTTGGTTGAAGGTTTTTCAGGAATAATAAAATATAAAGATACCTTAATAGCAAATGTTTTAAGTTAATATGTTGCACCATTTCTTAGTTAAGGCAAAAACAAACTAAAAATTTTCAAAAATGGTACAAACCTATCAGCAGGGTCAATTATTAGGTATTGAATTGGTTCTCAACATAAAATCAGTAAGTAGGTATCATGTATGAACACTCCACTTTGAATTTCAGTCATCAACTGACCAAAATTTGTACAATTATATCAAATTTCACACGTATATGACAGACTTAGACACCTATTGATTCCTCGTTTTATATTATGAAAAATTATTTGTAGTGAAAACTTGTAGCGAACCTGTGGCTCTAATTTCAGTGTATCCATTGAAATGACAGCTTCTAATTTCTAGACGGTACGAACTTGCGAGATTCTACTGTAATAATTTTTGTTTGTTGTGTTTTTATAACTTTAAAAATTTTTTACTACAAATTTAACCCGAAGGGTTATTCAACGAAGTGAAAATAAAAAAGGAAAACATATGTTTATTTTTCTTTACACCTACAAATCATAGTCTCCCCTTACATAAATTACCCCTTTTTTGTATTTTTCTTTGCCATATGGAGATAGGCTTCTTTCTATATATGCATTTCATTATTTTTGACATTTTATGGCTTAAATTTTTTTCAAGTCCTTAGAAACTCCTAACGCGTAGGCAAAATTAACCAACGTCTGTTTTCTAATCATACATAAATTAAAATGAATATTTTGTTGTTTTTCACATAAAGTGCTTTGCAATATAAACAGGCAAAAATCTTTCCAATTCGTTACACTTGGTTTGATAAGCCAATGAAACATTACCATGTTTTGCACGCCTTTACGCCACAGGCCATAAACATAATAAGTCACACTGGAGAGATTGCTCAGATAGAATTTTTTGGTTTTTTTTTTTTCGTTCTATAGAAGTCAGACACATGGGCATACACACAGGCAAGATAACACTTAGAGAAGACAATATTGAAATAAACGCCTCTATACTTTGGCTATCCTACGATTTAAATACACATTTTGTTTTTTTTTATTTCTGTTCCCCCTTTTCTCCAACTACTGATGTCAGTCGGTGTTTTATATGCCTCATTGTTTTATGCTGGCATTTCTATATATATACATATATATCTCGTTGTAGTTGTTGTTTTTCATTTCTTTGTTTTTTATTTAATCCCTAGTGAAAAATCACAACATTTCTGCCTTCGCTTAGACTAATTTTTTAAATGGTAGAGGATTTTAAAAAATTCATTCCTGTGCTTAAAAAAACAAAGAACGAAAAACGAAATCATTAAATATTTTATTTTCTATGCAGACAACAGTTTAAATTATCATTTAAGGTTTCTTGGAATATTAAAGATTTTCTTAAAAGTTTCTATATGTGTAAGTGTGTGTTTGTGTGTGTCAATTTCAGCATTTTCTTAAAATTAATTTCATTAATTGTGCGGCTTTGAAAAAATGTACTTGGCCAAAGAGAAATATATTGTTTTTTGGAATTGTTTCCATAACTTATTTGTATGGGTATATGAAATTTTATGGTTTTTGATTTTGTAATTGGCACATGTACTGTAGGCACATGCCGTGGTTGATATTCTACAATTTGGCACAAACAAAATAACTAGTACATTCAATCCTTTTTTTACTGGATTCCAAATAATACGGTCGAAAGTACTGTTGTTACCTTTTTAGAAGGACAAGTAAAACATATAACACAAACATATAACAATTTTGAAAATTTGTCAGACATATATTAAAATTTAAATTTAATTTTAGAGGTTTAAGGGGACTTTATTTTTACGTTACCTTCGAAATTGATTTAATTCTTACATAACACTTGGAGTAGTCAGATAAAGAAAACCGTATTGCAGTTACACCACTTTTTTTTAAGAAAAAAAAGTGATATTTTCAAAACACTCCGCCCTTCGAGAAGACTTGAGATATTAAAGGCTGCCCACATATCGTTCGGACACAACAAGTAATCAAAGCCGTCAAAGCAAGAATTCAACTAAATCCTCTCCCGAAATAGCAAATAATGGCCCGTGAGATGAAAATCACACAAAAGACCATGAGTCGTATATATTATTATATAAGGCTTGGGTCTTGGAGCTTTCAAACAGCGTACGGGATATTTGTTGACAAAAATAGGATAGAAAAATCCAAACCTCTTTTGGTGAACTACGCTAATAACTTCAGTACAGGAAAAGTTTAACAAACCAAATAATACGGTTTATATCCGGTCATTAAAGAAGCACCAGAACTCATTCTACGAGTCGAAAAGGGTCATCATCCAGCTGCATTCATGATTTGGTGGGGTGTCTCTTACGATTCGGTGACTGACTTGTATTTCTATTAACAAGGGGTGAAAACATTGACCAAAATTTGCCAAGAAACCGTTTTGGAAACAGTTATGAAACAATTCCCTGTTCCAAAACCAGCCTTAAACTTCCCAACAAGATTCTGCACCACCTCATATAAACAACACAGAACTGGCTTCGAAACAATTTGCTAGCTTTTATATGCTCTGAAGATTGGCCATTTGACAGCTCTGATTTGAATACTTTATATTACGAATTGTGAACGGTTTTAGAGGATATAGTCTTCCACAAAACATACCATAACACTGATTCTCTTAAGACAGCTCTGGTTCGTGCTGTAGCTAATTTTCCAAAGGATACGGTGCGTGCAGCTATTGATTACTGGCCAATGCGACTTAAGATATGTGTGAAGGCCATGGGCCGACATTTTAAATAAAATTGAGATTTTTGTATACAATTCATATCAATATAAAAAATTTGTTCCAAAACTATTCATTAGTTTTTGTTTTATAGCCCATCATATTAGTAACAGTATTTTTGTCCCTACTAAGTATATGCTATTTATTTTCGTACATGTTGTTCCCTAGCACAAAGTGTTGCTTATACATAGGATTAGGTGTATATGTTTGATAAGTTTTTCAACATGTATGTATTTGAAAAAATGCTTAAATAATTAGACAACCTATTTTTAAGCATGTCTTTTCAACAAAACACAATATGCAGTAACCTTAATAAGTTCGTTTCCATTAGATGCAGCTGGCTGTTAATTAATCACTTATTTATATTACTAAAAAATAAAATTAAACTTAAGGCATAAAAAAATTAAAACCTCGTACATATTTTAATTGAGTGTCTTCCAAAAAGGCCATAGTTTATTCCCATAAATTAGTTGCATTACTGTGTGTTATTTAAACTCAAAATTTCTTTTGCCTTATTTATTACTAGTGCTTTAATATAAACTATTAAATTTGTAATTACAAAAATATTAAGAAAAAGGATGTGCAGTTTACAAAGTACAAATCTGAAATTTTTTTTTTTTGATTTTTTACAATACATGTAGTTTTGAATATCAGCTGTAATCAACACTTTAAGGGGCTTATTTCACTAAACTTCAATGTTTATGAATTGTGTTTCATTAAAATTTTTATAACAAATGTAGCTTTTTATACTTGTAAACTACAATTACAAGTTCTTTTGTATATATTGTGATATTAATTTTCCAATTCTTATTTATTATTACTCAAAGTGCTAAAATATCCTATAAAAACACAATGTAACACATTTTGTTAATATTTCGTAAATTTTCTAAATAAAATAAAATATTTTTACAAAGTTATTTTGATAAATTAAACATTTTATGAATATACAGACTCAAACAATTGACAACGTGTTTGAATGTTTAATGCTCAAAAGCTTACAACTCCAAAATCACTTATTCGATTTTGCTCGTGGAGCACTTATTTTTGTTGATTTCTCTGATTTTTAAATATATAGGTACACAACTGTTTTTTTATGAATTTAAATTATTTTTTATGCACCAGAACAAAGTAGTTTAGGCACCTTATGTTAAAAAAATGATTCACATATTCTAACTTTATATATGTATGTACAAATATTCAATTCACAATAACTGTCGAATTTGTTAAATAAAAATATTTTATATACAAAATATTTTTAAAGCAAAATTAAATATATGGAGACAACACGACGCTAAAGGTCATGAACTGGAACAGAGCTTTATATTTCATTAACTAAACCATACAGCCTGTTCATAGGATTCGAATGGTTTTTGACATTCGTCTTTTTATACAAAAAACACTAACAAATTTGAATGCTTTTGCTGTTGTTTCTCATATAAAAAGACGAACGTCAAAAACCATTCGTGTTCTATGAACAGGCTGTTAGTCTCAATTAAAGCCTTTAAATTATTTGCTTTTTCCTGTGTTTAAAATTAAATTAAAAATCCTTTATACTTTATGAAAATATGCATGTGAATATGTAATTTAAGAGTTTAGATGCCGGCTAAACATTCGTTATTAAAGACTGAAAGTGATTTTATGTAACAAGTATTTGTAAGAAAGGCACATTTTAATATTTATTCCTAGATAAATAATGCTTTAAATTTCTGCAGGTTATTTAGCATTTCAATTTCATAATTCTTTAGAATTTATAAAGAGCTTTCCTCTTTATAAAAAGGAAGACAAATAATTTTAGATCTATCTTCCCATCCTTATGATGTCTATCAACAACCTGAGAAATTGTTATCATTAATCATTTCCCGGTGTGCAGGGTGTCATAAACTTAAATAAACCAACCAACAAAACCAAAGAACATCATCAATTTTGAAATTTAATTTGAAATAATAAAAAAAAAATCTCATATACTTCACAATAATAAATGAAGGTGGGGTACTGGTGTGAAAGTGAATAAATGACTCTGTGAGTAAATATGGTAAATGCAACATCATATTGCAATCACCACATTGTCTGTATGCTGCATAAACCCAACAAACAAATACACATGACGAGCACTGTGATAATGACGATGACGTTGACAATAATATTGTTAATGATGATAATACTATTGTTGATGATGAAATGTCACCCTAACATAAGACAAGACATAAAACATTGTCATATGTGTGAATAGATATGCAATGATATGTGAAAACAAAAACATACACATATAAGTAAAAACATACATATATAAAACATTAAAACAACCCCATAAACAAAAATGTCAAGTGCAGCAAAATAAAAATACAGCTGCATCACCGTTTAATGAGTACAAACATACGGACATGCAGACAAAAGACAATAAAACAAAATAATGAAAATATTTACAAAACAAAACCATGGCAAATATATTATGTATATATGTATGTAGATAAGAAGTTAAAATGTTGCAGTCTTATTTGTATGAAAGGTTTTAAAGATTTAACAAAATAAATTACTACAAAAACCTTTAAAGAGTTTTAGCTGTATTCGAAGTTTGGCATTAAACGATACTATTAAATTTCACTGTCACCGTAACAATTTTGGCAGAGATGATTGGTCACAGAGATCAATTTTACTTTAATAATGCCTAAGATCAGAGTATCCTGTAAAGTGCTTCGTTTAAATCAATAAAAAATTTGTTGTTATGTTTTCCTAATAAAGAGTATGAAAAAAAGTTAAGATATGATTCTAAAAATTATGAACACAAATTGAAATTGATTGCGATAGAAAAGCATATCCTGATGGTATCGCAGCGATGGTGATAGTGTATTCTCAATGATTTTATAATTAGATATTCAATACTATGCGAACCACTGTCAATATTTTAATATTTATTTTTAGGTTTTTTTAATGCATTTTGAATGGTTGGTTAAATCTATACAGAAATCAAATTAATAATTCTGAGCTTTATTTTAATGTTAAATTGGTTGTCTTTCGAAATTGAATGCGATATTTAAAATTTTAGATTTTTTCTTCTAAATACTTCGCACTTAGTAGATAAAGTTTAAGATATAGCTGCCGTGTTCATAATAAATAAAATTAATAATAATTAAATAATAAAATTAATAATTTAAATTATTAAAGGCTTACTTAGTAGTCACAGCAGACTAGTGGTTAGTGTGTTGACTTACTAAAAAAGGGCTTCGATTTCAAACCCCAGCTCTGACATATCGAAATTAAAAAGAAATATGAAAAGAATATTTCTTTCGGCGACTACCTCCCAGCAGTCTTCTGGCAAAAGCTCTGAGAGAAACTGATTGCCATTAAAAAAATCCTCTCAAATCTATCCTTCGTAGTCGACTTTAAACTATAGGTTCCGGTACTCATGACGCACAACTTGAGTGCTGCAAGGAGCTAAGCGGTAACTTTGAAACAGTGTTGTAATTGCCATTGTATGCTAAACATAGAGAAAATATCCTGATAAGCTGGTTTAGTATCAACGAAACGGCAATCGAGGCATGCTATTTCACAACAATTAATTTAAAGAATTAATTTTAATTTTAATTTTATTTAATTTTAAAGAATTAATCATAATATATTTTAAAATTTGTTTGTGGAAAATATGTTCTCATGTGAGATCTGATAGAACTGTGCTAAACTGCTGTAACAAATCCATACCTTTTCAACTCTGTAGTAAAAAAAAAACAGACAACAAAAAATTCAAAGAAAACAATTCTTTCTATGCATGTTTCTTGTTTTATTTTTTAAATAAAACAGTTTTCATACGTACCCCCATTTCTTTTATACACTACTGCATGAAGTCGTAATTTTTAGGGTAATTTTTCATCATACATGTTGGTTTTATACATGCTGCAAAGATGCCAAATCATTGTGATGCGAAAACAGAATCAAAGAACAAACTGTGATACATGATGTGGCAACAATATTTACAACCAAGCCAACACTGTGATTCAATGACATTTGTAAAAGCTTTGCATGCATAGTTCTGTTATAAATAGTTGATTTGACTTTGTCTGCCAAGTGATATTAAATCGTTTTTCACACTTTGCTACACAACCAGTAGCAGAATCAGCATCAGCACTACTAAGAATAATCATAATAACCAGATTCATTTGAAAATGGCAATTTTAATTCCTGCAACTATAAAAGCAAAGCAAATAAAAAGAATGAACATGCAATCACAAATATTATGAGCTGTAAGTTGTATTGTATCTTAACATATATCAATATGTTTTTTATACTGTTTGACAAACAAAACTAAACAAAACAAAACAACAACAAAAATCTTAAACAAAAATAAATAAAAAAATAAAACCACTATACTTGGTTGTATGCGCAGCAAAGTAGATCATAAAAAAAACATAAAAAATTGTCTCATTAATCATTTCATGGCATACCGCAGATGTGATAAAAACTCAAGGAGTATGCAGTAGAAGGGTGTTCAATAAAAATAGAAACTAGGCTATTAAATCTGTGTAATATATTAACGGTTATTAACAAAAAAGGTTAAAATATATGTTATTTAAATTTTTTTCAAAAAACATATTTTAGGTCTTACAAATTGTTATCTCTTAAGCCTTGAGGTATGATAATGGTACATATTACCTTTTACCTCTAAAAGTGAACTGTATTAGATGTAGAAAATATACATTATGAGGATATCAAGCCCTGTATTACCAAAGACATTTCAGACATTGTCTGAATGTAACGGAGTGCCATGTCAGCTCTGTTTGAGATAGCTTGTTCAACTGTAATACATATCTTTACTAGAACTACACTGCTTATTTTTTAATTGGCAGTGTTTGACTTAAGGAATGTCAGACCGTGGCTTACTGGAGGCGACTATTCCACTTGAACGACGTAAGGCGGTCAATTCTGAGTGGCAGACCACAATTTGTTTGCCTGAAGTCTTCGTAGAAATTCTAAAAGCGAACAAGAGAAGACGAATCATTGTTCTTTAGGCGAGCTCTCACATATCTGCTCAAACCAGCGCCTTTTAACTGGCAAAAACGTCAAATTGATAGGTCATCTGCCCTGGCTTGTCACCCAAAGACTTCTTTTCACGCACATCAAGAAAAAAAGCGTGGTTAATGATTCTTACCGCCAGAAGATACTGTTGAAGCGTTCAAAAACAATGTTTTGGAGGTGTCTCAATCGGAGTGGAAAAAGTGGTTAGAAAATTGGCTTGAGCGCATACAAAAGTATATAAATCATTCTGGGGAATACTTTGAAAAATAATAAAACCTTTTTGATGATAAATATTCGCATTTTCATTAATAGGCCAGATATATATGTAGCAGACCACGAATTATTAACATATTGAGCTAAGGTATTATTCTCGCATATAAAATTGAGCACTACATATTCCCAAGTCAGGCTTTTACCAATAATGAATATAAAGATTTCTCTTCTTTCCCAAGCCCAAATGAAATATAGAAGGAAGGAAAAGAAAACGTGAATTATAAAATTTTAACCAATATTCATGTGAGATATTATTGCTGATATAATTTCTGTTTTAAACTACGAAATGCACTGTGTAATGGAGTTGTAAATCGAATTGAGCTAGGGAGGGAGCTAGGCCAAAATAAATCAGTTTAATAATAATAGTACATACTATTTAGAACAGCAATTGTAAATAAGATATACAAGAATACATTTTGTATGAAACTGTAGGTTATTAAACTATTAATTTAACGTTTTATTTGAGTTTTTTATTGAATATGCTTTACAAACCCCTCAGAAAACAATGTTTGCCTAAAAAATTTTACTCAAATAGTTAATTGATCTCATAATTTTTTTAATGAAAAATTTTTTATTTACTTATTTTATTTATTTATTAAATGATGGCACAATGTAATAAAAGCTGGTTTATTAAAATCGATTTTCTATTTTTTATCTAAAGCCCCATAATTATATTTTAACTTAAATTTTTTTCACTGCTTTGTGAAACTGATTTCCTCCAACAGTACAAAATTGTTTAACTTTGCTTTAGAAAGTTATTAAAAATTCTTAGGAAAAATTGGTTTATTTCAACATGAATTTTTGTGCATTTATTTGTATTAAATTTAACACTGACATTTATTTCATTTCAAATATTAATATCAAATATATTCAAATACTCGTCCCTAATCGCTTTTAATTGCCATATGAAAATTCGTTCACCCTAATAGATACACATATACAGATACACATATTTAATCGTTCAATAAAAAATATATTACCAAAAGATTTTATCTTCGTAATAATTTTTGTTTTGAAATTTGTTACGACAATGACAAAAGTTTGACAAATCTGTTTGATTGCAATTTTTCAAATTCAGCAAAGCTGTCACAAAAAAAAAACCAAATTTAAAGTATTCTTGTTTTCATAAAACACATTTTGTATTTAAATTTAGGGAAAAAATACGTAAGTTTTAAATGGAAGACTAATGATAAAACAAGTTGTTCAATTTAAAATTAATTGCTCTTAAAATCACAAAATAAACACCAATAATATGATTGTAGTTGTTCAAGTGCAATTACAATATGATTCCTTTCAGGCAAATATTAAATTGATAGACGCTGCTCTTTTTAAATCAAACTTACTCAGTTATGAATAATTAGTCCACTTTGCTGTCTATTGGTTACCACTTTTAACCACAAATCTCATGAGTAGTTAACTGACAAATTTTAAAAACGATGATAAGTTTATAACAAAAATAATTTTTATTCTACATTTTATAACTGTGAAACTTTGAATGCTATAAAAGACAGTGTTTATTTTTATCTACGTGAGTATATTTATTGACACGGTACTTATTTGGGCATTTGTATACTAACGCTGTAGCGCATTCTTAAGATTCTTCTGGTGACGTTTATGTACAAAATCAAATCACAATGTCTACAATATCGAATTTTGTTCACCCTTACATACTCTTAAATATTTCAAATAAATACAAATTTATTGTTTTATTGTAGCATAAGCACAATGTGGGTTTTACGAGAGTTTTGTGAGTTCATCGGCACTATACTGGGAGTCAATAAAAATACTAATTCGTTACAATTATATATATTCGTACGTAGTAAACATAACCCTTCCAGCATAGTTAGTACACATAACCCTCCTTTTAAAGCCAATAGAATTACAGAGAGAAATCGATATTTAGCCGGACTGTTTGTTCATTGAACAATTTGCAAGAGTAAGTATTTACATTCATACATACATACATACATACATACACACATACATACATACCTTTCCCTGGGGGGACACTGAAACCCCTACAGGGCGCGTCCCCAGGTGGCGGATAGGGGAAAGCCTCCCAGATATGGGTGGTAGGAGGGAAATCAAATACCTCCCGCGGACCAAACAGTTGGAATGGAACCCGCCAAAAGGCATTAAGATCTAGCCCAGTACGATCTTAATTATGGTATTTCTGGAGTGAAACTATTTGGAATAGACGAACCCTGGGCCGACAGTTAATGTATTCCAGGACCTGAGTATACAGGGGTGAAACTCTGTGGAAATGGCTCCTGGGCTAATGCATTATCTGCCTCCTCCTTTTAAAACTTGGCAAGTCTCAAAGTGCGATCGAAAATCGTCATTATTAAGTTAATGGTACAGGCTCGGATGTAAATTTTCCCGACTAACGCGGATTCAGCTCTGAATCTGGTATCTCATAAGGATAGCAGATCAACTCTTGCATGGCCTCCCTCGAAGAAAGATAACCATGGAATCTAAACGCGACTGCACATTCGATTTAGACAGCGGCTTTGAGTTTGGACACGAAGACAAGATGACTACGCAACAAAATTTATTAAAGAAAACTGAAGCTAGTGGGCCCAAAAACAGCCCATTTGAAAGAAGCAATAAATTGGCACGATCACCGGTGCGGAAACTGCCACAATTAAGCTCTATGGAGAAAACCGAGCTCCTAAATACGCAGGAGAAAATAGATCCAGGTTCTGCGGTGGAAGTTGCCCAGATTATAAACAAAAGAAACTTTGAGAAGCTAGGAGAGAAAATTTCTAAGCTGGTAGATTTCTTTAAAGGAAGAAGCAATATTCACAAGGAAATTGTAGGGATGGCTAGGGAGATGCAGGTTCTCTATATGCAGATATCCAATGATGGTTCTACTAACCTACAAGGCATCTCAAGAGAGAAGTCTACCACTGATAAGGGGATAAATACTGATGCAATATTCAGTTCCCTAATGAAGGATCAAATTCAGGAAACTCCTTTGCGTAAGAGAATTGCAGATAATCTGAGCCCCAAGGGAAATAAGAAAAAGAGGAATAAAAGTGACTTGATTACCAGTCCAAAAGAGAATGTGTCTGCTGCTCCTCCCCTTGAGACCAAAACATCTGCGGAAACTGATCTAAAGGATGGGGCTAACACGCAGGCTGAGGAGTGGCGCAAAATCAGAAAGAAGCAGAGGAAGACTAAATCACAGCTACCTCATCGCTTAGTGCGACCTGATGCTTTGATTATTACGGCTAGTGGAGACAAATCCTACAGCGAGATCTTAAAACAGGTCAAAAAAGATTCTAAGCTTGTAGAGTTGGGGCAAGATGTTACGACTATACGTAAGACAGGGAAAGGTGATCTCCTACTTAAGCTTAGTAGGTCCAGTCACGAGAATGTTGAGAAATATAGAATAGCAGTTAAAGAGGTCCTTGGAGAGGCTGCAGAAGTGAAATCTCTAAAACAAGAAATTTTTCTTGAAATCAAGGACTTAGATGAAATCACTACGAAGGAGGATGTCCAAAATGCGCTTACAAATTTTGGCGATGAGTTTAAGAGTCTGCAATCATTTACTGTAAGATCTCTCAGGAGAGCATACGGAGGCACGCAGACTGCAACAATTGGTATGAGTGCACCCCTAGCGAAGACGCTTTTAGAAGCTAGGAAAATTAAAATCGGATGGGTGGTCTGTCGCATTAGGCAGAAGGCTCCTGGGAAGTGTTTCAGATGTCTTCAATATGGACATAAGGCTGAAAAATGTCAAAGTACACGCGACTTCAGCAATTGTTGCTTTAAGTGTGGAGAAAGTGGACACAAGATGAGAGTATGTCCCAGTAAACATTCGATGTGTCTTATATGCAGTGGCAATGGGGATGGAAATATTCACCGTACAGGATCATCCAGCTGTCCTAAATACAGGGAGGCGCTTGAACGGCAGACATATCGATTATGAAGTTTTTGCAATTAAATTTAAAACATTGTGATGCGGCTCAGTCACTGCTGAGGCAAAGTGTAGTGGACTTGGATATAGACGTGGCATTTCTCAATGAGCCATATAAAACCGAGGTATCCCCAGACTGGACAACTGATTCTACACATGGATCAGCTATATGGTCAACCAAAGGTACTCCGCTGAGTCGGACATTAATGGGCAGGAGTGATGGTTTTGCCCGTGCAACGTTAGGAGGTATTACAATGTACTGCTGTTATATTCCTCCAAGATATTCTTTGGACGAGTTTAAATCAATCCTGGACCATCTAGTTGCTGATGCTCAGGGACGAAGGGAGTTTTTAATAGCTGGCGATTTTAATGCGTGGGCAAAAGAGTGGGGATGTCGAAATACAAACGCTAGAGGAAAGGTCTTACTGGAATCATTTGCTGCGTTGGATGTATGCTTACTGAATGTTGGAAATAACCCAACGTTTATAGGACATGGAGGTAGTTCAATCATAGATATAGCCTTTGTTAGTCCGGACCTACTGCATCGTACATCCTGGAAATTGGTTAACATCTATACGCATAGTGACCATCTTGCTATTGTCATGGAGGTAATGGATAGTCATGAAATAGTGGCTTCACGAAATCATAATAGAGTGGTTGGCTGGAAAACGAATATTTTTGATAAGGATATGTTTGTTTTATGTATGGAAGATGTAAAACTGGAAGGTAGTGCAGAACAAATGGCAAAGCAACTGATTGACTCCGTCACTTACGCGTGCAATATGTCAATGGAGAAAAGAAAACCAGGTATGAATAAAAATTCTGTTTATTGGTGGAATACACGTATTGCTGAAATTAGGAAAGAATGTATTCGAGCAAGACGTAGATATATTCGAACCCGTGGTAGAGCTGAAAATGAAGAATATCATGCGATATATAGAAGAAGAAAAAAGGAACTGAAGTTAGCTATTCGACAAAGCAAGCGGTCCTGTTTTCTAGACGTATGCGATGAACTTGAGAATAATCCCTTTGGGTTGGCGTATAAGATAGTAACGAAAAAGTTAAAAACAGCCAGGTCATCTTCTCCAAATGACGCCAGTGTATTGAATGAGATAGTATCTCATTTATTTCCTCAACAGAGTAGGCCATCATGGCTAAACAACACTACAACGTTAGAAGAAACCTTTTCTCCGGTAACTTGCGAAGAAGTTCTGGAAATTTGCAAAAGGCTAAGGATAAATAAAGCCCCAGGACTGGATGGAATACCAAACCTTGTTGTGAAGGAGGCTGTATATTGTTGTGCTGATGAGGTACTAAGGCTGATAAACTGTTGCCTAAAAGAAGGAAAATTTCCGACCATGTGGAAACGGCAAAGACTTGTTCTGCTTCCAAAAGAAAAGAAACCTTTGGATGAGCCATCTTCTTACCGACCGCTTTGTATGATAGATACATTTGGCAAGCTTCTAGAGAGTGTTATTTGTGTTAGACTCCAGGAGAGTGTAGATATAGCTGGTGGCCTCTCTGAGACACAATTTGGATTTAGGAAGGCACGCTCTACTGTGGATGCGATAAGCTTGGTTGTGGAAACAGCCAAGAGAGTAACTCGGCGTAGACCTTACGGAAATTCATACTGCGTGGTCGTAACCCTTGATGTTAAAAATGCATTTAATACAGCGAATTGGAAAAAGATAATACTCAGTCTTCAGCGACTAAACATACCACGCTATTTGATCGCTATAATTCAGGACTATTTTCGTCAGCGGGTACTTATCTATGACACTGATGGTGGCTCAAAACAATACCATGTTACCGGAGGAGTGCCACAGGGTTCTGTTTTAGGACCCTTATTATGGAATATTATGTATGATGGCATATTACGGCTCCAGTTACCCAGTACGGTCAAGATTGTTGGTTTTGCGGATGATATAGCGCTTGTGGTAGTGGCAGATAATATCGGGGAAGCCGAAGCGACAACTAATTGCAGTGTGCAAATTGTAAAGGAATGGTTGGCCTCCAATGGTCTTGCTCTAGCGGAACATAAAACTGAAGCTATCTTAATTACTAGCCGGAAAGTTAAGGAATATATAAATATACGAGTTGGTGACTGTACAATTACGAGTAAGGATACTCTAAAGTACTTAGGAGTAGTGATTGATAACCGGTTGTCCTTTAAACATCATATTGAATATGTGGAAGAAAAGGCAAGTAAAACATGTAAGGCGCTTGCCAGAATAATGCCTAATACAAGAGGACCAAAATTTCTTAGACGGAAAATGCTAGCAGCGGTAGTCGTAAGCATAATTCTCTATGCTGCTCCGATTTGGGCAGATTGCTTGAAATACAAATCTTATCGCAATAAAATAGGATCAGTATATAGACTTACCGCCTTGAGAGTATGCTGTGCCTACAGGACCGTCTCCGATGAGGCAGCATTTGTAATTTCGGGTATGATCCCAGTTGACATTTTGGCCAGAGAGTCTAGGATGGTGCATAGCAAAGAGTATACACCAGCCGAGGCAAGGGACAAAAGTATACAAGATTGGCAGAGAAGGTGGTCGAACACAACCAAGGGGCGGTGGACATATAATCTGATTCCTAATTTGAATGAGTGGCTTAAACGCGACCATGGTGATATAGACTATTACCTGTGTCAATTTTTGACTGGTCATGGACCATACAAACAATATTTACATCGCTTTGGACTTTGTAGTTCACCGCTCTGTCCACATTGCGATTGTGCTGTACAGGATGCCAGGCATGTGTTTTTCGAGTGCCGAAGATATGGAGTGTTTAGAGGTAATCTGGAAAGGGAAATTGGCCTAATGGTTGGAATGGAGAATATCATGAATCTTATGATGTCCTCGGAAGTACTATGGAACAAGATTACTACATATGTGAAATTGGTTCTTAAGGAACTTTGTAGGCTTTCTCAGACTGTAGAATAAATACAGTTATGCTCGATCCAATGAAGAAATGCTTGACGGCGGTACCATTGGACTGAGTTGGTGTATTGAGGTGTTTTAACGGGTTAAAGTCCCGTACAACGTCTTTCGATGATTTCACCTCGTTAAAAAAAAAAAAAAAAAAAAAAAAAAAAAAAAAAAAAAAAAAAAAAAAAACATACATACATACATACATACATACATACATACATACATACATACATACATACATACATACATACATACATACACACATACATACATACATACATACATACATACATACATACATACATACATACATACATACATACATACATACATACATACATACATACATACATACATACATACATACATACATACATACATAATTGGCCATTACAACCCTGTGTCAGTGTTACGGCCTTGCTTCTCGCAGCACGCATGTTGTGTGTGTTAATTTTTATCCATGAGTACCGGGACCTACAGTTTAAAGTCGACTACGAACGACAAATTTAAGGAGCTTTTTCATGGCAATCAATTACTCACAGAGCTTTTGCCAGAAGACTGCTGAGAGTTAGTCGCTGAATGAAATAATTTTTTCATACTATTTCGTTTTTCGACGCTATCGTCGTAGTAATCCAACACACTAACCACTAGTCAACGAGGACTACAGTAAGTATTTACTGTAAATAAAATAAAGCAAATAGAATATCCACAAATAATAGTATCAGTTTCCTTCTTCCCATAACCGTTATGTGTTTAAGATGTTATATAAACCATTGCGGTAGACCTCGTTTTTTTTTTTTTTTTGTAGATTTTTAAAATATTGCCTTATTTTCATAGCACGATATTTCTAACATTACTGTAGTGTGTAGTGGTTAGAGCACTCGCTGACACCATCATTCAATCAAAAAAAAAAAAATTGTGCGGCGTTTTAAAGTTTTAAATTAAATAAAGTCCAAGAAGTCCATCCCTAAGGAAGCCGCCCCTTGCCATTGCACTCTAACCACCTTTGAGCTTTCAAATGAATGATGAGGAGAAAGCATCACTGGGTAAACGGACAGAACTAAAAGGCAAAGAACAAAAACTATCCAGGATTCTCAATACTTCACAACAAAATAAAAATTAACATCAATAGATGAAGCAATTGCTGTCGACCACTTCAAGTCTGAAGGTACAATACTAGTCTTTGAGTGATCAACTGACAGCAAATTGTCCCATATAAGGGACTCATGTGCAGGATTATTTTTTATTTTTTTTTATTTTTATACACTCATCTGAACAATTTGTATTCAAGTGATCTTTGTTTTTTTATTACCCATCAGTACTAAGCATGGAATTTAGATTATAATAAATTTTTCTAAAGATTTTTTATGAATAAAAGTATACTAAGATTAACAGATAAACTTAAAACAGTGCAACAAATTTCACTTCTTATTGATCTTTAGAAATCAAATAATATGAATCGTTGACATTGCTTTTATGAGCATGAGAACTTTTAAAGAATAGTTAATATTTCATGCGGTGTTTCACATTGAACTTTACTTAATAGACAAAATATTATAAAGTCCATCAGCTCCTAATCTAATTTCAGATTTTTATTTTATAAATTCTTTTTATATTTTATATGTTTTTATGTACAACGTTCTTATATGCATATGTTATATATATTTCAACTTGAAAGGTTGTAAAATAACAATTTACAACATATTAAGTACTCGTAAACTGCTACAGTGGTTATAACAAAGGATAGACTAAAACATCTTCTGTGATACCAGCTGTACAAATACAAGAAACAAAAAATTAATTGTCTTTTATTTATTGAGTTGATTAACATCGTAAATGCATCAGCAATTTGTAATTGTATTTACAAGTACCGACACGTGTACAAGTTCAACACACGTACGCTCTTACCCAGGTGCAGACCATAAATTTAAATTGAAACAGTATTTTAATTGCATAAGAGTGTGTTTTATGTTACATTATATGCGTTTGTATATACTCGTTCTATTCAGTTAGAAAATTTTTATTTATAGATTAACAGTTAAAATTTTTTTAAAAATTCTGATACAATCAATCGAAAAAAATAAAAGAAGTAAACGATCTAGAATTCAACATATTTCTCATTCAGAAAAATAATTATGAAAACATTAAATATTATTTGGAGTTGACTTGATTTTCTCTTGAAATATTAAAACATATTTATATACTTCTTGCATATAATAATTTTTCAATACTCACAATATTTTATCGTAATAAATATGTAAATAAAAAATTTTATTAATAATACAATATAAAACTAATAACAATTTATTTAAGACATATTAGGCAAATATTTAAAAAAATGTGTGACTACTATTTTACGGAAGTATTATGGAAAAAGACATTATTTCTAGAACACACTACTAATGTTGGAATTCTAAAAGAATATTTTGAGTAAATAGAGTTTACAGATTAAACTTGCAGTTAAGCGAACTTTCTTTGCTTAACATTGGATCAAAGTTTACATTTGTTGGTCCGACATATAAAAGTATTTTTGATTACCGTCTTACAGAATTCTTTTATTTAGTTTTATTTATTAAAGTTGTATGGATTTAATTATTGTGAGAGATTTAAACAATCTAGTTAAAACGTTTATGGGCAATTTTATTTAAAGTGACTAATGCCCAATTGTAACTAACCGAAAAGTAGTATATTTTTAAATGGTTTAAAGTAAATGAGAGTTTGTCACAGTGATATCGTTGTTTTTATATATGTAAGAAAATTTTCTACAAAATTTTTCTAGGCCTTCTTTGCACACTTCAGTTCTTTGTTTATTATTGTTCACACAAACACAAAAACAGCTGTTTATGTACGTTTATTATGTTACGCCGATCCATCGGCTTCCCTCCAAAGGTAAACAAATGAAATTGAACGAAACTCAAAGAAACTTTTAGCTAACCTAAGCTTATTATTTTTGGGCCTTTAACCATATGTTTCTTATACTAAGAATTTATCTCGTTAAGATGTTTATTATCAAACACAAAAATTAGGAAATCTTTGTATTATAGTTAAAGAAAAGCAAATTTTGGTTCTAAAACTAAATTTTAATACAACGTATTTAGAGCTGTGATTTCGGTAAACATTTCATTTCATTGCAATGCTTATACTTTGCCATTATATAAAAAATACAACTTCATATATATCAAGGCCTCTATTGTTGGTTATAGCAGTTGTTCTTTTAGAGGTATTTTTCAAGAATATTTTTGAAATTTGGAAATTTCAATGTTGGGAGACTCGCGTGAACTTAATTTCTGACAAAGACATACAAAAAGGAAAAAAAATCTAATGACGTCAAATCACATGATATTAATGCTCAATTGGCGGTCCAAATCGAGAAGTTACATATGTACATACATAATTGGCCATTACAAAAACAGTTTCACTCATGTTGTGTGTGGTAATTTTTATTCATGGGTACCGAGACCTACAGTTTAAAGTCGATTCCGAATAACACAGCCAGAAGACTGCTAAGAGATAGTCGCTAAAAGCAATATTTTTTTCATATTTATTTTTGAAGAAATCAGAACTGAGATTTGAAACCGGAGGGAGCTATTGTCTTAGTAAACCAGCACACTAACCACCAGCACTAGACCACGACGAGTCGAGAAGTTAAGTGATTCAAAAGGTAGATAGGTAGGTAGGTCAAATGTCTAGTCAACTAAAAACTAATTAACTACAATTAGCACAAAGTGCCGATTTGAAACCATTGTAGTACCAAAGTAACGATTCAATAACGTCATACAAAAATGGTGTTGTTTTATTGCTTGTAGCAGCATTTTATATACCATTAACTTCTTTCATATACCATTAATACAAAAAGGTTATCGTATAGTCTTCTTCTTTGAATTAACTTTAAAGTTGTTTTTAACGTCACATAAGGTGATTTCGCTAGTACATTAGCTGTTAAGATTTTTTGAACTTCAAATTGTATGAGTTATTTTTCGAGGATTATCAGATATATTGTATGTTCTCAATGAAATAGATATTAACAATTTTACCACTATTCTTATTTGCTTTGATTTTAATTTCAAAACAATCACTATTTTTTAAGGTATTACTGGTTTAGTAAAAAATAATAAAATAGAAAAATATGAAAAATCCGTTTCTAATCATTACGTTAGACTTTGAAGATATTTCAAATATAGATTTCTGTCATACTCAACAAAAAGTATCATTTAAGTCTTCTGCATATCTGTTGCACATTGTATTTTTATTTAATTACAACACATATTTTTATTTCCTCCAGGAAGGAGGGAGATATTTTATTTTATTTTATTACAAAAGTCAATATATGATATTACAAACATCAGCAAACATCTTAATTAAGTCTCTGATTAGTAGTATAAAAATTCAATGGCTGTATAACACACCCGTTTATATTTTTCTTTGTTTATATTGTGCTCCAGTATTATTTAATTTTGCGCAGTAGCAGTATATTATACAAATTTTAGTCTTAATCTTAAATATTTTCTTTTACTTGTCATTTTATAAAAACGAATGTGTCTACAGCACTCTGGTGACATTTAGCTAAATAAAGTTTATGTTCTATCAGAAATATTTAATATGCATTTCAAACTCAAAATATGACTATAAACATTTAAATACGATTTATGACATGTGTAAGACTTTTTGCGCTCCCTAATTTTCAAATTTTTTATGTTAATTTTTCTCTGTTTTTTATTTCTCATGTTTTTAATATTTATTTATTAGGAGGGTGCAAAATTCTACGACGCGCGACATTTGATTTATGTGTTAAACACTTGCTATAGGGGACGCTTATGGTAGACTGAATGTAGAAAAACGGAAAAAGGGGATTTGTGTAGTAAAAAGAATACAAAAATTCATATTTATATATAGCAAAAACAATTGTTTAATCAATTTTTTTTTATAATTTATGAACACAAAATTGTTTAGTCGATTTATTTATATGAATTATGTTTGTTTTAGATGATATTTAAAAATTATAATTTTTGTTATTAAAAAAAGGAAAGGTTTTCAATTAATAATTGACATTTTCTTCTTTAATTAAATTTTTATTGTTAGAAAGTGTCAGTTAAAAAACTTCAAAGTAAGTAATTTTCTATTTTTACACTGTTTTTAATTAATCTCAAAGTTTCGAGATTTTAATATTTCTTCGTAAAATTTTAGGAAAAAAACAAACAAAAAATAAATAAGGAAAAGGAGAAAAATAATGATAAAAGAAGCGTAACAAATAGCACAGAAGTAAATCACCCCAATTTATTTTGCCATATAATCGCTATCATTTGATCTTCAGCCTGCTTTAATTTTGTAAATGACAACGCATCACAATGACTTTTTGTTCTGTACTTGTCATCATAATGAGTTAAGGGGTTGTATTTTGTTTGTGTAAATGCCTGAAACACCTAAAATTATCGATTTTTCGTACAGTTTTTGTAGTAGAGATCGAAGAAAGCAATTTTGAACAAATGTTACATGATTGTTTTTGCATTAGGAAATCTGTTCAAAAACACGTACATTAAGGTTAATATTCAAAAAAAAAAGAAGGAGCTGAAAATTGGCTAGGTCTCTCCGTATGACTTAATGCCTACTATTAACATATCATTTATTTACATTAGTGCATGCAGTACGATAAGGTATTCAGAGATATTGTGTTTAATTTAATTCTAATATATAAAAAATTTCTATGTTTTTTCCCATCCGATGTATCGTAAATTCACATCGATGTTTCGTTTTATTATATTTAAAACATTGATGTTTTCGATATTCCTTATTATATCATTCTTTGTATTAAAGGCATACACACTTTAAGAAGATTTCGTTTAAAAGTTAAACCAGATTTAAAACAATCGAAGGCTTTACACAAACTCTCGGATTTGATACGGAACTGGCATGTATTTTTAAATATTTCTGGAAAAGAGCAGTATGTAATCAGTCTTTTCAAAACAAAACACTTACGATTTTTTTTAAGTTGTAATATCGTGAATATGGATATTTCACTATATTTGCTATTAAAAAAGACACTTAACGAAGTGATCGAAAAAAAACTAAAACTGTTTGAGTACTCTATGGACCTCCACGAAGCAGAACCCCTGCATTCTTTTGGTGTGGCACTGTGTAATTATTCTGGAATAAAATGAAAATTTGTTGGAAAGTGTGACAAAGATCATACGTTTCAGCTGAAACGATTCTTTAACCGAAAAATCGTATATAATCAATATTTGATCGCACGTCGTATCAGTAACACCCTGGAAGAGCAAGTAAACAAAGACAGTTACTAATAGAAAACAAAGCTGTGTATATGTACATATGTATATGTTCAATGCCAGACTTACATTACATCAGTTTATAGGCAATATTTTCTTCCAAATTCCATATTGCAGCATATTCATAATTTTCGTTATTGTCTCAAGTGAAGTAGTAAAATATTTATTAATATAAACTGATATAAAGAGTATCTTGAAGCCGAATTTGATCGCCTTAAATTGGTTTGCCTTTATTCATTAAATCATTTTGAATGTGAAACAAATTAAAATTTGCACATTTGTTCATTAATTAGTTAACATTATCATATGAAACTTATTTCATCAAGCTCCATGAAAAAATGATTATTATTTTAACGAGAAAAAAAAACATAAACAAAAGAATACTTATTCAGTTCAGTTTACATTTTTAAATGCATTGCAATGTAACTAAAACAAAGCAAAGGGTATGCCAAAAAGGCAATTTTTTGTTACTATTAATTTTTGGTTTTAACAAACATAAATATTTATGAGATAACATTGAACGTTTATATTGAAGTACTCTTTAAAAAGCGAATATTATGTTAATAAAAAAATTTCCTTTGATGTAGTAAGAGCAGGTTGCGCTATTAAAATAAAGCCGAGATAGGCGAATGGGTAAGAACCTTACATATACATATGATTTTTAAGTTAAACGTTTTTTTTTTTAATTAAATCTTTTTCGAAATTACTATTTATAAGAAATTTCTACTATTTACTAATGTGGTAGTCGCCGCGGTCAAGTGGTTAGTCTGTTGGCTTACTAAGACGATAGTGCCGGGTTCAAATCTCAGCTCTGACATCTTGAAAAAAGAAATAAGAAGAAATTATTTCTTTCGGCAACTACCTCTCAGCAGTCTTCTCGGAAAAGCTCTGGGAGTAATTGATTGCCATGAGTTTCTCAAATCTGTCGTTCGGAGTCGACTTTAAACTGTACATCCCAGTACTCATGAATAAAATTAACACAACATGACATGAGTGCTGCGAAAAGCTAGGCCGTAACCCTGACACAGGGTTTTAATGGCCAATTATGTATGTATGTACTAATCTGGTAACAAAAATTTTGTGATAAACGCTAACGATGAACTATGTTGTCTTCTATTACTTGTTAACTGTTGTTTTAGGAGATCACAAGTGAATTTTGACATACACACGTATGTTTTCAACTTCGAGCGATTCCAATTACGAAAATGTTAAACAAGAAAAAATGGAAACTGTCAAAGGTAAAAGACAGTTCCTCCTGAACCTACGCGTTATGCTATTTGAAGAACAGACAGCACAAATAATCATTTATGATGCTTATGCCAAATGACATAATTAAGTTAGTTATTGATATGGCTAATCTACAGGGTAATTTAATTTTTTGCATATGATTTAGCATTTATATTACTCAACCACTACATTGAGGTCAATTAGTATTTGGAAATAATTTGATTTCTTGCGACGATATCACTATTCAAGCATATTCTGGACTTCTTTTGTTAGCTGGTGTATATTGCTCATGTGGTGAAATCATAGAGTTTAAGAGTTGTTGGCATACCGGATTTTTGCAATGCATGTAATAAAAATGTGCTGTTCGCAGTTTTTTTATCAATCTGAAACACAGCAAGCACGATGGTCTTTTGGCAGAGGATGCGTTCTCACTCGCGGGCCTTACGGTTTGTTTCAGGAACAGATGTGCTGAGGATCTCGGGTCTTAAAAGAAATTTAAATATGAAGAAGGGGTTTCGCATAGTGCCTATTACCGGGCCTTCACTACTCACCGTGACTCAGTTGTGTGCACGAGGTCTACCAGTGGCCGGCGGAACTGTCGACCAAATTTTACAGTCCTTTACCGATGCAGTTGACTTCTACGAACTTGACAAACTTTGTTTGTTTGCAGGTATGTAGCTGCAGGCCCGCCCATATATGACCGTCCAGTCCATGCCGCATCCTCTGCCAAAAGACCATCGTGCTTGCTGTGTTTTAAGTTTTTTTTTTTATTTTTTTTATTTTGAGACCAATACTCAGGGGAAAGCCCCTACTAAATGCTGTGCATTGTATTGGAATTTTAGAAAGGACAGTACATATATTACAATTAATTATATTATTATTAAGCGTCTTAGGAATGAGATAAATTGCTGTGAATTGATCATTCAAAGGACAGTGCTATACCTTCACCCTTGTATGATCGATAGCAATTGTCTCATCGTTGCATGCATTGCAAAAATCCGATATGCCAACAACTCTCAAATGCCAGGTACTTCTGCGTTAAATGCCGTAAATAAAATTTCTTTGTACACATATTAATAATAAAATGCTGTTAATAGATAACTAAGATGTATAAAAATGCGTTTTTAATGTTCATTTTGTGGTTTTGTAGCATAAAATGCATTTATACACACTTTTACGACACCTGTCTATGCATTTCCATACAAATCCCATATAGGAATGCACAGATCTGGTTATGCCATTTAGCGACAAAAAATCCTCATACCTACAAGGGTTAACATGTGATAACCTTTTACTTCCAACGAATTGTGTATTGAGTTACTGAAAAGAAATATTGCTATGGTGGGAACTATACGAAAAAATATAACAATTGCCAGAAAATTATGCACATTTTCTCTTTGACAATGAGAATAAAACTACAATACATGAAAAAAATCGATTTGTTTATCTTCCTAGAACATTTCACCATAGCAAGGAAATTAAAGCTGATACCTAAGAGCCCGAAAGAATAATTCACTTTTACAATTATACGAAATCCGGAGTTGATACATTTGACCAACTGATAAGAACATGCACTTGTAAGAGGCGACCTAATCAATGGTCTCAGGCACAATGTTTTAACCTTTTAAATATTTATATCAGCCTATAATACATACATACATACATAACTGGCCTTTACAAACCTGTGTCAGGAATACGGCCTAGCTCCTCGCAGCACTCATGTTGTGTGTGTAAGTTTTTATCCATGAGTACCGGGATATACAGTTTAATGTCGAATCCGAACGACAGACTTGAGAAGCTTGTTCATGTCAATTAATTACTCTCAGAGCTTTTGCCAGAAGACTGCTGAGAGATAGTCGCCGAAAGAAATATTTTTTTTCATATATTTTTTTTAAGATGTCGGAGCTGGCTGTCGAACCCAGGGCTCATGTCTTAGTATGCCAATACACTAACCACTAGACCACGGCATATAATGCCTATACAATTTTCTTAAAGATCAATCTGGACTAGAGTCTAAATAAGAAATGTAAGCGACGTATTCTTTTTGGAAAAATTTGTTTTGAGTCTAATAGGCCGAGAAATATAACGCAGAACGAATTTATTACAAAGTAGTCATGCTAAAGCATTTCTCAAAAATATTTAAAGAACCCAAGCTACTGATCCACATATAAACAACTTGAAAAGGGCAATATTAAGTAGAAAAGTTTAATAGAAACAGCGCATTAAAAACGATTAAACATAAAAATATTTTATTTTTAATATTTATAACATTGCTCTTTGCCAAAGTTTGGTGTAACATTCACTCCAAGTCGACGTATCCTTTATTAATTTTTTTATATCATATTACTTTTACTCTTTTATATACCCTCTTAAATTTCATAGCTGAATGTCAGCTATATATGTTGCAGTGGTAAAAAAAATCTATATTTTGTATAGATCTTTTTATGACTATAAATTTAAAATATTTTCTAGATGTGCGGTTATGCTTTTGAGTTTATGGCAAATTAAATTTAGTTTTTATTTGAATGCGTTCAAGAGATGTTGTATTTACAGCAATATTGTTGCCTTTTCCGTAATGTAATATTATTGGTGGTTGACTTTTTAATTTCTTAAAATGCATACATACATATGTATGTGAATTGTGTTAGTGTCAGTATGGCATGCCTGTTTATTCATGTCGATTTAAAATTGCAATTCAAAAAATTTGATTATAATGCTTGAATAATTTTCAATTAAAATAGTTTAGAATTAATAAAATAAAGTGTAATGAATAAACAAAATTTAAAATTAAATACACATAAAATGTTTATACATATAATTTCAGGTACATAAATACATTACATATGCAAAATAAATAATTAATAATACAAAATTTTATACCCAGCAAACAATAAAACTATAAGTACAAAAAAAAATTGTATCTTCTATTATATTCCAAAGCTATTTTACATAAATTTTAAACAAAGAAATGTTTATAATAAGTCATAAATTATATATTGAAAAGTTAGTTGCTTCAATATTATAAAAAATAATATACATGTAATAAAATATATTCTGAACTCATTACAATAACCCTTTTGTTATAAGAAATAATAGAGTGTAAAAGGCTTTTAAACTAAAATTTGTATAGAAATTTCATTTAATAAGCCTGTTTTAATTTAAAAACAATATTTGTGTTTCTGTTTTTTTTTTTTTTTTGTTTTGATCCAAAATTTAAAAATTGTTGTAAATTTATTTTTAATTTTAACTTTATTTGTTAATAAATATTTATTTATATTGATTTGTTTAAAATATGCATTTCATTAATTAAAAATTATTTTTGCTTTATTTTTAGAAAACATTAATTACAACAAAACTGCCCGTGCATAAAATCAGGTAAATTTATTAAAATAATATTGTTATAGAATTATTACAAGCATTTTAAAAAGTTACAGTCACTATAGAATAACATTACGAGTATATTATCCCATTAGTAATATAAGCAGATTACGCATTGAGCAGTTGTGTTCCGTATTTTCTCTTTCATTGTCAATGAATTTATATGTAAGGTAAATAGCAAAACAGTGGATTTGGTGCCAACTTTTCAAAACGAAAAGCAAAAAAAAAAAAAAGGATTGAATTTATGTAAGTATTCAGTAAAAGTGCTATTTTGTAGAAAGTAACAGACAAATTTAAAAAAAATATATTCTTTTTTTGTTAAGACCAATACTCCAGGGTTTGCACACCTACTCATGCTTTGCTGTGTACTGGAAATATATAGAGATTTTCTTTTTTCTATTAAGTGCCTAATGTTAGAAATTTACTGTCATTTGATCACTCAAATGCCAGAGTTATACCTTCATTGATGTTAATAAGTTTTCTTTGTTGTGAAGTGGTTTCGATCCTTAATTTTCTCTATTACTTCCTAGTAGATGGCGCTTTCACCTGATCATTGGTTCGATAAGTCAAAAGTAGATAGAGTGCAATGTCAGGGGGCAACATTGATAATGATGGATTAACCCTCGTCTTACCGACATAAAAAAGTTACAAATCTTACCAACATATGGCTCTAAGACACATATAAATATACAAATTTTAATAAAAAGGTATAAAACAATAGCAAACAAAAGTTTATTAAGAAAAGTTTTATTCACTACAATGTTTACATAAAAAAAGTTTTTAAAGCATGTCTAATGCGATATTTTTGCTACATTTTTGGCTAGGTTATTTTGATATATTTTTTTTATTACAAATATATATCGGAACTGATGTACTGTTTTCAAGCTTACAAACCACTTGATTTTTAACATAAATAAATGGGGAGATCCAAAAATTGAAATGACCAAGCAGAAAGATCAACTTTTGCATATGAAAGACTACTATTGTATATTTTTAAAATATATACAATGATTATGATTTTAAAAATACAAAATTCTATTTTCATTGTCTTACTAACATTCTCCGGAACTGCTGTACTTACCAAAACCTTGATTTGGATAAATATGTTTCATTTAATTTGAATTTAACGCGATTTCTTCTTTATTTTCTTCTATAAAAAATACTCCAGCTTACTGATCTGATGTTTAATCATTTATATTGAGCACATTTATATCACGAATTATCTATACAGACACCCAAATGTAAAACATACTTGCTGTAGAATGATTTTTTTTTGGCAAAGTACGCACTTGAAATAATAATTTATTCCTTTCGGAGGCAGATACCTTTTCAATGTATAGATGCCAAATAAAACTGGAAATTATGGTGTCTTGTTTTAAGCTCCAAATTTTTCTACATTTAGCGCCTAATAGTTACAACAACTCAGCCAACCTCTACCTCAAGTTTATACAAAGAGGCGTATAAAGAAAAACCAGAAAACCCTGCATCATCAATAAAACGAATTCTAAGCAATTCCTTTTCTAAGTGGAAAAGCAGTAAATACGTCGTAAGAGGAAAATAAAACATTTACGAAGAAGTTCAAATTTTATAACTGCAAGTGATTTTTTATTTTATTTGGATTTCAAAAATTTACGTTCACATTTAACAAATACATATATGCCGAAAAAATCGTAATTATTATTTATTGGATATAGTTCATGCAAAATGTTCGCTTCATATAAGCATATGTAAATATTTCTTAAAAAATTATATATAAACAGAAAAAAAATCAAGAGTAAATGTAAATTCATAAGTTATACAATTTAAAATAGCAAATACTCAATATTATAATAAAAAAGAAGATTCGCTTTTTTAATTAAATATTTCATAAAAATAAAACATACATTGGCCATTACCACCCTGTTTCCATTTATGTTGTATGTGTCAGTTCCAATAGAATCTACAGTTCTAAAGTTGACTCGAACGACAGACGTGGGAAGCTTTTTTATGGCAATCAGTTACTTTCAAAACTTTTACCAGAAGATTGGTAAGAGGTAGTCGCCGAAAGAAATATTTTATTTTTATTAGTTTTGGTCTTTTGATTTTTGAACCCGGAGCTATCATCTCAGTAAACAAACATACTAACCACTAGACCACGGCGACTAGGTTAAGACAATAAGAAAAATAAATAGATGAATGTTAGGAATTTACCTTTTAGTTTAAAGAATATTGTTGGTTCACACGGTTGCAAGATATTTGCCAGAAAGTCTGACAATCCATTGTAAGACAATTGTCTAACTATAACTTTTTCTCACAACGTTGGGGGAAAAAAAATTGTCAGTTTACAGATTTGCTATATAGTTCAAATTGTCAGATCAATTAACAAAATAAACTTATCCTAAAATTTGTGTGAGATAAATTGAAAATTGTGGCATAAAAACATATTTTATTAAGTAAATTAAAAAATATATATATATACATTATAGATGCTTTTTTTGACAATGATGTCATTGGCAGATGCAAAGGCCGTGTCAGATAAAACTTTTGCTTCGCGTTGCGTTACAGATGTGCTTTGACATTTAAGATAAAATGTACATGTTTATATGCCACTCGTCACATAAAGTGCTATTAGCGCAACGCAAAGTGAAAAGTTGGCCAACTTTTAACTTTTTGCGCGCTTTGACAATCTGCTGTTAATTTTTCTTTAAATAGTTTTGAAGATTTGAAGTGTTCTTTATTTAGTTTTGTGTTAAAATTTTGTTTAAAACTGTAAAAGTAAATTTATATTGGGAGTTATTATGAGTTTAAAAAAAGAGATAAACAAACAACGCTACTGCTAAGTTTTTATTGTGTCATACACCTTTTTTTTTCAAAGTTTAAAATGTCACGCAAAGCAATAAACTTTTATCTGACACGCCCTTTAAATATTTGCGCATCTGACAATGGCTGACAATCATATTCAAATAACGAAGAAATGCATGTACACAGTTGTCATATGTCTGGCAATATTTTTAGTTCTTCCAATCTGAAAATGCTCTAACAATGTTTTTTCTGTTTTGAATCAAAACAATTCTAAATTTAGATGATTGTAAGAAGTTTTCTTTACCTTTTTCTAACAATATTGTCTGATCTTACAAACTTCTGTATATAGCTTAAGATTTGCTTGAGCGTTTGCAACAAAAACTATTTACCGATATTATTTTAAACTAGTTTTATCATATGTTTTTAAATTTTATTTAAAATTTATTAAAAAATTTATATTTCCACAAAGAGGCAATTATTAAATTTTGGCTTATTTAAAAAAAAAAAAAAAACATATGCATGTGTGCACACAATTAATTCATTTGATTTATTATTAATATTTTATCTTCTATTTTGTTTGTTGAAATTCAAGCAAATAATTCAATTATTCATTGTCATATTGGTATATAAAAATTATTATTTCTTTTCTTTTTATTATTTAATTTTAATGATACTCGTAGTATGTGAATAAATAAACCACATGAGTATGTATGGATGTACAAATGTATATCATCACTTTCTTTATTTTAAATAATTTTTCTCAATTTTTTTTTTTTTTTTTTTGTTGTTTAATAATGAACGCAAAAGTATTGGAAACATATATTTGCATTTAAGAGAAAAATGTTCAATAATAAGAAAATAAATAATTATTTGCATATTAATAAAGACATGCGAGGAAATGTGGATGACTGACTGCAAATGATAAAAATTATGTATATTGATGAAAATTGTGTGCATTTATAAAAATACATATGTACATATTTTTAAAATTACTTCTCTGACAGGTTTTTATACTTAAAATATGAATAAAGAATTGCAATAATAAACATAAATTTTATTTTCTTATAGCAATTTCAGAAGAAAAAGTTTGCACATATTTTCTTGCATATACTATGTGCACAAGTATATGTAAATAATTAATAAACTTTTTGACTTTAAGTTAAAAGAAATTGCGATAATAAGAATTAAAAAAAAATTTTAAAAATGCAAAGAAGAATGTTATACATTTAAATTATATATAAGGGTATGTATATAATATGAATATTGACATAAGTTTTGTTTGTAAAACAAAATCTGCAGCCTTGTCAGGGAACTTAATTCCGATCGAAAGTGGTTTTAATTCAAAAAATTCAGTTTTTTGAAGCAGTTAAAATTTATTTTAAATGAAACCACTGTTAACTGTGACAGTGCATATACATATGTATATTAATACAATGATCAAACATTCAAGGTGAATTTATTTGGAAGAAATATTTATTTTGCTAAAATTCAATTTTCGGAATTGAAGGCACTTTCGATCGTAATTGAGTTCCATGGCATGGCTGATAAATTAATTAATTTTAATTTTTTTTAATTTTTTTTTTTCTGTCATAATATATGTACTAATATGTTTTCCTATCTTATAAAAAAAATGCTTTTCTTTAAATTATCCTTTATAGCATCAGTTAAATAAAGAGAAAGAAATAAGACGCTATCAAAAAGATTCATACTCTGTAGGTTCTAGAAATTGATTTCGAGTTAAATTGAGATCGAGTTTTTCTTAAAAAAATGTCCATAAAAGTTTATTCTCCAAAATCATTTAATCGTTTTTATGTTTTTATGCAGGAGCAATTCTAATCAATAGATTAAAAATTATAAAAATACTTTCATATTTTAAAATTATAGCAATTTTAATTTGTGTTAATTTTTATCCATGAGTACCGGAACCTACAGTTTTAAATCGACTCCGAGCAACAAACTTGAGAAGCTTGTTCATGGCAATCCGTTACTCTCAGAGCTTTTGCCAGAAGACTGATGAGAGGTAGTCTCCGAAAGAAATAATACTGGAATATTTGGTTTGAACTCTGGGCTCAGGTCTTAGTAAGCCATCAACTTACCACTAGACCACGGCGGCTATTAATCCTTTTATATACAATAACGTAGACTGACTAATTGATGCATTGATTTGAAATTTGAAGAGAATATTCCGCTAAGAAAGGAATTTTTCAAAACTACGTAACAAATAAGTCAATTTCATAAAATATATATCCTAATCCTATAATTAAAAATTAATATCTGTTTACTGATGTTTTTTTTTTTGTTTTTAGACTCTTAATTTTTCTAAATAGGCGATGCTACACCTTCAAATTAAATTGTTGTTTTTGTTTTTTTTGTTTTTTGGTTTTGAGTTAGGCGACTTAAGCAAGTTGCTGTCAATTTGTGCACTCAATGGAATGCAATGCCACTACATAATATTTGTTTACACATAGTTAATAAAAATTATTAAAAATGTTTAATATGTGTCTTGCTACATGTAGAGAAAGTCTGTAAAATTTATCAACGTTACTTGGTATATGACCAAATTAAGTATAATTAGTTGCTTAGTGTATTGCAAACTGCTATATTTCTATTTCTGCAAATGATCTAACCCCCAACATGTATTCTTTAATTACTAAAAACCTATACCCAGCAGAAATTAGTGCTTACCAGTAAGCTATTTTGTAAGAGAGAAATTGTGAACAATAGCTTACACGTGCGCATCAATAATGCATGATTTTTATATAAAATGAGCCGCTAAAATGCAATAGAAACACAAATCTATTGCAACCAGTAAGCAAATATTATACAAAATCAAAAATAATACCTTATCCTGTAGCATTTTTGGAAGCTTTAGGGTATGCATAAACAATATAATGCTTCCATTATTGCTTACAATTTTATTTACTGCTTCCAAATCTTAAAAAATTTCTGCTGGGTATGAGTTAAACTTTTTGTTTTTTATTTTATAACTTGTCTTATTAAAAGCTGATGATTGCTGTATCTATGTGAGAATTCATTGTGCGTTAATAACGTTTAAGAAAAGCCCACAAAAAAGAACATCAATGAAGCTTAAGATAAAAATGGAATGTAAGATAATAAAAAAGATATATAAATCCTACGAGTATATATGTAAGTATATGTAGGTCTAAAAATTTTTACTTAAAAACTGTCAGCTGAAATTGGTAGAAAATCAAGAAAAAAGAATTTTAGTACAAAATAAAAATTAAATGTAAAATTGTATAAAAAATACATCAAATATGTATATTTCAAAAGAAATTTAATTAATATTAAATAAAGCAGACTCAACCATACAATTTCTTTGATTTAAATTTTTCTTTTCTTACAATACAAAATAAAGTAGAAGCCTCTAGGGGGGGCTCAAAATGGCTTTATTTATTTAAAAGGGCGTTGATAATTACTACAAGAAAAACTACTAATTTACAAGGCAACAGCAGCAGTAGTAGTTACCATGATAGCAAAAGAAAAATATTTCAACAAAAACTTAATATAACGAAGATTACATCCTGCTGTTCACTTGATATGAAGCTTTTTTGTGCCTTCACATCACAAACATACTTACAACGTTCACAATATAATAAATAGTTACTGCTGTAAGAATCTTGCAGAGTTTAGTAGAGAATTAAATGTTGTTTTGCGTTTTTTTTTTTAATTTATCTCTTAAAGTTTCTTCTACCAGTTTGGCCTAAAAAACTACCACTTTCAATATCATTTGAAAAGAGTAGAGCACAAAAAAAAAAAAATATGAAGCAATGATACACAAAGTATAAGTCTTTTGGGTTAGAAAATATTCAAGTTGATATAAATGGCTTTCAACATCCAACTTAATGAGCCAACTTTATCGCTTTAGTGTTTGTTGGCTTCTTTTTGCTTTCGTAGCTGTAATTTCTTAGAATACGCCTAATTATCAACCAAAAAATTTAAGTGGAACTATTAGTTTTGTACAAAGTTGTGTCAGGTTACAGCGAGGATGGTTAGTAAAGAAATAAGATATATAGGTTTTTTAGTTTAAAAGAAAAAAACACTTTCTGTTTTATTTATTACACTATAATCAAATCAAAATTTAGTTTTCAATTTCATTAAAACCAATAAAACTTTAAAGTAATTTTTTTTATAAAATACGTTTTTAAAATAAATAAGACCAACTGCCCAATCATTATTTACCGATTGAACATCAATATTTTACTTATTTAACTGTTCTAAGAGGAAGGGGCATAAACCATAACTTGGCTGCGTGTCTAATAAAGCGCTGCATATTTCGGAAAATGGTTAGTTTTTCTGCAATGTGTATATGCCAAGCAGAAATTAGTGCTCACCAATAAGCTATTTTGTAAGGGAGAAATTGTAAACAATCACTTACTCGTGCGCATCAATAATGTATGATTTTTATATGAAATGAGCTGCTAAAATCCAGTAGAAACGCAAATTTATTGCAACTAGTAAGCAAATATTACACAAAACCAAAAATAATACCTTATCCTATAGCATCTTGGTAAGCTTTAAGGTATGCATAAACAATATAATGCTTCCATTATTGCTTACAATTTTATTTATTGCTTCCAAATTTAAAAAATTTTCTGCTGGGTATGGACGGTTTGTTTTAGTTTTGATCTCTTTACCCCTATAAGTCAAAGTAAAACCAAACTACTCGGACTTCAAAATTTTGGAATCACAATAATGACTTTATTATTAATTAATTATTTTAAATTTTGGTATTACGTTGAAATATACAAATGTTTTAGATTAGAAAAACTTGCAAAAATAAAATTTGTTCAAATCATCGACTAGGCAAAAAGGCCCACGTTTGGTGAAATATTTTTCGAAGTTTTTTTTATTAAGTATTTTAAATCATGTGTAATACCAGAAGAAAATTTTTAAGATTTGAAAGCAATAAATAAAATTTTAAGCAATAATGGAAGCATTATATTTTTTTATAAATTATTTTTGATTTTTTGTACTATTTGCTTACTGGCTACAATAAATATGCATGATGACGTATTGATGCGAACGGGTAAGTCATTGCTTACAATTTCTCCGTTAGAAAATAACTTACTGGTTAGCACTTTTTTTGCTGGGAATATCGATGTTTTGAATAATTTTAATAATAAAGGGAGCTATTTAGTTTAATATTTTTGCGTGTTTTTAATTTGTAATATTGTCAATAACTGGGATTCAAGATACGAGAATTTGTGAGGATATAAATTTTGTTAAATTTTAATAATTTTAGCAGAGAAAATTTTACAGAACCGAAAAGCATATAAAAAATTTTTTTGAAGGAATAATTCAGTTGATAGATTCATTAGTATCATTTAATTTTAACACTTAATTTTTAGTTAATACAAAAATGTATTTTAATTAAAAGACTTGAATAGAAATGTGTGTGCGTATGTGTTTTTGTTTTTCTTATTATTAATATTTTTTTTTTTTTGACCTTTTTTTAAATATTTTGAAACTTCTATGCAATTAGCATTTAATACGCTATTATTAACATTGCTTGTAAAGGAAAATTATTAGACAATTTCAATAGTATTACAAACGTATTACAAATTTGTTAAATAAAATCGATTTCGGTTTTTCTTATAATGACCAATGCAGTAGTCAAATTCTACTTTTTAGCCATTAAAGGCTTATAGTTTCTCTTGTCTTGAATAAATGTCTCAAGGAATGCATGATATTGTTCTAAAACGTATTTCAGTATGTAGGAAATGGATCTTGATAGTTAGATTATTATTAATTATCTTAAATCCAAACAACTAAACAATATATCTTGCCAATCGTTTTGAAACTTGACTTATCTCTATTTAAGGCGTTGTTTTGAAACTTTAATGTCAAACTGCTGGTTCATTTGTATGTTTCATTCAATATTGTATAGGTTTTGGTTAATAAATATATGCCTATATTATAATTTGACCTATCAATTATAGATAAAATGTGGTCTATCAATAAAGAAACATTTTCAGTATTCACCAAAATATCTCAGGATGTTTTTCCAATTTTTCTGTTATGTATATAAATTATCTCCAGTATTTGTTATTTTATATTAATTTGGTCACTCTAATCCCTTTTTTATAGAAAACCAACTTAAATCATGTCTTATGATTTATACTTATGATTTTCATCTTGCTGTTACGACCTAAGTATTATTATAATTATTATTATTGTCAAAGAGTAATTATGCCCAAAAACAGATACTGCGACCCAAAGGATCTTTTGTTCCCTAAGACCTAAATAACTGGGCCAAAATTCCCTTATTAGTGATTTAATAAAAATTGCCACCGTTTTTTGTTTTCAGGTCACGGCATTAGTTATTGCACAATTACTGTCGAAATATGTAATAGCATAAGATAACATGTGTACTTTTATTTTAAATTTTAATTCTAAACTTTCTATTACTACGTTTATACGTCAGACTTATTTGCAAATAAGAGTAAAAAACGTTGCCATATAATTGTTTTATTGCAACTTACTAACTCACGATAACAAGTCGCGAATAACGACACTATTTGCAAATAAAGGTATAAAATTTTGCCACTTGTTTATATTTTAAATGTTTTTATTGTTTTCAAAAATCTGGTAGGCTTATAAAGGGTGTTTTTTATTGAGGTATAGAACTTTAAGTAGGCATCACTTTTTTAACTGGCGGCCATTTTGTCAGCTGTCAAGTGATTAATATTTAGTTTGGTTTGCCATTTCATCATGAACAGGTTGACAAAAGAACAACGCTTGCAAATCGTGCAAATTTATTTCGAAAATAATGGTTCAGTTCGCGAAGTTTACCGCAAGCTCCGTCTATTTTATGGTCGATATAATCGTCCATCAGAGCAATTAATTCGGTTAACGATGGATCGTTTTCGCACTACGTTTACTCTATGTGATAATACGCATCCGCAGAGACGTCGAACAGTGCGCACCGAAGAAACAATTGCCGCTGTAGAGCAAAGTGTTGAAGAGAACTCGAATGAATCGATTCGCCACCGTGCACAGCAATTGGAGCTTTGTCCATCAACTTTATGGAAGATTTTGCGCAAAGATCTTGGCTTGCGACCTTACAAGATCCAGCTTGTGCAAGAATTAAACCTGCGAGACCATGCAATGCGTCGTGATTTTGGTGTATGGGACGAAAATGAGATTGATCTCGATGCTGATTTTCATCGCAAAATTTTGTTCAGTGATGAGGCTCATTTTTGGTTGAATGGCTACGTCAACAAGCAAAATTGCCGCATTTGAAGTGAAGAGAATCCACATGAGACCCTTGAGACGCCATTACATCCACAAAAACTGACTGTTTGGTGTGCTCTATGGGCTGGTGGAGTCATTGGGCCATACTTCTTCCGAAATAATGCTGGAGAGTCAGTTACCGTTAATGGAGACCGGTATAAAGCCATGATAACCGACTATTTTGTTCCCGAATTGGATAGCATGAATGTGGATGAGTTGTGGTTCCAACAAGACGGCGCTACATGCCACACAGCGCACGTCACAATCGATTTATTAAAGGAAACATTCGATGAGCGCATAATTTCGCGGAATGGACCTGTCAATTGGCCACCAAGATCGTGTGATTTGACACCATTAGATTATTTTCTTTGGGGATATGTGAAGTCGCTCGTCTACGCCAACAAACCAGAAACGTTAGGGGACTTGGGAGCCAACATTCGTGGCGTTATTGCCAACATACGGCCCCATATGCTCGAAAAAGTGATTGAAAATTGGACCTGTAGAATTAACTTTATTCGAGCTAGCCGCGGCGGCCACATGCCCGAAATCATATTTAAACATTAATGGCATAAAATTATCCTTCCAATAAAGCCAAATTGATGGACATTAAAACGATTTTCTTGTGTTTTATTTCAATTCGAAGTTCTATACCTCTAAAAAAAACACCCTGTATAAATATGGCGGAAAAAACATAAAAGCATGTAAAATAAAAAGTTTAAATATTAAAATAAAATAGTTTTAAAACTGAATATTTGTGGTACAGTTGCAAAAAAATTATAAAAATTAAAGGAGAAAATGTTCACGCTTTTTTGTAAACAATGTTATAATTTGTTGGTGTTACCATACAATATACTGACAGATAATTTGTTTCCAAGTACTTTTACATACATATGTATAAACAGTGAGTAAAGTATATTGCAAATAACTTTATTTGCAAATAGGACGTGCGTATAAACGTAGTATATATTGCGTTGAACATTTCAATGGACAATCAACTACAAAAGAATGTTCTCTATGAGATGTCACGAATATTACGTAAGCACCTGCGAGTTTTTTAATTAATATTTTTATTTCATCAGAGCACCTCCCAAAAAAAAAAAAAAAAAAAATTGTGAAATAATTATTATATTTGCTAATGGCTTAGTATTCACTGATAAATTCTGATGAAACTCAGTCTGTTATATACATATGTATGTAAAGAAGTTTTAGAGTTAAGATTAAAGTAGTACGATCTGGTAACTTTTTATGGTACCGTCATGGATAGAGGCAGTCAATAAAAAAAGTAGTTAAACAGAAAGTTGTGATTTAAAGAAAATTCGTTAAGTAAGTAGTTTACATAGAAATTAAAAATAAATTTAAAAGAGATGAAAGTTGTTTAGAAGTAAAAGAAAGAGAATTTAAAGTTAAATTAAAAACTATTTCAATTAAAATCTACACTAAGAACTATTTGAATTAAAATCCAACTTATTTTATTTGAAACCTTAAAAAAAAAAACTAACTAAATCCAAATTTTTAGAAACAAATAAATTACAACCTTTATAAGTTAATAAAAAAATTTTATTAAAAAATAAAACCAAAAGCTCTACATTTACATATATGAATACTTATTTTTTTATTCTCTTTAACTTTTTAAAATTTTTAAACGAGTTACTGATTATTGTGATCAATGTGTAACAAGAAACATCTTAATATCAACCTATTTTTATTGCAAGTGTAAGCTTAATTTCAATAAATTTTATTGCAACTAAGTTCTACCCTAAAATGTATGTGTTTCACAAGATCATTGACCAGTTGTGTAGTGGGTTGCTCATAAGGGTGTTAGTTATGAAGTTCAGAGAGTCTAAAACATAAAACGATAGTAATCCTACTTATTGCAACTTTTCTTTTCTCATATCTTAAAATGTCAACTTGTTGAACAAATTATGCTGCAGCTAAAAACAACTAAACTCGTCAGAGGGTCAACCATGAGCAAATTATTATAAGAACATTTTTACTTCATTGTATTGGAAATAGTTCATATTTTTTTATTTGTTTAATTAATAATTAAAAATATTTCATCCACATAGTATATTTTGAACTATTTTCGAAATCATAGTTTTTGTCATACAAATTCATAATAATTCTTTTATTTTAAAATAAATAAAGTGTATATAGCGCATTTAAATAAATTTTAAATTCAAATTGTATTTTTATTTTTGTTTCTTCTCTTATAACCTTTTTTCATCTCTCGTATACAATTTCTTCATATTCTCTAATGCAAATACAAAAAAAAATTACTTTTAAATGAACTTTAGAAATTTATTTGTGGATGTCTTCTTGTATAAATTCAAACAATTTTACATGAAATAAAATTAATTTATTGGCCTTGTGTACAGTTCAGCATAATTACGAAATTATAAGTAAACAATTAAGGTTTTGGGTTAATGGTAATTAGATACGATTCTTTAGACTTCATTATTAAGGTTAATTATATCCAATGTTGGCTTTAACATTTACATAAATTTTGTTTGTATATGCATATGAAAAGAATTTTTTGAATTATTTTCTATGCACAAAATTGAGGAGCAAAAAAAGAAAAAAATAAAAAATATTTTTATGTTTAAATAAGATAAAACAATTTACATTGCTTTTTAATAAGATTGAATAAAGAAATTAATGTTATATAAGATTCTAAGCGATGATTATTGCAACAAAAAAATAATCGAAATTAATTTAATAAAATTTAGTTCTAACCTTTATGTCTACATCGACATAGCCGGGTATGTTTTTCATTCTCAAAGTGATATGTTTTAAGTTGTTAATATTCTATCGACCTAAAATTTTGAATATTCCCCTAAACTATTGTTTTTTACAAATCCTAAAAATTAGATTTTAAAATTTTTATCTGGGAAAAAATAACAAAAAGTTTTTTTTTTTTTTACTTACCCCTTATATCTACACCCGGCATATACGGGTATGCATAGAAAAATATTTTTAAATTATTTGTTAAAAAATCAAAACGGAACTTTTTTTTATAATCAAAGTAATTAAAAAAGAGAAAGAACAGGTTACACATATGTCACAATTTCTCACATTACCTGAATACTGGAGGCAAAATAATTTTTTGCATTCTTTGCAAGATATTCATGTGTTCCGTTACAAAACAAGCAATTTCTTTGTGTCTGCTAGAACTGGTGGTTAGAAGTTGGAATATTTTATACATCCAGCATTACCGAATGTCCTTACATACACTCAGTTAGACTTTATGATGAAAATTTCGTATTAATTGGGCGTTTTGGGAGCGGGTCTAAATTTGCCGTAAAACAACCTGTTCACTCAACTGTTGAAGGAACAATCTTTAACAGGTCGTTGATTTTTTTAGGTGTAGGTTATTTGACACCCCAATCCAAAAACTTCAAATGCAGTCTCGTCAAATTTATCATTAAATATTCTGTTAGTTCTCGTTTTAGTTGAGTGTTCAGCAATATAGTTATCCACATTGTTGACACCCCCTCTGCACTATTGTAGACCGATATTATTAATGTGACTTTTTGAAATAAATTATCACATATTTATGATGATGTGAAAACCAAATAATGATGATTATCCTGCCCTTCCTTTGGAATTTCCAGAACCTAATCACACATACTTCGTTCACTTCCTAAAATATGTTGCAATACAAACCTTTGACAAAATGCTCGCCTTGATTTTTTTCTTCTCTTTACCAAGAAGGTGACAAACCAGTAAAGATTTGCCCATTGCTTGTGTATGAAGTAATGGCGTCACATACCCACCAAACCTCAATTCAATATTTCGCTGGTTTAAAAGGAATTTATTCCGTAAATCCAGTAAAGATAAAGTTGTTGATCAACAGTGACGTTTCTTAATAATTGATTCTCCAAAATAAAAATAGAATAGTACCAAAATTAAAACGAATACAGCAAGACATAGATACATACTCGAGTATGCTGGGTGTATATGCATGTGAGCATTTTTGGGTGTAGGCATAAGTGTTAAAGACATCGTATCTAATTAATGTGTTTCATAGCGAAATAAAATTACTGAAATTCCAATATTAAACATCAAAAATCATTAAATACTTATTTTACTAAATAAAACACCAATTGATTTTGTTTATTAAATAGAACATTTTTAATACATTGATATTTATTTTGCCATTTCAATGACATTATTAGCAAAGAAGTAGATACTACTCGTATTTTCAAAGTATTTAACAATGGCATATCAACATATGTATTTATATATTAAAGCGCTTTGCATATTTCAATATTTACATTGTAAGTAAACTTGTTAGATAACAAATGTTTTAAAATAATAAAAAAAATTCCCATAAATATTCAAATATATTAATTATATATTACCAAAAAATAACAAAAATTAAATAGTACTTTATGTTCAATAAGAGATTAAATGATACAAAAATAAAATTGTAAAATGTTTCAAATTTATATACATATACTTACATTTATATATTTAGGAATATACTAAGAAAATTATTAACAGTCAGTAAATAGCAAAAGTGACAATTTGGCAAATAATAAATTTGTATGCATATTATGAATATAAATATGAACACTTGTATATACAAACTACATGTACATATAAATAAAAACTTCATAAAAAATCTCACAAATTCCTGTAAAAAGTCTAGACAAATCACTGATTATCATTTAGAATAAGGAAATGGTATTTTATAGTAATTTCTACATTTTTATACAATTACAAGATACAAGTGTCAATAAGTAGAAAAGAAAGAAATAAAATGTTTTTGAATACAATTTCAACAATATGTTGTCTGACAAATAAAATAATCCCATTGTAAACAGTCAATAATTCATACATACGTGTATATAAATGTTGTATGTAAATGTCCTGGTTTTTTTAAAGATGTTTTTAAAAATACTAAAACTAAAGAAATTACATTTTAAATGTTTTAAATTTAAAAATATTACTGTTTTTAAAAACAATTATTGAGCTTTTTATTAACCCTTAACAAGACTTATATATAAAATGAATATAAAAATACTGGGAAAGTAAAATTATTATCCTGATGGGTACTTTTAGGTGTAACAAAAATCCATTTTTGAATTTTCCAAACAACTCAAACATTTTTAATTGTGAGATAATTCTTTTTGTGTTATATATCAATTGTTTGCCTAAGTGCATAAGGGTGTCCGACGAAAAGGTGCCATTTTGGTAAACTTTAGACTTGATAGTTCATATTTTGCAGGCGTAAAGTAGTGATGCGGCAAATTTATTATGGGAAAATAAATCAACGTGTTTTAAGCGTTAAAACATTTAATCAAATTCTATCATCGTTTACTGTGACGATAAGAAAGTTACGCGAAATTTTTGAGAGAAACAATGTGAAATCAAAACGCACTCCTTGTCGAGTAGTAAATGATTTTTGAAGTAAGAGAGACTATACTCCAAGATCGGCTGAAAATATTGCTGCTGATCGATTTTCATGAAGAAATCATAATAAGTGACGAGGCACATTTTTAATTGAATGGATATGTTAATACACAGAATAGTCGGCTGTGAGCAATGTAAAAACCCTCAAATTATTCATCAGTCACCTTTGTATGCATTGAAAGTGACAGTCTGGTGTGCAATTTCGTCATTAAGAATTATTTTACTTTACTACTATGAAAGTAAAAACGCCGTAACAGTAACTGTGAATGAGGAGCGATATCGTGGCTTGACTAAAGAGGGCTTTAGACTATCCAACAAATCGTCTGATATGCCAAAATTGTATGTAAGAGAGTTTCAGTGTCGTATTTAATAGAAATATTCGATAACACTGGTTTACACTGAAAATGTACATTTGATGAGATGTGATTTTTCTTATGTATTTTCTTCCGCTGAATTCAAAAATCAGGGTTAAATTTTTTTTATTTAACAGTTTTTGAGATATGGTAATTTTCTCATTTTTTCGACCTTTTTTCACTTGACAAATTATATCTCGAGCTAGATATTTATGTCCTATTGGGTCATTCTTGGTACCAAATTGAAGGTATTGAGATGACGAACAAATATATATAACTGGATCTTTGATTGATAAAGCGGTTCAAAATATATTGATGAAAATATGGCACATTTTCAAAAAAAATCATATTTTACAGTGCACATATTTGATTGATTTTTATGAAAATATGCCATATTTTTATCAATAGTTTGAAAACAATAAAAATAAAATTATTATTAATTATTTAATTTATTTTTGAATTTATTTTTTTGAAAATCAATGTTTTGTTTTTCTACACCAAAAAGGTAAACACAAAAAGCTTTGTAGTACGACTTTTATACTCATTCTTATGAATCGTATAAACTTTTTTATTATTTTCCCTTATATTTTCTGTACGTAAGGTCGTATAGTCTAAACTCCTCGTAACATGTATTTTCAACAATACGGTGCCACATTGTATACAATCAGGATTACAGTGGAAATACTGGGAGAGCTCTTTCCACAACAAGTTATTTCAAGGAATGGTGATGGTGAGGGCAGTCAACTCCACGATCAGATGATTTGATTGCTCCGGACTTCTTCTTGTGGGGATATCTAACAAACCAGAAACGCTGGAGCAACTCAAATCAAAATATTCCTGATGAAGTTAATGAAATACCTCGTAAAATGAAAAATGTACTTAAAAGGGCTCGCATTTCTGAAGCTAACAGAGGCGGACATTTATCTGATAACATTTATGAATCAACTTGTTTGTTTATAAGCTAACTTATTTTTGACAGCTTGTTGGCAACTGTTTAGGTGGCATTTGTAAATAGTTTAGCCACTATTATAAACAAATTCAATGCTTATATATTTTTACTAAGCTCAGTACTCAGGGGAACTTGTTTTTTTCATTAGGCTTCTTACGAGTGAGACAAATTGCTGTCAATTGATCACTCAAAGGCCCGTGTTTATACCTTCAGCCTTGAATGACCACATCTTTCTGTAGTTAGGGGCTTTCGCTATGTGTGTATATCTTGCTATTATTTCTACAACTTCCCAATAGGTGGCGCTGTTTCTTCTGATCATTCATTTTTCGTTTATATAATAAAATTTTTAGTTTCGACCAATTGTTATCTTAATTTAGGATTAGCATATTTTTTTTATACCACAGTAGGGTTAAGTCTATATAGGATCAGATTACGTAGGCAGAATTCAAATTTAACTGAAAAACAAATTCGATTGACAATTTGAAATTAATACTTTATTAAAGCTTGGAAAAGTTATAAAAAATAAAATTAAATAAAAAAATGAGAACTGTCAATCTTAATTTAAATTGAAAATAAAAAATACCTCATCGTTGTTTTATACATATATACAAACATTGCATATGCGAACATATTTTCATATAAATATTTATACCAACATAGTAGTTTACTACTGACACATTTTATTTAATCTGCATAAAATCTTCAGTATGCTTTTTTTAGTTTGACTTTAATTTTTTCTTTATATTCTTTTTTTTTTAAAGCACATGGTACACAGTCGATTTCAAATCACTATTCTGCATTTTATTTTTTATTCTTTTTTGTTTTACAATCTCTCATGACACCACTAAATGATTGATGTGTAAAGAGAAAAGCAATAAAAATTTAATTGATTTTTTCCAATTCAATGTGTTTTCTCTACTGTTGTATTTAATTACATTTCAAAAAATATCGTATTTATAAATTTTCTCTTTACACATTTGTTTATAGAAATAATCTAAATTTAACCTGAAATACAATATGTACATACACATGTATGTTAGTTTATATATTGTAGGTATGTATTTAAATATTTACATGTAAACATCCCAGTTGGCACAATCGTCATACACGACAATGTCGTTAAGGGTAGCTCTAAGACATGTTACTAAAGCTATGTACAGACAGTTGTCAGATCTAACAATATAATCAGACTTGGCAATTTGACGTTAGTTACCAGATAATGTAAAATTTAAACCACAATGTACATATATTGTCAGTTCACACGGTTGCAAGATATTTGCCAGAAAGTCTGACAATCCGTTGTAAGACAATTGTCTGAAAATAACTTTTTCTGACAAAGCTGACAGGAAAAAATTACCAGTTTACAAGGTAGTCAGATTTTCTATATAGTAAAAATTGCCAGATTAATTAACAGAATAAACCTTTTGTAAAATTTGTGTGAGAGAATTTGGAAACTGTGATATAAGTACATATTTTATTAATTAAATTAAAATATATCTATAAATTATGGATGCTTTTTTCTGACAATGATGTCGTTGTCAAATGTTAAATATTCTCGCATCTGATAATGCCTGACAATGATATGGCAATAAGGAAGAAATGCGTTTAAACGGCTGTCATATTTCTGGAAATATTTTTAGTTCTTACAATCTGACAATGCTCTGCCAATGTTTTTTCTAGCAATTTTGAAATAGAAAAATTGTAAATTCACATGATTGTAAAAAATTTTCTGTACCTTTTTCTAACAATATTGTCAGATCTTACAACTGTTCTTGCACGAAGTTGTGTAGACTATTTCTTTAAAGTTGTCGATCATAAACAGAATATTGGCGACACGCTTGCGTAGTTTATATAATACGTGATTGACGACAAGTTCAGTGACATTTTCGCTCTACCAATCATGCATGATTTTTGCGACATTTGTTTGAAAATGTCGCTGAGGAAATTTTTAGCTGTCGTTTATACTTCGTGCAGGATTCTCTATTGTCGTGCACCCAACTGGGATATGTAGTGTAATTATAAAAAAATGTTCAATGGGTTTGCGAATAAAATCATGTGAAAATGTAATAAAAACTAAAACTAAACTTTATTTTTGTTTTAATGCGAGTACGAACAAAGTTTAATTAATTGAAAGTTATATGAAAAATTACTATTGCATATAAATTAAAAAAATAAAATGTTGATTTTATTTAGAATTCATTGTGACTTAGATTTAAAATTTTATTAGAATTTAAACTGGTTGAGAACTTGTTAAGCTAAAAATTCTTTTGCCCGTACAACTTTAAAAAATACGTTTTTACTTAAAATTGAAAACCGATTCACTCCACAAAAACTGTAAAATATTTTTATTAGTTATTGATACATTTTTCAATTTTTATTATTAATTATGGGCATAATTCTAAAAGCAAGTTATTGTAAAATATTGCCAATTTCTTTGAGTGTTTCTTACTTGAGTTGCTAACCGCTCTTTTTTACATTAAGAAATCTTACATTCTTCCTGCTTCGTTTTCTATCTTGTTGCACTAACTGTACCATTATCATCATTAAATCAAGGCTTTTATTAAAAGATGAAAAGATATAAAAAAGAGCATGGCATGCAAATGTATTTTTAACAATTTTTCTTTACTTAGTAAAAAAAAAAAAAAATTCAAGTTATAGGAAGAGAAAAACTGACGGAAATTGTTAGTGGCTTGTTAAGGGAGGCAGTTGCTCAGCCATGTCAGACAACTTTTGTAATATGCATATCCGTAAATGAATTTTTTTTTCTTTCTTCCTTTTGTATTATATTTTTGCTGAATATTTAAGATATAAGGCTTTGTTCCATTACCGTTTCTTTAGTTATTACTACGTCTACAACTAATATTGTTGCTGCTTCAAACATTATCTTTTGCTACTCTATTTAAGTAGTCTTAAAAAAATATTCAACTACAGAAGCCTCAGTATGTTGGTAAACATTTTTGTAACTAAAATTTCAAATAAAACTTGAAATGATGATTAAAACAAAGAAAAGTAATAAACCAAATGGACTTTTCTAACGAATGGTATGCGGAAAGCTTTAGAAAAAAATAGCAGTAATACAGAGAGTGAGCATTTAAAACATTTTTTCTTTTATTAAAGTACATACATATTTAAAAAGCATAAAAAAACAGATTTATTAATACATTAGTTTCATATTTATAATTGGAATACTGGTTTAAGAATTTATTTCATTTCAAAATTAGCCTTTTTGGTGTATCTTCTGTATTTCAACCATGCCAAAGTAATAATTTTCACCACATTTAATAACTTTGATGTTTTTTTCTCATTCTTAGGCTATTCAGTAAATACATTTCTAAATTTCTTGAAATTCATCAACACCGTAATTCTCATTCTAAGGGTAAACAGCGTTGTCAAATCTATAAAATCCAATGTTTTCAACAAGTTTGTCAAAGCACTGTACTGCCAAGCAGAGATGAAATAAATTAGTCTCTAAATAAATAAATGTTTTGTAATAAATAATAACTCCATCTTACAGAACATTTCCATTGCATGATTATTAGTGTGATTTTCGTAAAACAAATAATATTCTGTTGATTTCTGATACTAAGATTTTTAAAATCTGCAATCCGTTTTCCACTATTTATCTCCGAAACTGGGCGAGATATGCGAAAACGGATTGCAGACTTAAAAAATTTGGGGTCGAAAACCTAAAGTGACATCAATAACTCGAGATATATAAAAAATATAAAAAATATGAACTCCCGCACAACGAAATCATTTAGTAGAATTTTTAAACTGCTAAAATTTTTTTAATGAATGTGACTCTTATTAAGAGAAACGAATATGTTAAAATGGTAACAGTGAATGTAGGGCATGAATGTTTTTGATGTTTACGAGTTACTTAAGCAGAATTTTATACAAATAGCATGCATTTCTATTAAATTTACTAACGGTTTCTATATTGTTGTTTTCTCTTTACTTGTAAAAAATTTAAATTTCGCTTTAATGTCGTCATTTAACGTATTTTTTTATTTTTTTCGAAAATGTGTTACAAAACTGAAAGAAATACAAGACTGTAACATTTTTTTATTATTTAGTTTTATGGTGTTTTAAATAAAAAACAAGATGGTAAAATTTCTATTTTCTTTCAGTACTTTCTCCACTTGTCCCAAAAGAAAAACATGTTTTTCTCAATAAGTAAACAAATACATATATATTTATATACAGTGCAGGGCAAACTACTAGTACTTATTTTTTTAATCATCACAAACTTAAAAATTGAATACAATTTTATGTTTTACTTAATATACATTTTTATATAAAGTTTGCTATTTCCAATATAATTTTTCATTTAATTTTCAATTACATACATTCATACATAACTGGCCATTACCACCCTGTTTCAGAGTTATGGTCTAGCTTCTCGCAGCACTCGTGTTGTGAAAACGACCGATTTGAGAAGCTTTTTCATGGCAATTAAATTACTCCCAGAGCTTTTGCCAGAAGGCTGCTGAGAGGTAGTCGCCGAAAGAAATAATTTTTTCATATTTCTTTGTTTTTTCAAAAGGTCAGAGCTGAGATTTGAACCCAGCGCTATCGTCTTAAAAAGCCAACACACTAACCACTAGACCACGGCGACTATATAATTTTCTTTTACGGCTTGTAAATTTCGGTTCATCGAACAACACAGTCAGATTCACTGTTTATATAACTGTGCGGTTTTTATTTTTTCTTTCCTTCAAATTATAATTTTTTTATATCCAAGCTCAAATCATTTTCCTTACCCATTTTTTGTTAAGTTGATTGCTCAATATTTCTACTCGAATCTTAGCAATTGCATATAAAAATTTTTAAAAATTCTATGTTGTTGGGAAACACTGCAGGTCTGTAAGACCCGACTGTTAGTTTACGGTATATGTTTTAGTAAGACCAGTACTCAAGGGAAAACTCCTACTCATGCTTTGCATTGTATTGAAATATTTGAAGTGATAGTTCTTTTTTATAATTTCCTTACGAAAGAGGACAAAATTGCTGCTACTTGAAGCATCTGTTGTGTTTTTTGTTTTTTTCTTTTTTGTGGTGAGGAGCTTCGTTATATGTAGGTTGATGTTATCTCTACTACTTCCCAGTATGTGGTACTGTTTTTTCCTGATTATTGTTTTTCTTTTTTTTGATGATTGGTAGAATACAGTCGAATGCCAGGGAGCGGTTTCTTATGGATGTATCTTGGAGGCGGTAATTATTTTTTTAAATTATAATTTTTGAAAAACCGTAAAATTTTATTTTTCATATTTTATCATTGTTGGGTGTTGAACCTGGCTTGTTTGACCACTCTAACCACTCTCTAACCACTTTTCTACTCACCTCCCCAAAACTTTGGAATGCAAAGAGGGCATACAAAAAACTTTACATTTGTAATGATTTCCGAAAGATAAGAGATGCCAAAAGAGTTATGTCCCTAACTGTATATAGATATTTATTTTTTAGATAAATAATTATTGTTGTGTTATAGTTAAAGACTTGACTAAAAGTTTTCTTTGTATTTTTAAACATGTGCAAAGAAAAAAATAAAAATACTTAAAATAGAGCACAAGATAAAGAAGCTTAAACTTACTTTTTAATTGTAGTTTTTAACCAAGAATAATAAAAACTTTAAACTTTGTGAAGACAACTTTCGAAAACTATGCCAATGCCAAAAATGGAACATATTGTAAAGACAAAAAGTACTTCTTAAATATAAATTTGAAGATGATTAATATTTTAAAGTGCTTAAAATGTTAAAAAACTGTCCCCATATATATTGTTTTATATGGTTCATAATATATTATAGAAGAGAGTAGTATTCAGCAATAAATTGTTTTCATTTTCTTGAAAAAGCAGTTTCAGTGTTGAAAAAAGAAATATTGAAAAATGAAAAAAATCTTGACAATATAATACTTATAAAAATTTATTACTTATATACATATATTTATAAAAAAAAAACTAAGATGTGAAGCTTCTAGCTAAATTTTATGCAAATAAGTCATGATTGGAGTTTGACAATTTTTTTTTCATATAAATTGACACATAAAAATGCTCCAGAACGCAAGAGTGAAATATAATCTATTTTATTTTGAGAGCGACTTTTCTTGTGCTAATCATTTTGAGACACAAATTTTCTCAACAATATTACCATATTATTTTTTATGATTATTTTTGAGGCTTAGAGGGCAATTTTAATTCGGTCATATCTCCTACACTTCGTACGCAATCTAAACAACTTTTTCTACGAATTATAAAGGAAGTGCTGTGTTTCAATAAAAACTGCTTTGAAAAGTTATCAATTAAAATATCTGACATATACAAGCTACTGAACTGTGTAAAAATTTTCCTCAGTTTACGTTTTACAATATTTAAGTGACTTCAGTAGACTTTTTCTAAGAAAAAATTTTTCTTTTTAATCAACTAAATTATGAACTTCTCCCAGTGAAACACTCTTCTTTGCAACGGAATTATTTGATTTGTAAAAAATAGTTTTAAAAAATCGAGTTTTAGTCACCACAATACCGCCTACACAGAGTGCAAGGCGGTGCGATGGGCGTGGCAGATTTCAATGAAACTTGGCATATATGTACTAAATTTTAAGACTTTTGCTTTCATACGAAAGGTTTTATGTGAAAATATCCACTTTGATTGTATGGGCGGTGGGCTGATTTTCATGAAACTATTTTATTTTCTTAATTTAGTCAATATAATACTCTGTGCCAACTTTGAAGTTTCTAGGTCCACTCCTTATATTTTTTGCACAAAAATGTATGAAGCCGAACCAGTGCGCGCCGCGACACGAGTCTTCTAATTTAGACTTGGTTTTCCCCCATCACTCTCAGAACCCATCAAACTTTTGCTAACTTGAATTTGTTCCCCAGTGTAATTATTATTATTTGGCAGTGAATAATAGCACTGTTGTATTAAAAACATCTAATTTTTTAACCAGAACTCAAATAGTTATTTAAAGTAAAAATTTGCTTTTACCAAGAGAACGTCTCATTAAAAAAACTGGTACTCCCATATCTTTAATTACATTACTTTAAGGGTTTCAGCTTAAATTTTCTTTCTTCATACACTTGATTTTCTATTTCTTTATTATTATTATTATTTTTTTTTTTTGATACTTTAAAATAAACAAAACTAGTCATTTATTAAAAAAAAATGGTTTTAATAAATGTAATATGTTCTTTTGTTAGATTAAATGTTAATTTAGTAAAATATTAATATACCTTTCTTAAATATTTACTGAGACTGCTTTGCTTTGGGCATAAAAACTTTTATACTGTTCACAATACTGCTATACAATAACGTCTAAGGTTGGTATGCCTTTTTTATAAATACAAAGATTAGGAAAGCCATAGGAAAGTAATTGCCTTACACCTTAGGTGAGTAAAGAAATTTAGTGTAATCAATAGACCAAACACCTCAGCTGTTATTTCTTTTTTTTTTCTGCAATTTGGAAATAGTGTGTATAAGTAGTGTTTGTGGCAAAACTAAAGAAAACCTTATACAAATAAAAGAAAGTCTAACTTTTCATAAAGGCTTATTGGTATGTAATATTTTTTTTATATATATTTTAATATAAATATTTTTGTACTTTAAAATGGCTTAATATCAAAATTTGCTTTTGTAATAAAGGCTAGCAGAAATTTTAATTTTTCTACAAATTTTCTAGCATTATGTTATAGTGTTTTGTAAACGTAAAATGTTGTGCAATTTATTTCCATCTCATATAATACCAATTCTATGTTTAAGGCATACTATAAAATATATTTAAACAATATGACAGAAAAAATTCAAAATGCAACCTTTTATGGTAGAAAGGAAAAAGGCAAAAAAGGTACCTAATTTTTAAGAAATGCCTTTAAAAAGGATAATTAAATATTCAATATATATGAAATGTATGTCCCTATGGCCATTTCGTCTCTGCTTAACATATTGGTCAGAAGAATTTTCACAAAGATTGTAATCAGAACTATAAACATTTATGTTCAAAAAGTTATTAACTAAATGAGAATCATATCCCATTTAGTATAAAAAAACAAATAAAAGGATTAACAAAGCAATATATTTCAGCTTTTCAAAAATTAAATTTTTCTATTTTACATTTAAAATCACAGTAACTAATATAAAGAGGAAGTTGAACCGAAAAGGAATACTATATTATAAGAAAAGTTTAAAGAGATAAAAAAAAGTTTTTGACTCAGATTCCCAGAGATATTTACGAAGTACTTAGGGGGTACTTTACGAATTTCGCAAAGATTAATTTATTTATTTTTTTAAGACCAATATTCAGGAGTAAACCACTACACATGCAATGCATTTTATTTGAATTTTAAGACATTTGGTCAATGAGACAAGCTGCTGTCAGTTGATCGCTCAAAGGACAGTGTTATACCTTCTTTCTTGAATGATCAACAGCAATTGCCCCAATCTGCCGGTGGATGTTGAATATAAATTATTAACTTCTTTTCTTTATCAGAAATGTTTAAATTTCTTGTAATATATAAATTATTATTACTATTTCCTAATATTAATCACCTCATACCTGGTTTTGTATTTACAAATCTTGTCTTTGTCTAAATCCGTTGCGCATGACAGAATTTACCCAAAATTTGTAAAATATTTTAAAATATATTTTGAACCATATATCTCAATTCCTAAATGCTTTAATCATATTATCTGAACACACTTCGATGTAGAAAATTAAAAAAAAAATCAATTCCTTAGTCTGATGAAAACCACAGACCCATTACCATACCACCGTACCAGTCTAAAGTATTTGAATAGCTATTGCATGCATAGAGAATCAATATTATGCTAATTACTTGCTAACTAACAGATAGTTTGATTTAAGAGAGAGGTACAACTGTATTACGGCTTTAGTTAACGCTTGTGAGGAGTTAAGGTCTAGGTTAGATAAAAATATAGTTTGAACTTTTTTACACATTTGATACAGTTGATGATATTGTTTTATATCATAAGTAAAAAAATATTTCTAGCTTTCTAACAATTGAAATAAAACCCGTTTTAAAAAATTATACTTGACGTTTATGGAAGAGTTTATAAATTTAAAATTTTTTAATAATGTCTATTAATTATACTTTATAAAAAAAAGAAAAACTATTTATAAAATAAAAAGTAACAATAAGGGAAAACCATTCGTGCTTGACCATTTTTATAAAAATTTCTTTAACATGATTATAGCATTGCAATTCATTCACACAACTTTTCGCAACTTATTTCAATTACCAATTTGTAAATGGCAATTGTTTCAAGAATAAAACTTTGTTTTACCATTACTATAAGCATAAAGTAAAGTTATTATTTTTTTTTATAAAAAATAAAGGTATTTAATATCTTACAGAAGCACTTGTTACAAAGCCTTTTAAAAATAAGTTTATTTAAGTGCAGAATTATTCGTTTTCGCATTTGTATTTTAAGCGCTGTTAGTCATTCTTAAGTTCATTGCATTATAATAGCAACTCGAAATGTATAAAATATGCATAAATACCCACTTCAAGCACAAATTCATGGTTATGGCCGATACCATTATATGCATACATTATTATGCTATATTGTCTTTAAGTGCAGAAGAAAAAATTGAGTCATTAAGCTGTTTAAGTACACAAAAAAAACAAAAAAAACAAAAAAAATATGGAGAAATATTTAAAACTTATTATTTCTTGTTTTTCTTGTTCACAGCAGTAACGTTGCACTTACAATTGTAAATTTTTAAAAATATAAAAACAGTAGATGCAATATCACGTATTACTTGCTTCTCCTTTATTGCAATAAAAAATATTAAAAGATTGTTTTTTACATGCTTAAAGTATAATTACAATAATATTTAGAAATTCAAGTGGCTGAAATAAGAAGAAAATTGTTAACAATTAAAGAAAATCTAGAAAAAAATTAATTTAAGTTTACAAAGTTTTGATTTGAGCAGGCATGGCAAAATGGAATAAAAAAGAAGAAAAAATGGAAGTGGATAAAATAATGGATGATGTAAAATTAAAAGCAATTTCGTATATCGTAATAATTTCAAAGTTTAACTGGAATTGTAATCAAACTCTTGCTAACGCATGAAAACATAAGTTTTTACAAACAAAGTTCTGCAAAAATACTGTAATTGCAGTAGAATTCCTTATAATTTCTAAAACGTTTTAGTGAGCTAAATATAAGGTAACACAATAAAAACTGAACTGCGGAAAAAGGAGTTTTTTAAAGAAGAAATGTAAACGTCGCGTTTATGAAGAGCTTGAATTTAAGTTCAACGCACAAGATCATCGGGACTTATTGTTTATTATTTTTATTATCATCAATGAGTAATTATGCCCAAAGGCAGATACTGCGACCCAAAGGATCTTTTGTGCCCTACTCTATTCACGTATGGCGATCCTAAAGATCAGCCCTGCTCAATGTCAGGACCTGGCCGATCGACAAGGATGCCTGGTCAACCATTTCGTCCAGCGACATCATCCAGCTCAATAGTTACTCATAAAATAAATGAGCAGGCTTAAAATCGTGCTCGAACAACAACATCTCCGCTCTCCGAATGAAGTCAAGTAAAGTGAGAGATGTATTTTGCTAGCAGTCCCGAAAGTGTTAACTAGATCTTGAAAATGTTGTGTCCATTGATAAATACAAATTAAATTTTTTTTACTTCAAAATTAAAATTAATTGCGAATGTTTCTTCTCTCATTTGCATTTGATAAGAAAAAAATAATAAAAAAATGTAGATGGCGCAGTCTAGTGGTTAGTAAGTTGTGTCACACCCCAGCTCTGGCAACTGGAAAAAAAGAAATCAAAAAGATTTTTTCAAAAAATATTTCTTTCGGCTAATATCTCTTAGCAGTTTTCTAGCAAGAGTACAAGTTTCTCAAATCTGTCGTTCGGAGTCGACAAAAAACTGTAGGTACAAAAACTCGCATACGTGCTGCGAGAAGCGAGGCCGTAACCCTAAAACAGGGTTGCAATGGCCAGTTATGTATGTATGTAATACAAAAATATTTCTATTTATAACTATTTTCGTGAAAAGCATAATCTGGGATCAGAGTTTTACAAACTATTTGCAATACAGTACTGTGAGCGACTTTGAAACCTGGTTGTCTTCAAATATACCACAATGGGAGGGCAGCTCATCGAAATATTTCCATCAACATTTCATGAAGCCATGCTATGTAATCTACTGAAATCAACTCATGCCGTGCCTGAGGCCATGATACCGTCTCCACATAAAAGTCCGTCACAATTTTGGCTATCAGTCGTCCACAATACTCTATTGCGACTATTTATGTTCTGTTTTCGAGATGACTAGCAATAAATTCGTTGCAAAAAACTTATACACTTAAATCACGTCAGTTAACAGAAAACTGTTTACGACAGATTAATAAGATTTTGAATTTAAAGCTGTACTAACAGCTTAGAAAGTAATTTGTGTTAAATTTTTTTTTCTGAAAACAATACTCAGGAGTGTAAACCCCTACTTATGTGTGCATTGTACTTGATTTAGTTTTTAATCCGATAGTTTTTTTTTAAGAGCCTAACGATTGAGATTGAGATTGACAAGTTGTTGTCAGTTCGATCACTCAAAGAACAGTGTTACCCTTGAGTGATCAACAGCACTTGCCCCATCTCTAGCTGCATGCTAATTATAGTGTGCATCTTCACTAAGAAGCTGTTATCTTCCTAGTAGGTGGCGCTTTTTTCTCCTGGTCATTCGTTTTATAGATGTTAGAAGAGAGAGGAATATCATGGCGGTCTCCTGCTGATAGACTTCTTGAATCGGGGGCTGTGGGGCACCTCTTTGTTTTTTAATTAAAATCTGGAAGAATCGCAAATTTGTATTCTTTAATGTTTCACCTTTGCTGGGGTTTACCTTTGAATGACCAACAGCACTTTCCTCATCTGTAGCTGCATGTTGACTCTGATCTGATGAGTATCTTCCCTACGTAGCTTTTATCTTCCCAGTAGTTGGCGAAAAATATTGCAATTTTTTCCTTCATATTTTATACATTTGAGGTTATTAAGATTCTTTCTGGTCTCTGAGATTCATATCAGTACTGTAATGCGCAATCATGAACGACTTTTTTTTGTATTTTCTTAGACATTTCTATTTTATTCATATTATTGTAATTTATTTTTTTATTATTTGAATATTACTAATCTTAAAGTACTAGATTTATTTATTAATTATTAGTTTATTTACAGTTTAAATATTTTATTTGTATATTTCGTATCTTATAAACATATATTATATTTAAGATGAGATAGCAGAAAAAAATGAGTGTTATTAAATTGAGTCACTTACTGTAGGATGGTAACCTTCCTTTTTTTTATAAATTTATGTTAACAGAATATTTAGCATCTACAAAATGTAAAGTTATAAATGTTGGTTGATGTCTTGAATATGCTCGTAACACTAATATTTATTCAACGATAATTGATGGTAAAGGATTGTTTAGATTTTATGTTAATCCGATTGATAACTTTAGGAAGTTAGAACAAGGGGAATCTTGTCAATTATTTTCAATTTTTTTTAAGGAAAAGAGATAGAAAAAAAAAGGAAAAAAAAAAAAAAATTTTTTTAATCTGTGTTTAATTGATTTAAGTTTTAACCCTATGGTTGCAAATATGAAAGTTGTCAGTTTTGACAGACAAACGGAATTAATTAAACAAATTTTATTTTGTTTCCTTTAATCCTTCATTTTTTTACTCAATATCAGTCAAACCGAGGTATAGAAGTTGCTACGATACCTTGAAAAAGTCTTTTCTATCGAGCAGCGAAGCCGTGAACATTACATTAAATAAAGTGTAAAGTGTCATATAAAGTAATTAAAATTTTTAAGTAATATTACAAGCAAGTTGTACGAAATAATATTTGTTTTTTTTGTTCATAAATTTCACAAAATTGTGAGAAAAACGAAGGTAATTTCTGCTAGACACATTTTTTTATAAATTTAGTATACGAAATATAATAAATTATAGATCAAATAAGATAAAGCAAGAGAAAGAAAAGAAAAAAAGGAGGAAGGGGAGAAAATTCTTCTACAGTCTCGAATTCCTACATGAGGATAGTCAGGATAATTAATAAGTTGCTACAACATATAAGTTTTAATTGATAATTACTGACAAATTTACAATTTTGATTCAGGGTGGACTCATCTTTTGAGCCACCACTGTGTTTTATTACTAAGCTCATCTCATGTAATTGAAAAGAAGAAAAAAAAAAAAGAGGGAAAACATGCTTTACCTAAATTAAAACCTGAGAGACTTATTATTCGCTCAGCCACAATAGAAAGAAAAAAAAAAAAAGAAAAAACTTTATCAAACGTCGATAGAAAAGCATAATTACCAATAGTAAGAAGAAGCATTACTTTTTTGAACCTTTATTGAAGTGAACAGCGTGGCTCAGGACAACAAAAGATTATGAAATAAACCAGAGGCAAATAATTAATAAATCACCGAAAGTAAATAAGATTTATCCAGTTAAGTTAGGAGAAACAAGCCAGACAAGATTTGGGAAATTTCCATTAAGATCCATCTCAGACCACACATCATTTATTCTATCAACTTTACCATCATCCTAACCAGCATCGGTTATTAATTAACCTCATCATAATCGTTAACCAACATCAATAATGTTAAATAAGTTCATGAAGTGTTAAGTGCTAAATATTATTATTATTAATTAAATACCTTATTACCTAAAAATAAATTTCCTAGTGTTCCAAAATTTATAAACTGTAATCCAACAATAGTTAAAATCTACGCACACCAAAACAATAGACCAATAAATAATAATTTCTAATTTAATTCTAAGCTTATAGTCATTGCACTCTAAAAATCACATTTTTTTATAAAAAACACTATGGAATTTACGTTTAGGCTTATTATTACATACTTATAAATTTTTTTAAGTTTTTATTTAGTTTTATGAATATCCATTTATATAAATGGAAAGCCCCATACATATGCTTTAACATTTATCATCATATTTTTACAATATACACCAACAGCAACAATTGAGGAGGCCTCATCAACAAAAGCTGCGTCAACTTGTGTATTTTGGGTGAGTGATCATTTGATGTTTAACTTGTATATATTTATGTCTGTAAGCATATAAAGAAGCAACGTTTACATTAAATTATATACTTACATTCCATAAATATGGATTTTTTAAAATGTTTATAAACATGTTGTCTTAAGAAAAAGCTCATGTGTTTTTTTTGTTTGCTATTTTTTTATTTTGTTTTTATACTTTTGCTTCTTTGTACGCTTCAGTCAGTAATAGTCGGGTTTATCCGTATATAATATCAAAAAAGAATATAATATTTTTTTTTGTATATTAAGGGTAGAATTATTTTTAAATTACATATATATTTTTTTAAAATATATATAACATCAATATTTTTTTTAATATTATTTCTTGAAAACTTGCCTTACTTAAATTCCCCAGTTTTTTGTATAAGTTAGTAATTTTTATTCTATAAATACTCATCTTTCGTGAGAAATATTTTAGTTTTAAGAATTTAATTACCTAAAGAATAGGGTAATATAAAATGTTAATTTTCCGAATGAAATGAATAAATTGTTAATATTGAATATGGAATTGTAATTTTCAAGTGTTCTTCCTTGTGATGTGATGCGACTGTGGTAGGGCGTAAGTGGGATTTCAGCGATAAATTTTTGGCGCGGCTGGAATCATGGCTGGGAGGGTTAAGATGCGCATTCCTTTCCAACTCCATCGGGAGGGGAACTTTAATAGCTTTATGTATAATGATTGACCTTTTTTTTTGTAGTTTCTGTAAAATTTTTTTGTTGACCTAAACGGGTTCTGTTTAATATCTTGTATTTAAATTAGGCCAGCAGCTAGTCCATTATTTTTTTTATAGATTAGGGAGTCTATAATAATATTTATGTTAGCAATTAGCCACATTGACAGGGGAAAATTCAGGGAACAAGAACCCACCCAACCGACTGACCGCTAGTGGTTATCAATGGCTCCCGTTAGTTCCCTATTTTCCGTAGAGAGCATATTCGTCAATGTGGAGGTGTGGTTGAAATTCTTTACTTTGCCACCATCCGTGAATATATATACGTATTTTGTTCAAACATCTCTGTTTGTAAATTTACATCATTGCAAAAGAAAACCTTGTATGTTTTTTTTGTACTTCTATATTTTTTTTTTTTGTACATAACATAAATTGGCGCCCAACGTGGGGCACACGAAGTAGAGTATATATATAAATATATACATGTACATATAAATGTAATGTTTATTTTGGCGAACACCTGATCAAGATAGGGTTGTATAATTTGGCCCTTGAAAACTGAATATCTTTTTTACGAAAGATTGTATTTTACTTCGTTTGCTCTACAAAAACCTTGCATTTTTTAAATTTTTTTTAGGCTAAATTTCATTCTTTACAATTTTATATATTGTATGGTTAATTGAACCCTGATTTTTCAAATAATTTGTAGTAGTATGTGGAATTTCGTTTATCTGAGGTTTTTCAGTTCGGATATTTCGACCTGTATAAACTACAGAGCCTTTTGTGGACATGGGGATGTTAACTATGCTGTATATGAACGTTGGAGCAGTTTTGGAAAAAGTATTTTATTATATCTTTGGTATGACTTAGTTATCGATATCGTTAGTTATTATGGGATTTACAATATGATTTGCGGTGCGATCTATTGTCCGAATAACTAAGAGGGAAAAATTTTTTTTCTCTTGTAATGGAAGTCGCATATTTGCATATCGGTTTAGTGTGCGGAAGAATAGTGAAATGATTTTTCTTAAACTCCATAGCCCGATTTTGTTTTCCTGTCAATCTTATACAGGAATGAAGCTTTTATTTACCTACCCTTTTAAATCACATCACATAAGGTAAGAATATTGCGTGCTAGAGATTTTTATTTTTGTTATATATAGAAATTATTTTTTTAGTATATGTACATCTAGAATTTTTGTAATATTTTTTTATTTTTTGAGGAAAAAGATATTGAATCATTATATTTTTGCGAAATTTTATAATTTTTTTTTGTTTTGTATTGATTTACATCTTTTGTTTTGTTTGAGAAAATGCCTTTGGATAGATCTCCTGCACATTCGCAAGCTTCAGCTTTGCCGAGTTGTAGTGAAGAACAAATGTGTTCTATTTGCAAAGAAAAACTGTCTGAAGGACAGGATTGCTTGATTATTTCAGAATGCAGTCATGCATTTCACCGCAATTGCATTGAAACTTTTTTATCTCAGTCATCCGAATGTCCCATTTGCAAGCGACCTTGCTTACTATCAGAACTTAAGACAATTAATATTCAAGGGACTTTACAATCTAAGAGGGGACGTAAAAATAATTCTCGGGGAGCTTGTGCCAGACGACCTAATACTAGGAGCCATATTGTGAATTTGTCTAGTGAATTCCAAACACCTCTTGTAGATTTGAGTACCCAGTCAGTAGATCCGAATCTAGAACAGACGCAAAATTTAACTCCACAGCGCAACCAACCAATTTTAAATAACACGCAAACTCCTTCCGCTATTAGATCACCTGCAGCCATTAGAAATGAAGGTGATAGAAATTCTACAAATTTTAATTTTGATTTAAATAATTTCAATAATATAATAGAAAATACAGTGTCCCGCATATTACAAAATCTTAATCTAAAGCCAGTTTCTCAAAATAGTTTAAATAATCAATACACTCAATCTATTCCGCAACAACCTCAATTTTTGTCTCAGAATTGTCCTGCAATTTCTCAACAACATCCTGTGTATCGTTTCAGTCCTAATAGTTCATCATTCGATGGGAATTCAGCCATCCGTTCAGATAAAATCACAAATATTATTCAGAATTGGAATATAAAATTTGATGGTTCTAAAAGTGGTATAAGTGTAGACGAATTTTTATATAGAGTCAAGAGTTTGACAAAAGAAAATTTCAATAATGATTTTTCTGTGATTTGTAAAAATCTTCCTATTTTGTTAGTTGGAAAGGCACGTGATTGGTACTGGCGTTACCACAAGCAAGTCGATACAATAGAATGGAAAGAGTTTTGCGAAGCACTTAAATACCAGTACAAAGACTTTAGATCTAATTTTGATATACATGAAGAAATTAGAAATCGTAGAATGAAACCAAATGAAAATTTTGAAACTTTTTACGAATCCGTGTGTTCCATGCTAGATAAGCTTTCTACTCCAATACCAGAATCAGACTTAATTGAAATTCTAATAAAAAATCTTCACCCAGAAATCAGACATGAGCTACTTTATATACCTGTCTATTCTATTGCCCATCTTCGTAAATTGGTTCAGATGAGGGAAAATTTATTAGAATCTAATTCTTTTCGTACAAGTAGAAATAGATTTTCACCTAATTTTGTTACACGTCGTCAAGTTGCTGAGTTAGATGATTCTCCCCAAGCTGATTCCAAAGACGTTAACATAGACCAGGAAATGTCGGTAAATGCTATACAACAATCTGGAGAGGATTCGAAATGTTGGAATTGTAACCAATCAGGTCACCATTGGGAAGACTGTTTGGAAAGCCGAAACATATTTTGTTATGGATGTGGAATGCCAAATATGTATAAGCCACAATGCCCCAAATGTGCTAATCGAAGAGTTACAGCTTCAAAAAACTCATTAGTTCCAAATCAGAGACGAAACTCCCCATAGAAAATGTTAATTTAAAAACCAATAATTTAAATTCCAAAGCCAAGATCGAAATTTTAGAAAGTGATGACAACAAAAGCCTTTGCAATACCAACAATTGTTTTGAAAAGTTTGTTCATCCTATAATACCTTACCATATACGATTGCAAAGATATTTAGAAAGACGAAGGCAGATTTTCAAAATAAGTAGTGTTCAATTTCCTATTAAAAGAGGACCAAAACGTTCGACGTTGAGGTTACGTTTATATTTTAAGAACAGAAAAATTAATTCAAAATATATTTTATCTTCGATCATTAATAATGCGGATGATAGGCGTTACTATGCTCCCGTGAAGTTTTTGTCTTTTGATGAATTCGGATTGCTAGACACCGGTGCAAATATTTCATGCATAGGCGCGGAATTAGCAAGATATTATTTTAGGCAATTTAAAGAATATTTTCCAATGAAATCCATAGTTAAAACGGCAGATGGAAGAGTTCAAAAGGTACTTGGATATCTTAGCTTTGATGTTAGCTTTAGAGATGTGGTGGGAAAATTGAAAATATTTGTAGTTCCTTCGATATCCCAAAGACTTATTTTAGGCCTTGATTTTTGGAAAACTTTTAATTTGGCCCCTAAAATTTTTAATGATATCATTTGTTCTTCATTAGGTACAAGTCCTTGTAAAATTGTATCTGATTGTAACACTAATCAGAAAGTATCGGAAATTGACATCGATTCGAAGTCTGTAGAATACCCCTTATCAAGTAGTCAACGACAGCAGCTTGCTATTATCATTGATTTATTTCCCAATTTCGAGAGACAAGGTTTAGGTCGTACAAGTCTAATTGAACATCACATTGACATAGGTGATGCAAAACCTATTAAACAGCGGTTCTATCCAGTTTCACCGGCTGTCGAAAAATTAATGTTTGAGGAATTAGACCGTATGCTAAGCTTAGGAGTTATTGAGCCATCGACATCACCATGGAGTTCTCCAATGAGACTCGTTGTAAAACCTAATAAAGTGAGGTTATGTTTGGATGCCCGTAAACTGAACGAATGCACTAGTAAAGACGCGTACCCCTTACCTAATGTTGAGGGAATATTTGCCCGACTACCTAAGGCAAATGTTATTTCAAAGTTAGACCTGAAAGATGCATATTGGCAAATCGGCTTGTCCAGAGAATCAAAACCGCTTACAGCCTTTACAGTCCCAGGAAGGCCATTATATCAATTTGTAGTAATGCCTTTTGGGCTCTGTAATGCGCCTTCAACAATGAGCAGACTAATGGATAGCCTTATACCAAACGATTTACGCCACTCCGTTTTTGCATATTTAGATGATTTGATAATAGTTTCGGAAGATTTTAATACTCATTTATCAGTCCTTGTGCGTGTAGCAGAGCAGTTTAGAAAAGCGAATCTTACTCTAAATATTTCAAAATCAAAGTTTTGTGTTACTGCAGTAAATTATTTAGGCTTCATAATTGGTGATGGTGGAATCAGAACAGATCCCGAAAAAGTAGAATCCGTAAGGAATTGGCCAACCCCTAAGAACATTAAGCAGGTTCGTGGTTTTCTAGGATTAGCAGGATGGTACCGTAGATTTGTACCAAACTTTTCAACTATTGTGTTTCCCATAACCGAAGTTCTTTCCACTAAGAGAAAATTTTGTTGGACTCCCGAGGCTCAAAAATCATTTGATTTAATAAAAAATTTACTGACTTCCGCTCCAGTTTTATCAAACCCAGATTTTTTGAAAAAATTTTACCTACATTGCGACGCCAGCGATTATGGCATCGGTGCTGTGCTCGTGCAGTATGATGATAAAGGTAATGAAAGGCCTATAGCTTTCATGTCCAAGAAACTGAATTCTGCACAGCGCAATTACAGTGTCACTGAACGCGAATGTTTGGCGGCGCTAGAGGCCATTAAGAAGTTTAGGTGTTACCTTGAACTTCAAGAATTTGAGGTTATAACCGACCATTCTTCTTTGGTATGGTTGATGAAACAGCAGGATGTAACAGGTAGACTAGCAAGATGGATTTGGAAGCTCCAAGGTTTTAAATTTGCGATTAGTCATCGCAAGGGTAAAGATCATGTAGTACCTGATGCTTTGTCCAGGATACCTCAAGAAGAAATAGCAAGTATAGATATGGTTGAGCCTGAAATTGATTTGTCATCACCCCATTTCAAGGACGCGGATTATATGGATCTAAAAAGAAAAATTAGTGAGAGTCCTGACAAATTCCCGGATATAAAAATTATAGATAATTTTGTATATATAAGAACTGCACATTATACTGGTGATTCAGAGCATGATGAACAGGCGTGGAAACTGTGGATACCCTTGAATTTGCGTAAAAATATATTGTCCCGTTTTCATGATTCTGCAATAGCTTCTCATGGAGGCATGTTGAAAACCTTAGAATTAATTCGACGAAAATTCTTTTGGCCAGGACTAGTTCGCGATGTGAGAAACTATGTAGGAGCGTGTGATGTATGCAAAGAATCAAAAGCCCCAAACGTGATATTGAGACCAAATATGGGTAGTCAAATTGTTATTTCTAGACCATTTCAGCGTCTATATGTTGATATCCTAGGACCCTATCCTAGAAGCAAAAAAGGAAACATAGGCATTCTAATAGTTCTTGATCATTTAACCAAATTTCATTGGTTATGTCCTTTAAAGAAATTTACCTCGACGGTAATTCAAGACTATTTGTTAAAGGAAATATTCCATGTTTATGGTGTACCTGAAACATTAGTAAGTGACAACGGTTCACAATTCAAGGCAAATGAATTCAATGCATTTTTGACCAAAATGGGTATTAAACATGTATACACAGCTATTCATTCACCACAATCGAATGCGTCAGAAAGAGTTAATAGGTCAATTATATCTGGTATAAGATCGTATTTGGGAAGGGATCAGACTCTTTGGGACAATAACTTAAGCTTTATTAGCTGCGCCTTAAGAAATTCCATACATCAGGCAATTCAACAATCCCCTTACTATGCAGTCTTTGGTCAAGAAATGGTGACACATGGTAGTACTTATGCACTTTTGAAAAATCTGGACTTACTTACAGAACCTTCCATAAAATTAGGTAGAATTGATCAAATCCAACAAATCCATGAGAATATACAAAAGCATATAACCAGAGCTTATGAGCGAAGCAGGAATCAATATAACCTAAGAGCTAGACCAATTTCATATAATATAGGTCAATGTGTATATAGACGAAATTTTGCTCAATCCAATCTCGAAAAGAAATTTAATGCCAAGTTAGCTCCATCGTTTCTGAAGTCGAAGATAAGAAAGAAAATAGGAAATAATTATTACGAATTAGAGGATGAACATGGCAGAATAATAGGAACATTTCACGCGAAGGATCTTCGTCCCTGATCATGCGTTTTTTCCTCCTAATACAGTGGTCAAATGACCCGTATTATGCGGTTTTTGTAATGCGCAATCATGAACGACTTTTTTTTGTATTTTCTTAGACATTTCTATTTTATTCATATTATTGTAATTTATTTTTTTATTATTTGAATATTACTAATCTTAAAGTACTAGATTTATTTATTAATTATTAGTTTATTTACAGTTTAAATATTTTATTTGTATATTTCGTATCTTATAAACATATATTATATTTAAGATGAGATAGCAGAAAAAAATGAGTGTTATTAAATTGAGTCACTTACTGTAGGATGGTAACCTTCCTTTTTTTTATAAATTTATGTTAACAGAATATTTAGCATCTACAAAATGTAAAGTTATAAATGTTGGTTGATGTCTTGAATATGCTCGTAACACTAATATTTATTCAACGATAATTGATGGTAAAGGATTGTTTAGATTTTATGTTAATCCGATTGATAACTTTAGGAAGTTAGAACAAGGGGATTCTTGTCAATTATTTTCAATTTTTTTTAAGGAAAAGAGATAGAAAAAAAAAAGGAAAAAAAAAAAAAATTTTTTTAATCTGTGTTTAATTGATTTAAGTTTTAACCCTATGGTTGCAAATATGAAAGTTGTCAGTTTTGACAGACAAACGGAATTAATTAAACAAATTTTATTTTGTTTCCTTTAATCCTTCATTTTTTTACTCAATATCAGTCAAACCGAGGTATAGAAGTTGCTACGATACCTTGAAAAAGTCTTTTCTATCGAGCAGCGAAGCCGTGAACATTACATTAAATAAAGTGTAAAGTGTCATATAAAGTAATTAAAATTTTTAAGTAATATTACAAGCAAGTTGTACGAAATAATATTTGTTTTTTTTGTTCATAAATTTCACAAAATTGTGAGAAAAACGAAGGTAATTTCTGCTAGACACATTTTTTTATAAATTTAGTATACGAAATATAATAAATTATAGATCAAATAAGATAAAGCAAGAGAAAGAAAAGAAAAAAAGGAGGAAGGGGAGAAAATTCTTCTACAGTCTCGAATTCCTACATGAGGATAGTCAGGATAATTAATAAGTTGCTACAACATATAAGTTTTAATTGATAATTACTGACAAATTTACAATTTTGATTCAGGGTGGACTCATCTTTTGAGCCACCACTGTGTTTTATTACTAAGCTCATCTCATGTAATTGAAAAGAAGAAAAAAAAAAAGAGGGAAAACATGCTTTACCTAAATTAAAACCTGAGAGACTTATTATTCGCTCAGCCACAATAGAAAGAAAAAAAAAAAAAGAAAAAACTTTATCAAACGTCGATAGAAAAGCATAATTACCAATAGTAAGAAGAAGCATTACTTTTTTGAACCTTTATTGAAGTGAACAGCGTGGCTCAGGACAACAAAAGATTATGAAATAAACCAGAGGCAAATAATTAATAAATCACCGAAAGTAAATAAGATTTATCCAGTTAAGTTAGGAGAAACAAGCCAGACAAGATTTGGGAAATTTCCATTAAGATCCATCTCAGACCACACATCATTTATTCTATCAACTTTACCATCATCCTAACCAGCATCGGTTATTAATTAACCTCATCATAATCGTTAACCAACATCAATAATGTTAAATAAGTTCATGAAGTGTTAAGTGCTAAATATTATTATTATTAATTAAATACCTTATTACCTAAAAATAAATTTCCTAGTGTTCCAAAATTTATAAACTGTAATCCAACAATAGTTAAAATCTACGCACACCAAAACAATAGACCAATAAATAATAATTTCTAATTTAATTCTAAGCCTATAGTCATTGCACTCTAAAAATCACATTTTTTTATAAAAAACACTATGGAATTTACGTTTAGGCTTATTATTACATACTTATAAATTTTTTTAAGTTTTTATTTAGTTTTATGAATATCCATTTATATAAATGGAAAGCCCCATACATATGCTTTAACATTTATCATCATATTTTTACAATATACACCAACAGCAACAATTGAGGAGGCCTCATCAACAAAAGCTGCGTCAACTTGTGTATTTTGGGTGAGTGATCATTTGATGTTTAACTTGTATATATTTATGTCTGTAAGCATATAAAGAAGCAACGTTTACATTAAATTATATACTTACATTCCATAAATATGGATTTTTTAAAATGTTTATAAACATGTTGTCTTAAGAAAAAGCTCATGTGTTTTTTTTGTTTGCTATTTTTTTATTTTGTTTTTATACTTTTGCTTCTTTGTACGCTTCAGTCAGTAATAGTCGGGTTTATCCGTATATAATATCAAAAAAGAATATAATATTTTTTTTGTATATTAAGGGTAGAATTATTTTTAAATTACATATATATTTTTTTAAAATATATATAACATCAATATTTTTTTTAATATTATTTCTTGAAAACTTGCCTTACTTAAATTCCCCAGTTTTTTGTATAAGTTAGTAATTTTTATTCTATAAATACTCATCTTTCGTGAGAAATATTTTAGTTTTAAGAATTTAATTACCTAAAGAATAGGGTAATATAAAATGTTAATTTTCCGAATGAAATGAATAAATTGTTAATATTGAATATGGAATTGTAATTTTCAAGTGTTCTTCCTTGTGATGTGATGCGACTGTGGTAGGGCGTAAGTGGGATTTCAGCGATAAATTTTTGGCGCGGCTGGAATCATGGCTGGGAGGGTTAAGATGCGCATTCCTTTCCAACTCCATCGGGAGGGGAACTTTAATAGCTTTATGTATAATGATTGACCTTTTTTTTTGTAGTTTCTGTAAAATTTTTTTGTTGACCTAAACGGGTTCTGTTTAATATCTTGTATTTAAATTAGGCCAGCAGCTAGTCCATTATTTTTTTTATAGATTAGGGAGTCTATAATAATATTTATGTTAGCAATTAGCCACATTGACAGGGGAAAATTCAGGGAACAAGAACCCACCCAACCGACTGACCGCTAGTGGTTATCAATGGCTCCCGTTAGTTCCCTATTTTCCGTAGAGAGCATATTCGTCAATGTGGAGGTGTGGTTGAAATTCTTTACTTTGCCACCATCCGTGAATATATATACGTATTTTGTTCAAACATCTCTGTTTGTAAATTTACATCATTGCAAAAGAAAACCTTGTATGTTTTTTTTGTACTTCTATATTTTTTTTTTTTGTACATAACAGTACTTAATGCTATAATTTTATTTTTGGATCTCTAACAGATGGATAAATTTTAAAATTTCTCAACATTTTTTTACAAAATTGTTTAAAACATATTTGAAATAATATTTGGCCATGATACGTCAGTAAGTTCCTTTTATTGCACTGATTTGCACATTAAAATGAGCATCATAGGCTTAGAGCTTATTAATGCCTTAAATTTGAAATATATACTTGAAAAAGTATATAATGATGAATATTTAACAACACAATAGAAAAGTCAAGAAAATACTTAAGGCCTCTTAATAGTTTCTTTAACTTCCGCATCATGTCCTTGCATAATTATGCACTTCACATATTTTTGTCTTAAAACTGTTTTACTTGAGTGTCGTTTGTTTAGTATTCTAGACATATTCTTGTTTGATATATAGATAATATAAGTCTATAAGTATTGTATTATTTTTGCTTTTGTTTTTTTCTAAACATAGCAATTCGTTGCTATTTTATAAATTTTTTGTTTTTGTTTCCTGCAATACCGTCATGCACTTGTGTTCTTATTTAGTTTTTCTTTTTATTTTTTGTAGTCTTACACTTACTCTTCTAATTCTTAAACAATGAAACAAATATTTCTACACAATAGTTTTATTTCAAATACTTAGCATTGAATACAACACAAAAGAAAAGCAGTAGTAGTAGCAAAATATTGTATGTAGAACGTAGTGGCAATTGTCAATAACAACAGCTTAACTAGACAATTGTGCAAAAGTGCCCATACAAATGACAAAAACAAAAAAGTTTACTAACAGGTAGTGGCACATATGCACTATTTAAGAAAGAAAGCATAAAAAATCAATAATTAAGAAAACAAAAGGAAACTAAAAGAAAAAAAAAGTATAATCATGCATGTGAGATTTAAATAATAAGGGAGCTTAAGTAATATTAACTTTTTTTAACAGAAACTAAGGTGAAAAGATTACGAAATGTTGACAATACTCGTATTTTCATGTAGTCCACATTTGCATATTCTTTAGATTTGCCGTACTGTTGGGTTTCTGAGTGCAAGAATACAAGACTCGCCTAGAAATCATGAAAAGATAAAATATTACTGATATTTTTTTTAGTTTTTATAACTTAAACGATTTCTTTTATAAGACGCTTATCTGATAATAAAGCAAAATGTTAGTCATTTGGATTTGTATTTCATATAATTCTTCTTAAGAAGAAGTTAAGAAATTTTAATTCAATAATTTCAATTTCAATATTTTTTTGTTTTGTCGTGTGGTTCCCCATACAAGGGGGCTGTTAGAGTTAATAATTTTTGTATTTCTTTTATGAAGTTTGGGAAAAATTAGTTTGAAACTTTTTACAAATAAATAATAATTGGTTAATGATTGAAATTTTAACAGACGAATACGCTTTTGATATTCTTAATTCTCTGATGTAGTGCTGACAAGATATTGAGCGATGGGTACCGAGAACTGAGTACTTTTAGTAATTTTTGGGTACTCAATACTTAAAAGTAACCACTCAATACTTTAAGAGTTGTATTTTTTCTTCGAAGTTGTGTGAAAAATTTAAATTTTAACGACCAAACAAATTTCTGTCTAAAAACACAATACTTTCTGAAATTGTTTCCTCTTAAAAATAAAATCCGTTAAAAGTATTGAGTAGTATTGGGCACCCAAATGATAGTACTCAATATTATCGAATAATGAAAAGTAATAGAATTTGACAGCAATACTCTGATGCTACCTGTTAATTACTGATGCTAAGCTTATTTTGATTACTTCTTTAAAATTAAATTAATAAAATTTCGAAAGTCCTTTCTATATATTAGAGTTTTTGAGTTTTGTCTTATTATATAATTATCGATTATGTAATAAAATATTATATTTATTTTATGTGGATAATTACTTCGAGGAAGATACAAGTATTTTCTAAGCACTCCGGTTGCATTTGCCGAGCATCAAAATACCCTTTAGAGAATCAATAATAAAAACAACGTCAATGTCGAATATTCTTATTGATTCTGATTTATTTGAAAATATAATTTGCTTATATACTAGTTATGGGAATTTATCAACCTACCCTTTACATAAGTTTGTATGCATTTACATCTAACATGTATAAAACAAAATATCTTCCTACGGTTGAAAAATGAAGCGAGTCATATTCTTGCATTAATAAAAAGTGCGGTCGTAGCGTTTACATTCTGGCATTGAGTATTTTATGTATGAATGACGATGGTCAGCGGTATCACCAAAAGTCAGTCATAGACATGCACTCAAAAGAATGCAATCATGCTACAATTACTCTGATTTCCGGCCTATGATAGCATACAAATGTATCCGGAAAAAGGAGTCGGCTTTTTTATAAAATTTTTCAAAGGTTAGGCACCTGTTTTCTTTGATTTATGATGAAATTTAGTAAGTGCAGTTTGAGACTCGGGTCGTAAAAAGATCTGGTAGAGATACCAGTCATGTTTTTTTTTTAAGATGAGTATCAATTAAGTAGCATAATATTATTAACGGCTTGATAGTTATTTCTCCTCTGCGTATGAGAAAAATATGTTGTACGAATTTTTCGAAGAACGCTCGAAAAATTTCTAAAAATTGAATGCCAAATTTAACTAAATTTCAAGTTTGTATTCCCTACCCATTATAATTCACAACCATAATTTTTGATGTGATCCAGAATAGTAGCGGACCCTTTGGGTTTATTAACATGGATGACGTAGTCTCTATCCACACGAAAAACTCTTGTCTGTCACTGCGCTATAGTGTCATTAATACATATGTACATACATACATACAAAATTGGTCATTACATTTCAGGGTTGCGGCCTAGCTTCTCGCAGCACCCATGTTATGTGTGTTAACTTTTGTTCCATAAGTACCGTGACTTACAGTTCATGGCAATCAGTTATTTTCTAAGTTTTTGACAGAAAACATATATATATATATATATCTTTTTTTCAAGATGGTGAGGTTTGAACTCAGAGCTAAGTAAGTAAATAATAAACCAACAAATTTTCTTGATAGTTCATATAGGGGCAATAGAAATAAAAAATTATCAAGAAGATACATAATGAAGAATGAATATTTGCTCTCAAAATTACTTATGCTTACAAATTTATTGTAATTATTGTTTAAAAGCAAATACGAAAAACTTAGTATTATAATACTAATAATCATAACAATATTAAAATACTATTCCATATTAATTCCTTTAATTCCTAAAATAAATTTAATATAATTTATAATAATACTTCAATAAAAATAATTATTTCAAACTTAAATGGTTAAATTTCTTAAGCCATGTAATCTGTTTTTAAGATGAAATAATGTTTTATTTTATTAAATATATTTCCATGTTTCCTTATGGCCTAGATTTTTGAGAAGATGTTGCGGAAGCCCACCATAATTATTTGGTAATAGAGATTTTATTCTAAATTTTGCTAAAACTGATACAGACAAAGAAGTCTACTTAAGAAATAAAAACTATAACGATAGCATATAATTTCCTGCTGGTAGGAACAGAGTTGAAAATAAATCAAAATGTAGCATATTGCAGGAAATTACTTAAGAGGTAAATAAAACATAAATTACTAGGAATTACAACATGAATAACAGCAGCGAATACAGTAAGAGTAGCAAAAACAACAAATTTTTGTGTTTAAAATAAGGAGTTATATCAGCTCATTGCCCAATATCAACAGCATACAAATTGTAGACAAGAATTATATTTTCTAGCAAATTAAATAAAAACAAAACGAAAAGAGTTTAGAGATTTAGATTTTTTTCAAAAATATATATAAAAAAGAAAACTATAAACGTAATAAATAATTATTAATTGAAGCACTTATAAGAAATCATTTAAATTTACAAAATAAATCATTTATTAAATTTATGCCATTATTTATAAACTTATTTTCCCAGTAAAACCAGGAACCCTAAATCTTTAAGATAACCTGATAAAAGCACTACTCACACAGTTAAAGGAAAATACTCGTATATCTACAAATTAAAAGGAAAACATAATACTTTAGCTTTTGTTTAAAAACAACACAATAAAACAAAGACTAATGTCATATTTTGGTCAGAAAGAAGAAGAGAAAATCATAGTAGAAATTATCTTGGTAATAATTTTAAGAGAAGTGTAACACATTTTCACCCACAAACTTATACCAACACAATAGCAATACACGTATAGTGAGTTACGAATAACAAAAACATACTTATAAATTGTAACAACAAAATCTAATGAATCTCAGTTTTGTTAAATACATAAACATTCAGAATCATGATATTATTCAAAAATACAACAAAAGCACAATTAAAAATATGGCCCCCATATTCCCCTTCAAATACAATAAAAGTTACAAACAAGTAACCGTATAAAATATGCTTAAACGACATAAAAGAACAATAGGAGTATTTAAATCATAGCTTGTGACTATTAATTAGTAATCAGCATGATAGAAAACTGTTAGACTTTGTAAATATTAAAGTTTATAAAAATATGTAAGCTTGAGATTTAATAGAAATCATAGTTCCCAAAAATTAATTCATATTCCTCCAGATAGTTTCAACATTAATCACTAAATACTGTGGTATAATATAAAAAAAGGATATCCAAGTATTTACTCGAATTCATTATTTGTAAGTTGTCTTTGATGAAAAGAAAACTTGTGTAGTTTTTATTACTCTCGAAACAGATTTAAGAAAAAAAGTGTTTAGGAGTGACCACACACATTAATTATAAGTATACCACTGTCGCTAAAAAGTGCATAAAACACAAAATTAGCATTTCACAAAAAAAAAAATTAAAAAAATTAAGTTATATCAAAATTAGTAGTTCTTAGTTCTGAACTCATCTTGGGGGTAGGGTAGTGTACTGGTTAGAGCACCCTCTTACAACAGTCCCAGTACTGGAGATTTCTAAGAATAAAAATTAAAGCGGCATTTCGCAGTTTTTGGTTAGAACGCTCAAAAAACTGAAATTTAATCCCAGCGACGAACAAAAATTATAAAATAAAAATATGCGGTTTTTCTAAATTATAATTAAAAAATAAGAGGTTCTCCTATCTAAAGCAACACTATTTCCAGCCTGTTCCAACAGAAACGAATGATAAGGAGTAGAGCGCCATGTTCCGGAAAAGTAACAGCTAACCTGCTGAAGACGCTCATGACTTACATTCAACATCCACCAACAGATGAGGCTATTGCTGTTGATCATTAAAGGGAGAAGGTATAAGACTGGCTCTTGAGTGGTCAAATTTACAGAAACTTGTCTTACCAACAAAAAGGCGCATAATGTATAATTATGAAAAAATAAATATCTATTTATCTTCAAATTCCAATATAACACACTGCATTAGTAGGGGTTTACCCCTGAGTATTGGTCTTAACAAAAAATAAGATTTTCCCACCTCTAAGAAGTCCATTCTTAAGGAAGCCGCCCCCTTACATTCAAACCTATCAGCTTTGAATTATAAAAACTAATGATCAGAAGAAAGTGCCACCTACTGGGGAGCAATCGAGAGAATTTAACAAGGATTTAAAATTACCATACAATTTAGCAAAGATTCGCACCACTTCATAACAGCTAAAGAACTAACATCAACAGATGGGGTAATTGCTGTTGATAACTTCAAGATTGAATGTATAACACTGGTCTTTGAGTGATCAACTAAAAAAAATTTGTTCCAATGACAAAAGATGCTTAAATGGAACTATAAGAACTATATAATAAAATCTTTTGTAAAAAAAGATATTACGAATTAATATTGCTCTGGATAAAATTTTAAAAAAATTTCTAGAAAGAAGTTGCTTCTCGGCTTCTTACAGAGTGTAGCTTCATTAAAGCAAAGCCACGATGATAAGACAGATGGTTTACGTTAAGATTCCATTTAAGATTATGAAAAAAAATAATAGAAACTGTTTTTTAACAGATTCCAATTTTTATGTAAAATTTTTATTGGAATCACAAATTAAGAATTTAGTTAAGTTCCAGATAACAGTCTATTTAGAAGTTGAAAGTTCGTTTTTGTAAAATAAAGAATATTCGGAAAAATATGCTAAAATTAATAATGTCTTGTCGTTCTGTCTTCAGCAAAATATAACCAACGGTAAGTTTTTGCCCAGCCCCGTTTTTAACGTCCTTAGTTTAGTTTGGGGGATAACAAAGTTGAAAAATCACGGTAACATTGAAACTCCTCCTAACTTTGAGTTGCCAACATTAATTTTTTGATAATTGATTTACAGTTGATAGTCGCATTTCACTTACTCTTGTTGAACATTTTCTCATAGGCTGACATACATTAAGGTAATTCTTGCAAATCGCTAAAATGTTTTATTAAAACAGTGGTTTTGTATACCGAACTTATAGTTGAGTTCGTTTACTTTAGGGTCTATTCAATCGCCCATCAGAATGGCGATATTTTGATTCCCATAAGAAGAAGACCAATATGCACTGTAGAAGCTGTAGACACTGAACGAAAACCTATACAAAAGGCTACAAATCAATCAATTTGTTGACGTTTTTATCAATTGGGGTTTTGATCTTACAAATTATAAAAAAATATAAAGAATGTACGTTAGCTTAAAAAGTTTTATAATTCAATTTGTGGAATAGAAAAAGCCAAGGAAACTTCGGACGTGTTGCTAATTCGGCGAATTAATATTAATACGGATTTTCCCTTGAAAATTCTGTGCTCCATTTGCATTTTATTTTTTCTTTTTTGCATTTCGTGTGAAGATAATCCATTACATTCACATTAAAGTGATGATGGTTAGAATATTATTGTGGATTATACACGGTATAATTCGCACTCACATGTGGTTCTATCAGGAGGAAGCGACATGTCACACAATCTATGCTACAATTGATTTCCAAAAGGAACTTTTGTTGAAAATATAATTTCACGTAATGGTCCAATTAAATGGCTACCCAAGTTATGCGATTGGATTACTTTCTATCCAATTTTGTAAATTCGCTCATCTACGTCGATACACCAGATAAATTCGAAGAGCTTTTTGCGAAATATGGCTACATGTATTGCGAAAAGTTTGTAAAAATTGGTTCTTAATAGTGCACTTTGCACACGTGAATCTATAGGGCTTGGGTAATTGTAAAAATAACATCTAAATTTAATAAGAAATCACTCATAAAAAATTAATTTAACAATAGAATTACCACATCATTGGTAGTATTAAACAAGTAAAAACAAGGAGATTAAAAAAAATTATATACTCTTCAATGTATTATCAATGCTATACTTATATTGAAATAAATTCGAAACCTAACTTTGAGTTAATACCCAAAGTGTAGTGATTGGAGTTTTGACATTCAAAATATATAATAACATTACAAAAGGTTTACAAAAGTGCTCTCTATTGGTAAAAAAAAGTAGATGTCCTTGATGTGCACAATCAGTTATACTTGGCAATATAACTGTTTTTCCATTAGTGCAGAATTTTCCTACAAATTTTTGTGGCGTATAAGAGCACATATGGAGTTTGACGATCACAAATATATGTGCTTATTGGTTGAGCTGACAGTCATCAGAGAGACGGAAAACATATTGTGTGAATAGATTGTGCTACACAGCTTAAGATAGATGTGTTTAGAAAGCCACATGTGCCACACAGTGGCCTCACAAGTCGTCGTGAATATATTTTAATAACGTGAAAAATAGATACTATTTTTATGCAACGCGCTATAGGTGTTAGTTTTATTATATGTTAAATAATAATTTAATATCAATTAACATACGTAGTAGCATTACTTAGTGTCTAAAGCCAAGGTACCTCTAAACAAAAGACCGCACATTTTTTGTTAGTCTGACTAATCAAAAGAATACGTTCATTAAAATCTCTACAATATCCGCAATAGTGCTTTTAAAACCTAGAGATAAAATGTAAAACTATAAAATATTTAGAAGAAGACAAACTACAATAATACAAAACAAATCCTTGACTTAGAGATATACAAAGTCATACACGTATAATTGTGTGTATATATTATACTGTAATATATAAAACTTGTGTAAAAAGTTTATGTAAATGAATGTACTGTTATATAATAAGCTAACATTAAATTAAGTGTCTTGTACATTCACCTAAATTGCAGAAAATAAAGTGAAAATAATTTATTTTATACAATGAAGCTGCTTATGAAAAGCAACAATACAACAGCAACAACAATACAAAAAGTACTCTCTGTTAACATCTAAGACAACAGAGTTAACATTGTACACATGGCACAACAATTTGTAATGTTTGTAATAAAATCTCATTTTATATAGAAACGCACATACATACTACCTATACTAAAGCAACTATTTTCATTTAGACTCTTAAATACGAGCTAAATAAGCAAATAAATATACATTTACGAATATACATGAGTATTAAGTAGCAACAGCAAGACTGTGCTAAATTGTTTGTGCTCAACTACAAATAAGTAGCTGGTAATACATCTCAGTTAAATTATTTTGAACGATTAACCTCAAAATGTGATCAAATTGTTAAAAACTTTATGTCAATGGATATATAAAAAAGGAATATTATGTTCTCGCCTAGTGACTGGATATAGACCACTGATAATACAAGCGATATTTGTAGTTTAGTCCTAAATCTCAGCAGGCATTTATAAATTTAGTACCCATTGCTTCAAAACAGCTGTTACGTTTCTTAATCTTGCTGTATAACTTGAATAAAAACTGAGTTTTAATCCATATTATTTAGACCTGAGCCCTCATATTGTAACTATTCTAAGCTAAGACTCTATCGCTAAAAATTTAAAAACTTATTTAGGACCTTTTGGCTATGATAACAATTCTTGAACGCTTATTGTAATTTAAAAACTACATGTCTATTACCTCTAAACTTTTTTATTTTATGTATTCTTACGCCCAGCCTATTTAAAAAAACCAAAGTTTTAGCATTTTAGCTTAAGAGAATTACAGAAGAGGGATCCAGGTCAGATGGCTAGTCAAACAAAAACGTTATCAACTAAAATTAGCACAATAATAAGACCAGAAGAGCTTTAAGCGTTAGAGAAAAGTGTTTAATTCTAGTTTAATTCCAGAATGCAGTCTAATTTTCTGACATTTCGAAAGTATAGAAAGTTGGCACACCTAACATTACAGCAGTCAGGTCCAACAACAATTTTAATTCATACCACTGTATGAAAGATCTCCCAAGCACATTTTAAGCTTCCGGTTATTAAGAGCAGAATTATTATCGTCTATTTATAAATAATTCAATATACATATTTGTTTTCGCGGTACTTCTTAAAAAGTTATGATGGATAATTTCAATGCAGTCAACAGAAAATGATTTTTTATTTAAACTTTAGTATTTCCCTTAAAACTTTTATTTATCTTGAACTACAAACATTGCAGATTATGAAGCTTTGTGGAAGATTTACGGTTTTTCTAAATATAGAAACTAATTGCACGTTTTAACTAAAAATTAATATTTTTTTGCAAATAGTTTAAAGAGGGCTTAGTAAAGGTAGTAAAATTGTTCATATAACTTCTAACTTCAGAGATATAAATCAAACATATTCCTGTTGACTTTTGCATTTACGCAAATATAACTCATCCATTTTCTATATTCGAACCTATTATAATTTGATTATCAGAGCTGAAACGTTATCCTATTTAAATATATCAAATTTTGGTTAATAACTTACAAAATTGTTCATATATATTTGCTGTTTTTCTAACTTTTGAGTTTAAAACATACACGGAATTTTGTTATTCTATTGTTCTTCTATTGAGGCAATAATAAACATTTATTTTTCTTTTTCAGTTGTTACTCAGTGGGTAGTAGCGAGCCATTTATATTGCGCACATCTATGCATGTTGTCTTATAGACTAAAAAGTGTTGCAATTGCTTGTTTTAAAAACACATAAGTACTGGTACTCGTATATATGTATATATTATTCTTGTTACTCTTCTATTAATATAAGCTAAAATAGCCAAAGTTGTCTAAAAATATATTTTTAACCGTTTAAAGGTTAACACAATCTGGGAATTGCTTCTACATTTTCTTCATTATATTTTAATGATTGCTAATAAAATAAAAATGCATTGAAATGAAACCACTTCAACACAATCACTAGCCGTCTTACAAACACCATCCTACATAGCACTCAATAGTATTTTCTTTCATTCATATACACGTTTTTCGTTACCATAAATGACAGCAAGTATTTTTAAGTATGCAAATGACAAGTAAAATACGGTTTTGGTTAATTATTATTTTTTATTTCTAAAAAGAAAACTTAATCTTTAGAATTTTTATAGCAGTTAATAGAAACATGCGTGAAAATAGAACAATTTTTTATTAATTTTATTAATTTTTGTATTAATTAATTGAAAATTGTAAAAAGTCAAAAAAAAAATTTAATTTTGAGGAATAGGAAGAGCTTTACACTTTTCCAGCAAAATAGGAAATACCTTCTGGTCCCTGTTTATTAAAGCAACATCACGATTGTAGGATTTATTTCGCAAACTTTAACAGTCTCAATTACTATTTAAATTGATAATTTTATTTCTATATTCTGTTATTGGATTTTTAATTCGCTTTTAAATATATTGAAGTTAAAGCCTAGTTTAAGACTTTTAATTAACAGAATTATCTGTTTGATAATTATTACAATTTTGAATAATCCTAAGCTTTTCCAAGATCACAAAAAAGTATAGATTAAAATTGGCCGACGATCTGAAGATGAGACTACTTATTTAGGCCATCAAAAAACTAATTGTGACGCAGCACTGCACAGTGTTTCCGTCTTCATTTCAGTAACAGTACTGTATACTCTTAAGTCTCAAGTCAGATTTACTGATGATAAGACGAAAATGACCCACCGTACCATACTGAGAGCCAAAAAGTACCTAAGACTCCACAAGCAAGCGTCTGGTAGTCACAGCCTTATCTTCTTAGCAATAGCTACATAAAGTTGAGATACCACATCAAAGATGGACAATATTTCAATGGTGAGAAAATACGCAACACATCCTAAATCCTTCGTTTAGGCAATAGTTCACCAAAACTCTCTTGCCTGTCTGTAAGAAAAACTCTGTCTCGACTTTTACAAATATAATTAACTGGCCCACCTACGAGGGAACAAAAGAGAAGCAACATTTTTTTTTACCAAAAGAATTTGTGTCGTCTTACTCTATCGAGCAAGTAGATCTGCCACACTTCTACCAGGTTTATCGCCTTGTCGCGGTACATAATATTGAGCACATTTTTAAAATTTTCTTTGGTTTTGTTCAATAAACCAGCTAATTTATTTGAGTTAATTTTAAAGACTTAATTCGTTCCTTGACAGCTATATTGACACAGAAAGAAAAATATAAAAAAAATTATCCGTATACATATTGTACAACATAATTCACAGTTGAACATTATATTTAAAAAATATTTACAGAAGTACTACAAACATCAATAAAAATACAATTTAACTCCACTACCAATATCGTTGAAGGGTATAAAAGTAAACACCCTTTTATTTCAATGCTACTAAGATAACAATAATAAATATAAATTACAATTTTATTGTATAAAGTAAAGGGAAAAACTAAAATAAAATAAAAAAAAAATTAAATAAAATAAAAGTGATGTTGAGTGTAACCAAATAAAAATCTGTCTACTCAGCTTTTATATATTTGATTACCATTGTTAGATCTTCATATCGCATTTAATTTAATTTTTTCATTTCTTTTTTTTTTCTCCTCTTCAGCTATTGTTATTTTAATTCCCGGTTATATTTATTTAAGTTAATACGTACTTTAACAGTGCTGATAAAATAAATAGTAAAATAAACGTTAGATTCTAAAAGGTTAATAATTAAAATAAAAGATTGTAAATAAAGTTTGAAAAATATGGTTGTCGAAGGTAATATTTTAACTTTGTTTATAAATATATGCGTCATTATCTAAAATTACTGCCAACACCCTCATTCTATACATGCACCATATACATAAATTTCTTTGCAAGTTTGACTTTGACAAACAGAGTTTAATATTCCAAAAATTTTTACAACTTTTTATAGTACTAGTCGCACATTAGATAATTTTCTTCCAATATCTTAAATTTGTTAGTGAGAGAGGAAGAACTAACGGGGTCGAGTCTAAACTTTAATGTACCTGAAAAGAATTTTGTTCTTCTTTCGTGTGAGAAAGAAGTACAGTCGGGCCTTGATTCTCTATGATGGTTGGGACCAGAAACATTAGGGATAATCGATTTTCATGGTCAATCGAATAACAATTTTGATTACAGAATGTTTTTAATATTTTTAATATTTAACAAGTGAATATTGGTTTACATACATATTTATATTAAAAAATTAATTCAGAATAGCAATGTCATAAACGGTGTGTATCCTATGTTCCTATTTTTCAGCTAGCATTTTAATTGTAGTCGCCGTGGTCTAATGGTTAGTGTGTTGGCTTACTAAGACATGGGCCCTGGGTTCGACTCCAGGCTCTGACATCTTCAAAAAAAGAAATATGAAAAAAATATTTCTTTCGGCGACTACCTCTCAGCAGTCTTCTGTTAAAAGCTCTAAGAGTAATTAATTGCCATGAACAAGCTTCTCAAGTCTGTCGTTCGGAGTCGACATTAAACTGTAGGTCCCGGTACTCATGGATAAAAATTGACACACACAACATGAGTGCTGCGAGGAGCTAGGCCGTAATCCTGACACGGGGTTGTAAAGGCCAGTTATGTATGTATGTATGTATTTTAATACTCACATTATTTTTTGAAAGATCTTTAATTATCTCACTTTTTCCCTCAAAACTAAAGACGTTTTTATGTTTTTTATCACTGGTAACGATATTTAGATCTAACCACCCGCACTTCTCAAATTTAAAATTAAACTAATGCATCACTCATCGTATGCGGACAAGGAAATACCTGTATTCGTCACGATCAATAGAGATAATCACTGTTATTGGAAGCAAACAATTTGAAAACATTGCAAATAAAAACCAATAGACTGTTCTTTGGCAATCACGGTAAATCAGGGTTACCGGTTAACCGGATCACTGATAATCGAGGCCCAAATGTGCAAGTAATAGAATGTCAAATAGTCGGCAGCAAACAAAGCTTAAAAGATAAATTGGTGGAATTTCTCAAAGAAATGGGGAATACGTGGTATAGTGGTTAGGGCGCTCGCACAAAAATGGTCTAGGTTCAAATCCCAGCAAAGTTAAGAAATAAAAAAGTTAGTTTACGGTTTTTTCAAAATTATAATTTAAAAAAAGATACTCTCCCTACTGCAAGAAAATCATCTACAAACAAACCGCATCCTGACATTATATCCTTTCGAATGATCAATGAGACAATTCGTCGTGCGGGAGTTTATTTGCTCTATCCCCCATTTCATATTTTTTATACATCTCGAGTTAATGATGCAAATTTAAATTTTTCATGTCTGCAATCCGTTTTCGGATATGTCGTCCACCTTCGGAGATAAATATCCGAAAACGGATTATAATAATGTTTATGTCAAAAACCTAAAATGGCATCATTAACTCGAGATATAAAATAAATGTTCTTTCCAAAAAATTCCAATACAATGCACAGCATCAGAAGGGGTTTACACCTAAGTTTTAATCTCAATTAAAAAAAAATAAAATTCTCCCAATTTGCGAATAGTGATCTAAGAGATTTATTGCAAAAGAGTTAACATTTTTTTTTTAATTTCAAGTAATATTAGTAAAATTTGTCAATCATTTTGTGTAGTTCAACAAAAGACTTTATGGTTAATTTTAAACTAAACCAAGAAAGTTTGAATGCAGTCGGATATCGTTTGATTTTCCCTTATAGTTTTTTAAGTGTAAAATTTTTTGCAAACTTGTATGAAGAACAAACTTGTTATGTGTGTCAATTTTTATCTATGAGTATCGAGACCTACAGCTTAAAGTCGACTCCAAACGACAGACTTGAGAACTTTTATCATAGCAATTAATTACTCTCAGATCTTTGGCCAGAAGACTGCTAAGAGGCAGTCACCGAAAGAAATATTTTTTTTTATATTGCTCTTCTTTTTTAATATGCCAGAGGTGAGGTATAAGCCACGAGCTATGGCCTTAGTAAACCAACACATTAACAACTAGACTTTAGATCATCAGATCAGATCTTCAGATCCGTACGCACTCTCAAAGTTTTATTTTTCATTGTTAATTTAAATCTCCTGCCAGAATATTTCTAGCAATTACCTTATCTGTGCTATTATTTCAAACACACGTGTACATTACGTTTGATTTTCTTTTACTGTATTATAATTTTTTATATGTTTTCTCTTAGAACTCTTTCAAGTGGTAACGTTTGTTTATGACATTTTATTGTTAGCATTTTAGGCTTACTCTCGTACATATCAAATGAAATATAAACAGACATATAAACTCTTTATTGAATTTTCTTTTATTTCCACAGTTTACACACATGTGTACATATTTTTATATCTTTTATTTGGTATAATAATATTTCAAGATAAAAAAGTTTAACAAAAAATATATTATTATTTCAATCTAATTAAATCCAAATAAAAGGAATTAATAAAAGAGAAATTTATTATTAAAAGAAGAAATAGAAATTGCCACACAGAATCATCTTTCAGAAATATGAATTTATTTTATAGAATGCATGCTGTTAAAAATGTTATTAAAAATTTACAAAGAAATTTAATTTTGAATCAAATATGTTTATTTAACCAACATTTAAATTCTAACTGTCTAATTCATAATGAGATAAAACGTGCTTATAAGAGCCTTATAAGCAAAATCTCTTTATTTTGTATTCATAAACAAGAAACAGTGTCATAACGCTCTCATAAACCATTTATAAATAAGAAATTTTTATTGTAGGTCTCTAGGCACTTTAACCGTACAATAACACGACATTTGGGAGTTAGATTGGATATTGTATAAATAAAAGTGGAATAATATAGTATTACAATGAATAAAACTTATATAGTTGCAAGTATAGATACATATGTACATATTTAAATTCACATAATTAAAAATTTTCGTATAATAGCAAATGATTGCAGTCTCTGTACAAAACAAAATTTCTAAATAGCCAAGAAATTTTTTTTATTTTGTATTACATATCCCATCTCTTTCCTTTACAGGCTCTGTCATCAGTGCCTGTAGAAATTACGAATGTAAATCTCTCTTTCTCTTTCTCTCCCGTTTACTATTCCATTTTACCAAATTTTGATATAAAAAAATGTAAACAGAATAGTGATGCACAAACCAAAAAGAGAATGGTAGTGTTCGATTGCTTTATACATGAATTTAAAAAATGTGCTTCAAAGGAAATTTTTTTTTTGTATTTTTTCAGTTTATTTTAGTTATTTTTTAATAGCAGTATATATTACTTCAATCACATCTTTTTTATGTATAATTGTGTTACTATTACATTATTTTTATGAATATTAAAAAATTACCGAAGTAACCGATAGCTTTTATTGTGCATCACTATGCTGAAATAACATCATGGTATTGCCAGCATGACATTAAAATCGTTTATTAGTTAATTTGCGCATATGAAAGGTTTATGAATAAGATTTTTTATTTTGAGCTTTTAAGACAGATAACGTCACATAACTAATGTATGGATAAAACCTAAATTAAGGAGTTATTATGAATTAGACCGTAAGTATTTTTAAATTAAATTTTGATCGTTTTTAATTGCAACGGGTGTTTTTTTAACCTGCATGAGAAGTATCGATACCCGTAACTATGGTATGGCATAACTCGATTGATAGCTGAGAATTTCAAAGTGTATTAACATTTCTGTTCAGCTTAATGTCAGAACAAAGCTCTTGATTTGTTTTTTCTTATTAAGGCCAGCACCCCTACTAATACAGTTCATTGTGCTGGCCTAGGAAAAAAAGAGGGAAAGTGATTTAAAATTGCTAATATCATATCTGATCAGTCAAAAAGAAAGAAAAAAAAAAAACAAAGGTCCTACCTTAAAACGCGGACTCCACGAAATCGGTTGCTGTTGATTGATTATTCAATGGCCAGTAATATACCTTCACCACTGAATTATACAACATCAGTCAACCCCATGAAGACCGCATAGTATAGTTTAAATTAGGGGAGAAATAACATATCATAATAATATTGGAAATGATGTTGTTGTTGTTCTGCCTAATCTAATTGTGGAAGTTTATTTTATTAAAAATAAATCATTTCGCTGTGATCACAGAGAACTGTGTCTAAGTAGTTGGCCAGTATTGCCTGCAGTTAGTGATCGTTTTAGAACTTAAGTATTTTCTTTTTATTTTATTTGCTGAGACCAATACTCAGGAATGTAATCCCCTAGTCATATGGTGCATTGCATTGGAATTTTTTTCTCTTGATCACTTAAAGGCCAGTGTTACACCTTCGTCTTTAAATGATTACCGGCAATTGCCCCATCTGTCGCTTAGTGTTGATTATGAAGTGGTGAGCGTCTTCGCTATATAGGTAGTACCTCTTAACCTCCCAGTAGATGGCACTTATTCTCCTTAACATTAATTTTTGAATTCATGCATATGTAACTGGCTATTACAAACTTCTTTCAGAGTTACGGCCTAGTTTCTCGCGGAACCCAAATTGTGTGCATCAAATTTTATCCATTAGAATCGGGAGCTATAGCTCAACGTCGAATCCAAACGACAGTCTTTAATGCTTGTTCATGGCAATCATTTACTTTCAGAAGCTGGGGTTTGAATCCGGAGCTCTTGGCGTAGCAAATAAACACAATACATTATAAACTAAGGCGTCTGTTCGTGAAACTATGGACAATAAAATAAATGTGAGAGAATATTGCTGCTGTAGTTTTAAAGAAAACGCCATATAGTAATTCGTATTGATTTTCCGCTTTTTGCCCTAATCTTTCACTTATGTGGGAAATGTTTACAACTGAAGCAGTGTGATCATCGTTTGTATTGAACGTTTGTTATTTTACCCATTTTAAACTTGTTGAGTATTTTTATCAAAGAACTGCTAAATGTAAATGGCTGAGTTAATAAGCTAAATAGTCATAATGCAGCGAACACAAGCTGTTAACAAATCACTAAAAACAACGGAACACATATCGTGTGAATGTCATATTCTGATTAGATTTAGATGAATGTGTTTAGGGGGGGCAAATTGTATCTCTGAAGGAAATATTCACCACTAAAGGACAGATTTGCCGGCTCTCATTAGGAAGCCAGTAGATCTGCTGAACAAACAGTAGATTCCAAAGGACACAATAGAAATATGTAAAATAAGTACTTTATAAATCATTTTATTTTTAATGAATAGGGCAATATATTTTTAAAACATTACGATGGGGAGTGAATACGACCACATACTCTCAGGGTAGTGTCCTAACCCAGGGTTTCTTGGGGGACTCTATCTAGCTGTCTAGCACAATACCCACTACAAATATGATTGATCAAACAAAAATTTTGGTGCAAAATTCATTGTATCTTATGTTATCCTTTTAAATTCGCAAGCTTTTAAAAACACCCTAAGTTTAAAACTTCTGTACAATAAATTTTTTTATCCATTTCTTCATTTCATTAGAGTGTTTATTTAGGCATTTATTCTCATTATCTTTGTATATCTTTGTTTGTTTTATATATTTTTCATATTAAGTGGTCTCTTTATTTAAATATGGAGAAAGGGTTTTAAATAAAATAAAAAAAAAACACTTTCAAAATAAATTCTTCACTAAAAATAAAAAAAAAATAAAATAACATTTTTTATATGCAAAAAAAGTATAATGCTTTGATGGCTATAAGACACTTGATATCAAGTGGATGACATAATTTCTAATTTCCATTTGCTTTTTCCAGATGATTTTTTGCAAACATTGGAGGCAATAGAAAATATTACACAACATCCGAGAAAACAAATATTAACAGAAATGTTATATAAAAAACTTGAGATCTTTTAATTTTATAAAAAATAAATAAAATATTCAGTTGATGGATATTCTTTTTAACAAAAAATTTTTAGATGTTATTGTATATTGTGATGTATACAACAAAATTGCAAATTTTAATGCTGAAAAGCCATTTTTTATTAAATTTCAATGGAAATTGGGATATCCTATGATTTTTCAAATATTAAAAAAGGATAAGTGTGTTCCCGAACACTAAATTTGGGTCTCACGGGCTAACAACTTTACCAAAAACTAAGTAAATACGAGAAATTTAAGAGATTAACTTTATTCTTCTTTTTCTTGTGCATATTGTATTCTATTTGGCTTGCACATACAAATAAACAAATAGTCAGCTATATAGACATTAACGATATAAATAGGAAAGTAAATGTTTCATACAAACTAAACAAATTTTGAAAGGCTTTTAGTAAATTTTTGTTCATTATAAATAATTATTTATTTAACAATTTTGTTTTAATAAACATGTATAATTTGATTTATTGTTTCTTGTATTAACAGGGTGGGAAAATTTGAGGTTATGAAGAAAATTGGCTCTCAAATAATGTCAAGAATTAAGCCTTTGACATTTATTTAGTAAAAAGTTGGGAAATTTTTAACCAAAGAACGCTATATAAGTACTACTATTGTTTGCGTCTATCGTTTGTAAATTGACTGTTTGAAAAACAGTGATGAGACCATGATAACCGAATTTTTGTGGCCACAACTGGCAATTGTTTACACCAATTATATTTGATTTCAGCAGGACGGCGCACTGTGTCGTGAGGGTGCCCAAAAATAAAAAAAAATTAACTATCTATTTTAAAGAAATTTTTAATCTGATTTTACTAAGTACATTCAGTAAAAAAAAATCAGAAAAAATTTTAAAAAAAGTAAATTTTTAAGGTAGTTCTGAGCATCCAAAGTTTAAAGTTGTAATAAATTTAATAAATTTTTACCAAATGCTATAATTTTGAAAAGTTAATTGGTAAACAAAATGTTAATAAAGAAGCGTAATTTTAATTAAAATATAAAATAAACAAAGAGGAATTTTTACTTTTTTGTATTTTAATATAAGATTTCTGCAAGTAAGTTTATTTCAAAAAACTTGGTTGTACTTCCACTTTTATCCACTTCTAAGTTTTGTTCTCAATTTTCAGTGGCTAATCAGGTTTAAATTCGTCACTTTTATAATATTTATTATTTTAGGTCAATACGTACAATTTTTCGATTTAATTTTTATGCAGGATGGTGGGTGGTGGTGGGTGTGTCCTTGCTCAAAATTGAAAAAAAAACCTTTTAAAGTTCAGAATAATCTAATAATATCATGTAAGAGAAAATACTAATTAATTATAATTTTGTTTATAATTTTTCTTAAATTTTCGAAAAAGGACATTTTTGATTTGGCCTTGTCCTTACTATGAATTGACAATATTTGGAAAAAAAGTTAACGTTGTTTAAGGTAATTAGTTTATAATATTTCGTAATGGTAGAACCTTGTTCTTTTCTTTTATGAAATTTTTAATTTTCTGGATATATGGGAAGAACCGGAAAAATGCCTTAGCTAAACTCACATGTATTCTTACGCTCTTGCTTTCAGTCGTCTCTGAAACAGCGACGAGTTAACATGCGTGGTGGATGTACGCTGATTTATTGTTTGCAGTGAGAACAAAATTAATAGCAATGCACACAAATATTTTTTATTATAAATACATTTGTAAATACAATACCTTATTTATCATAAAACATGTAAAAATAAAGTTTTTCAGCGACATTTTCATTATTTTTATAAAATTGTTAATAAATTGAATGAAAAAAACAAAACTTACAATTTTTTTTGTTAAAAATGAAAAGTACTTTTTATTTCTTTATATCAGAGTAATATTTATAAATTGTTCTGAAAGTAATTACATTTTTATATGAAATATTACATATAAATTTTAATTAAAAAAAATTCATACAGTTGCTGACACTGCTACTTACACGTTCAGCAGTGTAATTCTCATTTTCTTACCAACACAACCACATTTCTACTTTTGCACAGGCCTGATCTAGTCAAACAAGTGCGCCAAATTTCATAACTTTACGTCAACTCGTTCTATTTTTGGCTGCTCGTTATATGAAAATACGATACTATGAGGCGCCGAAGCCACACAGCCGACCAAACAATTCAGTTGTTTGGGATATTTTGGCGAAATCTTTTGCATAGCTTTCTTCTAAATCAAACTTTTTTAATAATCAAAAGCAATGATAACAACAGTTTTATTTACGATTTTATTTATTTGAAATTTTAATTTTATGACAAGCTGTTCTTTTTTATAATATTATTTTATTTTGTTTAAACTGAAAGACATAATAATGAATTATATGGCATTCGTTTATAAGCTGTAACGAATTTCATATAATTTTCCCTCTGGTTTTACATATACATGTACTAAGCTGTACTTTAATGATTCTTAACAAAGAAAAGTATTGTTTCAAAATAAAGATTATTTAGCTACAGAAAAATAAAAATAGTACTCGTATAATAATAAAATAAAGTTTTGACATGCAAAACATGACTAACCAGTTGATCAACTAATCACACCTTTCAAATGCTCGTAGTTAATGGGAATTTGAACACAAAAAAGTCCAAACTGATATGCAATACAATGTCATTTGTGTTAAAATGTTAGGAATTAATGGAACTTGGACTAATGGAATTTGAATATTCGCAATTTTGAAATTTGAATTGTAATAATTGAAATAGAGTAAAATTTTACAACAAATTTTAATTGTTAAGTAGTCGCCGTGATCTAGTGGTTAGTGTGTTGGCTTACTGAGATGATAGCGGCGAGTTTAAATCTCAGCTCTGACATCTTGAAAAAAAAAAAATTAAAAAAAATTATTTCTTTCGGTGACTACCTCTCAGTAGTCTTCTGATAAAAGCTCTGGGAGTAATTGATTGCCATGAAAAAGCTTCTCAAATCTGTCGTTCGGAGTGGACTTTAAACTGTAGGTCCCAGTACTCGTGGGAATGTATGTATGTATGTATGTATGCATGTATGTATGTATGTATGTATGTATGTATGTATGTATGTATGTATGTATGTATGTATGTATGTATGTAAAATTTGATAAGTAATACATGTGAAAGAACATATTAGTCAAAACAAATAATATACCAATAAATAATAATGCGTTTCTTATTTACAAAATAAAATATATGTCTTTTTTATGTATTGAAATATTATGAATAATAAAATTATCAATAGTTCTTATACAATCAAAACTTTTTGAATTAATTTTCATTATCTATCTGTTATTTTCTTTTCAGCCAACTTAACATCAACAACATCCATCAGTAACAACAATATATACTCTAATGGCCTTAATTATTTGTTGAAATCAAGAGATGAAAATAATGAAGAGCAGCTACAAATCGAATTGATTATTATTCTTTTTTGGGTTTTACATTCCATTTACATAGAAAAATAATAAATAAATGAAAACAAAAACAAAAACAAAAACAAAAACAAAAAAAAACAAGAAAACATAAAATAAAATAAGTTCAGGAAATATAATATACACCCAAAAAAGAAATAAATGGTTTACCATCCAAACTAACTCAAAACAACAAACAAACAAAAAACAAAAAAAACAAAAAAGAGAAGGAGCAGGAGCAAGAATAGATACAAACTTAAACATGATAATAAAAAAGAATATACAAATCTGAAGACAAAAAACAATTGGCGTTTATTAAAAAGCTAAAAAGAAAGTAAGAGCTAAGCCAGTTGATGGCAGAGAAAAACGAAAGCAAAAAATATGCTGACGTCAAGCAAATTAATGAATATAGAACTGGAAGAAAAAAATTACAACAATTGTAAATTGAACTTAATAAAAACAGCAAAGGATACCAAAAGTAAAAAGAAAAGATAGAAAAATAGTTAAGAAGTAACAAAAAAGTAGGATACACAGGCAAAACAAAAAAAAAAAATATATGTACAAAGACAAGCAGACGCCTGCTTGCCTGACAACATTGTGGTGTGAGTTTTAAAGGAACAAAACAAAAACTCAAAGAAAAACTGGTGCGTAATATGCGCTTAAATGACAGTTTAAGAAATTAAAAATAATTCTATGAAAAAGGACTTGTGTTAAAGAAAATAGTAATAAAACCCAGCTAGTCCTTAGACAAGGACATTTGGAATATTTTTGTTTATTGCCGCCTTTCAACGTGATTGTCATCTAAAACAGGCTTTAGACCTCAAATGTCTAAAAGGGATTTGGTTAAAGGAAGAGATAATAAAACAAAGGCAATCAAAATACAAAAACAAATGTATTCACTCACACACCCACACCAACAAAATGTTACAGTAAACATTTAACTTTATTACACCATCAATAGATGACTATTATTACACTGGACATGCTTATATAAAAAATTTATTATTTAAAAAAAAATATTTTAAACAACTCACCACATTCAAGGTAAAATCGTTGGAACATTTTAATAAAAAGGAAAATTTTATGAAGAAAAATAATACAACAAAAGAATATTTCAAGTAATAATAAGAAATATAAAATATAAAAACAATAAAACAAAATGCCTTCTTTAAGTCGTAATACCATATTTTTAGTTATTTGTTGTATATTGCTATTGAATGGCGTCCATATTTATGGCATAGAAGGTTGTCCTGCAGAAGTTTGTATATGCAAATGGAAAGGTGGCAAGCAAACAGTAGAATGTGGTGGCCAATCCTTGCCCAACATACCTGAAGGCATGGATCCTGGCACTCAAGTATTGAATTTTAGCGGCAACGCTTTACAAGTACTGCAAAGCGAACGTTTTCTGCGCATGGATTTACTAAATTTGCAAAAAATCTACTTGTCACGCAATCAGCTTATAAGAATACACGAGAAAGCCTTTAGAGGTTTAACAAATCTTGTAGAACTTGATCTGTCTGAAAATTCTCTGCAACATATACCTTCGGAAACATTTCAGGATTATAGTTCGCTGATGAGACTCACTTTGAGCGGTAATCCTATAAGGGAGTTAAAGACTGCAGCTTTTAGGTACTTATCATTTTTAACCACCCTGGAGTTAAGTAACTGCCAAATAGAAAGAATAGAAAATGAAGCATTTGTGGGTATGGATAATTTAGAATGGCTGAGACTAGATGGCAATCGTATAAGTTATATACAGGGTACTCATATACTGCCAAAATCTTTGCACGGTATTAGTCTGCAAAGTAATCGTTGGACTTGTGATTGTCGTTTACTAGACTTGCACTTATGGTTGAACAATTACAACACACCTCAGTCTGAAGAACCTAAATGTGTAGAGCCACCACGACTTAAAGGACAAGTAATAAAATCTCTCAAACGTGAGGAATTCGCTTGTCTGCCAGAAGTGTCGCCCCAGTCTACCTACACTGAAGTTTCGGAGGGTCGTAATCTTACCATATCCTGCGTGGTGAGAGCCATACCCGAACCCAAAGTATTCTGGCTATTCAACGGCCAAGTTATGACAAATGACAGCTTTATTGATAACATGCACATGTTGTACTACATTGATGAATCGTCTACTGCTTCAGAGGAAAAACGAAGTGAAATTTTCATTTACAATGTTGGCATCGAAGATAATGGCACTTTCTCTTGTGTGGGACAAAATATTGCCGGCACCACTTTTAGCAATTACACTATACGGGTAATGATCAAGGAACCTCCTGTTGTGAACGAGGTATCATTCCCTCAAAATTATATGAATTATATAGTGGCCAGTTCAGCAGGTGGGGGCATAATATTTGTTTTAGTTTTAGCCTTTATTATTATACAGTGTAAGAAACGCCAGAGCCCAGTTAAACGCAAAAAGTGTCCATCTTCTGGCGTTACCTCGGTTAATGGAAATAATACTTCCTCTTCCGATGGTTCATCCAGCAATGACAATGGTCTTATGAAGTGCTCTTCCATTATTAATGACAGTGATAGTTTAAATGGTAATTCTGGTTTAATGTTGGGTCCTTGTGATTCCTTAACACCAACAAAACTGTCCAAAGAGAACGGTGTTATTTTAGGCAATCAGATAAAACAAAACATTATGCTTTACAATCCCATGGATAGTTCAACGCAGACACTACAATTGAGTGTAAGTATGGCTCAGGCTTCAGCTTTGAATTCTGCAACACCACCACCACCACCCCAATCCTTAATGGTTAATCCAGCTTTAAGTTCAACTCTGGCCTATTGTTCGCCACCCTCCTCGCTACGCAACTATGCGGAGAAGAATCCTGACTTGGTAAATGATGCCGAATCAGGTTATAAGCATAAATTAAAAACATCATCTTCTTTGGACACAGGAAGCTCGGAGTATGACACACAAAGCGAGTGTCAAAATCCAGTACAATACGACCAGTATTATCAGCTCTCGGCGCCACAGTTTGGCTCACAAATTCTTCGACCCAATACAGCTGCCGCCATGGCATCAACCAGATTTAATGGCATGACCACTTTACCAAGAGGCTTGCAATTGAAAACAGTCATGAATTCTATACCAACACATCCTGTTGATGTACATTTAAATCCTGTCTGCTTTTTGGGTCAAGATGGATTTGCTTACGACTACACAAATGCTCATCTGCAACAATCACCACAACAGCCTCTTTCACATAATCATCTAATGCAACAACAATCAGCTCAGCAACAACATGCTAGTATACAGCAGCAACATCAGCAGCAACAACAGAATTTCTACCGTACACTACCGCATAATAGGGCACACAAACAACAACAATTTGCAAATGCAAATAACAACAATAATGGTATGCGCTATAGTCTAGAAGCCGAATTTTTGCAACAACGTTCAGGTACACCAACATCCTATGACAAGTATAACGTACCAAATGTACGCTTTACAGCGGAGGGATATCCACAAACACATTTAGTACAGTATCCTTCACCTCCAGAGGGCTACAAAACTAATTCGGATCAACAACTACAACAGCAACAGCAACAGCTACAACAGCAACAGCAATGGCCCCCCTGTCTGCCGGGCTATCATGCCCAGCCCATACATTATGCCTCTTCAATAATGGGAATGTTAAGTCCACAACAGCAACAACCACTTACCTCTATAAATACAACAACAACAACGCCAACAAATTCAAACTGTGCAAAGTTGAACACAACAAGTCCAATAACAACCACATCATCAGCAACATCAAAAGTAAATATTGAGGCACAAAGAAAACGTAGTGCTGTAACACAGGCAGATGCATCCACAACCATACCAGAATGTGATGAAACCGATATATCGCCAACAACATCATCACTTACAGTCAGCAGTATAGTACAGCAACAAACTAAACAGGAAATAACATCAAGTTCTCCTAACACAACTGAAAAACAATCAACAAAAATACGACATTTAAATGGTCCTTTGGCCGACAGTCCCGATGAAGGTTATGTGGGCGATACACACGAAACGTCAGTAACAACTTCAACGCCAGCCACAACCCAAGAGATGTGACAACAACCATTACTTTTAGTAAAAATAAATGGTTCAATAGGATCCACATTTAACCCCACCACTCCAAAAAACATCTCAACCACCTCAATAACATCAGCCTCACCTAAGACAACAAATAGTTCTCAACATAACAATTGTGCCATCATACCTGCCTCAAAACACTTAACAACAGTAGCAGCAACAACAACAACTTTGACTTCAAGTAGAAATGCATCATCTTCACTGTCTGATGATTCTGTAGCGTTGTAAAACAACTAAATATTTATAACACAGCCATCTAGTGCTTAATTAACAAGGAAAGAAAAGAAAATATTATTTATTTTGTTATAACGTTTTTTTTTTATAAATCTACATGCTTTTACTTTAGTTGTATTTATATAATAGAAATACAAAATTATATTTATTTTATTTTTTTTTAAGATAGTGGACAAACATTTTTGCCTTTTTAAAAGAGAGAATATTTAGTGGCTTAAACTCTATGTAATCCAGCGTAAGAAGAATTTTAATTAAAAGAATTTCAAATGAATGCTTAAATTTTGTTTTTAATATTTTTTAATAAATTAAAAACATTTGTTTAATATTTTCAAGATATGAATTCTAAACTCAGAATGTACGCATCTGTGTTATTGTGGTTTTACTTTTAAATTCAAATAAAAGTGCGAATTCAAAATAATGCCTTCAGCACATTTAAATTTTAAAATTTAAAAAACTGAACGGTGCTTTTAAATTTAAAAATAAAATGTTCACAATATTTGATATCGATAGTACTACTCGTTTATTTTGTTTATTAAACTTTACAACCAGGATTAATAATCTGTACAAATTTGATGGATAATTTGACAGATTCTGAAAAGTATTGAACATGCTTGTAACTTTTCGCAGTTTTTCAAACTTTTAAAACTTTTTTTTTCAATGGATAGAGCTAGGGTTAAGCGGACATATAATGTGAAAGTAATCTCACTTGAACTTTTAAAAAACGTGCAATATTTTATAACTGCTTTAACCTCTGCATTCCTAAAGATTTTTACATATATGGTTACCCGAAACCCACCGGGGTGGGTTCTATATATTTTGTATGCATTATTGATTAAATTTTTCTATTTATATAAAACTAATATAATAAAACTCAAAGTGATGTAGACACAATGGACCAAAATGTTGTATCAATACACGTGTAAAAGAGAAACTCGACGAAGGGCTTTTGCATTGTTTTGTAATCCTATTGACACGGCAGCTCTTGCAAAATATGTAACATTTTTGTAAAATAATTAAAATAATAATAATGTAAAGCAGTTGGGTGAATAACCTTGCATCCCACAATTAAAAACTCGATCTAAAAATAAGTCGACTGTTGGTAGATTTGGAATCAAAACAGCGATTCAGTTTGTTTTAGGTATGCAGATATTATACTGTTTTTCAAATTATAATTAAAACATATTCTAAAACATTTTAGGAGAACCAGTTTTTGCTGCAGATGAAGGTATAGATTTTATGGCAGACAGTGCGCCAGAGCACAATGCAACTGGTTGTATTAAGCAGAAAGGCAAATATTATATGTGCCGTGAATATATAGGAAAGTTCTTCGTCATGTGCAAAAAACCAGTGTGCTCTGAGCATTATTTTACCCAAACAAAATGTGAAAACTGTCACATTGACCAATCTTGTTCACGATATAATATATTTACACCATAAATACATTTAAGATTTAATTATTTCTTAGTAAAACTTAAAAAGTTAGTCACTGAGTCAAAAGCAATTTTCGTTTCGATTAAAATTCAGGAAATTATGGACTAATAAAAATCATGTATCCCACCCGGGTGTATTTCAGGAATGCGAAGGTTAAAATAGACGATTAGGATAAAATAGCTGATTACGGTACCGACAAAGCGGTAGTCAAACTATTGCCATGTATAGTGAATGCAGTTCTAGGGTTTCCCAAATTCTTTAATGATTATAGTGTTTAATCTATTATTGCAATACTTTTATTTCGAGAAAAAAAAATAAAAGTTTTGTATGTATAAAATTTTTTTAATAAATTTTTAGTCCTGGTTTTTCGACCTTTATTATTTAATGTAAAGAAATTCTCAAGCTCAAGGTCTATTTTTAAATAAAAACTTTTATTTAAATACAAATACACATTTTCTGTATTTAAAATTTGAAAATAATTTATAAATAAATATATCCTGAAAACGCTACACACAGGAGTAGCGAAATATTGATTATTAAATAAAAGTTTTTATTTAAAAATAGACCTTGATCTTGAGAATTTCTTTACATTTTTTTATAAAATTAAAACCAAGTATTGCATTTGCAAAATATCTCGCTCCTTCGGATTTGATTTATTTTGATTTATATAAAATTCAATTCATATCGCGACAATAAAAATTTCTAGTCAACCGCTTTAGTGTTATTTTTAATTGACTGAGTAATTTTCATCCATGCCAAAGCCACTTAAATGTTATGATTTAGATCTGAGCCAGTAGTTATATTCATAACGGTTTTACAAGGTTTCAGGAGTTCATGGTACATCACACATTTCTCGTCTCGTCAGAATTACAGCGTTGTCTTCCTGCTGAAGCAATCTGGTTTTGCAGCCAAAGTTTATGGTAGCCCCGGTTTAAACCATGATGTTATCCATTTAGGATTTCGAAAATAAATCCATTTTTCTTTGTTCGTAATAATTGGATGTAACACTGATCGTGTATCATGTCTTTGAAGTTAAATTTCATAAGTGGTTTTTTGGTTTTTCGGTTCTTCATTAGCCCCTTCCCAGCAGAAAATTTTTCAAATTTGGAAACAATAAATAAAATTCTAAGCAATAATGGAAGCATTATAGTGTTTATTCATACCTCAAAGCTTAAAAAAATGCTATAGGATAAGGTATTATTTTTGTTTTTTTATACTATTTGCTTACTGGTTGCTCTAAATGTGCATTTCTATTGCATTTTAGCGGCTGATTTCATATAAAAAGCATTAATTATTAATGCGCACGTGTAAGTGATTGTTCACAATGCTAAAATATAATAAATTTTCATTAATCGAAATTCAAAAAATTATAAATTTAATGAAAAACATTAAATTTTTCAAATAAATTTGAGCATTTTTGATACAAATTTTCAATTGTTTGAAATTGTTTATCATACAGAAACAGGCCATATATGTAGCATAATGAAAAAATACTTTTTAATTTTTTTTTTCTGGCAAAACACAGCTATTCGAACTTTCTTGAAGTGTTTGCATTACTTCTCTGCATATTTGTAAGGAAACGGTATGCTAAGTAAACTTTAAAAATTACATCTTAGCGGCACCACGCCCACACGAAGTATATATTTCGCTCATTTACGAGAATAGTGGCGTTACTCAAAAGAAGCAATTCTGAGATAAATGCATTTAGACATTTTAATTCACCGCGACTCAGTGAAAAAAAGATATAAAAATGCAATTATTAACTCAAAAAATGTGTGTTTTTGAGTTATTGAGCGATTTGTTTGTCTCTTTCTTCAAATTGATAACAGTAAGAGTCTCTAAAGTTGTTCAAATATCTTCATCTATTGCCTATACAAATCATCAATCAAATAATGGGTGAAATTATACCTGTCTTAGGACAAGCGATAAAGAGTTATACAATTTTGAAATGTATATTTCAACACAAAAAATTTTCAAAGGTAAAATGATTTATTCTTTTAGAGCCATTTCTTAAGATTATTATAAAACGAAAGAAAGTTTTCTTTTATTAAAGCAAGAAAAAATAATTGTTAACATTATGAAAGTAAAAAACTTAAATATTAAAAAAAAAACCACAAGACTTATAAACTTAAGTTTTTTTTCGCTTCTTTTATGACAGTGAATATGAAATTTAAATAATAAAAAATAAAAAGAAAAATTTAAATCTACATGGAAAGGCACTTAAAGCGTAAATATTAAAAAAAAGAAAAACACTAAAGAACGTGAAAAAATTGTGACAAAACATTTTAGAATTTAAATAGAAACTAATTAAAAATAATTCAATAAATGTAAGAATTCTACATAAAAAAAAATCAAAAAAAAAAAAATAAAAAATATGTGGTGAACAGAAAACTAGTACTTACAAATTATTAAATTATATAATCATAGACTTTTAGCAGCACAAGAAATGCAATGTAATGTATACCAGAAATATTTTATTATATAAAAAATTTGATTTGAAAACAAATAAAATAAATTTTGCTACATAAGGTTGTATATACATAAATAAATAAATACATAGTAGTATGTAGTTAAGTAACTAAGTTTATTTTTTTTATCTGTTTAATGATATTCTAATTATGCTACAATTAATTTTTTTTTTAATTTTTAAGGTTTATACACGTTATTAGAAAAAAAAAACATATCGAGTTTAAGATTATAATTTTTTTTTCATTTACTTATATTGCCTTTCATTTCAATATATTATAATACTTTTTCAACATGGTTTCGTAAAATACAAAATTTATCGAACACCGTCAGAAAATTGTGAAGAAGTGTCTTACAGCATGCTATAGTTACCAATTATAAAGTTATTTTTTATTTATATGTACTTACATGATTTATTGAAGTTATACCCAATATGCATACATATGGGTACATAATTGGCCATTACAACCCTGTTTAAGGGTCACAGTCTATTTTCTCGTAGCATCCATGTTGAGTGTGTCAATCTTTATTCATGAAAGGTTTGTTATCAGTTACTCTCAAAACTTTTTCCAGAAAAATTATATTTTCATACTTCTTTTTTTCAAGATGTCAGAGCTAACCAATAGACTACGCCGACTATATTATTTTCTGATTATGGTAATTTTTTTCGAAAAATAACCTCTTATCAAGAAATTGTGCAAAGCTAAGAAATCCAGTTTAAGAATTATGGGGATGCAGAAATTTTATGTCAGATTTTTGATAAGCTAGTGTACTGGATTTACCAATTTAGAATATTTGAAATATTTTTGTTTCGATTAACAATTGAAGTGCCATTAGAAAACAATTATTTTTATTTTTTTAATCTAACATATTTCATAAAAACTATGTGTACTTACTTACTATATATGCATATACAGGTGAACTTCCATTACTCGCATAGCGATTATCCCAAAAGAAACTTCGACCAACGAAGACCTTGAGCTATGAAATTTTTTTTAGGAAAAAAGAATTTGCTAAAAATTGTTCTTTTTTTTCTATTATTTTTGCTATAAAATGTTTCTTATTTGTAAGCCTTATAATGTTTATTAGTTATACTAACTTTTCTTTGCCAATGTACATATATATGTTCAAAGTTCGCAAAGAATTTTCTACATCATTTTTGGAAGGCTGATGAATAGTTTCTTCCGCCAAAACTTCACCACCACTCTCTGTTCTACTTAAGGCTGTATCCTCTGATTTAGGGAAGTAATGCTCAAAAAAAAAAAAATTATCAGGAGAAAAAGCGCCACCTATTGTGTAGTATAATATAACAGCTAAAAGGTACTTAGCAAAGGCATTCACCACAATCAACATGCAACATTGAGGAAATTGCTGGTAGTCATTCAAAGGTGAAATTATAATACTGGTCTTTGAAAGATCAATTCACTACAAATTGTTTAATTCCTAAGGGGCTTAATAAAATTCCAACACAATTCACAGCGTTTAGTAGGAGTTTACCGCTGAGTAGTGGCCTCAATAAAAAGAATGCCAGTTGTGCAAAGCTCATTATCTCCATACTTCAGTTTAATCTTGAGCAGTAATATTCCAAGTTCTATTGTTCACTTTTACCCAGACTTAGTAATCAGCCTCAAGTATGATTTAATTTGCATGAAATACATGATATAAATACTAAAAGGGATTTCCCCTAAATAAAAGCACACAAAGCCAAGCCAAATAAACAGGATAAAACAAAGAAAAATAAACACATCAAAGCTAAATTAACAAACCAAAGAAGCAAAATAAGAGTACTTCAAGTTACATAATTCCGTACATTTATTTTGTTTGAGTTAGGGAAGGAAAATTGTATGTAACTTATAATCTTAACCCTATTGGCAACCCAACTAGTTCGAGTTATACAAATTCGAGTTATGGAAGTTCGACTGTATTTTCTTTTTATTTAAAAAAAAAATTGTTTCTTAAAAACAAACACTGTATTCTTATTAATATCTATATTTTGCTGCTCATAGTATTTTAATTTATTTTTGAAATGTTGTTTTAAAAATATATTTTTACAATCACTTTTATAGAAAAAAAAAAACAAAAAAAAAATCACCTAAGAATTAAGTAAAATAAACAAACAAATACCGAAGTAAGATTACTTAATCTTCGATTTAATTATCAAATAGTTTTATCTATTACTATTTAAGATTTGTTATACATATTATGTAAAATTATATTGTAATTTATAAATAAGAATCATCAATGTAATAGTTGTCGAAAAAAAATCCATTTAAAATATTATCATAAAAAGCGCAAATAAATTTAGATATACTCGTACATACTTATATATAGATTTAAACCCTGAATGGAAAAAAGCTAACAACTAATAATATTTTAAGATATCAAACATATTAAGATATAGTTAAGTTAGAGAGAAAAACCCTAATGTAAGCAATTATGTACAATATTGTATGAATAACAGAAAAAAACCATAAAAATTATATATATAAGCATAAATTAACATAATAATAATTACTGAAAAAAAATAATAAATAAATGAAAGAAAAAAACTAAAAGTAATAAATAATTAAATTAATATTAAATGAACGAAAATTTAAAAAGATGAGTTATTATTCATATGGCTAGTGGTACATAATTTAAAGTGAGTTATTAATGTTTCTTTTTTTTTAATTAATTTTTTTTACCTATAACTGAACAATAATTAATGATTTTTAATAAATAAGATTTTTATAAAAAGTATTTTTTTACATTTTTAATGAGAACAGCACTCAGGGGATGTTCTCTACTCATGCTGTACATTGTGCTGGCCTATTGAAATATGTGTACATATATAAATACATAATTGGCCATTACAATTTTGTTTCAGGGTTACAGCCTAACTTCTCGCAGCACTCAGGTTGTGTGTGTTAATTTTTTTTATCCACGAGTACCGGAACTTACAGTTTAAAGTCGACTCCAAACGACAGATTTGAGAAGTTTTTTCATGACAATTCATTACTCACAGAGCTTTTGTCAGAAAACTGAAAGGTAGTCACCGAAAGAATAAATTTCTTTCATATTTCCTTTTTTTCAAGATGTCAGAGCTGAGATTTGAACCCGGCGATATCGTCTTAGTAAGCCAACACCCTTACCACTAGACCACGGAGACTACATTTCATTTTAGGTAAAAAAAAGTATAGCACAATAGCGGTCGTTCCTGCCTTCATCGTCTTTGAAAAAGTACTGTAAAAATATAACAACGACCTATAACCCAAACCCAACAGAGCATTTTTTGGAATACATTGGCATTTCTTGCAATGCTTCTGGCTATTCTTCACACCCAATATGACAACTATGCTTATTCATATAGCCAACGAAGCCAGCAAATTTGAACATAATTCTTTGACGAGAAAGTTGAACTTCATTCGTCATTAACGGAGTCCATTCACAAGAATTTAGATATAGTGTAATTTCGTGTGTCTTCAATTCAAATCCTACTTCTAACATTTCAAAGTAGTACAGTAACGGGGGCTTAATTTCTGAGAACGTCGCCGAATCGATAAAGAACGCTGTAACTGATAAAACATCGAAAATACGTTTTTTGCCTCATTTTTATTAGAAAAAAATACGCGTCTATTGGTCCTAGTCCCAGATTTCTACGATGAAAATGAATTCACTTACGCCGTCTGCGTTTTGCAAAATACCAGTGTATTTGTTCGACTTTCGTAAGGGTTTTATTTGCTCTTATGAACATTTAAGGTTTTGTCAGATACAGCGTTCTTTAATTCCATCGACGATATGGAAGAAATTTTACTTGCAAGATTCCAAATAGCTCGTTTCAACTCACTATAAAACTGAAGAAAATTATAGAATTATATTAGAAAATTATAGACCAAACTAAGCATGTTTTACAGAATTTTGTAGCACGGAAATAGCTGAGCTTCATACAGGTCAGCATTTCGAATAAAAATTGACTTTATCAGTACAAACTGCTGGTGGCCTGCAGTAGTTACTTGGCATTGATATTATTACTTGAATAGTAGAACGACATCGTTCTTTAGGAACAGTAATTCGATAGGATCGGTTAATACATCAGTCCTCTTTATTATTTATTGTAAGTAGTATACCCTTTATGTTTAAAAGACTCAAGATTTTTTCAGTATGGTATGTAGCATACTGAAGAAATCATTAAACATTTTGTTAATTTAATTACATAAGTTATAGAATTCCAAGAAATCATAATATTTATTTTTTGTGTTATTCTCCAGGTTCTCGAGGTCTTATTAAAACCTTAAATACATATATAATATTAAACGAAAGAAATAAAATTATTATATATCTTAATTAAATTCAAAATTAAATAAACTCAACTTTTTGCACTGTTTCAATAGGCAAGTACCCAAATTTTTTTTTGCCTTAAAATAAATGCATCTTCCTTATAAGTACTAACGGCGTCTTGTATTTAATGAAGTTTTCCATGGCATTCTCATTTATTTAATGTTTCTTGTCATTCATTAATTTCGCCTATAATATGCTTACTTTTGTGTGTGTCTGCCAGCAAATGTTCAAATTTAGGAATTAATTTCATAACATTGAATAGCACGAAATCATTTTCTATCAAAAGAGGATTATCTTTGAACTAAATTGTATGTAAAAACTGATAATTGAAAATAATCATGCCTTTTGTAATAAGAAAAGAAAAGGCAATGCAATAAGTTCTTTAAAATTCTTTTCTTGAATAGGTATTTTATCAAATTTATTTTACTTCTTTTAATTTTTCTTTTGCATTAATCTTACAAATATGCAAAACATATTTTTTTCTTTTTTTTAATTTTCGAAAGTAAATTGAAATTAAGTTTCATCATCCTTGAAATCTATTATTATGTAAATAAGAGAATACAAAATAACAGGGTATACACTTAGCATAATATATTTAATTTTTAATTCGAAATTCAGTAACGTCATGTTTTTCTTCAAACGGTGAATATAAACGAAAATTTACTTGTAACTGCTTTGCGTGGATGAACAAATATTTTTATGTTTCAAGATATTTAATAAACATTTCACAGGAAAAGTAAAGAATATATGGTAGAATACTTTTTTATGTAATCTATTTTTAACAAAACTAGCATTTAAAGCTTTACCTTTTTACATCAACACACAATGTGAGAAATAGACAATAAATATGATTTGCATTTAGATTTACATAAACAAAGTTCAAAAATTGCCTAAAAAAAATTTCTTTCCATGGCGTTCGAGTGCTACATGAAACGAGTACTACTTCAGAATATTCTATTAGTGTATACTGATGATTTTTTTTCGGAATAATTTTTATTGTTCTACCAAGACAAAAACAAATCACTCACTACAATGCACTAATGCTTCTATGAATCTAAAAGTAAAAAATTTTATATTCCACCTCTATTACTAAGCACATTCGATTTTTCCTGTACTCGGTCAATAAGCTTCAAAATAAACCTTTATGCCATATTATTTCGGCTACACGTCATGTAATATTGAAGTCAGCTGGAGATAAATCTTAATTACACCACTTTAAGAACCGTTTCACTTAATGCTTCTTCCGACACTCAAAACATATTATCATTCTAGCAAACACCAGAATTTAGAATCAAGCATAAAACATTTAGAGCGTCGTTGTTCTCTAAATTTTCATTATCTATTACTGAATATTATCACCACTATGCCTGTATGTAAGAAAACAATAGTAAGTCTAGCGTGCATTTATTTTGACAAATAGGTGATTTGTGTGAGTGTTACTTATATGCTGCTTTCTTATCCTAGTCTCCATTTCGGTTTGCCAAGATCAAAAAACTACGAGCATGAGTGATAAATTTTGCTGCCATCTGTCAAAGAGATAGTAGGATTAGATAAAAAACAGAAGAAATAGAGTTGAAGACAGAACTCAAGCTATACGATACGCCCGAACATATTCTCACCCAAAGAAAATTCAATGAGATATAACAGACAGAAGTATAAAAGGCAGCATGTTTCGAAAAAAAAGACTTGGGGATAACAAAATGAGAACTTTGCTTTCGTGAAGCCAGCGGATATATCCACTCTACCATTAGAAGATAAATACCAAGTAATTAAACTCTAAATACCTCACAATGTAAAGGTTTATCAGTTTCCCCATAATCTTAAAGGTCTTCAGAATTACGTATTAAGGAATTTACATTACTTTAGTACCCACCCTCTTCAATGGAAATACACCAGAAAAAAGTCTCTTAAGCAGAGACGAAATGGCCACAGAGACATGCTTATCCCTGAAAGCATACATTTCATATTATATTATAATGATTAATTAGCGGAATTTGGGCAAGAAAATTGTGTGAATGCTACACTTGTGTTTTAAAAACCCTTGATTGACAAATTAAGAGACAGTTTTTAATCCTTTCTTATAGAAAAACTAGAATTTTTGTCATTTTATCAGTTGTCTTCAACATCGTAACTTTATAATATGGAAATGTAGTGCTTAAGTTTATTATAATTTTTCTTTAGAATCAACTTTTTTTCCTCCTCACAGACACTTTGGAGTTAAATTATGATCATAAAAAACACAATAATTTGGTATCATAAAAGCTTAACAGAAGTACTTAAACAACACTGACTGAAAGTCAATCAATTGTGTAAAAACTATCAATAACTAAAATTACCCTATAATAATAAAGGAAATCAACAGAAGATATGCGTAACTTAACTATAAAATAACTCCTTAAAATATAATGAAATAAAAAAAAATTGCATAAATTTTTCTTAAGCTCTTCAATAAGTAAATTCTTTAGAAATATTTTTCTCTATCGTTTCTCTTTTCAATTTCCTAATTTCCTAAAAATCATGAACTAGACGGGGCATAAGAAATAATAAAAAGAATGGTAGTAACGACACCCCATCAACAAATGTTTGTCGGTGATGATGGTGGAGTTACTGGATGATAGTACTGCAATCCGTTTTCATTTTTTTATTTTTTATTTATTTGTTTATAAATCTTCTTATACGTATTAGATGAGTATGCAAAAAGACAAAAAAAAAAAGGAGGAATAGAAATTTAAGCAATAAAAACAGATTTATTTTTATCGCTTCACATATTTTATAATGCTTAAATTGAGAAGCAATTTAGTGCAAAAAAATTACAAAAAAATTAAGCTGGAAAACTGGCTGGCGGGATATATTTAATGAGAAAAAAGTATGAGAAAAATCAATTTTATGGGTATTTAAAATAGATACTTGTAAGAGTATTAGTGCTCGTCTAAATAAAACTTAAGTTTGTAAGTTAAAACAACTTAAGCAAAAAAATATATGTCTTAAAATCAAATTCATAATGTTCTTTTTGTTATCTTGCCTTCAAAATTTAGATTATTTTAGCAATGATTCTGCAATCAACATAACATCCGTGAAAGAATTGTGCACTTGCTGAAATGACTCCCAAAATGGTAGTCTATCAGAAACACAAATATGAGTAACTAATAATTGTGATAGCTGGAATTGGTTTTTTGGTGTGCCACTTCCAAACTTATTTTCAACTAAACAAGCTGATCTATCCAATTACGATTAAACGCAAATATTTTTCTATTTAAATTCTACTTTATTACGAATATTCTAATATGGCATTTTTATAAAATTTTATTTTACTTTGCTATTTTGATCGAGATATTAAATAAATTCATAAAATTTTACCAAATAATACAAAATATTAAAAAAAGTTGGAAAGTGCATATATGTATACATAATTGGCCATTATCACCCTGTTTCACGTTTACATCCTCGTTTCTCACAGGACTCATGATGTGTGCATCAATTTTTTACCGGCAACCTCAGTTTAAGTTTGACTCCGAAAGATAGACTTGAGAAGCTTTTTCATGGGAATCTGTTAAGTAAATAAATAAAATAGTTAAAATTATCTTGTTATATATGTAATATTAGGGTAGGTCAATTTTTTTGCCTAAATTCTAAGAACTTTTCCCAAAGAAACCATGGTTCTAAAATCAAAATCGAGCTTCCGGTTTTTTAAGAGAAAATTTGGTGTTTAGGTCATCCAAAAACAATGCTATTTTTTTGGAAGTATTCATTGCAATTGGTGAATAGTTGACCTGTAACGCTGGAAGAGGGCTTATTTTAAAGGAAATTATCTCACCTTTCTATATCTTTTCCCATTTATAGAAAATTATTTACCCAAATAATGGTTTTGGAGGTTTATGTCAAAATTATAATAGTTTTAGGTTTTTAACAGTTTGACTATTATTATTTTGATATAACCTTAAATATTGAAAAGGCAGATGCTATTGTTGTTCTGGGAATAAGAATTAATTGTAAAAGCCCACATATTTCGAATGTCTAAAGTTATCGGTTTTTGTGCAAGAAACTTCCCACTATATACAAATACAATTCTTATATATGGATTAATGCTGCAAAGTCTATTTTGGGTTTCTAAACCGAATACAAAGAGCAAAGTTCCTTATCAATGATGGTAACGTGCCCAATCTATTAATTCAATAGATGAACAGAATAATAAAGACTGCATTTCGTTGTTTTATTGATGATACCACAATATTTGCTATGTCGAAGTCAAAATATTATTTCGAAGTAATAGAATATTCCTACGTTTTACTTCTATTCTCACAGAGCACAATGTTTTTTAGTTGATTATACAATGACTCGCAAAAAATTTTTAAGGCCAGAACTCAAGAGGTGGCCCCTACTCATGCAGTGCTATGGTCTAGCTTCTCGTAGTAGACATGTTTTGTGTGTAAATTTTTATTCATGGCTACTGGCACCTACAGTTTAAAGTCTACTCCGAACGACATTCTTGAGAGGCTTACTCATGGCGATCAGTTATTCTCAGAGCTTTTGCCAGGAGACTGCTGAGAGGTAATCGCCGAAAGAAATAATCTTTGTGCTGGCCTCAGGAAATAAGTTATGGAAAAGGAGAAAGAGGGCGTACTAATTTCGTAATTGGCAACAAAGTCAGTCAGTGGAAGATTGTTCGATAAACGAGCGGGGCGGCGATTCGCTATACTATCAACTACAAATGGATGTGCTCTGAGAAAGGTACGTGTATTATGCAAGAATATGCGACCATCCGGAAACAAAACTTTTATTTTATCAGAGCACCTAACATGTTAGTATTGAAAGAACAATGAGACGCACGCCGATGCTTCAATGAATCAGTAGATTTAGATTCCCCACCGTCGTGATAAGCACCTTTGCTCTTTCCTATACCTGGGCTAGAAGCCCCAAAATAGATTTTGAAGTACCGGGCAATACATGAGAGTTGTATTTCATAGTAGGTCGGATATATGTTTTGTAAATAAAAACAAAAAATATTTTTCACCATATAGGCATATACACTTAATACACATAATATATGAAATGTATTGCTTTGGGAATAAGCATGTCTCTATGGCCATTTCGTCTCTGCTTAAGAGACTCGTCAGGAGACTTTTTCCCAGAGGTGGTAAGCAAAAATACAAATACTTATATTCAAATAGTTATAAACTAAATGCGAATCAAATTTAGTATATAAAAACCAAACAAAAGCAATACATTTCTGTTTTTAAAAAACGAAATTCTATTCTAGATGAGATTTGAGGTTAAAAGGAGAATATCATTAAGGAAAATTAAAAATATGGTAGGAGATAGAGCAGAGCCTTGCGGTACTTCCAAATTTTGCCTGATCTCATTCGAAGAGACACCATCTATAATCACTATTATAGAACGGTCTCGGAGAAGCTCGTTATGAAACTTTAAAAAGGGTTACCGGTGCCAAAGACAGCTAACAAACACCTTTGAGGGAAAGCAACTTTACTTTCAAAAAAATTAAGAATAGATCCACTCTATCTCTCAGAGAATAATGTCAGTAAATCACCAGTGGAGTGGTAGCTATGAAAGCTATACTGACAGTCGCTCAGCAAGTTATTGGTCTCTAAATACCTCATAAGGTGATGATTTATCATATACTCTATAACTTTAGAGAGTGTTGAATATACTGGCAGTGACCGTAGATTACCAGCCTCACCCTTTTTACAGATTAGCGTTTAATTATAAATTTTCCAGTTACAAACGGGCATAATAAGAGCACTGTTTCAGGACCAGTGTTGGTTGTTGTTTAGCAGTTACTCTACATTTTCGAAATTAAAGTTACTAAATTTGGTTCTATTTATTACGATATTAATAAGTTATAATCAAATTTCTACAAGCAATAAATTTTCTTTCCCACTTTTTCTTCTAGACGTCAGCATTGCATTTGCGTGCTGGACTCATCGAAAAAAAGATTCAAAGAAAATAAAAACAATTCTTTTAAATCGTTAAATTTTTTCTTACAATCCCTTTTTATAAAAATTTAATAAAAATATTCTGAAAAAAAAATATTTCTTAACAATGATACGATTACTCTCTAGTTGTGTTAGTTGTTAAATGGACTTAATCTAACGCTTTTAGTATTTATCGTATTTATAACACTTTATATATATTCATTGTAAACAAAATTTGTATAAAATATCGAACAAACTATTTATTTTATTTTAACATAAACATTTGTACATTTGAATATATAGAGACTTATAAGTGTTTAGAGTTTGTATCTTTATATGTCTAGATGAGTATATGGGTGAATGGTTCTGCACTATAAGTAATTAAAAAAATTAGTTCAGTTTTTACAATGCGAGGTTTGGTGTACGTCAAGACTGGAAGCAATGGTAAGCCGATACGCATTGACTCCCTGAATGATTTAGAGGATCTTTTTCGCTCCATTTGAAAATACTCCTACTACTACTATTATTTCTATATGTAAAAATGATTTGTTAATTGTTTTTATTATATTATTTAGTCTTTTTAATTTGCTTTTTGTTTTATATTTGTTTAAGAATTTACCTGCATTTCGTATATACGTAGTTTTCACACTGTTAAACTATACTATACTGCTCTTTTCTGAAATATTTTTCTGTTATTTCTGGCCCCTTTTTAATTGCAATATTAATATAATTATTGTTATGTTGAAAGTAAAAACTGTTTCTATTGCCTATTACTAATGCACCCTGCACTCGTAAATCTGCCTATTTATCTTTGTTAGAGCGTCTTGATAATCAGATTCATTTCTGGTAACATTTGTAGTTTTAGTTGCAATTTTTTGTTTATTTTTGTTTATTTTTGTTTTTGTTTATTTTCTGGTTCTCTTATTGTGTTTAATTTTTTTGTATAGGCCTTGATGTTGTTGTTCAATAAACAGCAGAAACTTTTGTTGAAGGGTTTTCCATAAAATCAATTTAATTTAAAAACGTAAATAATTTTATAAAAAAAATAATCAAAAAATTAAATTAAATATTCGAATTTAATTCGAAAAAATATATAATAATTAATAATAAAAAAATAAAACGTTTTTCATAATCAAATTTATTATTCGGGCATATAATATATAGTGGTTTAGAATCATAATAAATTGCTTCAAATTATGCGTATTTAGTATTTAGATGAACTGGTTTGCGCAAAATGAAAAAAAAAATAAATCAACTCATGCCCTCCAATCATATAAGTAAATTTAATTAAAGCATAGCACTTAGCGTGGCAATATCACTTTGTTCTATGCATTCTAATATTGGACTGGTTTCAAAAATGTTAAAAAGGTAAATATTGTTTTAAAACAAACTTTTTAAATATTTCCATTTCCGGTTTAAAATATTTGCTTATAGGACACCCTAAACGTATTTTCTTTTATAAGAAGCACTCAATATGCTTGAAATTAAAAGTATAAAAAACTTAAAAAAAATAATGTTATATGTCTATATTATGAACATCTCTTTGTGCTTTCTGTATACCAGAAGAACTGAACAGTTACAAGGAGCGTAACTGTGATTTCTTGAATTTCACTTTTTTATCATTCTCAACTCATCCGATTTCCCTTTTACTTCATTTGTCAACATTACTATTTCTTTTGTAACTGTTGTTTCTGTTTAATGTTGGTAATTTTTCTTTTAGGCTTTGTTAAAAGGCGTCAGGATTTGTGGCATACTATGGTTTTCATTTTATCAATGTATTATTATTAATCCCTGTATATATGACAATGTAAGTGAGTTACTAGAAAAAAACTAGGACATAGTTATTGGTATAGATATAAAAATCATACAAATAAACAAATAAAGAATTAAAAGAATTTAAATGCATAGAAACAACAAAAAATTCCAATATGGTGTATAAAAAAAATATGCAAAATAAATACGGAATGGCAAAACTTCGTAACTAAGAAGATTTTGTATAAAATTTTTCATAGGTTTTTTTGCTTTACACAAATAAAAATGTTTGCTATTTTGAAAACACCGCAGGAAAATCTGTCGTAAAGTAATTCTTAATCGTTTTAATAAAAGAAAATGTTTCTGTCAAACAAATATATTCTATACAAACAGCACGAGTTTTAACAAGAAACTTAAAATATCAAATGAAAACAACAAATCGACAAACTGAAAAATAAACTCCTCTTACTTAAAAAGGATGATTTAAACTCAACAATAACAAAAGATTTCAAACTATTAATATACGTTTAAACTATAATCAAGAATCTTATAGCGAATCAAATTAATACTTCCACAGCTAGCTGTCATCTACTATTTCCCAATATTTAACGCTCTCTCCTGAAAGCAAAATATCAGGGGTCTAATCTTTTATTTTTTTAAAACCGCCCATTAATTTTCTTCTTAATCTTCTCTTTTGCTGGGAGTTTAAATTTTTTTGTTTAAATTTTTAAAAATTTATTTTAATACTTATAACATATTGCATAACTCTGAGATTTTAACTCATACATATGTGTATGATTTCTAGTTTTAGCGTTCTGAAAATTTATAGCGCAATACGACAATTGAATTTAAATTGAATTTAATAATTAATTTCGCTATTCATATGTACTTAGTATGAATAGTATTAAATTTTATAAGATAAATTTTACTTCGAAATAATTTTTTGTTTTGACTTTTGTTTTTTATTTATTACTAATTTATTAAATTTTAATTTTTTCGTTCGTAATATATTAATCACATTTAATTTTTTTATTTCATTTTATTATTTTATTTTATTTTATTTTATTTTATTTTATTTTATTTTATTTTATTTTATTTTATTTTATTTTATTTTATTTTATTTTATTTTATTTTATTTTATTTTATTTTATTTTATTTTATTTTATTTTATTTTATTTTATTTTATTTTATTTTATTTTATTTTATTTTATTTTATTTTATTTTATTTTATTTTATTTTATTTTATTTTATTTTATTTTATTTTATTTTATTTTATTTTATTTTATTTTATTTTATTTTATTTTATTTTATTTTATTTTATTTTATTTTATTTTATTTTATTTTATTTTATTTTATTTTATTTTATTTTATTTTATTTTATTTTATTTTATTTTATTTTATTTTATTTTATTTTATTTTATTTTATTTTATTTTATTTTATTTTATTTTATTTTATTTTATTTTATTTTATTTTATTTTATTTTATTTTATTTTATTTTATTTTATTTTATTTTATTTTATTTTATTTTATTTTATTTTATTTTATTTTATTTTATTTTATTTTATTTTATTTTATTTTATTTTATTTTATTTTATTTTATTTTATTTTATTTTATTTTATTTTATTTTATTTTATTTTATTTTATTTTATTTTATTTTATTTTATTTTATTTTATTTTATTTTATTTTATTTTATTTTATTTTATTTTATTTTATTTTATTTTATTTTATTTTATTTTATTTTATTTTATTTTATTTTATTTTATTTTATTTTATTTTATTTTATTTTATTTTATTTTATTTTATTTTATTTTATTTTATTTTATTTTATTTTATTTTATTTTATTTTATTTTATTTTATTTTATTTTATTTTATTTTATTTTATTTTATTTTATTTTATTTTATTTTATTTTATTTTATTTTATTTTATTTTATTTTATTTTATTTTATTTTATTTTATTTTATTTTATTTTATTTTATTTTATTTTATTTTATTTTATTTTATTTTATTTTATTTTATTTTATTTTATTTTATTTTATTTTATTTTATTTTATTTTATTTTATTTTACTATTTATTTATTTAATACTCATACGCCTTACATCACATAAATTCTTATAGTAACCCTTAAAAGTATACTTCAGTAGTATTATCAAACTGAATTAAATATTACTAATACGTACAGACGTGCAAATGGCATAAAACCAAGTAAGTATGCAGCAATCTTTTTGTTAAATAAACTGTTGCATTTGAGTAATATTCTAATCCAGGGGTGAGCAACCTTTTTAATCAACGGGCCACTTATAAATTTTAAAATTTTTTGGCGGGCCGCACATAAATACTAATAATTTACAAAACTCTATTTATAATAAAAATTATAATAAAAAAATATAAAATTTAATGCCAAAAAAAAAAAAAAGTATTTGCTTGAAATTTTTAATGAGAAATTTGGCACTGTTTTTTTCGATACAACCTGATCAATATCAGCCGGAATTGATGAGGTAGGTACACATACACAAGTTTCTAATCGTGCATTACTCAGTCCTGATCGGTGGTAATTGGTCGGTGGTCGGATTTATAAACATTCTCGATGTTTACTGAGAGAAATACATTTTTTACATCAGTATTATTCTGCATGTCCATCACTTCCCTTTGAAAGTCTTCGGGAACTGTATCCACATCGATAATTAATGGTTAGAAAAACATTTTCATGGAAACTGCTCTCTTCTCAGTTTCTTCGTAATTGAAATTCGTTGATTAATGTGTCTATATATTTTGTGTATTTTTTAGAAGCAGCAACATTTGTTTGGCGGGCCGCATAAATAGGTTGAAAGAGCCGCAAGCGGCCCGCGGGCCGCGTGTTGCTCATCCCTGTTCTAATCCAATATAACACTGGATCAGTGGTCTTCACAACGGGAGTCAAACAAAAATACACTGACAGAAGAGATTGTTTTTTATTTGCGTTGTTTTTCGAAGCCTAACTAAAATTTTAACTAATTTTAGTTAAAAAATATTTACGTTTAAAATTTAAACTAATTTATTCACACATCTTGCGCCAAGCCCCAAAATCGCGATTTACTCATTCGGGCCAAAATATTTTCTTTTCTGATAACATTCTGTTTATGTTCATTTATTGTATACTTTTTCCATGATTTTTCATCAATTTTCCGTGTGTGCACCGGTGATCACGCGGCCCCAGTAAGTAATTTTACTTCCTGGGGCCGGTGCACATTTAACATTTTTTTCTTTCTTTATTGCTTTAGACGAATTAATTCAGCTAATTTGAAAAAAAAATAAAAGATGTCAAGGAAAAAACTTAGTGATAGAGCGATAAATGAAACTTTGAATGCTGATCTCTCCGACCTGTCAGATTTTTGTGACTCTTGATAGAGACAAGGATTACATTCCTTCTAGTAGTTGTGATAAGGAGTCAGACAAAAAAACATATTTGAATCTTTGTTTCTGTATGGTAAAAAATTGTTTATTTCAATATAAAAAGGAAAAAAAAATACTATTACAAAAAACTATCCAACTGTTCCCATTGAAACAAATAGCCCTATATTTTGTTCGCCCCTAACGCATTCTGGGTATGCAAACTGCTCAAGCCAAGCACAATTTCACGTTCTCCTGGGGCCACAAATTCATTCCACGTATATAAACCCAATGTAAAGCGTGTGCACTGTGCCACATTCACGTTTAAAAACATTAAGGTAGCGTATGGATATGTGTACACGCGGCCCAAACGAGTACTCAGGTAGTGTGCACCGGTACCGCACATGGCGCTAAATGTGCTAAAACTATTCATAAAATCAATTGTTTGTAAATTTTATAAAAATGTAGTTATAAGAGATATAAACATTAAAAAGTCTATGTTGCTTATTATAACATCTTCTCAGTGTCTGACCAACAAATTTAGCTGTCTTGAAAACTTATAAAACTTTTAAAACTTATCATTCAGAATTTTTTGTCTCACACACATGTTTTTGTTATAACTGTGGTTGTCGTTTAGCATGATGAAAACAAAGCCTATTGATTTCTTTTTATGACCGATTTTTAACATTGCAAATTTTTTTTATAATTAATTAAATTTTTGTTCGGCAATTATACATTTCAAAAAGCTGTTAGACAGGGTTCTTGTTCAATTGAGCAACCCTAGTTTTATTACTTACGAAGAGAAGAAGAAAAACTAAATAAATATCCGAGTAATTTCATTACTTGACTAATAAGGTTGAAGACCACTGCACTAGATATACCAACAGGGGTAAATTGACAACTTTGGCAATTTAACTGGCAATTTATTTCTTTTACTAACTGTTTTACGGTACTGATATTTTGAACAATTTCTGATATTGTTTAAATCTTACAAACGCAAATAAATAGCACAGCAACCTAGAAAAACGGGCAGGCGTCATATGACCTATTTGTTTTTTGAATAACAATATTTTTTTTTTTTCAGTTACAATTTTATTTCATTTTTGTCATTAGATGTGTTAGAGAGCGTGTACAATAGATGGTTATATAATTCTCTGACAACTTCTAAAAGAGGTGCTATGTTTTGCAGAATATGTATTTCCATTTTAATTTATTTGTCATCATTACGTGATAATTACTCAATACCGTTATATAGAAGTTTTTGCAACTTATTCGAAATTTGTGTGTGGGAATCAAGCTGGTTGAAAATGTGTCAATAGTTTATGTGTATGATGTAACGATGACACAGTATTAGTTATATAATTTTTTTTTTTTTTTTTTTTTTTTTTGCAATGATTTTTTATAATTAACGTTGAAAATGATAGCCGTGAAGAAATTTTTTAAACAAGTAGAATTGAACATATTTTGGAAGCCAGCTTTGATAGTTAAATCCGAGTTCTTTCTGTATATATTCGTGACAATTACAGCAGTGTCAGTCGTAAGCGTACAGGTTAAGTTGAACAAATTAGAATTATTATACATTTTCGAATTAAATTCGAATATTTTTAAATGGATCTTTATTATACGATTGTATGAAATTTAATAGCCTGGTGAGAATAACATTCAAATATAATTCACATAATCTATTTCCAATAGACTGTGCTTTAAATAGAAATATAAAAATATGAATATGTATAACACAATGAACTCTGATGAGACCTTTCGTAGCTGGGTCGAAAACTAGTTCAGTTCTGCTAGTGTTTGTACATATTCCTTAACGGATGTTAATTCTCATAAGAATACCAGTATTAGGATCTTAGGCTATTAAATTTCATACAATTGAACAAATTAGTCAATTAAACAAAGTGACCGAACCAGTTTTATTGTCGTTCGATGATTCAATCCTGAATTTTTTGTTTTATTTTCATTGCATCGTTCGTTGATTCGGTTAAATTTCAATTAGATAATTCACACCAGATGAATATTTAAACCAACAATTTTTCTGCATTGAATGTGTACGTGTGTATATACAGCTTTGTGTGTGTTAGTGATTTGGATTGTTTTAATTGCATGCATGAAATAAAAAGTACTTGTTATTTTACGATGTTAGCGCTACCGCGATCGGAGAACAACTAAATAAATGCATATGTATTAGTGTTCATCGATCGTCGTAGCATGTACTTTTAGTTTCATGCATGTAATGCGATTTATACGATTTATGTGCATTGAAAAGGAAAATAACATCGCATTTGTACCAATTATTATTAGTGTTTCAATATTTCTGTATTTTAATTGTAATAACTTACTTCATAACCAATTGTTATACACAAATTGAATAAAAAATAATTAGAAAATGTAAATTATTAACTTTCAAATTTACTAATACAGTTTTTAAATATAAATTGCATTTGATTAACGCCTACATTATGAACATTAGGCACAATTTAGATATATAACAGATTTTGGTAAAATATTATAAAACTGAATCCAAATAAAGGATTATTAATTACAAATATACAGATATAATTTTTAACCCCATAATAAACTTGATTTAAAAAAAATAATCTATTTAAAGGGCTCTGTATATTTATTCTGTTTACTTTCATATACAAAATTTCCATAATTAATTATAAAATGAAAATAAATGAAAATTAATTATAAAAATGTTCAGAAAATATACCTGTACGAATGCTTTCATTTACAAGTTTATTCATTTATTTATTCCTGCACATGCATGTGTATTTGACACAAGCATTATTTTATGTTGATATTGTTACACCTGAAACACGAGCATATCCTGCCATTAAACACTGGCATGGACTCACAAGATATTATAACCTTTAATAGCTTTTCATCTTAAGACTTTCCTTATCGAAGACACCAAGACAAATAATACGAGTATACCAGAAAACTGAATAATAATGCAAGAGATATTAGTCAAGCAGGATAAAAGTAGTATAAAGGCAAGTGCATTTGTAAAACTGTATATGTACTCTATCATATATGTACGTTCAAGAAAGTTTATGTGGTTAAGATTATTTATATAGTAGTTAAAGTACAAACAAATGTGTGAAAATACTATAAGAAATTTACTGTGGCAAATAAAAACATTAAGCCAAATATTTGGTAGTTGTAAAAACAAAGCAGAAATGGCTTTTTGAATTATTTTTATACTCCACTGTATGTACCTTCTGGTATATAATATTAAAGGATTATATTTAAACCGCTACTACCCACGAAGTCATTGCAGGCTGACCAACATAAAAGATAGCAGTAATGACGATGATGGTCATCTTCGTTTGCGTCATGACAATGATGTGCATGTATTCCTGTAAACATTTTCCAAGTATATCAAAGGAAGAAAAATAGTTGAGTTGGGATTACAAGTATATGCTATACAAAAAGACCAAAAATAAAATAAAGATTTAAAGGTTATTCGTAAGCTTCCAAACAGTATATATTTATATATCGTTTCTTTACTGCAATAAGGTTATGTCCCTAAAGAAAAATATGTGCAATTGAATATAGAAATATCTGCAAGATATTCGTGTTTAACTTCGTCGTAATTCTAAAATATAATTTTTAAAAGTCTTCTTGCTCTAAGTTGCTTACATTTTGGAATTTTGTTGATATAGCTATATTGCATTGAAGAGACGCTTTATATATGCATTAATACAATATGTGTGCCATTTTATAGCAGTAAATTTGTATGTATAAAGGAGAGTGTATATACACTCTTAGATCTTGGTTTATATAAAGTTTAAATATTACACAAGTGACCCAGATGCGTTTATAATGAAATTACTGTGAAGTGAAATGAATAATGCTGAGTTAACAGGCTACAATACCATGCTTTTTAAGCGCATGACATCACAAAAACGTTTGAAGTTATATAATTTATACCACATACATATATCTTACTTTTGTTTTTATTAAATTGATTAATTCAAACTGAAATTCTTCTGTTTTAGAAATACTTTGATAAAAAGAATCTCATTTTTTATACCATGTACTTGTATAATTTAAATTAAGAAAAAGTATCTTTTAGTTCATTGATTTCAATACTACATATTTTTATTTTTAAAACAGTTTGCTTTTATGCAATAAAAACAAGCAGTTAATTTCTTTATAAATATTTATTTATATACATAGATAAAGACCAAAACCTCTATATCGTATAAAGTAGCATGCAGCTAAAAGAAAGTAACACAGAAAAAAAGAATGAATTAAAATCGAATAAACATTTTATACCCAATGGGCCGACTAAATAAAAAGTAGTTTATACTATGTAGTATAAACTCCTAACACTAGATTTAGCTTGCTAATACCAGCCCAATAAAAAAGTTTAAACTACAAAAAGTGTTAATAACTTTTTGGTTATGCTACATAGCTAGTTCCAAAAAGTAGGACAAAAAATTGCAATATTATGCAGTACTGCACAACTTACAATAACTGCTGCAACTTTTTTTAAACTATTTGCACTTTATACTGTGAAATATTAAAATGCCCTTTTATTTTCCAAAACATCGTTCAATTACAACACAATTTTTTGTGTGATGTTTGTCGGTACATACTTATTTCTTCTGGACTTCTTGGCACTTTAAATTGTGTTGGTATCCAAGATCGAATACTTTAACTAAGAGCACCTAAAATAATTTCAACACTGTGCTGATTATTCCTTAAGTTGAAAATTTGTGACCGTTTTAAAACTCAGCTATCGTGCACGGACCTAGTCAATTGTCGTAGCTTGAAAACTTATGCCGCAGAACCCCTTACGGTTTATGCCATCATCTTCATAATTTGTTGGTTTTTGTATTGCTACATGAGTACAATCTATTTCTTCAATAGCATAAGGAAATTCTATCTATCAGATGCGCTTTGTCCATGACTTTGTTAAGAACAATTTTTATTGTTTTGCGATGTACACCTTCCAACCCGCATTTGAAAAGCAGGGTCTCTCCATCCTTTTCGTTTGGGTCAGCGATGCTCCTCTGGTTTCATTACTTTGCTTCAAATAATATTCCGCCAACCATTTTACGTATATTTTCCGAAATCTGGAAACATGCAGCGACAGATGGGGCAAGTTGTGTTGGTTACTAAAAAGTGAAGGTATAACACTAGCCTTTGAACGATCAAACTGAATTTGAAATTGTCTTGCACTCTTTCGTAGGGTGTTAAAAATCTATCCTATCAAGATGTCAATTCTAATACAATGCATGAGTAGGGATTTATAATCCTGAGTATTGATCTCAAAAAAAAAAAAAAAAAACACTACCAGGAAGCGTTGTCTTCTTCATTATTTTTGTATTTTTCAAAATTTTAAATTGAATTTAAATTTGATCAGCAAAATCAAATCTTAATTTAAAATGATAATAGAAGAAGCATTTACTGAACCATTAATTCTGTTCTATGCAATGAAATTTGATTCATTTATTTAACATTTAAGAATGAGTTTCACCATTTAACACAATTCTTCTATAAAAACACTTGTCATTGACCAGATTCAAGTCAACCAAATAAAAAAAATAAAACTTAAATAATAACTTGGCTTCAATTCTTGAAATGGACAAATAAGCTTAGAATTTTATATAGAAGTCTCCATGTAGTTGACAGATAAAGGTCAAACGCATGAACATACCGGAGTCTTCTTTCAGTTTTCTCGGTACATTATCAAAAGTTTTATACGGCAATAAAATTTAATTTTTTTAATGATGGCTTTGAATCCTAAAGAAAGTATAAAAAATAACTTTTTAGAGGATCAATTACTTCACGAATTGCTTGCTTACTAGGCCAACATAAGTTGTAAGCTTCGTGAGAGCACTTATATTTTTATTTTTTAGGTTGCTGTTTTTTTTTTTTTTAACAATTCATGATGGTTTGCTAAACCTTATGAAACAGTAATGTCAACACAGTTTAATATTCTCAACTATCAAATCATAGTTATCGCCTTACGATGTATTCATGTTGCTATAAAAAGAAAAAAACACCCGTTACATGTTTCTCGTAATCGTTTTCAGTTACGATGTGCTGCATATGTTTAAAGAGCACCTTTTGGTAAACATTCATATAAAAACAACATGAAAAGCAGCTGATGTTGACAAGTGTTTTTGCTTCTAAGTCAGCTTTAACTGATGGACTTTAAGTTAGTTTTTTTCATACCTTCTGATGTCATGACTATAATAGTTTTTCTATCTCAGCTTTTTCATCTTTATTTTTTTATAAAATCCTGTTTACACTTCCTACGCATGTTTATGTACATAAATATGTATGCATGTGTTCTCTTCATGCATATTAGGTTTCTAGTCTGACACATTTGTGCTCAGTTATTGGTTGTCTGTAAATTTATTTAAAAAGATGAATACACATTTCCGTTGCTTTGATCAGGTTTTTCTTATAGCCTTTGTAAATCATAATTCAATTTTCTCCTTTCCTCTATAATTCTTCAACAGTATAAATTAATTGATGTGTCCATTTGTATTGCATATAAACTGAAAAATTTCTTGTATCTGAAAGGAAAAGAATTAAGACTCAAGGCGTAATTTAAATGTTTGCTATAAAATGTTATTGAATTTATTTACATTAACAACCAACTGTGAAGAAAATTTGAAAAATTAAAGTAATTATAAAAACTTTTAAAATTCGTGACAAGGGATGGAATTAAAGAACGCTGTAACTGACAAACCCTTAAATGTCCACCAGAGCCGAAAAACAAGTATGAAAGTAGAACAAATACACTGGTAATTTCATTTCACAGACGGCGTAGGTGAATTTATTTTCATCGTAGAAATCTGGGACCTGGACCAATCGACGCGTATTTTTTTTTCTGATAAAAATGATGCAAAAAACGTATTTTCGATTTTTTGTCAGTTACACCGTTCTTTAATTCCATTGACGATATTCTCTTTATTTACGTATATAAATTTTTATATAATTCGGTATGTGGTTTTAAAATTATGCGGTTTCTATCTTACCTTTATATTTAAATAAAACGAAGTGTTTGTAAGATATAATTGAAATTTGTTTTAAAGGCTTTTTCAAGTCAAGTCAAAATTTTCAAAAATTAGTTTATTAGTTATTTCATACCACATTATTTTAAACTAAATTAATTCAATGTAATTTTTACGAAATTGTCAAAAATTAACCATTAGATAGTGTTTCTAATTTCAACATTATATGAAATTCATTAAGTGTTAATTATGAAAGTGGTCTAAGTCAAAAATTAGACCACAAATTTTTGGTATCGGATCATTCCTTTCTGCCGAATGACCGTGATTTTGGCTTAATAGAAATGAAAATAAAAAGCAAATTACTTATACAACTCTGAGCTTTATTATAAATTGATAGAAAAGTGCAGAAGAAGAAATAAATTTTCGATAAAGCGAATTTCGCAGCCGGATTTTATTTCAACGATATCAGAATCAATAACAAGAAGAGTAAAAAATATCGCGGGTGAATTTGTCTCTTAGCTACAAATTCAATGGATGAGATTCTTGAAAAATGAACCTTATAAAATGTTTTATACAACTTCTTTAGATGATTCTAAATGTCACGTTTTGGATCTTTCTCCTATAAGAGGAAGACCAAAAACATACGGAAATATTAAATTACTTCCATTATACAGCATCATTAGACCAGTATCGGAAAAAAAACATAAAGATATTTTGAGTTTACTACCGTACATCTTTCCAGTTTTTCAGGAACATTTTAAGAAGCTTAAATACTCGCAATATTGATAAAAATGGATTACTGTTGAAAAATAATTAACAAATGTTCAGTTAAATTATTGCTTTAAATAAAACTTAAAGTTCTTTATTGCTTTAAGTCATTTATAGGACATTCAGTTAATTTTCAAAATGATCTAAGTCAATTCAAACTTTGAAAACAATATTATCGAATTAAATTCACCCAAAATTTCATATTCGTAATAAATTTCCATTAATTAAGACTAAAAAATTATTAATTAAAATGTCATATAATGTAAAAACATTTTTTAATTTATTCAAATGTAAATCATTAAATATCTCGAAACATGAAATATATGACTTAGACCACTTTCATAATTATGGGCACATATGTACTCTTAATAAAGAAGTCGTAAAATATTTGATCATGTATACTCACAAGTCATGAAAGCAAGAAATGCTCTTTTATTCAAAATACATTAACTCAAGTGTAAAGATAATTTTGTATCAATTCGGCCAATCATACATGGAAAAAATCAGAGCTTTTGAAAAAAATATCTACAAGCGTGCCCAGCACTTTATAGATCCTCGGAAAATGAATATCCAAAATATGTATCTAACAAAAACTGCACAACGTAGCTAAAATAAGTACGAATGATAATTTTATTATTCACCTAATACGAGATCATGTAATTAAAAGCTCTCAATGTCAGGAAAAGAATCTTATTATGGCTCCATTCTATGTTAACGAAGAATATATATAAGACACTGCAAAGTAGATATGTACCTCCAGAGGCCTTTATATACCACGACAGTAAATGATTTATCCAGAACCAAAGCGGCATTCCTATATTATACCATATATATAGAAGATCCAGTGACAACGAACTCACAATCGAGAATAGTACTTAGATCCAATACAAATTTATATTCTGCGGATAGAAATATAATTCCGAACTTAAACATAAAACAATATTGGTGGCTTAGCTAATAACTTTTTTTGTCGCTTGACTTTACTTTTATCATAACTTTTTTTTGTAATACAGATGTGCGGACTTCTTCAATATTTTTTTCCATTACACAACATTGTACACATTGTGTATATTGTACATATAAAAGCTATTAAATTGTTGTAAAATTAATATATGTATATATAATATACTCGAGTGCCCGAATTTGGGACTATGTTAGTTATATTAATACTATTTGTTTGTTTATAGTTCAATGCCCGTATTCATAAGAACTATTTTAGGTTTATTGAGGACTTATACGGGCATAAGTATACAAAAATTTTTTTAAATAAACTTGGAAAAAAAAACCGTGATTCCGAAGCCCCAGAGAAGTCGTGTAAGGTCAAATTTTTTAACATTCTGGAGATAAAATGAGGCTGAATTTGAACAATGAACAATATGTTAGTTTTTTGAACCGGTGTAGTTGGTTGAATAGTTGAATATACTTGTGACTTAATAAAAGTCTAAATGGAGTAAAATTTCACGATCCACACATTCTAATAGCTCCTGCAAAAATTCCAATATAGCAGGAGCTGTGTCAGCGCTACACAGCTGTTGTAACCATATGTTGTTATTGTCTACTTCACCCACTTGGTAATAACCGCCGTTGTCAGAGGTAAGCTGCGTAACACTGTTTTCAAAAAATATAAACCGATGACGACGCCCACCCAATTTTTTTTGTATGTATTTGACGCTTTTAAATACCATGTCTTAAATTCGACATTTTTGTTCGGTCATCGTAGCTGAAGATATTTTGTATAATTGTTCCTAAAAAACAAGCATTTTGATAAAACAATTTTATTATTTTCACATATTTTTGAATGATTTATTCTTCCAGAGTCATTTTGGAATATAGACGGAATAATGGTAACAAAACTGTCAGATGTGGCCTCAACAACATAAACGTTATAAATTAACAATGTAAAAAATTCCTATAGAAAGACCCTTTGCATATAAGAACAATATATAAAGAAAAATTTTAAAAGTATTTAAATGAATACAATTGAGAATATTGTTTCATTTTATGATTTGCATTTTCAACAAGTCTTCAAATCAATACTTCACATACCAGTGAATAAAAATACATTTTTTTTCTATTTTCTTTACATAAATTTAAGTGAAAATAAAAAAAAAAATTTTTTAAAAAAATATTGCATTTTAACTTTTTTATTTATTTATGTTTACTTTGTTTCGGTATATTAGACTACAACAATAATTTGAGCATTAATATTTCAAACACGCACCATAAGTCAGTATATCTAAAGTACTTATATGTGCCCATAATTATGAAAGTGGTCTAAATCATATATTTCATGTTTCGAGATATTTAATGATTTGTATTTGAATAAATTAAAAAATGTTTTTACATTATGCGACATTTTAATTTATAATTTTATTAGTCTTAATTAATAGAAATTTATTACGAATATGAAATTTTGTGGGAATTTCATACGATAATATTGTTTTTAAAGTTTGAACTGACTTAGACCATTTTCAAAATTAACTGAATGTCCTATAAATGACTTAAAGCAATAAAGAACTTTGAGTTCTATTTAAAACAATAATTTGACTGAACATTTATTAATTATTTTTTAACAATAATCCATTTTTATCAATATTGCGAGTATTTAAGGTTCTTAAAATGTTCCTGAAAAACTGGAAGGATGTACGGTAGTAAACTCAAAATATCTTTATGTTTTTTTCCGATACTTGTCTAATGGTGGTGTATAATGGAAGTAATTTAATATTTTCGTATATTTTTGGTCTTCCTATTTTAAGAGAAAGATCCAAAACTTGACATTTAGAATCATCTAAAGAAGTTGTATAAAACATTTTATAAGGTTCATTTTTCAAGAATCTCATCCATTGAATTTGTAGCCAAGAGACAGACTCACCCGCGATATATTTTACTCTTCTTGTTATTGATTGTGATATCGTTGAAATAAAATCCGGCTGCGAAATTCGCTTTATCGAAAATTTATCTCTTCTTCTGCCCTTTTCTATCAATTCATAATAATGCTCAGGGTTGTATAAGTAATTTGTTTTTCATTTTCATTTCATTGGCTTCATAAACCAAAATCACGATCATTCGGTAGAAAGGAATGGTCCGATACCAAAAATTTGTGGTCTAATTTTTGACTTAGACCACTTTCATAATTAACACTAAATGAATTTTATATAAGGTTGAAATTAGAAACACTATCTAATGGTTAATTTTTGACAATTTCGTAAAAATTACATTGAATAAATTTAGGGTTCAAAAATATGGCCTTAGACACTCCAGAAAATGCATTTAGCCAGAAAAGGCATACTGTTATAAGCTCTTTTAGAATAATAATTTAAAAATAGATTTAAATAATATAACAAATTCAAAATTAAAAAAATCATTTAAATTTTTTAGTTAGTTATGGCTTTTTACATTGTAGGTAACGATATACATTTCTCTAACTTTCTTTATTTTGATTACTCTTATGTATTACTATTCAAATAAAACTAAATTTGTGATAAAATCACTATATTTTCTGACAAATATATTTTTTTCCTCACCTCCATACAAAAATTCCCAGTGTGCTTCGCACAGAGCAGGGGTGAGATACCATGAGTAAGACCACCGCCATCCATTGCGGGTACTGCCAACCATCGGAGAGAGCCCTGTGATACTGGTACTACCAATTCCTGGATAGTAGATCACCTCCTTGCTTCGGGGTCAGCACTACTATCCAGCAATACAATATCCACTACGTGTAGTAACCGAAGAGCCGCAAAAAAACCATTAACCAAGTCTTCCGCACACCTCGAATGACAAGGACATACAGGGAGCTCTGGGGCTACCTGATGCCTATAGTACAAGAATAAAGCGCTTTTGGTCAGATCCTGATAGTGCAAGTAAGTTCTAACTATAAACAAATCTCTTCTTAGGTCACCCAGAGCTAGGTGAACTCCATTTACCCCTAGAGCATAGGCCCCTGACGAAAAGTGTCACCAGAAGCCATTAAGTACCCCGGGGGATATCAGTCCCACGACAAATTCTTTAATTACTGTCGTCCATTGAAGGGTGAAAGTATAACACTGGCTTTGAAAGGGATCAATTGACTGCAACTTGTCCCATCGCGCAAAGTAAAAAGAGTTTAATAGGGACAAAAATACTCATACTATACAAACTTCGATTTCAATACAATTCACAGCATAAGTATGGGTTTACTCCCCTGAAAGGAAAAGAAAAGAAAAGAAAAGAAAAGAAAAGAAAATAAAAGAAAAGAAAAGAAAAGAAAAGAAAAGAAAAGAAAAGAAAAGAAAAGAAAAGAAAAGAAAAGAAAAGAAAAGAAAAGAAAAGAAAAGAAAAGAAAAGAAAAGAAAAGAAAAGAAAAGAAAAGAAGAATACAACAATGGCTGCAATGATGTAGGGAGTGTATTCTCCGCATTGAAAAGATGGATTTAGATGCAGTGACACACGATGGACGGGCCTGGACGCGGGCGAGTTCAGTTGATTTGATGTAAATGCAGCATAGGGAGCCACCACCAAGTAATGCAAAAATGGTTTCAAGGTGGACAAAACTCGCAGTGGTTACGAGCATAGTTATTAGTCGGTAGAATCAGAAGGAGCGATGTACATACATATGAGTACATACATATATAATAGGCCATTAACATCCTGTTTCAGATTTATGTCCTAGCTTCTCATAGCACTCATATTGTGTGTGTAAATTATTATTCATGAGGACCTACAGTTTAAATTCGACTTTTTCATTGCAAACAGTTATTCTTAGAACTTTTGCAGGAAAACTACTAAGAGGTAGTCACCAATAGAAATATTTCGATTTTGTAGAGTATATACAACTTTTAAGGTATTATTTGTTTATTTTTTATATTTCTTGTTAAGCTTTGGATATCGTATTGGTCCAGTTGCTGAAAGGAATAAACAGACAATCATACTGAATCTTATTTCTATTATTTTAGAATTGTAGAAACAGATACATATCTACAGCCATACTTAGATATGTACTTGCATTCTTTTTACTTTTGTTTGTATGTTAGTGTTTTTCGTTGTGTTGTTTACTTACAATTCGTAGCCACTTATGTAATGCCAATAAGTTAAAAAATGCAAACAAATTTCCATGCAATGCGCAAAACAACTGAAGATATAGAAAAATAGAATAGAAATAAATAAAAACTAAAACTGAATGTGTAAAATGAAATAAAAAAATAAAAAATAAAAAAAAAACTAACAAGTTTGAATAAGGGTCGAAATAAAGCAAAACTTCAATTTTTATATTGAAGTTTTATTTATTTAGAATTTTTTTTCTTGTTATTGTTTTATGTTGGATTTTCTTTTTCTCTCTATTTCTAGAGCAGAAAAAATTAAGGTCAATTTAAGCCATGTGTTTTGCATTTTAGTTGAAGTTTTAAACTTATTTTTGTTTTATTGTAGATCAAATATTTTTTTTGTTTGCCACTCAGCTCTCTGTTTTAATTTTTTATTTGCAAATGTATGGGTTTATGCTTTTTCCCTACTTATGATTTAAAGCTATGATTTAAAGCTGTGTTATGTTTTCGTTTCTTACTTTTTCTCCTTTGTTGGAAAAGCAAATAAACAAACTGCCAAAACGGAAGGGTGGAAGCTTGCTGGTGGGGATAGTTAAATAATGCAATGTTACACAACTGTCAAACTTTTACTCTGTCATATGTCTTTTTTTTTTTTTTTGTTTGTTTTAGTTTTGTTTTATGCATAATGTCGTTTTATTTTATCTTCATTATTTATACATTTGTCGTTAAATCATGTTGATGCTGCTTCAGTTGCTGCTGATGGTGTTCTGTTTTTTTTTCTCTTTGCTTATCTTTTTTTCATTCTTTGGCGTTATTTTTTTTTCCTGGTATTCAAAGCAGCCAACATGGCGTATACAATATTTGCATACTTTTTATGAGCGCACTGGCAAACATCATACATACGTAGTATATCTATATATACAAATATATCCATATATACAAACAAACATATGAATTAACATACAAACACATCTCTATTTAGGAAAAATCGCATTTTCATTCAATCACACGCCCATATATAAATATGTTTAATTTTGAAAGTCGGTGTGTTGTATTATATTTACATATATATTGTACAAGTACCTCGTATACATACGATCAGATTTCGCATCTAAAATGTTAAAAGCGTATTCTGTGGATGCTTAAAAACTTTGATAATTTAAATTTGATAAGTTTCTGATTTGATTTTAATATTTGAAAATTTGATTTTTTGTCTTTTTTTTTTTTTTAAATGCATTTTGAAATATGGTTTATTGTATAATAATTAGCAAATCAATTATGCTTAAGCTGCATAAAATAAGTTTTCTAAGGCTTAAAAATGTTTACGTTATTGCAGAGCATACATTTAAAAATAACAAAGTATAGAATTTTAAAATTGAAATATTATACACAAGCAAGTGGTAGCTCACCGAAAAAAAACAAAATTTAATTCATAATATAAAAATGCATTCACAAGAATGTACTGAATATCATACATGGGCATACTGCATTACTTTTTTACTGCAATACGTAAACCAGTATTCAGTAAAAAGTACTGATTGTTGAAAAGAAAAATCAATATTCAGTAAATTTTACTGATAACTGAAAAGAGAAATCAGTATTTAGTAAAAAGTACTGATTACTGAAAAAAGAAATCAGTGCTCAGTAAATTTTACTGTTTACTGAAAAGAGAAATCAGTATTCAGTAAAAAGTACTGATTACTGAAAAGAAAAATCAGTATTCAGTAAAAAGTACTGATTTGTGTAAAAAAATTCAGTAAACATTAAATGACTGATAGTAGGTAGTAATTAATTGCCACGAACAAGCTTTTCAAGTCTGTTGTTCGGACTCGACATTAAACTGTAGGTCCCGGTACTCATGGATAAAAATATACACACACAACATGAGTGCTGCCGGAAGCTAGGCCTTAATCCTGACACAGGGTTGTAAAGGAAAGTTATGTATGTATGTATTTTATTATATGTAAGTATCTGGCACTACAGTCCAATGGGTATAATCTAATGCCGAATATATTAGCAGCGACCAATTAACACTAAAGTTTTTGTATAATTTTTCTTTCTCTTCCAAAAATGTTATGATAGAAATTTCGATCACATTGCAATTAAGAGGTTAACACATCGTATTCGTAACCAACCAGCTGTATTTGAACTCAAAAGCGTATACCTTCGGAATTTGAAGATAATTTTACGTTGGTGCAGCTTACCATTTCTTTTACTTTCAAATAAAATAAAAAGACTTTAAAGTATTCAGAAATATTGAGTACTCAATTAAAAAAAAAAGAACCGATTAGTATTGATTAGTCAAAAGTAACCGCTTTTTACATCACTATTCAAGAACTATTTTGTTTATTCTTTCTTATTAAACCATAGATTTTTTAACAAACTATATTTTTTTAGTTTATTGCTGAACAGATAAAAAAATATGACTTCAAAGCAGTTTTATAAAAGCAAATATGGCCAAGTGTAAAATCTGATAGATTACCGACTGAGACTAAAAACTCCACGGCTGAATAAATAAAGAAACTATAAAAACATTAGTATTAATGCCTAGATTTTTTGTCTTACATAATTAGAATTTTGCTTTATGAAATTTTGGTTTGGGGGTATTTCAAAAGTGACTATCGAACTCTACATCTGTCAATTTAATGGTTATTTATTTAGATTTAGCTGATAATAAAATTGTTTATAAAAAGTGGTTTTGTTCAAGCAATGATTTTATTTTAAAATCATTTTCATCGCTAAATTTCACTGATGTATTAAAAAAAATCTGTTTTTGTGACAATTTTGTTAACTAAAAATTTTTTTTATATCCCTGTTTTAAAAGCCTCTATTTCATCAATTGTACTCCATGATTAGAATACAATTTAAAGAACAAACAAAGTCGGGATCTACATGAGTTTCAAGAGCATTAAATATATCCCGAAATATTCTCGGCTTGTCACAAATATTAGGCTGATAAAATCAGCGGTCAATATTCCTTAAAGAACAGCGTTGACCAGCCCTTCACTGTCAACTGTGTGTGCTATAGGTCAATGATTACCATCTTATTTAGGCTGAATGTGATGATCTAAATAACAGCATCTTTCAACAGCACGAGCAGTTTGAGTGACGGTGATGTGAACTGGATTTAGGTCATGTGATTTGACAGCGATAGAATTTTTTATTTATTTTAGTTTCATAAATCGCAGATGTATGCGAATAAGACACAAGGCAGAGTAATCTTTAAAGCGTCTTTATAAGATTATAATATATAACACAGAGTCATGAAAAATGCGCTTTTGCAAGAAAGGCCGAGGCGAACATTTAAACCATGTTATATTGGTATAGTAGGAATAAATCATCGATAATATTTTACACACACTTTTTTCAATTTGAATTCAAAGACTGGAAGCCCTTAATGAAATACCTTTATAGTTTTAATTGTCGCAAAATTCGAGTATTTCAAAAAAAATTGTCAGGCTTTTACATACATACATACATAACTGGCCTTTACAACCCTGTGTCAGGATTACGGCCTAGCTTCTCGCAGCACTCATGTTGTGTGTGTCAATTTTTATCCATGAGTACCGGGACCTACAGTTTAATGTCGACTCCGAACGACAGACTTGAGAAGCTTGTTCATGGCAATTAGTTACTTTCAGAGATTTTGTCAGAAGACTGCTTAGAGGTAGTCGTCGAAAGAAATATTTTTTTCATATTTTTTTTTTTTTGAAGATGTCAGAGGCTGGAGTCGAACCCAGGACCCTTGTCTTAGTAAGCCAACACACTAACCACTAAACGACGGCGACTACAGGCTTTTATTAATAAAAAAAATATTTAAGCCACTTTTTTAATTATTTTTTATACTGCTTTTTAATATCGCCTCTTCCTTACCATTTCTTTTTCAAAAAAAAAAAAGTCTTGAAGCAACTGCCAAACTATGTCCACAGCATGCTTGTATCTAAGCATATAAAATAAAATAAGAAATAAATAGAGAACAAGAAAGAATTATAAGAAGCATATAAAGCAAATGGACTAACTATAAAAAATCTATATTTCTTCAGTTCTATCAAATTCCCGTGATAGGCAAACAGTTACAATGTAATTCAAAGATTTTACCTGCAAAGACCCTGACAATACTGCTCTCATATGTTTTTTTTTTTTTTTTTTTTTTTTTTTTTTTTTTTTTTTTTTTTTTTTTTTTTTTTTGCTATTCTATGATGATTTGGGGGTGCATGGTATTGTGGTTAAAGCGCTCGCACAAAAACTCAAACGTCCCAGATTCAAATCCTAGTAAAGGTGAAAAAGTATAAAATTTAGTTTGCAGTTTTTTCAAAATTATAATTTCAAAAATAAGAGGTTCCTCTACTCCCCTCCCCCCCTCACCAAACCAAGAAATTCATCTACAAAGAAACCACTCCCTGAAATTTCACTCCGTTCCAGCTTAACCATTGACACAAAAAAAAATTGAATGATCAGGTTAAAAACCGCCGCTTATTGGCAAGTATCAGATAACAGCTAAACCTACTTAGCCAAGACACTCACCATACAATCAACATGCAACAATGAGACAATTGCTGTTGATCATTCAAGGGTGAGGATAAAAAACTGACCTCTAAATGATTAATTCACAGCAATTTGTCTTATTCCTAAGGCGCTTAATAATATAGGAAAAACAAAATATATGTTCTGTTATAATGTACTGTCTTCTTCATCAAAATTCCTATACAATGCATAGCGGTAGTAGGGGTTTACCCCTGTGTATTGGGCTCAATAAAAAAATATATTTCGTGTAACAAATAACTCGAATAATTTGTATCAATTTATCAAGGAACTTTTGTTGGTAAAATTCGAGGCGTAAAATAGCAAAGTTCCCCAATAGCGATAACTTTATAAAATATAACTCAATAGCCGAAGAAAAAAAGTTTGCAATCAGATAATAAAATCAATTGTTTAGTATTATACCGCACCAAACTGAATATGGGTCAAAACGAAAACAATATTCTAGACGAGCTTAATAAAAGTTGCCAACTTAAAAGAATTTATTTTAAAAAGTATACTAGTATAAGAGATGATTTCATGTATTTATATAAAAATGTTTAATTGTCGTATGTGCTTTAACAATATTTAATAGAAATGTATTACGTTAACAATAACAAAATTCAACAAATACATAATTTTAATATTTATTTTATGCATACATATGTTGCTCATTAGATAATTTATATACAATCGAAAAACCATTACTTAAATAAACCATAACCCAAAGTCAGGCTGTATAAGTTTTAATTATAAATTCCTTGTATTTGCTTACATAAACATTTAATAATTTTGTTAAAAGCCTAATTAAATAAATTTATTTTTAAGCCACAAAAAATTGATTTTTTGGTCAAACTTCTTAAGGATTATTTTAAATATGCATTTTCTTTTGAATTAAACCTACTAAGGTAATTATATAAGAAAATATTTTTATAAGATTTTAGTGCAAATATTTTGAAATTAATTAACTTTCAAAGCAACAACACCTGTTGACAAATTTTATGTTTTTTCTATATTAACTACTTAGAATTATGCATTAAATTACATACATTTATATATATTAAAAAATTTAAAGGATATTCAAACCTCAATAAAATAAAATTAAAAGAGGACGAGTCTATAAGAAAAATTCTATAAGAAAAGACAAGACTGCCAGTGCTAGTCAAAGTATTTACAAAATGAAATGAAATATTTGAAAAACTTATAAACTGTCTTTAACAAGTATTTAAATTTAATGTCAACCAGTACATTATATAAATATAATGACGTTTTGTTTAACAAACACAAAACAATGACGACGTCTACATTTTCAACAACTAAATCACACATACATTTAACGTCTTTTAGCACTTACAATTATAAGCAACAAACATAAAGGCTCAATTATTTATATTGTATTCCTTATTGCATACATACACGACAATTTAAATATGTTTTCAATTTTATATACACGATTACAAGGACAATTCTCTAGTTTATACATTTACTTTTGTCAATCCGTCTGGTCAACCATTTGACAAGTAATAATAGTATTTTAGGGGAATGTTTATTACTTTGTTAATGCAACCCAAATGATACCAATCAAAGGCATAACACTATAGTATCAACACACATACAAGCACTCAACATGACAGTGACATATTTCTATCTAAATTCACTACATACAGCCTCAACCAAGTTAAGATTGTCATATGAATGTATATGTGCGTGCAAGAGGTTTACATTCACAATCAAATGAATTTATATTTAGTTTGTATTAAATAAACTATTCAGTTAAGACTACTCTCTACATAAATTAAATACATTTTAGTAAGAATTTCTCTCATTTGATAATAATTTAAATCGTTTATTTACTTGACATTGGTTGGGTTGTTGATGTATCACCCATAGAAGAATAATAAATGCACTTTAAGAAAATATCTGTCATCGGTTAAATTGTTTAAGAAGAAGAAAAATTGTTGTAATGTATTCACGAACAGAATTTATAGCAATTTCGTTTACATAAAATTTTTACAGACCATTAAGTTATTGAAAATAGAAAAGTTATAGTCAGAGGGAACTTTGTGGAATATTAAATTTATTTTAATTAGAGAAACAAATTTAATTTGTGCTAAGAATAAATTAAATAAAAAAAATAACAATTAATAAACAGAAATTATACACATCCCGATTTTGACTTAGCCTTTTCTACAAAAAAATAATGCTGTGACACAACCTCAACATAGCAGATCTTTACGCAATTGTTTTAGAAATAGAGATTAATTTTAATCATTAGAAAGTAGACTTGTGCTTAATAGTTCATTTAAGTGAGCGCTATTTTTAGTTCAAAAAAGCAAAGCTGAACTAGTTCGATCTTCTAGTTCAACGGCTCCTTTCTTTTTACATGCAGCTACAACAAAAGTCTAATAATATTGTTCTATTTAGAAGAATGAGTACGTATTTCAATACCCATCCCTTAATTAACCCCTCATTTGAGTATGCGGCAATAAGAAGACGCTTAATTGAATTCTGAATTCATTATTGTTAAATGTTTCATTAAAATATATATTTTGAAAAAAAAAATCTAATATATAAAATTCTCATGTCGCGGTGTTTGTTGCCAAACTCCTCCGAAATGGCTCAACCGATTTTCATGAAATTTTATGTGCACATCAGAGAATCGGTCAACATCTATTTTTCATACCCCTAAATGTTACCCACCACACCCAAGTTTGAGTGTATTTGTTTGTATGAATTTGACAAGTGAACGAGAAAGAGATATGTTGAATGATATTCATGAGTAAAATATAGCCAAAAAAAACATGTTCTAGAATGAAACAATACTTAAAAATGCATACTGAACTAAGACAGCTCATTAAAAAGAGTGCCTCACTTAGTTCATTTGAAAGAGTAGTACAAATGAACAAGGTCGTTCATATACTACACAAGTCTAGTACAAAGTGCCATTTTCATATAACTGTGGCTACAAAGTAACTGTTCTAAAACACTCAACATCTCTATACTGGTCACTCTCTGAGGAAAAATCGATATTGCACGGAGTTCAACAATCAGTGAGTGTTGTGTGATGTGTAATAATGATTATTCCTAAAGATGCTACGGAACGAAAGAGCGAAATATTGAAAAATAAATAAATTAAAATTATATATTCGATCTTAACCTCAAGTTTTTTAAGCTACTTATGTAAGTTTTCGACTATGATTTTGGGACTATGTCTTTCGGTCTATGTTACGTTATGGATAAGGATAAACAAACCGATACGCAGGGATAAACATTTACTCATGCAATGCATTGTATGGGAATGCTTTTCGTATAAAAGACTTTTATGTATTTGAAAAAAAAACAAATCAAATCAAAAAACAGACGGAATTTGCTTTGTTGAAATTCTCGCTCTTTAATTATTTTTTTGTTCTTCTTTTCATTTCAACTTTCTAATTTATCCGATTAATTTAAATGAAGTAAAATGTATTTCAGTTATAAATTAAAGGGTTATTAATTAATATGCATACCTGCTTTTGAAATAATTTGAATTTTGAAATGTCTTACCAAATATACATGTCAACAGCAAAGCTTTGGCAAAAAAAACAAATTGTTTTTCAAAATTCTCAGAACTTCTTCAGGTAGTTAAAAGTTCCACAATTCATATGAAGTCTTCATAAAATATTATACTAAAAACAACAAAACTAAAATATAATAACGACAACAGAAAAATGAATGCCATATTGTACTAATAAAAGAACAGAAACATAACAATGTAAACAGAATAATTGTGGCAACAACGTCATATCGTCCCCTTAATAAAACAATAGTGTATAATTTTTTTGACATTTCTAGATAATGGAGTTTAAAATTTTTATGTTATTAGACATTTGTAAAAACAGTAATATTTCAGAAAATAGTCGATGACTTAAAGTTGTGGTCATTTAAATATTTGGTGGAATAATCAGGCTACTAGTGGATCAATGTTGCCAAGACGGCGGTCTTTCAGCTAGATCTGTAGGTATTTTGTCGCCTATTGCAAGTATTTTTCGAAAAAAAGACCTCTAAGCAGTCTTTCTAGCTGCAAAATATTTTCAGTTTGTGGTTTTTGGTGTTTTTTATAGCCTTCTATTTACTTAAACAAATCTAAAATAGCAATATATAATAAATATTATTTATCATTTATTTTTTAAATGTACAGAATAGTACAGAAAAACAATTTAAAATCAAATGTTTTAAAAATTACATTAAGCCTAGTAATTTGAGTTATAAGTATGTTTGAAACTGAAATACTAAAATACAAACTCAATGGCATAATTACGTCTGAATAGGATTCAGAAATAAGACAGCTCTGCGTGCATTGAGACAATTGATTCAAAGGTAATTAAAAAGTATTATTTGTATACTTTTAAAACTAATTAATTTTTACAAACTTTCGGATTACCAGAAAACAGAGTTTTTTTTACAAAAATAGATACTTTTTCGGTGAATAACGTATTTCAATCAAAAAGAGAAGATGTTATTCAATTATTGGAACAATTTAGTAGTAGTCCAGAAAAAATTTAAAAAATTTTATTGCAGCTTAGTAACATCAACATCATAAGATGAAAAAATATTGAAAATACTACATTATTTTGGTTCGAAGTTTTTGCATATCAGAATTCTGCGGAAGGAAATAGCTGATTTTTCTATGCAACTTTTTTGCATACCATGGACAAATGTCGATGTTGAGCGAGTTTTTAGTCAACTTAATCTTGTAAAATCAAAATTAAGAAATCTGCTGCAATCTGAGATGGTTAATAGCCTTTTGACAGTAAAGTAAGTCATAAGAGTATTTAATTTTATTATATTTTTAATTAACATCTTTTTTTAGATATGGCCTTCGTCGACATGAAAAGTACTGCTACGATTATGGGGTTCCAAAAAATTAAATTTAGTATGGTACCTCAGAAATATATTTTTCTCAAAATGATAATAATTTTTTTTCTTTTTTAAAACAGTTTTGTTGAATTAATTGTTAAATGAAAAATTTTCGGTTTAAAACAGCGGTTTTATTTAAAGATTTTGTGGTTTTTGGCGGTTTTTAAGTGCAATCTGGTGGAAAATTTTTTAAAATTTTGGCAATACTCTAGTAGACGATATTTCATTAATTTACAAATGGTTTAATTGCAAAGAAATGGGATTCAAGGTAACATGATATAACTTAAGCTATTTTATTTGTTTTATAATATACTAGTTGACCGGCAAACGTTGTTTTGCCATGTAAATTTGCCCTAGGAAACATTTTTTATTTCAAATTTCACCGAACTGCAAAAGCCAACCTTGATATGAGCAATCAATGTCTGCATTACTAATAATTTTAATAATAATAATAATTATCCGTCATTTTCTGTACTTCAGTTTGATAGTTGGCTATAGGGAGAAATATCCCCTGTATTTCCCTCACTGAGTACCACTTAATAAAAAAAACCTAAACCATATGTGTTCTACTGTACTCAGATATATATTTTCTAGATTAAAATTTCATTGACGTCAGTACGTTATTTAGGTGAGGCATAAATTTCCCCTTAGGGCGGGTACGTTTACATTTAGGGGTATAAAAATAGATGTGAAAATTTACTTTTGTTAATTTAAAGTTGTGTTAAGAGGCCAATACAATTTTATAAAAATTAGTTTGTTAGTTAGGGATAGGAAAAATTAGCCCTTGCACCACCACTCTGAGTACTTAAAAAAAAACGTAAACCATATATGCTCTAAGGTATGCTGATCAATCTTCATTAAAATTCCATCGAAGTCACAACGTTATTTAGGTGAGACATAAATATTCTCTTGGGGCGGGTCAGCTTAACATTACGGGTATGACAAATAGATGTTGGTCGATTTTGAGACCTATCCGATATGTACACAAGATTTCGCTCTAGCCATTTCGAAGGCGTTTGGCAACAAACACCGCGACACGAGTATTTTATATATTAAAATATAAAAATAATTATACTCTATTTTATTTTGCATGGTATACACTATTTTATTTAAATCATTTACAGCATTTATATTGTTTAAAATATGTGTATACCAATATACGTCATTTTGCGATTGTATTTTGTTATGTAATAATAAAAATTTTAAATAATAAAAAAAGTGTATGCTTTTTATACACTATTTTTCTTTGAAATTATATTTAAAGTAACAACCAATTAAAACACCATACCTTGACTTACACCACTATTAATGAAAAATATCAAACGCGCAATTATAGGTTAATATTTCAATTAATCTTTTGACCCATTTTGTGAAAGTAGAATTTCACCAAATTTTGACCACAATTAGGTTCAGGTACATAGAATCTTATTATACACAGAAAAAAAAGTGTTGTTATGGCAAATACTTTTTGCAGTTGAGAAAATTGTATTTGTTGCAAATAAAAAGTATTTGATTTAAATGATATTTTATTTGCCACAAATAATTTCGGCGAATACACTGTATTTGTCGCAACTACAAAATTGCAGTTGACATAAATCAAGAGCAAAATAATTTGATCCAAATTGAATTTTCTTTAAGTTAAATGTAATTGCATTTAAAAATTCATTTCAACAGCAATTTATTAAAATCAAATGTTTTCTTATTTGAGATTATTATTATTATTATTATTATTTACGCCAAATACGGATTGCTGTTGTGGTAACAGTAGTCTAGTATTTTCAAATGCAATCCGCAGTTAGTTTTGTTTTATTGTTTAGGCATTTTCTCTCATTCGTTAGAATTTTGTTTGCGGTATTAAAAACACGTGCGTGTGAAAAAAAAGCAAATATGTGTGAGGTTTTTACAGGAATATATCTTCGCCGTGGTCTAGTATTTAGTGTGTTGGCTAACTAAGACGATAGTGCGGGTTCAAATCTCAGCTCTGACATCTTGAAAAAAAGAAATATGAAAAAATGATTTCTTTCGGCGACTACCACTCAGAAATCTGCTGGCAAAAGCTCTGAGAGTAACTGATAGCCATGAAAAAGCTTCTCAAATCTGTTGTTCGAAGTCTGTATATAAATATAGTTTATGTATTATGTACTATAGTGTGTGTATATTATATTATTTATATATGTTTTATAATATTATATATGTATGTATTATTATATTGTGCTCTCCCCAACTGCGACTCAACCAGGTTATGCGTCGAGTTACTCTCTGGCTGAGTGACCACGGGTTGGAGTTGGCACTGACTAAGATCGAGATAGTGCTTCTTACTAAGAAGCGCATCCCGCTCATTAGAAGCATGCAGGTAGGAGAGGTTACAGTCCAGACGAAGAACGCCGTTCGCTACCTGGGGGTTAGTTTGGATAACAGACTAACCTTCTGGAGCGAAATATCCAGCAGAGCGGACAAAGCGGCCTCAGTAGTGACGTTGTTGAGCAGGGAAATGGCCAACATTGGGGGCCCTCTTCCCTGTAAAAGACGTTTGCTGCTGGGCACCGCCGAGTCTGTGATGTTGTATGGAGCTGAAGTCTGGGCTGATGCGCTCAGGGTCGAAAAGTACCGAAAGCGCATGGCGGCAGTGCAACGGAGAGCAGCGCTCCGCATAGCGTGCTCCTACCGCACGGTATCGGAGCCGGCTGTCTTGGTGGTCGCCGGGGTCATACCCATCGACCTTCTCGCCAGGGAGCGACAATTCGTCCACCAACACAAGGACGAAATTGGAAGAAAAGGCGCACAATCTGTGGCAAGGTCTCAGTCAATCCGTGACTGGCAGTTACGGTGGGATACTGAGACACGCGGAAGGTGGACTTACGCCCTTGTCCCTCAAGTGGACGCTTGGCTAAATCGTCAGCACGGTGAGGTAGATTACTACCTCACGCAGTTGCTGACGGGCCATGGGCACTTTCGGTCTTTCCTGTTTAAAATAGGAAAGGCCGTAAGTCCCACATGCGTCTACTGTGGAGCACAATCCGACTCCGCTTTCCACACTTTTTTGAGTGTGAGAAGTGGATGTTGGAGAGGCGTGCACTGGAGAGGGATCTCGGCATCTTGACTCCCAATACCATCACGGGAGTCATGTTAGGAAACCTTGCTGCATGGAGAAGGATCGCCTTTTTTGCGAGGGGGATCCTTCGTCGGAAGGAGAGAGACCTTGCAAGGTCGGTGGCACCGTAGGGTCCAAATGGACCGGAATATAAGGAAGTAATGTCATAAATTGACGGTCCCAGGATGGAGCCGGGTGATATAGAGAGGGGTTTTAGCCGGTAGGCACGCAATAACTGCGTGGAGTCCGGCACGAAGGGTGGCAAAAACCACCTAAGTGCGTAAATGCATTTCCCCTCTCACCAAAAAAAAAAAAAAAATTATATTGTGCTCTCAAATGCCTTTCTATGTATTATATTAATATTTTAGATATAGTTAAAAATAATTTACCAATTCATTGTACATACGCATGTATATATTCCTGAAAAATGTTTCATTTTATTTTTGTTTGTAAATAAAATCTAAAAATTTAAAAAAAAAATTTGACATTTGTCGAATTGTATTTGGGGCAAAGACAATTGTATTTGGTAGGACAGTTTTTGCATTTGGGACAAAGACAATCGCATTTGTTAAAACCATTTTTGTATTTGCTCAATTGTATTTAATGTAACAGCAATTTTGTAGTTGCGACAAATACAAATTGCTATTGGGAACGATCCGAATGTAAATTCTATTTGCGGTAAGGTTAAAATCATTTGCCATTACTACGTTTTTTTTCTGTGTAAAATAAAAAAAGAATGGTGTACATGCATAAGTACACTATTGTTTTATTAAGGGGACGATATATACGCAAAATAACAAAAAAAAAAACGACCACAAAAATTTGTGTATTCAAGCAGCACAAAAATTTATGGAATACCAAGCAGAGAAAACAAAAAATAAAAGCAAATAGAAGAAGAAAAAAAAAAAGTTGAAACAAAATGTCACAAATTGACATGATGAAATCCCTCAACTAAAATATGACATGGGTTTAATTTTGAACATTGAGGGTTAATCAACGAGAAAAGGAAACAGAAAAAATTTCAACAAATACAGCACCAATAAACTGTGCACGAATGGCAAACAAAAACTGAAACTGCATAGAACAAAAGAGAGACTTAATATTTTGGATTACATCCAAAAAATGTGATGAACAAATAGAAAACATAAAAAAACTATTTATAATATTGTTTATTGCATGTTAATTTAAAATATTACAGTCTTCTATGGTCTTATAATAAACCGAATACATTGCCTATAAGCAAACAGAAATATAATTTTTTTGTTCTTCTGTCTCTGCGAAAATTCTAAAATTGAAAATAATAAAGAATATTCAGTCTGTATAGTTTAAAATTTATTATAAATTTGTTTTTTTTTTTTTTTTTTTTTTGTCTGGCTTATTACTTATCAATTTTATTCAATGCTGCTGCACAAAAAATCTGTGCAACAGCTATGGTTCGTTACCTTTTTGTCAATCTTTGCCTATCAAATATTTTAACAGGCTTTTTTCTTCCCATTTTTTTATTTCAAAATATGCCGGTACAGATGTTTCTTTACTTAATGGTAATACATTGGCAAATATCAATGAAACTTTTTCCTTTATTTTTTTTTTGTATTTGTTAAAATGCTCACAAGAGTTGCGACCGAAATGTGCAACCATAACTCGTTTACAATAAAATTGTTTTTAGGAAAATTTACGGTGATTTTGTTTGTTAAGCTCAACACTGTTCAAGTTCTGGCAGAAGTAAACAACTTTTAGGATTAAAATTCTTTTTGGTATATCAGAACTGTAAAAAATATATAAATTTTACAGCGTCTGGACATCTCAGTTGTAGTCAATGCACGGAAACTATAAAAATTCATTCAAGTGAATTTATTACAAATTGCAAATAGCATTGTCTTCTGAAACAATCCACAATAAATGACTACAGACAATGTAGATATACAGAGTACTTTTATATTACGAGTACATTGAGATAGACAGACAAGTGTGTTTTAAATGTAGAGAACATCTTGCAAATACAAAATGTTCCCTATTTCCTTTCAACAATTTTTACGTTCTTTTCTTTTTTTTGCCTCTTTTCAAAAATTTAAAATAATTGAAGTGAAACAAGAAATGAATTTCAATGCGGATGTAAGAAAAATCAGGCCAATAAATATTTATTAAAATTATATATAAAAGCCTATATCAACATACATACATATATACACACAAATGTGTAAATTATTTTCTTTTTTTTTTTTCTTTAAAACTTTTAAGTAATTTTTCATGTTTCATGTTTCAAATTATAATCGAAAGTCAGTAGACAGAGTTTGTTGACTTTTCATAATAATTTGTATGCATAGGACAATTTTTTAGGAGTTACGTTTTTAACACTCTGGCCATAACGTGTGTCAGTGGAACCCGAATATAGATTATTTTTATTTAGTCTCTAATAATAATTATTAATTAAAAATTTATTCTTTCGTGCTCAGTTAAATTTTTATTTTATATTATCTTTTATTGTAGTCAATTTTCTACCCCTAACTACCACTAGGGAATTTTTTTTTTATAAAATCTACAAAACATCAAATGTTTTTGTTCTTCATTTTTTCTTTTGCTGGGGTTGAACCCGAGCTGCTTTTTATTTTTTCACTCATCTGTCGGTGGATGTTTAATGTGAATGGTAAGCGTCTTCAGTAGATTAGCTGTTATCTTCCCAGATGGTACTCCTGATCATTGGTTTCTGGTGGAATAGATTGGAAATGTCAGGGAGTGATTTCTTGAAGATAGACTTCTTGAAGGAGGCCTCTTATTTTTTTTATTTAATTTTTAATTTAAATTATAATTTTAGAAAACCGCAAATTTTGATTTTTATAATTTTGTCTTTCGCTGGGATTGAACCTTAGTCGTGTGAATTTCTGTGCGAGCGTTCAAGCACTATACCACGACCCCCTATGTATTATAATCATGCGCTCTATCCACTACATTATACCACCGCCAATGGATTAAATTAACTCAGTTTGATAATTAGTGCAAATATTTTTTACTGCAGTAGACAGAGGGTTAAATATAAGATAGTCAAAACAAGTAAATTTTGTATTATTTAACTGAAAGGACGACTAACATTTGATTTGAAGTTCTTTAAAATTGAATATCTAATACATAAAATTTTGTAAAACATAATTGTACATTATTTTAAAAAAGCCACTTGCATTTTTTCTTTAAACGCCAACACAATTTTCATCGCCAGATAAAAAATAAAAACCGCAGCTATCATTAGCAAAAACTGTTTAATTTTAATATTGTTCACTTTTTTCTTACATTTAAAAACATGTAAATATGTTATAAAAACACAACACTGGTAATAAAAGCTACAGCAACTGAAACAGAAGCTGCAACAAAACCAATATTAGCAACTAGAAATTCTAAAAAAATATCATTTGTTTACTAAAAACCACAACATAACAAAAATTGTTTTTAAAACTACTCCACTGAACGGCTGTTTAAGTCATACTACTCATACATACATATATGCCAGCACACAAATACTTACACAGAGAGACAACAGTAAACCATTACCAATACCAATAAAACAAAATTGTAAAAACAAAAATAAAATAAAACATACTAAGTATAAACCGACATTTAACATTTTATGTTGTATACGTGTATTTAAATAAATGTATGCATATGCACACAGAAAAAAATCAGTGGTAATTAGAGGGAAAAAATAAAACAAAATCGATTTAAAACTTCTTAACCTTTATCTGCTCTTTGCGTCGAAAACGACGCATACCCAATACGATTTTTGAATTTTTATTAATATGGTTATTATTTCTTATTATAAATTTTGTTTATAATTGTTTATTTTCGTATTATAAATTTTGTTTTTTTTTTATTGTATCTAAAAAGTTACGTTGGCTACCCATACGTTTTCAACACATATGAGAAAGCGCCTGTTTTTTGGCGGGCAACTTTGTTTTTTTACCAGTCATTGTGCTTTTTATAGGTGATAAAGTCATTTTTGTAAACAAAATATATCAAATAATTAAAAAGAAGTAAATAAAATATTTTTCAAGTGAAGAAATTGGAGCTCTTCTAAATAAAAGTGAAGCTGAAAATAACTACAGTTTTTCTGATGTCAGAAATCCTGTAGTTAGTAGTAGTGTAGTCAGCCACAAGGTGGTAGGTTTAGAACTGAAAATGTTATCGATCTTCTGCCTGCCGTCACACAAATTGCATCTTAAAAGCATATTTCTAAGGTATACAAATGCATTTGCCAAAACTAAGTATGGCGACGATTTCTTGCAAATTGATTCCAGTTTGTTGCCAGCTTCTATGGGTGTTTTGAGATAACTACTCGTTACACATGAATGTTGTATATTTTATTAGATCAAAAATCAATCAAATGCTGATTTATTTGATTCAGTGTATAGTCGTATTATGTTAAGGGCAATTATGTCGAAAAACACTTTTGAAGATGTCAATGAAGTTATTCCTTTGGATGATGATACATATTAGCTTTTACCTTTGCACAAACCAACATTTGCATTCACAACCAATACAATACTTGTTTGATATATTGGTAGAAAAAATTAGTGTACAATTTTACAAAATATATTGCATAACATAAATATAATAAAAAAGTTGAACCCGGGGATTAAAAGGTTGCCCACAATTATGAGTTATTAAAACAAAACCACAATTTTAAATAGTTTTGTTACTTCAATATAGATTGTATTGATAGGGTCGATTAGATGCTTTCTTGCTACAGTTGAAGGATGCTGATGGCTGTAGTTGCGAATATATTCGACATGGCTGCATTGAATACCTTAATTATTTTTAAAAAATTAATTCTAATTGCCAACTAATACATAAACTTACAATAAAAAGGAATTTTCTAGGGGAACCGGGTTTATCGTTTGTATGAAAAATAGAACAGGAAAGCTACGATCAAGTACATTTGTAAATTTTATTGAATTGCCATTTTTATCATATGCACCGAAGAGATCAAAAAGCGTTCCTTCACAAATTGAAGGTACACAAAGGTGCTGGATATGTTTTGAAAGGAATTCTACTTCAAAAAATAACACGCATACTACTATTTGTTGCTTTTGTGCAAAAATTGCATGTAAAAACATATATTTATGTATGTATTAAATACATTGCTAATAATTCACTCTAATATATAATAAAACTAAAAGCAATGTTTTAATATTAAGCAAATATAAATACTAGCAATTTTTAGTTTTCTCATCATGTGTGTTTTGGGTTTTTCTACTAAAAACCATAAGAAATATATTGTGCGTCGAAAACGACGCCAGGGTGGACAATGTAATTTATTTTGAGGAGCAGATGAAGGTTAATAATGATTTTGTTGCATTAATATTTCGTACTGACACACATATGGAAATAGCGATATTCTTCCACAATAAATGGTTTAAAATCCTACCAAGATCTTTAGGTTTTTTATTTGGTCCATTTAATAAAAAATTGATTATTTTTTTACCAGGCGCAGCAAAATCAATGGCCATTTAAATATAATAAGACACAGTCGTCGTGGTGAAGTAGGTAGTATGTTGACTTACTAAGCCAAAAGCTCAGGGTTCAAACCTCAGCTTCGACATCTTGAAAAAAAAAATAAATATAGAAAGAAATATTTCTTTTGTCGACCAGTCTTTTGGCAAGATCTCTAGAAGTAATTGATTGTTATTAAAAAGCCTCTCAAGTCTGTCGTTTGGAATCGACTTTAAACTGTAGGTTCCTTTACTTCGTTTGACTTTTGTGCGAGCGCTCTAACTAATATTTACAAATAAGTGTAAAAAATGTTGCCATATAATTTTTTAAATGCAATTTACTAACCTACGGTAACAAGCCCTGATTAACAACACTTTCTAAAAATAAGGAAGCAAAATGTTTATACTTATTTCTAAATACATTTACGTATAAAGCGTGCGTTAAATATATTACAATTACTTTTATTTGCAAATAGAACTTTGCGTATAAATATAGTAATAGAAACCCTAATTAAGTTGAGGGTTTTACAATAGCGTTTTAGGTTGAAGTACTTTTATTACTCCATTTCTGTGTTAATGAAAGAAACCGCCATACGGCCAGAGTTAAGGAAAAAACTAATCAAAAATTGTCGATATTGCTATTCATTATTTTTTGTTTACGATGGCTGTTGTCGTAAACTAACGCCAAAAATTTTTATGCTGTTTATTCAGTTGGAAAATCGTAAATTTTTTAAATTGAAATTTTGTAGAGAGATGTGCCTACGCTATTAACTAGTTTGTTTGAGAACCATTTTTGTGTGTTTGTATACCCAAAGAAACTAGAGGTTTGTAGGTTTGCTAACTTTCTACCCAAAAACTGACTGATTTTATACGGTGCTGCCAAATTATTGCAATTTAAACATAAATAAACTACAGTTGTAGACTGTCGATAAAATGTACTTAGTGAATCACATAATCGTTACTGCAAACAATAAAAACTGTCGACTTCTTTTGCGAATATCGTATTTGTTAAAAGTTACTGAATCCCGGTACAGGTAACTGGTAGCCCGCGGCAGACATATGCCAAGAATAGTATTTAAAAAATAGTTATTTCTACCAGTAATTTAGTTTCCTAACTCTAAATTGAGCGTCTGCCGATTCTAGTATTAACAAAAAGCCAACCTGTACCCAAAAATTGGGTAAATAAGAGAGCTGCTGAGATAGTATTGCTTTTCTTGCAAGCAAGCTAACAAAAAATATATTATGCATAGCAACTGAAAATAATACGAAAATTTATTCATAAACTTGCAATGTACGACTTATATTAAATCTTAGCTCACTATATACTTGTAATGTTTTTACTTTATTTACACTCAGTTAGGATTTTTTGATTATTATTAACAAATAGGGTAATTTTTGAATATTTTTCGAATTTAAAACCAAAATATACTATACAAAACAACTGACCATGTTAAGAATTCGAATAAATGTTGGGATATTAGTCAGTCTGTTCAGGTTTGGGATTAATGGTCTGCTTCCTTTAAATAGAAACAACAAAACTGATTTCATTCTCTGGAATCAGGAATACTATTGTATGGTGATGGCACTATGTGTGCAATGTTGAGTTCGGAATGTGTGTACAAGGGCTGAGCTATGATGAGCTTGAAATAAATTCTAAGGCCTAAACAATCGCCAAAATTACAGTGACGATAAAAAAATCGAGAAGTCTTATTGTCAGCAAAAGTTATGTTGTTATACGCAATAAAAATCAGGGAACTTTTCATTAGAATCCTTAAGAAACCAATTACGTAAGAAAATTATCTATAATTTTTTAGAAATTAATATAATAAAAAAAACTAAAACAAATAAGTAATAACCTATACTCAGCTATTAAATTGTTTTTTGTTTTTTAGGTAACGTATTAAAAAAAAAGTGTTATATGCGACTAAATACTTTTTTTACAAAGACCAATATTCAGGGACCCCTACATATGCTGCGCATTGTATTAGAATTTTCGATAGGATAGAGAGGTTGTTTTTTTATTCATCGCCTTACGAATGAGACATGTTGCTTCAATTTGATCACTCAAAAGCCAGTGTTAGTCATACCATCACTCTTGAATGATCAGCAGCAATTGCCTCGTATGCTATTTAATGTTGATTAAGTGGAGATCACATTCACTAGGTAGCTAGCAACAATTTTACCAGTAGGTGGCACCTTGCTCCTGATCATTAATTTTTTATGCCAATGCCAAAGCTGGAATAGAGTGGAATGATGATGTATCTTAACTGTTTGAGTTTTTGCGCGAGTGTTTTAATGACTATACTATGTAATAAATATTCACAATATTATTTTAACTAAACATTCTTAATTTTTTATTCATATTTTAACACTAAGCCAAGTAAAGTTAATATAAAATTTGTTTTACGAAAATTATAACACAACGTTTTTATACATTGATTCCAGCTTGATTTTTTTCTGTGTGTATGTTTTATGTTATTTGTTGTCTATTTATGATTGGGTATTTGGTTGTGTGTGTGTATGCGTGGGTATTTATACGATTGTCAGTATTGGAAAATATTTGTTGAAAGCCACGAACAATAAACAATGTTTACAAAACTAACGAATAAATGTACAATAGATGGTTTTTTATTCCAATTTTTATTTTTTTTTACTATTTTTATTTCTTTTAGTTTAGCTGGTTTTATTGTTTAGGAATAACAACACAAACCAACAGCAACAGCAACCAAAATATAGAAAAAAAAACCCAACTACAACAGCACAAAACCGTTAAAATAATCCAAGAGAGTTATTTCAAAAACATCTGAAAAAAAGTCGACATAAAATACCAACGCATGCCAAACTGCGGTCACTGAACTGTTTTCAAAGAACACATCTTTTTTTGTATTTCTTACTTTAAACAAAAAAAAGATTATTCGATTAAACTTAGAACAGTAAAAAAAGAAGCAAATAATGCATGAAATAAGTTATAGCAGACAGATAAAGCCATTAAATTGAAAGCAATAGGAAAACCACAATAAAGAAAACTAAGAATATAACCATTACTCGTACAATTCACTCAAAATAAAAACGTAAAAAATTGCTTTTTAATTAGACACTGCTATCTGTAAATTAATTTTTTTTTTCAATACTTTTAGATGAAATTCTTTATTACAGAATTTTTATTGTATAGCTAATAATAACAACCAATTGCTAATTTTGGAGCTTATAAAGGAACTTCGTACTATAGTGATCTTAATACAGTCCTAATTTAACACAAATTAAAAAGTAGGCTTTGAAATTTAAAGAAATTTTGCTATATTTAGAATTAATTTGCGACAGTAAATCTTTTCTTTTAAATATCTTAAAAAGTGTAGATAAAACAACAAAAAAAGTTTAAAAAGACAATAGTTGGTTTGGACTAAAATCACAATTGGATGTCATTACATTAGTTCCAAAATTATTTGCAAAAATTTTTAGCCTTCCAAAATTATTTACACTTTTTCGAAGAGATTTAAATACGTTTTAGTCTTTTCTTTAGTTAGAAAAAAAATTTTTTTTGTAAGACCAATACTCAGGAGTAAACTCCTACTCATGCAGTTCATTGTATTGGAATATTGAAGATTGAAAATACATGGATAGAATATATTTTTTTTAATTTTGCTGAACGCCATATTATCATTGAGACAAGTTGCCATCAGTTGATCACTCAAAGACCAGTGTTATACCTTCACCCTTGACAGCAATATTTTGTCGGTGGATAGTGATAGTGAGTGGTGATCATCTTCACTAAATAGGTTAGCTGTTATCTTCCCAGATGGTGGCGCTGTACTCCTGATATTTTTTGAACTAAAATTTAGAAGATAAACCGCAAATTTTATTTTCTAATTTTTGCCCTTCGCTGGGACTGAGTTTGAGTTTCTGTGCATACGCTCTAACCACTATGCCATGCGACTACTCTATATCAATGAAAAAAGGCCTCTAAAAAACTGACCAAATAATAAATATAAAAAAATTATCTTTAGATACGAACTGATATTAGTGACAAAATATAAAAAAATTTAGAAATTAGATGAAAAGAAAGTCAACTATTCTTCTACGTGAGATAATCATCTTATCGTAGTGTAGAGGCTTACAAAGACTTAAAACTTAACTGGCTAGACTGGCAAAGAGTAATTGCTCTCTGGCAGGGACTTCCAGGAAAGAAAGGTAATTGAAGAATTATCCCAATTATTTTTACAGGTCGAAGTACTCTAGTGAGTCCCAGAAGCTGAATCAAGGAGAACAACAACAAAATCATCTACAATATCATTATAATCCTTTATTTCAACGTAATTTAAATGCTATTATGTGGGCTTCTTGGGGTTGATTGCTGTTGAATTATTTAGTGGTTAATAACACTGGTCAACTCAACTCTTGTTTCCTTTATTTTTTTTTTTTTTCTATTATTAACTACTTCTGTGGCCCTGAATACATACATACATAATTGGCCATTACAACCCTGTATCGGGGCTACGGCCTAGCTTCTCGCAGTACTAATGTTGTGTGTGTAAATTTTTATCCATGAGTACCGGGACCTACAGTTTAATGTCGACTCCGAACGAAAAATTTGAGAAGCTTTTTCATGACAATCAATTACTCCCAAAGCTTTTGAAAACTGCTAAGAGGTAGTCGCAGAAAGAAATAATTTTTTCATATTTATTTTTTTCAAGATGTCAGAGCTCAGATTTGATCTCTGGCCCTGATTATGACAACACTGGGAGATTGCCAACAGCTCTACTTTTTGAAATATACAGTCTTATTATTTTAACCAAAAAGTACAAAAAGTTATTACATATGTTAACAAAATTTCTATCGAATACTATCAAATAATCTTTTTTAACATTTCCTTAAATGAACGACTTCAGGTAATGCGCAGTTTTCACAAAGTCCGATATAAGTTTTCGATATTTTTTAAGTGTATATTTACCACAGATGCTATATCAGCCATATTGAAAACAACAATAGTACATACTTTAATGATCAATAAATAATTAAAATATAATTAAAAATAGTATGTAAGGGCAGTTAGCTATACCTCTTACGGAAAAACTGATGACGTATTAAAAAAAAAAACAGGTCGTTCTACTATAGAAACAAAAAAAAAATTACAGGAAACAACAAATTTTTGCTATTTTATCGACCAGTGTTATAAAAAGAAAAAATTTCCAATAATAATCGGGCGCCAGGTAAAAATATGTGTAAAATATTTGATTTTTCTTATATTTATTTAGATTTAAAATAATAAAAAGTATAACAAGGAGTATTTTGTATATTTTTACTTACACTGGAATAATGATTTATTTTTAGAACTCAAGTAATGGATAATTCTGGCTTTAATAACTTTAAAATTTTAAGCCAACTTAAGACAATAAGAAGAAGCGATTAACTAAGAACTTAGCGAAAATTATCAGTCACTGCATTATGCTAATTAGCATATTAAACAAATCTAACTGGATTTTTTTTTTTTTAATTTATTTTGTACTAAATTACTGAATATGGAAAAAAACACAATTTTAAATTAAAAGATCTAAACTTCATCTTTGTTTAAAAATGGTTTGCTTTTAAAATTATTGCTTTTATTAATTCTTTTGTATGAAAATTAAATTTTTTTTTCAGAATTCTGTTGACCAGGTGTGCATAAATACGAGATAAGATAATAATTTGAAATTACCTTTGTTAGTTTACGCTCCACAAAATATTTTCTGAAAAAATATGTGACAAAAATAACATCCTTTAATCTTTCCTTTACCAATAAAAATTAAATTGAAACTTCCACATACACACTATTATCTTTTAGGTTTTTTTTTCTATACCAACGCACAAACAAACTTGATTAGCCCTGATTTTTGCCTTCATCATCATAGTCGTCATCAGCAACATTAAGAGCAACATTAACCTTAGCATCCTGCTTATAATCACGTAACTTGTGATAAAACTAATTACATCAAGTGTGGTACTTAGAAGACCACCCATGTGTGTCATTTATACCAGCCACTAAGGCAGGCAACAACAACGGCATTAACAAGAACCAAAATAAAATAAAAAAATAAAAGCAAAAAATAAAAAAATAGGAAGTTCACGTTTTACAGTTGACCCTTTTTTTCAATGATGACAAAATAAACACTTGAGGTTTAAAAGTGAGTTGTGGCAGGTATACGGGGAAAAGCAAAATCAACAAATAAGAGAAGGTGCATATATAAAAATGAGTGAAAAATTCATTGCATACTTTTAAGTAAATTGTATGTGTAAAAATAAAAAAAATTTATGAAAAATAAAATGAACGCACACCTATAAAATAAATTTTAATTATTTATTTAAAGTTCAGTGCATGGGGTCAACAAAAAGTTGTTTTTTATGATTTTAATTATATATATTTTTTTTCGCTGTTAAATTAGTGCAAAGATTGTTGTTTTTCTTTTTTGGTTTTTTATAATGCTTTGTGTTTTTAAATTTACTCAACTGTAGTTTTTCTGTTATTTTTTTTTAATCAGAATTAAGCTTAAATTGTGTAGTCTAACAAAAAAATTTTTGCACTTAAGAAACTAAAAGATTAATACATTTAATATGCTAAACGAATAAATTTTAACTATTGAAGTCCTGTGGGTTCTATTTTGTTGTAGTCTGCTTTAACTTTGGAATCAATTTGAAGTTAAAGTCAGTTAAACAAAAAACTTTTGGAAATTTTGACTGTTGAAATTCTACAGTTTTTTTTTGCCTTAATTGCGACTGCTTGATTTTTTGGAAGAATTAGCAAATGAACAGCAATAGCAATAATAAATGTTAAAAGTTTTTAAACGCTTATTATATCAATTATAGAAAAAAATATTTGAAGTAAATGATTTTCTAAAATCTTATATGTAACTAAGTAATTGAAAACTAATATTGTAAGCAAACGATTGAGAACAAAGCTTACATATAAATGCTGTATTTAGTAGAGATCATGACTTAATAAACTAATTTTTAAAATGATACTTTAGTCTACGTTAGACTCTCATAAATAATTAATAATTGCAAACAAAATTAAAAACCAACAAAAGTTTGCTGCTCTAATTTAAATATTTTTTTAAACAAAAACTATTAGTATTCTGAACTGAAATCTACTCCCTATATAAGTAGTTTGCCATGATCAAAGCTGTTTTGCAATCGACTTGGCAAATTGGTAGACTGAAGTGATTTTTTCTAAATAAAAAAATGTTTTCTATACACTCTTCAATGCATATTTGTAAATGAAAAAAGTAAAAGAGCAAATACATTAAAGGGTATGTTCAAACAGTTTGTCAAAAAAATCTTTGTACATAAAAAAAAAAAATATAAGGGAAAGTTTAGAAAAACTTGAGCTAAAATTTAAAAAACCAACTTTTTACTTTGTTTTTTATACAATGGTTAAAAAAATAATGGTTTTTAATATAATTAACTAGCTGAACCTGTTGTGCTTCGCTACCCCCTCGTTATATAATAAAATTAATAGTATTTTATATTTTGCAGACAGTAGTGAGAGAAAGAGGCTACCCCACTATTTTAATTCAAATGTATTTTAAATTTATGGTAAAGCCGTTAATAAACGTAGTAAAGAAGCAGGTTTAGAAGTGTGCATGGTCGAAAAGTATTATCATGTAATAAGTATTCCTGAGTCAAAGCTGCACACTGTGAAAATTTAAGACCGATTAACAGGTCCAGCCTATAATATATCACAAACATAGGGGCGTGCTCCGCCCAATTTTCTTTTGGAACGTATTTATATTCATGGCAATACCATATACAGCAAATACTGCCACCGTTGGTCAAAAAATGCCCAAGATATGACGATTTCAAATTTTGGGTTATATGAGCGGTGCCACGGCACTTTGTCCAATAAAAACTTCATATAGCCTATTATTCCTTCCAGAGTTACAGTAACATGCTGTGAAAATTTCAGGAAGATCGGTCCAAGGGTTTGACCTCCTATAAAGCACAAACAAACAAACAGACTGACAGACATTCATTTTTATATATATACAGAGATTGAAAGCAGATTAATTATAATTTAAGGTAAAATGGAGCGAAAAAGGGGATTTGGTAATAAAAAAATGTATGGCTACCTTACCTGTAGATAAAAAGTGTATAAAACTTTATGTAAATATAATGGTATAAGTAAGTATCTGAATTAAAAAAAGGGGAGGTGAAGTTTAATGCCTGTATTCATAAAAACTAATTTAGGTTTATTAAGGGTTTATTTGACAAGTATTGCATAGAAGTTTGTCAAATAAGTCCTCAATAAACCTAAAATAGCTTTTATGAATACGGGCATAAAACTTTCAAACTAAATTTGGCTTGAAAAGGTAAGGGGGGTGGCGTAAGAAATGTTTATTTCTATCTCGCCTGTAGTATAATGTGTATACAATTTGAAGTAAATCTTTTAAAAACTATATGGGAGCAATTACATCATTTTTAAAAAAGAGCGTAAAAATAGGCGTGGTCGAAAAAATTACCCTAATAATCATGCCAGAATCCCAGTTAAATGCTGTGAAAATTTCAGGAAGATCGGTCCAGAGATATGGTCTCCTATATGGTACAAACAAACAAACACACATTCCATTTTATATATTTAGATAACAAAATAACTTCTAAAAAATTTTCAGTAGAGTTGATATGTGGAAATTGGGCAGAAGTGCCAATTAGTTTCCAGCAGTTCTACAGTATATGAGACCTACGTAAATAATGTGTCTATTCATTATCATTATTTTGATAGTGATTTATTTAAATTTTTTACAATTATTCGTGTCGAAAAGTCCAAATTTGTGTATAGTTACGGTCAGTTAATTGTTAAAATATGCAAATTTAGACTATTACTGACAGTTTTCGAAACTTTATTGTGGAAGTAATATTTTTATTTTCTAAGGCTGTAAGGGGATTACGCTAGACTATCTAGGGTTTATCATTATAAGGCATCTACTTTGACTCGAACCGATAATTTTTCTTATCTACTCGTGAAATCTGCTGTTTTATAACACATGGCAAACACTTGACTTATAGTTAGCGTTAGTTAACTACTTGAAGAGCAATATTTTTCGCTCCGCCTGTTTTGGCACTCCCCGTAGATCTTTTCAATTTCCTTCTTTTTTAGCAAGACACAAACTTTAAGGGCCGATGTTGAATGTGAACCACACCTAAACTTCAAGTTGTTTTCCGCATTTCATTTGATATTTCTCAATTTCAGACTAACTCAATTTAGACTGTGGAAAGATAAACAATCTAGCAACGCATTAACGTTATTCAGGCTTATTATGAAAATGGGTGTTCATATCAAAACGTATATCGTGCACTTCGTGATTTTTTCGTTCAATTTAATTCAAACCGGGTCCAATGTATGCTCGTACTAATCGTACTGCAGAAAATATTTCTGCTGTTCGCGATAGTGTGGCTGCAGAGCCGTCCACCTCAACTCGTCGTCGTGCTCATTATTTTCACCTCTCAAGATCGCCGTTGATAAACAATATGATGTGGACGATATGTGATTTCCACAGGACGCACATAGGGTTAGGATAGGATAGGAGGAAGTGGCAGCCTCGTAATTACAAGGCACACTTGAGCACGCATAGCGGCCCGTTGTACATAGGGTTAGAATTGCCTATTTTCTTGGATAAATTAAAAACAAATTTTAATTATCGTCAAAATCTTTTGTACCCAGTTAGAGTATACAAAATTCTACATCACTTGTCGTTAAAATAAATGTCAAAAGTGCTCTGGTGTTTTTCTAGTGAAACTTCAAAGTCAAACTTTATAAAAAATTTTTTGCAAAAAAAGCTAAAAAAAGTGAAAACTTTCCCGTGGAATATTTTATTTATTTTTAAAAAAATTGCAAAACTTAACAATTTTTCAATGGAACCATCAAGTTCAGGTAATTTGCAAATACTTCGTTAGCACTTGTGTATCATATTGTGTGTGGAAGTGTTTTAGATTTAGTTATTTATATTGAAAGTGCCAAAAAAATTAGCATTTTTATATTTTAAATGGACATATAGTTATTAGTTGTCCACATTTGTGTCATAATTTTTAGTTTATATTAAAGAGCACATAAATCTCTATTATATTGCAAAATTTTACGCTGCCTTTTTGTTCCTTTTAGAAGTAATACATTGTTTAATGCAAGTGTTGCAGCAGTCAAATAGCTAAAAATCACATTGAACTCGCGACTAGTGCTGTTGTTGTGTGTTGTGTTTTGTTGTTTTTCATGTTACTTTTTTCTTACTGATCGAAAGACCTGTAATTGTAGACAATTTTAGATTTGGCCTTTCCATTCTTCATGGCTGGATTCGATTTTTTGAATGTCTTTTGCACGTCTTATGCACATAATACAGGACGACTTTTTGTTGAAACGTATCCTTGATACAATATGCCTCCCACTTTGCACAAGTATTTTATTCATGGACCCGAAATTGTGTCAAATGCCATTTTACCTATTGGGCAGTTATTAGAAGAAGCGCAAGAAGCTCGAAATAAAGATTTTAAAAAATATAGGGAAAGTTCATTCACGAAAGTGCAGTCGCGAAAAATCAAACCAAGACATTTTTAATATGTTTTTGATAACCTCTGACCCAATAATTTCAAGCATGCAAAAATTGCCTACAAAGAAGGTTCAAAGCTTGCCAGAAGAGAAAATTGATTTAAATGATCCTGCAGCTCCGAACAAGAACTATTTGGGTGATATTGAAGTTGCTGATGCTGCTGATGAGGATGCTGTTGATGATAATGATAATGATGATGATGATAACGATGATGATGATGATGACGATGATAATGATGATGGTGATGATGATTAACTTTAAGATGTATAAAATCTAATGTTTAAGATCTCATACTGTACTCCTTGCGCTATATACCTACACTGATATTTGGCATTATTTAATAAAATTCTACTGAAATATACTAAGAAAACATTTTGTTTTACTAATTTAAATGGTATTAACTAAAAAATAAATAAAAATTATCCGAACATAGCTTCCCTGATTTGATCCAAGAAAACATGCTATTCTAACCCACTGTGGGACGGTGCCTTTTACCACACAGCTAAAGAAACATGGTTTTATTGATCAATTGTGTTTTTAATAATTGTTTTCGTGAACAGTCTTTATTTTTCATAATATTTTATGTCTTTTTACTACTTTTAAAATGTTTTGCAAAATATTTTTTTCTTTTTCATTTTTTAATGACCAAAATACTCCAAAACATGAGCAACCGTTCACATGCCAGCTGTAAAAATAAGAGGACAACAATAATTTTGAGGTTATTTATTTAAAATTCATAAAACGTTATTTCTGTTTTAAAAAAAAATTTATTATACTAACAGAGAAAATATGTTTGACCCCAATACATGAAAGATTGAAAGAAATCCACATACAGAAACATTCAAAAGTTGTGTATATCCGTATTCATATATGTATTGCCTATACATACATCGTCGTATGTATTTACTATATGTGCTTAAACATACAATTGTGATTGTAAAAATTATGATAAAATTTTAAATTGTTGGCAATAAAAAATACTTCAATTTAAGTATTTTGTATACGTTCTTTTTATTTATTTAAAAATATTATTGTTTACTAAAATGAATTTATGATTTATACATTAAGAGTTATTAAAGCAAAAGAGTATTTATAGACAAATTAAAATTTATATTATTGCATGGAGTATAAATTAATCAAGAGTTATAAATTTTGGTTGTTATAAATTTATTTATTTAAGATATAAATAAAACTCCTTTCTGTTGACGTAACGATAGGGTGGCAGGTCTTACTGAGGTACTGAAGTATAAGTTAGAGTATTAAATTATGGTTCCATAAAAGAGATTCTGATAGCCTATTTGGTTTATTTTCTCAATCAGTTTATAATTTGGGGAATTTATAATCATTTTTTTAGGTTTTAATGATTTTCTTACTGTTAAAATGTAAGGCCTGCTTTACTATTTAAATAACTCCCTATACGCATATAATTAACAATTGAAATAAAGTTTTATGTCGGGAAAATAGGGAAAATCCTCTTTGTTATATTTATGTGGGATTTTGAATAAACGACTTTTAGCTCAATGTTCTATTTCAAAGGTTTTTTTCTAAACTAAACTTTCTTGTTATTATTATGAAAATTTATAAGATTGTTTTGAAAGAAAAACAAAATGATATAATGATTACAATATTTGTTAAAGCTTTTTTTAAAGTCTTTGACCAACAAAGTGTTTCTTGATCTTTATGCTTAAAAATTCTTCCCCACATTTATATAAAACAAATTATCATTACAATAACTTTTTGGTGGTAATTTGAAAAAAAAAATGCATCTAAAAATATGCAACAAATATCGAGTTTTTATACTGTAATTTGACCAAAAATTTAATATGTTTTTACTAGTGAATTGTTTACTGAATAATTATTCTTAGTTTTAAGATCCTAATACTGGTATTTCTATGAGCATTAGTTTTCATCGATGACAGTTGCTGAATTTTATTTGGGTCATATATGAATTTTTAGAGGATTTGACAAAACGTCATTTACTTATGACTGAAGTTGATTTTGTTTCATAGAAATCCGGATATTGGTGAGTTTTGATCCCTAATGTAGAGATCGTATCGAAAAATATCACTTTTGTTCACCTATGAAACTCTAATTTTGAAATTATAATTTTGAAAAAACCGCAAACTAAATTTTCATTTTTCACCTCTGTTTAGATTTTAATCTCTGTCATTTCAGTTTCTGTGCGAGCGCTCTAATCTCTATACCATGACAATCCAAGTAAGCAAAGCGACAGTGTTCGTCAAAACAAAAAAACAGAGACACTAAAAAATTAAAATAATATTAAAACCTAAGAAAAAACAAAAAAAAAAAAACTATACTGTTATTTCTACTTAATTTATCAACGGAGACCTATAGCAGACAAAATCCTTTAGAGTTCAGCTTAAAAACGACTCATAACAGACAATGTCGCCAAGTTTGGACATTCTTAGGTAAAGTGTCGCTTTAATGAAATTGTCGTGCATAACAAATATTTGTTAAACATTTTTTAAAATGAGTTCTTTGTTGATTTTTTTTATTTGTTATTGATTGATTTCTGTTTTTATAAGAACTGATTTTAAGCTGTTTAATGATTTAATACAAAATACTTACTAGAAAGTCATTCTATCTAATTCTATGACCAAAGCTGGGATATTGATTCAATGATTTGCTCTTTTTATAAAACTATCAATTGATTTTTCGGAATCTGAGTTTCAAAGCAATTTCAGCTTTATACAGCTGGTCTGTCCTGTAACTCAAAACAGTTACAATAAAAAAAATTTAAAAGCAATACTTACTTAATACCTGTTTTTTCAAATTTAAATTCTACTTTTTTGTTTCCAAATTTGAAAATGAAGAATGTATTACTTTATTACTTGTAGTCGCCGTGGTCTAGTGGTTAGTGTGTTGGCTTACTAAGACATGAGCCCTGGGTTTGACTCCAGGCTCTGAGATCTTCAAAAAAAGAAATATGAAAAAAACATATTTCTTTCGGCGACTACCTCTCAGCAGTCTTCTGGCAAAAGCTCTGAGAGTAATTAATTGCCATGAACAAGCTTCTCAAGTCTGTCGTTCGGAGTCGACATTAAACTGTAGGTCCCGGTACTCATGAATAAAAATTGGCACAAACAACATGAGTGCTGCGAGAAGCTAGGCCGTAATCCTGACACAGGGTTGTAAAGGCCAGTTATGTATGTATTACTTTTAAATTCTTTTGTTAGTTTTTGTTTTTTTACTAAATGGGATATAATTCTAATTTAGTGTATAAGTTTTTGAACATGAGAATTTATAGTTCTAATGCCATTTTTGGGAAAAAGTCTCTTGGCGAGTCTCTTGAGCACAGACAAAATGCCCATAGAGATAAGAAATACACTTCAATAATAATATTGAATGCATATGCCTAATGGCGAAAAATATTTTTTATTAATTTCATCAGAAATGCTTTAATTAGATCAAGGTCCATTTCTATAAAGAATTTTATATTTTGTAATGAGTATTTTTGATGATCAAAGGAGAAAATGATGTCGTGAAAGAATGATACACTAGCCAAAATGAACATATGTTTTCAATTCCAGCTACGGTAGTCTCATCAGAGTTCCTTTTGTCCTGCGCATATTCAGGAATAAACATCAACTACCTTACTCACACTTTTCAAGAAATCACATACTGAAATTACTTTTTTTCCATATATATGTACATACACTTGTATGTGTTAGTCGAAGTAAAGTCACATAATTAATATGAAAAACACTTCTATTTTTTTTTTTTAAATTACAATATTCTTTGTAGAATTCAAATAAGAAACTATTGGTTCATATATTTGTATTTTTTTTTTAATTGAAAATATTAACGAAAAAACTAATTGAAAAAATCATATGTCAATAAATAATAATTCTAAATTTACAAAAAATATTTCTTTTTGTGCACCAATGAATGTAGTCACCGTGGTCTAGTTTGCAGTATGGTATATTACAAACACTATAGTTCGGGGTTCAAATCTCGGCTCTTAAAAAAAGAAATATGTATATAAAATTTTTTTTTTCTTTCGGTGACAACCTCTTAGCAGTCTTTTGCAAAAACTCTAAGAGTAACTGATTGACATGAAAAAACTTCCTTAAGCTGCCGTTCGGAATCGACTTTAAGTCACACAACATGGGTGCTCCGACAAGCTGTAAACCTGAAATAGTCTTGACAATTATGTATGTATGTAGGTACCAATAAATTATGATTATAATTTTTTCTACGAAGCATAAGACTTTCAGCGCACTATAACTTAAATTGTAATTATCCAATCAGCGTTCAAAAACTTATTTTAAAAAAATAAAAAAAATCTAATACATGAATTACTTTAATAACAAATCTACTTTTTAATAAAAATTTATGATTTTGCTTTATTTTTGGTTTAGGACCTTAAAAAAAATTTAACAAAAAATTAAAGAAAAAACAAATTTGTTATAGCTTCTATCATCAAGCTATAATAAATTTGTTTTTTCTTTCATTTTTTGTTTAATTTTTTTTTGTTTCTTTTTTTGTTTTGTTTTATGGCTTCAATGATTTTTCATTTTATTCAATATAATTAGTTTAAATTATTATTTCTTTAGTTTTATTCATAATCTATAATCACAATTGTATTTAAAATATTAATAAATAAATCATTTATTTAGATAGAATGAAAAAATTTTCAATTTACTGTAAACAAAATTAAATTATTTGTTTTTGCTGTATGTAATGTTGCAGTAATTAATAAACGTTATTTTTAAGCTTCTTGCTGTTGTGTTACTAAGGCTATTCGAATTAATAAAACTAAAGGATAGGTCAGTAAATATAATCTCAATAAAATGAATTAAAATAAAGTAGATTAGAATTTTATTACATTTACTCTTGACTAATATTTCTAAGTCAACATAATGTTGAACATATTCATCACTTAACCTAAGTACTTTACTTAAATAACAATCGTTTGAAGAGAATAAAAACAGGAAAGCAGGAAATTGAACGTATAAAAGACTTACATATACTCTATATAGAAAACAACAAACTTGGCATAATAAATAGTTACATATATCTCTTCTTTATTCTAATATTACTGACATGTGCCGGACATTGCAACGTATAATTTAATATAATATTTGAAATATCTTACGTGCCATCGCAAGACTTTATAGAATTTATTTCTATATTTATACAATATGGAACATAACATAACATAATATAGACGCGCTTGTTGGCTTACGTATGTGGCCACATCACGCTCGATCGATTTTAACTATACTTGTATACTCACAGAATAGGCATTGAGATTTATGTGATTTATGCTAAGTTGTCATGAAATCTAAATTTCATGTACGGATTTAATAAATTTTATGAAACCATAAATACTTCAAAATTTTACCTGCTTTTGCAGCTTTTTATAAGTATAATGTAAAATAATTTTAATTTTTAGAAAATATAATCTAGGTTAGTGTTTTGGCTTACGAAGACATGAGCTCGGGTTCGACACCCAGCTCCGACATCTTAAGAAAAAAAAAAAAAAAAGAAATATGAAAAAAATATTTCTTTTGGCGACTACCTACCATGAACAAGCTTCTCAAGACTGTCGTTCGGATTCGACATTAAACTGTAGGTCCCGGTACTCATGGATAAAAATTTACACACACAACATGAGTGCTGCGAGAAGCTAGGCCGTAATCCTGACAGAGGGTTGGAAAGGCTAGTTATGTATAAATGTATAATCTATCATTCTTCCAATTGGCGGAAGTATTATTTTTTTTTTATTTTTTTATTTAAGACTCAGGGGTAGACCCCTACTTACGCAGTGCATTGTATTGGAATTTGAAGATACATACAAAGATATATTTTTATTTAATTTTGTTATTATTGTTGATGAGAGAAGTTGCAGTCACTTTGACCACTTAAAGGCCAGTGTTATACCTTCGCCCATGAGGATCACCAGCAATTGCCCCATCTGTTAGTGGATGTTGAATGTGAGTGGCGAGCGTCTTCAGTAGGTTATCTGTTACCCTCCCAGAAGGTGGTGGCGCTGTACTACTCACCTATGTACTCTGTGACAATGTTCAAATTTTGTAATTGTTGAAATGTGCAAGTTCAAATAAAAACTGATGATATTGAGAGATGATTGGCAACGGAATATAGACAAATAATGTTTTCGATTTACGAAGAATCAAACTATGATTGGTTTCAAGTATTTTTGCAAGCATTGCGCAATATTATAAAAATATTACAATAATATCTGTTAAAAATAAGGATGCTGGTGCAGCGCTTGCCGATCTTTCTAATGAGTTTATAGCACCTTCATCAGACGACATGGTTACATATTAGAATGATGTTATTGACGTAATTATAACACAAAAATTCGTAATTCCTTTGATTTATCAGATTCTCGTTCACAGTGCTTAAAATTGAAAGTCTGGCTTCGAATAATGATGATTATCAAACCAATAATTTACGCATCATCTTATTAAAACAACAAATTTATTTTGATTATCTATCATTTGCTTTTGAAAAAAGATTATAATCTCAGATCCGTTTTGTATTTGCGATGATAATAAATATAGCACAAAATAAATAAATGGCATTGTCTGGAACTGATCTGCTACATCTTCACTTCTTCCACAGTCAACTATATGCATCGTATTCATGTGTAACCACGTCATTATATATACATACATAATTACCCATTACAACTGTTTCAGGGTTACGGCCTAGCTTCTCGCAACACTCATGTTATGTGTATTTTAATTATTATCCATGAGTACCGAAACATACAGTTTAATTGTCTAAACGACAGATTTGAAAAGCTTGTTCATGGCAATCAGATACTCTCAGACCTTTGTTAGATTACTAATAAGAGATAGTCTTTATTTTTAAAATATCAGAGCTGGAGTTTGAACCCGAAGCTCTTGTCTAATAAGCCAAAACACTATAGCAATCACACCTATCTCATATTTACACAACAGTTTTGGTTAAAAAAATATTGTTTTCGAAGGAGTATTGTTTTCGTATACCGTGTCCGAACGTAAATAAAAGCAGAAGTAATATAAACAAGAAAATCAACTTTTATGAAAACCAATATGTTTCATTTATTATTTCAAAAGTTTTTTATTTTTTTATATAACACTTATTAGTCTTAAGATCCTATTATTTGTATTCGTATGGTATAACTACCTTGAAATTGAGTTAGATAGAATATAAGATTTTAACTTTTAAAAGGAGCACAGAGACAATTTTTTCCTTTCGTTTTATATAGGTTTTTATAGGTAGACTTTGCTGTTTCTTATATTTCCTATTCTTAACCAATTTATGTGTTAGTTTTAACTTACTGTTTAATGTTACTGATATATCTAATTCATATAATTTTGCGCGGTTGTATATAATTGCAACATAATAATTTTAATTATAATACTTACTTCCAATTAAAAATTAAAAATTTTTTAAGTTGGAGATTCATTCATTTATATATAAGGTACTAGAGTACTTCGACCTGTAGATCTATTGTACAGCCCTCAACTTGACCAAGACTCCAGCCTCGTCGCTTTGAAGAACCAGTGCCAACCCCGAGAATTCACTATCTGATAACTGATAGTCACCAGGGTACCTCTTCCTACTGTGCATCATTGCTGCATAGTTGCTCAATATGAGCTCTAATGACTCTATCGCCTCGCCACAGAATCTACACATATCGCTTGAGGTGATTCCAATTCTATCTAAGTGTCCATTGAGTCTGCAGTTCCTGGTTAGAAGTCCTGTTAGTTTCTCAGATTAGTCCTAGAGAATTCAATGCACGACTCAAATATTTTCTTATTATATTTATTAAGTAAAAGTTTGGAAAGTCTAAGGCCAGTCTGACCCAAGAAAAACAAGTGTCTCTCCCTGTCTTCTTTTTCCATTAGTATGCTTTTCCCAAATCTCCTATTGAACAAAAGAGTTCTGGCCCCATCAATGGCATAGCTCTTCCCTTCTTGGAAAATTCATTCAGCGTAGGCTGACCTTATTGTTTCTGCCTAGGCGGTTCAATTTCACCAGAGAGTCTCATTGCAGCTTCGAGTCGATTTAATAAAAGTCAAGTGCCCGATTGGCGGTCTGACTGCTAAATAGTATGGCTGTTTTAAATTGAAGATAAATATTAGTTAATGTGTTTGAGGCTCTAGGTTCGTTTCTGACGAAACAAAAATTAAAACGATAAATATTAGTGTTAATTTGTTTTTAGTATAATATATAATGATAATGAAACCTGTATCTTTATAGATACTAACTTGCAGACCCCTAAATCCGAAATCTGTCTGGTGTGGGAATAAATTTTCATAAATCATTTTTTTTTTTTTTTGTGTTTTATTTTAAATCTTTTTTTTTTTTGTGGTATAATTTGAGAACATGTCATTGCTATTGAAGTCCTTGACTGTTCTTAGTATATACATATAAGGCTTAATATGCACCACATGATATATTCAATTTCCTGTCTGCTAGCTTAATGTCAATCATCCTTAAAAAATACATCAACCAATACATATGTTTTATTTTTTATTTCGTTTGTTTTTCTGTTGTGTCAATGAGTACCACTGTGTACATACACAAGTATTGTATTCATAGAGGCAGCGTAAATAGGAGCATACATACATATGTATGTACACGCAGATATACTTATTTGTTTCCTATTTGTTGAAAGATACATATATGTCTGTATAAATAAAATATATATTTTTTGTTTGTGAAATATTTACAACAGTATTGTTCAAAATAATTATTTATATATAATAATTTCAATTTCTTCAAATTTTTTTCAATATGAATGCAAAATGGATATTGGAAAGTTAACTCTTCACTACTTTAAATAAAAATTTGAAAACTGACAATGTTCGGTATGTTTTGTTTTGAATAATGAAAGTTTTAAGATTTTGCACAATATTTAAAATGTTTTTTAAAATCCGCCCGTTATTTGTAGATTTGGAAATATATCTCATATTTGCAAAATACAAATGGGGCCAAGTTTCCAGCAATTCATAAAATCAATTGCTAATGTCAGAATTGCAGCCCAAAATAGTTTTTTTCAAAAAATTCACGATTTATAAAAAATTAAGTTTTAAAGAACTTAAGCTAATCTTATTGATTAAATGTAACAAAGGAAGAATCACACATACTGCAATTAATTTTTTTTTACTTTTATTTAGCATATGTAGTTTCAAATATTAAATTCTCCTTAATTTCAAAATATTAAATTCTCCCATCTATTAAAGATCAAAATACAGAGTTTTTAAACAGGGACGCTACAAAAGTAGAGCGACAGGGACAGCAAACGACGCCATATTCTTGCCGCTCTTTTAACATTTCTCTTTAAAAAATTTGCCATTTCATGATGGAAAAATATACGAGCGAACAAAGAGTCGAATTTATCAAAATTTACTACCGAAATTCAGAGTCAGTGACCTCAACGTTAAGAGCGCTATGTCCAATTTAAGGTCGTCATAATCATCCTAGCAGATCAACAATTGACCGGCTAGTGAGAAAATTTGAGATCCGCAGGCACAGTGCCGCTGACGCTTCAGTTGAAGAAAGCCCAATTGTGTCTCTCACACGTGGTTCTCAAGCGTCGTTGTGGCGAATTTTGAGAAAAGATCTTTTCCTACATCCATACGAAATCAAATTGACGCAAGAACTAAAGCCGCTTGACTACCAGAAGCGTCGTATGTTGGTGAATTGAGCTGAGCAACAACTCGAAAAGGACTTGGATTTTTATTGAAAAATCATGTTCAGCAAAGAGGCTCACTTTTGGCTGAATGGCTTCGTCAATAAACATAATATGCGTTATTGGTCAGGCAGCAATTAACACGTACTCCATGAGTCATCATTACATACCGAAAAAATTACGGTTTGGTGCGGTTTATGGGCCGGCGGCGCCATCGGGCCGTACTTCTTCCGTGATGATCAAGACCGGCACGTTACTTTGAATGGGAATCCCTACCGTTCAATAATAATCCTATATTTTTGGCCCAAATTGGATGACATAGACTTGGAGGACATGTGGTACCAACAGGACGGCGACACCAGCCACACAACGAATGTCACAATCAATTTATTGGAACCCAAGTTTGGAGAACGTGTTTATCTCCGAAATGGTCCAGTTGATTGCCTCGGTCGTGCGATTTGCAACTTATCTTTTTATATTTAATATGTTTTAGGAGCAATGACTGTTTCCTGCGTCTGAGGCTTATATTGGTACTTAAAGTTGCAAAATTACTGAATTTTTTTTTTTTTTTAATTTTTTCACAAAGTTTTTCAAACCAAAAATATCTATTAAAAGTAAAACTCATGAAATATAGTTGTGATATATATATATATCAGAAATTTGCTTTATTTCAAAATGTTTTCAATTCGAGTAGTAACTGTTAGTGAAAGTAAATCGAATAACCTTTTATTCTAATAGGTGGTAACATTTTTAACAAAAACAAACTTTTCTTTGAAAAAAAGAAATAAAATTTCAATATTGTGCGGATTTGAGAACACCAATTTTGAATCTAGAAAACACCCGATTATTCCAAATGAAAAGATTAACTGAAATAAAAAAAAAATTATTTTAAACTAAATTTAAACTAAACTTTTATTTTTATTCTACACTGTTATTAGAATAAACTTAATCAAAAAAATCGGCTTGTAACAGTTATGAAAAAAGTGTAAACACAAATTGGTTATTTGGCACGTATACTATTTGTGAATCGTGGCTCACATACAAAAGCTCATACAAATTTTACAATAAACCTCTCGAAAGCCACATGCCACAACATGAAGCAAACACTTTGTACACCTTGGAATAGAAAAAAGTGGAAATACGCATTCCACAACAATGTCAAACAATCAAAACTAAAAATTAAAATAAAAACGTAGAATTCTAAATAACCCTTCCTGTGTTTTAACGATGAAATCAAAAATAAAAACAAAAATCATTTTACTTTTACTGCGAACTGGTCTTTTTATACTCAATTTTGCTAGATTTTTTCCCTGATTGTTTTGTAATATGAACATCAAATATATGTATTGATGAATATGTTCGCTTTAAATTTTATTTGGTGTGTTTTTTTTTTAATTTTTTTACTCTACATATACCAATCTCTCAAACAAATATTCACAGAACATTTAACTTTTATAAATTTTTAGACGATGGTGTACTATTTCCATAGTTTTAGTTATTTTAATAGTGTAAATCACTGCAAGTTCGAGTTAACCGTGTTTTTAGAATATATTTTTTATTTTGATTTTTCAAACGAAACAAAATTTTTTACACTTTTTTATCTCCTATTGATATGTTTTAAAATTAAGAGAAAATTGTCATTTGTAATACACCTGCACTATTTTGTCTTCACTATATTAACAGCTGGATGTGAAGTATAGAGATTTATTTTGCAGTATTTTTTAAGAGTATTTAGATCAATAAAAATACTGTCTGTACACCAGAGACTTTAGGTGAGAATTATATTTTTCTACGAAGATAGCAAACTAATTGGTTGGAGTATTACACACAGTGTTTTAGAATAATTAAATTAATATTTTATAAAAAGTTAACTTTTATTTAAAGAATGGGCAAAAAAATATACATTTGAGTTTAGATTTTCTGTACACATACTCGTACATACACATTAGCTATTACAACTCGTTTTCAAGATTACGGCCAAGTTTCTCGCAGCACCCGTGTTGTGTGCGTCTATGAGTACCAGGACCTACAGTTTAAAGTCGACTCCGAATGACAAATTTCAGAGCTTACTCTCAGAGCTTTTGCCAGCCGAAAGAAATATTTTTTCATATTAATTTTTTCAAGTTGCCAGATGCTGTGATTTTAGCCCGGCACTCTTGTCTAGTAAGATAAAACACTAAACACTAGACGACGCTGACTACAGATTTTGGATCTGTAGTCGTTTATTAAGTTTTTCCTTAATTATTAATGAAATTAAAATTAAAGTTACTTTAAATTCTATTTTGCAAATTACACAAAATTTTATTGCTGAAATGTTTAGTGTGAAAAATGAAACTGAAAATCAAGTTTTTGTAATACTTTTTATAATCTTTTAAACGTAAACTTCTTATTTCTAAGATGCTAGTACACTGGAAATAACAGGGAATTAAGGTGTTGTAGGAATATAGGTTATGTGAGAGAAGAAAAATGGAGAAATATTTATGAACATTTAATTTTAACTTAATCATACTGTTATCATTATATCGATTTTAATCTCTTCATAATCGGATATATTCTGGAAAACCTAGTATTAGATTTAAAATTAAATTAAAATCGACTAGTTTTTTCTTAATGACATATACATAAAACTTAATTGAGTAAATTATTTTATAGTTTTGATACTCAAGAAAGCTACGTTTATATCCATTAAGGAATTTGTTTTACAAAAAATGCCTAATTGTTTCATCAACAAACGGTGCTCCTAAAAAGGGATAACAGGCCTTGCAAGAGGTACAAATATTAATTTCGAATTTGCAATTGTTAGGATTTAGTGTTTTTCCTTCATTAGAGTATCTGCAATTGTAGTATCTATAGAACAGCGAAATGCATTCCATTTTGCGTTGATGCTCCAATGAATCGATAGATTTGATACTCCCACTGTCGAAAAACCTAGTAATAGACTTTAAAGCTATGGGCCATATATGTGATTTGTATTTCATCTTCAGTCTGATAAACATCATGTAAATATTAAAAAATCCTTTCATCGTCTCATATAACTCATCATTGGAATACTTTTTAATACTTCAGTTTTATTGAACATTTAAAATGCTGATGTGAGATTTGAGTTCTTGATCGGTAGTTTGCAATTTTGCATTCTCTTTTGAAGACTTCCCGGTTCTAAAAATTATGCATATTTCTTCAGCTGCTGCTGATCCAATTAGAAAAGCATTTATTGATTTGACTTATTGTGTAATGTAATTGATATCCCTAATTCATATAACTCAGACAGATTGTTTTTGGTTTTGTATATTAAACAGTTTACCTTTTCTTTTGACAAAGACAAAAATATTTTAAAACTGCTCTAGATTATGATTCCACTTTTTCTATATTTTATCTATATATACGAGAATGTGTGCGAGTGCAAATTTGGTACAGATACTTATTTATATAAGCTGTAATCACTCTTTGCAGTAGTAGCCGTAGTCTAGCGGTTAGTGTTTTGCCTTACCAGACAAGAGTTCTGGGTTCAAACCCCAGCTCTAATATCCTAAAAAAAATTAAATATACAAAATATTTTTTTTCGGCGACTACCTCTTAGCTGTCTTCTGGCAAAAGCTATGAGGATAACTGATTGCCATGAACAACCTTCTTAAGTTTGTCGTTTGGAGTCTTCTTTAAACTGGTGATCCCGGTACCCATGGCAAAAAATTAACACACACTACATGGGTGCTGCGAGAAGAAACAGGGTTATAATGGCCAATTATGTATGTAATCACTCATCGTTGTAAACGACCTTATAAACCTTGCAAAAAAATCATAGCATATATGCCTATATTTTTTTTATCGGTTGACATGGTTTGCTATATTTGCAACAGTTCAAAGGGCAGTTGAAACGAGTACTGAATACCACTAGTATTTTCTTGTTATGTTCTTTTATTATTTTACTTTCATTACATATTATTTATTTAAATATTCGTAAAATTTTAGCGAAATAAAATACTTAAAACCATCGAATTATACTTAAATTTAGAGAGCAAATGTGAAGATTCGCAAAAATCTTCCTCACTATATATTATTTAAACAATAGTTTTCTTTAATAAGCTTTATTAATATATACTTTTGCAATTTTCTTTTAAACTACTATATTTTATATCACCATTGTTATTTTCATTTATATTCATTTTTACTTTCATTGAAAGACAAGAAATAGGAAATTGGATTCATAAAATTGAGTCATTTGCACCCACTTTTATTTGTTTTGTCATAATTGTAATTGTTAGAGTTAGACTTGTGCCACTTAGTTGAAAATATCAATATCTACGACACAATGACATATAAATCTACGATTTATAAATTTGTTTGTTTAAATTGTAATTTATTAAGACAAATTATAATATTTTTTACTCTTTTGTATCATGCAATTGTTAAAAATATATGAATCATTCTTAAATTTAGAATTAAATTCTATTAAAAAAATGTAAGGTATCAATAGAGTTTAACTTTCACCTAATTTAGGGGTTTCTGACGTGGTACAGTTGTTAGAACTCACCCTCCAAGAAGACCAGCTACAAAGAAATTGGTCTCCGACATTCAACTCAATTCCACCTTAACCAATGTTAACAAAAACAAATGATCACGAGAAAAGCGCCGCTTATTGGGAAGTAGCAGATAACACCTAAACCTACTTAGCGAAGGCTCTCACCACACAACCAATATGCAACAATGAGGCAATTGCTGTTGATCATTCAAGGGGGAAGGTATAATACTGGCCTTTGAATAATCAGTTCGTAGCAATTCGACTCATTCCTACGGCCGAGGCCACGCATTGAGAGGAAAAGCGGTAAGCTTTTGAGCGGCAAAAAATTAAAACATATGGAATACTTGTGAAGGGGCCATGCAATGAGTTGCATTTCTGGGCTACTAAGCGGCGCCGCTCAGGAATAGAACTTGTTCTAATTTTTAGTTGATTTCTGAGCGGCGAAGTATAAACATGGCTAAAGGAATGCGGAGCTTATAATTTTATCTGTACAAAGCCGACCACCAAATTTTGAAAATAAAAATATGGCATTTTAATAACTAATTACACAAACCGCTCAGAAATGATGCTTAGGAATAACCCTCTTGCCGCTCAAATTCGCCACTCACCGCTTTGCCACCCATTGCGTGGCCTCGGCCTAAGGAGCTTAATATTATTATAAGAAAAAACACTATATTTTCCAAAAATTCCAACACAATGCACAGCATATAGTAGGGGTTTACTCCTGAGTATTGGTCTCAAATAAAAAAAATATTCGAATATTTAAGCATACTACTGCACGAAAATCATTTCTCATGATATGAGTAATTTGACTTTTCATTGTAAAAACTAATACATGTGTACCGTTTATTATTCTTAGTGGACAAATCTAAAGTAATTCAAATTCTCTAAGTAAGTAAGTACTGTTATGAATCGTAGTTTAACTATTACTCACGTTCGTTAAATTTTTAAGGATACAGTAATAGCTCAAATCACCTTATTTGCAAATGTACGGCATACTAACCAAAGGTTTTACCTGGTTTTCATTTTCTCTATTTAAACATTTATATAACACTCGTTTTTAGTTTTTTTATTAAATAATTATTATTCTTCTCCATTCATATCATTTTCTGTCAAGTATAATAATTTTATTTTGTTTCTAAACTTTAATATTTTTTTTTATTTAAATACGAAGAAGAAATAACATATTTCACCAACTACAAGACTAGTAAAATAGAATTTTATTCATTTAAAACTAAATTCGTTTAACGACAAAACAACATAAAACTAATTTTTTTTTATCTAAAAGTGTCGCTGCGTTTAGATAATTGTTGTGTTAATTGTTCTGTCTGTTAATTTTTTATTTATTTTTTTGTGCTTGTGTTGCTGCTACTGCTTTCGCTTTTGTTATAGTAAAACGGTTTTTAATTATAATTTATAACTTACACATGTTTAACAATCCAACAGCTAAAGTTAAGTGTAATTAACTTGATAAATATTAGCATGATATACACCTGAAGGTAACATATAACAAAATATCCTGCAAAAGACAAAAATAAAATTTTGTCTAAACACCACATTAAACTAACCAAAAACAAAAAAAAAATAAAAACTTAGTAATTAGAGATTTCATCAACACAACAAAAAAAAAAAACAAAAAAAAAAAAAAACACAAATTGTTTTACCATTAGACACGCAACGAACCAAAAAATAGAGATACAAGAATACTGACTGACATAATATGTAATTATTAGGCATTAAATTACATTTACAAATAGTAACACTACAGTCTAAAAATACGTAAAAAGTATTACACAATCTCAACGGTTATGCCTGTTTTTATGACCTAATGTTTGCTACTTGAAATATAGAATATTTTTAATTCTTTACATTCTCTATACTCGTATAAGATAAGCTGTCAATGACACATTGTTTTAAGTGTAGGCGAGTTATACATACGACTTACTTGTAGTACTTAAATAGGTCATTGCTAAGGTGATGAAGATATAATTAGTGTTAGAATGGGTATAATTATATTTACAAGTGAATCCAATTTCTACCAAGGACAACATAGAAAAATTTTATTTCATTTCCTTTTTTTTTGTAGTTTGTAAAAGTGTCATGCTATTTATTAATTTGTTTGTCTAGCCAATGAAATACATAAACTCTGACAGACAATTTTATAGTCAGTACTTATTCTACTCGTATACACAATCAATTAATTTATATTTAAAAAGTTCATCAAGTCAAAAAGGAAAAAAAGGTGACCAAGTTTTTGAGATTGGATCGAGATTTGCATAATTTTTATAAAAATATTGCCTGTTTAAGAGGAACGTAAATTTTAGGACGATGACGAATTAGAAGTTCCAACTGCCTAAGTAGAGTTTCAGAATTAATAATGCCGCGTTCTTAATTATTAATATGAATTATGTGTTCAAAAAGTTTGGGAACAAATTGCTCCAGACTTGAATAAAGGTCTTATAAAAGATTTTGTTCCAAAAATTTTAAAAATATCCAACAGAAAGAGTTGAAATAAATAAGTACATAAGTGACTGAAGGTAAGCTCCAGGTTCTAATTTTCTTTTTCGGCGACTAAATCTTAGCAGTGTTCTTGTTAAAGCTCTGAGAATAATTTATTGCCATGAAAAATCTTCTCGAATCTATCGCTTGGAGTCGACTTTAAACTGTAGGTCCCACCCAGTACTGAGGGATAAAAATTGACAAACACAGCTGCGAGAAACTAAACCGTAACTCTGTAACAGGGTTGTAATGGCCAATTATAAATGTATGTACTACTTATGCTGTATATTCTATTGTAATGTTTGAAGATAAAGTTCATATGCGTAGTTTCATATAAGCGCCTTATGTCAGTAAGACAAATTGCTGCCAGTTAATCACTCAAAAGCCAGTGGTATACCTTCATCCTTTTAATTACACTGGTTTACAGCCAAAAAATACCAAGAACGCCACATACCTAGATAAGTTAATTGGGACCTCCTGAGCACGAAAAACGCTGTCATTTTTTTTCGTAAGTACCGTTTTTTAGATAAGTACCGTGTTTTAGATAACGGTACTTTTGTGTTTTTCGGTGTATGGCCCCACTCAAACCTTTGTGGAGTCCAACCGAAAACTCTGATTGAGATAAGTGGCATATCGATGGAAAGGTGGAAAGGTAATTGAATGCCTTTTACGTCGATATGCTGGAAAACTCTATCTAATAAAAAATCGCTGAGATATGGCACCTCTAAGTTCAAAATTTCCCTATTTCTTACGTTTTTTTCAAAATTTTTCATTTTCATTTAAATTTTTTCCTACGTTATATTGAAGATCTGGAATATTTAATTTTTTTTCCAAACAGTTTATTTAATTACCAATATTTTAATCGTATTTTGAAAAAAATTGGATGAAAAATAAAGTTGTTATTAAGGATTTTGTGGAACGACAATATTTTCATTGCTCGCACACTATATTCGGCATAAATTCCAAAAATTTTAATTAAAATGACAAGCTACATGAAATTTTGCGTTTTTTTTTCGGATGAATCTTTGCGAATGAGGAACCAACAATAGTCCGCCGTCATTTGTTCATCCCACCAGCCTTTGTAACGTCTCTCGATTTCTTCCATTTCCTGGTGAAATCATTCACCTTGTTCATTACTTTCGGAGCCCAATTTCATGGGGAAAATATTCAAATGACTGAATAAAAAGTGTAATATAGCTGTCATATTTGAGCCTAAAAGTTAAAAAGAGTAAATTTAATTCAATTACCTTTCCATCGATATGCCACTTATCTCGTTCGGACTTTTCGGTTGGACTCCACAAGGGTTTGAGTGGGGCCATTCACCGAAAAACACAAAAGTACCGTTATCTAAAAAACGGTACTTAGGAAAAAACAACAGCGTTTTTCGGGCTCAGGAGGTCCCAATTAACTTATCTAGGTATGTGACGATCTTGGTATTTTTCCAAATTAAAAATTTGTAAACTTGTGTTATCAACAGCAATTGATGTTCAATCTTTGTTGTGAAGTATTGAGTATCTTTACTAAGTTGAATGATAGGTTTTATTCTTTACCTACTTCTGTCTGTTGCTTCCCAGTAGGTGGTGCTTTCTCCTGATAGTTTGTTTGATAAATTTAAATGCGATATATTTATCGGTATAGTATTAACTTGCATGATTAAATTAAAGAACGTTGTAACTGACAAAAAATCGAAAATACGTTTTTTGCATCATTTTTATCAGGAAAAAAAATTCGCGTCGATTGGTCCCGGTCCCAGATTTCTACGATGGAAATAAATTCACTTACGCCGTCTGCGTTTTGAAAAATACCAGTGCTTTGTTGTACTTTCACACAAGTGTTTTGGCTCTTGTGAACATTTAAGATTTTGTCAGTTACAGCGTTGTTTAATTCCATCGACGATATGGTCTTAATCACCCAGCTCGTAATAATTAGAATAAAATATTAAAATTATATTGTAATTCAAAAGAATAAATTAATAGAATATTGTTGCTGAATTGAATTGTTGCTTCTTAACTAAACATCAGCAAAATCTGCTTTCCCTATATTCCAAATAATCGATTTCAGAGTACAAAACTATATATGAAACTTAATATTAGAAATTTATTTTGTTTTTGGAAAATTTTTAACATAAAATGTACTGTAATCGCGATTAACAACAATTTCTAAATGTAATTTTTCTTTATTTAATTTTTAAATGATATTTTCAAGCATGGAATTTTAGAACATTGAATGATAAATAATTATATTTTAAGTCCTTCTTTAACACTGAAATTACTCTAAACATTTTACATTTAACAGTAGTTTTAAATTTATATTTTAATTGTATTAAGGAAGACCTTTTAATTAATAAGAAATTGATTGTCAATATTTTGAAGAGATTATTATCTTTGAGTGGACAAATACGTCTGTCATTCTTTTAATAATAATAGAATAAATATTTATTTTTTATATAATGTGTTCATATATATTATTATGGAAGTAGATTTTTGGTAATTTATTACCATTTTTTTCAATAAAGCAAAGTAAATGCAATAAAATATGTTTTAGATGTTAAATATGTTTCATTTTAAATTTATCTTAAAGGCAAATACATACGAATAGAAATATATGTTTAACATATAAGTACATACATTTAAAATAATATCTAGAATTAAGTAATTGGTATCATAAAACTGAATTATCCAACATTGAAACAATCCCCTTATCGAAAAGAATAAAACAAAATAAAAGATGAAAACACTTCTTGTAAATGAAAATTTTCTGTTTAAATTCCCACCTTTATTTTACATATGAACGGTTGCCAATCTCAGAATTTCTTTTTTCTTTTCTGTTAATTTTTGCTCTACAGTTTCCTTTTTTTGTGTTAAATTCAACCCTCAAATAACAAATTATTCTCATTTGAATAACCATACATTCTAATTCGATGCACGTTTAGAAATTCAATAAATCTTCAAGATAGTAAAATAGTAAAATAAAAAAAAAAAGTGAAAGAAAAGAAAATTGAGGGTAAAAAAAGTATGCTATTGTAAAATATAAAGGAAAGTACCTTGACTTTTGAACTTTGAATGATTATTCTTAAAGAAACGGTTTGGGTGTTTGCAAAAGAAATTCAAACGCATTTATGTCAGAAATATTTATTTATTTTACAGTGAAACCAAAATGTGGTGTTGATACATATTGGCATTAAAGGCAGTTAGAATTCTTTTCCGATTCTAATTTTTTAAATCATCATAAATTATATAAGTAGTACTTAAAGAACTAAGATGGTAATTATAATCAAAAAGGTTTTGTTGTGCACTGCGTTTTTTTCATAGAGGTTTAGGACCGGCTAGTTCATACATCAATAATTGTTTTCAGAACAGTTTTACTCTTAATGTTAACGTATAGTGCATGTGTCGCCGAACTGTGCTCACTGAAAAAGCTACGAGTGTAAGGTTCCCCCCTCATCCAAGAAGTTCATCTTCAGGAAACCGGTCTCTGACATTTCCAGTCTATTCCGCCAGCAAAGGAATGATCTGGAGTACAGCGCCACCTTTAGGGAAGATAACAGCTAACCTACATAAAAGATGCTCACCACTCACATTCACCATCCAGATGGGACAATTGCTGTTAATCGTTCAAAGTGAAGGTATAACACTGGCCTTTGAGCGATTAAATTGAAAGCAATTTTCGCATTGACATAAGGTACTTAACATCCAATAAAATGCACTACATTTGGTAGGAGTTTTACCCCTGAGTATTTGTCTTAAATAAAAAAAAATATATACAACAAAGCATTTATAATAAACAAATCAATCAACTCGCCACCGATTTCAGCAACTTAATTTCTGTACCTCTACTTTATGGAAGGTTTTATAAAAAGTTCTTGTATTCCAATTATTTAAGAATTAAAACTAAGGGCCATCGTATTCTCTGGCAATCTGCCGAAGGGGCTGAAATTCAATTTTGGACCACATTAAAGTTTTCACATGCATACATACATAATTGGCTATTACAACCCTGTGTAAGGGTTATGCCCTAGCTTCTCGCAGCATTCATGTTGTGTGTATTAATTTTTATCCATTAGTACCGGGACCTACAGATTAAAGTCGACTCCGAACGACAGATTTGAGAAGATTTTTAATGGCAATCAATTACTCTCACAGCTTTTGCCAAAAGACTGCTGAGAGGTAGTCGTCGAAAGAAATAATTTTTTCATATTTCTTTTTTTTTCAAGAGGTCAGACCTGAAATTTGAATACGGCACTATCGCCTTAGCAAGCCAACACACTAACTATTAGACCACGGGTTTCAGTATCTCGTTAATGCAGTGCCGAATTTTATCTGTCAGAGCGTTAATTTGGAGAATTGTGGTATTGTAGTTAGAGCTCTCGCTTACAATACCAAGTAGCCCAGATTCGAGTCCAAGCACTGTAGAAAAAAAAAAAAATAAAAAATTTGTGGACCAATTCAAAATTTTATTTGAAAATATATACTTATGTTCCACCCTAATCTATCTCTATCCACCATTGATCTACCTATCAAGTGAATGATCAGGAGAAAGCGCCACCTACTGGGAGGAATGGGAAGAACAAAGCAAGAATCAAAAACTCTACCTCACCATTCCACAACATAAAACAAAAGCTAACATCAACAGAAGGGGGAATTGCTGTTGATCATTTCAAGTGTGTAAGTATAACACTGGCCTTTGAATGATCAACTGACAGAAACTTGTTCCATTGTTATAAGCCGCTTAATTGAAAAAAATCTATAATTTCCAATTCCAAAAAATTCCACTGAATGTGTAGGTGTGTACCCCTGAGTGTTGGTCTTAAAAAAACAAAAAAAAATTTTTATGGTTTGTCCTCAAAAACCTGATCTTTAAAATATTCTCAAAGAAACTAATCCAGCGATGTTTAATCGCAAGAAGGAGGTAACCAATTGACATCGCCAAATGTATAAGGAAGATATAAGTATTTGTCTATGGTTGCGTAAAGCGTATCCCTTACAACAACGCAACAGCGGATATTTTGTGTCTATTTAGCATAAGCAAGTACGCAATATGTCAATTCGTTTCACATTTAAAATTTGTAAGTTGCATCTCCCTTAAAATACCCTTTGTATAAAAACTTAAAAATATTAAAATAAAGTAATTGTGTAGGGTAAATAAACAAAAACATTATAAGCGGCTCAAGTTGTCGTAAGTTCTTTATATGCTGAGTAGAAACTTCATACACAACCCAGAAAAATTAAAAAGTATTTCAGCATCATTAACTCATGCATTGCTACCAATTGGTACAAATTAAACTTTTTGTTTTACGAAGCTTGTATGATAGCAGTTATAAAATTTTATATTCCTGCGTATTAAAACATTAAAAAGTTGTTGGCCAAAATTCTAGAAATATAGCACTTGGACTTACATTTTCTTATGTAGCGATATGAGTCATTGTTTTTAATACATAGCTATGATAAAAGAAAACTTTTTTTTTCTGCTATAATAAATAAATATAAATCTTTTTGTCTATCACTGTTTACCAGAAGGTATTGATAGAATTCGGTGCTTCAAAAAATGACAACTGAAAGAAGGTAACAGAATAGAACAAATCATACAGACAACAGACTAGAAAATTAAATCTTTTGCAATATATTTTTTTCTTTGTTACTTGCTACCTTTTTGATATTGTACAACATGTTCTAGGCGGTATATTAATTTGGTTATTGCATTGGTAAAGAATTTTTATAAAAGCAAACAAAATAATTTCAGCATATACTTTGTTGATATGTTGAAATAGAAATATGAAGACTTGGAAAATATTGTAGATATGGAAATCTTTTGCACATTGAACTAAGATGTTTCTTAAATAATCATCAAAATAACAAATAATATACATGTTACCTAAAGTAACTAAAAGTCATATGATATACTTAAAATTTTTGCTGTTTCGAACTGCAATGGGTCAAATAAAAAGAATTTCAAATTTGTATATAATGCGTTTATACTTAATGTAGTGAAAACAAATTCTCTACATACTTATTAAATTTAAAAATTAATTTATGTTTTTTACGAGTTAGCTACGTATTCTACATAAGATGTGTATGAAGAATAGACTCCTAAATTCGTTGTGGCCAATGAGACCTAAAATACCCGTTTTGTCTGTTATTTTCTGCCAGTAAATATGCATATAAATTTATCTTTTAAAAAGAACAGACAACGTTTTGATGTTATTGTTATTGGATAAAATAAAAGATATAGAAAAAATTAAGTTAAAATTTGTTTTAAGCATTTTATTGACAACATAAGTGTCACATTTATATACGCATATGAATACGACATGGATGAATTATTTCTCTTCATTTTCGAAGATTTTATATATTTTTTTTTTCTTTTCTTTATATTTCGTTTCATTCAATGTTTTATATCAAACTGATGAGTATTTAAATTACACGCTTATTTGATTTAATTTAAGATGCTGAACATTTTGTGATTTTTTCTTTTTTTTGTGTTGTTTTGATTCGAGGCGTTATATTCACGTTTTATAAATAAGATCTTGATGAGACATTTATTTTTTGATTTTATTTTATACTTTTTTTTCTTGTGAATATGTTGTAAAAGAGATATTATTTTTTAATTAAGATGTATTGAAATTTATTTTCACTTTTGAATACGTGAAAAAATTATAAAATTTATATACATATTTATAATTTTTAAATAAATAAAATAGCAGCAACACCTACTTTAAAGAAATGTAATGATGATTTTACATACATACATAATTGGCCATCACAACCCTGTATCAGGGTTACGGCCTAGCTTCTCGCAGCACTCATGTTGTGTATGTCAATTTTTATCCATGAGTACCGGGACCTACAGTTTAAAGTCGACTCCGAACGACAGATTTGAGAAGCTTTTACATGGCAATCAATTACTTCCAGAGCTTTTACCAGAAAACTGCTGAGAGATAGTCGCCGAAAGAAATTAACTTTTTCATATTTCTTTTTTTCAAGATATCAGAGCTGAGATTTGAACCCAACGCTACCGTCTTAGTAGACCAACACACTAACTACTAGACCACGGCGACTACAAAATATTTAATGATGATTTTGCTTTATAAAATTATTTCTTCGTAACATTGCCGCTCAGTTACACCACTCCCTTAGCTTGCTAATCTTTCCAGGTGTACAACCTTCATTTTTCATCTCGGGCTATTGTGGTTCTGTATTCTGTTGACCAAATCATTAATTTTCGTGATTGTTTTGTTGGGTCGATCCCAGTGTTACTCTAGTTTCGGAGACATCTCATTCTTCGTTTGCAGGTTGTATAAGTATGGTAGCCCTCAGTATTAGCAGCTCTATTATATTTAGCCTTCATTTTGTCGCTGACAATTTTTAATGGGTTATGCACAAACTCATGCATTTCACTCAAATTCTCCTGGGCTTCATAGTTGCTTGAGTCCTCTTTGTTGGCATGCGTTGGCTTGGTACTAAACTCCAAATCACCCGGTAATTGTAATTTGGCTGCAAAATTTATCTTGGCAGGCATTTTGGACGTTGAGTCATATCCAGCTAATCTGTATGCCAGTAGAAATTTTGGAATGTGTTCGTCGCAATGTTTTTGTTTATCACTGACCACTTTACGCAGATATTCTTGTAGAGTACCAATGAATCTCTCTTACATCTAACTGCTGGTGTAGGGGAGTCGTTTTAGTTATTTTGATGTCATGCGTCGCTCATGTTTCTATAAAAACAGCTGACTTAAAATTTCTGCCTAGGTCAGAATGTTGTTCTGTACCTCGATTTAGTAACTTTTAACAATACGATATTAGCAAAAGAAGTCGACTATTTTTACACATTGCAGTAACGATTATGTGATTCACTAAGTACACTTTAGCCACAGCCGACAAATCTAGTTTTCTTTAAGTTTAAATTACAAAAATGGGGCAACACTACATAAAATTAGTCAGTTTTTGGGTAATTGGTAATTAAAATTTATAGAAAAAAACAAAGTTACAAGATTCTAGTTTCTTTGGGTATAGAATCACACAAAAATGGTTCTGAAACCAGCTAGTAGACACATTAACGTTGTCGCCTCTCTAAAAAATTTAAAAATAAAAATTTACGATTTTCCAGCTGAATAAACAACATAAAAATTTTTTTCGTTAGTTTACGGCAATAGCTATTGGGACTATCGTAAACAAAAGCAATATCGAAAATTCTGTTGTTTACTGCTGAAAACAATGCGATTAGTGTAAAAATATGTTACTGAATCGCGCTACTGATTGTACTCCACAAACCGACAAACCGAATTACTTACAAACACTTGTACAATTGTTGTCGTCTAGTGATTAGGTATAGAATACCATTGACCATTTTATGAAGTTATCCGTTACCATTAGAACGTAACGATTACCAATATTGCAGACAGGAAAAGGGCCTCCTACATCAATCGCTAGTCGCTAGCTTCTTAGTTATATTTCTGTATGTGGCTTAGGCTTCTTCTTACTGGACCTTTTACTGACATATATTGTGTACAATTCGCTTTCCAGTCGGCTACAGCTTGCTTACGCCCAACTCAACAATAATCGCTGCTTTAATTATTCCAGAGTTTTCATTACACCAAGATGACCCCTATTGTTCATATTTCAATAAATAATTGTTCTGCCGTGTAAGTATTTTATAGAACTACAAATGTATTTGTTTTTCAATTTTAAATTTTACTGTCAAAAGCTTTCAGTTACAAGAGACTTCAGTAATTAAATATTTTAAAATTCAAAATATTCCAACTATTTCTCAGCTCCATTTTAGTTTATAGTTCACTAGCTGAACCCGGTGTGCTTCGCTACCCCCTCGTTATATACGTTACAAAAAAAGTATTTTGTATAGCAAACATTATTAGTGGTGTAAGTATGTATCTGAATGAAAAGAGAAGGGGCGGTGAAGTTGGCGTGGTTCATATTTATATGACGACGTTAACAGTATTAAGAGCAATATATTACCAAATAAAAAAAATACAAATTTCTACATAGAACAAAAAGTTTGAAACTTTCAAAAAAAATTTGGTGTGAAAAGGGCGTGAAAGAGGGCGTGGAGTAATAAATTATTATTTATACTTCGCCTGGAGTATAATGTGTATACAATTTGAAGTAAATCTTTTAAAAACTATATGGGGGCAATTACATAATTTAAAAAAGTGGGCGTAAAAGTAGGCGTGGTCGAAAAAAAAGTACCCTATTAATCATGTCAGAGTCCCAGTTAAATCCTGTGAAAATTTCAGGAAGATCGGTCCAGAGGTTTGGTCTCCTATAAGGTACAAACAAACAAACAAACAAACAAACAAATAAACAAACAAACAAATAAACAAACACACATTCAATTTTATATATTTAGATTATAGCGAATAATTGTATAAAAACACACATCCCCCTGATATAACACGGCAGATGCGTTTAATAATATTGCATTAGTTTTGCTACATAAAATGTAAAAAATAAAATTTAGTATTAGCAGGTTTCTGACTGAGCTGGAGCCAATTTATAAAATTTTTCATAAAATTTTTTTAAATAGAGTTTTTTTAACCTTTAACTACTGAGGTGAAAAATTTGGACATAGTTATTGAAGTGGTGGTAAATTTTACCACCTTCGGTTTTACCAAAAAATTTTGCCAACAAAATTTCTTTTTTTTTAATAATTTGTTTTTAAAAGAACAAGAAAACACATTTTTATATAAATAGGATTATAAAAATAAAAAACTCAAACATTTAGTATAACAAAAGAAGGATTTTACTTCATAGCCTCTTTTCTTAAAACTAAAAAACAGTACATACTAAAACTTAAAAAAAAATTTTATTAAAAGATAATCAGGAACATAAAAGGCATTTTTCACAGCCAAGATTATATAATAACAAATGGAAAAGAAACGAAAACAAAATTATATATTTAAGAAAAAATGGGGATCAGCCTATGTGGAGATATTTTTTTTCATCGAACTTCGTATTTGCACAATGTAAGCACATGCTTTTGCTGTATCCCATACACATAGGCTTGGTACAATGCAAGTAAAAGTGGGAAGTTTGACGTTTTAGCCCACTAGGGCTTATGTAGCAAGTCGTTGCTTCGACTTCGTTATGGAAGTCGTTGTCGGCACTACTGAAGGTAAAGCAACATAGTCTGCTCCTAAAATACTGATAAATGTGTTCCATAGTAATCTATGTAGGTCTTTTTTGTGTTGTATCGCTTTCCTGAATGCAAAAATCTGCATCAGCAATTTCATCATCAACGTCGCTAATTTCGCCTACTTATCCAAGCAGCATAACTATTTCTAAATTACTAAGTTCGTTTAATTTCTATATAGTCTACAAGCATAAATCGCAATAAAACGAAGGAGTGGTCAAATTTATTCTATAACAACCTAACGTCAATCCTGAGGAGTGGTATTTTTTTTACATTAAATACTTACACTTATTTGGTAGTGGTGGTAAAATATTTTCTTAAAAAAAACACGTTTTCTTTGAAAAGTGGTAAATTTTACACCAACACATGCATACCTCTGTTCACACGAACCCAACAGCAGCCAAAACTCAACTGAATAACAACTATGGGAATATAAGAAGATACTATGAAGAAAATAAATTAAACAAATCTAAAGAGAGGGTAAAATTTACCACCGCCTCAGTAGTTAAAGGTTAATAAAATATCTTTATAAATAGCAGTATTTGCTTTGATTGACAAAACTTTAAATAAAAAATGGTTTAAATTGTTTTTCATTTTTTTTCTTTCTGTATTTTTGTACTCGTAATGAAATCGAAAATAAATTAAACCAGCATTAAAATTTATACAAATTGCTACATTTCTACTGTAAACATGAAACCGAATTCCAACAATAGTGCTAGATAGCAAAGGCAATTAGGAACCCTAGACCCTACTATGCGTTACCCAAAAAAAGTAATCTCATTGTTTATATAAAAATCCGCGCATGTTAGAATTTCATAATATATTCTAAAAACTAGATCAATGATTTATTCATTCAATCATTAAATATATCTGTATAATTTCCTTAAAGCACTTCAAAACGAACCTTTACTGTACTAATTATAGGCCATTGCTTTTTCATAAAATTTTGAAGAACTTCGTTGTCATGTTTGTCTAACCAATGTTGTTTACATTTACTATCGAAATTATGTTTTCCGTTTTTCGCCAACATGCTTATTCAGTCTTATAGCCGCAATGCCTTAGATACAATAACGCGCAAGTGTCTCACTGTGACATAAAATTTTCTGGCGCTCTTTTAATGGCTGCTACATTAGATACACTATTTTTATAACAACTTTCGTTATTTTTTAGTAAAGCGCTTCAATTTCAATAATCGAAATAACAGCTACCTACTTAGCAAAGATCCTCACCACAAGACATTATCCAACGACAGATTGGGCAATTGCTGATGATCATTCAAGGGTGAAGGTGTAACATTGGCTTTTAAGTGATCATTAAGTTAACAGCTACTTGTTTTATTCGTAAGACTCTTAAAAAGAAAACTTTATCCTTTTCCAAAAAATTTAATACAATGCACACCATAGGAAGGTGTTTACTTTCCTAAGTGTTGGTCTCAATAAAAAAAATCGGAATAAAGATGACAGCTACAAAATTTCAGACTTGCCACTAGCACAAAGAAAATGTACTCTAAATTAAAAAAGTGCATTGTTACTCTTTACTTAATAATTACAGAGAATGTGAAATTTAATTAAAGAACACTCTGAGTTGTAATGTTAAGCTTTATCCGGAAGATAAATATTTTTGTTAAACCTAAGGGAAGCTAAAAAGTAGAGTTTGAAAAAAGTTTATAGCTTTTTTGTATTCGTTTCACATGTTCGGGTTGAGATGGAATTATGTTAAAAGAAATTATCTGTAACAAACTTGTCTCTAGTCCCATCATAGGTTCTAATGAATCTTATGGCCTAAGTTTAGTTACCAGTCTATCTGATTTCGTCGATTATACAAGTACCCATTCGGTAATGGCATCCAGGTGTGGAAATTCTAAAATTGTCTTAAGCCTATCCTAAAAAACACATACACGAAATAGCAATTTAGTTTAATCTTTCTACTTTGTTTAATATATTTTCAAAAGTTTTCCTACAAATACTTCGTAAAAGCGATCTTCATGCCATGTCGGTTTCGACTTAGAGTGCGATCAGGATAAAGGATGTGAACCTCTGGGGTATGATTTTTTATGGCCATAGTAGTATTCTTGGGCTACTTTCTCCCCATATAAGGAATTTACGTAAGAACCTGGCCCTCCAAAATTTATATTTTTCGCGTGTGCCAAAGATTTCTTCCCTATTAGGAAGAATGGTCATTAGCCAGGATTTGTACAGGTTCCGGTGTTTCAGTTTTCACGTATGGTTTTAAGATGGAAACCGGTGTCTAGGCTGGTGTTTTCTCCGAGTTTGCCAAATTGACAGTGTCATTAAATTGCCGGACGCGTGTAGTGTTTTTCAGGCAGATGTATTTGCAATTATGCAAGCTTTGAGGATACTGAGGGAGCGTTACTTTTAAGGTAAAATTAGAGTCTTCTCTGATAGTCAGGCTGCTATCAGAGCCCTACCGTCGCCCATTGGAAACTCTCTCCTAGTTTTTCGTTGTAAGGAGAAGCTGAAGTTTCTCGGGGTTGTATATGGTAGCATATTCTTGGTCTGGGTTTCGGTTCAAAGGGATATCATAGGCAACGAGAAAACGGATGGGCCTGCTAGGAGCGCCTCTGCGGAAGGCGTGTCTGTTGCTGCCTACTCGGATGTCTACCGCCCTATAACAGAGATGGAGTTCCATCACTTCCTATGCTGTTTCTAGGACACTTGGACTCTGTATGACTAGGGCAAGACTCTTGAAATTTTGGGGATTCTTCGTCAATATTTGTTAAGGCTTATATCGGTGTATATAGGTCACTGGATGATCGGTAAACATACTAGAGATTGGATCCGCTCTAAAATCCGTACTGCAGAAGTTGCGGGAATACTTCTGAGAGAGAGACTATAGGTCATTTTCTTTGTAATTGCCCAGGTCTGACAGTCAGACATTTAAAGTTTTTTGGGCTGGCTTTTTCCGATAGCTTCGCACAGTGTACGAACCTAAACCCTCTTGTGTTGCTCCACTTTATATACAGCTCTGGTTGTCTGTAGTTCTTTTCCTATTTTATGTGACTTCAGTTAAGTCCTGCAATCGTATCAAAATGGCAAATTGTAGTTGATCACGTTTATGGTTGACTAGCCATTTGACCTACCTACCTATCTAATTCGTAAAAAATTAATTTTAGGAATATATGTATAATAGAAAGTCAAAAAATTAATAAAAAATATTAATTAGTTTTTGTTAGTTTGGAAATAATAAACACAGATGTTCATACGCTTAATTTTAATAGTCAATTTGTAAACAATTTACCTATAGATGTTTTATAAAGTTTATATTTTTCAAGAAATTACATTTAATATTTAGGGTATTAGACAGTAGTAACTTACTGACAACATGCATGTATATATTAATTGTATTTATTTTTTGCATAAATCATTTGAAATATTATTTTATTAAAGTACATATTTTTGAAATGCATCACTAAAAAATGTATAACCAATCCATAGTGGTCAATATAGATAAAATTTTAATGATCATATATGTATAAATGTACACAATTCATACATAAAATAAATTCTTTACATATTTTTATGAATTGAAAGCTGAAATAAATATTATTTTACAAAATAATGCCAGCAATATATGAATTGTGAATAAATCATATTTACCATATCAATTGAAATGATGACAGATGTATCACTTATAATCAGCCATTCATTTGTGACATTTGTTAAAAAATATGAAATGGCTCAAATTATTACTAAACTCAAATAACAAAAAATTTGTAAATTGGTAAAAAAGTGCATATGTATACTTATATATACATACATATATATGGTATACACTTTCTAATCCTCCCATTCATATAAATATTTGTAATTTATTTGAGGTATATAAAGCAAAACTTTTATGAGATATTTTTTTTTCAGTACACTCAAAAAAAAGACATGTACTAAACTTTGCGAAAAAAATTTCCTCAAAATAATTCGAAAAATGTCCTTAATTTAAGTAATTTTTAACTTAGTTTGTGGAAAATTTATTAAAATTTAATAAAAATTATTAAATTTGAGTAAAAAACAAATAGTTCATGAACTTGAATCTAGTTTAACAATTTCCACAAATATTTACTTAAATTAAGGAAAATTTTATTGATGGTAGGGCAATATTTATTGAAATTTAGCAATATTCTCCTAATTTTTTGGAAATAACTTAATAAAGTTACGGAAATTTCATTTTAGTTCACAAAATTGTGTACAGGAAAGGATTTATTCCCAATTAGTTTATGCATTTAAGCAAACTTGAAATTTGATAACAGTTGCCATTGTTTTAAGTTTGTATTTTGCCCTTATTTTAGAAAGTTTATACTAGAAATTAAGAATATGTTCTTAAACATTTATTTGAAGTTCATTTTTTCTAAATTTTACAAAAAGCTTCCAAAAATTTAGTTAAAAATTATACGATATAAAATTTGTTACTATTGAGTAAAAATGTTCCTAATTACTAAGATTATGCGTCCTAAAATTTATTAATGTTTTTCTAAAATATAGTTCAGATAAATTTAAGAAAAAAAGTTATAACAAAAATTGTTGACTGGTACAAGTAGCCTTAACTTTAGAAAATAGTTTCCGAAATTTTAGTTCGTAAAAAAAATATTTTAAAAGTTTCTAAGTTATTGGAAAATTTTATGAGTATGTAGTATGTATGTTTTCTAAAACTAATTACAGTAATTTTCTAAAACAATTGTGTAGATAAATCTAAAATATTACTTATTTTAAGGAAAAATTTTCCACTTTCTAGGAAATATGTAAAATATTAGGTGACATTTTTGTTTTGAATTTTCTCTTCAATTTTGGCAGTACTGAAAAAGTAAGAAAAAAATGTGAAAATAAATATGAAAATTTACTTATTTTAAGTAAAAAGTTACTGTTTTGTAGAAAAAATATAACTAAAAAGAAGACAGTTTTATTTTTTATTTTGTCAAAGTTGGCAATGAAAAAGTTTTAATGTGAAAAAAATTATAGAAAATTGGATATTTGAATAAAAACAAATATTGTAATTGTGATTCAAAATATCAGTTTAAATTATAATAAAATAAAAGTGTGACTCGTGTTGTCGGTGGTAAGTGCATAAATATAACATATTGTTCATTTTATCGTGTAATTGTGTAAATCTTAAAAGTGGAAATACGTATATGTAACTACATAAGTATGTATATTAATGTGCATTCAAACCAATCGTGTATAGTTAAAAAAAATTCAGAATTGTGTGTTCAATTCGTTCCACAATTTGTTTGGATGTACAAATGTGACGGCTTTTTTCAAGCCCTGTTTGTTCATCAATGCACATAATACATACATATGTATATATGTATGCACGCAAAATGTGTACCTAAATAATGTCTAAATATTTGTTGTTTTCTAATTTGTTTGCAATTCAATAAGAAAACGCCAGTGTTATGGAATCAGAGGACAATTTAAAGGATATACTAACGCTACTAAAGGGATGTGAACTTCTTGACATTTTCAAAGGTAATTCAATTTTCAAATTTATTTAGAAGTGTTCATTATAATATATCCAAAATTTCTTTAAAAAGTTGCCATCAATTATTAGCATAAGAGCGTATATTTTAAATATTTTCCTTTTTAGAACACAATATCGATACAACTTCTTTAAAATATATGACTTCTGGACATTTAGATGTTATAGTCCCCAAATCATTATTCGGAGTGAGAATATTGTTTGAACATCATCTTAAAACCTGGCAAAACGAGATGTCATCTGCTTTTAATGTTTCCAAGCAACCATTAGTAAGTTCTTTATTAGAACAGGAAGAAGAAGTAAGTTTTTAATATTTTATTATCTACATACATATCGCTCATTTGCGAGAAGAGTGGCATAACTCAAAGAAAGCGATTTTGAGATAAATGCGTTTAAACATTTTAATTCAGGTAAACTTATATGAAAAGTAGAAGACACTTTTGGTCACCACTCAATGAAAAAAAGAGATAAAAGTACAATTTTTAGAAATGTTTCTGCATTATTAACTCAAAAAATGTGTTTTTTAGTTATGCCACTCTTCTCGCAAATGAGCGATATGTATATATACTTAGAACATACATACATATATCTAATAATATATAATAACAATACATCGAAAATAGTTTAACATCGAAGCAGTATTAAAATCATCACTTTCCGGAAAGTCTGTTTTGACTTATTATGCCATAAATAAAAAAATAATAACAAAATTTTGAAGAATGATAGCCAGCTGTATTACAGCTTATATTATAGAAAATAAAATTAGTCCCTCTCCAAAATATTTTGAAAAAATTGCAGATAATATTGTCAAGTATTTTACAACTGAAAATAAAGTAAGTTTCCATCCTAAAGCTCCGGTCCAAAATTTTAAACATATTTCCCTACAAACAGGATTTATATTTTATACGAAAAAAGGGAAGAAAGCCAGGTGGTTGCTTGTACAGTAAATATCATAATGCAATTTCAAATTTAAAAAAAGAAGGTATTAGTGAGAATATCTTAGACAACAGTGAAGAAACTTTAGAAAATATAGAAATGCATACAACAGGTACAAAAGCTACAATTACATAAATATGTAAAAACATATGTAGTATTAATGTTAGTATGTATTAAAATGTTTTTTATTAATAACAAGATGAAAAAATTTTTTAATTTGAGCTTTTATGTAATTATTGTTTGAAGATATTAAAATGTGTCCACTAAAATAATTTTTGGATTTGAAGTACATAGTTTAATTGGGAAGTCTAAGGACCTCTAGTGTTCCATAGTCAAAGATACAGTGTGTCACAAAGAGTGTCCCTTCCGAGTAGTTCTTAAGAAAAGAACCGTAATTAAACTATAAATGTGGTATGATATTTCTTACAATTAATTTCGTTATAGACTAATTCTAAAGTACGTTTTATAAAATTTTGAATCTTGCTAATAATAAAATGCTTAAGTACATTTCTAACATAATAAATCTCCAACCACTTTTTGATACTTTTGTTCTTTGTCTTAGAAATAATATTTTAAATAACTGAAGTTTCAGATGAAAATGATATGATTACTGATAAAGAATGGCTAATGCATAACATTGAGCCGATGTGTGATGTCATTCAAAAATGGGACAATACTTTTCAAATTAGAAAAAAAAATTTAAAATCAAACGACAATGGATTGAAGCAAATTTTTGATGAATGGCCTATATATAAACAATCCTTTGGATACACTTTAGTTAGTCATAAAATTTTAAAATATTAACTAGCAAGAATAATTTTTATTGTACAAACATTTAGATATTAGAGGACTTCGCTAAATTATATCCTGGAAAAGAGCATTTACTTAATTTTAAGTGGAATACATTTTCGACGCAAATATTAAAAATTATAGAACGTGACGTTAAGGATAAAGAAAACTTGGATATTTTATCAAAATTTAAAGAATCTGAGTACAGTTATGGTAAATTATTTTTTAGTTATGAAATTTTAATAAAAAATACTGCTTTTAATGTTTATTAACTATGAAGTATTGAGGTTTTACATATTGTAAATTAAAAGTAAAACTAAAGTTGTATTATTTTATTACTATTATTTACTAATTGTTTTAATATTTCAGATGTAAGGGATTGCGTTATACTAGACCTTATACACTCAGTTTTAAAACCAGCAACAAGAAAATGTATTATAATTGACAAGAAAAAACGAAAATATGAAAAAGCCTCCGTTGAAGATTCCAAGAAATCATTTATATTGTACGCAAATAATAATTCTGAACTTAATACACAAGTTAAACTTTTAATTGAAGATTGTTTTATCCAAAAACAAACTTTGCAACCATTTATCTGTGCAATTGGATCTTCACTATTTAATTTGCATGAATTTTATGTCTATTTTGGAGGCACTTTTTACAAGCTGATTGATATTAAATCATGTGTGGATTTAGTCTTTAAAATATTTAATTCAATTAATATAAAATACCCCGAAAACTGCAAATTAATTTGGCTTTTTATACAGGAGTACTTCTTTGAAATTAAGGTTGAAAACAATGAAAGATGTACCTCCCTCTCTACAATTTTGACTGACATTGAAACTATTTAATTATAGGCAACTGGTAAGATTTAAATCATAAATTACTTAGCCTAGACGTTTTATTCGTGAACTTTTATGTTCTTTTATTTCTTTCTTTTTTATATTAAGTTAATTTTTAAAAATGAATTTGCACTGCTTTATTTGCCAAAAAGTATTTGCTGATTTTAGGAAAATAAAATGCCACCTAAAATATTATCATAATTTACCACCAAACAATTTATACAAATGTGTATTTTTAGACTGTAATCAAAAGTTTAGTAACTTCAAAGCTTTTTCAAAACATGTGCGAAATAAAATAAAAAGAAATGTTAATAATAAAGAAGAATATGAAAGTAATCCACAACAAAATAATAATACAGACTTAGCAAATAAAGTCTTAGATGTATATAACCAATCTGTAAGACTTGAAAGTACCGTAGAAACTGAAAAAAATTATTTGAATTTTGAAAGTTTGGATGGAAAAAGGAATAATGCCTTAAATGCACAAGCTGGAATTATTGAAAAAAAATAATTTTAGAATTCCTTTGCAGCCATTAACTTTCCTATTGGAAAATTCTTTCAAGTTGACTTTATCTAATTTTTCATTTAACAAATTTTCAAGAAAGGATGCTAGAAATTTGCAAGAAAATATTAATAAAAACATAACACATCCTATTAGAGACGAATTAAAAAAAATAATAAACGAATTAAACTTTAACAACTTTACAGATATAAAAAATAGTCTCAAAAACCTTGTGTCATTTTGTGATAAACCATTTGAAGGTTTTGATACGGAGTATAAATTCATAAAGACATTGACTAGCATTAATTTATGGGAAAGTCCTTCAGTAATAAAATTGAACAATACAATAGGCAATATAGATCTTAAAAACGTTAATACAATGGATGAAGTTGTTACGAAAGGCATTTTGTTTCCAATTAAATTTCATATTAAAAAATTTTTTGAAATTCCTGGTATATATGAAGAGTTTAAAATTACTTTGCAAAACATAAACAATAGTAGTACACTAAAAAACTTTTGCAATGGAAAAATTTGGAAATCGAAACTTCAGACATATGGTAGTAAATTTGTATTACCGTATTTTCTATATTTTGATGACTTTGAGGTCAACAATCCACTTGGTTCACATAGCTCAAGTATTTTAGGCGTATATTATTCTTTTCCTTCAGCTCCGGAGTTTTTAAGATATTCTTTAAAAAATATTTTCATTGCTGGACTTTTTAAATCTAAAGATGTAAAAAGTGTTGGAAATGATAGAAGTTTTTTTAAATTGATCGAAGTTCTTAATGACTTAGAAACGAATGGAATAGAAATTAGTACTAAAAATGGAAGACAAAAAATTTATTTCAGTTTAGGGTTAATTGTTGGAGACAATTTAGCTTTGAACAATGTATTAGGGTTTTCAAGATCATTTTCTTCAACATATTTTTGCAGATTTTGTAAAGTTAATAAGATAGATTCAAAGATTTGCAGTGAAGAAAATTTAAGCAAATTAAGAAATGTAAGAAATTATAAAGAAGACTTAAATCTAAATATCCCTGAAAGAACCGGAGTAAGAGAAAATAGTATTTTTAATAAAATTAACAACTATCATGTCATCGAAAATTGGTATGCGGATTTACTACATGATGTGCTGGAGGGTGTGCTAAAGTACGACTTTTGTCACATATTGTTGTTTTTTATAAAAAATAAAATATTTGATCTTGAAATATTTAATATTCGAAAACAAAATTTTAATTATGGTGAAAATGATATTGGAAACAAATCACCTAAAATAGAACTAAATCATCTTAAATCATTCAACTTAAAAATGTCTGGCAGTGAAATGTTAACTTTTGCTCATTTTTTTCCATTATTTATTGGCGATTTGGTAGACGTTAGTTGTGATGTATGGAAATTTGTAATCAATTTAATGGATTTGTTAGATTTATTACGATTGACTGATGTTTCAAGTTTAGATATTATAAATTTAAAAGCTCGTATAAATTATCATAACAAAGAATATGTAACACTTTTTAATGATAGTTTAAAACCAAAGCATCACTTCTTAACGCACTACTGTAGAATTTTAGAGCATTCAGGACCATTCACATATCTTTGGACTTTTAACTTTGAATCAAAACATCGACAACTAAAGTCTTACGTCAAAAATATAAACTCAAGAAGAAATGTTGTAATGTCTTTGGCAATTAAATTTTGTATTGCTTTTTCTGATACAATTCTAAATTTTGAGAAGACTACCTTTAAAGTAGGAAACAAAAAGTATGGTGTTGAAAGTTCTGCATTTTACAAAGAACTACTTAAATTTATAAATAGAGATGATATAGACCAATGCACATGTTTTAATAGCTTTGAACGTTACGGAACTTTATATAAAAAAGGATTTGTAATTTATGTTTATGAGCCTAATTTTATCGCATTTAAAATTCAAGAAATTTATGAAATAGATGGTAATGTATTTTTATTATGTCAAAAAGTACAAATTCTGTCATATGTAAAAGAGCTTTCATCATACTCTGTTAGTCCTAATTTATTAGAATATGAAATATTACCAGCATTAAACATAAAATCACCTCCAATTAACTTTCATGAATTAAACAAAAAGTATTATTTAAGACCTAAAAATATTTGGTAATTTGAGTAAATAAAAATGGTTTTGAAAATGTAGTTGTATTAATTACTTTAACAAATACGTTTTATATACATTTTATGTTTTTCTTTTATTTTTTCATTGTTAATATAAATATGTATAATATAAATGTACATATAACAAAAATTTAAAAATAAAAAAATAAAACAAAAAATTAACTATAAAAGACTTTTATTTATTGATCGACTAATTTGCACAAAATAGCAGTACATATTTCTCAAACCCTTGAAAAAGTACTAATATTAAGTAATTATATTTCTCTGAAATATGTATATGCATATAATACATATTTTTCATTACACTGGAATGTACTACTATTTTGTATATGTATTCCTTCTATCAAGGTATATATATACTAAATAAACAGAAAAATATGTACTTATTTATAAGAATTTTTCTCCATTTCAGGGTAATAAATTACTAATATTTAGTACGTTTTTGTTACAATTTAAGAAATATTTACTACTGTTGAGGAAACATATTCCTATTGAGGTGGAAGTTTTGCTTAATATTGGTTCATGTGTAAACTAATTTAGAATACATAAATTGACATTTTCCAGTTTAAATGACCATCCATATAAGTAAACTTTTATCCTAATTTTAGGAAATTATTTATTGAATTAAAGTAAAGATTTACTGTTTTTTATAAAATATTGTCGTACTCATAAGTAAAAAAAAATTATCTTTTTAACTAAAATACACGAAATTTTTTCTAAAATTTAGTATTATCTAAAATTTATCTGAACTAAATTCAAGTAAATATTAACTGATTTAAAGGAAGGTTTCACATAATTTTGAACTGGAATTATTATACATTTTTATATCTATTAACGAAAATTTTATTTTATATAAGTAAAATTTTGTTAAAACTCAAGAAACTGACTATAATATTAAGTAAAACTTCTGTCTTAAGTTTAAGGAAATTTTTTACTAAATTGTAATAATTTATGTCTTTGGCGCCATACGACAGCCATAATTTCCTTGATTTGAGTTAAATTTTCTTATTTCTAGTTAATTTTTTTTTTGAGTGTAGAGTTAAAAAAACGAATAAATTTATTATTAGTTAAATTATTTGAGCTTAAGGTCGAATAAATATTTATATTATTTATTTTACGATATTTCGCTACTTCCTTGCTTAGCATCATCAGGAATATATATTCCTGAAGTAGCGAAATATCGTAAAATAATAAATATAAATATTTATTCGACCTTAAATTTTTAGAAGAAAAAAAATCAATCAAATGTTTTAGTTTAAATTGGGCATATGTTTTATATGCAACATTACATCCTTTCCACATTAAACAGAAGCGATATTTTAATTAAAAAACCAAATACCGTCAATACCCAGTTGGCTCTGTCTTAAAGATATCCTCGAGGATGGGTGCACGACAGGTAAAACAATTCGTCAACGACATTTTCAAACAAATGTCGCAAAAATCGTGGACGATTGGTTCGTCGACCGCACACTGTATTAGCTATGCAAACATGTCGTCGTTTTTCTGATTATCATCGACAACTTCAAGGAAATAAACCACAAAATGTCGTGTCCGAAAACCTCCGCGTTGTTTTCGACAACAGTTAGTAACATGTCTTGAAGACATCTTTGACGACAATGTCATGTACGACGATTGTCCCAACTGGTTATATAAATATTAATATATATAGATATTTAAAAGATATATTTAAATATGTTTTTTAGTAAAAAAAAAATTAAAAAAAAATATATCAAATTTTTAACATAATTTTTTCTTTTTTATATCGAATTACATGCATGCACCAGCTATTTGCAGAATATGGCTGGAGAAAAGCGTGACCAGTGATTGGAATTCCAGTGCCCTCTGTCCCATTCTGCAAAAGGTAGAGCCCATTATATGCACCAACTATCATATATAAATTTCTTACGAGAGTATTTTATAAATGACTGAAGTTATTTGTCATCTCGCTGCTTGGCCTTTATCAGTGTGGCTTCAGTCCTGGGATATATACCATTAACTTGATGTTCACACTGCGCCAAATTCTGGATAATACCCATAAAAAAAAAACGACACACACCACCTTTTTGTAGATTATAAAGCAGCCTTCGATAATCCAATAAGGAATCGCGTATATGTCACAATGTTTAAGCTCGGTATTTCTGAAAAGCTGGTAAGGCAGCTGCTCCGTCAAGGTAGGAAAAGATCTCTCCGAAACTTTTAATACCGTATAAGTTCTCAGACAAGGCGATCCCTTATTCGTTATAGAGAGTGTTCTGCAAAATCCGAACTATTTTTAACAAAAATGTTCAGCTCCTTAGTATATAGACTATATAGACATCTTTACGCATCCAAGCGAGATGTCTCCGCAATCTTTAATGCTATTGAACGAGATTCTGATAAAAATGATACTGGTGGTAAATGAGAGCAAGGCGAAGTACATGTTGTCTACGAGTCGAGAGGTTGAACATATCGGCTCCCAGCTTGCAGCCTACAACTATACATTCGATGTAGTTAAATAGTTTACCTACCTTGTCACCGCCATTACCAGCAAGAATGATTCCAGTCTATAGATCAAGCAAAAAATCAGGCAGACAGTTAAGTATCACTTATTCTTTCAGGGCTTCTCTACACTGTGGAAGCATGTACGCTGTCTTGTAGGAGTTTTTGAGAGATGATGACTTGATGAATTTTGCATTAGAACCAACCATGAGCTTTATGAGCGATGTGGACGTTGTTTAGTGTATTAATATACAGCGGCTACGCTGGCTAGGCCATATTGTTCCGTTGAATAAATCTGCTATAGCGAGGATAGTTTCGGTTCGAAGATCACTGGACGCCAGCGTAGAGGACGACTATGGTTACGTAGAAAGGACCAGATTGATGAAGCCTTTTCCTTAATTGATGTGACCAACTAGAGACGGCGCGTGCTAAGCAGAGGTGCCTGGAGACTAGTGTTGAAGCAGGCCAAGCCCGTTAACGATTTAATATGGCCAACGAAATAAGTAAGTTATATAAAATTACTATAAAACTTTTTATATTACTATTACAATCAACTTAAGCCACTCCCTAAAGAAAAACAAATATACGGCTCATTAAGGGTTTTTTTTTTAATCATATAAAGTTAAAAGATATTTCAAGTTAAGCATGGTATTTTCTAACTTGGCTCATTAAATTAGAGAAACGTACTGTACTACTATTTTTCTTCAAGCTATGGAGAAATCCATGTTATGGAAGTTCAGATTAAAGAAGCTAAACCTAACAGAATTACCCTCCGAGATGCTGCTGTTCCAAAATTTGCTTCAAGGAATAGAAGTTCAAATCATAAAAGTTCGGCTGTGTATTAAAATATTTTGTAAGATTACCAATTATTATTAAAATATAAAACTAATAAAACAAAGTGCTCCTTGAGTTAGATACTTCCCACACTGAAAAGGTGTTAAATTCTTTTACTTTTCGTATACTAAAACAAATTATACCGGAATAATTGCTATAGTAGGATGGGGTAAAAATTTAAAAAATCATTTTTTTGTAAGTAAATATAATATATAACAAAGTAGAAAACCATTTGTTTTTTAACTAAAAATTCTTTCCACTATGCTTTAAGTATATCTTTGTTTTGTACAAAAGTTTTGAGCATAATAAACGTTTGCATAATTTTATGTTAAAAAAAAGGAATTTGTGCATTGAAAACTGCAAAATATTTGAAAATAAAAAGATTTTATTTTTTCTTTTTTTTCATATACATACAATACATTGTATGTACAGAAAGAACTTTTACTGAAAATATTAAAAACACATTTTCAGCGCAACATATTTTTGTAGAAGAACAACAAAGTATGTTTTAGCATACTTTTTACTTCAACACTGTATAAGAGGAATAAGTTTATAGACGGGCAAGTACAATATTATAATATGCTTTTATTAACATTTTGGTGGTTGAAATTTGCATTTCAACATAAAACACACATCATAGAAATAAAATGTTGAGATTTTTGCTTAAACAAACAATTTATAAATTTGTTTAAATTTCAGATTTTGCTGCTGTATGTCTAACTGATGATTTGTACAGTTCTTTGAACTTAGAAATTTATAAAGTTATAATAAATAATAAATAAAAAAAAAAACAAAATTGTTTTAACCCGCAACTAAAGACATAAAATAAAAATCTATTTCTTAATCGCGGATTCCATTGCGGAATATGCTACTCTCAGTGACGGTAATCATTTTTGTAGTATCATAATGGACTTGCTCATAGACAGCGCTCTATGAGTGGTAATAAATTTTTTTATTTTTTTTTAATTAGTTCAGATTAGTGAAAGTTATATTACATCTCCTATTCAGCTTTTTATGATACTTAACAATCTTACGAATTTAATTCTAATAATACACTCTTGCTATATTGAGCAGACGGTTACTCTTGATGTTTTAGGCAAAATCTATATATAGCTAGCTATCTTTTATTTCACTTGTGATGATGAAATGAGATAAAAATATTTCCGCCAGTGAAATCATATGCCTCCCTAGACACATCCATCTAAATCTATCAAGATAATATATACTCTATCGTTTCTGATACCTATGAGCACAGTCCACAAATATCTACATCAAATGCGTTCTCACACTATAATGACCAATATGAAAATCGGTTTGGATTTTTAGATGAGGCCTACTTCAGAACTTTAAATTTTTTTCCAAAATTGCAGATGGATCGCCATCTTAACGTGAATTAAACCTGATTGAGGGTTCCAATGTTAGAAACATTTCCAAATTCCCATTCTCTAATCAGATTAAGAACAGTAGAAAGTGTTGCAGATGCCTTCATAGGAAATGTATCCGCTTCCTCGTTTATTCTTATTCCACAGTATACATGTATTCAAAGCAACTGAACCTTATTTCCGAGCCATAATCTTTGCAACGTATCGTAACAACATTTTACAAATCTAGACGTTATACGATGAAAGCCAAGCGCCCTTAAGGCAGCCTGATTATCCGAGAATACACTAAATCCTTTGCCCTCAATTAATTGCCTTAACTCAAGGACCACACTAGTGGAAATGACTTTTTGAAAACATTTTCATATTCAGTCAATTAATCCTTTAATTATAAACTGATTGTTTTGCTAAGAAAGCTTCATATATTTATTATAATTGCATTTTTTTGCCCTACTGTGTATACATACATAACATACATAGTAACATACGTTATGTATATGATACAAAAATAATAACAGAAAAAAAGAATTAATTACATAGTTTACATACCCACCATTAGAAAAATAATACGCTTTTAAATATAAAATGCAGTATTTTAATATATGAGTTTATTCTCTGAAATTAATTCAAAGCAAAACTGTCTCTTTGTTTTAATAAAAAATAAATGATTTTATTTTCTTTATACGCCCATATATGTAATTTATACAATCTAGTAAAGCATAAATCTAAACCTCTTTCCGTGGCAGTTTTACACAAACACATATATTTAAATGAATACAAAAAAAACGTATATTATTATAGATCGCTCTAACCGATTATTTATTATACTACGAGACACAATCTCCAATTACTATAATATAGTTAAATAGTGGCAAATTTTCAACATCCTTCCCAGCAAAGCTCTCCATTGTAATCTTATGCCCGTATTCATAAAAACTATTTTAGGTTTATTGAGGGTTTATTTGACAAGTATTGCATAGAAATTTGTCAAATAAGTTCTCAATAAACCTAAAATAGTTTTTATGAATACGGGCATTAAACTATATATGTATTTACGAATGTGAATGTGACGAATTCTAAATAATATCAAAAAATTACCAATTGTGGATACTTTTTCAAAGCAACATTAAATATTTTTTACAAGTTGCGTTTCTTACATACCGCATCAGATTTAAAACCTTTTTTTTTTAATGAGGTAGGGGAGTGTTGTTTTCTATAAAAAAAATTGTATACCTAAGAAAAAAAACTGTGTTTTAAATTAACCTGTAACCTTTAAGAAACCGGTATTAAAAACTATTTTAGTAATGCCAATGAACCAATATTGTATACTTTCAGACTATTAAAAACCAATTTGACAAGTGTGAAACACGAATTTAAAAATATTTTGTTTTGCATATTCTATTTAACTTTGAAATTGCTTTCATAATAAATTTTTTGAATTCATTCAAGTAATTTTTTTTTTGTTTTCATAAAAGTAAAAGCAGTGTAAAAAGTTTTGTCTATGTAATATTACAAACAAAAAAGCAAAAATAGTTTTAAACAAGTTTTGGTCAATTCAACTTATTTTGTATATGAAAAAATAAAAAAAAAACTTGTAGAAAAAAGTATCGGGTGTTTTTTTAGAGGCACACAAATTGGAATTGTCAAAGGAAAAGCAATAAAGGAGATTAAAACTATTCAACTCGCCACTGCTCTCAGCAATTTAGGTTATAGTCTTTTACTTTACAGTATTTTATTGAAAATTATGTTTACTTAGAACCTTACAAAATTCAAACTGTGCGAGAATTAAAACCAACAAAAAAAATATATACAGTCGGGCCTCGATTTTCCCTTATAATCGATTTTGATGGTTAATCAAATAACAATTTTAATTTTGCAGCTTATTTAATATTTTTATTATTTAACAAGTGAACATTGGTGTACATACATATTTATTTTAAAAAATTAATTCAAAATAGCAATGTCATAAATGGTCTGTATCCCAACTTGGTATTTTTGAGCTGGCATTTTAACACTCACATTATTTTTCGAATGTTCGTAAAATCAATTAAAACTTTATCTTGATATTTAAAACAATTATTTTCTTTTTACCACTGGTATCGATGCAGTAGGAAATATATTAAATCGAACCACCCGCACTTCTCAAATTTCAAAATTAAAATAATCACTTGTAAATGCTTCTGACTTATCGTATGTAAACAAGGGAATTCCCTATTTACATCACGGATAATAGATCTAATCACCGTTAATCGAAGCAAACAATTTGAAAACATTGCAAACAAAAAACAATAGACTGTTCTTTGGCCATCACGCTTAATCGGGGTTACCGGTTAACTGGTTAACTGATAAACGAGGCCCGACTGTAGCTCTAATACTTGCAAGTTAAAAAGTAGATAATTGTCAAGAATATGGAAAGATTTTAAAAAACTCTGATGAGGACAAGATACCTGAAGTCGAAGAAGTGCTCAGTTCGGCTGGTACACATTTCCATTACGAATGTAATACGAGTATTCTGTTGTAATTAAGATATCATTGTAAATTAAATTAATTTAATAGAATTTATTTTTGATATAATTAAGGCGTTTAATAGAAATTTTTAGGGCTCAGACGATGGTATAATGTTGTCTACTTACAACAAAAAATTTTAAAAGAGTAAAAGTAAGCCCATGCTGCACATTTTATGAACTCGTATGATCGTTTATTTACGTTCTTCTTTAAACTAAAATTATCAATTTAGCTTTTTGTTTGATTGTACGAGTATAAATATAACTTTAAGTGTAATATATAACCATGAATACATATAAAAGAAATTCTTAATAAACCAGTCAGTGTCGTATAAAACACACATAGACAGATGAACACACATAACATTTTCCTGACAATTGTTAAAATATATGAAATTTTTTCTGTTCTGAGATTCAAAGAAAAAAAGAAAGAAAAAAACAACGCACGAGCACATCATATACAAAATACAATAATAATCGTCATCAGTATCAGTGTCCATACAATAAACCTACTTAAGTGAGACACACGCTGCCAAAAAGTAATAATAATGTTTGTATGAATATGTGTGTAAATATACTTTAATACTTACATTTAAAGCTACTACGTTTGTATTAAAACATATATTTTCTTTCTACCAAATAAATGTACGAAACTACACCTTAAACAACACTTGTCGTTTATTAATTCTCTTATGCTGGTCATTCTCAATCATACAATATTTACAATAATCTTAACCACAGCAAAAACAAAAAAAAAAAAGAAATAAATATAAACCAAAATAAAGACGAAGGACAAAGTGAAATACTAAAGGCTACAAAAATCATTCCAGAACTGTAGAAGAATTCAAAGTCACTTACAATATGTCATCAACGTTTAAAGAAGAAAAAAATTATATTAAACATATACAAGCACATATAAGAAATACAGTGTACGAAAAAAAATTATTGGTCTTATAAGCAAATAATACAATATTTCATATACAACAAACTTAAAAATCTTTACACTAAGTCCTATGGTGGCGTCCTAGGTTTTACGACATACCTACCTATTTACCCTCTGTCTACTAAAAAAAAGTGCAGTAATTACAAATTAAACATAAAATACTAGTAAAATGAGCAAAGAAATAAAATCAAGAAGGGCTAAATTATATGGATTTACAATAAATTTGATTTAATAAAAATTAGTTTACCTTCGGGTTAATCAAACCAATTTGGTAGACAGAGGGTTAAGCAATATGTGCATCTGTTGTCATAGAAATTTTTCATATTTTTTTTGCAAATCTAAGAAAGCATTTCAATTGCTGATTCCCATTGGAATTTGAAGTGTACAGCCTGTTATTATAACAGATTCAGGTGCAAGTAAAGGCCATACTGTAAATTAAATATGTACAGCTATTCTAAATCAATCTGAATAGATAAACTAAAATTAAAATGGCCAAATCATATTAATCAAAAACACATAAAATACCATAAATTTTATGTAGCAAATGCTTAAATTAAAAAAAAAAGTTTCTTTGACAAAATATTTCAAAAGCTATGTTGCTTATTAGACAAGAGCTCCAAGTTAAAACACCAGCTCTTACATCTTGCAAAAAAAAAAAAAAGAAAATATGAAAACATATTTTCTTCCCGCGACTACCTCTTAGCAGTCGTCTGGCAAAAGATCTGAGAGTATCTGTCGTTTTCTGGTGTACAGCTTCCCACATAAGTACATACATATGTGTGTGTATGCACTAAAAACAAAATTTTTTCAAAAAACATTTTCCAATTTAATTGTCCAAATATGCGTACTATCGGAAAAATCGTGCAAAAATTTGAGCAAACCTCGTCTGTAGGAGATGTGGAAACACCAGTGCTTGCTCGTTCAGCTCGCTTTGTAGAAAATATTGCTGCTATTCGCGATAGTGTGGCTGAATAGTGGTGGACTCGTCTTCGTGCTCAACAATTTCACCTCTCACGCTAGTCGTTGATAAACATTATGGTGTAGAAGATATGTAGTTTCAACAGGACGATGCTACTTGCCACACAACTAACGAAACAATGGCTGTTTTGAACGACAAATTCAATGGCCTTGTTATCTCCCGTGGTGGCGATGTCAATAAGCAGCCAAGATCATGTAATTTGATACCGTTTGACTTGATTCTTTGGGTATATTTGAAAGATAGAGTAAATGTCGATAAGTCAGCAACAACTCAAGAGCTTAAGTATGAGATAATTCGGAACATTAACGGCATAGAACTTGAACAATTTTTGGTGAACACAGAAGTACATTTTTAATGTTAATTTTCGAACAGGTATTATTCACATACACAATTAATTACCTACGGAACGACACAAATAAGTACTTATATAGTGAAAATAGATATATAAAATATACTCTTGTTTCTCTTATTTTATATATAAAATGCTTAATATTTAAAACTTTTACCAAGCACTGTAATTCATGTACCGGAATGTTTCAGCACACATTGGACAATGAACCAAAGCACATTGTTAATATCTACCTGACTGACAGTGCTATTAAAAAGGTATTTGATATCGTTTTTACTTTTGTTACCGTATCGCATCTTAGTCCTTCTTTCGTCCAACTAACTAGCCGTTACAAAAAAAATTGTAAAAAACCAAAGAAATCATGACATTTTTGTGAATATTTGAATCAATATTTAGCATGCATGTCGTGTACACGCTACCACTTAAGTACATTTTAATGCCAAAGAAAAGAACAAAATATCACCTTTAACATGACAGGTAAACACACAAAAGGAAATATAACGAAAAAAATAAAAAGATTTCTTAATTTCATCGAAAAAACATTTTTTTTAAGGAAAAAGGATAATACTAAAAATGTGACCATAAAGGAGTACAAATAAAGAAAGTAATAATAATCTCGAACATAAAAAATATTTAATAAAAAATAAACTTAATAAAAACTTAATATTTTTGCAAATATTTCCCAAAGAGATTTCCTAGCAAACTATTGCACGACAAAATTATAAGGAAATCGTGGATTACATCCTTGACAAAGTGACTCATAACTTAATATATATATATATGATTTTAACATATCTTATCCTTACACTGGATTGTCATTTTTATGTCTAAAGTTGTTGTGTGTGCTAATTTTTATTTGTGATTACCAGAACTTATAGTTTAAAGTCGACTAAGGAAGGACAGACTTGAAAGGCTTGTTCATGACAATTAGTTACTCTCAGAGCTTTTGCCAGAAGACTGCTAAAAGGTAGTCGCCGAAAGAAATATTTTTTTCATATTTCTTTTGTTTTTTCTGAAGATGTCAGAACCATTGACATATGTCTTAGTAAACCAATACATTAACCATTATACCACGGCGGCTACATTTTTATTCATATGAAGTATTATTAAAGAAAAAATTAATATATACTTAATTTTCGGATTAAAAATTTGTGTAAAGAAATCTCAAAAATCAATAAAAAAACATATTTTACCAATTAATTCAGTAAGAGTAATTTTAAGATATTTACATTTAAAATTTAAATAAATAAAGGGAAAACTCCTAAACACAAATGCTGAAGTCCAAGTAAACAAAGCAATCATACTTGTATTTAAAATACTTATTTTTATTTTTATCCTCTATGAATTTCGCATGCTGATTAAGCTATTCCGAAATAGCCATCCTACAAGGATTCCAAACAATTTTCTATTAAAGAGATTTCAAACTATTTTAATCTAAATACGTATGTATTCACGCTAAATGTTAATGTTTTTTTTTACATCAGCTTAATATTTGCCAAAAGCAGAATATTTCAACCAATATGCTTATTGGCGTATACAACTATCATATATTTATATAAAAACGGATTTATGGTTCATTTACTTTTATAAGTAATTTTTACACCTACAATATGTATTATGGTTTCATGCTTTAAGCTAAATAACAGAAAGATCAAATTATTTTTATGCAACTACAAAACATGGCCCTTAATTTTTGATAGCGCTAAAAAGTAAGACACACATTTTATTACATTTGTGATATAGAAGTAAACTTTTCAGATGTAGAATTTTATAACAAACAAGAGAACATTAAAGTATTTTACATATTTACTTAAATACTTTAGTAGGATAAAAGATATAAACAAAAATATGAAGCCTTTCTACTTAATTTAGAATTAAAAAAGGGTTTATTTGGAATATTTTTTTAGTTTTCCAACAACAACAACAATATAGTTGTTGTTTTTTTATAAGTTCATGTTAATAAAAAAAAATTTTTTATTTTTTGTAATAAAATATGAAAATTAATGTTTTGTCAATAAAATATTTTTTAGTTGTTATTTGCATATATTCTGAAATTTTATTTTAGCAATTTTTAACCTTTTTCAGTTTTCTTTTAAAAAAATAAAACTTTTTTAAAAAGAATTTGTTTTTGTTAGTTTTTTATACAAAATAAAAGCAACTGCTCATTTAATAAAAATACAAACGTATATAGGGTCCTTTATTAAGCGCTGCTTATTTTAAAATTTAATTAAAGCTATATTATCGAAACATATTAATCGTTTGAAAGTCCTGTTGACACCAATATGTGCTAAATTTAATATCGTTAAAATGTCTGAGTCGTTTTATCTCGATGGAGCACATACGAAATTCCCAATTTTTCATGATTCTTGCGCAGCAATGCTCGCCAGCCCAAAGAACACTAAAAGCAGTGACTTGTTTTCGTAGTCATTTATACAGAATTAGTCATTAGCGCTGAAGATGATTTTTCAATGAAGATGATTCCCGTACGATGCTTGGACAGAACACAATTTGTTATATTCACGTGTATGGCAGACCCTTTATAAAAGGATAAACAAATGTTTAAGGGAACATATGTGTACACAATTTAAAATTAAAATTTGTACAAATAAACAAAAAGAAGAAACTAAAACACTCTTTTGCATTTAAAGGAATATATGTATGTTTGATTTAATTGTACGAAGTTTGCATTTTAAAAAAGACCCAAACTAAGGCACGTGTCTAAAGGTTAACAAATGTTATGGAAAATTTGAAAAAAATATATATACTATGGTAGATACTTGAATACCTTTTGATGTATAAAACAATAGTAACTTTAAAAGAAAATATTTTCCGCAGTAAACCAGAAACTAGTTTTTCTTACTATTAAAGATAAAGAATTAAAAAATTTTTTCTCAAAAAAAAAAAAAAAAAAAACAAAAATTATTTAAAAATTTTAAGATGATACAAATATAATTATCCTGTAGTTTTTAAAATAAGGAAAAATAAAACTTTTATGCATATTTGTATATTTCTGAAACTTTTCAGGAATATTAGCAGCAAAAAAAAAAAACACAAAATATTACGTCTATGACGTTATTTCATACAATCTTCTAGGAAGATATCCTACAATTGTTTGCACTGCAGTTGTACCCATAAATATTACTATAGGCTTATTATTGGACAAATTAAGCCTAGATATTTGTCAAAATTTTTTATGAATAGAGCAGGAAATGTATATGTAGCAGTAGTTATTATAGCTTTCGCACAAAAAAAAACCATCTCTCTCTGAATTAAGGAAATTACTATTAAGGAGATGTTACAGTCACCGTTGTCTAGTAGTTATTGCGTTGGCTTAATAAGACAAGAGCTCTGGGTTCAAACCAGAGTTCTAACATCTTGACAGTTAAATGTAGTGCTTAATTATAAATATTTCGAACAAAATTATAATATACCAAATCATTTAATTTTTTTCTCTGCTTTGCTCTCCGAGAGTCGGAATGAATGTGATTCTAGATATTTCTAATATAATTTATAGAGTCTGTTATGAGGCTCTATTTTCAAACTGGCTGCTTTTTGGTAATCATTTCTCTCCCTTTGCTTTAAGCTTTTCCAAGAACCGCGCTATAAAAGTGGTTGTAGACGTTGTCTTTTTCAACAGCTTATAGTCCAGGTTGAATTTGGGATTACCATAAGGATGTGCTCTGTCTCCTACTCCATTTTCTAGGATTCTTAACGATTATCTCTTTCTAACATTAAATGTATCTATTCCATAGCAAACAACATTAATATTTGCCACTTATATTCATTTGATGGTATGTCGAGTCTAATAATAGTTTTGGAGGTTTATTTCAAAATAATAATAGTCAAACCGTTAAAAACCTAAAACTATTATTATTGTGACATAAATCTCCAAAACTATTATTTGGGTAAATAATTTTCTATAAATGAGCACAGATATAGAAAGCTGAGAAAATTTCCTTTAAAATAAGCCCTCTTCCAGCGTTACGGGTCAACTATTCACCAATTGCAATGAATACTTCCAAAAAAATAGCATTATTTTCCGATGACCTGAATACAAAATTTTCTTGTAAAAAACCGGAAGCTCGATTTTGGTTTTAGAACCATGGTTCCTTTGTGAAAAGTTCTTAGAATTTCACGTAGATTACGCTTTTGCTATACGCTCAGTAGGCAAAAAAATTGACCCACCCTAATAAACACTGATCAAATTGACAACAATTTCTCTCATTAGTAAGGCGCTTAATATGGAAAAAACTCTACCTATGATTTCAAAATTCCGGTACAATGCACAGCATGTGTACGCGCTTAATTCCCTGAGTACTGGTCTTAGTAAAAAAAACTACCTCTTATTACCTTCTTAAAATGGCATATTTTTCTACCACTTTTACCTTAATTCTGCAATTCTGCTTTCGAGTAAACTAAAATATGTACTTATACAATAATTTAAAATTCTGCTCTATTTTTTAGAAATAAATTTTTGCTGTACCCTTTATGACTTGGAATGTTGTACATTACAGCAAATGATAATATGTCTTATTAAATAAAAACTAAGTTAATTAAAAAAAATATATACATACATATATGTTTCTATTTATAACTTGAATTGAAATAAAATAGTTCATAGAAATGCTTATACTAACTTAATTAACCAAGTCAACATTTTTTTAAAACTTCCCTCTTTCAAACACACATTTTCAAACATTTATTGAAAAAATTCTTTCGAATTAAAAAAAAAAGAAAAATAAATGAACGCAAGCGTAAAAAAAAAGTTTATAAATTAACGACTGTGTTACTTTCTTCCTATTTTAAGCTATTTTTAAATGAATTTTTGTGTACATTTGTAATGTGTTCATGTGCAAATCTGTTACAATTCTTATTCCTTCTAGTTTTTTTTTTTTTTTTCTTTAATTTTTATTTATTTCACATGTTTCTCGCATTTTGCTGATGCCGAGGATTTTAATGCTTTTTGTGGCTCTGCTTGCTGCTGATGTTGCCATTGCAAATGTTTACATGAAGCGGAATAATTCAATCAAGTTAAGTCACAAAATAAAAAGCTAAAACAAAATTGTAACAAAAATGTGAAAAAAAATAAATAAATAAAAAAAAGTAGAATAAAAGAAGTGAAAAATAAATGTAAGGAAAATTCAACATAAGTGAGCACACAAAAAAAAAAAAAAAAACATTAAAAAAATGTTAAAAGCAAAATTAAAGAAAAACTATTACATATGGATATACTGATATATGTATGTGTTTATACATGCTAACTGTCAATCTAAAATGAAAAGTAAGAAATTTTATAAAAATCTCATTGCATGTTTTTGATGCCACATACTATATCGTAAATACATATGCTAGAGATTCCGTAATATTAAACATAACGTAAAAAAGCAACGATAACAATATAACAATGAATACAATGGCGTTTTTTTTCAAGTATTGTTACTCGTAATAAAAAACAAGGGATAAGTTTTAAAATAAGAAAAAAGTAAAAAAAAAAAATTTAAGAGTATAGAATAAAGCTACTGAATGTTAATTTAACATACGGAATGTCAAAGAACAAACATACTTCTTGTCAATATACCTACATATATTTCAGAAATTTTAAAAATTATTTAATTTGTTATTTATTATTAATGAAAATACTCCAAACACTAAACTTTTATTATTCACTTTTGAACTTAAAAATTTTATTGGAAAAATGCGAAAAATTGGTTTCTTGCTCACACAATTTAATATTTTAAAATTGCTTGGCAAATAGAAACAATAGATTCGTGTTGTATTATGCAGCAGTTACCAAATGTTTAGGGTCGAACCTAAACGCAAAGTAAAACACGGTTCACTTTTATCTTATTTTAACTAAAATTAATTTTGTTTATTTCCTTTGTTTGTCTTTATATGTTTAATTATAATTTAATTATAAAGTTTCTCACAATTATTGTTTTGTTCTTTGTTCTTTTTTGTCTTAACCCTGCTGTTAGGTTAGGACCATTTGGTCCATTTTTTTACTGTTTTCTTTGTAATTTTTGAACGGTGATATATAGTGACTTAATTTTTTAGCTCATGTGGTCTTTTTATAAAACCATGTTGTACACAAAAATTCAAGGTTCTGACTTAAACCAGGACTGAGAAAAATAAAAAATTACGAATCTTAGGTTAAGGGACCATTTGGTCCATAATATATTTTCTTTGATTATTTTTACATTCATTTAAAAAAAAAATTTGTATTTTTTAGTTAGTTTTATAATAATTGTCATTGCATGATAAGCAACATTTTTTTCTCTTAGTTTTGCAAATAAATTTACTGCAAATGGAGCATTTTATATCACATTTAGACTTGCAGCAACTACAAACTTCACGATTTCGGCACTCTGAATTAGAAATATTATTTGAAGAAGCCACTGGAACTATGCATGGTTTTAGTATTTCAGTAAATAACTGTGCTGATAACTCTTTTTGAGGTAATCTAGTCCGTTTCATCATATACGCGTTCGTCAAAGAGAGTGCTAGTTGCGGCAATAACTCTGGTCTCCTGCAATTCCGATCGGGTGGAACCCAGGATTTCGATTTCGTCGATTTCAGAAAATATTATGTACGCATTCAATTCGGATATATCATTTATGTTTACAAATAAAATGTTTGGCCATCGAGTTGTTTTGCGTTTATAGAATGGTACAAAAGGAGTTTTTGAAAGTTAGCAATTTCGGAGGAAGTTTCCTTTCCCGAAGTTTTTTTGCCAACTCAAAAGTAGAAAAAAAATTGTTGCCTGCTATACTTTGCCTTCTGTTAAGTCCAATAGAACTCGTTGTCTTTGGTTCTTTTCAGGCTTTGCATTTCTAGGCTTACCAAGTTATAGTTGTAACCTGACTTGGAGTCCACCGAGAACCAAAATTTCACACCATATTTTGGTGGTTTTGATGGCACAAACTGTAGAAAAGTACATCGCCCCCTTAATACAACAAGCTGCTCATCAATGGTGACAATTTCGTAAGAATTATAAAACTTTGGAAGAAGTTGTTACCAACGGTTCCACAGTTTACGAATAAGAGCTAATTTATCACAACTACGCATTTGTCGTTGACTAAAAACATCACAGAAACGGGTGGTAATCATATGAAATTTTTCTTCAGACTTAATTGCTTCGGAAATGTTGCGACATTTTCATTTTTTGTTACTTTCAATAATAGATTTTATATTATTCAACTATTTTGCTCAAATAAAAAACCAGATTATACATACCGACCTACACCTGCAAGAATGAGTAAAGCAATATATGCGCGCAATGCGTCTTCATCAATATCTTTCCACTTGCCACCAAACTTGACCCTGATGTACTTATTAGTATTTTCGATGATAATTCTTTCTATTGGAGGCCGAAAAAACAACATAAAACTGACAGAATTGCATCTGGCTGCGTTGAGATATTCTCAGCCGTAGCTCCAATAGGCTGAGGTAATAGAGTGTCACTCCAAAGTATTTTGCATTTAGCAATAAAAAACGGATCAACGGAGCTAACTGCAGGTTCCCGTTCAGTATCTGTTTCAGAAGAACTTGTTTCGCTATTTTCTGAAGTATAACCAAATTCCGAATCTGAAATATTGGAGTCACTTTCTACATTGAGTAGTTTTTCCTCAATAAATTTTTACATAAGATGTGATGAGTAGAGATTTGCGGTAGTCACGTAATTTGAGTGATTCACATGAATAACGCGTGAGAGTGAGTTATTTTAATTTTACTGACGTGAGTAGTGCGTGAGTAAAGAAAAATTCGAGTGAGCGATTCGTGAGAGATTATAAAATTTCTTGCGACAGCGTGAGCCCAAATTCACTCACTCGCCCATCGCTAGCGTTGAGTAAAGCTTAACTTAATAATATTTAGGGAGAAGTGATCCAAAATAGATACAAATATAAACTTAAATGGTTATTTTGTATGAATATTGAAGTATGGACCAAATGGTCCATTAACCTAACATTCGTAAGTTTTTTCTAACCTAACAGCAGGGTTAAAATATTTGTTTTAATTTATTTATTTACCGCCGCGTACTTGCTCACTATTACTTCTTTTTCTAGACTGTCTACTTTACAATATTAACATACAAGAAAATAAGTAAGAAAACATGAAAATAAAAATTGTCAAAATAAACAGTGTTGACCACATTAGCGTGTTTTTAAACACCAAATATTTTTTATTTTTTTTTTTTTGGAAATTTTGAAAACAGTTTTACATAAACACACCAAACAATTTTATCTTAGTCATTTACCAACAATTTACTTTAAAAGCTGTATTTTAGTATTAAATACAGTAAAAAAATAAAATACTCATGCGGTTGCAACCTAATTAAGCAGTCAAACATTTTCTTATAGCTGTGGACCTGACAAAAACCGATGCTTCAGCTATCGCATTAACATATTTCATACGCATATAACATACAGATATGCTCAGGGAAAAGAAGCGGTAGAAAACTACTGTAATTGATACCATATTTTTCAAGATCAATACTCAGGGGTAAACCCCTACTCATGCAGTGAGTGCATTGTATTGGAATTTGAAGATGATAGATAGATTTTTTTTTTAATTGTTAGTGAGCGCCTTATGCCAATGAGAAGAGTTGCTGTGATTTATTATTGAAATTCAATTAAGTCCGTTTGTGTCTACTTTGTTAACGGTTGGCATCAATATTTCAATAACCAGTCGGTATCATTTTATTACCAACCGTTATTGTTTTGATAACACACTGTTCCCCTTTGGTTACCATTTTTTCTTATTTTAATAACGCATAGTTCTTACTTTGATACCATAACCATAATTTTTTCACTTATGTTTTTTATTTCTGGGGACATTTGACAAAACGTCTTCTTTCGAAATAGAAGTTATTGCTTAGAAAATTAAAGAAATTTTGAACTTGGATATTATACACAAATACTTAACGAACATTATGCGACCTTCTTCTTTCCCTCTAGAAGCATCAGTTTTCTTTAAAACGACAAAAAATTATTTTAAGACTTTTTGTTAAATAGATTTTATAGAAAAAACTTAGCTTAGAACATACAAGTCGTTTTGTCAAAATTTTTTTGATTAAATTTGAAAATTACGAGTATCTTAATAGCTTAAGTCAATACAAGTTGTTTTGTTAAAATGGAATACGAAATATACGAAAGGTTGAAAGAACTTGATCTGAAAAATATATTTCGGTTTTACTAAACGAAAAAAAAAAAAATTCTTCTATTTTTCTCTAAAATATGCAAATACTTTATTAAAAAATACTTAATAACAAAAATTAGTTAGAATTTTTCATATACATTCAGTTTTTCAAATTATTTTTAATTCTCTGAAAGAAGTCGTTTTGTCAAATTGAAATTGGGGGAAAGTCTGAAAGAGGTTGATTAGTCAACTGCATATCTTGCGTTCCAAAGGTCCTAGAAATACGGGGAAGAAGGACAGGGAAATTATATATTTACTATAAAAAACTTAGAAAATTGTTTTATTTCGACAAAAGACGTCTTTTTAAAATTCCACAGATTTGATGTACTGAAACTAGGTGGTAATGGCCAATTAAGTATGTATGTATGTATGTACAAAAAACTAAAAAGATATTTGTATTAAACATAAAAGAGAGTGTTAAGTTTTTAGATTTTAATTTTTTCATTGAACTATAAGCTTCATAGGCCCTTGTTGGTACATACGCACACTTTCAGTAACATTTTTCATGACCTTTATATAGTATTGTTTCTTAATTTAACACACACAGCGTTTCATTTCCTTTCGAAATGCAAGTGCTTTTGTAGACTTGTTGTCATAGACCTTTGTTTTTAAACAACCCTATATGAAGAAATTTAATAGGGTTACATCACATGATCTGGAGGTCCATTTTGAATCACCTAAACGATAGAGTGCACGACAGGGAAATACATATGTCATGTAGTAATTAAGTTGTTTAACTCGTTTTAAAGAATATGGAACCATCTTGTTAAAGTCCTATATTGACCACATCAGTAACATCCAATTTCATCATAATTGGAGTGTTATTATAATGTGACACAGTCACTTGTTGTGGGTGCTTTTGTTATAAGCCAAACATACGTGGATTTCACGATAATTTCAGCTACAAATAAAGTCATTGCGTTGAATATATGTTTTATAGCTTTAATAATAATTAATTAATAATTCATTTCACGAACTGTTGACTCTGCTTAAGGTCATTAGTCTTATGTTGCTCTATTAATTAGATGTTTTAAGCATAAAGAAACAGATGTTCTGTGAGCATATAACCACTATTGCCACTACTTTCTTGATTATTAAAACTTTAAAATAATTAAAAACGAAAAGAAATATATGACCTTAAAAATACTGAGAATTTTAAATTCGATTGCAATCGTCTTTCATTACATATCGGAATGTAAAGAGTTTTTTGATTTTTTTAATTCTTGTCCGAACTCTTTTTCGGAGTTATGAATTCTTCTGACAACACTTTCGACTCCACAATATATATTGTATTTGGTCTCTTGTACACTACGTAAAATATTACTTTTTTTTATAAATTTAAAAAAGAAAAACTTTATAGTTAAAACAAAACTTTAAGAGAAAAAAAAAACAAAGTGACTGTCAATTTTCTAATTAAAAAATTTATTACTAAAATATTTAATAATAGTATTTAATAAACACACTTAAGCATATACAAACAACTAACTGGGTATTTCCTTCAATTTCATTCTACCTACACTTTCTGCAGGATATTAAAAAACATTCTTAGCCATTGAATTTTTACTTATAAACATTTTTTCCCTTTATTTTGTATTGTATTCTCTGTTTTAACCCTTCTTTTAACTCTGCAGGAAATAAAACCATTATTTGTGGCTTAGGCGCAGGAAAAATGAATTGAAAGCAGTAGTAGCAACAAATAAAAGAAGTCATAAACCAATACATAACTCCCTTTTTTCATAATACAATATTAGAGTGTATGAAAAAAACTTTTAACATAAATCATAAGCTGTTGGTTAGAAAATATATTACAGAACTCAGCGTGATAAGTTGGCAATGACATTGGCACTTTATTTATTTATTTTTTTTTATTTATTCCTTTCAAGTTCTCGTTAAATACAAATCTTAAATGGAGAAAGCAAACAAGAATGTTAGCAAGAAACGAAAACAAACCTAAAAAGAAGAGAATTACGATTTTTAGAAAATTGTGACAATAAAATATTAAATTTCTAGTTTTATACACATTTTAGTTGTTAACAAAGAGTATGTACTCGTATTATTTATGATATTAATTTTGTAAACGTCAATACGAAATATGTAAGTAAAATAGTTTTAGCTAGCAAAATACTTTTGGAAATAAATATTTCCTTTTATGATAGTCATAATAAAATATGAAAGTAATTGCCTCAGGTTCAGTATTTGTAGTTTATTTTTGTTTCGAAACCCTATAGGCTTTATTTTATACAAACGATTGCAAAGAAACAATATGTGTTTGAGATGTTAGTTATTGAAGAATTTTGACTAAAAGATATTGCAAAGCTCACAACAATAAAAGGTAAGTTTTGCTTCAGTTTGATTCAAAGCAGCCATAAACCAAAGTTTAAGATTTCATTTTTATTTTATAAATTTAAATATAACACTCGGCGACAATTGAAGACTTTTAAAAAAATACACGACTTCGACAGTATATGTTCGATTACACTACACTGGTTGGGCCAGTTTGACTACCAATTTATTTTTATGGACCTCAAAAAATTTTGAAATTCAATTCAGCACTCAAAAACAGATGTCCTCAATTTTTGGCCCACAGCTAACTTAAAGATATTGCTTAACTATGTTTGGCAATAATGTAATGAAGAATCTACTGAACAAATTTTTATAAACATTTTATTTGCAAAAAATAATGTCTTCTTGCTCTTTTTTGCAAAAATATAGAAAAAAATTATTTATATTTTTACCTTTTTTTAGAATAAGTTACATTGATTCATCGGGTGGCCCAGTGGTCTAGTTGATAGTGATCTAGACTGCTAGTGCGTGTTGTGGGTTCGATTCCCACCAGAGTCCCAGGTCTATAACAGTACATTGAGCAAAAGCCTTAGTCACACGTCTCATAATAATTTATTATAATATAATATTGAGTTATAATATAAATAAATAATGCAGGGATCCATAATTTTTCACTAACAATATATGAAAAAATTGTAGCCATTGTTAAACTAAACAATTTTTGTGAAAATATCAATATAATCTGAAGGTGTCTAGGAGTTCGAAATATCTTTTAAATTTTAATTTGTACCCTTAACAGGTTGCTTTTCACTATTTTTTATATTAAACGTATTATTGTTTTATTTTTTGGGTACATTTTAAACGTTTTTGATTTTGAGTTTTCATCAGAACGGTCAGTAGACATATAAAACTCTTCTCCTTATTCATATTTATCCTTAACATCTGAATCCTCGTAATCTTTCAATAATGGTAGTTCATCATCATAGTCTTCAGCTTCCTGTTCTTCGCCTTCTACTTCCATGTGCTTTGATCTTTATTTAAAATCTAGGTGTTCAAATAAATATTATGTGCACTAGGAAATTTCGTTCTTTATAGCATCCGGAGATTCATTTCTTCTAAATATATCTATCTATAGTAGCGAGAAAACAAAATGCAATTCTGTGCCATAGAATATTCAATCGAGACTCGAAACATATAACGGTATGTATCTAGATATTTTTTTATACTTAAAATAAGAGTAAACAAATTTAGCGAGAAAAAAATATTCAAAGGAATTCTTTAAAAGTAACTAATAACTAGAGTTATTAAAATAAAAGTTTAATTAAAAATTAGCAAATTGTGATTTTTATTATAGAAACAACATATGTCAGCAAATAGCAAACTTGCGAATATCAGGGTTTTAGAAGAAGGCAAATCAATGTATGAAGTTGCTCGTCAAGTTAATATCAACAAATCAATGGTTTATCGGATTGCATCAAGGTATCGTCAAAGCATTAACGTCGAAAGAAAGCCAGGAAGTGGTCGATCTCGTAAATCTACTGCTTGCCAAAACCGTCAAATGGTAAAATTATTAAAATTTGATTTTCGGAAAAGGGAAGTAGATGTTACTAATTATGAAAACGAGTAATTGGGGGTTTCTATTGGCGTCCACATAGTCAGAAACCGTTTTAAAGAGGCAAACTTATTAGCTAGAAGACCATCCAAAAAGCCACTTATAAGTAAGGTAATTAATAAAAAACGGCTTTACTATGCGAAACGGTATCTGCATTGGTTAAAGAGGAAGTAGGCGAAAGTGTTGTGGAGCGACGAATAAATATTTAACTCATTTGAATCTGATGGGTTAAATTACATATATTCGCCGGCCCCCAAAACAAAGTTATTCACAATTAGATAACAAATTAACAACATTCTGTAAATGCGACTAGACAAGGTGTATGTATATATGCAAATTATGTGGTAGAAACTTACGTTAAGAAAAAGACTAAGGAGTCTACCACCATGAGAAAACTGGGCAAGATACAACGACTTGCCTGCTTTGGTGTAATCCGCGCAATGAGAGCATGTTCAACAGCGGCTTTAGAGACCTTGATTGGATTAACACCACTTCATATTTATGTGATGAGGGTGGCTGCGTGTTCGGCGGCAAGGATATTTGTAAGAACACCTCGAAATGAGTCGAGGAACCTGGCTATTCTCCATAAGGTGGTCACAGATCAAATTTCGGTCTTGGAGATTCAAAGTTGAGGTACTGCACCGGGAATGTTGGTCAACTGGGTATTTGGTTCGGAGTGAATTCGACCTAAACTGGTATACTGATGGTCCCAAAGTGGACAGTGAAGTAGGTGCTGGCGTCTATGGACCCAATCGAAACATGTCAATTCCACTAGGGAAGTCGTTGAGTGTTTTTCAGGCTGAAATCTTGGCCATAACCGCATGAGCTGAGATCAACCTGGATATTGGGCTCAAGTGCAAGACAATTAATATATTCTCGGGTAGTCAGGCCGCCTTAAAGGCGCTTGACTCACATCGTATGACATCTAAGCTTGACAAATATTGCTAGGATGCTTTGCAAAGATTATCGCTTAAAAACAGAGTGCGGCTGTTCTGGGTACCTGGACACTGCGGTATAAGCGGAAACGAGAAGGCGGATGCATTGGCTAAGAAGGGGTCTGTTACACCCTACATTGGTCCGGAGGCCTGCTGTGCAGCACCGCTTTCTACTATTCTCTATTGATCAATGGGAAACAGGCAAATGTTTGGAACACTGAGATGCCCAGTCGGCTCGCAGGCACGCCCAAGCTGTGATTCGTCCGATGTTCTAAAGTTTAGAAGACCAGACCTGAAAATGCTAATGGGTTTTCTCAGGGGTCACTGGAGTGTGAGAGCGCATTTGATGATGGCAATCACAGATATATTTGCATGTAGACTATTCTCACAGGCATTAGAGACCGCGGAGCATATATTGTGTGAATGTGTGGCTCTTGGTAGATTTAAGTGGATGTGTTTAGGGAGGGACATGGCCTCATTGGCGGACATATCCACAACTAAAGTTTCGGACCTGCTGGTGTTCATGTGAAAGGCAGTTGGTCTGTTGAACAGACAATAGACTCAAGGGGACACAATAGATCTTATAGGTCGCAGTGTCTTGCATTAGTGCTGGGTCTAAATCAGATAATAATAAAAATACGTTAATAATGACTTCAAAACCAACACATTAAAAATACTTAAATGGAAAAGTAAGTTAAAAAAAACCGATATCGTCGATGTTATTAAAGAACGCTGTAACTCACAAAACCTTAAATGTTCATCAGAGCTAATAAACCTGTGTGAAAGTAGAACAAAGACACTGGTATTTTTCAAAACGTAGACGGCGTAAGTGAATTTATTTTCATCTTAGAAATCTGGGACCGTGACCAATCGACGAGTATTTTTTTTTTCTGTTAAAAATGAAGCAAAAAAACCAATTTTCGATTTTTTGTCAGTTACAGCGTTCTTTAATTCCATCGACGATATATACTTATTAAAAATATTTAGCATTTCCTTAAAATTTTAAGCAGGAAATAACGTTGTTTAACACTTAGTAATTACAGTTCCTCTCGAAAGTCCAGAGGTTTTAAAACTATTCTAAAATACAAATTTAAATCTAATATTATGCTTTTCTTGTGTAAGATATTTTAGTAGAGTTTTTTTATTAGCATTTTTGTTACACTATAGTTACGCCAACTTTTGATATAAAAGAATAAAACAAATATTCAAGAATCAGAATAACAAATTCCGCATATCATTTGTGATGCCGAATGTATTGTAATGCTAAAAATATTTTTAGGGGCTTTATTTTAAAATAAAATAATTTGACTCTGAATAACCTTCTTTGACATAAAAAAGTAGTCGAAAAATGGTTTTGCAAAAACACTGCAAATTTCTGCATTCACTAGCATATATTTTTGTACCCTTTCTTAATTTTTATAATAATTAAACTGTACAACTGCAAACTTAAATGCATATTAAAATAAAATTTTCTTTAATCGTTTTCACTTTGCAACTTTAACTCCCTTTTCGTTAAATTTTCATTATTCTACCAAAATTCTAACATAATAAGACTTAATGGCTACAATTACAAAATTATTAAACTACAACTGAGTACTTAAACAGCATTTCGTATGTGAATTAAATAAATTGTAGTTTTATGGTAATTTTTTTTCTCCTTTTTTTCTGATACTTAAGCTTCAAAAAGTACATTAGCATGCACGTTTGTATGTTTCTTCCTGGAAAACACAACACATGCACAAACATACCTAATCAGGCATGCATTAAACACGTTTCATATTTAGTTATTATTGTACTTCACTACCTTAAAATAGCCACTATACATAAGAAGCAAAATAATTACCAGCAACTGAAGCAAATGTTGAAAAGTCATCTAATTTTTACTATATTGTGTTCATTTATTTTACTTTTTTGTTTATTTTTTATTTTTAGTTTTCTTATATTCCTGCGGCGATATGTTAATTATAAATGTGACCTACTCTATATATCGTCTGTATAAGAAAGCAAAAGAAAATAAAAAGGAAATATATATTTGAATACATATACACTCACATGTCGTTAGATAAACTGCAAAAAGGCGTAACTAACAAAATTATAATTTAATAGGAGAAGCAGAAAGCTTTTCAGTAAGCTTTTATCTAGAAAATAAATTTAAATCTTTTTTATAAAATCAATAATTTTAATCGCAGAATTGGAAAATTAATCAAGAACACACATATATTCTGCTACAGTACATTAAATTACTCATTACGCCTTTTTTCATTGTCTCCAACGATATGTTTGTATAAAAACAAAATGAAAAAAAAAGTACTGAGAAAAATAATTATGGTACTTGATGTCAAATAGAGCAACAGAATGTGAATGGGAAAATATAGGAAACAAGCACTAACAATACAAATGAGACACACTTAAGCCTTGAATTGGCTAAGATTATTCTTTGTAAACAAACTGTTAAAAAGTTTTATTAAAAAAAAAAGTTTATAGAAAATTATTACAAAAAATATATGTACATACATTTACTTTTTACCGTATTAAAGTATTTGTTTTTTAATTTTAAAATAAATTTCTCAATTTTTAAGATAAAGAAATAAAAATATAACGAATTCGCTAAAATCTGTACATACATGTGAGCAGAATTAGCTTCCTGTTTACGATTGAATCAAAATGTTTAAAACTTTAGTGCGTTATACCTATTCTACATCAAACTAAATTCAAAGACTATAATATACTTGTGCTAACAAAACACGTTGTAATTTCTTACCTAAAAGAATATTTTTGATAAACTTGCCATCTAGAAAATGGTGTTGGAATAGATTTAAAATGAATGGAAAGTAAATATGTCAGTTAGTGAAGGAAACAAAGTTGTGTTTTCTTAAAATATGGGTAGAATAGCAAAAGAAAGCCGAGGAAATCCTGTTTTTATGAAAGGAAATAATTTGTAAATAAACTGATTTAAATAAGAAAAAATTTAATCAAATTTAGGAATACGGATGTAAAAGATGGCTGATGAATATTGCTACGTTAAGAAACTCCAAAAACTTCTTTTTTTCAGTGTATGGACTTTTTTTATTATTCATGTTAAAGCTCATTGAATTTTATTATATGTATATAGCTTAATTAGTTTTAAAAATAATGGAATTTAATAGCCTCCCCTGCTTGTTGAGTTGAGACAGGAATAGCCGCAATTGTTTCTCGAAAATATTGCTTTAGTTCATTAAAATTTTTTGGTTTTGCTTTGTAGACATCCTGTTTGCAACCACAACAAAAAGTCAGGTGTAGTTAGGTCAGGCGACCTGAGGAGCCAACAGAATGTTGAGTTTCTATATATCAGCTTATTAGGAAATTTTCGTCGCAATTCTGTTCATAACCGTCAATGATATGTAAGGAGTTGCCCAATCTCGCTGAAATCACACAGAGTTCAAAGAAATTGACTGCAATGACTGTCTGCTTATACTTACTTGAGCAGACAAGCTTCTTGTTGAAAATCTTGGATTGTTTTGTATGGCAGCAGCTACATCACCGATTGTTTCCCCCGTCCGAACTGAAGACTTTCGATGGTATGGTCTTCTTTGGACCGTCCCATTCTCGAAAAAAGTGTTAAGAAGTCTCATTATGATCCATCTGCTCGGAGAGTTGCTGCCAAAAGTGCGCCTATACTCTCTTTGAACTGAAACTACGAACTCCAATGTGTAATAGCGGCGTATAATCCAAATTTTTGTTTCAGTGTTCTAGTTCTTCATTTTTGTATCAATAAGTTTAGTTGACCTCAATATTGATTAATATATAAATTTTTAATTAAGCTTTAGAAAATTTGTCATATAAAAAAATTTTTTTTAAATAAAAACCAACAAATATATTTATTGTATAAAGTATATACGTATATATAAATATATAAATAAAAATATAATTTTTAAAATATTTTACAGACATTACCACGAGTCTGCCTGCAAAAATTCAGCTCGGTGGGATCACGGAAAAAGGGTTAAAATTGATCCAAAGTATTTCACACAGGCGGAGAGACCGACACTACGAGTTTTATACTTTATATATAAAAAAAAATTCTGACGTGTACATGAAAATCGGGTATACAAACAATGCTTCTTTATTTGGACTGAGATCACCGTACTTTATTTCATATGTATTTTACACAGCATTATTCGAAAACATGGAGTAGTAAAGCTTCATATTTTATTATTATAAGTAATTTCCTAAAATTTTTTCTTATTTTTCGGCACAAAGTTTAAAGACTACTAAACTTGACAATCGTAAACAAAGTAATGTACAATTAACCCACTCAAGTGTAGATAACGGCAAAACATTCTAATATGCTTAAGTTTATAAGCATCAATTTTCATTGTACAGCTTCATGGTGAAAAACCTGACAACACTTTTGGTTTTCTCTCATGAAATCTTATTAGCCAGCAATAAACCGAAAGCAAACAATACTATTTAAACATGTGCCAAATATATGTACATATATTAAGTAACAGAAGCTCAACAGAACGACGATCTTATTAGGATTGATAAAGAACATGAGAATAAGAGTGGAATTGTGACAGCATAATGGTTTAATGTTAAAACTAGGTAAAATAGCAGCTGTCCACTACTTTAGGCCAATTGCTTACTAAAACACATACATATAGATATTTATACTGATTAACAGTAGAAATAACTGCAATGGCTGTTTAATTTTTTTTCTCACAATTCCCTATCCATTCTATGGTAGTTTTTTTTTCTCCATCTGTATCTGTATGTATGTTAGACTGCATATAAAAAAACAAATATTAAGTCAACATTGGTTGAACGCTTGGTTATCTTTACTCTAACATGCTCTATTTCATTTTGGATTTTGGTCAAGCACAAGATAATTGCCAATTGTTTGTATGTATATCCACAAAATTGACCTCAACATACAAATTGCTTTCAATGTTCATCATATGGACATATAAGAAGTTGCATTAAATTGTTTGCAAATGCTTGTACTGGCGTAGATTTGTTTGGAAAAGATAATATTTCTGCTGTTAAAAATATAAAATTGCACAGCTTTTAAAGGGTATGTGATAAACTAAAGTATTTATAAAAAACAAACGTTTCTCTTCTTCTTAAAATTTCATTTTAAAACCGCAAATTTTTTATTGTTTTTTGTTGTTGTTGTTGTTGTTGTTTGCTTATTAAAATAAATTTTTCATTTCATTCATCACTGTGGAAAAAACTCTTTAAACACACATCTAAATCAGCTTATTTTCTTTAACGTTATTTTCCTTATTTCATTCTATGCTTTATATTCTAAATTAATTACACATTTTATAGCCAACTCTAGTTCATTCATTTACTCATGTAGCATTTAAAAATGTAAAGCATATATATAAACACATTATATATGTATAATAGAAAACAATTACTTAGGGAGAGTTTAAACAATTTACAGGCAATGTTTTTAAAACACAAGCATACATATAAAGCCAATCTCTTTAAAATATATGAATAATAACAGTATGTATAAATTTAGTTAACTTTCTAAAATTTATGAAAAAAGAAACAATAATGGATTCATTCATTCATTCATTCATTTCTTGAAATATTGAACGCTTGTTCTTCTTACACAAATATATTCTCTTAACATTAGTTTCAAGTTTTTTACTATACAAATGTAGTGGAGAGGGTCAATTACTGCATTCGATATTGAATTAAATTTATTTATAAACTGTCATAAATTTCTAAAAGTTTACTCGTTTCTCTGCAAAAATAACTCATTGCATGGAAAAGCATTAAAGATGTAATATCAAATTTTATATGCAAATTTCGATTTCCTTCTGCTCAAACATATACGAACACCATGCTAAAATCAGGGGTTCACATGTCAACAAAAATCTACCTTTTGAACTAACAAATGGACTTTTTTTTATTAATGCTTCTAAGACTTTCTTATACTAACTCTAAATAATAACTAAATTAATCCTAAATGGGGAATCTTGAATTTGATTGTTTTTAGGTGTTCATGTTAAGTTTTGGGTTTTGGTGTGTTCTGACATATATTGTAAAATTTTATGGCCAAAATTTTTGTAGAACATTTCAACCTTGCCACACCCCTTTTTCGATTTGTTAGAATAAAGGCGCAGAACGCAGTTTTGTGGGGGAGTGAGAGGGTTAATATAGTCTACGAAAATACTTGTCGTGATATTTTTATAGTCTCCTCTACCAAAATCAATCGTCAGAACCCCGTAATTTTTTTTCGTGTTGAACAGTGTATTTTTTTCTGTGTTCGAAACAAATATGAGTTTTAGAAAACCAAAACAAATAATAATTTATAAACCGAAAGACAGGGGTGTATGAATTAAAACTTAAATGCCGCGCTCTCTCAGTTTTTTCGGCACCATGAATAATGACCCCAAAGAAAAATGACCCCAACGCATAAAATGAAAAATGGCCCCATTTTTGGGGCAATCTTTCAAAATGAAAAATCGCCCCAATAATCATTGTGAAATTTGGCCCCAAATATAAACAAAAATAAACAAAGTTTGAAGAAAGAAAAATAATCTTAAAAAAAGGTCTTAAATTTTTTTAATACAGTTTTTATTCCATGAAAAAAAAGGTAATTATATTAATTAAACCCTTTTAAAGTGTCTTGTACTTTTGATCTTCAGTAAGGACAACTAAAGCTGTCCACGTTATCTGCAATACCGTGTGCTTTCTGTTTAAGCACGCATACATTGAAAACTTTTAAATGTTTACAGGGAATGAAAACAATATCATGAATCTTTTCTGCACACACGAAATAGTCGCTGCGTCCAGGTTTTAGATTAAGTAATGCTTCTTCTTCAGATCTCTCCTTGTTCAATTCCTCATTATCAAATATGTTCTCTTGCGGAATCATATCTACCATTATATTGTTTGGACCATACGCTATTCTACTGAGGAATATGGAGGCATTGATTTTTACGTTCTTGAAGAGATATCTTGCTTCTTCGATTTTATTGTTTCGAATAAAGACAAAAAATATAGGAAATACTTATATGTTACATGAAAGTTATAAATGATAATTTATTATGTATTTGAGATCGCTTAGTTTGTATTGATAACACAGGTTTACAAACTATTAATTTGGAAAAATACCAAGAACGCCACATGCCTACATTAATTAATTGGGACCTCCTGAGCACGAAAAACGCTTTTATTATTTTTTTCTAAGTACAGTTTTTTAGATAACGGTACTTTTGTGTTTTTCGGTGTATGGTCAAACTCAAACCCTTATGGAGTCCAAGCGATGACACCTATTTGAATATTTTTCCACGAACTTGTGCTCCGAAAGGGATGAACAAGGTGAAATATTTCACCAGGAAATGGAAGAAATTGAGAGACGTTACAAAGGCTGGTGGGATGAACAAATGATGGCGGACTAATGATGGTTCTTCATTCGCGAAGATCCATCCGAAAAAAAACGCAAAAATTCAAGTCGCTCGTCATTTTAATTTAAATTTTTTGAATTTACGCCGAATATGCTGTGTGAGCAATGAAAATGCAAATATTGTCGTTCCACAAAATCCTTAATAAAAACTTTATTTTTCATCAGATTTTTTTGAAAATAAACTTTAGATATTGGTAACTAAATAGACTATTTGGTAAAAAAATAAAACATTCCAGATCTTCAATATAACGTAGAAAAAAATTTAAATGAAAATGAAAAATTTTGAAAAAAACGTAAAAAATAGGAAAATTTTGAAATTTGAGGTGCCATATCTCAGCCATTTCTTATCAGATAGAATTTTCCAGCATATCGACGGAAAAGGCATTCAATTACCTTTTCATTGATATACCACTTATCTCGATCGGATTTTGGATCGATCGGTTGGACTCCACAAGGGTTTGAGTGGGGCCATACACCGAAAAACACAAAAGTACCGTTATCTAAAAAAAAAAAAAAAAAAAAAAAACTGTACTTAGAAAAAAATAATAAAAGCGTTTTTCATGCCAGTGTAATAGAAGTTAATTTTTGGAATTTGGAGGATAGGTGGCTCCGTAATAAAAGAAATGATTTAAAGAAATTGTACGATAGCAGGGAAAACTTTATTTTATTTTTATTCGCGTTATGAAATGAGGCCCCAAGAAATTTGGCCCCAAACTGAATAATTAATAATGGCCCCTAAAATTAAAGGGAAATAATTGGGGCGTATTTTCATCTGGTCCCAAAAAACAGAAATGAAGAATGACCTTAAAAGTTTGGGGTCAAGTTTCATTTTTTATGTATGGTGTGGAATTGCGTTATGAAATGTAGCCCGAATTTTAGAAATGAAAGATGGCCCCAGTTTGCATTATGTTGAATTTGGGGCCAAATTTCATTTTCATTAAATTCGGTTTTTTAAGAAAACAAAAATCCTTATAACGGTATTGGTTTATGATTGTTTTGATTTAGTTGAATTTTTAACATTATTTAATAGAAAAGAATTAGTTTGCTGGTATTATATTTATTAAATCAAAAAAATGATTTTTAAAAAGAAATCTAGCTATAAAGATATTGTGAAATATGTTTGCTGGAATAATTCATGTAAAACTAGGATTATTTATTTATATTTTGATGTTACAGATTTATCCAGTGTTTTATGTATTAATGGAAAAGAAATCAAAATCGCGCGATTTTGGTAAACATTTTCAGATAGGTTTTCGTATTTAAAGAACAAATATAATTCTAAACAGGTTTGATTATTATCAAGCTCTAAGACGCAATGTCATGAAAAACTATTCGCTTTTAAATATTATAATTTTTTGCGCCACAGGGATATATAAAGAATATGATATGTTTCTATATTACTATATCCACAACCTAGGAGCATAACCTCAAGATGGCTTGCGTCGTTGATCCAAATTTTTAGTCTGAGGATTTAAAAAAAAACAATCAACTTTTCTATCTGCTTAGATTCTGAATCTTCTACTTAATATAATCCAATGATTTTCTTTTCGGAAAAAAATTTTGATGATTACTTGAATTACATGTTTAAATTATCTACGAATTATAAAACATTCCTTAGTTAAGAATTTTGCGTTTTATAACAAAACAAATTTTATCACAAATATGTCTGGGATTCAAACTCAGGTCATTAAACTATATAAGCATGCTTCTCACAATGCCCTGTAACCAACACTGCTATATTCGTATATGTCACCGATATTGACTAATGTAGATAAAATGGAATGATGGTGAGAAAAAGGATGATATTTTTGCATATCTGGAGAACGGTTAAAGGTAATTTGGTCTAGACAGAAAGTACACAAAACGAGTGAAGATGGTACTTCCCATTCAACCTAAATAATGATTTCTGTATGTATTGAGAACGGTTAAAGTTCACTACTTTTTTTTTTTTGGTTATGTCTGGCAAAGCAGGCACAGGGTTTGCTAGTAAGCTTGCTATCTATTTAAATACTTTTTTATCGTATGAAATTTAATAGCCTAAGATCCTAATACTGGTATTCTTATGAGAATTAACATCCGTTAAGAATACCAGTATTAGGATCTTAGGCTATTAAATTTCATACGATAAGTATAATAAAGATCCATTAAAATATTCGAATTTAGTTCGAAAATGTAGAATAATTATAAATACTTTTTTATTATTTTAATGAATTTTGTATTAAATTTGTTAGCCCTAAATTTATTATTATAAGCCAGGTTTTTTAAATAAAAGTTTTACTCATTACATTATCCTTTACATGATGTAACATTGCAGATATTTCTTTGAGATTTTATTTTAGTTTTAGTTTATGGTTTGGGATATATTTACTTCTCTTTTCTTTTTTTGCATGCAAATAAAATTTTATTTTCTTTATCTAGATTTGTTTTTTATATCACTTTTTTAACCAGCTATATATCAAGTTGAATATTCGTCTGAATTCATACATAAAATTTATTATTTTCGCAAAGTGCTTAAGAACATTCTTATAAAATTTATCTTTTGCTATTTTCTTAAGATATGGAAACTTCAAAGTTAAATTTTGTGGTACATCGCCATTGTTGTATGTACAACAATTTTACCCTTCATCAATAAGAATCCTATTTACGAGTTTATCTTTCCTTTTTTATGTGTTTGTGGTTTTAAGTTTACAACGTGCTTTTTGTTTTCATTTCATTTTGATTCGTTAGTGGGGTATTTCAATCTTATGGAAATGATTCACTACGACAGTGAAATGTTATTTTATCTTTAAGTTTTTGTTTTTTGCTTTTATCTTTATACCACTATAAGCGTAAGAGTAGTTGTGTTTTGGTGTGAGTCTTTTTGTATTCATTAAACAATTTTCAATGTTATTCCAGCAAAAATATTTCAGCTTTTTATAATTATTTTGCAGAATATTATGTCTGCAGTAATGTTTAGAAAATTCTTAAGTCGACATATGCTTCAAATAATTTAGAATTTTGTGTGCCCCTAAAAGTATTACCCGTGTTGACTAATAAATTTAATATTATTTTGAAAAATTATGAATTTTTTGCATAACATTATAATAATTAAATTTATAGAAATTTGGAAATATTTCGAAATAACATTTCATGACTTGAGCTGTTTTTCCATACTTACACAGATTTGGATGGGTATGAAACTCAATAAGTTCGTTTTGTTTTCTTTTTTTCTACTTTTGTGTTCTTTTGCTTGAAGGATTTATGAGAATTTTTGTAACAGCTATTAATCCGAATTTTTATCATTCTTATCAAAAGAATAGCACAATAGAAAGGTAAAGCATATTTGAATTGAGTGTTTGGAGTAGCTTAATTAGTAATGCTTTAAATAGAAAATATGTAATTTTTATTATGTTTTTTTTTTTTGTTTGTGTGTTTATTATCTAAAAATTAGAGTTCGAATCCAAATAAGAAAGTCGATCATGTTTTTACTTAATTTTTGTTACGTCATAAAACGCCTTTATTAAATAAAATCAGGCGTAAATATTAATTATATTTGCAATAATTTCCCCTATTAATCATTATAAAAATATAAATAGAGGTCAATGAAAATGTTATCATATTGGATTTAACTCGAATAGATTACACAGATATAAGTGTCATTTCTGTAAAGAATTCAGCAACAAGCAGACTTTATTAATAATACCAAGTAAGCTAGATATCCATTTTGAGAGACAAGATTCATGAAGATTCTTAATTAATCGATCGCATTATTTGAGTTTACAAGACTTAGCTTCGAAAGTTGTTTCTGTTTATTGCGGTGTCCTGTATATTTAGTTAACTTGAAACGTTTTAGACGTCAAGAAGAGGTCATGTTTTTTAATTTGTAGGATTTTTGTGATTTGATAACGTTGAATTTGACTAAAACTAAATCTATGAAGTTTAGGAGAAAATGTGGGAACTTGTGGCGACGTTATGGTCTACCTGTAGGTCTACCATGTAAATCGATTTGAAAAGCAAAAGCATTCGCATGTAGATTTCGAATCGAAAGTAAATTTTTGTTCGATCAAAACGGAGGCAAATTTGTACACAAACTATTGAGTTGCAGTTGAAGTGCACTTTTACTGAATTAGAATGAATTAAAATCGTTGTAATATTCTTCATATTTTATAAATTTCGGTGTGGCGACCTAGTCAACCAGTTATTTGACAACTCATATCTTAATTGTCCTCTGGCCAAGTTCGGGAAAATCTATGATTTTGAGAAGCAGTTTAAAATTGAACTGAGTAGTAAGAGTGAATGGAGCAGCATAGAGGCTGCATACACTTTTAGAGAGAGGACTATCCGATGGTATACTGATGTCTCAAAGACAGAAAGCGGCACAGGAGCGGGGGAATTTTGACCTGAGACGAAATATTCTGAGCCCTTGGGTAAACTCGCTAGAATTTTGCAGACGCATTGAAATTCGCGTTCAATTTAACCTGAAAAAAGGGTACAAAGGGCTACCATTGGCTCTTATGACATCGACTAGTAAGGGACTGTCTGGTGTCCCCTGTCCCAGGATGCTATCTCCCTGTCCATGCGGACATTCAGGGGAATGAAATGCCAAATGAATTTTCTAGGAAGGAAGCAGCTATGCCATTGATGGGGCCAGTAACTTTTTGTGGAATAGGAAGGAGAGTTTAGAAAAGCATACTTAGGCCTTAAACTTTCCAAAATTTAGCTCAGTAACTATAATAAGAGAAGATTAAAATCGTCCATCGGATTCTTTAGGAATAATCTGAGAATACTGAGAATACTGCTTTTAGCCGGGCACTGCAGACTCACTGGCACTTAAATAAGATAGAAATCATTTCGAGCGGTATATGCAGATTCTGTGATGAGGCGATCGATGTACAGTAGGAAGAGGTAACTACCAGTTATCAGATAGAAAATTCTCAGGGCTGGCACCGGCCGACATTTTAAGGCTGTATAATAGATATACAGGTCGGAGTACTTTAGTACCTCAAATATGAATGAATGAATAAAAATATAAGAACTCAACAACATAAAATTATTTTTGGTCTCTTGTTAGTCTGATTAAATAATGAAAATTTTTAAAATATCTTTTTCCAGCACTTGACTAAAATGAGAAAATTTACCAAAATTTCAAAAAATAAAAACTATTACAACCCTGTTTTAGCTGAACACTAAGTCCTGTGTCGAAGGGTGGGTTCCAGCATCAAATTGGACAGGATACATATCTTAGCATATCTCAACAAGCAGTGTCGAGATCTTTATTGGAGTTATGTAATTTCATTGAAAGACTGATTTATTCCATTTATATTGTTTTGAAAAAGTCAAAGGGAAAGTAAAGCGAGGCAACAAGACAAATTTGTAATACATACCGGTTATAGTTAAAGCAATAGATTCGCATATCATATGACCAAAAATTAATGAGTATATATACTTTACTCGAAAGTTAAAAAACATCATAAATGGGTTTCAATTACCTTTTGCTAAGTTTTTATGTTCGGAAATCGGCTTTGAGTTATTTTTCTGGATGCATGACATGCGCCAATAAAAATTTATCAAGAACAATGTAATTTCGGTCTTTTCAATTCCAATTTTCAAAATCAATTGAAAATAATTATTGAGAAAAGAAATTTGTTCTTTATTAATTTATAGGTGAAGCAGACTATACTTCCTTAACTTCGATGGTCTAACTGCTTTACAACATTTTATGAAATTCTCTTAAAACAAGCCTAGAATTAATTTGATTTCACAATGTAGTTCACATTAGCTATAGATAACAAGTCAATTTGGTATAGAGTGTTGTTAATTTGTTATAAATAAATACGAATAATTTTCTTCATAAAAAGCTTTAGTGCAAAACCAGTTTTCTTAAAATATTTTACAACACTTTTATTTTTTAATCATTAATAGTACTTCTCTAATTAATATAAATTAGAAAAACTGAAACAATTATAAGGTTTCTAAAGTTGTTTGCGAAAGGTATTCTCTCGATGTTTAGCAAATGTGATGCTGGTGGTTTGTTGCGTGCACAAACATAAATCAACATATAGATGAACAATGAAAATTGTTTTGAACAAAAGAATCAAAATAAAAAAAAGTTTTGTTAAAACAAAAAGAGTGAGTTTTTTTTTTTTTGCTTTGTTTACTCTTGCAACCATAAAAAGTATATTTCATTTTATTATAAACAGCGCACAGACCTTTTATATATACTCGTCTATATACAGATGTACCTTTGAAGCACACACAAACTCAAGTATTCATATACTCTGACGCATTTTTTATGTTTCTATGCAACTTAACCTAAAACAATAACAACTATTAAACTATAGAAAAGCAACCTATAAAATGCTCATACCTGTATACATACCTATGTATGTCTGTATGTACATATGTACATGCATTTGTACACATGTGCCCAAAAAAACAAACAAATGCCGCTGTTTAGTTTTTCATTTTTATGTTTTACTCACCACTACTCTTTATTTTTTTTTTTCTAGAAATTTTATACAAACACGAGTAGTTTTGTACACGCCTATAAATATATAGTACATATATTTTTAAATATATATATGTAAAATCTAACTTGTTTTCTTATATAGAACTTGACATATTTACGTATTATTAAGTATGTTACTAGCAGTATTGCCATTTTGGTTATTTTTGACCAAAAGTTTGTTCATTTTGCATCAGTCTATGAATATGCATTTTTCTTTTAACCCTATTCTTAATAACATGAGCCTGTAAACCACATTGTGATGTAAAAAAGATAATTTTTAACATATAACAACCAAATTTGATGACATTATTTTAGATATTTCCATATTCTAGATATTGAAATATAAAATTGTTACATTAGGTACTGGCATAAGTCTTAGAGGGAGAAAGAACTTAGTACTCGTCAAATACAGAAAAGATCAAGAAATAAATTCCAACGTCCTACAATTACAACAGGAACAATTACAGCAAGTTCGAAAACATCAAAGTATGCCAAAATAAATGCAGAGATGCTATTTGTGTGATACACATAATAAAAATTGTTTTATAAAGCAATCCTGTCAAAAATGTAACAAAATTGTCTGCATAAACATTCTTTTAAAGTTTTATTATATAGGCTTAGAAGCTTATACTTGTACGTCAGTGAGAATAGGGTTTTTTTTTTTTATTTTGAGACTAATACTCAGGGGTAAACCCCTACTAAATGCATTGCATTGTATTGCCATTTTTTGGAAAGGACAGTACGTTTATGACAGAACATACATTTTTGTTTTTTCTTATGTTACTATTAAGCGCCTTATGAATGAGACAAATTGCTGTGAATTGATCATTCAAAGGCCAGTGTTATACCTTCACTCTTGAGTGATCAATACAGAAATTGCCTCATGGTTGCATGTTGATTGTGTTGTGATGAGTGTCTTCGCTAAGTAGGTTTAGGATGTTATCTACTATTTCCCAATAGGTAGCGCTTTTCTCCTAATCATTCATTAGTTAAGGAATAGAGTGGAATGACGGGGAGCAGTTTCTTTGAAGATCGTCTTTTTGGAGGGGGGGACCTCTTATTTTTAAATTATAATTTTGAAAAAACCGTAATCTAACTTTTTCATATTTCACCTTTGCTAAAATTTTAACCTGGGTCATAGAAGTTTTCGTGAGAGCGCTCTAACCGCTATACCACGACCCCCCCCCTTCACGTGTTAGTTAGTGTGTATGTTAATTATTAATACTGTTAATATATAGAGTTGATTTCATGCGAACACTGAAGCAATAAATAAATGCAAAATATTGAAAAAATATTATTATATATATAAAACTGTCTTTTAAACTCGATTGGCAAAAAATTTAGTTGTTACTACGAAACTATTTTCCTGGTATTCTTTTGCATTCTATTTCCTGACTCTTATTTGTTGTTATTGATTTATTTATGAAAACTGCAAGTCTATGGCAACTCTAATTGTTAGACAAATTTAAATTTAGAATGGTATGAGTATGAAGGGGTTCGTATATTTTAAGAGCAACTAAAAACAAACACAATAAATGTCAAAACTTTTAACAGCACAATGGGGCACAATTAAGCGTTAAGCTTTATTTATTTGTTGCAATAAATAATCCTTAGCAATATTCTCACACCTACACATGTACAAAAGTAAATATCTTCCTTTATCTTGCTACATATACTTTTACACAACACAACTAAACTAATACTTCAAATAAATTTCTTATAGAATTTACATATACAACTACATATAAAAGAAAAAATTTTCTTATGTGTACTTTCATAAAAGTGAAAGCCTGTGAAAAATTTAATCCTTATAAAATGGAGTAAGACAAAACTAAAAAAACCAGTATAAATATATTTATTTTAGCTTTCATTAATTCTGGAATTAATTTGCTCTGAAGCGATGTATGGGTATATGAATATTATTAGAAACGATAAGTCTCGATGAAAACAATCAATAGTTTTATGATACAAGATTTGGCCAATAGACATGATAGGCATGAAGTCAAACGTTTTCCTGATACTTTGATGACAGTTTGGTTTAATTTATGACCACATATTCCATTATTTTAAGACAATGGTCTCAAATGGATCATTTGTGTTTGGTGTAGAGTACATACATACATATATAGTTGGCCATTACAAACCTGTTTTAGAGTTACGGCCTAGCTTCTCGCAGCACTCATGTTGTATGTGCTAATTTTTACGCATTAATACCGGGATCTACAGTTTAAAGTCGATTTCGAACGTCGAAGGAAATAGTTTTTAAAATTTCTTTTTTTTTTAAGATGTCATACCTGCAGATTGAACCCGGATCTCTTGTCTAGTAAGGTAACACACTAACCACTAGACTACAGCGACTACAGATATTTATAACCACTATTTACTAAAATGCTTTAAATTAAAGGTTTTCCCGATACTTTGATGACAGTTTTCTTTAATTTATGACCATATATTCTGTTATATTAAGCCAATGGCCTCAAAGGTATCATTTGTGTTTGGTGTAGAGTTACCGACACCAATACCTTTTAAAAAATGGAACCATTTATATCTCAAAGTATTTAGCTTTAAGGCTATTAAAGGTTGATTTTTTCTGGCTTTTTGGCCGTCTTAACTAGTTAGTATTTAGAAGATTCTCCTGACGAATCTCTTAAGCAGAGACGAAATAGCCCACAGAGACATAATTATGCCCATAAGCAATACATTTCATATTATATTGTTTTTCTATTCATTTGCTGCAGACATTTGTAGCAACCTCTGAATGGCTTGTTGTGATAGATCAGGAAAACAGAATTTGAATTTTTTTAAAAACAGAAATATTTATCTTTGTAAATTCTTTTGTTTGATTTTATATTCTAAATGGGATAAGATACTCTTTTGAATACCATTTTTGTGAAAAAGTCTCCTGTAGAGTCTCCGAAATGGCCCTAGAGACATGCTTATCCTTATAAGCAATACATTTTATGTTAAATTGTATGTCATTTTTTTAATTAATTTTTTCATTGTTTAATAATGGTGTCACTGTTGTGAGTTTAATACCTATGAAATAGAAGGATTATACTTTGATAGAAAAATAAAAATAAAAGAATTTTTGTTCCGTCAGAAACGCTTTAATTAGATCAAAGTTAACTGCAATGAATTTTTTGGTAATTACAGGAGAAATGATGTCAGTGAAGGAATAGTACACTATCCAAACTGAAAAATTATTAGAGTTCTTTGTGTTGTAATGGAATATTTTATTCTTCAATATATACTTATTAGCAGAGATATATGTATGTGCACTGATTGGTCTAGTCTAAGTAAAATAAAGAGTATTATAAAATAAAAATTATTTTAATTAATGTGGCATGAGGTGGTGTGTAGAAAAGGCCACCCACATAACATTATACTAGTAGTCACCAGTATGCAGTTGCATACAAATAAAAAAAAAAACAATCAAATAAAAACAATACTCTGCTAACTAAAGGCTATCATAGAGAACTGTACATACGCGCTTGCAAGCTAGCTAGATCGGGAGAATTAGGCCGGGTTCGTGTTCCCTGAAAAACCTATTGAGTACAAATAAAAAAAATCGCGTATGTCTAAAATGCCCTAAAATTCGACAAACAAAAAAAAAAAATAAATGAAATTCCATGAGTTCGTTCACTGGCGTAGTTCTATAGAAGCAAGATGTTATTGCCCCTGGCCTCTATACCCACCCATCCTATGGTTTTCCTAATGGCCAACATTGTTAATAAGAAAACCCCATTCGCACTAACCTACATCAGACCCAAAAAAAAAATTTCTTCTAGTTATAAAAATTCATTATTTTATATAAAATTTATTACAAAAAAATTTAATAAAAAAAATCCATGTTCTCATATTAATAATAACCTTACAATAAACAATATTTTCTTATCCTAACGTTAAGGGGTTAAACGGTTAAATTGGGAAAGAAAAAAGTTTTATTTTAGATATAATGAAAACAAAAGAAGAAAAAAAATATAAGAGAAAAAAGTATCATAATATTTAAGAGAAATTACTCTTATTAACACAGTATAATTTTTAATATAACAACAAAATATCAAATATAATCATAGAAGAGAAAAATATATTATCGCATGCAAACTTTTTTTTCTGTTATTTTTTTTTTTCTGTTTTTTTTTTTCTTTTGGTTATTTTTAAACACTTTCTTTCTTAGTAAATAAAATAATTTTTTAATTTTTTTATGAATGGCAAATGCAAACTTTGAATGAAATTATAAAAGAAATTTAAACATTAAATATAACAACAAAACAAAAGAATTTACAGTTTTACGCATCCAACGTTGCAAAAGGCCTTCAGCATGATCATTGGTCACGTGGTTTGTTTTGATGTATGTAATGTTAATGATTTTTAATATTATTATTATTAGAGTGAGCGGTACATAAAAAATTTTATTCAAGATGTTAACTAATAAATTTAACACAAAAAAAAAACATTTTTCTTTGTTTTCTTTTTCAGACTAAGTAATAGTATTGTTATTTAAAGTTTTAGTGATTAATAGGCGTAAAAAAAAGGTTTTATATATTTTTAAGAAATTTAGGTTATAGAATAAAAATTCTCAAATTTTTAGTTTTAATTTAAAATTAAGTAAAAAAAAAATATCTACATATATTGAAAATGTATTTAATATATAAGATTAGAACAATTTAATTAGGATATTTGGCTTTTGGATTAGTGCCATTATGTTCGACAGGAGGAATCAATTAGAAGAAAAATAATTTAATTTAGGGTTCAGGTAGAATTATTGTTATATATAAATTAGTAGATTAATATTACAAATTAGTTAGATTAATTTATGGCAAGTTACGAATTCGTTTTAATAATTGTAGTTCTTCCTTTCTTTTTCTTTTCTCTGTGTCCAAATTTAGTGTTTCGATTAGGTTAGGTTGTATTGGTTAAGGGTATAAATTTCTGTGGTCCAAGTAATCTTAAAATTTCTCTTCTGTGTTCAATTTCTTGGCAATTATATCCTTTACATATGGGTTGATTCAGAGCTCTCCCTGAATTATCTTCTTCCCAGCAGAGAATTTTTGCCAAACACAAAAAAAAACCCACGTGTCTGGGCCAATACTTGGTCCCAGAACACGTGTGTCGTACGGTACACCTGTAGCTGTGTTCTTTTCTTTATTTCCTAACGGGACAAAAAAAAAATAGGTTTCTAACCTATTCCAGAAAATTATGCAAAAAGCCAAATTTTCTTCTTACCTTGAATACTGCAGGTGCTTTTAAACAAAAAAAAAAAAAAAAAAAAAACTCAGTGGAATTTTACCTCCAACGAGATTCCACTTAAAACAAATGTTTCTCCTTTTTTTTCTATTTAAATTTTTTTCCTTCTTGTACCAATTAGTACAGTCAACACGGCCTTTATTTTTAGCACCTTTTTTTTAAATTTACAAACTCCTTAAACTTAAAAAACTTCTGCACAGCTTGACGATCAAAATGAAAAGAATGATTTCCAAAAAAATTAAACACCTCATACTCTCAAAAATAATATTTGCTACGGTTTGCATTAATATATTGATACTATTCTAACATATGCTTTTTTTACAATTGTCGCACCCGTTTACAGACAGATTTAAATAATTACATTGTAGTTAATTAAAACGAAAGAGAAAAAAGTAAAGAAGAAGTAATTAAAACCAGTATTATTTTAAAGCTGCCAGAGATGGAACGTTACTTTAATCAGATAAGGGTCGTACTTTAACAGAGAAATTTATCTCTTTCAGCACGAATTAATAAAAGTATTATTTTATAAAAAAAACGAAAAGAATGAGTTGCTATTATTTTTTTTTCGCATTTTAGTAAAAGACAAATAAATAAATATTCTGTCGTTACAAGGTCTTGTACATATTCAAAACTAAAATCAACTATTTAAGTCACACATAAATAAAATTTTTAGAAAATTTCAAAAAGGAAAGAAAATATCCCTATATAGTACATACAAGGTGCATTAGGCTACATTATTCGTACATCTTTTTTGAATAAGAATTAAATTCCACTATCCTTGAACCTAAAACTTTATGTTTTTAAAATTGTATTATAGTCCTTATAGTCCTATTAGAAGGAGTTTATGAAAAGTTTGAAAATGACAACGCAAGACGGAAATATTACTGAAATGACATTATTTTGTTATGAGAAAGAATTTCTAAAATAGGGCCCTACTAGCTACGAGTTAGATGGTACATTTTATCAATTTAATTTCTGACCACTTTTTTTTAATAAATCATACCGAAAGGTGTCAATGGTGATTTGAATACTGGCTTCCAAAGCTTCAAAAAGACTCCGCAATGAATAGTTTTTTTCATTTTAAATTCGGAGATCACCCCCACTAAAGCAATATAGTGTGTTGGTCTCTGTTATGAGAGGAGGAAAGTCGTATTTATGTTTATTTGATTTATACTTTTCAAGACTGTAAAGGACAGAGAACATTTTAACGAGTACCTTGTTTAAAAACAAAACCTTCTGCTAGAGAACATAGCATCTCTTTAATGTCTTTTGGAATTCTCTCGACTATCAACTACAAAAATGTATGCTCTCATGAGAGATAGGAGTAGTTCGTCAAACTGTCAATTATTTGGGATTACTGATATAGTAGTATTGAGAAAAGAACAAAACGTACGCCACATATCGCCTATGATTCACTTTTCGCCACTTATAAGCACCTACTCTTTTTCCAGTGTTCAGTCGGGTAGCACCAAAATAGACTTGAGAGTTATATTATATTTTGGATTGGATAAAAGTCTTGTAAATATTAAGAAGGCCAATAGGAGTGAATTATTTCTGCCACTGTTCCAAAAAAGAAAATTGCTTGAATTTTAGTTTAGACAAGGTATTTGTATTGATTTCACGTTTACGGTATTATAAATGCAATCGCATGTTTGCATGGTAAAAGGAAAGAAAATATCCCTATATAGTACATACAAGGTGCATTAGGCTACATTATTCGTACATCTTTTTTGAATAAGAATTAAATTCCACTATCCTTGAACCTAAAACTTTATGTTTTTAAAATTGTATTATAGTCCTTATAGTCCTATTAGAAGGAGTTTATGAAAAGTTTGAAAATGACAACGCAAGACGGAAATATTACTGAAATGACATTATTTTGTTATGAGAAAGAATTTCTAAAATAGGGCCCTACTAGCTACGAGTTAGATGGTACATTTTATCAATTTAATTTCTGACCACTTTTTTTTAATAAATCATACCGAAAGGTGTCAATGGTGATTTGAATACTGGCTTCCAAAGCTTCAAAAAGACTCCGCAATGAATAGTTTTTTTCATTTTAAATTCGGAGATCACCCCCACTAAAGCAATATAGTGTGTTGGTCTCTGTTATGAGAGGAGGAAAGTCGTATTTATGTTTATTTGATTTATACTTTTTAATACTGTAAAGGACAGAGAACATTTTCACGAGTACCTTGTTTAAAAACAAATCCTTCTACTAGAGAACAAAGCATCTCTTTAATGTCTTTTGGAATTCTCTCGACTATCAACTACAAAAATGAGAGATAGGAGTAGTTCGTCAAACTGTCAATTATTTGGGATTACTGATATAGTAGTATTGAGAAAAGAACAAAACGTACGCCACATATCGCCTATGATTCACTTTTCGCCACTTATAAGCACCTACTCTTTTTCCAGTGTTCAGTCGGGTAGCACCAAAATAGACTTGAGAGTTATATTATATTTTGGATTGGATAAAAGTCTTGTAAATATTAAGAAGGCCAATAGGAGTGAATTATTTCTGCCACTGTTCCAAAAAAGAAAATTGCTTGAATTTTAGTTTAGACAAGGTATTTGTATTGATTTTACGTTTACGGTATTATAAATGCCATCGCATATTTGCACGTTTTTTTTTTTTTTTTTTTTGTTTTTTTTTTTTTTTTTTTTTTTTTTTTTTGTAGAAATGAAACAAATTCTTAATAATGTAAATTTCAAAAGATAAGACTTCAAAATTTCTTCAGTTAACATCGCATATGAAAATGAGTAAATATTTTAATAGTTTGTTGAGAATATAATATTGAATAATCTCCAAGAAACAATTTTTAATATAAACACACGTATAAAATTGCACATTCAATTTTTAAAAGCTTGCAAATGCTAATGTTTATTTAAAACTTAAATGCTATTAAATATTAGAAGTACACTCCTTTTACTAAAAGTTGTATTTTGCCAGGTTGTACAGTATTCCGTATTTAATTTTTTATACACAGAAATTTTGTAGGTGAAATTTTTCAATAAGCAATTAATGCCGCTATCACGTGTAAAATGAGCGTTAATCCAAAATAGATTTTTGTATCAAAACATTTACAAACATTTACTTTTTATGTAGATACATTTGTATGTATCATATATATGTATCTACTTCATTTAATTAATTATATGTTTCATTAAATTACTTTTGATATTTAAGAATAGATGCACATTTATACGACCCTCTTCCACTATTATTACATAATTATGATTTTGTAAGTTTAAATATTTGTTGTTACTGAAAAACGTGTCAGGTTACACATGGCAATTAAATTTTTATTATTTCAGCACCCTGTCGCTTAACATACATTCAAGTAGTACACATACATGATTATACATCTGTACAAGTATTTATGAAGGTAATACTTTTAGTAGATTATTTCCGTTTTATAACATTAAGAATTACTACTTTAATTTCTTGTAAAATTTAATAAATTTAATAATAATATAAACAATTTTCTCTGTTGTTCAAAAATGAATTTTTACTGAGTTATTGTTAAGGGTATAATCATTTGATTTAATTGATTTGCTGTACTATTGAAATTTTCGAGATGTTATCAATTAATTTAACAGACACTTTTTAAGTTATCTACGCGATAATTCGAAAGTAGAAAAAAATATTGTATTTATCTTTGCAATGTATATTAAGGGTGTTTCAAAATAATTCCCAGATGTTAATTAAATATAAAAGAGTTTTAATTAATTTTATATTATGTTATGGCTTAATTTCTTACATTACACTTCATTGGCAACGATTTTACTCGACAAACACAGTTCCCAGGGGAGATTCTCAGCCCTTGTCCAGATCCGAAAAAATAGAATAAAAACCAAAAATTTATTGAAATATAAAAGAAATAAATGAGGGTTGTTTATAGAATAACAGATGAAAAAAATATTTTCCACGGCTTTGCCCGCATATATGCACGCTTTCGTCGAATCTTCTCATAAATTTTATGCAAAATTTTGATTGAATTTTATTGTTGCAGCGTTTTGTTTTCTCTTGTAATGCACGTGTAATTGTGGACTTGTTAGCTAGACTTTCTGTTTAAATAACAATGTTACATCACATGATCTAAGTGACAAGCAAAAAAAAATATCTCATGCATAAAATGAAAAGTTTCATTAGCTATATTCCATGTAGCATAAAATTGTGGAAACAACATAGTGGGTACATCAATAGTATCCATTTTTGGTAGAAATAACTCTATGTATTATTATGTCGTGATATCGATCACCAGTAACAGTTGGTGAATGCAATTAGAATCATACTCATATTATGTCTGATTCTTATAATTGACCAGAAGACTTTACATTCTCTCGGGTGTAAGAAAGAGTAGCGATATGAGAACGATACTTGATTATTTTCAGACTATTATTTGTTAAAATCCCTTAATTTATTTGAGTAATCTTTCGTCTCTCATAAAAATAGTGAAGTGTTAGACACGTGGTTGCATTAGAAAACCATTTAAAGCTCCAACCATAAAGCAGGACTTTAATTGTGGCTTACACTTTAAATTTAACTTTTTTCCCCATCTTAATTTAATATTTCGTTTCAATGCTTCACTAATTCAAACTTCGAGGTATACACAATAGATCAGCGCGTTAAGATTATGGAAATGAGCATTCAATGGAAATGCATTTTTAAATTTTTTGGTGTCCACAATCGGCTGAATTGTGCACAATTTCTACCAAAACAACGCACTGCATGAGAAGGTGTTTACCTCTGAGTGTAGGTTAAAAAAAAAGATTGGAGTTTGTTGGACATGTAGAAATACCTCCGTATACCCATGTAATTCGTTCTGCATAAACTATTGCTGTTGTTTGCGACAGTGTGCAAGAAGAGCCATGAACCTCGACTTGTCGTCATGCCCAACAATTGAACATCTCACGAACGTCTCGGATGTGAATTTGAAATAAAGAGTTGAATTTGCATACTTACAGGATTCAATTGGCTCAAGAGCTGAATTCTACTGACCATCAAAAGCATCGTGAATACGCCGAATGTTTGCTCGAAAAGATTATTACAAAGAAAATCATCTTCGCAGTGGATACGTAAACTATGGGAAACATTTAGCAAAATGAGATATATATACAAAAAAAATAACTGTATGGTACGGTTTATGGCCTGGTAACTTCATCGAGCGGGATTACTTCAAAAACAATGTGTGTGAAGCAATTATCAATTAACTGCCAAAATAAATTGATAAAATATTTTTTTTATTTAAAGAAACCCTTTCAAGAACTCAGTAAAACTCAGTTTTAGTTGTTCGTTATATTATAATAACTGAGAGTCCCTTAGTTATCTAGTAGTAGGTAGTGTGCCGGACTGTCTTTGCGAAGGTTTTAGAGTCGATTATAACAACAGACACTGATTATGATCTCTATCATTTCGCTCGAATAAGTTATAATATTAAAAATGTATTATTATTAAAGAGAAACATTTTGCCAAAATCTTATTAAGTTCCCTTTTTAAAGCAATTTAATTCCTTTTATTATTTTGAAAATATTCATTCATACTCCTATAAGAATTCTATCTTCATTAAATATTGAGTTTTTTATGTGACACAACTAAACAGTTGTTTATTTAATGTCGTCCTAAATAAGCGCATTCTAGCATTTTTACATACTTTTCTTTTACTATAAAATATGTATTAAAGTGTAAAATAAAACACGTGTAACTATTACATTAATCTACATTCCATTTAATAAATTGTTGCATAAATACATATAAATCAACGCAACTGCTAAATATTAACAAAGAATATAAAAAACCTAAAATAAAATAAAATGAAATGAAATAAAAAAAAAATGTCATGCCAAATGCATGCTGCTGTATATGCAAAGGCGTATCTGTTGTTTTCATAAAACAAAATTAGCTTTTGAGAATTAAAAAATATCTATTTTTGTATAAAAGATTGATTTAAGACTTAAGCGCTTATTAGCATCTTATGAATACTATAAAAGACAACAATTTATAGAAGACTTTCAGCAACAATTTCAAGCTAATTTCCATCTGTCCACCCACCTTTTTAAAACGCCTCTGTCTAGAAAATTTTCACATAATGTTTGCACCAACATCGTATTAGTATGGAAGAGAAAAAATATATATATTTTTAATTTATTCCTCCTGTTTCATATAGAAGTACTAATAAATATATAGACATAGAAATGCATACATGCATTTATAGTATAGCAACACTATACTTTTGAATAAACTCTTATTTAGTGATGTTTAACGTGACCAGTTAGCTTTAAAATAACGTTCGCTCTTTTTATTATTGGTTGAATTAGTTGAGCTAAAGGCCGAATAAATATTAATATATTTTTTTCTCGATATTCCGCTTTTTCCAAATATTTTCTTTCCTTTTTATATGCATATAATTTATATAAAAAATCCATATTGAGTTAAGCTTGGGATTACAAGGGCAGTACCAAATTTTCTTATACTGACTTAAAGAATAAGGGAAACACAGCAAGGAAGACCCCCTCCAAGAACACCATCTACAAAGCAACTCCTCCCAAACATTCCACTCTATTCCACCTTAACCAATGTCAACAAAAAACGAATGATCAGGAAAAAAAGCGCAACCTATATATATAATAACAGCTAAACCTGCTTAGCGAAGGCACACTCACCACACAATCAACATGCAACTATGATGCAATTGCTGTGATCATTTAGGGGTGAAGGTATAACATTGGTCTTTGAATGATCAATCCACAGCAATTTGTCTCATTCCGAAGGGGTTTACTAATAATATAAGAAAAAATATATGTATTACTGTGTTTACCTCAAAATTCTAATACAATGCCCAGCAATTATTAATTGTTTACCCTTGAGTATTGGTCTTCAATAAAAAAAATGAAAATACATCATAGGTCGGCAAAATTGATTTGCAATTGTGTTAGTGAGCATGAAAGAGAACTGCACTGAACAAATAAATGTATGAATTCATATACATATATGTATGTTATTAACTTACATATCACTAGGCGTGAACTAGGAATTTTTTTTTACGTCTGAAGTAAACATATCGGGTATATCTAATTAGGGTACGTGAAATTCAGTAGTTCTAACCGTTTTCTCAAGGAAGATCTTAAAATAATTTTAATATCTTGTTTGTTTCAAGTCACATTTATTATAATAATTTAAGAAATTTTGTGTGATTTTATTAAAAAGAAAAAAAAAAAATGCACCCAAATATCTTAAATTAATAATAATAATCTAATATATTCAGAGTTTCATAAATTTTTTTCCAATTTATCTAAAAAATAATTTTATTTTCATTTAAAATAATTAAAACATCCGATACATATGTGCACTCGTCAGCAGTTCATTGACGACTAAAACATAAAACAACATTTGTCTCGTAACATGATACATTTCTTTAAGTGTTTTTGCAAAAAAACTAATGCAAATAGAGGACAAAATGAAAGAGCGTAAGAATACATGTGAACTCTCCCGGCTGAATTCAGCTATGAAATGCCGACCTATGAAATACATTCATTAAACACGTAGAACGGAGTTAACTCAAAATTAACTCAGTAATTTGACGAATGACGAGTAAAAGTGCATCTCAAATGATTAATAATTACAGATAAAGACACTTCCTTCCTGATGGCTGCCACATTTTCATATTTCACAAAAACATACTTGATAAAAATTGTTTTGAAATAGTTTAGTTCGCTTTAAGTCACATAAATTGGAACTTAAGCATAACTTTATAACATTGCATGAAATATGTATTTATCCGTATACTCCACACAGAAAAGAATAATCCAAACAATGATGGTGAAGATAACCCAAAGAGGGGAAAAACAATTGAATCGACTAAAAGGAACACGACATGATTTTTTTTGAATTAAAAATTCAAAAAGATAAAAGAATTAATTTAGTAGAGGGGCCTCAGGAGACTATTTGAGTCAAGTATTAAATTTCTAAAAAAAAAGAGTTGGAGTAAGTAAACTGAAGTTTCAAGAATTCAAAAGTGTTGAAAAATAAATTAATTTAAATACTCTATTGCTTATTTTATTTGTAACAAAAATAAAATCTATAGTGCTTCCTATTTTCCTTAACAACAGTTTATTGTTTATTTCGTAAGAACAATTTGCTGATACCACTAACCCTTAAACTACATCAATTAGTGAATGTTGCTAAATGTAATGCTGATTTGTTATTACCTGACATCTGTTTTCACTGATTATGCTGCTACAATGTTGCTTATTATTTATCTGATAAAAGCTTCATAAACACAATTCTCATATAAAGGATATTCATTTTTGGAAACTTGCAAATGAAACCTATCAGTACAAGTACTATGCAAATGATTTATTTTATAGGGTTTTAAGCACAAAAAAAAAACAAATGCACACAACTTGAGAAAAATTACATATTGATATTTTAGAGTATTTCTTTAAATTTTGGGCTTTAGGAGCAATATCCTTTGTAATTGTTTTGATAATGTAATCAAGTAATAGAATTTTGTAAAAATGATCAATAACTGTACAAATTGATTATTCACTGGGTTGATTATGTTAGCTGTAAAATGGACTAATAGATTTGTGTTTTCAAAATGGCTCCCGAATTTATTTGTCTGTGAGTTTTATATACTCGAAACTTAAAAATAAATAAATAAAAAAAAACTCGGAGTGAAACAACAATAAATGCATTTATTCATAAACGAGATATTAAAGTGTTTCGACCTACAGGTTTTTTGTGCAGCCCTTAACTGAACCACGATTTCTCTAGTACCTCCCTCAGTTTCAGCGCTTTGACGAACTTCAAAATATAAGCCGGTGCTAACTCTGACAATCCCCTGTCTGATATTCGATAATCACCGAGGCATCTCTTTCTACTGTGCATCAGTACTGCATAATTGCCTAGTATTTGCTTTGATGACTCGATTGCCGCGCCACAGAATCTGCACATATCGCTCAAAGTGATTCCTATTCTATTTGTATTTATTTAGCATTAAATGCAAAATTGATGATATTTATGGGTAAACCAAAAATAAACTTGTTAATAAGACGGAAGAAGCATTTTAATCTTATGCATTCCAGATTGGAGTAATTTTTAAAATGTGAAAATTTTCAGATTTTCTTTATAAAAAGAATACGAAGATTACCTATTTTTACTACAAAGTATGTTTTATTTTTAAATCTTGAATATATAAGAAGAATACCTTGGAAATACCCTGTAAAAGGTTTTCTTCATGAATTGTCCTTTATGAACCTTCAAATATTTGCCCTTGTTTAATGAATTTAGAATGTCATATTTCAAAAGAGACTGTAGAGGAAGTCAAATGCATTCTGAATTGGCAAGTAGCTGAACGCTGGCCAAATTTGTTACTTATTTGATATCTGCTCTGAATTATAGATATTGATATTTTTAACAAAATTTTTTAATCAATATTTTTAAACTTTTTACTATCCTCTTGATAAAAGTTTGATTTAAACATTTCAATTTTTTATTTTCTTTATTCTTTCTTTTTGTTTATATTAAAATCAATTACGTTGATGTAATTATTAGATAAGAAAGTCACTGGAAGACGACCATACGGACGTGGGATGGACCAGGTCGGTGACTTCCTGTTATCAATTATTGTGACCAACTGGAGAAGGCGCTTAGCAGTCACACCTGGAGACTACTGCTGAGGCGGGCCCAATCCCACTGACGGATTGTAATGGCCAGCTAAATAAGTAAATATAAGAAAATATTTTTAAATAAATAAATTCTAAATTGTAAAAAAAAGTTAAAGTAAATATTTGATTAAATTATTTATTTAAAAATAAATAAACATCAATACAGTTCGTCATTTTCAGCCATTAATTTAAAGTTATTGACACCCAGGATTTTTCAATAAAATATTCTGGTTATGTTAAGTATTTGGCATACAAATATTATTCCTATTTTCTTTTTTGCTTTTCTGTTTTTATTAGCGTACCCCTTACAAATACACACTTGTTCGCATAACAACCAACACAAATTTTGTAGACCGCTAAAGTTTTGCTAAGAGCAGTACGAGTAGTGGCAACTAAAGTACATTTATAAAGAATAAAAGTATATAATTATTTGTTTAGATTTTATATACATACATATATAAGTAGTATGATACGTATGTACAGAAAGTAGCTTTAGAAAGTTATTAATAATAAATAAATGTTTGTCTTCTAAAATCAAAAATTCGAAAATGTTACTCAACGTTGTTTCTGTGAAGAAAATTTTGAAACTCGCTGAGTAATCATCATAATCTGAAAATTAAACAATGCCAACAAATAATCAAATTAAATAATTTTAAATGTATATAACAAATGGTATAATGAACAGTGTGTTGGCCTAGGAAAGTAACGTTTGTAGAAAAGAGATGATTCTAATAACAAGCAGAAATTCTCTTGGGAATCTATCTCCGCCAGACCATGTACGATGAAAGGCAAATATATGGGTTAAAGAACTTACTAGTTGTCATAAGTCATTAAGGTAACAAGTATGTAGTATAAGTAAGATGTTAACTTGTAAGTAAATTTAATTGAAGTTGTTTATTAAAACGAGATAAAGAATAACAAATTCTATAAATACATGCTTATACTGAGAAGTACAGTTTCGGTGTAATATTTAAGTTGTTCAAATGAAATGTTGCAGACGGAAAGCTGTTTATTTTGGGAAATGTTGTTTGAAAAACTACTTTTTAGTTTATTAGTCTTTCTAGAAGATTTGAAACGATGGCGTTTGTCCATAGATTTAAAAAAAATATTTTAAAAATGTAGATTTTTCATAACTGTTTTCTTTTAATTAATTCCCTGTACTTACAATGCTATTATCTGGTGGAAAAGGCTTTTTGTCTGAAAAGTAAGAATTTGTAATTATAAGGTTTTATTAGAAAACCATTGACTCTGTTATTTTCGCGCAATTTTGATTTAAATGGAATAAAATGTTTCGGTTAAGTAACAGACAGAATCGTATTCAATTAGTTTGTAATAACTTCATGTGGTTGTTACTAAGAAAGCATAACCTTGACTGAATACCATGAAAATTTGCTAAAGAAATTTCTTTTACTTCACGGACATCATTTCTCCTTTAATTACGAAAAAATATTCATTGCAGTTAACTTTGATCTTATAAAAGCGTTTCTGACGAAACAAAAATGTTTTTTCTTTTTACAAGTGAACTATTTTTGTTACTTAAATCAAAACGAAAGCTTTGAGAAGTAGGGTATAACACTAATTTAATTTTTACCATATAGACAGAACTAGTACGCTTTAGATTACTTGATATCTCTATGCATTTAAAGTCACGTCCAGTTTATTATACTGGACTAGTTTGCTAGCCTTTAATATGCAGTTTTATTTTCTAGCACACACTCTTATCTGTAACGCTGTACCGAGCATACGGTTTTTGTTACTCTTCCGGTAATTGCAATTTTATTTTGCTTTATGTTCTAATAAGAAAATTAAAAAATAAATATTTTTAAAATTTTAGCTCTAAGAAGAATAACTTTAAAAGGATTGTAAATTAATAAATGGTTTACTTTTAAATTGGGAACACATATCAAATTATATTAGAATTGTACTACAAAGTTAATCAAATATCCATTTTGGTTAAAAACATTTCATGTACAATTGAAACTGACTGACTGACTTAATTACATGCATACGAAAAACTTTAAGCAAAACCTTAATTTGTATAATTTTTTTCCTATTAATTTCTCAGTTCAAAACTAAGCTCTGACAAAAAGAAGAAATATGAAAAAAATATTTCTTTCGTCGACTATTTTTAACAGTCTTCTGGGAAAAGCTCTGAGAGTAACTGATTGCCATGAACTTCATGCTTATGTCTGTCGTTGGGAAACGACGATAAACCGTAGGTCAAGGTAGTCATGACTAAAAATTTATGCGAGAAGTTAGGCCGTATAACTAACTCATTCACATGAGAACTAAGAGCGTATTGTGCATTCATAAAAATTTATTATTGTATGCAAATTTTCGGCTGGCAACACCATCGATAATCCTTTTGGCAAGGAGTCTTATAAGTCGACAATTACCAATATCGTTTTGAACGATGTTTACACCATAGAGAACTGCTCTACGTGCATAGCTCATGCTACTTTGGATGTCCTTCACGAGCGTTTTAATGACATAGTCCCTTCTGTTAGAGGTGATAGTTGCTAGACACCCAGATTGAGTCTGGTGTCCCGTAAGTTGATTTCATGAAAACTTTTCTTGGTTCGCAGATATATACTTACAAGCCACAAACTACAGTGGTCCTCATGCTTTCGCTCCAGTACTGCATGATTTCCTGTAATATTGCATCTTTATTATACGCTGCTTATACAGAAGCCATGGTGATCATTTAAACGATGTTATAAAATGCACTTATGGCATTAATACATAGATATCTATATAAATAAAAATTAATGTTGTTCGTTGGTCATCGCATCAGTTGAGAACGGCTGGACCCCGTATTTAAGCTAGTTTTAAATAAATAAAAATTTGTGTAATTAAAATTTAAGGATAGAAAACGCCTCATGAAAAACCCTATAAAATACCTGGTTTTCAAATTGTTGTCAAAATATTTGAACATTTTGTCAAAATTTTGAAGTGCGTGTTAAAAAATAAACCGCATACATTGCAAAAACCAATAGTAGAAATAGACATAAAATGGGTCCAGCAAGAAAGCAGACTAGAGGGTTGTCCGTCTCATATCTGGAAATGATAGATAGATAAGAAGAATACATTGTACAAAATACAAGAAATGTGTTGATAATTTGTTTACCTTTTTTTAAACTGACTTTTAACATTTTATATAAAAATCACATATCGTTTTAAGTAAAAAACTGGTGACTATCTTTATTCTAACTCCTATAGCAATAAATCTCGGTTAGACTTCAGCAAAACATTGACAGCTTAAAAAATTCTACTAATAGACTGACTTGTTCTACATTATGCAAACCATCATATATTTTTGTTTTTAATCCTTTAAATATAACAATTTTTCCAAACACTATTTAAAATGTATAAACCATGCATATATAGTAGTTTATCTATGTATGTACGTTAGATAGAATATGCGTGTGTTTATTTTATACTATTGTGGATGGAAACTAAAATAAATCTCAATGGATTTTGTTGTTCAGTACTTGAGTACAAAAAAAAAAAGAAAAGAAAATACACCCATACCCTGCTAGTTAAATGAATTGGTGGTATGTGTGTTTATAGAATTTTTTTTTTTTAATTTTACCAACACCAACAACAAAATTAATATGAAGCTGAATATGTTGCTGATGATTATTATGTGGATCATAATCATCATCGTAGTCATCATGGTGTTCATTCATACAATAAGGTACAATAAACAAACTATTCAGTCTGTAATGAATAATAAATGAACTGCGAAACGTACAAATAGTGAAATTGTAACAAATTTACATAAAAATGTAGAAAAAAACACACATACACACACAGAAAAATATTCCTGAAAACAGCATGGAGAGTTGAAAAAAACAGGTACATTTTGTATGAATAAATTGTATTGTATTGTGTTGTGTATTGTTGTGTTGCATGGCTGTGGGAACTCTTACTAATGTGTGTATAGTACAGATATATGTCTATAAATGGGCGAGCAGTGAACGAGCGAATAACTGTAAGTGAATGAGTTTTGTGGCAACGTTAATGATGTTGTTGATGATGATGCTGAAGTACAATCAAATGCTAAACTAAATTGTTGTAACGAGGTAAGAAATATAAAGAAATTGGATTCGTAGGAAAATATTTTTCTCCTTTTTTTTTGCATACATACATGTTCCTTTGTAGCAGACACTCTTGAACATGTAAATACACATTAAAGAGAAAGAGGTTCAATGCAACGTAAATTGCACTGTATAATTTGAAGTGTTGTTTAGGCTTGCATCAAATTTTAATTCAATAAAAATCACATCTTGAATCCATGCAATTGATATATGTGCATATGTGTTATAAATATATACTATTCTGGAGATAAATGAAAATAAATATACCATAGCTTTACTTTTTCTATATTGTTGGTTGAGGTTAATGTTTAAATATAGAAATAAATCATTTACTTAAATGGATATTAATTGATAGATTTATACAACCTATGTTTGCTAAAAACCTTTTTAAAACAAAACTCGCTACAGCAATTTTCTCAAATAGACTATAAATAGTAGTTTTTATCGCAGAAAAAAAAATTGCGATAAAAAATCGATTTAAATTGGTTTAATATCACTTTGTGTAATTTTTTCAGTCATGGAAATGTAATCATATATGGACACCACTACGTGATAAAAGACCAAAAAACAAAACAAAAGACCCTGTCTCCCAGTTTTGCCCAAAGTCATACAATGGTTTTTAAGGGTTCTGGTTCTAAATCAATTTTTAAGCTTTGTTTATTTGCAGGTATCTGCAGGCCCGCCCATAGCTGATCGTCCAGTCCATGCCGTATCCTCTGCCAAAAGACCATCGTGCTTTGCTGTGTTTTTAGTTGATCAGAAAACAGCGAAAAACACATTTTCATTGCATGCATTGCAAAAATCCGGTATGCCAACAACTCACAAATGCAAGGTACTTCTACATTAAATGCCGTGTATAAAATTTTCTTGTATACATATTATTAATAAAATACTGTTAATAGATAACCAAGATGTATGAAAATGCATTTTTATTGTTTATTTTGTGGTTTTTCTAGCAAAAAATGCATTTATACACAGTTTTAACACATTTGTTTATGCATTTCCATACAAATCCCATGTAGGCCTGCACCGACCTGGTTATGCCGTTTATGATAAAATGTTTGTAAACCTGGATTAACCTGAACCCGGATCCACAATCGCCCTGATTTTTTGCTTATTGTGTTTGGAGATAGTTGCTCCAGGAAGTTATAGAAGGATTTGTCTCTAACATGAAAAACAAAAAAGTTATACACACGAAAAGTCTACACAGACCTGGATATACCTTCTAGGGTTAATAAAAAAAAATCTTTTTATCCCATAACCCTCCCGAAACGGGTACCCATGTATCCGATGTTCTCTAAAATAAAATAAGAAAATACAAGTTTGAATTTAAAATTGTTCAATCCCCGATATTTTAAATTTGGGTTTTTTGTAGGGCTTAAAACCCACCACTTTTATGTTGACGAACATGGTAAACTTTTTAAGGACTACGATTTAAGGATATGCACCTGGAATGTGCAAACCTTTTATACTGAAGGCGTCTCTATCCTATTGTCGGATGCTCTTACTAAATGTAGAGCTGACATCACCATCATCCAGGATGGATAGAGCAGAGTTGTACAAGGCAAGCATCATGTGACATCTGCTGTAGCTGCCATGATAACAGACGCTAATTTGGTTGCGGACTCGTAGTTAGCAAGAGACTTTGCGATCTTGTCTTAGAGTTCCCCCCGTGAGCGAAAGAATAACTAGGATCCGGATGAAATCAAAGTTTTATAATATCAGACTTATTTGCGTGCAGACCCCAACAGAAGAATGTACAAACTTCTATTCTTCAGAAGAAATGACTGTACGTAGTAATATTTCATATCATAGGTGTATATTTTATATATGAGGTTTTATAAAACATAATTTGATTATTTTGTGTCTAAAATCAAAGTGTCAAATACGCTTTTTTAAGCGAAGACTAATTTAAAAGCAGCCTTTTGTTAGAGAAAGTACTGTGAGGGTATAGTAAATTAAAAGCTAACAGAACTATTTAGTTTTAGATACGGAGATGTAAGTTAACATATACGACATCAAATTTCAAAGTCCATGCCCAAATTCTATCCAAATTATAAAACTTTTTAACAGCGTATTGTAGTATAATTAACAGTTTTATACAATGAACACAAAATAATTAAATAAATAATGTTCCAGTGCTGATGCCTTTTAATGAGTCAAAAAATAGAATCAAGTACATCTGTTTGAAATGCTCTTTGTACCAGTTGGTATACTAATGCCCGTATTAATAAAAACTATTTTAGGTTTATTGAGAACTTATTGAATAAATTTCTATGCAATACTTGTCAAATAAACTCTCAATAAACCTAAAACAGTTTTTATGAATACGGGCATAAGAGTGTAACAATTAGTTCATAGGGAAAGTCATTCTTATTTTTTTTCACAAGAAATTCTTTTTACAAAACCCTAAATAATTTTTCAGTTGTTACGTTTAAAAAAAATTATATTTATAAGAACACAAATTTGCTAGATATTTATGTTTATACTTGTATTAAAGGCAATTTCTTTTCAATAGTTTTCTTTTCATTCATACATGAGTATAACTTGTAGATCTATTATACAGCCCTCAACTTGATCGACATTCCTACAATGTTTCCATCAGTTTCGTTGCTCTGAGGAACTTTAAAATGTGAGCCGGTGCCAACCCCGAGAATTCCAATGTGTACTCCAATACTATATCGCACCCTAAATACAAAAGAGGCACAACTCAAAACACTTAAATTTTTAGGACAGACATAAAACTGTTTATGTAAAAATATTAACCCATTAACGCCCAAATGCAAACCACAAACAACTTTTAAAATTCAATATTTATTACTAGATTTAAACAAAATTTTTTAAAGTACTATAAAAGAAAAAAACCAAAAGAAATATTCTGAGTTGTGTTTTTCGAGGTGTACTAAGTTTAGTACAATGGTCGCTTATGTGTGGTATTTTGTAAAACATTTCCCCCATTGATATTTTTCAATTATGATGTACAACAGCTATGGATGTTGCATATACTCTTATTGACTGATAAAAAGCGTTTTTTGAGAAAAAACTGCATTTTATAATTTTTACTTCGAATCTAAGTTGCGGGCAGAAATGGGTTAATATCACCCAATACATTTAATGGTGATTAAACAGCAAGTATTTTATGGTATTTCAATTGAATTTTGTTTCTTTATTGTAAATACAATTTTTTAAAAATTAAGTATTCCAATCAAGTCTAGAGTAATTTTTGATAATCAATCTTACTTCGTCTTTAATAGTAAAAGTCTGTAGGAAATACAAACCCAACAGCTCACCCATAGATCCATTAATTATATTTGAAAATTCAATTGAAATAAAATAGTTTATATTGAATTAAATGATTTTCAAAGGAACTGAATAAAAATTTTAAATTCTTTTTAGTTCTAGTGCCATGATATTTGTGTAAACTTTTAAGAAAAATTTTACGTATAAAAGCTTTTTAAAAACTCCCTACAAAACCTATACAGTTGTATCCTATCTAAGGCATATTATTCCGATTGTCTTATGACTACTGTGTTAATTATTACCACTGCAGTAATTATTTTGCGATTACCAATACAAGGTTTTATTTTTCTCTTTTTTACAATACTTCTTTAACAATTATTTGCAATGGCATAGAGCATGGCTTAAACAAACGAGCTACAGAAATACATTATTGCGGTAAAATATTTAAAGACAAGAAAAAATGAACAACTTTCAATAAACTTTTGTTCTTGGTTATTTTTTTTTTTTTTGTTTTATTTTTGTTTCTTACTTTTTGTTTTGTTGTCTTTAATTTTTTGTTTACTTATATTAAGTTTTTTTTGTTGCTTTTTTCAGCTTTCATTGTCTGTATCCTCTTTTCTTCGAACCAGTTAACTTATTCGTGGTTTAGCCATGTTTGTTTCTCTACCAGTCTCCTTATGGGTTTGTATGAGTATGTAGTTTCCTAAACTTTTAACGTTAAATGGATTTCCCGTTGTAGTTTCTTCATTGTATTTTTTATTTTTGTAGTTTTTTATATCCTTGTTCCAGGCGCCATAATGTCTAGACAAGCATACATTCATTGGCTGCTTGTTGATGTTTGCCTTAATGTCTTATTTTTTTAAAGTTATTACTGTTTGTATTTCATTTTAGTCTGTTTTGCTTGTCATACATACATATAAAAGTATTTTGTTCGCTAGAATTGAAGTTCTATAATAAAATTTTAGTTACTTAATATAATTAGTAAGGAAATTAAACTTAACGAGTTAAGGTCTCAAATGAAATACCGTAAAAAGTCTCAATACATGAAACAAATAAATGAAAAATAATGTATTTTATGTTTCTTTTTTGTGTTCTGAGGAACAGTGCGGTGTTAAATTATAACGAAGCCTAGAGACATAACAGAGAGGTGCTGATAATATTTATGTAAGGTGTTATATGTTACAATTTTTAGGCTCTTTGAAAGTAATTGCATACATTAAGAAAATATTTAGTTTCAAAACTGTACTCAAAACATTTTTCATTTATTTTTATAGAAATATGTGTTAAATGAGATGAGAGGGTGTTACTAAAATATATTCATTAGCTTGAAATATCCGATTTCGAATCAAAAATTATATATGTTTTGCATTAGAGGGCCTCTAGTTGCCACACTATAGCATTAAACAAGCAAGCAGCATATGCAGCCGACAATATTTGCTGCCATGCTCTCGGTTACATAAATATTTTGAAGTCAGCAACTGCAAAACAATAAAAAAAAAAAACAAATAAAAAAATAAGAATGTTGTTAAAGTATGTACTTCAGTGATACTACTTTCAAATGTACGAAATCTCATAAAAAAATCGCTTTATAAATTAATTTATTTATATATTATTGGTATTAAAAAACTTTACAAAACTCATTAGCAAACTAAATTTCTTGCTTATTTAACACATACTCTTTAAAAGAAATTTAAAATTTTGCTCTAATTTGAAATTATTTGGCAATGTATATAAAACCCTTGGAAAATAAATATTTTTGTATCGTCGTTTATATTCCCCGTTGAATTCTGAAATGTTGTGTATTTCTCCATTGGTACGGCTACATATTTGAAACATAAATCATCTGATCGTTCGGTGCATCAAACATTTGCATATTTCTTATAAAATCTTAAATTTAATTAAATAAATACCGACTTGTAATGCGAAAAGTTTCTGATTGTTATTATCTTTATTAATAAATACATTTTTATTTTATTTACAACTATTGGTTAGGTCGTATTTATTTAACAGTTTATTTTGTATTAACATCACTAATAATTTTTGCTGTCTCAAAAAATAGAAATTATTCTAAGTTGGGCAGCAGCATCAAAGGTTTTTGTCTAGGGTTTTGCTATGCTGCCTTTAAAATAATCGTTTACATATAAACGGGTGTAAATTTTCTTCCTGCTGCTTGCTGTAAATTCAAAACGAAAGTTAAATGTTTAATGTCAAGTCTTTCTAAAACTTTATTCAGTAATGTAATATCACACAACTTCAGGATTTCCATTAAAAAGCTTATAAGTTTGATAAGAATAGTTAAATTTGTTATCATAAATTAAAACCTAAAATATAAAACTGTAGATACATCTACTAATAAGTGATTTAGAGATTCATAAAATATACTTATCAGGCCTGAAAAATCTACAAATTGTTGTTTGTAGTTGTTTTTTTTTTATAAAAATATGTATATTTAAAAGAATTCTGATTAAATAATTTTTTGAATAAAAATACTTTATAATTATCAATACATATTTTGCTAGTTCTCATGTAGATTCATGACAAAAACTATATAATGTATTATTTTGTTATATATCCCTTCAAATAAGAAATTAAGCTTTTAATCCCAGTTTAAATTTTAATATAGTATTTTATTTAATTCGTGGCATTTTGCTTAATTTTATTTTAATATTTAATTTTTTTATTTTTTGTACTTAATTTATTTAATATTTTGTTTTAATTTTTTGATTAATATTAATAGTACTCATACGCACTAGGAAAAATAATAGTAACCCTCAAAAGTATGTTACAAAATATACATTTGCTATTAATTCCAATTACATATCACTCATACGCTCTGAATAAGACTATCATAATACGAAAAGAGTATGCACATGTTTTTTTTTAATATAATGTCGATCAGGAATGGAAAATTTTAACTTAATATGGTTTTGAAGCCTGACAAAAATGGTAAATTTGCAGACTAAATGGTACAATTTTGATTATTTGATTTATTAAATCATAATCACTGCACAGTTGTCTGAGGTAAATATCACCATATTTTTTTTTTTTTTTTTTTTTATTGGAATATTGTTTATCTCGAAAACTTCGGTAATTTTGTTTATTATACCTGAAGCGGTTGAATATTTTAGTTCTTCTAATGACAAAAAACTATTTTTTTTTTTTTGACACTGAACATCGGTAACCAATGAATAATAGTTTTAACTTCAAACTTTTTCATTTGTTTCAAATTGTTTGACCTTTGTACCTATTCATAAATTTTTTTTTTTTTTTTGGTTTCAGAATTTGAACGAATATTTTTGATAATGTTGTTAATGCAAATTGTTCTCAGCCACAAATAAACATAGTAATATTTTAAGTTTTTTGGCCAATTCTGAATTTGCACAGTGAGTGAATTTTTTCATAAAATCAATTTTTTTTTTTTTTTTTTTTTTTTTTTTGAGTAATTTTTGCAATTTCCACTTTTTTTTAATATGGTATTCTCCTGATGCATAACATTCTATATGAGTTATGCCCCTACAATGGAAACGTTGCTTATATTACACTTCTTAACATTTTCAGTATTCTGTAGCCACGAGAGTTTTTCCTTTCATTCTCGTCGAAACAATGCGATTCTTATTTTTTTTTTTTTAAGTAATTTAAAAATCTTAAATATCACTTATCATGATTGTAATAAAATACATAAAATAAATTTTTGGCTTCCATGTTGTTGAAAATATCAAAAACAAAGCGAGCGTTTAGAGATCGCATTGATATTGATAAGCTTCAAGTTTTCTAATTGGTGTACACTTAGAATGTTACATACGCAATGCGTATTTAATCTTGTTTCCAAGTGATAATAAGAAAACGTATTAAATTCATCGCGGGGGTACTGCATTATTTTTTGGACTTAAAAAGTACTGGAAAAAGTACTAAAGTACTGGATTTTCCATCCCAGATGTTGTTTTCTAAACAACTTTTGTATGTGTAAATCAGACCACAGTATTGATTCGCATTTTTTTTTTTTTTTTGTAATTGTAATGTAATTGTATTGTTTTGTCATGCTGTCTTATATTTTGGCCAACAACAAAAACTTTATTTCCATATTTAGAAAAAATTTAAGATTTTTACATGTCTTAGAATAAATTTTTTCTATAAAAATAGGCTGAGAGATGCAAAGAGACCTTGTTGGTACAACCACCATTGAGATTATTTCTTTTATTTTATTTGGCTATGTACTTATATAAGTACCTTTTCCGGGAACCAATCAATCATTTTTTGACACATTTGAAATATATTTAATTATGTAAATAAAATAAGGTTAAGCAAACCACTTAAGTTTGTAATATTTGCAGGCTGAAATGTCTTTAAAATATGAGAAAATATTTTTTAAAGACAAATTTACTTATTCTCCTTACACCTGATCACAAAAACCGAAACAGTTAAATGGCCGCACTAGGTGTTTTATCATGCCCTATCGTAACTATTTATATGTTTAATTTATTAAATCTGAAATATTTTTTATTTATTTTTTTTTTTTTTTCATTGAAATCTAAACAACTTAAGCCAACAATTAATAATCCCAGAATGCTTACAAATACAAAGTTCGCCTTTTTTTTCATTGCTGACCGCTTTACAAAAATTGGTTTCCTTTTACATTTTAATCTCATTCACTATGTGCAATTATTTATTTAGTTTTTGTTTTGTTTTCTTTTACTTTATTTTAATAGTCATCTCTATAAATTTTCGAGATAAAACTATAATTTGCCCATAAAAATATACCCAAGACTCTTTTCCACAAAACCCAAACGTATCCTGTTTTACAGCCACATATATTTCGAAAAAAAAAAGAAATAAAAATAAAAACCCTTATGCGGTTTATTCAGTTAATGACTTTAGCAATAAACCATTTTTGAATTTCTTGCCTGTATGTCTGTATATGTGTATGTGTATGTCTTTTTTTTTCCTTTTTTAATAAATATAACAGGCAAAGTATGAAAAGTAAAACAAAATAAAAGGAAATAAACTTTGACAACTTTATTACAGGGCATTGAAAAATATATAGAATTTCGTTCCTTCTGTTTGGTATGTGTATGTGAAAAAGTATGTTTTAAACTGTTTAGGTACCTTCAAAATATTTGTAATTTTAGGTTTTTTTCTATTTTTTTCTTTTAATATTTTGCCAACAATTTCATTTTTCCTCTTTAATAAAACAAAACCATGAAACAATACAATTTACATGCACAAAATAATTTGGCTTTTTAGTGCAATGAACCCAAAACAAATAGACGAACTATAGAAATTGAATAGTTAAGTTTCTGCAGTTTTTATAAAGTTTTTTATTTTTGCTTTTGTTTTCCGTTATACTCTTTTCGTTTACAGTACAAAACAAAAGCTTGTGTTTATATAGTATGTTAAATATAAATTTATGTTGAAACTAAAATACATAAAAAGGAACGAAACATAAATATTTTTTGGCAAGAAATTTGCTTTCTGAATGTATCGAATCCTATTCGCGAAGAAGATGTAAATAAAATAGTTTTTAGTTTTCTAAAGTTAAATATTCTTTAACTTGTAACTCTAAAAGGGCGCGATATGTCTAAACATTTTTGAGTAGGGTGTACCATTAGTGAAATATATTTCAATAAAAATAAACGTGCATATAAAATATACACAGTAAATTGAAGATCTTTTCGCTTATTATATTATGAAATTATTAAAAAGGGAGATAGACATATGTGTGTATTGAAAACCCGATTTAATATGTTTAAATGCGATGGCCTGGCAGGTCTCTTTGGTACTAAATATGGCTTCGCTGAAGTGACACTTTTGTCTTACTTAAACATCAATAATGTGTTCATCAATTAATACATACAATTAAGTAGTTAAAACTATAGCTGAAAACAGAATGGTTTAAACGTAGTCAGGTTTCGAGCATTACGGACGTAATATAAAATCTACTGTTTAAGGAATTAGAAAAATTTTAAATGATTATGAAGAGTTAGGCAGCATTACTCATATCATCAGGCGTCATCCAAATACAAACACTGCCATTTGTGTGTGAGTTTGACAGATAATTCTAATTTTCCGATTACATGGCGTCCTTAACAATTCGGACTATCTTTAATTCCATTATTGAATATTTTGTATTTAGTTTTAAACCATCATAAAATAAAACGGACTCGTGCCACACGTTAACTCTCGTAGCCATGTAGAATACATAGACATGCTGATGAACGTGTAGAAAAACAGGTTTTTAGTGCAGCACTGGCACTGGAGGTGTGTGTAAAATTAAAATTCTAATTCAGCTTTAAATTTTTTTAATGAACTTTTTTTTCACCAAAATATATAGTAGACATGTTTATAAAATTCTTTGAAATAAAAAGTATCTCATTCGAGCATTTATATTAAATGATAATATGGCCGATTTTTAACAATGGTTTTGGTAACAGTCAAATTTGTTGTTATAACGATTTAAATACTGAAATTATTTTCCAAAATATATTCTCAATAATTGCATCACAGTAGTTGCCGTTGGTTCAAATCTCATCTCATCATTTCTTTCGACGACTTCCTCTCAGCAGTCTTCTGGCAAAAGCTATGATTGATGGAATGTCATGAAAAAGCGTCTCAAACCTGGCGTTCGAAATCGTCTTTAAACTATAGGTCCCGAGAGAGAAGCTAGGCCTTAACTCTAAAACAGGGTGGTAATTGCCAGTTATGTATGTATGTAATTGCAGTACAGACTTCAATACAAATGTTGCCATGGTGAGACCATTTTTCTCTTTTTAAATAAATGAGTTTTGTTTAACGCCATATGAGTTTAAACGTGATTATTGTTACTATAAAGAGGCTTTTTTATGTACTTAATTATACAGAATTGAAATAATTCTTAAATTGAAAATTTTTCAGTTTAGAAAAATAGTGCTCACACTGTATAAACGTTTAGTTAATAAGATTTTTGGTACAGTTTTTTAAAAAGTTTTAAAATTTTGTACGAATTTTTGAAAAAAAAACAAAATTAAAGGAATTTATTTATACAGTCTCACTATATTACTTTTTTTGTATGGATACATTTTATTTCTGGTATGGAAGAATAAAGAACACAAACACCACAAGGCGAAATATAAATTAAAAACGAAAAATTCTGGTAATCAAAATAGTATTATTTTTTATATTTGTCTATTTTGTATTGCGTCTGTAAATCCAAATTGTAATAATAGTTTCAAGATCTGGGGCCTATTTCACTAAGCTACAAGTCTACAATTACAAGTGTTTTTGCCGTAAAATTGTAAATTTGTAAACTATTGTGTTTCATAAAAATACAATTACAAGTTTGTAGCTACAAGTGATTTTTACAATTTAAAAGTCTACAAGTCATACTTCTACAAGTCGTTTTGTTTCATCAAACTAAATTTTCACTTGTACACTTGTAGAATTGTAGAAAAAAAGCATAGGGTCGACAGAGACTCTCAAAAAAATTTTACAAGTTACAAGTGAATGATAAATTGAATTAAAATTTGATTTTTAACTATTTTTTAATAAAAATTAGTTCAAATAAACACAAAATCAAACAATTTTAATATTAATTACCATTAATTAATTTATTTTGTTTATTTTTAATTATTTTTTTTTATATAAGTGATTATATGTAATAAAAAAACTATATCACATTGTTTGCTTATTACAAATTATCGATATTAAAGTACCCATTATTGTAAAACTATTAAAAATATTTCTATGTTCAAATGCTTACAACGTCAGAACTATTTCTCCGATCTTGTTTATGGAGCACTCATTTGCTTTGTTATTGTGTTTTCTTTTAAATGGATTCAGGTAATTGGAAAAAGTGCACATTGTTAATTCTTTGTCTTAAATTTTTCTACATCACCAAAAGCAGTTAGACGTGAAATCAGAAGGAATAACTAAGAAAAACATTAAGAATATGTTGGAGTTGTTAAGAAAATCTCTAACCCTCTTTTAAGAAATTTTAATACATTATTTCTAAAGACAACAATGATACTTTTTTGGCCGAAGAATATTGTGGAGCGTAATTCACTAGTTTTTAAGGTATAAGCTGTCATGTAAAAGCAGCAATTATCGAGTTCAGTAAAAGAGTCGTTATATAATTGCACTAAAATGTGATTTTCCACTACCTATTTGTGCAAGTAAATGAAACGAAACCTTTAGCCAGCAGAAAGTAGAGACTGCAGTACAAATTTATAAAAATTTTATCTTATTTGACAATTTTAATCTGTCTGTCAGTTAGAAATTCATTGCATTCTGCTGGTCAGGGTGGTCGATCAAAAGTAAACAAACCACTGACCACAAAACGCCATCTAAAGCTTCGCCTGGATTTAGATCGGACGCACTTAAATTGAATTAAATTGGATTATGGAGGATTGGAAGATGGTCCTATTGCCGGACTAAACCAAAATTAAATTAGTTTTCCAGCAATACAATAATTTGAAATTCACCGCCAAAATAACTCAAAGTGGTTAAATGATAGCGAACTGAAAGTAATATAATTGTCGCCAGAATAGCCTGACCTCAATCTGCTTGACTCCTTCTGAGATGCTTAATTTATCAAAATAACTTTGTAAAAATATTTTATTTTATTTAAAAAATTTGCGAAATATTATTAAAATGTGTTACATTGCATTTTTATAGGATATTTTAGCACTTTGAGTAATAATATATAAGAATTTTATAATTAATATCCAATATATACAAAAGAACTTGTAATTGTAGAAATTGTAGTTTACAAGTACAAAAATCTACAATTGTTATAAAAATTTTAATGAAACACAATTCATTATCACTTGTAAAAAAAAAGACTTGTAATTGTAACTTGTAAACTTGTAGAATTGTAGTTTAGTGAAATAGGCCCCTGGTATTCTTATTTGTATGTTGGTGTATAATTTTTCTGATAAATTAATTTTGTTAAAATATTAAAAGAAATATTTTTGTTTTCTAAAGTTCATGCAGGGTGTCGTAGAACTCAATGTCAAGACGATAGGTAAACGAAACCGAATAAGAAACATTTGAACTGAGTAAAATGGCTTATCAAAAATCGGGTTACTTGAAGTTTTTATTTTTTACTCGTTTTTTCTTTTTTTGTATGTTAGTGTTGTACGATTTTGCAATCCCGATTAAACCCACAAAATTTTAATGGCACTTGACAAGGTACTTTAGTACATTTTTTCTATAGAAAGGCCTCTCAAATTCGAAAAATTTTGAAAAATTTTAAATAAAACAAATTGAAAACATAGTCTTAATTCTAAAACACTTGGAACAATTGCCTCATTATTTTTGACTGTGGTTCAGGAAATGTTATTTAGGGTTACGGTTCCAAAGTTTGAATGAACAAAGATATGAAAAATTAACCACAATAACTGAAAAATGTTTAGAATTTGACCGCATTCCTAGGTTTTTCCTTAATGCTCATACCCAGCAGAACGTTTTTCAAATTTCAAAGCTATAATAAAAATTGTGAGCAATAATGGAAGCATTATATTGTTTATTCATACCTTAAAGCTTCCAAACATGATACAGAACTAGGTATTATTTTGGATTTTTATACCATTTGCTTACTGGTTGCAATAAATTTTCATTTCTATTGCATTTTAGTGGCTCGTTTAATATAAAAATCATGCGTTATTGATGCGCCTGTGTAAGTGATTGTTCACAATTTCTCCCTTACAAAATAACTTATTGATTATTTGTGCTGGGTAGCATTCAAACTGCGTGGGATAGATTTTTCTTTCTGACTTTTCTAAGGATGGAATGATGATTACAAGTAATACTCTCACCCCATTTCTATGAACCCCTGTATATATGAATCTATACACCATTTCACATGTTTTATTAACGATTATTTAAAGCCATTAAAAATATTTCAAAATTTGTGTAGTATTCTAAAGGGGCACTGATGTGTTCAATGATTTCATTTTTAGATTTTGCTAAACCAGTTTGTTGCTTTCATACTCATAATTTCCATAGTAGAAATTATTATATTTAAAATATTTGCAAAAACTGTATTAAATTTTTAATTTTATTTCTTTTTTCTTTATTATATATACATTTTTTTTTTTTGAGTTCAGCATATACTTACATTTTATTATGAAAAGTTTTATGTATAGTATTAGTAAAAAAAAGGATAAAAAGTTTATGTGTTTACATTTATAAAACATAAATAAACAAAAATATAAATTTGATGCCTTTAAGTTGTTTATCTGTTTACAAGTTCAAATAAGTTTTTCTGTTTTCTATAATTGAATTATTTCTATACCAACAGAAATTAATTACATTTAAATAAAACTTATATTTGCCAAAATTTTCTGTATGAATTTATTATTAGGCAAAGCAAAACTAAGGAATTTGGCAACATTTATTTCAATAGAAATTAAAATGTTGTGTTTTATTGTTTCTATAGTCAAAAACACCTAAGGTGTTGGCTGGTATATTTTATTTGTATAACAATTAAAACTAATGAGTAGTTTTAAAAAATTATTGAAGTTTTTATTCTCCCTGTGTTGTTCGGGATAAATATAACAAGTTTATCATTAATGAGTGAAATAAAATTTTCGTTTCTGCAAAAGGTGTTTCCTATTCATTCTACCAGTTTCTTTTAGTTTGCCAAAATATGACCTTTATACAATTTTTTCTTATAGTAACAATTAAAAACAAATATTGATATGACTGGAGGCAGGAAAAAATAACCCTATACCTCTCTTACACCTGACAGAAATTAAAAAAAACAATAAAAAAATATATTTTTGTATTATAATATTAAAATATAAGTAAAAACTATTCTAACAAAATTAACTTTAAGCGAAATGAGACATATTGGGTTGCACAGCTTGTTATCTAGTTCCATTTTTACACTACTCCCTACCGAGTCTGATAAGCAAGGAGAACGGTTTCGCCAAATTGGAATACCCATGAAAGAACAACACAAAGGTAAAAATCTCGACGATTTGCTTGAAGAGGTAATATAAATATAAGTAATTGATGCATTGTTTTGATTTTATTTTTTGATTTCTTTTTTAATTCATATCAGGTATGTTGGTGAAGTCACAGGATAACACTGCTTGACGTTAATGAAGTATCTGAGGAAGCTACGATGTCTGGAAGCAAAAAGTCTGTGGACACTATAAATTTTGATTCAGAGTCAGATTCGGATGATTCAGACAGCGATTTACATGCACAACATAAGAGAGTGTGATTTTCAAGTCCAGGGCCATCAACAATACATGAATATTTTTTATTATTTTTGTAACACAGTATCTCTGGATTGAAGTAAAGAAAAAAAATTAAAATAAACTAAAAAATTTTCGGGAAAATTTATGGCTACTTAAGCATACTGGGGGGGGTTGTGGCATACTGGTAGAGCGCTTGCACAGAAACTCACACGACCAAGGTTCAATTCCAGCGAAGGACAAAATTATAAAAATAAATATTTGCGGTTTTCTAAAATTACAATTTAAATTAAAAATTAAATTTAATAAAATAAGAGGTTCCCCCCCCCCCCTCCAGCAAGACCATCTGCAAGAAACCGCCCCCTGATATTTCTAATATATTCCACTAGAAACCAATGATCAGGAGTATAGCGCCACTTTCTGGGAAGATAACAACTAATCTACTGAAGACGCTCACCATTCACATGTAAACATCCACCGACAGATGAGGCCATTGCTGTTTGATCATTTGAGGGTGAAGGTATAACACTGGCTCTTGAGTAGACAAATTACCAGCAACTTGTTTCATCAACAAATAAATGCGCAAAAAAAAAAAAAAAAAAAACTTCTATCAACCATCTTCACATTCCAATACAATGCACACTGCATGAGTAGGGGTTTACCCCTGAGTATTGGTCTTAAAAAAAAAAAATATTGAGTAAATTTTTTGAGTTCATTGTTTCCTTATATTTTATGGTGTTTGCTACCTATGGACCTAAACAGAGGAAAAAAATTTAAAAAATATCGAATTTTTAAAATTTTTTTGCAATTTTGGTCTTGAAGGTGAAGTTTTTTTTATTTTATATCTACTGAATTTTTGTTCTTCATCACAAGAGCTAAAACTTTGCCTCAGAAAGTAAATCGAAATTCCCAGTGGTTTTCAAGATATGAGAATGAGAAAATGTTCACTTTTTTCAAAAATGACAGCGAGGCCCCGAATGTTTGATGGGACATTAAAAAAAAATATCATGACTTTAAGCAAAACTGAGTCTTTTTTTTTGTCTATTATCGCATAGTGGATTCCGTGTAAGGTTATATTTCTACGACTAAAAAATTACACAGAGCGATATGTATACCGCTTTTAAATATCTTATGTTAACGTTAACGTTTTTGTTACGTCGTGTAACACACCCTGTCACACAACGTAAAATAAAATACAACCGTTCCACTCCACTTTAGTACAGCTATGTAAATTTGTATAACCTTATTCTTTTTTGCTATTCGCGTGTTGAACACAACACGTAATATTTCAAGAAAAAATTTAAAGCTAAATTGCGTCAATACATACATACATACATAACTGGCCTTTACAACCCTGTGTCAGGATTACGGCCTAGCTTGTCGCAGCACTCATGTTGTGTGTGTAAATTTTTATCCATGAGTACCGGGACCTACAGTTTAATGTCGACTCCGAACGACAGACTTGAGAAGCTTGTTCATGGCAATTAATTACTCTCAGAGCTTTTGCCAGAAGACTGCTGAGAGGTAGCCGCCGAAAGAAATATTTTTTTGCATATTTCTTTTTTTTAAGATGTCGGAGCTGGGTGTCGAACCCAGGGCTCATGTCTTAGTAAGCCAACACACTAACCACTAGACCACGGCGACTACAATTGCGTCAATAAGACAAATAACTTTTCACTTGTTGGTCCTTATTTAACTTAAGAAAGACAATGGACCATAGTCATAGTTAAACACTAAAGTCGGTTCTTTTTAAAAACAACTTTAAATTAAAGAACTGCTTTAAATGAGTTGGCAATAATAGTCAAAATTAAAGCATATTTTAACTTACACCAACTTTAAGTGGGTGCCACATCAAAAACAAGATATGTTTTCATACAATCTGCCATAAAATATAAGCAGATGGCATCTCTAAACAAAAAGAAAAAAACAGAAAAAGGCCGCAAAAATTTGTTTACTTTTTGTTTTTTATTATTTACATATATTGTAAAATTAAATAAAACAATAACTAAAATTAAAAAAGAATTTTTGCGGCAATGTATAAATACATATGAATTTATGAAATAAAAAAAACATAAAAAACTTCTAAATATTCCTTTTTTTGTTTTTTTTTTAATTTTTGTTTTATGCGGCAATCAACTGTGTGATTTAGAGTGATGCTAAATTAGTTAAAAAGAACTTCAGCTTATTTTAATTTTAAAACATGCTTTTGAGTTAAAAGTACGTTTTTACTTGTCTATAGTTAACAAAATTGTTACTTTAACAAAAGTAAACTTTTTATTTCTTAAAGTGTACTTTATTGTTGACTATGATTATGGGCCAATATTTATATTTTTATTATATTACATTTATAAATTGTTTAATATAATTGTCAATAAATTTGAAGATTTTAGATGATGCTGTTAACCCTAGAATACTTACCTGCGTAAATTTTACGTGCACTTTTTTTTTTAATTTGTCAAAATTGTATGGAAAACGATAACTGAATAATGTAAATATAGTAAAAATTATTTTCTTTTTATACAATATAAATTAAAATAAATAAATAAATTTAATTAAAGTAAATAAATTGAAAATTTTCTAACTTGAAAAATTGCGTAAAAATTAGCGTTAGTGTTCTAGGGTTAATGTAAGTAAGTTTATCATACGTGTTTTATTTATTGCTTCGAAATTGAACGAAGCGACCGAACAGTTTTCTTAATGTGTTCTTTTTCACTTTGGATCTGTGTATTTGAAAAAACGTTTGAAAATTGAAAATCGGATTATAATCTACAAAGTTACAGGCTTATAAGTGCGAAAAGGTAAAAATTCGGTTTTTTAACCGTAAATCCGGATTTTGGAGGTGTCCGGCATATTACACTATTGGATTCTTCTTTAACTCGACAAGACCTACAAGAAAAATAGTATCACTCCCCAGGTTTTTTGGACTGTAGCACAGTGCAATCTGATAGAAAATGTTTTTTAAAATGTGTATGAATATGAATTTGTCTATACTTTGGAATATCATATAATTTTTTTGTATTATTAACCTTTAACTACGGAGGTGAAATATTTTTTCATAGTTATTGACGTGGGGTAAATTTTACCACCTTTTGTTTCACCAAAAAAATTAGTCAAAAAATATTTTTTTTTAATAATTTATTTTTAAAAGAACAAGAAAATACATTTTTATATAAATATGATTATAAAAATAAAAAAATCAAAGATTTAGTATAACAAAACAGGGACTCAACAGCGCTCAACCGAAGAAAATAAATAAAAAAATCTAAGGAGGGTGTAAAATTTACCACCACCTCAGTAGTTAAAGGTTAATAAAACGTGTAAATTAAATTAATAATTGCTTTGTACGTATTAAAAATTAAACGTTCAATTTGTCAAGAGTTAATATCGTAACAAAAATAAAAATTTAAATATTTATAATCAATATTACAGCGCCACCTTCTGGGAAGATAACAGCCAACCTAATTAGTGAAGAAGGTCCCAACTTACTATCAACATCCACCGACAAATATGGCAATTGCTGTTGATCATTCAAGGTGAAGGCATAACACAGGCCTTCAAGTGATAGCAACTTGTCTCATTGATATATGGCGATCAATAAAAATACAAAAAAAACCTATGTACTCTCTTCTATCTTCAATATTCCAATACAATGCACTGCATGAGTAGTGGTTTACACCTGAGTATTGGTCTTAAAAAAATATTGGTGTTTAAATTTCGTAACGAAATGCACTTTAGATGGCTTCCTCAATTGGTAGTATAGACGTAGTGTTTTGTGATGTTTTGATTTCACACAGCTTGCCGTTATACCTCATGTTATTCTTTAATGAGTATTTTAAAAAAAACTTTTTTAAAATAGATAAAAATTTTCTTTAAGAAATTTTTATTTAATTTATATTTTTATTAATGTAATTGACACTGGCTGATCGATGGTTTGATTGATTGCTGCAAATACATTTATTGTAATCCAACTAAATAGAAATAGAAGCTCAGACATTGGATTTACATTTAAAGCATTAAAGTATTCAAAAATCTCGGTATTCATTTTAAAATTATAGTTATGAAAATTACATTTGAATTTGTGTTTAATTAAAACCGTAATATTATTTGTTCAACAAGGAATTGCTTAAGGCTGCATTATTATGTTTTCTGTTGTTGATGCTGATGATGCACAGTGTTTTGATTTTTTATAAACGATGGCTTAAAATGGAAGGAGTTAATACAGATGGAAAGCAATACTTATGCAAGAAGACAAAATAGATAATCCAAATTTAGTGCAAGTCTACTCATTAACACGCCTACCACCCTAGTATATCTATTACTTTTAGAGTGGCTCATCTCAAATATTTGCATTCTTGATTATGAGTTTTTTAAAATTTTTGTTGCATTTTAAAACGTCTTAATTAAAATGAAATTAAATTAATTAATACAAGATCATCAAAACCGGTCTGGGATTCGACCTAGGATCTGTAGACCATGTAACTTTTTTTTAACAACCTGTTTCTTCGATTGAAACATCAAACTCATAACCACATAAAATGGTCATGAGTTTTGTTCGGCATAAATATTAAATAAAGTTCTGGCATAATTCTTTATAATTTTTGGTCACCTTCGTTACAGTGTGTGATGGTGACTGTACTGTTGTACTTGTATATATTATTGTTTTCATAGAATTGAAATTTTAGGGCATTAAACTTGTTGTACAAATGGGAATGCATCAAACAAGAACTTATATGAGTTTTAATAGGATTAAGGCTAAAAATAGGTTAAATATTGTAAATTTATGAGCTTTAAAGAAACGTTGGTATTTAATTACTTTATGTCTGCATATTTAAATAAAACTTTGACTCAAATAAACTATGATTTCTGCTACATGTGCTCTATTCATGACATATTTACTTATAGGGTGGTAGAGAAACATCTAATAATTGTCAATTGTTGCTTTTTATATTTAAAAACTTGGACTTGTTTATGTTTCCATTTTATTTTTTGTATGAATACTGTGACAAAAAAAATCATAGTTAAATAATTTTATGGCTAATTGTGTAAAAATTGTGAATTAATTAATAAAATATTTATATTTATACATACATACATTACATGCACTCATGTTGGGTGTGTTAATTTTTATCCATGAGTACCGCAACCTAAAGTTTTACACTTTTTCAAGGCATTCAGTTACTCTCAGAGTTTTTGTCAGAAGACTGCTATTGTAAGTAAGTTCGGTAAATCGCCGAAAGCTGCGGTTTTAACCTGAAGCAATTGGCTTAGTAAGCCAACAAACTAACAACTAGACTCCATCGACTATATTATATAAATACTATATAAATATAAATATTTATTTATAAAAATAAATAGAATTATGGTAAATTACAATTTTATTATTATTTTTTAATAAAACATTTAGTTGTTGAATTTTCTAAATTACATACATTCTTTCTCATAACTGCAAAGTTTCAAATAATTGCCCCTTTAAAGAATAGCCTATAAGAAGTAATTCAGAATACTAGTTTAAATGATTTCCTCGCATAACTATGTTAAAATCTTCAAACTTTCATTGAGGTAAATATCTCGGGAATTTAATTTGGATACTAATTTTATAAATTTTGAAAGACTTGTATCATCGATATGGTATGTTACTAAGAGAACGTCGTTATTGAAAATTTTTCCATAGAGCGACTACGTGCAGATGTTGAAAGTCTACCAATATATTGTCTTCAGTTTGTATTCAGATGGCTGTATTAAACAAAAAGGCGGCATAATGAAAATGAGAGTCGATGTCAGCACATATTTGTTCATATATTATGGTTTTTAAATGTATTCAGCCAAGAAATTGACATGAAGTAAGGAAATCTGCATAAGGCAAATAAGAACTGAACAATATTTTGTTCATGATATGCCAAACCAAAGAGTCATGTAAGAGGTTAGTTAGAAAATAATTCGTCATTTAAATTTAATTATTAAACTTAGTTATTAAATTTAGTAAGAGAATTTCATCTGCAATAATTGCATAGGGATCACATAAACAGATTATAAAACAATATAACTAATCATAATATTTAGGTATAATTCTCACTTTTCAACAAAGTGAATATTGCAAATAGTTTCCTCGGTTAAATAATTATGACGACCATCAAATTGCGATTTCGGGTTAATCTGGTCCATATCAAGTATTTTTACAGATTCAGTTTTATGGTTTTTTTTTTTGTTAAATAGTACTTACTTCTCATTATTAAAAAAAGAACGACAGGAAACAAAAAAGTTAAGAGTAATATTTTGTAAACTGAACTTTCAAAAAAATTCTAAACGACTAACTCTTATCTGGAATTTTAAATTTATTTATTTCATTTAAATTAATTTTATTTCTGTAGCCTTCCCTACATATATTCATTGAAACTAAATGTGATTTCATTGTATACTTCTCATAAACATTATAAAATAAAATTATGGCGAATTTAGCTTGTCATTGAGATTCATTTATAAACTACAATAACCTTATACAACAAATGGAATTTAAGTACAAGTGATATGATATGAATACATTCAACTAAGTTTACGTGACTAATAAGAATAGAAGGTTAACAAAAATTTCAAATGTAAAATGCAGTAGTTGTTATGTGTATGTATATGTAACTCTTATTCAACAAATTGTGCAATTGTCTTAATTAATGATACAATTTTGATAAGTAATACAATAATTTAATGAACCACATCAGTCTACAATTAATTGAACATATATTTAGAAATACATATGTATGTACAGGTAAGTCTCCAATAACACGGTAGATATTTTTTTTAAATATTAAATCGTTTTATATGAAATATAAAATTAACATAAAAGTTGGTAGGGTTCTATAAAATTAATTTTTTGTTTTTGAGAAACTTTCTTCACTCAAATAGGTCTCTAAAAAACAAGTTTTTAAAATAGTTTTAAGATAATCGGTATAAAGTATAACTTCAATGAATTAAAAAATATAAATAATTAAAAACACCTATATATAGGAGACAGTACTGTATTTGTAGATACATACATATTTATATACATAATTCTTAATCATTTCTTAAACAAATGCATTATATTTGTGTGCTGATTGTTATGTGCAATACACTCGTAATATACATATAAACATAACCACAAATTGTGGCGAAAGATTACCACCACATGTTCATTATAATTGATTTTATGTAATAACTTAACTTTTTGAATTTAAAAATTAGTAAAACTGCATAAAGTAAAATGTTTAAATTTATATTCCATAATATTATAAGCCCGTGAAGCCTAACCCTTGTTCACAGTATACGAGCGTGTTTTAAATATATATTGTTCCTACTTTGAACATATTCAAACGTTTTTTGAAAGGTAACCTCAATAGCGTTAGTCAGTCAATTGAATTTGAAATTGTATTAACTTTAACCATGGAGTGGTCAGATAAAGAGAACCGTATCGCAGTTATAGCACTTTTTAAGTGGGGAAAGAAAAGCTAATAATGGAATAAAAAGGGCAAAAACAAAATAAATTGTAATTCTGTTTCATCCAAATAAGATGACAATTACCAGAACAGCAATGATGGTAAGAAAAGGAGAATATGATAGAAACTGTTGTGTGACTTAATTTCGACTAACTCAGGTGTATGTACATACAATAATAATTTCAGTATGTGATTTCTTAAAAAGTATGAGTTAAATAGTTGATGTTTGATCTCGAATATGCACAGGACACAAAGAACTCTGATGAGACTACCGTAGCTGGAGTCGAAAACAATTGTTCAGTTTGGCTAGTGTACTATTCCTTCACGGACATCATTTCTTCTTTAATTACCAAAAAATATTCATTACAGTTAACTTTGATCTAATTAAAGCGTTTTCTGACAAAAAAGAAAAAAACTAATATTTTGAAAACTCTCCGCCCGCTTGGTATTAGTCGTATATTCGTCTACAGGTGCATACAATTGTTCGAAGAGACATATTATAAAATACCGCCCCCAGTTGGGCCGCCCACATACCGTTCATACATAGCAAGTAAACAAAGCCGTGAAACCAAGAATTCAGCGAAAACTTCTCCGGAAACAGAAAATCATGTTACGTGGGATGAAAATCACACAAAAGTCCATGATTCGTATTATTGAAAAAGTCTTGGGTCTTAAAGCTTTCAAACGGCAATGCAGGACATTTTTTGACTGCAGCTTTAAAAAAAAAGTGTAACAAACCAAATGATAGGGTTTATATTCGGTTGAAATGGGTCGTCATCCTGTTGGTTTGGTGGGGTGTCGTTTACGATTGGGTGACGGACTCGCATTTCTGTGAACAAGAGTTCAAAACATTGGCTCAATTTAACCCAGAAACTGTTTTGGAAACAGTAGTGAAGCCGCTTAATAACACCCTGTTCCAAAATCAGCCTCGGACTTTCCAACAAGATTCTTGCCCGCTTTTTAGGCTAAAAGAGCACAAATCAATCTTCGAAACAATTCTCGAGCTTCTATATGCTCTAAAGATTGGACATATGGCAGCTTAGATTTGAATCTTTGGGTTAGACGATATGGTCATCAACAAAAGATACCATAACACTATTCTCTTAAGAAAACTCTGGTTCGCTCTGTAGCCAATTTTTAAATGGCTAAGATTGGTGCAACTATTGATGACTGGCCAATACGACTTAAGGTCTGTGTGAAGGCGGAAGGGCGGACATTTTGAATAAAATATATCATATCAATAAATATGTAAAAAAAATTGTATCAATAAGTTTAGTTGACCTTATGATTGAGGAAAATATAAACTTTTTAAATATTTCGAAATAATAATTGTTTTTCTTGACCTGAAGCTTAACAAAAAGTTTATATAAGTATTATAAAAAATGTTTTTTTCCAAAACCATTAATTTGATTTTGTTTTATAGCCCAACATATTAGTAACAGTATTTATGTCCCTTCTAAGTGTAAATAAGTAGTGATTTTTTCTTTTTTTATTGTTGCCAAAAATTGTGCCAATGATACATATATTTGTGTTTAGATATATAAAATAATTCAAAACCGTAAAAAATTTGCATTGTAGAGTAATTTGATATTTAATTCATTAATTTTATTAATCACAATATTGAATTTGCGAAGCTTTCCAGCAAGAGCACAATACTTTTTGCTAAAGCCATATCGTTTTTTTTTAATAACCAAAAATATTTTTTCCAAGCATATGGGAAAATATAGACGCCCTCAATTCGCTTGTAGATGGAATTCTTTTTACCTTCTTTAGACAAAAATTTTCTATCACAGTCACTTACTTTGATTGATCATTTATCTAAAGTAAAATGTAATTTTTTGTTTCGAAAAACCACCAAAAACTTCATCGAAGTAGATTCGAAACAGAAATTTACTTTTGTTTTAAGCAAGTATGGCAGCAATCATATGCGCAGTTTTCTGGTAATCAATTTTGCATATATTTTATTGTTTGTGTTTTAGGACATCACATACAAAGAATTTTGTAAATTCTCTTAACCGTGGTAGCCTCCATTGGCCGATTTGTATGAAATTCGTTTTGGATTCCCTTGAGTCCTAGTTTCTATTCTGGTACGGAATGTTTTGTAATAGTAAATGAAAAACAGGCTCTTTGAGAATAAGAAATAATATTAAAGTATAGAATAACATACCTATGATCAGCTTTTATCCTGCTTTTCTAGTTTCTGTAGGAGATGTAAAAACACCAGTGCATGCTCGTACTTCTCCTACTGCAGAAAACATTGCTGCTGCTCTCTATAGTGCGGCTGAAGAGCCGTCCACCTAAACTCGTCCAACAATTGCACCTGTCACGCCCGTCGTTGATGTACATTATGCATAAGGACTTGCATTTAAATGCTTACAAGGTGCAATTGACTCAAGAACTAAAGCCTCTTGACGTTTCCAAACTAGTCAATGGTCAGAATAGTGGCAAGAAATGACAACAATAGACATTCAATTTTCTAAGAAAATCACCTTCAGTGATGAGGCACATTTTCCCTTCAATGAATTCGTCAATAAGCAGAATTGCCGCCTTTGGGAAAATTATAATTTAAGAGTGATAATTAAAAAACCAATGCATCCACAAACTTAACTGTTTAGTTAGGTTGATTGGCTGGTGGCATCTTTGGGCCGAATTTTTTCCAAAATGAAGCTAGTCGGACAGTTTATGTGTTTGCTATCGTGAGATGATAACGAACTTTTTATGGCCCGAATTGGAAGATATGGATGTGGACGATATGTGATTACAACAGGATGGTGCCACTTGCCACACAGCTAATGAAACAATGGATCTTTTGACCTACAAATTCAATGGCCATATTTTTTCACGTGGTGGTGATGTCAGGATTATGTGATTTTACACAGTTGCACTTCTTTCTTTGGGCTTATTTGAAATAAAAGGTGTAAGTAATGACAATATCTCTCTAAATAATTTGTGTTTTATTCAAAATCAACATCGGCCCTTAAAATGTAAATAGTCTTTACGTAACTAATATTATTATTAATTGGTTCAGACCCAGCACCAATGCAGAACACTGCGACCAATAAGATCTATTGTGTCCCTTTAGGTCTATTGTCTGCTCAACAAACCTACTGCCCTCCTAATGAATGCAAGCAGGTCCGAAGTCCGAGTGGTGGATATGTCCGCCAACGAGACCATATGTCTCCCTAGACACATCCATCTGAATCTATCAAGAGCCACACACTCACACAATATGTGCTCCGCTGTTTCCGATGCTCGTGAGCAAAGTCTACAAGTATCTACGTCTGTGATCGCCATAAGATGCGCTCTCACACTACAGTGACCCGTAAGGAAGTCCGTAAGGATCTTCAGGTCCGGTCTTCTATGCCTTAGAACATCCGACTTACCCCCAAATCGCGGACGGATCGCAGCCTTGGCATGCCTCAGACCCGACTGGGCGTTCCAGTGTTCCAAACACTTGCCAACTTCCCATTCACCAATTAATTTGAGAATAGTAGAAAGCGGTGCCGCTCAGCAGGGCTCCGGACCAATATAAGACGTCGCAGACCCCTCCCTAGCCAATGCATCCGCTTCCTCGTTCCCGCTTATGCCACAGTGTCCAGGTACCCAGAACAGCTGCACCCTGTTTCTAAGCGATAGTCTTTGTCTTAATTGTCTTGCCCCTGAGCCCAATATTCAGGTTAATCTCAGCGCATACGGTTATGGCCAGGATTTCAGCCTGGAAAACATTCAGTGACTTCCCTAGTGGAATTCACAGGTTTCGATTGGGTCCATAGACCCCAGCTCCTACTCCACTGTCCATTTTTGAACCATCGGTGTACCAGTTTAGGTCGAACTCACTTCGAGTCAAATGCCCAGTAGACCAACGTTCCCGGTCTGGTACCTCAACCTTGAATCTCTTGCCAAAGCACAGTTCCGAAGGCATGGCATCCAAGACCGAAATTGGATTCCTGACTACCTTGTGAAGAATGGCCAGGTTCCTCGACTCATTTCGAGGTGCTCTTACGAGCATTTTTGCCACCGAACACGCGGCCACCCTCATCACATAAATATGAAGTGGTGTTAATCCAATCAGGGCCTCTAAAGCCACTGTTGGACAAGTTCTCATTGCCCCGGTTACTCCAAGGCAGGCAAGCCGCTGTATCTTGCCCAATTTCCTCATGGTGGTAGACTCTTCAGTCTTTTTCCACCAAACTATTGCCGCATAAGTAATTATGGGCCGAACGATGGCGGTATAAATCCACAGTGTCATCCTTGGCGATAGACCCCAAGTCTTGCCAAAAGAAGAGCGACATGCCCAAAGTGCCCTTGTCGCCTTAGTCTGGACAGCACGAACGTGCGAATTCCAAGTAAGCCTTCTATCCAGAATGACACCTAGATATTTAACCTCCTTAGAGAACATAATAGCAGTACCCCAAAAAGAGATACAGTCGCACGTCAGCTTATATCTCTTCGTAAAAAGTACAACTACAGTTTTCGAAGGATTCACTGAGAGTCTTTCCTGAGAACACCAGTCTGACACTTTCCTTAGAGCTTTAGCCATAAGTTCACATAATGTGCTCTCAAATTTTCCACTAACTGTCAAAACAAGGTCATCAGCGTAACCAATCACACCGATTCCCCTTTGAGACAATGTGGCGAGTAAGTCATCAACTACAATCGTCCATAGCAATGGAGAAAGGACCCCACCCTGAGGGCATTCCTTCGACGCCAACACGGTCAATTCCTCTCCATCAAGGGACGCGCTGATGACTCTGCCCCTAAGCATGGACCCAATCCAGGCTATAATTGGCTCCTCCACGCCTTTCCGCCTCAGCGAATCGGTAATGGAGTCGAAGCCCGTATTGTCAAAAGCACCCTGGATATCCAAGAAGGCACAAAGAGCAACTTCTCTGTCCGAATAAGCTTTCTCAATACTTTTAAGGAGAGATAATATTGCACCCTCAGTCGATCCGCCCTTCACATAAGCGAATTGATTTGGATGCAGGGGACGTTCCACAAGATACGTCTCCCTTATATAAACATCTATCAGCCTCTCCATAGTCTTCAGAAGAAAGGATGAGAGGCTAATAGGTCTATATGATTTTGGAAGGTCACTAGGCCTACCTGCCTTTGGTATAAAGATAACCGTAACCTCCCGCCAAGCTCGTGGTATGTAACCAAAACCGAAGCTGGCCTTGAAAATTACAATAAGTTTCGACACTATTATGTCAGAGCTCCTCTGCAGGAGAGCTGGAAAAATCCCATCCCTACCCGGAGCCTTATAGGGTTTAAATGAGCCAATAGCCCACAAGACCCTGTCTGGAGTGAATATCCTACCCGCAAGACCTCTGATTCTCCTGGTAATACGAACAAGTATGGGACTATCCCAGCACCCCCGTACAGGAGTCACCTCTTGGGAACCGGGGAAGTGCGTTCCGATCAAGAGATCCAAGGTCTGCCTCCTAGACTGAGTGTACCCTCCGGTACCCGTACTCAGGGACCCTATGCCGTTAGAGTGATCCACAGTGAGAGACTTTTGAAGCCGGGCCAAAGCCGGAAGCTCCTCAACGGACTGGCAAAAAGCCCTCCACGTCTCCCTTTTTGATCTTCTAATCTCCCTATTGTACTCTGTGAGACTGGCCCTATAGACATGCCACTCGCCCGTGCGCTTGGCCCTATTGAAGTTTCTCCTCACTGTCTTCCTCATCTTTGCCAGAGTGTCGTTCCACCATGGCACTTTACGCGCAGCGGTATGGTCACTATGACGCACACTGCTGTCCAGTGAGGACCTTATTGTCGACTGTAATTGGTCTGCCGCCAGATCCAGTTCGTCCACTGACCATACAGAATCTGGCAGCAGGTCAACCTCTCTTGCCAGACTTTCCCTGAATAGGGTCCAATTTACCCTCCTAGAAATTGTTGGCCTATCATTGAGCCTAGCAGAACTAGCCAGGTCAAACCTAATATGCATATGGTCGGAGAAGGATACCTCGTCCGATACATGCCAGTCCCTCACAAGACCAGACGTGAATGTATCACACAAAGTAATATCCAATACTTCCGACCTTATGGCATTAATGAAAGTGGGTCTGCTGCCTCTATTGGCAACAGCCACATTATTACTAATAAGAAAGCTAAGAAGGTACTCACCCCTATCGTTGTTATCCGTGCTGCCCCACACCTCATGATGTGCATTCGCATCACAGCCAATAATAAAATGCCTGATGAAGTTTTGAACCTCCAAGGGTGGTATACATTCCAAAACCCCTGGGAAATAAGCAGAGGCGCATATCACCTCCCTTATACCAACATCAGTGCTTAGTTTGACGTTAACAGCCACCAGGTCCCTAGTGATGAACTCTGTAATGGGAAAGAAGGTGATTTTAGAATTTATCAAAATAACGGCCCGGGGCCTTTCCCCAGCCGCGTACACCAACTTACACGCCTTATTTTGAAGTCTTCTGACTCCCCCATTAAAAGCCCAGGACGACTCCAAATCTATAGAAGACTTTACCCTCAATGGCTCGAAGCCGATTAAGGGCAGAGTCCCCTATTGCCATGACGAGATGGACGAGGTTATTCTCCGTCGTCTTTTGCAGTACTCGCCAAGTTGACGTGGGCAAATCTGCGTTCTGAGTCTCAATAGTCTCCAGAATCTTTTCCGTGCCCACATCGACGCTCTGAAGGAAGTAACCATGGATGATGTGCGGTCTTGGGAACTCTTCCTCTTTCACCACCTTCAATCCAATTTTACAATTCCCCTCGATTTTACTGCAATTCATCCTCAGCCACTCAGCAGTCGCTTCGTTAAAACAGGTGAACAGCAGCCATCCAGTCTTAAACTGGCAATTCAGGAACTGTGGCCTCGTTCCACTGTTCTTCTGTTCTATGGATATATCAATAATCGCCTCCTGTATCTGGGCCATTTGTCCAGACTCTAGGGGGGAATTATTGATATCCCGGGGTAGCAGGCCAATGCGTACGCTTCCAGCTACCATATTGTACGCCATCTTCTGCTCCGCATTTTGCGCGGGCTTGGCCTTCTTTGGCACATCCCCCTGTGGACTGTCCTCTGACCGTTGGCGCTTGCAAATCTCCCTGGTCTCTGACGGGTTTTCTTTCTTTCTAGCAAGGAGGGCTTCTCTGGCTATTTCCAGTGCCTCTTCCCTTGTCTTTCCGTCTTTCCGGGCCCTTTCGAAGCGACGTCTCTCGAAGGACGTAAGCTTCACAAACTTGCCAGTGTCTAGTGACAAGGACAAGTTTATTACCGCAGCATTAATTTCTGTACAGCCAGATTTTTGACTGACAGGGATCTCCGTCAAGCACCTATTGCTATTCGCAGACTCATCGCTGCTTAATAAGAGTGACGACTCATCGTCACCATATAGCGTACCACAGACACCAATGTCACCCAATCTAGGAACTTTGTCCTTGATTGCTGGTACAATTGACGAGATAGTGATACTTGTATCGACTATCTCTTTTTCGTTTTCAGAGGACACTATTGTCCTCTTTTCATTTGATGCATTAGAGGCATCGCTCTTTTCTTTCTGAATTTTCTCCATACAGATATGTAATCATATGTCCGGATTAAGAGGTCACCTGCGGTATTGCCGGCCTGCCGCAGGAAGGCTAATTGAAACTGGAGGGCGCCCGGTATCCAGAGTCCGCATACGAGGAGTCAAGTACCCCTTGACCACACATCCCTTAGTGTATGCTGTTCCACCGTGGATTGGGGGGAACGGTTATAAGGAGCGTCCACTTCCCGCATGATCAAGTTTTCACTAGCGGTCACCAGAGACATGACCTAACTGACCGCTAGTTGCGGTTACCACCTTTCGGTGGTAAAGATCATACTTCTATATGAGTTTCCAGATATCAGGACTGTACTAAGTGAAAACCTAAGTCAACCCTTAGTAGAGTCCCCCGAAATCTCATATAGCAAACCGCAGACGTTGCTTACTTTAGCCATGGTCGAGAGTTGGCCCGAGTGGAAACGCTATTCCCGCTCAAAAGTAGGACACGCGAGACCAGCTCAGACCCGCACCGACCATGTTACCAGCGGTCACCACGTGGAGGTAGTAAGTCTTCTTGTGCAGTTGTCCATAAGGATCGTCTATTGACTTTGCCTTATGGATCTGCACCTGACCACCACGTAACTAATAACTACAATATATTTTCTTTGTCTCTGAATATAAATTGAAATGGTATTCACTAAATTTTATCACAGTAGAAATATTTTTTAAATTTTACAAACTAGTTATTAAATTTTATTTGCTTTAATAAAATTGACTCACTCACTGTGCCTTATAATTTTTCTTTTCTAATATTTATAATATTGAACTTTTGCAAAAAATAATTTCATAGACAACGTAAAACAAATACTTTTAGATGGCTTTAACTAAGCCAAAGAATTTTCTATTTTATACATTTTTATTGGCATTTTATTTTTTTTATTTTTTTATTATTTTAATAAAAATATTGTGACACACAAGAAAATTCCATTAAACTTTATTCAAGGTAGTGTAATAAAAACTAACATTGCTTTGCCTTTTCCTTTAACTTTTACTACACATTTCTTCTCTAAGATTTCTTTAAGTCCTCTTTAGGCTGTAAAGAAAAAAAAAGTGACCAAAATCACGCACATTGGTTATAAAACTAAATTAATAGTTATAACTATAAATTTTCAGAATTTTATGTAGAGATTATCACAAAGAAAGTCTAAGAAACATACATTTTACTAAAGCAAACATATCCTACGTATTCATACTCTAATAATAGGTCCTTGGACAATTACCCAATAAATTTTTTACAAGGGTTTGGCAGTATAACGGTAGCAAAGTTATGATTTTCAATGTCAAATATACGTGTAATTTATATGGTTATACTTAAATAAGATTTTAATTTTTGTAAAGGTCCTTGACAAATAATTTCTAATATTTTAAGCATATCTTACTTAAGCAGCTTATAAATCTTATTTTATTATATTATTAATAGATTGTTAACAACTAAATTAGTGTTTTCTGAGTTTTGTTTTTGGGAGAAAAATGTTCACAGCTTTATTTTCTTGGCGACATGGATCATAAGGGTGTGAGTTTAACTATAGTTATTAAATAGAGACTTTGGGTATAAGAAGTATTAAATTTGGTAAAATAATTAGATCATAAAATTTTTTTAGCTCTAAATGCAAGGATACGTCACATTTTCGAAGTATAATTTGGACCTTTATGCTTGTGAATTAATTCTTTCTTTAAACATATTGATAGTTTCTTAAATACATAGAAGTAAATAAACAAAAAAAGAAAAAAATTAAAAGAAAATTATATAGAGACATATATGTCATGTTTATGTCCGTTTTGAAAATGTTTTCTTTCGCTCCAACCCATGCCATAGCCAGCTATAAAAACACCTTTTAAATTTCGAAACGTTTTCACTGACTACGCCTTTCAAACCTGTTTGAGCCAGACTAAGCGTTTTCGAAATTGAGTATAAACGCTTACCGTTTAGAAACCTTTATGAAAATGAGCTGTAAAGAATGTTCTGCCAAATTTGATATGGTTGCCGATTCCTTCCATTGGTTATTTATATTATTCTATGTGTATTATATAGAAAATATGAAAAAATTAGAATTAGAATTATTTAGAAATAGCTGTTAGTTAAAATAGTTTTAAAACTGTTTCGACGCAAAACATAGGCATAAACGCATATGAAGTTATCATTACTCAGCAGAAATTAGTGCTTACCAGTACGCTATTGCATTTTGTAAGGGAGAAAATGTGAACAATCACTTACACATGAGCATCAATAATGCATGATTTTTATATGAAATGAGCCGCTAAAATATATACAATAGAAATTCACATTTATTGCAACCAATAAGCAAATCTACATACATATATCAAATTGAATGTGTGTTTGTTTATTTGTTTGTTTGTTTATTAGTTTGTTTGTTTGTACCTTATAGGAGACCAAACCTCTAGACCAGTGGTCTTCACAAAGAGAGTCACACAAAAATACACTGAGAGATGAGATTGGTTTTTTCATTTGTATTGTTTTTAACAACTCGAATGAAATTTGTGAAAATTTTCGTTTTAAAAACCTTTAATTTTAAAATTTAAACTAATTTATTAAAATTATTCATGAAATAAATTGTTTGTAAATGCTATTAACAAATTGAAATGTAGTTAAAAGAAATATAAACATTAATAAGTTTATGTTGCTTATTATCATAACTTCTCAGTGTCTGACAAACAAATTTAGCTCTCTTGAAAACTAATAAAACATAAACACATACGCAATTTTTGTCTCACACACATGTTTTTGTAATAATTGTGGTTGTCGTTTAACATGATGAAAACAAAGCGAATGGATTTCTTTTTATGAAAGATTTTTAACATTGCAAATTTTTTAATAATTAAGTTTTTCATAGGAAAATAAAACAAAAACTGTAGAGGATGAGACTTCACTCTTATTAAATAATGGGTCGAAAACCATACACAGAATGTCCAAGTTGACCACAATATTTATTTTATTTTATATTATTTAAAACGATTTCAATTTGGTTTTTTTATTAATTTATTTTAAGATAATTTTTTTAAAAAATTATATAATTATGTAAGTCCTCTTCGATTGTTTTTCAATGAATGAATAAATAAAATTTTCATTTCAAAAAACTATAACAAAACTCATAAATTCAAACGTTGCTACGTTTACAAAAGTAAAATTTTGTATAAAGTAAAAAAATTATTTTACAGTCAAGGCAAAAACATATCATAAACAATATTAACATTGGTAAAAAAATAAATAAGATCAATAACAACAAGATCTCTTCTAATGTAATAGTAACAATAACATAACACAATAATACTAAAATATTAAAGGTAAGATTGCGCCTGTTACAAAACTGGTTTCCAGGAATTCTAAAAGTGGTATCTGTTAACAAAGTACAATACATTTAATTTTAAAATAATATAATAAGAATTAACAATACGGGTAGTTTTGGTATATTTTAAGAAGCTGTTTGCCAGAATTTTTGTGGAATTAAGCAACCCTGGTTGTAATATTCACGAAGAGAGTAAGAAAAACTAAAAAAATATCCGAACAATTTATTTACCTGAGTAATACTGGTGAAGACCACTGCTCTAGACCGATCTTTCTAAAATTTTCACAGCATTTAACTGGGACTCTGATATGATTAATAGGGTACTTTTTTTTCGAGCACGCCCACTTTTACGCCCACTGTTTTAAAATTATGTAATTGCTTCCATATAGTTTTTAAAAGATATACTTCAGATTGTATACACATTATACCCCTTTCACACCCCTCTTCGCACCAAATTTTGTTTGAAAGTTTTAAACTTTTTGTTCTATATATTAATTTGGTGTTTCTTTACTACGTTTATTAACATTTATTAAAATAGTGGGGTAGCCTCACTCTATTTCTCCCACAACTGTCTGCAAAATATATAAATAATTTAAATTATATTATATAACGAGGGGGTAGCGAAGCACACTGGGTTCAGCTAGTTCAAAATCATAAATCAAAAATAATACCTTAATTTGTAGCATATATTATTGTTTACAATTTTATTTATTGCTTCCAAATTTAAAAAATTTTCTGCTGTGTATAAGTGAAATAGTTTTGTGTCGAACTGATTTCAAAGCAGACATAAACTAAGTAAGAGACATTTCTAGAAACAGATCGAAGAGAAATGAAAAAGTGGAAGAGTGAAATATTTTTTTAACAAATCCTATATTTTATAAAACCGTTAATAAGAATTTTTTAAAAAGCCTCTGTTCTTTTAGTGATCCTAAGATCCAATCAACACTCTTGGCGTAATTTTGATGAGACATCATCACTGATAGTATGTTAAAAAAGAACAAGAAATATGAGTGAGCTACCCAATTTTCCAAGGGGGGGGGGAAACCTCTTAATTTTCAATTATAATTTTGGAACAACTGCAAATTTAATTATTTTTGGCTGACATTTTTTTCTTTTTGGCTGGAATTTGAACTTAAGTCGTTTGAGTTTCTGTGCGAGCGTAACTATATACATATATCGCCATAGAAATATCAAAAATTTTAATCAAAAATACAAAGTTTTACACAATTTCCTTACGAATTATTTAAGCTCAAGGTCTTTTTTTTAAATAAAAATCTTTTATTCAATTAAAAATAAATAATTCCTGAAGACGCTACACGCGAAATATCGATAATTGAATAAAAGATTTTTATTTAAAATAGACTTTGAGATTGAATAATTCTTAAAATTAATTAATAAAGAACGAAAAATTAGAATTAAAAATGATCAGTTTCCTTAAGGTTTTTTCAATGCAATTGATGCAACTGGCAAATGTATATATTTTGCTATTGCATCTTTTGTACAGTTTGCAACGCTCCTGTGTGTGAGTATCCTTAATGGTTTGAAATATTTGATTTTACTCTAGAATGAAATACAACTCTTATGTATTTACCGGTGCTTTAAAAACTTCTCGAATGTGTATAGAAAAGGGCGAAGGTTTTTAGGTTTCGTTGGACCATCGGTGTAATGTGGCTGTGGCGTGGGTTTCATTGTTCTATAAAAACTGCTCTATTAGCTACTATGATGAAATAAATATTTTTATGGACTATTCGTACATCTGTTTATAAAAGGCACATTGCATTATAGAAAAAATTCATAAAAAAAAAATATATATATGGGCAATTTCAAATATTTTCGACATTGTGATATTTTTTTTTTCCAAATTTTTTTTTGATGACACGAATGACGCTTTGGTCACGTGAAGGGTGATATTTTAGCATACCAAAACAGTTCGCGTTAATCATTTATTGCAAACGGCGCGAAAGTTATGGAGGTTTTAAGTTAAAATCTCTTAAAAAAAAATTAAAGTTAAATTTATTGGTTTATTTTAATAAATGTTGTATGGATGCATGAAACTCATTTCAAATTCATCAGTGCAGTCAAAATTCATCAATGCACTGATAAGATACATAAAAAATATCAATTATAATTAAAATTTCTTAACATTAAAAAAGGCGAATTTTTGCAAAAATGTGAATGTTTCACCGATTGTTATAATACGTGTTTATATAACGCATAACTAATTTACAGAAAAACAATGGTTTGACTTGCAAATTTAAAAAATAAAAAAATTATATAAGAATTATTTTTGAGGTTAGGATTTTTTTTTTTTGATCTGTAAAATTTAAAATCATGAATATTTTTTAATGCCTATTCGGTTTTATTATCAAGCTTAAAAAAACCTTTCATTTGCGGTTAATCGCGGCGGAATTTATACATAACTGCAGATGTCTCAAAGCAAAATGTGTTTGAAGAAAAATGCCACTGTACCCTCTAAATATGGACCGAATTCAACCGTATTTATATATGATCTTTAGTTCACCGCCGCACTTCATTTCCAATACTTTACATTAATTGTAAACCACTGATTAACTAAAAAAAACGCGAAACAAAATCATGAAATTTCGCAAAATTTTTATTTTCTTTATAAAATTTTTGCGTTTCAAAATATTTTAACGCCTTCTTGACGTTGAGGTGCCATTTACTAAGAAGTTTAGATAACGCAATACATAAACCAGTTTTAAAAAAGATTGCAAATGTCAGGCGCGAAAAACTGTAATTTTTGACAAATTTACGCCAATTCTATAAAAGTTTGAGGTCACCGTTCTCAGCAACTAGCAGCCTGACATCGACGTGGTATGGCGCAAATTTTAGCAAATTATACCATCTTTTAAATACTGTTGACGAAATGAAATTTTCTTGAACGGCGCAAAAACGCTATAGAAAAAACTGCGAAAATTGAAAAATCGGAAAATTTTGGTTTCAAAAATGAACCACTGTACAACTTTTTCCCAAATAGTAGTATGAGCATAACTTTTATAGTGTAAATATCTACTAAGTCTAGTGACTTTATTTTATATCAGTGGGCATCGGAAGTTTAAAACTAAAAGTAGAAAAGTGATGAAATATGAAAAAACTCTTGTAAATATCAAGCCTTTTTTGAGTTTTTCAATATTTGAGTGCCCATAACTTTTAGAGATAAAGAACTGATGGTCTGAAATTTTGAATTTCCCAGTTTTCTAATGTGGCCTACCATTCCCTTTTGACCGTTTTGGTCAATTCGAAAAACTGAAGAAATAATAAGCATCTGAACTCAGTTTCAACATATGTTGAAAATTTTTGAAATTGCCCATATATGGATATATGTATATATAAAAATCAATCATTATATACGTCATACTGCCGCGATCATTTGAGATTTAGCTCTCAGTTTTTATATTTTCAATATAAATATCAATAGCTATTCTTAGTTAGCTTACAAATTCATTCTTTCCAATAGTTCAGTGATGCTATAGATTTTGCTGTCCTATATTCGATTTACAATACACTGCAATATGTTCATTTATTCTTAATATACTATCGTAGTGCACCAAATATTGATTTTTTATTACTAGATTATTTTCTATTTACTGAAAAATTGATTATCTAACTCTAAATATAACTAATAAAAGATAAATATTAATACCAACTTTTTTTGAAATTTTAAGAAAACTTAAATTCAATATTTTAAGTCTGCACTTAACATTGTCTCTAACCCTACACAGAGAGTACATGTATTCCGTTTTCCTACTGTGTCAGCAACCATGAGTAAAGAAAAAAAAAACATTTCCAATTTTCTTTATATTTTTCTTTTTTTTTTCATAAAAAGAATTTTAAACAGATAAGAAGTATAAACTCAAATCATTCAAAAGAATTGATGGTAGTATTTGAGTTAAATTTATTTTACATTCAGTATAAAACAAACTGCAATCTCATATGTGTATACCCATAAACATTGTTGCATTCGAAAGTTTGTTTTTATTCTACAAAATGCCATATAATTGAAAGTTGTATGGAAATAATATAGTATTGGTAAGACCAGTATATTGTTATACTCATTTATGTAGTACTGACTGAATTACAAGGAGCTTAGAGCAGTTTTTCTAAGCAATCAGCTTAACGTGCGTGACAGCAACACAAATACTCAGCTTAAGGCAATAATATTATTCATATGAAATCTGCATAAGGGTGTAACAGAATATTTATCAAATGAATTCTGCAGAATTTTGGCATTTTTTTTAAATTATAAACAAAGCGTACTAAATAAGGTTTCGACAAAATATTTTTTATTTAGTTTAGTATGTAAATTTTTTTTTAATAATAACTAGAAAATTAAAAACATTTAATACCAAATTCATATGTACAAGAATGTAAATTTTTTTTAACTTAAGGAAAATGTGAATAAAAGCGCTCAACTCTCTAAAGCAAGTCAGATTTGCAAAACGCTTTCTGTTAAACAGATATTTCTTGAGAGATTTAAAGTATTAATCTGTTTCACAATTCCAAAAAAATACTTTCGAATAAATGAGGAGAAAATATATATATTTTTTTCTTTGTATAAAAAATTATATGCTAAGAATGCCTTAAAAAAAGAAGAGGAAAAACCTAATAATTTACACACAAATAGGTGTCCAGATGTCGAAATGTCAAAATGCCAGCAAATATCGAATTTACACTTACATTTTAAATAGATTTCATTTATTTGTTTGTATAGAAATAGTTCTATATAAAAGGTAGAATATTTTTGGGTTAGGTTTACTACCTGGCTTGTAAAACAAAGTAGAAATATGAAGTTTATTAGTGGAATATGATGTCTAGCATATATTCACCTATAGCATATTGTCAGACGTCCGCTCTTTATATAAAATTTTGAGCCACATTCTGCAACAAGGCTTCGCTTATCTCGTGAATGCAGAGACGAATTTTCTCTCAAATGGCTCTAGAGAAAATAATCCAACGGCTGTAGATCACAAGAACGAATCGACTAATTGATATCGCCAAGTCGTGACTGGTGACTTTTCCATTTAATAACTAAATACTTTGGCCGACTGTGAGGCTTGTGGCGCCGTCCTGCTGAAACCAAAGGTCGCTAATGTTAACATTAACAAGTTATGGCCACAAATAATCGGTTATCATGGTCTCATCACTAAAAATTATTTTCTTGAAAAATGCATTTTTTTCGTTCAGTATTTTAAGCAACAAATTTACAAACGTTCGACAAAAAAAATTGTAGTGTAGTGTTCCATGGTTAAAATTTTCCAACTTTTCACTGAATAAAATATGAAAAAAAAATTTATAATATGTTTTTTTTATTGAGACCAATACCTAAGGGTAAACCCCTACTAGTGCCGTGCATTGCATTGGAATTTTTGTAGAAACAACAGTATGTTATAACAACAGAACATATATTTTTGTTTTCTTATACTATTAAGCGCCTTAGGAATGAGAAACATTTCTAGGAACTGATCATTCAAAGGCCAGTGTTATACATTAACCCTTGAATAATCAACAGCAATTGCCTCAACGTTAGATGTTGATTGTGAGTGAGTGTGAGTGCCTTCACTAAGTTGGTTTTAGCTGTTGCTAATAGCAAAGCAAATAGCGCATTTTCTCCTGATCATTCGTTTTTTGTTGTTAAGGTAGAATAGAGTGGAATTTGAGGAAGTGGCTTCTTTGTAGATAGACTTCTTGGTAGGAAGGGGAGACCTTTTATTTTTAGTTTTTATTATATCATACATAATCAAACATATACACAATTTTATTTTGTTATTATATTGTCATTTTTATTATCGCTAAATTATCCTTTTGCGGCTTATCGATTTTACATATCCCCAAAATAGAAATAGTTTGGCGGTATTGTTTCACCGCCCGATCTCAGAAGCAAATTCACGAGTTCGAAGCGTGAAACTTAGTATTACCAATTATACAAGGAATCATAGCTCTTCTACATCCTTCTTGTTCACTTAATGAACGAAAAGGACTGTAATCATGACTCCATTAATGTCAGTATTGACTGTAACGTTCTACCCAGAACCGCTTTTAAAGAAGTACCGACCAGTGATTCCATCAGTCTAAAGGCACACCAAATAGTCAGTTTTTCTGGACTTAATGGTATCTCAATATAGAGTTTAGAATTATCATTACTCCAAATATGACAGTTTTGTTTTCACGATATATATATTCATACCCAGCTACTAATAACTTACTTACCAAAAGAAATCCATGTTTTATATTTATTTAAATTTTTCTGTTAGAAAATGTGGCATATTCAGTTACGAATAATTGTTTGTAAAAAATATTTCTCTGATTGAGTTTAAAAAAGACTGTGGGAAGCATTCGGCTCTCAATTTTCCGTAAGTATTCTCTAGTCTATTTATACTATAAGTGGTAACACAGTGGTATTCTTCTACACCAAAATTTGACAAAACATCCGATTTGTTGATAGTGTAATATTAATTGAATTAAGTTTAAAATTGAATTCCTTTACAACAGCACTAATGAGATTATCAGACAAACATTTTATTTCAAGTAAAAAAATGTACTTTTTTTCCCTTTAATCAATGAAAAGTCTATTTTATTGCTGTGTTATATAAAAGAAATAGAAAACACATGCCTACAATACATTGATAAATTCAATATAAATCACCCCTTAAAAGAAAATTAATTTTAGAATTGTACCACCTTAATATATGTACATATATTCAATTCATATTAATACCACAATTGTAAAACCACATTCACTTTATCTTACTAAATGATATTGCATACATATGTTGTTTAAATTTCGCAAAAGAATCAGATTTTTCACAGAACGAATGATAAATTGAAAATTGTAAAAAGACATTAAATAGAAAACTAAATTAAATATTTATAGGTTACCATGTCAAACTCCTTACATCGACATAAAAAGAAAAATTATATTTCGTTTTGTACGAGTATAAGTGAATATGAGTGACTATACTCCTGTTTTATTTGTTATCAACCATAAATGTGTTAATACAGCGATGTGTGTACATACGTTTACTTTGCTAATTAAACGCCTTAAAAACTGCCTTTTAAATATTTATATAAAATCATTTCTTAATTTGTGTACATACATATATATGTACGGCAAGGCATAAAACACCGTTTAAATTTTTTCTAATACAAAGCAATAATTTGAATATAGAGCATTGAGGGCTTCTAAGTCAAATCCGTCTATCGAAGCCATGCATGAATAAACCGCAATTAGTAATACAATCTATACATACATATGTAGTTAATTTTTTCTTTCACAATAAATACATCCGATAAATTGAGAAATTTAAATTTAACAAAAAAAAAAAGAACAAATTAATAAAGCTATATTTACACTACCTAAGTTTCATCATCATCAAAATTTAAAAATTTTAACAGTTAACAATTTCAAGATATACCGAACTCATTAGTAAATTTGTCTGGAAGCTACCACGTCTACTTGTCGGCCCTGTTTTCTACTGATAATTGTTAGTGACTACGAAATAAATCACACCAAATTCAGGAGTTTTAGCTTCAACACTTCTAAAGATACGTATGTAAAACAAAAACAATTTTTAACTTGTATGGGAGGTGTTACGCCTACTTGTCCAATTTCGCCGACTTTCTGATTGATGATTTGCATTGCCCATGAAGTCATTCAGACTCAATTCCTAAGCTTTAGCTTTAACCGTTCTGAAGATATACAAAAATCAGTTTTTAGAGATAAATATAAAAAAGTGGACGTAAAATAGGCGTGGCAAATATTTCTCTCGATGAAAATTTAAAATGGATTAATACAAACATTTGAAAGAAAAATTAGTCAAATCGGTGTAGCCGTTTTCTGATTTTAGGCAAATAAAAAAAGTGGGCGTAAAAGTGTGCGAGGCTAAATTTTTTTTCGTAAAAACCAAAGTTGGATAACGGCGATAATTAGAAAGAAACAATCATAAAAATCAGTCAGCCGTTCTCAACTAATGCAATGACCAACAAACATAATTGATTTTTATTTTACAGAAGATAGGACTATCATTATTTTTTATTTTGATATTTCTCTCCTCTTTTGTGTAGCTTCGGCAGGAATTGTTTTATTTTTTATTTTTTATACCTTAAAATAAAGCTTAAATTTTATTAGTATAATAAAATCAACAATACCTATTAATACTATTTTGATATTTATTATAAATTAAAAATTCTTAAAATTTTTGCCTTCTATTTCTTTCAGATCCAGTCCGTTTTTAGCAAACTAATCTGAGAAAATTCTTGAAAACCATGATGCAGATTTGAAACTACATAGCAGACAGTTACTAATATATGGGTGTTTTTTTTAACTTAAACTTTAAGATCAGTCTTATTGTTATTTATTGAAAGTGTTGTGTACAAACTGATGGAATGTGATACTTATCACAGAATGATCCAATTTTAGATGAGACAAAAACATTTTTTAAATATATTAGGAGGAGGAAGTGGCAGCCTCGTAATGGCAAGGCACACTTGAGCACGCATGGCGGCCCGTTGTGATCTAAATATATTAGGAAATCAGAATTGTGCAATTCTTATTTGAAGAAGTTAACAACTGAGTGAACAATTTAAGATTAATCTAATGACTACGACATTACGTTTTGTAATTAAACGCTTAATATAATATTACAATGTTATCCCTTTGATAACAGATAAAAAATTATAATGATTCATTTATACGTTATCTTTGCAGTACGTATAGTGCTCCATCTTACTAAAGTTGGAGGAATGAGATGTTTAATATATTTTTATTTTAATGCTGAAGACGTTAATTAAGATTCCTTCAAAGTATTTTTTTAATTATACGTGTTTATATACAAAAGACGAGAGTTCAGTACTGGTTCTGACATCTCGAAGCAAAGAAATATGCAAAAAATATTTCTTTCTGGGTCTACCTCTTAGCAGACTTCTGGCAAAAGCTCTGAGAGTAAATAATTGCCATGAACAAGCTTCTCAAGTCTGTCCTTCGGCATTAAACATTGCGATGATGCCCATACGAATCGATAGAGTCGGATACCGTCGCTTATAGAACCTTCACCCTTTTATGCACACCGGACCAAATATGAGAGTTGCATTCTATTTTACTCCGGATTGTCTTGTAAGTATTGAGAAAGTCAGATAGAGTGAAGTTTTTATTGTGCCGTTTAAAGAAACCGAGGCACTTGAATGCTTATTTCGACACTCGAGAAATGCGATCTTTCCAACAGACATCACAATTAATTCTCATGGCAAGAATATCCGACTTATCGATATTTGCATTACCCATAGTCACAGACGACACCCGCTATTTATTACCCTGAATTGCTTAAAAATAATAAACTTTTAAACATTAGATTTAACAGTTTTTTAACAAACAAATATAAATATGTACACAGATAGAAAAGAAAGAATAGTACAATAACAAGATCGTATGTCATGATAAGAACGGTAATGATAAATGCTTTCTATATTTCTGTTCTAATAAAATAAAAATAAAAAAACACACAAAAACAATACCATATTTATTTACTGCAAAGAGGGCAAAACCGATTTATTTTTGCAAATTACTTATAGTCAGGCAATATTCAAATTAAAATCTAATGTTTGTGCATTAGATTATAATTTAGAAGTTAAGGAAATGTTAGAAGTTTTTTCAAGCAATTGCAGTGAAAAAACAAGGATAAACAAAAAACAAGTAAACGGGAAAATAAATTACAATTAGTGGCATGTTAAAAATAATGCAAAAATTTACCAGCATACGTTTAATGTTAAAGCTTCTGTTCAGAGACAGGAACAGCAAACGACGCCATATTTTTGCCGTTCATTTGACATTTCTCTTCAGTAAGGTTTGGCGAATTTTGCAAAAAGACCGCTTGACCTACATCGTTACAGGATCAAATTGATGCAAGAACTGAAGCCGCTTGACCACCAGAAGCGTCGTATATTCGTGAATTGGGCTGAGCCACAACTTAAAAAAGATTCGGATTTTCATCGGAAAATCATCTTCAGCGATGCGGCTCATTTCTGGGTGAATGGCTTCTTCAGTGAAAAAAAAATGCGTTATTAGTCAGGCAGCAGTCCACACGTATTCCATGAGTCATCATTACATCCCGAAAAAATTACTGTTTGGTGCGGTTTATGGGTCGGCGATGTCATTGGGCCGTACTTCTTCCGTGTTGATCAAGGGCGGCACGTTACCGAATATTTTTTGTCCCAATTGGATGATATGGACTTGAAGGACATATGATTCTAACAGGACGCCGCCACAAGCCACACAGCGAATGTCACAATCAATTTATTGGAAACCAAGTTTGGAGAACGTGTTATCTCACTAAATAATCTTGTCGATTGTTTGCATCGGTCGTGCGATTTGACGCCGTTAGACTATTTCCAGTGGGGCTACGTAAAGTCTATGGTCTATGCAAACAAGCCAGTGACGATTGATGATTGATTGCAGCAGTATCGGCCGGTTTATGCTGTAAAACAGTCGAAATTCGTGTTCAGCGTCTGGACTTCTGCAAGCGTGCCCGTGGTTGCCAGTCAAAAGAAATCGAGTTCCATACATAATGGCATCGAACGTATTTTTACAGGAATAAAGAATTTTATAGGTATTCAAAACCGTTCTTGTTTTATTTAAAAAAAACTTTTGTAGCGCTTTTATTAAAAAACCCATTATTTGTGTTATTTTGTGACTGTCTACCGATGGACGCCTAACTGTAGTAGAGCAGAAAAATATAAATTAGATTTGAGGAGCAGAAATTATTTTAAATTCTTTTGTTTTTTCATTCACTAATCAGGATATAGTTCTCATTTAGTAAATAAATTTTTGAATATAAGAATTAAAGTTTGGAAAAAAGTCGCTCGACGATTCCCTTGCCCAGAGACGAAATGATAGTAGAGACATGATTATCCTTATAAGCAATAAATTTCAAATTTTTTCATTAAAATATAATTATTTTTGAATTTTTATAACAATTGGTAAAAATAATTACATATGTACACACATACATACATTGGCCATTACAACGCTGTTTCTTTAAGCCAAACGCTTCTCTGAATGCGGATACTATTCGGCCCATAGTGGAAGCCCTTTTTCCGGATCATCCAGTGGTCGATAGAACATCGGTCACGGAAGAAACGGAAATCCCGCCTTTCACCTTGGAGGAACTGGAGTGTGCCTCTCGTTGCTTGCGCAGCGGGAAGGCACCAGGTCCTGATGGTCTACCAGCAGAGGTGCTGAAAGCCGTGTCACGGAGTCATCCAGAGCTCTTGCTCAATATGTACAACGCCTGTCTAAAGGCCGGGGTGTTTCCCTCCCGCTGGAAGATGGCTAAACTTGTACTTATTGACAAGGGCAAGGGACCAGTCGGCGCTCCTGGGTCATACAGACCACTATGCCTGCTTGATAACGCGGGGAAACTCCTGGAGAAGCTTCTTCGCCCACGTCTGCAGGCTGCAGTAGTAGCGGCAGGCGACCTCTCCGAAAGACAGTACGGCTTTCGAAGGGGCAGGTCGACTGTGGCGGCTATCCAGGAGGTAGTTAATGCAGGTAGGAGCACGGAACGTCGAAACCACTTTTCACGTCCCGTATGTTTGCTGGTCACACTGGATGTGAAAAACGCGTTTAACTCTGTCCGCTGGCAGGACGCGTTATACGCGATGGAGAGAGATTTCAGGCTCCCAGGGTACCTCCTGCGTATCATGGGAGATTACCTGAAAGATCGATCCATACTCTATGACACGGAGGATGGCCGAGAGACGAAAGTCTTATCGGCAGGGGCGGCCCAGGGATCCATACTGGGACCCGACATATGGAACTATACCTATGACGGGATTCTACGTATGGAGATGCCCGAAGGGACATTCCTGGTTGGTTACGCAGACGACATCGCGGCAGTAATTATTGCCAAAGATGTCGATGCGGCCCAACTGCGACTCAACCAGGTTATGCGTCGAGTTACTCTCTGGCTGAGTGACCACGGGTTGGAGTTGGCACTGACTAAGACCGAGATAGTGCTTCTTACTAAGAAGCGCATCCCGCTCATTAGAAGCATGCAGGTAGGAGAGGTTACAGTCGAGACGAAGAACGCCGTTCGCTACCTGGGGGTTAGTTTGGATAACAGACTAACCTTCTGGAGCGAAATATCCAGCAGAGCGGACAAAGCGGCCTCAGTAGTGACGTTGTTGAGCAGGGTAATGGCCAACATTGGGGGCCCTCTTCCCTGTAAAAGACGTTTGCTGCTGAGCACCGCCGAGTCTGTGATGTTGTATGGAGCTGAAGTCTGGGCTGATGCGCTCACGGTCGAAAAGTACCGAAAGCGCATGGCGGCAGTGCAACGGAGAGCAGCGCTCCGCATAGCGTGCTCCTACCGCACGGTATCGGAGCCGGCTGTCTTGGTGGTCGCCGGGGTCATACCCATCGACCTCCTCGCCAGGGAGCGACAATTCGTCCACAAACACAAGGACGAAATTGGTAGAGAAGGCGCACAATCTGTGGCAAGGTCTCAGTCCCTCCGTGACTGGCAGTTACGGTGGGATACTGAGACACGCGGAAGGTGGACTTACGTCCTTGTCCCTCAAGTAGACGCTTGGCTAAATCGCCAGCACGGTGAGGTAGATTACTACCTCACGCAGTTGCTGACGGGCCATGGGCACTTTCGGTCTTTCCTGTTTAAAATAGGAAAGGCTGTAAGTCCCACATGCGTCTACTGTGGAGCACAATCCGACTCCGCTTTCCACACATTTTTTGAGTGTGAGAAGTGGATGTTGGAGAGGCGTGCACTGGAGAGGGATCTTGGCATCTTGACTCCCAATACCATCACGGGAGTCATGTTAGGAAACCTTGCTGCATGGAGTAGGATCGCCTGTTTTGCGAGGGGGATCCTTCGTCGGAAGGAGAGAGACCTGGCAAGGTCGACAGATCCGTAGGGTCCAACTGGACCGGCATATAAGGCTCCATCCTGAAGTAATGTCATAAATTGACGGTCCCAGGATGGAGCCTGGTGATATAGAGAGGGGTTTTAGCCGGTAGGCACGCAATAACTGCGTGGAGTCCGGCACGACGGGTGGCAAAAACCACCTAAGTGCGTAAATGCATTTCCCCTCTCACCAAAAAAAAAAAAAAAAAAAATTACAACGCTGTTTCAGGATTACAGCCTAGCATCTAGCAGCACCTATGTTGTATTTGCAGATTCTCTTACGAGGCGATCGAGTTATCAGAGCACATACTAGGAAATTGTGCATCATTGATATATAGTATGAAGAGATATTTTGGTGACTATCAAATATCAGTAGGGGAGCCGACCGATATTTATAAGTTCATCAAAGTGACAAAACTTGGAGAGATACTGTAGAAACCGTGGTTAACCCTGTTGTTAGGTTAAGACCATTTGGTCCAATTTTTTTATTGTTTTCTTTGTAATTTTTGAACGGTGACTTAATTTTTTAGCTCATGAGGTCTTTTTATAAAACCATGTTATATACAAAAATTCAAGGTTCTGACTTAAACCACGACTAAGAAAAATACAAAACTACCAATCTTAGGTTAAGGGACCATTTGGTCCATAATATATTTTCTTTGATTTTTTTACAATTATTAAAAAAATTTGTTTTTGTTAGTTGGTTTTATAATAATTGTCATTTCATGATAAGCAAATCTTTTTTCAATGAGTTTTGATAATAAACTTACTGCAAATGGAGCATTTTATATCACACTTAGACTTGCAGCAACTACAAATTCCACGATTTCGGGCCTCTGAACTATGAACTATCCATGGTTTTCGTATTTCAATAAATAACTCTGCTGAGAACGATGTAATCTAGTCCGTTTCGTGCCGCAATAACTATAGTCTCCTGCAATTCCTATCAGCTGGAACCCAGGAAACTTCGATTTCAATGCTGATATATCAATTATGTTTGCAAATAAAATGTTTGGCCATCGAGTTGTTCTGCGTTTATAGAATGGTACAAAGGGAATTTTTTTAAAATCAGCAATTTCGGAGGAATGAATGTTTTATTTTTGCGTAATTTCTCACATATGTAAGGTTCGTTTCCTGAAGTTTTTATGCCAACTCAAAATTAAAAAAAAATTGTTGCCTGTTATATTTTGCCCTTTCAAGCCTTCTGTTAAGTCCAATACATCGTGTTGCCCTTGGTTCTTTTCAGGTTGTGCATTTTTAGGCTTACCAAGTTAAAGTTATAACTATAATACTTTTCAAGAAAATTACAATTAAGTAAGTATAACTTTGTGCATTTTTGTACTATTTTCCGACTTTCAAGACCTCATATTTCCGGATCCAGATGTGTCAGTGCTCCCAAACTTTGTATTTAATTTAGTTCTATGATATACTATATTTCTACAAAAAATCATAAAATACGGAGGGGGTGAGTTACAACCATTGGTTGATTTGACTTGGAATATCCCATATGCGTTACTTCACTTATTTTGAAAAAAAAAATTTTTGTTCAAAAAATTGTATATGAAGTTTTTGTTTTTAATAAGCTTTCAGCAAATAATCTGGGTTCTTATTCTGTAATTCTCTTAAGCTAAAATGCTAAAATTTTGGGTTTTTGAAACAGGTTTGGGTTTTTAAAAAGTTTGGAAGTAATATGAATCAGAGATCAGCATTGAGTCGCTTTTTAGCGATTCATAAGCACTTATGAAATTTTAAGTATAAGTGAGTACAAGTAGTTGAAATTTAACTACTCTGATTCACTCATACTCACTCAACGTTTTTCATTAATAAAGGTTGCAATAAATATGAGTCCAATGTTGACATCAAACTCATACTCACTTGGATTCATAATTTTATAAAAATACTTATTATACTCACACTTGATTCGTGACTCGAATTATACGAAAAAAAATTTACCGTTTTAGTCGATAGACGTATACAATACAAAAGAAAATTTATATGGTGTATACAAAAATGAACATGCAAATAATAAACAAAAATAAGCGAAAAAGTTAAAGTTTAATATAATAATATTTTATGATACTCACAATTATATCATAATTATTATTTGTACCGTGATTATTTTTTAATTTTTTATAAATAGGTTCTAAAGAAATTCATAAAAAAAAATATTTTTAAATTTTTTCTAAATTTTACATTGTAAAAACTTATAGTGTACTTAACAAACTACATCTTTATAATCAGTATTCTTAAAATAGATTATTGGAACGAAAATTGCCTATATCGGGCTATTGCCTTTATGATAAGATAATAAATTACATAGTCAAAAACATAATATTTATTTGACACGATTCATGATTTAAACTAAAACTTTTTCTTTTGCAGTCGTGTGGTAAATGGTTGGTAGCTATAAATGTGTTTATAGCATTAATTTACTCTTCGCAGTAGGCAGAGCAAACACACAACAGTTTGTAATCGAATCATACTTATTTTTTCTCATCAGTATGCACTGAGTTAAGGAGAGTTGAAGTCAACAACATCATACGTATTATTAAGTATAAATGTGATGAGTACTTCAAACTTTTGAGAAGAGTAGAGTATCTGTTACATTAACAAGAGTATGAATGCGTATAAGTACAAGAAATTATGAATCATGATTCGAGTATACTCATATTTTCAGTACTCATTGCTGATCTCTGATATGAATGAAGTTTTTAAATTACAATAAGTTTCAAGAATTCTATTCGTAGCCAAAAAGTCCTAAATCAAGTTTATAAATTTTTAGCGATAGAGTTTTAGCTTAGGAGAGTTACAGAATAATGCCTCTGGATTAAAGTTATTCCTATTTTTTTTTGTATTCTTCTATTTGTCTATAATATTTTTCAGCATAACAATAAAGAACAGAAAACTTTTAGTGAACCATACAAATGCTTTATTATTATATTACGAGCAAACAAAATGCAAATAAACGCAGTTAGAAAATATAAAAAAACTGTTCAACTTATAATTGTTCAACAATTTTAACCTAAATTGTAGAAACTAATTGCAAAAACACACTTAATTATTTACAAATTATTCTTCCATACGGTACAAAACTCAAACTAAACGTGTTGGTTTTGTAGTTTTTAAGTGTGCTCTTTTATCTAAAAAAAAAACGTAAAACAAAAAGAAAAAACAAACTAGAAAAAGGTTAAAAAAATATATTATAGCACAAGGTTAGTTGTATTTAAACTACATCGTCAACATAATAATCATCGCCATCATTCGCTTCAGCACCACCATCATCTGCTATAGCTTTCATCAAAATCTTATTATTTTTTAATATTTTTATTCTTTTAATTTTTATTCATTTTATCTTAATAAAGATTGTAATACATATTTACAAAACTGTTGTGGCATTGGTTTTTATTTAGAGTTTAACATTTTTAATATTTAGTTTTTCCTTTTTTTATAGTTTTTTTCTTCACTTTTCATGGCATATAAATTTCTTTTCTGTCTCTATTGAAAATTCAGCATGGAGAAGTCATCTTGTGTATATAAACTTTAACGTTTTGTATTAAGTTTGTGCTCGTCAAATCAGTGGTGGGTACTTTAAGATTTTATCTGATACACTTGCAATTTTATAAAAGATACTTTAAATATTTTTGCTGTCTCTATCTATCCTGTAGAGTGTGACTGTCAATATGTGCTTGTAACTGCATGAGGTTTATAATGATTTTTTACTTATTATTTTTTTGTAAGTAAAACTAGAACTCTGTTATTATTTTAATATTTCTTATTATTTTTTTTTTACATATCAGAAATACATACTCGTACATTTGTCCCTATTTTTTTTTTTTTTTTCTAATTGCAGATAGAATTGAATTGCACTTAAGTAAAAGCATTTGAATATAAGTATATAAAATAAATACTTTTAAAAACAAAGTAAATAAAGTTTCTAATTTAAGGTGAATATTATTTTATTTCTTTAGTAGAGATTGAAAAAAAATAGTGTCAATATAAGGTGTGCGTCACTATAAACTGTAACACATCAAAAGTCAAATAAAAACTGACTGGAGTAAGCTAGAGTTAAAAATAAAACAGTTTTATTTTGCATTTTTATTGCAGATTTATATTCTGTATTATTTTATTTAAAAATTAATTTAATTTTATAAAATTTTTTATTTTATTCATTATGCCATCCATAAGCAATGCTATAGTGTTTTCGGTGATTTTTTAGGTACCAGCTGTCCATTTATATCGAAAACTAGTAATGGTTTTGGGAACAGATGTACTCTTCTTTAGTTCTCTTTTGACCAGAGCCCAATATCTTTCAATAGGCCGCAGCTCTGGGCAGTTTGGTGGGTTAGCCTCTTTTGGAACAAAAATAACATTATTTTTATTATACCAGTCTATTGCGCTTTTACTGTAGTGACATGTTGCCAAATCTGGCCAGAAGAATGTTGATATGTTGTGCTGTCTTAGAAATGGGAGCAACCTCTTTTGAAGACACTCTTTGATATAAATATCTGAGTTTATTGATCCCAATGTAACAAACGATGCACTTCTGTTGCCGCAGCTACAAATAGCCTGCCAAACTAGGAACTTTTTGGGAAATTTTGATAGTTTTTTAGTTCGGAACTCTTCAGAAACATTGCCTCTACTATCCGCTACATAAAACTCTTGGCCAGGAAGCTGCGCAAAGTCTGCAAAAACGTAAGTTTCATCATCCATTACACAACATTCGAACTTTTGAAAAAATTCTTTTTTGAGGAGTTTTGCTCTTTTTTTTGCTTCTTAGCATTTCTATCCGGAACTTTTTGGACTTTAAATGTTTTAAGGCCAGCTTTAGCTTTAACTCGGCGCACAAAACTTTCCGAACATAGCACGCGCCGGGCCACTTCGCGACCAGAAATGTTTGGAAGAGCCAGCAAAAGCTTCTAAATCTTTTTGGCTTTCGCGTCGTTCGTTACCAGTTTTGCTTTACCTGTTCCAGGCTTTCTTTCAATTTTTAGGTCTTTGTTGAACTTTTTGACCACTCTGAAAACACATTGCCTGGTCACGTGGACTTCCCTAGCAACTTTTGTATAACTCCAATATGGTTTTTTTTGAATTATTTGAATAATTTTTGTATGCACTTGTCTTTGATTATCCATTGTGAACTAACTAACAAGTCAAATTTGACAAACTGATACATTTTAAAATCTGACACATTTTTCAAAGATATTGTGATTAAGAAAAATAATTTTGATTAAAGGTGAAAAAAGTTATTAAGAAAAATGGGTGTTACACTTTATAGTGACGCACATCTTACTTATATAATACCAGTACTTATGAGACATTGTTAAAATAAATTTATACAACTTTTTGTATCAGAGTTGTTCTCTGGTTGACTTGCTTAAGATCTTCACATTACTTCGGTGATGAATATCTTTATATATTTTGTATTTCGAATGCCTGTATTGTATTTCTTTTTCAGAAAACTTATCAAGAATATTAGAGTATTACTCAAACAGTTTAATTGTTATTGCTGTTGATTTCAATAACAATACAATCAATGTTTTTCTCACCTATATCTTAAAAAGTATAAAGTGGATTTACTTGCAACTCTCTGTAATTTCGATCCGCTTAACTACGAAAAAAAACTATTTGACTGAGCTTTTATGGCTTTTACTTCAAATTAATTCATATCGGGCTTTCTCAGAGACGTCGCCATTAGAATGATAGAGAGTGTCTCTTCTAAATTCGAAAGTACCGCATAGATCCGTTATGTTTTCTGTGCCAATTTTAATATTATTTGACTTTAAATCGTTCCTGCACTTTCCCAGATAAAAGCTAAATAACACTATATCCCACTATTTAGCCTTTTGAGGAAACGCATGAAGGCCAAATATAAATGCCACATTCACGAATTATCTTCTAACAATATTCGAATAAATCAATTTATTATAAATTTTTTAATAAATTTGTTTTGTAGTCGCCGTGATGTAGTGGTAAGTGTGTTAGCTTACTAAGACAAGAGCTCCGGGTTCAAATTCCAGCTCTGATATCTTGAAAAAAAAAGACATTTTAAAAAATATTTCTTTCGGTGATTTAAAGTTTACAAAATTCGTGCATAGAAATTAATATATTGTACAATTGTTTACATAAATTGCTTAATTTTTAAGATATATATGTGGGATCTTAAATCAAATGGGTAATGAATCTGGTAGCTCTATAAACGATACAAAAAAGGTTAAATTTTGTGGTTTAGAATAATGCAAATCACTTCTAAAAAGTAAAAAACTCGTGATTTTCAGAAAAACTAAAAACAACTTCAAATTTACATGCAGTTTGAAATCAATTGATTTTAGAACGTGCCTAATAAAAAATATTTCTTTCGGCTACCACCTCCTAGCAGTATTCTGGTAAAAGCTCTAAGAGTACCTCATTTTCATAAAGAGTCTTTTCAAATCGGTCGCTCGGAGTCGACTTTAAACTGTAGGTCCCGGTTGTAAAAAGGAAGTAAACTCTTTTTGTGATTTGAGTTTGTTACTTGCAAGAATAGCTGAAATTAAATTTAAAAAATTGCGAGAAGCTAGACCGTACGCTGAAACACGGCTGTTATGGCCAATTATGTATATAAGTAATATTCTATTGAGTTTGCGTAAATTTAATAACCTAAAGAATCAATGCTATTTTCTCAACACCACACAGTGGGACATAAAATTTAAAAATGTAATTATGCAGTTTTGTATAAAATTGATTCAGTACGAAGAATCAATAAATTGTATAAAAAAACGAGTAAAAAAATAAACCTAAAGTAACGCGATTTTTGCTAACCCATTTTACTCAGTTCAAATGTGTTTTATTCGTTTTTTACTACGTTTCGGCTTAACGTTGTGTTCTGGAACACCCTGTATAAATTAGATTGTTTGGATTTGATTTGTTTAAAACAATTAAGTTTTAAGCTATTTAGCTCAATCAAACTTCACTCGTTTCTCTTTACTCGTACAGGATATTATTTGAGTTTTAGGTATTTCATAATAAAATTCCGTTCAAACTAATGTTGTTTGAATTTTGCTTAATCTGCAAAAGTAAATATTAACAAAATATTATTTTCAACTTTTAAATAAAATAGACTCTTTATTTGCTTTATTTAATATTTAATTAAATTTCCAACAACTTTTGCAATACCTCCCTTTAAATGTAGTTTTACCAATAATATTTTAGATTATCAATATGTACTATTGTATTACTATTTTCAAGCCCACAAATGTTTTATATTTTTAAACATACATGTACGAGTACAATTTAGATATATTGAAAACAAATAATAATAATACGATAAAGTTATTTTTTGTTTATTATAAATACATATATGTATATTCGTATAGTATTTATCCTCTGTAATACAACTTATATGCAAGCAAATATTTGGCCTGTCGAACTAATTTTGCAGTGTATGGTAAAATTAAAATTAAATTTACAGTAAATTATAGTTACTTTTGCTAAACATATTAGCAAAGATATTTATCTACCCATGTATACATTTAATAAAACCAAAATACAAATATAAAATTAATTGCTTACATAGTGTGTAGAGAAAGTTTTCAAGTTCCTAAAATTTATAAAATATAATCTGTTTATAAAATAAATGCAAAATTTATTCGAAGAGAAATATATCATCGTATTGCTTTTTCTATAGTACAAATGTATAAGTACGTGAGAAAATTTATAAATAACAATAATGAAAACAATAGAGTCATCAATGAAGTCCATATACAAGTACTTGTATACATACTACATACATATATGTACATATGTATATAGATTTGAAGAGCAAGTAGGACAAAATATAATTTAATTTTAAAAGTGAATTGTATTCATTATTTAAATTTTCCATAGACCATATATTAATTTATTATGAATTTATATGTTAGAAAAACAAGTTGCAAAACATTTTCTATTTTAAGACTTTTCATAATTAGGTTTAAAATATTACATGCAACAATAATTATTGGTATTATAATAAAATTAAATAAAAAGAGCTCCAAATAGCAAAACCATACAGCACATGATTACTGCTTTTAAGCTAATATTTTTCTGTATATACATCTAATTTTAGTCGCCGTGGTCTAGTGATTACTGTGTTGGCTTACCAAGAGGATAGTGATGGGCTAAATTATTACCTCTCAGCGGTCTTTTAGCAAAAGCTCTGGAAGTAATTGATTGCCATGGAAGAGCTTCACAAATCTGTCGTTCGGAGACTTTAAACTGTAGGTCCCGGTACTCTTGAATAAAAATTGATATACACAACATGAGTGCTGCGAGAAGCTAGGCCGTAACCCTGACACAGAGTTTTAATGGAAAGTTAGAGCGTACCACCTTACATGGGAAAAAAAAGTTTCACTTCACCGCCTCCAATATAATGTATTTTTACAAAGTAGCTTCGAAAAAAAATTTTTTTTTTATTACTTGCCGAATGTAGGGTTCGGCATTTTAGTTTTTTTGTTATATCTTAAGCATTTACAGTCCGATTTTAAAGTATGATATATCATTGTTTTTGTCTCGAGAAGACCAATGACCCTTAAAGGCCCTTGACCTCTGTAATGATTTTTAGGGACCGCTTATTTTCTAATTCTATTTAAAATGGTTTTTGTCGGAAATATCGAACTGCTTCCTGAGCAAAAGTTTAAGAGTTTTTTCCGAGCTCTAATTTTCTGTTATTAGGGTGGTACATTGTTGAGTAATAAATTATTTTCATAGCACTTTAGTTTAACTGTAAATGTAGCGGTATACTTCTACTAACTGCAAAAGATTGTTTACATTATGGAATATTTGAGCGTGTAGATTAATTTTTAAATTATTAAGTATTTTTTTATATTTTACAGAATTATACATTTTTTAGGTAATAACTATAAAAAATATATTTATACTGCTATATTCTGTAAATTTTTCATACACATGTACATACATAAATAATTGGCCATTACAAACCTCTTTCAGAGTTCTAGAGCGTAACTTTTCACATTAATCTGAACAACAGGCTTAAGAATATTGTTCATGGAAATCAGTTACTCTCACAGCTTTTGCAGACGACTGCTAAAAGGTGGTCGCCGAAAGAAATATATTTTTTATATTTCTTTCCTTCTAGGTATCATAGCTGGGGTTTGTACCCGAAACCTTCGTCTAGTAAGCCAACCCTCTACATACTAGCCTACAGAGAACCAAATATATAGTAGATTTTCTTACCGTGCTAAAAAAGGAATCGTGTTCTATTGTTTGCATAGAAAAATATGAAAAAAAATGTACATATTAAAAAGTGTAAATGCATGCGATTTTCAATTTATTTTTTATTATTAATTATTCAATTGGTGGTCATCAATTGGAGTTGGTGGATTCATTTATTGACCTTGGTATATTACTGGAAAGAAAATTAAACTTTAATGACCATATTACTATGGCTGTAAATAAGGCTAGATGTGCTCTTGGTGGGCAAAAGAGTTTTCTGCTCCGTATATTACTAAACAGCTGTTTGTTTCACTCGTCAGACCTATTTTGAAGTATGGTTCAATCATTTGGGATCCCTATTACAACGTTCATAGTGACTTTATCGAATCTGTACAAAAACAATTCCTGCTGTTCTGTTTGCGTGGACTGGGATGGAACTACATTGATTTGCCTTCCTATGTAAGCAGACTGGCATTAATAAAACTTCCTACCCTTCAGAGTCGACGTACTATGTTAAATATATCATTTATGATTAATCTGATCAGTGGGGATATATGCTGTGAATTTCTTTTAAATTCTGTTAAATTCAATATTCCTTGTCGTAATTCACGTTATTATAACCCTATTTATATTCATTTATGTAGATCTAATTTCGCTCTTGCTGATCCTTTAAATAAGCTTTGCCGACAATATAATTATTTCTCACATCTTGTTGAGTTTTCTTTAAATTCTTGTGCTATAAAACGGAAAATTATTGTGTTCCTTAATACGTAATTGTGTCATTTGTATCGTTAAAGTTATTTGTATTTTTAAGTCAAATTATTGTTAATCAAATTTAATGTTAATTTTATATGTAATGATCAGTAAGGATTTTTATCCATTGACTAAAATAAATAAATAAATAAATAAATAAAAATTTTTAGGCGTACTTGAAAAGATTATTAAATGGATATTACCGCCTGCTTAAAGAATTAATATACAAGCAAGTGCAACTAAATAAATTTATGATCGATTGTTATATTTTTTTCTTATGTATTTTTATTTTTGTTTAGGAACTAATACTTTCATAATAAATAATTAATAATTATAAATTATCTAAAAATTGGCGTAATTTATTAGCGATTGAAAATTTGTTCAAAATATTGTAGTAATACTATTGTATACTTATTTACCATATAGGTGAAAGAACACAGTAATAAACTTCTAATTAATTATTCTTGCTTTCTTGAATATACTTGGGGACTCGTTTTATTTGGGGTATTTTGGTTTCGCGCATTGTTTCATACCGCTTTCGCTTTCGTATACGATTCATTAAGCATCGAAGTTTTCTAGTGCTTTCTCTTTCCTATAAATTAGTTTTTGACTATTAAAGAAACAAACTGTTAAATTATGTTTTTTATTGGAGACAATCCCTTTTTAAATATTTCCTTTATTAATTTTGTGGTTTAAAGTTTTTCAATAAAACTTAAAGGGCTGTGGTAAAACCAATAACTAAAATTAATAAAGTTGTTGCTGTTTTTTGACACAATAGTCTGTCTGTAATCTGTCTGTCCATTAATTTTTGGGTATATCAGTAATAATTTCATTATCTTTTCGAAATATTTTTTTAACCCTCAAATTGAAATCAGTAACATATTTTAAGCTTTAGGAAATAAAATTTATATTGTGAGGACAATAAATTATACGTTATATTAAAAGTCAGTATAGTTTGGGTTGTGCAAACAAAAGTTAGTTTTGGAATCAAAGTAACGGTCGATATAGATGTTGGATTTCGGACCATATGGTCAAAACTCTGAAATAACCATGTAAAATTGTTTAGATTTACAGAATTCGCAGAAATCGCTTGCATAATGATAATTTAGTAAAAAAAAGTAAAACTGGGTATCGCTAAATAAATTTAGATACAGTTGTGAAAAGAATTATAACTCCTTGCTGTGTCACAAATAACTTTATTGGCAATATAAAGCATTAATCAATATATCGCAGCATTGTATTCCTGTGGTTGGTTCCCACTACATACAGTGGAATTTTTTTAATGATGCAGTTTTGTAGAAAATTGATTCAGTATAAATAGTCCATAAATTGTACGCCATAAAAACGTTTATTTGTCTTTGAAATAATGAAGTAAAGTCACATGTAAATTTTAGTCCAAAATATTGAAAACTATTTACGCACTTCTATAGTTTCTGTACGTAAGATAATTTTATTGCTCTGATTTAAATAGTGATTTTTTTCAAACATAGACTTTTCTGCGTTTTTAAAAAAAAATTAAAAAGTTTACATATGAGTAGTTAAAAGATATGATGAAATAAAATTTGTTCTATAATGTGCCATGATTGCAAACTTCCTTTGAAGAAAGAAATGGTTGTTCGGTCACGCTTGGTTCTCTCGCTATAATAAAATGAAAGATAAGACTCCGTACTATCAATTAAAACAAGTTTAAAAGTTTAATTAATTAATAGTCTTTTATAAAATCATAAAATTTTTCTCCAACTTCATGAAATTTTTAATTAAAAAAATTAAAAAATTAAAATATGATTAGTTTTGGTAAAGAAACAAAAAGTTGTGGGAAAAATATGTTATGGGTTATAGGGGCGGTAAGTGGTGGGCGAGAATTAAGGTAATAAAGTTTCTGTGCCAAATTTCAAAAACTTTGGGCCATAACTAAATTTTGGGGTCTATGGGCGGTGGTAGTTGGCGTGGCCAATTTTGATAAAACTTTACATTTTTCTTAATTAAGCTTACCAAAGGCTCAGAGCAATATTTCAAAATCTTTGGGCCAAAAATAAATTGTGGGTTCTATGGGTGGTGGGTAGTGGGCGTGGCCAATTTGGATGAAACTTTTTATATTTCTTAATTGAGCTAACATTCTACGAGCACTCCTTATATTTTTTGCCAAACATTGTATGAACAAATTCCACTGTGCGATACTCATTAGATACTGATTTGTTTATCGAGCAACCAGAGGCCTGTAACTCTCCTAAGCTAAAACTCTATCGCTAAAAATTTATGGACTTGATTTAGGACTTTTCGGCTAGGAATATAATTCTTGACCGCTTATTTTAATTTAAAAACTTCATGCCTATTACCTCCAAACTTTTTAATTTTATATATTCTAACGCCCAGCCTGTTTCAAAAACCCACAATTTTAGTATTTTAGCTTAAGAGAATTACAGAATAAGGCCCCAGTATTCACAATTTAAATTTATACGTATGGGTTCGATTATAGTAAATTTTTTGATATTAATTTTAATAACTTTTGGCCTAATTACCTGTAAAATAATTCAATTGTAAATACAATTTCTAGTTCAAAAAATTTTCAGATTTTCAAATACTTATTTATGAGTCATATAACAAAAACAATTTTTTTTATTCCAGGGTTAAAATCATTTGTTAAATAAAAGATATGAAAAGTAGAGCAATAATATAATAATTCTAAGTGGTATTAACCACAAATTTTATGTGAGTATTACTTTTGTTGAAAAAGAGTCGAAGTGAAGAAATCATTCATCATCAATATATTTATTTTCTGGCTACAAATCAACAACATACTTTTACACATTTTACATACGGACATGCAGAAAAACATAAAAGACCAACGGTGTGGTTGGCACCCCAAAATAACCTGATGATATATTTTTTACATGACCTCTACTGCCAAAATAATATATAAAAAAAGGTTCTTGAAAAATAACTAAAAACAACAAAAATTTTACCTTAAATATTGCTGACAGAAAGTTGGGAATTTTTTATTTTTGTTGTTGTAGTTGTTCCCAGTGTACTACTTACTCAATATCCGTAGAATATAAATATTACCTCACGCAAAATAATCATAAAATTCATTTCAGTGAGTAATGGTGATGGTCATAATAGCAATGGCATCAGCAATACTCACCATTGAGTGGCGGTAGTAACAATTGATATGAAAACAACGAAGTAGACCAAACCAACCATAACAAGTGGTTTGTATCTGCACAATACAAGTTTAGATGTGAAAAAAAAAAGTTTTTTCGGTAGCTCCAATACATCCAAAAACTTTTGTTGTGTTGAAAGCATTACGTTGTTATTTATGTGCAATATGCATGAAATTAAAAATAAAAATTTAAAAAGTATAAGCAAATGAAAAAAAAAAAAAAAAAAAACTCATATTAAAGATATTTTTGGATAAATATTTTATTTATTTTATTTAATTTTTTATATAAGAGGTTTTATCTGAGAGACTTATATATTCTAAATCAGAACTTGTTTATTCTACAAATGTAGGCCGCCAGTCGACTTATTTGGGTACATATTCTTTGAAATTTCAGTTTATGTTTTAGAGACTATTAGCCTATCATTGGTCCTAAATATACTATTCATTAGATTATGTGAGTGATAGCTCATTTAAGTGAGCGCTCTTTTTAGTTCAAAGAGCAAATGTGAACCAGTTCGATCTTCAAGTTCAAAGGTTCCTTTTCTTTTACATGCAGCTACAATAAAAGTCTATAATATTTGTTAGAACCCAAAAATACTTAGTAGCAGCACTGTTTGTGTTTATTATATGCAATTACTTACTACGAAAGTATGTTTGTATTTGACAATTGAACGAGAAAAAATATTGAATGAGATTCATGAGTGAAATTTAGCCAACACAATCATGTACTAGAATGAAAAAACGATAAAAAAACATACTGAGCTAAAAGAGCTCATTGAAAAGAGCAGCTCAATTAGTTCAATTGAAAGAATCGTACAATTGAACTAGGTCGTTAATGTACTATACAAGTCTACTAACCATGCATGTGATCGTATAAGAATATCTCGATGCCAGTCCTAATAGCATTTAACGTAAATGTATAAAGCGATGAACTATCCAATACACTAGATCTTATGACGTTACTAAAGATAGGTTTACTATTCCATAGATTGCAGCTATATTATTATAATCTAGGAAGGTGCTTACACCTAAGATTGTTGTCCATATTATTGTCTATATGCGAATTTTATCCAATAATAAAGCGTTGAATCTGTGACTTAATTATAAACAAAATATCTTTTGCAACATAACTTTTTTTACAAGAAAGCAAAATTTACTTTTCGAATTGCATGAACTTTCTTAATAAAAAAAGTTCAGGTTATATTTTGTCTTTTAAATAGAAAAAAAAAATAAAAATTAAAAAAAAAATTGTAAGTAAAAAGTAAATGCTGATGATAAAAGAAATCATAAAAACTTATTAGAATGTAAAAATTATAAAGAAAATTATTTCGAAACTTTTATAAATTTCTTCTCTTCTTCTCTAACTGTTGGCCTTACAGTACGATACAGACAACTGATTTCATTTCATTTTAGTCTCTAATTTGAAGAAGTTTGCAAAAAAAAAAATTTAATTTTAAACATGGGCTTTATTGTTTGAAAATTAAAACTGATTCCAAAAATTCTCTAATAATGAGTCATGGTTGGGTACGAATTTCAGCAAAACTCTACATGCACTCTGTAAATTAGAACGTGAAACTAAGGCATTTTATAAGTAAAATTCTCTTTTAGGTCATGGGAAGCTAGGTAAAGATTTGTCGTAATATACTTAAATATAAACATACATACTGCCGGTCATACATTTAGACGCGATTGGGGCACTTTAAATCTGTCAAAGTGGTATTTTTCTAAATTTGAGCTTTGAGTCAAAATAAGAAAAATTAAAGGTTCACATCCCTCTTTCCCCCTTCATCACATATTTTTCTAGACCAGTACAATGCATTGCATTAGTAGGGGACATGCCCTTAGTGCTGCTTTTATTAAAATAAAAAAAGGTCCTCTACGTGGGATATTTACTTTGTTGTGGTGAAGAGGCTTACACTGCAAAGACTCAACGATTAGCTAAGCTGGCGAAGGACAATAGTTTTCTGGCAAGATCTCCTATACCAGAAAGGCAGTTGAGGAGCAGTTACTAAGCAGTATCTCAGAGGCTAGATCAAAGACAACAACAGCAATATCATGTTCCATATCAGTGTTGAACAGAAATGAATACCAGGGGCAACAACAACAACAGCCGTTAGCTTAGCAACTGGTAGTGCTGCATTTAGGGCTCTTCTGGCACCATTAGTGGTATATTTATGTTTTTTATTCCTCCCTTAATTTAAACTTGACTGTGCGGGCTTCTGGGGGTAAATTGCTGTTATATTATTTACTGGTAAATGTAGAACACTGGCCATTGAATAAGATCAATCAACAGCAACCGATTTCCAGAGTTAATACCCACATCTACAAAAATAACTTCTATATTTTTCCCGTCTATTTCTTTTTGTTTTTAAAGTTTTCAGTGCTGGTCTTTGAATCCTGAACTTTCATCTGGGCAGTCAACACAATGCCAACTAGATTACGGTGACTACATCATCGACTGTAATTTTTTTTACAGAACTTTCTGTAATAAATATAGCCTACAAATGATCATTTCTGAAGATATCTAAAACAATTTTGATATACAAATTGCGCAAAAGTTTATTTTCAATTTTGTCTTGATTTTATAGCCTGAGATTTTAAAATAATAATAATTTTTGTACATAAATTCATTTATTTATAAATATTTTAAAGTAAACTTTTACAGTTAATTTTACAATAAACGAATTTCATTTACTTTAAACAATTTTAATTCTCTTCTAATATTTAAACAGTTTTTCAAGTACTTGTTTCATTTATTTTAAGCATTTTCATCATACCATTCAAAAGTTCTTTTAGTACTTTGTTTGAATGGATGAAATTGATTTACATTTTTTATTTAAATAAAAATAAAATAAAATAAAATTTATTATTTTTTTTTTTAATATGTACTCAGACAAACTAATTATATAAGGCTTTACAATTTTTCTATAAAAACTTTAAGTCATTTTGTTTTGTTATTATAATAATTTAAATATTTTTTTATTTAAAAGTTTTTCTATATAATTATAATTTTTATAAGTGTTTATTTTTTATAATATCCTGCAGTTCATTCGCCTCTATTAAAAAAGTGTTTTCTTTAACTTTTAAGCATTCAAAACTTTTAAAGCAATTTCCATATAAGGTATGTGAAAAAGACATGTATGTATGTGTATGTACACTCTAAATTTTTTCCCAAAATTTAGGTTCATATTATGTCTAAATTGGTGTTGAAAATTTGTTGTTGTCTAAAATTATATAAATTTCCGTCTTAATTTTAAAAAAAATAAAAAATTTACACAAAAAAATAAATTTGCTATTAAAATTGTTTATGTTTAAACAAGTTATGTTTACATTTTCAAAATAATGTTTAATATTAAGCACATTTGCTTGAAATCAGTAAAAAATTTGTAAAATTAAACACTTTTGCCTAAAAATAGTTATAAATGTGTAATATTGAGAACATTTAAGTAAAAAAAGTTGGAAAGCTACGAAAAAAAGAAGAAGCATTTATTTGAAATAAAAAGTTTAAAAGAGTCGCGTCGTATTCTGAAAATTTTTTAAATATTAAATTTGCAGTGGCTGCATCATTTATATATATATGTATTTAAAAAAAGTGTTTAGTATTCAGCTGGTGATGTTTATTTTAATTTATAACTAGTTTATCAAATATATTAAAATGTATATTAATTATTTTAAAAAAAGTGTTTGTTGCAAAATTTACAGAAAAAAATGACAAAGTTTTAAAGTTTATCATCTATATTTCGTCGTAAGAATTAAATTAACTGACAAAACATATGTATATACATATTTGTATTTTATATCTATTTATAAGTATATATAGATAGTTTGTAAGATATATAATTTATAATAAAGTAAATAATTTTATTGAAAATATGTATTTTAGGCATTTTTATTTAAGGAGTGTTGAAAATAAATATATCAAAGGAGGGAAAATTAGACACAAATTGCCTAAAATATTTGAACATTTTTTGTTTAATTTTAGACATATTTTGCTTAAAAACTAACCAAATGTCTAAAAAAACTAGATGCCTAATTTTAGGTCGAAAACAGTCTGTAAAGTGTTGCCTACTATTATCGACCTAATTTTCAGCAAAAGTGGTTTAGAGTGTATATACTTATGTGTATATAGATATAATAAAAAGTTCATAAATATAAAAATATTTGTTTTTTGTTCTTGTTTTTTCGTCCTGATATAAGTACTCACACATTTGTTTTATATGAAACCTGCTACATCCTATGTTTCGATTTTTCTTAATGAATGTTAATTAGTTCTTTATATAAATTAGAATACAAGTCTTTTAATTATATTATTTTAAGTAAAGTGACTGAGATCATATGCTCACACTCAGTATAGTACAACACAATACAGTATATGGAGAGAATTGATCTTTGGGCCCTTACATTAGTCCTATTCTCTTAGGGCACCCAATTTGTTACGATATGTATTTTGTTTATAATTTTCGGAAATATTTAAAAAATAAAGAATATACAATTAATCCGTTTACAAGATCACAATACAAATGAAATTATTCTGCTTTAACCCAATATTTTGTTTATTTAAAATTCTAGTGCTTAAGCAAATTTTTATAAAAATACATGTTCACGTTTATTGTACTCTGTTGTTAAATTTTGTACTATAATAAATAGATTCGGTATGTTATATTTATAATATTGTATGTAACGCTTATACACTTGGAATCAATATATTAAGTAAACTCAGAGATTTAGTATACACGGTTACCATATAGGCGAATAAATTCAATATAATAGGAAATGTATTGCTTATGGGGATAAATATATCTCTATTTGAATTTTTTGGAAAAACAGAGATTTAATACTTTGTAGTCGCCGTGGTCTAGTGGTTAGTGTTTTGGCTTACTAAGACATGAGCCCTGGGTTCGACACCCAGCTCCGGACATCTTAAAAAAAAAGAAATATGAAAATAATATTTCTTTCGGCGACTACCTCTCAGAGGTCTTCTGGCAAAAGCTCTGAAAGTAATTAATTGCCATGAACAAACTTCTCAAGGTTGCCGTTCGGAGTCGACATTAAACTGTAGGTCCCGGTACTCATGGATAAAAATTTACACACACAACATGAGTGCTGCGAGAAGCTAAGCCGTAATTCTGAAACAGGGTTGTAAAGGCCAGTTATGTATGTATGTATGTATTAAGTACTTTGTAAACTCTTTTATTTGATTTTTATATATTAAATAGGATATCATTCTTATTTATTCTATAACTATTTTAACAAAATAAACGATTTAAGCGTTTTCTAAAGCACAGTGGTATTTTATGTTCTACAATAGAATGTTACTAGAATATCTGTAATTTAATCAGTAAATTATTAATAAATTATTTAACTACCATACACATTTCATTAAAGATTTTTCAAAAAATAAAAAAAAATTAGAAATATTTTCAAAAAAATTATTAATATAACGTCATAATACAGGATGCAAAATTCGTATTCACACATATCTTGAAAAAGCATTTTTCTTAAAATCACTACTTTGTTGTAGAATAAATAATAAAAATAATATAACAAAAATAATATTTAATAAGACAAAACAAACAGAAATCGTAATATGTTGTACATATGACAAAAATTTAAGTGAATAATTTTAAAGTTGTAAGAAAACTGATTTTGCATACTGTTTTTTTTTTCGTTCCTATAGAGATGCCACTTGATTTATATTTTTAAGAGTTAATGAGGAGCTATTGAATCGCACTATAGTTAATGCAAAGAACAAAATCGGTTTTAAATTTTAACAGAAAAAGAAAAATCAAAATCTTTAAAAGTTACTAAATGGCAGTACGGGAATGCAGAATAAATTGCAAGATTAAAAAACAAATATGTATTATAAGAAGCATATGAAAGCTGGTATCATTTCTGTCTGTAGGTCTGCAAATACTTAAATTGATTGACTAAATGTGCAGTCATATAATGCATTTTTCTTAAACGAAAAAAAAACAATTCAAAATCCAACCCAAAATCATTTCTTCAATTCGTAAATTCTTAGAGAAGAATTGTTGGTATTTTTTTTGCTTTTTTTTTTTTTTTTTTTTTTTGTTTTCAGACTTTTTCATCGTGCTATACTATAAAATAATGCAAGTAGTTAACAGATTTGATTTCCGAGTTCACATAAATAACCTGTCCAAAACTTGAACCATCTACCGTTACCAAAACTATACTTAAAATGAAGAATACTGAAAGTTTTAGTCTCGGTGAAATTCTAAACTGTGTATTTTTCAAATGTTTGCAAACACCTGTTATGCCACTAATATACATATTTTAATTTTCGCTTTCAACATGTTATTTTTTAAGTTTACGGGAAGAATCATTTATAGCTTCTTTAGTAAATCCGGATCCAACATTTCAAATTACAGTTATATGGCTGAATAAGGTATCATTTCAAATTTGTTTGAGCAAATAGTTACATATTTCGTCGTGCGGGAGTATATGTTCTCTATCCGCCATTTCATATTTTTTATATAACCCGAGTTAATGATGCCACTTTAGGTTTTCGAATGCAAATTTTTCAATTATGCAATCCGTTTTCGAATACATGGTCCAGTTTCGGAGATAAATAGCCGAAAATGGATTGCAGATTTTAAAAATTTTGGTATCAAAACATAATGTGGCATCATTAACTCAAGATATATAAACTGATGGATAGAGCACATAAGCTCGCGCACGACGAATTTTTGTCACATCAATTGACACCATTTCTGTCGCTCTCAAAGTATGTATTTAGAAAACATCATTCAACTGTAACAAATTTATTAGAGTTTACAACAGCTGTTACAAAATATTACCAAAGACTTGGAAATCAGTTTTATATACTCTGCCTTTAACAAGGCTTTCGATAAGGTTAACCATGACCTCCTTCTCTACAAAGTAATCAGAATTTGATTATCTCAAATGGATATCAACCTTCTTTATTAACAGATTACAGTGTATTGTATTCCGAATTGGTAAAACAGAGACTATGCCCATCTATTGAAATCGAATTATGTGAATTATAAATATTTATTCGTTCGAATGAAATTTCTCCACAGTTTTTTTGTTGTTGTTGCTGTTGTTTGTGTGTTTTATTTATTACCATGTGTCGAAATTTGTAAATTCAAATTGATTTTCAGTTTCACAATTACATCACTGAGTAATTCGAAGCGGAGGTCCAGAACTAGTTCAGTTCCGCAAGTGTTTTTACATATATCTTAACGGATGTTGAATCTTATAAAGAATACCAGCTTTAGGATCTTAAGACCGATATAATAATTATAAACAATTTTTATTTTTTTTGTTATACCTTCACCCTTGAATGGTCAACAGCAATTGCCCAATCTGTGGGTGTTGATTGTGAGTTGTGAGCGTCTTCACTATTTAGATAATAAAAATCCAATAATTGATACCAATTAGGAATTTAAGAAATAAAACGTTTATTAACCTATTTCTTGTTTTATGTATTGATTAAATTTTTATTACTAATTTTTTTTTTACTAATTCACTTTTATTTTGTATTTATTTTAAAAACTAGAAGAGAGTTACCGCATAGAAGAAGGTCCTTCTTGTTCTCTAAACGAATATTACAAAAGCATATCTCTGTTTTCAACTGAGATGTAAGGTAACAAGTATTTTGTTTTGGCCGATTATATTTTCTTGGTTTTTTTTATTTTTAATTTTTTTAAACATGCAAATAATTTTGTATTTAAAAAAATTTTTCCTTTGCAAGCCATGTAAGTAGTAAATGTGATATGCTTTCAGACTTTATAATGACTGCCATTTAAATCCGACACACACATGCATGCAATCATTGTGTGCTACATGCATACAGGCCATGCCATGCATGAAACAACTGCAATTTGGAAAAGCATTTAGGTTAACAGGTATTTGTATATGCAGAATAGAAAAGAAAAAAAGAAAATATAAATATAAAAAAGGGAAATATAAGTGGTAAAAATGCAGTAAATTCTATTTAAATGCGAATAGCATTTCATTTCTATTAAAAAAATAAACTTTTAATAATTTCCTCAATGTAATAATGCATTAGTTAGATTATTATTATATCTTAAGTACTTAAGGTTATAAAAAGCAAATAACATTTTTACAATTATTTTTTATTATTTTCCAAGTACAAAAGGCTTCACTGTTTATCGCTCACTTTTTAAAACCTCATATCAAATATTTTTTTTCTTTAAAAAACTCATATCCTATCATGAGTCTAATCTAAATACACATAATTCTTTTAGACCACACAAACCTAAAGGTAAATTAAAACGACTATATATTAGGAACAATAGTATGAGATCAAAAGAATACAGATTTTTGGAAAACATCAAAGGATTTGAGTTTAAGCCAACAATTAGAAAAACGAAAAATATAAAACCAAATTTTTCTATTTATTATTATTTTTAAAAATTAATCATGAGAAAAACATTAATATCAAGAACTGACTTTGGAGACAAAAAAATTTAAATAAAAGTTTTTTCAAAGAAAAATAATTTTAAAGTTGTATCTCTAAAAATTACTTTGGGGATGTCCGATTGATGTTAATGATTCAAACCCTAACTCTTCCATCTTAAAAAAAATTCATAATTGTAAATTATTTATTGTTAATGTAGTAGTTCCGAAACAACTATTAAAAATAAATAAAAATATAGTATAATAATCGATCTCAAATAAGATTTAATTACACTTGCTTGTATATTAATTCGTTAAACAGGCCGTAATAAGTGTTTAATAATCTTTTAAAAAACGCCTAAAAATATGCTCATTTTGTTACATATTTTGCTATACAAACAATAAAACACCAAATTTTTTTAAATTTACATAAGGAAGATTTTTATCTTAATTATGTCACCGAATAACGGTGACTCATATAACAATGAGATATTAAACTTTTTAAATTTTTTGCATAAAAAAAAGATAAACAATTTTACTAAAACAGTTTGAATCCACACAATTTGACAATATCATAAATAAGTCATCAATTGCTAACTACTTTGAATTTTTAATCAAATATTAGTTCAAAAATATTTTTTAAGTTTTCTAACACCTAGTCTCACTGTAATTGTAAAATCTTCAGATTTTATATTTATTTGATTTTTAACATAAGTTTTGATCGGCATTGAATTGCTAGTTGCAGTGTAGGAAAATAATCTTTAATTATCTTTAAAAACTATGTTTCTTTAAGGTCTTATAGCATTACAAACAATCAATATTCTTTATATGTTTCGATGTAATTTAAATGTTTAAAAAGTTTTCTGAATCATAGTTTTTTTTTATTTTTTTGCAAAACTTTTTAATTTATTTTTTAGGTAGAGAATAATACATGGTTTCTGTGAAAATTAATCCCTCATACCGGTATTATAAAATAAAAGAAAAACTGAAAGAGAATTTATTTAAAATTAGAATTCTTTTAAATCAAAAATGATTTAAAAAGTAGTTTTTGTGCCAGTCATAGAAACAATTTGAATGAACTATTAATAAATACTTAATAAAGAAATTAATTTGTTCTCTATTTGTAATACAAAATACTCGCATTATTATATTGTCGATGGAATTCAAGAACGCTGTAACTGACAAAGCCCTAAATGTTCAATAGAGCCTGTATGAAAGTAGAACAAAGGCACTGGTAATTAATAATAATAATATATGTACTGTTCTTTCCAAAATTCAAATACAATGCACTGTATTTAGTAGGGGTTTACCCCTGAGTATTGGTCTCAAAAAAAAAAAAACATACTCCATAAGTGAATTTATTTTTGCCGTAGAAATCTGGGACTGGGACCAATCGACGCGTATTTTTTTTTCTGATAAAAATGACGCAAAAAACGTATTTTCGCACTCTTTAATTCTTGAGACGATATAAATGTTTTAAAATTTGCTTGCTAAATACAGTACAAGGGTTGTTAGACATATGATATTTTCCTATACATACATACATACATACATAACTTGCCTTTACAACCCTGTGTCAGGATTACGGCCTAGCTTCTCGCAGCACTCATGTTGTGTGTGTAAATTTCTATCCATGAGTACCGGGACCTACAGTTTAATGTCGACTCCGAACGACAGACTTGAGAAGCTCTTTCATGGCAATTAATTACTCTCAGAGCTTTTGCCAGAAGACTGCTGAGAGGTAGTCGCCGAAAGAAATATTTTTTTCATATATCTTATTTCAAGATGTCGGTGCTGAGATTTGAACCCGGCACTATCGTCTTAGTAAGCCAACACACTAACCACTAGACCACGGCGACTACCTACATTTTCCTATACTTTTCTTATTAATTTTGGATTCTTTAGTTGTCATACATAATATATGTAGATAAAATAATCACATATGTACGTACATATATGGAAAAGAAAACTTATAGTGAATATGCACACTTTCTATATTCCTAGATTTTAATTTTGGTTCTGGTTTTTATACCTTTGTTTTTTAGCCCTAGGGCACTTTTTATATAGTTTAGCTGTGGCCCCTTTTTTCTACTAAATTTAAACAACAACTATTTGGTGAAATATTTTAACCATTAACGATTCTGTAATTCACGAAAAGTCTTTTTGACCACCTTCAATATCGTTAAACTTTTTTAAGCGGCAACTTATATGGTCTATTTCTAACTTCGAGCGTGAACTAAGTACAGTCAGGCCTCGATTATTCGTAGTTGCCGGGACTAGAAGCATTACGCATAATCGATTTTCACGATTAATCAAATAAAGATGTTTATTATAGAGCTTTTTAATATTTTTTTCTTTAACAAGTTACCACTGGTGTACGTTCATTAATATTTACGTTAAAAAAAATTAATTCAAGATAGCAATGTGCTAAACGGTCTGTATCCCAATTTCGTATTTTTAGGCTATCATTTAACCATCACATTATTTTTTGAATGCTAGTAATATCTTTTAACTTTACCTTCAGTATATAAAACGTTTCTTTGTCTTTTTTCCAATGGTACCGATGCCACACTACATGTATTTAGATCTAATCACTCGCACTTCTTAAATTTCAGAATTAAACTATTCACATGTAAATGCTTCTGACTCATCGTTTGTATACAAGGGAATTCCCCGTTTTCATCACGGATAATAGAGGTAATCACCGTTAGTCGAAACAAGCAATTTGAAAACATTGCAAACAAAAAACAATAGACTACTGTTTGGTCACCGCTGTTTCTAACACAGAACAAAGCCACATGCCACATGCCACAAAACGTGCGCTACAATTGTTTTACTCAAAGAAACATTTGATGAATCAGTACTTTCACGGAATGATAAAGTTGAATGACCAGGAACATCATGTAATTTAATCCGTTCAATATATTGTCTTTTACTTTTTTTATTATTAACAACAACTTTATGACAATGTGACTTAATAGTACACCATGTGAGTAACAAAATTTCTTATATACATAATAAAGTGATAAAAATAAATTTTTTATTTATTTTAACTTGAAACTTTTGACATTTGGTTTTTACTTTTATATACTGTGAAGTAAATAGATTTATTTCTTGTATTGGACTGTTGTATCATTTTAAAAGACGTATTGTTGTGTTTTTAAAATTATATTTTTGCCATATATTTTTTATTTTTTTTTTCTTAGAAGAAAAGAGAATCTCTCAGACAATGTCATGTTCATGTTTCAAGAGTTTTTCATTTTTAATGCAACATTCCATAAGATGACGCATTTAAAATATATTTCTCAGATCACATGAAAAGGGATGCATATGTTACAAAAACTTGCACTGAGTTCTTTTGTTAAAGACTCCTTCCTATTTCATGACTACTTGAGTGTGTTTAATACCGATGCAAGAAAATTAAGTTCATTTAGTCTGGAAAGATGTTGAAAAGAAAACTGTTCATTGTTTATTGTTTTTATTTTGTTAGTTTATTTTTTTAAATAGTAATTTCACACAATGAAAATGTTTATAATAGCTTTCCTATGTCAGAGGTTATAAGTCTGCATGAGCTGTGAAACAATTGGTGCGCTGCTTTAAACGTAATGATTTTCATATAAAGTTTGTAGAAAATATTAATACACTTTCTACTTATTTTGCTCTGTTTATTATTATTTATTAGTTTCTTAAAAATAATTCAAGAATTTTGATATGTTTCGCAAATAACATGAACAGAGACTTGTCGTGCTCGACAACACCTACTAAAAAAAAATATATTGCACTTCAGCTATTTCTGTTCCTTTCTTTTTTGTCAAACTGTGTTTTCCTTAAGATTTTCTTACTAAAAATAGTATTTTTTAACAGTTTTTTAATATTTCACTGTGCAATACTCTTTAGAATATATGTATTTTCTAAATAAATATTTTACTTTAATGGGAATATTCACACCACCATAATTAATAAGGGCACAATTGCCATTGTTTTCGAAACACATGGGATAAATTTTCATCTGACAATTAAATGTATAGGAAACAGAGATTTACATGCATTAGTGATTTTCTTTTTCATTTGATGACACATATAATAAAATATCACATGTTATTTTAGGAGCTTATTAGTTACTACGACCAATGAATAAAGAAATAAGTGCATATGCATTGGTACTAAGATGTTAATATATTAGTTTTGTACTTTTAATGCGCGATTGAAGCCTGTTAAAAATTTGCGCTAACAAAGACTATTCTTTTCTTCTATCTTATTTAAAAATTATCTATGCCAGGTCAATTCTACTGATGTCAATATTCTTAATAAAAATTAACAGTTTCAATATACCATTAAAATCTTGTAAAGTGAAATACCGTATTGTATTTTTACACTGTGTCAGAAAGTTTGATTACCACACTGCTGTTTATGCTTGCTAACATTAACATTTGACTTGTTTTTGTTTGTTTAATTTGTGTGGATATGATCTTTGTATGTTGCTGGTTTATATGTTCATATTATATGTTTATTCAAATGTTTCAACATAATCAAATATTCACTTCTTCATATCCGAGTGTTTATTATATCTTCGTCTTTTTTCTGCGTATTAAAAAGTGAAATGTCGAAAACGGGGTTTCAGTCTAAATGCATATAAGTTTGATAATGTTATGAAGTTACACCTTGTAAGAACTTTTACCATACCTATCAAAATTATTTATCTGACTAAAGTTAGAAATAATAATAATAATGTGACTAAAGTTCAAAATTCCCAAACATATTACCTGTGAATTTCTATGGAACATATCGCACCAAGAATTCCAAAAATGCATAGAAGATATATAAATATACAAAAGGTAGCCAACTGATTACAGCATGGTTTCATTTTCATAAATACCGTCTCAATATAGCATAATATTATTGGCGTTATTACCGTATATATATTTTATAAGCAGCAAGTATTTTATACAATGCCATTGATCGTCGCTACAATGCACTTGGTATGGATATGCAAGCAAACAGCAATCACTTGACACCTCTTTTTATAAACATACTAACTACATGTACAATCATGCAAACTATATGCATAAACCGTAATCAATGCCAACAAACAACTAATGATCAGGACAAAAAGCACTATCTATTGAGTATTAGCATAAAGCAGCTAGACATACTTAGCGAAGGCACTGACCACACAATCAATATGCAACGTTGAGTCAGTTGCTGTTGATCATTCAATGTAGAAGGTATAACACTGGCCTTTGAATCATCAATTCACAGTGATTTGTCTCATTGCTAAGGCGATTAATAATAATATAAGAAAATATACATATGTACTATATTTTCCAAAAAATTGTAATACAATGCACAGCATTTGGTTGGGGTTTACCCCTATCCCTGAGTATTCGTCTCAAATAATTAAAAAAGAAAACCAAAAAGTTAGTATGACACATAAACAATAAAAAGGAATATTATAAAATAATCTTGCTAACTACAACAGCTTTATAAGCCAGAAGCAAAAAACCAAAAAAATAATTTTTTTATTACTTTTTACAGAATAGTAACAGTATAACTGATACTACTACCCTTTACCGCATATACACATGATTTTTGATAACGGTAAATAGGCGAGCAATAAATTACGTCACTCCTTATTACTATTGGTGCACCAAATTGCTGCTTCTCTGCTGAAATATTAGAAACTAATTTTAATGGAGGCAATCACTTACAGTAATAATAATACAAAACATTATTGGAAAATTTAAAAAAGCCAATTACATATTCGTTGCTAGTATAATCGGGTGTATATGCGTATACTACATTTAATATCTCCTAGGGATTCTCGATATGCACATAAATTAAAAAATATTAACATATTATTATCAGTGCACTTGTCTCTGGAGATCAAATGTTACCATAAAATTAAATGGTCCCAGTTGCAGTTTACCCTTAATGTATTAAACCATTATAAAGGGTGTTTTTTATTGAGGTATAGAACCTTAAGTTGGCATCACTTTTTTAACTGGCAGCCATTTTGTCAGCTGTCAAGTGATTAATATTTAGTTTGGTTTGCCATTTCATCATGAACAGGTTGACAAAAGAACAACGCTTGCAAATCGTGCAAATTTATTTCGAAAGTAATGGTTCAGTTCGCGAAGTTTACCGCAAGCTCCGTCCATTTTATGGTCGACATAATCGTCCATCAGAGCTATTAATTCGGTTAACCATGGATCGTTTTCGCACTACGTTTACTCTATGTGATAATACGCATCCGCAGAGACGTCGAACAGTGCGCACCGAAGAAACAATTGCCGCTGTAGAGCAAAGTGTTGAAGAGAACCCGAATGAATCGATTCGCCACCGTGCACAGCAATTGGAGCTTTGTCCATCAACTTTATGGAAGATTTTGCGCAAAGATCTTGGCTTGCGACCTTACAAGATCCAGCTTGTGCAAGAATTAAAGCCGCGAGACCATGCAATGCGTCCTGATTTTGGTGTATGGGCCGAAAATGAGATTGATCTCGATGCTGATTTTCATCGCAAAATTTTGTTCAGTGATGAGGCTAATTTTTGGATGAATGGCTACGTCAACAAGCAAAATTGCCGCATTTGGAGTGAAGAGAATCCACATGAGACCCTTGAGACGCCATTACATCCACAAAAACTGACTGTTTGGTGTGCTCTATGGGCTGGTGGAGTCATTGGGCCATACTTCTTCCGAAATAATGCTGGAGATTCAGTTACCGTTAATGGAGACCGGTATAGAGCCATGATAAACGACTATTTTGTTCCCGAATTGGATGGCATGAATGTGGATGAGTTGTGGTTCCAATAAGACGGCGCTACATGCCACACAGCGCACGTCACAATCGATTTATTGAAGGAAACATTCGATGAGCGCATAATTTCACGGAATGGACCTGTCAATTGGCCACCAAGATCGTGTGATTTGACACCATTGGATTATTTTCTTTGGGGATATGTGAAGTCGCTCGTCTACGCCAACAAACCAGAAACGTTAGGGGACTTGAAAGCCAACATTCGTGGCGTTATTGCCAACATACGGCCCCATATGCTCGAAAAAGTGGTTGAAAATTGGACCTGTAGAATTGGCTTTATTCGAGCTAGCCGCGGCGGCCACATGCCCGAAATCATATTTAAACATTAATGGCATAAAATTATCCTTCCAATAAGTAAAATTGATGGACATTAAAACGATTTTCTTGTGTTTTATTTCAATTCGAAGTTCTATACCTCTAAAAAAAACACCCTGTAAAAATATGATAACATGCATAGGATGTAACAGCTTAAGGTACGGTTATATTAGCTAAATTGATGATTTATAAAACATAATCAACATTTTAGAAGCAAATTTACGTGTGTGATGAAAATTAAAATATTACTTATATTATTAATATATATATCGAGCCGTAACCGCCAAAAAAGCGTAACCAACAAAAATAAAATTTTAAAGGAGAAGGTTTTTTTTTAATATCTTCGTTGTTTTTGCAGTTATTGTCATGAAATTTAGTATGTAAGTGTTATTTTTCACGATTTATATACTACATTTAAAATTGCTCACATTTTAGAATAATAACGGTAATTTTTGTCGCTTACGCTTTTTTCGCTGTCACTCTTGTAACCTATTGATGATATTTGTGTCAGTTAAGCTAAAAAATCTTTTTTTTAGAGAAACAATTATATACTGTTTATATATATCGTTCATTTCTGCAACAGTGACATAACTCAAAATCGCGCTTTTCTGAGTTAAATATGTAGAAATGTTCCCAATATCGTAAATAATATTGTGTATGAAACCTATTGTGATCGGAATGATTTGAGCGTTTAGGATCAGAAAGTGATTCGATACAACTTATTTTTTTAATACAACAACGACAGATTTCAGGCGCTACAAAACCGTTGTACAATAAAAAAGAAATTATTATTTTTTTATAAATCTCAATCTTTGATTCTTAAAATTTTATTATGCGATGAAAACAATTTACTAAAGTATGTAGAATGTTTTAAATAAAAACTGCTGGCACACTTTAAAACAATTATTATTATAGTTAATGCTATAATTATAACTGTGTCGTCTTCTGCTGCCTTCTCCTTTTGGCCTTTTAACGCTGACTCTCTTAATACAAGACTTCAACCAATTTTTTTGTCTAATTTTATTGCCAATTCCCCAGAAGTGTTCATTTATTTGTACTCTATCAATATCCATAAGCTTAGAGCTACATGAATTCCCACATTTTTTATTTTGGCATGGGTCAGGCAAAACACCTCTATCACGAAGTTTAGCCTTTCGCAGTCTTTTGGGTACTTTTTTTTTTGCTTTCTATATCCTCTTTTTCCCACACATGTTTCTTCATTAGTCTCAGATTTCGAACAATTTACATCTGAAGATGTATCACTATCACTGTATGGTACTAGATCATATCGAACGCACTTCTAGAAGAGCACGTTTATAAATTGATACTTATATAACATCCAAATGGAATAAAAAATATTTTTATTACCTCCGCCATATTGTTAAAAGATTATAAAATTATTATAAAGTGCGAATTTTCGACAATATTTAATATTATAAAGGTATTTTAATGAATGCAAAATGCTTTTTTTTTACTGTTTACTTAGGTTTAAAAGAGAATTTTAGTGTAACCAACAATCTGCGGTCATCAAAAATGTAAACAAACAAACATTGTGCACTTACGCTAAAATTGTTTTTGCTCTAAATTTGTAACGGTACTTTGTATAACGATGAAATTTTAGGAGATGATGCAGATGTTGCCAATGAATTCATTTATTAAAAAAAACGAAAATCGAAAATTATGTTGGTTACGCTTTTTTGGCGGTTACGGCTCGATATATTGAAAAAATTAATATTAAAAAAATAATAAATCAAATTTAAGGAAATAGATATGTGTTAAAAAAAAAACACATTTTTTTGGTGTTCTAATATTTGTATAGTGTGACAGTATCTTTAAACAAAAAAAATTTTTAACACATTTCGCTATGTTGTATATTTAGTAACTTCTTAATTATTTTAAAAGCAGTAATTAGCACTTTACCCTTTTATTTGCCAATTAGGCAAGGAAAAATATTAAATTGAGAGTCTAATGAAACCACAAAATTAATTCTTTTAGTTGCTAAGCAATTAAATTTGTTAATTTTTGAAAACGATTTTTTGGTTTTTTACTCTTTTTTTAGAAAACATAAGTACTTAATAAATTTAAAATAGTTTCCCAACTCTGTTTGGTTTTGTTTTTTTTTTTTTTTTTTGTTTTTCTCTTATTTTTAATTGTCTTACGAGTATTTCACAGTCTGTTACTATTCTCTATACAACTTTCATATGTCTGTATCATTTTAAGTATGTACAAGTAGTATATGGTGTTGTTGTTATCTTTAAATCATTCTAAAGTTAAAGTGCCTTTGTTTTACGTTGCCATATGACTAGTTGTTACCCTAACAATTATTGAAAGTACTTATACGTATAAAGTTTTCATTTGTTACATGGAATTATTTAGAACTAAAGCATCATTCAAGAGATTTAATTTTTACTTGATATACCTGATTGTTTTAAAATAAAAGAAAAAAGGTATTATTAGAGCAGATGTGATGTTGGGGAGGGAATGTTATTATTTTTGTTTTACAAGTTTTTGTATTTAAAATACATTCAAAAAAATAAACAACAAAGAAATGCTTTTAATAAAAAATCAAAAAATCAAATTTTGTTATTGGTTTCTCATTAAGGGCTTCATAATTTTGAATTGAAATAAAACAAAGTGTATGTATGGTAATATTCAGATTTGTTATTCTCTTAAATGACATTCTAGTACTGTGATATGTCAAATATAATATCGTTCAACTATCCGTCACAATTTTTCTAAATAAAGCGAATCCGAAACGTTAATTCTTTATGGTCCTGGCACACTACTTGGGCTGAATTTGTTCGGTGTCATATATTAGGTTGGCTCTTAAGGCAACTGTGTTTTGTGGCTTAAGAGTACTACAACAAACAGTCTAAAGGGGTCATATCATAAGATTTCGGTGGATATTTAACATTTATTTCATACAAGATGATGCTGTCCTAGAATCGCTCATGCAGAATATCTAATATAGCGTGTGTTGTGGGGCACGTTGTCTCTTTTTGTTAACACCACATGGTATTGGCGTCGAGCTCTTGGAATTGACACCAAAAAGGGTTTTTCAATCACCATACTATAGCACTTATAATTGACAGTTACAGTCCAGCCAATTTCGTTCCTAAAGAACTATGAATTTAGGCAAATGACAAAAAATATCTTTGAAAGAAGCAAATAATACATTTTAAATTGATTAACAAAATTATAGCTATTATGCATTCATACATTATTTCACGGATAATTGCTTCGACAAAAATGTCAAAATTGTTGGGTACTTATGCGTGGAAGTTATTTAAATACCTCTTTGAGGAATTAAATTAAAAAAAAATAAAACTATGAACTTCTGTAGATACTCTCGGTTTACTAATGATTACTTTATTTTTATTGAATATGCATCGGTTATATGGGATACACAATATAATGTTTATAAATATAAAGGAATTGGAATCCGTTCAGAAAAAAATTCTTATTTTTTTGTCTACGAAGCTTTAAATGGAATCCTGGTGAATTGCTCTCCCTTATTAGCAACCTAGAGCTCATTGATTTACCAACATTAAAAAGTCGCAGAATTATTTTCAACATATCTTTCTTACTTGACTTAATGCATGGTGATATAGACTCGGAAATTATTTTAAGCAAAATTCAAATTAACATTCCTAACAGACAACTTAGATCGTATGATCCAATATACTTAAAGCCTCTAAGATCAAACTTTATAATTTTTGAACCCCTCCGTAGAATATGTGCAGAGTTTAATAGATTTTATAGTCATTACCGTAGAGGCAACACTCATAATGATTTTTCTGATAGCATTAGGAAATCAAAAAGAAACCTGTTACTCTACATCAACTCTAATTCTTATATATATATATATATAATAATATTTAACTATATTAATTTTCTTAAATAAATAAATAAATAAAAAAATATCTTGCGTCCTTAGGGTAGAATTTTTGACTTGCTTAGTTTTTCCTTTTACTGTGTGTTATTATTATTTATTTATTTTTTTTTTTTTGAAGAATGCTTGCAAACAGAAATGTGTAGATAAGATTTGCTACCGAAGAAACAAATCACAAACAACTTGTAAATTTCTTACTAACTTAGTATTCTAACTTAGCTGTTTTTAAATTTGTTTGATCTAAATTACATTTCAAACACACTACTTTCTTTCTACTTTACTCATATTATGGTTAAAATTTATAATTTTTAAAAATTAACATTTTTAAGCAATAAATAAATTCAAATATTTTTAAAAGAAAAAACATTGAAATTCAAATGTACCAGCACTGTATGCAAATTTCAAAAAGTGTTTACATGTGTATTCCATTTTGTTTGTTTTGTTATTTTTGAAATGTTTCTTTTACTTCTTAATTACTTCCTTTATGACATTTAACAACATAATGTAAAACTTCTAAAAGTTTTTGTCTTTCCTTATGTATATTTTTCTATGTATACTTTTTGTATGATTCCATTTTTTTAATACATCATCCTCAATTTCTTTAAAATGTCTAATAACTTTTTAGTTTTAAATAAGTAGACAAAAGTAAGTATTTAGAAATTTTTTAATGAACTTTTTTAAAAGTTTTCTATTAAAATAAAAGAAAGTACAGACATAAAATAATGTATGTATGTATTTGGCTTTTTATCTATACATCTGTATGTGTCATTAAAAAAATTTTAATTTAATTTTTAAATTGGAAAAACAAAATACATTCTTCTGTATTGTTCCTTTTTATTGTTTGCTAACTTTTGTAAAGATGATAGACTAGAACAATTATAAGTAAAGTTTTTGTCATTTATTTTAATATAAGTTTGTATATAAAATAAAAAAAAGAAATTATACAATAGTCACATTTTGTAGACTTTATAAGAAAACAATTTATGTACTTTTATTGAAGGTTAAGCTGTTGTTTTGAAAATGAAACAAAATTTCCATTTAAGATTATTTCGTTTTTAGGCATGCATGTATACAGGGATTGATTTTAATTAGGAATGAAAATAGTTTAATGTTATATTTTTTTAATTTTGAAAATTTCATAAATCAAACTTTTGGTTTATTTTATAATATAATTTATAATGCAAACTAAATTTTAAATATTTCAATTTTCTAAAGCCACTTTTAATGGCCTGCTTAAAATTTGTTACATCTCGCCATTAATGATGTTTGTTCAACGTTAACTTTTTATAAATTTGCCGTTACCAACAATGATTCAAATTAAACATTTTTAACATTGTAAAAACTAAGGTGATTATCACAGACCAACAAAATATTAAAACTTAAAATTAGTTGCATGGTAATCGCGTGGAAATGTGATGATATTTTTAATGAAATGGTTTAACTTACAACTGAGTACCAACAATTTATGTCATTTTTATTCCTTTTGTTCTATTTTCACATGTGATAACTTGGACAAGTTTAATGGCAATAAAATAAATCCAGCACTATAGGGTTGCAAATAGCGCTTAACAATAATTTAATGCGCTAATAAAAGATATGATAATGATAAATTTTATTAGAATTACTGAACTACTACAAATCTCATATTTTAAAAGTTGTGAAATATGAAATTCGAATAGATATATGGCCAAATTATTAAAATAAAACCATAATAAGAAAAAAAAAATTATAATTTCGGGAAAGCTGTTTAACCATTAACTTTTCAGTTGAAATTTATTAACTGGTATAAATATTTTAATTTTGATATATATATTGTCGTGCGGGAGTATATGTGGTCTATACGTCATTTTATATATCTCGGGTGAATGATTCCATTTTTGGTTTTTGACACTAACATTTTTAAAATCTGCAATTAGATTTCGGCTATTTATCTCCGAAACTGGACAAGATATTCGAAAACAGATTACAACTTGAAAAATTTTGGGCCGAAAACCTAATGTGGCATCATTAACTCGAGATATATAAAAAATATGAAATGGCGGATAGAGCACACAAACTCCCTCAGAACGCTATGCGTATTTGGTTTGAATATAGAAAAATATACCAAAGATTGCCATATGAAAATAAACTTGAAAAAACGCAAAAGTACTCTGTTTCGATCCCTTGCTGGGAAATGCACCAACAATATAAGGAAAAATTTGGAAATCTTTTGGCATTAAATCAATTGATAATGTAAATATTTCAGTAAAACATACCGCAAAATTACTAAAATTTCATTCAAATAAATTTCTATATTTCAATGGCCAAGGGTGAAAATTATTATGTACCAGTCGTTAATTAGACAAATTATCTCATATGGCTATCAAATATGGTTTAAAAAAATGTCCTAGACACTGTAAGTCTTGTTTTTTTTTTTTTTTTTTTTTTTTTGAGACCAATACTCAAGGGTTAACGCCTACTAAATGCTGTGCGTTGTACTGGAATTTTTGGAAAGGATAGTACATGTATTATTTTTAATTATATAATTATTAAGCGCCTTAGGAATGAGACAAATTGCTGGGAATTGATCACTCAAAGCCATTGTTATACCTTCAAATGTTGAATGAACAACAGCAATTGCTTCATTGTTGCATGTTGATTGTGTGGTGAGTGCCTTCGCTAGGTAGGTTTAGTAGGTTTAGATGTTATCTGCTACTTCCCAATAGGTTGCGCTTTTCTAATGATCATTCGTTTTTTGTTGACATTGGTTAAGGTGGAGTAGAGTGGAATGTCAGAGAGCGGTTTCTTTGTAGATGGTCTTCTTGAAGGTGGACGGGAACCTATTATTTTCAAATTATAATTTAAAAAAAAACCGCAAAATAATTTATTAATTTTTAATATTTGCCAATACTTAGGGGTAAACCCCTACTCATGCTGTGCATTGTATTGACGATAGATAGATTTTTTTCGCCTTTTGTCGATGAGGCAAGTTGCTGTCAATTTGATCTTGAGTGATCAAGGCCACTGTTATAACTCACCCTTGAATGAACAAGAGCAATTGTCCCAGCTGTCGTTGGATGTTGATTATGAGTGTTGAGCCAAGGTTAGCTGCTATCTTCCCAGAAGGTATCGCTTCACTCCTGATCATTCGTTTTTGATGCCAATGCCAGAGGTGGAATAGAGTGGAATGTGTAGTGTACAACGTTGCTACCCAGCGACTTAGTCGCCAAGTTTAATGTTTCAAGCTGACAATCTGGAAGCATAGATGAACTAAATGGGAGTCATTGATATAACTAGCTTGCAGCGGAGTTAAATGGGGGGGGGATTCTAATTGTTCTCTATGTTCTCCTCAAAATCAACACTCATAAATAAATTATAGACTTCCTTGCCACTGTTAAAATTATACAAAAATAAAATAACGATGTAATTTGTCTATTCGCGGTATACGGTGTAAAAAAAATATACATATATAAATATATAAATCTCCGGGTGTCGTGGAGATCTTTCTCTACCCTCCCTACCATTGATCTTAAAACATTTTTGCTAAGATCCCTACTTTACCACCCCACCTAATGTCTCACATACGAAACCTAAAACTCACTTTAATTATCCATAATAAATTATTTATTCTGTTGAACTTGAATTATTAAATATGACATATTATACTTCTAACTTTAATGGAGATTTAGTAACATTATTCAAAAAATTTTAAATTACAAATTATAATAGAAAAATTTAAGTGATTTAATTTAAGTTATAAATTATAATTAAATTCAGCAATTGTACTTATTAGTATTGCCTACAGTTAATAAATTTAGTTTTATTGAAAGAATATTGTGCTGGTATTACAAGAGATCAGAAAGAATTTCGAAAGAATAATCACGTAAAATTTATTGCAATGATTATTATTGTTTTTTTTTTTTTTTTGTTTATTTTCATTAAACAGATACTATTTATAGTTCAAAAATTTTTCTTATTATGTTTTATTTATTTTTCTCAACTTACTCAACAGTATTCTCTCGATAAATACACTAGCGTTTTATTTAGATTAATTATTCTTAAATTACGATATAACTTAGTTATTATTTTGATATACAAAACAAAATACTTAATTAAGTGTTAAACAATAAAATATAATATGATTTACATTGACTCACCAAAACAATTATTCTGCTGACTGAAGAGGCCTCCCAATCTGCTTTTCAATAAAATTGTTGGAGCTATTAAAGCTTAAAGAAATTTTGTTTTGCATTTACATGTGGAGCTTACACCTTAGAATAAAAATGTATAACTATAGAAACGTTTATGTGAATAAAAGAATTATGTATGAAATGTAATTAAATAGTTAAGGTGCTAAAAACCTAATTTATTTATATCGAATATTTGCCGAGTAATTTGTACACAATTTTTAACAATTTCTGGCCAGTTTTGAACATCTTAACTCACTTACACAGTATGTTATTAATAAACTAATGTTATAATTCGATTGCGGTGGATTCTGGTTACGATGTCAGATAAAGTATTTTGATTGTAATTCAGCTCTTAAATTATCTTACTGTATATGGTATTTTGGATTATTTTAAATAGAATTTTGGTTGGGCATCTTAAGTAACTTTACGTTAATGAAAGGTATGTGAGGAGTTAATAAATTTTATGCTCTCTTTTTTATTCTTCTAAAAAATTTTTCCACATGTTGATTATCAATTCTCTCAACAATTTTTTGATACGACGCAATAAAAGGTGTAGAGTATTCAGATCTTCCTCTCTCTTTTTTCCTTTTAATTGCAGTTTTTTATAAAAAATTTATTGGTAGATAATCTTAAAGTCCTCCTTTTCAAAAGTATCTTCCGTGTCTTTAGACTTGATCATGCCCTTCCAAACGATCTTTGAAACCTCTTACGTTATGTGTCTATGGTCTTAGAAATGAATGTAGATTTGATATCCACTATAACTTTTCTCTTTTTTTTTTTTTTTTCTTTTACATATAGCTCTTCTTATTACATTTATTTATACTTATTTTTCTTTTTTTTCAATTCAGATTTAATTATATAGACAAAAATAAAAATCACTTTTATTTTAAAATGGCATTCGTTTCACTTGACCAATTTTCTTTAGGTTCCTTACCGCTCGAGCTATAGAATTGAAAAGAAAGAATTAATTTCCTGCAGATACTCACGAGGCCTAAATAACTATTTGAAGCGACCCCAAACGACAAATATTCATATTCATGCGTCGATATGCGTTATTATGCGTCAAGTCACATCTTAATAAATGCAACTCTTGGTGGTGAGAAAATCTATCTTTGTAGACCGTTAAAATTAAAACTTAATTTTATTCTTCTTTTCTCCTTTCTTAGTTAAACAATGGTATATTACAAATGTCAAGGAGCGGTTTCTTGTGAGGAGGAGGACCTCTTATTTTTTTTTAATTATAATTTTGAAAAAAAAAACCGCCAATTTAATTTAAATTTTTTCCTTAGCTATGATTTAAACTTGGGCAAGTTAAGTTTCAAACTATAACAATTTATTTATTGTGGTTAATTTTTATTACTTTTGTCCATTTAAACTTTGGAACCGTAATCCTAAATAAGATTTCTAAAACCACAGTCAAAAATAATGCCGCAATTGACTCAAGGTTTCTAGAATTAAAACTATTTGTGAATTTAAAATTTTTCAAAATTTGTCCACCTTGAAATGCCTTCTTTAGAAAAATTGTACTTAAGTGCCTTGGAAAGTGCCATTAAAAGTTCGCGCATTTAATAAGAACTGTAAAATATTACAATACTTGTTGGTTTCACTTTAGAAAACAAAGTGACAAGTCTGTGTTGCAATTATTGAGAATAAATTTTGGTAAACAATTTCAGTAATTAAATCTTTAATATAAAAAAATTTGCCTGTTACCAAAACCGTAGTTAACTAAATCAACCATATCATCATATAGCATAATTATTTGTTTGAGGTACTTTCGCACTTCAAAGGATTTCATACACATGACTGTGTTTATTATAAGCTACTATACTTTAGTAAAAAGAAAGTTCATTAAAAAAAATGCAAAGCTTAATTAGAATTTTAATTTTACGCACACCTGCACTTAAAGTATCTGCTTAGAAAATTTGTTAATAACCTGTTCTATGCATATTTAGTTTATACAAGATGAAGGTTAATGTACAAATTATTGACATACTCCACTTTTTTTGGTGCCCTAACAAGGACATTACTATTTGTGCAATAAACTAAACCGGCCCACGACTTTATAATGCAATAAGACCATATGCTATGTATGTATATATTTTGCATTAGAAATAACAACAACAATAGCAATTTTAATTTTAAAACATGTTTATATTTAAATTTCACATCTACTTATTACACAAAAAACAAAAGTGTTTTACAACACAATGTACGTTATTACTTCTATTTTTGTTTCTTTTATTTTACAGCTTTTTAAAAAAGCTTAAAACTACATTACTGCAGTTGTGTTGATCTAAAATTAAAACATACACATACGAAAACGTTTATACGTGCGTACACTTTTGTGTGTAAACATTTATAAAATGTAAATACCATACCATGCACTTAATGTCTGAAAATGTGGGTAAAATTGTTACGTGTAACATGTAATTTAGGTAAAAGTTAGTCTAATATAAAACAAGCTTGTTATGTATACTTCGGTCATTTTTAGGCACATTTGAAATTAGGGTGGTGCAAATAAGTTAAAATAATTCAATTATAAATAAACATGATATATACAGGATTTGAATTTCATTCAATTAATTCAGATTAGTAGAGCTAACTAATAGTTTTCCTTACTTTTCACTTTTTTTCAAAATATTTAACTTCCCAAATATTATATTTAAGTATACTCGTATTTTGTTGCTGTTGTTGTGGCTTTGTTAAATATCAACGTCACAATGCTTTTTTGTCACTTAAGTGACAGGTATTTTGATGTTTATTTATGCAGCATGTACTCGTACCTATATAGGTGTGTTCTTTTGCACGTTTTAATAGCATGTTGCAGTTTTATTTGTTAAATATTTTCGGTGTGTGTGTGTTTATATATGCATGGAAATTTTTGAAGTAAAAGTGCTAAAATAATGACGCTTATTTAGTCTTAATTAAAAGAATTAAAAAAACATATATTGTATAAATTTATGTACATACGTATGTACAGGTCAGCATCCTACAACAGGGTGTCTTATAACACGAAAGTGAAATTTAGGTTCTCACAACATGCTGGCAAGAAATAGCGCATTTGTTTTTTTTTAATTTATTTTTTATTCATACATATATGAATTAATATGTGTAATTATATCCGATAATGATAACTTTAACAGCAGTTCAGAAGAAGTGTAGTCGCCGTGGTCTAGTGGTTAGTATGTTGGCGCTAAGACGATAGCGCCGGGTTCAAATCTCAGCTCTGACATTTATGAAATATGAAAAAATTATTTCTTTCGGCTACTACCTCCCGACAGTCTTCTTGCAAAAACTCTGGGAATAATTGATTGCCATGAAAAAGTTTTTCAAATCTGTCGTTCGGAGTCAACTTTAAACTGTTGGTACTGGTACTCATGAATAAAAACTAGCACACACAACATGAGTGCTGCGAGAAGCTATTTCGTAACTCTGAAATAGAGTGGTAATGACCAGTTATGTATGTATGTATGTATGTATGTATGTATGTATGTATGTATGTATGTATGTATGTATGTACTTCAGAAGACATACTTATGTGTGTATGCTTGAATTCATTATTTATTAAGAGTTACAAGTGTTATTTCAGCCGACAACGACTACATGTACAGAACACGAAGAACTCTGATGAGACTAACGTAGCCGGGTCGAAAACATTTTAAGTTTAGCTTGTGTCCTATTCATTCACAGATACCATTTTCTCCTTTGATTATCAAAACAGTAATTACAAAAAAAATATATAAATTCTTAATAGAATTTTTTTTTTGATCTTATTAAATTGATTCTGATGAAAAAATAATTAAAATAAGAGTTGTTTTTTCCTGGATTTTAAAAAAATTTTGTTTTTGATAATAAGGTTATAAATTATTAACTAGACATATATATTAACGGCCTTAATTATAATAAAAAGTTAGCAGCTCGGTAGCTGGGTAGGTTTGTCATTCCTGTACATGGAAAATCTTACTCAAACGTACGAGTTCTTAAAATTTTGGATTTTCTGATCAGTTTTTAAATAGAAGGTATGGAAATTTTAATAATATCAGGCTCTAACAGGTGATAAAAGTGCCAGTTTCTTGTCCTATATGTTAACGAGTTATTAACTTTTCATTATAAATACAGCCATAATTTTTAAATTTTATACATAGTTTTGCTACATGTTTCTAAAATTTTCCCGTTTTTAAATTTTAATGCCTAAATTTATACCCTGTAGTTTATATTAAAAATTCAAAATATTTCTCATCAACACTTTTATTTAACGACCGCTTAAATATACAATAAATGTCACCAACCTTAAGAATGTTACTTAATTCTTATTACCTATATTATAAACAAATTAAATTTAAGTTTTTCTTAAGAGATACTTTAATGACAATTTAAGGATTAAATATAATTACATAATAAATACGCAAAATAAAATTATTTGAAGTATTAAACAATTATTTTACAAAACCGCAAATTGTTAAATGGTGGCTGTAATATTAAGTTTCAAAATAGACACAAATCATTAGGCTTTTCGAAAATTTCAAAAGCATACTGATAACTTAAGGTAGTACATTAAAAGTAAACTCTTTTTATTTTACGAGTTTACAACAATAATGTCCATATTCATAAATAAATATATGTATATGTATATTTGTTATGGTTTTATTTGACAAGTATTGCATAAAAATATATGCAAAAAAAAAAAAAAAAAAAAACCCTTAATAATTGTATTTTATTTTTTTACGAATATGGATTGCTTTATAAAATATTTTTTGTTAGTGTCTTTCAAGAAGTCATCTCAGTCTGGTTTTGTTTTTATTATATGTGGGTGATCTTCCCTTTTGTATTCAGGAATAGATTATTTTAATGTAAGACAGACTATTTGTAACTACAGAAATGGAAAATTTACTTCGACTTATTCAATTCTGCTTCAGGGAAGACACCAGCACTATACACAAATTGAATCCAAAGCAGTTAATACACCTTCTATTGTTATTTTTTACTATTTTTTTACATAAATATAAACAATTTGTTCTTTTTTTTTAATTCGTTAAATTTTTAAGTTATTTTGGATGCCTAGACACGTTCAGATTCACGAAAGTTGTTCAGATTTACAATGGCTACAATTTTGTATACATTTTTAGTGAAAAATTACGAGTCCCTGTAAGTTATACTGAAAAAAGTAAAAAAACTAAAAAATTTTTCGTACATTTTTGCAAAAAAGTGCAAGAAAAAATAATTTTTTGCAAAAAAAAAAATATATTAAAATTTGTTCAGTAGAGTCTTCACTATAATATTGCTAAACATAGTTAAACAGTATCTTTAAGTGTGAGGTAGCTGTTGGCCAAAAACTGAGGACACTTTTTTTTTAATAAAGCAGTGATTTTCAAAATCTCTTGAAGTCCATTAAAAAAAATTTTAGTCAATCTAACCAAACTTAGTACGGTTTTTTAATAACTTTTGGTAATATAATCGGACTTATACTGTAGACTCCGTGCATTTATTTTATTGTTACACTATGTTATTGATAAAAATATTTTATTTAAAATTATATTTTTTGATATGAGTATACAAATAAATAATTTTTTTTTTTTAATAATTTAATATTCTATTATCTTTTCACATTACCTTATACATACTTAAAATGTATGTATGAACAGAATAAAATATTTCTTTACATTCAATTCAAAAAATCTTGTAAATAAATAATTTTTGTATCTCCGTCCATATGGATACTTGCTTCAGACAGTTCAACTCAAACATTGCATTAATAAATGTTTTGATTGCTTGTTTCCAAGATACCAACTCAAATATAACATCAATAAAGTGTTTATATCTTACACTGCAAATAATCCAACTCAAACATGACATCAGTTATGAATTGTCTGATTTCAAATGTTTTGTGCTCTTCAACTTCGTGTTTCAAGTCGTTGGTAACACGACACGCACAATCACGATGATTTGTTTGCTTACAACTTTGTGAGTTTTTAGTGTTCAAAATCAAGCTGATTTGGTTATATTCGCCAGAAGTATATGTCAGAAAGTAGTTGAAAAATAAACGAATGTTTTGAAATGCCATTTGTATTAGCTTATGCAGCCTTTAGTATGTACTTGTGCATCCATATAAATAGTTTCTAAAAAGCAACCAAAAATTTAATTATTGATTTTTTATGTTCTGACATAAAAAAATTGTTTGTCGTTTGTCTAGAGCATTATTATGCGTGTATGATGATTTTAAAATGCATTTAAATAAATTCCTTAAATTTTGTAAGATTTTAATAATAAACTCACCAATACACAGAAAAAATAGAACATTAATTTTAATTTTAAATTTTGTAGTGTGCTATTGCTACCATTTAAATTGTTAATGTATTAGCTTTTCCCTTATAAAAATTTTAAAGTGGGACTTAAGGTATTAATAATTTTGAGTTTTAAGGCAAAGTTGTAGTCATTCATAATAAGAAAATCAACCTAAAAATATTTATTTTTATATGTTACAATTAAAAAGGGTAATTGTGTTAATAATAGAGAAAATGATAAAATCTAAATGACACAAATTAACTTCATAATTAAAATCTTTCCTGCAATATTTTTTTCTGTGTACACTCATATATTAAATGCAAATCACGCATTTTTAGTACATGCTTTTAAGTAAACCACAATGTTTGCATGTACAGTATAGTATGTAACACATTCTAATGTATGCACATGCATGTTTCATTAGCCTAAAAGCATATCTAATTTGTTTTCAAAAGGTATTTCTAAAATATTTAAGGAATTTTTGTGGCTTAATTAACACTGAATTGTTAGAGTGTTAAATCAAAGAAAACAGATTTAAAAATATATATTTAATTTTCAGTCTTGCAGCATTTTTATTAATGACATTTAAACAATGATTTTTACATCAAATAAGCTGACAGTTGACATTTTGTAATTTTATATTTGATTATAATATATTTATAAATGAAATTAATACATATAAATTGTCAAATAAACTTTAAATAAACGTAGTTTAGTGTGTGTTAAACAAAAAGAATCAATTGTTAAAAGATATGCCAAATTAACATTTTTGTTTTTAATAATTTTATTTTCATTGCACACTGAAGCGTATGAGCAATACATATATATGGACTTGTAGTAGATAGGTATGAGTATATACATACATATCTTATAGATACATACTTATTTCATTAATATTTTTGGAACTCATGTTTTATGGAATTTATGAAACAATTTGTTTATATGAAAATATTTAAATAATTCACGTACATATGTATATATAGATATGTATACATACAAAAATACTAAAGTACCTACATAGCGTACCTATATACTCGTATATTTATAATTCGTGTATATGAGGTTAAATTATTTATTTTGAATTTTGATGTTTTTATATTTTTCCACATGACACATGACACATTAATGCATGTCGACAGATTTTTCATGATTAACATCACAAAATACTTCTTATTTTGCTTTTCTTTTTCTTCATATTTAAATTCGCAGTTGGTAATTATTTTCTTATTTACAGTAAAAAGAGTTTTTCTCTAAACACATCAAAGCAAGAATATAAGAAAAAATATAAAGAAAGAAAATTAGAGTTTTATTTTTCACAGCAATATCAAATTTATCCTTTTACTAATATTTTAATGTTTCTTCTAGCAATTAAACTAAGATGAACAGGAAATTTGAAATTAAGAGAAAGAAAAAAGGAATTCTACCTACAGAGTAGATACAAAAATTAAGAACCCATAATAAGCTTAAAAATTAAATTAAAACTGATTTTAAAATTGTTTATACAAAACTTCGTATATGAGCTTAAACTGTATATATAAGTATGTACTTTGATTTTAGCTGGATGCCAGTTTGGTGTATTTAATTAAAGAGAAAAATTTTTGTGAGTAACAATATATAAAATAAAAACATTAAAAATATTTTTTTAACCAAACTCACGCGGTGCATTATTTTAGGAAAATAATGTTATAAATAGGAGAAAACAGGAAATTGTGTTTGAAAACATTTGATGAACATCGTAACGGAGACAAAAAACATTATCTTGGAGATTATCCTACATAACGTACCGGAAGTATAATTAACTCCGAACGAATGCGTTTCATGAAAAGCACCTTTCTTTACAGTACAGATATCGTAGAAAAACAACCATTGTTAAGCCATTTCGACCTTTTCTGAAGTGGTCTTTAACTTTGTGGCACCGGCCCATTAACGACGATTTTCCTCTATCATGGGTTGGAAAAAGATATTGTAAATACTAAGAAGTTTAATAAATATTAAGAACTGAAGTAATTTTGTCAACGTGTCAATAAACCGCAACAATTGATTGCTTCTTTTCACACTTGAAAAATTTTATCATTTCACAGTTGATGTTTCTCCACAAAACCCATAGTCACAGACAAAAACATTGCATCATCACTACCACGCTCATACATAATAAAACAATATTGAGTCTGGGGTGCATTAAATTTAATTCCATTCTCGCTATTCAACTTGAAGATTGTCAAAAGTTAATTTTTGAGCATTTCAATCACAGTTTACATTCTATCCTCAATCTGTAAAAGACTTAGTCTACAATCGAATGGATATGAGTAGCAACTGTTACTGTCATCTATGGAAGAGTAGGTACGTTTTGTAGTTAAAAAACAAGATCGTTAAGATACATTGAAAATAATATAGGAGATAGAACATAACATTGCGGTACTTCCGTACTGAAACATTGGCGAAAGATATATAGAGAGTTTTCATGGAGCATTTAAAACAAAAATTAAAGTGCAAAAGTAAGTTATTCTCGTATCTATATTAGTGGAAAGAAAGAAAAAAACTAAAATTTTTACCCAAAAATCAATAATATTTTGTGAAGGAAACCGTTATAAATAAGTAATTATAGAACGGTTTGCCAGTTGTTTGTCTTTATAAATTTTTTTAATTATTTTTAATTTATAATTATTTATTTAAGTTTAAAGCATATATGACGTAAAATTTATTTCCAAATTATTAAATTTCCTATTGAGCTCAGTAAACAGCGAAGAAATCTGAACTTGTTTTTCACCAAGTAATCAATTTCATTCAAGAGTTTTTATTAAATTAATCGTAAGTAATTAAAATTTAAAACATATCTTTCAAATTAAACAACTTTTATGGATAAAATAAAATTATTTATTCTAAATTTTGCTGTATGTGCGTATGTATATCTCACTCGGTTCATATTATTTTAAATTTTTTCTTGAATATCATTTATTAAATTGCAAACTTTTTAGTGATCACCATGATTTTATACCTCTTTATTTTTCTCTACTTAGACGTGTCTTTTGTCGAACTCTATATGCTTCATTGTAAGCTATTCAACTGACATGAAATCTATCTTAAGCAGAACAAAAGATTGATGAGGCATGTAGTAAAAATGTACAAACACTTTTACAACAATCAACTTTTTACATTAGTTGCACATCATTTTATAATAAACCACAGCACCAATAATAAAATGTAATCCTAGTCATGACGAGAAATACAGTGCTTTTTAATATTATTATGATTTAAGGTTTTTGTAGTATACATTGTTTTATCTTTTCATAATTTAGAAACTCTCATCATTCACATAAATCCTATAAAGAATTACCTATTGATTTTCTTTATAGTGTGCATATACATACATGACTGTATGTGTTTTGGTGTAAACGAAAGTTAAAAACTGACAACATGTAGTTGTTTAAGCAGCTGCTTCTGCCGTTGCTATTGTTGTGTGCCATGTGATCGGCAACCTCTTAACATTAACTGGAAAGAAAGAAAACATGTTTCTCTTATCTTTCTTTTTTTTGCTTAAAAACAATGACGCATGCAAAATGCATCTTCATCATCATCATCATCTTTATTAAATAATTAGTTTATTGCAATATGTGTAAGGTTGTATAAAATATCGTGTCTGTAGTTTGATTAAGTGTAATGTGACTACACAATTTAAGGTCTGCATATTGGCTTTACCACCAGCAGTAATTGATTTATAAGTGTGATGTGGGTTTTTTCATGCTGGGATTAAATGTAGGTGCTTGTTTGAAGACAACACCAGTAAAATTTATCAACTCAATCATAAATTCAATTATAATTTTGCTTAGTAGACGTGGGTAAAAAAATTACATTAATTGTCTTATTGCAATATTTTTTTTTGAAAGTGTGTCTTTTAATTTTCACTTATGTACAAACAAATATAAATTAATTTACAATCAAAAAACGTATGGTGGATAAAAATGAAGAATATGGTGGAATGTTAAGTGTTTTTTTTAAGTTCTTTTCTTATAAAACCCAAACATGGAACCTTTTAAAATAGCGGAAATATTTGCAATAAATTTATTTGTTTGTCTTACACCACCTACATACTATTCTAAGATCTCCGTGAATAATGTCACAGAGCGTGTAACCGAACTTACTTCTTGTGACTAGAAAAATATCATTTGCATAGCCCTGGCAGTCAATGCCGATTTACGAAACTTTTGCAACTAAAAATTCGGTTAAATATCTGGGACTGAGGTTGGATCCTAGACTGACTTTTGCTGATCAGATTCGATATACCAGGTATAGGGCTTAGAGAATCGTGAGGCAACTTAGTAGATTAATGGCGAATATCGGAGGACCATTGCCGGCGTAACGGAGACTATTAATATAGGCCGGAAAAAACTATAAAGCAAAGGGACGAGCTTATTTGCTCACATCTGTCCAGAGAGTAGCGGCTTTGAGAATTACCTCGGCTTGTCGCACCGTGTCAGAACCTGCAGTTCTTGTCTGGCCGGCACAATCCATGTAGATCTGTAGCAGATTAGCGGACGATGATATATAAGGCCAAAACGAGGGGTCTTCCTGTAACCAGGTCCATCAGAAAGGGTACCATTTTTAAATGGCAACAACGCTGGAACGCTGAGGAACGAGGTAGATAGACAGCGAGACTTATACGGACTATAGGGTCATGGATAAATCGAAAATTCGGAAAGGTGAACCATTACACCAAACAGATGTTATCGGATCACGGATATTTTGTAAAATATCTGCACCGAATGCGAAAGTGTGACTCTCCTTTCTGCATTTATTAGAAGAAAGAAGATGTAATTGACGACGCTGAGCATACCATTTTCGACTGCAGGCGTTGACATTGCTATTAAGCGGAACTGGGGTCCGAATGTCGGAAGAATTACGGTCGAGAATATTGTTGATATTATGATGACAAACATGGCGATCTGGACCGCCAATGCAGTATACTTTGGACCTTGAAGCTTTCGAAAGTGCGGGTCCTGGACGCAGGACAACCTAGGCGGAACTGTCAACCGTGCCAAAAAGGGTTCCACCTTGAAGTAAAGCGAATGTGGTTCTGACGTGTTATTCTTCCCTGGTGAGCAGATAAGGGTCGAGTCCGACATATCGTGCGAGGTGACGACTTCCGGAAACCATAAAGCTTTTTCCCTCCTTCCCGCAAAAAAAAAAAAGAAAAAAATTCCCAACTCAGACAATTTACTAAGCAGTTCGTCAACAGCTAAGGTTCGCCTCAAAGGTTATAGCATTTCGCTCTATGGGAAACCCCTAGTTGCACTTACTCTTATTACCACCTCCCCTGCAGTAATCTCCGCGTATGTGGTACGAAAGACTTCTGCCATTCATCTGGATGTCACTAAGTCCACTCCTCTTCCAATTAGAGCCATCTCTGTTCCCTAATGAAAAATGTTATCATAGGAACTTTCTCCTTGTTCTCCAAGAATTTCTAAATATTTCTTACTATCTCCATGCTTACTATAACCATGACACAGGGTTATAATGGCCAAATATGTATGCATGTATCTCCATGAGAGCTGTTTCTTTTGAACTGCCTGTTTTGTATGCGTGCTACCTAGAATGCAGTGGCACACGCTACAGATTACTTATATGTTTGTTCACCACTTTTTCAAGTGTTTTCAACATAAAAGATATTAGACTATTCAGTCAGAATTACTTTGGCTGAGCATCGTCTTTCTTCCCCATTGTCAGGACACAAAACAAACTCGCCCTCGCAGGATAAAACCCATCCTGGATCTATACCCATATAATTCTTTCTCCTTAGCATATATAGGCTGCTACCCGCCTGTTCTCACCATCATCTATATAAGATGTTTATTTATATTCGTTGAGGCGTAATATGTATAAGATATCACTCATACGTATATGTAAATGCAAAATGTCAATAGATTTTGATTTGTCACAGTAAAAGAAGTACAATTTATGAGTCTCCTTTTCTTTTTTTTTTAAATATTTGTCAAATATAATTGAATTCATAACCTGTGGTGTATGAAAACCTAAAGCTACCCTCCTATTTGACAAATAAAAAAAGAAGAACACTCATAAATTTTATTTCTTTTACTGTGACAATTTGTTAAATCTATTGACATTTTGCATTCACATACATATATATAAGTATATACGATACACTATATACATATTAATATATTTCTATTTTTTTTTATTATTTAATTCACCTTAGTTCTCTCAAAGCTCATTATTAAAGCTACAAAACTAACGACCATTCTTTATATTAAAACAATAAAATTCAAAGAAGTTTAACATCTGTTAAAAGAGATTTGTCTCTTAGAAATAATTTTTCAGACATATGATATATTTTTCTTGTAAAAATCATTATTTATGAAATATGTCGAATAATTTTCCGGTAACCCTTTTCAATATTCAGAATTAGCAACACAGGTGTAATATTAAATTTTAATAAAAAATTATTATTAAGTTTCCTTTTTTTTATTTGGTATTTATCCTTAAAATAATACAAATAAATTGTCCTTTATCCATCAAACAAAATGAGACATCTTATATGAGTTTCATAAAGAAATAAGTTTTGGATAGATTCTTATAGATTATAGATTCTTATTGCATTTATTTTTCTTTCTCTTTAGGGATATAAAGTCTGTAAGAACTACTGAAACATTTTTTTGTAACTTTTTTTTTTAAGTAAAATTACTTTTGAATTTTGAGTATCTATATATTGTTTGTAAAGTTTTTTTATTTTGCCACTTGCAAAATATTTCTCATTTGCAAATATATAAATATTTCTCTTTTTTTCCTTGAAACGTATTCAATATTTTCTTAATATTTGCAGAATAAAAGTAATTAAAAGAATAGTAAATATGTATACCCAGCAGAAAATTTTTCAAATTTGGAAGCAATAAATTTTTTCATATTTATTTTTTGTTTCAATATGTTAGAAGTGAGATCTAAACCCGGCGCTATCGTCTTAATACGCCAACACACTAAACACGAGACCACTGCGACTAAAAATTTTCGATGATGCTGAGGCACAATTTAAGTTCTCTTTCTTTAACTTTTTAATTGTTGTTGCTTATCGACGTACACCTTTTCTTTCAGATAACCCCAAAAAAAGAAGTCTAACGTTGTCAAATGGGGCCATAAAAAGTTCGCTATCATCTCACGATAGCGAACAGCATTCACAGTAACTGCTAGACCGGCCTCATTTTAGAAAAAATACTGCCCGATGATACCGCCAGCCCATAAGCAGCACCAGAGAGTCACCCTTTGTGGGTAAATAGGTTTTTCGATAATCGCTCTTGGATTATAATTCGAAAAAACGGGGCAATTCTGCTTATTGACAAATCCATTGAGGTGAAAATGTAGCTAATCACTGAAGGAAGCTGATCATCCACTGTTGCCATTACTTGCCAACAATCTAACCATTGACGACGTTTAGAACGGTCAAGAGGCTTTAGTTCTTGAGTCAGTTGCATCTTGTAAGCGTGGAAATGCAAGTCTTTATGCATAATGTTTACCAACAACAAACGTGAGAGGTGCAATTATTGGAGACGACGACGAGTTGAGGTGGACGGCTCTTCAGCCACAGTTTCACAAACAGCAGCAATATTTTCTGCAGTAAGAGCTGTGCGAGCATGTACTTGTGTTGTCACATCTCTCGATTGTACTCACATTTGGATGACTAAATTGACCAAAAAATCACTTAGTGCACGATATGCATTTTGATTTTAACGCCCAGTTTCATAATAAATCTGAATAACTTTAACGCGTTGCTCGTTGCTCATTTAATGGTTTAATTTGAGTTAGTCTGAAATTGAGAAATGTCAAATGAAATGGAGAAAAAACCTTGACATTTATTTAAAAAAAGTACAAAAAAAAAAAAAAAATTAAACTACCTCCACAGCATTCAATACAAAAAAGAGTCTATTAATATAAAACAAATGTTTCTTAACGTAGTAGTTAATTCTATCTTTTATAAGTTGTTACATTAGAGCTATTTTTCATTAAAGATATTTACATTGACTTTCACATAATTTGTACTGATTTTCATATGCCAATTTTTTAAACATTTTCTGAAATATTTTAAAGTAATTGTTTGTATTGATTTATCAAACATTTTTATTCTAAAATTCATTTATTTATTATCATATAAAAATTTAATGTCAAAATACTCGTATTTTCTAACTAATTACGAGCGAAGTGACAAAGACGACTAGACATGGTGTAGTGAAACATACAAGATTCTCTAGTGGTAATATAACTTCCCATCCTGGCACTAACAAACTAACATGGTACCCACTAGTCCACTGAGCCATTCAACATATAATTTTGGAAACAAATTGTGACCAGCAACTTTGTATTCTCTACTTCATACCTCAAATACTAGTAATAGTTTTGTATGTATATTTTAGTAAAATGGTTTAAACATTAATAAAATCATATAAATTGTCTTTGGGTGTGAATGTCATACATCAGACCAGTACATGACCATAAAAGTGTAAATACTCATAAAGAATCTAAATCATAATAAATAGTTTTGATAGAATTAATGTAAAAGTTTTAGTAAAATTTTGTGCTTCTGGGGGTGCAGTGACAGGTTGCGTGAGTTTTAGCATTTTATTTTTAACATTGAACGATAAAATCTCCTTAGTCCTAGCAATTTTGTATACGATATATCAGAAAATATTATAATTTTTCACACCGTTCATAATAATCATCATCGTTTTCCCACGTTGATAATAAATGTCGATTTGCGTATGTTGTAAAATATTTTCTAAGTAAAAAGGAAATCTCTGTTTTATATTATTACTGCCCATTTTTTTCTCTCCCCTCGCTGTCATTCTTCATTTATTTCCTTTCTGATTTAATTTATTTGTGCTGGTGTGTGTGTTAATAATAAAGTGTAGTGTAGTCGTCATAGTATACATAAGTTTACGGGTCAGAAATGTTCTTAATGGTTACACTTGTGTGAATATTGTACGGTGTTGACAACGTAATGTTCCAATATTTTTCATGGCTTGGTTGTTGGTACCACAGATTACAAATTGCGTACTTTAAATGTTGTATGAACTGGTTGATGTCCCAATCACGCACTTAGAAACATTTGTATATGCATAAATATTTTATAGCTGGTAATAATATTTAATATTGAAATTAATGGAATCATTAAATGTTTCGACATCAACTGAAATGAAAACATATTGGGAATAAAATAATAAAATATCTACAATGAAATATTACAAATACTCAAGGCTGATGGCCTGCGTGTTTATATTTAACTAATATCGTGTGGTCTAAATAATTACAATTCATTGCATTAAAGCAGGAACGAAAATTTTCTGATTGCGGTTGTAAAGTATTTAAGAAAACGCAATAACAAATTTTTTCTTTATAACCATCTAAAGCAGAAAAAGTGAAGACAAATAACAGTCAACCATTTCTATACTTTACTAGCCTGAACCCAGCGTGCTTCGCTACACCTACCGCTACCATTTGTACACATTTTTCGACTAATGATTTTTAATAACTACGAAATCAATTAAACCAAACTCAGAAACTTCAGCTTAAACACTTTTCAAGATATAAAGAAGTTAATATTTAACTTGCATGGGAGGTACCACGCCTACTTTATGATTGATGGTTTTCCTCGACCATAAAGTCGTTCAGACCAAATTTAGAAAATTTAGTTTTAACAGCTCTGAGGATATAAGTTATGCATACATAATATAAAAAAATTGTACATTAAATTTGTATGGGAATATATAGGAAAATCTAAACGTCATATCTCCGGAACCAATATGCCGATTTCGCGTAAATTTCTTATGTACACCCTCTACATCATTGAAATCGGGCAAGTCGTCTAAGAGGAGTTTGCGAACAGGAAGTTTTGCCACTTAATTTTATATATTAGATTTAGAAAATAAATTTAAAGAAATGAGTTTTATAGTTATCAATCAACTTTTATTAAATGATTGTTGGAATTTGCTTAAAGGAATATCCGTTGAATATACAGTTAAAATATTTATTATAGACAAATATATCGTTACCTTAAAGACCTTAAATCTTTTTTTTTCAAATAAATAGTTACTCTGATTTCTTCTTTATCATGAGTATCATATATCTATATCACAAAATTTATCGTAGGTTTGATCCTACATATTGCCATTTCACTTTTTATTATTTATTTTTTACATTTTTATAAACTTAACTTGCTTGCTTGTAGGATTGATTTTAATTACCCAAACCAATAAATAATATTATAGCAAAAAAAAAAAAAAAAACATCCTCAATCATGATAAATGTTTTGTTTTATCCATATTACTTAAAAAAATTTTAAATAGAAATATAAATCTAATCAACGGGGGGTGCATGGAAAACTGGTTTGTCCGTTCCCATATAACTTAAAACAGCCCAGGTTCAAACCCCAAAAAAATACTATTTGCAAATCACAACAGTTTATGTAGATACATAAATATGTATGTCCATAAATATATTTACACGTAGTTCGTTAGTCCGGGTCTACACTTACGAAAATTAAATGACAGATATATTTAAAATTTTTCTTTTTGGATCCACCCTTCAAAAAATAAATTTGTAAACCCAATTGCGTGTTCTAAAGCCGTTGAAAAAATAAAATAAAAAAATTATAGCAAAGAAAGAAGAGTCGGGCTCTGATTTATTTTTACAACCTCTAGACAGAAAATATTGGGAATTATCAAATTATACCAAATTTTGGTAAAACACAACATTTATTTTTATAGAAATTTTTATATTTTTTTTTTTGTTTACCTATTATATAAAAATTTGATCTTGATTTTGATACATCACAAAACATCGATGTTTTTTTGTTCGTGAGCATCCTAAGGGTGAGATAGCCTTAAAATAATAAAAAATGAATCAATAAATATATGAACATACTCGTGTGCTATATATGATTGCTATCCATGTAAGCGAGCAAAAGCGGAAGTGTTATCGGCTTGGAACACACAGTCGAATGAAAAACAATCTATTTAATAAAATTTTAAAATAACAATGGTTTTGTTAACCCTTACAGTTCTGATAAAAATGTTTTACGTAACCATCTGACAGGTGTACTCGATACCCATAAGTGTTTATTTTTTATTTAAATTGTGCTTTATAATATAATCTTTGGCTACAATATCGTGTAATAATATTTTAATTGTTTTTTAAATGTAAAATATAAATCTATTGAAATTTCTTTTCTATATTCCTTCTAGTTAACTGTAAGACGGAATTGTATCCCCAAGAGTTATTTAGTGCCAATACGGGAACGTGTTAATGAAAACTATACAGGTGAAATTTCATACAACTATAGTCCGAACTGATATCCCAATAATCAATATGTTGCCTTTAAATATGTGGCCATCGACAAAAACCCTATTCTTACTAAGAACGAAAAGAAACTTTCGAAAACCATAATCAATACAATTTTTATAAACAAAATTGAAAGGAATCCTATGATAATTAAGTTCTTAATAAAATAAGTAAATTGTAATTTCAAAATTTATTTATTTTATTAAACTACATTTTTTTTACATTTTCAAGTCAATTGTCTTGTGTCTATCGTCTTAAAGTGTAACGCACTTTAAACTTTAGAAAAGAACAGAAATTTGTGCTCAGCTAATAATGCATGCGTAGGTGTATATGCAAACAATAAGCTCAAGTGTAAACATTGGTGTTATTTTGAAATTGTTGACAGAATGACCTCAAAATCTAGTACAACTTAAATGCTTATAAATAACCCAACCAACGAAGTGCATACACCTGTATGTTTTCTTTATATCTGCTTATAAATAAACATTTTTCATTTTCATATTCTTTCCTTTTTTTTTTTTTTTGTTATATACTTGGCAATATTTATTCACAAACAAATATAAGTAAGTATGAAGGCACGTAGAAAACTAAATATTTGCTTATGTTGTACATATGGATCATTTTACGATGACTGAGTTTAGTACAGCTAATAAAAATGTGAAAAATTTTTAAATGTTGTATAGAAATTAGTATGAAAAGTTTTCTTAAAATATTCTTTTAAAAATTTTGATTCTTGATTTCATTTCAATTTAATAAAGAGATAAACATGCATTTATACCAGAATCTGGTACTTAATTTAGTTTTTATAAAAGCAGTACGTAAATACTGTATCTTAAGTCATACAATATACTAAGAGGGATACAGATCTTCTTCTTTCAATCGTTGAACTAGACCCTATTTTATTTGAAAAATCTCTGAAATGTACAGACATACATACATACATAATTGGCTACTACAATCCTGTTTCAATATTACGGCCTAGCTTCTCGCAGTACTCATATTCTGTGTGATAATTCTTATCTATATGTACCGGGATCTACATTTTAAAGTCGACTCCGAACGACAGAATTAAGAAGTTCGCTCATGGCAATCAGATCCTCTCACAGATTTTACCAGAAGACTGCTAAGAGGTAGTCGCCGAAAGAAATATTTTTTATTTGTTTTTAAAATTTCAGAGCTGGGGTTTGAACCCGGATATCTTGCCTTAGTAAGCCAACACACTAACATAAATGTACATTCAGTGTAATGCTGGCTCTAAAAGGTAAATTTTTAAATTAAAGAAAGAAAACACAGTCATAACATGTCACTAGCTAATATATTGAATTGACTGCGTTGTTATACGTACTCATCATCGGACCTCTTTGTTTGTATGCAGCTGTGTTAACTAGAGTGGCACCTATATATGTACATGTATGCTTATGTAAACATACATTTTAATATAAAATGTCCCACAAAATTTATTTCAAAATGACCCTTATATTAATATACACAGCAAAACGTATAAACTATGTCACGACATTAACACTTAAAAGCCACGAACATCACAATGAATCCAATGTGGATTTAAATTATACATGAGTTTACAGCATTGAATAAAAGTTTCTTTTTAAAAAAAAATATTGCATAAACTGAAATTACCACTCAGAGATTTTTGTAACATAAACGTGCTAATATGTTACTTTCTCAAAGAAAAACTGATGTAATACAGAAATAATAAGGGATAATCTCGATTTATGTAGTTTATGTAGTCGTGGTAGTTTAGTGATTAGTGTGTTGGTTTACTAAGACGATAGCTCTTGATTCAAGCCTCAGCTCTGACATCCTTCTAGTTAACTGTAAGACGGAATTGTATCCCCAAGAGTTATTTAGTGCCAATACGGGAACGTGTTAATGAAAACTATACAGGTGAAATTTCATACAACTATAGTCCGAACTGATATCCCAATAATCAATATGTTGCCTTTAAATATGTGGCCATCGACAAAAACCCTATTCTTACTAAGAACGAAAACAAACTTTCGAAAACCATAATCAATACAATTTTTATAAACAAAATTGAAAGGAATCCTATGATAATTAAGTTCTTAATAAAATAAGTAAATTGTAATTTCAAAATTTATTTACTTTATTAAACTACATTTTTTTTACATCTTCAAGTCAATTGTCTTGTGTCTATCGTCTTAAAGTGTAACGCACTTTAAACTTTAGAAAAGAACAGAAATTTGTGCTCAGCTAATAATGCATGCGTAAGTGTATATGCAAACAATAAGCTCAAGTGTAAACATTGGTGTTATTTTGAAATTGTTGACACAATGACCTCAAAGTCTAGTACAACTTAAATGCTTATAAATAACCCAACCAACGAAGTGCATACACCTTATATATAAAAAACTTTTTTCGGAGAGTAACTAATTGCTTCTCTAGTCTGTCGTTTGGAGACAACTTGAAACTATAGATCCCGGTACTTAAAGATAAAAATTGACACAAACAACATGAGTGCTGCGAGAAGTAACTCTGAAATAGGGTTGTTATCTTCAATTATGTATGTATGCAGTCTCGATTATAGAAAATAACTCTGTGTTTAATAAATCTATAAAATTTGGAACGATGCAAAAGAGTTTGTAAGATTTGTTTAATGAATAACATGTTTACACTTAAAAATTTCCTAATTTTGTGCTCAACTGTAAATATTAAAAAATATTTTTTGTTTCTAATTTCTTTTTCTGTACAAATACAAATATGAGTTAATGAACATGTATAAGTGTATGGTCCGTTTAACTTTTTGAATTGCACTTTAACGTCGTGACTTGACTAAAGTTTAAGAAAAAAAGATGTGTTAACATGAGTAACAATAATACATATTCAAAAATCTTGTGTAGAACCGAAAAATTACTATAATTAAATTAGGAACTATTCCATATAAAAATGAACTATTTAAACAAAAAATAAAAGTTACAATGTAAACTGGAAATTAAATTTTCTATATACACACTTATTAACGGTATTAAGAGTGGGTTCTTCAAATACATTTTATTATTTTAATATTTTAATTTTAATATTTGAATATAGGTTGTCAAATTTGTTGTTTGTTTTTGTGTGTAAATATAAATTAATACCAAATTTTAAATTTAGGAGCAATATTGCAACTGCCACATATGTAAATACAAATAAAAAAGAAAATAAAATAAAAAAAAGTGCGAATCAAAAAGTAAGTTTTTGGGGATTATTTCATAAATCACTTCTATAAGCATTGATGCTTTTTGGCACTTTAAAGCAAATATTATTTTAATAAGTTTGCTATGTTTTAAAATAGCAGAACGAAAGTGATGAATACCTTAATTATATCTGCTGTATTCACATTTGACAAATTTTTATGACATACTTTTTAAAAAAAGCCTTCATAGTAAGACAAAATGCTTTTGTTTTTTAATTACAAATTTTGTTTTTGAAGTAGACTTCAAGCGAACACATGTTTGTTTACGCATTATTTATGTATCATTATTTAAGTATCAAGTATCTCGTTCTAGTATGTATCAAATACGCCGACTTCCTAAACGCAAGTTGCAATGCATAATTTAAAAAAATGCATATGCAATGCTAAATATGTCTTAAATGCAACCTTGCGTTGGAGAAAAATTTTTTGCATTTTATCGACATTTAGGAACGTCGCTAAGCAACTCATACATAAAACATATGTACGTCAAAACATATGGTATTAAATTGAATAACATTTTGTGGAAAAATGGAGGTAACATAAATTTATTTATCCGTTTTATTGAAAAGTGCTGAGGAATTATCTCAGGCTAAATTTTCAAGAAATATTAATTTTTATCTCTGAAATATAAAATGTTTAAATACTTACATAAAATATATCAATTATAAAAAATTACTAAAAAAAACCAAAAAAAAAACTTACTCAGCCATTGCAATTAAAATTTTTGCATAAAAAATAAAAATTATGCCTGATTTTGACAGCTGATACTCATTAAAATGAGTTGCCAAACTATTGGGAACATAAGACATTGCCAGAAAGTTGACATTGGCGTTTACGAAGTGTATGCATTTTAAATAGACATTGCAACTTGCGTTTAGGAAGTCGGCCATACATATATATATACATATATTATAAATTTAAAAAAACTACAAATAGACTGTACAGCGTACAGCGTACCGTAAATACACCAATACCCGGATTTGCGTCGCTTCAGTTTGCGTCGCTTCGAAGTTGCGTCTTTTTTTAAGTTTCTGGAATTTCAATGTTGAGTCGTTTTTGTTTCAGTTTGCGTCGCATGGCTTCGAAGTTGCGTCGTAAATGCTTCTATTTGCGTGCTTGATATGAAAATGTTTTTCAAAGATAAAGCAAAAAAAGGGAATTTCCCATTTAGTAGAAAGCAAATTTGCAGGTGTGCGTTGTTTACATGTTAAGCGTAGTTATTAGTTTCGAATTATATCAGTGGTCTTCACAATTGTTATATTTTTATTTTAATAAAATCTGTTATTCAAAAAATAATAAGAAAATATATTGATTTAAAAACCCTTTTTCTAAGCTAAAATGTTTAAAACCTGTATTGACTAAACGAAAATCAAATACGTAAACACTTGAAAATTATGCTTCAGTTTGCGTCGTTTCGGTTTGCGTCTCATTTTTCCAGTCCCAATTAGCGATGCAAACCGGGGTATTGGTGTAAATGTATTTCCAAAATTGAAAAAATCTCTAAAGTTTTCCAAATGATGAAGCGACATGTTAATATCTACAAATTATCATTGCAAAGTCGGCTGAAAATGGACAATTTGGACTGAATTGGACTTTTGGATATCTTAAGAACCGTTAGAAGAAAAGTGTCTACACTCGAAATGACTATGACTGTGAAGGCATTGGAAATTGTGAATTAAAGACAAGGCAGAGGTGCACTTTTGGGTATAGTGATCCCCTTTTAAACTAAATATTAAATTTTGTACGTCTTGAGAATGGTTATAGCTCAAGCTTCTAACCCTAGGCCTTATACGCGAGTTCAAGTATGGCGATATGCACTTTGAAGTTTTTTCGACTTTTAGCTATTATAAAGCTTAAAAATTTTATAACAAATTTAGTTTCTGTCTTCTAATATTTACTCAAAATTTTGTTACACCCTGTAGATGAGTAGCTTTTAATTATGTATGTACATATATATACATGCATATGTATGTAAAAAAAACTTTTGTTAAACATACTTTGAAGCTTATAAACTAACTTGAGTGTACGCCATTCATACATGAGGTTGTTTATCCATCTTTGAAAGTGGTTTCTTTTGTAAACTTAGGTCAATGAAACTTCTTTGAAGAACTTAATATATATATGTGCACCTACATTTATTATATTTGTATGTGTATGCTTAGATAAAGAAAATTTTAAATTTAAATAAGGTATTCTAATAACTTTTAAAAATCTTTGTTATTTGTAAACTACTTAATTAGCTTTCTATATATATATATAGATACATTTTTTAAAATCCAGTATTGGGTACGGTTAATTAAAAATAAATTGTGTAAAGATGCCTTAGTAGTCGCCGTGGTCTAGTGATTAGTGTGTTGGCTTACTAAGACGTAATCGCTGGGTTCAAATCTAAATTCAGACATCTTGAAAAAAAAAAATTATGAATAAATTATTTGTTTCGGCGACTACCTCTAAGCAGTCTTCTGGTAAAGGCTCTGGGAGTAATTGATTTCCATGAAAAAGCTTCTCAGATCTGTCGTTCGGAGTCGACATTAAACTGTAGGTCCCGGTAGTCATGGATAAAAAATTTACACACACAACATGAGTTCTGCGAGAAGCTAGGCCGTAACCCTGCCACACGGTTTTAATGGCCAATTATGTATGTATGTATGTAAAGAAGCCTTATTTTTTTTAACTATATAGATTAAGGTTATAAATAAAAATCATTAAAAGTTTATGACTGCCGTAGTCTAATATGTAGTGTATTGGCTTACTAGTCAAGAGATCTGGGTATAAACACCATCTCTCACATCTTTAATCCTGCTGTTAGGTTAGAAAAAACTTACAAATGTTAGGTTAATGGACCATTTGGTCCATACTTCAATATTCATACAAAATAACCATTTAATTTTATATTTGTATCTATTTTGGATCACTTCTCCCTAAATATGATTAATTTAAACTTTACTCAACGCTAGAGATGGGTGAGTGAATGAATTTTGGCTCACGCTGACGCAAGTAATTTTATAATCTCTTACAAGTCACTCACTCGAATTTTTCTTTACTCACGCACTACTCACTTCAGTAAAATTAAAATAACTCACACTCATGCGTTATTCACGTGAACCACGCAAATCACGTGACCACCGCAAATCTCTACTCAACACATGTAATGTAAAAATTTATTGAGGGGGAACTGCTCAATGTAGAAAGTGACTCCGATATTTCAGATTCGGAATTTTATAGCGAAACAAGTTCTTCTGAAATAGATACTGAACGTTAACCCGTCCTAGCTGCAGCTAGCTCTGTTGATCCGTTTTTTATTGCTAAAAACAAATCCTTTTAGTGCCACTCCGTTACCTCAGCCTATTGGAGCAACGGCTGAGAATATTATCTCAACGCAGACAGACGCAATGAGATTCTGTCAGATTTTATGTTCTTTTTACGTTGGTCAGGTGTGGACCCATAAGGCAAGGTCAATAGACGATCCTTATGGACAACTGCACAAGAAGACTTACTGCCTCCACGTGGCGGCCACTGGTAACATGGTCGGTGCGGGTCTGGGTGAGACTCGCGTGTTCTACATGTGTGGGAATTGCGTTTCCACTCAGGCCAACTCTTGACCATGGCTAAAGTAAGCAACGCTTGAGGTTTGCTATATGAGTATTCAGGGGACTCTACTAAGGGTTAACTTTGGTTTTCACTTAGTACAGTCCTGCTATCTGGAAACTCATATAGAAGTGTGATCTTTACCATCTATGGGTGGTAACCGCAACTCGCAGTTCAGTAGGGTCATGTCTCCGCTGACTGTTAGTTAAAATTTGATCATGCGGGAGGTGGAAGCTCCTCTTAACCGTTCCCCCAAATCCAAGGTGGAACATCATACACTGAGAGATGTATGGTCAACGGGTACTTGGCTGCTCGTATGCGGACTTTGGATACCCGGCGCCCTCCAGTTTTAATTAGCCTTCCTGTGGCAAGCCGGGTAATGCCGCAGGTGACTCTTTAACCCGAGCATCGCATATTTTGATGAAAAATATTGCTGATAATTTAGAGAGCGATGCCTTTTATGCATCAACTATAAGGAAGACAATTGTGTCTTCCACAAATATAAAAAGGGTAGTCGACACGAGTGTTACTACCCCGATAACTGTACTGTACAGTACTGAGCAAACCTGTGGGGGGTAGAGGGAAATCCCCAGGTTTCTCACTTAAGGCTGAGGCAACAAAGCTTGCTGGGCAATTGAGCCAGGCAGGGAGAAAAGTTGCGTCAGAGGTGCTTTCCAATGAGCGCAAATGATGGAAGGTACCTTCAAAGTGCTCCAGGCAAATCTGCATAGGGCCAAAGATGCGTCGAGCATTTTTAGCCGCAGATTTGCCACTGAAGATATTAGTCTAGGGCTCATACAGGAGCCCTGGACTATTAATGACAGAGTCAGAGGACTTCAAAATAAGACGTGTAAGTTGGTGTATGCGGCTGGGGAGAGGCCCCGGGACGCTATTTTGGTAAATTCCAAATTCACCTTCTTTCCCATTACAGAGTTCATTACTAGGGACCTGGTGGCTGTAAGCGTCAAACTTATTACTGATGTTGGTATAAGGGAGGTAATATGCGCCTGTGCTTATTTTCCAGGGGATATGGAATGTGTACCACCCTTGGAAGTCCAAACTTTCATCAGGTACTGTCGGGAGAAGAACCACCACTTCGTAGTTGGATGTGATGCGAATGCTCATCATATGGTATGGGGCAGCACGGACAACAACGATAGGGGTGATTACCTTCTCAACTTTCTGGTTAGCAATAATGTGGCTGTGGCCAATAGGGGCAGCAGGCTTACATTTGTTAACGCCATAAGGTCGGAGGTATTGGATATTACGTTGTGTGATACATTCACGTTTAACCTTGTGAGGGACTGGCATGTGTCAGACGAAGTATCCTTATCCGATCATGTGCATATTAGATTTGATCTGGTTAGCGTTGCTAGAACCGATGATAGGCCAATAGTCTCTAGGAAGGTAAATTGGACCTGCTTCAGAGAAAATGTGGCTAAAGAAGTTGACTGGCTGCCAGATTCTATAGGGTCTGTTGATGAACTGGATCTGGCGGCAAATCAGCTACAGTCGACATTAAAATCGTCTTTGGACATTAGTGTGCGTCATAGTGACCATTCTATTGTTCGTAAGGTGCCTTGGTGGCGTGACACTTTGTCAAAGCTGAGGAAAACCGTAAGGAGGAACTTTAATAGGGCCAAGCGCACAGGTGATTGGCAGGTTTATAGGGTTAGTCTCACTGAGTACAATAAGGAGATTAGAAGGTCTAAAAGGGAGACGTGGAGGGGATTTTGTCAGTCCATTGAGGGCTTGCCGGCATTGGCCCGCCTTCAAAAGTCTCTCACCATAGATCATTCTAATGGCATAGGGTCCCTTAGTACAGGTACCGGAGGGTACACTCAGTCTAGAAGGTAAACCTTGGATCTCTTGAGGGGAACGCATTTTCCTGGTTCCCAAGAGGTGGCACCTGTACGCGAGTGCTAGGATATTCCCGCACCTGTACGTGTTACCAGAAGGGTCAAAAGTCTCGCGAGTAGAATATTCACTCCGGACAGGGTTTTGTGGGCTATTGGATCCTTTAAACCCTATAAGGCTCCGGGCAGAGATGGAATTTTTCCGGCTCTCCTACAAATGGACAATGGAGAGGCTGATGGATGTTTATATAAGGGAGACGTGTCTTGTGGAACGTCCCCTGCACCCGAGTCAATTCGCGTATGTGAAGGGCGGATCGACTGAGGGTGCAATTTTGTCTCTCCTTGGGAGTATTGAGAAAGCATTTTCTGACAAGGAAGTTGCTCTTTGTTCTTTCTTGTATATAGAAGGTGCTTTTGACAACACAGGCTTTGACTCCATTACTAGTTCTTTGGAACGGAAAGGGGTGGAAAGGCCAATTATAGCTTGGATCGGCTCCATGCTTAGAGGCAGGATTATCAGCTCGTCCCTTGATGGAGAGGAATTGACCGTGATGGCGTCGAAGGGATGCCCTCAGGGTGGAGTCCTATCCCCATTGTTGTGGACGCTTGTAGTTGATGACTTGCTTACCAAGTTGGCTCAAAAAGGAATCAGCGTAATTAGTTATGCTGATGACCTTGTTATAACGGCCCGTGGGAAATTTGAGAGTACATTGTGTGACCTTATGGCTGATGCTCTGAGGGATGTGTCGAATTGGTGCTCTCAAGAAGGACTCTAAGTGAATCCTTCAAAGACGGTTGTTGTACATTTTACGAAGAGATATAAGCTGACGTGCAACTGTATTTCTTTTAGGGGTACCACTATTATGTTTTCTAAGGAGGTTAAGTATCTAGATGTCATTCTGGATAGAAGATTTCGCACATTTCTGCTGTCCACGCTAAGGCGACAAGGGCACTTTGGGCATGTCGCTCTTCTTTCGGTAAGACTTGGGGTCTATCGCCAAGAATGACACTGTGGATTTATACCGCTATTGTTCGGCCCATAATCACTTATGCGGCAATAGTTTGATGGAGAAAGACTGAGGAGTCTACCACCATAAGAAAATTGGGCAAGATACAACGGCTTGCCTGCCTTGGTGTAACCGGGGCAATGAGAACATGTCCAACAGTGGCTTTAGAGGCCCTGATTGGATTAACACCACTTCATATTTATGTGATGAGAGTGGCCGCGTGTTCGGCGGCAAAAGTGTTTGTAAGAACACCTCGAAATGAGTCAAGGAACCTGGCCATTCTTCACAAGGTGGTCAGGAATCCAATTTCGGTCTTGGATACCATGCCTTTGGAACTTTGCTTTGGCAGAAGATTTAAGGTGGAGGTATCGGACCGGGAATGTTGGTCTACTGGGTGTTTGGCTCGGAGTGAGTCTAATCTAAACTGGTATACTGATGGTTCGAAAATGGACAGTGGAGTAGGGGCTGGCGTCTATGGACCCAATCGAAACCTGTCAATTCCACTAGGGAAGTCATTTAGTGTTTTTCAGGCTGAAATCCTGGCCATAACCGCATGTGCTGAGATTAACCTGGATATCGGGCTCAAGGGGAAGACAATTAATATATTTTCAGATAGTCAGGCTGCCTTAAAGGCGCTTAACTCTCATCATATGACATCTTGACTTGTCAAACATTGCTACGACACGTTGCAAAAATTATCGCTTAGAAACAGGGTGCAGCTGTTCTGGGTACCTGGACACTGTGGTATAAGCGGGAACGAGGAAGCGAATGCATTAGCTAGGAGGGGATCTGCGACGCCTTATATTGGTCCGGAGCCCTGCTGTGCAGCACCGCTTTCTACTATTCTCAGTCAAATTAGTGAATGGGAAACTGGCAAATGTTTGGAACATTGGAATGCCCAGTCGGGTCTTAGGCACGCCAAGGCTGTGATTCGTCCGCGATTTGGGGGTGAGTCTGATGTTCTAAAGTATAGAAGGCCAGACCAGAAAATCCTAACGGATTTTCTTACGGGTCACTGTAGTGTGAGAGGGCATTTGATGAGAATGGCGATCACAAATGTAGATGTTTGTAGACTATGCTCACAAGCATCAGAGACAGCAGAGCACATATTGTGTGAATGTGTGGCTCTTGATAGATTTAGATGGATGTATTTAGGGAGACATATGGTCTCACTGACGGATATATCCACCATATATCGTAAGGAAGGCAGTTGGTATGTTAAACAAACAGTAGACTCAAAGGGACACAATAGATCTTATGGATCGCAGTGTCTTGCATTTGTGCTGGGTCTAAACCAGATAATAATAATAAATACGGACTCCAATAGAAAGAATTTAAATCGAAAATACTAATAAGTACGGCAGGTCAAGTTTGGTGGCAAGTGGAAAGATATTGATGAAGACGCATTGCGTGCATATATTGCCTTGCTCATTAGTGCAGGCGTATGTCGGTATGTATAATCTGGTTTTTTATTTGAGCAAAATAGTTGGATAATAAAAAATCTATTATTGAAAGTAGAAAAAATGGAAATGTCGACCCATTTCCATTTCCCATTTCATATTATTACCATCCGTTTCGATGATGTTTTGAGTCGACGACAAATGCGTAGTTGCGACAAATTAGCTCTTATTCGTAATCTGTGGAGCCATTTGGGAACAATTTCTTCCAAAGTTTTCTAATTGTTACGAAAATGTCACCATTGACGAGCAACTTGTTGCATTAAGGGGGCGATGTACTTTTCTACAGTTTGTGCCATCAAAACCACCAAAATATGGTTTGAAATTTTGGTTCTTGGTAAGCCTAGAAATGCACAGCATGAAAAGAACCAATGACAACGCGTTCTACTGGACTTTACAGAAGGCTTGAAAGGACAAAATATAACATGCAACAATTTTGTTTTCTACTTTTTAGTTGGCAAAATGATGAAACGGACTAGATTACCTCAAAAGGAGTTCTCAGGACAGTAATTTACTGAATTACGAAAATAATGCATAGTTCCAATGGCCTCTTCAAATAATATTTCTAATTCAGAGTGCCGAAATCGTGGAATTTGTAATTTCTGCAAGTCTAAGTTTGATATAAAATGCTCCATTGGCAGTAAGTTTGTTTGCAAAATAAAGGGAAAAAAATGTTGTTTATCATGCAATGACAATTAATATAAAACCAACTAATAAATACTAATTTTTTTTAAATAAATGTAAAAAAAATCGAAGAAAATACATTATGGACCAAATGGTCCCTTAACCTAAGATTCGTATTGTTTTATTTTTCTCAGTCCTGGTTTATGTCACAACCTTGAATTTTTGTCTATAAGATGGTTTTGTAAAAAGACCACGTGAGCTAAAAAATTAAGTCACTGTATGTCACCGTTCAAAAATTACAAAGAAAACAATAAAAAATGGACCAAATGGTCTTAACCTAACGGCAAGGTTAAGGAAAGAAATATAAAAATATTTCTTTCGTTGACAACCTCTTAACAGTCTTTTGCCAAAAGCTCTAAGAACAAGAAGAGGCTTCTCAAAACTGTCGTTCGGATTCGACGTTAAACTTTAGGTTCTGATACAAATGGATAAAAATTACGCACTCAATATGGCTGCTGTGAGAAGCTGAAAAAAGGGTTGTATTGGCGATTATATAAGTATGTATGTATATAAAAGAATATGACTTAGATTTATCAAACAAATCGAAAGATAATTTTAATTTGGTTGTTACTTTTTACATCGAAAACATATTTTTGAGTTATAACACTGGTGCCATGTTTTTTTGTGCAAAAAGGACTTTTCCTACCGTTTGAAAATTTACGTATAAAACAGAAAGAGGATACGTTTTCTATTTCTCTTTTTAATATAAAATTTAAAATATTTGTAAACTAATTACTGTTTTTTAAGAGAACCGTATAAACTTGATTCTTCTTTTTATATTCAATATAGCATGGTTTATATGGAATTTTTAAGACTAAAACTTACATCTGTTGATAATTAAATGAATATACCATATATTTTTTTACAATAATTAATAAAAGATTTTATTTTGTGTTATTTTAATTTTATCTTTTATTTTTTGCACAATTTTAAAACTAAAGTTCACACATATTCCCTTTTTCACATTAATATGCATATGATGTAGCTTAAGAAATAAGAAAAAAAACTACTTTTTCATAAAATTTCCATCAGCGTTGGCAAATTGTAAAATTTCTTTCATCACTCAAAGTATCATTTGTCATATTATGAGCTATGCAGCTTAAGTTTTCTTTTTATTTGTTTGCTGCTTCGCCTTATACTATATATAATTTTTTAATTTCAATGAATTGCTTGAGATTTGACAGTTTTTTCTGCTTTCCGTTTTATCAAAATTTAAAAAATATAAAAACTTATAGATAAAGAGGGCTTTTTGTATCATGTCAAACTGTCTTTTAAACTTTGACACTTTTTATGTTATGCATTTCTATTAAAATATATTTTTTTAATGTCAAGAAAATAATGTTGATGATGACAAAAATCATCTCCCATTGACACACACAGACGGTTTAAAAAAATGTAAAATTTATAACAAAAATGAATTTTTTCTCATTTCTTGAGTTCGTTTTGTGTGCTTTCATTTTGGTTGAAAAAAAAAACAGACAATTTCTATCAATTTGAAGTACATTTGTACAGACATACATACATATGTTTCACCAACAACTATCATTAAATTTAAATTGGCTATTTTGTTATTAATAAGTGCATATATTCAAGAAGAGTAGAGTAAGAAGCTTTGTTTACACAAACATACCTAAATATTTATATCTTTCATATTCATTTTCCTTTAGCCATATCTGCTTCTTTTTATTACATTTAAGCTTTACCTTCATCTCTTGTGCTTGCTTCGTTTCGTTTGCATAGAGAGGTGGCATTTAAAATCTTTAACCTTTTCTGGATTGTATTAATTTATTTCTAAAAAGGGATTTACATAAAATCCTATTTTAAATATTATAACAAGTTTTGCTTTAATACTCTTTCTTACTTATGTCTGTATGTATTCTCTTTTTTCAGACGAGAACATCAATAAAAGGGGTTTATAAGTATATACAATAGTTGTTGGTGTTTTAAGATGATGATGCCTAAGCTTTTTCTATTTCATTGGTTCGCTTTTTATTTTATATTGTGTAGGAGAAATGTTTATTTCTTAGATTACACGTACAGATTTAAAAAATTTTGTGCATAAAAACTCTTAAAATATACAAGTATTTGGTGTGTTTTATAGAGTGGCACAGGTTTTAATCATAATAAAGTAATGAAACATATTTTTAATATAAATACAACAAAAAAAATTTATGAATTTAATGCTTAAATATAATTTCTGCCATGTAGCCGCCAATACTGGCACGTGGAAAGTGAGATCTGGAACACCAATTTTAGACAACTTTTCACAGCATTTGCGGCCGTATTTCGTAGATAACTTTTCGAATGTTGATTTCCAGGTGTTCAATTGTTGGTGGTTTATCGACGTAGGTAAGTGACTTAACATAACCCCAAAGACAATAATCCAATGGAATTAAATCACACCATTTTGGTTGCCAATTAGTTAGGCCATTACGTGAAATTATTCCTTCATCAAAAGTTTCTTTGTGTAAATCAATTGTAGCGCTCGCTGTGTGGGCTGTGGCTCCATTCTGTTGGAACCACATATCAGCAAGATTCATGCCACGTAATTGAGGTACGAAAAAATTTACATCATCATTTACATCATTTACAGTAAAATTTTTCCCATCATTGTTTTTGAATATATATTAGTCAATGACTTGGCCGGCCAATAAATCGCTCCCAAACAGTAATTTTCTGTAGATGTAATGGTGTTTCTCCAAAAGCTTGTGGTTTCTTCTCACGCGAAATGCAACAATTCTGCTTTTTTACATATTCATTCAACCAGAATTTGGCTTCATCGTAAAATAAAATTTTGAATGGAATTTCAAAATCGACATCAATAGAATCGAATTTTGATTAAAAATTTCAGCAATTTGAACGGTTTGTTCTAGAGTAAGTCGGTCCGTATTGAAACTCCAAAGCAAACTCAACAAAAAACAACTATCAGCTGTTAAGTGGGTGGTTCAATAAATCAGTGATGCGAACTCAAATTTGTGACACTCTATAAAAAACACTCTGTATATACATTTGTGCCAGCAGCCGCGGTTATACGAATAATAGATATGAAATTATTTAGAAAAATTTTAATTATTTATTTATTAACTAATAAAAATATATTTATTAAGATTAAATTTTAAATTTATGACAAATTTTAATTTTAGAAACCTAAAAATGTTATTAATTAACTAGAATTTGAGTGCCGGTTTGCAGTTTAATTTTTTATCTCTTTTAAAATAAAAAAATTTTACATTCATGTAGAACTTTTAGATTTTCAGGAAGAACACGTGATCTATTAATAAAGTATGTATTTGGAATCATGTCTGCATATATATTTGTTATTACTTATTTTTATTTTAAATAAAATTCTAAAAAATGTAAAAGATTACCTTTTGAGAAAGGCATGTCTCTCTAGCTGTTTCGTTTGTGCTCACAAAAATCATTAGGTAACTATTCCCAAAATTTTTTGTGAACTATAGACTATTATGTTCAAAATTTTGTATACTAAACCAAAAGCATTAAAGCTCTTATGCCATTAGTTTAAGAATAAACGGATTATGGGTCTCTAAATTAACACATTTATCTGTGACAAAGGGAGATATATTCAAGACTGAATATTAATCTTGCGGAAAGTGATTGAATATCAATCATTTTACAGCAATATTATTCTGCACTTAAGTATAAGAAAAATAAGAAAACATTTCAAGATGAAGTTGTTATTAAAATATATAAAAAGCATATTTTTTAAGCAGAGCAGTTTCTGGTAAGAAATTTCAGTAGCATTACTGGTGGAAATGTTTGCAACGAGTGTGTCATTAAGTAGTCACACATCGGAAATTTTACATTTTTTATTTGAAATTTGTCTTTCGGGAAATAAATATCTCTACTGTAAAGAAATTTCATTACACTATTATAAGGGTTACCTAAATATTATACTACTAATTAGTAAATTATTGAACTGATGTCTTTTTTTTGTGAAATTGCTTATTTACTGTACCCATAAAAATATGCTCTTAAACTTAAATACCCAATAACAAAATCTTAATTGAAATCTACAATGAAATATATACAGCTTAGACTGTTTTGTTTAAAAAATAAAACAATACTATGAATATATTTATTTTTATATTTAAAGCTAGAAAACTTAATATTAAGATTTCTTTTTTAATCCCACTTTTGACTTTTAATATGGTAACTTTGGATAGTTTGAAATTTCTTTAATTTATTTAAAGGCTTTCACTCAATTTTGTATAAATGGTTTCAGATTTAAAATGCTTTCATATATTTGTTGAGAGAAAGAAAGAAAATCAAGAAATTTCAATATTGCATTACATATACATTTTGCATATTTTAATTGATTCGTAGGAAAAGAGATTAAAACTAATAATGGATTGGTAGGGAATAAAATACCAAAATCATTTGAATAAACCTCCATAACCTCAATAATAAAAATAATTTATAAAAACTTAATATACTTACTATTAGACGGTGACGGAAAACAAAACTTATGGAGAACTCCCAAACTGCCGTAAATCCAGGCCGCTTAGAAAAAAACTAAACAGATTTTGTTAAAATTTGAGACATAGACAGATTTAAGTACTGAAAATGTAATGGGGTATGTTTTTTTAATTGGAACATTTCGTTATACTTTCCATACAAACTAAATTGTGATTTTCGTTTATCTTAAGAATGGAACGAGCTAAACCTGTAGAGTAAATCAGAAAGTAGGCAGACTTTTATAAGTAGACTACCTCCCATACAAACTAAGTACTGATTTCCTACATCTTAAGAACGATTAAGGCAAAAGCTTGTATAGGGTGGTTAAATTTTAAGTAATTTTGAATAAAACGCAAATTATTAAGAAATTTATTGTAATTTATTTTTATTATGAGAACTCTGTATGGTTAAAATATGAATGGTACAAAATATCGGCCAAATGGCCGCCGCGAACTCGACGGCACACCTCCATCCGATGGTCCAAATTTTCTATGACGCTGAGGCATAATTGAGGTTCTATGCCGTTAATGGCATCTCACATGTCTTAGCTCTTGAATTTTTGCTGGATTATCGACGCACACCTTTCTTTCAAATACCCAAAAAAAAGTCCTACGATATCAATTTAAATGATCTTGGCAGCCAATTGACATTGCCACCACATGAGATAACAGGGTCATCGAAGAGCCATTGTTTCGTTAGCTGTATGGCAAGTGGCACTGTTCTATTGTAACCATATATCGTCCACATTATAATATTCACAGACGACGAGTTTAGGTGGACGGCCCAACAGCTACGCTATAGCGAACGGCAGCAATATTTTCTGCGGTACGAACTGTATGAGCATTCACTGGTGTGACTCGGTTTATAAACGAGGTACTAAAGTATTTCGACCCGTAGATCTATTGTACTGTCTCTCCATAATTATTAATAAGAAGTTTTTTATTTAATTAAAATATAGTTAGAAAAGCACGATAGGGTTAATCCATTCACTCATTCATCATGATATAAAAAAGTACTTCGAACTGAAGATTTATTGTACAGCTCTCAACTTAATTAGGGTTTTTAGAGTACAGTTTAGTCATTTTGACGAATATTAAAAAGACTGCGGGTGCTAACCTTGATAGCCCCCTATCCAAAATTTGATAATCACCAAGGTGCCCTTTTTTATTTTTCGTTACTGCTCACAGTGTTCTGGTCCCATTAGTAGCATGTATGCTCCCTTCCTAGTAAATTCATATGCCATTCTATTTCCTCGGCTGACCTTATTGTCCCTGCCTAACCGGATCCTTTCCACCAGACAGTCCCATACTAATTTGAGTCAATTTCATAGGAGCCACGTTCTGGGATTTCAGAATGACTATCAGATAGTATGGCTATCTCCTGCATTTTGTAGATTTTATACAGAATGTTTCATTCCTTTTATCTTTTGAATTAGCTATATACCATCAGATAGTTCTTTCTTTAAAAGAGTGTGTAGCCACTTAATTCCTCCACTAACTCTTACTGGTATTACACTGTTCTATCTAAAAACTGTTTTTAAAGGCAGAGAGTTTCGCAATTAGATATAAGGGACAGTAAAAAAAATGAGAAGCAAGTCAATCGGCTTGTTATTTTACTATACTTACTTCAAAGTATGGCCTTTGACTTAATCGTAATCGCTATATCTATAACAATATGAAGTGGCCTTAGAACTAGTAGAGCCTCCAGTGCAGCTGTGGAACAGGTTTTCATCGCCGGGGTTCTCTTAGTAACAAATATTATATGAAAATAAAAGGATTTTGAAAAAAATGTATGGAGTATGTAAAACTTTTTAATTGACTGTATGCACAATACATACTTATACATACAAATTGGATAAATTAAATTCTTTTTATTCTATTTAAAATAGTAAGTAAGTGAAATATTTTTATATACATTTTTCTCTATAAAGTACCTACATGTATAGAGTTTTTTTTTAGGTCAAAGTGTTTTAAATTTTTTATGTTCTTACAAATATTAGTAAAATTACACATATTTAAATTAATATTACATTTTTTCAACATATTATTTAATTCTAATACTATTACCCTACTATACCAAAGCAAAGGTTGTTAGCAGTGGACTCTGTTGGTAGTGTATAGAAAAGATATGTCTTGGACTAATATCGAAAATATCGAAAATATGAGTTAAAAATCTTTGAACCTATCTAATTTTTAAATTTACATTCATAAAGTTGTAATACTAATTGGGACATACAATTTATTCTTTGGTTGCTTCAAAACTTAACATGGAATTGTGGCATGAAATAAGTCCCCTAACCAAAACTTCTCTATTTTTTTTTTTTACTTTCAACTACATTTCGTCTTGATTTTGTTCTTAGTCTCTTAAGAATTTATTACATTTCCACTTACTTTAATATTTTTGCAATTTACATAAGTCGCCAATAACAAATTAAAGAACTGCAGCCCAAAATAATAATTATTTTAATATATTTATTTAAAAATATTACGAACAATTGATTTTGTTTGAATTAAACTGTTTAATAAGATTGGAGCAAAGTTTTTATATATAATGATACCGATTGATAATGCAATAAAATTCCAGAACGTAAACAAACTATTTACTAGAGCACAGTTTAACGCTACAGTTATTTCTTACAGAAACTAAATTAATTCTACCCACTATATTTAGTCAAACGCACCTAAGTACTTAATTGAAATTTTTCGTTTGTATAAGAAAGCGAATAGCTACGAGTTGAAAGAAATTGTTTATACAAGCAAATCAATCGGTGATAATCGGCAAATATAATTGGAAGAAAATAGTTTTTTAACTCTGGTAGATTTTTACAAACAATTAGGAATAAATGTGAGAACCAATGATACTGTACAACGTGTTTGCAAAATTACGGCGTTCTGATGATTGATCCTGGTAGAGGAGACTAAAAAATATATACGTGTGTCGGCTCTTTGACAGATCACACCGGAATTTTATTTTAGAGGCGGTTAAAATTTTCCATCTCCAGTCAACTCTTGTAGCATATCAGTACATAAAACTATGTTTTCGTTACATCTAAGGTATCTGGTATATTCAGCAACTTAATAGAAAATATCACGAAAATATCTAACCCTCCGCGTAACTCCGTTTTTCGGCTTTATTCTAATAAATCGTAAAAAGCACCACGAAAAAGGGGAGGTGCAGGGATGAAATGTTATTTTGGGTTAATATAATTTAGGGTTAACGCAAACAAACCAAAAGAACTTCGACCAAAACCAACGGATTATATTGGTACATCTTGATATGGCTTTAAGAAAAACGAAACTGTTTTGTCAGTCCTAAGCAAGAAGTTGAAGTGTGTGTTTTTTATCAACCTTGCATTATACTCTCTAACTAACTAACTAATTAACTTTGAAAAGGAGATAAATGACTTGTATAATAAAACAAATCCAAAGTTAGTTATTATGAACCAGTTGTTCTGTAATTAAAGCCTTAAATGCAAAACAAATAGATGGACATTGTGAGTTTTTTTTAATATGATTAGGTTGGCTGCGCCAAAAAATCATAGCTTTAATCGAGGATTTATGTCATCACTTGATATGCAGAGGTCAATCAAAATTATAACAGAATTAGCAAATCATGTAAATCGTCTGGGCATGTCTAAAACATATGATATCATTTCGAAGAAGCTTTTTTGGATTTTGCGTAGCCCTTTGACACATTTCGAATGGATAAAACTTGTTGAGCTGTTTTTAAAGTTACATTGTTTCTTTTGCGTAGTTGATATTAAATAATATAACCGTTACGACTAATAGCGATCTGATATATCAAATAATTGGCATACATAAATTTTTTTTTTAAATATATCGTCATGTTAAATGCAAACGGACGTAAATACACTTTTTGTTTTTTTACAGGAGAAACAAAAAATCTTAAAATCAAAAATTTTGTAAATCCTGAAAATCATAATTTTAAGGATCGAGATATAAGAATTAGCATCCCTATATACAACAAATGAGTTTCTATGTAAGGTTTTCATATAAATATGTACGTAGTTATATCTTCTGGTATTTAGAAATACATGCACTTGTAGTTACGTCTGTTTGAATCCCCATTTTTGATCTTAGGAATCTAAAATTTTGCACGAACATTAATTTTGATAAAACGAACCATAATTTATAAGAAACTCAATTTCGAAATTTTGTGTAGTTACTGCCGTTTGCATTTAATATGACGATATGTAGGTTTTTTCTCAGAGATGGTAATCAAAACTATAAACTATAAATGGAAATCATATACCATTTAATATACAGAAAACAAACAAAAAATAAAATAAAAAAATGCAAAGAGCAATAAAAAAAACCTTATAAAGCAATACATTTCTGGATATGATTCTAATTTAGTTCATAACTTTTAAAACATAAAAGTTTAGAGTTTTAATTCCCATCTTTTGGAAAAAGTCTTCTGAAGTATCTATTCAGAAGAGACGAAATGGTCATAGAAACATGCCTATCCCTATAAGCAATACATTTCATGAATGAATAATATTAAATATATATATTAAATTTAAAACACTGTAAAACATAACTTAAAATTTAAATTGTATTTACTTTTTCTATATAAATACAAAAAATTTATTTGCGACTACTCGGGTATGATTACAAGCATTGAGAGGACTATTGAACTAGTGAACTGGGTTTAATTCAGTGAAGCAAATCCGAAGAGAAAAAGATTAAATTTGTACTTTATTTATGAGGAAAATCGGCTTTAAGTTACGCTCAGGTAATGTTGTACTCTTGTCAGGATGTTGAGGGATTATGGTTTTTAAAATATAAAAGCAATATTAATTTTTTTTTTTTTTTATAATTTACATTAACCACGAAGTCATTCAGACTAAATTCCAGTAATAATCAATAGTTTCTGTGAATATGATTTGCTGTGTATAATTTTTGACCACTTCCTGACAGATAATTTGTATTGGCTTTAACACTATCTGAACAAAATTTAGAAACTTCGGCTAAACCTAATCTCATGATTATAAAAATTTATTTTTTATGAAAATTTAGGAAAAAAACAAAATACAAAAACACATACAAAATTATTTAGGACAATAGGTCCTCTAAAACGCCTTAAACGAGGTTTAAAGGAGTTCTGTTACAAGTAAAATGTAAAGAAATGTTGATATATTGTAGGGTATTACATCATACGATATGTATGTATGATTTCTAATTTTCTTTGTATTTTTTTTAATTGATAAAAAACTTGAAGTAAGACAAAAGTTAAATATATACTTATAAAAAAATTTAAAGTAAAATATACAGACAATGGATAAAAGTTTCACAAAATACTTGGGATTATGACCTTTGTTTAACACTTAAGGTGAAATAGTAAATTTGTAAATGTTATGTTGACAAATTTATTGTATTACATAAAACAAAACGAAAAAAAGAAGAATTTTAAAATAAATGTTTATTATAAATTTCACAAAATGTGTATTTAATTGTTCTTAAATTAAGCATAAAACACAGTATGTAAAGAAATAAATCAACAACAACAAAAAATTATAAAATAAGTGCTTAATTTTTTGTTTATTTTTTAATCGATTTGAATTATAAGTACTTATGGTATAACAAAGTTTTTAACCTCATCCTTTAAAAAAAGATTCGGAAATTTATTAAAATGTTTATTGGCTTGTAAAGCTCTAAATTTCCTGCTTGGTATTTTCCACTTTATTATGGAATTTGTTTTTTTTTATTTTTTTTTTTTTTTTTTTTTTTGTACCGAAAAAAATTTTTTTATTGAAAACTACGAATTGTGTTGAAAATTTAACATTAAAAAAAAAAATAATGAAATAATAAAACAAATTCATATTAAGGCTGTAAAGAAAAAAGGCAAAGGATGATATTTGTTGTTGTTAATACAGGATTTTTTTACGTTTTCCTTTATGATATTCATTTTATTTTTTAATTTAGCGTAAACACCATCAAATAAAAGTTGCATGAAATTGCTTTCACCTTGTGTGTCAAGTGTACTCAGAATATTCAGAAAAAAGAAAAAGAAAATGTAGCACGAGATTGGTTATCCTTACATGCGTAAATGTAGAATTTGCAGAATATATATAAATTTTTTTTATTGACTTGCTTATATATAAATATATATGTATATACTTATTTTTTTTCGTTTAGTTTTAGCTTTTCGACTGACCGTAATAAAAGGAAACATCAATTTGAACACCAACTAAAGAAGAGGAACAATAAAAAATACAATACAAACCGAAAACAATAACAAAAAAAAAAATTCTAAAAAATTCAATTTTCCATAGAAGAAGAAATATTCAAAGAAGTTACTTTAAAAAAACACAGATTTTTTTTATTTCTCTTGGCAAAAACGAAAAAAAAAATAAATTGAAAAGGGAAAAAATTGAAATCATTACGACACGTTTATGGTTATGGTAAAAGAAGAAGAAACAAATTGAAACTGAAAGTTGCTTATTTTTCTATATTGCCAGTGTTTGTTTGGTTACTTTCATCAAGCTTATAAATTTTAAATGAGAAATGCATGAGTAAAGTCACAACAAGCCAAGAAAATTTTTGAAAATTATAAAAACATTTAAAAATAAGCAGAGCTGACCAACACAGCATAAATACATGGCAACAAGCATATATTTGAATATTTTTTTTCTTCATTATCTCAATGAACACTTTGGTATTTTTTTTTATTATTTTCAAATGACATTAAGGCCCTAGGACCAAATTTGTTTAATATAACTTGTTGGCAATATAATACAATAAATGTATTTAAAATAATTCATTCACAAAACTTATATTTAATAAATATTTATAAATAAATTAAATATACGATCAAATATCGCTGGCAAATATACTAAGAATAAATATTAATTTATCGTCTTTTTATAATTGCCGAATTCACAAAACCCTCATATTCACTGTATTCGTTGTTTTATTGTACGGCAATACAATAATTGTACGCTCATACACTTTTTTCATGGGTTTCTATGCTATTTCGAGGGCGAATTGGCATTGAATCTACCTAGCGCTAGATGGCAGCAAAAACACAAAAACTTTTTCTCTCTTAGAAATTACGATGTGTCAAACGTCAGTTGTTAAATTAAATTCATTGATTAGTTTATTTGTTGTAGTCGTTTGAAGTAAGCAACATTTGTGTTTCTTGGAAAATGAAAAAAAGTGAATTTCGTGTAGTGATTAAACACTATTATTTGAAAGGCAAAACGGTGAAAGAGACAAAAGAAAAGCTTGATAAACATTATGGCGAATCTGCTCCGTCAGATTATATGGTAAAATATCGGATTGATGAATTTAAATGGGGCCGAACAAGCACTGCAACAATACCATCAACAGGAAGGCCAAAACAGGTGGTTACTGAAGAAAATATCAAGAATATCCTCGATATCGTTATTAATGATCGCCGGGTCAAAATACGTGAGATTGCTGAAATGGTAAACATATCATATGAACGTGTGTTCAACATTTTGCATGAACATTTGCATATGAAAAAGCTATCGGCAAGATGGGTGCCGTAATGTATAGTGAATGCCTGTTGTTGAAAAGAAGAATGAAAATACAATACAATTTTTATTTATTGTCAGCAGCAAATTTGTTAAAAAGAAAAAGGTAATAAAGCATTTAAATATAGAAATTAAATAATTTTGACAAAGTGTTAAAAAATTGTTATTAAAGATACATTTAGTTATTTGTGAATAGTGTTTTTTCTCTTCTTATGTGATTTCTAACGTTTTCTATAAAACGTATAGTGATAGAGCGATATACTAGGTGTTCACAAGCATGTAAACAAAAACTGTCTTCAATGAGGCATACAATGATACAGAAGCTTGGGAATTTGGCAAATATAAAAAATAAACATAAATTAAGTTATACTCATAAATTCTACTTGGTTAGTGTGTTGGCTTACTAAGACGAGAGCTAAGGTTCAAGTCCCGGCTCAGATATCTTGACGCAAAGAAATATTAACAGCCAGGCCCACGATATCGAAAGAAAACTTAAGCGAAAGAAACTCAGTCACTCACTGTGAATTTAAACTGCGGCCCACTAATTGTCACTTTATCGTTCGCTTTGCTTTACGTTACCAACGTAATGCAAATAAACAAGAAAGCTGCCATATCAACATATCAAAAAATAATCGCGAATATACACGAAAAAAGCGCTGAAATGCTTAAATTGTACAGTAAAAAATGCAACCGTGTGCTAGTTTAACTTGACAGAAATGTAGTAAACAAACTAATTCCGATTTTGTTTATTTTTGTATATGTGTGTAAAAAATTTTGTGTTACCAATCGCATTTATTTTTGGCGACACAAAATTTAGTGTGCCGAAAATCAGCTGTTTGTCGCTTAAAACTACACGATTCGATATCGTGGGCCTGGCTGTAAAAAAAAACGAATCATTTTTTCGGCGACTACCTCTTAGCAGACTTCTGGCAAGAATTCTGTCGTTCGGAGTCGACATTATACTGCAGGTAACGCTTCTCATGGATAAAAATTGACAAACAGAACATGAGTGCTGCGAGAATCTAGGCCGTAATCCTGACGCAGGGTTGTAAAAATCAGTTATGTATGTATGTGTGTATATTTTTCAATACGACCTTTTCAAATAATTTAACCGACTTCGAAAAAAATTTTTTTTGTACGGAGTGTTATTATTAGTCACAAAGCCACTACAAACGATGATGATGTAGTGATGAGTACGTTAAAATTTAAAGTGTATTCGTCCAAAATGAGCCTGAAAACACAAATTTTTTTACAAGACACTCAGGTGTGTCTTAGTCTATAAACTTATTAAAAATCCACAAATTTCTTAATAAATACAACGTAATCATCAAAGTCACAACCCTGTAACGACCTCATGTAAGAGGATATATGATCGCGAGATATATTGACATATATGTCATTCGTACGAGTATATATTTATAACATAAACAAAAGTGATCCAATAATTGAATCATGTGGTACTCCTCTATACGTCTGTAGCGTATCCGAAATATTGCCATTGACTTAACAGGGTAACACACTATAGGTTCACTAATAATTGCTTGTTCCCAGCAGAAAATTTTTAATATTTGGAAGCAATAATTGCAATTGTAAGCAATAATGGAAGCAATATATTCTTTCTTACACATTAAAGCTTCCAAATATTAGTATTATTATTGATTTTTTGTACAACTTGCTTTTTGGTTGCAATATATCTTGCATTTCTATTGAATTTTAGTGGATCATTTCAATCATTTCAAAATCATGCATTATTGATGTGAACGAGTAAGTGATTATTCAAAATTTCTCCTTTGCAAAATAACTTACTTTTTTCTTGTGAAATATTGCCACCATATTTTTGCCTTGATTTATTTTGACTTTGTTATTGAAGAGTTGAGCTGTTTTATTTACTTATTTTTTGTGACAATAATATAGTAAAAGCTATATGAATAATATGAATAATATGAATAATAAGTTAATAGTCAATATTAAACCTCTTAACAAAAATAAAGCAACATGTGTTTGCAAACTAAGAACAGATGTTTTTTATATTTTTTAAAATGTAAATAATTATTTAAGAAATAATTCAATTGAGTTTACTAGAAGTCTGAAGTCACATGGTGCTAAATAATGCAAATTCGATGGCTGTAGAGGCTATTGGTTGAGCCAATTGTTAACCATTTTGCCGAATGTAAGGAATTCGTAATGCATAACATAAGAGGGGTCGAAGAAATTTATTAACATGACCTTAATTTTTAAACGATATTGTAGGGATTTTTATGGTCTCGGCTTTGATTGGTCGACTACGTTCGGATTGTAAGAGTAAACCTTAGTCTCATCTTCAATTATTTTGCATTCCAACTTTTCCTCATAGTCAGATAGCATTATTTCACAGACCTCCATCAGATGTTGTCTTTCGAAGAAATTGAATGTTTTTGGTACCAATCGAGATTTGACTTTCTTTAGACACAAAATTTCTTAATGATGTGGACTGATCTATTTGAAATTCCAACAATATCGTTAATTCTCCAGTAGTCAATGGTCTAATAGTCGATTTTATAGTGCCAATTTTTGGATTTTGTAGACGTGTAGCTTATCAATAGAAATTTTTGCGCACAACATTTAATGCTATATCTTGAGTGAATAATTTCAGACATAATTAAATAAAACTAGCAGCAAACCATAGCATTGTCTACTCTGTTCAATAATTCTCTGTAAGCATTTTACTCAAGTGATATTTAAAAAAAATTCAAAGAATAACTGGCTTTTTTAAAGTCCTTAGTGCGTAATAATTGTATAAACTTTTTTTTCAACTTGAAAAAAATTCCTACATTTAGAATGTGAAGTCATCCTTATTTTCCACTTTCAAGTTACAGTTCTGCAATATTTTGTAAAATAAAATTTAAGCCAACAGCTAATAAATAAATCATAAGAATTCTTCTTTTCAATCATAGATTGAATTTTCGACTGGCATTACCTTCATTTATTATTGATAAAATTACTGTTAAATCTCTAATAAAATTGTGTTTAGAAATTTATTAAATTTCATATGATACCCAAAGTTTATTTTTTTTCTCTCTCTTTCTTCAAATCCCATGATGTTTAATTTTTTTATCTTTTTAGAAGATAAAAAACCAGAAAATGGCAAATTATAAAAAATTCAAATAGATTATGGGATGTTCCAAAATCAAATTGGTACAATAATCTAAAAAAAAGTTTGAAAAGTACTACAACTTTGAAACATTTTCTAATATCAATACGTCAATCATAAACTTACCAATGTAACCTTTTTCAAGAAATAAAAAAAAAAATAAACGACCTTTATTTGTACCAAAAAGAAAAAAAATTTTTTGAAATGATTTTTCTTCCTTTTTAAACTATGACTAATACTTCTTAGTATTATAAAATTTAATCAACCGTATATCCTATATTTTTGTTTATTACACCACGTGCTTGGAGCCAGAACAAATTTTTAAGAATTTTTTTTTTTTTATGTCTTTACTTTGATTATTAATGTTTTAAATATTAATTCGAACTTTCGGCTATAATAAGTTAAGTTAGGTAGAAGTTAATGAGGTTGTATATGGTTGAATTCATTATTCATATTATTAAATTTTACTTATTACTTTATAGTTTCGCTATATTCATTTATATATATTTTAAATTAATGTAAATTACTTATAATTTATCCATTAATAATATGACAATGTAAGGGCTTGATGTTGTAATATTAGTGTATTAGTTAAACTCATGTAAGAAATTAATGATTGATCCTAACGATGCTTTCGTGTTTAGCTTGTTTTAATATCCTTTAATCACTTTTACAACGCGGAAATAATTATTTAGATATATGTATATAGTGATAATTATGCTTTCACTAAGTCGGTTGACAGTCGCTTTGCAAGTAATTGCCTCCTAACTACCATAGGCAGAGGCCACGCAATGAGCGGCTAAGCACTGAGCGGCAAAAACTTAAAACATTTCTGAGCGGCATTTCTGAGCTGCGAAGTATAAACATGGCAAATCAATCAATCAATCAATCAATGCTACCAAAACAGTTGTGAAATCTCCAACGTCTGTAGTATTCACTTATCACTTTTTTAAGGTGCTTTTCTGTTGATATAGCCATGTATTCCTGAACAAGTTCTTCCCATATGATAATGCATGTCTCTGTAATCATATTGCTGATGGCGCTTCTACACATTCGGAAAGCAAACTCCAAAACTGGAAATTAATGTCCTGTAGCCAGGGGTACCAGATGCTTTTAATTAAAAATCGGCAAATTTCGAAAAAAAATTGGCATTATCGGCACTTCAAGGTAAAAGAATCGGCAAAAAATCAGCAAATGAAAACTTTCCGTTCTAAGTACCATACACCTATTTTTATTAACAAAAACAGAACAATTCAGCATTAACATTTATAGAAAATAAAATAAAAATAAATAAAAATATACTTTTTACAAATTGCAATTATTAAGTTTAAAATTTTTGTATGAAGATATATTTTATAAATGCATACTTGAGTTCAACAATTTTTTAAACCTATTTTAACATCAGTATTAAAACAGTTTAAGTTGTTAAATTTTAAATAATTACACAGTGCAACAGTGAAAAAATGCACGGAATCCACAGTATAGGTTCGATTACACTTCATTTGTCGCATAGTGTTATTGAAAAAAAACAATTCCTTAATGATTCATTTACCAGCGAACATAGAATTTTTTTTTTCATTTAGATTGACTTTACTGAAAATTCTATCCACATTTGCTGAAGAACGTGGCAGGATCATAATCTGTTGTACAAACTATGACAGCCCTGGAAATGCAACTGTTGCATCCCCTCGTTTTAAATCTGCATTTTTTTTTTTTGCCAAAAAGTCTACAAATTTATTTCAAGTCCTTCAAAAATTTCTTCAAAGTTCAAAGATTTTAACTTTCTGAATTCGGAATCTCAGAATTTCCGTAAGAGAACTATTCTTATTTTTAGTAATTTTATTAATTTCGTTTTTGTGAAGTTTTGATTCAGATATTTAGCCAATACTCCCAAATACACCCCATCAAATTTCAAACATTTGTGTTTATAAAATCCGTTAAATAAATGTTTTTATTTTTTAGAATACCGTTTTTTTTACAGGTTATATATTTATGTTAATTCACTTTGAAAAATTCTGTTAATATTATTTACTATTTTAAGAATATATTTAAAAAAAGAAATATATTCAATTTGATTTGTTTAAACTTTTAATTATTTTTTTTTTGTTGTATCAATTTGATCCAAATTGGCAGCAAACGAAAAGTAAATTTTTAATGCTTCATGTAAATATAATATTCTAGATAGCCAACTGGATTGACTTGGATACAGTAACTTTTTGGTTTTATTTCTAGCATCTTTTAAATGTTGTGAAATTAATCCAATCTTTTTGGACTATTCGATACATAATTGTAGTAAATATTTCAGTATTGTTCAAAATTGTAAATATAGTAGAACAAATATAAGTAGTATTTTAAGCTTTTTTGAAAAAATCGGCATTTTTGAAGCAAAAATCGGCAAATCGGCACATTGGTAAATTTAAAGTTAAAAATCGGCAAATATGGCAGGCCTGCCTGTAGCTAAAAACCTGCAAAATAATACATGTACACAATCCAAAGCAAATAAATGAAAAATAAACTTATCTCGAAGGTAAAACAAGCCTTTACACTAACCGCTCAGAAATCATGCTCAGTAATAAGTCACTTGCCACTCAAACTTGCCGCTCTGCCGCTCATTGCGTGTCCTCAGCCTTACATGGTGATGATTTATCACCATTGAGTGTGTAGAAAAGACTTCTATTGGACAGAATTTTAGGGATTACTGCATCATACATTATATCGGGTTTTTTAATAAGAGCGCTACAAAAGATTTTTTAAATAAAACAAAAACGGTTTTGGATATCAATGAAATTCTTTATTCCTGTAAAAGTACGTTCGATGCCATTATGTACGGAACAAGATTCTTTTGCATGGATACGATTGGCACGCTCGCAGAAATCCAGACCCTGTACCCAATTTTCGGCGGTTTTCAAGCATAAATCGGCCGATACTGCTGCAATTTCACGTTCGATATTCGTACGAAGTTCATCAATCGTCACTGGCTTGTTCACATAGAACATAGACTTTACGTAGCCCCACAGGAAATAGTATAACGGCGTCAAATCGCAGAACCGAGGCGGGCAATCGACTAAACAATTTCGTGATTTAACACGTTCTCCAAACTTGGTTTCCAATAAATTGATCCTGACATTCGCTATGTGGGTTTTAGCGCCATCCTGTTGGAAACACATGTCCTCCAAGTCCATATCATCCAATTGGGGACAAAAATATTCGGCTATTATTGAGTGGTAGCGATTCCCATTCACAGTAACGTGCCGGTCTTGATCATCACGGAAGAAGTACGGCACATAAACTGCACCAAACCGTAATTTTTTCGGGATGCAATGATGACTAGCGGAGTACATGTGTATTGCTGCCTGACCAATAACGCATATTTTGTTTATTGACGAAGTCATTCAGCCAGAAATGAGACTCATCATTTTATAATGGGTGTATTTTACAGAATGGCACAAGTTTAAATCATAATAAATTAATGAAATATATTTTTAATATCAATATAAGGGGCTTTATTGAAAAGAAAATTTAAGAAATTAATATGACCGCCACGCCTGGAGCGTAGAAAGCGCAATCTGCAACACCAATTTTGTACAACTTTTCCCAGCAATGACTCCGCCAGCCCATAAAGCGCACCAAATAATAATTTTCTGTGGATTTAATGGTGTTTCGACAAAAGCTTGTGGATTCTCCTCATTCCAAATGCGAAAATTCTGCTTATTCACGCACCCTTTCAACCAGAAATGGGCTTCATCGGAAAATAAAATTTTGAATTTAAATTCAAAATCGACTACAATTAGAGTTTGACGAATAGAAAAAATATTTTGAATAAAAACTTCAACAGTTTGCACGCGTTGCTTTTGTGTAAGTCGATTCATATTGAAATTTCAAAGAAAACTCAACAAAAAGAAACTATCAGCTGTTAAGTGGGTGGTGCAATAAAGCAGTGCTACCAACTCAAAATTGTGACACTGTATAAAAACACTCTTTGTAAACTTTTGTGTTCAAATCATAGAACCACATGATCTAGGCGGCCAAGTCAGATCACCGTAATGAGAGTGCAACGGCTAGTGTCTTATGCCTTAATTGAATTTCTTTATTAGCTGTATGGCATATGATACCATGTTGTTGAAATTACATCACCAGCATCCAATTTCGATAGAAATAACTGCGTTTTAATATCACGATATTGAGAAACAGTTACAGCTGCTGCTTTTGAGCAATGATCCGCATAAACATTAACACGTTGGCAATGCATTTGTTTTTCTCTAATCATACTTCAATTCTCTGAACTCCAGAAACGAAAATTTTGGCGATTAACAAAGAAATGTGAAAAAGTGAAAATGTGCTTCGTCTCTTAAGATTACTTTGTTAAAAAATCATCAAATTTTGAAATTTTTAAGTTTTGTCCATGTCACCGAATTTATGTTCTTGGGTTTTCATTAATACTATTACGCTTTGCTTCCATATTGACATTTGAACGGCCTGTTTTTAGATAACCAATTTTTAAGATATTGTTCAATAACAAGAACTACATACATACATACATACATACATACATACATACATACATACATACATACATACATACATACATACATACATACATACATACATACATACATACATACATACATACATACATACATACATACATACATACATACATACATACATACATACATACATACATACATACATACATACATACATACATACATACATACATACATATATAATTGATTATTACAACCCTATGTTAGGATTACGGGCTAGCTTCTCCCAGCACTCATGTTGTGTGTGTCAATTTTTATCCATGAGTAACGAGACGTACAGTTTAATGTCGACTCCGAACGACAGACTTGAGAAGCTTGTTCATGGCAATTAGTTACTTTCAGAGGTTTTGCCAGAAGACTGCTGAGAGGTAGTCGCCGAAAGAAATAATTTTTTCATATATCTTTTTTCAAGATGTCAGAGATGAGATTTGAACCCGGCGCTATCGTAATAAAAACTAGTTTTTGTATTATGGGACACACTTCATTTTTACTAACCCTTAACTCTTATTAACGGATTGGGTTTGCTAAAACTTTATTTAAAAATAGTGCCAAATTCAAATTCTTCGTTAATTATGACACACCCCATGTATCATTACGTCACAACTTACGTGTATTATATTAATTCGTAATAAAAAAATATTATGGCCCTACCTATTAAGTGAACGACTTTGATCCTTTTAAACCGTACTACTTTTCAATCTTTATTTAAATCTTTTTCCCCCTTACTTTTCTTCACTATATATTTTCCATATACCCATCTGGTATTATCATGATATTGAAGTATGTATAGATGAATTTAATTTGTTAAATTCCCTTTGCCATCGTTTGGGGTTTATTTTATCGATATGTTTTTTAGTTTTACTTGCAGTCAACTTTCTTATACTAACTAGCACACATGTAGTTTTATAGTCAGCAAAATTAAAGTAAGGAAATTTAAATTTATAAAATAAAAATTTATATTTTTTAAAATAAAATTAAAAAAAGGGCAAAAAAAGATTTGTTTTTTCTTTTAATTTTACATATGCAAACATACATATTTTTTTTTAAGTGTTACTAATTTTATTCAAATTATGTGAGAAGTACTTTTATATGTGCTGCATTGCAGTCCCGATGTTTATTCACATTTATGTTTTACATACGTATGTGTGACACCTACATATTCAACCATTTTTGATAGTTCATTTCTACGTATACGTTTTATATTGAATTTTCATATTATTGTTACATTTTTATCATTTTTCATCCCTTCTTGCTTCATGTGTTGGTTATTAGTTGCCATAAAAAAGTGCACTTAATTGCTGTCTAAATTGTAAAATAAAAAGGGAAAAGAAAAAGAAAAGCGTACGAAAAACGTGTTTAACAAATGTTTTGATTTTATTCACAAATCTTTGGGAAATTCTAGTTTTTGTAATAAACTGATTGTTGTTTAAAAATTATATTTTTTTAACTCTAACATTTTCTTCTTAACACACATATTGTTTAATAACAAAAGAAAAATACTTTTGCTCCTTTATATGAAGATGTTTGAATACCTTTCAAGAGATGTTTAATTCATGCATTTCAGTAGAATTTAAAAGACTCTAAAGAAAGTATTTTTGTATAACAAAATAATCACAAACTTTATATGATATTTAAAGCAAAAAGTTCAGTAAAGCAACGAAAATTATAGGGCTGCACATAACCTTTTGAAAGCAATATCTACTACACTGATTTATTAACTATTAGAATATTAGTGAAGTAGAAAGCTGAAAAATTTTATGAATTTTATCTTACAGGATAACAAGCACAATATCATATCCTCAACAATAAAGCTTTAAAAGCTGTATTACCCTTCTAGTATAGGCTAGTAGTTATCATGTGTGGCTACATATATGGCATTAAAACCAACGACATCAACCACCAAGCACCTTAATTAGGATGGATATTACAAGTTCTTACAATAGCCATACCTATTACGTGATAGCAATACCTGTTACGAGGTAGCATCAACATAATTCTATGAAGTAATATATTTTTTATCTTTGTAATACAGTGTATGTAAACATTTGCGAATACGGGTAATGAAATCACTCTTATTAGTAGTATTAGGGGGGGTGCGTGGTATAGTGGTTAGAGCGTTCGCACCAAAACTCAAAGGACCCAGGTTCAAATCCCAGCAGAGGTGAAAAATTAAAAAGTTAGTTTACGGTTTTTTCAAAATTATAATTTAAAGAAAAGATGTCTCCCTACCCCCTCCCAGACGACCATCTACAAAGAAACCGCTCCCCGGTCATTCCACTCTATTCCACCTTAACCAATGTCAACAAAAAACGAATGATCAGGAAAAAAGCGCCACCTATTGGGAAGTACCAGATAACAGCCAAACCTACTTAGCGAAGAAACATTCACCACACAATCAACATGCAACGATGAGGCAATTGCTGTTGATCATTCAAGGGTGAAGGTATAACACTGGCCTTTGAATGATCAATTCACAGCAATTTGTCTCATTCCTAAGACGCTTAATAATAATATAATTAATAATAATATATGTACTGTCCTTTCCAAATTCCAATACAATATTCTCTGGTGATCTCTTAACGAGTACAGACGTGTTTTTTTGCGACCGCATAATAATTAGTGTGATTAGTAATAGGTATATTTTTGATAGAGGAAATTTGAATATTTGTAATAGGTACCTATTACGAATTGTTATTTCTTTGCTATATTACTGGAGGAGAATGTTGATAAATTGGAATGGCTCACCATGAGCTATTCGAAACCGCAACGTCCGGATTATGTAGCGGCTCCTAGATGTCTCACCAAGGAAGGTGGGAAGAGGAGGGCAGGTAGTCCACCATTCGTAGAGGCGCAGAAGAGCGCAAAAAAGGCGAAAGCCAGCGGGGTCGTCTCCAAACCGGAGACTGAAAGCGGTGCACCCGCGACAAGAGCAGCATCTCAAAATGCTGCCTCTTCAAAGGTGGCCCAAACCCCCGCCGGGAAAAAGCGCAACCGCGCTCAGGGAAAAGGTGCTCCTCAGGATACTGCTCCATCTAATGAGGATGGACCGAGTGGTAAGAGGGGCAATATGCAGAAGAGGAAGCGTGGTGGCGAGAAGCCAGAAGCGATTGTTCTAAAACCGGCAGCTGGTAAGACATACGCGGAAGTGCTTAGTGCCGTCCGATCGCAGGTCAAACCGGAAGCCTGTGGAGTGGCTGTTAGGTCAATACGGAAGACCAAGGCGGGAGAGCTTCTTGTGGAGCTGAAGAAGTCCTCCACTGAAGGAAGAAACGCCTTTAAACAGGCGTTAGAGAAGGCAGCGGGCGAGACGAGTGTAGTCAGAGAACTGGTCCCTATGAGTAAGGTAGAGATCAGAGATCTCGACGAGTGCACCTCTGTGGAGGAAGTGGAAGTGGCTCTCCAAGATATTCTTGTAGACTACAAGGGTGTTCTGGAGGTGTTTCTGGCCAAGCCCAACATGAGGGGGCAACACATGGCTATTGCCAAGATGGAGGCGAAAGCTGCCAAGGTTCTCCTCCAAAGGAGGACAGTGAAAATCGGTTGGGTCAACTGCAGGATGCGCGGCAGAGTGGACGTCTCCAGGTGCTTTAGGTGCCTGGGGTACGGTCACCTTTGTGGAAACTGCAGCGGACCTGACCGAGGCAATATGTGTTTCCTGTGCGGGGTAGAAGGGCACAAGGCAGGGGACTGCAAGTCCCAGTCGACATGCTACCTATGCTCCGACATAGGGGAAAATGGCCGCAAACATATTGCAGGTTCGGGCGCTTGCGGAGTATTCCGCAAGGCATTAGAAGATGCTAAGCGGACAATATGAGGGTCATCCTACAGGCCAACATGCACCGCAGCAGAACTGCTCACGACCTGATTGGGCAGATCCGTCTCGAGAAACAAGCTGATCTTATTTTGATCAGTGAGCAGTACCGAGACGGATGTGCGCCTACGTGGTTTAGGGACAACCTCGGTACAGCGGCGATATGGATCCCGGACCCGAGACGCTTCTGTGTTTCGGCCCATGGCTCTGGAGATGGTTTCGTTTGGGTGAGAAGCGGCTTGGTGACTTACTTTAGCTGCTATCTTACTCCAAACGAGGGTATTTCGGACTTCCAAACCAAGTTAGACGACTTGGAGGATGTCTTACGGAGCATGGGAGGTCATCTGGTAGTGGCTGGAGACTTCAATGCAAAAGCAGTAGAGTGGGGCGAGATTAGAACCGATTCGAGAGGTGGGCGAATTTTGGACTTTATGTCCAGGACGGGGTTGGTTGTATTAAATAACGGCTCCGTGCCCACCTTTCGAAGATCTGGCCAAAGGGGGACCATTATCGATCTCACTCTGGCAACTGAAAACCTAGCGGCACTCGTACAGGAATGGCAGGTGATCGAGGACTTTACGGCCAGCGATCACCAGTATATCACATTCCGTGTGCGTGATATTGCGCCAGCTCGGTCCATCCAACATCATGGACCAGCTAGGTGGAATGCCGCTAGGATGGACGTTGAAGCTTTGGCTCTAGCCCTAGAACGGGGACGTATGACCACAGAGGGGATCCGTAATGATCTTCCGCCTGTGGAGAGGGCTGATGTACTTGTGGACTCAACCATGAGTCTTATACATCAGGCCTGTCAAAGCGCTGTACCGAGGAGGGGTCCGAACGAAGGGAGAAGTCCTGCTTACTGGTGGACGACCGAAATTGCGGATCTGAGGCGTGTTTGTCTCCGTCGTAGACGTCTGGCTCAACGCGCTAATGGAAACGCAGATGACACAGCCCGTAAAGCCGAAGAGTATAAGGCGGCGAAAAAAGATCTTCGCCGCGCCATCCAAAGAAGTAAGCGCCGATGCTGGAAGGACTTAACGGAGGACCTAAATAGGGATCCATGGGGGTTGGGCTATAAAATAGTGCTCCGCAAATTGAGGGCGTTTAAGCCAAACGCTTCTCTGAATGCGGATACTATTCGGCCCATAGTGGAAGCCCTTTTTCCGGATCATCCAGTGGTCGATAGAACATCGGTCAGGGAAGAAACGGAAATCCCGCCTTTCACCTTGGAGGAACTGGAGTGTGCCTCTCGTTGTTTGCGCAGCGGGAAGGCACCAGGTCCTGATGGTCTACCAGCAGAGGTGCTGAAAGCCGTGTCACGGAGTCATCCAGAGCTCTTGCTCAATATGTACAACGCCTGTCTAAAGGCCGGGGTGTTTCCCTCCCGCTGGAAGATGGCTAAACTTGTGCTTATTGACAAGGGCAAGGGACCAGTCGGCGCTCCTGAGTCATATAGACCACTATGCCTGCTTGATAACGCGGGGAAACTTCTGGAGAAGCTTCTTCGCCCACGTCTGCAGGCTGCAGTAGTAGCGGCAGGCGACCTCTCCGAAAGACAGTACGAAGGGGCAGGTCGACTGTGGCGGCTATCCAGAAGGTAGTTAATGCAGGTAGGAGCACGGAACGTGGAAACCACTTTTCACGTCCCGTATGTTTGCTGGTCACACTGGATGTGAAAAACGCGTTTAACTCTGTCCGCTGGCAGGACGCGTTATACGCAATGGAGAGAGATTTCAGGCTACCAGGGTACCTCCTGCGTATCATGGGAGATTACCTGAAAGATCGATCCATACTCTATGACACGGAGGATGGCCGAGAGACGAAAGTCTTATCGGCAGGGGCGGCCCAGGGATCCATACTGGGACCCGACATATGGAACTATACATATGACGGGATTCTACGTATGGAGATGCCCGAAGGGACATTCCTGGTTGGTTACGCGGATGACATCGCGGCAGTTATTATTGCCAAAGATGTCGATGCGGCCCAACTGCGACTCAACCAGGTTATGCGTCGAGTTACTCTCTGGCTGAGTGACCACGGTTTGGAGTTGGCACTGACTAAGGCCAAGATAGTGCTTCTTACTAAGAAGCGCATCCCGCTCATTAGAAGCATGCAGGTAGGAGAGGTTACAGTCCAGACAAAGAACGCCGTTCGCTACCTGGGGGTTAGTTTGGACAACAGACTAACCTTCTGGAGCGAAATATCCAGCAGAGCAGACAAAGCGGCATTAGTAGTGACGTTGTTGAGCAGGGTAATGGCCAACATTGGGGGCCCTCTTCCCTGTAAAAGACGTTTGCTGCTGAGCACCGCCGAGTCTGTGATGTTGTATGGAGCTGAAGTCTGGGCTGATGCGCTCAGGGTCGAAAAGTACCGAAAACGCATGGCGGCAGTGCAACGGAGAGCAGCGCTCCGCATAGCGTGCTCCTACCGCACGGTATCGGAGCCGGCTGTCTTGGTGGTCGCCGGGGTCATACCCATCGACCTTCTCGCCAGGGAGCGACAAATCGTCCACCAACACAAGGACGAAATTGGTAGAGAAGGCGCACAATCTGTGGCAAGGTCTCAGTCCCTCCGTGACTGGCAGTTACGGTGGGATACTGAGACACGCGGAAGGTGGACTTACGCCCTTGTCCCTCAAGTGGACGCTTGGCTAAATCGTCAGCACGGTGAGGTAGATTACTACCTCACGCAGTTGCTGACGGGCCATGGGCACTTTCGGTCTTTCCTGTTTAAAATAGGAAAGGCCGTAAGTCCCACATGCGTCTACTGTGGAGCACAATCCGACTCCGCTTTCCACACTTTCTTTGAGTGTGAGAAGTGGATGGCGTGCACTGGAGAGGGATCTTGGCATCTTGACTCCCAATACCATCATGGGAGTCATGTTAGGAAACCTTGCTGCATGGAGTAGGATCGCCTTTTTTGCGAGGGGGATTCTTCGTCGGAAGGAGAGAGACCTGGCAAGGTCGACAGAGCCGTAGGCATATAAGGCTCCATCCTGAAGTAATGTCATAAATTGACGGTTCCAGGATGGAGCCTGGTGATATAGAGAGGGGTTTTAGCCGGTAGGCACGCAATAACTGCGTGGAGTCCGGCACGACGGGTGGCAAAAACCACCTAAGTGCGTAAATGCATTTCCCCTCTCACCAAAAAAAAAAAAAAAAAAAAAAAAAAAAAACAGTTGACGTTTCTTTTTTGATCTTTTGGAAAAATTCTAATTGGGAAAAGGCGAAAATTTTGCAGTAAACTGTTTAGCGCAGCTAAGAGAAGTATATAAGGGGTCACGTATAAGTCTTCCTACAAAAAATTTAATAATCTGTGTAGACATTCATAGAGAACTTTTTAAAGTTATATTATTAACAGTAACAGTTAACGCTTCTTTTTTGATCTTTTGAAAAGGCGAAAAGTTTGCAGAAAACCGTTCAGCGAAACAAAGAGAAGTGGAAAAAGGGTTACGTATTAGAGTTCGTACAATTGATTTAATAATCTGTGTAGAGTTGCAAAAAGACAATCATAGAGATTGTTTTGTAGTAATGCAGAAAACTCTTTAGATACAGGTCGAAGGTAAATAATTTTATTTACAAGTCTAAAAATATCAACCTTCATTAGAAGAACTAATGATGCCTGCACACAGTAAAGACACTTTAAAACTGCTCTTACAGATGCACCCCATGCGGAATTAGATTTGTACTTTTTCATGCTTTGGGGACATAAACTCTGATGAATATGATATATTGACTATACCATTCAATAAAATTTCTGTAAAAAGCTTTACATCCTTTAAATCCCCAGAACCTGATTAGATCATTTTAGCGGATTGACTGGTGAGCACACTTCTGCCACGGCTTGTTTGCATTTATCTCTTGTTTATTAAGAATTAAAATTTTTAAAGATTACCTTCATCCCTGGTAGAGCATTTCATACCAAGACGAAAGATTTTATGTCCATCGGCTTATCCTCATTTATACTTCCTTTAACGGCTGTCTAGAGCATTAAAAAACTTGAAGTGATTACGAAACTGAAACCAGTTAACCCACCAAAATTTTTTTGTATGCAAGCAGCGTAGGTAAACTGTTCCTTTGAGGTAGAAAAGTGATTACAAAAATGTTAATAAAAAAAAATTAAATATAACACACAAGAAAAATGAACAAAGAAATAAAGACAAGAAGGGATAAAGCATTTGAATTATTAACACATTAAATATAAATCTTATTAACTTAACTTCGGGTTAATCTGACCAGCTTTAAAGACGGAGGTTTAAACAAATTATGGATATATACATAAGGTCATATCTGAAACCAGGTATTGAAGGGTAGTCTAACATGCTTAATTGAATGACAGATCTTCAAAAACTGCCACCAAACCAAAAAATTCCTGCTCTACAAAGAATACACTGTGATATTCTTTTTTAATATAGAAAGTCTTTTATACAATATTAGACCTGAGTGGGTTACCAACGCTTTGAGACATATGGATATTAATCCTGTGATCATTGCGTTTGAGAAAAAAAATAATTTAGTAAATAGAGGCACATTAAATTTAACTTTGATTCCACAAATATTTTTAAATTAGCGATTGATAATGCATTAAAAAGTAGTACACTATTAATCTAAATACATGACTAGAAGCCATGAAAAACACTTGTTGTACAAACTTTTGCTTATGCAAACGACATCGCAGTGGCATCTACAAATAACGATACAAAATTATTCTATGAAAACCTAGAGTATAATGTTAAATTACTATTTAAACGGTCCACTGAATTTAGGTTGCAATACAATCCGTCCATTGTACCATTCGCAATGAGGTAGAAAATCACTAATTGCTCTATCTTTAGGATCACTGGAATTGCTTTCACTTTCTCCGATAATATGCAATATCTGGATAGCAAATTGATCTGAAAATCAACTATAAAATCCGGAATCACTACAGTGGCAACTGTTCTTTATTTTATAGAGAGAAGATAGACATTAACTGAGCTCTAAGAATTTGTATCGACTATTCTAGCAGTTTAAGCAAATTTATTTTTTTGTCTTGAATTCGGTTTGGTGCTTGGCCTTTCAGAAGAAATCATTAAACATGCGGACGATTATGATAACAGACACTCTTAGAATCACCCTGTACAGTATAGTTTTAATTTTTCAAAACTAGTTACTTAGTCTGATTTTATATATACTAAATGTCACACACGGAACTTGAACCAGCTTTTGATCTTTGTTTTTCACGAGAATTTTGAAGGGATCCTTTTATGAAAATATGGGATATTATCCAAACTTTGATGAATGGATTCCTTGCAAATTTGAAACATTTACATAAACGCTTATAGCGACAGGAAAAATAAACACCTAAGTTCTAAAGTATCTGATTTTTTTTGTTAAAAATATCTTAGCAAAGGTATGTATAAAGGGAATTCACAAAAATATAAGTGTATTATACTGATTAGAGATTACCTTAAAACAAATAGAGTAATTCATAAAAAAAACAAATTTTATAAAATTTATATGAATTCATTACCTCAAACTTTTCATTAGAGGATTTGTAAAACTTCAAATGTACTAATTAAGCACAATTTGCTATCCATACAAGGTTACATTTTAAAAATTCTATAGCAAAAATATTTCAAATATTTTCCAGCAATATTTGTTTTAAATATTATTAAAAATGCAATGCTGTCAATATTCTAAAAGAGTATATAACTATTGCAAATACTTTCATTTTTCATAAGGTAGAAATATGTATTTGTTTGCTTAATTGGGGAAAATTTTTTCATACAAAACGGCCACCAGTCATATACATCTTTCGTGTACAAATAAAAGTGATGGTAGGAAAAAAAATATTTTAAAAAGCCTATTGGATGAAGGACGAATATTCAAATGAATGTATGGCAACAACTGTTTTACTAAAATACTTTTGATTCACCTGATATAAAACTGCTAACTCTCGTTTAACGATTTTCTTTTTTGGTAATAATATATACCTAAATTTTTTTCTCTTTAACGCAAAAACTAGTGCATGGTTTAAAAGAAAACAAATTTTTCATTTTGAATTTTTTTTTATATTCGAGGATATTTTAAATAAAGACAGGCTTTGATGCTGGAAAGTGCTTAAAAAATAAAAACACTCAACTCATCTACAATATTTCATACATTTCGACATGCATTTATATTTGTTATTCAACACAAATATTGAAGTATTTAGAAAATATTTCGCAATTGGTCAATATTATGTTCTATAATCAAAATAAAACATTTCAAATATAAAATTCAAAAATAGAATTTCATATGAATGGGGTTGCTCTGCTAAATGTGGAATTTTAGAAATTGATGACAGTAGTTGTTGAAATCGAACATTCCAATTTAATATAAAATATTTATAAAAACTATGGGTATTCGTTTAGGCAGCTAAATATTCTGAACTCATAAAAAAGGAGAGAAAGTTTTAGAGGCATTCAGTAGATTAAACGAATGTTCATACTATTTTTAGATTTGAATACCATTTAAAAGTTCTATTTATTTATACGAATGTTGCTTTTATTTTTTTTAACTACTAGAAATACCCATTTAACACAAAATTTAATTTAAATTTAACAACAATAATAGTTTAGCAAAACAATGCATCAAAACTTTCATTTCATTTCGCCAGTATATTAAACAAAAAATTAAGAAGAGAGAAAACCTCCTCTCAATTTTTTTTATTTTAAAATGCTCAATATATCGCTCGTCTGCGAGAAGAGTGGCAAAACTAAAAAAGCGATTTTGAGATAAATACGTTTAAACCATAGGTCGGCAAAATTGATTTGCAATTGTGTTAGTGAGCATGGAAAAGAACTGCACTGAACAAAAAAATGTGTGATTTTATAAATATGTATGTTATTAAATTACATACCACTGTGTATGAACTAGAAACTTTCTTTTACAGCTGTAAGAAACATATTGAAGTGCTAACCTTTTTTTGAAGGAAGATCTTAAAAAAATTTTTAATATCTTGTTTTTTAGTTTATTATTTTTTATTTATTATAATAATTTAAGAAATTTTGTGTGATTTTATTAAAAAGAAAAAAAAATGCACTCAAATATCTTAAATTAATAATAATAATCTAATATATTTAGAGTTTCATAAATTATTTTTCAATTAATCCAAAAAATTATTTTATTTTCATAAAAAATAATTAAAACATGCGATACATTTGTGCACTCGTCAGCAGTTCATTGACGACTAAAACATAAAACAACATTTGTCTCGTAACATGATACATTTCTTTAAGTGTTTTTGCAAAAAAACTAATGCAAAGAGAGGACAAAATAAAAGAGCGTAAGAATACATGTGAACTCTCCCGGCTGAATTCAGCTATGAAATGCCGACCTATGGTTTAAACATTTTAATTCAGGCAAAGTTATATGAAAAGTAAAAGACACTTTTGGTCGCAACTCAGTGAAGAAAAATAAATAAAAATACAATTTTTATGTTTTAAATAACAGTTCTCCTCATATTTCGGCATTATTAATTAAAATAATCGATATGGAAATAGTTCGAACATTGTTTTAATAAGATTTTTAGTTTACTTCGTTTATATAATTGTGTAGGTTAGATTAGTGCAATAATACATAAAAAACAAAAACAAAAAAAAAACTAAAGACTAAATACACTACACTTTTAATACTAAGTAATAGTATAGTTAGCATGAGAGCTGCGAGAAGCTAGGTCGTAACCCTGACACAGGGGTCTAATGGCCAATTATATACATATGTATGTATGTGTAGCATACCAATACCGCAAATCATAAGGAACCCTATGTTCCAACTAGCTATTTGTGTATGATTTTCCAAATAAATATAAGACTTCATGTTCGTAATCTAATACTCGTACAAATATGGTACGATTTTCGCAAGCCCAAACCATTTCTAAGAGTCAGTTTTAAAACGACATACGTTTAACTGGAACTTGTTAGTTTAATTAAATAAAACACTACCTTAAACCTAGTCCTTATACCCGGGTACAGTTGTGGCCATTGGCACTTTGAAGTATTATACCTTTGGAGCCGCTTACAAGCTTTAGGATCTAAGAGAACGGCATAAATCAGAGCCGATTGAAGCCAAAATCATTACATGAGCTTAAGAGACTGAAGAGATATGAGCCCGTTATTATTTTTTTATTTTATTTTTTGTTTTTAAAGCCAATTCTTAGGCCCTACACATGTAGTGAATTGTATTGGAATTTGAAGATACATGGATAAATATACTTTAGTTTTTATTTTTAATTTTTATTTTGCGCCTTTTAGATAATAAGACAAGTTGCTGACAATTGGATCACTCAAAGGCCTTTACCCTTGAATGATCAACAGCAATTGCCCCATCTGTCAGTGGATGTTGCAGGTGAGTGGCGAGCGTCCTTAGTAGGTTAGCTGTTATCTTCTCAGAAGGTGGCGCTGTACTCCTGATCATTCGTTTGTTGGTGGAATAGACCAGAAATATCAGCGAGCGGTTTCTCGAACATAGCCTTTTTGGATTATTTTTTTAAAGTATAATTCTAAAGAAATTTTTTGTGTTGGTAATGTACATTTATTTTTAAGTTACAAATAATGGCTGCCCCTGCAGTCTAATGGGTAGTGTGCTAGACTGCTAGTGCGAGAGTTGTGAGTTCGATTCTTTCAAGACACCCTAGTCTGCGACACTATATTCTTTAATAATTTAGTAAATAAATATATGTACAATTCATTTAATATATTATTTTTTATAACTTAAATCATTTAGTTTTTGTCTTCATTATTACAAAAAATGCAAACGTTTATATAAAGACCACATATTACGAGTACGTCTTATGAGCTCATCGTAAATATGGCACAACATAACATAGCACTTTATAAATAAATTGAGACTTGTAAAAAAATTCCATTAAAGCGGCTTACCATATGCTAAACCATGCATTTAACCTGATTTGTTTCCCGTTCCGTAACATCTTGGCAGCTATATATTTGTTATGCCATACTTTGTCGGTTTGAATGAAATGCATTGCATGAATCGGGTACGTCCACTATAAGGAAACAACTTCTCGTCCACAGTAAGGTTTTCACTTGATTCGTACAAATAGTTAAAATTGTAATTTATCATTATCCATAACTCGGGATTGGTGCACCTTTTTTAGTTTTTTGGCGTATCCTTCTTGTGTTTAGATAATGAAATCTCATAAATCACAAAATTGTTTGCAATCTATTGAAGTCCATTACAATATGATAAAATGGGTAATTTTCTACCGACCACAAGTATGCCAAACTGTCGTCGTTTGTGCCACTAAAAGTAATTTTAAAGTAGTTGGATAAAATGAACTCTATCTGGCAGGATATCTAATTAAGCAGATATAAAAATAAGTGTCATTTGGCCTTAAAGTTATTTAATTGTTAACTAAGATGTCAAAAATCTAAGAAGCATCAGGTGGCGTTTATTAAAAAAAAACATTTTTGCATTAAAGTTTATCTAAAAAGATTTAATTCGTAGAAAATGGAAGGTAGTATATTGTTTATAGTATTTTTAAATATTTTTTTTAAGTTTTGTTATTTCTGATATTCAAATATTTGTCCACTACCTTCTTAAATTAATAAATAATTCAAAGAAAACAGAACTGCAAAATGATTTTTAAAGCTTTAAACTGAGTTTCCGTATCTTTTGAACCAGTACTGCAGAAAATTAACATTTATTAAACATTCTCGTCTTAAGTTAAAAACAACTATAATATTTCTTCTTATACAAACCCTAAGAGAAATCGAGTACCAACAAATGTCTGCTTAGCGTATTATCACCAGTTGTTAGAAAAAAAACCAAGTGATTTAATAAAGATTAAAAGATTTTTTCTAAATACAAAAAAAAAAAACCGTTTAAAGCAACATAAAAACTGCACAGGAAAAATAAAATATATTTCAAATGGATGCGAAATAATGCTGCATTTTAAAAAGAAAAGTGAAGAAAGTAAAAATAAAAAAATATATAGAATGCAAAAACGTTAAAATATAAAGACGTAGCCTCGAGCACTGACCTCATTTCTTAGACTACTCTATAATACATATATAAATAATTGTTTAGACGTTTTATATGTTTTTATTAATATGCAAAAGTGAAAGAACCAGAGCAAATATTTCAGCATTACTAAAATTAAAATATGGAATGCGTTTTGTATAAAACAAAAATATTTTTTTAAAACATATTTATTTGTATGTAAAAATAACCATTTATTTATTTATTAAATATAAGCTTACAATTTTTTTTTGTTTCACTGTGCTACTTATTTTATTTACTCTGATAGACTTAACATGTTTATTTTAATCTTACTTGTTGATTTTAAACTTTAAATCTGTAGTATATTAAATATATAAATTTTAAAGTATTTAAAATTTGTTATACTTCAATAGTTAAACTAATGTCTCCCTAGTTACGAAATTAATCTAGATACCCTATATAATTCGCTTTATATTTTATTACTTTTTTATAGTGATATTATTTTTATTTCATTCTTTTAACATTATTTTTTAATAAATTGTATTTTTGCGTATTTATTTGTTTTTGAATTTAGTTGTTAAGCAACCTTTAAATTCTTAATAATATTGTTGGATCACAAAACAAATTTTTTTATATGAAATTCGTTTTGTAAGTCTATTCTAAACCAAAATATGTATGATAAATTTGGCTATAAATATATATTTTTCTACTAAAAGCAATTTTCTTTACTATTCCGTAAACACTGCCATTGTTAAAATAACTGAGATTTATGAAACCACTGATAATAAATTAATAATTCAACTTAAAGTTGAATTTTGTAACTCTAAACAATATAGAAATGCGATCAATATTTTCTTTGTCATTGCAAGATACCGGCGAAGAGAATAAATTTAGTTTGAGAAAACGATTAGTTTGCCTTGAATTCGTTTCAGCGGGAATTTGCTCTTACAGATTACGATCATACAGTTATCAAGATCTACATTTCCGAACGAAAGCTCTTCAAGTTTGGATAATTATTCTATTTGTTGCCTTCAGCACAAATTTTTTGGAGTGGATCAAAGTCTGCTTAATTTTAAAGGGACTATTACAGTTTAAAGGTAAGGTAACATCGATTTAAGCGAGTAGGTATTATAAATTCTAAATAGAGCTCCTGAAGTAATAATGCCGCATATCAATTATAAGACAGCCCAGGTTCAACTCTTGTAAAAGCGAAGAATTGAGGAAGAAAAATTTACAGTTCTCTGGATTTTAATTAAAAAAAAAATAAAATAATAAGAGGATGCTCCCTCCACCTTAATTCTATCTATAGGATAACCCCTGACATTCCACTCTCTTCCACCTGCCCTCATAAAATAAATTATCAGGAGAAAAAGCGCCATCTACTGAAAAGATAGCAGCTACCTAGCGACGATGCTCATCAGTTCAGAATCAAGATTCAGTGACAAGTGCTGTTAATGATTCAAAGGTGAAGGTATAACACTGGCTTTTGAGTGATCTCACTGACAGCAAATTGTCTTCGTCTCATTTAAAAGGCTCTTTAAAAAAAAACTCTATCCAATTTTCAATTCCAATACAATGCATGCATGAGTAGGTGTTAACACTCCTGAGTATTGGTCTTAGATAAAAAATAAAACGATTGATAAGGCTAGCCGACTTTCATAAGCTGAAGAAAGTATATTTCGATTTCACTGTAGATTTCTGAGGCAAAAAAAAAATAAACTTTTTTTATACAGATTCAATTTCATATAAATGAATTTCGTATTTAGGATCCAAAATCACAAAAGCATATTCAAGTATTGGTCTTGCCAATGAAGATAACAGTGGCTATATATGTATGTTTATGAATTGGATCAGCTTCTACTTTAAAATAAATATATTATATGGGATATTCCAAGTCAAATCAACCAATGGGTGTAAAAACTTCTATAATTAATTGCAAAAATTATTACAGAGTAGAGCTGAAATTTGTTTTGGCTTTTAAAATTTAGAGTTTATTACTTACTTACTTAGCTGGCCATAACAACCCGTTAACGGGTTTCGGCCTGCTTCAGCACTAGTCTCCAGGCGCTTCTGCTTAGAGCGCGCCTTCTCCAGTTGGTCACACCAATCGATGACAGGGCTTCATCAACCTGGTCCTTCCAACGTAAACAGGGTCGTCCAGTGACCTTCGCATCGAAAACTTTCTTCACTGAAGCAGATTCTTCCATCCGAGCAATGAGGCCGAGCAAGCGTAGCCGCTGGATGTTAATGCGCTGAACAACGCCCACATCGCCGAAGAGCTCATACAGCTCATGGTTGGTTCTAATGCGAAACTCATCGCCATGCCTTAGAGGACCAAAGATCTTACGAAGAACTTTCCTCTCGAAAACCCCCAGGACCGCTGCATCGGCACAAGACAGCGTCCATGCTTCCGCACCATAGAGAAGCACCGGGAGAATAAGCGACTTGTAGAGTGTTAATTTCGTCGCACGACAGAGGTCTCTATTACTAAACTGCCTACCGAGACCGTAGTAGCACCTGTTGGCCAGTGCAATTCTTCGCTTGATCTCCAGACTGACATCATTCTTGCTGGTAATGGCGGTGCCAAGGTAGATGAACTCCTTGACCACATCGAATGTATAGTTGCCGGCTGTAACCTGGGAGCCGATACGATCAACGTCCCTACTCGTCGACAACATGTACTCTTGCTCTCATTTACCGCCAGACCCTTTTTAGCAGACTCCCGTTCAATAGCATTAAAGGCTGCGGTGACATCTCGCTTGGTATGCCCAATGATGTCTATATCGTCTGCATACGCAAGGAGCTGGACACTTTTGTTAAAAATAGTGCCATTACGATGCACACCCGTCTTTCGCAAAACACTCTCCATGACGAAATTGAAGAGATCGCAGGATAAGGGATCGCCCTGTCTGAAACCTCGCACGGTATTAAAAGGCTCGGAGAGGTCATTTCCTACCTTGACGGAGCTGCGGGAAGTACTCAACGTCATTCTGCACAGTCTTATCAATTTTGCAGGAATACCGAGCTCAGACATTGCTGCATATACGCGATCCCTTATCGGGCTATCGAACACTGCCTTATAGTCGACAAAAAGGTGGTGTGTGTCGACTTGACTTTCATGGGTCTTCTCCAGGATTTGGTGCAGTGTGAATATCTGGTCAATGGTGGACTTACCAGGTCTGAAGCCGCACTGATAAGGTCCAATCAGTTAGATGGCGAATGGCTTCAGTCGTTCACACAATACGCAATACGTAAGAACCTTATATGAGATAGGGAGAAGGCTTATACCCCTGTAGTTGGTGCATATTGTGGGGTCTCCCTTTTTCAGGATCGGACAGAGGGCACTGAGATTCCAATCATCGGGCATACTTTCCTCCAGCCATATTCTGCAAATGAGCTGGTGCATGCACCTAACCAGCTCATCGCCTCCATACTTGAAGAGTTCAGCGGGCAGACCGTCAGGTCCGGCTGCTTTGTTGCTCTTCAGTAGCCATATGGCAACCTTGACCTCTTCATGGCTGGGGGACGGGATCACAACGTCATCATTGATTGGGTCCGGCACAGCATCTCTAACAGCGGAATTTGTATCATCATCGCTTTGTAGTAGATTACAGAAATGCTGTCTCCATAATCTCAGTGCACCATGTGCATCTGTAACCAGATTACCATGTTCGTCTCTGCAGGAAGTTGCTCCGAATTTAAAACCAGTAGTAAGACGCCTTATCTTCTTATAAAAATTTCGAGCATCATGTCTACTCCTGCACATCTCGATTTCCTCACGATCACGCCTTTCTTGCTCCCTTTTCTTTCTTCTAAATAGGCGTCTCTCTTACCTCCTCTTCTCTCTGTACACCTCCACAGTTGCTCTTGTAGTGGTGGACTGCAACGTTCTTCTGTAGGCAGCATTCTTTGCCGCAGTGGCCTCACGACACTCTTCATAGTACCACTGGTTTCTGCGGGGAGGACACTCAAAACCAAGGACTGTTTCGGCAGCGTTGCGCAGAAAGTGAGTAATGTGAGACCACTGTCCACCAATACTTTCGAGAGAGGAGGGCGTGCAATGGAGCTCGTTAGAAAGACGATCGGAAAACGACCTGGCTGTCTCTTGTGATCGCAGCTTTTTGATGTCCAGCTTCCCTCGAACACTAGAACGTGCCATATTCGCTGCGCATATGCGCAGTCGCATCTTGGCTGCGACAAGATAATGGTCCGAGTCGACATTTGAACCTCTAAATGTCCGCACGTCTAGTATGCTGGATACATGCCTTCCATCAATCACAATGTGATCGATCTGGTTGGTAGTTGATCCGTCGGGAGAATTTGGTAGCCTTATGGATATCGAGAACCTGGAACCTGGTGCTACAAACTACCATGTTTCGTGCCGCGGCGAAATCGATCAGTCTCATGCCGTTCGGCAAGGTGGAAGAATGGAGACTGAACTCCCGACAGTGGAGCCAAAGATACCTTCACGTCCAACTTTCGCATTGAAATCGCCGAGGACAATTTTGGCGTCATGTGCCGGACACTTATCGTATGCATCCTCGAGCTTTGCGTAGAAAGCATTTTTGACCGCATCATCCTTCTCTTCCGTCGGGGCGTGAGCGCAAATGAGGCTGATGTTATAAAATTTCGCCTTCATCCGGATCGTAGCTATTCTTTCGTTCACGGGGGTGAACTCTGAGACAAGATGGCGAAGTCTCTTGCTAACTACGAATCCGCAGCCAAATTCACGTCTGTTATCATGGCAGCTGTAGTAGATGTCACATGTTGCTTGCCTTGTACAACCTTACCCTATCCAGTGCATTTCCTGGATGGCGGTGATGTCAGGCCTACATTTCGTGAGAGCATCCGCCAGTTGGATAGAGGCACCTTCCCTATAAAGGGTTCTCACGTTCCAGATGCATATCCTTAAATCATAGTCTTTAAAACGTTTGCCATGGTCGTCAACATAAAAGGGGGTCCGTTTAGAGGCTTTTGCTGAAGTTTTCATTGAAGAATATTTTTACGTGGTGGGTTTCAAGCCCTACGCACAACCCAAATTTAAAGTTCAGGGGATTGGACAATCGGCGCATACATTAGTTAACAAGCTAGCGGGTGCTAGAATGATATCCAGGAGGGCCACATGGAGGCTGTATGTCGACTTGAATACAACGGGAAAAAGGATGGTTCTGGAGGCCGCCAGGTTGACCCCAATCAGAGACTTTGCCTTGTCCGAAGTATCCCATCCATCCCATTTAGAGTTTATGCGCTTGTGTATTAGCCAAGTTGTTTAGTGATCTGTAGAGAGAATACAATGTCCAATCCGAAATAATACCCAATTTCTTAAATTTTTTTTTTTTTTTTTCATGTTTTTACTTTTTGTAAATTATTTCGTATCCTAAGGTGGACCGCTAGAAACTCTTTTCATCAACATATGAATTTATTGTTTGAAAAAATTGTTCAAACTCGTGTAGAACTTCTTTAGAAATTATCGGATTTATCTATAAAAACTAAACTATTTGCTTAAAAAAAAGTCCAAAATCTATCAAAGGGTCAACAGAACTGATATTGATATAGATGATGAAAATATAAAAACGGAATTTTTATGCCGCGATTAAAATTGCCGAGTTGAGTTAGTGAGCGACGAGTTTCTGATTATTTTACAATGCATTTAACAGCTATTAAGTATAGCTCATATATGTATGTACATCTGCATACACGAAAATTTAGATATATTAGAGCAAGTTATGAAAGTTATGTATTTTTGTATAGTTTGATATTTTTCAACTTCTTGGGGAGCAAATTCGAAATTAGAAGTAAATTTTATATATATTATATATTGCTGTAAAATTTTAATTTTGATAGTATAAATAAGCCTAAAATAATATAATAGATCTGCCTTTCAATTTGTTATTTCAGCAAGTAAAGATTTACGTAAAACGTGTTCTGATTTTTAAAAAATCACTTTTGAATGTTTGACAAGTAAAAGAAAAGTGTTGTTTGTTTTTGCTTTTTGTGTCAATGGCTTAAAGGATCAACATACCATTTTAATTTATTTTTCTTTGCTCTTTATTTCAAGATATAAAACTATCGCTCTTGTACACCAAAAAAGTCATAATTTAGTTATAAATATAAAACTATTTTTTATATATTTTTATTTTCCTAAACTATATAAAGTGCGACAACCATCATCTTATGTCAAATTTCTGTAGTTGACAGATTGATTTTGGTTAAGCGCTGCCATCAGTAACTTTCTGGATTATACATATATACGAAATGGGGAAATTCTTGTTTAGTAAGTAGAATTTAGAACTTAAAAATAATAACATCTTTGGAAAAAAGTCTCCTGACGGTTCTCTTAAACAGAAACGAACAAGGTTTTAGCGTAAGCAATACATTTAATTTTATTACACAATGGAACACGAAGAAAAAAAATAACCATTTACAGACACCACAACCTGATAAAAGACCAAAAAAGAAGGCCCGTGTCTAACAGTTTAGCTCAAAGTTATGCATTTTTTTATGGGCTCCCAAACATTTGGGGCCCTGGATTAGTTTTTGGAAAAAAGTGATTATTTTCGCAGGCTCATATCTTGTAAACCATTCGGAATTCTGATTTACTTTCTAAAGCAAAGTTCTTATCATGAAGAAGAAAAATTGTGAAAATAAAAAAAACTTCACCTTCAAGGCAAAGATCGCAGAAACCTTTAAAAAATTCGATCTTTTTTTACTTTTTCTTCCCTGTTTAGGTCCGTTCAAAATTTAAGGAAATAATAAAATAAAAAAATTTACTTAAGATTTCCATAAACAAATTTCTAAAACACATGAACTTCATAGGAATTATTCTTAACTCCGTTCAGATAGCGCTTAAGTAGCCGCAAAAGTAAAGATTTCCCGAAAATGTTTTAATTTAAATTAATTTATTCTTTTCTTACTTCTACAATACATTGAGATGATATATATTATCAAAATAATACAACAAATTTTCGTATTTTGTTTATAATATTGATGGCCCTGGTTTGCACTACCTTAAGATGTGGATCTAAATCATCGTCTGAAGCGTCCGAATCTGACTCTGATTCAGAACTTATGGTGTCTACAGACACGTTGCTTAAAGAATGCCCTACATCGTCAGCCTTCTCTTCTTCAAATACATCATTTCATGACTTTGGAAAAAACTGGGAAACACGGGTCTTCTTTTTTTGATCTTTTGTCACGCAGTGGTGCCCGAATATGTTTATATTTCCATGACTTAAAATATTACACACAGTGTTATTAAAATGTTTATCTTTAAAATATGGTGCTGTTGCAATTAGAGAACGATACATGCATACACCTATATAAGTATATATAAATATAAATATTTAGTTGTTTATTGCTCATTTCACACATACAGTACAAATCCTTGTCAATGTATTAGTGTACACCTGGATGATTGCATTCATATACGTATGAAGGACTAAATGAGTGAGTGTGCATGGTTTTTCTTATAATTTATTTTCACTTCATAATATTACTGTCGCCACCGGCAGCAGGTTAAGCACCTTTTTAAACTGTTAAGTGTTTGCTTTAAGGCGTGTTTTTCATATCTTTTTACATCCCTTTTCATTCGTTCTCTCTCTCTCTTACACTACTTTTGACATTGCTATGCCATTGTTTTTATTTTGTGTTCGTAAATTTTTTGTTTTTGTTGTGACTTAATATACTCAAGCCTTTAGATGTTCAGGATAATAATAATGAGGTTGGTGATTCTGTTGATGCTGTTTATACTACTTCTAGTACCAGCAAATATACTTGTTTTGATTATGAGGTTTCCTATCGTTTAAAGTTTAGTTCTACTCTGACAAAATTTGTCTCCTTTTTTGTATTTTCTGTGCATAAGATTTTTTTTTCTATAATCATTTAGAGCAGATTGTAAGAATATTCCAAAGAAAATATATACATATATGTGTATGTATATAAAAACACCACAAACATTAAGTTGTTGGTTTATTGTGTTAAAGAAATCTCATAAGGTTTTAATTCTTCATGGAATTTGTGATGGTAAACAGAATTAGTATTGAGAAAATTTATGATTCCTTAAAAACTTGTGCTTAATCATAATACTGTTTATATTTCAAAAGGATATAAAAAAGCATAAAAATATATATACAGATATATGTATACATGTATGTATGCTTATGAAACTTTGTACAGTTAATGTTCACACTTTACAAAATAAGAAATAAATAAAACTGACAAAGAGTGGCGGTTTAGTGTTCTATACCACACCTAAATTATAAAATGTCTTCATATTTATATGATATTATATTTAATCTGATGTTTAGACAGATATGTGGACCATACATTTAAAAATTTTACTAAACTTTTTATTATCGTAAGATGTATTACGGGCCTAACATCAATTAAGTAGTTTTTTAGAATACTAGTTATCCGTACTTTAATTAAATAAAATGTTCAATATAAATAAGTTTGGTTGATAATGTGTTTTGACAAAAAAATTGCTTGTAACAAAGTTCAAATCTCTAAATATAGTTATATCCGTTCTCATTTAAACATATACAGAATTATTTATAATAGAAAATTAGCAGGTCGTTGTACACAGTGGCTAAGTTTGTCATTCCTATTAGTGGAAATCCTTGCTCAAACGTACAAGGTATGTAATTTTTTTGGATTCTCTGACTAGTTATCAAATGGAAGTTATGGAAACTTTTAATTATATCAGTCTATAGCAGGTGATAAACTTGACAGTTTTTCGCCCCATACACTATCGAGTTGCTAACTTTTCATTATACATACGGCCAATAAAATTTATTTCATACTTTTATAATTCCTATCACTTTTTAACTTATAATTTCTAGTTACCATAGGGATACTTTATTTAAATCTAGAAAATTTTGTTATTACAGTTTTCAAGGTATACAAGAATTAATATTTTACTTTGCGTGGGTGACACTATTCCTGATCTGACTTTACGTATTTTTGGCCTGATACTATTTATTACGAAGGAAAAATTTTATAACGCAAATTCATCATGACATTAATCTTAAGTAGGCTTTCTAACAAGCCATTAAGTTCCTTATATAAGTTAAAATACAACATATTTTACATATCCTAGTTTTTTTTAGTTTTAAGGATTAGTTTTAAGTAAGTATTATATCAAGCCTACGTAGTAGAAAGTCCTTAGAAGTCTTCCAAAAAGGCCATCTGCAAAGAAACCGCTCCACGACATTCCACACTATCCCAGCTTAACCAATACAAATAAAAAACGAATGATCAGGAAAAAAGCGCCACCTATTGGGAAGTATTAGATAACAGTTAAACCTACTAAACCTACTTAGCGAAGGCACTCACCACACAACAACATGCAACGATGAGGCAATTGCTGTTATATCTTCACCCTTGAATGATCAATTCACAGCAATTTGTCTCATTCCTAAGGCGGCTCTTAATAATAATAATATAATTAATAATAACACGGTGCTACAGTGAAAATATACTTGGAAAGTGACCTAGTGTACGTTGTAGGCCTTATTGAGTAGATCATAAGTCAATTTTTAAAAGTTCGGAAACACCCTCAAATTTCGAAGTTATTCCGAAAAAACTATTTTCGGGTAGGTTCGAGTACATATGAACACGTAACTCAGTTGATTTTAATCCGATTTTAAATTTTTAAACGGTTTCAGAAAGAAGAAATATGTGCCTTTTTAAGTATGTACACATTTTGGTATATATATTAAATTTTTGTAGTGTTATTTTTAATTATATCTGATTTTAATTTTATTTTTTCTAAATTTTTTAACTTTGGCGCCATTTTTTTAAATTAAATTGTTTAGAAACATACCCTTATGTATATATTTCATTAAAGTTAATTTAGTTATGAGTTAAGCAAGCTTCCAATAAATAAAATCGAGTAAAAAATAAAAAAGTTATTAAGGTTTTTCAAAAGTTAAAAATTTTTCTTTTACAAATATGTATTGAGCAAGATACTACATTTTCTTTATTTTTTAGTATTCTAATGATATGATTATATAAATATTTTAAAATAACAGTATTCAAATTATTCTCTTTAGAAATTTTGAATATTTGATTAAAAGTGCTTGCTAGACCTCTTTCGCTTGTACATCAAATCGCTTAAGTGACCAGCAGTAATTTGAAATCATTCATTGAAATCTATATGTACATGCAGAAAATGAACTTCAATGGACATTCTGCATCCCATTTCTACATAAGTCTCACGAAATTTATTTAGTACATCAATATAATTTTAACTTTTTTAATTTCCCAAAAAATTATCACAGAAACTAATAAAGCTTCTCTATGCTATTTTTTTACACATTTAATTTCATTGTGAATTTTTCGTCAAGCATTATTTTGCGGATTTGAGGTCCAACAAAAATAAAAAAATAATACAATTATGTTTAGAAATCAATAAGGATTTGTACCTTCTTTTATTTTTGCTTCACTTATTCTTGGGAAAACTGATTTTAAGTGTAAAAATGCATCGCTTTCCCTATCCAGGCGTTTCACGAACTGCTTCATGTATCGCAATTTGAGGTGTAATGGTGGCAAAATTATTTATTCATAATCATAAGACTAAAAAAATGAAGAAAATGTAGTATCTTGATCAATATATATTTGTAAAAACAAAATTTTTAACTTTTGAAAAACCTTAATAACTTTTTTATTTTTTACTCGATTTTATTTATTGGAAGCTTGCTTAACTCATAACTAAATTAGCTTTAATGAAATATATACATAAGGGTATGTTTCTAAACAATCTAATTTAAAAAAATGGCGCCAAAGTTAAAAAATTTAGAAAAAATAAAATTAAAATCAGATATAATTAAAAATAACACTACAAAAATTTAATATATATACCAAAATGTGTACATACTTAAAAAGGCACATATTTCTTCTTTCTGAAACCGTTTAAAAATTTAAAATCGGATTAAAATCAACTGAGATACGTGTTCATAAGTACTCGAACCTACCCGAAAATAGTTTTTTCGGAATAACTCCGAAATTTGAGGGTGTTTCCGAACTTTTAAAAATTGATTTATGATCTACTCAGTAAGGCCTACAACGTACACTAGGTCACTTTCCAAGTATAAAAAAAAGTTGCTCATTTGTAGCACCGTGTAATATATGTACTCTCCTTTCCAAAAATTCCAATACAATGCACAGCTTTTAGTAGGGTATTACCCTTGAGTACTGGTCTCAAATACAAAAAAAAAAATTGTAATAATGATAAGTGTTACGGGAGATTATGAACACCAAATACAAAACACCAGATTTAGATTTAATTCAATTTGTAAGTATTTGAATGTTAAAATTCCTGATAAATTACAAATTATGCATATATTAAGTATAACTCATTAAATGTACTTACTTTTCTAGTTTGAAAACAAAGCGCAGTTATTATAATAAAGCACGATTAGAATGTTTAGTTTAATTAAGTTTTTAAAGATCAAAATGGCCAAGTCTAGCGTTTAAGACGGCTTGGATTCACAAATAAGAATGATATTTATTGCGCTAAAAATTAAAAATGTGCGCGTTTTCTTTACTAGAAAGTAATCTATGCTTAAAGTAATCGGTATTTATGTTGGTTAACTAAATGATAAATAAACCGGTATCTTAATTTTTATTAATTTATCGAAGGTGGCGATAACAATAAGTATAAAAAAAATAAAAATAATGACAATTAAGTTCAATTAAGATTAATATTTTTTCTTTATGATTATTTATCTGCAACGGTTAAAGCAGTCCTTTACATTTTTTGCCTTTTGTAATTTAAATCAGAAAGAAAGAATATATTGTAAATTCTATCAACAACTAATTCAAAGTCATTGAAGTAATTCTACCTTTTGACTTACAATTGATCTTTTACGATTATGTTTTTCATATTTATTTTTTTATGATGTCAGAGCTTGGGTTTGAACCCTGGGCTGACCCACTACTTTAACTACTGCCCTTCGCAGACCTATGTAGTTTAAATTTTTTTCTTCTAGAACATAAAAAAAACTCCGTAAAAATTTTTAGAAAGCAAAGAAAATTGTTATGGACAATCAGGAAATCCCTACTTGGAATGTTATAGGGGGTGTTGTCATATTGGTTAACTTATGCTATACAATTTTTTCTTTTTTTTTTTTGAACTGTGGCCAGCCAGGATTGCAAATTTTTGAACAAAAATAAATATCTAATGGGTTCTTTTAGAAAATGTTCAATGCATTAAAGTGTTAAAAGGTGTATATTTATCAAAATCAAAGTTCAGTCATCCCAATGAAAGAATCAAAAACAAAAAAAGCACAATATGTTTGCTAAAATGTGAAGTTTCTCCACACTATTTTCCTTGCTTACCATTGTGTAGTGCATCATGAGATCTCTCGACATGGTTGTAAATTTGCGAGGAGATATATAAAAAAACATGTTTAGAATTACGGAAAAATACCATGGATTTTGCGCTATGATAATGCACCGGCTCACTCGTTATATTCATTTTAAATTCAAATTTTTTTTTGAAAAAAAAAAACAGTAATAGTGCTTCAATTATAATATCCACCATATTTACCATGAGAATTTTTCTGTTTCCAAAAATGTAAAGACTCATGAAAGGAAAGTATTTTCCAATGCTTGAGGAGATGAAATCCGAATCACTGACAGATCTCAGAGAGAACACACTAATATGGTAATTGAGATCTCTTTATGAAAAAAAAAAATTAAAAATATTTAAACTTTTCTACCACATAAAAAAATTAGCACCACATTAAGAAAAAAACATATTGTTAGTGAATTTTCTGAATTATTTAAAGTGTTTTTCTTTTATCACTTATTTTATTGTCAATTTCAGTAAATTATACAATTACAACATACAATTTGCAAAGCTCATTTTTAATTGAATTTAGTGGATTTAGATGTATTTTTTAACTAATTGTTTTTTTATTACTATCACATGGTCTCAATTGTTAATGTAAAAATAATTAATAGCAGATGCTTTATTTAAAATCTGTTTTTGTTAATAAACTATCAAGCCATTATATGACTGTTTAGTCGTTGTCGTAATATGGGTTACAACTGTATAAAAAGTGAAAACATTTTTTGTTGGTTTTGCACGACTTTCATACACCATAAAATTATTTTAAAATATTTATATAGTTAGTGTCTATTCTATTGATTCCTCAGTTAAATGAATAAACTGCTATATATGATAGGGAGTAAAGGGAATATGTCAGTTATAAAAGGTTATTGTTTGACCAACTTCGACTATAAAAACTATCGAACATCATGTAGTAGAACTCAGTTCTCATCTAGTTAAAAGTTATTCAATTCAAAATTATTCAATGATCACCAATCTTACTGAAATTCAAATACAGAACACAATGTTATACTATACAAAATGTTATAGATAAAAGTTATCGTGTCACAATGATTGTAACAAATTCCTCTTATCCTTTGTATACAGTAGATCTGATAATATAATTTTTAATACCCTTAATTTATTGAATAATAATTTAATAGACACTTAATTTATTGAATTAGCAGTCAATAAATTGACGAAATTTAACATATGGGCTTTGTAACTGATATTAAAAGTAGGTATCTACTTCTGTATCTTTATTAATATTTCGAATATAAAAGGTAGTACCAGAAGTTTCTAATCTTGGTTCACTTTTATTTTTAGTTTTACTACTTTCGCTGAAGAATTTTGAAAATTGGAGTGAAAAGACAAAAACTTAATAACTCGCTCCTCAGCGACCTAAGGACACTATTTGACTAGGGTCATGCGAATAGGGTCCAATTTCATGCTCATGAATAGGTGTATAATAAATAATTCACCACAACTGAACTTCTAATATTTACAAGATCTTTATCCGACCAAATATAGAGTACAACTCTCAGGGATGAGCCTATGCTTCAACACCTATTTTAGAGCTAAACTCGAATTTATTATAGATTCGCTGACCATCGGCACAATGTAGGTTGTGTTTAACTGTTTCATAGGAAGAAACGAACGAATCGCACAAGCCAATAAAGAGAAAAGTCGTTATTTAACTGAACTCTTCGTTTTTATAATAAGCGTTCAGTGAACGTTTTTTATATTAATTAGGATGTTAATAAGTCCAAATCAAATGTCCACTAAACACTACATTCACTTTCTCTTTTTCATTAAATATTATTCTAGCACCGCATGAGTAGAGATTACGAGTATACGCTAAACAATTTTTAGTCTTTTGATTTTTAAATTTTCACCGAACCATAAAAACATCCGGAACATGTCTTTTTCTTTAAAATTTTTCCTGATTTTTCTGCATAATTGTGTCTGAGTTTTGTTATGTATCGCTTAATTTCTTTTTGTAATGCAAGTGTAATTTTGAGATTGCTCATATAGACTTTTAATTTAAAAAACCCCATCTAGGTGTCACTCATAACCAAAACGGTGGGTACATCACCGAAAAATGTCTCATGCAGAATCGAATTGCGTCATTACCATGCGACGCAATTTTGTTGAAATCACACATTCGTCTGTGCTATCAGGTCGCTATATCGAGCACCATTAACAGTTGTTGTGTGACCAGAAACTTCTAAAGATATCTCCCGCTTAAAATTTACACATAACAGTAACCAGATATGGTTGAATTTATTGGCTACAAATCCCACATAGGGACCCCAAACATGGTAATTTTGAAGATTAATAAAGCCATCAAGTAAAAATTTTTCTCATTGCTTGAGATTATTTTGAATAAAGAATCAGCACTAAGTTGTTAACTATTTACATATTTCACAAATTACTTTCACTGCTCGTGGTCACAAGACTTCAGTTGTTTTGTTAGTTGAGATTTATAAAAAGGAAAACACAGATCTTTTATGAGTATACACTACAGACAAGTTTTCAAAACTTGCAATTCTTGTGTTCGACGCCGAAATAATGTTCATTGGCTCTCGAACTATTATTAAATACTTCAAAATTTTAATGACTTGTTTGTAGGCGTCCGGTATGTTTAGCATCAATAACTGATCCAATTCAGATTAACTTTTCATTTTGTTTTTTTTTTTCTTCGATGATATTTAAATACTGTGACGACAAAAGGCGGCGACCTTGTTTTTGTCCACACCGTATCCATATCACCGACTCGTCCAAGACACCAATATGATTATTTTTATTATTTATCTTTACCAATAGTATTGAATTATTTTTACTTTTACCAATAGTATTGAATTATACAGATATATATTATTATATTATATAATAGTATTGAATTATACAGAGTTATTTTATTATTTCTTATTGCAAGTATTTTTTCTTATATATTAATTACATAAAAATGTTTTGTTTATTGATTTTATAAGTCCCACTGTGCAAAAGGAATTTCATATAAAGTTGTTATGAAGGGTTATTTACTTTATTTGTTTGTTTCTATTAACGGTTGTTATACGACATACAGAGTACATACAAAGCCTCTCTGCTCAGTGGTGGTTGCTTACTCTCGTAATGATATTGTGTAGAGTATGATACAACATGTTTGAGGTGTGAATGTGCGAACACATTTGTTTGCATTTGTTTTTTTGAATTAATAAGCAAGCGCAACTGAGTAGAGAGTTAGTTGGTGATAAGCTGCTGATAGGTGAGGTCGGTTTTATTTATTGTAATTAATATTGACTTTCGCTTAGAGATAAATAAATTATTATACTAGTGGCGTGGTAGACCACACTAGCATAAAATTTATTTATCAGGGGTGCACTGACAACTGACTAAGAGAGCCTGTACAACAATTGTTCTGTGCGTAGGCCGTACAATTGTTGTTCGGGAAAATCGTGGAGGCTAAGGAACGGTAGTCATCCTGTGCGTATGCCGTTTGGTTGTTGTTCTGGCACCTCCACTGGTTTAATTGGACCATTTGATCTGACGTCCGTTATTGGGACATCAAGAATCACAGTCATCCTGTGCGTATGCCGTTTGACTGTTTTTCTGATCTTCTCAATAAGATAGGACAAATTTGATCTGACGTCCGTTATTGGGACATTAAGAATCACAATCATCCTGTGCGTATGCCGTTTGATTGTTATTCTGATTCTCCCAATAGATTGGACAAATTTGACTGACGTATACTAACAGGCTGTTGGAGCAACAGTCATTCTGTGCGTAGGCCTTTTGATTGTTGTTCTGACACCCGTTTACTTCATTGGACAGTCGTACTTGACGAATATTAATTTAGCCGGCTTAGGGCATATAATTTATTCTTTTTTTTTATTATTTTATTAAATATTTAAATTCTATAATAGTTTAGTGAGTAGAACTATTTTTGTGAATAAATATTTAAACAAACTTCAACGAAGTGTTATTTTTTTATGTAACCACTGGACGCCGCTGAACTACCCCAGCAACCAGCGAGAACGTGTCGTTACAATACTATTTTAACCAGATTTTGTATAGCATTTTTGAACTATGGACGCCAAAAATTAATTTTTATTAAAATATTGTTTAATCATGAAAATCCCATTGTTGTGTCATATAATGCTCAATTATTACACAACCCTAAACTCTCAGCTAACAATCAATGCTTTTTTACACTATAACGTGGCCACTATGTAATGGCCAATTATATATCTACGAATGTATTATCACAGATTCATAAATTTAAACGACCATATAACCGATAATTGCAGCCAGTAGAGCACAACAACTGTTCTGTACTGCATCTGTTTTGTATACAAACAGTGCAGATATTTACTTTAAAATAATCAACTGCTTTTGATTATCACAATGAAAGTAACTAAAACTAGGAATACTGTAAACTAGCGAAAAATATGCCTTGAAAAAATATGACGCAGTTAGTAATTTTAAAAATATTTATAATTTAAGAATTTTGCATTTCATTGAGCTCAATGTAATAGTAATATACATATATTTTTATAAATATTTCTAATTATACATTTCGAAATATTTTATCTTCACATTCATAATATAACTTTACCCTCAGTGTTTTATTTGTATATTTGCTTTACAAATTCATTATTTTAAGTTTTAGTTTAAAAAATATTGCAGTATTTTGTTTTTTTTTTTTTTTTTTTTTTTTTTTGTTTTTTTAATTATTTCATTTTTACAAATATAAAGTTAAAATATAAATATTGAAGAAATAAAAACGCAACATTGTAAATTGACCTAATTTTTTCACAGCATTTTTCGAGTTTTTTTTTTTTTTTTGTAAACCACAAAATTATGGTGGCTCGTATTATTTTGTTTTTTTTTACATAAAATACAGTTTTTTCATTAAAATGCTTACAAAGAATAAAGAAGAAAGAAAATAAATTATAAATAAAAAAGAAAACGTGGCGAATTTTATTTTACTCCTATTTGTTAGCAAAAAATTAATTATATATAGTATGTATATCAGGGTGTCCCAGGAAACGAATAAAAAATGGTTTAGCAAAAATCGGGTTACTTGAGGTTTTTATTATTTTACTCGTTTTTTTTTAGTATGAAACTAACAAGTTTTGTACCATTTTACAATCCCAATTACTCGTTTTTTTTTAGTATGAAACTAACAAGTTTTGTACCATTTTACAATCCCAAGTAATGCGTAAAAGTTTAATGGCACTTGCAAAGGCTTTTTAGTATATACATATGTATATATTTTTTTTAAAAGGGCCTTTCAAAGTCGACAAATTTTAAAAATTTTAAATTCATAGTTTAACAAATAGCCTTAATTCTAGAAAACTTAGGGCAATTGTGTCATTATTTTAAACTGTGGTTCCAAAAATATTATTTAGAGTTACGGTTCCAAAATTTAAATGAAAAAAATATAACAAAAAATTAACCAGAATAATAAAAAATGGTTACAGTTTGACTAAATTTCTGTGGTTTTGTTTAATGCATATGATCGATTTTTTTTCTGACTTTTCTTTTGATGGTAATAATCAATCTTGTCACTCCCTTGCGAGTTGACGTGGAGATGCGGAACACCCTGTATAAATTTTTTTTTATTTTCAAATAATATTAAAAAGCTGGAATTAAATTCACGCAATCCAATTTAATGAAATTATGCACAAAAACGAAAATATATGATTTTATTTAATGATGTCAAATAAAATGTATGTAAATGATTGATAACTAGAGCGTGTTTACACAATTGATTAAAAATATCTTATATAGGCGAAATAAATTAAAACAAAAGAAATTTCACTGACTTAAGTACTGTTGTATTTAAATCAATTAATACTTAAACATTGTTTTATTAATTCATGGCTTTAATTTTTGCGCTTTTAAATTTTGCAAACAAAAATATATTCTTTTCGGTCATATACGTTCCTCATAAAACTTAACACTAAAGCCCGTGGGGTCAAAAATCACCCAATGATTTTTCAATGAAAATATTTTTTTTTTTATTAATTTTACTTAATCGACCATATTTTAACAAATCTGTTAAAAAATACTTAAAAAATAAAAATCACGTAAATTCATCTTTTATATTCTACCTATTATACATATGTATATACATACATATTTTGTTTTCATATGATCAACTATCAGTAGCAAATTTTTTTCAATACAAGTTTTGCATATAAAATATGCAAATTTGTGTTGCCCACAATTTTTTACAAGATGTATATTCTAAATACTTTATTCTGTCATTTTTTGGCTACAATTAATATCTAGATACCGGAGAAAATAATCTCTTTTTTTCCACATGATGGCACAGAAGGTTCTTAATCGAATTGGCGTATAATATTCAACAATGTAATTGCATAATACGTCCTTGGTATATATGAATGGCGCTAAATTTTGGTTAGGAAGCAATAATCTAAATATAAATCTTAATAATTGTTTATCAATGATTATGGGTTATCCACCCATTTATTCGAAAGCTCTCTTATTGGGACTGCCTTATCTCTCTAGCGCCCAAAACCGCCTGCAGAGGAGTTAAGTTCAATGCTCATTTACTCCCTTTCCTGTGTTTCTTTCTTTTTGTACTTTATTTAATTCGCAGAAGTTCAAAAATTAATCTTGTTTTGTTTGAAATATATGCTGAGGATTTCGGCAGATCAAATTTTCATTTGAAGATGAAAAATTGTGAAATACAGACTAAATAATTATTTTGCAGAAAGTGCAAATTTAAAAAAATCAAAAACAAAAAAAAAATATTAAAAGTGGTAAAAGGTTAAAAACAAAATTATTGGTGTGTTGCTTATAGTGTAAAAAAAAAAATAAAAAAAAACATTCCCAAGCTTTTTTATTGATCTCGCAAGGTAGCCCGCCTGGAGGCGGTTTTAGGACAATTCAAAAAATATATATTTATAAGGTGAACTTTGAAGTGGAATATAATAGACATGAAATTGGGAAAATTTTGGATTTGATGAATTTCGATAGCACCACTGACATAGAAGACGAAGATTACTTGGGTGATGATACTTGCGAGACCAAGTGCAAGGCGATAAATAGAGTGGTTACTCCAAACTGAAGTTCCGCGTCATTGAAAAAATTTTTATCTCCTACATCGATTGAGTTCAATTCTAGCCGATCACAGAAAGGTAAACGCGATATTTCTGCAGAGCAGGATACCATTCAGTCTAAAGGTAGAATTATAGGTGAGGTGGGGAGTTTATTGGATCCATTTCGGAGATAGATTCCAAAGCCAACAATTTCAAGAAAATCTTGTGGTGCCAAAAGAACTTAGTGCTGGATAACACTGCGATTGCATTTTCTGATTCCGACCTAGGTGAAGATCTCAGAAATATTAATACGACTTCCAAATACTTTGAGTGCTTTTTGGGCTACACTATTATTGAATACATTGTTCAACAATCAAATATAAATGTCACTCAAAAAGATATCGAAACTTCCTTCTCTACAACCAATTCAAAAATTCGTCAATATATGCTTCAGCACTTTATTTTTTATGTCAGTTCTTCCCTATCGAAGTGTCCGTTCATATTGGTGCGAATACGAGTTTCAAACAATCCAAAATACTATGTCAAGAAATCGTTTTTAGAAAATACGAAGTGATTTGCATTTAATGACAAGAGTAAATAACCCTCCAAGAATGCTGCAGTTCACAATCCTTTATATGAAATTCCACCAATTGTAAATCATTTTAATGAAAAGTTTTAGTCCGTCCCAATCACTCAACAAAGATGATAAAGTTTAAGACGAATGTTAATAAAATACCTATTTATGTACATAGTTTATAGATCCTGATGATGAACCAAAGCTATCGAAATATATAGATCTATGTATAATTAAAAAGGTGTTTTATTTTTATATATATATATATTATATTTATATTTGGAGGCAGTACAGATAAAACAATAACAATTAAATTTAAAGGTTTACTTGCTACACATTTGAGTTAAAATATGTTCTTTTTTTGAATAAAATATTGTACTATATGATACAAAAAAAAAAAAAATGCTGTAAAATTTTTTGGATTCTTTTCCCAAACCCGCATAGAGGCGGGATAAGATTTTGGCGCTGTAACTTCGGATCTGACAATACAAAAATTTATTGCTTAAATATCCTTCAACAACAAGTCAAATGCAGAAAAAATTTTTTAATCTAGCTCTGCCTTCCTCCTTATCATCAAATCGTATAACCCTAGAAGGATCTGAAATAGCCATGACCCGAAAGCAATTGTGTCACGTAATATTTATTCCGCCATGTTTTTTTCTGATCAACTTTTCCAAATCGGGAACGAGTTTAGCCGTCCATCTTCCTCTCCATTCGTTGTTTCTTTGAGCCTGACACTTTCTGACATGGTTCAGCCTTAAGTCCCAAAAGTAAAAATCAAATAAATAAAATTATTGTTTGAGTATTAGATGTAAAGAAAACAGTTTTTGATTAACTACACAAAACAATTTATTAATACGTACATACATATGTATCTATAGTTTTAGTATTTTTGAATTGTAACTTAAACTCTATTAAAAATGTTTAATAACTTGTTCGATTGTAAATTAAAAACGAAATTTTTTCTCTAACTTGTACATTACCAAACTAAATTACAATTTTTGTATAAGTAATGTTTTCTTTTGAATAAAATCGTTTTATTATTTTAATGGTTTGCATCGAAAGAACATTTTTAAAGCAAACTTAGTTTTGCCGATTTTAAGTTTAATTTTGATACACAAGCACTCTTAAAACATGAATAGTTCAATGTGGTCCTCGTTTCTTTTCTTTTTTTGTTCTGATTGTAACTTTTGTCCCTTTTCCCCTTTAAATTTTTCTTTACATTTTCTTATTTTATTATCCCGCTCTATTGTACAGTAGATTTTTTTGTTTTTATTATACATTTTTCCTTTGTCTTACATTAGTGTGGGTAGGTGTAAATGTCTGTGTATTGAATTCGTTTTGTTTGGTTTTTTACAGTTTCCTAAAATGTAATTGAAAAAGTTTTCATTTAATTTAAACTTCATTGTTATTGTTTGTATGTATTTGTAAGCATGGTTTGGTATATACGGATATATGTAGGTATGTTTACTAAAAGTACCTTGAATTGTGTTAAGAAAACCTAAGTTTATGTGTAAGTCATAAGAATATTATGCAGAATCAAACAAACGTACACAAGAAATCAGAAGCTGCTTAAAGTTACTATAAAAAATACATAGAAATTGAATAGAGAAATCTGTAAGAAAAAGCAAACAATCTCACAGAACAACGAGTGTCAATATATACCAGAATATTCAATATTGAGTACCAATGTAAGCATGTCAGTTTGTGTAAAAAAAGAGAGTCTCTAAGAAATTTACCGTATTGTACAGTTTTATGAAATTCTCACTATTAGCTCAAAAAAAAACTTTGAAAACTTTTATAGGTTGAAATGGTTTTTCAAATATTAAATCATTAATTAAATTTAATTAATTAATTTTATTTATTTAAAGCAGCAAGAAAATAAAAAAAAGGATAAATAACAAAAAACAATGAAATAAAAAATAAAATAAATAAGAAACTTCTTAAAATAGCCCTATAGGTAAATGAACTGATACCAAACTAAAAAAATTTTTAAATAAGTTAAATGATCTGTTCACGTTTTATATTACTTTTGTTTTCCTAAGTCTTCGGACAAGTATATTTGAAACAATTGCCTTAAAATTTCAAGCTAAAATTTTTTAAATCCAATATTCAGGGGTTTTTACTCCTATTCCTGCTGTGCATTGTATTGGAATGTTTGAAAATATGCAGTTCAATTTCTAGTATTACAATATATTTTTATTTATTACAAACAATCATGAAATCTAACCATTGATATTTTCATTCTGTAATAAATAATAAAACTCCCTAGAATCAAAGATATGCAAACTGGTGTATAAGTAAAATATATTGATTTTACACGCGCACCCTCCGTAGACATATCACATGCCACCCGTTGTAAGGGTGGAGGTCAAATATTATGCGTCCGACCAGCGCCAACCAAACCAGTGACTTCTAATCTCGGTCATGCCGCTCAGAGGTAAGCCCATGGTCATCAGATTAGCAATTCGGCACACCACTGTCTGGGTAGTAGTACTCCTTTTTTTAGGAGTTCTGTCTACCATTACCACAACCACTACGTGTACTTTCCGAAGTGTCGCATCCAAACCGATTTACCTCATAACCCGAATTACAGGGGAGCACAAGCAAACCGGGGGCTCCTGAAACCCGTAGTACCTGATTAGATAGGTGTCTCTGGTCAGTCCCTGAGAGCATCAGTAATAAATTACCATCCACTCTCTGCCTATAGCTAGGCCACCTAAAACTAGGTGAACTCTATATTCCCCAGTGAGTACAGGCATCCGGTGTGACGTATCACCAGAAGCAATTTACATTCTCAACTAAAAGATAAGCAGCGACACCAACCTATACCTTTTTATGCCATTTTCAGGTCTTTTTAAATACCCAATGCTGGTTTTTTTATTTCATTTAGGAGTTGTACGCGGTACAGTAGTTAAAGTGCTCACACTCAAACGGCTCAAGTTCAAATCCCAGCAAAGTTAAAAAATTAAGAACAAAAGTTTGAGGTATTGCATATTGGTCTTAAGAACAACTAAAAAAGCAAAGAATAGGAAGTAAGAACCGCCACCTATTAGGAAGCAGCAGATAATAGCTAAACCTACTTAGCGAAGGCACTCAACATACTATCACCATGCAACGATGGGGCATATGCTTTTGATCATTCAAGGGTGAAGCTATAACACTCGCCTTTAAATGATCAATTCACAGCAATTTGTCTCATTCCTAAGGCGATTAATAATAAATAAAAAAAATATATATTTACTCTGCCTTCCTAAAAAATTCCAATACAAAACACAGCATTGTAAGAGGTTTACTCCGGAGTATTGGTATCTCCCTTTTTGATAAAGTTTTTAGCACTATTAGCTTCTTAGGGTAAAATATGGATGAAAACTGCTATCTTGATTATAGCTTTGAGAAGAGTTGTGTAGACTCGAAAGCAACTTACTCAGAAAAAAATAAATTAAGAAGAACTTGATAAAAGTTTTCAAAAGTTTAGTTTATGAAATAAAAGCGAAATTATCCACAAACTGTAAACTATTAAAAAGCATTTCTGTATTTAGTGTACAAATACTCAAGCTTAAATTCAGTAATTTGTAAATGAATTTGTAAAGAAACTGAAAAACTTTAAAATTATATAAAAGAATCTAAAACTACATACACAATTGGCCATTACAACTCTGTTTCAGTGTTACAGTTTATCTTCTAGCAGCACCCATGTTTTGTGTGTTAACTTTTTGCCATGAGTATCGGGACCTACAGTTTAAAGTCGACTTTGAGAAGCTTTTTCATGGCAATCAGTTACTTTCAGAGCTTTTGGCAGAAGACTGTTAAGAGGTAATCGCCGAAAGAAATATTTTATTCATATTTATTTTTTTCAAGATATCAGAGCTGTCGGGTGAACGCTGGACTCATGTCTTAGTAAGCCAAAACACTAACCATTAGACCACGTTGACTGTGATAAAACTATATAAGGTAAAGACCTCATTTTGCATCGAAGTCCATAATTTTAAAAATTCAACCAACGAGAATCCCTTACATATATTATCATTTTTGTAAGACTTTTCAGATTGCCTTATTGAATGCAGAAGTAGATCGTAGATGCAGAAGAAAAGAGTGCTGCTGTTCAGATTACGAAATAATCACAATAAAAATTTAAAGCCAAAAAAAAAACGAATTTGATTGCCGAATTTATTTTTCAGCAGAAGCTAATGCCAAATTCAAATTAGCATTTAGTTTGTCTTCATTTAATTCAAATAAAAAATATTAAACAAAATTAGATGAAAATACAAAAAAACGAGAGAGAGAGAGAGAGCTGCTTTAATTGAATATTTTTCTAAACAATAATAAATTTGTTTGAAACTTTTCTAGCGGGTCTTTATATAAAACAAATGCTTGCAAAAATTTTAAATGTTTTTGCTTTTTTCTTCATTTTTGTTGTTTTTCTTTAAAGTCACCACTAAGTTTAGTTAGGTTAAGTGAAGTATTTGAAGTGTGACACTTGAAAAAAAGGGGAAGCAAAAAAAAAAAATAATAAAATGAAAGAAAAACTTTTTCTTTTGTTAGTGGATATAAAATATATGTACGAGTAGTAGTGAAGTAGAATTTAGAAATAAAATCAAATTAATTAAAAATATTTATTTAAATCCAACAATAGCGTACAAACAACTTAAAATAGGGGTGGAATATTAAAAGTTAAGTTTATACAATAAATTAAAAATTAAGCAAAACAAAATAAAACACTAAACGGGTTAAAAAGAAAACACCGTTGAACTTTGATAGCAGACAATAGAGGAAAACTGTAGAGAAGTGAGTGGAACTGCAAAAGAAAATTCTTTAAAATCAATAAAAGTATAATTATGCATTGTTTAAGGTATAATTAAAAGCACAGTAACGTAAATAATCTTCTACAAGTTAATATAAAATGACATTTTTAATAATGAATAATTAATTTAAGCTGGCGAATTAAAAAAAGAAGTGACCGTTTATATTGATAAAATAAAATGAGACTAATTAAAGAGAATAGACATTGAAAGTGAAATGTGAAGGGTGATATTTGTTTTTAAAGCAAATGCTTAAATATTTATTTAATAAATTTTAAATAAGGACGCTCGATGTTTATCGATTTATGGCAAACATCGATGTTTTTAATTTGATGCATCGCTAAAATTTCGGTGCATCTAATGATACGATATTATTCGATGCATCGATGTATTTTTTCGGTATATCGAAATCCATACTAATAGTTTTGAGGTGTTTTCATTTAGAAGCCCTGCTTGAACGTTGCTTATAACTGCAGTTATATCACTTTGATTCACCTATGAACCTCTTATTTTTTAATAATAATTTTAGAAAAACCGCAAATTTTATTTTTAAATTTTTGTCCTTCGCTGGGATTTGAACCTCAGTCGTTTGAGTTTCTATGCGAGCCCTCTAACCACTATACCATAACCCTCCAAGTTAGCAAAGCGTCAAAATCATCAAAACAAAAAACAGAGAGATTATAAAATGAAAATAATATTAAAACATAGAATAAACAAAAAAAAAAGCAAAACTATTAAGTTATTTCTGCTTAATTCATCAATGGAGGCCTATAGCAGACAAAATCCTTTAGAGTTCAGATTAAAAACGACTCATAACAAACAATGTCGCCAAGTTTGGAAATTCTTCGGTAAAGTGTTACTTTAATGAAATTGTCATGCATAAGTGTCATGCATAATGTTCATATTGAAAATTTCATGTAAAATGTGACTTGATACTGATTGTGTAACGATGATTCGTCCATGAAAATTTGTAAATGATAATGTCTCGTGGAATTCACCATCGGGTGTGTTATATCCACAATTTATTTGTAAGTGTAAGTGGAGAATGTTGCTATATAATTTTGTTTTACTACTAAGTCACAATAAGAATTTCTAATTATTAATAGGACAAAGTAGTATTATTTTATTTTGCAAATAGTTCTTTTATCTGAGAGATATTTTTTCAATTTTTTTTTATTTTTTATAGACTCAATTGCATTTTCCAAAGCTTTTGAAAAAATTCAAGAGATGTTGGCAAAGGAGTTAAAGGACGAGAATCTTAGGCATTTGGGCGTTTTTTTCGATACACCGCAAAATATTCATAATATGTAACACTGATAAATGACTAATTTGAAACGACTCGAAAACAGCAATTAATATAAATGACAATTACTCAATCAAATTATAAGTGGCTAATCAAAAAAAGTTTTCTGTAGATAAAACTTAGAAAGAAAATGTGCATATATTTTACCTCTTGAAGGCTGCAATAAATTCAAATACACTGTAATTAATATAAGAATGCTAAATTATGAAGCCTGGGAACTATTTTTAAAACTGGTGATAATGTTGTTTTTTGTACGTGTTTACATTGGATATGGACCACAACGTACTGCAAGATCGGATGAAAATATTACTGATGTTCAAGAGAGTGTTCAAAACAATCCATCAACCTCGATTCGATGCCGTGCTCAGAAGTTTCGTCTTCAAAAAACATCTTTGGCCACAATTTTGTAAAAAGAAAGTTGACACAAGACCATTTATCCCGCAGTACATTACCAATAGGATGCAACAGCTCGTCCATGACAACCCCGATTTTCATGACAAAATCATAATGAGTGACGAGGCACATTTTAATTTCAATGGATATGTGAGTAACCAGAATAGTCGGTTCTGGGCAATGGAAAACACTCAAATTATTCATCAGTCACCTTTGCATCCATTAAAAGTAGCAGTCTGGTGTTCTACAATAGATCTGCATATCGGAGAACTTAAATACCTTCTGAGGAGACTATTAAAGAAAAATGCAGAATAATTAAAATTTATATATTTTTCAATTTTTTTAAATTTCAATTTTTTTCCTGACAGTACGTGTCATACTCCTACTCCTTTGCAGACAAGGCGAAAAATGCCGCCCTTGATTTCACAATTATAAGGTTTAGAGAGACTACACATTAGGGGGATAACTTTTTTTGGACAATATTCTGCCCAGAGATTTTCTAATACCAAATATTGTATTAATGATAAAAAAAACTATTTCAGTTCAATTTGGTAAAAAAAAACCTTACGCACCGACAGCGATTTCTAAAATGCCCTTAATATTTTTTTTAATTTTTTTAATAACAATTTTTTTAAAATATAGTTTATACATATGTAAGTATGTAAACAAATCATAACAATAAATGATTAAAAGTAGGTATTGTAAAATATACACTTTAGGTTCAAAGTACGTGATGTTTTACAAAGCGGATATATATCTTTAATTCACGTTCCGCACAAATATTACTGCGTTGTTGATTTGGAATTGTAGATGGTGTAGGTATCCAATGTCTGAGGAAACACTCGATGGCTTTCGTAAAATTTATTAATGACTTGTTTAACCGTTCACAATCATTTTCGTGGAAACAGTGGTCCGAAAACCATATTTGAAACCATGCATCACCAATGAAATCACATATAGGTTGTAAAAGTTTTTGGTAACTGGGAACAAGAATAAATGCTAAAATGGCATATATTGCTCTCGAATTTCACCTTGCATTACTAACCGATGGTAACGTTTTGAATTTTTATTAAAAAAAAATAAAAAAAATTAAATAAATTATGTGAAAACATATTTTTTTATATAAAAAACTGCAAAAAAATAGCGGAAATTAAAAGCAAATTTTGAAGACAACTATTCCATTGACTCGAATACGAACTTTACTATTGAAATCAGCATGCCTTAGTTATAAAGATGTGATGTTCAGACGTTAAGGCATCAAAAAAAGTTTTTTTTTTAACTTTGTATGATTCAAAACTTTAGCGCGTTTGATGCGTAACCTTTTTTAACGATAGCGAAAAACTAGAAACGCAGTTCTTAATATTTGTCCATGCCGTACACGATTTTGTCTGAGGAGATTTGATATTTACAAGAAGTTATTACCCTACTACACAAGCGTCATTTAGTCCGGACTTTGCATACAATTTCTGAAAGTATACTGCTCCATCTTGGAATAACAGCAGATCACCACCTAAAGCTAATACATATTAAAACTTTGTATATGTTTTTAAACAACCGGACTGTACTAATTTCAAATCTGAGTTGCCCCTTAGCGGAGTCCATTGATCTAATTTATAACTGTACCCCATTCAGTAGACTTTTAGTATTATTTTCTCAATGCTTATATATGTATAATGCCATTAGTTTTAAGAATTCGTGTTTTTTATTATTGAATTTCAACATGTTAATGTATACCGATGATGTGAAGTCTTCCTTTTATGTCAATTTTTCTGAATTTAGCTGCTTATTACAAAAGGATATAGAGAATTTTTACTTATTCCTGAGAAAAAATTTATACATTTTTTGATCTGGAAGTGTTATTTAATGTAACATTAATATTTAATTCCGGTACCTTCAATATGATATTCGCCATTTGTCATCTTCAACAAAAACCTAAAATTAAATGAAAGCCGGTTTACAGTTATTATATTTTTACGTGGTTTTATTGATTCTAAAAATCTGCTGAGAAGGCTGGAACTTATAGTTCCAAATCGCCTTACAAAATACTACATTTCTTTTAAATTGCAATATATTAATTCTAATTACGCTAATTTTGATAAGCGACAATAAGAAGACTTTTAATTTACTTCCTGCATGAAGAGCTCACAATCGTAAAGAAGCTTCATAGGGAATCCAAGAAATTCTTTTATATTTTAACTCTACCTTTTGCTTCCCTACTCTGTATTCTTTTATGAATAATTCACCTCCGATTATTTTTTTTTTTTCAAATATAGACAAAATAACAAAAAGTTATAAAACAAATTTTTATCAGTTTTGACAATAGCGCTTTTTTTATTTTATTTTTTTTCTTTTTCTAGACATTCTGTCTGCACTACTACTCCTGCAACAAAAAGCCAATACAAAAAACATTGAATTATATTGGCTGTTGCTCTTCATAAATAATGCAATACAAAAGGGCTTTAATATTATTTTGGTTTTCTTAAAAAAAATATACAAATTTTGTAGTAAATTTCGAACAAAGCAAGACCAACTGTCAAGTTGTAAAATAACAATTTATACTTATAAATTTTGTAATTGCCAAACAATAACTTAGAAGTTGCTTAAAAAAATTGTTACGTTTTCAGAGGGTAAAAGTCAAATGCAGGATATACTTTTTTTTAAATATGCAACAAGATTTTCAACTCTGCACTATTTGTTTTTGGCTTTAAAGAAAAGGAGAAAATAATTAAAAGAACTCTTAAAAACACTAGAGATTTATTACTATTCAAGCCAACTCCAATTATTCAACCGAAATGGACATGCTGGGTTTTGGTAATCATTTGTGGTTAAATTTTGCTTAACAAAGAATTTTTTTCTTTGTACTATTTGAGCTTTGACAGGAAAAAAAAAATAATATTTAAATTTTTCTTACCACTGCTTTTACATATTTTGTAGACATAAAAAAATTTGTTTAACAGGTTTTTATTTTTAATTTACCTTTCTTATAAAACCTTATTCATTATATCAACCATAAATAGCAATATAAATATTCGAGGTAGGTGGCAAAACTTCAAAAAGAGAGCTTAGGTTTTTATGACAATAACTTAAAACAAGGAGTCATTTTTAAAATTTTCTTTCTAATCTTGACCCAACTCACATACAAAAAAGTTAAGAAAAAATTCGTCTTTAACAGGGTAGTACTTGGCTTAAAGAAGTTTTTTTTTCATAATTCAGGGACAGTTCATACTCATGCAGAAATAGGAAAGGGAAAAGCTCCAAGGGAATTTTTTTTTAATTAGTCTGGATGTGTAATTGTGTTTTAAATTTTCGTGAACAAAAATTGTTTTAAAATGTTCTTGCTATTTTTACTAATGGATTTTTTTTTTTTTTTTTTTTTGAGACGTGTTGAAAATATTTTTACTATTTTATTTAAAACTTCTACAAAGTTACATATATTGTTATTTTCTAATCCTTTAAGTAAGCAAAACCAATTTGTTGTTTGTGTTTTTTTAAATTACTTAACAAACAAAATAATTGTTTTTTTTTTATTTATTATTTCACAAATGGAAAACAAAAATTATTACTTTAATTTATTTTAAACTTAAGCCTTGTATTTAAAGAAAGTCACCAGTATGAATTGAAGTCAAAAGTGCATTCAGTTTTTGTTTTTATTTCATTCCATTGTGTTTGTATGAGAAATAGAGAATGAATGCTTGATTGTAACCTTTAGACTTTAGTTTGCCATTTTAATCCTTAAGGAGATTTAAATTGTCAAAATAAGCTCCATTGCTAACTTATTTATCTGATAACATTTTTTGTTGTTTTTTATTTTTAGAAACACATTTACACAAAGAAGACTGTATATGTACTTATTTAACATCTGAAAATCTAAAAGATGTCTAAATAAGCTCCAAACAATACATTGCCATCCAGCACATCAACCAGCATTTTGATTCATTTTTTATATATATGTTATACTATACGTACTTATACTGCTCATTTCTTTTTTTTTCTTAACTTAGTAAAGCAATTTTCAATTTTTAATATTTTAAGTAATCCATTGTGTATTTGAAATGTTCTTTTCTTGCTCCTGAACAATTTGCTTATTTCTGAAATTAAATTTTATTTTACAAAATTTTTTTACGAATTGAAGAGTTTTGCTTGATAAAAATGTCTATGTTAATTTAAAAACGAAAACAAAAAAGTTAAATTGCTTAATTGTTCAAGAAGAAATTAAAAGGCGGAAAGTACTTTTGAAGTGATTAACACAGATGGTAATTTTGCTTAATATATTTTGCAAAAAAGTTTTCATTTAAATATAATGAAGAACTTAGTTGTGGAAATTATTGTTGCTTAAAAAAAAATCAAATACTCGTAGATGAGGAACAGTTTGTACACTAAAAATATTCATATTCACTTCTAAAATAATAATGAAAATAAAGACAATTGATTTAATAATAAATCTCTTTTTTCGAGCTTAAGGTCTTTTTATATTAATATTAGATATTTATTTATTTTCAATATTTCGTTACGCGAAGGGGCAGCCAACCAATGAAAAAGCTTCAGCTCCACAAACGGCATTTCTCTTTTTCTCAATGTTTTCCTTTGAATTTTGCCTTCACATTTCTTATATGTAAAGCTATTAAACATTAAGTTTATGAGAGTTTTTGAGAATATTTGAATTTACATTTTTTAATTTAATCATGTTTATGAGCTTTTTTATTTAATTTTTCTGTTGAGAGAATTTTTTTCTTAAAATGAGAGCATAAGAAAAATCGCTGTCAAAATAAGATAAGATCGACTGTTTTCACTCTTTAAAATCTCCTTTGTTTAAATTTTTTTATTCATTATTCTGGAAGTTTATATAACTAGAAATTTATATAACCGAGCGGCTACTGTAGTAACAGAAAAGAGAGAAATTTCTTATTACCGACCAAGAAAACAAAGCCTTTAAAAATATTTTACAGAAGGAAATGCAGTTTTTTATAAGGATGTGCTTGGTAAAAAATAAAATTTTGTTTCTAGTGAGTAATGTCTATCACGTATAGTCACAGCAAAATTTTAAATGTAGAATTAGCCTAACATAACGTGTCAGCTATTCGTTTTTGGTAAAGGAACATCAATACAGAATTTTAATGTAACGTAGAAAATAGAATTTTAAGGTAGAATTAGCCAAACGTTGTCGTAGCGTAACGTAGTGTAATGTGTCAGCTGTTCGTTCAATGAAAATACAATTTAGAAATTGAAAAACAGACAGACGAAATTTGTAGAATGAAGAGTGTAGTACATGAATGGTTGTGCCGGACATTATTCCTTTTTCTTTTCCATTTTTCATAGTTTTTGATTATTCTGTTTTCCTTCTAAGTTCTAAAGATTTCGGCAAGAACAAAAAAGAATTGAAAAATGTCTGCATTTCAATTTCTACAGTGTAAATCCCGATTTACCGAAATTTATTGTCATGATGCTGTAACGTGGCAATCAAAATACAAAATCCAATCGTTTTTATGTGACATATGTATTAGGGTTTATACAAAAACTGACATTTTAGATCAATTTATTAATTTTAGTACTTTTTAGTTGCCACTTCCATAGCATATTTCAATAAAACATTGTCTGGTTTTTTAATATCGCTTTCAATACGATTTTGAATATCGTATTCTTTTTTAAGTTTTATTCATACATTGAAAGCCGATAATTTCTACTAAAAAACCGATTTTAGAATTTCATAATTTTTTCAAAAAAACCGGTTTTTAAAATCGGAAAGTACGTTAATCGAGTTTCTTTTTTTAAATTGGGCTCTATGGTATCCAAAACATATTTAAATAAGGCCTTTTTTAAGACTTGGGTTGTAAAATACGCAATTAGTTATACATTCTTTATAAACACCCGAAAATCTTGAAGACCAAGGCGAGTGATTTTATCAAAACTTCCTATATCGTGTAGTAATGCTAGCAGGGCTACTACTACTATTGTTAAAGCATTTAGAATATCTCTTTAGGAAAAAAATCACATAAAGATGGTATTTTTTCTTTTTTTATTATAACAAAAAAACTACAATTTGCTATAAATTTATACGTTTTTTTATTATAAAAAAAACCAGTTTTTTAACTAGAGTTGATACAGAAGTTTTAATCAGGGATTTAAAATCTTCGTCTGAAATGGAGCTAATAACTATCATGTAACATAATCCAATCAATAGAAATGCTATTGTGCAGTGTAATTATCAAAAGATTTTAATACCAGAGCATTTGTACGTTTTTGTGAAACTTGCTGTCGGTCTTTACAAAATAGAAATATAAAAAAAAAGAAATTATCATTTAGTTATTAATGAACTATAATTACAATTTTTTGTAATTGAATTTCAATTAGAATAAGTGATAAGTAAATATTTTTATTAATCTACTGCTTTAAAGCTAAAGCTTATTTCAAATCATAACAAGTAAAACTAATTATATGACAATACGTAGTGCAACGTTTTTACTAAACAAATTTACATATTAGGTGTTTATATTTATTATTAATTATTTTAAATGGCTTTAAAGCGGTAATTAAAATAAAATTTGTTATTTTTTGCACATAATCAATTAGAGTTTTTTTTTTTTGTATAATATTTTTAAACAAAAATTAGCCATTCAAATTCACGGAAAAGAGTTGGTATAATAAATGAGTTTTTTTTGTTTTCATAGATAACAAATTTTTTTAGTTCCAGAGATTTTATTTCAGGAATTTATTTTTTTACCGTTATTAAAGCGCTTTAAATCAATAATGCATAGCTATGTATATGCATATATATACTAAATATGTTTTTATTAAATAAAAAAAAATAAAAAATAAAAATGTGGTGTTTATTATGTGTGTCTACCAAAATGAGAGTTGAAAATTGAAGCATTTAAATGCAATGACCACAACTCACGTTTATAATTTACGATAAATAAACATTTGCTTGATTTTCTTGTTTTTATAAAATGTTATTTTTCTTTTAATATAAATCACTATCATTAAAAATAAAAAAGTAAAATAATTAAAAATTTAAAATGAATTATTGTTATTAAAGTAATTTTAATTAAAAATTATTTTCTTTCATAATATTATAAAAATAATTAAAAATATATAAAAATTGTTATTTTGTTTATAGTAATCAAACTACTTAAATCACAATTTTATTCAAAATCAAAAATCTCTTATTATGTCGTTAAAATATGAGCAATAATTGTAGATTTTATTAGAATTTTATTTAAATTAAAGCTGCTAAAACTAAAGAAAAGAAAAATTCCTGCAGAACGGTTTATTTTCTATAGTTTTGTTTATTTATAAGTTTAAAATATAAGCCAGCGATTTTTTTTTTAAATTCCTTAACATTATTACGAGTTTTATTACATAATTTGCATCTATTATTTTTTGAAAGTCAAATCTATAAATTCAAATGTGTAATGCAGTTAAATTTTCCAGCTGGGGTATGACTTAGACTGTCCAGGTTCTAACTTGAAGCTCTATTTCCTTTAAATAAAATACGAACCTGTTTCCTTGTAGTATAATATGAACAAAGCTTTATGAAAGAAACATTAGGCTCACTTATGCTACTACACTATCCACTATATACTTAACTTATGTACTACTTATTTAATAAAACAGATCCACGAACTGCAGGATGGCTTTATCATCAGTTATGTTGTATCTGCTTTTAGGAATAGTAAAGAGTATTTTTTATAGACTGTCACAACTTTGAGTTGGCATCACTGCTTTATTGAACCACCTACTTAACAACTGATAACTGTTTTTTTGTTAAGTTTGCTTTGAAATTTCAAAACGAATGGACTTACACCAGAGCAACGCATGCAAACTGTTAAAATTTTTAATAATTATCAAAGTGAAATTGATGTCGATTTTAAATTTCCATTCAGAATTTTGTTTTCACATTTGGAGTGAGGAGAATAGACAAGCTTTTGTCGAAACACCATTTCATTTAAATAAAATTTCTATTTGGAGCGCTTTATGAACCTGTGGAGTCATTGGCCTATAGTATTTAAACTTCCTATACTCGCCTCAAAATATGAAACACGTATACTCGCTCCCAGTCTATCAGACCGATGATTGCAGAGCCCACAAAATTTAGATTAGTATAAAATATTATAATAAAACCCCTTTTCTGTTAGCAATGTATGTTTTTAGTAATATAATCAAGAGTTTTGGAAAAAATAACATTTTTATTTATGACTAAGAGTATTGTATTTCAGTCTTTGTAAAATATGGTTAATTTCTTAAGAGTTCAAAAAACATCCACAAAAATCTATTTCTATTAAAAACAAGTGTATTCCTTCTTAAAAAGAAGAATAAATTTCATATCAACGACTTATCCTTTAAGCTTTTAGCTTCGCCTTTTACAACAGGAAGTTGATTAACTAAATTCTTGGAACGTGTTCTTACTGTTGTTGAAATAGTATTTTTTATACATATTGTTTTGTTGTGTTTTCCTATGTAAAAGCTACTAGAGGTAGGAAAAACTTCCGGTTTACTATCTGAATCGCTCCCTTACTCTGTACCACTTTTTTTCTTGTATATCAACAGAATCCTCATAGTCACTGTCATTGTTTTCCTCGTAGTCAGAAATCGGCAGATCATCCTCCAACATCACCTTATGTGATTTTTGTCCATTTTGATCTTAAAATAAAATTTGTAAGTACTTTGCAAAAACATATATTCTATAAAACTATCAAAATATTAATGATCAAAATCTAAGTTTTATAAATTTTTAAAATATAAGTTACGCAAAACTGATACACCAATACATGTCGGTCTCGCAGGCCAGTTATTCCTGTATTAGCACACACTTTCACAAGCTTTGAAACCACTCTAAATTGAAGTTTATTGATAATAATGAAGCTATCGGAAATTACAATACTCTCACGCTCTTCGTTCATAAGAAAAAAATTAAAATACTGTAAGTCGGTCTTAGAGACCGTATACGTGAGTATAGGAAGGTTAAATAAGTTGTTGAAAATTGGTGTTCCAGATTGCGCTTTCTACGCGCCAGCCCTGGGGGTGACATGGCAGAAATTATATTTAAACATCAATTTCATAAACTTTTATTTTTAATGAAGCCCGTTATATTGATATTAAAAATATATTTCATTGCTTTATTATGATTTAAACTTGTGCCACTCTAGAAAAAATACCCTATACTCTCTCGTGTTGTCACTACGTCTGCGATGTTGGTCTCGGGATATGTTCATAATCCCCTGGTCTAGATAACGAAAATTACTAGAAAACACATTTCGGATTTATAATAAATGTTAATTCAGGAATAATAAATTCAGTAACGACAAGAGGTATTCCGGAGTTTTTGTCGTCGTCTAAGATTCGTACGAAAAAAAATTATTTCGGTGGCTTTTACACTTGGCAAAATACGTCAAATCCACGAAATAAATAATTACTAATGAGGCAAAAGGAATTCGGGAGCTTTTATTGTTATCTACGGTTAGTACGAGTATAAATAAAATTCGTGGGCTTTTACACAGGAAAAATACATCGGCTACGTTTAATATGAGTGTAAGAGAAATTCGGGAGCTCGCAAGTATAAAAAATAAATCATCACTAATCTCCATTTGTCCACAATTTTCGACTGATGATTTTTAGTGACTACGAAGTAATTCAGACTAAATCCAGATACATAAATAGTAAACGATCTCAATGGCTGAACTTTTTGCTACAGATAACTTTTACTGAATACGAAATCAATAACACAAAATTCAGTAGCTTCAATACTTTTTAAGATATAAAGAAATTAAACTTAACTTGTATGTGAGGTATTACGTCCACATGTCCAATTCCGCACACTTTCTGACCAATGATTTCGATTGAGCAGAAAGACCGAATTTAGAATTTTTAGCTTCGCTATCACCTGCGAAGGAATAGATAGGATTGGATGTTGAAAAAAGGAGAGCGTTTAGAAAAATTTATAAAAAAATATATATACCCAATTCACAGAATGTTATATTGTTGTAGATTATAGTTAAATAAATAAATAAAAAAAAATAATAAAAAAAAAAGTTTTCCAACTCTGGTGTATTGATACGACATTTCGGAAACATAAAAAAATTGTCGTACATGTTGTAGTAGTTTTTGACATGGAAATTACCAACAACATTATGTACAATAGTTGTATGTAGTTTGTCATAGTTTCTACTGATCTACGACAACTATAACATTTTGTGAATTGGGTAATTGTAAAAGCTGTTTTTTCATAAGTAATTATATAAAATTTATACTACGAAACTATATTAAAGCCGGCCAGCTGAAGTTGATTTGTATTTTTTTGTTTTTTTAAATTTTTCGGGAGTAGAGAACACCCCCCCGTATAGAGTAAACATCTTTCGTAATACTAGATCTACGAGACTGACCCTAATAAAAGTCTGATAACTTTATTTTAAAAATTTGTTAACAAGCTGTATCATTTAAGTTGTACTTGACAATTAGTGACAGCAGCACACTAATTTGTAATACAATAAAATAAAAACAAATGTGATTATAAGGCAAAAAAATGCCGTTGTACATGCTACGATTAGTTCTCTACTCCCGAAACAATTTTGGTGATATTACCAGAATGAAAGCCTTATGTGCTTACAATAGAATATGCCTACTTGTGGTAACACATATCAGCATGTGATTTGCTGTCATGCTGGAGACTACTAATTTTAAAATATGCAAACAATATTTATAAAATAGAATAAATGAGCCAAAAAAATATTTGTTAAAAAAATTATATATGGGCAATTTCAATAATTTTCAACATTTGTTGAAACTGAGTTCAGATGCTTATTATTTCTTTAGTTTTTCGAATTCACCAAAACGGTCAAAAGGGAATGGTAGGCCACACTAGAAAACTGGGATATTCAAAATTTCAGACCATCAGTTCTTTATTTTTAAAAGTCATGGGCACTCAAATATCGAAAAACTCAAAAAAAGGCTTGAAATTTACAAGAGTTTTTTCATATTTCATCACTTTTCTACTTTTAGTTTCAAACTTCCGATGCTCACTGATATAAAATAAGGTCACTAGACATACCACAATTTGGGAAAAAGTTGTACAACGGTTCATTTTTGAAACCAAAATTTTCCGATTTTTTAATTTCCGCAGTTTTTTCTATAGCGTTTTTGCGCCGTTCAAGAAAATTGCATTTCGTCAACAGTATTTAATAGATGTAATTTGCTAAAATTTGCGCCATATCACGTCGATGTCAGGCTGCTAGTTGCTGAGAACGATGTCCTCAAACTTTTATAGAATTGGCGTAAATTTGTCAAAAATTAAAATTTTTTGCACCTGATATTTGCAATCATATTTAAAACTTGTTTATGTATTGCGTGATCTAAACTTCTTTATAAATGGCACCTCAACATTAAGAACGCGTTAAAATATTTTGAAACGCAAACATTTTATAAAGAAAATGAATCTTTTTTTTTTTCAGTGGTTTAAAATTAATGTAAAGTATTGGAAATGAAGTGCGGCTGTGAACTAAAGATCATATATAAATACGGTTGAATTCGGTCCATATTTAGCAGGTATAGCGGCATTTTTCTTCAAACACATTTTGCTTTGTGACATCTGCAGTTATGTATAGATTCCGCCGCGATTGACACCAAATGAAAGGTTTTTTTAAGCTTGATAATAAAACCGAATAGGCATTAAAAAATTTTCATGATTTTAAATTTTACAGATCAAAAAAAAAACCTAACCTCAAAAATAATTCCTATATAATTTTTTTATTTTTTAAATTTGCAAGTTAAAACATTGTTTTTCTGTAAATTAGTTATGCGTTATATAAACACATATTATAACAATCGGTGAAACATTCATATTTTTGCAAAAATTCGCGTTTTTTAATGTTAAGGAATTTTAATTATAATTGATATTTTTTTATGTATTTTATCAGTGCATTGATGAATTTGGACTGCACTGATGAATTTGCAATGAGTTTCATGCATAAATACAACATTTATTAAAATAAACCAATAAATTTAACTTTAAATTTTTTTAAAGAAATTTTAACTTAAAACCTCCATAACTTTCGCGCCGTTTGCAATAAATGATTAACGCGAACTGTTTTGGTATGCTAAAATATCACCCTTCACGTGACCAAAGCCTCATTCGTGTCATCAAAAAAAAAAATGGAAAAAAAAAATATCAAAATGTCGAAAATTTTAGAAATTGCCCATATATACAATAGTTAATATATTATTATATATTTAATCAGATAAACAGAGTTTTAATGACAATATTACATTGATTATCTCGTTAATATGAATGGAAAAAAAATCAAACTAAAATCATATAAAAAAGAGAAAAAAGTAAATACTTTTCAAAGCCATTTATATTTATTTATAAAAATATCTTTGCAAAACCAACTTTAATTATTTATTTTCATTAGAAGTTAAACCAAAAAAATTAAATTTTGCCATCAATGAATACATTGTGGCCATTTTAATCAACTTTTTTTTTAAACAAACATCATAGGAATTTTTGTAATTAGTTTTTGTATGTATATGCATGTATGTATGCCTGCATAAATATCCTCATACATGCATATTTTTGATAATTAACAACCAATACGAATTTAGAATTTTCATAAAATACCTAAAATGACTGTACAAATCACAGGAACGTACATATGCAAACATATTAACAAAGTTAACAATTCAAATGATTAACTCTAATTCAAATTGTATGTTAATGACATGTTTTGTAAAATCCTTTCGATTAATGAATAGAATGAAATCGATGTACAGAGAAGATGAAATTCTTTACATTCAAATGGCAAATGAATTTGAACTCCTGTATAACAGATAAATACCGTATAAGAACAAAAGGATTTGTTAGTCTTATATATTCTCTTTGGTATTTTTAAGGGCATTTTCACAATTTGAAAATAAATTTACCTCTGTCTGTTATATATACATTTATATAAATGAATATAAAATACATTGATGACATATATTTTAAGTCAAAATGGAATGTGTTGTACGCTATAACAGTGAAATTTTATAGTCAGCAATTTTTTGTCGGCTGAAAAATTTATTTGTATTTATTTCGAGATTAATGGAACGATATAAACAGTTTAATGTACCTAAATTTGGCATTCTCTTTGGAATTATTTAGAATTTTAAAGAATTATTATTTGTTACTTATCAACATCAAAACTATGCTAAAATACAATGTCTGATTGGACTTTAATGTATATATGTAGTAGTGCACTATATGATATCGTAACTTGAAGACTAAATTCTATATTATCCACAAACAGAATAGTTCAAAAGCATAATAATAAATTGACTTCCATATTTTCAGATGACGCCACACAGAACTTTACCTTCACAAAAAAATTAATAGAAACCTGATTGAAAAAAAGCTATATGTTATTATTGTGTTCATTATGTAGGGCGCGAAAGTGGTTCGTCTCAGGTTGCGTGTTCGATCACGGATATTACTGCTGCTTTTAATGACCTTTCCGAAAACATACAAGTATAGACGAAATCACAATATAAACAATTAGGAATCAAAACGTTTGTTTATACACCATCATAATGTTTATAAAGCTCTATATCTGTGGTACACAAAAAATCCGAAATCGGGCTAATCAGCTATAGAACACAATATAAGACTGTTAGTTGTGATTTTTAAGATATTACAGAAAAACAACAACTTTTAAACAATTAGGAATCAGTAGATGATTTTTATATAGGCAGTGACGGGCGGCAACAAAATATTTGTTAAACATTAGATCTCCAGCACTCGATGGGATTTCAAATAAGGCTCATAAACCTCCTATAGAACACATTGTTAATTTCTGTACAGAGATGTTTAGAGAACGGTGTGCAAGATGAAGTTTTTCAAAGCATATGGAAAACTCAGAAATCAGTGTTGCTAACGGAACTAAACAACTCGCCAAGTATACCCAACCTATATCAATGAGTTTGCACGATAGACATTAATCGTAGCCATGTAGGATCGTTTTATGAAAGCAATGATATTGAAAACATTCAAAGATAGATGAAATTAAAAAGTTTTTAGTAATAGCAAGTAATGTTGTTAGGTGGACTAGACGAATGCATGTTACCAAAGAATATCATGTGGTCATAATTCGGGATTATATTTATATTTTATACAATGCTTTAAATTCTGCATAATATTTTCACCTTATGCAATAATTACAAGTTCTAAAAACACCATCATAGCTAGCACGTCATAAGCTATTTATATGAAGTATTATTATTTTATAACCCACATTGCAGTTAGCGTATATGACCTTCTCCGAACAAAGGGACCTAGTGTATGAAAATAAAGTTTTGTGAAAAATGCATTATCACTCTGAACACACCTTCATTATTTGAGAGATTCGATTTGGTATGGTTAAATTATGGTTAGATATAATTGGGTGCCGAATTTGGTGACGTCATGCCTATGTGGTGACGTATTTTTTTCGCTTTTAGTGTAACAATACCTATGCTATTGTTGCTACTCTGTTCGCTCTCAGCAAATGGTTGATGTGCGTATGCTAATACGAAGAACATTGTAAAAATAACAGTAAGAAAGAAAAATGATAAAATGGGGCTTCAGTCTTGTGCCAAGTGTAAAACGAGTGTTATCAATATCTCAATTAAATTAACGCTTTCAGACATACGTATAGAAAAACAGTTTCGTTAATTTTAATAAAATGCCATTTTATTTTAAATCCATACTTTTCCTCTACATTGTATTGTACTATTTAAAACAAGTTTTGAAATAATTATAGGAATACTATGCTAATATATTTATTAAAATGAATATTACTTGTTGTTGTGTACCGCTATAGAATAATCTTCAAGGTAATAAATAAAAAAGAGAAAAACAAAATATTTGACTTCTTTACAAAATTTTTCTAATTAAGATACTAAATTAAAAAAGAAATAAAAAGAAATGAAAAGAAATAAAAGAAATGTTAAAAAAGTGGATATTTTTAAAAACCGTAGGTTGAGCAGTTTGTTTCTTTCTCAACAGAACGAATAAAGATTTTTTAAATCCAAAGCAAAATACAAAAAAAAAATAATATTTTTTTTTCTTGTTTTATTTGTTTCTTTGAATATACAACCGCTTTCAAAAAAGTCTGTCAAGATATAAAAATATTTTTCCATAAGGTACATACATATATACTTAATTGCTTGGTAAACTCTTTTTTTACTGGAAAATATTATGATGAAGTTTATTCTTATGATAAAAGATTCCAAAAAGTATTGCAAGTTAATTAAAAGCAATACTTTTTTTGAAGAAAAAAAAAAACGTTAATAAAACTTGAAATCATATATTAAAGACTATTGATTATAATAAAAACTTTCTGGTGTTACTAAGCTTAAGTTCTTTTATAGAAAATACAAAACATTATTTAAAAAAAGTAAATTTGCTTCAGATTCCGTTCTATGTCTCAATGCTCTCTACTTAAAACTAAAAAACTACTTCAGCAGAAAAAATTGTTTTAAACAGAAACTCGATTTATCAAGCTAGATATCTTGCTTTTGTTAGAGGTTAGATTTAAATTTTTTTTTAAATGTAATATTAATAGAATGGAACTGAAGATTAAGAACCCTGCCAAACTTTTTCAACTCTTTGAACTTAAAACGAAATGTAATGATAGGAAATGATGCTTCCTATTCTACTAATACTGAAGTATCCGACTTGCAATTATATTCACACCCTTTGAAGTTGGATCTAAACGTCAAGTACAACTTATTTTAATTTAAAGCGGATTAAAAACTCTTTTGTTTCTGTCTCATATTGTATTCTGTGCAGTGTTCTAATAATATCACGCAGTTTTGTTTGATATTAGATAGTCCATTATCTTATTGTTCTCCAAAACTTATACGCCTGTAGTATTCCATAGAAATTTGTCAAATAAGCAATTCATAATACTGTAATATTTTTTATGAATACGGGCATTAATGTTTTCTGAAAGCTAGAAAGACTAATTTATAATCCCTTTTTTTATGAAGGCAGCAATATATTGAATTGTATTGTAGTCTTAAAGAATTTCCTTAGTTGGATTTGATTCTATTCCGTATAACGTAAAAATGTGTAATATCCTTATTGTTTTTAAGTTTTATTAATGATCTTCTATTTCGATATTTCGCGATATTTCATGAAAGAGAAAAATAGATATTTTAAATATTTATTCGACCTTAAGCTTAAATAATTCAACTAATAATAAAATTAATACTAAGATCAAGGAAAAAAATATAAATATATTAATGATCTTCAAAATTCTATTCAATATTTTGTAATATTGTAACAATATAATAAAACTGTTTTTTTAGGCTAATGGATACATTCGGGATCAAACCTCAGCTAAGACATTTAGAGAAATAAAGATATGCAAAAAATATTTTTTTCGGCGACTATCTCTTAGCAGTTTTCTGGCAAAATCTCTCATAGTGACTGATGGACATGAAAAAGCTTCTCAAATCTGTCTTTCGTAGTCGATTATAAACTGTCAGTCCCGGTACTCATGAATAAAAATTAACACACACAACATTAGTGCTGCGAGAAGCTAGGCCGTAATTTTGAAACAGGGTGGTAATGGCGAATTATGTATGTATGTATGTATCTCGGCTAATGATGATGTTATACAGGGTTATCTCCTGGGTGTTGGCGTCATACAATATATTGCACTGCACAGATGGATCAATTTTTGTTGATCATTCAAGGGTGAAAGTATAACTCTGGCCTTTGAGCTGTCAAATTGACAGCAAGTTGTCTTATCAACAAAAAGGCGCATAATGTATATCGCTAAAAAAAATATATCTATATACCTCCAAATTCCCATACAATGCACTGCCTGAGTAGGGGTTTACCCCTTAGTATTGGTCTTAATAAAAAAAGGAAGAGAGTGGAGTTCTTATAAATCAGTGGTCTTCACCTATATTACTCAGATAACGAAATTGTTCGGATATTTTTTTAGTTTTCTTACTCTCTTCGTGAATATTACAACCAGGGTTGTTCAATTGAACAAAAATCCTGCCTCACAGCTTTTTGAAATGTACCACAAATACCTGTATCGTTAATTCTGTATTAAAATATATCACTTTTAGAATTCCTGGAAACCTGTTTTTGTTTTATTTTCCTAACAAAAACTTAATTAATTATAAAAAATTTTGCAATGTTAAAAATCTTTCATAAAAAGAAATCCATACGCTTTGTTTTCATCATGCTAAACGACAACCACAATTAATACAAAAACATTTGTGTGAGACAAAAATTGCGTATGTGTTTATGTTTTATTAGTTTTCAAGAGAGCTAAATTTGTTTATCAGACACTGAGAAGATGTGATAATAAGCAAAATAAACTTATTAATGTTTATATTTCTGATAACTACATTTCAATTTGTTAACAGTATTTTAAAACAATTTATTTTATAAATAATTTTAATAAATTACTTTAAATTTTTAATTTAAAGGTTTTTAAAACGAAAATGGTCACTAATTTCATTCAAGTTTTGAAAAACAACACAAATAAAAAAAAACCAATCTTATCTGTCAGTGTATTTTTGTGCGACTCTCTTTGTGAAGACCACTGTTATAAATAGATGAGCGATATCCCTCAACCTGTATTAACTAATTAGTATGCTGTTAAAAATCAGAGATGCAATTCTTAGCCTAAGTGTTTTTTGCCTGTAACTAAGACTAACACTGTTTTAAAGTTTAGGAAAAAGAGTTTGATGATACTTATTTAACTTAATATTTTTATGCGTCCTTATGCTATAAAAAATTAAAGGCTACCGACCATGTACTTTTCCTAGCATAAAATGCATTTAAACACACTTTTAACACTGTCTATGCATTTCCATACAAATCCCATGTAGGTCTGCACAGACCTGGTTATGACGTTTATGACAAAATGTTTGTAAACCTGGATTAACCAGAACCCGGATCTACAATCGGCCTAATTTTTTGCTCCTTGTATTAGGAGATATTAGGAGATATTTGGAAGCTATGGAAGGATTTGTCTCTAACATGAAAAACAAAAAAGTTATGCATGCTTTTATATGCCAAAAGTCTGCACAGACCTGGTTATACCTCCTAGGGTTATATAAAAATTATTTAAACTTCAGCTTATAGAAAGGGTATGAAAATGTTAAAAGAGTTTTTAACTTAAGTTGTGTTACAGTGATTTTCTGTCAACCAACTTATGTTTTCTTTCTTTTCAGAGCATGACTTTTATACCACAACAATTATTTGAAGAAATAAGTGACTTTAAAAATTATTTTTATAGCCTTCAACAAGCCATAGTGTCATGCTTTTGTGTCTAATTAAATACAGTCAAATTAATTTTGTTAAATTATTTATTCAGATTATTCCCTTGTTTTCTGGTATTATTAAATATTAAAACAACAAATATTACATATTAACATTTGCTTTTTAACAATAACTTTTTAAAGCAAACATCGCTAATTAAAGGCATTATATATTAAAAAAAAAACAAAAAAAAACTCTATACAAAATTTTGTAAACGTATTAAAAGCATTTTGTTTATATCTTTTTTCAATTGTCGTTTACATTATTTATGCTGGATAACAACTACAAAATACGGAACAGAAAACAAAATTAAACCATTACATGCACACAATATAAAATGCTAAATAAATTTTATGAAAAATATTCAACCGACCATTTAATTTATAAGCTTTGGCTGCTTTGACTACTTTGACTTTGAAAAAGAAATTTGACCACACACCAGACATGGTTAGACCACATAAACCCTGCAAATATTGCGGTAGCATGGCTGTGATGAGACATAAGTACACTTACATCTATATATTTGTTGTACATTTATAAGGATAAAAACTGTAAAAAAAAATTAAAAATAAAAAGGAGCACTTTATAATTTCAAACAAAAATTATATTTTTATACAGTAGAAAACTTTGTTGAAATTATTATAAAAAAAGAAAATACAATAAAATGTTTTTGAAAGGGACAAACGGAATATTTAAATACTACCCAATTACTTAACATTGTAAATGTGAAATTATAAAATACTACCAACACATTAGTTTGTAAGGCGCAATATTTTCAATATGAACTGACGTATTACTGAAAATAAATGTACAATTTAGTTAACCAGAAAGTTAAATATTAAAATATAACGCTTTTGGCATTTTTTACAGAAAATGTAAGTGCAAAAATTAAAGTTATTTAACAGTTATATTTGCAAAAGTGAAAATAAGTTATTTTTCTTTACGTAAGAATGAGTTCAAAGACACATTTTATAAGAATTTTTTGTTTAGAATATGATTGGACGGACCTTTTCAGTTGAAGGAATTGGCCACATTCCATCAATTGTGGCAAAATATATTTTGAATACAAATATAAAGAAAATATATGGGAGTATATACTAAGAATATTTCTTTTACAAAGGCAAAAGCAATAATCACATTTATGGTCAGTCTAGCTTAAGTTTTTGCTAAGGTTGAACAACTTTAGTTTTTTGAAATCGTTTACAAACTTGCTTTTTAATTTAGAATCGTTAGAATAAAGATTTACTCAAAATATAAATGAAAAAGTCTGGTTAAATAGGATGTGTTAAAGTTATTGTTATAGGGATACAAATAAGCAATTGTTTCCCTTTTCAACATTTTTAATATAAAGTTTTAGAAAATTTTTATTTTTCATAATAAATATTAAAAAACAAACAGAGATAGTAATAAGCTTTTTAATATCTATTAGGTTAACTTCAACGGTTAAGCTTTTTAAAGTGTTCAGAATATCATTTAAAGTGCTGGCAGATCAACAGGTTTTGACTACAAAGAAGTCTATATGTAGTGAATCGATTTTCATTTAAATTCAACTCCACAACTCATCTTGTGCATACTTGTACGCATGCACTCCTAGCTCCGAAGCCATTTTCATGAAAATGTGATTTATTTTCGGCAGCCACGTAACTGATTAATTTTTTCTGAACACATTTGATTTAGTGAATGCTCTTCTCTCTGATCCTATTTGCTAGTGCATTTTTTTTATATAATAAACAATATATTAAATTTAAACAAAAGTCACGACCCGACAATATGAGTCCAATATTAAACAGAGATTGCCATCCATATTAATATACTCGTATTAGTGGTAATTACTCTTCGTTAGTAACGTGCTTACAAGCCTTCTAAACATCAAAAATCTAGTATATCTGCCTACTTTTTACTGTTTTTTGGCGTTGATTTTCTGCGTTTGCAGGTCTTGCAAAGTTGTTTGCAATAAATAGTGATAACCGCTGTCATATTAATTTGAACAAATATGGTGATAGTCAGCCCTCCGATGGTACTAAGAATATGGTAAGGTTAGGTTGATCTGGCAATCACACGTGTCATAGCCCAGGAGACTTTCATTGAGATAACACCCTTTCATCATGTCAAAAAATATTCCTTCCATATATCTAGTTCCACGTAATTAATTTAATTTAAGCCCGACTTTTGTCACAGGTTACACAATTCTTTCATTATAAATCATTAGAGCTGAACAATGACAGATAACATTTTGCTTATACATAACTGGTCTTTACAACCCTGTGTCAGGATTACAGCCTAGTTTTTCGCAGCCCTCATATTGTGTGGGTAAATTTTTATCCATGAGTATCGGGACCTACAGTTTAATGTCGACTCCGAACGACAGACTTGGGAAGCTTTTTCATGGCAATGAGTTACTCTTAGAGCTTTTGCCAGAAGTCTGCTAGAAGTTAGTCGTCGAACGAAATATATTTTTTTAATATATATTTGTTTCAAGATGTCAAACCCGGGGCTTGAACCGGAACTCTCGTCTTAGTAAGCCAATACATTAACAACTAGACCACGGCGACTACGATGTTACTAGATAGATCGGTAGATTTTTATTTTTTTCCTTTGACATTCCAATTGCGAAGCATGCCTGTGACAAGTTCAAAGCTTCATAACTATATAATATAACTTTTATTCTTTTCATTTAAGGTGCCCACACACTATTGATTTGTGACTATGATTTGTTGTGTTCGACGTCTTTTTACATGTTAATGGGGCTGTATGACAACAAATCACAAAAATTTGAAATTTTTCAATTTATTGTGATTTGTAACAAAGTGTATGGGGTTGTGCGCGAACATTTGAAAAAATTTTTAAATTAGTTCACAATAAAACGCCAAAATATTCATATTAAAATATTAAAATAAAAATACGAAAAGTGAAAATATTTTTTGTGGTGGCGGAGATGGCTAGCAACCAATTTTTTGTAGAATTCATTGAAATTTTACAAAATGAAAATGCCATTTAGAAAAGTAAAAGTGATGTCATGTTGTTGACGTTTAAACTTTTTGTGATTTTTTATAGTGTGTGGAGAAATAACAACCGAACAAATCAAAGTCACAAATCACTAGTGTGTGGCCACCTTTAAGCAATCATTTATTGAATTTTTATTTGTAAAATAATTTAATTAAAGTTAAATTTTCCTTATCAAGTAACATTTAATTTAAAGCTTATTGTTCTATCACATTAAATATCTGCACAAGAAAACTTTCCGATAGTGTAGAAAAAAATAAGCATTAAATCATAATATTTTCAATATCCCAAAAGCCTTCAAAAGTTAATTCTCTAATGTGTAATTAGTATTACTTAAGTTTTATCCAAGTCATAAAGTATGCATTACACTTACTTTTTATACTTTTTATATACACATCTTCAGGAGTACATACATACATATTTATATTTTCTAATACTGAAATATGAAAAATAAAAAATAAAGTTTATTGTATCACTTTTGCACTTGCTAGTTAAAGTAAGAAGCTGAAAAGTGTAAAAAGTCAAGAATTTCACACAAACTTTTAAACAGAAATATTGTGGGAATGAGCAAACATGTGGAAATAGTTTTTCTTAAATTGAAGATTTTAGAAGTTTCTGTTTTCTAGAAAACTGTTGTGCTAAATTAGTTTACTGGTAGCTTTGAATATTAAACCGTATAACCAGTTATTAAAATTTCATTTTAGAGAGGGAAAATATTGTATAACTATATTGTGTCTAGCGTACCCAAGGAAAAAGAGTTTTAAGAATATAAATGTTTTAAGAATATAATGTTTCCATCATGACGAGATTTACTTTAATGGGGGTGGAAATATTTTTTCCTTAAGACCTTGCTATCAGCTATTCTCTTCCGGAATACCAAAAATGTTAATTCAGTATTATAGAATTTTAATGCAATATTGATGGAGTACAACATGTTTTAGACAATGGAGATTTATTTTCTTACTCAATAAGCTGGCCACACAAACCCGTTACATTGTTCCCACCTGCTCTAGTACTAGTCTTTAGTCGCTTCTGCTTAACGCGCGCCTTCTATAGTTGGTCACACCAATCGATGACAGGGCCTCATCAACATTGTCCTTCCTACGAAAACATTGTCGCTTTCTAGACCGACGTGCAGTGATCTTCGCATCGAACACTTTTCTCGCCGGAGCAGTATATTATATACGATCCAGCATAATGCTGGATGTTAATGCGCTGCACAACGACCAAATCGCCGAAAAGCTCATAATGCTCATAATTAATTCTAAGGCAAAACTCATCACAATGACTTAGTGGACCAATAATTTTACGAAGGACTTTTCTCTCAAACACTCTTGATTGTTAATTTCGTCACACGAGAGAGTTTTCCGTTACTTAACTGCCTATCCAGACCGTAGTAGCTCATGTTGCACAGTTTGATTCTTCGCTTGAGCTCCAGTCTGACATCATTCTTGCTGGAAATGCCGGCTATAACCTGGGAGCCAATAAGTTTAACGTCATTTACCGCTAGACCATTCAATAGCATTAAAGGCGGTGGTGACATTTGGTTTGGTAAGCCCAATGATGTATATGTCGTCTGTATAGGCAGTGAGCTGAAAACTTTTGTTAAAAATATCCACCTTACGCAGAACACTCTTCATGACGAAAATGAAGAGGTCTCAGGATAAAGGATCAGCTTGTATGAAACCTCGAATAGTAATAAAAGGCTGACAGAAATCTTATCCTACCTTGACGGAGCTCAACGTTATTCTACACAGACTTATCACCTTTGAAGTGATAGCAATCTTAGACCTTGCAGCATATACCGATCCCTTATTCGTTTAGCAAACTCTGCCTTATAGTCAAAAAAGGTGGTGTGTGTCGACTTGATCTTAATGGGTCTTCTCCAATATTTTGAGCAGCGTGAATATCTGGTCAGTGCTCGACAGGTCTGAAGTCGCACTAATAAGGTTCAGTCAATGAGGTGGCGGAATGATTTATTTGTTCACACTGAACGCTAATAAGAATCTTATATACGATGGGGATATTTGGTGCATACCGTGGGGTCTCCCTTTTTTAGACTGGCACTAAGGTTACAATCATTGGGCATACATTCCTTCAGCCATATTCTTCAAATTAGCATGCAACTAATAAGCTCATCGCCTCCATACTTGGAGATTTCAGTGGGCAGACTGTTAGTGCCAGCCGCTTTGTTGCATTTCAGTCGTCATATAGCAACATTGACCTAATCTAAACATCGTCATCATTGATAGCAATTTTTGTTGTCATCGCCTTGCAGAAAATTAAAATTTACTATAACATTACTTGACAATTATTAAGCAGTGATGGAATGTTAATATGTTGTTAATATTATGTTTAAAATATACTTCCTTAGGGCTGAAATTCTTCTTTGATTTTCAAAATTCTTAAGAAATCAATAGAGGTGTTAAAATAATTATTAGGTGTTACTAAATATAACTGAGGATGAGACTTTTCACTTAAATGTGAATAAAAACAATACGTGCTCATCGATTTGTAGAAGATGACAAACTACAAATATCGTACGTAATGTTGTTGGTAATTTCCATATCAAAAACGACTACAACAAGTACGACAATTTTTCCTATGTTTCCGAAATGTCGTATCAATACACCATAGTTGGAAAACTTTTTTTTTAGTTTTTTTTATTTAGCTATAATCTACAACAATATAACATTTTGTGAATTGGGTAATTGTGTATTTTATTGACAATACAATTGTTTTTCAGAAACTTTAAATTAATAATTTTTTATCATTTCCTCAATTTTAGAGAAGAAAGAATTTTAAAATTTTTAATGTTGTTTTTTCTTTTATTTATATTAGATTCTTTGCAACTATGAAACTATAGGGCATAGAAAAAAAAAAAAAAAACTCTTTGATTATTTAAACCTAATGCTGTGCTGCATACTCTTCCGTCTTATTTCTTTAAAACCGATATTCTCTCGGCTTGTAATAAAATGAAGGAATGTAGTTGCCTAGCTAAGTTGATATAGCTTACCATGTCCATTACAGACCTAAAGTTTGTTTAAGACATTAAACTGACAGTGTTGAGCCTCTTTCACAGTCTACGTTGAGATCAACTTTTACTGTAAACAAACAAAACTTAAACCAACTTTAAGCAAAAGCCTATAATAAGATGGCGTTTTATAACTAGTAAGTAAACCATTAGTCGACAATGACCAGTGCTTTTATTATCCCTTGTCAGTCTTGTTTTTTGTTTGTTCCTTGTGTACACTTCCTATAGATGTAATAACATATACTTATATAAACGATGTAATAACCAAACAGATCATTATTGTCATCATCATCATTTATATCGTTTAGTTGCTAGCAGTATAGCTCCTTATCTCAGCATGCATAAGGAATATTGTTTAAGAAAATAAGAAATCACTACAACAGCACAAACAACAACAACAATTATATAAACAATAAGTTTTTTTTTGTGAAAAAAAAAACTGAAACAAAAACTTTTATCTATAATATAAACCTTGCAGCAGGTTATTGTGGTTTCGCAGCTTGAAACTTTTGAAAATTAGAACTTTTTTTACGCATTAAACTATGCATGTTGGTGTTTAGAATATTACAGCCACATAATAAGAGTAAAGAAAACTAAGTTCCATATGTGAAAATATCAAATAATAAAATTTAAAAAAAAAATGTAGTTACAAAAAATGTAAACTTAAAAAAAAGGAAAAATCAACAACTAAAACAAAGGAAAGAATTAACAACCTTAATTTTTTAGTTAAATAAGTAAAATACCAATGAAATTGAACAAAGATGAATTTTGAAACATGAAAGAAATTCCAAATCAAACATTTTAAATTTTTATTCCATCACATTTAAAAGTCGCTGTGGTCTAGTGGTTAGTTTGTTGGCTTACTAAGACGATAGCGCTGGGTTCAATCTCAGCACTGATATCTCGAATAGAAGAAATATGAAAAAATTGCTTCTTTTGACGACTTCCTCTCTTCTGGCTAAAGCTCTTAGAGTAATGGATTGCCATAAAGAAGCTTCTCAAATCAATAGTTGGTAGCCAACTTTAAACTCCAGGGGGTCAATTCTTGTTCTGTGGAACGGTGAAATGAAAAGTTTTTTCACTATTACACAGCGTTTTTGATTCTTGTTTTGTGCAAAACTTAAAAGATACACATCATTTTTTCATGTAACAACAAGTGGAATGAAACAAAATATTTTCACAGTTTCTCAAGGGTGCTGATTAGTGTTTTGTGTAACTATGAAATTAACTGTCAAAATTGTTTCATATGTGTAACAAGTTTGCACAGAAAATGTTTATGTGGAAAAATAACATAGAGAGAAAAAACCAACAAAAGGAAAGCGTGATAGCAAAAAAAAAAGAATATTTAATAAAATCGAATAAAATAATTGCACCCATAATATTTTTATTTTAATATAGTATTTAATAATCGTATATTTATATCAAAAACCAAAACAAATATGGCGTCACATTGGTGTTTTTTTTTTGTACTAGAACACAGAGCCAAATAAATATAGTTGACGGTGGTAGTGGCGAAACCGGCAGCACAAAAAATCAATCAGCGATAGTTGCAATTATTTTTAATATAAATTTTGTATCCAGCAAAAATCTGATTAATTTTTTTTAACAGAAAAAACAGTACAAAACATATCTTATCAATTTATATATATGGTAACAATTAGATGAACAAATATACAAATGCTATGTATGCAACTGCGGTTGATAAAATAAACATATGTATATGTACAAACACAAACATACATATTTCATATTGAAAGAGATTGTCATACATACAACTACAAACTTTAAAAAAAAATTGTTTCAAAACGAACTTAAGTATGTACATACATATGTAGAGGGTGTCAGCCAGTTCATATTTCTCCATAATAAATTTCCCACGTCTCTACTTCACGATTGCCAAATATGAACTCTCAAGATTAATCTTTACCAAAATGGCGGCAAAACAAAGTCGAATACCTTCCCGGCGGACGCTCTGTTGTATATGTTTATGCAACACAAAGTCATTTAAATTTTTCTTGTATGTACATATACATATACATTTAGGTAAATACTTTGAGTACCACGAGCGAATAGCAACAATTATCGCAACTTTTTTATGAATAAGTTCTTAATGTGCGACTATACTTTTAGGTACATAAAAATAGTCCCTTAATTTCATGTACGCTAATAAATTAGTGCAGGCAAAAAAGTCCACATTACAAGTCGGTGTTGATTTAATTTATTTTTCGGTTTGAAATTGATATACATAAACGCATGTATTTGCGAATGTGTAAAATTGAAAGTGGTATCACTGAAATATATATTTCTTTGTTACATTATTATCATTTTATTAATATCTGAAAACAGTATCAGTAAAATTCGAAGCAGTTAACAAAAATATATGGCGGGTAAGCCGCTTCCTTAAATCGGTTGGCTTCGTACTCTTGCTTTGACATTTTTTATAAAATTTCAATAACATACAAGCAAAAGTTTCACGACTACGGTTGGAATGAAACAGTTTTTTCATAACATGCACCAGAATCGCAAATAGTGTAATTGTGATATGATAATGCGAAAAGTGCTCATGAAAACGAAAATAATAAAAAACTTTTCGTTTCACTGTTTCACAGAACCAGAATTGACCACCAGGTTTCGGTACTCTTGGGAAAATACTAACACACACACAACGTGAGTGCTGCGAGAAGCTATGCCGTAACCCTGACACAGCCATACACTTTTTTTTCTATTAAAGTATTACATTTTAAATTCCAAATAAAAACTAGCAAAAGAAAAATAAGTTACACATTGAAATTAAATTAACCAATTTTGGTAAAACATAACCAAAACGACAATTCGGATTATATTTAATAATTTTTAACAATACCGAATTATGTATAACTCATACGCTCAGTATCGTAAATACAATAGAAGCAAAAAAGTATGCAGCAGTTCGTTGTAATAAACTAGTACGTATGACTGATATTTAAGACTCGCAAATTTACACAAGAGTAGGAAAATAAAAAAACGAAAAGTTTGATCTCATTTTGTTTTGTTCTTTACAATGAGTAAAACAAAAACAAAACAAAAACAGTGAGAACGACTGTCCCATTTAGTTTTGTAGATTGTTTTTGTTCTGAGCACTACAAATACACTAACTCAAATGTGCGTAGGTAGAAAAAAAATGAATGAGAAGAAAAAGAAAAAAAGAAGAGAAAAAAGAGCAAATTATATGAATGTAATGGAATAACAAAGCAAGCACAAGAGCGAAAAGCGAATTGTTTCGTTTGCGCTCTTTTTCATGTAGAAAGTATTTGTTTTGGTTTTGCTCATGTACAATACGATTGAAAAAAAATTTGAAAAGTTTATGAGTTTGTGGTAACGTTTGCGAAATGTTTTGTTTGTTTGCCCACACTAATTTAAATGTTAATCTTAATAATTTAATTTTTTTTAATATATTCATAGATGTATATGGGCAATTTCAAAAATTATCGACATTTTGATATTTTTTTTCAATTTTTTTTTTTTGGATGACACGAATGACGCTTTGGTCACGTGAAGGGTGATATTTTAGCATACCAAAACAGTTCGCGTTAATCATTTATTGCAAACGGCGCGAAAGTTATGGAGGTTTTAAGTTAAAAATTCTTTAAAAAAATTTTATGTTAAATTTATTGGTTTATTTTAATAAATGTTGTATGGATGCATGAAACTCATCTCAAATTCATCAGTGCAGTCCAAATTCATCAATGCACTGATTAAATACATAAAAAAATCAATTATAATTAAAATTCCTTAACATTAAAAAACGGGAATTTTTGCAAAAATATGAATGTTTCACCGATTGTTATAATATATGTTTATATAACGCATAACTAATTTACAGAAAAACAATGTTTCAACTTGCAAATTTAAAAAATAAAAAAATTATATAAGAATTATTTTTGAGGTTAGGATTTTTTTTTTTTTAACTGTAAAATTTAAAATCATGAAAATTTTTTAATGCCTATTCGGTTTTATTATTCGGTTTAAAAAAACCTTTCATTTGGTGTCAATCTATACATAAATGCAGATGTCACAAAGCAAAATGTGTTTGAAGAAAAATGCCGCTATACCTGCTAAATATGGACCGAATTCAACCGTATTTATATATGATCTTTAGCTCACAGCCGCACTTCATTTCCAATACTTTACATTGATTTTAAACCACGGATTAATTAAAAAAAACGCGAAACAAAATCATGAAATTTCGCAAAAGTTTTATTTTCTTTATAAAATTTTTGCGTTTCAAAATATTTTAACGCCTTTCTGACGTTGAGGTTTCATTTATTAAGAAGTTTAGATCACGCAATACATAAACCAGTTTTAAATATGTTTGCAAATGTCAGGCGCGAAAAACTGTCATTTTTGACAAATTTACGCCAATTCTATAAAGTTTGAGGTCATCGTTCTCAGCAACTAGCAGCCTGACATCGATGTGATATGGCGCAAATTTTAGCAAATTACACCATCTATTAAATACTGTTGACGAAATGCAATTTTCTTGAACGGCGCAAAAACGCTATAGAAAAACTGCGAAAATTAAAAAAAACTGCGAAATTTAAAACTAAAAGTAGAAAAGTGATGAAATATGAAAAAACTCTTGTAAATTTCGAGCCTTTTTTTAAGTTTTTCGATATTTGAGTGCCCATAACTTTTAAAAATAAAGAACTGATGGTCTGAAATTTTGAATTTCCCAGTTTTCTAGTGTGGCCTACCATTCCGTTTTGACCGTTTTGGTCAATTCGAAAAACTGGAGAAATAATAAGCATCTGAACTCAGTTTCAACAAATGTTGAAAATTATTGAAATTGCCGATATATACTTTTTAATAATAAGACGTCTAGGTGAGTGTCATACTGTTTAGAGAGCTCACATACAGCTTAAGTTTAAATTCAAGTAAAGGTGAAAAATTGAAGAATACAAATTTGCGGTTCTTCCACATTTTGATTAAAAAAATAAAGTGGTTACCCCTCCCCTAAAGAAGTCCATCCATAGGAAACCAACTGCTGACATTCTACTCTCTTCCACATTTTACAAGCCATCTAAAAACGAATGATCTGGAGAAAAAGTACCAACTACAAGTGGAAAGATAACAGCTACTGTAGCGAATGAGCTCAACATGCAGCGACAGATGGGGCAAATTCTGTCGATCATTTAAGAGTGAACGTATGACACTGGCCTTTAAGTGGTATAGTGGTTAGAGCGCGTGCAAAGAAACTCAAATAACCGAGGTTCAAATCGCAGCCAAGGAGAAAAATAAAAATAAATTTGGGGTTTTTCAAAAATTATAATTAAAATAAAAAGGTTCCCCCTCCCCCCACCCAAGAAGTCCATATTCATGAAACCGCTCCCTGACGTTTTCAGTCTATTCCACCAAGAAAACGAATGATCAGGAGCACAGCGCCACCTTCTGGGAAGATAACAGCTAACCAACATAAAAAAGATGCTCACCACTCACATTCAACATGCTGATGGGGCAATTGCTACTGATCATTCATTCATTGATCAAATTTACAGCAATTTGTCCCATTGACATAAGCCGCTTAACATCACATCTTCACATCTATTTATTTCTATATATTTAACATTGCAATACACTGTACTGCATTTAGTAGTGGTTTACTCCTAAGTATTGGACTTAAATAAAAAAAAAAATCTACCAATTCTAATACAATGCACGCATAGGTACGTAGTAGAGTTTACTCTCTTGACTAGTGGTCTCAGAGAAACTGAAGATTTTAAATTATTTATAATGAATATAACTATTTCTAAATATTTAGAATTTATAACACTAATAATATAAATAAGTAATTTTCAGAAATATATACGAGAGAAGCGTTTCTATATTAATACGCTACAAATTTCGTACTTGATGATTATACTTAAAAATTTTAGTGAGACCTTAAAATAAAGAAATTTGATACCAACTTATGCCACTAAATATCTTTATTTTAATTTTACTTAAATTCAAGATTTTCTAAAGTTTTAATGAATAGGTTGCAAAGTATTCAAATTATTAAAATATTATATAGAACAAACTTCTCAAGTTGTCGTTCGGAGTCGACTTTAAACTATTGGTCCCTGAACTGATGGACCAAAATTAACATACACAAAATGTTTACCTCGAGAATCTAGACAGTAATCCGGAAACATAATTGTAATTAAAAATTATGTATGTATACATACGTATAAGCGAAGTTATATATAGGTATGTATTATTTCTTTTATAGCATTTTATTTAATTTAATATTTTTGTATTCCTATAAAAGAGAACTTCCCTGCTATGAAGCCTATTTAAATTTACTACTATTTCTCATCTCACATGGTAGATTCTATTTATAACTGTTTGTTTATAAAAAAAAAATTTAAAAAACATACTTATTATAATTAAACTGAATACTAGAGAATTAACGAAGATAATGATAATTATCACAATATAATTCAAATTGTATTAAATTATTAATTTTATTTCCATGAGAACGAGCTCAACTAAAAGCAACGAAACTATTTTATTTTAAAATAGAAAGGAAATTTAAAGATCTTTGCTTTACAAAATGTTTTACACACAAACAATAAAGTTTCAGTTGTTGTAGTTCTTAGTTGTCCTTAAGCAAATTCAAATAAAATAAAATTGTACTCATTATAAAATGAAGCAATAAGAAATGCTTTAAATTGCTCAGAATCAAGAAAAAAATTAAAATATAAAAAATTAATGTTTTTGTAAGTTACGAAAGCGGGCACACAATCACTTTACCATGTACAAAGATTTGAAATTTTAACAAATGAATATCTTTCTCCTGTGTCTACAAATACAATGAACAAAATATCTTTTAGATATGCAGTGACATTAACAACTTAGCATTGAAACAAATGACAGCTTGTGGTGTTATGCAATTCAACGTCAACTCTTACTTAAATTACTCTGGCAGCAAAGGAATGAGTTTTGAGGAACAATAATAAAAATGGCAAAAAATATTGCACTTTACTCCTTGGGATATTAATGCCGTTTAAACTATTTTAAAAGTACTTTAAGCTGTTTTTACTAACGTTATCAATATTCTGCACTAGAGCCCACTACCCACTAAAAGCATTCACGTTAAATTCTATCCTCCATACCACTATAATATCATGATAAAAAATACTACATTTGTAAGTTGATGCCGCTTTTCTATTATTATATCCTGCACTACCATATTCCAAAGATATGCCGGGTTTTTGATTCAGTTTGTTATTCATGAAATCCGTGGACTAGTTACATCAGTAGCTTTAAAAAAACTTTCGGAAACTTGTTCTAAAGTTTCCTGTTTATTTTTAAATTTAATAAAAGTTAAATAAAGGCATTAAGAAATTTGCAACAAGTGGGTTAGGTTACTAAGTGTAGCCTGAATTATTTTATACCAAAATACTTATTTGACTCCTAAAATTTACTTTTTACATAATTTTGATATTGATAAAAATGCACTTTTTAGGGAGAACTTTGCACTAACTTCGGCGCTATTTTAACTTTGCAAAAAGGTTTAAAAAAGAAAAGTTTTACAAAAGAGCATCGTGCATAAGAGGAGTGTGCGGATGCAACGTTGAACACCTAGATAATCGAATAATTTAAACCTCGCTACCTGAAGAAAGAAGCGGTTTTTAGGACTAAAAACTTTTATAGAATAAATTTCAAACAAAATTTTTAGGCATTTAGCGTAAGGAAAATGTTTCAAAGATTATTACTATGTATTTTATAAAGGGTGTTGATAGCAGCCGTGTTGGTTTATAATATGGTTTTTGTCATTTTGTTATTCGTGCTTTTCCACATTTTAAATGAGAGTAGAATAAACCGATGCAGTAAATGAAGTGCATGCCATATTAAATGAATTAAGTATTCAATCAAGTGTAACTATAAGAATTACATTGATAACATTTTATAACACAATGGTTTTGTGAAATAATGAAAAATAAAAAATAAAAAATATACTAAAGAGTTAAAGCTGTATGTATATACTATATGTGCATTTTGTTATGGTTTTATGTGAAAAATACATAGTTTTCAGAAACTATACTTTCATCAATTACTATTAAGTTAGTAGAGAATAACTTAGAAAATCCTAATAAAAAAGGAAGCATATATGGATAAGGTATTGTGTTATTAAAATAAAAATAAAAAAAAAAATAAAATAGAATTATATACGCATGTTAAAAATACATAAGAGATATTTTTACTAATTTTCTTTTAACAAAACTGACTGGAAGTTTACCCACAGCTTTAGAAGAACTCTTCAGTAAACTTTCACGATTTTGTCCGTGGATAACTTCCACCATTTAAAGTTATTAAAATGAGTTAATATTATGACTGTACACAAAAAGGTTTTTATTTTCAGTATTTAAAACGAAAAGTGTTATACTTGAAATATATTTTTATAATGTAATATATTTTATACGAATTAATTATACTGATAGGCGAAACTATCGGCTAGGCGATTATAGTTTAACATAAATTTTTATCATCAGGTTTTAAACACCAAGCGAACTATTATTGATATTTAAAATTTTTAATAGTTTGTACTTTTAAAATATTTGTATGTTAAACAATAATAAGCCAAAGACCATATAAATATATAAAAAATATTTCTAAAAGTTGAAATTGGTTGCTTTTCTTATATTGATTTTAACATTTTTATTTTTGATTTTTATATAGTTATTTTTTTAATGGTTCTCATTTAAAATGCCTTACAGGCACTTGCCCATGTTCCCTAAAATAGTACTTGAAAATAAGGGTTAGTTGAATTATGGACGTATACACTGCGAGCCAAGTGACTATATATGTTAACTCGGAGTCCTAGCTCCATTTTCTTATATTACCTACCTACGTTACAAGTTGAGACACTATAAAACGTTTAGAACACTGGCAAATTCATGTGAGTTAATATACGCTAAATCAGTAATAACTTCACAATTTGGGAGCAAATCTGATATTTTAAGTACAGAAGGATGGATCTTACTGATCAGCAAAATACACATTAACTGAATGTAAGGTCAAAATAGGCAAAACCTATTTGAGAGTATGAAGTATACTGTTAACACACAAGTCACCTGTTTCAGCATAATCGAATACAAGCTAAAATAAATTTGCAATCGTTATTCTATAGCACAATCCATAGTAGTTAATTTTTCTAAATGCATTTGATGCTTTTAAATTTCCTGTAGATTGTTGTCGCCTTAAATACGTCAATTCTGTTTGTTCTCTTATATATTTACGAAGCCGATGATTACTTGATGAAAAAATTTTTACGTTATCTATTTCGACAAAAAGACTTATTTAATTTAAGTAATTTTCAATTGTGGTGATTTGGTATATGAGATTGATTACATGAGATCATATTTGGCAAATCTATGATACATAAATACATAACTCGCCATTAAAACCCTGTGTTAGGATTACGACTTAGCTTCTCTCTGCACTGATGTTGGTTGTGGTAATTTTTATGCGTGAGTGCCGGGACCTAAAGTTTAAAGTCGACTCAGAACGAGTTCAAATCGAGTTCTTCCGGCCAGTGAATAAAGCCATCCAGACGTTTTTCGAGGCATGGCTCGTCTGATGGGTGATATCGTTTCAACTGTTGAGTAATTTCAACCTCGGTCGTTTTAGATTCAGAGCTCGATTTCACGTTCTTACTTTTTAAAGTGGCCACCAATGCTTCAGCTAACGCAAGTCGAAAACTTAGTTAAATAGTGAGTATCTTCTAGTAGTGTATCAATTTTCCGACAAGCCTTTCGACACTCCATTCAAGCGTTGCAGAATGCCGATTCTATAAAATGTACGACTATTTTTAATGGCCATTTTCGTATTTTGAAAAAGGTCCGATATGCTTCCATTAGTTGGTCGTAAATGTCCGCACCACCCATTGACTCATTCTATTGCTGGACTATATTTGGGCGTTGGAATGCTTTCTTTTTTGCACCAACGATTAATCATTCAAATCAAGGGCAATCAATTACTCTAAGAGCTTTTGCCAGAAGACTGCTGAGGGGTAGTCGCCGAAAGAAATAATTTTTTCATATTTCTTTTTTTCATGATGTCAGAGCTGAGATTGGAACCCGGCGCTATCGTTTTAGTAAGCCAACACACTAACCACTAGACAACGGAGACTACATTATTATCGTTCCCATCCAATAAAATCCTATTTGCAGAAGCTCACCCAGTAGTAGTAATGTTGGTAAAGTACTTGTCAAAAAATACTTTGAATTTTTTAGGTAATGTTTGTACAAGACGCAGGATGAATACAGAACCAAGTCTAATATTCTCTTCGGAAAGAGGCTTAGTCTTGCTTTGATAAATTTCGAAATAAAGAACTAGTTCATCTGGTGTGGTCAATACCTCATTTTTTAAAATAACACCTCTTGGTTTTATTGGAGCCTAACTCATTAAAAACTGCGGGACATAGTTTTTGTCCTCTTCTTATCAACATCGCTACTAAAATTAAGCGCATTCGAATCTTCCAGCTCTGCTAAAATGCCATCATCGGTAAGAACTTCTAATAATAAAAATTGAAAAAAAGCAAGATTTTTGAGACATCAGACCTGATACGCACAATTGATGCACTTGTTACTCTTTTTAGATAAAACGCATTTTTATTACCTTGTATGACTTTAATTGGTTTGAAACATTAAAGTTTATAATTTTTTTAATTAAAATCTGCCCACTTCACTACTTATTAGCCATTAGTACTTTCGTAATTGCAAACACAACTTACTCCTACGGCTCATTTTCACAAAACTGAAATCTGACGCAAGAATTTCGCAATAATTTAAATAACGGCACTGCAAATAGCGGAATAATGTCAGAAGCAAACATAAAGAACAATCAGCGCAATCGATGCACGCCGGTCTTTTTGATGTTGGTCAAATATAATGGAAAATAATGAGACCGTAACCCACCCGCACAATCGATGCATCACGGTCTGAAAGGGTTAATATGACTTTTCTATACAAAATTAATCTGTATTTCAACATTTTAGTTTCAGAGCATCAGTATACTTCACATGCACGGTGACTTTAGTCTGTTTAAAATCATTTAAATACTGTATAGTTTACAGTTTTCCTCTTTAATATTTTTTATAAAAAATATTTAAGAAATTTAACAAAACAATTAAACTTATTTTTATTTATTCAAGTCCTCTAAACAAAAATAAATATATTAGTTTTTTGCACTCTCAGCTAATTCATATGTAAAATATTTTTACATACTTAACAGCTTTGTTTGCAATATTCAAACAAAATGTTTAATTAAAATCTCACAAAAACCCATAGGTCTAATAATCTACGGACAGAGAAAAAGTACATTAATAGCAATTAACGCCAACTGTTAAAAGCGAGGCTAATCAACATCTATATAACTATACATACATACATAGTATACAGAAACACATACACATACATGTAGTCAAACAGAAACAACGAAAGTACCTACTTAGATAAAAAACCAAGCTATACTCTAGAACTCAGTTAATATACACGCAATGAACAAAAAAACACTTATACCTCCAGACTTGTATGTTTAGTTTCACACACATGCTTATACACGTATAAATGATTTTCCTCACAAATTGTTTATCTATTAGGCTTTTTGCACTTGTTTAAAAATTTACTGTTGGCCAAAAATACAGTGGCTAACAAAAACCTTAAAACATTAAAATCATTTAGAGAAAATTAAAATAAAAAAAAATTAAAACTTAATGTCAAAAACAGATGTTTGTAATTGAAGTAATAAGCAATTAAGTTTTCTATATAAGCATAACTACTTTACTTGACCAATGTGCTACGTATTTTATTGGCAAAAATTTCTATTTGATTAAAGAGTTTAGGATATATTACAGAAGATAACTGATATAAGAAGAAATAATTATTTTATACAAATTCCGGTTTGACAGTAAAACAATTCGTTTATAACAGTGAGCTCTATATATGTTGAAATATATATTAAACCTTTCGAGGCGGTCGGTACGAACTTATATATATAAATAGTGATTTTTTAGCTATTATCTTTTTGGCAACACTGGCTTAACAGCTGACTCAAGTCTATAATTTAACCATGAATCGTCTTACAAACGAACAACGCTTGCAAATTATTGAATTTTATTATCAAAATGCGAGCTCTGTTAAGAAAGTTCATCGCGCGCTTCTTCCATTTTATGGTCAGTTTAATCAACCTACTGAAGCGGCTATTCGGACTACTGTGACTTAATTTCGCACCAAATTTACATTGTTTGACATTAAACCACCAACACGCTTACGTAGAGTGCGAAATAAAGAAACTATCGTAGCTATATCGGCCAGTGTTAATGATGACCATCAATTATTGATTCGTTGCCGTTCGAGCACGTCTCAACGACGTGGAAAATTTTGCGGAAGGATTTAGGTGTGAAGCCTTTCAAAATACAGCTGGTGCAAGAATTGAAGCAACGTAGAATTGATTCAACGTAAAATTTTTAGTGAATGGGCTCTTGGAAAGTTGGCCGAAGATCCACTTTCTTATCGAAAAATTGTGTTCAGCGACGAAGCTCATGTTTGGCTCAATGGGTACGTACATAAGCAGAATTGTCGATTTTGGAGTGAAGACCAGCCAGAAGAATTGCAAGAGCTATCAATGCATCCAGAAAAAGGCCTGTGGCATCATTGGACAGTACTTCTTCAAAGATGATGCGAATCGTAACTGTAAATGGTGAGCGCTACCGTGAAATAGTATCCAACTTTTTTTGCCCAAAATGCCAGAGCTTGCATGACATGTGGTTCCAACAAGACGGTGTCGCATGCCACACAAACACGCGTAACAATGGACTAATTGAGAGGCGAGTTCGTTGAACATTTTGTTTCATAATTGGGCGCTTAGATCGTGCTATTTAACGCATTTAGAGTATTTTTTGTGGGGCTATGTTAAAGCTCATGTCTATACAGCCAAGCCCGCTTGGAAGAATGTAAAACAAAAACACTAAACTCTAACTAAAAAACATTGAGCATAAAAAATTAAAAAAATTACTTAAAGTAGTGCCAAAAGCACTTATTGACAACGCTATATGTCGGTGTTTGTTATAATTGTTTTCTCTGAATGTATGCGCAGATATGAGTGGAATAAAACAAAGTTGTTTCTTGGTCCACAAGGCGGTGTATTTTAAACGCTTTTGTTTGTGTTGAAATTTTTATAAAAACAATATTTTTTTACCTTTTTTATAGGTCACAATACTTTTTTTCTTTTTTTCAACTACTTCGTATTTAGCAATGAATTAATTCACTTAGGGCTGTGTTTATAATAAAAAGTTAGCAATTCCTTAGCATATAGGACAAAAAACTGGCAAGATTATCACCCGCTTTTTATTGATATTAATAAAACTTTCCATACCTTATATATGATAACCAGTCAAAAAATCCAAAAAATTAAAGAACTCGTACATTTGAGTAAGAGTTTTCACCTATAGGAATGACAAACCTAGTCAGTTCGTACAACGACCTGCTAACTTTTTAATATAAATATAAATAAGGCTGTAAATTTCTAAGAACTACTTTCTATTTCTCTTTGAGAAAAATTATAAACTTTTGTCTTCTTTTCAAAAAACAATACTACTACAGCTTTAATGTCCTTTCAACCTTTAACTTACTGTTAATTATTTTCGTCATCACTGTATATTCGTTAATATGTATCTGATGATTTTTTCCATTCCCTCACTTTGCAAACAGAATACTAAAGCTGTTACTGACTGGTAGTGTTAAACTCCCCAGATGTTAATTATCTTTTGTACAGCTTAAGCGTTCGTTGTTGATTCTACTTAATGCTACGTAGCGTTAGTCTTTTTTGACCTATATCGTTAAGTGGCAATATTAGCATATCTATTATAGAACTTTGATTAAATAGAAGAAAAAAAAAAAAGAAAAATCGAAGGTAGTTTTCGTTGTATATCCCACATATTGTTATACCGTTTTGCTTTTTAATCGCTTTACAAGTATGAGTGATAAATAGAACAGCAATAATAAACAAAAGAACATTACAGAGTAATGAATTTAAGGTTAAAGTGGAAAATTCTCTGGAAATAAAACATTAAACATAAACTTAAATATCCTCAAGGTATTGTTATATTTTAGCATTAATGTTCTTTAAAATTATAGCTCAATATGCTTGAAGGCTTGAATTAAGGGAACAGGAAAATGTTGTATATAAATTAAAATAAAATTTATAAAACAAGAAATGTACTTAAAATCATTAATTTGAAGTAAACTTTATTTTTAAATTCAAATATATATGTATGTGCAATGTAAAGTAACCTGAGGGTCAGTGCCCTATATTTGATGTTTGTGTACACAGCAAACCTATGAAAAGGAAAACCTAAAAAAAGTTGGTATTTAAAATAGATTGTGAAGATATATAAGTATGTATGTACGTTAAAGCAGAAGTGACAAAGAATGCAACGGTTTGTGAATATATTTTTTGGAATTCTTATGAGAATACTGTTTTTGATTGACAACAGACTTTGATAATAGAAAACGAAGTAAAACTATCAATATTTAATACCGCTTTCTTCACTTATTTAGGAAATATCGGCTCTGCTTCACTAATTTTGTCTTTTCATGCTTATTTGTTAACTTTTTTTTATTAATGAGGTCAGCAATCAGTGCATAACTCCAACTCTTACATACATTGTGCTGGACTGGGCTAGAAAAATATAAGGGGAAAAAGGATGTGGACCAATGATTTTAGCTTACTAATATCATTACTGATATCAGTTGGAAAAAAATAAAGGTCATACTTTAAGAATGCGAACTGCAAGAAAATTCAATTGCTGTTGATTGATTATTCAATGGCAAGTGTTACACTTTCGCCACTGAATTAGCCCAAGAAGCCCGAACATTAAAGTTTAAATTAGGGAAGGAATAAAATATTATATTGGTCAAAACCCTGCGATAATTCTAGGTTACTGCTCCACAAGTGCCTGGAATGGGAGACCCTGACAGCTGAGCCAGATAAGTCCTTGCACTGTTAACCTCTGCAGCATAACAAGGTGATTATCCCACGTAGAGGGGGAAAAGGTTTTTGTAGTAACAACTTTTTAAATTTTTTTGTTTTAATAAATTTTGTAATTTATTAAAAAACAATTTTTTTTTAAAAATTTAAAGTTTGAATTTTGGCCAAAAAAATGGGTAAAATGTTCATAGTGCAATGGTCGAATTATGCGTTTAAGTTTAGTAAAACATATTAAAAATCTATTAATATGCCGCAATTATTTTTTTCTTTTTAAGTACGGGTATTATCTTATATATTTATATAATCTAACTTGTAGATTATTAATATTACACATTTTAGTTCCTTTTAACTTCTGACACTACAAAAGCAAAAAAAAAAAACTTAGAGAAAACATACATATAAACACACAAACATGAATATTAAAATATATACTTTTAAATCATTCTTCTCTATTTGTCAAGTAGATTTTCATTAAAAGATACAAAAGCCTTCAACCAACACCTTTTAACATTCCTACAGAAGTTCTTCAAGTGGAGAAACTGAGTAAAACTAAAGTAAAACAACACAGTAAAGCATACTAAAAAAAAGGGAAAAGTTTCGACTACAGGTACTATTAAAACAAATGTTGCATAAACACTCGATATAGGAAATGTTTTCATTTTATTGTTGCAATCAAAAGAGCACTTTACCGATGTGATACAACGATATGTCAATGTTTTTGTAAGTATAATTGAAATTTCATTTAGAAGCGAAACAAAAAAACTAAAAGAATTAAAACAAAAATAAAAAAATATTAAACTGATATCGGTAGTGATTGAATAAAGTCATTATTGTTGAAGAAATACAGGAAGACAATATTAAAGTTACCATAACAAGTGATGATGAACAAAGAAAAGGATTACTGTTAAAAGTTTTGAGAAGTCTAAAGTAATGATAGGGAGTATATTTGTTTTATTACTATTTTAAAACTTTAGCGGTAATCACCCTTCGTAGCAAATGCAATTGCTAGTCTTACAAACAAGCAATCCTTGAATATATGCCTACATTTTTTATAGTTTGACATTATTTGTTACGTTTGGTACACTTCAAAGGACGTTTGGAACAAAGAGTGATTTCTGCTATTGTAATTATTATTGTAACACTGCTGTCTTATGAATACTTATGTATATAAGTGTATTGGAACTAGATTGTTAAGTATTTTAGAGTTTATTGTAAATTTTTGTAATATTTGAGCTGAATGACTCTAAAACGTTGTACACAGAATAGCTTTATAATTATTAAATACTATATAATAAATAAAATTATATTTTATGTAAATAAGAATGGAGAGAGTTCACCTTTTAAGTGATAATGTATATATGCACAGAAGTTGTTCTTACTCTTGTTCACGCTATAAACAAACAATTACTACTAGTGGTTTGTGTGTTGGCTTACTAAGACGATAGCTCAAGGTTCGAACCTCAGCTTTGACATCTTGAAAAAAAAAGAAATATAGAAAAATATATTCCTTTCTGTGACTACCTCTTAGCAATCTTCTGTGAAAAGCTCTGAGAGTAACTGATTACCAAGAAAAAGGCTTCGCAAATCTGTCATTCGGAATCTACTTTAAACTCTAGGTGCCGGTACTCACGGATTAAAATCGACATACACAACATGAGTGCTGAGAGAAGCTAGGCTCTAACTCTGAAACAGAGTGGCAATAACCAATTATGTATGTATATATGTAATCATTACTTTTGCTTAAGGAGTAAGTAATTACATTCTTACTTATGAACTGCATTGGTTTATGCATCATTATTTCTTGTTGTCGTATTATGGTGTGATTTTTAGTTAATATGAGGAGTATAAAGTACTCTAAAATATTTAAAGTTTTAGTTTCAATTAAAAATGGAACAGAAAAAAATTTTTAAAACTATCTTTGATGGTGGAGTATTTCAAAATACGAATTTAGAAACTTTAGATTTAACAGTTCTCAAGATTTAATTTGTATGGGAGGTACCACGCCCATTTTCTGACTAATGCGTTGCCTTGGCCATAAAGTTATTTAGATCGAACTCCAAAACTTCAACTTTGGCACTTGCTGTAAATTTACAAAAATTAGTATTTAGTCTGTATTAGAAGTAACAGGACCGGGACAAATTTTATTGACATTTGGAACGTAGATGTATTCAAACTGCCAAAAGTATGTATACATATATGGGTGTATACTTAATTATATTAAAATTACATTAAAAAAAGGCTCTATAAATTAAAAACATTAAAATATGAAAACCATGTACGAGTGTGTTACGAACCGCCGCGAGTTCTGGCAATGAGGTGTGACCCAGAGATCCTAACCTTTCTCCACCACCTCGTATTCGAACATAACAAACATTTTACGCTAAACACAAAAAAGAATTAACTCTAACAATCTTTCATTAAACTACCATCTGTGTAGTTCCATAGAACAGAGTGCAGACAACCCAACCGCGTCAATGCTGCATCCCCAAATTTTGCTTACTGTAACTAATATGCCGCCACAAGCCTCACGTTCACTGTTTTTGCTTACACAAAGCTTATGTATGTATATATATAAAAATTACATTGAACATAAAATTTTCGTTGAAAAATAATTAAAATAAACTGAATAAAAAGAAATACAACTCAATCTACAGCAGCAAAAGCTGCCAACATTAAAACTTTTTCTATTAATATTTGAAAAAGAAAGATACAACAGAACATAAATTCGATTTCTCAAAGAAAACAATGAAGATGTAACCCAGTTTCGACATAATTTTGTAACTCATCATGAATTTATCATTGCAAAAAAAATTTATATATTGTATTACTATTTCATATTGTGCTTTTAAGAATAGAAATATAAGAATACTTATAGACAAAAGATTTGAAAATTTATAAATTTATTATTATTTTTGAGAAAGTTTTTGTAAAAAGTTTATTTAGCACACAATAAGAAAAATTGGATCGTTGTTAATTAGTTTGTTTAAGAAAAATTTTTAATTGATTTAAGTTTGAGTAAAAAAACATTTATGACAAAAACTATATTCCTTGCAAGTCTTTTGTGTTCAATGTTTGTATTAAAAAAAATTATTCTATTAGATGATAGTGTCAGAACGATCTATTGAATCTTTACTGTATAATATATGAAATAAATTTCTCTTTTTCACTGTATATTGAAAACAACATACAGCAAAAACCAATAAAGTGTTTGGATATTACGGTTAGTTTGGATAGTGTGGACTTTTTTTTAGCGTTTTTTGTGACTACAATGTGAGAAATCACAAAACAGTTATATTCCCATTATATTATCGATTTTACATCGCTGGAGAATTTTTAGGAATTTGATATATGATATATATGTATTAGGGTGGGTCAATTTTTTTGCCTACTAAGCATATAGCAAGGTCGTAATCTACGAGAAATTCTAAGAACTTTTCCCAAAGAAACCATGGTTCTAAAATCAAAATCGAGCTTCCGGTTTTTTAAGAGAAAATTTGGTGTTTAGGTCATCCAAAAATAATGCTATTTTTTTGGAAGTATTCATTGCAATTGGTGAATAGTTGACCTGTAACGCAGGAAGAGGGCTTATTTTAAAGGAAATTTTCTCAGCTTTCCATATCTGTGCTCATTTATAGAAAATTGTTTACCCAAATAATGGTTTTGGAGGTTTATGTCGAAATAATAATAGTAAAACTGTTAAAAACCTAAAACTATTATTATTGTGACATAAACCTCCAAAACCATTATTTGGGTAAACAATTTTCTATAAATGAGCACAGATATAGAAAGGTGAGATAATTTCCTTTAAAATAAGACCTTTTCCAGCGTTACAGGTCAACTATTCACCAATTGCAATGAATACTTCCAAAAAAATAGCAATATTTTTGGATGACCTAAACACCAAATTTTCTCTTAAAAAACCGGAAGCTCGATTTTGATTTTAGAACCATGGTTTCTTTGGGAAAAGTTCTTAGAATTTCTCGTAGATTATGACCTTGCTATACGCTTTGTCAAGTTTTTCGGTCCCGAACAAATTGACCCACCCTAATATGTATATATATCGTTCCCTTACTTAAACATTAGTGTATAATTTATTTGCAATTTCGAGATAATGGAGTTTAAAATATCTATGTTATTAGACATGTGGGAAATCAGTAATATTTCAGAAAATCATAAATTTTTTTAAGTTGTGGACATTTCATTACAAGTGCTTTAACTGCAAATAAATGGGATTCAAAGTAGCATGACGTCACTTAGGCTATTTTTCTTGTTTTATAATATGTGTGAAAATCAATATACACTATATTATTTTCTATGGTATACACTATTTTATTCAAGTCATTTACCCCATTTATATTGTTAAAATATTGTGTATATCAATTTACTTAATTTTTCGATTGTATTTAGTTTTGAAATAATAAAAATAGTAAATAATAACAAAAAAAAAAAAAAAGTGTACTCTTTTTATACACTATTATTCTATGAAATTATATTCAGAGTGACAACCAATTAAAACATCTTACCTGATTGTACACAATTATTTATTTTATTTTTATTTATTTATTTAATAGATACACTGCATAACAAGACATAGTCTTATAATTGAAAAATTCAAACACGCAATTATACGTTACTATTTCTATTGGTCTTTGTGGAAAAAGAATTTCATCAAATTTTTACTACATTTAGAATCAGTTATGTAGATTCTTATTATAAAATAAAAAATAATAGTGTACATATGCGTATACACTATTGTTTCATTGAGCCCGTAGGGTCCAAATGGACCGGCATATAAGGCTCCATCCTGAAGTAATGTCATAAATTGACGGTCCCAGGATGGAGCCTGGTGATACAGAGAGGGGTTTTAGCCGGAACGCAATAACTGCGTGGAATCCGGCACGACGGGTGGCAAAAACTACCTAAGTGCGTAAATGCGTTTCCCCTCTCACAAAAAAAAAAAAAAAAATTGTTTCATTGAGTGGACGATATAATCTCCCTACCCAGCAGAAAATAGTTCTTACCAGTAAGTTATTTGGTAAGGGAGAAATTGTAAACAATCACTTACTCGTGCCTATGAATAATGCATGACTTTTATATGAAAAGAGCCACTAAAATGCAATATAAATCAAATGTATTGCAACCGGTAAGCAAATATTATATAAAAATCAAAAATAATACTTTTTACTGTAGCAGATTTGGAAACTTTAATGTATAAAAAACAATATAGTGCTTCCATTATTGCTTCCAAATCCTAAAAGCTGTCTCTTGCTGCGTATTTGGTAAATTTGTTGCCTAAACGTACCTTAACAAATGTATAGCTTACGTAAACAATTTTATTTCGGAATATTTCAAAGCCCTTTAATTAGCTTAACGAAAAAATTCGAGGGGAATTGCTGAGTACATTAGACGAATTTCATTTTATAATAGAAAATTTCTACAAGAAACTATATAAATTTCCCGACCCTTGTTGAAAAAAAAAAAATTACAACTAATGTTGTTGATCAATTCTCAATTAAAATTCTAGTAATCAACACTGCATTGGTTTTCAATATTCGGCAAAACGGTTATTAAGCTAACCTTGCTGTAGAAATTTTGTTTCATCAGAAACGCTTTAATTAGATCAAATTTATAATTCAATTAAGAGTTTAGATTTTTTAATTAAAGGAGGAAATTATGTCCTTGGCGAAATAGTACACTTTGTGCTCTGTATATATTAGTTATAAATATCAACTAATTAGCTCACATTTTTTGCAGAAATCACATATTTTAATCATATTCTTTTCCTTTTCTATATGTGCATCTACTTGTAATCAGTTAGTCAAAGTGAAGTCAAACACAGCACATTCTATCATCACCATAATTTTTTGTAGTTGTCATCTTATTTAGATGAATCAGAATTCCATTTTATCTCCATCAGTCAATATCGATGACATGTACGTAGCCATGGTAGTTAGTTAGATTGCTATACAGTCTGAAAATTCGAGTTCGAATCCAAGTAACAGTGATAATTCTTATTGTTGTTATATAACTACTTTTCCAAAAAACCTCATGCCGGCATTAGCTGCATAGTCCACAATATCAGAAACACTTATACTACATACATACATACAAACATAATTGGCCATTACCACCCTGAGTCAGAATAACGGCCTAGGCTCTCGCAGATATGAGTTCTGTGTGTAAGAATTTGTATGAAGGAGTACCGGGACCTTAAGACTTGAGAAGCTTTTTCATGGAAATTAGTTGCTCTCAGAGCTTTTGCCAGAAGACTGTTAAGAGGTAGTCACCGAAAGAAATATTTGTTTTTCTATATTTCTTTCTTCCAAGATATCAGAGCTGAAGTTTGAACCCTAGACCATGGCGACTACTATACTATCTTGAGTTAATCGATTTCGCAATTTGATCATACATTTGATTATCATATTCATGATTGTATTTTTTTTTTCTTTTTTTTTTTTTTTTGTCTAAAAAGCAAAGCAACGTTTTTTTCTTGTATTTTTATATTTTTTTCTAAACTCGAAACTTCCACTATTATTTCCTTTTTATAATTTTGGTTTTCTTGGTAAATTCCGGCCATTCCTTGGATATCATTTACTAGCGTTTTGGTTGTAAGTTTTGATTCTTATTTTTTTATTATTCTTACTTGTTTTATTTCCGCTTTTCTTTATGATACATTTAATTTCTTATATCTTTTGCAGTTTTCTCATCGTTTGTCCAAAATCTCTATGTGAAGTGAATATAATGCAGCGGAAACCACATACATTTTGCCATCATAATAATAAAACTTGCTATACAACAGAGTAACAGTTGATGAAAAGTACAAATTTAAGCAATACAATTTTATTATATGTAACTAAACATAAATGTAATCCTTAAAAAAAAGATTAATAAATAAATAAATTTTTAAAGAAGTTTTTAATTATTTGTTGAAATACACATTTTGATGTTTGATTCAGTAATACAAAGAAACTTTATTAAGTATTGCAACCACATTTCATGACTTGTTTTTTTTTTTTTTTTTTTTAAGACCAATACTCAGGGGTAAACCCCTACTCATGCAGTGTGCATTGTATTGGAATGTGAAGATGGTTGATAGGTTTTTTTTTTTTTTTTTTTTTTTTTTTTTTTTTATAGATGTTTATATATTTTTGCGCCTTTTTTATTGTTGATGAAACAAGTTGGTGTAAATTTGTCCACTCAAGAGCCAGTGTTATACCTTCACCCTCGAATGTTCAAACAGCGACTGCCTCATCTGTCGGTGGATGTTTAATGTGAATGGTGAGCGTCTTCAGTAGATTAGCTGTTATCTTCCCAGAAGGTGGCGCTGTACTTCTGATCATTGGTTTCAGGTGGAATAGATTAGAAATGTCAGGGGGCGGTTTCTTGCAGATGGTCTTGCTGGAGGGGGGGGGGGGGAACCTCTTATTTTATTTAAATTTAATTTTTAATTTAAATTGTAATTTTAGAAAACCGCAAATATTTATTTTTATAATTTTGTCCTTCGCTGGAATTGAACCTTGGTCGTGTGAGTTTCTGTGCAAGCGCTCTACCAGTATGCCACGACCCCCCCCCCCCCCCTTTTATTTTACATATGTTTTGCATATTTTCACAAAGTAAAAGTTAATAAATATTAAATTCTTCTATTTATTATAAGCCAAAATAAAAAAATGTAACATAAACTACCATAGTTTGTATTTTTCTGCAAATCCTTTTCAGAATAGACGATTAATTCTTTATTAATTCCTGTATGTACAATATTTTTTATTTACAATAGTAGTCTTTCATATGCACAAGTTGATCTTTCTGTTGATCTTTAATAACCAATTATTTAAAGTTTAGGAAATCCCCATTTATTACCCTAAGAATCAAGCGGTTCGTAAGCTTGCAAACAGCACATAAGTTGCGATACATACTTATTTGTAATAAATATATACCAAAATAATCTTGTCAAAAATGTAATAAAATATATCCAATGAACATTCTGTAAACTTTTTTTATGTAAACATTGTACAGAATAAAGCATTTCTTTATATACTTTTGTTTGTTATTGTTTAATACCGTTTTATTAAAGTTTTTATATACATACTTAAGTATGTGCCTTAGATACACATATTAGTAGGACTTGTAACTTTTTTATGCCGGTAAGGCAGGGACCGCAAATAACAGTTATTGCTTAAAAATTAAACTAAAAAAATCATCGTATTAGAGTCGACAGACATATATGATGTTATATACCAAATTAATCGTCTTGGAGAGTTCTCACAGAATCTGTAGTGATCTTGCATAAGTGATCATTAATCAGATTTTAACTGTTACTTTTTGACGGAAAAATAAAAGTTTAGATGAAACCTTTAAAAAGAGAGTTTTATTTTTTCTTCATAAAATAAAACTTATTTTTGAGCTTTATTTTTCAGTCGGAAAATAACCGTTATTTTTCGAGTTTTATTTTTTAGATAAAAAATAAAACTCTATTTAGGAATAAAAAATAAAACTCTATTTAAGAGTTATATTTTTTCCGTCATAAAATAAAACTCTTTTTAATACAGATTTTATCTTTAATCTAATCCCGTTGCTTGTGGTATCTTTATTTTATTGTTTTTTATAGCTAAATACCTAAAATCTCAAGTTAAACGATTTTTAGGGTGGTTTGATATTAATAAAAGAGCAATCTTACACAACTAAAACCGATAATGGCCGGAACTTGCTAAAAATATTACAAATATTTGAATAGGAGGATGAAAGCGGGTTCGATGACTGCGTCTATTACGACGTTCTGCACGGAACAAAATATGATAGAAATGACATTTGTAATAGTTTGCAGACGATAATGTGTCAAATCAGGATTACGTGTAAAAAAAATTTTTCATAAAAACGAGTTTTATTTTATGACCGAAAAAATAGAGTTTTATTTTTCCGTCATAAAATAAAACTCTATTTATGAGAGTTTTTTTTAATTTTCATTTTTCCGTTGAAAAATAACTTTTTTTGCTGACCTTTTTTGGAAAAACTCTCAAAATAACCATTAAAAAATAAGTTTTTCGATATAACTTTTAACCGTTACAGTCCCTGCGGTAAGGTGATGGTTATTTTTTTTCTTTTTTGTATTCATATAACCACCCAGTACATTAATCTGATATAACTGCCCGTATCACGTAACTCAAATGTATTCTTCGTACTTTTTTCCACTTCCTCGTCATCGCAATCACTTGCAGCTTTTTTATGATTTTCTTTTGTTTTTCTTTTTTTTTTTGTTGAGACCAATATTCAGTGGTAAACCCCTACTAATGCTGTTCAGTTTATTGAAATTTTTTGGAAAGGACAGTACATTATTACAACAGAACAAAAGTATATTTTGATTTCTTATATTATTAAGCGCCTTAGGAATGATCACATTTAAAGCACAGTGTAATAATACCTTCACCCTTACATGATCAAAAGCAATTTCCCTATCGTTACATGTTGATTGTGGTGAGTGCCTTCGCTAAGTAAGTTTTGGCTGTTATCTGCTACTGTCAAATAGGTGTCGATTTTTTTCCTTATTATTCGTTTTTTGTAGTCAATGTTGAATAGAGTGATGTGTTAAGGAGCGGTTTCTATATAAAAAAAACCGCAAACTAAATTTTTAATTTTTCATCTTTGCTGGGATTTGAAATTGGGATGCTTGAGTTTTTGTGCGAGCGCTCTAACCACTATATGATGCACCCGCCCCCAGCAAATTGAATTTCTTTCTATATAACAAAATGCAATGAAGTGTTACAACTGGGAAAATAGCAGCTACCTACTTAATGAAGACGGTCATCACCACATAATCAACATCCAACTACAGAACTCTCCCTTCCACAAAATTTCAATACAATGCACAGCATGAGTAGCGGTTAACTCTTGAGTAGTGACCTCAATACAAAAAAAAAAATTACACAACGTTTGTAATGGTAAAGTTTGAAAATTTAGTTGTTATATCGTCGTGAGGGAGTTTATGTGCTCTATCCGCAATTTCATATTTTTTATATATATCGAGTTAATGATGCCTCTTTAGGTTTTCGACCCCAGATTTTTCAAATCTGCAATCCGTTTTCGGATATCTCGTCCAGTTTCGGAGATAAATAGCCGAAAATGGATTGCAGATTTTACAAATTTTGGAGTCAAAAACCTAAACTCGAGATATATGTATTAAATGGTGGATAGAACACATAAACTCCCGCACTACGATATCTAGTTCGACATCACAATGTGTCTCATAGATATTAAGGTCAAAAATTAAATAAATAAATTTAATGCATTTGAAGAAAAACTAAGGTTTTACGAAACAATAGCAGTTTTAATTGAAAAATTTCATGACTTAGACTGGAATTAAGAAACGAGTGAACACTTCTTATAAGTTTAGAGCAGCTTTCACAAAAATCTATTTGATATCGATATTACTTTGTTTCAAATATTTTCTCTCACACATCTTGATGGTTTGGCCCAAAAACCAAAAACTTAAAAAAAGACCAAAAAACTCATAGAAGATAATAAAACCAAGAAAAAAAATTTTACCATCATAATAAAGACATTTTGTTTCTGGAATCTGCTGTTGAAACGGAAATGTAACAAGTTGTAGCTTTTTGTTGTTCAATTGTATCAACTTGCATAAAGATTGTATTTTTTGGACATACATATGTATGTAAGTATGTGTGTTTGTGACTGGTTTCATTTTCTATGATTTTCTTTTTCCTTTAAAAATTGTAGTACATTTTTTTTACATTATTTTTATATTTTCCATTTGTAATAAAATTGTTTAAAATTTTGCGGAAATATAAACTTGATTGTTATTTTCACACAACATACATTTTATGTTTGTATAGTATACATCGTAATATAGTAATATATACTTATACACTTGGAAATGTATGTGAAAGGGAGTTTTTATGAAAATATTTATATACATAAACTCAAATCAAACATATATATATATTTATATATAACAAATATTATGTACTACTATGTTCTACAATTCTAAAAGCATTCATATTTATTTTTGAAAATAAATATTCATGTAAATTTTATAAAAAATATTAATATTTTATACTGCGACTATTTTAAAAATTAAAATGAAAATTTAAAAAAAAAAATTTTTTTTCTTTCACCCAGGCATTCTGCATATTAGGAAGCAAATAGGGCGCTCGTATGATAGATTACTCATATATTTTGAAAGCTTGTGCCATTAATTGCACTCGATGAAAACGAAATACCTAGCAACAAGGATGAAATTAGTCGAAACAAAAAGGAGTTTCCTATCCTATTTAATAATGCTTTACACATGTTGAATAAGCTAATCGTTAATATCGAATCTTAGTTTCTAGAAGGGCACCCTTATTGAGCGGACACTTTGGCTATTTCCCGTCAACTTGCTATAGAAAAACATTAAATTTAAGTATATAATAATAAATAAAAAATAAATAAAACAATATCATTTACATATATATATGTATAAAATTAACATGTTTCAAATATGTCTTTTTTTAATGATTTTTTTTTTTTTTTTTGGTTTTTAGTATATATCGCACAATAAACTTGAAACTATAAAAACACAAAAAGTTCAAAATGTTTAAGTAGCGAAAAAACAGATTTTTTTAATTTTAATTATACATTTGAAAAAAAATCATAGACACTCGTTACCAATATTATTGCTAATTTGAAGCCGTTTATAAAAAAAATCAGTTTCGAAATGTATTGCTTGTGACAGTTTTTTGTTTAGCTTACGAAATGCATTTATAATACATACTAATTATATTTAAAGCTTCACATATTCCGTATTATACGCATAATCGTTTTTGAACGAAATTAAAAGCAATATTTTAAACGTTTTTATAGGTCTTTAAATAATAAATTTTATATTACATTTATTTTAGCACATATTTCTTCTTCGTGTTTTTATAAGAGTTACTACCGTTACATGCTATTTCATACTCATTCTGCACCAAAAGCTAATGTTATTATTTTAGGTCTAAAATTATTTTGTCGAAATTTATGGTGCTAGAGAGTCTTTGTTTTATTATTTTAATGCGTTAAATAAAACATAAAAAATATTTCCAAATAATTATAGAAATATAAAAATACAAATTTGCTGACAATTTTATGCGATTATTTATGTAAAAACTGTTAAATACAAAAAAGAAAAACATATATACATACATATTTGTACATACATATGTATATAAATATATTTCATATAAATATATATTAGGGTTGGCCAAATCGTATAAATGCAGAAAAATGAATTCTAGAAGAAATACTTAGAAATATTCGTAAGTATCATAGAGATATGAAAACACATCTAGTCCTTAAACGTACACATGTATGTAAAACTTTTTGATGTTTTAATTAATACATTTTGTTTTGGTAAATTCCACAATATAATAACAACGTCAATCTGCTGTATGTTGATTCTTCACCCCCCATAAGGAGTTCATTTGAAGACAGTACAACAAGGGAAAAATACGATACCTAAATATTTACAAAACATTGCCGATCATCAATAAACTTAACAACCAGATAGTTAAGATCTGTCACATTTTCCTATTTCATCACATACAGAATTTGAAGCTGAAGTTTCTTGTGAAAAACCATTTACCATACCAACTTTTCTGCAAAGAAAACGTTTCATTAAAAAACACAATGACGTACATTTTGCTATGATATACGACAGTTTGCGATATTGTTGCTTTGTGTTTGGCTATGGTTCTAGTTTGGCTATGGTTCAGCATGAAAGGTTTACATTTAATAATGAAAATATTTGTAACTAACGTATCCAAAGAAAACTAGATAGATTTCATTTTATATTCTATTCAAAAATAAAAAACACTTCACTTCTGTAGTAATAATAAAAGGCCAAGAGAAGTTGAAAAGTCAGAATCGCTTTTTTTAATGCAGAACATTGTGCTGGTCTCAAAATAGGCGGCGAAATGGGAAAAAGGATTTGGACCTTTGATTTGAACTTACTAATATCATATCTAATATCACTTCGAAACAAAACAAGGGTCATACTTTAAAATGCGTACAATCGTCACTGTGATACCTTCTCCACTTAATAATGCAACAGCAATCAACTCTAAGCAGTTCGCACAGTAAAGTTTAATTTAGGGAAAGAATAAAATGTCACAATGATGTTGTTCTCCCTTATCCAGTTCCCTGGCAGTGAGCTATTGCTCTCCGCCAGCTTAACCAGTTGAGACCTTGTAGTGTAAGCCTCTACTCTACGACAAGGTTATTTTTCACGTAGAGTACCAAAGTTAAATTGTATACAAAATTTAGATTTTTTTGCAGTGAAAATAATGTCCGTGAAGAAAATAATGTCCGTGAAGGAATAGTACACAAGCCAAACTGAACATGAACGTCCTTGAAACAGGACGTTAAAGAATCGAGGGATAAAATTTTAAAAATAATCAAAAGTAGTGTTAAAATATAAGAAAAAAAATAATTGTTATTATTATATATTTCTTCGAATTAAATTCGAATATTTATAACCACTATATTAATATGTATAACACAAAGAACTCTGATGAGAAAGCAATTATTTGTTTTTTCTTGCAAAATTTAGATCGATATGCGCAGGTTAGGATTTCATCGCAAATACCTTGTTTTTTTTTAATATTTTCCTTGAAGTTTTAAAAAAACAATTGGCTCACCCTAATAATAATTATTATATTTGTCATTACTATGTACTAAAGTAATAAAGAAAACAATACAAAAATGAATCAGACGGACATATATAAAACACATTTTCTAAATGATTTAATAAGAATTTATTCGTATTGAAACGTGCTGTATATAGAGGAATATGCGCAAAAAGCCTGAATACCAAACAAATAAATGGATTTAATTTAATGTTTTGAGGGTTGAACTTTAGCACAAACTTCATATAAATTATATGAAAATATATGTATATTTGTAAGTTAAATATTTGTTTATAAGTTTATTTAGCAGGAATTTTATTTTCTAAATTGTTAATCAAAAACTTTTTAATTTTTTTAATTAAAAATTAAAAAGAAAAAAATATTTCTGTTTTACTATAAAAAGTTTTAATTGGATCAAAACTAAATTCTGTTAAATAAATTTAGATTGTTTAGATTGTAAAATGACATTTGAAGTGTAACTGAACATGTTTTCGACTCCAGCTCATCCGTCTTATCAGAGTTTTTTGTGATCTGTTCAGATTTATGGTAATCATCAACTATATAGCTCAAACTTTTCTCTATAAGTGGCATACTAGAATTATATTTTCTACATATGTACTCTGAAATTACTTAGTAGAAGTCTTCTTTATTCTATCCCACATTGCACTTTGTAATTGTCATCTGTTTTGCATTAATCAAAGCTACAACATTTCCATTTATCCCAAATCGACATCGACAACTACACCAAGATTTCGTAGCCAGAGGAATGCGACAATCAACTTTGGTTGCAGAATGATTTAGAAATCCAATTTTTTTTTTCTCTTTTGATTAAAAACTCTTTATTCGAATTTCCAGATTATTTAATAGAAATAAAAAATATATAGATTTTAACAAGAGTGGGCAAACAAACAAAACCTTTCGCAAACGTTTCTACAAAGTCATAAACTTTTCAAATTTTTTTAATCGTATTGTACATGAGCAAAACGAAAACAAATACTTTATAAATCAGAAAGAAAGCAAATGAAACAATTCGCTTTTCGCTCCTGTGCTTGTGCTTGCTTTGTTATTCCGTTACATTCGAATAATTTGCTCTTTTTTCTTCTTCTTTTCTTTTTATTCTAATTCATTTTTTTCTACTTACTCACTTTTGAGTTAGTGTATATATAGTGCTCGCAAACAAATACAATATACAAAAATAAATGGGTTAATCGTTCTCTCTCTTTTTGTTATGCTTTTGTTTTACTCATTGTAAAGAGCAAAACAAAATGAGATCAAATGTTTCGTTTTGTTTATTTTCCTATTTTGATTTTAACATAAATTTCTTAAACTAATTTATAGCTTTAGTTTTTTATTATTATAACTCTTAATAATAAGGTTATATAATACTATAAAACCATTAACGATAATTGTTTCTATTAAAAAAGGCACATAAAAATTTAACTAGAATTGTGTTGAACAAAAAACAAAAAAAAAAATAAATTTGTCTTGAAACAAAAAAAAAAACAAATAAAATAAAGTATTGCTGCAAAAATTTTACTTTTTAATAAAATATTTTGTGAAATATTAATAAAGAAACCAAAATTAAAATAAAAAGTAAAATAAGAAAAATAAATAAACCTTTTTTGGGCAAGTTTATTTATAATATGTGATGCTAAACGCTGTTTAAATGATTATAAATTTGTTCTTCTTTTATGCAAATTTGTCATGAAAAATTTTATTTTTAATTTTAATAAATTTTTAATGTCTACGTATTAGATATGTATTGATACGAGTATTAAAAATGTATATTTAATGACATCGCACATGTTATGCTGTTATGAATTAAAAACAAATTATGTGTGTAAATATTTATATTATTAAACTCCAATACGAGTATATGGATATTTTCCTTTATAACTATTTAATTTTAATTACCACCATATGGCATTTTATTTATTTAATAAATAATTTATAAGTGAATTCATTATTTATTTTTAATTAACCAAAGGAATTGTTTATTATATTTTCTTTTAAATTAAAAATATTAACAAAATTAAATCTGTTAAAAAAGTGAACACAAAATCTATCAAGGATAGTAATACTGGTATAAGTACAACAACAACAAAAAAAGGCGTGTAACTATGTTCAAGTTAGATAGCACAGTTATGGAAGAAAAAGGTTCCTGGTTCTTTCAGAAGGAGTTAGAAAGACTCCTGAAAATACAAATCTGCAGTTAATTGGAAGGCTCGTTTGCGCCTTTGGAGGCTCAACAGATTTAAAGTGATAATTTAACGAAACCGCTCTGCACGAGGAAGTCACTTAAAGATCTCTATAGAACCGACTGCCATGAAAAAGCTTCTCAAATCTGTCGTTCGGAGTCGACTTTAAACTGTAGGTTCCGGTACTCATGAATAAATATTGACACACACAATAGGAGTTTTGCGAGAAGCTAGGCCGTAATCCAGTAACAGGGTTATAATGGCCAATTATGTATTTATGAATACAATGTAGCAATTAAGAATGCCTTTCTGTTGAGAAACCTTACAAAGCGATTTTATTTATTACGCCACTTATAACAACATTTAAGTTATTAAAAAAATCAACCCCAACAAATAGTCAATTAAAGATACCAATGCTTGTTTAAATTGAAGCAATACTCAGCTATGCTTTGTTTTTCTATGTTTAATAGAACATTTCCACTTTTAATGTTTTATTCTCTTAATTAGAATTGCTAATCGCAATGTTTACACAACAAATATACGTTTTAATTTGACCACATTATTTACAATATTTTCATAAAGTCAGTTAAAAACTTTAAAGATAAAGAAGGGCTTCTTAATTTTATTTTAACATTTGTTTTAAATTTTTATATTAATTTTTTTTAACCATTTATTTCTTTAAGCAGATAGTTATAATAATAATGTTTCCCTTAATTCTTTATACTGAACGAGATATTTTGCTTTCAAATATTTGTATGATGAAACATGTTAGTTTAGTAGTACATGGTTTCCGCCGGAAGATATACTACTTTATTTTGCCGCCATTTAAGTAGACATTAGTCTTGACAGTGCATATTTGGTAGTCATGAAGTAGACACGTGGCAAATTTATTATGGAGAAATATTCTGTAAACCATTATTTTTTAATCGTTAAAACACTTGATCAAAATCAATTATCGATTACTGTGACGATGAGAAAATTATATGAATAAGTGACGAGTCACATTTTCATTTGAATGGATATCTTAATAAACAGAATCGTCGATTCCTTCAAGTTATTCATCAGTCACCTTTGAATTCATTACAGTAGTAGTCTGGTGTGCAATTTGGTCAGTACGAATCATTGGACTTTAATTCTTTGACTGTCAATGGAGAGCGATATGATGATATGATTGAAAACTTTTTAACACCATACCTGCATGCTTTGGTCTTACCTAGCATGTGGTTTCAACAAGACAGTGCCACATCGCATACAATGGAATTGCTGCGTGACCTCTTTCCACAACTAGTTATTTCAAGGAATGGTGATGTTGATTGGCCCCCACGGTCGTCCGACTTGGCTGCTTCGGACATCTTTTTGTGGGGATATTTGAAAAGCAAGATTTATGCAAACAAACCAGAAACGCTGGAACCACTCAAACAAAATATTCGTGATGAAATTAATAAAGTACAGAGTGAAATGTGTGAGAATTTGTGAGGCTAACAGCGGTGGGCATTTATTTTATATTGTATTCCATACCATTCCGTACCTTCTCGGCGTACACCCTGTATAATGCTAATAAATTGCGAATGAAAGAGTATAACACGTTTATTGTCCATAGTGGAGACATGATATAAAAACAAATAAAATGTTTAAATTAGTCAAATTGATCAATTTTTATTTTAATTTTTTTTTCGTGAATCTTAATTTATAAAAATATATTTTATAGACAATCATAATATTTGTCCATTAAAACCTAACTCTTTTTAAATTCCTTAAATTTTTCCAAATATTTTTTTTTGTGTGTAGGCATTTTGAAATGTCTGTTTTTTTTAACAAAATGATAACAAATAATTTCATAATTCCACACTTAGTTTTATATTTAATGCTATTTAGTGGTCTAATATTTACTATATTTTTTTACATAATTTTTTATTTCTTTATTCTTTCAGTTTAAACTAAACAAACTGAAAGTTTTAAAATTATTATAATTTCGATGAAGGTTTCCCCAACGCTCTCATTGCCAATGATTGTCGTTCACATTAAATTTTGTTATACTGTCTTTTATTATCGTTTATTCTTTTATGAATATTTAATAATTGTGTACACAACCTCAGGGTATTATTTACAAATTATAATTGTTTAACCCTTTTTTTATGGAAAGTTTTACACTTTTATTGTTTATTTTCCTTTGAGATTGTTCGAATCGAGTAAATGTTAATAAAATACATTCCCTTTTCTTTTTTCTTTCCTGCTTATACATATATTTGTAATACAACTACGCAAGTATTTTTATTCAAACTGTTCCCATCTCCTTAACCTTTCAGTTTCACTTTATTTGCGATTTTTATTAATAAAGTTAATATTGTGGCAAACACAGTTTTAAGAAGATACAAATGGTATGAAGCAGGGAATATTTTGCTTCTAAATGCTATAATATTTCTTAACCGCATAAAAAACACAAAAAAATAAAAAAAATTTTAAGGTAAACTTGATAAGAAAGACGATCTAGAAAAGTTGGCACATAAGAAAGTGTATAGGGAAAAAAATTTAAAGTTCTGTTAAGCAACGATTTAATAAAAGAAATTTACTTTAAAAATATGGTTACACAGATATTAAAGAAACTTTAATTTAAAGCAAACTGGTGTTATGAAAATTCTTTAAAATTATTTAATATTAAATCTATTAAAAATTATGGAAACTCTAAAATGCAGGCAGATTAACGGAATCCTAAGAAACTACCATGGGAGATACACTGATGAAATAAAGGACTTGATTGCAGTTAATCGCATGTTTTTCAGGTTTTCTCATACCTCTCTCAGAGCACATCCGTTAGTGGTTGATTGTACAGTGTGTCGTACAATGCATTATAGAGAGTGTTTGTTTCTTTAGCCTTACCGCCCGTTTATGGATATCAGTAAGTTTAAACCAAATGTTAACAAATACTACTCTTTCTTTCCCCCTTCTCATAACATATTTTGCTAGACCAACACAATGCTCTGCATGTGTAGGGGTTGTCCCCTGAGAAGTCGTGTTTAATAATAATTAATTAATTCATTTTTTTTTTTTGTTTCATTGAAACAGCCTGTAAACTAATATGCACATACACAAAGAATTCAATATAATGGTAAATTTCTCTAATTTTACGGGATTTTTCAACCTCATCTCACCCCTTATAAAGCTTACGTTCTTTAGAATTTGTGTGATTTTCCCTACATATGAATTTTATTTTCAAGTATAAAAAATTTAACTCACAAGATGAGGTTTATGATTATTTCTCGTCTATTGTATTTAGTAGTAAATCAATTACTAAGCATAGCTCAATAAAAAATTATCCGACGTATTTATAATTGGGGTAAACAGAACCATTTTTGGTGTCTTCTTCAATTCTTGATGAAGGTTTTAAATAGAGAAGAGTAAAAGTAGTGATACAATTCTAAATGACTGAAAAATAGAAAATTTCTCTTAGCGAAAACATCTATTTTTTATTATTTTTTTAGAATTTTGAGACAGTGCTTTGACGATTCATAACGTGCGGACACAGCTTGACAAACTCAGTTGCCAAACTATATATATTGATGGTTCTCATGCAGCACAAAACAACCCTTCAGTTAATAAAAAATTTAAAATCTATATGCTGAAAGCCCAAAGTTCGAGCCTCTGAAGAAAAAAAAAATTTCACACTTTTCCTGGCGCTTAAAATTTATATATATTTTTTTTTCTATTGTTAAGCACTTGACAAAGTTTTTTTTTAATTTTTCACAATGTTTCATAGACGTGTTTCGAAAAGCCGCGAATGTATTTTTTCAGCATTTCTTTCGACAGATTGACACGATCCATTTTCCGAACGATTGACAAATTGTGTGGAATCCAACGTAAACAATTATGCAATATTGAATGTATGCTGATCCAACTAATGGCTAAGGTCGTCTGTATCTCACGATATTGTAGTATCATATCCGATATTGTAGTATCATAGCGCATAGCATCAATAGTTTCCAGAACAACAACTGATTTTTAACGACTTTCACGAAATTCCTGTGAACTACGATCATGATTGAATTAACCATACCATCGATAAACACTAGTCCTTGATGGAGCTTCATCGTTAAAAACTTAATTAAGTTCATCCATGCGATGTTGCTGAGTTAATTGAAGTCGAAAGTTGTAAAAAATAATCGCACGAAAATGTATACGATTTAATATATCTTTCAGCCGAGATGAATCTTTTAGGTTACTGTAAACAACAAAAACAGCGCTCGTATGTCAAAACGTTCTTAGTTCGTATAACCTCAAACTTTACGATAGAGATGTCAGTTGCCAGATTGCAATACAAAAAAAAAATAACTCTCATACACACAATGAAAAGAAATAACATCCGAATTAATTGGGCTTGGCTAACTAAATCTTTTAATTTCCAAATTGTTACAAATGTTTTTTTTTTTACTTTAATTAAAAAAATATACAGAAATGATTTCTTTTAAAGAAGAGCGAATTTACAAACATAGTCCATAACAAATGTAGATATTTGCGAATTGAGTTTAGGGGCCTCAAAAACAACGGAGCGTATACTAAGAGAATGTGGGATTTTAGTTAAATTTAGATGTATGTGCCTCAGAAAGTATATGGCTTAGATGGAGAACATATCCACTTCTAAGATTAGAGTTTATTTGGCGTTTGTGAAGGAGTCTGTGGTTTTGCTCTAAAAAAAAATAAACAGTTGACTCTGGGGTGATATTCATATAATTAATTATTAAGAGCTCTAAAACCAATAAATGCAATGTAAAGAAAAGGATACTACTTTTATATATAAGTTTCAATTCCATTTAAAGAACTTGATTTTCTACGCTATGTCAACCATGTGCCCTACATCACTGTGGTGTTATTATTTAAATATTAAATTCAAGAAACTTGTAAAAAATAAGCTTAAAAAACATTTATTTTAAAAATAAGGCACATAAAAAATTACAAGGATGACCTTTGTATCCCAAGATGAGTTTTAAGGATACCTAAAATGCTACAAATAGAAAATACATACCAACACAACCTACGGTAGCTATGATATACTTACAAGTAATATAAATACTAATGAATATGGTATTTTAAATATATCTTTTATATATAAATATATTTGGCTGAAAACAGAAACAAAACAAAAACGGAAAAACATATTTCAAACTTCCAACACAATTTCGTTAAAGTTTTTACCATATTTAGTAAGCTGACAGGTATTAAAAATGTTTTTGCTTACTCTACACGTATTTTTTAAAAATAAATTTGAATTTTTCTATGCTGTAAAAAGGCAAGTTATTAGATACATAGATAAAAGAGAAAGTCGTAGTTTCTAAAATTTGGGAAAATCTTATTAAGAACCACAACATGACTTTTTCTTTGCCGTGATTTATAATGACATAAACATGATTTGGTGGCAAATAAAAGGAAAATTATGCAAAACATAAGTACTAGCTTCTTTTGAACTTTTACAAAGTGACCTTTGATAATGCCCTTATTCGAATATTAAGAAACGTGACTTGAAGAACAATAAAAAATGAGGAATATTTTCTTTTGCCCGCAAACAAGTTAAGCTTTGATTTTCTTTAAGATTTGTTTTAATAACTTTTAACAATTAAAAAACGTACTATATTTTTTTTTAAGAAAATATAAGTTTCTTAACCCAAAATTCAAACTGTATCTTTAAAGTTAGGACCAGAAAAAATAATGTTATAGGATTTATAACACTATGCTACAAAAGTGAAGAAAAAAATATCCAGACGTTCTGACATAGCAATTCTGTTTTGGTAAAGCTTTAAAACTATTGCTGGTCTTTAAGGCGATGTACTGGCAAATATTTATGTAAAAGAAAACTGACACAGAGATATTCCTAAGAAAAACTAAGTACATGATACCACAAAACTTAGTACATCTCATTAATTTTTAAGTCGATTTTAATATACGTACTCGTTTTCAAAAGCTACTTTAGCAACATTTTTTAAAAATACACTCTAAAACTTTTCCCAAAATTTAGGTTCATATTATGTCTAAATTGGTGTTGAAAATTTGTTGTTGTCTAAAATTATATAAATTTCCTTCTTAATTTAAAAAAAAAAAAATACAAAATTTACACAAAAAAATAAATTTGCTTTTTTAAATTGCTTAAGTTTAAACAAGTTATGCTTAAATTTACTAAATAATGTTTAATATTAAGCAAAGTTGTTTAAAGTCAGTTACAAAATATATATATAAAATTAAGCACATTTGACTAAAAATAGTTAGAATTGTATAATATTGAGAACATTTAAGTAAAAACAGTTGGAAGTCGTGGGAACAAAGCGACGAAAAAAGAAGAAGTATTAATTTTCAATAAAAAGTTCAAGAGTCGCGTCGTATTTTGAAAAAAAATTTTTTTTAATTAAATTTTCAGTGGCTGCAGCGTTTATACATATTGTAACAGATTTAGCCAGTTCTATTGAAATTTTAGGGACAAGTTAATAATAAATGAATAAATAGATGAATAAAAAACGAATAAACTAAATATTAATGATAAATAAATATTATGATATGTATACAAACATATGTAAAAATTATTTTAGTATCTACATATTTAACAGAAATAATATATTTAATGAAGTATTTTTAAAGTTCTCTTATTCCTTTTATTTTATAACAGTATATAACAGCTCAATTAACATTTTAAAATATTAAAAGGAAATATTAATATTTTAGTACTTTACATTGCCTTTTTAAAATATCCCTCAAAAGAGGATTTTCTTTATGTAAATCTTATTATATTGAATCATAACACTGTGGGTTATAAAATATAATACATTAATATTTTTATCTTATGTAATGTAAAACAAAACAGAAATATGTTATAGTAAAAGTTACAATTAATCATAAAAGGATTAGCAACACTGGTAAGAAGTTGGCAAATGTACTGAATAATTAGTATTTCGGAGTTTTACAAACCCAGAAACTACGAAGTATAAATAGACACCAGACACATGGTGATGCTCTTTCTTTTTTCTTTTATTTTGCTGTGAGATTGAAAGTGAACAATTTTTTTATAGAAACGGAAGATTTTTAAATTGTAATGAAAAGTTACAGGGAAGAAAAGTAAATTTCTTGCCTAAAATATTTAAATTATATTTTAAAGTGTTAATAATCTTAACATTAATAATATAATACAAGGAAGGAAAATTTATGAAATTATTTAAAATTAAAATCCCAAGTTTTTTTGGTAAGTTATTTATATCATATTAAAATAAGTAGAAATTCTACTGATTGGAAAAATTTCTAGGGTTTTAGTACAGGAGTCATATTTGGAATTTAAGCAAATAGTGATATATTTACATAAGACCATCTCCATTTTAATTTTAATATTACAACATGGTCATACAAATAAATTTCAATGGTCTGTATAAGAATTATATCACACATCGAGGAAAATATTCAGTGGGGGAGTTAACAGATTAAATGCCATACATGGCCCCAATTATGTCAATTAGTAAATTAATGTTCTCCTTGTAAAAGAGTTTATTCCACAAATCATAATTACATCAATGTGGTAAAATATGGAGCTAAATAGTTGCCCAGGAATGTGTACAAGAAAAGGGACCAAATAGCAGAATTAGCATATGACGTCATTATTTAAGGGATCAGTACATTTGTTAAGTATGATAAGTAGTAAGAGAAACAAAAAAAATAAATTTATAAATTATATACATATATACTTAATATTACTTGTTTTAAGCAAACATAACAGTTAAACATTTTTTTTTTGTTGTTCTCTTTAATAATTTTATATATTAATTTGAGTGAGAATAATTAACATTGTAATTTTTATGTTAAAATATTGCACAGATGTGTAAAATATTGAATTCTTAAAAAGAAAAATTTTTTTAACATTTTTTTTTATACTCTAAAATTGTATACTAATATAAAGTCTAATAGTGTATTATTTATTAATTAAATAATTTTGTATTTATTAGCATGTTACCTTTTTTTTTGTATATTATTCTTACAGAAAAAGAAAATAATTTTAAAACAAGTTCACTAATATATTTTGTTTAAGTTACAGCTTCTGCAGAAATTCGAGCTCGAACGTCTACAGAGTGGACATTATATGTAAATAAATTAAGGTTTTGATATTACACATTAAGGCATTAAGTGTACAGCCGTTGAAAACCGTAAGTTTTAATATACAAAGAAATTAACATGCATTCGATTACAATTTATCTTTTTTTTAATAATGAAAAATTATAACTTAATTATAAGAAATTAATACTTATTAACTATTTTTTTAAATAATGATCATTAGATATTATTATTAATTTAAATCATTATAAAGTTATATAATTTGAAATAAATTTTTTACGGAGTGTTTTATATAAAATAAATTTAATTTATATTGAAATGAACTATTTTGAGTAAAAGTATTAGTGCGGGAATGCGGATAAACATACATAAAGTTCTGATGACGCTTTAAATAATTAGATACAATTAGGGAAGATACTGGTAGAATTTTTATTGGACACTTTAGTATCTTCAGTGAAGCGGGTGGGTTATATGTTTCAAAGTGTTCATAGTGATAATAACACCTGTCACCAAATCATTTATAATGGATATTTAGCTAAATTCGATTATAATAGCCATAATTTTAAAACATTTCATTCTAAAATTTCAATTTTACTAAGTCTTGGAAAGATTAATTTTTCTAGCATGTGGCGTAGATGAGATTCAATGTTCAAGAACCCTCCCCAATCCGACGAGCTTAGACGGTCAAGCTTTCCAAGCACTGAACATTGATCCTTCAAACATTAGAGTTTATTAAAGACTTATTTAATCACAAAATCGCTGCCACATATATAGAAATGGCGCCCAACGAAAGGCCAGTGGCTTATTAAAAGCCTGTGGTTTTAAACGTATTTGATAGTAATGTCATATTCAAATTTTTTTTAGTTTTTCACATTAGTAAAATAGTCTCAAACTGATCGAATATGATTTTTTTTCAGTATTTGATTGCATTTTACTAATTAAGTTTTATCTGATATTGCTACTTGTCACAAGTCTTATTGGGAGTAGTACATTATTCCGGTAATGCTGTGATAAGTCACTTTTTACATTCATCTTAAAGTCTGTTATTTTGAATTAGTCATTATTGGATTTATTGTAATTAAATCCGTAATTTGCAATTCAAGACAGATATTTTTATATGGAAATTATTTAGTTTCAATAGTGAGTATAAAGAGGTGTGAGTCATGAATGTTCTTTTGAAATGAGAATTTTCATTTGCAACATGTTTTTATATTCTACATCTTTACAAATAAAATAGATGATTAGAGACAAAAGAGAGTTTAGCTACAATATTTAAGTTTGATTTGAAATATATTATAAATGATTTATAAAGTTATTCACATGTATAGTTTTGATGCATTCCCAACTAAATTTATGATATTTTGTAGAGTAGAAAGAATATATTGTTATTCAATATTTTATTATTTATATATTAATTGTTAAGGTATGTCTAAAAGAAAAGGCAGGTCTAAAAAGAATAATAATTTAGAAGATCCATTCAGTGATAGCCAGATTGATTATACTTTTGATGAAAACTCGGAAAATCCTTTTATTCCTAAACCTAGAATTTGTGCGAGTCCTATTAATACTAGATCCAGAGCACGAAATATCAATCTTTCAGTTGAAGAACACTTAGTAAATCCTATTGCCTCAGAGGGTCCAGTTGTACCTCAGTTTAGATCACATAATCTACTTCAGTCTGAATAAGATCAGAATACCCATTGTAATCTCTCTTCTTCTTTACAAAGTTCTGAACTACCAGCAAATATGAATAATAATAACGAAGCAAATAGTTTGCCGCTCAGTTCTCAAACAGCTCAAACAAGTGCTGTTAGTGTTAGTGATATAAATATGCTAACGTCAAGGTTGGAGCAAGTTTTGAATTTGAATCATAATACCTTTATGAGTGAAATATCTACATTGAGACAGACATTAGCAGAAGGTTTTGGTCGTAATCAGAATTTGTTTGTTCCACAAACAATTAATTCGAATAACAACCGGAATCAAACAAATAATAATTCCTTTCATAATCAAAGCTTAAATTCGGATTCAGGTAGAAATTCATCATCAAGTGATACGATAAGGCTTGATAAATGGAATATCTTTTATGACGGTTCTGATGATGTCCATGACTTTTTGTTTAAGATCGATACTTTGAAGGATAGGTGGAATTGTTCAGATAGTTACATTGCTTCACATTTTCATACTTTTTTAAAAGGCAAAGCCGACACTTGGTTTTGGTCCTATCTAAAACAATACCCTAACACCCAATATACTGACATAAAGTTAGCTTTAACTAGACAATTCGGAAAAGTGGAAAATGATTGTGACAAAATCGTTAGAATGATTGAACGGAGGCAAATGCCAAAGGAATCCTTTGATGATTTTTTTTCGGAAATGGTTGCAATGAATGCCCGGTTGTCACAGCCATTAAGCCCAGAGAAAATGATAGAACTTATTAAAAATAATGTCAGGGAATCTTTAGGTTCACTGTTGTTTGCGTCTGATTTATTCAGCCTAGACCATTTAAGGGACACTGCGAGAAGAGCGGAAAAATATGTAATAAGACAACAACATATTAGATTACAAAGAAAACAAATTTCAGAATTAGAAAAAAGTGAGGATATGGACGAGGTCAGCGATGACAATGAGGAAGTTGCAGCTTTGAAATACCAGGGTAATCCTAAAAGGGAACGCAGGCAGTTTGATACTGGTTATTTGAAATGTTGGAATTGTGACCAAATAGGCCATTCCTTTTATGATTGTCCATCCGAGAAACGAAATCTGTTTTGCTTTAAATGTGGTGAGAAGAATGTAACAACTCCGAATTGTGGGAAACACTCGGGAAACAAGTTTCCGAACGAGTAAAGGAGGGTCCCTCGTTCACCTCGAAAAACCCCTCAATTGATAACTTTCAGACTAAAGATGATGTACCGGATTGTGAAAAGATAAATAATAGACGTGTAGTGAACTTGAGGAAAATTGAAAGAATGGATGGGAAAAGTGATGGGAAATGTTATAATGAACTTTATGATGCATTTCATAGGAGGAAAATAGAATATGAGAAAAGTAAGAATAGGATGGTTAAAAGGGATCAAGTTCCAAAGGGGATAAAGCTTTGTAGAGACAGGTATGATAGGCGAAGAAAATTTAGAAGGATTATAGAATCGACTGTTATTAACGCGCAAGTAGATAATAGACCTTATGCAAAAATTTATTTAGGTAAAACTGAAATATACGGCCTACTTGACTCTGGTGCATCGATTAGTGTACTTGGCAAGGATTGTACAAAGATTTTGGCCGAACTTAAATTAAAATATACTCCAATTTGTAGCTCTGTTAGGACAGCAGATGGTGGTAGGCAAAACATAATTGGGTTTGTTGAAATACCCACGGGGTACAATAACAACACTAGGAATATATTATTTTATCTGTGCCCAAGTTTGAATCAGACAGCTTACTTAGGTATTAATTTTTGGAGAAGTTTTGACATAGCTCCTCAGCTTTTTATTTCTGAAGTGACGCTTGATAGTGAAGCATTTAATGATAAGGGCAGTATTCACACATTATCTGATTTTGAACTCTACGAATTAAAGAAGGTAATAGAAGAGTTTCCATCATTCACTAAACTTGGCTTAGGTCGTACGACTTTAGAAACGCATGTAATAGACACAGGCGATTCCTTACCATTTAAGATGAAGCACTATCCACTTTCTCCTCCTAGACAAGAAGAAGCATATAGAGAACTCGACCGTATGTTGAAGCTAGGTGTTATTGAGGAGAGCAACAGTCCATATTGTAGCCCAGTAGTATTGGTTAGAAAGCCAGGCAAAATCAGACTATGCTTAGACTCGAGAAAATTGAATACACTGACAAAGAAGGATGCGTACCCATTGCCACATATTAATGGACTTTTAAGTCGTTTGCAGGACACTCATTATATAACAGGTATTGATTTAAAAGATGCGTTTTGGCAAATACCTTTAGATGAGAGTTCAAAGGAAAAGACGGCTTTCGCAGTACCTGGCCGGCCACTGTACCATTTTACAGTAATGCCTTTCGGGCTGTGTAACGCCGCACAAAGAATGAGTCGTTTGATGGATAAGACTATTCCTAGTCGATTCCGTGAGAACGTCTTCATATATCTAGATGACTTACTAATATGCACAAAAGACTTTAAAACTCACATTGATATGTTGCGTGAGGTGGCTAAATGTCTTAGAAGAGCAAACTTGACTATAAATGTAGAGAAGAGCCGTTTTTGTCAAAGGGAGATTAAGTATCTCGGTTACATTGTAGGGCAAGGCTGCTTAAAGACCGATAGAACTAAAATAGAGGCTATAGAAAATTTCCATTACCAAAAAGTCAGAGACAAATCCGTAGATTCATAGGCATGACAGGCTGGTATCGCCAATTTATACCCAATTTTGCAGATTTAACTGCACCGTTAACAGATTGTTTAAAAAAAGGAAAGGAGTTTTGCATAACTCGGGAGGCTGAGTCGGCATTTGTTAAGTTAAAGGAGGCATTAACCTCCGCTCCTGTTTTAGTGCAACCTGATTTTAAACGTCCTTTCACAATACAATGCGATGCATCTCGTGTTGCAGTAGGTGGTGTACTTACACAGGTAGATGATGAGGGTAGGGAACATCCTATAGCCTATATATCACGAAAATTAAACAAGCAACAAAAAAATTATTCAGTTACTGAATTAGAATGTCTTGCTGCGATTGTGAGCTTGAAAAGTTTTCGGCCGTATGTAGAAGGTTTGCCATTTAAGATCATAACGGACCATTCAAGTCTCAGGTGGCTTATGTCACAGAAGGACTTATCAGGAAGATTAGGTCGTTGGAGCTTAAAACTTCAAAATTTCGATTTTGAGATAGAATATAGGAAGGGTTCATTAAATAAGGTACCTGATGCATTGTCACGATTAGACGTAGATGAAATTGAAACTTCTACCCTACTGAGCGAAATAGATTTTAATCATCAGTCATTTAATTCGGAGGACTACAGAGAAGTCAGAGAGAAAATTTCTAATAGTCCAGATAGCTTTCCTGATACAATTGTTTCTGAAGGATTCATTTATCAGCGAGTTAAATTTAGAGCTGGAGAATATGTTGATGAATTGTCTCTGTGGAGACTATGGCTTCCCAAAGGTCTTAGACAACAGGTAATTGAGCTAATTCATAATATACAATCGTGTCATGGTGAATACGCGAAAACTTTAAATAGAATTAGAGAGAAATATTTTTGGCCCAATATGACAAAAGATGTAAGGGAGTATGTTTCTAAATGTGAACAATGTAAAATAGTAAAACCAGCTAACCGGACATTAAGACCTCCAATGGGCAAACAAATAGTTACCGAACGTCCTTTTCAGAGGATATATATGGATCTTTTAGGGCCATATCCCCGTAGTAAATTAGGCAATTCCTTTGTTTTCGTAGCTATTGATCATTTTTCAAAATACATCTTTTTGAAACCTCTTAAGAAAGCTACAAGCTCAGCTATAATTAAATATTTAGAAGAGTCAATATTTCATCAGTTCGGAGTACCACAATTTATTCATTCTGATAACGGAAAACAATTTGTTTCGTCTCAAATGACAGAATTTCTGAAAATCCATGGAATTACGCATATAAAGACTGCCTTGTATTCACCACAAGCGAATGTATCCGAAAGAACAAATAGAGAATTCTTGGTTAAGCTTCGTTTTTTATTAAAAGATAAACAGGACAAGTGGGATTTGCATGTTTCAAAAATAGCCAGTATACTTAGAAGTGATTATCACGATGCAATTAAGTGCTCACCTTATTTCTGCATATTTGGCTATAACATGGTATCCAATGGATCAGCTTATGATGTTATTCATAAATTAGGATGTATAAATGAGGGACAATTTGATTTTATACCAAATGATTGCAGAATGCATAATCTGCATGAAAAGGTTAGAGAAAATTTGATAATTGCTCATGAGAAGGCTACGAAAAGTTATAATTTAAGAAGCAGAGTAATAGCTTATAAGCCAGGACAACTAGTATTACGGAAAAGTTTTCAACAATCAGATTTTAAGAAAGGAATAAACGCTAAATTAATGCCACCTTATGTTAAGTGCAAAATAAAAAGAAAAGTTGGTTCCTCATATTATGAGTTGGAAACTCCTACAGGAAAGCTTTTAGGTACATATCACGCTAAGGATCTCAAACCTCTTTAAAATGGAAAATATGTAAAAATATTGTATATCTCAGGGAGTGGTCGTGCCCCACGTAAATTTTTGACTAAATCTACTTTCCTTATTTTCGTCCTAGTAGAACTAGTCCTACAAAGAAGGTTTTGTAACAGATTTAGCCAGTTCTATTGAAATTTTAGGGACAAGTTAATAATAAATGAATAAATAGATGAATAAAAAACGAATAAACTAAATATTATATATGATATGTATACAAACATACGTAAAAATTATTTTAGTATCTACATATTTAACAGAAATAATATATTTAATGAAGTATTTTTAAATTTCTCTTATTCCTTTTATTTTATAACAGTATATAACAGCTCAATTAACATTTTAAAATATTAAAAGGAAATATTAATATTTTAGTACTTTACATTGCCTTTTTAAAATATCCCTCAAAAGAGGATTTTCTTTATGTAAATCTTATTATATTGAATCATAACACTGTGGGTTATAAAATATAATACATTAATATTTTTATCTTATGTAATGTAAAACAAAACAGAAATATGTTATAGTAAAAGTTACAATTAATCATAAAAGGATTAGCAACACTGGTAAGAAGTTGGCAAATGTACTGAATAATTAGTATTTCGGAGTTTTACAAACCCAGAAACTACGAAGTATAAATAGACACCAGACACATGGTGATGCTCTTTCTTTTTTCTTTTATTTTGCTGTGAGATTGAAAGTGAACAATTTTTTTATAGAAACGGAAGATTTTTAAATTGTAATGAAAAGTTACAGGGAAGAAAAGTAAATTTCTTGCCTAAAATATTTAAATTATATTTTAAAGTGTTAATAATCTTAACATTAATAATATAATACAAGGAAGGAAAATTTATGAAATTATTTAAAATTAAAATCCCAAGTTTTTTTGGTAAGTTTATATCATATTAAAATAAGTAGAAATTCTACTGATTGGAAAAATTTCTAGGGTTTTAGTACAGGAGTCATATTTGGAATTTAAGCAAATAGTGATATATTTACATAAGACCATCTCCATTTTAATTTTAATATTACAACATGGTCATACAAATAAATTTCAATGGTCTGTATAAGAATTATATCACACATCGAGGAAAATATTCAGTGGGGGAGTTAACAGATTAAATGCCATACATGGCCCCAATTATGTCAATTAGTAAATTAATGTTCTCCTTGTAAAAGAGTTTATTCCACAAATCATAATTACATCAATGTGGTAAAATATGGAGCTAAATAGTTGCCCAGGAATGTGTACAAGAAAAGGGACCAAATAGCAGAATTAGCATATGACGTCATTATTTAAGGGATCAGTACATTTGTTAAGTATGATAAGTAGTAAGAGAAACAAAAAAAATAAATTTATAAATTATATACATATATACTTAATATTACTTGTTTTAAGCAAACATAACAGTTAAACATTTTTTTTTTGTTGTTCTCTTTAATAATTTTATATATTAATTTGAGTGAGAATAATTAACATTGTAATTTTTATGTTAAAATATTGCACAGATGTGTAAAATATTGAATTCTTAAAAAGAAAAATTTTTTTAACATTTTTTTTTATACTCTAAAATTGTATACTAATATAAAGTCTAATAGTGTATTATTTATTAATTAAATAATTTTGTATTTATTAGCATGTTACCTTTTTTTTTGTATATTATTCTTACAGAAAAAGAAAATAATTTTAAAACAAGTTCACTAATATATTTTGTTTAAGTTACAGCTTCTGCAGAAATTCGAGCTCGAACGTCTACAGAGTGGACATTATATGTAAATAAATTAAGGTTTTGATATTACACATTAAGGCATTAAGTGTACAGCCGTTGAAAACCGTAAGTTTTAATATACAAAGAAATTAACATGCATTCGATTACAATTTATCTTTTTTTTAATAATGAAAAATTATAACTTAATTATAAGAAATTAATACTTATTAACTATTTTTTTAAATAATGATCATTAGATATTATTATTAATTTAAATCATTATAAAGTTATATAATTTGAAATAAATTTTTTACGGAGTGTTTTATATAAAATAAATTTAATTTATATTGAAATGAACTATTTTGAGTAAAAGTATTAGTGCGGGAATGCGGATAAACATACATAAAGTTCTGATGACGCTTTAAATAATTAGATACAATTAGGGAAGATACTGGTAGAATTTTTATTGGACACTTTAGTATCTTCAGTGAAGCGGGTGGGTTATATGTTTCAAAGTGTTCATAGTGATAATAACACCTGTCACCAAATCATTTATAATGGATATTTAGCTAAATTCGATTATAATAGCCATAATTTTAAAACATTTCATTCTAAAATTTCAATTTTACTAAGTCTTGGAAAGATTAATTTTTCTAGCATGTGGCGTAGATGAGATTCAATGTTCAAGAACCCTCCCCAATCCGACGAGCTTAGACGGTCAAGCTTTCCAAGCACTGAACATTGATCCTTCAAACATTAGAGTTTATTAAAGACTTATTTAATCACAAAATCGCTGCCACAATATATAAAAAAGTGTTTTGTATTCAGCTGGTGGTATTTATTGTAATGTATAAATAGTTTATAAAGTATAATCTGTATATTAGTTATTCACAAAAAATATTTGTGTGCAAAATTTCTAGAAAAAATTTCAAATTTAAAGCGTAAGGTATATGTAATTATATGTAACTTATTAAAAGATAAGAGAGTTATGGACATATATACATATATATATGTATTTTTTATATTTTTATAAGTATATATAGATATTATAGAAGATATATAACTTTTAATAAATTAAATAATGTAATTAAAAATATGTATTGTAGACATTTTCATTTAAGGAGTGTTGAAAATAAATATATCAAAAGGGGGGAAAACTAGACATGAATTGCCTAAAATATTTACACATTTTTTGTTTAATTTTAGACATATTTTGCTTAAAAACTAACAAAATGTCTAAAAAAAATTACATGCTTAATTTTAAGTCGAAAACAGTCTGTAAAGTGTTGCCTACTATTATCGACTTAATTTTCAGCAAAAGTGGTTTAGAGTGTATAATAAAACAATTATATTTCACTTCACGGCCAATTTTGAGCGTGATTAAAATGAAAATTTATTGAAAAAGTGTGTATTGTTTAAAGTTAAACGTCCGTAACTCAGCTATTTTAAAACTGATTTTCGAAAACATTATTTTGTTTAAAAGGTACGACTAATGTCTTCAAATCGGTTTCATAACAAAAAACTTACGATTTTTTGACGTTGTAATTTCGTGAATACGGGTATTTCACTATACTTGCTATTAAAGAAGACATTTAACGAAGTGATCGAAATAAATTAAAACTATTTTAGTACTCTGTGGGCTTTACCAAAACAGAATTGCTTCGTCATAAGCCCTGCATATTTCTGGTATAGCACAGTTTTTTTTATAACGTATTAAAATACACACACATTTGAACACGAAACTTTGTGAAAAGCGTTTTTTTCAATAGTAAGAACAGATTAGAGTTAAAGACTACGGCCACTTGCTTCTAAAATCGTAGTTTGTAAATATAAAATAATGTGTCCAGTTTTACTGATTACTATTAAAAATGTTATTATAATAAATCCGTAAAATTTACATATTAATTTAAAAAAAAAGAGATTCTTATTACTGCAACTGAAAATATTTAATTATTTTACAAATGTTAGGAAAAGAGATAATCATTCATTCAGATGCTCTTTCTTTCTTCTTTTCTTTACTGTAAATATCACACTATAGTATGGTACTAAAAATTGATACCATTTATTGTCTTTAACACTTGATTCAAGACCAGCTACATTCCTCAGTTAAGAGCTTCGTACTATTTTGTACTTTTGCTCATAATGACCTAAAATTTTTAAAAAATTATTAAAAGATTGTTCATCTTTTTAACTAGCAATTTCGGTCAAATATTTATTTTATTATATTTCTATGATTATTAGCATATAAAAAATATTGATTTTATTGGAAATAGTTTCTTGAATGTATTTAGTTTCAGTGTTCACATTTTCCCATGCAAAGAACTTTAAAGTTCGAATTCGGAACTGAGAATTGATATCTTATTGTTAAAAACTTTTACTTATATATCAAATTATTATTAAATTACATACAATCATGTTTATGCATGATCACATAGTAACTAAATAGACTGTAACTAATTGAGCAAAAAAGAAATATGTATTTGTCATTTACATATGTATATATATATACGTACGTATGTGGTCTTAGATATAAACACAATTCATATTGTCAAAAAAACGCTCAAGCTTAGTAGCAATAATAATCAAACTTTTAGATGAATTGTAACTTTGCTCATGTAAAATTTTTTTACACTTTAGCACGTAACAAAATTTTCATGAGCGAGATATGTTATCGTCATATTCTTACAGGGTGTCCGCCGAGAAGATATACTACTTTGTTCGTTTATAATTTTTGATTAAATGAAAAGGAATGACTCCTATATTGATAAATTTTTTATTTAATGTGTGATGTGAAAAAATTTAATATAAATGAAATTGACAATTACAATGACGTATGTATGTATGTAGTCATTAAACGTAATATATTAGAGGGATTTGAGCTTAAAGTCTAATATGCAGGGTCGATAATGAAAGCCGCATCCAAAAAAAATTAAAATTAATAACATTTTTCTATTTAATAAATCTGTTTTTTTTTATTGTGCAGATTGATTTTTAGAATAAACAAAAATGGATAACTGGTACAATGAAATGAGAATTTGGATTGTCCACCGCTAACACGCACTGGAGTTCGTAGTTTCGGTTCAAGGAGTTTATAGGAGCACGTTTTACGGCAATCCTTCTTGGAAAAAAAAAATGTTCTGAGCACGGAACAGTCAAAAGAATACATTACGATCGCAACTCTTCAATTAAAATGGAGAAAACAAACGCAGAGTTTCGAGAAGAAGCTTATCTGCTCAAATGGATATAAGCAAACAGTCATTGCAGTATTTGGGACTTATTGCAACATAAAATTAAAATGACCAACAAACTGAACGCAAGAGACTTGGCGATTTGCTTGGAAGATCAGAAGATGCTTTAAATGGTGGAAGAGGAGGGAAACATTTTATATCTCACTAGGTTCACTATGATTTAAAGGGAAACACTAAAAAACAAAATTGTCGAATATGGAGTGCTTCCAACCAAAGATACAACATAAGACGGAATTGCATCCACTTCGTGCGACAGTGTGTGTTTCAACTCTCCAAGCAATAATGAATAACTTTTTGGTAAGATGCCACATATGCGTTAACGAACATTGGGGGCATTTAAATTTCTTTATTTTTAAAACTAATTAAGAAAAATTTAATAAAATTGAAAGAGCTTTAACAGAAATAAAATAAAGATGAATTCTATACATAAAAAAAAGTTATTTGAGATTCTTAATGTATTCATCAGCCACCCTGTATCAAATATTAATATGTTCATATCAATTAAATATAACCAATACATACACTATTAAGAAACCTTTAAAATATCTTGGTACCTTTAAGATTGTATATATGGTCTACACTTAATGGTCTACCAAATCAATCTAAAGGATCAATTATTGTCTGGTAAATTGCTGTGTAGACATTTACTGCAAACTCCCTTCTCCCTTCTCTCTTGACTTCCGCCACTAATTTAACTTTATATATAGGCAGAAAATATTTAAAAATTTTATTTATAAAATACGTAATTGGCCTTTACAACCCTGTTTCAGGGTTACGTCCTAACTTCTCGCAGCACCCATGATGTTTGTGATTACTTTTATCTATGAGTAGTGGGACCTGCAGTTTTAAAGTCGCCTCCGAACGACAGATTTGAGAATCTTTTCCATGGCAGTCAGTTACTCTCTTATAAGAGGTAGTCGCCGAAAGAAATACTTTTTTTACATTTCTTTGTTTTTAAGATTTCAGACCTGGGATTTTAACACGGAGCTCTTTTCTTAATAAGCCAATACACTAACCACTAGACCACGGTGACTACTTAAATTTATAGCAATAAGGAAATAAATGTTGTTAAAAAATAGTACTTAAATCCTTTTTATAAAATATTTATCTAATATGTTCGTATCTTAAGGCCTGCTAGTATGCTATACCTAAGATCTGTGCTCAAAAATTTATAGGTGTCTTCCGTCTTTTATTAATAGTGTCTTAAAATATCTGAAATGGACAGAAAAATATCAATATGACGAATTAAACTTTATAAGATATACTCGGAAATCTTCCAAAATTCCTTGAGTTTATAATTTCTTGATTTGAAAATACCCTTATGTAAACCCTTGAGCGCTTGAAAAACTGCTTGCACCAAGTTTTGCGTCTAATTATTGTTAATATACCCAAAGTGCTTATTTTTTTTTTTAATCGTCCTGTCTTGTCAACAAAATCACTGATTTGGGCACTATGCTGAACATTCAAGAAACTAAATATCCAGCCAAAGTTCACAGGTTTGGCTTAGATGACTAGTAGATTTATTCCCAAAACTCTGTGATGTCCATGTAAATAAAAAACAAAAAAAACAAAACAAAAAACACTTATTCAATTCAGTATTTAAGCTATCAAAACTATAAGAATTATTACAGTTCATCCCACTTCTATAAAATAAAAAATTTACATTAATCGTAAACTTAAATCATGAAATAGTAGCAATTTAGTTTTATCTTTGGTTTTTTTAATTTTATTTTTTGTTTTTCTTTTTTCTTGTTGTTTAATTTTTCGTCATATCCCGCAATGTCTTTGCCTCGCGCTGCTAATATGATCATCGTTATGAAGACGTAAGTACGTACATATGATAGCATTTATTTTCATATTGAAATGAGTAACATAAAGTCATGATAACGAACACATTATTGAAAATATTGCCTAAGGTTATCTTTGTTTGTATGTTTTTGTGTATCATTATGAACGGTTTTTTCTTTTTCTTTTATACAGTGTGTTAAAAAATTTAAGGGACTTTAAAATGAACCCTGAGATATTGATGTTATTAAGAAAACTATCTTATATATCTAATTCTATCCAACATATCTAAATTATGTTCCATAACTATCAGATGCTTCAATATTTAATTATTATATCGGTCTTGAGATCCTAAAATTGGTTTGTATATAAGAATTAACATCCGTTAAGGAATAATTATTAACACTAGCGGAACTGAATTGAAACCAATTTTAGGATCTCAAAACCGATATAATAATTGTATTTTGAAGCATCTAACGGAACATAATTTTAAAAATCACTGTAACGAGCTAGTGTTTGATATGTAAAATTTATAAATATCTTTGATATACACACACGTCATACTTGTATGTATTGAAATATCCTTATATTCCTACTAATGTTCTTTTACTTTATATTTGGCTTAATGCCATAAGCCTCAATGGCGACATTATTTTCGGCAAATAACGTTACACGTACATACAAATACACAAAAAATATTTTATATAAATCTATACTTATATATGCATAAGTATGATGGCTTGAATACTGATATATGTATAGGTTTGTATGTACTTATATCTATACATATAAACATTTTTATATGTTGTTTTAGTCAAATATGCATACATATATGCATGTATTTACATACCATACCATTTTCCATATGAAATTATCCTTTTTTGTCAGCATAACTGTGTGTTTATACTTTAATAATTCTTAAAGTAGGTTAACGCTTCATTTAATATTGGAAATTAAAAAAATATATATATAAGTACATACATACATATATGCATGAATATATATTTATATATATTAAAACTAAAACTATGACTGCATAACAAAATGGCTTTAAATCGCTTTTTAATATTCATATTTAAATATTATTTTGCAATATAATCGTCAATTTATGCTTTAATCAGTAAATTTTTGTTTGTTTTTTGTTTGCTTTGTAGAAAATTAAATAACTAACGATATTTTCAGAAATTTTTATTATAATCATTTGATGGCAAAACTTATTGAATATTTCTGAACTAAAATAAAGCCGTTTTGAAATTTGCAGCAAAACTTATACCAAAAAACTATATATTTATGTTGTATATATATTGTGAAAAATACAGCAAATTATTAAATTTAATGAATTTTAAAGTTAAAAACTTAAATTGATATGTGGCTGAGTTTTTATAAGCATCTCTTTGAATGTGGTTTTATTAAAACAATTAAAATTATTTGTTGACATTTGCTTTTAAAAATAAAAACGATATCCGAAGTGATATTGAGATATATTGTTGAAAGTAATGTCCTAGCCAGATTATTCTGAAAGAAATGTTAACCAATGTTTGCGTTTGCGAAATGCTTTAGACGACTTAAGATTTCATGTGGCTTGGTATGATTCCAAAATCTAAGAAAGTTGAAAACTATTTTCTGTGAAAACGTTTCCCGAATACAGTATCCCTTTCTTAAAACAACTTTTTTATTTTTATGAATTGTCAAAAACTAAAAGCATCCATGGTGGTTTAGCAAAAGAGATCAAATAAATGACATATCATGTGACAGAAGTAGCTTCCAGCTGTTGGAACACCTTTTGTAATAATGTTAACGCGTGTAACGTAATAACATCAACTTTGTAAAGTTTTCAAGAAAAGCCTCCCTAAATTTAAGAACGTTAAGATTTTAAGTCAAGAAATTCTGCAAAAGAAGGACGTTAAATATCTGGAAATAATACTGGATAGTAAATTAATGTGTACGGCTAACAAGAGAGAGCATTTCGAAAAATGCCAGTCAGTCCCTAATGGTATGCAAAATCCTTGCAGGAAAAACTTGGGGATGAAAGCCAAGAATACTGTACTAGATGTATATCATGATGGTCAAACCAATTATTACTTATAGAGCTATTGTCTGGTCGGAGAAAATGAGTCTGTTCATAAACCAGACTGAGCTTAATAAGGAACAGAGACTAGCATGCATGAGCAAAACTGGCGCAATAAAAACCAATCCCACAGGCGCACTGAAGACTCTATTAGATTTAAGCCAAATGCATATCGTAGTGGGCAATAGGGCCATACAGACTGCGTTCAGGATTATTACTGAGAGATAAAATTCTCCAATTTTGAAGAGATGTGGCGACCTAGTCAACCGGTTAGTTGACGGCTCATATCTTAACTGACAAGATCGTAAATATGAGTTTGAGAAGCGGATTAAAGCTGAACTGTAGTAAAAATAAATTAAGCAGCATAGAGGCTGAATACACTTTTAGAGAGAGAACTACCGAATGATGTACGAATAGGTCAAAGATTGAGAGCGGCACAGAAGTAGGGATATTTGGACTTGGGACAAAATATTTTGAATTCATGGAAAAACTCACCAACATTTTTCAGGCGGAAGTTTATGCCATCGAAAGATGTGCTCAATAAAAAGATAAAGGGTATAAACGATATGAAATAGCTGCCATTTGAGCACTTGGCTCTTATAAAATCTACTCAAAGCTAGTATGGAACTGCCTGATGAAATCCAACCGGCTGAGAAGGCACAATAAAGTCAGCGTATGTTGCGGTTATTCAGAGGAATGAAATAACAGATGGATTTGCCAGGAACAGAACCGCTATGACTTTGATGGGGCCAGAATCCTTTTGCGAAATAGATAGGGGGATTTGGAAAAGTATATTTATGGAAAAAGAAGACAGGGAAAGACACTTGTTCTGCTTGGGTAAAACTGGCCTTAGAATTTCCAAACTTTTGCTCAGTACATATAATAAGAAACGATATGAGTTGTGCATTGGATTCCCTAGGAATAATCTGAGAATACTAGTGAGCCTTCTGACCGAGTACTTCATGCTCATGAATCGCTTCGAGCGATATGTGCAGATTCTAAGACGAGGCGATCGAGACATCAGAGCACATACCCAGCAGCAAATTTTTCAAATTTGGATGCAATAAATAAAATTGTAAGCAATAATAGAAGCATTATATTGTTTTTTATACATTAAATCTTAAAAACATGCTACAAAATAAGGTTTAAATTTTTATTTCTTGTACTATTTGCTTACTGGTTGCACGGCTTATTTCATATATAAATCATGCATTATTGATGCGCCAGTGTAAGTGATTGTTCTCAATTTCTCCCTTACAAAATAGCTTACTGGTAAGCACTAATTTCTGCTGGGTACTGGGCAATTGTGAAGCATGGATGCACAGCAGAAAGAGGTACCTTGGTGACTATAGGTTATCAGATAGGGAATTCTCGGGATTGGGCGACGAGACTGGCTGAAATATTATAAGAATACCAGTGCAACAGATCTACTGGTCGAAGAACTCTAGTACCTCAAACATAATTGAATGAATAAAACCTTTCATATATGTATTTGCAGAATGTACATATGTATGTACTTTAATCAAACGTCATAACATATAGGTTTCTGTTTCATTTACTCAACCTACAAAAAAATTGTATACGACCAGCCCACATTTAAATTGAAAAAAAAAATTGTTTTTATATCTACATTCAATTATTTGTATTCCTCTATGAAATGTGTGCTCAAATGAAAGATTTTATTTGCATGTTTCTGTTTTACCTGTATTCTAGTTTGCCATATTGTAAGCCATTTGTATTATTTTGTGTTCTAAATACCAATTATAAAGCAGACTTTATTTGTAACTACGTGTGTAAAAAATTTTAATTTCCATTATCTTTGATTTACTGCACCACTTTGAAAATAATATTGAAATAAAATGCAACCATTGTAAAGGTTCTACTTCCTTTTGCCATTGATGTTATTCCATGTATGCAAGTGTTTATTGGGTCAAATAAACAAACAACAAACAGTTATTAACTTTTATCATAACATTTGGTGTTTGTAGTCAAAGAGTTATGTTTGGAACAGATTTATGTATCTTGTTTTTTTTATTTAGCAAAAAAACAAAAAAAAAAAATATTCTATAATTGAAAATAGACAAATGAATTTTTTTTTGTACCTTATCTGTAAAATGTGAAATTGATTGTTAATGGAAATTAAGCCTGTGGTACAATAATAGTGTTCTTAACTTATAGCTTTAATTTAAGATATTGAAGAAGAAACATTTAAAGGTGTACACGATGTAAGTAAACTACTACATAGTATTCGTGGTGTTAATTACATATATTGTTTGTATGTACGCATATAAAAATTGATTTTTGTTAAGCAAAATTATTTTTTAACATTTTTGAATAGCTTTTAATTAAATTAAGACAAGTAATAACAAGTAAACCTGTGTGTTATAGAACTATTTTAAAAACATAAATGTAATAGAGAATATTTTCTGATAAGCCAGCGTAAATAGTGAATCAATACTTGTTCAGAACTCAAACTTTAGCCCGATTATCGTACTCATCATTTAGGTATGTGAGCGTTATTATTTTGTTCTACAAGATTTCCAGAGAGGAACAGATATAATGTTTAAATAATCATACTGGGAGACATATCAAGTACAAAGTGCTGAACTTGCTAGGGTCCATTATGACGACATTAGTTGTTCTAAACAAACATGATTTTTTAAATTCATCAACATCATTCGATTATTATGAAATGTGTGAAGTACTAGAAAGACTTCCACAACTTCGCGTTACACTGGATTTTCTTTGAAAAACGTGGAGCTTCTTCATTGTCTTCTCTATGCATATTAAACATATTAATTCCACTATAATTTGTTTTCTTTTAAACAATTTTATTGCTAAATAATTGTTTTATAAATAAAGCTTTTGACGCGCAATAGCTTTGCTTCTTCATTAAAATTGTTTACCATAAACAGCGCTACATTTTTAGTATTCATGTTGTATTAAAGAAATTTTTTCTTGAATATGGCGCACTTTTTTATTTTTGCAAAAAACAAAACTCAATTAAATTATATTGTTAATAGCTGAGCCTGGTAGTCGCAGAACTTCACTATATTTTTGTTTTTATTTATTAACCTTTGCATTCCCAAAGATTTTTACATACATGGACACCTGAAACCCACCCGGGTAGGTTCTTTACATTTTGTATGCATATTAGATTAAATTTTTCTATTTATACAGTAAAATGTCATTAAAAAAGAGCAAAAATATACATAAATAAATAGAAACTGTAAAAAGTATCAATATAAAAATTTTAGAAGTTTGTTTAATAGAAAAATTTACTATATTGTGTTCCAAAGTCGTACAAAGCCTCGATCGTACTCTGAAATTATTTAAATATATAAAAATAAGCAGTGGTATGGGATTAGAATGTATTGAGCATGCAACATATTATCTATTATAAACTGGAAAAACAAGAGATGTGAATCAAGGCGAACATGTTGTCAAGAATTTGGTTTCTCCATATATGGGTGGGGGTTGAAAATACCTTTTCTTAAATATGACAAAGGACAACTTCCACAACATCTCTTCCAAAGAACTACTTTCCTGGCAGTTAAAAAAATATTAGGTATTTACCCTTTGAAAACACGACATACATACAAATATATAAATTCAAGCCTCTTTTCGCAAAATGTGACATTAGTGTCTTATAATCCCTCTAAAAATTAATTTGTTGTTCTCTTGCCAACTATATATCGAAACAAAGATATAACTGGTCCAAAGGAAACGCCTGAAATAATAGTGTATTATAATAAAATTAAAAGTGATGTAGACACAATGGACAACAATACACGTATCAATACACGTGTAAAAGATAATCTTGGCGAAGGTCTTTTGCATTGTTCTATAATCTCATTGACACGGCAGAATATGTAATATTTATGTAAAATAATTCCGAAGGGACCGTTAAAAATTCTTGCCGTGGGCTATTTCTGGAGCAGTTGGGAGAAAAATCTTGCATCCCCCAATTAAAAACTCGATCTAAAAATAAGTCGACTGTTGGTAAATTTGGAGTCAAGACAGCGATCCAGTTTGTTCTAGGTATGTATATATTATACTGTCTTTCGAATTATAATTACAAAATATTCTAAAAGATTTCAGGAGAACCAGTTTTTGCTGCAGATGAAGGTATAGATTTTATGGCAGACAATGCACCAGAGCACAATGCAACTGGCTGTATTAAGCAGAAAGGCAAATATTATATGTGCCGTGAATATATAGGAAAGTTCTTCGTCATGTGCAAAAAACCAGTGTGCTCTGAGCATTATTTTACCCAAACAAAATGTGAAAACTGTCACATTGACCAATCTTGTTCACGATATAATTAAAGATAATTTTATTTTCACCTATGTTCATTTATATATATAAAAATGAAGTGAAAAACATTTTTAAATAAACAAATATACCTATTTCAAATAAATAGAGTTCTCTCTTTTGAAATATACTCGAAATTATGGAACAACCCACCTAGGTGGGTTTCGGGTAACGTCGAGTAAAAAATGAAAGACTCAAAAAATCTTGTAGTACACCATAAATGTATTTAAAATGTAATTATTTTTTAGTAAAACTCAGTCAGTTAGTTAGTCACTGAGTCAAAATTAATTTTTGTTTCGATTAAAATTCAGGAAATTATGGACTATTAGAAATTGCGTATCCCACTCGAGTGGGTTTCAGGAATGCGAAGGTTAAACTACCGCTGGTTACTATAAGTGCTTTACGAGGAACTCTAAAACTTATTGATTTAACTTTTAATATCGTCTTATTTGTTTATTTTGAATTAAACTGACACATCAGTTAAACGAAATATCAATCAAATTTGTTTTAAGTTCAAATAAAAGTCTAATGGCTTATTGCAAATATTTATGCCCGTATTCATAAAAAATAAAACAGTTTTATTAATTGCTTTTTTGACAATTACTCCGTAGAAATATGTCAAATAAGCACTTGATAAACCAATTTAATTTTTTATGACTGACTACAACCCTACATGAGCAGCATAAAACCATTTATTATATGTACATATATTCACTCTTTGATCGACCGTTATAGCATTAACAGCGTGGAGTAACATGTATTTTTTCATTATGCGTGCAATCAAATGGAAAAGAAAATCAGTAATCCATATAAGGCTGTGTAGATATACATATATATTTAATGCTAGATTAACATTCATCTCGTGTGTATCAAAAAGAAAATAATTGTGCACTTTTATATTATGCGGTTGTGAGTAGCCCTATGATGAACAAAAAAAAATAAATCCGGAAGTGATTTTAAATATTTGCCTAACAATTTAAATATTAAAATGAAAATTAGTTATCTGAAATAGAAATACTGACTGCAAATAATAAGGCTGTTGGTGCCATGTTCCTAGAGAGGTTGTAACATATTTTTATATTACAGAATCGTCAGCAATTAAAAGTCCTTAGTCTTCATATTAAGATGCCAAATATAAGTGAATTTCTATTGTTAAAAGGCTAATCCCATCGAACCGACTCTTTTGAAAAGGACATTTAAGAGAGAATGTATGTTTATTTCCTGTATTTCATTGATTTCAAAAAATCTATAATTTTATTTTTAAAGACAAAAATTTCCAATACGATTTGTGTTTTATATTACAATAAATAAAGAGCAAGTCAATCTTTAACAATCTAAGGTATAGATTTGAAATACCCAGCTCTCCAAATGTCAATTTTTTGCGTCGTAATCACGTGTAATCAAATCATTTAGTTCTATTTTTTTAATCACAAAAAAGCAACAAAAAATTCTATTCTAGAAAAAGTTTTGCTTTGGTAGTTTAAATCAGGAAATGGTATTTCTTAATCTGAAAATATTGTCTTTAGTTTAATTGGAAATGCAGGTACAACGTCCGCTAGTACCAAAAATAAAAAAATTTAAATTAAAATTTTCACAAAATTTTAAATTTAAGGCAAGAGAAATACTGAGTAATTGTGGATATTATTTTTTGTACATGTTTTACCATCTCCTGATTTATTAAATTTCCTTTTAAAACAACCAAAGTTCAAAATTCTATGAAATTTAAAGTCTATTAACTTTTTTTAAAGGAATTTTGACATTTAGTTCATATTCAAAACAAAACTATAAAAATATATTTGCTACAGATGTGTTCAAAATAGGTATGTTTTTGATATTTGAAGTCAATAGCCGAAATATTTCATTGTCATATCATACAAATAAAGGACGTTTAAGTTATATTTTTTATTACTTTTTTATTTGGCTTGTTAAAAAATAAAAAAATAAAAAAAACTTTAATAAAATTTGTCATCCATATATTTTGTTTATTTGTTTTTAACAATGAAAAGAAAAATACCTTAAAAAGACATTGACCTTACGGCCACTCTAAATTAACACTAAAAACAGTTTATATATACATATACATATACATATATGTATGCATATATGTATATAAAAAATGGATTTGTTCCTCTCAAATCCAAAACTTTTTTCTATACTTTTTAACTGACTTTTATTTTTTGCTTAAAATGCATGCATGGCTAAACAAGTAAAATATTTTTTGACCATACAAACGACAATTCATTTCTAGGGAAGGAAATCCTTGATATAAAAACCAAGCATTGAAAAGGAAATTTCGTAAACCATTTTGACTACAATTTTTATTTCCTTTAAATGTTACTTTTAAGTAAACATACCAAAGAGTCGTAACAAATATCAGTAACAAAACAAATAAAATTTGTATTATTTTGTGTAAATCAGCAGAGAAAAAATATTGTTTTTTTCAACAAGACAATGAAAACTAAAATTGTACCCTCTGATTTAGCACACCCCTCATTTTAACATTGGTTTAATTTAAAATATATGTTTAATTGTAATTCAAACTATTCCATCATTACTTCAAAGGAGTTAAGATAATTGAAAAAAATATATTTGAAAAGAAAAAATTCAAATACAGGTTGACCCCCTGGAAGGTATACTATTTTATTTTGTCACCATTTTGGTAGACATTAGTCTTGATAGTGAAGTAGAGACGTGGAATATTTATAATGGAAAAATATTCAGTAAACCAACGTGTTCAGTCATCTTTGTATCCATTTAAAGTAACAATTTTTTGTGCAATTTGGTCAGCAGGAATCACTGGACTCTACTTCTTTGAAACTGAAAACGACGTAACGGTAACTGTCAATGGGGAGCGATATCGTGTTATGATTGAAAACTTCTTAACGCCATAACTGCCTGCATTGGGCTTGGTTAACATATGATTTCAACAAAATTGTGTCACTTCTCATACAGCCATGGTTACAATGGAAGTACTGCGAGGTGATGTTGATTGGCCTCTACTGTCCCCTGATTTGACTGCTCCATACTTCCTTTTGTGGGGATATCTTAAAAGCAAGTTATATGCAAACAAACCCGAAACTCTGAAGCAACTCGAATAAAATATTCGTGAGAAAATTAAGGAAATACAAGTATATAGTTTTTTTCTTTTATTACTCTTAAGCTCCTTACGAATGAAACAAATTGCTGTGAATTGATCATTCAAAAGGCAAGTGATCATTCGTTTTTGTTGACACTGGTTAGGTGGAATAGAGTGGAATGTCAGGGAGAAGTTTCTTTCTAGATGAACGTCTTGAGGATGGGGGGGGGGGGGTCCTCTTATTTTAAAATTATAATAAAAAAACAGCAAACTAACATTTTAATTTTTTCACCTTTAGTGGGATTTGAACCTGAGCTGTTGCAGTTTTTGTGCTAGTGCTCTAACCACTATTCCACGCATGTGGTATTTTATTTTTTTGATATTAGGATTTTAATGCCCGTATTCATTAAAATTATTCTTGGGTTATTGAGGATTTATTTGACAAATTTGTATACAATACTTGTCAAATAAACCCTCAATAAACCTAAAATAGTTTTTATGAATACGGGCATAAGTCTTTAAACTAAAATAAAGCATAGTATAATATTTTTATAATAAACTTAACTTGTTACACAAATACACAATTATATACTATTATAGCAAAACCCCTTGAGATTAATCGTCGCATGTCGTATCTTTTAGGAATAGAATGAGGTATACGAAATTATGTATGCTTTGAGCAAATTTAGAAAGGGAGCTTGAAGATAAATTTAAAATTTTCTTTAATTTTATTTTCACTGTTTAAAATAATGGTTTAAATTTTTATTTTACATAAAGGCAAAATTTTTCTTTGGCTGAAATTGTACAATTGTAAAGCAAAGTTCATTATAATTTCGTATTCGCCGTCGTCTATTATTTAGTGTTTTAGCTTACAAAGCCAAACAAAACATATTACTTTCAGCCACCACCTCTTAGCAGACTTCTGGCGAAAGCTTGGAGAGTTACTAATTGCCATGAACAAGCTTCTCAAGTCTGTTGTTTGGAGTCGACTTTAAACTGCAGGGCCCGGTACTCACAGATAAAAAATAACACACACTGCATGGGTGCTGCGTGATGCTAGTCATAACCCTGAAACATTGTAAGTATTATACACAAACTAATTTATATAATATTATAATCATCTGATTGATTGCTATTCCTATAAAATTTTGCTTTTCTAAATAAATAATAATAAATCACTCTTATTATAAAATTTAAATTACATTTTCTAAAAAGTTTTGATAAATAAAAAAAATATATTTATTTTTCCAATTTCCACAATTCTAAGAATTTTTATATATTCGCTGTAATTTGTAAAAAAGAAAATCTGATATCTAGCCATTAACTAAAAATAAAAATAACACAACTATTCTCCATGCTTTGTAAGGATTTTAGACTTTATTTTCAGTATATTTTACAACTCAACGAATTTGTTTTTTTATTTTCTTTAATTAAAGCTTCATAGATATGTTTTTATGTGTACTATATAAGAGTAGTAATAGTAATAGACACAATTTTAAGGCATTCGTATAAAATGACAATTAAAAATTACATGTTAATACATAAAACTATGAATTTTTTGTGATATTTTTAAATTTTCTATAAAAATCCTAATCTCAGTCTCAATATTTATAATTCTAAGCATAGTTGTCAACTTAAATAAACGAGTTTATTGTAGAAAAAGAATTCAAGAGAAATTAAAATCGGTAATCAATAAAAGACAAATAAAACTTATTAGTGCCAATTATTTCATAGTTTTGATATCTAAGGATCAGAGTAGGAAAATAAACAAAACTGAACGTTTGATCTCATTTTGTTTTGTTCTTTACAATGAGTGAAACAAAAATAAAACAGAAACAGTAAGAACGAGCCACAAAAACATGAATGAGAAGAGAAAAAAAGAAGAAGAAGAAAAGGAAATAAGAAGAGAAAGGAAAATAAGAAGAGAAAAAAGAGAAAATTATACGAATGTAATGGAATAACAAATCAAGCACAAGAGCGAAAAGCTAATTGCTTCATTTGCGTTCTTTTTCATTTAGAAAGTATTTGTTTTGGTTTTGCTCATGCACAATACCATTAAAAAAATTTTTAAAAGTGTATGACTTTGTTGTAACGGTTGCAAAATGTTTTGTTTGCTTGCCCACTCTGCTGGGGATGTTAAATTAATTATTTTTAGCGAGTAAAATTTTCCTGATTGTCAAAGAATTTGATTTTCAGAAAGCACAATGTTGTGGGTTGTATTGAAACAAATTGTATTTTTATAAAATATTAAAAAGTAGTATGTATTTATTTAAGAATTCAAATGAAACTAAAAAATAATGAAAAATATTTGAAAAATGAAATAGTAATATTTCAATGAACTAATGTAAACTAAATTGAAACTTATAGCAAAAGTTGTTAAGTGTGAAAGTGTCTCCAACATCTCCCCTTTTTAAAATTAATATGGAAAACCAAATCTGTCTGGAGGTTTACAATTTCGTTTTGGTCTTGAAAATATCATCGGAGATTCAGCCATTGGAGTGCTAAATGTGAGCGGTGAATGTAATTGATCATCAGGAGTATATGGAGTTGTACTTACTTCAACTTGTCTTTCAGGAGTTAATGAAATCGAATTTTCTGCTATTGGTGTCTCTAGAAGCGATTTAGATGTTGGTTTGATATTAAATAACTCTAACATAAGTTGTACTGCATTTGACTGGTTTAAAATATTTAAATTATTGCCTTCATATCTTCTTTTAAGTTGGTTGATATGGGATCTTATTAATCTTGTTTTATTGTTGTCATATATATTAACATTATAATTAACATTTCCTAATTTTTCCACTATTGTTCCTGCAACCCACGCCATCTTATTGTTTTTATACACTTGTGCATACACTTTTGCTTTAAATTGTTGTTCCATTTTAATATCACGTTGAGTTGAGGGAACTGAATGTTGTGGTTTTAATAATTCTAATGTTGTTTTAATTTTTCGTTGAAGAAATAGTTCTGCTGGAGATTTGGAATTATTTCTTGGTGTTGAACGGTAAGTCTAAAGGAATATTTCAAGTATCTCATGACTATTTCCCTCATCCTTAGGTTTCTGTAAAGCCTGCTTTAATGTTCTTACAACCTTTCAGCTTGGCCATTTGATTGCGGATGATACGGTGCAGTTTTTATATGTGTGATACCACGAGATTTGATAAAATCATTGAATTGTGCGCTGACAAATTGTGTACCATTGTCTGACACAATTAAATCACAATCTCCATATCTGGCAAACATTTCTGAGAGTTTTGATATAATCGTTGAAGATGTAATGTTTGAGACTTGAAAAATTTATGGCCATTTTGAATATGCATCAATTATTACGAAATAATAATTAGCATTGCATGGTCCTGCTATGTCTATATGTAAACGTTCCATTGGTTTTGTTGCCAACGGCCAAGACTGTAATGTGTGTTTCACTGGTGTTGATGAAGAAATGGCACATTTATGACAGCTTCTTACATAATTTGCAACATCTTCATCTATTCCCGGCCAATAAACATGACTTCTAGCCAATGCTTTCATACGTTCTTTTCCAGGATGTCCACGATGTAATTGTTTCATTATTCTGTCCCTTAGATTTGTGGGTATAATTATTCTGTCATTATACATTAAACAATCTTGAATTACAGATAAATTTTCTCTTCTGGAATAGAATTGAGTCAGTTCTGGGTTTTGATTTGACCTCCATCCTTTTTGAAGTGAATGAATAACTGATTGAAGTATTGGACATTTTACCATGTTAAACGTTAGAGGTAGTTGATTGAAATGATCCATGAGATTTGCTGTGCACTTTTCCTCAAATGTTGTACATGCAATAACACTTTCTTCGTCTGGTTTTAATTCTGAATCGATTAGTCTTGAAAGCATATCGACACATCCAAAATCGTTTGTATTTACGTACTGAATCTTGAAATTGTACATCATTAGAGTAAGTGCCCACCTTTGCAATCGGTTTGCAGAATAAACTGGAATAACTTTTTTACTTCCAAAGATTTTTAAAAGTGGTTTATGGTCTGTACACAAGATAAATTCTCTCCCATAAATGTACTTATGAAATTTTTTTACGGCATATACAAGACCTAGTGCTTCTTTTTCTATTTGGGAATAATTTTTTTCGGCAGGAGTGAGAGTACGGGAAGCATGTTCAATTACCTTCTCAGAATTGTCTGGAAAAATGTGACATATATACGCTCCAATTCCTTTTCCTGAGGCATCCGCCAACTTTGATTGGCAGATCAGGATTGTAGTGAGTTAAAAGAAGCTCTGAATTTAAAATGTCCTTAAATTTTTGAAATGATTTTTGATATTCATTTGACCATTCATATTTGGTATTGTCTTTCAGAAGACTGTCAAGAGGAGTTCCTAAATTTGTCATATTTTTAACATATTTTCCATAATAGTTTATAGATCCAAGAAATGATCTAAGCTCAGATATATTTGATGGTGGTGGTAAATCTAAAATTGCTTTGATCTTTGATATATCAGGACGTAGACCCGATGAAGACATGATGTTTCCAAGGTATTTTACCTCTTTTGCAAAAAATTTACATTTTTCAAGTTTGATATGAAAACCATACTCACGAAGACGTTGAAGTACTTTCTTTACGTTTTTAATGTGTTGTTCCACTGTTGTGCCACCAATGATAATGTCATCTATGTAGGCTGCTGTATCATTTATACCCATTAACATTGTGTCCATTAATTGTTGAAAAGCACCTGGAGCACTTTTTATACCTGGAGCTAGACGATTAAATGTATATAAGCTTTTGTGAGTATTGATAGTGAGCAGTTTAGCTGAGTCTGTCGTAACTTCTGTTTGCAAATAAACATCTAACAAGTCAATATGTGTAAACAAGCAGCTGTTTCCTACTTTAGCATATAAGTCTTCAGGTCGATGTAATGGATACATATGTGGTTCAAGACTATCGTTTAAACCTGATGAATAGTCTCCACAAATTCGAACTTTCCCATTAGGTTTCTTAACTGCTACAATGGGTGCTGCCCATTCTGCAAAATCAACAGGAGTGATTATACCTAATGCTTCTAATCGTTGTAACTCATCCTCAACTAAGGAAAGCATTGCATAAGCTACAGGTCTCTTAACACGAAAAACTGGTTTAGCATTTGGTTTAAGTTGTAACTGCACTTGAGTTTTGGTACATTTTGAGCAGAGTTGTGCGTAATCAATTATTTTGTGTAATTAATTACATGTAAATTACACAATTACATGTAATTGTAATTCTTTTTTTTTTCAATTACAATTACATTTGATTGTAATTGATGCAATTACATTTTTTGAATTACAATTACATGTAATTATAATTGAAAATTTTCAATTACAAATTACAAGTAATGGTAATTGAAAAAACTCAATTAACAATTACATGTAATTGTAATTGGAAAAATTCCAATTATAATTACAAGTATTTGAAAAAATTTAATTGGCTTCATGAAGTAATGGTGGAAAATAAAGTAATCATTAGTTTTTGAAGTAATCATTAAAAAAAATTTATTTAATTACAATTACTTTTAATTATATTTACATTTTTATAACAATAAGTCAATATACATTTTAGTTACATAATTTGTTTTACTTATATTTGAATTGCTCATCCACCTCAATACCATCAGTTTTATTTATGATAACGAATATAATGCGTAATATGAGTTTTTTATAAATGGCAAAACAATTTAAACAATCTCTTTAACTCTTTAATACCATTTTTTAAAATTTATCATTCATTTGAGATACAAAATTACATTGATCTTATTTTTTAAAGTAAAATGAGGCGTAATATGTTGAAAAATTTCATAAAAAAAATAATATTTATAAAAAGAATCACAAACATTTACATTTTTCATTCAGTATTTTTATCAAAAAAAATATTTTTTTTTCCCATTACAAGTAATTATTTTGTGTAAATTACAATTATAATTACTTAGTAATGGTAATTGAATTTTTTCAATTACAATTACTTGTAATTTGTAATTGAAAATTTTCAATTATAATTACATGTAATTGTAATTCAAAAAATGTAATTGCATCAATTACAATCATATGTAATTGTAATTGAAAATTTTTTTTTGATTCATAAGAGATTTGATTAATTTGAAGAACGTTGGATTTTGCTTTTGTATGTTTTTGATTCTTGATATAATATTTTTTCTTCTCATTATTGACCTTATTTGTTGACTTCTGATTTTTGCAGTAACCTTCTTTGCGTCCCACGTTTTTACATTGCGTACACATATGTTTGGCATAGTTGCAATATTTGAAATAGTGCATGGCACCGCAGTTCCAACAGGGTGTTTTTGGTTTCATCTTATCTTTCAAGGCATCTTTTGGATTTGAATTGAACTTGATTGCATTTACTGATGATTGTGTATTAAGTTCCACCATCGCTGTATCATGTTTTAAGTTTATCAATCGTTGAGCACTGGTAATAAGCTTATTTATATTTTGGTTAGAATCATCTTCTAAAGCAGAAAGACATCTCATTCGAACATCAGAATCTGCATGAGATTGTAGACCACACACAAAGAGTAAACATTTAAATTTATCTGCGTTCATCTCAGATAATTTAAAATTTTCACACAATTTGTTGACACGAGCACCATTTATTATTATTATTATTATTATTATTATTATTATTTATTATGATATTAAATCTTCTTGTGGCATCTTGACTGTTTGTAGGCATTTATAACGAATACTAAAAATTGAATCTTGTATTCCATACATATCCTTCAAGATTTTAATTGATTCTGTAAATGTTACATCCCTTGGATTTTTTGGTAGAATGTATGCAGAATATTGTCCATATGCAATTGTGTTGAGTTTTTGCATAAGAAGTCTCACACGAGCAGCATCGTCCAAATCCTTGCCTTCTACAAGAGAAATATCTTCATAGCGAGAGTACCAATTATTGAATGTTGAAAAATTTGTTTGGTCGTAACAAAATTCTATTATGCTATTAGATAATTTCTCCATTAGTAGATCTTGATTGATGTTTGAAGCATTTCCTTGCGTTAGGCATGCAAGAAGTTTGCTTTGCATCTCCAAAAGTCCTAGGATTTTTGAATCTTGAGCCATATCCTCGTCGCCAATTTGTTGTGGGTTGTATTGAAACAAATTGTATTTTTATAAAATATTAAAAAGTAGTATGTATTTATTCAAGAATTCAAATAAGACTGAAAAATAATGAAAAATATTTGAAACATGAAATAGTAATATTTCAATGAACTAATGTTATAAACTGAAACTTATAGAACAAGTTGTTAAGTGTAAAAGTGTCTCCAACACACAAGTCATTCCAATATTCAGGCTTTTTATGGCATCTTTCTTTTTTTAAATTTATAAACAAATAATTGTGTGAGAAATATTTTAGAACAGTGATGTCCACTACAACATAAACACACTTGCGCTTGTGTATGAAGCAGAGAAAAGACTCGGCTTACTTCTACCAGAAATGGGAATGTTCAAATTACTTTCTCTTTATAACTTCATAATTATTTCTTCATAATTCTGAGTAAAGTTCGAAATCGATTGTCCGATAGACATGTGAATTAAGAATAAAGGAGTATCAAAGTCACATAGATTTGAAGAAAGTAATGAATAATTATTTCAGTTAAATAAAATTGATACAAAAAGTATGCACTATCCATTCCTGCACTATGTTCAAGAGAATCAAAAATCTAAAAAGAGCAAGAGCCACAATATTTCTTTTTATTATGTACGTGTTTGACTTTGACGCAATCAGAATTTGTTTTCTTATCACGCGTTTTGGATATCACTGTTTAAGAAACATAATTTTTGAAAGATCTATTGATGTCTTTGTGTGAAATAATACCCGACACAGACTCTAGGTAGTGCTCATAGAAATTGTTACACTTTTCATTACTCAAGATAAACTATTATTATTCCTTTTTTTATAACCAGCCAATTGCATAACCTTGAACTATGGGATCAACTATATTCATTTGAGTCTGCAGTTTGTTAAGTAAATCCATTGTCTTTCTTATATACAGTATAAGCACTCTAGTGCAGAATATGTTCTCCAGCTGGAGCATATACCTCTCATGATACATTAGTTTAAATCTATAAAGAAACCAACGTTCGCAGTCTACATACATCTATATCTGTGATCACTATTTTCTTTAATTACAGTCTAACACCACATTATTATGCTGAGTTAGACCGCAAAGGTGATAAAAGCAGCGTTACCGCTGGGATTTTTCAAATAGTTGCGCAAAAAGGGGATTTAAAAAAAGTGGCACAAAAAGAGAATTTTTTTTTAAAAATGTCGCAGAATTTTTTTTACGTTTTTATTTTCGCAAAAATTCATAGTACAAAAACAAAAATATTTCAATATAAGAAATAAATAACAATTCATTTACAATGCTAAAATCGTAATTTTTATAATATATACTCTTATAATATAATTATAATATATACTCGTACATATACAATATATGTATTTAAATAAAAGCAGATGCATTTTATTAAAATTCTATTTTTTAGAAACTTCTCTTCTGTAATTTTTCACATGGTCTCCAAGGACTCCAATTTGCAATGCAATAGGGGCGCTTTGTCTCCTTATCCTTCTTAACCCATTTATCAAATTCTATTGAATAATACCTGGAAACTTTTCGTTTTTTGAAAGAAAATGTGGGGGAATCAACATTATCGGATCCTGAAGAAGACTGAGTGACCACTTGATCATTTGCAAAGTCCAGAGTCGTCTTGTTTGGGGATCCATTTTTACAATTATATTTTTTTATTAATAAGAAACCTAATAGAATTTACGGTTAAATGATTAATTTATGAAAAAAGTAATATACTTTAAAAAAGCGTACCTTTCAATATATTAATAATATATAAATGAAACATACATATAAATATTTTTTCGCAGAAAAATGTTATTAACTTTAAATTTCACAAAATTGATAAATTCATGTTTTTACTTACAATACTTCAAAGTGCTTTTAATTGCTTATTCGCTTCTCTTTTAATAATAAATTCGTAGATTAAATCCAAGGTGGTATTGTTTAGTGTGCAATACTTAGCGTTTTTAAGTACATTAAATAATGTTTTTGTGATTTCTAAAGCCGAGTGTTCACTAGCAAGTTTTCTTGCGGAAGTTGCTTCCAGAAGTGACTTCCAGAAGTTTTTGTCATGTAAACACGTATTAGAAGTCGACTTCCAGAAGTTTTTGCTTGCAAGAAAAACTTGCAGAAATTATATGGAAACACATGTTCGTTGCTTGCTGGAAGTGACTTGCGCAACTTGCTGTGAACTGCAAGTGTTTTTAAGACTTGCGGAAGAAATCAGGTATATGTCGGGTTTTGTTTTGTGGTTTTTTTTTCTTTTATTTTTGAATAATTAAATAAAAATGGAAAATAATAAATTTATTTGAAGTAAGGAAAGTTACCCAGAACTATGGGACACGTCCTCAAAAGAATATAAAAATAAAATTAAAAAACAAAACGCTGTAAAGGCAATAGCCAATGCCTTAGACGAGCCCGAAGAAGAGATGAAAAGAAAATTACACGACCTCCGAACGCATTTTGGTCAAGAGGTCAACAAAGAAAGAAAAAAAAGTGATCAAAGTGCTGAAGGCTCATGCCTTAGTAAGCCAACACGCTTACTACTAGACCACGGCGACGGTACATGAGATGTCGTCATGTATTTCATGTCATGATAAAACTCCCACTTGCTAACGTATTGTCGTACAGGAGTTTAAGTGCTCTATCCGCTATTTCATATTTTTTATATATCTCGAGTTAATGATGCCACTTTAGGTTTTCGATCCCAAATTTTTCAAATCTGCAATCCGTTTTGGGATAGCTCGTCAAGTTTCGGAAATAAACAGGCGAAAACGGATTGCAGATTTTAAAAATTTTGGTGTCAAAAACCTAAAGTGGCATCATTAACGCGAGATTTAAAAAATGGCGTATAGAGCACTTAAACTCCCGCAAGACGATACGTTAGCAAGTGGGAGTTTTATCATGACATGAAATACATGACGACATCTCATGTACCCAAAGAAACTGAGAACAATTTTTTTTTTTTTTTGTAATTAGTTGTTTCTTTCCTATTAAATATGCTGCGATGGCAGCTGCCACTCTTATTTTGCCACCAGACATTTTTATACTGTCACTGTTTAAAAAAGCTAACTCTACTGCAACCTGTACTCACATTGTGTGTAAACACGTCTGCAAGTTCGTCGTAAAACTTCTACAAACTACTTCTGGAATCAAACTTCCGCAAGTTTTGGTTTCAGTGGAAACACTTCAGCAAATACTTGCAGAAGTTCTTCCGCAAGTAACTTGCTAGTGGACACTCGGCTTAAGTCTGATTGTTAAAATTATAAATAAAAGATTTAAGTTTTTATGATGTAAATTAAGGGAAAATGTTAGAAATGCCAAATTAAAAAAAAGTGGAAAAAGTGGCATAAACTTAAGAATAGTGGTAAAATTAAGTGGCTTTTCAAAAGTCGCACAAAAAGTTGCTAGCCGCAAAAAAAAATTGCAAATTGAGACTTTAGTCGACCAACGGTAACACTGGATGAAAGTACATTTTAAATCCGCTGTGGTTCGTGGATTATTTACGTAGAGCAAGATCTCTCGCTTGTGCAGAACATTCAAACAGGCCTGCCATATTTGCCGATTTATCGGCATTTTGCCGATTTTTTACCTTAAAATTGCCAAAATGCCGATTTGCCGATTTTTGGTTTAAAAATGCCGATTTGTCATAAAAACTAGAATACTGAAAATTTGTTGTTTTAGTATAATTTACTGTTAATAATTCATCGCTTCTGCAAAAGAGACAAAAACATTACATTTATTTAAAATTAAGTGTATGTATGTTTTGTGTGTTCGGTTAGTACATTTTTGTTTAAAAATTTATCAACTATGGAGAATAAAAGAATCAAAACAAAAGAAAAAAATAACGAAAACTTTTTTTTTACCAAATTTGAAAGACCAAACAATTTTTCAAGCGACAGCAACTCAAGTGACCAACTTTTATAAGAAAATTACAGAAAGAAAAAATATTTGTGTTTTAAAATGGATAGATATATCCGATATCTTAAGAAATGATAACATTTATTTAACGGATTTTATGAACACAACTAATTTTTTTAAATTTGATGAGGTGTATAAATAATAAATAAATAAAAGTAAATAAATAGTGTATTTGGGCGTATTGACAAATTGATTATTTTTTTTATTTTTTGTTAATAAAACTACTTCATACTTTATTGTCTTTAAAATGGGAAATTTTAATTTGCCGATTTTTTGCCGATTTTTCTTGCTTGAAGTGCAGATAATGCCGATTTTTTTTTCTAAATTTGCCGATTTTTGATTGAAATCATCTGGCAGGCCTGCATTCAAAACTGCATGAGCTGTATACACTTACAGCCATACTCTTGAACACACATTTGTCATTGATTTACAGCACACGCTAAAAATTGTAAAATAAATCAAAGCTAACATAGATTCACAGAATTTTTTTTAGGGTGCTGCAATCATCATACTAAATGGTATAAAATTATACTTTAGACAACGTCTGCCATTTGATAAAAGCAAAACAATTATTTTTACATAAATCTTCTAATCTTTGAAAAAACAAGCACTCATACTCAATACTCATAAAATATATTTTTGTTTTATTTTAACATGAAAATTTTAACAAGCCAACACTTATAATGGAATTCATGTGCATTTCAAGGACAATTTCTAGCAGCAAGTTTTGTGGTAAATGTAGATTTTTTTTCCTTTGACATTTTACCCAAATATTTCTTTATTTTTAGTTTTAAATTTGTGCTCTGTAGTAGTGAAAGTAATGCTTAAAGTTTTTAATTAAAGCATTTTTTTTAGTAATTTGTGGTTTTTTATGTTATTAAAAATAGTGCCCCCATTGTGTTTGCTAAAGGTTTATCCATAAAAAGGAATATTTAAGTAATTTAGTCGTTATGTAGTTTTGTAGCTACAAAACTCTAACTTAAAATATGCCATAAATAATTAAAATTTGTTCTTCAGTTCAGTGATGTTCTAGATTTAATAAGAGCAAAAGTCAAAGGAGTTAAATTATTTCTCAGCTTTAATTTTATTTTTCTAAATTAAACCAGCGAAAACTAGTCAATTCTGGTTAAAAAATTATGGGTTTTTCCTGGAAAAAGCTGCAATTTTGATTTAAAATTTGAGTGTAACATATGGAATGGTATAATAATACCATATACAGAGAAAGAAAGAGAAAAACCAATACAAAAACGAGTAAGAAATATTCGAATATCTTACTAAGACGATTGTATAGACCAAGAGATGTACGAAGTGCTCTATGAACTTTGGGGAATTATTTCTTTTTTTATCACAGAAATATCAATACAACAGAACAGAAATATCAATACAAGTTTCAGTATCAACAATTCTTATGCAGCTACAAAAAACCAACTACTATGGTCTCTTAATTAAATTTGATAATATTGCTCGTATAATTTTTTTTCTACTTATTGGACTTTTGATTTATCCACTTTTTGACTTTGTAAACTCTATCGGATTAATACTGAATACCAAAATTACAAGAAAGATAGAATTTGTTCGATATTTTATTATTTGTTTGAGGCATACTTTTTGGTATAAATATTAGAAGAACCTTAACCAAAATGGGGTAAATGTTATCTGATAGTCTAATTTAAGTTCCTTTTTAAAGAATAACAAACTAAAAAAAATATTGTTGGAACATGCATATTCTAACTTGCTTCCAAAATCTATGTATCAAACATTGACAGAAATCTTTGCTGACGATCATACAAATGAAATTGCAACAGTTTATAACAGTGACAATGCTGCTTTTGCTAAATAGCAAACAACAATACACATATCTCAGTTATAGTGTGAATTCATAATGTTTTAGCAAAAATACGTGATTGGCAACTATTTAACTTACGTGACATTTTTAAAAATACTGGCAAATATTTAAAAGTTTAGGGTACGAGTATACAAAACACTTTGCATCAAACTCATTCTTCTATCATCTAACTGTATAGGTGTTAGTGATTTCATTTGATTAAAATCAAATTCGTTTCTGTTTTCAGAAAAACATTGACACATGACATGTGCAGTAAGTCTTAAAGTCCATGAGTTGTGTTTTTGACTCGTGTTTTTCTTTTTCTAACACTTATAATTTATGTTTTATTGTTGTTTTTATTGCAGCAATAGATGTTGCTACTGTTGCATTAACAAAAGGTATAATTCATCATACAAATTTTTGATTCAAATTATCCTCACATTTGAATACTTTATAATTTATAATTTGTTTAAGTAAATGCAAGAATGCCTGTGTAGTAGAATGCCTAAGTTCATTAAAGTTTATTGCCTATTATGGCCTGTTACGGAGAGAAAAGAAACTAGAAGCAAATATAAAAGAATCCCAAAGTATTGTTTTCAAAATAAGATAACTGAAAAGACAAGACAATAAGACAAGCTTCATACATGGAGTTGTCACAAGAATCCGAAGTATACATCTGACGATTCGTCGGAATGGATTGCTATGTTAGCCATAGAACAGAATCCCTAAGTAATACGATGAGGGATTCAGGGATGATGACAAATTTCCCGCAGGAGGGAGAGGCATTTAAGTTGGTATATAAATGTAGGCGTAAAGCACAATATAACTTTGGGAGCGCCGAGCTTATTGTATGTACAAAACCTTTTCCATTAACCGAAGGAAAAACAATAATGTCTTATTGTCTTTTCCATTAATAAAGATATACGAGTGATAGTTTGGGGCTGCTTGTGGGCGATTATAACCGAGTTTTTATGCTCACTCTTTATCCCTCCATTGCATTGTGATGGAAATTTCCATCATAAATTTTTTGAAGAAAAGGAAAAGAAATGTACAAAAACTTTAGTGTAAATTGGTCGCTGCTGAAATATTTCGGTATTAGATTATACCAATTAGACTGTAGTTTTAGATATTTATAATAAAATATTTTTAAATATTTTTCCTTAAAATTGTGCATGAATTTTATCAGTGGCTTATTTTAGAAAAATAAAAAAATGCATGCAATTAAGGGTTATGGTATTGATGTGAGAGATTTTTGGTTTTAACACGATGGTACAAAATGCTAGACATCTCAATCTACAATCGATTTATTCTGCCAAATGCTTGATAGCCGTTTAATGAGCCGAAGTGGTGATGTCAAGTGGCCGACAAGAAGTCGCAATTTGACACCGTTCTATAAGGCGACTTTAAGGACAAGTCTTATGCCTACAAACCATAGACAATTAAGCATTTGAAAGCTAACATACGTGATGCTATTGCCGAGATACGACACCATATTTGCGGAAAAATGTTCGAAAATTGATACTTCAAATTGATACTTTGGGGCAGCCGTAGCAGCCATATGAATGACGTAATAACAACAAAATAAATATGTCAAAATGTAAACAATTTTTTTTTTGTTTTACGCAAATGTTGTACGTGTTGCCTAGTACGAATCAACACTGTAAAAGCAGGATTAAGTGTGGTCACTAATATTTGCATTTCAAATTGACAGTGTTTTTAGTTTAAAGAATTTTTCTATTTTTAGCCAGTTTTTTTTTAACTTTCCAGGGAAGAATTCAAATGGAGTGGTTTTTTCACACATTTATCCAACTTTAATTTTTTGTAAATTTTTTAAGAGCTTAAATTACAAAAAGGAAGATATAATTTAAAAATCATAAAAATTTATTATGATATCGACAATACTAATTTACTTATTTCGTAAGTTTTATACTATTATATTCACATATGTATGTAACTCTGTGCTTTCAAAACAAATTGTCAGTTAATTATTAAACTAACAAGTAACTGGGCACAAGACTTATCAATGATATTACAGTGATTGTAATCATTATATAAAACATGAAGTTTATGGAGGTTAACATTATCGTCATGTACATTCAAATTCAATTCTTTGTTTTAGTTACTGTTAACATTATTCTATCACAATAATACAGAATCCAATTTTAATTACATTACATTCACATATAATGAAATTGTATACACACATACACACATATACGTATACAAGTTCTTACGCTCTTACACAGTAAGTGCGTGCCACAACAAATTCTTAAAATAAAAAAAAAAAATAAAAAATTAGAGTGCGCAAGAATTAGTTGTATCGGGTGGAAACTGTAATTGGAAATGTGTAGGTAAAAATGTGTAGATTTACATATTTAAATACATGTCGAAAAGAAAAGATGTTTACTTTTGTATACATACGTTCGTAATTATTACCAGTGACTTGCTAATAACAAAAAGCGTTCAACCGAATTATAAACACTCTTGCTGTTGCACAAACATCAAACTTATTTACGCATATGTAGCATGTTAACTATATTGTATTATTTATGCATAAGTATTAATGCCCGTAGCTGTGTACATAAGGGCATACATATGTATATGAGTATAAACCGATACATACATATGTATATATATATTCGAGAATAGTAGCACAGAATTATTTGTTTAATGTTTAGTCTCAATTTAAATGAAAACAACAGCCTTGACACATGAGCTTTACTTTGTGCACTGCGTAGTAATAATCGAATCACTATATGTGCTCGTATATTGAAAAGGAAAAAATTATCAGTTTTTAGCAGCAAACATTGCTACATAAAAAATTAACTTTTGTTTATTAAAATTAAATTAAATTTAGTAAAATACTAATTTGGCAAGTACTTATATTATATTTCAGTAAATACTTATGGTCATGAAAGTTCATTCATTATTTAACCCTTGTTTTATGGCTTCAGATTTGAACAACAAAATTTAGGTAATTTTTAAGTCTTGACTCTCTGTAACGTTTTCATGTCTTTATTAAACAATTTTGATTGCTAAAGGTCATATAATATATGAAAACAATTATAAAGTTTCTTAGCCTGACTTTAGTGATGACTGTTTATACATTAAAAAGCTTTGTATAAGGGAAACTTTCGTAGAAAGATATCTTCACTATTACTGAGATTATGTAATTTATTCGTATAGTAAAAAAAAAATGTTTTCGGGCCAAGCAAATCATTATGATGTGTTAGTTCTGATGAAGTCAGTGTGTTAGAATACTCTGGTCTTTCATACACAACTCTCCAAAATTTTCTACAATAAGCACAAATAATAATTGCATCAATACTAGAAAAATTATTCAATGAGTATTAGATAGGGATATAAAATTGCGTGCAATAAATAATGCCGCACGCATTTCAAATAGTTGAATTCATTTAATTTGGATAGAGTATTATAGATGAAAAAACGTTCTGCCAAATTTGTGCCGTATATGTTGGCAGTAAACTAAAACGTTTCGAATGAAAATCTGTAGCTTATCTGAACGATTTAAGCAAAACAAAATAGATTTTAAGCGTTTTGTCATAACTGCTAATCAACTAAGGACCCATCTCTGTTTACTAAAAGCGAAAAAAAAGAACTCAAACAATGGACTACTTCTAGTGAAAATGTACTAAATAAGGTAAAGATACTTCAGTCGGATGCTGAGTTCATGGTACCATTGGCGAATAAAACCTTTTTATTAATGGAATAACTTTAAAAAAAATATTTTATTAAGACAAAGTAAGTAGTAACATAGGAATATTATTGGAACTTTTTGAATAAATTGTATTAAGAAGTTCTAGAAATCAGTCTGGTTTGGAACACAAAATAAATAATTTTCCTATAAGTATTAACAATGGCAACGAGTTGATGAACAAAGTAATCCTCCTGATTTACCTTCCTCTGCTTGCTATTTTTCTTGTTTTTTTTCTTTTTTTTGTAATAAAAAATATTTTTAAGTCGTATTTATTTAACAGTTTATATTGTATTAGCATCACTAAGCAGTTTTTGGTAAATCAAGAAATAGAAATTAGCCTAAGATGGGCAGCAGCAGCAAAGGGTTTTGTCTAGGGTTATGCCTTGCTGCCGTTATAATAATAATTTTAATATAAACGTTTGTATTCTAATTTTGACAATTTGCTGCCTGGTGCTTTCTGTTGTGTATGCGCTTAATTGATTGCTTAATTGAGATACACATTTCATTAATAATTTTCCAAAAAATAAAAATAGTTTCAAATATTTTCAAAAAAATATTAATATTAATGTCGTTGCACAAGCCTACTGTAAATTTATTTACTAATTAGTTTCCCTGCTTTATTAAAGCCCGTATGACAACTTCCTTTTTTGTATTGAATTGTTATAGAATTGATAAAAAGAAACAGAAAATGCCAGAAAGAGTGGAACATAAAGAGTGTAAACAAAATATTTATTTTTTTTGTGTTGATACTTTTTATTTTGTAAAAAAAAATGCTACCTTGAAGGCAAAAATACCGTAAAATCGCTTAATTGTAAAATAACACTATAAATTTAGCAACACTATAGTATTTTAAATTCTAAAAGTCAATTTTAAGGTAAAATATTTTAAATTGTTTTTGACAAATTTAATTTTTTTATCCATAATATTTGCAAATATTTGGCAATTCTGTGAATATAGTTGAACCATTTACACCGTTTATACAATACTTTCTTATTATAAATATAATATATTTTCACTGTTCTTTAAATTAATATTAATAAAAAAAAAAATTAGGTGCCATACGGGCTTAATCATTCTTGTTTCTCTGTTATTTTTAGTAATTTTATATTTTTGTGATAATATTTTATTCTTTAAAATCATTCATTTAATTTTTCTATTTCTTTTTAATTTTTTTTTTTCAATTTTGTTAACTTTTATTTTTGTGTTTTTAATATGAATTTGTAAACCTTTTTTGTATTTTTTGAATACAATCATGTTACCTATAGAAAAATCTTTCAATGATTTTACTATCGTAAAAAGGCTCACTATGTCTGACAATGATCTGACAAAGTCTGCAAAGGCATTTTAAACGATTGTTAGGTGCCTAATGATATTGTCTTAAGATGGTAATTTTACAATGCTTTTGATTTCAATAGTAACTTTACACGGTTGTGAACTATTATTACCTTCATATAGTTCTCAAAGCTTTCCCGGTAATTATCTTCGGGACAAAGTTAACCCATATAGAAGATTTTGTAGGTTAGTGAAAGGAATAATAATTTCAATCCAAAAATATATATTTTTTTATTCTCTTTTTAAAAATGTTAAATACTGTAGAAATGCATTGAACCTCTACTCGTTTTTTTAGTGTCCGTTTTAATGTTATGTGAAGTATGTCGAGTTATAGGCTTCAATATTAAAGGAATACAAAAATTAAGCGATTTTTAAATTTTTCTTCATGCAACTTGTCCAGTATCAAAAATAATAAAATTTATATGGACACTTCGTATGAATGAACTGATCTCAATAATATTCTTTCGTTACTTAACCAATGTACTTTAAATTTATAATTTAAATAATAAGTTCGACTGTCTTTCAGTTTTATAAAAAAAAATTTGTTGTAATCTGGGTTAAGCTTATTCCGAGAGCGCTCGGAATCTAATTAATTTAAATATTTTGTAGAAATTATTATCATTGAAATACTGCTGTTGCCAAACCTTTAAAAAGCTAAACAATTCAAGAGACTCAAGTGAAAAATTTTATCTAAACAATTTTAAGTTATTGAAAAATACAACAGTAACAACAACAACAACAAAACTTGTTAAAATAAAGTTATTTAAGCTTTTAATGAAAAACAAGTAAATGAGCTTAAGAAAATGAAAATTTTTGTGTCGATAAGTGAACAAACAAATTTTCAGTAGAAACATGAAGGAAATATTGAAGACTATTTGTTTGCTTGTTTGTTTGTTTGTATATTGTTTAGCAGAACAACATAAATAAAACAGTTCTTAGAATGTAAATGTTTGTGTTTATTTTCTATATCAAAGAGAGCGATAAGTGATTACTTAAGTACCATTGTTTAAGAAAAAGCAAGAAATTAAAATATAAGTATTTAAAAGGGATTAAAAGTTTAACTTTCCTCATGACATTTCTAAAGATGACAAAAGTTTGAACATGTTTTTTGTACAATATGTTTAAAAGAAAGGGGTTGGTTAAAATTTATAATATTTTCTGTTTGGTTTTTGAAAATTTGTGCATTTTATAGAGTCCCCTACAAGACTTAGGACATAAAGCATGTAATAACGAAAACTTATTATGCATGTTATTTAGTAAGATATTTAAAAGAAATATTAGTATTACTTACCATTAATGTCATACACCTATACATATGTATGTGTGTTGAAATTATAAAGTTGTTTATTTTTATATTGCTGCAAAGTTCTTAGAATGTTTGTTTATAAAGGCAAATTTTTTTGTTTTAAAACATATTTATATATTAATATTAATAAAATATTTCATCATAAAATGCATCAGGTCATTTGACTATATTTTTTCTGATGGAATTTAGGCTATTCATAACTAAATTAAATTCTATTAAAATTGTAACTTTTATATAATTAAATAGTTTTTGACAAAACAAAATTGATTAAAAAAATTATTACTCTTTCAGGAATTCGAACTCGGGTCTCCAGAGCATGAAATAATAAAGATCAGTTTTGTTTATGTCAAACATATGTATTTATATGCACTTTAATTATTGTCTCAGTGTATTGAATATATAAATACATATATAAGCTCACTGAGTTTCGTTAATCTCTTTTTTTATCAATTTTTTTTTTCATTCATTACGAAAGTCAGCTATACAGAAAAAATAAAAATTTATTTCAATTAAAAAATTTGTGATATTAATTAAAAGATAATTTATTTTGTCATCAGTAAAGAAATTAATGCTACAAGTATCAATTAAGCTGATTGTAATATTAATTAAAGGTTTTTAATGTAAAGTTGAATTAACAAAAGTTAATTAAACCAATTAAATTATTTAATCATAACAATAATCAATTAGTTTTTCTGTGTATGCAATAATATTAAAAATCGTGCTTCCGCCTTATCAAAAAGAAGAAACAAAATTACTTGGTACAAAAATTCATCATACCACCAAAGATATTTGTGCAATAGCAAAAGTTATTTTAAATATTTTTACTACGACTTTTGTTCTCTTGAATGTTTTATGTTATAAGTTCAAAACCCTTATCTCACAAAAACAAAGGTTATTTATTCTTAACTCATATTTATATCGACATGAGATACTTTTCCAACCAAAGTATGTGTCAATTCCTGTTATTATCAGGAACATACAATTAATAGGATACCTGAATCCATACAATGGGTGAGGGAAAATGATCGGTTACAAATTTAAATAAAAATTAAATACTAACATTCTATCGATAATATTTTACCATATTTGGAGTTAAGTCACTATATCGTGTATATGGAACTTCTGAGTGAAGAACTGGTTCAATGGAGAGAGTTCTGTAAAAATCAAAATAAATGAAAATCTTATGGTGCACTATTCGAGCTTTACACCTGATGAGTCACAAGGTCCAAACGTAAAAATAAGCACCTCTACTCGACGTAGTGTTAAGTGATATTAAATACCAAAAACAATTTATAATACAGTTAAGCAAAATTAAATGGTATAATCAGGGAGATAATGTGCTTGTGGGTTTTGATAAATTATTTACTAATGCACTTATCAATTTGCTTAAACTTAAAAAAATGGGCTTTAATAACCGTTAAATAGTTGGTTGAAATCATAATTAGCAAATATAAAGTAAACTCTTTTTGTTGAAAGTTTTGTCTCCTCAAAATATTTTATAGAGCCAATGAAATAATAATGCCTGTGAAATTTCCTGATCGTGAACTCATATATTTGAGCGGCCAAAATTGTTCCTTAAGATTATGCTATTTAACACTATTATATATAATTTATATTTCTTCATCGTTTAAAATTAAAGATCTATTTCAAAAGCCCATAACCACACGTATATTTCAAGAGTACATTAATAACAGAAATTCAACAGCAAAGCCATTGACGCCATTTGCCCAATGCTTTACTCCATAAATAACCATTTAGTACAATTCTGGGATTAATTCGTTTAATAAATAATGGTCAGCCTATGCTAGGTTCAGTGGAATAAAATGGCAGACGAATTTGTCAGGAAGGGCCAGGTATGACATTGATGGGGCCAGAACCCTTCTGTGAAAATAGGAAGCGGAGTTTGGAAAAGTATACTCAGGTAAAAAGAAGACAAGGAGAGAAACTTGTTGTTTTTGGGTCAGCCTGGTCTGAGTGCTGCACAATAGATCTACAAGTGAAACTACTTTAGTACCTGCTTTATGAATGAATGAATGAATGAATGACGGTTATCCTTATTAGATAAAATATAGTCGCATAATATGTTTAGTTTTACCCAGTACTCATGAATGTTTTTTGTAGCGTATTTCTTAGCATAAAAGTGGAAATTTTAAAAATAAAATTATTTATGTTGGAAAATAAATAAGACAAATTAAAAAAGGGGGACTAACTAGAGAGCACACACTAACTTAAAGATAGTAAAAGGCAAAATAATTTTTCGTTTTGATTATCCGCCAACTATTTTATTGCATCGACAACTTTTAACAATACAGGGGGCTAATTCTGGCAGTCGTGATCAAAATTACATTCGAATAGAGAATAATTTCGACAACGAACAATTTTCTAATTCTGTTATTCGATACGATACGAATTTTTGTTTAGTGTTGTAAAACATGCAAAAAAAGTCATTTTAGAATACTGACAAAAATACAACAAATAGTAAACAAAAAACATATATACATACATACATACATACATATGTAAAAAAATTAAAAAAGGAAAAAAAATTTAAATCAAAGTAAAAAAAATAAAGCAAGTTTACAAGGAATCCATTATTATTTTTTTACTCATCATCTTCCGATACTGATGTGAATTTAATTATGAATCTTGTTCGGCAAAAATGCGGAGTACCAGTGATCCCTTAAGTCTGCCAAGCAATGCGTAAATCTTGATATAAGCATTTTGACTGTGTATTATATTTCGAGAATGTAAGTATATCAAACACCACTAGAAATAATAAATAAAACAGAGTATGACACTGAAACTAACACAACAAATATTGGAAGAAAAAAATCCACGAAAATATTAAAATAAATTTATGTAGGGACTGAAAATTGCTTTAAATTCATATTTTTTATTTAAATTCGTATTGGTGGACTAGAAGCATTCAATTTTAACGCTATTTGCTCCTAAAGATGGTAAAGTCTTGCCTTTCCTTGCTAAGTATTCGGCAATATGTTCTTTGCCAAGTCCGTAAGTTATGCCATGAAATTTCCTAGAATTTCTTTGTGCATAATTTATTTTTGACCTGAAATATATTTTATAATTTGAAGAAATTAAAAAAAAATTTAACTTACATGTTTATTTTTTGTCTTTACTTATTGTATGTATATAGAAAAACGTTAACTCGAATGGCTTTTGTTTGCGAGTAAAAACTCGCAAGACTGCATTCGAACAAACATTCGTTATCGAATGGCGTCATTAGAAATTTCGATACATGTTATTCGATAACGACTCATAGAATCCCAAAAGTAAAAAAACTCGTACATACGAGTAAGAATTCGATCGTAATCGAATGACAGAATTAGCCCCCAGGTTAACTAAGCGATGTCGAATTTCAATAACTTGTTCAAGTTCAAGGCATTTGAATGCTATTTTTGAAGTTCATATTATATTTAGAAGATTTTAAAATTGGGAGTGTGTAGATATAGGATCTCATACTTCGATTGCATAAATTAATTCTGAAATTTTCTTAATTAAGAGGTCTTGATTTTTCTCAAAATTAAAAAAGTTTGTCCCGCAGACTCTATGATCATTGAAAGTGTCAAAGAAATTCATCCCCGCTGACACTATAATATCACTATTAAGAAAAAACTGTGTCAAATCTTGTCAAATTTTATTTTACAAAATATTCTTAATTAATTAGAAAACAAATTTTTTATTAAATATTTTTATTGAATGCTTACTCTTTTTTGCCTTTCCAAATTATAAAATATAGACAAACGACACTTTATTCTTGATTGAATTAAGGCTTAATCCAACAATTGTTGGCTTAAAGACTTTATACTTTATTTGACGTTTACTAATGTATTATAATATTTGCTTACGGTTCAAAATTTGTATTATTAAATCTGTTATTCTTTAAAATCTGGGTTGAGTTAGTCTTCTTGTTTCTCCAAGCTTTACATATGTGATTAATTGTAGGATATCGTAAAGTTGTATATGATCCTCTATAATATTTTCACCTTTTGCACAATATTATAAAGTTTCTATAAACTGTTGTAGCTTATTGTCTAATTTCTTCTTTTATTTTCTTTCGTTTGTTATTTTAACTTTTGTAATATCTGTTTGTAGTAAAATTTGTTTTCCTTTAACTTTGGCGATATAATTGAAACCATTTCGTTTCTAATTGTTGTCCATAGATTCAGTACAACAATTTACCTGTACTGCAGTTTAAAAGATTATAGCCATTCAGTTTACATAATAACATAGCCATGAACACGCATATTTTGTAAAGTTATAATTAATTTGCACTTTGGACCCAAAGTGCCCTGAAGAAACAAAAGAAAATTTTGTCAAGTTTATAATAAAGAAAATGTTCTTAATTTTCTAAGAAGTTCATTTACTACACATTTTGTTAATATTTTGTTTTTTTTTTTTTTTTGTTAAGTTCTTCACTTTAATACAAAATAAACTGACAATTGACGGCTGTTAGCTAATTAAAAATAAAGTATAAAATGGTCGTTACTATGATAAAAACGTAAAAGTTATAAAAATCAATTAAAAGTTTCTTAATAAGTAAAAATAATAAAATAATTTTGAATATCTAAAGTAATGGAAGCAATATAAGAGCATAATTTGTGTGAGCATGTAAAAAATATAACTTAGAATCACTAAAAGATTTTTTCTATTTGTTCGAAATAAAAACAGGTTAAACTTAAGCCAAAAATTTAGTAGAGTTAAACAGATTTTTTACAAAGCTATTAGAAATTGTTTTATTAAAAATACTTATAAGTAAATCGAATTTGCATTCCTAATTGTATTGATACGGGATCAAATTTTTCTTCTGAAAAGTTTTTGTTATTAATAGGAAGGCAATTTTTTGATTTATTGTTAGTAAGAAAGATTATTTTAAAAACTTTTAGTACATAATTAAAAAGCTTTAAAAACCAATCTGAAAAATTACTGCGAAATACGAAATTGTAGGACCTTATGTCTGATGCATTACAATATACATATATATTTTTTTTTTTATTTTTTTTTTAAGACCAATACTCAGGGGTAAACCTCTACTTATGCAGTGCATTGTATTGGAATGCGAAGATGGTTGATAGTTTTTTTTTTTTCATAGACATTTGTATATTATGCGCCTTTTTTTTATGAAACAAGTTGCTGTCAATTTGTCCATGGTGAGCGTCTTCAGTAGATTAGCTGTTATCTTCCCAGAAGGTGGCGCTGTACTCCTGATCATTGGTTTCTGGTGGAATGGAATAGAAATGTCAGGGGCCGGTTTCTTGCAGATGGTCTTGCTGGAGGGGGGGAGGAACCTCTTATTTTTTTAAAATTTAATTTTAATTTAAATTGTAATTTTAGAAAACCGCAAATTTTTTTTATTTTTATAATTTTTTCCTTTGCTGGGATTGAACTTTGGTCGTGTGAGTTTCTGTGCGAGCGCTCTACCACTATGCCACGACTCTGAATTGACCTTTGGTAAATGTCGGTACCAGCAGAACGCAAAGAAAAAACCTAAAAAAATACAAAGCAAAAAATAAAAAAAAGAGAGCTGTAACGAATAAAAGCAGTGTTAAGTATTTTTTAATAATTAAATATTATAAAATAATATATAAGCTTTTAATTAAGTTTTAGGTCGATTAAATAATTATTTTTTCGATATTTCGCTACTTCTCTGCGTAGCTTCTTCAGGAAATATTTTTTATTTTAAAAAATTTTTTTAAAATTACATACATACATACATACATATTAAAAAAAATTGTGTCACATGAAAAAATATTCTATCAAGAAAATTTGTCATATAAAAACAATTTTTTTTTAAAAAATAAAAACCAACAAACATATTTAATTAAATATTACAACCAACAAACATTTTTTAGAAAAAATAATTACAAAATAATTAAATTTTTTTTTTTTTTTTTTTTGAAAAAATAATTATTTAATCGACCTAAAGCTTAATTAAAAGCTTATATATTAATCAATAATAAGGTCAACTAAACTTATTAATACAATATTATAAAATTATTAAAACAACTGTTTTAGTTAGGCAAAATTACATTAAATTGCTACTTGAAAATGTTGCAAAATTAAAAACTGTTTCATGATTTTTTTTTTCATTGAGACCAATACTCAGAGATAAACCATTCGGAAAGAACAGTATGTTCTGTGAATTGATCATTTAAAGGCCAGTGTTATACCATCATCTTTGGATGATCAACAGCAATTGCCTAGTTTTTGTGTAAGCGGTCTTACTACTATACCACACACCCCCCTAAATAAATGGCTAACCTCTTGATCAATTTGATGTATGTATGAATTTAAGTGCAGCTACGTCAGCAAAAATATTAAAACATTATAACTACTACATATTGCTTAAAGTGTCCTTGATACTATTCAAAAAACATTCTTAATATTACTTTAAAAATAAAAAACGACATAATTTAAAGCTCATAAAGCATGAAAAGATAAACTCTCGCTTTTAGTACTCGTACTACATTTCTCATTTTGTCTATTTTAATTAAAAGAATTCACTGAAATGTAAAAGAATGTTGCTTCAAGAGGGAAAGATATTTCCTTTGCTTTTTCATAATTTTTATGACATGATTCTCTGTCAGTCTGTTTGAGCATGTGTAGAAGAAACATCTTTTTAATTTTCATTTCTGGCATGAAGTATTTGTTTAGGTGTATATGGTTGTGTACAAGTTAAAAAATATTTACAATAATCCTTAATAACTTTTTAAGATTTCAACTGAAGCTAAAAACAAAAAACGAAAAGTAAAAAATCTCTTCTGGTTATGATGCCAAAAAGCAATAATCACTCATATTTATGAAAGTCGGAGAGTTAAAAGTAAAATTTTCCTACAATTCTCTCTGGTGAATATTTTTAATAGTACCTCCGTAAGGATTTTGTCTTACTTTTTCTTAATGTCTTTTTTTTTTCAAGTGTTTGTTTTACAGTTTATGCCTGTTTCATAATCAAAATTTTTACTGAAAACATAAATTGGAATAGATTATGATTTCTTAAAAAAAAAATAAAAATCAGAAGGCTTAACATAACACAACAGACAAAAAATAAGCTTAAAGTCCCACAAAAACAAGATAGAGGCTTGCAATTTGCTTAAAAATCAATCAATGCTTGATCTGAACTATTAAACTGTTGAAATAAGCTCGCTGACAGGTAATGCTACTCTTATTATTTCTCAAAATTTAAGGAAGATTAACATTCTGTCTTCATTTTAAACGCTTTAGTTTTAGGTTACTTAAAAACAGAGTAATAAAAATAAATTAATTAAATTCAATCTTATAGAAATGAAACATTTCGTCAGTTCGTAATTTCTATCTAAAGTTCACATGATCTTAAAGTTGAAAAGTCTTAAACATGGTTTGGTTGGGATAAATTCATACATAATTGGCCATTACAACCCTGTGTCAGCGTTACTGTCTATCTGTTGTGTGTGTTAATTTTTATCCATGAATACCGGGACCTACAGTTTAAAGTCGACTCCGAACGACAGATTTGAGAAGCTTTTTCTCCCAGAGCTTTTGCCAGAAGACAGCTGAGAGGTAGTCGCCGAAAGAAATAATTTTTTGCATATTTATTTTTTTTTTTTTTTTTCAAGATGTGAGAACTGAGATAACAGAATTTCGGTTAATGCAAATGCAGTTTAAATAAACCTACATATGTAAGTATATTATAAGAATTAAGTCATAAATTTATGTTACGAGTGAGAACTTAAAAGTTTTAAGTTAAAAAAAAAAGAAGTTATAAACTCATGCGAATATTTAAACGCACAATTATTACATTACTTATCTCAAAAAAATTGTTCACACTGTGTATATCAATACTGGTTCAAATTTAACTTGCTATGTTTTAAATTAACATATATATCGTCATACTAAATGCAAACGGACGTAGCTACACTTTTGTTTTTTTACAGGAGAAGCAAAAAATCTTAAAATCAAAAATTTTGTAAATCTTGAAAATCATATAATTTCAGGATCAGGTATAAGGATCTCTATTAACGACAAATGAGTTTGTATGTAAGGTTTTCATATAAACATGTATGTAGTTATGTCTTCTTGCATTAGAAATACATGCACTTGTAGTTACGTCCGTTTGAATTTCGTTAACAAAATCGCAATTTTTGATAGTATTAATCGAAAATCTTGCACGAACATGTATTTTGATAAAACGAACTATAATTAGTAAAAAACTTCATTTCGGAATTTTTTGTAATTATGTCCGTTTCCATTTAATATGACAATATGTAATGCAAACATTTTCATCGCTTGGCAAAAATATAATGTACACTTAAGTGTTTATTTATAGTGGATGTATGTATGATTTATATTTATGTACTCTTCGATACTGTCATATACTGTCTTTTTATAGTTGATTATATATTTATCATATCATTATGTTTATTGCGATAATATATGTATGTTATATGTATGTATGTGCTCATAATTGAATGGATGAATGTCAAGTATATGCGAATGTTTCAGTTGAGCTTCTAAGACAATACCTTCAAACGTTTATTGTATTGCAGCTGTTGTCTGCTTCACTTTTTCAAGTGTAAATTGTTTTACTTCCGTTTCCTCTTCACGTTCTTGCATGTTAATCAGAAACTTTGTAGATACTGGTTGTCAACCAAATTTAGTGTTTTTATGACGTTTCTTTTTTTTACACAGAACACAAATGTGTTCTATTCTACGTATACTGAGAATTTTATAACCTTGAAAATTTTTCTTATTATTTATTTTATTTTTTTTTTTTGATGCTGCTTAAATTAGCGATAACAAACATGTTTTACGAGCCTTAACAAAACAGCTTTGTTAATTGAGAGACATTGAGGTTTTTATTTACTGGTATTAAGAAAAACTTTTGTGTTAAATGGGTAAAGATGCCTTTTTATTTCGTAGAGAGAAATAATATTTATGTAAGTTTATTTTCCAAAGTATTACATTTTAGTTTTATATATATATTAACACATATTATAAATTACACTTCGGAGGATTTATTCTATGGGGATTTATTTATTAGCCTGTTGACGTAAAGACAGGATTGGCCTTTTCCCTGATGATGCCTCATGTATTATATGGTTTGGAGGTTGTTTCGGGCGCAGGTACAATTGACTTTAGGATTCTTGAGAGAGCTGTTAACTCTATTGTCCGATTTATTTTTAATGTGCGAAGTCGTGAACACATATCTGGTCACGTTAAGAAACTTCGTGGATGCCACTTCACTCAATATATTAAATCTCGTAATTTGTTTTGTTTTTTTCTATAATATTATTAAGAAAGGTTCACCCCATCTTTTATACAATATGTTTAATTTTTCCAGATCTACTAGAACAAACAGATACTTGTTCCGAGAATTAGATATTTATTTATTTTCGCACAATAACAATGCTTCATTCTTTAAAATTTTTCACTGTTTCTGTGATATGTGTATATTGTTTTGCGTTGTTACTCTTTTATCATTATCTCTATTATTATCTCTATAATTATTTCGGACCTCGGTTAATACAGATAAATAGACTTAGTTTTTTTCTTTGTTTTGGCGGGGAGTTCTTAAACTTAAATAAGTTATAACTTATAATCCTTTTTTTTATTAAGTATATTGCATACCAAAGCTAGTTTAGCTATACTACTTTAATATTATTACCATGATATTTTTATTATAATATTATTACCTTAACTTCAAAACCACATTGTATGTTGTCTGCTTATTATATTTTTATTTTTTACTCTATACTACATTATTTGGCTTTGATGGTTTGTATTATTATGTTAAATAAATAAATAAATAAATAAATAAATAAATAAATAAATAAAGAAACTAAAATTCAGACTTTACCTAAAAATTGCTACCTTCTACAATAGCCCAGCAGAAAATTTTTAAATTTGGAAGCAATAAATAAAATTGTAAGCAATAATGGAAGCATTAATTTTTTTTTTTATAAATTAAAGCTTCCAAATATGCCACAGGATAAGGTGTTATTTTTAATTTTTCGTACTATTTGCTTACTGGTTGCAATATGTCTGGCATTTCTATTGAATTGTAGCGGCTCATTTCATATAAAAATCATGCATTATTGATGCTCACGAGTAAGTGATTGTTTACAATTTCTCCCTTACAAAATAACTTACTGGTAAGCACTATTTTCTGCAGGGAGCTTTAGGAACATCCCAAATATAAATTCCAATACAAATTTTCTTTTAGTTTTTTTTAACTACATTAACGCTGATTTTTTAGATTTAGTTACTGCCAAAATATTATAGTGTTTTAGTATAAAAAACAAAAAAATAAAATAAAAAAAAAAAACACCAACCAAATTTAAAAATTAAAATTTATAGTAATCGACTGAACAATATTGGAAATTAAAATACATATCTGAGTGCCTCACTGCTCTAGTGGTAAGAGTGTCAGCTAGTATAAGGGTGGTGCGTTCCTTATATACCAAGGACCTTTGTCTGCGACACTACACTGAGTTTATGGTGTACTCTCTCTACTTGTTATATATTATTAAAAAATACTTTTTATTTTTTTTTTTTAATTTTTTTATTTAAAACCAATACTCAGGAGTAAGCCCCTACTAAATTCAGTGCATTGTATTGAAATTTAGTTAATAAATAATTAAATAATTACATATACAATAGCTTATAAAATTTTAATTTTATTGATTTAACAGAACTGAGGCATGATGTTTTTTTCGATACAAATTGATACATAAAAACGCTGGAGAATACAGTCGTGAAATAGAATCTATTTTATTTTGACAGCCAATTTCCTTACGCTCTCATTTTTAGAAACAAATTCTCTCAACAATGCTACCACACTTTTATTAAATTTCATACATTTTGTAAACAAACCCATTTGTTTTTTGTTGCTGGCGCAAAGAAGAATAAAAACAAAAGAAATTCGAAAAAACATTTGAAAGTTTAAATCAATTAATAAATTTTGGAATTTGTTAAAAAAATAGTAATATTTTAGAAAAAATAATTGAAAAGTGAGTACAGATGATTTCTGATGAGACTACCGTAGCTGGAGCCGAAAACAATTGTTCAGTTTAGCTAGTAAACTATTCCTTCACGGACATTATTTTTCCTTTAATTACCGAAAAATTCATTGCAGTTAACTTTGATCAAATTAAAGCGTATCTGACGGATCAAAAAGTAATAAAAAAAAATTGATCACTTTTCCTGGGGCTCGAACCCGAGTCTTCAGCATCTAATGTGTACTTTTTTATTTAGGCAAATTTTATAATTTACACGTGTTGATGTATTCTTTATTCTTTTCTGGTCATTTAGCAAAAAATCTGAATAAATTGGAAGCTGTTTTAACTGACTTAAATACAACAAAATGGCTGTAACCATCTGTGAAAGTTTGGAAGTCCCTGTTTATAGATATAAATATATATACATTTTTAAGTCATTTTCTGCGCAAACAACAAGAACTATGTCGATGCAACAAAAAGACTTCTTTAAAAAAATTAAATTTTTAAATTTTCCTCATTTGGTTTAAAAGCCTATTTATTTACCTTAAAATTTTGTTTCTAAAGTTGTAAAAATAGGAAAAAACGTAACTTTAAGAGATTTATTTTGCATAAATTTTTATTACTAAGTTTGTAAAATGAAAACAAAATGGAGAGAAAAATGTGTGTATATATTTTATTTTATCTCTAAGTGGTAAATATTTTTGTAGATGTATTCTGAAATATTTTCAGTTAAGTGTTTTGCAATAAATGATAGACAAATACTTTTTTGTCTATTTTTGGGCTCCAACCTTCATTTGTTACCTTAAAATGATTTATTTAAATTTTATTAATTTTTTTTTTTTGAACAGTTGTAACATACGTTTTTTTTATTTTATCCATAAATTAAATACTTCTAATTTATAAAGATATAAAAATGAAATATTGAAAAAGGATAATAATTTGTTTAGAGTTGATTTATGATATGAAGAGTTGTTTTTATTTTTGTTTTGTTTTTTTTTAAGACTGTCATTAAAAAAAATATTTTTTTAATTTATAGCTCTTAAAATTTGTTCATTAGTTGTAAGAAATAATGCTGAAGCACGTTGTTGATTATATGCATAGTAAGTCATGTGTATATATACAAAGGTTAACGTAATTGTTTCGATTTGGTTTAACAAAAATTAAATCTGAAATGTTTTTTGAAAGATTTGTGTTGAGTTGATTTTCTTAAGATTATGAAACATATTTTGTTAAGAGGATTAAAAAAGAATAGTTTATACTTTTTTCGAATTAGAAAATATTTATAAAAAAGAGAGCATTGTTATTCATTCTTAAGTCTTTTTGTGAATGTAAAATTTTCTTACCTTAAATTTTTGTCATCGCAAAATCGATCACTCTTTGGAATAACACTTTTAATTTTCATATAATAACTTACTTGTAGTCGCCGTGGTCTAGTGGTTAGTGTGTTGGCTTACTAAGACATGAGCCCTGGGTTCGACACCAAGCTTTGACATCTTCAAAAAAAGAAATATGAAAAAAATATTTTTTTCGACTACCTCTCAGCAGTCTTCTGGCAAAAGCACTTTAAGTAACTAATTGCCATGAACAAGCTTCTCAAGTCTGTCGTTCGGAGTCGACATTAAACTGTAGGTCCCGGTACTCATGGATAAAAATTGACACATACAACATGAGTGCTGCGAGAAGCTAGGCCGTAATCCTGACACAGGGTTGTAAAGGCCAGTTACAAGTATGTATGTACTAATATATTTATTATAAATTTGGCAATATTATCTTTTATTATTTTTCGTTGTGCTCTAGTTGTACCTTGCACCCATATTTCTGTCAGGACGGATCTATTCTTCTGTTTTTCGTGTTACTTCAACTATTTTATATATTTGTGCTAAAATATCAATTAGTGTGTGACGATGAAGAGAGAAAGTTGTGCTGACAAATAATTCATAAGGCGAGCTAAATTCAGATAAAGAGGGAGACCAGTCTCCTACAGCAGCCAAAGATTTGGATTTTGTTAATATTCCACCATCATATATCATCTATAACCGATGTCGACGATATATGTAAACAATTGGTTTTTATAACCCTTTCCCAAAGTTACGTTCTTGGTTGTCACTGCACCCTTTTGCAAATGGATTTTCACCTTGAAGTCACAATACAGTTAACAAAAACAATAATAAGTTCAATAGTGTAATAATTATTTGTATGAAAGCTTTGATGTATATTTTTTAAATCCCCTTAATTAATAATTATTAAATTTTACCATTGCTCGATTATTAGACCAATCTATGTAAGGAAAACAAAAAAAAAAATTATTGTGTAAAATATTTTTAATTGCGTCCTTATAAGTTTCTCCCTAAGAATAATTAAAAAAAAAATGTCTATATTTAATGATAATGGGTTAACAGTAATCATATACTCTTCAGTATGTCTCTGTTGATTTATGCACTTATAGAAATAAGTCAAATGTAGAAGGGCTATAACCCTCTTATTAATATAGGGGTTTTTTCTTACAAATAATTTCTTCTTAACTCCATAACGTATATAAAAATTACTTTTTGCTTAATTTTTTTTCTTAACTAGTAATTAAAATGCATTAGTAAAAAATTAATGTTGTCTTTGTCAAATTAAACATGTCAAGTGTTTTATTTTAAACCAGAGCGTTAAAGATTTCTACTGCAATTAAAAAAAAAAAGAAAAAACATGTAAACTTTTCATATTTAACGAACCTCGCGAAATTCATATATTTGAAACTTAATTACATCTGTGTATACACACTTGTATTTCATATTCATAAAGTCTAATATTGTGCAAGAAATACTTAATTGGAATTTTATAAGAAATATGGCAGAAGAGAAGCATAGTTAGTCTTATATTGGCAAACAACATACACAAAACACTTGACTATTTCTGTACACAGATTAATGAGCGTCGGTTAAGAGATGCTTTATAAATAATTTAATTTTAATACGGTAATTACTTGTTATTTTAAAAGTGCAGAGATTGAAATAAGAATTTTTTATTTTTTAACATTTTTATTTGACTTTTTAGGAAACATTTCTATCTCATTAAATACAAATAAATTGTAATGTTTTGATATTTATAAGTAATAGCGGTTTGTTAGGAAAAAAAATTATAATAAAATTCAATTGCTTTTGCAAATCGAGTTCAATTTATTTTATTTAAAATGAAAGCTGTCTAGACTTAGGCATACAAAAGAAATTGAAAATATTTTTAAGAAATTTAGAAAATTGATTTCATAAGATTAGTAATATTATTTTGAAGGTTATATATAAGTACTGCGCCTCACATATACTAATATTATAAGGGATAAAAAGAATTTGTAACATGTGGTTTAAGTGGAAGCAAAGCAAAACAAATAATACATTATTGTGGCCTACCACACAGGCATAAAGGTCAATAAATTTTTGTAAAAAAAATAAATTTTCTCATATTTATATATACTACCTTTTGTATTTCTTTAGCACTATAATACTTGGTATTAATCTTAAACTGCGCTAATAACAGAATACGGTGTGTGAGCCTACAAGAGTGCTGCTAAATATAAATATGCTTTTGGTATGTAAATATAAATATACATACATATTTACATATACATATGTATATGTCTAATTCGTAAGATCTTATAATCTATATTCGGGCAAATCGATATGTAGGAACATTAAGAAATCGCCCAAGTGACAAGGAAATTTGTATTTTAAGGATCAAAATAAGAAACTCTGCGCAAAGAACTATACCTCTAAAATGAATTCCGATATTCCTTATTTTGAACCAAATTAAAGTTTTAAAAAATCCCACTTTGACCCATTTAAAGTGTACCAATCGTGTATAAATGTGTGACCGACCCCCACTAACTTTAAAATTTATAAAATTGCATGCGTAGAAAGCAGTTAAAAGTCCGCAGACGTTATGTTAACATAAAAGTTATAAGGCGTTTACTTTATATTTAGTTTATTACAAAAGAAATATAGCTCAAAATCATTGGTTGAATTTTGGATGTTTGATATACGCAAAAATTTCTAATGTCCGTAGGCTAACATAAGTAGTGTTTTTTTTTTCGAAAAACGAAAATAAATATATTTGGTTTTTCCAAATTCCTGTTTTTGAATAGTTTAATGTTTCCTAACTAAAATCCATATGAAAAAAGTGTACTTTTGTAGAGTCTTAAATTTTTGATTTCGATGGTTATAAAATTTATTGAAATACAAAACATTATTACATTGCTAATGAATTTTAGCCATTTAGCTTATTTTCTCATGTATGGTGCGGATATGGTGATTTTTTTTCAATATATTTTTCTTGGGGCCTGTCAATAGCATCTAAAGTTAATGAGGGACGGTAATACGTTATGACTCGATTGGGGCACTTTAATGGGTCAAAGTGGGATTTTATGGAATTTTTCATTTGTATCCAAATATGGAACATAAGAATTCATTTTAAAGGTATGGTTTCTTGGCCAAAGTTTCTTACTTTGATCCCTAGAAGTCGATTTTCTTGTTGATTTTTAAATCGAGCAGCCCTAATCTACATGCTTTGCAAAGAACTGAGACGTATAAATTATATAATTTGATTTACTATAGAATATTGCTCATATGCCTTAAAAGGCTGTAAAATAAATTCTCCATTGAAATTCTATAGGATTTTAGTTAAAGAAATTGCATATAAAATACATAAAATTCTGAACGAACTATGTATTTCATTAGATATAATATATTTCCAAACAATACAAAGTTTGTTTTAGTATAACCATACCTAATCAGGTTAGATCCATCAAAAGTAGAACGGTATGGTCAACTTAATATTTATCGTAATGATATTAACGATTATTTAAAATAATAATGAATCGAAACTACAGTGCATATACGTTGCAATTATTACTGCCAGCTTAATGCTGAGTTTCAGGTAGATTATAAAACGCGACACGGAAAAGACGGCCACTATTATTTAACCCTAATCCAAGCAATATATTTCTCTTGAGTACATTATCACTTTTAAAACACTACAACTTTAACTAAATCTTTAACACTTTAATATTTTTCACTTTAATATTAATTTTAATTTATAATGTGCCTGATATTAGTATTAACGACTACTGCTTCATTGAAAAGAATAACGTGTTCATTTTTTGGACTCCAAAAATATATGAAATTTGTAAGTTTCGCTTGTTACTATCATTGTTACATTTCGAAGCAAAAACAACCCTTGACGATTAAAAACAAGCCAGATAATAATTCAACAGCGAGGTTGATACGCTTGATTAAATGGCTCACAGCAATTCCGTAAAACCGTTAAATAAATCTTTGGCCTCTCATCGAATTTTATGCCTAAGTTTACATATCGGGTATTGCTACTTTTGTTATTTGGATGAATCAATATCTATAATGGCATAAATTCAAAAGGAAATTATGTTGAAAAATATTTTTAAAATATTAATTCAAGAACTTGTTGTTCCAAATATAAAACGCTGCAGTGTTCTGAAATAAAATAAAGCAGCGTGTCCAATATTAAGTTGTGACGAGACCTTTTCTCAAGTGTGTTAATTAAAACTACAAATATGAGAAATCAGATATAATTCACATTTTGTTTATAACTATGTGAACATAAGCATTTGTACTTAGTTTTGATTAATACTTTTGAAAAAAAAAAAAGTCTCCTGATGAGTCTCTTAAGCAAAGACGAAATGGCAATAGAGACTTGTTTATGTCCAAAGCGATACATTTTTTATTCTGTATCATATACGTGATCATATCAGATAAAAACCCAAATTTTAAATAATATATATGCTCTTTTTGAAAGAAAATCAAACAAGAATAAAAATTTTATAAAAAATTATTTTTTAACAATCAAACTAAAAATTCAAAAATTTTAATACCAAAAATAAAATTATTATGTACAAAAATACCTATGCACTACAGTTATATGAAAATGTTGAAAGCTTTGTATGCATGTGTATACACCTTAATTCTTAACACATTTCTTTGTTTCTTTTTTAAGCTTTATTTTTTAAAAGTTCACACAAATTTTCTAAAATTTTTTTTGTTTTTTTTTTTCTTTTTTTGTTTTTGAAATTTTGTATAGTGTTTGGAAAATTCTGGCATATACATACTACTTACATATATGATTTTTAGAAAAGCCTTTAATATAAATATGGAATGTTTAACATTTTACTTTAAAACATTTCTTACAACAACTTAATACTTGTACAATAAGAACACAGCTGTGTAGCTGTAATATTATAAACTTTTTCGTTATTTTGTCGGTCTTTGTTGTTTTGCATATGTTAGTATTCTCCACAGTATTTACTTTAAAATATTTCAACCACACTATTAGTTTTATATTTTATTTCTGTGTTCCTTTACTTTTAGCACAGTTTAAATAACTTTATCTTTCTATTTCCAATAATTTCTAATAGACGCATACATTTACAATATAAAGTAATAAATCATGGCAAAAGTCTATTTCCTAAGATGTCAATAAGTTTCCACAAAATCGCAAAAAAAAAAGAAGAAAAAATAAAACGAAACTATTTTTATGCCAAAGAAAATAAAACATGAGTCGAAACCACAACCAGGGGTATAACTACATGAACTATTGAATAGGGAATAGTAATATATTTATGTTAATTGTTTTATATACATACTTATATATGGAATATGCATAATAATATTTATATTTATATATATTTATACAATTTGGAGTTCTATTCTTGAATAATCTTTCTAGTCTATAATTAAAATTTCCTCCAGTTCACGAAAAAGGCTACAAGAAAACTCTGCAAACACAGTTTTGAAAAATATGCTATTTTTGTATTATACTTTCGAGTTAAATCAACAAATTATCGATTGTATTTATGTCAGAGCTTTGAGAGGGTCTCGTACAGCATTACACAGAGGTACTTATACAACAACTATTATAGTCTTTATGATTAAGACTTTTTATCATAGAAGCAGTTATTGCCTAAAATTTAAACAAAAAATCATCGTGATAGAGTCGATAGATATATCGTCGTGCGGAAGTTTAAATGCTCTATCCGCCATTTAATTTTTTTATATATATCGAGTTAGTGATGCCACTTTGTGTTTTCGACCTGTAATCTGTAATCCGTTTTAGGTGTCAAAAACCTAAATTAGCATCATAAACTCGAGATTTAAAAAATGGCGTATAGAGAACTTAAACTCCCGCTCGACGATATGTGATGTTATATACCAAATTAATCATCTTGGGGAGCTCTCACAGAATCGGTAGTGATCTTGCAAAAATGATCTTCAATCGGATTTCAACTGTTACTTTTGTCGGAAAAATAAAAGGTTATATGAAACCTTTAAAAAGAGAGTTTTATTTTTTCGTCATTAAATAAAACTCACAAAATGAGCCAGAAAATAAAACTTATTTTTGAATTTTATTTTTCGGTCAGAAAATAACCGTTATTTTTCGAGTTTTAATTTTCAGTCAAAAAATAAAACTCTATTTAAGAGTTTCTGTCATAAAATAAAACTCGTTTTTAATACAGATTTTATTTTAAATCTAATCCCGTTGCTTGTGGTATCATTATTTAAGTAAGTTTTTTTTATAGCTGAATACCTAAAATCTCAAGTTGAACAAGTTTTAGGGTGCTTTAATATTAATAAAAAACAAATTCATACAATTACAATTGATAATGGCCGGAGCTTGCTAAAAATGTTACAAATACTTGAGTAGGAGGATGAAAGCGGATTCGATGACTGTGTCTCCTACGACGTTCTGCAAGGAACAAAGTATGATAGAAATTTCATAATAGTTTGCAGAGGATAATTTGTGAAATCAGGATTAGGTGTAAAAAATTTGTTCATAAAAACGAGTTTTATTTTATGATAGAAAAAATAAAACTTCTAAATAGAGCTTTATTTTATAACGAAAAAATAAAACTCCAAAAATAACGGTTATTTTCTGACTGAAAAATAAAACTCAAAAATAAGTTTTATTTCATGAAGACAAAATAAAACTCTCTTTTTAAGAGTTTTTTAAAAAAAATTTTTTTTTTAGTTGAAAAATAACTCTTTCTGCTTACCTTTTTTGGAAAAACTCTCAAAATAACCATAAAAAAAATAAGTTTTTCGATATTACTTATAACCGTTACGGTCCCTGCATAGAAGTATTGTTGTTTGTTATACTAAGGGCAATTAAAATGTTCAGCTTATAAAATATTTTGGATTGGATATTACATTATTCTATACATGGGTCTAGAATTTTATGCTAAGAATTACTCATAATTTTTTGCCATACATAAGGTTTTCCATAGCGGTCAGAAATGTTTGATCCGCATTGCATAGATCCCGGATTTGTATATTTAACTACCAATTTTAGTAAAAAAAAAACTTTTTCCAAAATGAGTTTAATATTAAATTTTTTCTTAAAATAAAAACTGAAATGTAATTAAATTACAGTGAGAATGCGTACCTCATTGGTAGAGTGAAAATGTGATGGTCCACATTTTTATTTGTTTTGAAGAAGTTCTTTATCATTTCAAAATATCGAGCCGTAACCGCCAAAAAAGCGTAACCAACAAAAATAAAATTTTAAAGGAGAAGGTTTTTTTTTAATATCTTCGTTGTTTTTGCAGTTATTGTCATGAAATTTAGTATGTAAGTGTCATTTTTCACGATTTATATACTACATTTAAAATTGCTCACATTTTAGAATAATAACGGTAATTTTTGTCGCTTAAGCTTTTTTCGCTGTGATGATATTTGTGCCAGTTAAGCTAAAAAATCTTTTTTTAGAGAAACAATTGTATACTGTTTATATATATCGCTCATTTGCTGCAACAGTGACTTAACTCAAAATCGCGTTTTTCTAAGTTAAATATGTAGAAATGTTCCCAATATCGTAAATAATATTGTGTATAAAACCTATTGTGATCGGAATAACTTTGAGCGTTTAGGATCAGAAAGTGATTCGATACTACTTATTTTTTTAATACAACAACGACAGATTTCAGGCGCTACAAAATCGTTGTACAATAAAAAAGAAATTATTAGTTTTTAATAAATCTCAATCTTTGATTCCTAAAATTTTATTATGCGATGAAAACAATTTAGAATTATCTTTATTCATTATGTGCATTTGATATTCATCTGTTGAATGCAGTTTAATTTTTGATTCAGCATTTAAGCTTTTATATCGTTCACATGTGACACATTTATCTTTCTTAGATAAATGAAAACCTAAGTGAAATTCTTCTTTAAAAATTCTACGGAATACTCTTAGGGACAGTTGACAAGATTCTTTTTTTATAATTCTTAAATGCTGAGTATAAAACTTATACACACCTTTTATATTCCGAAACTCTTGTGGTAAGTATAATTTGTTACTTTTATTGCGACAGTAGTGGGAGGGTACTGCTGGGAGTTTTCAATAAATGATTTCAATATAATCACGTGAGATTCATCAGACTTATTATGTGGAATTGATTTCTTTTTGTTTTGATTGCTTACATCCAAATCTTTTATTGATGTCTTTAAAAACGTTTTCGAAATGTTTAATGTTTTTAATAAAAACTGCTGGCACAGTTTAAAACAATTGTCATTATAGTTAATGCTATAATTATAACTGTATCGTGTTCTGCTGCCTTCTCCTTTTGACCTTTTAACGCTGACTCTCTTAATAAAAGACTGCAACCAATCTTTTGTCTAATTTTATTGCCAATTCCCCAGAATTGTGCATTTATTTGTACTCTATCAATATCCGTAAGCTTAGAGCTACATGAATTCCCACATTTTTTATTTTGACATGGGTCAGGCAAAACACCTCTTTCACGAAGTTTAGCCTTTTGCAGTCTTTTGGGTATTTTTTTGTTTTTTTTTTGCTTTCTATATCCTCTTTTTCCCACACATGTTTCTTCATTAGTCTCAGATTTCGAACAATTTACATCTGAAGATGTATCACTATCACTGTATGGTACTAGATCATATCGAACGCATTTCTAGAAGAACACGTTTATAAATTGATACTTATATAACATCCAAATGGAATAAAAAACAATTTTATTACCTCCGCCATATTGTTAAAAGATTATAAAATTATTATAAAGTGCGAATTTTCAACAATATTTAATATTATAAAGGTATTTTAATGAATGCAAAATGCTTTTTTTTACTGTTTACTTAGGTTTAAAAGAGAATTTTAGTGTAACCAACAATCTGCGGTCATCAAAAATGTAAACAAACAAACATTGGGCACTTACGCGAAAATTGTTTTTGCTCTAAATTTGTAACGGTACTTTGTATGACGATGAAATTTTAGGAGATGATGCAGATGTTGTCACTGAATTCATTTATTAAAAAAAACGAAAATCGAAAATTATGTTGGTTACGCTTTTTTGGCGGTTACGGCTCGATATAATGAATTCTAATTATAATAACTTTTTCCCCGTTCTTTGGAAATTTTATGAAATCATTTTGATTGCATACATACATACATAACTGGGGGCTAATTCTGGCAGTCGTGATCGAAATAACATTCGAATAGAGAATAATTTCGATAACGAACACTTTTCTAATTCTGTCATTCGATACGATACGAATCGAATTTTTGTTTAGTGTTGTAAAACATGCAAAAAAATCAGTTTACGATACTGACAAAAATTCAACAAATAGTAAACAAAAAACATATGGATGTATATATATACATACATACATATGTATGTAAAAAAAATTAAAAAAGGAAAAAAAAATTAAATTGAAATTAAAAAAAAAAAATAATAAACAAGTTTACAATGAATCCATCATTATTTTTGTACTCATCATCTTCCGATACTAATGAGAATTTAAATGTAAATCTTGTTCAGCAAAAAATGCGGAGTACCACTGATCCCTTAAGTCTGCCAAGCAATGCGTAAATCTTGATATATGTAAGCATTTTGAATATGTATTATATATCTCCAAAGTTCCTCATTACGACAATACATATCAAACAGAAATAATAAATTTAACAGAGTATGAAGCTGAAACCAACACAACAAATATTGAAAAAAAAAAAATCCGCGAAAATATTAAAATAAGTTTATGTAGGAACTGAAAATTGATTTAAATTCATATTTTTTATTTAAATTCGGATTGGTGGACTAGAAGCATTCAATTTTAACGCTATTTGTTCCCAAAGATGGTAAAGTCTTACCTTTCCTTGCTAAGTATTCGGCAATATGTTCTTTGCCAAGTCCGTAAGTTATACCATGAAATTTCCTAGAATTTCTTTGTGCATAATTTATTTTTGACCTGAAACATATTTTATAATTTGAAGAAATTAAAAAAATTTAACTTACATGTTTATTTTTTGTCTTTACTTATGTATGTATATATAAAAACGTTAATTCGAATGGCTTTTTGTTTACGAGTAAAAACTCGCAAGACAAACATTCGTTATCGAATGGCATCATTAGAAATTTCGATACATTTTATTCGATAACGACTCATAGTATCCCAAAAGTAAAAAAACTCGTACGTACGAGTAAGAATTCGATCGTAATCGAATAACAGAATTAGCCCCCTGGCCTTTACAACCCTGTGTGAGGATTACGGCCTAGTTTCTCGCAGCACTCATGTTGGGTGTGTCAATTTTTATCCATGAGTACCGGGACATACAGTTTAATGTCGACTCCGAACGACAGACTTGAGAAGCTTGTTCATGGCAATCTGTTACTCTCAGAGCTTTTGCCAGAAGACTGCTGAGAGGTAGTCGCCGAAAGAAATATTTTTTTAAATTTTCTTTTCTTTAGTAAGCCAACACACTTTCTCTGAAAGTAAAACAACAAGCTTTCCCATTTGTTCATATAGTTGTCCGTATTTTCTCCCTATGGTGCATGAAGAGATTTTAAAAGTTCATCAAACATTTTTAAGGTTTTTAAAACTTTTGCTTGACTCGAAGCAAATGTAAATAGTTTGTTATTAAGAAACTGTACACAGATGTAGGAGTTTGCCTTTTTCTTTTTTAATCTTTTGATAATAATTAACCTTCCTGTACTCACGGACTCTGAGACCGACTGTCAGTATTTTAATTTTTTTCTTATGAATAAAGAGCGTAAAAGTATTGTAATTTCCGATAGCCTCATTCTTCTCAATAAACTTCAATTTAGAGTGGTTTCAAAGCTCGTGAAAATAGGACGTGTGTGCTAATACAGGAATAATTGGTCTGTGAGACCGACGTGAGTATTGGTGTATCAGTTTTGCGTAAGTTATATTTCAAAAATTTATAAAACAACGACAGTGACTATGATTATTCGGTTGATATACAAGAAAAAGAAAGTGATACAGAGCAAGAGAATGATTCAGATTGTAAACCGGAAGTTTTTCCGACCTCTAGTAGCTTTTACATAGGCAAACACAAAAAAACAAAATGGATTAAAAATATTAATTCAACAATAGTAAGAACACGCTCCAAGAATTTAGTTACTCAATTTTCTGCTGTAAAAGGCAAAGCTAAAAGTTAAGGATAAGTCGTTGATATGGAATTTATTCTTCTCTGAAGAAGCAATGCACTCGCTTTAATAGAAGTATTCGTGTTTCATATTTTGACAGAAAGGTTAAAAACATTTTTTCTATGCATTCATTGTAAAAAATTAGCTTTTAATCACTGCATATATTCGAAAATATGTACACATATTTATAAGTATGTATATAGACTTTTATTTCCATTTTACGAATAAATAAAGAAGCCATAGATCATAACATTTTATTATAATTCAAATATTTTTTCAGAAATCAATATACATATTTATATATTGCAACAAATTTTCCATAAATGATCTGCGTATTTAAAGTCTCTTAGCGAAAAAGTTCAATATATATTTAAAAATATTTGAAGTGTCCTTATTTTTCCTTCTTTCTATTCAAAATCATAAATTTTTCTAAGCATCTATTTTAAAATATTTGAAGTTTATTTTCCACCATCAACATTTTTAAAATAAAAAATATACTCCTTTAGAAATCGTAATTAAAATAAAACTATTTTTCATTCAAACAATGTTCAAATATATCCTTTTAAGCTCCCCTTTTGTGACGCTCTTTGTTTTCCTATATCATATACTTTAAATCGTTTATGGTTACAATATTTATACACATGCATACCTACATATGTACATAATGCATAAGAGTGTAATCATGTGTAAATTTTATAAAAAAGTTTTTCATGTAAAGTTCTTAGTAGATTTATTAAAATACGAGTGTTTACTAGCATATATATTTATTTTATCCAATTGCTGAAGTACTTTTATTTTACTTTTTTTCTACAAACATGCAAAGATCTTTTAATTAAAAATTCACATTAGAAAAAATACAAATAAAATTAAGTTTTTGTGGTGTTATTTATAATAAATAAATAAATTGAATTTAAAGAATATGGTTTTAATTATTATTTTAAATTTCAATTAGATTAAATATTTTGTTTTTATTTATATTACTAGTTTTTATTTTTTTTTTTAAATAGTCAACTTATTGAAAGTTTTTATTGTTATTTAATAGTAAATGTTAGCACACTGGAAAGGGATATAAAAATTATCGAAATTAAAACACTAAATAGTACAATATTAATAGAAAAATTTACACACAAATTTATTGGCATGATATTAAGATCTGTTTAATTTGCATTCTTGGGTATCTCTTTTGTTGTTTTTAAAACTTTCTGCAAAAAAAATTATAGAACAGGATTTTGTTTTACAGCATTTAAAGATCAAAAGATGGGCACGTTTTTTATCTATTAAATCTTTAAAACATGGTTGTAAGTTCCGTATTGCGATTCCCTACGAAATTTTAACGACAATTTTTTTGTTAAAGGTTTTTAACAGCGATATGAACGATTTTGGAATTCACTAAAATTTTTTTACAACTTTAGTTGTCTTTAAGCGTTATTTTAACCACAGTTCTATTTGTGTTGCTAAAATAGACACAAAATAAACATACAGAGAAACCTGTTTTTATGCGGTTGATAGGGACCGCATAAAATTAATCTCATACAAAAAATTAACAAATTTCACAAAACGCTATTAAAAATAGTTTCCGCAACATAAATAAAAATTATTTTTTTTAATGCAAATGTAACCAAAAACTTTTTTATTTCATTCAACTAAGTTCACATGTGGATACTTTTAAACATTTTATTTATTGTATATATCTACTTGTTTTACATACAAAAATCAACTTAATTATTACCCTTCACAATTGCTTTCATTAGTAAAAAATACCAACCCGCTTACCATGTAGAGGTAGTAGGTTATCAGTTTTTGCAACGTTGTTTGTATCTCATAAGCGTTAAGCGGCATAATCTTGTTTAAAGCAAGAAGATTTGGCATACAAATTTAGAGAGCAAACTATCGTTTTTCATTTTTAAACTTGTTGCGAACTTCGAAGAATTTCTATTCTAACATGGCAACAATTTAAACTAAACTCTCGTGCAAACATTCGGATACCAAAACGTGGTTCAGAGAGTGAACCAAGTGGTTTCTTTTATATTGTGAACCATTAAATATTGGTAAACGTAATATATCAGTAATCGGCATAAAGTAAAGAAACCTATATTTTTGTCTACAATACACGTTCTATAAAAGATTACGGAAATATTTTGTAATTCTGTATATTTCTTTTACCAACACTGCTTATAAATGTGATTATTATGTTTAACTATCATATAGCGACCAGAAAATATCGTAAAAATAAACATCGCACACAACCACATACAGTAATTCTCATAACAAAATAAATCGCACAAAAATAGTCCGCAAAAAACAGGTTCTACTCTAAAAATTTTTTGTTCCATAATAGAATATCTTAAATTTAATCAGTAAATTTATTAAAAGATTGTTTAATTGACATACACATTTCATTAATAATTTTCCAAAAAATAAAAAAAAAAATTACAAATATTTTAAGAAAAATATTTAATTTACAGCCAGGCCCACGATATCGAAAGAAAACTTAAGCGATAGAAACTCAGTCACTCACTGTCAATCTAAACTGCGGCCCACTAATTGTCACTTTATCGTTCGCCTTGCTTTACGTTACCAACGTAATGCAAATAAACAACAAAGCTGCCATATCAACATATCATAAAATAATCGCTAATATACACGAAAAAAGCGCTGAAATGCTTAAATTGTACAGTAAAAAATGCAACCGTGTGCTAGTTTAACTTGACAGAAATGTAGTAAACAAACTTATTCCGATTTTTTTATTTATGTATATGTGTGTAAAAAAATTTTGTGTTACCAATCGCATTTATTTTTGGCGACACAAAAATTAGTGTGCCGCAAATCAGCTGTTTGTCGCTTAAAACTACACAATTCGATATCGTGGGCCTGGCTGTTAATGTCAAAATACAATGTGCAAGATCCGTATTCGCACATATTTTCAAAAACTATTTTTCCTTAAATCACTACTTTATTATAGAAAAAGTTGTAAAATCTATATAAAAAATATTTAATAAGTAAACAAAGATCATATGGGTATATGCCAAAATTCAAGTGAAGAATTTAAAAGCTTGTAAGAAAACTGACATTGCATACTATACTCTCTTTAATGAAAACAACTAAATCTGCTTTAGGTTAAAAAAATCGTTAAAAGTTAGTGAATTGCTCTACTGGGATTGTAAAAGGATTTTTATTTTCTTCTCTTTTTAAAAAATGAAAAGTTATTTATATTTAGAAACAAGACTGAAAAATTTTCCTAAACTAAAGATAAATTCACGAGAGAAATTATTTACAGAATTATTTGCAAATGTTTTATGAATAGTGCAGAGTTAATTTTGAGATGATGAACCCTATTTGTAATTCGTGGATTTGTTAAACCCGAAGGTAAATTGATTTTTTTTAATTAATTTATTAATAATATTTATTGCTTATTTTTGTTAAATTTTGTGTTTAATTTTTATTTATATTTTCTTTTAGTGTAATCAATTTTATACCAGCTGGGTCTATCAGACCCAATACCATTTTCATAAAATTGGTTCCAATGGTTATTTAGGTTCGGTAGAAATTTCTCCTTAGAGCAGGTAACTTAATATTTAGGGGTATGGAAAATAGATGTTGACCAATTCTCAGACCTACCCGATATGTATACAAAATTTCATTAAAATCGGTGGAGCCATTTCGGAGAAGTTTGGCAACAAAAAAAAAAACTATCTCTCAACCAGGGTTGTAATGGTTAATTATGTATATATGCATGTATGTAATACTGAGGGTAAACCCCTACTAAATGCAGTGTATTGCATTAGAATGTTGAATATATACATAGATAGATAGAAAGATAAGCGCCTTATGTCAATGGAAAAAATTGCTGTCAAATTTGATCACTCAAAGGCCAGTGTTATACCATCACCTTCGAATGATCAACAGCAATTGTGAATGGTGAGCATATTTTTTGTGTAGGTTAGCTGTTATCTTCCCAGAAGGTGGCGCTGTTCTCCTGATCATTCGTTTCTTGGTGGAATAGGCTGGAAATGTCACGGAGCGGTTTTGTGAAGATGGATTTCTTGAAGGCCGGGGGAACCTCTTTTTTTTTTAAACCGAAAATTTATTTTTTAATATTTTTCTCCTTCGCTGGAATTTGAACCTCGGTCGTTTGAGTTTCTGTGCACGAGCTCTAACCACTATACCACGACCCAATTGGAACTTTCAGTTACTAAGCCAACTACTGTAAAAGACTTAAATATGACTCGTTCCATTAGACGGGAAAAGAAGAAAAAAAAGCCACTTTTAAACAAGATCGATATTGAACAACTCCTTATATTGGCAAAAACTTAATTCGAGTGAAAGAATGTAGTTTTTATCGATAATTTTAACCAAAAACATTTCGTTAGATTTTATCGATATGTTGGCAGTAGTCATGTAATTACATGGGGTAGATTCTCGCACAATTTCAAGCTTCGGTTTTGTTTTATAATAAAATAACGAATTCACATATATACTAGAATCTCTTGGAAGATATTTTTTGGTTTCAGAACTTGACGAAAAAACTTCTAAGAAGATAAGGCAAGATAAGGCTTATATTTATGTATATAGGCAAAGTAAGGAGGAATATTAAATTGCTTCAACGACCGTGCACTGCAAACGTACTACAACTACATGAGGAACTTTTACTAATAAGGTTTACAGCCAGGTAAAGTATTTTTCTACAGTAGGTATTCCTAGATTCACTAGTTAAGACAGCTGGTCAGAGATGGGGTTAAAATTTTATAAAAACTATTTTATACCAGGTCGAATATTTTATATTATTTGGAGCATTCGCAGTCATGTTAAATTTAATAATAAACAAAATATTTTTTTTTAATTTTAATGTTTTATAGTAATGTACAGTAATAAGCAGCATTAAAGAGTGAGCTATTAAAGAAGAACATATAGGATTTGAAAAAAAAAATTTTTTTTAATCGCTTACGTAAAACAATTGCCCATATAAAAGTTTGTATATATTTACCATAGGTTTTAATGAAAAAAAAAAATATTTTGTCTTATATGTGCCTAGAGTAAACGTATCTTTACGTTCTGTAACTTGGTTTTATAACTTATCTTTATAACCTATTTCCTTAAATTTAACATTCTTTATTGATTTTTGAGTCCATTTATATAAAGTACTGATAATCAAAAAATCTGTTGTCATTTAAATTGAAACGAATAGAAAAATTGCAATAAAAAGTACACAAAAAAAAATCAAAAAGCTTTAACATGCTGTGCTCTAAATGGCTTATTCAGCTTTTTGAAGTAAAGCAAATGGCACGTTAAAACACGCCATCATTGGAATAATAATAATAATAGAAAAAAAAAAATACTAAAAACACACGAATTTTTAAATGAATTTAATGTGAGTAATTTAATTTTATTGTTCACCTCCCAGTGAGTATTGAAATATTTAAAGACACATGCCACTAAAACTCAACTCAGCATTATTTTTTTTCCAAAAGTACGAAAACATCATTGTGGCTTTTACAGAAATATTATTTTTAAGACTGCTTGGTAAACAAAGCCGGCATAAAAATTTTATAAAAATTCACAACGTCTGTCACAAGGCCTTAAATTTAAAGGCCTGGCAATAACACCTGCTTAAAGTTTTTATTTTATTTTTCAGTTGCACACAAGATTTGGTCATTTTAAAGCAACAATTGCTTAACTCAACTTCAGCTTTGAATATATCTATTAGTTTGTAGCAGAGTTGGGTTTATTGCATTGAATTTATAATGCATTATCGTTTCCACTACCACTAAACCACTTAGTATTAATGCAGCAATATTGCAGCCACCACTAAATGCAGATAGAAATAGTTAACCACTAAATAAAACCATTTTAGTGGTAGTGGAAATTTATTGCATTAAAAAAAACAAATTTAGTGGTAGTGGAAATTTAGTGCATTAAATAAAATAAATTTAGTGGTAGTGGAAATTTATTGCATTAAATAAAAAAAATTTAGTGGTAGTGGAAATTTAATGCATTAAAAAAAACAAATTTAGTGGTAGTGGAAATTTATTGCATTAAATAAAAAAAATTTAGTGGTAGTGGAAATTTAATGCATTAAAAAAAACAAATTTAGTGGTAGTGGAAATTTATTGCATTAAATAAAAAAAATTTAGTGGTAGTGGAAATTTATTGCATTAAATAAAAAAAATTTAGTGGTAGTGGAAATATAATGCATTAAAAAAAACAAATTTAGTGGTAGTGGAAATTTATTGCATTAAATAAAAAAAATTTAGTGGTAGTGGAAATTTATTGCATTAAATAAAAAAAAATTAGTGGTAGTGGAAATTTATTGCATTAAATATAAAAATTTTAGTGGCAATGGAAATTTATTGCATTAAATATATCGATTTTAGTGGTAGTGGAAATTTAGTGCACTAATTTTGAATAATTAGTGGTAATGGAATATAACTCCATTGGCACTATAGTGGAATGGAAATTTAGTTCCACTACCTCAGTTCCACTATCGTTTTAATATACCTTCATATATGGATATAATATTATTATATGCATACATAGCTTAAGTCAATGTCAAAATAAATTGTTGTGAATGTTATTTTCTTAATTTACTGAGTCCGCCTGTATAAAGTAAATAATTGTTGATATTGTTTTAATAAGAATTTTAGTACTTTCAAATGTAATATATTATTCAGTTCACCATAGGTAAGATTTTAATGGCGCGGACTGCTAATATTGCCAGCCGCTAATCATTCAGAAGTAGTGCACTAAATTTCCATTACCACTAAAATCGATTCATTTAGTGCACTAAATTTGCACTACCACTAAATTTGTTTTATTCAATGCACTAAATTTCCACTACCACTAAATTTATTTTATTTAATGCACTAAATTTCCACTACCACTAAATTTATTTTATTTAATGCACTAAATTTCCATTACCACTAAATTTGTTTTTTTTAATGCAATAAATTTCCACTACCACTAAATTTGTTTTTTTTAATGCAATAAATTTCCACTACCACTAAATTTTTTTTATTTAATGCAATAAATTTCCACTACCACTAAATTTGTTTTTTTTAATGCAATAAATTTCCACTACCACTAAATTTGTTTTTTTTAATGCAATAAATTTCCACTACCACTAAATTTTTTTTATTTAATGCAATAAATTTCCACTACCACTAAATTTGTTTTTTTTAATGCATTAAATTTCCACTACCACTAAATTTTTTTTATTTAATGCAATAAATTTCCACTACCACTAAATTTGTTTTTTTTTAATGCAATAAATTTCCACTACCACTAATTTTTTTTATTTAATGCAATAAATTTCCACTACCACTAAATTTTTTTTATTTAATGCAATAAATTTCCACTACCACTAAATTTGTTTTTTTTAATGCATTAAATTTCCACTACCACTAAAATGGTTTTATTTAATGCACTAAATTTCCACTACCACTAAATATTATAGGCGATAATGCACTATTTTTTCCACTACCACTAAATTTAGTGGAAAATTAAATCTAATGCAATAAACCCAACTCTGGTTTGTAGATATATGTTTGCATATGATATAAGTGCTTACATATAAAAATGCATATGTAGATACCACCATAGCTGCACCGGTTATGTGGTAATAAAGGATTTTGTGTGGTCTGTAGCTATTGGATTATTTTATTTTCTTATTTTATATTCTTTATGTACTTTAGAAGAATGAATTACTTTTAAAACCCTTATATAAGTAGTGAAATATTACAACAACAAAAATTCAAATATAAGAACAGCACATTTTGCTATTATTTATTGTCAAAATATGGCTACATTTGTATAATTTATTTTCATTCAAGTACTTATGGATAGTGAATTATTAAAAGATATTATTATTTAAATACTTGCTAGAATTTAAGTTGTATATTAACTTGTAAAGCTAGACATGCAAAACACAGTAGCTTTGAAGCCTTAGCTTTTACTTTCAGAAAATAAAAAATTATAATACAAATCATCTCTAAAAACTTTAAAGTGAAAAATTATTCTTAAAACCACAACACCAGTGCAGAAATTTAGCTTCGACTTGGTTTGTTTTGCTCTCAATATTTCGGTTATTGCTTTAAAAAGATATCGTTACAAGAATTAAAGAACACTGTAACGGCAAAAAATCTAAAATCATTTTTTTCCATTTATGCGTTCATTTTTTCAAATTTCTTTTTTCAGATTTCTACGATGAAAATAAATTCACTTACGCCGTCTGCGTTTTGAAAAATACCAGTGTATTTGTTCTACTTTCATACATGTTTTTGGCTCTGGTGAACATTTAACGTTTTGTCAGTTACAGCGTTCTTTAATTCCATCGACGATATGTAGTTGAGGTTTTTTTACATATCAGTTTAATATTTTAGGGGTTTTCATATGTTTTTATGAAACCTTATTTATACAGATTAATGACTGTAATGTTCAATAATGGTTGATACCTTCTGAGTTCTTTTTTTCTTAGTCTTTACTGAAATCTCAAACCCCTACTGATGCTCTGATTATACCAGAGCCTTCTAGGTTTGATTTGTGGTTGCCTTGTTCTCCTTTTAAAAGACACGTCATTATCAGACTGGAAAGAGTGCAGAGTGCTGCGTATATGGCTATTACTCGACCGTGCATGACTTGCCCTAATGGTGTTGTCAATGTCATTGTGAAGTTTGCATCCGTTGATCTTCCTGTTATATTAACTTTGTCTTAAAGTGCGATCAGGTTTAGGGTTTTTGACTTGTGAAAATGATCTCTCATTGACCACAGTAGCTTTCTAAGGCAAATTACTACATGTTTTGGAAGATTTGTGTGTAGACCTATACACAAAATGGATATTATTTTCCAGTAGCGAAGAACAGATTACCATTAGGTTTACTATGCCGTCTTGAATTACAAGAGCAGCCTTCACTGATGATTCGAAGATCTTTGCGATCATACAGATATTAAAGGTGCTAAGAGATCGTGTGAGTGAAATTAGGGTTCTCTTTAATACTCGTATATAGTTTGCTATCAAGAGCCTTAAGTCGCCAAGTAGAAACTTTAGTTTGGTTATTCGTTATTAGGTAAAAATAATGCTCCCATTTCATTTTCTTTACCTGAATTCCTAGTCATGGGACGTAGAGTGGAATTAATAGGTGAATTGACTATGAACTATGCATAGCCTCGAAGGGTGAGGAATCCTTTTCCTTTTACTCTGATTTCTGCTATCATATAAAGATTATTAAGAGGAAAAATTTCAAGGTTTTTGTGTGAGAAAGTTTAGGTCAAATAAATTGGCATTACGTTCTATGCTTTCTTTAAGTTAGGAGTTTAGACTTCTTGAACATGTTTGTTGTGGTAGGAATTTGGGTACTCTGCATACACATACAAATTATTGAATTCATAACATACCGCCATCAATTAAGTACATAAAACATATTAAATATCATAAAAAATGTTAATGACTTATAAATAGAATATCTTCATGTTGGAAGTTATATGCTCTATCCGCCATTTCATATATCTCGAGTTAATGACACCAACATTTTTTAAATATGCCATCCGTTTTCGGCTATTTATCTTCGAAACTAGGGTCGAAAACCTAAAGTGGCATCATTAACTCGAGATACATATATAAAAAATATAAAATGGTGGATAGAGCACATAAACTCCCGAATAGAATGAGTGTAAGTTGAGCTATACTATTTCATTGGTGACGATATGAAAATAGGAAACAATAGAATGTCAAATAGAATTAAGTTATTGAGTGAAATGTGAAAGCGAATGTGTGACTCAAAACTAGGTTAAGATTTATTCTTATTAGTAGAATAAGATGTATTCTAATTATATCAGCAAGCAAATCTTGGAAATAAAGTTTTAAACTTGATCTGGTGTTAAACTAGTGAGAGATTCTAAAAAAAAAAAATCTATATTTTTATTTTACCACATGCTTTAATTCAGTAGTTCATGGAATTGTGCTAAACTAGATCAGTTAGTTGCACAGATGGTTTAAGTTCTTTTCTTATTTGTAAATTTAATATGGGTTGTGCTATCAAAACCTAAATAAATGTATTTGTGTAGCGCTGGTGATGAGGGCTTAAGGGCTTTTTGAAACTTTACGCAACCCATACATACACAGTACAACACCAATATACTCGCATATGCATTAATTGAGTCCATTATTCATTCGTTCATCGGTCGTCCTAGCGTTAGCATTGTAGAACTTTTTCATTTCATGCGTGCAATCAAATCACTAACACAAACAAAGCAATTTATACGTACACATTTAATTCAGAAACACTGTTGGTTGCATATATCATCTAGTGTGCATTCGCCCATACAGATTTATTAAAAAAAATATTGTTCTCAACTAAATGATGACAATTTAGTTTATGCTATTAATTTATCCACAACTTTACTATTAAAAGTGGATATACATATATGTACTTTGAGAATCGTATGAATACAGTATGTGACCATAACAATAACAATAATTGTCAATTGTTATGTAATGTGTGTATTATTAGTTTCCCTTTTAATATCCTTTCTCATACAGATATACATATTTACTCCATTCTTATGTTTAATAGTATGTATATATTCATAATAAAGACTGTCCACGAAAATAATTCCCTTTTTGATATGAGAGCAATAAAATGGCAATAAAAATTTGTTTGCATAATATATTTGTCAGAATGTGCGCAGTGTTTAGTTTTTAAGGCCAAAAATGCCGATGCTACAGAAAATAAGGCTAATATTATGTAATTGTTTTCTAAAATAATCACTGAAATAATTAAAGGGTTTGATTATTATTGTTATTATTTGATTGCTTTTAATTAGTTGTTTTGTAATCTCAAGGCAACCAGATTTTTTTAGTTATTTCAAATCGCTAAATACTAAGACGATAGTGCCGGGTTCAAGTCTCAGGTCTGACATCTTGAAAAAAAAATTAATATAGAACAATTATTTCTACCTCCCAGCAGTTTTCTGGCAAAAGCTCTGAAAGTAACTGATTGCCATGAAAAAGCTTCTCAAATCTGTCGTTCGAAGTCTACTTTAAACTGTAGGTCTTGGTACTCATGGTGACACAGGGTTCTAATAGCCAATTATGTATGTATGTATGTATGTATGTATGTATGTATGTATGTTAAATCACAAACAATTAATTCTGATAAATATTCTTCAAGGAAATTATGCATTCATCAGGATACTTTTAAAATTATCTAACTGGTAATTAATCGCTATCGAAATTCATTACATCTGCACATAGGTAAAAAACATTAGAAGCTGTATAAATGCTTTTTCTTAAATATAAGAATTTAATTCAATTTCTTTGCCTTACAGCGCAAACTTTTTTGCGTACAGTCCTTACTTACAGGTATTACAAGAAAAAATTTTCTTTATTTTAAATTTTTGGTAAAAAAATTATTTGGTTTTACTATAAATTTGCATAAAATAATGCAATAGAGCTTAGCATTGACTTTAGTACTTCGTTAGGCTTTAAAGTTTTTATGTGACACACATGAAGTTTTTCTTAAATACCTGCTATGTAGTTGATTTTCCAAAACTAAATTATAAAGTAATTCGGAGAAAATTTTAGTTGACGCGTATGAAAAAATCATAGGAAAATAAAAATAAAATAAATAGAAATTTTTTGGGGAACACTTCACTTATTCAAATAATTTGTTATCTGAGAAAATATTGCATCACTTTTTCGTCACTCATCAGTGGTCACGATAGTATCCTACTCATGTTCATAAATAAATTCAGTAATAAAAAAAAACAAAGTTTGTTATTACAATCACTCAGACTTACAAAATTTTGTTAAATTATTAATAAAATAAAATTTTCCGAGAATCAGAGTGTTAGAAAACTTAGAGTAGTTATTTTTTTGAAAGAAATATATTCTTTTGTAGTGGTTGAGCGCATGCACAGAAACTCAAAGGACCGAGGTTTAAATCCCAGCGAAGGAGAAAAATGGAAAAATTAATTTGCGGTTTTTCCAAAATTATAATTTTAAAAAAATAAGGGGTTTCCTCCCCCCCCCCCTCACTTCTAAGAAATCCATCTTCACGAAACCACTCCCTGCATTTCCAGCCTATTCCACCAAGAAAACGAATGATCAGGAGTACAGCGCCATCTTCTGGGATGATAACAGCTAACCAACATAAAAAAGATGCTCACCACTCACATTCAACATCCAGATAGGGCAATTGCTATTGATTATTAAAAGTGGAAGGTATAACACTGGCCTTTGAGTGATCAAATTGACAGCAATTTTTCCCATTGACATAAGGCAATTAACATTATTTCTTCCCATCTATGTATCTATGTATATCTATCTATTCAACATTCCAATACAATGCACTGCATTTGGTAGGGGTTTACTCCTGAGTATTGGTCTTAAATAAAAAAAAATTTACTTCACGAATATAGAAATGTTTTCAGTTTTATTTTGAAAATATTTATTTTTACACTATTTTGTAAAGAATGCTCATTTTGATATTATTTATACGTTTTTGCACTGTGGTTCATCAGAATAAAACCAGCTTATAATGGGTGTTTTTTTTAATAGAGTGACACATAATCATAATAAAGCAATGAAATATGTTTTTAATATCAATTCTATTGAAAAGAAAACTTTATGAAATTCATGTTTAAATATAAATTCTACCATGTGATCGCCACGGTTGGCACGTAGAAAGCGCAATCTTGCACACCAATTTCCAACACAATTTCGAATGTTGATTTTCAGGTGTTCAGGTGTTCAGTTGTTTGTGGTTTATCGACATAGACAAGTGACTTCATATAATCCCAAAATAATCCATTGGATTTAAATTACACGATATTAATGGCCAATTAGTTGGACCATTAAGTGAAATTATTCTTTCATCAAAAATATCTTGCAGTAAGTCGGTTGTAGCGTCCGCTGTGTGACATGTGGCTCTGTCCTGTTGGAATCACATTTCAGCAAGATTCATCACATTTCGAATCATACTCTTATACCGTTCACCATTTACAGTAACATTCTGACCATCATGGTTTTTGAATAAATATGGGCCAAGGACTCTGCCAGGCTATAAATCGCACCAAATAGTCATTTTCTGTGGATGTAATGATGTTTTGACAAAAGCTTGTGGATTCTACTCACTCCAAATCAATAGAGTATAGAAATTATTTTTATTATTTCAATCATTTGCACGCGTTGCTCTGGTGTAGGTCGATTCGTATTTAAATTTCTAAGCAGCCTTACACATAAGAAACTATCAGATGTAAAGTGGGCGGTTCACAACTTATAGTTTTTTTTAATTTATTTCAAATATATTGGTTTTATCCAGACGAACTACAGTGTACATACAAATAGTGTATTAATTGCTTTTGAAATAATAATAATAAAATTATATTAAACCTATCAATATCATGTATTTATATCCTTATTATTATTTTTTTTTTTTTTTTTTATTTTTCGATATACATACATATGCCACTTCAACATCAAAGGCGAATAATGTGAATAACATCTCGTCTGTATTATTGAAATTATTTCAAAATGCCTAATTAGCTTGATTAGTTAAAATAAAAGCAAATCAATGGCATATTTTAAGCACATCATAATCAAAGTTAAAATGCTTGTGAAACTAATTTTATTAATAGTTGATTAAATGTGTTATCAGGCGGAAATAAATAGCTATAGTTTCAGTAATAGTTTAAACTAATCAGTAAACAAATTATTAAGATAGCTCTTACAGCATATGACAGTTATGATACTCATGAATAGGCATAATAATGTAGAGGGTGGAAAAGCTTATTTTAAAACATTTTTTTTTAATAAAATTTAAGAGCAGTCACGTGTTTCTATTCTATTTATAGAATAGTTCTGTTTTGTTTTATTTAATTAGTTTTACTTAAAAAAACTTGTTTTAAATTATATTTAAACTATAACTGTGCTAGACTACTAGTGCAAGGGTTGTAGATTCGATTCCCTCCAGAGACTCTTATTTTCGATACTTCACTAATTAATTGGTTCGTAATTGTTAATTATAATATAATTTAATATTGTATTTAAAAAATAAATAAACAAATAAATAAATTGCTGTAAAGTCTCTCATAAACTAGATATCGAAGTCTAAAATTATCAGTTAATAATGCGCATTCTCTGTAGTCGCCATGGTGTAGTACTTATTGTGTTGCATTACTAAAACGTTAGCGCTGGGTTGAAATCTCAGGTCTGACATTTTGGAAAAAAAAGATATATGAACAAAATTATTTTTTTCGGCGACTACCTCTCAGCACTGGAAGTAATTAATTTCCATGAAAAAGCTCCTCAAATGTGTCGTTCGGAGTCGACTTTAAACTATAGGTCCCAGTACTCATAGATAAAAATTGACACACATAACATGAGTGCGGCTAGAATCTAGACCGTAAACCTGAAAGAAGTTGGTAATGGCCAGTTATTTATGAATATATATACTACTCTGAGTAACAGTTGAGTTTTTAAAACTTTCCATGGCGATATTCCCATGTGACAGCTGGTTTAGCTAGAACGTTACCAGACTCAAAATTTTTTGTGCCATATGTCCATGGGGAGTTTTCCTTGGGCAATAAAATAATAATTTTTACTTTAAAGCTAAAATTTTCTGCATAAAAAAAAGATTATTCTTGTCTTTTACAAAAATGCATATTCCATGATCTTTATAATTACGGATTAGCACGGCAGGTAAATAAATGCTCCCTTAAATGATTTCAGCAGAATTGACCAGAGGAAAACGAATAAATTGTTTTTCAAATTATGGTCCACTACCTTTTATCTTAGGTAAATCTTAGGTAAATCCATTCTTTACATATTTTGTATGCACCTTCGTAAAAAAATTTAACAATAATTTTCCGTTGAATATGGGAGTCCAAATGGCTCAAACATTTCCGTTAATAAACAGGTTAAATAAACTGTCTAAGTGTGCCGGTCATCAACCCAACTTGATTATCTGCCACAAAGTTAGATTCATGTGTGAATTTAGCTGCCACGGAGTCGTTGTGATATAGTTGATAGACAAAAGCATAAATCTGTATTATTGAATCTCTGAGCCTTGTAGCATATCTCTCGATATCGGTATACAAATTAACATACGGCCTGTAATTATAACTAAACCAGGGACCGCAACTAACAGTTATTGCTTAAAAATTAAACTGAAAAAATCATCGTATTAGAGTCGACAGACATATACATATGATGTTATATACCAAATTAATCGTTTGGAGATCTCTCACAGAATCTGTGGTGAACTTGCATAACTGATCATTAATCAGATTTTAACTGTTACTTTTTGACGGAAAAATAAAAGTTTAGATGAAACCTTCAAAAAGAGAGTTTTGTTTTTTCGTCATAAAATAAAATTCATTTTGTGAGTTTTATTTTTCAGTCAGAAAATAACCGTTATTTTTCGAGTTTTATTTTTCAGTCAAAAAATAAAACTCTTTTTTGGAGTTTTATTTTTATTTTTTCTGTCATAAAATAAAACTCCTATTTAATATAGATTTAATATTTAATCTAATCCCTTTGCTTGTGGTATCTTTATTTTATTCTTTTTTATAGCTGAATACCTAAAATCTCAAGTTGAACAAGTTTTAGGGTGCTTTCATATTAATAAAAGGCAAATTTACACAATTACAACCGATAATGGCCGGAACTTGCTAAAAATGTTACAAATATTTGACTAGGAGGATGAAAGTGAGTTTGAATACTGCGTCTATTACGACGTTCTGCACGGAACAAAATATAATATATAGAAATGACATTTGTAATAGTTTGCAGACGGTAATGTGTCAAATAAGGATTAGGTGTAAAAAAATTTTTTCATAAAAACCAGTTTTATTTTATGACCGAAAAAATAAAACTCCTAAATAGAGTTTTATTTTATGACGGAAAAATAAAACTCAAAAAATAAGTTTCATTTTATGACGAAAAAATAAAACTCTATTTTTTTAACTTTTATTTTTCACTTGAAAAATAAATTTTTCTGCTGACCTTTTTTGGAAAAACTCTCAAAATAACCATAAAAAATAAGTTTTTCGATATAACTTATAACCGTTACAGTCCCTGAACTAAACATATATACATAATAGGCCGTTACAGCCCTGTTTCAGCTAGCTTCTCACAGCACTCATGTTGTGTGTGGTAATTTTTATCTACGAGTACCGAGACCTAAAGTCGACTCCAAACGACAGACTTGAGAAGCTTGTTCATGGCAATCAGTTACTCTCACAGCTTTTGCCAGAAGACTGCTAAGAGGTAGTACCGAAAGAAATATTTTTTTCATATTTTTTTTCAAGATGCCAGAGCTGGGGCTTGAACCAGGAGCTCTTGTCTTAGTAAAGCAACATACTACCTACTAGACCACAGCGACTACATATTAAGTACGAGTTAAATTTATTTAAATTATAGGTAATCAGCCAAGAGGAAAATATGACTATATTTGCTTAAAATCAGTATCTGTAAAATAGCGAATATATTTTAGTATCCGGTGCCGAGTCTGTTATGGGAATAAAAGACACCAGTGATACACTTGCAGACTTACACACTACTTATATCCTAATGTCTTTAGCTATTTAACAAAATCGATAAGAATTTGTATATCCTATTCTTTAACTTTCCATTTTATAACACTTTGGGTATAAAACACTTAAAAAGTTAAAACTCGTTTTCTATAATGACTTACATTTATTAAAACCTAAGAAAAAAATCACATATATTTTATTGTTAACACTTACTTCCCCAATTGTTTAATATAAATCTCAACGATTTGCTAGTTTCTGTGCTGTTTCATACTTTCGTGCAAACGCTGCAAATGCTTGCCCATAAATTTGAACTACAAAAACAATGGCATAAAACAATGTTCAGTAATTATCTTAATCACATTAATAGCCGTAATATATACTTGTAATTAACACAAAAAGGATTAAATTAAATTTACAGCGAAATGTAAAATACATTAAAACCATGGCATAAAGCAGCTTCTAAATGGAAACCCATATTCAGGGTAAATCTACCAAATTGGAATGGTTATATTAGCAATGTATAAACGAAAAAGCGTAAGTATACAAATTAATAACAAAGAATTAATACCCTTATATAAAATGTGAGCAAAACTGTAATTGAAATATTTTATTATTTTTTGTTTCTTTTGGTAGAAAAAAAAAAAACTTAAGAGGTTATTTTGATTGGATAATCAACAAGAGAAAAGTGGAAAAAATATGTGTGAAATAAAAAGGATTCTAATTAAGCAAAACAGCACTACAATACTCAACAGAAATTCAGGGAAAAGAAAAAATAAAAATGACCACACTTCATCAAGGGCACAGAGAAACTGTATTTAGAATAAAGAATTAAGAAAAGCAATGGGTAATGCTTTTCTTCACAAACACTTTTATTAATTGTTATAATTAATAAATACACAGTTTTTTCTTTGTGAATTATATGTACAATCTGAATATATGTTTATGTACAAGTGTTGTACATAAAAGTAAAAACATAAACATGAAAAGAAAATCATACAAAATCCTTTACTTATTACTTGCATATTTTATGTTTTCTAAATCTTTTTATTTTTCTTATTCTTTTTTTTTAAGTACGTGAAGAATTTTTCTTGTGCAAATCTCCATTTTTATTAAAATGTTATTCCCTCGGGAAAGGCTTTGCTTAATGGTAGAGTAGTAAAAAAAACAGAAATAATTTTAATTAGCTTGTTTTTCGTTTTACTATGTTTTCTTCTTTAATACGCATTAATATTGTCAAAAAAAAGGAAACAGATTAGAAGTAAAGACGATAAAAAAAGAATAGTTATCTTCACAAGCGTAGGGCTTTTCAGTTGTTTTAGGATTTGTTCAAGTGAAAAATTTGAGTAATTTACTTATATGCGTCTTATTATAGGGATTTGTTACATATTTTAATTGTAAGCCATTACACTAAGTTTTAATTAAAAATATTTGAATTTTGGTGTCTTTTATTAAAAACAAAATGAGTTTAATTTTTGCAGTTCTTTTTTTTTTTTTGAAAATATGTACTTTAACGTCTACTAAAGACACAAAAAAATTTTGGTAAGAGAAAAAGAAGTGAATAAAAATTTTTATTTTCTATTATTATTATTGCATACAACATAAAAAAGGATATGGTTAAAGCTGTATATAAATTGCATTTTTTTTATAAAACTTGTAAAACAATCATCTTATAAAAAAAGTGTTTAAAATTTGAAGTCAACAAATCATTAAAAATCAGAAAAAAAATTGCAAAAATTTAGAAATAAAATTCTCGACTAGACTCAATTAGTATAAATTTGGCGTAATATGTAGTCATTAAAATTAAAATATGTATATCAGCTGTTTTGAAATAAATACATATACATATATATAGAACCAAATGGGGGGTGGCGCATGTTCAAATTCTTCTCCCTTGCAGAAAGTCCATCTTCACGAAAGCGCTCTCTGACATTTCCAATCTATTCTACCAAGAAACGAATGATCAGGTGTACAAAGCCACCTTCTGGGAAGATAACAGCTAATCTACGTAAAAAATGCTCACCACTCACATTAAGCATCCAGATGGGGCAATTGCTGTTGATCATTCAAAGGTAAAGGTATAATCCTGGCCTTTGAGCGATCAAATTGACAACAAATTGACATAAGGCACTTAACATCTTCACATCTATCTATCTACATCTATATATTTAACATTTCAATACAATGCACTGCTTTTAATAGGGGTTTACTCCTGAGTATTGGTCTTAAAATAAGGAAAGAAAGCCGCTGCTGATATACCACCCTATCATCTTTGATTTAACAAAACTAATGATCAGCAGAAAGCGACACCTACTGGGAAACAATATACAGAACTAAGCAAGGATCAAAATCTAGCAATCAACTTAGTAAAGATCCTCACAGTTTCACAACAGACAAAGAATTAACATCAACAGATGGTGTAATTGCTGTTGATCATTTCAAGGGTGGAGGTATAACACTAGCCTTTGAGTGATCAACTGACAGCAACTTGTCTCATTTTCTGAAGCATTCCAATACACCCCTGTGTATACGACTTAGCAAAAAAAAAAATAAAGATTTATAATATGTTTTATTTAAAAAAGTGTTTTATTTGAAGACTAATGTTTTGTCACTAAAACAAACGGAGAATATAAATGTATTTGGGCTCATGTTGAGCAATTTTTTTTGCTCTAAGTATCTGCCTACATTTGTTAAAATTTAAGTAATTGCCTACATTTATTTTAAATTGTAAATTTTTACGGAGTTTATTTTGGTTTACCTATGCTTATTAAAAACGAAAATAAAAAAAATGGTAAAAGTAATATACGAGTTTTGAATATATATAAACCTTAGCTATTTAAATGAAGACTTTTTTAAGTACAATAACTATTAATTCTTCGTCACTTATTTTCTTGTTATTAAAAATATAATAAAAAAGTCTTAAATTTTTTAGTATAAATACAAATTTTAAATCTTTGTGTCATTTATTTTGTTTTTCAGATAACAACTTAAAAAAAATCTATGCAAAACTGAAAGGCAAACAATTTGTATGTATTTTTAATTTAGTTATTGTGTCCATGGGTCGTTACGTTTACGTCACATTCCAACTAACTTAGCCTTAATTCGAATATTTTAGAAATTTATTTCCTGAATTAAAGAAATTCAGTGTGAACAATACAAGTATACTAAATGACAGCAAAATGCAACAAATACTAAAATTTAAAGAAACTGCAGGATATTTTTTAAACAAGTATACGTTTTTGACTTATGGTGTACATAAAACAACCAAATTCAAAATTTTTCTATTTACACACAATTTTTCTAATATAATTAACTTGTATATAATATTTTAGCGGCACAAAAAATTTAACTCTCGTAGACAATTCTTTGGCATAGAGTTGGCAACATAAAACTTGGCAAGAGGGTCACTCATAACTCAATATATTTTTAAGAATGCTAAATTATAGGCGAGGGGTAAAGGCACCCGTATATTATATGCTGTAATGTCGATACGCTTAACTTTCTCATTCGTAAGTGAACACATAAGAACCAGCAATTAATAATAACATGTATGGCTTCAAAAATAAAGCTTTTATTGTTTGAACGCCAATGAAAGTTCAAAGAAAAAGAATCCAAAATCCTAAATATAAGACTCTCATTATGTAAACACAGATTAATTTTCGTGCCGCATGGTGCAGGCTTTACAAAAATTTATTTTTTAAGAAAAATTAGTCCAAAATTTGACCTTGTTAACCTTCATCTGCTCTTTGCGTCGAAAACGACGCATACCCAATACGATTTTTGAATTTTTATTAATATGGTTAGCTAAAAGTTCGTGAAATTTCTTGACTTTGTAGAATACATAAATGTGCACATTTAGACTTATTTTCGTATTATAAATTTTGTTTTTTTTTATTGTATCTAAAAAGTAACGTTGGCTACCCTCATGCGTCGTTTTCGACACATATGTGAAATCGTATGTTCTTTGGTGAGTAACTTTGTTTCTTGCCAGTCATTGTGCTTTTTATAGGTGATAAAGTCATTTTTGTAAACAAAATATATCAAATAATTAAAAAGAAGTAAATAAAATATTTTTCAAGTGAAGAAATAGGAACCCTTCTAATTGAAAGTGAAGCTGAAAATAACTTCAGTTTTTCTGATGTCAGAAATCCTGTAGTTAGTAGTAGTGTAGTCGGCCACAAGGTGATAGGTTTTGAACTGAAAATGTTATCGATCTTCTGTCCGCCGTCACACGAATTGCATCCTGAAAGCGTATTTCTAAGGTATACAAATGCATTTTCCACAGCTAAGTATGGCGACGATTTCTTGCAAATTGATTCCAGTTTGTTGCCATCTTCTATGGGTGTTTTGATATAACTACTCGTTATACATGAATGTTGTATATTTTTTTAGATAAAAAAATCAATCAAATGCTGATTTATTCGATTCAGAGTAATGTCGTATTATGTTAGGGCAATTATGTCGAAAAACACTTTTCAAGATGTCAATGAAGTTATTCCTTTGGATGATGATATTAGATTTACCCTTGCACAAATCAACATTTGCATTCACAATCAATACAATAGTTGTTTGATATATTGGTAGAAAAAATGAGTGTACAATTTTACAAAATATCTTGCATAACTCTAAAAAAGCTGAACCCGAGGATTAAAAGATTGACAACAATTATGAGTTATTATAACAAAACCACAATTTTAAATAGTTTTGTTCCTTCAATATAGACTGTATCGATAGGGTCGATAAAATGCTTTCTTGCTACAGTTGCAAGAGGCCGATGGCTGTATTTGCGGATATATTCGACATGGCTGCATTGAATGCCTTAATTATTTAAAAAAAATTAATTGTAATTGCCAACCAATACATAAACTTACAATAAAAACGAATTTTCTAGGGGAACCGGGGTTATCCTTTGTATATATGAAAAATAGAACAGGAAAGCTACGATCAAGTTCATTTGTAAATTTTATTGAATTGACATTTTTATCATATGCACCGAAGAGATCAAAAAGCGTTCCTTCACAAATTAAAGGTACACAAAGGTGCTCGATATGTTTTGAAAGGAATTTTACTTCCATGTAAAAATATATATTTATAACCAAAACGTATGTGTTAAATGTATTGATAATAATTCACTCTAATATATAATAAAACTAAAAGCAATGTTTCAATATTAAGCAAATATAAATACTAGCAATTTTTAGTTTTCTCATCATATGTGTTTCGCGTTTTTCTACTAAAAACCATAAGAAATATATTGTGAGTCGAAAACGACGCCAGGGTAGACAATGTAATTTATTTTGAGGAGCAGATGAAGGTTAAGGAAAAAGTTTAAAGCTTATGAGAAATTTTGTAAAGTTTTCAGAAAAATTTAGCTCTTCTTAATCTTTTATATTAACAAGTATAGATTTTATTAATTTATTATTACTTTTTTACATCAGTAACATATAGGAAATAAAGCAAACTTACAACAATTTTAGCTAGAATTTGTATATGAAATTAAAATGTTAAATAAAATTATATTGTACTTGTATATGGGCAATTTCAAAAATTTTCAACATTTGTTGAAACTGAGTTCAGATGCTTATTATTTCTCCAGTTTTTCGAATTGACTAAAACGGTCAAAAGGAAATGGTAGGCCACACTAGAAAACTGGAAAATTCAAAATATCAGACCATCAGTTCTTCATTTTTAAAAGTTATGGGCACTCAAATATCGCAAAACTCAAAAACGGGCTTGAAATTTACAAGAGTTTTTTCATATTTCATCACTTTTCTACTTTTAGTTTCAAACTTCCGATGCTCACTGATATAAAATAAAGTCACTAGACTTTGTAGATATTTACACTATAAAAGTTATGCACATACTACTCTGTGGGAAAAACTTGTACAGCGGTTCATTTTTGAAACCAAAATTTTCCGATTTTTTAATTTTCGCAGTTTTTTCTATAGCGTTTTTGCGGCGTTCAAGAAAATTGCATTTCGTCAACAGTATTTAAAAGATGGTGTAATTTGCTAAAATTTGCGCCATATCACGTCGATGTCAGGCTGCTAGTTGCTGAGAACGATAACCTCAAACTTTTATAGAATTGGAGTAAATTTGTCAAAAATGACAGTTTTTCGCGCCTGACATTTGCAATCTTATTTAAAACTGGTTTATGTATTGCGTGATCTAAACTTCTTAGTAAATGGCACCTCAACGTCAAGAAGGCGTTAAAATATTTTGAAACGCAAAAATTTTATAAAGAAAATAAAACTTTTGCGAAATTTCATGATTTTGTTTCGCGTTTTTTTTAGTTAATCAGTGGTTTAAAATCAATGTAAAGTATTGAAAATGAAGTGCGGCGGTGAACTAAAGATCATGTATAAATACGGTTGAATTTGGTCCATATTTAGCGGGTACAGCGGCATTTTTCTTCAAACACATTTTGCTTTGTGACATCTGCAGTTATGTATAGATTCCGCCGCGATTGACACCAAATGAAAGGTTTTTTTAAGCTTGATAATAAAACCGAATAGGCATTAAAAAATTTTCATGATTTTAAATTTTAAAGATAAAAAAAAAGAATTAAATTTGCAAGTTAAAACATTGTTTTTTTGTAAATTAGTTATGCGTTATATAAACACATATTATAACAATCGGTGAAACATTCATATTTTTGCAAAAATTCGCGTTTTTTAATGTTAAGGAATTTTAATTATAATTGATATTTTTTTATGTATTTTATCAGTGCATTGATGAATTTGGACTGCACTGATGAATTTGCAATGAGTTTCATGCATCCATACAACATTTATTAAAATAAACCAATAAATTTAACTTTAAATTTTTTTAAAGAAATTTTAACTTAAAACCTCCATAGCTTTCGCGCCGTTTGCAATAAATGATTAACGCGAACTGTTTTGGTATGCTAAAATATCACCCTTCACGTGACCAAAGGGTCATTCGTGTCATCAAAAAAAAAAAAATTTGGGAAAAAAAATATCAAAATGTCGATAATTTTTGAAATTGCCCATATACAAAAATTAAATTATTAAGACTAACATTTAAATTAGTGTGGGCAAACAAACAAAACATTTCGCAAACGTTACCACAAACTCATAAACTTTTAAAATTTTTTTCAATCGTATTGTACATGAGCAAAACCAAAACAAATACTTTCTAAATGAAAAAGAGCGCAAACAAAACAATTCGCTTTTCGCTCTTGTGCTTGCTTTGTTATTCAGTTACATTCGTATAATTTGCTCTTTTTTCTCTTCTTTTTTTTCTTTTTCTTCTCATTTATTTTTTTTTGAAATTGCCCATATGTATGTTCGTGACTATAATGTTTAAGTAAAAGCAAATATTTTAATTATTTTTACAACATTGTCTTAACCATTGCTAGCAGCTACAATATTCTTTGGAATTATTTTTTTTAGTATTTAAATTGTTCTACACACCTTAGCACTTAAAATTTGACGAAAACTTTTGAATGCGTATAATTTTAATAAATCTTTAGAATTAAGGTGATATAATTTATTTATGGAATTTAATTTTCCTAATTTTTATTTCTTTTTTATAGTTTAGAATAAAAATAATTATATTTTTTAATAATAACAACCAGTGGGTGTGCGAAACTATAGTTGTAACATTTTGCGTTGTATTTGTTGCTTTTATGGCTTCAAACAATTTATAAAACAAAACGATTTCCAGCATAATTTACTCTTTCCAAAATTTTATATCTTACATTGTTTAACAATGAATCCAATCATGCAAACAGATAAAAATATGAGTTTCAAACACGCATTAGTTATTTGTATGTTCTGTATAATCAAAAGGTGCTTGTATTATACATTTCATTGTTAAAGGTCATGCCGCTTATCAGTGATTTTAAAGAATTCATTCTCAGTTAATATAAAAAAATAGGAGGTTCTATGACCGTATTAATTATAAGGTAAATTATAACGCATTCAGAAACCTTCTCTTAAAAGTTTTTAAGATACACAAAATTCAATATTTACACTGTGATGATTTTTCTAGATCATGAAGATAGTTGAATCAAAACAATAAACTTCTGCTATTAAAATGCTCAAGATAAAAAAGTAAAAATAAGGTAACATGCGCACTTATCTAATCCCATCTAATCCCAACTACTTGTTTACTGATGACTTGTAGAGCAAATTTAAAAACTTCTACTCACGATTCTCAATATGTACAGCAATGAGCATTTATTTTCAATAAGAGGTGAAATTCCCACTTATTGACCGAGAGGTAAACGTTTCTCAACACATGCAAACATAAATATTTACTTTACTGATTCTGGTCAATATTTTTGCGATGATATGTATCGATTTTAAATCTATTTTAACCAATTTTAGAGATACTCGCTGTTACTATTTTTGACAAGCAAATATTTATTTTGTATGACAATCGTACCGCTTAGATGGAGTTCTTGAAGTTTAAATAGCCTATAATTCCTTCCGGAAATACAATGGGAATTTTTAAAATAAAATTATAAAACATTAAAAAAAAAATTTGGTTTATTCGTTTAACTATCTATGAACTACAAGATGCCCTTCCGACTTTGAGAAATCCAATCATAAGAATCGGCTCCCTGAAATTCCACTCTAGCCGCCTTCGGTATTGGCACCAAAATGAATGGTCAGGAGATCATGGGAAGTACTAGATGACAGCTACCTACTTAAGCAAAGATCCTCACCACTTCACAATACACAGTCAACATCAAGGCATCGTCTCTATCCAACTACAGATGGGGCAATTGCTGTTGATCATGCGAAATTTAAAGTATAACACTGACTTAATGTGTTGGAGGCTTTAGGTTCGAGCCCCAGGAAAGGTCTGATCAATATTTTTATAATTTAATTTTTGTTTCGTCAGACCTTTGAAGTGGTGAATTAACAACAACTTTTCTTATCGCCATACTGTGTAACGTAAAAACGTTTAATAAAAAAAATAAAAAATAAAAAAAAGTATAATACTCATTTGATCTTCGATTCTAATACAATGTAGAGTATGAGTAGTGGTTTTCTCCCCTGATTATTAGTCTCAGTAAAAAAAGAAAAGGGAATAACAGAATAATATTATAAAAAACTAATAGAAGAAAATATGATGATAATTTTTACTTTATAAAATTATTTTTTCGTTACAATATTTTAATAAACAAATTAAATAATTAATTTAAATGCCTGCAATTGTCTTTATACATATTTTTACATACATAGAATTGATACGAGTATATAGGATTTAATACATAGCATTTTTTTAACCCGATAGACATTTGCAAATTTTAATTGGGTACGTATCGCATGACATCTTTTGTCAGAGAATTCGTAGTACTTTTATACAAATTCTGGTATTTTTTGATTTACAGCCGTTAAATTCTTTGGTATGGGAGATGACCTCATTGAATTTTAAAAATCTGGGTATGCCATGTATATTGATATGATTTGCTATTGAATCTGTAGTTAAAAACTAACTCAACTGTGGGGATAAGATTGCTGGTGAAAGTGCCAAGAACCTAAATGGGGCCCTTTAGGTTCTTACCCGTCAGCAGTATGCGAGCGCAATCAAGGATTTGTGCAAGCGGTTGAGTCGTGTATGGGCTTTTTTCGTGATTGCACTTTGCTGTAGCAATGTTATTTGATATTTTGCTGATGGTACAATCTTACCCTTGTAGAGGATGACGAATTTACTCAGTTCAGCAGTTTTTTTTAGAGTGAACAACACGTACTTATTTTACTTTTTGTGTTTTATCCTAATAGTTTTTAGTATTCAATTATTTTATTTACATTTTGTTAAAAAAAAAATATGAGCTACAAGTCTTTTCAAATGAATTGTCTTCCTTATGGAAAATTAAAATTTCAGAATATTCAAATCATTATTATTATATCACACCCTGCAAAATTTTTTTAAAGAAATAATTATTGCGCAAGTTTGATTATATCGTCGATGGAATTAAAGAACGCTGTAACTGACAAAACCTTAAATGTTCACCAGAGCCAAAAAAACCTGTATGAAAGTAGAACAAATACACTGGTATTTTCTATTTCGCAGACGGCGTAAGTGAGTTTATTTTCATCGTAGAAGTCTCGGACCGGGACCAATCGACGCGTATTTTTTTTCTGATAAAAATGATGCAAAAAACCTATTTTCGATTTTTTGTCAGTTACAGCGTTCTTTAATTCCATCGACGATATGTTATGTTTTACGAACTTGTTTGTTTATTCACTTGATTGCGCGTGCATGCCGGTGTCATGTATGGCCTGCTTTAGTGGCTAGTTACTGACGAAAGGTGACTAATTCCGAACAAATTTGCTGGGACTCTAGGAAATGAAACGATTGTAAATGTTGTAGCCTAAAGCAATATTCAGTCTATTGTTTACCGGTGATCAATGATTTTTTTGTTTAAATATGTGGATGATATTCATATTATAACGACCTCATTATCGAAACCATACATTCATTGAAATTAAATCTAGCGACTAATTATTTTCGAGAAATGTGCGGCTCATCAAAATTGTTACAAGCCACAGTTGATGCCTTGAAGAAAAAATCTGTAGCATTTTGATTACGATAAGTAATTAAGACTATTATTTTTAAGAAGAATTGTAATGATTATTCTTATTCAATACTTTGATAGAACATTTATAATTACTTGACTAGTATTACATATAGATAAAAAATAATTAATAATAAATGTTTGATATTACAAAAAATTCTCAGAGATACAGCCATGTCATGGAATTAAATTCCGATCGGAAGTGGTTCAAATCTTGCTGTATCACATATTTCAATTTTATCAGACTTAAAAACTTATCCTATAGAAACATATTTCCAACGCTATTCCTTTTATTATACATTTTGGCCAATTTTATTGTTTTCATTGTTGTTATTGGCACAGTACATATACATTTTTTATAATATTTTAAATTGCTAAAGGACCACTAAATGGAAACCTTTATAAAGCCAGGGAATGGATTACGGTTTTTTCCTTTAAAAGCGTAAAAGAGGGATTTATCAAAAAAGTCATTTTAATAATATTAATAAAAAGGGTTTGGTATCAATTTTAATAACCACCATCATTACAGTTGTTGTCGTCAACCCCGCTATTATTAAGCTGCTCCATTACGAACGAGTATGTATTGTGTTTAGTACCTACCACCCAAGGGTCAAAAGGTATTAACGGTTTATCTGTAAAAAATCCAATAAAAGTCTAACAAATAAGAAAAATAATTCTAGCATGAAAAATTTGAAATATATTTTTTTCCTCTTCTTTGTATACAAAGATTTAAGGTGGAGTATTTTTAAAAATAGAAAAGAAAGCAAAGTAAATTATAAAATTGGAAAAAAACATTTTTTTTTTTCCTTTTATTTAATAATTTTATTTACAGTCTCTTTAGATGTTTGGTCTCTAACAAAAAAAAGTTATTTTTCCTTTTTCTCCTTTTTTTCTGTTCTATGTTACCTTGTCAAAGTAATAATTGCAACAAACTTTAATACGAGTTTTTTTAAGGAAACTTTTTTCTGCCTCTGTCCTGATTTATTGCATAAGTTTCAAATTGTTTTTTCTTTTTTGCATATACAAATGAAAAAACAAAAAGCGAAAAAAAAAGGTTAAAAACTACATTTAAATTAAATTTCCGTGACAAAGTAAACAATAATTAAATAAGCAAATAACAAAATTTGAATGTATGCACAATAAGCAAATAAAAAAGCTTAATAATGAGTAATAAAAAATTTACAATTAAATGAAGTTAAACACGAAAGTCAATTTAGTCAATGTATGCTACTAATTGAAGGCAAATTAAGTACTTTACTAAAATCATATAAATTAAATCAACGTTTGGGTTCCTCATAGCGAGATCAGTGGTTTGAAATGACCCCTGCGCGTGTAGTATACTGTACTTTTAGTAGGCAGGTGGTTGATATCTGTACATTATTTTCCAAGAAAAATGTTCCAGTGGCAGATCAGTACTCTTTAGATGATCTCTATTTGTGTAGGATAAGCCAATATGCTACCACGGTAGTATTTGTTTCAGTCTAGGGAAGTTTCACAAATATATTTAAGAATGCATTATCTCTTCACTGCATTGGGTAATGCATCCAACAAAACGAAAACCTTTAAGAAATATCAGAATCATACAGAGTCCTGCAGTAAACCACTTTATAAATATTCTTATAGCGATCAATATAACAAAGCTGGGTAAGAAACAACGGAAATAACTTCAACGGTTTAACGACTAATTGGTAGGTACCTGATATAGTTTCCTCAATCCTGCTTTTAGGTAACAAAAAACTTACGAATCTTAGGTATAGGACCATTTTGGTTCATATTATTCTCTTTTGTAATAATTGCCTGTTATAATGTCGTAACATACATATATGGGCTATTTCAATAATTTTCAACATTTGTTGAAACTGAGTTCAGATGCTTATTATTTATCTAGTTTTTCGAATTGACCAAAACGCTCAAAAGAGAATGGTAGGCCACACTAGAAAACTGGGAAATTCAAAATTTCAGACCATCAGTTCTTTATTTTTAAAAGTTATGGGCACTCAAATATGGAAAAACTCAAAAAAAGCATTGAAATTTACAAGAGTTTTTTCATATTTCATCACATCTGCAGTTATGTATAGATTCCGCCGCGATTGACACCAAATGAAAGGTTTTTTTAAGCTTGATAATAAAACCGAATAGGCATTAACAAATTTTCATGATTTTAAATTTTTTTAAAGAAATTTTAACTTAAAACGTAGTTAACTTTCGCTCCGTTTGCAATAAATGATTAACGCGTACTGTTTTGGTATGCTAAAATATCACCCTTCACTTGATCAAGGCGTCATTCGTGTCCTCAAAAAAAAAAATTTGGAAAAAAAATATTAAAATGTCGATAATTTTTGAAAAATCCCATATATGATCCACCCAGTTTGTTCTTTGAAGTGTTTTAAGAATTTACCCTTATACATATCTGGGATTCCCGTTTGTAGGTTTACATATTATACGCGGTAGTTAACTTTAGTTTACATTCAGTGTCTGACTTGCTTACTTTGCTAAGCCAATGGAAAATCGATGACTAACAGCAACTAGAAACCGTGGAATTTTCAGCTGCTGCAATATTAAATAGTCGCCGTTGTCTAGTGGTTAGCGTGTTGGCTTACTAAGATATGAGCCCTGGGTTCGACACCCAACTCCGACATCTTAAAAAAAAAGAAATATGAAAAAATATTTTTTTCGGCGACTACCTCTCAGCAGTCTTCTGGCAAAAGCTCTGAGAGTAATTAATTGCCATGAACAAGCTTTTCAAGTCTGTCGCTCGGAGTCGACATTAAACTGTAGGTGTGGATAAAAATTTACACACACAACATGAGTGCCGCGAGAAGCTAGGCCGTAATCCTCACACAGGGTTGTAAAGGCCAGTTATGTATGTGTGTGTGTATGTATGCAATACTAAGTGCGATAGTAAATGCACCATAAATGCAATAAATTTATATGTAAATTGCAACGAAAGATCATATAGTGAGAAGATTTAATAATAAAAAAAAAACAATAACGAACCAATATGTTCCTAAATCCAAGATTCGTAGTTTTTTATTTTTCTGACTTCCATTTTATTGTCTTTGGTTGAAATTTTTTCAGGAGTAATAAAATATAAAAATACCCCAATAGCAAACGTTTGTTTGATTTGTTGCACTATTTCCAAACCTAACAGCTGGGTTGTAGTCCGCTAGTCTTAGCCTGAGTGTGGATTTTCGCTTTTCTGATACGGAAGTTATAATGAGAGTAATTTTTGAGGTTACGATTAGTTCCCTTTTAAGTATTGATTTATTCAATAATGAAAGGCAGAGATATTTATTTGACGCTGACTGAACCTGAGTAGAGAAGAACTCTTGTTTTTCAGCTAGACTATCTCGGTTTAAATTGGATATAAACACATCAATCGAATAAATGCGAAATCCGTAGACTTGCTGAGAGAATGTGCTTACCTGAAAATTATATCAAGGTAGAACTAGTCTAGGCAGAAAAGGGTGCCAATATCTATCCCTGGTTTGCAATAGAATTATCTCCATTGGATTAGGTATTCTTGATAGTTTGACAGAAATATAGTTCTATGATATAAGAACCATTTTTAGGTTTATTAAGTCTCTGTGCTGTTTTTCAGCATTGTGTGGAGGAGCTTTGCTTCAAAGCAAAGCCTCTTATCTGACCAACGGTCACGGGTTGGATAAAAGTGAAGATCTGATATTGTACCAGGTAGTGTTTTTTACAAAAGCTGCTAATTCAGTCTATCGTATTTTTCATTTAAAATTAGTTCAAATATTAAAAACATACTTCATGATTTATACAGATATTACGAAATTTGATGTAAATAATAATTGAAATAAAATGCGATTAAAGGAAGAGATTACGTTGTTAGAAAAATAGTCTTTTTTCTAATGATGGACGAGTAGCCTGGAAAATCGTAATTTTCGGACTACTTAGATTTGAGACATTCGAAACGGTCTCCGAATAGCAGTAAAAGTTTTGAGTCTTGGGTATTATTGTCTACGAACAAAAAAGAAATTTTTTTACAAATTGTTGCCATACTAATGATCAATTTAAAAGTGAGAAGTTCCGGTGTAGAGTTATTTAGCTACAAGCGAGTAAAAAAATTTTTTCATTTATCCGGAATTGAAAATATTTATAAAATGAGCATTTATTTATTCTTTTCTTCAACTCAACACACATGTAAGTGAAAAATATTTGTATTTACATTACGAAAGCACACAAAAAAATAGTATATTTTTTATATTTAAACAAAAGAACAATTTTAGCTGTTTAGCTGCTGGATTTCAAATATTTAAATGTAAAAATTAAGGTGCAACTTAAACAAACTTTATACATAAATAAAGCAATAAACAAAACCAACTGACAATTTACAGTGTCATAAATATTGTGTGCTAGAGCAAAGAGTTCTCAATACAATTTTTTTAGCGATGAAGTTATTTTTTCCTTTTGAACTTACATCGAGAAATAAAATTGTCATATATAGGGCTAAAAAAATAATTTTAAGAATGCAATATCATATAAAAACTGACTGTTTGGTTTGGTATTTATCAAGAATTACTCTAGACATAAATGACACAGTCAAAAATTACCTGCAAAAAACCTCTGAGTGAGGTCTCGCGAACAGGGTTGAATTTTATGCGTGCAAGACCCAATTTTGTTTTATCATTTTGTGATGATTTAATCTTGCCATCTGTGACTACAGGTAATGTAAATATAGAGGAGGTGGTCGCTCTTGATATTCTGGGCATAAGAATTGTCGATTGTCGAAAAAAGCATTCTAGTGCCACGGCTTTTTAAAACGATGCAAATAAAACATTCCTTCAAGACCTCTATCCAACCTAAGTTAGAATATCACTTTTTGTCTTCAAAGTCTATTTTTTGGCTTCTCGATCGCATACAGAAAATTGCAAATGTGCTTATCAATGCCAGTTAGATATCCAACTCTATCGATTCGTTTCACCATCGGCGCAATGTCTTTAATTGTTCTATCGGTACTACCATGGGAGATGCTCTGATGAAATAAAGAATTTGATTCTGAATAATCGAATATTTTTACGGACTACTTGTACCTCTCTCGGAGTCTTTTGTAGTTGATTGTCCAGTGAATCGCACAGTGCATTATAGAGAGAATTTTTTCTTTAGCCGCACCGTTCGTTTGTGCGACAATCTTCCCATGGGTGGTGTACCTGTCAATTACAATGCCAGCAAGTTTATAACAATTGTTCATAGGCAATACTCCCTCTGTCCTCCTTCCAGTAAAATACATTCCTGGAAACTATATGATATGTTCTTAAAGCCCCTATTGCAGATTTCAAAAATAAATTCAAATAGTTGTAACCTAACAACATCAATTGTCCATTAGAATAATGAGAATTTAATGCAATTGTGAGGCTATATCGACCGGCTGCTGCAACAAATCCAGAATGACATTGTATATGATCCCTAATGGCAAGATATATGCTTTGTAACAAAATAAGTAATATTGAAGAATCGATAACACATGAATTCTTAAATTTTATATAATTACATATCTTTCATTTTACAACAATTTTTATATAAGTTAAGTATAAACTTTTACTTAAAATGTAGTTTCGTTATTGGGTCGTACCCTAATTCAATAAACATTACACAGGCTAACAATATATAGTATTTTGCGTATATATATTCTTTTTATTTATATTGTTTGCATATTTTCACCATTTTTGAAAACTTTTCCACATGTCAGCAAATAAAATGTTTATGAAATTTGAATTATATACAACGAGCATATTTAGGTGCAATATCACGATGAACTAAATATTCACTAAATGCATATTTTATGAATATAATAGTAGGAGTTGTTTATTTTCTGCAATATTGATATGAAATACTTTTATAGAGTTGTTTAAAAGTTTTTCTTGTATATACTTATATGCATGCTAAATAAAAATAATTTTAAAGGCGGGAAGAAATATTCCTTTACACAATTTGGAGGCATTTTTCTAGCATTGATATAAGCAGCTGTCAAACCATAGTTTTTTATATCGATATTTCTCATGCAAGGGAAATCTTCTGGAAGTCGCATAAGTTCATATGCCTAAGAACTTACCGCAATATTTCCAATTTACAGACAAATACTTTTAATTTTTAATAGCTCTTGTTTATAAGTTATAGCTAACTGCCTTCACATAGTATTTTTTATTAGATTTTCATTATTTATTTAACATTACAATTAATACTGTTGTTGTTTTTAATATTGCCTCGTCAAGAATATGATGTCTGCTTAATCCTGTTTGGTTTTGCTATATCGGTGCTGAATATTCATTTTAAAATTTAGAAAACCTATATCGGAATTTGTGAAAATTGCGTATCATAAATAACTTAGAATATGATTTTGTTATCAGAACAAGCCTAGAGTTCATCATATTGCATGCCAAAAATTTATGGTATGTCTACGGTTATTGTCCAGTGGAAAAAGAGATGCAGTAATGTAATGACAGAAGAGCATGGCATTGATTTGTTTTGGTTATAGGCAAAAAAAAAACTGACGACCATGTCGAGCTTGTAGAGCGCATGCTGTCGAGCTTACAAGAGGTAGGGTGCAACATGGGCATAAACTTACACTTCCTGCACTCGCACTTGGACTGATTTTCACTAAATCTTGATGATTTGTGTGAGGCACAGGGTGAAAGGTTTCATCAGGATCTTCGGACAATGGAAGAGCGATATCAAGGAAGTTCGGGCTCACATATCGTCGTGCGGGAGTTTATGTGCTTTATTGTCCATTTCATACTTTTTTTATAATTTTTCAAGTCTGCAATCCATCTTGTAGTCGCCGTGGTCTAGTGGTTAGTGTGTTGGCTTACTTAGACATGAGTCCTGGGTTCGACACCCAGCTCTGACATCTTAAAAAAAATATTTCTTTCGGCGACTACCTCTCAGCAGCCTTCTGGCAAAAGCTCTGAGAGTAACTAATTGCCATGAACAAGCTTCTCAAGTCTGTCGTTCGGAGTCGATATTAAACTGTAGGTCCCGGTACCCATGGATAAAAATTGACACACACAACATGAGTTCTGCGAGAAGCTAGGCCGTAATCCTGACACAGGGTTGTAAAGGCCATGTTATGTATGTATGTATGTATGTATGTATGTATGTATGTATGTATGTATGTATGTATGTATGTATGTATGTATGTATGTATGTATGTATGTATGTATGTATGTATGTATGTATGTATGTATGTATGTATGTATGTATGTATGTATGTATGTATGTATGTATGTATGTATGTATGTATGTATGTATGTATGTATGTATGTATGTATGTATGTATGTATGTATGTATGTATGTATGTATGTATGTATGTATGTATGCAATCCGTCGTCGGAAATCTCGCCCAGTTTCGGAGATAAATAGCCGAAAACGGATTGCAGTTGTTTAAGATTTTTGTGTCAAAAACATAAAGTGGCATCATTAACTCGAGATATATAAAGTCGCGTATAGAGCATATAAACTACCGTACGACGATATGATAAGAAACTACTACTGGAGTTTGCAACAATATCTACTTAAAATCGTTCCTGCAAAGAAATGTTACAAATGATCATTTGATAATAATCGATAGAATTTTTTTACCATATGTTTTAATTCTTTGTACTTTTTCGTTCAAAAAATAAAACTGTATATTTCAAGAAGTAGAGCCATTGGCGTCCTTCCAGTATTTTTTTCATAATCGCAGAAGTTGCCAATAAAAGACAAAAATTTAACAAAACAAGAGTTGTGTTCACCAGTATTATTATTAGTACGACTGACTTTGAAAACTCTATTTTTCTGTTTAATTATATATCGTAATATTAAATGCAAACGGACGTAACTACACAAAGTTTCTAAATTGAGTTTTTTATATATTATGGTTCCGTTTATCAAAATATAGGTTCGTGCAAAATTTTAGATTCCTACGATCAATAATGGCGATTTTATTAACGAAATTCAAACGGACGTAAGTTACATACAAACTCATTTGTTGTATATAGGGACTCTAATCCTTATACCTCGATCCTAAAAGTTATGATTTTCAGGATTTAAAAAATTTTTGATTTTAAGGTTTTTTGCTTCTCCTGTAAAAAAAAAAAAAAAACAAAAAGTGTAGTTACGTCCGTTTGCATTTAATATGACGATATATACTTAAACAGAAAAATAGAATTTTCAAAGTCAGTCATCATCATGTTAGCGCCCCCTAACTTCTCATTTACTTTTTACATTTTCTATTTTAATATTGTGCACAACTCCTTAGTTTTTGTTTTGTTTTTGTAATTATCATATACGTTTTCTCTCACAAGAAAATTGAGCTCAATAAAAGAACCGTTATATATTATTTTATTTGCGTCATAATACTTTGCACTTATTTTGCTTCATCAGACTAGCGCCCCAAATTAAATTTATGTTATCTAGTTTGCATTTGCAATAATTGTCATCAAATTCAATATCTTCAAACGATTGCAAATAATTGCAATATATGGGAAGAGGAACAGTTTTATCTTTGGAGGAAAAATGGAAAATTGAAGCCTATTGGGAGGCAGGACTATCCTTCCATAAAATTGCAGAAAAAACTGGAAGACACAGGAAAACAATAGCCAATTTTCTAAAAAATAAGGAAAACTATGGAAAAAAACTCTAAAGGCGGTAACAATCGAGTGGTTTCTGAAGCAGATAGGAGAGCCATACTGACGGAAGCATCAAATTTGCATAACTCGTCTTCGAAAATTGAGGAGAAAACTGGTGTTAAAGCGAGCTTATCAACGGTGCAAAGAGTTATAAGAAAAGCAAGACATTTACATAGACAGAAATTTGAAAAACCACCACTTAATGCGCTAAGAAAAGAAATGCGCTTAGATTTTGCTCGAAGAAGTCTGGGGATGGTTGCTCGTGAAAGTCTAGGGATGGTTGACTAGGAAAGTATGCAAGTCAGGAAAGCTATACAGTACAAAAACAGAACTAATTAAAGGCATCAAACACGCTTGGTTCACCATTTCGTTGAATTACATTGAAAGTTTGTACAATTCCATTTCCAATCGATTTTTCGAGGTGATTTCAAATAAGGGCGAAACCACACATTACTAATTTTATTTAAGGGTTTTCAAAATATCATAAACTGGCAAAAAAAAGCATTCTTTTTGCTTAGAAAACTAAACACATTGAAATTATTGCAAATAGCGCTATCCTGATGACCAACTTTTGGTTATTTTTTTAATATACTTTTTCCAAAAATGTAAAATAAAATAGTAACTTCAACACTACAGTAGCCATTATTGTTTTATATTAAGAAGAAAAGATAGAAGTCAAATACTTTAAAATTGCAAGTCCATAGCACAAGTAGTTTAGGTAGTATTTAACATTAACGGAGTGTGTAAAGAATGGCGCTAACCTGATGACGCGCAGTGTATATGTGTGTTTCATTACTCTAAGCTGTTAAGCATATGTATGTATGTATATATTTAACTTAAATAAATTAAATTAAATAAATATATAACATTCATTTGTTTTACCCTCAAAAACATATCTTAATTAAGGATTTTAGTAGCACTTTACAAGACAAAAGAGATTTCTCATTTATCTATAAAAAATAAAAAGTCATATGATTAAAAACAGTAATACTTTAAAATCAGCAATATTATAAAATTATCATACCTCTCTATGTTAACTTACATACATACTACCATTAATAAAAATTAAATTGGATATCTTTATTATTGCATTATTATTGCCCAGCAAATATAAATATGGTCATAAAATAAATGATTTTTAATCTAAAATAACATATTAAAATTTGGTATCGTAAAAATTTTGCACATCGCAATAATTGTCTGACTTATTTAATCAAGCATTTAATGGCCTCTGTTATAAAACATAAACATACAATAATACAAAATAAATGAAACATTTCATTTTGGTAATAAAATTTAACATTTATGTTACTCAAATTGACATAAAACATACACAATATGAATACTGTATCGGCAAATACGAGTACGAGTCATACAGAATAAAAATAATACACATAGTTTCGAAGTACATAAGCATACTTACATGTATATGCATATGTTTAAAAAAACTGTAAATCTACACACACACAAGTATGTAAGTCCACATATCAAAATCAATAAGGAAATAAAGTATTTTAAAACAATTGCTCATCAAATACATTAAACTGATTAAATTCTATAAGTTACGTGAACAAATTTCATATATAAATTTAATCATTTACTGCCTAGGTAATATTTGTGCTTGCCAGTATTATAATCGTGCAGTAAATCTATTGGCCCCCATAAATACCTCCTCTCTATGAAATTATCTCTCTACGTGGGGTAATCACCTTGTCGTGGCGTAGAGGTTTTCATCTCTGGCATTTGAAGAGCAGTTACTAAGTATTATCTAATTTATTAATTGAATTGTTTTAAAATATCACAATGTTTTTTTTTAATATGACCTAATTGTATCCCTACTTTTCAAATTAAAATTAGCAAGACGGTAGCGCAAAAGGAAAAAAAGGGGGAGTGGTAGTGAAAAGCTTTCCATTTGGATGTTAACGCCATGAAAACTCTATCCAAATTATACACTGTGTAATACATTGCTGCGATCTGAACCTATGAGTAATATTTAATTTGTCGTGATATTGCATGCACATACTAGTATAGTGTAGCATACTTTTTTGAGAGTAACTAATTGCCAAGATCAAGCTTCTCAAGCCTGTCACTCGGAGTCGACTTTAAAAAATTGACACACACAACCTGGGTGCATCGTAGGACGTAATGGCCAATTACGTCTGTATGTATGCTCTTATATTTTTAAAAGCAACTACACAAAAGAATAGAATAATATAGAATTAAAAAAAAGTAAAATAATGCAAGCTTAAAATGAACTACATACATCTGTCCTCATAAAATATGTTTTTTAAGGCTTATTAAAACCACTTTTATAAAATAGTTATCAATTAAACTTATAATAAATCTTAAATTTTAATAATGTTTTAGAAAAATTATTGAATTTTAAATTAGTTTAAACTTTCACTTACAAAGGTGAGAAAAATCAAATAGAAAAAACTGTTTCAGTTTCCTGCAAACATACTTCAAACAATATCTGTGGGCTTTCTTTTACAAAGAGAATTAAAAAATTTGATACCTAATAGGCCGCTTTAAATTTCTATTTCAATAGCCACCATAAAATTATAAGAGCAAATAAATTATATATTTAACATCTTAATGTTGGTAAAGCCTTTAATTGAAACGAATATTTTTAATCATTTTAACACTTGTCTACTTATGATAGCAAAAAAAACAATATTAAGGCAACACATTTAAAACCAAATTATGCTTTTTAAAACCCCAAATGAAAAAATAACAAAAAGGGTTATAAATTTAATACTGCATATTCAGTTATTTACAATTGCTTAATTCTTAGAAAAAAGTTGAAAAAGTAGTTCTTGGAATTTAACAAAACTAATCGTAATGCAAAACGGAGTAGAAAAAGTAGCCAAGAAAAAAAAAAGAAAAAAAACTACGTTAAGTTGTTATATGCTCAACGAATGGTAATAAAAACATATAAGATAACACTAAAATTAAAGTACAGTACGTTTACAGTATTACGAGAAGAGAAAAAAAATAAATGCAAGCACCAGTATTATTTTCATTTATTATACATACAGACATACATATATTTTATTTTATTTTATTTTATTTTTGTTCACACATAAAATTTTTTTGTCTGAAAATATATGAGAAAAGTTTAAAATTAATGCATTTTCTGTTAAGTGCACTGAAAGCAAAATATAAAAACGAAAGCAATACGCATTTAGAAAACCAGTGAAAATAATCATAAAAAAATAAAAATTCAAAAACATCTAAAAGATGTTTTTAAGAAAAAAAAAATGGTGAAAAAAATTAAAAAAAAAAAATACTCAAATGCCCAGAGCTAATGTGCACTTTTAGAGTAGCGAGAAAACGAGATTCATCCATGAAACCAAGAGCAACAAAAAGTAAAACGCTAAGATGTGCTTAAATGTTCATTTACTGTTGCATCCATTGCCAGTAGTAACAAGAATTGTGATAGAAAATTCTATAGAATAGAAGAAGGATAAAATTAGTAATAATGCGAACGCTTAAAGTCTGGCCAGGGAAATGCGTATTAGGTATTGCAAGTTTTTTTGTGGCTTTTTTTTACCCACCACAACTTAAAACATTTGTTAAAAACTGTTCTGACGACATGCTTAAAAATTGCTAAGATATCTGAAGTGTTTCTTCGGTAAAATACCTTCATATAGCCATTTATTTTTCACAGATTTTGCAATTTTCTTTGAAACCATTAATACAAGATTTTTAAAATTTTAAATTGCAATTTAGGGTTAATGTCGTGTAGCACCATTGTATTATTTAACCGAAAGAGAAGTTCGCTACTGAAAAAATTAAAATTTCTGGGAAGTGGAAGAATAACTAAAAATTCTCCGGAGCACAGCCTAAGGTAGATTACCAAAGCCCCCAGTTAATACTATGCTACTAAAAAGGAGAGTGATGTGGATAGCTATAAGTATGGATATGTTGTAAAGTAGCACCATGAGGTGTTTTCATTTTTTTTTTTCAGTACTCGGTGGCAATTTATAAAAATGTAAACGTCAAGAAGAGTGAGGGTAGGGTTACTGTACTAGCGAGATGGAGGATGCATTCGCCATAGAAACTTTTATTAAAATCATATTTAAGTTGTTCTTGCGATACTTACTTACTTACTTAGCTGGCCCTAATATCACGCTTGGTATGCCCAATGATGTCTATATCGCCTGCATACGCAAGGAGCTGGACACTTTTATTAAAAAATAGTGCCATTACGATGCACACCCGCCTTTCGCAAAACACTCTCCATGACGAAATTGAAGAGGTCGCAGGATAAGAGAAACTCTCAGAAACCTCACACGGTATTAAAAGCTTCGGAGAGGTTTCTTCCTACCTTGACGGAGCTGTAGGAATTGCTCACCGTCATTCTGCATAGTTTTATCAATTTTGCAGGAATACCGAGCTCAGATATTATTAATATGCCGCATATTCGCGATCTCCTGTCGGGCTATCGAACGCTGCCTTATAGTCGACAAAGCGGTGATGTGTGTCGACTTGACTTTCATGGGTCTTCTCCAGGATTTGGTGCAGTGTGAATTTCTGGTCAATGGTGGACTTACCAGGTCTGAAGCCGCACCGATTAGGTCCAATCAGTGAGATGTCGAATGGTTTCAGTCGTTCACACAATACGCTCGAAAAAACCTTATATGCGATAGGGAGAAGGTTTATACGACTGTAGTTGGTGCGTATTGTGGGGTCTCCATTTTTCAGAATCGGACAGAGGGCACTGAGATTCCAATCATTGGGCATACTCTGCAAGTGAGCTGGTTCTTGCGAATGCCAAATGAAATTGAGTCAGAGAAGTTAAGACTCTCTGGGGACTATTGAAAAGTACTTTTTGAAATAGTAGTAAGTTATGTTTTGGTACAAGCCCACCAACTACTTTATAAGCAGCAGATATGCTACTGTTATTTGACCTTACGCTTATATTTATAGAATCGCTAACGTGAAAAGGCTGAAAAGAGGTCCCTAATATTACTTCAGTTTAACTTTAACTTTAGGGTCAAACATTTCTTTTAAGAATATTTTTTTGGATCACAAATTAAGCCCTTAACAAATTGGGTCAAAGCAGAAACTCTTCTGTGGGATTCTAAAATAAAGGGTTAGAGTCTGTTGAACATGTTTTGTTATTACACCTGAATAAGTTACGGTCTGTTTAACAGAGTCTTTTATTGCAAGTAAACAAGCTATGGTCTTATATTTCTGGCAACATAAAAATAGACCAGCTTATCGTGGTTGTAGAAAGATCCCAATCTATCGAGTGAAAGATCCCACTCTATCCTCTTTGGTGTAATAGAGGGACGTCCGTACTGAGCAAATGGTTACGAGCAACCTCTCACATTACTTGTTTATTTAGGGACTTATGGGAGCACAGTGGATACTTAAGTGCATATAAGAAACCCAAAAGGTCCTTGTGTATGCTCATAGAAACATACTTTCTAAAAAATAACAAAAAAATTTGTGGTTTTGATAAGCCAAATATAATCACCTGGCCTATTACAAACAAGTTGTTTTTTTTTTTCATTCAATGGGCTTTTGCGGTACAATGCCGGTAATATGATAATGGTCCTAAAATCTGAGACCTCTCTCCCTGAGTTGACCTGTTCGGCTTTTGTTACTGTGATTACGGAGGCGGACACTCTTGATGTTCTGGGCATGATAATTAATTGTGATGTCCGTTGGAATGATCACATACTTCGAGTGTGGGAAGAAGCATTCGAGTCCATCGATTTTTTAAAGTTGTTTAAGAAGAACTTCACCTCATCTGACCTTCTCAATATTCACAACTCTCGTGTATGGGCCGGTGCTTCAAAGTCTATTTAGAGACTATTCGATCGTGTACAGGAAAGAGCGAAGACGCTTATCAGTGACGGTAGGGTATCCAACTCTATCGGTTCGTTGGAGCATCGGCGCAATGTTTTATCTGTACTACAATGAGAGATGCTCTGATGAGATAAGTGACTTGATTCCGGTTAATAGAATGTTTCTGCGGACTACTCGCATCTCTCTCGGAGCACATTCTTCTTGGGTTGGTTGTGAATCGCACAAAGTATTATAGACAAAATTCGTTCTTAACCCGCACCGCCTATTTATGGAAAAATTTTCAAACGAATCTTGTTCCTGCCAGTTACGATATCAGTAAGTTTAAACCAAATGTCCACAAACACTACTGCCTCTTTCCCTCTTCCCAAAACATATTTTCCTATACCAGCACAATGCACTAAATGTGTAGAGGTCGTCCCCTGAGTGCTGACCTGAAAAATAAAAAAAGTAAAGAGATGGTAAATAAGGTGTTCTTTATTCTCAGGATAAGGAAAATGGAACACCCCTTTGCCAACGATTTCTGACCAATTAGTTTATCTCTAATTCTTAAGAAACTGAAAGTTGTCAGTAAATAATTTTTGTTTAATTTTGCAAAATAATTTATTCTAATCTCCAAAAATTAATGATATATATCAAAATAATTAAAAATTTACTATTTAATTTAAAATTTTATTTAGACCCAAAAATTTTACGCTTATAAAAGCAAGAAATTTTTTATTACCCCTAACAAAATAATGCTTTACCTACAAAACACACAACTCTTGCATATTTTATATTTCAAGAGAAAATATTAAAGTAAAAAATGTAAGAAAAGGTATTAGAAAATGTCTATTGCCACACGTTGAGTAGCCTTGCAAAGCACCAGTATGTACTATAGTTAAAAAGTTTTTTTATGGTAGCTTAGATGCTTAGCGTTGCATCTTCTGGGAATTTATTAACAGTTTTTGTTGCGGCCTCAAATTTGAACTTGCTGGTTCTGAAGCACACTGATACCAATAATATTTAGTGGTATTTTGTAGTCAATTTCATAAAATTGGTTAAAAAATTTAAACACTTGAATAGTTCCATTAAAAGCATTTGAGTTGAGTTTTTAAAAGAAATTATTATCAAATATTATTTAATTGAAAATCAATTATAAAAAAAATATTAATTTAAAAGCTTCGTTCCATTAATACAAAACTTTATAATTGCTTAAGAGTTTTTTTATCTACGATCTGTGACAATGCACGTTTAGAAAAACGTCCAAAATTTTACGTGGTATTTGGGGTATATGTTTGGCAATATGATGAATTTAGCAATCAAAACGTCAATTGTGAAAACATTACGAAAAAATAAAGACAAAAAAAAAACATATTGTACAACCACAAAAACTAGTTAAGTAGAGAAAAAAGTTCTAAAAAGAGTTGGAGATTCAAAAGTTATGGTATGTCCAAACAATGGGTCTTATCATTTTTTCTGCTAATATAGCCAAATAAAATATATTTTATATCTACCGTTTTGAATAATAACGTTCTGTGTTACTTTATTTATCTTAATTTTTACTTAATTTATTAATTTATTATTTATTAAAATTTTTACAACTTTTGTTAAAGTTATTTATTCAAAAATTCAAAATATTTAATTTTAGAAGATGGCTCTTAAAATGCATTCTGTTCGTCTATTAAAATATATAGCTATTTAACTTAAAGTTAGAATCATTGGGCATAGCAAGCGAGATGTCACCGCAGCTCTTAATGCTATTGAACGGGAGTCTACAATAATGGGTCTATCGGTAAATGAGAGTAAGACGAAGTACATGTTGTCGACGAGTAGGGATGTTGAATGTATCGGCTCCCAGGTTACACCCGGCAACTATACATTCGATGTGGTCAAGGCATTACCTGCAAGAATTATGTCAGTCTGGAGATCAAAGGAAGAATCACACTGGCTTACAGGTGCTACTACGGTCTCAGTAGGCAGTTTAGTAATAGAGACCTCTTTCGTGCGACGAAATTAACACTCTATAAGTCGCTTATTCTTCCGGTGCTTCTCTATGGTGCGGAAGCATGGACGCTGTCTCGTGCCGATGCAGCGGTCTTGGGTGTATTTGAGAGAAAAGTTCTTCGTAAGATCTTTGGCATGGCGATGAGTTTGGCATTAGAACCAACCATGAGCTGTATGAGCTCCTCGGCGATGTGGGCGTTGTTCAGCGCACTAACAACCCTGTCGTCAATTGGTGTGACCAACTGGAGAAGGCGCGCGAGTTACATATACAAATTCAAATACACACACTTATATAAAAAATTACACTATTGATGAATTTATTAAAAACATAATTGACACAAAATAAAATAAAAAAATTGTAACAGCAGACTCACTTCCGTTTAAGTTATAAAACAAAATTATTTTTCGGTCGCAATTCCAGGAATTGCAACCGTCCAATATTAATATAAAATAATTACGAAAAACTATTAATATTTAGCATAAGTAAACAAAAATTGTAAAATGCATTTTTAAGCTGAATTAACAAAAAATTATGTTAACAATAAGTTCAATGAAAATTAAAGAAATAAAATAAAGCAGTCGTTAGATATCCACGGTTGAGTTTAGCTATTTTTTAAAAACGTTCCCAAGTTCTCCCACTACAAAATTCGCGCTTAGCAGAGACGCTTGGAGACTAGTGTTAAGGCAGGCCGAGTCCCGTTAACGAGTTGTTATGGCCATCTAAGTAAGTAAGTAAGTAAGTATATAACTTAAAGTACCGCGAGAAGGTTACACCAGACAAAATAATACTTTCTCAATAATGCATTATGAGATTCGTTGAACAGTGAATTGTAAAAGAATATACTCTGTGAGTAATACTATTTCTACTAATATTTTTATTTCATTTTTGAATCTTTCGTTGTAGAACCAATACAACGGCGAATAATAAAACGATAGATTTCAGTATCTTACCATCATTAATAAACATCATGCGCAATTTTAAAGCCCCAGAATAAAGTTTAAGGAAATGGCTCATCGCTGAGAGTTGTATTCTATTTGGGTTACAAATAGGTCTTACCTATACATATTAAGTAATACAGATGGAATTTAGTATTACTTAAGTACTTAAGTGTTACTTTCAATAATTTTTCATTCTGAAAGACAGCCCAGTTTATTTCAATGCCCTAAGCATCCATTTCTTTAGCATTTTGATAACTATTTATTATATTGGAACGCACTCGCACGACTCTATTCAGAGATAATCAACGGGTAATTCCTACTTACTCAAAACTTTACCTCGGCCTACGATTAAATTAATATGAGTGACAAATTTTTCATTTATCCGCAAAAAAGCAAAATAAAGCTTTGTGTAACTAGAGAATATTGTGTAAACTCGTTGGAAAGGAGATAATCAACAACTATTTTTATAAGAAGCTCAATATGAAACCACGGAAATTGCTTCCGGTATCAACATTGGCAGGTTTTGTGGTAAGAGCCGGTCTCTATTTAACAACCTGGACAGAGCGATAGCCCTAGTCTGAGAGTGCAATTCCACTGAGGAAGCTGCTATTTAGTTTTAATGCTTCAATAGATGATGATTTATATCAATGTTATCCAAATCTTCACTTTCTGTACACAATTGTGCTACAGACGCATTTCATTTATTTAAAGTTTTGGTTGACTATGATTTTAATAGACAGTGGCAAGCAAATCAATTGAGCTGTAATTTTCATTAGAACTTTGTAGAGATTGATATTGTATAAGGATTTTTCCAGTCTGTTACAAACACTGCTGAAATAATTTGCCCAGAAAAAGTTAACCAAATGACATGCAAGCATCTTAAAACACTGCTGATGCTGAAAAGTCCATTCTAGATTTCATATGCTGTTGGACTAACTTCATTTCTTCAGCGTTCAGATTTGTATTTTGATTATCTTGTATACATTTCCAAATGAATTAAAAGACTTAAAAGCTTTAGTTTTATACATAAAACAATTAGTAGAAAATAAGTTGAAAATAGATAAATACGATAAAATGTGTTAATGCCATTGTTTACTTTGATGTGAGGGTACACCAATGTTATAATAAATTAGTAAGTAGATACATACATGAACCTTCGCTGTTTCAAGGGGTGTTAAATTAAGAAGAAATAGGTATTTGCATTTTGTTGTACATATTTCAATTCAGGTTTATTGATAATTATTTAAATATAGGTATTGGTTGATACATGGGTATAATGTGAAAAATGAAATTAAGCGGGAGTTACGCTCTATTTCCTTTTGAATTTTAAATATACATAAATTGATCTTAAAATACATACATTAGCCAGCTTCTAATTGTAGTCTTCTCAATTTATGGATTATTCAACTTGGTTGAAGGGTTATATATTACAGAAAAGAACTTTACTGTTCAAAAGCCAAATACTAAGTAAGTAAAAATTCAAATTTTAATATAAGCCACGTAATTCAGAAAATGGAAGTTACAGTAACATTGGAAATTTAAATAAATTTTTATGATTCCAACAATTAAATTTATTAAAAAATGTAAATGTTAATATAAATCAAATTCTCCGCTATTTTACAAGAATAAAATACCAGCCATATCAAAGGAAACAATAATTAGTACTAATTTTTGTCACATACAACTCCAGTAAACTCCAAAAGAGGTATTCATGTAACTTTATCATAATTTCTCATATTTGATATGAAGCAGTCGTAAATTCCTGGGACAAGTCGCTAAATGGTTGGGCCTATCTTTTAGACCTCATTGCAGAATTTATGGTAATACTTGTGTGAGGGGGATTACTGGACATTTTCTATGGGAGTGTCCATGTGAGACAGTTTCATGTGTTTTGAGATACGGTTTTTCAACATCCTGTCGCATTGTGCGAGCCAGGACTTATCCTTCACTTTGTAGACAGCTCTGATTCACTATAAATCTTTTCTGCAAATTTTGGTAATTTAAAAATTATACAATCAATAATTTTGTTATAATTGTTATAAAATAAGAAAGATCAATAAAATTTTTTACTGTATGAAATATTGTCTTTTATCGAAATAAAATTTGTAAAGGGGCCAATGGTTTGAATAAAAGAGTTCCTCAACTGTTTGTTTAATTTTTGTTAACAAAAACAGGAACATACATTCATAGATATGGACATTTGTGCTAGAAAACATAAGAATAACATGCATAAACATTGCGATTCATTAAAATCTTGATGAATATAACTGACATCAACAGAAAAACCTTATGCATTTGTGGTTTTGAAAGTAAAATTCTCAAACATGAAACGGAAAACAAATGATAAAACAATTCAGAGTTTACTTTTCTATTTTGAGTCTCTTACGTTTATTTTAAGAGATACGAGCATATATCTGTCAACAACAGACAACCTTATTAATAACTTTTTTTTTTTACTTTTCGTCTTGCATTTTCAGGTACGTATGTTGTACATTTATAGATTTTTAATTGGAAAATATTTTTACTTTACGTGAAAAAAAAAATATGTTTCACATTCTGCGTAAATATTTATGTGTCTACGTATGACTTGAAGCCTGTCTGCACCGGCCTAAATGATTGATAAATTGGAACAATTTGAACAACAATAAGTTGAAAAAGACTTTTTAGGAGGTAAAAATTATGAATTCAGTTTAAATTTAGATATTTTTTTTTTGCCAGTTCAGGGCGATGAAATCTAATTTGCAACCAAAGTCATATATCTATAGGTAAGTATATTACAAATCTACTTATAAGTTTGTTTGTCTTTCAATCACGCCTAAATGATTGAACTTATTTTATTGAAATTTGGAACATAAAGCCACATAACAGAGTTCAATTCCGTTCGAAAACGGAAAATATATAAATGCTATATTTTACCGTCAAATGTCCTCATTTTTATCACCATCTGAACATGCGTTAAACAAGTACTGTTGGAGTAGCGGTTATAGCTTCGGTGCATATAAACTGATACATTCACATACACATCATCAAAATATTCGATCAATATCCATACGCCGAAAATTGTTTCTATGTCCTCTAGACTTCCTGAAGGTAGTCATTTTGCATCATTTTGCATTATTACATCTGTGTATTAATACCGATGATGTGAAAGGCTTGCTTTATCTCAATGGCATAGAAGTTAGGTGCTAACTGCAAACGAACTAATGATGATACGAATTTAATGGAGCTTAATTTAAATAAGTCGCCCTAGTATAGTTTGTTGGCTTACTAAAACGACAGCGCTGGGTTGAAATCTCAGATCTGACATCTTGAAAAAAGAAATATGACAAAATTACTTCTTTCGGCGACTACCTCTCAGTAGTCTTCTGGCAAAAGCTCTGGGAGTAATTGATTGCCATGAAAAAGCTTTTCAAATCTGTCGTTTGGAGTCGACCTTAAACTATAGGTCCCGGTACTTATGGATACAAATTAACACACACAGCATGAGTGCTGCGAGAAGCTAGGCCGTAACCCTGATACAGGGTTGTAATATCCAATTATGTACGTACGTATGTAATTTGAAAAAAATTTAGATACGCCTAGATACTGTTTTGTATAGTTAGTCTACTAACGATTGATTATATGATTGATAAATAATCCCTAGCAAAGACTGATACATTTCTTGATCTGGGAGTATTATTTAGCATAAAATAAACATGCAACTCACACAACTCTCAAAATGTGAACAAGGCGAAAGGAGTTTTAAATTATATTAAACGCTGTGAAAAGAGTTCAATGCTTCATATGTTTTAGAACAATTATTCACTTCTCTATTACGAGAGAAGGGTTCCACATAATGTAATTTGATTTTGTATTGAATCTGTTCAGAAACAATTTTTCTCTTTTTGTCTTCGTCATCTTTAAAGGTTTTCTTGCACTTATTAAACTGTCGACATTTATAGCATAAAAACTTTTGTGAAGTTTTTCTTTTTTTGTAAATATTTTGTAACATCTTTTTATGATTTCTGAAACTCTTCTCTATCGTGGTATAGTGGATAGAGCGCGCGCACAAAAACTCCAACGACCCAGGTTCAAATCCTAGGAGAAGTGAAAAATGAAAAAGTTAATTCGCGGTTTTTTCAAAATTATAATTTAAAAATAAGAGACCCCCCCCCCCCTCCAAAAAGGCCATCTACAAAAGAACCGCTCACCGAACGAATGATCAGGAGAAAAGCGCAACCTATTGGGAAGTAACAGATAACAGCTAAACCTACTTGGCGAAGACACTCACAACACAATCATATCAATATTCAACGATGAGGCAATTGCTGTTGATCATTCAAGGGTGAAGGTATAACACTGGCCTTTGAATGATCAATTTACAGCAATTTGTCTTATTCCTAAGGCGCTTAATAGTAAAATAAGAAAAACAAAAATGTACGTTCTGTCATAAATGTACTGTCCTTTCCAAAAACTCCGATACAGTGCACTGTATTTAGTAGGGGTTTACACCTGAGTATTGGTCTCGAAATAAAAAAAATAAAAAACTAATAGTACCAAATCGATGAACAAGATACTATAAATCCGTAAAATTACACTAATTTTGTTATAATTATCCTAATTTTGACCCCTTTAAGAAAATATTTCCGGATTTCTGCGGCGATTTTTGTCTCAATGTCTATTCATTAAATTATACGACAACAAGAAGAACTCTTGAATCACTTAGGATGAATATTTAATGATAATTAAAGCATTTTTGTAACATACTCTGTAAGAAATCAGTTCATAGGTTGAATAAATAAATATGTATATCAAAAATAATTTCACAGGTTTTTACAATCTTACTCCAGTGATTAGTATATAAATGTATGTCTTTATCCTATTTTTTTATTCCGGGTTTTTTTCTTTTCATTATAACAAGTAGTATAAAAAAATGTATACATGAAAATAATTCCCACACAAGGCTTATTAATGAAACAAAGCTAAGGTAGTTCTATTACTGAAATTGACATTTCAATATCATAGGAGGAGAGTGATGCAAAGGCAATAATATTCGCTTTGCTAAGACAACTATATCTTGAAATATTAATTTGAGATTTTAGAGAAATTTGGCATTTAATGAAAATTCTAAGATTTGGTAACGACTTCAATTTTTTTTTCTCTTTTTTGTGTTGCTGGGTTATGTTATAATCAGTTATTTCAACAATTTAATTATTAAATTACATCTAATTTAATAAAAGTTAAAGAACTATTCAAGCCCTTAACTTTACCGTAATTTCCATTTCCGCGTATTGTATTTTCTTTTGAAATCAAGAAAAAATCTATTTTATAGTGATTAATGTGCACTGTGGTTAGTAGAAATGTTGCTCTTGAGGTAAATAAATGATGGGGTTTCCTTTTAAAAGGGTGTACAGTATCATTAAACAATCATTCTGCTGTTCTATATATACACTTATTTGCAAATATATATTCCACTTAATAGATACTCTCTATAATACACTTAAGAACAGACTCATAGACAAATAGGTAAACGTTACTAAATGCTTTTTTTTTCTTCGTTTTTTTGTTTTTAACAAATTGATATTAATGACGCGAATATAAAATAAAAGTGTAGGTATTTGTTACTGTTTTTATTCTTGTATGATGGCGATATTGTTACAATAAAGTGGTAAAAACATTCTGTTCTTTGATTTTTGTTTTTTTTTGCTTTGCGTCTTCACATAAACGTTAAAAGTTATTCGCTTATAAACTGAAAACAGTTAACAGAACAGAATAAAGCTGGAAGATACTGTTACATGAAATCTGTACTTGGAATGTACATTTATTGCTGCAATTAAGTTAACTTTGGTAAATCAATTACATATCAAGCACCAAAAGAGTGAGGACAGAAACAAACACTCTAAAGGTGAACTGAAAACAATATTTTGCAAAATAAATATAAATCAATAATTTAAGATTTTTAGGAACTTTATGGAGCTTGAAAAATACATCTTTTAGGCTTGTGTTAATTTAATTAATTAATTAATTAATTAATTAATTAATTTGTGTAAATTTATTTTATACAAATAATTAATATATTTTACTTTTTGACTTAAAACACAACTTTTAAATAAAAAGAACGATTCTATTAGCACGTGGGCAAAACAAAAAAAAAAAACATGTATTTTTGGCAATACGTCAGAATAAACAAAACTGTGCGTGTGATACAACTCTGTAGAAAAATTTACAAAAACAAAAAATAGAATTAATTCTTCAGCTTAAAGCACATCCCATTTTAATACCAAATGTTTGAATAACAAAATAGATTCCTTAGAGTTTGTCGTTTAAACAGTATAAACAATAATCTTAGCTCCTTTTCTCTCGTTCTGTTGTTTATATCTGAAATTTCGTTTTAATTTTTGTTTGACAAATAGTAGGAAATTTGTAGTTATCATTGATGTGGAATTTGTTTAATCTATGTTATAATATTAACTGTAATGTATCATATATTTTTTCTTTTAAAATTTTATGTACATTTTATTGTCAAGCTTCATTTAAAAATTTCATTTAAATCACATTGAAAGTATTTAATATTTCCAATTTATTATAGAAGTAATTAAAGCACATATAAAGTATTTAATATTTCCAGTTTATTATAGAAATAAATACAGTAGTGTCATTATAATTAGAAGTGATATTTAGTCAAAATAAAAGCACGCAATCTATATTTTTGTCACTGCAAAGAATTATGAATTTAATACTTGCACTTTAAAAAACTTTGAAGTTTGTTTTTGCCTGGACATGTAATTAACAACGTTCAGATTTTCTTCAATGTATCAACTTTTCTTATTACACACATAATTGGCCATTACAACCCTGTTTCAGGATTACAGCCTAGCTTCTCCCAGCTTGTGTGGGTTTATTTTGAGCCATGTGTACCGCGACCTACAGTTTAAAGTCAACTCCGCACGACAGATTTGAGAAGATTGTTTCTGGCAATCAGTTACTTTCAGAGCTTTAGCTGCTGAGAGGTAGTCGCCGAAATAAATATTTTTTTTTAATTATTTTTTTTTTTCAAGATGTCAGAGCCTTCCGCCTAACATCCGAACTGTATTGTTTGTTCAGTTCATAGCGGGAGCCCCAAGTCATGGTCACAAAAACCTCCCTTAGGGGCAAAAGTAATAAGGATTAATAAAAAAAAAATTTTTTATAAGCCAGAAATTTAATACAGTTTGACCCTTGGGTCAATTATGCCCAATACAAAAAATTCAAATATATATTTTTTCTAAATAGTTTTTTTACATTCACGACATATTTTATGTGTTTTGGTCTGTTTTTTTTTAACAAATTTATTATATTTTGGAGACTTGTTTGAATATTTCGTGCTGTTGGAGCAATTTAGACAAAAAAGGCAACGCGCCCTATTCAAGTTGCTTACATTTGGATCGGTCACTTTGAATACTTTTGACAAATGCTTTAGCTTGATATTTCTCCGTCTATTAGATTTATACCCAATTCTTCCAAAAAAAAAAAAATACGTCTCTTTTATATCTTACTTAGATTCTAGTCCAGATTGATATTTAAAAAATTACATAGACATTATAGGTATAAGCTGATATATCTAAATGCATAGTGCCTGAGACCATTGATTAGATATTCTTGTATGTTCTTATAAGTTAGTCTAATGTATTAACTCCGGACTTCGTAATATTATAAAAGTGAATGGTTTTGGATTTATTTTTTTTTTCTGTCTGTGATGTAATGTGTTTGGCAGAAATATAAGTAAATTTTTTTAGGTATTGTAGTTTGATTCTCATTGTCAAAGAGAAAGTGTGTAGTACTGTAATATTTACTAGTTACATTACTAGATTCAGTATCGCATTGAGCTTAAATTTTAATGTCATATATTTCTGGTTTCAATTGTGTGTACTGTGACTCTAAGATTTCAACATGGGAACGATATACATACATCAGTGCAAAAGAAGTTCAGAATATGCTTCGATAGTGGTATTGTCAAGAGAAATCCAATTATTTCTAAATACTGAGTGTTGTTGAGTAATATTAATGCAAAAAATTATATTTACCCCGTATATTAGTCATATCAATAACTAACTTAATTCTGTTATTTGGCAAAAGCATCATAAAATATGAATATAAATAACAAAACATTTATAGCATTTGGGTTTTCGTAAATATATTGTATATGTCTCAAGAAAATATTAAAAACCCATTACGCTTTGCAAGGAAAATGCTCAACAAAGATGCATGTTTTCTAAAAAGAGAATTCTATGGAGCAACAAATGCACGCTTATCTTTTTCCAGTCTAACGAAAATTCTCACAAAAGAAGTTCTCCAGAAATATTCTTTAGGCATAAGGTATTTTATTAAAAGAGTGATGAATCCAATTTTAGAATTAAGAAAGAAATATACAAAATGTAATAGAATAATATTTGTTTTGAAAATATACTCGTTTTCGACATTTTCCAGCGTGATAATGAATCAAATCATAACTCTAGGTTAATGATGTATTGAATTTCATATAAAAATTTTAACATTTTGTACTTAACATCGTAAAATTCTGGTGTAAGCCCAATTAAAAGCTTATAGGCAATTGTAAAAAAATCACATAAGCAAACTTTCAAAAAAAAAAAAAAAAAAAACAAAAAAAAATTTACGAAAAGTTTCAAATGATGCTAACCGTTAATACAAAATTTACGGAGGGACTAGCAACTGTTTTCAAAAATTTTATTTAAAAAAAATATATTGGAGGATATATCAGTTTCTGTTTACTTTTGTGCACACGTGTTTATGTGAATACGGGTTTATTTCCATGTCTCAAAAGGTAACACATACATAGTGTGCGTGTATGACTAACATTAATATACATACAGTTTGTTTAAAGTTAATTTTATTAAATGTTTTCTAAGCTGTAAATATTTTTATTAAACACTCGATAGCAATTTATTCATTTACAATTTACAGTATTTAGTTTTAGAACTGTGTACTAAATTTTTAAAGAAAATAAAAAAAATGTATACTGCTACGTCGCACACTGGGGATTTTTGTATGGAGGTGAGGAAAAAAATATATTTGTCAAAAAATGTAGTGATTTTATCACAAATTTAGTTTTATTTATATAGTAATAAACAAAAGTAATCAAAATAAAGAAAGTTAGAGAAATGTATATCGTTACTTACAATGTAAAAAGCCATAACTAACAAAAAAATTTAAATGATTTTTTTAATTTTGAATTTATTATTTATTTTAAATCTATTTTTAAATTATTATTCTAAACGAGCTTAAAACAGTATGCCTTTTCTTGCTAAATGCTTTAGTTTCGTTTAAGCCAATGTGCGATTGTTGCAAAAACTGTTTTAATTTTGTTCTGTCTTTGTCAAACTCCAAAAACTTCGGGCGTAAAACCCCATGTGAAATTTATTATCGCTTATTATTTTGCTATTGTAATCATAAAAATCGAATAATCTTTTGTTTACTACTTTATTTTATAACTCTGGGAATCATAAAAAAATCCTCAATGTTTTTTTAAAAAGAATTTTGTTCATATCTCAAGCAAATTTTTATATTCATACCTTTACTTAATTGTGAATAAAAGCGAAACGCGTTCATCGATTTTCATGATTTATGTCTCATTTTGTTCATATGTTATGCGACTTTACGCGAAAGTAGTAGACCTTGATACGTTTTTACCGTTTTGGATTTTTAATGAATTAAAAAAAAAAATTTATTTTTTAGGCAAAAAAAAAATTAGTTTTCCTTCATACATTTATTTATAACTGCGAAACTGTTGCTTAGATAGCGAAATATAAACAGATGAAAGTAATTGTAATTCTTTATTTTTCTATATTTATTTCAGCAAAATCCGACAAGTGGTTCTTGAGTTATGTTAAACAAAAGAGCCTTATCAGAATTGAGTCGTGAATCAATCGACTGAAAAATGTTGTACTGTGTAATGCAACAAATTGGGAGGTGGACCTGGTGGCACTTGAAATTAATTAAAAATGTTAAAATACATATGAGACAATGTATTAGGAGTGATTTCCAACTGTAGGGAAGTATTGCTAAAATTGCAGGTCCAAATGTTTGGAGAAAAAAAGGATTTTTGTTATATGTTCATAAAAATTAACACACAAAAAAAACTTAAATCTGTGCAAAGTTTATTTTCCCAATTTTGGTATGCTGAAATATCCTACTTTAAATAAAAAATAAAAATAAAAACGTTAGCGCACATAATAAAGTAATATTCGCTTTGAAATTCTTAGGTTTAAATTAAGTTGGTTCGGTAAAATATACAAGTACATACTGAGTTTGAGATGGCTATAAAAAAAAATTTGCAGTCAGGTCGGAGTGATTCTTTTTGATTTTGATTGTACCATTTAGTCTAAAATGTCAAAATATCACTGCATTTTGCATGAAGAGTATGTTGAAAATTTGACTTTTTTCCTCAAAATCCCCAATGTGCATCGTTTGTAATTATAAGGCAACTATTGTAAAAATATAAACATATACCAACATACATATATTGGGTTGGCAACTAAGTAATTGCTGATTTTTTTTAGAAAATAAAAGTCAATTTCTCCATGAAACGAAATAATTTTTGCCGAGTGGCCAAAGATGTGTGTGGCCTTGCATTGTCATGATGGAATACAACACCTTTTCGATTTGCCAATTCGGGCCGCTTTTCTTCAACTGCATTGTTCAATTTTGTCAGTTGTTCAATGTAGACATCTGAATTTATCATTCGAATGGTTGGTAAAAGTTCGAAGTAGACAATTCCTTTGTAATTCCACCAAACTTATAAAAGAACTTTCTTTTGATGAATATCAACTTTTGATGTTGTTTGCGCAGGTTCACCTGGCTTGCTCCACGATCTTTTCCGATTAACATTGTTGTAAAGAACCAATTTTTCATCACCAGTTATCAATCGTTTAAAAATGGATCGTTTTCATTACGTTTAGTTAACAAATCGCAGATGTGAATGCATTGTGTTAAATGAATTTCTTTCAGTTCATGAGGAACCCATACATCAAGTTTTCGAACATAGCCAAGTTGCTTTACGCGATTTTCAATGCATGTATGTGATACATGAAGCTTCCTTGCAATCTCACGTATTGTACTGTGACGATCCGAATCAATTATTGCTTTGATTTGGTCGTCGTCCACTTCAACTGGACGACGGGAGCGTTTTTCATCTTTCAGTGAAAAATCACCAGAACGAAATTTTGCGAACCAATTTTGACACTACCGTTTTTTTAAGGCTTCGTCACCATAAACAGCACATAACTTTTTATTAGCTTGCGAAGCGTATTTTCCTTTCCGGAAATAAAAAAACAAAATATGACGAAAATGTTCCTTTTGATTTTCCATTTTTCAACAGACGCCAAACAAAAACCACGCAACCGATCAAACAATTTTTTTTACTGATTGACAGCTGAAGTACCGACTATCAAATAACAAAATGTATTTGATATTTCAATTACGTCATCTAACCTAAAAATTCAACTAATGCCATCAATGAGTAAAAAAGGCATTTACGTAGTTGCCAACCCAATACTCATATAAATATACATTTAATTAAAAAACATTTATTTAATTGCCAAAACGAGAATATTACATTTGATTATCAATTGTTTGATTTTAAACCAGAAATTATTTTAAATGTTTGTTAAATATTCTACCACTTGATATTGAAATAAATGATTTACATAACAACTATAGACAACATTAAATTTGTTTGTTCCCAAACAATGGACTGAATCTGGTGTGGTCCACATAAGGCAAAAACAATTCAGTTGGCTAGTAAGGTTATTTAGTTAATGAATTCATAAAATAATAAAACAATATTTTTTTTAACTAGGCACCATTCCACAAGAGTTTTTAAGAATAACAAAATTCATCCAATTGAAGTGCAAAAGTCTTGACCATACACTTAGTTCTTCTAAGTTAGGTTCCTCTGAATTCTACCTCTTCTCACAAAATATCTCAATTATTAAAAAAAATTGTTGGATAAAGTGATAAAAATAAGAAAAAATAATTTTGAAAAATAAAATAAATTAATTAATTATGCCCGTACTCATAAAATATATGTTAGGTTTATTGAGGGCTTATTTGACAAATTTCTATGCACTACTTGTCATATTAATCCTCAATAAATCTAAAATATTTTATATGAATACGGGCATTAATCTTAAGGTTTTTATTGTAAGGGTAATAAAGTTGAACTGATAAGTGTCAGGTATTGTTTTATCATTTTTTATATACACTTCTTAAAAAATTAAATTTATAAGATTCTTTTTGAAGAAATTTCTAATGAATACTTGTCAAATAAGTCCTTAAAAATCCTGTAATATTTTATTAATGAAAAATTTTCTATTTCCTACACTATTTTTAATTTTTCTTAGAGATCTTCTACTTTTAACCTCAAATCCTATCTACTCCTTCGCAGATGACAGTAAAATTTGTCACTCATATTCACATGATACGTAGGCCGAGCCTTTTCGAGATCGGTGTGAGAAAACAGAATATGAATGAAACACTCTCAAATGACCTGCAAAATATTTCCTAGTGGGATCTCGCGAACTGGGTCGATATAAATCCGCGCAAGGTCCCATGTGGTTTTAGCATGCATAAACGTTCTGATGATTTAATCCCGCCATATGTGACTGTAGGTTATGTAAAAATTGAGGAGACGGACGCTCTTGATGTTCTGGGCATGAGAAATAATTGTAACGTCCGTTGGAATAATAACATATTTCGAGAGTCGAAAGAAGCATTAAAATGCCTTTGTATTTTAAAACGGAGCAAGAAATATACTCTCTCCATCTGACCTTTTCAATACTTACAAAACCTTTAGATGACCTAGAATGGAATAAAACTCTCATGTATGGGCCGGTTCTTCAAGTCTATTTTGGGGCTTCTCAATCGAGCACAGTAAAGGGCGAAGATGCTTATCAGCGACGGTAGGGTACCCAACTCTATCGATTCGTAGAAGCATCGGCATGAGGAGTGCGTTAAATTGTTCCATCAGTATTACCATTGGAGGTGCTCTGACGAAATAAAAAACTTGATTTGGCAAATCGCATATATTAAGTTTTATAGTTGTGAACGGCACAGCGCGTTATAGAGAAAATTCATGCTTTACCTGCACTGCTCGTTTATGGAGCAATTTTCCGAATGTTTTTCCTACCAATTATGACATCAGTAAGTTTAAATCAAACAATCCACAAGCACTACTCCCTTTTTCCACCTTTAAATAACATATTTTTCTAGACGAGCACAATGTACCGTAAGTTTTGGTACTAATAAAAAAAATATTCAAATAATATTTTGTTTAAACTCGCGATGAAAGATACTTAATTTTTATTTATTTTTTATTTTTTTAACTAAAATCAACTAACAGCTAGAATTCTTTTAAAATATACATATAAAAAACATTTAATTAAAACCAATCACATAAATAATTATTACAGTAAATATACTTTATCAGCCTTCTATTGAATTTACCAACGTCATCCATTTAAATCTCTTAAGAGCCGCACATTCATATAAGATGTGCTCTGCTGTGTCTGATGCTTAGTCTGCAAACATCATTATCATCTACATATTTAATGAAATATTTTCAATTTATCCAACTTAGTTAAAAAAATATATTTCGAATTTAAATTACCGCAACTACCAATCCCAAAACAGATGAAATTCGAAAAAAATCTTTCCATCATGCTACAGGAATAATATTTCAATTAAAATACGACCGTCACATTTATCCCTTATATCACGCCTAAAAATTTGATACTCTCCACACATAATGTGTGAAAGGTGTTGTTATTAAGACAGATTTCATTGGGGGCAGTTATATAAAATCCGGAATCGAAGCTTTTCAAAAATAAATCAGTTAGCTTTGTACTGGAAATTGACTTAATTTTGTTAACTTTGCTTGCTATTCTTAAATAAGAAATTTTGTTTTAACTTTTTCCTTTTAATATTCTTGAAGAAATTTGAAGCATATACCTGACTTGTTATTTATTTTTTAAAAATAAAAATTAAAAAAAAGACAAAGCAGATTAAATAGTTCTTAAACTTAAAGACAATTAAAGGAAACGTGTGCAATAGAAAAATTACTGAAGCGTTGCATAAATCATTCATACAATACATTTAACATCTTATAAATGGAAACACTTTACATCCTGTTAAGAGATTATTATAAAGTGAGTATATGCGTGTCTTTATACGAGTACAAGACATACATTTCCGTCCGCTTACTACTTACAGTTATCAACTTTACCTTATATAAGATTTTATTTTAACCCAGTAAACATTTTGAAATAACATGAAAGCAAACTTTAAATCTACAAACTTTAAATCTATTTTGAATACTCTGAAAAAAGGAAGCTGATGTAAGTTTCAGAGCAATGCTACAGTTGTCCATACACCAAAGTATTAAGTTTAGTTTTTCAGTAATCAAAAGATATAAAAATAAAATTTATAAGCAAATTATTACACGTGAAAAACGTAAAAAAGAGTTTCTGAAAAAATTCCTTACTTTAATTGATACTATTTAGCAGTCATACGTGAACTTAAATTCCATTGGGAATCCAATCCCAATTTTCGTTTTTGAGTGTAGGAAAAAAAATCGGAATATATGCACTCATAAACAGATACGTTGTTTCCTTTATCTTTAAATATAAATAAATATTCAGAACTTCTTTTCATCAGTACTTATATAAAGTACTTTTTATGTATATAAAAATTGAGGCGATTATTAACATAAGTATGTCGCCGAATAACCTTTAAACGCGTCGACCGGTTTCAACCAAACTAATAAAGAGGGTCGGTACGGGGACGTATATGGCTTATGCTAGTATTCTAACCTGTCGTCGATTATTGTATATTTTGAGAACTCTTCAGTTTCTGAATTTAGTCTGAAAAACTTCACAGTCAATGTGAATCGTCACTTAAAAGATTGGCGTTAATGAAAAAGTGGGCGTGGTAATTCACTTTTAAATTAAATATTGATTTTTGCGTAAAAGGTAAAGTTTCTGAACTTGATTTGGATGTCTTCACAATCAAGAAAATAGTCATTCAAGAAGTGAGCTCTTGCAAACTAAATATAGATTTTTACATATATTTAAAACGATTAAAGGTAAAGTTTCCGAATTTAGTGCGAATGACTCTACGGCCAATGCAAATCATTACTTAAAAATTCTGCGAAATTGGTAAAATAGGTCTGGTCCTTCTCACACAAACTACCTATAAATAAAAGTTCTTTTCTAATGTAGAAAATTTTTTACTTCATTTTGTTTAGAAATTTTAGAGCCTGTATTCTTTTTTGAAGTAACTTTACAAAATTTCTTCCGTGCAGGAAGAATTTCTAACTTAGCCGTCTTTCCTTGTAAACATGTGTATCATTTAGCTTTAATTTTTGCTATACATTACTTCTTTTATATTCAATAGCAGTAACCAAGAATTATTCCAGCAGTTGAATCAAGGAGAACAACAACAACATCATCTCCAATTTCATTTTAATCGCTTATTCCTTCCCTAATTTGATATTTATTCTGCAGGTTTCTTGGGATTGATTGATTTTGGAATATTCAGTAGTGAAGGTGAAAGACTTGACGTTGAAGAATCAATCAACAGCAACCGATTTATTTGCGGTTCGTATTCTAAATTATGGTCGTTTTTGTTTTCGAACTGATATTAGATATAATATTAGTAAACTAAAATCAAAGGTCCACGCCATTTTTCCACCTTACCTGACTATTTTCCTAGCCACCCTACCTTATATGTAGGGTGATCTTCTTAGTGCTGGAGTCAATAATAAAAACAATGCTCGCTGAGAGACGGTCTTTGTCTCTCGACTACACTGAAAAATTTACTGGGTTTATATGCCTTTATATACAGTGCATGCAATAATTTTCATCGTATTTTTGTTTATTACAGTTGTTTAAAACTGGAAGAAGGTATCATTTAAAAAAAAATTGTTTTCCTGATGAAGCCCATTTCTACTACGTCGATAAGCCTAAATTGTCGTGTAAATATACGTGCATACATAATTGGACATTACAACCCTGTTTTAGGGTTAAGGTTACACATGTTGTGTGTCAATTTTTACAAAAGAATATCGTGGCGTAGTTAAAAGTCGCCTCCGAACGATAGGCTTGAGAAGCTTGTTCATGGGAATCACTTAATCTTACAGCTTTTGCTATAAGACTGCTAACATGTCAGAGTAAGTATTTGAACTCGGAACTCTTATCTTAGTTAGCCAACACATTAACAACTAGACCACGGCGACTGTACGCACCCAATAGAAGCACGGTTTACACGTTGGTGTCACCATTGATTCTCGTTCAGTTTAATATCAGCAAGAAACTACCGTTATGGTGAATAATGAGTTCTATGTCTCCGTTAACTAAACACTTATTATATAGTTAGAAGGCTCCAAATGTTTTATTTATGGACGTAGACTGTAGGCACTCCGACTACAACTACGAGTTCACAGTCCTATGTATGGCTTCCAGTAATGTTCAAGTAAATATATCACTTATACAATATAACCCGCTTTAGAATTTAAACACACTATATACGAGTGTCAAAAAATGATAAAAAATTTATAAAATAATTACAGTATATCATAACAATATAAATGATTTATACATACAAATATTTATTGGGTCATATTTCATTTTCACTTGCCTACACGCAAATACATATGAAAACAAATATGGACCCTGCAGTGCGCTGGACCGGTCCCAAATTGGTACTTTCACCTATCACTAAGGGACACTGTTAGTCTTTTTACCGGTAAAACGACCGGAGATTTTAACATGTGGTAGTCGTAGAAACAGTCAATTGACCCCCCTATAGATAACTATGGGACAGTCTGTTTACCGGTGCCACAGTATCAATCCCGTGGTTGATGTCGTCGTACCAGTAAATTAACTGGTTCATTCGGTCTGGTGAAATAAATAGTGCCACAGTATCAATCCCGCCAGAACAATAACTGAAGCATATATTATGTGCACAACTCCACCAAATAAATGAATAACGGATTATTTTTCTGCATACAAATTTACCTCATATAGCAACAAAATTCAACTTTCATTGACAGTGCTTCTGAGTACAGGCATAACTTCAAATTAACACCTCTTCGATAACAAAGGGACAGAAAAGTGTGAATTGAAACCTCTTCGATAACAAAGGGACAGAAAAGTGTAAATTGAAACCTCTTCGATAACAAAGGGACAGAAAAGTGTGAATTGACACTTATTCGATAACAAAGGGACAGAAAAGTGTGAATTGACATCGCGAACGACAACGTTGAGTCAGAAAAATAACCGAAAAATGGGTCAATTGACAGAATAAAACTGCAGGGGAACACATCTATGCACACACACACACACACACACACAAATACATGTCTTTGAAATGTGGTGATTTGTAATTGACCGGAAGTTGTAAATTTGTATATGGTTTCAGTTCAGTGCTTTATTATTAATCACCTTAGAAGTGGTTAATGGTTGCTATCAAAAAAAAATTTTCAAATGTATCGATTGAATTCAATCTGACCATTAGATAAATTTATTTAATGACATTTAGAAATTTCAAAGACAATGACCATTTCATTAAACAAATTTAAACACATTCTTTCAATAATACTTTAGTTATTTATTTAAATTAGAGACCTCAATTTTGAATTACTTTTTTTAATGAGATTAAAGTTTAATGGTTGGTTTTAGCGCTGTTGGAAATTTTTCAACTAAAACTGAAACCATATTCTACCCTCACTATTAGATTTTTATAAAACACTTCTGTTTCTTTTTAAGAAAATTAAATAAATACGATATAAAATATATGAAACCTATTCAGATTGAAATATACACAATATTGTATATAAATTTTTCTATACAGAAATTTAACCTTCAATTTCGTAAATAGGTTGGAAATAATTTTAATGCATACACTTATTTGTGCACGTAGAGAAGGTAAGTGCACCAGCATTAAAGGAATACATTTTCTCCTTCTTTTTTTTTCTATATATTTGAAAACTTGTTTATATATCAAGTAATCTTACTCTTCACTTTAGCTGGCTCCGCTTTACACAGATTGTTGCCTATATTTTTTCTTTCCTCTCGCATTTGAATGTATAGCAGAGAAAGAGAAATCACAAAAATATCATGAATTCAAGGTAAAAACGCTTTATGAACTATTTAACACATAAAAACTGTAAACTGTTATATGATTCGAATGTAAATACATATAAAACATCATTATACAATGGGCTACAGAAGTGTATTGACTATCGTGTTTTATTAAATATACCATAAGCCTAAAGAAAACCGTATTACGAAAAGTTTAATCAAATTCATTACTTTTTTCTGCCACGTGTACTTTTTTAAGCTGTTGGGAAATGAAAAACAAAAAACTTCAACAGGTTATTGGAATTTTTAAACTAAAGGTGCATTTTTCCTAGAACGAAAGTACTATACAAACGTACAAAAACTTTTTAAATGAAATTGAGCTGAAATTAATTGAATGCAAAAACTTTTCCATTCATATTGAACTACTGACCAATTTTTAGTATTATGTACAGTTTAAGGCATATTTTATTTATTTATTTATTATTTTTTTTAGCAATTTGCTCCATTTAATGCAGAAACTTTAAATTTGTATAACTTTGAAAATTATCGCTTCAGTATATCAAATAAATTGTTTGACAAAGTGTATAATTTTTTTCTTTTTTTTCCTTCAATAAAAAATATTTTTATTCCCACAATGTTTGTGACTGTATATCTCACTTGCATATAAAATAGTATTCTAAAGGCATATACATAATTTTTAGGGATAAAAACTACTATTCTGAAGAGGTATTTTCCATATAATTAAAATATTGTTACAAATATGCAATATCCTGCAAACTGTGCTAGGAGGCTTTTATAAATTTTTATGTTTAGACAAGCTGTAATGTTCACAATAGTTTCATTAATTCTAATGTATATGATTGATTCTCAACAGACACACCAGTTCATAGATTTTAGCCTGTAAAATTTCTTCGAAAAATTAAAATATGAAAGAAACAGTTTAGGCTATAGACACTTATAAATTGTGATATCTCATATTAATAGAACTAGTAAATTTCTCAACTGCTAAGTTAAACACCTAGAAATAACTAAAAAGAAATGCACAAGAAGGAAAGCCATTTTGGGTTTCTCTGCGTTATCAGATTCGCCTATACTTATATCTCCATATGAAAATTTTAATTCACTTCTTTAAAAATAAAATATAAACTCCTATTTTGCTTGAAATCAAGTGCAACTTTGTTTAGTAGTGCATAAATGAACTACTTTGACACAACTTGTCTGGTCTGGGTAATGCTTTACATTGCCGTTCTAGCAACATTTTTCAATACTAACTGACTGCAGGTCGTAAAGTCAACAAATCACAAACAATTTTACATGGAAGAAAATTGAGAGCAACTAGGGTAAAATATTAAAACTTAATATTATATATTTAAAAATTATTAAGGGTCGTACCTGAATTAAAGCGGATGGCGTAAATGTTTTTTCAAAATTGTTTTATGCCCATACATTTTGTATGAGAGTTTGAGAGTGCGTACAAAGGAAAAATTAAAATAAAAATCCAGGGACCGCAAATAACAGTTATTGCTTAAAAATTAAACTAAAAAAATCATCGTATTAGAGTCGACAGACATATATGATGTTATATACCAAATTTATCGTCTTGGAGAGCTCTCACAGAATCTGTGGTGATCTCACATAAGTGATCATTAATCAGATTTTAACTGTTACTTTTTGACGGAAAAATAAAAGATTAGACGAAACCTTTAAAAAGAGAGTTTTATTTTTCCGTCATAAAATAAAACTCATTTTGTGAGTTTTATTTTTTCGTCATAAAATAAAACTTATTTTTGAGTTTTATTTTTCAGTCGGAAAATAACCGTTATTTTTCGAGTTTTATTTTTCAGTTAAAAAATAAAACTCTATTTAGGAGTTTTATTTTTTCCGTCATAAAATAAAACTCGTTTTTATGAAAGATTTTATTTTTAATCTAATTCCGTTGCTGGTGGTATCTTTATTTTATGGTTTTTTATAGCTGAATACCTAAAATCTCAAGTTAAACGATTTTTAGGGTGCTTTAATATTAATAAAAGAGCAAATTTACACAACTAAAACCGATATTGGCCGGAACTTGCTAAAAATGTTACAAATATTTGACTAGGAGGATGAAAGCGGATTCGATGACTGCGGCTATTACGACGTTCTGCACGGAACAAAATATGATAGAAATGACATTTGTAATAGTTTGCAGTCGATAATGTGTCCAATCAGGATTAGGTGTAAAAAAATTTTTTCATAAAAACGAGTTTTATTTTATGACCGAAAAAATAAAACTCCTAAATAGAGTTTTATTTTATGATGGAAAAATAAAACTCAAAAAATAACTGTTATTTTCTGACTGAAAAATAAAACTCCCAAAATGAGTTTTATTTTATGACGGAATAATAAAACTCACGAAATAAGTTTTATTTTATGACGGAAAAATAAAACTCTATTTATGAGAGTTTTTTTTTAACTTTTATTTTTCCGTTGAAAAATAACTTTTTCTGCTGACCTTTTTTGAAAAAACTCTCAAAATAACCATAAAAAAATAAGTTTTTCGATATAACTTATAACCGTTACAGTCCCTGTAAAAATCAAAAAAATAATAAATAATAACATTTGTATAAAATTATTTTCTAACACAAACAAAAGTAAAAACTTGACAAAATAATATTTTTGTTTTTCTTTTTTTTACTTTCTTTTATTTATTGCGTATTTCGGTAATATGGACGTATAAAAATTACACTTTTTATTTGTCGTACGTTGTACGCTTTAATTCTAAGTTTAACTTAGAATAAAGAAAACGGAGAACACATAAAATAAAAGATATTTTTAAGTTAAATTGAGAGACAAAATTAAGAGCCATAAGACCGTATTCCCAACTAGAATTACAATTTATAATTTTAAACATACTCGAATTTTTGATGGTTATTTTGTTTTTTAAATATTTATGTATATAACTTAAATATTAGAAATAGTGTCAAAATTATGAATGATGAATTGCTTTATAAAATTATTTTTCGTAACAGTATGTTTTAGAATAAAATATATAAATTTTTTTGTGTTTTTTCATCGCACGAGAGCAGAAATATGAACGATTATATTAACCCTAGTAGGTATGAGGGTTTTTTGTCGCTAAATGGCATAACCAGGTCTGTGCAGACCTACATGGGATTTGTATGGAAATGCATAGAGAGATGTGTTAAAAGTGTATTTAAATGCTTTTTATGCTAGGAAAACCACAAAATGAACATTAAAAATGCATTTTTATACATCTTGGTTATCATTTAACAGTATTTTATTAATAATATGTATACAAAGGAATTTTATACACGGCATTTAACGCAGAAATACCTAGCATTTAAGAGTTGTTGGCATACCGCTTTATTGCAATGCACGCAATAAAAATGTGTTTTTCGCTTTTTTTTTGTTCAACATAAAACTCAGCAAGCACGATGGTCTTTTGGCAGAGGATGCGGCATGGACTGGACCGTCATATATGGGCGGGCCTGCAGTTACCTGCAAACAAACAAAGTTTGTCAATTTCGTCGAACTCAACTACATCATACAAGTCAAAGGACGATAAGATTTTTTCAACACTCCTCCGGCCACTGGTAGACCTCGTGCACATGACTGCCGTACGGTGTGTCTTGAAGGCTACCCTATCGACAGGGCGACGATGTCTGCTAACCGATATATTGTATAATATTTCTCAAAGTATATTAGATTTGATAACGATATCACTAGAACTGGTTGACTTGTAGAAAACAAATCGCCCGTAATCGATGTTTGTAACATGCTCATGAAAAACTTAGAACGCTGATATGTTCCGAACTGTTCTCCTACCGAGGCCGCGTTCGCTTTATCCAATATATACCATCAAAACCAGTCAAATAGGGCATACAAATCTGTAACTAAATCAATTTTTAAATTTTAGCCATTTTGTCCCCGCAACTCATTACTTGGCTGAATGTTTGACTCGCATATGGCGGCAAACTAGGTAAGGCCAAAAAAGCTCACAATTCTGTTTCCGTTACAAGTTGCGTTCTCACTCGCGGACCTTACGGTTTGTTTCAGGAACAGATGTGCTGAGGATCTCGGGTCTTAAAAGAAATTTAAATATCGGCGATAGAATTAAAGAACGCTGTAAAAGCGAAAATACGTTTTTTGCATCATTTTTATCAGAAAAAAATACGCGTCGATTGATCCCGGTCCCAGATTTCTAAGATGAAAATGAATTCACTTACGCCGTCTGCGTTTTGAAAAATACCAGTGTCTTTGTTCTACTTTCATACAGGTTTTTTGGCTCTGGTGATCATTTAAGGTTTTGTCAGTTACAGCGTTCTTTAATTCCATCGACGATATGAAGATGGGGTTTCGCATAGTGCCTATTACCGGGCCTTCACGACTCACCGTGGGACAGTTATGTGCACGAGGTCCACCAGTGGCCGGCGGAACTGTCGACCATATTTTACCGTCCTTTGACTTGTACGATGCAGTTGACTTCAACGAACTTGACAAACTTTTTTGTTTGCAGGTAGCTGTAGGCCCGCTCATAGATGACCGTCCAGTCCATGCCGCATCCTCTGCCAAAAGACCATCGTGCAAGCATCGTGTGTTTTAGATTGATAAAAAAACAGCGAAAAGCACATTTTTATTACATGCATTGCAAAAATCCGGTATGCCAACAACTCTCAAATGCAAGTTACTTCTGCGTTAAATGCCGTGTATAAAATTCCTTTGTATACATATTACTAATAAAATACCCTTAATAGATAACTAAGATGTATAAAAATGCATTTTTATTGTCCATTTTGTGGTTTTCCTAGCATAAAATGCATTTAAACACACTTTTAACACATCTGTCTATGCATTTCCATACAAATTACATGTAGGTCTGCACAGACCTGGTTATGCTGTTTATGACTAAAAATTTGTAAACCCGGATCAACCCGAACCCGGATCCACAATAGCTCTGATTTTTCACTCATTGTGTTTAGAGACAGTTGCTCCAGGAAGTCATGGAAGGATTTGTCTCTAACATGAAAAGCAAAGAAGTTATACAAACTTTTATATGCAAAAAGTCTGCACAGACCTGGATATACCGACTAGGGTTAAACTTTTACTTTCGCAGTGTGTACATTTTGCTCGAGAATTCGAAACTCATTGTTGTATTTAAATTAACACGTTTTCTTTTTTTTTGCCTTCTTTTAAGTCAAGTTTCGTATAAACGCTATATAAAGTATTGTAATATTTGACGGATTTATGGAAGCGCTTAAGAGCTGAAGAAGCAAATCGAAAACAGTATGAAATCAAAAATGGTGAAAATGTTCAATTTCGTAAAAATTCTCTGAAATGCTTGATTATTATATTCTTATAATAAATACATAGAAATATTTTTCCACACATTTGGAAATGACACAAAACCATAATGTTTATTTTACTACGTTAGCAGTATCCTATACTTTTATAATCAATAAAGAGATAAATACCTCATCTTACTGACATAAATATGTTACAAATCTTACTAACATGTCCCTCTGATGCACAATGATTGTTTGTATATAAAAACTTTGATAAAACGGTATGAAACTATAACAAACAATTGTATATTAAGAAAAGCTTTATTCAGTACAATGGTTCCATAAAAATAGTTTTAAAAAATGGTCATTTGAAATACTTTTGCTACATTTTTGGCAAGATTGTTTTGGTATATTTTTTATCACAAATATGTATTGCAACTGATATACTATTTTCAAGCTTAGGTTGATTTTTAACATAATAAATGAGGTTTCCCAAAATGGAAATAACCAAAACAGAAAATTCAACTTTTGCATATGAAAGATTACTATTGCATATGAAAAATATATAAATGAGAGACGATTTTTTATGAAAAGGATTTGTAGAAAAATACAAACTACTTGGTATGTGCCTCTGAGACACATGTGAGTAGTTAATGTTACAATTTTATATTTTGATCTTCAATCGATGGAAGAATTTAATATTGCAAATTTTTTTTCGCAAAGCTATGCAAATCAGATGCAAAATAAAAGTAAAAAAATTTAGTTGCATCATATGTGATACTTCCTTTATTACATTGAATTGAATATCAAAAAATGTGCTCCAGAGGCTTATGTTGGTAAGATTAAAACAAAGTAAAACATTTTCAGTTAAATTGAATTTTAGTATTGAATTAGAGCATCTTAAATTAAATGTAAAGGTAAGAGTAAACTCTGGATAATTTAAAAGAAAATCTTTAAAATAATAGAGAAAACATTATACAGATTTATACATATATTTTGTAGGTGTATACATACATATGTATTACTATAAATATATGTACAAGAAATATAAAAATTGTATTTTTAGATGCTATTATTTTATATGTATTTATGTTCTCGTAGCTGATTAACAGATAAAACTACCACATTTAGATACGATTTCATGGCCTTGTAAACATTTGCGGTAAAATTGGTGTTGATTAGATTAATTATCATAAAACCATGGTCACTTTGATTGTCTCCACCATATATGTATTCCTGCCCTATTTTGTAAGAATATATAAATGTATGTATGGATGTATGTATGTATATGTGCGAACGTACAAACCTATATATTTTGATTATATGGAAAGTTTATTTCTATGTTTGTGCTGCTGTATTAGTATTCAATACAAACAAACGAATGTATTAATTTCAACACATATTTTTGCAACTCTATTTGTTTATTTGTAAAAGCTGTAAAACTGTAATTTTTAAAGGCGCCCAAAAATGTGGTCTCTCATTCTCTCTAATAATGCGGACGCTATGCAAACATACATACATACATATGTATGTATATTGTATAAAACACTTAAGCTGTTTACATTGACTGTTAAAATGCTGCTATATTTTATGTTTTTTTTTTTTTTTTTTTGTTTTGTGGTGCTTCTTTTGGTTATCTAGCACAATAGCAGTATTGATGTATAAGAGATAGAAGTACGATGTATCTTCGGTTTTGTGGTGTATAACCTCTTTGACCTCGTAAACCATCAATCTAAACTATGGAATTTCTAAACAAAAGCAGAAGACTTTTGTTTGACTTTTATGATATTTTTTTATATATTTATATTTATTTTATTATTTTTTTTATTGCTCTATTGCATATAGTATAAGCATTAGACTGTAAAAGCTTTACGTTCACAAGTTTATTTCAAACTATTCACACTTTAAACTCTCTCACTACTAACACAGTGCAACAGTGAAAAAAATGTACTCATACGACAGTATATATTCGATTGTGGTTAGAAAAACCCTGTACTCGCTTTGGCCATAGTGACCACAAAATTTTGAAATTCAATGCAACACTCAAACAAAGGTGTCCTTAGTTTTTGCTAAAAGCTTCCTCAAACTTAAAGATATTGCTTAACTATATTTGGCAATAATTTAGTTAAGAGTCCACTGAAAAAGTTTTAAAATATTTTATATGCAAAAAATAATATTTCCTGCACTTCTTTGCAAAAATTTAAAAGAAAATTATTACCTTTTTTACTTTTTTCAGCACAACTTACATTGACTCGTAATTTTTCACTAACAATATATAACAATTTTGTAGCCATTGTAAATCTGAAGAACATATAAATACAATCTGAATGTGTCTAGGCATCCGAAATAGCTTACAAAGAACACCTTGTACCCTAAAAATATTGTTTTTCAATATTTATTAAATTGAACGTAGTATTATTTTATTTATTGGGCACATTAAAAGCATTTTTGACTTTGAGTCTTTATCAGAAAGGCATATAGTACTCTTCGCCATATTCATACTTATCATCATTATCATCTTAATCTTAGTCATCATTCAATAATGGTAGTTCTTCATAGTCTTCAGCGTCCTGTTCTTTGCCTTATACTTCCATCTGCTTTGTCCTTTCTTTGGAAATATGGGTCTTGCAATATAATATTTTTGCGCCAGCAAATTTCATGCTGCACAGCATCCGCAGACCCCATTTTTCTATATCTATCAACTATCTACATCGAACAACTTTGTAATGACATTAAGAATGACTTTTGCTCTGTAATTTTTGACAAACTGGAGGCTTTTATATTTTTGAGGTAGGAAGAAAACATGTCTTTCTAACAATCGGGAAACATACCAAATTAAGAAAATATAAGAAATATCGAAAAATATTGATAATTGAAAAAGAGGCCAGAAAAAAGCTGTTTTAATTATCATTATCTGGAATGGATTACAAAAAGCTATAATAGAGTTAAAGGTAGAATATGAGAGAGAAAATTTGATCTGTTTGACAAGACTCTGGCCGACTCATTCTTTGTATGTATAACTAGAAAAAGTACCATTCCAATATACCATTTCAAGAGAAATGTGTGGCTTAAATAGTTTATTAATGTCACTGATATGTACAGAGCATAAAGAACCCAGACAAAACTACCATAATTGTATTCGAAGCCATGTTCATATTGTTTGGAGTGTAATTTCTTTCCGGATGACATTTTCTCCTTTGATTCAGAAATCAAAATTCATCAAATATTTAGAATTATAGAGACGCTATTTTTTTCGGAAAACTGTTTTAGATTTTTTTTTTAATGTTAAATAATTGTTTTTTATTTATATTTTTGCTGGAAAAGTGAAAATTTTTAAAAATAAATAATTTTGTAATTCCCGTAATTACAAAACTGCAGTCAACGTAGCAAAAGTCTTGATATTTTTCAATTTCTTCAACAAACAAATCTTCAAGTTAAAGCAAAAAACAAAAATTGATAAAGAACACTCGACATATTAGAAACATTTTTGTTTGTCTGACTTTAACTTCAAGTTGATAACGAAGTTAAAGAAGAAGCCATAAAAACTGCAATAAAACAAAAACTGCAGCACTTCAACAATCGACATATTCTGACTTTATGTTAAAAAGTTTATAAATATCTCAGATAGCTATCTCAAGTCTTGATATATTTGAATATCAAAAACAATTCCGCGAAGCAAATCTCGTATAAGAGCTTTATTATTGTTATATTTAAGTAAATTTTCTTCATAGGAAAATCTTTTTCAACTAAATTTTTTCAAGAGAGCAATAAAATGAAATGTCTAAGTAGATATGGATATATTTCTCGTTTAGATGGAATGCCGATACTTTAATCCCGTACAAGTTAGCTAACTCACTTTGATTAAATGGTTGACGGTTTTGCTCTAAGCTAGGCGTGAAATCAGCACTTAATATACATCGCGCCACCACGACTACAGTCGTACATATCATCGATGTCGACTAATGTAGATAAGGTGGAATAAAAAGTGCAAAAACAAAATAAATTGTAATTCTGTTTCATCCAAATAAGATTTCAATTACAAAAATAGCAATGATGGTAAGAAAAGGAGAATATGATAGAAGATGTTGTGTGACTTTACTTCGACTAACTCATACAAGTGAATGTCTATACATTTCAAAGAAAATAATTTCGGTATGTGATTTCTTAAAAAGTGTGAGTTAAATAGTTGATGATTGGTCTTGAATACGCACAGGACACAAAGAAATCTGATGAGACTACCGTAGCTGGAGTCGAAAACAATTGTTTAGTTTGGCTAGTGTACTATTCCTTCACGGACATTATTTCTTCTTTGATTACCAAAAAATTCATTGCAGTTACCTTTGATCTAATTAAAGCGTTTCTGACGGAACAAAAATTAATTAAAAAATTGATCACTTTTTCTGGTCCTCGAACCCGAGCCTTCAGCATTTAAAATAATTTTTTTTTTTTTTCATCATAAACTTTTGAGGTTCAAGTATCTACAGTGAAGCCATAAAGTTTAGGACTAAACTTTCTAAAAACCTTAGTCAGTAAAGCAAAAAACTGAAGAGCTGCAGTTTTTTATTGCTTCTGCTTTAACTTCGGAATCAACTTGAAGATAAAGTCAGTCGAAGAAAATACTTTCGAACATGTTCACTGTTTAAGTTCTGCACTGTTGTTTTGCTGCAGTTCTTGCAATTGCTTTAACTGCGACCAACTGCTTAGTTTGGAAAAGCATTAGCAAAGCACAAGCAAACTTAATTAAACATTCCAGAAGTTTTTAAACGCTTGGTAATTCTGTATCGTTGTAAATATTGTCCTTAACAGATATTTTAGAACTTTCTAATTTTATAATTCACTTTTCATTGTTACACTGTGTTATGGTAACAAAATATGTATTTAGAAATACAAACCCTAAGAGTTTGTGTTTGTATAGCATTTGCTAGCATTGTGAAAAATAATATTGCATTTTAAGCATCCAAATAATAACAGTAACCCCAGTCGCAAACACTCTCTACAACTTCTTCCTTTTTAGGTGATAAATGATGTTTAAAACCCCTAAAAAATTACTTAAATAAAATCTTTTAGTTTGGGTTTATTATATTCTCCTTTTTGCTTTTCTCCATTAATACATTTTTGCCTGTTTACTGCAGTTAACAATGACTGGTTACTCATCATCCAAACACTAAATGACAAATGATATTTGAAATAAACGTAGCAAAATCAACATTAAGGAAGTGTTTTATGAAGTATCATCCTTTGTTCTGTTTTACAACAAAATAATAAACTTTAATATTCTGCATAATCAATAATAAATCAACACAACAGAGTTAAAGCATTATTTATATAAATATAATTTATGCCTAGCATTGCTCTGTATGCTACACTCGTTGTGTTTCTATTTAAGGAAAATAAAAACTTCAACTGCCATTCACTTGGTCTTATGATTAATAGTAATTATTATTTTTATGCAAAATTAAAACGGAGTTACCAAATTTAAATTCAGGAAAAATGTAGTTTTATAAATCATACGGTACAGCAGAGAAAGAAGGAGTGTGAAAGTCTTACATTTTAAAGTTCATGAGTTTACTTCCCGGCAGGGATAGAGGAAGGTTATGCTTGAAATCTAGCTTTGAAATTAATTATAAATTAAAATTCTTGAATAATTTCATATGCAGTCACTGTTTCATAAAAACAACAAATTGAGTTTTTTTCACATTTTCCATGGGGTTCGCTCATTCTCTTGGAGAATTTATAAATTATAATAAAGAATGCAACGAAAGAAAAAACATGCATACATTTTTAATTTATCGTGAAAACAGTCAAACTTTTATTTCTTGCATCTCATTCAAGTGTTAAATATTTTCAAAACTTTACTAAAGAAAAGATGTCAAAGTTGCAGATATTTTGTCAAACATTTTTACGTGTTTGCACTTCAAAAGTAAGTTTTAGTTTTTTCTGTTGTTTGTGTAAAAGAAAATATTATTCATTTTGTGTTTTTACAAGAAAATTTTATCTGCAAAATGAGTGATTTCATAAGTGAACACTTAAAAAAGTTTTTTGGATTCTTTTATTTTTAGCTTTAGGATAAATTTTACGCGTTCTTATTTTTTGACAATTAAAAACAAAAATACTTTAAAACATAGAATTGTACAATATTAGTTCTCGCAATATGCATGAAATTTTATTTCTTAAACTTTTTTTTCTTTTCAGTTGTAATGCAAATAAAGATTTTGTTTTACAACGCTTCCGTTTCCTGTTAAGGTAGTGTCTAGACTAGTTCAGTTTATCTGCTTTGTTTTCTATTTTTGTTTTACAAAATTTCAAAGATAATTTGCTTTAGACTTTAAGAAATACTCACTTTTAGATTTGTTATAGATTGAATTTTGTGGTGGTTTTTATAGAGGAACATTTAAAATATTATGCCATTAATTTTATTGCGTCATTAAACTCTTAAATTCCATCACAACTAAATTATATAAATTATGTTTGGTACTTAGCGCTATAGGCTTGAGTGTTGATTTTGAAATAATCTACAAATGGGTTTGGTTTGAAGCTTTTCAGAAACTAATACAATATTTGAACTAAAAACATAAAAATTTTTAATAAAATAAATAAACAGCAATATTATATTTCAAAATTAGCTACGAGAGAAATCTGGAAATAATTTTCGTTAAATTCAAATGAATAAGTATCGGAACATACAGACATATGTGCAACTCATATTATTAAATCTTGAATAAGTTTACAAATTAAAACTATAGAAAACATCATAATAAAGTAGTTTTGTAAGGGAGAGAAGTTAAATTTCCTTACAAAGCTTATTACGGGAGATAGGATTTTTATATAGCAAGTTCAAACTTAAAAGAATTATAACCTGCTTCCTGGTGGAGAGTAAACTGTACAAATATTTATACAAAATATAAGCCACAAACTCTCTTTCTATAAGGCTTAAATGTAAGAAGTTAATTTCAGATTTTTTGGTTTCAAAGTAAATAATCATAATAATGGTATATTTACATTATCTAAGTTTCTCATCTGATTATAACAAATTATAACAGTTACAACTCAAACGGAAATAATTTTGAAAGTAGAAAATTTTTTATTTTTAACTGAGCTCAGGACATTTATTGTTTGTTGAATTAGATTTGCAATTAAACTTTCTGAGTCTATCTGAGTGCGTTTCTATGTAAAACTCAGATAAGAAACTTAGGTAGTGTAAATATAGCTTAACCTAATATGTCAAAGGTTAGGCTTCGAAGGTATTAAAATATTTTGCTGAGATATAACATAATATTTAAAGCCAATGAAATTTACAATATTTTTTACATTAAAGCTCTCCCCAACTCACAAACATTAGTCCGGAGCTTATATCCTCATTCTGTAATAAATTTGACCACAAACATTTTGAAATTGAACACAAAAAACGCAGTTTCTTTGTGCTTTAAATATAAATACTCAAACGTTCTAAGAAGTAATTTACAGTAACACCCATTACAGTATAAAGAAAATACAGAACCAATAGTTTTGGTAAAAGTTCGTGCGAACTATTACTCTCACGATCGAAAAAGGTGAAACAAATGCATGTGAAGTCAAAAACAAAGTTATAATTTGATAAACTATGGACGTAACATGTATACAAATCATTAATAACTGTATTCTCATTTCGTTGGATTACTGAAAATCTTTTGTAAAAACAGAGTTTTGCCGGACTTACTATATAGTAAACACGAAGGTCGGTCCCGCGCCGCACAGTGAGATTTGCAAAAAATATAAAGAGTGCTCGTAAAATGTTGGAATTTTCGTCTGAGCCTTTGGTTAGCTCAATTAAGAAAAATATAAAGTTTAATAAAAATTTGACACGCCCACTACGCACCGCCCATAAAACCAAAAATTTATTTTTGGGCCAAAGTTCTTGAAATTTTGCTCTCAGCCTTTTTTATTACCTCAATTAACGCCCACCACTCACCGTCCGTATAACCCATATTATATTTTTTTCCACAGCTTTTTGTTTCTTTGCCAAAAATAATTATTTTACTAAATTTTTTTTTATTTATTTTTGTCAAAAATGTCATGAATTTGGAGACAAATTTTATGATATTATAAAAGATTATTAATTATATAAACTTTTTTTTTAATTGATAGTATGAAGTCTTACCTTTTATTTTATTATAGCGGGAGCATCTAGCTCGACCGAGGAAATTTTTTTTTTCTTCCAAAGAAGTTTGCAATCACTGCACATTATAGAACAAATTTTATTCTATCATATCGACGATGGAATTAAAGAACGCTGTAACCGACAAAAAATCGAAAATACGTTTTTTGCATCATTTTTTCAGAAAAAAAAATACGCGTCGATTGGTCCAAGTCCCAGATTTCTACGATGAAAATAAATTCACTTACGCCGTCTGTGAAATGAAAAATACCAGTGCATTTGTTCTACATTTATCCACGTTTTTTGGCTCTGGTGAACATTTAAGGTTTTATCAGTTACAGCGTTCTTTAATTCCATCGTTGATATGTTTTAAACCATATGGGCGAACTTTATAATTTTTTCTTTTTGAAATACGCATAAAAGACTATATCTGAAAAGAAAATCACTATTTAAATCAGAGCAATAAAATTATCCTACGTACACTAAAGAAATGCGTAAACATTTTTCAATATTTTGGACTAAAATTTACATGTGACTTTATTTCATTATTTCAAAGACAAATAAACGTTTTTTTGGGATACAATTTATGGATTCCTCATACTGAATAAATTTTCTACAAAACGGCATCATTACAAGTTTAAATTTTATGTGTCGAAAAAATTACTTATTGAACAAATATTCCCACTGTGCACCGTGCCGTTTAATTGTTCAGCGGTGTATCTTTGTTTGACGTTTATATCTATGAACGTATTGTAGTCAATTCTTGCTCTATGAACAATCTGTCAGCTTAAACGGTATTAAAAATATCAATATAATATATAATTAGGCTCCAAGAAACAAGTTCCCTTTTCCCTTTTTAATTAAAATATTTTATAGATACTAATCATACCAACACTCTTTTAACCATCAGTTATGTACGGGTGTTATTTGTATTTATGACTTGTTTGATTTTCTCCAGGTATTGCATCGTTACATTTTCTGTTGTATCGAAAAATAATTTTTTCATCAATTAGGCTTCTTTTATTGAAAACTTCACTGATATCACTTTGCTCCATACCCTTTAATTTTCACATTGTAATAAATTCAATAATGTTTCAGCACTTACAAATCACACCTTTACCATTTCAAGTTCTATTTTATATATTTTTTTTCTGTGTAATATATATAAACATGCATACAATTAACTACGTATTCTTGAATAAAAATTTATTTGCGCATAGAGAAATGAAAACAGTTGTTCCCCTCTTCATTTATCATACATCTTATGTTTACCTTCTAATTATCAGCATATTTCTTCAAAACCGTTCGTTGTGACAATAATTCATTTTCAAAGTAAAATTTTGTTTGTTTTTCTTTCTGATTATTTTTAATTTTTGTTTAAGTCATCTTAGAAGTAATTTTTTTTTATTTTGAGTACCTCCAAAGATTATTTATAATACATAATCAGTTTAGATTTTGCTTTCAAATAAAAAGTTTTATATTTGTATTCTGTTATAATACTATTAAACTAGTAGCACTTTTTTTAATCTGTAATATCTGTTTTACAATAAAAATCTTTAAATATCTTGTGTTCTTTCCATTAGCAATATACATAAAACACTGCTCCCATTTGAAGACTACAAAAAAGTTAAAAAAAAGTAAACACTTTTATTTATAATTTTTTTTTATTTAGTTACAAAAACTAACACTTAAAACTATTGACAAATATGCAAGGTAAGGTTTTAGTGATAATTAATTTATAATTACTATATAAAGGTTTTACAGAAATTTAAAAATGTTTTCTAACAAACGAATTGTAGAAAAACCAAAATTTAATTTTTGTTTTATTATTTTTAATTTATTAATACATATATAATATATAATATATATAATCAAATGTGGCTGGTAAAAATTGGTCTCTTTTGATATGAGAGTTGACTGTGTTTTTATACTAATTTTTTGTTGATTTGATTTGAGAATCCTAAATCAACCCCCCTTTCAACATAATTCCTATATTAAAACATTAGCTTGTATATTAGCCTATAATTGATTGATATTTTGTGTGTTTGTATCATGTAATATGGGTGCAATATGACACGAGTCAATTGCCCACTTTGACAAATTTTATTTCCCTTAGTAAAGAGTGGTATGAGCTACGCACGATCATCATCTGTGCAATACAACAACAACAAACATTCAGTTTGAAGTACGTCGACAACTATCATAAACAGTGCAATACAACAACAACATACTTCACATCAAAGTATTGTCTGGAATCATTCGCTCGCTGCTTACACTCTAAACCACTTTTGCTGAAAATTAGGTCGATAATAGTAGGCAACACTTTACAAACTGTTTTCGACCTAAAATTAGGCATCTAGTTTTTTTAGACATTTGGTTAGTTTTTAAGCAAAATATGTCTAAAATTATACAACAATTTTTTAAATATTTTAGGCAATTTGTGTCTAATTTTCACCCCTTTGATATATTTATTTTCAACACTCCTTAAATGAAAATGCCTAAAATACATATTTTCAATACATTTATTTAATTTATTATAAGTTATATATTTTGCAAACTATCTATATATACTTATAAATAGATATAAAATACATATATATATATATATATGTATATACATATGTTTTGTCAGTTACAGCGTTTTTTAATTCTTACGACGAAACATAGAATTAGAGTTTTTTCCCGAGAAATCCCGTCCCGGGAATTCCCGGGAATTTCAAGTGTTAAAATTTCCCGCTTTCCCGGGATTTTATTTCCGGGATCCCGGGAAAAAAAAATTATATGTCAATAAATAGTAACTACAAAGACGTGTTTTCTCAGACACGTCGTATTATCAAAATTTTCAAAAAAAGCCCAACAAAAAATGCTATACTTCAAAAATATGTTGTCGCAGAACACAAGAAGGAAGTATGTCTCCAATTAGATATTGTAACTCGTTGGAATTCGTTAGTACCAATGAAAAAACATTTGAAGAAGTCTTAAATGCAGCCATTAGTGACGTAAATTTTTGTACTCAATCTACCTCCAAAAATAATTTCTAGGTCTCTATAAAAAAAGAATTGAAATTTGTTGAAGGAAGTGGCCAAAGAACTCAAAATATTGAACATTTGTTTAAAACACTTTTAACCATACGTACAACTTCAGTAGAAAGTGAGAGAGTTTTTCGATAGCAGGACAATTTGTTAATAAAATAAGATGAGCCTATAAATGCACTCAGTGTATTAAAAAATTATTTTTAAACCAAAAAACAAATAATATGTTTACTTATAAAAATTTAATTTTTATGTTTTGATTTTCGATTTTATATAGAACTATTATAATATAATATATTATACATATTATGTATTATAAAACTATTAATTGTTTTAAATAGTTGAAGTGTTATATTTTGTTTTTGATCTATTTACTTCGTGTAAAGCAAAATGTTTACGTTTCTAAATAAAAAAATTATTACTAAAAACAAATAAATTTTTGTATTTATTTCATAGGCCGGGATCCCGGGATCCCGGGAAATTAAAAATAATTTCCCGCTTTCTCGGGAAATACAAAACCCCGGGAAAATAAAAACTCTACATAGAATATAAACTCTTTGTCATTTTTTTCTGTAAATTTTGCAACAAACACTTTTTTGGAAAAAATTAATATACATTTTAATATATTTTATATACTAGTTATAAATTAAAATAAACACCACCAGCTGAATACAAAACACTTTTTTTTAATATATAAATGCTGCAGCCACTGCAAATTTCATTTTTTAAAAAATTTCAGAATACGACGAAGTTTTTATTGCAAATAAATACTTCTTCTATTTTTCGTCGCTTTTTTTACCAACTTTTTTACTTAAATGTTCTTAATCTTACACATTTATAACTATTTTTAGGCAAAAGTGCTTAATTTTAAAATTTTTTACTAATTTTAAGCAAATGCGCTAATATTAAACATTATTTAGTAAATTTAAACATAACTTGTTTAAAAATAAACAATTTTAATAGCAAATTTATTTTTTTGTGTAAATTTGTTATTTTTTTTTTAAATTAAGAATGAAATTTATATAATTTTAGACAACAACAAATTTTCAACACCAATTTAGACATAATATGAACCTAAATTTTGGGAAAAGTTTTGGAGTGTACCCAGTGTGTTATTTGATATTCTATTATTTCTATACAATACACACCGTATGTACATGACGACTGTAAATTCATGCTATGATGCTATCGGTATGACAGACAAAAACATCATGCTACAGAATGTTAGCAATTCTATTAGTTTACGAATGAAATTATTTATTTATAGGCAAAAAGTTGTGTATGCGAATTAGAAACCTCTTTTCATCTCGTTTTGATTAAAAAATTTATTAAATTGTAGAAAATTTAAAAGTTAAGACCTAATATATACGCGCACTGAAAAAATTATAATTTAATCTAAAGGTCTGCACGGGTATGTTTGAAACGATCTCCAAGCCATTCTAAAAATTTCAAACACACATCCAACTCTAATTCGTAAAAGCGAAACGAATAAAACAAACATAAAAAGTGGTTGTTGTCGTTAGAATGTAAATAATGAGAGAATAGAGACAAGAGAGTATGGAGACATGAGAGACATGAAAATAAGAGTTAGAATGAAACGAATAGAGTGAATAGAATGTCTTGTTTGTAATATGATAGAAAAGAATTTCTTGTACTGGTATTAAAAGTACTAAAGAACTGAAAAATAAAAGTAATGAACTGAATAATTTTTTGTTATTTTTCTTTATTTTTTTATATTTTTGGCTTAATTTTTAAAAATACATATGTACATACATATTTACAAAAACTTAAAAAAATTATAAATAAATTACATATTCAAAAAGTAATTGTTTTTTTTTTCCTTTAAATGCTTTAATATACACAGACTATTCTTCCTGCTAGATTTCAATTTGTTTGTTTTCATTCGCTTGTTTGTACTACAAACTATCGCATTTACTTCAATACATGCTTTCATTCACAAAGGAAATTCAAGACATTCAAGACATTCGAATGTCTCAATAATAATTTAGAATTATGAGAGTAAATTTAGATTTATTCTATTCTACTCTATTCGTTTATTGAGGCTGTTTGTTTCGTTTCGTTTCGTTGGCTGCAAAACGAATAGAATGAATATTTGTTTCGATGCTTGAATTTACTCTCAATTAGAGTACACTTCTCGAATCATTCTAAAATGGCAGAAAAGCAAAACATTCATGCAGACCTTCAATTTAATCTTTTGCTTTAGAGCAGATGAATAGAACCGCATCAATTATATTTCAAAAAATCTCTTTTGCTGAAAAGCCAAACAAGAAATACAATTTTCTATTCGTATGAATGCCACCAATTTTTTGTTTTTCTTAACTTTTTGCAAGTAGTTGTCTTTTATATATGTATATCAAGTATTTAAAGAAAATCAAATTTTTTTCATGTCGGCACTGAATCCTTCTGAGCTAATTCAGAATTAGATTGAAATCATCTCGTTATGATATATGACTTTCTACTAAAAGTTAGTGAAAATAATTTTAATTATTGCGAAAAGTAACAAAATTTTCTATGATTATTGTTCGCAAGAATATTGCTATTTGAATATTATATGGGAGATTTGGCGAAATCATCAAACAGTACTTAAATATTTAAAATAAATATATAAAATGCAACTGAAACGGTTGCAAAGTCCCACCTAGCACCACCAGAAATAATTTTAAGAAATATATTAAATTATTTCTTTACAGCACCAAAAATCAAGACGCCAGCTGATTCGAGGAACATATGTATCTCAACTGAAATTAAAAAAAAAAATATTAAAAAAATATTTTTAAGAACAGCATATCTGTTGAATTTATTGTCTGAGGGGTGCTTTTACTTACTAACGCACCAGAGACCTAAAATTTCAAAGAGAAAAAATGACTGATGAAAATTACAAGACTTTGTTACAATCTAGTGTTTCTAAAGGAAATAAAAATTATTATACCGTTTCAATGGATTGTTTAAGAAAAAAGAATCCTATTCATAATGAAATACTTTTAAGAGAATTTATTTAAAGTTTTTGTTGTTGTTAGGGTGTGGGTTGAGTGGCGTATTTTGGTGGTTGTAGCTCTGGTATATAACAAAAAGCAGCCGAAGCTCAATCCCAGCAAAAGAGAAAAATTAAGAACACAAATTTGCGCTTTGTCGAGGTTTTAATTAAAATTAAGTACATTATTGGCATTGACATCAAAAAATCAAATGATCAGAAGAAAGCACAACCTACTGGGAAGAAGTAGTTAATATCTACCTACCCTTCAAGGATCCTCACCACATCACGATCAACATTTAACGACAGATGGAACGATTTCTGGTGACCATTCAAGGTTGTGAATGAGTGATCATTTGCCATCAACTTGATTTAATAAAAAAAAACATAGTTGGCCACTATACTTACAAACTTAATATAATATAAGAATATGTGATTGGCTTATGAAGGGGAAGGCAATTTTAGAATTGTTACAATTGTTACAAAACAAAAATCTTGTGATTTTTTGAAGTTGTAATTTCGTGAATACGGGTATTTTACTATATTTGTTACTTAAAAAAGACACTTGACGAAGTGATCTAAAAAAACTAAAACCATTTAAATACTCTATGGGTTTCACCAAAACAGAATTGCTCTGTCAGAACCCCTATGTATTTTTGGTGTAGAACAGTGTAATTAAATGGTTCTATTCATATAAACGGAATTGTATTTTTGTTTTGTCTACTTTCCTCAAAAGACTTTTAGAACACAGTTGCATTATTGTTATTACTTTTGTAATCATACACAGATAAAATTGAAAATTTATTGCAATTACAAAAATGATACATTCAATTAATTTTTGTTAAAGTTTTTTAAAAATTGGTTTAAATTTTTTTAACATTGAGAGAACTGTCGAATAAAAATTTAAGACTGTATGGCATACTAAAATAAAAAAAAAAAAAATTCTGGTTCTAATCATCTCACCGTAAGTGAAGGTAAGAACATTGTGAAAGTCTCAATTTGTAAAAATACAGCAATGTGAGCTGAACTTTAACTAATCAAATCAACAATGAAAAACTGCTGTTATTTCGAACGGCAAAAATAAAATATTTTCTTATTTTATTTGAAAGGTGAAAAACATTACACTTACATATTTTTTCTACCGATAAATTAAAAGCGAATTTCAAACATTAGATTTATGATATATATGCTTTAGACATATTTACGGGTGCACGCACCGACTAAATATAATTAGAGATCAGATTATTATTTTGTTGATTCCATCATGAAAATAATTAAGGATCTAATTACATGTCGACATTTCTTGTCAATATATAAAATATATATATATTTTTTTTTATTTAAAATAAAATAAACTTTTTAGTCAATTGATTGATTAGAAATAAAAAAAAATTATATATTGTTATCGTGTGACATATCTATAATAACGTACAGTCATATTGCATTTAAAAATTTGGAAACCAAAAACTCATGGAAAATCATAACTGCCTGCCCCGTGATTCACATGACGGACAAATTGTTTATTTAAATTTTGGAAAAAAAATATTCCCTTTTCCCTGTATTATTTTTTCTCAAACCATAATACTTTGCACAATTCTTTAATCATTTATAAAAAATTTACGAAAAAAAATCAGTTGCCTTTAGGGCGTAGCATAATGATAATGTCAAATATTTTAAACAAATTATTTTTCAGTGGTTTTTTTCTGGGAAAGTCTGTCATAATTTAACACATGACAAATTATTATTTATCTTTAAGTGGCTGTAGACGAAGCAGTATACAATTCCATTTATTATCACGTTCATACTTTTTCCCAATAAGAAATTTTTCATTGAAGTGATAAGAAAATCGAACAATAAAACAACATCTACCAAAAATACACGTAGAAAAAAGCGTTGTAAAATAATGTTTAAGAAAAATTAATTTTTTTACATATTTTAAATTACAAAGAGTATTGACTAAAACAGATATAATTTCCTACTATTTTTTAAGACATATAAATTTTATAAATAAATAAATTAAATTATTTACCGAATTCACAACATTTTGTATCGTTGTTTCATGTATTGCATACAATGTTGGCTTGCATACAATGTTGTATGTATATGAAAATATTTTGTGTATTAAACGTCAAAAACCAAATAAGAAAAAGAAAAACTGTATTAAAAAGTTGATTTTTACAAACAAAATAAATTTTTCTTCCATTTTTATATTTTTTTATTTTATTTTATTTAATTTGCTGTTGACAATAAAAAGAATTTTTTTGTGTTTATATTTTTGTCAGTATTTTTCATTCACAATAACACAGAAACCAATACAACTTTTTTAAAACATATGACAAAAAAGTGTATAAGTTGTATCGACTGTTTATATACAAATTACCAACAACAAGCGGACAACTATTGTAGTGCCATACAATTTAACAACGAATACAATGAATACAAGGGTTTTGTGAATTCGGCAGTTGTGAATTTTTGTTTTATTGAGACCAATACTCAGGGGTAAACCCTTACGTATTCTGTGCATTTCATTTGAATTTTTTGAAAAGGACAGTATAAATATATTTTTTTTCTTACATTATTATTACGCGTCTTAGGAATGAGACAAATTTCTGTGAATTAATCATTCAAAGGGCAGTGTTTTACTTTCACCCTGGAATGACAAACAGTAATTGTCGTTGCATGTTGATTGTGATGAGTGCCTTCGCTGAGTATGTTTAGCTGTTATCTGCTAATCCTCAATAGGTGGCGCTTTTCTCCTGATTTTTCGTTTTTGTTGTGAATAGTTATGGTGGAACAGAGTGGAATGACAGGTAGCGGTTTCTTTGTAGATGGACTTATTGGGGGTATCCTTTTATTTATATTTTTTTTATTTCAATTTTGAAAAAACCGCAAACTAGGTTTTAATTTTTTCACATTTGCTATGATTTGAGTTTTTGTGCGACCACTATACCACGCACCTTTGTTTTAATTAAGAGTGAAAAATATAACAAAAAAAATTATAGACTTTTTTTATAAACAAAATTATTTTAATTAAAAATTTAAACAAAAAAGGCAACCAATTTACATTAATAGTTTTTTATATATTTCCTTATACTCCATATGGAAGAATACTTTTAAGCCCTTTATTAAGATAACTTTAGTAACAAAACTATCTTCGAAGCTGCTGCTTTAAGGAGCTTTAGTTAAAAAAAACATTCACTTAATCACATCAGTCAATGATTGCAAAGAGATTTGTAGGGGAATTCGAAAATCGAAGACAGTATTATCAGAATAAATTTATCAACACTAAACGTCGTGATAATACGTATCCAAAGTATTATCCGTATGCTCTATCTCAGTCATCAAATATTAATCTTTCGTATATTTGTTCTGAAACTGTTCTAACAAATCTACTTTTAATACAAAGTTCACCTAACAACGGTCCTAATGGTATACCTATCTGTATTCTTAAGCATTTTTCTAAAAATCTTTATGATCCCCTAACGGCAATATTCAACAAATCTATTTAATTCGGTTATTTTCCATCTAATTGGACGAAATCACTTATACTTAAATTCCTTTGTTTAAAGCAGGCAGGAAACTGAAAATTTCAAACTAAAGATGCATAGAAAAATTAAATGCGATACCAAAACTGTTTGAAAAAATTATCATTGACTCTTTATATTAACAAATATTGTCAATTTTAACTCCATATCAAGATGGTTTTTGAAAATCAAGATTTATAAAGCGTTGGTCAAAAGAATTTACTGATCACTACGTAACTAAACAATTGCACACATCTTTGGTTATAGATATATTCGGATCTATTACCTCATACTTACTCAATTACATTAATTTAATTGAACCTGTTCAGTAACGCTTCCTTTTTTTGCTTGAGAGGACTAGGATGGAACTCATTCATTGTTTCTTCATATAAAAACAAAGTCGCTCTTATAAATCTACCTCTGCTGAAAAGTTGAAATTTTTCTTTTAAGTTTAATACGTTGTGAAGTCTACTCTGTTCATTTGTTAAGTAAAATTATATTTAGTGTTCCAATTAGACCGTCCCGTAACTTTCGTTTATTATATTTAAAATATCACCATTCAGTATACGCCAACAGCGACTGCCTTCGTCAAATATGTTTGCAATTTCATAATCTTTATCATTTAATTGATCTTTCTGAGAGTAATGATTCTTTGAAGAGAAATATTATTTTGAATTTAAATCATTAATTATTAAATATGTACTTTTATATTGTTTGTAAATTTTACTTTAGTCTGTAAGGAGCTATTATCCATAGACATAAATAAATAAATATAAAAATTGTAGAGCGCTAGAACAAAAACTCAATCCCTGCGAAGGAGAAAAATTTAAAATAAATTGCAGTTTTTCGAAATTTTAATATAATTTAAACTAAGTTTTCTTTTACCTTTTGTTATTGATTAAAAACTTTTTTAGGTTTGTTTAAAATATGCTTATAAATTTTAATAATTTTGTAGTAAATAACTTCTAACGCAAATATTCCTGTACTACAATTAATGAAAATTTCAAATGAAATTCATTTTTATTTTTTTATGTGTACTCGTATAATGTTACTAATCAATTAGCTACCAACAAGTAGTTCACAATTACAGCATATAATATGAGCAGCAATAAAAAATTACTACTGACAAAACGAGTCAGTTTTGAACAGTGTAAACTATAAAAAAAATAATGTAATAAAAACTTAATAGTGTTGGGCCATTAAAATTTTCATTGATAACAAACAAATAACAATTAAATTTTGTTAATTTGATTTTTTGTTTCTTTACCTTTTGCGATAATAATATTAAAACAGTCAATTGGTTTTTAAATAGCTGGCATTAGAAATATTTGTAAAAATTTGTTGTGTTGTTTTTTGTTTTGTTGTCTATTTCTTTAAGATTATCGCAATAATTTTTTATCTAAAAATAGGCAAAAGTACAATTGGTAGTATTTATTCCCATTTATATTTAATGCAGAAAACAGTATTGATGTAGGCGAGCCGTGTAACAGGTCACAGCGACAGTAAAATCACCGAAATTATAATTGAAATAATTAATATTTAATGAACGTACGCGAGTAGAAATAAAATAACATTTACATTTAATCGAAGTGGTGTTTATCTATTCTAATTATAAACGGTAATTGCAAATTTTTATTTAAATAAACAAAGTAGACAAACAAAAAAATTAAAAAAAAAGAAACAAAAATGAATGAAAATGAAAACGAGACCAATAGAGACGAAAATATTTACATTATGATGCTCGTAATGCCACAGTTAAATTTGAAAAATAATTACTAATGGTGTCAATTAGTGACGAACACACCTTAAGTCTATAATAAAATAAATTAGTGGTTTTCAATGTCAACATGGCTAACCGCTGTAGTGTTTTAATGAAAATAAGTTATTGAAGTATCTTAATCAGTAACATATACAGATTTGAAAATAAAAAACCATACAAAGTAAATATAAATGTTAAACATAATTTTAAGCCGGAGAAAAAGAGTAAAAAGGGCAAATGGTTGTAAGTTTAGCCGTAAATACCATCCAGTCTCTAATTAAGCAGTAACTTGTTTTAGGTTATGGCCTAGCTTCATGCAGCACCCATGTTATGTGAGTAAATTTTTATCTATGAATGCCGGCACCTACAGTTAAACGTCGAATTCGAACGACAGACAGACTTGAAAAGCTTGTTGTCGGCAATCAGTTAGTTGCCGAAATTAAATTTTTTTTTCATATTTCATTATTTTTAAGATGTCAGACCTGGAATTTGAACACGAAGCTCTTTTATAAAAAGCCAACAAACTAACCACTAGGCAACGGGGACTAGAATATTAAATAAGTTTAAAAAATTGTTACTTTATTAGTATTAAGCATATATACACATACATACATAACTGGCCTTTACAACCCTGTGTCAGGATTACGGCCTAGCTTCTCTCAGCACTCATGTTGTGTGTGTCAATTTTTATCCATGAGTACTGGGACCTACAGTTTAATGTCGACTCCGAACGACAGACTTGAGAAGCTTGTTCATGGCAATTAGTTACTCTCAGAGCTTTTGCCGGAAGACTGCTGAGAGGTAGTCGCCGAAAGAAATATATTTTTCATATTTCTATTTTTGAAGATGTCGGAGCCTGGAGTCGAACCCAGGGCCCATGTCTTAGTAAGCCAACACACTAACCACTAGACCACGGCGACTACAATTTAGTATTAAGCAACTTATGTTATTCTGGTTGTCGTAGTGTAGTAGATAGTAGATATCAAAGCTTACTAGACGAGAGCTCCGGATTTAAGCCTCAGCTTTAAAAACTTAAAAAGAAAGATGAATGATAAAGTATTTTTTTCGGTGACCGCCTTTTTGACAAAAATTTTAAGAGTAACTGATTGCCATTAACAAGATTCTCAAGTCTAACATTTGGATCCGACGTTAAACTGTAGGTCCTAGTAGTCTTAGATAAAATATTTACGCTAACAAGTTGAGTGCTATGAAAAGTTTGTCCTTAACTCTGAAAAAGGGTTGTTATGCCCAATTCTGTATGTATGTATGTATGTTCGTCAAGTTATTTTTAGTCCGCTCTTAGGCGCTCACTATATGAGATTCATATCAAATCTTTTGCTGGGTACAGCCATGTACTTTTGTTTTATACTTTTTTGCAACAAAACAATAACAAAAATATTCTAGTAGGTTTTTCTGCTCTAGATATGCGGTTACCTCGTTCTTGGTTTGGAAAAAGAGACGTCAAAAAGAAAAAATGTATAGCAGTGTAATTTTAACAGAAATAGAGTAAAAGAACATGAAGAAAAAATTTACAGTGTCTACTACTCGTATTTGATTAAATAATTAATTCAGCTTATTTGTAAAGCATGACCTATAATTAGGCTAAGATAGAAATTTTTTTTATTTTTGAGACCAATACTAATACTAATGATGTGCATTTTATTGGAATTTTGTGGAAAGAACAGTACATATATTTTTTTTCTTTTATTACTAAGCGCATTAGGAATGAGACAAATTGCTGTGAATTGATTGTTCAAAAGCCAGTTTTATACTCTCACCCTTGAATGATCAACAGCATCGTTGCACGTTGATTATGATGAGTGCTTTCGCTAAGTAGTAGGTTTAGCTGTTAACTACTACTACCCAACAGGTGGCGCTTTTCTTCTGATCATTCGTTTTTTGTTAACAAAGATTAAGGTGGAATGTCAAGAGCGTTTACTTTGTAAATTGGTCTTTTAGGAGGGGGAGGGGAAACCTCTTATTTTTAAATTATAACTTTTTCATTTTTCACCTTTGTTGGGTTTTAAATTTGCGCTGTTTGAGTTTTTGTGCGAGCGGTCTAACCACTGTACCACTCACCCACCAATTAACTATTTTGGACTTTTTTTCTTTATTTTGTGCTTCTGAATTTTACATATCGCTTATTAGCGAGAAGAGTGCCATAACTCAAAAAATGCGATTTTGAGATAAATACGTTTAATTGTTTTAATTCAGGCAAACTTATATGAAAAGAAGAAAATACTTTTGGGCGCCACTCAATGAAAAAAAATAAAAATAGAATTTTTAGATATGTTTTAAATTACACTTTGCTTCATATTTCTGTATTATTAACTCAAAAAATTTGTTTTTTAAGTTATGCCACTCTTCTCGCAAATAAGCAATATGTATGTATAAGCGTATACATATATCTGTTTGAAGTTAGATTTAAGTCATAAAATTTCGATAGGAATATATTATGATTGCTTGAAAGTTTGGTTATTTGCTTCTATAATTGTACTTTATTTAAGTTTTTGCGAGAGCGCTTACAAATTTTTCTAATAAGACCACAGTTCACAGTGGCAAGCCACCCGAGGCTTTTATAGAAGAGAACCACCTAGTTAACCACTAGTAGTGTTATACAGATACAAATAATTATAAGAAATATAAAATCTATAAAAAAAATGTGAAAATAAAAAGGCGTTTTAAAAGCGTCAGTAGTAAATTTCATTTTAAATTATAGCCTTGAAACTAACGTTTTTTTTTTTATTTTTAACTTTTTAAGTTACTTGTGTTACAAAAAATTAGAAGTTTAACTCTTCAGATGAGAGACCTTGATGGCAATTTAACTACTTGTTTACTATAGTCTTACGAAGTAAAAAATAAATATGAAATCTATTAAAAATATATTAAATTAAAAAGCCTTTTTAAAATCGTAATTGCTAAAATCCATCTTAATTTATGGCCTGGAAACAAAAAAACAAAATTTTAATTTTAATTTTATTAACTACTGTTATCATAAATGTTCTGAAGAGTCATTCAAATACTTGTTTTTTAATTGCTAACTATGATTACGATTTACGATAATTTATTTAATTTTATTTTATTCAATTGCAATTAATTTGATAAGATTAATAAATACGAATTTAAAATGCTCACAACTTTTCCTCTATGGTAAGGGGAAATGTGGCCTTCATCAACAAGTATGCTGTTGATACTTTTTGAAAAAATCTACTTTTAAGTTGCATGTGGATGTTTTTTTTTAGAGATACTTCTTTATTTCTAGTAGTATTTGAAAACAAAAATTATAAAGATACAAATACCTACTAAAGCCAACATTATTTTTAAAATATTACAAGAAGGAATTTTTAATTGAAATTATTTTTTAATTTGTGTGCCATGACTGTGCTTTAAAGCCCTTGAATTAGTCTTTATTAAGCTTTTATTAAAAAAAAAATATTTAATTAAAAGAACATGACAAAATGTCCTTTGATTTAACTTTTATATTTCTCTATGTACGTCTTTTTTAAGATTATTGTTTTGTTTCTTTTTTCACCGAAACTTATTTCATATTTTGCAATACGAAACTTTCTGAACAAACTGAGTTTCTTAACAAAATATGTATGTATGTCTCTCTTGTTCACTTCCGGAAATAAAATAAAATTAGGACTTTGAAAAAAATTTATTCCACTGAAAAAATATTTCTTTAATATGTATGTCGCACAATCTGTTCATTATTTTTCTATTTAAGCCTCATTTAACCCTTAATATTAGTTTTATTATTAATTTACGTCAACCACACATACCCCAGGACAAGCATTATAACCAGGGACTGTAACGGTTATAAGTTATATCGAAAAACTTATTTTTTTATTGTTATTTTGAGAGTTTTTCCAAAAAAGGTCAGTAGAAAAAGTTATTTTTCAATGGAAAAATAAAAGCTAAAAAAAAACTATCAAAAATAGAGTTTTATTTTTTCGTCATAAAACAAAACTCATTTTGAGAGTTTTATTATTCCTTCATAAAATAAAACTCATTTTGTGAGTTTTATTTTTCAGTCAGAAAATAACAGTTATATTTTGAGTTTTATTTTTTCGTCATAAAACAAAACTCATTTTGAGAGTTTTATTATTCCTTCATAAAATAAAACTCATTTTGTGAGTTTTATTTTTCAGTCAGAAAATAACAGTTATATTTTGAGTTTTATTTTTCCGTCATAAAATAAAACTCTATTTAGGAGTTTTATTTTTTCGGTCATAAAATAAAACTCGTTTTTATGAAAAATTTTTTTACACCTAATCCTGATTTGACACATTATCGTCTGCAAACTAGTACAAATGTCATTTCTATCATATATTGTTCCGTGCAGAACGTCGTAATAGACGCAATCATCGAACCCGCTTTCATCCTACTAGTCAAATATTTGTAAAATTTTTAGCATATTCCGGCCATTATCGGTTTTAATTGTGTAAATTTGCCTTTTATTAATATTAAAGCACCCTAAAAATCGTTCAACTTCAGATTTTAGGTATTCAGCTATAAAAAACAATAAAATAAAGTTACCATAAGCAACGGGATTAGATTAAAAATAAAATCTGAATTAAAAACGAGTTTTATTTTGTGACTAAAAAAATAAAACTCCTAAATAGAGTTTTATTATTTGACGGTAAAATAAAACTCGAAAAATAACGGTTATTTTCTGACTGAAAAATAAAACTCAAAAATAAGTTTTATTTTATGACTTAAAAATAAAACTCACAAAATGAGTTTTATTTTATGACGGAATAATAAAACTCTCTTTTTAAAGGTTTCATCTAAACTTTTATTTTTCCGTCAAAAAGTAACAGTAAAATCTGATTAATGGTCACGTATGCAAAATCACCACAGATTCCGTGAGAGCTCTCCAAGACGATTAATTTTTTTATTTTAATTTTTAAGCAATAGCTGTTATTTGCGGTCATTCATTTTAATTAAAAGGAAAATATTTTGTGTAATTTTACTCACAAATATTAATTCATTTCGTATTTAGTTTTTTATCTTCTATAAATCTGATAATGGTTTGCCATCATTAAATGGCAATAAAAATGCAATCTTTGTACTTCTTTTGCAAACATATGACACAAAAACTATAACCAAATAAAAATATTTGATTTTATTAATCCTTATCATGGTGATTAGTAAATGTATTATTAAAATTGGCTTGACACAAACATGATAACAAACAAGTGATAACTTTATCATAATTGATTACTTGATTTGAATTATTTTCGCAATGATATGTGACGTAAAGCACGTGATTGATCATGTGAAACAAATAGAGAAGTTATAGCCTATAAATTTAGCTACAAATTGATACTAATAAAAAAAAACTTAAAACAAAGATAAAATTATATTACGAGTAGTGAATATGTAGTATAATTCAAATGATTAATTTGTAGATAAAAAGTAAAAAACTAAAATTTTTTTCTTACTTTTAAAATACTTCTTTATCAATTCTACTCTAGTATAAATAACACATTTTCCCACAATTTGTCAAAATGTTAATACATTTTAAGGCATTATTTGCTTATATTATCAAATTCTTAAATGAAAAGAATTTAAATACAATAAATTAATTATAAACTAAATAAATATTTATTTAGAGTACTACTCTATTGAGTGCATGTAGAAATAAATTATTATCTATAAGAAAATATAAATATACATATATATTTCTTTTTTTAATTAGTAATACTTTTAAATAAATTGTACTGTACAGAAGAAAAAAATATTTATTTAAAGATTAGATAAATAAAAAAGGTGATAGTTTGAATAAATAAGTTTTATAGACACTCTTTTGTTTATTTATTTTAACATTTATAAGTTATTTGCCTAAAACACAGGCATACATAATTTGCAATTACAACCCCTTTTAAAGGTTACGGCCTAACTTCAAGCAGCACCCCCCATGTGGTGTTTGCCAATATTTATCCGTGAGTACTGGGACCTACAGTTTAAAGTTTAATCTGAATGACAGACTTCAGAAGCTTTTTTAAGGCAATCAGTTCTCTCAGACCTTTTGCCAAAAGAAATTTTTTTTTCAAAATGTCAGAGCTGGGGTTTGAGAACGCTGAGCTCTTGTCTTAGTTAGCCAACAGACTAACCAGTCGAGCACTTTGCCTAATACTGCATGTTTTTTAATAGCTTGTTTAAAAGAAGAGATAAAACAACACAAAGATATTGTGTGAATGACAGCTTAATATAAAATTGAGTTCTGTATTGTGATAGCAAAAACAAAAATTTTTTTTTACCTATTTTATCTTATCTTTTATTTTTTCGAACATCAACAGAGACTCAGTAAGAGCATCCTAATATGAGTCACTTGATCTAACAACATATGTATGTCTGCACAGATAATATCTTAAGATAATTTTTAATTAATACTTTTAATTTATAGTTCCTGACTATTTATCTTTAGCAACCATTTTCAAATAATTTTTAAGAAATGTTTACATTTACCGGAATTTTTTGCAAAAAAGGTTACATACACGTTTTTAATGAAAATGAGTTCTGATTTCCCCATAAATATGGATTTATATTTTTTTGTTGGCCAAGACTTAATTTTTCGATTTTGTTAGTTTTAGAGCCAGTTCATAGAACATGAATGGTTTTTGACATTCGTCTTTTTATATGTCAAAAACAGTTCATGTTCTGTGAACAGGCTGTTATATTATTTTTATATATTTTTTTTATTGCCTATATTGCAAACACATTGTTTTCGTTGCCTTGCAGGTATTTAATTAGTGGATATAGGGATCTTGCATATATTATTTTGACATTAATTTTAATATTTTTCAAAAATATTTGTAATTTCTTTTATTTTTTGGAAAATTCTTAACGAAATGTGTACGCCAATTAAAGAAGCTATTAATATATTTACTGAATAAATTCGAGATTTTTTGGTTTCATTGGATGGTAGAGCATAAAGTGTTAATTTTATTTTTGTGTCTATTTTAACAACAGAAATAGAATTATGGTTTAGAAAACGCGTAGTCGCCGTGGTCTAGTGGTTAGTGTGTTGGCTTACTAAGACATGAGCTTACTAAGACATGAGGGTTCAACACACAGCTCCGACATCTTAAAAAAAAAGAAATATGAAAAAAATATTTCTTTCGTCTACTACCTCTCAGTAGTCTTCTGGCAAAAGCTCTGAGAGTAATTAATTGCCATGAACAAGCTTCTCAAGTCTGTCGTTCGGAGTCGTCATTAAACTGTAGGTCCCGGTACTCATGGATAAAAATTTACACACACGACATGAGTGCTGCGAGAAGCTAGGCCGTAATCCTGACACAGAGTTGTAAAGGCCAGTTATATATGTATGAGTATGGTAGGACATTTATTATTTCGGAAAGTTTCAAAATGATTTAAAAAACTTACGACAAAGCAGCATATAAAACTTAAAACAATTTCATGACTTCTGCTTTACACAATGCATTATAGCATTATTATCTTATGATAGGTGGTATTTTACGCAATTAATGCAGAACAAGGATAGAATGTTTCTTGTCCTTAAACAGTAAACGGTGCGAAAACTGTGGAGCTTGCAGAAAAAAAATCAAAACTAGTAAAATCAATAAAAATTTTATTGATGAATTTTGGCAATAAATGATGTCTAAAAATAAACGTAGCTTTTGAATTTGGTGGCAATATTGCAGGATGTTTTTTAGCTCGGAGATTAGGATAAATAAAAATTGAGCGATATAGGACACAAGAACGTGTTTTATGGTATAGAACAATATTTTCCAAACTTGAAAAGTTTTTGCCAAAAACAATCCCAAGCGATAAAAAAATTACATGTTTTTGTTAATTGTCAAAATTTGTGTCTCTATAACATCTTGCTAGCAAACTTAATGTTATTAATGTGGAAACCATGTAAAAAAAGGTGCCACATACCGTTCAGCCAATTAAGAAACTTAGTTACTTCATGAGAGATTTCCTAGGGCCATATTCTGTAATTCTCTTAAGCTAAAATGCTGAAATTTTAGCTTTTTGAAATTTTTTTTCACGTAGATTTGTAATTTACCACACTGTGCAATAATAAAAAACTACTCTAAATTAACCAGAAAAAGTGACTCATCAAGAAATTTTGGCTGTAAGTAAAATTTCCTTTAACGATAAATGAGTATTTGGTAACCACAAAATAAGAGCATATTCTGGTATTAAAATATACTTGAACTTGAATAAAACTTCCAATAAAATGCCAGGTGGGATATTGACAATGTAGTACATACATTCATTCATTCATGTATGAGGTACTACAGTACTTCAACCTGTAGATCTATTGTGCAGCCCTCAACTTGACCGGGATTTCTACAATATCTCCCCTAGTGTCGTCGCTCTGATCAACTTAATAATGCCGGTCGATGCCAACTTTGAAAATTCTCCATCTGATAACTGATAAGTACCAAGGTACCTCTTTCTACTGTGCATCAATGCTGCACAATTGTCCAGTAAGTGCTCTGATGACCCGATCGCCTCGTCACAGAATCTGTACATATCGCTCAAAGCAATTCCTATCTTATTTAAGTGTCCACTGATTCTGCAGTCGCCGGTCAGAAGGCCCGCTAGTATTCTCAGATTATTCCTAGAGAATCCAATGCACGACTAAAATTTTTTCTTATTATAATATCTGAACAAAAGTTTGGAAAGCCTAAGGCTAGTCTGACCCAAGAAGACCAGGGACCCAGCATAGGCTGACATTTCTGTCCCATAGTAGCTTCGAGTCGATTTCATAAGAGCAGAGTGCTCGAATGGCAGCCTGACTATCAGATAGTATTTCCTGTCCTTTGCAAAAATTATTCATTGATCTATTAGAAACTCAATATCAAAAAATTAAATAACCAATATATAGCAAATAAAATGTTATTTATTTTTACAATTCTTTTTTTTTTTTTGTGTTCTTTATACGTTGAAGAGGCAGTTCATGTACTTAAAGTAAGCCATATAGCTTTATTTTTAAAATGTAGTTCTCAAAAGTGGCCAATTAATCATACATTTTCAATACACTTCAGGCGTAAACAGTTTTAATACTGTCCTCAACTATTTATACGCATATCTTATCTTTAATAATTTGTCAAATGGTATGGTTGTTGCTTTAAAGTATTCAGCAATATCTGTTTATAAGTAAACATTACTGAGTTTATCAATATTAAAATGCTGACGATTATTACGACACAATTAATAAACCTTAATAGAGTTTTCAATAAGCGTTGATATGTATTTACGTACATACCTTTAATTGTAATTTTATTATCTGTTTATTAATGATAATACGACAATGTGCATTCATACGTTTTGATATGGATTACGTTTAATTCAGTAATGGCTACATATTGAAATCATCAGGTTCAATACGATTTATAAGTTAATATTTTTTTTAGTAACAAATTTGACCTTTTTTGAAATATAAAAAGCGTTCTTCTCACCATCTCTCTCTATCTCTCTCTCTTTTTAGATTCTTTAAAAAACACCAACAACAACATGGGTGATATGTTTCGCAGTGAGGAGATGGCTTTGTGCCAATTATTTATACAACCTGAAGCTGCTTATGCATCTGTGGCTGAATTGGGCGAAAGAGCATGTGTACAATTTCGTGATGTAAGTCATTATTTTCAACTCACGTCTAAAACGATACGATATCTCTTGTTTTTTATTTCAGTTGAATAGTCAAGTGAATTCATTTCAAAGAAAATTTGTGTCTGAAGTAAGACGTTGCGATGAATTGGAACGTAAAATTCGCTATATTGAGAAAGAATTACTTAAAGACGATATTAATTTGCCAAGTTTACATGAGGAGGAGGAACCAGCTGCACCAAATCCTCGCGAAATTATTGATCTAGAAGCAAAATTAGAATCAATCGAAACAGAACTCAAAGAGCTCAGTCATAATGCTGTAAATTTGAATACTAATTACATGTATATGATTGAATTAAAGCAGGTTTTATTAAATACTGCCGATTTCTTTTCTGATGAAGAGATATTGAATTTAGATTCAAATCGTTATGTTGATCCCTCTGAACCTGCACACAAAAGGGGACAATTAGGTTTTGTGGCTGGTGTTATAAAATTGGAAAAATTTTTTGCTTTTGAGCGCATGTTATGGCGTATTGGTCGTGGCAATATATTTATTAAACGCAGTGATTTAAGTGGTATGGTTAAAGATCCAGAAACCGGTCATCCTATTCTGAAAACTGTATTTGTAGCCTTTTTTCAAGGTGAACAACTGCAGCAAAGAATTAAAAAAATTTGTCAAGCTTTTCATGCTGCTATTTATCCTTGCCCCAGTGCACATAATGAACGTCAAGAAATGATTAGGGATGTACAAATAAGATTAGAAGATCTGAAATTGGTTTTAAATAGTACAGATGATCATCGTAATCGTGTGCTGGTAGCTGCTGCCCGCAAAGTGGCCAGCTGGAATATAATGATTAAGAAAATGAAGGCCATTTATCATACATTGAACATGTTTAATATGGATGTCAGTAACAAATGTCTCATTGGTGAGGGTTGGGTACCCACCAAAGATTTGCCAATTGTTCAAAGTTCCTTGGCATTGGGTTCCAAATGTGTCGAGAGTGCTATACCTTCATTTTTAAATGTAATCGACTCAAATGAGCAGCCACCCACATTTACAAGAACAAACAAATTTACCAATGGTTTTCAAAATTTAATCGACGCCTATGGTGTGGGCTCATATAGAGAAGCGAATCCCGCTTTATACACTTGCATTACTTTTCCATTTCTATTTGCTGTGATGTTTGGAGATTTGGGCCATGGTTTAATTTTGTTTCTATTTGCCTTATACTTGGTGCTCAAGGAGAATGAATTGCGCAAAATAAAGGGAGAAATTTTCAATATATTCTTTGGTGGCCGTTATATTATTTTACTGATGGGTCTATTTTCTATGTACACGGGCTTCATTTACAATGATGTGTTTTCGAAATCTATGAATATATTTGGTTCCTCCTGGAGAGCACGTTACAACACTACTACTGTACTGGAAAATCAGTATTTACAAATGAATCCGCGTTATCATGTTAGTGGTGTTTACACAATGGGAGTAGATCCCGTTTGGCAGTTGGCTGACAACAAAATCATTTTCCTTAACAGTTATAAAATGAAACTATCGATTATCTTTGGTGTTATTCATATGATTTTCGGTGTTATTATGTCCATGGTAAATTATGCCTACTTTAAGAAGGCTATCAATATGATTATGGATTTCTTGCCACAAGTTATTTTCCTTACTTTGTTATTTGGCTATATGGTCTTTATGATGTTCTTTAAATTTGTAAAATACTCAGGATCAGCAGATGAATTACCACTAAAACCAGGTTGCGCTCCCTCTATATTAATTCTCTTTATAAACATGATGCTATTTAAACATCAAAAACCATTGCCTGGTTGCAAAGAATACATGTTTGAAGGCCAAGATATATTACAAGTAGTATTTGTAGTTGTTGCTTTGGTTTGCATACCCTGGATGCTGTTGGGTAAGCCTTTGTATTATATGATGAAACGTAAAACAGTACAATCTACTCATATCAATGCTAATGGTGATCTTGAAAGTAATGCTGTTGGACATGTTAAGCCTGCAACATCTAACCAAGCGGCTGCTGGTCATGGCGGACATGATCCAGATAATGAACCAATGGCTGAAATATTTATTCAACAGGCAATTCATACTATTGAATATGTCTTAAGTACCATATCACATACAGCTTCTTATCTACGTTTGTGGGCTTTGTCGTTAGCTCATGCCCGTAAGTTATTTGTTACACAACTTCTAAATATTAAATATGTAAATTTAATTTTTTACTTCATAGAGCTATCTGAGGTGCTGTGGAATATGGTATTGAATAAAGGTTTTTATTTTAACAGCTATTTTTGTTCAATTCTGCTGTTTGTCGTTTTCTCCTTCTGGGCAGTCCTGACTGTTGGCATTTTAGTCTTAATTGAAGGTCTGTCTGCGTTTTTGCATACTCTACGTTTACATTGGTAAGTAAAAAATTATTTATTAGGAATTAGTGTTTTAATTTTTTCTTAATACCGTTTTTCTCTTTATTTTTAGGGTTGAATTTATGAGTAAATTTTACGAAGGTTTAGGTTATGCTTTCCAACCATTCAGTTTCCGCAAGATATTGGATGGTGAAGAAGATGCTTAGATGTCAAATTAACTTGTTAAATATATTTTAAAATAAATCGAAAATAAAAAAATAAAAGTTAAAAAGTATATAACTTTAAAAAAAATTTTAATAAATAATTTTTATTTGTAACAGTCATAGAAGTTTGGGAATTAAAGATAGATTGAAAAAATTTTTCTTGTAACAAATTACACGCAATTTAGTTTTAAGAGGCATTCTTCAGGAATTTTGTAAACAATTCGAGACTAAATGCAGCATTTGGTAGAGTAAAAAAAATAGAGGAAATTTAAAAACTGTTAAATTAAGGTTAATGGATGACAACAACAAACGTTAACACGTATTCTCTTTTTGATACAATATCTCGATATTGTATATGTCACAGGGCTGCTCTTCACCTTTGGTTAATTTATCCCCAACAATACGAGGTATGCTAAAAAAATAACCGTTATTTTAAATTTTTTCAAAAGTTATTTATTATTCTTCAATAACTATCTTGTTCCTTTCAAAGTGATCCCCTCAGATATAATACACTTATGCCAGCGTTTTTGCCAATCCCCGAAACACTTCTGAAACACGCTCTTTGGTATCGCACGTGTTTCGATTTTTCTTTTATCTCCTCAATAGTGGCAAAACGCTTTCCTTTCATCGGTGTCTTCAGTTTTGGGAAGAAGAACAAGTCAGAGGCGGCCAAGTTCGGTGAATACGGTGGTTGAGGCATGATAACAGTTGTATTTTTGGCCAAAAAGTCACTCACAAGCATCGACATGTGAGCTTGTGCGTTATCATGGTGCAAAGTCCATCGTCATTGACATCTTCTCGGCTTTCTTAAACCAGTTATACCACAACTGAACTTGAGTTCTGCTCATAGTAGACTCGCTAAACGAAACAGTCAACTTTCAACTTTTGTTTTTCAATTTTTTTTTTCGAATAGTAAAAAATCGAAGATCACACCAGAACACAACAACCTATTTATCTGTCAAAAGCAAACTGAGAATCCAAAATAGCTGATATTACCAACATACATAACAAGCATGTGTACAAACATAAAAAAATACGAAAATCGATCATACGTAATTCACGAAATTTTTATCAGACCTCGTACATCTCTGAATATGTAAACTTGACTATTCATAGTCATACATATAAGTCGGCTCCTGTTAAAGTAAGTATTTAAATAAAAAGTTCTTACTAAGTTTTTGGTATTCATAGTCAATGTAAAAATATACTCTAAGATGAGCTTGTTTTAAATGAGTTTCAACACTTATCTGATCGACGTTTACTAATAAAATCTAATTAAAAATTATTAAGTGGCAACCTTGAACAACTGCTTTTGTTTTGTTGACATTTCTTGATAACAAATAAAATATATTCACACGCAATTAGAAAACATGAATTAAAAAAGAAGTTTTAACTGTATGGGTTTTTTTTATATTAAATTTGAAGTTTCAAACACATATGTATGTGCCCATAGTTATGAAAGTGATCTAAGTCATATATTTCTTGTTTTGAGATATTTAATGAATTCCATTTGAATAAATTAAAACATATTTTTACATTATGTTACATTTCAATCTATAATTTTATTAGTCTTAATTAATGAAAATTTATTATGAATATGAAATTTTGTGTGAATTTCATACGATAATATTGTTTTTAAAGTTTGAATTGACTTAAACCATTTTCAAAATTAACTGAATGTCCTATAAACGACTTAAAGCAATAAAGAACTTGAAGTTTAATTTAAAGCAATAATTTGATTGAAATAATTCGTGAATATTTACTAATTATTTGTAAACAGTAATCCATTTTTATCATTATTTCGTGTACCTAAGATTCTTAAAATGTTCCCGAAAAATTTGAATGTACAGTAGTAAATTCATAATATCTTTATGTTTTTCTTCCGATACTGGTCTAATGGTGGTGTATAATGGAAGTAATTTAATATTTTCGTACATTTTTGGTCTTCCTAAGTGAAAGACCCAAAACGTGAAATCTAGAATCATCTAAAGAAGTTTTATAAAATATTTTATAAGGTTAATTTTTCAAGAATCTTATACATTGAATTTGTAGCCAGAAGACAGATTCGCCGTCGGTATTTTTTACTCTTCACGTTATTGATTCTTCTAGTGATTTCGTTTAAATAAAATCCGGCTGCTACATTCGCTTTATCGAAAATGTATTTCTTCTTCTGCACTTTTCTATCAATTCATAATAATGTTCAGGGTTGTATATATAAGTAATTTCCTTTTTTTATTTGCATTTCTATCAACCGAAAATCAAGGAATGACACGTTAATAAAAACTTGTGGTCTGATTTTTGACTTAGACCACTTTCATAATTAACACTAAATGAATTCCATATTATGTTGAAATTACAACCACTATCTGGTTCATTTTTAATAATTTCGTAAAAATTACATTGAATAAATTTAGTTTAAAATAGTGTGTTATTGACTTAGACCACTTTCATATTTATTAGTATACCACTTAATTGTTTACACATTTATTTAGAACTCCTCAACACTATTTAAATTACTTTTGTCATTTTTTCAACAAAAAATTCGTCACAATCATTAATAAATGCAAAATCACCGAACATTTATATAACTTTGCGTTAAATTGAACAACTGTGTTGTTTAAAAAGTTGAAAACAGGTTTAACTGGTTTTAACTTTAGAGCCTACTTTAACGCAAAAGTAATAGCGGCAATCGCTTTTATTGCAATTATTGTGAAAATACCAATCCTGCTTAGAACTCGTTTTTGTTTTCCTCGCTTTGTTTTCCATATCTGCAAAAAATACATACATACATATAAATATATAATAGCGTTTTCGTTTCTGTTCAAAAGTGTTACCTTTTTGCCCTAAAAATACCTTTTTGTTTTCGTTTCTAAAAAAATGGGAACCCTGAACATAGGTATTGAGTTTTTTTCTGAAAATGTTGCCAGTAAAAAATGAAAAAAACTTACCTTTTTTGCTCTATATCAAATCACAGGGTGAGAAAATGCTTTGAAGAACAGCTGACTTTTGTTTACGTTTTTGTTTTAATTTTGTAAGAAAAAATTTATTACTTTTTGCTTTTAACAAAAATAAAATATTTTTTGGCGTTTAGTATACTCATATTAATTGTGCAAAAATGGAAAGTTCTACAATTGTTTGCGCTGTAAAAGTAATTGAAGATTGGTTAGTATCATCTTCGTCATCTGATGAAGAAGATGAACTGTGTTGGGGCAACGAAATTCTATACCGCGTATTAAATACATAGTAGATAATGTAATTAATGTATACTCTGAGGAAGATGTAAGCAATTCCATATACATATATAAAATCTATTTTTTCATACATATGTATATGTATGTAATTTGTAGTTTAGAAAAAATCTGCGGGTAAGCCGAGATAGCTCAATGTATCTTATTGAGAGATACTCCTTGTATTTTTGTAGAAGATCGTACCAAGGCGGAAGGTGTCAAGTACCAATTGAGACACAGATTCTCTCATTTTTGTGGTAAGTAATTAATTAGAAATATTGTGAATATACTAATTTATATGTATGGAAAATGAAAAATGAAAATGAACAGCTGCTAAAAACTGGGTTGCATATTTTCGTTTTTTTCTGTTAAGAAAATATGCAGCGTTTTTGTAGGGTGAGGCAAACATTTTAAAAATGTTGTCGCCTAAAAGAGCAACACTTTTTAACAGAATCGAAAACGCCATAAGATTGATGTACGAGTACATATTTACAAAAACACTTAAGAGTTCACAGTATTCGTCAATATTTTTTTATATAACAAACTTTAAAAAAAAATTCCTTTAAATTATTTATACATTTCGCTCAGACTCCTAATATACACATAATATTTTTTGAAAATATTATTCACGATGATTGTGTCAACTGTGAATTGAGTCATGAATACATACAAGCACACATTTCACGTATTATCTAAGAGTGTTTTTTGATTACTCATAAATGAAAAATACATATCGCTTATTTACTTTCAGACCATTTTAACACAAAACACACAATTTTGTAAAGTTTGATATTCAAACATTTTTCAAATAGCATGGGTACAAAAAGGTATACAATTCACAATTATTACAGATTAATCCAATAAAAACAAAATGAATAAAAATACAAGTGTAAAAATAATTTAGAAAAAATTATGATTACAATTATCATAACGATAAATGAAATGAAGTCTTTATAAAAATAAACCGATATATGGAGTAGTAAACTTTCGTCTAAAATTTCTGACTAAAGCATTCTGTATTAAACTTACACATAAAATTAAGCATTGTCATCATATCTTGTACGGCTGTAATTTTGGTTTTTCATGTAAAAAATCATTGCAGATGTAATCTCAATTGATTAAAAACAATTTAGTTTTGACCGAATTAAGGCTTTTAATAAAGAATTAAAAAAAAATTGTTTTAAATGCCTAACTTGTTATTGAATATCACTGCAGATAAAATATTGTATGACGAAGTAATTGGAATTTTGTAATGAGAATGAAATAATTTCAATTCAAGTAATAACTTACAAATCGTATAACTGACATTATTCTTGAATCACTTCCAGTTTATTATGCTGGTTTTTTATTTCTAATATACTATCTTGCATATAGTGTTTATCCATTCAGCAGTAAAAATTTTACTTTTCGAGTTATGGCTTTATAGAACTGAATGAGCGATATGTATTAATAAAAACGAATAAAACAATATTTAAAAGCTATATAGAATGCATTTATAATACATTTAGTACGTATTTGGTATATCACTTTGAAAATGTTCTTAAAAGCAATTCTAACATTAGCCTTTTACCGTAACTGAAAGAAAGTGAAGTAATTTTTAAAGAATTTTTTTCATTATAAAGAAAAAAGGAAAACATATAAAACAAACTTTCCTATTTCGTTAAAAATAACAATGACAAAATATCAGGCCACGAACTACAAGCCACACTAAGCAAAGTTTAACAAAAAAAAAATAAATAAATAAATATCTCTATATCTGGTCTGAACAAGAAAAAAAATTAAACAGAAATGTATTGCTTTCTAAGTTCTTTTTTATGCTAAGTGGGATATGATGCTCATTTAGTTTATAACTTCTTGAACATAAAAACATATAGGCCCCCAAAGCAATCAGTATCTTAAGGGGAAGAATAAGTACGCAAGTATGTGCTATAACTGAATCTACTGATGGAAGTCTTACACAGAAAAAAAAAACGTAGTAATGGCAAATGATTTTAACCTTACCGCAAATAGAATTTACATTCGGATGGTTCCCAATAGCAATTTGTATTTGTCGCAACTACAAAATTGCTGTTACATTAAATACAATTGAGCAAATACAAAAATGGTTTTAACAAATGCGATTGTCTTTGTCCCAAATGCAAAAACTGTCCTACCAAATACAATTGTCTTTGCCCCAAATGCAAAAACTGTCCTACCAAATACAATTGTCTTTGCCCCAAATACAATTCGACATATGTCAAAATTTTTTTAAATTTTTAGATTTTATTTACAAACAAAAATAAAATTAAAGATTTTTCAGGAATATATACATGCGTATGTACAATGAATTGGTAAATTATTTTTAACTATATCTAAAATATTAATATACTACATAGTAAGGCACTTGAGAGCACAATATAATAATACATACATATATAATATTATAAAACATATATAAATAATATAATATACACACACTATAGTACATAATACATAAACTATATTTATATACAGACTTCGAACGACAGATTTGAGAAGCTTTTTCATGGCAATCAGTTACTCTCAGAGCTTTTGCCAGCAGATTTCTGAGTGGTAGTCGCCGAAAGAAATCATTTTTTCATACACATATCTTTTTTTCAAGATGTCAGAGCTGAGATTTGAACCCGCACTATCGTCTTAGTTAGCCAACACACTAAATACTAGACCACGGCGAAGATATATTCCTGTAAAAACCTCACACATATTTGCTTTTTTTTCACACGCACGTTTTTTTAATACCGCAATCAAAATACAAACGAATGAGAGAAAATGCCTAAACAATAAAACAAAACTAACTGCGGATTGCATTTGAAATTACAAGACTACTGTTACCACAACAGCAATCCGTATTTGGCGTAAATAATTTTTCCATGTAATCTCAAATAAGAAAACATTTGATTTTAATAAATTGCTGTTAACATGTATTTTTAAATGCAATTACATTTAACTTAACGAAAATTCAATTTGGATCAAATAATTTTGCTCTTGATTTATGTCAACTGCAATTTTGTAGTTGCGACAAATACAGTGTATTCGCCGAAATTATTTGTGGCAAATAAAATATCATTTAAATCAAATACTTTTTATTTGGGACAAATACAATTTCCTCAACTGCAAAAAGTATTTGCCATAACAACACTTTTTTTTTCTGTGTATATATCACCTCCTCGTAGTGGAGGCTTGAAACAACTTCACATTGGGTATTTTGCGGACACAGTACACGATGAAAATTTTACGATATATAAGCATTTCCAAGGGCATTTGCAACGAATAGAGATTAACGTTAATATTGCAAATTAAATTTTTAATAAAAAATTATTTCATTTTTCAACCAAAGAGATGAAATTTTACAAAATCAATACTTTAACCAGAAACATATATAATTTCTCAAGAGGCCTACTAAACTTCTAATTGTCCCATAATAAAATGATCAGTCAATTAGGTAAAAATTGATATTAAGATTGCACATATTATTTTAAACAGGCCAGAATTAGCGAATTTTTAAATTTAATTCTTGTCATATGATTTGGAACTGAAAATTTTAGCTTTCTTAGAAGAGTTTTAGAATTAATATAAACACGTCTGAAGTTGTTCTAGAAAGAAATGTTCGTAACATTAATTCTGCTGTTAAGCGCCGGTAGTTTAATAAATCCAAAATAATAAATTTATGCTTAGATTTCATTGAAAATCAAGAAAGCAAACAAGAAATTGTATTTGGACGGACTAAATTGGAACTATTTTAATATAATGTTGTGGATGACAAACCACTGATTCATGTTCTGGGATTGGTCGTAAATTAAAGTGAATAATTTTTTTAAAATACATGGATCCTATCCTAACCTATAACTGGAAGTTACAACACTGTATCAGGATTACGGCTTAGCTTCACACAGCACTCATGTTGTGTGTGTAAATTTTTATCCATGAATACCGGGAACTACAGTTTAATGTCGACTGCGAATGACAGACTTGAGAAGCTTGTGCATGGCAATTAATTACTCTCAGAGCTTTTGCCAGAAGACTGCTGATATTTTTTTCATATTTCTTTTTTTTTAAGATGTCAGAGCTGGGTGTAGAACCCAGGGCTCATGTCTTAGTAAGCCAACACACTAACCACTAGACCACGGCAACTACTAAAAAATATGGATCACTGAACTCCTTTTCCCAGAATTAGATACAACAAAAAATTTCTTTCATCTTTTTTGTAAACTATTCAAAAGCTTTGTTATAGTTGAAAGGCCTTTTATGAGCCCATATTGAGCTGGTGATGAAAATTAAGACACTTACAGCCTGCCCCATGATGTTGAACGTAAATCTATGTGAACGAAAACAAGTCACTCATTATTGTTCGAAAAATAGTCCCACAATGTTTGAATGTATAGTTGTTTTTAGCTTTATGTTTAAAACATAAGATATTAAAATATTTTTAAATTTAAACGTTGTTGAATCAACAGTTTAAAGCTATATTTACCCTACCTTCTAATCCGATTATAACATATTATAACATGTTATAACAGTGACAACTCAGACGGCAATAATTTTGAAAGTAGAAAATGTTATATTTTTAACTGAACTCAGGCAAAAACAAAAAAATTAAATTAGATTTGTAATTAAACTATCTGAGTCTATCTGAGTGCGCTTCTAATATAAAACTCAGATGAGAACTTAGATGGTGTAAATGTAGCTTAACAAGTTAACAAAAAAATAACAAAAAATATCTGAAATGGGTAAATAATGACCCTAAATTATTTAAGTTAGCATTCGAATTTATTTTCGTTAGGCTTGTCTTTTTGAAAACAGTCACTGGGACGCTCTCTTTCGTTGAGAATGTGCAAAAAAACGAAAGCTTTCGATATATCAGTTAATATTTGCTTAAAAAGTTTAGGCATAATGATCAATTAATATATATACGTCGCAATTGATTGAAGTATTATAACTTTTACACGATTTGAATACGGAAATATTTTTTAGACATATTTTGGCAATACATCCCTCAGAAGTAAAATTTTCAGAATATTTAAATTTTTGTATTTCCTTTAAAATATAACATGAGAGTAGTTTGTGCAAATTCAGTAATTAAGTAACGATATTTTCTTTAATTTGTTTATTGAGTAAAAAACTGAAAATAAAATCTGCTAACATGTCAATAATATTTCGATTATTATACGATTCACTATATTACATGATATTAATTTTTCTATATTTCTCTTCATTGTGCTTTTGGATATAAAATATAGTCAAGTTCAATAAAAAAATAAATCACATAAAAGACAAATTAAAGTAAACACTTCTTATTCAAAATGAGTAGACTTTTTGTTTAATTTTCGATCTCCATTTCAAATTAAATGAAAATTTAAAAATTAACGTAACTTTTATTTCTTAAAAATTATAAAAAAGCAAACAAGAATTAAAAAAAGGAAAAAAAGAAACTCTAAACTCTATAACAGAGAGAATAAGAAAAGCATTTTTGCCTTATTTTTTAGACAAAGTGAAGAATATAAAATATTACCATTTTAAATGACCATATTTGAAAAATGTCTCAAGGACATTCTTAGGGTTGCCTTACAAGAGCACTTCATAAGTACGCAGATAAGATGATACTCGTACCAACAAGAATTTCTTGTTTTTTTTTTTTTTGATTTTTACAAAATATTTTCTACATAAAGTGTATGATTACTTGTTGGTCTCTTTTAGTCTCTATCAAGGATATATATTTAAAAATGCTTTATTACGTTCTTTATGGTTGTCAAAAGCATTACAATGAAAAAAAAATTATACACAAACGTACAAAAGTGTATGTATTTTGCGAACAAATGTACATAGTTTTTATAGTTGAAAAAAAAAATATATATATTAAATGACAGAGTAGAAAAATTTTTGTATTTTAAAAAGGGCGTTTCACATAAAATTTATGACTTCAAAATTAAGAGGCACATAATTTAATATTTCCTTATACTCAAACAGAAAACTTTGTTCTTTGTGTGCTTACTTCCATTTGAATGACAACAATAAAAATATTTTATATACATACATACATATAAACATACAATATAATCTCTTTTATATATTACCAGATTAACTTGAAAACATTTATACAAAATTAAAAAATTAAAGTGGTTTAAGAAAAACCCGAGGCTATAAATTAAATTAGTTTAAAGGCAATTTTAGTGGCATTGGATTTATTTTTAACAAACTTACAAAACATTTTGTTTGTGTTTTTTTTTCAAACAACAGCAGAATCTTTTGTTATGCCATTAGATTTATTATTTAATACTTCGATTACACGGATATTTTCTGTTGTATTAAATAAAGTAACACTAAAGTCTGGTAGTAATCCTGTTGTTACAAATTATACAGGAATGCTAAATTTAGTGTTGTCCCAAAAATGTTTGAAGTAATGATTGTTGATTTTATTTTACATCATATTTCATCATTACTTACACCTTATCAACATGGTTTTAGAAAAGGCCGCCAAGCGATGAACAATTTTCTTCAATTAAAATTCTTGATTAATACTGCATTTACTTAATTGCAACAAACAGATTTAACCCTTGTTTTTATTCCCAACTATTATTACGAGAACGTACACACAAGTACAGGTGTGACCAGAATTAATTTTTCACGTTTTTTCTTACATTTTATGAGCAAACATTATTTTTGTCAATGCATTTTTGCAGCTTAACACACTAAAGATATCGAAGTAGGACAAAAAGAAATCGTAACCGAGTTACAGTTTTAGATACTGACGAAACATAGGAGAATATCTGCTACAATGATGCTATCCATAGCGACAAAGATTATGGCTTAGATATGCTAGTTGAGGATAATTATATGCAAATTAATTAGTAGGTGCAGCTAAATTTGTTGCACGTGATGATCACATATTAAGCACGCTAATAAGCCTACCACACCAGATTAAAAAACAAAATATTTTATGACATCGAAATGGCCCGGTAAAATCTACAACTACAATATCCATTGCAAGTATATTCAAGTATTCTATGAGCCTAGAAATTATTTATATACTCTTAATAACATTACACACAATCAATAAACGGAGGCTATATACAATCCCTCAGCTCTGACATGTTGGAAAAAAGAAATATGAAACAATTATTTGTTCGACGATTGCCTCTCAGCAGTCTTCTTGCAAAAGCTCTGGGAGTAATTGATTGCCATGAAAAACATGAGAAGCTAGGCCGTAACCCTGACACAGGATTGTAATGGCCCGAGCATCCGAAGTACCTTAAAAACATGTGACATTGAGCGAAATGTATGCGTTCATAGGAGTACTTATGGTAATTAGCACAAACGATGAAAGCATAGTCGGTAGGAAATTACTAATTTTATTATTTTGTATTGGACTTCAATCAATTACAATCAATTTTTTGATTTATAAGGTTTGATTGTCTAAACACAAGAAGAATACGTTAAAAAACTAACAAAGCTGCACCAATCCCGAATTATGGACAATGATAAATTACAATTTTAAAAATGTTTACAAACCAAATGAGAATCCTACCGTCGACAAGTAATTGTTTCTTTAACGTGGCAGTACCCGATTCATGCAATGCATGCCATCAAAACCGACAAAGTATGGCATTAAATTACCCATTAAATGGCAAATGTATACCTACCAAGAGGTTACGGGATGGGAAACAAATCAGGGTAAACATGTGGTTAATCAACGTAAGCCGACATTTATTTGTAATGTGCAATTTATGTTATATTTATGACGAACGCATAAGATATACTCGTAATCTGTGGTCTTCATGTAAACGTTTAAAAATTTTGTGATAATAAGGACATGAAATAGTCGCCGTGGTTTAGTGGTTAGTGTGTTGGCTTACTAAGACATGGGCCCTGGGTTCGACTCCAGGCTCCGACATCTTCAAAAAAAGAAATATGAAAAAAAAAATATTTCTTTCGGCGACTACCTCTCAGCAGTCTTCTGGCAAAAGCTCTGAGAGTAACTAATTGCCATGAACAAGCTTCTCAAGTCTGTCGTTCGGAGTCGACATTAAACTGTAGGTCCCGGTACTCATGGATAAAAATTGATACACACAACATGAGTGCTGCGAGAAGCTAGGCCGTAATCCTGACACAGGGTTGTAAAGGCCAGTTATGTACATACATATGTTTGTATGTAAGGACAAAAAAATAATGATTTAAGTTATAATAAATAATATATAAATAATATAAATAATACATATATTTATTTACTAAATAATAAAACAATATGCTCGGTTTAGTGTCTCAATCAAATCAGTCAATCAAAATATTTAATAGTAAACAATAGTCACACAAGAGTCTTTGAAATCTGAGTGCTCTTATTGAAAACAACTGACTTTAAGGCTTAAGTTTTCGTAATAAGAGCTAAAACAAAAAAAAAAAACAAAAAAAAAAAAAAATAAATAAATTAATTATAGTTACCTATTGAATTAGAAGCTCATTAAATGATCTGAAATAACTTTTCCAGATATAAAAATTTTTTTTTTCAGCTAAATTTGTGATTTACCACACTGTGCAATGATCTACAACAGCCAAATTCAAATACTGATTACTTAAAAAAAACAAGTCTTCGTATATTTTCACAAATGATTGGCTTATCACACATATATTTCCCAATCAATTGTTTTTTTATTTATCTTAGAAATTTTTACTAAGGGTACTCACGATTGAATCTGTGCAAACTAAACTAAGCAAATTTGCTATGCAAATGGCTATAGATCGTGAGCGTCCTTTTATAATTAATTGTATTTTTTGAAGTATTTGTTTGACTTAGTGCTGCCGGATTTATAGACTCAAAAACATCTGGCATCTTCCTCTAAAAATGCCAAAAACAACGCTTATTCTTTGAAAAGAAAAATAAGTTTATTACAAATAAAAATGCCTAAATGCTGCGAAAAGGAAAAAAATTATTATTTTTTTAATAAATAAAGGCAATAACTAAAAAAGAAAGCACGTGTTTTGTATGTATGAAGTAATATCATTTTTTGGTTTCAGTTGTTATCTTCACATTCGTAAATACATGGCTGTAAAAATGTTAAAAGTTTTTGAGCAAAAATACACAGCCAATTTACTTAAGGTTTTTTCAGTGCAATTAATGCAAATTTCAATTGCGTATATTTTGTTGTTGCAGAGAAAAAATTTTATGTATTTTTACACACTTTGCATCGTTTGCACAGTTTGCAAGGCCATTCGTGAGTACCCTTACTATAAAAATTCGCCTAGTAAAATCCAGTAAGTTTCATTGCATCGAGCTGTCACTTTACTCAATTATTTCCTCTACTGCCTAAGTGTGTCTGTAAACTAATACCAAAGAATATAAATCATATAGAATGTGCATCACGTACAAGTAAAATTTCTTATGGCGGGTCGTAATGTTCCCAGCGGGAAAAGATTGATTACCTTATTTTATAATCAATTATGTAATATATTACTTCAGAATATATTACTTTTGGAATCGAGAAGGTAATTTAAAGTGACACACAAGTAAATATTGATTACCATGTGTATTCCCACATCTACGAAGCAAGAAGTTATTGTTTGCTGGCTTTTGTCTTTTTCGTATATTTTGTTGAAACAAACTGTAATTTGGTTTTTTTCTTCTATTTTACATATCGATTACCATGTACATTCCCACATATATAGAAGAAAGAAGTTATTGTTTCTGCGTGTATTTGTTTGTGGATTTTTTTGTTTTTTATTTATTTTTTCATAGTTAAAAACTCCGTAATTTTTTACGCAAAAAAAATTATTTTATTAAATAATGCAGTTGGTGTTTAAATCAGTGGTCTTCACCAGTATTACTCAGGTAAATAAATTGTTCGGATATTTTTTTTAGTTTTTCTTACTCTCTTCGTGAATATTACAACCAGGGTTGCTTAATTCCACAAAAATTCTGGCAAACAGCTTCTTAAAATATACCAAAACTACCCGTATCGTTAATTCTTATTATATTATTTTAAAATTAAATATATTGTACTTTATTAACAGATATCACTTTTAGAATTCCTGGAAACCAGTTTTTGTTTTATTTTCCTATGAAAAACTTAATTAATTATTAAAAAATTTGCAATGTTAAAAATCTTTCATAAAAAGAAATCCATACGCTTTGTTTTCATCATGTTAAACGACAACCACAATTATTACAAAAACATGTGTGTGAGACAAAAATTGCGTATGTGTTTATGTTTTTTTAGTTTTAAAGAGAGCTAAATTTGTTTGTCAGACACTGAGAAGTTATGATAATAAGCAACATAAACTTATTAATGTTTATATTTCTTTTAACTACATTTCAATTTGTTAATAGCATTTACAAACAATTTATTTCATGAATAATTTTAATATATTAGTATAGATTTTAAAATTAAAGGTTTTGAAAACGAAAATTTTCACAAATTTCATTCAAGTTGTTAAAAACAATACAAATGAAGAAACCAATCTCATCTCTCAGTGTATTTTTGTGTGACTCTCTTTGTGAAGACCACTGGTTTAAATGCGCAGAAGTGCAGACACCAAATTAATATTTAATACTAAGTAATTAATATGTTTATTAGTAGCTATTCGGGATTATTTTAAAACTTAAATGTTTGCAAAATGTTTTTAACATGAACATGGTAAATAGTAAAACAAATATTCCCCAATAGCTACTATTATTTTATTTATAATGGGGGAAATTAATTTATTATTAACAATTTAATGCATATTTTAATATATTATAAATACATTAATAATATAATGCATTAAAAATAATGCATCATAGAATTTATACCTTCAAATTATTAATAAATAATAACTTTATGCATTACCAATAATTAATTCTAATACTTATTACGGGGGGACAGTAAAAGAATTTATTACTTTCGTAGGACATGATCTGTGTTAAGCCAAAGAATATAAACAAAGAATATAAATCATATAGAATGTGCATCACGTACAAGTAAAATTTCTTATGGCGGGTCGTAATGTTGGAACCCGCAAAAAGAATTGTTACTCTCTTACTCATTCGTTTACTCTCTTACTTTGCACACACAACATCACAGTGTATAAGACGATAGCCACAACAAAATTTTTACTTCGTGTCTTTTTTTTGCTTAAGTACAGAAACGGTTTCATGCTAACAACAATATTCACATACAATACAATTTATGTGTTTGTGTGTCTTATTCATTGTGAGCTGTTTTCGTTTTTAAATTTTAAAACTTAGAAAATAATGTTGTTGGTTCAAATATTTTTGTGTAATAAGGAACACAGTGCTCCGATACGACTATATATGCTAGTGTAGGGCAAACCATATTTAATTTGTAGTTCCGCGAAGGAAAATACATTAATCTACATCGAATATATAGCGCCCTATTTAATATCGTAATAAAAGTGTAGTTAGAAATATATTTTTTTATTATTATTTATTTGAGCTCAACAATTAATTTTATATTTATTTGAAATAAAAGGTTAACTAAACAAAAAAATGTAATATCAAAAATATAAAAAAATAAATATATATTCATTAATGACAAATTTTCGAATGATAAATTGATGATTTTTCAATTATAATAAAATTGAAAAAAATTTTATTTTTATTTTTAATTTATATATATGGGCAATTTCAAAAATTTTCAACATTTGTTGAAACTGAGTTCAGATGCTTATTATTTCTCCAGTTTTTCGAATTGACCAAAACGGTCAAAAGGGAATGGTAGGCCACACTAGAAAACTGGGAAATTCAAAATTTCAGACCATCAGTTCTTTATCTCTAAAAGTTATGGGCACTCAAATATTGAAAAACTCAAAAACAGGCTTGAAATTTACAAGAGTTTTCTCATATTTCATCACTTTTCTACTTTTAGTTTTAAACTTCCGATGCCCACTGATATAAAATAAAGTCACTAGACTTTGTAGATATTTACACTATAAAAGTTATGCCAATACTACTATTTGGGAAAAAGTTGTACAGCGGTTCATTTTTGAAACCAAAATTTTCCGATTTTTGAATTTTCGCAGTTTTTTCTATAGCGTTTTTGCGCCGTTAAAGAAAATTGCATTTCGTCAACAGTATTTAAAAGATGGTATAATTTGCTAAAATTTGCGCCATATCACGTCGATGTCAGGCTGTTAGTTGCTGAGAACGATGACCTCAAACTTTTATAGAATTGGCGTAAATTTTTCAAAAATGACAGTTTTTCGCGCCTGACATTTGCAATCTTATTTAAAACTGGTTTATGTATTGCGTGATCTAAACTTCTTAGTAAATGGCACCTCAACGTCAAGAAGGCGTTAAAATATTTTGAAACGCAAAAATTTTATAAAGAAAATAAAAATTTTGCGAAATTTCATGATTTTGTTTCGCGTTTTTTTTAATTAATCCGTGGTTTAAAATCAATGTAAAGTATTGGAAATGAAGTGCGGCGATGAACTAAAGATCATATATAAATACGGTTGAATTCGATCCATATTTAGAGGGTACAGTGGCATTTTTCTTCAAACACATTTTGCTTTGTGACATCTGCAGTTATGTATAGATTCCGCCGCGATTAACAGCAAATGATAGGTTTTTTTAAGCTTGATAATAAAACCGAATACGCATTAAAAAATTTTCATTATTTTAAATTTTACAGATCAAAAAAAAAAAATCCTAACCTCAAAAATAATTCTTATATAATTTTTTTATTTTTTAAATTTGCAAGTTAAAACATTGTTTTTCTGTAAATTAGTTATGCGTTATATAAACAAGTATTATAACAATCGGTGAAACATTCACATTTTTGCAAAAATTCGCCTTTTTTAATGTTAAGAAATTTTAATTATAATTGATATTTTTTATGTATTTTATCAGTGCATTGATGAATTTTGACTGCACTGATGAATTTGAAATGAGTTTCATGCATCCATACAACATTTATTAAAATAAACCAATAAATTTAACTTAAAATTTTTTTTAAGAGATTTTAACTTAAAACCTCCATAACTTTCGCGCCGTTTGCAATAAATGATTAACGCGAACTGTTTTGGTATGCTAAAATATCACCCTTCACGTGACCAAAGCGTCATTCGTGTCATCCAAAAAAAAAATTTCGAAAAAAAAAATATCAAAATGTCGACAATTTTTGAAATTGCCCATATATATATATATGTATGAATTATATATATGTGCGTATATATACATTTTTAAAAGAAAAGACACTTCAATTTTTTATGTTAAAAATATATAATAAATAAATAAATAATAATCAAGATTAAAATTATTTCTTACTTTATACCTCAAAGCATCAAAAAGTATGTATATTTTGAGGATTTTCATCTCCATAAAAAGGCTAATAAGGTTACTTTTTTAAAAATTATTTATTGGATAGAATATCTATTTTTGGAACTTCCTTTTTCTGTAGTCCAAGAGCAATGCTTTCGAAGGAGCAGCAAATCCAATACCTCTATTCTGTGTTGAGAACAAGTGTCAGCAAACCACTCTGGGGTCATTCGTTTGCATGACTCAATAATAAAAGATTTTATACCAATTTTTTGCGGTTCAGATTTAAAGACATTATGAAATATTAAAATGTGTTTTTTGCTTGCATCCATTAGTTTATCTGATGGGGCAGCTAAATTTCCAAAATCTGTTAGCGATTGATAGTTTTTATAATATATGAAAAGCTCGCTTGGGGCTGTTAGAACTTCATCAATCTTTCTCAATTCCGCACTACACTTTTCGCACTGTAATTTTGGAATGACTTTAAATGCTATGTATCCAACAAAGTATCTCATCGACACAAGTTCGAAATTTATAGCTGCAGAATTATGAAAAACATCTTCCAAAAAATAATCTGCATATATATCGCTGTCGAAATCAACGTCGTCAATTTTATTGTAACTTGGTTCTTTATGTTCAATACATAAATCTGCTTCAAAGTTGGCATCAACTTGAGTTATCTCGTCTTGTAAATGCACACAATTGCTGGACGAACTTGACTGAATTATTTTAGTTACCATTAATTTTGCCAAAATGTTATTCAATTCGGCTACGGATGGATTGTTATTGTTGCCACCTTTTTGCCGTAATACAGAAAAAGTGTTTTCTAATTTGTCTTGATTGAGGGACTTTGTCATTAAGAAATATAAATCACCACCTTCCCTTAAAATTTCATTTGTTAACATAAGAATTGAATTAAGGGTGAGTTTCATTCCATCTAAAAAGAAAACACGCTTCTTTTGATCTACAAACTCCACCTTTTTTAAATATTCTAAAAAGAACTGAATATATTTATATACTTCATTGTTAATTTGAATTGCAGATCTGTAGCAATTATCTCCATAAAGGGAACCACTATTAAGACAATCAAAAATTTTGTCAATTTTTTCCACAAACTGAGCTGTTGATAAAGCCAATTCTGCGGAACATGTCTTAAATTTTATGGTTTCAGACGTTGTTTTAATAGCAGCAGCAACAGTCCTGCTGAAAATTTGTGTGGCAAATTTTACACGCATTTTTTCAAAAGTGTTAGGAAAAATATGCTGCCGTGTTAGTTTTGGGCACATTTTTGTTTTTGCATTTGCTTCCATTTCATACAATTCCCTAATTACCTGAAAGCTTGCCGTTCCATCCGGTGTTTTTATGTCACATTTTAGCCACCCATTCCGCAAAGATTTAATTAAGTGTGGGAAATCATAAAGGCAAAAAACTTTTTGATCGCTTATTTCAAAAAACGGGGTTTCAGCAGATACTTTAAGATTGGAAAAGCATTTTCGGTTAGTCGAGCCTTGATCACATATAAGGGCACAAATGTTAATGCCAATGCTTTTTAAAATATTAATATTTTCTTTAACAATTTTACATAAAGAATCTGCAGATAAACCATTATGGGAAATAAAATAATTTAGAATTATAGCAAAATTGGAAAATATAGACTTGATCATAAAAACACAAACATGGGTGCCAATTTTATTGGTTCTCTCAAATCCCATGGTTTCGAATCCATCAACTAAATCTAAACTTGCATTGTATCTTAACTCTTTTCTTATACTCATTTCGTCCATGATCAAAGTCATATGCTTGGCATCCCTGTCATCCAACTGGGCACACTTTTGCTTTACGAGTTCAAAGGCATTATTTATCAAGCCGGGTTGGAGAAATTTAATGGGTGCCCACCGATTCAAAGTGGAAACATGAGGCAGTCTTAAATTTAATTTATCCCCTAAAAAAAATATATGGACTGGGATTTGTAAAATATGTTTTGAGCTAAATATTTGACATCTTCAGAATATTCTTTTGGCCGAGAGGTCACCAAAAGTTTACAAAAAGTTTTGCTTTCTGTGCTAATATTTTGCAAAGAATCAATCGTTTCTCTAAGAGATTTCTCTACATTTTTACGGCTAAACTTTCTGACAAATTTTGTGCGTTTCTTTGATTTCAAATTTTGTTTAAGATTTCTGTATTTTTTGAGGAGAGTAGTATATTTTTTCTTGTACCGATCTGCAAGCAAAACTTGTTTTTCGCAATTACTACAGAAGTGGGCCTCAACGTTTTTACAATCTGTAATTTTTGGGGAGAACCTGAACTCTGCATTTAAATCTTCCGTTTCTTCTTCAATTTCATCCATATTTTCAGATGGAATAGCTTCCGCCTTTAATTTTTTTTTCCCCAATGTAGGAACTTGAAAAATGATTTACACATATATATAATTTTTTATCAAAATCCTTCTCAGAAATTCGACATTTCTCCCGCCAAATTTGACCTAGAATACTATCCGGCGGAGGGAATTTAAACATTTTTAAGTTCTTGAAATGCCTCTTCGATTTTCCACATTTCCCCACGCAACACTTAATGCCCGATTGCAAAGAATTCTTTTTTTTTCCTTATTGCTCGAATTCATTTCTTCACTTATTTCTATATGTTTTAAAATCGCTTTACGCTGTTAAGAGCTGACAACAGAATAAGAAGGCTTGTGTCGTTCTTGAATGAATTATTTCGACTGAATGATTCTTTAAAAGAAAGAATGCAATATTTCAGTATTTTCCAGAGCATACAACAATACCCTTCTATTTGGAATTTTTTCAGGTAACTGTTGTTTTGTGTGTTGGCGACAAGTAGGCGTCAAAAATTTCAAGAATGTATGAATGCATTACAACAACAATGTCATTAAACATTGCTGTTGGACTACAGAAAAAGGAAGTTCCAAAAATAGATATTTTATCCAATAAATAATTTTTAAAAAAAGTAACTTTATTAGCCTTTTTATGGAGATGAAAATCCTCAAAATATACATACTTTTTGATGCTTTGAGGTATAAAGTAAGAAATAATTTTAATCTTGATTATTATTTATTTATTTATTATATATTTTTAACATAAAAAATTGAAGTGTCTTTTCTTTTAAAAATGTATATATACGCACATATATATAATTCATACATATATATATATATATATATATATATATATATATAAATTAAAAATAAAAATAAAACTTTTTTCAATTTTATTATAATTGAAAAATCATCAATTTATCATTCGAAAATTTGTCATTAATGAATATATACTTGTTTTTTTATATTTTTGAAATTACATTTTTTTGTTTAGTTAACCTTTTATTTCAAATAAATATAAAATTAATTGTTGAGCTCAAATAAATAATAATAAAAAAATATATTTCTAACTACACTTTTATTACGATATTAAATAGGGCGCTATATGTTCGATGTAGATTAATGTATTTTAATTCGCGCAACTACAAATTACATATGCTTTGCCCTACACTAGCTTATATAGTCGTATCGGAGCACTGTATTCTTTATTACAAAAAAATATTTCAACGAACACCATTCTTTACGTTTTAAAATTTTAAAAACCAAAACAGCTCACAATGAATAAGAAACACAAACACATGAACAGAAACACAAACAAATTGTATTGTATGTGAATATTGTTGTTAGCATGAAACCGTTTCTGTACTTAAGCAAAAAAAAAAGACACGAAGTAAAAATTTTGTTGTGGCTATCGTCTTATACACTGTGATGTTGTGTGTGCAAAGTAAGAGAATTAACGAATTCTCTTTGCTAAGTAAGAGAGTAACAATTCTTTTTGCGGGTTCCAACATTACGACCCGCCATAAGAAATTTTACTTGTACGTGATGCACATTCTATATGATTTATATTCTTTGGTCTTATTCATTGTGAGCTGTTTTCGTTTTTTAAATTTTAAAACCTAAAGAATGCTGTTCGTAGAAATTTTTTTTGTAATAAAGAATACAGTGCTCCGATACGACTTTATAAGCTAGTGTAGGGCAAAGCATATGTAATTTGTAGTTGCGCGACGGAAAATACATTAATCTACATGGAATATATAGCGCCCTATTTAATATCGTTATAAAAGTGTAGTTAAAAATATGTTTTATTATTATTATTATTATTTATTTAAGATCAACAAGTATTTTTATGTTTATTTGAAATAAAAGGTTAACTAAACCAAAAAATGTAATTCCAAAAATATTAAAAAAAAATATATATATTCATTAATGACAAACTTTCGAATGATAAATTGATGATTTTTCAATTATAAGAAAATTGAAAAAATTTTATTTTTAATTTATGTATGTTTAAAATATATAACTGTATGTACGTATATATTCATTTTTAGAAGAAAAGATACTTCAATTTTTTATGTTAAGAATAAATAATAAATAAATAATAATCAAAATTAAAATTATTTCTTAGTTTTTACTTTGAAGCATCAAAAAGTATATTTTGAAGATTTTCATCTCCATAAAAAGGCTAATAAGGTTACTTTTTTAAAAATTATTTATTGGATAGAATATCTATTTTTGGAACTTCCTTTTTCTGTAGTCCAAGAGCAATGCTTTCGAAGGAGCAGCAAATCCAATACCTCTATTCTGTGTTGAGAACAAGTGTTGGCAAACCACTCTGGGGTGATTCGTTTACATGACTTAATAATAAAAGATTTTATACCAATTTTTTGAGGTTCAGATTTAAAGACATTATGAAATACATATTAAAATGTGTTTTTTGCTTGCATCCATTTAGCTATCTTTCTAAATTATTTTACTTCCCAAAATGGTTTATCTGCAGATTCTTTAAGTGAAATTGTTACAGTAAATGTAAATATTTTAAAAAGTATTGGTATTAATGTTTATGCCCTTATATGTGATGAAGGCTCGACTAACCGAAAATGATTTTCCAATCTTAAAGTATCTGCTAAAAAACCGTTTTTTGAATTAAGCGATCAAAATGTTTTTTGCCTTTATGATTTCCCACACTCAATTAAATCTTTGCGGAATGGGTGGCTGAAATGTGACATAAAAACCCCGGATGGGACGGCAAGCTTTCAGGTAATTAGGGAATTGTAAGAAATGGAAGCAAATGCAAAAACAAAAATGTGCCCAAAACTAACACGGCAACATATGTTTCCTAACACTTTTGAAAAATGCTTGTAGTATTTGCCACACAAATTTTCAGCAGGCTTGTTTCTGCTGCTATTAAAACAACGTCTGAAACCACAAAATTTAAGACATGTTCCGCAGAATTGGCTTTATCAACAGCTCAGTTTATGGAAAAAATTGCCAAATTTTTGATTGTCTTAATAGTGGCTCCCTAATTGCTACAGATCTGCAATTCAGATTAACAATGAAGTATATAAATATATTCAGTTCTTTTCAGAATATTTAAAAAAGGTGGAGTTTGTAGATCAAAACAAGCGTATTTTCTTTTCAAATAAAATGAAATTCACCCTAAATTCAATTCTTATGTTAACAAATGAAATTTTAAGGGAAGGTGTGATTTATATTTCTTAATGACAAAGTACCTCAATCAAGACAAATTAGAACACTTTTTCTGTCTTTAAATCTGAACCGCGAAAAATTGGTACAAAATCTTTTATTATTGAGTCATGTAAACCAATGACCCCAGAGTGATTTGCCGACACTTGTTCTCAACACAGAATAGAGGTATTGGACTTTCTATTATTGGTTCTCCTTCGGAAACATTGCTCTTGGACTGCAGAAAAAGGAAGTTCCAAAAAAAGAAAATTAGATATTTTATCCAATAAATAATCTTTAAAAAAAATTAACTTTATTAGCCTTTTTATGGAGATGAAAATCCTCAAAATATACATACTTTTTGATGCTTTGAAGTATAAAGTAAGAAATAATTTTAATCTTGATTATTATTTATTTATTATTTATTTTTAACATAAAAAAATTAAAGTGTCTTTTCTTTTAAAAATGTATATATACGTACATATATATAATTCATACATACATATATAAATTAAAAATAAAAATAGAATTTTCTTATAAATAATTGAAAAATCATCAATTTATCATTCGAAAATTTGTCATTAATGAATATATACTTGTTTTTTTATATTTTTGGAATTACATTTTTTGGTTTAGTTAACCTTTTATTTCAAATAAATATAAAATCAATTGTTGAGCTTAAATAAATAAAAATAATAAAATATATTTCTAACTACACTTTTATTACAATATTAAATAGGGCGCTATATATTCGATGTAGATTAATGTATTTTCCTTCGCGCAACTACAAATTAAATATGCTTTGCCCTACACTAGCTGACATAGTCGTATCGAGGCACTGTATTCTTTAATACACAAAAATATTTGAACCAACAACATTATTCTCTAAGTTTTAAAATTTAAAAAACGAAAACAGCTCACAATGAATAAGACACACACACACACATAAATTTTATTGTATGTGAATATTGATGATATTGCATGATACCGTTTCTGTACTTAAGCAAAAAAAAAACACGAAGTAAAAAATTTGTTGTGGCTATCGTCTTATACACTGTGATGTTGTGTGTGCAAAAATTTTGTTGTGGCTATCTTGCTGTGTGATGTTCTTGTTATAGTTGTTGGAATTTCGTCACTGTATGTACTGTGGCTGAACGAAAAAACCTAAACAACAATGCAAAAGAAATAAAACACACATTAGCACAGTGCATACACTGTGACATTAGTTTCTCTTTGGTTTCTCTTGTTTTGTTACGCTCTTTTCTTTTGTTTTGCCTTTTGCCCTTCCTTCCCGCGTCTGAAAAAATGTTGACAAAATATTTGGATAAGTGTTGAGATGCGCATTCTATATGATTTATATTCTTTGCTAATACGATTTGTTCAATTTTTCAAAATGTTTACTACACCAACAGATTTAAATATACAAAGTAATCTTAGATTGAAATGGCACGCAACCTTGTGTGTTTTGCAACACTGGCTTGCTCGGTTATCATATAAATGTAAGAGAGTGATGGACTATTTTCAACAAACAAATTAATTGTTCAAAACAAGCTCTACTTTTTCTGTTTGAGTTTTTATCAAATATTGTCTCTTTTTCTATTTTTCATTCTCAAAATATCAGTTTCGATATTAAAATAAACTTTTCATAATTCAAATTCACAATTTTTGGAAGAAGAAAAACATATTGACTGTGAACAGCTGTTTTTGGTTTGGTTAAGCGATTTGTAACATTATGCCATGCTGTGACAATTAAATTTTTTAAATTTGTTGACTAAAAAATATACCGTTCTTATCATTAACAGTGTAATTTTCCATTTTTGAAACCATACTGCGGTAGCAGTAGTAAAGTATTCAGCTCCTTGGAAATACATATATTTCGTTCGACAACATTAAAATGGTGAAATTTATTGAAGTCAAACCAATGCGAAAAAATAATAAGAAGTTGTAGTATTTAAATGAATCGTAAAAAGGTATAAAAATTAAAAGTAATACTGTTTACTTTGCTGCTGTATCCTAAATGCTATACTCGCATTTTTCGCATAAATCACAAAACAACATTTTTACTGAAATTCGTAGTAGCGGAAAATTGAAATATCGTGATTTGACTTTTATTTTCTATTTCCATTTCCATTTTTATTATTTTCTCTGTTTCTACTTCAAATGCCGTTATTTTGCTGTATGAGTAAGTTTTCCTCTTTATTATTTTTTCGCTAGTAATCCAAGAGTCAAACATGAATGTAAAAAGTAAAAAACAAAAAACGAAGAAAAAAAATAGCAACGCAAAAAAGGAAACCATTAAACAAAAATAAATTATGACGATTCAGACATTTTCTAATAGAAACGACTTTTGAAAAAAATATTGTAAATTTTATTTGCAGAATCACACAAGAGCATATGTATCGAAAAACTAAAAGGTAATGGACTTGTTTTAAATGGTTTTAGTTTTTTCCTTTAAGAAGTAACAATAAGTGGATGCCGGACGTGAAATAAATTAAGCAGAAATCTATTGATAAGAAACAATTTATTTGTATAAAAACAAAGAGCCTTAAAAGTATTTTTTGTGTGGTACTACAAAGAATCAAGCATTTATTCATTAAAAATAAAAATAAAAAAAAAAAAAAATAAAAAAAAATTGAAAGCATTCGAAATACATTTTTCCCTTAAAATGGTAATATTTTTGGAATTTTTTGAATCCAAACAAAGAAATTTACTTTAAAACGAAATTCTGCAATTATTAGAAATTTGTTTTTATACTTATAAGTTTAAAATATTTTTGGATTAAATTTTCTACAGAAATTTCTCCAAAAATTTATATTGAATAAGTTTTAATTGCTAATTGTGAAATTTAGTTTTAGTAATATAAAAAAAGTAAAAAAAATATTTTTAATTGAAAATAAAATAGGAAATTCAATAATATCTTAAAACAGAATAATCGATAATTTCAGTGCGGCTAATCGTGTGCTTCCATCTAGAACGCCAATCCCTAAAAAGAGTGAGTCTAGTAATCCTGAAATTTTCCGCCCAATCACAGTATTTTCAATACTTTCCAAAACTATGTCATACCTCTACCCTTGAAAGATCAACAGCAATTGCCCCATCGTTACATGTTGACTGTGGTGAGTACCTTCGCTAAGTAGGTGTTAGCTGTTATCTGCTATTTCCCAATAGGTGTAACTTTTTCTCCTGGACATTTGTGTTTTTTTTGTCAAATGGTGTAGAGTGGAATGTCAGGCAACGGTTTCTTTGTAGATGGACTTCTTGGAGGGGGGGAACCTCTGATTTTTAAATTATAATTTTTGAAAAAACCGCAAACTTACTTTTTAATTATTCACCTTTGCTTGTATTTAAACATAGTCCGTTTGAGTTTTTGTGCGAACTCTCTAGCCACTATGTTATGCACCTCTCCCTCCCTCTCCGCACCCTCGTGATGTTCTAAACATGTGAATAATCACAGATTTCAAGATCCGAAAGAAGCACTCAAGTTCCTCGGTTTTTTAAAACTGTGCAAGAATTTCTTCACTACTTCTTACCTTCTTAATATTTATAAGACTTTTATCCGACCCATGATGGAATACAACTCTCATGTATTGGCCGGGTCTTTAAAGACTTTTTTGGGCTTCTCGACCCTGTGGAGGAAAGGGCAAAGTTGCTTAATAATGACTGTTGGATACCCTCTCCCTGCCGATACAGTAGAGCATCGGGGAAATGTGGCGTGTGTCTTACTATTCTATCGGTACTACCATAGAAAGTGCTCTGATAAAATATGAACATTAATTCCGAATAATCGCATAATCTTGCAAACTACTCGTATCTCTCTTAGAGCACATTCTTTATGTAGTTGCTTGTCCATTTTTTGTTTTTATTACCTGGCATTTTCTAATCTCGCTATATACAATGCAAATTGGATCATTTTAGATTTAATGGCACCAAATTTAAAAATGAATATTTCCAAAAAAAAAAAAATAAAAATTTGCAACTCAATTTTATAATTTTTGAAGTAATAAATTTATAATAATATGAGAATTTTTCAGCGCTTTTCCATTAACCAAATAATAGGAAATCTTTTATTTCAAAATTTAGTTTGAATTATATTTTTCTTACAAATTAAATACAATAAAAATCGTACTATTTTACCAAAATTCGTCTATATAAGTGGCTAGATATATTATATCTACGTGTTTGATACCATGTAACATTTTATTTTTTATCAGTACAAGCAGTGATTTCAATGAAACTATATATTACAATTTTTTCTTTTTTTTTTTTGAATTCAAGTAACAACACTCTGGTGAATCGATACTCACGTGTATATGTATTTTAACTTAAAGAGTATGTATTTTAAATCTTATCAGCTGATAAAAATGCAAGTATGGCCAATTTCTTTACTTTGTGTTTTTTTGTTTTATACTGTATGGGTGAAGTAATATATTTCCAGGGTCATATAAGAAAATATGTGCGAGTAGTTATATTTATCACACATTGATTTTTAATTTTTTAGCAGTCAACAATGAATCTTTGGAAAATACTTAAGTAACATACTTTTCTTTTGAGGAGATTATTTATTTATATGTTTTTGCAAGTAAGAGAAAAGTTTAACCACAACTTATTAAAATTTATGTGTATTAAAGTAGAAACATTTATCACACCATTAAATTAAATATAGAAAGTTAGTATTTTAGTGAAATGACTGGAAAATAATTTTAAAAGACTTTAAAGAATTGCTATCAAAAAGAAAATTTTATTACATTTTATGTCCACAATAGTTTGTTATGTTTGCCTTATTAGTCAAATGACCATTTAATTATCGAATACATAATTTACCATTACAACCTTCTTTCAAAATTACGGCCTAGGATTTTGCAGTCAATAATTAGTTGCTAATAAAATAATTCTAGAAAAAAAAATTTTTTTTAGTGGAATTTTTCCTATGTTTTATATTTACAAAGTCATGCTAAATTAAGTTGAAACACTAATGAAGTTAAATTTTAATTTAAAAAATATTGAATCAAGCTAGTTTAAGTTCATTTGAAGTCATGCAGTAAAAATTTGTTAGAAAAAAATTAAAAACTTTTGTTATTTCTTTTTCGGTATATACAAAATATCTAGTTTGTATTAGAGCTACCATGACTACTTATCCAGTTCCGCAAATTTTCAAATTGATACTTTTTATTGACTTTAAGTGATGTTTTTATTCCTATAATCCATTTACCAGTTTACAGACATACATAATTGGCCATTACCAACCTGTATCAGGGTTACGGCCTAGCTTCTCGCAGCACTCAGCACTGGGACCTTCAGTTTAAAGTCAACTCCGAAAGACAGATATGAGAAGCTCTTCCATGGCAATAAATTACTTCCCAGAAGGAATTAACTTTTTCATAGTTCTTTTTTTCAAGATGCCTTAGTAAGCCAACACCCTAACCAATAGACCACAGCAACTTTACCCGTTTAACTTCATTAAAATTGTGTCGGATGACATTTGATACTCAAAAAGTTTTTTCTTTTAATTATAAGGGGAAAACAAAGTAAAGAGATCGAATTTTTGAGAAGAGCTACAACTTTACCTAAGAAAGTAAATCAAAATTCAGAACGGTTTGCAAGATATGAGCCTGAAAAAATTAACACGTTCTTGCAAAAATGACACCGAGAGCCCATAAAAAAATTTATGAGTTTGGGCAAAACTGGTCTTTTATCACGTAGTAGTGTCCGTAATATTAACACCTCTAAAATTCCGATATATAATATTTGGAGATTCATTAGCAACAAATAGTGTTTTGAAACATCTTTATTCCTTTGACTTAACCTGTATTGAAATTCACGTACAAAATTTTCGAGACAAAAAGTAGGTTCAATATTGTGATCATAGGTGTGAGCAGAAACATCACTTTTAAATGAGTTTATGGACAGCGAATAAGAAAACTTAGAATAATATATATCAACATCAGCATCCAATTTAAATTTTAAATAGGTGGAGTTCTATCTTCAATCGTAGTATCGAAAAAATTTAACCCTATAGATATTTTCTTGTAAGGAGTCTTTGTTATTGAAAAAGTTTCTTAACGTCTCATGTTGAAGTTAGTTATTTATATTTATTTCATTTACTTGTGGGGTATTTTAAAACAAATAGAAAAAAAAAATTTTGTGAAAATAATTTCTTTTGGCTATTAATCTTCTAAAGAAGTTTCCAATATTATCAGTCATTTATATTCGGTAAAAATTATTCTTTCATATCGATTACTAACATAAACCCAAATTGCTGTGGCACATTTTGCATGCTTTATTTGTAAATTTTTGTAAAGGAAATTCAAAAAGCCGTAATAGAATAGAATTCTACAATTACAATAATAAAATATTATAAACAAATTATGGCATTCACCAGGCAAATATTTAAATGGCCGCCACGTTTTAAAATGTCTTCAAAATAATTTGTTGTCTTTATAAAAATCTATGAGTACGAGTATTTTTTGTATATGAGTGTGTAAATAAAATGCTTATATTTTTATTTGCTTTTGTATTCTTCTTTCAACATTTTCTTTTTTTATAAATATTGTGGGATGTGTAATTAGAATGGCTGTAAAGAATATTAAAGCCTTAAGAAAATGTTTAAAAGAAAACGACTACTTTCTTGGTTAAATAAGTCAGCGGATATTGGATACCCCATTTTTTGTAGACAAATGCAAAGAAAATTGTCTTTCTAAATAAAACGAATTTGCAAATCTAAAGTAGTAATTTTTGTTTACGATTTTTTAAATCTGTCTCTTCTAGAAGTAACTTTCTGACATTTCTCTAGTAATAAAAGCCTTTTTTAGTAGTAATCTATTTCATGCGCCAATTTTTTAATATATTTTCTCTGCTTTATTAAGAAAAAACAAAAAGGTATTTCAATACAGCACACACATATTTTCGATTGTAAAAAGATGTTCATTTGCAGCATTATATCGGCACATACAATTATTTTTAAATATTGCAATTGTATTGGTGTGTATATTAGACACCAACGTATTTATATACAAATGTTTATGTATATAGAAAAAGGGTAAAATAAATGGGTAGAATGTTTGATAAATAATTAAACGGTTAAGATTATAATTACCAACTATTTGACAATAAGAGTTTATTGAAATTCAGTTTTCTTAAATACTAATACATACATATTTTGTTGGAGATGATTAGGGTTAAATACAAACGAATGATATGTAGGTTTGATCTTCAATAGGTAACAAATACAATGTAAAATAATGTCTTCCAATTGTCTTCCCAGGCGGTAGTGGTTAATTGAAGAAGAAGAAATAAGTTTAATATACAGTAATTTAATTAAGAGATGTGTAAAATAGTTAAATAGAACTTCATGAGACGAAGTCTAAAATTTAAGTAACACTTCACGAGGCGAAGTCTAAAAAATAAGTAGAGTAATATAACCTTAGAGAAGAGATTATATCAAGTTTGACAAATGACTAAAATTGACATTGGAAAGCGCGAAAGATTGGTATTAGCACAGGGAAGACAACTTTTAGTACTTGAAAGTACTGTTTTATCATTTCCATAAATAATCAAAATAATAATAATAAGAATAATAATTCATTTTTAAATTCAAATATTATACATATAAATTTAATATTAGAAAAGGAAACAAAATAATATAAAAATCAATAATGATAAAATTATTGTCCAATTCAAATTGGACAGCAATTTCAAGTTTCGGAAGTTTAAAATTTTTTTCATTACGTCTAGTTGTTCCAAATCTGTTGTTCGGAGTCGACTTTAAACTGTAGGTCCCGGTACTCATCGACAAAAATTAACACACACAACATGAATGCTGCGGTAAGCTAGGCCGCAACCCTGACACAGGGTTGTAATGGCCAATTATGTATGTATGTAGTTGTTCCATAGATTGCATTTCACTAGGAAATAAAGGCATATTGTAACGTAGTCGACGAAATATAACCAAAGGTAGTTCTAAAGTTCGGTATTGGCCATCGAATATTTGGAAGTGTAATATGTTTGTTGGAGTAACTGAGGATGCACGTCATGAAGAAAACCTGAATTAAGCAATAGATGAAGGGTTGCAAAACACAAAAATTAATTTTAATATATATTTTGTACGATTTATGAGCTAGAGATGTCATTGTATTCAAAATCACCTAAATCTATCAAGAGCCGCACCTCGGATGCTTGTGAGCATAGTCAACAAAATTCTATATCTGCGATCGCTATTCTCATCAAATGCGAGAAATCCATTAATATTTTTAGGTCTGGCCTTCCATACTTTAGAACAGTGATTTTTAACCAGTGGGTCACGGCCCCCTGGAGTTAAGTTTTAGAGAAAAAACAATATTTTTAGTTAAAAAAAAATTGAATTGCTTTTATTAAATTAAAAAATAGGTCAATGTTCTTCAAGTGACTTCTTAAGACTAAATTATAACACAAAAATAAATAATATTCAAAGTAATATATAATTCTATGTAGTAACAATCGAATGGTTTTACGGTAAAAACTGGTTTAAAAAAAGGAATATTTGATAATTTTAAAATTAAAGAAAAATGAAAGTAAAAATATATTACAAGAGATTACAAAATAATAATGGAAAATAAAGTATTCTGAGAAAATAGGGCTAATCACAAAATATATAACTCTGGGGGTCCGTGAGAAGCTTGTAAATGGTCCGCCAAATTATGCAAAATTTTCTATAGAATGCATGGTAAATAATCCAACATTGTATTAAAAACTACATCGATTATCTTATTGTCGTTTGTTTGGATGCATGTATTTATACTTATTTACATTTTGTGTATTGAAACTCAAGAATTTGTATATATTATGTGTATACGTCGTTTTATATCGGATAATCTTATATTTATGCACACTTAATAAGAAAAGTGAAAAAAAAAGGATTTATTATTTGTAAATTGGGTATTCCCCGTTTATGTTCGTTTTTTTCGATTTTTCTTTTTACTCTTTTCAATTCAATGAGAATTGCTAATTTGTGAAAATATAATTGTCATGACAATATAACACAAAATCGTTCATTCATAGTTCAAATATTTACGGCAAATTGTAGGAAATAGTACATAGTGCATTTCTTTCTTTTTGTGTGGTAAATTTTAATTATTATTATTATAAATAAATCGCAAACAAATTATAAAATATTTAGTGGGCCGAGAGTACAGAAAGGTTAAGAACCACTGCTTAAGAACATCAGACTTACTCCCAAATTGCGGACGAATCACAGCCTTGGCGTACCTGAGACCCGACGGGGCATTCAAAAGTTCAAAACATTTGCCATTCATCAATCACATTGCAAATAATAGAAAGCAGTGCTGCACACTAGGACTCCGGATATTTCAATATTGCTAATATGTGGTTGATAAAACAAAATTACATCCAAATAAACCAGATATAATTTAACACTTGAAAACAACAGCATTTATTGGCAAAACAGGGACACATATTCTGCAAAGAATTTGTGAAAATTAGTGTTTCAGATTGCGCTTATAACACTTTAGGCGTAATGGCCACATAAACAAAACTATATTTAAGCTTTAAAGCCATACAATTTTCTTTCACTATAATATTTTATGGATATTCAATATACATATTTTCCTTTTTTTATAATTAAAAAAAAAAAAACACCCAGCATACTGATTCTCTAAACAATTTGCCAAGAATTTAGGGATCATTTCAATAATTTAATTTATAAAAACAAAAAGAAATTGTTTGATTAAATATATAAATGAAATTAGAATTATAAAAGGATTGATTGCGTTATCAAATGAAAGTTCTAGTATAATGAAATTTTATTTTTATTGTATTACTTAGCTCATCTAATTTCTTTAAATAAAAATATATTTTCTTTTAAATTGAATATTTCCCATTATATTCATTTGGAACATTCCAGAAGTTTTTCTTTTTTTTCTGTTTTCAAATTTAAACTTTCTACCCCCAAACTCTTTTTAAACTAGGTTTTTGTGTCTTTAGCATTACTTTAACCATTTATCATTTTATTATCAGCAGCATTTGAATGTTTTTTGTTAAAATTTCTTTATATATTTTGGTTCTATTCTGCTCTTAAACTTTATTTGACAAATTTGACCTCATTAAAGAGTAAAATAAGTGTCACCAGTGCTATTGTTAGATATTCTGTTTCTTAAATGTTATTTCTAAAATTTTTCTTTGTCTCTGGTGTTATACAACATTGCTTTCAGGAGCTAAACATGTCAGTTAGGATGTGTGTTCTTATCTTTAAAATTTTGTAGCTTGAGAAACACATAACAATAAATTTCTATTTGATATAGAAAACGCTTTGTTTCTGTTGTTTGAAGGCAAAAATGACAAGGGCACAGTACACTGGTTCGAAGTAAGAGTTTTGGTACTATTTTTAATTACCGGAATATTTTGTTATAATGTGTGAGTTACTGAAATTGTACAAAAAATATTTATTCTAATCTTAGTTAATTGATGCAGGAAATTAAAAAAGCTGTATTTTGACAAATGTTAACAGAATTTAAACAGAACCGGCTCTAATTACTTGCATCTTCTTTACGCTTCTTACAATAAAACAAAACGGACTAAAAATGTGTTACCAACTGGAATATACATACGATTTAAAGCTAATAGAACAACAATAAACATAAATCTGTTTGTTAAGCTTACAAACAATTAAGTTATTGATAATATTGATTTTTTTAAGCCCACTCCTAAGGAGTAAACCCCCACTCATGCAGGGCATTGTATTGGAATTTTAAGACAGATAGTAAGCGCCTTATGTCAAGTTGAGACAAGTTGGTGTCAATTGACCACTCAAAAGCCAGTGTTATACCTTCGCCCTTGAATGATCAACAGCAATTGCTCCATCGGTGGATGTTGAATGTGAGTGGTGAGCGTCTTCAACTAAGTAGGTTAGCGGTCCTCTTTCCAGAAAGTGGCGCTGTACTCCTCATCATTTGTTTCTGGCGGAATAGACTGGAAATGTCAGGAAGCGGTTTCTTTTCTGAAAGTTGGACTTCTTGGAAGGGTGGAGTCGGGACCTCTTATTTTTAAATTATAACTTTTGGAAAAACAAACAGCAAATTTAATTTTTTAATTTTTCTACCTGTCTGGAATTTGAAATTCGGTCGTTTGAGTTTCTGTGAGAGCGCTCTAACCACTATACCACGATACCCTCGGTTTGTAATCATACACATACAAAAAATCGAGAAAAAAAATTCGAAGGACGTGAAGAAAAATAGTCTTAAATTGCAAATAATGCAGTTCGCTATAAACATGGCTATATAAAAAATTAAGATTTTGCTTTACCTACGTTTAGAGCTTTACAAGCTAATTACCGTCGACATAATGGACCCACACAGAAAAGAATTTTGAGCACAGGGAATAAATTCGAAAAGCCTGTATTGGTTACTGGTATTGTATGTCGTTCATTCGTTCAGCTAAAAATATCGCGGTTGTTCAATGTGTTAAGGAAGATCTGAATTTGTTAATTTTTTGACGCGTTCATTGTGGCTAACTTTTCAATTACACTTTCATTCGTATAAAATTCCGCTCACTCAAGAATTGAAGCTTCAAGACTACAAAAAACCATTGATGCAGATTTTTCGAATGGAATTTTGGTGAGCAATGAGCCCTATTTTTTAATCTGTGGTTATGTGAATAACCAGAATTGTGAATAACCCAATCTCTCAGGCGATCTCATAAAATTCTTTACATCACGCAAGGGTAACCGTATGGTATTTTTACTAGTCCTTATATTTTGAAGATAGTGAAGAAAATGCCTTAACAATCAACTCTGGGTGGTATGGATGCATTTTAAATGATAATTTTTAAAAACAGATCGTAGATTATATCATTATCATAAAATAGAAAATGTTTATGGAAACTATATATACTATATTTAATATCAATAAATAAACAAAAAAACAAAAACAAAAAAAAAAAAACAAAAAAAAAAAAAAAGCCAATATAGTCGAGATGCTATCGAATGTTTGAGGAAAGATTGTTAAAAATAACTTTAAAGAATTTTGGTACTACAAACCAAATAATAATTGGTTGGAAAGTAGATCACCTAACCTGAAATAGGCAAATCAATTTATATAATTTGCCATTACAACCCTCTTTGATGTTTACGGCCTAGCTTCTCGCAGCACCCATGTTGTCAATTTCTCAGAGCTTTTGGCAGAAGAGGGTAAAGAGGTAGTTGCCGAAAGAGATATTTAATAAATTTTTTTTTAGATGTCAGATTTGGAGTTTTAACTCGAAGCTCTTGTTTAGTTAGCCAACACACTAACCATTAGACTACGGTGACTACAAGAATTAAACCTATTAATTAAATGAAATTAGGTAATTAAGAATAATAACAATTTTTGAAGATTAATGAGTCCTTCATCGAAGTCCCCACTATAAGTTTCATTTGCATATTGACTTAAATATCAGTGCGTTTTTGACTAATCTAAGTTGACAACTACGTACGCTTTTGATGTTTAAAAGGACACATCACTGCTTATGTCATACATATGTATGTCAGATTTAATTTCAACAAATAATCTATAAGTTTTTGTCTTACTGTAAATTACTTCTGCTTTTAAATGCATATTTTGAGTTTAAAGTTCGTAAAGAATTATCATAAAATTTAAAAAATTATAGAACAAAAAAACCTTCTTGTTACTTGAATGAAAAGAGAAAAACTACAAAACTTTTTGTCATATAGCAATGGTTTATTTTGCCAAAATGTAAAGAAAAGAAAGAAAAGAAATTGCAGGAAATGAATAAAAAAAAATTTATATGTGTATATTTTTACTGCATGCATAAGAAAAAAATTTAAATTATATAACTAAAATGAATATTATGTGTTTGAGGTTAGTAACCTTCTGATAAAGACTGCTTAAAAAATGTGCATACAAAAAAGATAAAATGTCATTTAAATAAAATGCAGTTGTACATAAATTTCATTCAACATTTTTGTCTATTTATTTCCTAACTTACATACAATTTTGAAAACAGAAATATTTGACTTCTGGATATTTATGCACATGATGTGTGTATACATGGAAGTAACTGTAATGGTAATCTCTAGAAATATGCTTTCAGCCTCAATGTACTTATATTTAATGAAATTGTGTTTAGTATTCTCACAAAAAAGTACATGCGAAAGACTTTAATTTTTTTGTTTTTTTTGATAAATATACTAACATTAAGATAAGGATAATTGTAAATTACTTACCTCAGTGACGTATGATAAAAGTGGAGTATTTTAACCTAAATTTTTTTCATCTTGCTTAGCTTTTCTTTGTTTGTTTTTAATATTTCTTACAATGGTTACATGTTTAAAGTTCTACAAGATAATTTAGGGTGCAAATAAAACACACTACTAACGTACTAAAAGTCCAAGGCCCCATCACTTGATAATTATTACAGACTACATTGCATTTAATCAGCTGTTCAAACAACACGTCAACAGGTTATGACTTGCCCTCACCTCTTCTTAGTGAGGGTTTTCTCCAGTTGGTCACGTCAATTGGTCCTTTCAACGTAAACATGATCGTCCTCTACGCCGACATCCAGTGACCTTCGCATCGAATAGTTTGTTTTTCAATAATCACATTTTAAATAATAGAAAAACAGCATCCAGAACTGACGGTAAATTGTTTTTTCAAAGTCATAAAAAAAAAATATACTATAAGCTGAATACCCGAGTTCGAGCCCCAGTAAGAGTGATTGTTTTTTAAAATTAATTTTGTTTTATCAGAAACGCTTTAATTAGATCAAGGTTAAACTCTATAAATAATTTTTAGATTTTTGCAATGAATTTTTGACAATAAAAAAGAGAAAATGATGTCCGTGAAGGAATAGTACACCAACCAAACTGAACATATGTTTTCGACTCCAGCTACGGCAGTCTCATCAGAGTTCTTTGTGTCTGTTCATAATCATGACCAAACTTCAACTATTTAACTCACAGTGTTTAAGAAATCACATACTGAAATTACTTTTTTCTTTTCCATATATGCATAGACTTGTATGAGTTAATCGAAGTGAAGTCAAAGAACAGTTTCTGTCATATTCTCCTTTTCTCACCATCATTGCAGTTTTTGTAATTGTCATCTTATTTTGATAAAACATAATTACAACTTATTTTTGTTTCTGATTCATAATGTAATTCTACGTTTTATATAGCTCTAATTGCTGAGAACGACGTGGGATCGTCCAATTAGAAATATTTGCTTCACTTAAAAAAGCAGAAGTAATATAAGTATGTAAGACAGTATAAAATTTTCCAGTGTCATGCTTTAAGTTACTATAAATTTCTTAACAATCTTGTCAATTACTGTACAGTAGGGTGATTATAACCACAGAATTTACTCGAAAACTCACTACATTGGATGCAAGACTTTTTCAGTAAAAGTTGTGAGCTTTCTTCGGTTGTTAAAAAATTTTAATTTCTAAGTTACAAATATTTCACTCAATAAATGACTTTTCTATATTCAGTTTTTGCCTCAATATTGATTCACAACTCTTATTTGTAAGTAGTTTGTAAGCCGTCAAAGTGAAACAATTAGTTTTTTGAGTTGATTTTTTATCTATAACTGTTGAATTGAAAAAAAAAAAACAATGTAAGCCTCTAGCCACCTCTAGTCTGTATAAAGAAATTGAAAAAAGTCTACAGAAATGTTCGTTCTCAAAATCTATTGCAGAAAGAATTCTATCATTATGTTTATGTCGTTACTGATTTGCTCCAACTTGAATGTGCGTGTTAGCATATAAAATAACCTCTAGATGTTGAAACTCATAAGTAAGAAAAGAATAAATCTTGTAAAACTATAACCGGGGCCTTAATATTTTTTTCCTAAGACCTATCCTCAGGAGTATAAACCTCTACTCATGGGTGCATTGTATTGGAATTGAGTTTTGAGAGGAATTTTTTTTAACGCTTTACCATTAAGACGGACACAATTTGATCGTTCAAAAGCCAACAACAACTCTTGCCCCTTTTGTTTCAGCATGTTGACTCTAATCTGGTGAGCATTGTAGATAAAAAAAAATTGTATTCTTATTTATTTTATCTAATTAATTAGAAAAGGTTCGAGTATTCTCTGAGTATGAGTATCAAAATGCCATTTGAGAGAATGAATGATTCATTGAGAAATGAATAATATTAATGAATATGAAATGTTGAATGTTCTTATTAATTTTAAATTTTTCAAAAATTTGATTTGCTTATATATTACATACATACATACATAACTGGCCTTTACAACCCTGTGTCAGGATTACGGCCTAGCTTCTCGCAGCACTCATGTTGTGTGTGTAAATTTTTATCCATGAGTACCGGGACCTACAGTTTAATGTCGACTCCGAACGACAGACTTGAGAAGCTTGTTCATGGCAATTAATTACTCTCAGAGCTTTTGCCAGAAGACTGCTGAGAGGTAGTCGCCGAAAGAAATATTTTTTTTCATATTTCTTTTTTCAAGATGTCGGTGCTGAGATTTGAACCCGGCACTATCGTCTTAGTAAGCCAACACACTAACCACTAGACCACGGCGACTATTGCTTATATATTAATTATGAGAATTTCACTTAAATTACCCTTTACATTAGTTTGCGTATATATATTTCAAAAATGTATAAAATAAAATATTTTCCTACTGTTGAAAAATGAAACGAGTTATATTCTTGCATTAATAAAAAGTGCAGTCGTAGTGTTTACATTTTGGCTTTGAGTATATATATATGAATGGCGATGGTCAGCGGTATCACCAAAAGGGGTGTCCTATATCGTCTGCTTGTGTAAGTTGTTTTAAATGACACATGATACTATTTTATTATTTTGCAAAAATGCACCTAAAAGAATGCAATCACGCTAAAGCATCTTCACTAGGCAGCTGTTATCTTCCCAGTAGGTGGGAATAATATATTGAACATTTTTTAAAATTAACAGGCTTTTTTTAATCTGACTTTTTTTTTTTTTTTTTTTTTTTTTTTTGTTTTATAATATAGTTTTATATACGAGTAGTAACCCTTAAATATTATATTTAAATCTAAAATTTTATGAAAACAGCTTAAATTTATATAATATAGACTCTATATTATAGAGAATATGAAATAATAAAAAATTAAATAAAGAGACCATTTATTTATTTATTATTTATTTATTATTGCAACTACCCAACATTTAGGTTTCTGAAGAAATGTTCATATAATTAATAAGTTTTCTTTGATATACAGACAAAGAACGTACAGCACACAGTCAAATAAGAAAAAATGTATAAAATTAGGATTTAAAATATTAAAGAAAACTTGACAATAATAAAAAATTTGAAGTCGTTCATAATAATATCTAATCCAACACTATTAATAAAAAAATTTTTTTTACATATTTGAATGATGATTATTTATTTTTTTTTTAATTTATTCATTTTTACTTTTCAATTGGAAGAGAATTTTCATACAAGGTTTTTAAATCAAAGGAATTTAGTATTAGCGAGACATTAAAATTTATGAATTTTTATTTTTATATTTATTTCTAAGAATTTATTTACTTTTGCTGGTCAATCTTAATTATGTAAAAAGTTATTGTCGCTGCTGATTTGTATACTAAAAGAAAAAATAATATATAACAAATAATAAATTTTATTGTAAACAATACCTTTCACTTAATCAAGTTGAATAAAAATACTATAGTTATGCTTTTTATTTGCACCATTTTTTTATTTTTAAATTTAATTAACCCATGAACGAGAAGGTTATATTATAAAAATACTAAATTTGAAAATTTTAATTTTAATTTCTTGCTCACTAAGTACAATGGAAATGTGCTTTAGAAAACTGTATACAAATATCAGTACCACGTTCCTCGAAACTACTAAGCAGCCTGAATTGAAATACAATAAAAAACAAATATTTTTATAATTTTTAAATAGACAAAATTTGATCAAACATTAATTTTAAGCTCGATTGATCTACGGAAAATATTTTAATACCGACACTTCATTCTATTCCACTTTAACCAATATCAAAAAAAAAAAAAAACCAATGATCAGGAGAAAAGCGCCACCTATTGGGAAAAAGCAGATAACAGCTTAACCTACTTTGCGAAGGCACTCACCACACAACCAAAATACAACGATTAAGCCAATTGCTGTTGATCATTCAAGGGTGAAGGTATAACACTGGTCTTTGAATGATCAATTCACAGCAATTTGTCTCATGTTTAAGGCGCTTAATATAGAACTTTTTAGTTCTCGGCATGGAAATGATTTTTAGCATATATAAGTACATCGTTAATTTAAATTAACTTATTTTGGAAAAAGTTTGCTGATGAGTTGATGTATGTCACAATGAAATAGCCGTAAAGACAAGCTTATTCCTCATAGTAAGTTTATGTCAGCTTTAACAATACTTTTGGAAAAAAGTATGAATAACAAAAATGAATGTGCTTAAGATATGATCATTTGTAGTCGCGGTAGTCTAGTGGTTAGTGTGTTTGCCTACTAAACAGAAGCTACGAGTTCAAACCCTAGCTTTGACATCTTAAAAGAGAGAAATATAAGTTTTCTAGCAAAAACTCTGAGAGTAACTGATTGCCACGAACAAACTTCTTATGTCTGTCGTTCATAGTGGATGTTAAAATTGTAGGCCCCGGTACTGATAGATAAAAATTGACGCATACAACAGGAGTGCTGCCAGAAGCTAGGCTGTAATCCTGAAACAGGGCTGTAATAGCCAATTATGTGTGATATTATAACTAACCATTAGTGTATATACTTTCTTTAGTGTATGAGTTATTTTATTCTTAGCTGATACTATATCGCCGCAAGAATTAAAGAACGCTGTAAATGTAAAAAAATCAAAAATACGTTTTTTGCATAATTTTTATCACAAAAAAAATACGCGTCTATTGGTCCCGGTCCCACATTTCTACGATGAAAATAAATTCACTTACGCCATCTGCGTTTTAAAAAAACCAATGTCTTTGTTCTACTTTCATACAGGTTTTTTGGCTCTGGTGAACATTTAAGGTTTTATCGGTTTCAGCGTTCTTTAATTCCATCGATGATATATTGTTCAAACCACAAGTAGATGGTGAAAATGTATTCTTTTCTATAAAATTGTAAAATTTTTCTCTTAAAAAAGGCAATATTTTGACAAGATGAAAGAAAAAAATTCTCAACAATTTTTGTAGTAGTACAGTAGTACTATATTGCTTTAAGTAGTTTTGAAACGGAAATAAAATAGCTTTCATGGTTTAAACAAAACTTCTGGTACTACGAACACCGAGAACTTTTATTAATTCATGTTTTTGCTGTGGTTTCGACTCTTGCAACTAACACGACGTAATACAGCTTAAGTTTAAATCATTTTTAATGCTTTATTGTCGTGTTTTTATTTTTCTTTGTGCATTTATTTACCGATAAGCTTTTTACTATATTTCTCGTTGTTTTGTTTATTCCTAAAAGGGTTAAAACGCAAAACATCTGTCATGGAGCTCTTTCAAAGTGATAAAAATGCTGTAATAAAACAAATATGTATGTATATATAATTGGAAGAACAAACAAAAGTAACAGTAAAAGAAAGCAAGTAAAGTAAAAAGTATAAAAATTCAGCAATTTGTTGGGTAAAATAAAATAAATGTGTACAAGTACATTAACTTCAATCAAACAAATATTTAATTTAAGAGAAACTTTAGACACAACTTTAAAAGAAAATAAAATGAAATGAAATGCTTTTCATCATTGTCAGTTTCGGAAGCATCTCCACCAGCATTGTCATCATTCTAAATGTAAAACTTACAAAAAGTATTAACAATGTTAAACAAAAATATAGAATTATGTTTATTTTGGTGATAAGCTCGTTAAATAGTAAAACAGCAATTGTTGTGACTTTCGTTGTGTCCCTAGAGAAAATATGACTTTAAGAGTAGTTTGGATGAAACTAGGAGAGTAGGTACTGTTGTTATTAATATCACAAACATATTCTATACTAGGCTAGTAAGTAAATTAGGAAAAGTATAGATATGAATACATACATACATATGCATCTGAAATATATTTTTCTTTCATCTGTTTAGTTAAACTTGGAATATGTTTGTTTTTTTTTTTTTTTTTAATAATATTTTTATAATTTTTTTTGTATTATTATATATTTATTCTTGTAAATGTAGATATAGAAACCACTTCATGATAGAAAATATAAAAATTTTGTTGCAATTATTGTATAAAAGACAACTACTCTCTGTATAGAATAATTTAAAATTTTTCTGCAAGTGTTTTTTGTTTATTCCTTTGATTTGTATGTAATAAATATGCCGCCAAAATAAAAATGAGAATTGGCAGTAGCACACCGTTGATAGAACAAACGCTTTACAACGATGGCCGGTATAAAACATGATATGGACTTACAAAGTCTATACCCAATCGATAAAAAGAAATTGCTTTTATACACAAATTTTATGGCCCGAGCAGAGTGGATGCAAAAAATGAAACTAAAAAAAGAAAAAATTATAACGCATTTATTTATTTTTATTGTTATTTTTTAACAATTTCTGCTAAAACTAAAAAAACTTGATTGTAAGCCTACAATAAGTCTATGATATTTTTTTATAAAAAAGAAAGTTAATTTTTAAGACGTAACCTGTCTAAAAGTATTGTTATTTAATATTTAAAATAAAGGGTTTTACAAAAGGACGCTACAAAAGTAAAGCGGCAGGGACAGCAAACGACGCCATATTTCTTGCCGCTCTTTCTATATTTGTTTTCAGAAAGGTTTGCCATTTCATGGTGGAAAGATATGCGAGCCAAAAACGAATCGAAATTATTAAAATTTACTACGGAAATTCGGAGTCAGTGGCCTTAACATTAAGAGCGCTACGTCCAATTTATGGTAGCCAAAATCATCCTAGCAGATCAACAATTGAGCATCTAGTGGATAAATTTGAATACACGGGCACAGTACAAAATGTTCCCATGCCAGTGAGACAAATAAGTGCCCGTAGTGTCGAGAAATTGCTGCCTCTCAGGCTTCAGTTGAATAAAGCCCAAATGTGTCGCTTACACGTCGTTCTCAAGCGTGTGATGTCGTTGTGGCGAATTTTCCGAAAAGATCTTGGCCTACGTCCTTACAAGATCAAATTGACGCAAGAGCTGAAGCCGCTTGCCCACCAGAAGCGTCCTATTTTCCTGAATAGGACTGAGCAACAACTTGAAAATGATTCAGATTTTCATCGAAAAACATAGATTAGGCTCATTTCTGACTGAATAGCTTTGTCAATAAACAAAATATGCGTTATTTGTCAGGCAGCAATCCACACGTACTCCATAAGTTATTATTACATATATATACATACATAATTGGCCATTACAACCCTGTTTCAGGGTTATAGCCTAGCTTCTCGCAGCAGCCATGTTGGGTGTGATGAATTTTTGACCATTAGTACCGGGACCTACAGTTTAAATTTGACTCCGAACGACAGACTTGAGAAGCTTGTACAAGGAAATCAGTTACTCTCAGAGCTTTGGATAGGAGAATCTATTTTTTATTAATATGTTTTTATGTGGATATAATAAAATTTTCTATATACTATTTAATACTATAGGACACCTTAATAAATCTGATAAAATACCAAGTAAAAATAGCTCATCTAGTATATCAAAATATTTTTTGTAATAAATGTGGTTTTTCGATAATAGAGATATATTAAATTTTCATTTCCTTTCTCTCTTAGGGAATACCAAAATACATCTCTCACCTTGCCAAATAAAAATTTCTGCATATGTGCGTTTTGTATTTTATTATTAAAAACTATATTTTAAAATTAAATTGTATCCGCATGAAAATTTTCTGGGAATTTGCAAAAATTTTTTACGCTCACTTGTTACCCAGTTTAGCCAGTTGAGTCCCTGCAGTGAAAGCTTCCATACAACGACCTATGTAAGTACATACGTATTCATATTAAACTTAAGATTTGTAATAATTTATATGGCATTGCAGTATTAATTTTGCTTAAATTGAATATTCTTCTTTATTAAAGTTTGTTTGTTAAGCATAATGGTTTTATATAGATCACAAATTAAAGCAGTTTTTTAACTTTAATTACTTACTTTTTATAAAGCTGAAATTCAAAGTATTTAGTTCATTTATCGCCTCCTATTTATTAAGTATTTATTTCTTTAAAATAAAAAAGGAGATTAAGGAAATTTTAATTTGGTCGTAAATTAATAATAAATACTATCGTATAATTTTTTGTGATTACAATTTGTTACATAAACTTTCACTGTAGTTCTGTCTTTAAAAAAGTATCTGTGGGAATGTATGCCTAAGATAATTCCTGTTTGGCAACAATCAGTTAATATTAAGTTAATTTTATTAAGTAATTACATGCATATCATGTAAAACAAGATAATATTTTAATGTATATTTTACAAGTTTCGAAATAAACATATTCATTCAATATAAATTTTTCCTAATGTTGGTTAAGTAACTTCCCCTACAAAAGTGTTTAAAGTGGGTGTAGAAAAGGATTCAAGAAAAACAAAGTTTATCCCTTAACTTGAACAAATTTAATTTACTACTTTACTTTTCTTATAACACTGTAGTATAATATTATTTTTTGGCAAAGGTTTTCGATTAGATCGATAGTAATAAATTCAATTAAAAGTGTCAAGAACATTTTATTTCAACACAAAAAAAAAAAAAAGAAAAAAAAAAATTGTTCTTAAAAAATATAGAAATTGAACAAAAACAAATAAATTGTCGTAAAAGTTTTACAAAAACTAAAGAAACCTATAAAGAAAAGGTTAAATTAAAAATAAAATTTTATCATTGTCAATGCTTTTACAAAAATTTTGAAAAATGGGAATAGAACGAAAACAATTATTTTAAAAAAAGATTAAATATTTTGAACATGTTCAAGTTAGATGCACATTGTTATCAAAGGTTTTAAAACGGGAAGAGAGAAAAAATGTTTTCTCCTTTTAAAAATAAATAAATTTTCTTTAAAGAAGGACAATTTTCTAAAATTTAAGGTTTTTATGCGTCTTAATTAAATTAACAGTTTATTTTTTCCAGTATTGTAAGTTTCAACTCTTTTTCTCATCGCAAAAGTATTTTTTGTTTTTTTTCCTTAATTTGCCGAAACAAAAGTTCTATGCATTTGAATAATGAATATTTATTTTAAATGAAGCCAGCACTCAAGGGATGACTCCTAATCATGCAGTACATTGTGTTGGCCTAGGAAAATAGCGGGGAAGGGGAAAAGGGTGTGGACCTTTGATATAAACTTACTAATAATTTTGATTTTCTAACGTGTTTACCCTTAATTGCATTCTGATGGAAATTTCCGTCTTAAATATTTTTGAAAGAAAAAGAACAGTAATGTACAAAACTTTTGTAAAAATCGGTTTCTGCTGAAATATTTCCGCATTATATTATACCCGTTGGAGTAAGGTTTTACATATTTATAATGTAATATTTTTTAATATGTTTTCTTTAATATTGTGTGTGAATTTTATCAGTTATTTATTTCACAAAAATAGAAAAAAAACTGGAAATTAGAGGTTCAGGCTACTTCTGCTCTACTCCAATAGTTTAAATGTCCGAGAGGATAGCGATATTATATCTAAAACAGAAATTCTCGGAAAGTAGCTCAAACACTTTTGAATTCCATGTCTATGTAAAGATGATACCAACTGCAACACCACAGTCCATTTTAGAAACATCAGTGTTGTCAGTAGTATCAAAGATCTCTTATGGAATTCATTTAATGCAATAAGTCTCACTCAACAAAGGTTGTGTGTCTTTAAGTCTTTAAGGAAAGAACATTTGTGAGGCTATAGTGAACTCATACTAGCGTAATTTTGAAGACAACCACAAAAAATAAAACACTGCTAATTGAATAAATAAGTGGAAAATGTCCACGTGCAGTTAGTCTCCATTTAGCTATTGTCTTGATTGCCATTTCGTGTCTGCTTAAAAGATTTGTCAGGAGACTTTCCACATTAGAGTTTTACCGCAAAGTGTCACGTTTAGATGTGCTTTCCTTTTTATACTTCGAGTATGAAATTTTCCTTTATAGTTCGAGTATGTCGAGAATTCAACTCTGCCCTTCACTATTCCTATGGATATTTCTCGTATATTTTTTTTTAAATAAAGTTACGATCAGAACAATATAATCCGTTTGATTTTATATTATTAAAAATAAAGATGGTGACAAATTATCATCGCTTCATTTATCTTAGTAAGGCAGTGGAATATATTATTAATATAAAATAACTGGCTTTATTAAAAAGAAAATATTATGAAGTTATTGTTTAAATCAGAGTTCAAATTTTTCCATTTATGAATACTCAAAAACTAACATTTATGAATATTATCAAGAATGCTATTTTTAAAAATTTTTATTTTTCTTCACGCACATGAACGAGCAGCATTTTTTTTCTAAGCGTCCATATATGAAGAGTAAAGAAATTTTTTTATTTTCTTCATGCACATAAAAGAGCAGCACAAATTTATTTTCTTAAAATCACACGCGATCGTGTGCATTCATTTTTTTTCTAAGCGTCCATATATGAAGAGTAAAGAATTTTTTTTATTTTCTTCATGCACATAAATGAGCAGCACAAATTTTTTTCTCCCGCGAACGTTCATATTTTTCTAAGCAAAATTGTTTCATGACGCCTGCCTGTCGCGAACTCACAATACAACAATTACATAAAAAAATCCCATATAGAAGAGTATTGTTGTTGTATATACATACATACGTACAATTGTAAATTTGAATTTGCACTTGAAAAGCAAAGCGAGTATACGTGAGCGAGTAAGTGTGTGAAAAAAATATTCATGCTCATAAAAGAGTATTTGTCAAAATTGTAATTTTTCATAAATGAATATGCTCATAAAAGAGTATTCGTCAAAATTGTAATTTTTCATAAATGAATATGGGTCAAAAAAGAAAAAAAAAAGTAATATTCACACATGAAGAAGAGCAAAGCAAAATATTTTCTGTTTTCTCATACATGAAAAAGAGCAAAGCAAAATATTTTCTGTTTTTACAAACATATGTGAGGAGAAAAAAATAAAAACTAAATGCACACGTCCACTCATAAGTGAAAAGTGAGTGAACGATTTGGTACTCTGGTTTAAATACAATTTCTACCATGTGGCCGCCATGGCTGCCACATAGAAAGCGCAATCTGGAAACCCAATTGTCAACAACTTTTCGCAGCATTTTCGGCCGTATTTCGCCGGTATCTCTTTGAAAGTTGATTTTCAGGTGTTTAATTGTTTGGTTAATCGACGTAGACAACTGAGTTAATATAATTCCAAAGAAAATAATCCAATGAGGTTAAATCACATGATCTTGGTGGCCAATTAGCTCGGCCATTACCTGAGATTATTCTTTCATCAAAAGTTTCTTTGATTAAATAAATTGTAGCGCCAGCTGTGTGGCATGTGTCTCCTTCCTGTTGAAACCACATATCAGCAAGATTCATGCCACGTAATTGAGGTATGAAAAAATTTCGAATCATGTTCCTATAACGTTCACCATTGACAGACAGGCCAATGAAATGAGCGTGTCGAATCTTCTTAGTCCAAATGTAACAATTCTGCTTATTTACGTACCCCTTCAACCAGATATGGGCTTCATCGGAAAATAAGATTTTAAATGGAAATTTAACATCGACATCAATAGAATAGAACAATTAATATGATTAAAATCGTCACCAATTTGCATGCGTTGCTGTGGTGTAAGTCGACTAATATTGACTAATATTCAAAACAAGCTTAACAAAAACCAACTATCAGCTGTTAAGTGGGTGGTCCAATAAAGCAGTGATGCCTACTTAAAGTTGTGACATTCTATAAAAAACATGCATAATTGTTGTTACTGTTATTTTTTTTTTATTTCATTATTTAATCTTCTTGGTTTTAGGATTATGAATAATTATTAAATAAATGAAACGAAAATTAATATACATTTCGCAGACTGTACTTCTGCGTTTAATTATTATTTTTTATTTAATGTGCTGGAGGCCCGAAGTTCCAGCCTTTTTTTTAACTATTTGTTTTGCGAATATTCTGAATGAAATGTTAATTAAATATCCAACATTCTAATGACTTTGTGATACAAATAAGGGCGATAGAAAAAAAATTTATTTTATTTTAACGTTCGCTTTAACAACTCAGAGAGAAATACAATTTAGAAAAGACTTAATGATAACGAAAGATTTAAGATATTTTATTGAATAGAAATATCGTTAACTGGCTGTTAGGAATTTATAACCAAAAAATTGTTTTTAAAATTTCGGGTGAATTACATTACTTAGGCTAAATTACTAAATGCTATGCATTGTATATGAATTTTTATTTTTGTGAAAAGGACAGTACAGTATGACAACAGAACATATATTTTGTTTTCTTATATTATTAAACGCTTTAGGAATGAGAAAAATTGCTTTGATTTGATTATTCAAAGGCCAGTGTTATACCTTCATCCTTGAGTGATCAACAGCAATTACCCCATCGTTGCATGTTGATTGCGGTGAGTGCCTTCGCTAAGTAGGTTTTTAGCTGTTATCTGCTACTTCCCAATAGGTGGCGCTTTTCTAATGATCATTCGTTTTTCGTTGTCAAGAGTTAAGGTGGAATAGAGTGGAATGTCAGGGAGCAGTTACTCTGTAGATGGGACTTCTTATTTTTAAATTATAATTTTGAAAAACCCGCAAACTAACTTTTTAATTTTGCACCTTTGCTGGGATTAGAACGTGGGCCGTTTCAGTTTTTCTACGAGCGCTCTAACCACTACACCATTCAAGAATAATGAAACAAAGTTTTAACTTTTTTTATATTTGTATTTAGGTGTAGAATGTCCCTGAATTATACAATATTATAAAAAACAATTAGAATATAAGAAATTATTTAATTAAATTGATCTTAGTTTCGTATGTACTTTTTTAACAAATTTATTTAATTGTGGTTAAAAACTTTCACTTTACATAATAGTTATTATATTTCATAATAAATATAAATTGCTCATATTACAAAAAAAAAAAAAAATTTAAATTGCCAAAACCACATCTTAACTCGATATCAAAGTCATATTCCTACCAGTGATTTAAGAAATATTGTTCAACAAATAAATTGTTTAAATTACATTCAAACATAATGCATTCAATAATATAGAAATATGGTTATGACAATAAAAATTGTATTAGTAAATTTTAAATATTATTTAAAAACTTTTTATGGATATGCATAATACATACACAATATAAACAAATTTCTCAAAATGTTTAGATTGCTTTTATTTTTATTATTTCAACAATAAAAAAAATATATATTTTAGTAGTAAAACTACAAAACATCCATCTTTGTGTAAACAAAAATATGTTTTTATTCTAAAATACAATATATATCTGTGTAAGTAAAAAAATTGTAAAAACATAAATACTATAACAACGAAAAGTTATATGTGGATGCAGATAAATATGCTCTAACCCTAAATTTTGTAGTGGTTGCTATGAGTGTAAAACTGGTATTGTGGGTTAAGTTGCTGAAATTTCATTATACATTAAAAGACTGTACACGAAATCTTCATCGAAAATTATTTGGAAATTACTCCTAAAGTTATTTTCGAAACCAGTTATGCAAAATATTATTATACGATAAGTTGTGTTGTATTTAGTTAAAGTTATGCGAGTGTTCAAAGTAATAATCACATATAAATGATTAACAATACCCAACATATCAAATGGCTTGAGAATAATATTATAGTAAGCTTACCAACACAAGCCTTAAGTTTGAAAAACATTTTAGAATTTGTTGAAAAAGATTATCGTAACAATTGTAGAAAAAGCAAAACGGAACCCTTATGGTAATGTTATATGTTCAAGCTTACTAAAAGCTTAACTTTTCAATTGTAGAATAAGCTTACAAAAATAATATTATATTAATTTTTGTATAAAAAAGCTTATTCGTCTCAATATTACATAACATTTTTAGCATAATAGTATAATAAACATAATAAAAACATCAATATATTGTTTTATTACAATTAAAGAAAAATTCTTTAATATTATTTATTACACAAAAAATACAATAAATATTTATTAACTTTCAATATATTTTTTTACGCACTTCACTCACAAATTTCAAACTAAATAAAAATACAAAACGTTTTGACATTTAATGCATAGCACATTCGATTTATTTGTGGAAATCCCCTAAATTAAATTGTGGATGGTTAAAAAACGTTTGTAAATTCAAATGTTATATATAATATTATAAATTAATCTAAGAAATGCTTGTATTTTACTGTTTTTGTAAGCTTATTCTCAAGTTGCATTATAGAAGGATTGCTTTATGGTATGTTGGGTAGGATCACAAAGTTAGCATAAAGCTAAAATCATTTAAAGCGGTGGTATTGACAAAGAGAGTCATACAAAATTACACTGACAGATGAGATTGGTTTTTTAAATTATGTTATTTTTTAAAACTTGAATAAAATTAGTAAAAATTTTCGTTTCAAAAACATTGAAGTATTAAATTAAAACTAATTTTAAAAGTTATTCACAAAACTAAATATTTGTAAATGCTATAAACAAATTAAAGCATAGTTATAAGTTTATGTTACTAATTATCTTATCTTTTCAATGTCTGACCAACAAGTTTAGCTCTCTTGAAAACTAATAAAACATTAATACTTACATACCCAATTTTTGTCTCACACACATACTAGGTTTATACGTCCGACTTATTTGCAAACAAGAGTAAAAAATGTTGCCATATAATTGTTTTATTGCAACTTACTAACTCACGATAACAAGTCGTGAATAACGACTTTATTTGCAAATAAAAGTGTAAACTCTTGCCACTTGTTTACATTTTACATGTTTTTACTGTTTTCAATCTGGTAGGCTTATATAAATATGGCGGAAAAGAAATATAAAAACATAAAATATTGAACTTAAAGCATAAATTAAAAAAAAAAGTATTCTGTAAAAAAAGTTTAAATATTAAAATAAAAAAATTTTCATATTAAATATTTTTTCACACATTATTGTAAACAATGTTATAATTTTTTGGTGTTACCATACAATTTACTGACAGCGAATTTGTTTCCAAGTACTTTTACATATAAACAGTGAGTTAAGTATATTGCAAATAACTTTATTTGCAAATAGGACGTGCGTATAAACGTAGTAACAAATTTTTGTTATAATTGTGTTTGTCGTTTAGCATGATATAAACAAAGCGTATGGATTTCTTTTTATGATAGATTTTTTAAATTGCAAATTTGTTTACAACTCATTAAGTTTATGATAGGAAAATAAAATAAAAACGGATTTCCAGGAATTCTAAAAGTGATATCTGTTAATACAGTAAAATAAATTAAAATAAATATTAACATAATAAGAATTAACTATACAGGTAGTTTTGGTACAGTTCAAGAATTTGTTTGGCAGGATTTTTATTCATTTGGGCAATCCTGGTTGCAATATTGACGAAGAGAATAAGAAAAACTAAACAAATATCCGAATTCGATATCTAAGTAATATGGGTGAAGACCACTGATTTAGAGTTATAAATTTAATGTTATAAAGTAACTATGTGCCGAAGAATTGTGAGGATTAAGTGCTTCCTCACGATACAATACAGAAAATTATACTATTAAATATTCTAAAAAAATTTCAGGAAGTATGAACTCTGTGAAATAATACTTACAGTTAAATATGAAATTGAATCAAACCACACCTCTAAATGTTTCCATTATAATCTCTATTGTTAAATTTTTTACTTACTACAGGGAGAACATATCACTAAAACTCTTATCTATAATACGATTTTTTGCTGTTATTAGTGCCTTTATCAGTTTGCCAGGTAGCAGTTTTTCTACAGGGAGGAGGAGGTCGTGGTACAGTTTATAGAGTCGTGCACAGAAAGGCAAGCGACCGAGGTTCAAATCCCAGCGAAGGAGAAAAAAATAAAAAAAAAAAAAATTTGCGTTCTATTCCAACAAAAACGAATGATCAGGAGTAACGGTCCCCCCCCCCCTCCAAGAAATCCATCTTCAAGAAACTGCTCCCTGACATTTCCAGTCTATTTCACCAAAAACGAATGATCAGGAGTACAGCGACGTCACCTTCTGTGAAGATAACAGCTAACCTACTGCAGACGCTCGCCACTCACATTCAACATCCACCGACAGATGAGGCAATTGCTGTTGATCATTCAAGGGTGAAGGTATAATAAGGCTTTTGAGTTGTCAAATTGACTGCAACTTCTCTCATCAACAGAAAAGGCGCATAATAACAAAATTAAATAAAATCTATCTATGTATCTTCAAATTCCAATACAATGCACTGCATGAGTAGGGGGTTACCCTGAGTATAGGTCTTAAAAAAATATGTAATATTGAAATGAATTCTATTGCAGAAACTGACTGGAATTTATTTACTGACTTTTTTTTACCTAAAAAGGGTCAAACAGATGTTGTGTGCCCACTTTAAAAATATATATGCATCACATGTTTTAAATTTATTTATTTACATGTGTGTGTATGCTTTAACCACTATAAACAACTACCTGCTTACCAACATTTCATTCATTCGCTTTTGGTAACTGTTTTTAATAAATGCCATATCCAGCAAATTGACAACAACCACCATGCCAATGAAACCACTTGTCTTTTCATACTAAATTGTGGGAGTTAGGAGAGTAAATCTTTTTGTTATTTGCATTATATTTCCGCCAAAACCAAATTGTTTATGTTTTCTGTACAAGTGTTACTACGAGTAAATTAACATGTTATTTTATTATAGTCAGTTTAGTTTTTGTTATTATTATTTTTAAGTTATTATTATTCTAAATATTGAAGCTTGCTGTTGCTACTAGCATTATAGGTATGTACTTAGATGTATATACACTTCACTAAAGTGCATGTAATATAACATGTATATTATTTTTGTATGCTCTCTTTATATGTATATTAAAGAGCCCTCAATGTAATCAAAGTCATTGGTGTATAAGGTTTTTGATATAATTATTATAAATATTTTGTTTTATAATAAAAAAATTATATATATATATCAAACATTCCTATATTGCAAATAATTTACTAATTACTCATAAAAATAAATAAAAAGTTAAGGTTTATATTTTGTTAAGAGAGTTTTAAAAATATCATATAACATGACTTTATATCACAATTAAAATAGGGTTAACCTCAGTCAAATTTACCCTTTATTTTATTATTTTTCTAATGTATATATAACCTTAGCTTTTGGTTTTATCTGTTTTTGTAATTTTATAATGGCTGGCGTAGGAGGTTTTAATAAATGCAGTCAACTTTTTGTTTTTTTTTTGTTATAATATTTTCCTTGTTGGCGGTTAATGTTTTAAAATTTTTCAAATATACTACACTGTAGTTTCAGTGCAAGCGTATTAACTGTTGTACGGCCTAATGGGTACTTTTCAATACATACTTGAGAAAAACCATAAACCAGATGGGGGATTGCTGTTGACACTTAAAGCGTATTTTTGAGAGAAGGAACCTCAAAATTTTATCGTAAGCCAAGCTTTTATAAATCGTAGTAGTCTAGTAGATATGTATTAGGTTGGCTTGCTAAGATTAAACCTAAGAGTTCAAAGCTCCGTTTTGATATCTTTAAAGGAAGAAATATGAAAAAATATTTCTTTCGGCAACAATCTCTTTTATCAGTTTTCTGGGAAAAGCTCTGAAAGTAACTCAGTACCATGAATATGCTTCTCTAGTCTGTCATTCGCATTCGATGTTAAAATGTAGGTGCGATTACTTATGGATAAAAATAGACGCATACAAAATGGATGCTGCGAAAAGCAATCGATAATTATGTATATAACAGTTACATATAGAAAAATTATATATATACAGGCATGTTCTGAAAATCACGTGATTTCAAATCACATGTAAGTTTAAAATCACGCAAGAAATTCTTAGGTGTTCTGAAAATCACGAGCTTTTTTGTTTTTAGAAGTGTTTTTCATTGTTCTAAACCACAAACTTTAAGCTCTTTTGTGTCGTTTATAGAGCTGCCAGATTCATTGCTGGCATTTGCATTAAAATCGCACATTTATATTTCAAAAATTAACCAATCTATGTAAACTATTTTACATTATATTAATTTTTATGAACAAATTTTATAAATTTTAGTTTTTAATAATTAATTTAATTGACAAATTTGGTCAAATTATACATAAAATAAAATAACATGTTGTAAATCTGGCAACTCCAAAAATCGTTTTGAAAAATAAAAGCAAATTGTGAAAAATGTAAACAAATCAAAAAATTTTATGAAAATTGTAATGTGTTTTAAAATCTGCAAATTTTAGAATTTTTCTGCATGAAATTATAATTTTTTTTTTGTAAAAATAAATAAAGAACAAATGATGTTATAAGTTTGTTTTACTTTTTTCGCCCAATTGTAAGTAAAATAGTGTTTAAAAAGGCAAGTGATTTAATATCGACAAGAATTTACCTGGCGATTTCAAATCACAAAATTTCAAAAAATTTTGTGCTCAGAACACCTTTTTCGTGATTTGAAATCACTCCTACAAAAAGTGATTTTCAGAACATACCTGATAATAATAAAATCATTTAGTGATTTCAGTTCAAAAGACACTACCACTGGAACATAATTAAAGCACAAAAAATTGTTGTTTTGATTGCACAACTGCCAAAAACCGACACTATTATACATTGGTTGCACTTTTACTTGTGAAATTAGAAGCAGAAATTTTTGTTTCATACTATTTACTTATATTTCTTTAAAGATGTCAGAACTGGGCTTTGAGCCTGGACTTTTCGTCTCAAGGTACCTTTACACTATTCTAGATGTCTAAAGATTTTCAACGGAGTTTGTCAAAATAAAACCTAATGATATTTGGTCGGATTATCAAAAAATCAAACGTAATCTATCGGTTTAAATTTTTACAACTGGTTATTTCAAAACTGGCAATACTTATGTCATTCGATTACTCCGAAAAATTTAATATATCATCTGCCCGGATACTCAGGGGTAAACTCATGAATTTTTTTTTTGCAAATTTTTGTGAGCGCCTTATGTCAATGAGACAAGTTGCTGTCAGTTTATCACTAAAAGGCCAGTGTTATAACTTTAACCTTGAAATGGTCACCAGTAATTGCCCCATCTGTTGATGCTAACTGTGTTTATTGTGAAGTGGTGAGGATCTTTTCTAAGTTGAATGATCAACAGTAACTGCCCAATCTGTATATGTGTGGTGAGCGTCTTTACTAAGTAGGATTGCTGTTATCTTCCCAGAAGGTGGCGCTGTACTCCTGATCATTCGTTACTGATAGAATAAATTGAAAATGTCAGGGAGAGATTTTTCTTGAAGATGGACTTATTTTAAACTATAATTTTGGAAAAACCGTGAATTTTATTTTTTATATTATTTTCTTCCCTGAGATTTGAAACTAGGTCGTATGAGTTTCTGTGCGAGAGCTCTTACCACAATACCAACAAAACAAATACAATTGGGTGAAATTTTTACGAAAATGAAAAAAATCTTCTCCTCGTATGAAGATCATTTTCATGTTGGTGGGTACGTTAATGAGCAGCATTGCTGTATTTAGATTGAAATTTTACTTAGTTTTTCAAGTTTGGCGATAAATTGTTTTATTTTTTTATTTATTTACTCAAGTTTTATTACATAATATTATCTCATTCAAACGATATTTCTAATCTTATATTTTTAATGTGGCAAAATCTACATTTATAAACGTGACAATGTATTCTATTACACATATACCTTATATTAAACTTTTTATTTACATATTTCATGTAGGAGTAGTCAATCACGTCAGCGTTGGGTTAGTAAATGTATATGTTTATATAAATATATATATATGTAAATATACTATATTTATTTACTCTCTAAAAATAATATTTTATTTGTTAAATATAGAGTGTAGAACAATTAGTTGAAGCGGCATAATTTATAGTGTTCATTCATAACATGATTTAATTGCTCTTTTAATTTTTTTGTTTTTTGTTAGTTTTTTTGTTTTTTTAAAGTAAAGTATGTTTTATGCGTACACATATAAAATGATGTATTGTAATTAGTTTTAAAAATATTTATTATTATTTCACAATCAAAAAGTTGTTTTTCATTTTTTTTTTTGCTAATGGCAGTCACATTAACCTAAATAGTTGGAAAATAGTTTTCAATGCATTATTATGAATATTAAAAAAAATAAAAAAAAAAATATTTTTAATACATGACAATTTATGAAAGACAAATTTTTATAATAAATATTAAAACTAAAATGTTTGTTTTTAATTTGAAATCAATTTTAATTGTTATATATGTATATGTATGTAAATTTTATTGTATATGACTTATTAAAATTTTAAATTATTATTAATCATTGGTATTAAAATATGTACATTTAGCTGATGAAATTTTTTATTTATCAAATTCTATGTATATAAAAAATATACAATAAAAAAAAATATATGGGCAATTTCAAAAATTTTCAACATTTGTTGAAACTGAGTTCAGATGCTTATTATTTCTCCAGTTTTTCGAATTGACCAAAACGGTCAATAGGGAATGGTAGGCCACACTAGAAAACTGGGAAATTCAAAATTTCAGACCATCAGTTCTTTATTTTTAAAAGTTATGGGCACTCAAATATCGAAAAACTCAAAAAAGGCTTGAAATTTACAAGAGTTTCTTCATATTTCATCACTTTTCTAGTTTTAGTTTTAAACTTCCGATACTCACTGATATAAAATAAAGTCACTAGACTTTGTAGATATTTACACTATAAAAGTTATGCCAATACTACTATTTGGGAAAAAGTTGTACAGCGGTTCATTTTTGAAACCAAAATTTTCCAATTTTTTAATTTTCGCAGTTTTTTCTATAGCGTTTTTGCGCCGTTCAAGAAAATTGCATTTCGTCAACAGTATTTATTAGATGGTGTAATTTGCCAAAATTAGCGCCATATCACGTCGGTGTCAGGCTGTTAGTTGCTGAGAACGATGAGCTCAAACTTTTATAGAATTGGCGTAAATTTGTCAAAAATTACAGTTTTTCGCGCCTGACATTTGCAATCTTATTTAAAACTGGTTTATGTATTGCGTGATCTAAACTTCTTAGTAAATGGCACCTCAACGTCAAGAAGGCGTTAAAATATTTTGAAACGCAAAAATTTTATAAAGAAAATAAAACTTTTGCGAAATTTCATGATTTTGTTTCGCGTTTTTTTTAGTTAATCAGTGGTTTAAAATCAATGTCAAGTATTGGAAATGAAGTGCGGGGGTGAACTAAAGATCATATATTAATACGGTAGAATTCGGTCCATATTCACCGGGTACAGCGGAATTTTTCTTCAAACACATTTTGCTTTGTGACATCTGCAGTTGTGTATAGATTCCGCCGTGATTGACACCAAATGAAAGGTTTTTTTAAGCTTGATAATAAAACCGAATAGGTATTAAAAAATTTTCATGATTTTAAATTTTGCAGATCAAAAAAAAATCCTAACCTCAAAAATAATTCTTATATAATTTTTTTTATTTTTTAAATTTGCAAGTCAAAGCATTGTTTTTCTGTAAATTAGTTATGCGTTATATAAACACATTTTATAACAATCGGTGAAACATTCATATTTTTGCAAAAATTAGCGTTTTTTAATGTTAAGGAATTTTAATTATAATTGATATTTTGTTATGTATTTTATCAGTGCATTGATGAATTTGGACTGCACTGATGAATTTGAAATGAGTTTCATACATCCATATAACATTTATTAAAATAAACCAATAACTTTAAATTTTTTTTAAAGAAATTTTAACTTAAAACCTCCATAACTTTCGCGCCGTTTGCAATAAATGATTAACGCGAACTGTTTTGGTATGCTAAAATATCACCCTTCACGTGACCAAAGCGTCATTCGTGTCATCCAAAAAAAATATTGGAAAAAAAAAAATATCAAAATTTCGAAAATTTTTTAAATTACCCATATATATAATGTACATATTTAAAGCTAAACAAAAACATAATTGAAATTCCTACAACTTGGAATGTTTGAAATAATGAATTTATGTATAAAAATTATTTATTATTTATGATATTTAAACGTATCGAGAAATCAATACAATCTGATAAATCGTTATGTTTACGAATTATTATATTAAAGAAGACAGCAATTGTTTAACTACATATGTACTTACTATGTAAATATGTATGTATATGCACATAATGCAACGAACAAAGAACTGTAATGATGAGTATAACGATAGAGAACATTCAGTTTAAGAAAGTGTAGTAACAATAAAAAAAGAACGTACATACCTATACATACATAACATAATTGTAGACAACAACCCTCATTCAGTGTTACGGCTTCGCTTCTCCAGAACTCATATTGTGTGTACTAATTTTTATACATGAGTAGCGGGACCTACAGTTTAAAGTCGACCCAAAACTGCAGATTTGGTGAGCTTTTTCATGTCATTTAGTTACTTTTAGAACTTTTGCCGGAAGACTGATAAGAGATAATCGTTGAAAGAAATATTTTTTCATATGTATGCGAACGTACAAAACTGTCGAGTTTTAGGCGAAGGCAATCTACAGAAAATCGAAAAGCATTCAATGCAGCGTCCATATTAGGGTGGGTCAATTTTTTTGCCAACTAAGCGTATAGCAAAATCGTAATCTACGAGAAATTCTAAGAACTTTTCCCAAAGAAACCATGGTTCTAAAATCAAAATCGAGCTTCCGGTTTTTTAGGAGAAAATTTGGTGTTCAGTTCATCCGAAAATAATGCTATTTTTTTGGAAGTATTCATTGCAATTGGTGAATAGTTTACCTGTAGCGCTGGAAGAGGGCTTATTTTAAAGGAAATTATCTCAGCTTTCTATATCTGTCCTCATTTATAAAAAATTGTTTACCCAAATAATGGTTTTGGAGGTTTATGTCACAATAATAATAGTTTTAGGTTTTTAACAGTTTTACTATTATTATTTTCACATAAACCTCAAAAACCATTATTTGGGTAAACAATTTTCTATAAATGAGGACAGATATAGAAAGCTGAGATAATTTCCTTTAAAATAAGCCCTCTTCCAGCGTTACAGGTCAACTATTCATCAATTGCAATGAATACTTCCAAAAAAATAGCATTATTTTCGGATGACCTGAACACCAAATTTTCTCGTAAAAAACCGGAAGCTCGATTTTGATTTTAGAACCATGGTTTCTTTGGGAAAAGTTCTTAGAATTTCTCGTAGATTACGATCTTGCTATACGCTTTGTCATGTTTTTCGGTCCCGAACAAATTGACCCACCCTAGTCCATATAATATATGTATATATTGTGGGGATTTTAAGATACCTATTTTATACATAGGTCAATATTGGCCAGGCCATGACTGTTAACGACAAGATTTTTAAGTAGATGATTAATATGTTCTTTTGGCCTAATTAGAGAGATATGTGGTTTCAACAAGGTGGCGCTGCACAGCTCATGTGACATTGATATTCTGTACGATCGATTTGAAAGAGTGTTTCCCTTATGCGGAGATGAGGTAACATGGCCGCCGAGATCATGCCATTTGACCCCTATAAACTTTTTTGTTGTAAATATTTATTTTTATATTTATTGCCACACCAGATGTGGCAATTGCAGTTGATGGCAGTGAAGGCCCTTAAGAGATCTAGTTGACATAAATTTGACTCATTCGTAAAGCGCTTAATATGAAATAAAACTTTATATATCATTACAGAAATTTCAGTCCAATTCACAGCCTGAATAGGAGTTAACACCCCAAAATAATGCAAAATAATTTGTGTTTGACCCACATAAGCCGTTGCGGATAATTTAACGTTGCTACATTTTCTATATATTTAATACAAAAAATTAGTTAAAATCTGTTGTTTGTATCTTAATTTCAAGATAGAATTTTAAGATGAACTGATGTAATAAAGATATATTTGGTTATATTATACTTGAGTAACATGAAAATATTAACTCCAAATTTTAAAAACATTACTTTTTAAAGAAATCAAATAACAACCTACTCTTAAAAGTTCAACGCATTTCGATTCCCCTTTCACTTCTAAAATCACATTTAAGATCAGACTAGTTTCGACTACTTTTTATGAAACAAGGTATTATCTTGACTTAAAATATGTCAAAAATATATGTTAAAATACGCAGAATAGGTATTTATGTTGAAATATTTGAATAAAACTAAAAAAAAGCACAGCAAAGTATTGACAGTATTCGGATTTCCAAATTTACTGAAAATAAACCCAAAAGTAGCCTTTGGGCTCTGGTTGGCTGTAATTCTTTTCTTACTTGGGTGAGTTTAGTTTGGTCCTTTAATGGTATAATGGCATGTCTATCTACTACTACTTTGTACAATTAATAATCTAGAACTAAGTGATTTCTATATTCCTTTTTGTTTAGTACTAAGTCTAAAAAATAAGATGTTTGTGAATAAGCGACTCATTCTCATAACAACTTTCATCGTGTTTCATTTATTTAACTTGAACCTTTAACAATGGTATCAAAGCGGCACTTTTTGCTAAATGCAGTTGATCAAGTTTTAGCCACTTGACCTACATACGTACCATTCTTTGGGCTTTACAGGAATTTAAAAAATATTGTTGATGAAGTTCGATAAATACATTTTGTTTGTTTTTTTTTTTTTTGGGTAAACTCACACTTATAATTCTCAATTCGTATATAAAATTTTAGTATTAATGCGTGCAGTTAAAGTAAAACATTTTAAGTAAACCAGAATATTGGCCATACAGACAAGTTTATATCCATATTATTAAGCAGTGAATTTGTAGACATAGATTATTATTTATTTTTCTCAGTCAGATATTATAAATTACAGCGTCTTTATATGTATCACTTTTTTTTTGCCTTCAAACTTCTACTTGTTCCATTCGAAAGGTTTGTGGCAGAGGTCATTATAAATTTTTTAATAATAATTTCTATTTATAGAAATAAATACTATTGGATATAAGACGTAACCAAAGTCAGTATACGTAGAAATAAACCCAACAATTTCTCGAGTAAGAAAGCTTAATTGTTACCGAGACTGTAGAAACTTGATTTGACTTTTTAAATAACCGATTATTATTTTGATATTAATGAGATTTTAGTATAAATACCGGGTCTTGTTTGTATAAACTCTGTAAACAAAACAAAAACAAAAAATTGTCAATTAAACTGCTATTTGGCATCATTTTAAATACCCAATTAAATTTTAAGTTAATATACTTAATTAAGTTTTTAATGAAACACATAATATAAATTTTTGTTAGTTTATTTTCATCTCTTAGTTAAAACAATTAATAATTTAATTGTATCGAATAAAATTTAATTTTTTTGTATTATTTAGAAAAACTTGAAATTACTGTTTTATTAATTGATATTATAAATATTGTTTGTAAGAGTAAAATCCAGTTAATACGTTTACTGGTAGTAGAAACCTAATACAGACTTCTTAATTGAACCCGTTTTACTATTTTTTAAGTATAAGTGAAAATAGTTGTATATCTAAATTTTTAATAATTTAGCAAATAATTTTTTATATTCTATTGTCTTATGTCCTATTGTATAAATATTTTACTTATGTTAACAGATTTATTCCAATTAAGAAATTTTTAAATTTTTGCTGCTTTAATTTTTTTTTCTTTTTGGTACAGAAACGTAGCTTCAAAGAATATTATTTGATGTATTTCACTTTTTTTTAATGCGCTTTCTATACCTTGAGATTTAATTATACGATGTGGCATCTTGTTGATATGAAACTTTGCTTTCGACCAACATTGCAAGCAATTTATTTTTTTATTTATTTTTCTTGTTTTAAAACAGAAATTGATTGAATTTTCAAACCCTAAAAGTATCAATATGTTTAACAAATAAATACTTGTACACAAGTTCACTTCGTATTTGGCAAACATGTGTAGAACAAATGTACCGCTAAAGTAGATTTAAAAACTGTTGGTCGATTAGTTTGTCTGCTACAGTTTGGTGGGAACTGAAAAAGTTTTCTGCTTGAGAAATAAAATGTTTTACATTTTTTTTCTTTTTGTATATAATTTTTGTTATAAAATTTAAATTCATTTTCATAACAATAAAAGTGTACTCAAATTTGGATATATACATATCGTCGCAAGAATTAAAGAACGCTGTAACTGACAAAAATCGAAAATACGTTTTTTCATAATTTTTATCAGAAAAAAAATACGAGTCGATTGGTCCTGGATTTCAGATTTCTACGATGAAAATAAATTCACTTACGTCGTCTGCGTTTTGAAAAATACCAGTGTCTTTGTTCTACTTTGATACAGGTTTTTTGGCTCCGGTGAACATTTAAAGCTTTGTCAGTTACAGTATTCTTTAAGTCCATTGATGTTATATTTTTGGTTTATATTAGGATTTTTTGTCATGATTGCTTAACATTGCAAAGCATTGAACATGAATTCTGTTTATAAAAGGGTATATAGAAATACAAAAATTTAACGAAACTTAAAAAAAATATAATATTACACATCAGAACTGTAAATGAATGATTCAGTCCGTAAGATAATTCTTATTTACTGTTTCTCAACTGTCTTTCTGACATGGCAGACCCTGCTGAAGAGCCATTGCTTTCCGCTAGTCTATGCAGTTGAGTTCTTGTTGTGTAAACATTTACACCACGACAAGATAATTATCCCACCTAGAAGGATCGCCAATAATAACGGTAATTTTAAAAGAATACCAATCCAAAAAAAAAGTTAAAAAATAAAACTAAAACGAAGTTCGGTTTAAAATGAGGTACAAAAAGGTATCTTATAAAACTAACTAACAATGAACACCACTTAAGGTACAGAATCACATCACCAAATAAATATAGAATACCTCGTGCTAGTAAAAGTAGTTGCATCAATAACTTTCTTTACATCTTTTTTTGGAGGAAGAGATACATAAGGTCTTTGTCCAAAGTATATTTGGACAAAACATTTTATTTACTTTTATTATAAAATCATTACAAAATCGTTTAAATTGTATGGAGATTAAAATACATATTTTGTAAATTAAAATAATGAATTTTCAAATTTAACGTATAAATCATAATTTTGTACCGTATTATCATGAATTATAAGTTAACGAAAAATGGAATAAGTTTGGAATTCGTTGTGCTCTCTGTAGCAGTTTTAGATTGTCTTTTTTTATTACAAATTATAATCAAAAACTTTTTTTTATACACATAATCTTAGTAGTTCAGTTGCTGTTCAACTATTCTAAAATTAACATCTATATATAAAATTACATCTCATCTCTATAAAATAAATAAATTAAAGTTCTGAAGTATATTCAAATTTTGAATATCAACCCGTTAATTGGAAACAGGAAGAGCATGTATGTATTACCTCTAAATTCTCTACAGCTCCTTGAACCTACATACATATTTAAGTAAATATATTTACACCCTATATTTTCCCCTAATTATAAATTTCTATTGGTTATACACACCAATACAGTCTTCTTATTTCATCATACCTTTAAGATTTCGGTGATTAGCTCTGCCGTCTCATGTGATAAAATTATGACGAAACAATATTAAATGAGGAGACACAAATCCATGACGGCATGCATTTGTTAAAGAAATGGAAGAATATAATTTAATAGAAGAATTTTATTAAATGTCGGAAGCAAGAGTTGTTTTTTTTTTTTTTTTTGTTTTGATAATTTGTTTTTACTAAGCCCTGTACTCAGACTATAAATCCCTCCTATGCATTATACTGGAATTTGGAAAACGATAGAGGTTTTTTCTTTTATTATGCACCATACGATTAAGACAAACCTCTGTCATGTCAATTGATCATTCAAAGGCCAGTGCTTAAACCTTCACTCCTGAATGACCAACAGCAATTGCATCATCTGTCGTTAGGTGTTTTTGTAGTGAGAGGCTTCTCTACATTATTAGTAGTTATTGTCTTAAATAGTTTTCTAGTGTGTAGATAAGGCAATCGCATAGGCAGATAAGAACTCATGTAACTAAAACTATAGAAGGTAGGTAGATCAAATGGCTAGTTAATCAAAAACGTGATCAACTATAATTAGCACAAAATGACGTTTTGAAACCATTGCAGGACCAAACTAAAATTACCTAAAATAGGAAAAGAATTACAGCCAACCAGCAGCCTAATTCTGTAAGTCGCTAAAGCTAAATTTCCATCGCTAAAAATGCATAAAATTAATTTAGCGATTTTTGGCAACATATTCAATTCTGTAACTTTTAATGCTAAATTTGGCATACCGTTAAAACTGAATTCGCCGCAATTTGAGAGTGTATTTCTCTCATCGCTAAAATCCATTATTTTGTATTCTCTAACGTTAAATAAGCTTCAACGTCTCCAAAAATTGTAAAATTTTAGCTACGAAAATTTTTAGGTGCCAAAAGGTAAGCTAAATATAAATTTTGTTTTAATTGATGTTTTGTTATGTATTTAAATATATATTTTTTAACTTTTGCAGAATAATGGAAGACACAACTAAAAGCGTGACAAAAGAGCAAAAAAACATGCTTATTCAGTATTTGAAGGATCATAGAAAATGTGCACATGACAGTTAAAAAATAATAATAACAATTTCTTTTACGTAAATATATTAATTTTTTTTAGATTTGTAAATTCAACAGGAGCAAAAAGCCTTGCTGAGCAATAGGAGCATTTAGCCGAGAAGCTTAACTTATTGGGAGGTGCATTCATAAGTGGAGAGGATTGGAGAGTACTTGGACAAATATGCGGTAAGTTATAGTACAAAACTTTTATGTTTAAGCATTTTATTACATTTTTTTTTCATTTAACAGAATCAAGGCAAAACAAAAGTTCCAAGAGCATAAAAGCTCTTTAGAGTGAAGTGGCATAAATGGCCCTCAAAATTTAAAGTTAACTGAAATGGATGATCGCATAATTGCCATCATGAGAAAGGAATCTTTGGTGGGACAAGCAGAAGTCGGCGAACCTCTGGTAGGTTTTTACCAAATTTGTTTTATTAATTTTTGAATAAATAAATTTTTTATTGTGTAGAGAGACGCAGAGCTTACAGCAAATGTTTCTTTAACATCAGAATTTAATGATTCCACTCCATTTTGCTCTAATGGAACCGTAAGAAGACTTTACAATATTTATTAATTTAACGGTGTTTCGATTTTCTTAAAATTAGATAAATTATTAAAACCTTAAGTTATTTTATAAGAATTATATTCAAAACTAATACTATACAATTTTTATAAAACAATTTCATACTTTCTTATTTTTTGAACTTGTAGGGAAAACAACACTCGGCATTTACCCAAAAGTAAATAAATTCTTTGTAGTGTTACCATCTTTCAACAAATAAAAAAATTCACACTTGTAGTGGCGAAATGCCTCACATAGATTATATTTTTAAATATCATTTATATATACATATGCATATGCATGTTGCAAAACTATAATAAAATTTAGATAAATATTTTAAAAATATCATTAAAAATTCACGTTTGAATACAAAATATATTACAAAAAAAATTAAAAATCAATTTAGAGAAAAAAAAAATTTTAAACATAGGCAACTCTAATAAGAAATAACAATCAGAGAAGAGAATAGTATAGTGATAGCAAATAAGCTACGGCGAAAAACTTATATTTTGGCTAAGCTGTTAGACTTCCAGAATACAAATTGAGAGACATTGCTAAAATATTTGCGGTAAATTTATTTTAGCGTTTTAGCATTTTAGCGTAAGCTTTAGCTAAGAGAATTACAGAATTAGGCTGCAGAGCTGTCTATAAAGTGGAGTAAAGCAAACAGGTCTAAGTTCGCACATTGCTCCAATATATCGAAAAAGGGCACCCCAAAAACCTCAAACGTCTGACAGACAGACCTGGGAAATTACAAAGAAAATGATTTACAGTCTCCCTTTCAGAAATATTCCCGCAACTCCTGAAGTGCGAATTAAAAGGCAGGCCCAACCAGTGACCCGTATACACCGCTATAAGTCTGGACAAGGGCTAATAAGAAATCACCAAGATTTCCAGAGTCCTGCACTGGTTGTACTGAGGCCAAAGTCTCCTAGAAATGGCACAACAAGTGATGGAATTCCATCTGTTCTCTGCTTTCCCAATGAAAAACTTTGATATCCTCTCTTTAATAAGAGTCATAGAGCAGTGGATATCTGAGCAGGAAGCAACAGACTCCTCTCCGGCAGAGGTGCTCCTAGCAAGCCCATCCACCTTCTCATTTCCCATGATATCCCTATGACCCGAAACTCAGACCAAGGACATGCTGCAAGCATTCTCAAGGAGTTTCAGCTCTTCTTTACAACGAAGAACTAGGAAAGAGTTTCCCATGAGCGACGCCTGGGCTCTGATAGAGCCCAATGCATCTTTCTCTCAGTATCATCAAAGCTTATATATTAGCAAATACCTCGGCTTGAAAAACAATGACGTGTCCGGCAGTCTAAAAGACTTCCAATTTGGCAGACTCGGACAAATCACCAACCCCATGCCGGATTTCATCTTAGAGCCATTTCTAAAACACCAGAACCCATATAAATCTCGATGCCAAATTCTTAACTACTAGGAAGATAATTATACCTTTTCAAGTTTTCTAATAATATTTAATGTATACAATATATACAAAAAAGAAAAAAAATAAGCCTCAATAATGTTAACTAATTAACCAAAAATATTACCAATTTAAATACCATTTTTGTGTGCTTCAGTGCAACAAATACACAAACAACAAACAACAATTTTGTTTAAGTAAATACGACTAGGCAGTGTTTGAAATGATACTGAAAAAAAATTATTTTTTTTATTTTTGTTTAATTGAAGTTTGCCACAAACTCATAGTACATAGGAGGAGTTGTTAAAATTTTTTTTTATTTTATTTTTATTCTTTTTTACAACACATTTATACTTTTAGGCAAATTTAAAACACGTACATATGTCTGTTTATATAAGTGGAAGACATCATAAAATATTATCTGTCTTAAGGCATTTTTGTTAAGTCGTTTGTTTAAATAAAATTCATATTTAAAGATTGAATAGATTTAAATTAATATATTGAGTACTTTAGAAATTCTAGATATATAAAAACTTTAATCTTACCATAAAATGTTTCCTCAGTTTCATTAAAAAAATGTACTGCTCTTTTGAAACTATACTGCTCATCTACAGAATGTTATGTGGAAAAAACATGTATATGTATATTGACTTTAAACAGGCATGTGTGTTCATATGAATGAAAGGTGATGGTAATTGAAGTTTGACTGAGATCAATAATATTTTACCAAAGCAACAGCAATATTGTATAAAATTTCTTTTTAGTCCACTTCAAAGATTCATGCATGATATGAAACTTAATTGGTTTCCTTAACAAATAGGTTCGACGAAAATTTTACAAGCAGTTTTACACATTCTGCTCTTCGAAAAGGAAAAAAAAAAACAATTTTATTCAAAAATTTTACTTAGAAATAAAAAAATATATCTAAGAAAAAAGAAAAATATATCTTCTATTATAATTAATAAAAAAAAGAAATCAAGTATATATAAAAGTATATAATACTGAAATTATTTTAGAATATACAAAGAACTACACTAATAGTTATATACTTACAACAAAAATTCTATTTCGTTTTAAAATTAAACAAGAACCTATATTTGTATTAGTTCCAACCCATTTACAACTTAATTTCCCAAGTGACATAGTGAGCTTAAAAGATATCCTATAAACAATTTTTTTATAGCTAATTTTAGGCCCAATATAACCAAAAAAGATAGCTTATATGTATAAGTTGCTACAATCGATTATGTTAGGTCGTGAATATTCTGTAATTCCATAGACCTAAAAATATTACTTTTCGTTATATTACTTTTATGACTATTTTCATTTTATCAGCCTTTAATGCGTTCCAAAATTGTTGGTTGTACGTACTACTTAACAAATAGTTGTGATAAATTTATTGTTGAATATATTCAAATATTTGTATTGAGTATTCATACATTTGTATCAGAGTTGGGTTTATTGCATTAGATTTAATTTTCCACTAAATTTAGTGGTAGTGGAAAAAATAGTGCATTATCGCCTATAATATTTAGTGGTAGTGGAAATTTAGTGCATTAAATAAAACCATTTTAGTGGTAGTGGAAATTTAATGCATTAAAAAAAACAAATTTAGTGGTAGTGGAAATTTATTGCATTAAATAAAAAAAATTTAGTGGTAGTGGAAATTTATTGCATTAAATAAAAAAAATTAGTGGTAGTGGAAATTTATTGCATTAAAAAAAAAAAATTTAGTGGTAGTGGAAATTTATTGCATTAAATAAAAAAAATTTAGTGGTAGTGGAAATTTATTGCATTAAAAAAAAAAAATTTAGTGGTAGTGGAAATTTATTGCATTAAATAAAAAAAATTTAGTGGTAGTGGAAATTTAGTGCATTAAAAAAAAAAAATTTAGTGGTAGTGGAAATTTAGTGCATTAAAAAAAACAAATTTAGTGGTAGTGGAAATTTATTGCATTAAATAAAAAAAATTTTGTGGTAGTGGAAATTTATTGCATTAAAAAAAACAAATTTAGTGGTAGTGGAAATTTATTGCATTAAATAAAAAAAATTTAGTGGTAGTGGAAATTTAGTGCATTAAAAAAAATTAATTTAGTGGTAATGGAAATTTAGTGCATTGAATAAAACAAATTTAGTGGTAGTGCAAATTTAGTGCACTAAATGAATCGATTTTAGTGGTAATGGAAATTTAGTGCACTACTTCTGAATGATTAGCGCCTGGCAATATTAGCAGTCCGCGCCATTAAAATCTTACCTATGGTGAACTGAATAATATATTACATTTGAAAGTACTAAAATTCTTATTAAAACAATAACAACAATTATTTACTTTATACAGGCGGACTCAGTAAATTAAGAAAATAACATTCACAACAATTTATTTTGACATTGACTTTAGCTATGTATGCATATAATAATATTATATCCATATATGAAGGTATATTAAAGCGATAGTGGAACTGAGGTAGTGGAACTAAATTTCCATTCCACTATAGTGCCAATGGAGTTATATTCCATTACCACTAATTATTCAAAATTAGTGCACTAAATTTCCACTACCACTAAAATCGATATATTTAATGCAATAAATTTCCATTGCCACTAAAATTTTTATATTTAATGCAATAAATTTCCACTACCACTAATTTTTTTTATTTAATGCAATAAATTTCCACTACCACTAAATTTTTTTATTTAATGCAATAAATTTCCACTACCACTAAATTTGTTTTTTTTAATGCATTAAATTTCCACTACCACTAAATTTTTTTTATTTAATGCAATAAATTTCCACTACCACTAAATTTGTTTTTTTTAATGCATTAAATTTCCACTACCACTAAATTTTTTTTATTTAATGCAATAAATTTCCACTACCACTAAATTTATTTTATTTAATGCACTAAATTTCCACTACCACTAAATTTGTTTTTTTTAATGCAATAAATTTCCACTACCACTAAAATGGTTTTATTTAGTGGTTAACTATTTCTATCTGCATTTAGTGGTGGCTGCAATATTGCTGCATTAATACTAAGTAGTTTAGTGGTAGTGGAAACTATAATGCATTATAAATTCAATGCAATAAACCCAACTCTGATTTGTATTGAGAAAGCAACACTTTCAAATTTTCCCTCATCAGTTATGGCTTTTCTATTCTACAATAAGTTCTGGAGAGTTTCCCAGAATTTATGCTTCCGGTACTTGGAAAAGCCTCGATAATAAAGTATCACCCCAAATTTCCAATTTAATTTGCCTACCAGCCAATCTCATAGCTTTATAAGCTTAAAATGTAACATTCTGTCTACCACGCGGGTCATGTGAAACCGAAGATAAATTAATTTTACTTGCATCAAATTTTTTTAATTTCATTTATATTTTTTTACTCTTTTTTATATACTGTGATACATATATTCACATATTACGAAAAAAAGCATCAAACAAATCTGCCTTTTTAAAAATCATGGCAAGCACTTTAAATATTTTTTAACAGTTTGATAACAGTTAATAACAACTACCGAATTCACAACATTTTGTATCGTTGTTTCATGTATTGAAAACAATTTTTATTTGTGAACACTTATTGTATGAATTTATTTTGTGTATTAAAATCAAAATCTATATAAATACCGATTTTGATGACGTTTCCTTTCTAATTATCGTCGTGATCCAACTTAGTTTTTTTTGATTTACCTAAAATCAGAAAAGGGCTCCATCGATTTTACAAATTTTTTTTCAAAATTTGCCACGCCTACTTTTTTATACTTATTTTCAAATACTGACTTTTGTATATCTTCTGAGCGGTTAAAGTTTCAGAATTGGGTCTGAATGACTCCATGGGCAAGGCAAATCATCAGTCCGACACCTCCCATACAAGTTAAATATTGATTTCTTTATACATACGTATCTTTAGAAGTGCTAAAGCTAAATTTTCAGAATTTTGTGTGATTGATTATGTAGTCATTAAAAATTATCTGTGCAAAAAGGGTGGGGAAGTAGACGTGGTAGCTTTCAGACAAACTAACTGTTGTGTTCAGTATATTTTGAAATCAGCAACAGTTAGAGTTTTTGAATTTGGTCTGAATGACTCTGTAGTCACTAAGTCAGTCAAAACATGTGGACAATTGATAGTGGTAGGTGTAGCGAAGCACACCGGGTTTAAGCTAGTTTTCAATCATTTAATTTGCTGCTGACAAAAACAATAATTTTGTGTGTTTACAACTTTTTAAAAACACATGAAATAAAGTGTATGAGTTGTATCAAATTGAAAATTACTTCCATCAAGCGAACAAATAATGTATTGCTGTACAATCAAACAACGAATATTATGACTGCAAGGGTTTTCTGAATTCTGCAAATCTATTATAATTTTATTTAATTTAATTTATTTTATTTTTTATTGTAACTTCTTTGAATCTGATGCTTTAATTTAAAATATCTTGAATCTTGTGACATATGTAGGTAAGACATTTCATGCTAATAAATAAATAGAAATAAATAAATATAGTTTTTTAATTGAAATAAAAAATCTTAAATCATTCGACTTTTTTATTAGCTTAATAAATGCAGTTTGGTTAAGTATGGTGAAATATATCATTTAAGTTTGTGCATCGCACAAACTGCAATTTATCAAAGCCTGAATATTAGCCATACAAATAACTTACTTGAGAATTTTTCTCTGCGTTAATATTACGGAAACAGCGTTTCACTGCATTTTTAACTACTTACAAATTTAGACTGTCTCATTTTTTTATATAACGGGTGCTTTTTTTAGGTGCATTGTTTTGAATCTCAACCAGAGTTTTCTTATAATGCAAATTTTTTTCTTCTGCACTACAAAAATTTTATCATCTAATTGGAAATAATGTTTGTATGTTTTTATTTACTGTGGAAAAACAAATCGAAAATTTTTACGTAGTTGCTTACAAAAAAAAAATCATAATTTAAGAGCATCACCAAACGTATAAGCAATATTTAAATTAATATTATTCATACGGTAAAGGTCCATGATAAAGTAAAATACCAAAAAAATTTGTTCTTTTAAATTTTGTATCAAAATCATTGAGTTCAGCGCTTAAATCTCACCAGTGAAAATTCTGTTACTTTTACAGAATCTGGACTCGCATTTTATGTAACCTATAATTATAATATATAAATTTTATGTAACCTATGTTTATTTTTATGTATATTCGAATAGATACATATTTTTGTATGTTAAAGTAGCTGAATAAGTGACACAATATATTTGTCTACTTGCCAATAGGTTTTAGTTCCAATGGTAAGAATGAAATGAAAAGTCAATAGTGTGCCAAAGATACATGCTTTGTTGTAAACATCAAATATAAGAAGCAAAATAAGAACTAAAGCTTAAGGTGAGCGCTACTACAGTGATTATTAAAAAATATTGTTCACTCCTTATAAATTATATAATAGATATCCTCTTGTTTTTTTCGTTTTGTATGGAAATAATATGCAATACAATAGTTTAATTGAACATATCACGAAAGATATGGTTTATAGGTATTTTGCACACTCTAAAACATTTTTAAATACAAAATAATAAGGACACCTTCTACATGACGGTTTGTTCATTTTAAAGTACATGATTTTATTTTCTCTATTATGAAATGGGGCATAGATATGTAAATATAATGCAAACTTTTCGATAATTTCACTTGGCTTTTGCTAGAATCAGATGTTGCTTTATTAAATTTAATAGTATTCTTTATGTTATGAGTACAAGTTTGCGTTAGAACATACTTAGGTTTCACAATAAGTCACAGAGCCACTAACATACATACATACATACATAATTGGCCATTACAACCCTGTATCAGGGTTACGGCCTAGCTTCTCGCAGCACCCATGTTATGCGTGTTAATTTCTATCCATCAGTACCGGGATCTACAGTTTTAAGTCGATTCCAAACGACAGACTTAAGAAGCCACTAACAAAAATATATTTTTTAAATTCATCATATATAAGACATTGCGTTATTAAAACAAATATAAAAAATTTGTTTGTTTTGACCTTAGTAGGGGTCATGGTATAGTATTCACAGCGCTCACACAGAAACCTCAAAGAACAAAGTTCAATCCCAACAAAGGGATATAATTATAAAAAAGAATTTAAAGTTTTTATATTTAAAAAATTGTTAAAAACAAAAAATATTTTTCGCCATATAGGCAAATACATTTAATATACATAATATATGAAATGTATTGCTTTGGGGATAAGCATGTCTCTATGGTCATTTCGTCTCTGCTTAAGAGACTCGTCAGGAGACTTTTTCCCAAAGGTGGTAACCAAAAATACAAATACTTATATTCAAGTAGTTATAAACTAAATGCGAATCACATTCAGTATATAAAACAAACAAAAGTATTTACAAAGCAATACATTTCTGTTTTTAAAAATTGAAATTCTATTTTTCCTGTTCACCACAGTCAGCCAACAATTAGTTAACACAAAAACCTGTAGCGAATATTGGAAAAACGAAAATATTTTTATTAAAAACAAAAAATATTTATTCTATTAATAGATGGGGAATTGCTGTTGATCTTTCAAGGGTGAAGGCATAACACTGGCCCTTGAGTGGGCAAATTGACAGAAACTTGACTCAAATAAAAAGCTCAAAATATTTAACAAAAATATTTGTAGACTTCCTTTCTTCAACTATTAAATAGTCTAACGCCAGGGAAACTTTTTTCACTAATAAAGTTCAAAATTGGACTGATCAAACCCACTGGGTAACATGTGGCCATAAGATAGCATATTACACAATAGATATTACTCCAACAATATTTTTTGCTTATCTTATTAATTGAAGTTCGTAAGGTCCTAAAAAATCACCCCTTACATACAGAATTGTCTTTGTTTTTTTAGCTGTCTACTGTCATATTTATTACTTTGGATAAATACCTACTGAGTGCACACAGTATAACTCATTTACATACATATATGTGTGTAGTATATTGTATCACTATAATGCTACCTAATAAGCTTTAATATCTACTTTTTAAACAACTTTTTTAAACATAAAATATTGTTGTACCTTAAGGCAGAGACGTATGCGGTGGTTTTTTCTTTTTTTAAACAGTACAAAATCAGATAAAAAACAAAATTTTATGTGCTGGAGGCCCGAAGTTCGAGCTGCAGGAAAGGGGAAGCAAACACATATCTAAGTCTTAAAAAAAAACTGCATAAAAGAAGTTAAAGAAATCGAATGTGTCAAAAAAGAGGCAAAGCTTTAAGTATTTATAAAATAATTAAAAACAATTATTATTGTAGAATTTTTTCACTTTTTCGGGCTTTATTTAATTTAACTGTTTGTGTTCTGTGTTGTGTATATGACAATCACAATCTTTAAAAATATATTTAAGAAATAAAAACTGAAAAATGTAAATTAAATAAGAAATAAAACAAATAATTGGAACGAAAAATGTAAACAAGTCGACATATCTATATAAATAAAAATCAATGTTGTTCGTTGGTCATAGCATCATTTGAGAAGGGCTGGACCGATTTTGACAACTTTTTCCTTCTAATGATCGTGCTCCGCCTGCTTTTACTCCCACTTTTTTAGATTTACCTAAAATCAGAAAACGGCTCCATCGAGTTGCCTAACTTTTCTGTCAAATGTGTGTATTAATCCATTTAAACTTTTCATCGAGAGAAAAATTTGCCAAGCCTACTTTTAAGCCCCCTTTGTTTCTATTAATCTCTAAATACTGATTTTTTTATATCCTTAGAACGGTTAAAGCTAAAGTTTCGGAATTGGGTCTGAATGACTTCAGAGGCAAGGCAAATTATCAGTCAGAAAGATTTTAATATTATATTATTATACTGGAAGCTCAAGTTTGTACATATTTACCAACAAAAGTATAAAATAGCCTAAGTTAAATACGTATTAAAACACTATTCGTGTAAACGGTAGACCCTAAAAGAATTATTCTCATATGTACACAACTATTCCATTTTTGACCGCTTGTAGTACATGGTCAATATTTTCTTATTAAGGTCAGCTGGATTACAAATTTGTTTCACAAAACAAATTTATTTACTCTACATATCATCATAAAATTATAGTGATGCTTTTCTGATCCAACCAAGATACCTTATTTGAGGGACAGTGCTTTTTCTAATTCGGTCCTATCGCTTAGAAGCACACTGAACTAAAGAGTGCTCTAACTAAAGAGTTTTAAAAGAAGCAGATAATCTGCCCTATTGTCTTTTTTTTATAAATTTAGAATAATATGGCCTCAAAGCTCAAAATTTTAATTGACAAAGCTTAGAATATCCAAAAATTTTTAATGTCTTTCATTAAGACTGTGGCATACTACTTGCTGACTTTTATACAAATCAAAATACGCTAAAAATTTTAATAAGTTTGGAAAAAATTTAAAGTTAACCTGGGTTTTGTTATATGTAAGACTGGATACCGCAATATCTTTAAATGTCTCCCATGCAAACCCAGACCTGACAAAGTATTCAAAAATTTATTCTTTAGTTTTTTTTTCCTTTATTTGAATATTTTTAAGTCTTTTTTGTAACAAGTGCTTGAAGGATGGTCGTTTTTGGATAATTTTTCTTTTTCTCTATTTATACTTTTTTTTTTTTGTTTTCTGCGTACAATCTCATGCCAGTGTCGGTATCGTTTATGCATTCATTGTAAGCAAGAATTGTTTTTTTAAGATTTGTTTTCTGTTTGTTTTTGTTTTCTTAAACAGCTTATTTTAGTATAACAATCATGGTTTTTATTTTTTGTTTTGTATCGCCTTTTCTAAATTTATTTGCATTTTATTAGTATAAACGTATACAAAAGATTTTTTTTTTTTGCATAAAATTTTCAAGTTTATTTGTTGTATTTCTTAAAAAAACTGCATATGCTTGGCAGTTAATAATACCTTTTTGTAAGCCTGAATTATTACATTGAATATGCTGCTAAAACTGCATGCCTGTTTAGGAAAACAACTACAAAAAGAAGATACAACAACACAAACAACTAAAAAACAAGAAACGGGATTTAGTTGTTACAACTACTATTCAATGAATACCGTACGCAAACAAAAAACACTTTAATACTTACTTTTGTATGCATACACATGTGTGTGTGTATACTTATAACTTTCAAAGACAGCTGGCAAAGAAACAAAATAGCAAAATTGTTTTTTTTTTTTTATTTTTATTTTGATATTTTGTTGGTTGTTATTTATCGTTCTATTGAAGAAACTGTGTGATTGCGCATATGGGACGCAGTAATACTGTATGTATATATGTACTTGACTACCTGTCGAGAATTTTGTGTACGTGTTCACGTCACCTATCAAATCCTAGGGATTTAATGTGTATATAACACAGAGAAGTAAAATAAAATAAAAAGTAGTGCAATATTCAGCATATAGACAAATATACAAATGAGCAGCAAAAATGTTATTGTAATAAAATATTTTTTTTTAATATATAAATAAAGTTATAATTTTATGGTTACTGGAACATTTTTATTTTAAATATAAATTTTATAATAAAGCTGCAGTCACATTAGTCAAATATTTGTCTATAAAACGTAACCACTATTTTTGGTTTGAAAATATAGTAGTTTATGCAAAAGTTCAGTTTTACTTAAATGTTTCTTTAAGTTTTTTAAAAATGAATAATAACAAAAAATAATATTTAAACACAGAATGTCCGCTGGTAAGGTATACATTAGGGGTGCAATCAAAATAAGGCCCTATAACCACGCTGTTTCCTCAGGTCATTTCGGAACAAAATGTTCTGCGTCGAAGCCGATTTCTAAAAGCCCTTTAAGTTTATTTTTTTTTTTAATTTTTTCACAGTTTTTTATTTTATAATTATTTAACTATTTACATTTCTTTATTTTATCACGATTAATTGAATTTATATAGAATATTATTCAATACATACAAACATAACTGGCCTTTACAACTCTGTGTCAGGATTACGGCCAAGCTTCTCGCGGCACCCATGTTGTGTGTGTAAATTTTTATCCATGAGTACCGAAACCTACAGTTTAATGTCGACTCCGAACAACAGACTTGAGATTATTCATGGCAATTAATTACTCTCAGAGCTTTTGCCAGAGGTAGTCGAAATATTTTTTTTTCATATTTCTTTTTTTTAAGATGTCGGAGTTGGGTGTCGAACCCAGGGCTCATGTCTTAGTAAGCCAATACACTAACCACTAGACCACGGCGACTACAATATTTAATGAAAAAACTTATAATTTATTTTTTATTTAATGAATTTATAAAGAAAACATTTAAATTTCCCAAACTTATTTGAATTTGACGCGGAACCCTTTTTAACGATATCGGAAATCTAAAGATACAGTCTATATTGTCTTTTTATGCACTATATGGCATAGGTAGGGACATTTTGATAATTTCAAAAATTGTAGAATAATTGTATCCTTAGTATACATACTTTGTTTATCATTTTAGATAAGGGCATGTATCTTATATTAATAAATATTTTATTTAATATCAACAATAATATCGAAAGCTTTTACTCTCCTTAATATTCTTCGGACAAAAACATACAATTGTTTGTCTTTAAAATTAATGTATTAAAACTTCTTGAGTATACGGTTAGAAATTTGCTTAACAACTCCTACATATTAACGATGTTAAAGCTTTTCTTAGTTATTCCCTCCGATTTTATTTCTAACTGCATTTGGTGATGTGAAATAACTCAACACAAAAATTGAGCACGTGCACTTTTTTCCAATTATTTGAATATAAAAAAATAACGATTTAGTATATTATTATCCTAATGCACTTATTTAAAATAATATGGAACATTCAAACACGTGGTCAATTGTTTGAGTGACTGTAAAATAGTTGTCACATCCTTTTGTTCAGATATTTGTTTAATGTAACCACAGATTAAGTGGGGTTTTTTTTAACTTCTTTAAATATAGTTTCCCTAATTTGTTTAATGTTTTCTAAAATATGTATTTTTTAATTTTTTTAAAACAATATCCATTAATTCTTAACATAATATACATAATACGAGTATATAGTTTTTAACAGGTTTACTTTAAATTGTATTCCGTCAATCTTTGTTTTAAAGTTTTAAATTCTATGTTCTCTGTACAAAATTTTTCCTTCCAAGCGATGTTTTTTATTTGGTAGTATATTGATCTTAATACTGTTAACGTCGCCATATAACTATGAACCACGCCCATTTCACAGCTCCTTGTTTTTTAATTCAGATACTTACTTATACCACTAACAATGTTTGCTTTACAAAAATCTTTTTTTGTAATATGTATTTACCTAAAATTTTATAAAATTTTTATCTACAGGTAAGGAAGCCATAAATTTTTTTATTACCAAAACCCCTTTTTATCTTAAATTATAATTAATCTGCTTTTAATCTATATACATAAAAATGAATGTCTGTCTGTCTGTTTGTTTGTGCGTTATAGGAAGGCTAAACACTTGGTCCGATCTTCCTTAAATTTTCACGACATGTTTCTGTGTCTCTGGAATAATAGGCTATATGAAAATTTGATTTGACAAAGGTGTGTGGCACCGCCCATAGAACTAAAAATTGAAAATCGTCCTATTTTGAGCATATTTTTTATCAACGGCGGCAGTTTTTGCTATATATGGTATTGGCATGAATAGAAATACGTACCAAAAGAAAAGTGGGCAGAGTACGCCCCTTTGTTTGTGATATATTGGAGGCTGGACCTATTAACCGATCTTAAATTTTGACAGCGTGCAGCTTTGGCTCAGGAATACTTATTACATGATATTATTTGTCGACCATGCACACTTCAGCACCTACTTCTTTACTACGTTTATTAACGGCTTTACCTCAAATTTAAAATACATTTTAATTAAAATAGGGGTAGCCCCATTCTCTTTCTCCCACAACTGCCTGCAAAATACAGAAATACCTTTAATTTTATTTTATAAGGAGCAGGGAGCGTAGCACACCGGGTTCAGCTAGTTTTATTTATTTTCAATATGTCTTTTGTAGATTTTGAGAAGAACATATCTTTCAAAGAGGTCTAATATCTTAATTTTACTATATATTTTAACATTTTAAAAATTTTTTCCTTACAAAATTTAAAACACTTTTATATATATTGGAATTTGTATAAAGATACATATCACGAATATCAACTTCATATTGTTATCGTCTTAAGTAAATTCATAAGAAATATAAACTTCTTCAAAAACTAAATCGTTTTAGTTCTTTTTATAATCACTTCAAATTATTTTTATTTGCACAAATCTAAACTTATATCTACCTCAACTTTATCAAAGTTTATTTTCTACTTTTCACCTTAATTTGTAAGGTTATAGGCAGACAACGTTAATATCAGGATTGCATGAGTGTGCATCTTTAGCAATCATCTGCATAATTACACTATTTAACATTTCATAGATAAACAAGTAAAATTTCTGTTGATTGTATTGTATATAATCATTAAAATTTTCTCATTATTCTCAACATTTAATCGACTGATTTTAAATATTGAAACATTTCACATGAGTTTATATTCCCACAAATCGCATAACAACCTGCCTTGAAGCAACATTACTTGTTCTCTCTACTTAGATTTGAAAGCCTATAAAATCCAATACAAATACGAGTATATAACGAACAAGATATTTATGTTGAACACTTTAAGAGGGGCCTTAATATTAAATGAGTTTTAGTGTTTTATTGCAGCAATTAAACGAAGGAAAAAACAATATTTTTATAACAATTTTACTATAAAATTTGGTTTAAAGTGTTGCTCCATCTCAATTTTTTGTGCTCAATATTCCCTTACATACTCGAAAATAAGAATTTCTTTAATTGTTCAAATATGTACACTTAAAGGCTCTAGAAAAGGCTTTTTTGCCCTGTATGGATTTCACAACATATGCATGTACACACGTAGATGCTGTGTTAAGTACAAGAAAATCTTAGAAATACATACACTTTTTTTTAGTTTACTTTTGTATATGTATTCTGTATGTGTATGTAAGTATTTGTTAACAGGCACATTCTAATTGTGTTTGCTTATGCCGGAAGTCATCCATAAGCCAATGTTCGTTATACTGACTCATATGCTGTTTCATGGTTTTGTATGTTTATTTCTGTAAATTTTAACATTCTGATGTGTAGGTGATGTATCAGTGCATATCAGTATATGTATGTATGTGTGTGATTTTACCTTTACCTTTATCTATAATATATATAGATTTTAATTTACAATTTTTAATTTTTTGCCATCTTTTGAATTTCAGAATTTAGAAAAAAGTTTTCTAAAGTCATCAATGAAGATGAACTTAAAGTATTACAGAACGAATTATTAATTTTCGTAAGAAGCTTATTTTATAGCATTAAAATTACATTTTTCGGATTGGGCTTAATCAGTATACTTGGGGTTTACTTTTTAAATATTAGGAAATTATAAAAACAGTTGCAATGATTACATTTTACTAGATTGTATTAATAAGTTTAGTTGACCTTATTATATTAATATATAAGCGTTTAATTAAGCTTTAGGTCTAATATATAATATAATTATATATAATTATTATCAGCTACGCAGAGAAGTAGCGAAATATCGAAAAAATAATTATATATTAGACCTAAAGCTTAATTAAACGCTTATACATTTTACTAGATACTAATAATTAATTTTGGAAAATTGAAAAGGTAACATAGATTTAGGAGTTGTGAATTAAATTTGTCATATCAATACCAAAATTTCATTAATTTTACTCGAATGCTATTTTTTAATGTTTTTATAAGAAAAATTATATTTTACTTGCCAATAGATAGTTCTATTATCTATTGTGCTCTTTCTTTAACACGTTGTTCTCGGCAAAATCTAGATTGGACGCTGACAACTTTGTAAATCCCTAATCAATATTTGCTCAAGTTAAAACATTACGTCCGTTCTTTAAGGCCAGATATTCATGTCTTTTTTTTTTTTGGCGTGTGAGGTAGGGTTTAAAATACATTCGCACTTACAGCTGATCATCACCAGCTGCTTCAAGTGGTGAATCCACTAAAACAATCCTTTTTTCGGAAAGGCCCAGAGCGATGTTCTCATAAGGACCATTTTCTACTCTCCCATATCTGGGGACGCCAAAATTGGAGCCAGTAGTAAGCTACCGGCTCGTCCTTCCATCTCATTTTGCTGAAAAATATTCAGATCTCTATTCTTTCTCCGGAGTATGTGCTCGGCGTATTTTCGTATGGATCTCTAAAGGTTCTCGAATTCAAGCATCTTATTCACTATGTTTTCGGAATTGAAATCCCCGACTTACTCCCGCAGGGCGTCTCTTTTATCCTGCCACTTAATGCAGCGGAAAAAGGTATATTCAGCATCGTAATCAAATGTCCCGCTGTATAATCTAATAATCTGAGAGGACCTGAGTCAAGAAGTAATTCTCCTCCCGGATATTCCTTCGTGTCCAACACGTTAATGTCTTTTGGATGCCAATTTTTAATAGTTTAGTTTCTTGCGCAAACCTCGATCCCTTACTTTTATTTTACTTTGTAGACAGCCCTAACTTCTGTCAAATTAATGATTAGGCAGAAATAGCACATACACGCTGACAAATTCTAAGCTAAGGAGAAATATTTGATATTTGATAAGGAAGCATACGAGTCAACTTTTGAATATTATTCGAAGGGAAATCTTTAATATTTTTGGCTGGTAAGGGTCTAGCTCGGATCGCCAATACTCAATACTTTGATTGAGCCATATTTACTTTCAGCTTTCAGGATTTTTTTCAACATACTTTAGAGAAGTAGTTTTTTTTTTAAGGCAAATCTCTCTTTTAGGTGCAGATATCGCCTTATCCAAGCTAGTTTTTTAGACCTAAAGTGTCGTGTCATGTTGTGTTAAAACCGTTTTGTACATTCAAGATAGCTTTGTGTGACAAGTCTGTCAAGTTATCATATGATATTAAACAGAAATTCAAAGTTTCGGAATATATGTTTTATCAAAGTAAAACCATTCGAAATTACATTCTCTTTGTTGAATATCGTAGAATATTTCGGCTGAAAGCTGCGCTTTAAGTCATAATTTTATATCTAAAAAGATTAATATTTTATACAGCATTAGGCAGAAGAATTATATGCATATCCGGTATTAAAATATTCATTATAGAATAGAAAAAATTTGGAATTTGTTCAAAACAGTTTTTAATTTTTATATAATTTTTTATTACTTTCTTTATAAGTTTTTGTAAAAAAACGAAAAATATAAAAAAAAACAGCGCATAATTCAAACCGCTCATTTAGGTTTAGTATAGGTATTTTAGCAACGGCTGTATATGAAGTATAAATGCTTTCAAAATACATTCAACATTTTTGCCTTCAATTAATTATTTCTAAGGCTAATATATTTATCGATCTTTTCGACAAACATGCATACATATACGACGAAAATGACGTTCGCGATGAACATGATCTTACGTTTTCTACTCTATTTGTCGACATGAAATTGTATCTTATTTTTGCTATTTGTATCGTTTATCAAGGAGTACTACTAACTTAACCTTTTCAAAGCAGTTATGTTGATCATAACCAGCATCGGCGATCTATTAGTTTTCCTCTTATACCTGTAATTAGATAGGATCTTATCGATAAAATCGGTGGCGCCTGTATGCAATAAAGAAAGATGCGATATTTTATAAATCAGAAAAGTAACTAAACATTCTCTGTAAGCAAACTTTTAGTTTTGTTAGAGCGCTCACACAAAAACTCAAACAGCCCAAGTTCAAATCCCAGAAAAGGTGAAAAACTAAACTAAGACAACATGCTATTAAATACTTTCGTACCTATTATGCTAATGCTGAACCATTAAGAAGAATATGTTAAAATTTTAACAAACTTTATCAATTCATTGATTCCTGCTTAAATTTAAATTCCCTCAAACGTAATATCATAGTTTTTCTGAAGAGATAAATTTTCTTTATATTTAATTGTAATTGAATTTTTTTTTTTGTTTAATTAATATTTATGTAAAATTAGTTCGTAGACTTTTATAAGAAATAAATAAAAAAATTAAAAAAAAATCCGCTCCCTGACATTCCGATCTATTCCTCCTTAACCATTGACAACAAAATACAAATAAACGGGAGAAAAGCGCCACCTATTGGGAAGTAGTAAATAACAGCTAACCCACTTAACGAATGCACTCACCATAATAAACATGCAACGATGGGGCAATTGCTGCTTATCATTCAAGTATAAAGGTATAACATTGGCTTTTGAATGATCAATTCACAGCACTTTTTCTCATTCCTAAGGCGCTTAATAATATAAAAACTTCCAGTAAACTGCAGGGCATTAGTAAAACTTTACTTCTGAGAATTAGTCTTAATCAAAAAAAAGAACAACGCAGACAACACTGGCTATTTTGTTATGATGTGAGCTAAATAAATAGTAATATTTAATTTAGACAAGGGTTACCGAGAATAAATAATTAAGTAAATACTTTTAATGTCCTTAACAGCATTCCAACTTTGATAAAACAAATTGCTTAATCTAAATTTTTACATCAAATTTTGTCTATCGTGATCTATTCGAGTGAAATGATATAATCATACGTATCATCTATAGATATAATCAGACGACTCTGCACCGTCATTTCCAAATCATCATCAAATCATTACGAATGAAATTGCAATAACCACGAATTCAAAGAATTTTAATTTTGCTAAAAATAAAAAAAAAAATAAAATTTTCCGTTGTAAATGTTTACTTGATTTATTGTGTACATTTTTATTATCAGTCATAGTTCTCTCTCTAAGTGTGTTCTAGAGCAAAGATATACAAATAAAATTTTCGTATATGGATTTCAGGACAGCAAAAAATTCGTATTAAATTCACATTCATAGGAATATGAATGACAAAACAGAGGAGATAATCTTACCGTTTAATGCGAAAATTTTAATACATCTAAAAATACATACTTATTTATCGTAATTTTAAATTCTTTATTACAGATTTTAAATGTTTACAACATATATGTATATGTGCTCTGAACTAACTGATGTATTCATTTAAAATACATTAAAAACTGTTTAAGAGCTTAGTTGGCAAGTACTACATGGAAATTTGTCAAAAAAGCCCTTATCAGATGTAAAATATTTCTTATGAATATACCAGTAAACATACTAAAAAAATTTAATTAATGAAATAAAGAAAAGCAATAAATGCAAATCAATCATAAAAAGTATTATAGTTTTCTACAGGGCTTATTTTTTGACAAGTATTACATAGAAAATTGTTAAATTAGTTTTTAATAAATATGTTTGATGTTTTATAAATACGGCTATAAAACTATACTCTAACTGCTAGCATCTAACTTAAGTTTTTGGACCACCATGGACAATGGACTTTATTTTCTTTCAGTAAAATTGCATTTCAAATAACATTGTTTTATTACCGAAGTATGCTCAACTCAGATGTTCATTTGTACTCTTCAATTTAAAGAATAAAATTCTTATTTGTGTTTTATATGAAAAACTTTAAAAAGCTTTTATTTTCTCTATTATCAATGTACTAGTTTTCATTTTGTCGGCGAAAAAGCTAAAGCTTATAGCTGAATATGTTTTAAAAATTATAAAAGCATTTTGAGTGGTGAAAAGTTTTAAGTATAAGAGATTTTAATAAATAAACCACCCCTCTATATATAATAAGTACGATTGTATGCAAGAGAGAAGAAATACTGGAAACAGTTATAGTCGCATATGTCTAGACATATAAATTAATGCTTTTGTTATTCCTAAACAAATGTTTCTACTTAGAAACATACATATGTATACTCGTACATATAATACAATTATAAATATTGCTACACACGCAATCATAAACGCATCATTTCACATTCATAATTGGATTTGGTTTTCATACTTTTATTTGTAATTACCAACAATTTCCTATTTCAATAATACAATAATCAGGAGTTTTTTTTTTTTGTTTTCTAATCATCATATTTTTCCAAAAAACAATTTCGCTACTTAATATATAACAGTTGCTGACGAATATATTTTTGGATAACAAAGAAAATAAAGAAAAAAAAAAAAAATAAATAAACAAGTTGAAAATATAATTACCGTCAATTGAAAAATATCTCGTTATAAAATTAAAACATTCATTTGCAATCACTTAACTAGTTGATAAATTATATCTGCAATATAAGACTGTGATTCATATGAAATTACTATACACACGTATGTATAGCAGTGATAGCATTGCAAAAACCACGCATATTTAAGTACAGCCAAATAAACTCTTTATTAAGGGAGGATGTAAGTTTATGTGTACCACACATAATTATATAGAATCATTAGAGCTATTACTATGCTTGCAGCTAAGGCATTTTAATGGTACACATCGTTCATATACGAGTATACTTATCTATTATTAAATATTTATTTGGCCTGTCAGAACAGTGCAGGAAATTGGAAATTTCTAATGAAGCAGCATTTGAAATAACAACTAAAGCGTTTGTATTTAAATTATAATAAAGGCTGTGTAGGATACAGCACGAATTGGTATTATATTGGGTATCCTGTCATAAGTTGATTTAAAAAGAGGTTTATTATACATTTTTATCTTGTTTGAATTTCTGCGAAGCTTAAAAGGAACTGTAGTATCAAGGTCCAATTTGATTAATTAAACAAGTAGACAAGAGGTTCCATTAAGTGTCCATAAAAGTTGTGGCAAGAAAGAAAGAGAGAGAGAGCAGTAGAAAATATGTTTTCTAACAATTCTAATGTTTGTATAAACTAATTTTTCTGAAGCGGCTTAATATAATCGCTTACAGAAGACGTTTGCACTCGAGGTAAAACGTTTGCCAGCAAGGAATTTTTAAGTATTCGGAAGTAAGAGAGAAAAGAAATTCATGCCTCAATTCGCAGAATTTTGTAATTGTTAAAACACTCTTGTGGAATGAGACAAAAATTTTTCTTTGTGTTGTACACCAAATCGGGTTTCTAGAGATTTCAAACTCAAATAAACTAAAACATCTCATCTCTCTTCACTGAATTTCGTTTAAGGGAACATATCAAATAACTTTTTGCTTTTACCTTACTTACCAGCAGTGATAGCTCCTTACAAACTATCCAATAAGTCTCTTGTCCTTAAATTAGAATATATTAATTCCGCATTAACACCAAGTATGTGTTTTTAAAACTACAAATAACTACACATTCAGCCGAGTGTCCACTAGCAAGTTACTTGCGGACATAGATGGGCATTTTTCAGTACCAGTACTTTTTCAGTATTTTCTTTTTTTACTGATTATTGAAAAGAAAAATCAGTATTCAGTAAATTTTATTGATTACTGAAAAGAAAAATCAGTATTCAGTAAATTTTACTTTTTACTGAAAAGAGAAATCAGTATACAGTAAAAAGTACTGATTACTGAAAAAAGAAATCAGTATTCAGTAAATTTTACTGATTACTGAAAAGAGAAATCAGTATTCAGTAAAAAGTACTGGTTACTGAAAAGAAAAATCAGTATTCAGTAAAAAGTACTGATTACTGAAAAGTGAAATCAGTATTCAGTAAAAAGTACTGATTTGTGTAAAAAAATTCAGTAAAGATTAAATGACTGATAGTAGATACTGTGTGTTTTAAAAATGATATGTACGCATTGATCACTTACATGAATAGTGGCATAACTGAAAAACTGAATTTCGAGGAATATTTCTTTTTTGTATGTTTTTACTTTTTTTAATTATGAAATGTGTTATTGGGTAAATAAAAACTGATTTATATAGCTGAGACTTCAAGTTCAAAAAATATACTGAAAAATGTAAAATAAAATAATTTTTTCAGTTCTTAATTTTTTTTCTATTCATGTAAGTGAGCAATGCGTACATATCATTTTTAAAACACAGAGTATCTACTATCAGTCATTTAATGTTTACTGAATTTTTTTACACAAATCAGTACTTTTTACTGAATACTGATTTCACTTTTCAGTAATCAGTACTTTTTACTGAATACTGATTTCTCTTTTCAGTAATCAGTAAAATTTACTGAATACTGATTTCTTTTTTCAGTAATCAGTACTTTTTACTGAATACTGATTTCTCTTTTCAGTAAACAGTAAAATTTACTGAATACTGGTTTTTCTTTCCAGTAAACAGTAAAATTTACTGTTTTTAATTCAGCTTCTGCTTGTCTTGTACGTGTTTAATATTCGTATTTAAGAAACCGAACAATTTCCTTGAGATCCTTTCTTCAGGGAGTATGAATACATTTTTCTAGTTAGTAATCCAATGCTTCATTTAATACTCTCCTTGACAGCATAAACTTTAACCATAATGACCTGTGAGTGAGCCGTAAATATTCTGTTCTAAATTAAATGAAAATCTTAACTGCATCTGGTTAATACCAATTCTATTTAAGTGTACATTGAACTTACAATTACCGGTTAAAAACCATTTTTAATTTTGAGAATTTTTCTCATTATTGTAAATGACAAGAAAAGCTTTACATATGAAATATATAATTTGCTATGACTATACACTTTTCTAAAAACACTTTGAATAGGGCAGCATGCTAAAAGTTTTTGAACTCCATCATCAATCTTTGTATACATGTCATTAGATAATCGAGTAACACATTGAATGGATGAGTCTGCCTTCTAACCCTCACTGTAGAAATTTCATTGTGAGTGTCCAGATCTAGAAATCAGACGTTTCAAGTCATTTGGGAAGCTTTTTTCAATAGCTTGGAGCAGTATGCCAGTCTGGACCTCCTCATTTTACTCCAAATTAGAGACAGTTCTCATTACTTGTTGTTACGTTTCTTTCTAGGATGAATTGATTTTGGTACAGCAATAATATCATAACGGCATTTTCTACTAATTGTAGTTGATTACGTTTTTTCCTTACTTATTCATACACTTAAAAACAGAAAAAATATAGTAATTACAAAATCTTGGCAATCATGTCTACCTTCTTAGAAAGTAGAGGCGGTATAAAAAAAAAGTCTCCTAAATAAAAATGAAAAAAGTCATCAACAATTAGGCCTTACTTTTAATATTGATTAACAGCACAAATATGGAAATGAAAGGAAGCCAAAAACGGAAAATAAAATAAAAAAAATAAAATCTCAGATAACACGTCTAAGCCAGATAAATTTGTTTTTATTTATATATAGAAAGCATTTGTTTATTGTTGCCCTTTAGCCATGAGAAATATTTAAAACACTACTATAATGAGCTTCACTCAAATTCAATCTTTTTATAGAAAAATTGTAGACAGTGAAGCCATATGATCGCACAACAAAAGATGTCTGCAAGACGGCTTAAATTTTATTAAATTATTTATTTATTTTGAATATGTGTCCAAATTACAAATGATCTGTTGATAGTTCAACAGGCATCACTTCTCTTTCTTAAAGAATTTCTTAAGTACGAACTACTAACAATAAAACCTCCACACATAAAACTGTAACACAGAACAAACTTCAATTGCATTAAAAAGTTTAATTCCAGTACATACCATAAATAAATTATAAAACTTTTAAACTGCCGAACTTTATAATATAATTTATGTGTAACGTTATTATGGTTTATGTGAAAACGTGAGAAAAACGTTTTGAAACTGCGAAAATAAATAAAAGCAGGATGAAGTTCTTGAAAAAATAAAGAAAATGAATAAATAAAAAATAGGAAATAAACATATAGGTACAGGTGCAAATAATATAACATATAACTTAATATTAAGAGCGTTTTAATACATAATTTTAAAAATTCAAATGATTTAAATGTTATTTTTTTCATACTGAAATAAAAAAAAATGTGTTTGTTTTTTATTTTTATTTAATTATTTTTGGTATTCCAAAGAAGCTCTTTTTTAACAAAATAATTACCTTTCAGGTCTTTGGATAACTTTTATCCTTTGGCAAACACTAATTAAATTATTTGATGACCATCGAAAATACGACTAAATAAGGTTGGGTTTATCAATGCAAAATTTATAGAAGTATGCAGTATGGTATTAACTGATTGATATAAAAAATAAATTGAAAAAAAAAAATTACTTTGTAACGAAATGTTTAAAAACGTATGCTGCCTATTCTGGTGTGTGGTGTTTCGCACATACTTCAATTAAATACATTTTCTCCACAAAATCACGCTCAAAAATTGTTTTTATCACCTGCTCCCCATTCATTCCATAAAAATTATATGTAGGTCTGCACAGACCTGGTTATGCCGTTTATGACAAAATATTCGGATCCACACTCGCCCTGATTTTTTGTTCATTATGTTTGGAGAAAGTTGTTCCAGGAAGTATTAAAGGATTTGTCTCTAACAAGAAAAACAAAAAATTTATACACGAATTTATATGCAAAAATTCTGCACAGACCTGCATATGCCTCCTAGAGTTAAAGATTTTCAATTTCAGATTGATGCACCGAAAAAAGTCCAAAAATTTCATACACATCACTAACATTTTTTCTTTTAAATTTATACACAAAATTAGTTTGTGTTGTATTCTATTTGTATTATTCATAAAGCATTAAACACATACACGACAGCAAGCAGCAGGCAGCAAGTTGTCAAAATTAGAATACACACGTTTATATGGAAAAGATTATTTTAACCCTGCTGTTAGGTTAGAAAAAACTTACGAATGTTAGGTTAATGGACCATTTGGTCCATACTTCAATATTCATACAAAATAACCATTTAATTTTATATTTGTATCTATTTTGGATCACTTGGCCCTAAATATTATTAAGTTAAGCATTACTCAACACTAGAGATGGGCGAGTGAGTGAATTTTGGCTCACGCTGACGCAAGAAATTTTATAATTTCTCACGAATTACTCGAATTTTTCTTTACTCACGCACTACTCACGTCAGCAAAATTAAAAAAACTCACTCTCACGCGTTATACTCGTGAATAACGCAAATCACGTGGCCACCGCAAATCTCTACTCAACACATCTAATGTAAATTTTATTGATGGAGAACTACTCAATGTAGAAAGTGACTCCGATATTTCAGATTCGGAATTTAATTATACTTCAGATTATAGCGAAACAAGTTCTTCTGAATCAGATACTGAACGGGAACCCGCAGCTAGCTCTGTTGGTCCGTTTTTTATTGCTAAAAACAAAATGCTTTGGAGTGCCATTACATTACCTCATCCTATTGGAGCTACGGCTGAGAATATTATCTCAACGCAGCCAGATGCATTGACATTCTGTCAGCTTTTTTATTGTTTTTTTGGCCTCCAATAGAGAGAATACTCATCGAAAATACTAATAAGTACGGCAGGGTCAAGTTTGGTGGCAAGTGGAAAGATATTGATGAAGACGCATTGCGCACTTATATTGCTGTGCTCATTCTTCAGGCGTATGTCGGTATGTATAATCTTGCTTTTTTATTTGAACAAAATTGTTGGCTAACATAAAATCTATTATTGAAAGTGAAAAAAGGATGATGTTCATGGTTTATTTGATGCAAAATTTGGTCGCCCCATTTTCAGAGCAATTATGTCTGAAGAAAAATTTCATACGATTACCATCCATTTCGATGATGTTTTGAGTCGACGGCAAATGCGTGGTTGCGATAAATTAGCTCTTATTCGTGAACTGTGCCACCGATGGGAACAACTTCTTCCAAAGTTTTATAATTGTTACGAAAATGTCACCATTGATGAGCAACTTATTGCATTAAGGGGGTGATGTACTTTTCTACAGTTTGTGCCATTAAAACCACCAAAATATGGTTTGAAATTTTGGTTCTCAGTCAGGTTACAACTATAACTTGGTAAGAAATGCACAGACTGAAAAGAACCAAGGACAACGCGTTATATTGGACTTAACAAAAGGCTTGAAAGGGCAAAATATAACAGGAAACAATTTTTTTTCTACTTTTGAGTTGGCAAAAAAACTTCTGGAAAGGAATTTTCCTCCGAAATTGCTAACTTTCAAAAAACTCCCTTTATACCATTCTATAAACGCAAAACAACTCGATGGCCAAACATTTTATTTGCAAACATAATTGATATTTCAGCATTGAATGCGTACATAATATTTTCTGAAATCGTCGATATATGGGTTCCAGCTGATCGGAATTACAGGAGACCAGATTTATTGCCCCAACTAGCACTTTCTCTGGCGAACGCATATATGATGAAACGGACTAGATTACCTCAAAAAGAGTTATCAGCACACTTATTTACTGAAATACTAAAACCATGCATAGTTCCCGTGGCTTCTTCAAATAATATTTCTAATTCAGAGGGCCGAAATCGTGAAATTTGTAGTTGTGTGTGTCTATGTGTGATATTAAATGCTTCATCTGCAGTAAGTTTATTTGCAAAACTAATAGAAAAAAAAATTTGCTTATTATGCAATGACAATTATTATAAAACCAACTAATATATATTAATTTTTTTTTAAATAAATGTAAAAAAATCAAAGAAAATAAATTATGGACCAAATGGTCCCTTAACCTAAGATTCGTAATTTTGTATTTTTCTCAGTCCTGTTTTAAGGCAGAACCTTGAATTTTTGTTTATAACATGGTTTTATGAAAAGACCACGTGAGCTAAAAAATTAAGTCACTATATGTCACCATTCAAAAATTACAAAGAAAACAATAAAAAATATGGACCAAGTGGTCCTAACCTAACAGCAGGGTTAAAGGCAGCACAGCAAAACCCCAGACAAAAACCTTTGCTGCTCCTGCCCAACTTAGAATAATTTCTATTTTTTGAGGCAGCAAAAACTAATTAGTGATGCTAATATAATATAAAATGTTAAATAAATACGACCTAAAAAATATTTTTTATTACAATTAAAAAAATTTATTTATTAATAAAGATAATAACAAACACTTTGAACATTACAAGGCGGTATTTATTTAATCAAGTTTAAGATTTTAAAGTTATGTTTGGTGATCCACAGGGATCAATATGCATTGTTGTTAAAAATGCTTGTATAGTATGATGCGAAATGCGATAAAGTAGCTGAATGTAAAACAAAGAACTAAATACGTTTTGATGCATCGAAATATCTTTGTGAACAGGAGATTTATTTTCAAATATCATTTTATTTATTTATTTATGTCTATGGATAATAGTTTCTTACAGACTAAAGTAAAATTTAGAAACAATATTTTATAATTACATAATGATTTAAATACAAAATAATTTTTCTCTTCAAGGAATCATTACTCTCAGAAAGATCAATTAAATGATAAAGATTATTAAACTTCAAACATAAGTATTTGACGAATATTCAGCCGTACCAATTGAGAAATACACATCATTTCAAAATTTAACGGGCAACATTGCCAAATAATTTGAGATGAGAGCAAAATTTTAATTTTTTTTTAAAGATTATGTGTAAAATTAGCGAGAAATATATTTTGTTAATGAGTTTTGTAAAGTTTTTATATACTAATAATATATAAAAAAATTAAAATAAAAAAAATATATTCACATATGTACATTTCAAACAAGCGATTTTATTTTTGCGATTTTGTATACTTGAAAGTGGTATCACTGAAATATTTTTTTCAACAACAAACACATGTTAATTATTTTATTTGTTTTTTTATTGTTTTGCTGCTGCTGCCTTCAAAATATTTATGTAGCCGATAGCATGGCAGCAAATAATGTCGGCTACATTTGCTGCTTACTGTCATGCTGCTTGCTGTTGTCTATATGTTTAATGCTTAAGAGTCAGATAAGAGTTAAACTAGCAATACTTGATATTAGAATAGGTAAATATATATTTGTGTAGAAAATCACACAAAGTTTAAATAACGTATATTTTTTGAAGGTTAAGAAACTTGGTAAACACAGCTGTTTGAATGACTCTACAACATGGCCAACTGGGAATGTATTGCTGAATTGATTATTGTAGAATAACTAATTTAACTTTCATTTGGGCCTCAGAATCTAAATGTATTTTAGTCTTTCAGCTCTTTTTTTAAAGCGCTTTTTTTAGAGCACTCGCACAAAAACTCCAAAGACCCAGGTTAAAATCCAAGGTAATGTAAAAAATGAAAAAGTTAGTTAAAATTATAACTCGAAAATAATAGGTTCTCTCCCTATGCTCCACCAAGGAGACCGCTTCCTGACATTCCACTCTATTTCACCTTAACCAATGTCAACAAAAAACGAATGATCAGAGAAAAACGCCACCTATTGGGAAGTAGCAGCTAAACCTACTTAGCAAAGACACACACCACACTATCGACATGCAACGATGAGGCAATTGCTGTTGATCATTCAAGGGTGAAGGTATAACACTGGCCTTTGAATGATCAATTCACAGCAATTTGTCTAATTCCTAAAGCGCTTAGTAGTAATATAAGAAAAACCAAATGTATGTGCTGTCATAAATGTACTGTCCTTTCCAAAAATTCTAATACAATGCACTGCATTTAGTATAGGTTTACCCCTGCGCATCGGTCTCAAATAAAAAAACAGCTGCACTTTTTATGCAACCCTTAAGAGTCCAGCTGCTATGCAGTGAGTTAAAATTATAACGATATTCATGCATTTTATATACAAAAATTTTTAAAGAGAGCTTATAGTAATTTGCATATCCAATATAACTCTAAATAACCCAACACCAAAGCTATATAAATAGTAAAAACTCTATTCTAATATCCAGCTCATTAAAATAAAAAAAAGTAGGCTGTTATAATTTTTTTTTATTTCGTATGACAGAAAAGTTGACTATGTTGTTCCGTACATGAATAAAAATGTTGATAGAAGAGTGTTGAAGATAGAAAAATTTTTGATACACATGTTTTTCACAACAAGAACAACTATTTCACATGAAATATTTTTATAAGTAATTTAACAGTTTTTCGTACGAAATTTTGAACAAAATACCAGGCTTAAAGTAAAAATATGTTAGATTGAATTCAAAAAAACTGAAGCGATTTGTTTTAAAAATTCAAAATCGCAACAATATATATAAAAAATAAAACAACGAAAATCAAATCACAGAAACGCAATAAGAAAAATTTTCTTGGACGAAAAATTGCATTTAAAGGCTGATTAGTAGCCTGTTTCCATAAGATGAATGGTTCAATCCTGCTGTTAGGTAAAAAAAAACTTTGGTATCTTAGGTATATGACCATTTTGGTCCACATTATTCTTTTTTTATAATAATTGCCTGTTACAATGTCGAAATATATATATGATGCACCCAGTTTGTCTTTGAAGTGTTTTAATAAGTTATCTTTCTTTCTGGGATTCCCCTTTGTAAGTTTACATATCATTCGCGGTAGCTAACTTCAGTTTATATTCAGTGTCTGACTTGTTTGCTTTACTAAAACAATGGAAAATCGGCGATTAAAATGTTTTGAGATGAGATGTAAAACTTAGATAATTTCTTTTTCAGAAGATGCTGTTACCATCTATCAAATGATTGTTTAAATCGTAAATCGTGTAAAACCGAAATCAAATCGACGGTCAAGTATTGTATTTTCCAATTTGATTGACATATCTCCGCTGAACGCGTTTATATTGTTTTGTGAAATTGATGGTTCGTGGCGGCCTATGGACAAAAATCGTAAGAGAGCAGAATTTTTGCGGCAGTTAGTTTTATCTTTAGCTCAAGACTACATAACAGAAAGATATAAGCTCCCTACAAATAAATTTTCTGCTGAGCTTTTTATCGAAAAAAGAACCTCGGCTTCTGATTGTAAAGCATCCTCAAGCGGTTTATTAAAAATAACAGCAAATAGAAAACGTTGAATCTGCAGCTGCTGCAAAACTAAGTGCGATAGAAAATGCACCATATTCAACAAATTTGTATATAAATTGCAACGAAAGATCATTTGCTTATCACGTAATTAGAACATTTAATGAAAAAATACATAATAATAAAGGACCAAAATGGTCTTAAACCCAAGATTCGTAATTTTTTATTTTTCTAGCTTCAATTTTATTATTTTTTGTTGAAAGTTTTTTAGGAGTAATAAAATAAAAAAATAGCAAACGTCTTAGGTTATTCAAAAACAAAAGAAAAATTGACAAAAATGGGTCAAACCTAACAGCAAGGTTAAGACGTTCGCCTTTTTATATGTGAAAGAAAGAAAAAAAAACGCTCAACATCTTAAACCACTCGACTTATGAAATCAGGCTGTTAGTAGTTTGATTTCAACAAGTAATAAAAAAAGAATTTCTATTTTTCTGGTACAAAATATGCGATTAAGTAGATATTTTAATTTCAATATGAAACTTAATATATTGTTATTGCCATAGTTGTTTAAATAAATGCAGGTTATGTGGTCTTCGATTTGTACACATCCACTTCACACTTTTTACAAAAATGCTAAAATTCTATCAAATGCACATTTAAGGGAAACTTAATGGTCGTTTTACTATTTTTATAGCCAGTCTTCTCTTTGTTATTTTGTAAACATACATACAAATGTGTATATGAGTGTGCGTAAATAACCGCTAAAGCTTGAGAACAATTTTAAAATTCTTTCTATTTTTTCTTCTCTTGCCACTACTGATTATTGCTGACGATGAAAATGCTGGCTTAGAATGATACGTGTGAATGGTGAAGTTTGTTGTTTTCTTTACTTTTCGTATATTTTATCATTTATTTTTTCCAGAGACGACAAAAATATAAAAGTTCAACTAAAAGTAGAATAAAGAAAAAATGTTACTGAATTTTCTTTTTTTTTCGCTTCTTTGTTCAAGTTGTATACATTTATTTGAGTTTGTTTTAAGTACACCTGCTGACAAATGGCATTACACAGTGTTTCACATCTATCATCGAAGACTTAAACGGGTCTCAGTCTGACAAATACTTGAAAACATATACATACATGTACAATATGTATGTATGTATACACATACATACACCCATTCACAAGTGTCTCTTCTGTACAACGCATACATCCATACATACATATGTAAATACTTTCATTTTAACTTAGAAATTGGCCAAAAGAGAGATCAAATAAAAGATAAAAGTATTATAAGAAAAGTTTCTTAAGGAATTTTATGTTGTTTTGCTTGAAATATTTTAAGTGTAAATAAAGTGTAAAATGCTTCCACAATTATTGTCGCTCCAAAATGTTGGATATGTGAGGTTTTATTGATTATTTTCTTTTTACAAATGGGGTATAGTTTATTGACCTTTAAAGTAATATTTGTAAAAAAAGAAATAAAAATAAAAAGAAATATTTCTTAGGGGATATAAATATCACAACTGCTTAATAGATAATAGTAAGATTTTTGTATTTAGTATTAATTTTTATTTACACACGAAAACGTACAATGAACTTGACAACCTCTATTGAAGTATTAAAATTAAAACGTCTCACTGTTTAAAGATGCCGTTGTGAACAACCGTAGTAAATAAATTGTTTGTTTATTTTTATATTTAGTTATTTCACACTACGTGAAATAAGTAAAACTAATTTTTTTTTTCTTGTTTTAAAATAATTTTGCTTAACATTTTAATTATGATAATTGCAATTATGTTTGTAAGTCATTTTAATGAATTAAAATATATGTAATATATATTTTTTTTTATTATTAAGGACGCCCCAAAGTGGTGTGGTTCCATATATTGAGCTTGAAAAAATTTAGTTTTTTTTTTTTATTTGAGACAAATACTTACTCAGACATAAACCCCTACTAATAATATATTTTTTATATTACTATTAAGCACCTTAGGAATGAGTCAAATTTGATACCATGAAATGAAAACATCCATGTTATTTTTCTATACATTGCAAAATATCAATGTAAGTTCACGATCCATGGGCAAAAGCATCTATGTATTTTTCAAGTTGGCCATTCGGAATCGACTTTAAACTATAGGTTCCGGTATTCATTTTTAAAAATTGACATATACAACATGAGTGCTGCGAGAGGCTACACTGTAACTCTGAAACAGGGTTACAATGGCCAATTATGTATGTATCTATTAATTTTAAAATCGTTTTGAGAAGATTTTAATGATTCTTTTATTAGACAATAGTGCCATCAAACAACATACTGACAACTTATGCACCACTGATGCAAAATAGAAAGGGGTACGTTGGAGTTCATCAATTATCTGATTGTCAAGGTTGAAAACGGGGGATAATTAAAAGTCAGGTCGACGAAACTGGAGGACATATTATACACTACGTTTGTTCGTCCGATTTTTTTTTTATTTGAGATCAATATTCAGGAGAAAACCCCTACTAAATACAGTGCATTTTCTTAGAATTTTTTTTTGAAAGAACAGTACATATACATATTTGTGGAATTTTGAAAATACGTCTTCTCTCGAAATAAGAAAATTTTCCAAGACTTTAATAGTAAATATAGAATTTCTTTGTCTTTCTTTTGCTCTTATCCCCGTATTTCTACGACCTTTGGAACGCAAAATTAAGATAATTTTTAAATTTAATCAAAAGAATTATGACAAAACGACATGTATTGTAGAAGATAATTTCTTTCTTTAAAATCTTAAAGTCTTAAATTAATTTTTTGTCGTTTTAAAGAAAACTATTGCTTCTAGAGAAAAAAAAAAGGTTGCATAATGTTCGTTAAGTATTTGTGTATAATATCCAAGTTCAAAATTTCTTTAATTTTCTAAGCAATAACTTCTGTTAGTCTTTTTAACTATTTTTTTGCTCTACTGAAAAGTTGTTGATTTAGAAAGAAGACGTTTTGTCAAATATCCACAGATATATATTTGTTTTTATATTATTCTTAAGAGCCTTATAAATGAGACATATTGCTGTGAATTGATCATTCAAAGGCCAGTGTTATACCTTCAGCCTCGAAAGATCAACCACTCGGTTGCCTCATCGCTGTATATTGAATCTATGGCGAGTGCCTTCGCTATGTAGGTTTAGCTGTTATCTGCTACTTTTCAATAGGTGGCGCTTTTCTCTTAATAATTCGATTTTTTTTGTTGACATTGATTAAGGTAGAACAGAAATGGAATGTCGGGAAGCAGTTTTTTTGTAGATGGTCGTTTGGGAGGGGGGAGAACCTCTTATTTGAAATTTATAATTTTAAAAACATAGCAAACTATCTTTTTCATTTTTTACCTTTGCTGGGATTTGAATTTCGGCTATTTGAGTTTTTGTTCGAACTCTCTAATTATATACCATAGTTATGAAATTTGACACACTTGTTTGGCTTGATGAAAGATAGTCAAATTGAAAATATGGAAAATTTCGCAACAAATTTAAAATTTTATAACAAAAGAAAAAAAGCTTTAACCATTATGAAATACTGTACGCTGATTATAATTAGCTTAAATTCTGACATCTTGAAAAAAAAAAAAGAAATATGCAAAAATTATTTCCTTTGGCGACTGCCTCTCAGCAGTCTTCTGGCAAAAGCTCTGAGAGTAACTGATTAGCATGAAAAGTCCTGGTACTCCTGGATAAAAATTAATACACACAACATGATTGCTGCGAATAGCTAATCCTTATCCCTGACGCAGGGTTGTAATAGCCAATTATGTATATATGTATGTATGTATGGTTAGTAATCATCAATCATAATCATTGATTACCTTAAACAACGTTAACGTTTCGGGCAAATATGGCCCACTTTATGGTAAGGACAAGCCAATTTCGAAAATATCCAATATCGAAAATGTATAAAAATTGTAAACAAAATTACAAATAGTTTGTATTTTTTTGTACATGACACTATTACATCATTCTGAATTTATAATTTTTTTTTTTTTAATTTTGAGCAAAGACACATACGCGGCTCATATATCCTGAATTCAAATTTAATTTGAAAATATTAACCTCTAACTAAAACTATGTTTATTGCTTTGTAAATGCAACTTGTTGCCATGAAAAAAAAATGGTTTCTCAAATCTGTATTTTATGTAATGACAGTTTTTCCACTCCTTTTAGATTTTTAATAATTAAAAATGTACTTCATCACTTTTCTTTTTATATAGGCTTGTTTCGTATAATTTTTCTAAAAAATATACTATTTTACACTTTGCTGCACTTTGTGTTTTATGCTTTAGAAAAATATTAAAAAATTTACGAATTTGAATTTCAAAGGTAGACGAAAGTTAAAGTAAAACCAAGTTTTTTGAAATAAACTTACTTGTAGAAATTTTATATTATATATGGGCATTTCCTCAAAATGGTAAACCAGGATCGAAAAAAAATATGTTGATAATCATAGCATTTTATTGCTTATAATTATAAAAAAGAGTCTATATTTTTATAATAAATTGGATTCTTATCATATCTCAGGTGTTTTATTTGAGAAAATTGGGCTAGAAACTGAAATATATAAAATTTCATTTTTAAACTACTTCTAAAGACATTTTTATATTTAATTATTTTACATGCAAAAACTGTATTATCTTTGCACTCTTTCTTCAAAATCTTTCTTTTACAAACAGTTAAGAAGGGAAATGTGTAGGGAGAAAAAAAAAGTTCGATTAACGGTAAATTTTTGCTTTGTTTCTTGTCTAGGTTTTAATCGTACGTTCGCGACCGAAAACATCATTTTATTGTTATTGCTTTGCATAAAACGTCAATAGGTGCAAAGACACACCACATTTTAATTAATTTCGGTGTCACCTATTAGTATATAAATAAAAGAAACTTCTGGGTTACCATTAAATAGACTTTTTTTGTTTGCTTTACTGAAATCTATTTATCAGAAGGATTACGTCCTCGCGAAGTTTTCTTATTCTTTTGTCAGTATCTGTAAACGAATAGTGGCATGCTCTAACTTAATTATATTACAAAAATATTAAATGTATGTGTCACCTCTTAATAAAAGGAAAAGATATTCTTTGTAAGTGAATTTTTGCACAAATTTTTAATTGAGCTTGTTGATCATTAACTGTAATAACGTAATAATTATTTTTAGACGGAGTTTTGTTTTGCTGGTTAAAATTTTAATTTTCCACACAACTTTAATGTAAAAGTACAAGTACCCAAAAATTAGTAAAAACACTCGATACGTGGTACTCATTACTCAATACCTTGCCAGTACTAGTTAACACACACTATAAATAGAGAATTACGTTTTTCGTAAAGGAAATTTGACGATATTTATGGGATTAAGCATGGTGATAATACAAAAAAAACCTATGGAAATATCGTACGTTCGCGACCCGTACGTTCGCGACCGATACTTAAGCCAATTAAACGAAAACCAATAGAGATATTTTATTGTGTAAATACTGGATAGAGACCTACATTAGTATGCTCTAAAAATTATTTTATCGCTTTGGAATATTCCGTTGCAATTCGCAGAATTTTACATTTCACTACTGCCAGTCAAAGTTTACTTCTATTTTGCGTACGTTCGTGACCATGTGTTTATAACTATTATTATGAAAACTTCAAGTCGATGAAATCCATCTTTTGCACTACATATAGAGCTACCAAAATGCTATCAAATCGCAAAAAAAAAATACTAGAAAAAGTTTTTTTTCTACCTTCTTTGTACATTAAAAGCGTACGAACGTACGTTCGTTACCCCAGGAAATGCCCATATACAATATTTATATATAGTATACAAAATACCTTTTTTATCTTTTTTTTATTGCACACTGTAAAGTAAGAAATATCTAATATTATTACTTCTTTCTCTTTGTTTATATTCAGAATAACAGTATATTACATTATATATACTTACCTATAGTTGCTTAAATTTTAACATCACTGCATATAATTTGAATTAAAATTTTTATTGACATTTTGTTTACGAATTAATTTTTCAAAGTTATAGAACTATTTCAGATTTTTTTCAATGATTGGGTATTTACTTATAACTTTGAACTCTTAAATAAACTATCTTAAAAATAACTTTTTTTAAATTCTTTCCAATATTTTTTTATGTGAAATGTACTTAGTAAAACCATATTAAATTTTTTTTTTTTTTTGATATTAGATTTTTTTATTATTGTCAGACTTCACGCCACAGTGTGATCCCTACTCATACAGTACATTGTCTTTTCCCATATTTTCCGAACCGGGCGACCGCTGATTTTTTCCTCTTCCCAAAACTGAAGACACCTATGAAAGTAAAGTGTTTTGCTACGATTGAATAGATAAAAGAAAAATCGAAACAGGAGCTGTTGGCGATACAAAAAATAGCGTTTCAGAAGTATTTCGAGGATTGGAAAAAATGCTTGCATAAGTGTATTATGCCTCAAGGGGATTACTTTGAAGGGGACAAGATAGTTATTGATGAATAAATAAATACTTTTTGAAAAAATTGAAAATAACGGTTATTTTTTTATCATACCTCATATATGTATATTGCAACTATCGGCTTATCTATAGAATAAAAATGACAGAAAATACGATGTAACATTTCGAACAATTCATCATAGACGCAATGGAAAATAAATTCTTTTCATAGCACTTCAAATTTCATAATTAATATGCAGTTTTAAAAAAACAAAAAGAAAAAAATTAATAAAACAAAAAAATAATGAGAAAATAAACACATGCCATTGCATTATCAATATTCATTAAGATATTATATATATTATTTTTTATTTTCTGTCAAAAATGTGACTTCTTCAATTCCGAATTCCAAGATTAATTACACATATTCATGGGAATATTATATTCTGTGAACTCTTATCTTCACATATGCGTATGAGTAATATTTTATTTTTCATACGCTTTAATAAATATTGAAATTCTATGTGGGCGTTTGAAAACTGCATTAATAAGTTGAAATTTAAAACACAATAAAGTTGCAGTTGCAGTGTTATGAGTATGACTTTTTAAGTATAAACCCATCAATATGTTTAACTCGAAAATGTTCTTTATAATACCAAACTATCATTTAGCTTATTTAAATACAAAAAGAAGAGCTGGAATTAAAAAAAGAAAATATTAAAATATTATATATATGTAAATATTGTATATGTTGGAAAAAAAAAGTTTGTACAACGCTTATTAATTAAGAGGTTAATAAGATCATCAAAACTTTTGTTATAATTAATAATAAAAAAATTAATGAATTTTTGTTTTTTAACCAAAACTCAAGGGTAAGCCTCTTCTTATGCAATGCATGGTATTTTATTGTTGAATATATAGATAGATATATATATATAAGATAAGACAATTTGCTGTAAATTTATTCATTCAAAGACCAGCTTTATTCCTTCACCTTTGAATGATCAACAGCAATTGCATCATCATTCAGAGGATGTTGAATATGAGTGGTGAGTGTCTTCACTAAGTAGGTCAACTATTATCATCCCCGAAGGTGACGCTGTACTCCTGATCATTTGTTTTTTGGGGGAATAGACTGGAAATGTCAAGGAGCGATTTCTTTAAGATGGTCTTCTTGGAGGAGGAGCGGGACAGCCTTTTATTTTTAAATTATAATTTTCGAAAACCGCAAATTTAATTTTCTATTGTTCTTCTTCGCTGAGATTTGAATCTTGGTCATTTGAGTTTCTATGCGAGCGCTCTAACAACTATACATTTAGAGAAAAAATAAAACAAAATGTTGAAACATCAACAAAAAAATTAACCGATGAGAATTACAATCGAATTTAACAGGCCTTGATTAAAATAGTTATGATAAAACTGAATATGTATAATATAAAGAAATATGGTGAATAAAGCCTTCATAACAAGTCGTAAACTAGTTCAGTTCCGCTAGTGTTATAAATATTCCTTAACGGATATTTAGTCTCCTAATATTTACGTAATAAATATCCAATAATAATTTCAATTTAGCTTTTAGAAAATTACAATTACGAAAATTTACTTTTTGTCCTTAGTGACGGACAAACGGTAAATACCCAATTGGTACATACTCGGTAAAATAAGTAAATTGGGTAAAAATCCATAAACACCCAGGTATTTATCTCTATTTACCTAAAAGATGGGTATATACTATATTTTGAAAAAAAAATCTCTGGCCTAGAAATTAAAAAATTTACTACATTGCAAATATAATCTAAATTATTGTAATAAAATATAATACTGTTAGTTAGTTTGTTAATGGCAACAAAGAATTTACAAAAAAAAAATATTAACAATCTTGCTAGTATATAAACTCGGATGAAAAGATCACAAAAAAAAATGAAAAATGATTTGCCAGCGGCACAAGTGACGACGTCTATCCACTAGGATTGTGGTTGTGCATGTCGTCAGTGTTGAGAAATATGGATAAATGGGAAAAGAAATGAAAAAACTGTTGTAATTCGAATTCAAATACTTTCATTATAAAAAATAAATTGCCGGATCTAAATGCAATGAGACATACATTAATGTGTATATAGATGTTTCCCTTATACTTAGAAAGGTTCTTGCTAGTTATATCGCCACTAATATGCATGGCTAGGAGCATTTTCTAGTGCCCCACTGGATCAGAATAATTTTAAGGCACATTTTTTCGTTTATAATTCTGCCACATTTTGCTCAAATTTGTTCTACTGATCTAGATTTTACTAGGTGTTCAATTATGAAAAATTTAAAACTGTCAAGTACTTCCATATTACTACGGAACAAAAATATTTAAGCTCGTTTTGGGCCAATTTGTCACACATTTTAGTAAAACTAATTTAATTAAAACAAATTATTTTTCTCAAATATGTCTTCAGAAATATGGTACTCTAGCTGAACCCGGTGTGCTTCGCTACCCCCTCGTTATATACATATTACAAGAAAAGTATTTTGTATAGTAAACATTATTAGTGGTGTAAGTAAGTATCTGAATTAAAAGAGAAGGGGGCGGTGAAGTGGGCGTGGTTCATAGTTATATGACGACGTTAACAGTATTAAGAGCAATATATTACCAAATAAAAAAATAAAAATTTCTACATAGAACAAAAAGTTTGAAACTTTCAAACAAAATTTGGCGTGAAAAGGGGCGTGAAAGAGGGCGTGGAGTAATAAATTATTATTTATACTTCGCCTGGAGTATAATGTGTATACAATTTGAAGTAAATCTTTTAAAAACTATATGGGGGCAATTACATAATTTAAAAAAAGTGGGCGTAAAAGTAGGCGTGGTCGAAAAAAAAGTACCCTATTAATCATGTCAGAGTCCCAGTTAAATGCTGTGAAAATTTCAGGAAGATCGGTCCAGAGGTTTGGTCTCCTATAAGGTACAAACAAACAAACAAACAAACAAATAAACAAACACACATTCAATTTTATATATTTAGATTGGTGTTTCGTCTATATCATGAGACAATGAGATATATTTTTTTTCTACATATAGAAGTTTCCATTATAGGAAGGTTCTTGCTAGCTATATCACCATCGCTATATCAGGCTAAGAACTTTTTCTACTGCCCTCAATTCAGGCTAATTTTAAGGCACATTTTTAGTATAAAATTCTGCTACATATTGTTGAAATTTGTACCAGTGACCTTATTTTTATTAAATATTCGATTACGAAAAATTAAAAGGTTTAAATACAGCCATATTACTACATAACACATGTATTTTAGCTCTTTTTGGACAAATTTGTCCCACATTTTGCTAAAACTAATTTAATAAAAAAAAATGTTGTTGTTGCCAAATAGTCTTAAGAAATGTAGTATATGGGTCTTATTTATTTTACTATTTCATTTATTTATTTCTGTCTATGGGTTACACCTTACAGAACATTACAAAAGGTATAATAACACAAAATTAAATAAAAAGTATAAGCATATAAATAACATAAAAATACTAGCATTTAAAAACCACACACCATCTACTTTAAAAATTAAAAATAGCACTTTAACTATATGTACATATATATGAGAATAAAGTAAGGAACGTATAGTAATATAAAAACATTACAATTACATATATTTTACTATCTGATAACTTAAAGCTAAACAACCTCATGATAAATTGCTGCAATTTTTCTTTTAACTTCTCTGCAAACTACATGTAAATTTAATTTTGAAACAGATATTTAAAATTTTAAAAACTCAACGAGAATTTATTACTTTAACTTAAAGAAAAAAGTGTTTGCAAACACGCCCATCATGCTGGTAATCAACCCCAAATTGAAAGGGAGTTTAAATATAAGAGAAAAATTTATTTTCCAACAATTCATATATAAATCTGTGATATGTTAAGTGTGTATTATGCTGAAGTTTATTGTTGTTTGTAAATGTTTTATAGTATATGTGGCTGACATTGTAAATTTTGCATTTGGTACCGTCTTGTATGTTTCTTTTTGTTCTTTTTTTTCATTGTTTAAATATATTTGCAATTCTACCAATATTAAGAAATTCATCACGCATGCAGTTTTGCTTTAATTTTTTTTTTCTTGCTTCAAATCCAAACTAAACAATTACATTTTTCATACTTTTTTCCTTTAATTTATATCTTTTGTAATATTTTTAGTAGAAAACAGTGTTACGAAATTAACATTTATACATACTTAGTTTCTGAGCAGATATTATTTGAAACATTCTTGTTTATTTGAAATATAAAAAGATGAAATTAATTTTAATATTTATTATCATTATTGCAGTCTAAGTTAAGGATTTAAACTTGTATTGTAATCTGAACAAAATTTTTGTCCAGAGAAAATGCTACTTCTACCAATACCATTTGTCCACATTTTCGACTGATGACTTTAACGACTACGAAGTAACTCAGACCAAACATTAGTTGTAAACGATCTCAAGGTATATAGAAGTTAATAGTCAGTTTATGTTGGAGATACTACGCCTACTTGTTCACCCGTTATTCTACTGATAATTTTTTCTTGAATACAAAATTAATTACACCAACACTTTTAAAGATATAAAGAAAACAATATTTAACTTGTATGGGAAATGCCACAACCCCTGTCCAATTGAGCCAAATCATTGACTGATGATCTTCCTTGACCATAAATTCATTCAAACCAAACTCAGAAATTTCAGCTTTAACCATTCTCAAGATATATAAAAATCAGTATTTAGTTTGTATGGGAGCTACCTGGGCTAGATTTAATTGTGTAGAAAACATACTCTATTGCACTTTCTGTAACTAAATTTATCTATGTTCCAAATTTCAATAATATCAGTTCAGTAGTTTAGGCATGACTTACACACAAACAAACAGACTTACAGAGAAATATATGATATTTACATACATATATAGATATAACGGTATACTTTTGAGGGAGGCAAAATATTTGTTTGTTCAAAATCTATCAGCACGAATTGGTTTACATTTATATTTTACCATCTCAAGCTTGAGCTAAGATGTTAGTGCTTTAACATTTTTCTTGTAAATTTGTATTCAATTGTACTTTATTCAAACTTTGGGTGTTCGTTTTGTGCAGTTTGGTCGTAACATTTATATGAAAAGAGCCCAAGCTTAAAAATAACTTAAATTGAGTTAAAAAGATTGGTAATCAGTCGCTGCAGTAGAGTAGTACATTGCAAAACTAATGAAATTTTTTCACAACCTTTTTGAAATAAGTAAATTGAATTTCCGAAAAGTTTCAGCGAAAATATTTTAGTCCGGACTAAAATTTTTGTTTAGACCAAATGGGTCACTCCTATTTAAAATTAGAAAAATTAAAAGTTTACAGTCGGAAAACATTTTAATTCATTATGAATTTATTTTTGTATTGCTGGATATGTATGTATTTATTATATTTGCTTATTTTGTCTTGCCTCTGAATTTCCAATTTGTAAATAAAAATACTTTCAATTATACGTAATCTATATATTTCGAACCTTTTCGGTTCATCTTCAGGATTAACTGATATTGTATATACATTTTTCTTTCTTTCTTGATTCATAAAGAATTTTTTAAAGAAAAATGTATATACAATATCAGTTAATCCTGAAGATGAACCGAAAAGGTTCGAAATATATAGATTACGTATAATTGAAAGTATTTTTATTTACAAATTGGAAATTCAGAGGCAAGACAAAATAAGCAAATATAATTTTAATTCATGTTTTACAAATATTATTTTAGATATTAGTAAATTTCATTTAATCGTGAGAAAACAACACATTTGTTTTACGAGTATAGGAGTTACATATTTGTATATATGAACGTATGTAAAGCGTGTATTTAATATGTATATAATGTACAGTTCTATTTTATTTTTAATACTTCTTTAATAAGTTGTAAAACAGCTTTATATATGCGTTCATATGTACATACGTACGTACATAAATTGTATAAATCAAATAAACTCGGTTTATTTTATGCTCTTGTTACTGAGCAAATGAAACATGATTGAACATGCACAGTTTTGTTACTTGCGAATGTAAAAACATAATAATAATGATAATTCTGCATTCCCATCATGAATATTTTTTTATTGTTACTGTACGTAATTTTTCTTTCGCCTATACAGTGTATATATGTATATGTATGATTGTAAGATAAGTAGGTAGTAATTGCGTTTTAATTATTTTAGCTCTCTAAACTTTTGTTTTTGCTATGCTATGTGATTGCGTTGCTATGTGATCATGATTATGCATGTCCAAACTTGTTGTTGTTATTGGACATGCACAAACACGATCATTTACAATAATAATAATTTAAGTATATAATAATGTACACTTGCGTATATCTTTAATGTAGTAGAATGTAATATAAATAAGTGTAATTTACGTTTTGAAGACAATTATTGATTCTGCATTCGAAAGTGAAACTTCTCATATTAAAGTAAAACTTAAAACGAAAATTTAAGTACAAACTAATTTTATTATATTAAAAATTAAAATAAATCTTGATTCTGAGTTCGAAAGTAAAAGTTCTCATATAAAAAGTCTTAAAGCGAAAATTTAAGCAAAGCATATTTATTTCTAATGTATTAATAATTAAAGTAAAATTTAATTAAACTAAAATAAAACTTAACTTAAAAATGAAGTAGAATAATTCAAAGTGAAATTTGAATAAAATATATTTGACAAACTATTTGAATAAAATATATTTCGATAAAATATATTTGGTAAAAAGAAAATCACCCTTATTCTATTTGGCGTCGTCGATAGAAGGCAATGCCATTTTTAGTCTTTTATTGCAGATCGGTATTCCAGTTGGCAATATTGCCATTTATCGATCACTGTTAACATATTTTTGGTATTCTGTAAGTAAAATTGACGTCGTTATTGTCTTTAATTGCCAATGATTTTGTCGTCGTCATTTTTGGTGTTGCCTAGTGTTGTTCTTTGTTTTAAAAAATAGATACATACCTACATATAAGAAAAAGTGTAGCTAAAAAATACATTTAAATTAAAAAATTTCAGTTAATGTGCGGTTCTGTTTATTTGCGGCTATAATCTCGATGTGCGTTCCGTCCACACGACCAATTACACCTAGAAATCCTGTTTTTTTTTTGAAAAAATAAAGTTTTATTTCTTATTTTTAGCTTTTGTCATGCTAAATTTTATCCACTGTGGACGAGCTATCTCTATGGCGTCCAGTGTTTCGGGCAAAACCTTTGACACCATTGGCTATGAAAGTCCCAGGTTATAATCGTTTCCAACCCCTGACCAAGAATCGTAATGTCGCTGCCAATTTTATGGTGTTTGGAAAGTACGTTGATAGAGTTAATTTTTTTAAATTAATAAATAAAAAACTTTGAACATGATGATTTTAAATTTACTTCTTACTTCTCATTGGGCAAGTAAAAAATGCACGACTTCTGCAGTCTTTTATCCACTACTAAATTGGTTTTAATTTCTTCTTCACTGGAGTTGGAATCAGAAAAGGAAAACATTTTTATTTAATTTTTTTTTTTACGAAACTATTTTTTTTACCAAACAATGAAAAAGCTGTCTTTAACATTAGAGATGTGTGCTGTATTTTATTAACATTATCGATAAATAGTCAACGTCATCATAATACTCTTATAGAATACCAAATTAACATTAAATTGATGTTGCCGTTGTTTAAAATTGCTATTGCCTTAATATTGCTATTGTTATTGCCGACGCCAAATAGAATAAGGGTGAATAATTTGACAAACTGTTTGAATAAAATATACTTGGTTACTAAATAAAAGGAAAATAATTTGTGTTTCATTTGATAAAACAAAAAGGACAAACTATTTATAAACAAAACTTATAGGCTTAAACTCTAATTCATAAACACTACTAGTAAATCTTCTTCACACTCATGCTACGGTCACTTTGGTCAAATATTTGACGAAAATATTCTATCCATTACTTTTTTCAAAAATATTTTATCTAAATATTTCGTTTTATTTTAACACTTTTTTAAAAATTATTTAAAACCAATTAAACAAACTTCAAAGAATAAAAAATAAAAAAATAAATGTTTTCAGAAACTATTTTTTTTTTTTGTTTTGTTCAAATACTTACCTAATGAGACCCTAGCTTGCTTTAGTAAGACAATACAAATCGAAAAAAATGAATCCAATTTATTTATATAAGCGAGACCTTTTTTTAACAATCATATGCCTGAAATTCAACTCAAATATATATTTTCCCTATTGGTATCAGTAAACCAAGTTTTGAACCCATATTATGGGAAACTAGCTAAAATTTTCAATATAAATTTTTAAACTTAAACTAGCTTTAAGGTTAAAAAAAATTTAAGTAAAAGATATTTTTTGATGCCGAAGAGAAAAAATCTTAATTTGTCTATGTTTACTTAAAAAGTAAAACTAACTGGATGCTTAATATTAGTAGCTTATTCTTCAGAATTCGTTCACATAAAACTTAGATGATTGAAGTAGTTGATCGCTTGCCTTCCTTTTAAAAAAAGAACTACAGAACATATCCTTTATTTGTATTTCAAAATGTATATCGTCGTGCGGGGGTTTATGTGCTTTATCTGCCATTTTATTTTATTTTTTGTTTCGTCACAAACGCTTTAATTAAACAAAAGTTAAATTCTATAAAGAATTTAAATTTTTACCATGAATTTTTTGATAATCAAAGGTGAAAATGATGTCGGTAAAGAAATAGTACACTAGCCAAACTGAATATTTTTTGACTCCATCTACGGTAGTCCCATTAGATTTCTTTGTACAGAGTTCTGTATATTTTATGACAAACATCAACTATTTATCTCATACTTTTCAAGAAATCACATACTGAAAAAACTCTCGACAGTTTGACAGTGCTAGTGTTTTATAATATCGTCAATGGAATTAAAGAACGCTGTAACTGACAAAAAATCGAAAATACGTTTTTAAATTAGTTTTATCAGAAAAAAATACGCGTCGATTGGTCCAGGTCCCAGATTTCTATGATGTAAATAAATTTACTTATGCCGTCTGCGAAATAAAAAATACCAGTGTCTTTGGTCTACTTTTATAAAAGTTTGTTGGCTCTGGTGAACATTTAAGGTTTTGTCAGTTACAGCGTTCTTTAATTCCATCGACGATATATAGTGTTGTATATGTATATGTTTCATTAAACTTTTAGACTGCGATGAAGCAATGCTTTGAATCTGACCAAAAGAATCAATTAATCCGATTTGGTTGGATTCATTTGAAACGTCGTGTGATGTGGTATAACAATGCACAGCAATGTGTGTTGAATTGAGATTTGTTTGAAAACCTGTCACTATATGGTTTCCTATCCTAATCAATGTTATTGGCAATATTCTTACAACATTAAAAAGTTAATACATGCCTTTTTTGTATTACTTATATTGTTATTATTTTGTAAAATACAAAATAATACACATTATTTTGTCCAATATTCATAGTTTTAAAGATAAGTTGTAATAATGAAAAATATTTAAAACTCACTTTATTAATCTCATAAATGAGATTAAGCTTTACTATCTGACAATTTATAAGCAAGTTGTATAAAATTCCTAAATCTTTTTATTCTAGCATTCACTTATGCGTATGTGTGATATTTGCTATTTCATACGCCTCGATTATCCGTAATGGTCGAGACCGAGAGCATTCCCGATAATAAATTTTCCTAGTTAATTGAGTAACAATTTTGAGTAGTGTTTTTTAGCCTCTTTTTTTATTTATTTTAATTTATTTTATTGAACAAGTTTCTCAAATCTGTTAACATGGATGCTGCGAGAAGCAAGGCCATAACTCTAAAACAGGTTTGTAATGGCCAATTATGTATGGATGTTATTAAATTATTCCAGGATTTAATAAAAATATTTCAAGAATATAAGCAAAAAATAAAAAATTTTAAGAGAAAGAAAACAGCAAATAATAAATAAGGATTTCGTTTTACATATTTACATATTTTAATTAAAAAAATTATGCAATGTTTTTTTGTTTTCTTTTTTAAATTCATACTTTTTTAACTAACTTTTTACCAATATGGTAGACTTCGATTTTTTTTTTCAGTAATATCAGATTCGCCATAGCTCCTCAAAAGGTCCACCAGTGTACTAAATGCATGTATTGCTTCTTTTAAAATTATTTTAGAAACAATTAAATCATCCTATCTGACTCTTCTGATTTATTTTAGCGCTCAGGTTCAGCTTAGGCATTTGTATTGCGGACAATTTCTTTGGATAAAACAGAACTAAGCTTGCGTCTGTCCATGGTTCTTGTTACCCTCAATTCTTTGCTATTGTGTTGTCTTTTAAACGGATGCATTAGGAGCATAGTCTTCGAAACCGTTATTTTTTATATTCAAATAAATAAAGAAAGGGCATATGGTCATTTTTTTGTGTTTACTTAAGACATATGAAATTTCTAAATTAAATCAATTAATATTTTGTATAGCCACCGTTAGCAATTAATTAATTTTTCATGGCATGCAATTGACTACGTTCTGGTAGATAGTGGGAGTTTCTCTCCCCAGGCTTTAACCACATGCCATCACAATTCATTTAAAGAAATTAGGATTCCCACCACACTCATTTTCAACTCTCGCAGAGGCGTTGAAGAAGATTGAGGACTGGTGATTGCAGAGATCATGACATTACTTAAAGTCCGCTATGATTAAGTTACCTTTGAGTTGTTTTGTTATTATCGTGCTGTAACACAATATCTGAGGACTCAACAACCAACTTTTAACAAGTGGTTGGGAGGCTCGTGAACAAAACTTTTATGTATTAGTTTGGCAGTTATTTTGCCAATTATTTTTTTATAGTGCCAACTCCCCCTGCCATCATACATGCCACCGTGTCGTGTCTCTAAAGTACTTCCAGGTTTTCACCAGCTTCACTCCCTACCATCTGATTAATACGAAAATATGAGCATCTTCCAATCATAATCTAATTTAATTCAATTTAAGTGCGTCCGATCAATATCCAAGCGAAGCTTTCGATGACATTTTGTGACCAGAGGTTTCTTTACTATTGCTTGAACGCCCGGAATGCAATGAATTTCTAACTGGCTACACAGATAGATTAAAATTGTCAAATAAGATCAAATTTTTATGAATTTGCACTGAAATCTTCACTCTCTGCTGGTGCAGATCTCGAAGAATCGGTCTCCTTTGCTCTATGCTAACGATTTCGTTTCATGTACTTGCACAAATAGGTAGTAGAAAAGCCACATTTTAGTGCAATTTTATGACGACCCTTTTACTGACTTCGATAATTGCTGCTTCTGCACGACTATTTTACTTTTTCTTAAAAACTAGTGAATCACGCTCCACAATATTCATCGACCAAAAAGGTACCATTATTTTCTTTAAAAATAATAAATGTATCAAAACTTCTTGAAAAAGGGTTAACAATTTTCTTAACAACTCCAACATAATCTCAATGTTAAAGAGAAAAATTTAATTTTTTTTAATTATTTGAATATAAAAAGATAACGTTTTCCTAGATTATTATCTTATGCACCCATTTAAAAGAAAACACAATAATAAAAAAATTAATGCTCCATAAACAAGAACTGATAAGTAGTTTTGGCGATGTAAGTATTTGAACACAGGACATTCAAACACATGGTCAATTGTTTGATTCACTGTAAGTATTAAATTTGTTCAACATACAATATGTTTTATTTTAGTATTAGTCAATCGACGGCGAGACGGAAATGAGATTTTTTTTTGTCTCTATCAAACATATGTATGTAGATTAAAATTTAATATTCATTCTTAATTACTAAGCCTAGAACTAACTGATTAAACTAATTCTTGATATTAAATTTTAAAGCAAAGAATATAATTTCATACCGTGCTGTCGATTATAGGTGCTTATGAAATACACGAAATCTCCAATGATTTTTTTTCTTCATTAATATTTCATTAATCATTACACTGTTCCTTTTTGTTTAAGTTGACTTGATAATTTCCTTTTCTCTTACTTTTCTTCAGATTAAGATTTTTTATGTCTTTAACTTTTTGATTTTTTTTTTTCTTTTTTTTTGTATTTTTATGTTCACACAATATGCTGCATAAATATTACAGTGGCAGTTTGTTTACAATCACTCGAAGATACATATAAATTTTTTTACGTAACTTCTTAAGTTTCTGTTAGTAGTACGTTTATTATAAAGTGTTTGTATATGTGGATAAATGCCAAGTTTACAGCTTTCTGACGATGATAAAATATTTTATGCCAAACTACATGAATACGAACATACATGTTAAGCAGAATAAGAAATACTTACAATTTGCTTGATAGCATAACTAAAAGGGAAAAAACAAAAATGAAAATGAAAAAAATGAGTTGCTGACACATACAGGTACTTACACGTAATGCTTTTTTTATTTTTTGAAATATAATGCTAAGATAGAAATAAGTTTTTGTTGGATAATACAAACAGTGCAAAAAAGAAAAAAAAAAAAAAATAAATCAATGAACCAAACTGATTGTCAGCATAATTTTACTCTTTCTTTAAAAACAGAAGGGTTCAGTAAACAAATGTAATTTTCACATACTTTTGCAGCTCAATAGCTTTGAAGAAAAAGTGTTAAAAACTAAAGCATGGAATTTTTATTAGAGTAAATGGGGAGGGATTGTATTAAATCTAATTCACATTTAAAAAAATTTGTAAATGTTGCATAGAGATATGAATATTAATTGGCTTAAAATTAAATCAAAATTCTGACATCAAGACTTTTACTGACACATACATATCGTTGGTCTCAGGTAGAAAGGCCCTAACTCGATTTTTTTTCAAAACTGATTTTTTTTTTAGTATTCCAATAAATTTCAGAAATATGCACATCCTAACAAAAAATCTTTGCAATATTATTAAAACTAACGGTATTACAAGTAATTGTACAGCATTTAATAAAAAGTTGTATATTAATAATTACAGTATCTGTTGTATTTTTACCTCCTCCTGTAAATTTTAAATTATGTGAGTTAGGGCCTTTCTACCTGAGACCAACGATATATACATAATTGGCCCTGTGTTAGGGTTACAGCTTAGCTTCTCGCTCATTATATTAAATATTTGTAAATAAAAGGTTGATTGAAATAGACTGAATAGGTTGATTGTTAAATAAAAATTTATTATTTTTACTATATTTAGCTTCTATTTCTATATTTTTAAAATTTTGAAAAAATATTTGTTATAGAACACTAATAAGCTTCTAATAATACAGAATAATTCTTATATATTTCAACCAGTTCCACTTAGAAAATTTAGCTTTATTTTTTTGACGACTTTGCAGTTCGTTTTGTTATTAAATTTTTCCAAGTTATTTTTTAAACTACTAATGCCCGTAATCATAAAAAATAATTTAAATTTAAAATAAGTTTGAGTAAAATTTTTCACACAATTTTTTTCTAAAATAAATTTTAAATGCATTTTAATTCTTTTAACTCATGTTGTACAGGCATTGAGTTTTTGCCTTACCAACTTTATAAGAAATATAACAACTTTTTTAATCCCTTCAGTTGAAATTTTTCTTTTTTTAATTTAGTTCACTATTTTATAATTAAAACCAAAGGTAAGAAAATAAAAAACTTTTAGTGCTTTATTAGGTTTTAGAATTTTAAAAATAGTCCAAAAAAGTGCTATCGCAAAAACACTCCAAAACCATAATTATAAAATTTATATACATATTTTATTTAATAAGATTACTTTCGAAGATTTTGAAAAATATTTATCAAAAAGAATTTTTCGAAAAAAATGTTGCAGAACGCAGCGTTGGCTATGATGCAAATCAGATTTTTAATAACATGTAAACACATGTAATTAAATATTTATTTTTTCTTAATAGTAATGATTTAAATGTTACTGTGACGTACGCAAAATGTATAATATATTAATATTTCTAAAAAATATCTTGACATATTTACTACCTTAGACCTGTTGGATTTAAAATTTCAACAAATAGTTGAATTTGAAAAAGTTTTCAGTTAACAAAAAAAGGCTTGTGAGCATAACCCTGCCATTACACATGAAAGTACTTTCATGAAAGTTCCGTGTACGTATTATAAATAAAAAATAAAAAAACAAAAATACAAAAAAAATGAAAAAAACGTTTATGTATTGGTAAAAAATTGAGAGTGTTTTAACATTTTCATGAAAGTACTTTCATGTGTTATGGTAGGGTAATATTCAAATATAATTCGCATAATCTATTTCCAATAGATTGTGCTTAAAATCTAATATATAAAATTCTCGTGTCACAGTGTTTGTTGCCAAACTCCTCCGAAATAGCTGGACCGATGTTCATAAAATTTTGTGTCCATATCGGCTAGGTCTGAGAATCGGTCAATATCTATTTTTCATACCCGTAAATGTTAATCTAGTCCGCTCAAGGGAAAATTCATGCCTCACCTAAATAACGTACTGACTTCGATGAAGTTTTAAACTAATTAGATCAGCGTACCGTAGAGCATATACGGTTTACCTTATTTTTTTTAAGTACTCAGAGGGGGCGGTACAAGGGCGGTACTTCTCTTTATCCCCAACTAACAAACTCATTTTGATTAAATTTTATTGGTGTCTTAAAAAACTTTATATTACAGATGTAAATTTCACATCTATTTTTTATACCCCTAAATGTTTTTTTTTTATATTAAGTGGTACTCAGAGGGGACAATACAGGCGATATTTCTCCCTATCGCCAACTACCAAACTGAAGTAACGAAAATGGCGGCTAATCATTTCTTAAAATTATTAGTAACGCAGACATTGATTGCTCATTTCAAGGTTAATATTGCAGTTCGGTGAAGATTACCAAATATATTTGAAATAAAAATATGTTTCCTAGAGCAAGTTTATATGGCAAAACAACGTTTGCCTGTCAACTAGTAGCAATATAAAAAATGGAATATGTATAACACAAAGAACTCTAACGAGACCTTTTATAGTTGAGTCGAAAACTAGTTCAGTTCAGCCAGTGTTGTACATATTCCTTAACGGTTGTTAATTCTCATAAGAGTGCCAGTATTAGAATCTTAGGCTATTAAAATTCATACATACATGCGAATATAATTGGCCATTACAACCCGATATCAGGGTTATGGTCTAGATTTTCGCAGCACTTATGTTGTGTGTGTTAATTTTTATCCACGAGTACCGGGACCTACAGTTTAAAGTCGACTCCGAAAGACAGATTTGAGAAATTTTTCATGGCAATCAATGCATACAATAAGTATAATCCATATCCAATAAATATGCTAATTTATTTATTTTTTTTTTTCTTGTATTAGCAGGTAGTCGAATATATATGAAGAAGATTTTTTCAAACCGATAACTATTTGTAACTGTTAGCTAGTTTTGGTTTTTGAAATTTACGCAAAAATTCCGTGTTTTAATATGAAAATAAATGAACTTTAAACACTATATTGGATAATTCCTCATGGATTAATATCAACGGAATTGTTTGAAATACACAACTTACACCAAACCATATCTAAGTTAAAGAAGGCTATACTCGTTATGGCAATCATACTGATTCTGCTTGATTAAAATTCTGTGCTCAATGCTCATAAAACTTATTTGCAGCTTTTCTATGAACTCAGTGTTATGACAACGGAAAAGCATATTCTTACACCATTTAGTAGCGTTTCGTCATAGAATTTTTGCATCGAGTTGGGTAGTTTATTGAAAGCATAGATTACGTTTTACAATTACTGAACAATGTTTGTTCTGTCCAGAATTTAAAAATCACCTAAAAAATAATAGTTTCCTACTACTAAACACTAATAAAATACTACTAAAAAAAGAAGAAGACACTAACAGCTGCATTTATAATGAAAAGTTAACATCTCATTAGCATACAGAACAAAAAACTGCAGCCTAATTCTGTAATTCTCTTAGCTAAAGCTTACGCTAAAATGCTAAAAAGCTAAAATAAATTTACGGCAAATATTTTAGCAAAGTCTCTCAATTTGTATTCTGGAAGTCTAACAGCTTAGCCAAAATATAAGTTTTTCGCCGTAGCTTATTTGCTATCTCATTGCTATTTCTCTTCTCTCATTGTTATTTCTTATTAGAGTTGCATATGTTTAAATTTTTTTTCTCTAAATTGATTTTAATTCTTTTTTTTTTTTTTTGGAATTTATTTTGGATTCAAACGATTATTTTTAATGATAATTTTAAAATATTTATCTAAATTGTATATAGTTTTGCAACATGCATATGCATATGTATATATAAATGATATTTAAAAATATAATCTATGTGAGGCATTTCGCCACTACAAGTGTGAATATTTTTATTTGTTGAAAGATGGTAACACTACAAAGAATTTATTTACTTTTGGGTAAATGCCGAGTGTTGTTTTCCCTACAAGTTCAAAAAATAAGAAAGTATGAAATTGTTTTATAAAAATTGTATAGTATTAGTTTTGAATATAATTCTTATAAAATAACTTAAGGTTTTAATAATTTATCTAATTTTAAGAAAATCGAAAGACCGTTAAATTAATAAATATTGTAAAGTCTTCTTACAGTTCCATTAGAGCAAGATGGAGTGGAATCATTAAATTCTGATGTTAAAGAAACATTTGCTGTAAGTTCTGCGTCTCTCTACACAATAAAAAAATTTATTTATTCAAAAATTAATAAAACAAATTTGGTAAAAATCTACCAGAGGTTCGCCGACTTCTGCTTGTCCCACCAAAGATTCCTTCCTCATGATGGCAATTATGCGATCATCCATTTCAGTTAACTTTAAATTTTGAGGGCCATTTATGCCCTCTCTACTAATGAATGCACCTCCCAATGAGTTAAGCTTCTCGGTTAAATGCTCCTATTACTCAGCAAGGCTTTTTGCTCCCGTTGAATTTACAAATCTAAAAAAAAATTAATATATTTGCGTAAAAGAAATTATAAATGACTTTTTTAACTGTCATGTGCAAATTCTCTATGATCCTCCAAATACTGAATGAGCATGTTTTTTTGCTCTTTTGTCACCCTTTTAGTTGTGCCTTCGATTATTCTGCAAAAGTTAAAAAATATATATTTAAATACATAACAAAACATCAATTAAAACAAAATTTATATTTAGCTTACCTTTTGGCACTTAAAAATTTTCGTAGCTAAAATTTTATAATTTTTGGAGACGTTGAAGAATACGTTAGAGAATACAAAATAATGGATTTTAGCGATGAGAGAAATACACGCTCAAATTGCGGCGAATTCAGTTTTAACGGTATGCCAAATTTAGCATTAAAAGTTACAGAATTGAATATGTTGCCAAAAATCGCTAAATCAATTTTATGCATTTTTAGCGATGGAAATTTAGCTTTAGCGACTTACAGAATTAGGCTGCTGGTAAGTTTATTACCCGCCATAGACTGATATTATTAAAACTTTCCACACCTTCTATTTGATAACTGGTCAATCAAATCAAAATAATTAAAGAACTCTTATGTTTGAGTAAAAATTTACATGTTATTATACATAACAAACTTAACTACTACGTACAACGACCTGCTAAAGTTTTATTATAAATAAGACTGTAAAATTATATTTAATAACGAAAACATAAAATCTCCAAAAATTGTGATATTAAAAATGTTTTTCTCCACTATAATTGATTAGCTTGAATACTTAAAAATTTTTTTAATAAGTACATGAACAACGCGAGTTTTTTTTTTTTCTTTTTTAGTCAAACTTTTAGTTCAATTCGTTCCACAGGAGAGTACTGAATTATTTATTCCATTCATCTAAAGAAAACTATGTAGCCTTAAATTTTATTTTAATTGATTAAATATTTTTACAGCACATTTGCATATTTTTCCAACATTTTAATGCAATTAGATTTTCTTTCATCAAAATAATAAAAAAATTTTATGCATTAAAATCAGCTTAAAAACTCCCTAGCACATCCACACGTATAGCAGGGACAATGTATGAGATTTTTTTAAGGAGGCAAATTAGGATTTGATGGCAGCAACAGAGAATATAGAAAGAAGATAGACAGAAATTGGGTAGTAAAAACTTAATCAAGTGTTGTAGAAAAATAAAACAAATTAAAAATGAGAAGAATATAGAGAAGAGTTTATATACTACAAATGGTAAACAGACAATATTTTTTGCTTCATTTTTCTTTTAATTTCTTTTCTTTTTTCTGTTCTAATGCAGCATTGCAAACATTTCTTGTTGCATGAACAATACGTTGTATATAAAATATTTTTGTTTTCATATTTTTTTTTGCTCCCTTTTTCACTGTTGTTCGTTTTGTAGCAAAGTAGCTTACTAAAGAAGTGAAACGGTATTATAACAAACAATTTTTGCAATTTAATTTAAAACCAAGAATAATAAGAAAACTGCACATAGTACAAGATACACAAACGATTACTGAAGAGATGAGGACAAAATGAAAAAAGAAAGCGACTGCGAAAAAATTCACAATTTAAAATCACTAAATATTTTGGATGCTAAAGTTACAGATGCCTCACTAAGATAATCTTTGTATGCCATCTATTAAAAGATGTTTTTATTTTGTACCCTACAAATGGATAGATCGACGTTTGTTATTGTTTTCAACCCTATTCCAATTGGCGTTGTAGTCTTACTTACGTACTTACTTGTAGTTCCTATGTTCTTGTTGTTTTATTATCATTTCATTCCTAAACTGGTATTCTTAATGCACATTGCAAGAAAAACGACAACTTTTTGAAAACATACCAAAACAAACTTTGTAATGTTGGTAGCACTGCAATATTTTACGTTGTTATTTTTGGCATAATTACAAATTGTTGAACAGTTTTTTTTTAATTTAAACCAGAAATTAAAGAATGCCGAATTCTAGAATTATTTTTTTAGTTTAAGTAATGATGATATAAAGGTAAATATTTATATATGTAGTCGCCGTGGTATAGTGGTTAATATGTTGGATTACTAAGACGATAGCGCTGGCATCAAATCTCAGCTCTAACATTAAAAAAAGGAATATGAAAAAATTATTTCTTTCTTAGACTACCTTTCAGCAGTTTTCTGGTAAAAGCTCTGAGACTATCTGATTTCTATGAAAAAGCTTCTCAATTCTTCTAAGTGCTGGCTTCAATAAAAAAAAAGATTTAAAAATAAAATGCATGAAATTCTTTACCACAAATAAAAAGATGCTATTTGTGTGATATTAAAAAAATTTCTCTATAAAGCTGTCCTGTCAAAAATGTAACAAAAATGTCTGGAGAGAATATTCTTTCAAAGTTTGATTATACAAAATTAGTAAAGTGTAAAAGATATATTTATATATAGGGTCCGCCAAATAACTTTTGTTTTGACAATGCTATAAAAAAACTACTGAATATTTTCTCAAATTTCATTTTTTAATTGAAAGTACAATTCTTCCGGCTAATTATGGAAAATAATTTCATTCAAATGGCTGCCTCGGCTGGCCATACAGTAGCCTACACGATCGGTCCACATTATCGATTATATGCAGCTGTATTTCACCAATGGCTTCATGAATATTGTTCTTTAAAGCGTCAATTGTCTCTGGCTTGTCAGCGTAACACTTATCTCAGAACTCAGAACTCAGAAATAATAAAATAAAAAAATCTCGAGGGCGTAAATCTCGAGTCCTGTTGAAACAAAATGTTGCCAATATCCTCCTCTTCATTTTTTGTGAACAAAAATTCGTTCAACATGGCCCGATAACGATCGCCATAGACTTTTAAGTCCATTTATTGATCATTTTCAAAGAAAATTTACCCAATTATGCCTCTGGACCAAAGTCCGCACCAAACAGTGACTCATTTTGGGTGCAACGGCTTTTCAATGTATGTGTGCGGGTTTTCTGTGCCCCAAATGCGACAATTTTGCTTGATTACATAACCGCTAAGATCAAAATGAGATTCATCTGAAAATATGATTTTTTAGGCAAAATCTGCATCTTCTGTAAGTCGATCGCAGGCCCACTAACTCCTGAACCAATTGATTATACCAAGGTCTTTATGAAAAATTCGTCTCAATTATGTTTCCGAAATGTTCAATTGTTTAGAACGACGGTGAACTGATGTTGATGGCACTTCACGCACACTTTCTGCCACAGCAGCAATATTCTCGGGTATACGCACTGTTTTTGACTTTTCACGCTTTGGTTTACCGATGAGGATGCCAGTTTCTTTCACTTTTTTCACAAGATAACGAATATACGGAGCTGACGGTGCTTCTCTTCTTTTAAAATCCGTACGCAATTTTTGCACACATTCTGCAATATTATCATGATTTTCAAAGTAATTTCGCAATATTTCCCAGCGCTTTTCAAGCGTATACACAACCATATTCGTTCAACGGAAGGACAAAATTAATTATCTGTCAAATCAGACAGATTTGCAACTTTGTTGTTGAAAAGAAGAGCTTTGATTATAAAATTAAATTTGAATTTTGATGAAGATGATAATAATGTTTATTTCTGTCGTATAAAATACAATGAAGGTACATAAATAAAGTACAACAATAAATGAAAATACATTACGCAGAATTCCATCTCCTTATTCAACGATGGCCAAAGAGAAAGTGCAATAACACGGTTTACAAAGCAAACGTCAAACAATATTTTTATGTATTCACAATAACAACTCAACTCAACAAGGTGTTCTGGTACAATATATTTCGGCAATGTTCTTTAAGTTTTAATTTATGAGCCTTCAAGATTGGTAATATTTTAATGTTAGTAAAAATAGGTTTTATATCTTTAAAACTTTAATTATTTATTATTATTATATTCACAATACTATAATACTATGAAAATAATAAAGGATCATATTACTTGATCAAGCACAGTACACTGCACTTACTCAAATACAATGACTGATTTGTGAATATACATATAAGGTACACTACACTAGAGATTAGAAATAATTTAAATGATATCAGTTTTCCTTTTTTTAGTGTTTAAAACTTTGTTAATTTGTTTATGTATCCGTTTTATTTATCCGTATTTCTACTGATTTAATAAATTTTGGTCACAAAAATAAAAAATGGCTGCATAAGTTTTAGTTAAGTCGACTTAACTCCACTCCTTACGGTTTTTTTATTATTTTATCTGTTTTCCTTATGCATTCTGTAGAAACAAATTTGTCTTTAATTTTTTTTATACTGTGTGTTGGTTTTAAGCTTAAAGCAGTTAGAACGGTGCTTGGTGTCTCATTTTGAATAGCTTTTCCTTTAACGTACATCTTTAAAAAAGAAAAAATTCTAGTTTATGTTTATTGGAAAAATTCAAAATAAAAACCAGCAAACGTTATTAAAAAATTTTATCAATAATCCCAAAAATATTATATATTTCAATCTCAATTTTTTTAACCAAGTCTTATTATTAGTTAATTACCATATCACTTGGAATGATAATCAAAACCATGAAGGATATGATACCAACATATATATTTGTTTTGTTTTCAATACATTACTAAAAAAATTTATATTAAAATAAAATATTTAATTGCACAATTTATAGAAAATGTTTTTTAATGTTTGCCTTTTTTATTTGTTACTGTGAGAAGAGAAATAAGCCACCAAATGTTTATTTAGAAAGCCAAGAACACGATTATTCGTCTCTTATTTCATCTTTTGGTTTACAAAGTTATAAATTAAATAAACTTTTAAATCTATGGATTATATTTCAAAAAGGAAAACAAAAGAAAAGAAAACATTTATTTCAGTGAAATATGAAATATTTAAATATGAGTTTCAAATTAAAATAAAGCGAATTCGTTTAATATTAATTTCCTATATTTCAAGCTACATTTTAAATAATTGACAAGTAAATTTAAATCACAGGCATCACCATTGAGAATATCCAATACTCCCTAAAAGTTCAATTGATTTTTGTTGAAAGATTTATATCTCATACCATTGAAAACAGGGCAAACACCAATAAGATGCAAAGTGTTCCTAAGCACCTAAATTACAAAGAGTGCATAGACTAACAGATGTACTCCTAAAAGGTTTGACATTTATATCCAGCAGTCCTCCTCTTGCTCTTATAATCAGACCTATCGCACGTGATAAGAGAGTTGTAGAATTTATTAGTAGCACTGAATATTTCAACTGTGGGTATTGGTCATGAAATCGAGAATTTCCTGCATCAGAATTTAAAGTTTTGTTTTCATATAATTTAAGAAGGTGCAAAATTGGTTTGCAGTATATGCTAAGGGGTAACGAATTATTTTCTGGAACAAAGCCTATTTGAGTACAAAATTTCGTTTATTCCGCGCCCAAAATGTGTACTTTACAATTATCATTTCGGCAAGCTTCCGAGGCAGTCTGTTGTAAGCATGTTAAAAACTTGATTAATATACATAATTGAAGTGTAATTTAAGAGTATTCAGGTATAGTGAATTCAAACCATTTTCTAAATGGGTCATTTAGTTTGGAGTGATGCTAGGCAGCATAAGCATCTTCTTCAAAACTAAACAGTTTTGCAATCGCATCGTATTTTTATATCCCCATACTTGCGCACAGTAAAACATAATCAAACGTTAAGCAGCTTTAAATATTTTCAATTTATTTTTAATAGATATTTTAGGGTTGTTTATATATTTTGACAAAGAAGAAGATATTGAGTTCCATGCACTGCAAAGTCGAAAAACAGTGCTAAAGGTGTCTCTTATATTTTTTTATTGGGACAAATACTCAGGGGTACACTTGATGCTTTGCATTGTATTGAAATTTTTGGAAAAGAGCACCTTAATAATGAGACAAATTGCTGTGAATTGATCATTCAAAGGCTAGTGTTATACCTTCACCCGTGAATGACCTACAGCAATTGCCTCACCGTTGCATGTTGATTCTGTGGTGAGTGCCTTCGCTGAGTAGGTTTAGCTGGTATCTGCTACTCCCCAATAGGTGGCGCTTTTCTCCTGATCATTCGTTGTTGTTGTTAAGGTGGAATAGAGTGGAATGTCAGGGAGCGGTTTCTTTGTAGATGGTCTTCTTGGAAGGGATTACTTTATGGTGATGTTGATTCGGGCTTTTTTAAATTTTTAATAAAATTGTTTTTAATATTTTAAATAAATTTTCGTGCAACTTTCTACTTTAAATTTAAGATATTACCGAATCGTCAGATATGTTAAATATTTAGACATTTCTATTATATATGAGAATATTATATTATTTTGTATAAAAAATTATATTTTTTTTAATTAAAATCCGTAATAAAATTTTATCCACAGACTGAAAAAATAAGAAAATAAAGAAAGCTTTGAACATGATGATTTGGCGTAATTTTTTTTTTTTTTTTTTAATTCTTTACTTGAGCAATCTGGCAAGTTTTCTTTTAAGCACATACTTGCCTGACACAATTAAACAAGTATTGCCTGATATAGTACCATATTGTAACATGAAACCGTGAATAACCAAAATTCAATATCCACTTGTATTATTTTCTAATTAATTGCACACACATTTATTTTTATCATTCTATGCTCATCACTGAACCAATTCAACAAACTCAAAAGACAATGAAGAGCGATTATTATCATGTTTTCATTAGTTTTAAGTGAGTTTCTTGCATTTTGTTTCACTAATTTATAATTAAATACACTGTAATGACTCGACACATTTTATTGCCGCTTTAAGAATATAACATCCTTTGTATTGTTGTACTCGTACCAATACACTTACCTAACGAACAATAGCTAACAAAACCTTTGCTAAGTACATATGTAAGTATGTATATGCAATAATGACTTTACTATTTTAAGCATTGTCATACTGAAACTAAACCGAAAAAAAAATTAAGATAAAAATGGTTTTTAAAGAAAAGGCATTAAATTATTTTTTGTAAGACAACAGAAATAGCTTTCTTTTTACTACATTTGTACGGCAAAACATATTTCATTGCCTTTAATTCCACGAATGTTTAAAAATCATTTATAGTGCTATCGACAGTATATTTAGAAACTATTACTGGAAGAAGAAGCTTTTTAACACAGTAATCTCTAACATCAGTATGTTTTTATTGTAAAGCCTTAAAGAGTTTAAGTAGAAAAAAACCTCTATGTACATATTGGTATAAAAAATTCAATTTCTACTTAGAAGAGTAAAGAAAATTTATATTTTATTTGCTTCATATACCTAATCCTATTTTTACATAATTTTCCTTTGCACATTTTGAATTAATACAGCCGAACTGCTCACAATTCAAAGCCTATGAAAATTATGTTATCAATAATATACATAATCCATCTTCATTTTGTTTTTACTCGGTGTTTGCTAGAGAGCTTTTGCAGCATAAAACTAGGATTAGATGTTCTATTATGAAAAAGAAAACCTATAGAAAAAGTAGCATATTTTTAGGCATTCTTAAATTTATTTTTAAGCGTAATTAATAAAATAATTTTTCAAAAATTTTTTATCATTACACCACAAGTCTAATAAAATTTATATGCATAGAGTTTGTAAACAAATAGTAGGAATTTAAAAATAAACCAACTTTGGAGTATTATTTGAGACCAATACTCACGGGTAAACCCCTACTAAATGCTGTGCATTGTACTGAAATTTTTGAAAAGAACAGTACATACATATTTTTTCTTATATTACTATTAAGGGCCTTAGGAACGAGACAAATTGCTGTGAATTGATCATTCAAAGGCCAGTGTTATACCTTCACCTTTGACTGATCAACAGCAATTGCCTCATCGTTGCATGTTAATTGTGTGGTGAGTGCCTTCGCTAAGTAGGTTTAGCCGTTATCCGCTACTTCCCAAAAGGTGGCGCTTTTCTCGTGATTCTCGTGATGGTTTTTTGTTGATATTGATTAAAGTGGAATAGATGGTCTTCTTATTTTAAAATTATAATTTTGAAAAAACCGCAAACTATGTCATTATTCACCTGTGCTGGGAATTGAACCTGGGTCGTTGGAGTTTTTGTGCGAGCGCTCTAACCACTATACCACTAAAAGAGTTTACATCCTAACTGTTCAATATTTCCTGTCAAGCTGTTTTAATGTTCAACTTTGCTAAGTTGAATGGTAAGTTTGTGTCGTTGCTTCGTTGCTGCCTGTTACTTCCCAGTAGGTGGCACTTTCTCCTCATCATTCGTTTGATAATTAAAATGTGGATAGGTTGGAATATCAGGAGACGGCTTTCTTAAGGCTGGAATTTTTAAAGGTCGAAGGGAGTCCTCTTTTTTATTTCAGTATAATCAGTAATTTCTCTACTTTTTTCAACATTTATAACACAATTAGATCAATCGAATTCCTTAAATCTCAGATCTTATTTTTTTTAAATTATAATTTAGAAAAGCCGCTCATTTCTATATATGTAATTGTTGTCCTTCGCTGGGATTGAACCTCGGTATTTTGAGTTTCTGAGCGAACATTCTTACCACTATACCACAACCGCCCTGTTTTGTTTGCTAAGCTCTAGTGATGTTCGCATGGATGAATCTGCTCCAACGAGAATAGTTTGCGATGCTAAGGTCACTGGACGTCGGCGTAGGGGACGACCGTGTTTAAGTTGGAAGGACCAAGTTGATGAAGCCCTTTCGTCAATTGGTGTGACCAACTAGAGAAGGCGCTCGCTTAGCAGAGACGCCTGGAGACTAGTGTTAAGGCAGGCCGGAACCCGTTAACGGGTTTTATGGCCATCTAAGTAAGTAAGCTCTAATGATGTATTTTAAAGCCTAATACACTGCACTAGTTAGTTACTGTACCACCAAATAACAGACTTTTAGCTACTCTTTTGAAACTGAAGGACAGTTCTTTCTTAATATGTATACAATTATAGACAAAATGCAATATACAAGGATTATTTTTGAAACTGTTGTAAGTTTTTAATAAACATTATAATTTGAAATGTATGCTTTTGGGGATAAGCATGTCTCTATGGCCATTTCAAAAAGCATACATTTCAAATTATATTGAATGTATTTTGCCAATAAGTCGAAAAATATTTTTGTTTTTAATAAACTTTAATTTAACCGAAGAATAATATAATTATATATATAATTCAGCAAAACTGTAACAATCATTGTCGATTAATATTCCTCAGTTATACAACAAGTGACATACAAGGTCTTTTTGGCAATATATTTTTATTTAAAGATAAAGTGAAAATATATATTTCAATACTCTTCATTGAATATATAAAAATTCAAGCAAGTATTTTTCATTACCTAAAAATAATATTTCATTTAGTGAACGTACAAAATTTTTGCAAACATTTATAAATACATATCTTTGAATTGTTCTCTAAAATCCGAGAAACAATAAAATTCTATTTTATTTGCTTAACGCTGCCGTTGAATTTAAAATGCAATAAATCTTATTCTGAAGACGCATTTGCCGTTTGTCTACTTCCGTTTTAAACTATTATATAATATAACATGGCATCCTTTAAATGTTCTTTTTTCTTGTTATTTTATCATCATGCTTTTTCTTTGCTGGATTTGTGTGTGCATTTAAACAATACCACTAAAAGCAAGTTAAGTTGCACATTCAAGTGATTTAACATGAATTTTATTTCCATTCTAAGGAAGATATAACAAAATAAGTAAAAATGTATTTAACGGTCAATTCAGATTATACTATTATATACCTCAACACAGTGAAATGTTTGACATAGCAAGTGACCTACATGAATTTTAGGCATGCATACATACATAATTGGCCATTACAACCCTGATTCCGGGTTACGGCCTAGCTTCTCGCAGCACCCATGTTGTGTGTGTTAATATTGATTCATGAGTATCGCGACCTACAATTTAAAGTCGACTCGGAACGACAGATTCGAGGAGCTTGATCATGGCATTCAGTTACTCTTAGACCTTTTACCAGAAGACTGCTAAAAGGTAGTCGCTGAAAGAAATATTTTTTTATATTTCTTTGTTTCAAGATGTCAGAGCTGGGGTTTGAACCTGGAGCTCTTGTTGATTTTTGGGCAATCAAAGTTTAATAGGTTGCTTAAAATTATGTATATAAATATATAAATTATGTAATTATATATATTCAGACCTTATATTATAAATACATATCTTAATTAATTGTGATTAAGCAAAAGTTTTGGTAGTAGAAAGCTTTGCATTTAAGTTTTCCGAGTGCTATTAAAATTCTGCAGAGTTATAACATAAAGAGTCACAACTCAAACTTTTTCCAAATCGTGTTTATTTAGAAAAAAAATCGGTTTACAGATGCTACCTTTACCGACCACGAAAATATGTTGGGTATCTCTGTCTTCCTTATTTGGAAAACTACAGTTATTTTTATTTTGATATAATTTGTTCTGCATATTCTTATCATCTAAAGAGTATTATTTTTAGTTTTTCAAGTACGAGTATAAGTTATTCATTCGTTTTCTTTCACATGAATGGTATTATTTAGAGTTGTGCCTATTTAATTGAATAAAAAGCGAGTATTCATTTACACATAAGTCTGTGGTTAAAGCAAAAACTAATTTGAAAAATCCACTTTGCTGTGAATGTCCCGCTCCTTACCCACTATTAATGAAGGCAAATTTATTAGAAACAAAAAATAAAGTTTCTCTAATTGAGTTTAAAGTAATTATTTTTGAATGTCCTAGAACTCAGTACAAAAAGCATAATATTTCATGACCAGTTATTTATATAACTGTAGGGTATTATTATTTGGAAACGGAATAAAAAAATATGAAAATATTTTTCCTCTTTTTTAGTTAAGGAAGGAAAATAGTTTAAACATTTGCATAGAAGTTTTTTTTGTTAGTGCTTTCTATCTACTTCTGCTTAAATATGCATCAGACCAAATCGAGTTATGCTTTACGGTGACCAATAATATAATTTGCACGAAAGAAAAAGTTTTTTAATAACAAATTGTTTTCTTTCGAAAATATTTTTAAATTAAACACATTTTAATTGAACTGATAACATTTATTATTTAATTTAAGTATTTAAAAATTGTTAAAAACAAGTAGATTTAGCCTTAGCCTTAGCAAACGGACTTACCCGCAGGATAAATAATTATTAAACAAGTTGTTTAGAATTATATCCTAAAAGAATTCATTTGATGTCATATTCACAGTTCCATGAATTTCCAGAGTTCAGATTTTTCCATTTATAAATACTCAAAAACTAACATTTATGAATATTATCAAGAATGCGATTTTTAAAAATTTTTATTTTCCTTCACGTACATGAATTAGCAGCACAAATTTATTTTCTTAAAATCACACGCGAATGTGTATTCATTTTTTTTTTCTAGGCGTCCATATATGAAGAGTAAAGAAATTTTGTTATTTTCTTCATGCACATAAAAGAGGAGAACAAATTTAATGCTTTAGGCACAATTGGAGCGAACGACGTATTTCGCCCCACACGGCGACGTCGCCGGTAAAAAATCGCCGCGTATATTCGTCGTATGAGGCACAATAACGACGAAAAAATAATTTATTTAATATTTGTCACGGCGCAATTATCATAAGGTGCCTTTGAGATTACAACAAGTAAAACAGTAACAAAAATAACATAGCATTTTGATGCTTATTAGGGTAGTTAACTGTCAAAAAAACCAAAACAAAAGGTATGAAAACAAAAACAATGTACATAAAGCAAAGCAAAAATTGACAGCTATATTCACAAATTGGTTGAAAAAAAAAGTAGCTCAGCTGTCATGTCAAATGCACCTTATAATCAATACGCCATGATATTTGTGTTTTCGTATACGATAGTGTTACCATATGCTGGAAAAAAGTTCATCAGAAATTAAACATTAACAACAACTCAACTAAATGGTTTTTTATAGCTATTTTTGTTTTGTTTTTCCAATTTAAATGTTAATAAGTCAAAATTGAACAATTTTTAAAGTAAAAAGTAACTTTATTTACTGAAACACATAAATTTTGTAAAAATATGGCCAGCTTGTACTGTTTTGTTCGCCGTTCGCCGTTCGCCGGCGTATGAAATAGAAATAAATCTATTTGAGTTCGCGCACGTCGGACGAAATTTTCACCGTCGCCCTGATTGTGCCAATTACCATATACACAAATGAGTTTTATTTTTGGCGACGAATAGTCGCCGCGAAAAATACCTCGTTCGCTCCAATTGTGCCTAAAGCATAAAGCAAAATATTTTCTGTTTTTTCAAACATGTGTGAGGAGAAAAAAAAAAACTAAATGCATACGTCCACTCATAAGTGAAAAGTGAGTGAACGATTTGGTACTCTCTGAATTTCAGTAATTTCTCTTTTTCACTTTATTTTATTTTTTTTTTTTTTTAGTGCAAAAATTTTATTTTTTGTTTTGCTTATTCTTTTTTTTAAGCCCAGCAATCCTAAAACATAGCAATTAAAAGGAACATAGAAAATTAAAAATTTCTCAGCACAATAACTGAAACGTATTATTATTAAAAAATATGGGATCTTCTTTGCTTACTTAAGAAAAAATTAAAACAAACTTTATATGTCTGACTGAACATGCAATTTGGTAATAATTTTTCATCAGACAACACTTGCAAAGAAAATGTAAAAACTTCAACATACGAATAGACAAAACTACGAAGACTTAAGGTCCAAAAAGCTTTTTGTTTTGTTAATATACAGACAAATTTACTGCACAGACTATTTAGTGATAATATCTTTAAGTTTTAAAGCCAAAGGACAAAACAGAAAAGAAATAAAAGAAAATATTTATAAAAATATCTTACAAGAGTTATGGAAACCTATGCACCAAATTTGTATTAAAATATAGATGTACATGTTTGTACATGTATATACATTAGGGTTTTGCCAAGTGAAAATACGAAAAAAATTAAATAACGGCCACCCTAATATACATACATACATACATACATAACTGGCCTTTACAACCCTGTGTCAGGATTACGGCCTAGCTTCTCGCAGCACTCATGTGTGTCAATTTTTATCCATGAGTACTAGGACCTGCAGTTTAATATCGATTCTGAACGACAGACTTGAGAAACTTGTCCATGGCAATTAGTTACTCTCAGAGCTTTTGCCAGAAGACTGCTGAGAGGTAGTCGCCGAAAGAAATATTTTTTTAATATTTTTTTTTTAATAAGATGTCAGAGCTGGGTGTCGAACCCAGGTCTCATTTCTTAGTAAGCCAACACACTAACCACTAGACCACGGCGACTAAGTATATACTTATTTTAAAATATAATTGCTTTAAGAAAACCAAATTTATATCTGCCCAATCACATGATAATAATTATTTCCTATACCACAATACAGTTCCCAGTTCAAAACTTTCTCTAAGTTGTAAAATTAAGAAAAATTAAGTCAAACTTAATAAATAAATAATTTTAATAATAAATATTTTAAAATAAAAAATAAAAAATAATCTAATTTCTAAAGGGTGTTTTTTATTGAGGTATAGAACTTTAAGTTGGCATCAGTTTTTTAACTGGCGGCCATTTTGTCAGCTGTCAAATGATTAATATTTAGTTTGGTTTGCCATTTCATCATGAACAGGTTGACAAAAGAACAACGCTTGCAAATCGTGCAAATTTATTTCGAAAATAACTGTTCAGTTCGCGAAGTTTACCGCAAGCTATGTCCATTTTATGGTCGACATAATCGTCCATCAGAGCAATTAATTCGGTTAACCATGGATCGTTTTCGCACTACGTTTACTCTATGTGATAATACGCATCCGCAGAGACGTCGAACAGTGCGCACCGAAGAAACAATTGCCGCTGTAGAGCAAAGTGTTGAAGAGAACCCGAATGAATCGATTCGCCACCATGCACAGCAATTGGAGCTTTGTCCATCAACTTTATGGAAGATTTTGCGCAAAGATCTTGGCTTGCGACCTTACAAGATCCAGCTTGTACAAGAATTAAAGCCGCGAGACCATGCAATGCGTCGTGATTTTGGTGTATGGGCCGAAAATGAGATTGATCTCGATGCTGATTTTCATCGCAAAATTTTGTTCAGTGATGAGGCTCATTTTTTGTTGAATGGCTACGTCAACAAGCAAAAGTGCCGCATTTAGAGTGAAGAGAATCCACATGAAACGCTTGAGACGCCATTACATCCACAAAAACTGACTGTTTGGTGTGCTCTATGGGCTGGTGGAGTCATTGGGCCATACTTCTTCCGAAATAATGCTGGAGAGTCAGTTACCGTTAATGGAGACCGGTATAGAGCCATGATAACCAACTATTTTGTTCCCGAATTGGATGGCATGAATGTGGATGAGTTGTGGTTCCAACAAGACGGCGATACATGCCACACAGCGCACGTCCCAATCGATTTATTGCAGGAAACATTCGATGAGCTCATAATTTCGCGGAATGGACCTGTCAATTGGCCACCAAGATCGTGTGATTTGACACCATTGGATTATTTTCTTTGGGAATATGTGAAGTCGCTCGTCTACGCCAACAAACCAGAAACGTTAGGGGACTTGGAAGCCAACAGTCGTGGCGTTATTGCCAACATACGGCCCCATATGCTCGAAAAAGTGGTTGAAAATTGGACCTGTAGAATTGGCTTTATTCGAGCTAGCCGCGGCGGCCTCATGCCCGAAATCATATTTAAACATTAATGGCATAAAATTATCCTTCCAATAAAGCCAAATTGATGGACATTAAGACGATTTTCTTGTGTTTTATTTCAATTCGAAGTTCTATACCTCTAAAAAAAACGCCTGTACCTACATTTTATATTTTCCACTTCCATTTCAATGCAAATTGTTTTCCTTTTTCTCCAGTTCACACATGATCCTCCTCGACATATTTTGATAATCTGTAAATAAGAAAGAAAATCCAGAGTTAATAAAAATAAAACTATATATCGTCATATTAAATGCAAACGGATGTAACTACACAAAATTTAGAAATTGAGTTTTTTATTAATTATGGTTCGTTTTATCAAAATACATGTTCGTACAAAATTTTAGATTCCTACTATCAGAAATGGCGAATTTATTAACGAAATTCAAACGGACGTAACTACAACAGCATGCATTTCTAAATGTAAGAAGACGTAACTACATACATATCGTCGATGGAATTAAAGAACGCTGTAACTGACAAAACTTTAAATGTTCACCAGAGCCAAAAAACCTGTGTGAAAGTAGAACAAAGACACTGGAATTTTTCAAAACGCAGACGGCGTAAGTGAATTTATTTTCATCGTAGAAATCTGGGATCGAGACCAATCGGCGCGTATTTTTTATCTGGTAAAAATGATGCAAAAAACATATTATCGATTTTTTGTCAATTACAGCGTTCTTTAATTCTTGCGACGATATTTATACATGAAAACCTTACATACAAACTCATTGGTGTATATAGGGATGCCAATCTCTAGATCTCGATTTATATAATTTTTGATTTAAAGGTTTTTTGCTTTTAAAGTAAAAAATAAAAAAGTGTAGTTACGTCCGTTTGCATTTAATATGACTATATATTACATGCTAGCCCAAACCGAGCGTGCTTTGCTACACCAAGCACTACCATTTGTCTACTTTCTTCGACTGATGATTTTTAATGACTACGAAATCAATTACACCAAGTTCAGAGCTGCAGCTTTAACACTTGTCAAGAGATAGAGAAATCAATATTTAACTTTAATGGTAACTTTTAATGGTACCTGCACGCCCTCTTGTCTAATTGCGACCGCTTTCTGACTGATGATTTCCCCTGACCGTGAAGTCGTTCGAACCAAGTTTAGGTATACAAAAATTATAATTTAGTTTGTATTGGAGGTACCACGCCTACCTGTTCAAATATGCCCACTTTCTGGCCGATAATTAACCTTGATCGTGAAGTCATTCAGACCCAATTCCGAAACTTTAGCTTTAGCCGTTATAAAGATATACAAAAACTAGTATTTAAGCTGTATGTAAGGTACCACCCCCAGTTCCTGCAATGAACCAAAAATTTTCATAAATATTGTAAAATGGCATGTAGAAATGAAGAAACGTAGGTTGTATATCAGCTTACTTATATTCCTAATCAAAACTACGGCAATTTTTAGTTAAACTTTGAAATTTCAGTATTTTATTTAAATTGAAGAAATTTCTTCAAAATGAATAAAATCTTTTCGTTATTTTTTAGGATGTAAATATGACGAAATTTAGTTAAATTAAAGAAAAAATTAGTCAAATTTACTAATAATTTTTGTAAAATTTTATTCAAATTAAAGAAATTTTATTTAATTTAACTAATAATTTTTGTTAATTTTTATTCATATTTAATACATATGAGCAATTTCAAAAATTTTCAACATTTGTTGAAACTGAGTTCAGATGCTTATTATTTCTCCAGTTTTTCGAATTGACCAAAACGGTCAAAAGGGAATGGTAGGCCACACTAGAAAACTGGGAAATTCAAAATTTCAGACCATCACTTCTTTATTTTTAAAAGTTATGGGCACTCAAATATCGAAAAACTCAAAATTTACAAGAGTTTTTTCATATTTCATCACTTTTCTACTTTTAGTTTTAAACTTCCGATGTCCACTGATATAAAATAAAGTCACTAGACTTTGTAGATATTTACACTATAAAAGTTATGCTAATACTACTATTTGGGAAAAAGTTGTACAGCGGTTCATTTTTGAAACCAAAATTTTATGATTTTTTAATTTTCGCAGTTTTTTCTATAGCGTTTTTGCGCCGTTCAAGAAAATTGCATTTCGTCAACACTATTTAATAGATGCTGTAATTTGGTAAAATTTGCGCCATATCACGTCGATGTCAGGCTGCTAGTTGCTGAGAACGATGACCTCAAACTTTTATAGAATTGGCGTAAATTTGTCAAAAATTACAGTTTTTCGAGCCTGACATTTGCAATCTTATTTAAAACTGGTTTATGTATTGCGTGATCTAAACTTCTTAATAAATGGCACCTCAACGTCAAGAAGGCGTTAAAATATTTCGAAACGCAAAAATTTTATAAAGAAAATAAAAATTTTGCGAAATTTCATGATTTTGTTTAGCGTTTTTTTAAATTAATCTGTGGTTTAATTTCAATGTAAAGTATTGGAAATGAAGTGCGGCGGTGAACTAAGGATCATATATAAATACGGTTGAATTCGGTCCATATTTAGCGGGTACAGCGGCATTTTTCTTCAAACACATTTTGCTTTGTGACATCTGCAGTTATGTATTGATTCCGCCGCGATTGACACCAATTGAAAGGTTTTTTTAAGCTTGATAATAAAACCGAACAGGCATTAAAAAATTTTCAAGACTTTAAATTTTACAGATAAAAAAAAAAAAAAAAAAATCCTAACCTCAAAAATAATTCTTATATATTTTTTTTTATTTTTTAAATTTGCAAGTTAAAACATTGTTTTTCTGAAAATTAGGTATGCGTTATATAAACACATATTATAAAAATCGGTCAAACATTCATATTTTTGCAAAAATTCCCGCTTTTTAATGTTAAGGAATTTTAATTATAATTGATATTTTTTATGTATTTTATCAGTGCATTGATGAATTTGAACAGCACTGATGAATTTGAAATGAGTTTCATGCATCCATATAACATTTATTAAAATAAACCAATAAATTTAACTTTAAATTTTTTTAAAGGTAGTTTAACTTTAACTTCCATAACTTTCACGCCGTTTGCAATAAATGATTAACGCGAACTGTTTTGGTATGCTAAAATATCACCCTTCACGTGACCAAAGCGTCATTCTTGTCATAAAAAAAAATTGGAAAAAAAATATCAAAATGTCGAACATTTTTGAAACTGCCCATATATTGTTAATTTCTACTCATATTAAACAACTTTTTATTTAATTTAATTAATAATTTTTTTTAATATACGAGTATATAAATAAAATCAAATATAAATAATAATAACACAGGTTTACAAATTTTTAATTTGGATAAATACTAAGATCATCATATGCCTAGATAAGTTAATTAGTACTCTTCACCGAACTGCAAAAGTCAACATTGATATGAGTAATCAATGTCTGCGTTACTAATAATTTTAATAAATAATTATCCGTCATTATCGATACTTCGGTTTGATATTTGGGGATAGGGAGAAGTATCTCCTGTATCGCCCCCTCTGAGTACTTCTTAAAAAAAAAGCTAAACTATATGTGTTTTACGGTTAACAGCTATACATATCTAGTTTAAAGTTTCATCGACGTCGGCACATTATTAATTTAGGTGAGGCATAAGTTTCCCCTTTGGGCGGGTATCTTAAAATTTAGGGCTAATAAGATTAGATGTGAAAATTTACATTTATTAAGACACAAACAAAATTTAATAAAAATCAGCTTTTCAGTTGGGCTTGGGGGAAATAGCCCTTAATAAAATAGCTACATAAAAAAAGTAAACAATATATGCTCTACGGTACGCAGATCTATGTATCTAGTTAAAAATTTCATCGAAATCGGTACGTTATTTAGGTGAGGCATAAACTTTAATTGGGACGGGTCAGCTTAATATGAAAAATAGATGTTGACCGATTCTCAGACCTACCCGATATGCACACAAAATTTCATAAACATCGGTCGAGCCATTTTGGAGGAGTTTGGCAACAAACACCGCGACACGAGAATTTTATATATTAGAATAATTATGCCAGAATCCTACCCGCGATTAATATTTACATGAAGTCGTCTTTTTTGCGTAGAAAATAATTTATTTTTGGCTTATAAAAATTAAAAATTGATCTGTAGCTGCAACAACTTAGCAATATGGCACTCGCATACAAAGATTCTCTAGTTTTTAACTATGAAAATAGCTGATATGCTTTGTTTGTTTGCTTGTTTTATAATAAATAAAACACAAAGTCTACAAAAGAAGAATTTAATATCGGCACATAAATCCGCAGTAAGTAGTTTTTTGAGCCGGCTTTACTTTAGGCATAACCCAATAAAGAACAACTAAATTGACATTGACAAAAAGAAAAACAAATTCTAAAATTACATATAAAAAAATATCTGTGAAAAAATATACGTATTCCTAGCACTTAATGGCTACAGGTTACTAGCATTACTCTTACTGTTTTAAAAAAAATATTTTTTATGTTGCGTAGAGAAGAAGTAAGTATTGAAACGAATTTAATTTTCGTTTCTTTAAAATAAAAGAAAATTGTATTTTGTTTGAGATCATACTGAGTAAAATAAAAAGTAAACACTTGTGTTTGATTTCTTTCTATTGTATGCTGAAACCATCATTTAAGGGATTATCAAGCAAAACCATAAAAATTAAAAAAAAAACAAAAACAAAAATGGGCGAATAAATCTTTGGTAAAAAAAAAGGAAAAACAAATCTGTTTCGTTATAATGGTGTGAATACATGTTTGCAAGGTGCTTGTATAATGTACGTTGTTTTTGTGGATATTAATGCCTACAATAACTCAAAAAGGTTACAAGCACACTTTTTGCAGAGTACCATAAAATCTTTTCTGTGCTTTCTATGTTCTTAATGGTTTTCGAAAAGAAAATAAATGCACATTAATTGAAGTGTTATTACGCATGTAATGAAAGCAATTTCAGCTATTTTTATAATATTAACGTTATAAATAAGATATAAGAATCATGATGAATTGAATTTATTTTTTATACATTTTACTTTCAAATAAAAGAGCATATTTATGGACTATAAAAAATCACTACAGTTTGCTATGGAGTTAACACAGTGGAGCTGTGTATTGTGAAGAAGTAAGTAATAATAAATATAGTTGCCGTGGTCTAGTGATTAGTGTGTTGGCTTACTAAGACATGAGCCCTGGGTTCGACACCCAGCTATGAAAAAAATATTTCTTTCTGCGACTACCTCTCAGCAGTCTTCTGGCAAAAGCTATGAGAGTAATTAATTGCCATGAACAAGCTTCTCAAGTCTGTCGTTCGGAGTCGACATTAAACTGTAGGTCCCGGTACTCATGGATGAAAATTTACACACACAACATGAGTGCTGCGAGAAGCTAGGCCGTAATCCTGACACAGGGTTGTAAAGGCCAGTTATATATGTATGTATGTAAGTAATCTTTTTTAAAACGTTAGGACCTATCTAAGGAGGCAGAGCATAAAGCAGCACAATTTAGCCTTACTCAGTGAGGCTAACTTGTAGTAAAATATAATAATACAATTAAATTCTAGTATTCTGCTAAATGTCTATCAAATTTCGTAGACTTTTAAATTTTCACACACCTTTGTGATCCCAATTATTTAAGAAACATTTACTAAATTGAATGTGTAAACTTACCCTAAATTATTGCCACCTTTCTTCATGTCTTTCTTTCATATTCTGTTGATAAAATAAGTAAATACTAAATATAAAATATTTCAGAATATATTTCAGGTACGAGTATTTTGAGTTTTTCACACTTGTCTGCATGTTAAAGGATAATGGATTTCATTCTAATCCCAGACTCTGATCTCACCGAATAATAAACGGACAATATCGTCGCAAGAATTAGAGAACGCTGTAACTGACAAAAAATCGAAAATACGGTTTTTTTGCATCATTTTTATCAGAAAAAACAAAAAAAAAAATACACGTCGATTGGTGCCGGTCCCAAATTTCTATGATGAAAAGAAATTCACTTACGCCATCTGCGATTTAAAAAATACCAGTGTCTACCTTCATACAGGTTTTTTGGCTCTAGTGAATATTAAATATTTTGTCAGTTACACCTTCCTTAAATCCGGCGACGATATTCTATTAGTCGACAAAGAAAAATTATAATAATTAGCAGCTAAACTACGTATAAATTTGGTGTTTTAAATATTATTTTTAAATCAATAACTAAATTTAATATAATTAAGAAAACAACAACCTTTGAACTTTGTTGCTGAAGAAGTGCTATATTTTTAAACCTCCCTGATATTTATATGCAATCTTGTAGCTCTTTATATAAAATAGATCTCTCACATAGTGATCAGAAAATATTTTATGTTACCGGGGTACCAACTCATGGAACAAAAACTACAAAAATATCATCTAATTAAAAAACTTCTTTCCTTAGAATATTCATAAAATTAAGCTCTCTGTTAGAAAACTGAGCCAGAATTAAGTTGCAATGGCTTCTGCATTTGATATCTTAAACGCAAAATTTATTATCTGTTCAGAAAAAAATCATGTATTTTAAAATCAGTTTTCATTAAATACACAACTCTGCGTTATAGTGTAGCATATATAAAATGTGCTCGAAAGAACCCAATAGCACCTAATTTAGTTATAGATTAGACAGGAGTCAGTTCATTACGTGATTCTTAAAAGCGATTAAACCAGAAGACAATAAAATCTAGCATAGACACTTTAAAAACTAATTCTAACAATAATTTAACAATTATTAGAACCAAAATGAAACTTCTGCTCTTTGGAGAGAATCCAAAAATTTTTTAATTTTTTTTAATTTTTTAAGCCACTAAAAACTTTCTTTAAATTAAAAATTTAAAAGACAGTTGAAAAAATTTATATTTCAGTAATATAACTTTTAACTTAAGCAGCAAAATGTTTTGGATTAATTAGGCTCCTACTACAATTATAATAAAACCCCAAAATTTCGTATATAAAATTGGTTTTAAATTAAAAAAGAGGATATGTCTTCCAAAATTTAAAAGAAAGTAATTTTGTCTCGTCATTACACGTCTTAATTAAATCAGAACCCAATTCTGTAAAATTAATTTAGATTATCGTAGTAATGATTTCTCTTTTCTTAAAGAAGAAAATTATATCGGTGAAAGAATTGTGCCACATCTGAACTGAACATAGTCTTGAGTCCAACTGTTCACAGAACAGTTCGATGTGTTCTGTAATCACATGATGATTATGAATATGATAATCATCAACTACTTAAATATAAATATAACTCACTTTTTTCTTTCTATAGAAATCATATATTAAAATAATATTCTTCTCTATACTTTCTGTTGAAATCTGGTCAAATTCAAATCTTACTAGAATTCAAACTTGCATTTCTAGATCATTAACAAAAAAGACAACGTTTTTTGGGACATCTTAATAAGCCCTAATGAAAAGAACTATAGGTTTAGTAAAAAACAGAAGAACTATAAAACAACTAACTTACTTACTTATATGGCCATAACAACCCGTTAACGGGTTTCGGCCTGCCTTAACACTAGTCTCCAGGCGTCTCTGCTAAGCGCGCGCTTCATCAACTTGGTCCTTCCAACGTAAACACGGTCGTCCTCTACGCCGACGTCCAGTGACCTTCGCATCGAAAACTTTTCTCGCTGGAGCAGATTCATCCATCCGAACAATATGGCTGTCTCTTGTGATCGCAGCTTTTTGATGTTCAGCTTCAATCGAACACTAGAACGTGCCATATTCACTGCGCATATGCGCAGTCGCATCTTGGCTGCGACAAGATAATGGTCCGAGTCGACATTTGGACCTCTAAATGTGCGCACGTCTAGTATGCTGGATACATGCCTTCCATCAATCACAATGTGATCGATCTGGTTGTTGGTAGATCGATCAGGAGAGAGCCAGGTGGCCTTATGGATATCGAGATGCTGGAACCTGGTGCTACAAACTACCATGTTTCGCGCCGCGGCGAAATCGATCAGTCTCAAGCCGTTCGGCGAGGTGGAATTATGGAGACTGAACTGTCCGACAGTGAGGCCAAAGATACCTTCACGTCCAACTTTCGCATTGAAATCGCCGAGGACAATTTTGGCGTCATGTGCCGGACACCTATCATATACATTATCGAGCTTTGCTTCGAAAGCATCTTTGACCGCATCATCCTTCTCTTCCGTCGGGGCGTGCACGCAGATGAGGCTGATATTATAAAACTTTGTCTTCATCCGGATCGTAGCTATCCTTTCGTTCACGGGGGTGAACTCTGAGACAAGATGGCGAAGTCTCTTGCTAACTACGAATCCGCAGCCAAATTCGTATCTGTTATCATGGCAGCTGTAGTAGATGTCACATGTTGCTTGCCTTGTACAACCCTGTCCTATCCATCGCATTTCCTGGATGGCGGTGATGTCAGCCCTTCATTTCTTGAGAGCATCCGCCAATTGGATAGAGGCACCTTCTCTGTAAAGGGTTCTCACGTTCCAGGTGCATATCCTTAAATCATAGTCTTTAAAACGTTTGCCAAATTCGTCAACATAGAAGGGGGTCCGTTTAGAGGCTATTGTTTCGGTTTTCATTGAATTTTTGTTTTTACGTGGTGGGTTTCAAGCCCTACGCACAACCCAAATTTAAAGTCCAGGGGATTGGAGAATCGCCGCATACATTAGTTAACAAGCTAGCGGGTGCTAGAATGTCGACTTGAATACAACGGGAACAAGGATCGTTCTGGAGGCCGCCTGGTCGACCCCAATCAGAGACTTTGCCTTGTCCGAAATATCCCATCCATCCCAAAACAACTTACGGATTACAAAATATATGGAACGGCCTGCAAAACAGACTTATATGAAAATTGACTACCTCTGTTCTACTTAGATCGATTTTTTGGATAAATTGGCCGCTCATAGACCAGCGTCAATTAGCATCATATGATGCCACTTTGAAAAATACAACAGCACTCGTCATCACGGTCGGAATGACTCTCATACCCAATTCACCAAATTTTCATTTGGAGGTATCAGGTTGAGGAATATACATTAATATACGATATCTTCACGATATTCTTAACACACCCCAAACCCAAAGCATCATGGCGTCGTCTAAGGAGGGCCAGGAAATTGCAAAAGACGTGTCGTTGTGTTGGAGTAATGTTGTTAATCGACCAGTTTCCAGACACCAATTTGGACACGTCATCCTTACTGAAACACAACAGCAATCTAGTACGTCTGATATCAAAACCAGGTTAAGACAGTAAATGTATGTTTTCAAAAAGATAAATTAAATTAATTAGTAAATAAATAAAAACTACTATGACACCTCTTTTTCTACATAAATAAAAATCAATGTTATTCGTTGGTCATCGCATCAGTTAAGAACGGCTGGACCGATTTAGATGATTTTTTCTTTCTAACAATTGTCGTAATCCAACTTAGGTTTTTACTGAAAGAAAATTTTTCAACCACCAACTATTTTTGATTTATATAAAATCAGAAAGTGGCTCCATCGATTGACTAATTTTTCTTTCAAATGTTCCTATTAGTCTATTTTAAATTGACATCGGGAGAAAAATTTGCCACGCCTACTTTCACGACCACGTTTTTCTATTTATCTCTAAATACCAATTTTTGTATGTATATCTTGAGAACGGTTAAAGCTAAAATTTCGAAATTGGGTATGAATGACTTTATGGGCAAAACAAATCATCAGTCAAGAAGTGGGCGAAAGTGGACAAGTGGGCGTGACACCTCCAATACAAGTTAAATATTGATATCTTTAGACATAATTATCTTTAGAAATGTTGAAGCTGAAATTTCTAAATTTGGTGTGAATAATTTAATTATCAGTATAGAAAATGCGGACAAGTAGGCGTGGTAGCTTCCAGAAAAACTCACTATTGAGTTCAGTATATCTTGCAATCAGTAACAGTTAAAGTTTTTGAATTTGGTTTCAATTACTCTGTAGTCACTAAACATCATCATTCGAAAAATGCGGACAAATGATAGTCGTAAGTGTGCGAAGCTGGCCGGGTTTAAGCTAGTTAGTAAATAAATAAAAACTACTATGCCTTCACTCCTTTATTGGAAATATATAAATTTTGACAACAAAATTTATTTTAACAATAGATATTATAGTGAATATTATATACAACAACCTATAAAGCTCAGTACCAGTGCAACAGCATTCAGTTGCCTACTTGGATACCTACATATGTATGTCCTTTATTTACAACTAAATTAAAGTAACCTTGACAATAAGGGAATTGCAAAAAATTCAAAGTGAACGTACTGTATCAATCCACAAGCTCTCTTCGTGTAACGTTGTAAAGTTGGTCAAAGCTTTTAAAAGATAAAAATATATTGGGGAGAATACCAGTTCTCTTTTATATGGCACTCACTATTAATTTCATGATTTATTACATTAAATCCCACATATTGATTTCTGAAAAGTTGATTTAGACAAGATTCAGAAAGAAAAAAAATCTTAATATATTGCTTAATTTTTGAACAGAAAGAAAAAGTACAGTTGAGTTAAATGATTCATTACTGAAGTGTAATAATTAAGATTTAACTTCTAGAGAAAAAAAAATATAAATGTTTCCACCACTGTTTTGTTGGTTTGAATCCCAGTATTCCTTAATCTTAAAAAGTGAACAGGATATGTTGCTGATACAGCAACAAAAGAAAGAAAAATATTTTAAAAAATACCACAGCAGCAGACTCCTAACTGGAATAAACCATTACAGCTATTCCCACTTTTATACTTAAATGCGTATTTATTGTTTTGATGTTTAAGTCGCATAAGTTTTTGTTAAGTCGTAGTGAGGACATATTTTCTACAACCACTCCTATGATGTCATTTCAGCAATAACAATTGAATGCTTTAGATCTTGACCACACACTTTATTGTAATGGTGATGGTTTGTTTTGTGAAATATAACACTCTCATAATTGGTCATAAATCTGACAAATGTAATTTGTCATCACTCAAGCAGCGAAACACAGCTAGCTGCCATTTACCTAGCGAACGAACGAACCAAACCATATAACCTATACGGAAGTAAACAACTGGAGGGATTTATAGTTGAAGCAACAAAAATAGAAAAAAAAAATTATTCCTGTGTCAAACAATACTCAACCTTGGATAAAACTACTAGCTAGAAATAAATCAACTTTTTTTAATTTTTTTATTTTTTATTTCTATGCTTTATTTCATTGTAGGTGTTGCTACGCATATTGTGATGTTTGTAGCATTTATAAAATGAAAAGGATGAACTTAGTCAGAGAGGTAGATACCAAGTAAGGACATGGAATTATTAGCCTAAGACAATAAACAACAAACGATAGAGCTATAAAGCGCACTCCACATTACATCTATTCGATAATTTACTAATAAAGAATTTCGAATTTAATTAGACAAAGAATTGTGTATGCCAAAATCCACAACATCGGCAAAAAATTTTCGTCATTATTATTATCAAAAAATTCCATTAGAGAAACTGCGATCTTTTCACTATACGAATACATAAAGAGTGTTAATTGTACAACACTTTTGGAAAAATTTACGGATTCTACAGTATAAGTTCGATTATACTACCAAAGGCTAGTAAAATCCTGTACTCGGTATAGCCAAATTGACTACCGATTTTCTTAGGGACCTCAAAAGATTTTGAAAATCAATGCACCACTCAAAAAAATTTTTCTCAGTTTTTGGCCATTAGCTTACTCAAACTTAAATATATTGCTTAATTATATTTGGCAAAAATGTAGTAAAGAGTCTATTGAACAAATTTTAAAAATATTTTAAATGTAAAAAATAATTTTTTATTGCACTTTTTAGCAATAATGTAGGAGAAAATTATATCTTTTTTTACTTTTTTCAGCATAACTTACAGGGACTTGTAATTTTCTACTACCAATATATGACAATATTGTAACAATTGTAAATCTGAACAACTTTTGTGAACATCTCAATAAAATCTGAATGTGTCCAGGAATCCAAAATAGATCGAGAGAAAAATTTTCCACGCCTACTTTTACGCCCACTTTTTCCTATTTATCTCTAAATACTGATTTTTGTATATCTTCAGACAGTTAATTTTATGGGCAAGGCAAATCATTAGTCAGAAATTGGGCAAAATTGGAAAAGTGGGCGTGTCACCTCCCATACTAGGTAAAAATTGATTTCTTTATAGATACGTATTGAAGCTAAAATTTCTGAATTTGGTGTGATTGATTTCGTAGTCATTTCAATTACCAGTAGAATAAATGGCGGACAGGTAGACGTGGTAGGTTCCACACAAACCAACTATTCAGTATATCTTAAAATCAGTAACAGTTAAAGTTTTTGAATTTGGTCCGAATTACTCCGTAGTCAGTCGAAAAATCATCAGTCGAAAAATGTGGACAAATGATAGTGGAAGGTGTAGCGGGTTTAAGCTAGTTTGAAATATTTTTTCTTGTTTTGTTATTTGTTTGTTTTATTTCTTTATATTACGTCAATTGAAATCAAAATTATTTTAGAAATACTTCGAGTTTAATAAGTGGGTAATTATTACCCAACCCCCACGTCCTTTAAACCAGCGTTTAAAAACTTCAAAAACTTACCATTGTTTTGACTGCTGCTTCGACTTTGACTTTTAAAAAATTAAACAGTCGCAGTTAAAGTAGAAGTTAAAAACGAATATTGATAAACAATGAAAAACTTCAAACGCCGACAAGTTCGCAAGTTTTTAGTTCGAATGACTTCAACTGCACGTTAATGCCGAAGTTACAGGCGAAGACAAAATACAAAAACTAAAACTGTAACAAAACGCATAACTTCAAACGCCGACAAGTTTGAAAGTTTTTCGTTTGATTGACTTCAACTGTAGAAGAAGAAAGAAGAAAAAACAAAAACTGCAATTAAACCAAAAACTGTCTACACATATATGTAATACATACATACATATTATGTATATGTGTGTATACGTACGTACTTATGTTTATTATCTGCATTGCCAAACATAAGTATAACATTGTTTATTGTTTTGCCTTTAACTTCGGCATTAACGTACAGTTGAAGTCAATCGAAAAACTTTCGAACTTGTCGGCGTTTGAAGTTATGCGTTTTGTTACAGTTTTAGTTTTTGTTTTTTGTGTTTGCCTTTAACTTCGGCATTAACATACAGTTGAAGTCATTCGAACTAAAAACTTGTGAACTTGTCGGCGTTTGAAGTTTTTCATTGTTTATTAATATTCGTTTTTAACTTCTACTTTAATTGCGACTGTTAATTTTTAAGAAGCGTAAGCTTAAATAACTTCAAAAACTGTAAGTTTAAACACTAAAAACTCGCAGTAATTGAAAAACTTCACGACTTTTGCTACTTTGACTGCAGCTTTTCAAACACTGCTTTAAACTAATCTCCATCCCCATGATGCAAATCATCAGTTAAAAAATTCACTTAAAATTTCATAAGTCGGCATCTTTCATAAAAAAGGTTTTGATTTTTTTTAATAAATGTATTATAACTTTATATTTAATTCAAATAGATTGCAGACTAGGTATACGTATTAAAGGGATGTATTATCACTATGCTTAATATTTCATAAACATAACAGTCTCAATATATAAGTATTAGATTTTTTTCACGGTAAACAACACAACATTCTTAAATTATTAAAACTCTTGTTTTAGATTTCCCAATCGGAATGCTATGATTTTACTTATAGTCATTAGGCTATTCTAAAAAGAAAAATCTTGTCAAACAAATAGCCGCTTAGAAGACTTCATTGAAAAATTTTGGATGAATAATAAGAAGCATTCAATTATATCTTTAAAGGTATACCAAAGCAAAACTTGGTTTTTAACTGATGGAGAATAAAATTAATTTCTTTTAACTGACATTATTTTTGTTTTAATTTTGTTTTTTTAATGTTAATATATCATTGGTATGTATAAGTATTTAATAAAGAAAGTTAAAGGAATTTCATTGAGTCAACAAGAAGGCAACAATCTGGTATATCTCCTAAAATAATAAAACATTGGAATTATTCATATATACATATGTACGTGCGTATATTAACAGAGTCTCAACTTATTTACATATTTGTAATAATTTAATATCATTAAATTTAATGACAATTTATTTTTAATTTTTTAAACTGCGTTTTAGACAATTAAATAAAAAATCATACATAGGAGATGTCGAATATTGTATAATATACAATCTTTTAATATTGCTTTTCAATAAAACCTTATCGCTTCAGTCATAAGGTATAAAATAGATGTAATCATTTTCAAGCAAATCATTTAACTTTTAAGTAAAGCAGTAAAACAGTGTTTAATTTTAATTCTATTGATTTTTTTCTACCAACATATAATGAATGTCAAGGTGGTAGCGTACACTATGCTTATTATAGCAATTGTGTTAACAACTTGTACTGAAGCTCGCACCAAGAGTAGAAATCGTCGCAAACACAGTGGCCACAGTGGCCACAGTGGCCACAGCTCCAATCATCATAATACTCATAAAACTCATAATGAGGAAAATAAAAGCAGTCATGATAACGATAGTAGCAATCAAAGTGATCATGTTCATAGAGTGCATAATAAAAAAAATGTTGACAACATAAACCATTCTCCTAGTAATCATGAGAATCGTTTTAGTACTCCAGATCAAAATCAGCATCCGCCAAATATATATGCAAGTGAGCAGAATATAAAGCATAATCGACATGAGGAGTCAGGTATTAAATCAGTTCTAGTCAAATTATTAAGAAAAAAAGAAACTGTTTAAGGTTTGGATCTATTTCTTTTATAGAAGAATTCGCTAGAGGTTTTGCTGAAGGATTCCGTTCTGCTCTCCGCAAAAATAGGAGAAAACATGTAACAACAACAACCACAACAAGTAAAACTCCAACAACAGCGACTACTATAAATCCTTGCATATATGATAAAGAAAAAATTGATCCGGTTTCGAAGCAAATGCAACAAAATTCGGAAGTTGATTGTCAAGCTATAAATACAACTCCAGTACTAACTAATGTTACACCTACAATTACGACGCTATTGACTTTGAACACGAATTCCGAAAAAGAAAATAATCAAGTATCACAGTCAGAAACAATAGTGACTGAATATTATACAGAGGGTGTTTTGTTTTAATTATGTGTTGATACCGTTGAATAAAAGAATTTTTAGGATATTCCACAATTAACGCTTAACTACAGATGTTAAATTTTTAAAACGGGATTATAGAAAACCTGTCATTTTTTAAATTTGTAAAATGTTTATTTAGAATTTAGTAAATAAAATTCAGATATGTATATATATTTGCTTAGGGTATCTATAGGTAGATTTGAAAAAAGTTGTAGCATTTTTGTGTGTGATAAAACTATACAAAATTTATATAAAAAACATATTCACTGATCAATTTCAAAAATTTTTTTATATGTAAAATAAAGAAAACATTGAAATAAAACAAAAATTATTTTTTTTTTAACTGAAAAATTAAAGGTACGTTCACACATCTCTGGTAATAAACAAAAATATCGTCATGCGGGAGTTTATGTGCTCTATCGGCCATTTTATATATCTCGAGTTAGGCTGTTGACACAAAAATGTTTTAAATCTGAAATCCGTTTTCGGCCTTTTATCTCCGAAGCTGGACGAAATATCCGAAAACGGATTGCAGACTTGAAAAATTTGGGGCCGAAAGCCTAAAGTACCATCATTAACACAAGATATATAAAAAATATAAAATGGGGAATAGAGCACTTAAACTCCCGCACGACGATATATTAAATCGACACAACGCCAAATTAATTTATAATTTTGGAAGTTTCATAGAAGTTAGAGTAGAACTGTATTGTAAAGGAATATAGTGCATATTTTTTGTGCTATACTTCCACTATAAATATGTTAAACAACAGATATTTTTCAATTTACACAAATCTGGACATATTTTAAAATTTCATTTTTTGACCTAAACTGCTATTGCATATGTCAAATATTTGATAATACAGATACGTCAAATATTTGATAATAAAGATACGTCAAATATTTGATGAATGAAAATTTTTTTTACTCATTATTGTTTTAAATACTATTTCTTATGTTTATCTATTTTTAAAATATTTTTACGAAATCTGTATATAAATGTTTATAATAAATATTTTTATTAAATAGTGGTTACGCTTTTTTCATAAAATCTTTGACAAATGTGGACAAAATATATGACATTACGAAAGAAATAAATACGTTTGACAGACAACATGCAACTTTCAAATTAATGCTGTCAAATTCTACTACTTTTCATTACTCGATAGTATTGAGTACTTCCATTTGGGTACTCAATACTACTCAATACTTTCAACGTATTATATTTTTAAGACAAAACAATTTCATAAAGTATTGTGTTTTTAAAAAGAATTTTGTTTTGACCGTTAAATTTTAAATTTTCCATATAACTTCGAAGGAAAAATACAACTCTTAAAGTATTGAGTAGTTACTTTTGAGTATTAACCCTAGTAGGTATATCCAGGTCTGTGCAGACTTTTTTGCTTTTCATTTTAGAGACAAATCCTTCCATGACTTCCTGGAGCAACTGTCTTTAAACACAATGAGCGAAAAATCAGAGCTATTGTTGATCCGGGTTCGGGTTGATCTGGGTTTACAAATTTTTAGTCATAAACAGCATAACCAGGTCTGTGTAGACCTACATGTAATTTGTATGGAAATGCATAGACAGATGTGTTAAAAGTGTGTTTTAATGCATTTTATGCTAGGAAAACCACAAATTGGACAATAAAAATGCATTTTTATACATCTTAGTTATCTATTAACAGCATTTTATTAATAATATGTATACAAAGGAATTTTATACACGGCATTTAACGCAGAAGTACCTGGCATTTGAGAGTTGTTGGCATATCGGATTTTTGCAATGCATGCAATGAAAATGTATTTTTCGCTGTTTTTTGATCAACTTAAAACACAGCAAGCACGATGGTCTTTTGGCAGAGGATGCGGCATGGACTGGACGGTCATATATGGGCGGGCATGCAGCTGCCTGTAAACAAACAAAGTTTGTCAAGTTCGTCGAAGTCAACTGCGTCGTACAAGTCAAAGGGCGGTAAAATTTGGTCAACAGCTCCTCCGGCCACTGGTAGACCTCGTGCACATGACTTTTAATGTACATTTTGTGGTTTTCCTACCATAAAATGCATTTATACACATTATTACGACACCTGTCTATGCATTTCCATACAAATCCCATATAGGTCTGCACAGACCTGGTTATGCCATTTAGCGACAAAAAATCCTCATACCTTCTAGGGTTAAGTACCCAAAAGTTAGTACTAATACTCGATAATCAGTTATGGGTACCGAATAATTTGCCAGCACTATATCAAAAGCATTAGTTGAAAAAATCAAGTAGCACATGCCTTACAAGTTTACTGCAAATATAATTGACACCAACATAAAGAACAAATAAAGTTGTTTTAATAAATTCCCGAGTTTTTAAATAAAAGTTTATTTTGTTTCAATAATTTAGGATATTTTATTTTTTCTGTATATGAATATGAAGGGTTGCGTTTTATGTATATAGCAGCTATGGGCAGTTACTGCATTAGCTATTAATTACAAGTAGAATCTGTAATTAATTATTAAGTAAGATATATAAATATGTAGAATTATTTTTAATTACAGTTTCTTTAATAAAAAAAAATTTTTTTAATTAAACATTTTATATAAAAATTAAAACAAAAATATTAACTTTTTAAAGCGCATATTAAACCATAATACTTGCTTATAATAAAATCAATGTTTAGTCGCAATTTAAACTGGAAATCGGGTTGTTGATAACCCCTAGCAATCTCCGAACTGAATATACTTAAACACTTATACATACAATCTTATTTTTAGTGACGTTATTTATTTATATATTTATTTAAATATTTATTTCCCGCTTTTTGAGGTGAGTAAATGGTTGTTTGTATTTAAAAAATGTTTCTAAAACAAAATATTGTAAAAAAAAAAATTACAAAATTTTTCAAAATTATAAAAAACTTGCTGAACCCCCTCGTTATATAAAATAAATTATAGTATTTATATATTTTGCAGACAGTTGTGGGAGAAACAGAGTAAGGCTACCACACTATTTTAATTCAAATGTATTTTAAATTTGAGGTAAAGTCGTTAATAAAGGTAGTAAAGAAGCACCAAATTTGTATATAGAACAAAAAGGTTAAAACTTTCAAACAAAATTTGGTGTGAAAAGGGATGTGAAAGGAGGCGTGGCGTAAAAAATATGTATTTCTACCTCGCCTGGAGTATAATGGGTATACAATTTGAAGTATATATTTTAAAAATTATATGGAAGCAATTACATAATTTTAAAAAGTGGGCGTGAAAGTAGGCGTGATTGAAAAAAGTAGCCTATTAATCATGCCAGAGTCCCAGTTAAATGCTGTGAAAATTTCGGGAAGATCGGTCTAGAGGTTTGGTCTCCTATAAGGTACAAACAAACAAACAAATAAACAAACAAAACAAACAAACAAATAAACAAACACACATTAAATTTTATATATTTAGGATATGTTTACCATATGGTTGCACAAAATTAAAATAATTTCTTTTTTTCACTAAAAAGTTGAACAGTAGACTTTTTACTTTTTCGTAAATGTTTTATCAATACATGAAAGATGTATAATAAGTGAAACATTCGTAAATAATGACAACATCTAACATCGAGAAATAATTCATACATTCATTCATAGTTAATTGGCCTTTATCCGTGAGTACCTGGACCTACAGTTTAAAGTCGACTCCGAACGATAGATTTGAGAAGCTTGTTCACGGCAATCAGCTACTGTTAGAGATTTTGCTAGAAGACTGCTAAGACAGACGTAGTCGCCGAAAGAAATATTCTTTCTTGTTTTCAAGATATCAGAGCTGGGGTTTGAACCCTGGGCTCATGTCTTAGTAAGACAACGCAGTTAATTTGCTTAATAAAATGAAATCCTGAGTTGTGTATGTTTTCTGAAGTTATTTCAACGGCAATACCAGTAATATTTAATATTTTTAATTTATTTAACAAAATAAAGTTACTCAGTGGTGTAAAAATGAGGAGTAAGAAGTAAGAGATGACAATGATAATAATTTATATGTACGTACAGTAAAACAAAGCGAACACTTCGATATATAGAACCGGTCTTGAGTTTGGGGTTCCTATGTCGAGTAAAATGGCTTAAAAGCATTAAAACATTAAGATGGTCGATATCCAAGTATTGAAAATAAAAAAAAATAAACAAAAAAATTACAGATTTAAATGCATATAGTCTTATTTGAAAACTTTTATTATTTCTATTCAGGTTGGGATTCTTTTTTGTTACGTTTTAAAAAACCATATGCCCTAATCCGCACTAGCAGTATGTTTTAACTTTGTGCATCTGAAAAAGTCACCAATCTGACAGACTCGAACACTAGCGATTTTAATTTGTCGACATTATCGCGAGTTGACTGCATTCTTTAATGTTTCTTTAGCTATTTAATTTCCATTTGTAAAAGTTGGTGTTGGTTGTGTTGAGCTTTCGGTGAAAGAAAAATTGTTGATGTCTTCTTCTAATAGGTTTAAATTTTTGAAAATTTCTTCATACATTGCATTGAAATCTTTGTAATTGTAATTGAAATTGTTTGAGGGATAGTCGTATGTAGCAAGAGGAACTTCAGTGGTAGTAGTTGTAGTAGTTGTTGTTGGTGTTGTCTGTATAATTTCATTATTTTTTATTTTATCTGGATACTTTGCAATACCTCTGACCATATTGAATAGAGAAAAAAAGTCACCACTTAAGCCACGACTAATGGTGTAGCCTATTGCATAGCTATCATCTGTATTAACAAATTAATTAAAATAAATTGTATTAACAAATATCTAAACAAATATTACTCACCATTACTGGAAGAATATTCCTCTTGCGGCGTGTAATGGGAATGACCACCACCACCACTACTTCTAGGTATAAAGACTGGACGGTACGAATATTGTGGTGTGCTATGAAAGAAGCCATGCACCCAGCCACTTCCTCGACCAGAATGACTGCTTGAGCTGGAACTAATACTACTAGTACTTCCACGTCTACTACTACCCCAACCTCTACCACTGCTATGTCCACCTCCTCTCCCACCGCCCCCACCTCTGCCACCTCTAGCATCACATATTGTGAAATATATGAGGGCTAACAGCAAACAATTAAGTATTTTAAAATTATTCATAATTTCAGAGCGCCTACTAATTATTAATAATTAAATAGCGAACTTTTCAGTTTGATGTTTCCTTTTTAAATGATTATTTTGTATTCTATAAAAATAAAAAATAGATTTTTGTAAATTGTTGATAAGAAAATATATATATTTTTTTAATACAAATTCCATTTGTTTTAATTAACTTTGGAAAAAACTCTTATATTGACTTAATGGTCTAAAGAAATCAGAAATTTTTATTTTTGTAAAACGGAATAATTTACATATTATTAATAATATAAATAAATGCTAACAATTCAAATTAATTTTCCAGTTACACAACATACATAAATATTGATACAAATCATTATATCCAATATATCATCAATTGAACGAAAATTCTGCCAACAAAGTTTACTTTTTAGGTAACGACTAGTACTCATAATTATGACTATGGGAACGACCTATTTAATTACAGCACTAGTTTTAATGTGTGTAAAAGTGAAATTAAAGGGGAATTTCAGGATTTCTGTGAGAATAATAATAATCCTTCTAAAGGGATTAGCGATGTAATTCGCTTTTACCTATGTTATTCAAGAGTCCTAAGACTCAAAGTTTCTGTCAGAGAGATAATGATATATTAAAAAACTCATGATTGGAAAACTTAGAGGTTTCTGACGCGGTATTTATTCCCGTCCTATAGAATTCAATATATGAATATGAATGACACACTTTCAAATGACCTGCAAAGAATCTACGCGTGGGGACTCGCGAATAGAGTCGAATTTAATGCGGGCAAGACTCGATGTTGTTTTATAACGCATAGGTGTTGTTATGATTTCATCCTGCCATCTGTGGCTATGGGTAATGTAAATATTGATTAGGCTGACGCTCTTGATATTCTGGGCATGATAATTAATTGTGATGTCTGTGATGTCCGTTGGAATGATCATATACTTCGAGTGTCGAAAGAATCATTCAAGTGCATCGGTTTTTTAAAACAGTGCAAGAAATACTGCACTCTATCTGACCTTCTAAATATTTACAAGACCTTTAGCCGACCTAAGATGGAATATAACTCTCATGTATGGGTCGGTGCTTCAAAATCTATTCTCGAGCGCCTACAGGAAAGGGCAAAAGTGCTTATCAGCGACGGTAGGATATCCAATTCTATTGATTCGTTGGAGCATCGGCTCAATGTGGTGTGAATTTCATTGTTCTATCGATACTACCAAGGGAGGTGCTCTGATGAGAGAACGGATTTGATTCCAGGATGTCGCATATTCTTGCGGATAACATATATCTCTCCATTTGTAATTGATTATTCAGCGAATTGCACAATGCATTATAGAGAGAATTTGTTCTTCAGCCGCACCGCTTGTGCTGGCTTTAACCCTCCGTTACAGTCATGGGTCTGGCCAGACCTTCTCCACTTTATTTTGCATTTTAAACGTGTTTGTTATCCTTCTGAAATTTTCTTGGCTTTCTGGTGGTGAAAAAACGAGACGAAAAAAGTAAGCAAAAAAAATAGTTAGAAGGATGTTTTGAAACCTACGTCGTATTAAAACCACGGTGGGTCTGCCCAGACCCACATATATTTTGTATGAAAAATTGCAGTACATTCGCATTTAAACCTTTGTTACTTGAATTTTTTTTTGAAAATGATTTGATGGTACTATATGGAAAAAAAATCAGCCGAACAATGGTGTACGTACTCGTCAACATAATGTGATGCGTTTTCGAGCTGGGCCTAAAGAGCAAATCTCTACTCCACTTGAAGTTTTCAAAAAATTTTTTACACCAAATATTACAGACATCATTACATTTCAGAAAAATAGTTTGGAAGAGACGCAGTCAACAAATGGAATGCCGCAAACGTAAATAAGAAACCAACAGTTTGGAAGAATCTAACAGAAGAAGAATTATACGCTTTCATTGGCATTCTTCTAGCAATGGGAGTTTCAGATAACAACATACAAAATCCACGGATTTTGTGGAGTACTGATAACTTACCCATATTTAGGGCCAGATACATTCGGTTTGACGATTACGCGAAGACAAAGCTGCACCTGTTCGTGATATTTGGAATTTTCTCAACGTAAATCTTGCGAATAATTATAGCCCGTATGAAAGTATAACGATTGACGAGCAATTGTTTCAATAACGAGGAAAAACAAAATTTAGACAATATATACCAACAAAATGTACTCTTATTCCATTTCTTTATGAATTAAAAACTTTATAAAAATAAAATTAGAAATAAAATAATTAAACCACCCGTATTTTTGATTATAATTTGATACAATTTAAACCGTTTTTAAAACTATTTACATAAAAAAATAATATTAACTAATGCAAATACATACACATATAAAAGGGGTCTGGCCAGACCCAATGTGGTACTAATGCGAAAAAGTGAAAGGGTGTGTCACGGAGGGTTAAATAAAAAAAAATTTCGACTTGACTCTCTTCGAAAGGTAGGCAATTACCAATTAGGGATAATATGTCCACCTTCGAAGTTTGAAGGTGCACCAATGCCGGTGATTCCAGTTAATATTTGGGACAGGAGCTTCATTATAAGTTGGATGACAAATATAGCGTTTAAAGGCATTTGAATCCGTTACTGGTCTTATTCGTTTTATTGCAACACCTTTCGCAATTGGAATTAACAGTGTTGTGCAAATTAATAATAATTCGGTAATGCAATGTTTTTAGTACAGATCGATTATGTATGTTCTTGCTTATTTTCGGGACATAGCAATATTACAGGGACGAGGAGGGCTGATGTCCACACTAGAAAAGGTTTCTAGTCACTTGTTGCCTACTCATCACCATGATTCTGATATGCTGCTAAAATAGACTGTCTGGGAGAAAGATTCGAAAAAGAGCAAAAACAATTAGAGAACAGGTCTTATTTTCATATGGCTGCGAACCTCTAACTCCAATTAGTTATGCCGGAACTAGGCCTTACTTATACGCGTAGTTTGAGAACAAAGGTCCTGATGGGTCTTTATAATGTGAGGTGACGAGTGAAGTGCTGGGATAGATCTCAGCAAGTCAAAAAAGAAAAGAACTCTATAATACATCTCTTCTGCAGTTGCCTTAACCTTTGTATTAGAAGTTGGAATAACCTTGGTAAAGAATAATAATGCGGACTTGCACAATAACTTAATAAATTCTATTATTCATTGTTTGGTGTAGGGATTTTAAATAGTCAAGAGGTATATCACCACATGTAGCTTTAATTTAATCAATTAACTCCACTTTAGTTTCGTGTTTCGAATAGGGCAACCAATTTAGGTACAATATCTGGTCTGGCAGTTAAAGTGTGTAGTGGTGCGTTGTCATAGGGACCAAAAACTGAGAAAATTTGTTGCAATTGGCTTTGAAATTTACGTCAGTTACTCGTTCTGAGAATTGTTTTTTCATTTTACGAATATTGTAAAAATAAAGGTTATGAATGATTCACATTCAATTTTCCAGATTCGCCAAAATTACTCTTCGCTAATCATTAGCATTTAATTTTCTATAAACTTCCCAGATTGTATGATTTTTGGCAAACTGAATGTGTTATTGTTGACGATTTGCATTTAATGGAGGTATCAGTAACTTCCACACATACATAATTTATCACTACAAATCTTTTTTAGAGATACGGCCTAGCTTCTTGCAGTTGATTATATGATTTTAGATATTAATTTTTTAACGTTATGTACCTACCTCCTTTCTATTATATTTTTCACGGTGTTATATGTAAATAAGTTAAGGAAGAACTATTATAATGCATTTAGTAAGTTTTTTTGTATTTAAAGTGTGCCTTGAGAAATCGGTTATTTTCGCCAAAGCAATTTTTTTTTATATTTATAGTGCGTTTATATAGTGCGTTTTTATTTAAATATGGTGGTTTTATCCTGATGAACCGCAACACGGAATAAAATTTCATATTAAGTTGAAATACACAATTAGAAAGTTGTTTTCAATACTGTATTTTAAATTAAATATTTTTTTATTTAAATTTGTTTTGATGCGCATTTTGACAAATAAAACTTGCAATCAATAGCTGTAAGTATGACAAATGTATGTAATTTGGAAAGAATTAAATAAAACTGCATCACTTAGAATTCTGTGTATAAATGTAGGCAAAAGTTTAATTTAATACCATAAAATTAGAAATTTTATTTTAAATGAATTTAAAAATTTTCACATACTTTATTAAACTTGCTTTTTGTGGGATATGTGTACAATAAATTATAAGAAAATTTAATTTTCCCAGATTTAATAAATTCCAATAAATCTTGTTCTGTATTATATATAATATATATATAATTTAATTCCATAAACTTATTTATTGTTGCCTACATTTGAGTAAGAACTTTCTCACAATATATATAAGTAGTATTTTGCCTGTCAACAGATTAATTTATTTAATTTTAAATGAATCAATTAGCATTTTGTGATAGTCATAGAGATTATCAATGTGATAAACAAATAGTGATTGTTATACAATTGGATGAACTCAACGGAAGAAATCTTAATTCAGGTGAAGATACTTCATACGGTCAGTCATTCGTTTTGCATGGTTTTATAGTTGTTTTATTAAATTATTTTAAATTATTTTATATGAAGACATAAAACGATGACTATTGTTTCTCAAAAATAGGAGTGACAGACTTTCTGTTAGCTCTTCTTTAATTTTATTTCATTTAACAATTTCTAAGAAATTATTTAAATTATTTCTTTATTCCTTCTTTGTTTGTTTTAGATATCGAAGTTGGAAAATTTTCTTAATTGTATAGCGCAAACTTCGAGTACATCCACTATGTTACTAATAGTGCAGTATTTTCTGCTGGAAAAACCAAAGCGTCATGGTTGTATAGAAAATTTTCACGGAAGAATTATTATCACAGAATCAGCCTCAAGTCCTACTTTGTATGAAATTATTATGTATGAAAATGTTTATTGTTTTATTGAACCGCCACTTTGCATGAGAAATTCGAAACATCTCTATATTGTTCTAAATTGTTGGCAAAAATAATGAAATATTTTTATTTATTTTATTTTTTATTTTTTTTTCTTTAACAACAATATCTTTTTGTTCTAGTCAAAGTAGCTTAATAAGGTTCATTATTTTATTTTTTTAATAGAAATTTTAGATATAAAATACTTACTTCTTACAGTTTATCCTTTTTTAAATCTATTGCATTCTCATGAGTTTAAACGACGGAACTCCGTCTCAATAGGTGGCGTCACTATCTGTCTCGCTTACTTATGACAAACAATCCCTCTCATCATTTTTCCGTAAAATTAATAACTTACCAAGAGCTTGTGCGAATTAAAAACATTTTAACTAAGTAAAATTGGTTAGCAAAAATCGGGTTACTTGAGGTTTATATTTTTTACTATTTTTTTTAGTATAAAACTAACAAGTATTGTACCAGTTTAGAAACCTGATTAAATGCGCCAACTTTTAATAGTACATACCAAGGCACTTTAGTACATTTTTGTTGAAGGGGGGGCCTGTCAAAGTCGACAAATTTCGAAAATTTTAAGTTTATAGTTTAACAAATTGTCTTAATTCTAGAAAACTTGGAGCAATAGCGTTTGACTTAGTTTCTAGAAATGTTATTAGGGTTACGGTTCCAAAGTTTAAATGAAAAAAAAAATGGTTACAGTTTGACCAAATTTCTAGACTTTGCTTAAATGCCCATAACTTTTAAACTACATGGAATAGATTTTTTTCCCGACTTTCTTCATGATGGTTACAATCAATTCTGTCACCCCGTTTAGGCTTGACGCTGAGTTCTAGGACACCCTGCACAGAGAGTCATTAAACACACAAGTAACATGATGTTTCCTTCTTAATTCCTTGCTTACAACTTTATTTACATAATTGTTTACAACACTTAATATATGGTTTTTATTGGTAATTTTCAGAAGGAGAAATTTTTTTTTAGGAAATAGCTTTGTTCAATTGTTGTAGTTAAATAAATTAAAACAAAGAACTTTTATCCTGTTTATAAGTGTAATCTGTGCCAGCAGTAAAAATTCCTCACTGCAAGATGCAGTAAAGGAAAGAATACTTATTTATACCATATAATTGTTTTTCATTAACTATTTCAATTGGTACTTTTTTGTGTTTATAAAATTTAGGGGGTACGCTGTTGATTAATATTTCACATCTATGTTTTTGGCATCGCCATAACATACATGTTCCCTTCTTTGTACCTGAACCTTGTCGTGATGGAAGGGCTTGAGAGCATCAATAATGAGTCAGGCTACGCCGACAGAGTGACTGATTGTTGCTCTGGTAGAGTCTCCCATGTCGAACAGATTGACTCTGAGATGTCAGACTAAGACAGGTACAGGCACTCTAAGCTTAGGTGTTGATGCACACGTGCCGAGAGCTGAATGGCTGGTAGTGTCTATAAACAACCAGTCCCTAATGGTCTTCTCCGACACCCGGGCAAGATCTGTTGTACTAAGTGCCTTACCCCGGTATGCTGGCTCTGCCGGGGTGGACCATCCTTTCCGTGCCTACTTGTGGGAATAATTAATGGAAGATTTGAAAAACTTAAACATACATGCTGTTCTTTGCTAAGCTAAAAATTGACAATAAGCTTCTACTTGTCCACCGGTATATCCACATTTGTGCCAATACAGTTATATTGTCTAGAAACGACTGTTTCTGTATAGAAAGTTTTTGACGTTATGGCACAGCGTCAATTTCGTTTTGACCGCTATATACGGAAATGTCCTTCAAAGTGTTGTAGTGCTTAGAGCGCTCGCACAGCCCAGTTTCAAATCCCAGCAAAGGTGAAAAATTAAAAAGTTAGTTTGGGTATTTTCAAAATTATAATTTGAAAATAAGAGATTCCTCCCCCCCCCCACCCCTAAGAAGACCATTTACCAAAAAACCGCTATCCGACATTCCACTCTATTCTACCTTAACCAATGTCAACAAAAAACTAAAAAAAAAAAATTTATAATAAGGTGAAAACCGCCACCTATTGGTAAGTAGCATATATGTATACTAAACCTACTTAGCGAAGGCACTCACCACACTATCAATAAGCAACGATGAGGCAATTGCTGTTGATCATTCAAGGGTGAAGGTATAACATTGGCCTTTGATTGATCAATTCACAGCAATTTGTCTCACTCCTAAGGCGCTAATAAGAACATATATAATTAATAATAATATATGTACTGTCCTTTCCAAAAATTGGAATACAATGCAGAGCATTTAGTAGGGGTTTACCACTGAGTATTGGTCTCAAATAACAAAAAAACAACAAACAAACAAACATCTTAACTATAGAACATTTGGAATGAATTATGACCTGATATTGACAGTTTAAACTATTGTATTTTAAAAATTATTTAAAGAGAGAAAAGAAAATAATAATTAGAAGTATGCAATTTAAATTTTTCCTTTATATATGTGTCCCAAAAGCAAATAAAGTTGCATTTTAATTATTTGAAATATATGAACAGATAGTAATATTACAACAAAGCAATAAAAATAGTCACAATTCTATATAGAGTAAATCATCATAGATACCATTATTCTAGATCAAATAAATAGAAATCACAAAAACCATGTAAAATTCTATATAGACTATAAAAGGGTATTCAACTCCATATCACACATTTGGCTTATCATAGTCTTGAAAATTTATAAGATTGATTGAAATATAATAACATTTCTCTCAACCATTATGACACTATGGAGAAACAAAATTGACTTGATGATACACATATTGCGTCGAGTTAATTTCAAAATGAATGTAGAATCTTACAAACCGACTCGTTAATTGCACTACCCAACAATCATTGACACTTACTTTTTAGTAGTTTTGGAAGAGGAGAAGCTAAATTTCACTACCAAAATCTTAGCACAGAAGGCATGATCTTTATATGACGAGTTCCCAATCAAAATCATTGAATACAAATGCGGGGATGATTTGTATTTTAATTTAAAATCTCTGCGAATTAACTAGAGATCTCTTTTACAATTACTCAAGTAAAGTAATTATAAGGGTAGAATTTAGGGAACAAATTAATTAATTTTATTAATATTTTGTACAAAGAATTGAAGGGGACATCCAATGCTTACCTTGACGTTGAGCTTAATTCTCTTGAGAACTCAACTTCTAATTATAAATTTGTTATACTACAAATATTTAATTCAATAATTTTGAAATTCAACAATTAGTTAAATATTTATTTTCTAATTATACATATGTGGGTATTAAGATATCAAAGGTTCACAAAGAAGTGACTTTAAGTTTTTCTTAAAATTTTAAATTATGTTGGATACATTAAATTTATTCATTTAATATACATTTTTTTTTATTACACAGTTATTCCGAAAGTTGCAGACCAAATTAATGTTACTTCTATTTTCCTTTTTTTCTTTTTAACTCATAAATTCACAATAGCTATAAGTAATACAATGCATTAATGCTACAAGGGCCGTTAAATTCAAATTTAAACAAATTCAAATGATTACAAAAATAAAATTAATAGAGATGATGTGCAACTTTCTTTTATGTATGTATATAAAATTAGTATCCAATACGGACATGGCGCCGGCTTTGCCCTGAGGCAACAGTTGGATGAACTTCATTGACGCACAGAACTTGTGCTAGGGACCGTATCGTATGGAATCAGCAACCTGCTTACACGTAGGGAAACACAGTAAACTGTATAATTATTTACACATAATATCAATTATAAACTGTTTCTATATGAGGGAGTTAATTTAATTTAAGCAGTTATTTTAGTTTTGCTTAAAATACTTATGGAATTATTTCAATGATAATGATATTCGCTTATGTCCTCTTTCTCACTAAGTCTTTGTTGTTTAGTTTTCAAAAATATGAAACACTATGGCTTGATTAAGTTTGTGCCTGTCTTTTAAAACTTTATAAATTCTCTTGATCTAAACAGGCGAGAGATTCCATATCAAAGGCCGACATGAAACACTTCATGGTATTACTGCTTTGCTTTATATGGAGGAGAATATATTCTATGTTGGTTAAATGGGTGTGGAATTTGGTAATACAAAATGCAAAATATTATACATAAAAAAACTTGTAAACTTTGAAAGACTCTTAAAGCAAGAAATTGAGAATATACGGCGTGAAGAATTATATATATACAGTATATACATGCATACATACATACATACATAACTGGCCTTTACAACCCTGTGTCAGGATTACGGCCAAGCTTCTCGCAGCACTCATGTTGTGTGTGTCAATTTTTATCCATGAGTACCGGGACCTACAGTTTAATGTCGACTCCGAACGACAGACTTGAGAAGCTTGTTCATGGCAATTAGTTACTCTCAGAGCTTTTGCCAGAAGGCTGCTGAGAGGTAGTCGCCGAAAGAAATATTTTTTTCATATTTCTCTTTTTAAGATGTCGGAGCTGGGTGTCGAACCCAGGGCTCATGTCTTAGTAAGCCAACACACTAACCACTAGACCACGGCGACTATATATACAGTACAGTCTCACAAAATCGAACTGCCCAGAAATAAGAACCTGTCATTTCAATGTATAGGACATTCTGAAATTAGAACCTTAGGCTCTAATTTCTAAATGTTTTTTTTTTTTTTTTTACTACAAAATATATTTTTTCCGTCACTAAACTAAAAATTAAACGGAGAAACACCGTGTTATTCGTGATGTGAACTGGTCGGCCACAAGCGTGTGAAGTTGTTTGATATGTTTATATATTATATACTTGTGTTCATACATCATACACATTTATTTTATGTTTAAAACCAATTCAATACCTAATAATTAAAAAACTTTTTGAAAGTTTTCCATAAATTTAATATGTTAAATAATAAAATGTTAATAAATTGTTTTGTTCTAAAAAACCTTACATAACTAGTTTTATTATAATTTATAATTTTATGTAAAAAAAAATAATGTAAAAAAATTTAAACTTTTCGGAAACTCGAATTGGCCGATGCAATTGTGAGATTCTTAACTAAACTTGACAGATCTTTTCAAAACCCGAAATTTGACATTCTAGAATTGTCTTCAAATAATTTGGAAAAACAGAAAATAATAACTATACGCAGCTAACTAACTCAAATTTTTCTATAGAAGAAGTAAATATAAAAACAAAGTAGGATACTTCTGTTACAGATGAAAAAAAATTATTAGTATTTAACTGAACGCCAACTTTTAGGGGCATATATACATTCATAACTGGCCTTTATCAACAAGCCTATATCAGGATAGCGGCCTAGCTTCTCGCAGCACTTATGTTGTGTGTCAATTTTTATCCATGAGTACCGGGACCTACAGTTTAACCCTAGTAGGTATATCCAGGTCTGTGCAGACGTTTTGCATATAAAAGTCTGTATAACTTTTTTGCTTTTCATGTCAGAGACAAATCCTTCCATGACTTCCTGGAGCAACTGTCTCTAAACATAATGAGCGAAAAATCAGAGCTATTGTGGATCCGGGTTCGGGTTGATCCGGGTTTACAAATTTTTAGTCATAAACAGCATAACCAGGTCTGTGCAGACCTACATGTAATTTGTATGGAAATGCATAGACAGATGTGTTAAAAGTGTGTTTAAATGCATTTTATGCTAGGAAAACCACAAAATGGACAATAAAAATGCATTTTTATACATCTTAGTTATCTATTAAGGGTATTTTATTAGTAATATATATACAAAGGAATTTTATACACGGCATTTAACGCAGAAGTACCTGGCATTTGAGAGTTGTTGGCATATCGGATTTTTGCAATGCACGCAATGAAAATGTGTTTTTCGCTGTTGTTTGATCAACTTAAAACACAGCAAGCACGATGGTCTTTTGGCAGAGGATGCGGCATGGACTGGACGGTCATATATGGGCGGGCCTGCAGCTACCTGTAAACAAACAAAGTTTGTCAAGTTCGTCGAAGTCAACTGCGTCGTAGACAGATGTGTTAAAAGTGTGTTTAAATGCATTTTATGCTAGGAAAACCACAAAATCGACAATAAAAATGCATTTTTATACATCTTAGTTATCTATTAAGGGTATTTTATTAGTAATATATGTATATACAAAGGAATTTTATACACGGCATTTAACGAAGAAGTAACTTGCATTTGAGAGTTGTTGGCATACCGGATTTTTGGAATGCAGGTAATAAAAATGTGCTTTTCGCTGTTTTTTTTATCAATCTAAAACACAGCAAGCACGATGGTCTTTAGGCAGAGGATGCGGCATGGACTGGACGGTCATTTATGGGCGAGCCTGCAAACAAACAAAGTTTGTCAAGTTCGTCGAAGTCAACTGCATCGTACAAATCAAAGGACGGTAAAATTTGGTCGACAGTTCCGCCGGCCACTGGTAGACCTCGTGCACATGACTTTCCCACGGTGTGTCTTGAAGGCTACCATATCTAGAGGGCGACGATGTCTGCTAACCGATATATTGTATAATATTTCTCAAAGTATATTAGATTTGATAACGGTATCACTACACTTCTCCTACAAATCCTCAATTGCCTCAAGTGCGGATATATTTTCCCAGAACCAGAGAGTTAATTCTGGGCACTCAAGATCATTAATACAGAGGACAAACTACAGGAAATACATTCTGAAAGAGAATATTAGTAATGACATGTGTAGCGATGCATGTCGGCAAGTGAAGCAATTCAATAAATTGTAAAACAATGCACAACATTAGCTGAAATAGATTACACGGATAGGCACAATCTAGTGATTAAAAAAATAAAATAGGAATTATTTTACTCTTCTATAAATATATATCTCAAAATGTGATGCAGTACAGACTGATTGTAATAGCTTACTCCAAATATGCAACTCGAAATTTAAATATATAAAATGGAATGTGTGTTTGTTTATTTGTTTGTTTGTTGGTTTGTTTGCTTGTTTGTTTGTTTGTACCTTATAGGAGACTAAACCTCCGGACCGATCCTCCTGAAATTTTCACAGAATTTAACATGTAATTGCTCCCATATAAATTTTAACAGATTTACTTCAAATTGTATACACATTATACTCCACGCGAGGTAGAAATAAACATTTTTTACGCCACGCCCACTTTTACGCCTCTTTTCAAATTTTGTTTGAAAGTTTTAAAATTTTGTTCTTTGTACAATTTTATTAACGCCCACTTCACCGCCTCCTTTTTTTAATTCAGATACTTACATATACCACTAACAATATTTGCTATACAAAATACTTTTTTTGTATTATGTATTTACCTAAAATTGTATACACTTTTTATCTACAGGTAAGGTAGTTATAAATTTTTTTATTACCAAATTCCCCTTTTTCGCCCCATTTTTTCTTAAATTTTAGTTAATCTGCTTTTAATCTATATATATAACTATAAATGTCTGTCAGTCTGTTTGTTTATTTGTGATTTATAGGAGGTCAAACCCTTAGAGCTGAAATTTTCACAGTATGTAACTGTAACTCTAGAAGGAATAATAGGCTATATGGAGTTTTGATTGAACAAAATGCCGTGGCACCGGCAATATAACCCAAAATTTAAAACCGTCATATCTTGGGCATTTTTTGACCAACCACGGCAGTATTTGCTATATAAGATATTGCCATGAATTGAAATACGTTCCAAAAGAAAAGTGGGCGCAGCACGCCCATATGTTTGTGATATATTGGAGGATGGACCTGTTAACCGATCTAAAATTTTTACAGTTTGCAGCTTTGAGTCAGGAATACTTATTACATGATAATATGTTTCGACCATGCACACTTCTGCACCTACTTCTTTACTACGTTTATTAACGGCTTTACCTCGAATTTTAAATACATTTGAATTAAAATAGTAAGGTAGCCTCATTCTCTTTCTCCCACAACTGCCTGCAAAATATATAAATACTTTCAATTCTATTATATAACGAGGGGGTAGCGAAGCACACCTGGTTCATCTAGTATGATATAAATTAAACAATTTATACAATTCAATGCAATAGGTCTAATAAAACACTCATCCATTAGCAAAAATCAATTAATTATTTATTATATTATTATAATACAATAACCTTATTAGATATAATAATTTTCACTGATCTATAAACATATCAAATATAAAACGCAAAAAAAGAAAAAAAAACTCAAACTAGCGAGTATAAGAAAAATTCAAAGATAAATACCAGGATGCCTAATCTGCTTTAAAACGCTATGCTTATAAAATCCATAAATATTTTTTAAAAAATTTTTAAATAAGTTCTAAGCTATTAAAACCACGAAATGAGACTAACCCCTTAAGTCAGTGGTATCCGATGTAAGCGAATTCTAGTCTTTGACTCAGAATGCCTGACTCGTAATAATAAAAATAAAAATTTAAAAAAAAAAGTGTTGCACATATTTGAGTATTTTTTGTTGAATTATAAAAATAAAATTTACACTATCTTTTACAAAACGAATTGAGCAACTAATTACAATTTGTAATTGCCAGATCATCTACATACGGCATACACTATTATATACTTACATATACATACCTATTTATGTACATAACCATCTCATATAGGACATGTTATTATTCTTTTTCTTATCCACTGTTTCTTATCCGCCTCCACAGATATAATTTTCTTCTCGTAAATTAGATTATATTGTATTAATGGTGCAATGTGTTTGGCTGCACGTACATTTGAAAATTATCCGATCGTTTAAGTAAAGTGGCCTTTAGACTAAAGACTTAAATATAAAATGTGATTACTTTGATCATTGTACTGAAAGACAGCAAAGTGTAATGATCGCCAAAGTAATGTAAGGTCTTTTAAAGAAATTTAAACAAAGGAAGAAAGGAATTAAGTCATTGTAAAAAAAAAACAATATAGAATAAACACTTTACAACTTTGTTCGAAAAAATAAACTACATGAAAAAGAAATGAACTGTGTAAAAAATATTTTAAATATCTTAGTATTCACAATTGTGTTGATGTCATTCTGTGACGCACGTGGTGGTAGGCGTGGTGGTTCATTTGGTGGTCTTTTTGGCAGTTGGAGGAAATATAAAAAACCTTCAACAGGTGGCGGCAGCACAAGACGTATAGTTAGCAGTTCGCCGGTACATACGCCTATAACAAAAGCTATGCATGAAAATAAAAAAACAAATGGAAATGATAAATTTCAAAAAACAAATAATTATTATAATAGTTATAATTCACCACCTCTGCCTACGGGTGGTTCATATTATCAAAATACTGCCGCTTTACCCGGAAATGCTATATTTGTTGCTCAACCACCACCTAGAGGTGCTGGTAAGTATGACTATTCTAATAGATGAGTGTATTAATAACGTATTGTCTTTAATAAAATGTTTAGAAATTGGTGATTTTTTAACTGGTTATCTTACTGGCCGTTTACTAACTATGGGCTTCTCCACACCTTATCACCATCAAGTTACTCATATTTACAGAGACAACCCACCGGTTACCGATCAAAATACAAATAATTCTGGTACAAAAGTTATCGTTGTTAATGGACAATCGGATATGTCTACAGCAAATCTACCCTATAATGCTCCTTTGGAGACAATCACAACCACCGAAGCAATCATATCTAGAGAAGCAAGAAGTACTTCAACGCAACAACCGCTGGATACAACAGAAACACCAGCAACACCAATGTATGGCGTAATTTGTTTGCCTATGCTCTTAAATGAAACAAACGAAAAAGGTGAACAAGTACAGGTTGAAAAAATTGTTTGTTATCCAGCTCCCGCACCACTTACTCCACAAAAGGATTTAAAATCCACGCCAGTAGAGATTGCCGGCGACATAATTGAACCTTAAATTTTCAATCGTGTTTTTAACAAATATGTATTTGAAAATAAATAAACTTAATTTTTATTTTTATGCGAAATCAAAATAAAATAACCAGAAAAGCATTATTAAACACTATATTTTATATAATACTCATATATTTCACTACGAGGATTTAATATACTGAATCAGACAAATTTTATTGGAACACTTTTGACTACTTAGCTTTTTCATAATTTTTGTTTTTATTGAGACCAATACTAAGTTGTAAACCCCTTCCAAAGTTATAAATATTTTTTTTCTTACTTAAGTATATACTGTTATTATTAAATTGCTGTGAATTGATCATTCAAAGGCCAGTGTTATACCTTCACCCTTGAATGATCAGCAGCAATTGCCCCATCGTTACATGTTGATTGTGTGATGAGTGCCTTCGCTATTATATTTTGAAATTTTTTTTTGTTCACTTTTCGTTGCAAACTGCCTAGCAAGTCTTTCAAACGTAGCAAACTATGTCAAAATATAAGCATACATATGTTTATGCTACGATACAGTGTCGGATTTATTTTATTTCTATTGTTTCTTCAGCAGACCAACTGCCTTCCTTATGAACACCAGAAGGTCCGAAACTTTAGTGGTGGATATGTCCGCCAGTAAGACCATATGCCTCCCTAAATATATCCACCTAAATCTATCAAGAGCCGCAACTTCACATAATATGTGCTTTGCTGTTTCCCATGTTTGTGAGCATAGTCTACAAACATATAGAAAGATAGGATACTAATAAAAAAGACTTTTATTATTAAAGAAATGAAAGAAGTTACTAATGGAATAGATAGATTTGAATAATATTAAATAAATATTACTACTTTACATCTGTTTATTATTATTCAGGCCAGCACTCAGGGGATGAGTACAATATGTTATTGAAAGGAGGAAATATGGAGTAGAGTTTGTGGATATTTGATTTAAACTTACTGACATTGTAACTGTTAGGAAAAAGGTTCGCCTTAAAATTGTTTCATAAACGGGCAGTGCGGCTAAAGAACGAATACTCTCTATAACGTATTGTGCAATTAATCACAAAAAAGGTAAAAGCATATCGCAAAAAAATACAATTATCATCAGAGCACCTCCAATAATTGTACCGACAGAACAGTGAAACGCACACCACATTGCGCCGATACACCTAGGAACTGATAGACTTGAATTGCTTACCGTCGCTGATGAGCACGTTTGCCATTTCCTGTACGCCGTCGTGAAGCCCCAAAATTGACTTTGAAGCACCGGCCCATACATGAAAGTTGTATTCCATCCTAGGTCGGATAAAGCTCCTGTAAATATTGGGAAGGTCGGATGGAGTGAAATATTTCTTGCATCGCTTTAAAAAACCGAGACACTTGTATGCTTCTTTCGACACTCGAAATATGTGATAATTTCAACAGAAAACACACTTTATTCTCATGTCAAGAACATCAAGAGCTTCCGCTTCCTTGATTTTTACATTACCCATGGTCACAGATGACAAGATTGTATCATACCCACCACGACTATGCGTGATAAAACAACATTGGGTTTTGCGAGCATTAAATTTGAACCCACTAAGAGATTATTTGCAGGTCATTTGCAAGTGTGTTATTCATATTATCATACATATATGGTATGTCAATAGTTTGCGGTATAACATGAAAATATAAGAAAAATTAAACATAAACATAAAAAAAGCTAAATTAAAAAAAATCAAAAAGGGATCAAGCAAATTATTAATACCAAATAGATATATGCAATAGTAAGTAAAATTAATTTACCTTCGGGTCCATCAGTTCCGAGTAGTAGGGTGAGGGTTAAATAGAATAAAATTTGTCTGTCAAATATTTGACAAATGTGAACGTCTATTAGAGAGTGATTTCTTTAATTTTATTTAAACTGCGTTTACTATAACTATTAAAAAAAAACATTTTTATTTTTAATTTGCTTACTGTTCATCATTATGTATAATAAAACTCATCTTATTTATTTAAATATTTTTTTTGTACTGAAAAATAAAGAAATTGATTACAAAGAATACAAATATAAAAAAACATAATTTGATATAATTTAAATGTTTACAACAATTTAGCCTATTTATTCAATTTAAAGTGATGAACTATTTAATATAGAAAATTATAAGCAAGACAAATGCTTTTTAAACTGTAAAAAATATTATAATACGTACTCTCTTAAATCCATAAGTGTGTAAAACAGAGTAGGAAAATAAACAAAACTGAACGTTTGATCTCATTTTGTTGTATTCTTTACAATAAGTAAAACAAAAATAAAACAGAAACAGTGAGAACGATCGTCCCATTTAATTTTGTATATTGTTTTTGTTTTGAGTACTACAAATACACTAACTCAAATGTGCGTGGGTACAACAAAAAATTAATAAGAAGAAAAAGGAAAGAAGAGAAAAAGAAAAGAAGAAGAGAAAAAAGAGCAAATTATACGAATGTAACGGAATAACAAAGCAAGCACAAGAGCGAAAAGCTAATTGTTTCATTTGCGCTCTTTCTCATTTAGAAAGTATTTGTTTTGGTTTTGCTCATGTACAATACCATTAAAAAATTTTTGAAAAGTGTATGACTTTGTTGTAACGTTTGCGAAATGTTTTGTTTGTTTGCCCACTCTGGTGTAAAATTTAACATATTTTCGCCTATGTAGTAAACGTAGTACATTATTGAAGCGAAATTGAAAAGGGAGATAAGCAAGTGATGAGAAAAAGATGAATTTTTGTATTAAAAGAAATTGACTTTTAAGCCTTAGATGTACATTAACACTAAAACTTTTTGTAAGACTTATTTTTGCTGTTGACACTACATTATTATTTAAAGTTTGTGGTGGGCTTAGAACTCATTCAACTCTTTAGAGTACAGCAAGTTAACTGAACAAATTAATGATTACTCTACTTATTCAATGTAGTTTTCATTTACAAAGAAATAATTTTATAAAGTAAAACTATCATTATAATTTCTTATATTAATTCTTGTTATTATTTCTATTAAATGCTTGCAAATAAGTTATGTCCGAGTACATGCGTAAAAAATCACAATACGTAGGTAGGTAGGTCAAATGGCCAGTTAATCCGAAAATCCGATCAAATACAATTAGCACAAGGTGCCGTTTTGAAAACATAGCAGGACCAAACTGAAATTACCTAAAAGTAGAAAAAAGAAAATAACTACAGCCAACCAGAGCTGTCTATAAACTGAAGTAAAGCAAGGGAGTCCAGGTTCGCACATTGCGCCAAGCCGTCGAAAAAGGGCACTCCAAAAAACTTTAAACGTCTAACCGCCAGACCTGGGCAGTCACAAAGAAAATGGTTCAAAGTCTCCCTCTCGGAAGAATTCCCGCAACTTCTGCAGTGCGGATTAAAGGGAAGGCTCAGTCTCTTTGCATGTCAACCGATCAGCCAGTGACCCGTATACATCGCTATAAGTCTGAAAAAGGACTCTCGAGGAATCCCAAAGATTCCCAGAGTCTAACCCGGTTATACCGTGACCAAAGTGTCCCAGAAACTGCACAGTTAGTAATGGAGTTACACCTGCTCTGTGCTTTCCCAAGGAAAAACTTGGATATCCTTTTCTTAATGGTGGTTATAGGGCAGTGGACATCTAGCAGCATACTCCAATCCGGCAGAAGCTGTCCTAGTGAGCTAATCTGCCTTCTCATTTCCCAGGATATCCCTACGACCAGGATATCACAATAACAAAGTATAAATAAAGATTCTACAAAATTTTGGTGTAGAACTATTAAGACACAAATAGTAACCACAAATAGTTCTCGAATAACTGTCGCTTACTATAAATAGAGCTCCACTTTAATGTTTCGTATTCAGTTGTAAAAAAGTGTAAAATAACTTATAAAATGAAAATATCAGTCTTCTAATTTATAAGCAAATTCGCAATAATGTTTTTTTTTATTGCTGCTGTTGAATAAAAAAATTAAAAAAATACCTAAGAGATGCAATGGATTGCTGTCTAAGTATAAGCAATCATTTTTGCATAAGTTTGCAGCTATTTAGGCTACGGGCTACAAAGATAGCTATGTAGTGGGTATCCTTACTGTCGGTAAGATAATTATTCTCGTATGCAATTTAAGGTAAACAAATATTGATATATTAAGACCTATTAAGTTTTTAGAGAATTCAGAGGCGGCATTGCTCCCTTCCTAGACACTCTTCGATATGCCGCCCTTATATATGTGAATATAAAAAGAACTACTGATTTAACAATTAAAGTAATGTGTATAGTTTGTAGCTAATTTACATACTCGTATTCCAATCTTCTGGTAATTTTAAAACACTGTCAGTCATATTTTTCATAAGAGTATTGCAATCATTTTATGTAGACATACGATTTTGTTTTGTATTTGACAGAAAAATTTTAATTAAAATTTATTTCAAAATTTACGGTAATAAATATAACTCTTCAATAGGTATACAACAACTAGATTAATTTAACGTGCCTACCTGTCCGCAGACACAAACCACCCTCTACCCACTTGTTAGGGTAAAGGTGAGATACTACGCAACCGACCAGCGCCATCCATCCGAGATCACAGGCCCCTGGAGGGACGTATCGCCAAAAGGCATAATGTACCCACCAGGGTACACCTAATACAGTTAATCAGAAATAAGTAATTTTTTTTTTTTCAGAGGTTATGTATTTAGTCGTTCAATTAAAGTTGATTTAAGAGTTCGCCAATGACTATTTTAGTTGTTAATGTAAATGAAGGCATTCTTATACTATTGTTTCTTCTAGATCATCAGACAATGTATGTTTGACTTCTTAACTCATTTGTATCTAGTTTATATAAATAAATTATCAAACAAGTTAAAGTTTAAAATAGGCGTTTTTAGTATGCGTTTTTAATTTCAGCTAATCGTAGAATTAGAGTATCTTCAACGCGATAATAAATATATGTAAGAAAATGTTCTTCTCCAGAAAAAGCTTTTGTTCCGTTTACATCTACTGACTGAAGTGTTCTGATTTTTCAAAGCCGAACATCACAACGATAATAGCCTTAAACTCTAGATAGCTTTTTATTTCAATTTAGAAAATTGTTTATATCTTTTTCATAAAAAAATGAATAGATTTTCTATGTTAAAGCATCGCTTATTAAAAAGTTGTTTGTTTCTCCTGTAGGAGAATGCTTACTGAATTTAAAGAATAATCAGCTGAATGCACAGAATCTGCTTACGGATTAACTCTTTTAATTAATTGATTGTCTTAAGATTGACCACGACAGTCCTTTATAAAAAGTTCAACTAAAAAATTTCAAAACTCTTTTAACATTTCAGGTATTTATTAATTATAGTACGCAAACCGATCTATAGTATACAATGACACCAAAATACTCAACTAACTGCAATTTGGTACAAATGTGTTGTAATATTAATTAAAAACTAATACAAAATATAATTTATATTAATAGATATTTCGGTTTCATTTCAAGAAAAAATTAGATAAATTATTAGATTAAATTAGATAAGTTGCTCTCAAATTTTTTTGCCTTTAAATATTTGCGCCCTTTAAATTGTGTCGACATAGGCAGGGACCTAACGGGCCTAGGCCTAAATCCACCACAGAACGAACTGAACAAGTAGAACGTTTAACTTCACCCCAAAAAAAACATTTATCAAATGTAAATGATTGTGATCCGTACAAAATTCTTAATAAAAAAATTTTATTTGTAAGTTGTCAGCCAATTAAGCGATCGTCAAAAAAAAATAAAAAATAACTAAACCTTGTTCATCCAAAAATGTATTATTTTGTAATGAAGAGAAATGCGTTGTAATCAAAAAGAACCCAAAAACCTTTATAAATAATTTTTTTATTTTAAGAAGAAGATTTTTAGAAAAAGCAGCAGATAATTTTTGTGATTCAAAAAAAAAAAAAATGGTCACAGACGAGTAAAAAAAATATATTTTTAAATGGTCATAGACCCGAAGAATAAAAACAGGTATTTTAAATATTATTCCAAATATTTGCAGTCGATGACCGGTTGCCTTGAATATTTTTATGGCGTAAATGGCGAAATAACAATAATTTCATATTGATTCCACATTCAGGAGAATGTGAATGTTTTATTGATTACGATTTCATACGTCAGATGTGTATCGTCGATGGAATTAAAGAACACTGCAACTGACAAAACCTTAAATGTTGACCAGAGCCAAAAAACCTGTATGAAAGTAGAACAAATACACTGGTATTTTTCAATACGCAGACGGCGTAAGTTAATTTATTTTCATCGTAGAACTCTGAGACCGGGACCAATTGAAGCGTATTATTTTTCTGATAAAAATGATGCAAAAAGCGTATTTTCGATTTTTTGTCAGTTACAGCGTTCTTTAATTTCATCGACGATATATATAGAATTTTATACTTCTAATGTAAAAAATAAAACAACAGACAAAAAACAAATTCACATTTTAATATTTTTTCTGATAGTGCATGCAGTCTCTATTTTATATACATAATTAAGTTTTTTGCTTTTCATAAACATTTTGCATTTCAGTTGACGATATCTTTATCATGCAGTAGTAGTCTCCGTGGTCTTGTGGTTACTGTGTTGGCTTACTAAGACAATAACTCTGGTTTCAAACCCTAGAAATTTGATAAAAATATTTCTTTCGGCGACTATCTCTCAACAGTCTTCTGAGGAAAGCTCTGCTCATGCTTCTCAAGTCGGTCGTTCGAAGTCGACTTTTAACTGTAGGTCCCAGTACACATGGGTAAAAATTAATACACACAACATGGGTGTTGAGAGAAGCTGGGACGTAACCATGAAACAGTGTTATAATAGTCAAGTATGTATGTATGTATGTAACCAATATAGAGATAATGCTTCTCTTGTTCGTTTTGTTAATTTTTTTATTTTGTTTTATTTTTGGTTTTTTATTAAAGGTGTTGTTTGCGGGAACAAGTTCTTAAAAGAAAAATATAATAAGAAAACAAAAAGAAAGAACGGAGAACTTATCAATTTAATTCCAGTCAGCAAATTAAAAAGTTATTAAATAGAACTTTACAAAATAGAAATGACTGAAAATTTATATTCTTCTTATTTTTTTTTTTAATTTTTATTTTTAACATCATAAAATTTTAACTTTAAAATCTCAAAATTTCCGCACAAACATAAACTCTTGTTTTTAAAAGAAAAGAACAAAATTTAGTTTTACGATGAACAGAAACTACTGACGTGGCTTAAAATGTCTAACATATGTACATATAAGAAAACGAAAGCAATCGAAAAATGGAAGTACAAAAATAAAATACTTTTTCTTTTGCACAGTCAAGAAAACCACCTACTAAAGTTTGCACATATTAAGAGTACTCACGATTGCATCTGTGTAAACTAAAATAAAATAAATAAAGCAAATTTGCTGTGCAAGATGCTATAGACCGTGAGCGTCCTTATTTTAGACCAACACTCAGGGGTAAAACCTTCTCATGCCGTGCATTGTGTTGGAATGTGAAGATGGTTGATAGATAGATTTCTTTTTCATAGGTATTTGTATATTATGCGCCTTTTTTTATGAGACAAGTTGCTTTTATAATTAACTGTATTTTTTGAAGCACCTGGTGCTTCCGGACTTACCCAATGAAAAAAATATATCATCTATTCCCTAAAATGTCAAAAACACTGCGTATTAAAAAATATTAATTAATATATTACAAATAAAGATGCCTAAAAGCAGCGTAAAGAAAAAAATAATTGATTTTGAAATAAATAAAGGCAACAACGAAAAAGGAAAGCTCCTGTTTTGTATATATGAAAAATTCGCGTTTGCGCGTTTTGGCTGTTATCTTGACATGCATAAATATGTGGCTGTAGAATTGTCAAAAGTTTTTAAGCAAAAATACACAGACAATTTACTTCAGGTTTTTTCAGTGCAAATGATGCATATGGTGAATGTATATATTTTATTGTTGCATTGAAAAAATATGATTTATTTATTACACACCGTGAGTACCCTTATTGTCTGATTTCTTACTAGTCTTAAAAAAAAACTTCTTGCAAATCACAGCTCAGGTAGCTAAACTCGACTAGGTATTATTTCTATTACTATTTTAATATAATTTAACCATAAATCCATCTACAAAAATTTTGGTATTTTTATGTATCTCTTTTTGTAAATAAGACGCCCACCAGCTGCACACAAATCTCAGTTTAGGTAACTAAAAATTACTATTTCATTACTGTATAGCTATAATCAGGTAGCAAAACATACACATTATTAGTCATCAAATATTCGACTAAAAATTATTTACAGCACTAAAATATAAATTTGTATGTTTTTATAGTAAAAACAAACACAACAACAATATATTTCAATCAAAAGAAAACAAAACCCAGTTTGTAAACCACAAAACAATTTAGTATTTTGAAAATCGTTGAACAAGTAACACGATCATAAAAACAAACAAATAAAATATCAAATAACTACAACAACTGAAATAATTTTTAAGTGTTTTAAATTAAATTTAATAATCGAGAATATAAGAGAAGAGATTCAAAAAAGAAAGAAACAATAAATAATTTCAATATACGGTAAAGAAATAAATTTATTTAAAGCAAATAAAAAAAAATTATAATCAATTAAGAAATTCATTTGCCACGAACAAAGAATTGATATCGCGATTATATATTGTCAGCACATGCGTGACCTTTTAAAAAAATTTGGTGTACAAATAAACATACTTAGTTATATAATATATGCATTCGTATAAAAAGAAATAAAAAATTATGAAATCAAAACAAAAATATAAAAAATATGAAAAAAAAAAACTAAACAAAAAAGAGAATAAAATTAAAACAATATTTACGTCGAAAACCTGTTGGTTTGCTTAAATTAAAAAAAAAAAATGAAACGAAATAACATTTGAATTGAATAGATATTTCAATGGCGTTTGAAAAAATTATTTTGAAAATCTTTATTACCATTCAATTATAAGAGTTATAAAAACATTATTGTTTTATTGATTTCATGTGTAAAATATTTTTTTTTGTTTGAATTCTTTTTTATTAAATACATACTGCTATGTGGTACGGAGACTGATAAATAATTTATAATTTAAATTTTGTACTTCAGAGACTGAAATAGATTGTTTTTTCGTTCGACTGTACAGCCAAATACATTTCGGCGCTTGAGTGTTTACATGATATGTACTTGTTTGTGGATATTTTTAATTCACTGTATGAAACAGAAACAAAACTTAACATAAAATATATTTTTATTGGAGTCACAATTCTTACATTTTCGTGAAAAAAAGAAATTTTATTTAATTAAAAATTATTTCTCTAAATAATAAACATTTACAAAAAGTAAACCTATATTTTGTAAATATTTATATAACAAAAAATTAAAATCATTGCCTTAAATTAAGACGAATATACTTTAGTTTGTGAACCCTTTTGAATAACACTTCTAATAATTGTTCTAGGCCTTATAGTCTTTTTATGAAAATTAAAAATCTCTTCAACGTCAAGCCGACACGTAATAAAAAGTGAATAAAAAACATTTGAACTAAGTAAAATGGGTTATGAAAAATCGGGTTACCTGAGGTTTTTATTTTTTTATTCGTTTTTATTCGGGAACTATTAATGGCACTTGTCAAGGCACTTTAATTCTCTTTAAGGAAAGCCTTTCAAAGTCGACAAATTTTGAAAATGTTTAATTCATAGTTTAATAAGTAATCTTAAATCCAGAAAATTTTTGGCAATTGCGTCATTATTTTTGACTGAGGTTATAGAAATGATGTTTAAATAAACAAATATAATAAAAATTAAACAGAATAACCGAAAAATGGTTACAGTTTGACCAAATTTTTAGGTTTGTTTTAAATGCCCATAACTTTCAAACTGCATGGGATACACTTTTTTTCTGACTTCTCTCATTATGGTTACAATCAATCCTGTCACCTCGTTTTGGCTTGATATTTAGTTCCGGGACACCCTATATATATAACATTTTTATAAAGAGTACTCATTGCAGTTATAAGAAAACTAAGTTGTCAAAATCCATAAGTAATTTTTTTTTGTGAATCAATCTGGACGGGAATTTTGATGGTGACAAATATGAAGTTTATCAAATAATGCCTGAACTCTATTTGGCGAAAATATGTATTTTACGCAAAGATTTTGTTTTATGTAATCATTTCTTAAAAACTTGTCAAAAACAAATAAATACAAGAAATAATTTTTCACTTTTTAATTACTTCAATTTGAAGCAATAATTAACAAACAAGATAAATGATTCTTTCCATCAAATAGTTTACAAACATGAACATACTTTTTTATAAACGAAGTTTTTTTTTAAACTGTAGCTCTGCACTCTATTTTAATTTTTGTGGAAAGGACAGTACATTCTTATATTATTAAGCGCCTTAGGAATGAGATAAATGGCTGTGAATTGATCATTCAAAGGCCAGTGTTATACCTTCAACCTTGAATGATCAACAGTAATTGCCTTATCGTTGCATGTTGAATGCGTTGAGTGCCTTCGTTAAGTAGGTTTTTAGCTGTTATTTGCTACTTCCCCATATGTGGCGCTTTACTCCTGATATAATGTATAATATTATGTTATAAAATTCATTTTGATAGGGTAAATCCTAGTATTTAATGTTTAGTATTTGTATTACTGTGACTGTAAAATATGAGCTACCAAAAAAAATTGTGTGACAGTTTCCGCTTCTTCACAAATTCTAAAATTTTTATTTGATTTCGTAAATAGAAAAACTACAGGTTTTTTTTATCAGATTGTCTAAATACATATCGAAGATTTTCTTATTATACATTTCGCCATTACACTATATGCGCTTACAAAGCTTATTACGAAAGGAATATTTTTAGTCGGCAAATTTCTACCTGATAGCAGACTTTGTATTAAATCCTTTTCCTTGATAAGGCAAGAGAGTTATCTGTATAACTATCTTTACATCTAATCGAAATAAGACTTCAAAAATCAATATTTGGGTTTTTTAGGAGTGAACACGCTCACTTCTACAATTCCACCCAATTTTATTTTTTATTTAAATTTAGAGAATTTTAACCGTCGTCAAGCAATCCAAAAATCAATATTTTGGTTGTGTAGTAGTAAGGACCAGGCCCAATTTTCCAATTTCTCCAATTTTTATACTGAAGATTTTTATTGCTTGTTAAGTCGTCCCGTACAAATTTAGAAACAATACATTAACAACTTTATAACAACTCAGAATTTATATTGTATGTATTCCGCATTGGTACATCAAAACCATAAAATAATCACATAATTAAAAGTAATATTCAAATTCGTCTAAATAGTTTTTAATTAAAAATTAAAAACGTCATCGAATATCTTGGTTAATTTCGAATGAGCTGGACGAACTATTTTTATTTTTTTATAATTTCTTTTTATTAATTTTTTATAAGATCAGCACGAACTTTGTATTTTAAAGTAGAAGTAGATATTGAAATAAAAAAACCCCATAAATTTATGTTTTATTTATTTTTATGTTTTAGTAGTGTGAATTTTTTATTTTGGCATTTTTGGATAGTATTTTAAGGTGTAGTCTTTTATGATATTTCTGTTTCTTAATTTCGTTTCTACGTAGATGATATCCTTCCAACTTATTTGTAAATTTATGGTAAGGTCAACAATTGCATCACAATGAAGCCTTTCCTTAAAAGGACTTGAAAGAGTATTATTAAATATATATATTCATTTAATTCAAAAACTCAATTCAAATGTAAATTTACACTTTAGCCAAAACCAAAATCTTTTTTATTTTTGTTTTCTTAATTTTGTAACTTAAGTAGCTCGCATATTTTTAAATTTAAAAAGACTTTTCGTAATCTTAAATTGTAAGTTGTTACAACAACTACGCTATAAAATTTCTACAAATAACTTTAACCTCTTTTTCTATTTCAAATATTTTCAGATTTTTTTATTTTAAAAACCTTTCAAAATTTTAAATGAAATACGGGTTTCGAACAAAAAAAAAATCTTTCAAATGTGAACTTAGTACACAAAAATAGTTTGATTTAAGAAGAATTTGTTAGGAAAAGATTATAAAGATTATATAAGTAGTTCGTTCCGCTAACAATAGAGTTAAACCAGCATTATGGCTTTCAAACATATTTTTTACATTTTATACATCTAAAAGCACAATAAGTTTTTAATTTAAGCCTATAGACCCAGGGATGAGGCATCAGAGTACATACTGTGCCCTTGTTCAGTAGTCATACAATTCAGAGAGTGGCACACCAAATTAGACAAAATGGATGAAGCAAATTTGGTTTATAAAATAACGTGCAATGGTGACGACAATGATAAATGCCAAAAAGTTTATGTTGGTACAACAAAAACAAAATTAAAGACCAGAATATCATCACATAAATCGGACTTAAAAAACAATGATAAAAATTTAAATCAAAAAACAGCATTTGCAGCCCACTGTAGCATAACTGGACACAAACCTGAGTTTAATAAAGTGATGATATTGGACAGAGAGAATAATTATAGAAAGAGATATTTCAAAGAGATGCTTCATATAATAAATATACCAACAAATAAACGAATAAACTTTAAAACTGATACTGATAATTGTGCACATATATATCGACACATAATAAATAAGCACAGAACTGAAAAAGGAAAAACATGACAGTGAGTGACAAATAATATAAACAGATTGACGACACCACGGATAATAGTTATGTAAGATATTTGTTATGAAAGTTGTGATATTTTTCTGTTTGTGATTTTTATTAAATTTATGTTATATGTTTTAAATTGTATTGTAGTGATAAATTGTTCCCTGAGGATGATCAACGAGGTTGATCGAAATATTGGAAGAATAAATTAAATAAAGAAACACAAAATAAAGTGTTAAAATTTTTTAATTTATATATAAGAACCTCAAAGCCGAAAGTTTGTATAATTAAGAAATATTTACTAAATAAATTATAAGTTTCTGGCACTTACTATTTAATTTTATTTGGTGGTAGCATTTGCGAAGTTGACTACATTAACTTTTAGGATTTGCTTTTCTCGCGTAATTTTGTTATTGAATATTCATTAAGTATTAGACGTAATATTTTATATTAAATTACGAAAAGTAAACAAAAATGCTAAAGGCTAAATATAGAATTTAATGCTTAATGAATAAAAAAAAACGGTAAATTTGAGAGTCAAAAAAATAGAAAAAAGAAAAAAAAAGGGTCACACTGATTTTAAGACTACAGCATGTATTTTGTGTATATTAAAAAAAATATACAATATAAAAAAAAAATAAGTAAATAAAACAGAAGTCTCTTTTATTTATTTTATAATAAATGCTACTCTATTTACAGAGTTTACTTTATAGGTATGCCCATAAACAAACAGAGACTACACAAAAATATTTTATGACTTTGTTAGTTAAATGAGTCATTTTCGTTACATAGTATGACTGTTACTACATATTTCCGCTGCTTTAAATGCACTCCATTTATTACAAAGCGTGACGTACTCTTCTCAATACTAAGCTAGATTTTAATTATTGTTATGCATTTCTGTATATATTTTACACTTCAATGATTACAAAAAAAAATATACTTTTTCATAGAATAATATTTAGTTTTTACATTTGTTTTGCTTTTCACAGTCCATTCGAAGAATTTTACAATAACAAAAAAAAAAAAAAAACAAAAAAACGAAAACAAAAACAAACAAGAAAATATTTTATTACAAACCAAACCATGATATTCATAGATCATCAAGTGTCAAGTTTTTATTGAGATAAGACTTTTTTTTGTTACAATACAATTAAAAAAGCATTTTAAACGAAATAAACTCATACGATAGAACTTTCTACAGAAATATATTTTGTTTGTTTTTAAATAATTTATTTTTTGTGACAAATGAAATTCCAATTAAATTTTAAAATAGTCGTATGTACTACATATGTCGTAGTTGAATATCATGTTTGTACTTTGTAGTTAAATAGGTAAAATAGGAGTAAATTTCATACATTCTGAGGTTTATTAGTAGGGCAACCAAAAATATGCTCTAAAAATTAGTTTTAAGCGCCTAAAATATGCATTGAAAAAGGAGTTTTAGGCGTTAAAAATATGCTCTATAAACCTCACAATGCGTACATATTTTGATATATAACTACGTGAATTTGCAAATATTTGAAAACATGAAAAGAATCAAATAAAATTATCCACCAGCGAAATAAAATAAAATTCTCTTATATTATATGTATGTATTATATTTTAATTAGAAAATTAGGCAAAAATAAAAAAAATTAAGACTAACAAGAATATAAAACAAAAGAGTTAAAAAATAATTTAAATTATTGTTGCAATAAATGACAAATTTTGAAATATGAAGTTTCGTAAAACTCTCTTTTACGTCTAGGAAATTCTTTCGACATCAACGGGAGTAATTGGTGAAAATTTGAGAGTAAACGTTTTCTAGATTAATTTTTTGCGTTGAGCTCATTATGTTCTGTTCTTCCGAGGTATTGTTTTATGGAAAATATTTTACCAGCTGACACTGGCTTATTGTAAACTTTACAAAACAGAATATTCCTATGTGTTTTAAAATTGGGAGCTTCATGAACCATACTCGCAATTTTCCCCAATTGCACAAATGTTAGTTTTAAGCGCTTTCAAGAGTACCCTTATAATTTAATAGATTATACTTAAGTTATGTGTCAACAGGTAGTCATTATTTTGAAAAATTAAAATTAGCAATACACGTAAATTCTTCAAACATATGTAAAAATTTGTAAAATATGGCATAAAAATTTAAAAATGCAAAAATATGCATTTATGCCGAAATATGCAAAAATATGCCTTAACAAATAGGGGTTAAACGTCGTAGTTTTTCCTAAAATGAATTAATATTTTGCTTGTTATCTCAGTAACATCCAGAAAAAAAATGATAATGCATGTTTTTGGTTGCCCTATTTATTAGTCTTAAAAACTAAACATTAAATTTATTGTCTTAAACAAACTTGCTGTAATATTGTACTATATATTGTATCTTTGGTTTTGGTTACAAAAAGTTAAATTTCTTTTTTTAATTTGCTATAACATGACTGTTTCAGGCAGAGGATACGTACTTATATATATATATATATATATATATATATATATTTATTTGTTCGTCTAAATATATGCGTATTTTGTAAGAGGAAAGAAAGAAAAGATTTTTCAAAATCAAGACAGGTGCTTATGAATAAATTACTGGCCAGATCAATCCACTGAGAGTAAAAACGAGTCTTTCGAAAGTTTAAAAATTAAAATGTAACATTTAAAGAAAAAATATTACGTATTGCTGACGCAAAAGTAGTGTGTTATATAATCAGCAAAATCTAGTTTTTTAAAATTATAATTTAATATTTCTATCAGTTTATATTCATTAGGAAGCTTGAATTAAATACACTTATAAGCACGAAATTATTAATATTTGAATAGGTTTATTGCTGCAGTGAGATAAGATGGGTTTTTACATGATGCTGCAATGAGAAGATTCTATTAATTTGTTTACTTTTTTTTGCAAATGTTAGCTGTTAACTGCGCTTTTTATTTTTAATTTTTATTCGTTCCAATTAGAATTGATAAAGAAGCAAACAGATCAGTACGGCTAGAAAAAAAATTTTATATTTAAGCACTTAAACTCAATCAAGTGTAACCGAAAACATAAACAACCGTGCATTAGGCTTTAAATTAAACAAAAAATTAATTTATATATATGTATACCTTTTTTGATATAAATATTTGCACAAAGTTAAAAATTATTTTATTTTCTTACAGCTATTTATCCCAAGAAAAATGGGTACGAGACACAAATTCAGCTACTTATTTGTATCTGTTTTAATAATAGCCATTTTCTCAGATGTGAATGTACAAGCAAAACGTATTTACAGCTCAAGCGGTAGTCGACGTTCGTCTAGTTCGTCTTCGTCGAGTGTAAGACGCAACTCTTACAACAAACCAAGCAGCGGCCAAAGTCACAGTGCGAGTCACTCTAATCCATCTCTGTCGCATACCGGCTTAAGTTCATTAAGTTATGCCGGTTACAATCAACAAGCCAATAAACGTCCTAGTAGCTCACTAAGTGCATCTCGTCCGGCTGGCAGTAGTAATACACATTCTGCAACACCAATAGGATGGAATGTACCACCAAAGCAGGGACCACCACCTGCCTATTCACCTACAAATCCAATAGGAGGAGCCAAGACAAATGTAAATGAAAAACCACCAGCTTATAATCCCAGTTACTCAGCACCTCCTAGTTATCACTCAGCTACAAATACCGCTAACAGACCAGTATCAGCCACAAACTACAATAACCAACATTCCAGTTATAACCGTAATCGATTTAATTCTACTGGCGGTGGCTTTGGCAGTGGTGTTCATCACACACCCATATCAGCAACAAGTGCTCATAATGTACAATCCAGCTATCCAAAGCAGCAAGTGCCTGCAGGTGCTACATACTATCCATCATCATCTTCATTGCCAGCAGGAGCAACTTACCATCCTGCGGGTCATTTGCCACCAGGCGCATCTTATCATCCATCAGGTCATTTACCTGCAGGTGCTACTTATCATTCGCCTGGACAATTGCCTCCTGGTGCTACATACTATCCTTCGTCTCCTGTTGGAGGTGGTTATCCCGCTGGTGCTACATATCATAGCCCTGGTCATCTACCACCAGGTGCCACCTACTATCCTTCGTCACCTGTTGCTGCGGCACCAGCATATTATCCTTCAGCGGCAGCATTACCAGCTGGAGCCACCTTCTTGCCTGCAGGTTCCTCTATACCAGCTGGAGCAACCTTTATACAACAACCACAGAAATCATCCTCCGGTTTAGGATTTGGTAAGTAAATTGTATTTGTTGTTTTTTATTGTAAATGATTCCTAATAATTTTTTATGTATTTTTAGGCAGCGGTTTAATTGCCGGTGGTTTAGCTGGAGGTCTCTTGGGTCATGCTTTGACTCCTACTCATACTAAAGTCATTGAACATGTACCTTCCTCTTATGGAGGTGGTGGTGGAGGCAGTGGCAGTGGTAGCAATGCTGACAATAACGATAAAATTATAATCATTAATAATGGACCACCTGGCTCAGTTACAACTACCGATGTTGGCGGCGGTACTACCGTTATAAATACAGGTGCTGCTCCAGTTCCAGCTTCTACTCAAGTAGGACAAGTACCAGCACAGTTGCCTGCAGCTCCTGCTCCATCTTATGCTCCACCCACACCATCCGGTGAGCAGCCAGCACAATTGTCGCCAATAAATCCATTGAATACTGAAAATGTAAATACCAATGGTGCAAATATGGCAATGGCTGGCACAGCTGCAGCTGGTGTAGCCGCTGGGACAGCAGCGACAGCTGCAATGGCAGAAAACACAGCCGCCCCTGTTGCTCAAAATCCAGTTTCTTCTGAACAACAACCTGCACCAGGCGGTATTATTTGTGTGCCCGTTAAAGTACCAGAGCCAGATCCAAATGATAACACGAAAACCATTGAAGTAGAAAAAATAGCCTGCTATCCAGCTCCTCCACCAGAAGCAACAACACTGGCTCCTATAACCCCAACTACCGTTTCCGAAGCGTCAACAACGGCAGCTGCAACAGCTGTTACTGCTGAAAAATTAACAACTTTAGAAGGTGGTGTAGCTTTAGCTCCATTACAGACTACTACACCCTTAGTAATACCAGAGGGCTCCGTTCCCTTGGCCCCACTTAGTCCTAATGGTCAACCAGATATTATGAAATTGCCTGGTGATTACTATAGTAGAGCACGTACATCTGCCTTAATTGCGGATTCTTCTGGCGTCCATGTATCCAGTAGTGCAGTGCATAATTACGCTAACTTTAGCGTAATATCTGTTGTTACCCTTTTGATAGCATATTACTTGAAATAACAATTTAAAGTAATATTTTTGTAATTTTAAAATGAAACGAATTTATTTTGAGCTGCATTATTTACAGTGAGATTGTTTTATATAAAAACCATTTTTTTTCTTTTTTGTAAAAAAAATATGTAATTTAGTCAATAAAGTATATTAGAATAGTATAAAGGCTCTTTATTTAATCAGTTATTATCTATCTATACTGTGATTATTGGAAATCAAGTTTACAAATAATAAATGAAATCCGTATACGAGGGAGTTCTTATTCAAATGTACACTTTTAAGATACTCTTGCTTATTTTAAAAATTTCGTGTTATTAGACATCAAGCGAATGACGTGTGAATTTTAAGTCAAAAGAAAATACTGTTTCCTTTTTAATTTACTTTTATACTTTGTAGCTTGTATGCCATTTGCAAGGCTTTTAGACACGAAACGGTCAGATATATTTGAAAAAAATCTGGACAGGCCGAATTAATATCCAATGAAATTGTCTAGTACATATAAATATAGGCCTCTTCGATTGTGGATGAATCACGCCGAACAAGAGTTTGTTGAAATTTGGAACTTAGATATATTTAACTCCAAAAAATGTTCGATATTGAAGAACTAGGCATAGTACCTCTCATACACACTAAGTATTGATTTTTGTATCTTGAGGACGGTTAAAGCTGCAGTTTGTGAATTCGGTCTGAATGACTCCATAAACAAGAAAAACCATCTATCAAAAAGGCCACAAAATTAAAAAAGTGGTCATGGTACCAGTAATACTAGTTAGATATTAATTTGTGTATATCTTGAGAACAATTTAGCTAAAGTGAGCGAGGTAAACTCAGTACAAAAAAATTATTGATTTTTAATATTTTAAAAACTTTTTATTTTTATTGATGCTAGTACTCAGGTGTGCTACTCATGCAATGCATTGTGCTGGTCTAGGAAATTAAGAGGGGTAGGAGGAAAGAGTGTGTGGATATTTGATTTAAACTTACTAATATCGTATCTGATATCAGTCAGAAAAACACAAAGGTCGTACTTTAAAAATGCGAACCGCAAGGAAATCGGTTCTTGTTTATTTGTTAATCAGTGGCTGCCGATAATGGTGCCATAAGAGCCCCAAATGTGAATCTACCCGTTGTTCCACGTTTTCGTTGAAACGAATACGACTTTTGTAAAACCAACGGCTGTTGTTGTTTTTGCCCTTAGAATTCATTTCTGTTTATAGATGACAATGATATTAAAGATGATGTTGTAGTCGCCGTGGTCTAGTGATTAGTGTGTTGGATTACTAAGACGAAAGCGCTGAGTTCAAATGGCAGCTCTGACATCTTACAAAAAAAAAATATATGAAAAAATTATTTCTTTCGGCGACTATCTCTCAGCAGTCTTCTGGCAAAACTCTGAGAGTAACTAATTGCCATGAACAAGCTTCTCAAGTCTGTCGTTCGGAGTCGACATTAAACTGTAGGTCCCGTACTCATGGACACAAATTAACACACACAACCTGAGTGCTGTGAGAAGCTAGGCCGTAACCCTGACTCAGGGTTGTAGTGGCCAATTATGTATTGTATTGTCCTTGATCCAGCTTCTGGAATATTTCTTAGATACTGCTCCTCAACTTCCTTTCTCTCATGGGAGACTCTGCCAGAGAGAATGAATGAAATTTAAAAAATCTAGGCCCTAGGCCAAGGCCGAACGGGAATAGACGTAAACCCGTTACTGAGCGAATTGAACAATTGGTATGTTTAACTTCACTCCATAAAAGATATTAAACAAGTTCAAATGTAAGTGATTATGATCTGTAAAAAATTCTTAATAACAACATTGTATTGGTAAGTTTTGAGCCAATTAGCGATCGTAAAAAAAGAAAAAAAAAATTCATTGTAATAAAAAAAAGGATTAAATACAAAAACTATTGTAAAATATTTTGTATTTTAAAAAGAAGATTTTTAGAAAAACCATCAGATCATTTTTCAAAATAAATTGTCACAGAAGAGTAAAAACAAATAAATTTTTAAATGGACCCCAAGAATAAAAACAGGGATTTTAACCCTATGAGGTATAAGGGTTTTTTGTCGCTTAATGGCATAACCAGATCTGTCCAGACCTATATGGGATTTGTATGGAAATGTATAGACAGATGCGTTAAAAGTGTGTTTAAATACTTTTGATGCTAGGAAAAGCATAAAATGAACATTAAAAACGCATTTTTATGCACCTTAGTTATCTATTAACAGTGTTTTATTAATAATACAAAGGAATTTTATACATGACATTAGTGCAGAAGTACCTGGCATTTGAGAGTTGTTGGCATTCTGTATTTTTGCAATGCATGCAATGAAAATGTGTTTTTCGTTGTTTTTTGTTCAACTTGAAACACAGCAAGCACGATGGTCTTTTTTTGTTTTTTTTTTAGCCATGTTGTTTGCTGAAACATATTCGTAAAAGAAAAATATAATAAGAAATCAAAAAGAAAGAACGAAGAACTTATCAATTTAATTTCAGTAAGCAAATTAAAAAGTTATTCAATATAAGTTTACAAAATAAAATGACTGAAAATTAATATTCTTCTTGTTTTATTTTTTAATTTTTAACATCATAAAATTTTAAATTTAAAATCTTAAAATTTCGGAACAAAAAAAATTCATGTTTTTTAAAAGAAAATAACAATATTTTGTTTTACGATAAATAGAAAATATTGACGTGGTTTAAAATACTTTTTCTTTTACACAGTCAAGGAAACCACCTACGATAGTTTGCACATATTAAGGGTACTCACGCTTGCATCCGTGCTGACTAAAATAAAGCAAATATGCTGTGCAAATGACTATAGAACGTGAGCGTCCTTTTTAAATATATTTTTTGAAGTACTTATTTGACCTGGTCCTGCCGGACTTACCCACTGAAAAAAATATATCATCTATTCCCTAAAATGTCAAAAACACTGCGTATTAAAAAATAATAATTAATATATTACAAATAAAGATACCTAACAGCAGCGAAAAGAAAAAATAATTGATTTTGTAATAAATAAAGGCAATAACGAAAAAGGAAAGCTCCTGCTTCGTATATATGAAGTATTCACGTTTGCTCGTTTTGGCTGTTATCTTGACATGCGTAAATATATGACTGTAGAACTGTCAAAAGTTTTTAAGCAAAAATACACAGACAATTTACTTTAGGCTTTTTTGGTGCAAATGATGCATATGGTGAATGTATATATTTTATTGTTGCATTGAAAAAATATGATTTATTTATTACACACCGTGAGTACCCTTATTGTCTGATTTCTTACTAGTCTTAAAAAAAACTCGACTAGGTATTATTTCTATTACTATTTTAATATAATTTAACCATAAATCCATCTACAAAAATGTTGGTATTTTTATGTATCTCCTTTTGTAAATAAGACGCCCACCAGCTGCACACAAATCTCAGTTTAGGTAACTAAAAATGACTATTTCATTACTCTATATCTATAATCAGGTAGCAAAACATACACATTATTAGTCATCAAATATTCGATTAAAAATTATTTACAGCACTAAAATATAAATTTTTATGTTTTTATAGTAAAACAAACACAACAACAATATAATACCATACAAATGAAAACAAAACCCTGTTTGTAATGTAGCGTGATTGCATTCTTTTGAGTGCATGTTTGCAAAATATTATTGAAGTAACTACAAATAAAAGAGTATGATGTCTCCCTTAAAATAACACAAAAGCAGACGATATAAGACACCTCTTTTGGTGATACCGCTGACCGTCGTCATTCACACATTAAATACTTAACTGCACTATATATTGCTGCAAGAATATGACACGCTTCATATTCCAACTGTGGGAAAATACTTTATTTTCCCGTTATACATGTACGTATGTTTTTAATGTTTTAGTTATAAATTAATATACTTATACACACACTAATGTTAAGGGTAGGTTAAGTTAGATTCTCATAATTAATATATAAACAGATCAATTTTTGTAAATGAAATTCAATTAATAAAAATATGGCATAGCTCACACAGCTAGTCTGGCAAGTAAAAACTAAAAATTAAAAAAAGTTTTTCCTTCTTGTTTACAGTAAACCACAAAACAATTTAGTATTTTGAAAAGCGTTGAACAACTAACACGATCATAAAAAAATCAAAATAAATAAAATATCAAATAACTACATCAACTCAAATATTTTTTAAGTGTTTTAAATTAAAAGTAATAATCGAGAATAAAAGAGAAGAAGAGATTTAAAAAAGAAAGAAAAAAGTAAGTTATTTCATATACAGTAAAGAAATAAATTTATTTAAAGCAAAAAAAAAATATAATCAATTAAGAAATTCATTCGCCACGAATAAAGAATTCATATCGCAATTACGTATAGTCAGCACATGCGTAACCTTTTAAAAAAATATGTGTACAAATAATATAACACATACATTCGTATAAGAAGAAAAAAAAACATAATGAAATCCAAACAAAAATTTAATAAAATATATAAAACCGAAACTAAAATAAACAAAAAAAGAAAAGAAAATTAAAACAATATTTACATCAAAAACCTCTTGGTTTGCTTAAATTAAAAAAAATTGAAACGAAATAACATTTACATTGAATAGATATTTCAACGGCACTAGAAAAAATTATTTTAAAAACCTTTATTACCATTAAATTATTAAGGTCATAAAAACATTATTGTTTAATTGATTTCATGTGTAAAATATTTTTTTTTTTTTTGTATTAATTATTTTTTATTAAATACATACTGCTATGTGGTACGGAGACTGCTAAATAATTTATAATTTAAATTTTGTACTTCAGAGAATGAAATAGATTGTTTTTTCATTCGACTATTTCGGCGCTTGAGTGTTTACATGATATGTACTTGTTTGTGGATATTTTTAATTCACTATATGAAACAGAAACAAAACTTAACATAAAATATATTTTTATTAAAGCGACAATTCTTACTTTTTCAAAAAAAAAAAATTATTTCATTAAAAATTATTTCTCTAAATAATAAACATTTACAAAAAATAAAACTATATTTTGTAAATATTTATATAACAAAATATTTAAAATCATTGCCTTAAATTAAGACGAATATACTTTAGTTTGTGAATCCTTTTGAATAACACTTCTAATAATTGTTCTAGGCCTTATAGTCTTTTTATGAAAATTAAAAATCTCTTCAACGTCAAGCCGACACGTAATAAAAAGTGAATAAATAACATTTGAACTAAGTAAAATGGGTTACGAAAAATCGGGTTACCTGAGGTTTTTATTTTTTTATTCGTTTTTTTAGTATGAAACTAACAAGTATTGTACGAGTTTACAATCCTGATTAAATGCGCGAACTATTAATGGCACTTGTCAAGGCACTTTAATAAATTTTTTTAAGAAAAGCCTTTCAAAATCGACAAAATTTGAAAATTTTTAATTCATAGTTTAACAAATAGTCTTAATTCTAGAAAACTTTTGGCAATTGCGTCATTATTTTTGACTGAGGTTCTAGAAATGATATTTAGTGTTTGGCTTCCAAAGTTAAAATGAACAAATACAACAAAAATTAAGCAGAATAACCGAAAAATGGTTACAGTTTGACAAAATTTTTAGGTTTTTCTTAAAGGCTCATAACTTTCAAACTGCATAGGATAAATTTTTTTTGACTTCTCTCATGATGGTCACAATCAAGCCTAACACCCCGTTTGGGCTTGATGTTGAGTTCTAAGACACTCTGTATATATATAATATTTTCATAGAAGGTTTAAGAAAACTAAGTTTTAAAACTTTTTATTTATAAAAAATTAGTTCAAATCCATAAGTAAGTGAAATATTTTTTTTTAGTGAAAACAATCTTGACGGGAATTTTGATGATGCCAAATATGAATATTGTCAAATATTTAATGAAAAAAATGCCTGAACTCTATTTTGCGGAAATATTTTATGCAAAGATTTTGATTTATCTAAACATTTCTTAATAACTTGTCAAAAAAAAAAAAAAAATGAAAATACAAGAAATAATTTTTCACTTTTTAATTACTTCAATTTGAAGTAATAATTAACAAACTAAATAAATGATTCCTTTCGTCAAATATTTTCCAAACGTGAACATACCTTTTTATAAACGAAGATTTTTTAAAACTGCATTGTAAATCGATTTCAATTAACAAATTTGTACTACCAATTAAATTGTTTACTAGTTTTGCCCCTAAAAACAATATTAATAATATCAATTAAAAAATTAATAGTGTCGATCATTTTGAAAATATATTGTATCAATTAAAATTATTATTAAAAAAAAAAAATACAATTAAATATTTAATTGTTGCAATAAAAAAATTAATTGGCGCTAAAATTTTAAACCGATTAAAACGTTAATTAACAGAACTAACATTTTATTTCATCCCACCACTGATTTGCAATACAAATATTCTAATTTTTTATTAAATAATATCCATCCAAAAACATACAAAGTAATTAACTAATATAAAATTATTTCACTACCATTGCATTTTGTTTTTCCTCCAAAAACTATATGTACTTTTGGACAGCCTTCTATCATTCTCGAACTTATTCTATATCTCTCCCCTTTTTCCATTGGTATAAAATTCCTAAAAAATAAATAAAATTGAAGATAAATAATTTTGTATTCAAATTTGAAATATTGTAAGTACTTACCAATTTCTCCAGCATTTTTTGAATTGTTATGTTCCTGAAATGTAATGGAAGAATCATATGTGTTACTGCACAAAAAACACTTAATGTAACTTATTTTTATTAAAAATAATAACACAATTTTTTTATATACGTACATAACATAGCTGACCTTTACAACCCTGTGTCAGGACACATTCATGTTGTGTAACGACCCCGAAAGACAGATCTGAGAATCAGTTATTCTCAGAGCTTTTGTCAGAAGTCTGCTAAGAGATGTGCTTCAAGATGTCAGAGCCGGGGGCATATATATATACATATATATGTCACATACACATAAAACAAACAAAAATTGTACGAGTACATATATTTTTTTGTTTGCTTTTTATGCTAGTGATATTATATTTTTCATCGAAAAAATTTTCATGGTTAATTACACATTTTTAATTACTTAAAAATTTTTATTATTATTTTTTTAATACAAGATATTGTTTGTAAACTTGTAAATATATGTATATAAAATATGTCTTCTTTGTATTTTAATGCTATACATTTATTTAAATTACGTAAATAACAATACGTTTTCGAAATTTGAATTAAAAAGTAATCATATATTGATTCTATATATAACATATTGCACAACACTAAGGCAAACAAAAAAAAAAAAAAAAAGGATACGCACAAAGATTTCAATTTGTGTGCTTCTTTTAAAAAATTAATTGTAATAATTAAAACTTTGATTGTAAAAATTTAATTATACTAATTAATTTGTTAATTGAAATTATTTCAGAAAAAATTTTTTCTGTCTATATCTTTTTTATTATAACTATTTCACAAAGTTAAAAATTATTTTATTTTCTTACAGCTATTTATCCCAAGAAAAATGGGTACGAGACACAAATTCAGCTACTTATTTGTGGCTGTTTTAATCGTAGCCGTTATCTCAGATGCGAATGTACACGCAAAACGTATTTACAGCTCAAACGGTAGCAGACGTTCGCCTAGTTCGTCTTCGCCGAGTGTAAGAAGCAACTCTTACAACAAACCAAGCAGTGGCCAAAGTCACAGTGCAAGTCACTCTAATCCATCTCTGTCGCATACCGGCTTAAGTTCATTAAGTTATTTCGGTTACAATCAACAAGCCAATAAACGTCCTTCGTCTTCTGTAGGAGGTGGTTATCCCGTTGGTGCTACATATCATAACCCTGGTCATCTACAGCCAAGTGCCACCTACTATCCATCATCACCTGTTGCTGCAGCACCAGCGTATTATCCTTCAGCGGCTGCATTACCAGCTGGATCTACATTCTTGCCTGCAGGTTTCTCTATACCAGCTGGAGCCACCTTTATACAACAACCCCAGAAATCGTCCTCCGGTTTAGGATTTGGTCAGTAGAAAAGAATTTTTAATTTTTAAATGATTTCTAACAATTTTTTTTATATATTTTTAGGCAGCGGTTTAATTGCCGGTGGTTTAGCTGGAGGTCTTTTGGGTCATGCTTTGACTCCTACTCATACTAAAGTCATTGAACATGTACCTTCCTCTTACGGGGGTGGTGGTGGTGGTGGCAGTGGAAGTGTTGGCAATGCTGACAATTATGATAAAATTATAATCATTAATAATGGACCACCTGGCTCAGTTACAACTACCGATGTTGGCGGCGGTACTACCGTTATAAATACAGGTGCTGCTCCAGTTCCAGCTTCTACTCAAGTAGGACAAGTACCAGCACAGTTGCCTGCAGCTCCTGCACAATCATATGCTCCACCCTCCCCATCCGGTGAGCAACCCGCACAATTGGCTCCAATAAATCCATTAAATACAGAAAACGCAAATACCAATGATGCTAATATGGCAATGGCTGGCACAGCTGCAGCTGGTGTAGCCGCCGGGGCAGCAGCGACAGCTGCAATGGCAGAAAACACAAGCGCCCCTCTTGCTCAAAATCCAGTTCCTTCTGAACAACAACCTGCACCAGGCGGTATTATTAGTGTGCCCGTTAAAGTTCCAGAGCCAGATTCAAATGATAACACGAAAACCATTGAAGTAGAAAAAATATCCTGCTATCCAGCTCTTCCACCAGATGCAACAACACTGGCTCCCATAACCCCAACTACCGTTTCCGAGGCATCAACAACGGCAGCTGCAACAGCTGTTACTGCTAAAAAATTAACAACTTTAGAAGGTGGTGTAACTTTAGCTCCATTACAGACTACTCCACCCTTAGTAATACCAGAAAGCTCCGTTCCCTTGTCTCCACTTAGTCCTAATGGTCAACCAAAAATTGTGTATTATATATCCAGTAGTGTAGTACATAATTACGCTAACTTTAGCGTAATATCTGTTGTTACCCTTTTGATAGTGTATTACTTGAAATAACAATTCAAAGTAATATTTTTGTAATTTTTAAATGAAACGAATTTATTTTGAGCTGCATTATTTAGACTGAGATTGTTTTCTATAAAAACCATTCTTTTTTTCTTTTTTGTAAAAAAAAAAATATAATTTAGTCAATAAAGTATATTAGAATAGTATAATGACTCTTTATTTAATCAGTTATTATCTATACTGTGATTATTATAAATCAAGATTACAAATAATAAATGAAATCCGTATACGAGCGAGTTCTTATTCGAATGTACACTTTTAAAATACTCTTGCTTATTTTAAAAATTTAAAAAAAATAACGTGTGAATTTTTAGTCAAAAGAAAATACTGCTTACTTTTTAATTTACTTTCATATCTTCTAGATTGTATTCGCTTTGCAAGGCTTTTAGACACGAAACGGTCAGATATATTTGAGAAAAATCTGGACAGGCCGCATTAATATCCAATGAAATTTTCTAGTACATATAAATATATATATAATATAAAAATATCTTTGTAGGCCTCTTCGATTGTGGATGAATCACGCCGAACAAGAGTTTGTTGAAATTTGGAACTTAGATATATTTAACTCCAAAAAAATGTTCGATATTGAAGAACTAGGCATAGTACCTCTCATACACACTAAGTATTGATTTTTGTATCTTGAGGACGGTTAAAGCTGCAGTTTGTGAATTCGGTCTGAATGACTCCATAAACAAGAAAAATCATCTATCAAAAAGGCCACAGAATTAAAAAAGTGGTCATGGTACCAGTAATACTAGTTAGGTATAAATTTGTGTATATCTTGAGAACAGTTTAGCTAAAGTGGGCGAGGTAAACTCCGTACAAAAAAAGGTTTGATTTTTGATTTCTTAACAACGTTTTATTCTTATTGAGGCTAGCACTCAGGTGTGCTACTCATGCAATACATTGTGCTGGTCTAGAAAATTAAGTTAGGTAGGAGGAAAGAGTGTGTGGATATTTGATTTAAACTTACTAGTATCGTATCTGATATCACAAAGGTCGTATTTTAACAATGCAAACCCCAAGGATATAGGTTGCTGTTGATTTGTTATTCAGTGGCTAGTGTTATACCTTCACCACTAAATAATTTAACAGCGATTAACCCTATTGTAAAGTTTAGCAGAGGAATAAAAAACCAAAAATGTGCCGATAATGATGTTATAATAGTCCCAAATGCGACAACGGGTTCTACGTTTTTGTTTAAACGAATACGACTTTTGTAAAACCAACGGCTGTTGTTTTACCCTTAGTATTCATTTCTGTTCATAGAATCCAATGATATTAAAGATGATGTTGTTGTTGTCCTTGATCCAGCCTTACTGCTCCTCAACTACCTTTCTGGCATGGGACACCCTGCCAGAGAGATATTGCTGTCTGCCAGCTTAGCCAGTTGAGTCCTTGCAGTGTAAGGTGATTATCCCACATAGAACGCTTCTCCTAAGAACGCTTAAAACGAAAGATTCGAAATTAAGTACAAACAACTGTGTTGCTAATATATGCCATAAATTAAAAATTGTGAGATTTTGATTTTTTAGAAGTATAACTATGTAGTGATTTAGCTAAAAGATTTCAACAAAAAAAATTTAATTTCACAATATTCTATAGTGAGTTTTGGTTTTAAATTATCAAGCCTAAAAATATTTAGTTAATCCAATTAGTCATCAAATACTTACTTGATGAGGCAAATTAATACAAAATTTCTCAACCACAAAGAGATAATTTATCAGTTTGTTCCATTTACGAAATCGGCCTCGTCCCTAAAAATGTGTTTCTGGTGAGTAATTTTTTTACATTAAATGAACAGAAGACACGTTTCGGTAAAATAATTTTATTGTTTGCACGTGTTGTTCATTTGGCAAAACAGATTGAAAAAATGATAGATGTAGCTTTACCAAGGCATCTGTAATTTTCTGTCGCATTGCGGAAGCCATTCATTGTAAACCGCCGGGAAGGTATACTACTTTGTTTATTATTCATATGTTGAATTTGAATAAATTTCAACAAATAGTTGAATAGTTGAATTTGAAAGAATTTTCAGTTCAGTACTGGTGAGAATAACATTCAAATATAATTCACATAATCTATTTCCAATAGATTGTGCTTTAAATAGAAGTATTAAAATATGAATATGTATAACACAAAGAACTCTGATGAGACCTTTCGTAGCTGGGTCGAAAACTAGTTCAGTTCTGCTAGTGTTTGTACATATTCCTTAACGGATGTTAATTCTCATAAGAATACCAGTATTAGGATCTTAGGCTATTAAAATTTCATACGATATTTATCAATTTATATTTAATCAAAAATTATAAACAAGCAAAGTTTTTTTTGTTGTCATTTTCTACCTGCATAGAATACTTCACATGGCAAGTCGATAAAATCAATTTACATACATACATACATATATACAAAACTGGCCTTTACAACCCTGTGTCAGGATTACGGCCTAGTTTCTCGCAGCACTCATGTTGTGTGTGTAAATTTTTATCCATGAGAACCGGGACCTACAGTTTAATGTCTACTCCGAACGACAGGCTTGAGAAGCTTGTTCATGGCAATTAATTACTCTCAGAGCTTTTGCCAGAAGACTGCTGAGAGGTAGTCACCGAAAAAAATATTTTTTTGATATTTCATTTTTTTTTTTTAAGATGTCGGATCTAGGTGTCGAACCCAGGGCTCATGTCTTAGTAAGCCAACACACTAACCACTAGACCACGGCCACTACAAAATAAAATCAATTTATTTTCAATAAAAGGAACGAATACACGAATACCTTCACTGCATGCAATTGTATATTAATTATAAGCCAATCCGTTTATTTTTTTCTTATTATTCCTTTTTTAAGTATTTTTTGTTTCTAAATATCGGTATATACATGACTTTACCTATGGAAAAAAAGTTAAGATTTCAGTGTGTGTAATACTTCACCATAAAATTGTATATATCTTTCTGTTGTAAAAAGAAAAAATTTTAATAATTGTACAAAAATTTATGGCTATAATTCAGTTTAATTTCATATTATTTATGAGCTTAAACATGTGTTGTATAAACTGCTTAATAAAATCATATTTTTGTAATGAATTTATTTTTATAATTTATTTCACATCCATTTAAATACCAAAATTATTGCACTCTTTAAATTTATTTTATATGTTAAAAAAAAAATCATGATTCAACACTCCTAATAACAATTTATTACTGCCAAAAACAAATGTCTTTATCAGATATTCTCATATGTACATGGCTTAAAATATCCGTTTTTATGCATTAAAATTGTGTAGTACTAAGCATAGCGACGAATTACACACTATATTTTAAATTTTGCCCTATATACTTGTATATTTATATATATTTATTTACATTTCTAAAACGATTTAAAAAGAATTTCTTGTATTGTTTTTGGCTATAATTTATTTCACACTGCGATAAATCTTTTTTAGTACTTTTACGTAAATATAATTAAAATAAACGTTTGTAATAAAATATTTTACAGGAATTAATTTCTGAATTTTTTCTGTTGAAAGCAAGTGTTTCAGTATTTTTTATAATGTTAATAAATTTACTTAATTAAAACCGCTTTCTTTTGATTTAATACCGAATTTTTCTTAAAATTATTCTGTTAAGAAAGTATGTAGTACAAGCTTAAAACTAACATATTTATAGTTATTATATCCGTCTTATCATCAAAAATCTGGTATTCTTTATGAAAATTAATATCTGTTAACATCTCACGTTATCACGCACCGACCGCAGCAGGACACAGTAAGCTCAGCACACATATCAAGGGACGCAGCCAGCGTTACCGCTGGGATTTTTCAAAGTGACACAAAAAGGTTACTTTTTTTTAAGAAAAAATGGCACAAAAAGAAGATTGTTTAAAAAAAAAGTTGCTAAATTTTATTAGTGTTTTTATTTAAAAAAAAATTCATAGTACAGAAACAAAAATAAATCAATAGTTATAAGAAATAAATAACAGTTCATAAGTAAAAGCATATGCATTTTATTAAAATGCTACTTTTTAGAAACTTCTCTTCTATAATTTTCTACAAGCTCATTACTAGGACTCCAATTTGAAATACAAGAGTTTTAAGCCATTTAAACCATATAGTTTTTTGAAAGAAAATGTGGGGGAATCAACATTATCTGATTCTGAAGTAGATTAAATAACCACTTGATCATTTGTCAAGTCCTGACTCGTCTTGTTTGGGAATTAATTTTTACACTTTGTGTTTGTATTAATAAGAAACCTGACAAAACTTACAATTTAATGATGAATTTATGAAAATAAGAAGTGTATTTCCATATATTAATAATATACAAATGATATTTTTTTTTTCTCAGAAAACTGTTCTTTAACCTAAAATTATACAAATTTGATAATTTCTTTCTTTCACTTACAACACTTTAATGTGCTTGTTGCTTATTCGCTTCTCGTTTAATAATAAATTCATAGGTTAAATCCAGAGTTGTAACGGTTAGTCCGCAATATTTTGTATTTTTGAGTACATTTTAATAAAATGTTTGCGATTTTTAAGTCTGATTGTTAAAATTAGAAATAAAAGATAAAAATATGTATAAATTATGATGTAAATAAAAGGAAAATATTGAAAATGCTAAATTAAAAAAATTAGAAAAAGTCGCATATACTTAAGAAAAGTGGCAAAATTAAATGGCTTGTCAAAAGTCGCACAAAAAGCCGCTGGCCGCAAAAAAAGTTGCAAATTTCGACTTTAGTCGACCAACGGTAACACTGGAGGCAACACATAACATAAAAGCAACACGAGTTAATAATCATTCCTAGGAATCTCATATGTTTTAGAGAGTTGTTTATTGAAATCTTAGGTAAATTTTTTGTAATTTATCGTTTACTCATATTTTGAACGGTTTGGCACCTAAACAGGGGAAAAAAAGGTAAAAAATATCGAATTTTTTTAAGTTTTTTGCGATATTGGTCTTGCAGTTGAAGATTTTTTGATTTTATATGTTCACAATTTTTGTTCTTCATGACAAGAGCTACAACTTTAGCTCAGACAGTAAATCAAAATTCCAAATGATTTGCAAGATATGAGCCTGAAAAAATTATCACTTTTTTGAAAAAAATGACACCGAGGCCCCAAATATTTGGAGGCCCATAAAAAAAATTTCATGACTATGAGCAAAACTGGGAGACACGGCTATTCTTTCTTTTTGTATTTTATCACGTAGTGGTGTCCGTATAGGGTTATATTTCTATGACTTAAAAAATTACATACAGTGTTATTGGCAATATAAAAAAAATAGACATATAAATAGACTTACTGGAGTAGGAGTAAAACACTCGAGTATTTTTATCTAATATACCAATTGTGAGAAAAGCATAGGATTTATTCAAATTATAAAATAAAATGTTTCGTTTATTTTAAATAAAGCTTTCTTTATTATGAATATTTATCATTCCATATATATAAAAAGAAAACTGCAAACTATATACACCAATACCCCGGTTTGCGTCGCTAATTGGGACTGAAAAAATGAGACGCAAACCGAAACGACGCAAACTGAAGCAGAACTTTCAATTGTTTACGTATTTGATTTTCGTTTAGTCAATACAGGTTTTAAGCATTTTAGCTTAGAAAAAGGGGTTTTAAATCAATATATTTTCTTATTATTTTTTGAATAACAGATTTTATTAAAATAAAAATATAACAATTGTGAAGACCACTGATATAATTCGAAACTAATAACTACGCTTAACATGTAAACAACGCACACCTGCAAATTTGCTTTCTACTAAACGGGAAATCCCTTTTTTTTGCTTTAACTTTGTAAAAACATTTTCATATCAACCACGCAAATCGAAGCTTTACGACGCAACTTCGAAGCCATGCGATGCAAACTGAAGCAAAAACGACGCAACATTGAAATTCCAGAAACTTAAAAAAAGACGCAACTTCGAAACGACGCAAACTGAAGCGACGCAAATCGGGGTATTGGTGTATAAATGAACAAACCAACAATTAAGTACGCATTTATTTTATAAGCATTTCATCTTAAAAAAATGTATTTAATTACTTAAAATTAAAACTTTCTGTAAATTTTAAATGTTACAAGTGTAAGGGGTGTCTTTCTTTCTTTTTTTTAAGAGTCGTAAACCAGAAGTAAGCTTCTACTCATGCAGCGCATTGTATTGGAATTTGAAGACAAGTATATAGATTTTTTTCTTCTCAATTTTCAGTAAGCGCCTTATTTCAAGTTGCTGTCAGTTGATCACTCAAGGGACAGTGTTATAGTGCTGTACCTTCGCCCTTGAATGATCAACAGCAATTGCTCCATCTGTCGGTGTATGTTGAATGTGGTGAGCGTCTTGAACTAAGTATGCTAGATGTTATCTACCCAGAAGGTGGCGCTGTACGCCTGATCATTTGTTTCTGGTGGAATAGACTGAAAATATCACGTGTTACAAAATTATCGCAAAATTTAAATTAATTATAAAGATGAATTTAATTTTTTTTTATTATAATTTTTTTACTTCATAAAAGAGTAAATAGGATAGCGTTAAGAGTCTCTACGGTTTTGCTGACACATACCCAACTTTTAGTCAACGTTTTTATATCTTTTTGGTGCAAATGTGAAAGAATTTCATAGGCCTATTTACATAGACCTTTGACTTCAATAAACATCATCAGAAAAAATCAAGTGGCGTTGAATCACATAGCCGAAAAGCCAATTGTGATCATTTAAACGAGAGGGTATGCGATCATGTCATGTCAGTAATTGATTTTTTATTTATTTGCTGTATGGGATGTGGCATAACATATAAAAATATTTGCAGAAAGAACTGTGTCACCAAGTCGCTGTATTGAGCTCTAGTAACGTTTCCCCCTTTTCCAAAAAAGAAAATGTTTCAATGATTCTTCCTGTCCAAAATATGAACCAAACAGTGATACGTTGTTGGTGCATTTTGTTTTTGTAATCACACCTGGGTCCTTCTAATTCCAAAACACGGCAATTTTGTTTATTGGAATAAGATTATTTTGATTGTTGAATAGTGAAACGTGACTAGCCGTAGACTGTCAGCAGTCAAACTGTTCTTTTATCAGGGTTTCAAATAATGTAGTTCCAGACAAAATGGTAGAAAGCTCAAATCTTTAGTTAATTTTGGGATGCATACATACATAGTTGGCCATTACAACCCTGTTTCAAGGTTATGGCTTAGTCTCTCGCAGCAATCATGTTGTGTGTGTCAGTTTTCTATCCATGAGTACCGGGACCTACATTTTAAACTCGACTCCAAACAACAGACTTGAGAATATTTTTCACATTAATTAGTTACTCTCAGATCTTTTGCAGGCTGCTAAGAATGAAATATTGTTTTTTATATTTCTTTGTTCAAGATTGCGGAGCTGGAGATTGATCCCGAAGCTCTTGTCTTAGTAAGCCAACACACTAACCACTAAACCACGGCGACTTCTAATTTTGGGATACCCTTTGTGAGAATTTGTAAGTACTTAAACGTATGTCGCACATGAGTATGGAAGTTTCACATTAACATTTTTATTAAACAAAAGTAAAATTAAAAATAATTAACCACCTTGTAGAAACATTAATTAATATACCGCAAAATTTTTAGGCCATAGATAATGGAAACCACTTCGTGAACATAAGTTTGACTAAGATATCAAATATATTGTTAAACATTTATTTAAAGATAAAAACTTTTGCTGCCATTAGCTTGACAACCCACAAAAATCGTTGTTAAGAAAATAATTAAAAGTAAAGTAAAATTTTTTCTTAATGGCAAAAACGTAATATAACCTTCTCTTTAAATTCTTGTTGATAAATATGTATTTCGTATACGCGTAACTTCCATTCTTATTGCTTTATTTTAAATAATATTTTTTTTTTTCAATTTAAAAATTAAGAAATTATAAAAGCATTAAAAATTTTAGTATTAATGATAATTACTACCAGTAAAATTGCAACTCATTGTGTAACATTTTCTTTGAAGATTTTATAATTTACCTGGACCTTTTAGTTTGTACATAAATTGTGTATTGCTATTTATAATAATCTTTTTTTTAATATTTTTAATAGAATTTAGTTATTTTCTTTTGTACTCGTTTAAACTAGTGTTTGTTTTTTTTTAGATTTAAAATGGCAAAAAGAGACATAAACATTTACAATTACTTGCTTTCCAAACCATTTAACACTTTCAAAGTTTACTCCTTAAGTGTTTTTTATACTTTTTTCTTTGAACATAAAAAGTTACAAAAGACAACAAAATGTAAACAATGAATTTATGCCTCTTCTCATATTTACAGTGCAAAAACCACTTGCAGCGAAATTGTTTCAGTGGCGTAATCTGTTGGACAATATTCTTACAACTTGTAAAAGCCACATAAATATGTTGTTTTTATGTCGAATATGTAGCTTTTTTAATATTTGGATATACGGTTATACAAAAGTTTATAGAAAAGCTTTATATAACATAACTTTTAGTTGCCAATATTTAAGGAAGAACTAAATCCTTTAGTTTAAAGAAGCTTTTTTTTAAAAGCTTTCCTTTCTACACAAAAACAAAATTTAACCCTCATAAATTCCTCAAAAAATTTAATACTAATGTCCTTCGGATGAAAAATCATCCGAATCGATAACATTTTTTCTATTTTTTACTTCAATAGAAGGAATTTTATTTATTCTGTTAAAAATACTTAAAAGTACATTTTTTGCTTTTATATTATCAACTACCAGTATGCAAATATTAGTTATGTAATTATTGCAATAATATTTTCATTTGTCGCTCTACTCAGAGATATTTTCGATTTGTCTTTTATATTCTTTTGTATACTACACTATAAAAATATGTTTCTTAACAAAGTAAAATATAAGCCAATAGTTTTTGTTTTAAGTGTTCAAATAGTTTTCTTTATACAAAAACTTTTAATGTAAAAGATCAATTTCGAATATTAAATAAAGGTCTGATATCGATCAAACCAAACATTAACGAGATACACGACTTTGAAATTGAAAATGGGTGAAATTTCACCCGAAGTCCGTATAAGGGTGAAATTCCGTTTTGAGCAAACTTTTTTTAAATAATTATTGATTTTATTAAAATTGTATTTTGCTTTACAATGTGTAAATAATAAGTCACTATATTTTTACGTTTTAGACTTAATTGTTAATCCCCAATGGGGGGAAAAAAAAGGCCAAACATTTCCCAATTTCAATTTCAAATCTCTAAAGTACACTGGATACATTTGGTATATTATATTGAATGTAAGCTTTTAAATATAATAAAAAAATAATTAAGCCCGTTAAGGAATATGTACAAACACTGAAGGAATTAACTAGTTTTCGACTTTCGCTACGCAGGTCTTATCAGAATTTTAATGGTTACACTGAAAAAAAAGTTTTTATTTACAAAAAAGGCTTTCAAAATATAGTTGTAAATAAAAGTACAATACCACCAATACCAAAAATTGGTTAGAATTTTCATTCAAATAAAAACGTTCTAATGCACAAAATCTACTTCCGATAGATTGTGAGTTAAATAAATAATGTAAAAATGAATATGTACAACACAAATAACTCTGATGAGACCCTTCGTAGCGGGGGTCGAAACTAGTTCAGTACCTAAAGCGTATGAACATATTACTTAACGGATGTTAATTCTTATAAAAGGGTCACAATACAGATATATGTAATTATTATAGATTTATAAAAAATAAGGATAAAATAAAGTTTTTCAAGTAATTCTACAATAATATTGCTATTTTAAATATTTTGTTTTTCGATTTTTGTGCATGTATTTAGTTACTGTAATAACTAACTTAAGTGCTAGAAATAAAAACGAAAACATATAAATAAGTAGAAAAATAAAGAACTACAAGGATAATATTTTTTTATAAAATTACTTATTCGTTAAGCATTAAACACATAGACGACAGCAAGCAGCAGGCAGCAAGTTGTCAAAATGATAATACACACGTTAATATGCAAACGATTATTTTAAAAGCAGCAAAGCAAAACCCTAGACAAAAACCTTTGCTGCTGCTGCCCAACTTAGAATAATTTCTATTTTTTGAGGCAGCAAAAACTGATTAGTGATATATAATATAATATAAAATTTTAAGTGAAAAACGACCTAAAAAATATTTTTTATTACAAAAAAAAATTAATTAATAAATAAACATAATAACAATTAAAAACTTTTAAAAGTCGGTATTTATTAATTAAATTTAAGATTTTAAAGTTATGTTTGTTGTCCCACAAGGATCAACAGTATGCATTGTTGTTTAAAATATGTATAAAAATCTGCATTATTGATGCACACGAGTAAGTGATAGTTCACAATTTCACCCTTACAAAATAGCTTATTGGTAAGCACTAATTTCTGCTGGGATGTTCGCTCATAATTATTTAAAAAAACTTTTCTTATAGTATAACCCTCATATTTTTTTAAAATACTATTGATTTATAAACGGTTTATTAAACAAATTTTGTACTAAAGTTCTTTTGAAAAAGCTGCCATTAATCAAAAAATTGTTTATTGGATACATCTTTACTCCAAAGCTTATTGATTCTGTAAACAGTTGAGTTCAAAATTTATATTTTGTTTATAGATATAAAAAACAAATGCATTTTTAATGTTAATTTTTCACCATTTATCTTAATAACATAACTTGTATATTTACCACGAAAGCTATAACATTTTAAAAAACATTATATTTTTACATAGTGAAGACAAAAACAAAATGCTTTTAAAAGTTCAAGAATTTTAGTACTCGTACCATTGATGCCTAATACTACAATTGTAGAATATCCAAAGGGGAGTAGTGAATATTAAAAAGCTTTTTACTTTGAGTTAGTTGGTTATTTACAACCCTGCAATATTTTAGATGAAGGTTGTTTAAATAAAAAGCGTATGTTACAGTAATATTTGAAAGTTCATTTGAATAGCCAAATAATAGGTTTGTTTGCGATGATTTCAGCTACTGTCTACTAAATTGAGGCATTATGAAAATTAAATAACATAAATAAAACAATGGTTACGTTCTCTTCCTCAAACATTTGCCTACAGTTATCAAAGATTAATTATAATTAATTAAACGTAATTAATAATGTTATACTTTGGTGACAGGAGACATATAGAACACAAAATAAATGTCGTAATTGATTTAAAACTTAATTAAGTGATTTTGAAGACTCACTTTTGTAAATGAATACGTAAATACTTCATGAGTGCACGATAATGATAAAGATATTGGTTGTTCTATTTCCAAATCATTGTCACATTGACGACGTCCTAAAGTATTTGCAATTGTTGGTCACCTCTGTTCGATATACTCTGATATGGATTTGTTTTTGAAATCCTAAGGGTAGGAAATAGATTCCTACATAAGTATTTAATTATTATGTTAGCTAAGTAGTGGACGTCTATGAATTTAAAAAAATATGTTTAAACATTAATGATGTTAACGATGTTATATTTAAAAAAGAAGAAGTAAAAATATTGTGCGTGGTATAATGGTTAGAGCTCTCCTAGAAAAATTCAAACGACCCAAGTTCGAATACCAGCAAAGTTGAAAAATGAAAAAAGTTAGTTTGCGGTTTTTTCAAAATTATAATTTTAAAAATAAGAGGTCCCCCCTACAAGAAGTCCATCTACAAAATAACCCCTCCCCCACATTCCACTCTATTCCACCTTACCTTTGACAACGAAAAACGAGTGATCAGTAAAAAAGCGCCACATATTGGGAAGTACCAGATAAAAGCTAAAAACCTACTTAGTGAAGGCACTTAACACAATTAACAGGCAACGATGGGGCAATTGCTGTAGAACATTCAAGTGTAAGGTAAGGCCTTTGAATTATCAATTCGCAGCAATTTGTGTTATTCTTAAGGCGCTTAATAATATAAGAAAATAAAATATATATTACGTTGTCATAATGTACGAGTACTGTCCTTTACACAAAAATCCCAATACAATGCACAGCATTTAGTACGGGTTTACCCCTGAGTATTGGTCTCAATAAAATAAAACCCAGGTCTAATAAAAGTCACTTTTTGGTGTAAGTGGTGGCACAGGACCCAATACATCATGTATGTAAATTTAAGATCGAGTTCATAGGAAAAAATAATTCATTAGTTCATTTCATTCATGGGTTATATTGGGAATATGATGATAATTGCCACAAATCATATAGTTTTTTTAAAAAAATATATATGTATATGGGCAATTTCAAAAATTTTCAACATTTGTTGAAACTGAGTTCAGATGCTTATTATTACTCCAGTTTTTCGAATTGACCAAAACGGTCAAAAGGGAATGGTAGGCCACACTAAAAAACTGGGAAATTCCAAATTTCAGACCATCAGTTCTTTATTTTTAAAAGTTATGGGCACTCATATATCGAAAAACTCAAAAAACAGGCTTGAAATTTACAAAAGTTTTTTCATATTTCATCACTTTTCTACTTTTAGTTTCAAACTTCCGATGCTCACTGATATAAAATAAAGTCACTAGACTTAGTAGATATTTACACTATAAAAGTTATGCCCATACTACTATTTGGGAAAAAGTTGTACAGCGGTTCATTTTTGAAACCAAAATGTTCCGATTTTTCAATTTTCGCAGTTTTTTCTATAGCGTTTTTGCGCCGTTCAAGAAAATTGCATTTCGTCAACAGTATTTAAAAGATGGTATAATTTGCTAAAATTTGCGCCATATCACGTCGATGTCAGGCTGCAAGTTGCTGAGAACGATGACCTCAAACTTTTATAGAATTGGCGTAAATTTTTCAAAAATGACAGTTTTTCGCGCCTGACATTTGCAATCTTATTTAAAACTGGTTTATGTATTGCGTGATCTAAACTTCTTAGTAAATGGCACCTCAACGTCAAGAAGGCGTTACAATATTTTGAAACGCAAAAATTTTATAAAGAAAATAAAAATTTTGCAAAATTTCATGATTTTGTTTCGCGTTTTTTTTAATTAATCCGTCGTTTAAAATCAATGTAAAGTATTAAAAATGAAGTGCGGCGGTGAACTAAAGATCATATATAAATACGGTTGAATTCGGTCCATATTTAGAGGGTACAGTGGCATTTTTCTTCAAACACATTTTGCTTTGTGACATCTGCAGTTATGTATAGATTCCGCCGCGATTAACAGCAAATGAAAGGTTTTTTTAAGCTTGATAATAAAACCGAATAGGCATTAAAAAATTTTCATGATTTTAAATTTTACAGATCAAAAAAAAAAAAAAATCCTAACTTCAAAAATAATTCTTATATAATTTTTTTATTTTTTAAATTTGCAAGTCAAAACATTGTTTTTCTGTAAATTAGTTATGCGTTATATAAACACATATTATAACAATCGGTGAAACATTCATATTTTTGCAAAAATTCGCGTTTTTTAATGTTAAGGAATTTTAATTATAATTGATATTTTTTATGTATTTTATCAGTGCATTGATGAATTTGGACTGCACTGATGAATTTGAAATGAGTTTCATGCATCCATACAACATTTATTAAAATAAACCAATAAATTTAACTTTAAATTTTTTTTTAAGAGATTTTAACTTAAAACCTCCATAACTTTCGCGCCGTTTGCAATAAATGATTAACGCGAACTGTTTTGGTATGCTAAAATATCACCCTTCACGTGACCAAAGCGTCATTCGTGTCATCCAAAAAAAAAATTTCGAAAAAAAAAAATATCAAAATGTCGAAAATTTTTGAAATTGCCCATATATACATTTATGTGTGTATTTTTATCTTGTAGGAAAAAAACCAACGCTTTACGTAACAATAATTATTTAGTTAATGTAAAAATCTTATCTTAAGCTTAACGTGTAAAGGCAATAAATTCAAAATAATTTGCAAATTATATTTTATGTACTTACGTATAATGATAAATCAGACACAAAAAACCCTCAGTTTAATTCTTGTTGTATTCTACATGTTCCATTTAACCCATTTTTTCTTATACAGTAAAATTTTTCTTCCAAGTACATGAAATTGAGTACAAAATGGATTTTAATACCCTCCAGATAATTAAAAATCTTAGTAACAGGAGAAAGGCAAAACAGATAAAATAAATAAAAAGAAAATGAAGGCATATTATTTTTTTTTTCTTTATTCTACTTTTTTAATTAAATTTTAATTTGTATCTCCACTGGATATTTCTTGGCATGCCTAATTGTTTAATTCATTAATTGTAATCGAAAAATCTGTAAGCAATAAAAATCAAAATTAGATTAACAATTGAAAATATACTTATCCAAAGATTTCAATAGAGCAAACAATTCATTTAATTAATTAATTAAGAAAATTAATTTCAAATTATAATTAATAAGGTAATGGCTAAAGAACATGCCGCATATTGCACCCATATGGATAAATGCAAGTTTTTCGCAAATTATCGGTTTTTGTATACCTGTGGGTTTTTATAATTGTTTAGTATTAATCTTTTCTTTATAGTGTAATGACACGTTTCTGCTCAAGGCTGGGGGAGTTCAGCGGTGTCCAGGTTCCTTACATCAAAACAAACACACTTTAAATTTCAATTAATTTTCTTCAAGTTTTTTTTTTTATATACACTTATCCAAAAGTTATTCCAATTTTTTTTAAATAATTCAGTTTTTGCATTTATTGTGAACTTATTTGGGGTAAACTTATGCCTCTAATATGATTCACAATTCAACTGAATGTAATGTTACAACAGAACTCAACTTTTTTTTGTATTATGATTCACAATTAATTTCTATTGTCTTCGTTAAGTTATAGTCAACCGAATGCAACCCTGTCTTTGACTTTTGTGTTGCATTTGATATGTGTTTGCAAAAAAAATGTGTTAAAAAAAAAATTATACAGATATATACATACACTCTAAACCACTTTTGCTGAAAATTAGGTCGATAATAGTAGGCAACACTTTACAGACTGTTTTCGACCTAGAATCTAGTTTTTTTTAGACATTTTGTTCATTTTTAAGCAAAATATGTCTAAAATTAAACAAAAAATGTTTAAATATTTTAGGCAGTTTATGTATAGTTTTCCCCTCTTTGATATATTTATTTTCAACACTCCTTAAATGAAAATGCCTAAAATACATATTTTCAATAAAATTATTTAATTTATTATAAATTATAAATCTTATAAACTATCTATATACTTATAAATATATATAAAATGTATATACATATATACATGTGTCCATAACCCACTCATCTTTTAACAAATTACATACATTATCACAATTACATTACTTTACATACATATTGTCGTCTTTTTGTAAAAAGGTGTCACAAGTGTACGTGTATGTTCCTATAAATACAAAAACTTTTTAATAAAATAAAATAATGAATATTAAAAAAGTTGTTTACCAACTATTAATATACATATATGGAGTTACTTCTTCTAAATTTTATCTTATCAAGAATGGTACCAAACTGTAAATTAAGGAAACATTTATAATGACATATTTAAGAATAGTTTTGAAGATATTAAAACATTACCTCGTATAAATTGAAGATAAGCTTATCTTTTTCCTTAAATTATTTGCAAATAGCATTAATATATTTGCCAATGGGTCAGAATATCTTTCAACAAAATTGCAAAAATTCATCGAACACCTGTTAAGAGTATGAGAGCTTTTAGTAGAGTGATTCCCTGTGAAATGAACGGCATAGGAATTATAGTTGGTAAATATTTTACCGCATTTTGAATACAAACACTTAAACTCATTGATTTTTGTTCTTTACGTAAGTACATACAAATTTAAATGTTAAACTCTTAAACTTTGAAATTTTTTTTTTTTTTTGCAAATTTTGCACACAAAGTTTCAACTGTTGAACTGTGCGGACGTGTTTTCTTATTAGGAGTTTGTCTATAATTTTACCGTGGTATCTAAATATAAAATTTGGTTTTGATAATAAACTAAGAACTTGTTAAACTTATAAATAATTATTCAAAACGAATTTGCAAATTAAAACATATCTAAAAATTAAATATTAACAAACAAAATATTTATACATGTTAAAAAACCAACAATAACAGAAATCATATACATTTATACATACAACCGTATGTACACAACAACAATAGTGTTACATCACAAAAATAACAAACATATAAAAACAAACAAGAAACAAATATTTAGAACAGCAAATTTTTTAACTTCTCCATAATAAACTAAGTTTCTAAATACAAAATTTGATTTGATAATAAACTAAAAACTTCGTTAAACTTTATAAATAATATCTAAAACGAATTTGTAAATTAAATCATATCTACAAATTAAATATAAACAAACGAAATATTTATACATATTATAAAACCAACAATAACAGAAACCATATACATATATACATACAGCTGTATGTACACTAGGGTGGGTCAATTTGTTCGGGACCGAAAAACGTGACAAAGCGTATAGCAAGATCGTATTCTACGAGAAATTCTAAGAACTTTTCCCAAAGAAACCATGGTTCTAAAATCAAAATCGAGCTTCCGGTTTTTTACGAGAAAATTTGGTGTTCAAGTCATCCGAAAATAATGCTATTTTTTTGGTAGTATTCATTGCAATTGGTGAATAGTTGACCTGTAAAGCTGGAAGAGGTCTTATTTTAAAGGAAATTTTCTCACCTTTCTATATCTGTCCTCATTTATAGAAAATTATTTACCCAAATAATAGTTTTGGATTTTGAGCAATAAAATGTTAAATGTGAATGGTGAACGCTTTAGTTATTGTTATTATTTTGTATATTTATTTTATATTATTTATTTAATATTATTTTCTGATAATATTAAATATTTTTATTTTATAAAATTCTTTTTTAGTTTGAAACTGTTTTCTTCTGTTTTTTCCACTGGTTGCGTTGCTATCGAATCTTTTATGCCTGTATTTCTTTACATAAATGGCTGACGATAATGTTCTCAGTGGAATATCCAGAGACGCGACAATGAATATGGAAGAATCCTTGCTAGACGAAAAAAGGGTTTAACTTTATCACATATAAATGCCCAGAGCCTCAACAACAAGGCTGATGAATTTAGATATATTTTTGAGTGTTCCGGCGTTGATATTGTATGCGTTTCAGAAACGTGGCTGTCTACGACTACTCCTGATAGCCTCGTTGCTTTATGTGGATATAATATTTTTAGGGAGGATAGAGTCGGTAATGGTGGGGGTGTAGCTATTTATGTTAGAGATAATCTAAGAAGTAAGGTTTGCCTTCGATCTTCCTCTGACTTAAATGCCAACGTGAGCAAGGTTGAATTTATCTTTGTCGAGGTTGTTTCAGGTGACAGGAAAATTTTGGTTGGTTGCGTCTACATACCAAATAAGAGAATTTCATTTTCAAATTTGTTTTCATCTTTAGAATCGCTAGCTTCTGCATATGATGATATTATAATTGTTGGTGACTTCAATTCGAATTTAACCTCAGAGTTTACTCTGATATCAAGTATGTCATCTTTTGGCTTGACCCCTACAAATACATCAAACCCCACACACTACTCATCCACAAGCGCCACGTTGCTTGACGTATTTTTTGTTGGCAATACTTCGAACGTTTTACTTTATGACCAGATTTCGGCACCCTGTTTTTCAAGACATGATCTTATCTTCCTGACCTACAAATTTGTTACTTCTTTTTCTGAACACATAACTTATTACCCAGATTTCAAGAATGTGGATTGTAATCTCCTATTTGAAAAGTTTTCCTAAATTGACTGGTATAGCCTCTATTACATGCCTTCAGTTGATGAGCAATCGATGTTTATTCAGAGAAATGTTCAGTGGTTATTTGATGTTTCTGTTCCTATAAGGTCGATAAAAATTTCACCTAGATCCAAGCCCTGGTTCTCTCAATCCATTAGGCGACTGATAGATCAGAGAGATTTAGCTTATGCCAGGTGGAAAAGATACAGGACTTCTGATTTGAGAAATTTATACAAGACATCCAGGAGGGAAGTCATCGTCGCTATTAGGAATGCTAAGTTGAGCTACTATTCAAGACGGTTCAATTCTGCAATTGGTTCTAGGCAAACGTGGCAAAGAATTCGTGAGATTGGTATTGGAAATGGTGGTGGTGGGCATAATTGCTCAATGGATCCGGACGATCTCAACAGGGTCTTTACAAGTATACCACTAACACCTACGGATGAAACTTTTTATAATTTTACAAGTTTGGGCGGTATCCAAGCCCGGGATGAAATATTTCAATTCTCTTGCGTCACTCAAAATGAGGTAACTTCGTGCTTTCATCAAGTTAGATCAGATGCAGTGGGTATTGATGGCTTACACCCAAAATTTATTCGGTTTCTGTTACCACTTATTTTGCCCTACATTACATATTTATTTAACAGCATTATTACTACCTGTACTTTTCCATCTAACTTTAAGCATGCTAAAATAATACCTCTTCCTAAAACGGATACTGAATTTAGGCCGATAGCTATACTCAGTTATCAGTCTAAGGTTCTTGAAAAAATTCTTTTCCATCAAATGTCCTCGTTTGTTACACGTAATAATCTGTTGTGTGAAAGACAGTCGGGTTTTCGTTCGGGTCATAGTTGTGTTACAGCATTGCTTGACGTTTCGGAGGCCTTGCGGAGTGAATTGGATGAGGGAAAACTGGGTTTTTTAGTGCTCCTTGATCATTCAAAGGCTTTCGATACGGTGAATCCGAATATGCTCATTTTAAAACTCAGACATTTCTTCAAATTTTCAGATACTTCATTGAAACTTGTATTTTCTTACCTTACTGATCGCCGGCAGTCCGTGTATACCAAACATTCTCAATCGTCTGCATTGTACGTTAATGATTTACCTACACAACTATCTTATTGCAAAGTTCATATGTTTGCGGATGACGTACAAGTGTATACTTGCAGTTCTCTGAATTCTATTGCACATACTATTTCGAAGCTTAACACCGACTTAGAAAGCATATATCGTTGGGCTTCAGCTAATGGCCTTTTGCTGAATCCTACCAAGTCCAAATGTATGATACTTCATAGGGGAAGGGTCAATACAGTCATTAACCATGACGTTGTAATAAATGGTGGCAAGGTGAGAATTGTGGATAATACAAGAAATCTTGGACTGGTTTTCAATAGCAGTCTTAACTGGGCAGATCACGTAAATTTTTTTTTTGTGTGTAAATTTTGTATATTTTTTTAAATTAAGACTGAAATTTATATAATTTTAGACAACAACAAATTTTCAACACCAATTTAGACATAATATGAACCTAAATTTTGGGAAAAGTTTTAGAGTGTATAAAAAAATTTATATTTACATAAACTTTTTAACAGATATTTGTAAGTGAAGAAAATAACAGAAATAAATAAAAAAATCTTCCAAATCTCCTTGATTTCCTGGTGGCTTGATACATACTGTCCCTTTCTTCTTTCAATATCAGGATACTTTTCCATTAAATCCACTGTGTACTGAACTTACTGCTTATTTGAAATTTTTCTGCAAAATATTTGTAAGCAAACAGTTTTTGCATACTTTATTGAATTTCCTATATACACTTACATTGTTTTTTTTTTCAATTATTAACGGTTGCAGGCAAAAATACAACTAATAAATAGCAGTTGTTTCACTTTGACACCTAACACACAATATCTAAACAACAGTTGTGAATCAAAATAGGGTTAGAAGTGAACGAAAACAAACAAATGAACAGCTGTTTAAAAGTTGTATTTCATAAAAGACATTTGCCAACTACAACTGAACTGTCAACTTTGTTGTGAATCATAATAGGGGCATTAGAGTACTTTGCTCTTGCAATCTAAATGATATAGATAGTTTGAAATAATTGGCTATTATTAAAAGACATCAACAAACTATGAATATCGGCCTATATAATTTTTGAAACGAAACAAATATATTAAATATTTATTTCCTTCAATGTTAAACCTTTGTGAAATACAACATCTTAATTTCTTTATAAGATATTTAAGTGATATGTTGAAAGTTGCAATTACATACATATATAGTAAATTCTTTCATCCTTTACATGTCAAATGTATTCTTAACATTTAGCATCTGATTTCAACATAAGATTATAAGCTATTGTAGTAGCAGGTAATAGACGGTAGCTTTGATTCTAAAATAAATGGTAATATTACAATATGTGAATCGATACAATTATCATACCTTCATATTGCTTATAATATATGTGCATATATTCATACATACATGCGTATGTGCATAAAATTTTATTGAAATAAATATGTACCAATTTAACATACATATCCTAATACAAGAGAACAATGTATCTGAAAAACAGGTAAGACAGTCAATTTATTTCCATTGAATAACACCACTTGACATTCGATTTAAAAATTTATACTGCAAAGCAAAGAACAGCAAATCAAGGTGTAGAAATGATTTCTTACCAAAAGATTGTAACAACAATATGCTGCTGCGCTACATGGGAAGAGAACATGGTGTGATGGAGAAAATAAAGCACATCAGGTCTTATAGGGAGACCATCCAAACTGCGAAAAAGCATGTTGTTTTGTTTTATTTTTTTTAATTTCTTTTTTTTTTTTTTTTTGCAATATAAAGCAACCAAATTTGCTAAGGATAATGTTAAACAAATGTTGTAAATTTTTAAAAATTACTACTTTTTTAATCAATAGCAATATCTTAAGTTTTTAATATTCAGCCATATTTTAAACCAATGCCTCAAAACTAAGAAAAATATTTTGTTAATGTAATAGCACACTGTATTTGGTGGCTTACAAAATGGCATTTAGTAAAGTCCTAATGGAAGAGCAGCTTTTTGAGGTCCACCAAATGTACTATACTAAAACATGCAATATAGTGAAGAGGCTTAACCCTAACCAACTACATAAGTGGGTATGTAAAGTATACGTTTAGATTTGGCTATAAAACATAAATCGAAACAGATAAAAAAAAATAATGTCACTTTGCAAAGAGATCCAGACTTAAGAGCCTCAGATAATACTGCCATGAAGTTTTTTTTTCTTGAGACAAATTCTCAGGAGTAAACCCATACTCATGCTGGGCATTGCATTATAATTTTTTGAAGATAGATAAATTTTTTTATGGATACATTTATGTTAATCGCCTTTTTGTCGATGCAACAAGCTCCTGTCAATTTGATCAATTAATGGCAATTGAATCATCTGTAGCTGGATGTGGATTGTGTATGGTTGTTGGCGCTATTTCTGATCATTCATTTCTGATAGTGGAATAGAGTGGAATGTCAGGGAGCGGTTTTTAGAAATGGACTTTTTAAAGGGGGAGAGAACATCTTATTTTTAAATTAAAATTTTCCCAAAACCGCAAATTTTTATTCTTTATTTTACAACTTTTACAAGCGCTCTAACCACTATACCACGACCCCCCAAGTTTCCATGAACCAGAATTTTAAACTTTATTTTGACAATTTTTTTCCCAGTATGCCAGTCATATGATGGTTGCAGTTTTAAAGCTAACTGCTACTTTATATGTAGTGCACATGTCATAGTACTTATGAAGAAGCAAAGAATTAAAAACTCATCAACCATAAGTAACGCGTACAATCAAAGTGCAAACATAAAATTCTTTTATCATTAATGCATAATCTTTTTCTTACTTATGTTATTTCTACTCAAGTTATAATTAAATTTATACCTGCATTTACGCATGTAAATCCCATTATCATAAAAGCTTAACGAAAGCACAGATATTTGAAAATTTTTTTCTATTGTAAGCAAAAGTTAAGTTAAAAATAAGAAAAAAAGATGTGCTTTTAATGGTGAGCTGTGCAAAATAACATTGAGGAGAATATCTTCTTTCAAAAAAATTTTTGAATCCTTTTGAATTAAACGACATCTGCATGATGTACTGAGTAAACAGAGAACAAAAATTCTACAGAACGTAAATTAAAAAAAGATCTAGCACGATGGAAAGTTATTCGTATAAAAAAAGTATGTGAGGGATTTATTTCTTTTTTTTATTTCAAAAAGTTATATTATATTGTAAACTTAATTTTTTTTTTTGGTTTACCCATGCCTGGCAATACCATTGCAAATGCATATCGAGGGCTTATATTCAATACCGTTTATCTACAAAAATACAATTTTTCAGGAGAGCCAAGGAAACTGTTTTTTTCGCAAATAAGCAACAATTTGGATTAACTCATCTTCTACAATATTAACAAAATGTGTCTAACAAATGTTCTAACTAAAAAGTTTCTTGAAATTCGCGTTATTTTAGCTTCTATTATAGAAAGACGGTATTGCCTCAAACATTAAATCATTGTGTAGGAAAATAATAAGTTGATAGACGGTATTGCCTTATTTTAAAATTAAGTTTGCATTACGGCTTTTGTATGGGGACACCGAAAAAGGTGGGAGATAGGGGGTAGGTGTGTTCAGAAGAATTGTTTAACCAGTTTAAATTCAAAGACAATGTTTTTATAATTTTTTTATTATAATTTATTATAATTTTTACTGCGCGTGGCTAAGATTATCATAGAAGTAGTGATACTCCTCTGGAATTACCGCCTTTAACTCCTCTAAATGTTTCCATTTGTTTTGTTGAATTGGCTTTATTCTAATAGGTAGTTCAGTGTAATTATGATCAAAATTCACTTTAAACTTCATGGTACCACTTGGGGAATATAAGAGAGATCTCGTTGGGATACTGTCGGATCATTTTTTCCTCGACGAGGTCTAATACTGGAAAATCGAATAAGCTTCGTATCCTTATAGTTCTTAAAAAATCATACTTTAAATTTAATGCATCAAAAGGCATTTTAATAATTTTGTTCTTGATTTTGACTCTTTTGCGGGCATCTTTGGTTATCCTGACGTAGTCGTATGGCAAATATATGGTTTGAATTTTCAACTTAGCCTCTATCCTTACATGGGCACTGTCACACTCCATCTGGGTGTGTCCTTTCTGCAAGTATTTTTGTTCTATGATATTGTTGTTTTTTATTGAAAAATTGGACAAAGCATTCGACAAAAAATGATTACGGTTTTGGTAACCGCAACCATCGGAGTAAATTATTATTGGTAGAGTATCTGTTAGAGGGTGTGTTGTTGTGTCGTACATTATGCACGAAATAAACGTCGGGGAGGAGAGGTCTTTATCAGTCTCGTTCCACCAGTAATTTGTACATTGATGCGTGGCGAGATTGTACATGGTAAAGTTGTGCACTTGTAGGCGTGTTTTATAATAAATGGCAAGAAAAGTATGTATCCGAAAAACGAACAGTGAATAAATAGATATAAAACAGAGAAATTAAATAAAACGACAAAATTCTATGATGTAGATAGACGGTATTGCCGTCATAAAATTCATAAATAAGTATCTTTGTAGATAGACAAATGATAAAATACAGGATATATAGTACTAAAAATTGTTTTTTTCCACTGAAATTTTTCCAGTACATGCAGAAGGGGTCAGAGATGAGTTTAGCATAAAAAAAAAATTTCGTCAAAATGTAAATAGACGGTATTGAATATAAGCCCTCCATATGGTGTGTTACAAAATTACGCATTAATTATACGCACTGTAGTTCATTTTATTTTGCCAGTATGTACTATGTTATGGTCAGAGACTAATTATTTGTCTCATGAACTCTTGATTTAAATTAACACAATAAAGCGATATGTTAAGAGGATAACAACAGAAAATAGTTCAACATTTGAGTATGTATTTATTTATTTTTTTAATAATAATTTTATTCTAGTTTTTTCTAATTCATTTTGGATCAACTAAAAACTAAATTTACTCTGAAATGTGTGTGTTATAAAGCACTGCCTTTTCTGTTTGTTTTTTTTTTCATATTTTTTTTTTTCATTTTTTTCACATATTTTAATCAGTTATTTTAAGATCTAAGAATTTAATTTTAGACTTTATAGTGGATGAACATAGTTTTTTTTTATACTATCACAACAATAAACAGAGAAGATCGTTGATCACAGATTTTGAGTCCAATGGTGGTTTTTATTCCGACAATTTAGTATAACTTGCCTGTTATCCTAAGAGGAAATTTACCATGTTCCACTCCGTTTAAATTTTTCATAGCTGTTTTTCATATTTTAGTTTTTAAACCAGAATTATTGCTTCCATAAATGGTTAATATTCACACCAAAATAGATAAAATACGCAGATTTAAGAAAGTCAAAATATTAAAAAGTTTAATTAGACATAAACTGTTTAACTTTTATAATGCAAAAGTTTTCACTATTAACGTCACAAAAATGCTTTATTTCACAAAGTTAAAGCTTAAAATTTGTTGAATTATAACACATACTTACTGTTTTTTGTCTGTTAAAATCTTTAAATAATTAGGATTTAAACAAACAAATGACACAAACGTTAATTTTGCTATGTTTAAGTAGATCTTTTAAAATTTGTCACAATTCTAAAAAGGTACCTTATGTTTGCTGACAGAAATAATAAAAATAGTATTTCCTTTTTTTGTTTTAGCAAAGTAAAACACGTGTTCTCACGGTTACAAGGAAGTTGAATTATAAATCCTCCGGTCATTTTTCTGTGACTATAATTAAAGGAAAAAGGCAAAAGCAAAAGGCAAAAACAACCATTAGTTTTTACCTTCAACCATATTTTAGCTTCAGACTTATACCCTCTTTCGTACTATAAATGTTAGGAAAAATAGGTTTTTTTGTAAAATCCATTTGTTCTACTCTTCATACAAACAAATCTGTCACTTTATTTTAACTACACGACAGGCAAAAACAAACAACAGAAATTAGACCAAAGTTTGGTACATGACAAACACACACATACATCATCATTAAAAATCTTGACTATGATTGAAGTAAAAATAAAGTTAAAGAGTAAAAATAAGGAAAAACAAAGTTTACACAAAAGGCAAACCTGGATAAGATGTTCAAAATAGCATCCTTTCTTCTTTCTTTAAGAGATACAAAAACAACAACTACTAAAGAAAATGTGATTTATCTTTCATTATTAGCTTAAGTGCCTTGACCTGATAAGGGAGTAGTATTTTAATAAGAAAAAAATGTGGAGCTTAATTTTTAACTGCTGTATTCATATAAAATATTGCACACTCAGGGAAAAAAGCTATAGAAAACTAACTAAATTGATACCATTTGGTATTGAAATTGGGTTAAGTCTCTTTTTGCTTTTTCGTTAACGATTGGTATCAATATTTCAATAATATTGAACTTTATTTCCAACCATTCTTGTTTTGAATACACACTATTCCCTTCTTGTTACCGATTTTTGTTATATTAATAACGCACTGTTTTTACTTTGATACCGTAACTGTGCTTTTATCAGCTTTGCTCTTCATTGTTCATGATTCCATAACAGGTCGCTCCTAATGTAATAACAGATCGTTCTTAATTAAGTAACTTATTACATTTTTATACAGTTTGTTACCGATTTTATTACCGGTTGTTTTTGATTTATTAATTTATGATATTTTGTGCTCTTTAGTCATATTTTGATAAAGTATTAAGCTTGATAAATAATAAATATTGTTCACGATATGTTCTTAATTCGATACCATCGGTTAACTATTTTAAAACGTTTTTTTCCCTCTGTGTACGTTTATAGAAACCTTTTTTTTTTCTTGAGACCAATACTCATTAACATATTTCCTACTGATGCTGTGCATTGTATTGGAAATTATGGAAAGTAAATATTATTTCTTATACGAGTACTATTATTAATCCATGTAGGAATGACCCGAATTGCTGTGAATTGATCATTCAAAGGCCAGTGTTATACCTTCACCTTTAAATGATAACAGAAATTGTCTCATCGTTGCATGTTGACAATCAACAGTGGTGAGTACCTTCGCAAAGTAGGTGTAGTTGCAAGCTACTACTTCTCAATAGGTGGCGCTTGTCTTCTGATTATTTGGAATGCGTAAAATTAATTTATAAAGGAATAACGAGAAAAAACGAATTTTTGTAATAAAATGTAGAACAATGAATTCCTTCTTCTGAAGATGTGGGAATACACATTGTAATCAATATTTACTTGTGTGCCACATAAAATACCTTCTCGATTCGATACGAAAAAAATAAAAAACAATTCTGAGAGAGAATAATAAGGCTAATTCGATCTAGATATTTTTTTACTTAAAGATTTTATAGTCGCCGTCGTCTAGTGATTATTTTGTGGGCTTACTAAGAGGAGAGCTCCGGTTAAAGCCCCGGCTCTGACAGCTTGAAGCAAAGAAATATTAAAAATATTTCTTTCGGCGTCTACCTCTTAGCAGACTTCTAGCAAAAGCCCTAAGAATAACTGATTGCCATGAACAAGTTTCTCAAGTAGGGTAGTTCTGAGTCGGCAGTAAACTGTAATTCATGGTATTCATGGATAAAAATTGACACACACACGTGAAGCTAGGCAGCAATCCTAACACAGGGTTGTAAAAGCCAGTTATGTATGTATGTATGAAGGAAATCGCAACAACAACAGTTTAAATTTTGGGTGAGAAAATCAAGCAAAGGAAGACTACAAACAATATTACAAGTTTGCATTCTGTTCTTTAAATACAAAAGTTATAACTTTGTTTTTAAAGAATTTTATTATTTTTCATTATCTTGTCTTTGTATAACTGCACATTTTAAACAAATAAATTTTAATTAATTCTTGAGAAAAAACCATTAATCTAGAAGTTCAGTTGTTACACATTAGCCTTTTAATTAAATTGTATTTTTCGTATAATTTATTCATATTTACAAAATAAATTTGCTTAAGATCTGTTGTAATTAATTTTTGACACCAACAATAATTCTGCAACAAGTTGATAATGTTAAGCAAACACTCTCACACTCTACATAAATATAGTACATATCAAATAAACTTTTTGACAACTTTACTCATCATTGTAGGCAATAAGAAGATAAACGTGTATTTACATGTAAAAATCTTAATAACCACTTAAGTAAGTCAAACATAAACACCAACACCATTTAGTCTCAAAGAAAAGAAAATGATTTTTATCATTACTGCGCCTTAACTTTAAATGTCATGATGCGTCAAAAGGTAAACATTGTGTTTAACAAACAAACAGACAGAAATACGAACAGGAAGATAAACAGTAGAACATACATTTTTATTTTTAAAAACATTTATTGTACACGTAACATATGCATACATATATATACATACATATATACATATGTATGTACATAATTGTACGTGTGTACATAACATATATTTGTTTGTTTATATTCTTCTATTTTACTTTCTTTTTATTTCCACTGCCAATTTTCTTTATGGCGTTGATAATGATGATTGAGAAAGCGAAAAACAGTGGGACAGGAGTATGAAAAAATTTCGCAAGTGTTGATAATATATGAATAAGTGAACTATTTACTCAGAATTAATGTATTTGTAAGAACTAAACTCAATCTATTTAATGAAAAGAATAAAAGCTTTAGATTAAGTGTCAATAAAAAGAGTGAATAATGTAGGAATTAATGGATTTTAATCAATAAGAAATGTTCAAGAAAATATTTGGTAAAACCATTTAAAAGTTTAAATTTAAAATTAAATAAAAGGAGCAAATATTTTTAAAGTAAACTGTTTCCTTTTTTTTAAATTTAACAGAAACTTTTTAGAAATATGTATGTATATCGTAAAAAATAATATAGGAATCGATCGTAACACGTTCGCGGACGCAAAAAATTTTAGGGAGCTGCAAAAATATACAGGCAATTATTTTTGAAACTAGTTGTAAATTACAACTATATGAATATAATATATTATGTGACTTATCCATTATCAGCTATAAAAACATGAATGAATAGAAATAGCTTATAAGTTTTAGCTGCCATTCCAGTCAGTGTTAAGAGGTCGTTTTCAGGTGTTCAATTTTAACATCATAATTAATTTTAAATGTTCCTCAGATAAATTATATCTCAAATCTCCCAATATTAATCTGAGTGCTGAAAATGACCTTTTTACACTGACTTGAGTGGCAGGTATATAATGAACTATTAAAGCCATGGAAACACAAATTTTTTGCTCTCCCAATATTCCAATAAATTAGCAGAAGTATCTAAACGCTTCTCTTTGTAATTGTCTATTTCAAAATAAGCTTTGCGGATGCTGTCATTTATTGTCGTAGGAGTATCATCGTCGTCCGAAGACGAATAATTCATCTCCATTGGCCTTAAACCGTCTGCTAAAACAGATCGAGAGCTTCCAACGGAGCTTTCATCTATTACGAATAAGTTTTCTTATTTCACGTTCAAGGGCAATGCACAGCGTAATTTAGAAACTTTGTTACACACATTTTGTTGTTATTATAACTGTGTACTTTATTTTTACTTTAATACGTAACAAGGATTAATAATAAACATATTACCTATGTCACGAATTTTAAATTGATTTTTATCATTGATATAAAAATCAAAAATAACTTTTATTATTGATATAAAAATATAAAAATCAAAAATAACTTTTATTTTTCCTTTAAAAATATACAAATCAAAAATAACTTTTATTTTTCATTTAAAAAAATAAATACCAATAATAACTCTTATTTTCTATTTAAAAATATAAAGATCAAAAATAACTCTTATTTCTTGATTTTTTTGATAAAAGTCATAAGAGTAACGGTCCCTGGTTGTAATATCCGAAATCTAATTATACATATATTATAAGAGTAGTCAGAACATCGTATTTTAACAGTTATGTACATATATATATATACGAAAGTATCTAATGAACCAATTGGTCATTATTTTGAATGTGTATTAATTACAAAAACTTAAGATTGTATAAAATTAAATGAATAAAAATTGGCTTTAAAATTTGAATGCTATAGCATTCACGTCATTTTGCATCAGTATGAAAATGAATGCTATAACATTCACGTCCGCGAACGTGTTAACAAAACTTGCTTCAGTGAGAGAAATACACCACCAACATGAAAAACTCCTGACAAATTAATTTTATTATAATAAACAGCTTCTCAAGTCTATTATTCGGACTCGACTTTAAACTGTAGTTCCCAGTACTCATGGCTAAAAATAGGGAGATAATGGCCAATTATGTATCTATGTATGAGTTTCAAGTAAGCCAAATCAACAAGAATGCTGTGCTGATTTGTCATAAGTGCTTGAATGAACTGGTTTTGTTTTATGAATATGAGTCAAGACTGTCCACATAGTTGAACGATTGAAATAGGAAGAAATATTCTCTTCGGCACTAAAATATCTTCGCCTTGTTGATGGTAAAAGTAGTGTGGAAGGGACTACTAACTGAATGTTTTAAGAACTTGAAGAGCAATATTTTTAAATAAATATTTTGTAATTAAAAGCAATGTACTGGCGTTTAAGAGTCCGTGATTATTTACGAAACATTACTGAGTAAAAGCGTCAACATAGTTTGATATTCTCAGCTGCCAAACTGTGGTTCTAAACAGGGCTAATTGCCCTGCAGCTACAAAAACACTATTTAGGTAGTATGAATACAAACTTCTTTCTTGGTAGAGAAAATTACGGTACAGGTATGGATTTTGAGGAGTGCATTATCACACTCTTTGCGACAATAATATTTAACTACTATTAAAAAATTTATTTCATAAAATGACTTAGAATAAATTATTTCAATATTTGAATAACTACTAAAAGGTTGTCACAAGTTCAATGGATTTTTTATAAATATATATTTGAAAAATTTATAAAAAACTTTTACTAATTCTAGAATTAATAAGAAGAGCGGAAAAAAGTTTCCAAGAAATTTATATTTATATTTAGGTTTACAATTTGTTTACCATTTCGGTATATTTTAAATGATTAAAAATATCATTTGGGTCCCCCAGTGGATTCGAGAGTTGTGGATTCGTTTCCCTCCAGAGTCACGGGTCTGCGACACTACCATGAGTTTATGCTCTTTGTCACTCTGCTTCTTATAACTAATTAGAATATAATTAATATATACATACATAATTGGCCATTAAAACCCTGCTCGAAGCCCTCTTGCTGTGTAATTCAATTTTATTAACTGGCACCTACAGTTTTAAGCCGACTCTCAACGATGGACTTAAGAATATTGTTCAGAAAATTGCTGAAAGGTAAAAGTTAATATTTTATTGTAATTGATAAATAGATAATAAAATATCAACAAATTTCTTTTAGTCAATACACCACTGTATATTTGGAAAATACGACACTCTTTTATTAATAAGATTTCTTGTATCAGGTGATTTTGTAACAGCAAAAAATCTGTTAACTTTTTGTGTTTTCGTTTTACTTTTTTCGTTCACTTACATTTTTATTTTTTATTCATGTTAATGATAAAAAATGAACATATTGTTGAGAAAACAACACACACATAAATTTGTAATAAATGAATATATATATGTGACACATTTGTTATAATTGAAAACGTGTCAACATATTTCTTTTAAAAGGTCTAAAACATTTGATTACTTCAGTGGCTAAATCTGTGGTAAATAAATTAAATCTTACTTAAGCATAAAGTAAAGATGATATTTACAAATAATTTAATTGACAGTGTTTAGCTTAGTAGACAATACATGAGATATTTTATTTTATATATATAGTACTCCACAGATAATTGCCTCGACAAAAATTGCACAATTTTTTTGCAATTATGCATGGAAGTCATTTAAACGAATATGCTTAATTACCTATATACACTGCTGTCAATAAATGTGAAAAACAAGTAACATTATAATTATAAATATACATAAACTTGGTAGACTTTAATTGCAAGGTTGTATCAAAAAAAGTAGTTTGAATAAACGAGAGAATTTTAAGTGAAATTGTTTTTGGGAAAATATATTTTAGGTAATTAAGTGAATAACGCAGTTAAGCGAAAGTTAATTAACCGTGGAATTTTATTAGAAAATGGTAAGAAAAAATATGAGTATTTAGAAATTGAGGTAAATAAGCGTGGGGCAATTATCTGGTGAATACTGTATAATAGTTCCTTCAAACTTGGACTTTAAAGGTCATCACAATTAAATTTTACAAACTAACAATCCAATTTGTCTTCATGCATCGTTTGATCAAAGAATCCCAAATTCTTCAGGTATTACTCAATTTATTTTAATATATAATTTAATATGACTGTTTATCTGTCCTTTTGTTTCATTATTTTCGTATTTTACATAACAATTCCATAAATTACTAATTGAAAACCAACAGTTACAAAATTTTTAAAACAAATTAAAGACTTAAGACAAAAATTATCACATTAAGGTAAGTAGTAACTACAGGTTAATATGCATTAACATTTATTCTTTTCTTTGTTAATTTTATTGTCTCCTTTTCGTTGTATTCTATTCTTTTTCTATATGCTATAAACACAACAAAGGCTATCGAACACCGAACACACGACTACAAAAATCGCTGGCTACGAAAGTAGCCAAGTAGCCAGCTACTTAATTTTAATAAAGACTACAGCTACAAAATAAACATCTGTTTTGGCACGTTGAACATAACCTAAACAAAATATAATTTTTGTAAGTGAAATTGTGAGGAAACAAAAAACAACAAATGTCTCAAGAAAACTTATAAAAATTTAAGAAAACTAAAAAGGTGATTAAATAATAAATTAAAAATGAAACTAAAACTGATGTAAATTAATGAAATAAGTAAATAAAAACTAAACAAAAAGTGTAAACAAATGATTATTTTTTTTCAGTGGTGCAACTTAAACTTTTTTCGCATTTTTTGTCTATATATTTCATGTATTGCGTTCTTTAAACACCTTTTCCATGCATCTTATTGTATTGGCAGCACTAAACTGTTTATTGTCGCCAAGAAAAATAGAAATTAGCCTAAGTTGGCTACGGGCTACAAAAGTAGTCGTGTGGTCGGTAGTCGTGTTGCCTCTAAAATAATTATTCTCATATGCACACATGTATTCTATTTTTGACAGCTTGTAGTCGATGGTCGGTAGCCTTTGTTGTGTTTATAGCAATACTCTACAATTGTTTTCGCTACAGTATAGTAGATGTATAGTTTTCTGTATTTTTTATATCGGTTTTCTTTTCCATTCCGTTTTAAAGCTCCTCTTTTCTGTTCTTATATAAGTATTACCACAACTGTCAGATTTATTGCTCAGACATATCATTTGATATACTACATTACGCTGTTCCCTTTTACCTATTTTCGTTTTTGGTAATAAATTAGTTACTACCCATCGGGAAAGATTGATTACCTTATTTAATAATCAATTATATAATATATTGCTTCAGTAAATATTACTTTTGGAATCGAGAATAGTGTGTCCCAAAAAAAAATTTTTTTAGTTCCCCCAGCATTTTTTGAAAGCTTATAGGGTAAAGTATTTTTGTGATTTTTTTCAGATTTTTCGGAAGAGGTTTAGAGGTCCCTAAAATCGAATTTAACCAAAAAATCGGGGTTGCTCGACTTTTTTTGAATTTTGCGCATTACTCGGCCCATTAGCACGATTTTCTTTGTTACTAAGTCAATTTTTTTAAAGAAAACTGTTCAAACTTTACTTCTCTGTGCAGATATTATAAGTTTCGGTAATATTTTTGCTCATTTGAGTACCCTTTAAGTCATTTTTCTGTAAATTTAGCATAAATTTTAAAAATAATGCTTTGTAACTTTTAAAATTTCTATTGAAGTTAAAAAAACTAATGATTCAGTTTAAAATGTGGATAAATTCTGAGTCATTTAAAAAAATAAATATTGATTTGCTCTTACCGTTCCAAAGTTATGCCCAAAAAATCTAGGCAGATTAATTCTCATACCCAAAAAAAAAATTAAAAAATTATTTTGTTTATTAGCTTTCAATTACACTGGTTTACAGCCAAAAAATACTAAGAACGCCACATGCCTAGATAAGTTAATTGGGACCTCCTGAGCACGAAAAACGCTGTCATGATTTTTTCCTAAGTACCGTTTTTTAGATAACGGTACTTTTGTGTATTTCGGTGTATGGCCCCACTCAAACCCTTGTGGAGTCCAACTAAAAAGTCCGATCGAGATAAATGGCATATCGATGGAAAGGTAATTGAATGCCTTTTCCGTCGATATGCTGGAAAATTCTATCTGAGAAGAAATCGCTGAGATATGGAACCTCAAAATTCAAAATTTTGATATTTTTTACGTTTTTTTCAAAATTTTTCATTTTCATTTCAATTTTTTCCTACGTTATATTGAATATCTGGAATGTTTTATTCTTTTACCAAATAGCTTATTTAATAACCAATATTTTAAGCGTATTTTGAAAAAAAGCGGATGAAAAATAAAGTTTTTATTAAGGATTTTGTGGAACGACAATATTTTCATTTTCATTGCTCACACAGTATATTCGTGATTTTAATTTAAATTTTTTACGTCGAATATACTGTGTGAGCAATAAAAATGAAAATATTGTCGTTCCACAAAATCCTTAATCCTTAATCCTTTCCTTCCGAAAAATCTGAAAAAAATCACAAAAATACTTTACCCTATAAGCTTTCAAAAAATGCTGGAGGACCTATAAAAATCAAAAACAAATTTTTTTTTTGGGACACACTAATCGAAAAGGTAATTTCATATGGCACACAAGTAAATATTGATTACGATGTGTATTCCAACATCTATAGAAGAAAGAAGTTATTGTTTGTTGGTTTTATCTTTTTCGTATATTTTGTTGAAAAAAATCGTTATTTTGGTTTTTTTTTTATTTTACATATCGATTACCATGTACATTCCCACATATATAGAAGAAAGAAGTTATTGTTTCTGCGTATATTTTTTGTGGATTTTTTTGTTTTTCATTAAAAAAGGCGTTATTTTTTACCCAAAAAAATTTATTTTATTAAAAAAATGCAGTTTATGTTAAAATGCACATAAGTGCAGACACAAAATTAATGTTTAAGATTGATTAATATGTATAATAGTAGCTATTCGGGAATACTTGTTTAACAATTTACCATTTTTGTCACCTATAGCTCTTCGTATTTTTGTTATATTTATTTTAAAACTTAAACGTTTGCAAAATGTTTTTAATATGAACATGATAAAATTAGGAGTTTGCTAATAAAAGCGTAATTATAGGTGCTTTAAAATGGTAGATAGTGAAACAAATATTTCCGAATAGCTCCTATTATTTTATTTTTAATGGGAGAAATTAATTTATTATTAATAATTTAATAGATAATATAATATATTATAAATCCATTAATAATATAAAGCATTAAAAATAATGCATCATAGAATTTATTCCTTCAAATTAGAGTTTTTTCCCGAGAAATCCCGTCCCGGGAATTCCCGGGAATTTCAATTGTTAAAATTTCCCGCTTTCCCGGGATTTTTTTTCCGGGATCCCGGGAAAAAAAATTATATGTCAATAAATAGTAACTACAAAGACTTGTTGGCTCAGATATGTCGTATTATCAAAATTTTCAAAAAAAGTCCAACAAAAAATGCTATACTTAAAAATATGTTGTCGCAGAACACAAGAAGGAAGTATGTCTCCAATTAGATATTGTAACTCGTTGGAATTCGTTAAGACTAATGATAGAAAAGTTTCTGCTCATAAAAAATTCAATAAAAAAGAGCCCTATTGATTTAGAAATGGCTGAACTATGGGTTGAGGAAAATATAGTTGCTTTAAACAACATGGTTAAAGTTTAAAGTTTTTTTTATAAAATTGGCAGTGGAAAAGTTAAGTAGCCGTGATACAAAGATATTAACGGCTGATGCCATACTTAACACCTTATATAAAGAAATTCAGTCGATTCCTTCCATTCTTGGGGAAAAAATATTTCAGGCTCTGCATCAACGGATATATGAAAAAAGAGACAATAAACTGTACACTCTAGTAACATATTTAAAAGATTCAGATTTTTTTAACAGTGATCATAAACATAGTTCGTTGTCTTATGCTTCTAAGCACTTGGTAGTTGGATATGCTGAAAATCTTTATAATCGACTCATTAGTGAACATAATTTCGGAGAAGTCCAACTTCAGTAGGAAGTGAGAGAATTTTTTCGATAGAAGGACAGTTTGTTACTAAAGTAAGAAATAGACTTTCGGATGAGTCCATAAATGCACTCAGTGTATTAAAAAGTTATTTTTTAAACCAAAAAAACTAAAAATATGTTTATATATAAAAATTTAATTTTTATATTTTGATTTGCGATTTTATATAGACCTATTATAGTGGTGTTTTTTTCGAACCGAATATAAATATTCCATACAAATTTTTGTTTATATCCGCTTATATAAGCGGTTAATTTTAAAACTGCTTAAAAATTAAGCACATATAAAAATGCTGCCAAGTTAGATTTTTATTTATCTTGACGTTATCTTTTTAAAATTTTATGACTTTTTATAATTTAATAAAATAATAAATGTTGTGAATATGGCTGAAGCGAAGGAATGTAATTATTTTTATATTTTTTGAATTGTTTTTAAAAAGATAATTACATATTTATTTTATAAAAATTCTAAGTAATGCCCAATTTAATTTCTTAAGCACTTATGCGTTTTTTTCAAAGTAGTTTATCTAAACGGCTATAGGTTTCGAAAAAAACACCACTTATATTGCTTATAAATTTGTCAAATAAGTCCTCAATAAACCTAAAATAGTTTTTATGAATACGGGCATAAAACTATTAATTGTTTTAAGTAGTTGAAGTATTATATTTTTTTTTGATCTCACATTACAGTTCCTATTTTTATTTTTAATAACGTAGGTTTATTTTTTTACTTAGTTATGTAAGTATTTACTTCGTGTAAACCAAAATTTTTACGTTTCTAAATAAAAAATTTATTACTAAAAACAAATAAATTTTTGTATTTATTTCATAGGCCGGGATCCCGGGATCCCGGGAAATTAAAAAAAATTTCCCGCTTTCCCGGGAAACACAAAACCCCGGGAAAATAAAAACTCTACTTCAAATTATTAATAAATAATTACTTTATGTATTACAAATAATGAATTCTAATACATATTACGGGGGGGGGGGGACATTAAAAGATTTTATTACTTTCGTAGGACATGATCTGTGTTAAGAGTAATGGTTTCAGTAATCAATAGATTATACATTCCTTGTAATACCTCCTCGATTCTCATTGATTACAATTTCCCGTTGGGCAGTACTTTTTTTTTTATTTTATTAGTAAATAATTGTACATAAAAAAAAAATATTTTACATAATGTTATTTGGCCTCAGCGCCATAAAGGCATTTTTGAGGCAATCTGACAACCATTCAAACCTAACATACAATTATATACATATGTAAGTATTATAATATATGAATATTAACTATATTATATTAAAAAAAAAAAAACAAAAAAAGATCTTTTTACTCTCTACATGGATAAAACTTTGTTGGATAAAAAACCAAAACTAAACGAAGTATAAATATTAGTATTAACAAAGAACTTTAAACTCGTTTATATTGAATTTAAAAGAGCAATTTTACTATTTTTTTTTTTAAATCAAATATTTGTATTTTACTTTTACTTTTGTATAGCCATTTATATAAATACATTGAAAATTTGTAGAATTTAACAAAAAACTTTTCTTTTGATCTGAAAAAAGAAAATATTTTAAAGTAATTTTGAAGGTTTGTTTTTTAAAAATCACATTAAATTTAAGGGTTCATTTTATCAATATTTTATTCGTATTTTTTATTGTTGTGGGGCTTTTGTTGAAAAATAAAATTATTTTTTAAATGATTAGGGCTTATAAGAATTTAATTTTCATTATTTGATTTATTCTATTATTTTGTACATACAAAAACATTTAAAGAAATGTAATAATGAAATGAGCAACTCATTGTTAAAACTGAAAAAAAAACAAAGCAGAGAAATTAATTTTTGTTTTCATTTAATGCTTTCAAAGAATCCAAAATTTAAAAGAAGAATTTGTGTGTAAAATAAGTGAAAAAATTTATTTAGAAAAGTTTTTGCAAACATAAGTTTAATTATACTCTCTGAAGAGACAATTTATTTTTGAGCAATAAAGGGTCATTTCAAACAATATAAGTTGTTTTAAGGTTTATAAACAAATTTAAAACAAATAATTTATAAATCCATTAGGAAATATAATTTTTTAGTTCCTTCTAAAATCAAATGATATAACACATCCAAATCAAAGAAGTTTATAATTCAAAATATTTTTATATTGTATTGGATGATTCAGTCAGTAGTTAAGAATGTTTATCTCTATAAATAGGCACAAAAGTCAATTAAATATTAACACAACCATATTGTATGTTCACCAAAAGAAAATGTAGAAGTAAAATTATATCCTCTTATAAATTCAAATTACGTATGTATGTAAAGCCTTTCGAATAGATTGTAGTATTTTGATTGAGAACATGATAGTTCTTTGCACAAAATACATTTGAAAAAACTCATTTGCTCAAACAAACCAAGCTAACCACACAAGCGACACAGTAAAGGAAATTGAATGCCAATTAGCAAAATGACTAAAATATGTTTTGATATAAATTGATTTTGCAGAAAAAAAAACAAAAACAAATAATAATAATATGATGCACTGTAGGCTATTAGAAAATTTAAACAAACAATATAATCAAATCAAAAAATTGTATCTTACCAAAAATTAAGCCCTATTGATAGGCGCTCATTCTGTTTTATTGCCTAGGAAATCGCATAGGTACTATCATAAGGGGAAGTCATGGTATAGTGGTTAGAACTCTCGCACTAAAATTCAAACGATCAACGTTCAAAACCCTGCGAGAAAGAAAAATTAAAAAAAAAAATTTGAATTTTTTCGAAAAATTATAATTTAAAAATATAAGATCTCGCCCTCGCTTTCGCCAAGAAGACCATCATCAAGCAACCGCTCCGTGACATTTCCAGTCTATTCCACCAGCAACCAATGATCAGGAGTATAGCGCCACCTTCTGGGATGATAACAGCTAACCTGCTTAATGAAGACGCCCACCACTCACCATCAACAGATGGGACAATTGCTGCTGATCATTAAAAGGTGAAGGTATTATACTGGCCTTTGAGTGATCAATTTGACAGCAACTTGTTCCATTGATATAAGGTGGAAGCTATCACGAATCTTTGGTATCTTTGCAATTTAAACCATGTATGATTTTTAAACGAATAAATTTTTTCATTGTTTTTTGTTGTATTTTCCTTGAGTGTATAAATTATTTCACACTAAATATTAATTCCAACAGTGAATTCAAATATAGGGATCAAATACAGAAAATGCTAGAAAATCCACTGATTTTGTCTTAAATAACCAAAGCAATCATACACACATATTGTATAATTATGACATATTAATACCTCAGCATGTCAGCTTTAGTTTAAGTTTAAATGATATTTGTTTATTTTATGTTTATCCCTATTTAAGATATTTAACTTCATATATATAATAATATATTTTTTTGTTATATTTTGCTCAACCTTTTAACTAAAAAGGATTTAGAGAAACAATTGAGTTGAAATGTTTTTGCCGCCCTGCTGTTTATTTTGATAAAATATGAAGAAAACGTACTAAAACACGCATCTTATGAAGAAATCACGTATGAATGTAAATTCGTTTTTTTACATTCTAATGTCGCAAAATAAAAAAAATAAAGAAATACGATGAAAACTGTTCAAAGAAGCTTAAGTTACGAATATAAAGAAATGATACACAGTATTTTTATAAGTTCACATGTTGTGCATAAATGGTTTCAGTCATAAAGTCAAACTTCTTTTATTGTCAGAAATATTGTTGTCATAATATTTTGGCTCTTAATGTGCTTCTTTTTTTAAAAAAGTTAAACTTAAATTATAAATGTTATAAGCAGTTTCAATAAAATATTACAAAAATACATTGAATTAGAATTAGTTATTTTATATAATATGAAATGTATGCTTTTGTGGATAATCGTGTCTCTATGGCCATTTCATCTCTGCTTCAGACACTCGTCAGGAGACTTTTTCCCTAAGATGGTATTCAAAACTATAAATACTTATGAAAAAATAGCTATAGACTAAATGTGAATCATATCCCATTTAGTATATAAAAACCAAACAAAAGCATTTACAAAGCAATACATTTATATTTTTCAAAAAATTCAAAGAAAAAAAAAAATTAAAAACAACCTATTTATTATTATTATCTGGTTTAGACCCAGCACAAATACAAGACACTGCGACCTATAAGATCTATTGTGTCCCAAAAAAGAACAACCTAAAAAATTAGTAGAAATTTTTTAGTATTTTGTATAAAAATTTTTTTGTTAAATAAAAGATTTTATTTTCATTTATAAAAGGTCATTTTATTTAAAATGATAAAGAGTTAAAGTTTAAATAATTTCAGTTATTTTTCTTTTTCTGTATACTTTCTGCTTTTAGTTTTATTGCAGTAAATGATTAAATATGGCACTAACTTGTCAACGAAACAATTAAAACATACAATAAGAATCATTAAAAGTTCCAATTACTTGTAATTGTATTATTGCAAAGAATATAAATCATATAGAATGTGCATCACGTACAAGTAAAATTTCTTATGGCGGGTCGTAATGTTGGAACCCGCAAAAAGAATTGTTACTCTCTTACTTAGCAAAGAGAATTCGTTTATTCTCTTACTTTGCACACACAACATCACAGTGTATAAGACGATAGCCACAACAAAATTTTTACTTCGTGTCTTTTTTTTTTGCTTAAGTACAGAAACGGTTTCATGCTAACAACAATATTCACATACAATACAATTTATGTGTGTGTGTGTCTTATTCATTGTGAGCTGTTTTCGTTTTTTAAATTTTAAAACTTAGAGAAAAATGGTGTTGGTTCAAATATTTTTGTGTATTAAAGAATACAGTGCTCCGATACGACTATGTAAGCTAGTGTAGGGCAAAGCATATGTAATTTGTAGTTGCGCGACGGAAAATACATTAATCTACATCGAATATATAGCGCCCTATTTAATATCGTTATAAAAGTGTAGTTAAGAATATGTTTTATTATTATTATTATTTATTTAAGATCAACAAGTATTCTTATGTTTATTTGAAATAAAAGGTTAACTAAACCAAAAAATGTAATTCCAAAAATATTAAAAAAACAAATATATATTCATTAATGACAAATTTTCGAATGATAAATTGATGATTTTTCAATTATAAGAAAATTGAAAAAATTTTATTTTTAATTTATGTATGTTTAAAATATATAACTGTATGTATATATTCATTTTTATAAGAAAAGATACTTCAATTTTTTATGTTAAGAATAAATAATAAATAAATAATAATCAAAATTAAAATTATTTCTTAGTTTTTACTTTGAAGCATCAAAAAGTATATTTTGAGGATTTTCATCTCCATAAAAAGGCTAATAAGGTTACTTTTTTAAAAATTATTTATTGGATAGAATATCTATTTTTGGGACTTCCTTTTTCTGTAGTCCAAGAGCAATACTTTCGAAGGAGCAGCAAATCCAATACCTCTATTCTGTGTTGAGAACAAGTGTTGGCAAACCACTCTGGGGTGATTCGTTTACATGACTCAATAATAAAAGATTTTATACCAATTTTTTGAGGTTCAGATTTAAAGACATTATGAAATATTAAAATATGTTTTTTGCTTGCATCCATTTAGCTATCATTCTAAATTATTTTACTTCCCAAAATGGTTTATCTGCAGATTCTTTAAGTGAAATTGTTACAGTAAATGTAAATATTTAAAAAGCATTGGTATTAATGTTTATGCCCTTATATGTGATGAAGGCTCGACTAACCGAAAATGATTTTCCAATCTTAAAGTATCTGCTAAAAAACCGTTTTTTTTTTAATTAAGCAATCAAAATGTTTTTTGCCTTTATGATTTCCCACACTCAACTAAATCTTTGCGGAATGGGTGGCTGAAATGTGACATAAAAACCCGGGATGGGACGGCAAGCTTTCAGGTAATTAGGGAATTGTAAGAAATGGAAGCAAATGCAAAAACAAAAATGTGCCCAAAACTAACACGGCAACATATGTTTCCTAACACTTTTGAAAAATGCTTGTAGTATTTGCCACACAAATTTTCAGCAGGCTTGTTTCTGCTGCTATTAAAACAACGTCTGAAATCACAAAATTTAAGACATGTTCCGCAGAATTGGCTTTATCAACAGCTCAGTTTATGGAAAAAATGGCAAAATTTTTGATTGTCTTAATAGTGGCTCCCTTTATCGAGATAATTGCTACAGATCTGCAATTCAGATTAACAATGAAGTATATTAATATATTCAGTTCTTTTTAGAATATTTAAAAAATGTGGAGTTTGTAGATCAAAACAAGCGTATTTTCTTTTCAAATAAAATGAAACTCACCCTAAATTCAATTCTTATGTTAACAAATGAAATTTTAAGGGAAGGTGGTGATTTATATTTCTTAATGACAAAGTCCCTCAATCAAGACAAATTAGAACACTTTTTCTGTCTTTAAATCTGAACCGCGAAAAATTGGTACAAAATCTTTTATTATTGAGTCATGTAAACGAATGACCCCAGAGTGGTTTGCCGACACTTGTTTTCAACACAGAATAGAGGTATTGGACTTTTTATTATTGATTCTCCTTCGGAAAAATTGCTTTTGGACTACAGAAAAAGGAAGTTCCAAAAAAAGAAAATTAGATACTTTATCCAATAAATAATCTTTAAAAAAAAATTAACTTTATTAGCCTTTTTATGGAGATGAAAATCCTCAAAATATACATACTTTTTGATGCTTTGAAGTATAAAGTAAGAAATAATTTTAATCTTGATTATTATTTATTTATTATTTATTTTTAACATAAAAAAATTAAAGTGTCTTTTCTTTTAAAAATGTATATATGTAGTCGCCGTGGTCTAGTGGTTAGTGTGTTGGCTTACTAAGACATGGGTCCTGGGTTCGATTCCAGGCTCTGACATCTTCAAAAAAAGAAATATGATAAAAATATTTCTTTCGGCGACTACCTCTCAGCAGTCTTCTGGCAAAAGCTCTGAGAGTAACTAATTGCCATGAACAAGCTTCTCAAATCTGTCGTTCGGAGTCGACATTAAACTGTAGGTCCCGGTACTCATGGATAAAAATTCACACACACAACATGAGTGCTGCGAGAAGCTAGGCCGTAATCCTGACACAGGGTTGTAAAGGCCAGTTATGTATGTATGTATATATACGTACATATATATAATTCATACATATGTACATATATAAATTAAAAATAAAAATAGAATTTTCTTATAAATAATTGAAAAATCATCAATTTATCATTCGAAAATTTGTCATTAATGAATTTATACTTGTTTTTTTATATTTTTGGAATTACATTTTTTGGTTTAGTTAACCTTTTATTTCAAATAAATATAAAATCAATTGTTGATCTTAAATAAATAATAATAATAAAATATATTTCTAACTAGACTTTTATTACAATATTAAATAGGGCGCTATATATCCGATGTAGATTAATGTATTTTCCTTCGCGCAACTACAAATTAAATATGCTTTGCCCTACACTAGCTGACATAGTCGTATCGGAGCACTGTATTCTTTATTACACAAAAATATTTGAACCAGCAACATTCTCAGTTTTAAAATTTAAAAAACGAAAGCAACTCACAATGAATAAGAAACACAAACACATAAATTGTATTGTATGTGAATATTGTTGTTAGCATGATACCGTTTCTGTACTTATGCAAAAAAAAAACACGAAGTAAAAAATTTGTTGTAGCTATCTTCTAATACACTGTGATGTTGTGTGTGCAAAAATTTTGTTGTGGCTATCTTGCTGTGTGATGTTCTTGTTATAGTTGTTGGAATTTCGTCACTGTATGTACTGTGGCTGAACGAAAAAACCTAAACAACAATGCAAAAGAAATAAAACACACATTAGCACAGTGCATACACTGTGACATTAGTTTCTCTTTGATTTCTCTTGTTTTGTTACGCTCTTTTCTTTTGTTTTGCCTTTTGCCCTTCCTTCCCGCGTCTGAAAAAATGTTGACAAAATATTTGGATAAGTGTTGAGATGCGCATTCTATATGATTTATATTCTTTGATTATTGCCAATAAAAAAAAGAATAAAACGAAAGCATTATCGTTCTACGCAATTACTTGTGTGTTTAAAAACTTTTATTATAAAAACATATTTTTTTATTTGCAATTTTTTATTATTACGTTTTTAAATTTTTTTACCAATGTGTATAAAGATGAAAAAATCTGTATTTCTTTCCCCAAGACAATATTTGGTACCTTTTTGCTATCAGCATGAGCATGCACGCGATAAAGCCATTTTATTTCGAATTGGCAAATGAATGAAATGCAATAATGCAAGTAAATGATTTTTAAATGACTGAAATATAATTACCGGCGTTTTCTTAATTATATTAATTTTACATAAGAACTTTATAAAATAAAAGAAAGAAAAACTGAAGTAAATACAGTAAAATAGAGCTCATTTAAAACATAATTTTTTTGCATATATATGTATATTCTACTTTAATTTAAAAGTGTTTTAAAAAATAAATTTTTTATATATTAAGCCATTGAATAATCACTACTAACGTGCTATATCTAGAACACTGTTATAATTAGAGCCACCAAAAATATGCTCTAAAAAATTAGTTTTAAGCGCCTAAAATATGCATTAAAAAAAGAGTTTTAAGTTTTTTACGTAAAATTTTATTTGAAAGTTTTAAACTTTTTGTTCTCTGTATAAATTTGTTCCTTCCAACAGACTATTTTTATTTTGTAGTAAGTATATTGATCTTAATACTGTTAACGTTGCCTTATAACTATGAACCACGTTACCGCCGTTAACGTTATTATATAACGAGGGGTTAGCGAAGCACACCGGGTTCAGCTAGTGAATTATAAAATAATTTATTTATTTATGTTCTATGAGTTGTAAAAAGAAAAGCAGCTTTATAGCCACTAATAAAATAATTCAACCTAAATAAAGTTAAACTTATAAAAATTATAAAAAACAGTATTAAAAAAATTATTTTAATCCTTATTTAATGTTGATAATATATAGTATAAAATGATTCTGAGCAGTTTACACACTCTATCTAGATTGTATTTAAAAAAAAAACAATTTTTCTTTTAATTAAAACTTACACGTATGGGCAATTCCAGAACGACAGGCGTTAAATTCGCTACACTTCGAGTTGAGCAAAAATTTGAAATGAATGGAAAGCTACGAAATAAATATGCTACAATATTTAGAAAAATTGTTGCAACGAATGAATAATATAGTAAAAACTTATAAGAAAATAATTGATAGAAACAATTGAGAAACTTTCAGTAAAGCTTTAAGTGTAGATTTATGAAATATGATAATTTGCATATATGGCCGCGAGAAAACGGACGCGAAATATTTATTTTAACAAATCAAAATACAATAAATTTGGTCTTTGTTATAATAACAACACTTTAATATAAAAAAAATTTTTATAGCATAAATTTAACGTCACGCAAAATTATAATAATAATAAAAAATATTAAATACATGCTTTCGTTTGGTTCTTTTTTTTTTTTTGACTATTCCAGAATTTTTGATAATAGGCATTAACTTTATTGTAAGCCAGCTTTTATGAATGATAATCGCAAAAGAAACAGTTTCACCAAAATAACCAGTTAAAGTCTATTGCTCGGCTTTACTTGAAATGAATATCTAGAATTAATTTTTTTCACCTTCATCCGAAAAATATTAAAGTTAAATACCGTTTTCTGCTAAATAAATAAATTTTAAAGAAAATTTTAAACGACAAAACGGGATAAAAGAAAGTGATTTTTTTGATAGTGACAGCTTGTATAAGAACTTGAAAACAAAAAAAGCAACATTTTAAAATGTTTAATATTTATTAAACTCAGGTGCTAAAAGATTTAGAAGTTGTTAGAAATAATGAAACCCTTGTTTTAGTGTACCAAACCCATTTCTATATAGTCATATGACTAACTCTAATAACTGTTATACAACAACATTGGGTACTTGGAAAGGAGTGATACCATTTGTCAATCGATCGTATGATTAGCTTTCTTTAAGAAAGCTGAAGCTGTTGCGATTGTTTCTAGCATAAAATACTACTTAAAGGAATACGAAATTTCCTTTTTGTTATTTCATATTCATTTGAGGTTTTTCAAAATACTTTTAGAAATATAATGAAGCGTTTGTTAAAAACAGACAACATTTACTTATTCTAAGATTTTGTTTTCAAACATGCCTAAGTAGTGATTCTGGTTGCCTATTTTTGAAAAAGTCCATATTAAATAGTCTGTTTTACAATAAACACCAAAAAGTGACATGTAGAAATGTAATACAATTTTTTTTATTAAATACAATACTCTCTAATAAATATGCCTCTTCTTTTAAATATATTTCAAAATTTGAATGTAAATCTATTTACTCTAATGAACTTCTTATACTATGCAACAACTTTACCTATTAACCTTTAACCTTAATATAATACAAAAACTTTGTTTTATTTTAATATATAATAATCGTTTCTAAGGATAAATGAAGGAAAGAAAAAATTTTGCTTAAACAAACCATAATTACCATAAAGACCAGACCAGACGGTTGCCCATTAAACTGTATAATGCATTCAGTCAGAAACAAGCAGAGAATAAAAATATAAGAGAGAACACAATGTTAATTACTGTAAAGTGTTCTTATATGCAATTTAATTAAGTAAACTTAATTGTTATACTTAATTAATTAAGTGACTATTGCAACACGTAATAAACGTTTCTAAAAACGTAACTAAAACAAAAAAAAAAAGCCATAATAACAGAGATTTTTTATTTTCTGTAAAAGAAAGAACAAAAAGTAAAAATAAATATTATGAATTTTATTTAAGCTCTGAAACAACTGCACCAAATAATTTATTAAAAAAAAAAAAAAAAAAACATCTTGATTACAGTAATGGGTCTATAAAAATTTAAATTAAAATAAAATAAAACTTAAATTTACTTCCAAGTCAGATAATATGCCCAAATATTTCACTGTTGTTGTTATAGCTAAATTATAAATGCAACTAAAGACAAAGTTCCACAAACATATTTAATGTAACAGATTGGTTATACAAAAGAATTAAAAACATACTAACACCTAAACATAAATATAAATTTTGCTCTCTCTAACAATAAGAACAATTCCTGAATGTGCATATTTTACTCTTAGTTTAAGAAAAAAACTTATCAATCTGGGTTCAGCGGACCCGTTTGTATAGCAGTAGTATGAATCTACTTAATAGGCCCAACTGGTATTTTACGGTAAAAAATTTACTATACAAGAAGATAGTAATATATAAAACAAAATTAGCAAACAACTAAAATCAAGAAGGAAAAAAGCATGGGGATGATTCAAAATTAGATATAATAAAAATAATTTACCTTCGGGTCTATCATGCCCTCGTGGGAGACAGAAGGTTAAGATATATATATATAAATATACACTTGTAGTGTTATTGTTAAAAATGTTTAAAACATTCTATCAGCTATACTAGAAAGTGAAGAAATATATCTTATTTTTAGCTACTTGCACAGTCAAAGAGAAGAAAAAAAAATTGTTTTTTACTTGCTTAAAGTTTTGAGTTTAAAAATAATAAAAAACTCGATTTTAAGCTTTTAAAAATATATTAAAAAAATAAGTAGTTAGTAAAAGTCTTTGGCATCTATCTCCAGTAGTGAAAAGAAACGTATTCATTTTTAAATGAAAAGAATGTTTACTTTGTAAAATGTTATAAAGTATAATGTATTTATGTCTGTCATATAAGTACAAGAGTATGTATTATTTGTTTCTCTCTTTCATATAACTACAAGCACTCATAAACGACGTACTTAAGTACATATCGTCGTGCGGGAGTTTATGTGCTCTATCCACCATTATATATGTACATCTCGAGTTAATGATGCCACTTTAGGTTTTTGACACCAAAATGTTTAAAATCTGCAATCCGTTTTCAGCTATTTATATCGGAAACTGGACTAGATAACTGAAAACGGATTACAGACTTAAAAAATTTGGCTTCGAAAATCTAAAGTGGCATCATTAACTCTCTAAATATATAAAAAATATGATATGGCGGATAGAGTACTTAAACTCTCGCACGACGATATATGTATGTCTTAAGTTGCAGAAATTAATGTTTTTATAAAGAAGTCTGACATAAAGAAGTTGATGAAAAAAAAAATCTGTTTCCATTTCCATGTAATACACACGACGACTTTGTGTCTGAGGCTTTTGCATTTCCTGTTAGAGTTAAATGTCAAAGATGTAATTTTTTTATAGATTTCAAGAGAAGAATTTTATTTTAATTCTTCTTTAAAATTAAATTGCAATCATAAAAAACAATCTTAAAGAAAAAGCTACGAAAGATTGCGAATTCTTTATTGAATTAAAGTTGTTCGAGTCAAATTTCCAGCTGATCTTTGTATATGCAAATGGTTTAAAATTTATTATTTAAATTCCATTAGTTTATAACGTTCTTGCAAAAAATTATTGATTACAGTGAAGACAATTATAAGTAATTAAAAAATTATTAATATTACTTGAAATTTCAAAAAATAACTAGAGATATTGAGAAAAGTAATGCTATTGTTTTCGACTCTTTCTGATTTTTTTTTTTCAATTTTAGCCCTAATTTTTTGTAGTCGCCGTGGTCTAGTGGTTAGTATGCTGGCTTACTAAGACGATAGCTCAGGGTTCAAACTCTGAAGCATCTTGATTATGATCATATATATATGAAAAATATTTCTTTCAGCAACTACCTCTTAGCAATATTTTGGTAAAAGCTATGAGAGTAAGTGATTGCCATGAAAAAGCTTCTCAAGTCTGTCGTTGGGAATCGACTTTAAACTGTAGGTCCCGGACACACATAATATAAGTTCTGCGAGAAGCTAGACCATAACTCTAAAAAAGGGTTGTAATTACCATATATGTATGTATGTTACCCTAATTTCTTAAATATCATATTGCTACGAAAGACTTTACAAATCGTTTTGTGATCCAATTAAGGCAAACAGCTGTTGGCAACCATCAACCTATAGCACTCTCGCCGTTGGAGTGACTTGGCCAATGTCTTTCTCAAAGATGCCGCAGTTTACGTTCCCATTTACCTATAAATCTGTCTGATTGCTAAAGATGATTTTTCGTTAAAAGCAAACACGCAATTTGGTTTCTGACGAAATAAAAATTAATTTAAAAAGACTGATCACTTTTCCTGGGGCTCAAATTCGAGTCTTCAGCACATAATCGGTAAATCAGCTACGGATAATATTTGAAAGTGTAATTAAATGAATTATCCTGCTCTGGTACTGTTCAAAATAAGGTGAAAAAATGGCAAATAATTTGATAAACGTATTGTTAAAAAATGGCCCTTATCAACGGTTAAAATGCTAAATTCCCTATTAGAATATTGCACTAATAACAGCTTTGTGCAATATTTATTTCACAAATTTAGTAAACGTCTGGTGTAGCAAGCTCTATGAAAATATATACACACTCTTACTTAAGCTGTTATACTGTTATCAACATTAAAGCTCTTATCAGAGGAACCAACAGAGCTGGTCATTGGATATATTAGACATATCCAATTTAGCTTGGTTTTTGATTCATAAGGACATAAGTAGTACATCTAAAACAAATAGATCGATGTCGACTATTTCTTGTTGAATTAATAAATCTCCCTCACATGGAGCTACTAGATACCAATATATTCAATATGTGAGTAACGGTACAATACATACTTAAATGGCCATTACAACCCTCTTTCAGAGTTACGGACCAACCTCCCGCAACACCCAGGTTGTGTATATCAATTTTTGTCCCTGAGTACAGGTATCTATAGCGTAGTGTCGACTCCGAACGACAGACTTGACAAATTTTTTTATGACAATTAGGTAGTCGCCGAAAGACATATTCTTTTTAATGTCAGAGCTGAGGTTTAAACTAAGAGCTCGTGTATAGAAAGCCAACACACTAGGCACAAGAATATACGAACTATTTGGTACAGTAAATATGCATTTTTTGTTGGTTTTGTGTTAAAGACAATATGTTCATAGATGCTCGTAACAAGCTGTAAGCAAACTTCAAAGTATTTTTTATAAATGATTTACCCATTAAATAAGTTTAATCAAACAAAGAAATATTATTTTGACTCTTGCTCAAATATAATTAAATCAAAATTTTAAAAATTGTCTATTATGTGACGGTTGTATAAAGTAAATAATAAAATGTTTTTACATTTCATTTGTGTAAAGTTTTCCATTTTTTTTTAGATATTTTTAGTTGTTAATTTTTCATTCATGCATTTACAGCCTTTGTGTAATGAATTTAAGTAAATAAATAATAGAAAGTATATTTAAACTTCAGAGATTATAAAGGAATTTTCCATTAAACTTCCTTTTTCTTCTAAATCGTTTTATTTACTGTACTTATATATTTGTTGTTTGTTGTTCTCAGTTAAGATGGAAAACTACTATGACTTCATAACTGTATGTACAGAGAACAATATTTTTTGTTGCCTTTTTCCTGGTAAAATATACTTTATAAAATTGTAAAAGGTTTAATTATTAAAAAAAGTATTTATTTTTATTTATCCCTATATTCATATAGCTTTTTTTTAAATAAACTGTTGTATTCAAAATGAGTTTTTGACATTTAGAATATTTCTCTTCTAAGAACTGCCTAAAATACAGTGGAGCAAGAAGTGCACTAATCTAATAAAAATTCAACAAATGATCAATTTTGGTGCCTGATATATTATAAAAACATGAAAATAAGACTGAAAATAAATTCTGATATTTTTAATGATATTTTTACGATTGTGGGACAGCAAAAAATATTACAAATCTCTCTTAAAAAGTTTTTACAAAGTTTTGTGGACTCTTCATTCATATCGTATTGGAAAAATTAATAAAAAAATGTACTGACTGCATGAATCATATAATCTATAGCAACGGCAGACAAATGCCGAAATTAATATTAAAAAAGATACGCAATTTTCTCCCAGATTGTAAAAGAAATTAATACCAACAACACTTAAACTTTATATTCTCATTCAATTTTTCTTATCTCTTAAAAGAAACCCGTTATATTTCCTTGCCTTTCTACAAGTTTAAGTATTTAATATCAGTTTAGATGCAAAACCTTTTGTGGACTTTTAAAACTACTGTGCATTACTTTCTATTTTTCTTTTTTATATCAAATTCACCAGTTGCTGAGTAAACTTGTAACATTTTTAAAAGCCAACATTTTGTAAAAAATCTTCAGGTTCTTTGTGAATTTATATTTACATGTGTAATTTTACATTGTCTACAGAGTATTTGATAAAAACTCATATGTGAGCTGAAGTGTTTGAACAGAAAGAAAGAAAAAACATGACAAAACAAACATTATTTCTTGTAACTTTAAAGATGTTTTGTCATAAAATATACATATGTGTTTTTGACTTTCTAAAGCCTGTACGTAAAGTATGCATATTCATATGTACGCATAGATACTGCATATGTATGTATAAAATTACTTAGTGTTATATTTTCTTTATACCCCCTGCACAAATAACTGTCACAGTTTTTGATGTTCCTTTAAAAAAAAAGCTAGAAAATTAAAATGTCAGCTTAGTTGTGACACTTTCAAGTTTATGTGTCACATTTGTGTCAGTATAAGTAAAGGGAAGTGTATTATGCATGCAAAATTTTATTTAACTTAAAATGAGCAAAATCCAACTGAAGACTTTGGATTAAAGAATGACTCAAAGTATATATACATATATGAGATTAAAAACCTTCTCCATTTGTTTAAAAGAAATTATAAAGTGGTTTATGCAAGGTATTAAAATTAATTAAATTTCTCTCACTATACAAGTATGCTGTAATGTTTTATTTTATGTTTGATTTTTATTTAGTAAAATACTCACCTTGTGAAGTAACCTTGTTTTTATAGCAAAAAAATTTATAAAATAAGTTATAAAACTACAAAAAAAACATTAAAAATTTCGTACAAATATATTGTGGCTTCTGAATCGCATTCAAAGTTAAATCTCTTTTTCTATTATATCTTCTTCGTAACACTATTCTTGTTTTGAGAGGGAAAATATTTTTATCCGAGTAAGTAAAAAGTGTCTACCTACCGTTCATACCTACTCATCAATATTTATGTTACTCACAGTCACAGTTTTCATGATAATATCATAACTACCACGCCTACTCGTGATATAACGACATTGAGTCTTGCGTGCATTAAAGCGCCATTTTTCTTGCGACTTTTGCCTCACTAGATGAAACCTCCGGGTTCAAACCCCAGCTCTGAACTCTTTATTATATATGAAAATTTATTTCTTTCGGCGACCACCTCTTAACAATTTTCTGGCAATGGCTCTGAGAGTAAAACGGTATTATGAACAAGTTTATCAAGTCTGTTGTTCATATAAAACAAAATACTTCTTTACTGTCCTATATAAACAGTAACGGATTTAGAAAAATATTTACATTTATATACATACATACATATTTGCTATATATATATAAATAGCTTAGTTAAAACTCAGGTATATTATATATGTAGTTCGTTGAAAAAAGAATTAAACTGCAATTAAAAACTAACTTAAGGCCATACAACTAAAAGTAAAACAACAGTCTTGACCGCTGAGTAGCGATTAACTTAAAGTGTAGAGTATTTAGGATTCGTGCTAGACCATTACGAATATTTTATATCCTATTGTAAGAGTTTCTCTACGTTTCGATTTTAATTTTTCTTATTTCAACGAACATATATTAGAAAATATTTTCAAGTAACACACATTCTATATATTTTGTTTGAATTTTAGTAAATTATTTATTTTTTTTTTTTGGGATATAAGTTACCTTTTATTTTGTAGTTTTTTCAAATCTCTCTTAATATAGAATTTTACGGGATTAAGAAAATTGTAATTTCATAAAGTAAACATAATATTATACGACAATATTCTTAAGAATTTCAAGAGAAATCAAGGACCATAAATTAGGTATTGAAATGCCTTAAGTTAGAGAAAAAGTTATTAGAAAAAAAAAATAAAACACAAATTTATTTTAAGGTTTTATTTGGTTCTAAAAAATAAAACTAATAAGAAATAAGAAATACAATTTGTTTGAGAATATAATATTTACGATTTTTATATTGTGCTTTATGATATAAAATAAAAATCCGATATTTTATTTTTACAACCTTATATTAGTTAACCTTTAATTAGCTTATATTACTCTCAAATTACTCATATAACTGCAAATATGTTAGTATAATTGTGCCGGTCGCTGATTTAGACCTTGTGAGTTACAGAGGAAAAAAGAGTTTGCTGTTTTGACCCGTACAAAATAGACTTAAATTCAAGATTAATAACCTTCACGCGCGGCATACATATGACAAACTCAGCTGTTTCTAGTAATAATAAATTACGATAAATATGTTTGCATCGTGAATTATTTTATTCATATTGTTAAGCTAAAACATTAATTAAAAATAATAAAATTATTTTAATTGAAATTTAAAATCATGGGCAAGAAAATAAATTTATTAAATTTGATTATATTGTAAAAATATTTGACACAAAATGTTATGTTTAACCAAAGAATATAAATCATATAGAATGTGCATCACGTACAAGTAAAATTTCTTATGGCGGGTCGTAATGTTGGAACCCGCAAAAAGAATTGTTACTCTCTTACTTAGCAAAGAGAATTCGTTTATTCTCTTACTTTGCACACACAACATCACAGTGTATAAGACGATAGCCACAACAAAATTTTTACTTCGTGTCTTTTTTTTTTGCTTAAGTACAGAAACGGTTTCATGCTAACAACAATATTCACATACAGTACAATTTATGTGTGTGTGTGTCTTATTCATTGTGAGCTGTTTTCGTTTTTTAAATTTTAAAACGTGAAGAATGCTGTTCGTTGAAATATTTTTTTGTAATAAAGAATACAGTGCTCCGATACGACTTTATAAGCTAGTGTAGGGCAAAGCATATGTAATTTGTAGTTGCGCGACGGAAAATACATTAATCTACATCGAATATATAGCGCCCTATTTAATATCGTTATAAAAGTGTAGTTAAAAATATGTTTTATTAAAAAACAAAAAATATTTTTCGCCTTATTGGCAAAATACATTCAATAATTTGAAATGTATGCTTTTGGGAAATAGAATTTAAATTTTTTGAAAAACAGAAATGTATTGCTTTGTAAATACTTTTGTTTGGTTGTTGTATACTAAATGGGATATGATTCGCATTTAGTCTATAACTATTTTAACATAAGTATTTATAGTTTTGAATAACACCTTTGGGAAAAAGTCTCCTGACGAGTCTCTTAAGCAGAGACGAAATGGCCATAGAGACATGCTTATCCCCAAAAGCATACATTTCAAATTATTTAATATGTTTTATTATTATTATTATTTATTTAAGATCAACAAGTATTTTTATGTTTATTTGAAATAAAAGGTTAACTAAACCAAAAAATGTAATTCCAAAAATATTAAAAAAAACAAATATATATTCATTAATGACAAATTTTCGAATGATAAATTGATGATTTTTCAATTATAAGAAAATTGAAAAAATTTTATTTTTAATTTATGTATGTTTAAAATATATAACTGTATGTATATATTCATTTTTAGAAGAAAAGATACTTCAATTTTTTATGTTAAGAATAAATAATAAATAAATAATAATCAAAATTAAAATTATTTCTTAGTTTTTACTTTGAAGCATCAAAAAGTATATTTTGAGGATTTTCATCTCCATAAAAAGGCTAATAAGGTTACTTTTTTAAAAATTATTTATTGGATAGAATATATATTTTTGGAACTTCCTTTTTCTGTAGTCCAAGAGCAATGCTTTCGAAGGAGCAGCAAATCCAATACCTCTATTCTCTGTTGAGAACAAGTGTTGGCAAACCACTCTGGGGTGATTCGTTTACATGACTCAATAATAAAAGATTTTATACCAATTTTTTGAGGTTCAGATTTAAAGACATTATGAAATATTAAAATGTGTTTTTTGCTTTCATCCATTTAGCTATCATTCTAAATTATTTTACTTCCCAAAGTGGTTTATCTGCAGATTCTTTAAGTGAAATTGTTACAGTAAATGTAAATATTTTAAAAAGCATTGGTATTAATGTTTATGCCCTTATATGTGATGAAGGCTCGACTAACCGAAAATGATTTTCCAATCTTAAAGTATCTGCTAAAAAACCGTTTTTTTAATTAAGCGATCAAAATGTTTTTTGCCTTTATGATTTCCCACACTCAATTAAATCTTTGCGGAATGGGTGGCTGAAATGTGACATAAAAACCCCGGATGGGACGGCAAGCTTTCAGGTAATTAGGGAATTGTAAGAAATGGAAACAAATGCAAAAACAAAAATGTGCCCAAAACTAACACGGCAACATATGTTTCCTAACACTTTTGAAAAATGCTTGTAGTATTTGCCACACAAATTTTCAGCAGGCTTGTTTCTGCTGCTATTAAAACAACGTCTGAAACCACAAAATTTAAGACATGTTCCGCAGAATTGGCTTTATCAACAGCTCAGTTTATGGAAAAAATGGCAAAATTTTTGATTGTCTTAATAGTGGCTCCCTTTATCGAGATAATTGCTACAGATCTGCAATTCAGATTAACAATGAAGTATATAAATATATTTAGTTCTTTTTAGAATATTTAAAAAAGGTGGAGTTTGTAGATCAAAACAAGCGTATTTTCTTTTCAAATAAAATGAAACTCACCCTAAATTCAATTCTTATTTATATTTCTTAATGACAAAGTCCCTCAATCAAGACAAATTAGAACACTTTTTCTGTCTTTAAATCTGAACCGCGAAAAATTGGTACAAAATCTCTTATTATCGAGTCATGTAAACGAATGACCCCAGAGTGATTTGCCGACACTTGTTCTCAACACAGAATAGAGGTATTGGACTTTCTATTATTGGTTCTCCTTCGGAAACATTGCTCTTGGACTACAGAAAAAGGAAGTTCCAAAAAAAGAAAATTAGATATTTTATCCAATAAATAATCTTTAAAAAAAAATTAACTTTATTAGCCTTTTTATGGAGATGAAAATCCTCAAAATATACATACTTTTTGATGCTTTGAAGTATAAAGTAAGAAATAATTTTAATCTTGATTATTATTTATATATTATTTATTTTTAACATAAAAAAATTAAAGTGTCTTTTCTTTTAAAAATGTATATATACGTACATATATATAATTTATACATACATATATAAATTAAAAATAAAAATAGAATTTTCTTATAAATAATTGAAAAATCATCAATGTATCATTCGAAAATTTGTCATTAATGAATATATACTTGTTTTTTTTATATTTTTGGAATTACATTTTTTGGTTTAGTTGACCTTTTATTTCAAATAAATATAAAATCAATTGTTGAGCTTAAATAAATAATAAAAATAAAATATATTTCTAACTACACTTTTATTACGATATTAAATAGGGCGCTATATATTCGATGTAGATTAATGTATTTTCCTTCGCGCAACTACAAATTAAATATGCTTTGCCCTACACTAGCTTACATAGTCGTATCGGAGCACTGTATTCTTTAATAAGTTTTAAAATTTAAAAAACGAAAACAGCTCACAATGAATAAGACACACCCACACATAAATTGTATTGTATGTGAATATTGTTGTTAGCATGATACCGTTTCTGTACTTAAGCAAAAAAAAAAACACCAAGTAAAAAATTTGTTGTGGCTATCGTCTTATACAATGTGATGTTGTGTGTGCAAAAATTTTGTTGTGGCTATCTTGCTGTGTGATGTTCTTGTTATAGTTGTTGGAATTTCGTCACTGTATGTACTGTGGCTGAACGAAAAAACCTAAACAACAATGCAAAAGAAATAAAACACACATTAGCACAGTGCATACACTGTGACATTAGTTTCTCTTTAGTTTCTCTTGTTTTGTTACGCTCTTTTCTTTTGTTTTGCCTTTTGCCCTTCCTTCCCGCGTCAGAAAAAATTTTTACAAAATATTTGGATAAGTGTTGAGATGCGCATTCTATATGATTTATATTCTTTGGTTTAACGCACTGCATTTAACTTGAAACCTCGCATGAGGTGTAAAAACCCTGAACGGTACGGACGCGAAGACGATTGGTATGTACTTTCAGATTTACTCGTAAGAAAAGCAGTCATAAGATGCACATGATGCCTGCAACGCTTGACAAAATGGAAGCACTGCATTTGTTTTACTGATAACCACCTAAACGTACTTTTTGAGCATTCCCGTATATTAAGTATTGTCTTCACTGCGTTAAGAATTACAGTCAAACTTACTACACAAGAATACTCCGAAACTATATATGTATTTATGATGGGAATGGTTTCTCCTTTGCTAATGGTCGTTATTACTTTAATACATATTGTTTTACGTACTTACAATACTTACAACCAACATTAATGGAATCATTTTTTTATAGAAATAAGACACAAATTAAGACTAAAAAATAAAATTTTAACCGTTGGCGTCAAAGAAAATGAAAAAAAGTTGAATTACATTTTAAACATGAATTAACAAGAAAAACATAAGTCAAAGTCACTTTATAAACCAATGCATTAATTAAATTTTACATAATTAAGAATCACAGTAATACAAACTTCAGTTGGCATAGGTATGTAATGAATTTTATCTCTAGAGATAAATCCTAAGACATTAAAACAAAGCAATGTAGGAAACTGTAAAGAAAACTTTTTATTTAATTTTTTATTATTTTTTTTATTTATTTATTTTATTTTGTGGTGCAAAAAATTAAATTAAAAAGCAAATGCATATTTGTCTAAATCTAAAATGAATAGTTTTTATTGCATTAGGCTGTGGTACACAAGATTTCTGGGTTATGATTTTCTTGACGAATATCTTCCGATAAATGATTCTTAAATTTTATCCACAATTCAGATGGATTCGACGGCAAACCTGTACACAAAATAATGGTAAAAAAAAGTTTGAATTCGATAAGAATAGGCGGCAACAGCTGCATCAGCAGGTGAATATCATTATCTGGCAAATTAAGTTTTTTCCACACTTGCCTATACGTCGTGCATAAATCTATCCACTTTTCTTAACTGTCGAAATGATGTTTGCCAACGAACGTTTATTAAAACAAACGTTAATAAGAGCACTTTGCATTATTTGGCTGAATATTAACTTATAACTGGCAGGGCTAACATAAAATGCTACAGAAATATTACATAAGGAATTAAGCGAAAAACTTCGAGCAAGATTAAAATGGCAATTTCTAAGCGAGTTCGGAAACATCTTATTTAAATAAAAGTTTCGAAAATATATGCCTTATATTGGTTAATGTTAGAAGCTATTTGTCAAACTACTAAATTTGATAAAATAAAGAATAATCTCGCCTATATCGCTGTCGATCAGGAAGAGTTAGCAATTCCAATTGGTTGTAAAAATCATATTATTCAGAAAAACATTTTTTATTAGTTTTCTAATTCAAAAATAACTTCAATTTTTCTTTTTAATAATTTTTCATTCTTTTTCCTGTTAGCTCTATAATAATATTGAAAATTTAAATTGCGCTACTAAGTGTACTCCATTTTACTTGTGGTAAATCTGTGTGGAATCTTGCAAAGTCTATTTCGAGTAACATGGTTATTTTTAATATAAGTATATACTTACTTGTATGTGTTATTTTTTCCATTTATCCAATTTGCATAAATAAGGCTACGAAGTTATAAAAATATATATTTAAATACGTTTCTTTATTATACAATACCTTTTAAACAAACCACAGACACAATATAAACACAAACGTTCATAGCAACAATGCAATCAACTATCGCTCGAATAAATGATGCACGTAATATTGCACTTCACTAGCAGAAGAAACAATAACTGAATAGTGTATCCAGCAGAGGTGAAGAACGAGCTATCAAACCACAATGTTTGTTATATACGAGTAAAATAACGCAGACAGCGAAAAGAAAATAATCCAAACAAAATACGCAAAATGAAAACAATAGTGGGGTTTAACAAAAACTCGACAAAATAAAATACTCCTACAAAAACTGCCCACATTGCAATAAACAGCAATATGAAAGCTGGAGAAACTAAAATTTGCTTTTTATGCAGTGAAAATTTAAATTCTTCCCCCTTTCCTTGTGTAAATTTTACTGTGAAATTTATACATTTTAGGCATTTTAAATCCATGTGACTGTTGCATTTTCTATTATTATAAGCTGAGTAAAAAATATATCGTCGATGGAATTAAAGAACGCTGTAACTGAAAAAACCTTAAATGTTCACCAGAGCCAAAAAACCTGTATGAAAGTAGGAAAAAAGCACTGGTATTTTTCAAAACGCAGACGGCGTAAGTGAATTTATTTTCATCATAGGACCAACCGACGCGTATTTATTTTTTTCTGATAAAAATGATGCAAAAAACGTATTTTCGACTTTTTGTCAGTTACAGCGTTCTTTAATTCTAGCGACGATATGTATTTCATATTATCTATTCATGTTCATTCACCAATATATCAATATAACTTTACTTTTTTGTAGTGAAAGCCTTCAGTTGAGAGCATTTGCAAGTATTAAAAAAAATAATATATTGACTCTTGATAGCTGTTGAGAGTTCATCGTTTATTGCTTCTTGATGGTTGTTTGTTTTATTTTTTCTTGCTTGATATCCAGCTGAGTTGAAAAGATGAAATGAGTTGGTTTAAAATTCTTTGAAATGTGACAACCTATCACTGCGTGTATTTGTTCGTAACATGTTCTATATTTTCTACTGTGCAGATTTACGCTGAGTTCAGAAATATTTTCAATTGTTGATTTGATTAACATTCTTGAGTTTTAAATCTAGCGTATTTGATTTAAATATGATATAGATCTACAAAAAAATAAATAATAATATGCATTGCCAGGTTTATCTTTTTTTATTTGAATATCTTTTTTTTCTATGCTTCATAAATATCGAATTTAGTAAAAATTTTTAGTCACTTATAAAACTTTAATAAATTAATTTGCAGTATACAAAATTTCATATTTCAAATTTCATATTTCTTTATATATATACGATTTCTTTTATGCGGGAAGGCGGGAATAAGCTTTATGCTTTCGCGCTGGTCGTCATCTCGCATGATATGTCGGACTCACCCAAAAGGGTTACCAACTAAAAACCCCACTAACGTCCTCACGAGGGAAAGAACTACATGTCCTCCTGGAACTACATTTGCATTACTCCAAGGTGGACGACCTTTTTGGCAAGGTTGCCAGTTTCGTCCTGTGTCCAGGACGGAAACTTTTAGATCCTTACTTTTCTGTCTTAGATATTTTTAAATATTAGGCTTTATGCAACTACACATATTAATTTATTTACCCTTCAATAATTTAGTTTTTTTTTATTGAGACCAATACTCAGTGGTAAAGTCCTACTGATTCTGTACACTGCATTGGAATTTATGGAATGTACAGTAAATATTATTTCTTATATTATATTATTATTAAAATCTTTTATGAATAAGACAAAACTAAATCTGAAACGGAACGAGAGATTTTTATATCAATAATATGAACTTTAAACTGAACCCATTTTCTCAGTCCCTACCATACACTATAAAATAAGAAATAGCTCGAATTAAAACTACAAAAAAATGTCCATGCTTCAAACTATTTTAATAAAAAGGGAAATACTGCTATTACAAGTATTGTTTATTCAATTCCTACTGGAGATACTTGTATAATAACGAACCTATTGTCTAAGTCTCTTCATGCGTAATAATAATTAGAATGTAATATTAATATTGTATTGTATTCTAATAAAAAAATTATATACTATGTATGTTTTAAGCAAAATGTAGAAAGTTTGCTTTAAGTACCTTAAAGCTATAATAATCTCTTATTGTTGGCAGAACAAAAAACAATTATTACTTCTGATGACAAACCTCTCTTTATTTTTAATAACTGCAACGGCATAAACTTCTGATTGCAAATTCATTGTTGCATTGCTCTGGTTTAATTATTATGTCTACTAGTACAGACGTACTTGTATTATTATGTTTTTGTTATTGTAGAAATTCTACATGGGATATTTTTAGAATATGCTGAAAAGGATACATGTGAGACTATTGCTCTTGGTATGTAGTATGATTGTTTATAAACTATGGTTTTGTTTGTACGCCTCTTGATTTTAATTCTTCTATTTCTATTCTCATATTAATAACAAGCGACGACTTATAAGAAATCTTAAATAAATGCGTCTTTCTCGATGCGATAAAAAATTGTTTTGCTTTAATATTAAGGTGTATACATAGCGCTAATTTATTTCAGTATCGAATTAAGGAAATAGGTTTTAACTTATAGTATCATAGTTTATATCTACACACTTTTATATATAATTATATTTTAGTTTTATGTATATATAACACTCTGTGTACCATCGGGTCTGATGGACCGGAAAATAAACTGATCTTACTTACATATTATTTGTTATTAATCCAGATGCTTTTTACTTCCTTGATTTTATTTCTTTGCTCAGTTTTCTTGTGCTTAATTTATATCTTAAAATTACGTTTTGTGAAATAGATTTTCTACCACAAACTACTTACAATATTTTCATACATAAATGTATACTCTGACAGGTTCGTGGGACGCTGTTTGATAATTGTTGCAATATTTTTTTGTGGTAGGCAAAAGTTTGGACAGTAAATTTTATATTATATTTATTTCTGATGACTACTGTGCGAGTAATCGATCATTGCATTATTCTCTACAAAATAATGTCACCTTTTTCTATTTTTTGTGTACGGGATCGATTCGTGTTATAGTTTGTATTCAACTATCGTGGCATCAGCAATAAATATTAATATCTAACTCGCAAAGTTTAAATTTTATTTGTGCAAAGAAAATTATTCAAAAGTTATATTTTATAAAATACATAAACTTAAATTTAATCTAAATTTTCTATAAAGGAAAAGAACCATATATCTAACAATAAAATAAACGTGAAAATGTATGTAGTGAAGAAAAATGTCATACAATAATTAGCATATTACTGTCTCCCTTTAATTCTCATATACTTACCTAATATCTATATGTACGTACATCAATTTAATAAAAATATTTACTAAGAATAAGTTATAAAACTAAATATGTATTAATTTGAATTTACTGAATTCTATCCTAAATAAAGCATTCAGCAAGAAAAAATAAATAAATTGTGTGTGCAACCCTTAATTACTTCTACATTTAATAAATTGGTGTCTATTCTCATACACCAATATACATGACAATAAGCTGCCATTCCATTGTTTTTATTCATAGCAACGACACATTTATATTGTTGTCAGGTGGCAGTACTTTTGTCGAAAACTCAAATATTTTGTTTAAATGCTTCATATATAAGATGACTTTATATTTTAATCTAGAAGGTTGATTTTAACCAACAGTTTTGTATGATATATGACTGAGAATAGTGGTCGCCGTGGTCTAGTGGTTAGTGTGTTAGCTTACTAAGACATGAGCCCTGGGATCGACACCCAGCTCTGATATCTTTAAAAAAAGAAATATGAAAAAAGCAGTCTTCTGGCAAAAGCTCTGGGAGTAGTTAATTGCCATGAACAAGCTTCTCAAATCTGTCGTTCGGAGTCGACATTAAACTGTAGGTCCCGGTACTCATGGATAAAAAATTTACACACTCAACATGAGTGCTGCGAGAAGCTAAGCCGTAATCCTGACACAGGGTTGTAAAGGCCAGTTATGTATGTATGTATGTATGACTGAGAATAAAAAATAAAAAATATGTACATACTTATATAAATTTTAAATGGCCATTTATAAAAGATAAATGTGTGACTTTTTACAAGTTAAGAAAATATAATATATACGAGTATTAAATAAATCTCAAATAAACCGTGCACTCTCAGAGGGATTTAGATTGTTTTTTAATTACTGAAAGAATTGTGTTTGCCTTTAGTTCGAATTATTTAATAATGAAGACGAGAAACTAAAAAATAAATAAAAGATGAGAGTTATTTTTTTCAATTTAAACAACAACATATTATATTTCCAATACTTACTCATATCAGCCATAATGTCTTCTAACATATAATTTTCTTAAAAACTGGTTATTATTTTAGTTTTCATTTGTTTATGTCATTCATTGTTTGTAGCATTCTTATATCAAATATATATAAATTACTTTTTCTATCAGCTGACTGAAGTGAAAATTAAGTATGAGTGGATAGTGTGTTAGCTTACTAAACAAGAGATCCTGGATCAAACCCCAACTCTTAAAAAAAAAGAAATATACAAAATATTCTTTTCGGCAACTACTTTTAACAGTCTTTTGACAAAATCGTTGTGAGTAACTAATTGTCTTGACCAAGCTTCTCAAGTGTGTATTTCATCCCGGTACTCATGGATAAAAATTGAAATACACGCATTGGTGCTGTAATTCTGAAATAGTGTTGTATATTTTTATAAACTAAGTAGTTGTTGGTAAAAATGTTATTTTTTCGTGTTACCGTTTTATGATATATGATTTTAAAAGCATATAACTATTTGATTTGCACATATTTAAAAGCATACAATTTTACAGTTTCTTACTGTTACTTTTTTCGAGTTTATGGATATTCATTTTCCTTCAATCATCTTTATGAATGACATACTGGTAACTGTGATAGTTTTTAATTAAAACAAAACAATAAGATGTAACGAAGTATGAACAAACCTAGAAAACTTTAAACATTCGCATTGCAATCATACACAATACCAGGAAAATTAAAAGCAACACCTTAAATCTGTAAGACTGCAGTTTTCTATTGTTGCATTACTAAACTCTATTAAGTAAAAATATACAATGGTAAAGTTATTCAAAAGAAGATGATAAAAAACAGTTTGCAAAAAGTTCGTTTACAAACGTTTCGAAGTTTATCTAAATATATAAAATTGAATGTGTGTTTGTTTATTTGTTTGTTTGTTTATTTGTTTGCTTGTTTATTTGTTTGTTTGTTTGTTTGTACCTTATAGGAGACCAAACCTCTAGACCGATCTTCCTGAAATTTTCACAGCATTTAACTGGGACTCCGGCATGATTAATAGAGTACCTTTTTTTCGACCACGCTCACTTTTACGCCCACTATTTTAAAATTATGTAATTGCTCCCATATAGTTTTTAACAGATTTACTTCAAATTTTATACACATTATACTTCAGGCGAGGTATAAATAAACATTTCTTACTCCACGCCCTTTTCACGCTTAACTGTATTTGAAAGTTTTAAACTTTTTGTTCTCTGTACAAATTTGTTCCTTCCAATGGATTTTTTTTCATTTGGTAGTATATTGCTCTTAATACTGTTAACGTCGCCATATAACTATGAACCACGTCACCGCCGTTAATTTCATTATATAACGAGGGGGTAGCGAAGCACACCGGGTTCAGCTAGTATTGAATATAACAATAAGAAATATAATATGTTCTTATTTTAAATATATAATTTCAAACTCTATGAAGTGCTGAGTTTTTAATTACGGAAAAGCCCGTTGGACTGAGCTCAACAATTTCTTTGGAAACGTTGTCTGGAAAGTTTCCTTCCTTGATTTGAATGTTAATGCCATGGCAGAAATGGTTCTTAATATAATAAAATAGGGGATGGAGATCTATATTCCGTCTAAAAATATTTCGATTAAACCAAGTGTCCAAATGTCCACAAGCACTACTCCCTCCTTCCCTCTTCTCATAACATACATATTTTCCTAGATTAGCACAATATACTGATTGAATGGGGACCATCCCCTGAGTGCTGACTTAAAAATTAAAAAAAAAATAAATAAATTTTCAAATATTAGGAGAAAAGTTCTTTTTTATTCTGTAGGTTATTAGTTAAAAAATTATAATATAAAAATTATTAAATTATCATAACAAAATTATTATTTAATTGAATTTTGATTAATAATCCAATTTAATGCTCTTCAAAAATTGAAATTTTAATATTTGAATTTGTTTTATAAAGATTTTTAAAACTATTTTTTTTAAATTCTATGCAAAAATTTATATATTAAGTATATTTATCTCTATATTCAATTTATTGTAAAGTTATGCCTTACTTAAGCTCTAAAAAAATCATTTGCAACATCAATCACAGAGAACAGAACTTAAAATTCTGACTTTTAATGGCTCAGTCAATTTTACACTCTCTTTCTTCATTGATATTCATCAGATGTCAAATCAATAAAAAGACGAAACACATACAAACGAAAAATACAATGAATTTGTTATGTCGCTGGCATATCATAAAATGCAGAATACAAAGCAAGTGATTTTGAATCAATAAATTTTCACGATTGTGCAGATAATAAGTTGCAAAAGTTGAAGACATTGTTGTTAGAAAATATGTCACATTTGATTACTTTAATTTTATTGTACAAAGTAATGTTAACATAGCAATAAATTCTATGACAATATTTGGCAGCGGTTTGAAGATTACACATTTGATAGCAGAAATTTACATAATTGGTATGACAGTGTTTTCTGTTCGCCGATGTTTTTAAGATTTAAAATTTTTCTAATTAAATTTAACATATTTTAAACAAATTTTCTTTAATATTCAGATTTATTATTAAGTATTTGTCGTATGAAAAAAAGTATCAACGAAACCTGGTAGACAGAAAACTGTGTCATATTAAGCCAAATGGGAATTGACGGAAAATTTATTGCACTTATTATTGGAAGAAATACTTTTTAACTTAAGTTGTATTATACTATTTTAATTAAACATTTAAAAGCTTTATTAACCTGCTTAGTTGATGGAAAAATAGTTTTTATATTGAATAGATTGAGAAAAATAATGCCACTGAGTTCTATTCCATGGAACTCGAAAAAACCCACAAGGCTTAAAACCTCAAAAAATAAATTCTATAAAAGTCTTTGTAATTCCGGCCTGAATTCGGATTATATTTTGCATATTGACTACTTATCTGTATATAATTTGTAAAATACTTAACAAATAAGTTTAGTATTATATCGCAGATCAGGTTCACTGGTAAGAATCGAATCCAAAACCATCATCCTAGTACTAAAATAAGTGAACACTTACAGTACACAGTGTTCAGTATATACATTCGTACAATAGTTATAATGTTTTAATATTTGCTTATTACAAGACATTATTTGAGTTGCGTAAATAAGAAATTTGTGATTTCTTTTAACCAGGCGTGTTATTTGCCAAAAAGTTCTTAAAATTAATTCAAAATTTTTCAAATTTTTTTATTTTATATTTTTCTATTTTTAAAAATGCATGAAATGTTATGATTTTTAATAAAAATTAATAATTCTATATAATTTATTTACATTGTTAATACGTATTTTAAATGTAATTTCATTTCTGTGTCTCAGACTATAAAGATTGCTTAAATGGGAAATATATATGCATATAAGTATGGGATAATATTTTTCATACCTAAGATATACTTACCTTTATTCAGCCATTAGGCTGTTCTATTGCAAATACAGTGCACTCGCTGTAACGTGACCCAATTAAAACCAAGGCAATCCATGTTAGCAAAATTGTTCACTTTACCGATTGCCGAATTTCATGACGAAAGTATAAAATTATACAATATAAGCCAGTGTTTTATACGCTTGAAAGTGAAATTATTTTGTTATTTGAATTATTAATATATAAAACTAAAGCAAAACAAGATCAGGAGAAAATAATAGCTGTAATAAAATTTTTTTTTTACCAAACGTCATGAACTTCAGTGGAACTAGCAACACAAGAAACATTGGAAAGCGAAGCACACCATAAAAGTTAATAAAACAGTGCTTTAATTGTGACATCAGAATCATATGTAATAAAATATGATTCACGTTATAGAGCTTTTTGAGTTTGTTCACGAAAAGCGATGTTCACGTTAAACGGGGTTCACGTTACCGCGAGTACACAGTAATTCAGATAAAAAATTAGCAAACCAATTTGAAAAATTAATATGTTCAAAATATGTGTTTTAAGCTAGGCCACATATACTATATATTAAAGTTTTAGTATAATTTGGGGTTATATTAACGTTAAGTTTAGATATTTTGATTACAGACAAGAAAATAATTACAGAACACTTCTTCGGTTTTTTTTTTTGTCTTAACAATATATTCATTTACAGTACCCAAAAGAACTAAAAATTGGAATCAGTTTTTCTCTGTTTATTGATGTGATGGGATAAAAAAATATGTTCATTTACTATAAAGCCTAAAATAATTTTTTTTTTGTTGTTCTTTTTTTCACTAAAAATTTAAATGGCAGTTTTTTTAAACTTATATTATGAAATAACTGACAAAAATATGTGAAAAACGAAAAGGAAAACACAAAACAAGATAATGCTTTATAACACACATATTTCAGTGCAAATGTAGTTTTTAATTGATACAAAACGAATTTAAAGAAAACTACAATAAAATTATTGTTAGAAAAAAAAAAACAATAAATAAGTAAATAAAAACCTACATATCCACAAATATTCAAATGTTGAAGTATTTTCTGTTGGAATGCTCTTAGCATATTGCTTTACTGTATTAATTTAGTTAAAAAGTCCATAATGATATAAATAATTCGTCGCTGACCATAACTCGTGAATACTGGCAAATAAACAACTGTGCGTATGATTAAATGATTATTTTCCCTTGCAAAATAACTTACTGGTAAGAACTATTTTTTGATGCGTACTACCAGGCATGGGTAAAGAAAAAAAAAATAAAAGTTTACAATATAATAAAACTCTGTTTGAAATAAAAAAAAATCTTTAAGAAATAAATCCCTCATATGTTCTTTTATGCGAACAACTTTACAATGTTGAGTTTTATCTGCATTTTTTTTAATTCTTTTTTACTCAGTACATCATAAACTTTTTTTAATTAAAAAAGGATTCTTAAAATATTCTCTTAATATTCTTAAAAGTTATTTTGCACATTCCTCAATGAAAAGCATATGTTCTTTTATTTTTAAAGTAAGAGAAAAAATTTATTTTCTTTGATTTTAATTTTGCTTATAAAAGAAATATCTGTGCTTCCGTTGTAAAGGCAGGTATAAATTTCATTATACCTTTAGTAGAGATAGAATTTAATTAAAATGCAATCATTTGTGGTCAAAGAAAATATTATGGATTTATGATCAAAGAAATATATGTACGCCATCTGTTTGATTCAGGAGCTTTTAGTTCTTTTCTGCTTAAAGATTAAAAAGATGTGCACACTACATCTATAGTAGTGGTTATTTTGGCAACCATCATATAAACTACAAACTTGTGACGGTCACTCCGGCAGTACTTACATACATATATTCCTTTAATTGATTTAATTGTTTTTTTATTATTAAAAGAACACTGCATATGGAGATTGGATTGTATTAAATGTTACTGTCAAAATTGTATTAGTTTTTTGTTTAGATCTTCTTCATGATTATTGTACTGAAACTTGGTAAAAGGAGATGATATCCAGATAGAAAATTACATACAAAACTTTACTATTAGAATGTAGGTGGCGCTGTTGAAGTACTAAAGAGTACAGAGAATGAATATGTTCTCAGCTTAACCGTATCGTTTTTTTTTTTGTGTTATTGTACCACAATTGTAAATTTCAAGGTTTAATTGTGTAGTTTGATGAGGAATTTACAGAAAAATAAAAAGAAAAAACTTGAATAGCGGTGAACGTTCAAGGTTAGAAATATAGAATCAGTCGTGTAGTGATAAGTGAATAGGAAAGAAGTCTAGTTGTAAAGTCGAGTGTATGTTTCTGTGTATGTGCTAATAAAATATTTGAAGCGTCAGTGAAAAAGAGGGAAGAGTATTCAACACGAAGGTATTAATTATTAAAATATTTTGGGTACGTATAACCAAAGAATATAAATCATATAGAATGTGCATCACGTACAAGTAAAATTTCTTATGGCGGGTCGTAATGTTGGAACCCGCAAAAAGAATTGTTACTCTCTTACTTAGCAAAGAGAATTCGTTTATTCTCTTACTTTGCACACACAACATCACAGTGTATAAGACGATAGCCACAACAAAATTTTTACTTCGTGTCTTTTTTTTTTTGCTTAAGTACAGAAACGGTTTCATGCTAACAACAATATTCACATACAATACAATTTATGTGTGTGTGTGTCTTATTCATTGTGAGCTGTTTTCGTTTTTTAAATTTTAAAACTTAGAGAATAATGTTGTTGGTTCAAATATTTTTGTGTATTAAAGAATACAGTGCTCCGATACGACTATGTAAGCTAGTGTAGGGCAAAGCATATGTAATTTGTAGTTGCGCGACGGAAAATACATTAATCTACATCGAATATATAGCGCCCTATTTAATATCGTTATAAAAGTGTAGTTAAGAATATGTTTTATTATTATTATTATTTATTTAAGATCAACAAGTATTCTTATGTTTATTTGAAATAAAAGGTTAACTAAACCAAAAAATGTAATTCCAAAAATATTAAAAAAAACAAATATATATTAATTAATGACAAATTTTCGAATGATAAATTGATGATTTTTCAATTATAAGAAAATTGAAAAAATTTTATTTTTAATTTATGTATGTTAAAAATATATAACTGTATGTATATATTCATTTTTAGAAGAAAAGATACTTCAATTTTTTATGTTAAGAATAAATAATAAATACATAATAATCAAAATTAAAATTATTTCTTAGTTTTTACTTTGAAGCATCAAAAAGTATATTTTGAGGATTTTCATCTCCATAAAAAGGCTAATAAGGTTACTTTTTTAAAAATTATTTATTGGATAGAATATCTATTTTTGGAACTTCCTTTTTCTGCTAAAAAACCGTTTTTTGAATTAAGCGATCAAAATGTTTTTTGCCTTTATGATTTCCCACACTCAATTAAATCTTTGCGGAATGGGTGGCTGAAATGTGAAATAAAAACCCTGGATGGGACGGCAAGCTTTCAGGTAATTAGGGAATTGTAAGAAATGGAAGCAAATGCAAAAATGTGCCCAAAACTAACACAGCAACATATGTTTCCTAACACTTTTGAAAAATGCTTGTAGTATTTGCCACACAAATTTTTAGCAGGCTTGTTTCTGCTGCTATTAAAACAACGTCTGAAACCACAAAATTTAAGACATGTTCCGCAGAATTGGCTTTATCAACAGCTCAGTTTATGGAAAAAATGCCAAAATTTTTGATTGTCTTAATAGTGGCTCCCTTTATCGAGATAATTGCTACAGATCTGCAATTCAGATTAACAATGAAGTATATTAATATATTCAGTTCTTTTTAGAATATTTAAAAAAGGTGGAGTTTGTAGATCAAAACAAGCGTATTTTCTTTTCAAATAAAATGAAACTCACCCTAAATTCAATTCTTATGTTAACAAATGAAATTTTAAGGGAAGGTGGTGATTTATATTTCTTAATGACAAAGTCCCTCAATCAAGACAAATTAGAACACTTTTTCTGTCTTTAAATCTGAACCGCGAAAAATTGGTACAAAATCTTTTATTATTGAGTCATGTAAACGAATGACCCAGAGTGGTTTGCCGACACGTGTTTTCAACACAGAATAGAGGTATTGGACTTTCTATTATTGGTTCTCCTTCGGAAACATTGCTCTTGGACTACAGAAAAAGGAAGTTCCAAAAAAAGAAAATTAGATATTTTATCCAATAAATAATCTTTAAAAAAAATTATCTTTATTAGCCTTTTTATGGAGATGAAAATCCTCAAAATATACATACTTTTTGATGCTTTGAAGTATAAAGTAAGAAATAATTTTAATCTTGATTATTATTTATTTATTATTTATTTTTAACATAAAAAAATTAAAGTGTCTTTTCTTTTAAAAATGTATATATACGTACATATATATAATTCATACATACATATATAAATTAAAAATAAAAATAGAATTTTCTTATAAATAATTGAAAAATCATCAATTTATCATTCGAAAATTTGTCATTAATGAATATATACTTGTTTTTTTATATTTTTGGAATTACATTTTTTGGTTTAGTTAACCTTTTATTTCAAATAAATATAAAATCAATTGTTGAGCTTAAATAAATAATAATAATAAAACATATTCTTAACTACACTTTTATAACGATATTAAATAGGGCGCTATATATTCGATGTAGATTAATGTATTTTTCGTCGCGCAACTACAAATTACATATGCTTTGCCCTACACTAGCTTACATAGTCGTATCGGAGCACTGTATTCTTTAATACACAAAAATATTTGAACCAACAACATTATTCTCTAAGTTTTAAAATTTAAAAAACGAAAACAGCTCACAATGAATAAGAAACACAAACACATAAATTGTATTGTATGTGAATATTGTTGTTAGCATGAAACCGTTTCTGTACTTAAGCAAAAAAAAAAAAAAACACGAAGTAAAAAATTTGTTGTGGCTATCGTCTTATACACTGTGATGTTGTGTGTGCAAAAATTTTGTTGTGTGATGTTCTTGTTATAGTTGTTGGAATTTCGTCACTGTATGTACTGTGGCTAAACGAAAAAACCTAAACAACAATGCAAAAGAAATAAAACACACATTAGCACAGTGCATACACTGTGACATTAGTTTCTCTTTGGTTTCTCTTGTTTTGTTACGCTCTTTTTTTTTGTTTTGCCTTTTGCCCTTCCTTCCCGCGTCTGAAAAAATGTTGACAAAATATTTGGATAAGTGTTGAGATGCGCATTCTATATGATTTATATTCTTTGGTATAACGTAATTGTTTCATTACGTCTTGTGTATATGCAATTGGGAATTATGTCCATCTGTAAAGTAATGTCATATCATGTCCTTGGATAGTATTTTGATATCCAATGGGTTGGTATTGTATTAGTTCCGGTGGACATATTCTTTTTTTTTTTTTTGTATCATAGGATGTGAAAATTTGAACCCCTAAATTAAGAAAAATTATTCCTAAAAATTTGAGCATAAATATAAAAATAAAGGACACTTACTGTGCCATCTGTGGTTGGAAACACACTCGCTCACGACCTAAGTGTAGACTTAGTGGTTTCGGGCTGAGGTAAATATTTTGAGAACAGTGGCATATTGCTAAAACGGGAAGACTTAAAGTCGTGAAACCTTTGGCACGTGGATGGGACTAAACACATTCAGATCCGAAAATTTGTGAAAAGATAGACTAAATAAAAACCGCTACACGACTTAGCCCATTAAACCACTAAGCAAAGAAAACACGTGTCCATTTTTCAATCAATTGATTTCCTGCAATTTGTTTAAAATGGCAAAAATTGAAGAGACTAAAAGTATTGCCATTTCGGAGGAAAATATATTTATATTCCTGGTTCCCAAAGGAAACTGGTATGTATATAGTTTGACTCAGGTAAAAAAAAAAAAAATAAAAGAAAATAGAAAAAATATATATATATAAAAATAATAATTTACACACACATATTATTTTTAAACTCCATGATATTCACAATATTTTAAAATTAATTGAATTTTGTATATGTGTACATCATAAATTCATAATCCCACATTAAAAGAAAAAAAAACGAATATTTTAAAACTGAAGAAAAAGATAAAAGTCAAATAAGCCAAACATTGAAGACAAAAAATATTTGTAAGCCTATAATTCAAATTTAAAAATTAATTAGTAACTATTTGTAAATTATCTTTAAGAAAATCTAGCCTATAGTAAGTTGTTTAATTGTTCTCACTTTATTCATTCTAGTATATACATACTATGTATGTATTAAAAAAGCATTTTTTCAATAAATCAAAATTGTTCATTTGTACGTAAAAATTACATGTATGTTCAATAGATATAAAACAAAAAAAATAATTCTTGGTAATTCTGAAATGAATTAGGTAGTTATTTAACTATGTCAAGCTAATTGGTTATAAGGTAAGATGTGAATCCAAGAAACTGGTGAGTGAGTGATTAGATAGGGGCTTCCTAAACATATTTTATTTATAGGGTCTACGGAAGCAATGGATGGTACGAATTACGCCACATGGGGAGGGCCACCCAGCGAGACAACTACACCAAAGTCTCCATAATGTCCAATATTCATAGCACCACGCCTTAGATACCCAATTTTGTTGCATGTGTCTGTCCGTTTATATAATGGTCATCCTTCCCTGATGTGTCTGTCCAATGTTAAATGTAAAAACGGTACGAATCAAAATAAATTGTAGCCAACCCGTGGACAAGAACCACCCCGATTCCGACGAGCTATTGCCGTGCCTAAGACCAGTCGTACCAGTCCACTACAAGGTTGTCACCAACTGTAAAAGAATCCTTTTCAACGTCCAGTTGAGTAAAACAGATATATTTTTATAATATTTTTTGTTAAACTTTTTACATCATTTTAATGAAATTTTGCAATTGTCAAAATAATACCATTTTCTAGTTTTCCAGTTCCTTGAAATCTTACGTGACAAATTCATAACAGTATTAGATGATATGCTTAAATCTAGAACCGCTTATAGTGATTTATGTTTTATAGTCAAAGCAAGAGACATACTTTATATTCTCATTTGTACTATTTGTTAGGGTTATACCTTTTCAATATATTGCGTATTTTAGTATAGTACAAGGGGTATTCTCGGTAATTAGATGTGTTACAACGGACATTGAGTTATAGGTGTTAACGAGATGTTTCGGTGTTCTTGTTCACCGGCTGTAGCTCATCGGTGCATGGGATCTTGTCTCAACTCTTATTTGTCCAGTTACACAAAAATCAAAAAAAAGTATAATTAACACCGAAAAATTTAATAAACTGAAAACAAAATAAAACTAGCGTGGTTGTGGTTATCAGCAATTGCGGTCTGAAACCAAACTGATGATATGAAGGTATTCCCTATCCTTAATATTTCTGTCTTACCTAATCTACCCCAATTAACTTCCGTTACTCTATTTCATTCTAACACGACCGAAATTACTTAAATACTCTTGATTCCATAATTAAACTCATCAGGAAAAATCTTATTCAAGGATTTTAGCCAATTTATTATAATAATGTTAACTTAAGCAAAAAAAAAATACAATTTAAAAATGACAAGGGAAAACAAATATGCTACGTGGGACTTATCTTAGTACCATAAAGGATATATATACAACAACAATGTTCAAAATTAAATTAACTGTATATATGTTTAAAATTAACAAAACAAATAACTCACCCATTTATCCATCGCTGAAAAGAGCTCTCCTCAATGCAGGATCTTACTCTACAGGTTTGGAATTAAAATTATTTCATACAAAGTATATCTTTTATGGCATTAATTTAAGCACTCACGACTTGAATTAAAGTTAACGTTAATAAATTTAACCATCTAACGAAATTTAAAAATTAAAAAAAACAACAAAAACAAGTAAAAATGTAAAAAAATTAATAAAAAAAAACAATTAAATAAATGTTTTTAAAAGGAAAAAGAAGAAAAAAAAACGAAATTTAAATCGGTTTTGCAGCTCCGAAAACTTCGTTAGGCCCTGCCATACAAGACAGATTTTGATATGTTCTTCTACGTTCCACGTTACTTTTATAACGCAAATTTGTCACTTTCAATTGAAGTTTGGGGGATGGAATGGAAAATTTCACTGGGGATAATCCAAGCAGTGCAAATCCCGATGCTTTAAAGCAAATTTTATGAATCCTAGTATTCTTAAAAATTGAACTTGAGAAATTGATTTTCTGATAAAAGTAAATTACAGCAAAACCGGAAATGTTTGTTGGTTTTATAGATAATATATATAAAACTATATAAGGATGTACATATAGAATATAATAGACACCGGCTACATAAGGAAAAGAAAATTGGTCAAAACTCGTTCAAAGAAATAGCATTTTAGAATTTAAATACATACCAACAAAATTCGATGCCGGTGACTTGGGATCAGAAAGGGAAGAAATCAAAAAAAAAAAAAAGGAAAAACTCCAAATAGCAAATTCCGTAGCTCTCAATTCATATAATATAATATTCTAATATGTAGATATATTCACATTATATATATACACATTTTTCTGCGTCATATATTTTGTATTTTTTTTTTAATATTTTTCAACACACACAATATAATTTCAAAAAATAAACTGAAAATTTTTGAAAGCTCTAATACATAAAATAAAAAGAAAAACGAAGCCTACTATAACCAATATTATTATACAAAATTATAGTAAAATAATAACAAGTGAGATGTCACATTAGATATGCCATACTTATATTTTCTCATATTTTACTGACACATTCATTAAACTATTCGAAAATAAGAAAAAGAAAATCTGTTCGGGAGTGCGAAGTTCAAGAAGATCAACACCCAGCGTTTGGTTTCTAATAAATTTTCTTGATGTTTGAGAATCGAATTCGGTAATATTTTCTACAGCCAATTTATTATATTTTTGCAGAATTTTGCTTGAATAATATGTAAACTACTAGATACAGTGTGCGATTACATTATCAAAAATTTCTATTTATTATGAACCATTCAAATGGAGGGCCAACCGTTAAAATATATCTGAATACTGAAAACATAACACATTGCTGTTTATTGAGAAAGAAGTTATTTTTTATATGTTCTCAATAATTTTTCTATCTTATTTTATTATTGCTTTCAATAGCAAAAAAAAAAATTTATAAAACTAAAACAAAACAACATGCTTTTCCGAAGTTTGAATGGTCTCGCTATAAAACGTGATGTACTGTATTTTCTCCATCACACCATGTTATCTTCCCATGTAGCGCAGCAGAATATTGTTGTTGAAATCCTTTACTACAAAAATCATTTATACACCTTGATTTGTACTCTTGCTTTGGAGTATAAATTTTTAAATCGAATGTTATTCAATGGAAATATATTGACTGTATTACACATTGTTGAGAGACATTGTACCCTCATGTTAAAACATGTATGTTAAATCGGTGAATATTTATACATACGTATGTATGTGTGAGTATACGTTCATATAATATTCAGTATATTATAGATAATATAAATGTGTGATAATTGTATCAATTCACATATTGTAATATTACCATTTATTTAAGAATCAATGCTCTCGTGTATCAACTGGCATTACAGAAGCTTAAAATTTTTTATTTAAATCAGATGCTAAATGTTAAGAATACATTTGACATGTAAAGGATGAAAGGATTTCCCAAATGCATATGTAATTACATGTGTTTGATACCACGGTATCTCAATAGTATATTTAACACCTTTAGGCACACAGAAAAACTAAAGTAATTACAAATTTGATAATACATTGCAAATGTAAGCAGAAAAAAGAACTCAAGAATTTTATTTTTATAACTAAGCAAAAATATTATCTAAATATCTTATTTAGAAATTAAAATTTTGTATTTTACAAAGGTTTTAAACTGTCAAAAAAGATTGAAGGAAATTATCAGAACATATATTCTGTGAATGTGTAGCTCGTAGTCGCCGTGGTCTAGTGGTTAGTGTGTTGGCTTACTAAGACATGGGCCCTGGGTTCGACTCCAGGCTCTGACATCTTAAAAAAAAGAAATATGAAGAAAAAACTATTTCTTTCGGCGACTACCTCTCAGCAGTCTTCTGGCAAAACCTCTGAGAGTAACTAATTGCCATGGCATAGTGGTAGAGCGCTCACACAGAAACCTACACGAACAAGGTTCAATCCCAGCGAAGGACGAAATTATAAAAATAAAAAAATTTGCGACTTTCTAAAAATTACAATTTAAATTAAAAATTAAATTTAAGAAAAATAAGAGGTTTCCCCCCCTCCAGCAAGACCATCTGCAAGAAATCGCCCTCTGACATTCCTAATCCATTCCACCAGAAACCAATGATCAGGAGTACAGCACCACCTTCTGGGAAGACAACAGCTAATCTACTGAAGACGATCACCATTCACATTATACATCCACCGACAAATGAGGCAATTGCTTTTTGATCATTCGAGGGTGAAGGAATAACACTGGCTCTTGAGTGGACAAATTTTCAGCAACTTGTTTCATCAACAATAAAAGGAGCAATATATACAAACATCTATAAAAAAAAAAAACCTATCAACCATCTTCACATTCCAATACAATGCACTGCATGAGTAGTGGTTTACCCCTGAGTATTGGTCTTAAAAAAAAAACAAGCTTCTCAAGTCTGTCGTTCGGAGTCGACATTAAAATGTAGGTCCCTGTACTCATGGATAAAAATTGACACACACAACATGAGTGCTGCGAGAAGCTAGGCCGTAATCCTGACACAGTGTTGTAAAGGCCAGTTATGTATGTATGTATGTATGTATAGGGGAGCCTATGATATATAAATAATAATGAAAATAAATTGATTTAATAAATTTTGAAAGCACAACAAATTTTTTAAATAAGGAACGACCGAAAATAATTTCGTATATACAGACACCACGACGTGATAAAATAAAAAAAACAAATAATTTTTTTATGGCCCCCCAATTATTTGAGAACATATAAAATCCAAAAAACTTCACCTTCAACACCAAAATCGCAAAAAGCTTTAAAAAATTCGATCTTTTTTACCTTTTTTTCCGCTGCTTCAGTCCATAGTTAGCAAACCGAAGAAGAAGATTCGAGTTCGAGACCCAGACTCGAGTTAAAAAAAGTGATACATTTTTTAAACTAATTTTGTTTCATCAGAAACGCTTTAATCAGATCAAAGTTAAGTTCTAGAAAGAATTAAGATTTTTGCAATGAATTTGTTTGATAATTCAAGGAGAAAATTATGTCCGTGAAGGAATAGTACACTAGCCAAACTGAACAATTGTTTTCGACTCCAGCTACGGTAGTCTCACCAGAGTTCTTTATGTCCTGTGCATATTCAAGACCAAACATCAACTATTTAACTCATACTTTTCTAGAAATCACATACTGAAATTTCTTTTTTCCATATGTATGTATCATTTTCTTAATTTCTCACCATCACTGCAGTTTTTTTGTTAAGAAGGTAAAACTAATATTTTCGAATAGAGAAAACATTTTTGAAAATCGGTTTCAAAACAAAAAACTTATGATTTTTTGAAGGTGTAACTAAAACCATTCCAGTACTCTATGGGCTTCACCAAAACACAATTGCTATATTAGAAACCCTGCATATTTTTGTTGTAGAACTGTTTAATTGAACAATTAAAATCCAAATACTTAATTAAATTTATTTTAGGTTATAGATTTATTTTTAGAAAATTATAAACTTTCTTTTATCTATATGGATACAATTTAATATAATACAATTAGAATTTAAATATATAAAATGATTTGGTTGCTCTATTGAAATCTTCGGGTAAGTATAGTTTCAATTGGTAATCTAAATTCAATTTCTTTTTTTTTTACAGATTTTTCGATTACAATTAATGAATTAAACAATTAGGTATGCCAAAAAAGTGGCCAGTGGAGGCATAAATTAAAATTTAATTAAAAAAGGAGAATAAAGAAATAAAATATTATATGCTTTCATTTTACTTTTATTTATTTTATCTGTTTTCGTCTTTTTCTTATTACTAGAATTTTTAATTATCTACAGGGTATTAAAATTTATTTTGTACTCAATTTCTTGTAATTGGAAGAAACCTATATATAAAAAAATAAATGTAATTAAGTGGGTTAAATAGAACGTGTAGTACACAACAAGAATTAAAATGAACGTTTTCTGAGATAATCTGATTTTTCATTATACCTTAGATGTAATTTGCAAATTATTTTGAATTTATTACCTTTACACGTTGACTTTTGGATAAACTCAATATGTATAAGGTTTTTATATTAAATTAAATATTTACTATTTATTTTCGTGTTCTGTTGTCTACTCAATAGAAAAGCCGTTCGTGATGGATAAAGATACAGAATATGTCTTTAAACACTTATTTACTTAATGTATTTGATTAATTTTATTTTTATTTTAAGCATATAAGTATATAGCATATATATACTATTTTGCTATTTAGAAAAAAAAACAAAATAAAAAATTCTTTTAATTTTTTACCAAAAAAAAAAATTTTTTTTTCTTTGATTAAAAGATTTTAGTTTTCATTTAATTTATTAGAAACTTTATGAAAAGATTGAAAATGTTGCTGAAAAACTTTTAAATAAAATTTTTAAATGTACTAGTTATGTTATATGAGGTATTGAGGATTAACAAAACGCATTTATAATAATACCGTATTTGCGTCATTGCTATAAATTTGGTTATCACTGTAAACAATAAATATGCTTACATCCAACACGCTTGTTAACTCGTCGATGTTTCGGTGACGACTGAAAGAAAGAGCGTATGAATACATATAAGTTAATCTAAGGCACATTTGTTGATACAATTTTTATTTTGTCACAGGCCTGGGGCCTATTTCACTAAGCTACAAGTCTACAATTACAAGTGTTTTTGCCGTATAATTGTAAATTTGTAAATTATTGTGTTTCATAAAAATACAATTACAAGTTTGTAGCTACAAGTGATTTTTACAATTTACAAGTCTACAAGTCATACTTCTACAAGTCTTTTTGTTTCATCAAACTAAATTTTCACTTGTACACTTGTAGAATTGTAGAAAAAAAGCTTAGGGTCGACAGAGACTCTCAAAAAAATTTTACAAGTTACAAGTGAATGATAAATTGAATTAAAATTTGATTTTTAACTATTTTTTAATAAAAATTAGTTCAAATAAACACAAAATCAAAAAATTTTAATATTAATTACCATTAATTTATTTATTTTGTTTATTTTTAATTATTTATTTTTTTATATAAGTGATTATATGTAATAAAAAAAAACTATATCACATTGTTTGCTTATTACAAATTATCGATATTAAAGTACCCATTATTGTAAAACTATTAAAAGTATTCCTATGTTCAAATGCTTACAACGTCAGAACTATTTCTCCGATCTTGTTTATGGAGCACTCATTTGCTTTGCTATTGTGTTTTCTTTTAAATGGATTCAGATAATTAGAAAAAGTGCACATTGTTAATTCTTTATGTTAAATTTTTCTACATCACCAAAAGCAGTTAGACGTGAAATCAGAAGGAATAACTAAGTAAAACATTAAGAATATGTTGGAGTTGTTAAGAAAATCTCTAACCCTCTTTTAAGAAATTTTAATACATTAATTATTTCTAAAGACAACAATGATACGTTTTTGGCCGAAGAATATTGTGGAGCGTAATTCACTAGTTTTTAAGGTATAAGCTGTCGTGCAAAAGCAGCAATTATCGAGTTCAGTAAAAGAGTCGTTATATAATTGCACTAAAATGTGATTTTCCACTACCTATTTGTGCAAGTAAATGAAACGAAACTTTTAGCCAGCAGAAAGTAGAGACTGCAGTACAAATTTACAAAAATTTTATCTTATTTGACAATTTTAATCTGTCTGTCAGTTAGAAATTCATTGCATTCTGCTGGTCAGGGTGGTCGATCAAAAGTAAACAAACCACTGACCACAAAACGCCATCTAAAGCTTCGCCTGGATTTTGATCGGACGCACTTAAATTGAATTAAATTGGATTATGGAGGATTGGAAGATGGTCCTATTGCCGGACTAAACCAAAATTAAATTAGTTTTCCAGCAATACAATAATTTGAAATTCACCGCCAAAATAACTCAAAAGTTTTTAAATGATAGCGAACTGAAAGTAATATAATGGTCACCAGAATAGCCTGACCTCAATCTGCTTGAGTCCTTCTGAGATGCTTAATTTATCAAAATAACTTTGTAAAAATATTTTATTTTATTTAAAAAATGTGCGAAATATTATTAAAATGTGTTACATTGCATTTTTATAGGATATTTTAGCACTTTGAGTAATAATAAATAAGAATTTAATAATTAATATCCAATATATACAAAAGAACTTGTAATTGTAGAAATTGTAGTTTACAAGTACAAAAATCTACAATTGTTATAAAAATTTTAATGAAACACAATTCATTATCACTTGTAAAAAAAAGACTTGTAATTGTAACTTGTAAACTTGTAGAATTGTAGTTTGGTGAAATAGGCCCCAGGTGTAAATAAAGTTTTAAAATTAAAATAAAAAAATAAAATAAAAATTTAAATCGAAAAGTATCGGTGTTTTAGTTTATAAATGTCGAAACTTTAAACATAAAAGGATATGTATGATCAATTTGAAATATTTCATATTTTTTCCAATTATTATTTTTATTTATGAAAATTTTTTATTTAAAACGATTATGATAATGAATGTTTTTGGTTTAATAAAAAAAAAACATTTTATTTAAATTAAAACTAATAATATTACGTATAAATTAACTAATAAGCAATAAATTAATTTTTCAGCATTATTTGGTTTCACACAATCCAATGAAGCCGTCATTAAATCTGCAAATATAACAAGAAAAAAATATAAAAGGTTAATTAATATTTTAATTTAACTAAAATATTAAAATGCGAAAAGTCATATGAAATAAAAATATTGTTTTACACAGGATGTAAAAAATGTTTCCAAAATTAATAGTTTTTTTGTTTGTTTGTTTTTTTATTATCTAACTTATACAATCTTATGGAATTTTTAGTGATCTCTGCAAAGATTTATTCATAACCGCTTTTTATAAACTTTGAAATGTTTCTACTATTTTCTTCAAAAAACCAATGAGTTTCTTTACAAAGTGTATGAAATTTAATAAAAGTCTTGTAGCATTATTGAGAAAATTTGTGTCTAAAAATGAGAGCATATTAAACAACCCTGTCAAAATAAAATAAATTTTATATCACGACTGCATTAGACTCGTACCATATGTCAAACTTTTAATGTAGAGGAGTACGGATGGTATCGTCTAAACTTAATATGTAACGAACGATACGATATAGAGAGAAAATACGGATGAAAATTTGACAATCGTACGTACGGCTCTCATTTGTTTTTAAATTTTTTTTTATATCTTTGATAATATTTTTACTCTCATTTTTAAAATACAGAGATAATTTCATATGATTTTCATTTTGGTTTTACATAAGACTTGTATTAACATCTAAATTTCCTTTTAGTATGAGCAAATAAGATGTCTGTTTGTATTCTATAAATAAAATTTATTTTAATAAAAATTCATAAATACTTGAGTTGTTAATGCTTGCTTCTATTTATTCTTTTGTACAAATTAAGAAAAAATTGTATATTTCCAATAAAATTGAAAAAAAAAACAAGTATTGCTTGTTTGTGGACAAATAAAATATTTAAAAACAATAAAATACGAAATTATTTTTAGAAACCGTGTTTTGTTATAGGCAAATGAAAAGGCAAATCATTGTAGTGGTAAAGGACTTTCCAGCTTTTTTGTTTATAGTACAAAAAGTTGCTTTTCCATATCTCATGCTCTCAAAACTTTTTACAGTGTACATATAATAATTTTTATTTTATGTCCCCACTTGAGTTTTTTTTATTTTCTTTACTTAATGTTTGTATTTATTTTGCTAAAGCAATAATGGTTTTCCAAAAACCAAAGTGTAGTAAATCAAAAAAAAATAACAATTACCTCCGAAATGATAAAAAAAAACCTTTAAAGTTCTATAAGCTTTCATTGTATAATATTGAAATATTTTCATAATATTGACGGTTTCATTGGTTAAATAAAATAATTTTTAAATAATTTTTAAAACTTAGAAATATGAATTTTTATTTAATGTTTTATTTACTGAAAAGTGTTAATTGAATTCGAGTATAAATAAATAAATTTTATTTTTGTTCTTTGGGTTCATTTTAAATTTAATATTTATAGTGTTTTTAAATTTAATTTGATAGAAAAAAAATTTTGTAGTTTTCCTTTAATTTGGGAAACACTGTGAAGCTTTTACGTTTTTATTTTGTTTATTACAATATGTTATATCTACATATGTATGTATTTATATGTGTAGTGAGATTATTGAAAAATTTTTAAGGCCATTTACTTTAAACTTTTTTATATTTTAGCCTCTTTTTGTGGCTTTATATACGTTAGCATTATAAACTTTGTTTATTTACCAAAAGGCCAGTTCGTTTTTCAGTAAATACTCACAAAATAAAAATATCATGAACAAACATTTCCATTTCATACAGAAATCGCAGTAGGTATTTTATTGTACAAATCCATGGTTTCATTGTGTTACTAAAATGCTACTATACTGCGTATATAGGGTATATCAATAGGGAGTCGTTAACAATCATAATGATGAAATTACGTCCTTTTAATTATTTTCTTTCATTCTTTTTTTACCAAATCACAATAGGTGGATATAGGGTATAAACGTTGTAGGAAATATTGTGTAAAAAAATAATGAAAATGGACAGTACATGGATAACGTATGTTATGAACAAACTCACTCGTAGAACTTTTGTTATACGTCGTGTAGTGCAGGAAGGTAGTATTATTAGGAAAAGAGATGTTTTTGAAAAGATGTTCAAAGAAAAAAACTGCTATTTTCCTCTCTATTGGCAGTAATTGCTCTAGATTAGAAAATTGGGAACAAACGGGAGCCATTGAAACAACTAGCGGTCAGTCGGTTGGGTGGGTTCTTGTTCTCCAAATTCTCTCTTGCCAATAGAGTCTGCGTGCAACATAAAAATATTATTATAGACTCCCTAAGTCCACTAAATAAAAGTTATGGGCCAGAAGTTGATCGCTTATAAATAAAAAGATGTAAAACGAACCCAATTGATCAACTTGTATAACAACCGGAATGACTACAGGGGTCAACCGTATAAAAGAAAACAAACATTCAAAGTAACTAAAATTAAAAGTATGCTTTCCCAGGTGAATTGGAAAGAAATATGCCTCTTTACCCTCCCAACCATGATTCTAGCGGCATGAAATTAAATAATTATGCTAAAATCCCACTTTAACCTACCCTTATATACACCTACATCACCACTAGTAAGAAATATTTAAGATTTCACTCTTCCATTTCAAATTTCATTAAACGTTTATTCAATATACAATATCTTCAAAGAAATACATTTTGCAATTTATTTGCCTTAAAAAAAAACTATCTAATAATATTAATATTAAAATGAATTATAAAGTAGCCTACGTATACGAAAAGTACGGATTGAATATTAGCAAAAATTTATGTAAAAATTATAATGATTTATATGGCAAACAAAAAAAATAGCACAAAAAAAAATTAAAATTATTCATCGCGTTTGATAAAAAAATTAACAACAAAAAAAATTAGACTTACTGAAACTAACAAAAGTTAATAATACCAGTACTAAGGATACTGTATTTCATTGTTATAATTTTCTCATTAAAATAATTGATCTGAATATACCCATAATAGCGTACAAGAAAGCAAACAAAATAAAATCTCTCTTTACTTTAAATTAAAACGAATTGTATAAAAGAAACATAAATGCAAGTACATATGTAAACTTACATAAAGATATATTTATTTATAAGTATATTAATGTCTATATGGATATACTTTTAGCAACATGTTTAGATACATGCTCAGAGAAAGAATTTAAAAACAAGAGATTTCATTTGCTTTCTTATATTCTATTCTATTTAAAAAAAATTTTGTTTCTTTAATATGTAAGTAAAAAAAATCAAATACCAAAACAATAACAAAAATGTTTCAACTCACTCACCGACTTAAAAATGTTGATAACAGCTGTTGATGAGGCCTCTTCAATCGCTGGTGACTACAATATTAACGTGGTAGGAATGTATATTTATGTATGTAATAAAATGTGATGATCAATAGTATATGGGTATTTCCATAACAAAATTAAATGTTAATGCTAAATGAAATTTAAATAAATTTATTTGAATTTAGTTTATGCATATAATAACTTGAAATAAACTTTATAGTATCATAATTTTCATGAATTTGAGCGCTAAATTAGCAAGATATTTAGATTGTTAGATTATTTAGCATACTATAAAATTTATTTTAAGTGTTATTTTTTTTCTTTGTTATAGAAATTTTTCTATTAAAAAACAAAAAATATTTTTTTCTTTTACGTGTTCTTACTAGTATTACTTTCAACTTAAAAAAAATATAAATACGATGTCCTTTTTCTTTTATGGACAATTATGACATCCTTTTACAGTTGGATGAAGTACTGGATTGTTGTTTGACCGGCAATAGTAATGATGTTGGTTGGTGTCAGGATAAAAGTGAAACTGAGACTTTTAGGTTGAAATATGGAAATCTAGAGAAGCGGTCTTTCTGGGTTTTCTGTCTATTATTTTTGGCCTGTCTTCTTATTATACCCAAATCTACAATTCCATTGGCCTTCTCCGTTTTCAACTGCCTTCAATTTCTTTTCTACCGTTTAAAACGAATAGCCATCGGCGGTAAGCAATTACTTTCAATTTCTGCTCCAAATTACCATGTGGATGCTGAGGCCTTTATTCCCCAGTTAGAAGGAATATAGAATTTGGTTGTAATTTCTATTTATTATCTCTTTTTATTTTCCCGGTTGCTTAGCTCGTCTAACTGATCCGGTTTGCCCTCCTACGTATTTTTAATATAAACTTTTCTGGGACACCGATAAAGCCAGCAACACACAAAACAATTGCAATCACTTGCACTTCCAAGAAACTGATTAAAAATCGAATTAAGATTACACCAAATTCCTAACTAACAAAAAATTTTTATCAAATGCTAATTCTAGTATAATATGAAATTTACTTTACCTTCTAATATTTGAAGACACCTTCTAATTTTAAGACTTGTAAAAAAAACAAGGCCACACTTGTACAAAATTTCAAAAAGCACACTTTTCAATTAATTCACTTTTCTTTTCGTTTTACTTTTCTCGTTCAACGAGGTTTACTTGTCGCCGGTCTATAACACAATAACCTGACACTTTATAAAACGGGAAAAATATCATATTCTGCCGAATTGCAATATATAAAAAAAATACTACATACATAGGTACATATGTATATAAAATATAAAAGAACTTGCAAAATTAACAACTTCTTTAAAGTTTGTATGCTAAAGAATGTAATACTATTCTCTCTTTCTTTGTTTATCCTCTTTCTTCATTCGTTTCATGACCAATATGTATCTAATAAGATTAAACACAGCTACAAAATTCGCTCTAAGTAGACAAATCAGTTAATTTTAAACTGAATAAAAACATTTAAATCTTATTCTGGTAGAAAATAATATATGTATGTATATAATTATCAAAGCAAGTAAAAACAACATACCACCTATCCACTGAGGAGATTAAAAAGGATCACTCCAATGCATATCAGAAGCAATTTCCTTTTCCCTTAGGTGAAAGACAGTTTCACCACCAACAACAACAAAATCGTAGCCCACAACCAAAATTTATTGTCATCATAATTTGTCCATAAATTCAAAAAATCGGCTGTAAAAATCTCCCTAACAGAATTTGTAGGCAGATATTATTGTAGGTAATGCAGTTCAGAAATATAATATATAACATTTATGTTAATTGATAATAAAATTTTCAATTTATAATTGACTGTTATTTATTCTTTTACTGATAAAATTCGTAAAATCAATTCTTCATAACACAAGGCAGAAAAATATAAGGGTAAATAATAAAAAAAATTTTGGCTCATAATCTTGCACTACAAACCGCATAATACTGGAGCTTTTGACTACAGGATTATGAGGAAAAACAGGATTATGGGCGAAGATCTTTCGCATGATAAGTACCGATATTCTTGCCATTTTCATCTTCTAAAACATAATAATGATGTCCTTTCTTCTCCTTTATTTTTGATCTTAAAAATGTTGGGGCTAGTTTGGCATTAAATTTCCGTCCTAAATTTGATTGAGCAAAGTTTCTCCGGTAAACATATTGGCCTACATTATATTCAATCGGTCTCGCTCTTAAATTATATTGCATCTTACTCTGTTCATATGCTTTAGAAATATTTTTCTGGATATTCTGACGTATAAGTTGTAGTTGATCGTCCCTATCCAATTTTATCTGTGGTTCATTAAGTAAATTTAACTTCCTTAACAACGCAAAAGAACTACCGTGTGTAACCATTTCCTGACCAAAAGTAGCGTAATAGGGGGACGTTTGTATGGCCTGGTGAAATGAGTTTCTTAATGCACAGCTAATATAACTCAATTTTGTATCCCATAGACTTTGATCACTTTTCAGGTACGCACGTATCCCAGATATAATTGATCTGTTGACCCTCTCTGAGGCATTAGATTGAGGTGAATAAATGGCAGTATACGTGTGCTGAATACCCATAGTGGTCAAAAAGGCGTTAAAATCATTAGCTTTAAATTGAGAACCATTATCGCTTACTAAAGTTTCTGGTACACCATACACATGGAAAATTTGTTTTAAAAGAAAGTCTTGAATTACAGAGGACGTAAACTTTTTCAAAGGACACAACCAGTGAAATTTGGTAAGATGATCAAGGACTATTAATATACCGATATTACCCTGTTTACTTCTTGGATATGGTCCTAAAATGTCGACATAAAGTCTCTGAAAAGGCCTACAAGTTACAATTTGATCACCCATATTAGGTCTTAAAATAGTGTTTGGGGATTTTGTTTCCTTGCAAATCTGACAGGATCCAATATAATTTCTGACGTCACGTACAAGACCGGGCCAATAAAATTTTCTGCGTATTAATTCAAGCGTCTTTGCCATGCCACCGTGTGATGCAATCGGAGAATCATGAAATCGGGAGAGTATAGATTTCCTTAAATTTAGGGGTATCCAAATCTTCCAAGCCTCATTTTCATTGTCCAAATTACCATCATAATGCGAAGTTCTTATATATACAAAATCATCTATAACTTTTATATCCGGATATTTACCAGGGCTTTCACTAACTTTATTCTGCAATGCAATGTAATCATTGTCTTTAAAATGTGGTGAAGACAAGTCAACTTCAGGTTCTAATAGTTCTATTTCAGCAATTTCTTCAAAAGGAATCCTAGATAAAGCATCTGGCACGACATGGTCCTTTCCCTTACGATGACTAATCGAAAATTTGTATCCTTGGAGCTTCCAGACCCATCTTGCCAGCCTTCCCGTCACATCTTGTTGTTTCATCAACCATACTAGCGAAGAATGATCAGTAATAACCTCAAATTCTTGCAGTTCAAGATAGCATCTGAACTTTTTTATTGCCTCTAGCGCCGCCAAGCATTCGCGTTCGGTGACACTATAGTTACGTTGTGCAGAATTCAGCTTTTTTGACATGAAAGCAATAGGTCTTTCATTGCCTTCATCATCAAACTGCACAAGCACAGCACCGATGCCATAGTCACTTGCGTCGCATTGTAAATAAAATTTTCGTGAAAAATCAGGATTTGACAAAACCGGGGCAGATGTAAGTAAATTCTTAATGGATTCAAATGATTCTTGAGCTTCTGGACTCCAACAAAATTTTCGTTTAGTCGATAAGACTTCGGTTATGGGAAATACAATAGACGAAAAGTTAGGCACAAATCTACGATACCAGCCTGCTAAACCTAAGAAACCTCGAACCTGTTTTATATTTTTAGGTGTTGGCCAATTTCGAATAGATTCTACTTTATCAGGATCTGTCTTAATACCACCGTTACCAATGATAAAGCCAAGATAGTTAACCTCAGTTACACAAAATTTTGATTTAGAAATATTTAGAGTTAAGTTAGCCTGCCTAAATTGTTCAGCTATGCGAACTAAAACGGATAAATGTGAAGAAAAATCAGCGGATACTATAATTAAATCATCCAAGTAAGCAAAAACAGAATGTCTCAAATCATTAGGTATTAAGCTGTCCATTAAACGACTCATGGTGGAAGGAGCATTACACAGCCCAAAAGGCATTACAACAAATTGGTATAATGGCCTTCCCGGGACCGTGAAAGCTGTTAAGGGTTTTGCATCATCGGATAAGCCTATTTGCCAATAAGCGTCTTTCAAATCTAATTTTGAAATAATATTAGCTTTAGGCAAGCGTGAAAAGATTCCTTCGATGTTGGGTAGGGGATACGCATCTTTCCTGGTGGCTTCATTCAACTTGCGTGCATCCAAACATAATCTCACTTTATTGGGTTTCACTACGAGTCTCATAGGAGAGCTCCAAGCTGAAGTGGATGGTTCAATAACACCTAACGCTAGCATACGGTCTATTTCCTGAAACATAAGTTTCTCTACTGCTGGTGAAACAGGATAAAACCGCTGCTTAATTGGTTTGGTGTCGCCAACATCAATCGAATGGGTAATTAAACTAGTACGACCTAATCCTTGTTTCTCAAAATTTGGAAAGAGATCAATTATTGCTGTCAGTTGTTGTCGTTGCGCTTGAGTTAATGGATAATTATTTACTGAATCTGAAGTTAAATTAACTTCCGACAATAACGAGTTACTATTGCATAAATCCGGCGGGATATTCGGACAATCAATTATAGACGAACAAACTACATTGTTAAAAATTTCTGGGGCTAATTCAAAATTTTTCCAAAAATCTAAGCCTAATATCAACCTTTGAGATATCGAAGGTACTACTAAAATTTTCAAATTTTTAACTTTATCTCTAAAAGAAACATCTACATTCAAGTAACCAAGTACCTTTTGTACGCTACCATCGGCAGTTTTGACAAAAGACTTAATGGGTGAAAATTCTGAAAACTGTTTAAAATCAAATTTTGCCAAATCGGATCCTATACAAGAGACATTGGCTCCTGTATCTAATAAACCAAATTCCGAAAAGGATAAAAATTTCACAGGTGCATAATATCGTCTATCGGTAGAATTGTTTATAATAGAAGATAACATGTATTTAGAATTAAGTTTACGACTTTTAAAATACAAACGAAACCTCAATGTTGAACGCTTTGGTTTACGTTTTATTTTCAATGTAATTGCATTAACTTCGAAAATAGCTTTCCGCTTTTCTAAATATTTTTGTAAGCGAATATGATAAGGGACTATTTGGTGAACAAAATTGTTAGTATTATTATTATTATTATTGGTATTCTCAATTGTTACTTCTTCGTTTTGTAAAATTTTACTTTTATCATCAATATTTATAGGGGTACTTTTTGTATTAATAACATTAGCTGCTGCTAAAATTTTTGCGTTTCGTTCGGGGCTTTCTGGTTTTTTGAAAAGGTAGTTTTTCTATTAGCGCACATGGGGCATTGTGGTTTATAAGTATTTTTCTTACCACACCCATAACAAAATACATTACGATTTTCTAAGCAGTCCTCCCAGTGATGACCTGGTTGATCACAATTCCAACACTTAAAAATTGGTGTAGCCTGCTGAATTGCATCAACGGATACTTCGGAATTAACATCATTCAAAGAGATTTCATGTGAGTTATCTATTTCTGCTATTTGTCTTCTAGCTCCAAAATTCTGATTAAATTTGTTACCCAAATTTCTGCGAAAATAATCAGTATCCATCAAGTTCTCTCGCATTTGCACTAATTTTCTTAGATGGGCTATAGAATATATTGGGATATAAAGTAGCTCATGACGAATTTCTGGACGCAGATTTCGTGTTAAAATCTCTACTAATTCAGACTCGGGAATTGGTTTAGACAGTTTGTCTAACATGCCACAAATAGATTCATAAAAGGACTCAAAATTCTCGTGGAGTTTCATTTTACGATTTCTTATTTCCTCCTGAATATCAAAACTCGATTTAAATTCTTTATATTGGTATTTGAGAGCTTCACAGAAGTCTTTCCAGTCTACAGTATCAACCTGTTTGTGGTAGCGCCAATACCAATCACGCGCCTTACCAGACAACAAAATATGAAGATTTTTGCATATTACCGTGAAATCATTATTGAAATTTTCTCTAGTTAGACTTCTTACGCGATATAAAAATTCATCAACACTGATGCCATTACTCGAACCATCAAATTTAAGATTCCAGTTTTGAATGATAGAAGTTATTTTATCAGAACGAATGGCTAAGCCTTCATCAAAAGATGAGTTATTAGAATTTTGGTAATATGGAGTTCTTATCTGTGCATGAGGAATATTCTGAGAGCTAATTGGTGGACATGAGGGTAAGTATTGCGGGTTTTGTGCATTCAAAGAGTTCGGGGAAGATTGTATTAAGTTGAAATTTTGTAACATACGAGTTACCGTACTTTCAATTATATTACTTAGAAAATTAGGATCAAAATTAGGTTGGACATTATCTGAATTATTTCTAGGAGCAGTGACGTGTCGATTTATCTGAGGAGAGTTGTTGATGTTATTATTTGAAATGATTCGATCTCGTTGGGGAGTGATTAATTCTTCTGAAACCACATTAGAGACTAAAGATTGGTTTCCTAAATCCACTAAAGGTTGCGGTTCGTTGAACAAATTCTTTACATGATTTCTGGTGTTATACTGTTTCGCCATAGCACCTCGGGGTTTATTTCGACTTGTATTTTTAGATTTCTCTTGAATTTGCGGATAGTCCTTTATATTAAACTTCTTAAGATCTGATAATAAGCAAGGGCGCTTGCAGCTAGGACATTCAGACGATTTTGCTAAAGATTCTTCAATACAATTACGATGAAATGCATGATTACATTCGGAAATCAACAAACAATCTTGTCCTTCAGACAATTTTTCCTTACAAACGTAACAAAATTGGTCATTACAAACTATTGAAGCCAAAGCTTGAGATGGTGGAGGAGATCTTCCCATCATAATGAAAACAACTAAATACAATATTAACACTATAAAACTAACAAAAAGATAAACTATAAATTTAAAGCAAAAAAATTTAATATCAGTCAATAATAATGTACATAAAAAAATTCAAAAAAATTTGCCAAAATAAAAAAAAAATTTTCTTTTACACTCAAAAAGAAATTTTCGTGATTTTTAAGATTTCGAATTTAGAAGTGTTTGCACATTTATAATAATATATTATAATAATTTAAAAAAAAAACAAAAATGTTATTATGCTCGCACAAAAGATAGAAAAACAGTAGCGGTTATAATGTGTATAAAAGAAATAATATTCTAGTTCAAGATTTAATTTCTTACTTTTGGGTGATGTGGTTAATAAGGGTAGTATAAAAAAAGAAAAACTTTGAAATTTTCAAATACGATTGACCAGAAAAAAAAAGATCGGGCTATCGAGTTTATAAAGTTACTACTCTACCAACTTAGAGAAAAACACATCGATATGCAACAAGTATTATCTTCATAAAGTAACTTATTTAGGCGGACAATGAATCGCAGGGCAATAACATTGTAGATCCTAGCAAAAATAAGGATATCGGGAAAGCAGTTTTACTTTAGTTGCCAGAATAACACCTTTATGAACTTCTACAGAAATTATTTACCATATATAGATGTCTATATGTTGACAAAAGGATTAATAGTTGGTTACGGGTCGACTTATCCGAACTTAACACCCTCAGATAATCGAAAATCCTCATAACACTACAAATTATTTGACAAAGCATACATCAATATATACATAATAACTAACTTCGTAAGTTACTGAAAGCTACAAAAACAAAATTTTACAATAATAAAATGAGGTAGAGCGACGAAAGTTAAATACAATTGCTTTTGGCAATGTACATTAAACTCTTTCGGGCCATTTTATGTGATGAACAACCCTTTCGTGCCAAATATTCTATGCTATGAATAACACTTTCGTGCCAAATATTTCATGTTATATTTAACTCTCTCGGCCAAATATTCTAAGCTATGTACAATAAACTCTAATGCCATTTTCTGTTATATTCAACTTCCTCGGCCTTTGTTTTATGTCATAGTTAACTTTGTCAGCATTTGTTTTATGTCATATTCAACTCTGTCGGCCCCACGTTGGGCGCCAAATATTTTATGTTATGTACAAACTCACTCGTAGAACTTTTGTTATACGTCGTGTAGTGCAGGAAGGTAGTATTATTAGGAAAAGAGATGTTTTTGAAAAGATGTTCAAAGAAAAAACTGCTATTTTCCTCTCTATTGGCAGTAATTGCTCTAGATTAGAAAATTGGGAACAAACGGGAGCCATTGAAACAACTAGCGGTCAGTCGGTTGGGTGGGTTCTTGTTCTCCAAATTCTCTCTTGCCAATAGAGTCTGCGTGCAACATAAAAATATTATTATAGACTCCCTAAGTCCACTAAATAAAAGTTATGGGCCAGAAGTTGATCGCTTATAAATAAAAAGATGTAAAACGAACCCAATTGATCAACTTGTATAACAACCGGAATGACTACAGGGGTCAACCGTATAAAAGAAAACAAACATTCAAAGTAACTAAAATTAAAAGTATGCTTTCCCAGGTGAATTGGAAAGAAATATGCCTCTTTACCCTCCCAACCATGATTCTAGCGGCATGAAATTAAATAATTATGCTAAAATCCCACTTTAACCTACCCTTATATACACCTACATCACCACTAGTAAGAAATATTTAAGATTTCACTCTTCCATTTTAAATTTCATTAAACGTTTATTCAATATACAATATCTTCAAAGAAATACATTTTGCAATTTATTTGCCTTAAAAAAAAACTATCTAATAATATTAATATTTAAATGAATTATAAAGTAGCCTACGTATACGAAAAGTACGGATTGAATATTAGCAAAAATTTATGTAAAAATTATAATGATTTATATGGCAAACAAAAAAAATAGCACAAAAAAAAATTAAAATTATTCATCGCGTTTGATAAAAAAATTAACAACAAAAAAAATTAGACTTACTGAAACTAACAAAAGTTAATAATACCAGTACTAAGGATACTGTATTTCATTGTTATAATTTTCTCATTAAAATAATTGATCTGAATATACCCATAATAGCGTACAAGAAAGCAAACAAAATAAAATCTCTCTTTACTTTAAATTAAAACGAATTGTATAAAAGAAACATAAATGCAAGTACATATGTAAACTTACATAAAGATATATTTATTTATAAGTATATTAATGTCTATATGGATATACTTTTAGCAACATGTTTAGATACATGCTCAGAGAAAGAATTTAAAAACAAGAGATTTCATTTGCTTTCTTATATTCTATTCTATTTAAAAAAAATTTTGTTTCTTTAATATGTAAGTAAAAAAAATCAAATACCAAAACAATAACAAAAATGTTTCAACTCACTCACCGACTTAAAAATGTTGATAACAGCTGTTGATGAGGCCTCTTCAATCGCTGGTGACTACAATATTAACGTGGTAGGAATGTATATTTATGTATGTAATAAAATGTGATGATCAATAGTATATGGGTATTTCCATAACAAAATTAAATGTTAATGCTAAATGAAATTTAAATAAATTTATTTGAATTTAGTTTATGCATATAATAACTTGAAATAAACTTTATAGTATCATAATTTTCATGAATTTGAGCGCTAAATTAGCAAGATATTTAGATTGTTAGATTATTTAGCATACTATAAAATTTATTTTAAGTGTTATTTTTTTTCTTTGTTATAGAAATTTTTCTATTAAAAAACAAAAAATATTTTTTTCTTTTACGTGTTCTTACTAGTATTACTTTCAACTTAAAAAAAATATAAATACGATGTCCTTTTTCTTTTATGGACAATTATGACATCCTTTTACAGTTGGATGAAGTACTGGATTGTTGTTTGACCGGCAATAGTAATGATGTTGGTTGGTGTCAGGATAAAAGTGAAACTGAGACTTTTAGGTTGAAATATGGAAATCTAGAGAAGCGGTCTTTCTGGGTTTTCTGTCTATTATTTTTGGCCTGTCTTCTTATTATACCCAAATCTACAATTCCATTGGCCTTCTCCGTTTTCAACTGCCTTCAATTTCTTTTCTACCGTTTAAAACGAATAGCCATCGGCGGTAAGCAATTACTTTCAATTTCTGCTCCAAATTACCATGTGGATGCTGAGGCCTTTATTCCCCAGTTAGAAGGAATATAGAATTTGGTTGTAATTTCTATTTATTATCTCTTTTTATTTTCCCGGTTGCTTAGCTCGTCTAACTGATCCGGTTTGCCCTCCTACGTATTTTTAATATAAACTTTTCTGGGACACCGATAAAGCCAGCAACACACAAAACAATTGCAATCACTTGCACTTCCAAGAAACTGATTAAAAATCGAATTAAGATTACACCAAATTCCTAACTAACAAAAAATTTTTATCAAATGCTAATTCTAGTATAATATGAAATTTACTTTACCTTCTAATATTTGAAGACACCTTCTAATTTTAAGACTTGTAAAAAAAACAAGGCCACACTTGTACAAAATTTCAAAAAGCACACTTTTCAATTAATTCACTTTTCTTTTCGTTTTACTTTTCTCGTTCAACGAGGTTTACTTGTCGCCGGTCTATAACACAATAACCTGACACTTTATAAAACGGGAAAAATATCATATTCTGCCGAATTGCAATATATAAAAAAAATACTACATACATAGGTACATATGTATATAAAATATAAAAGAACTTGCAAAATTAACAACTTCTTTAAAGTTTGTATGCTAAAGAATGTAATACTATTCTCTCTTTCTTTGTTTATCCTCTTTCTTCATTCGTTTCATGACCAATATGTATCTAATAAGATTAAACACAGCTACAAAATTCGCTCTAAGTAGACAAATCAGTTAATTTTAAACTGAATAAAAACATTTAAATCTTATTCTGGTAGAAAATAATATATGTATGTATATAATTATCAAAGCAAGTAAAAACAACATACCACCTATCCACTGAGGAGATTAAAAAGGATCACTCCAATGCATATCAGAAGCAATTTCCTTTTCCCTTAGGTGAAAGACAGTTTCACCACCAACAACAACAAAATCGTAGCCCACAACCAAAATTTATTGTCATCATAATTTGTCCATAAATTCAAAAAATCGGCTGTAAAAATCTCCCTAACAGAATTTGTAGGCAGATATTATTGTAGGTAATGCAGTTCAGAAATATAATATATAACATTTATGTTAATTGATAATAAAATTTTCAATTTATAATTGACTGTTATTTATTCTTTTACTGATAAAATTCGTAAAATCAATTCTTCATAACACAAGGCAGAAAAATATAAGGGTAAATAATAAAAAAAATTTTGGCTCATAATCTTGCACTACACGTAATGAAAAAACAAAACCATGTAAAAACAATACCAGATGTATAAAGTAAAAAAATAAAAATGTTTTAGGGTTACGGCTAAGCTTCTCGCAGCACCCATGTTGTGTATGTCATTTTTATCCATGAGTACCAGGATCTAGAGTTTTGATTGTTATCTCCAAACGACAGTCTTGGAAAGTTTGTTCTTAGCTATCACTTACTTTCAGAGCATTTGCCAGAGGACTGCTGAGAGGTAGTCGCCGAAAGAAATATGGCGTTAATGGCGTCTTGAATATGGGACTTAAGTCATTCAATAGTTCTTGATTTGTCGGCATAAACAACTGAACATGACCTCTTCTAGAAGGAATGCTTTCACCACCGTTGTTTTGTTGATTATTTATAGAAAAAAAAAATCTGTCATTAGGGCTTAAAACTAACCTTGTTCACTGCAACGGTAGATTTTAGCTCATATTGAAAGAAATAAGGACCACTGATAGTGTTAACGTTTAAACTCAATTAAACAGTCAATTTCAATGAATACAATTATGATTTTTATTGCTAAATGATCTGAAAATCCGATTTCGAATACAGAGTAACTTTCTTCGTTTAATAATTTTGTTTCTTCAGAACACTTATTTTATATCAGAACTAAATTCTATTTATAATCTTCTTTTTGAAATGATTTTTCAATTAAAGAACAAACTTATTTTTATTTAAATTAAGATTAGAGATGATAGCCACATCTTTGAGGTTCACAACAAGATTCAAAATGAAACTCGATGGTTCGCTCTCAAAATTTATTATGTCAAATCTCTTTGTTTCAAATAAGATCCGACCGCAAACCGCGAATATGACAGCGAACGTCGATTATTGCTCTTCTTGTGAACATGGTATAAAAAAGAACAAATTTCGCGCACGGATTGTTTTTTTAAATAAGTAAAATATCACAATATGGAAGCGCTGTTATGACTTTAATTGTAACTTTACTGAGTTTGACTGAAATGCCAACAAAATTTGGCATTCTTAGCTATCAAATCTTAGTTATTGATATCGCTAATTCTCATACAGTGCAAACAACACACCTTTAAATTAATTAAAATGTCAATTTTATATATGAGATCCAGTGTTGATACATACTCTATAGTCAATGATGTGGAAAATCGTATAAACTCTATGTTTTGTGTCGGGAGTATTGAAAAAAAATTGTTTTTTATTGTTTTAAAGTTTTTAATATTCTTGCATAACCTTCATAGTTCGGACTTTTCCCACACCGGTTAAACAAGCAGTCACCTATTCATGCTAATAAATGCTAACAACAGTCATGTCTTGTTTTTGTTGCTGCTACTGCTCTTCCTGTTTTTGTCCAAAGTTGTTCGCTTTTTTTTTTTTTTGTAGCGCGTACTTTTAGTTTGCGAATACGGGATTTATTTTTCGTTTAGTTTTGAATTTTTGTATTTTTTTAAAGGGTATTTACTGTTGGTTTTTTTTTTTTTTGTAGTTTGTCGTGCAACTTATTTTTTTATTTTGTTCATTTGTAAGAGGGTGTACTTTAGGTTCGTTTAATGTGGGTCAAGTATTTGCAAAAATATTCCAAGTGAAACAGTAGAAATATAACGTTAACATTGCCAGCGGTCTAAGGATAAAATCATATTTAAACAAAAAAAAAAAAAATTTACGAGTACGTTTACGTTTAATAATTACAAACTCTCATTTTCTCATTCACTTTTGTGAATAAGTATTTTAAGGAATGCTGCTGCGTTTTTATTTCTGTTTATTTTATATAAAATATAAGTATGTATATACTTTTATGTATAATCAGTGACCGTTATTAGGAAATGAATAAGTAAAATGAGGGTAAAATTTTATTGAATTTTGAAGGACAAGAGTAACAACAGTTTAATTCGTAAAATATATATCGTAACATTTTGTGTTTTGTTTATTTGTTTACTTATTTGCTTCTCGAAAGGACGAAATAACAAATTGTGATATTTTCTTTGTAGTGTCGGAAGTTTGAGAAGGAAATTACTACTAATTGTGGTTTGAGTGATCAGTATTTATTAATGAAAATATTGTCAAGATAAGAGATATAGTAAAAAGTACTACTAAAAAAAAAAATTAATAAAAAAGAAAAAACTGACAATACCAAATAATTTGTTAAGAACAATAAAGAAATATTGAGTCTAACTGAGGTTATAAAACAAATTTTGAACTGAGTTGATTCTTACACTACAAAACTTAAAATAAAGAAATTTTTTAATGACTCTGATCCCATTGTATCTGATCTTCTTTTAGAGAATATTAATATTTAGACACTTATAGGTACATACAGTAAAATTCGTTTTGTCCAAATAAGTTTGGACAATAAATTTTATATTTATTTATCATCATCAGACCACTGTGCAAGTAATCGATCGTTACTCTCCACAAAATAATATCATTTTTCCCTATTCCTTTGTTTATAATATCAATTCTGGCACAGTTTGTGTTTAACTATCGTGACAGCAGCAGTCAATAATTAATCCGCAATTTGAATTTTTTTTTGTTATTGTATTCTTTAATCACTACGTACATTTTAAGATTTATTTTAACTTTGAATATGTTTCTTTTTTTTTGAAAATTTATATTAATTTTAAATTTATGTAGTCTCTAAAGAATAACTTTAAGAATATCCCACTTTTAATCACTCATCTCAGATAGATTTAGTACTTGGTAACGATTATGAACACTCCTTTAACATCGATGGGATTAAGAAAAATATTTGTGGTCTGGCCTCCGCTTATAACACCATCTTTGGATGGGTTCTCAGTGGTCCTATAAATACTCAATCTTGTCAGACATTCACCACTTCAGTCGTTCCAAAAGATACCCCTGATCTTAATAATCTCTTGAAAAAATTCTGGGAGCAAGAGGAAATATCTGTAATTCATCAAAAATCACAAGAGGAAGAATTTTGTGAAGAATTTTATAAACAGACAACAACACGAAATGAAAATGGAAGATATATGGTAAGACTACCATTCAAAGCTGAACATCCTGATAAAGTCTTCTTGGGGTCATCTAGATTTATAGCCCTGGCCCAGTACTCGAGCATGGAAAAAACACTTGCTAAGAATCCCATTCTACATGACGAGTACCGGGAAATTCTCAATGAATACTTAACCCTTGATCACATGGAAGAAACCTCATCATGTGAAATTATATCCAAGGAAAAGTATGGCTCATTTTATTTACCGCATCATGCAGTCATTCGCCCAGATCATAAAACGACGAAAGTTAGAATCGTTTTTAATGCCTCTCGAAAATCTAAGTCGAAATATTCTCTTAATGATATTCTCTACACGGGCCCAACTCTACAAAATGACTTAATGACAATAATACTCAATTGGAGGAAGTACAAATACGTTTTCAGCGGCGATATACAGAAAATGTATCGTCAAATACAGGTTCATCCAGCAGACAGACCATTTCAAAGAATATTATTTCAACCAAGTAGCGATGGCCCAATTAAAGATTATCAATTGAAAACGGTCACTTTTGGTGTAAACTGCGCTCCATACCTCGCAATTAGAACTCTAATGCAGCTCGCATCGGATTCAGAAAAGGAATATCCCCGTGCATCTGAAATTCTGCGTAACGAAACCTACGTGGATGACATCCTCTCAGGCGGTCACACATTAGAAGAAACAGAATCTGCTCAAACTCAAACAATTAAAGCACTCAAATCAGCTGGGTTTCCTCTGAAAAAGATTACAGCTAATAACTCAAAATTGCTCTCTCATATTAAAAAGGATGACTTGTATGACTCTGAATTTTTGCGCTTTTATGATACAAGTTCTACTAAAACTCTAGGCATCAAGTGGAACGCGCTAAAAGACTCGTTTACGTATAACTTTTCTCCGATAGAAAAATTCACAAAGATTACAAAGCGTCAAATATTATCAACAATTGCTAAACTGTTTGATCCCGCCGGGTGGCTAGCACCGATAGTCATAAGGGCAAAATCTCTAATGCAAAATCTATGGCTCGAGGGTCTGGATTGGGATGATGAGGTGTCGTTAGACACTATTACAAAATGGAATAATCTCGTCCAAGATCTATGCGGTATTGGAGAAATTTGCTTACCCCGATGGATAAACTATACGCCCGAGGGAACAATACAACTTCATGGATTTTCAGACGCCTCTCAGTCAGCATACTGCGCTGCAGTTTATATTCGATGTCAGGACGGGAACAAAACCTTCTCAAATTTATTAGTCGCGAAAAGTAAAGTTGCTCCCATACAAACTGTATCTCTCCCTCGACTTGAACTAAACGGTGCAGTTTTGTTAGCCAATCTAGTAAACCACATAAGATCATCTTTGAAACTGGAGACAGATGACATATTTCTCTGGACTGATTCATCCATAACACTCGGTTGGCTCTCGAAAACCCCCTCTTCATGGGAAACATATCGTCGTCCCGAAGTTATCTGGACGTATATCACAAAATCAAAAAAAATGAGTTACGACCATTTTTGAGGCTTAAATTATTAGATCTTTCGATGTGTTCAATCGCCAGGACTTTATCTCTTAAATTTTCGGAGATATTTAAGGGCCATTTTGCCGTATATCCACGTTTGGTAAAAAAATTTTATGTTATAATGACGTACGCGCCACTTTCGTGGATATACGGCAAAAAATGTATGAAATTTTTCAAATAAAAAAATTTTGCGTTATCTTGACGTACGTACATAAATGAATATATTTAAAAGATTTTTCATAAGAAAAAAAGATAAAACGTTATAAGAAATCATAAAGAATAGATTTCTTTAACTTCACTTTATTGCTGTTACATTAAAATTAAAGTTCTAAATTAATAAAAAACTAATTTTCATTTTTTAGAGGTACATATCTGTGGACATTTGACAAAACGTCTTCTTTCAAAATCAACAACTTTTCAGTAGCGCAAAAAAACAGTTAAAAAGGCTAATACAAGTTATTGCTTAGAAAATTAATGAAATTTTGAACTTGGATATTATACACAAATACTTAACGAAGATTATGCGACCTTTTTTCCCCTCTAGAAGCAATAGTTTTCTATAAAACGACAAAAAATTAATTTAAGACCTTTTGTTAAATTTTTTTTGTTTAAATTTTAAAGAAAAAAAATAGCTTCCACCATACAAGTCGTTTTGTCAAAATTTTTTTGATTAAATTTGAAAATTATTTTAATCGCTTAAGTCAAGACAAGTTGTTTCGTTAAAATGGAATATGAAAAAAAGGTTGAAAGAAGTTGATCTGGAAAATATATTTGGGTTCTACTTTTCCCTTCAATATGCAGATATTTAAAAAATAATAATAAAAATGAAATACAATTTTTTATAGACATTCAATTTTTTAAATTATTCTTAATTCTCTGAAAGAAGTCGTTTTGTCAAAATGAAATTGGGGGAAAGTCTGAAAGAGGTCGATAAGTCAACTGCATATCTTGCCTTCCAAAGGTCGTAGAAATACGGGGATTAGAGCAAAAGAAGGACAAGGAAATTCTATATTTACTATAAAAATCTTGGAAAATTGTCTTATTTCGAGAGAAGATGTTTTTTCAAAATTCCACAGATATGTATGTATATAAAATAAATTTTAATTCAAAATTTATTTCATAAAACTTTTATGAATCAAAAGTATGTTTTTTAAATACACCATAGATAATTCTAGAATCAGTATCTTAAAATATGTTATAACTTATGTAAATAGTTTTGAATAAAACTGAACATCATTGTATAGAAGATATGGGAAAAGGCTTTTAATATCATTTTTTTTATATTCAGAAATATTTATTTTTGAACATATACTGAGTTCCTTTTCAAACATTTCTTCTGATTTTGAAAAAACTCCTTTTCTCGCTTGTTTTTTTAAATTTGATGACTGAAATTCATCTTTACTTACAGATGCTTTATAGGATAAAGAAAATAAATTAAATTTATTATACTTAATTGCTTTAATTTTAGTTAATGAAAATTTTGTTAATGCGCAATAACTGAATAAATTTTGAAATCTGTAGGTAACATTTCAATAATATTCAATTTAAACTTTTTGGAGTGGTAATTTTTTAATTTTATAATTAAATCTAAAGGACTGTGAATTTCTTTTAATTTTAGAAATCGATCTATTGCACTGTGGACAGAGTCAATTTCTTAAATTTGGGAATGTCCCGGCTCTGAAAATTTATGAGTAATTGTTTTTAGATTATTATTTTTATATAAAATGCCAAAACTAGCAAACAAAAATATTTTATTTTTATTTTTTGGCACACAAGAGTCGCTCCAAAGAATGATATTCTCAATATGATTAAAATCCTTCAATATATTTTCCAAAATTTTTATTATGGAACTATCGATATCATTACCAGAGCGACCATTCTGTGCTTCGTTCCAAATGGCGCAGTAAGTAACATTTTTTTCGTTAGGATTCTGAGTACATACTCGTACTGTTGCTGTTATATTAAACACTGAAAGCTTTCTTTTATAATAAAATATGGATGAAATTCCTTTAGGCGGATTAAAAGTGCTTTGTTAATCGTAATTTATTTATTTAGTACTGTAGTAATAAATACTAAAAGTAAGAATTTTGCTTACTTAAGTATGTCTCATATACGTCAAGATAATATCAGACAAAAAACAATCCAAAATTTCTATCGGTGTTATTTTGACGTATGTGCCAAAAATAAAGAAAATGTTCCCAAAAAGTGGCTTATACGGCAAAATGTTATTCTTTGTTTGGAGTTAAAAATGTTTAAAACTTAAAAAATTTTCCCCATGACTTAAGAATTTTTTGTACTATTCGATAAAGAATTATTAGCACTACATCTGATAAAAATTTTGAGTCACCTTTTTCGACTAAATTTTTTTCTATAAACTGATAAAACTTTAAATTCAATTTCCCAAAAAAATATTTTTTGGAGTTACGTCAAGATAACTTCGGGACGACGATATGTTGCAAATAGAATTTCTCGTATTCACAGCCTAGTACCCTGTGCCAGATGGAGGTATGTACCCACTAAGGACAATCCTGCAGATCTTGGAACTCGTGGCTGCAGCCCATACGACCTTGCAAAGAATACCCTTTGGTGGCATGGTCCCTCGTGGATAATTAAATCCCCGTCAGACTGGCCTCAGAAAAATCCCCTAGTTTCAAGTACAATTCCAAAAGAAAACATTTCTCTTCACATTCAAATAGAAATAGTAGATATCCTCAACGACTTTTCTTCTTATAAAAGGGCCTTGCGCGTTATATGCTACAAACAAAGTGATAATATTTCTCAGCATAAGAATTATGACCTAACTCAGAATGAGCTAAAATTTGTAAAAGCTCGACTTATAATTTTGGCTCAGAGAGTTTTTTATCCCGAGGAATACGACACTTTATCGAACTCCAAACCACTTCCTAATAAGAGCTCTTTGAAAACCCTTAATCCATTTATAGATTCAACATCAATTATGCGTGTTAATGGTAGATTATCTCAATCAAGTCTTCCCTTTAGTGAACGTTATCCCATAATACTACCTGGCAACTCAAGATTCTGTCATTTGTATCTTTCTCATCTCCATATCTTCCTTGCTCATGCAGATTGCAGTTTAATGGTGCATGCAGTTTATGGCTCAGACAGAATTCTACATCTCAAAACTTAAACCGAGAATAAAGAAAATAATTCGACACTGCAAGACATGTTTAATATATAAGCAGCAACCCAGTCATCAAATTATGGCCCCCTTACCACCCGAGAGATGCAACCTTTCTCTGCCTTTTCAAATAACTGGTATCGACTTTGCAGGGCCATTTGAATTAAAATCATCTTCTTTGCGTAATTCACCCTACATTAAAGGATATGTCAGTGTATTCGTGTGCTTCAGCACTAAAGCGATACACTTAGAGCCCTGCACTGACCTTTCCTCAGCGGCCTTTCAGGCCACCTTTGCTCGTTTTGTTGGGAGGCGAGGTCTACTCCAAAGGGTAGTAACCGACAATGGCAGAAACTTCCTTGGAGCCAGTAGAGCATTAGAAGAAGAATTTTCTCGATTTTTGTCAAAAGGTGCAAAGGACATTTCTCAGAAATATTTAGTCCATGGATTTGAATGGAAATTCATTCCCCCACACGCTCCTCACATGGGCGGCTTATGGGAAGCGGCAGTGAAGAGTTTTAAATACCATTTCAAGAGAATTGTTGGTGCTCAAAAATTCACCTTTGAAGAGTTCGCTACAATTTTAGCTCGTATTGAAAGTGTATTGAACTCACGACCAATTTCAGCAATCTCCGACGACCCCAACGACTTGTCTGCTTTAACTCCAGGTCACTTTCTCAGAGGAGCTCCATTACTTTCTTTTCCAGAGCAAGAATTCCAGAAGATGTCTATCACTAACAGATGGGAAAAACTGAAAGCTATTCATTATCAATTTTCTTTACGCTGGAAACATGACTACCTCAAATCACTACACAAGCGCTATAAGTGGAAGGATGAAATTCCAAATTTAAGTCCTGGGGATCTCGTAGTTGTTGTCGATGATTTAATGCCACCTCATGAGTGGCGTTTAGGAAGAATCGAGACGACTTTCCCAGGCCCAGATGGAAAGGTGCGAACGGCAGATGTTCGAATATCCACTGGTATTATTACTCGTCCTATTGTAAAATTGTGTCTCTTACCCATTTTGAAAGACACTTCTTAGCAATTATAATTTATTATGATTTCTCTATGCTCTCGACAATTTACTTTTACATTTATATATAATTCTTTTCACACCTACACTCACAACTGCAAAGCCCCACTTCCTTTCTCATATTAATTAATATCCCTTACTCCACATCCATATATTCTAATAATATAAATTTTTATTCCTAGGAGTCCTCAAAGGTGCCAGAACTGTTCAAAAAGGGGTTCTCAGTACAAGAACACAACCTCCAACCGACGGGACAAGAAGTTATATAAGTGCGCTCTCTGTAAAACCACGCACGCTCTCCGCTTTTGCAGAAGGTTTTTAAAAATGACTATCGAAAGAAGAGAATATGTTGTCAAGAAGTACGGGTATTGTGTGAACTGCTTAGCTAAGAGTCACAAATTGAGTGGATGCACCTCTATGGCCACATGCCGAAAGTGTGATTATTTTCACCATACCCTACTGCATCATGAACGTCCACATTATTGCCGATCTATAGGCATTAAAACCGAAGAACTGCGTGAACGACAACGTAGACGAAATAATCCCGAGAAAAAACCTAAATCATCCAATATTATACCATCAACATCAACACAGCAATCAGTAGCCCCTGCCACACCAGACACTAAGGTTATTATGGATGCAATTCGGACTTTGGCGAACGTTCTGTGTGTGTCAAGTCATGAAATTTTGCCTAATGGCAAGGCCGGCGCCATGTCCAAATAAGTTTGGACAATAAATTTTATATTTATTTATCATCATCAGACCACTGTGCAAGTAATCGATCGTTACTCTCCACAAAATAATATCATTTTTCCCTATTCCTTTGTTTATAATATCAATTCTGGCACAGTTTGTGTTTAACTATCGTGACAGCAGCAGTCAATAATTAATCCGCAATTTGAATTTTTTTTTGTACAAGAAAGGATATTCTTAAAGTTATTCTTTAGAGACTACATAAATTTAAAATTAATATAAATTTTCAAAAAAAAAGAAACATATTCAAAGTTAAAATAAATCTTAAAATGTACGTAGTGATTAAAGAATACAATAACAAAAAAAAATGAATTTCTCCTTTTGTATTTAAATATATTCACCTATATACATATGTACATACATCAATAATGAAAAATACTTAATAAGAATAAATACCTATGTATTGATTTGAAACAAATAAGAAATAAAGCAATCTTGAAATTTAAATAAATTGTGTGTGTGCAACCTTTATTAAATCAAAATTAAATAAATTGGTGTCTAACCTCTTACACCAATACACGTTTTTCTTTTAAGCGGAATTTTCTTTTAAAAGGACTTGGAATAAATGCAAAATTATTTCGTTTAAATGAACTTTTAAAATATTATAAAACACCGTTAATAGATAACTAAGATGTATAAAAATGCATTTTTATTGTCCATTTTGTGGTTTTCCTAGCATAAAATGCATTTATACATACTTTTACGACACCTGTCTATGCATTTCCATACAAATTACATGTAGGTCTGCACAGACCTGGTTATGCTGTTTATGACTAAAAATTTGTAAACCCGGATCAACCCGAACCTGGATCCACAATAGCTCTGATTTTTCGCCCAACGTATTTAGAGACAATTGCTCCAGGAAGTCATAGAAGGATTTGTAGCTAACATGAAAAGCAAAAAAGTTATACAGACTTTTATATGCAAAAAGTCTGCACAGACCTGGATATACCTACTAGGCTTAAAAACCAAAAGTAAGTAGATTTGTTTTGCAATTATCCGATTTTTTCATCTAAACCGTGTGCTTTTATCCGAATTCTCCAGTATATAAGAAACTTCATGGCGTATAACTAATATTTATTAGAAACTATAAATAAATCATATGCCAGACTGTATTCACTTGATGTTACTTTGTCTGAGATAATGATACATGATATTATTACGAAGAAATAATTACGAAGAAATAATATCATGTATCATCCTTACATTATTTTAAATTAGTTAATCTTTTTATACTTCTATTTAAGTTTGAACTTAACATTAAAAATTTCTTCTTTCTTTTTGCAAAATATTTAGGTCTGACACTGTATTCATTTTAATCATCCGGCAAAACTCAGCATTTTCAATATTTTTATAACCAATTTTTTTTATTATTATTTTTGATAGTCCATACAGATTGTGCCCTAATATTTAATTAATTTTATCATTTTTCGTCAAACTTTTATTCCTATTCTTCTACAAAATTATTTTTAGTCGAAAATTTCAGGTAATACAGACGTATTATACAAAAAACATTTTCCTTGCTGAATAATTATCAATATTTATATTATTTTATTTCAACAGTAAGAAAATTAATTACTTTCTCTTAACTTTTAAATACTTTCCAATATAATACAACATAAATACCGCTATTGTAAGAATATTATTATAAAAAAAATTTTATATTTTAATCCGCTTATCCTAATGTACCAGAGTAACTTTTTTCAATGCTTTGAAATTGTACATAACAATGGATATTTAAAACACCCATTTCAATATACCTAAGAGTTTTTTTTTTGTCCTTTTTCTAAGAATTGTTAAACTTAAATTTATTTTTTTTTTGTTTTACAAAACGAATGAGAATCTGATTTTGATCCGTTTTTCTACAAGATTAATAGAAAAACCAAAAAAAAAAAACTGTCAAACTGTCTTAAACAAATTAAACATTATTTGAAATATTCTAAGATTTCGTTATAAAAATTCAATATTACGTGAAGACGCTTCTGTAGTAATGCAAACTGAACGATTTCTTGTCTATTATTCGTGATGTTTTTTAAATTTTGTTTTTTACACATATTTTGTTATCCTTGGGATTTCTTTTCAATATACTGAACTTTAACAAAATTTACATAAAATTTTTGTTTAATTTTTTTTAAATAAATGTTTTTTTTTCTAGACTTGTAAATTCACATGCCAAAGTGAAAGGAGAAAAAAAAGACGTGAACAAATTGGGTGCAAATGATGTGCAAAAAACGTGTCTATGACCAAAACCAAAAAGCAGAATAGAATAGTCAATATGTACTTATAGTAGAGTATTTGAGTGTATATTCGAATTTGAAGTTGAACTGAAAAGTAACAACACAATAAGTATAAAAAAACCTAAGGCTAGCCGTCATCATATTTATAGCCATCAACATCATCATCTTCATCGTTAGTTATGCTATCAACAGTAGCAAACAAAATAGAAAGGAACCCTAAAGCATCACAAGCAAGCACACATAAGTAAGGAAACTTTAAGTATAATGCTTTAGGCACAATTGGAGCGAACGAGGTATTTTTCGCGGCGACTATTCGTCGCCAAAAATAAAACTCATTTGTGTATATGGTAATTGGCACAATCAGGGCGACGGCGAAAATTTCGTCAGACGCCGCGAACTCAAATAGATTTATTTCTATTTCATTCGCCGGCGAACGGCGAACAAAACAGTACAAGGTGGCCATATTTTTACAAAATTTATGTGTTTCAGTAAATAAAGTTACTTTTTACTTTAAAAATTGTTCAATTTTCACTTATTAACATTTAAAATGAAAAAACAAAACAAAAATAGCTATAAAAAACCATTTAGTTGAGTTGTTGTTAATGTTTAATTTCTGATGAACTTTTTTCCAGCATATGGTAACACTATCGTATACGAAAACACAAATATTAAACAAATTATTTTTTCGTCGTTATTGTGCCTCATACGACGAATATACGCGGCGATTTTTTACCGGCGACGTCGCCGTGTCTGGCGAAATACGTCGTTCGCTCCAATTGTGCCTAAAGCATAAGAGTGAAAGAGAAAAGGAAACAAAAACATGTCGGTAAACAAATATTGTTCTGTAACTGTATGTGTAAGTGTGTGAGTTTTTGTTTTATGACTTAAAATTTTTAAGTATGCATGTATGTATGTGCTTTCTTTTTTAACGTGTGTTATTGTTTTTGTAACGGTGAATATTATAGTAGACTAACAGATGTGTATGAATAAATCTCTATGTAAGAAACAAAAAAAAATACCTAAAATAATAAGAACAATGACGACATGTAGGGAATAAAAATTAAAGCATGTAAAAAAGTAAAGTTGGTTGTGTTTAATTATTTAACATTCTACATAACAATACAAGCTCAATATTCATAAATGTATGTACATATGCTTTTAAGATTCTAACCGATAATATCGTGGATTTTTTTTTTCAAAGAAATTATACAAATACAAACCATGTCAGATAATGTTAAATACATATAAATCTCATTTACATTTTGTCGACGATCTAAAGATTCAATCAAAATTAATTCATATTCTCTTATTAAAAATGAAAAGTTTTAAATTATGTACACAATTCGACTTGCAGTAGTTTAAGTGCTCTATTCGCCATTTTTTATATCTCGAGTTAATGATACCACTTTAGGTTTTCGTTCCCAAATTTTTCAAGTCTGCAATCCGTTTTCGGATATCTTGTCCAGTTTCGGAGATAAATAGCCGAATATGCTTGCATAAGTCATACAATGTGTGGTAGACGACAACTTCAGTGACATTGTCGCTCAGCCAATGACATTTGTTGGAAAATGTCGGTGACGAACTGTTCTTGTTATGATCTATGCGCCCTGTAGGATAGTCTGTTGTCGTGCACTCATCTTCGAGGATGTCTTTAAGACAGAGCCAACTGGAATATATTTATTAAAAAAAAAAAATAATTACTTACAGATATACTCATATAATGTGTATGTGATTATGTACTCAAATACATACATGTTGCTTAGGCTTGTAAATACTCGTATAACTGTTAGCTCTTTACATTATAAAGCTTTTTAAAATATATAAGTGTACTATTCATGTGTATTTGTATTTGCTAAACTTTTAAATTAATGATTGGATGAATGTGTATATCGTCGCAAGAATTAAAGAACGCTGTAACTGACAAATCATTTAATGTTCACCAGAGCCAAAAAACCTGTATGAAAGTAGATCAAAGGCTGGTATTTTTCATTTCGCAAAAGGCGTAAGTGAATTTATTTTCATCATAGAAATCTGGGACCGGGACCAATCGATGCGTATTTTTTTCTGATAAAAATGATGCAAAAAACGTATTTTCGATTTTTTGTCAGTTACAGCGTTCTTTAATTCTTGCGACGATATGTGCATTTATGTTTATCTCTCTTTAAGTAGTAGCCTTGTAGTTGGTTTGAATTGTGGCTTCTGTGGCTTTTGTATACCAAAAATGTGGTTAAAGCTTTTAAATTTCTACATGAAGAGAGAGACAGAGAGAGACAGGAAACAATGTAATTTTGAAGAAGAGCAGTACAGAATAGGGCCATCAATTTATTTATTTGTAGTTGTAAATGACCCAAAAGAGTGCTTTAAAAATTTTTAAGAAAAAAAGAAAATAAAAAAAAAGATTGCCTTATAATATTAATGAACTGAAAACTGTATTTGAATATTGAAGTTTAAAATTCGTTAAAAATGGCTTTACAAAATAAGCATAAGAAAAAATTGCTATTAAACAAAAGAATTTGTATGCTATTTAAAATTCGTTCCAATTATAATTAAAATTCAAACATTTATGAAAACGAATGCATTTTGTTTGAAAAAGCAATTTTATAAATTAAAACGAAAATAAAACGGTATTATTGATTTTTAAATAAATTTAAATTTTTCATATAAAAATAAAATATGTAGAAATATTCTTTTAAAGATAAATACTTGTCAAAGTGTAAACTACAGTTATTTCAGTTACATTTTTTTCCAAATAAAGAGGTTATTATTCAATGGCATATGTAGATAAGTGTAAGTGTGCTTTAGCGCTTAACTAAATCAGATTTTAGTATAAAAACAACGTGATCTCCATATTAGGAGATGTTCTTAATGAAGTGCTTATTCATTACAAAAACATATAAAATACATGCAAGCAATAAAGAACTTAAGATAACTTCAAGAAAAAAAAAAAAACGAGAAACCAGTATAGTATAAAAAAAATTACTTACCTTCATTTTCACAATAAAAAAAAATTCCCTTTAACAACTACGGCTGCAGTCATACATGTCGACTAATGTCGATACAATGAAATAAGAGGTAAAAACAAAAAAAAAATGTAATTCTGTTTTATCCAAATTATATGATAATTACAAAAACTACAATGATAGTGAGAAAGGGAGAATATGATAGAAACTGTTGTTTGACTTTTCTTCGACATTTATGCGTTTCTGACGAAACAAAATATTTATAAAAATTTTTGTCTGCTGATGATTTTTTTAAACGAAGTTAGAATAGTGTTGGTGTCAAAGCACAAATTTATTTATTCCGCTGTTTAAAAAAATTATATATTTTTCTTATCTAACCCAAAAATTAAAGTTTGAGTTAGAATTTGAATATCCAAGAATCAAACAAAATTTGAAATTTGTCTCATACACAGGCAACCGAGTACGGCTATGAATTTAAATTGTACATTTCCTATGGTATGGAGATCAGACTTGAATCCCAAACAGGTTGTGGCAATAATTTTTTTTATTTTTTTTTTTTTTAATTTTGTTTCATCGTTTTATAATGAATTAGATCAGAAACTAAATTATATTAAAAACTAAGATTATTTTTTGCAATGATTTCTCAATCAAAAAAGAAAACGACACCCGTGAAGTCAGTGTACACAAGCCCAATTAAACTTGTTGTCGACTTCAGCCATGTAGTGTTAACCTAGCTCACGCACTTTTACAAACAATCATCCAATTCTGTCTTATGAATTTCTATAACCATTTCTGGTTTGCATAACTATATTTATTGTCTTGGAGTTACCTATTTTATAATTGTAAACGAAGAAGCAGATTCCCTCTGAGTAGAAATTTGGTCTGTCTCTCATATTCAGTAGTACAATAATTACATTGAAGTTAAACTATAAAGTAGGTGTCCAAAAACTGTAACGCCTGATATTATAACTTAAGTTTTTAATATGGTATTAGACAATCAGTGAGTGAAAGTGTGTGATATACATAATGCGATATTCATTCCAAGTACATTTTTTTTGCATCAACAATTGCAGCTTAAAAATTTTTCTGCGAGTGGGATATCGAATTAGGTAATAGTGGCCCCATAAAGGCATTGGAATTCAAATCCCTCAAGCCCATTTGAAGCGATTTAAGCGAAATAAAATAGATTTTTATGCATTCTTTCATAACTATTAATAAAACATGACTATACACAAGGAACAAACTGAAACAAAACAATAAATGAAAGCTGGTGGAAAAGCACTTAAATCTAAAAAAATTCCTCACTAGCAAATATTTTACATCGAATGAAGATGTATGTCCTACGTTCACATTTTTCTTTTTAAATTTGGGTACTGCCTTTAATATATTATTGTTAAAGATGATGGGTATGCAAAGCTTACTCATCGTTGTAAGTATTTTTATAAAAATAAAACCTTTTTATTATCACTAATGTTTGATAAAGATGATGATTCTAAGTTGATAGCTATATTAGGAAACACTTTGACAATAAGAGCTACAAACCCAATACTTCCCAAGTATATAATCAATATTTAATCTTCTTATTTCTTTACAATATTATATAATGGCGTACTTAAATAGTTTATTAACTTCTGTATTGCCCAATGGTTTACAACAAGCCAATGGGCTGGGATTTCTTTTTCCTTTCTATAGACTTTTTAATGACATTAAAAACTTTAACAATCAAAAGAAAATCCACTTCAATGATATTCCTGGAACAAGTTATTACTTTTTAGACCCATGACATACATACATATATGTATGTACTATTTACAAAATGAAAGCAAGTTACGCAAATAAGAAGGTGGAAAAAAACTTGTAAAAAAAAACAGGCACATAATTGACATTCGCCACAGCATGGATTAGAATGCAAAAAAAAAAAAATATATCTTAACCACATAACAATTTAAAAACGAAACAGTTTAAAAAGAGAATAAATGAAAGGGAAAAAAGGGATACAAAAATGTTTCGCAATAAACTTTATGGTCATAAGACCATAGAAAACCATACATTTATCATCAATAAAGTCAACCAACAAACCAATAGACGAACTACTGATGCAAACATTATCATGATTTTATTAGAAATAGTGGCATAATCACAACAAGCTTCTGCAATTGAGTCAAAGAATTTAATATCTTTCCTGTGGAAAGAAAAAGGAAAAATTCTTTTTGATTTGAACTAAAAACAAAAAATTCCTTTAGATACGACAACTAAAATGACTTTTCAGCGTGTGCTTAAGTTTATTGCTGTGCTGGCCAACAAGGAAATAAAAGAGATTGATTGTATTCGGCTGAATACAAGGTATGAGAATCAGGGTACACAGAATATTAAAATTCAATGATTTTTGGGAATTTATAAATTTTGAATGCTGGGATTTTTATAAATTAGTTCTATAATATTCGGGAGATTTTACACCCGGTGTTACGGGAGAACCCCAGCGCCCAGTTTTCACCAGATTATGAACACCAAATACAAAACACCAGATTTAGATTTAATTCAATTTGTATGTATTTGAATGTATTTGAATGTTAAAATTCCTGATAAGTTTTAAAGTTTACAAATTATGCATATATTCAATATAGTTCATTAAATGTACTTACTTTTCTAGTGTGAAAACAAAGCGCAGTTATTATAATAAAGAACGATTAGAATATTTAATTTAATTAAGTTTTTAAATATAAAATTGCCAAGTCTAGTGTTTAAGACGGCTTGGATTTAGAAATAAGAATGATATTTATCGCGCTAAAAATTAAAAATGTGCGCGTTTTCTTTACTAGAAAGTAATCTATGCTTAAAGTAATCGGTATTTATGTTGGTTAACTAAATGATAAATAAACCGGTATCTTAATTTGTATTAATTTATCGAAGGTGGCGATAACACCCGGTCTGTTAAATTTCTATTAAATATTTGTAATCAATTGTTAAAAGAAATACAGTGGATTTTAAGCATTTTTTATAACTATTACTGAAACACGCAACTACTACTTTAGACCAGAGGCAAAAGATAAAATCAAACAGTGAACTAAAGCTGATAGAAATGGCACACAGTGGGATTTGTTCATACAATGTTTGGCAAAAAATATAAGAAGTGCTCGTAGAATGTTGAAATTTTACTCTGAGCCTCTGGTTAGCTCAATTAAGAAAAATATAAAGTTTCAACAAAATTGGACACGCCCACTACCCATCGCCAAAAGAACCCAAAATTTATTTTTATCCCAAAGTTTTTGAAATTTCCCTCTGAGCCTTTGGTTAGCTCATTTAAGAAAAATATAAAGTTTCATCAAAATTGTCTACGCCCACTACCCAACGCCCATTGTACCCAACATTTATTTTTGGCACAAAGTTTTAGAAGTTTGTCTCTGAGCCTTTGGTTAGCTCAATTAAGAATAATTTAAAGTTTCATCAAAATTGGCCACGCCCACTACCCATAGAACCAAAAATTTATTTTTGGCCCAAAATTTTTGAAATTTGGCACAGAGCTTTTATTACCTCAATTAACGCCCACCAATCACCGCCCATATAACCCATATCATATTTTTTCCAACAACTTTTTGTTTCTTTACCAAAACTAATTAAATTTTAATTTTTTCAATTAAAAATTTCATGAATTTGGAGACAAATTTTATGATTTGATATAAGATTTTATTAATTATTTAAACTTTTTTTCTTTTAATTGATAGTATGGAGTCTTACCTTACATTTTGTTATAGTGGGAGCACCTAGCACGACCGAGCAACCTTTTTTTCTTCCAAGGAAGTTTGCAATCACGGCACATTACAAAACAAATTTTATTCTATCATATCTGTTAAACCACTTGAGCGAACTTCATAATTTTTTAAAAAAATAACTATTTAAATCAGAGCAATAAAACTATCTTCCGTACAAACACTACAGAAGTGAGTAAACAGTTTTCAATATTTTTTACTTTACTTCATTATTTCAAAGACAAATAAACGTTTTTTGGGATACAATTGATGGTTTCTTCATACTGAATTAATTTTCTACAAAACTGCATCATTACATTTTTAAATTTTGTGTGTCGAAAAAACTATTTATTGCAAAAAAGATCCCACTGTGTGGCGTCGTGTAGTGGTTAGAGTGCTCGCTTGCAATACAAAGCAGGAATATGGAAGTGAAGGAATAGGCAGAACTTAGCAATGAGCGTAACATTACCAACAACTTCGCAAAGATACTCACCACTTGAATAAACACGCAATTAACATCAACATATGCTGTTGACCATTTCAAGGGAAAAAGTATAACACCGGACTGTGAGTGATCAACTAAAAGCAAATTGTTGCATTGACATAAGACGCATTATAGAAAAAAAACTCAATATCTCTCAAATTCCAATACAATACACAGCATAAGTAGGGGTGTAAACCCCTGAGTATTGGTCTTAACAAAAAAATAAATTTTTATCAAGACAACACACCATCATACCATCAATTTCAATGAGCCTCTTTATTTAAAAGTGTAAACCTTTAAATTTCCTTAAAGTCTTGTTTTCTAATTCCGCTGTTCTTTAAGCTGTGCAGTGTTATAAAGCCATAGGTAATAAAGTCATATGGCATAATTTCTCAAAGAAGTGGGAAATAAAGCCTTATGGTTTTAATTCCAGATAAGGAATGAAATAATGCCATTATGGTGTTATTGCTCATTTAATTTTTTTATATGATTCAAAATTATTTAATTTTTTTATGTATAAAAAAATTTATAAATTCTTAATAATTAACATTATAGATATATGCCATTCTTGATAATGGCACGACAAATTGGGCACTTTCTCTCTTGATAAGTTACAATATTAACTAAGTACAGTACCATAAAAAGCTTCAAATGTTGGTCATAGCAACGGACAAAAATGTTTTCAATATATTGAAGAACGGCGGTTAAAATGCAATATAGAGCGCACCTGCCGCTAATGACACGGGCCCAACGCGCGCGCCTCGATTTAGCGCGCCGGATACGCAGCTAACAGCGGTTAAAATGCAATATAGAGCGTACCTGTCGCGCATGTCGCGGGCGCCGGTTACGCCGCTTTAGAGCGCACCTGCCGCGCATGTCGCGGGCCCGCCGCGCTCCTCCCCACCTCCTCAGTCATTTGTTTTTCATTGATAATGACAACTCATTCTTTTGGAAATTTGTAACCATGACAACTACAATATTATGGCGTTATTTCCACTTTGGTTACAAAACGTTTATGGTGATATTGCACTTGGGTGGAGGCAACAAAGTCATATGGCCTTATTTCTCAATAGAATGAGAAATAAAGTCATATGGCTTTATTGCCTATGGCCTTATAACACTGCGTCTCTTTAAGCCTATATATAGACGATGGAATTAAAGAACGCTGTAACTGACAAAAAATCGAAAATACGTTTTTTGCATCATTTTTATCAGCAAAAAAATACGCGTCGATTGGTCCAGGTCCCAGATTTCTACGATGAAAACAAATTCACTTACGCCGTCTGCGAAATGAAAAATACCAGTGTATTTGTTCTACATTTATGAAAGTTTTTTGTTCTGGTGAACATTTAAGGTTTTGTCAGTTAAAGTGTTCTTTAATTCCATTGTCGATATGTACTTACATATACATATAGAGAATAAGAAACCATTTACACATTTAAAATTTTTAAACTAATTTTCTATCTACTTATAGATTACGGCTCTGTTTCCTATTGAAATGTACATTTTGTTACAGCGTTTTGTATTTTGTTTTAATTATTTTTTTTTTGTTTAAATTGTAATAATAATTGCGTTTTATTGTTTTGCAAATACATACATGCATCACATACGCTGCATGCAGTAGAAAACAATTTTAACTTTTTAAAACAAAGTCATCTCTTTCGCTTTGGACCAATAAACTAAATCCATATTGTATTTAAAGCACGACAGGGAATGTGACTGCTCAGTATGATGATTTTGAATTGTTAATAAAAATAGAGAAAAAAAAAACAAATCAAAAAATCGACTGCAATAATTTCAAAGTGGAAAACTCTATGCCACTAAAATAGTACATTGTTAATACAAAAGTGAACTATGCAATATAAAAGTAGCGACAACAGCAGGATAGAAATATGCTTAACATATATTTTATAGCTCTTTCTAAAGGTTCAGTGGCAACCTGAGGATGTATAGATAAAAATTATTATAATGGCAACGTAAAGTATTTTAAAATTAAAAAATACAAAGAAAAGGTTGTTATGGTTGAAATATGATGTATGATACCTACATGGGTAATATTATTAGAATGCTTTATTAATTTGATATATGTGTAATATTATTATTGGGGTATTGGAGCTAAATGCTAAATTTAAAAGCATATATATGCTAAAAATAAAAAGTTTAGAGGTAATAGACATTAAGACTTTAAATTAAAATAATCGCTTAAGAATTGTATTCGTAGCCAAAAACTCTTAAAATAAGTTTATACATTTTTAGAGATAGAGTTCTAGCTCGAGAGAGTTACAGAATAAGGCCTCTAAATACACACACAGAACTAAAAAAAATTTGAAATTTTTGAAAAACCGCAAATTTTATTATTTTTAAATTTTCTCGTTCGCTTTGATTTGAACCTGGTTTGATTTTTTGTGCGAGCACTCTAACAACTATACCATGACTCTCCGCTAGACTCTATATACGGCGATATATGCTGCGAAAATATTGGTGTTGTATTTTGTGAATTATATGCGACAGTAGTGACAGTCACATGTAATCTTTTACAGTTTTCTATGCAATAAACCCATTTCATGATTAATTATACGATGTGAACAAATACACATCAAAAAAATACAACAATATTCAGACGTTCCTCCTTCTTATAACATAGTTTTTAACTATAGTACTCGTATATTTTATGCACTGCTATTTAGTTTAAGTATTTGTTTATCGAGAAAAACATAAAAAAATATTTAATACCTTTAAAATGAATAACAAGTTCAAAATTTGCTTTGACATGACAAATAAAAAATGAGCTAGATTATCTAAATAGAAGAGTTTGTGTTTGTGTTTTAGAAGCTTATTCTAATGTATATATAAAAATTTAGGCAAACTAACTAAAATAAAGCGAACAAATCTCCGTTCTACATTTTACCTACTATAAAAACTTAGAGAATTGTTGGACTAATATTTTAAAAAGACAAAAAAAAAAAACAAAAAAGAATTAAAACTCTTGTAATTGAATAATAAGTGCTTACACTACAGGATGCATAAAAAATAGTACCTAATGTTAGGAAATAAATAAGTAGGGGAAATAAAAAAACATCGAATATTAACGGACAAAATTATCTAACAAAAATTTATTTTAGTTTTTGAAAATTTTTCTTTAGACAATTAAATTGCTGTAGGTTGTTAAAAAAATTTTTTTGATAATTTTTTTTTTTTTGTTTTCAATAAAAATCCAAACCCAATATTAGTAAGTTTTGCAGTACATTCACACTCAAGCGCACTTCACTTTTTTCTAAAAGAAACAAATATTTCCATGCAAATGCATTAACTTGACCAAGAGGATATATGAATCTCCAGTTGTTAGGTAATAATGTACTCGTATATATGGATCAACACGTATGTAAATGGCTATTTTCATTTCATTCATTGTAATGCTATTGACAGAAGGATTGCACACAAAAATAACTTAGAAGTGAACATTAGTCAACTAAAATGTATTTAATGAAGTGTACTTATAATTCCTATGCAGTTTTGTGAGCATTTTGTTGAATGAAGTTACAATTTGTGAGTAATTTAATAACAGATAGTTTCACTAGATTGCAATCAAAGGATTTATTGTAATATTTCAACGGAAATAGTTGAGTAGGTATTTTAAGGGGTTTAATTTGCTGCTGAATTGAAATATTGGTTGGGCACAGCATTGTTTTTCTTTTTTGAGTGGAAACATAGTTCTCTGTTGTGGTTTTTTTTTGAGTAAAGTTTAAAAGAAATAAAAAATAGTAAAATTTTACGAGAAGTGGAAGCATTTGTTTCAATAACAAATTAATTTTTGAAAGATTGCTAAACAGTTATGAAAAAGAAAATTAAATCGAATTTTATGGTAATTATAACGTAGCTGAAATGCTTCAAATTTCATTTTTGTACGATAACGATTTAGCCAACGCAAAAAATTGAAAATAATTCCGAGTCAGTAAAAATATTTAAAAATTGTTGTGGCCAATTATATGCATACCTATTAAATAACAGCAGGAACTTTGCAGTTTTAAATTAAAATAACATATAAGTGAGATAGAACTTGTAGCACATTGAAATACTACTCATACATTGGACTTTATTTTTCTATTTCGTAATAAGAAGCCATCTACAAGACTATTCAAATAATTGGGTGTCTTGTTTAATAAATGAATCGAGCAAATAAATGATCCAGATTTAGGTTTAAAAGCTTTATAATAATCGATTTTTGATACTAATCGATTAACGGAATCATTTATATTTTCATTTTAAACTGAAAATAAAACCAGGAATTTTGTTTTTGTTTTAAGTATTTAAGAACATGAAAGAACAAGAGATGAAAAAAAAAAATAAATAAGTAACAGGAAACCAAAAGTATCGTATTTAATATCCTTTATATATACATAACTAACCAAAGTGTTTATGAGGTATGGTTGAAATTCTACGTTTAATTAAAAATCTTACTAATGCCATAAATGTTGAATATAACATCATTGAAATCTCTGCAACAGCTTCTGTAGGTAGAGAGCATCAGAAATGTCCATACATAATAACGTATATGTTATGAACTGTCTGGACCGAAGCTCCATCGGACTATATGTCGTTGTTGTTCAGTTCATCCCATTCAGGCGCCGCTCGCCGTTAACCGTGGTGGCCTAGCCAACACTGTCTCACAGAAATATAAGCTGATGACGACGCTAGCTTCAAATTCACACCAAACAGTAACTTTTCGGAATGCGTTGGGTATTCTTGGACTTCTCATGAATAGGTATCGTCCCGAATTCTGTAGTTTTCTTTTTTCACGTACCTATTCATCCAGATATTAACCTGAAAATAATTTTTGTCGAAAATTTTTTTATGATACCCGAATAGAAAAATTGTTTTGATAAAACAGTTTTACTATTTGCAATTGTTATTGAATGCTAAAATGTACACAGAAAAAACGAGATTGTAAATACAACAAATATTTTTGTATATACAATTAAAATATTATTCAATTTTGCGCTAACAACGGTTTTTGTAAATACAAATACGACAATTGTAAGTTTCCTTAAGAAAAGAAAAAAAAAAAATGCAACGGTACCATGTTTTTTCAATTATTGTGGTTAACAAACTATTTGTTGAAAAGATTACAAGACTTTCAGTAAATGTTTTTGTTACACTATTTTATCAATGTTTTTTTTTAAATTAAATCGTCTTCATTTTCTCCTTTGCTGAGATTTGAACCTGGGCTGTTGTGTGTTGTATGCAAGCGCTCTAACCATTACACCACGTCACTCCTAATTTTTAAAATGTTGTTTTTGTACTAAATATGCGCAACTAACCTTAAGCAAAGAATTCAACAAAAAATTTATTTAATCGTTTTTATTAAAAAGGTATGGTACCGTAATAATTTATTTTATTTTTTTGTCAAAGTTTACTTTGAGAAAAAGAAAAAAATGTAACGGTACCATCTTTTTTCAACAAATGTGGTTAACAATCCAATTGTTGGAAAAATTTCAACACTTTCAATAAATATTTTTGTTAAACTTCTTTATAAATCTCATATGTTTTTGTTGTTTTTTAATAACTAAGTCTTCTTGTTTTTGAAAATATTTCTTAAATAATAACAACAATTTTAATAGGCATAATTTGTTGAAAATAAATCGTAATATTTGTAATATCAAAAAAATATTTGATTGTATTTATAAAACACACATTTAAAATAAAATTTCACATTAACAACTCACTTTGTTGACTGAATTTTGGTGAAATTTTTTTCTGTGTAGGGTGATTTGCCAAAACAGACCGAATAAATGACTATTAATTTGACGGCTGTAAAATTTTGAAACTCCCTGTTGAAATATTCAGTAAAATCTGAATTTGAAGACTTACTTGCTGATTGTAGATACAGGAAAAATCTCGAAAGTAAGGGATGATGAAGAATATCCGATTCTATATTCCCTTTTTAGTTTTTTTAAGCATGTAATTTCCTCAAAAATACTTTATAGTTCTTATTTAATTTTTTTTTTATTTTAAATACTTTTAGCAAAGATAGTAGTTACTCCGTTCGTAAGAATTAGAATAGTGTATTGTAATTTTAATAAAAAAATAGACAGCATAAAATACTTGTTATCTGAAACCTACCATTTAATACCCTAAAATTAATCACCGTTTGTTTTAAATTTAATAATTATTTAGTGATTCAGATTATTATAATTTTCTTCCTTTAAATTAAATCTATTGTCTTTTTCAATAGATTTCTGAAACTGCATTAATTGCAATACTTTTTTAAGACCTTAAAAAATGTATTCTTAGAAAACTGTTTCCATTTTTGTTCTTGATATTCATTAACGCTTCAACGCTGGCTTGGGTTTGAGAAAATTTTTAGTAAAATCTTAATTAAAACTTCAATTTAATTTGCATTGAAGTGTGCATTTAAAACTTTCTTGAGTTGAGAAGTTTTTTTTTCCAAAAAAAAAAAAAAAATAAAATTGTAGTTTAGTTTTTGTCTTACTTAAAAACAAACAAAAAAAATCAAAGTTTTCTCTTCTTTGATTTTTTTTTTTTTTGTTCCTTTTTAATGTAGAACTGTAGTTATTTAGCACAGCGTTGCAGTAGAGTGTGTTGGACTTTCCCTAGGGATATTGCTGTCATTTCTTCAGACTTTGTTTGTAAAGTTCTGTTTTTTTTATTATGTTTGTTCGTTTAAAGTTTTCAATGAGGTAAGTCGGTCATACTGTGATGTCTAAAATAAACTAAGTACTACAGCGTTGTCAATGAAGGCTGATGGTAGAAGTAGAAATATTTAAAGTCAAGTGGTGGCAATTTACAATTTGTATTGTTGACGGCAACTCAAAACGTTGAGTATAACTTTATTGCTTGAATTTATTATGTTTATTTATGTAAAGGGTAATTAGTAATGAGATGTTTTAGGAAATAAATTCTTTAAATTAATTCAGATTGATTTGTGCAGTGCTTTGACAATCGAAAGACATCAGTGAAGGAATTGTACAACAGCTAAACTGAAGAGTGTTTAGATATTCATTATTATCACGAACTATTTAACCCATAAATTTATCTAGAAAACATAAATTGGGATTGTATGTACTCTACATACTTTATCATGTATTAGTCAAAATATTATCAAACACAATACATTTAATCACATTCTCCTTTTCGCTCCTTCATAGTATTTCTTTAATTGTCATATTGTCGTGCGGGAGTTTTTGTGCTCTATCCGTCATTTCATATTTTTTATATATCTCGACTTACTGATACCACTTTAGGTTTCGAACCCAAATTTTTCAAGTCCGCAATATATTTTCGTATATCTCGTCCAGTTTCGGAGATAAATAGCCTAAAACTGATTGCAGATTTTAAAAATGTTAGTGTTAAAAACCTAAAGTGGTATTACTAACTCAAGATATATAAAATGGCGGACGATATATTTAGGATGAATCTGAACTACAAGTTTTCTTTTTTCTTATTATTTTGTTTTTTCGTTTGATTTATTCCTATTATTCGATATCGATGAAATTTAGGGCCATAGTGGAGGATTTAAGTCTACAGTACCTGATGTTTGCGAGAACAAATTTTTATTGATCAGAGATCTTACTGGGATTCGATTATTTGCTTTATGTTAAACAGCTCTTGTTATACTATAAAGATTTTTTTTAATGATTTAACAGAAATGAATGGATGAAATGCTCAACAGTCTTACAGACATCCGAACTCGGATTTTTAGATCATTAAAGTTATTTGTGGTACCCTAAAAACATGCACTTTATTACGCAAACGAGTGCGTTCGTACATGTCATCAATGTTGATTGATGTCAGCAAATGGAAAAGAAGACAATGAAAGAGTATTATAATTCTGATGAACCGGAACGAAGAAAAATTACAAAAACGCTGAGGGAAGGAAAAGAAGAATATGACAGAGAAAAGAAACCTAATATGCATGAAAACACGGCTACTAATTTATTGCAAAGAATGCAAAAATAATATAGTTCTAAAATATAATTTCAAAAAAAAAAAATTATGTTGATGATTACCGTGATTGTGTACAGGTCATAAAAGATTCTGATAAGACCTCCTTTGCTGGAGTCGAAAACTTGTTTAGTTCGGCTGGTATACATTTCCTTCCGGAATGCCACTATCTCCTTTTATTGAGGAATCATTGAAAAAATGTTCAAAATTCGATTACTTTATAAAATTTATTTCGAATCTTATTAAGGCGTTTAATCATAAAACAGGTGTTTTTTATGTTATTCGGAATATGATAGTTTTTTACACAAAAAGGAAAATTTATTTTTTGATATTTTGACACACATCACTATTATTTGAACTTACACTTTTAAAAATTTCGGATTTCAACATCTATTTCCATCTAATTAATTACTCATTGGATTATGCAACAATAAGAAGACGCTTAACTGAATTCATGATTCACTGATGTTGAATATTTTTTTTTTAATTAAATTTATTATTGTTGACCGCGGAGGTGAGACAAGTAAAAAATATATATTGTTTCATGTACCTATAGTTCTTGTTGAGTACGTCTTGTACATATTTTTGTTTCTGTTTTCAAATTTGAAATTTTTGTTTCGAATTATATTCGTTCAAAAACGTGCTTTGATTACGAATCACATATAAAATATCTTTTTTTAACTCATAATATAGACAAACCAAAATTGAGTTATATTTAATTAATGAAATTACTGTTTAAACAAATATTTGAAATATTATTTATTTTTTTTATAAGAGAATAAAAGTTCTTATAAAAGAATACAATATAGAGTAGCCCGGCTTGAAATGAAATGAATTTCTTTATCTCTAAACTATATGTAGATACGTGCGATTTTCGTTAAGCCTCAAAAAAAATTTTCAAAACTTGAGCTTTTGGGTTTGTTTTAAAATGTTGTTTAATTGTTCGTAATTTATTAAAGTAACACCCTATAAATTTTAAATAAAGGACACTTACACTGAATGCCTCCAACTATGTACATTTAGAATTTTAAACAAAGTCTGTTTGTATTTTCTTGTGTACTTGTTTAATAATACTCTTTCTAAATACAAAGATTTGTATTTGTGTTTGCAATTCATAGTAAGATTCTATATTTAAATGCTTCAAAAGAAAATAAAAATAAAAGAACATCATCACAAACGTTTGCCATTCCTTTAAAAATAATCAAGATAGAGAGAGAGAGACAGAAAGAGAAAATGTGTGTGTGCGAGAGAAGACAAAAACGTAAACTACCATTTGGGAAAATGAAAGCAAATTGCTGCAAAAGATTCTCAGCTATATTCTGTATGTGTGTGTGTCAGAAAAAATTATTTAGAAAAGAAAGTCTCTCTTGGAAAAAGAGCGTAGAGTTTCAAGTATTCTTGTACAAGTTGTTAAAAGAAAACTTATGGCTTTTACTTAAGAGTTTAGCGAACAGAAATAAAATCTTGTTTGTTTGTTTGTTTGGTTTGGTGTTAAAGAAATCATTTGTTATTATTCTTGTTGTTATTTTTATATATTTTTTTAACTAGTTTTTCCTTATTACGAGTATTAAATGTGCCACACTATGTATAGGTAATATCTTAACTTGTTTATTTCTAAAGGAGAAAAGATAAGAGATCAAAGATGTATATACCAATGCAGTGGTCTGTATGTATTCATGTGTGTTACCTTGAGGGGCTTGTATGTTTTCATAACAAACAATTGTCTCTTTTGTTTGTTTAAGCCGTAATTATTGTTGTTAAGGTGTCTTTTATAAAAATTCCTTTTTATTGTGTAAGTATATAGTACCATAGAAAGCAGACAAAATTATGTTTTTATTTAATATGTCTCGCAGGCCTTTCGCCAACGCTGCCACAATTGTTTTCTTTTATTATTATTTTTGTAGTTATTTTTGTTTTGAATACTTTATAAAGTATTTGTACATGAAGTCAAAAAATCTGGCATACATTTTCACCTTTCCATAATAAACACATGCTTACTTTATAAAAACATTCGTTGCAATAAAATGAAGGCAAGCATTCTTAACATTATCATTGTTCTACTGGTGACCTTTAATCTCATATCACTGTATAGGTTACTTCAACACATTTTTATATTCACATATGCACATAAATTTTGCATGTAAAAATTGCTCGTACTTTTGAAATCATAAAGATTCACGTCATACAGTAAAGCAGCACTATTGAATTAAATTTTTACTGCCACTTAGGGAATGAGTATGTGATCCGTCAGTGGCAGTATGAAATGAATATTTTCAATAATCACTTAAACGAGCAGTTAAAATTGATTTATAAAATTTTTTTTAAATTCCATTTTTAATTGCCTTTACAAATACAATTTATTAATTAAAAAATATAAGGTTCTTCTAAAATAAATGAATGAATTTTTTTATCACCTATTATAAACTCAACTAAAATAATAAGGATTAAGTAGTGTTATACGATACCGTTTCAAAAGCTACTACTGCATTCGTAACTACCATGTGAATGTTTTTCATATCCAGTTCATCAGATTGAACTCTCTGAGAATGTCTCCCGAATCAATGCTTAAAGATTATCGTGGCGGCTAAGATTCGTCGGTTAATTGCAAACAAAGTGCTTAATAGATTATTTCTGCTCTGCATTGTCACATGCTCAACGGTAACCGCTGTGTCGAATACCCATCTGCTGCAATATAGTGCGTCTAAAATCAAAAATAGGACAATATAGATATAAGATCTTGCAGAAAACAGAATAAAGTCCACTTGAAGCAGATCTTTCTCGTCCGAGACAAGAGTCTTAGGTCGTTCAATATAATCCTGCGTTTCTTTTCTAAGACAAAAGTACACAGAGGGAAAAAAGTGTTCTAAATTGTTAACCAATGGTATTAAATTAAAAATGAATCGTGAACAACATTTCGGTAACTTTTGGTATCAAATCAAGCTTAATGCTTTATCACCTTAACTAATGCCAAAAAAAAAAAAAAAACAAATGATCAGGAGAAATGCGCCACCTATTGGGAAGTAGCAGATAACAGCTAAACCTACTTATTGAAGACACTCACCACACAATCAACATACAACGCTGAAACAATTGCTGTTTATCATTTAAGGGTGAAGATATAACACTGGCCTTTAAATGACCAATTCACAGCAATTTTTTTATGTACTGCCCTTTCCAAAAATTCTAATACAATGTACTGCATTTAGTAGGATTTTACCCCTGAGTATTGGTCTAGAATAACAAAAACAAAAAAATAAAAATAAAAAATCAAGAGCAACCGGTAGTTACATCGTTAACAAATTGTTACCAAAAATACCATAAACTAATAAATCAATAATACGGGTACTCTTTAAATGATTGTGATAGAAGTAGTAGACTTTAGCAAATAGGCTCAAATTAATTTTAAGGCTAAACCGTTATCAGTAAGAAGTTACTTAAAAAAATTTATCTAAGAACCAAAAAGTTACTTTTCAAGTATCGATGGTACAATTTCGGTAGTTTTCTGCAATACCTGGGGCCTATTTCACTAAGCTACAAATTTACAATTACAAGTGTTTTTGCCTTTAAAATTGTAAATTGTAAATAACTGTGTTTCATAAAAATAAAATTACAAGTTTGTAGCTACAAGTGATTTTTACTATTTACAAGTCTACAAGTCATACTTCTACAAGTCGTTTTGTTTCATTAAACTAAACTTTCACTTGTACATTTGTAGAATTGTAGAAAAAAAGCTCAGGGTCGACGGAGACTCTCAAAAAAATTTTACAAGTTACAAGTGAATGATAAATTGAATTCAAATTTGATTTTTAGCTATTTTTTAATAAAAATTAGTTCAAATAAACACAAAATCAAAAAACTTTAATATTAATTACCATTAATTTATTTATTTTGTTTATTTTTAATTATTTATTTTTTTAAATAAGTGATTATATGTAATAAAGAAACTATATCACATTGTTTGCTTATTACAAATTATCAATATTAAAGTACCCATTATTGTAAAAGATTTAAAATAACTTTTGGAACTTTTAGACTGTATTCATAAAAATTTTTATAGGTTTATGAAGTTCTATATAATTCCTGGGTGCTCTAATATACAAAGAGTGACTCAAACAACTGACCACGTGTTTGAATGTCCTATGTTCAAATGCTTACAACGCCAGAACTTTTTCTCCGAAATTGTTCATGGCGCACTCATTTGTTTTGTTATTGTGTTTTCTTTTAAATGAATGCATGAGAAAAACAATGGCATGGATGGGATACTTCGGACAAGGCAAAGTCTCTGATTGGGGTCAACCTGGCGGCCTCCAGAACCATCCTTGTTCCCGTTGTATTCAAGTCGACATACAGCCTCCTCGTGGCCTTCCTGGATAACATTCTAGCACCCGCTAGCTTGTTAACTGATGTATGCGGCGATTGTCCAATCCCCTTGACTTTAAATTTGGGTTGTGCGTAGGGCTTGAAACCCACCATGTAAAAACGAAAACTCAATAAAAACTTTAGCAAAAGCCTCTAAACGGACCCCCTTTTATGTTGACGACCATGGCAAACGTTTTAAGGACTATGATTTACGGATATGCACCTGGAATGTAAGAACCCTTTATAGGGAAGGTGCCTCTATCCAGTTGGCGGATGCTCTCAAGAAATGTAGGGCTGACATCACCGCCATCCAGGAAATGCGATGGATTGGACAAGGTTGTACGAGGCAAGCAACATGTGACATCTAGTACAGCTGCCATGAGAATAGGCGCGAATTTGGCTGCGGATTCGTAGTTAGTAAAAGATTTCGCCATGTTGTTTCGGAGTTCACCCCCGTGAACGAAAGAATAGCTACGATCCGTATGAAGGCGAAATTTTATAATATCAGCCTTATTTGCGCGCACGCCCCGACGGAAGAGAAGGATGATGTGGTCAAAGATGCTTTCTACGCAGAGCTCGAGGATGTATACGATAAGTGTCCGGCACATGATGCCAAAATTGTCCTCGGCGATTTCAATACGGAAGTTGGACGTGAAGGTATCTTTGGCCCCACTGTCGGGCAGTTCAGTCTCCATTCGTCCACCTCGCCGAACGGTATGAGACTGATCGATTTCGCCCCGGCGCGAAACATGGTAGCTTTTAGCACCAGGTTCCAGCATCTCTATATCCATAAGGCCACCTGGCTCTCTCCCGATCGATCAACTAACAACCAGATCGATCACATTGTGATTGATGGAAGGCATGTATCCAGTATACTAGACGTGCGCACATTTAGAGGTCCAAATATCGACTCCGACTATCATCTTGTCGCAGCCAAGATGCGTCTGCGTATATGCGCGTCGAATACGACACGTTCTATTGTTCAAGGGAAGCTAGACATCAAAAAGCTGCGATCACAAGAGACAGCCAGGTCGTTTTCCGATCGTCTTTCTAACGAGCTCCATCTCATCCCATCCTCTCTCGAAAGTATTGGTGGACAGTGGTCTCACATCTCTCACTCTCTGCGCAGCGCTGCCGAAACAGTACTTGGCTTTGAGCGTCCTCCCCGCAGAAACCAATGGTACGATGAAGAGTGCCGTGAGGTCACTGCAGCAAAGAACGCTGCTTATAGATGAACATTGCAGTCCACCACTACAAGAGCAACGGTGGAGGTGTACAGAGAGAAGAGGAGGGAAGAGAGACGCCTATTCAGAAAGAAGAAAAGGGAGCAAGAAAGGCGTGATCGTGAGGAAATCGAGATGTGCAGGAGTATAAATGATGCTCAAAATTTTTATAAAAAGATAAGGCGTCTTGCTACTGGTTTTAAACCCGGAGCAACCTCCTGCAGAGACGAACATGGTAATCTGGTTACAGATGCAAATCGTGCACTGAGATTATGGAGACAGCATTTCTGTAATCTACTGCAAGGCGATGATGATACTAATTCCGCTGCTAGAGATGCTGTGCCGGACCCAATCAATGATGACGTTGTGATCCCGTCCCCCAGCGATGAAGAGGTCAAGGTTGCCATATGGCGACTGAAGAACAACAAAGCAACCGGACCTGATGGTCTGCCTGCTGAACTCTTCAAGTATGGAGGCGATGAGCTAGTTAGGTGCATGCACCAGCTCATTTGAAGAATATGGCTGGAAGAAAGTATGCCCGATGATTGGAATCTCAGTGCCCTCTGTCCGATCCTGAAAAAGAGAGACCCCACAATATGCACCAACTACAGGGGTATAAGCCTTCTCCCTATCGCAGATAAGGTTCTTACGAGCGTATTGTGTGAACGACTGAAGCCATTCGCCATCTCACTGATTGAACCTTATCAGTGCGGCTTTAGACCTGGTAAGTCCACCATTGACCAGATATTCACACTGCGCCAAATCCTGGAGCAGATCCATGAAAGTCAAGTCGACACACACCATCTTTTTGTCGACTACAAGGCAGCGTTCGATAGCCCGATAAGAGATCGCGTATATGCCGCAATGTCTGAGCTCGGTATTCCTGCAAAGCTGATAAGACTGTGCAGAATGCCGTTGAGCAACTCCTGCAGCTCCGTCAAGGTAGGAAAAGACATCTCCGAACCTTTTAATACCGTGCGAGGTTTCAGACAGGGCGATCCCTTATCCTGCGACCTCTTCAATTTCGTCATGGAGAGTGTTTTGCGAAAGGCGTGTGTCCATCGTAATGGCACTATTTTTAACAAAAGTGTCCAGCTCCTTGCGTATGCAGAAGATATAGACATCATTGGGCATACCAAGAGAGATGTCACCGCAGCCTTTAATGTTATTGAAGGAGAGTCTGCTAAAATGGGTCTGGCGGTAAATGAGAGCAAGACGAAGTACATGTTGTCGACGAGTAGGGATGTTGATCGTATCGGCTCCCAGGTTACAGCCGGCAACTATACAGTCGATGTGGTCAAGGAATTCATCTACCTTGGCACGGCCATTACCAGCAAAAATGATGTCAGTCTAGAAATAAGGCGAAGAATCACACTGGCCAACAGGTGCTACTACGGTCTCGGTAGGCAGTTCAGTAATAGAGACCTCTCTCGTGCGACGAAATTAACACTCTTCAAGTCGCTTATTCTCCCTGTGCTTCTCTATGCTGCGGAAGCATGAACGCTGTCTTGTGCCGATGCAGCGGTCCTGGGGGTGTTCGAGAGAAAAGATCTTCGTAAGATCTTTGGTCCTCTAAGGCATGGCGATGAGTTTCGCATTAGAACCAACCATGAGCTGTATGAGCTCCTCGGCGATGTAGGTGTTGTCCAGCGTATTAACATCCAGCGGCTACGCTGGCTCGGCCACATTGTTCGGATGGAAGAATTGCTCCAGCGAAGAAAGTTTTCGATGCGTCGGCGTAGAGGACGACCCTGTTTACGTTGGAGTGACCAGGTTGATGAAGCCCTGTCATCGATTGGTGTGACCAACTGGAAAAGGCGCGCGCTAAGCAGAAGCGCCTAGAGACTAGTGCTGAAGCAGGGCGAAACCCGTTAACGGGTTGTTATGGCCAGCTAAGTAAGTAAGTATGAGAAAAACAATCTATTTTGGAGTTGTTAAGAAAATCTCTATTCCTTTTTAAAGAAGTTTTGACACATTTATTATTTTTAAAGACAAAAATGGTACGTTTTTGGCCGAAAGATATTGTGGAGCGTTATTTACTAGTTTTAAAAAAAAGGTAAAAGATGTTGTTCGGAAGCAGCAATTATCGAGTTCAGTAAAAGGGTCGTTATAAAACTGCACTAAAATGTGGCTTTTCCGCTACCTATTTGGGCAAGTAAAAGAAATAAAATCTTTAGCAGCAGAATGTGGAGACTGCAGTTAAAATTTTTAAAAATTTGATCTTATTTGACAATTTTAATCTGTGTGTAGCCAGTTAGAAATTCATTGCATTCTGCTGGTCAGGGTGGTCAAGCAAAAGTAAACAAACCACTGACCACAAAACGCTGTCGAAAGCTTCGCCTGGATTTTGATCGGACGCACTTAAATTGAATTAAATTAGATTATGGAGGATTGGAAGATGTATTATTTCCTGACTAAACCAAATTAAATTTAACTAGTTTTCCAGCAATACAATAATTTGAAATTCATCGCCAAAATAACTTAAAAGTGGTTAAATGATAGTGAACTGAAAGTAATATAATGGTCACCGAAATCGACTGACCTCAATCTGCTTGAGTCCTTCTGGGAAAAATGAAAATGAGTGTAGTGGTAGTCCCAAAATCTTTGTATGAGTCTGTATATTCACACATATGTTTAATTTTTCAAAATTACTTTGTAAAAATATTTTATTTTATTTAAAAAATTGATGAAATATTATTAAAATGCGTTTTTATAGGAAATTTTAGCATTTTGAGTAATAATAAATAAGAATTGTAAAATTATTGTGCAATATACTTATACAAAAGAACTTGTAATTGTAAAAATTGTAGTTTACAAGTACAAAAATCTACAATTGTTATGAAAATTTTAATGAAACACAATTCATCAGCACTTGTAAGAATTAGACTTGTAATTGAAACTTGTAAACTTGTAGAATTGTAGTTTAGTGAAATAGACCCCTGATCTAAGGGCAAGCAGTGTCTATCTACACAAAAATAGTTTGAATCTGGGTGCCGAAAGAGGACAACTATGTACAGACTTAAATCTATTGTAAAACAATTCTTGCAGTTCACAATTGACAAAATTTTTGGTTGTTGTAACGAAATTTTGTCTTCAGTGTACAAACGCTTAAATTTTTAAGAAAATAAAGCCTTATTATAAGTGCATGTGATGATCAATAAAACTGTAAAAGAGTACATTCTTGAAAACTTAACTTTAAATTTTCATGGTAGACTTATTGTATTTACTAATGACTTCAAGTATCCAGAGAAGAGCAAACGTGGCAGAACTCATATAAAACCCTCCGAACTCATAAATAAAATGTTCCACAGACTGAATTATTGTTTTTAAATTAAATTTAAAATTGAATTTACAAATATACTTAATATTACCTTGTCTCAATAAAATACATATTAACCCAGCTTACATATGAAAACAAAACATTTTAAATCAATAATTTTCCTGATCAATAGAGTAGGATAGATTACAAAACATTTTATTGTTTTATGGTTTTAGTATTTCAGTGTTAAGTTCCAAGTAAAAAGTTTAACTTGTCTTATATCTCATATTACCTGTTTCACTAAAACCTGAATAATTTTCAAAATTTACACACATTTCCACTTATCTTAATGCATACAGTTAGCAACGAGTAACGAAAATAATTTGATTTCTTTTCTACTTTTAATTTTTCATGAGCCTTTTTGTTACACATATACGATTGTGTGTGTGTATGTTTCACAGGTGAATCATTCATTCATAGTTTTTACAACCTACTTGACTGCAAACTTGTCTGTTTTAATTTCGACAACGAACCAAGCAATTGCATGTTAAATATTATTTTCTCTATTGCTATCTTTCTCTACAATGGACTTGAAGTAAGAATACGAGTAAAAAGTATGCATTTCTTCTTGTGTTATTGCTTTTGTTTGCTGCATATGTGTGCGTGTAAGTTTTTGTGTATTTATGAACTTACATAATGTGTATGTGTTTATATGTATGTGCAAGCATTCAGGTAAGACTACTTTGCACTCAGTAGGCAGTTCAATTTAAAAATTTTCATAACGTTTTCATTGTTGCAGATATTTGAACAGTCAAAGAGGTTTTAATTCATGCTATTAAGATCAAAAATCCAGCAACAGCAACCGTAATACGAGCAGTAACCGTCATTATTTATTATGCTGGTTTTTAATTCTTTAATTCTTTCTTGTTCTTTTTTATCTCTTTTATGCCGTTTTATTTATTGTCCTTTGGCAACATTCTTAATCATCTTTTCATTAACATTAAGGATTTTTATTGTTAATAATTACCTTTTTTATATATATTTGCAAGAGGAAAAGAAGACCAAAATTGAAGCCCCAAAATTGTATTAAATTTTAATTATATTGTCTGGTTATTTAATTAATTAAAATAAAATTTAAAGTGATGCCATTACTATGTACATTATAGGACATATAAAAAAAGAATTGCCTTACCTTCTTCTTTAAAGCAAAATTTTAATGAAGGATTTATTTTTTTATTTTTTGCTTTAACATATATCAACATTTTATTTTAACCCCAGCTACTATTGTACATTAGACAGCTTATCGTTGTTTTGACAATTCTGTTCCTCAAAAGTAACTTCTTAATATTTTCACGATTTTGGTTCTTATTTTTACAATTTTTAAAAGTTGCAAAACTATAATTCTGTTGGCGGAAGGTAGGGGATCTGCTAAACAAAAGGAAAACTCAAATGGATACAATAGATTGGAGTATCTTGCTATTGCGCCAGGCTTAAATTATATCGTCGTAAGAATTAAAGAACGCTGTAACTGAAAAAACTCGAAAATAGGTTTTTTGCATAATTTTTATCAGAAAAAAAAAAAAAACACGCGTCAATAGGTCCCGGTCTCAGATTTCTACTATGAAAATAAATTCACTTTCGCCGTCTGCGTTTTGAAAAATAACAGTGTCTTTATTTTACTTTCATAAAGTTTTTTTTGGCTCTGGTGAACATTTAAGGTTTTGTCAGTTACAGCGTTCTTTAATTCCATCGGCGAAATAATAATAATACCTCTAAACAAATTTAAAAAAAAAACAATTTTTTAGATGGTACACACATATGTACATATATAATTGGCTATTACAGCCCTGTGTCAGAGTTATAGCCTAGCTTTTCGCTGCACCCATATTGTGTGTGCTAATTTTTTAAACATGACTACCTTGACCTATAGTTTAAAGTCGACATGGAACTGCAGACTTGAGATGCTTGTTCATGGCAATCAGTTACTACCACAGTCAGAAGACTGATAAGATGTCACAGCTGGGGCTGAGTAAGCCAAAACACTAACCACTAGACCAAGATGACTACTAGATATTACCCAATTTGACTTTAAGAAATAATATAAACCTTTAGTAAACGGAGAATATATTTGATATTTATTTTTATAAACAAAAATTTGAGTTATTCTTAAGTATACTAACCGCAAGGTATGTAATATGGATCGACACAATTTAAATTGCATAAGAAAAAAAAAAACTAAGTGAAAGACATTAGTCTAATTTTTTACATCTTAACATTACCTACACACGTTCAGATATGTTCACGAAAGATGTTCAGATATGGCTACAATATTGTCATATATTTTTAGTGAAAAACTACGAGTCCCTGGAAGTTAGGCTGAAAAAAGTAAAAATTTTATCGTACATTTTTGCAAAAAAGTGCAAGCAAAAATTTTTTTGCACTGTGTTATTAAAGCAAACTGAGTGATCGAAAAAAAAAACCTTAAAATTTCTTTAAGCATCTGACATGTATTTAGTTTAGAAGTCAAACAATATGGTGCTTTTTAAAAGCCTTTCTCACATGTTTTATGCCGTTTCGTATTCATATATGATCCAAATATTCATGACTGCTTCTTTATATATATTTTAAAATTTTTAAATCAATCACTTTCGAAAAAATAGGCACAAAAGAATAATTCTGAATTTATTACACAGTAGTCACCTAAAAAATTATTTTTTTAAGTTTGAAAATATCCACCGCTGAATTTTATAAAATTCTTAAGGTAATTTATTATACTAGAGAACTAATATGGTTTATTGACTATGATGTGCTTTGCTTTTTTTTAAAAGTTATTAGAAGAATTCTTCAACATTTCACTATACAAGTGCATGACTTAAGTTTTTGCCTTTGGCATTATTTTCCATTTTTTAAAACTATAAGTTTTTAAAACGAAAACTTTTATTAGAAAGTATCACAAAAATCACTGCACTCTATCACTTTCCTTTGATAACTTATTTAGAAAATGCAAGCAAAACAACTAATAAAGTAGCAGTTAATCAGTTCTGTTCAAAAGTTTTAAAATACATTTTTGTTCTTTTTTTTTATATAAAACAAGAATAACTTTGTAAAAGTTTTAATTTTGTCAAAAAAAAAAAAAAAAAAAAACAAAAAAAAAAAAAAAAGGTTGAAATTTCTTATAGTGATATACAACATATTATAACCATCAAAAATTTGATCTTACTGGCATGCAGTTTTTTAAATAAAACAAGGCAAAATTATTCCTTTCAAAGCTTATTAGGAAAGGAAAGTTTTTATTTGGCGAATTACTACTCTAGGTCTCGGTTTGATTGACCCATACAATATGGTGCTGTGAGAATCTGGGCCGTAACTATACAAATGAGTTGTAATGGAGAGTTATGTATGTATGATATACTATATATCTTTATATCTTTCTTTTAACCTCTAACTACTGAGGTGGAATATTTTGTCATAATTATTGATGTGAGGGTAAATTTAACCACCTTTAGTTTTAATAAAAAATTTTATCAGAATTTTTTTTTTTTTTTTTATAATTTATTTTTAAAACAACAAGGAAATACATCTCTATATAAATAGGATTATAAAAACAAATAAATGTAAAATTTAGTATAACAAAACAGGGACTTTATTTTATATCCACACCTTTAATCCTAAAAAAACAGTACATACTAAAACTTAAAAAATAATGATTTACATACATACATACATACATACATAACTGGCCTTTACAACCCTGTGTCAGGATTACGGCCTAGCTTCTCGCAGCACTCATGTTGTGTGTGTCAATTTTTATCCATGAGTACCGGGACCTACAGTTTAATGTCGACTCCGAACGACAGACTTGAGAAGCTTGTACATGGCAATTAGTTACTCTCAGAGCTTTTGCCAGAAGACTGCTGAGAGGTAGTCGCCAAAAGAAATATTTTTTTCATATTTCTTTTTTTGAAGATGTCAGAGCCTGGAGTCGAACCCAGGACCCTTGTCTTAGTAAGCCAACACACTAACCACTAGACCACGGCGACTACATGAGAATATATAGGAAAATTTAAATACCATATCTCCAAAAGCAATAAGCCGATTCCAAGTAAACGTCATATAAAAAATCTGCAGACTATCCCCAACGTATCCTGAAACTTTGGCTGAAATCGATCAATCCGATTCCGTGGTTGGTTGTGACATCAAAATGTACATTAATTTTTATATACGAGATGAACATATTTTTTTTATCCCATCATAATGATTTATTAAAAATTAATCGGGAACATAAAAGATAATCGGGAACATATTTTTCAGAGCCAAGATTACAAAATAAAAAATAAAAAAGGTACGAAAACAAAATTATTTATTTCGAAAAAATGGAGATCAACCTATTTGTCCATGTTTTATTCATCAAACTCTGTATTAGAACAATGTATACATATACGTTGGCAGAATCCCATTTACATAGGCTTGGCACAATGCAAGCAAATTGGGGAAGTTTAACAAATTAGTCTGCTAGGGCTTATGTAGCATAGCTTCCGGGAAATTGTTGTCGCCTCTACTGGATATGAAATCTGTTCATAAAATACTAATGATTGTGTAATCTATGTAGTCCTTTTTTGTGTTGTATCGCTTTCCTGATGCACAAATCTGGATCAGCAATTTCATTATCCACGTCGCTGATTTCGCCTACTTATTGAAGCAGCATAGCTATTTCTAAATTACTAAGTTTGTTTAATTTCGATATAGTCTGCAAGGAGGAGTGATCAAACCAACTCTATAACAACCTAACGTCAATCCTGATGAGTGAAATTTTTTTACATTAAATAATTACGCTTATTTCGTAGTTGTGGTATAATATTGTCTTAAAAAAAACTCGTTTTCTTTGAGAAGCACTAAATTTTACACCAACGCATGTATACCTCCATTCACATAAACACAACGGCAGCCAAAACTTAACTGAATAATAACTACAGTAATATGGAAAGATACTATTAAAATGAAATTGATAGCACTCAACCGAAGAAAATAAATTAAAAAAAAATCTAAAGAGAGGGTAAAATTTACCACCACCTCAGTAGTTAAAGTTATTATGAAAATATTTTTTCTGGGATACCAAGATTTTATTTAAATTCTTCATATTGAATTTTTGTTTCATTGATATTTTTTTGTACCAATTTCATGTAATAAAACTGAATTAAAAATAGATTTGCAATTTGCATACATATATACCTGTCTAAAGAATTCACTGCATTTTTGCAGTATAAAAATCTCTTATAATACTTCCCTTATATTCCATTTTATTCTATTATATTTGTTTTTTCGTTGTTTGTATAAGATTTATTCAATAAATTCGATCTGTTAATAATTTATTTATTTCTTTTTCAGTGCCTATGGTTTTAAGTTTGTTTTAACAGACGTTCGTTCTCACACCACTTATTGGATACTTTACTTGGAAATATGGATGCATAAAAAAAGACTAATAGTGGCTTTAAATAATTCGAGTTAGACCGTTATAGATTACAATAAATGAAATAGGAATTTAAATCTGTTCAATACTCGTATTTATAATGCATATTTTTAGACAAAATATTTTGCATATTCGTCTTGTGACATTAAAATATTTTCGAAAACACATATATTTTTGTCTTTCTAAATGTTCATTTCAAAAATAATTGCTTCATTGAAGGTGTTCAATGAAGAGAATAAATCCTTAAACAATAAAATAAAACAAAAACGATTGAAATGTGTTGAGCTATTGTTTAATATCACAATAAATAAAAGGAAATTGAAATTTGATAGAAAATTAAAATAAAAATCTTTTATTTTGCCTGAATGTATGTTTATTTCGGTGTATGTATTGTTATGTTTTATTTTATATAAATATAATATCAATGTATATGAATGTCTATTCATAGTTAGTCGAACACAGTTGCATATATTTATTTCGAATTTCATAACATTTCATGCAGTGTTCAAACTAATAAAATGCCACTTTGTTTTTTGTTATATCAGCAAAGATATTATTTAAAGGATATTTCTTTATTTTTTCATTTTTATTTTAGATTTGTTATTGCTTTTTTTGTTTGGCTTTTTTAGTTGTATGTTATCTTATATGGTAAATGTTTTGTAAAATTTGTTGTTTTAGTTCTGCTTGAAAGAGAATAAAATTAATAATAGGTGTTAAAAAATTTTGTGTTTATTTCAACAACACAATTTACAATGATTATATGGTGCGTCATGCTTCATGCTTTTTGAAAACATATTTTACAATTTAAAAGTTTCTCTTACTGCGCATAGTTTTGTACCAGTAGGTGTATAATTGTTAAAAAATTATATTAAAGTTTTTAGTACAGATGGATGATAAATACTCATTGTTAAAGATAAAAAATTTAAAAAGACAATAGCTTGATAGAGTACTTACTATTTCAAATATTAATATGATATGAATTTTTAATAAGCAGTAACGTTTTTATGGAGTCTATTTTAATACATGGTCTGACTTGTTTATCCGTGCATATCGTAGATTTATGAATAAATTTTTGACTTTAAAATTTTTTGAAGAGTGCAACCAGTTACATATATTTATATCTTAACACGTTCACTGTCCACAGCCCATATATGGGCTATGAACAGAAAGCACCAGCAGTCCACTGCCCATATGTGGGTTGTTTACCCACATTTAAAGTGCTTTAAAATTGTGGATGTTGATAGAACATCGTAAAATAACTTGGACTTCACAGAACAGACCATAAAAAACAAAATATGTGCTGGGACATGGAGGAAATCTCGTTTTTTTGCTTTTCGACTCATTAAGAGTGTTTTATTTTGTCTTGATGAATAACGCTGTCTGTGAAAAAAAGAAAATCGCTATAGAAAATGTATTATAAAGGCTAAAAATATTCGCAGCTCACATGTGGTCTGTGGACTCTGAAGACGATTTATAGAAGATTTTATTTCATGGAGTCCACAGCCCATATGTGGGCTATTAACAAAAACATCCTTTTAGCTATTTCTATACATTTTAAAAGATCTAGATATTTATATTTATTGGGGCTTATCCGAAATACACCGATTATGCAAAAAAAAAAAAAAAAAATCGGACGTGCGGGGCACTCCCCAGTTTTTTCCTTGGACAGTGAACGTGTTATGATATGAAAAATTAAAAAATTATTGTAAGTTTAAAATTAATTTTAATCATTATATATTTTGTTGAATTAAATTCGAATCTAATGGATCTATATTATACTTATGGTATATATTTTCATAGCTTAAGATCCTAATAATAGTATCCTTATGAGAATTAACATCCGTTAAGGAATATGTACAAACACTGGCAGAACTGAACTAGTTTTCGACCCAGCTACGAAAGGTCTCATCAGAGTTCTTTGTGTTATACATATTCATATTTTTTATATATGTATCTATTTAAAGCACAATCTATTTTAAATAGATTATGTGAATTTTATTTGAATATTATTCTCACATATTTTTCAGTGTAATAGTTACCAAAAATAGTTTGGATGGAAATTTTGGAAATTTTCCCCACGAACTTGGGCTCCGAAAATGGTGAACAAGGTGAAAGATTTCACCAGGAAATAGAAGAAATCGAGAGACGTTACAAAGGCTGGTGGGATGAACAAATGATGGGGGACTATTGTTGGTTCCTCATTCATGAAGATCCATCCGAAAAAAATTGCAAAAGTTCAAGTCGCTCGTCATTTTAATTTAAAATTTTTTAATTTACGCCGAATATACTGTGTGAGCAATGAAAATGAAAATATTGTCGTTCCACAAAATCTTTAATAAAAACTTTATTTTTCATCCGATTTTTTTCAAAATACGCTTAAAATATTGGAGATTAAATAAACTATTTGGTAAAAGAATAAAACATTCCAGATCTTCAATATAACGTAGAAAAAAATTAAAGTGAAAATTAAAAATTTTGAAAAAAACGTAAAAATAGGCAAATTTTGTACTTTGAGGAGCTATATCTCAGCGATTTCTTATCAGATAGAATTTTCCAGCATATAAACGGATAAGGCATTCAATTTTCTTTCCATCGATATGCCACTTATCTCGATCGAACATTTCCGTTGGACACCGCAAGGGTTTGAGTGGGGCCATATACCGAAAAACACAAAAGTACCGTTATCTAAAAAACGGTACTTAGAAAAAAATAATAAATACGTTTTTCGTGCTCAGGAGGTCCCAGTTAACTTATCTAGGCATGTGGCGTTCTTGGTATTTTTTGGCTGTAAACCAGTGTTATTGATGCGCACGAGTAAGTGATTGTTTACAATTTCTGTCTTACCAAATATCTTATTGGTAAGCACTAATTTGTCTTGGGATGCTACAACTTGAGTTGTATAAATCTCAATTACTAAAGAAACTCTCTATTTAGCATACTTATTGCCAAGGAGTTGCTTTTATGAGGAGCATAATGACATTTTTTGGCTTTCCTTTACTACAATGTTACTGTGCTTTTATAGCAATGAATTCATAGATGAAAACAAAACTCGAAACAGGTTTCTTTTTATTAAGACATAAACTTTATTTTGTTTCTATTAAAAATTTTACCATTTACAACATATGAGATACAAATTTTTATTCTTTGCTTTGCATCATTATGGAGTTTTCCTAAAAACCACATTATTTATTATAATGTTGAAACAAAATTTTTTGCTGCATTTTAAATTATTTCTTTTTTCTGTTTTTTATTTTACATTGGTAAATATTGTGGTTATTTAAAGTTTCTAAATATTTTTTAAACTCAATTAAAACTGTTTAAAAATTATAATATAAAATATTAATTATTTTTTACAGAGGTTTTTGTTTTTATTTTTGTTTTTGTTTTTTAAGTAGCGTTAATGAATAAACCACAGACTAAGTTTTTGAAAGTTATGAGTATTTTCATGTTTTTTTTTGTTTTCTGTTTTTTTACTGTTTTTGTATTAAAAAAAGAAAACTAAAAATTTGGGTTGTGCATGGAAACCAATAATTACAACTTGTTTATTGAGGTATTCAATAAACTTGTATTTTTTCATTTTTTCATTAACCTAAAAAGGACAAACGAAAGCCAAAAGTTCAAGGATGGCTTAAGTTGTACAAAAACAAAAAAAAAAAAAACAAAAAATTAAAAAAAAAATTCAAACAATAAAATATTTGAATCATTTGTTAAGGTTTAATTAAAGCAAAATTGGTTTTAAGAAAAGCACTATTTGAATTTAGTTTAAAAAATAGTATTTATTTCAAATTTTGTAGACATACTGTCCAAAAATATAATTTACAGAGGAGATAGATAGAGCGCAGCCTATAAGTGGAATGCTAAATTTACTGTTTTCGCAAGTATTCTACCAAATTAACTTACAAATATTAAAACAAACTCCACGAATAAAAAAATTAATCAAATAATTGATTATTAGTTCACTGTAATTTTTCGTTTGTACAGTATTAATGTTATTGTTTTAGGGGATAATTGTTATTATAATTATTAACTATCAGATTCTTAAGCTGTAATTTATAAAATACTGCATCTTGTTGCATTATTTAGGCAAAATAAGTGGATAAAATAAATAAAACAAATACATTTATAATTTTTTTAACTAAATCAATAATTCCTTTGATGAAAATAACAGTTTTTTAGTATGAAAAAAATCAATTAACTTTTTAGTTCTTAAAACAGTTTTTGCTCATCGAAGGAATTTAGTTTAATTAATTAACTTTATCAAAATAAAGAAAACCAATGTTTTTTTATAACTTACGTGACACACTTTTGGACTTAATGTGCACTCATTAGCAATGTATTCAACCTTTCTTTTCTCACATCTATGTAATTACTTTGTGACTGCTGTTGGATTATTTAATACCGAAACATAGGTCACCTAAAGCAACTCAACTGATTAAGAAAGTGTCAGATGTTTAAAATTTTATAAAAATTGGTATAGATATTTTAAATGGAAAAAAATCTAATAAAAATGAATCTTTTGTAGATTAAATTATCTATGTGGGATAACCACCTTGTCGTGTTGTAGAGCCTTACAGTGCAAGAACCCAACTGGCTAAGCTGGGAACGAGCACTAGCTCTCTGGAGCCTGCAGCCTACATATGACAGAAAGGCAATTAAGAAGCAGTAACTAAGAATTATCAGGGGTTGGATCAAAGAAAACAACAACATCTCCAATATCATTATAATTTTGTATTCCTTCCTTAATTTAAACTTTATTGTGCAGGTTCTTGGGTTCATTACTGTTGGATTATTCAGTTGTGAGGATATAACATTGACCATTGAATAATCAATAAACAGAAACCGATTTCCTTGTGGTTCGCATAACTGAAGCCGGACCTTTGTTTTTATCGAACTGATATCAGATATGATATTAGTAAGATTAAATCAAAAGTCGCCATCTTTTGTCCGCCTTTCCCTTCCTTTCTACGTCAGCACAATGTACTGAATGAGTAGGAGCCATCCTTTGAGTGCTGGTCTCATTAAAATAAATAAAAAAGAAAGGATGAAATGTAATAAAATGAATTTATTTTAATGAATAGTTCATTGTGTATGAGTAAATATGAATGATTTTAAAAATTTTATTCTCTTTTTTATTGTACAGTGAAGAAACATCGTAAAAGAAAATATTTATAAAATAAAATATTTTTATAAGAACTGTTCTAGCAACTTAGCATTATTAAAAATATTTGTTCAACAACATAACTTTATCTCAGACTTTTAATAAAATTAAATATAAACGGAACTAAAGCGACGATTGAAATAATTGTGTGCAACAGTATAGGCTTTAGTAAAACGAAATTAAATTTAAAACGAGTTATTTGTACAAAATAATAGACTTTCAAAAAGTATGAAGCAGCAGGCAGTTGTTATAGCTGTTAAAGGAAACCGAAAGAGATAGACAAAAATATATACAAAGAAAAGTACAAAGTCGTTGAATATAATATCCTCGTAATTATAGAATAAAAAAAAATTATTTTATAAACATAACACTGAATACACAAGTACCAGACATGCTACAGGCAACTGGTAAAATGAAAACCTTGGCAGTATAAGATTCATAAAAATTGTTTACCATAGTTAGTGGTCATAAGTTGTCTCTTTAATGAAAAAGAAAAACAAAATTTAATAAAATAAGGCGAATGTAGAATAAAATAAAATAACAAACGGAAGCGTAACTGGTTATAGCTGCCGTTGTCATGTTATGGCATTATATGATACCGTTATAACGTTTTTTATACACTTCTCAGTTTGTAAACTCAATATAATAAATAAACTTCCTAGTCGCTCTTTATAAGTAATTCATTGTAATGGCTTAATACATGCCATCAGTGTTATTAGTGTTTAAGTTTTATTGTCTAACACACTTGTAAGCTTGTTTTGTAATTGTAAAACGATTTTTTTATTTATCCAAGAAAACATATTTAGTTTTATAACAATAAAAATAAAATTAATATAAAAAAAAATGTGATCAGTATTAAGGATATTTTATTTTGTTATAATTTTTAGATTAAAATTTTAATCCATAAATTGTTTATAATTTATATTTTAAGAGTTTCTGTAATCGAAATGTTGATATGAGTATGTATATGAAAAGTTGAGGTTATAGTATGGCGATTTTCTCAAAGTTTAGTAATTAAGTTAAGCAATTTTTAATGTAAAAATTTATATCTGCTTTCAAATGTTTGCGAAACATAAAACTATTAAATTTAGGTCGCTTCTAATTCATTTGAAATCCAAAAGTCCCTCTTTGAACTGGCTGTGTTATTGGTCTATCTTTGGCTAGGTCATTAATGTGCGAGCTCTTTAGGTCGACGACTACGTACATCCCGAATTTGCTTTGTTTTAAATTATATGATGTAGACACCAACGGTCTGTTGCTTTAACATGATTTTCCTAAATGCCCCACAGCTCATGTTACTTTGTATACTCTGGTCCACTGATATTGTACAATTTAACCCCGTTAGGCTCTTTCTTGTTTTACTTAATAATAAATCCAAAAATAAAAAAATTTATTGAAAATTGGAAATCTGATTGAATTCAATAAACTCTTTAATTAAAATTAAAACTCAAATTTTTAAAAATTTTTTATGCAAATCAAATACATTTGAAACTGTAAATAAAAGAATGTTTCACATTGTCTTAATATACACAAATTTATTAAAGTTGTTTGTGTATTCTCAAAAACTAGAAACTTTTTTTGAATTTGGTTTTCAACTTTTCCTTCAAATAAATGCAAAACATTTTTTGAAGTCCAAAATAAAAAAAAAAATTGCCTAAATATTTACGGCCGTATGTATAATTAAAAGTTAATATCTCGTTGGCATCTGGGAAAAAAAACTAGCAAGTTCCATACCTTGTATTTGGTAACTGGTCAGAGAATCTAAAAAATTAAATACCTTTTATGTTTGAGAAAGAATTTCCACGTACAAGAATGACAAACTTAGCCACTGTATACAACGACCCTCTAATTTTTTATTAAAAATAAAGCTGTTAGTTTTTGATTTTGTTGGTATACTTGGCTGTAGTAGTTATTAAAAGATACCGGTTTCCATAACCCTTTCAGACCTGACACTAAACTAATGGGAATATTTGAATGATTTTTGGAATATATGGTCTCTGTATCGTATCAAAATATAACAAATGTTTAAATTTTACTATTTCTATATCCTTCAAGGATTTTCAGGACACACACAATTGATGCATTTCGGTCTAATTTCATTTTGAAATAACTAAAGCCGCATATAAAATTCTTTTCAACCGTCTTTTAATTTTTCATTATGATAGAGCTTGAAGCAATAATGTTTTTTGTTGGAATATAAAAATACATCGCATTTGGTGCATCGTGTGCGTGTACATAACTTACAATCTTTTCGGCGGCACATACGGGCAATTTCAAATCGAGTTCTTCCGGCCAGTAAATAAAGCCATCCAGACGTTTTTCGGGGCATGGCTTGTCTGATGGGCGATATCGTTTTAATTGTTCAGTAATTTCAACCTAGGTCGTTTTAGATTCAGAGCTCGATTTCAAGTTCTTACTTTTTAAAGTGGCCACCAATGCTTCAGCTAACGCAAGTCGAAAACTTAGTAAATCGTGCCTATCTTCCAGTAGTTTATCAATTTCCCGACAAGCCTTTCGGTACTCCATCCAAACATTGCAGAATGCCGAATCTATAAAATGTACGACTATTTTTAATGGCCATTTTCGGGTTTTGAAAAAGGTCCGATATGCTTCTATTAGTTGGTCGTAAATGTCCACACCACCCATTGACTCATTGTATTGCTGGACTATATTTGGGCGTTGGAATGTTTTCTTTTTTGCACCAACGACTAACATCCTTAACGGGACTGCATCCATACGCAGATGACGCCAATGAAACAATCAATCAAATCAATGGCAACCAATTACTCTAAGAGCTTTTGCCTGAAGACTGCTGAGGGGTAGTCGCGAAAGAAATAATTTTTTCATATTTCCTTTTTCATAATGTCAAAGCTCAGATTGGAACCCGGCGCTATCGTCTTAACCACTAGACAACGGAGACCTCATTATTACCGTTCCCGTCCCATAAAATCCTATTTGCAGAAGCTCACCCAGTAGTGGTAATGTGGTAAAGTACTTGTCAAAAAATACTTTAAATCTTTTAGGTAATGTTTGTACAAGACGCAGGATGAATACAGAACCAAGTCTAATATTTCCTTCGGAAAGAGGCGTAGTCTTGCTTTGATAAATTTCGAAATAAAGAACTACTTAGTTCATCTGATGTGGCCAATACCTTATTTTTTAAAATAACACCTCTTGGTTGTATTGGAGCCTAACTCATTAAGAACTGCGGGACATAGTTTTTGTCATCTTCTTAGCAACATCGCTACTAAAATTAAGCGCATCCAAATCTTCCAGCTCTGCCAAAATGCCATCATCGGTAAGCACTTCTAATAATAAAAATTGAAAAAAGTAAGATTTTTGAGACATCAGACCTGATACGCACAATTGATGCACTTGTTAAACTTTTTAGCTAAAACGCATTTTTATTACCTTGAATAACTTTAGTTGGTTTGAAACATTAAAGTTTATAGCTTTTTTAATTAAAATCTGCTCACTTCACTACTTTTTAGCCATTAGTACTTTCGTAATTGCAAACACAACTTACTTCTACGGCTCATTTTGACAAAACTGAAATCTGACGCAAGAATTTCGCAATTATTTAAATAACGGCACAGCAAATAGCGGAATAATGTCAGAAGCAAACATAAAGAACAATCAGCGCAATCGATGCACGCCGGTCCTTTTGATGTTGGTCAAATATAATGGAAAATAATGAGACCGGAACCCACCCGCACAATCGATGCATCACGGTCTGAAAGGGATAAAAAAAGTTTCGTTCTTTGCATACGATTATTAAGATTATTGTTTAACTTAAAAATAAATAAATTAGTGAGAGCTCCTTAGGTAGTAAGCAACCGAAAAAAAAGATGTATTATATAAGTATATAAGTATGTATCAAATTTAATCAAGCAGCAAAATCCGAATATATAGGGTACCAAAAGGAATGCCCTATATTTGTTGGCTAATACTTATAGTGACATTGAATGGAAGAGTGTAAGAGTAAAACTGTCTTAAATTAACTTGATAGATATAAAGTGATAATTGATTGAAAAGGGAAAAAAAAAATAATTAAATGGATATTATTATGAAGCCCTTTTAATTCGTCGGCCAGTTGTTTTTACAGAAATACTTGATGGCAATATAAAAATGAGTTTTCTAAAATAATACCTCAACCACTCTACAGCTTAAAACATTTAAAGTTAAACTATGAATTGTTTAGTTTGATTTATACAAAATACTCTAAAATCATTTCCATTTATTCAGTTGGCCTCAAAAAATAAGCAGTAACTTAAATATACTGAAGCAAAATTGAAACATTTTTCTTTTTTTAAGGAGAAGTTAATAAAATAATAATCTGTGTATAAAATGCAATTATAGTTATGCCATCAGAGGATGAACTGCATTTTAACGGAATTAGTGGATTCGTATGTAGTAATTGTGAACAAACCTTGAATGAATTTTTTACTAATATAGTATCCAATAGAATGGTCTGTGATGTTATTTTAGTTCCTACCTTATATGGTCCTTTTTGTCATCATACTCATATACAGCGTATCTGGCAAGAAAACAATTCAATATCAGATGATTTTCTATGTGTCTTTATTACATGTGATATATCGTGGTGATTTTTCGTCAGTATGACCAACTTCAAGGTTTGATGAGACTGAAAAATGTATACTATCTTCTTCAAGTAGAACATGTTATTTATTTAGATAATTTTTCTTTTCATTGCGAGAAATTTTGAAATTTCAATTATAATACTCTAAACCCAAGGTCTTATTGAAATAAAACTTACGTGCGTCCTTTATACTAGCAGACTAGCGATGTACTTTTTGGTCTTTTATTTTAAACTTTTTTTATTATTATTTTTTATTTATGAATTGTATACATACGTAGCTACGAGGTAGTCCATGGGTTAATTCACATATCCCCTGTTACGATCCCCAAAGGCAAAAAATGAAATTTGAGTTACTTCTTTACGCCCCGTATAGAGATATATTTAGCTACCTCTTAATAATGTCTACTGTAAGTCCTTAAAATATTGGCTACAGGAAAAATATTTGTAAATATCGAAGAGATGGGGTGTACGTGTAATAGATCTTTCAAGAATTTAAACTGGCTATCGAAGCTACTGAATTTCGCTGATAAGGTGCATCGAGTGAAAAAAGACTATATTAAGAAATAAACAAACTTGTTTTATTTCCTCTTTTAGATGAACTTATTTTGAAACATCCCTCGTATTTTTATTTTTGCCATGATTATGATTATTTGGTTGTATTTAGTTTTACAAAAAATAGAAAAATATGTCACAAAATATTTTGAAATCCTTGTAAAAGGAATACTTTTATTTGATTTTGTTTATGGAGGTCATGAGGGCGTTAAGTATTCTAAATAACACGACAATTCGTTTTTCTCTTTGTCAATCTATAAATCCTTCAGTTTTCCAGTTTAATATTACAATTTGTAAGTTTTTATGTAACTTGTTTTTACCCTATTTTATAATTTAGATTGTTGTCTGTTTAAAGTTGTAAGACAGGTACAATATTTCAAAGTTTAGTCTAAATGACATTTTTGTGGTATTTTATTTTCGTTTTTAGCTTTTTTGATGAATCCACATTTTATGAATTCTGTCAACCATTTGAAATAGATTGAAACATAAGAAATACATAATAAAGAAAAAAAGCAACAGTAATCCTTTTGAAGTACACACAGATTTTTTTACCCTTCTTATTTAAGAGGCAATTTTGAATAATTGTGAAGGGTAAATCTTTTTTACATTTTTTAATTCTTTAAAAAAAAATAAATTTTTTTTCAATATAATTTCAATACAATTTTAAGTGGGTAATATTTTTTTAATCTTTTAAGTACTATTTTTATATTAAAAAATTTGTATTTAAAACTAAGTTTAAACGTTCAACAGGTTTACGAACAAAGCAAGATAATCGATTGCAATTCGAGATTCTAGAAATATAGTAGGCTGCCTGTATTTAGAGAAAGTTATAAATAAATTTTTATAAACTTATTATTTAATAATTAATCATTAACAAAGAAGAACATTATCCGTTATTGTATCGTGCTGATTTTCATTTACTTACTGAAATGGCTTGTAAATTTAAAATTTTTAAACTGACATTTTCATTCGTTTCAAATATTAATCTAATAGGTCTCCCCATATTGTCAGAGAAAGTTTTTACTATAATTACAAACCAAACTCGGGCGTGTTTCACTATGTTTATGTAATATAAAGTATATATTATATACTATACTATTTTAAAATCAATAAACCTGGCGTAAAATAAAAATTAAAAAATATCATTGATATAAATATTTGCATTTAACTTCAATATAAAATCATACTATGTATAACACCTTTTATAAATCTGCCGTTTTTGACTGATGATATTTGTATTGACTGTGAAAGTATTTGGACCAAATTAAATAATTTCTGCGGTTCCAATTTTTAATACACGAGTATACAAAAATCAGTAAATACCATTCATGGGATATTTTACTTCCATTTATTCTATCTCGCTCACGTTTTCTATTATGGTAATGATTTGTATTCACTACAAAAAAACATTCAGCCAAGTTAAGCAACTTTAGATTTAACCGTTTTAAGGATATTCACAAATCAATATTCATTTTGAAAGCGAGGTAGAATACCGTACCGCCTCTAAGTGCCCAAAATAACTAACGAAAAAACTAAAAGGAATAAAAGGCTAAAAAAATTTTTTTTTATAAATTTCCAAAATTTTTATTAGAACTGTATGGAAAAACTTGTTTTCCTCTCCCACTCTTAGAGATTATCCTTTCATTGATTGTCCAGTGAATCGCATAATGCTCATAATTCCACAAGTACTATTTTCACTTTCCCTCTTCCCTTAATATATTTTCCGAGACCAGCACAATATACTGCATGAATAAAGGACATTTCCTCAGTTATAACTTTTTTAATTAAAGAAAAAAAGTTATACGATCACCTTAAAAATCTATTAAGAAAGCGGAAAACTTTTAGGATTCCTCGTTAATCTTTATCCAGGCTTATGGCGTTGCATTCGGATAAGTTATCGGTAAATACGCTGAACAGTAGAGGGTCTGGTACTTCAATGATAATTAACATCCGTTAACGAATATGTATAACACTAGAGAAATAAAATTAGTTTTTGAACTCCACTAAAAAGCACTCATCAGAGTTTTCAGTGTTATTCATATATATATTCCAATTATAAGTTAACAAATTTATAGTAATTTTTATTCTATATATGTCTTTGTTATACTTCTTCGTCTGCATTTGCAAAGAAAATTTTTGTTTTCATTGTTTACATAGCTTTCGTATTGACGTTAAATAATTATACGAGTTACAGAATAAATAAAAAAATTTCTATTTTTAAATATCCTTGAAAGTTTATGCAGTCAATTTTATGTGGTCATGCAAATACTTTATGAAATAAACAAAGAACTTTTCATTACTTTAAAATAAATTTTTTTTTGAAGAACAATGGAAAACTGATGAATATGAAACAAAAGTAAAAGTATATATAAAAATATTTTTTTCAATGCATGAATAAATGAACGAGTAAACAATAAAATAAATATAATGATGATGATTAATAAAAACTTGCAACTAGTTAAAAAATAGATCAGCTTAACAAAAGTAAAATATGAAAAATCATTGATTATAAAAATAGAGGTCATTGACAAATGTTTTTAGTAAAACACACGAAAACCACAAGCGTAGAAATAGAAAAATTTTAGAGCTAAAATATTTCAACTTATTTAAGCTTTAAAATAAAATATTGAATAATTTAATAGAAATTTATAATAAAAAAATGTTAGCAACTTATAGTCATGACAACAAGACAATTCCAATTCCAATACAACGCTACGTATTCTAACACTTTTGATAGTGACTTAGTGTAACAGATATGTAGTATTCGTATTATTTTATATGTAATTATATAGGTTTTTTACAATAATAGTCTCATAGCTAAAAAACATATGATTTTTTAGTTAAGCATGAACATATGTTATTTATTATAGCGCATAATGTTATATCTCATTCATAGAATAACCAGATTAATACATTCCAAGTGTGTGGAAATCACCAGAGTTAATTTTTTCAGTTTGTTTTAGTCACAAATTACATTTATTTCTATAAATTGTAATAAGCTGTTATATGACAAAATTAATAAAAAAAATTCAAAACTATAGAGTTAAAAATTAAAGTTTTTGAAGGCAGTAAGCGATATACATCTACTATATAAAATTCTCGTGTCGCGTTGTTTGTTGCCAAACTCCTCCTAAATTACTCGATCGATTTTCATGAAATTTTGTGTACATATCGGGTAGGTCTGAGAATCGGCCAACATCTATTTTTCATACCCGTAAATTTTAAGCTGACCCGCGCCAAGGGAAAATATATGCCTCACCTAAATAATGTACTGACTTCGTAGAGCATATATAATACTCCTAAATGTAAAGGTACCCGCCCCAAGGGGAAATTTATGTCTCATCTAAATAAAGTACAGACGTTGATGAAATTTTAAGCTAGATAATATATATCTGTGTACAGTAGAACACATATGGTTTAGGTTTTTTTTATTAAGTGGTACTCAGAGGGGGCAATACAGGGGATATTTCTCCCTATAGCCAACTATCAAACTGAAGTACAGAAAATGGCGGATAATCATTTATTAAAATTATTAGTAACGCAAAGATTGATTGCTCATCTCAAGGTTGACTATTGCAGTTCGGTGAATATTATCAAATATATTTGAAATAAAAAAATGTTTCCTAGAGCAAATTTATGTGGCAAAACAACGTTTGCCAGTCAACTAGTCTTAATATATAAAAACGTTTCTGCCGGGTACACGTTACAAAAACTCAAGAACCGCTGGACCGATTGACACCAAACTTGGACAATATATAAGTTTAGTCAGGAGCCAGATTTCTCTAATAATAATAATTCAAAATCATAATATTTCAGGGCAAAACAACGTTTGCCGGGTCAGCTAGTAGATTAAATAATATTTAGAATATGAATTAATCAATAATAACGCAATTCAATTTTTTTTTGTTAAAAATAGAAAAAGGATCGCCATAATCATTCAGGATGTTTAACAAAGTATTGTTTAATGGGTGGAAGATTCTCGACAATAAGAACTGAAGAAACAATTTTTGTTCTTTTCGATGTCCCGAAATGTGGTGAAAACTTTACGCAACCCATACATACTTTACGCAACACTAATACATATGCATTTATTCATATGTATTGTTTCAGTGTTTGTTGAAAAATTTTTCTGGTGTGAATTGGCCCATACAATCCCAATTGCATATTATATTGTATAACCGTGCGTATGAGTAATATTTAAAGTGTTTTGAATTTGTACACATAATGTAGCATACTTTTGTGGTTGATTAAACGGTTTGTGTCCTGCATTGTAAAACTTGTTGTTTTAGAATGAGCTTTCTACACACCAGCCTGTCTAAATATTTAATATTTTTATAAATATTTAAATATATTATTAAATTATATTTAAATATAAAAACGCATAACATTTTCTGTTCAATAAAGCTTGTTTCTCTGTTTTATTGATGAAACGTTAAACAATTTCGGTTTATTTTAAAGTTACAAAATCGTTAATTTTTAAAAAGAATTCATATCAATATAAATATAAATATGTGCTGTTTGTGTTATAAAATGCATTTCCATTGATACATTCACGCAAATAATTTTGCAAATTCAGTTTAAATAAGTGAACGCAGAGTCTATGAATACGTAATTGTTGATGGCAATTGAATTAAAACTGAATTATTTTTCGGAGAGATACCTTCGCACATACATTCACACTTTGTTATTTACATATTGACACGTACTAATAGAAATTCAATATAAAAGCATAAAACAATTTAAAATGTTTATCCATTAAATAAAATACACATTTTTAATGATACTCGTATCAAAAATAAAAAGAATGTTTTAAAATAACCAACAAATAGTATGTGCATGCTGCATTGAAACTACAGATATTTGTGTTTGAATTAAAATTCCTTGTGTACGAGTAACAACAAACAATATTGACACAATTGAGCCTATTCAAAAATTTTAATTAAAGATTATCATTTAAAATTTATTATTTATAAAATAAACGCGGGTATATCATTTCAAACAATAAACTGTAGAATATGGTATTTTATTGTTCTTTTTTTGTTTTAATTTTTATTATAACATTATATATTGCCGAAATATTAAATATTTTTTTATTTTGATGAAGTGAGTAACAAAGTCAAAAAAGAAAAATATATATATACACCTAATTCTGTTTTTACACGATAGATACATTTTTCGTAAACTCGTGTAAAAAAGATAAAGCATCCATATAAAAAAAAAAAGAATATTGGTTCCATTTAAAAAACCCTAGAAAAATAAACAATAGTTTATTATGGTGCTTATTTTATAAAAAAAAAAAACAAAAATTAAAACAGTAATTATTGAAAAAAACATTCATTTACAAAAAGTAAGTAAGTAAAAAAAACCTTAAAAATAAATTTCTCTATATCTGTAGATTACAATTTTAATTTTCAGACTAATCAACTCCTTCTGCTAAAATTTGCCTCATTCCTAAGGCGCTAAATAATATAAAAAAACAAAATATAGGATCCACCAAATAACTTTTTTTTTAAACTGCTATAAAAAAACTACTGAATATTTTCTCAAATTTATTTTTTATTTGAAAGTACAATCCTTCCGGTTAATAATGGAAAATAATTTCATTCAAATGGCTACCTCGGCTGGACATGCAGTACCCTACACGATAGGTGCAATTTTTAAGCACATTGTCGATTATGTGCAGCTGTATTTCACCAATGGCTTCACGAATATTGTCCTTTAAAGCATCAATTATCTCTAGCTTGTCGGCGTAACACTTATCTTTGACGCCAACCCACAAATAATAGTCCAATGGTGTCAAATCGCAGCTCCGAGGTGGCCAAACGACATAATATCCTTCCATTTTGAATGGAAGGATATTCTCTGTTGTTACGGCAGCTTTGAAAATGTTTTTCTTTATGAATATTGTGAAAATAAAAGTTGTATCTATCGGGAGAGTCCATATTTATTTTTTTTTTCATTAGCTAATCATTATAACTTAATTGTTTTGAACATTCCATGTCTAATGATTTTTAGCACATTGAAAATGTTACTGTTGACGTATTCCATTTAATGCAGGTTTTTTCAGATTCTGACATGTCTCTATTCATTGCTTAAAACAGAACAATAAACGGTTCACTTACTTGATCTTACCTCTGTTGAATGCTCGATCTTAGATAGAAATTGAGTTAATTTGAGGCAACTCGAAAAATTTTTTGTTTGTCTGGTGGTATTGTAAGTTTGGTTATATGTTTCAATATGTTTTGTGTAATTCATTTTAACATTTAGACTTCGTCTGCAATTGTTGGAAATTTCGCTACAAGAATATATTTCAGAGTAGAAAACATCAGTTTTTGCAATTTCCCAAGAATTAAAAGAACTTTTTTACCTATTTTGTTTTGTTTTATTTTATTTCACATTAGCACAATTGCCTACTGATTTAAGTACAAAATTCATGTGGTTCTATTCTGTTGAACCGACAAATTTATAAAGCAATTTATACTGAAAGCAATTGACTGAAATCAAAGAAAGAAATTAAAAGTTACAATGCATTTTTAAAAGATTTTTTGCTGAAATTGTCACTTTAAGAGTGAATTATTTATCTGTAAAGCTAAAATTTTTTATTTCTTTTTTTTGGAATTGGAAAATATGCTGGTTCTACCATAAAGATGAAATACAGTATATTTTAAAGTTAATATAATACAATACTATATTAATATTTTATACCTTAAGACTATTTTATCGAATTTATTAAATTTAGCTTCATTGCCCCTTTTTTAAAATTTTTCATGCAATCACAAGCTCCAATTAAAATTCTGTGACTACAAAAAGAAAAAAAAATATTTCTGTAGAGTTAATTTACATTTTTAAACCTAATCCCTGGGTTGAAAATAGAAAACACCAACTTGATCTTTTGCCCATGGTTTATACCGTTCACACTTTTTTATGCATGTTTTTTTCAACTTTACATTTAATTTTGCAAGGCAAACGAGATAATGTGCAAGAAAATATCATTGAAAAAATTAAGTTTTTTTATTCATGATTAAACAGGTTTTAAGCCAGTGAAAATGACATTGATGACACAGGCATGGTTGGACACTAAAGAAGAATAGAAAAGAAAAAAAAAATAGAAAAAAAACAGGGATAAAATGAAATCACAAACTTTGCCATCAATTAGAAAGAAAAACAACATTGACAACTTTTATAAGTGCATGCAAGTTTAAGTTTTCCTAACGGTAAACTTTTGTCTATGCAGTCAAATATGTACAGATAGGTAGGTAGAGGGCTACTACAAGCAATTTTTCAACCAACCAGTTTAGCATGTTTTACAGTAAACTGTTTTATATGCCAGTGGATCTGCAATACCAAGCACAGAAAACACAAATCCACAACAACAAAGTAGACATTCAACCAATGAAGTAAACAACTAATAAAACGTACCAACAACTATTCATAGGATTTTAAAATTTTTTTTTAATGCTATTCTAGTTGAAGTTTTCATTTTCCTTTTCTTTTTCTTTTATAATACTTTCGTTTTTGTTATGCAGGAAATACCATCACGTAACCATAAGATAAATAGGTAAAGGACACAAAAAAATTTATTGAAAATATTTCTAAATTCCCAAGAATAAGTTTTTGCACTTTTTAAACTTTTTAAGTTTTACATTTATTTTATTTTTTTGTTAGTTTTCTGCTGTTCTTCATATTACACAGAATTTAGCAGCGACAAAACATGCTTTGATTTATTAGCGCTCCGTTTAGTTTTTCGACATGGAATTGTGTTGAACCGTGTTCAACCATCAGCATATATTATATTTTTTATAACCTTTATTTTTTTTGATAACTTTCTCTTTTTCTTACCTATTATAAATTTCCCTTAAATTTTTTCTAATACATACATATATTGAATATTTGTACTCAAGAGGAGTAATTATTTTTAAGTTTAAATAATACATTTTACTTAATTGAATTTGCCGTAAATTTATGTTTCAAATTATATGTACATATTTTGAGAAACTAACTTTAAGACAGTCGTAATTTGTAATCTAGTATAGAAAGTCAGGCATAGAAGCCAATATAACGTTCACGAAGAACAAAACTTTGATTTATAGTAAAAGAATATCCAATTGTTTTACTTGGCACATTTTACGGCTCAACATTTGGTCCTTCGAAAAAGTCCTAGAAAAGGCTAGGATTGGATACAACTGGTGACATCCCCACGTCAACAAACTGGCAGTTGCATTCCACGCAACTTCAACGTCATAATCAATAACGTCTGCTGTAATCTTGATGGTTCAAGAAGAAAGCAGCAGAAAAACTGTATTTGCTATAACGCATTTTTTCCAATAAAAAAGGGTATTGGAATAGGAAGGTAACAAGGGTCCAAAAGGTCTATTCAAGGGCAAGAATATTCACTAATTTTAAGGAAAAAGATTGGTATGTATAATGTAATTAGCTTTTTTATGCAACTCCAAAAACAAAAATTTTCTCTAAAATCAAAAGTAATGATTCAATTGCAATAAGAAGAGAGAATATAGAATAAAAATTTCATAATAAAATCATAAAAACCACCACCAAATTTTTAACACAAATAAAACAACAATAAAACTCTACAGAAAAAATAAAACAGTTGCAGTCAGAAATTTCAAGGCTAAATAAAAAATGCAACGGAAAAAATTGCAACAACAAAAGTCCAATTGGTGATCTACAAGTGCATTGTATGTACAAAAAAAAAAAAAATACTGTTTCAATTCGACACATTCCTATCATCAAAGAAAAAGGAGATCAAAAAGAGAAGAATATTTTGGCAAACTTATAAGAATTTGGTGTTCAACTTAATTATTAGTAAGTGATATATTAAAGTGTCAACATCTTAGCGCCGGTAATTACGAAAGCAAAAAAAATAGCAACAAAGTGGTGAAAACAAAACAGTATAAATAGAATATTTTTTAAAGAAATTGAATTTTGTTGAAGACAAAAAAGAAGTACATACATTTGTACATGAAACTACAAAACAAAACTTAATAAGAAAACAAAACAAACACCTCTTGTGAACAACAAAAACATATTGTGAAAAAATAAAAATATATGTAAGACAGTTTATATACATATATTAAAATCATTTGAAGAGAAAGAAAAAATTACTTACATTTAAATAAAAAATTCTTATAGAAGTAAAAACAATTATATACACCTACGTTTATACATATATTTCGTACGAGAATAAAAGAACAAAGCATAAAAAAAAAAAAAAATATACAACAACAAATTAACGGGCCAACAACCAGCAACTAAACAGTAGTACAGAAATTTGAAAGAGTTTGTGTTAAAAGGTGAGTGATACAATTTTATTGTTTATTATGATTAAAGGGGTACAGTGCATCTGAAAAGTAATCGGAATTTAATTAGAACGACAGAGTAAAATTTAATGCAGGCTATTTAAATTGAGATTCTACTGGAAGTAAATAAATACAAAAATAAAAAGGTTGGTAGGCGGTTATACAATAAAACATAGTAAAGAAATTTTTATTTGAAATAAATAAATAATTTTTGGTGAAATAATTTTATTCAAATTTAAATTATGGCTGCGCGGAGAAAATGCAGATTTGATTTACAACAATTATCGTCGTTTTGTGATAATTTTTCAAGAACACCCATAGAAACAAATACCACGTCAACTCTTAAGGTTAAATTAGAAGAGTTGGAAAGAAGGTGGACTAAACTAGTACAATCTTATGAAGACTACATTTTAAGTGATGATAAACTCCAAGAAGAAGAAAACAAGGACGAGGTCTCCTTAAGATATGAAGATCTAAGCCATAGTTATCAATCAATAAAAGGAAAAATTTTAGAATTTATGACAATTCCAACACCTGAACAAAGTGTTAGTGTAAACAGGCGATCTGCTTTAAGACTACCTCCTGTAGAAATTCCAATCTTTGATGGAGGTTATGCCAAATGGCCAGTTTTTAGAGACATGTTTCATGCTGTTGTTGGTAAAGATTCGTTCGTAGATCCAGCTGAAAAGCTGTACTATTTGCGCAGCAAGCTCAGTGGAGAGGCTTTTAAAGTTATTAAAGATTTTGATTTGGTAGGCGACAATTTTATATTGGCATGGGAAGCTTTAAAAAACAGGTTTGAGAATAAAAGATTATTAGTCAACGATCAAATGAAGAAAATTTTCGGTATTCAGGCGACTCAAATTGAAACTCTTAAATCTATTCGAATAATTCAAAACGCGATTAATGATTGTTTGTCTATTTTAAAAACATATAATGTAGAAATATCAAATGATAACCCATTTTTAATGCACCTTGTGACACTGAAACTTCCTGAAGAAACTTTGAGAGCATGGGAGGTCACAGTAAAAAATCATAGAGAATTACCAACTTGGAGTCAGCTTAGCGAATTTCCTTCCGCAAGAATTGAAATTTTGGAAACTATGACGGATTTAAAAAAGCCAATTCAAAATTATATATCGAAATCTCATTCATTTCTTTCTCAGACACAATCTGAAAGCAAAAATAATTTCTGCAGGAAATGCAAACAAACACATCCATTAAAATGGTGTAGGTACTTCAAGTCTTTGCCACCAAATGAACGGGTAAAATATGCATTTGAAAATAAATATTGTGTAAATTGTCTATCGAATGATCATTTTAAGCCCAAATGTAGCAGTAAAAATACATGTAATATTTGTAATAAGAGACACCATACGATGTTACATATTGAAAAACGTTCGAATAACAAGAATATCAATGCTTCTAACAGTCAATTATCAAACAACTCTGATTATCAAAATAAACCATCAAGCGTAGATAGCCAAGCATTTAATATTCAAGTTAATACTGAATCCACTTCCACTAGTGATATAGAAAAAGAGATTAAGACACATTTTACACAACAAGGTTCAGGAACAATTTTGCCTACAGCGTTAGTGTACATAGAAAATGCAGGAGAAATTTATACTGTAAGGGCACTTCTGGATTCAGGGTCAGAGAAAAGTTTCATTACTTCACGCCTACAAAAAAGTCTGTTTTTGCCATTAAAAGCTAAAAGCTACCAAATAGCAGGCATTGGTGGAACCATAGTAGGAAATTCTAAAGGAATATGCAACGTCACAGTGAAATCTCGAATTTCAGAATTTAAAATTAAAATCAATTCTATAGTGGTGCCAAATTTATCGAAACTTTTACCTTCACAAAGCTTCAAACTACAGAATATAGAGGAAATTCAAAATTTGAATCTTGCAGATCCATTCTTTTACAAACCAGCAGCTATAGATATGATTATTGGAAGCGATTACTTACCGTTTATTAATATGAAAGGTGTTAAAACGAATATATTAACAAGTTTGGAAGCAAGAGAATCACATTTCGGGTGGTACATATCGGGTCAGGTGCGCGATGAGACTATAAACACATTTACGACAAAAGTATCTATTTCCAATAATTCGCTATTGTATGAGCAGGTAAAAAGATTTTGGGAGTTAGAAGAAGTTGAAAAGGACAATTTAATAACCAAAACTGACGAATATTGTGAACATCTATTTCAATCCTCAACGATTCGGCAATCAAATGGTCGCTATTCAGTTCGACTACCATTTAAAGAAGAATTTCCTAATAAAATTTATCTAGGCCATTCAAAAAATACTGCTCTTGCGCAATACCACAGAATGCAACAAACATTAAAAAAGACTCCAACACTCAAGGAAGAATACAATAAAGTTCTTCAAGAATATATTGATTTGGGCCATATGAAGGCAGTCGAAGATAAGGAATCAACTGATGAAAAGCAGTATACATTTTTCTTACCACACCATGCGGTTTACAGACCAGAAAGTAAATCGACAAAGATTCGCGTTGTATTTAATGCTTCGAAAAAGAGTAGTAGTGGATTCTCCTTGAATGATGTACTGCATCAAGGTCCAGCTTTACAAAATGATTTAATGCAATTAGTATTACGGTGGAGAAATTATAAATATGTTTTTACAGGAGATATCGAAAAAATGTACCGTCAGATAATGGTACATGAATCAGATCGTCCGTATCAACAAATTTTATTTCGTGGTAAAGACGATAATTTTGTTAGATCCTATCAACTTAGAACAGTTACATTTGGAATTAACTGTGCACCATTTTTGGCAATAAGGACGCTTCTACAACTAAGTAACGATTGTAAAGACCTTTACCCAGAGGCATCAAAAATTTTAAAAAAAGAAATCTATGTGGATGATGTTTTGTCTGGAGGACATTCTATCGAAGAGGCAAAACAAAAACAAGCACAACTCAATGAAGCTCTAAAAACAGCTGGTTTCCCCTTGAAAAAAATAACGGCAAACAATGAGGCAATATTGGAATATCTGCCCCGGGAGGATCTTCTGGACGAAGACTTTTTAAAGTTGGAGGATTCCAGCACAATTAAAACGCTTGGCATTCGGTGGAACGCCATTTCAGATTCATTTTATTATGTGGTAGAGCCGATGGAAATATTGCATTCTTATACAAAAAGACAAATTTTATCAGTCATAGCGAAATTATTCGACCCTATAGGATGGTTGAGTCCAATTGTGGTAAGAGCAAAAATTTTGATGCAGGATCTTTGGGAAAGTAAAGTAGAATGGGATGAAGCAGTTCCTTTAGACGTTTTTGAAAAATGGAAAATGTTTATAAAAAATTTACCTCAAATTTCTTCCTTGAAAATCTCCCGGTGGGTTAATTTTACGCCTCAATATTCAATACAAATCCACGGGTTCTGCGACGCGTCGGAACGAGCTTATTGCGGTGCTGTTTATATGAGAACCGTAAATTCAGAAGGAAAAATATTTTGCAATTTACTTGCAGCCAAAACTCGAGTTGCACCAATCAAGAAGCTGACAATTCCTAAACTAGAGTTATGTGGAGCGTTATTGCTAGCGAAAATTATAAAAAATTTAATTAAAAATTACGAGTTTTCCTTTAAACTCTTCTTATGGACTGATTCCTCTATAGTTCTTGCATGGCTTCAAAAATCGCCTCATACACTAAAAACATTTGTTGCAAATAGGGTTACTGAAATCAACAGCATTGCTGATCAAAATTGTTGGAAGCATGTGAAGACCGAAGACAACCCAGCTGACCTAGGCACACGAGGATGTACACCTCAAGAACTAGCACAAAGTAAAATCTGGTGGAATGGGCCCTCTTGGCTGACTCAACCCGAGGAAGTATGGCCAAAGACCCTCGCAATTCAATCAACAGACTTGGAAACTAAAAAAGCATCAGCCTTTTTCGTAAAAGCCTCCGCAATAAATGAAAACGATAAAATCTTTCCAGGAGAAACTATAGATATTTTGAAAAATTTCTCATCTTATGCTAGAGCTCTCAGAGTAATAAGTTATATATTTCGTTTTATTAGTCGTATGAGAAAACGTACAGTTCCGAATGAAACAGGCATCACGTCAGAAGAAATTCAATATACCAGAAATCGTCTAATTATAATCGCTCAACGAACTCATTTTTCAAAGGAATATGAGAGTCTTCAAAACAAGCAACCTCTTAATCGTAAAAGCAGACTACTAACTTTAACGCCCTTCCTAGACAAGGAAAAGTTGCTACGTGTTGGTGGCAGATTAAATCATTCTGGATTAAGCTATGAGGAACGACATCCAGTAATAATCCCCGAAAAATCTACATTTGCTACACTTGTGGTAAACTACACGCATCAGATCTTACTTCATGCAGAGCATCACATCATGCTTCGAGCTTTAAGGCAAAGCTTTTACATACCACGTTTAAAAAATCTTGTGAGAAAGTGTATTCGTAGTTGTTTAAAATGTGCGGTATACAAACACCAATTTCAGCATCAAATAATGTCTGCCCTTCCCCCTGAAAGAGTAAAATTTTCACTTCCGTTCACATTTACCGGTGTAGATTTTGCCGGACCGTTTTCTATGAAATCATCAAATTTAAGAAACGCAAAATTAATCAAAGGATATGTAGCGGTATTCGTATGCTTTTCAACCAAAGCAGTGCACTTGGAAGTTTGTTCAGATTTATCTACAGATTGTTTCCTGGCATGTTTCGATAGATTTGTCGGGAGAAGAGGACTTCCTAAGACTATGTTTTCAGACAATGGCAGAAACTTTTTAGGTGCAAGCCTGAAGCTGCTTAAAGAATATAATGCATTTTTAAAAACCGCCGAAAAGGCTTTGATAGAAAAATACGGGCTACACAAATTTACTTGGTCATTCATACCGCCATATGCACCTCACATGGGTGGTCTTTGGGAGGCCGCGGTTAAAAGCATGAAGACACATCTCAAAAAAGTTACTGGCAATTTAAATTTCACGTTTGAAGAATTTTCGACGTTATTAATCCGAATAGAAGCGGTATTAAATTCAAGACCCTTGTCCCCATTGACTGAAAATCCAGGCGAACTTCTTCCTTTGACTTCTGGACACTTATTAAGAGGAGCTGCACTCATTGCTCCCCCAGAGAACTTAGAACCTCCCAAACTTGAAAATTTAAACTTTATAAAGCGTTGGGATCGATTAAAAATTATTCAACACACCTTTGCCCGACGTTGGAAGAACGAGTATTTAACAGAACTTCAACGTAGATTTAAATGGAAAAATGAAAAGAACAATCTTCAAGAAAATGATTTTGTAATTGTAAAAGATGATCTACTACCACCTACAGAGTGGCGTCTGGGACGCGTGAGTAAAGTAATACACGGCAAAGATGCCAAAGTTCGTGTTGCTGAAATAAGGACTCAAAATGGGGTAATTACACGCCCAATCGTTAAACTTTGCATTTTACCCATAACCGAAAAAACCCCAGAAAGTCATTAAAAACCATATCAATATATGAAAAGAGAAATTTGTTGCTTAAAAGAAATGCTAATTGCATTATATGTATTTTTTCTTTTCTTCCTTTTCTTAGATCAAATATGCTAAATAATAATAAACCCAGATGCCAATTGTGCTTAAGAAATCACCCACTCAAATATTGTCATGCCTTCTGGGCCATGGACTTAAACAAAAGACGAGAATTTTTGAAAAAGATGGACTACTGCCTAAACTGTTTGGCGACGACTCATAATAGGTTATGGTGTGAGTCACCTAATCGGTGCAACATTTGTGGGGCAAAACATAATACTATGATTCATAGAAGCCACTATGAAGCCAATCTATCATCATCCAGCTATGAAGAAGATGAGCAATTTCCTCTCAACGAGTATACAACATCAAAACGCTTTGCAAGACAGGACTATATCCCCCCCTTAATTCAGATAACACTCCGGCACAAAAATGAGCAACTCACTCTTTCCTTTTTGTTAAACAAAAAAGGAAAAACATCCTTCATGCTGCGCCCAGTGATTAACCGCATTCCAAATTTTGTCCCATACAAAGGCAATGACGGATGGTGTTATGGCAGTTTTCAATATGAGCCCACATACCCGAAATCAACACAAGCACAACAATTAATACTTCAAATAAGAGAAGGCATCCACTTCACGCTCCCGGAAATTATAAGAGATCCGCTAATAAAAGACCACTTCCGAAGTCTTACCCCTCTTGCCCATCCAAAATTTGCTACGTGCCGTAGGGTAGATGGTGTTTTGTGTCCAAAAGATTATACACCCATGCTAAAAGCGAAGTGCGAACAGACGGCCCCAGGTCTACCAAAAATTCAGGAGACAGTCTTCGGATGGCTGATATATGGCAAATGGAATGGTTGCACTTGCAAAACTCATTCTGCCCCGGGAGGATGTTGAACCGTGTTCAACCATCAGCATATATTATATTTTTTATAACCTTTATTTTTTTTGATAACTTTCTCTTTTTCTTACCTATTATAAATTTCCCTTAAATTTTTTCTAATACATACATATATTGAATATTTGTACTCAAGAGGAGTAATTATTTTTAAGTTTAAATAATACATTTTACTTAATTGAATTTGCCGTAAATTTATGTTTCAAATTATATGTACATATTTTGAGAAACTAACTTTAAGACAGTCGTAATTTGTAATCTAGTATAGAAAGTCAGGCATAGAAGCCAATAAAACGTTCACGAAGAACAAAACTTTGATTTATAGTAAAAGAATATCCAATTGTTTTACTTGGCACATTTTACGGCTCAACAAATTGCTTTTCTTCAGTTATGCAAAAAAAAGGCGTTTTACCGGCATATTGATTGCTGCCGTTGATTATCAGTTGCCAAAGACTGAAAGGAATTTATTCAATTTAAAAAAAAATTTGTATAAAAAAAAATTATATAAAAAACTTTTATTGCTTGTTTATTTAACGAATTGACATTAAAACTATAAAAACTAAAAATCTGCTTAAGGAAATTTTAAACAATTTTTGTTTTATTAAATATTTACAATGCACGATAAAACAAAAACTTACGATTTTTTTAAGTCGTAATTTTGTGAATATGGGTATTTCACTATATTTGCTATTAAAAAAGATACTAAACGAGGTGATCGAAAAAAACTACAACTATTTCAGTACTCTATGCACCTCCAGGAAGCAGAATTGCTATGTCAGAACCCTTGCATATTTTTGGTGTAGCACTGTGTAAACGAACGTTTTCATTATCGCATGTATTGCTTTTTTTAATTTTATTCGTTATCGAATGCTTAAAAGCACGGCAATGATTTTGTATCAAACAAATAAATTTTCATCTGTGAAGGAATTACAAACAAGTGAAAATGAGCATGTCTTCTATTTAAGCTACGGACGTCTTATCAGAGTTCTTTATCATAATGTATATACATACTCATGGCAATCATTAACTCACACATTTGTCTAGAATTGAAATTATATTTTTTCTATAATTTTGTAATGAGTTAGTTGAAATCTTGTGTATATATGAAATTCTTCTTTTCTCTCCATCATTGCATTTTATAATTGTCATCCGCTTTGAGTGAATCAGTTAACTTACCATAGCCGAGGTGGTTAATGAGCATCATCAAAGACATACAACTAACAAATTTTAATTGTTGAATCACATGGAAATCCGAAATCGAGTTCCAGTTAGAATGGTGCTCATTTTGTTGTTGTTGTAATTAATTTTGTTTCATTAATGAAATTAATTATAATAATCTTTAGGAAGAACATTTCATTGTCAGGGTTCGACTAGTCCACGATTCAAGACTGAATTTTCATTACATCCAGCAGTACATCAAATTGAATAGGTTTTCCCCTTTGCTCAGGGTACAAACCATACTGATTACAAATAGAATCGACGTACGAAGGCGGAGGTAGAAGACGGAGGTTAGTCATTCTCTCGGCAGGCCTCTGCGTTATACATACAGGATGCCCAAGTGACGATATCTGAAGCGAACTATGTTCGTCCTAATATACAAGTAACGGCTTGCTAAACCTTTAAAATTAATCACTTTTGTGTTTTCAGTCTTCAGTGAAATGATTAATAATAGAAAATAATGTCCACCCAAATAGAGAAGAGCTCAACATCTCGTTCAGTTAGTTCTGGTTTACAACTTCCCGTAGATAATACTCATAACTTGTTGCATAAAGGCAATTATGATGAAGGTATTGGTGATAGTGCATATTTGGCAACTGTTATGGAATATTTAGCTGTCGATGTATTAGAGTTGACTGGTGATGCTGCCTGTGATGAATATTTAGATAAAATATTATCTGGTGTAACTAATGCTCCAGTTGGTGTTTTGCCTAATAATTACGGTGTACTTATGTCAATGATACTCGAAAAGAGCGCATAAACTGTCATTTACAAACACATTGTAAAGTATGCTGAAAATACTTTTCTTTAAAATTTTTTAATATGTTTTTGAGATCAATAACTAATTGCTAGGTAATACATTTACAAGAAGAACATTTAACATGTCATTTATATGCCACTGTCTATATAGCATAAAAACTAAAATTCTTTTTGTAATCTTGTAAAACAAAAAACTACATGTTTAAGGTATTATACTTAAACAAAAATTTAATATTGACATCCATTATCTACTTTTTTTTTCTAATATATTCGATTTTAATTAAGCCAATTTACAAAAATCAGAAACACAAAAAGATATAAGTTTTAACAAAAACCACAAATTGCTTAGAAAAGTTTAAGAATTTCGTTATCAATTACCAACAAAAACACAATTACTCATCTCAACTAAAAAATAAAAAAAAAAATCAAATAAATTTTCCACTTTTCTTCTGTTCTGTATCACAGTAATACTTGAGAAAAACTTTGCGCTTTAAAATCATGAGTATATTTGTATGTGAGAGCTGTAAAGTAAACAGTGGAAATATCAGATGGACGTTGATTGCGTATTAAGAAATTTAATCATCAAAAAGTATTATCAACTTTAAATTTATTTTTATTTTTGTTTTTTTTTTTTGTTTTTGTTTTTGGTTTTTTGTTTTGTACACTGAGTTTGTGTTTGATAATATGTATAAATATTTGAGTGTGTTATAACAACCAAAGAGTATTTCTGTTTTATCAGAGTAGTCTCTATTATTCTTTACTTAGTTTTGTATCAAACTAAATCCATTGTTCATATATGCTCCATTTATAATCACGTTATGCGGTCGATGATCCATACATGGACTTTTAATTTTTTCTTTGGTTATTTTTAAGTTAAAATATCATAATTTTCATATTTTTATGAAAGTTTTCAGTTTATACATGTTTCTTCTTTTATTGCGAAAAAAAAGTAAAAACTTTTGTTATTTTTATATAAATACTTCTGCATAATTAGACACATTTACTTCTTTGTTATTGTTATCTAATGCTCTATTATCCTTGCAGGTGATAAATTTGACGCTTAGGGTTTATTTGAGTCGTAACTGTTACACAAATGTATTTGTGGAGTTTTAGAATTTGAGTGGAATGTTAAGACTTTCAACAAGAGTAGCTTAAAGTATTTGTTGTTTGTTTGTTTGTTTTAGATCAAAATATTTTGTAATACGAGGCTTAGCTTTTAGGATTGGTGTGAAAATTTGCAAGAGTATGTGTGACATGGGACACGTAAGTAATCAGTCAAGCTAATGATGAACATACTGTGCTTCTTAGTCACTATAATTATTATTTTTTTGACGAATGAAAACAGAAGCTGTTTTTAAGGCTGCATCATAGCAGAGAGGGTGAAGTTATTGTCAGCGGTGTGTAACTATACTAAAAAAAATACTTACATATAGTAAATATGATTACCTCTGCATGAAAATGATGCCCGTTTGAAAACAAACAATTTACCCGAATTTAGTTGGAGTACTGACAGTATCTTATAAAACCTTTGCTAAATCTAATCGGTTACATTTACCGGAAGACGTAAATGCAAAAAGAACTAAGTGCTCAACTTCATTATTTTGATTTTTGAAATTTCTACTGTAACTCGTTTCTTTGGTCTTTTGTTCTCAGACTTTAACTAAAAAGTTAATGGACAGACAGATTGCTTTCTTATCGAAGTATGCTGTTTCACAAAAACTTTTAAACTCTTAAAACTTTTATATCACATGGAAAAATTAATTTTTTTTTAAAGCTTGTAGACATTAAAATTCTGGAGATTTTTGATTGTTCGAAAATTTCTTTTCTATTCTAAACAAAAATTCAATAAATAATTCCATAAGCCCTTTTTAAAGTCATTTAAATTTTTCTAATGTAATCGATCTTATGGATAAGTTCGCCAGAATATCACTTTATATATTTAAAGTAGTCAACTTCAACATTAGTTTCCATTTTTTAGTTTTTAAAACTATAAATTTCTATTATGAAAACTTTATTAGAAACTGTCAGAAAATTTACTACAGCCAATCGGTAACTTTGATAACTTATTTAGAAGTTGCAAGCAAGGAAAAGTAACTGATAAAGTACAGTAGTAAATCAAATTTGTTGAAAAATTTTTAAAGAGTTTCTTACTTTGTTGTTGTTGTTTTCTTCTGTTATTAAAGCAAAAAAAAACAAAAAATATTTATTTTCAAATAATTTTATTTTAAATGTGGGCTAAAAAAATTAGTTACATTTTTTATAGCACAATAGTTTATTAAAGACAACTCTTAGTTACTTTGCTCTGTCAGCAATAGATACTAGTCACCACATTAGTTATTTTGAATTATGGTAGTCTGGTTCGCAGGCTCTGCGACTGACAAAAAGTAATAGCCGCACTTTGTTTTGGCTTAAGGCTGACTCCATTTCTTTCAGTTAAACACAAAGTCTTCCTTTATTATATTCTATTTAGTTAAAATCTTTAAATGTCTTTAAAATATATATACAGGGTGTTTTTTATTGAGGTATAGAACTTTAAGTTGGCATCACTTTTTTAACTGGCGGCCATTTTGTCAGCTGTCAAGTGATTAATATTTAGTTTGGTTTGCCATTTCATCATGAACAGGTTGACAAAAGAACAACGCTTGCAAATCGTGCAAATTTATTTCGAAAATAATGGTTCAGTTCGCGAAGTTTACCCCAAGCTCCGTCCATTTTATGGTCGACATAATCGTCCATCAGAGCAGTTAATTCGGTTAACCATGGATCGCTTTCGCACTACGTTTACTCTATGTGATAATACGCATCCGCAGAGACGTCGAACAGTGCGCACCGAAGAAACAATTGCCGCTGTAGAGCAAAGTGTTGAAGAGAACCCGAATGAATCGATTCGCCACCGTGCACAGCAATTGGAGCTTTGTCCATCAACTTTATGGAAGATTTTGCGCAAAGATCTTGGCTTGCGACCTTACAAGGTCCAGCTTGTGCAAGAATTAAAGCCGCGAGACAATGCAATGCGTCGTGATTTTGGTGTATGGGCCGAAAATTAGATTGATCTCGATGCTGATTTTCATAGCAAAATTTTGTTCAGTGATGAGGCTCATTTTTGGTTGAATGGCTACGTCAACAAGCAAAATTGCCGCATTTGGAGTGAAGAGAATCCACATGAGACCCTTGAGACGCCATTACATTCACAAAAACTGACCGTTTGGTGTGCTCTATGGGCTGGTGGAGTCATTGGGCCATACTTCTTCCGAAATTATGCTGGAGAGTCAGTTACCGTTAATGGAGACCGGTATAGAGTTATGATAACCGACTATTTTGTTCCCGAATTGGATGGCATGAATGTAGATGAGTTGTGGTTCCAACAAGACGGCGCTACATGCCACACAGCGTACGTCACAATCGATTTATTGAAGGAAACATTCGATGAGCGCATAATTTCGCGGAATGGACCTGTCAATTGGCCACCAAGATCATGTGATTTGACACCATTGGATTATTTTCTTTGGGGATATGTGAAGTCGCTCGTCTACGCCATCAAACCAGAAACGTTAGGGGACTTGGAAGCCAACATTCGTGGCGTTATTGCCAACATACGGCCCCATATGCTCGAAAAAGTGGTTGAAAATTGGACCTGTAGAATTGGCTTTATTCGAGCTAGCCGCGGCGGCCGCATGCCCGAAATCATATTTAAACACAATGGCATAAAATTATCCTTCCAATAAAGCCAAATTGATGAACATTAAAACGATTTTCTTGTGTTTTATTTCAATTCGAAGTTCTATACCTCTAAAAAAACACCCTGTATGTTGCAATAATATAATGAGTACAACATCATGACAGTATTGCATATTTACATTGATTGACTATATACTTACTTATTCAAATAATTAACCAAACAGCTTACATCTGTAGTAAAGGTCTGCATGAATGTTTTGCTTTTCTGCCAGTTTAGAATGTTTCGAGAAGTGTACTCTAATTGAGAGTATATTCAAGCATAGAAACAAATATTCATTCTATTCGTTTTGCAGCCAACGAAACGAAACGAAACGAACAGCCTCAAAAAACGAATAGAATTGAATAGAATAAATCTAAATTTACTCTCATAATTCTAAATTATTATAGAGACATTCGAATGTCTTGGAATGTCTTGAATTTCCTTTGTGAATGAAAGTATGTATTGAAGTAATCGCGATAGTTTGTAATACAAACAAGCGAATGAAAACAAACAAATTGAAATCTAGCAAGAAGAATAGTGTGTGTATATTAAAGCATTTAAAGGCAAAAAAAAAAATTAATCACTTTTTGAATATGTAATTTATTTATAATTTTTTTTTTAAGTTTTTGTAAATATGTCTGTATGTATGTATTTTTAAAAATTAAGCCAAAAATATAAAAAAATAACATGAAAAATTATTCAGTTCATTACTTTTATTATTCAGTTCTTTAGTACTTATAATACCAGTACAAGAAATTATTTTCTATCATATTACAAACAAGACATTCTATTCACTCTATTCATTCCATTCTAACTCTTATGTTTCATGTCTCTCATGTCTCCATACTCTCTTGTCTCTATTCTCTCATTATTTACATTCTAACGACAACAACCACTTTTTATGTTTGTTTTATTCGTTTCGCTTTTACGAATTAGAGTTGGAAGTGTGTTTGAAATTTTTAGAATGTCTTGAATATCGTTTCAAACATACCCGTGCAGACCTTTAATCTGTAGATATGTTATGAAACAATTTCTTTGTTTTCTTTATGAGTGAACAAAAATATTGTTACGAATTGTCCTTTATAATTCGTTTTATTATTCAAGGGTTCGATATTTGTAGACTAAAACACCGTTACTTTTCGATTTAAAGCTTTTTTTACACTATATAATGTTTAAAAATACAACCAACTACTGACTGTAAACCTTAATGTGTAGCCCTATTTATAGTTCTAATATTTTATTCTAGTAATTACAATGGTTTTTTATGTATTAGCTTTTACATAATTATACAACAAAAATTTCATTTTCAATTATTAATTTTATATAATTTTCATATACATTTTAAACCAACATGTATGTATTTGTGTGTGTGTGTTTTATATAAATTTTTCCCCTACATGTATATTTTTTTTTAATGATTTATAAGTTTATAAATATATTTGAGTATATTTGTGTTTGTAATAATAATAGCAAAACCTACTTTAAAAGACTGTAATGACGACTTTTATTTATAAAGTTATGTTTTCGTAACAATATATTAAAAATCATATTTAGATATGATAGATAAGCTAAATAAACTCGAAGCAAGAAACTGTGAGCAAATAAATATTTGTATAAAATGGTGGTTAAACTTTTTTCTTTAAATTTGTATCTTTAGTTAAGAATATTTTTAAAAGAAGTTTATTGCAGTATTTGTGAAAAATTTACCCCATTTAGGTGTTATAATTCTAACATAAATATTTTGTATTCGTTTTTTGTTTTTTTTTTTCTTCATAAACTTTATTTTTCGCTTTTTTTAACAACTTTTGCAGTATCAACAACATTTAGAATAGAAAGTGTAATAAAAGTGTTGATGTTCTTCTTTTTTGCTTCATTTCAATAAATTTTGTCAACAAAAAAAGTTCATTTATTTTCTTGTTTGCATTTATTTTTTTGTTGACATTTTATAGAGTATATCTTGTAACAGATTTTTTCCTAGTCATGTTTCTAGTTTCCGTTTAAAATATTTTTTTTATTCATTTATTTACTAAGCACGCAAAGAATGAAATAAATGGGATTTTAAGGCAAATATTTTTTAAGAAGTAAAATAAACCTATACAAGAATTTTTTTTAATATCGTTATATATACAGAAAAAAATTTTCTTGTTGACACTTACTTGTATAGTTTTAGTCTCTGCTACTTACATCTTCAAAGCTTAAGTAAAATATATTTTACTCGTGAAAAGCTTTTAAAATATTTACAAACAAACAGATGAAACACAATTTAGAAAACGAGTTCATAAATTGTTGTTTTTAAACAAAAACGTAAGCAATAATAGAAATATATATATATATATATGGGCAATTTCAAAAATTTTCAACATTTGTTGAAACTGAGTTCAGATGCTTATTATTTCTCCAGTTTTTCGAATTGACCAAAACGGTCAAAAGGGAATGGTAGGCCACACTAGAAAACTTGGAAATTCAAAATGTCAGACCATCAGTTCTTTATTTTTAAAAGTTATGGGCACTCAAACATCGAAAAACTCAAAAAATGGCTTGAAATTTACAAGAGTTTTTTCATATTTCATCACTTTTCTACTTTTAGTTTTAAACTTCCGATGCCCACTGATATAAAATAAAGTCCCTAGACTTAGTAGATATTTACACTATAAAAGTTATGCCCATACTACTATTTGGGAAAAAGTTGTACAGCGGTTCATTTTTGAAACCAAAATTTTCCGATTTTTCAATTTTCGCAGTTTTTTCTATAGCGTTTTTGCGCCGTTCAAGAAAATTGCATTTCGTCAAGAGTATTTAAAAGATGGTATAATTTGCTAAAATTTGCGACATATCACGTCGATGTCAGGCTGCTAGTTGCTGAGAACGATGACCTCAAACTTTTATAGAATTGGCGTAAATTTTTCAAAAATGACAGTTTTTCGCGCCTGACATTTGCAATCTTATTTAAAACTGGTTTATGTATTGTGTGATCTAAACTTCTTAGTAACTTCTTCTTTGTTTCGCGTTTTTTTTAATTAATCCGTGGTTTAAAATCAATGTAAAGTATTGGAAATGAAGTGCGGCGGTGAACTAAACATCATATATAAATACGGTTGAATTCGGTCCATATTTAGCGGGTACAGCGGCATTTTTCTTCAAACACATTTTGCTTTGTGACATCCGCAGTTATGTATAGATTCCGCCGCGATTGACACCAAATGAAAGGTTTTTTTAAGCTTGATAATAAAACCGAATAGGCATTAAAAAATTTTCATGATTTTAAATTTTACAGATCAAAAAGAAAAAACCTAACCTCAAAAATAATTCTTATATATTTTTTTTTATTTTTTAAATTTGCAAGTCAAAACATTGTTTTTCTGTAAATTAGTTATGCGTTATATAAACGCATATTATAACAATCGGTGAAACATTCATATTTTTGCAAAAAATCGCGTTTTTTAATGTTAAGGATTTTTTATTATAATTGATATTTTTTATGTATTTTATCAGTGCATTGATGAATTTGGACTGCACTGATGAATTTGAAATGAGTTTCATGCATCCATACAACATTTATTAAAATAAATCAATAAATTTAACTTAAAAAATTTTTTTTAAGAGATTTTAACTTAAAACCTCCATAACTTTTGCGCCGTTTGCAATAAATGATTAACGCGAACTGTTTTGGTATGCTAAAATATCACCCTTCACGTGACCAAAGCGTCATTCGTGTCATCCAAAAAAAAAATTTCGAAAAAAAAAATATCAAAATGTAGAAAATTTTTGAAATTGCCCATATACATACATACATACATACATAACTGGCCTTTACAACCCTGTGTCAGGATTACGGCCTAGCTTCTCGCAGCACTCATGTTGTGTGTGTCAATTTTTATCCATGAGTACCGGGACCTACAGTTTAATGTCGACTCCGAACGACAGACTTGAGAAGCTTGTTCATGGCAATTAGTTACTCTCAGACTTTTGCCAGAAGACTGCTGAGAGGTAGTCGTTGAAAGAAATATTATTTTTCATAATTCTTTTTTTGAAGATGTCGGAGCCTGGAATCGAACCCAGGACCCATGACTTAGTAAGCCAACACACTAACCACTAGACCACGGTGACTACATATTATATACATATATATATATGTATATATAATTTGCCTCCCAGAATTAATTGAAGAAGTTTTAGTATGATGTCTATTAATTATTAAAAACTTGTCTTGGGATAACATAGCCGGAAAATTATTTATTTTAGCAGCAGGCATCCTTTCATCAGTAAAGCGTATAAAAACCCTAAGTAAAAATTTTGCTAACCCAGTCATTTGGTAATCAGAGAAGATCTTTTAACTTTTTAAAATTTAATTAAATAATTGGTTTTTTTTGTGTATGCCTTAGTTGTCTCCAAACTATTAATTTATTTATTAAATCTCTATTGAAATATATAAAAATCTCATAACTGTACATAAAAAATAAAAAAATTTGCATTCCACTGGGTATCTAAATTTAGCCTAAATTGAGCAGAGTTTTTCTGTGTGATAAATTACTGCCAAAATTTTTTATTCTTTTAAATATAGTGATTACTTCTTAATAGCCCCCAAGGTTGCTTATGTAAAGAATTTGCAAGAATCCCCAATAGAGGACCATGAGATTGATTTGTATCTAAATTTTTTTACAAGATTTCCATTATAATCGTTTTTACGTTCTAATTGTCCAAGTAAGTTGTCGCTTAACATATAGGTACATCGTTCATTTTTTTTTTCAGTAAATCCAGCAATGAGGACGAACCTTACTTATGCAGTGCATTGTGCTGTTCAAAGAAAATAGGTCGTAGGAAGGAGAAAAAGGGAGACATTTGATATATATTTATTAACTTCACGGAAAGTTTATATCCAATATGAGAAACTGCGAATTTTCTCTGTAATGAATTATGCGATTTTTTGCACTATCAGTCACAAGAAGATATGAGACACAAAACGCCTGCCAAATTGCTCTGATGCTCCATAGAATCAATAGACTAGAATATTTTACCTTTCATGTTCTTCATCGAGAAGTTCCATATAAGACTTTGAAGCAACGGCCTATATATGTAGGATGAAAACCCGGTTTTTTATAAACCTAGTGAAAAGTAACGATATACAAAAATATTTTTCGAATAGTTTAGTTGCAGAATAGAGACCGACATGAGAACTTAATAATTTATAAATAAATTCTTCATATTTAATACATTTTATTTAAAAAAAAAACGTTTTAATTTGAAGTAAGATACCCCTACATACATGAGAGCTGTATTCCATACTGAGCCGGATTTTTGCTCTGCAAATATTATGACGGCCAGATAGAATGAAGTTTTTCTAGCACCGTTTCCAAAGACCGAGGCACTTGAACGCTTCATTCGACACTAGAAATATGTGATCATATTCAGCAAAAGGGCATTTGCCTCATCAATATCTACATTAGCCATAATCACAAATAGCAGAACACTTTCATAACCTTCCCGTATATGGGCAATTTAAAAAATTTTCAACATTTGTTGAAACTGAGTTCAGATGCTTATTATTTCTCCAGTTTTGCGAATTGACCAAAACGGTCAAAAGGGAATGGTAGGCCACACTAGAAAAGTGGGAAATACAAAATTTCAGACCATCAGTTCTTTATTTTTAAAAGTTATGGGCACTCAAATATTGAAAAACTCAAAAACAGGCTTGAAATTTACAAGAGTTTTTTCATATTTCATCACTTTTCTACTTTTAGTTTCAAACTTCCAATGCTCACTGATATAAAATAAAGTCACTAGACTTAGTAGATATTTATACTATAAAAGTTATGCCAATACTACTATTTGGGAAAAAGTTGTACAGCGGTTCATTTTTGAAACCAAAATTTTCCGATTTTTTAATTTTTGCAGTTTTTTCTATAGCGTTTTTGCGCCGTTCAAGAAAATTGCATTTCGTCAACAGTATTTATTAGATGGTGTAATTTGCTAAAATTTGCGCCATATCACGTCGATGTCAGGCTGCTAGTTGCTGAGAACGATGACCTCAAACTTTTATAGAATTGGCGTAAATTTGTCAAAAATTACAGTTTTTCGCGCCTGACATTTGCAATCTTATTTAAAACTGGTTTGTGTATTGCGTGATCTAAACTTCTTAATAAATGGCACCTCAACGTCAAGAAGGCGTTAAAATATTTTGAAACGCAAAAATTTTATAAAGAAAATAAAACTTTTGCGAAATTTAATGATTTTGTTTCGCGTTTTTTTAGTTAATCAGTGGTTTAAAATCAATGTTAGGTACTGGAAATGAAGTGCGGCGGTGAACTAAAGATCATATATAAATACGGTTGAATTCGGTCCATATTTAGCGGGTACAGCGTCATTTTTCTTCAAACACATTTTGCTTTATGACATCTGCAGTTATGTATAGATTCCGCCGCGATTGACACCAAATGAAAGGTTTTTTTAAGCTTGATAATAAAACCGAATAGGCATTAAAAAATTTTCATCATTTTAAATTTTACAGATCAAAAAAAAAATCCTAACCTCAAAAATATTTCTTATATAATTTTTTTTATTTTTTAAATTTGCAAGTCAAAGCACTGTTTTTCTGTAAATTAGTTATGCGTTATATAAACACATATTATAAAAATCGGTGGAACATTCATATTTTTGCAAAAATTCGCGTTTTTTAATGTTAAGGAATTTTAATTATATGTGATATTTTTTATGTATTTTATCAGTGCATTGATGAATTTGGACTGCACTGATGAATTTGAATTGAGTTTCATGCATCCATACAACATTTATTAAAATAAACCAATAAATTTAACTTTAAATTTTTTTTTAAAGAAATTTTAACTTAAAACCTCCATAACTTTCACGCCGTTTGCAATAAATGATTAACGCGAACTGTTTTGTTATGCTAAAATATCACCCTTCACGTGACCAAAGCGTCATTCGTGTCATCCAAAAAAAAAAATTGGAAAAAAAAAAATCTAAATGTCGAAAATTTTTGAAATTGCCCATATGTATAGGAAAACATAGTTTGATCTTATGGGCATTAAATATAACCTTATTAGCACAATCCTACTTTGATATTGCCAACAGGTTGCTAAAGAGCGTGTCAATCATATTCTGTATTTTTCCGCAATATCGAAAAGTTTAAGATCAAATAAATATAAGTGACAAATGTTACATTCAAATGCGAAAGAGGAGAAAGTAGTTAAAATCCCAAAAAGAAGATCATGCAGAAATACGGAAAATGGAGTAGGAAACACAACGGAGACCTGCAATACCTCCTAACTTATATTGAACTAGTTGGAAAAGATACTGTCTATAAACACTCTTGTAGCACAATCCATGAGAAAATTATGTAAAAAATGACAACAATGATTACCACCACTGAAAGCAGAAAATATTGAAAATTTTTTTTTTACTAAACCGTTTAATAGACTCACTCCACCTTTTAAATAGTAATTTCAACAGGTTTGTGGTAAAGCGGTTACTAAGCCATTCGCGACCATACTTTTCTCCATACTTTCCTGTAGTTTCCAATAAAAAGTGGGTTTCAGTTTGAGTTTTTATGGTGTTTGTCTTCAAATCACTAACACAAAAAAGAAACAAAAAACGAAATAAAACTCACAATTCAGGCCAAGGTTTTCTTAATTTGTTGTTTATTTTCTTTCTTCTCTTAATTTTGTAGTTCTGTAGGTTTAGCCTTTGAAAATTTATTGCTTTGTAATGGTTTTATTCTCCTGAGGTAAAAAATTAATACCTCCTGCTTATAAATAAGTAAGAAGAAAAAACCTTGCCGTTTTGCTTCCTTTTCCTATTGAAAAGACTTTAGCACTTTAAAATGCAACAACTAGTATGTAGAGTATATTCTCATCAATTCAACACTATAGGAACAAGCAAACGCCGAAGTACACATTTTAAAAATTAAATCATTTTTATAAAATTCATGGAAAAATCTTACTGATATATGGATACGTTCATGTACGTAGCACTTAACTTATGAAGAACGTACGAAAACTTGTAGAATAAGCAGCAGGGTTGTAAAAATATAACAAAAGTTACTTCAGCAATTTGATCTCTGCTCAATGGTGTACATTTGTGGAAACTTATTCTATCTATGGTTTATTTAACTTTATATATAATAAATGTAAAATGAAAACAATGTTACTTCCAAAGTTGAACAAATTCAATGCAAGTGAAAAAAGGGCATGATATATGAAAAAAATGTATACGTAGTATATACATTAGGGTTGTCAAATTATATGGTTAAAAAAAAATTGTCAATACTCACATAAAGTTTTTTATGCAAACTGACGAATTAAATGATTTAAATTAAATGAAATTAAATATTTAGGGAGAACATACTTTCAAAGCTAATCGAAAATAGTTATTCTGACTACAATGATAAAAATGAGAATAGCAACATTAAACGCAAGATAGCTAAATAGTCAAATTCCAATTTATTTGGAGCGAGGATTTTACTAAATGATATAAAGATCGGCCAGCCCTGCGTTACTATATCATAATAAGATTTTATTTTTTTTTATTGAAACCAATACTGAGGCAAAAACCCCTACTGATGCTGTACATTTTATTGAAATTTTTTGGAAAGAACAGTATATTTTTTCTCAATGATTATTAGGCATCTTACGGATAAGAAAATTGCTGTGAATTGATCATTCAAGGGAAAGTGTTAAACCTTCTGTTGAAGAAACTGACGAGAATAAAATCGATATATTAAAAGTTAAAATTTTCTACAAGGGTGTTATTGAAAGCTGTTTATTCTTAGTAAATAATAAATAAATAAATATATTTGCAGCAGTCTTTTTAACATTATATTCTAATTGTTTTATTTAGCAACTTATTTTATTTAAAAATTTATAACCAAAAATATTAATTTCGACAGATAATTCTATGATAACTTTGCATTTTGTACAGTTTAAAGAATAATGATAGCAGAATAGGATTTGATCACAGACACTTATATTTTCTAGGAAATTTTTTTTTTTAGAATTTCGTATAGATTACTTTTTTCTATATAACTTTAGATAAACAAACTTGATCCACCCTAGTGTGTAAAGAGCTACTTATATGTAACAAAAAAATATAAAAAATGAATCATGATTTCAGAAAATAGAAAACTTGTGTATGACTGTCTGCTAGAGAAAATGTGCAATTTTATTAATGAATTTTATTTTTAGAGGTTTCTTTGGTATTGGCAAGAGTAAAATAACTTATATTTCAATTAAATTTTTTATCTAGACTACTAAAAAAACATACACAGACTTAGATTAATTTTTTTTTTTTTTTTCATATTTTTTACTTTAAATTTAATTTATTTTGTGGCATCACTAATAGCATTTACCAATTCTTCGTTTACTAACAGAAATGTGAGTTAAAACATATTGCAATACCCACTGGTATATTAAACAATTTCCTTTTTCGTTTATACTTTATACTCGTATGTCTGTAAATTTGATAATATTCTATAGGAAAACTAAAAATATTTTATATTTTTTATATACTTATACTCTGATATAAAATTGTTACATATAGATTTGTTAGCATTTCAGTACGTAAATATTCTAAAGAATATAATTTGTTATTATACATCACACCTAGACAGATGTTATAAGTAAATTATTTTCGTGTTATTGACCAAGAGTAACAAATATATGATTATAGCAATAAAATGTAAAGGGTAGATAAATCAAATTCTCCGTTCAGTTTTCGTGAAATGTGTGGACATTCAAAATTTTAATCTGAAAGTTTAACTCCATTTACATGTTCTTGTTAAAAGTGCGAAATACTAATGAAAACAATACCAGTCACTATGTATTTATTGTGACAATATATGTGTAAAATTCTTAGACAATTGCAGCATAATTGGTAACAAGAGATATTTCTTAGAACAAAAGTGGAATCATGTACACGCTCTTATGTTACATATAACAATATAAACAGTGAAGCCAAGTAAACATTATTTAAGTGAAACAAAATGTGAAATAATTGACAATAAGATTACAAAAAATGTTAGTTAAATCTAACCTAAGCCATAATATCACACAAAATTGTTATTTGACTGCACTAATTATTTACTTTCTTATATTACTGAGAATCAGAACTAAGTTTTCTTTCCTACCAAATTTAAATTAAGTACTTTAAGCTTATTTAAAACAAACAATACTTACGCTCTAGAAGACTCCTATTAATTTTTTTAATTTTTTTTGTTTTTTTGAGTAGTATTCCACAAATTTGTGAATATGTTGAGTAATAGCACCACAACCTGGCTTGAAAAAGTATAATAAATATTTTTTCTTTCTTTGAAATATAACAATTCTCATAATTTTTTTTAATTCAAATTTTATTTAATTTATTCACTTTGCACACCTTAAGTTAGAACTACAAATAGTTTGTCAACAACGGTTATAATGTACAATGCAAGTCAACTGTCAAGGCATTTGAAAGTTAAAAATTGCCCAAAAAGATGTATGAAACGCACAGTGGATGCAATTCATGTTATAAATTTTTTCCTTATCCATATAAATTTTTTCTTATATATACGCTTTCTCTATACGATTTCAAACTAACGCAATTCATAAAAATAAACTTGTACTTGCACGTTTATTTGTTATTTAAACTGACAAGCTGAACCATATTTTCTAACAATTTCCACAACATACATAAATTATAAAAAATATATAAGTATTTCCAGAGTAAAATTCATTCCTTCATATACATATATTGACAGCTAAACCATAGCAATCTTGGCTGTAACTATTTGCTAGCAGCAGAAACGTATGCGCAATATTTTAAATTAAATATTTATTACTTATACGCGTCACTAAAGCAGTACTTCTTATTAAAGCTATATTTACACTACCTAAGTTTCTCATCTGAGATTTATATAACAAGCGCACTCAGACAGACTTAGATAGTTTAGTTGCAAATCTAATTGAATTTTTATTGTTTTTGCCTGAGCTCAACTGAAAATAGAACATTTTCTACTTTCAACATTATTGCCGTCTGAGCTGTAACTGTTATAATCAGATGAGAAATTTAGGCAGTGTAAATATAGCTTAAATAAAATATAGCTTAAATAGTTTTTATTAATGAGTTGGATAGAGTTGGCAAACATAATTTTCTTTGTGAGAAAAGAAACAAAAAAAATTTCTTTTTTCTAAAATTTTTTTTTATTGCAAACCAATAACCTCTTTAACTGTGGAGTCAAGGAGAATTATTCTTCAACCGTAATGAATTTTTAATATCAGCATAACAGTTCTATCTTTATGTTATCCTACAATTCATTTAATATGATTTAAATCGCATTGAATTTAATAATTGACAAAAATTTTTCATAAATTTCTGCCTACATTTTAAGACAAATACTCAGATATTTACACCTCCACTCATGCGTACATTGTATTGAAATGTTTGAAGATATAGTAGATAATATACCTAGCTCCTTTTAAGCGACTTATGTGAATGGGACAATTTGCTGTCACTTGATCACTCAATGTCCAGTGTTATACATTCATCCTTGAAATGATCATCAGCAATTTTCCCATCTGTTTGTATAAATTCTTTGTTGTGAAGTGGTGAGGATTTTTTCTAAGTTGAATGGTAAGTTTTACTCCTTGCTTCGTTGCTGCTTTTTTATATCCCAGTAGATGGCGCTTTATGATATGGATATTGTTCACTTGAAAACCACACTCTTCGGTGCATTATTCGAATGTGTGTGTGTGATCGTTTTCTTTTCCTTTTTGTCGCTTGCAAACATGTTTGTTTGCAACTTAACTTTACTTACTTATATAGAAAAGCTCAAGCAGTGAGGACATATTTAATAGTTAAAATAAATAAAAAAGTGATTAATGTGTATTGACACAAATACTTTAAAATATAGATCTAGTGATTTGGTGCAATTGAACTTGAAAATTATAATATCCTTTGTGTTAAATTCATTTACTAATAAAACATATGTACATAAAATAAAATCAAATTAGTGAAACATAAAACTTTCATTGTACAAAATTCTAAATTACAAAAACTTATCAAACCTAACAATAAACTACATACATAAAATCAAACAAAAACCAACCCGATTATTCATTTTTGGAAAAATACCATCTGTGGAATTCGACCCAAGGTACCCCAGAATCCCAGAACCGGTACACAACATCCCCCCGCAAACAGATATGGTGAAATGTGAGGGTTTTTTCATTCATTGTTTATCAATTACACATTGATTATGCTCAAATATGTAAATACTGGATTTATACTGGTCTTAAATAAATAAATATAATATACTGGTCTTAAATAATATATATATATATAGTATAATATATATATAAATAAAATTTGTAATTGTAGAGGTCATGCAAAGAAATATATTTCAATAAAAAAAATAAACTATTTTTCCATAAAAAATTAAAAGATAGCAAAAGCCTTTAAGAAGTGATTTTCGACATATAAGGGGCGTTCCAAAATTAAAGCATGGTTTGAATTTGCCATCATTTTTTATTCAATTGCTGAAAACACTGAAAAAATAAATGTTTGGCAGTTGAGAGTTAATTGTTAGTAAGAATTAATTGCGTTATTGAGTAACGAAATCGTGGCTTTAATGTTTACTGGGTATTTACATGATTCAATGTTAAATTTTTGCAGTATATGTTTTATTATGAGCATACACATTAACAGAGTTTACAATTGTTTTAAACGAAAACACATTCAAATGCACTTCTATTCTACATGCCAGAATGTATGTGTTAAATATTCTCACATGCGAGAGCTAATAAATGCTTGTTTTAAAATAGTTTATACTTCTCTGAACATGTGTTATTTGATAAATTTACTCTTGTAGATGAAAGTATATACATACTATATATATATATACATGTATACATAGAAATTTTGTTGTATAAGTTCGTGCAAAAACTAATGCCGTGTTCGGTTACTGTTTAGTTGTATTTGAGATATTTAACAATATCCACTTGAATTGACAGCATATGTATGTGTATGAGTTTGAAGTGTCAGTTTAACGCAAAAGTTATAGAAAAATAAAAAAAATATCTAAAAAATATTTTAAAAGCAAAACTTTCATGACAACTATTTTATTATTGATTGAATTTTATTGCTTATTTGAATATATGTAATTTTGTTTGAATTTTGCAGTTGTTGATTATTTAGTAAAGAGTTTAAGGGCAAATATTTAAATTCGGCGTACATACGTACGTATAATTTTCTTTTATTTTAACAAATAGTAAAAATAGCATTACCATAATGTACAATTTACAATTGTAAAATATTTCGGCGCAAAATATAATTACTTTTCTATTTTGCAATCAAAATATCTTTAATTTTAAAAATTTATAAATAAAAACACTCGGCAGCGTTATTCTAGGTAAAAGAAAGTAAGCTAAAATGCTCAATGCTGAATTTATGTTTATAAAAATAAAAAAAATTCTTACGAAGGGTGTCCCAGTATTAATGTAAAATTTATTTATCTATTTATTTATTTGATTTGAATTAATAGTTTTCCTGTCACATACGCACGATTTCTTCAAACATTACCTTTTTGTACAATTGGGACAGAGATTCATTGATGCAGAATTTAATTTACTTTTGTAATGCATGTGGTATTGTAGGCTTGTTGACATACACCTCTGATATTAAAAAAATCCTATAAAAAGAAATCGAGTGTAGTTAAACCATATGATTTAGGGAGCTAATTTGGATCAAAGAAACGAAGAAGTAAATGACCAGAAAATATTCATGCAGTAATTGTATTGTTTCATCGTCTTTAAAACACGTAGCACCGTCTTCTGTAAACCACATATTGCCACATCAATATTAAACAATTTCGGTAGTGAAAACAGTCTTATTATGTTGCAATGTTGAGCACCGGTATCAGTTGTTCCTTAACCAGCCTTATTATTAAAAATAATTGGTACTATAACGTTTTCTATCCACAATCTGCACCAAATACGTGTTTATCATCAATAAGATGTAGATTCTCTGAAACCCAAACTTAGCAATTTTGATGATTATCAAGGCCATCGAGGTAAAAAAGTGTTTTCTTCCTTATAATTATTTTGTTTAAAATATCACTTGTTAGTGATTAAGAATCCATTTCATTCTAAGCCCCAAGCCGTGCAATGAGCGCTTGAGCGCTGAGCGGCAAAAAATTAAAACATATGGAATACTAATGAAGTGGCGCCGCACAGGAATAGGACTTGTTCTAATTTTTAGTTGATTTCTGAGCGATGAAGTATAAACATGACAAGAGTGAATGCATCTGTACAAACCCGACCCCTATTATTGCAGGATTTATTACCAAATTTTAAAAACAAAAATATGACATTTTAACAACTAACAGCACTAACCGCTCAGAAATGACTCTCAGTAATAAACCACTTGGCGCTTATTGCGTGGCCTTAAACTTAGCTGTGCACATTATTTGTGTTTCAGTTGATGTGTAAATTTTGTAAGCATGAAAACACAGCTCTCTTGTGAGTATTGGCTGTGAAAAGCTTTAATTCGCTATCGATATTTAAACGTCCGGCTTAAGAAAGATTTTAATTGAGTCTCCCTGAATTTCTCGATTAATCTTTTCACAGATTAGAAGGTTAACACAATATTTTGGAAGTATTTTTATTTCGAGCTCTTGCCGCCAAAATTTTACTATTTTTAAAATATTGTTCAATAAAAATTTTTTTAGGGTTTCACACATTTAACAGTTCTATGATTCATTGTCGATGAAATGAACTCTTAATTATCCACGTATTAACTTGCCATAGAGAGGCATACTATGATCATAATAGTTGTGTTTAAGTCTTTGAGATTTAGCAACTCTGCAAATGTTTATCCAAATATACAGCTTTTGTTTTCAATTGTGAAGAGAACCTTTTGCCAGAACTAAAAACATTTACGTATAAATTCTTCCATAAAAGCCATCGGTTTTTAGCTATTGACTGGTGACACTATCAGATTTTTTCGAAATACATGAATTTTGTAAGCAGGCTTTTTTTAACTTTTCGAACAGAGTCGTTAGGAACAAACTAATTATTTTACTGAAATATTACGCAATTTTTAATGCTGCAAACCTGAACTCACTCATTGTACTACAACTCTTTCTTTCTGTGAAGTTAATTTGGGTGGGCCAGGTTTTCAGACTCTCGTACTTTTAAAAATTTTAGTCGCTCTCTGTATAGAGAAGTGACCAATTTCCTTCAGAGTTTTATTTTTTACCCACAACATGTATAGTACATATTATAATTTTGCGTTCAGCAATAATAATTTTTTAAATAAGCCATTATTTGATTGTTGTATTACTGCTATCAAAGTTCTCAAAATATTGGAACTAAAATTTAAGTATTATGAAATCACTGAAAACACACACACACAGCTTTTGAATACCTGCGTTGCTTCACCGTTGTTTTAAGGTTTAGAACATAACTTTTGCTAAATTATAAAAATGCAAAAGATTGCAATAAATTTTATCATTTTGAATACACAATTTTCCTACATGTTCGTTACATTAATTTTTTTTTTTCTTTTTTTGAAATGTTAAAAATCAGTTTTCTTTTTTGTTTGATGTAATATCTCCATTTAAAATTTAAAAAAATAATAAATAAATAAAAATTTGTCATAGATTTTGTTCCCATTAAGAGCATTAAGTGCTAAAATTGTTTTCTGCACGAACTTAATATTATACAAAATTATTTTCATTTTAAAAATCTTGTAATTTTTCGGCAATTACATGGCTGAAAACAATTCTGCATGTTCACATTGTACCACAAAAGCACATAAATCACAGAATTCGTGACTAAACAATGCTAACGAAGACAGTTTTGGTTAGAAATATAGTGTGTCTTAAAGCATATTTTTATTAAAAAAGTATATAAAAAATAATACATACATACATACATAACTGGCCTTTACAACCCTGTGTCAGGATTACGGCCTAGCTTCTCGCAGCACTCATGTTGTGTGTGTAAATTTCTATCCATGAGTACCGGGACCTACAGTTTTAATGTCGACTCCGAACGACAGACTTGAGAAGCTCTTTCATGACAATTAATTACTCTCAGAGCTTTTGCCAGAAGACTGCTGAGAGGTAGTCGCCGAAAGAAATATTTTTTTTATATTTCTTTTTTCAAGATGTCGCTGCTGAGATTTGAACCCGGCACTATCGTCTTAGTAAGCCAACACACTAACCACTAGACCACGGCGACTACGAAATAATAATAAAAAATAATACATTTTAGTATATTTAGCTGAAACTAGTTTTTATAACAAAGCTGTTGAATCAAAGTTTTAAGAGATAGTCTTCTGGAAAAACGATTTGCAGAAAAATAAAACTTGGCACAATACACAGTCTACTTAAAAATGCATTTAAAATCAAAAGCTTAACAAAAAAGAAGGAAAAGGATTTTTAAACTCAATGCATTTAAATAGTGTTGAAACATAAGCACACACCCAGATCATAAACATCATCAAACGATGCGAAGTGCAACAATAAATTTTAAATAATTCTTCAAAGCAATAGAACTAAAAGTATTTCTAAGGAAATATAAAAAAAGTGAAAAGCACAGAAATGGCAAAATGCAATTTAATACAGGTAAAACGCATTTGTTAACAAAGAATTTGAAAAAAGAAAAACAAAAAACATTTTTAAATTATGTTGCAGAAAATGGCAAGCGAAAGTAACAGCGGGAACTCAAAAGTGTTTTTTTTTTCTTTCTTTGAGAAAGTGGAGAAATGATATCAGTATACCACATGTGAGTAGGAGATTCAAAAAAAATGTTTTTCTTATAAATTGTGTGTAAAAAAGAAAGCAGGAAAACTATATTTTATTTTGTTGAAAGTTCTACGTCGTTTACAAACAAAACTCGTGTCATTACGTAATATATAGTTTTATTGTATGTAGTACTTATTATTATAAGTTTATTGTTTGCAAAATCTATAAGACATATCTCGTGCTTATGGTATTTGTCAAGCTGCCTACATATCATATCATGTTTTTAAAATTTAGGTTTTAGGTAAAAAATGTTGATCTTTTTGAAAACAGCATTATTTAGGGGTATCAATCAATTGAAGTATAACTGCTTAGATGTAATAAGTTTAATGCGGAAGTTTTTTTTTATTCTGAAATATTTTTCATTTTATTTTGTATCCAACTAGACTCAGAACAAATGCAAAGCACTGCGACTCATAAGATTTATTATGGGTTTTCGATATGTTTAATATGTTTAAAAACTTAAAATTATTTACATTTGTAAAGCACTGATAGTAATACGAATCTGAATTTTTTTTACACCATAATTCATTCAAAGGCATTATTTCACAGTTGAAAAGTTATTAAAAGTACAATACAAAGGTCTATTCATTAAACTCTTATTAAAGTGTATTTAAATTTAATTATTTGTCTCCTAAACCTTTTTACAACATAAACTCTTATCCCTTTCAATTTAGTACTAAAGAATAAAAAAATAAAAACGAAAATTATATGGTAATCAGATAAATACTAAAAAAAAATGCTTTGTATATTCAACCATTTTAAAATGTCTTTTCACGATTAGGCATCTTTCCTATTTTAGGCTGCTGTTCTCTTGCTTTTTATTTTTGTACGGTTTTATTTCAAAATAAAAAGTTTTAATTTTTATTTTTCTTTACAAGTATATATAAAACTTTTTTATTTAACAGTTGAATTTAAAATAAAAAAATTTGTAAATTTCATTCCCAAATGTATGTACAACGATATCTAATTTAAAGTTAACTGATACAAGCAGAAGTATATTGAGGATATGTTTTATTTCTTTTTATGTGCAAGGAAAAATACTTTTAAGCAAAAAAAAAAAACATTTGCTTTGCTTCTTTGTTATACAATATATACGTCTGATACAGTAATTTTTACAATTTTAAAAAACTTTTTTTAAACAAATTTTTTATTTTCTACTATGCTTTTAATATTGTGAAAAGTTTCTTTTTTAAATAAAAAAATATTTTGATTGATGAATTGCCAAAATGGTAATGAAAGTTTTTTTTATTAAAAAAATTTTAAAAGAGATTCGGATAAATAAGTTTGACAATTAGACCCAACGTATAATAAGCAATGCATTAAACATTCAACCCTTGATTTGAGGTTCTAACAACACATCAGAGGAAATTTAATTGTGAAAAAATGTAAATTTTAATTTTTGGTAAAGAGTACTTTTTTTTTGTAAGACTAATACTCAGGGGTTTACACCCCTACTCATGCTGTGGATTGTAGTGGAATGTTTGAAGATTACTTAAAGTTTCAGTATAAGTGCCTTATAAAAATTAACGAGTTGCTTTCAGTAGATCACTCAAAGGCCAGTGTTATTCCTTCACTATTGAAATGGTCAACAGCAAATGCCCCATCTCTTGATGCGTGAAGTGATGAAGATTTTTGAATGGTAGGTTTTAATCCTTACTTAGTTTTATCTATTACTTTCCAGCACTATGCGGCTCATTCGTCTGATAATTCAAAGGTGGTTAGAGGAGAATGTCAGGAGGTGGCTTTCGCTAGAATGGGCTGCAAAGAAAAAAAAAAACGATTGCTGCCATGTATACATTTATTTCACAAGAAGTGTGCACAACCTATAATCGAAGTTGAATATATATATATATATAACATTAACCCTGATGCACTTACTTATTTTTAATACACTAAAGACTTTCTTCGCCGAATCGACGAAGTTTGCTTTTTCTCCGGTCTCGATCACATCTAAACCTAGTGAACTTAAAAAAGTTTGTTTATTTAGCAAGAGAATTTAGTTTTTATTTGTTTAAAATAGTGTTTTGTATAAAATTTTAAAACATAAAACTAAAACACAAAATTATAAAATTTCGGTTTTGAAAAAAAAAGCGTGACGGAAAATATAATAGTAAGTAACTCAGGTAACAAAGTATTTAAAAAAGAATAATTAAGTCATAAAATTAATGCATTAAAATATAATAAAAATTAATTTTTTTTAACATTGTAAGTTATTAAGTGCATTAGGAACGAAGATCAATTTTGAGTTCTCCACAAAAGTGTTTTTTTCCATCTTGCAGACATAGATTTGATCATTCCTCCTTTTGTATATGGGCAAATTTATTTTTTGGTGCTAGTTTTTATACTTACAAGAATTTCTTCTTCACGGGATCTCGGGAACCCCGCAAAATTGAAAAATTCGTCAACCACAGTTTTCAAGAATTCCCAGAGCGAACTTTTTTGAAACAAAGAAAAACCCTAAATGCAGAGAATTCTCACACAAGAGTTTAATTTTTTGAGCTTAGAAAGTGGATTTTCAATATCTTTTTTTTATTGGAAAGCAAAAAAATTTATATAAAGCGAAACCATTTCATTTTTTATTTAATTTAATTTAATTTACCTTTTGTTGGTCTCTGTATACTTCAGAATAGGTTATTTCTCTTACGTTCAGTAAAATAATAAAACTTAATGCTGAAAACAATTCATACTGCATAATTTTTTTTATTATTTTTTTTACTTTTACTCTGTAAAATATTAAAAACTTCAAACGAAACTGAAATAAAATCAAACTTATTTTTTATTTCATGATTTCCTTTGAGATTTTTGAAAAGTTTATTCTCTTTTGAGTTCTTGTGGAACTTGAACTTTGTTGTGCATCTAAAGTTTATGTTGCAGATAATGTAATGTTAGCGTTAGGGATTTGTTTTCTTTTACTTATATTTTGTATTAAATGAATTCTACATGAAGAAGTATGCAAAAATATCACACAACAAGAGCAAAACAAACAGAAGTATGTATCAAGAATAATAAATAAATATTTTTCAAAATTTATTCAGTTGATAGTGCCTTCCTAAAAGTTAATATCGAACAGTTAGTGGAACACTGTTAACCCATCAATACTTTCTATAACAAACACCCTTTATCTTTACTATTTACTTTATAACTTTATTCGTACTTGCAAATATTTTTGTATATGTATCTCTAAGAAGAATGTTTACCAATAAATTTTTCAATTTGTTATGATGCGATATAAAAAAAAAAACTTACCGCTGAAAATTTATTTTCTCATTTTTCAAAGTAATAAATGAATTTTTCAAAGAAATAGCATTTTAGAAAACAAAATAAGGAATCAGATAAAGTACTTTCTTTTACCATTTATTATAAAAAGTAACAAAATATTTTAAGCTGCAAAACAAAAGTGATAACGCAATTTGTTAGGGAAATAAAATTGCGGAAAATAGATTTACTTTTACCTCTCATATACGGCTTTAACATTTTAATCTATATATATTAAATTTAATAACAAACTGTTACATACCAATTTTTGAGTAAAACAATGCTGGAACACTAATAGCCAGCATTACCTCTGTGGCTATTCAATTTTCATTTTGCGCCTTTGCTTTTGCCACTTTTATTGGGCCTATTTAAAACTCACACATTTATAGCGTTTTTATAGAACTCGAGACACTTTTTGATTTTTTATAGATTGGTTATTGCGTTTTTATCATTGTTATTTTATCGTTGGTATTTATAATTTTTTTTTATATAAAATAATTATTAATTTTATTAAAATTCAGGGATGTGATAAAAGGCGATTTCTTTCGAGATTGAAATCATTTTAATTTATTATAATTTTTTTTTATTTTTTTTTTTCTTTTCTCGAAGTCATATAGAACTTTTTTTATCTTTAATTATATTAAAATAATAATAATAATAAAGGATGTAATGACAATAGTCATTAACGTAATGAGTATAAGAGAAATTCCAAATCTGAAAAGAATTGGAAGTTATAGTAATTTGGAATTCTTTCGATTTTGGTTTCAATCGAGGTCGATTTTCATCACATACCAGATAATTTTTGTTACTTTTATTTTTATTATTTTTGTAAATACACACATAACGTTCCTACTTGTTATTATTTTTATTAATGTTGTTTGTTGGTTAATTATTATATTAATTTTTTAAACGTTCATTATGTTTTTATTTGAAAATATGTATTAAAGGTCTGCACGGGTATGTTTGAAACGATCTTCAAGATATTCTAAAAATTTCAAACACACTTCCAACTCTAATTCGTAAAAGCGAAACGAATAAAACAAACATAAAAAGTGGTTGTTGTCGTTAGAATGTAAATAATGAGAGAATAGAGACAAGAGAGTATGGAGACATGAGAGACATGAAACATAAGAGTTAGAATGGAATGAATAGAGTGAATAGAATGTCTTGTTTGTAATATGATAGAAAATAATTTCTTGTACTGGTATCATAAGTACTAAAGAACTGAATAATAAAAGTAATGAACTGAATAATTTTTTATGTTATTTTTCTTATTTTTTTTTTTTTTTTTGCTTAATTTCTAAAAATACATACATACTTATTTACAAAAACTTAAAAAAAAATATAAATAAACTACATATTCAAAAAGTAATTGTTTTTTTTTTTTTGCCTTTTAATGCTTTAATATACACACTATTCTTCTTGCTAGATTTCAATTTGTTTGTTTTCATTCGCTTGTTTGTACTACAAACTATCGCATTTACTTCAATACATGCTTTCATTCACAAAGGAAATTTAAGACATTCAAGACATTCCAAGACATTCGAATGTCTCCATAATAATTTAGAATTATGAGCAGCGTTGCCACAGCCTTAAAAATTTTGTAACCAAATTTCAGTAAAAAAGTAACCAAATTGGTAAAAAAGTAACCAAAAATATGAAAATCATTCGCATCCAAATTTCTTGCATTTTTTAGTTTAACGTCTTCCTTGAACTGTACCAAAATTAATCAATTAGTTTTGCTACAGTATGTAAAAAAATTGCTGAGAAAAAATAAGGCTACACGTTATACATTTTTGAGTTTAAAATAAAATATGTATCGTAGGGAAATAGTCGCCGTGGTCTAGTGGTTAGTGTGTTCATTACTCGATTATACCGATACTTCTCTGAAAACTATCGCAAAAGTATACTAACATATGTACATATCTCTTTTATGTCTTTAGTCAATGAATAATCACAGTTTTACATATGCTTTATTTTCGACAATTGTTCTAACTTTAAAAAACCATAAGTCCTAATGATATATGATAATGATAAACATTAAAAGAAAGAAATATTTTTGTTGTATAGTATTTATACATATTGATTAATAATATTTCTTGAAATATTTTACTAATTTCTTTGAGACAAAAAGTAACCAAAATAAGAAAAAAGTCCACATGTACACATTGTCGAAAAAAGTAACCAATTTTGGTTAAAAATAACCAAAACGGCAACACTGATTATGAGAGTAAATTTAGATTTATTCTATTCTACTCCAGTGATGTCCAAAATTCTCTTTCCCTATAACGCGTGATAGGAAAACAAATTCTGCTTGCGTCGAAGTCAAACACGTACATAATAAAAAGAAATATTGTTACTCTTGCTCTTTTAAGATTTTAGCTTCTCTCCAACATAGTACAGGGATGGATATTGCATATTTTTTGTATCATTGTTATTTAACTGAAATAATTATTCATTATTTCGTCCAAATTTATGTGACCTCGGTACTCCTTTATTCTTAATAGATCGGCCACATGTCTATCGGACAATCGATTATGTACTTTACTCAGAATTATGAAGAAATATTTATGAAGTTATAAAAAGAAAGTAATTCGAACATTCCCATTTCTGGTAGAAGTACGCAGAGTCTTTTCTCTGCTTCATACACAAGCGCAAGTGTGTTTATGTAGTAGTGGACATCACTGTTCTACTCTATTCGTTTATTGAGGCTGTTCGTTTCCATTTGTTTCGTTGGCTACAAAACGTATAGAATGAATATTTGTTTCGATGCTTGAATTTACTCTCAATTAGCGTACACTTCTCGAATCATTCTAAACTGGCAGAAAAGCAAAACATTCATGCAGACCTTTAATATGTATGACATAATTTTTTATGTATCTTTTTCATAATTTTGTTATTGTTTTGTCACATACAAATATATATTCCTCATGATGCTACGGAAGGAAGTAGCGAAATATCGTAAAGTAAATAATATAAATATATATTCGACCTTAAGCTCAAATAAATTAAATAATAATAAAATTAATAAAAAGGTCAAGGAAAATAATACAAATATATTGAATGATATCTGTAAGCACTTTGAAAGGTTGGGCCTGCATTTACTGCATTTACATTTACTAAAGAAGTTGCGGAAATACTTTTGAGAGAAAGACCATTGGTCATTTTCATTGAATTTTCTCAGGCCTGGCAGTTTCATGTCTGAAGTTTTTTAAAGGGCCTATTCTCAGTAGCTAAGCGCAAGGTGCAAGGCTGAACCCGCTCGGTCTACTCCACTTTATAAACAGCTCTGATTGGCTTTCGTTCTCTTTCCTTCTCGGGTGAACTGAGTATGTTGCTGTAATGGCATCAAAATGACACTTTGTGAGGAATGTAGTTGAATACGCTTTTAGTTGCATTGCCATTGTAAGTGTTATTTGTATACAGCATTTTATAAATAAAAACTTTTATTGAAATCTAATAATAACTAGTTTTTTGTTTTAAGCACTTTATTACTAAAAATGACACAGAGTTATTATTTTTTTTTTTTTTGTTTTTCATTTCTCAATATATAATCCTGCTAATCATTTGAACTCTACTGGATTATTTTTTGGCATTTCTGGAAAGTCTTGTATTTAAATCCGTGACATGCTAGATTACATTAATCTGACAGTTTGTCAAGATGTGATAAAAAATTTGCGTGGTCATGGTCGATATCTGTCCCATATCATTTGCCAAATTTAACTGTCAAACTTTAAGCTTTCAGATACAACAAAAACGTTAATGAATTTAATTAAAATTCTTTGTTTTATTTTGTTAAAAAAAGTGGTTGTTGTTGATAAAATTTTTAGCAACCTAGATAAGAATCAAACTTTTCTATGCATTTTATCACAAAAATAAAACAAAAAAGAAGCAAAAACCGAAAAATTTATCTGCTTAAAATTTAATTATTTCTTCTTGTTGGCAGTGTTGTTTAACACAAATTTCCCCAAGAAATTTTACATTTATTTTTTGCTATTTTCCTTTTCTCTTCGTAAAAGTTTTTGTTCTCATTTCAGAATATTTGATAAAAAATCATTTGGTTGCCTTAAGGTTAACTTGAAAACAAGGTCTATAGCAGTATAGAATAGAATAAATAATAAAATAACTACAACATCATTAGTAGTGTTTTTCTTTTTCCGTGTGCACGAGTATGTATGTAACAAAAACAACGAAAACAACGAAATACACAAGTTCTTATAGCATTGCCACCTGATAGTGTTAGTTGATAAAAAAAGGAAGGTGGAAGATATAAGAAAGGTGGTAAAAGGACTTGAAAGATAGCAAATTGTTTTTCTCATATTATTTTAATTTTAAGTTTTTGTAAAAGAATATATGCTTGTAAGTGTATCAGCATATGAAAAAAACATGCTTACATAAATATGTATTTTTTCATATGGAGATGAAGATGCATATAGTGAAATTTTAAAGATTGAGTTGTCTATAGAGGTATCTGTATATGAGTTTAAATGCATGGCCATAACATTTTCCAGATATTTAAACATGCTTCTTACAACCACAGCTTAAAATAAGTAAATAGTACTAGATATGGAAGACTTTGAATAGCTTTTAAATTTTTTTTTTTATTTGTTTATTTTAAGAATAATACAAAAAGCCTTTAAGGCGAAAGCGTATCAATACATTTACAATATAAACAGTATAGGCAATATAAGATAAACTTGAAATTAGATTATAATTAGTAGAGGGTAGCTAAAAGTACTATCCAGTACGTATATATAAAAAAATAATTAAGGAAAAAGTAGAGAATAAAAATAAGTATACTTTTGAAAAAAAAAACATAATTAAAGAAAGGACAAAAATGTACATATGTATTGGCCGTAGCAAAATCAGTAAAAGCACGATTTACACCAATATATATATATATATATGTATGTGTGTTCATGAATATACACATGTAAAGATCAAAAAGACATAGTCAGTTGTTAAGAAACAGTCGTGCGAGAAAGTTGTAATTCAAGTGGTATAAGTCAAGTTGTTCAGTCGTTAAAGTTGTTTTTTCCTTTTTCTATTTTATTACTCAAAAACTAATAAAATTTTCTTTTGCTTTATAAATTCTTTTAATAATTTTAAATATACATATACTGAATTTGTGAACTAATAAATTTGAATTTAATAAAATTATCCTAAACTTACAAATGGGGGCTCAACCGACTCGATTAAATTAAAGCCGAACTAACTGTACATGTCAAACGATTTTAAAATTTTTATTTTGTAAAAAAAAAGTGAAAAAAAAAAATGACACAACAGTTAAAACAAAAACAAAGTTTCATATAAAACTCTAGAACATATTGGCACCGTTGCCTGTGCATTATTTTAAAGTTGAAACAGGCAAATGGAAGACGCTAACGGATCAGCAAAAACAAAAAATACGTTAAATACATATAAAACAAGAGCACAAGCTGCAAACAAAGTGTCTCCGTTGAGCAGCGAAGCAGCAGATATTACAACATCATCAAGTAAAGAAAATGCAAAAATAAAACTTATCAAACAAAAATGTGAAGAGAAAAATATAACTCAAAAAGTAGAAGTTGATAATAGAAATAGCGAAATAGAAGTGGAAAATAAAATATCAAATAAACATACTGAGAAAAACAAAGTTGAAATAGAGGTTGAAAACATATATAGCGAAAACCAAAATATAGAATCTGTAGGTAGTGAATTTGAAAACAAAAACAAACAAACAGAGAATGAAAATAAACAAAGTGCAATCGGGAAAAATAAATTAACATCTGAACCAATTAGTGCAAATTTAAATAAAAGTTTTCAAAAAATAAATCAAATTACTGAAAATTCAAAAATGTCGACCGATCAAAATCAAAGTTTAGATGATTTAGTTAAACTATTGACAATGAAAATGAAAAAAGAAGAAGAACATAACAATAAATCGAATATAACAGTGGATAATTTTTCAAAGATTTTGGCGGACTTCGATGGTGAAAACATCCCAGTGAGACAGTGGTTGAATAATTTTGAATTAAATGCAGCAGCTTATGGTTTAAGTGAACAACAAAAATATGTGCAAGCACGAAATAAAATGGTCGGTACAGCAAAATTATTCTTAGAAACTGTTAGTATTAGTGACTATAAATTATTAAAAGACAGTTTGATAAGTGAATTCGATAAAACTTTAAGCACTAACGAGTTACATAAAATGCTTTCAAGTAGAAAGAAAAGTGACAAGGAATCGTTTCACGAATACGTTTTACAAATTCGCAAAATAGCAGCTCTCGGTAATATAGAAGAAGTTTCAGTGATTCGGTACATTGTTGATGGATTAAAAATAAGAAGTGATGTAAAGTTTCAATTATATAATTCAACTTCTTTTAAAGAGCTTCGGGAGAAGTATGAAATTTATGAATTAATAAATGAAAATCGCGATGCAAAAGAACACTTTCAAAAACAGACACATTACAACTATAAAAAACATACTAATGAAACAAGAGACCGATATACACATGAACGTTGTTTTAACTGTGGATCAAAAGATCATAAAAGAAGTGAGTGTCAAACTGAACCTAAATGTTTTAAATGCAATCGGTATGGACATATAGCTAAAAACTGTGAAATGCGTAATATAAATAATTTACCGGAAAAAAACGTTAATACGATTACACATATGTATATATATACACATATGTATATATATATATATATATATATATATATATATATATATATATATATATATATTTAAACAAAAAGAAGAAAAAAAAAACAAACAAAAATATTGCTTGGAAATTTAGAGTTTAAAAACGCTAAATTTAAGTTAGAAGCTCTCAAATTGTTACACTACGATTGTAAACATGAGGGTTTTTAGACATGCGTATAATGAAGACAACAAAATTTCTCTTTTTTTGGATTATAACATTTTGTGGACTTGTTACGATGTTATCGAAGAGCACCAATACGAAGCTGAAATAAAAAACAACTCAAGCTCTGAGCCTAGTTTTTATTATGGAAAAAATCTTTTAATGGTTAACTGAGCAACCTAAACTTTGTAGTCGATCTCTTCTTTGTAATATCGTTCGATTACTAACTATAGTGGTTACCGAACACTGACAGCACGAAGCAGAAATTACGATATTTCGGTACTTGTTAGGATTTTTTGATAACTCTATTGAAAATACTGGTATTAAATATACATACATACATAAACATGTATAAATTATTTTTCTAAAGTAAGCTATAATAACACGGTGCTACAAATGAGCAACTTTTTTTTATACTTGGAAAGTGACCTAGTGTACGTTGTAGGCTTTATTGAGTAGATCATAAATCAATTTTTAAAAGTTCGGAAACAGCTTTAAATTTCGGAGTTATTCCGAAAAAACTATTTTCGGGTAGGTCCGAGTACTTATGAACACGTAACTCAGTTAATTTTAATCCGATTTTAAATTTTTAAACGGTTTCAGAAAGAAGAAATATGTGTCTTTTTAGATATGTACATATTTTTGTATATATATTAATTTTTTGCAGTGTTATTTTTAATTATATCTGATTTTAATTTTATTTTTTCTAAATTTTTTAACTTTGGCGCCATTTTTTTAAATTAGATTGTTTAGAAACATACGCTTATGTATATATTTCATTAAAGCTAATTTAGTTCTGAGTTAAACAAGCTTCCAATAAATAAAATCAAGTAAAAAATAAAAAAGTTATTAAGGTTTTTCAAAAGTTAAAAATTTTGCTTTTACAAATATGTATTGATCAAGATACTACATTTTCTTAATTTTTTAGTCTTATGATTATGAATAAATAATTTTGCCACCATTACACCTCAAATTGGGATACATGAATCAGTTCGTGAAACGCCTGGATAGGGAAAGCGATGCTTTTTTACACTTAAAATCAGTTTTCCCAAGAATAAGTGAAGCAAAACTAAAAGAAGGTACAAATCCTTATTGATTTCTAAACATAATTGTATTATTTTTTTATTTTTGTTGGACCTCAAATCCGCAAAATCATGCTTGACGTAGAATTCGCAATGAAATTAAATGTGTGGAAAAAAGAGCATGGAGAAGCTTTATTAGTTTATGTAATAATTTTTTGGGAAATGAAAAAAGGGAAAATTATATTGATGTAGTAAATGAATTTCGTGAGACTTATGTAGAAATGGGATGCAGAATGTCCATTGAAGTTCATTTTCTGCATGTACATATAGATTTCAATGAATGATTTCAAATTACTGCTGGTCACTTAAGCGATTTGATGTACAAGCGAAAGAGGTCTAGCAAGCACTTTTAATAAAATATTCAAAATTTCTAAATAGAATAATTTGAATACTGTTATTTTAAAATATTTATATAATCATATCATTAAAATACTAAAAAATAAAGAAAATGTAGTATCGTGATCAATACATATTTGTAAAAGCAAAATTTTTAACTTTCGAAAAACCTTAATCACTTTTTTATTTTTTACTCGATTTTATTTATTAGAAGCTTGTTTAACTCAGAACTAAATTAGCTTTAATGAAATATATACATAAGGGTATGTTTCTAAACAATCTAATTTAAAAAAATGGCATCAAAGTTAAAAAATTTAGAAAAAATAAAATTAAAATCAGATATAATTAAAAATAACACTGCAAAAAATTAATATATATACAAAAATATGTACATATTTAAAAAGGCACATATTTCTTCTTTCTGAGACCGTTTAAAAATTTAAAATCGGATTAAAATCAACTGAGTTACGTGTTCATAAGTACTCGAACCTACCCGAAAATAGTTTTTTCGGAATAACTCCGAAATTTGAGGGTGTTTCCGAACTTTTAAAAATTGATTTATGATCTACTCAATAAGGCCTACAACGTACATTAGGTCACTTTCCAAGTATATTTTCACTGTAGCACCGTGTAATTAAAGAAATTTGGTGTAAAATTTACCACCACCTCTTTCAATAGGTTACATTTTCTTAAAGATTTTTACAACTTACAAACCAATTGTAAGTTTTTAATATATAAGGGTTATTGAACATTTATTTATTTTAATATAAATATACACTTCTAGTCTACCGAAAAATGCCATTTAATTTTCGAAAGGTCTATTTGTTTTTCAAATAAAGAAGAAAATAATGCATGCAGAGGTTTGTGAAATAAACAGCAAATTTCCCAGAAAATAAAAATATTTTCCAATTTTTTAAATAAATATGAAATTAAAGGCCTTTAAACTTATATAATGTAAACATGAATCCATTATTATACATAAATGTTAAAAATAGTACTTACAGCCAAGCCTACGATATCGAATCGTGTAGTTTTAAGCGACAAACAGCTGATTTGCGGCACACTAATTTTTGTGTTGCCGAAAATAAATGCGATTGGTAACGTAAGCATTGTAGTACAAAATTGCGGTTCACTAACATTAGAAGTCCATTGTTTGTACGAACACAAATGTCAAATTCGCTCACCAGTTGATTTGTTGTCGTTTGCATAAACAAAGAAAGACACAAACAAGTCTTTGTAAAAATTAATAAGAAATAAAAAAGTAAAATAGAAAATAAAATGTAAATAAATTATACTTTATGTATATAACATGTTAGTTAAAAAAAATTTACTATTTCAGTAGCAAAAAATCAAATTTTCATCAACTTCAAGCTCTTGTGGAATACATGGAGGAGCATCCTGACTTCGCTCGAAAAAGTGTGGTTTATGGGAGCAGTAAAATGGCAACTGAGGATCTGATCGTAAGATCTATTGGAAATATTAGAAAAATGTATTTTAAAATTTAAAGATATATTGAATTTGTTCAGTCCCATCTACTTATTACAAAGTTTAATTTACTACATATCTATTTTTTATACACTTTTTTTACAATATTTGTGTATTATATTTTCCAAAAAAATTTTCGTTTTCACAAATTGTTTTTACGTCCAAACATGCATATGGGATATTCCAAGTCAAATCAACCAATGGTTTTAACCTACCCCCTCCGAATTTTATGATTTTTTGGAGAAATATAGTATATCATAGAACTAAATTAAATACAAAGTTCGGAAGCACTGATACATCTGGATCCGGAAATATGAGGTCTTGAAAATCGGAAAACAGTACAAAAATGCACAAAGTTACACTTACTTAATTGTAATTTTCTTGAAAAGTATTATAGCTACGCATCTTGGCTTAATATTTTCCTAATGTGACTGCATTAAACATGTCTTATTATCTTTTAATTATACTTGTAGACTATTACACATATAGAATCGGATAAAAAGTTGTCCTATTATTTTTTAACTTCAATACGTAAGCTTCCTAAAGCCTCTAATCCATCTATTCGGTGCTAAGATTTATTCGATCAGAAATGCTCCCTGTTTTACTGGTTTTAAATGTTTAAAAATAATTTTTACTTAAAAATTTTAAAAGCAAACTGTTTGACACTTAACTAAAAACACACATTGAAAAAAAAACGTAGTGGTTAGTGGCCTGTATTCATCGGTTCCATTTGAAAATTGTATGCCAATATAGCTGGCTTTAAAAGTGCACAAAATTTCAAACAGGTTTCGGGTTCTTAAAAATTCCACTTTTCATTTCGTTTTTGTTAAAAAAAAAATAGGAAGAAAAATCTGTTCATTTTAACCACACAAGCAAACACTTGTATTTTTCTGCTTTTGTTTTCATGAATACACACTTGTTGTCTAGAGCATATACATATACTATAAATATATTTATTTTTTCATTAAAACTTTAGAGGTTTTCTGACCATGACTATAGTTTAAAGACTACAAGTAGAACATTTTTATATTTTTTCTTTTCGATTTTATGCAATTGTAATGAATGTTTTGTTGTTATTTTCTTTAACTGTATATCTATATATACGAGTACAATTTAAAATATAAAAAAACAATAGCTTAAGGCTTTACTTTTCCTTCAACAACCAGAAAATTGTTGCATCTCTTCTATACAAAATCCATTGTTAATGACGTTCTACTCCGAATATATGAAAGTGGTCTTCTCGTAGAGCATAAAAATTGTTAGTAAATATTTAATTTAAAGGGTACGTCTATCAAACAGTCAGTTTTACTCGTATGTACTTGTACTTGCATATGGAAATATTGCTGTTGTTGTTATTGATATTTAAACATTGTATGTTTCCATTATCGTTTCACTTTTATTTTTTTTAATTCATTTTACATTTTATTTTATTTGTTTGTTTTTCTTCCAATGTTTTTGGCTTTGGGGCTTTTAAATGGTACATTATTAATTCTTTCTTGTTATTCAAATCCATTATAAAAAGGAATTGTTTTTTTAATGTTTGTTTTATAATTCACCAAAAAAATAAAAATAAATGAAAAAAAAAAAAATGTTGTGGTGAAAAAATAAAAATATACATTTATTTTTTTTGAGAGCTTCGTTTTAAAGAAATTAAAAAATGTATGGACAAAAGTACATACGTATGCCCAAAAGTGTGTTATAAAAAAATTTATAACATTCGGTTTTTTATTGAAAAAAAAAAATAAAAAAATATAAAAAAATTTATAACATTCGGTTTTTTATTGAAAAAAAAAAAAAAAAAAATTAAAATACTTTGTGTATGTGTGTTTTTTTTTTTTAATTTTAATAATGCTAGTGGTTTACTAAAACACTGTTTTAGTGTTGCAATATCTAATGAAGACGTAGAAGTTCCATTCAATTTTATATACTGTTGTACATAAATTTGCAGAAGCAGAAAACTAAAGTTTGACAAGAAAACTTGTATAAAAATTAAGAAACAGTATCCAGAAAAAAAAATTGGTGGAAGTTGTTTTAGAACCCTAGTATTTTTAAAGCCCACCATGTTTTTCTAAGTTCAGAATGTAATATTCAAAAACGGGGCTTTGTAGCAAATTATGGGTATATTGAAAGAATGATATCCATAGTTCAGTGATCTAAATCTCTAATATAAAATATATGAGTTCACTCCAAAACTACGGCTTTTGTGTTTCTCGGAAATTCTTCCTTAAATTAAAACAAAAATTTTTTTTAACAGTGCAGTTAAGTTAAATCAAAATCTGTCATATTATATCTGAAAACTTGTTCAAAATCTAGATAGTTTACCTATAAAGCAATAATAAAATACATTTATTTAATAAAAATAGAAAGCTTTTTTTAATAAGTTTAGCTGTACATTTTTTCTCTGTACTTTGTTAACTTTATTAATTGAAAAGACAAAATTTTTTTTAAATATCGTCGTACATATCGACGATGGAATTAAAGAACGCTGTAACTGGCAAAACCTTAACCCTGCTGTTAGGTTAGGACCATTTGGTCCATTTTTTTTATTGTTTTGTTTGTAATTTTTGAACGGTGACATATAGTGACTTAATTTTTTAGCTCATGTGGTCTTTTTGTAAAACCATGTTATACACAAAAATTCAAGGTTCTGACTTAAACCAGGACTGAGAAAAATAAAAAATTACGAATGTTAGGTTAAGGGACCATTTGGTCCATAAGGTATTTTCTTTGAATTTTTTTACATTTATTTACAAAAAATTAGTATTTATTAGTTGGTTTTATAATAATTATCATCGCATAATAAGCAAAATTTTTTCTATTAGTTTTGCAAATAAATTTACTGCAAATGGAGCATTTTATTTATATCACACTTAGACTTGCAACAACTACCAATTCCATGATTTCGGGCCTCTGAATTAGAAATATTATTTGAAGAGACAACGGGAACTATACATGATTTTAGTATTTCCATAAATAACTGTGCTGAGAACTCTTTTTGAGGTAATCTACTCCGTTTCATCATATAGGCGTTTGCCAGAGAAAGTGCTAGTTGCTGCAATAACTCTGGTTTCCTAGAATTCCGATCAACTGGAACCCATGAATCGTCGATTTCAAAAAATATTATGTACGCATTTAATTATTTTTGCAAATAAAATGTTTGGCCATCGAGTTGTTTTGCGTTTATAGAATGGTACAAAAGTATATTTTTGAAAGTCAGCAATTTCGGAGGATATTTCCTTTTCTGAAGTTTTTTTGCCAACTCAAAAGTGGAAGAAAAATTGTTGTCTGTTATATATTGCCCTTTAAAGCCTTCTGTTAAGTCCAATATAACGCGTTCTCCTTGGTTCTTTTCAGGCTGTGCAATTCTAAGCTTACCAAGTTATAGTTGTAACCTGACTTGGAGGCCACCGAGAAGCAAAATTTCAAACCATATTTTGATGGCACAAACTGTCAAAAAGTTCATCGCCCCCTTAATGCAACAAGTTGCTCATCAATGGTGACATTTTCGTAACAATTATAAAACTTTGGAAGAAGTTGTTTCCAACGGTTTCACAATTCACGAATAAGAGCAAATTTATCGCATCTACGCATTTGTCGTCGACTCAAAATATCATCGAAACGGATGGTAATCATATGGAATTTCTCTTCAGACATAATTGCTCCGGAAATGAGGCGGCATCTTTATTTTTTCTACTTTCAATAATAGATTTTATATTACCCAACTATTTTGTTCAAATAAATAAACAAGATTATTAAACTTGACCCTGTCGTACTATTAGTATATTCGATGATAATTCTGACTTTTGGAGGCCGAAAAAACAATAAAAAAACTGACAGAATTTCATTGCATCTGGCTGCGTTGAGATAATATTCCCAGCTGTAGCTCCAGTAGGCTGAGGTAATGGAGAGCCACTCCAAAGCATTTTGTTTTATCAATAAAAAAAGGATCAACGGAGCTACCTGCAGCTAGAACGGGTTCCCGTTCAGTATCTGTTTCAGAAGAACTTGTTTCGCTATTTTTTGAAGTACATATAACCAATTTATGAATCAGAAATATCGGAGTCACTTTCTACATTGAGCAGTTCTTCCTCAATAATTATTTACATTAAATGTATTCAGTAGAGATTTGCGGTGGTCACGTGATTTGCGTAGTTCACGTGAATAACGCGTGAGAGTGAGTTATTTTAATTTTACTGACGGGAGTAGTGCGTGAGTAAAGAAAAATTCGAGTGAGTGATTCGTGAGAGATTATAAAATTTCTTGCGTCAGCGTGAGCCAAAATTCACTCACTCGCCCATCTCTAGCGTTAAGGAAAGCTTAACTTAATAATATTTAGGGAGAAGTGATCCAAAATAGATACAAATATAAAATTTAATGGTTATTTTGTATGAATATGGAAGAATGGACCAAATGGTCCATTAACCTAACATTCGTAAGTTTTTTCTAACCTAACAGCAGGGTTAAATGTTCACCAGAGCCAAAAAACTTTCATAAATGTAGAACAAATACACTGGTATTTTTCATTTCGCAGACGGCGTAAGTGAATTTATTTTCATCGTAGAAATCTGAGACTTGGAGCTACCCAAATTGCCAAAAAAAATTGGTTTTTCTTTTTTTTGTCGACTTTTTCGATTTTTCGATTTTTGTCGACTTCATCGGGGGACGTCTATATAATAAATTTAATTGCCTTTATTGAAATTTAGGCCTAATAGTAATAACAAGGTAAAGTCACGAAGCATGCCGGTGCCCCAAACGGTAAGCTTTACAGATGGGCTACAAGGGATACAATCAAGATAAAGGGTAAAGCTAGTAATTTAGAATTTATCGACATGTTGTATAAATGTATACTTACTTCTATTGATTATAGACTAAAACAAATTTATAATTATTAATTACAATTATTATTTATTAATTAAATTACAGCACTAAATTATTATTATAGTCTTATTAATACGAGTGGAATAACTAAGACCTTTCTCGGTGTAGTATCACATACCAGAGTGATAGAAATCAGACCCATAACTCTTTTATCACAAGGTATCATCCTACCCACTGCATCCCCCTTACTCTTATTCTATAAGAAACTTACTCAATTTAGACATTTTGTGCTTTATACTTGAGCATTGTCTACATTGCAATATACATACATACATACATACATACATAACTGGCCTTTACAACCCTGTGTCAGGATTACGGCCTAGCTTCTCGCAGCACTCATGTTGTGTGTGTCAATTTTCATTCATGAGTACCGGGACCTACAGTTTAATGTCGACTCCGAACGACAGACTTGAGAAGCTTGTTCATGGCAATTAGTTACTCTCAGAGCTTTTGCCAGAAGACTGCTGAGAGGTAGTCGCCGAAAGAAATATTTTTTTCATATTTCTTTTTTTGAAGATGTCAGAGCCTGGAGTCGAACCCAGGGCCCATGTCTCAGTAAGCCAACACACTAACCACTAGACCACGGCGACTACATTGCAATATATTATTTATTAAAGTTTAGTTTGTCTCCTGAAATTTTAAATGCAATTCATGGTCATGGTTTTGTTAGTCTTTTTATATAAAAATATAAAAATGGAATAAAAAACAAAGTAAATGTTAAAATTTATTTCTACTTATACTTAACAAAAGAAATAAATTCTATGTAATAATAATGTTTTCTTAAAAATTGTTGTTTGTACAGCTCCCCAACACTAATAGTTGTTTTCCTAACTCTACACAATTACATGCAATTTGCCAATTTGGTTTGGTAACGCTTTTCTTCATTGTCATTTTTTTCGTTTTTGTTAAATGTTTTAATGCATCCTTTTTAAGAGCTCCTTGATTCTCTTGCATACCATGTTTTATAACCATTTCCCTTCTTATTTCTTATAGAAAATAAAAACAAAATTTAATAAAAAAATAAAAAAAAAAACTGTAGCAAAATGTACTTTAATAGCCGTTATCATTTCCTGTGTTCTGTTATAATTTTTATTAATATTCTTTTAATGTTCCATTTTTATATACTTTTATACTTATTTTTTTAATTTTAATAAGAAAATAGCTTAGGAATATATGTATATGTAGTCGCCGTAATCTAGTGGTTAGTGCGTTGGCTTACTAGGCAATAGCTCTGGTTTCAAACCCCTTTAATAAAAAGATATTTCTTTCGGCGACTGCCACTTAGCAGTATTCTGGAAAAAGCTCTGAGTGTAATTCATTGCCATGAACAAGCTTCTCAAGGAGTTGACTTTAAACTTTGGGTCCCGCTACTCTTGGATAAATACTGATACATATAACATGAGTACAACGAGAAGCTAGACATAATCCTGAAATAGGGTTGTAATAGCCAATTATAAACACCCTAGCTTTTTTACTGCTACAGCAACAAATATGTAATACCAGTGGTTTAACTATGAGCTCTATAAACTTATTCGAGTACAACAAAGTTTAAAATATATACATGTAAGGTTTTTTAACCTTTATCTGCTCTTTGCGTCGAAAACGACGCATACCCAATACGATTTTTGAATTTTTATTAATATGGTTAGCTAAAAGTTCGTGAAATTTCCTGACTTTGTAGAAAACGTAAATGTGCACATTTAGAATTAGCTTCGTATTATAAATTTTATTTTTTTGTATTGTATCTAAAAAGTTACGTTGCCTACCCTCATGCGTCGTTTTCGACACATATGAGAAAGCGTATGTTTTTTGGCGGGCATCTTTGTTTTTTTTTACCAGTCATTGCACTTTTTATAGGCGATAAAGTCATTTTTGTAAACAAAATATATCAAATAATTAAAAAGAAGTAAATAAAATATTTTTAAGTGAAGAAATAGGAGCTCTTCTAAATGAAAGTGAAGCTGAAAATAACTACAGTTTTTCTAATGCCAGAAATCGTGTAGTTAGTAGTAGTGTAGTCAGCCACAAGGTGGTAGGTTTTGAACTGAAAATGTTATCGGTCTTCTGCCCGCCGTCACACGAATTGCATCTTGAAAGCGTATTTCTAGGGTGTAGAAATGCATTTGCCAAAGCTAAGTATGGCGACGATTTCTTGCAAATTGATTCCAGTTTGTTGCCAGCTTCTATGGCTGCTTTGATATAACTACTCGTTATACATGAATGTTGTATATTTTTTTAAATCAAAAAATCAATCAAATGCTGATTTATTCGATTCAGAGTATAGTCGTATTATGTTAAGGGCAATTATGTCGAAAAACACTTTTGAAAATGTCAATGAAGTTAATTTTGCATTCACAGGCAATGCATGTATTGATAGAAGAAAAGTGTACAATTTTACAAAATATATTGCATAACTCTAAAAAATTTGAACCCGGGGATTAAAAGGTTGCCAACAATTATGAGTTATTATAAAAATACCACAATTTTAAATAGTTTTGTTACTTCAATAAGACTGTATCGATAGGGTCGATAAGATGCTTTCTTGCTACAGTTACAAAAGGCCGATGGCTGTATTTGCGAATATATTCGACATGGCTGCATTTAATGCCTTAATTATTTAAAAAAAAATTAATTATAATTGCCAAACAATATATAAACTTACAATAAAAAGGAATTTTCTAGGGGAACCGGTGTTATCCTTTGTATGAAAAATAGAACAGGAAAGCTACGATCAAGTTCATTTGTAAATTTTATTGAATTGCCATTTTCATCATATGCACCGAAGAGATAAAAAAGCGTTCCTTCACAAATTAAAGGTACACAAAAGTGTTCGATGTGTTTTGAAAGGAATTCTACTTCAAAAAATAACATGCATACTAGGGTGGGTCAATTTGTTCGGGACCGAAAAACATGACAAAGCGTATAGGAAGGTCGTAATCTACGAGAAATTGTAAGAACTTTTCCCAAAGAAACCATGGTTCTAAAATCAAAATCGAGCTTCCGTTTTTTAAGAGAAAATTTGGTGATCAGGTTATCCAACAATAATAATATTTTTTTGGAAGTATTTATTGCAATTAGTGAATAGTTGACCTGTAACGCTGGAAGAGGGCTAATTTTAAAGAAAATTTTCTCAGCTTTCTATATCTGTCCTCATTTATAAAAAATTGTTTACCCAAATAATGGTTTTGGAGGTTTATGTCAAAATAATAATAGTAAAACTGTTAAAAACCTAAAACTAATATTATTGTGACACAAACCTCCAAAACCATTATTTGGGTCAACAATTTTCTATAAATGAGGACAGATATAGAAAGCTGAGAAAATTTTCTTTAAAATTAGCCCTCTTCCAGCGTTACAGGTCAACTATTCACCAATTGCAATGAATACTTCCAAAAAAATATCATTATTTTCGAATGACCTGATCACCAAAATTTCTCTTAAAAAACCGGAAGCTCGATTTTGATTTTAGAACCATGGTTTCTTTGGGAAAAGTTCTTACAATTTCTCGTAGAATACGATTTTGCTATACGCTTAGTAGGCAAAAAAATTGACCCACCCTAATGCATACTACCATTTGTTGCTTTTGTGCAAAAAGTGCATGTAAGAACATATATTTATAACCAAAACGTATGTGTTAAATGTATTGATAATAATTCACTATAATATATAATAAAACTAAAAGTAATGTTTTAATATTAAGCAAATATTAATACTAGCAATTTTTAGTTTTCTCATCATGGGTGTTTCGCGTTTTTCTACTAAAAACCATAAGAAATATATTGTGCGTCGAAAACGACGCCAGGGTAGACAATGTAATTTATTTTGAGGAGCAGATGAAGGTTAATGAAAACCATAATTTTTTATCGGTTATAAATTTTATTGCATTTATTTATATTTGCTTATGTGCTATATATAAAATAAGTAGTTATTTAATGGTAAATATTTGTCGTCTCACTATACTCTGTCTTTTTCTTCTACTACTATATAAACTTTTACCTCAAAAGTCGTTCGTCAGTTTTATATCATTCGTTATCTTGTACAACAACTAGTTCATGTCAGGGTTGTATGCCGTCGGGAGTTGCCACTTCTGGTTGTTCGACGTGAGTTACCATCTAATCCCACACACATGGCAAAATGGTTTTATTACGAAAAACACGAATGATTTAATTCGGCAAATTAATGGTATGGAACCCCAATTATAACTCAGAGTTAATGAAAATATGAACCATCGAGTAGAGCTATGTCGAGCATTTGGCTGATATTTTGTTTTACACATAATCCTTTTCATAGGTCTTTCTATCATAATAAGCAAAAATATTGAAGTAAATTTATTCCTTTTTGTGACAATTAAAATGCTGCGTTTTGATTGAACCACCATTTTACACACACGTCAAAAAATCGAAATGAGTTTACAGAAAAAATAAAAAAAATTCTATCAACTTCTTAATTTTTTCAACAATTTTCGTTTGTGGGAGAAATTTCAAACAAAAATTATTTGAAAGTGTTATTTTACTATTCCAAATTAGTTTTTCAATTTATCCTGTGTAAGTCAATAATTTTTACAAATACTTTTGCATAGATTTAAACGTAACTGATTTGAAAATTTATTTATTTGAATAATAGTACTATTTTTCTAGAAGTAGCCCACTACGTTCGAGTAACTCTTTATAGCACCTTAACCTTTAACTTAAGAGGTGAAAATTTATGGCATACAAGCAGAGGTGGTAGTAAACTTTACACCGTGTTTTATTAACTCTTATTTTTGACATTTGTATATAATAATGGAATCATATTTGCATATACAAGGTTAAAGGACTCTAAATTCATATTTAATAAAAAAATTTATGAACAAAATTCTTATTTTCTGTGAAATTTGCTGTTTATTTCACAAACCTCTTGTTTATTGACCAAAAAAAAAATTGATGCATTATTTTCTTTTGTATTTGAAAAATGAAAAGGCTTTTCGAAAATTAATTGTATTTTTCTGTAAACTACAACTGTATATTTAATAAAGAAAAAAATAACAGTTCAATAAGTTTTATATTTTAAAAACTAACAATTGGTTTGTAAGATGTACAAATTTAAAAAAAAATGTAATGTATTGAAAGGGGTAGTAGAAAATTTTATACCCAATCTCTTTAAGTATTATAGTTTGCTTTAGAAAAAAATTTATACATGTGTATGTATGTATATTTAATACCTGTATTTTCAATAAATTCATCATAAAATCCTGATCCACTACCGATACGTCGTATTTTGTGCTTCGTGTTGCCAGTGTTCGGTACCCACTATAGTTAGTAACAGCAACCGATTTCCTTGCAGTTCGCATTTTTAAAGTAGGACCTTTGTTTTGTTCTGACTAATGTCATATACGATATTAGTAAGTTTAAATAAAAGGTCCAGAACATCTTTCCTATCTCCTACCATATTTTCATATACCAGTACAATGTACTGCATTAGTAGGGCTCATCCCCTGAGTGTAGGCTTCTATAAATAAAAAAAATTATAAAGAAATAAAATCGCTGTTTATTTCTCCTTTTCTTTCCGTTTCCGATGTCTCGTAGTTGTTTTCACTAAAAATTTCGACGAAGAAATTTTGATCGACAACCTCATCACCAACTATACTTCCATCATCATAAACCTCGTTATCGTAAAGATTTATTCTAATATTTACAAATTTCCTATACACTCATATTTTTAGTATGTGAAAATTTTGTTTATTATCAAAACTATTAATATTTTAAATTTACGTTATCGCAGATTTTTAGTACATTTTTTCATTAAAAATTATTTGTTAAAAAATTGATTCCTGTTAATTGTGTGTTAACTACGATGTGGTAGTATAATATTTTTTATATAAAAATTATTCAAACGACGATGTGGTAGTGGAATATTTTCTACGAAAAAATAGCACCAATGACGACGTGTCGTAAAATTTACCCTTACACACTTATCTCCTTGTGACTGACAGCTACAAGAAGCCAAACACCACAGATGTAAAGGCACAGTATGAAACTATGAGTGCTTCGCAGAAAGAAGTTTTTAATGAAACAAAAAAAAAAATTACCGCAACGTCATCAGTTAAAAGTTAAAAACACTTCCCTAATTAACTGGTACATTGTTTTATATTCTTAAGAGAACTTACTCACTTAAATATAATTGTGTTTTTCTTTACAAAAAAATAAAATAAATAAATAAGAATTAAACAAATTCATGCAACAATATTGAGTTTTCAATTTGCATTTTACCTCTGCTAAAAACAATACTGTTCTTTTCTTTATTTTTCTTCTTTATTTTAATATAAGTTTACATATATAACAAGAATTTTTTTATAATAAATAAAATCTATTCATAAAATCTTAAGAATAAAACAAACATAAGAAGAGTAAAATTCTGTAATTGAACAATAACTTGCAACTCTTAAGAAAATATTAAGAAAATGAATTCTCACAATAAAAACAATTTTCTTACGTACGCAAATAAATTTAAGAATGCAATAAATAACTATATTTTATAACAAACAAATTCTTTTATTGTTTATCTATAAAAAAAGAACACAGTCTCAAATTCTATTGTCCTTGTGTTCATGCTTTTGGTTACATTTTTTAATTTTTATGGTTTTTCTTAACTTTCTTCTAAAAATTTTCAATAGTAATATGGAATGAAATAAGAGTAAAAAAGAACAATTCCTCAGACCATTGTCATGTGTATGTATGAATGCTGAAGAAATTTGTATATGAAATTATAATTCAAAATTTAAAATTATACTTACATATAAGTATGTATATTTTTTTTTTTTTTTGAAAATAAACTTTAAATAAATGGTCTCAGGGTAACATTTTTCTTAATTCGGATATTGTAAAATATAGATAAATTCCTGAAACAACAGCATTAATATCGATAAACAGTTTGCATCCCCAGTTATGTTTGGTCTTGTGAGGTTTTTTTTAAGACCAATACTCGGGGGTTTTTACATCCCTACTTATGCTGTGTATAGTGTTTGGATTTGGAAAAATATATTTATTTTATTAAGCGCCTTATGTTAATGGGACAAGTGGTTGTCAGTTGATCTCCCAAAAATTAATTTTGTATATTTACCCATGAAACGAAAAACATAAATTGTTGTCCAAGGTATGGTATTTCCATTTTTGTTGCTTAATGTCAACATATTTAAGGGTATAGCTGCTTTATTTGTTTGGCCAAATTATTAGAGAATATTACATAGACATCAATAGGTAAATACTTGGAGGTGTTTAATTTTCAATTTGAGACATTATGTATACACTATGCATCCATACAATAATACTGCGGCCGTGGAAAATTAATTCGGCCTTTTTAGCAAGTTCAACTTTGTATAAGTTCTTCCTGTTCTATATTCTGAGCAAGAAAATTTTCTTATGTGCAATCTGAACCTGAAATTATGCTGCTGACGCAGAAGAATGAGTGCACCTCACAAAAGAAATATTATTAATACCACTATTTCGTACCTCATCCTTAAGCAGACACTGCGAAGCCGAGAGTGTTTTGTACCCTCCTCTAATCATGAATGAAGAACCATATAAATATCCAGTTGCGCAAAAGATGCCTTGTTAACTACAATCTATCTACCAGTACCATACGGATTAATTCTTCCAAATATATAAATGAGAAAACCGAAAACAACAAGCCAAATGAAATCATATAAGTCTGTGACAGCAAAAGATCTATTCTCGTCCAGAAATAACTTATTTATGTTAAGGACTAATAATCAAGTTCTCGTAAGTATCACACGATTTCACAGTAAGTCACTGTGTTCTATGCCCTTCAAGATGGATTACAAATTAAGTTATTTAAGTTAATTAATTATCAAAAGACTGTAATTTTTTATGATTTCTACGTCTATCATAAATTTTTAGTTTTGCAAAAGTTTATCATTTAGTAGAAAATTAAAAAAAAAAAATTTTTATTAATTTCTTTGCTAGCTTTGTCGTTTTTTGTTTCAAGAAAAAAAAATTTCAACACAATGCATTCTCTAAAGGCGCAACCATCTCTTATTGTTGTCAATGGTCATAATTTTCTTTCCGTTAAATTGGTTTTTATTTCCTGCTCATGGATTTTCTCTATTTTTCTTTAGATAATAAATACTATTCGATTTTTATAACTTTTTTTTTTGACTCATCATTTTCACTCAGTTTTGTTATTTTCTTCATATACACCTGCTGCTGGCCCTGCAACTATGCTCCAGGATTCTGTGATGTTGATACTGTGAATGATGATGACGATGTCATTGCAGTTATTGTTAATATAGTTTTTTACAGTAACAGAAGCTGTTGTTGCATCTGTTGTTTTAACAGACTGCATGTGTTTGGTAAAAGCATCCCTATGGCTGCCCTGCGAACAATAGCGTTAATATTTATGTGGCCATTTGGTAAACTGAAAATATAAAAATAGCAAATGGACAAACACAATTTATAGACAAAAAATATATTTTATATTTCACTTTATTACAGTTTATTTGCGTTTCATGATACAATTTAATGGCGTTGCTGTTCTATCAGTAAAATATGCATGCAATATATAATGATGATAATAAGTTTAGGAATTTAGGAGTATTGTTTCCTTTCATTAAATAACTTTAAATAGAGCTTTACTTAAAGATGTTAATTTTTTTCGTAACAATAGTTTTATATAGTTTTACTTTTTAAGCCTTCTGGAAATAGCTTTTGCCAAAATATAAAAAAAGACTATAAAATAATTTTTTTTTTCAAATGAAAACATTAATTTATTGATTTCGTTTTAATTAATTTCTACATTTTCATCTATTTAGACATACAAATAAAATAAGTGATTTTATAGATCCTTCAACAAGTTTTCGATGACGCTAAGGCATAATTGAGGTTATATGCGGTAAATGTGACGACCAACTGTATCAAATAACATGATCTTGGCAGCCAATTGACATGACTACCATGTGAGAGAACATGGCCATTAAATTTGTCACGCAAAAGAGCCATTGTTCCGTTAGCTGTGTGGCAAGTGGCACCGTCCTGCGGAAACCACATAACTTCCACATCATAATATTCATCAACGACGAGCGTGAGAGGTGGAATTGTTGGGCATGACGACGAGATGAGGTGGTTGGATCTTCAGCCACACTACTGCAAACAGCAGCAATATTTTATGCAGTGCGAGTTGTGCAAGCATGCGCTGGTGTTTTTACATTTCCTACAGACCCGGTTTGTTCAAAGTTTTAAACGATTTTTACGATTGTACGCATTTTTACGAAGTGCACGATATGCATTTTAATTTGAACGCCCATTTTCGTAATAAGCCTGAATATGAATAACTTTATTGCGTTGCTCGATTGTGTGTCTTTGCATGGTTCAAATTGAGTTAGTCTGAAATTGAGAAATGTTAAATGAAATGCAGAAAAAACTTGTGGTTTAGATGTGGTTCACATTGAACATCGGCCCTTAAAATTTAACCACCCGATATTTGGTGGTATTACCATACATTTACAACTATTAAATACAAACCTAAATTTATTTTGAGGGTATCAGTGTTCAAATATGCCAATCTCTCAGTCTCTAATACGGACTTTTTTAGATAAAGTTTTGGTTAGAGCGCTCGCAAAAAACTCAAATAGCCCATGTTCAAATCCCAGCAAAGGTGAAATATGAAAAAGTTAGTTTATGGTCTTTTTCAAATATATAATTTAAAAATAAGAGGTCCCCTTTCCAAAAAGTCTATCTATAAAGTAACCGCTCCGTGACATTCCACTCCATTCCAACTTAACCTTTGACAAAAAAAAAAAAAAACAAATGATCAGGAGAAAAGCGCCACCTATTGGAAAATAGGAGATAACAACTAAACCTATTTAGCGAAGACACTCACCACAAAAAACCAATATGCAACTATGAAGCTATTACTGTTGATCATTCAAGGGTGAAGGTATAACCCTGGTCTTTGAATGCTCAATTCACAGCAATTAAAAAATATATGTACTGTACTTTCCACAAAAGTAGAGGTTTACCCCTAAGTATTAGTTTCAATAAAAAAAAATATTCAATTCAGTATCAAAGGATTTTTGTTAAAACTCCTGTACTGTAACTCATCATTAAATTGCTATATAGCTTAAAACATATTTTTAATGTCAGTTTATTGTCAAAAATATTAAATTTATAGAGACATTAACATAAACATAAACTATTTTTATGTAACAAAATAATGGTTTGATTTTATGTACTTCTAGTTATTAAAGAAATACGTGTTTTAAAAAGTTTATGTTGTTATATTTTTTACTATTTTATTTTCTCTTTAGATATCAGTAATATTTCATGATAAAAAACTAGTAATAGTGCTAAGAAATTGGGGTTAATTTAAGGCTCTGAAAAATAAAGGTTATAAATTAACCCAAAATTTTTTTGTGTACTTACACTTATTATAATAGATCTTCCTTTAGTAAAGTAAACAATAGCATATTCCAGACTATAAAATTCTTTCTCCCTTTTTTTATTTTTTTAATGATGAACATTCTTGAAATTTTTTTCTATCTTTTTCCATTTTCACATGTGGTAAGAATAGAAATCTTTACAATGTTGTTAAATAGCTTTCACTCTATTTGTTGGTTTTTACCTTCGTATTCTGGATTTTCACATGTTCAAAACACAAGGTGAATAATCAAACACGTACTTTTTTGTGGTATTTCATTGAACTTTAAAATGTACTGTATTAGTATATGGCAATAAAATCAGTAATATATGTGAGTGGTAAAAGTAAAATTGAACAGTAATTTTATATTTTAGATGAGAAACTGAAATCGTGCAATCATGTAGAAGGTATTTTTGTCAAATATTACAAAAAAATTAATTTTGAAAAAAAAATTGTATAAAGAAAATAGCTTTTGGCATTATTGTTTATACAATTTGTGTTAATATTTTGCTAAAAAGACTACATAATTTTATTGAATATTGAATATTTTATTAAATATTTGCAGTTACTCAATATTGAAAATTCTGTTTAGGTATAATATAGTAATTCAATTGAAATGTATTTATTTATTGCAACAATAAATGAGCAACCTCCTTGTTCCTATGATAACCAACAGTTGTTCCTAATGGTTAAATTAAGTACAGAAAATAAAAGAGACATGCAGAGCACATAGGTTGAATTAAGTTCCCACAGAGAAAAAGCAAAAATACAGTAACACTGACTTACTAATATACTTATCACATACGTATTAACATATAGTATCCTGTAGGAAGCTTTGCCGGTTTCTTTCCAGGACAATTTTGGATATTTACATCGAAACACAATAATAAAATATAAATACTGCTTTTAATCAAGAAGTGGATTTACTAGTCTACCAGGTTTTCATTTCTTCCAAAGACCCTTATGCGATAAAAATTTATAATGCCCCTTGCTCTGTGTTTCATCACAAACGCTTAAATTAGATCAAAATAAATTCTATTAAGAATTTAGGTCTTTTTTTGCAAGGATATTTTGATAGTCAAGAAAGAAAATGATGTCCATGGCAGAATAGTATATAAGATAAACTGAACATATTTTCCACACCAGCTACGATAGTATCATCAGAGTTCTCTGTTTTTTGTACATATTCATGAAACAAAACAAGTATTTAACTCACACTTTCGTACAAATCATATATTGAAATTATATTTTCAAGTTGTAATGAGTTATTTTAAAAAATGGTAACTGTTACTGTGATTTACACTAGGATTTTCAAGCTATATAAGCACAGTGTGCAGTCACAGTAATCTACTGGTTAGTGTGTTGGCTTACTAAGACAATAGCTCCGAGCTCCAAGAGCTCAAACCCCAGCTCTGACGTCTTCAAAAAAAAAATAAGTATGAAAAAAAATATTTCTTTCCGCGACTCTTAGCAGTCTTCTGTCAAAAGCTCTGGGAGTCGCTGATTGCCCTAAACAAGTTTCTCAAGTTTGTAGTTCGAGGTAGACCTTAAACTGTAAATCCCGGCACTCATGGATAAAAATTAACACACACAACATGAGTGCTGCGAGAGGCTGTAACCATGAAACAGGGTTGTAATGGCCAGTCAGGTATGTATGTAGAACCATAATAGTATACGCTTGTTTGGCTATGCATTCTAATTACTAGGGCTACACTCCTACATGTCGTCGATGTCGACTATATTACAACTTTTCTCTGATAGATATTTAGAGGTCAGACGATGCAGTGTTCTTGTCAATGTCAATGTCTAATGTATTCTCTTATTGCAATGAATGTGGTAGCTGTAAGTAGCATATGAGTGACTAAGTAAGTGAAACAAAATTTTGTTTAATTTTAAGCCTCAAAAAGTTATTTTTTATTTTTAAGCCAATATTTACCAACTTTTGCCATACAGTGTTATTTACAAAATTTTAATATATCTATTTAAATGAACATTAACTGAACATTTGGACATTCCTAAAATGTAAGAGTTATCAGAAAATATCGATTCAGTCAATACTGAACATGTTTTTAAAACCAAATAACAACTACCCAGTGGTAAACATGTACATTACGTAATCGCTGATGTAAGCAACACAAAGTAGCAATCAGTGGTGACACCTTCGCTTATTTCTCTGTTTAGATTTAACATATAAGTGTCATAGGCTGCTTAATCTGCGAGCTCTCGCTTAAAAAGTAAGTGACGTTGTCACCACGTGCTACTACTAGTGCAATTACATTGTAAACAGAGTTATACGCAGGTTTTATGATATCCCTATTAACAGAAGCAAATTGGAACGTAATGTATATGTATTACAATCTACTTGGCAACTGTAAGTTAAGGTTATGCGCTGTCGCCACTTTTCCTACTGATTTTGTAATTGAAAACATAATGCATGTTAATTTGAATTCAGCCTAAAAAAATGCAATATTTTTTTATTAAGTATTTCAATAAAATTAAATTAAAATTTAATGCCCTTATTTGACAAATTTCTATGCAATACTTGTCAAATAAACCCTCAATAAACCTAAAATAGTTTTTATGAATACGGGCATAAGTTTACAAATTATTTTAAAAATTGATTAATACAAAAAAAAAACAAAAATACTAATCAATATGTATATAGAAAATATAATAACAAAAATATAAAATAATTATTAATTACTATTTCTTCTTACTCTACACTTTTTTGAATAAAATCTGTTTTTATATGTTTTAAAATAGTGTTGTAATTGTTTTTTATACTCGTCAATGGTATGGCCCTCTTTCTTTACGGTTTCTAAAAAATAAAAATTGGTACAGTCGAAACTCTCTATAACGAATTCCAAGGGACTGGATATTTACTTCGCTATAAAGAAAATTCGCTATATGGAAAAGAAAAACAATATTGTTCCTTTTAAGATTTTTTTATTTGTAGTAGTCAGTTATTTTGGTTTGAAGTACATTTTTCCACTTTTCTTCTCCAATGCAAAGGCAAATGGATAGCGACTGCATGAAATGTGAGAGATGGTAATGATTCCAGATTTCACTTGCATAGTTCGGTGGTTCGCCCACTTTTAGTTTTATGGTAAATAAACGATTCAAAGCATCAGACTCTGCTTGTGCGTTTTGAAAGCAACAAAGTACACACAGAGGAACAATAACAACACCACTAACACAAAGCAACATCGAATTCTTTTTGTGTGCGTGCGTTCGGTTTTACCTAATTCGTTATATGGAGATTGAAAACGCTTCAATCTTGAAGTTACGGTCGCAAACATACTTCGTTATAAGGAAATATTCGCTTTATGGAAATTCGTTATATGGAGATTATAATACACTCAAAGTAGACCCAAAACACAGTGTTCTTATAATTGCTTCGCAATAAAGAAAACTTCGTTATACAGGAGTTCGTTATAGAGAGTTTCGACTGTATATGCAAACACTTACATATGTATAAAAATATATAGCAATTTTAAAATAAACTTAAAAACATTGCATCATGCAGGGCCTAAAATTCTTTAAACCCTCTTTTACCATTTACGCCATCATAACTAATGGATAGAAAAACATTGCTGTGAAGTATTCTATCAAAGTTTTTTCTAAACCTCCTGGCCTTAAAATCGTTTTAATTTTTGCAATCTGAAAATACAAAAATATATATATTTATTATTGTTTTCTACCAAATGAGTTTATATCTTAAATTTTCTTTACCAAGCTACTTCGGCCCCAATTGTTTCATATAAATAAAAACAAGTTTATCTTCTCCATATCTGGTAAGTTAACAATTGGAAAATCGTTTTCAGGTCCCACATGAACATTTCATTTAACTAATTGCTTAATAATTGTAACTGCTTGGATTTGTTCAACTGAAATAATAACTTGCTACTTCTTTATTTTTATAAATTAAATAATTACACTCATCTAGGTTTTTAACAGACACTGAGTAATATTAAAGTAAGTAAAAATAACGTACCTTTCAATTTCTCTAAATCACTTTCAATTTTTGTCATCTTTCAGTTAATTAGTAATTATTATTAAAAATATAAAGTCATGAAAATATCTTTTGAAAAACCACTTTTCCACTGCGTAATGAACTTTGAACTAATTTAAATTGCAAAAATATTTTTTGTTTCACTTGTATTTCATATGTACATTGAAAATAACGGCATTTTATATTATAAAAAAATAAAAAATAAACAGTAACTGATCCGGCCGCTTACATCGTAATTGAAGCTTTAATTTGGGTATTTTAAATTTATACATACATATATCGTAAAAACAAAAACAAATGCTCTATATAAATATATGTTTTTATATGTATATATGAAAGTAACGGAAGTAAAACCCTAAATAGAAGAGCAAACAACTGAGCACTTCGCTTACATCGTAAGTGGAGTTGTAATCTCGGCATATTGTATTCTTGCATTTAAAGTAAAAATAAAAACAAATATTCTGTATCGAAACAGTAACTGACTTAGCCGCTTACATCGTAATCCAAGTTTTAAATTGGGCATGTGATTCTTTAGATTACGCACAGCTTACACTTTAAGTTCTTTAAGAGTCCGCTTAGAATGTAATGCATATGTCATCGATGATTGCGTAGGTACTTCCTTTTTTTACCACTGGGAATGTATTATTGTTTAGCACTCATACGCTTCGTAAACGCATTTTCAAAGTCATAAAATTTTTGCTTGCAGCAATTTTGGTTTTGAAATTAGTTTTTGGATATGTGAGAATAGTAATATAGGGGATATGTAAGATGATTGGCAGACAAGTGGACGGTTAAAATAAAAACAAAATTGGTTGAGTTACTTTCTATTGTCTGTTGTTCATTGGTTTTGTTTTGTTGTTATTTTTTTTTAGGATTAACAAAAAATTTGGAATATATTTCTATTATACTGTTTTATTTTCACATTTATCTCCAAAAAGAGTTTTTACTGAGTAAGCATTGGGGGAGTATAGTTTTTATTTGTTATTAACAATTGCTTTGTTATTTGGTAATGAAATAATTATATAGAGCTTATAAAGAATTTTTTCCTTATAAACATGAAATGTAGATATAAGAGTTGAAAATACTTTCTTTAGTTTTTCGTTTCCTTAACTTTGTACTTTTCAACTAAGCAAAATTACACTGTAAAGGTATTTATTTACAAGACTTTTATTTTACATATAAAGAGTAAGTATTAATTAATTCGGGCTAAAATTTGTGTAATTAATTAAAACAAAATAAAATCAACTACATTGATAATACATTCTGGCGTTAAGTACACTTCGTTTTTCTCGTAAGAAATAATTTTCCTGTTTGATAAATTTGTTCATTTAAAAATATTTTAGTTTTAAGCGAAAATAGTTTGATTGTAAAAACTTTATAAAAATCAAGAATGAAAAGCCTACAAAATTTCGAACAAAAAAATTAGCGGATAATATTACAACACAATAATAATATCATATTCTTTTTATTATGCTTGTTCTAGTGTCATATACCAGAGTCTCTGGTGCGATCCAAAGTAGCAATCTAGGTACTAGTACACTTCCTCACAACAAATAGTATGAAGTCGAGAAATCTTTCGCTCTTGGCCGGCTCAAATGTGAATTTAACTATTCACCTATTAGCTCTTAATTAAGTCATCGTTTCGATGCTATATGACGTGTGGCATAGTCGTTTTGAAACTACATGTTAATCATGTTCAGTTTTTCCATTTAGGGCAAAAAAAATTAAGTTTCAGCCTTCATTGAATTGAAAAATACGGTCGAATGATGCCAGCAGCCCCTAGTCCTTATCAAAAAGTAAATTGTTTTGGATGCTGTAGCATTTCTTGCAATGCTTCTGGTAGCTGTTCATACAAAGTACACAAATTTGCCTTGTTTATCTCTATATTCAGAAATAAGCTTCGCCGCCAAACACAATTTTTCAATAAAAAGTGAATGTTCATCTAACTTTGAAGATGCCCATGCACCAAAACTTAGCCGTTGTTCGTTTGTCGATTCACGATTACATTTTGAAACAAATGAACATGTTTGACAGTAAAATGTTACACGATAACAGCTCAGCTGTCAAAAGTATTGAAAAAATTAGTTTAAAGACTACTCGATTTAAAAGTATATATTGCAAGCTTCTGATCTATTGTATTGTATTGTGCAGGCCTCCTCTGATATATATAGAAACTCTCTAATAATATCTGTCCAAATATAGCCATTCTGATAAATTCTAAAATATTGGTTAGTGATAACAATGATTCTTCTTTACCTAAAACTCGACAAGAGGAATCATGTGCTAACTATATGCGCTTTTCCCTGTAAAGGAATCTCGAAACTAACCTTGACCGGTTAGAAATACAGTTAATAATTTAAAGTTTCTAGAAGACAACCTGGAACAAGTCTTAAAACTCCTTCCTTCTATAATTATTAGAATAGAAGCGAGCATGCCAAGAATTTCACGAGTGCATATTTTCTGCAGAAAGAATAAAGAATATGTAGAATAACACATAAGCACAATATAGAAGCATCTGCATCTTTTACAGAGCAATGGCCTAAGAAAATCCAATCGAAGTGTCAGGTTCGACCTTATACTTATATACTACAAATCATTAGAAATAGTGTAGTTATTAATACCTTAGCATATCCAAGACCCACTTAAGCATTCCACTGTTTCAAGAACTTCCCAATTTTCAATCAGTCTGATAATATTACAATAGAAAGTGAAGCTGCACAGCAGGGCTCTCGACTTTCTCTACAATGGTAGAGGAGGTACACGATGAAATGACGCTGTATATTCAAGCTGTTGTTTTTGCAACATGTCGTAGTATAACTTGACAAGTTTTGATGTCATATGCCCGTAAGGCAGTCATTTTTTACGAGATAATATTATTAGTCTTACTTTTGACCTCATTAAACAGGTTGATATAACTCCTTCGACTAGGGCTAATGGTCTTTTACATAACTTCTTTAATTACCAAAACTCTAAAATACTTAATTGGCGCAATTAAGTTTTAAATTCCCTTAGTTTTAATTTTTCTGAACAATTTTCTGCACAGAAAAAATTTTTACTGGAATAATTTCAATTAATAAATTAATAAGTATCATTCAATTTTTCCAATTAATTTTTTAATTAATGCAATTAATTTTTTTAATTGAAGCACACAAATAGAAATGTTCGTGTGTATGTTTTTTTGTTTTGCCTTAGTGTTGTGTAATATGCTATATAAAGAATGAAAATATGATTACTTTTTAATTTAAAATTCGAATATGTATTGTTATTTACGTAATTTAAATAAATTTAGCATTAAAATATAAAGAAGGCATATTTTATATACATATATTTACAAGTATTTTAGTTTAAAAACAATATCTTATCTTAAAAAACAAATAATTTAAAATTGTTAATATAATTAACGACATATAAATACCCGACAAAATTTTATTTATAAAAAATTTAACATCACTAACATAAAAAGCAAAAAGAAATATGTATACTCGTATACATATAAAAACGAAAATTTATTTTAGTTTTAAAAGTGACGTCTTTAAGCAATTATCGTTTTTAAAATTTTCCTTTTTTTGTGAGGGTGTGTGTGTGTGTGCTTTTTTTGTATTTTTTTTTTTTTTTTGGGTATTGTACATGACATGTATATATAAAAAAAAGGTTATTGTCATAAAAATTAAAAAAAAATTACAAGTCCATATGTATGGTAAATATTTTTTGTGAGCATTTACATTTACGGTCCAAAAAATGTTGTTCATATGTGTTTATATAGGTACAATAACAACTGTTTTCAAAAATTGTCAAGAAAGTATTCGTTTAAAGGACATGTGACCAGGCATTTTGAAAATCATAATCCTACAAACTGCTTAAACCTTACCTAAATATCCATTGATGCTAAAGAAACAACATCTAAATTCTTCGGACAGTGCAGGCCCGAATATACAAGATCTTCTGGCTATCTCTTGGTAAGACTTCAATTCATTTCTTTTCTTTTTGTTCATCTTTATAATTCATGAATACATTTTTAATTTTCAGATTCATATCAACTTCGCGTTAAAGGAAGTAATGTGTACCTTAAAATTAAAAATTTCCTGTTCCTTGTTCCTTGAAACAATTGATGAAGGTGATTATTTATACATATATTTTAAAAGAAATATTTATGTTCAATACATTGTAATTTTTTAGTATGTCTTTTTAGAATCAAAAATGTTTGCAATAATGTGGTATTGCCATAATATATTCCCTCTGCAACTTAAAGTAAACACTGGAGAAAGTGGAGACAAGTATCGAAAAAATTCACCATATTGGAATCAAAAAAGGCATTTGCCGTAGCTGCTAGGACTGGAGGAATTAGAAGCGAAATTAAATTTAACGCAATTCAAATTTTATATTAGAGATAAAAACTTCAAATCTACTTTTTTGCATATTTAGTATTATACTATTTAAAAGATAATTTGTTTTTTATTAGTCAATATCAGTAATTAAACATCTACATAAATGTGATTTTCTATTTTTATGTTTTTTTATATAGACAAATCAAATATTTGTAGGAAAAGTTCCCAAAATATAGTGGTTATGCTTTTTTCGTCATATTGCACGAATGCTTTTAGCTTAAGTATTGGAATAATACACTGATTTGTACGTAACTCTTAGAATTATATTTCATAATATTGTATAATTTGTTTTGATGTTTTTGAGCTTAATTAATTGCATTTATATATTGTATGTAATTAAAATTTAACAATTAGTAGCGTGAATTCATTTAATTTTATTGCTGTAGAGCTGTGTATTTATTGTACAGATGTTTTAAGTTGCATATTCTTTAATAAAAAATAAAAAACAAAAAAAAAAAAATTGCAGTTTTTATAAATTTGGGGATATTTTTATCAAATTAAACCAGGGTGATCAATTAAAATTGTAGTTCTATTAATTAATTTTTTAATTGCTTTAAAAATGTAGGGTTCATTAATTTTTTAATTGTACCAATTAATTTATTTGGTTAAAAACTACCTGGATTTTAATTATAAGTTTTTTTTGACCCAATTAAATATTTAATTGAAAATTTTTTTTGGAATTAATAAAAATTTTAATTGACTCCTTTTTTGTCAAAAAGCTCGACACTATTAATTTTTTAATTGATATTATTAATATTGTTTGTAGGGGCAGAACTAGTAAACAATTTAATTGGTAGTACAAATTTTTTAATTGAAATCGATTTTATATTTTTTCTGTGTGGTTGCCAGTAATTTTTTACAACAACTTTTTATAAGCTAAATTTGTATAAGTCTTTCTTACTATGTAATGAGTAATTTGATGGTCGTCATTATTGGTAGTATTTTTGTACTTAAGAGTTTTGCAAAATATGTCAATATATACGAGGTCGTGGGTTACGTATGTTCGGTTTTCGCAATTTCTTTTATTTTGTTATGTTGATACATATGTCTGTTATATATGTTGGTAATATCAACCATTTTGGATTGTCAGTTTGTTTTTGACAGATAAAAAGGTTAGTCGATTTTTTACTATTCGAAAAAATGGATAAAAGAAACTGTATTAAGTTTTGTGTAAAAAATTGAATTAAATGCGCAAAGACATTTGAAATGTGGATTTTGGCGTTTAACGACTCTACCATGAGTAGAACACAAGTTCAATTGTGGTATAACCGGTTTAAGGAAGGCCGAGAAGATGTCAATGACGGTGCATTTTGCACCATTATAACGCACCAGCTCACACATCGATGCTTGTGTGTGACTTTTAGGCCAAAAACAAAACCTTTATCATGCCTCAACCACCGTATTCACCGGACTTGGCCCCCGCTGACATTTTCCTCTTCCCAAAACTGACTGAAGACACCGATGAAAGGAAAGCCTTTTGCTAGATAAAAGAAAAATCGAAACAGGAATTGTTCATCGAAGAAACGCTGGCATAAGTGTGTTATATCTGCGGGGGATTACTTTGAAGGTGACAAGATAGCTATTGATGAATAAATAAATACTTTTTGAAAAAATTGAAAGTAACGGTTATTTTTTTATCATACCTCGTATAGGTATACCATTTTACTTTTTATTATTTTTTTTCATTTAATAAGTTTTTTTATTTAATTAGTTTACTCAAATTTAAAGGAAAACGATTTTAGAAAACAAATGCAGACAGTACTGAAAGTGTCTATTGTTTAAACACCGAATCACAATTCCACAAGTCTTGAGATGAAGTATTTATTGAATAGCAATTTTAACGCTTCAACCACTAACAAACTTAATTAGTTTACCACCATTCATGCTCTGTAATTTTAAAAACTAAAGCTTAATTGCTGTATTTTGTTATTCCGTTTTATTGTTGTTGTCGTCATTTTATATACATACATCCACATAAACATATATATGTGTGTATGTCACTTACTTGTTTCTTAGATAGATGTTCCTGTATATACAGTAAATTGTCTTTTTAACAAATAAATATATTATTATACATAAAAAAATCAACTTCAAAGAAAAAAAAACTTGTAAAGAAAGTAAATTAGACAGTGTTTTACGAGTATTTAAAAAAAAAATTTATTTTGATATTCTTTATATGAAGCTTTCACTGTATAATCCTTGGCTTACTTTCTTTGTTTAATGTTTTTCTGTTGAATTTATTTTCTATTAATTTATCTGCAGTTTTGTTTTTCATCTTGGTTTTAATTGTAGTTTTCGGCATCATTTTTTGTTGTTGTTTTATTTTTGTACACTCTACACCATATTTTGCATGCAAAAGATAAAAATTTAAGTAACGAAAATATTAAAAATTAAATTTTCATAAGTCTATATTATATCACTAATTTAATTCCTGTGTGGCATTTGTCACTAGCATTTGTTTCTTAATAAAAAATTTAAAAAAATAAATTAAAATAAGTAATGTAATAAAATTCTCAAAATTAAGTTAAAATAAGTTTACATCAGACATGTTATACAAGTATATTGAATCACAGTAACAAAATTCGAACTATTTATTTCGTAATAAAATAATATGTGGGAATAGCTTCTCAGAAACAGTTCACAGATTAAAGACATATTGAATACATTTCAGATAAACCTCGCAAAATATTCTACTTTTTCTTTAAACATTTACTCAGACGGAAACTCAAACCGAATATGAAATTAATACGAAAGAAATTTGGCCCAGGTGATTGTGGTTAACTTTTATTATTTTTGTTCATTTAAACTTTAGAACCGTAAACCTAAATAACATTTCTAGAACCAGAGTCAAAAATAATGATGAAATTGTTGTAATCGATCATGTCACTCCGTTTCGGCTTGACACCCTGCACAATATGCAACCTTCTTACTAGCATTCTAGCTACCCACTACACTACTGGGCCACCTGTTTTAATTTTTTGTACACTCATTCGATGTGGCAATAGATCACTCTATAAGTGTGAGTATTATTACATTATAAATTAGTATTTGTTATCAGTACACTGAGTAAAGTCTGATCAAATATTAATTTTTTACTTAATTCTGACAGACTGTGGCTGTAACTATAAAACAATTTTGGTGGCTTAGTTTTCTATAGAAACCATGCATGATGTTTTTTTTTCTCTGTCATATTCTTCTTTTCTCTCCATCTAGAATTTTTTTGAGTTTGTTAGCTGTTCCACATAATCACAATAAAAATTTATTTATTCCTGGACGAGATTTCTGATTGAAACGATTTGGTTTTTTGTTCTAGTTCAAATACAACTTTATTTAACTATTGACTTTTTGCGACTGTACAAAATTCTGGTTTTCTTTACTTCTTTTAACAATTCATACATATTATATTAAATTTGTTTTTTACAGAGAATGTATTTTTTGTCTTCAAGTAAACCTAACTGTTACACTTTTTTTATGCTTTTTGCTGCTACTAAGGTGTGCGTCACTATAAAGTGTAACACCCATTTTTCTTAATAACTTTTTTCACCTTTAATCAAAATTATTTTTCTTAATCACAATATCTTTGAAAAATGTGTCAGATTTTAAAATGTATCAGTTTGTCAAATTTGACTTGTTAGTTAGTTCACAATGGATAATCAAAGACAAATGCATACAAAAATTATTCAAATAATTCAAAAAAACCATATTGGAGTTATACAAAAGTTGCTAGGGAAGTCCACGTGACCAGGCAATGTGTTTCCAGAGTGGTCAAAAAGTTCAACAAAGACCTAAAAATTGAAAGAAAGCCTGGAACAGGTAAAGCAAACCTGGTAACGAACGACGCGAAAGCCAAAAAGTTTGAGAAGCTTTTGCTGGCTCTTCCAAACATTTCTGGTCGCGAAGTGGCCCGGCGCGTGCAATATTCGGAAAGTTTTGTGCGCCGAGTTAAAGCTAAAGCTGGCCTTAAAACATTTAAAGTCCAAAAAGTTCCGGATAGAAATGCTAAGAAGAATATTGAAGCAAAAAAAAGAGCAAAACTCCTCAAAAAAGAATTTTTTCAAAAGTTCGAATGTTGTGTAACGGATGATGAAACTTACGTTTTTGCAGACTTTGCGCTGCTTCCTGGCCAAGAGTTTTATGTAGCGGATAGTAGAGGCAATGTTTCTGAAGAGTTCCGAACTATAAAACTATCAAAATTTTCCAAAAAGTTCCTAGTTTGGCAGGCTATTTGTAGCTGCGGCAACAGAAGTGCATCGTTTGTTACATTGGGATCAATGAACTCAGATATTTATATCAAAGAGTGTCTTCAAAAGAGGTTGCTCCCATTTCTAAGACAGCACAACATATTAACATTCTTCTGGCCAGATTTGGCAATATGTCACTACAGTAAAAGCGCAATAGACTGGTATAATAAAAATAATGTTATTTTTGTTCCAAAAGAGGCTAACCCACCAAACTGCCCAGAGCTGAAGCCTACTGAAAGATATTGGGCTCTGGTCAAAAGAGAACTAAAGAAGAGTACATCTGTTCCCAAAACCATTACTAGTTTTCGATATAAATGGACAGCTGGTACCAAAAAAATCACTGAAAACACTATAACATTGCTTATGGATGGCATAATGAATAAAATAAAAAATTTTATAGAATTAAATTTATTTTTAAATAAAATAATACAGAATATAAATCTGTAATAAAAATGAAAAATAAAACTGTTTTATTTTTAACTCTAGCTTACTCCAGTCAGTTTTTATTTGACTTTTGATGTGTTACAGTTTATAGTGACGCACACCTTAGTTAGCAGGTAATAAACATCAAAATATATTCAATAATTATGATAAAAAAATTAATTTAGTAAAGTTCATAATGATATGTAATAATGAAATTAACTTGGAAGGTATTAGTCAGGGTTCGGAAATAATTAAATATTTTATCTTTTTAAGTTAATTTAGCATAAAAATTAAGCTGAATAAATCTTGAACAATTCCATTGCCCTCTTTTTCCATTTATCATCATTATTTGAAATAGACGATATATAGGACCACAGCCTTGGTGGTTAGAAAATAATAAAATCTTGTTCCGATCTAATTAAGACGTTTGAGAGAAATAAAAATAAGATTAATTTTTTGCATATTTTTTTGGCATATGATCTATTGAAGACCATCTACAAAGAAACCGCTTCCCGACATTCCACTCTTTTTCACATTAATCAATGTCAACAAAAAAACAAATGATCAGAAGAAAAGCGCCACCTATTGTGAAGTAGCAGATAACAGCTAAACCTATTTAGCGTAGACACTCACCACACAATCAACATGCAACGATGCTTTCCAAAAAATTATAAAACAATGCACTGCATTTATTGTAGCAGACGTTTACCCCTGAGTATTGGTCTCAAATTAAAAAGAAATGGATGACTGTAGTTATTGTAAATGACAAAATAAATAATCGTAGACGCAAATTTCTATAATTTTTAAAAAAAAGGAAATACAAAAAACCCTAGAATTCTAATAAAACTAAATTAATTTTTATATTCCCTTTACCTTTTAGAAACAAAAGGTAATTATCATCACCGAAAATTCCTTTTTTTCAAAATTGATTTGTAATGGTTGGAAAAGTAGAGAATACTTTGTTGTTGATGTGGTTTAAAGCATTATTGAAATTGTATTTATTAAATATAAATAATGGAATTGAATTAAACGCTTTTTTTTAGACAATCCTTCAATATATAAAAAAAATGGGGGTAATAATTTTTTAATTTTTCAGTTGAATAATGTACAAAGAATTAAGAAAACAAGCAAGAAAACAATCCCATGAATAAATACTTTCAAAATTGAGATTGCAAATATTATTTCTCCAAATGTTACATTAAAAGCAGTATACTGGTCATAACGAAAACACAAATGCAACGTACAACAACAACAACAAAATCCGAATTAAGTTAAGCACGCACATAAAACCATATAAAAAAATCCAACCTGAATACATATCCACGTAAAATAAGAATTTCAGTATGCGTTTATGCACTCATATAATCAGAAATAATACAACATGAATTAACACTGACTGCATAAAAATATGCCAAAAAGACTACACCAAAATAAATATAAAACGAATGTAGAACAGGGTGTTTTTTTAGAGGTATAGAACTTCGAATTGAAATAAAACACAATTTGGCTTTATTGGAAGGATAATTCTATGCCATTAATGTTTAAATATGATTTCGGGCATGTGGCCGCCGCGGCTAGCTCGAATAAAGCCAATTCTACAGGTCCAATTTTCAACCACTTTTTCGAGCATATGGGGCCGTATGTTGGCAATAACGCCACGAATGTTGGCTTCCAAGTCCCCTAACGTTTCTGGTTTGTTGGCGTAGACGAGCGACTTCACATATCCCCAAAGAAGATAATCCAGTGGTGTCAAATCACACGATCTTGGTGGCCAATTGACAGGTCCATTCCGCGAAATTATGCGCTCATCAAATGTTTCCTTCAATAAATCGATTGTGACGTGCGCTGTGTGGCATGTAGCGCCGTCTTGTTGGAACCACAACTCATACACATTCATGCCATCCAATTCGGGAACAAAATAGTCGGTTATCATGGCTCTATACCGGTCTCCATTAACGGTAACTGACTCTCCAGCATTATTTCGGAAGAAGTATGGCCCAATGACTCCACCAGTCCATAGAGCACACCAAACAGTCAGTTTTTGTGGATGTAAATGCGTCTCAAGGGTCTCATGTGGATTCTCTTCACTCCAAATGCCGCAATTTTGCTTGTTGACGTAGCCATTCAACCAAAAATGAGCCTCATCACTGAACAAAATTTTGCGATGAAAATCAGCATCGAGATCAATCTCATTTTCGGCCCATACACCAAAATCACGACGCATTGCATGGTCTCGCGGCTTTAATCTTGCACAAGCTGGATCTTGTAAGGTCGCAAGCCAAGATCTTTGCGCAAAATCTTCCATAAAGTTGATGGACAAAGCTCCAATTGCTGTGCACGGTGGCGAATCGATTCATTCGGGTTCTCTTCAACACTTTGCTCTACAGCGGCAATTGTTTCTTCGGTGCGCACTGTTCGACGTCTCTGCGAATGCGTGTTATCACATAGAGTAAACGTAGTGCGAAAGCGATCCATGGTTAATCGAATTAATTGCTCTGATGGACGATTATGTCGACCATAAAATGGACGGAGCTTGCGGTAAACTTCGCGAACTGAACCATTATTTTCGAAATAAATTTGCACGATTTGCAAGCGTTGTTCTTTTGTCAACCTGTTCATGATAAAATGGCAAACCAAACTAAATATTATTCACTTGACAACTGACAAAATGGCCGCCAGTTAAAAAAGTGAAGCCTACTTAAAGTTCTATACCTCAATAAAAAACACCCTATACAAGTACATGCAATTTATTGCCACAAGAGAATAGAATTGATAACCATACAAAAATATATGAGCATACTCGTTTTGTTTTTTTTTATTAAAATATAAATTGCTTTATTGATGAACCCTTAGTCGTTGCAAATAAAAATATTGGTGGCCAAAATACAAAACATTGTTGGTTGTAAAGAATTTTTTTGTATAAAAACAATTTAATTAACGATTCTAAAAAATACGTGCACTAATTGGTGAGTTTTCTTATTGAAAATTTAAAGGATCTTTTGGTAGTCAATTTTTAATTTTGCACACGTACTAAGTTAATAATTGCAAAAAGATCAATAGATAAAACATTGGGCTAAAATAGAAATTTATCTGTTGGCAATTAAAAAAATTTACAGGGATTGAATAAAATAAATATTTTTTTATGTAACACGACCACTCTATGAAGAAAACCTGGGCTTTAATTAATACATTTGCCAGTTATAATAAAATATTAAATTTTGTTTTGTCAGAAACGCTTAAATTTGATCAAAGCTAAATTCTGTAAAGAATATACAATTTTTTGCAATGAATTTTTTGATAATGAAAGGAGATATGGATATCCGTGAAGGAATAGTACACTAGCCAAACTAAACATGCTTTCGACTCCACGGTACGGTATTTGTACATATCATGACCAAGCATAAACTCACACTTTTCAAGACATAACATACTGAAATTACTTTTCCGAAGTAAACTGGATGGATGGGATACTTCGGACAAGGCAAAGTCTCTGATTGGGGTTAACCTGGCAGCCTCCAGAACGATCCTTGTTCCCGTTGTATTCAAGTCGACATACAGCTTCCACGCGGCCCTCCCGGATAACATTCTAGCACCCGCCAGCTTGTTAACTACTGTATGCGGCGATTGTCCAATCCCCTGGACTTTAAATTTGGGTTGTGAGTAGGACTTGAAACCCACCACGTAAAAACGAAATCTCAATGAAAACTTCAGCAAACGCCTCTAAACGGACCCCCTTTTATGTTGACGACCATGGCAAACGTTTTAAGGACTATGATTTAAGGATATGCAACTGGAACGTGAGAACTCTTTATAGGGAAGGTGCCTCTATCCAATTGGCGGATGCTCTCAAAAAATGTAGAGCTGACATCACCGCCATCCAGGAAATGCGATGGATAGGACAGTGTTGTACAAGGCAAGCAACATGTGACATCTACTACAGCTGCCATGATAACAGACGTGAATTTGGCTGCGGATTTGTAGTTAGCAAGAGACTTTGCCATCTTGTCTCAGAGTTCACCCCCGTGAACGAAAGAATAGCTACGATCCGGATAAAGGCGAAATTTTATAACATCAGCCTCATTTGCGCTCACGCCCCGACGGAAGAGAAGGATGATGCGGTCAAAGATGCTTTCTACGCAAAGCTCGAGGATGCATACGATAAGTGTCCGGCACATGACGCCAAAATTGTCCTCGGCGATTTCAATGCGAAAGTTGGACGTGAAGGTATCTTTGGCCCCACTGTCGGGCACTTCAGTCTCCATTCTTCCACCTCGCCGAACGGCATGAGACTGATCGATTTCGCCGCGGCGCGAAACATGGTAGTTTTAAGCACCAGGTTCCAGCATCTCGATATCCATAAGGTCACCTGGCTCTCTTCCGATCGATCAACTACCAACCAGATCGATCACATTGTGATTGATGGAAGGCATCTATCCAGTATACTAGACGTGCGCACATTTAGAGGTCCGAATGTCGACTCGGACCATTATCTTGTCGCAGCCAAGATGCGACTGCGCATATGCGCAGCGAATATGGCACGTTCTAGTGTTCGAGGGAAGCTGGACATCAAAAAGCTGCGATCACAAGAGACAGCCAGGTCGTTGTCCGATCGTCTTTCTAATGAGCTCCATTGCATCCCGCCTCTCTCGAAAGTATTGGTGGACAGTGGTCTCACATTGCTCACTCTCTGCGCAACGCTGCCGAAACAGTCCTTGGTTTTGAGCGTCCTCCCCGCAGAAACCAATGGTACGATGAAGAGTGTCGTGAGGCCACTGCGGCAAAGAATGCTGCCTATAGAGAACGTTGCAATCCATCACTACAAGAGCAACTGTGGAGGTGTACAGAGAGAAGAGGAGGGAAGAGAGACGCCTATTTAGAAGAAAGAAAAGGGAGCAAGAAAGGCGTGATCGTGAGGAAATCGAGATGTGCAGGAGTAGACATGATGCTCGAAATTTTTATGAGAAGATAAGGCGTCTTACTACTGGTTTTAAACCCGGAGCAACCTCCTGCAGAGACGAACATGTTAATCTGGTTACAGATGCACATGGTGCAGTGAGATTATGGAGACAGCATTTCTGTAATCTAATGCAAAGCGATGATGATACAAATTCCGCTACTAGAGATGCTGTGCCGGACCCAATCAATGATGACGTTGTGATCCCGTCCCCCAGCCATGAAGAGGTCAGGGTTGCCATATGGCGACTGAAGAGCAACAAAGCAGCCGAACCTGACGCTCTGCCCGCTGAACTCTTCAAGTATGGAGGCGATGAGCTGGTTAGGTGCATGCACCAGCTCATTTGCAGAATATGGCTGGAAGAAAGTATGCCCGACGATTGGAATCTCAGTGCCCTCTGTCCGATCGTGAAATAGGGAGACCCCACAATATGCACCAACTACAGTGTTATAAGCCTTCTCCCTATCGCATATAAGGTTCTTACGAGCGCATTGTGTGAACGACTGAAGCCATTCGCCATCTTACTGATTGGACCTTATCAGTGCGGCTTCAGACCTGGTAAGTCCACCATTGACCAGATATTCACACTGCGCCAAATCCTGGAGAAGACCCATGAAAGTCAAGTCGACACACACCACCTCTTTGTCGACTATAAGGCAGCGTTCGATAGCCCGATAAGGGATCGCGTATATGCAGCAATATCTGAGCTCGGTATTCCTGCAAAATTGATAAGACTGTGCACTATGACGTTGAGCAATTCCCGCAGCTCCGTCAAGGTAGGAAGAGACCTCTCCGAGCCTTTTAATACCGTGCGAGGTTTCAGACAAGGCGATCCCTTATCCTGCGACCTCTGCAATTTCGTCATGGAGAGTGTTTTGCGAAAGGCGGGTGTGCATCGTAATGGCACTATTTTTAACAAATGTGTCCAGCTCCTTGCGTATGCAGACGATATAGACATCATTGGGCATACCAAGCGAGATGTCACCGCAGCCTTTAATGCTATTGAACGGGAATCTGCTAAAATGGGTCTGGCGGTAAATGAGAGCAAGACGAAGGACATGTTGTCGACGAGTAGGGATGTTGATCGTATCGGCTCCCAGGTTACAGCCGGCAACTATACATTAGATGTGGTCAAGGAGTTCATCTACCTTGGCACCGCCATTACCAGCAAGAATGATGTCAGCCTAGATCTCAGGCGAAGAATCACGCTGGCCAACAGGTGCTACTACGGTCTCGGTAGGCAGTTTAGTAATAGAGACCTCTCTCGTGCGACGAAATTAACACTCTACAAGTCGCTTATTCTCCCGGTGTTTCTCTATGGTGCGGAAGCATGGACGCTGTCTTGTGCCGATGCAGCGGTCCTGGGAGTGTTCGAGAGAAAAGTCCTTCGTAAGATCTTTGGTCCTCTAAGGCATGGCGATGAGTTTCGCATTAGAACCAACCATGAGCTGTATGAGCTCCTCGCCGATGTAGGCGTTGTCCAGCGTATTAACATCCAGCGGCTACGCTGGCTCGGCCACATTGTTCGGATGGAAGAATCTGCTCCAGCGAAGAAAGTTTTCGATGCGAAGGTCACTGGACGTCGGCGTAGAGGACGACCCTGTTTACGTTGGAAGGACCAGGTTGATGAAGCCCTGTCATCGATTGGTGTGACCAACTGGAGAAGGCGCGCGCTAAGCAGAAGCGCCTGGAGACTAGTGCTGAAACATGCCGAAACCCGTTAACGGGTTGTTATGGCCAGCTAAGTAAGTAAGTAAGTAAGTAAGAAGTAAACTCAAATAACAGTTTCTATCATATCCTCCTTTTCTCATCATCGTTGCGGTTTTTTGTAACTGAGGCCGGTCTTTCATTTACTATGAATAGTGTTCGTTATCGTGACATGATAACGAACTTTTTTTTGGCCCAAATTATAAAATATTTATTTGGACGATATGTGGGTTTCAACAAGACTATGCAACTTGCCACACACAATTCAATTGCCGTGTTATCTCACGTGGTGGTAATGTCAATTGGCCTCAATTATGCCTCAGCGTCATCAAAAATTTGGACCAAAAATTTGGATGGAAGTGTGTCGTCGAGATCGCGGCGGCCATTTGGCTGAAGTTTTGTTCTATGCATAATTGAACCATACTAAGTTATCATAATAAAAAGAAATGACAATAATTTTCTAAATAATTTGTATTTTATTCAAAATCAACATCGGCACTTAAACCACCCTTTATATAAAACTAAAATGAAATTTAAGTGGACATGGTTGGTATTTAAATTTAAATGGCATTTGAATATGAGGTTAAAAACTGGCTGTAAGTCTATATATATAAAAGAAAGGGGCGTTAGTTACTACGCTTATAACTCAAGAACGCCTGGACAGATTTCGATGATTCGTACCAATTCGGAATGGTCTCTGGCCAAATAAGAAGAATAGCAAAAAAAATTTCTAAAATATTCCAAAAAAAAAAAAAAATTACGTCATATTTTTAAAATGCGGGGTTCACACAATACCTTTCATGACTGTTCACATTAGAGTTGCATGAGTGTTCACACTATGTTGCAATGGTGTTCACACTAGGGGTAAATACGGGGTTCACACAATGCCTTTCATGACTGTTCACATTAGAGTTGCATGAGTGTTCACACTATCTTGCAATGGTGTTCACACAAGGGGTTCACACAATGCCTTTCATGACTGTTCACATTAGAGTTGCATGAGTGTTCACACTATGTTTCAATGGTGTTCACACTAAAACCGATTTCGATGTTTCTTACCAATTCGGAATGGTCTCTGGCCAAATAAGAAGAATAGCAAAAAAAATTTCTAAAATATTCCAGAAAAAAATATAACGTAAGTGTGTACTTTTAAAATACGGGGTTCACACAATGCCTTTCATGACTGTTCACACTATGTTGCAATGGTCTTCACATTACAGTTGCATGACTGTTCACACTATGTTGCAATGGTGTTCACACTAAAATCTCTGGCCAAATAAGATGAATAACAAAAAAATTTTTTAAATATTCCAGAAAAATGAAATAACGTAAGTGTGTACTTTTGAAACCCGGGGTTCATACAATGCCTGACTGTTCAAACTACTTATGTTACAATGTGTGGTGTTCACACCAGACTTGCATGACTGAAATGAAATAACGTAAGTGTGTACTTTTAAAATACGGGGTTCACACAATGCCTGTCATGGCAGTTTACACTATGTTGCAATGGTGTTCACATTGATAAGAAGAATAGCAAAAAAATTTCTATGTCGCAATGATGTTCACACTAGAGTTGCATGACTGTTCACACTATATTTCAATTATGTTCACACTAGAGTTGCATGACTATTCACACTATGTAGGAATGGTGGTCTTACTAGAGTCATGACTTTTCACACCATGCTGTTGATCAAATTAACGCTTGGTTGAATTATAGGGATGCCAATCCTTAATTACGATACTGAAAATTATGATTTTCAGGACTTACAAAATTTTTGATTTTAAGGTTTTTTGCTTCTCATGTAAAAAAAGACCTGTAGTTACGTCCGTTTGCATTTAATATGACGATATGTATAGAGCTTTCAGTTGGTGTCCACATTTTGTATTGTCGCCGACTTTTTCATCTGTTCGTTGTTGATATGTACGCATAAAATTGCAACTGAACGACTAAATTTCATACATTATAATCAAAAGAAATTACGTTCAGAAGAGAATATCCATTTGCGTGATGCAATTCATAACGATGGTAATGTGAACGACCTCGGAAAAATGGTTATTTTGCCTTCAATATATACAGATAGCCCACGTCATATGCATGAATATGCACAGAACGCAATGACTTATGTACGTCATTACGGTCGGCCAGTTTCATTCATAACTTTTACGTGTAAACCACAATGAAATAGCTTCTCCGAGATTCTCTGACCGATTCTTATAAAATTTTGTCTGTATATTCAGTAGGGCTGACTATAGACCGTAATCTTTTTTTATACATCCACGCACACTTTAATGCCCACTTCTTCCATGAACGTAAAACCCTGTTCATGTAAGGAGCTCAATTTGCTTGAAAACGATACTCATTGGGACATGGCAATGGCTGAAGCAACTGTTTCTGCATCTCCAAGTCAAATAAACACATTATTTGCGATCATTATTGCTACATGTTTTCCATCAAATCCACGTGAATTGTGGGATAAGTACAAGGATAATATGTCAGAAGACATTCTGCATCGAGTTCGTGTCCCCATTTTGAGATGAATGAAGAGATGCACAACCAGGCTTTAATTTTGATAGAAGACATGTGTTACCTTATATGCGGCAGTCTGTTAGCAAGATTAGGAATGCCATCGCCAGATCGTCGACCAAAGGACGCTTTGGAACGAGAATTTCAGCGTGAATATGAATACGACACAAGTGCATTAAGCGATTTGGTTCGAACTAATGTACTTTTACTAAATCCCCAGCAAAAAAAGTGTACGATACGGTGATGAACACAATTGATGGTGGAAATGCTGGCATGTTTTTCCTTGATGCGCCTGGAGGCACTGGCAAGACATTCCTAATATCACTGATTCTGGCTACAGTTCGTGCAAGGTCAGAAATTGCCATAGCAGTTGCTTCCTCTGGAATAGCGGCTATGCTGCTGGAAGTTTGTAGAACCGCTCATTCGGCATTGAAATTGCCATTAAACCTTCAAGTGGTTGAGGAACTAACATGTAACATAGCGAAACATTCAGCAATGGCTAAAGTTTTAATAGCAAGCAAAATAATTATCTGGGACAAATGCACAATGTCGCATAAACGTGCGTTAGAAGCTCTGAATCGCACTATGCGAGATCTGCGTAATGACGCAAGATATTTTGGCGGTGCGTTGATTTTACTCTCAGGTGATTTCCGGCAAAACATACCAGTATTACTACGATCGACCGCAGCCGATGAGATCAATGCTTGCCTCAATTCATCGACATTGTGGCGTTATGTGAAGAAACTTCAGCTGACGACAAACATGCGAGTTGCATTGCAAAACGTTCTATTTTCCGAAGTGTTCTCCAATCAACTGCTAACTATTGGTAATGGTCGTATTCCTGTCGACGCATCGAATGGATTGATATCCTTTCCTCCGAATTTTTGTAATTTCGTCTCAACGAAAGAGGAGCTCATCAACAAAGTGTTTCCTAATATAATTGCTAACCATAAGAACTACGATTGGTTGAGTGAAAGAGCAATTTTAGCTGCAAAGAACAAGGATGTGGATCACATAAACTTTAAAATTCAAGATAAAATCGTTGGTTCATTGCACTCCTTCAAATCTATCGATTGTGTAACAAACGAAGACGAAGCAACCAACTATCCAACTGAATATTTGAATTCATTGGATGTGCCTGGCTTGCCACCGCACAATTTACAATTGAAGATTGGTTCAGTTGTCATTATGCTTCGCAATCTAAATCATCCAAAATTATGCAACGGAACGTGTTTAGCGGCCACAAAACTCATGAGAAATGTGATTCACGCAATAATACTAAAAGGAAAGTTTAGAGGTGAGGAAGTTCTCATTCCGAGAATTCCAATGATCCCAACCGATATGCCATTCGAGCTTAAACGAATCCAATTTCCAATTCGTCTCGCATTCGCCATGACAATCAACAAATCAGAAGGGCAATCATTGAGTGTTTGTGGCCTTAATTTTGAAAATAACTGTTTTCACACGGTTAACTCTATGTCGCATGTTCCCGTGTGGGAAAGCCATCATCTTTGTTCGTTTTCGCACCTGACAACAAAACGAAAAATATTGTTTATCACAGAGTGCTTCAATGATATTTTTTTAATTTATTCAATAGTTTATTTATTATTCCCATTTTCATATTTTTTTTTTTTGGCAAAACAACGTTTGCCGGGTCAGGAATTTGAGGAGTGAATTTAGAGTATCCAGTTTTCTCACATGGATCAAAGCAACTCTTTTGTACAAATATTTATGCCGAAAGTGCAAAAACTAAAAATATTGTTTCCCAATATTTCCCCCGGCAACGCCTGGTCACACCAGCTAGTTCTTTATTAAAAAGATGTATTTAATTGCATATGAGTAAAATATTTAATCTTCTTACACTTCCTTTTAATGGAACTTCTATTGATTGGTACTTTGACCAATGATTGGTAGTTACTTTTTTTTTTGTTGGGATATAAGTGCATATTTTGTTTTTATGACTCAATATAAGTTTCCCATAAAATTCTTTGGTTACCTCTGAGTTATTATTTTCTATAGTTATTTTTCATATGCTAATTAAAATCTGTATATATGTATGTACATGCATGTCTTTATTAAGTGTAAAATATTAAACCTTGTATTTCCCAAAATGTTTTCAATTTTTTTTCTCATTTTCTACATAAATATATTTAAAATTTAAAAGGAAGGGATTTTTGTGAACCACAAGAATGTATTTCGTAAGATTTAATCGTTATTGGTTTGATTTATTATGGTTTAAATTTAAAAGTTTATACTGCAATAGTAGTCATGTAGAGTACAATAATGTAAAATATTTTTGCTCTGTGCGAAAATTTCAAATATTTTATGAACTACATTAAAATCAATTAATGGTTATTTTTTGTTTATTAACATAAAACCTCAGTTTGTAATATTTTTTAATTTTAAAATAATTAAACGCCACAGAAAAGTAAACACACCGACATAATATTATGGCATTTGTATAATTAAAATTTAATAAAAACAATTAAAATATTAAAGAATTATTTTAGTAATTAAATATATGCGTTGCGGTTTAAGGATATAAAAACAAATTTAATAATAGTTTAAATATACGTTTAGAAAAAATTATTAGAAAATGTTTAGACACTAATTTACTATAAAAATGATTTTAAAATATATTATAAGTAAAGTGTTTGTATATTTGTTATTATTTTTATAACCTTAATAACATAAGCTACTCTTCATAGTCAGAAATAAGGTCGACTTTTAGAAAAAATAGAGTCGGCTTTTGTATAAATCGACATTAACTAATTCATAAACACCTTAAGGTTTGCTTTTGACGTTAAAATCGGCTCAAAAGTTAAAACCGGATAACATTGTTTTTAATTTTTTAGACAAAGTTAAAGCAGAATTTCCTGAAAGTTATAGAAATGTTCGGAGATTTTCAATTAATGATGATTGTACCGCATATTTTTTTGAAAGAATGCCAAAGTAAGTAAAAATAGTGATGGAGGGTTTTAAATAATTAAATACAGAATTAAATAAATTAAATTAAAAATTATACACAAATAAATATGAATTTTTTGTTTATTTGGGACCAATTCTCAGGGGTAAACTCCACTACTAAATTCTGTGCATTGTATTGGAATTTTTGTGAAAAGGACAGTACATTTATGACAGAACATATATTTCGTTTTTTCTTATATTATTAAGCGCCTTAGGAATGAGACACTGTTGTGAATTGATCATTTAAAGGCCAGTGTTATAGCTTCACCCTTGATTGATCAACAGAAATTGTCTCATCGTTACATGTTGATTGTGGTGACTGCCTTCGCTAAGTACGTTTTAGCTGTTACCTGCATTTTTTGACAGACTCAACTTCTCTTCTTTTTTGTTCTGAATATAGTTCGACTCTTTACTTACTTACTTACTTACTTAGCTGGCCATGACAACCCGTTAACGGGTTTCGGCCTGCCTCAACACTAGTCTCCAGGCGTCTCTGCTAAGCGCACGCCTTCTCCAGTTGGTCACACCAATTGATGACAGGGCTCCATCTACCTGGTCTTTCCAACGTAAACATGGACGTCCTCTACGCCGACGTCCAGTGACCTTCGCATCGAAAACCTTTTTCGCTGGAGCAGATTCTTCCATCCGAACAACATGGCCGAGCCAGCGCAGCCGCTGGATGTTAATGCGCTGGACAACATCTACGTCGCCGAGGAGCTCATACAGCTCATAGTTGGTCCTAATGCGAAACTCATCGCCTTGCTTCAGAGGACCAAAGATCTTGCGAAGAATTTTTCTCTCAAACACTCCCAGGACCGCTGCATCGGCACAAGACAGCGTCCATGCTTCCGCACCATAGAGAAGCACCGGAAGAATAAGCGACTTGTAGAGTGTTAACTTCGTCGCACGAGAGAGGTCTCTGTTACTAAACTGCCTACCGAGACCGTAGTAGCACCTGTTGGCCAGTGTAATTCTTCGCTTGATCTCCAGACTGACATCATTCTTGCTGGTAATGGCGGTGCCAAGGTAGATGAACTCCTTGACCACATCGAATGTATAGTTGCCGGCTGTAACCTGGGAGCCGATACGATCAACGTCCCTACTCGTCGACAACATGTACTTCGTCTTGCTCTCATTTACCGCCAGACCCATTTTTGCAGACTCTCGTTCAATAGCATTAAAGGCTGCGGTGACATCTCGCTTGGTATGCCCAATGATGTCTATGTCGTCGGCATACGCAAGGAGCTGGACACTTTTATTAAAAATAGTGCCATTACGATGCACACCTGCCTTTCGCAAAACGCTCTCCATGACGAAGTTGAAGAGGTCGCAGGATAAGGGATCGCCTTGTCTGAAACCTCGCACGGTATTAAAAGGCTCGGAGAGGTCTCTTCCTACCTTGACGGAGCTGCAGGAGTTGCTCAGCGTCATTCTGCATAGCCTTATCAGCTTAGCAGGAATACCGAGCTCAGACATTGCGGCATAAACGCGATCCCTTATTGGGCTATCGAAGGCTGCCTTATAGTCGACAAAAAGATGGTGTGTGTCGACTTGACTTTCATGGGTCTTCTCCAGGATTTGGCGCAGTGTGAATATCTGGTCAATGGTGGACTTACCAGGTCTGAAGCCGCACTGATAAGGTCCAATCAGTGAGATGGCGAATGGCTTCAGTCGTTCACACAATACGCTCGTAAGAACCTTATATGCGATAGGGAGGAGGCTTATACCCCTGTAGTTGGTGCATATCGTGGGATCTCCCTTTTTCAGGATGGGACAGAGAGCACTAAGATTCCAATCGTTGGGCATACTTTCCTCCAGCCATACTCTGCAAATGAGCTGGTGCATGCACCTAACCAACTCATCGCCTCCATACTTGAAGAGTTCAGCTGGCAAACCATCGGGTCCAGCTGCTTTGTTGTTCTTCAGTCGCCATATGGCAACCTTGACCTCTTCGTGGCTGGGGGACGGGATCTCGACGTCGTCGTTAATGATTGGGTCCGGAACAGCATCTCTAGAGGCGGAATTTGTGTCGCCATCGCCCTGCAATAGATTAGAGAAGTGCTGTCTCCATAATCTTAGTGTTCCTTGTGCATCTGTAACCAGGTTACCATGTTCGTCTCTGCAGAAGGTTGCTCCGGGCTTTAAACCAGTAGTAAGACGCCTTATCTTTTTATAAAAATTTCGAGCATCATTTCTACTCCTGCACATCTCGATTTCCTCACGATCACGCCTTTCTTGCTCTCTTTTCTTCTTTCTAAATAGGCGTCTCTCTTCCCTCCTCTTTTCTCTATACGCCTCCACCGTTGCTCTTGTAGAGGTGGACTGCAATGTTCGTCTATAGGCAGCGTTCTTTGCTGCAGTGGCCTCACGGCACTCTTCATCGTACCATTGGTTTCTGCGGGGAGGACGCTCAAAACCAAGAACTGTTTCGGCAGCGCTGCGCAGAGAGTGAGCAATGTGAGACCACTGTCCACCAATACTTTCGAGAGAGGATGGGATGTAATTCAGCTCGTTAGAAAGGCGATCGGAAAACGACCTGGCTGTCTCTTGTGATCGCAGCTTTTTGATGTCCAGCTTCCCTTGCACACTAGAACGTGTCGTATTCGACGCGCATATACGCAGTCGCATCTTGGCTGCGACAAGATAATGGTCCGAGTCGACATTTGGACCTCTAAATGTGCGCACGTCTAGTATGCTGGATACATGCTTTCCATCAATCACAATGTGATCGATCTGGTTGTTGGTAGATCGATCAGGAGAGAGCCAGGTGGCCTTATGGATATCGAGATGCTGGAACCTGGTGCTACAAACTACCATGTTTCGCGCCGCGGCGAAATCGATCAGTCTCATGCCGTTCAGTGAGGTGGAATTATGAAGACTGAACTGTCCGACAGTGGGGCCAAAGATACCTTCCCGTCCAACTTTCGCATTGAAATCGCCGAGGACAATTTTGGCGTCATGTGCCGGACACCTATCGTATACGTCCTCGAGCTTTGCGTAGAAAGCATCTTTGACCGCATCATCCTTCTCTTCCGTCGGGGCGTGCACGCAAATAAGGCTGATATTATAAAACTTTGCCTTTATTCGGATCGTAGCAATTCTTTCGTTCACGGGGGTGAACTCCGAGACAAGATGGCGAAGTCTCTTACTTACTACGAATCCGCAGCCAAATTCGCGTCTCTTGTCATGGCAGCTGTAGTAGATGTCACATGCTGCTTGCCTCGTACAACCTTGTCCTATCCATCGCATTTCCTGGATGGCGGTGATGTCAGCCCTGCATTTTGTGAGAGCATCCGCCAATTGGATAGAGGCACCCTCCCTATAAAGGGTTCTCACATTCCAGGTGCATATCCTTAAATCATAGTCCTTAAAACGTTTGCCAAGTTCGTCAACATAAAAGGGGGTCCGTTTAGAGGCTATTGTTTTTGCTTTCATTGAAGAACGTTTTTACGTGGTGGGTTTCAAGCCCTACGCACAACCCAAATTTAAAGTCCAGGGGATTGGACAATCGCCGCATACATTAGTTAACAAGCTAGCGGGTGCTAGTATGTCATCCAGGAGGGCCGCGTGGAGGCTGTATGTCGACTTGAATACAACGGGAACAAGGATCGTTCTGGAGGCCGCCAGGTTGACCCCAATCAGAGACTTTGCCTTGTCCGAAGTATCCCATCCATCCCCAGTTCGACTCTTTACTTTCGTTAAAACCATATTACCATAATTATTTTTTAGAATGAATTTCTTTAAAAATGAATAGTTGAATGGAATTTATGTTTTTTTCCATCTTAAGATAGATTATTTAGATCAGGACAAGATGTTGTCGATATCGACTGATGGTCATAAATGGAAAAAAGCAATGAAAACTGGTTTAATTCTGATTATTTGGGATGTAAATCATAATCACGTGATATATTTGCGACATTTCGATTATGTCATTACAAAGTATGCTAGGAACACAATTGAGGCTAACGACGAATTTTTGGTCGCGAGTATTAGTCGCTAAAAATAAAACATGTTTGTGTTTATGAAAATGAACACATTCGAACATACGGCGAAATTCGCAGTAAGCGACGAACTCAAATTAGATTTAATTTTAATTCATTCGCCGACGAATGACGAACTAATCAGTTCAGGGTGACCATGTTTTCTTGTACTTTTTGCATTTTGTAGTAAATAAACTTATTTTTTAATACCCTACTTGTTCGTTGCGTTCGTTGGGTTCGCCCCAAATGTGTTCCTAGCAGTATGTAGAAAATATAAAATTGCAATGTGTATATTTGTCATGAAATTATAAAGAACACTTTTTGAGTTCACTTGGTTTACAACTCCTTTGGTGGAAAAATCATTTCAAAAGAAAACTTTTGCTGTATTTGACCTTAGATTTCCAGATTATTAAAGAAAAAAATTATACCATGGTTTGAAATATATGTATTTATGTCTGATATTTGTGATGCTTGCAATTTACGTTTATCTCTTCGGTTATATAATCACTCACGTATGCATTACATAAAAGACCACAAGCATTTTATAATGTTTGTACTTTTTTGTTTCTTATTTTGGTTTTGGGAGGGTACTTAAATCACTGAGTATTTAATATTCTGTCCATTTTGTTTTCGTTTTCCGTATTTGGTTAGCAGTGCTTATTATCATCATTATCATATCACACACATTTTTTTCTTGCTTAATGTACAGTATAATTCACTTACCTTTGCAAACAGTCTTCACGTCCTGCAAGTGCTAATTTAACAATATCCGCAAATACCGGAATTACAACCCAATCATTAGGCTTCGAACCAGTTGAGATAGCCTTTGTTGTCACCTTATGTACTGCTGTTGCTTGTAGTGATGGTACGTTCCCGCTGGAATTTGGTGCATTCGTTGATGATGCCTGTAGGTAAGAGTTTTCTGAGGTGTGGGATTTTGTTATACTTATAGTGTTTTTTGTAACATCTTGTGTTACAGTAGGTGTGGCTGATGACAATGATAAAGAAGGTGGCGGTGATGATGATGATGGTGTCGATACTGTTATGGCCTCTTTAATTATTGTTGAGCTTTATGTTGGTGAAGTTGTTGCCATTGTTGATTTTTTATGAGAAACAGCACTTAAAAGTGTTGAAAAAATTTCCGTTTCAACATCCGTTTCCGCTAAAGTTTTTGTTGTTGTTGTTGTTGTTGTATTGGTTAATGCAGTTACGTTTGTTGCCGTCGATGATGATGTTGATAAAATAAGTTGGTTTGCTAATGGTAATTATAAATCAGTCTTTAGTTGTTGTAACATTTGTTGCCGTTGTTGTTGCCTCTGTTACTCTTGATGAAGATTTTCATTTAAAACGATTGCCTGTTTGTGCCATAAATGTCCATGGCCTGCGGCATGAAGTTGCATACAATCTAATTGCTGACATGTCACTTTTAATTTACTAAACTTTACATGTTTTTAGTAAATCGCCATTATCATATGAACCACAGAGAGAGTTGTTGTTGATTTGAGAATTAGAAAAATAAAAAAACAATCACAAATTAATACGAAATAGGTACTATTTTATCGTTTTATCAATTTTATCTTATTATAAATTATGTTTTTATTTTTATTCAATTTCCTATAAATCATTTGCAATTACCCTCTATTCTGCTAATAAATTGTTTTAATATATTCATATTAACTTAACACAATAGACTTCCATAAATTGAAGCTCACACGAATTTTAACTTATTTATTACATTAAAATTACAAGTTCTTATATTAAATTGATGCTAAAGAACAACTCAAGACATTTCACGAACACTACCTAAATTTTTGTGTGGTTTTCCACACAAGGGTGAGCTGAGGGATAATGTCGAACCAAAATACCTAGCTTAAAAAACTTTAATTTTTATTTGTTGATTTCCACTTTGAAAAATATAAGTTTATCACAAAAATCAGTGAAGAAAAAATAGAAAAAACAAATCTACGAAATCTATTTGTTTGTAATTTACGAAAACCAAGAGGTTAGTAGCTTTAGATTGCGTGTTCTGGAAACTGTGTTAATCTAGTGACACAAGAGAAAACAATTTATGGGCTATAATGTTTATTGAAGTCTTTTTAAAAAGTTTTATTACTTGTTTACTTTAGTAATTCTTCAATGACTTAAAAGTTTATCTCAATTTTTTATACACATATTGTTTCTGTTGATGTTCAATATTTTGTCTGTTGTGAAATGGTGAGCATCTGTGTAGGATTTTTAATCCTTACTTTGCTCAATCTATTAATACTTCCTAGTAGGTGACGCTTTCTCCTGAACATTCATTTGAAATTCAAAGGTCGGAAGGGTGGAATTTCAGGGGACGGCTTTGTTAAGTATAGACTTCTTTTGTAATTAAAATTTCGAATGCCGAAAAAAATATTTATTCTTAATTTTCTCCAGTACTGGGACCAGAACCTGGGCTGCGAGCCCTCTAACCAATACACTACGACACTGTTTAAGGTTCTAAGTGCAATACGCAAATCAGATGGCTTACATCTATTACGAAAATATTTTGTGGCCGAAATATGATTATTATAAATTACGGTTAAGTGATTTGGATGTGTGTGAAATAAAAGTTAGTCGGGCATAGCTATTCGATATTTAACCCATGTTCTCTCTCAATAATACGGCAATGACGAGAGTATTCGTCAATTTCTCAAAGGTATCTATTTGTCTTTAGATTATTAATGATTATTTAAACAAGTGTTTTAACAAAGATCTGACGTCTTCAGTAGAACTCGGGAATCTGCTTCTGGTTTATATTCACTAAATAAAAATTCTTCACACTTATTTCTTATGATATGTGAAACACATTTCATCGATCTCAAAAAAGACATTTTTTTCTTCTTCTTCTCCTTCTAACCTTATCCAAGTTTTATTAATTTATTTATTTGATTTTCTTCATAATTTTTCGCATTTTTTGCTTTCATCTCCCTCATCTTAAGGGTATGGTTTACATAACTGACGTTTATAAACATAAAAATTTCTTTTAAAATATAATCAAAAATCTAAAAAAATAAAAATAAAAGAAAATATGTAACGATAGTGATACAAAAAATGACACTGATATTTATTATATAGTGTAAAATCATTGCCATTCCATTGTCATCAACATCATCAGTCACTTTCATACATACATAACTGGCCTTTACAACCCTGTGTCAGGATTACGGCCTAGCTTCTCACAGTCATTTTCGCCTTGCTTTATTAATTACTATACTTTGATGACATGACATAATTTGTGAATTGAACAAAAGCCACCCGATGTATTTAAAAAAAATTTTAATATTTTTGTAAAATTGTTATACAAAGAATAAATGCTTTACCATAGTATTAATATTAAAATTTAACATATTTGCTAACTGTGAACTCTATTCAAGGCTATTTGTAAGTATTAATTTTAATTTATTTGGTTTTAATGAGTTTTTAATACCAAACCAAAATTTTGTTTGTCTGACCAATACTCAAGGGTTTATATCCCTATTTTACTTGCATTATATTAGAATGAACCTCCTATATTTTTTAAATTAAAACTCCCAAATGTCGCACATATTTTTTTCAAAATTTTCTTCAATACTGGTGCTCAAACCTGGGTTGCTGGGAGTTGTACGAGAGCGCTCCAACCACTACATTACGCCACCGCAGAATATAATTTAATTATTATTTAATTTTCAGTTTTAGAGAATTAAAATTAAATCAAATATTTCTTTGTTAAAGTCCTTTGTATTCACTTAAACAGTGGCAAAACATTTTTTAATATGAAACATTTTTACCCTAAATTGCTATTCCAAAATTTCTTATAAAAGTATATCAATAATAGATCAATTATCGCTGAAATTGATTCTCTTTTACATATCGCTCACCTAGTTCAAAAGTGACACAACCCAAAAATTTTTTTTTGCTTTATTATTTTTACGAATAAACAAGTGTATTCTGCATAGTTTAAGCATATAAAAAAAAAAAATTTGAGTTGTGTCACTTTTGAACTAGGTGTGCGATATATTCGTACAACTGTAAAGTAATCTGAAAAATTGATTTCTCATACAAGAGGCAGTTAGAATTAAATTTTTTTAGGATTAGCATTAGTGCAGCTAAATTGGACTCACCACTATTGAAATACGGTAATAAGTAACCAACAAGTCAAACAATTTTTGTGGTAATGGAAATTGAGTGGTAGAAATGAAGTGACTTTAGTGGTAGTGGAAATTTAGTGCACTAATGCTGAATGATTAGGGCTGAAATTATTAAAAGTTCTTGCCGTTAAAATCTGATCGTTAGTGAATTGGATCATTCACAACATTTGCCAGTCCATTACCAATAATCATTCAGAATTAGTACAATAAATTTCCCCAACCACTAAAATCGTAGTGCACTCAGTTTCCAAAATCACTAAATATAAGAACTCTATTAGAAACTCAACTATGGTGATAACTAAATCCAAAGAAATGGTCATTATTATTTAAAAATTTAAGTTGTTTTATGAACAAAACACTTTACTCTTTTTGTTGTTTTAATGGCTACTGATTTTAACGTCAACTGAATGATGCTTTTTAAACAAACGTTTTTACAATGTGAAAGAAATAATGCACATTTCTTGTACTGCTCGTATAGTCTTATTTAGTTTTTACTAATTAAAAATTCATTAACATATCTTTTCTTATTATTAGAACACTGTTTTTATAATTATTTAGTTTTCATCTCTTAAATGCAAGAAAAAAAAATTATTTCAACTTTATTGCGTTTTCTAACAACATTTTCCTTTTTTTTTTTTTTTTTTTTTTTTTTATTGTTTATTGGTTAAGAAAATAATAAATTACACACTATAATAAACACTAGTTAATAAGAACATATTTTTTTTTCCTTAAGTCTAAATACACTGTCCCTAAATCGGGCACTCTAGTATTATTTATATAATAAAATTTTGATTTTAGCAATTAATGAACGTTAAATTATGATAAACATGGTATCCATTTATTTATTTATGTATGTTGCAATGAAAATATTAATTAAAAAAAATAAATAAAAAAACATTGCTTAAATATCCAGATACATATATTATGAGGTATCAAAGGGTAAAAGAAAGAAGGAAATAAATAAATTATTTATTCAGTTAACCACCAAAATTTTCCAGAATTTGTTCTCTGAGTCAATCTTTGGTCTTTGTCTGAAATACTTGTATTATATCTCATGTCCATTTGGTTATAATTGGATTTAATTGTTTTATCATTAGCACGCCTATAAACATGGTAAAAAATTGGAGTTCCGTTCTCGTTCTGTATTAATTTTTTATTATCAATGTATATAAATGCTTCAGGAGGAACAAATCCTGTTTTTAGTGAAGTTTCTAGATATTTGTAATCCGTGTAATATGGTGCCATTATTAGGTTGTTTTCTATACATATTGAACATCTCAGAATATTATTTCTAATTAGATTAATTATAAAATTATCTATTCTTATTACATTCGCATAATTGTATAATTTTTTGTTGGATATATATTTTGTATATCCACTTTGTGGTGATCTGTATAGTGCTGTGCAAGCTCTTAGACATTTTCTTTCAAAACTTCTTATTTTCTCCATGTTTGAAGGAGAAATGTTAAAACAAATAGGGCAACCGTAAGTCAAAATTGGTCTAATTAGAGCTTGGTACATAATTATTTTAACTCTGGGTTTTATATATTTTGAATGAAATAAGGGAGCATAAACATAATAAGCTTTTCTAGCTTTTACAAGTGTTTCCTTTATATGATGATTGAAGTACAAAAATTTGTCTAAGTTTACACCTAAATATTTAACAACGTCTTTATTAGGAATTTTGCAGTTGGATATAAGAGATTTTATTCCAAATTTTTTCCAATTTGTTCTTATATTGTAGTTGCATTTATTTACAGGTGGCCTAAATAGAATTGTTTCACATTTTTGTGTATTTATTTTCATATTCCAGTTTATTGCGTATTGCTCAATTTTATTGTAATTATTCTGTAGGCTTTGGATAATTTTTTCTACCTTGTTATCTGAGTGGTATATAATTACATCATCTGCAAATGAAATAATATTTTCTAATTGATTCAGCATATCCCATGTATATAAATTGAATAGAGTGGGTGAATTTACAGTACCCTGCTGAAGACCGTTGATGACCTTAAATGTTTTGTTACTCTTCGCATTTTGATAGTGTATGATGAAATTTTTTTCACTTATCATATTATATATTAATATTATTTGATTTAGTGGAAATTTAAATTTAATTAGTTTGTATATTAGACCAGCAATCCACACGCTGTCAATAGCCTTTTCCATATCAATCAAGCATGCTCCAGTACAATTATTCTTATGCCAATTCCAGTTAATATCAGAAGTAAATTTGTGTATAGCGTTTACAGTAGAATGTTTATATTTGAATCCAAATTGTTTATCGTTTACAATATTATTGTCCTTACAAAATTTAATAATATTTTTGTTAATACATATTTCAAATATTTTACTGATGTTTGGTAATAGACTGATTGGACGTAAGTTATTTGGTTTATTTGGTTCCTTGTTTTTTTTAGGCAAAATCACAGTTTTTGCTGTTTTCCATTTATGGGGAAAATACGAATTGTTCAGCATATTGTTAAATAATTTGCAGTATTCACATACTAGTATTTGAGGAATATTTTTTAGAACTATATTTGGGATATTGTCAATACCTGACGATAATTTATTTTTTAAACTTATTTAATATTCAAGACATAACAACCTAACAACTCAATAAGTTCCCTTTTTATATATATATATATATTTTTTTTTTTTTTTTTTTGAGTAGAATTTCTTAAACGAATGCAATTAGGTAAAATCCATTAGTGAGAAGAAAATACGCATTCTTGTCGCTTTACTTTTTAATGTTTAACTTGTAAAGTTCTTTCTTTTTTTTTGCATTACAAATGATTTTCGAAACAGTTTTTTAGCAGCTGTATTATCAAATTGTTTCCTTTCGCTAACAGTTTCTTCAAAACTTTTTGTATTGAGTGAAGAAAAAGAGGAAATATTGATTGTAGTTCTTTTTAATGATACCATTAAGTATAAATTTTATTAATGATAGTGGTTTAAATATTTTTATAAATAAAATAAAATTGTTTTTAAAAGAAAACTTCTGTACACAACACTTGTAAAACCAAAAAAAAAAAAATTCATATTATAAGCACAATTTGGCAATTGTGAGAAATTCTTGTTATAAAGTTTTTGTTGAACTTCGGAAATGAATTTGATGTATTAACAGAAATGAAGTTTTCTGGAAACAAATGTTGTCTGTGAAAAAGTGACAATTTAAAAGCATTTCCCTCACCACATTAAATTTCATCTAGTTTCATTTCAAAAAGAACACAAATAGTCGTCCTCTTTTTATATGTAAAAAATTTTTAAGTAAAAAAAAAGATGTCACGATAATTTAAATATTTTTAATTAGCTTAAACCCGGCGTACTTTGCTACACCTACCATTATCATTTGTCCACATTTTTCGACTAATGACTTTTAGTGACTACGGAGTAATTCAGACCAAATTCAAACACTTTAAGTGTTAATGATTCCAAAATATACTGAATCTATAGATAGTGTGTCTGAAAGCTACCAGGCCTACTTATCCGCCCGTTTTTCTACTGATAAATTTTAATGACCACAAAATCAATCACACCAAATTCAGAAACTTCACCTTCAACACTTTTGAAGATCCGTATGTATAAAGAAATCAATATTTAACATGTATCGGAAGTGCCACGCCCACTTGTCCAATTTCGCCCACTTTCTGACCGATGATTTGCGTTGCCGAAGAAGTCATTCAGACTCACTTCCAAAACTTTAGTTTTAACCGTTCTAAATATATATAAAAATCAGTATAGATAACAGAGGTAAATAGAAAAAGTGGACGTAAAAGTAGGCGCGGCAAATTTTTTTCTCGATGAAAACTTAAAATGGGTTAATACAAATATTACAAAGAAAAAGTAGTCAAATAGATGGAGCCATTTTCTGATTTAAGGTAAATAAAAAAATGAGTATAAAAGTAGGCGGGGTAAATTTTCTTTTCGTAAAAACCTAATTTGGATCACGACGATCATTAGAAAGAAAAAATCGTCAAAATCGGTCCTGACGTTTTCAACTGATGCGATGACCAACAAACAACATTGATTTTTATTTATATAAATAGATAGATAGATTTAAATAAAAGCTTATAAAGATTGTTAAATAAAAAAAAAATAAAAATAAAAAAAATTACAGCTGTATCTCAGTGCATTATCCTCACCCTGTGATTTTTTTTAAGGGCGAGAAAGCTTACATTTTTACACTTAACGATGGCAATTTTTTTTTTTTTTTTGAAAAAGGACACGCAACCCCTTTCTTATATTACATTGTTTTTAGAAAAGAACTCAAAATTTAAAAAGAAAACGCCCTTGGTAGTCTAGTGAGTAGAGTGCTAGACTGGTAGTGCGAGTGCTGTCTATTCTATTCTCATCAAAAACCCTGCTCTGCACTACTACACTAAGCCTATGGTCTTAGTTACTCCGGTCGTAATAACTTACTAGAATATAGCTCAATATTGTATTGTAATTTAGTAAATAAATTGTAAATATTTGTAGAAAGATTTTGTGGCAATGTGAGGACCATTGATACTAAAACCAATTGCATATTTTAAGTAGTTTTAATATTCTTCTCATGTGAAATTAAAAACATTATTTAAATAAAACACTTATAGCCAGTTTTTAACTTCATATTCAAATATCATTTTAGTTAAAACATTTACAGCCTTATTTATAAAAAAAAAATTGGCAGGTACACAGTGGCTAATTTTGTCATTTCTATACGTGGAACTTCTTACTAAAACGTACAAGGTATTTAATTTTTTGGATTCTCTGACTAGTTATCAAAGAGAAGGTATGGAAAGTTTTAATAATATCAGGCTATAGCGGGTGATAAGCTTGTCAGTTTTTTATTCCATATGCTAACGAGTTGCTAACTTTTCATTATAAATACGGCTGTTAATTATTCATTTTAATATATTCGCTGTTTATATAAAATGCTATCAAATTTAAATTTGACAGAATTTATATTTTGATCTGTTATTGTATTCAAAGTGAAACCTCTATGCAAAAAAAAAATATTTTTAACACATAATCATTTAAAATTATATATATAACTATATATACTATTATATTTATAAAATTATATATTATAATAATAGATGAAAATTCAAACGTACGTAACGTAACTACGCCAAACTTAACTAAAAATCGTATACAGCAGAGAATGGTAAAATTTATTAATTTATTAATTTCATATTTATTACAAAGTAAAGCTTACTATTCTCTAGTGGAACGGGACAATGAATGACCAAATTTATTTTAATTTTTAAAATTTTCTTGCAGTTTTTTTCACTTTTTAACTTTAAATAAAAATTAAAATAATAACGTTTTTCCTAATAAAATTCAGTTTTCACAGCATCAAAAGACTGCAGGCTTCATTTTGGATATTTAATTATAAGACATATGTGGAAATTTTATCCACCCCAAAAGCACTGCAGTTTTATGCGCTTCTTTGTGTGCTAAAATCCATTTACTAATTGCAAAAATTTTAATTATTTTTGGGTCAAAAGCAAAAAAGTGGTGGTGTTGGCTGTTCTCGTTGTTTTTATCAGCAACTCAAATTGCCAGCAAATAAAGGACAAAACGGAAATTGCTAAAATGTTATACATGCCACATATAGTAAATGGTTGTGAAAGAAGACACTGTTGACCTTCTATTACTGAAATCTTTTCTAAATAATTTTTACAATTTGTGTTATTTTCCATATACTCAAGCAAACACAACAGTATAATATTTTGAAAAAAAATTTTAAAAATATACGAGTAGATATGTAAATATTTTAATTGGTCATTTTATTTTAACGATATTTAATTGCCCTCGGACAATGCAATTTTGTTTTACTGTACGGAATTTAGGTTGCAGTAAATTAGCGAGAGGATACTTTACCCATCGTTACGTTATTATGTGTACGTTCCATTTTTGTTGTTGTGACTTTTTAATCTCGCCTATAAATTACTACTTTTATTATAACCTGAATACATGGAAAGTAAAACGTTGTTATTATGCATTCAATAAGTGTTGCATTTGCAGCAGCTAATTAGTCGTTTTTGGGCGTTTAACTTGTAAAAGTACTTTCATGAGCATGTAAAAAGTATTTAAATTTCACTTTTACTCAAAAGTAGAATTTAATGTAAAATAAATTCTGAAAAATATTTATTTATATTTAGTCCAATAAACTTTTTTGTTTAAATAATTGCATTATTATTATATTTTTTATAACGAGGATTTTATAAGAACTTGGTAAAAGGTAAGCACTCCTGATGCTGCCAATGGAAATACATATGCTTTACGGTGATATCCAAATATAACCCATCAATTGAAATTTTACTGCATTTCCAAGGGGTAAGAAAACATGCCAAGTATCCGGTATAAACCCTATACAAAAACTTTTTTTTAGGAAATTCTTATAGACACGTAGCTCACTACGAATGTTTTGATACACATATACATACGTATACACTTACAGAAAAATAAATCTTCACATGAATGATGCCCCCAACATCATAATTGTGACGTCAGTATTATGGCAAGTGGCATCAACGAAACCAAAAGTTTTATCAATTCTATGACACATTTTGTTAATTAGTAACATTAAGAAGTGCAGTGCTGTTATGTTATTTGCAATTGTGCAGGTTTTGAGGATACTGATAGAGCAAGACTGAAATCGAAATAAGGATTTTCTGTGGTATTTAGGGCTCTGGCGCTGCCTAGTGGTAACTTTCTCTTCGTTATGTGCTATAAATAGATCTGGAGTTTCTAAGTGATGCTTGTAGCATTTGATCGATATGAGTTTCTGGTCAAAGAAACATTATGGTAAATGGGAGGGTTCTGTTAATTCCGATTCTGATAGCCAATAACCTTTGATCAAATTGTAGCAGTCAGATATTTGTGATTTCTGTACCAGACAGACATTTAAAGTTTTTTTGGGATGTTATTCTTCAATAGCTTGGTGAAGTGCGTGAACTTGGTCTTTTTTATTCTATTCCACTTAGTAGACAGCTCTGGTTAGCAATAGTTCTTTTCCGGCTTGAGTAAATTCAGTGTGGCCCTGTAATAGCGTCACTTTATGCTGATTTACCAAGTGTCTGCTTGGCCTAGCCATCATACCTATGTATCTACCTAATATTTAAAGTAAATTCTATTATGAGATTATCGTCAAAACTTGTAACTGAATCCCGTTACTGGTTAGTATAATTTTTTTTTTAATCAGAGGCCTTATTCTGTAACTCTCCTAAGCTAAATCTCTATGGCTAAAAATTTATAAACTTGATTTAGAACTTTTTGGCTACGAATAGAATTCTTGAACGGTTATTGTATTTTAAAAACTTCATGCCTATTACTTCTAAACTTTTTAATTTTATATATTCTAATGCCCAGCCTGTTTATAGAACCCAAAATTTTAGCATTTTAGCTTAAAAGAATTACAGAATAAGGCCCCAGGTATATATTTTTACGACATTTATTTTTCAAATATGATTTTCGACATATGACCACATCGGCTACGATTTATAGTCAGCTTAACTTTACAAGTAAACCAAAACAAATTTGCTTTTGCCAAATGTTCAAATTCTTTGCATTAAATATTTAAATTATGAGATATTTAAAAAAATATTATTCATTTTCGTTCATCAACAACTTTTATAAACTTTTTATTTAAAATTTCACGTTTTCTGGTCATGTTTTATAGAATTCCTAATTAATGTCAAAATTTGAATATCCATTTTTAAACTTTTTTCTTTTTTCTAAAAAAGAAAAACAAAATATGTTTTGAATTTATAAAATCCTTTTTACTTCGTTAGGGTTTAAACCGCAATATGTTTGCAAATTTTATTTTATGGTAAAACGTGGTAAACAAATATGTGTGAATTTTTTAAATCGAAACATTAGCAGTTGATAGGGGTAAATTGTGTAAAATGCAGGGACGGTAACAGTTATAAGAGATACTACGAAACAGTCATATTTAACCATTAATGACAACGAATTTATATAATGGTTATAATTAACCATTAACAAGAAATATAAGAAAGAAATTTGTTTTGGTCCTAAATAACCATTATACTTATAAAAAATTTTTTTTGGTTAGAAAAAGATATTTTTTTTTTTGGTTAAAAATAACCAATATCAAAAAAAAAATTTTTTTTTGGTTATTACTCCACAAAATGCAACATTTTTTGTATATTTTGGATGATGCAAAGGACGCTATCGCAAGAATGATTAAAATCAATAAAAAGATTTTACTAATTAAAGATGTAACCAAATTTTGTTTTTAGGTCAAATTGTTATTTCTAACCAAAAAAAGTTTTTGATTGAAATAACCATTATTCTTAACCAAAATATTTTTTTTGGTTGATATAATGGTTACTTCTAACCAAAAAAGGTTTTTGATTGAAATAATGGTTAGTCTTAACCAAAATATTTTTTGGTTGATATAATGGTTACTTATAACCCAAAAAAATTTTTTTTTCTCATTGTAATTGGTTACGGTAACCAAAATAGTATAAATGTACTGATAATGGTTAAAAATTACCAAATGCTGATAAAGGGCATTTTTGCGTAACCTTTTTCTTCAGAAAAAAAAAAATAACAATTATTTCCGGTCCCTGGTAAAATGATGTTAGATTTGTGTTTTATGCTTATATTATTCTACTTTTTTTTTGCTCTTCTTACCGTAATTTTTAGACGTGCTATTGGGGTAGATTCTATAGTTTCGAGTATAGCAGTAGCACTATTGTAATTTCACACCAACAGACGATATTGTGCCACACCGCTCCATAGTTCAACACATTTACTGCGTTCCTGTATGCCACCACACTATAATAAAACAAATTTTGAAAATTATTATTTAAATTGAAATTTATTATGAGGTTATCAAATTTACTACTCATCTTATTTAATCAATAATTTGATTTTGTCATTATAGAAAAATAAAATAGTTCTCTAAGTTTCTAACATTACTGTACTGATATGAATTTTAAATGAGAGTAAACGTTGTGTAAATGTTGTTGTAAATGTTGTTCATACTCGTATTTTTTATGTGTATACAAAATAATGTATAAAGAAATGTTAAAATTTAAATTTATTACCCCATTTTACAAATTTTTACATTTTGGTATGCACAATAAAATACAGGAGTATTATTAAAAATATTTTTAAACAAAATTTGTCAAATATCTCTTTCAGATAAAATTCTACGTTTCACAAGAATTAACTTTTTACTGTGTTATATGAAAATTGGAAAAAATTTTCGTCATGTACTTTTACTAAGAAATCAAGTATATCAATCGTATCAGGTAATTGAAAACTGATTTCAATCATGTAAGAAATGTAATAAGAATATGGTTTTTCTTTCTTTTATCGTTAAAGGGTAAATGCATTTCATAAACTGTTCACTTTGTGATGTATTGGAATTTTAACTGTTATTTCATCAAAACTCACATAAGGTTACAGTCAGTGATGAAAATATTACTCAGTAATCCAGATTAAACTAAAGAAAATCAAGAGCTTATGATTATAGTTTATGAAAGAAATATACCAAGTATTTAACCATTTTATGCAAGAAAACTATATTTATAAATTGCTAACAAGTATTTGTTTTCTTATTTATGAATACTATTGATCGCTTTATCGCTGTCCAGTTCTACTTACAAGAACAAAGTCTTAAATATAAAATAGGATTTTGAAAATAAGAGCGTATAGTTTTAATACCATCTTTCGGAAAATATCTTTTGGCTAGTCAAATAGAGACGAAATGGTTATCAACACAACAACATATTTAATATTAACACCCCTATGAAAAGTTTCTTTTACAGAATAATGCTCGTATTGACAAGTATTGCATAGAAATTTTTCATATAAACCCTTATTATATCTAAAATAATTTTTATGAATACGGACATAAGGCTATAAATGTATTTGTCTATATTGCTTTAAATATTTTTTGTTTTTTATTTTTATTTATTTCTTCTAACACATTTTTTTACCCAAAATGAACTGTAAAAAACAATGCTTTGCATGATCAGACATTATATTACACGAAAAGTTTGTAGAACGACTGACAATAATATATGAAAGTAGATGCCTCCTCCATAGTAACGAAAAAACAATAGAAAGTCGTCACACATAAAGAAGCTGGATGGATGGACATTTCACTAATTAATTACTCTACTTAACACCATATTACAAATACTAGCAGTTTTATCACGGTTTAACAGATAGAAATCTACGAGACGAAAAAGATGATTTTCTTTCGCACAGGAGGATATTAAGTAGTTCACAGTGTTGGTTTTAAGATAAATAAATCGAAATCAAAAGCCTTTAAAACACTAATACATAAAATAAAGGTTTCTGTCAGGGGAACTAAAGAAGTAAAAAAAAAGGATTTGATGTCCTAGGTTTTCCTCCATCATATAGAAAAATATTGCAATAGGCGGACAAAGTTTTCTAAATTTAAATATAATTATGTCATAAATAAATTAACCTATACTTCATACAAATCAATAAACAAATAATGATTTTATTCAAACTTAGGTGACAAAATCGTCTTTTCAGTTAAACTCAATATTAATCACAGTGGGGTACAAAAAACAGAGTTGGTTTTTAAGTTTTGAATTCGGACGATACCAATCACCATGAGATTTAAGAGCATCCAATAGATCTAGAAAAATTCAAAAAACTTCATCGGTACATATTTCTTAGAAAATTAACGTTAGCGAAGCCATCACTATCAATGGCGAGCGCTACAGCTTTTGAACTGATAATCGGAACACTAGAGACATGTGGCTTCAACATGACATAGCTCATGCCTCATGCCACATTGGATATTCTGCACGAGTTATTTATGGCTGATGTAAAATGGCCACAAAGATTATGCTGTTTGACTTTATTAAACTTTGTGTTTTTGAGTTTTCTTAAGTTGCAAGTGTATGCGAATAAGCCACATCAGTCCTCAAAGCAAACATGTCATCGGGGGAATATTTGGACAACGTTATATTTTCTAAACCATTAGTATACATATACTTTTCTTAATATATTAAAAAGATTTTATACAAAATAAAATAATTTAACAATATTTTAAGATTATCGACGCATAATTATTTATTGGAATCATTACTCGTATAATTAGCGAACCTTATACAAGCAAGATAAAAAGAGTATTATAATTTTTTTTTATTAATTAGCTACATAATTTCTTAAACAATTTTCTGTTAATCATCATTTCGTTTTTAACGGAAATACAACTTATCACTTTACTTACAGGTTAATATTCTTTACGGAAAAAGCTTTGATTGCACATATACATTTAAGACTCATTATATATTATGGTTCTCCTTTTGATAAATATTTAATAGCATAAAAAACATTTTCCTATTTGCTTTTTTTCCATGTTAAATTAAAAGGATATTATTTGTTGCTAAAGGAAATACTTTAAATGAAACGGAAGTTGTCATATTAAAAAAAAATTAAATAGGTTGTCAAAAATAAACAAGTGGCTTCCGACAAAAGTTTATGGTCTTATATTTCATTTATAATCTGCAACTGATTGACATATATGTGTATGTACATAAATGAATCAGAAAGCCCTTATGCAAAAGGAATAAATTAACAAGGTTTTAAACATTTTTCAATAAAGGAGGTTACCAATAAAAAAAAAATAAATAAAGACGCACATTTAAGAGAGAAATTGTTACACTTGCCTTGTCTGAATTAATATAAGTTGCACAAAGCGCTATAAATTAATATTGTGTGTAATAAGTGAACTCATTATACTATTTGGAATACATGAAAATTGTCGTCAATACCAGGATATTTATTTACCAAAAGGCTTTCTATGAAGGTTTTTTTTATGAAATATAGACAGTTTTCATATAATGGGAAATATTTGCATGTGTGGGATTTTTAAAACGGAAGCAGCTAATATATCATCTTTATTTCAGTGTTAATGCAAAAATAAAAAAACATTCTCGGCAATTTAAATATTATAACAGAATAGAAGTCCAGTACTCGGTGGATTACCACTATTAATGCAATGCTTTGTAGAAATGTTAAGAAAATAGGCTATGGAACGAAAAAATATGACTACTGTTTGTGGAAATATTTGATTTAAAGCTTTTACGAACATAATCGATAGATAAAACATTGTTTCATGAAATTAAAAGATGATATCTATAGTTAATTTACTTAATATGCAATTTAAAATGAAATTTTTTATTTTTGAGTTTAATGTCAGTAGTTACAATCAGTTTCACAATAGGCTACTTTTAGGCTTTTTTTCTGCTAAAAAAATTTAAGAGGTGAGGTGAGAACGTCAAGGTATGAAATCTATTACTCCAGGCTTAGTTATAAATAAAAAATATACATTAATTTAGCTGTCTAATATTTTTAATTGTTTAATGAAAGAGTCAAGAAGTATGCTATGTACATCCTAACAAAATGGGTTACACATTTTTCAGTAACATAATATCTTGATTTGGCGACATCAGTTGTCCTCTAAAATAAGATTTGGACTTTTTCAATGGGTAGGTTTAAATATCGAAATATGTGTAAATGTGATTGAAAACAGCATAAACTGTAATCAATTCAGAGACGGTTATTTAAATTACACTGTAGTTACTCGTACTAGAATTCCAACAAAAAGACATACGTGTACACAAACACGTACTAATTTTTACATACTTACATTTGATATTGCTATATGTTAATTTCCTTTAAGATTTTCTTATTCAGATTTATAAATTTTAATCAAGTCATTTTAAGAAGAATATGCTGAAACTTTCTGTGACACACAATTCATTTACTTAATTTAGTTAAAATTGTTTTCTCTTTTTATATTTTTACTTTTATCTCCAATTTTCTTGCAAATTGTTTTTTATTTATTCTGTTCGTTTTGTTTTTTTCAAGAATAATTTACTTACCTGAAGAATTTCATTGCATATAAATAAATGTAAACATGCTGACCAATCAAGATATGTTTCCAAGTTACACGTCTTTTATGGATCCTGTACACCTGGTGGCCCACCCGTAGATGATGGTTGGTCCCATTTTTTCTACATTTATGTAAAATTCCACACAAAGACAAAATATAAAGAGAAAAAAAGGAAAGAAAATTGAAAATATATTTTTATATAACTCTTAATTAATTCTCTGTATTAAAACAAGAAACGAAAAGATATGCAAAATATTTTAATTTAACATTTCTGTGTATTTTATTAAAATAATTTTTGTGTGCAAAGTAAAGGGAGTTCTAATAAAGGTTTTAAAATTTTATTAAGAAAATGATTATCAAATAGGCTGTCACTTGTACAACTTGTTTTATCAATTCGGCTTGAATGGAGATATCATTCAACAACGACTTGCAAATGACTATGCTGATAAATGACGGCTAAGTATTATTTGTTTATTCTGTAGGTGATTGGACACGCCAGTAAATAAAACTATTGAGTTTCAGTCTGAATTTCGGTCTGTCGCTACTATCGCTTTATATTTATTTGTGACTAGCTAAAACCCGGCGTGCTTCGCTACACCTATCATTATCATTTGTCCACATTATTTAACTAATGATTTTTAGTGAATACGCAGTAATTTAAACCAAACTCAAAAACTTTAACTGTTACTGATTTCAAGATATACTGAACTCAATAGTTAGTATGTCTGAAAGCAAACACGTCTACTTATCCGCCCTTTTTTTCTACTGATAAACTTTAAAGACTAGGTCATCAATCATATTAAATTCAAAAACTTTTGCTTCAACACTTCTAAAGATACGTATGTATAAAGAAGTTAATATTTAACATATATGGGAGGTGTCACGCCCACTTGTTTAATTTCGCCCACTTTCTGACCTTGCCCATGAAGTCATTCAGACCCATTTCCAAAATTTGGGTTTAAACGTTCTAAAGATATACAAAAATCAGTATTTAGATGTAAATAGAAAAAGTGGGCGTAAAATAGGCGTGGCAAATTTTTTTCCCTATGAAAACTTAAAATGAATTAATACAAATATTTGAAAAAAAAAATTAGTCAGATCGATTTAGCTGTTTTCTGATTTTAGGTAAACCAAAAAAACGCCACGGCAAAATTTTCTTTCCCTAAAAGCCTATGTTGGATCCCGACGACCATTAAAAAGAAAAAGTCATCAAAATCGGTGCAGCCGTTCTCAACTCATGCGATGACTAACCAACAACATTGATTTTTATTTATATAGATTAAGTTTTACCCGACCATCACCGCAAACTACAAGCGATATACATATACAGAGGTAGTCATAAGTATTTACACAAAAGAGCATTTTTACGTTTTTCCTAAAATTGGTCTCAGTACTTTTTACTCAAAGTAAATATTGGAAAAAAATTTTTACTACTGCTTAGCCTGGAATATGCAGAAGCAAATAAAATAATATTGGAAAAGATAACGGTTCTTAATACTAAATAAAAAATAAATAACCATATGCGTATAAGTTGTCAAAATTATTTACACACGTTTTATTCTTTTCAAAAGTATTTACACAAGACTTAAGTCCGGTTTAGTCTATAATTTGCTCTTGGAAAGATCAGTAGTTTAGCTTGTTGCGCAATTTAAATACGTTGAACCCCTAATAGATAATAATTTTTTTTTTAAATTTTACTTGAAAATGGTGAAAACAAGAGAACTATCAACTGAAACTCGGTGTGAAATTGTTGTCAAATTCAACAGTGGTGTCTCGGCGTTAGAACTAGCAAAATTGTACAAAATCTCACGAAAAACGGTATATAATTTAGTAGAAAAAAAAGAAAAATATGGAAACTTAGAAAATTTAAAAAGAAGTGGACGAAAATGTGTGCTAAACCCAAGGGATTGCAAAAAACTAATAGGAAAAATATTAACCAATCCCTCAATTAGTCCTGCAAAAGTTGCAACAGAATCTGAAAAAATTATCGGACGAAAGGTAAGCGATGCTACAATACGTCGAAGACTAAAAGAAATTAATATAAAAACTTATGTCGTGCGTGCAACAATTGATATTACTCCAACAAACCAAGCTAAACGTCTTGCATTTGCTTTGGAGTATATTAAAAAGCCTTTAGAGTTTTGGTACAATGTATTATGGACGGATGAGGCTGCATTTCAATTCCAGGGCTCATTCTGTAAGCGCTTTATGCATCTTCCACGAAACAAAAAGAAAAAGGCTGTACAACCACTTAACAGATTTGGTGGCGGCACGGTGATGTTTTGGGGATGTCTATCATATTACGGATTTGGCAATTTGGTACCGATAGACGGGACTTTAAACCAGTCTGGTTATCTTGAAATTATAAACAACCATGTCTTTGAGTCCGCAAATAACCTTTTTCCAACCAGTGACTGGATTTTACAGCACGACAATGCCCCTTGCCACAAAGGATGGTTACCTACCACATTCTTGGAAAACGTAGGTCAGGCTGTTCTTCCGTGGCCTCCGCAGAGTCCTGATCTGAACGTTATTGAAAATGTTTGGGCTTTCATAAAATATCATAGAACTGTAGATAAAAGTCGAAAACGCGAAGAGACTATACAAGAAATTAGTGAAATTTGGTCTACATTGTCTCCCGAATTTGCCCAAAACTTAATTAACTCAATTCCCGAAAGATTACAGGCGGTCATTGATTCAAAAGGCGGTATTACAAAGTACTAGTTAAGTTTTTTAATAAACTATAAAAAATAATAAAAATTAAAATGAAGAATATTTAATTTTAGTCTTGTGTAAATACTTTTGAAAAGAATAAAACGTGTGTAAATAATTTTGACAACTTATACGCATATGGTTATTTGTTTTTTATTTAGTATTAAGAACCGTTATCTTTTCCAATATTATTTTATTTGCTTCTGTATATTCCAGGCTAAGCAGTAGTAAAAATTTTTTTCCAATATTTACTTTGAGTAAAAAGTACTGAGACCAATTTTAGGAAAAACGTAAAAATTCTCTTTTGTGTAAATACTTATGACTACCTCTGTATATGTTGATTACAAATATAATTTTTTTTGCTCTGAGTCGAATGCTACGCCTACCGGCAGAACGGCATTATGTGGTAGTATTTATAAGAAATGATTATTCTCTATGTGAACTTGTTACCAGTATTAAGGGATTTATAGTCGTCAAACCTTTTTTTTTTTTTTGGTATTTCTATTTTTTTTTTATATTCTACTTACGGCCTCCGTAATTCATTTTCACAACCAAGTTTGTTACATATAGCAACGAAGTATAGATATCAAAGTTGGAAATATTGAAATCGCAATCAGTAATAACTTTTTAATTTTTTAATACTCAGGTGTAAACCCCTGCTCTGCTGCGAAAATATAGAGATTTTTTTTATAATGCGCCTTTTATTGATGACATATGTTGCTGTCAGTTTGATCACTCAAACGCCAGTGTTACTCCTTTACCTTTAAATTTTCACCAGAAATTATCCCGTCTGTCGTTGGATGCTGATTATGAGTGGTGGGCGTCTTCATTAATTAGGTTAGTTGCTATCTTCTCAGAAGGCTGTGGTGTACCCCTGATCTTTTTTTTTTGATGCCAATATAATAGAGTGGAATGTCAGGGAGCTGTTTTTTGAGGATGAATATCTTGCAGAGTTTCAAATTGCAATAATTTTGTTTGCATTTGCATTACTGTTCACAAAATTTGCAAACAGCATTCAACATGATTATGTTTCATTGAAAATAAATTGTAATCAGAAAACGTGCCACCAAATCAACAAAAAATACATTTTTAAATCAAAATATAAAAAGAGTAACAACATTTGGACATTTATTTAATTTTGATTGCCGTTAAAAACTTAACAATCAATGCCTGTTGGTACCCTAGAATGTTTTAATCAATGAGTGAGTGGAAAACTTGTTTAAAGCATTTTTTGTAGTCAAATTTTTTTGGTTGCAACCATTTTTTTTTAATAAACAGAAAAAAAATTTCAACTGAAGCCAATAAGATTGAAGTTAATGGCGATTGTAACTTGTTTTTTATCAAAATTCACTGTAATACTCTTAAAGAGGATAGATAAAACAAAACAAAACATGAAAGATCACACAGACTTTATTTCATTTATAGTGTGAAATGAAACACTTATTGCAACACCCTTTCAATATTACGTTGTCTTTTTATTGAAATCAACAATTTTATATTTTAATTTTGGAAGAAACGTACTCAACAGAGTTTTAATTATTGCAAAAAGGCTTCCATTGCTTACAGATAATTTCAATTTAAAAAGCATTTCCAGTCAATTTGTCAGTATTATTATTATAAAATTGGCTTCTTTAGTACAACATCCTCATATTTAAAATGCAGAAAAAAGAAGAACTTTTTGCAATGCGTTCGCAGTTTTTAATATAAAAACCTTTAAACGTATTCGTCAAATGTATTAACGAAAATAATTTACTTTTGAATAATATAAAAACCATTTATATTTAAAACCATCCATCCTCTAGAAACAAGGGGAGGCCTTGGTTGGAGCAGATTTGAAAATAAATTAAAGCTAAAACAAATTTAAAATCAGCAAAAAAAGAAAAAAAAATAGCTTAATAGCTTTTCAACAAAAAAACATTCTTATAATGAGGTTTTTATTATTAAAAAAATTTTAAGCAGTACAAAGGCAAAATTAAAGTTTATATTAAAAATCATAATTTTCATATATGTTTAGGACATTTACAAGTTGTGCTATAATAGAACTTCTGTAATTGCCATTTGTTCCAGACATCACAGAGCTACAATATTTCACATTAGTCGACATTGATGACATGTACAACTACAGGCGAAGTGGTTAGAGAGTGTTTTGTTTTGCGACAAACAACTTTTGCGTCAATGATGTAAAAATCCGGAGTAAGATTTTTGATAACTTTTGCAAAATTTTGTTTCTTCAATGAAATTTTAATTATTTCAGAACTTACATCCAGATCGTCAAATTAAGGTATTGAAAGATGTCTTTTGGATCAATACCACATACATACATAATTGGCCGTTACAACCCTGTGTCAGGATTACGGCCTAGCTTATCTCAGCACTCATGTTGTGTGTGTTAATTTCTTATTCATGAGTACTGGGACCTACAGTTTAAAATCGTCTCCGAACGACATACTTGAGAAGCTTAGTAATGGCAATCAGTTACTCTCAGAGCTTTTGCCAGAAAACTGCTAAAGGGCAGTGGCCGAAAGAAATATTTGTTTCATATCTCTTTTTTTCAAAATGTCCGAGCTAGGGTTTGAAACCTTGGGTTATGGGCCAACACACTGACTACTAGACCACGGCGACACATGTTTATCACATATCTTCACGATATCCTATATAAACCTCATACCGATAGCACCATGACAACGTTTAAAGAAGGCCGGGAATTCAAAACGAAGTACTCAACTGTCTTCTCCTCCATCGCATCACCACCGTTGCAACATTGCATATTCTTATGTACTAGTACTACCACAGAGCATACAATTTTGTCTGCACTTTAAATTGCATAATGCCCTACAGAGTGATTTCGTTCGTTAACTGCACGATTTAATGGAATAATATTCTTAGAAAAGTTTTATTCACCAATCACTTTATGAATCAAATCAAATATCTATAAACACTACTCCCTATTTCATCCTTCCCATAAAATATTTTCTTAAAACAAATACAAAGTAGCGCATGAGTAAGTGTTATCCCCGGCGACTGATGTAAAAAAAACTTTGTCTAAGTCGTAATATTTTAAAACTAACCTGTTTTTCCAGTAGCACTTTACTGCTACACTGTACACATTTTTCGCGTCCTATATGTTTTGCGAAATTATTTTCAATTCTGCACAATATTTGAGCATATTGTGTTGATGTCGGACACTCAAATAATTTTGTTTCAGGCTGCTAAAAAAAAAAAACAAATAAAATAGGGAAGAGAAAGACAACGAAATGATTTGGAATGTATTTTTGCTTTTATTTTGTGTACCTTTTCGGTTGCTATTGTTGGTGTTGCTATAGAACCATTTGATATCTGACAGGAGCGTAATTTTTCCTCATGTCTTTCCAAATCAGTCAATCGTTTAACAAGGCACTCAATATTTCCGAAACAATGGCTTCTAAATGTGTATTGGATCATTTGTGCTTGACAGTTAAATTATAATTAAACAATTGAAAATCATTATTTGAAATTATTATAATAAGGTATTAAATTTCACTGCTTTATTTATAAATTAAAAGTAACGTTCATTGATGTGTAACAAAAACGTTTTAATTTCTTAGACAAATTATTTTTACGAGAAGGGTGTGCTTACTTACCTGGCAACGATATGTTTAACATGGCTCATCATACGTTCATCTCAATAATCATAGGGAAACTTATTTGTCCATTCAGCAAATAATGCTACCAATGATTCTAATGATTCACTATCAGGTACTGAGGATAATAGTTTTCCCAACAATTCATGGGTTCGTAAATACAAACGTGATGATAATAAAAATGGAAAACTCAATTCCTATAAATATATAAAAATGAGAAAAGACATACCAAAAAATAATGTAATTAATGTGTTTGTGGATGATTATTTATATTAAACAAAATATATAATACTTTTAATTATGCGAGTACATGTATAGGAAAAAAGAAAAGTCATGAATAAATGTCTAAATTAGTTAAAACTTGTTATATTGTTGTAGGAATAACATACATTTCTCTGTTCCACTTTTTTTATTAGAACTTTATTTGAGTTAAATCTTCAAATTATCTTTATTATTCTTACCATTAATCTCGTTTATTTCTTGAGTTATTTTAATTATACGAAAAAAAAATTAGTTATTAACACTCTAGTTAAATATGCTTCATTCACTACAAACACTTTCAGGGTCAGTATGAATAAAATGGGGTTGTTATAGCAAAGGCTAAACGATAATAATGTTTACTTATATATGTGTAAGTACATACGTAAACTAAATGCACAAAAACTACATTGAGACATATTTTTGTATAGCCAACTGATGTAAATGTGTATTTTGTATGTCCTTTATTAACACTTGTATCCTTTTTAGTCTTTTTATATTCCTTTATGCCTTATTTTGTTCTATTTTTAACAACTTTGTTTTTGTCTGCTAGTTAGTTTAGTCAGTGTAAGAACTTCCTAAATCATAATTTTCCTGTACTTTGTGAAAGTGTGAAATTTTCTGGCACAACAAAAGTACAAAAACTCATTGGCATTGGCTCTGACTGTGAATATTTTTTTTTTCTATTCTATTTTGGCAAAAGTTCGTATAGCAAATTATTTTCTATAGTGCTTCTCTTAAATAAAATGTAAAACTTTTTTTTTGGTCTTCTGAATTATGCAGTGGTCTTTTGGTTTTTTCTTTGGAATTTCATCATCGTTTGAACACAATTACCCATAAAAATATTTCCGTTTATATTTTATTGTCTTTTTTATTACATATGTTTTTTTTTTTCTAATTAATTACGCTTCTTTGTGATATAAAACTGTTAACTAAATTCCAAAATGTAAATGTATAATTAAAGAAAGATATAAATTATATATATGTTGTTATTGCTTTTGTACCCAAAATATAATAACACTTGTCAGCATAAGTCTGCTTAACAGGACATAATATTAGAATAAGCCCTATTTCAAACATAATTATTTAAAATAATTTTGATGGCTTGTTAGAACTTTTAAGGTTTTTAGCTTAAATTTTTTTATTCATTGATTACTATTCAAGTTCAGGGTACAAGTTCAACGTTTCTGTCAACTACGACCAATGAACTACTAGTTACCTAAGGCGCTTCGTACTAATTTTAAAAGCCTTATCCATACTGAATTTTTTCTTTTGTCCTCTAGATGGTGCGAATGACAAATGCACGAGTTATTAATTTTAGCAATTATTCGTATGCAATCATTAGTTTCTGATGATAATGTTGAATTTTTTAAAAGTATTTTAAATCTTGAATACAGTTCCCAGCTCCAAGCTGATTTGAACAAGTGGTCTTATAATCTTATGGAGGTGAATCTAAATAAATGTAAATACATGGCTTTCATTAGACACCTTATAAATGGTGTGTTGTTAAAAATGTAAGACAAAATTTTTTTTTAACTCAGAGTTCTCTTCGATAAAAATTAAAGTTTTAATCCTTATGTACTTTTAACTGTAAGCCAAATTTAAGTTTTGGTCAAATATGTTTGAGAACCCTTATATCATTAAACATTTTTAAATATTATTATTAAGGCCAATACTGAAATATGTGTTGGTGATATCGAAGTACCATTTATATATAAATAAATCAAAATCTGTGCAGAAACATACATACATAATTGGCCAGTACAACTCTGTGTCTCTGTAGATATTTGCAGCCATGTTGTGTGGGTAAATTTTTATCCATAACCTACGGTCGTAAGTGACTCCAGACGACATGAGAAGCTTATTCAGTTCCTCTCAGAGCTTCTGCTAAAAGACTCTGAAATAAATCTCCGAAACAAATAGTTTATTCATATTTCTTTTTTTAAGATGTCAGAGCTGGGGTTTGAACCCGGAGTACTTTTCTATCAATCCAACACATTAACCTACTCCGATAGAAACAATTTCTTATGTTTAGTTTTCGCAATCCTGACATTAATCTTCCGCCATAGAGTAGCCGGCCAGCACTTATCAATTTGAATACTGTAGAAAGCCGAAAAATTTCTTTCAACATTTGATTTATTATGATTCTTATTAATGGTAAAATAAATTCTCCATATCTTTTGAGCAAGTTTGAAAATCATCTTTCCTAACAGGCAACTACTGATTACATAACTTTATAGAACAAACTTCATTAACTTTGATCCTTTCCCGAGCAGTTGTATGAAGACTAGAAAAACCTATTTATTTCATTTATTATTTTATATATTACTTTATTGATTTTTCTGTTAACTACGCCATAACAAACAATATTGCTTATTTATCTAAATTCGAATTATTATAAATAGGACTGTTTCCTCGTCAATCTTTGTTCAAGCTTTAAGCGGTATATATGCGTCATTGAATGATCGGTAAACATCCAGAAAAGTTGGGTCTGAACTTCAACCGGCATTGCAGAAGTTGCGGAAATACTTCTGAAACGCAGACTATAGGTCAAATTCTTTGTGATTGCCCATGCCTGACAGTCAGTAGTTTAGCTTGGAGAAGTGCGTGAGCCTTGATATTCTCATTTTACTCCACTTTATAGACAGCTTTGGTAGGCTGTAGTTCTTTTCCTACTTGGGTGAGTTCATTTTGGTCCTGTAATGGTATCACAACCGCACTTATTCTAATTGTAGTTGATCACTTTTTTCGTTGACTAGCCTTCCAAAAAACCTACGACTGTTTTTGAAAAATTTATTTTATGTTTTGCTACTCTAAAGCAGTGGTCTTCACCAGTATTTCTCAGGTAAATAAATTGTTCGTATATTTTTTTACTTTTTCTTACTCTCTTCGTGAATATTACAACCAGGGTTGCTTAATTCCACAAAAATTCTGGCAAACAGCTTCTTAAAATATACCAAAACTACCCGTATCGTTAATTCTTATTATATTAGTTTAAAATGAAATGTAATGTACTTTATTAACAAATATCACTTTTAGAATTCCTGGAAACCAGTTTCTGTTTTATTTTCCTATGAAAAACTTAATTAATTATTAAACAATTTGCAATGTTAAAAATCTTTCATAAAAAGAAATCCATACGCTTTGTTTTCATCATGTTAAACGACAACCACAATTATTACAAAAACATGTGTGTGAGACAAAAATTGCGTATGTGTTAATGTTTTTTTAGTTTTCAAGAGAGCTAAATTGGTTGGTCAGACACTGAGAAGATGTGATAATAAGCAACATAAACGTATTAATGTTTATATTTCTTATAACTACATTTCAATTTGTTTACAACATTTAAAAACAATTTATTTTATGAATAATTTTAATAAATTAGTTTAAATTTCAAAATTAAAGGTTTTTGAAACGAAAATTTTAACTAATTTCATTCAAGTTGTGAAAAACAATACAAATGAAGAAACCAATCTCATCTCTCAGTGTATTTTTGTGTGACTCTCTTTGTGAAGACCACTGCTCTAAAGCTACGTTCACATTTGTCAAATATTTGAAAAAAAAACACAATATATTTCTTTGATGCAATGTGAACACAAAATAATTTTGACTGTCAAACAGCAAATCAGCTGACTTTGGTTAAATAAAATTATATGCATTTAAATAAATATTTCACAAACTTAACCAAAGTGTGAACACCAGCTCCCAAATATTTTCTTCTGTTTTGAGCAAATAAATATTTTTTCTTACAAAAAAATTGTAAGAACAAACAGTAGCAAATAACAGATGGTTCGTCAATTATTTCAATGTGAAAATAAAAAAGGGCTTAAATATACCTCCCTAACTCACAAGGCAAATTTGTTAATTTTAGTGGTGCTTTCATAACCGATAATTCTGAGATATAGTCCTATTAGATCCAACTATTAACCCGCCTATATTTCGGAAGTTTGAAAAGTATATATAATAGTCGATGTTGGTATGAAAGTAGAGGTCTTAAAGAGACCTTTCGGTTGATGTACAAGAAGTCTAGATGGAACGGTCCAATGTGGACCTAGATTGAAAATTGTGATTTTTTACTATAATTTTTTTTGTTAAATTGCCATTTTCTCTATAATTGTCTCTCTATTCTAATAAATGAATAAAAAAAGTTATGTTTTTGTTGGAATTTTTTTATTTTTGTTTATTATATTTTTCTTGTATATGGTAAAAATGTAAAGCTTTTGTTTATATATGCTTGCCTTGAAATGGGATTTGACTTTGTTCTACAAAATATTGTGAAAATTCCTCTCTTATTGCTGAAGTATTTTCAGTGATGTAAGGACGATGTGGCTGCAGATTGGGGAGACTAGTGCCAATTTCTTCGTTACGCCATTCACCAGGAATGAGAGTGCCGTCTTGTGCGTAGAGATCTACAAGATTTGTATTAAAATAAACGGAACTTTTGCGAGTCATTAAAAAATTGTGCAGTAGGCAACATGCGAGGGTTACTGTTCTTGTTTTAGATAGTTCCAGCTTTATTGGAAAATACCGTATGCATTTTCAATTACTCTCCTTCCTCTGGACAAACGATAATTAAAAACTCTTTGTAGGGCGTTCAAAGAGCGCATACTATATGGTTTCAATAAATTTGGACTCAGAGCAAAAGCATCGTCAGCAACCAGAACATACGGCACTGACTCAGTTCTTGATGGAAGTGGTTCTGAGGGAGGCAAATTAAGCTTGTTGTTTGTTAGAGCTTGAAAAAATTAACTCTTACGAAAAATTCCTCAGTCCGATATACGGCCATTTGATCCGACATCGACGTATAAAAATGTGTATGCTGCATCGGAAATATCCATAAGCACAATGCTATGTGTTCCCACAAAAACCAGGGGATAAAAAAGATAATTTGAATTTAGAAACCATAGCTACCTTTGTAATTAAAGTAAATGCTGCCGGAATAGGGTTGTGCATTTATCACGACATGTTTTCCATCTAATGAACCGATACAGTTCGGAAAGTTCCATGCTTCTAAAAACTTCTGAGACACTGCTTTCCATTCCTCTTCAGTGGATGGTACCTAAATTTAAGCTATTAAAAACCAAGATAAATACCTAAATAGTTTAAGCTTTAAGTACTCCTGCTGCAAAACCTTATAAATGGCATCGCAAACCTCAGGAATTATCCCTGATATTGTATTAAATGGAATACGAAGTATGTACTGAATTAATCTGAAGCTTACTCCTGTCGCCAAGTAACGAAAAGTAACAGCTAAACGTTCTGAGGCAGAAACTGGCTGACGAAACGTTGTAGTTTTCTTTGATATAATAAGTGAAACTAATTTAAACTTTAGAGGAATGAAAATGAGTACATCATTACTTTATATCAATAGTCGAACTTACCAAAAATTCGAAATCATCCGCATTCATACGCAAAAAGTTTTTATAGAGAATAGGTGTTTCCAACGGCAGCTCTTTTAACAATTTTGCGCAACATCCTTCTTCGTTCCATCTACGAACCCAATTACGTACCCATTGCCTTCCCGTTCGTTTTTCTCCACAAATTAAAACAAATACACTTTCTTCCTCGTTTATTATATGTATGTATTTCTTGTTAAATAAACTCATATATTTTGACATTTTATTCTAATAATAATTTAATGCAAATATATCTTTCAGTCTGAACGCACTGCAAACATGTTTTCAGTTATTTTATTTTTCACTATTTGAAAGCTGTTTGAACAAACAAAAATTATCAAATATTTGAACATAGTTTGAACATAAAACAAAACACTTATTTTTTTACTCAATTTGAAGCAAATACAAGAACAAATATTTTCATTAAATATTTTCCCAATCTGAACGTACCTTAAGCTGTTCAGTATATTTAGATTAAACAAATAAAGAAGTAAATAATCCAAACATTGTTAGACTATCATATAAAAGCTGTCATGCTCTTGTTAAATTGCTGACACTTAAAAGGAAAATAAGTAAAGTGAAGAAGCTTCTCGTGAACAATTTTTACCGTCGTTTTATTGATTCTCAGTCTCGTCTAAGTAAGCGAGAAGTTATAGTTTCCAATTGCCTGATATGATACTACGTTCCTTTTGGATTACAATAATTTTCTTACAAATAATTACACTAATTTTGGCTAATTTAGAAAACTATATGCGGATTTCAATATTCATGCCCACTTAATTGAATACTCATACTAGTTATGATTATAAGATTGCGCTTAGTTGAATTATTGAATCAATAATATTCAATATTTAATTGTTATTTAAAATTTCTGTAATAATTTTGTAAATTACCCTGAATAAAAATAAATAAGTTATGTTTGTATAGCCCCTTGATGTGTTTACATAAGATTTTTTGCTAAACCATTTTTATTAATAATTTATCATGTAAATGTACAAGTAATTAAAAAAAATATCAATAATAAATATTTTTAAGTTCATAATTAAAATATTTAAGCTTAACTTTGGGGTTTTCTATTGTGCATATTTAACTCCTCAACATAGGAAGTAATTAGTTATGATTTAATATTTTAAATAATTTTTTTTGTTATATGTAAAACAAATTGCAAACTTTAATTGCTGTTCTATTCAGCATTACTATACTACCAGTATTACTTGCGGGATAGGAAAATGCGTTTTATTTTTTTTTTATTTTCCTGTTAACAAATGCCTACGGTTTAATTTATTTTGACATGGTTTGCTAATATCTTTTGTTTTCCCTTTTAATTTATACAACAGATATGTACAAAAGTAATTTTAAATGTTAAATTTTTATTGAAATTTTTCAAACATGATTAAACAAAACCAGATTGGTACTCAAAATTATTTAACTAAAATAAATTATAAAATATCAATTAATAAAAAAAACACTAGGTTGTTGAATAATGTACCCTTTTACCCTTCATCTTCTCCAACAATTTTTGTATGTATTAAAATCATATGGATATACTTGAGCACAATTTGCTGTAGAAAAAAACTTTTAACATATTCATGTTCTTAGGCAAGCAACATATTCGTAATTAAAATTCTGTGTAAATTAAAGGAAATTCATTGTTATGCAGAGGTTTTTTTTTTTGTTTTGCTTATATTTTTGCCTAACCCTTAGTGGAATGTATTTATATGATTAAAAAAGAATATATTAACAATTTAAATGGAACTTTTACTTTGAAAAAACAAGATAATTTGTGCACTTTCAAACTGCTCTAGTCTAAACCGTAAGTATTCTTAACTGAATCAGTTTTCAATTTTCGAAAAAGCATTTTTAATGACTTCACTTTTTTAAAATAATTTATGAAACAATTTCATTTGAAAAAGTTTTCAAAAGACGAATCAAGAGCTAAGCTTAAAAAATAGTTATATTTTTACTTTTAACAAGCCTACATATTAAGAAAAAAAGCACGTTTTATAAAGTTGTCTGCAAAAGAGAGTAAGATAATATTCTCTTTTTTGAAATCGGTTAAAAGTTTTTAATGATTTAAATTTTTGTTATATACAATTTTATTTATTTTCTTTTTTCCACGGACTCTTCTAAAGGGTCTATTATATGATCACGAAGCAGTCAGGCTACGTGTTCTGATGAAACTCAAAAATTTTTGATATTTTGTGTTTGCCGTGGTCGTGGCACATTTATTTGCAGTTTTTCAAAAAATTATAATTTAAAAATAAGAGGTAAGCTTTAATATTTTTATGACAACAGCAGGTAAATTTTAAAAGACATTATTAATATCGCATTATTATTATTATCTTTGTCGTCAAAAATATCCAAATTGATCATGTCAACGCTAGACCACACATATTTAGAAACTAAGTGGAATCGATTAGGAGGTTTTGATGTATGCACACCCTAAAGCACGAAACTTGTACCTTTAGATTATTTGCTTTGGTTCCTGCATAACTCTCTTAAGAGCTTAAATTTTATATCCATAAAGGGTCAGAGTATTTATAGACTTACTTTTTGGCCTAGTAAACCCAAAATTTCTACACACACTAAATTATATCAAAACGTCATTGGTCAAAACTACATATATTTAGTTTATTAAAGCTCATTTCATATATAACAAAAACATACGTTGTTAAGTATTTATTTCAAATTTCTAACTAAAGTATTTCGAGAAATGAAGTAAGTAAATACGGTTCCCGTTTAACCTTTGTAAGTCAATAAACAAGTGTGAAATTATATATCAAATTCAATAAAATATAATCACGCTGTTAATTTGCGTTATCCCCTTGAAATATATACTGAAGTAAATGCCTATAAAATACACTACACACTCACCCATCTTCAAGAAAAATATAAAAAATAAAAGTACAGATAATTCCTTATCCATGAGAATTTTAAATGAATCAAACATTATTTTATATAATTCTGTAATATTTTATTAATTTTAGTAAGTAAGTCTAACTAATTATATCCAACTGTATAAACAATTTCCTGTGTTGTCATATAATACACCATACATGTATAACTGTTTGCATGATGGTGACATTTGACTGATTAATGTGGTGTTATAATTAAATAAAATTGTGAAACTTGCACAAGTAGTCGAGTTTCCGTAATCATTTTCTGTAGTTTTATTTAAATTCTTTTTTTTTTTTCATCACTTGTGTACGTGGTAGAGTGTAAAGTGAATATGTGGTGATTTGTACAATAAATTGTAGCTCAATTTGACGCTTTATTTTGTAACATAAAAACTTACGACTTTTTTCACATATGGCGAAAGAAAACACAGCGCAAATTAAATTTAGATTTTTGTTTAAGTAAGAGAAGAGCGTCATTACTATTACGTTTTTCGAATGTGTTATATACAACCATTAAAAATGATTTCGGTTATTTGAAATGTTTATAAAATTTAAAGGAGAGGAATATTGTATAGGTGTCATATACAGAATGTTGACAAATATCAGATCCTAAGTCTGAGATACAAAATGAAAAATACTGAATAAATAACACTTCGAATTAAAAAAAAAAAAAATAATTATAATAATATAATGAATAAAATGAATCTTGTTTTACTTTTACCAACCCTTTGAAAACTCATCAAAATATTCGGATGCAGAACAACAATAATGCTCAAGTTATTCACTTTCAGGTGGAATTGGATTTTAGAACTCACCCGTCAGATACAGGTATTATTACATCTATTTATTATCATATAATAAGCTTTTTTACAATTTTCAACTAAATATTTTTGAAGAAATTACACAAAATATGAGAATAAGAACATTTTTTAACTTTTTTTCTTTATATTTCGTTATTTAAAAGTTGGCAAGGCTCATATTTATTTAATGAAAATTGTATGGAACTGAACGTATGAGCAATGTATGTTCTATATTGCGTATCAGTAATAGATAAATTCATGTTAATGGTAAAAAAAAGATTGACAATAAAAATTAAAAAAATTATATATATGTAAAAAACAATAAATAAATAATGTGCAAACAGAATTAAAAGATTAATATAAAATTAATATTTTTATTTAAATATAATGCATACATACATAATTGGCCTTTACAACCCTGTGTCACGATTACGGCCTAGCTTCTGGCAGCACTCATGTTGTTTGTATCAATTTTTTTCAATGAGTACTGGGACCTACAATTTTAATGTCGACTGTAAGGTTTTATGTGACTGATTTTTTATAAATGCAGCAGTAATATAATAAATATATATCTGTGGCATTTTGACAAAACATCTTAAGTCAAATTTAAAAAGTTAAAAAAAATTTTGTTAATGATACGAATTTTTATTCAAAAAATATTTTTGTGTAAGTTTTTAAAATTTTGTATTATATCAGAAATTTTTCTTTAATTTCGTTTTTTTTATTTTTAATAAAATTAATTTTTTACCCGAATTTTTTTGAAAAATTTTTCGCTATCTTATCTCGACTTAAGGTGTTTTGTCAAAATGACACAGATATATATATGTATGCATGTAAAATATATACCTCAAAATTGACATCACATTGACTAAGTTTATAGTTATTTTTGGGTACATCGTATTGCACTAAATCCTTGTTGGTCATATTATTATAACACAAACAATTTGAAAAGGAAATCTAAAAAGTAAAAATATTAAAGTTTAAATTTCAATAAAATTTTATTTCTCTTACTTTCATATAATATAAAAAAGCGTGCTATTTTTTGCTATATTACATAAATTTAAAATGTAATATATGCGGTAATCACTTTTCGTTACCCACTTGTTTTCAAGGCTTGCAAACGCAGCAAATGTATCATATCTGCTGATATTTTGTTATTGTTTGACCTTGTTTGCTACAACGACGATTTTACCTTTTTCATGATTTGAAGTCACAAAATAAAGGATCGTATCAGAATTTCAACTTCTACTGGACTTAAATAATAACCACTTTCACTTTTGTAAATGCTGTTTTTCATCAAGATGATGTTGACCTGTATGTATGTGAGTATGTTAAATTTTTTTCCTTTCTTTTGTGTTACACAGCTTGACGTTTTAAAAGGTTTAAAGTAACACAACTCAAAAATTTTTTTTTATTTATATGCTTAAACTATGTTTGTTTATTCGTAAAAATGATAAAGCAAAAAAAATAAAATTTTTTTTGAGTTGTGTCACTTTTGAACTAGGTGTGCGATATGTTATTATGAAATATTCTTAAAACTAAGGAAGAGCAAAAACAGACAAAAACATTACGTATAAAATTACATTTAAACTACTTGCACTGCCAACAATTACAGATACTCAATACACAAAAGAAAATTTTATCTCGTGTTTTTGTTGTCAATTACATGTTCTTTTAAATTGCCTCGTCTTTCTATCTTAAAAATTCTATTATTTTGCATAAGTATGTACATATATGACTGCCTATACTTGAGTGAATAACAAAAATGTTTGCATTTTAAGAAGATTTTTTGCTAAAACAAAGATTTTTCATTCCTTTAATCTACCACAGTATCCTACAGTTATATTTTTTTTCTCAATAATAACAGTAGTAGTATAATATAAGTATATATGTATTTTGAAGATCTTGGGAATATACATGCATATATATGTTAAACTGTATGATGTATGAGCATGGGGGTACAAGACTACAAATGTCCTGCTTTATATGCTGAAATCATTACAATGGAAATTTTCAGTTTCCTATTTGCCATTATAGAAAAGGAAGTAAGATTGTTATTATTATTATTATATTCCAAAATTTCTTTCTAGTATTCGCATAATATTTATGTTATGTATACATATGTGTACATACTTAAGTTTATGTAGATAAATGTGCAAAATTTAGTTTTGCATTGAATTGAATAATGAAATTGCTAAAATTTTAGATAAGAAAATAGACTCTTGATAATAAAACTTACACACATATGTGTGATTTCTATTTATTCGTGCATTTGCAATTCACAAGTGCTTGCTATCTTTTTAAATTTCAACAGTAGTTAGAATACAAGATTATCAGATTAAATGGAATTAAATAAATTGCAAAATTTTTTGTACTTTAAATGTTTTTTTTTTCGGGGTTGCAAATCTTTGTGGTTTAAGGGAATGCTTCTTAAACTAAGATAAATGAAAGATTTCGAATGAATTAAAATTTTAATTTCTGTTAGTATATGCTTGATTATCTCCCATCAACAGAGTTTATCTGGGAATACAAAAAAATAAATATTTAAAAGGTTAGCAACTTGTTGTTAAAGGTTTAGCAACTTTTATTCTTTTGGTATTCCCTTTAAATGGTTATACTAAGTTAAAGTATTTAAAAATAATCTAAATCATTTTTAAACTTTATAATAATTAATAATAATTAAGATTTTTTCGATTCATAGTTTTGCAGAATTTCATACAAGCCCCTTAGAAAACATTCCAAGTTAGGGTGTATTATTATGACTACCTTTTTGGGGTGTCTTTTTTCGATAGCTTGACGCAATGTGCGAACCCAGACCCCCTTGCTTTACTCTACAAGTTCTTTTACTATTTTGGGTGATTTCATTTTGGTCCTACAATCTATTCCAAACGGCATCTTGTGCTAATTGTAGTTGATGCCGATTTTGATTAACTAGCCAGACTAAGTAGTAAGTAATAAAATAATTACATAATTTGAATTCATAAATTGTTTGATTCGAAAGCTCATAAAAAATCATAACATTTGAAATTGTTCGTAAACATTTGGTCACCCTTGCTGTGCTGTACATTTTTTTTAATTCCAATACCTTGCCATGCCCAGCAGAAATTAGTGCTTACCAGTAAGCTATTTTGTAAGGGAGAAATCGTGAACAATCACTTACTCGTGCGTATCAATAATGAATGATTTTTATATGAAATTAGCCGCTAAAGTGCAATGGAAATGCAAATTTATTGCAACCAGTAAGCAAATTGTACAAAAAACCAAAAATTATACCTTATCCTATAGCATTTTTGAAAGATGTAAGGTATGAACAAACAATATAATGCTTCCATTATTGCTTCCAAATCTTAAAAAATTTCTGCTGGATGGTCGTATTTCCTTAATACTCGTAAAATGAACATTTATAATCCGCAAAACACTAATTGTTGCAGGTGTATCATCATAATCGGCTGACATTGCATAGCCTGATTAACTTTTTAACCAGTATTTTTGGAGTACTAAATGTCATTTTGTGGTATTAAAAGCCATACTCAGCTTCCCGATAATAAAATAAAGGAGATTTACAAATAAAAGTAACACAAATTTTTACTAAATATGATCCAAAACATTAAAAACGCTTTTTTGCTTTATGTGTTCTTCTCTTCATCCCCAATACTCAGGAGTAAACCCTACTCATGCATAGATTTTTTTATAGATATATAATTATGTGCCTTTTTTTGTTTATGAGAAAAGTTTCTGTCAATTTGACCACTCAAAGGACAGTGTTATCCTTTCACCCTTGATTGATCAACGGCAATTGCCCCATCTGTCGGTATTGATTGTGCGTGGTGAGCGTCTTGACAAGAAGGTTAGCTGTTATCTTCCCTTCCTCGCAAAAGCTCTGAGAGTGACTATATACTCTTTACAAGCTTTTCAAGTCTGTTGTTCGAAGTCGCTGATAAACTGTGGGTCTTGGTGCGCAAATTGTTGAACATAATATTGGTGTGGTTAGAAGGTATGTCATATCTCTGACCAGGAGGTGTAATAACCAATAATTTACATATGTATATGCATGCAGTAATTATTTTATTACCTAATGTTTAAGTCTATAAAGTTCTTTGTTTTTTTGATTTTTTAAAGGTGGACAATTTTCATATTATAAACTTTTAAAATATGGTTTCTACTTATATATGTATGTAGATAAATTTTAAAATTAATTTTTTTTTTCAAAAAATTAATTCACATATTTCTGCTCCTTCTAGATTTTATTTACAATAAATAATAATGTTTTCTTTTTATACAAGTCATGCAAGATAAATTTTACAAATTGCCTAACACTCAAACTAACATCACATGTTATCTCTATTTGTAAAACTTGTATACATATATGAGAGAATGTTAAAAGTAATCATTGAAAATCTACATCGATTCTTTTGTATTTTAACCCTTGTAGGTATGAGGATTTTTTGTCGCTAAATGGCATAACCAGGTCTGTGCAGACCTATATGGGATTTGTATGGAAATGCATAGACAGGGGTCGTAAAAGTGTGTATGAATGCATTTTATGCTAGGAAAACCACAAAATGAACATTAAAAACGCATTTTTATACATCTTAGTTATCTATTAACAGCATTTTGTTAATAATATTAATAAAATATTATAATAATATGTCATAATAATAATATGTCATAATAAGACTCACCGCGAGTCAGCTATGTACACGAGGTCTACCAGTGGCCGGCGGAACTGTGAACCAAATTTTACCGTCCTTTGACTTGTACGATGCAGTTGACTTCGACGAACTTGACAAACTTTGTTTGTTTGCAGATAGCTGTAGGCCCGCGCATAGATGACCGTCCAGTCCATACCGCATCCTCTGCCAAAACACCATCGTGCTTGCTGTGTTTTAGATTGATAAAAAAACAGCGAAACGCACATTTTTATTGCATGCATTGCAAAAATCCGGTATGCCAACAACTCCCAAATGCAAGTTACTTCTGCATTAAATGCCGTGTATAAAATTCCTTTATATACATATTATTAATAAAATCCTGTTAATAGATAACTAAGATGTATAAAAATGCATTTTTATTGTCCATTTTGTGGTTTTGCTAGCATAAAATGCATTTAAACACACTTTTAACACATCTGTCTATGCATTTCCATACAAATTACATGTAGGTCTGCACAGACCTGCTTATGCTGTTTATGACTAAAAATTTGTAAACCCGGATCAACCCGAACCCGGATCCACAATAGCTCTGATTTTTCGCTCATTGTGTTTAGAGACAGTTGCTCCAGGAAGTCATGGAAGGATATGTCTCTAACATGAAAAGCAAAAAAGTTATACAGACTTTTATATGCAAAAAGTCTGCACAGACCTGGATATACCTACTAGGGTTAAATACCTGACAAATTACAAAGAATTTGTAATTCTCTAGATTCACCATCGTATACCTAAAGATGTATAAAGTGCTAGACTTAAAAAAACAGAAAATTTTCTATAGTCATCATAAATATAATACATACTCGTATTACAAGTATGTACCTATGTACCTATGTATGTGAGTACTCTCAAATGTGAATAATAAAAACTGAAGACTTCATTTGGGAAATAAATATTTGAAAGTGCTTAAACAAGAATGAACTTTAGCAATTTATTATGAAAATATGATGATTTATATCACAATTCAGCATAACTAATCAAAATGATAAGAGATATATTGATAAATATTGAAAAGGAAGTTTCAAGAACATAGTAAGTATAACAGGAAACACATATGAATACAGATACATGTAAAAAGTAAAATGCAGTGTTCTAAAGAAGTGTGGTTTTAAAGAAATAAAATTGAAATTGATTCTATTGAATTTTTTTATTTCAGTTTCTTATTACCTTGCATCATATGGATATTTTACATAAAAAACGATAATTTTCAACTACTGAATTTTACTCTTGCTTTAGATTTTTTAATATGTTCTCTTTGGTTGAGGACTATCATTTTGATTCTTGCAGCATACCTTCTTATGCTGTATTTATGATTCAGTTCTGTGCGAAAGTATGTCTGTATTGGTTTTAAAAAAATACAGTTCTTAAGAATTTACACTTTTTCGAAGAAATATTTTACCGCCATTTCTCAATAAGCAGTATTAAATAAAGTTCATGATTTCCAATTTCAATATGAAGCAATTTAATAACATTTTGTTATCCTACTCAAATTTTCAACGGGTTAATTATTTTTTAATTAAATATTTTTAACCACTACCGATATGATGTTGATATTGTGGTTTTTACTGCCATCGATTTTTCATTATAAATTTATAAAACATTTAATAAAATGGTGAAATATGTTGAAACAATATGCCGGTATGTTTCCAATATCACGAGCTATTAAAATATAATAAAATAATATATTAATTAATAATGATAATTTAAAATATTCTATGGTGTTAAATGAAAGCATGTAGTTGTTTTACATTTTGCTTTGAATTTTAAATCAAATGAGCTTGAAACTATGGTTTGCATTTTTTTCTATCATTAAAATATTTTGACATGTTATCTGTTATATAAAAGTGTTTTTCAATTAAATTTGTACATTAGTTAATGGAAATTATTTACCAATTAAAGGCCTAGTTATTAAAAGTGAAAAATTATTTTATTTACCTACATTAAAATATTAATTGGCTATTACAACCCTTTTCAGTGTTGCGGCCTAGCTTCTCACAGCAATTGTGAGCGTCATTTTGACTCCATAAGTAATGGGACCAAGATATTTAACGTCGTGTCGTAATAGCTCCGAGCTTGTGGTAGGAAACTGATTCTTATTTTTGTCTTTTAGATATCAGAAATAGGATCTAAACCCGTCAACTGATATAAAAAAATGTGGACTGCTTTACGATTTTGAGGGTATTCTTTGCTTCGTACAAGTATGTTTCGCAAATTTAGTATATGTTCTACAGAAGCAATAATTTAATATATAAAAAAATTTAACTTCATAACTATTACAACAAACAACTTATACGCAGCATAAATTTAGTAAATTAAAGCATATTTTTATATATATATTTTATTTTGTTTTATTAAATTGTTTGTCTTTCGTTAAAAAAAAAATGAATAGCTTTCATTAGCAGTTAAAAAAATATACGCAATAAAAATAATGGGGTTAATTCTTAATTCGCATTAATTATAAAAAAGTGTAATTGACAATTAGTTAATAAGATAGCCAGTCATTTAATAAAAGCATTTAAATATCAGTAATTTAACTAATTAAATAAATTATTTGATACGTTTAACCTAAATAAAATAGAATAAACTGTGTTATGTATGTTATGTTATATTCCCAGTCAGCATATTTATATTTAAAGACAAGTTTTTGCATCACTGTATAGTATTCATTTATTTTAACTGAACTGCATGGCAGATTATATCAGTAAATGAAAGCAAAGAATTCGTAGTTACAATTCTATAGTTACAATTTCTGTGTACTTGGTAAAGAAGCATTCTTGTTGAACTCAGTAGATAATGAATGTAGTAAGAGCCTTAAAATTGCTCAAAATGAAGAACTCACCAGGTACTCTTGTGTTTAACTTTAAATTGTAGACGAAGTCTTTAAAGTATTTCGACTAATAAATTGAGATAAAAGTAATTTACATGTTATTAAGCGTACTAAAAAAGGACTTACTAATTCATGTTTTATTTCCGAATTAATAGCAAACGCAACGTTTCTTTAATAAGATTATCTATTGCCTCTGTATATTATGTATCCAGGTAATGTTACTTAGTTTATGTTTATTAGTGAGAAAAGTTCTCTTTTAAAATATGTAATTTTACTAATTTTTCTTCAATAAACGATGTAATTTAACTGCTTCATATAAGTTTTTTATCCTGATATGATGTACATAAAAAGTCGTTCGGCAAATAAAAAAGAAGCTGCTATTTGAACCATTTGCAGATTTACCTGATATTCTATAATTCAGTTGTTGTTATGTTTTTTTTTTTTTCTTTTGCTAAAGTTTAATTTCCAAGTTTTTCAAAGTGTTTCAAAATGAAAAGTCATTTGGGCTACTTGCATACGTTTTTACTTTTCGTGATCGATAAAAAAATAAATAAATAAAATGAACACAAGTTTTTCTTTTTTATTATTGACTTATTTATTACTTGTCAACTGGAAGGTGGATACAGAACTGCCACTAAAATTTTTCTTAATTTAATATGTTAACACTAATTATTGACAATTGCTGCATTAGCTTAATTTTGATTTGCAGAAATTAATAAAATTTTGTTAAAGCGAAATTGCTAGTTTTGCAGATTTAAAGTTCATTGTTCTAGACAACTTTTCATTATTTTTTTATATAGCCGGAAATATGAGGAAATTGGATATTCTTTATTTTATAAAGTTCATTCGCTTTTCTTTTTAATAACTTTGCTTATGCAGCAATTATTCAATTTATTTATTATTACTAATTTTATACAGAAATTCGTCAATATCATCAAGATTTTTGGGTTTCATATATGTAACTTACGTGACTGCCGTTTGACAGTTTATTAAGCAAAAGCAACAAAATATTTTATTGATAGGGTTGTTAACGTGAAATAAATAACAAAGAAAATCCAAACTAATTGGTGTTGACGTTGCTGACCAAGTGACTGGAAAATATAGCACCATATCGTAGAGAGTGCTTAGTAAAATTTAAAGCTTATTTTCTATACGATATAAATGTTATGTTAAATAAAAACAAAAAATATTTTTCGCCATATAGGCAAATACATTTAATATACATAATATATGAAAAAAATATGGGGATAAGCATGGAAAAAGTCTCCTGACGAGTCTCTTAAGCAGAGACGAAATGGCCATAGAGACATGCTTATCCTCAAAGCAATACATTTCATATATTATGTATATTGTTATGTTAAATATTTTCTCCCTACGAGACGACAATTTGCTTTTCTTTTTAGTGATCGTCATCAGATCTAAAATTTTACTAAATACTTTCCACATTACGATATTTACCTCACGGCATGCACTAATTTTTTCTTCGTCACTTGATTAACTTTTTCAATTTTTAAAATAATTTTATTTAATTGTTTTAGTTTTTTACATTCAACTTACCTCAAATTTTTGAAACCCAAGTTTAATATCGTATGCATCCAATTGTTCACTATGGCGCCTTCTATGACGAACACCATCGGTAGATGAACAGCCATTTGTGCCGCCATTTGCTGATGCTACCTGAGTGGATACCGATGTTTCCTTTGTGCCATTATGATTTGTATTAGTAACATAAAGAGGCCTTTCGAAGCCATGCCACTACTACTACCACGATCACGTTGATTTTTGCAAAACTGTTTGTCTAAAACGTGTACCACAAGCAATGGCTGATATTTTACTGGCATAATAATACATAGCCATGTGTCACGTTTTGGTAAAAATGCGCGCACTTTTATGATACATTTGGATGTTAAAAACTAGTTAAGTTTTGATTTAACTGCCAAAAGAACGAAAAATTGTATACAAACAAGCATTTGTACACACAATTACAAATCAAATTGAAAATGAATAGCCAAATGAAACAAATCTACTTTAAATGTTAATCTCTGTACTGTATTCACAATTTCGAAATTCTTAAATTGCCATTTGATGTTACGATTGAAGGAAATGAATGAATGATGGTTGAACGTTTGAATGAATAAATAGACGTGTTTGGTTTTGATGTGTATGTTGCATAAATGAAACGTTAAGTTGATTTCACTCACTATTATTTTGCCATTATTTTTTCTGTTTTTCTATCAATTTAAACCAGCAAATCTTTGGAATTATATTGAACTATAAAGTCAAACTTAATTTTTAATTAAAAACACAATCACATGGCATTAACTTTGATAATGTGTTAAACCACAAATTTTATATCTTTAATGAAGTTCATGATGAGGTGGTTAGTTTTTGTTGACAGGGGGAAGACTGCGAAAAATAAGATAAAATTGTTTACTTTTTGTTGTTACTATTATTTGAAAATTTTCGTTTTAAGACGGCACGTAATTTAGTTGATTTTACATCACTATTTCTTACAACACGTAGACGATTGTCAAATTTATGCACCACGTTTTAAAATTATGATAATGAAACGATTTTTTCCTTTTTATCTTGTCATTACTTTGGTTAAATAAACTTTAAACTTAAAGAAAAATAATTTTTTGTTTTATTTTATTTTATTTTGCACACAATTCCTCAGCTATGAGTTCTTTGAAGTTTTTGTGTAAATATTATTTTTAAACTTTTCATATTGATTTTTTCTCTTCCATTTTTTTATATAAATATTTTATTTCATATTTTTTCTTAATTTTTTGCTTTGCAGGTAAATTTATTTCAATCTCCTTAAAAAAAATTAGTTTTTTTATGTTTATTTTAAGTAAAATAAACATTAAGTTTAGTCTTCCACTTACATTTTTATTTGTTTAAATTACTTTAGTGTTAACAAATAAGCTATTTCTTCCACAAACTTTTGGTTGGAATACAAAACCTAGAAAGAAAAAGAAAATAATAATGAAATAAATCAATTTAATTAAAATTAATTACTATATATGTCGAGCACTTAATAAATTAAAAGTAATTATTTGTGATTTCAGCAATCAGTATTAATAAAACATTTTTTTGTTTTTTTTAAGATGAATTATCATACAAAATGTCGAAAACCTGTTTAAAATAACAATAATTCCATGAAACCAGCAGTAGGAAGCTTTCTATAAGTCCTTACTTAGCAGACATCTGCATATTCCATTCCAAACATATTTCTTTTACACGCTGGCTTCATGTCCAGGCCTGATAGAAAATCTTCGAAAGAAGGACAGCTTAAAGGCTTTTTAGGGAAGGAGATCTACAATAGCCTCAAACCTGGAGTTATTAAAAGGTCTCCTTACAAAGACGTTTAATAAGCCAGTCGCATTTAATTTCATTTTAATATTTTAAATAATTTAATTTTTTTTTTTTCATAGTTTAGAGAAAAATGCTTTCACCATGAGCAATCTATTGATATAGGGTATTTTTTATTGAGGTATAGAACTTTAAGTTGGCATCACTTTTTTAACTGGTGGCCATTTTGTCAGCTGTCAAGTGATTAATATTTAGTTTGGTTCGCCATTTCATCGTGAATAGGTTGACAAAAGAACAACGCTTGCAAATCGTGCAAATTTATTTCGAAAATAATGGTTCAGTTCGCGAAGTTTACCGCAAGCTCCGTCCATTTTATGGTCGACATAATCGTCCATCTTACTTACTTACTTAGCTGGCCATAACAACCCGTTAACGGGTTTCGGCCTGCTTCAGCACTAGTCTCCAGGCGCTTCTGCTTAGCGCGCGCCTTCTCCAGTTGGTCACACCAATCGATGACAGGGCTTCATCAACCTGGTCCTTCCAACGTAAACAGGGTCGTCCTCTACGCCGACGTCCAGTGACCTTCGCATCGAAAACTTTCTTCGCTGGAGCAGATTCTTCCATCCGAACAATGTGGCCGAGCCAGCGTAGCCGCTGGATGTTAATACGCTGGACAACACCTACATCGCCGAGGAGCTCATACAGCTCATGGTTGGTTCTAATGCGAAACTCATCGCCATGCCTTAGAGGACCAAAGATCTTACGAAGAACTTTTCTCTCGAACACCCCGAGGACCGCTACATCGGCACAAGACAGCGTCCATGCTTCCGCACCATAGAGAAGCACCGGGAGAATAAGCGACTTGTAGAGTGTTAATTTCGTCGCACGAGAGAGGTCTCTATTACTAAACTGCCTACCGAGACCGTAGTAGCACCTGTTGGCCAGTGCGATTCTTCGCCTGATCTCTAGACTGACATCATTTTTGCTGGTAATGGCGGTGCCAAGATAGATGAATTCCTTGACCACATCGAATGTATAGTTGCCGGCTGTAACCTGGGAGCCGATACGATCAACATCCCTACTCGTCGACAACATGTACTTCGTCTTGCTCTCATTTACCGCCGGACCCATTTTAGCAGACTCTCGTTCAATAGCATTAAAGGCTGCGGTGACATCTCGCTTGGTATGCCCAATGATGTCTATATCGTCTGCATACGCAAGGAGCTGGACACTTTTGTTAAAAATAGTGCCATTACGATGGACACCCGCCTTTCGCAAAACACTCTCCATGACGAAATTGAAGAGGTCGCAGGATAAGGGATCGCCCTGTCTGAAACCTCGCACGGTATTAAAAGGCTCGGAGAGGTCTCTTCCTACCTTGACGGAGCTGCAGGAATTGCTCAACGTCATTCTGCACAGTCTTATCAATTTTGCAGGAATACCGAGCTCAGACATTGCTGCATATACGCGATCCCTTATCGGGCTATCGAACGCTGCCTTATAGTCGACAAAGAGGTGGTGTGTGTCGACTTGACTTTCATGGGTCTTCTCCAGGATTTGGCGCAGTGTGAATATCTGGTCAATGGTGGACTTACCAGGTCTAAAGCCGCACTGATAAGGTCCAATCAGTGAGATGGCGAATGGCTTCAGTCGTTCACACAATACGCTCGTAAGAACCTTATATGCGATAGGGAGAAGGCTTATACCCCTGTAGTTGGTGCATATTGTGGGGTCTCCCTTTTTCAGGATCGGACAGAGGGCACTGAGATTCCAATCATCGGGCATACAAATCGTCCATCAGAGCAATTAATTCGGTTAACCATGGATCGTTTTCGCACTACGTTTACTCTCTGTGATAATACGCATCCGCAAAGACGTCGAACAGTGCGCACCGAAGAAACAATTGCCGCTGTAGAGCAAAGTGTTGAAGAGAACCCGAATGAATCGATTCGCCACCGTGCACAGCAATTGGAGCTTTGTCCATCAACTTTATGGAAGATTTTGAGCAAAGATCTTGGCTTGCGACCTTACAAGATCCAGCCTGTGCAAGAATTAAAGCCGCGAGACCATGCAATGCGTCGTGATTTTGGTGTATGGGCTGAAAATGAGATTGATCTCGATGCTGATTTTCATCGCAAAATTTTGTTCAGTGATGAGGCTCATTTTTTTTTTTTTTTTTTTTTTTTTTTAAGACCAATACTCAGGGGTTTTTTTTTTTTTTTTTTTTGTTTTTTTTTTTTTTTTTTTCATAGATTTTGTTTTTTTTTTTTTTGTGCCTTTTTATTTGTTGATGAAACAAGTTGCTGGTAATTTGTCCACTCAAGAGCCAGTGTTATACCTTCACCCTCAAGTGATCAAACAGCAATGGCCTCATCTGTCGGTGGATGTTTAATGTGAATGGTGAGCGTCTTCAGTAGATTAGCTGTTATCTTCCCAGAAGGTGGCGCTGTACTCCTGATCATTGGTTTCTGGTGGAATAGATTAGAAATGTCAGGGGGCGGTTTCTTGCATATGGTCTTGCTGGAGGGGGGGGAACCTCTTATTTTATTTAAATTTAATTTTTAATTTAAATTATAATTTTAGAAAACCGCAAATATTTATTTTTATAATTTTGTCCTTTGCTGGAATTGAACCTTGGTCGTGTGAGTTTCTGTGCAAGCGCTCTACCAGTATGCCACATTTTTGGTTGAATGGCTACGTCAACAAGCAAAATTGCCGCATTTGGAGTGAAGAGAATCCACATGAGACCCTTGAGACGACATTACATCCACAAAAAGTGACTGTTTGGTGTGCTCTATGGGCTGGTGGAGTCATTGGGCCATACTTCTTCCGAAATAATATTGGAGAGTCAGTTACCGTTAATGGAGACCGGTATAGAGCCATGATAACCGACTATTTTGTTCCCGAATTGGATGGCATGAATGTGGATGAGTTGTGGTTCCAACAGGACGGCGCTACATGCCACACTGCGCACGTCACAATCGATTTATTAAAGGAAACATTCGATGAGCGCATAATTTCGCGGAATGGACCTGTCAATTGGCCACCAAGATCGTGTGATTTGACACCATTGGATTTTTTCTTTGAGGATATGTGAAGTCGCTCGTCTACGCCAACAAACCAGAAACGTTAGGGGACTTGGAAGCCAACACTCGTGGCGTTACTGCCAACATACGGCCCCATATGCTCGAAAAAGTGGTTTAAAATTGGACCTGTAGAATTGGCTTTATTCGAGCTAGCCGTGGCGGCCACATGCCCGTAGTCATATTTAAACGTTAATGGCATAAAATTATCCTTCCAATAAAGTCAAACTGATGGACATTAAAACGATTTTCTTGTGTTTTATTTCAATTCGAAGTTCTATACCTCTAAAAAAAACACCTATATATACCAATGAAGGCCATCTAATTTATGAAGAAGTATTGCTATCACATATTTGCCTTTCCTATTAACTCTGTTTAAATATATTTGAACTTGTTGTGGAAGAATATTTGGCAAAAAAAAAATATTACAAATTATTATTTTCCATATAAATTTTGGTAAATATTAATATTTCCTGTAGTATACAAAATGTGACAGAATAGGGAGAGATCTTGGTGGTGTCAATCTTTTATTAGAAGATAATATTCCTGCCGTCAATGATATTGAATTTATTGCAGTTTGTGTTAAAATAAATCATATAAGATTTTCTTAAATTGCTTTTAAATACCACCAATTTCGAGTTTATGGATATATGAGTTACATTCAATGGCTACTGAATGCATTGTGAAAATCGTAACTAAGTTATTATCATTGATTTGGATTGGATTTTAAATTGCGATTTTAATCTTCCTTACATATCATCGCATACCTTTTTTAAGAGCCTATCTACTGTATAAAAATTAAATCAATATTTTAAGCTACATTTATACATCACTTGGTTCAATAAACCACTTTAAAAGCTGTCTGTTCTGGAAAAAAATGCATTGCTAAGAACACACCCTTCATCTTCTTGGTTACAACCAACAAAGGAGTTGCTTTTGCTGAAACTAAAGTAGAGTGTACATAGGCCGTAGTTCTTTTGGAATACATATTGAAGGGTACTGACGAGACTTGAAGACAAATATAATATATTAAATATGTTAAATTTATTTCAGATTGTTTGCAGACTTCAACCAAAGCGAAGACAAAATTTTATCGTTCTCTAATATGTCGATCGCCGTAGGTTTTGAGCCAATATGTTGATCATTTATATATCGGTTTGCACTCTAAATGAAAGTCTCTGCTAGACCACTGTCACACTTTTATCTATATGTTACTTTATTTGTATGTTTTCATCAAAATTTTAAACGCGGTACATACAATTAATTTTAATTTTACATGTAAATAATAATTTGAATGGTAAAACTTAATATTATAGAGCTCACTGAAATATTTTAACATATTAAATAAAAAATAAACACCTACGGGCACACAGCTACGTATAAAAACGTTAGAGTTAAAAAAAAATTACAATTTGGTAGAATTTATAAAACTGAAATTAAGTTTTAATATAATATGTATATTATATTAAATATTGTTTTATTTGTAGTTCAATATAATAACCACGTGAGAAATAGAATTTGTTTGACATCCGTTTCAATTCAAAATTCTTAAAATATGCTTTGTAATAATACGACAAGAGAACACGTGTGTTTTTTTCAAAATTAACCAAATCTTAATTGAGCCTATTATGGAAATCAAAGAAGTTGTCTTGAAGGCTATTAAGCAAATGATTAAACACAAATATCAAGATCATATCACATTTTGAATTATAGCAGCTTGAAATGTCATTCGAACTAATTTTCTTTTATTTCGGTTTACAGAAGGTGGGCCAATTGATTAAATCATATAAAAATTTCGTATAACTCTCCTGAATAGGAATTAAATTTAAAAGATTTATTTTTTATGAAAGGGCTGATCACTAAGTAGGTGACTTTTCGAATTTCCCTAGCAGTTATAAAAAATGCAACACAGCTCCCATCAAGTACCACGTGGTAGTAATCTACTATCAAATTTCGAGCAAGTTTCGTCATTTACTTAGCTTTTAACATCTGCTTGTTCATAACATACAATCTCATGTATTTTTAAAAATGGAAAAAAGTGAGTTTTGAGTGCTCATTAAGCATTATTTTTTGCGAAAAAAAAAATTTAAAAACTAAGGAAAAGCTTTATTAATACCATGGGGACTCCACATTCGATTTAAGTGGTAAAAAAATGGTTTACTGCCTTTCGTTGTGGTCACACAAGTAAAAATGACGCTGAACATTCTGGACGGCCAATTAAGGTCAATACAGCCGAAAATGTCGGAATAATCCACGATATGAGTTTGTTGATGCCGTAGGCATTTTATATCGTAGTGTGGTTTGGATTTTAAATGATTAGCTGGGTTTAAGAAAGCTGTCTGCAAGATGAATGCCGAGTGTGCTCTCAATTGAACATAAACGTAATCGTGTGATAATTTCAAAAGATTGTTTGGAGTTGTTTTGCGGCGTTTTGTAGCTATGGATAAAACATGAATTTATTACAACACTACGCAGACCAAGTTTTAGTCTAACCAATGGGTTACTCCGGGTGAAGCAACTCTGAAGAAAGCCAGAGTAAGGTTATCGGCCAATAAGGTTATGATTTTTGTTATGAACGCGTGAAAAAGTTCATCAGGAAAGTGGACAGGTGCAGTGTCAATGGAAAAATTACATTAATTGATCGACGAATTGGTACCTCATATGCAGTGTTTTATTCAAATTGTCACAAACTTATTGATCTTCACTCGTATATCTTTGCAACTTTTTTTCCATGCAAAATAAAATAAATGAGTGTTTAATGAGTTTGTTTATTTGTTCGGCAAATGTCTATGCCTACAAAATATTTTTAAGTACATTTATACAACCTGAGGAATAAATATGACTAATATGTACATATGTATATGTATATGTATATGTATGTATATAGTACATACATATTTAGACAATTTTATTATATATTTTTCTGTTAAGAAATTCGCTTATATTTATTTGTCATGTAAGCACATTATTTAAAAAAATATAATTTATAATTTAAGGTTCAGAAAGTGCTTATTGAAAGCACTTGATAACCAACTAAAAGGAAAAGCGCAATACATAAATAAATATTATTTTTTTTTTTTTATTTAATTAAATTTTTTTTTAAGTGAATCATGTTTTTTCTTTTTAAGAGAATTATTTCATGCGTAAATATTAAATAACAATAGTGGCGGCTTTATGTATGGCGCTATGGTACACATTTTTAAACCATCTTCTACTTATTTACATAACGCCACTTTATGCCTACAGTGTCGTATGTCAAAACACTTCAAATCTTTAGATGTTGACACAAAAATTTTGTTCTTTTCTGCAAAAAGAAGTTAAGAAATATATAGGATTTCATAATTTGTTTTAATTTTAAAGTTTATCATTCTGCCTTCGTTTAATATTAATTTTTTGGTTGAGATATATATAACATTATAGCAATAAAGAAGCGATATGATATCACTGAGCTTTAATACTCCTGTAAGTAATTTATATTCTTAAAATAAACAAAAGTGAGTAAACAAATATTTTTATTTAAACATCAATTATAACCCCAGTTACTTACGGTTCTTAGTAGGCATGGCATAGGCTTACATGTAGTAAGTATGTTACCAAAACTTGCAAAGAAAAGTGTTTTTTACGCTGTTTAGGCATATTAAATAATGATTACCATAACAAAAAAGTAATAATAACATGAGAGAAAAAAATAAAATAAAAAAATGTCAAAATAATAGCAGCAATACAGGGATAACCCAGCAATATAATAAAAACTTATTTCGATAGGACAGGAAGTAGATTAACTAATGCATGGAAACTAATACAAGTGGCGCCATGGTAAGATTTATTAAGGATAGGCTGTCTTGGTTACATATAAATTATAATTTTAAAGAGGCCATATATAATATCAAATATGATTTCAACGCAAAAAAAAAAAAAAAAAAAAAAAAATTGCGAAAAAAAATATATTATCAGGTGTCACAGAAATTACATTCGAATGAAAATAAAAAATTTTTAAACGTAAAACATAACAGTTTTGTGTTTTAAAATCTCTTGCACAAATAGAAGAGAATATAAAAAATTTAGAGTAATTATTAACATTCAAATATAATCTTTACTTAATATGTGGCTGTTTTGTAACAAAAATTTGTTCTCCTGGTATTTAATGTTTTTGAAAATTATTACAATATGTCGTGCTTTATATTGACGGTATTTATAGCTTAATACAATATAAAGAAACTTGAATCTAAATAATACTACTTCAGATTAAATTGTTTTATATTGTTACCAATGACACTTATGTATGGTGTAGTGTATCTATCAATAATACAATATATCAACATACAAAATCATTTAAACATTTCACTCTTTCAAATAAATCGTTAGATTAAGTCAGGTCAGTATGTGGTGGTTTATTTTACGATAGGTGGTAGCAACCGTAATCATCTCAAAAATCATTTAAGTACACCAAACGAAATGCTTCTTTGCTGGTAAAAGCTAAACAATTAAAAATGTTTCCTCCTCTTTTTTGAGATTTCAAAAATAGGTTGCTTAGTTAAAAAATTTAAAACCACTTCTTCATTAATTACCAAAAAAATATTCATTGCAATTAACTTTGATCTAATTAAAGCGTTTTCTGATTAAAACCACTTTATTTTATCCGTTTTTTATTTGTTTCTTTAATGTTTGTTTAAAGCCCAATTGTTTAACAGATATTTCATGAAGACCATTAAAAAATAGCATTTTAATATTTTCTATATTTATTATTATTTAATTTATTTGAGCTTAAGGTCGAATAAATATTTAAAATAAATATTTAACTGTTAATTTCCCAATACATACATCCAACAGTCTATCCATGACTATGTCTGCTATAACAGGAGATGCTGGAGATCCCATTGGAAGACCCTCCTAGTATTCCTATTGACCTAGCGTTGAGTACTATAGAGGAAAAATGGGATTTAATAACACGAAAATTAAGAGACCATTATTTTTCCGTATTTTAAAGTTCTGCATTGAGGACAATAGATATTTCCAGTATGACGGAAACATATATTTACAACAGGAGGGAAAAACTCTCCTGACGAGGCTCTTAAGCAGAGCCGAAATGGCCATAGAGACATGCTTATCCCCAAAGCAATACATTTCATATATTATGTATATTAAATGTATTTGCCTATATGGTGAAAAATGTTTTTTGTTTTTATTATTTTTGTAAATACACAAATATCGTTCCTACTTGTTATTATTTTTATTAATGTTGTTTGTTGGTTAATTATTAAGTATATTAATTTTTTAAATGTTCATTATGTTTTTATTTGAAAATATGTATGACATAATTTTTTATGTATTTTTTTTATAATTTTGTTATTGTTTTGTCACATACAAATATATATATATATATGCTACGCAAGGAAGTAGCGAAATATCGTAAAATAAATAATAGAAATATTTATTCGACCTTAAGCTCAAATAAATTAAATAATAATAAAATTAATAAAAAGGTCAAGGAAAATAATACACATATATTTTCTATATTTATGAAAACATTTCAAAGCTACTCCAAAAATGTTAAAAACATTGCGAACAAATTCTGTGAAACACCTCGGCTATTAATACGGCATTGGATATTGAACGAATTTTTTATCTACATTGTTTACAAAATTTATGAAATTTCACTCGATATCGAATGCCGTAATTTGCCTCTGACTAACAATTTAATTTCTTTTTATTTTTAAATTACAATACAATTGCCGAATTCACAAGACCACTGTCATCCATTGTATAGATGAAGGATAAAATGTTTATCTTCCGCTTCTTGTTTAATAACTTCCTTATTATCCAATTTCGATTATATAACAAAAGGGTAGTGGGGCTAACAGTTGGTAAAAAACAACTTAATTTCGCTTACTTGACTCATATCACATTTGAAAATATACCCCTAATTAAGTGCTTGAAAGGCGTACAACATAACTTGTTTTTTATTTTATTTTTTAGATTCAAAAGCTGTAAAAATTTTTCAAACTGTATGTCTTGATTTATGTGGGTACATCAAATATTTATTTTTATAAAATTACATGCATACTCTTAGCAAAAGTAAAGTGTTGCAGGTTGGTCTAATAACACATATTTTCGTTTCATACTCACCCTATTACTTCTGGCATATTTACCATATTAAATATTTAAAGTTGGGATATATGCGGCATGGATTTTTGGCATTTATTGTTTATTTACAGTCAACTACCTTCTGCGCTTGTAAATACTTGAACAAGCATACAAACAATCAAGTACTTATTACTAACACATCGAATCTATTTTTTTTTATAAAAAAAAGATATGATAACGATAATCATAATCATAAACATAATCATATTTCAAATAAATTTCTTTTCTCTTTGTTTTCACAAATAAACACAAAAGCAAAAAAATAATGACTGCGTATGTTCTAAAAAATAAATAAAAAAAATCCCTAAAGGAATTTCTTTTGAGGTACTTAAGAAGAAAAGGCCTGAAAAAGAAGAAAAATTTGTTTTTTTTTTCACATAAACCATAAAATATGAGACGTCGTTAAGTTGTAAAGCCGAAGAAAATTCACAACGGCTCTTATTTGTAATCAATGACCCGTATCCATATATGTATGTACAAAACATACTTTTGAACACGTTTTAACACAGGCTGCCTCAACATGTTGCAATATATGTAATAATGTACGAATTGCCTTTATCGATATACTCGTATAAGATGAAAATGATGAATTGAAAGTGAAATGAATGTAATATGATGGCTTTGATAAATAAATTCATAAATTTTATTTTGGGATTTAAGATGATTTTCTTGTTGTATCATTAATATTTATTGCAATTTTATACGAAACCATTAACAGCGGATATAGGTATTAAATTGGTACTTTCACTAATAATGGTTATTCTATTGCAAAAATTATAACAAATTGTTAAGGCCTAAGGAACGTTTTCATGTGCTACTCATTATTGCATATTTGTCATGTTCCATTGTATATTTCGCTTAATTTGATTTCTTGTACAGCCTTAAATTCAAGATTTTCAGGTATGTTTTTAATATGTTTTTAAAGACAAGCTGTCAAAATTAAAGTTTTTTCTCAAATATTAAAATAAAATTTGTTTTTAAAAAATTACTCTTTTTAAATTTGTTCTTTATTACTATGTATATAAAACGGATGTTTCTTATTTGCTGGCGAACCATTTATATTGATAACAGTGTTGATATTTCTGTTCAGTAACATAAAGATTAATAGTTTAATGGCATAAAAAAGCATTTAAACTGTAAAAATTTATTTTCGAAAAAAAAATGAACTTCTAAATATCTGAAAATAGGTTGATTGATTAACGTGGCAATTAGCATCGATTAGAATTTTACGACTCTATTTTATACCACAGCACTCGGGACCGCGGTCACAATATTTCTCATATTCAGTTTGTCTCCGTAATCAATTCACGACATCTCTATTATACATACATAATTGGCCATTACATACGTTACATACATTATTGTGTCATAGATACGGCATACCTTCTCGACATCTCTATTATATTTTGTATTCGAAAAGTACCGAAAGCGCATGACGGCAGTGCAACGGAGAGCAGCGCTCTGCATAGCGTGCTCCTACGGCACGGTATCGGAGCCGGCTATCTTGGTGGTCGCCGGGGTCATACCCATCGATCTCCTCGCCAGGGAGCGACAATTCGTCCACCAACACAAGGGCGAAATTGGAAGAGAAGGCGCACAATCTGTGGTAAGGTCTCAGTCCCTCCGTGACTGGCAGTTACGGTGGGATACTGAGACACACGGAAGGTGGACTTACGCCCTTGTCCCTCAAGTGGACGCTTGGCTAAATCGTCAGCACGGTGAGGTAGATTACTACCTCACGCAGTTGCTGACGGGCCATGGGCACTTTCGTTCTTTCCTGTTTAAAATAGGAAAGGCTGTGAGTCCCACATGCGTCTACTGTGGAGCACAATCCGACTCCGCTTTCCACACTTTTTTTGAGTGTGAGAAGTGGATGTTGGAGAGGCGTGCACTGGAGAGGGATCTTGGAATCTTGACTCCCAACACCATCACGGGAGTCATGTTAGGAAACCTTGCTGCATGGAGAAGGATCGCCTTTTTTGCGAGGGGGATCCTTTGTCGGAAGGAGAGAGACCTTGCAAGGTCGGTGGCACCGTAGGGTCCAAATATATATAAGGCTCCATCCTGAAATAATGTCATAAATTGACGGTCCCAGGATGGAGCCGTGTGATATAGAGAGGGGTTTTAACCGGTAGGCATGCAATAACTGCGTGGAGTCCGGCACGACGGGTGGCAAAAGCCACCTAAGTGAGTAAATGCATTTCTTCTCTCACAAAAAAAAAAAAAAATTATATTTTGTATAAACTAGAAAACTAAAATAACACAACTTCGTCTAAGGAGGGCCGCGTAAATGCAAAAAAAGTGATCTCCTTCTTCTCCGTATTACCAGAACTGGGACAGTTGTCTTGGTATTGAATAGCCATCCAGTGAGTATAGTTTCCAATCGACCAATCGACTGTCCGGTAAATAAAGTCACCAATGTGGACTTGACTTCCTACTATGCCACAAGACGTACGTCTTATATTAAAACTGGCTAAGTTCTTCAGAAGTCAGTTATATAGTAACTGTAACTTTATACAGACTCTATTGAAGATAATTAAGGAGGCAAGATGCTAAGTCTTCGAAACAAAAACCTATCGAAGCAGTTCATTTTCATTAAATCATTATTATCAAAGTGAGAAGGTTGACTAGTCAAGAGGTGATAATGTACAATACGAGGACAAAGAAAGCCTTCTTCCTTCCACGCAAATGCAAATACGACTTCTGACATCCCTAAATGCCAGCAGCGAATAATTTTTTCCAGTAGCAAAGATCTCTGCCTGTAAAACACCAGAATTTTGGGGAAGAATGTAGAAAAGGTTCAAACTACTCTCGACAGAATAAGCACCAGATCCAATGCAACAGTCCATCTTGAAACATATACAGAACCTGATGTCCAAATCCTGTAGAAGGTTGCCAATATTCCATTCCGATTTGATAATAATTTGCAACTCGAAATGTTTATCGAACTTAAGTCTGTGAGTAGAGTAATCAGTAGTTCAGTCAGAATTGCTTGAAAGAGCCCTAGAGTGAACATAAGCTCTAGTTGTCCATAGTCCGAAAAATTATACTAAAACCCTTCTACAAGCCGCCATTGTAAGGATAAACATGTCGATCGAGAGTTAATGCGGCATCATTTTAAAGTCATCTATGGAGGAGTTACGCATTAATCTCGTGGCATTAATATAAAGGGATATAATGATTGCTACATTATTCTTAACAGGCAACTAAACCACCGAACCATTTTTAAGCATACGTATTATTATAGACTAATATTATTAGATCTAAAGCCACAATATTTACCGAGCATTCTTCTTCTAAAAGGATAATAAACCGCCGTGTTCTCTCTGACATGATTAAGTTACAACCTCCACTTCAAATCCCCAATCATGCTCAGACCCAGCAGAAAATAGTGCTTATCAATAAGTAACGGAGAAATTGTGAATGAAATGAGCCTCTCAAATGCAATAGATTTGGAACCAGTAAGCAAACATATACTTAGTATAAAAAAATAAAAATAATATCTTACCCTTTAATATTTTTGGAAGTTTTAAACAATATAATGCTTCCATTATTGAATACAATTTTATTTAATGCTTCCACATTTTAAAAATCTTCTGCTTTAGGTACTAATATAGAAAACGAAATACCTGTTCACAAATGTCATGCAGTAAACTAAGCTTCCTAGTAAGCTCAATCTAGCTTCGATTGGTACCCAGGCCGCAACCTAAAGCCCAGCTAATTGAAATAGTTCTTCATATCGCTAAACACGAATGGAGACATTTCCGAAGTGAGAATCAATACGTCATCTGTCACTTAAATGACATCAAAAATCTTTAGAACGGTAAGAGCAAAAGTTATTGAAGTTTGTCTAAATTCCTTTATACTCAATAAATATCAATTGGACAAGTGAGCTTGCATTAAATTATAGATGTAATTTCTTTTGTCTTTTAGTTTTTATTTTCATTGCATTGGCTTATTTTAAAGGAAATTTTCTCAGCTTTCTATATCTGTCCTCATTTATAGAAAATTATTTACCCAAATAATGGTTTTGGAGGTTTATGTCAAAATAATAATAGTTTTAGGTTTTTAACAGTTTGCAAGCTCAAAAGGAATTTAACTTCTGATGTATTAGCTTGCTATGAAGACCTACCGAGAAGGAGGAAATATGCTAATACGATTTGAATATTTTCTTAACTACTTAAGGCGGAACTAAAATAAATACTTATAGCTATCTCTTACACATAAGCAGTTTGTAATAAATTATGTAGCCTTCTCTGCTACTTTACGAGCAAGCAGTTTGTAGTAAAGGGACTGTTTTCAAGTGAGAACTCGACACACCAAAGTTATTGCTTCGTAATTTAGCTGTCTTTCCTTACAAAAGTGCTTAAAAGTAGGCTTCAATTATTGCTATGGATCTATGCTATATATCAATATTAAGATATCTAAATTCGTTTACTTTTTTGAATTTCGTATTATTCAGACTTAGAGGTGATTTTTTTATACGTTCTTGCGATTGTACTGAGTTTTGGAGCTATAGTATATTATTCTGGACTAGTTTTTTAAGCATTTGGTTTAGTTTGTGCTAAATGTGTTGTTCTGACGAAACAAAAACTAAATGTGTTGTGTTTAAAGTTATGTGTCCTCAATAAAGAAAAAAAACATTAATGTAACAACACTAAAGGCGGAAGTACATAACAAGCGTTCTGAGCGCCATGCGTTGCAAGCTTATGTCAAAAAAAGTTAAAACAGTGCATTTTCATAAAGCAAGTTACAAGCAAAGTATGCAACACTGTTAACGCGAGAAAGTTGACCAACTTTTAACTTTTGCAAGCGTTGACATGAATGAAAGAAAAAAAAATGAAATCACTAATACATATAAGAAACATGTTCACGTTTTTATGTAGAAAAAATAAGACTTGTTCAAAAATATAAAAGAATTAGTTGTGGTTTTATGATTGGCTTGTGAGAAAAACATTTTGTTTAAAAAAATAACATTTTTGTAAAAAATACATTAAACTTACTAATAATACATATTTAAGTGGCGCCTTAAAAGCATGAAAAGTCTTAAAGCTTAAAACGCTCTCAGCAGCTAATGCTTGTTATGTATTTCTACCTTAACTCTTTTATCACTACCACAATAAATTTACGCAAAATATAATTAGAAATAAAAAGAATGCGAACGTTGAAAATCTTTGTGCTAAAAACAATAGTATTGAGAGAAAAAATTTTTGCATTCTCAAGTAAAGGTCTTGAGTCAACTTTTCAATTTACAACTGTGAGCATTGTGTGCAATGAGGTATTAAAAGTAAAAGAGTACAAGACACCTCTCTGTCTTAAATTATTATAATATGGGACCGTATAAGTTCAACATCTAGGCTTTAATTTAAAGAATTATTATTTCGAGAAGATGTAGTATGTTAAAAAAAAGTCAGCAGTAGGACAGGATGGAGAAAAAATTCGAAATAATCAAAAAAAAAAAAAATAAATTAGTCTTGAATGTGAACAAAATCAATTTGGTGAGGTTTTAACCGCATCAAATTTTTCTGTTTATCCCTTACACCGTCTCATGGTCCTTCGAACCGGATTAAATATTTTAAACAGATTTTTAAAATTGTTTTTATAAAATAAAATTTTGTGTTATTGAATTAAATTTTGTAATTTGTTTTCTACATCATAAAACATGTACAGTTTAAATATTTGTGTACAACATTCATTTCAAAAGGAACAACAAAAACATGTTATTTCCTTTTTTTTTAAAATAGGCAACAGATTATAAGAAATAAAAAAAAAATAAAAAAATAAAAACACTACAAGCAACAGGAAAACATATCTGTCGCCTGCCATCCAAAAGTCAAACGTTCAAAACCAAATATAAAGACCAAAATATAAATAGAGTGAGACGTCCTTGTGGCAGGAAATTTTAACATGTAAAAAAAGTGGTATAAACATGAGTAAATCTTTTATTAAAAAAAAGAATAAAAACATTTTTCAGAAAAACAAACCAATAGGCAACAACAGTATGAAAATAAAGAGAAAGTTTACAAGTAACAGATACATAGTATATTGAACAATGATGCAGCAAATCGAATATTTGGGAAAATAATGTTTTTATTGATTTTTTTTTCTACGAAAATATTAAATTTTTCAATATACTTAAAAGGTATTTTATGGTTGTAATACAGACATGCACATTTTTTGATTTTCCATTATCAAAAGGTGTGAAATGGCTATAAATTTAAATGAAAATTTGTTTTCTTTTTCCTTTAAAAGGAAAACATAATTTCAAAATTGATTGTAAATATGTTGCTTAGTAAGATATTTATATAAGAAGTTTCTAAAGAATTAACAAAAAAATCCTAGTACTGGTGATTACAGAAGAAAGCTTTTGTAATTTTATTTGTTTTTTTTTCCTTTTTTATTTTATCTATTAAAAATAGTACAAAGTAGAATACATTTTTAAAATGGCTAATATTTTCTCAATATTTCAATAAACTGAAGAAACCGCCCCCTGAAATTCCATTTTATTCCAAATTTGTCATGCCGAATGCTCTAGAAAACAGCGCCACCTACTGGAAAGACAACAAGATAACAGTTACCTACTTAACGAAGATGCTGACCACTTCATAATCAACATCAAACGACAGATAGGAAAGTACAGTACAGTATCAGTACAAAGGTTTAAAAATGCCCTTTAACTGATAAAAATGGCAGCAACTTGTCTTTTTCGTAAGGCGCTTAATAAAAAAAAAATCTTTATTCTATAAAAATTCCAACAAAATGCACAGCATGTATTGGGGGCATACCACCCCTGAGTATTGGTCTCAGTAAAAAAAAATTATTGCATCAAATTAAATTATTTTAGTAAAAAAAATGCACTAAATCTCAAACAAATTGTTCATTCACTCAAAATGCGTATTTCAGCACTCAGCTATAACAAAATTCATCTCGGTTTCAAGTTTTTTTTATAAAAGACATGCAAACCTATCCTATGTACTTATGTATATTGTACAGACTTTAGCAAAGCATTCGTTCAATGCAATAAAGTAGTTAAAAATCAAAAATCTTTGTAAGTCGAAAATTACGTTTTTGTTTTTTATTAATTCCATACACATTGCTGACTTAACATCCCGTAAAAAGTGTTTTAAAATTTGCGTCGTCATTAAATGCCCTAATTACATCAAAACTACTTTTTTCCACTATTTTTCCTTTAAAAAAAAGTACATTACATTGCACAGCATTAATTGGGGGGTATTTATATTGGTCTCAATAAAAAAAATTGTTTTTTAATAAATAAAATAACCGCACAAACTAAATAACAGACTCCCCTTCTAATGCATTTAGAAAAATATATCCTTTTGTGAGATTTACATGTTGATGGCATTATTGGATGTCATTCCTATAAAAATAATTCAAACATGTATGGCAGTTGAATGAACTAAAATTTTTCGTTAACGTTATATTTGAATGGGCTCCGAGATTAAAGCTTCACACAAGAAATTACAGTATTTTAATTTATTTGAAGTGAGTTATATTAAAAGACAAATCAATCACAATCAATCTAATTGATCAGAAAATATCCAGTGCTATTAATTGTTTCAGTATACGGTCACTCCAAATAAAAGAGCAAAGAAGAAAAAAAAAATGTTTTGAAAGATTTCTGAAACAAAACTATTGGTCTACGTAAATATGTCTAAGTAGACAGTGAAGCATATCTCATACAAGTTTTTTTCCTCAAATACTGCATTTTCCACTAAACATATTTATTATTTTAAAAAGAATTTGTCATCAAATAACTGAGATGGCAAGAATAAATTTTCAGTTTCAAAAGTGTTGATTTAGTTTTGTTTCTTTTTTTTAATTCTTGTAAGCAATTCTTTAAAGTTGAGTCCTTGCTATCCAGTCGTGGCATTTTGTTGTATATTTTTATAGATTTTTATTTCAAATGTTATACTTTATTTTTGGTTTTGTAATCCTCTTAGCCTTTTTTAGAAAGATAAAATGCTCATGATTTTGCCCAAACGGCTGCGCATAAAAACTTTTTGTTTGCCTTTTTTTTTCAAATGATACTTTTGCCACAATAAGTATTGTTGCAATTCATTCGTAGTTTTAGTAAAAAAAAAGTATTGATTTTGGTTTGATTTATCTTTTATTTTTGTCTAGCAATGTTTTGTTGTTAACAAGAGATTTAACAGCAACTTTTTTAATATAAATTTGTGTTCTTATTTCCGGTGTAGTTAAATCTGTTGCTTGACAAGAGAAAACTAGTCACTTCAATATGGCTATATAAAACCTAAAAAGAAAATAAAAATATGTTTGCAGGATATGTATTTCAAATTATTAAAAAGATATTTATTTATCTTAAAAAGCACAACAGTTGCGAAACCATAAGCCTTTTTTATTTGATTAAAAGATTATATGTATGCAAAAATCATGAAATAAGCAAAACAGTTATGTACTCGCGCACTGCTTGCATTCTCTAAAGTTTTGAATTATTCCATAAATAGATTTAGTTAGACTAATGGTTAGCTGATCAAATCTGTAGTGCGGAGTCGAATTTAAACTGCAGGGCCCGGTATTCATGGATAAAAATTAGCACACACAACATGAGTTGTTGAAATAAAAACCAAGTTTTTTAGCTTAGTTCGCTTTAAAGTTCTGAAAGCGAGAATTTTATTATTAAACAATTAAACTTATTAATATAAATTTTTATTTTAGTTTTTTTCTCTACTTATCTTATTGGCGCACAGTCTAATAATAATGCCGCACAAATAATTTCATTTAATTTAAGTACATACATAACCTACAATCTATGAAATTTTACATATTTGTATTATGATGTTTAGAAAATATATATATGGCAAATTGATGGGGTCGATAACAATGTTTTTGTCGGTAACATGAGTGCTGCGAGTATGTATGTAAATCCTGTCTGATTTACACACGAAATTTTTCAGTTATTTGTTAATTTTATTTAAGAGGTACATATTTCCAAGAATAATAAAAAAGGAGTCAGGCTGCCAAGTACCTAAGATGACTTAGAAAGTTTTGTAAGCAAACGCTTGAGACAATAACATTCGTATGTAAATCAATAAGAAATAATTTGAAGATGACGATTTAGCAGCAAAAAAAAATTATATTATACCTCATTAAAAATTGATTGAGGTTTTGGAAAAGGCTTTACTATCAAGCTTGATAACCAAAAGTCCTTCAATTTATTTAAATGTTGTTAAATAATTTCAACTGATAATATCGTAACGAGATTTTGAAATCAGGAAAAGAAATATAGTCTTTTAACACTACAACTGAACATAAAAATCAGTTTCTTCCATTTTAGTAGGACATAAGTACACACATACAGGGTGTTTTTTTAGAGGTATAGAACTTCGAATTGAAATAAAACACAAGAAAATCGTTTTAATGTCCATCAATTTGGCTTTATTGGAAGGACAATTTTATGCCATTAATGTTTAAATATGATTTCGGGCATGTGGCCGCCGCGGCTAGCTCGAATAAAGCCAATTCTACAGGTCCAATTTTCAACCACTTTTTCGAGCATATAGGGCCGTATGTTGGCAATAACGCCACGAATGTTGGCTTCCAAGTCCCCTAACGTTTCTGGTTTGTTGGCGTAGACGAGCGACTTCACATATCCCCAAAGAAAATAATCCAATGGTGTCAGGATCTTGGTGGCCAATTGACAGGTCCATTCCGCGAAATTATGCGCTCATCGAATGTTTCCTTCAATAAATCGATTGTGAAGTGCGCTGTGTGGCATGTAGCGCCGTCTTGTTGGAACCACAACTCATCCACATTGATGCCATCCAATTCGGGAACAAAATAGTCGGTTATCATGGCTCTATACCGGTCTCCATTAACGGTAACTGACTCTCCAGCATTATTTCGGAAGAAGTATGACCCAATGACTCCACCAGCCCATAGAGCACACCAAACAGTCAGTTTTTGTGGATGTAATGGCGTCTCAAGGGTCTCATGTGGATTCTCTTCACTCCAAATGCGGCAATTTTGCTTGTTGACGTAGCCATTCAACCAAAAATGAGCCTCATCACTGAACAAAATTTTGCGATGAAAATCAGCATCGAGATCAATCTCATTTTCGGCCCATACACCAAAATCACGACGCATTGCATGGTCTCGCGGCTTTAATTCTTGCACAAATTGGATCTTGTAAGGTCGCAAGCCAAGATCTTTGCGCAAAATCTTCCAAAAAGTTGATGGACAAAGCTCCAATTGCTGTGCACGGTGGCGAATCGATTCATTCGGGTTCTCTTCAACACTTTGCTCTACAGCGGCAATTGTTTCTTCGGTGCGCACTGTTCGACGTCTCTGCGGATGCGTATTATCACATAGAGTAAACGTAGTGCAAAAACGATCCATGGTTAACCGAATTAATTGCTCTGATGGACGATTATGTCGACCATAAAATGGACGGAGCTTGCGGTAAACTTCGCGAACTGAACCATTATTTTCGAAATAAATTTGCGATTTGCAAGCGTTGTTCTTTTGTCAAACTGTTCATGATGAAATGGCAAACCAAACTAAATACTAATCACTTGACAGCTGACAAAATGGCCGCCAGTTAAAAAAGTGATGCCAACTTAAAGTTCTATACCTCAATAAAAGACACCCTTTACATAACTTTTTGTTTTCTTTTGTAAAATAATGTTCCACGCAAGTAAACAAGCGATTATATTCTTAATTAAGACTTTTAATAAAATAGATGTAAAAAAGTCGAGGTGCACGTATGTACATTGCACATATCGTCCTGCTGGAGTTTGTGTGCTCTATCCGCCATTTTATATATTTAGAGTTAATGATGCCACTTTAGGTTTTTGACACCACAATTTTTAAACTCTTCAGCCCGTTTGCGGCTATTTATCTCCGAAACTGTAAGAGATATCCGAAAACGGATTGCAGACATGAAAAATTTGGGGTCGAAAACCTTAAGTGGTATCATTAACGTGCAAAAATTAGGATATCGATTTAAAACTAGCACAGAATATCCTTGTTTAAACTAAGGGGAACATTTTAAAACACTTTACCCATTAAAAAATTTCGGTATAGGAAAATAGGGACCATTCCACATTTCTTTAGTTTCTGAACATATATCTAAGTTAGTATGTTGCTGTAAACCACACTTATTTTTCATGGCAGACTTATTTCTTTTCTAATACTCGAAGACTTACAATATATTTATGAAATTTTTAAGCAAATGTTGATATAAATAAAAAACTTTTACTTCCATTACAAATGTATACTTTTGAAAAATCAGTAATGACTACTGTGTTTTAGTTCTGTGTAAAAGTTTAAATTTAATGTGAGATTCACAATTTCAACCAAAGCAATTAAAGAAAATGTAAACATTTTATCACGGCCAAGAATTTTTTAAACACAAATCTTAATCCTATTAAAATGGGGATTATTTGAAGAAACTTATATTTTACCATGTTGATTTACATACAGGTTTTGTAACATTATTGAGCCGAACACGTACATATTTCTACTTTCATTAATTTTAAATTACATTCACTCGTATACACAAATATCCTACTTGAACATACATATTTGCAAAATGTATCAAAAGATAAAAGTTTTAACAAATATTTAATTTTCTATTTTATTTATTTTTAGTTTGGAATTTAAAAGAGGCTGAATGACTGTTTTAAGTCAATAAATTTTATTGCTTTATTTTTTGTAATTTATTTTTGTTAAAATGTTTTTAGTTTTGCTTAAAACTTGTGTAAAAACAACTTTAGAGTCGAAATCTTTTTTTGTTTTCTATTTTGCTAAAAAATAAACTTTTGTTTTGTGCTAATCTTTAAAGGAAGTTAAAACAAAATTGAATAAATCAATATAAAACACTTTACCTTTTCAAGTTTTCTCAGAAAAGGACAAAAAAAAAAAATAAATAAATAAAATATATTTTATTGTGAACAATGGCCGTTTTTGTTTTAGTGCCTAAAAATATTAAAAAATAATTAAACCAAAAACAGATGCGATACAATAAAAAAAAACGGAAATAAAATTAAATTTATTTTAAAATATTTCAAGTGTGGTTGGCTGTAAGGGTCTGTCTGTGTGAATTAATTTTTTTAATTTTTTATAAAAATTACAAAGAACTTTTGTCTGCTGCTTTTAAATTTATACTTACAGTTAAGGAGGGGTTTTTTATTCTATTTAAACTCGAATACTCAACGCAAAATATTTTTTTACGAGTAATTAAGATATTTTTTGGTAATGTTTTTGTGGTGGTAATATATGTACTTTTTTGGGTTCTTTAACTGTTATTTAAATAAAAATTAAATAATTAAAATAAAATTTTTAAATATTTATTTGTTTCTTACTTGAGATACTCATGTAAAATATTATTATATAAGATGGACATCATATTCAACGGTATATACACTAATGGACAACAGAAATTGCAATTATGATTGTGGTTTTTTCTCTTAAACAAAAAAGCATTAACTTCACTCTAAGTTTTTAAATCTCCACTCGTGATAAAACGCGATTGTTAAAAATAAAACGTTTATTCCTGGCTTTTTGACAATTTGCATCAAATCAAATATGTAACATAGTTTTGCCTGTAGAGTACAAGCAAAAATAAAGGTTTCAAAGTAAAATTGATTTTTATATGATTCTAAAGTGTTTTACAGAATTATCCATACATACTTATTCAATTCATTACAAATATTTTGGAATCCATTGATGCACGTAAATATTCTGTACCTGTAGCAGCTAAACCACAAAAACTCTTTTAGAAATAGAGCCTCAAAAACTCGTTTTCAATTAACTCCTTGACTGTTATTTTACTTCTTTTTTAATTTTTATTTTTTTATTTTTGCATATTTTTTACTTGACAGGTGACATTCTTTAGCTTTGTATTGCTCTAGTTTCAAGTTTGTTGCCCTCAGCTTTTTGTCCATGTGACGTTAATATAAGTGTATCGGTGTATATGATATTTTAGAGTTATTTAGTTAATTTAATTAACTTTCCTTACTCATGGTAAGCTATTAAGTTGCCATATCCTTGTTACAGTGTTTGTTTGGGTATGCATGAGTGGCGAAAGTGTTTTTTTAAATTACATCAAGTTAGTTTGACAGTTGTGGCTTGATTTTGCTGCCTGAGTGATGGTGGACTGTAATAAACATTCGTAAAGACAAATGGAAATTTGTTTCAATGTTTGATTTTCAAAGCTAAAAATTATTCCAGCTTCATTGTATCGAAATATTTGAAGTGTAGGACTGCGGGAGCCTTTGATAACTAGCACAGCGGTGTGGGGGGATTCGGTCCTCTCTTCCAAAATTCAGCTAACATTTACAATAATATTTATTTTAGACTCCCTATTTTTTTATACCACAATTTGCTTAATTATCTAGGGCCAAAAGAAATCTATGAACCAACAACAATCAAATAACTGAACTAACAACCTAACAAAAAAGTAAGAATAATTGATATTAAAAATTCATTTTTCTACGATTACACGGCATAAATCCTAAAATATCATCTCCAAGATAGTAAACGGGGAGACAGCCTCAAAACCCAATTCCCTTCCTTGGTTCTAGTATGGCTACAGTTACTAAAACCCCAAGTTGATCACCTTCTACATATTACACTAACTTTCCAATATCCGTAAGAAAACCCATAAAATATATTTACTCCATTCTATATTTTATCATAGTTCAAACTTAAATAACTAAACATGAGATAAATTCAAAAAAAAATCAAGTATATAATCAAAGTTTAAATTAATACTAATAAGTATATGAATAGCAATGTATGAAGCAAATAAAGATAGTTAATCAAATATAATTAAAGATTAATTAATATTAATAGTATTAATAATATTAAAATACTAAAATATGAAATAAAATATTTGTAATTTCTGTATTTTTATATCACTCAAATAATTTGATTAAATTAACGCGTTTCTTTAGGTTTAAGTGTGATTGAAATAGTCTCACAGCAATATTCATAAAAAGATATATTATACTAAATACAAAAAAAAGAAACAAAAGCTTTACAAACTTTGTTGTAATTGAAGTTAAAAATGTTTTTCTATTTGTTCTTTTTTTTGTCTTTTTTTTTTTTTTTTTTCTAAATGAGACATTCAAACAAAGAAAGAAAATAGAAAAGAGATCACAAACAAAAATATCCCGAATACTCTATAATATTTCTCTTATTGTTAAGAATTTTTAATTATCATCTAAGTAAGAGAAAGTAGAGTCAAAACATTCATACACGATATCAGAAAAATTTTAGTATAATTAGTAACTTTTGTTGTGATTTTATTATTTATCACCTATCCTTATTTTGTTTACTTTTTCTTTTCTTTCTTTTAATTTTAATTCATAAATTTTGCTAAGGAACTATTTATCAATTTAGTGAATGCAAAAATCAAGAAAAATACATACATATGTTTAATTTGTGCTTACCAACCAACGTACTCGAATTCTCCAAGGCCTTGACGAAGTTCGATGTTGCTGATCCATATATAATGTATTTGTAATGTTGCGTAGTAATGTTGAGGGATATTATTTGGTACTCTAAATCAATTTAAAAAGGTTTTAATTATAATTATCAATAAATTAAGTTATTGGCATTTTTAGCTGAACATTTTTTTTTCAGGCAAAAAAATACAAAAAGAATAATTAATCGTCATTAATGTTCTGATGTTGTTCTTTTGCTCTGTTGTCTTTTTTTTTTTCTTTATAAATGGAATATTTAAACTTGAAATTATAAAATCATTAGGACTTAATTCTTTCAGTATCACCAATTAGTTACTAATTATGATATTATTTAGTATATTATTTTGAACACTAAATAAATACTAAAAATCCAATTGAAAAAAAAGTTTTCTTTTTCTATGCATTAACACGAATTTACTGGTCAAATTACTGTGCTGCTTTTAAGTTATTGTCCTTATATATCGCCAGTGATAAGGTATATGAAAAAGGGTAAGAGGGTGAATACTTCAAATCTTGATATTTAGGTTGAATTTAAAGATGTGGTCTTCTTTAGTTTCTTCCTTTTTCTAGCAGATTCTACTTCTATAAAAACGTGATTATTATCTGATTCTGAAGGATGAAAACAAAATTGATTCTTCTTGCTGGCTATTTATGTTGAAAGTTGCTTTGATGATGACATTGGCGTTTCGACTTAATTTAATACAAAATAATCCTTATAGATTGGCAAATATTCATATAAATTCTCCTTTTCATATGTATGTTTATATTTTTGCCTTATGTTTCTTTCCTTTCTTTTGCTTTTAATTGGTTTTGTTTGATTTTATTTGCTTTTATTTGATTTAATGTGAGTTTATTTGCTTTTTCTGCTTTTATTTGATTTTATGTGAGTTTATTTGCTTTTTCTGCTTTTATTTGATTTTTTTGCTGGATTCCAATTTTTTTCTTAAAACACGGGGAACTGTGCACAAACATCAACACCACTGAGACACCTGGTAGGGCCCGTCTTTGGCAATTTAAATTTTCTTTCTACCACACGTTCTCGTAAGGATAAGTTGATGAAAAATATGGTTATAATTTTATAAACTTTGGAATCCTAAATTAAAATAATTTATCACTAAATTTGAATACATAAAAGTCTCTACAATTCTTACCAGCAAATTGACGACCAAATGGTTTTATATAAACTTATGCCAAAATTTTATTAGATGGTATAAACTTCCCCAGATTTTAATTTAGAATTACTATAACCAAAATTGTTACTTCTCACCTTGGCAGTCAAAATTGAAAGGAAGTTACGCCATTTAAACAAATTTCTTGCAAGCAAATGTCAACTTAAAACCGTGACAGAATGTCAGCTGTTAGTATATATATTGTAGCTGATGAATAAAAGTAGCCACCCGTTATCAGATTCCCAAAATCGCTTTCCATTCTTCCTCAAAATTCAAAACAACCTGACAAAATTTATACTTGCAATGTAACAACATTCACAAATCCAATTTCCAAATTAATTCTAAAACCTCTTATTTATATATAAAATTATCCATAAACATTCCCATTCATATTATAAATTATTTTTTTCCTGTCATCCAAAGAAATAAAAACCAAAGAAATAGTAGATCTAAATCACTCAAACGCTCCCTAGACAACAACCAATATGTAATGATCGTAACCATATCGTCATCAACTGAGAAAATAAAGTGATGTAAAAGCAAACGAGAAAAAAAAGAGACAGAATTAAAGTCACATTGTATTTTGCATACAAATGTACATATATAAATAGTATGTAAATACTATTGGAAATACAAAAAATATTCTCCGTACAAAAATATAAAAAAGTAGACAGTACGCACAAAAAGTGCACGACAACATTTTCTCTATTCTACTTTTCACTCTATACAAAAGATGTCAAAGTATATTTGCTCAATAGAGAAAAAAAATAATAAATGAAATAAATATCATGAAATGTTCATTACAAAACCAGGTAATTCTGACACTATGTGTAACAGAATTAAATGGAATAAGAAAATTTCATGACCTGATGTCCTTGCCATGAAACGTACCAACAATTTTACCATCCAAATTCTCCAATATATAATAATGGTTTCCCAATTTTTCTCTCACCCTTGCCTTAACAAATACCGGTGATAGTTTTGCACTAAAACTATTAGCCAGATTGCTTTGAGTAAAGTTTCGTCTAAAAACTTCCTGACCGACTTTGAAACTTGGTACCCTTGTTCTTAAATTATAATGTTGTTTATTCTTTTCATAAGCTTCTTTTATATGCTGCCGTATCTTTTTTCGAGTAATCTGTAGATGGTCTGCTCTCGAAACGTTTGCCAATGGTTCATCCAACATTTTTATATTCCGTAAAAGCTTATATGATGAACCATGGGTCATCATATTAAAGCCAAATAAAGCATAATAAGGCGAGCAATTAATGGATTGATGAACAGTGTTCCTGAGAGCACAGCTTATAGCGCTTAATTTGTCATCCCATAGCCGTTGGTCCACTTTTAGGTACGCTCTAATGCCGGCAATTAAGGATCTATTGACACGCTCTGATGCGTTTGCTTGAGGCGAATAATATGCCGTATAGGTATGTGTTATACCGTAGCTCGTTAAAAATGCATTAAAGTCATTGGCTTTAAACTGACTTCCGTTGTCGCTTACTATAGTCTCCGGTACACCGTAAATATGGAAAATATGACTCTCTAAAAATGTTTGTATAGCCGAGGCTGTAAATTTCTTAAGTGGGCAAAGCCAGTGGAATTTTGTTAAATGGTCTAGTACAATAAGCACTCCAATAAAACCGGACTTACTTCTAGGGTATGGACCTAGTATGTCAATATAAAGGCGCTGAAATGGTCTTATCGATATTGCCTGATTACCCATAGGTGGCTTCATAATAAAGTTGGGGCTCTTAGTCGTTTTGCAGACTTCACAATTTCCTACATATTGTCTGACGTCTCTTACCATCCCTGGCCAGTAGAAGTTACGCCGTAAAAGCTCCAAAGTTTTGATCATACCTCCATGAGCTGCTATTGGTGTATCATGATTTCTTTGAATTATAGTATTTCGCATTTTGCTCGGAATCCATAATTTCCATACGTTGCAATCCATTTCTTCATTGCCGACACAATGATCCGTGCGAATGTATACGTAATTATCAACTATTTTTATATCTGGATATTTAGACTGGTTCGCTAAAACTTTTTCTTTGAGTTCCTTGTAGTCTTGATCATTAAAATGTTCTGAGTCAAGGTCAACTTCTGGTTGCATGGTTTCTAGTAACATAACTTCTGCTTCAGGAATTCTGGACAAAGCATCCGGTACGATATTTTCTTTTCCCTTTCGATGACTTACACTAAATTTGTATCCTTGTAGTTTAAAGACCCATCTTGCCAGTCTTCCTGTAAGGTCTGGTTGACGCATTAGCCATACTAAACTTGCATGATCCGTCACGATCTCAAACTCTTGCATTTCAATATAACACCTAAATCGCTTTATTGCTTCGATTGCAGCTAAACACTCCCTTTCTGTCACACTATAATTTCGCTGGGCAGTATTTAGTTTGCGACTCATATACGCGATAGGTCGCTCTTGACCCCCCTCATCCAATTGTACTAACACTGCACCAATACCGTAATCACTTGCGTCACAGTGGATATAAAACTTCTTGCTAAAATCAGGGTTGACTAGAACTGGGCTGGTAGTAAGACATTTTTTTATTGTTTCAAAAGCATCTTGTGCCTCGGGTGTCCATTTAAACTTCTTTTTTGATGACAACACTTCAGTTATGGGAAAAACAATAGTAGCAAAGTTACGGATGAATCGTCTGTACCATCCAGCAAGACCAAGGAAGCCACGTACCTGTCTAATTGTCTTTGGGACTGGCCAATTGTTGATAGCATTTATTTTATCTGGATCTGTTGTAATACCGCCGTCACCAATAACGTACCCCAGATATTTGACTTTGGTCACACAAAAATTGCTCTTAGCTATATTTAAAGTCAAATTAGCCTTTCGAAATTGTGACGCAATCCTCACAAGAATTTCCAAATGAGTTTCGAAGTTTTCAGATACAATTATCAAATCATCCAAGTAGCCGAAGACGCAATGACGAAGATCTGGTGGTATGATCTCATCCATTAGCCTGCACATGGTCTGAGGGGCATTACACAGTCCGAAAGGCATCACCACGAATTGATAGAGAGGCCTTCCCGGAACTGTGAAAGCCGTCAGAGGCTTGGACTCGTCCTCAAGAGCAATTTGCCAATAGGCATCTTTCAAGTCTATTTTAGAGATGATATTTGCCCTGGGAAGTCTTGCTAAAATACCTTCGATACTAGGCAGGGGGTAAGCATCCTTCTTTGTAGCCTGATTTACTTTCCTAGCATCTAGACATAGCCTGACTTTATTCGGTTTAACGACTAACCTCATTGGGGAACTCCATGGGGATGTTGAAGGTTCAATTACCCCAAGGGCCAGCATTCGATCCACTTCCTTGAACATTAATTTTTCCACAGCTGGAGAAACGGGATAAAACCTTTGTTTTATTGGTGCCGTATTGCCTACGTCAATTCTATGTTTAATTAAGTTGGTTCGGCCTAAACCCTGTTCTTCAAAGTTCGGAAAAAGTGATACAACAGATTGCAGTTGTTGTTGTTGTATAGGCGAAAGTGCATAAAACGTGCTATCTATATTAGACGATTTTCCTTTTGTTGCCGGATCAGTGTCACCTATATTCTCCGGGATGAAAACTTCCCCAGAAATACAACACAAGTTCCTGTTATTAACTAAACTATTCAAACCAGTAAATAAGTTAAAACATCTCCAGAAATCAACACCTAAAATCAGTCGCTGTGAAATCGACGGGATAATAAACAACCTAATACTACGATTCTGGTTCCTAAAACAAATATCGACGTCGAGCCAACCAATAACATTCTGTGAATGTCCATCGGCGGTCTTCACAAACATTTTACATTTCCTGAAATTTGTATATTTTGAAAAATCTACGTGCGCCAGATCTGCTCCTATGCAGCTAACATTGGCTCCAGTATCGAGCAAACCTTGTTCTTTAAAATCAAGAAAAGTAACTTCTGCATAATAACGCATATCTTTGGGATTTGAAATAATTGTTGAAATTAATAGTTTACGACACTTTCTACGCAGATTCCAGTATTTACGTAGCCGTAGAGTAGAACGTTTTGGCTTAATTCTTGTGTTACATGTAATAGCATCTGAATGAAATATGACTTTTCTTTTCTGTTCATAGGATTTTAAACGCTTATGATAAGGGATTATAGAGTATAAATTCTGTATCAGTGGGTCTTTATATTCATTAATTAATTCTCTTCTTTTCAAAATAGTAAAATTATTTTCATCTTTTTCTAAGCCGAGTGTGTTTTCGATTTTCAGATTAGAGTTCAGATTTGAATTTATATTTGATCTCTCGGTGTTACAATCGGTCGGTAGTTTTTGTGAAACCCCACCTTTTTACTTTCACACTTAACGCAGTTTGGTTTATAAATTTTCTTTGCACCACAACCATAACAAAACACTTGCCTTTCCATAAGACAGTCTTCCCACACATGACCTTCCTGATCACAATTCCAACATTTTATTGTACCTGAGTTTACATTTAAGGCATCTACACGTGTTTCTGCATCAACCTGGGTAGTCAAAGGATGAAAGTTTTTTTCCGTATTTATTTCAGCTACAATTTTACGTGATGTGAACGAATTTTGAGCTCTAGCCATATTGTTTCTTCTGACATACTCATCGTTTATGAAGTTTTCTCTCTTTTGCACCAATCTTCTTAAATCTGATATAGAGTGAACTGGTATATATAATAGATCTTGCCTAATTTCTGGTCTAAGATTCCTCATCAATATTTCAACTAAGTCAGTTTCCGGTAGCGCTGTAGGTAATCGATCCAGAATGGTTGATACTCCATCGAAAAATGTGTCAAAATTTTCTCCTGCTTTTTGTTTGCGATTTCTAATCTCTTCCTGTATTTCAAAAGATGATTTCAAATCTCTATATTTGTTACGAACTGCATCACAAAATTCCTCCCATTGAATTACGTGGGCCTTTTTGTGGTAACTCCAAAACCAGTCTCTTGCCTTTCCGGATAAAAGTATATGTAAATTGTTACATATTATTGAAAAATCACCTCCAAAAGTTGCGTATGTTAGTGATCGAACTCTATATAAAAACTCTTCTATTCTTAGACCGTTTGGTGAACCATCGAATTTCAAGTTCCAGTTTTGAATTATATTTGTTATTTTATCCGTTTGAAAAAAATTGCTAACATTTGAAATATTTGATGCTAAGATTGACTGCCTATTCTGTACATAGTTTGGATTTGTTCCATTTTCAAAAGTTGGTGATTCATGGTCATGCAAGTGGTTATTTGATGGATTCTGAGAACCACGATTCGAGCCAGGATTCAAACCTATATTTAAATTTCTAAAAATTCTGTTCAAATTGTCTTGAATCATAGAATTAATTCTCTCATAGTCTACATTGTTATTATTAAGCATTGTGGATGGTCCGTTACTATTCTGATTTCGAGTAGAAGGTGTTTCCACATTTCTATTATCCTGTTGTACCATTCGGTCTGGTGTTAGTTCCAAAAGACTTGGTACATTAGCGGCCATATTAACAGAACTTGTCTGAGATTGGTTAAAAAGATTCCTACTTCTTGTATTATACTGCTTTGCTATCGCACCGCGGCCTTTTCCCCTTGTGGAAATTTGAGTAATAGGAATGGCTTTAGTAACAGGTTGAAAATTTCGCAAATCTGAGGGTACACATGGTCTTTTGCATGTTGGGCAATCCGATGACGATGTCAAATAATTCTCTATACACGTTTTGTGATAAACATGGTTGCATTCGCTTAACAAAAGACACTCCTGACCATCTACTATATTTCCCTTACACACATTACATGTTAACAGGTCCGAATCATTCCCCGCTACAACAGATTGGGATCTAGGATTGGGTGAATGAATCATTCTGAAAAATTCTAGCAATCAAAAGTCCAAAGAAAAATTCCTACTCTATAGTATATAAAAAATTCCAATATCAAAAAAAAAAAAAGAATAATCAATATCTAATCTAATACTAATTTATCAATTCGCAATCCTGAATATCAAAAAAAAATTTCAAATTATCCAAAAAAAAGTTCTAAAATTATAAATCTTATTCCCTATGTATTTAATCAGCAAATATTCTCTAATTTCTCTGTAATTTTCAAATTGTCATTTAACGTTTGGGTTTTCTTACTCAAGGTAAGTAGTGTAATAAGCAGAATTAATACCAGCCTAATTATAGAAAAATAAACCAAAAAGATACAAAACTAGGCTATGGAGTACAAATACAATAAAAACTTGCTGCAATTATACCAACTCAACTTTACTCCTGTATAAAAATCTCCCTCGCAGTACGAGTTTCACCTAAATCCTACTGGACATTAAAATGCTCCTAGCTAAATTAATGTTAATCACACATAAGAATCAGATCTTAGAGTTCCATATAAATACAGAAAAATTCAAACTGTACCTCTACTGTACAAGATAAAATAGATTCAAGAATTGTTCCTACACTCACAGAAACATTAAAAGTTACTATATGGTTAGTATCCCCGAACCTAAGAATTACTCTTACTCCTCAGGAACCTAAAGATCCAATATAGACTTTCAAATATTCTAAAGAGTGTCTCACAAATCCTCAAGCTATTCAAATCTATAACTAAAATGAAATTTACAAGTAGAAATTACCATATGAGCAACAAAAAAAAAAAATAACAAAGTTTTCACGTCGCTAATATTGTTGAAGTAAACATAGTCCTCTCTTGGCCCTACGTTGGGCGCCAAATTATTGTAATAAACACTAGTAAATAACATTGTCTTCTCTGGCCTCACGTTGGGCGCCAAATTATTGTAATAAACAATTGGAAAGACAAATGGAAATTTGTTTCAATGTTTGATTTTCAAAGCTAAAAATTATTCCAGCTTCATTGTATCGAAATATTTGAAGTGTAGGACTGCGGGAGCCTTTGATAACTAGCACAGCGGTGTGGGGGGATTCGGTCCTCTCTTCCAAAATTCAGCTAACATTTACAATAATATTTATTTTAGACTCCCTATTTTTTTATACCACAATTTGCTTAATTATCTAGGGCCAAAAGAAATCTATGAACCAACAACAATCAAATAACTGAACTAACAACCTAACAAAAAAGTAAGAATAATTGATATTAAAAATTCATTTTTCTACGATTACACGGCATAAATCCTAAAATATCATCTCCAAGATAGTAAACGGAGAGACAGCCTCAAAACCCAATTCCCTTCCTTGGTTCTAGTATGGCTACAGTTACTAAAACCCCAAGTTGATCACCTTCTACATATTACACTAACTTTCCAATATCCGTAAGAAAACCCATAAAATATATTTACTCCATTCTATATTTTATCATAGTTCAAACTTAAATAACTAAACATGAGATAAATTCAAAAAAAAATCAAGTATATAATCAAAGTTTAAATTAATACTAATAAGTATATGAATAGCAATGTATGAAGCAAATAAAGATAGTTAATCAAATATAATTAAAGATTAATTAATATTAATAGTATTAATAATATTAAAATACTAAAATATGAAATAAAATATTTGTAATTTCTGTATTTTTATATCACTCAAATAATTTGATTAAATTAACGCGTTTCTTTAGGTTTAAGTGTGATTGAAATAGTCTCACAGCAATATTCATAAAAAGATATATTATACTAAATACAAAAAAAAGAAACAAAAGCTTTACAAACTTTGTTGTAATTGAAGTTAAAAATGTTTTTCTATTTGTTCTTTTTTTTGTCTTTTTTTTTTTTTTTTCTAAATGAGACATTCAAACAAAGAAAGAAAATAGAAAAGAGATCACAAACAAAAATATCCCGAATACTCTATAATATTTCTCTTATTGTTAAGAATTTTTAATTATCATCTAAGTAAGAGAAAGTAGAGTCAAAACATTCATACACGATATCAGAAAAATTTTAGTATAATTAGTAACTTTTGTTGTGATTTTATTATTTATCACCTATCCTTATTTTGTTTACTTTTTCTTTTCTTTCTTTTAATTTTAATTCATAAATTTTGCTAAGGAACTATTTATCAATTTAGTGAATGCAAAAATCAAGAAAAATACATACATATGTTTAATTTGTGCTTACCAACCAACGTACTCGAATTCTCCAAGGCCTTGACGAAGTTCGATGTTGCTGATCCATATATAATGTATTTGTAATGTTGCGTAGTAATGTTGAGGGATATTATTTGGTACTCTAAATCAATTTAAAAAGGTTTTAATTATAATTATCAATAAATTAAGTTATTGGCATTTTTAGCTGAACATTTTTTTTTCAGGCAAAAAAATACAAAAAGAATAATTAATCGTCATTAATGTTCTGATGTTGTTCTTTTGCTCTGTTGTCTTTTTTTTTTTCTTTATAAATGGAATATTTAAACTTGAAATTATAAAATCATTAGGACTTAATTCTTTCAGTATCACCAATTAGTTACTAATTATGATATTATTTAGTATATTATTTTGAACACTAAATAAATACTAAAAATCCAATTGAAAAAAAAGTTTTCTTTTTCTATGCATTAACACGAATTTACTGGTCAAATTACTGTGCTGCTTTTAAGTTATTGTCCTTATATATCGCCAGTGATAAGGTATATGAAAAAGGGTAAGAGGGTGAATACTTCAAATCTTGATATTTAGGTTGAATTTAAAGATGTGGTCTTCTTTAGTTTCTTCCTTTTTCTAGCAGATTCTACTTCTATAAAAACGTGATTATTATCTGATTCTGAAGGATGAAAACAAAATTGATTCTTCTTGCTGGCTATTTATGTTGAAAGTTGCTTTGATGATGACATTGGCGTTTCGACTTAATTTAATACAAAATAATCCTTATAGATTGGCAAATATTCATATAAATTCTCCTTTTCATATGTATGTTTATATTTTTGCCTTATGTTTCTTTCCTTTCTTTTGCTTTTAATTGGTTTTGTTTGATTTTATTTGCTTTTATTTGATTTTATGTGAGTTTATTTGCTTTTTCTGCTTTTATTTGATTTTATGTGAGTTTATTTGCTTTTTCTGCTTTTATTTGATTTTTTTGCTGGATTCCAATTTTTTTTTTTTAAAACACGGGGAACTGTGCACTAACATCAACACCACTGAGACACCTGGTAGGGCCCGTTTTTGGCAATTTAAATTTTCCTTCTACCACACGTTCTCGTAAGAATAAGTTGATGAAAAATATGGTTATAATTTTATAAAATTTGGAATCCTAAATTAAAATAATTTATCACTAAATTTAATTACATAAAATTCGTTACAATCCTTACCAGCAAATTGCCAAAATTTAGGCGATGGTATAAAATTCCCCAGATTTAAATTTTTGAATTTCTATGACCAAAATTGGTACCTTTTACCTTGGCAGTCAAAATTAAAAGGAAGTTACGCCATTTAACCAAATTTCTTGCAAGCAAATGTCAACTTAAAACCGTGACAGAATGTCAGCTGTTAGTATATATATTGTAGCTGATGAATAAAAGTAGCCACCCGTTATCAGATTCCCAAAATCGCTTTCCATTCTTCCTCAAAATTCAAAACAACCTGACAAAATTTATACTTCCAATGTAACAACATTCCTAAATCCAATTTCTAAATTAATATTCAAACCTCTTATTCATATATAAAATCATCTATAAACATTCCCATTCATATTATAAATTATTTTTTCCCTGTCATCCAAAGAAATAAAAACCAAAGAAATAGTAGATCTAAATCACTCAAACGCTCCCTAGACAACAACCAATATGTAATGATCGTAACCATATCGTCATCAACTGAGAAAATAAAGTGATGTAAAAGCAAATGAGAAAAAAAAGAGACAGAATTAAAGTCACATTGTATTTTGCATACAAATGTACATATATAAATAGTATGTAAATACTATTGGAAATGCAAAAAATATTCTCTGTACAAAAATATAAAAAAGTAAACAGTACGCACAAAAAGTGAACGACAACATTTTCTCTATTCTACTTTTCACTCTATACAAAAGATGTCATAAAAATATTTGCTCAATACAAAAAAAATATAAATGAAATAAATGTCATGAAATGTTCATTACAGGACATTAACTTGATGACAGCATGAATATTTAAGTGGTTTTTAATTACTTTTATTTAATGTCTTTTATTTCGTTTCTTTATTTTTTTTTTTCGTTCTTAACAAACAGCAAAACTGAAGTTGTAAGAAACACCGATATGAATAACAATTTAAAGTAATTTTTGTTAATTTTGTTAAAACTCAAAACAAAATAATTAATTATACAATATTATTACGAGGAGACAAAAGAGATTTGTTAGAGTTTTAAATGCTTTTTGAAACCGCTGTTATATTCTTTTGATCTTCCCATTTTTTTATATTCCTTTAATAGAAGTTAATTTATAAAGCATGTAACGCTTCTTGAAATGGTTTTTCTTATCACCAAAAAAATAATACGAGCGTTATCTAGAAAATAAAATTTTTGTATATAAGTTATATTTATCTTTAGCATGGTATAAGGTAGTCCCAGTTTGAAATGACATGGAATCCTACGATCAATACTGTGGTTGACCGTTGTACACAAATAAATATATTTTTGTTCTTCCTCCTATTTTTTTGTGGAAAATTTTTTTTAAAGTTGACAATTTTACTTTCGTTCTGTAAAACAATACAACAATACGATGGTACAACAATACGGCGATACGACGATACAACGGTACAACAATACAACGATACGACGATACAACAATACGACGATATGACGATACAAAAAAAAGACGATATAACAATACAACGATACAATGATACAACGATACAACGATAGAACAATACAACGATACAAAAATACAGCGATACAACGATATGACAATAAGACGATACAGCAATACGACGATACAATAATACAACGATACAGCAATACAACAATACAACGATATGACAATACAACGATACAACAATACGACGATACAACGATACGACGATACAATGATACAACATAACAACGATACCACTATTCGACGATACAACGATATGAAAATTAAACTATACAGTGATATGACAATACAACGATACAATGATACAACAATACGACGATCCAACGATATGACAATACGACGATACAACGATACGACGATATGACAATACAAAAAAACAACGATACAACGATACGACGATACTATGATACAACAATACAACGATACAACGATACAACGATATGAAAATTAAACTATACAGTGATATGAAAATACAACGATACAATGATACAACAATACGACGATCCAACGATATGACAATACGACGAAACAACGATACGACGATATATACGACGATACAACGATACGACGATATGACAATACAAAAATACAACAATACAACGATACGACGATACTATGATACAACGATACAATGATACAACAATACGACTATCCAACGATATGACAATACGACGATACAACGATACGACGATATGACAATACAAAAATAGAACGATACAACGATACGACGATATTATGATACAACGATACAATGATACAACAATACGACGATACAATGATACAACGAAACGACGATATGACAATACGACGATATAATGATACAAAAATACGGCGATACAACAATACGACGATACAACGATATGACAATTCAACGATAAAATTAGCCAATTCACAAAATGTTATAGTTGTCGTAGATCGGTAGAACTATGGCAAACTACAACTATTGTACATAATGTTGTTGGTAATATCCATGTTAAAAACTACTACAACATGTACGATAATTTTTTCTATGTTTCCGAAATGTCGTATCAATAGCTTCTCAAATCTATCGTTCGTTAAACTGTAGGTCCCGGTACTCATGGATAAAAATTAACACACACAACATGAGTGCTGTGAGAGTGCTAGGCCGTAACCCTGACACAGGGTTGTAATGGCCAATTATATATGTATGCTATGCCAGATATTGTTTACTTTATTCATCTCAAATTTTCCGATAATATTAGCGAATGCGAATATCTAAAATAAGAAATATTCCCAGCTTTTTATTACAATCCGGCAGATAATTTCATGAAATTTGCTGCAAGTTACATGATCGGTTTCAACAGTCGAATTTGTGACTATCTTTTTTTTAGCATCTATTTTGTATTGAATATTGGTTCAAAATTGTTTAAGAGTTTCTAGTTTTCCAGCATAAATCAAAAATTTATAAGATTAGATAGCACAAACTAAGAGTCCAGTGAAATGAAAGAAATTTGTCACCAGAATGATTTAGCAATCAAAAGTTTAGCGCTCTCAATGGTAAGTGGGTCTTTTTTTGATGAAATATGTTTAAAATTTTGTCTATTACTTTTGTTTTATCAAATATCAAATACTTCAGATGGACAAGAACTAAATTAGAGCTATATAGAAAATTTAGATTGTTATTGCAATGATTTATTAATTTTATAGAGAAAATGACAATGAATTTGGACTTCAGCTACGATAGACTTATGACATGTAACCTGTAAGTTTTCATGACAATGCGAAAAAAAGAACAACGTTTGTGATTAAAGTCTAGCATACTACTCACTAGACTACTCTGACATACATTATTAACTTTTTTGTAAGTTTTTTTTAATATATTTATGTTTCTTAAAAATTAAATTACTAAATTAAGTGCATAAACAAAATTTGAAAAAATTTTAAGTTTTTTACGAATACAAACAAATTTGTTTATTTTTCGTTATTTGAAATTCCCTTTATAGCGGAAAAGTCATATAAAATGTAATATTTGTGTAGTTTTTATAAAACGGAATAGCAAAAAAAAAAAAAATAATAAAAAAAACATTGGAGGAACGCGAAATATGAGATTTCTTTTTACAAACGAGTAAAATAATTTACATATTTATAACAAACAACTTGAAAAAAAAAAATAAATAATAAAAAATATTCAAGGAAACGATATAGAAAAATATTGAAAGTCAACTATGAAACGCATTCTAAATCTGAATAACCTCATTTAACATATGCAGATTTGTGTATTGTTCAGCTAACACAAACATTTTTTGTTTGTGCACAGTGGGTAGTCTCTAAGCAAACGAAATGGCTTATCTCCAAAGCAATACATTTCATATATTATGTTAATTGTATTTACCTATATGGCCAAAAATATTTTTTGTTTTTATGATACTCTAATCTTTATTGTTACTTTTAATTAAAACTTAAACACTCATACAAACCGCGTAAATTAATGGGTTACTCTATATTCTTTAAAACACTTAAAAATATTACAAATCCACAAGTTGGTAACAATTTATTAAACTCAAATCAAAAAATGTAAAAGTAACAACCATCATCATTATCATCATTATCTGCTTTAGACCAAGCACATATGCAAGACACTGCAACCCATAGGATCTATTTAGTCCCCTTGAGTCTAATGTTTGTTTAGCAGACCAACTGCCTTAGTAACGAACACCAACAGGTCCGAAACTTTGTGGTGGATATGTCCGCCAGTGAGACTATATGTCCCCTAAGCACATCTATCTGAATCTATCAAGAGCCGTACATTCACATAATATATGCTCTGTTGTCTCTGATGCTTGTGAGCATAGTCTGCAAACATCTACATCTGTAATTGCTATTCTCATCAAATTCGCTCTCACACTACAGTGACCCGTAAGAAAATCGTTAGGATTTTCAGGACTGACCTTCTATACTTTAGAACAATAATTAAAGAGAGCATCAATCATATCCTGTAGGTGAGAAGAAAGTATCGGATAAAATTACTATATTTTCAGCGTACAAGAGTACTTTTATAAGAATTTGATCAAATCTAACACCACCTGGAAGAAATTCATTTAAATCATTTAAATAAAGTGCAAACAAAATTGGACTTAGTATACAACCTTCTTTCACACCAATATCAACGTTGAAGGATTCCGAGTATGCGTTGGAATACAATATTTTACTTTCAGTGTTTTCATATGATCATTACAAGATACGTATAATTTTTTAAACTAATCCAATTTAGAAAAAAGTGAGTTCCGCGGAAGTGATACTAAACACTTTTATTTATTTGTTTTTATTTATTTTTTTACAGTATGTAAATCATTCTATATTATGAAAATAGAGGCGAATAAATTATAATTATTTTAAATAGTACTCGTACGCACTGTTTTAAATTTAACACGTTGCTGCATACTTTTATCGATAACTGATAATTGCATTGCTAAGCAAACATAAGAATACAATATACTTTTTATATGTATGTACTGTTTTGTATGAAAAACTCTTTGTTACTCGATTCTAAATGTACATATGTATATATTGGTATATAGGGCATAAATTGAATACATATCTGATATAACTGAAAATTTCGATTTCTTGCTATATATGTAATCCCATTCTGGTTTCATGTATTAACTACCAAAAATTGGCTTAGAGTTAGGAAAACTAACATTAAAATAAAAGCTACTGTTTAACTGACTTTCAAAACTTAAAAATCTAAATATAAGCACCATAATCCACTGTTATTTAATGGTATACAAATTTTGTAAGTATTATACATGCTTTTCTACAAACACAAAAGGAATAAATAAATCTTTTATGTGAATAGTTGAACTATGAAATTCAGGACTATTGTTGTTGCTAGACGCCCCAAGGCAAAAAATTAATGAAATATGAAAAAAAAGAGAAAAAGCAAGGCAACGAAAATAAAGTAAAAGTTTTTATTTTCTATATGACACACATAGTATTCATCATGCTGTTGTTGCGCTTTATTTTGTGCACAAAAAAGATAAAAAAGACAAATTAATATATGTGGATTCTTATGTGCTCATGATTGTATATTTGTCTGAATGCTTGTATTATTTTTAAAGTTAAAAAAAAACTTGTAGTTTCGTAATGTTCTCATAAATATAAATGCATGTTTGTAGACGTATAATCAGTAAAAACCGTCTTGAAAGTACACTTTAAAAGACCATAAGGAATTGTGTAGGACGGTTTAGAAAACGAAAATATCTAAAAAATAAGTTTTTAAGGAATACATATAATGAAATTTTTTTAATAAAGAGTATTAAAATATACATGAGGGTTAAAGTTTGTGTGTGTAATAATAGTAGAACAAACGAATAATAGGTTATTTATTGTGCGCTATATTTATTATATTTTGTGCGTATGTACACATGTGCTTACAGAAATGTAGGTCAACGTTAAGACACTTTATAAAATAGTTTTAAGCTAAACAGAATGACTTCAAAGTCAAATATATATTCAAGCTTAAACAACATCATTAAAAACTGATTTAATTTGTATGTCAATTTTATAAATTGCACAACAAATTTAAGGCAATTTTTTTAATACTTAATAACATACTTCAGCTTTTATATTTTTTCCATTTGAAGATAAAAAAACATCATTATTAAAAACGTCATTATTTAGCATGAAAATTTTGTAGAAATTTTAACACCTTAGGGGTACTTTGCTAGATTGCTTGTCATAAAATAAAAGAATAAATGTTTACAACATACAACGGATAACAAAAGTTTGTAAGGGAGAGATGGTTAGTATAGTGGAAATATGCAAAATAAATTGTAGCGATTAAATAGTTTACATTCTACAGAGAAATGATGACAATTTGTATGAATTGTTTCTGGAAAACATTTATGTTTTATAGAAGCATATAATATTTGGTAATGTTTGATTTACAAACAAGAGTTTAAATGCAGTTGTCAACCGTGATGAAAGATCTTTGAAAAGGGACACTTTATATCTTTTTTATACAATCAAAGTTGGTTTAATTTCTGAATACAAATTGTAAAACAAAAGATAGCATGTGTTATAGTTTATTAGATGAAATATAGTTCCTTAAAATGTTCGAACATTTATTTCGATTTTAACATATGCCTGACAAGTTGTGGACGTTCTCAGATAAATATGGTCACACTTGTGCATGTTCAACAAAAAGTAAATATATAAAAAACGAAAAGTTAAATTCTACCAGCTGTGTTATCTTAAATAATTGCAAAAAAATAGCACTATTGATATGGGTCTTAAATCGTAACATCCGTAAGCGTACAAATCTTCACGTTAAAATAAGGTTTCCGTACAATTCAAGTAGTAAAATACGTAATAGTGTAACTAAAGGTATAAGTCTGCTAAAAGTTAGTCTCCAAAAGAAAGATATATTTCTAAATATTTCTTTGTTTCAAGACGTCAGAGGCGGGGTTTGAACCGGAGCTCTTGTGTTAGTAAGCCAACACTCTAACTACTAGACCATGGCGACTACAAACAAACACCCCTTAATAAATAAAAAAAAGTGGGTGGTGGCGGTATTTATAAGGAAAATTTTAACATTAACAGCCTTTTTCTTTCACTTGCTGGGCTTAAAATATTAATTTTGGTTTCAATACATCAGAACTGTGTACGAATGAATCTAATAAGAACAAGAAAAGAGAAAATGTAATGATTTTCATACAAAAACCAATTTCATAACATCGAACGCAGTGAAGGTAGATGTCAAAATGAGTCACTTAAATTTTTGCTTTCGTTTGATGCAAGACCGGAAATAGTGTAATGTAGATAACATGCAATCACACACATTTCATTTATGTTATGCATGTATATAAACAAATTTGTATTTTAGATTGACATGGATTTCGCAGTAAAGATTAAAATGGCAAGACAAATAAATGAACACTGATCAAGAATATCTCGTCTAGTTTAGGAGATAAATAGCCGAAAAGAGATTGCAGGTTTTATAACTTTTGGTATCAAAAACCTAAAGTTGGTATCAAACTCGAAATATATAAAAAATATGAAATGTCGGATAGAGCACATAAACTCCCACACGACGAATTGGCAATATATAAATATTTACATAAATACTATTTCCAATTATTACTTAAGTATAAATAGATAAATGAAATATGCACTAGTATAAAGAATAATAATAAGTGTTAATTTCTTTTTGTCGTATTGGTTAAATATATACTCATCTCTGTATTTATCGTATTCATGTTTTTAGTTGAATATTTTTAATAAAAAAATTATTATAATTTGCAATTTTTTGTAAATTTGGGGGTTGCATTTCAAATATCTTTATCATTTTAAATCAGCGGGATCAAATAACATTTTAGTTCTAATTATTAACCTTTTAATCGCTTTAAAATTTCTGCTTCAATTAATTTTTTAATTATACCAATTAATTTATTTAATTAAAATGTGCCTGAATTTTTAATTAAGAGATTAATTAATTGTAGTCGCCGTGGTCTAGTGGTTAGTGTGTTGGCTTACTAAGACATGTGCCCTGGGTTCGATTCCAGGCTCTGACATCTTAAAAAAAAGAAATATGAAAAAAGTATTTCTTTCGGCGACTACCTCTCAGCAGTCTTCTGGCAAAAGCTCTGAGAGTAACTAATTGCCATGAACAAGCTTCTCAAGTCTGTCGTTCGGAGTCGACATTAAACTGTAGGTCCCGGTACTCATGAATAAAAATTAACACACACAACATGAGTGCTGCGAGAAGCTAGGCCGTAATCCTGACACAGGGTTGTAAAGGCCAGTTATGTATGTATGTATGATTAATTGGCCCAATTAAAAATTTAATTGAAAATTTTTTTTGTCAAAAAGCTCGACACTATTAATTTTTTAATTGATATTATTAATATTATTTGTAAGGGCAAAACTAGTAAACAATTTAATTGGTAGTACAAATTTGTTAATTTAATTCGATTTTAAATTTTTTCTGTGTAGTAAAGAAGCACCGAATTTGTATATAGAACAAAATGTTTAAAACTTTCAAACAAAATTTGGTGTGAAAAGGGGCGTGAAAGAGGTCGTGGAGTAAAAAATGTGTATTTCTACCTCGCCTGGAGTATAATGTGTATACAATTTGAAGTACTTATATCTTTTAAAAACTATATGGAAGCAATTACATAATTTTAAAAAAGTGGGCGTAAGAGTGGGCGTGGTCGAAAAAAAGTATCCCATTAATCATGCCAGAGTCCCAGTTAAATGTTGTGAAAATTTCAGAAAGATCGGTCTAGAGATTTGCTCTCCTATAAGGTACGAACAAACAAACAAACAAACAAATAAACAAACACACATTAAATTTTATATATTTGGATAAAAATTTTCTTTTAATCTTGGGACACTTTTCGTGCATATGTATATACTTATAAGTAAATAACTTAATGTTTAAAGTATCGAGTGAATTAAGTACCTAAATGTAAAATTCCAGACAATGGTTGCAATTAGCAGTACGAGCATCGTATTTATTTCTTTCCACCAATGCGTTTCACATAAGATCATCTGATAGTGAGTTAAATACTCTGCGGGTTGTAAAAAAAGAGAAACACATGAAAGGAAAAAGTGTGAAAATTAAGAAAGAAAAAAAAAAACGTGTTAATAATAGTGGCCGACGTACAAAAGAATTTTTTTCGTGTACTTTGCTGATTGAATCAATTTTGCAGTTTGCTTTCAACAATAAAACTGCAATTAAAGGAATTATTTTGTTGCTCTTTAATTGGCTGATTGCTATGAAAATTCTTTTATGTAAATAATAATTAAAAGACATTTTTTAATTGTAGATTGTATTGCTAAATTCAACAGCATATTTTACATTAGACTTACTACATCCACGGGGCGGCCACTGGTAACATGGTTGGTGCGGGCCTGGGCGAGTCTCGTTTGTCCTACCTTTGTGTGGGTATTCCGTTTCCACTCAGGACAACTCTTGACCATGGCTGAAGTAAGCAACGCTTGCTGTTTGATATATGAGTATTCAGGGAAACTACTAAGGGTTAACTTTGGTTTCACTTAGTATAGTCTTGGTATCTGAAAATCATATGGAAATGTGATCTTTACTATCTATGGGTGGTAACCGCAACACGCAGTTCAGTAAGTAGTCAGTATGTCTCTGCTGACTATTAGTTAAAATTTGATAATGCGGGAGATGAACGCTCCTCATAACCATTCCCCCAAATCCAAGGTGGACCAGCATACACTGAGGGATGTATGGTCAAGGGGTACTTGGCTATTCGTATGCTGACTCTGGATACCAGGCGCCCTCCAGTTTTAATTAGCCTTCCTGTGGCAAGTCGGGAAATGCCGCAGGTGACTCTTTAACCCGAGCATCGCACATTTTGATGGAAAATATTGACGATAATTTAAAGAGCGATGCCTCTCATGCACCAACTATAAAGAAGACAATTGTGTCTTCCACAATCATAAAAAGGGTAGTCGAAACAAGTGTTACTACCCCGATAACTGTATTATACAGTACTGAAAAGAGCAAAGCTGTGGGGAGTAGAAGGAAAACCCTAGGTTGCTCACTTAAGGCTGAGGCAACAAAGCTTGCTGGGCATTTAAGCCAGGCAGGAGGAAAAGTTGCATTAGAGGCGCTTTCCAATGAGCACACATGATGGAAGGTATTTTCAAAGTGCTGAAGGCAAATCTTCATAGGGCCAAAGGTGCGTCGGACATTTTTAGCCGCTGATTTGACTCTGAAGATATTAGTCTAGGGGTCATACAGGAACCCTGAGCTATTAATGAGGGAGTCAGAGGACTTCAAAATAAGACGTATAAGTTGGTGTATGCGGCTGGGCAGAGTCCTCGGGCCGCTATTTTTGTAAATTCCAAATTCACCCTCCTTCCTATTACAGAGTTCATTACCAGGGACCTGGTGGCTGTAAGCGTCAAATTTATTACTGATCTGGGTATAGGGGAAGTAATATGCGCCTCTGCTTATTTCCTAGGGGATGTGGAATGTGTACTACTGTCGGGAGAAGAACAACCACTTCGTAGTTGGATGTGATGCGAATGCTCATCATATGGTTTGGGGCAGCACAAACAACAAGGATAGAGGTGATTACTTTCTCAACTTTTAAGTTAGCAATAATGTGGCTGTGGCCAATAGATGCAGCAGACCTACATTTGTTAACGCCATAAGGTCGGAGGTATTGAATATTACGTTGTGTGATATATTCACGTCTAATATTGGGAGGGACTGGCATGTGTCAGACGAAGTATCCTTATCCGATCATGTGCACATTAGACTTTATTTGGTTAGTGTTTATAGGACCAATGATAGGCCAATAGGCCAATATTCTCTAGGAAGGTAAATTGGACCTGCTTCAGAGAAAATGTGGCTAAAGAATTTGATTGTCTGCCAGATTCTGTAGGGTCGGTTGATGAACTAGATCTGTCGGCAAATTTGCTACAGCCGACATTAAAATCTTCTTTGGACATTAGTGTGCATCATAGTGAACATACTGTTGTTTGTAAGGTGCCGTGGTGGAATCACACTTTGTCAAAGCTGAGGAAAACCGTAAGAATTAACTTTAATTGTGCCAAGCGCACAGGTGATTTATAGGGTTAGTCTCACTGAATACAATAAATAAAAGTTGAGACGTAGAGGGGATTTTTTCAGTTCATTAAGGGCTTGCGGGCTTAAGAGCCGCTGTTGATTTTGAATAAAAATCTAATCATTTTAATTTTTTTATATCATAAAATATTAGCCAAATGGCCGCAGCGACCTCGGCGGTACACCTCCATCCGATGGTCCAAATTTTTGATGACTCTGAGGTTAACGTGCCGAATTATCTCATCCTTTACCTCCTAAATTGTTGCTGGCTTATCGACGTACGCTTTTTTTTCAAATAACCTCAAAGAAAGAAGTCCAATGGTGTCAAGTCACATGATCTTGGAAACCAATTGGTATCGTCACCACGTGAGATAAGACGGCCATTGAATTTGTCGTGCAAAAGAGCTATTGTTTCGTTAGCTGTGTGGCAAATGGCACCGCATATCGTCCATATTATAATGTTCATCAAAGTCGAGCGTGAGAACTGCAATTGTTGGGCACGATGATGAGTTGAGGTGGATGCCTGTTTCTGCAGTCTGGTGTTTTCACATCTCCTACAAGCCTAGTTTGCTCAAACTTCTGCCAAATTTTTCCGATTTTACGTTAACTAAACCATTCAGTAGTTACTTTTAAATATCAAGAGAAGTACAACTGTAATCAATATTTTACAGGAATCTACTTTAAGCTTTAGCAACTACACAATTAATTTATTATTTCAATATCAACAAAATGGAAGTGATGGCTTTATTACATTTTTTTACTGAATTTTTTGTTTTATTTTATTTTTGATAAAATGTTTATTTATTTATTAAACTTTTAACATAACTGTTTTTTAATTTTCATTGCGCTTAATTTTTTACATCAAACGCAACTTTACTGCCAAGTTCTACAAAAATCGCGTTGAAAAAAATGGTTTCTTAATGAATTCATGTTATAAATAATTCCCGTAAAAAAACCGCACAAATGCTGATTATTTCAACGACAATATAAAAAGCCTTATAAACTGGTTTGAAAAAAGTTCAAAAGAAAAAAAATTTTATTTCTACGAAACACCCCAACCCTTCAAGAGTGTGGGAGAATGAATGCAATTCAACTATTTTGTTTTAATAAAATATAAATTTTATATATTTTGAATTTATTATAAACCACTAATGTTTTTCACTACTAATGTTTTAATATGAGAAAAAATCGAAATGCATATAAATCCGAAAATTTTTTTTATTTTTTTTTTTTTTTTTGCGGTAACAGATGCAAAAGTCTTTGATATTGACCAATAAATGACAAAATAAACCACAAAAAATGTATCGATAAACCAAAAAGTTAAGACTTTTAGTAATAGTAAAAAATTATTTATTTTCCTTTATTATTGCAAGAATTTTAAAACAAAAAAATTTTTGTCTGTTGTAATAAAAGCGATATTTTTTTATTTTCAGCATCATAACAATTAATAATTTAAATACAAAAGGACAAATATTAAAAAATAAATTGCATAATAAATTGAAATATGTATATTAAATGGTTGTTTTTAATTGAGGGAATTTAATAGAAAGAATTTTATTTTTAAATGTTTTTTTTTTCGTTTACATATACATATATTAAATACATATACATACATATATGCACATACCAGAGACCTGCATTTGCTACTTGCAAAATTTTTCTATAATCTTCATTATCCAAAATGTCCTTCAAGTTTAAACATTCAAATGGGCTTTAAACACTCACTGCTGATTTTTGTTCATATTTTTTTCAGCTTTATGAATTTTCTGACACATGTTTTCCTACCAAACAATGATGTTGACTTATGTATTTTTTTGTTGAAACTCACAAAATAAGCGATTCTAGCTAATCGAAATCGAAAAATCGTATACCATCCCACCACTATTAGACTAGTTTTAATCACATTCTTTTGCGATTTGATTTTTATTTCTTGATCCAGAAATACCTCCACTCTGAAATTTTTCACAGCTGTAGAGAACGAAACTATCTTTGGCATAATTTTTTTTCAAATTTTTAAAAAGGTCGCTTTCGGAGATATAGGCTTCCGACTTATAGATAAAGAAAATTGACCTTTGACTTTTTCGAAGAAAAAATCATGTTGCATATTAAATTAAAGGTAATTTAATACCCTTCCAAATGCGACTTTTACGAGATGCGTAGCTATAATACTTTTCAAGAAAATTACAATTAAGTAAGTGTAACTTTGTGCATTTTTGTACTGTTTTCCGATTTTCAAGACCTCATATTTCCGGATCCAGAAGTGTCAGTGCCCTTAAATTTTATATTTGTCTTAGTGTTATGATATACTTTATTCATACCAAAAATTAGCAAATTCGGAGACAGTCATTTCAAAAACGGCATATTTTAAGTTGAGTTGATATGGTTTAACCCATATATGGTCTGAAGAAAATATAAAAATTTTTTTTTAATTCACGTTTTTAATTTTTTAAATATAATCGGATTAATAATTTTTATATTTTTAATAATGTTATTTATTTTTATACGTATATTTTCTTTCTTTCGACTAAAATCACACCCGTTTTTAAAATTATCAATTAAATTTATACTTCATCACACTTTTACAATAAATTTTAGGAATAATTCCATCCTCGTCTCAATGTTGTTTACGCATTTAGAAACCGTCAAGTACTAATAATTCTTATAAACATTTGAAACATTATCTCATAGACACTTATTCTGTTACCCGTAAAGGAAATTTTTATGAATGGCTGTTGTAGAAATATAAATCCTAATTATCATTATTATGTTGCCGTTTATATGTGGTAGTTTATCATCCACAAAACAGATGTTTACAGCATCTGCATTTTATTCGTGTAAAGACACTCGTATTTTTTAACATTACAAAAGGGGAAAATTTTTGGATGTTGTGGTTAAAGTTTCAAAAAAAAAATAAAACAAATAAAATTAAATGATGCAGCAACTTTGTTCCAATTTATATAGAATATGTTTATAAACACATTTGAAATAAATACATATAATTTTAGACGAATTCGCTTTAGCAATATAAACAAATATAAAAGCTGACTCCGTATTTAAAATTTATACTTAAAATCAAAAGAATTTTTGTTGTACCCAACAGTACGTAGGACTGATAAGCAGTCAATTAAAACACGTATAATACAGATTTTGATACATTACAGAACCACACTGAAATTATTTAATCACGACAAGAACTACAGGTAAACAGCAATGCAATTTAGTAAAATATTTTGGCGATAATCGCATTGTATTAAATAATAAACAACACAATTCGTTGTGCAGGAGTTTATGTGCTCTATCAGCCATTTCATATTTTTTATACATCTGGAATTAATGATGCCACTTTAGGTTTTCGACCCCAAATTTTTCAAATCTGCAATCCGTTTTTGGATATCGGAGATAAATAGCTGAAACTCCATGTCAAACTATTAAAAAAAAATATCCAAGAGATATACTTTTAAATTCTGATATGTGCAAACACAAATACAATAACTAATATAATTTGAGTTTTTCCAAAATTATAGTTTAAAAAAGTTCCCCCACCCCCTCCAAGAAGACCATGTTCAAAGAACCGCTCCTCTAAATTTTCAGTCTATTAGACGAGAAAGAATGATCAGGAGTACAGCGCCACCTTCTGGGAAGATACTAGCTAACCTACTTAGTTGAAGACTCTCACCACTCACATTCAATATCCACCAAGAGAAAGGCGAAGGTATAACACTGGCTTTTAAGTGATCAACTGACAGCAACTTGTCTCATTGACATAAGGCGCTTCCTAAAATTGAAAAAAGAAAATCTGTCTATCTATCCTCAAATTTCAATACAATGCATTATATGAGTAGGTGTTTATGCCTGAGTATTGGTCGTAAAAAAAATAACATTATTATGTGTATTTCACAAACTTTAACCGTGCTTACCATACAAACTGCTAAGTGTTTAAGAAAAACAAAGATGACTTATTCTGAAAAGTTTCATTGTCCTGCCTCTATCACACTATGGCAAAGAATTATAGAGACAGCACTGAAGGAGATTCAACTTATTTTCTTTCATACTTTGCCAGGATAAAACTTCGTAATATTACCCTTAATAATCATCACAGAACAGCAGGCATCAAAGTAGGAGATCTTCCTAATGAGTTCATTGACTATTTTATTTCTCATACTTTCCCATAACCAAGACGAAAAGGCAAATAACTAAGGCGATATAATATAATCGTGAATTACTACTAAATAACTTAACGGTTAGCACCATTTGCCTAAATTGATTTAAACAAAATTTCTCTAAATCTCCTAATTTTTGATGATTTTGGTAATAAGTTTCGACAGCAGATGAATTAAATTCATTCTAAAATATTCCTCCTTTAATTAATAACCTACATACATACGTACGTACATAATTAGCCGTTAGAATCCAAAGTTACAGGTTTACAGCCTCACTTCTCGCAGCACCCATGCTGTGTATGTTAATTTTAAAGACTATTCTGAAAGACAGACTTCAGAAGATTGTTAATGGCAATCCTTTCAGAGCTTTTGCCAGAAAACTGCTAAGAGGAAGTCGCCGTAAGAAATATTTTTTTATATTACTTTTTTTGAAGAAGTCAGAGCTAAAGTTTGAACCCAGAGCTATCGTCTTAGCTAGACCACGACATTATCGTGCATTAAAACATAAAAAATATAATAAACACATTTTTTTACTTAGGTTTTTAAGTTTTATATATGAATGGTGGCATGTTACATAATAGATTAAAAAAAAAAATTATTTAATCCCATTAATTATAGACAACCTTATTTATAATAAAAAATTAGCATTTCGTTGTACACAGTGGCTGAGTTTTTCATTCCTATATGTGGAAATTCATACTCAAACCTATAAGTTATCGTTTGACTAGTTATCAAATAGAATGATATCAGTCTCTAGAGAGTGATAAACTTGCCAGTTTTTTGTACCATTTGCTAACGAATTTCTAGCTTTTCATTATACATACAGCCGACAGTGTTTATTTGTTTTTTTTTATATAAAAAATAACTTATAATTTTTAAAATTATTATAAATTTATAAAACTTTTTATTTAAAATTTAATAATAATATTTGTTTTTGTTTTTTTTTAATTTTTAAATATTCATAATATTTACACACACAATTTTAAATTTTTTTTTGTTCGTTGAAACATTTTTATGACAAGTTTTTCACATAATTTATACTTTTAATTTAAAACAACAAACAAGTTCTTCTTTATAATAAGTCATGGTATGAGTCATGGTATGGAGTTAGTTCTTAAAATGACAAATTTTCATACATTTTAATATTTCTCTTTATGAATAAAAATGTTCTTAAATTACTCATACAAGAGACTAGAGCCATAAGAAAACTTTTAAAAGGAAAAAAGTATCATTATTATTTAAATCTTTATTGTCATTATTATTATTATGATAATTAGTATTTAAGAATAAACACTTGTGTGAATGTCAGGTGTTAATCTTTTGAGAAGTGATTTTTGTTTTCTCTCGACTCATTGTTTATGAGTTTGAGTGCTGTTTTTGTTATTTTATTTGTTTAATCATAGGGAAGGATACTTATAAAAAGGAATTTATTATTTCAGTTCAAATATGCTGTTGTCTATTTTTTTAATATTATAAGTGAGTGATACCAAATTATTTTTAATTTTTGAAAAAAATAATAATTAAAATTAACTTTAATTTGATAAATTGCAAGACGCAAACTATTAATAAAGCACATGGAAGACACTTTTGTAGTACTTAAATTCCTTATTTTTTTTTAATCATTTTCTGTTTTCTCTTTTTTATATGTATTTTGCATTTATATGTATGTTGTATTGTTAAATAATTTGTAAAAAAAAAATAATATATGTAATGTGCTTCGTTTAACAAATTTCACTATTTTATTTTATTCTTTTTATATTTTGGCACAATTTTAATACTTACGTTGGTGTTATAGAAACCTAAGTATTACTTTTTCTGAAATAAAATAAACTTACCCTACGGAAACAGTATCAAGTTTTTGATAACGATTAAAAATTCTAAATATTAACATAATCTCGCATAACAAATGACAAGGATGTAGTACAAAATTAAATAGATAGATATCCAACAGATGTACCTTTGCTATTTAGAGATAAATAAAAATACATAATACCTCACTTAAATACATAAAGAAATAGAGAAATATTGAAAATTAAAAACAAACTTTTTCAAAGTGCCCGAAGATTGAACACCTATAGGTGGATTTAATTAATAAAGTTTGAAAAAAAAAAACAGAAAAATTAAACTAATATTTTTTTTTTTGAAAATAATATTCTTTGATATTAGAATACCTTCTCTCTGATAACTATTGCGACATTAAAAAACAAAGCATAAAATAAAACAAAAAATATATGAAAAGTTTTGGTTAAAACTTTATAATATTTTAGAATATGATTTAAAATAAAATAGCGTTTATTCATGCAGTGAGAGAAAGTCGGTAGCGTATGGAAATTGTTTCATAACAAAGCTGTTTTTCTCGTTAGTTTCAATAAATTATGCTTTTTTGAAATCTTTTAAATAAAGTCATTTTACGCAATTAGGCAATTACAAATACCTGTTAAAACTAAGGAAAAAACAAAAATAAGTGTAAAAAAAGTAAATAAATACTTTGGCTGCTTAAAAAGCTATAATAACACATTATTTTTTAAGGTGTAACGAAGGTGTTAATCATTTTTTATAGAATTTTTAGAAACCAACCTAGTCATGATCTAAATATAGTACGTACACCAACATAGAGATTATTGTTAAAGAAATAAAATTAAATATTTGTTAAAATTAAAAACAACATTGAACTGAATATCATCAAATTTAATTTCATAAGAAATGCCTTTTTTTCAGGTCAACTACCATCTTTTGCGAATTTTTTAAAACCAAAAATATGGTTGTTAAATCCTATAAGATTTCCGTATATTTAGTACAAATCGATGAGGGCAGAAGGAGCTGTTGTTGGCCTAAGATAGTGATGGTGGTACAATAAGCAAAAGGGTTTTATTAGTAGAAATTTTCGTCCGTCATATCAAATTAATTTGTTTGATAAATTTTATTTAGATCTGGCAACTTGTTCCAAAAAAGACACTCCAGTAAAGTTTTTTATAATTGTAGAATAAAAAAATCGTAATGTGATTAAATATTTACATAAAAAAGGTTTGTCGGGACTGCTTTATATAAAACAATAAAAAATTGGTTGTAAAGCACAAAGACAACGCTATGTCCATAATTGTTGAAAAAAAAAAAAAAATAATAATCAAACAGACACATATACACATACACAATTGGCCATTGCAACCCTGTTTTTAGGTTACGACCTAGTTTCTCGCAGCACTAATGTTTTCTTTCAGTTTCTATCCATGAGCACCGGCACATACAATTTAACATTGGCTCCGAATGACAGAGACAGTCACTCTCAGGGCATCTGCAAGAAGAATGCTAAGACGCCTTTATTTTTATTTCTACTTTTATTTTTAAAATATCAGTCTTGGGTTTGAACCAGTAGGTCTTGCCTAGTAAGCCAACTAGACTAACCACTGCACTACGGCGACAACAAACTACTACTAATTGAACACAATGTGGGATAAATTATTTTATTTTTTATTAAGAGTAATATTCAGGAGAGTAAACCACTAGTCATGCTGTGTATTGTATTGGAAATTAAAAAAAATAATAATAACTTTGTGTGTATTTGCTAAAAGTCAGTTCTCACACTGAAAAAAAAGCACAAGAAATATATCTTGGAGCAGCATATTTATTTTTATTTTTCATATAATTATTATTTTAATTATTTAAATTTATTTAGTGAACTAATATGTAAAAATACGTTGTTTTAATTTCATTCCAAACTTACAACAATTCTACTGATATTAAGCAGATGAAAATAAATTAATTTAATTATAAATCAGTAACAATTTTATTTCAAATTTACAAACATTTGTGATGTTTTCGTCCCTCAAGGGTAATACCACCAAGCAATACCAAATATATATTTCTGGACAAAGAGCAGTAAATATAAAAAGAAAACTATAAATATACTTATGGAAATAAGAAAAAGAAAAAGAGTTAATTAGTACAGTTGATTTAATTTAGATATGTTTTAATGTATGATTTAAATTTAAGAAGCAATTAAACAAAGAATACAAGAAATGGTGGGATATGAACTCTATTATTTCTCTCCTGGCATGAGTCAAAAAGAGATGGAGAAAAATTAATAGGTACAGAAACTTTACTTTGTTTTATTTCTTCCTTTATCTCATATACTTTTAAAGTTGTTTATAAAAAGATTATATTTCCTTAATTAAATTTAATTTCCAACTCTAAGATTTCAAAATAAAAAGTTTTTACTTTTATTGTATAAGAAAGAGATACTAATATTGCATTCATAGTCGTATATAGAGAAACTTTGTATAGTCAGTTCTTTTTATTTTTATATCGTAGTTGTTTCTGCTTTTATTCTTTAAAAAAAAAAATTATAAAACTAAAAGAAAAATGATATAATTAGTTTAACAAATAAAACTATTTTAAGCTTTGTTTAAGTAAGGAAAACTTGGAGAAAAGAAATACAAAAAAGTATGAATTTTTATTTTTTTTTTATTTCATTTTGTAAAATTCTAATCCGAACAATAAATCATATATACATTCTTTCATTTGTAGGGGCGTATGATTAATGTTTTATATGTGACAATATTAAGGAACACTAATACGTTTTTCTAATTTGTAACTTATGTATCATTGATATGTGTTGCCAGTGTTAACCGGAAATTTCTTTCGTTGTTCACAAAGAAAATTTTCAAAATCCTCAAGAAAACCTTTAAAATCGAAAAAAATTCATTATTTAGTTTATAAATTTAATATAGTAAATATAATTTTTTTTTGTAAATAATAAAAAATTACAATAGCGAAAAGCCAAGCTGAGTCATTATTATGAGATCATTTTTACACTGACTTTGATCAAATATTAAGAAAACAGGAAAGTTAAATAAATCTAGCAGTTACAATTAGAAATACTGCAAAAAGTAAACTCTAATTGCCTGCACTTGACTTCATTATTTTGAGAAAAGAGCCGATCTTAAACAAACCAACAAATAGGCTATACTCATCAACCAGTTTTCTATTAAATGTCTAAATAAATAGTTTAAAGTTTATTATGTTAGAAAATACAAAGATACCACTAAACTACGTTTCAAGTTTTTTTAATTGTAACTTATGTTATGAATTTCTCCATATTATGTTCTTAACTTCACAACCAAACACGTTAACTGTTCAATTTTAAAGAAATGTAATGCTCACCTAAGATATATATTTTTTATGTTATTACAATTAATAACATACTGAATGGTTACGTGATTTAAGACCACTTTGCTTTAGATTTCATTACTTAACTAATCTGATCAGAATTAAAGATCGCAAGAAGTATGCACCATCGTTAATTATCTATTTAAATTTGTCTGGAAACATCGAAGATACCTTTAAGTCTCCTAATTCAGGTCATCCTGATATAAATAAACTCCGAAGAGCCGCAAGTGTTTCAAACTTTTCAAACCAGTCATACATGGCCAAAGCCTTTGGTTTACATTGTACTGTTGAACAAATTCAGGTTAGCAAAAGTTTCAATGTTTCTTCAAAACCAACACTGAACAAAATTGGTATATAAAAAATTAGAAGTAAATTAATATTAAGCTGGAAAACGCAAGTTTTGTATTATGATTTTTTTTTTTTCAAATTAAATTTTTGAAGAAACTAAAAAGCATATTATATATCAAATAGAAAGCAACAAAGACTTAGTTTTGTTGAAAATACTTTCAAAAAGCATGAAAAACAAATAATTTTTCAACATTTTGCTTCATAAGCACAACAGAAGTTTTTAAATAAATTAAAAAAAAATTTAATTGTTACACAGGTGTCTAGCAATAATTTGGTTTTTACAGATTGAAAAATATCAATTAATCGACCAGTTGTAGCCAGAAATCTATATAAACTATATGACGAAAATCGGCAATTGGCTGCAAAGTTCGAAGGTCGATTAAAAAAAAATCGAACTAACATATACAAACGCCGCGATACGGGTCTTCTAATTTAGCCTCTATTTTCACCCCTCACTTTCAGAATTTACCTAACTTTTGCTAACATGAATTTTTTGCACAGTGTTATTCACTTTCAGGTTGCAGCATGCAGTTTACAGTTTTTAAAGTTCCTTATTTAACCCATATCGTCCAGCTGTTCGGTTTTTCGAACAGTAAATTTCAAGCGTTTTTGAAAAAATTTTTTTCTTCTCAGGGAAGACTACGAACTTATTTCTTTTAACAATTATATATTGTGATAGGTTAGCTACAAATATAAAAATAAAAGGACCTACCTACTTCAGGAGAAAGAAAAAATACAAATTTTAGCACAATTTTAAATTTCTAAAATTATGCAAAAAATATAAAAAAATAAAAAAATTAAAATTGTAGTTTTATTGGAAAACAGTCAAAATATTAAAAATAACAAAAAATTGTTTTGGTTTTCATATGCATTTTTATGATCAGCCTTCAAAAATCGGTGTTCGATTTATCGAACGCTGGGCACTATTTAGCACTTTTTTTCTAGGAATGGCTTTCTAAACTATATTGAATTACCATATTGTAATTTTTTTTTCAAAATGTAACTAACGGAAAAAAGAAAAATATGGTAGCATACATATTCAGACTATTTTTTGATGATCAGGTTTTAGGTACGATAGTCGAGGAGACAAATCGCTACGTTCAGCAGAAGATCTATGGTTTTGTACTAGACAATATCATACTCCAACGATTTCTTGGCATTTTAGTATTATCTGGATATCACACTTGCCTGTTGCATGCGATTATTGGTTAAATCACCCTACATTAGGCATTCCTGCTGCGAAACTATTTATGTATGTCAAGAAATAAGTTTTTGGATATTAAAAAATTCATTCATTTTAGCAACAATTTTGAGTTAGACAAGAACGAAAAATGGCAAAGATATTGTTCAAATCAATAAAAATTATTTTAAATAGTTAATTTGTATACTCATTATATTTATTTCATATAAGATACGACCTTTGTATGCAGTTTGGAATCTGGGAGGCATATTTGTCGATTGATGAAAAAATGGTGCCATATTTCGGACGACGCTCTTGCAAAATGTTTGTACGGGGTAAGCCAAACCGTTTTGGATACAAGTTCTGGTGTCTTTGCTCTTCAGCTGAATATCTTTACAACTGCGTACCATATGCCGGGTAGGCAGGCATTGATGAACAAGGAAGTTGGTTTAGGAGCCGATGTGGTTCTTCGTTTATCAGGAAATATACAGTTTGCAGATAAGCATATTGTGTATTTTGATAACTTATTTTACTTCTTACTACCTCATGAGTCTACTTACTGAAAACGATTGTGTGCAACAGGCACTTTGCGGGCAAATAGAATCGGAGGTACTGAGCTGAAATCCAGAAAACCTTTGGAAAAAGGCTGTCATAATTTCAAGTTTAATAGCAAAAATAAAATTTTAATTTGCCGTTGGCAGGACAATAAAGAAATCACAGTGGCCCCCAATTTTGACCAAGTCTACCCAACTGTTTCAGAAATAATGATGGCAGCATTATAGAACACGGTCGGTTTGTGAATTATAACCAACCACAGCTATTGAAAAATTACAACAAAGAAATGGGAGGAGTGGATTTACACGATAATGCTGTACAAAGTTATAGTGTTGCAATTCGAGCAAAGAAGTGGTACTGACCTTTATAAATAGCTACTTTGAATTCTTCGTTGGTAAATGCTTAGACAGTTTCTGTCAATACCAAAAAAAAGAAAAAATTAGATCGCAAAAGGAATTTTGAGTCAAACTTTCGTATTCTTTAATGTCACAACAAGAACAAATAGATTCAACTGGTGATGCCAGCGCTTTTGATTCTCCAATAAATATTCTTCCTGTAAGAAAAACTGAGCATCTTATAGTTAAAATAGAGGAAAACAGGAAGTGGAGACGTAAGCATTTTCATAAACCAAACTAATTTTTATGCAAAGAGTGCATGGTTGCGTTTCATACACATTGTTTTGGGGCATATCACCAAGAAAAATAATATATATTTTTAATATAAATAACTCTGTTCTTACATTTTGATTTAAATGGATTAAATAAATTAATTTTTGGTTAGTTTTTGATTTAAATAATTTTAAAAGAATTAGTTTGAGTTTAAAAAAATAGTTTTTTTATTATTTACAATTTATAGGAACAATAAAACTAATATGCTAAATAGTGCCCAGTGTTCGATTAATCGAACACCATTTTTCTGAAAAACAAAAAATTTAAAAATAATTTTGATTTCAGATTTGTGTTTTCTGGTCGCAATTACCTTCTAAAAACCAAGTTTTAAAAGTCAATTCGAAAAAAAAAAAATTCTCTGGGACGATATGGGTTAATAATATTTTGTCTAATTTTTTAAATTTTTTGTTTTTCTTAAGTTGTTTTTCATATTCAGTATACTACTCTCAGTAGCATCCACATACATGATTTTACGTATTTTGCCTTAATTTCCTTCTAGAGCCGAAACATGAAAGCTAGCTATGGGATTGCAGGTTTCATAAATTTTTTCTTCTACGAAATTGGTATTTCTTGTTTAAGGTCCTTCTTTACTTTTTGAAACTTTTAGCATAAATTTCCTTTAACTTACTTTTCGCTTAATTTCTTAAATCAAATGCACTGGTTATAATTGAACTTAATTTTATTGACGTGTTTTACAATAATCGTGGTAAAAAATTGTGGAATTAAAAAAATTGTTTCTAATTTGAATTCGTGTTATAACGAATACTCGTAAAGAAAAAAACTGCACAAATCCTGATTTTTTTCAACGAAAATATAAAAAGGCTTATAAACTGGTTTGAAAAAAAGTTCAAAAGAAAAACATTTTTATTTCTACGAAACACCCCAACCCCTCAAGAGTGTGGGAGAATGAAAGCAAATCTTTTGTTTTTATAAAATATAAATTTAAATATTTTAAATTTATTATAAACCACTAATGTTTTTCACTACCAATATTTTAATATGAGAAAAGACGAAATGCATATAAATCCGAATATTTTTTTTTTTATTTATTTTTTGTTTATTTGTGGTAACAGATTCAAGTCTTTGATATTGACCAATAAATGACAAAATAAACCACAAAAAATGTATCGATAAACTAAACAGTTAAGACTTTTAGTACCAGTATAAAATTATTTTTTTTTCTTTATTATTGCAAAAAGTTTAAAACAAAAAAATTTTATCTGAACCATAATAAAAAATATTTGGCGAAAAACTGTTGTAATAAAAGTGAATTTTTTTTTTCAACGTCATAACAATTAATTATTTAGTTGTTTGAAAAAAACAGAGAAAATAAAACACAAAATAACAAACATTAAAAATAAATTGCATAATAATTTGAAATATATAAAATGGTTGTTTTTAATTGAGGGAATTTAATAGAAAGAATGTTTTTTATAATTTTTTATACGTTTACATATACATAAACATACTAAGCACATATACATATATGTACATACCAGAGACCTGCATTTGCTATTTGAAAAATTTTCTTGTAATCTTTATCATCCAAAAGTGCCTTTATGTTTTTGTCCATATTTTTTTAGGCTTTATGAATATTCCAACACAGTTTTTCATACCAAACAATTATGTCGATTGCCGAATTGAAGGAACAACAGAAATTACTTTTACTATAAATTCAGATAAAAACTAAAAATATTCACCCTTATCGTGTTTGGCGTAGTCGTATTTCGACGACAGGCGCATTTGTAGTCGAATTTAAGATTTAGTGGTATCGTGTAAAATTTTCGCCTTGAAATATTTTGTACAAGAGTCATTTTGTAACAGATTACCCAATTTTAATTGATTATGAAACATCCTGTTATGAAAACTGTGAAAAAAATCTGTTATAGACGCATAAATATAAAAAGCAGTTGTGATATTTGTTTGTTTTTTTAACTTCTTTGAATTAATTATGTTAAGTGTTTGATTTTATTCGCCTTCTGAAGATGAAGTCATGTGTGATCTAAAAGAAGTCAATGTTTTAAGAAGACACTTAAGGGAGCAACCGAATATACAATTCTCACTAACAAATTCTTTTTTATCAACAAAAATTAAAGAAAGATTTTTCCACAGATTTTTTAAGTACTTCAGATTAAATAAGGATGCGTTTAATTACTTATTAAAAAAATTTCAACAAAATTAAAAACACCCCAAGGAAAAACTGGTGTATCACAACTGTCAAAATTAACAGCAACAATGAGGATACTTGCTGAAGGCAGTTACCAAAAAGGTGCTAGAAATGATATTTTTGTGAATCTTTGTCGAGCTTTGTCCAAGATGGATTTCTTTTGAAATGGATAATGAGTAAAAAATTTTAACTTTTTTGATAACCTCTTGCCAAGTAGGGCTTTTTTCCATTATCTCGACCATTTTTGCAAATTGTTCTGGAGTAGTTATTTTTATTCTAAAATGTATTAAATAAAATGAAATAATCGACAAAATACGCTAATTATATTTTTAAAATTAAAATAATTTCATTCTTACAATTTTTTTTCAGCCAATTTTAATTCTGTCCTTAAATTTTGTATAAAGGCGGCAGCAAAAAACTTAACGACTGTTTTCGTCGATTTTAACAGGCAAAAACGCCAAACACGTTTTATTGGCGTTTTTGCCAACTACGATACCATTTTATAAAAGCGCCTAACTTTCGCCACAAAAACGCCAACCACGATAAGGGTGATTAATTAGAATCACGGACTGTGTTATGGCGCTACTTAATGAACAACAAAAATTGTCCCTTACGCACTTTCAAAAAAGTAAAATCCAGAATACAAGGTAAAAGGCAAAAGGTGTCATGCTAGCTCAAGGTAGCGTGGTGGTTCATGACCCATTGTCCAGCCTCATAACATAAAAAATATGCTCTCTTTTTTTAAATTTAAATTTAAATTTAAATTTAAAATTAAATTTCTTTAAAACATGTGTAGAATCAAATTACTTAAATCCTAATAATTTCATTGTAAATAATACAAGTAATTAAATGTTATTACATACAATATTATACATGGAAATTATAAGTGTTACTATTATGGATGATATTGTTATCAGAAACGGGAGGGATAATTAATACCTGACCACTGGAAGCACGTGCTACGTTGGATGAGGATAGAATTTGCAACCTGATGTTGGTGATGAAACGCATGTATTTGAGAATTGTGCATTTGATGATTTAGGTTTTGGCTATGATTGTTGTTGCGCTTGTTGTTGCAGAGATAGGTTTTGGATTTGCTATTGTTGTGGCTAGGCCTGTATCTGTTTCGCTGATGATGAAGGTTTTTCATTGAATGATGAGGTTCAGATGTGATTATGATGCTATTCATTGAGATTGAAGCACGTTATAATTTGTCACCAGATCGTAGTTTGGATTGTGGGTTGTTGCTATAGGAATCCATTTTTAATTTTTGCATAATTTTCATAATTTTTGGTATGAAAAATATATTTGATATTAAAAAAATTTTACGGCAGTTTTCTAATTTTGCACACATTGTCTGTACTTTTTATCTTCCTTTGGTAAATATTTTATTTTTGTTATATTATATTATAATTGTTGATAATATAGAAAATTAATAAATTTTCTTCCGTAATTTCCAATTTGCGATCATAATTTCTTTTTTTCACACTAAATTGTGTCTTATACAAAAAAAATTTACAAAATTTTACTTAAAAGAATGCTTCTTTGAAAAGCGTCTTATGCTTTCAAGAGTTAGAAACCAATTGTTAAAACTGCATGTTCCTGCCTTTGCTTTCTATTTAATTCTTTTTCTATCCTAATATAATCCGTTACGCAAAAAATGCGTGTTAGACAAATTGCAAAGACAGAAGGAGAAAAAAGATAAAAATGCAATTCAGCAAAGATTATCCATTGGAGGAAAGAAGAAATAAATAGTAGTTGTCGTCACTATTTTAAATTATTTCCATATAAGGTAATATTGCAAGTATATAACAATCCAAGGTTATCCCTCATTTACATTATTCTATATAACCAAAATAGACTCTCATAAGAATTTTTGGGGGAAGTAATTCCTTTTCAAACATATCGTCGCTGCCAATAAAATTTTGTAATAAAGAAATCATGTTAATAATCAAGCGGAAGGAAAAATCGCAACAACTGTTACTATACTATTGAAATTTTTTAGACAATTATCACTAAAAAATTTGTTAAGATCGATAGCAAATAGTTAACATAGTGAAATAACATTTACTTGTTCACTTATTCCATGTAATCAAATAAAACAAAATCTTTAAAACATACAACGCTGTGTATATGTGCAAATTTAATGCAGAAAAATTGTTGGTTGAAATATTTATTCGGTTTATATTGGCCCATTAGGCATATTCACACCAGCTTAATATGTATATACATACATACATATGCGCATAATTTTTATTTTTTACCACTGTTTGATATGTACTAGTGATTATTTTTTCATTTTATAGTGCGAATAATGCTACGACTATCAATTAACAAGGATGATCGATGTAAAGAATATGCTACGGTATGTTTTCCCGTTAGATGTCGTTCACTCCCCTATATTTTCACTCGCTGTACACATTTAACATTTTGATGACGTAATTTCTCCTAGATGATCACAAAATTTATATTCTGTATGCGTGATAGCGTAAGCTGTAGTTCTGTCATTCTTGCTCGATCAAAGACTGAACAAATGCATATGGTTTGGTATTGTACAAAGAGCAATATTTCTCTTCACCTCTCCTGCCCGTGAACTATCATTCTGTTTTACCAAATTGTGTTGGTGTGAGTGTGCCTATTAAGACATCTTGTTGTATGTAAAATTTCTATTTCAGTTATATTCAACGATACTTCGTTTAGTCAAACATTCATTAAATACGACAAGTACGATCACAATTGTAATTTAGCTTACTCAATTTTCATTCGACAGATGGAAATCAAAAAACAGCTTGCCACACATAGCTATTCTACTTTTATTTCTTTTTTGCCCTATATATGAACGTTTTTAAAGTACAAATAAAATAAGAGGTTGCCCCCCCCCCCCCCCCCCCCCCCCTCCAGCAAGACCATCGGCAAGAAACCGTTCCCTGACATTTCTAATCTATTCCACCAGAAACCAATGATGAGGTGTACAGCGCCACCTACTGGGAAGATAACAGCAAAACTATTGAAGACGCTCACCATTCACATTTAAACATCCACCGACAGATGAGGCCATTGCTGTTTGATCATTTGAGGGTAAAGGTATAACACTGGCTCTTGAGTGGACAAATTGACAGCAACTTGTTTCATCAACAAATAAAGGCGCAAATATACAAAAATCTATGAAAAAAAACGACCATCTTCACATTCCAATACAATGCACACTGCATGAGTAGGGGTTTACCCCTGAGTATTGGTCTTAAAAAAAAATACTGATGCTGATATTGTACTGGAATTTATTTAAAAAACAATCAATATTTTTTCTTATATTATTGTATTATTATTAAGCGCCTCAGGAATGAGACAAATTGCTTTGAGTTGATCATTCAAACTCCAGTGCTATACCTTCACCTTTGAATGATCAAGAGCAATTGTCTCATCGTTGCATGTTGATTGTGTGGTGAGTGCCTTCGCTAAGTAGGTTTAGCTGTCAACTCCAACTTAGCAATATATGGTGCTTGTCCCCCGATCATTCGTTAAGATGGAAAGTGGAATGTCAGGGAGCGGTTTTTTTTTTATGGACTTCTTGGATGGGGGCAACATCTTAGTTTTTTAAATTATAATTAAAAAAAAACCGTATACTAAATTTTTATTTTTCTATTTTAGATTTTTAATCTAAGAATTTATTTTTATGGACAAATCAGTTGTCAAATATCAACAGAATTTGGTCGCTTAATTGTAATATGCTCATTAGGTACACTTATGACAGTACTGCATTTTAATTTTACTCAATATTTATAGCAATTTCGTACTTACTGAACAGTAGTTAATTAAAATTTTATATAGAATATTGAGCTCGATAATGACATTTATTGCGATATTAGTGTTTGATGAAAAAAAAAATTATATAAAAAGGTCAGTGATTATATTTATAGCTTGATGACCTTTTTAATTTTTTTTACACATTCTGAATGTTCATAAAAATATTTCTATATGATTTAGTCAATAAAAATTAAGAGTTTGCAGATTTCTGGCTTATACACTCAAACATACATACATGAACTAAAATTGTTTGATGTTTGTAGCAATTATCATGCCAACGATGTCAATAACATATATATATGTATATGGGCAATTTCAAAAATTTTCGACATTTTGATATTTTTTTTTTCCAATTTTCTTTTTTTTGGATGACACGAATGACGGTTTGGTCACGTGAAGGGTGATATTTTAGCATACCAAAACAGTTCGCGTTAATCATTTATTGCAAACGGCGCGAAAGTTATGGAGGTTTTAAGTTAAAATTTCTTTAAAAAAAATTTTGAAGTTAAATTTATTGGTTTATTTTAATAAAAGTTGTATGGATGCATGAAACTCATTTCAAATTTATCAGTGCTGTCCAAATTTATCAATGCACTGATAAAATACATAAAAAATATCAATTATAATTAAAATTCCTTAACATTAAAAAACGTGAATTTTTGCAAAAATTTGAATGTTTCACCAATTGTTATAATATGCGTTTATATAACGCATAACTAATTTACAGAAAAACAATGTTTTGAATTGCAAATTTAAAAAATAAAAAAATTATATAAGAATTATTTTTGAGGTTAGGATTTTTTTTTTATCTGTAAAATTTAAAATCATGTACATTTTTTAATGCCTATTCGGTTTTATTATCAAGCTTAAAAAAAACTTTCATTTGGTGTCAATCGCGGCGAAATCTATACATAACTGCAGATGTCACAAAGCAAAATGTGTTTGAAGAAAAATGCAGCTCTACCCGCTAAATATGGACCGAATTCAACCGTATTTATATATGATCTTTAGTTCACCGCCGCACTTCATTTCCAATACTTTACATTGATTTTAAACCACTGATTAACTAAAAAAAACGCGAAACAAAATCATGAAATTTCGCAAAAGTTTTATTTTCTTTATAAGGTTTTTGCGTTTCAAAATATTTTAACGCCTTCTTGACGTTGAGGTGCCATTTACTAAGAAGTTTAGATCACGCAATACATAAACCAGTTTTAAATAAGATTGCAAATGTCAGGCTCGAAAAACTGTCATTTTTGACAAATTTACGCCAATTCTATAAAAGTTTGAGGTCATCGTTCTCAGCAACTAGCAGCCTGACATCGACGTGATATGGCAAATTTTAGCAAATTACACCATCTATTAAATACTGGTGACGAAATGCAATTTTCTTGAACGGCGCAAAAACGCTATAGAAAAAACTGCGAAAATTGAAAAATCGGAAAATTTTGGTTTCAAAAATGAACCGCTGTACAACTTTTTCCCAAATAGTAGTATGGGCATAACTTTTATAGTGTAAATATCTACAAAGTCTAGTGACTTTATTTTATATCAGTGAGCATCGGAAGTTTGAAACTAAAAGTAGAAAAGTGATGAAATATGAAAAAAAACTCTTGTAAATTTCAAACCTTTTTTTGAGTTTTTCGATATTTGAGAGCCTATAACTTTTAAAAATAAGGAACTGATGGTCTGAAATTTTGAATTTTCCAGTTTTCTAGTGTGGCCTACCATTCCCTTTTGACTGTTTTGGTCAATTCGAAAAACTGGAGAAATAATAAGCATCTGAACTCAGTTTCAACAAATGTTGAAAATTTTTGAAATTGCCCATATATATATATATTATTTTTTATAATCGGTTGAAAAATATTTTATTTTGTCCAAGAAAGAAAGAAACTAAAAATAGGTTTTTATTTATTTATTAATTTACAAGTTTCTGTAAAAAAATATCTCTAATATTAAATTTCCTAAAATATAATTACCCAATTCACAAAATGTTATAGCTGTCGTAGATCGGTAGGCACTATGAGAAACTACAACTATTTTACATAATGTTGTTGGTAATTTCCATGTTAAAAACTACTACAAAATGTACGACAATTTTTCGTATGTTTCCGAAATGTCTTATCAATACGCCAGAGTTGGAAAACTTTTTTTTTTATTTTTTTTTTTTCAAATGTATTTTAAAAATTGTTTGAAATGTTTTTCTTCTCTTCTTCTTTTTAAATTTTTTATTCAAGAAATTTGATAACACTGGATAACATCTACAACAATATTTACGATAAGGTGTTCACAAAATGAAATGCCATTTAACTATAGTATACAACAATATAGTCTACAACAATATATATTTAACTATAGTCTACAACAATATGAATTGGGTAAATGTATTTTAAATTAAATCCCAAACATATTGTAGGTGGAGGTCACAGTAATTTATCAAATTATTTATTTACTTACTAAAGTACAAGTGTAGCAAAGTACCTACTAAACCATTGAGGCACCAACTAGAAAATTATTTAAATATATAATTAAAACAAAAAGCTAAAAGAAAATTGCACATATAGATTTTTCGAAGACATTTTAATGTTGGAGAATCAGAAAAAGTAAAAAAAAATTAATCAAAAGAATATATTTTTTTTAATTAATTTCCAAAATATGTTGTCAAAGATATCCATAATAATTTACTTCCTGATGATACTGCACAAAGAAGAAAGGAAATATAAGAAAATAAATGCGATAAATATTTATTAAAAACCACCTCATTCTCAAATAATTTAGTCCATAATCAAATAATGTTTTTCCTCTGCTTTATGAATTTTATAAAAAAAATTATTTGCATACGTATATTCCTTTAAAATATCTTTAGAAAAAAAAAGTTTCCAAAAATTACATCAACCAATCCAATACTCTTTTGAAAAGTTATTACAAATGATTTATAGAACAGCAATATGCACCAAATTACAATGAAATCAAAATCAATATCACTCTAATGAAATTGCTTTTAAATTGAATTTCTCTGTTTACACCCTTAATGTAAGTGAGTGTGACTACATAGTGTTTTGGTTCATTTTTATTGCTAAGCTTACAGATCTGGTGATAAAAATATAAAAACAAAAGAAAAGGAAGAATCTTTTGTTCTATTTTCGTTTTCGGGTTACAATCAAAGCATAGCAATAATAGAACAAAAAAGAACAGGAAAAAGAAAGCTTAAATGAATTTAAATGGATTTCGATTTGCTTACTATTCCTTTTAAATGAGTTCATATTTATAGCTGAAAAAAAATCTTAATAAAATTATCGATTTATAATAAAGCGTAAATTTTTTTAAATTTCTCATTAAGGACAATGGGAACTGAAAGTCAGTTTTATATGCTGAAACACAAAAAATTTTCTAAAATTTATTTTAAATAAAAGTAACAAAAATTTTTTAAAATTGTATGTACTGAAAGGCTGAAATAAAATAAAAATTAAAAAATATAATTGAAGGAGTCTTACTATAACATATAATACTTTATATGATAATTATTTTTTTTAATTAATCACATTGGCATTAAGCACTTTTCATTATAAAAGTTTTAAAAATTCTTGTAAACAAGTAATCTTAGAATATATGCCTTCATTTTGTTATTATTTGACATGGCTTGCTACGATGCAAACGTCCATGGAAGTTTGCAACGAAGAGTTAAGAACGCTATTACAATCGGACCTCGATTATAAGTTCTCTGGTTAACCGGTAACCCCGATTAACCGTGATGGCCAAAGATCAGTGTATTGTTTTTTGTTTGCAATGTTTTCAAATTTTTTGCTTCGATTAACCGTGATTACGTCTACTGTCCGTGATGAAAACGGAGAATTCTAAATATATTTAATATGGCATCGTTACCAGTGGTAAAAAGACAAACAAACGCTTCAAATATTAAAGATAAAGTTAAAATAATTAACAAGCATTCAACAAATAATGTCTGTTAAAATGCTAGCTGAAAAATAAAAAGTTGAGATATAGACCGTGTGTGTCACTGCTGTCTTGAATTAATTTTTTTAATGTAAATATGTATGTATACCAATGATCACTTGTTGAGTAATTACAACAAGTAGTTTAATAATAATTAAAACTTTTTCTTAGGAATTATAACCCATCTTATAACAATCGTAATGGTTCTACCTATAGAAAACTGCATTAATTTATTTTTTCTCAAATTAATGTTCGTTAAGTTTGTAGCGCAGCAATAATAAAGATTCTCTGGTTTCTTTTATAAGAAGTAGCCAAAGTCATAGTAATTGAGATGAAGGAAATCTTAACCCAAACAGCGTGTACTAATATGCTGGAATGCAATAATGTACTAGAAGAATAATAAGGGAGCCACATTGACGAAATATGGCAGAATATTATAAACTGGCCTTTAAATATGGGCATGGTGACAAAATTCCTAAGATGTAGGGTATGTGTGATCCATACAATTTTTCTTTTTTTAATCTCCATATTTGCTGTGGATTAAGGTTGTTCATTTGTTGTCATGCTTGGAGGCACAAGACTGTCATTTTAATTTTATATGCCTTTGGTGATAGACCAATTCTTTCAGCCGTAAATAAGCACGATATGACCATCTTTTAAATTTGCTGATATACCCCTATTGCATCCCTAATACGCCTTTTCGCACGAAACTTCCAAGATATTGAAATCTTTCAAAACAATACACTTGGTAAGTAATAAAAATTACTGGCTTAATTTATTTATTTTTACTAGCGTGTTATACAGTAAAATTTGCAATTGCTCATAACTTTTGGACGTTAGTTTGAAATGAGTTACTGGCGTGCAATTAAGAAATTCTTAAATTGTATTATAGAGTAAAAAATTATTCTTTTGAACAAAGTTTATTTAGAAAATTTGTGCAAAAAGTAATTTGTGCAAAAAAAAAACAAAAAAGCTGTTTACATTTTGAATCGAGAAAAAAAAGTTCACAACTATTGGTTTGCTGGAGATATAAAAAGGATACTAAAAGCTAAACAGATTCTAAAATTTACTTTTAGTTATGCAAATATGTTTTTGTTGGCATCTTTTATGATTATTTTTTACAGGAGAAAAAAAAAGTTAAAAATCTTATTGAAATTATTAAACCTTAAACTAAAATGTGCCTCAAAAAAAAGTAACAAAATGTTTTTACATTTAATTTTATTTTTAGCGAAATATTCAAATAAAATTTAACTTTTTTATAGCGATGTTTTCCAAAGCTATTTAAAATATTCATTACCCAACAAGTGTTTTAAATGATACATGTTATAGTAACAGAGGGAATATTGTACAGAATAATTGCGACAAATGTCGTTACATTTTGTAAAAAACAAAAAATAATAAAATTTTACAATATTTTAATGCGACATGACACATACATACATGTATGTATTGTAGTATATGCTTTCAACATTATTATTTTTTTAGATTGTAATGAAAATGGTATTTTAAATTTGCAATTTTAAATTTAAATAAATTTTAAGTTAAAAAAAAAATTAAAAATATATATTTTTGTTTTTAGGACTACAATTACAACAAACATTTCTGATTTACAGCAAACTTACAAAATAAATTAAAGAAAGTGCCGTGTTGGTACCACAAAACTCAAAAATTTATAAATATATGTGAAAATAAATAAAAATATTGTATATTAAATATGAAGTGCATTTAGTATTTCGAAAATATAATTTTTCAGCATAGTTATCTTTTCTTTTGATAATTTGAATTCTTCTTTACAAAATCTAGATAAGAAAGCTGAAACAATAACTTCCTTTATAAATGTTTATTCAGTTTGCAATGCTAGTTTGCTTTCTACATTATTTAAACATTAGAATCATTTATTTTTGCTTTTAATTTATTTTAAACTTAATGGAATCCTATGCTTATGCCTCTTTTATCTGCTATTAAAGATTAAATGAAACATTTAAAATATACTACCTTTGTTGGTATATGTAGGTTTCACAACTATTGTGCAACTAAATGGTGCTCATTTCAAACCACTTAGCAAACTCAGAAAAGTACTTGATTTTTATATTACTTTCTATACAAATAACAGAAGCAATGCTATTTAACCATGAATGAATAACTGAATGAACATAATAATTTACAATTTAATACTAAATATTTCTAAGAGAAACTAATATATGAAATGCACCTATTAAAACTCAGTTTCATATAATGATAAGCATTTGTTCATAAGAAACTTAGGCACCTAAAAGGAATATTTTGTAATAAAACAATTTATTGTAAATGTGCAGTGAGTCTGTAAATATTTTGCCTTAATTTACCACCAAGGCAGAGCATTTCTAGTAAAGAGTTAGTAAGTGATAATCACTAACATTTAAATTAATGTAGGAATTCTCAATAGTAAAAACGTTTTTCTTTATTTATATATGAAAACATGATTCTAAGAAAATTTCTCTTGCGTTAAGTAAACCTAAGACCTGCAAAATTTTTTTTGTATTGAAAACTAAAAGTTAATAAAAAAAAATATTTGAATTTATCATACTACTGCTAAAACATAAATAACACGGTGCTACAAATGAGCAACTTTTTTTATACTTGGAAAGTGACCTAGTGTAAGTTGTAGGCCTTATTGAGTAGATCATAAATTAATTGTTAAAAGTTCGGAAACACCCTCAAATTTCGGAGTTATTCCGAAAAAACTATTTTCGGGTAGGTTCGAGTACTTATGACTACGTAACTCAGTTGATTTTAATCCGATTTTCAATTTTTAAACGGTTTCAGAAAGAAGAAATATGTGCCTTTTTAAGTATGTACATATTTTTGTATATATATTAAATTTTTGCAGTGTTATTTTTAATTATATCTGATTTCAATTTTATTTTTTCTAAATTTTTTAACTTTGGCGCCATTTTTTTAAATTAGATTGTTTAGAAACATATCCTTATGTATATATTTCATTAAAGCTAATTTAGTTCTGAGTTAAACAAGCTTCCAATAAATTAAATCGAGTAAAAAATAAAAAAGTTATTAAGATTTTTCGAAAGTTAAAAATTTTGCTTTTACAAATATGTATTGATCAAGATACTACATTTTCTTTATTTTTTTAGTCTTATGATTATGAATAAATAATTTTGCTACCATTACACCTCAAATTGCGATACATGAAGCAGTTCGTGAAACGCCTGGATAGGGAAAGCGATGCCTTTTTACACTTAAAATCAGTTTTCCCAAGAATAAGTGAAGCAAAACTAAAAGAAGGTACAAATCCTTATTGATTTCTAAACATAATTGTATTATTTTTTTATTTTTGTTGGACCTCAAATCCGCCAAATCATGCTTGACGAAGAATTCGCAATGAAATTAAATGTGTGGAAAAAATAGCATGGAGAAGCTTTATTAGTTTATGTGAAAATTTTTTGGGAAATGAAAAAAGTGAAAATTATATTGATGTAGTAAATGAATTTCGTGAGACTTATGTAGAAATGGGATGCAGAATGTCCATTGAAGTTCATTTTCTGCATGTACATATAGATTTCAATGAATGATTTAAATTACTGCTGGTCACTTAAGCGAGAAACAGACGATTTGATGTACAATCGAAAGAGGTCTAGCAAGCACTTTTAATCAAATATTCAAAATTTCTATAATCATATCATTAAAATACTAAAAAATTAAGAAAATGTAGTATCGTGATCAATACATATTTGTAAAAGCAAAATTTTTAACTTTTGAAAAATCTTAATAACTTTTTTATTTTTTACTCGATTTTATTTATTGGAAGCTTGTTTAACTCAGAACTAAATTAGCTTTAACGAAATATATACATAAGGGTATGTTTCTAAACAATCTAATTTAAAAAATGGCGCCAAAGTTAAAAAATTTAGAAAAAATAAAATTAAAATCAGATATAATTAAAAATAACACTGCAAAAATTTAATATATATACAAAAATATTTACATACTTAAAAAGGCACATATTTCTTCTTTCTGAAACCGTTTAAAAATTGAAAATCAGATTAAAATCAACTGAGTTACGTAGTCATAAGTACTCGAACCTACCCGAAAATAGTTTTTTCGGAATAACTCCGAAATTTGAGGGTGTTTCCGAACTTTTAAAAATTGATTTATGATCTACTCAATAAGGCCTACAACGTACATTAGGTCACTTTCCAAGTATATTTTCACTGTAGCATCGTATAATTAGTTAACATTTGGTTTTTTTAAGCCTATTCTTATTGACATAAAAAAGTTACAATAAATCTGTCGAAAACAACATAAACAAATGCATATATCGGGTGGTTAAACTTCAAAGGCCGATGTTAATATTCAGGCTTATTATGAAAATGGGCGTTCAAATCAAATTTCATATCGTGCACTTCGTAACTTTTTCAGTCAATTTATTCGTTCAAATGTGTTCGTACTGCAGAAAATATCTTGAGATGATAACGTGATTTTTATGGCCCGAATTGAAAGATAAGGACTATATGTGGTTTCAACAAGACCACTCGACACACACCTAACGAAACAGTGGATATATCACATGGAGGCGATGTAAATTGGTAGCCAAGATCACGTGATTTAATACCGTTGGACTTCTTTAGCGTTTTTTTGGAAAGAAATGTTGTACGTCCATAAGCCACCTATAATTAAAGAGATAATTCGACACATTAGCGATATATAACCTCAATTATGCTTCAGCGTCAACGAAAATTTGAATCATCTGATTAAGATGAGCCGCCGAGGTCGTGACAGTCCTTTGGCCGATATTTTGTGCAATACATAATTGAACCATACCAGAGTATCATAATGAAAAGATGACAATGATTTTCGAAATAATTTTTGTTTTATTTAAATTCAACATCGGCCCTTAAAATTTAACCATCATTTACCGAACAAATGTTTGGCTCGTTACAATTTTTACATAATTAAACTACAAACAAACATTTTAGTTATATTTTTGACAGGATTGATTTATAAAGTACCACACAAATACCATATTTTGTAGTACAAATGGTTGCATTTGACACATTTTCAAATTACAAAGCATGTTAGATGTACTCAATTGTTGGAACTTCTAATTTATTTATTGATTTCTAACGAGACATACTCATTAAAATTTCGAGATATTTTGAAGTAAAATAGACTATTTAGATATCTTGCTTGTATAAGTATAAAATTAAATAGAACAACATGTGTTTTTGTCCAAACGTACAGTATAATGAATAAGAATAGATTAAACAAATAAAAAGTATTCTCCATAATAATCGAAGAAACATATCTGTGGAATTTTGAAAAACGTCTTCTCTCGAAATAAGATTATCTTCCAAGATTTTTATAGTATGTATAGAATTTCCTTGTCCTTTTTTTGCTCTAATTTCCATATTTCTAGTTGACTAATCGACCTCTTTCAGACTTTCCCCCAATTTCAATTTGACAAAACAACTTCTTTCAGAGAAAAAACAAAACAACTTCTTTCAGAATAATTTGAAAAATTGAATGTCTATAAAAAATTTTATTTATTTTTTATTATTATTTTTTAATTATTTGCATAATGTAGGGAAAAATAGAAATATTTTCTTTTTTAAGAAAACCGAAATATATTTTCCAGATCAACTTCTTTCCACCTTTTTTTCATATTCCATTTTTACAAAACAACTTGTCTTGACTTAAGCGTTTAAAATAATTTTCAAATTTAATCAAAAAAATTTGACAAAACGAATTGTATGGTGGAATCTAATTTTTTTCTTTAAAATCTATTTAACAAAAAGTCAAAAGTATTTGTGTATAATATCCAAGTTAAAAATTTTTTTAATTTTCTAAGCAATAACTTCTATTAGCCTTTTTAACTGTTTTTTTGCTCTACTGAAAAGTTGTTGATTTAGAAAGAAGGCGTTTTGTCAAATTTACACAGATATTAAAAATGCAAAATTAAAAAATAATAAGAAATGACGTATGTATTGTTAAATTACTGTTACATTTCAATGAGTATTATGGTTTTGAAATAAGTAGTATTACCATTAAATCTTATTGCATACATCACATCAACACAATAATGATGAATTTAGAAAATTAATTGCAAATAAAATCTCATTGCAAATGAAATAATTTGTACACTATTAGAAATCAATTATTTGTTAGCTTTCAGTAGTTTTTGTGGAAACATTTTTTTTAAATTTTCTAAGAATATTGTTCAGTCATATAACTCATATAACATAACTTTTCATTAGTGCTTCAAAAAGCTACATGCAAGCATTTTAGAAGAATATATCTTAGAAAATCACAAAATTTGTTTTTAAACTTTTGAATTAAGGAATAAACCTTAATTAGGACTAATTAGGAATTATTCAAACTCGTATATGTCATTATAATAAATATGTATATTGACTACTAACTGCAGTAAACTCTTATTTGATTTTGCATATTGTGGTCTTAAAATATTCTTTTTATATGGCACCTTTATTTCAATAATTCCATATGTCTTTTGAGAGGAAAATAATTTTTCAAACTATGCGAGTCTAACTGAGCGAAAGTAGAATACAGAGAAAACAGAATATGGTTTTCAATTAATAATTTATACCACCAACTAAATATATTGTTCAACGTCATATATTAGTGTTCTAGCCTTGTTCTGTGGGATTACTTGAAGTCACAAGATCGTTTTTATAGACTTCAGAGAGTCGATCTCCTAAAAGAGTGTAGAGTAAACCTATTTAAATCTAACATACAAGCTGCTTCGAAAAACTCAAACTATTCCTTTCTACAGGTTCTTCATCCAAAGACAAAAAGTAAAAAACAGCTTTTAGTCAGTTTATTTTTAACCTGAAAAAAAATCTTTTTCTATCACAAACGTCCGGTAATTCTTACTTATCACAGAATAATTACGTCAAAACGTCATATATGAGTGAAGTTGATTTTGTCTCGTAGAAGTCCGGGTATGGGTGTGTTCTGACAGACACTATCATTGAGAGTCATAGTGAATTTTTACATAATATGTCTCTAATGTAGAGACAGTATCGAAAAATATCGCTTTGATTACCTATGAACATCTTATTTCTAAATTATAATTTATGAAAACAACAAATTTTATTTTTGAATTTTTCTCCTTCGCTGGGATTTGAACCTCGGTCGTATGAGTTTCTGTACGAGCGCTCTAACCCATATACCATAGCCCTTCAAGTTAGGAAAGCGTTAAAGTCATCAAAACAAAAAAACAGAGAGACTAAAAAATAAAATTAATATTAAAACCTATAAAAAACAAAAAAAGCAAAACCATTCCGTTTTTTTTTCAAATAGAATATAAAATATAAAAACAATATGAAATAAAATCAATCACCTGTTCTTTGATTGTGTTAGTTAATTGGCAAGTATTTACAGCTTTTCGGTCATTATAAACTTTTTACGATATGTGAATAACTTAATGAGGTAGTAAAAAAAATAAGCAATTAATAATCATTTCAGAATATATACCATTATTCTGTAAGCTTGTAATTTTAACTCTAAGACAAATGCAAATAATAATGAATTTTTTTCCTTTAGATATGACACTTTTGCAATGATGGTGCTAAATAGATTACAACCAAGAAGGTTTATAATCTGCATACGAATATGTTTATACAAATTAAAATTTAATAAATGTTTTTGTTTATTTGATACACTTGTTACAGTTAACAGAAACATAAAATTTCTTATTTGTAACCAACAAAAAATGTGTACATTGATTTAACTAATTACTTAAGGTATTACAAGTTCTATTGTTTTGCTTCTTTTGCAGATTATGCATTTACAAGAAATGCATTTACAAGAAATATCTGTTATCATTTAAACAAGGAAATTGTGTAAACGATTTTAATGTTATTTTATATTAATATGCATATTTTCCAAGATATTTGTAATAGATGATGAAGAAGCATAACAAAATATTTATTATTTTACAAGGAATGTAAAGAAAATTTTAATTTAGTGAAAAAAGATTGTAAATCTGAGTTAAACATAAATAAATTAGTCCTCAGCCTTCTTGTCTTCCTCATAACCAACAGTAGAATTTGAATTAAAAAATTACTAAATTACTTACCTAACTATCAATATAATTATATGTTAACTTTCAGTTTTAAGGGCAGTTACAAAATTAGCCAATCTCATAAAAAACAAAAATTGGTTGCTCCGCAACATAATCCTTTTGTTTAATCTCGCTACATATTTCCAAGTGGTATGTAATAGCCTATACATAATGTTTACAGTAAGAAATGTGTAGAACTAATAAGTGACATATGATCATCTGTTTGATAATGTTAATCATTTTTCGTTTTTTATTATTTGGCTTTTGATTGTAAACCACTCAATTGAAGTCTCTTATGTCTTCTTCTTTGTCGAATTAAGGAGTTAAATAGAATTCTCCATAATTAAAGTTATTAGAGCCCTAAGCTCGAATCGTTATATACAAGGTACAAGTACAAATAACAATTACATGCTTTGTCAGGTTATAGAATTGTATGGCAGAATAGCATAGCATAAGGTTTCAAATAAATTTAAATTTTGTTTAAAATACCTAAATCAAAGAAAACTATTCACAAATTTAGTGCACAGGAGATATGTTAAGCTATCGGATTATTTCTTATAAAGGATATTTATATTTCACCATATATAAAATGCTTGGAAGTCTCTTTAGAGACGTTGAGAAGTACATTCATAACGGCTTGTTTAATTAGGTTAGTTAAGTGAAATAAAATTATTTCTTAATTCTCATAAATACTTTTCGTGCCAGTTGGCTCTGTCTTAAAGAAATACTCAAGGATGGGTGCACGACAATAGACTATCCTACAAGACGTATAGAAGAAAGCCAGAACAATTTCTAAACAAATATCGCTAAAATGGTGTACGATTGGTGTGTGATCGTCAATGTCACTGAACTTGTAGTCGACCCCACATTGTATAAACCATGACAAAAATTATTTTATCCTTGACAACTTCAAGGGGATAGATTACCAAATATCGTGCATGTACACCTTCGCGATGTTGTCTACAACCGTTAGTGACAATGTCGTGCATGACGATAGTGCCAACTGTTATAGTTTCAAACCACAAACATATTTAGAAATTATAAAAAGATCGAAACTAATACTTGGCTAAGTTTTTAAGTTTCAATAAAATAGAAGTGGTATAATACATATAAGGTAGTAGAATGACGTAAACTGTCTAAAAAAAATTAGATAAATGTAATGAAGTTTCTATAACTAACTTCTGGTAATTAAGTAGTATTATGTTACTAATTAATTAATAGTAAAAGTAATAATGGTTCCAGGAAAACTTGTTGTTAGAGTCGTCGATTTATGTTCTATGCGATAAATATAAACAAATTTATTTTATGCAAAGAACAGTGAACAGTTTGCTCCTCAGAAAATAGTTCTCGTTTAATAGTGATTGTAAGTTGGACTAGATATGTGTTGGTAGAAAATTCGTTTTCAAATCCATGTTACAAAGGAGATATTAAATCCTATATTTTATGCGAAATATTTTTAGTAGTCGAATGTTTAGTGTGTTGGTTTTCTAGACATGAGGTCCGGGTTGAAACCCCAGATCTGACAAATTACAGTCTTCCGACAAAAGTACTGAGAGTAACTGATTGCCAGGAACAAGGTTTTCAAGTATATCGGCTGTAATCCTTATACAGAGTTGTAATGGCCAAGTATGTGTGTATATTATACTCAGTTTCGCAATAGCACGATTTTTTGTCAGATATGAACAGAACTTTGGAAGGTATACATATTTATTTAATGCTTTAACAAGAAATGCCTTCTGCACAGTTTATTAAACTACTTCAGGAAATTTGATCAGGACCAAAGTTGTAGCAAGATTTAAACTTTGATACAACAACTTCTTTTTATAGGGTACCAAAAACTTCACTGTAATATGTAAAAAAACTATATATTTAACAATATTTTTTTACTAATAAAATTAAATTCAATAAAGTAATAAAATGCGGAAAATAATTTTTATTATCAGAATAACTCAAACAATACGTTATAATTTGGAAAAACGCTCAGCATTATCTGCGTTAGTACATTAATAAAACTTAATTTCTCTATTAACCAATAAATTCTTTTGAACCTAATTAATTTAAAAATTCTTCAACAATAAACTTAATTTTTATATAATATAAAATTTTTATATAAAATATTTTAAATTCTACTTTTTGTATTTATTAACTAAAAAATTAAACGATTGAATTTAACAAAATTAGAATTACAAAAAAATATTTTAAATATAAAAAAGTGAGAATTAATAATGTTTTTAATTAAATATTATTTTAATACTAACAAATGTAAATGACAAGTTAATTAAATTTATGCAGTTAAATAAATGTCATGCTTTATACTTTTTTTAATTAATATTTTTATCAAACCGCAAATATCGAAAAAAAAAATCCAAAAAAAGACAAAAACCCCATAATCCCATTAATGCTTATTGATATCCAATGACTGATTTTAATTTAAGTTTTCCAGTTAATTTGGGTTTAATAAAAAACATTCATTTTCATGATCGTTCAGGCAATAAATGATAAATAATATATAGAAATTACTTTAGCTTACAATAACATTTATTAAAAATGCCAAATCCAAACTGAAAAATTTATTTCTAATAAATTTCCTAATTTCATTGGATTTTTTATACTATTATTTTTGTTTGTTTACATTGCCTCCTATATATATTAAAAAATAAAGTATAAATTAACAGAAGTAAAGTCACCCATTATGAAGGTCGGCTTTAACTCATTTACAGACAATTTAAAGTATATTTTTAATGTTAAAGTCAACTCTATAAATGAAACCAGTTGAAGCTGTACTTAGCTTTTTAAACAATACAAATATTATTTTTTTTTAAGCTTGCACGTCTTAATAACTTCGCAGTTTTTTACAGAAATGCACATCAGTTGCCCTAATTGACAAATTCATGAAATGTTATCAGAAAAATATCAAAAATTAACTTCTGACACAAATACAAGAAAAGAATCCCAAGATGGAAATTTTAAAATTATTTACCATAATTTTACTTTTTCCTTTTTTAAATAAAACACATACTATAATAAAAATGATAATTAAAATTTCAAGACCTTTTTCATTAACTCAAAAAAATTTCAAATATTTAAAAAAACAAATAAGGCTCATTTTACGTAATAATAGTAAAAGCAAATATTGCAGTTTCAATATGTACATTCTTGGGAAAAGACAAAAACAAGAAAAAGACAGCTGTTGCTTTAATTTTACTTTAAATGTGATATTTTAAAAATTGTACATGTCAAATTTTTGTGTAGATGAGAAAGATTAGGATCGTGTCAACTTTTTATGTAATGAGAGCGTACGTCATGAGAAAAAATACGGATGAAAATTTGACAGTAATACGGCTCTCTTTTTTTTTAAAATTTTTTAAAAAAACCATCAAACTTCATTAGATCAGGGATGCATTTTTATGTTATTTTTTATTTGAGTTAAATATATTTACAATGTATGCAAATTTTTTGTGTAAAGGTAAAAAAAATCTGTCGTAAGTTTTTAACACTAATATTTAAAATACGTATGGAATTCCATAATATTTTCAAGTATTATCGTCTAAACTGCCCTTAAATAAAAGCGGCAACATTTTATCAAAACATTAAAAAAAGGGTTCCAAACAACATATGCTTATAACAACTTGACTATTTTAATAATAAAGTTCATTATTTTATTTGTATTTATGACGTAAACTAAATTTCATTGTATTATTTTATTCCTTTTTAATTTTTTTCATTTATTTATTTTATACTAGCTGACCCGGAAAACATTGTTTTGTCTAGAAAAGTATTGTTTATGTGTATATTTAAAATACAGGCACAGTATCCGGTACAGGTAATATTATAGGGAGATCGGTGCAGATAATTTATATTTATTTACAAAAAAATATAAAAATGTGAATAATAAATAAATATTGAATAAATTAAGAAAATATCATTGAAACACTTCGTGATAAATAATATTTTTCGTTTTGTTGTCATACTACATAATTTCGGTATTCTTACCAATCTTAAAAGCGTTATGTATAACAACTATTTAAGTAAACGACAGAACATAATTTACCTGTTTGGGGGAATAACTTCCCCTGCCCCTAAAAAATATAATTCTAAGTATTCCTACTAAGATTGAAAGCTTTATGTGGTGCACTCTTTTAAAAGAGCGATGAAATGTGTTCTACCTTCTGCGGGAATACTCCTTCCTGTGCCCTTATCCTGCTCGGATTAAGCTTATGATACAGCTTAATCCAGCTAGTGCTGGAAGCATTCGTACCATGTTTAAAGGCTTTATGGGGATCGTAAACAGGGTTTTAAGTTCATGGAAAAAGTGGGCGGTGAAGTGGGCGTGGATGTATAAAAAATAGATTACCGTCTACAGTCAGCCCTACTGAATATGCAGACAAAATTTTATATGAATCTGTCAGACAATCTCGAAGAAGCTTTGTTACAAACATTGTGACATCATTCCATACAAAATGTATGCTAAAATGAATTTTCTTTATAATTTCTTTTTTCTGAAATATTTTAGAAATTCTTCTTATTTGGCCAGAGCCCATTCCGAATTGGTCTGAATCATCGAAATCGGTTCAGGGGTTCTTGAGTTATAAGCGTAGTAACTAACACCACTTTCTTTTAAATATTTAGATTACTATTTATTTTCTTATATTTTGCTTTTTTTCCTTAACAAATTAATTAGGGTAACCCAAACAATATATAAAATTTATATCACAATTCTGTTTTTTTTTTATTTGTTTACATTTTCATTGCCTTTTGCAACTAACTTTACTATTCAACGCTCAGTCAAAATTATATTTTGTAATTGCAAGGCGTTAACGCCGCGCTATTTGGGTTGCTCTCATACATTTTGTATGGGCATGAGAATTTATGAAAGAGAGTTTGCGCTTTACACCCTAATTTGGTTGGTCTGTCAGAATTTGCAAAGAAAAATCGTTCACGTACTCATTAACGTTGTCGTCTATCAGCATAAAATTTTATTTTGCATTAGTAAAGTCTTAATATGCATTAACGCTGTCGTCTGACTACGGTATTAGATTCAATGGATAAAAAAATAAAATTAATAAATTTGTAAAATGAAGGACACGCAGATGGTTCTTTGTATAATTAAACATGAAACTAAAAAAACCTTTCATATTTAATATACTAGTATACTATACGCTCCATATTATTATAAATAATTTGGTATGTTTTTTAACCCATTCGCTTCCAAATACGAGTATACTCGTCCTAGGCAGGGTATCCCGCACTGCCAAGACGATTATACTCGTCCTACTTTGAAAACAAAATACGCGGAAGTACTTTATCCCGTTATCTGCTGAGACACTGTAATCGACAATAGTGAATTTCTAAATGTTGCCAAATTTCGAAATGTGTCTCGTTTTATTTCATTTTCTTTATTTTATCCATCTGCATGATTTAGTATTTGTTTTTCTACTAAAACGTAGGCAAATACGAAAAAGGATATCCAGTCCTTCTGCCTTCATAATGCCAACGACGAGTACACTCGTCTTTAGTTTTCTGCTTTTAAATGATTATGTATGATAATATATTGTATGTGTACTTAGAAAGAAATATCAGTGTTTTGGTAAGCAATAACACTCAAAATATTAATGGTAATGGGAATGATTTCATATAATTTAGGCTTGACAGCGAATAGTTTAAAACCTTTTATAGAATTTTATTAATTACACTTATGGAGGGCGTTATGAAATATATGTAAAAACGTTTGCATGTAACAGAAGCTGTGTCATTGTAAAATTTCTGTAGTTTTAGGAATATTTATAAAATCTGTGACGAACTACAACATATTTTATCCCATGACATAACGTTATAGAATTTGTTTTAAATGTAAATTATTTCTACCCCGTACAGATAAGACAGCAAAAGTTCAGAAACTCTAAATAAAATTGAAACATCGTAACTTAACAAAACTTTTGCTCAGTTAGAAAAAAACAAAAATATGTATGTCACATATGTGAAGACACTAGAGAACACATATTGAGAAAAATGAGATTGTATGTCGTAATTTAATAAATTAAAATAATGCAATACATTAAATTTAACAAACGTTGCTTTTTTGTGAAAATAATTTTTAAGAAAGACATCAAACATTTAGTGAAAGAAGCATATGTGTATTTGCCAAGAAAGTAATAATTTTGCTTGATTGCACAGCATACAAAAATGTGCTCAATTTAAAAATTAATTGAGTATTAAAAATCTTATTTGTCATCTACAGACATCAAGTAAGTAGTTCATTACTACGGACCATCGGTAATTTTTAACGGTCACACCAAATTTGAAAAAGTTCTGCGTAATAATTAACACAAAAAATTTAAAAATATTTATTACACGTGTATATGTTTACGGATCTGACAAAAGCTGTTAATCTCCGAAGTTTAAAAAATTTGCTAAAATTTTATACAAGTTTGTGTCGAGAATTAAAACGGAGAGAGAGAGAGAGATTTACTAAACTTTCAGAATTTCATTATATAGTTAAATTTATTTTAAATGTGTTATGGTACAGGCTCACAAATTTGAACCAAAGACAAAGGTTTGGTATTTTGATTTTAGTTTGCAAACTAACTTTTTCAGCGTTTTTAGACAACGTAAAAAGTCATAAACAAAATTGTTAACATAAAATTTCATTTCCAGTATTCATTTAAGTTTATAATTTAAGCTACATTTTGTCTAAATAATTACGTGGTTTATGGAAAATTTATTTGATAAAAAATAAACAAACCATTTAAATTCAAACACAAGAAACCAAACAAGCAAATTCAAATTATTTAGAATGTTTACTTTTAATGACAACTACAGCAGCAATGTATTCGATGGCTATAAGATGTTCACGTTCTATGAAAAATATACAAAAAAAAAAAATTTAATGGATGAGTTCATTTCAAACGTTGCGCTTTAAAAGCAAATATGATATTTCTAATACTTAAAGTCATTTATTTTAACTTCCAACTAAAATCAAATGTTTTCATACAAAACAAATGTGTCAACGGTCGAGATTGCAATAATATTTTTCCTCTTAAAAGCCAACATTATCTCCTCGTTTTAGTATAATATTTTTAGAAGAGAGCAATTTGTAATAACTGTTATCTTTAACATGCCACGAAACCCATAAATTATCTTTAATTGTTTACAATTGATTTTCTCTGGTGGCTGCACAGTTATTAAACAGATATGTGTAGAATACTAAAGTGTATTCTAGTTACGGTATTTTCCATGAAGAGAGATAAAAATTTTGAAGAGAAAATAAATTAAAGAATACTTTTAGTCACTGATAACCGACTTTGTTTTATGCTACCAAAAATATTTGGTATTAACTCTTATGTATTTATGGAACAAATAAACATGCTTCATCAAAAGCGACTTTTTAAAAAATTGGCATAATTTTATCTACTTTTTAATATTATTACTTCACAGGATAAATATTTTAGTCAGAAAAGGTTATGACAGATATAAAATTGTAATCAACGACCGTTTAGTTTGGTCCATGATAAGTATTGATAGATAAATATGGACAGCTGAGAATATCAAACTGTGTTAACATTTTTGTTCAGTAGTGTTTGGTAAGCTATCATGAAGGGTTCTGTGTTACGACAACGAATTCAACTTGCAGAAATTTACATTAACCCTAGTCGGTATATCCAGGTCTGTGCAGACTTTTTGCATATAGAAGTCTGTATAACTTTTTTGTTTTTCATGTTAGAGACAAATCCTTCCATGACTTCCTGGAGCAACTGTCATTAATCACAATGAGCGAAAAATCAGAGCTATTGTGGATCCGGGTTCGGGTTGATCCGAGTTTACAAATTTTTAGTCATAAACAGCATAACCAGGTCTGTGCAGACCTACATGTAATTTGTATGGAAATGCATAGACAGATGTGTTAAAAGTGTGTTTAAATGCATTTTATGCTAGGAAAACCACAAAATGGACAATAAAAATTCATTTCTATACATCTTAGTTATCTATTGAGGGTATTTTATTAGTAATATGTATTCAAAGGAATTTTATACACGGCATTTAAGGCAGAAGTAACTTGCATTTGAGAGTTGTTGGCATACCGGATTTTTGCAATGCATGTAATAAAAATGTGCTTTTCGCTGTTTTTTTTATCAATCTAAAACACAGCAAGCACGATGGTCTTTTTGCAGAGGATGCGGCATGGACTGGACGGTCATCTATGAGCGGGCCTACAGCTACCTGCAAACAAAAAAAGTTTGTCAAGTTCGTCGAAGTCAACTGCATCGTACAAGTCAAAGGACGGTAAAATTTGGTCGACAATTCCGCCGGCCACTGGTAGACCTCGTGCACATAACTGTCCCACGGTGAGTCGTGAAGGCCCGGTAATAGGCACTATGCGAAACCCCATCTTCATATCGTCGATGGAATTAAAGAACGCTGTAACTGACAAAACCTTAAATGTTCACCAGAGCCAAAAAACCTGTATGAAAATAGAACAAAGACACTGGTATTTTTAAAAAAGGCAAACGGCGTAAGTGAATTTATTATCATCTTAGAAATCTGGGACCGGGACCAATCGACGCGTATTTTTTTTCTGAGAAAAATGATGCAAAAAACCTATTTTCGCTTTTACAGCGTTCTTTAATTCTATCGACGATATTTAAATTTCTTTTAAGACCCGAGATCCTCAGCACATCTGTTCCTGAAACAAACCGTAAGGTCCGCGAGTGAGAACGCAACTTGTAACGGAAACAGAATTGAGAGCTTTTTTGGCCTCGCCATATGCGAGTCAAACATTCAGCCAAGTAATGAGTTGTGGGGACAAAATGGCTAAAATTTAAAAATTGATTTAGTTACTGATTTTTATGCCATATTTGACTGGTTTTGATGGTATATATTGGATAAAGCGAACGCGGCCTCGGTAGGAGTACAGTTCGGAACATATCAGCTTTCTAAGTTTTTCATGAGTATGTTACAAACATCGATTACGGGCGATTTGTTTTCTACAAGTCAACCAGTTCTAGTGATACCGTTATCAATATATAATATACTTTGAGAAATATTATACAATATATCGGTTAGCAGATATCGTCGCCCTGTAGATAGGGTAGCCTTCAAGACACAACGTACGGCAGTCATATGCACGAGGTCTACCAGTGGCCGGAGGAGCTGTTGAACAAATCTTACCGTCCTTTGACTTGTATGATGTAGTTGAGTTCGACGAACTTGGCAAACTTTGTTTGTTTGCAGGTAACTGCAGGCCCGCCCATATATGACCGTCCAGTCCATGCCGCATCCTCTTCCAAAAGACCATCGTGCTTGCTGAGTTTTATGTTGAACAAAAAAAGCAAAAAACACATTTTTGTTACATGCATTGCAAAAATCCGGTATGCCAACAACTCTCAAATGCAAGTTACTTCTGCGTTAAATACCGTGTATAAAATTCCTTTGTATACATATTATTAATAAAATGCTGTTAATAGATAACTAAGATGTATAAAAATGCATTTTTAATGTTCATTATGTGGTTTTCCTAGCATAAAAAGCATTTAAATACACTTTTAACACATCTGTCTATGCATTTCCATACAAATCCCATGTAGGTCTACACAGACCTGGTTATGCCATTTAGCGACAAAAAACCCTCATACCTACTAGGGTTAAAAAAATAAATAACAGTGAATTATTTGTCATACAAATGTTTATATTGTAGTTACTGCAAAGAGCAGGCCGTTGACAAATATTTTCAAAAATGGAAAACTTAGATTAATGAGGCTATATCTTACGTTATTGTCCTTCTATTTAATTATTACTATCATTGGCATATAACAAAGACATATGATTTCTTTCTCCAATTTCACCAAATGTCTTTAATTAACTTTATATTGTAAGCCATCGTTCAGACGACATTTAAATAATGTGTGCATTAAGGCCATAAAATATGGCAAAGCGCTTTAGGTACTAATAAATTGCAAAAGCTGATTCAATTGTGAAAAAAAAATTTCTTTTTTAAAATATCCAATTATTATATAAACCTTCTCGATTTGGCATAAATATGCCCAGAATTCATATAAAATGCTTACAGATCGTTCACAATAAGGGTGTAGCTGTAAATATGAAATTTGCTGAAAGGTTATTCAGATCGTAAATTAGGCATTGTAATGTCATAATAGAAAACTATACCGACTTTAATAAAATATTTAACACTGATCTTTAATAATAAATGAAGAAAATCGACAGATTTGGCAGATAATTATTAAAAAATTTATTTAATTATAAATTATTTTAAGGACTGTTCAATGACTTAATTTTTCTGCTGCCTTATTAATTTCTGTGAGTTTTTTACTATCTTTTTACTACAATATGTTTAGGCACTAATTAAAGTATGATTTTATATGTTTAATTGTTGTTTATTTATGTCAAAATATCTTAGAATAGAATATGAAAAATTTGTTTATACTTATCCAAAAATATAATCTGTTTAAAATATATGCATACATCTGTCCGTATTTTAACTTTTTCTCCAAAAATTTTAAATTTATTACCGGCATTATACTATTATTATAATTATTTGACAGAAAGTTGGTAAAATGTTCGAGTTTACTTATACTTATACATATGTAAATATAAATAATAATCTGCGTAAAACAAAAAATATATAAGAATGGATTTACTAACGTCACGTAATTAAATTTGCTAAAAAGTTATGTTTTACAATTGGGTTGTAAAAGACTTTGAAATGCCGTGCTCATTATATATTTAAAAGATTTATTGAAAGACGTAGAAAAACAATTGGTAAATAATTTGATCAGTGTACTTGAATATAGAGGTTTTTACTTAAAAAAAAAAATAATAATAAGTTTTAATCGATTTGTATGTATATTAACATACATATGCAGTTTCTTAATCTTATGCTTTCTAACAATTATTTTATAAAATTACAAATTATTTCCTTTTTTACGATATAATTTTTGCTTCAATTTTTAGTTTTTTAACCATCTTGCTGTTATTTTCATCAATGCATTTGGTTCTCAAATACAATTGTGTTGCTGACTAAGGAAAATAAATTTTTTATTTCACAAAAATTTTTTACTTTAAATGCCACAAAATTTCTTTTAAACAAAATTTTTCAATGAATACATTTAAAAAGAATTGATAATCATAGTTGTTTGATAATTGGAAACTTGTTTGCCAACAATGAAATAGGAGTTAAAACAAAAGAAACTCAATTTATGGCATACGTTTGCAAAAAAACACAATTTTCCGCAGTCAGAAAAATATATTTTTATTTTTTAATCAAAGAATAAATATCTACTTAACGTAACCAGTTAAAATAAATGTAAATAAATGAAAAGAAAATTCAATAATTTACGCAATTATACAATCATGCTCTTTTAAATTTTATATTTCGGTGATTTTAATGCATTTTTCTTCCCAATGCTTTTTATTAAGTAGATGGAACTTTAAACATATATATTTCTTTTCAAGTTTATTTCACTTAAGTTTTATATAAAAGAAAAAAATATATATTTACATATACATATACCCGTTATTACAACCATTTTCCCCATATTGAGTGCCTCAATCTTATCCATGAGTACCGGGACTTACAGTTTAACATTTAATCCGAATGACAGACTTGAAAAGTTTTTTAATGGTAATGATTTACTCTCAGAGCTTTTGCCAGAAGACTATTAAGAGGTGGTCGCTTAAAGAAATATGAAATAATATTTCTTTAAGACGTCAGTGTTTTAGTTTGAACCGAGAGAGAAATTATCTTAATCTTAGGTTGTGATTTAATTTATTATATTGCATGCGAAATATTGTGTGGTAAAATAATTTTCTTTATCAAAAGAAATCTCCCTATCTTTATGAGAAGCTCTTGTTTGATAGATCTACTAAATGTACGACGTTAATGTTGCCCAGTCATACCTACATTAATACCAGCAAATTGTTTTTCGTTAACGCTATTAATTTATGGAACTTTTTACCCACACATCGTAAAATAATATCGAGAAAAAACAGTTAAAAAAAGGACTTTATGACTATAGGCTTTAAATTATTTAACAGTTTGTAATGAGTCTTTAATGTCCTCATTTACTAATCTGCATAATATACACAAATATTGGTATCCAAATATGGACAAAGAAGATGTGATTGACGACGCGGAGCATACCATTTTCGAATGCAGGCGCTGGCATTGCTATCGAGCGGAACTGGTGTCTGAAGTCGGAAGAATTACGGTTGAAAATATCGTTGATATTATGACGTCAAACGTGGCGCCTGCCATTGCAATATACTTTGAACGTATCATAAGGCGAAAAAAGAAGGACCTTGAGGCATTTAAAAGTGCGGGTCCTGGACGCAGGACAACCTAGAAGGAACTGGCCGTGCCAAAGAAGGGGGGGGGGGTGGTGGTATTTCCCCTGGTGAGGAGATAAGGGGGGTTTTTAGTCGGTATACCCTTTTGGGCGAGTCCGACATATCATGCGAGGTGACGACCTCCGCGAAAGCATAAAGCTTTTTCCCTCCTTCCCGCACAAAAAAAAAAAAAAAATATTAAACATCAAATAAAACTCTATAAATTATGTTATTTCTTATATTAGGCTACGTCATTTTATATTTTATTAATAATTTATATAATGCTTATCTTTTTAAACTATAAAAGAATTACATCTTTCATGTTTTTTTTACAAAGAAAATAGTTAATAAACTAGTGGTTGCCTTTTTTTTTTTGTCAATACTTCTCTATTATTAGCGCTAGCCGAAATCATATAGCAGATTCATATGGCATTTGTCTACGAAACTTTCTTAACACAATTTTATTAAATAAAAAACTACCAAGTTGCCCAAAACTTTTGCAGAATTTCTTACAGTATGGTTTTAAAAAAAAATTTCATAACTTTCAAATATTTAATACTGCAGGCATAAAAATGTATACGTATGCACACATACATACATAAATTTCTTAAAGTTAGGCACATGTCCTCAACTAAGCGCTTTGTAATATATATGATTTTTTGAATGGAAATATACCATATGCTAGTATTATTCTTTTCCTTTTTTTACGTTTTGACAAATTACTAATAAAGATTACTATATTTGTATATATAAATATAGTATTTGCGTAACTTTTGCGACAAGTGAGAGTTTGCATATTGCACACAAAAAATAAAATAAAAATCCAAAAAAAGAAAATGACAAATAGAGGATTAATGTATGCAAATATGTAAAGTTTAAACTAAAATGAAAAATGAAGTTACACATTTATGTTAAAGACTGCTTAAGGCAAAATCATTTGAATAATTAATATACTGCTACTATAATATAAAAGTTGTTTGACATTGTAATGTTGCAGGCATTACATCATATAATCCTTTATTATGAAGTATACTTCAAACTTTTGTTTAAAAAAAAAATATCCCAAATATAAAACTAACGGTAAGATGTATTGGAAAGGTTTTATAATCGTCCGATTTTGTTAAGTCCCTAAAATTTTAGTACCTTTAAGCTTTCTCCTTTAAATTTATTGTGGAGTTAATATTTTGAAAATTGCAAAAAGTGCAGTATAAATTTACAGTTATAGCCCTTTTTAAGTGTGAAAAGAAAAACAAATGATATTTTTGATTGTCATTAGTCGCATGTTTGTCGACAGGTGCATACAATTGTTTGAGGAGACCTTACCACATACTGGTTCAAGAGCGGCATTATTATATTTTTTTTCATGTCCTCTGATCTACGTGATTTTTTCACAGTTTTTAACAAACAATCTAGTTATCATATATCATGGGGCTTATATTTTCACTACTTTTTTGTCCAGAGACATTCAAAGTTGATCTAAGTAAAAGCGTTTGAAATGACCGTATTACATATGCTAATTCTATCTCTTCATGCCTTTAAAATACTTTTGTAATGATACTTTAAAGATTTTATATCATACAATTGGACGTTATTAATGATATATTTGCAAATAAAAAAAATTTTCAAAATTAAAAACAAAAAAAAAAAATTTTTTTTTACTACAAAAAATGAACCCTGACATATAGCCGATAGGTCTAATTAATTCCCTTATATCTACTACATTACATATGCAATCTAAACAACTTTTTCTTAGAATTATAAAGGAAGTGCTCTATTTCAATAAAAACGGCATTGAAAAGTTATCAATTAAAATCTGACATATGCTAATTACTAAACTGTGTGAAAATTTTTCTCAGTTCCGTTTAACAATATTTTAGTGACTTCAATAGTTGATTTGTAAAAATGAAATGATTTTAATGAAACTTGGTATGTGTCCTTTGATTTTCTAAGAAGTGTATGTACTAAATTTTAAAACTTTTACTTCAATAGAAAGAGTTTTATACGAAAATAACCATTTTGATTGTAGGGGAGGTGTGCAATGGTCGATGGGCGTGGCTGATTTTCATGAAACTCTTGTATTTTCTTAATTTAGTTAATATAATACTCCGAGCCAACTTTCAAGGTTCTAGGTCCACTTCTTATATTTTTTGCACAAAAATTTATAAAGCCGTACCACTGTGTACCGTACCATTCGGGTATAGCACGTAATCAAAGCCGTCAAAGCAAGAATTCAACGAAATACTCTCCCAAAAAAGATCATAGCCCGTGAGATAAAAGTTGCACAAAAGCTCATGAGTCGCATTATTAAAAGGTGCTTGGGTCTTTGAGCTTTCAAACGGCGTACACGACATTTGTTGACTGCAGCTTTTAAAAAAATTGAACAGAAAAATTGAAACGCCTTTTGGTAAGGTACGCTGATAACTTGCAGGGAAAAACCTTGTTTAAGGAAGAAAAAATATTTACCGCACAGGCAAAGTTTAACTAAAACCTTTTTAATTAAAATAACAATTGTTTAAAATACATTCATAATTAAATCAATATTATTTCCAAAATACTGATATAACAAAGTACTATTAATTATTAATTAATAAAAAAAAATTGAGACATAGAAGTGCTATAGAGAAAAAATTAGTTTCCGCTTTATTTATAATGAGGGATATGTACAGAAATATGATTTTAAACATAAAAATTATAGTAGTAACATATTAGGAAAAATTATAATTTTTTGTTTTATAACAAAGAGTTCAAACCAAATCGGAAAACAATTAAACTGACGACATAGTCTGGTCTAGAGATCAGCAACAGCTTAGTTAGAACTTCAAATTTGAATAAAAATAGGATTATGATTACGAGAATTACGACATGAAATATTGAATTTAACAGATTTTAACAGCAAATATTTCTATTGATCGGGTTAGTCAAATATCCTATATTTAGCACAGTACGATGAATGTATTTGTAGGGAGTTTAATCAACACTGTACTTAAATAAAGTAGGTTGTAAATACATCCAAGGAAATGCAAACAAGAGAACAGAAATTGTTTTTTATACAGATTCAATGTAGCCGAACTTAATTATTGCAAAGTACTCAAGAATTGGCAAGTGAATAAAATATCTGTTCAGTTATTTATGCATAACAATAACTATTTTGTCATATCTTAGGACAACAAAAAACACATCAAGGCTTATTTACAGCCATAGTAAGATGACTATTTAAGCTAAATTTTCTATCTAATAGTTAATATATGAAGTTTAATAAATGACTACACTTAATCCAAATAATGACTGTAAAGTTAACCGTTAATTCCAATTCCTGAAACTTACAAGCTTTTAAACATTTCAATATTCTGCTCTAGCATCTTATATATGCAGCATTAGAAAACATTCTTGAGATCAGTTTGAAAATATACGTGCTCAATGAAATTATAGAAAATAGAAGAAAACTTTACATAGTCAGCACGCACTAAAATATTATAAAAATTTCCCAAAAAATGGCAACGAAAATAGCTATAGTACAAGATGCTACCTTGGGGATCATCAGATGAAACATATACCATATATGAAATTAGATATATGTACTACCATTCACTCGTACAGTTTGCTTTCTACCAGTCAACTATAGCCAGTTTACACTGAGTTATTTCAGGTAAGTCCAGTTTTCTTAAAATAGGTCTATGGTTTAATTAGTCGAAGATTTTATAAAATCCGAAAATTTAAAATTGAAAATGACTCCGCGATAATTAAGTAAATTTGTAACCAAAACATAATTTTTTTCATTGTTGGCATTTGGTTGGCTGTTTTCAATTTGTTTTTCTGCTTCTTTTTTGATTTCCATAATAATTGTATTTGCTATTTAGATTTGGGTTAATTTTTTTTTTTATTTTTTTTATTTTCTATGGTTTTTACAAAATTTTTATTCCAAAATTAGTAAAATAACAAAGAAAAAAAAAAATAACTAAAATTTTTGATGGTAGTTTTAAATTCAATTTTGGAAGTAACAGATAGAAACATCATTAGATTGTTTGACTACAGCCAAATACTAATAAGTATTTTGGCCGGTTGATTGTTTATGTCCAAGACCATTTTGTAATTTCAAACTTTTTAATTAAATTGGGTAGTGAGGAAAAAACATGAAAAATATGTTTTTACTAATTGTTATCAAAAAAACGAATCTAAAATTATCATGTGAGTTAAAATTATGTAAACTAAGTTTTATACGCAATAAGAAAAATTTAAATAACCACATGTGCTTGCAAGTGCTATAGATGTATTATTTAAATTATTGTGGTTTAAACAACTTAAGCAAAACTTTTATCTTCTTATTAAGTCCCTGACTTACGACCTACTTTAAAATATAAATAATACATTATAAATTAGAATGGATTATGAATTTTGAAAGTACTATAGACTTCTTTTGATAAAGTCTATTACGTTCATCCTGATAACATTTAATCGATTCAAAAAGATTTTTTTCATTCTGTTTGCAAAGTTTTCTTTGGAATCAGACGTGTAATTTCTCATTATACCATCATACACTGACTTCTAATAAGTAACCTATTTTAAAGAGGGGAAGAACAATGGTAAATATTCATGAATGTTGTAAATGCAGAAATATGCTCTAATTTCCAATTGAGAAATACATACTATATATTATTAGTGTATCACACCGTCCAACAAGTTACTTCTCACTTTCATCAAATACTTTCGAACTAATCATGCTAAAAATAAAACAAACACTACACTACATCACCTTTAACTTTTTTAGCATTTAAAATAGTTACTATCGGTTAGAAGTTTTATTTAAATTATTCTGGTAAGAAAAAAAATATTACTTTTGCAAAACACTTTAAAGCTAAAATAATTTAAATAAGTGTACTACTATTATAGAAGTTTGTTAAAAATTCTAGCCTGAGTATGGAATATTTATGACTTTTATGTTCATTATGTAATACTGTACAGCATATTTAGAAACTCAACTGGAATTAAAAATTTGATATGGACCTGTACTACCGGACCCAGTACTTGCTTTTTCATTAAAAATAAAGTAAGAATGAACTACTAAAGAAAAACTTAATAAAACTTAATTCAGTTTTAAGATATAAAAAATAATTAATTGGAATGGGAGCTTCCATGCCCACTTGTGCAATTCTTCGTGCTTTCTGGCTGAGGATTTTCATTGATTTTGAATTTATCTTGACTAATTCATAAAGTTTAGCTTTGATTATTCTTATTCGGCCTACTTATCGCGTATATAAAAAATTGGAGTTTTAACCAAATTTTAATATACATATACTCGTACCATATAGGTCACACATAAATTTATTTGTTATGTTATAAGTTATGCGGCGCTATACGTAGTAGAAAAATAACATAATTTATATATAGATTAACACTTGTTTACATTTGTAGCAGTATACGAGTATACAGTCACAGTGTTTTATTTGTTTTTAACAAATACCTTTACAACAAAATAATACTCACTCAATACAAATACAAAGCACTGCTTGTTGAATTTACGTTTCTATATACATGCAATATGATACATTTGTTGTAATATATATCGTTGTCAAAAATTATCAAAATCAGAAAATAAACCATTAAGAAATTTTTTTACATTAATAATGTTATTAATAAATTTAGTTTTATAATTTTTTATCCATAGATCCTTCTCCTTCTTTGTAATTTTGACTCATATTGTGTAAACGTGCCTATGTGTGTTTTTATTTTTTTACATTTTTCACTATAAATCTTTTAGCAAAATATGTAAATCTAAGCAAATTTCATATACTATCTAATAAGCAAAAGAAATATTAAAAAAGAAAACTCAGTTTTTTAATCTTTTTATATGTTTCATGCCTTCTCTCATATGCTGCGAATTTATAAAATGAGAAATATATCTCTTTTTTCTCCTACAGATAGAAAAATAATGTTTTTCTACCATTCAATTGCAGTAAGCTCATAAATTAGACCAGTAACTATGTTGCTGCCATATGGAATATTTCTGCATATTACTAAATCCAAATTTTTAACACATAAACTAAGTATGTCTAATATTGCAAATTTATTTTGATTCTAAAAAGAAGAAGGGGAAAATGAATTATTTTCTCTATAATTCTTTAACAAGGCAAATAATGGTGCTTAGAATGAAATCGTTTTTTGTTGGTTCAAATATTTAACTGCTGTTTGAAAATTTTAAAATTCACGATGCTATGGGTGAGTTAATTGATAATGATGAAAAAATGTATATAAAAAGTTTGCATTCTATATATGTAAAATTCAAAAGTAGTACAAAAATTGGAATATAAGCTTCTATAAAGAATATCTCGGAAAAGATTTAAATAATATGTCGTAAGGCACTAACGCAATTGATAAAGGTCTAATAACTTTCTTTCTTTTAAACACTTTACACAAATATTTCTTTTTACAGATTTATTTTTTTAAAACGTATGAACAAAAAAGAAAAAAAAAATTATAAAAAATAAAACTAATAAATTAAATGTGAAAAATAAACAATAAAAAATCACTTTCAATTTAACAGTACTACAGTACATATGAACGATATTTAATAAAATTTTCAATCACACATACGCACCACTTACAGCTTAATTCTTCTACAGTATTTTCAAAACTTGCTAAGAAAATAATTCTCGATATTTTTGAAAAAAAAATGCTAAACTTCGAAAATGCTTAAAATTTAGGAAGGTATCTTAGAAAACGTAGTGTATTTTTTATATGTCTTTTGTGGTACAGAAAGTCAACGAGAAAACTGAACTAAAGAACGATTTGCAGCAAATTAAAATTAACAATTACTTGGGTATATATTGAATGTAAAATGTTTCCTTCTTGCTTTATACATAAAGTCCAATACAAAAATTGGATCCGTCGCAAGTTATGAAATTAAGTTTACATTGAACTGCTTAGTTTGAATTTTTGTTTGATTTTGGAGTTTAAAAAAAAAGTAATAATGCTTCTGCTTTTGGCCCATCTTTCCTTCAGCAACAACAGTTAAATAGGCATATGTAGAAATTTTCTAAACCATCTATACGTGATAATACCTCCAGGTGCTGTATTCTTCAGTAAACTCCTTTAAAAAGGATAATTTTATTTACTTATTGAATATTTCCTTTTTTATCGGGGAGGGTCACACTCAGAGGGCGACCTATATATATGTTGTTCATCTTTTTGGTTTAGGAAAATAATTTACTGGAAAATTGTTTGTGGACAATTAATTTTAACTAATAGCATAGCCATTCACTGAGAAAATTTACTATACAAGATTGTTGTAGATGTAAACATTGTGGCAAAGAACAAATTTTTCTCATTTCTAGTTTTTTTTTAACAATTCTCTATGGGTTTTATTAAAACAGAATTGCTATCTCAGAGCCAATGCATATTTTTTTTTTGCTTTTTTATCATAGTATAATTAGCACACAGGTTACTATTCCGTTACTTCTATTCAATTTTTATGAACTTAAAAAGAAAAATATCAGTATGGTAATTAAATAATTCACATGCATATGCTCCGAGAGAAATAATGAAATATATTTTTCACATCTTCTTATACAAGAAATATCATGCACTCAGTTTATTCATCATTATCATCACTAACATTATTGGTTATCCTTTAGAAGTTACCATGTTCTTAACTAATTATGCCAACATTTGAATATTTGAATTTGAATTTGAACTTGAATATTATTTAAAAGCATTAATGATAGCCGAAATACTCTTAACATATACGAGTATTTATTAGAAGTTTGATGTACATATGTGCTTAACACCTGGTTATAAGCAACAACAAAGGAAATGCATGTTACTTCAATAAACATAAACTACTTGTCACCAAGCTTAAAAACAACTCCTATGCTTGCTCAAGAACACTAAAGTTATAGTTAAATATATCAAATCAAAAAATTTGTTTTTTTAGCATCTACATACATACATACATACATACATACATACATACATACATACATACATAACTGGCCTTTACAACCCTGTGTCAGGATTACGGCCTAGCTTCTCGCAGCACTCATATTGTGTGTGTCAATTTTTATCCATGAGTACCGGGACCTACAGTTTAATGTCGACTCCGAACGACAGACTTGAGAAGCTTGTTCATGGCAATTAGTTACTCTCAGAGCTTTTGCCAGAAGACTGCTGAGAGGTAGTCGCCGAAACAAATATTTTTTCCATATTTTTTTTTTTTGAAGATGTCAGAGCCTGGAGTCGAACCCAGGGCCCATGTCTTAGTAAGCAAACACACTAACCACTAGACCACGGCGACTAGCATCTGTTTCCCAAAATTACCGAATGAATTAACTTTTAAATTGAAAAGGAAACTTTTCAAATTTAACGCAATATTTTTGCCAAAAATATTGAGTCTTTCATTAAACGCTTTCTACATAAAAATTTAATTTCAGACTTGTATAAAGGAAGGTTTTTATTTATTTGAAATTTTTTTTTGTAGAATAATTATTGTTCGAGTATCAACAATTGCGTTTCCATATTGGATACGTCCAAAATGTCCAGGACTTTTTCGAATAAATCAGGCATTGGTTGTGTTAGCCTTGAGAAATGCTTTTATTTGTGGCGTATTCGAAAATATCTGCGATTCAGAAAAACCCCACAATAAAAACTCTAACGATATCAAATCGTACGATCAGAGTTTCCATTTAACATGATCTCAATGTGAGATGACCACTCCCTCCAATCGCTCGTATGGGGCGTAGTGTCGCCATGTTCAAACGGCAAGTCACTGGTATTCCGTTTATCAAATTCAGAGCAAATAAAGTTAGTTTTCACCGTTAACAGTGATGGCCTGGCCAAAGCTGTTCTCAAAACACTTGTGGACCAACCATTACAACCTTAGGACGTCGTATTACCTGTCTAAAATCATCATCTCATGAAACTCCACATATTACTTTGTTAAACAAATCAAATTGATTATCTAACTTTGAATGCAAGCCAAGAATAATAAATGCCTTTGACATTTTCTCTAAACCTAAAAGAAACTGAGTTACACCGATTTTTGAGTTCATTATAACTAGGTTGGAGATAAATAGCCGTTTTGGAGATAAATAGCCGAAAACGGATTGCAGATTGGGAAAATTTCGGGTCGAAAACCTAAGATGGCAACATTAACTCGAGATATATAAAAAATATGAAATGGCGGATAGAACACATAAACTCCCGCACGACGATATATGTATATAGAAATTATAACCACATCATCTGAAAAGAAGTAACTTTTTAGATTACAATTGTTGAACCTAGAAAAATTAAAAAAAAAACAAAATAAAACTTTACTTAAGTTTAACTAATAATTTATTTTTTCTTAAAACCTTCTCATTTGTTTTGGGTTGAGACAAAAACTCGTCAGTGCATTTTATTTAGAAAATTTAGCAACAGAAAACAATACAAAATGTATGCAATTTTCTAGAGTAGTTGTAACAGGAGAACTGTAAGCATGTCATATGAATATACTTGTCAATGTCAATGTTGTTGCTATTGGTACGATTTGCAAATCTTGTCATGCTTTTGTAAATTGGATAGACAATTAAGTTTAAAGATCACATCTGCAATGTTAGGTTCATACCCATAAATTATTTGATAAAATTTTATTAAATATTTAAATGAGATTTAAAAGTCAAGTAAAATTTATTTAATTTTTTACTAAAATAATTTAAATACCAGAAATTTGTGAATTTAACAAAAATTTGTTTTAATGTGTGTGGATTTTTTTATTTTTCGAAAAGTTTAAAAATAATCATATTTTTTCATTTTTTTTATTAATTATGACGTTAGAAGTGTATGCAACAAAAATCAAAATTACTTGTTTTATAATGGTATCTGCTGAAAGGATTTTGTTTTGAAATAAGAGGAAGAGATACTGTGGATGTATTGGCGAAAAGGATACCCTCATTGTGCAGCATTGCATACTATCATTTGCAATGTAACTTGAATATATAGTCAAAAATTGATGCTAGTTTTCAAAAATAATAATAATGGCAAAATAACGAAAGAAAGTCGGAGTAAAAAAATTTTAATTTTTGATATACTCATAGGTTCACATAGGCCACTATATTTATGTATAGGAATATATTATGCATCATTATAATCTGGTCTTTAAGGCAATTAGTTTGGTATCCATACTGATTGTAGGCTATTAAAACTTCCGAAATATAAGCAAATAAATATTTGGAATGGATAGGTCAATAATTTGTATGCCATAAAATTGAAATAATTTTCTGGTGATATAGGTACATACATATATTTAAATGATATACATATTTAAGCAAAATATTTAGGCATGTTCTTGTGTATTCATATATAATCCTTGTGCTTCAGTGATCCAATTAAATCGCTACATGATTTTTAGAAAAATATTTCATTGCATTTAAAATATTTGTTTAAACTACACAAAAATTATTATAAATTTTATTTCTGTTATTTATCTAAAAACAAGTAAAGGTATTTTTAACACCCACACACAAACATAAATGTTTTTTTCACTTTTCGACAATTTTTCATTTGATTTTTTTTTTTTTTTTTTAGAAATGATAAATGGCTATAACATAACTTTCAGCAATGTGTTAAAAGAATTTTCACATACAAAAGCACTCATCGTCACCTCTTCTCAACATTATTAAAAAAAAATAAAGAATGTTTTAAAATAATGACATTCCCAATTTTATTCACAATTTTTAAAATTTAAAAAACAATAACCATAACTTTGCCTTTAAAAGTAAACAATTTTTTCTATACTGTTATATAAAGTATATAAAGCAAAAAATGATTTTTGAAACTTTTTTTGTTTTTATACATTTTATGGAATTAAACAATAAAAATATTTAGTGAAAAAATCTAAATACATTTTAGAATTTTTCAATACATTTTTACTTTGCGTATCGTGATCAGAATTTAGTGTATTAATTTCAAGGGACATTATATTTACATTTTATTAACGTGTGAACGAATATATCATATTTGGAATTTCATAAATTTAAATAAAAATATTTTTATAAATCAATTTAATAATTTCGCTTGAATAATTTAGATCCGTTGAATTTTATTACTGGATTTGTAAGAGAAAATAATTCTAAAGTGCTAAAATGTTAAAAATCCTACAAAAGTTGTCATCATCAGCATTAAAACCCAAACAAAAAAGAAAAAAAAAAAAGAAATTAAAAAAAATAATTTTTACAAGTAAAAAATATCTACTAATGTAATATGTATACAGAAAATATACATTATTTAATCAAAATAGAATATATACAACAATTTATTTAATCATTTTAATTTTATTTATCTAATTCAGCCTAATTAACAAATTAACATTTAAATAAAACTATTTAAACTTCAAACGTTATTTTGTAAAGTGGTGATAACATATGATCTGCTGATATAATTATTATATAGTCTCCGTGGTCTAGTGATTAGTGTGTTGGCTTACTAAGACGATAGTGCCGGGTTCAAATCTAAGCTCTGACATCTTGAAAAAAAAAAAGAAATACGAAATACATTTTTTCTTTTGGCGACTTGCCATGAAAAAGCTTCTCAAATCTTTCGTTCTGAGTCGACTTTAAACTGTAGGTCCCGGGGCTCATGGACAAAATATTAACACACACAACATGGGTGCTGAGAAAAGCTAGGCCGTAACCATGACACAGGGTTGTAATTGCCAATTACGTTTGTATGATAGGATGATTATAAGTTATAGATATATTTTTTTTAGGATTTAAGAACTAAGAATGACAATACTATGATAATATGTGGCTTATTTTTAAATGATTTCGGGCCCAACTAAAGCTTTGAATTTTTTAAGAAGTTTTCTTCTGTAGAAGCGTTAGCCAAGGTAAATAGTTTAAAACTAAAACTGTTTCGGAACGTTTTCTTCTCAATTCTCTCTCCGTATTTTAAAATTTTTGATCCAATCACTTCAAGCTACTATCCATGGTAAGGACTAGTGCTAAAAATTTTTAAACTTCTTATTATCTATTAACATTTGCCATCTCCGTTTTTTTTTTGTCTTAATTTCAAAAAATAAAAAAATTCTACCACGTTAGGATTGAGCGTAGATGTTTTGTTATTCATGCCAATTCCTAGAACATCATTGGGTTTCATAAAGTTTTAGATAATTAAAAAAGTAGCACAGATATAAAAATATTGTCAGGTTTTCTTATTTTAGACTGTTTGATGTATACGGAGCCCTGGGTTAGTAAAAAGAAAACCCAATATATAAGAACAGGTTTGTTTTCATTAACAGTATTAATTCGTAAACGTGTAAAAGAGAACTGTGTAAAAGCTCTGATAGTAGCTAATTGCCATGAATACGCTTTAAACTGTAAGTCCCAGTACTCATTGTTAAAAATTAGCACACACAATACGGGTGCTGCGAGAAGCTTTGTGGTAAACCTGACCTTGGGTTGTAATGCCCAACTATGTATGTACATATATATTTAACCTTCATCTGCTCTTTGCGTCGAAAACGACGCATACCCAATACGATTTTTGAGTTTTTATTAATATGGTTAGCTAAAAGTTCGTGAAAATTCCTGACTTTGTAGAATACATAAATGAGCACATTTAGACTTAATTTCGTATTATAAATTTTATTTTTTTGTATTGTATCTAAAAAGTTACGTTGCCTACCCTCATGCGTCGTTTTTAACACATATGAGAAAACTTATGTTTTTTTACTAGTCAATGTGCTTTTTGTAGGTGATAAAGTAATTTTTGACTAATTTATAAACAAAATATATCAAATAATTAAAAAAAGTAAATAAAATATTTGTCAAGTGAAGAAATAGGAGTTCTTCTAAATGGAAGTGAATCTGAAAGTAACTACAGTTTTTCTGATGCTAGAAAGCCTGTAATTAGTAGGGGTGTAGTCAGCCACAAGATGGCAGGATTAGAACTTAAAATGTTATCAATCCTCCGCCCGTTGTAACACGAAATACGTCTTGAAAGGGTATTTCTAATGTATACAAATGCATATGCCAAAGCTAAGTATGACGACGATTTCTTGCGAAATTGATTCCAGCTTGTTGAGAGCTTCTATGGGTGTTTTGATTTTAGCTGGCGTGTATAAGTATAGGTAAAATAATTACTCATTATAAATGAATGTTGTATATATTTTTAGATCAAAAAACTGAAACAAGTGTTGATTTATTCGATGCAGAGTATAGTAGTATAATATTAAGGCCAATTATGTCGAAAAACACTTTTGCATATGCAAATGAAGTTATTCCTTTGGATGATACCATTAGCTTTTACATTTGACAAATCAACATTTGCATTCAATGCATGTATTGATAGAAAAAAGTGTACAATTTTACAATGTAGTTGAACCCGGAAATTAAAAGGCTGCCAACAATTATGAGTTATTATAAAAATACCACAGCCTTGTTCATAAAGCCGTTCCCATTAATTTTTTCTACGAGTATTCAAAAGGTGTTCGATATGTTTTGAAAGGAATTCAACTTCAAAAAATAACATGCATAAGACTATTTGTTGGTCTTGTGCAAAAAGTGCATGTGAAAACATACATAACCAAAACGTACCTGTTAAATGCATTGATAATAATTCACTCTTATATATAATAAAACTAAAATCAATGTTTAAATATTTAGCAAATATAAATACTACCAATTTTTAGTTTTCTCATCATGTGTGTTTTTCGTTTTTCTACTAAAAACCATAAGAAATATATTGGGCGTCGAAAACGACGCCAGGGTAGACAATGTAATTTATTTTGAGGAGCAGATGAAGGTTAAAATAAGATAAGATGTGTAAGATAAGTTTTTTTTTTGGCTGATATGTAGAAATTGAAAAAATTTTAAAACATCTCTCTTATATATCATTATGTCAGTTTTACAAGTTTCGTTTTTAACAATTTTTTTTTTTTCACTATTCACTTCGTATTTTTAATGAAAAATTATCTTTCTGTTTGTATGAAAGGGTTAATTTTGTTGCCACATTACTGTATCTTGTAGTTGAGTTTTAGTTTGACTGGTTCTGACTCTTTCATCAGATTATATTTAAATTTTTGACTTTTTTTTGTGTTCATAATCATTTTAAATTGTGCAAATAAAACAATTTTTTTATGCACGATCCTAACTACGCTATGCTTTTTCGGTTACTAGAATACATATGTTTCCAATGTCTTGTAAACAAAATTTTAAAATTAAGGTACATTCACATTTGTCAAATATTTGACGAAAAAGGATAATAAATACTTGATCTAAACATTTGTTTTGTCTATTATTCTTTGTTTCAAATTTAGTTTAATAAAAATTTGAGTTTAAGGTCTTGTGTTTATCTGTGTTTAAATAATTCTTGAGTAAGTGGTTACATCAAACAAAATTTTGGTAACATATATTTCTATAAAATCGTGGTTAAGCTTTTTTCATAAAATATTTGACATTGTATATACAAACAGCTTTAACAAAAAATATTTTGATTTTTTAACTCTTTTTATTTACAAATTGAAAACAACATATGTATTTATATGCCTACAACTTTATTTTAACAAATCTTAATTTGAAAAGGCCTATAACAAAATGATTGAGAAGAAAAAGAAAAAGAAAAAAAAAATAAATAAAATATCAACAAACAGCAAAACCAATTTAAAAATAAATTAAGTTTCGCAGAAAACAAAACATGTTTGCAATTGTATTACAGCTTCGGCGAGAACAACAATAACTTTTTAAAGGGTGATAAAAAAACTTTTGATGTTTGTGACGTTTTTAGACTTTTCGAAACCGACGACATGCAAAATTTTTTTTACTGACGATTTAAAAGTAAGAAAAGTTAACGACAAAAAAAAACCAAAGCAAAAAGTGTTTTTTTTTTCTAATTTAAAAGTAAATTGGAAATGACACTCTCTGGTTTATGGCAAAGTCGAAAATAAAACTTTTAAAAATATCGAAATTAAAAAAGGGTTTCGTTTTGGTTAAAAGAAAATAATAAAATAATAATAAAAAATAATCAAAAAGTAAACTGTCCAATTTACTGGTATCCTGCATTTACTCTTCGATAATCATTAACAGCAAACTTTAGCAAATTTTCAGAAATACTTGTCATTTATAAGTAAAATTTCACCATCAGAAAATTGTGTTCAATCGTGATGTGGTTTTTTGGCTTAAAGTGCTTCTTTATAAAAAAATTTGTTGCTCTAACAATGCAATATTGACTGTATGCTTGCCCCACTAATGCCTAAGGTTGTCTAAATCTCACGATTGGTCACAGGACGATCTTGCAATATCAGTTCGCACAAAGCATCAATGGTTTCCGGAACAACAACTGATTTTGGACGACCTTCACGAAATTCGCCTTGAAGCGAATTGAATTTATATTGGATTTATTAGCACTGTGGTGTTGCACTAAAAATTTTTCGATTTATATGTATAATAAATTTTACTATTAGATATAACTGGTATGAGTAAGCCGTGATATGAGCAAAAGCAAAAAAACTATAGGGAATTTTTATATATATATACATACATATATGAAATTCATTTAAACAAAATTAAAAAAAAAGAAAAATTATAAATCTAAATTCAGGTAAATTGAAATTTAGCAAAATAGTTGAATATATTTTATGGTGATTTTTATGCCTTTATATGTATACTTGCACACATATATACATAAAATAAATCTTACACATATTATAATATTTTTATCTATGTTTTTGCATAACTAATATGATTGTAATACTTGTGTGCATTTCAGTGTTATGCCCATGAATGTGCGAAACCAAAATAATTTTAATAAGCTAAATAGAGAACTTTACTTATGTTTGCATTGCATATGGATAAAGCCATCATTAAAATATAATTCCATTAAATGACATGGTATTAAAAGGTAATTTGAAAGTATGTGTAAGGCATTTTTAAAGTAAGATAAACATATTATTTAATTTTTAGTAAAAATAAATTTAAAATTATTTTATTAATTCTTTTAAATATTATGATCTCAGTTTAGCGAAGTAGACCAGTTCTACTTATACAAGTCAAATTTGTGAATATCTTTATGATGTGCTCAAACTACTAAGTCGTTTAATAAGCGGTAAGAAAATTTAAATAAACAAAAAAAAAAATATAAATTTTGATGAATTTTTATATTTTTCTATTCATAGCTTGTAAAAATGTTCAGTTTGGTTGTATTGGGTAACTGAAGAAAGCAGATGCATTGGCTAGAAAGCGATCTGCGACACTCTATATTGGTCTGAAACCCTAGTGTGTAGCACCGCTTTCTATTATTCTCAATCTGGTTAGGTAAGAGAAAATTGGCAAATGCTTAAAATATTGAAACACTCAAGATGGTCTCAGAAACATAATATATAAACAATATGAGCTTAAATCTTATGTTCTTAAGTATAGAAAGCAGGCCAGGAATTTTATTACCGGTCTCTGTGGTCTAGAGTTTTAGAACTGCTTATGTTCATAAATAAGGCAGTGGATCTGCTAAGCAAATGGTAGACCCAAAGCAACACAATACATTTTATAGGTCACAGAGTCTTGCTATTTAGCTGGGTCCAAATTAAATATGAATACTAATAAATGAAAACTTGTTATGAAACTCAGTTTCTTTTCAAAAATTTGATATAAACTTAGTCCTATTTTGTATGACTACTTTATTTTGTGTGGTGCTTTAAAGATTTTAAACCTTCTATATATATATATATTTTTTTTTTTATTTTAAATAAACTTGAATTCTTATGGTGAATTACCATATTCTTTTATTTTTTTTCTTTTTTTTTAAGTATTTCTGATAATAAAATTTAATAAAACTGTTTAGTGTACTACTAAAACATCTAAAAACTACATTTATTTGACGACATACTTAGTTATTATTTTGAAAACCTTTTTAGTGAAAAAAGTTAGTTCAATATTTAATTATTTATATGAAAACCCATACAAGGTCTCTATGGGCGCTAGTGCTGAAAGGAATACTAAAAGTCTGAAAAATAAAAAAAGGAACACCCGGCAAATAAGAAATAAATTAAAATTTTTATTAAGGCACAATTAACACTTCAATAGTTAAAGTCATGAAATAGCCATTCCACCATTCCGACGCCTTGTACGACTTTCGAACACAATATAGTAAATTTTTCTATTAAACATACTTCTTAAATTTTTATATTAGAACTTCTGATAGTTTCTCTTCATTTCTGTGTGTTTTTAATTACATTTTACTGTATAAATAGAAAAGTTTAATCTAAAATGCATATAGGATGAATAGAACCCACCCGGGTGGGTTTCAGGTCACCATGTATGGAAGGTTAAAATATTTTTAGAACATAAATTTTTTTAAACACGTTTCTAATTATGAAACAATAAAACAAATTTTTCTGTTAAGCAATGCAGCCCACATTTACTAAAATGATTATACAATAGAATATTACTCTCAATATAAAAAGTCATATATGTATATAAATGAATAAATAAAATTTCTCCTTAAATATGTTAAATTTATTCAGTTTCATTTAGTTTTAAGTACTTCTTTTAAATGTGAAAACTTTATTATAAAACTTAATGCATATCTTTGTATAAGAAAGCATAAGAAGACTTTGGGGTATACTTATGAGTTTTTGGGAGAAAAAAACATTAAAACTAATATATTGAACACATCTTGAAAAATAATACCTTTGTTTTTTACTTAAAAAAAAAAAAAAACTTTTTAATCCGATAAAAAGTAGTGTCAATGCTTCTGTGTGTTTTTCTTAACAGATTTGAAAAAACATTTTTAAAAATGTTTGAGTAAAAACTTAAACAAACTTTTGTGAATGGTTTTATTTTTCTTAAAAAATGTATATCCTTATGTTATAAAGGGGTGTTTTCTGTATGAGAACTATACATACGAATAACTATCGTTGGACAGCTGAGATTATTAAACTGTGTAGTATTTATATTTAATTGTCCATCATAGTCGGCCTGGTGAACAAGCAATACGTAGAGTTATTGATCATATCTAAGTTTTATTTTTTCGCTTACTAAACGAATAGAACATTGTCATAATACTACCTGGAAAATATTAATGATGGACTTGACTTACAAACATACATACATAATTGGCCATTACAACCCTGTGTCAGAGTTACGGCCTAGCTTCTCGCAACACTCCTGTTGTGTGTGTTAATTTTTATCCACGAGTACCGGGACCTACAGTTAAAAGTCGATTCCGAACGATAGGTTTGAGAAACTTTTTCATGGCAATCAATTACTACCAGAGTTTTTGGCAGAAGACTGCTGAGTGGTAGTTTTAATGTTTAATTCTTTGCTTTTCCTTGATAGTTCTTGATATTTGATTACAGTCATATGATGCCACAGTTTGGGAAAGTGTGAAAAAGCCTGAGCAATAGGTTCTTTCCTGTCATTACATTTAGCAAAATGTTAAAAAAAATGTTATACATATAATTTAGAGAGTTTATTGAGTTCTGTTACTGGTATATGTATGTATCATATAAAAAGGGTGAATAATAACCAGGGTTTGCTGCACGGTTTGGCATTTTTGAATTTTAATGCAGTAGCATGATTTATATTTTCAATTTATGTTTTATTTAATTAAAAGGAACATACACACACACACATAAACCATATAAATATGAATGTGCATATATTAATAAACTGACATAAATCACTGATGTTTTATTTGTTTATTTATTTATTCTTTTTTTGCTTTTGTTTTTTGTTTTTATTGTGAATATTTATTTAAGGATGGCATAATTACTTGTTTGTAAAATAACAATATTTTTATTAAAAACTGATAATTGACCACATATCTGCGGTAAAATGTAATTGAAATTTATGTATAAATTTAAATTTATTATCTCCAAATACACACATACATTGGCACATACATATGTACGTATTAATAATATTTTCTTTAATTTGTATTAAGTTGTTTTTACATGAGCACAGTATAATATCTTTTTTTATAGTAAATAAATATCATGCAAACTGACACATGTAACATATTTTAACAATTTAATTGTTAATATAAATTTAACAGGTTTAATGAAATTAAGAATCTCCAATAATATAATAATCCAAATACATATAAAATAAAAGTAAAATTTTTTTCGTACATTTTTGCAAAAAAAAAATATTTTTGGCACAAATAATATTTTAAAATTTGTTCAGTAGAGTCTTCACTACATTATTGCCAAACATAGTTAAGCAGTATCTTTAAGTTTGAGTCAGCTGTTGGCCAAAAACTAAGGACACCTTTTTTGAGTGATGCAGTGATTTTCAAAATCTTTTAAGGTCCATAAAAAATTGGTAGTCAATCTGACTAAACCGAGTACAGGATTTTACTAATTTTTGGTAGTACAGTCAAACCTATACTTTGGTGTTTGTGCTTTTTTCCAAAAGTCGTCATTTGTCGCATAGTGTTATTATATATTAGGTTTGTTTGTTCTAAATTGGAATATAATTAATTAGTTTTGAACCCTTATCACTCTGTTCATTCCAATCAGATTAGGATCGATATAGTACATGTGGGGAAGAATTTTCAAGCATAAAGAACAAGAAACACTTTGTCGGTCAAACAATTTACAAACAGCCTTTACAAATATTTTAATCAGTATGTCATTTTGTTTTTCTTTCAAAATAATTTTATAAATTTTCATTACAATAAAAAATAAGTTTTAGTTTAGAAAAAACCTTTGAAATAGAACATTGAGCTTAAAAGTGGTTTTAATCAAAATCCCACATACATTTAACCCAAGTTAAAAGAACTAAACTGCAAGCAGAGTAAAATTCTATTAAGTAGTCCATAGTTTCTAAGAATATTTAAAAAATTTGTATATAAAATTTCTAGACAAAAGTCAATGGAATTTATGCCAAGTTTTGAATTCCCGGAATAAAAAATAACAAATGCTTCTTTGATTATACTCGTACATATAATTATATATAAAAATTTTGCGATTAATTTAATTTTGTTGCTTATATGTGGTTTTGATTTGGTAAAGATTGTTTACATTAAAATTTTAATTTTTATGAAAATCCATTTTTTTTTTTGGATTTTTGTTTTCAAAGAATTTAAATTAATTTAGACAAAATATTTAAAAACATGTGATTATGAATATGATTAATAAAAATTTAAAAAACTAATGCAGATATTTCTATTTTCATATACACATATTTTTCAATAAAAAACATAATTTTATTAGTTAAAAAATTAATTGTGCAAATTAAAAAAATTTTATCTGTTTGTAAAAAAAAATAATTATTAATTAGATGCCTCAGGGGTCTTGTGGATAGTTTACTAGACTGCTAATGCCAGTGTCAGTCACTACACCAAATTTATTAGTTTGTGGCTTTTTGAATCTATGGAGTACAGACAGACACAAATTAATTTTTATATATGTACATTAATATACAAATATAGATAAATGTGTTATTGAACTTAAGTAATGAAACGTAATATTTTTATGCCTTATTTGTAAACAATTTTTTTTTTATTTTTAGTTTTTATTGAGAATTATCATTATCTGTGCTCATGTTTAGATTCTGTTTAATCACAAATATTATTGAATAAAAACTGTTACTGATAAGAAAACATTGTCTACGCATAGAAATCTTAATTCAAATAAAATTTTTTTGTATAAATATTAAGAATAAAACTGAAATTAAATCAGTACAAATTAAACTATTTCTTTAATAACAAGTTTCAAATTCATGAAGAGAAAAATGTCGAAATTATTGGTAATTTAAATAAAAATATATTTTTTAATTTTATTAAAATAGTTCTATTTTATAGATCATATTCATTGCATTCTTGGCTTTAACACAAGCCTATCCCAGAAGCTATGGTGGTGGCTATGGTGGAGGGCATGAAAATAACTTGGGGGATGGTTATGGCAGCCATCAAGGTGGATTTGGTGGATCTCAAGGTCAACATGGAGGTCACCAAAGTAATTTAGGAGGCCAAGGTGGTTATGGAGGTTCTCATGGCGGGCATCAAGGAGGTTTAGGAGGACAAGGTGGCCATGGAGGTTCTCATGGCGGCCATCAAGGTGGTTTAGGAGGACAAGGTGGCTATGGGGGTTCTCATGGCGGCCATCAAGGTGGCTTAGGAGGTCATCAAGGTGGTTTTGGTGGACAAGGAGGCCACGGTGGTGGTCATCATGGTGGTTTTGGAGGATCTCAAGGTGGCCATGGTAGCCATGGCGGCTATGGAGGTAATGATGGTGGACATGGTGGCTATGGCAGTCATGGTGGTCATGGAGGTTACAAAAGTCATGGCTATTAAAATAAATAAAATAAAAAAGTATTAAATAAGAAAAGAAATAAACATTAAAACTATTTATTTAAATCACAATATTAGAAAATGTTTACTCTTTTTGAGCAAAAAACATTCAATACCAATACACACTTTCTGGTTTCCCGTTTGCAGTGTTTAATTTATTTTAATTTCGACATTGCGAGTAAACATTTTCCCACCGTGTTCTGCTGTACTAATTTACTAAGTTGCAATTGCCGCAGTATGTATTAAAATGAGTGGAGTTTTAAAATCATTTCAAATTCAAGTTTATTTAAATTTATTTAATTGAATAATATTTTTTTATTTTAATTAAGTTTTTAAGTCATAGTTAATTTCTCGAAATTTATTAGCTTTGGCAACTAAGTATTTGTGGATCTTTTTTCATGGAACGAAATAGCTTTGTTATGTAATGTATTGCCCATTTTGAGCAAAGACCTCTTGTCATCTTTCAGGCAGCATCATAATTCCACGTTCATAAAACTTCTGGTTTTTATAAGAAAAACCTGATATATGATGGATGTGACAAAACATCCCAACCAAGCTCCAATAATTTTTGCCGAGTGGCTAAAGATGTGTGTAGCCTTGCATTGTTATGATGGAATACAACACCTTTTCGATTTGCCAATTCGGGCCGCTTTTCTTCAACTGCATTGTTCAATTTTGATAGTTGTTCAATGTAAACTTCTGAATTTATCGTTCGATTGGGTGGTAAAAGTTCGAAGTTCCTTTGTAATCCCACCAAACTGATAACAGAACTTTCTTTTGATGAATATCAACTTTTGATGTTGTTTGCGCTGGTTCACCTGGCTTGCTCCACGATCTTTTCCCATTGACATTGTTGTAAAGAACCCATTTTTCATCACCAGTTATCAATCGTTTTAAAAATGGGTCGTTTTCATTACGTTTAGTTAACAAATCGCAGATGTGAATGCGTTGTGTTAAATGAATTTCATGAAATGAAATGAAATTACATCAAGTTTTCGTACATAGCCAAGTTGCTTTACGCGATTTTCAATGCATGTACATATGTGATACATGAAGTTTCCTTGCAATTTCACGTGTTGTACTGTGACGATTCGAATCAATTATTGCTTTGATTTGGTCGCCGTCCACTTCAACTGGACGAGCGTTTTTCATCTTTCAGAGAAAAATCACCAGAATGAAGTTTTTCAAACCAATTTTGACACTGCCGTTCTTTTAAGGCTTCGTCACCATAAACAACACCTAACTTTTTATGAGCTTGCGAAGCGTTTTTTCCTTTCCGGAAATAAAAAAGCCAAATATGACGAAAATGTTCCTTTTGATTTTCCATTTTTCAACAGACAATCACTCTGAAGTACCGACTATCAAATATTTCAATACGTATTTCAATTACGTCATCTAACCTAAAAGAAAAAAAAAAATTCAAAGGTAATAAATATTTAAAATTTTTTTTATTTGAGAATATTTTTCACCATAAGTTAATTTTTTGTAAACTGATTTTTATTGGATATTTTGCAAAAGGCTACGGGAATGTTAAATTTATAATGTCGTTCATTCGCTGTGCTGAAACTCCTTTAAATGATGAATTGTTATTTAAAAAAATCCAATATATAGAAAAATGTGAGTTCAATAATTGATGGTTGTCATGAATATGTACAGAACCTAAAGTACTCTTGATTCAAACACATGTTCAGTGCGGCTGATGTACATTTCCTTCATGAATATCGTTGGACATTATTGTCTCCATACGTTAGATAAGGTAAATCACTTACACTGTAAGTATATATGCGATAATATTTTTTGTAGTTATATATAATACTTCCAGGCCACATTTTTTATGCATTATTGGAAGTCTCACTTTTTATTATTAGTTTTAATTATATAATAAATTATTATTTATAAAAATTAAAGGTTTTATAACATGTTCGAACGAAATAGTTTAAAGCTGTCATGTTAAGAATGTACATATGTACACACATATTCAAAGTGAATTAAAATCAATCCAAGTAGTCTTTTTAGAAGTATAACGTGTAGTCTTAAAACTTGTCCAAGATCGAATAATATTCTACAGCGATTATTTACCCATACGTAATCTAAACTACATAGAACAAAGATATATATAAAATAAATTGTCTTAGAGAATGTGAAAGTAAATTTAATCGTTCTGATACAACCAATAATAAATAAAAAATTAGAATACCGGGACACAGATCGAATTTTGAAATCAGAGGAAAATTAAGTACACAAAACAGGACTTGCAAACCAAGGGAAAGTGTTCAAAAGGTGCGGTTAGTCAATCAGGTGGATATGAGAACTGTCAGAATGTTTTTCATTATTGAAAAACTGCCCACAACCTGTACTCACTGTCACTGAACTAAAAACGTTGATGCTACATAATATATAATAAACCACACGAAGGTGAGGAGAATGATATAAAGAACAGATATCAAAAATTGCTCTCATTGTTTTAGACATAGGAAGATAATAAGCAAGAGAATTAACAAGTATAGCTACTGTAATATTTAGTGAGAAAGCATTATTGCAAGGCTTTAATAATATTAATATTTTAGCCAGAGTACCAAATCGTTCACTCACTTTTCACTTATTAGTGGACGTGTGCATTTAGTTTTATTTTTTTTCTCCTGTATGTCATGTCATGTATGAAAAATTAAAATTTTGACGAATACTCTTTTATGAGCGTGAATATTTTTTTTTTTTACAAACTTACTCGCTCATGTATACTCGCTTTTCTTTTCAAGTGATAAATTTAAATTTACAATTGCACATATATATATACAACAACAATACTCTTCTGTTGGGGATTTTTTTATGTAACTGTTGTATTGTGTGTTGGCGACAGGCAGGCGTCAATAAATCAAAAAATTTATGAATGCAAATTTTGCTTACAAAAATATAAATGCAGACGTTCCCGTGTGATAAAAAAATTGTGCTTCTAGTTTATGTGCATGAAGAAAATAAAAAAATTGTTTTACTCTTCATATATGTATGTATGCTTAGAAAAAAAATTAATTTTAAGAAAATAAATTTGTGTGAAGAAAAATAAAATTTTTAAAAATCGCATTCTTGATAATATTCATATATGTTAGTTTTTGAGTATTCATAAATGGAAAAATCTGAACTATGATTGTAACTTTTTTGTAAGATTTTTTTGTTTATATTTTTTTATAACATTAAGAATAGAGTATGTATTTGAAATTGCTACTGTCGTTTCAGTTATGAGTTCAGAGTGTTTTTTTTTTTTTTTTTTTGAAGTTGCAAACGTAAATATGTTCGATAATTTATAGACCATAGTGACAGTTTTCATTATATTTCATTCTATTTTAGGTACAATTTACTCCTAAGTTATAGATATAAAACTCTGTTCGTATTTTCATCGCTCTCCCAGAGAAACCACAAGACTAAATAGGTGACTGAAAAAAAATTCGAAAAATCATTAAGATGTGTTTTATGTCACTCTGTGGTTAGATAAGCAATACAAAACCCTTCTAAGAACGTAATTTGCAGGAAACCCATATTCGGAATATTTTTTATCTGTGCACATACGAATACAACTAACCTATACCCTATATCTAAAGTGTTCTTTCTATATTTTACATAAATACATAATTGGCCATTATCACCCTGTGTCAGAGTTACATCCTAGCTAAATAGTTTGCAAATAATGAAAAATAATTTCTTTTTAAAAGGCGGCATTTCCAGTTTGATTTCAGCAGTTAGTGGGTTAAAAGCAGTTAATAAAATTCATATTAAAAAAAATATTTTTTTTATTTTTTTTCCTCCTGTTTTTTTTTTTTTTTAACTTTTGTCAAGGTACGTTTCATACTATTAAGATTTTCCACAATTACGTTGACTTTAATAACCGATATATCCTTTGCTGTTCATTGCTTTACCTTGACTACCACACTAAGCAGTTGACTTTTTAATATAGGTTTTTGCTTTTTCCTTTTTCCTTATTATGTGCTGTTGAATCTTGAATATTTTCCGTCTGTTCTTTGTAGTCGTTTTTTCTATTTATTACCACTAACACATATAGAACAAACCTTTATCATTTCCAACTATGGTTTCTATTGGTATCAGCCATCTTTAGTACAATGCAGCTTAATGTTGGCTATTACTGCATGTTGTCTAGATGTTGGATAAACTTTTTTTTCTTTTTTGTTACCATAAAGATGGCCTTAAGTACTTTGTTGACATTCGTTTACTGATGCTATGATTGGTGTTGCAAAATAATTTTTACTACTATACTGTTGCTAAAGTAATGAATGCTTATTTGTTTGAGTGTCTGCTTAGTGCGACCATTATAAAAATATTGAAATGAGAAACTATTTGCCTTTGCACAGATTTACTACGCTAGAGTCAATGAATTTAAAAATAAAAATGTAAAAGGCAGTCAAAAGAATATAATGAGGCTTTAAGGCGTTGTTGATTTTATGGTTGCATCTTATGCATAATAATCAAGTGCAATGTTTGTTTTATTTGAAAGATAAAGGACTTCTTAAGCATATTAACGAATTTTTTTTGTGAGTATATGAGGTAATCTTTGTTAAAATTATAATGTCAATAAAATTGTTTTGTTTTTTTTTAGTTACTAACAATTAGTCCAAGCCGTACTGCAACTTTAACAATTCCTGAATACTATTTGATTGCTATTTAATTGTTTAGGTTTTACTTCCATAACATCGATATTTTTCTGAGGCCTTTGCTTTTTACAGTACTAAAGATTAGTAGCTCTGGTCGTTTGGAAACTATGCTCGTCAAATGGATATTCGGTAGAACTATCACTGTCGCCACTGTGATGATGCAAAAAAGGAGGAGATACTAGAAAACTTCTTTCGCAATTGTCTGGCGATTTTTAGATATTGTCATGATAATCTCGATGTAGGCTTAATATAGGATATCGTGGATATAGCTGGTATTGATCCGGAAGAAATCTCACGAATTGGTTATGAGGAACATTTTGATCATGGTCACTGGTGTTTTGATATTTTAAAAAACGATGTTCACTAATGCTCACAAAGAGTGGCTATATTTAACAACCAACTAAAAGTTTCATTTAGTTGGTGGATGTCTAATTAGAGTTGCACTTTGTGCAATGCGGGCGGCAATATTAATATCGAAAGACTGAATTGGTTTGGCATAATACTTCTCATATATTTATTCTTAGTGTTTTGGACATATTTTGAAGATGAATTAAGTTTATTTACTTTCTTTTTTCTACGATTCAGCCGAAATGAATATCAAACAGGCTGTAATGCGAATATCAAATCCATATGTATAAAGAAACATGCCTCGTACTATCAGCTCTTGTACCGAAAGTATTTTATTTGTATTTCAATAAAATTATTTACATTCTGCTATTTGTTTATTGTTTCTTCCTTTCTATGAAGATTTGTTTTACTGAATGATTTATATATTTGTGGCTTTTTCTACTTGTGATTCGAGTAAACCACTAAACTAACTTAAGTGAATTATTTCTTCTACAAATTAATAGCAGAGAGCCTTGGTTTATTGAATACATTAATAAATCTTTAAATAAAAATTTTAACGCTTTAAATTTAAAAGATAGGACGTAACCCTGATACAGGGTTGTAAAGGTTAATTATGTATGTTATGTATGTATGTATGTACTTGAAATTTTACAGTGCTGGGAAATTTTTAAGATTTTATTCTAAGTCATTGAAGGTATTTTTGCACTGAAGGCCAGAATAAAAATTGTCAATATAAAAGTAAATGAAAAAAAAAATATTTTATTAATATTTTTTAATTTACACACTCTCTATCACATATTTTTTCTTTCTTTCAAGTCAAGGCAAGCAAAATTCGGTGTCATAAGTGCTGAATAGTAGTGTTATTGAGTAGTAGAAATTCACTAGCGCATAAGCCTAGGATATTTCCAAAAATTTTTAACATTACTTGTTGAAATATTACATTAACGTTTAATTGTTTTACTTCTACTAAAATATTACAACCCATCTTTACATAAAATTTAATATTTTTTTTTAAATTTTATATTTTTATTTTTTCTTTCTGTCTTATTATATTAAAAATCCAACAACCAACGAAAAAAACAAAGGATAATAATTTGATTTTATTCATTTATTGTTTGGGTATTGATGTTTCATATATTTTAACTAGCTGACCCGGCAAACGTTATTTTGCCTAAAAAAGTATTGTTTTTGTGTATATTTAAAATACAGGTACAGGATCAGGTACTGGTAATATTTTAGGGAGTTCGGTGCAGATAATTTATCTTTATTTACAAAAAAATATGAAAATGTGAATAATAAATAAACTATTGAATAATTTGAAATCATTGAAGCACTCTGTGATAAACAATATTTTTTTTAACTATTTAAATAAACGACAGAACATTATTTACCAGTTTGGGAGAATAACTTTCTCGGCCCCTAAAAAATATAATTCTAACTAATAATATAAGCTTGAAAGCTTTATGTGTTCACTTCTTTAAAAGAGACATAAAATGTGTTCTACCTTCTGCGGGAATACCCCTTCCTCTGCCCTTATCCCGCTCGGATTAAGCTGTATCATAAAAGCTAGTGCTGGCAGCATTTGTACCAATTTTAAAGGCTTTGTGAGAAACGTAAACAGGGTTTTAAGTTCACGAAAAAAGTGGGCGGCGAAGTGGGCGTGGAAGTATAAAAAATAGATTAAGTTCCATAGTCAACCCTACTGAATATACCGACAAAATTTTATGAGAATCGGTTAGACAATCTCGGAGAAGCTTTGTTCTAAACATTGTGAAATCACTAGATACAAAATGTATTGGAAAATGAATTTTCTTTATAATTTTTATTTTTTTTTTGTTATTCTTCTTACTTGGCCAGAGGCCATTCCGAATTGGTACGAATCATCGAAATCGCTACAGGCGTTCTTGAGTTATAAGCGTAGTAACTAACGCCACATTCTTTTATATATATAGATATACCCCATTTATCAGCCATTTAATATTGCATTTAAAACTAATAAATTTAGGTTTATTGTGAGGATAGCAGACATTTTATTGCTATTTATTCATCGTATGTGCATATATATTTATGGCCACATCGTTTTTCTTTTGCTCTAAAGTCCAGTTTGCTACACAATGCTAGGAGTTACATATAATTTTTTTTTAATTTTTACCTGGACAATTTATAGATTCGGTAACTGAATACTAGTTTCAGTGGCACACTGTAAATCACTGTGATTATGAGTGAAAAAAATTACTTTAAAGTTTATCAAGTCACTTAGTCATACTTATTTACTCTTTATATATCTATTTTGCATGAAACAAACTTGTCCAATAGAGATTACCCTTTAAAAATATATATTCTATGATAACATGACACGAAGTAACCACATTTAAGAAAAAAAAACTTCTAACATCTAACATTTCAAAGAAATTTAAACAATTTGTCGCATATCAATGTTGACAGAAGAGATAACTATACGAAACGTACGACTATCTACTAGGAAACATATAAAGTGTCTTGTCAAACAACACCATATGCTACAAAGCCTCATCAGTTTCATTTCTTAAACTTCTGTTGACATCTGACCCAAATTGAAATTGTTGTCTGTAATGTAATTTCATTTCCTAAAATACACGTACACAGACATATATAAGTTCTCGTATGTGAAGAAGTCAGTATAAATGGGTATACAAAACTTATAACAAAACTAATAACTATTTTTTCCTTAACTTGTAGAAAAAAAAAATTAAATAAAACAAAACTAAACAAAATCCATTGAAAAATCTTTAATGAGAGCGAGCCCATAAAAAAATATTTAATATGAAAGAGTATTAATTTTAAACAAGAGCAAGACCTAAATATTTTAAATGAGATTTTTTTATTATTTATAAAACTTTTTATAAAAGATTTTTTACTGAAATATTTTCTTTACAAAATTTTAGTTTTAGTAAACCATTTAAGCTTAAATATCTTCAATGAATTAATAAACTTAAACATTTTCAATTAATACCTGCAGTTAATTGAATGGTGTTTTTTTCTCTTCTGCTTTTTGGTCTAAAAATCCTTGACGATGTATTCATAGAAAAGATAGCAATATGTGACTACGGTTAACGAATACTTCAATGATGAAAAAGAAATGAAAAATTTTTTAAGTTTTTATAATTGTCGTCTTTTGTCAATGGTATTTCGCCAAAAGCGCTTACATTGAGATTTCTTTGGTTCTGTTTTCTTAAAACGAAAACTGTGAAAGACATGAATGTGTACATTTAATTTCAGGCAAGAATACATTGTTCGTAAGGAAAAAAAAAGTTTTTTTTTACGTCTTAAAAATGGAATATGTTTGTATTGTATTTACTTATATAAAGTTAAAGTTACTTATATAAGTGCATGAATCACTATATTTTAGTAATATTGTAATACGTTTCCATTAGCATGATTTAAATAACAACCAGTACCATACAATTCTATGCGACTCTACGTTATTGACGCTTTGAAGCTTATTTTCTCTTTCTTCTATCGCCTAATAATACTTTCTTCTTTCTTAAATTCTGTTTTAGTGCCTATTGTATAAATTATTGAAGGTGTACATATAAGCCGGGCCGATTTTTAGGGATGCACAAAAATCGCCCAATTGACCAGGAAAATCGTCTTCTAGGTTAAGAAACTTTGCCAAAGAAACCATACCTCTAAAATCAATGCTGATGTTCCTTATTTTGATACAAATCTTAAATTTTGAAAAATCCTACTTTGACCTAATTAAAGTTCCCCAATCGAGTCTAAATGTAATGCATATTCCTATAAACGCATTTAATTTTTTTCTCAATTTTTGTTTTATCTTTGTTGTTCTCATCCAAAAGTAAAACTGAACTTATTAAATTTGAGGCAATTTAACGGCACTTTTTTAATGTAAACAAAATTTTTTTCTTAGTCTTGTTGTTTGCTTTTTTTATGCGATCAAATGTTCTTGGTGCTATTTTAGGTGGAATATTTCTATAAACGCAGATGTGAAAATTGCTTAAAAAAATACCAAAAATAAAATATTATAAATTTTTGATTCTTTTAAATAAAGGTATGTTTTTAATGACAATATCTCAATTTTACGACAAAATTTTCTCATTTAATTCATAAATTTAACAGTTATAAAGATGCCCAAAGGAACTTCTTCGTCCGATCAAGAAAAGATCCAAATTAAATTTTTTCATGACCAAGGATGCTCCAATAGAGAAATTGGTCGTAAAATTAAACGTTCCGATAGTGTGGTGCGCAATTTCTTTAAGAAAGGACAGAATTATGGTGTTCGGTAGCCTACAAAGGGAAACACAAAATTAACAAAAAGACAGATTAATCTTATAAAACAAGAAGCAACCCGTAACAAATTGAATTCTAGACAAATAAAGAACAAACTAAATCTTCCTGTGACTTCCAAAAACGTTGCTCACATTTACGAAAAGATGAAAACATAAAATGGAAGAAGCCCATGTGTAAGCCAATGCTCAAAAAGCACCATTAAGAAAATCGTTTAAAATTCCCACGAAAATACATGAAATGGGCAGAGGAGTGGAAAAAGGTAATTTTCTCGAACGAAAAAAAATTTAATTTAGACGGTCCTGACTCATACTCATGTTGTTGGCACGATTTGATATCGAACGATGTGCGGTTGTCGAAACGTAATTTCGGCGGTGGCAGTGTTATGATTTGGGCCGCATTTTCTGCAGTTGGCAATTCTAAAATTTGTTTTGTTCCAACAAAAATTAACACCACAATTTATAATGAATTGTTGGAAGATGCTCTTCTCTCTTTTATGGATGAAAAAATGGATGAAGATTGCATATTCTAGCAAGATAATGCTGCAATACACGTTTCAAAACAGTCTAGTTCATGGTTTAACGAACACAGCATACCTCTGTTGGACTGGCCGGCTTGCAGTCCAGACCTAAACCCAATGGAGAACTTGTGGGGATACATGGCCCGTAAAGTTTATTCCAATAATGCCCAAAACGAAACCATAATGACATTAACAGAACTAAAACTTAAAATAAAGCAAGCCTGGGAGGAAATTGATTCCGATCTCCTTAAAAAATTAGTGGAATCAATGCCAGACCGTATTTTTGAGGTAATCCACAACAAAGCATCATCCACCCATTATTAATATTACTATAGAGACAAATAAATTTAAGTCCGTTTATAGGAAAATAGCCTTAAAAATGGCAATTAAACTCTAAAATTAAGTTAAAAAATATAAAATGAAATACAAATAAAGTTTTTAGTTAACAATGTTTTAAATGAAATCTTAGTTGATTTAATAAAAATATTATTTTCCCACTAAATATGTTCTTGTGTAATTTTTTTCAAAATTTAAAAAAAAAAACTCATGTGCGTTTATAGGAATATGCACCAGTGTATAATATAAGACTTTTTATATGAATTTATTTAGAAAGATTTTTTTTTCTAACGTGGTTTCATTTTACTGACGCAGTATCCCCATGCCACAAAAAAAATGGAAATACTGAGAAATCAGATTATCTCAATGAAATAAGGGCTTTCTCTGATAGTAAGGCTGCTATCAGCCATCTGCCGTGACCTATATGACTATTCTTCTTTCGTTATTCGCTGTAAAGAGAGCTCAAGTTTTTTAGTGATGCTTGTAAAATTTTTTCCGAAGTCCGAGTGGTGGATATGTCCGCCAATGAGACCATATGTCTCCCTAGACACATCAATCTAAATCTATCAAGAGCCACACATTCACACAATATGTGCTCAGCTGTTTCCGATGTTCGTGAGCAAGGTCTACAAGTATCTACGTCTGCGATCGCCATCCTCATAAGCTGCGCACTCACACTACATTGACCCATAAGGAAATCCGTTAGGATCTTCAGGTCCGGTCTTCTTTGCTTCAGAACATCTGACTTACCCCCGAATCGCGGACGGATCGCAGGCTTGGCATGCCTCAGACTCGACAGGGCGTTCCAGTGTTCCAAACACTGTCCAGCTTCCCATTCACCAATTAATTTGAGAATGGTAGAAAGCGGTGCCGCACAGCAGGGCTCCAGACCAATATAAGACGTCGCAGACCCCTTCCTAGCCAATGCATCCGCTTCCTCGTTCAAGCTTATACCACAGTGTCCAGGTACCCAGAACAGCTGCACCCTGTTTCTAAGCGATAGTCTTTGCAACGTGTCGTAGCAATATTTGACAAGCCTAGATGTCACACGATGAGAGTCAAACGCTTTTAAAGCAGCCTGACTGTCCGAGAATATATTAAGTGTCTTGCTCCTGAGCCCAATATCCACGTTAATCTCAGCGCATACGGTTATGGCTAGGATTTCAGCGTGGAAAACACTCAGTGACTTCCCTAGTGGAACTGACAGGTTTGGATTGGGTCCTTAGACCCCAGCACCTACTCCACTGTCCATTTTGGAACCATCAGTGTACCAGTAGACCAACGTTCCCGGTCCGGTACCTCAACCTTGAATCTCTTGCCAAAGCACAGTTCTGAAGGCATGGCATCCAAGACCGAAATTGGATTCCTGACCACCTTGTGAAGAATGGCCAGGTTCCTCGACTCATTTCGAGGTGCTCGTACGAGCATTTTTGCCGCCGAACACGCGGCCACCCTCATCACATAAATATGAAGCGGTGTTAATCAAATCAGGGCCTCTAAAGCCACTGTTGGACATGTTCTCATTGCCCCGGTTACTCCAAGGCAGGCAAGCCGCTGTATCTTGCCCAATTTCTTTATGGTGGTAGACTCCTCAGTCTTTTTCCACCAAACTATTGAAACATAAGTAATTATGGGCCGAACGATGGCGGTATAAATCCACAGTGTCATCCCTGGCGATAGACCCTAAGTCTTACCGAAAAAAGAGCGACATGCCCAAAGTGCCCTTGTCGTCTTAGTTTGGACAGCATGAACGTGCGAATTCCAGGTAAGCCTTCTATCCAGAATGACACCTAGATATTTAACCTCCCTAGAGAACATAATAGTAGTACCCCTAAAAGAGATACAGTCGCACGTCAGCTTATATCTCTTCGTAAAAGGTATAACTACAGTTTTCGTAGGATTCACTGAGAGTCCTTCCTGAGAACACCAGTCTGACACTTCCGTTAGAGCATCAGCCATAAGTTCACATAATGTGGAATCAAATTTCCCACTAACTGTCACAACAAGGCCATCAGCGTAACCAATCACACCGATTCCCCTTTGAGACAATGTGGCGAGTAAGTCATCATCTACAATCGTCCATAGCAATGTAGGAAGGACTCCACACTAAGGGCATCCCTTCGACGCCAACACGGTCAATTCCTCTCCATCAACGAACGCGCTGATAACCCTGCCCCTAAGCATGGACCCAATCCAGGCTATAATTGGCTCCTCCACGCCTTTCCGCCTCAGCGAATCGGTAATGGAGTCGAAGCCCGTATTGTCAAAAGCATCTTGGATATCCAAGAAGGCACAAAGAGCAACCTCTTTGTCCGAATAAGCTTTTTTTATTTATTTTTTTTATTTATTTATTTAATTATGTCTATGGATAATAGTTCCTTACAGACTAGAGTACAATTTACAAACAATATATAAGTAAATATTTAATAATAATGATTTAAATACAAAATAATTTTTCTTTTCAAGGAATCATTACTCTCAGAAAGATCAATTAAATGATAAAGATTATTAAACTTCAAACATATTTGACGAAGGGGGTCATTGTTGGCATATACAGTACGGTGATATTTTAAATACAATAAATGGAAGTTACGGGATGGTCTAATTGGAACATTAAAAATAATTTTACTTAACAAATACTCAGAACGGACTTCACCACGTATTAATCTTAATAGAAAAGATACACTTAGCATTGTTCTTCGACTTTTCAGGGTAGGCAGTTTTATAAGAGCGAGTCTGTTCTCATATGAAGGAAGAGCGAATGAGTTCCATCCTAGACCTCTCAGGCAAAATAAAAGGACGCGTTTTTGTACAGATTCAATAAGGTTAACGTAAGTGAGGAAGTATGGATCCCATATAATAGACCCGTATTCAAGAATAGGGCGTACCAAAGAAGTGTATAGTTGTTTTGTTACGTAGGGGTCAGTAAATTCTTTTGACCAACGCTTTATAAATCCTAAAACTCCATTTGCTTTGTTCACCATCATTGAAATATGTTCACAAAACTTCAGTCTATGATCTAATAAGATCCCAAGATCATTAACGCTTAACACCTTGTCCAGGATTTTATCCTTAAAATGATATGACGTATCAAGTTTCAGTGAACGATAAAATGACATGTGTTTACATTTATTAATATTTAAATCCAATAAGTTGACATCACACCATTGTAAAAAATTGTCAATATCTCCTTGAAGTGCTGACTGAGCAGATATGCTATCGAACGAATTAAAAATCTTAACATCATCAGCATATATGAGAATATTAGAATGAATAATAGCAGATGGAAGATCGTTAATAAATAATGAGAATAAAACTGGACCAAGATGGCTCCCTTGAGGTACTCCGGAGTGAACATCAATAATTTTAGACAGAATATTTTCAAATTTCACTTGTTGAGTTCTTCCAGAAAGATAAGATTTTAGCCAACGTACAGCATTGTTGCTAAAGCCCATGGAAGATAGTTTATAGAGCAAAATATCGTGGTTAACTTTATCAAACGCTTTACTAAAATCTGTGTAGATAACATCAGTTTGATGATTATTGACGAAGCCTTCATTAACTTTAGTTGTTAATTCCAGGATATTAGTATAACTTGAACAAAATTTACGAAAGCCATGTTGATATGAAGTTAAGAGTGACGATATTTGATAATATAAAGAGTCAGTCAAAATTTTTTCAAAGAGTTTTGGAATCGCATTTAATTTTGCTATGCCTCTGTAGTTTGAAACTTCCAGTTTACTGCCAGCTTTAAACAAAGGAATTATGTATGACTTCTTCCAATCAGATGGAAAATAACCCAAATCAATAGATTTGTTGAAAATTGCCGTTAGGGGACCACAAAGATTTTCAGAACAATGCTTAAGAATACAGGTAGGTATACCATCAGGACCAGGGGTAGGTGAACTTTTAATTGACAGTAGATTAGATAGAACAGTTTCAGAAGAGATATTCGAAAGATGTATATTTGATGATTGAGATAAAGAATACGGATAACAGGTTTGATTATTAAATGATTTTTTAGAATAAGTTGTAGCAAAAAATTCAGCAAACAAGTTGCTTATAGACATATCATCTTCAGCTCTACGAGAACCAAATTTTAAATACTTGGGATATGTATTGGCACGACGTTTAGAATTAATAAATTTATAAAAAGCCTTTGGGTTTTTCTTTATATTTCTTCTCATTCGGTGTATGTAGCTATTGTAGGCCAATTTATTAGCAGTGATATAATTAGATCGTGCAATTGAATAATTTAGGTAATCACAAGAAGAGCCAGATAATTTAAATTTTTTATAAAGTTTATTCTTCCTGTTTTTAATATTAGTTAAGTATAAGCTATTCCATGGTGGACTCTTATTATTAAGAGCGAATGTTGTAGGAACCGATTCAGAAATGCAGTGATGTAATACAGCATAGAAATTTGATATAATGTCATCAAGGTTATTTCCAGAAATTATTGAATCCCAAGCAACATTTGACAATAAGTTGTTGAATTTATTGTAATCCGTACGATGGAAATAAAAGACTTTATTACGATGTGTTTTACGTAGTTCAGCTGGTACATAGATATTCAATGCAATGGTAGGATGAAAACGATCTTCAGGAATGCAGATAGGATCACAACGGTTAATAGAGCATTCGTCCGTATTATTCACAAATATTAAATCAAGAATTTTAGAATAGTCATTAAGTATTCCATTAATTTGAAATAAACTCATATCATACAAAATATTGAAAAAATCAGTGAATCTATCATTAATCGTTGATTGAATATAGTATCCATTCTCAAAATTCCAACATATGGAAGGAATATTGAAATCACCAATAATAATCAGGGAGTCATTTTCACTGGCAGAGCAGGAAACTATTCTAGCAGCTTCAGCATGCTGGATGTATAAGTCTTGCGGTGATGAGGGGGGAATGTATGAGCATGTTATGAATATTCTTCGACTCTTAAGTTTAATAATAACAGCTATAAACTCGATATTAGGTAATGAATCAAATATAAAAAGTTCAGATGAAATAGTACTAGAAACAGCTATGAGGACACCACCACCATAAGAGCCACGATCACGACGATAAATACAATATTTATTACAAAGTATTTCAGTATTTAAAAATGAACAATCAAGCCAAGTTTCAGTAAATGCCAAGATATGATAATTGCAGTCAAAACTTTCCAAATATAAATTTGACAGTTTTGTTCTTAAGCCGCGAACATTTTGGTAGAGTAATGATATTGAGTCAGTTGATATTAAATTTAGTTTTTTGAAGCATTTTGTTCATGATGAGGGAGTACACCAATTTTATTAGACATATTTTTTTCTTTATATATATACTCGCGAACTAAAGTATTATCAGGCCAAAAGTTAGAGTCGACAATAACATTGAAATCAACATGTGAGGTGGATATTTTAAACGATGAAATGGACCTGGGTGTAGAAAATGAAAATTTTTGTATGCGAATATCAATATTTCGACCAAATTTAGATCTAATATAATAATCAACATCCTCTGCCGTTGTGTCACATGTCAACCTTGAAACAAATACAGTTTTCCGTGGTGGGATAGCTTGTAGCGGTTTATGACTAATTTGGTTATCTAATGTACCGTCATTTGGTTTGGTAGTATATATAGAGGAATTAGTGGTAGAAGACTCCTTATTTATATTACCTGATGGAGAGTTTAACTGGACGACATTTGATGGTGAAGATGTAGAACGACCAGCACTAAGAGCAATCGAATTAGCAGGAGTAGGAATGGATATATTATTTAAAGACTGAATTATGGGTAAATTATTTAATGATATTGATGAAGCAGGACAACCAGGACTAGCAACTGAATTTGCAGAAGTAGGGACAGATACAATGTTTAAAGAGGGAATTTCGGGTAACTTATTTGCTGTTTTCTTCTTTTTAGGAGAATTGTTACAATCTAAATTAATAAATTTTTCCAAGCCTTGGAAATTATTAAATAAATCCCCAAATTTCGCCAGTTTAGATTGTACAGACAAAAACTCCTTATGCAGTTGATCAAATTCACTCTTTTGGCTTCTAAAAAATTTATAAAATTCGATATTGATTTTCTTGCAATTAAAACAAGTCCAGTGTAGTGACTTTGCTATGTCCAAAAGTGCATCTGCATCACGTGGTTTAAGTGCCGTACATTTTACGTGGAAATTGCCTAAGCACAACCAACAAGAAATCATTCTATCATTTGCCGTAATATTACAATTTGGGCTCAAGCAATCCATATTAGTAAAAGAAATTACAAAAATTTATGACGTGAAAAAAAAAATGTTCGCTGGGTTGATATTATTCAGCTAAATAAATTTATGGTATAGGGCGAAACTAAAAAGCTTTATCAAGTTCACAAACCAGCTTGAATATAAAACTCCAAAACAGCAACTTTGTAAAATAGCAGATGTAACTAAGAGTACTAAAAACGATCAGCTGCTTCCAGAAATGCAAATTTCAGTATATTCACCAAACAAATAATATATATGTATAAATATGTATATGATAGCAAACAATGCAAAAAATATTTGCTAATTATCCAAATAAAACCATATAAAACAGGATAAAATGTTTGTCGCCAACAATATCAAAGCTCACTGGTCACATTAAAACCAATAAATATATTAAAACAATTGTTACAACCACTTAAAACAATAAATAATACGGAGCGGCAAAAAAAGCAACACAGCACACAGAACTCTTCTTCTTCTTTCTCAATACTTTTAAGGAGAGATAATATTGCACCCTCAGTCGATCCGCCCTTTACATAAGCGAATTATTTTGGATGCAGGTGACGTTCCACAAGATACGTCTCCCTTATATAAACATTTATCAGCCTCTCCATAGTCTTCAGGAGAAAGGATGAGAGGCTAATAAGTCTATATGATTTTGGAAGGTCACAAGGCCTACCTGCCTTTGGTATAAAGATAACCGTAACCTCTTGCCAAGCTCGTGGTATGTAACCAAAACCGAAGCTGGCCTTGAAAATTACAATAAGTTTTGACACTATTATGTCAGAGCTTTTCTGCAGGAGAGCTGGAAAAATCCCATCCCTACCTGGAGCCTTATAGGGTTTAAATGAGCCAATAGCCCACAAGACCCTGTCTTGAGTAAATTTCCTACCCGCAAGACCTCTGATAATACGAACAGGTGTGGGACTATCCCAGCACGTCCGTACAGGAGTCACCTCTTGGGAACCGGGGAAGTGCGTTCCGATCAAGAGGTCCAAGGCCTGCCTCCTAGACTGAGTGTACCCTCCGGTACCCGTACTCAGGGACCCTATGCCGTTAGAATGATCCACAGTGAGAGACTTTTGAAGCCGGGCCAAAGCCGGCAGCTCCTCAACGGACTGGCAAAATGCCCTCCACGTCTCCCTTTGGGTCTTCTAATCTTCCTGCTGTACTCTGTGAGACTAGCCCTATAAACATGCCACTCGCCCGTGCGCTTGGCTCTATTGAAGTTTCTCCTCACTGTCTTCCTCATCTTTGCCAGAGTGTCATTCCACCATGGCACCTTACGTGCAGCAGTATGGTCACTATGACGCACACTGCTGTCCAGTGAGGACCTTATTGTCGACTGTAATTGGTCTGCCGCCAGATCCAGTTCGTCCACTGACCCCACAGAATCTGGCAGCAAGTCAACCTCCCTTGCCACTCTTTCCCTGAATAGGGTCCAATTTACCCGCCCAGCAGAGCTAGCCAGGTCAAATCTAATATGCATATGGTCGGTGTCCAAACTTGTTTGGACAAAATATTTTATTTATATGTATATATTTATGAATTAATAATTTATCATTTTAATTACTTTCATATCCTGAAAATAATTTTTATATCTAAAAAGGTTGTCATTGCTGTATACTTGCACTCGTTGTAATTGCAACGAATTATTTTATTTTGGTTTGGCTACTGTCTTTTTTGTTTATAAAATTTATTACTTACCTACTTATCATCCTTAAAACATCATAAACAGCGACGACAACCTTAACATAAAAACAACAACTTATTTTAAATTTAAATTACCCTATATATTATATTAAATTAATTACGCAAATACACTTATACATCTATAAACTACACTACTCTACCATATAATCTACTAATCTACCGAAATATCTACTACCACTATATCTAATTTGGAATTTCATATTTAATAAAGAAAGTGCATGTGAATAAAATTAATTTATAAAATATACCTAATCTTATCCCTTTTCTAATTCGTTGCTGCAGTAAGTACTATTATTTCTAATTTTTATCCCGTATATTTATATTAGATTGGTGTCTAAACCCACACACCAATACAGTCGGATAAGGATACCTCGTCCGATACATGCCAGTCCCTCACAAGACCAGACGTGAATGTATCACACAAAGTAATACCCAATACCTCCGACCTTATGGCATTAATAAAAGTAGGTCTGCTGCCTCTATTGGCAACAGCCACATTATTACTAATAAGAAAGTTGAGAAGATACTCACCCCTATCGTTGTTATCGGTGCTGCCCCACACCCCATGGTTTGCATACGCATCACAGCCAATAATAAAATGGTGACCCTTCTCTCGGCAGAATCTGATAAAGTTTTGAACCTCCAAGGGTGGTATACATTCCAAATCCCCTGGGAAATAAGCAGAGGCGCATATCACCTCCCTTACATCAGTACTTAGTTTCAGTTAACAGCCACCAGGTCCCTAGTGATGAACTCTGTAATGGGAAAGAAGGTGATTTTAGAATTTGTCAAAATAACGGCCCGGGGCCTTTCCCCAGCCGCGTACACCAACTTAGACGCCTTATTTTGAAGTCCTCTGACTCTCCCATTAAAAGCCCAGGGCTCTTGTACGAGCCCCAGGCTGATATCCTCAGTGGCAAATCTGCGGCTAAGAATGCCCGCCGATGCAACTTTCTTTCTTGCTTGCCGCAAATTACCGGCAAGCTTGGTTGCCTCAGCCTTACGTGAGTAGCCTGGGGACTTCTTGGTACCTCCCACAGGTCTACTCTTTCCTGCCTCAGTTTTCGGTGGGCTCTTCCTTGGCTGAACGACCGCGTCTTTTGAGCAGCACGGTCTTTCAGCACTCAACCGAGTATCTTCAGCTGGTGTTTTCTGGGTCACATCTGACACCTTCGGTTTTGTCGTCTTCACAGACTTTTCACCTCGTGAAAATAACAGATGGACGACTCCAAATCTATAGAAAACTTTACCCTCAATGGTTCGAAGCCGATTAAGGGCAGAGTCCATTATTGCCATGACAAGGTGGACGAGGTTATTTTCCGCCGTTCTTTGCAGTACCCGTCAAGTTGACGCGGGAAAATCTGCGTTCTGAGTCTCAATAGTCTCCAGAATCTTTTCCGTGCCCACATCGACGCTCTGAGGGAAGTAACCATGGATGGTGTGTGGCCTTGGGAACTCTTCCTCTTTCACCACTGAATCTTATGAAAAGCAGCACATACATATCAACAGCATTAAATACACAAAGTATAATTTTAGCAAGTGAAATATTGAAGTTGTTTTATAGCTCATATAATTGAACAATATTCCTAATTTAAAAGATAAAACATTGTTCATAAGTTTACACTCTTTACACCCACCCTCAAAATCGGTTTTGAAATATTATGAACAAAAATCATATTTTAAATGAAAGGTTTACAAGAATTTATGAAATATTTCATAAAATATTCTTGCCCTCATATTGTCTAAAAATTTAATTATATTTTAGGAAAAAATTCATAGATTAAAAAAACGTGTACATAAAAACTACACAAAAAAATTCATAAATTTAATGAAATTTTTAATAAAAATCAAAAACTTTGTGATATTTTTAAAAATTTATTATTTATGAAGCCAAAATATATGATCAATTTCATTCCATATATGTACCGAGTTGTAAAAAAAATAGGGAAATGATAGTTAAAAATGTTAAATGTGATAGAAGTCATAATATTTATGAATTTTTACATTCCACTTATCAAAATTTTTTATATGAACGAAATTCAAAATATTTATGAACAAATTTATAAACAAATACCGGGAACTCAAAAAAATTTCATAAATATTATGAAGTGGTACATATACATTATGATCAATTCATATATATTATGAACCCCAAAAAATATGAACAGAATTCATAAATTTTATGAATATTATTTTTTTGTGTGTATAGTTTTTCGCAGTACCCATGTTGTGTGTCAACTTTTACCCATGAGTACTTGGAGCTACAGTTTAAAATCGACTGCGAACGAAAGACTTGAGAAGCTTGTTCATGGCATTTAATTACTCCTAAAGCTTTTGCCAGTAGACTTCTAAGAGGTAGTCGCCGAAAGAAATTTTTCTTTTATATTTCTTTTTTTGAAGAGGTTAAAGCAGGGGCTTGAACAATACGCTTAACCCAAAAGAGTTTTACTGAATTTTTTTAATATAATCGCATACAGCTGTCAGCTAAATTTGCAGGCACGGTATTTTATTCAAATTAAATTTCTGGGAATGTGCCCTGAGCTAAAAGCTCTTGTAAAATTCTGCGTTGCTTTGAAGAAAAATCTTCTTGTTTTTTGTTTTAAACCATGTAGTTTTTCTCGAATTTTAAAATGTAATTGATCCAAAAGTTAAAAATAATATTCTTTTTTATTTCTATCTTCCTTGGTGCACTTCCACCAACTTCAGTTTAGTTTAGTTGAATTGTTCTTGTACTTCCGGTGTATTGTGATGAATCCTTATTACATCAATATACTTTTGATCAACTTAACAATAATATATATAAGACAGTAAAATTTTACCAAATATTTTAAATTCCATGTAATGAATCCCTAATTTTTAAAATAACTGACACTGTTGAAAATGTTTAACCTTTTGTAAAAAAATTTTTTTTCCGGAAACCAAGAGCCAATATCTTATCTCCGTTTTATTTAATTTAATTTTTTTCTTATTTATATTTTGAATATCTTGTTAAACAATTTTTAAACATTTTTTTAAAAACACTTTACAAAAATTTATTTAAATTTTGTTACTGTTTTTTTAAGATTACAGATATAAATTTTATCGTTGTCAAAATATTAATTAGGAAATCAAGAAATTAATTCTTGAAATTTGCTGTTTGCACTAAAATAAGAAAGTAATATGAAGGCAGAAAATTATGTTTCTTTTATGTTGGCTTGAAGAAAAAATAATATATACCAACCTACCAATTCTATTAAAAAAGAAAACAAAATATTACACAAAAAAAGTTCCCTGTTTTTAAACCTATTTGTACAGCATCACAACCAGTCAAGATAAGTGAAGAAGGCAACAATACAAGACAATACAAACGCAACGAAATATAAAAATAATTTCAAAACCAGAAATACAGCTTGAAGTGATTAAGAAAAAAAATTATAAAAGAAGTAGATGTGAAAACATGTTAAAGCAATAAGATGTCAACACTTTTAAAATAAGTGTTGTGTTACTAATTTTTTTTACGGAGTAATATCTGGTATTCTAAGAATAATAATTAAATAACAATTGCTTTGAAGGACTTTTCTGTCACGAAGTAGAAAATAAAAATTTATAAAAAAATTGATTTTAACTTAAAGTAAATTTTTTCGTCTTTTCAATTAAGAGTTAGGTTTGAGATATTTAGAACTAGCTACCGCATTGTTTGGTCATACGAGTACCAGCGCAATTTTTAGGGTCGAAGGAATACAACAGATCTTATAGTTTACATTGGTTAACATAAAATGATACTAGGCACAATTTTCTTCTGTAAAGAAGAAAATATTTAATAGCTACATTGATTGATATAATATAATGCAGTAATCGTAGTAATTTTTTCAGGCTTGCAAGAACAGTTTTGCTTTAGCAAGTGGAGCCTTAATTTTAGTTCTGTTAACTGGTGACGGTGTGATTTAGCTGCCAAGGTAAGAAAAACCTCATTGTGACACAACAATATTACTACCTACCAAGATGCGGTGGTTCCATTAATTGTTCATATACTTCTGTTATACGTAATTGCAAGCTGGCTAGTTTGTCTGAGGTCTCTATTGGCTACGTTAGGTTAAGCCGAATTTCCCTACTTAGTAAGATAATAAATATACTTGTGTAAGGCACTTAGGGCTAAGTTAGTATTGTGTTAAACTGATAGTGTGAGGTTGTTGTTTCTATTACCATTTGGAACTCTAGTCTAATGGTGTTAGTGCAAACTCAGCGAAAGTATTTCATGCTTTTAGAAACTAGAAAGTAAGTTAACTGCTGATAAATTAGGCAACTATGAAGATATGCCGAGAAATTAACTGCCGAAAGTTATTTTTTATATTTGAGCATCTTATAAATATTATGTATAAATAATTCTTTTTGTAGCTTACTCTGCTCACTTACGTGTAAGCAGGTTGAATTGCAGGCTGCTACTAAGCGGGAAGCCCTCATATAGAAATCATCCCTCTCGTAATAAGCTTCGGAAGCCCTTAAAAAATGGTTAGCCGTTAGATCCTATTTTGCAGGGAATTTCAAAAGAATTTGGAACATCTCTGTTGGTAAATTATAAGCAACTTTAAAGCTTGAACATTTGTTCATATCACATTTAGTAGATATTTGGCAAACTAAAGAATTGTTATTTATTATACATGGCACTACCTGTAAGGAAAACACCATTACTTCTCTTTTTGTTTTAGGACACATGACAATATAGTTTATATTAATTACGGAATGATTTCTTCACAATAATTTGTGTGCCATCTTTAAACTCTAGATTTACAAATTCCGCTTGCATTTTTAAAAATATTAATCAGTTATGTTTATTTTTCATTATAATTTTTTTAACAATAAAGTCAAAAAGCAAAAAAAAAAAAATATAAGAAATTACAAACAGAAATTATTTGGTTGTGTCTAAAACAGTGGTCTTCACCAGTATTACTCAGGTAAATAAATTGTTCGGATATTTTTTTAGTTTTTCTTACTCTCTTCGTGAATATTTCAACCAGGGTTGCTTAATTCCACAAAAAATTTGGCAAACAGCTTCTTAAAATATACCAAAACTACCCGTATCGTTAATTCTTATTATATTAGTTTAAAATTAAATGTATTGTACTTTATTAACAGATATCACTTTTAGAATTCCTGGAAACCAGTTTCTGTTTTATTTTCCTATGAAAAACTTAATTAATTATAAAAAGATTTGCAATGTTAAAAATCTTTCATAAAAAGAAATCCATACGCTTTGTTTTCATCATGTTAAACGACAACCACAATTATTACAAAAACATGTGTGTGAGACAAAAATTGCGTATGTGTTTATGTTTTATTAGTTTTCAAGAGAGCTAAATTTGTTTGTCAGACACTGAGAAGTTATGATAATAAGCAACATAAACTTATTAATGTATATATTTCTTTTAACTACTTACATTTCAATTTGTTAATAGCATTTACAAACAATTTATTTCATGAATAATTTTAATAAATTAGTTTAAATTTTAAAATTTAAGGTTTTTAAAACGAAAATTTTCACAAATTTCATTCAAGTTGTTAAAAACAATACAAATGAAGAAACCAATCTCATCTCTCAGTGTATTTTTGTGTGACTCTCTTTGTGAAGACCACTGGTCTAAAATAAGTGTAAACCATACGTATGAGTGATATTTAGTAGTTAATATTAGTTATACCAAAGAATATAAATCATATAGAATGCGCATCTCAACACTTATCCAAATATTTTGTCAACATTTTTTCTGACGCGGGAAGGAAGGGCAAAAGGCAAAACAAAAGAAAAGAGCGTAACAAAACAAGAGAAACCAAAGAGAAACTAATGTCACAGTGTATGCACTGTGCTAATGTGTGCTTTATTTCTTTTGCATTGTTGTTTAGGTTTTTTCGTTCATCCACAGTACATACAGTGACGAAATTCCAACAACTATAACAAGAACATCACACAACAAAATTTTTGCACACACAACATCACAGTGTATAAGACTATAGCCACAACAAATTTTTTACTTCCTGTTTTTTTTTTTTGCTTAAGTACAGAAACGGTATCATGCTAACAACAATATTCACATACAATACAATTTATGTGTGTGTGTGTCTTATTCATTGTGAGCTGTTTTCGTTTTTTAAATTTTAAAACTTAGAGAATAATGTTGTTGGTTCAAATATTTTTGTGTATTAAAGAATACAGTGCTCCGATACGACTATGTAAGCTAGTGTAGGGCAAAGCATATTTAATTTGTAGTTGCGCGAAGGAAAATACATTAATCTACATCGAATATATAGCGCCCTATATAATATCGTAATAAAAGTGTAGTTAGAAATATATTTTATTATTATTATTTATTTAAGCTCAATAATTGATTTTATATTTATTTGAAATAAAAGGTTAACTAAACCAAAAAATGTAATTCCAAAAATATAAAAAAACAAGTACATATATATTCATTAATGACAAATTTTCGAATGATAAATTGATGATTTTTCAATTATTTATAAGAAAATTCTATTTTTATTTTTAATTTATATATGTATGTATGAATTATATATATGTACGTATATATACATTTTTAAAAGAAAAGACACTTTAATTTTTTTATGTTAAAAATAAATAATAAATAAATAATAATCAAGATTAAAATTATTTCTTACTTTATACTTCAAAGCATCAAAAAGTATGTATATTTTGAGGATTTTCATCTCCATAAAAAATCTAATAAAGTTAATTTTTTTTTAAAGATTATTTATTGGATAAAATATCTAATTTTCTTTTTTTGGAACTTCCTTTTTCTGTAGACCAAGAGCAATGTTTCCGAAGGAGAATCAATAATAGAAAGTCCAATACCTCTATTCTGTGTTGAGAACAAGTGTCGGCAAACCATTCGTTTACATGACTCAATAATAAACGATTTTGTACCAATTTTTCGCGGTTCAGATTTAAAGACAGAAAAAGTGTTCTAATTTGTCTTGATTGAGGGACTTTGTCATTAAGAAATATAAATCACCACCTTCCCTTAAAATTTCATTTGTTAACATAAGAATTGAATTTAGGGTGAGTTTCATTTTATGTGAAAAGAAAATACGCTTGTTTTTAATCTACAAACTCCACCTTTTTTAAATATTCTAAAAAGAACTAAATATATTTATATACTTCATTGTTAATCTGAATTGCAGATCTGTAGCAATTATCTCGATAAAGGGAGCCACTATTAAGACAATCAAAAATTTTGCCATTTTTTCCATAAACTGAGCTGTTGATAAAGCCAATTCTGCGGAACATGTCTTAAATTTTGTGGTTTCAGACCTTGTTTTAATAGCAGCAGAAACAAGCCTGCTGAAAATTTGTGTGGCAAATACTACAAGCATTTTTCAAAAGTGTTAGGAAACATATGTTGCCGTGTTAGTTTTGGGCACATTTTTGTTTTTGCATTTGCTTCCATTTCTTACAATTCCCTAATTACCTGAAAGCTTGCCGTCCCATCCGGGGTTTTTATGTCACATTTCAGCCACCCATTCCGCAAAGATTTAATTGAGTGTGGGAAATCATAAAGGCAAAAAACATTTTGATCGCTTAATTCAAAAAACGGTTTTTTAGCAGATACTTTAAGATTGGAAAATCATTTTCGGTTAGTCGAGCCTTCATCACATATAAGGGCATAAACATTAATACCAATGCTTTTTAAAATATTTACATTTACTGTAACAATTTCACTTAAAGAATCTGCAGATAAACCATTTTGGGAAGTAAAATAATTTAGAATGATAGCTAAATGGATGCAAGCAAAAAACACATTTTAATATTTCATAATGTCTTTAAATCTGAACCTCAAAAAATTGGTATAAAATCTTTTATTATTGAGTCATGTAAACGAATCACCCCAGAGTGGTTTGCCAACACTTGTTCTCAACACAGAATAGAGGTATTGGATTTGCTGCTCCTTCGAAAGCATTGCTCTTGGACTACAGAAAAAGGAAGTTCCAAAAATAGATATTCTATCCAATAAATAATTTTTAAAAAAGTAACCTTATTAGCCTTTTTATCGAGATGAAAATCCTCAAAATATACTTTTTGATGCTTCAAAGTAAAAACTAAGAAATAATTTTAATTTTGATTATTATTTATTTTTTATTTATTTTTAACATAAAAAATTGAACTATCTTTTCTTCTAAAAATGAATATATACATACAGTTATATATTTTAAACATACATAAATTAAAAATAAAATTTTTTCAATTTTCTTATAATTGAAAAATCATCAATTTATCATTCGAAAATTTGTCATTAATGAATATATATTTGTTTTTTTTTTAATATTTTTGGAATTACATTTTTTGGTTTAGTTAACCTTTTATTTCAAATAAACATAAGAATACTTCTTGATCTTAAATAAATAATAATAATAATAAAACATATTTTTAACTACACTTTTATAACGATATTAAATAGGGCGCTATATATTCGATGTAGATTAATGTATTTTCCGTCGCGCAACTACAAATTACATATGCTTTGCCCTACACTAGCTTACATAGTCGTATCGGTTTGGTTATACCAAAGAATATAAATCATATAGAATGTGCATCACGTACAAGTAAAATTTCTTATGGCGGGTCGTAATGTTGGAACCCGCAAAAAGAATTGTTACTCTCTTACTTAGCAAAGAGAATTCGTTTATTCTCTTACTTTGCACACACAACATCACAGTGTATAAGACGATAGCCACAACAAAATTTTTACTTCGTGTCTTTTTCTTTTGCTTAAGTACAGAAACGGTTTCATGCTAACAACAATATTCACATACAATACAATTTATGTGTGTGTGTGTCTTATTCATTGTGAGCTGTTTTCGTTTTTTAAATTTTAAAACGTAAAGAATGCTGTTCGTTGAAATATTTTTTTGTAATAAAGAATACAGTGCTCCGATACGACGTTATAAGCTAGTGTAGGGCAAAGCATATGTAATTTGTAGTTGCGCGACGGAAAATATATTAATCTACATCGAATATATAGCGCCCTATTTAATATCTTTATAAAAGTGTAGTTAAAAATATGTTTTATTATTATTATTATTTATTTAAGATCAACAAGTATTTTTATGTTTATTTGAAATAAAAGGTTAACTAAACCAAAATATGTAATTCCAAAAATATTAAAAAAACAAATATATATTCATTAATGACAAATTTTCGAATGATAAATTGATGATTTTTCAATTATAAGAAAATTGAAAAAATTTTATTTTTAATTTATGTATGTTTAAAATATATAACTGTATGTATATATTCCTTTTTAGAAGAAAAGATACTTCAATTTTTTATGTTAAGAATAAATAATAAATAAATAATAATCAAAATTAAAATTATTTCTTAGTTTTTACTTTGAAGCATCAAAAAGTATATTTTGAGGATTTTCATCTCCATAAAAAGGCTAATAAGGTTACTTTTTTAAAAATTATTTATTGGATAGAATATCTATTTTTGGAACTTCCTTTTTCTGTAGTCCAAGAGCAATGCTTTCGAAGGAGCAGCAAATCCAATACCTCTATTCTATGATTTCCCACACTCAATTAAATCTTTGCGGAATGGATTTCTGAAATGTGACATAAAAACCCGGGATGGGACGGCAAGCTTTCAGGTAATTAGTGAATTGTCAGAAATGGAAGCAAATGCAAAAACAAAAATGTGCCCAAAACTAACACGGCAACATATGTTTCCTAACACTTTGAAAAATGCTTGTAGTATTTGCCACACAAATTTTCAGCAGGCCTGTTTCTGCTGCTATTAAAACAACGTCTGAAACCACAAAATTTAAGACATGTTCCGCAGAATTGGCTTTATCAACAGCTCAGTTTATGGAAAAAATGGCAAAATTTTTGATTGTCTTAATAGTGGCTCCCTTTATCGAGATAATTGCTACAGATCTGCAATTCAGATTAAAAATGAAGTATATAAATATATTCAGTTCTTTTTAGAATATTTAAAAAAGGTGGAGTTTGTAGATCAAAACGAGCGTATTTTCTTTTCAAATAAAATGAAACTCACCCTAAATTCAATTCTTATGTTAGCACATGAAATTTTAAGGGAAGGTGGTGATTTATATTTCTTAATGACAAAGTCCCTCAATCAAGACAAATTAGAACACTTTTTCTGTCTTTAAATCTGAACCGCGAAAAATTGGTACAAAATCTTTTATTATTGAGTCATGTAAACGAATGGTTTGCCGACACTTGTTCTCAACACAGAATAGAGGTATTGGACTTTCTATTATTGGTTCTCCTTCGGAAACATTGCTCTTGGACTACGGAAAAAGGAAGTTCCAAAAAAAGAAAATTAGATATTTTATCCAATAAATAATCTTTAAAAAAAATTAACTTTATTAGCCTTTTTATGGAGATGAAAATCCTCAAAATATACATACTTTTTGATGCTTTGAAGTATAAAGTAAGAAATAATTTTAATCTTGATTATTATTTATTTATTTATTTATTTATTTTTAACATAAAAAAATAAAAGTGTCTTTTCTTTTAAAAATGTATATATACGTACATATATATAATTCATACATATATATATAAATTAAAAATAAAAATAGAATTTTCTTATAAATAATTGAAAAATCATCAATTTATCATTCGAAAATTTGTCATTAATGAATATATACTTGTTTTTCTATATTTTTGGAATTACATTTTTTGGTTTAGTTAACCTTTTATTTCAAATAAATATAAAATCAATTGTTGAGCTTAAATAAATAATAATAATAAAAATATATATCTAACTACACTTTTATTACGATATTAAATAGGGCGCTATATGTTCGATGTAGATTAATGTATTTTCCTTCGCGCAACTACAAATTAAATATGCTTTGCCCTACACTAGCTTACATAGTCGTATCGGAGCACTGTATTCTTTAATACACAAAAATATTTGAACCAACAACATTATTCTCTAAGTTTTAAAATTTAAAAAACGAAAACAGCTCACAATGAATAAGACACACACACACATAAATTGTATTGTATGTGAATATTGTTGTTAGCATGATACCGTTTCTGTACTTAAACAAAAAAAAACACGAAGTAAAAAATTTGTTGTGGCTATCGTCTTATACACTGTGATGTTGTGTGTGCAAAAATTTTGTTGTGGCTATCTTGCTGTGTGATGTTCTTGTTATAGTTGTTGGAATTTCGTCACTGTATGTACTGTGGCTGAACGAAAAAACCTAAACAACAATGCAAAAGAAATAAAACACACATTAGCACAGTGCATACACTGTGACATTAGTTTCTCTTTGGTTTCTGTTGTTTTGTTACGCTCTTTTCTTTTGTTTTGCCTTTTGCCCTTCCTTCCCGCGTCTGAAAAAATGTTGACAAAATATTTGGATAATTGTTGAGATGCGCATTCTATATGATTTATATTCTTTGGTTATACTTATGCTATAAACACAACAAAGGCTATCGAACACCGAACACACGACTACAAAAATCGCTGGCTACGAAAGTAGCCAAGTAGCCAGCTACTTAATTTTAATAACGACTACAGCTACAAAATAAACATATATTTTGACACGTTGAACATAACCTAAACAAAATATAACATACTTATTTTTTGTAAGTGAAATTGTGAGGAAACAAAAAACAACAAATGTCTGAAGAAAACTTATAAAAATTTGAGAAAACTAAAAGCGTTATTAAATAATAAATTAAAAATGAAATAAAATCTGATGTAAATAAATGAAATAAGTAAATGAAAACTAAACAAAAATGTAAACAAATGATTTTTTTTTCAGTATATTGCGTTTTTTAAACACCTCTTTCATGCATCTTATTATATTGGCAGCACTAAACTGTTTATTGTCGCCAAGAAAAATAGAAATTAGCCTAAGTTGGCTAAAATAATTATTCTCATATGCACACATGTATTCTATTTTTGAGAGCTTGTAGTCGATGGTCTTTAGCCTTTGTTGTGTTTATAGCATTACAAATAAATATAAAAGATTAAATTTTTTATATAAAAATTAGTATTATTTAACCTTAATCGATGATCGATGAATTGATGTTGTTGCTGTTAACGAATTAGTTTTTTTTCAGTTAATGCGGGGTTGAATCCCATAGAAATTTACGCCAAAAAAACTTTTTCTCTTGCCCCAAATATAACATTTTTTTCCAGAAAATTAATCCGATGTGAATTAGCCCTATAACAAAAAAGAAAAATTTAATTTTACTTACTATTTGCGATTGGTCAGAAACACAAATCTTAAGAAACTAAAGCATATTTCAAGGAATTTTTAAGAGTAAATTATAGCTGTTGTAAGTTTCCTTCCAATTATCGCTTATAACCTACTTCCGCGAAAACAAAAATTTTTTGTTTGATACTTCATTAACTTTAAGAAAAACTAAAATGACTAAATAAATTTTTTCGCCCATATAAAATAAAATATTATTTGAAACTAATCAGTTTCATATTTTATTCCCCCAATATACGCAAGTCAGATAACAATAAATCGCTGTAAAATATACATGTGTTGTGCGTAATTTTATTATTGATCCTGTGGGATTAATTTTATGGTTTATGTTTGCAAACAATTATCTTCTATCTATTTAAGCATTAATTTAATATATCAATATACGGTTACTTATGTATATACAAAAAGTTTAGTAATAGAACAAATATGTATTTTTTTCTTGTCTACTATAACATACAATATTGTGGCTGCAAATATATAGTTTTAATACTCTCTAACTAACTAACTAACTATTATATTGAAAAATGCTTACGGTGGTAGATGTTTCATTTCAAATTCGATATAATTTCTGCATTTGTTGCAATATAGACTTTAATTTATGAACATAAAACAAAATAAAAACCATTCTTAGAGAAAATTTCTCAGTAGTTTTTTAATTATTTCTTCATAACCCCTTCAAAATACACACAGTTTGTGGAATATTGTTGTTGTCTAATATAAGCCGAATTATACTTTAAGCTTTTTTTAATTTATTTAACATAAATACAGCTAGAGATACATTCGACCATATATTAACATAATTATTTAAATATATGTATACAAAAATTACGAAGAAATGTATAAAAGTGTGAATATTTGTGACAAATAGCAACATCGTCTGGGTGTTTTCCACTAGATTTTGGCATTCGTTGCAATTCAGAATTTTCTTCCTCTTGAGTTTGATCTAGATGATTGCAAATATTTTATGTCCCACTCCGTGAAATAATATTTCGCATTTATTTGAGAATTTTGTAAACGATTCTGAAATTCCGTCATAGCTAATTTTTGACTTGACTGTTTATGCAAAATTCTTTTACAGTTCCTTAATAATTTAAATTTTAGATTTGTTCTTTTCTTGACTCACGATTTCTCCTACCAAAATCTAAATGATGGCTCGTCCTCCAATTAGAGACAACTCAGGGCGTAATTGTACAGCAATGGTTGAGGTAGAATGAAAAACACTTTAAACTTCAATTTTGCACTTAAAGGTTTTATGTTTTATTCAAAATCCATTAACATTAATCTTTTAATTGAATAATAGGTCTTCAATTTAGTTTAATATTGAAAAACAATTTTTTTTTGCAAATATAAAAGAAAAGGTTCTCACACTTATAGACACAGGTTTAAAAAGCAAGTAAGTAAACAGCTCATAACGTTGGCTGCAGTAGATGTGCAACGCAAACTCACCACACTATTGAGAGTGTTGCCATAAGACACTATCAATAGTGAGTGTGAGGTTAACACACCAATGGCAACAACTGGGTCGTACCGTTGACACATCAACATACCGCCCACCTTGCCACGAATGTGCAACTGAGCCACTTAAACTAAATTATAAAGCTAACAATATAATAATAAAATGTTATTATATATAAAAATATTAATGAAATAATATATGTAGGCAATTATAAGAAGTTTCATGAAAAAGAAAAATTAGTGATTCAACAATAATGCAATGTAATAATGAAATAAAATATAATTAAAGGGGAATAACATATGATATAATAGGTACATAGGTATATGAAAAAATTAAACAATTATAAATTCAGTTTTATGATTCAAAAAAAAAATATGAAAATTCAAAAATCATATATGTGCGTGTACATATGTAATGTGAAAATTCAAAAATCATATATGTGTATGTACATGTAAATATAATGTAATATAATGTATACGCATATAATCTATTCTATATAATGAGTATAGTGAGTTGAAAAGGGTTATGTTATAAATTCTGTAACATTTCTCCGTTCGTTAATTTTCTTTAGATACCCATCCTTCACCAAAATAAGTGAACCCAAAAATTGTCTCTTGCACATAGACACAGCCAGGTTTGCCAGCAGCAGGGGCGATCAAAATTCGGCTTATCGTATCGGTCCCTAGCACGATCTGATACGTGCGACTACGATACCATTTGGTGTCTGCTGAAAACACTTCATCGTCAAACACCGCCATTTTATGAACGTCTTTGGAGGGCGTTCGCTCATAGACCCTATCCTCAACATAAAGTTCCACATAAAAGCTCTTCTTTTCATGCTCGTGGAATAGTGTTACCGTTGTTTTGCCGTTAACTATCACACATTGTAGGCGTTCTGCTTCGGTAAGGTTTATGGTCGACTTCAAAGCGTTAGGATCTATAAGAGCGCGCGTGGTAAATGTATTCTGCCTCTGCATGGGTCGAACTTTGACCATGGCTGTCATCTGAACCCACACGTGTTCCGCAGGCATAGGGTGAAGTAAACTGTTGTGAGTCTTTGAACACCGTCTATCAATACATTTACATGCTTGGTGTGAATGTGACTGAGCCAGGCAGTTGTAACAGAGACTATTTTGGGCTACGACGCGAAGTTTTTCTTCTACCGGGAGAGTTAGAAATCTTGTACATTATGTACATTAGTGTGTCCCAAAAAAAATTTTTTTTTGGGGATCAAGCTTATTTTGAACCACTATGAGGCAAAGTATTTTTGAGAATTTTTTCAAATTTTTTGGAAGTGGTTTAGAGGTCGCGCAAATTGGTTTTTAATCAAATTTCTAGCTTTTTGGGCTCTATTTAAATTTTGGTTATGAATTGGTAAAAAATCGATAATTTCTCGGCTTTTGAGTCAATATTGTTAAAGATAATATTCCGATCTTTAATTTTATGTGCATAAATAATAAGTTTCAGCAATGATTTTGCACATTTTGATACATTATATAACAGTTTTTCCAAAATTTTCAACGAATATCGAAAACAATGGTTTATAACTTTTAAAATTTGTATAAAGACTAAAAAAACTAATGATGCAGTTTAAAAGATTATTAAGTTTTAAATAAGATAGCAGAAAAAAAAAAATAAATTCTCTTTTACCGTTCTCGAGTTAAACCCTTTTAAAGCTTTGTACCCATTTTTAATACTATAAAATGTGAACTAGGTTGGCATCAGAATTAAATAAACAACAACAACCAAATTAGATTTCTTAAAAATCTTTTATTTGGGCTCTTGAGATGCTGCTCTATGTTCTGCAATAAAAGTTGAAAGTCTGTTTCAGAAGGCATCAACTTCTGAATTTTGAATAAAAGGTTGTAGCTGCTTTCGAAAAATACATAAGAGGAGTATATAATTTTCATCATCCAGCGAGCTCGGTTAATAGCTCCAGAAGATTTTATTGTTGGATGGTGCTTAGGTCTATCACCCAAAAAAATAAGGCTCAGTTATGCATTTCTGTATAATCTTCCCTTATTGCATATTCTCCAGCTTCCCTTTTACAGAAATTATTAGATCTTTTCGTATCAATAATAATTAATTGGGATAATTTTTCCAACAATATCATCGTTCGAACAATCCGAAAAGTTGTTTTCAGCCCCCATTTGCTGAAGAGTGCCGAAAATTTTAATTTGTGGGGATGTAATTTGATCCTCAATATTAAGGGCGTTAAACGCTGATCCAGCTATTAGTTCCTACATATGGTGGCGACATGCCAAAAATATGACGTCTTTTTTTAATTTCTGGAGAAGTAAAACGCGTGCCCCGATCCGTCGTTCTGTATTGGAGCTTGTCGTGTCTGCACACATAAACTGAACATTTTCAGTTAGATTCCAGCATAAAACCTTTTATCTCAAGCCATAAAATTTATCTCAAGCACTAATCAAAAACCGTTATTTTACCGTCCTGCACCTATATGTTTTTACATGCATTCCATTAAGCAAAACACAAAGTCAATAATTGCAAGTTGTAAATGATGTCGCAGAACGTGGTGTAGCCTTGTCTAGTAGTTATTTTAATATCACAACTTCTGAAACAGACTGTCAGCATTTACTGCAGAGCATAGAGCAGCATCCCAATAACCCAAATAAATGATTTTTAAGAAATCTAATTTTTTATTGTTGTTTATAAAATTGTTGTATATTTAATTGCGATGCCAACATTTTTTCATTTTATAGTATTAAAAATGGGTACAAAGCTTTAAAAGAGTTTAACTCGAGAACGGTAAAAGAGAATTTATTTTTTTTTTCTGCTATCTTATTTAAAACTTAATAATCTTTTAAACTGCATCATTAGTTTTTTTAGTCTTTGTACAAATTTTAAAAGTTATAAACCATTTTTTTCGATATTTGTTGAAAATTATGGAAAAACTGTTATATAATGTATCAAAATTTGCAAAATCATTGCTGAAACTTATTATTTATGCACATGAAATTAAAGATCGGAATATTTTCTTTAACAATGTTGACTCAGAAGCCGAGAAATTATTGATTTTTTAACAATTCATAACCAAAATTTAAATAGAGCCCAAAAAGCTAGAAATTTGATTAAAAATCAATTTGCGCGACCTCTAAACCACTTCCAAAAAATCTGAAAAAATTCTCAAAAATACTTTACCTTATGAGTATCCAAATAAAGAATGATCTTCCCACGAATTTCAATTTTTAATTTTATTTGGGACACCCTAATGTACATTATGGCGTGCAGGCGTTTGCAAATTGGACATAAAAATGATTCATTAAAGTTGCGTTGTGCCATATCTGTCTGTAAATAAATCAATGTTGAATTTTGAAGAAATATTAAGAGAATTGATATTGGTTTTAGCAGGAATTTTCAAATGTCATAACTGGGTAATAATACTAATTTATGAATTGGCCTAGTGATAATGTTGTTTTGGGTCCTCAAATCAGCAACTCTAACCATGCCATCCGAGCCGGTATACGTCTTTACTATACGGCCTAAACGCCATTCCGTGGGGCATGTGGGTTCACCTCTTAGGGCGACAAGATCGTTTTCCTTCAGATTGACTTTGGCTGACTTCCACTTGTTGCGTTTATGTAACTCTTTCAAATACTCTTCCTTCCACCGGCGGCATATCTCCTGGTGCAAGGCTTTAATTTTGCGCCAGCGATTCGTAATGCTCAGCGGGGAAGTAAGTTCCTCAGGCTCAGCTGGGGAAAGGAGGGACGTGCCTACTAAGAAGTGACCGGGAGTAAGAGCTGACAAATCATTGCTGGTTTCAGACATAGGACCAATAGGGCGCGAATTAAGACACGCCTCAATCTTTGCTAACAGTGTTGAAAATTCTTCAAAGGTGTACTTTGATTGACCAGCTGTCTTTTTAAAGTGCGTTTTGAGACTTTTCACTCCCGCCTCCCACAAACCGCCCATGTAAGGAGCCGCAGCTGGTATAAAACGCCAATCGAGCTTTTGGTGACTATATTTTTCAACGGCAGTGTGATGCATTTCCTTTAAGTATTTTGTAAAATTTGCCTTAATCTCTCGTGATGCGCCAACAAAATTTCGACCATTGTCGGAAAATAGGCAACTCGGGCAACCACGACGGGCAATGAAACGGTCAAGGGCAGCCAAAAAGGCGGGGGTGGACAGGTCACTAACGGCTTCTAAGTGAATCGCCTTTGTGGAGAAACAGACGAAGAGACAAACGTAGCCCTTAGTGATTCGGCAATATCGACCAGTAAAACTCTTAATTTCGAAAGGGCCTGCAAAATCAATACCTGTATTGCAAAATGGGCGACTTAACGTCGTTCTCTCTTTGGGTAAAGCTGACATAATTTGAGTTTGAAATTGTTTTTTATGCAGCACACATGTTTTGCAATTATGAATGACCGTCTTTATCAAATTTTTTGCCTTTAATATCCAACACTCCTGACGAACCACATTCAGTACTAGGCGAAGACCCCCGTGAAGTGTCAATTTATGGACGAATTCTACATAAAGACGAGCTAGTCTGCTATTGTATTGTAGGATAATAGGATGTCGCTCTCCATACGACAAACATGTAGCAGCAGCGAGGCGACCATTAGCGCGAATAATATTATCTTTATCCAAGAAGGGTGTAAGGGTCAACAACGGGCTGTGAGAGTCAAGTTTCTTTCCCAATTTCAAACAATTATGATCACCTTCAAAGTAATGCACTTGAGAGAGCAAAAATAACCGCGTTCGGACAAAACGTAATTCATCAGCCGTGATTCGAAGTGAGCTGAACTTAAGCTGTTTACGAGCTAAATTGAAGAACCGAAATATATAGGCAATCACGTGATACGCCCTGGATAAGTTCGAGAAACGGTCTAGTATGTCTTCTTTTTCTGACGATCTAGCAACAAATGTCTGTGGTTTTTTTGATTCTTCAGTAGTCTCAAATTCGGAGGAACCTTCGGGCCACACGGAGCTATCTAAATTAAGCCACTTAGGACCTTGCCACCAAAGATCGTTTTCCCGTAGTTCCGACGGAGTCAGCCCCCGGGTTGCTAGATCGGCCGGGTTCTGATCAGAGGGCACGTGATGCCAATTTTTATTTCCTACTTTTTCTAGTATGGTAGCTACTCTGTTAGCCACGAAGGTTTTCCAGTTACATGGCGGTTTCCGTAGCCAGGCTAAAACTATCGTTGAATCCGACCACAAGTGTAGCGAATATGAGTTTAGGCCAAAAGCAGGGATTACATTATCTATTAAGTTGGCTAATAAAACTGCTCCGCACAACTCCAACCGAGGCAAAGACGGTTTTTTAACTGGAGCGACTTTGGTCTTACACACGAGCAACTGAGTGTGAATGCCGTTTGGAGTATTTACTCTAATGAACAACGTCGCTGCATAAGCCAATTCTGATGCGTCGCAAAACCCGTGGAATTGAATCTCACACCCTGTAGAATATTGAACCCAACGAGACAGTTTGATAGTTTCAATATCATTATAATTTTTTACAAATATTTGCCATTTTTGTAGCGCTGCAGGTTTAATGCTCTCATCCCAGTCTATTTTGTCGAGCCACATTTGCTGCATTAAAACTTTTGCGACAATGATTATTGGAGCCAACCACCCAGCTGGATCGAACAACTTAGCTATAGTCGACAGAACTTCTCTCTTTGTATAGGAGGTTTTCATGATAATTTTTTCCGCCGTAAAGAAAAACGCATCTTCTATAGCATTCCAGTGGATCCCTAACATTTTTGCTGTGCTTTTATCATCGAGCGACAAAAAGGAAGTGGTGAGCAAATGTTCTCGAGGTAAATTTTTCAAAATCTGTTTTGAGTTCGAATTCCATTTTCGCAGCTCAAACCCGCCCTTATCTAGAATACCAATTAATTGGTCGCGTGCCAACAAGGCGTCTGGTATTGAATGTGCTCCGACTAGGGCGTCATCGACATACATACATTCGCGTAAAATTCTAGCGCCTAATGGGTAACTTCTTTCTTCGTCCTGAACCAACTGAAGAATTGTCCTTAGGGCTAAATAAGGGGCACAATTTACGCCGAAAGTAACTGTTTTTAACTGGTAATCATCAATTCTATCGTTTTCCGAGTTACGAAAAACAATTTTCTGAAAACGCCTATGCTCAGGAGTTACCAAAATCTGTCGGTACATTTTTGAAATGTCCGCATTAAAAACAAACTGAAAAAATCGCCATTTCAGAATTAAATTGATTATTTCAGCCTGCAGAATAGGGCCAGTGTACAAAATATCGTTTAGGCTTTTGCCATTAGCTGAGGGACTTGAGGCATTGAAAACGACTCTCAATTTTGTTGTTGTACTTTCTGGCTTGAACACGCCATGATGTGGTAAATAATAACCCGGACCACTATCAGCGCCTTTCAACTTTTCCATATGTCCGAGAGCTAAATATTCTTTCAGGACCTCATCATATTGAGCCTTACACTCAGGTTTGCGTAGTAATGATTTTTCATTCCTTATGAACTGACTTAAAGCAATATGTTTATTGGGACCGAGCGACAGCAGATTGTTTTTAAAGGGCAGACTGACAATATATCTTCCCTTAGAATCTCTAGTGGTAGTAGAACGATAGATTTCTTCGCATCTTTTATCGTCTTCTGATAATGAATATTTATGAGAAACCTCTTCTAGCTCCCAGAATTTTGTCAACTGGTCGTCAATAGAGACCTTTGTTAAATAAGCCGTTCTAATATTATGAGGAGGGGTATTGTCGGTAGGACCTGTTACTATCCAACCGAAGATTGTCTCTTGAGCTACTAAAGAACCAAGAATGCCATGTTTAACGCCTCCGCGAAGTATTAAGGGATAAAGGTCACCCCCTAACAATAGATCTACCTCCCCGCTTTCATAAAATCTAGGATCAGCATAATCGAGTTCTGGTAGATCAAGACCCTTTGAGGGCATAAAAGAGTGTGTTGGGACATTGCCTGTAACACGTGGAACTACAAGAGCCTGCACCTCTAGAGAAACGTTCGGATCAAAACGAGAAATTATTACGAAAGCTGCTATCCTATTTGATCTGCTGATAATATTTCCTCCTAACCCCGTAACTTCAGCTGAGACTGGAGTTGTGGGCAACTGAAGCAACCTTTGAATTTTTTCAGATATAAAGCTTTCATCCGAACAAGGATCTATTAGAGCCCGCACTTTATATGTAGCCCCAAATTTTGTAATGTTCAACCACACCGTAGCTAACATAACTTTTTTTGAAACCGCCGTATGATGTGCCTTCACTACTTTTGAGTTACTAGAAGCATTAGTGGACTGTATCTGACTTGTTCTATTCTGTGTTTTACCTAGATCTGTGTGGACCAGACTCTCTTTATTAAGCTCTTTATGCATTAGTGTATGATGCTTTTTCTTACATTTTGAACAACCATTAGGATTACGGCACTCACTATACAAATGACCTATAGTAAGGCAGTTAAAACAAAATCGAAACTTTTTCAAAGTTGAAACACGATTTCTGTAGTCCATATTCAAAAATTTATTGCACGCGCTTATCCTATGGTTTTGCTGGCATAGTTTACATTCCATCGAGTCGACCTTTGTATGATGGGCTTTAAATTGTCTGACCTTCGCTGAGACCTGATTTGTTTGTGGGCCTTCTACATTGTTCGCCGCCATTATATCGGAAACACTTTCAAGGGCGTGAAATCTATCAGTAAGAAAACTATTTAATTCTTCCCATTTGGGAACCTCTGTTTTATTTTTCACTGATTGCTCCCAAAGGTTTAGAGTGCATTCCGAAAGTCGCGAGGAACACTGAAACACAAAAATAGGGTCCCATGATCCAATATCAACATCATATAATTTCAACACTGCTATACAATTATTAATCTCCCTTTGGAGCCTTTTTATTTCGCTGGCAGTGTCGTGTAGACACGGTGGCAAGTTAAAAAGTAGTTTAAGTTGGCCATTTACCAATACCCTTTTGTTTTCATAATGAGATTTCAAATTATTCCAAGCTATATCGAAATTTTCGCTGGTGAGGGTCACGTTTCTATTGACATCCCGGGCCTCACCATCGGTTTTTCTAAACAAATAAAATAATTTTTCCACGGAGCTAAGTCTGGTGTTATTAATATAAATGGCCGTAAACATATCCCTAAAAGTGGGCCAGGATACGTAATCCCCATGAAAAACACCTGTGTCACACGGAGGTACATTTAAAGAACTGCACATATTAGGAACCACTGACCCATCCTTTATCGATATTTTCTTACATAAATTTTCTCTCGCGGTAGACAATATATTAATACAGCTTACATAGGATTTTCTAACTTGTGGGTGCTTTGATTGAATCACTAAGAGATCTTTTTTCTTTTCTATTGTTTCTACTGTGCACTCTTCGTACGCAGACTTATATTTCTCCCAAGCCTTATCTAGCTCACTTCTTTCAAAATCAAAAGCGTCCTCTGTATATTTGGCAAAATTCTCTTCCCCTAGCATCGCTTCGAAGCCAATTAATTCCTCGGCTGAACGCAAATATTTTTCAAAAACAGACATTTTGTATCAATATTGAAAAAATCTACTATACGGCAGACCGACGAACTGATAAAAAATACCCGATGAGTAACTTTCCCCAAGTAAAACTTGATCTTAATATGTCACTGCAAAATGTGAGCAAGGAGGCGAGAAACAGAAAAAATGTACACCAGGACGAGTTACCAGAATTATGCAATCAAATTGATTAAATGAAAAGGAAAAGAAAAAAAAAAAAAAATTCTCCGAGCCGCAATGGGTTAAACACAAAAGCACCACACGAGCACACAAAATTGTCTTTTATTTTCTATGACACAAAAAAAGAGTTATCCCGGTCCACGAGTAATGGTTAATAAACAGCTACTTTTGTATAGGTTGCACGTAAGTCGCCTTGACCAAATCACACTTTTCAATTACATTCAAAATAATATTCAAATCCAGCGTTCAATAAGATCCAAAAATGACGCAAAAAATTGAAAAGAAAATTGAACCACTTCAGGCAACAATTTAAAGTAATGACGCAAAAATTGAAAGAAAATTGAACCACTTCAAGCAACAATTTAAAGTAATGACGCAAAAATTGAAAACAAAATTGAACCACTTCAGGCAATAATTTATCGTATGAAGACTAGTAGTTAACGAAGTGGTTAATAAAACGAGCCCTTTATTATTTCTTTTATCTGTTGCGTATGTTAACGCAACAACAAATTTTATTTTTTTCTTCTATTCTTCAAACAGAGAAAACTGTTATAACGGGCTTCAGGTAACTGTTGATTTTTTACTTCAACAACACGTTTTAAATAAAATTTTTTTTGCAGGTCACCTTAATGGAACCACCAACTCTGAGACACTTTATGCCCGCACAAAATAATATATTTCAAAATGTACGCACCTTTTTTCACAGCTTTTCCCGGTGAAAGGACCAAATGTTCTTTTCTTGACTCACGATTTCTCCTACCAAAATCTAAATGATGGCTCGTCCTCCAATTAGAGACAACTCAGGGCGTAATTGTACAGCAATGGTTGAGGTAGAATGAAAAACACTTTAAACTTCAATTTTGCACTTAAAGGTTTTATGTTTTATTCAAAATCCATTAACATTAATCTTTTAATTGAATAATAGGTCTTCAATTTAGTTTAATATTGAAAAACAATTTTTTTTTGCAAATATAAAAGAAAAGGTTCTCACACTTATAGACACAGGTTTAAAAAGCAAGTAAGTAAACAGCTCATAACGTTGGCTGCAGTAGATGTGCAACGCAAACTCACCACACTATTGAGAGTGTTGCCATAAGACACTATCAATAGTGAGTGTGAGGTTAACACACCAATGGCAACAACTGGGTCGTACCGTTGACACATCAACAAGATTTTTTCATATATATAGCAAACGCCGCTACATTAGGTAGGTTATTAAAAAAGCTAAATTGCATCTATTGGTTTTACTATTCTATCAGATATTTCGCTATATTATCAATAGCATCTTTGATTTTATTATAAACCATATTCATCAATGGCATTTGTTTTAAATCACATACTTATGGTTTTGCTACATCTATGGATTGATGACTTATCTTCTCTTTCTCTTGTATTAGAATATATATTTAGAGTACATGTTCTTAGTTTGTATACTGTACTCAAAGCTAAGACCAAGTTACACACAATGTTTCGTCTACTCTACACTGTATTGAAAAGACTGCATCTGAAATCTTTAATAATTTTCCTTGATGTTTTCTTTTTCTTTAGTAGACGCCAAGTTGGCATCCACAACTTAGTGAATAGTCGGTTAGTGTGCACAAGACCAACCCTCTTTAAGACCGTACTTTGCCGGTTTTGTAGAAATATACTGAGTGAATCTATTACCACCACAAAAAAGAAGGGCTCAGTTACGTGGTGCTTCGAAAGTTGATATTTAACTTATAAATTTATTAGTTATGACTGCCGGTTAAACTCTATTGTTGCAATGTTAGCGAACATTACCAATTTCGAGTTTGATATAATGGCTAATTTCTCAAAAACGAATAAGACATAACAACAGGAACGATACAGACTATAAAAAAATTTTCCATAAAAGTAAAATATTTAAATCAAGCTAATAGTGCTATTCTCTGATAAGCATCAAATTCTAGTAATGCTTCATTATAATACTTGGTCTTCTAGATTTTGCCCACGCTCTTGACTTCACGTATTGCTTCAAGCACCATAGTTTTAAAGATATCTATAATAGTAAGGCTTGCTGATTTACACTATTGATCTAGTATTACAACATCTGACACTATTATGTAGAAAAATTCCATGAGATTAAGACTAATTTATGATTTAGTATAGAAGATTTTATTTCGTCATAGGAATAATACTTCAGTAACTACAGTTCCTCTGCACAAAACAATGAATATTTATCTTTAATTGTCGTCGCCATACTGATCTGCTTACCCAGGCATGGTGGATGTTGTATTGCTGATGGAAAATGTATGGTTCTCATAATAGAGGTTAATAGTGTTTATACTTAAACTTAACGCAATAGTCATAATAAACAAAATAATAAAAAAATAGTTTTATATTTCAAAATGTACTGCTTTAAAAATAAAAACATTAAGCACTAAATTTTCAACATAAAATTACACATGAAGTTATAAAAAATTTTCTATCATCGTTTTTATGTTCTTGTACGCTGGAAGTGAATTATTACGACTGTCAGCTGTTATTGGTTTTTCCTGCTTTTTTATTTTCAAAAGAATTTCGCAGCGAGTTTTTTTTTCCCTTTTTAGTGGTAAAATTTTTGTGGTAAGTTTGTTATGCGCAATCTGTGTTAACCATGAATCTCTTCTTATGAGGTTTTACGTAAAGAAATTTTTTCTTTTTTCTTTTGAATATGATAAAAATGTGTTATTTTTTTATATTAAAGTCAACATTCAGCTTAAATGTCGTGTGTACAAATTTAAAAATTAAAAAAAGGTCAGTTCGACAAAACTTTAATTCAAAATTATTATTCGATTTTGCGCCAATAAATTTTGTGGCTTCGTTGTCATAGGACTTAATTGACCCAAATATCAGAACAGGATTTGTTTTGGAAACACCACAATATTCATCGTAAAATGCCTTGATTATATACTCCAAAAATATTGTGTTTTAACCGATTCGTGTTATGGAACATTTAGTTTTCATATATATTTTTCACAAAAAAGAATACGAAATTCAAGGCAACTATTTCAAGACAAAACTAAAATTCAATATTTATAAAAACGCAAAAGAAAAAGAAAAAAATAACAACAAATTTTTATTTGAACAAAATTTAAATTTTCCCGATGAACAGAAAAAAACATTAAAATACCCTGCGATTCGTACACTGATTTATCATTTTGAAATTAGTTGTGACCCGTATTTGCTTTCTTTTTTTCTTATTTACATTTTGAAATAACGTTTTAGAATAGTATGAATTTATTTTGGAATATGCTTTACGATTTCAGTGACAAAGAATTATCTAAACAAAGTTTTTTTTCTTCCAGGCAAATTTAGACTTTCATTTGCGTTAAAGCCTGGTTCACAAGAAATTTTCTTTAGAATAATATGTAATATTACGATATATTTTTTTTATAAAATTCTCTTAAATTTCCTGTTATATATAAGTACTTATATACAATTTTTTTTATCACATTGAAATATAATTTATATTATTATAAAAAACAAAAAATTTTTTTGGCCTTATTGGCAAATACATTCAATGTAATATGATATATATGCTTTTGGGAAAAAGTCTCCTGACGAGTCTTTTAAGCAGAGACGAAATGGCCATAGAGACATGCTTATCCCCATACATTTCATATTACATTATATTATTATATTTAATTTTAAATTCTTACACAATGCATTTCAATATAAAGTATACCCTTTGTGCCATCTACTTTAAACAAGATTTCACGCAAGTTTTCATAAAAGAAGGCAAAAGCTAAGTTACTTTTTAAAGTCTGTAATCGTACATGTTTCTTTGATGTAATTATTATATTTATGTCTTAATATTGTTTTTTTTTTATATACCAGTTTAGACAAAAATTCAAAAGGTTTCATGAAGACCATCCACAAAGAAGCCACTCTCCGGCATTCCACTCTGTTCCACCTTCACCAATGTCATCAAAAAATCGAATGATCAGGAGAAAAGTGCCACCTATTAGGAAGTAACAGATAAAAGCTTCACCTACTAAATATACTTAGAGAAGGCACTCACCACACAATGATGAGGCAATTGCTGTTGATCGTTCAAGGGTGAAGGTATACCACTGGCCTTTGAATAATCAATTCACAGAAAATTTGTCTCATTCCTAGGGCGCTTGATAGTAATATAAGAATAAACAATGTATGTTCTGTCATAAATGTACTGTCCTTACCAAAAATTCCAATACAAAACACTGTATTTAGTAGAGGTATACCCCTGAGTATTGATCAAAAAATAAAAAAATAAAAAAATAGAAGAATTAGTATACAATGAGACATATTAGTGTCAGTTTAGTACATAAATCGATAAGTAGAATGTACAATAAAACAACTATTAAACTACGATATTGTTTGGCAAACTAACCCTAATCAAGTGATTTAAATATGAGTTGTATATGACACGTTTCACTAAATAAAATTTGCAAACATATTGCGGTTTTTATTTCGGTCATTTGCTTGTGGTTTTTATGAATTCAATATGATCAAAAAACGTGACCAAATATAAAATAAATGAGATGAATTACATTAATGTACTTTTATTAAATAATTTGACACTACGTAAAACGAAATCCAAGGCATTATGGCATTAGTCGGAAATGCGATTTTTATTACAAAATGCTTAACAATGTGCTTATGACATAAAAAATTTTCAAATTTTTTCCAACAAAAATTTTTTTTGGGGTTAATTGCATGTAAATTCACAGCAATAGCTTAACTTGTTTAAAATTACATTTAAATAATAAATACGTACATATATAAATATGGGAAGCAAATTAAAATATATTAAAAAGATAATACAAAAGGCATTAAATTTAAATTTAAAAACATCCTCTGGGTTAAGTTATCCATTAGCATTCTTTTGATAAAATACCGGAAATTTTTTTTAATATTCACAACACCTAAAATTATGTTCAATTGCCCTCATAAAATAACAAATAATAACTAAGGATTACCTATAAAATTAATATTAAAGCGTTCTATAAAATATAAAAAGTAAAATAAAATAAAAATTAAAATTGATGTAGAAGGAACCCTTAATAAAAATGTATATTGCTGGCCATAAAATCGAAATAAAATTGAATGAAGCTTTAAAATATCGTAGCTGGGGTGGAAAACATTTATAGTTCGACTTGTGTATAATTCCTCCACAGATGTCATTTTCTCTTTTGATAATTCAAACAATTTGGTACGGTCTATGTCTTACCATAATTTAGCCTGTGATATCATTTAAACGTTTCTGATGAAACAAAAGGCATTTTTATAATAAAAAAAAACTTGGATCTATTCTAAACCAAATTTTATTATTTTTTCTTCGTAATTTTTCGTGGAATCCGTATCTTAACTTCCCTTTCTTATAAATAGATGGAAACATGTTCCGTTGTGGTCGTTTCGTGTCTGCAGAAATGTGCAGTCATTTGTGCCTTTTTTTGTATTGCTGAGAGTCTCGGACTATTACACTTATCGAACAGTTCAAAAGTTAATTGTTCTTCTTTTTTGGTGTTTGATGTTTACAGAGAAACGTGAAGTTACATAAATCTGCATTTGGAATATTTAATGGGATCGGGTGTTAAATTTTTGTCTGAGATTGTGTTTGCAAATTATCTAGGAGAACAGATTTATGTATGTAGGTGGATTTGTTATGCATTTCTTGAGCATTCAACATCATTCTGAAAAATTAAGAAAAATGAAAATTTTTGGAATTTGTAAGTCACTGGATGCACTTTTTTCCGGTAGGTTTGTTTTGCTTTTTTTCTTCTATTCAATATCTTAAAATCTACATTAGACGATACATATTTGTTCTTAAATATAGAAAAAGTTATAAAAATCTACATTGTTCAAAAAATTCATGCGAGGAATTAATTATTAATGCAGACAACTTGAAAAAAAGAATTACGTAGTAGTTTTTATTTTTGGGGCACAAAGAAATCTTAAAAATTAAGTCCCAAATGAGCTAAAAAATGTTATACTGTGTAATAAATATCGAACAAATACATATATGCATATATACATAATTGGCTTAACAACCCTGTGGCAGGGTTACGATGTAGCTTCTCGCAACACCCATGTTATGTGTGTTAATTTTTTATCCATGCGTACCGGGCCTACAGTTTAAAGTAGAAGATGGACGGCAGACTTGAGAAGCTTGTTCATAGCAATCAGTTACACTTATCTAATCTCACAAACACACTTATCTAATCTCACCAGAAGACTGCCGAGAGGTAGTCGACGAAAGAAATAATTTTTTCATATTCCATTATTTTCAACACATCAGAGCTGGGGTTTGATCCCTTTCGAAAAACAACCTACTCTGTTCCTTACTACCCAGCCGAAATTAGTGCTTACCAGTAAGCTATTTTATAAGGGAGAAATCGTGAACAATCACTTATTCGTGCTCATCAATAATGCATGATTTTTATATGAAATGAACCGCTAAAATGCAATAGAAATGCAAATTTATTGCAACCAGTAAGCAAGTATTCAAAAAACCAAAAATAATACCTTATCCTGTGGCATATTAAAGTATTTAAAAATAACATAAAGCCGGTACTTCCGCTTTAATTTTTCCAGTTCGTTATCTTGTCAGCAACAGTGTAAAATTAAGTAAATATAGTCAAACACAGCCACACATATGCACATATAATTTAAAACGATTATCAATTTTATTCTTTTCGTGAAATAATTTTTATATTCGTTTTATTATTTGAATTTTTTTTTTAATTTTTTTGTTCACACATTTATATCAAATTCATTCATATGCCATAAATGCTTACTCATAAGTTTTTTACCCCATTAAACACCCGTATATATTCGTACATTTAAATAAAATCTTTTAGCAATGTTGCGGTTTAAAACAGTAATTCAATACAAAACCGTTTTGATTTTTTTTATTTTTTTTTTTTTTGGTTTCTACTATATAAAGTTAAAATGAAGTAAAATTTAATTTTTACTGGTAAATATCATTGCCAGAAAATTTTTATTGTTTACCAAATAAAATTTTTTTTAATTAATATTTTCCTTTTTTTTCTAATGATAATAGAAAAAAATTTTACTTGTTAATAAAAATGAAATATGAACTATAACTGCGATGTACAAGATAAATTAGACTAATTCAAGACCATATCGAAATTATTTATACAAGATGAAGGCTTAATAGGTTATTCGTTGAAATATATGTCCCTTTGTTCATCTCTTTGTAAATACAACTTTAACCAACACATTGTTTATTATATTTCTTCAACTGTAACTTACCTTTTCGCCTTTTAAGTTATCCCATATTGAAAACCATAATTGTTGTTAAAGTATCTTTGTTGAAAACATCTTTGTTCTTTATCATTTTATTTTTCACAGTTTGTCATTGGACCATAGAGTATTTGAAATAGTTTCAGAAGTTTGTGGATTTTGATACATTGGTTGATAGATTAATGTGCATTGTCATTATTTGTTTTTTAACAAGAGCCGGGCAATTTTTATTTGAGAAATTTTATTAATCTTTTGTATGTTGTAAAAGGTATGTAGTTTTTTTAGGTTATTATTACAAAGTTTTTAAATATGAAATAATATATAAACACATTTGTAAATAAGTAATCTGGCTTAATTTTCCCCAATCAAAACTTTACATAAGAAATAATTAAGAGGACCCTTTTTGGTCTCCTAAAAATAACAGCAGGGGAGCTTTCGGTTATTAAACAGTGTGTTCGCACAAACTTATACAAAATATATAGGAGTTAGTTTATATAAATTTTTCAGGTGATACTAAACACCCCATTATTTCTATGTCTATGAAATAAACTCAAAACTAAATCTTATATTTTCTATTTAAAGAACTTCAAGTGTCGCGTATTTTTTTTTTTCTACAATAATTGCATTTAAATTATTTATCTCTTCAAGAGCAGATTATTATTACTAACAATATAATCAAGAAAATAATTTAAACATAAATTCTAACATTAGATATTTGTGTTTTGAAAAATAAAATTTATTTTATTTGGCCAAAAAATTTACCCAACGGTACAACAATACACAGAAACAAATATTAGACAATAATTTAAAATTTTTTGTAAGCTTAACTAAAAGTGTCTTAAGACTTACTGATCGTTCAAAATATACGTATAAACATTTCGGGAAAATCTGATATAATTATTTCAAATGTACATGTTCCAAGCCTTGTGAAAACCTAAGTAAAAACAAAAGTTCGTTATAGTGAATCGTTTTAAAGGTTTAAATAACTGACAATTCATCAAAGCACAATTGTTGTATATTACAGTGAACTGGGGAATTCAGATTAGATCTGTGATTCTGTTAAAGAGTTCAAAATGGTGTTAGTTAGGCCCTTTCTATGACATCGCCATGTAAATTTTCGCATGTTGTGTATTTAAGTGAAAAAGATTAAATAGAAACAGTGTGGCCAAGTCAATGCTTAAAGAAAATATAACTTAAAATTGTTCTATGATTTTATAGATTTAATCTGAATTGAACGATTTGTTTTAAAGAAGTGGAAATGAGAATGAATATTTTATATATACATATATTAAAAAACTAATAAATAACTTTAACAAAATTTTACTATACATGTCATAGTGTTAACTACTACTACTAGCTGTCCAAAAATATCTTTTCTTTCAGCGAAATGTTTTATGGCAATGCAGGGGAAGACAATATGTGCAGTTACCATTTAACCATTATTTTTTTTTTCTAATAAATTTTAAAGGATAATAATATGATGACAAATAAATCTTAATTTAAATCGCCATTTTAATAATATATAAATGGTTATAAATCAAAAATTTTATTCTTTCACTTTATAGTACGACCAACTTTTATGCATTTCACATAAGTTAAGAGGAGTAAACCCATTATTTAAGAATTAAAAAAAAATGGCAAAAAATATATATTTTTTATAACAATGTGTGCTCTAGTATACTGTATAAATCACCATTAGGGTTTGTTGCTATGAAGAACAAAATAAAAATATTTTTTTATTTCTACAATGAAGTAAAAAAAATCTACTTTATTGTTGCAATTTAGTTGGTTGATTGAATAAAGCTTCAATATAGTTTAATAAAATAAGTGTCTGCTTTTTTCTAAAACAAAATAAAACTTTCATAAAACAATCACTAAAGCCAAATGTATTTTATATATCTGAAAATTGATATTTCAATAGATCATGAACTAAAAATAAAATAAAAAACAGGAAAGAATTAAAAGTATTTATAACTTTGTGCGAGAATCAGAAATACTAGTGGATAACTAATAAAGTTAAAGTAAATAGATTTTGTTTTACTATAGCTGGTTAAAACGAATCATATATTAGCTACTCCATTCTCGTAAGAGCATTAACAAACCTTTAACAAAAAAGATAAAAACAATTAAGCGATTATTAGATGTTTGTTGAAAAATGCCTTTTAAACTAGAAGACAAATTAACTTTCATTAATTTTATTAAACTAAAGTACTAAAGGTTAAACAATGTGGAAAACTACTTAACAAAGTTTTCCATTATAAAGAGTGTTTCATTATGCGCGTACTAATTGTGACAAAATAGCATGCAATTTAGATATCATCAGAATTTTTATTCATTTAAAATGGCCATTATGTGTGGAATATTGTGGGATTTTAAATAAAATGACTCTTAGCTCAATCCCAAAGGTTTTTTTAAACTAAACTAATTTTTATTATTATGAAAATTTTTAAAATTATTTTGAAGGAAAAACAAAATGATATACTTAATTAAATATTTGTTAAGGCTTTTTGTAAAGTATTTGACCGACAAAGTGTTTCTTGCTCTTTATTCTTGAAAATTGTTCCCCACAATATAATATCACTTATATGCCTGCCACGGCTTCCCTGGGGACATAGCACAAGATATATCACATTTTTATGACTTTGGAATACAAATCAAGCTGAAATCGAAGCCTTTAGATGAGTTTTGTTGGCTATGACGACTGATGACGATTGTGCTTTTTTTTTTTGGCATACACCTGCAAATTATGTAAACCTCACAAGAAAATTTCTTCCTGGGTCAAACAGCACGATATCGGCGGCCAGTTTACATCACATCTATGTAGGATCATCAAGACCTCAAATCGCTCCTGCTGAACACCTATCGTAGCATGAGCTGTGTGGCCCGTAGCGGTGTTCTGTTAGATTCACAAGCAGTAGGTTTTGATGTCATCGAATTAAAGCTAAAATAATTGACCAACATCGTTCTTACAGAAATGCTGCTAGCCCAAGATGCATACCAAGCAGTGAGGTGTTCGGAATGCTTTGGACGAGCTTGGATTTTTTGGTGATTAGTATTGTCCCAAGTTCGACCGTAAATTGTTTAACAATCCATTTATCCAACAAGGACAATCGATTTATCGAATGTAGCATATATAAGTTTCTTATATAAGTTTCATTATTATTTGGGCATATAGGAACTGAAAAAAATTACTCTAGCAAGGATATCAATAACTTTCTTTTCTTTTGTTAAATTTGAGAGTCACACGAAAATCTTTAAAAGCACTAAGTTTTTAAAACTTCCTTTCAAACACCCAGTTTTGTATAGGAAACTACAAAATTAAACGTGGATTCATTAAAAACAAAATATAAATACCTGCTATTCACGACACCCATGACACTGCAAGAGAGCATGTTGAGAGGTAATCAATGCTATGCAATATGTCGTTACTTATGATATGTATACATACAAAACAAAATTGTTAGCCAAGTTAAAGTGTGTTTAATATAACAAATTCAAATTAAACAAATCTGAAATGTTGGTGCTTAAATTACAAAAACAAAACAGGGTTCATACAGTAGTTGACTGAAAAATATAAAAAATAAGTTGGATTATAATGCTCAAGTAGATAGATCCTGTAGATTTATTAATTAATTACTGAATAAAAGCAAATAAAAAGCATACAGAATAAAGTAATTCTTATTTAAAATATTGTAATTTGAAAATTAAAGAAGAAAGATAAATAAATAATTTTTAAATAAAAAGAAAAAAAACTTTTCATTACAATTTCATTCGACTTCGGTTTACAGAGTATTAAAAATATTTGATTTTGTTTGTACTAGGGTTTCTTAAGTGTAAATATTTTAAAAAACGTATTACTATTGATAGGAAACTCATAGTTGACAATTTGTATGAAATATATGTTTTAATATATAGTACAAAAGACAAAAAAAAAACATATTTACGAAATGAGATGTTCTAAGAATATTTAACTCTATTCAACATTAAATTAAATCCTTTGTATGCAAGCAGATCTTCCTCAAGCCTTTAGATTTAAGTCCGTAAAAAATCGCTCCTCTTTTATTCAATTATTGTTTACATGGTTGGCTTTAAAATCGACTCATATGAAGCATTTTTTTAATAGCTTTCTGTTACCCTGCTGTTTTAAATCATAAAAGTGAGAAATAAAAACAGAAAAATATAAAAATGCTCTGATCACGTACGAATTTAAATATTATATACCAAAATGTAAAACAACAAAAACTAAATGATGGAACAGGATTATGCATGGCATGCTGTGCGTATTTATTTGTTTTTATAATATTGGTCAATATCATCTGTGCTTAAATTTTTGTATTTTGTACTTTATTTTGGTTCTTAAAAATGATTTTGTTTTTTACATTTATATTTACACAATAAAAATCCAACTATTTGGAAAATATACGCATATTTATGAAAGATTGTTTGGTTAGGGGAAAACAAAATGTCTTTTAGTAAGACACTAATTCAATTCAATAGTAAACTTCACAAATCAAAAATATTAATAAATCTCTTTTTTCGAGCTTAAGGTCGAAGTGTCTTCAGGAATTATTATTTTATGAAATAATAAAAAAAAAAATAATAAAATAAGAAATAAAAAAAATTAAAAAATATTTTCAAATTAAATTTTTTTTTTTTTTAAGACCAATACTCAGGGGTAAACCCCTACTCATGCGGTACATTGTATTGGAATGTGAAGATGGTTAATAGAATGTTTTTTTTTTCATAGATGTTTGTTTTTGCGCCTTTTCTTTTATTGATGAAACAAGTTGCTGTCAATTTGTCCACTGAAGAGCCAGTGTTATACCTTCACCCTCAAATGATCAAACAGCAATTGCCTCATCTGTTGGTTTATGTTCTGAAGTCATCAGTAGATTAGCTGTTAACTTCCCTGAAGGTGGCGCTGTACTTCTGATCATTGGATTCTGGTGGAATAGATTAGCAATGTCAGGGAGCGGTTTCTTGCAGATGTTCTTGTTGGAAGGGGGGGACCTCTTATTTAATTTTTTTTTAAATTTAATTTTTAATTTAACTTGTAATTTTAGAAAACCGCAAATTTTTATTTTTATAATTTCGTCCTTCGCTGGGATTGAACCTTGGTCTTGTGAGTTTCAGTGCGAGTGCTCTACCACTATACCATTTTTATATATAAAAATGTCAGAATTTATTGTTATGTTATTAAAATTTATTCACTACTTATATTATTTCTTTTATTATATTTATTTTAATTCAATCAATAATGTTTGTATTAATTATACGCATTGTAGTGCATAAATTGTTTCGTTACTCACAAAGATTTTTTACAGTCAAAAATTAAAAAAAGGAAATATTACTCATACGCTCAGTTATATAGTAATTGATGTATAATTGTGATAAATATTTACATGTAAATGAGCCCATTCCAAAGAGAACAATTAATAACTATTTATATATACGAGGTATGATAAAAAAATAACCGTTATTATCAAGTTTTTAAAAAGTATTTATTTTTTCATCAATAACTAGCTTGTCCCCTTCAAAGAAATCCCTCTCATTTATAATACACTTATGCTAGCGTTTTTTCCAATCCTCGAAATACTTCTGAAACGCGCTTTTTGGTATCGCCAACAGCTCTTGGTTTGATTTTTAATTTTCTCCTCAATCGTAGCAAAACGCTTTCCTTTCATCGGTGTCTTCAGTTTTGTGAAGAGGAAAAGGTAGAGGGGATCAAGCCCGGTGAATACGGTGGTTTAAGCATGATAACGGTTTTTTTTTGCCAAAAAGTTACCACAAGCACCGATGTGTGAGCTGGTGTGTTATCATGGTTCAAAATCCATCGTCATTCAGATCATTTTGGACTTCTTTAAAGCGGTTATATAACAATTGATCTTGTGTTCTGCTCATAGTAAACTCGCCAAAAGCCAGTGATTTTTTATCAGACCTCATACACAGCTTTGAATATGTATATACATATATACACATACATATGGAGAAAAAAAATTTCAGTATATGATTTCTTGAAAAGTGTGAGTTAAATAGTTGATATTTGGTCTTGAATATAAACAGGACACAAAGAACTCTGATGAGACTACAGTAGCTGGAGTCGAAAACAATTGCTTAGTTTGGCTAGTGTAGTATTCTTTCACGGACATAATTTCATCCTTTGATTACCAAAAATATATATATGGATGCATTATTTGTTTATATTACACTAATATTAACAAAAAAAAAAAAATATTGGCAGCAAAGCGTTAATAACTTATTTTTAAATTACTATCCAAAGAAAAAAAAGAAGTATGAAAAAATATTTCTTTCGGCGACTACATGTTAGCAGTAACTGATTGCCGTGAACACCGACTTTAAGCTGTATTACCACAAAACGTGGTGCGCGAAGGTAGGCAGTAAGTGTGAAACAGAGTTGTTATGGCCAGTTACATATGTATGTATATATCTACAGAAAAGTAGCATTTTTAAACTCTCTAGTATAATCGCTATTAAAAAATAATATTCCGCTAAATAAAGAAAAAATTTTTGCCCTACACTATTGTGATGTTTCCGTTTCAAAAACCATATAAAAAAACTCAAATCTGTTTGTGTATTATGTTTATTTTTTATTTATTTTTTTTTTTTCTTCTCTTTTTTTATCTACAGCTAAGTGTTGTGCAAATATTTACTTAAGCGTCACATGTATGCGTAAGAATTTTTCGGATCATGGGCACGCATTGATGTCACACAGCCAGACTTTGATGATAATAAATTCCGTATATGTTTGTTTTTCGACAACTTAAACTTTCAATTTAGTCAGGAAGCAAACGTGCTTAAAATGATAAAAAATAAAATAAAAAAGTAGTTTTACATAACAAAAGATGAATTCTTTTTATAGAAAATAAAATTGTATGCCTGAAATCATTTTATTTAAGAAAAAGATAAATTTAAAAGGTTTTTGGTAAGATGTTTAGGTTTTAGAAACAATTTTCAATATACTCGTACGTTAGGGTTTAGGCTAGTTTACTACTTTACAAAATTGTAGCAGCTTCTTATGTTTTGAGGCATCATAAACGAATAAATGAACTTAAACTTAATTACCGCGTTTGAGTTTTATTTTGTCAATTGAACTAAATTTTAAAGTTACATGACACATTCATTTTTTATATATTGTGTTGGGGCATCTTATGATTAACAATTGATTTTCGTTTTTTAGTGCTAAAGTATTAAGTTCTTTTAAGTTATTTATCTTTTATATTTTTTATTAATTATTTTATTTTAATTAAAAAAAGCAAATAAAATTAAATATTATATTTTTTTAGTTTCCGTGGAGTACAGCTTAAGATATTCATTTTATTTTTTTGTTTTACTTTGTAGTCATTCAAATATTGTATTTGCCTTAGTTACTATCATGAACTTTTGTCAAGACAACTAAACAAAGTTGGGATATTCCGTTTTCGTACAGCTTAATTAACATCTGCAAATTTATGGGTTTACACACAAATTATTTAAGACACTTAATTTTCTTCATATTGATACAGATTTGGAGAATATATATAAAAAGAAAGTATAGGAAATGTAAAGACTCCAACTATGTTCACATTAATACACAATTTTTATAGTATTTGTTATCGAAAAAAATTAAGATTCTCAAAAACAATTTAAAATATTTTACATTGAAATTGACATTTAGAAGTTAAAATACAACAGTAGTAAAAACTATGTAGTGTTAGTTTTCTATTAAGGTACCATTTTTATTTTTCCAACATAAAAAAATCCACATTTGAAGCATGTAATCACGAAGAAAAAATATATGTTTACTTAAAGTTTTTATTTACCACACTTTCTAGCATTTGTTGTTTTTTCTTTTAAATTTAAAACAATGCAATGCAAAAGAATTTAGTGTCGTAAAGTTAAAAAAAAATGTAAGAATAAAGACGGCGAACACTGTTACTGCAAATATGTTTCTCACATTCAATGAGCAAATATGCTGGTTTCAACGTTACCATACATACAGTTATTTTACTACCAAAAATGGGTTCAATAAATCTACCAAAATTTCAGCCAAAATCATAGTGATAAGCTTAGAGATAATTTTAATTTAAAAAGAATGTGTAATTAAAATCCCAATTGCTTTTAATGAAAATTTTTTCTTTTAACTTTGGAGTAAATAATAAGCTTGGTTTTCCTTTAAAGTTTAAATTAAGTTAAAACAACATATCAACTTTAAAGCATTTCTTTCAAATTCTATTTTTTAGACTTTTGTTTTATTAACGCTGTGGTCACATTAGGCAAACATTAGACGAAGAAGATTTAACTACAGTTTTATTGAATAATTTTTTTTTTTTCAAGAATTTAAATATTTTTTCTTATTATTATTTATTTCTGAATAACTCTTAATGAAACGTTGACATACAAAGAATTCTTTAACATAAAATAACATAAATATTCCATAAAATAGCTTAATGTGACCGTTGCTTAGAAATTCTTGAGGGTGGAAATCTACCAATAAATTTGCACCAAATTAACCAAACTACAAAATTGTAATCAAACTACTAAAAACTACCAATATGCCCCTTTTGATTAATATGGCAGCACTTGATTTTTTACTTTGCTGTCTGGTGTGTTTTTTGTTGTTTGTTGATGTTTCACTGCAGATATACATGCAGCCACAAACGAATTGCGTTTTCTTAAAGCATATTGCAAAAAGAGTCTTTTGATGTTTGTCGCCTGCATCTCTAGTTCTGATTTCATAAATTTTTTTAGGACTTTTTTAAAAAATTGTAACTGTAAAAAATTCTTGTATGAGTTGAAGTGTAGAAAAGTTTTCAATAAGGGTTAATTTCATTTAATATTAAGCGGTCAAAGAGTGTTTTTTGAAAAGTAAAAATGTTTAGAAGAAATAAGCTGTGATTTTATAAAATAAAAAGGTTTAAAAAAGGTATGTATGGTAAAAATAAAAAAATATTTTTTTTGTTTTAATTGAAATTCATTTGTCTTTTAATAAGTGGAAATTGAAATCCTCTCCAAGTAATTGAAGTGCGCCTTTATAGCAAAAAAGATGTTTAAGCAGACAGCTTTGCGTCATTTTATACCAGGGACTGTAACGGTTATAAGTTATATCGAAAAACTTATTTTTTTATGGTTATTTTGAGAGTTTTTCCATAAAAGGTCAGCCGAAAAAGTTATTTTTCAACGGAAAAATAAAAGTTAGAAAAAAACTCTCAAAAATAGAGTTTTATTTTTTCATCATAAAATAAAACTCATTTTGTGATAAAATAATGGTTATTTTCCGACTGAAAAATAAAACTCATTTTGTGACGAAAAAATAAAACTCACAAAATTAGTTTTATTTTATGACGGAAAAATAAAACTCTCTTTTTAAAGGTTTTATCTAACCTTTTATTTTTCCGTCAAAAAGTAACAGTTAAAATCTGATTAATGATCACTTATGCGAGATCACCACAGATTCTGTGAGAGCTCTCCAAGACGATTAATTTGGTATATAACATCATATATGTCTGTCGACTCTAATACGATGATTTTTTTAGTTTAATTTTTAAGCAATAACTGTTATTTGCGGTCCCTGTTTTATACACCAACAACTTTGTCAAATAGCCATATAAAAGGTATGTATATATACATATGTATGATTATGCTTAAATAAAATATATAAATTTATCTTAAAGAATATTTTTTTTTGTATATATCGTTTACATCCATTTTACTTTTCTATAAATATATAGAATTAATTTTATAGCAATTTGCCGTCCTAATGTAGAATAATTCCATATTGCATTCATTGAAAAGGTAAGAAAACTTTCTACAATTTGTCATATACTTACATACATTCATTGTACATGTTATTACATTCATTTACTTCTTTTTATATACATAGAATCTAAGGAAAGCTACAAATTGCTGTTTTAGAGTACCTTAAAAGTGATTAAGTTGCCGCCGAAGAGTTTGATGTCTATTAGCCTTAATGTTTGTCATACAGATATAAACAGATCACACAATCTATAACGACCTCCGATATATTTTGTTTGTTGCCTGATTAGATAAAGCCGTCAGGTTTTCACTTTGTAGGTTTTAAAAAAAATTGGCTTACATAAATAATATTGGGACAATTTATATTTTAATAAAAAGATTCTATATTGTTTTCAGATAGATACACACTTTACAATAAAATTTCCCATGGCTAAAAGTATGTACATATACATATGCGATGGTCTCAGTATTGGGAAAATTTTTAACTGCACTCGAAACCAAACTTGTTAACGCCCAAGTTTCTAAGCTGCTAAGTGATTTAAATTCAAGAAATGAAGGTAATTAAATATTCGATATGTAAAAATGATTAATTAATTAATTAATGTTTTATTTTCTTTTTATTATAGAGACTAAATTTTGCAAAAAAAAAATTCTATTGCTCACTCACCGACAGGCTTTGCTGCTATATATGCTACCTTGGACGAAATGAAGATAAAATTTAACCTATTAAAACTGCAATGCAGAAATGTTCAACTGAGAATATTTATTATTGGGGAAGTCTGCATCATCAATGTTTTTTAATATGTAAGCTGTTTAATAATTTAATTTAATCAAGATTAGTTTTATATTTAAGCAAATAATTACAAAACTTAAATTTATAATTCAGGCACACCATATGTTTATATACAAAATTTGGTTATAAAAATTGTTTATAACTCTAAAATCAAATATTATATTTTAACAATATGTTTGTATGAATGAAATTTAATTTTAATAATTAAGAAGTGATTGTATTTGTTTAATAAATCTTTTTTAATTCAGAAAAATATATGTTTTTATTTTTACAATATGGTAAACATTTTGTTTGCTTCTGTTAATTTTTTATTTAAAATTAACAAATATTATCAAACAATATACATATTTATAGAATCGAACAAGACGTTGTCAGAAAATAACTTCCAAATTTAATAAATATTTTGTTTGGTTCTGTTAAATTTTTGTTCGAAATTAACAAATATTACCAAACAATGTATTTATAGAATCAAGCAAAAGTTTGTTAGGTAATGGCTTTCAAATCCAACAAATATTTTGTTTCTTTCTACTAATATATTTGTTTGAAATTTTAAGGAAGTTCTAACATTTTTTTGTGTAATAACATAATAATTTAATTGAAAAAAATAACCATTTTTTTCAGTTAAAATATTGCGATTACTTTGTTTAATTTTACGAATTTGATGATAGGTCCCATTTTAAACAATATTTTATTTGATTGTGCGAATTTCTTTACTGAATCAGAAAATTAATTTTTTCTGTGTATGTACAAATAAAATAGAAATTATATAGTAATGTGCCGCGAAAAGTTTGGTTAACGCACAAAAATATGTTCAAAATAGTGGAACTTAAATTATTAAAATTATTATTATTGTAGTCGCCGTGGTCTAGTGGTTAGTGTGTTGGCTTACTAAGACGATAGTGCCGGGTTCAAATCTCAGCACCGACATCTTGAAAAAAGAAATATGAAAAAATATTTCTTTCGGCGACTACCTCTCAGCAGTCTTCTGGCAAAAGCTCTGAGCTCGATTGACTTCATTAGTAAATTTTAAATTAAATTAATTGTAAATAATTTGTGTCTGTGACACAATGGCTGTCTTGAACAATTTTAGTTTAAATTTTTATACTTTTATTATAATAATTGCTGTTTGCAATCTTTTACAACTTACACTTGTAACTACTGTTCTTGGTCTAGTAATTTTTATTATTTTATTGTTGTTTAATTGCATTATTTTTATTGCAACGTTGATTTATTTAGTACGATAGTCCAATACTTTTTGTAGCTGTCTTTAGATACCCGCTTATGCCATATATACAACTAGATTTGAAACCATTTATATGTCGTATCTTTACTTTTTATTTAATAAAGTTTGGCTCGAATATATATTTTATATACTTAATAAAGCTTTTAAATATTTTTGAAGAGTTGGCGTAAAACTATGTCAAATTCTAATAATATTAATATGACCTATGGTCTCTAACTTATCTAGACAGAGAGTAGTTATCAAACACAGTTAAGTAATGACATTGTTAAGTCTCTATAGGTTTTCTGTCTGTTTAACTTATTTTTTAATAATCATTGGTAGATATATATATACACTATAGTAATAGATACATCCTGAAGTAACAAATCTCTCTAAGCATAATCATCTATGCAACAATGTCACATATAAACAATATATACTCTTTTTCTCTGATGCCTATAAGCACAATTAAAACGCTTAGATTTGTAGTCGACATTCTCAATAAATTAACTCTAAGACCAAAATAATGCTCCAGAAAATGTAAGTGGAGTTTGAGACGAGTGCTCTTAAGGTAGAATTAGCCAAACGTTCATGTAACGTAACGCAACGTACGTTGGTTTTTAGCATGTGAAAACAATGCAAATGATTATCCAAAATAAATGTCACGTTGACGGAACGGAACAACCTGTATAAAATAGAATTTCTCAACGTTTTTACATGACATTTGTAGATTAGTGATGGGACTATTGTATGTTAAATGGCCCAAATGCCCTTTTTTGTACTTTCATGCTTATATGCAAATCATGTTCTTTTTTATGTGTACAAAAATACTTTTAAATTTTTAAAGTCTTTGGATATTTATTATGATATTTATGTGAATAATTAAAATTTTATGTACATATAAAGTTTGTTTTTCATTGTGGGACACCAAAAAATCGGAAACACGTTTTTTGCATCATTTTTATCAAAAAAAAAAAAAAAAAAAAAATACGCGTCGATTGTTCCAGGTCCCAGATTTCTACAATGAAAATAAATTCACTTACGCCGTCTGCGAAATGAAAAATACCAGTGTATTTGTTCTACTTTTATAAACGTTTTTTGGCTCTGGTTAACATTTAAGTTTTTGTCAGTTACAGCGTTCTTTAATTACATCGACGATATCTTCGACATTTTATGGGTTACACAGACGAATTACATACATACCAAATGAAAAATTAATCGATTATCTAAAAAGACGCATATGGGGTGCATGATTGACTTACGTTCTTACGTTCTTCTTAAAAGTTCTACTTAAAAATTTACTTTCCGGTCGTGTCCGGTCCACAATGGACCAATGGATCCGATTCAATAAATAATGACTTTAAAACAAAAATTGAATACTCAATAGTAGTATAGGAATAAATTTTTACGAAGTATAAAATATAAGAAGTAAATATAATATGCTCTTATTCTGGTACTTCTGGCACTTGTTTTAACTTTGTGTTAATTTAACAATATTCATTACTGCTCTAAACAGCTGGCTTCATATTGCCATTTATGAATTTAAATTTTTTGTTTTTGCTGTGTTTTGTGAAAAGTAAGTAAAAAAAAATATAATAAATTATATAATCAATATTAATAACATAAAAAATTATTATATTTTGTATTTAGTGGACGACGAAAAATTATATTACTGGTACAGGCAAATGAATGCCTTTATAATTTTTTGGTTTGTTTTGTTTTTATTTACATTTACTGTTGACATATGACACGTTTGTATAACTGCACAAACGTACGTACGTTAACGTACGTACCGTTTTTAAGACATAAAAATTTGGCTAATCAGGACTTTATACTTGAAAATTATACTTTCCCACAATAATATGTTCAGTTCAGATCCATCTAGACACTTGTAATATTAACCTAAACATTTTTAAAATTTTATTAACTTTTTGTGAAAAAAAAATGTATTTAAGAAAAACACCACTTTGATTTTCCTTTAATCTTACTACGATTCTGTTTTTTTCTTTTTACGAACTTTTATTTTATACCAAAATATCTTCTTAATACTTATATTCCGTTCCCATTAAGTGTAAAGTAATTTATTATATAAAAAAATTTTCCTCTGTATTTTGACACGAATTCTACATTAGAAATCTACTTAAAGTGCATTAAATATTTGGATAGTGTTAAAAAAGTATTAAACGGATGATATTTTCTTTATACTCTATCGAAATGTAGGAATAATGAAAAACTGTTGTAATGTGTTTTTAATATTAAAAAAAAAACAAAAGAATTAAGTGCATGAGATGTAAAAATTTTAAGTATCTTTCTTTCTTTGAAGTTTTTCAACTAAGAAAAAAACTTAGTGTTTTGGTGTATGTGGAATACCAAAATAAAGTTAATGATTTTAACCCTGCTGTTAGGTTAGAAAAAACTTATGAATGTTAGGTTAATGGACCATTTGGTCCATACTTCAATATTCATACAAAATAATTATTTAATTTTATATTTGTATCTATTTTGGATCACTAAATAATATAATATTTAGGGAGAATATTATTAAAAGTTTATCATTACTCAACGCTAGAGATGGGCGAGTGAGTGAATATTGTCTCACACTGACGAAGACATTTTATAATCTTTCACACATCACTCGAATTTTTCTTTACTAAAGCACTACTACTCACGTCAGTAAAAATTAAAATGAATCACACTCACGCGTTATTCTCGTGAATTATGCAAATCACGTGACCACCGCAAATCTCTACTCAACACATCTAATGTAAAAATTTATTGAGGGAGAACTGCTCAATGTAGAAAGTGAGTCCGATATTTCAGATTCGGAATTTGATTATACTTCAGAAAATATTCGCTATTCAAGTCCTTCTGAAAGAGATACTGAACAGGAACCCGTTCTAGCTGCAGCTAGCTCTGTTGATTCGTTTTTTATTGCTAAAAAAAAGTGCTTTGGAGTGCCACTCCATTACCTCAGCCTATTAGAGCTACGACTGAGAATATTATCTCAACGCAGCCAGATGCAATGACATTCTGTCAGCTTATGTGATGTTTTTTCGGCCTCCAATAGACAGAATTATTATCGAAAATACTAATAACTAAATCAGAGTCAAGTTTGGCGGAAAGTGAAAAGATGTTGATGAAGACGCATTGCGAGCATATATTGCTTTGCTAAGTATATATAATGTATGTATGTATAATCTTCTTTTTTTTAGCCAAATAGTTGGCAAATATAAAATCTATAACTGAATGTAGAAAAAATGAAGATTTCGCCCCAATTTACAAGCTATTATGTCTAAAGAAAAATTTCATATGATTACCATCCATTTAGATGATGCTTTGTGTCTACGACATATTCGTAGTTGCGATAAATTTGCTCCCATTCGTGAACTGTGGAAACGTTGGGAACAACTTCTTCCAAAGTTTTACAATTGTTACGAAAATATCACCATTGATGAGCAACTTGTTGCATTAAGGGGGCGATGTACTTTTCGACAGTTTGTGCCATCAAAAACCACCAAAATATCGTTTGAAATTTTGGTTCTCGATGGACTGCAAGGCAGGTTACAACTATAACTTGGTAAGCCTTATGCCCAGCATGAAAAGAACCAAGGACAACGCGTTCTATTGGACTTAACAGAAGGCTTATAAAGGCAAAATATAACAGGCAACAATTTTTTTCCACTTTTGAGTTGGCAAAAAATTTCAGGAAAGGAAACTTGCTTTTGAATTGCTGAGTTGCTTTCTATAAACGCAGTAAAACTCGATGGCCAAAAATTTTATTTGCAAACATAATTGATATATACGCATTGAATGCGTACATAATATTTTCTGAAATCGACGTTAGCTGGGTTCCAGCTGATCGGAATTGCGGGAGACCAGAGTTACTGCGGCAGCTAGCCCCTTCTCTGCCGCACGCGTATATGATGAAACGGACTAGATTACCTCAAAAAAAATTCTCAGCACAGTTATTTACTGAAATACGTAAACCATGCATAGTTCCAATGGCCTCTTCAAATAATATTTCTAGTTCAGAGGGCCGAAATCGTGGAATTTGTAGTTGCTGCAAGTAAGTTTGTTTGCAAAACCGATAGAAAAAAATTTTGCTTATCATGCAATGGCAATTATTATAAAACCAACTAATAAATATTAATTTTTTTTAAATAAATGTAAAAAAAGAATCAAAGAAAATACATTATGGACCAAATGGTCCCTTAACCTAAGATTCGTAATTTTTTATTTTTCTCAATCCTGTTTTAAGTCAGACGTTTGAATTTTTATACTTAAAATGGTTTTGTAAAAATACCACGTGAGCTAAAAAATTAAGTCACTATATGTCACCGTTCAAAAATTACTAAGAAAACAATAAAAAAATTGGACCAAATGGTCTTAACCTAACAGCAGGGTTAAGATGGATATGTAAATATGTATGTATATAGGGACGATAGGGTATGTGTGTAATATTCAATAGCAAATTTTCATTTGTATATATTCAATAAATTCTTAGAAATAAATTAGAGAATAATACATGTTACCATTATAATAGGAAAAGTAGTAAAAGTAGATCGCCTAAAATCGTTTTCCTGCTTTAATTTAAGCAGACTGTGATTGTAAGCTAAGTGACTGAAGTTAAAAATTAAAGAGCTTACACCTGCTCACATATATTCCAAAAGAAACTTAACAACTATAAAAACTTATCGAAAGTTATAAAATAATCATATATTTGTATAATTGATGTGTATCTGAAACGTATATTACACAGGTTTACAAATTTTTAATTTGGAAAAATACCAAGAACGCCACATACCTAGATAAGTTAATTGGGGCCTCCTGAGCACGAAAAACGCTATTATAATTTTTTTATAAGTACCGTTTTTTAGATAACGGTACTTTTGTGTTTTTCGGTGTATGGCCCCACTCAAACCCTTCTGGTGCCCAACGGAAATGTTCGATCGAGATAAGTGGCATATCGATGCAAAGGTAATTGAATGCCTTCTCCGTTGATATGTTGGAAAATTCTATCTGATGAAAAATCGCTGAGAAATGGCACTTTAAAGTTCAAAATTTGCCTATTTTTTTCATTTTAATTTAAATTTTTTCCTACGTTATATTGAAGATCTGGAATGTTTTATTTTTCTACCAAATAGTTTATTTCAGTACCAATATTTTAAGCGTATTTTGAAAAAAATCGGATGAAAAATAAAGTTTTTATTAAGAATTTTGTGGAACGACAATATTTTCATTTTCATTGCTCATACAGTATATTCGGCGTAAATTCAAAAAATTTTAATTAAAATGACGAGCGACTTGAACTTTTGCGTTTTTTTCGGATGGATCTTCGTGAATGAGGAACCAAAAATAGTCCGCCATCGTTTGTTCATCCCACCAGCCTTTGTAACGTCTCTCGATTTCTTCCATTTCCTGGTAAAATATTTCACCTTGTTCATCACTTTCGGAGCCCAAGTTCGTGGGGAAAAATATAAATGACTGAATAAGAAGTGCAAGAAGTTTCTATGTTTTCTATGTCTATGGGACAGCCCGTGGCCCGGGCGAAAATATTCATTGCCGTTAACTTTGATCTAATTAAAGCGTTTCTGACGAAAGAAAAAATTAAATTATAAAAATATTGATCAGACCTTTCCTGGGGCTCGAACTTCGGGTCTCAAGCACATTAAGTTATAATGCGCACGCTTCTGGCGCTGCACTCTAACCACCACGGCTACAGTCGTACATGTCGTCGATGCCGACTAATGTGGATTAAATGGAATAAGAGGGCAAAAACAAAAATAAAATTGTAATTCTGTTTCATCCAAATAAGATGAAAATTACAAGAACAGCAATGATGGTAAGAAAAGGAGAATATGATAGAAACTGTTGTGTGACTTTACTTCGACTAACTCATACAAGTGTATGTACATACGATAATAATTTCAGTATGCGATTTCCTAAAAAGTATGAGTTAAATAGTTGTTCTTTGGTCTCGAATATACACAGGACACAAAGAACTCTGATGAGACTACCGTAGCTGGAGTCGAAAACAATTGTTCAGTTTGGCTAGTGTACTTTTCCTTCGCGGACATCATTTCTTCTTTAATTACCAAAAATATTCATTGCCGTTAACTTTAATCTAATTAAAGCGTTTCTGACGAAACAAAAAATTAAATTTTTTTTTTCGTTTTTTTTGTTACTCGTAAAATTGAACAACCCTTTTTTTTAGATTTTTCAAATTTAATTATAAATGAATTAAGTTGTGCAACAAACATATTCACATTTACCTTCCTTTGCATACATCGAAGAAAATTTATTTCTCTAGTGAGAAATATTTAGTTTCGATTATTTGAATTTCTTCTCACATTTCTGATAAAAGTTAAAAGAAACTTAAAATCAATTAATTTTAGGTCAAATATGGTTAGTTGACATAAAATGATGTACTCGTATGCAAAATGTTTCTATTTCTATTGGTCTAGAAAATATTATGGTTCTAATTTTTCAAAAATTAAATAACACGTTTGTGTGTTTGGTCTGGAGATAAGTAATTTATGGTTAAGTTTAATATACGTGGATTGTTTTAAAATTTAAAAGAAACTACAAAATTGCTCGAAATTAAAATATATATTTTATTCAATATATGCTTGCTTTCCAAAGATTAACTTAAAAAAAAATTTACATTTTAACATTTTAAATTCCTCTCGTTTGACTGCTCATAGTTAGATGTGCTTTTGAAATCCACTTAATCTTTAATCTAGAGTTTGTTTAGTTGTTCAATTTTTGCTGTTTAAGTTCACACATCACACATATTGACAACCTCAGGTCAGGTGCTTTTGTAAAGATTAAGTTAAGAAATATTTGAAAAGTTTTCAAAAACTTATCTGAGCATTTGCATATGAAAAACTTACTTATTTTTTTTTTAAATAATAAATTTGCAGAGAAGAAATTAAAACTACAAATTCGTTTTTTATTTGTCTTTTAAATTGATTTTTCTTTTAACTCTGTTTTCTAATAAGACTACAACTATCGACCATGGTAAGTGAATGTAAACAAATATAGATATAGTTTCATCAAAAAAAAAGATAAGCAAAAACTTTTTAAAAATTAAAAAAAAAGAAGAATAAAATAAAACTTTTTTTCTGCAATTTTTTTTTTAATTTAATTTATGTTTCTATTATAACAGAATTTTATAGATTTTATTCAATTACAAATAAGTATATTAAGGTATAGGCAATTGCAGCTATTTTTAAAATTTGTTAAACATATCATAGAATGGAACTGAGAACTTTCAAAAGACAAAATAGGTAAATATTTGTTTTTATTATTAAAATATTTCTTGTGTTAAACATTTATTTTTTAAGATTAAAAATATTGGATGATGCCCTGTCTTTGGCATATACGAAAATAAATTTAAAACTTTTGAAGTTCCAATACCAAATGGTTCCCTAATAAATAAAAAATAAAACGTAACTCAAATAAAAACAGCAAGAACAAGGATGAGTTAAAATCCGTTTAATGTAACAACTATGGTATATCTGCGAATATGCTGGTAGGTTCGACAGAATGATCGACATATCTTTTATGCTCCCAGAAATTATAAATAATCATTATAAGTTGTATGTAAAAAAATATTGTAAATCTCAAATTTTTTATCTTATATTACTGTAGCGTTGCATAACTTTTGTAGCGTTGAAGATATGCGGTACAATATGCGGTACAATACTTGCAAATAAAAGAATACAAAAAAATCAATATTGTTGACGTCTGCGTTGACGAAACATTGTAGGAAAGTTTCGCTGGCCACTGTGTATTGTTCTTGAGCTGGCACACTTGAATTTATGCTGATGCGAGCGCAGAGATTACATTGCTGTTAATATAGTCTAATGATACATACATACATAATAGGCCATTACCACAATGTTTCAGAGTTGCGGCATAGCTTCTCGCAGGTCTCATGTTGTGTGTGTCAATTTTTATCCATAAGTATTTGGATCTACAGTTTAAAGCAGGCCTGTGCAAAAGTAAAAATGTAGTTGTGTTGGTGAGAAAATGAGAATTACACTACTGAACGTGTAAGTAGCAGTATCAGAAACTGTATGAATTTTTTTTAATTTAAATTTGTATGTAATATTTCATTTAAAACTTAATTACTTTAAGAAAAATTTATAAATACTACTCTGCTATAAAGAAATAAAAAGTACTTTTCATTTTTTTAACAAAAAAAAAATTTTATAGTGCATTTACACCAAACTCAAATCAACTAATTACCTGATTTCAATTGAAATCTAGTCGTTCTTTACTTGATTTCCCATACAAAACAAAATCTACTTCCTTACTAGATTTCGACAAAATCTTGTTGAAATCTAGTATACTTTCCGTTGCAACTCTGTATTTTTACTAAGTTGTACTAAAAAATACAAAACTACAGTAAGTCGGTATTTACAATGTGGAAATTGAAAGGCAAAAATTTTTCAATTCTCTTTTGCTCTTGCCTAAAACTTTTACCATATAGAACTTAGAAGACAAACAGAAGAAGCAGAAACTACAAAAGTGGAAAAGCAAAAGGAAAAATGTCCTGTGCAAACATTCATGTACAAATTTCGTCTGCCTGTCTGTTTTTTAATTTCTACATTGTAAATTCAGACTAAGAAACTGACAATTGAAAAGCGCCTCATAAAACTAAAACGAAAATAAAAATAGTTTAAAAGTTTTTCAGCGATGAAAAAAACAAAACTTAATAGTGCATTTACACCAAACTCAAATCAAGTAAATTTAATTTGAAATCTCGTTGAAAATCTATAGTGTTTACACCGAAATTTTTTGACAACTAGCTGGATTTCGTATTCATAAAAATAACAGACAATAATGAAATAAATAAACAATTTTTTTTCTTATTATTTTATATTCAATAAAAATATAAATATATAAAACAGTTTTTTCTTATTTTTCAATATTCAATAAAAAATAATTCAAAAGCCTTTTTTTCATTAAATATATTAAAAATTTTATAAAAATAATAAAAATGTCGCTGAAAAACTTTTAAACTATATTCTTAATTGTTCTATGATTAAAAAGGTATTGGATTTTCAAATGCATTTATAATAAAAAATATTTGTTTGCAGTGCTATTAATTTTGTTTTCACTACAAACAATAAATCAGCTACATCCATCACGCATGTTAAGTCATCGCTGTTTCAGTTACGACTAAAAGCAAGAGCGTAAGAATACATGTGAGTTTAGCTAAGGCACAATTGTGTATCAAATTTTTATTTTTGCACAGGCCTGGTTTAAAGTCGACTCCGAACGATAGACTTGCGTAACATTTGCACGGCAATTATTACTCTCAGAGCTTTTGCCAGAAAACTGCTAAGAGCTAGTAGCCGAAAGAAATATTTTTCTTTTTTTCAAGATGTCAGTGCTGATGTATGAACCCGGAGCTATCGTTTTAGTAAGCCAACACACTAACCACTACTATCATAGTCTAATGATAATTGTTTTGAATTTTAATATTGAAAGTAGATTTGAAATTTAAAATAAATCCAATTCTAGTATAAAAGAAGGAATAATTGTAAAGAGCAGTAAGAATAATTTCTAACAAATTCCTTTTAAACCAGAAACCAAACTTTTTTACTATATAACCAGGTTTCAAATAAGCAAGGAATTAAAAAAAGTTGTCTGACAAATCTACAGTACCTTACAAATTTTGATAAAGTAGATTGTAATTATTTAACAAACAAAAATTAAAACATTATTGGGTTTTTGGATTCTGATTATAAGTAAATCATATTCTTATAGAATATCAAACAGAAGTCGAACTATTTGCTGTTATAAGACACTATCAAGTTTCTGGTGCTCGACAGTGCAGTCATCTTTAGAAATAAAATATTTTATTTTACTTTTTTGAATTACAATATACAACATTTTACTACAAATTTTGGAGAATTGATGTGCACTTCTCTTTTAGATGGATACCTCTAATAACCAAGCATAAAAGAAAAAAAGAAAAACTCCACTTCAGTTATTGTTGGCTATACTATTTGTACATATAAACCTGCTTTACATTTTAAACATCTTACTTTTGTTACATAAGAAGCCGCACTTTTGATAATTTTATTACCATTCAAGCATTATATATTTAAAAGTTTATATAATTACGTTACGCTTTAAAAAGTCCTCTAAATGAATTATAAAAAAGATGTAGGAAAAAAACTATTTCATGTTTTTATATCACTTTTAATTTAAATGCTTGCATATTATAAATAATTTTAAAACAGAGTTAAATATAGTGATAATAAAATAAAATTAAAACAACAAAATTAAAGCAAAATTGACGTCAGATAGGGAGAAATATATGTAAATATTTTCTTTTGTGTTTGTAGCGCATGAATTTTTAGCAGCTGTCAAAATGATTTATTAGCACTGGTCAACAGCAAATAAACAATATTAGCAAATATGGTGAAAAAATTAGAATAAGGGTTACATAATCTTACATAATCTTAAAAGGTATTTCCGGATGATTTCAATTTCCATGGGAGTTGTAGATCTGCTAAACTACACCAATCTTATAGTCTTATTCACTCCTCGTGTAATAATTACTTACAAAATTATATAATAATATATAATACTTACAATTTATTATAAAACGTTTAGGGGGGAGTGTTTTTTTATGAGTTGATTTTAGTAAATAAGAAAACTTTGTTGTCTTGCCAAGCATATAATCCCAAACAATCTTTTAATAATAAGATGTTTTTTTTTTATAAGACCCAACACTCAGGGAATGATTCCTGTTCATTCGGTACATTGTTCTGGTCTAGGAAAATATATTATGGGAGGTAGGAAAGAGGGAGTGGTGATTGTGGACATTTGATTTAATTTTGCTTATATCGGCCGAACGGTGCAGCCAAAGAACGAATTCTCTTTATGCCCAGAGTAACAAGAGCACCCGCCTTCTCAATATTTACATTTGCCATATCTACGGATAGCAGGATTAAATCATAATAACGTCTATGCGTGATAAAACAATATTGAGCCTTGCGCGTATTAAATTCGCCTCTATTCGCAAGACCCCACTCGGAGATTTTTGTCTTCTCACCTTGATCTCCAAATGGCTCTGCCTACGATCCAATGAATATGAGTGACAAATTTTTTTGTCATCTGCGAAGGAGTATATAGGATATTAATTTAAAAGGAAAAGGTAACTAAGAAAAATTAAAAAAAATTTTAAGAAACAGAACAGAGCCTTTCTGAACTCTCGAATTTAGCCTGAAGCTGTTGGAAAAAAACCATCTATAAACACTCTTATAGAACCGTCCCTTAAAAAGCCAGTTAGAAACAACAGAAATGATTACCGATACCAAAGGCAACAAATTTGGAAATAAGAGCATCGTGCCAGAATATATCAAACGCCTGTGAGATATCAACTTTCACCAAAGCGGTGAAAAGATCCTCTGTATCTCTCGGAGAGATTCCAAATTGTTCTGCAGTGACATTTTAATTAAAAGAAAATTTTTAATGTGGTTTATTTTAAGCGCAATACAAAAAATGATCTAAAACGTAAAAGTAAGAATTAATTCATGTAACAAACACATCCACATTGTGAAGTTTCCATATTATCCAACAGAAAAAATTTGGAAAATTAATTTAATTTTAAATATACATATCTGTGGAATTTTGAAAAAACGTCTTCCCTCGAAATAAGACAATTTTCCAAGATTTTTATAGTAAATATAGAATTTCCTTGTCCTTCTTTTGCTCTAATCCCCGTATTTCTACGACCTTTGGAAGGCAAGATATGCAGTTGACTTATCGACCTCTTCAGACTCGACCTCTTTGTGTATAATATCCAAGTTTAAAATTTATTTAATTTTCCAAGCAATAACTTGTATTAGCCTTTTTAACTGTTTTTTTTGCTCTACTGAAAAGTTGTTGATTTTGAAAGAAGAAGTTTTGTCAAATGTCCACAGATATATTTAAGAATTATTATATACAATAAATTTTCGAAATATATATTTTTTTACACAATTCCTCTCATTTTTTAATTTATTTATTTGAAATTCATATAGAAGCTTGTTCTATTACCAATTCAAAGATATAAAAATACATAATAATAAAAATAAAAATTTTCAATGATTGTTAAACCTATGAACTAAATACTGACTGTAGAAGTTAAGTACTTTTTTAAATCATGATTTTGTATGTAAAGGAGTTTAATTTTTCGAGTTATAAACTGACGAATAGAGAACAATTTATATTTATATATGTAGATAGATACCGATACAAAATGATGAGCAAATAAAAAAGGAAAATATATTGCGACTATAAATTTTATTTAGCACTTTCTTAATATTATTTTGATATAACTTAATCGGAAAAACACAATACACGCAACCCTATTTAATTAATAAATGATATGAAATCGAAATCAAAATCGAAAATGCCTGATATGAAGTATACATACTTTCATTTAAGGTGTTACGTTATATAGAGTTTTTTAGATATACATATATTCTAAACTCTAAGGTAAGTGTGCTATATTCAAACGAGTGTTGGTATATAATTTAAAATTAGTAAGTACATATTTTTCTTACTAGATATAATATGAATAATTGAATAACAAATATATTTACAAGTTTATTTTAACAAACATAACAAAAAAAAAACAAAACAAATAAATGTGATAATTTAAATAATTTAGTTTTCTAATTTATGCGTGTTTTTTCAATCATTTTCAAAAGTGAATACCAAATAAAGAAATCATTTTATCATTAATGATTTGTTGAGATAGGCTTTTGTTTTTGTTAGTAAGCGCAGTACTAATTAATTCACATCTGATATGATTTAAATCGCTACTTTTTAAAAAACTTTAATTTCATATAAATACAATAAATGTCAAAATTATTTTGAATGACTGCACAAAAGCTTTAAACATTATATTTGACACTAATTAAATTAAATTAAATTAAATTAAAAAGGAAAAATACTTTCAAAAGCCACAAAATGTATATAAAAAAGCTTAATTCCATACAATAAAGAAAAGTACGTATTATTTTTATATCAACCTTAATATTAAATTCATGCTTTAAGTATATTTTGTGCTAGAAAACGTACTGATTATTTAACTACTAAATACAAACAGAGTAATAACAGTAAAGTTATTATCTTATTGATAAAAATATTATAAAGATGTAAGAGCACATAACATTTTAAGTAAAATTTAATAATTTAATATTAAAAAACAAAAAATATTGTTCGCTATATAATCAAATACATTCAATATTAAATATGAAATATATTGCACATTCGGTAGTTGAGTTTGTCTATGTTCCACATCTCAATAAAATCGGTTCAGTAGTTTAGGCGTTTTTGACTGACAAACAAACAGATAAACAGACAAACAGACTTAGTAAGAAATTTATAATATATCTTATAATATATATGTATATGGATTATGCATTTTCTATTTATAAACCACAAAGATATGTTATGCAGATAGAACAGAAAAATATTTAACCCTAAACCTTCTGATATGGGTAACCGAGTGTTCTTTTGATTTCCTAGAAAAAAAAAAATGAATTTATAGCCTCTCAAAGTGAAAAATTATTTTTCTTATGAGAGGAGTACCCGAAAATTTAATCTTATATTTTCTATGAATAATGCAAAAAGTTATGATTTTTTCCTATTTAATTCGCTAAATTTTTTATTAAAAATTAAACCTTTTAAACAAATAGTATATACAAACACATCACTCTTGAAAAAATAAAAGCTTTTTTAAGTCCGTTTATTCTAATTAAATATTATTCTCAAAATATTTTTTTTTACTACGAAATTTAATTATAATTTCGTAAAAACATTTATATTTCAATGTAATTTAAACCACCGTTAAACTGATAATATAAAAGGACCTCAGTGTTTTCTTTTGAGCGAAACAATAACTACTTTACACAGAAATAATTATTTCATGAGAAATTAACAGAAGCCAATAAATTGAAAATGTGAACTGAAGGCTGGTCTTTAATCATAATAAATAAACAGAAATATTTTTAATGCCCACAAGGTTTTTTTAATAAAACTATAACTCGAGTCTTTTTTTATAAATTTTAAATACGTTTGCAAAAGCATTTTATCAAAAGAATTTTATGAACAATATATTAAAACGTCTGAGTAATTCTTTTTGATAAAAAAATTTCCATATCTTTAATAATCTTCTTCATTTGTAAAGATACAACATTTTTCATATGAAATGCGAAATGCTGGTATTGTAAATAAATAAAACGTAAAAATAATTTCAAAAGCAGTATTAAAGAAAAATTTATTTCATAGTTATGACAACAGTTCGTAAGATTAATGAAAGTTTTAAAGCTGTTGTTGTAATTTTGAACAACAAAATTGCATTCAAAAGAAACAAAAAATTATACATAAAACTCGAAAACAAAATATATCTCTGCAATGTACTATTTGGTAGAGAAAAAAAGAAAATAAATAAAAAACTCTCCTGTAACACAATTTGTTTTACGATTTGTGTGTCATGAATTTTATATTTTTCTTTTTTTTTTTGTTATTAAGTATGAAGTCTCTGATATAAATTTCACCCAATTTCATTTAAGACATTTCTGACTATATGTGTGCATTTTCCCTTCAGAAGCTTTGCTCTTAAATAAAATACATTTTAATCGTATATTTATAAGTAAGCTGTCAGAATTAAATATTAAACACATGCTTTTATTAAATTTAATTAAAAAATTTCTTTAAAATTAATAATTAAAGAAATTGAAAACACGTTTAACGCAAGTTATTTAATAAAAATTGTTTAAATGCTTAGTTAGTTTAAATTCTGTGTTAATTATGATTGCTAACTAAATAGACTTGGCTGGTTTGATTAAGATTGAAAACACTGGCATAGATTTTTGAACCTCATTTGCTTTTATATTGTCAAAGTTTTGGCAAAACCAATGTTTTAATCGTGGTATAGTGATAGAGTGCTTGCACAGAAACTCACACGAACGAGGTTCAATCCCATCCAAGGACAAAATTATAAAAATAAAAAAAATTTGCGGTTTTATAAAATTATAATTTAAATTAAAAAAATTAAATTAAAAAAAAGTAAGAGATTCCCCCCATCTCTCCAAGAAGTCCAAACCGTTCTCTAAAATTTCCAATGATCAGGAGTACAGCGCCACCTTCAGAGATTATAAGAGCTAACCTACTAAAGACGCTCACGATTCAAATTCAACATCCACCGACAGATGGGGCAATTGCTGTTTGAGCATTCAAGGGTGAAGATATAACACTGGCCCTTGAGTGGTCAGATTGACAGCTGAAATCCTTCAGCCCCTAATTTCGAATTTTAAGTTAATTAATGATAGTATATCGTTAGAAATTATGTAGTGCTTCGATTTGAATTTTATAAAAAGTTATTAAATTCGTAAATTATATGAAAATGCTGCAACGCTAGTAATGTTATTAGTTTTAAGATTTTTAAAACCTTTTTTTATTGTAATAAGCACAAGATATCTTTAAGAAAGCCAATATATCAGAATTAATGAATTATTTATCATTTAAAGAAATATACAAGCAAATTGTTCAATTGAAAAACTTTCACAGAAAATCCTTAACTTTCATTTCCGCTTTCATAACTGTAGGAAATTGAATTTATTTTTTGTACGTTTTTATTTGAGCTTTTTAAGCAAAGCATACATTAAATCTATACACAACATATGCTCTTATAAGAATGTATGACATTTTTATAAATAAGGATAAAATAATATCAAGATTTTGTAGGACAAATATATTTTATTATTAAACTGCAATACTAAAAGAAAACATTTAATAGATAATATAAGAGATAAAAAATCAATAAATAAAAACTAAAAAGCATACGATAATTGGTCAATGTCTAATAAATGAAAATACACACCACATTGTAATTTTTGGTTTAAAGATTTCCTAATTTACGAGTAAAGGAAAGTCGATTTTGTTTACAAGAAATGATTGATTATATGATTATTATATGATTGATTTTTGTTTCAAATTAAAAAAAAAAAAAACAAAATTTTTAATATTTCCTCAGTATGAAAAATTTTCACCTCTACTAAGTTTGATGTTTGATTTCAAGTCGTAAACAGCGTTGTCAACTTATAGCTTTTGGCAATAATTTTAATTTGTAGTCTTAAATAATAAAGTTAAAACGGTTAACGGTCGCTTAGAGGCAACAATTAAATATTTGCAAAACCTTGGTTCCAATAGATACTAATTAAATGTAAAAATATTGAGCAAATTAAATACAAGGTGGCTGTATTTAAATTTTTCAGTGTATTTAATTAATTTTTCTTTTATTCATGTTGAATTGAATTTGATTAAATATAGCCTAGTTATTTTTAAAAATAATGGAATTTAAATGCCCCCTTGCTCGTTGATGCCTGTGCGCATCTTACCAAAAAAGTGTTCATTACTGCTTGGACAGTTGACATAGAAATAAACGCAATTGCTTCTTGAATATATTGTTTAGTTCATTCAAATTAATTGACTTTGCGTTGCAGACTTCTTGCTTGTAATAACATTATAAGAAAAAGTAAGGTTGCAGTAAGGTCAAGTGGCCTGGGGAGCCAACGGAATGTGGAGTTTTTGGATAACAGCTTATTGGAAAAGTTTCGCCTTAGGAATTGCAACATCTTGCTGACGCCATACAGATTTGAAAGAAATTGATTGCTATGACTAAGTGGTAAGGTAAGGTCCTTTTTTGAGTGTCCCTTGTTCGGAAAAATTGCTAGCAAATCTCAATATAATATACTTTCTCGGAGGATTGCCCCTAAACGCGCGCCTATACTCTTTTGGAACCGAAACTACGGACTCCAGTATGTGATAGCGGCGGACAATACACATTCTTGTTTGGATATCTCAGTTATCCATTTTTTTAAATTAACCAGCTTCATTGAGTAGAAAAAAACGTATTAATTTTTTTTTTGGCAGCGCCTTTCATCAGCCACCCTGTACTTACAAAGAGTACTATTCCGAGAATTATCTCAAGCGATGTAAAAACAGGTAAAAATTTACGAGCAACTTATAGCCTTTTTGCAAAAACAGTAATTCTAATCTGTTTTGATGGAAAAATTTTGAAAAAATGTTTTCTCTTAACCTATATTTTAAAAACTCAGAATATCTTTCATTGTCCAACTGTTAGTATAAGAAATATTTGGTTTTTAACATTAGTCGAAGAAAATTAACTGTTGACACATATATAAATGTCACATACATATATCTCAAATTTTCCTCTATTTTAGAGCTATAATTATGCTGTAGATATCTTTTGTAAATGTTAATTTATGAGCATATTTATATCAGTGAAATATATAAGCGCACAATTTTTCTACGTTTTGATCCACACTATAACTTTTGCAGAAAATGTATCTGCATACACAGCTTTCGAAGTTTTTTTTTTTCCTTCATTACACGCAGAATGATGATGCTGATGCTACGGACATTGTTCAAAGACTGACAAGGAAACAAAGAGTTACCTAGCTTTTTAACAAATTTAGGAATATGTTTCACTACAAGAAACAACTAAAACCGCATTTTTTATCAAAAACTAAATGTATTATTAAATTTAAAATGTCGAATTTCTTTCAGTTGTTTTTACTTCAAATAGTCGTAAGTCTGTAAATCTGTGTATGTATGTAGGAGATTGACATCAATATTCATTAAGTTGTTATCATGCCAATCATTATGTTTTATTTAAAATTCCTGCAACAGAATATTCTTATTTATACTACAAATTGTTTCCTTAGCACTGACTACCACTTTTCTAAAAAAATTTTGTTCTCTATTCAATCAAGGTTCTCCTTTCTTATTTCCTTTGTCTCTTTTGTGTGCTTAAATTATTAACAAACATAAAAGCTTTGCTGCGTAATGAAAATTGTTCATGAAATGGAATAACGTTCCATTTCTTGTGGAAATATTCTTTTGAATTCTGATTTTAAAAGAAACGCAACAAAAGAAAAACAATTTTCATTTAGTTTTGCTACAGAAAAAGAGCATTTAAATTAAATTGACATTTTTATTACTTTTATTTTACTGAATAAATGTTTAAGTAAGAATTAAATTTAACAAAATTGAGGTCACATAAAGAATTTTATTTATTTTATTTATACCAGAAAAGATTGCAGATTAAAATAAAACACCAAACTTGACAGACAGTCAATCGGTAATCAAAGTCAAATTGCATTTTTTTTTTATATAAAAGTTGTCCTGCCAAACTGCTACCACTTGTTAGTAGAAATGCAACATAATTCAGTAAGATTTTTAAGCGAGTGGCCAATTTGAAATATGAATATTTTTTGTACTCAATAATACCAAATAAAAAACGGGTAATAATTTACAGTTTTTTTTCCTTTCTATTTGTTTTCTTTCACACCATTTAATTATTTTAAATATTATTTTTAAAACAAATATGCCAGTTTATACATACATACATAACTGGCCTTTACATCCCTGTGTCAGGATTACAGCCTAGCTTCTCGCAGCACTCATGTTGTGTGTGTAAATTTTTATCTATGAGTACCGGGACCTATAGTTTAATTTCGACTTCGAACGACAGACTTTAGAAGCTTGTTCGTGGCAATTTATTACTCTCAGAGCTTTTGCCAGAAAACTGTTGAAAGAAATATTTTTTCATATTTCTTTTTTTCTTTTTTTTAAGATGTCGGAGCTGAATGTCGAACCAAGGGCTTATGTCTTAGTAAGCCAACACACTAACCACTAGACCAGGGCGACTAGACCACTATACCACTTCATAATTTTTTCTTTATAATATGTACTGCCACCAAAAAAAATTTATATCCATTACTTATTTGTTCTCATAATGCGTTTTCGTTATGTTTTCAATACGTTTTCGTTATGTTTGCACTCATGACTCTTATGTTATACTGACACATGTAATATTGTGCTTCGCAGAAGTAAATCCTAATTGGATATTTTGTGGTTTGGTTGTATAAGTGTGTTTGTATATAAAGTGGGATTCAAAAAACAGTTTAACCCATTTCCGCCCGCTGTACTATATATAGTACACAACTTAAAGTTCAAGTAAAAATTATAAAATACAGTTTTTTTACTCGGGAAACGCTTTTTATCAGTCAATAAGAGTACATGCAACATCCACGTAGCTGTTGTACATCAATTTATCATATCCTAGTTGAAAAATATCAATTATGAGAATCTCCATTTTGGCTAGTGATTTATTTCTTGTGAGATTGTGAATGTAGTTTATTTTACATCAGTTAACTTTGAAGAAGGTTAAATACCAGTTTATTTACTTAATAACATCGAATTCTAAAAAAATCAATATAAAACAGTTTAGTTCGTATAGAATTTTTTGAGCTATAGCATATTAAGTGCTGCTGTACTAAGCTTAGTACAACTGAAAAATACTACTCAGAATATTTTTTTTGGTTTTTTTCTTTTACTGTACTGTAAATTTTAAATTTAAATTTAGTAATAAATATTGAATTTTAAAAATTGTTCTTGGTTTTCATTTGGGTGTTAATTGGTTAATCAGAGCTTTTGTTTAACAACATAACTTACAAAACTAGTAAACTTGCTGTATCATGAAAGTGAATTTCAGTATTAATACAGTAAATAAAATATGTGGCTACAACCTTAATTATTTAAATTTCTGTTCTAAGAGCACTAACACTAGCCTATTGTTGCAAGGCAAATACAAAGACATTAAAACTTCATATATGTCCCCAAAAATTTAAAAAATCTCCAGTCGAAGAACAGGTGGAACATTTTAAGTCTAGAAAATTTTTCAAATACATCAAGTTGAAATTTTTCAAGCTTGTTTAGATCAATGAAAACAAAAAAAAAAAAAACAAAAATCAATTGAAAATGCACTACAAAACACCAAAATAATTTAATTCTGTCATTACAAAGATTATCAATTATCCTTAAAGATAAAAAAGTTTATTCGAAGAATTATTGTAGCATTTTGGATCAGTTACATTTTAAAATTTGGGAAAAACGGGTTAGTTTACAACACAAAAAAAGCCCGCAATGGCACTGTTCAACAAACTTATGTACGGATTACTTAACCATTTATTTTACTTTCCTTATTTAACTTCGCCTGACCCCAAATTGTTCTTAAATCTCGAAAACATTCCTTATTGACACTCGTGTGATCTCTAATGGAGATGCAATACCAGCTGTAAAAAATTATTTTGAAGAATTTTAGTAATATTGTTTGAATCGTGTGATAAAATTGCTAAAAAAATTGTTATTCTAAGTGTGTTTAAATTTTAGTAGATAATATAAAAAAAAATAATTGTAATATTTAACTTTTGTTTCTTATTGTTAAGCTAAGAATTTAAAAGTAATTCTTGAATTTTTTTGTTTAGTTTTTAATTTTTAAATTTTTCTTTTAATAATCTAGACTTTCATTTTACTTTGTGTTTCAAATTATAAAATATATAATTTATTTTTTATTAATAAAATTATCGTATCGCGGTATTTATTGCGAAACTTCTCAGAAATGGCTGTATGTTGGGTCTGAGAATCGGTCATCATCTATTTTTCATACCCGTAATTGTCAAGGGTGATTCAAGGGACAATTTATTTTTAAGTACAGTACCGACTTCGAAAAGATTTTAAACCAGATAGATCTGCGTCTTTAAAACATATGGTTTAGGTTGTTTTTGTTTAAGAAGTAGGCAGGACAGGGATTATTTCTCCCTATCTCTAACTATCGAACTGAAGGTCAGAAAATGGCAGACAATCATTCATTAAAATTATAACATTGATACTGATTATCATTAGATGGTACCACATTCACGTCTGCTTAGCAAAACTTTCAATGCTCAGATCAATGTAGAATTTTGCACATACATTTGAACAAAAAATATTTCCTAGAAATAATGTTTATGGCAAACCAACGTTTGCCGGGTCGGGTAAGCCATTTATAAAACAAGACACTGTTTGTATGAGCTGCCATCTACTTTATATAAAATTTTATACAAAACTATTCTGTTTTATCTAAAGTTTATAATAAAATTAACACATTTTAGAAGTTCTTTTATTATCATTATTTATTCATTTAAATTTAAATTCATGACATACTGATACAATGTGACCACTTTATCATAAATATTGTTATTGTTATCATAAATATTGTTCATTTTGTTTTTATGAAATATTTAATATCTTCACGACATCACTGAAATAAACAACCAATTTTAAGTGAAACACAAACAAATAAACAAAAAAAAAAGAAAAAAAGCAAGTTAGTATTTTCTTGCAGACACACAATTTTATTTTTCTATTTGCAGTGTTTAACTTTGACGGATTTTTTTTTATTTTTTGTCATTAATGTTATTTTTCCTATGATTTCCTGTCACCCTTAGCATTTCTTTAGAGTTTTCCTGTTTTGATTTTATCATCTTATCTATCAGCATTGCTGATACTCTTGTATTCCATACAATCTTTGTGACGGCTGTCAGCATTAGTTGTCTGGTTATGATTCAACTTTTATCTCTTTGCTATCATAACGATAGTTTTAAGTGCCGACTTAACATTAAAATGCTGATTTTTTGATTACGAGTATAGTGCAAGTAAATTTTAGTTGTGTGTATGTATCATTTTATAGTTTTACTACATGTGAACTATACTTTGTTGTCGACTCATAAAAACAGGTAATAAAATCAGTTGACTGATTTTCATTAACTTTCTTTCTAAGTACAAAGGGCTAAGGCAGCAAACTGTTAAAGAAAAGTTTGAAAACCTGTTTTTATGTAGAATGTTAACGATTTTATGATTGTTTTATGAGCACCATTAAAAGACAAACAAACAATACCGTAAAATACGTATAGTGCCAAAGTCAGTTTATGGTCAAGCAATGAATGTTAAAGTCAGATGTCACAATTTCTTGCTTTAAATTGTTAAATAAGCGAGTGTATGTTTGTATGCACACAATTATGTTTAAAATATAGGAGCAAGCCGACTTAAAAATATATTTATTCAGATCAAATAAAAAACCATAATCTTAATTCATATCTGTAAGTACGTACATTGCGGCGTATTAATAAATTTGCAGAGGGCTTATTTTAAAGGAAATTTTCTCAGCTTTCTGTATCTGTCAAACTGTTAAAAACCTAAAACTATTATTATTTTGACATAAACCTCCAAAACCATTTTCTATAAATGAGGACAGATATAGCAAGCTGAGAAAATTTCCTTAAAAATAAGCCCTCGTCCAACTTTACAAGTCAACCATTCACCAATTGCAATGAATTGCAATGAATACTTCCAAAAAATAGCAATATTTTTGGATGACCTGAGCACCAAATTCTCTCTTAAAAAACCGGAAGTTCGATTTTGATTTTAGAACCAGATTTTAGATTACGATTTTGCTATACGCTTAGTAGGCAAAAAAATTTACCCACCCTATTTTATAGAAATTAATTGTTGACTAAGTCAGGGACAAAAATCGTGTATTTTAAAACACTCATACGCTATACTACCTAAGGAATAATAAATAATGGTAAGAACGTAGGTTTTAAAATAAGTCCGTGATATGCTGTATTTTCCACATCCTAATAAAAGAGAATGACTGCTTCTGTTAACAGGAAACTTCAAATTTCAACAAGCTCCGTCATTTAGTTTTTGGTAAATATTTGTACAGGAAACTGTCTTGCAAAATGGGAAAACGTGTATGCATAATTTCTGCTGAAAAACTTTTACTTATACTAAAGCTAAGCCTAATATGTATTAATGTATGTATTAATGAAACTGCTATTGATGTCAGTGGTAAAAAGGAACTTCTTGACTTTAATGGTGACTGAAAAAATTTCAGAAATCTCTACACTTTAAATAATTTCAAATGTTTGCTGTATAGTGTCAGAGTTGGGTTTATTGCATTAGATTTAATTTTCCACTAAATTTAGTGGTAGTGGAAAAAATAGTGCATTATCGCCTATAATATTTAGTGGTAGTGGAAATTTAGTGCATTACAAAAAACCATTTTAGTGGTAGTGGAAATTTAATGCATTAAAAAAAACAAATTTAGTGGTAGTGGAAATTTATTGCATTAAATAAAAAAAATTTAGTGGTAGTGGAAATTTATTGCATTAAATAAAAAAAATTAGTGGTAGTGGAAATTTATTGCATTAAAAAAAACAAATTTAGTGGTAGTGGAAATTTATTGCATTAAATAAAAAAAATTTAGTGGTAGTGGAAATTTAATGCATTAAAAAAAACAAATTTAGTGGTAGTGGAAATGTATTGCATTAAATAAAAAAAATTTAGTGGTAGTGGAAATTTATTGCATTAAAAAAAAACAAATTTAGTGGTAGTGGAAATTTATTGCATTAAAAAAAACAAATTTACTGGTAATGGAAATTTAGTGCATTAAATAAAATAAATTTAGTGGTAGTGGAAATTTAGTGCATTAAATAAAATAAATTTAGTGGTAGTGGAAATTTAGTGCATTGAATAAAACAAATTTAGTGGTAGTGCAAATTTAGTGCACTAAATGAATCGATTTTAGTGGTAATGGAAATTTAGTGCACTACTTCTGAATGATTAGCGGCTGGCAATATTAGCAGTCCGCGCCATTAAAATCTTACCTATGGTGAACTGAATAATATATTACATTTGAAAGTACTAAAATTCTTATTAAAACAATAACAACAATTACACTAGTTTACAAAATGAAATTTTTTTCATGTACATTTGATGAGATGTGATTTTTCTTATGTATTTTCTTCCGCTGAATTCAAAAATCAAGGTTAAAATTTTTTTTATGGATCAGTTTTTGAGATATGGTCCATTTCTCATTTTTTCGACCTTTTTTCACTTGACAAATTATATCTCGAGATAGATATGTCCTATTGGGTCGTTCTTGGTACCATATGGAAGGTATTAAGATGGCGAACAAACACGTATAACTGGATTTTTGATCTGTAAAGTGATTCAAAATATATTGATGAAAATTTGACACATTTTCAAAAAAATCATATTTTACAGTGCTTCTGTGCCGATGGAAAAGTACAAGTCGTCGAAAAAACATCTGGTTTCTCTTCATGTACGTCAAGATGATACTTCTACGCAAGAGCTAACACCTACCAGAAGAAAATCGACCGAAAAATGACAAAGGTATAAGATATTGAGTGAAACAATCCAAAATATTTTCCAGTCGTGATACTCATATTGAATGTATTTGGCCATTGTGGCGTATGATTAACGTATGTATTAAAATCGTTTATACCCAATAAATTGTAAAAAAAATAAAATATTCGAAAAATATGGGATTTGATTGTTTCACTCAATAGCTTATACCTTTGTCATTTTTCGGTCGATTTTCTTCTGGTTGGTGTTAGTTCTTGCGTAGAAGTATCATCTTCATGTACATGAAGAGAAACCAGATGTTTTTTCGACGACTTGTACTTTTCCATCGGCACAGAAGCACTGTAAAATATGATTTTTTTGAAAATGTGTCAAATTTTCATTAATATATTTTGAACCACTTTAGAGATCAAAAATCCAGTTATACGTGTTTGTTCGCCATCTTAATACCTTCCATATGGTACCAAGAACGACCCAATAGGACATATCTATCTCGAGATATAATTTGTCAAGTGAAAAAAGGTCGAAAAAATGAGAAATGGACCATATCTCAAAAACTGTACCATAAAAAAAATTTTAACCTTAATTTTTGAATTCAGCGGAAGAAAATACATAAGAAAAATCACATCTCATCAAATGTACATTTTTAGTGTAAACCAGTGTTATTTACTTTATACAGGCGGACTCAGTAAATTAAGAAAATAACATTCACAACAATTTATTTTGACATTGACTTAAGCTATGTATGCATATAATAATATTATATCCATATATGAAGGTATTGTAATGTTGTTTCTTTTAGAATAAAAGAAATGAATCAATTGCTGTTTGACAAATGATTGCTTTATTTAAAAATTGTTGAACTTATATACTACTTATGAGAATAATTTCATTAATCTAGAATTGAGTGATTTACACATAGTTACAAAAGATCACTCAATATCCAAACATTGTATCATATTTTCTATGTGTTTTTCTTTCCTTTATTTAAATTACGTTTGACACACTTTTGATAGAATTCTGGTAGTGTATATTTTGCAAACAAAGCATATTCTGCAATATCAGCAAAACAGTGCATTTCGTACATTGAACTGTTTCATATACAAGTGAGTAAGCGATCAATGACCGACCGTATTTTTACAAAGTATCTAATTTCTTTAAACAACATTTCTTTTTAAATTACTAAAACGTGGAGTAATTAAATTTGGTACTGACCTACTCAACAACAACGATTAATTTTATTTACATAGTTCGCATGTGTTTTAAAGTTTGTTTTCTTTTATTCTTTTGCTTTAGATTCTTTTTAAATATTGAAATGCAAATACAGTGGATACACTACACCCCCACTCTTTCAGCTAAAATTTTACAATCTTGTTCATTATCAAGATTTTAAAATTTTTATTTTATATTCATGGATATTATGAAAGTGATGTCTGTATGATACAATATTTGGAAATTTTTATCTTATCGTATACTTATATATATATATATATATATATATATAGTTACATATTTAAATTTATATAGTTATTAGTTACATATGCATATTAATTAAATTTTTTTTTTTTTTTTTTTTTTTGTTAAAGTAAAGTGCATATTCAAATTAAAATGTAATGTTTTTTAAAAAAAACTTTTTGTTTCTTTAATTTTTTTTTTTTTTTTTTTTTTTTTTTTTTTTTTTTTTTTTTTTTTTTTTTTTGTATATGCTTATGATACTAAAAATTACTTAAAATCTACTTATAACTTAATTTTTTTTTTTTTTGTTACTTATTATTTATATTATATTTCTTTAATAGATTTTTGTGTATCGTTTTTTCCCTATTATTGATTTTAATTTTCACATTTAAATTGTCTATTTCAATAACTTCATATGGACCATGGTATGGTGATTCATTCTTCTTTCTGTTTTCTTTTCTAACCAAAACCAAATCACCTATGCTAAGATCTATTTTACTAGCTTTGTTAAAAGATTCTAATCTTCTATTATTTTTTATTTTTTCTATTATCCTTCTAGCATTTTCTAGTGAAATTTTTAATCTTAATTTTAATTCATTAGCGTAATTATCTATATTGTATACCCTATCTTTATTCATTATTTCTTCTCCTGGTAAGGTTGGTAATTTTCCAAAAACTAGTTCGAAAGGTGAATACCCTGTGTCAAGATGAGGTGTTATATTGTATGCGAAAGAGTAATATGGTATCCATTCGCTCCAGTTATCATCATTTACGAAAGATAAGAAATATTCATTTAAGACCCTATGATTTCTTTCTATAGTGCCTAATGTTTCATGATGATATGGTGTTGATAGTCTTTGTTCAATCTGTAATAAAGTACATATTTCCTTCATTAGTTCATTTCCAAATTCAGTGCCTCTATCAGATTTTAGGATTTTGAATGTTCCATATTTCAGTATCAAATTTTCAACCAAACATTTCGCTATCGTTTTGGCTTCTTTATTTTCCATTGGTGCTGCTATTACGTGTTTACTTAGCTCACATTGCATTGTTATTATGTATCTATAATTATTAGATGGTCGTAAAGGACCTACTGTGTCGATAACTATTGTTTCAAAACTGTTATTTGGTGTATCTGTTACGCATAATGGTTCTTTTGTGTGCCTTATTTGTTTATTTCTTTGACAGAGATCACAGGTTAAAACGTATTCCTTTACCATCTTATACATATTTTTCCATATGTATTTTGTTTCAATTTTATCAGGGTTTTTCTTACTCCAAAATGTCCTCCGCATGGTGTGTTGTGATACAATTCAATTAATTCGTGTTGTCTTTTTCTATCTTTTATTCTTTGAGGATTGCTATACAATAATATTATGACGTCATTTTCTTTACTTTTATTAATTCTTTCTTTAAACTTTTCTATATTTATTCTTTTAAATATTTCGTCACCTTTTTCTAGTGCGAATTTATTACAATTTGTTCTGCCTAAAACAGAAAGTAGTTTCTCCAACATATTATCTAGATAATCGGGATTTTCGCTACATCTGATGCGCATTTCATTTAGAGCAGAATCTTTTTCAATTTTCATTTCCTTTCTTGATTTTTCCAATATAAACTTCATTTTAGTAGCTACTTTTATATCATTTATGGATGTACAATCCCATATTTTGAGTTGATCAGGCTCAATAGGATGTGTATTACCATTCGTGTTTTTCTCTTTTTCTATATTATTTTTCTGTTTCTCATTTTCAATTTTCTTTTTATTTTCCTCACTTTTTCTTTTATATTCCTCATTCTTATCTTTCATTCCTCTTGTTAACACCAGTGCTTTTTTGTTCTTTTCATCAATGTTCGGAGGTATCATTGCCTTTAGTATATCGGAATCTATTTTTATTCTTGAAAGTGCATCAGCATTTGTATTATTTTGTCCTTTCTTATACACAATCTCAAAATCGTAATCCGACAATTCGAGTCTAATTCTAGTTAGTTTTGAGCTAGGGTTCTTGTGGGAAAATAGTGCTACTAATGGTCGATGGTCTGTAACCACGATGAATTTTCTACCATAGAGATATGGGCGAAAAAATTGTATTCCCCAATATATTCCTAATAGCTCTTTTTCTATAACGGGTTTATTCTTTTCATGTTTATTCAAGGAACGACTTGCATACGATATTGGTCTGTCATTACCAATATCTCCTTGTGATAGTACAGCACCTAAAGCGTAGTCAGATGCGTCTGTTGTTACTATAAATGGTTTTTCGAAATCCGGATATTTCAAAATTGGCGGCGTTATCAATTTACTCTTTAAGGTATCAAAAGCCGTTTGACATTCTTCCGTCCATTCAAATTTTGCGTCCTTTTTTAATAGAGAATTCAGACATGCTGCTGTGTTTGCAAAATTTTTGATAAATCGTCTATAATAATTGCAAAACGCCACGAATCTTCTAACATCGTCAGAATTTTTCGGAATAGGATATTTAGTTATTGCATCGAATTTTGAAGGATCTGGCTTAATTCCGTCAGAAGTTATTAGATGCCCGAGATAAATCACTTCTGGTTTCAGAAAACAACATTTGTTCGGATTGAGTTTCAAATTGTATCTATCCAATCTGTCAAGAACTTTCATTAGATTCGAATTATGATGCTTTAAACTACATCCAAAAACTATGATATCATCCACATAAAGGAAAGCTTCAGATTCCAACCCAGATAAGGCTATGGTTAGCATGCGCTGAAAACTGTTCGATGATATCTTAAGACCAAATGGTAATCTAGTGTATTGATAATGACCATTAGGTGTGGAAAATGCTGTATAGGGTCGTGACTTATGATCAAGCTCAATTTGGTGAAAAGAACTTGTCATATCTAATGTGGAAAAATATTTAGCTCTACCCAACTTGTCCAAAACATCATCCAAACGTGTTAGTGGAAACTTGTCATTAACAATTTTGTCATTGAGCTTTCTGAAATCGACAACCAATCTCCATTTCTTCAAATCGGTTTGTCCCTTTTTTGGAACTAACAATAGTGGTGCGTTATACGGACTAATAGAAGGTTCTATCACATCATTTTTTAAAAGTTCTTGTACTTGAGAATTTATTTCTTCTGCATGTGTATGTGGTAAACGATAATTTTTTATATATACTGGGTTTTTGTCATTTAAATTTATTTTCTGTTTATAGAAGTTATTTGTTGTCAGGTCTTCGTTATCCATATGAAATGTTGATTGATATCTCTTCAATATTGAAATAAGTTCTTGCTTGATTTCACTATCCAAATCATCTAGATCAAAGCACTGCAATAATCTGTTGAACCGTTCTTCCGTATATTTCTTGTTATGTTTGTCAGTACCAACCGAACATATTTCGTAATTTTTTAAAGGAATGGTGTCTATCTTCATATTTTCTATGAGTATTTCTTCGTTTGTGACATTCAGTAACTTTATGTGTTGGTTTCCTTTCCTGGGAATTATAGCATTTGCTAAAAAGACGCCTTTAATTAGTTCTCGATTTAAAACTACTACATCCTCTTTTAATTCTATGTTGCATGGTAAAATTACTTCACTTCTTTTAGGTAATATTATTTGATTAATTTTGAAAGTACTATCATGTATAGGAATTGTGATATTCTCGCCGTTCAAATCAAATGTTAGGACATATGTATCATAATTGATGTTGCATTTATATTTTGATAGGAAATCTCTTCCCAGAATTCCGTCGGTGCCAATGGGGATATTGTTTGCAATCAGTTGCACATCGTGTTCAATTATTGTATCGTTAAAAAGTATTTTGATATTAGTGGAACCTAAGGATTTAATTATTTCTTTTGAAATTCCTGTTAGATTGCAATAATTATCGGGATTTTCCTCATATCTATATAAAAATTGTTCTTTACACAGTGAAATATCTGCCCCTGTATCTATCAAAAATGTAAGTGGATTATCCACATCTAAAATATTTAATCTTACATAGTTTTTAAGGTTAGATGATATGCTAAATATTGCTTTATTATTTATTAAATTATCTCCGAAGATGTAGGTCTTATGATCTCCGGAGTCTGTGAGTTTCCCTGGTTTTGTACTTGGTTAACATTTCGACTTCTATTATTATACCCATTGTTTCTAGTATTGCTGGTGTTTCTATTATTGATTCCTCTATAGTTGTTATTATTGCTGTTAACGATAGTGTTATTTCTGTTGTAATTATTGCTGTTATACCCTGTATTGTTGTATTGTCTATTTCTTCTGTTATTGTTTCTGTTGTTGTTATTGTAGCTATTATTATTTCTATAATTGTTGTCACTGTGATTTCGACCATTATTATTGTTAATATTGGCATTATTATTATTGTTCCTGAATTTCATATTATTTTTATTATACTGATTTGGTTGAGAGTTTTGGTATAAAATGCTTTTTGGTTTTATACGTGATGTGTATTTCTCAGCTATTTGTAGTGCCTCGGAAAAAGTTTTTACCTGGCTGGCATCTATAGTGGATATTAATTGTTGGTCTTGCAAACCATTAACAAAAGTATTGAAGGCTATTTTGTTATTAGTATTAACTATTGGAATTCTATTTGCTTCACCTTCTTCACCTATTTGTATTTCGTTTAGTTCGGAAACTAGATTTTCAATTTTTGTGGCAAAGCCATTTAGATTGTTGTTTCTTTGAACCAAACTCGTGAGTTCATTCAAAATTGTGTTTGAACTCTTTAGGGGTTTGTATGCACTCTTTAGCGCTGTTATTAATTCTGCAACAGATGTAGGTGTGGTTTGTTGTTTTACCCTGTTTTGGACTTTTAAATCCAATCTTGTTTTAAATACGAAATTAAAGAAAAAGTTTTTCTTTTCTGTTGCTACTGATTGTTCTATCAATTCTAAATTTGATATGAAATTTTGTAGTTCCTCCCTTTTACCTGAATATATAGGTATTAGTTTTGCGATTGCAGCTAATTCGTTTGTATCCATGTTTAATTCTATAGATCCTTGCCGTTTTTCTGAAACAATCTTTCTTTTACTGTGTTGTTCTAACAATTCTAGAGATTCTATTTTTAATTTTTCAAATTTTTTTAATGCCTCTTGTTTACGGTTACCTTCTATGTTCGTATCAACTAAGATCTTCTCTAACTTTAGTTGTAAGTTTTCTATTTCTTCAAATTTTAATTTAATAGTTTCCTGAGAGTATGGGCGACTTAAAGATTTTTATGCATTAACTATCAAGGTTTCTAAAGACTGAATCACTGTTTCCATTGGTAGCATATTAAATCGAAAATTTCTTTCTCATTTATTATATTTATTATATTTAATATATATCCATATTATTCAATCAATGGTTTACATATTTTATGTACATCTAGCATAATTAAATAAATACATATATATATATATATATATATTTTTTTTTTTTTTTTTTTTGTTTGTTTTATTTAAATATTGAAAATATATTCTTTAATTTTGATAAGTTTCTATTTTGGTTTTCAAAAAAAATTTTTATATTGTTCAAAGTTTCAGTTATAGTGTTTTTTATTGTTATTTTTATCCATAGATAAAATCCGTATGCAAGAAATAAAAAAGCAGCTATGAATATTACAATGTTCCTATTCATTTTTTTATCTTATTATATATATATATATTTTTTTTTTGATTGCTTTGTTTTTTTTTTCTCTTTCTTGTTTTATTTAAAATTTTTAAATGTATGGTTTCTCTTTCTGATGGATGCCTTTCTTGAGTAGCTCCGCCCAACGTCCTTCTGCCAATTCTATTTCCTTCAGAATTTCCTCCAACGGCTGTTCCATATGTCTTCTGAAAAGGATTTTTTTTTTTCAAAGGAATAGACTGAGCATAAGCTATGTATGTCTTTTTCCTTTTTTTTTTTTTGGTCTTTTTACTCTTAGACTAAGCAATCAAACAAGCAGTATTTGCTATAATTTGATATTTGCTATATGTCTTAGAGTGGCAGGATTGCCATGTAATGTTGTTTCTTTTAGAATAAAAGAAATGAATCAATTGCTGTTTGACAAATGATTGCTTTATTTAAAAATTGTTGAACTTATATACTACTTATGAGAATAATTTCATTAATCTAGAATTGAGTGATTTACACATAGTTACAAAAGATCACTCAATATCCAAACATTGTATCATATTTTCTATGTGTTTTTCTTTCCTTTATTTAAATTACGTTTGACACACTTTTGATAGAATTCTGGTAGTGTATATTTTGCAAACAAAGCATATTCTGCAATATCAGCAAAACAGTGCATTTCGTACATTGAACTGTTTCATATACAAGTGAGTAAGCGATCAATGACCGACCGTATTTTTACAAAGTATCTAATTTCTTTAAACAACATTTCTTTTTAAATTACTAAAACGTGGAGTAATTAAATTTGGTACTGACCTACTCAACAACAACGATTAATTTTATTTACATAGTTCGCATGTGTTTTAAAGTTTGTTTTCTTTTATTCTTTTGCTTTAGATTCTTTTTAAATATTGAAATGCAAATACAGTGGATACACTACAGTATATTAAAACGATAGTGGAACTGAGGTAGTGAAACTAAATTTCCATTCCACTATAGTGCCAATGGAGTTATATTCCATTACCACTAATTATTCAAAATTAGTGCACTAAATTTCAACTACCACTAAAGTCGATATATTTAATGCAATAAATTTCCATTGCCACTAAAATTTTTATATTTAGTGCAATAAATTTCCACTACCACTAAATTTATTTTATTTAATGCACTAAATTTCCACTACCACTAAATTTGTTTTTTTTAATGCAATAAATTTCCACTACCACTAATTTTTTTTATTTAATGCAATAAATTTCCACTACCACTAAATTTTTTTTATTTAATGCAATAAATTTCCACTACCACTAAATTTGTTTTTTTTAATGCATTAAATTTCCACTACCACTAAATTTTTTTTATTTAATGCAATAAATTTCCACTACCACTAAATTTATTTTATTTAATGCACTAAATTTCCACTACCACTAAATTTGTTTTTTTTTAATGCAATAAATTTCCACTACCACTAAAATGGTTTAATTTAGTGGTTAACTATTTCTATCTGCATTTAGTGGTGGCTGCAATATTGCTGCATTAATACTAAGTGGTTTAGTGGTAGTGGAAACGATAATGCATTATAAATTCAATGCAATAAACCCAACTCTGTATAGTGTTAATTGCTGTTGTTTGAAATTAAGAAATATTCTGATAGGCATCTTACTTTGTCAAGTGGATTTATTTTTGGTTTAGAACTTGGCCCAATATAGGCAATGTTTGCTCAAAATCGCTTGTACAATATATAGGTAAAGATCATTAGCTCAGTTCTTTTGATTTGTTCACATTTTTATATTTTTCTTTTTTTATACCCAAACGGCCCAGATAAAAATAAATTTTCACACAAAATTTTGATGATTTTGAGAAATATTCATTGTTTAAGGGATAAAAGTGTTGCCCAAAATATTTTACGTTGAAAAATAAATTAATCTTTAACTATCAAATCTGACCCTGCACTTATTTACTCACCTTCGTATGTTAAAGTTTTATTTAATGAGAATTTTTATTTATTTTTATTAAATGTCAGTCATTAAATTTCGGCTACAAATAAAAACCAAAACTGTTATAAAATAAAAAATTGTTTCCTTAATTGAAATCAATACCAATTAAATGTCTGCCATGAAATATAGTCAAAATGAGAAGAATAGTATCCATTATTCTATTTAACTATTTTTATAATTGCTCATTTTGGTGTTTGTTATAAAAATACAGTCGGACATGATTATTACATTTCAAAAAAGTTGTTTAGTACCATCGATTTGGCAAATAAACGTAAATATTTTTATAATATTCAAAATAGTTTGCTAAAATCATTCAAAATTATATTGAAACTCCATACATAATTGGCCATAAAAACCCTGTTTTAGGGTTACAACCAAGCTTCTAACAACACCCATATAGTGTGTGTTAATTTCTAACCATGAGTTTAAAGTCGACTCCAAACCACACATTTAAAAAGTTTGTTCATGGCAATACGAGATTTTGCCAGAATACTGCTGAGAGATACTCGTCGAAAGAAATATTTAATGGAATTCACGACCTTAATAATTATTATTACATCTTCAAACGCAAAAGCAACACATAATTTAAGAAATCTTTATCTCTCTACAGTTTTTTAAGAAAATCAGTCTAATAAAGTATGTTCAGTATATTCACTAGAAAGTTATTTTACTTAAAATGTGGGGAATGTAGCAAACAAAATTGTGCTGTCATTACTCCTTCGTTAAAACCGTAGTCAACTGTACAAACATTGTAAGGACAAAAAAATATAAAGCTTTCTGACTATTTACAAAAATATAATTTTTACGTAATATTGTGTTACGAAAAGTAAAAAGAAAGATATATAAAAAGAAACTGGTTGTGCTTTTTACTAAAAAGAAAAATTAAAAAAATTTTCCATAAATTGCTACAATAATAGTCGGCTAAATAATACCTTTAGGTTTTCTAAACACTTTATTTTTAGCTTTTTATTAAATAAAAAGTTTTTTTTTATTTAATGTTGTACAAGATTAAACGGCATTTATATATATATATATATATATATATATATATATATATATATATATATGTATATTTTTTTCTAATTAACTGATTCTTTTCTTTACTTTTTGTAAAAACGCTGTACTGAACCTTGTTTTGTAAAATTTCTGAGAGAACAAAACATTAGTCTTCTGCTAACACTTGTTTTCTTAAAATAAATTTCTGCATGAAGGTGAGGAAAGAATAGTTAAATATATATTTATACAAACTTATGGCCGTATTCATAAAAACTATTTTAGGTTTATTGAGGGTTTATTTGACAAGTATTGCATAGAAATTTGTCAAATAAGTCCTCAATAAACCTAAAATAGTTTTTATGAATACGGGCACTAATATACAATAATTTTCCTTTGCTTCACAGCGATGAACGATCTGAGCTGTTGTGTATCGAATATCAGAAATCTATCTACTCCACCTTTTGTCCCTTAAATAACACTCGTACGTAGTTAATTTGTTAATGATACACAAAAAGTGTCTCACATTTACGTCACTATAGGTTTAAAATAGAAGATGCTTAAAATATTACAAAATATTACAAAAATTTACAACGATTTGTGTCATAGTTAGGATAAAAGGCTATCGTTCATATAAGTCTAGAGGAGTAATTCAAACGATTGTTTTGGTCTTCACCCAATTGTAGTGAAACCTTTTTACAGCGCCCCATATATTTTAATATTAATTTTCAAATAATTCCTTTTAAAAAAATTCTGCTTAATATTTTAATAATTTATATAATTGCAATGAAAAACTAAATGCACCAAGTTTTGGTAATTAAAAAATTTTCATTATTCAGCAATACGTTTGAAGGAATAAAAAAACAACGACAAAACGAAAAAATATTTTTTCCATTTTGTGTAACTGTTTTATGGTTTTTCTGTTTGTTTTTTATTTTGTTTTCATAAATGATTGTAAATGTTTTCACTTATTGAGTAATTTGGTTTTTTGCTTGCTGAAAAATTTATTACTCTGGGAGCATGTCAGTTTGTGACAGCAAAAAAAAATATATGAATTCTGTAAATTAAACAAAGACTAATTAATAATTTTAATTTACTGAAATTCAGTTTTTATCCTTTTAAACCATATTTGGTCCAAATAAATTAATGGAAGAGACTATAAAATTTAAAATATAATTACCGCAATAAATATTTGAGAGTATTTCTAAAAATTGTTTTGAATTTTATAAAATTTCGTTTAAAATTGAAAACCGTAATTTTCTACTGGTTTTCAGGAGATATGAACTGTAATTATAGTCATAAACCTCGTTTTAAAATTGTCGGGTATTTCGAAGAAATTTCATTTTTGTTTGTTGTTTAAAGTTTTTTTTTATAATAAAAATTCATACAAAATTTGTAACTAAACTAATGTAGAATTAACAGATTTTATAAAAATATTTGTTTATTTTTTTACAATTTAAAAACATATTTACACTTTTTTGTTTAATGTTATACTACTTTTATTACAAAAGCACTCAAGCGTATAAATTACACTTAATACTCGTATTAAATATTTCTCATACGCACAAGTAAAAATACGTACTTTGACTGTAAATGAAATATGCTTCTATGTATTAAGGTGTACATTTTTATATACCTTTTTTTTCTTTTTCGTGAAATATTGAAGTGGAACACAAGGTACTTGTAAAGGTTTCCATTTATTCTCTTCTAGAGTATTCTGTCTGTCTATTCATTTCTGTATGCTAGCGCAATGAAACTAAATTGTTTTTTGACTAAATTTAGCAGCAAGACAAATTAAAATTATACTATACTTATATATAATGAAAAATCAAATATTTTCGTATTTATTAGCTCCTCTGTAATCTCATTTCAATAAAAAACAAATTATAAAAAAATTGGTAAGAAGGTAGTTTGGATTGGTATAATTTGGTTCATATATTTTAAATATAGTCGTTCAATGAAAATAAGTTGAAGAATAAATTTTAATAAAAAATTTTATATACTGCATGGAAGAAAGCTTTGAAAACACAATGAAAAATGTTTTTAAAATTTTATGCCTTTTTCTCGTAGTTATCTGATAAATGTTGTCGCTCAAAATAATGTTTTACAATAAAAAATTTGATTAATGTTGTCTTTTAACACGATGATAAACCGTCTTAAAAGACAAAAATCATTTAAATTTAGAGTTAGTTTTTTTTTTATTTTCTTAAAATTTATTATAATTTGTATTAAAAGCTGTGTCAGATTTGCTGACTTTTAAGTGACATTTTAAACTACTTAAGATAAATTATTTTTTTAAAACTTCAATGAATTATCTACATAACAGAAATGAATTATCTGCATCTGCATCTGACTGAAAGCAGTACCGTCACGCTCTACTTTGTATTGAAATTTGAAATGATAGATAGAGATAGATTTTTGTTTCTTGTTAAACCCTTTACGTACGAGCCAAATTGTTGTCAAGACCCATTGTTTACACTTTACCCTTGACTGAAATAGCACCATCTGTCGTTGGATGTTGATTGTGGTGAGGGCTTCGCTATGAACTTATTGATCACCATTCCCGGTAATCTGATGCCACTTTCTATAGTCACTACAATAACATTATCTCTTTTCATTGCTACAACACACCGTGAAACAGGAATAAGTAGATGAACACACCTTTCCGTTTACCGTTTGAATAACTGACTCAATTACAGTTCGTGTTTATATTCGAAAATACTATCTTAATAGTTTGTGGACACGGAACATTTTCATAATAATCTTTCTTTAACGTATGAAATTTAATAGCCTAAGATCCTAATACTGGCATTCTTATGAGAATCAACATCCCTTAAGGAATATGTTCAAACACTAGCAGAACTGAACTAGTTTTCGCCCAGGTATTAAAAGGCTCGGAGAGGTCTCTTTCTACCTTGACGGAGCTGCGGGAATTACTCGACGTCATTATACACAGTCTTATCAATTTTGCAGGAATACCGAGCTCAGACATTGCTGCATATACGCGATCCCCTATCGGGCTATCGAACGCCGATAGTCGACAAAGAGGTGGTGTGTGTCGATTTGACTTTCATGGGTCTTCTCCAGAATTTGGCGCAGTGTGAATATCTGGTCAATGGTGGACTTACCAGGTCTGAAGCCGCACTGATAAGGTCCAATCAGTGAGATGGCGAAGAGCTTCAGTCGTTCACACAATACGCTCGTAAGAACCTTATATGCGATAGGGAGAAGGCTTATACCCCTGTAGTTGGTGCATATTGTGGGGTCTCCCTTTTTCAGGATGGGAGAGAGGGCACTAAGATTCCAATTATGGGGCATACTTTCCTCCAGCCATACTCTGTAAATGAGCTGGTGCATGCACATAACCAACTCATCGCGTCCATACTTGAAGAGTTCAGCTGGCAAACCATCAGGTCCAGCTGCTTTGTTGTTCTTCAGTCGCATTATGGCAACCTTGACCTTTTCATGGCTGGGGGACGGGATCACAACTTCATCATTGATTGGGTTCGGCACAGCATCTCTAGCAGCGGAATTTGTATCATCGTCGCTTTGCAGTAGATTACAGAAATGCTGTCTCCATTATCTCAGTGCACTATGTGCATCTGTAACCCGATTACCATGTTCGTCTCTGCAGGAGGTTGCTCCGGGTTTAAAACCAGTAGTAAGACGCCTTATCTTCTTATAAAAATTTCGAGCATCATTTCTACTCCTGCACATCTCGATTTCCTCACGATCACGCCTTTCTTGCTCTCTTGTCTTCTTTCTGAATAGGCGTTTCTCTTCCCTCCTCTTCTCACTGTACACCTCCACAGTTGCTCTTGTAGTGGTGGACTACAATGTTCGTCTATTGGCAGCGTTCTTTGCTGCAGTGGCCTCACGGCACTCCTCATCGTACCATTTGTTTCTGCGGGGAGGACGCTCAAAACCAAGAACCGTTTCGGCAGCGCTGCGCAGAGAGTGAGAGATGTGAGACCACTGTCCACCAATACTTTCGAGAGAGGATGGGATACAATGGAGCTCGTTAGAAAGACGATCGTAAAATTACCAATTTTAATCAGTAATGGTTTATGTGCTGTGGCCAGCAAATTTATAATATTATACATTTTCGAATTAAATTCGAATATTTTAATGGATCTTTATTATACTTATTGTATGAAATTTAATAGCCTAAGATCCTAATAAAGAGTAAATTGTAATTCAGTTACTTAGAATATGGTAACAATTACGTTGAAAAATATGTTGATTTTGAATAAATTTAACCAATTAGTTGAATTTAAAAAATTTTCAGTTCAAAAGGAAAAATATTGGTGAGAATAACATTCAAAAATATAATTCACATGATCTATTTCCAATAGATTGTGCTTTAAATAGAAATATAAAAATATAAATATGTATAACACAAAGAACTCTGATGAGACCTTTCGTAGCTGGGTCGAAAACTAGTTCAGTTCTGCTAGTGTTTTAACATATTCCTTAACGGATGTTGATTCTCATAAAAATACCAGTATTAGGATCTTAGGCCATTAAATTTTATACAATAAGTATAATAAAGATCCATTAAAATATTCTAATTTAATTCGAAAATGTATAATAATTAATCTTTCTTTAAACGAAGAATAACTCATTATTATAGTATCGGGATGATAAAAGCATCAGAGTGGAAAAAAAAACTTATTGATATAGAGAAAGGATAATTCCACAATACGATTTTAGAGCAAAGTATGAGTTAAATAGCTGAAGACAACTGCAATTGCAGTTACGATATAACTAAAGTGTTTAATGATGAATTAAAAATTAAGTAATCAGAATTATAACAAATTTTAGAATTCAGAATTCTTTTATAAAAGCTGCTTATAATTAAAGTAAAAAAAATTATAAATTGTTGTCCTCTATTTGTAACTTAAATAACCCCTTCTGGGCATTTTTGTGTATTTTGTGTCCTTGGATTCTTAAACTGAGTTACTCTAAAAATATTCAATATAATATTCAAAAACGTGTTTGTTATCAATGCCTTTAACAAAATTCTTTCAAAAATCTGAGCTTTTGTTTTTAATATTGTTTAGCAAGTATTCATGCCTTTATGTTTAAAACTATTTCTAAGCATCTTCATACCGACTCATCTGCATGTGCGTAAATAAATTATATATATGAACACTATATGCTGTCTTTTTCAATGTTTGCATAGAGAAATTTTTATATATTTTTATCCTTGAAATTCTAAATGCACACTTTAATACCAGTGACAAACTTAAAAAAAGGAAAAAAAATAATTACTTTCTGTACAAAATCATGTTAAGCATAATATATTTATGCATGCCATTGTGGATGCGGGTGAGTAACTTTTCTTTCTTTCCCTTTTATGCGTTAATAAATACTTTGCTGAAATACTTCACATAGCATGAACATATTTAAACAAAATGACGTGAAGAGTTTCTACTTGAAAAAAGTTTTAAGTTGCATGAGAGTATAAGTATAAAAAATGTAGACAAAAAGTTTGCGGCTTATAAAGTATTTTTGTAAAAAAATTAAACAAACATTTTTCTTTTAATAGTAAAAAAACTATCTTTAAATTATCGACCGTATTCTTAAAAAATAAAACAGTTTTATTAATTGCTTATTTGACAATTACTTCATAGAAATAAGCACTCTATAAACCAATTTTATTTTTTATATTTATAAATTTTGTTTTTAATATTTCGGAAACACCAATTAAGTATATTACATTTTAATCTGTATTACAATACCTAATTGGTAAATAATTTTTAGTATATTGGGCATTGTCAATTCTATGAACTCAACTAAAAAGTTTAATACAAAGTACGACGATATTTTTCAAATCGAATTAATTGGATTTTTAATAAAAATGTTTTGCATTAGTGATACATGAGAGGAATTATATATAAGGATATTCAAGAACACAATAATGCCAAATGTGGAAAAAAACGCTGCACTAAAATTTCTCTCTCTGTACGATAATGGCCTGAAGTAGACGTAGTAACTCTATATGAGTTATTGGTGTTAGACTAATAATACTGGTCGACAAGTAAAATGTCACAAGAACGAAAGCTATAATGTAAAGGATTTAATGTAGTAACTAAGTTGGCACTTTTTTTCTATAGTGTGTAGATTTTTTGTAATGGGCGTGGCGTATTTTGGTACCTTAACAGTCTAACCGAACTCTTATAATACATAAAAGGTTGATAACGACTTATCGGATTTGATATAAAAAAAAAAGATATTTTACTTCCTTTTTATTTTTGAAAGCATAGCAAAAATTTAGTTTTTATTTTGAAATTAAAAATAAAATACTATCACCATAAAAGAAAAAGCTGTTGGCTACTTTTTATATTGACCATCGTGTATATTCGCTAATTATTTAATATGTTCTGATTATAGTTGGATCGCTCTCAGCATAAAATTTGACGCAAATATCACATATAATCTATATCACCTCTACTTCACTAAAGGTAGAATTAGCCGAACGTTGATGTAACGTAACGTAACGTACGTTGGTTTCTAGCATATGAAAACAATGCAAATGATTATCCAAAATAAATGTCACGTTGACGGGACGGAAGAATCTGTATAAAATAGAATTTCTCAACGTTTTTACGTGACATTTGTATAACAGTGATGGGACTATTGTATGTTAAATGGAAATGTGGCCCAAATGCCCTTTTTGGTACCATCATGCTTACTTGCAAATCATTTTCTTTTTTATGTGTACAAAAAGACTTTTTAATTTTTGAAGTCTTTAGATACATATTATGATATTTATGTGAATAATTTAAATTTTTATGTGAATATAAAGTTTGTTTTTAATTTTTTTTTTATTTAAAAGTCCCACGTTTTACTTAACATATCTTCGACAGACGAATTATATACATTTGGTATGTATTCGATTATCTAAAAAGAAGCATATGGGATTCATGATTGATTTACGTGCTAGCTAGTTACCGAGATAATTACAATTTTTTTTTTAAAGTTCTACTTAAGAATTAACTTTTTTCGTTTCCGGTCCACAATGGACCAATGGATCCGATTCAATAAATAATGACTTTAAACCAAAAATTGAATATTCAGTAGAAGTACAAGAAAAAATTTTTAAGAAGCATAAAATATAAGAAGTAATTATAATATGCTCTTATTTTGGTACTTCTGGTACCTTTTTGAACTTTATGTTAATTTAACAATATTCATCACTGCTCTAAACAGCTGGCTTCATATTGCCATTTAAAAATTAAAATTTTTTATTTGTGCTGTGTTTTGTGAAAAATAAGTAAAAAATATAATAAACTACATAATCAATATTAATAAAATAAAAAATTATTATATTTTGTTTTCAGTGGACGACGAAAAATTAATATTACTGGTACAGGCAAATGAATGCCTTTATAATTTTTTGGTTTGTTTTGTTTTTATTTACAATTTCTGTTGACATATGACACGTTTGTATAATTGCACATACGTACGTACGTTAACGTACGTACCGTTTTTACGGCATCAACGTTTGGCTAACCAGGCCTTAAGTTACAAAATCCGAGGTGATACATTATTCCCTTTTGTTATGCTACTTTGGAATATGAAAAGATATTCAAACATCATACTAAATTTCTCATACATACATACATAATTGGCCTTTACAAACCTGTGTCAGGATTACGGCCTAGAAATATTTTTTTCATATTGCTTTTTTTGAAGATGTCAGAGCATGGAGTCGAACCCAGGGCCCATGTCTTAGTAAGCCAACACACTAACGACTAGACCACGGCGACTACTACTAAATTTCTCATATACTAAAATTATCACGAGTGAAGTGAGTGATCCGTTTGTTAGAGTAATATCACAGACAAGACGGTCTGGTTGGAATCAAGCCCAAAAACCCCACCAAACACCAGAAGTCTCTCACTCTACCCAATAGAGTACTGAAGCACCCATCATACGAGTACTAAAATATTCAGCTACCTAAATTTTAACTTCAAAATCACAGGTTTTAATTATTAGACTCCATTAAAGTAAACAAGTGCCTGTTTTAATTGCTTACACTCCATTTATTTTTAAGTGAATGCAAATATGTCGAGTAAAAGAAAAATTAAACTAAAAATTTAATTTCGTAATTATGGTTTTTAAAATTTAAAGATCTTTTTTCTTTTTTATTTTAGTGCCATTAATTAAGAGTCAGAAAGCTTTAAATCACAATAAAAATTATTATTTCTGCTTATTATTTTGATTCAAAAGGAGAGTAGCATACCTTTCCTAAAATATCTGCTTTTGAGTCTTAGTCTTCTTTTCTTGAAGAATATTCTAACGGATAATCTTTATGTGTTTTCATTTAAATAATTTTTTTTCATAGAGTATATCAAAGAGAATTGTTTTCTCAGTTGTTTTGGTTGTATTTGTTAAAAGGAAATTAAAAAAGTCATTTCCTTAAAGCGAATAAAACTTTTAACAACCTTGAGCAGTTTTCATAATGATAAGCATTTATCAAGTGCAAATAGGAAGCAAAATGAATTAACGAAAAGAAATACTATAAAAAACTATATAAAAGAAAAAAAAACAAATTCAGTGCAATTCTTTCATAAAAAATGATGCACAAACAAGTGCAAGTACAGAATGTCACTGAAGAAAGAACATAAATAGTTTACAATGATGTATAATGTCATGGTATATTTAACCATTATATATTAAAAACCCAGCTTCAGTAAAATTATATATCAGTATATACATTTCAGATATTTTATATGATAAAACTGGTACATATTAAAGGAAAATACTGCATAACAATATAGTCTACTGCTCAAATTAGTTCTTCAATTAAAAAAAAAATAAAATAAAAAGAGTTAATTTTAAAATTTCTTAAATTAAATATTAAAACAAAAATCGTCCTCCTTTGAATTAAATACATTTTCGTTATAAAAAGTTTCCATTTTAGGTAAAGTTTTGATCATTGTTCTTGGCTTGAGGTTAAATTAGAGAATTTTGATTTTGTCAGAAAATCCTTAATTTGATAAGACCTAAATTCATTTAAAAGAGTTTGAATTGAAAATTAAAATAAAAAAAAAATAATTTAAAGGTTAAAAAGTACTGAAATGAAATGAACAATATTTTGTTTAATATATGTATATAGAAACTGGTAAATATTTACTAATATGATTGCAGCTTTAGCATTAACAAGTTGTAGGATTCGTAAAGGACTCCTTAAGAATTTTTTGGCATACGTAATATGTTCGTCTACCACAACTCGGCTCTCGTCACATATGACGTTGAGTTTTCCTGCAAAGATGATAAAACGTAGTAGAAGAATTGTAACTGGCGTTAATTTATCGCATTTTGCTTAATAGATTTAGCTTAGTCATATGCAAGATTTTTATTACGTTAAAATATTGTTGAGTTGAATTTCGCTTGCATATAATTTTAATTGGATGTTAACTTCCCATGACTAATAAATTAAGTTATTGTCAACAAGAATGCCTAATTTCTCAAGTGACAGAAGTTTATGAAAAAGATTTTATACGAAGTGCTAAAAAATGGTATTGGCTTAATGTATTGTAGTAACGCCAAGGTTGGTAGCAGTTTCAGAAGTAGCTTTAGTAAACTACTTCTGAACTTGGAAGATGTTATGTTTGCAATACAAGAAACAAAAGCAACGCAAGATTAAAAAATCATGAATGACAACTTTTTCTAATAAACAGTCTGTTCAAATAACAACATTTATTTAATACGTATATAAAAACGTGCTAATTAAGGAAATATAGTATATTGAATTTATTTTTACTTTGATTTTACATACGTATTAACATACATACATAATTGGCCATTACAACCTAGCTTCTCCCAGCACCCATGCTTAAAGTCGAAACCGAACGACAGATTTAAGAAACTGTTTTCATGGTAATCAGTTACTCTCAGAGTTTTTGCCAGAAGATTGCTAAGAGGTAGTCACCGAAATAAATGTTAAAAAAAATTTTTTTTTAGATGTCCGAGCTGGGACTTGAAACCAGGGGGCTAATTCTGGCAGTCGTGATCGAAATTACATTCGAATAGAGAATAATTTCGACAACGAACAATTTTCTAATTCTGTTATTCGATACGATATGAATCGAATTTTTGTTTAGTGTTGTAAAACATGCAAGAAAAGTCATTTTACAATACTGACAAAAATTCAACAAATAGTAAACAAAAAACATATGTATGTACATATATACATACATACATACATATGTAAAAAAATTAAAAAAGGAAAAAAAAATTTAAATCAAATTAAAAAAAATAAAGCAAGTTTACAATGAATCCATCATGATTTTTCTACTCATCATCTTCCGATACTGATGAGAATTTAAATATGAATCTTGTTCGGCAAAAATGCGGAGTACCAGTGATCCCTTAAGTCTGCCAAGCAATGCGTAAACCTTGATATAAGCATTTTGAATATGTGTTATGTATCTCCAAAGTTCCTCATTACGAGAATGTATATCAAACACCATAAGAAATAATAAATTAAACAGAGTATGACGCTGAAACCAACACAACAAATATTGGAAAAAAAATCCGCGAAAATAATAAAATAAGTTTATGTAGGAACTAAAAATTGATTTAAATTCATATTTTTTATTTAAATTCGTATTGGTGGACTAGAAGCATTCAATTTTAACGCTATTTGTTCCCAAAGATGGTAAAGTCTTGCCTTTCCTTGCTAAGTATTCGGCAATATGTTCTTTGCCAAGTCCTTAAGTTATGCCATGAAATTTCCTAGAATTTCTTTATGCATAATTTATTTTTGACCTGAAATGTATTTTATAATTTGAAGAAATTAAAAAAAAAAATTAACTTACATGTTTATTTTTTGTCTATAATTATGTGTGTATATAGAAAAACGTTAATTCGAATGGCGTTTTGTTTGCGAGTAAAAACTCGCAAGACTGCATTCGAACAACATTCGTTATCGAATGGCATCATTAGAAATTTCGATACATGTTATTCGATAACGACTCATAGAATCCGAAAAGTAAAAAAACTCGTACATACGAGTTAGAATTAGATCGTAATAGACTGACAGAATTAGCCCCCAGAGCTCTTGTTAAGTAAGCCAATATACTAAGCACTAGACTATGGAGACTTTGATTTTGCTTTGTTAAATACAAATTATGTAAAAGTACACTTGTACCTTTTTAGTCTTTCAAGGTCGTCAATCAGAAAAGACCTTTTTAAACAGCTAAGAGACAGAAAAAAAATTTAATTTAAAGCACAGATATGTATTACGAAGGATACAAAATTATTATACTTCCCATAAGGGTTTACCCTATTACGATGTTACTAAATTTAGAACAAATGTTAATAAGCACTACTCCCTCTTTTCTCCATCCATAATATTTTTTCCTAGACTGGCACATTGTAATACAAGGGAGCGGGTCATCCCCTGAGTGCTGACCGCAATAAAAAAAGGCCCAATTGTATTTGTTCCGTACGACTTGGGTTAATGTTAAAACTATACAAAATAATATTATATATAACAAATATTAATCAAAACAAACTGGAAAATAAAAGTTGGTTTAAATCTTAGAAACTGATTAAAACTTGTTTAATAATCTTATGTTTTCTTAAACATCAATGCAGCTTTGGTTTTCCTATTCTATTTTGTATTTACATTTCTTTTTATGTTTTAATTTTTTTTTTTAATTTTTGCCAGGTTTAGTCTGTTTGAAGTAGATAAGTTGAAAAAGAATAAATCGTAAAATAATCTATTCTTAATGCTCTTGTTTTTTATTTCATTCTTTTTCAAAAATACTATTTTTGCTTTTATTATGATTTTATTAAAGGTTCTACTTTAGAAGTGTCCACATACTAAAAAAAATATGCATTTACCTCTTAATCTCCACAAAAACACCTGACCAAAGTTGTCAGTAAATGTGACAGAATGTTAAAACAGAATTAAGACTTTATTTTGAAGAGTTATTTAGTTAGATTTTGCTTTTTTTATTTTCACAAAAACAACTTCATTTGGTTGTAAAGGGTTTTTATGTTGAAATGGCATTAGGTAACACAGGTTTACAAATTTTTAATTTGGAAAAATACCAAGAACGCCACATGCTTAGATAAGTTAATTGGGACCTCCTAAACACGAAAAACGCAGTTATTATTTTTTCCTAAGTACCGTTTTTTAGATAACGGTACTTTTGTGTTTTTCGGTGTATCTCCCCACTCAAACCCTTGTGGTGTCCAACGGAAATGTTCGATCGAGATAAGTGGCATATCAATGGAAAGGTAATTGAATGCCTTTTCCGTTGACATGCGGGAAAATTCTATCTGATAAGAAATCGCTGAGATATGACACCTCAAAGTTCATAATTTGCCTATTTTTACGTTTTTTGCAAAATTGTTCATTTTCATTTAAGTTTTTTCCTACGCGTTATTGAAGATCTGGAATGTTTTATTCTTTTACCAAATAGTTTATTTGATTACCACTATTTTAAGCGTATTTTGAAAAAAATTTAATGAAAAATAAAATTTTTATTAAGGATTTTGTGGAACAACAATATTTTCATTTTCATTGCTCTCACAGTATATTTTGCGTTAATTCAAAACATTTTAATTAAAATGACGAGCGACTTGAACTTTTGCGTTTTTTTTTCGGATGGATCTTCGCAAATGAGGAACCAACAAAAGTCCGCCATCATTTGTTCATCCCACCAGTCTTTCTAACGTCTTTCGATTTCTTCCATTTCCTGATGAAATCTTTCACCTTGTTCACCCCTTTCGGAGCCCAAGTTCGTATGGAAAAATACAAATGACTAAATAAGAAGTGTAATTTAGGTGTCATATTTGAACCTAAAAGTTAAAAAGAATAAATTTTCAAATGATAATGATAGGAGATCTGATAACAACTCCAAATTTTAAACATTTTTATTGGAATGTTTTTCGCAAGTTTTTTTAGGCAAATATAATATTATGGAGTCGAAGTCGGAAATTTTTGTAGATACTCCGATTTTAGATAAAACAAAAACTGAAGATCCGAGACTTACTCAAACTCTGATCGACATTGTAATTATTTTTCTATTCAAAGGAAAATAATATTTAATAAAATTTGCTTAACCTTGAATTGTTTTGTAAGTTGTTACAAAAAAATAATCTATATTTGAAAGAAAATTATTATTTTCATATAAATTATCTGAATGTGTGCTATTGTAAATACATCATAAACAACACATTTTGTGTTTTATATACTTATTACGCCTTTGCTATTATTTCTCTTTTATTCGTAATGACGTCCAATATAATAGACAAAATTTTATGATATATGTAATCATAATATACCCCGCAGATACAAAGTTTTAATAATAAAAACAAATTAGTTTCTCAATTTCTTAAATTATAGAGAAAATTATGTAAATAACATGCCTTATAACCATTTAATGATGTTGAATTTAATTCACTTTTTGGGTAATTATATATTAAAATTTGTTTGTGTTATTTGAATATAAAAAAATCTTGCTAATTTTTTTTTTTTTTTGAAACAAATGGTGTTTTGCAGCAACATGAAAAATGTCATTACAACTTAAAACTGTTTACAACATACATAAAACTTTTTAAATATTTGCAAAGGTTTTTTCTGGATCGTGGTTGTTTGTAAAAACACTGAGCAAGGAGAGAGACAAATATGGATTAAAGTGGCAGTGAGTTACATGATAATGTACTTGTTTTGACTAGACAAATTTTGGTTAATAAAAATTTGTAAGATAATTAAAAAATACCTGATAGAGAAACATACGTCTGACGAATTAATATGAAAATTTGATCAATGTTCATATCTAGCTGTTGTGCATTATTTCGTCATAATTTTATTTCCCTGGTGCATGTTGCGTTACAAGTTCTCTACAGTTTTGATTTATAAATTTATTCAAACAATTTTTATTAAGATTGAATTATGTGTACTTATCAATTTCCAGCTTACTATTAAATTTTACTTAATATATATGGGGAAGAATTTTCAAGCATAAAGAACACTTTGTCGGTGAAACAGTTTACAAAAGTCGTTAACAAATATTTTAATAAAGATATTGTTTTGTTTTTTATAAAAAAAAAAACTGGCAAGTTTATCACCTGCTATAGACTAATATTATTAAAACTTTCCATATCGTCGATGGAATTAATGAATGCTGTAACTGACAAAACCTTAAATGTTTACCAGAGCCAAAAAACTTTGATAAAAGTAGAACAAATACACTGGTATTTTTAATTTCGCAGACGGCGTAAGTGAATTTATTTTCATCGTAGAAATCTGGGACCTGGACCAATCGACGCGTATTTTTTTACTAATAAAAATGATGCAAAAAACGTGTTTTCGATTTTTTGTCAGTTACAGAGTTCTTTAATTCCATTGACGATATCTTCTATTCGATAACTAGTCAGAGAATCCAAAATATTAAAGAACTCGTACGTTTGAGTAAGAGTTTCCAAGTACAGAAAAGACAAAGTTAGCCACTACGTACAATGAGCTGCTAAATGTTTACTATAAATAAGCCTGTAAGTTTTTATCTCAGTTTCCATAGAAAGACTACTAAAATTTTAGTCAAATGGCATTTTAAAATAACACAATTTTACTTTTCACTTGTATTAAGTTTTTTTCATAAAAAGCATATGTTCACCTACACGATGACATATTTAACAATCCGAAATTTTAAGATAGACCAAACGCTCACATACATAGTAATGCGAGAATGTATGCTAAGTGACAAGGTGTATGATCTGTTTATTTTCTAATTTCCTAATCGGTAATATATATATTTTTTTTTTTACTTCTGGCAATTTTAGGAATCATACAAGTCAAATTCTATATCTCTTAAATTAATACTTAAATGAATGTTTAAATCTTTGCAAAACAACATCTAAAATAAAAAACCCTGCAGATGAAAAGAAGCCACCCTTTTAGCTGTGGTTTACAAGAGGTATTCAATAAACTTCTAAGGGTTATACAGTTTTGGCAGTTTCATGATTGACACTTCACTTCACACTTGCTATTAATTATAATCTTGTGAATTCGTCAGTATAATAAAACGATTGTATAGAGCGACTTTTTAGTATTACACCTACATATTTATCTTCTACAGTGGAATCACGAACAAATTAACCCAAAATATTTGAAGGGTAAAAAAATTTTGTATTTCTTATTAAATTATTTAAAAATTCATTTAAATAAATATTTGTGGTATTTATTTTTCATTATTTCTAGTATTATTAAAATAGAAATAAGAAAAAGGACTGAAAAGATAATAAACTCTTTAAATTCAATGGCATTTTTAAGCATTTTTTCGAAATGAAAAAAATATGTTTTTCATGAGGCATGTCACAATAGAAAAGTTCAGATTCAGTTAAATACCCAATTGCCCTTGAACGCAAATTTTTGTGAGTAAAAAATATTATTTTGAGGAATACGTCGGATCTTGTTTGTGACTAAGGTAGTATTTTTGGCCTATTTTAGTCTATTTTGTCTATTAAGATAATTTTTAAGTGGAAATTCATAAGTTGAAATGCTAATACCAATATCATCTTTTATGACTACAAAAATCACTTTCTGAATAAGAATCGTAAGCTGGAAAGCTTATCTTTTAATATCTTGTAACGGCAGAGATACTGTAAACTTAGTCAAGTGTTTCACTTTTATGTGAGTTAACTTTTTCAAGATTCTACTGTATTGTGTTATAAAATATAACTAAAATATTATATTCACATCTTTGTCTTCTTTTATTTTGTATATTTTTCTTTTATTGAATTTTGTTTTTCTTTTAATTCATTATAATATTTCACGTGTACGCGTAGCAGACATGATAAAATCTTCTTTTTTTAAGATGGAAGATGTCGGTTTCATGTTTATTTAATCAACACGATATTAAAATCATTTCAAGTGAAAGTTTTTATATGGCTCTTTATTGTGTTTATTGTACTTAAGGCTAAGAGTTCTTAAAGATTCGAGTATCTGTGCTTCTGACTGTCTATACACGTTTTTAATGAGGTAATTGCAATTAAATACGAAATATTAAATACCCAAAAGTAATTACTATTAAATATAGCTAATTTTTGTTTTGAAACTTTTAATGTATGTTAGATTGAAATCTTATTTATCTGTAGACGGCTACACTATCAAGCAGGAAGATTCAGTAAAATGTTTGCTTTGCTTAGATTGAAAATTTAATTACAATTTTAATAAAAAATAAAAACAAAACATCTTTTTTAATCATCATATAGTACTTATTGTAGATTTTATAAATTACTATCATTACAACATTTTATATATACGAATATCTCTTTTATTATTATGTCTACTAAAATTAAAAAAAAAAAGAAAAGAAAAAACGAAATCAATTTCCTCTGCTACTACAAGCGGAAACAAAGCTTAAAAGACTTTTAAGTGTTTTATTTTAGGGTTTTTTTTGTAATTCATTCAGTAGTAAAACCTAAATTGTTTTACTCATTATCTTAAAATTATTGATTTAATAAATACCGATTGAAGTAGAAATTTTTATAGTAGTACTAGAATTACTCATAAGACATTAAAAAATATGTATTTGATGTAGAATTATGTATTATTTTGTTATTATTTATTAACAGATTTTGTTATGATAGTTATAACAAAAAATTCATCGTAGCCTAGTGGTTAGTATGTTTGCTACAAAAGAGCTCCGGGTTCAAACCCTGGCTCCGACATCTTAAAAAAAATAAAAAATATTTCTTATGGCGACTACCTCTTCGCAGTCTTCTGACAAAAGCTCTGAGTGTATCTGATTGGCATGAACAGGCTTCTCAAGCCCGTCTTCAGGCGTCGACTTTAAACTGTAGTCAAAGGTAGTCATGGATAAAAATTGACACAGACAACATGGGTACTGCGAGAAGCTAGGCAGTAACCCTGAAAGAAAGTTGTAATGGCAAAATATGTTTGTAATTTATAACGGGATAAATAAAATATAGGTTTAATTAACATCCATATTTCGAAAAATAGCAAAACTACTCTAAGCGAATGAACTGTTGCATTCTCCATGTCGAATTTAATAACTACGACTTAAAGCCACTTTTGTCTTATTCTGGAGTATATCCATCTGGTAACTGATTTTGCATTTCATATCCTGTAGTTTTGATGTCAACCTCTTTTTTAATCATTGTTTCTATAAACTTGGAACTTTCGTTGAGCTTAGCTTTCTTAGTTTATCAGCCTGTTTTGCCATAAAAACTTTTATTCATTCGATAAAACATTCGGTAACCTACCTACAACTACGACACGATTAGTGAAATCGTAGTTTGCAATCCAAATATTTGATCTTAAATTACCCGCTCTATTTGATCGATTAACTAGAAAATGTTTGAAAATATTTTGGGTTCTAAAAAAAACTATGTTCAATATGTCCAGCCTAAAATGAACCACAATGCTACGAGTATATTCATATCTAAAATATAAATACATAATCTCATTTCATGCCTGTGTTCCCATTATCCCAGCAGAAATTAGTGCTTACCAATAAGCTATTTTGTAAGGGAGAAATTGTAAACAATCACTTACTCGTGCGCATCAATAATGCATGATTTTTATATGAAATGAGCCGCTAAAATGAAATAGAAATGCACATTTATTGCAACCAGTAAGCAAATATTATACAAAATCAAAAATAATACCTTATCCTATAGCATTTATGGAAGCTTCAAGGTATGAATAAACAATATAATGCTTGCATTATTACTTACAATTTTATTTATTGCTTCAAAATTTAAAAAAATTTTCTGCTGGTATATGTTTAGCTTAAACAGAATAGCAAAATATATGTGAAATAAAAACAATTTTTGTAGAAAAATTTAAATGCTTTGTATGAAATAGAATATGCCCGTCCATTTTTAATTATTCCTTGAAATTTTAAAAAAAATTGTACAGATAAGCGAGTATGTTATACCGCAAATTATAATAAATGCTTTAAAAATATGTTCATTTGAAGATTGAAAAATTAAATGGTTTTAATGAAACATTAAATTAAATAAATTTACAATCACAGCCTCTATTAAGCCATTATAATAGAGTTTAAAATTTCAATTCAATTGCGTTATAGTGGTCGCACTTAACTCTGCCAAATGTACAAACACAAAATGCTCATTTAATGTTAAATATTTGCATTATCGATTGAGTGAGTGTCCCTGAGCATAATTCTACGCACATAAGGCAAATAAATACGAGTATCTTTCAGTGAGTTTCATTAAATATTTAGTTTTACCTTCACAAAAGTTGTACAATTAAATTGTTGATATAAAATTTAATCACTTTCTTTTATTTATTTTCTTTTCACTTTTAAAAGTCATTTAAGAATTGGTTTATGCACATTTAGTAAATGACTTATAATAACAGATTTTTATATATTTTTATTTATGCTAAAAATTATTTGTGAATACGAGAATTTAAGTGACGTATTTTAAGTAATTTGAGGCAAATGATTGATTTTATTTTTTTTTTTAATATGGGGTTGTACGGTTGGTAGTTTAATTATAACTAATTGTACTGGATATTTCATAATTTATCCATTTCTATCCTATTGATGGCACCAAAAAAGACAAAATGAGTATAAAATTTTCAATTAAATTTTTTAAAATCATCAAAATTTATAAAATGGGATCTATGGTGTTTCAAATACATAGTCTCTTAAGGTCTAAATTGTCTGTTAAGAATACGGATGTATTTTATTCCAAACGGCTCGGCCTATGATCAAAAGAATATGAGTGACAGGTAGGTTTAGATGTTTGAAAGAAATTCGGTAAGAAAAAGGAAAATGTGTAGGAGACAGAACAAGTTTCTGGGTTTACAAATGGGTTTTGTTGAACGGCTATCTTCATCAGGACAACGCACCATCATATAAGAGTGTTCTACAAACTGCTATATTCAACAATATAAAGTACGTATTTCTTCAGTATTCAACTTATTTTCCATCAATCTGAACTCTGCCTGTTCCCAAAAACAAAACAAAAAAAAAATAGTTACTGGCAAACGTTTTACAATTTTTTTGGTTATATTTTTATTTAATTTTTTGTTTTTAGGGATAATTATGGTTCTATTGCCATTTAGCCTCCACTCAAGAGACTCGTCAGGAAACTTTTTGTAAAAAATTATACACTAAATGAGAATTATATCCCATTCAGTATATAGAAAAAAACAAAAGAATTTAAAGGAAATACATTAATTTTTTTTTTAAATTTTATTTTTTGTTTCACCGTCACCCGTCAACTACAAAAAAAATTTTTATAAAAAAAAAATATATTTTTTGCCATATTTTGTTAATGTGTTTACATAAGAATAATATTTGTTATGAAATTTTTTTGGTGTTGGCTACAAAGAAAATTTACATGAAAAATTGATTTCGATTAATTTGTCTTATGCGTTTATATATTAAATTTAAATGCAAGTATATTTCAAGTTGCTTTCTGGATACACAATTTAAATATATACTGATTTGAATTGCATAAAAAGGTTGTCAATTTAAAAATCTTGCAAGCAATCTTATTAAATTCTGTTGTCTGTGTAATGCAGTGTCTGTTGCAAAATATAAAAACTGTATCCACATTACCTGGACTGGTATCTAATTACCTGCCAGAACAGTATTTGCAATTAATATAAAATCAATTGCTTAAAATTACTTGTAGCATAACACTACTTTCAAAGCTAAAGGGTTTATAATGACAAACAATTTTGTTGTTCAATTTTAAAATATTGCCAAAAGTATGTATAAGCAGAAAACGTTGGTAAAGAGACACAAATAATTACATTTATTTTAACACACTTTAGACATCCTGTCATTATATGATTCTGTTATTTGTAAAATCTAAATTAAACATCAAAAGTCATCGTAAATCAGTGTAAAGGCAAAAGTATCACATTTACGTTTGTAACACGAAATGGAATGTAATCAGGCAATAACACGCTCTAGTTTTTTCTATTGAATTTTGTTCATTACAAAAAAAAAATTAAATTCATGCACTTGTGCAATGACATAAGTATATTTTATTTGTTTGTAATGAATTTGTTATATTGCAAGACAAGTTGAACTTTCAAAAAAGTTAAAATCAATTGTCAAGCTAATAGGAATAATTGTAATATCTAGAAATTAAAAATCTTTGACAAATGCCAAAAATAATTTCAATCGATTCAGTGCCAGAAATATGTATATATACCCATTCATATTTTAGAATTTATGAACGAGTGTGTATTCCTTGTAGGGAAGTAATTTCGTAAAAAAGGATAACGCTTAGGCCCATTGTTACAAATTGCCGTTAGTTAAAGGTAGGATTTTATCAGACCGATAAATTGATTTTTGTTATTACAACTAAATTTTAACATAAAGTGACCGATAAAGTTATTAGAAAGATTGCCTTACCTTTAGGTTAAAGTTAACTTGTAATAACAAAAACCAATTTATCGGTCTGATAAAATCCTACCTTTAACTAACCGCAAGTTGTAATAATGGGCCTTAAAAAGTTTAAGTTCTTAAAGCGTTATTTAACAAGAATTGCATAGAAATTTGTCAAATTCAACTTGACGATGTTGATTACGAAAATAACAAAATTTTTTTTAATTAGTTCTAGCTTCAAATATATTTTATTTGCAACAAACACTGTGGTTGAGGAATAAAATGTTTTGTATAAAATTTTCTTTAACGAGGTTTCTGTATACGTTCCCGACAAAGGTTTTGAGGAAATCAATTAAAATATTATAAATACGACAGTAATCATGGTGGATCATTTCATTTGGCAGTGTAATGTTTATGCAATAACCAAAAGCGCTTTTAACACATTATCAGAGACAAATCTACTATATACATATGTAGGTATGTATTTTTTTTTTTTTTTGTTGCTGGTAATTTGTCCACTCAAGAGCCAGTGTTATACCTTCACCCTCGAATGATCAAACAGCAATTGCCTCATCTGTCGGTGGATGTTTTAATGTGAATGGTGAGCGTCTTCAGTAGATTAGCTGTTATCTTCCCAGAAGGTGGCGCTGTACTCCTGATCATTGATTTCTGGTGGAATGAATTAGAAATGTCAGGGGACGGTTTCTTGCAGATGGTCTTGCTGGAGGTGGTGGGGAACCTCTTATTTTCTTAAATTTAATTTTTAATTTAAATTGTAATTTTTAGAAAACCGCAAATTTTTATTTTTATAATTTTGTCCTTCGCTGGGATCGTTTCACAAAATTTTCTAACAATTTTTTTTTACAGTTTTTTTTTTTTTTTTTTTAAATAAGACACCCTGCGATGTTCAATAATACTTTTGTAGCATTGCATGTTGGCAAACAAGACATGCTATTTTATGTTGGCGGTAATGACTATTAAAATAAGTCTAGCAAGGAAGTAAGAGAGCATTTAAATATTTTTACCATTCAGAATAACATTTTTCAGGATATCATATTTTATGTGTACGTTAAGAAGTTTTTTAGCTTTTGGCTAAGAAATCAGTATATTTTTTTAAGAAACTAAATAAAAATGAAATTATTTAATTTATAAAACTTTTTAAATTCAGTTGTTATTAGAAAGAATTACGTTTGTTTATGTCGGAATAATGTTAGACATATATTCTGTGTAAACCCATGAACTTGTGCCCTGCCATCTGGCAACGCTACAGTTGGTGATCCATTTTCATATGTTTCGCTGACATATGTATAGTTTTTCTTTCTTATGTCAGTTTCTTATTATAAAAAGAAGTGTGTGTGTTGAAAAGGCAAAAGCGCCATTAAGATTTTTAAAAGGAAGAAAAAAGGAAAAGACTTTATAATAAAAACTAAAAACTGACCCGTGTACTTCATAAAATAAAAGTTTAATAAAAAAAGAATTACATTGTTATAAATAATTAAAAGGATAATAAAACCCCTTGTTTGTTTTCTGCATAAGTATTCAGAGGTGTTATTGTATAGCCCTTACAGGAGTTACCACATCCACAACCAAACCATAATCCAGCCCGAAGATAGTCCAGGCATATTCCCAGGTAACCATTTGGTCCTTCTTCGGAGAAAAGGAATCAGGTACGTGGAGTTTTTTGATTTACATAGTTCCCTTTTTTGTGCGGAAAAGAATTAAATTTGTGGCTCGGTTAAGGTGACCATAAGCAAAAAAAGTGACAGTGGAATCAACCCGTTATAACAGTTTTTTATTGTTCTTGTTTTTAAAAATTAATAAAGAAAGAACACACATATTTACAAAAAACAATAAAAATTTAAGCTCCCGTTAAAAATTTGTGTCCCTGAAATAAAAAGAAAAAAAAAAAAAATTGCAATTAGCGGTTCATAGAAAATTTGTTGGTGCTTTTTTTGTCTTTGCTTTTTAACTTTGCTGCCTGTATCCAATATTATTTTTTTGGCGATCACAAATTTTAACCCTCATTGCGCGTATAATTTTTTTTAAACCCTTTTTTGTCACGTACACAGTTTTTCTTGAACATTTTTTCGCCTCATTACTTACGGCTCAGTTTAACTTTAAAAATATCTTTGCAAAGAAATTCCCTAAGGTTTTAGCTTCAAAATGACCATCTTTGAAAGATACATAAGAGCCGCTGATGATTTAATCAGTTTTGAGGCTACATTAAATGACCAAGATTTTTCTCAGTATACGGAAGATGGTTTGGAGTTTGAAAAAATTGAGTTGGACAAAATATGGGACAAATATGTTAAACTTTATGATGAATGTTCAAATGAGACATTAGAGCAAAAGAAAAAAGACATACTATTGGTTCAATCAAAGCATCCACAAGTTCGCAAAGCTTATGTACGTTGCATAAATGTTATCTCTAGGGCTAGAAAAAACATAAGCAATGAGAACAAAGAAAAAACAGGTACAGTGGCTCAAAATATTGGTGGCTCTTTATTAGTACCTCCTTGTGATACAAACGTTTTTCATGGTGACTATGTGTCATGGCCCACTTTTAGGGACATGTTTACTGCCATCTATATTAACAACACCAGACTTAGTCCTGTCGAAAAGTTGTTTTATTTGTTTAAGAAAACTGATGGTGAGGCTCGTGATATTAATAGAAACGTGGCACTCACAAATGAAAACTTTGAGATAGCTTGGAATAATCTAAAGGCGCAATATGAAAATAAGCGTGTACTAATAAATAGTCAGTTAAAAGTGCTTTTCAACCTGGCTCCATGTGTACAGGATACCGCAGCGGAAATAAAAAGGCTCCAAAGGGAGATTAATAATTGTATATCAGTGCTCACGTTATACAGTATAGACATTGCGTCATGGGACCCAATTTTTGTGTTTCAGTGTTCGTCTCGTCTCTCGGAATGCACTCTCAATTTATGGGAACAGTCAGTAAAGAATAAGACAGAGGTTCCCAAATGGGAAGAATTGAATAACTTTCTTACTGACAGATTTCACGCTCTTGAAAGTGTCTCCGATATATTAGCAACGAATACTTTTGTAAGTGGTTCCCAAACAGCTGCAACTAGTCACTTGCAAAATACAACAAAGGTTAAACAATTTAAAACTCATCATATCAAGGTTGATTCTTCCGAGTGTAAGATATGTAGGCAAAATCATAAGATAAGTTCTTGTAATAAATTTTTGAATATGGACTACAAAAATCGTGTCTCTACATTAAAAAGATTTCGATTTTGTTTCAATTGCCTTACTATAGGGCATTTATATAGTGAGTGCCGTAGTCCAAACGGGTGCTCTAAATGCATGAAAAAACATCATACGTTAATGCATAAAGAGCCTTTTAAGTCTAATCAGAAGCACACTAATCGAGTTGAAAGTCAAAATGGCACAAATGAAATACAGTCCACTAAATTTGCCAGTCCCTCAAACGTAGTTCAGTCACATCATACAGCGGTTTCAAAAAAAGTTATGCTAGCTACGGTTTGGGTAAATATTACAAGTTTTGGTTCAACATATAAAGTGCGAGGTCTTATCGATCCCTGTTCGGATGAAAGCTTTATTTCTGAAAAAATTCAAAGGTTGCTTCAGTTGCCCACAACTCCTGTTTCAGCAGAAGTTACTGGTTTGGGTGGAAATATTATTAGCAGATCAAATAAGATAGCAGCCTTTGTAATATTCTCTCGTTTTGATCCGAACGTATCTCTTGATGTACAGGCTCTTGTAGTTCCACGGGTTACAGGCAATGTTCCAACACACTCCTTTATGCCTTCAAAGGGTCTTGACCTACCAGGACTTGATTATGCTGATCCCAGATTTTATGAAAGTGGTGAGGTAGATCTATTGTTAGGGGGTGACCTTTATCCATTAATTCTTCGTGAAGGCGTTCAACATGGCATTCTTGGCTCTTTAGTAGCTCAAGAAACAATCTTCGGGTGGATAATAACTGGTCCTACCGACAATGCTCCTTCACGAACTATAAGAATGGCTCACGTAACAAAAGTTTCCATTGATGACCAGTTGACCAAATTTTGGGAGTTAGAGGAGATTTCTCATGGGCATATGTTGTCAGAGGACGACAAAAAATGCGAGGAGATTTATAGCTCTACTACCACAAGAAATTCCGAAGGCAGATATATCGTCTCTCTGCCCTTCAAAAGTAACATTCTGTCGCTAGGTCCCAATAGGCATGTTGCTCTAAGCCAATTCTTAAGAAATGAAAAATCTTTATTGCGTAATCCTGATCGCAAAAGTCAATATGATGAGGTCCTAAAAGAATATTTAACTCTTGGCCATATGGAGAAGCTGATTGATGTCGACAGTGGCCCAAGTTATTATTTACCCCATCATGGTGTTTTCAAGCCAGAGAGTACGACAACGAAATTAAGAGTCGTTTTTAATGCTTCAAGCCCATCCTCGAATGGCAAAAGTTTAAACGATATTTTGTACACTGGCCCTACTCTGCAAGCTGAAATAGTAAACTTAATATTAAAATGGCGATTTTTTCAGTTTGTCTTTAATGCAGACATTTCGAAAATGTACCGGCAGATTTTAGTAACCCCTGAGCATAGGCGTTTTCAGAAAATTGTTTTTCGTAGCTCTGAAGACGATAGAATTGATGATTTTCAATTGAATACGGTCACCTTTGGTGTAAATTGTGCTCCCTATTTGGCCCTAAGGACGATTCTTCAGTTAGCTCAGGATGAGGAAAAAAGTTTTCCATTAGGTGCTAGAATTTTACGCGAATGCATGTATGTTGATGATGCCCTAGTTGGGGCGCACTCAATACCAGACGCTTTGGCGGCAAGAGACCAATTAATTGGTATATTAGAAAAAGGTGGTTTTGAGTTACGTAAATGGACTTCTAACTCAAAACAAATTTTAAAAAATTTGCCCATAGAACATTTGCTCACGGCTTCCTTTTTGTCGCTCGATGATAAAAGCACCACAAAAATGTTAGGGATACGCTGGAATGCTATAGAAGATGCATTTTTCTTTACGGCAGAGAAAATTGTCTCTAAAACATCCTATACAAAGAGAGAAGTTCTGTCGACTATAGCTAGGTTGTTTGACCCAGCTGGGTGGTTGGCCCCAATAATCATCGTGGCAAAAATTTTAATGCAGCAAATGTGGCTCGATAAATTAGATTGGGATGATAAAATTAAGCCCGCAGTGTTACAAAAATGGCAGAAATTTGTAGAAAGTTATAAAGACATCGAAACGATAAAACTAGCTCGTTGGGTTCGATATTCGACAGGGTGTGAGGTTCAGTTTCACGGTTTCTGCGACGCATCAGAGCTTGCATATGCAGCAACGTTGTTTGTTAGAGTCAGCTGTAAAGACGAAATTTATACTCAGTTGCTCGTAAGTAAAACAAAGGTCGCTCCAATTAAGAAACCATCTTTACCTCGTTTAGAGTTATGTGGCGCAGTTTTATTAGCCAATCTAATAGATAGTATTCTCCCTGCTTTTGGACTCAGTTCATACTCTATACACTTGTGGTCCGACTCAACAATAGTCTTGGCATGGCTCCGCAAACCACCATGTAATTGGAAAACATTCGTTGCAAATAGAGTGGCCACAATATTAGAAAAAGTGGGGAACAAAAACTGGCGTCACGTATCGTCTGGCGACAACCCTGCCGATCTAGCAACCCGGGGGCTGACTCCTATGGAGTTACGTGAAAACAAACTTTGGTGGAATGGCCCAAGTTGGTTGCGTTTGGATAGTTCGTTGTGGCCTGGACTGACATCTTGCTTCGAGACCTCCGAGGAGGCAAAAACGGTTCAAACTTTTGTTGCTAGATCGTTTGAAAAAGACGATATTCTTGACCGCTTTTCAAATTTGTCAAGAGCGTATCATGTAATCGCCTATATGTTTCGATTTTGTAACATGGCTCGTAAGAGTACACATAAACAGTTCAAATTGGACTTTTTACGAATTACTGCTAGTGAGCTACGCTTCGTCCGAAATCGACTATTTTTGCTCTCCCAACTACGTTACTTTCCGGATGAACACAATTGCCTAACATCTAATAAGAAAATCGACTCACATAGCTCCTTATTGACTCTTACGCCATTTTTAGATAATGAAGGTTTAATTCGTGCTAACGGCCGCCTCGCCTCTGCATCTTGTTTATCCTATGGGGAACGTCACCCTATCATCCTAGCTTATGGCAGTAGGTTAGCCCGACTCTATGTTGAATTTATTCATAAATTAACATATCATGGGGGCCCCCGTTTGGTTCTGAATGTAGTTCGCCACGAATGTTGGATCATAAAAGTCAAAAACCTGATAAAGACTATAATTCACAACTGCAAGGCCTGCGTACTACATCGAAAACAGCTTCAAACACAGATTATGGCAGCGTTACCTCCAGAAAGAACCACGTTAAGTCGCCCATTTTGCAATACAGGCGTCGATTTCGCTGGACCGTTCGAAATTAAAAGTTTTACTGGTCGATATTGCCGAATTACTAAGGGCTACGTGTGTCTCTTTGTTTGTTTCTCCACCAAGGCGATTCATCTTGAGGCTGTCAGCGATTTATCTACTCCTGCCTTTCTAGCGGCTCTCGACCGGTTTATTGCGCGTCGTGGTTGCCCAAGTTGTATTTTTTCTGATAATGGGCGTAATTTTGTTGGCGCTGCACGAGCAATTAAGAAGAATTTTTCTCAACACGTTAAAGAGTTACGTGACATCGCAGTAGACAAATATGGTCACCAAAGTCTTGAGTGGCTGCTGCTCCTCATATGGGCGGCCTGTGGGAGGCAGGCGTTAAGAGTCTTAAAATGCATTTTAAAAAGACTGCAGGTCAAATGAAATACACATTTGAAGAATTCTCTACATTGTTGGTGAAGATAGAAGCGTGTCTCAACTCGCGCCCTATTGGCCCTTTGTGTGAAAATAGTAGTGAAGTCTCGGCTTTTACCCCAGGTCATTTCCTAATAGGCACTTCCCTGCTGTCTCCCGCTGAGCCAGAAGAATTAGCTTCTCCGCTCAGCATCGTAAATCGTTGGCGCAAAATTAAAGCCTTATATCATGACATTTGCCGCCGGTGGAAGGAAGAATATTTAAAAGAACTCCATAAACGAAATAAGTGGAAAAATTCTCAAGTAGACCTAAAAGAAAACGATCTTGTGGTTTTAAAAACTGAACCCTCATGTCCCACTGAGTGGCGCTTAGGTCGTGTTATAAAAGTATACACTGGCTCGGACGGTAAAGTTCGCGTGGTAGATCTAAAAACTCAAAACGGCACCATCACACGACCGATTCACAAATTAGTATCTTTGCCTAACTGCAATCTATAAATTTATTTTTCACGCCTTTACACATATCACCCTTTACAAAAAAATTATGTTATTTTCCCTTTTCTAGAATGGCCGATAAAAAACAATTATTTAATACCAACTTTCGTTGCCCCCTTTGTCATCGATTGCATGCCATTCGGCAATGCTCCATATTCATGGTCATGCCAGTGGAGGAAAAACTCCGAGTTGTTGCCCAGAACGCGTTATGCTATAACTGCCTTGCGCAGTCTCACACCCGTGCACAGTGTAAGTGTATCGATAGATGTCGTCGCTGTTTTCAAACACATAATAGTTGGCTCCACCCTATGCCACAAGATAGGATATGGGTACAAATGACCGCTAGAGTCCAAATCCTCACCAGAGCAAAGAAAACACCAACGCGGACTTTAGCGTTAATTGATCCTTCCGCGACAAGCTCATCGATCACACGCCAGGAAGCTGAGAGCATCGGCTGTCTAATCAAAAAGGACCGTACCCTCGTCAGGATTTTTCATAAGGACGGTAAAAAATTTTTTGATATTACACTGGTGGTTGTAGATAAGATGTTTGGCTATAGTCCAGAGGAGAATATAGGTCAACTAGTCCGGGACGAATTCCCTTCGTGTGATGGCAACCGATATTGGTACAAGAAATTTGAATATTTTGTCATCTTAGGGGCTGACGTCACCAGCCGTATCTTGAAAGGACCAGCAAAGGGCAAACCAGGTGCTCTTTACATTCAGGATTCCATTTTCGGTTTCTTGTACTTTGGTGAGGCAGCAGTGGTCGAAGAAGATGTTTAAATGAAGTTATGTATTTTATTAAATGAAAATATGTATTTTAATCATTTTTTTGATTTAATTTGATTTTTTTGATTTTAATTTTAATATCGATTGAATATTATTGTATTGAATTCAATTTTTCTAAGTTTATATGAAATTAAATTTTTTTTTTTTGATTGGTACTACATGGTAGTATATATATTTTATATTAAATTTTCTTTTGTTTAATATTCAACGTAGTAGTCTTTCTTTAAAATTTATTGTTAAAACTTAATGGCCCTTTTGTGTAGCTTTTGTTGCACTGCGTTGCAAGGCTGGCGGTAATGTTTATGTCGGAATAATGTTAGACATATATTCTGTGTAAACCCATGAACTTGTGCCCTGCCATCTAGCAACGCTACAGTTGGTGATCCATTTTCATATGTTTCGCTGACATATGTATAGTTTTTCTTTCTTATGTCAGTTTCTTATTATAAAAAGAAGTGTGTGTGTTGAAAAGGCAAAAGCGCCATTAAGATTTTTAAAAGGAAGAAAAAAGGAAAAGACTTTATAATAAAAACTAAAAACTGACCCGTGTACTTCATAAAATAAAAGTTTAATAAAAAAAGAATTACATTGTTATAAATAATTAAAAGGATAATAAAACCCCTTGTTTGTTTTCTGCATAAGTATTCAGAGGTGTTATTGTATAGCCCTTACAGGAGTTACCACATCCACAACCAAACCATAATCCAGCCCGAAGATAGTCCAGGCATATTCCCAGGTAACCAACGTTTATAAAATGGTTTTGAATATAATAATTTAAAATAAAACAATTATGTGATTTCTTCAAACTTGTTTAATTAATTGTAAAACTAGCCAACAGCACACTCTGCTTATTCTTATTGATTTTCTTTTTATTTTTGTTTTGTGTTTTGACGAGGATAATAAATTTACATATTTTTCTTAGCTAACACATTCACACAAAATAGAAAAACATATTGATTTTTGGCAGTGAGTTCATAATGCAATGCAAGATTATGTAGAACTTATTCTTAAAGAAATTTATGCAATAGTTAACAAACAGTTTTTACTATTTAAACATGCCGAGTTATGCATGCGGAAGCCCAAAATAATTCCATACAATTTTCAAATTATATGAATATATGTGTTTACTTTCTGCTCATACAATTGCTTAATCTGGTTATTCTGCTCAACAGCAGGTTGTATGTAACCTTTACACTCTGTGACTCCTTTACATGTTAGAAATGTAGGTTTACTAATATGCTTGTAATTTGTGTGTTTTTCTTTAACATTTGCCATAATTTACACATTTTAGTTGTTCAAATAACAGCAAATATTTTATATAAATTTTACCAAATCTGTACATAAATATTAAGATTTTGTAATAAAATAACACAAATTATCGTAGTTCGAATGGTTATACTGTGAGTAATTAGTTTAATCAATTTGCTTCAGAATTTACTTCCAAGGAACAAGACATATTGAATTTTCTCGTTTACAAAATGTAGCATATGAGATGTGAATGTATTAAAAAAAATAGTATGAATGCCTGCAGTTTGTATATAAACTAAGTATGTATACAGAATTTCCATTTATTAGGAAAAGTAACAAATGCTTGAGAAATATTTCTTAGTAAACCATTTGTCTGTACAAATTACACAAAATGTTTCTATTTTGTTGGTATTATTGTGGGATATTGTTTACAAAAGTAAATTAATTGCTAATGGTTCGGTAATATATGTAATTTTAAATGAACAAGTAAAGAAAAATATAGTCTTAGATTAAATTAAAAAAAAGGTATGTTATTTGTTTTTTCCTTTTTTTTCACAAAATCACAAAAATCTTGTATAAGCTATGATTGAGGACAGTAGGTGTATTATTTTGTAAATATGAATATTTTATGAATATGTGAATGAATATTTTTGAGAGGCAAACGTGTGTGTAAATTATTCTAAAAGACTAGGTCATCAATAATTTTATTATCAAAATATTGTATAATACTTTGTTAGTAAAAGATTTCAGCTACTTTACCTATACCTAAACCTAAGGATATTCTAAATGGTCGGGGCAGATTAAACGTGAATATAATTCTCTATACCAGAGTTAAGAAATACAATACAAAAAAGTAATTATATATTTTTTACCTTCATTCATAAAATATAAAATTTTTATTTAATTTCGAAGCATATTCAAATTGTGGATTAGTGAAAATTCATATGAGAATAGCTTTACATCAAAGCCATTCATATATAAAATATTTCTTTCTTTATTTGTTTTTGGCTTTATTTTTCACTTACAGTAACAAAATTTTAATTAAAATTGTACTCTTTACTTTATTTCATTTTTTTTTTTAATTCTATATTCAAACATTTTTATTTTATTGTTTGTCATTATAAGCTCTAAATGCTGTGCTTTGTATTATTTATATATTATCTCTTATGGTTTTTGTTGTTGTTGACTTTTTTGTCGCATTAATGTCACAATAAACTACTGTTTCGCATTTTTTACTGACATTTTATAATCCCTGTACAATGTAGACAGAATTTTATTAAATATGTACTAAATACTTATTCATAAACATTTTTTATTCTAGACATTAGTTTTATTTATTGTTCTTTCTGTAGAATTAATTAGAGTCTTATTTTAAACAGAGTACGGATTTAAAATTTTTTAAGGGAACATTTTCAAATTAAAAAGAGAAAAAAAAATGTAAAAACTTTTGATGGAATTTTCGCAATTTTTTTGGGCTCTGAAAATATTGTTACGAAGAAATAATTTTATAAAGCAAAATCGTCATTATAGTCTTTTAAAGTAGACTTAGCTGTTATTATTACAAAAACAACTATATTAGGAACATTCTCAAATATGTTTATAAAATTATAAATCATTACAACAACAAATATACATGTAGGGGAAAAATAATATAAAAAATCACAAACACAAATATATGTTGGATTAAAATGTATATGAAAATTATACATACATACATACATACATACATAACTGGCCTTTACAACCCTGTGTCAGGATTACGGCCTAGCTTCTCGCAGCACTCATGTTGTGTGTGTCAATTTTTATCCATGAGTACCGGGACCTACAGTTTAATGTCGACTCCGAACGACAGACTTGAGAAGCTTGTTCATGGCAATTAGTTACTCTCAGAGCTTTTGCCAAAAGACTGCTGAGAGGTAGTCGCCGAAAGAAATATTTTTTTCATATTTCTTTTTTTGAAGATGTCAGAGCCTGGAGTCGAACCCAGGGCCCATGTCTTAGTAAGCCAACACACTAACCACTAGACCACGGCTACTACGAAAATTATATAACTACAAAAACAAAACACATGTATATTTAAAAATTGTATAAAATTAAAAATTAAAAATGAAATTGTTGTTGTATAATTATGTAAAAACTAATACATAAAAACAATTGAAATTACTAGAATAAAACATAAGAACTATAAATAGACATTAAGGTTTTGAGTTAGTTGTATTTTAAACGTTATCGAGTGTAAATAAAGCTTTAAATCGAAAAGTAACGGTGTTTTAGTTTACAAATATCGAACCCTCGAATAATAAAACGAATTATAAAGGACAATTCGTAACAATATAATGCTAATGACTTAAAGTACCAAAAACAAAAATTTAAATGATGTTAATGTAGCTTTATAAAAATTAATTCTATTAAAATGAAATTAATTAAAAGTAAATAAAAATTGCTTTTTAAAAATTAGTTTAGTTTTTATAAAATTTATAATTGCAGAATTTATACTAAAGCTATTCCTGAATTGTTTATATTAAATTAATTGCTGAAATTAATAATTGCGTTAAATACTTGATTTATTATTTATAATGAACCTGTGGATATAGGTATTGAAAGACATATTCTACCATCCCATACTGAAGGCATACTTTTATCATCCTATGTTGAAATAACTTGCTTGTGTATTTATACTTCTCAATATGGAAAAAAAACACAAACTTACCAGGATATATAGGTATCTTCCAGTATATATACCACTTTTAAACGATGTCCTATAATCAAATTTACTTTATATACGCTGCAGAATCAATGCGTTCTAGCTTGAGTTTAACTTTCTTACAGTTTTACTTTTCTGTCTACCAATAAAAGCAAAAGAAAATGCATTAAGTACCAAGCTAGGTCCGTTGGATCTATTTATATGGAAATATTATGGGTCTAATAGACCCAACTGATAGTTTAGTTTGTGGGCAGCTTAAAACCTTCCTTCACTAGCAAAGTTGCTACCGATTTTTTATATCGTTTTTTTTAATAGAGTTTTTTACCTTAATAGTTTCGTTTGCTTAAATATTTATGTTCTATATAGTATGTACATACTTAAAACAAAACTAAAAATTTATGCTAATCCAAGCTGTCATAAAAAATCTTTCACTGAAACTCTTTTCATTATAATTTTAAACACTAAAGTTTGTTCAGAGGTATTTTTTAATATTTGTGAAAATTTGTTGCAAAACATGAAAACTTTTTTATACGATACATAAACATAACTCGTAAACAAATATATACATAAACACACAGTTCACAAATAAATAAATAAAAAAATATATGTATATACAAGAACTATAAGATTTTGGTAAAAGTATTAAAAGCGATACACTACATTTGTTAAGTCCTTTGCTTTTATAAACTCTATAAGGTTAAACTGTAGTCAGTTAAATAAATTATTCTGTCAGTTCTAAAAGCATTGCTCAGTTCCTTCCAATAATTCTACCACCAGCAAATTACACTGCAGTAATAAGGGGCATTATCTAAGAGCTAGCTTTATAAAAAATCAGTTTTTAAGCTACTTTCGGCTCTATATAAGATTTTACTTGAATTTATTGTAGGTATTGTTATTATTATATGTTAATCGTTGCTCCAACTAGCACTCCGTCTCTCTGGCTGGCCTTAGTAGACATATATACATACATAACTGGCCTTTAGAACCCTGTTTCAGGATTACGGCCTAGCTTCTCGCAGCACTCACGTTGTGTGTGAAAATTTTTATCCATGATTACCGGGACCTACAGTTTAATGTCGCTTCCGAACGACAGACTTGAGAAGCTTGTTCATGGCAATTAATTACTCTCAGAGCTTTTGCCAGCAGACTGCTGAGAGGTAGTCGCCGAAAGAAATATTTTTTTCATTTTTCATTTTTTTTTTAAGATGTCAGAGCTGGGTGTCGAACCTAGGCCATAGTAGAACTTTAATTAAAAATACCTTGTTGGTGATATATCAATTCAAACGCAGTAACGCCTTATATTGAATCAATCGATATGAATCCAAGTTAATAAATCTATAATGAATATGGTTTAGCGATAAAATAAAGATCTTCTATATAACTTTCTAACTGGAATGAAAAATCCACATATTCATAGGCGGAAATAGTTTGTTATCATATTATAAGAAATATGTAATACATAACTACAGTCGATAGGGTGTACAAACTAAAAACACGAGAAACATGTTACAAGTGCATTAAAAAAAACAAAACAAAGCGCTTAAGTTTATAAATTTTTACTACAAAACTTTGTTTCACTCTGTCTTTGCAAAGACATAAATAGTTGTTGAGAAGGTTTTGAAATATTTAAAATTTCACTTAATTTAACATATTGTGCTACATGTTGAAGAAGCACTCCGAACGACAGACTTGAGAAGCCTGTTCATGGCAATTAGTAGTTAGTAGCCGGAAGAAATATTTTTTTCATATTTCTTTTTTTTTTGAAGATGTCAGAGCCTGGTGTCGAACCCAGGGCTCATGTCTAAATAAGCCAACACACTTACCACTAGACCTCGGCGATTGATTCTTTTAATTTCCTGAAAATTAATCCGAATACAAAAAAATCGGGTTCAAAAAAAAAAAAAAAAAAATTATTTATTTATATACATTGGTATACATAATACAAAAAGTTCGTTTTAATATTGAGACGTTTTAATTTTAATATTTTAATATGGGTTGTCAAATTTGTTGTTCATTTTTGTGTGTAAATGAAAATTAATATTAAATTTAAAATTTAAGAGTTTAAAAAGGTATATCGTACTTAATATGGCAATATTACGACTGACACGTTTTTATCTGTTAAGGGTATATTTTAAAAATCATTTATTTAAAATTGTTTTGCTATCTTTTGACATTTAAATAAAATATATTTTAATATATTTGCTATGTTTTGAAATGGTGTTCACAACAAAAATTTAAGATGCTGTAATATTGATATTTTAAAATTTAAATATACCCATTGTGCATATCTTATTAATTTATATTGTAATTGTCGTATTAACTATCCCGTGCACTGCCTAAAAACGACTAAATCACTTAGAAATTTTAAGTAATTTTTTATTTAATTTAACTGCATCCACTTTGGTAATTTTTTTTTTTTATTCATTTTGTAAAGCTGGTTGAAGCCAGATTGTATTCTTTGTGTCATATGTTTTGCCTCTTACCCAAATCGTAAATATATTCATGGCAAAATTTTTCTTCTATTTTACAAACTAAATATTTATTTTAAAAACTTTCATTGTTTTGACTCACAAAATTTGTGGTGACCATTAAATTGTTAAAATATTAGCAACCACCACTATACTTTTACTTTTATTATTATTTTATTCTTATTTCTCTAATAATGCCCATTTTTCTTTTTTTATAAGAATAAAAACACATTTTTTTTCCTTTAAAATTACGTTCAGTAAACATTTAAGTAATTTTTTTTATTTCTCTTATTTTTAATACCTGTCGTGCTGTGATAATTACATTTTATTAATTGTCTGTTTAGATTGTTATCAGAAGAAGTACAAGTTTTACATTTTTAAGGTAATTTGTTGATCAAGAGAAAAAAATAAAAAAAAATTTTTAAAATTTGTTTTCTGTTTCATTTGTTTTACTTCGTTTACTTTACATAATTAGTTTTTTGTTTATCCACGTCTATATTCAAAACATTAAAAAGTCTTTTCCATAGAGAAAAACAAATCAAATAAATGGGAATATTCTACAATAACATTACAACTGACAAATTTAATTGTTCTTTAGAGCTATCAGTTAAAAGATTTCATTAAGAATTGCCGATTGTGTCTGTTAGTTCTTAAATAAAAGCATCACGAATATGTTTTTACTGATACCAATTTAAAACAGTAGACTGAGTATTAGACCGTACCTCAAAAAAAAGTTTCCCCGTACCGCCTCTAATATAACGTATTTTTGCAAGGAGATTTTGAAAAAAAATTTTTTTCTCTTCAGTTTTTTTATATCTTAGGCATTTACATTTTGATCTTAAAGTGCGATATACATACATATCAGCACTTTTATCTATAAAAGCAAAAGCACAGAAAAATTTCAATAAAAATAAAACATGCCATAAAAATGATTTTTTTCGAAGTTTTCGCTAAAATTATTAGGAAAATTCATAATCAATTACATCATAAACTTCTGTTTAATTTACATATCAAACTTTAAGGTGTAGAAATAAACTTTTTCATCAAAACATTATTTTTTGTGTTTTATTTTGTATAACATTTCTACTGCTAAAAACCAAAGAATCTCGTTAAATATTTAAATAATAATTTCAAGGTTTCAGTAGCTATTTTTTGATTAATAGATAATTCCTCTTTAATACTTTTCCTGACCTTAAGAATGAAATTTGAAAAACATTGTCAGTATGTTGTTAAGGCAAATACTACTTTAACAAAATCTACGCTGGTGTCATTATTATTGGTTTCCATGCCTGAATTGATATTAATTTTATCTCTTCCAGAACATTTTAAGTACTTTGTTTGGTAGTCCTTTATTACAATCTATATATAAATACATATATTACAATCACTGTCTGTTTGTCATGGTAATAATTATTAAATATGCCAAAAGAGCTTATAAGCAAAACATAAATTTCGTATTGTAAGAGTGTTGGCCCTAAATTTTCTGCCTCTTACCTTGAAAAAATAAAAGAAAATAAAACCTCTTAAATAATGCCGTATCATCATATGTGCTAAACTGCGTGTGCTCATAAAAAAACCTCTAATTTTTATTGCGAATATATTGTTGCTACTGGTATCATAACTTTTAGCATATAAACTGTTATTATTAAGGGAATTTGGATACTTAGGCCTACAAAATATATTATAATTGCCAAGGGAATTTTTTTCTCTGTGGCCTTGTTAACAACTTTTATTTTTGTTTTTGTAGTATATGTCTATGAATATGACATCAAAATAAAGTAATTGTAACTTTCGATGAAAGAAATTTTCTATAAAAAAATAAATGTCAAGCAATTAGGAAATTAATACGAGATGATTTTGTTCATTCATGAAATGTACAATACATTAAAAATTATAAAAATCTATATTAAGATTGACGGATGTTTTATACTTTCTTATCTTTTAGCAAGAAATAGTCATAAAATTATTCTTGGAATTTAACAAATTTAAAGAAAAATATAAAGCAACTTCAATATTCGTATACTCTTATTCTGGCTTTAAAAACTATAACGCATAAGATATTAAAGGATTAGTCTCGCCCAGTTCAAATTATTCAAATATTTATTTGTTCTGATTTTAATACTAGTATGCTAATTTCATATAAATTTACTACTGATTGAATAGTTGTGTTATTATGAGCAATTTGTCTAAAAGAAGCAGCGTGTCCTTTTTATACTTTAAAATGAAAGGAATCAATTTGCTTTATATTTCTTTGCTTATTATGTTCATTCCCAATTCTTCTATATTTATTACACCGATTTCATTCCGGATTGATATAATACTTATATGTGCATTGATAGCCAATATACGAGTATCTGAAATATTGTGGAAAAGTAGTGAGGCCATCGGGTGGATCTTTTTTGAGTGGTTTATGTACTTATGACTTGATCTCATGTTAAGGATTCCAATCTTTCTTGTACCAGCTATAACTTCTTTGCTGTGGTGTAATGTGCTTATACAAACAGAAAAAAAGATCGATCGTTTTTTTTATAGACGTATTAATATATTGGTGGCCTCATTTCCTTTCCAAATACAATGGTCATAAGTTTATTTTTTGGTGACAACATTTTTAAAAGCAAATATGTCTTATTCCAACTATTGTTATATTTCTTTTAAACAACTCAATCCCCAATTCATGGAATGCAAAAAACTTATCGCATGTATTACATTGGCTTCGGAGATCGAAGACAATATAACAAGATTTCTATTATTAAATTATTATTTTAATTAGAGGGTTTTTTAATTTAAAATTCACACCTTTGACTTATCCTCGCATTATCAGCATTGCTACAACTCATAAAAGTTCTGCTGTTTTTTGTTTAGTTGTATTGTATTTCTGTAAAGTTAAGTTTACATTATAAATAGTCCTTAAAATTTAGTATTTATTAGGGCCTAATCACATAGTATCCGTCATGCGTTGTACTTTGCCTTTTTCAGCTGACAAATTAGTTAAAATATATGTTTTTTATAAGCTTTGTTTCATTCGGGACTTCTTCGCTAACGCAACGTATAATAGTTGGACATCTTTTAACTTTTAACGTATGTCGAGTATTTCAAATATATCAAAAATAAATATTTTAAATAAAATTAAAACAAAAAGTCGAAAATAAATAAATATAATTGTTTTTTCGACAAAACTAAACAGGAAAAAATTAGCTTAGAAAAATATACGTTTAAAATATAATTTTAATTTTTAATTCATTATCTACCAAAGTTGTCGTTGTAATACCACATACATTAGCACGTTGCTGTCAGTTGAAAAAGCGAAAGTACAACGTATGACGCATTCTATGTGACTCAGCCTTTAGACTGTTGCTCCAAGTGTTAAGTGCCAATAAACAATAAAAATTTTTTGTAAGGATTAAAAGTACCTTGTAAAATAGGAAGTATATTACAGTTTAATGAAAACATTGTTGAAGGTACACTATCATATAACAGATTTGAAGTAAATATACTATTTTTAGGCGCTGACAACGAGATATTACTGTTGATATTATTTCAGTATCAACTAGTTTTCCAATTTTTTTTTTTTTTTTTTTTTTTTTTTTTTTTTTTTTTTTAAGACCAATACTCAGGTGTAAACCCCTACTCATGCAGTGTGCATTGTATTGGAATGTGAAGATGGTTGATAGTAGTTTTTTTTTTTTTTCATAGATTTTTGTATTTTTTTGTCGCGCCTTTTTATTTGTTGATGAAACAAGTTGCTGGTAATTTGTCCACTCAAGAGCCAGTGTTATACCTTCACCCTCAAATGATCAAACAGCAATGGCCTCATCTGTCGGTGGATGGTGAGCGTCTTCAGTAGATTAGCTGTTATCTTCCCAGAAGGTGGCGCTGTACTCCTGATCATTGGTTTCAGGTGGAATAGATTAGAAATGTCAGGGGGCGGTTTCTTGCAGATGGTCTTGCTGGAGGGGGGGGGAACCTCTTATTTTATTTAAATTTAATTTTTAATTTAGATTGTAATTTTAGAAAACCGCAAATATTTATTTTTATAATTTTGTCCTTCGCTGGAATTGAACCTTGGTCGTGTGAGTTTCTGTGCAAGCGCTCTACCAGTATGCCACGGCCCCCCCAATGTGAGTTCCAGTATTCTGATCATATGATGCAAACAATTAGATTTTCCTTTCAACAATAATTTTTTCTTCCTTTATTTAAGACCAATACTCAGGGGTAAAGCCCTACTAAATGCAGATGCATTGTGTTGAAATGTTGATTATATACATAGATATAGATAGATGTTTAGCATATTATGTCAATGGGACAAATTACTGTTAATTTTATCACTTAAAGGCCAGTGTTATACCTTCATCTTTGAATGATCAACAGGGATTGCTAAATCTGGATATTCAATGTGAGTGGTGTGCATCTGATCGTTCGATTCTTGGTATAATAGACTGGAAATGTCAGGGAGCAGTTTCGTTATTTTTTTTTTTTTTTGTTTTATTTTAAAATTTTTGAAAAACCGCATATTTATTTTTAAATTTTTTCTCCTTTACTTATTTATGAATTAAGGGAAATAAAATTTACTCAGCAATTACACCATATTGTAACTAAACGTAGTCGCCGTGGTCTAGTGGTTAGTGTGTTGGCTTACTAAGACTAAGACCCTGGGTTCGACTCCAGGCTCCGACATCTTCAAAAAAAAAAAGAAATATGAAAAAAAATATTTCTTTCGGCGACTACCTCTCAGCAGTCTTCTGGCAAAAGCTCTGAGAGTAATTAATTGCCATGAACAAGCTTCTCAAGTCTGTCGTTCGGAGTCGACATTAAACTGTAGGTCCCGGTACTCATGGATAAAAATTGACACACACAACATGAGTGCTGCGAGAAGCTAGGCCGTAATCCTGACACAGGGTTGTAAAGGCCAGTTATGTATGTATGTATGTATGTATGTAACTAAATAAGGAAGGAGTAGAAATTCAATTTCATAAATGTCGTTTAATAGGGATTTTCACTTTCCTTTAACTATATATTTTAAACTACCGTAGACAAAATCGAAAGCCTATGTATGTATGATTTAAAAAAAATCTCTGAAATGTTTAAAATATATTAATATTGTTAAAATTTTTTGAGATACACAGCTGAAGTACATTTAAAATAGAACTTATGTTTAACGACACAAAAAAAGTTTAATACAAAATAACATTAATGAATAAATTTATTCACCTATGATTCAATACACCAAAACAAATAGCTCAAGATTTTTTATAATCCTTAAGTCACCTTTTTAAAGTTAATTATGCAAATATAATTCTTTTATAAAAATCTTATTTATTTAAAATTAGCAAGTCATTTCCTATTATATATAATAAATTACTTCAATATATACTTTAATATCCTTTGTTTATAAGCCAATACCCGAAGGTGAATTAATAAAATTCTAAACTAATTAATAATGCACAATTAGCTTTCATTATATTTAAAATTTTTGCATTAGCAAGTAAACTGTAAATATTAATTTACATATTTTACTCAACCGTATGACTTACTCTTCTTTAATCTATTCTGTAAATATTTTTATAGCACACACTGGGTAGTTTGATGTTTTCATGCATGAGGGCATTACGAATATTCAACAATATTTACATATAAGCTTGTAAAATGTGTGAGTCAGAAAATTTTACACATTAGTTGGTTTTATTTTGTTTATAAAATTAAAATATTTTTTTATTTCATTTAATGAAAAAGCCTGTACAGGTGTAAACGATGTAAGCATATCATATTCTTGTTATTTATATGCATAAAATATTCAATGCAGTTTTTGCTGCAATCTAAAATGTGTTAATTTTTGCAATACATTAATTTTTGCAGTACATTCACTAAATGCTAAATCAGTTTAAATAGTAACTGATATTCTAACTGGCAATTTATTACCGTTTGATTAAGCACATATTTCTTCAAATGCAATAAACCCAATAGAGCTACAGCTTTAAGAAAAAACGATATCAATTACAATTAAATATACACCAGCAGTTTAGAATATTTTATGAATTTTTCTTTATAATTCATTAGCGTTTCATTGTTCGTTGATTGTAAGTAATACATACATATATACATAATTAGCCATTACAAACTTGTGTCAGGGTTACGGCTTAGCTTCTCGCAGCATTCATGTTGTGTATGTCAACTTTTATCCATGAATACTGGCACATACAGTTTAATATCGACTCCGAACGACAGACTTGAGTCGCTTGTTCATGGCAATCAGTTACTCTCAGAGTTTTTGACAGAATACTGCTAAGAGGTAGTCGCCGAAAGAAATAATTGTTTCATATTTCTTTTTTTCAAGATGTCAGAGCTGAGATTTGAATCCAGTATTATCGTCTTAGTAAGTTATAACATTCAACACTGGACCACGGTAATATTAAGTAATAACATCTATATTTTAATTATGAAAGTTTATTTACTGTCTATAAAGTTTTATATGCAACCAATTCAAAATATTAAACAGAAGTTGTATGACTGGAATCACTCTATTATTTACAATTGCTAGTATGTGGTCTGTTAAAATCTCCAAATAAAATAATAAACGTTTGCAAACATGTCATGCATCTAATATTTTATGTAGATAATTGATAGTCAATTAAAAATTTTAACTTTAATTGTTTCTATTTTTCACTGTAGTATATTAATATTGTTTTGAAATATCAAGTTATCCACAATATAAAAATTGAGGCTATTCTTATTGTTTATAGTAGAGATAAGAAGACAATAAGCTCTCTGTTGGGAATCGACTCCACATCCTTCGCACTAACACTACCCACTAGACTACTATTTTTTTTTTTTTTTTTTTTTTTTTTTTTTTTTTTTTTTTTTTTTTTTTTTTTTGGAGAGAGGGGAAATGCATTTACGCACTTAGGTGGTTTTTGCCACCCGTCGTGCCGGACTCCACGCAGTTATTGCGTGCCTACCGGCTAAAACCCCTCTCTATATCACCAGGCTCCATCCTGGAACCGTCAATTTATGACATTACTTCAGGATGGAGCCTTATATGCCGGTCCAGTTGGACCCTACGGATCTGTCGACCTTGCCAGGTCTCTCTCCTTCCGACGAAGGATCCCCCTCGCAAAAAAGGCGATCCTACTCCATGCAGCAAGGTTTCCTAACATGACTCCCATGATGGTATTGGGAGTCAAGATGCCAAGATCCCTCTCCAGTGCACGCCTCTCCAACATCCACTTCTCACACTCAAAGAAAGTGTGGAAAGCGGAGTCGGATTGTGCTCCACAGTAGACGCATGTGGGACTTACGGCCTTTCCTATTTTAAACAGGAAAGACCGAAAGTGCCCATGGCCAGTCAGCAACTGCGTGAGGTAGTAATCTACCTCACCGTGCTGACGATTTAGCCAAGCGTCCACTTGAGGGACAAGGGCGTAAGTCCACCTTCCGCGTGTCTCAGTATCCCACCGTAACTGCCAGTCACGGAGGGACTGAGACCTTGCCACAGATTGTGCGCCTTCTCTTCCAATTTCGTCCTTGTGTTGGTGGACGAATTGTCGCTCCCTGGCGAGAAGGTCGATGGGTATGACCCCGGCGACCACCAAGACAGCCGGCTCCGATACCGTGCGGTAGGAGCACGCTATGCGGAGCGCTGCTCTCCGTTGCACTGCCGCCATGCGCTTTCGGTACTTTTCACTAGACTACTATGGTACTCAGTAAATAAATAATAATAAATAACAATTCTAAAGCAGTAGTTTTATTTACAATTTTTAATTCAAAATATTCTTTATTTTTTACATATACTGTATACAATCTAATTCGGTTATAAGAATATGTAAAAAAATAATATTTATTTTTAATATAACCCGAATTTTACTTTAAAAGGACTTCGATTAAATACAAAATGTAGGTCCCAATTAACTTATCTAGGCATGTGGCGTTCTTGGTATTTTTTGGCTGTAAACAAGTGTTATATACACTTACTATCTTATGTTCTGTGGTAATTTCACTTTAGTAACGATCGGGCGTGGAATTTTATCTTAGAAAATTTTTTCTCTATAGCGTTCAACACAGGAGAATAAAGTGGTAAAAAATTAAACGTACAGTTACTATTATCCACCATATTTTGAATTTCCTGGGTTTTATGGATTTTGGCATTATCCATAATTAAAAATGAATGTTTTATTTTTTTTTTCTTTGTTTTCTATTAAATTCTATAACTGGTTTAATTTAATTTGAAAAATGTTTAAATGAATTTGAATAAAGTTTCATTTATTTTGAAAAGAGTTTCACTTATTTTGAAAAGAGTTTCGTTTTATTTGAAAAAGGTCTCGTTTAATTTGAAAAAGGTTGCGTTCATTTTGAAAAAGGTTTCATTTATTTTGAAAAAGGTGTAATTTAAACTGAAAATGCTATATATAAAATATTTTTTGTTCCCATTATCAACAAAAATACATTAAAATTAAAAAAACAAGAACTACTTTTAATGGATATATGTTTTAAAATACAAAAAAGTAAAAAGTAATAATAAAGTGACTTTAGGTATCTCCTTATTATTACTTTCTTTTTTTTTTTTTTGCTATTTTCTAAGTTGTACCTTTTCATAACTTTTATTTTAATAAAACTCTTTGTTCACTGTGTGGTATAAAAGTGTGTTCACATATTTTTCCGCTGTTAAGTTTTTAAAGTAATTTTTCAAATATTGATAATAACAAAACCAATTACTCCTAAAACTTGTATTAAGAACTTAATCTTGAAAATTAAGAAAATTATAAGTTTTAAAATATATTTTGAGAAATGTAGGGAGAATATATAGCGAAAGTTTTAACAGACTGTGAAAATTTTTTTAATAGTCATAGATTATCTTGAAAATTAAGAAAAAAAAAATGATAATAAAGATTTTGGAATCAACATATTTAACGAAAATCTGTATAGCTGTTGTAGTCGATCTGGTCAAACACCACAAGTCTTGCTCATAATTAGTTAGAATTTAGGATTTGATATTTAACAAAACAAAAAACAAATCATCAGCAATAATGCTTTCAAAAGCTTGCTAAGTCTTCTAACTATTTGCTTAATTTTTCAATAGCGTCTGCTTATTTTGTTTTGTATTCACCGTGGTTTAGTGGTTAATTTGTTGGCTTACTAAGACGAGAGCTCCGGTTCAAACCTCGGCCTTGACATCTTGAAGTAAAGAAATATTAAAAAAAAAAATATTTCTTTCGGCGACTACCTCTTTGTAGACTTCTGGCAAAAGCTCTGAGAGTAACTGATTGCCATGAACAAGCTTCTCAAGTCTGTCGTTTAGAGTCGACTTTAGACTATAGGTCCCAGTACTCACGAATAAAAAAACACAAAAAATATGAGTGCTGCGGAAAGCTAGGCCGTAAAAACCTTGGTGTTAACTTCAGCTTTCATTTAAACGCTTACAAAATAAAATCGGTTGCAGCATTTCAGAGAACATCAGCTACAAAACATTCTATAGATAAATAAGTCATGGTGTGAACTGTCAAGCCTGAAAAGTCAGGACTCTAGTGTGAACAACATTGCGAAATAATGTGAACAGTCATGCCTGAAAATTCGAGACTCTAGAGTGAACACTCCTGAGTCATGATTTGAACGAATTGCGACATAGCGCAAATAGTCATGCCTGTAAAGTCGTGACTCTAATGTGAACACCCTTGAGTCATGGTGTGAATAATCATGTCTTAAAAGTTTTGGCTTTAGTGTGAAGAAGCCTGTCATGGTATGAATAGGCATGCGTGAAAAGTCATAACTATGTGTGAACACCATTGCGACATAGTGTGAACATTCATGATAGGCATTGTGGTAACCCCGTATTTTAAAAGTACACACTTACGTTCATAACTTGTAAACCAATAAAGATACGAAAAACGCATATACATAAAAACCTTGGTATTCACTTAACCTTTCGTTTAAGGGTTTACAAAATTAAATCGGTTGGCACATTTCAGAGAACAGCAATTACAAAGCAATTTGTAGTCCTCTTGTATATATAGATAGATATTAAAATAACAAACATTTTTTATATTTATTTATCATTTACTATGAATACTTGTTTCTTTTTAAAGAAATTAACGTAGAGTTCAAAAAGGGTCAACGGATGTCAAAATAAAATTTTTTATTTTACAAAACTTTCCGTAGCATACTGTAAAGCAACCAATCAACCTTTTCCGTAAATTTTAATTAATAATTTCAGATATTTGTCGCCTGTCAAAAAAAATTTTAATATGTATCTTCATTCTGAAAAAAAATCGTTTATTAACGAAAAAAAAAATTATTTTGTTTAGAAAAGTTCTTTTTACGGAATAAGGCTATACAATTTTTCTTTTTTATTTATGTATTGCTTTCAAAAATTTTAAAAGTCAATAACAAGAAATAATTTCGTAAGATATTTACTTAATATTTTTGCTATAATAAATTTTATAATTTTTTTTTTTCTTGTAATAAAAAATTCGAAAAAGTTTAGACAAAGGTGTAACATTTTTAGAAAGTATATTTTTTTAAATGTCAACATTATGAAAAATTTTAAAATGAAATTCCTAAAAAACAATATACTTAAACAAAAAAAAAAAAATTTGAGAAAAAACTAAAAATTAAACAAGCTGAATGATTGTTGTTCAAAAACATTGACGATGTTCAAGTGTTGAATTAATAAAAGGAAACAGAAAAAAAGAAACAAAACGGAACAAAGGGTTTAAAAACAATTCATTCACGTCAAGCATTTTTTATTTTTACTTATTTTAAATTTTCATATTAAAAGTAAACAAGTTAGACTTATAAAAATTTTTACTTACCAAATACGCCTACACACACAAAGTATTTTTATAGGCTCCAAAGTGCCTCCAAGTTATCCTTGATATTTGCATATCTTGAGAACTGTTAAAGATAAAGTTTCTGAATTTAGTCCGAAAAATAAAAAATTGGGCGGAATTTAAAAAGTTCCCATACAAACTAAATATTAATTTTTGAGTATCAGAAAAAGGTGAAAATGAAGGCATAAGCGACATATTAGATATTTAAACATTTAACGATACTATTTTAATTTTAATGTACAAATTTGAAAACTAGCCTGTAAAAAATCTATATTTATAAATAAAAAGTGCATGTGGTAAATTTGTTATGTTCATTCAAAACATACATATATTTTTTAAATATACATACATAATTATTTACCATTTTCTTTTACTACTGGGGCTCTATTCTGTAATTCTCTTAAGTTAAAATGCTAAAATTTTGGATTTTTGAAACAAGCTTGGCCTTAGAATATATAAAATTAAAAAGTTTAGAGATAATAGGCATGAAGCTTTTAAATTACAATAAGCGTTCAAGAATTGTATTCGTAGCCAAAAATCCTAAATCAAGTTTATAAATTTTTAGCGAAAGAATTTTAGCGTAGAATAGTTACATAATAAGACCTCTGATTTTATAAAAGTGACCAAACAGCAGACTATGTGCTTTAATGAAATAGAAAAATATTTTTTCGAATGACAGAAACTATTAAGTCTAAGCACAAATATAAAATATCTCTCCCGTAGAAAAAGAAAAATCGTGAAATAATATGCTTTCTAAGCATATTGCAGTAGTAGCTAAAAGCTTAAAATTATAAAAGAGAGAGGAAAAACCACTGTTGCGATTAACTTCAATTTATTATATGTTGTTTTAACTTAAAGGAGCAAAATGAAAAAAAAAAAAATAAATTAAATACCAGATATGTTAGAACAACGGATCTTAATTTACCAGCTGTGGTTATAGCAAAATGCATTATAATAAATTGTTATCCGTACTTAAAATACCTTTTAAACTTAATATACTCGTAATAATCTGTTAGTAATTCTTTGCATTAAACAAGTTATTGCTGTTGTAGTTTTATGGACTAATGGAAGTAAGCTGTCTTAACAACTACTTATTAAGTTGATAAAAGAAAAAAAAAAGAACTTTTATTTTATTTTTTTTTTAAGTAATATGTATGCAGCTAAGTTGACAAAACAAATCAACAAATTATGAAATAACTGTTTCTATATTACAACTGCGAAGACCGCATAGTAAGTCTTCAAACATCGTTACTCTTTAACCAAATAATAATAAACAAGCAGTTGTGCTTTACCAAATTTTTCACCCAATTTGGAAATAGTACTGAGGCAACCTTATACCACTTGAAACTTTACTTTATCTTTGTAGACATAACTATGTTTTTACCTCATTGTAGTCGTGTGATTTGTAAGGGCTTTGGTCTTTCAACGCATGGCGATGAGTTTTGCATTAAAACCTCCTCGACGATGTAGGCGTTGTTCAGCGTATTAAGATCCATCAGCTAAGCTGGCTCGGAAATATTGTTCGGATGAAATAATCTGATCCTGGAGACTAGCCTGAAGCACGCTGAAACCCGTTAACGTGTTGTTATTGCCAGCTAAGAAAGTAGGTGGTCGTGTGGTAAAATCAGGAATGTCATCAATATTTTTGCTCTCAGGAAACACCAATAGATTGCAATTTTGTTTTGTGAAAGAATCATTCAACAAATCTATGTCGATGATACAGCTTCAGTTTTATAATTTAAATTGAGTGCTTATGATTTCAAACAAAGTCATATTAGAAGTTGTGCCCACAGTATGCATCCATTTATAATATATTCTCATTTAACAAAACTAATTTTTTATATACTGCAGTTGCCGTCCAATACTAAGAAAGGGTTGGTTAAGGCGAACTAAAATTTTTTTATTCAATATTTGTAAATCAAATTTAAACTTTATCTACAGAATTATTATTGGCTTCATAAAATGGTTAGAAGATAATTATAACTAAAAGCTTATAACCACATTTTTTACAAAAAAAAATATAATTTTTCTATTTTACCAGACTCATTTAAAGAAGTAGTAGGAGATAAGCACCACAATCTTTTATACCAAAAACTGGAAAGGGATAATAAAAATATAAAACTGTTTAATAATTTTTGAATACATAACGCCTTCCAAAACAGAATTTTTTGTTGGTTAAACTAAAAAAGAACAACAAATTTAATTACAACTACAAAGCGAAATAAATTTTAAGGCATTTAGTGATTTTTGTCCAAATTGTTTTTCAGTTTTTGGTTGTAAAATAATTTGAAGTTTGTAATTTTTTTTTCTTTCTTAGGTAAATAGTTTAACCGCTTTTGGAAAAGCGAATATTACTAAAAACTCTAAACTGTACTCTAATTATGTATAAGCAACTTAAAAGATGTTATTATAAAAAAAGTATTTCGTTAACATTGCAAACAGTAAATAATTAAAAAAAAATTAATAAATAAATATAATCGTCGAAAGAATATTGAATATAGTTACATACTTATATACATTCACGTTAGTCAAATATTTTGTTTTATATCTATCTATATACATAAATAAAAATCAATGTTGTTTTTTGGTGATCGCATCAGTTGAGAACGGCAGGACCGATTTTGACATTTATATATTTAAATTACCACTTACACGGATACATAATTGGCCTTTTTTCTCGGTTACGGCCTAGCTTTTCGCAGCACCCATGTTGTGTGTGACAAGTTTTCTTCATGAGTACGGGGACCTACAGTTTGATGTAGACTCCGATTGACAGACATGAGAAGTTTATTCATGTCAATCAGTTACTCTCAGATCTTTTGCTAGAAGAAAGCTAAAAGATAGAAATAGTTTTTTATATTTCCTTTTTCAAGATGGCAGAACTGGTGTTTGAACCCGGACCTTTTGTGTAGTAATCCAACACACCAACCACTACACAACCGCGACTAGTTACTAATTTACCACATCGAAAGTAATAATAAAAAGTGTAACAATAAAATTTTTTGTAAAAGCAATCACTACAAATATGTCAAAACATATTCTTCCTAGTAATGGCAATAGATGGTATCCCACTCTTCTCGCAAATGAGCGATATGTGTAATATTTGCAAAAAAAATTATTTTGGAGCAGGTCGTTAACTAAAACAACGACGGCACGAAAAAAAAGTAATAAAACAAAGATGTTGATGGGCAAGTTATTGTAAAAGAAACAATGAATTTCTTGCCAAATTGCTAAATAATACACTTTTTTTTAATATATACTAAAAGGACAGAAAAAAGAAATATAAAACAAAATAAATAAATTTATTTCAATTAATTTGTGTGCAATACATGGCCCAATTGCTAACCTGGAAACTCTTAAAGCTATTATTGTAGGGTTATTCTTATAGAAAAAATTTTACCGTTTCTCTGATATATGTATTCGGGAACATGCGAAAGCTCAACATTGTCTACTTTTAAATATTTTAATAAATATATAGATTAATAAAATTATTTTTTTTTGTTCTTAAGGCTTATTGAATAACAAGATTTTTTTAATTTTAATGTAAAATATTTATTTTTCTGGAAATTAACTTGACATGTCCACATGGTATTGTTATACATTTTATATACAATTAAATATTACTTATACGCCACAGATTGAAACTCCATTGAAGCAGGCTCTGTGACTAAAAACAATAATTTATTTATTTATTGTAACCAAATTTTTTTGACTGTTTTGTTAAAAAATAAGTGTAATAAATATTTTTCTGACAATATTTTTTATTTTTTATTTCATTATTACATTTTATTTTTCGAAATATATTCAAACTGCTGTACTAGTGTTGTGCATAAGTGTTTTTGAATATACAATAAATCATAGATCAAATTAAATACGCGCCATTTAACTTTCAAGAATATTAATCAAACCAAACAATATAAAATTTTATATTCAACATCAGCGAAATTGTGTATCGATGTTGCGCAAAAAATGGTAGTGCGGTTTACCCAAACTAATGTAGCATTTCATTTCATTTCATTATATTTGAATCTGAAAGCGAAACGAAAAAAGTGCATACACTTGATTAAATAACGTAAAATTTAAAGTTGTATTTCATATTAATTTAATTTGTCTGTTTGGCATTTTATTAAAAACTTATAGGATTTTTTTTTTCTTTTTTGGCTTTACAGAGAGAAAAACAGTCCCATGGCAAAAGACTGGTTGATAATAGTACTGTTTTTACCATTGAAATATTAAGAAAGTACTATAGAATGTTTTTGAATCTATCTGTGTAAAATTGAAAAGAAAAAATGCATTTATATTGGAAACTTCTGTCATTACTATACTATTTATAGTAAAAGCGTGAACTCTTCTTTTAGAATTCAGTAACTACTTTTACAGAATCCTCTGTAGAGAAAATTCTTTTATTGAATACGTCATAGGTGTTTGAAATTATTACGAAAAATTATATCGTCTTCATCGGGCTCAAAATATTAGGACATGGAGCCGTCAACCATTTCTCGGTTATGCAAAACAACATATGTCTTCTGATACATTACTAGTCCAATATACAAAGGTAGTAACCCAAATAATGTATATAAGGCGAAACCATTAAGAGTGAACACGGCATAGAATAGATCATGAGGCTTTCAATTTATTCAATATAATACCGAAAATATTATCTTCTTTGGCGGCATAAAAAGTAAATTTTTATAAACAAACAACTATAGCAAGTACAAGAACACATTCAGCAAATTCCCGTCCACATAAAATTATGTAAGAGAAAATGCCGAAAAAAGTTATATGGGTTGGTACTATGAAGACCCCAAAATAAGATAGCCATCCTGCACCTTTATCCTTAACAATATACTTAATTTCCTTTATATTACATTTTCTTCATTTTAATTACGGTATTGTGAACCTTTTTAAAAAAATTTATGTTTATTTCAACATTCATTTCCATCTAATTAACTAAGTACTTATTATATTATGCTGTACTAATAAGACGATTAACTGAATTGTTGAATCATTAATATTGAATATTTGATATTCTCTGGTGATCTCTTAACGAGTACAGACGTGTTTTTTTGCGACCGCATGATAATTAGTGTGAATAGTAATAGGTGGATTTTTGATAGAGGAAATTTGAATATTTGTAATAGGTACCTATTACGAATTTTTGCTTTTTTTCTACATATATTAGTTTTGTGAATTGTAATAAGTGGAAAGTGGATAGCACTGAAACTTATTACCTCCGGATGGAAACGTCAGGGTCGGTGCCCACTTTAAGTGGCGCCCCTTTGACGATGGAGCCTACCTTCGAAGGCCGTAGTGGTGGAGTAGGGTCTTTCGGAAACACCGAAAGGTGGTTTGCGGAAGCCTTAGCCCAGCTTAAGGAGGGACTGTCGGGTATGAGGTCCATTATTAAGGAGATGGGGGCTGCTGTTAAAAAGCAGCCAGACGTTAGCAGGTCAATCAAAGATTCTCTTCCAAAACTGGAGGAGAATATTGAAAAATTGCAGTGGCTCACCATGAGCTATTCGAAACCGCAACGTCCGGATTATGTAGCTGCTCCCGGATGTCTCACCAAGGAAGGTGGGAAGAGGAGGGCAGGTAGTCCACCATTAGTAGAGGCGCAGAAGAGCGCAAAAAAGGCGAAAGCCAGCGGGGTCGTCTCCAAACCGGAGACTGACAACGTTGCACCCACGATAAGGACAGCATCTCAAAATGCTGCCTCTTCACAGGTAGCCCAAACTCCTGCCGGTAAAAAGCGCAACCGCGCTCAGGGTAAAGGTGGTCCTCATGGTACCCCTCCATCTACTGAGGATGGACCGAGTGGTAAGAGGAGCAATATGCAGAAGAGAAAGCGTGGTGGCGAGAAGCCAGAAGCGATTGTTCTAAAACCGGCAGCTGGTAAGACCTACGCGGAAGTGCTTAGTGCCGTCCGATCGAAGGTCAAACCGGAAACCTGTGGAGTGGATGTTAGGTCAATACGGAAGACCAAGGCGGGAGAGCTTCTTGTGGAGCTGAAAAAGTCCCCCACTGAAGGAAGAAACGCCTTTAAACAGGCGTTAGAAAAGGCAGCGGGCGAGACGAGTGTAGTCAGAGAACTGGTCCCTATGAGTAAGGTAGAGATCAGAGATCTCGACGAGTGCACCTCTGTGCAGGAATTGGAAGTGGCTCTTCAAGACATTCTTGTAGAATACAAGGGTGTTCTGGAGGTGTTTCTGGCCAAGCCAAACATGAGGGGGCAACACATGGCTATTGTCAAGATGGAGGCGAAAGCTGCCAAGGTTCTCCTCCAAAGGAGGACAGTGAAAATCGGTTGGGTCAACTGCAGGATGCGCGGCAGAGTGGACGTCTCCAGGTGCTTTAGGTGCCTGGGGTACGGTCACCTTAGTGGAAACTGCAGCGGACCTGACCGAGGCAATATGTGTTTCCTGTGCGGGGTAGAAGGGCACAAGGCAAAGGACTGCAAGTCCCAGCCGACATGCTACCTATGCTCCGACATAGGGGAAAATGGCCGCAAACATATTGCAGGATCGGGCGCTTGCGGAGTATTCCGCAAGGCATTAGAAGATGCTAAGCGGACAATATGATGGTCATCCTACAGGCCAACACGCACCGCAGCAGAACTGCTCACGACCTGATGGGGCAGATCCGTCTCGAGAAACATGCTGATCTTATTTTGATCAGTGAGCAGTACCGGGACGGATGTGCGCCTACATAATTTAGGGACAACCTCGGTACAGCGGCGATATGGATCCCGGACCCGAGACGCCTCTGTGTTTCGGCCCATGGCTCTGGAGATGGTTTCGTTTGGGTGAGAAGCGGCTTGGTGACTTACTTTAGCTGCTATCTTACTACAAACGAGGGTATTTCGGACTTCCAAACCAAGTTAGACGACTTGGAGGATGTCTTACGGAGCATGGGAGGTCATCTGGTAGTGGCTGGAGACTTCAATGCAAAAGCAGTAGAGTGGGGCGAGATTAGAACCGATTCGAGAGGTGGGCGAATTTTGGACTTTATCTCCAGGACGGGGTTGGTTGTATTAAATAACGGCTCCGTGCCCACCTTTCGAAGATCTGGCCAAAGGGGGACCATTATCGATCTCACTCTGGCAACTGAAAACCTAGCGGCACTCGTGCAGGAATGGCAGGTGATCGAGGACTTTACGGCCAGCGATCACCAGTATATCACATTCCGTGTGCGTAATATTGCACCAGCTCGGTCCATCCAACATCATGGACCAGCTAGGTGGAATGCCGCTAGGATGGACGTTGAAGCTTTGTCTCTAGCCCTAGAACGGGGACGTATGACCACAGAGGGGATCCGTAATGATCTTCCGCCTGTTGAGAGGGCTGATGTACTTGTGGACTCAACCATGAGTCTTATACATCAGGCCTGTCAAAGCGCTGTACCGAGGAGGGGTCCGAACGAAGGGAGAAGTCCTGCTTACTGGTGGACGACCGAAATTGCGGATCTGAGGCGTGTTTGTCTCCGTCGTAGACGGCTGGCTCAACGCGCTAATGGAAACGCAGATGACGCAGCCCGTAAAGCCGAAGAGTATAAGGCGGCGAAAAAAGATCTTCGCCGCGCCATCCAAAGAAGTAAGCGACGATTCTGGAAGGACTTAACGGAGGACCTAAATAGGGATCCATGGGGGTTGGGCTATAAAATAGTGCTCCGCAAATTGAGGGCGTTTAAGCCAAACGCTTCTCTGAATGCGGATACTATTCGGCCCATAGTGGAAGCCCTTTTTCCGGATCATCCAGTGGTCGATAGAACATCGATCATGGAAGAAACGGAAATACCGCCTTTCACCTTGGAGGAACTGGAGTGTGCCTCTCGTTGTTTGCGCAGCGGGAAGGCACCAGGTCCTGATGGTCTACCAGCAGAGGTGCTGAAAGCCGTGTCAAGGAGTCATCCAGAGCTCTTGCTCAATATGTACAACGCCTGTCTAAAGGCCGGGGTGTTTCCCTCCCGCTGGAAGATGGCTAAACTTGTGATTATTGACAAGGGCAAGGGACCAGTCGGCGCTCCTGGGTCATACAGACCACTATGCCTGCTTGATAACGCGGGGAAACTCCTGGAGAAGCTTCTTCGCCCACGTCTGCAGGCTGCAGTAGTAGCGGCAGGCGACCTCTCCGAAAGACAGTACGGCTTTCGAAGGGGCAGTTCGACTGTGGCGGCTATCCAGGAGGTAGTTAATGCAGGTAGGAGCACGGAACGTGGAAACCACTTTTCACGTCCCGTATGTTTGCTGGTCACACTGGATGTGAAAAACGCCTTTAACTCTGTCCGCTGGCAGGACGCGTTATACGCGATGGAGAGAAATTTCAGGCTCCCAGGGTACCTCCTGCGTATCATGGGAGATTACTTGAAAGATCGATCCATAGTCTATGACACGGAGGATGGCCGAGAGACGAAAGTCTTATCGGCAGGGGCGGCCCAGGGATCCATACTGGGACCCGACATATGGAACTATACATATGACGGGATTCTACGTATGGAGATGCCCGAAGGGACATTCCTGGTTGGTTACGCGGATGACATCGCGGCAGTTATTATTGCCAAAGATGTTGATGCGGCCCAACTGCGACTCAACCAGGTTATGCGTCGAGTTACTCTCTGGCTGAGTGACCACGGGTTGGAGTTGGCACTGACTAAGACCGAGATAGTGCTTCTTACTAAGAAGCGCATCCCGCTCATTAGAAGCATGCAGGTAGGATATGTTACAGTCCAGACGAAGAACGCCGTTCGCTACCTGGGGGTTAGTTTGGATAACAGGCTAACCTTCTGGAGCGAAATATCCAGCAGAGCGGACAAAGCGGCTTCAGTAGTGACGTTGTTGAGCAGGGTAATGGCCAACATTGGGGGCCCTCTTCCCTGTAAAAGACGTTTGCTGCTGAGCACCGCCGAGTCTGTGATGTTGTATGGAGCTGAAGTCTGGGCTGATGCGCTCACGGTCGAAAAGTACCGAAAGCGCATGGCGGCAGTGCAACGGAGAGCAGCGCTCCGCATAGCGTGCTCCTACCGCACGGTATCGGAGCCGGCTGTCTTGGTGGTCGCCGGGGTCATACCCATCGACCTCCTCGCCAGAGAGCGACAATTCGTCCACCAACACAAGGACGAAATTGGAAGAGAAGGCGCACAATCTGTGGCAAGGTCTCGGTCCCTCCGTGACTGGCAGTTACGGTGGGATACTGAGACACGCGGAAGGTGGACTTACGCCCTTGTCCCTCAAGTGGACGCTTGGCTAAATCGTCAGCACGGTGAGGTAGATTACTACCTCACGCAGTTGCTGACTGGCCATGGGCACTTTCGGTCTTTCCTGTTTAAAATATACTTTTTGTTTTTCTTTTTGTATAGTAGCCTGTAGGTGGAATAAATAAGAAAATGAAAGGTCATAAACTTTTCAATTTACAAAACGTTACAAATTCATTGCATTCTGATGGAAATTTACATCATAAATATTTTTGAAGAAAAAGAAAAGATTTAATTTTTAGAATTAGATTATACTCATTGGCCCGTAGTTTCACATATTTATAATAATTTATTTTTAAATATTTTTCCATAATATTTTGAATGAAGTTTATCAGTGGTTTATTTGAGAAAAATAAAAAAAAGTCATGCAATAAAAGATTAAATTATCATTTCTTAAGCAGTGACTTCTTTTTAAATATACGATAAAAGTTAAATCCTTAAATCCGTAAATAAGTCTTCTTTTTTACAAAGTTTACTCATACGAGTATTAAAATCGTAAATATGTATAGAGTTATGTCACCTTCAATATCAATTAACATCTTTTCGAATTAAAATAAAACGAAAAAATAATCGTTTACCACAATACGATATGTAATCCACTGTAATATACAATAAATTTATTGTTAATCCAAAGTTTTATATTTTCCCCCTTTTTTGTATAACACTTTCATTGTTTTTATTTAACTTATATTGCGTTGGTAAAAATGTTTTCTCAACCGTTGTCATTAAAGCACAAAACAACGATTGTGGTTTAGTAACTCGCATTTTAACCACCACCTCTGTTAGCACTTATGGTGTTTGGCATTCAATGATACTCATACAATATCAATACTGTTGCAATATAATGTATATACTCGTATGCATGACATTATTGTTTGTTTTTCATTCGTGGTTTATTGGTATGATTCTGAATTTCAGTATAATTGTTTTGTTTTTCGTTTCTTTATTAAGTGGAATATACTAACAATTAATTATAGAAAAACAGAAATGTATTGGTATAGACCCTGACCAACATATTTTTAATAAAATTTTGTTAAAATTAATTAAAGTCAACTAAATATTTTTATTAATGTAGTATTGTATAGAAATTATACATTAAAAGGATTTTTCACATAAGAATAAGTCAAAATGGTCCAAAGTCATCCCAACTAATTTTCTTAAAAGTAAACACATATTCATATGATAATATAAATTTAATAGACCAGTTGATAGTGTGTTGTATTAATTTAGCCCTAAACACCAGTTATGTTACTGTTATTCTAAAAATATTTTACCTTTAGTTTTCGTGTTTTCGATTGTTTAATACCTTTTGAATTATTTGTCAAAATGATTGGAAAATATTTGTCTGAATTAAACAATTACTTTTTGAATGTTGTTTGAAATCAAAATCACACCTAAATTTGTCTTTCATTCCTTTTAAATAATATCTACTTTTTGTGATATAAATCTGTTATAAGAAATAACAAAGAAAGGAAAATATTTTTGTGTTTTTATTGTCTAAAGTAAATATTTTACTGATATGTGTATTTTATCGTAGTGGCTACTGTGATTAATTTAAATTTCAGTTAAAAAATGTATCTCTTTATAAGTAAGGTAGCACAATATATAATGGAAATAAGCATTTTTAAGGCAGATTGTATAAATAATTATTCACTACTATTCCTACGATTACCATTTATCCAATATTTGTCGGCTGATGATTTTTAGTGACTACGAAGTAATTCAATCTAAATTCCGAAACATTTGCTGTAAACGATTTCAAGATATTAAGGAGTCAATAGTTCTCTTATGTGGAAGGTACTACTACTACTTTTTGTAGTACTACTTGTCTGCCTTTTTTTCTACTGATTATTTTTGTTGAACAAGAAATAAAACATACCAAATTCAGTAACTTAAGCTTCAATATTTTTTAAGATATCCATATCCAGGTTCCAATTAAAAAAACATACCCTATTTCATTTTTGGTAGTTGAGCCTATCTATGTTGCAAACTTCATCAAAATCGGTTCAGTCGTTTAAGTGTGATTGACCAACAAACAAACAGACAATCAGACTTATAAAGTCATTTATAATATGTATGTATGTGTAAGTAAGTATTAAAGTAAAATGTTATTGTAAAGGAATATTTAATATTTTCAATAAGCATTTATTTAACAGCGATTTGGATGGACCCTAGGGTAAATTGATTTTAATTAAACTGCGAGCTGCTTCATCCTTTCTTGACTTTAGTCATTAACTCATTTTTGTTTTTTTTTATGTTAAATTATTATTTTCTTTTATTATCTTTTCGTGTAATTAATCTCCTGCAAATTAAAAGTCGGGTGTCTCACATCCATGCCTCATCCATAAAAATATCCTCTCGTGGGTTCATTTGACTTAGTTTGGTAATTACTGTACTTTTTTTTGTAGTTGAAATTTGTATTTAAATATCATTTAAAGAATTTACTAAACTTCACTTTTAAGTTTCCCATCCTATTACTTGACATATTTTTAAAATAATTAAATTTTTGAGTTCATTACTTATTATCCCACCACGATTTTAAAATAAATAAATTTTTGAGTTTATTATATATTAGCTCACCACTATTGAATATGTAAGCCACAAAAAAAATAGAAGGGTTAAAGCACATTAAAAACAAGACATCCTCAAATATGCATAGTATTGATAATATTGATTTTAACTTGCAATTAATAATTATATCGTCATTCATGTGCATAAGTATTCTTAATAGAAGTGTATGGTTTAAAATTTATTAAACAATTAGCACAACAAATTAAGAGGATGAAAGGGAAATAAAATCATTTCAACTTAATTAAGCATAACTTTTTGTATATATTAACAATTTCTTACAAATCAAATCAACTTTCATTTGTAATGCAGCAACAATAAAGCAATTTTTTTCTTATACATCATTTGCTTTTCAAGTGGGTAATATGACATACAAACTTTTTATACACAGTAGTCGTACCTACGTGCACTTATCAAACTATAAATAGAAATCAATAAATAAATAGAAATCAAGATAAACTTGTGCAAAGCTATTGGTCAGCAGCACTTGAGAGTAAAACAAGGTATGGAACTAAATGTTGGCAAATGTTTAAAGTAATATCCTTAAGAGTACTTCAGTTTGGGATTAATTTTATTAGCGTTGGGTATGAAATATTTGTGGTGTTGTATATAGTTTGTGATAAAGTTTTGACAATCTAATTTGTTTTTGGTAAAGAATAAGAATGGCAAATAATAGAAAATAGAATAGAATATTAGATAATATTTGTAATATATGCAAACAAAAAATATGTGTGTGTGTGTTGAATGGCAATGTAATAAACAGAAAAGGTTTTTCCAAAGGCAAATTGATGATTTTAAAAATGTTTTTTACAGATTTGTGAATCAATATTAAATTTTTAGTTTTACTGTTTTAATTCGGAAAGTTTTTTGCGCAACATTAAAAATTTTATTATTGAAATTAAAAGAAATTAAACTGAATTTAAACCCATTGGGAAAAGTGCTTTCTTTCTTAAATTTTTAATATTTTTAAATATGTCAAAATTTTTACTTCTTCATCTAAATGAATAGAAATAAACAAGTTCTTGACAAATATAAAGTATTTTGAAGCTTAGAAGGCAATTTTAATTCGGTCATATCTCCTACACTTCATACGCAATCTAAACAACTTTTTCTACGAATTATAAAGGAAGTGCTGTATTTCAATAAAAACTGCATTGAAAAGTTATCAATTAAGATACATGACATATACAAGCTACTGAACTGTGTAAAAATTTTCCTCAGTTTACGTTTTACAATATTTAAGTGACTTCAGTAGACTTTTTCTAAGACAAAATATTTCTTTTTAATCAAATAAATTATGAATTTGTCTCAGTGAAACACTCTTCTTTGCAACGGTATTATTTTATTTGTGAAAAATAGTTTTAAAAAATCGAATTTTAGTCACCAAAATACCGCCTACACAGAATGCAAGACGGTGCGATGGGCGTTGCAGATTTCAATGAAACTTGGCATGCGTCTTTTGTTTTTTCTAAGTAGTATACGTACTAAATTTTAAGACTTTTGCTTTTATACGAAAGGTTTTATGTGAAAATATTCATTTTCATTGTATGGGCGGTGGGCGATGGGTGTGGCTGATTTTCATGAAACTATTTTATTTTCTTAATTTAGTCAATATAATACTCTGTGCCAACTTTCAAGTTTCTAGGTCCACTCCTTATATTTAATGCCACCAATCGTATGAAGCTGAACCAGTGTGCGGCGTGCTTCGCTACCCTTTTCGAATAAAATTAATTATTTATAAACAATTACGAAGAGAGCTACTTATTTTCCCAACAAAGTTACATATCGCACACCTAGTTCAAAAGTGACACCACTCAAAATTTATTTTTTATTTGTATGCTTAAGCTATGCAGAATGCACTTGTTTATTCGTAAAAATAATAAAGCAAAAAAAATTTTTTTTGAGTTGTGTCACTTTGAACTAGGTGTGCGATATTTGTTTTGAATTTCGAAAATTTCATTATTTCTATTTTAAAGATATAAAGCGTGTTCCAAAAGTAACTCAGATTTGGAATTAAAAATAAAAGAGAGCTTTTAGTCTTTAGATTTTAATTTTTACATTAAACCTTAAATTATTTAGGACATTATTCTTTATAGAATAACAATTACTTAAATAACCTCTACGAGTTTTCTGACTTTCGTCAAAATTTTTTCATAACGCTTCTGCATAATTGTTTCTGAGTTTCGTGATTTTCGTATTATCCTTTTGTAATATAATCTTGATTTCAAATAACTCCATAGGAAGATGTCAACTGATGTTTAATGATATTATCTATCACATTATCATATAAACGAAACGAGAACGTACACGACTATTTAATAAATTGTTCATTAAACTGTATGGCATGCATAACGGTTTTGTTGAAACCACATATTGGTCACATGAATAACATAAAATTAATTGAGAAAGAACTCTGTTATCAAAACCAGCATCAGTAAGAGTTGCAGCTCTCCCAGCCTTTTAAAAAAGTATTATCCACTAATGCCTCTTGCTGAAAATCGGTACTAAACAGTGACATGTTTAGCATGGATTTGCTGTTCGTCAATTGCCAGTGGCAAACTCGACAATTTTGGTGATTAACAAAGCCATCAAGAAAAAGTTTAATTTAAATTCAATTTAGTAATCATGGATATACAGATCTTTAAAGTGTTTACGTATGTAGTACTTTCTTCAAATTTGCAATTTTGACCAAGACGTCGATGTTGATATTTTAAAGGCTTGCTCTTGGACGACGGGTATGTCCAGAGTCGTCAACTTATTCATTCTCTTTGAATATTTTTAATAATATTTGTTCACTTAGCGAGATCAAAACACTATTTTTAACATATTTTGTATAGAATTTTAGAAATTTGGCCGCCAAACTTTCATTATTTCATATTTTAGTTGCTGTTTCTTGTAGCTATTTATTTTTACTTGCTTTAAACTCTCAACTGTCAAACTTTGTCAGTGTTCCAAAGAACTTACTGCAAATATAGTGAAGAATTCATATCTTGCGTTAATTTGCAGACACCCTCTATTTATCACACATATGTATTTGATATTAAAGTTGTCATACCCACTTGTTGAATTTCGCTCTTTTTTTGATTGATATTTAGACTGAATTCACAGATTTGTGCTTTTAATATTTATAATATATGGTTGTCCACTCACTCTTTGGCTGATCATTCGTAATAATTACCAAGCTAATTTCACAAATTGGGGATCTTCGGGTTTTAGATTCCTTTAGGTAGAATCAGAATTCACTATTGTATTCATACAATATATTAAAGGTTTATTAAAGGCTTATTTGACAAATTTCTATCCAATACTTTTTAAATAAGCTCCTAATAAATCTGCAATATTTTGCATGAATAATGCAGTTTTTTTTTTTTTTTTTTGGTCAGACCATACCCAATTTCGCCTAATGTTTGACAGGTAATATACAATGTCTCTTAATCTATTTCAATAAATTTTAGGAACTTCCGCTGTTACCTTTCACACGATATACAGAAGTCCAATTCAGTTTGCTTTGCAGCAAAATGCCTACTGTACTGATACTGCTCACATTGAATTGTTTTACTGCAATGAATTTAGAGATTCTTAATGTCACCGTTTTGTAGATATACACAAAGAAATACTCACTTTGTATAGGCATGGAACCTCGCGTTTGGTTCCTTCTGGATATAAACAGAGATAATGTATAAATCTCAAAAACATGGTTTCTGCCTTTCTATCGTCTATGCATATCAAACAAGCAAACCTAATCTCAATTTTATTTATAAAATTTTTTGTTTCTTTCAAGACCAATACAGTATTTTCGTTGTACTTTCTGTTTTTGTTTTTGTCCTTTTTTTTATAAAATTTTCAAACTTAAATTGTTTATGTAAACAAGAAACTTTTATTTGCATATTACAACATATTTTGACATATGGGTATGTCATGTAATTTAAAGTTTCCGTTACGTTCCATAACTACAAAGGAAACTGCTAGAAGAAAGACAAGAAAATAGAGAAAATAGGTCATAGTCAGTTTACAATAGTTACTTTAAATTAATAAATAGTTTTTATTATTAAATTTTAATTGTTTGAGCCCAAAATTAGTAAAAATTTATCTCTTTCTTAAACTCTTGTACTTTATTGGGCTATTTGTTTTATACATTTTAAACATAACTACATACCTTAAACACATATTTTAATTATTACAACGGTTTTTAATTCAATTCAAAAATCAATAAGCATTTTTATTGAAGCAATTACACAACCTAATTGGACTAAATAAAAGATAATTTAAAAGTTTTAGAAAAGTACTACAAAAACTAAAACACACTCTTATAGTTGGAAAATATATTTTTTAATTAATATGCGATTGCGAGTTACAAAATGTATTTGTTTTTAACATTTTCTTCCAATTGTTCTTCCAATATAGCACAAAAATTAATTAAAAAAATTAATTAAACTTAAAATCTAAATCAATAAGTATTTAATCGTAATCTAATACGAAATATGTTTTTCTACCCATGTAATATACCTCAGAGTTAATGTCGCACTGGTTTTTATTTATCACGCATTTTCCCAGTGATATTTTACATTAATTGTTTATTCAACCATGCCAATAATATTATTCTTCTTTACCCTAAACAAGAAATTTTCAAAATAATATTGAAAGGAAATTGGCAAAAAAAGCCGAAATCAAAATATAGTTTAATGTTATTATATAGACTAAAAAATACGTACCAGTTCGAACGTAAATTTGGAATACTTCAAGAACATAAATAATGTGCAGGCGTACATATTTTATGAAAAATTATAGGACTGGAGTATTTATATCGGATCAAATAGATGAGCATAAATAAAATATGTCGAATACTAAATTCTTTAAATGCCTAAGGGTCGAGAGAACCTAATAGGGAGCGGTTGTTTATGTTAAAATTTGTTTCTCAAAATATATGTGGATTTTAAAAGCAAAATAATTACAAAGAAATAACAGAAGACAATAAAAGAAAGAAAAACAAAGTTTGTAAAAGTTTGTTCAAAATTAAAACACAACAAAAAATAAACATAGAATTGAATATCTTGTCTAATCGACAACATGACGATTATACCAAGTAGAGACGATTTATATGCATAATTTTGTGGAATGATAGAGTTTTGTATCACCAAGGCGTTAACATCAAATGTAAATGTGATTGAAATGATAATGAGGCTGAAAAGAACAACTGGTAACAGCAGAAAAATTAAAAAGAAAAATTATGCAAAATGGAAACGAAAAAATTTTTGCCTTCTCTCCTTTGTTTTATTCTTGAAGTATAAGAAAATTTCCACTTTCGTAAGACAAGCAGAATAATAGACTTTAAAATTAAAATTGTTCTGAAGTTTAAGTTATCTCTTGGAAGTGTGGAATGTCGAATAAGTAAGTAAAATAAAAATAACCGTTAAAAAAAAAGACAGAAAAAAAGTTACTGCCGTTGGATTTGTTATATATTTTACTTCAATTTTTCTTTTCGTTTTATAAGTGTGAAAAATTTTTAAATGACAGCTTGACGTCCAAACAAAGCTATAAAAACAATGACCAACAATAAGTGGCAGTCACTAATAGACATTTTAGAAGTAAACAGTTTCCTTTAGATTTTTTTTTTTATTTTTTAAATTCCAAGCTGAACATATTTCTGCTTCCTGATTTTTTTTAATATACTTTTATTATTCATCTATTTTGTTATTTACTTCCTGAAAAGGTATTTATTGGCACTCAAATTCATTATCTGTTTTAAGTACTCACTTCTATTTTTACAACTTTTTATTTTAAAAATATTTATTGATTTGGTACTTTACAATCTTAAAAATTGTTAAATAAAACCGTAAATATAAGTAAAAACATAAATAAAAACCTTTTCATCGGTTGTGTTCTGTAAACGAATTCGAATTCAAATAAAATCTCAAATTGCTCAATTAAGCTGATTTGTCTTTTAAAAAAAACTTAAGTTTGATATCCTTCAAATTAGGTTTTTGGAATTATTGAACTTATACTCAACGAAACGGAGCTCAATATATTGCATTTGGGAGCAGGGCAGTATTCATGTTACTTATATGGAGTAATGTTCTCTCGTAAAAAATATAAAATATTTCAGTGCTATAATTTTATTACTCAGAAGGCGTTATACAGCACACATACATGATCCACGTTTTATAAAGCTTTTCTTTTCGAAACTATAGGAATGTATTGTAGAAATTCATGTACAGTGGTGAACATTAGATTGGTATACTTGGTATTTGTTGCATTATATCTTAGACTTTCAAATTTTTTTGTTTTGTATCTCAAATTGATGAAGATTTCAGTACCGGTATTTCGGGCGGAGGTCTTTGCTGGCAAAAACGAAAGAGCTATCTACAAGTCATTCTGTTTATACATAAACAAGCAACAATGTATGTCATGTTATCATCTAAGTACTTTTCGAAGGAAGTAAGCTGATGGAAAAGAAGTTTATCTGCTCCAAATCGGGAGACTAAGTTTAGAAAATAAGTAAGCCGACGAACTTCCTCGAAAGGGAACTGTTTTATTATATATGTGGGATTGGTATATTTATCGACAATATGGCAACCCCATAATCCGTCATTAAAATAAAGCAAAGGGTTTGAGTAGAAAATATAGAGAAAAGAAGAACAGAGTAGAAAAGACGTTTTAACAGTGCAGATGCATAAAATACATTAGTGAGTTGAGTACAGTGCTTTTGAATAAAACTATTTTTAAATGTAACTTATTATTTAAGTAAATTTATCAATTTAATAAATATGAATTTTTAAATGAAAAACAATAAAGTGTTTTTAAATAAAAAAACCAAACTTTTCACACTTATTGTGTGTTCTAAATAAAGGACACCACAACTTTGGGGGCTCAACCTTAAAAACAATTAATAATAATAAAAGAAAAAATGTGCTGTTAATAAAATATAAATTTAAACAAAAAGATGTACTGGTGATTATTAAGCAGAACAACAAAAAGAAAAACAAACTTTAAACAAAAAGAAGTACCGGTGGTTGTTAAGCTGACCAACAAGAAAAAAAAAAAGCTAACAAAAAGAAGTATACAGCAAAACAACAAAAAGAAAAGTAACGGTTCTTAAAAACGAACATTCCAGACATTTTTCTTTAAATTCTGCACAAACGAAAAAACAAAGAAGAACACTTGTTACCATCCACCATCACAGTTAAGTCGCTCTGTTTCGAACAAGCAGAGACTGCGCAGAGAAGTAATATTTTGTGGTAAAGGCAATCATACAACAACGACGGCGCAGTAAATACGTGGGTAAGCAACAGCAGCAGTTAGAGTCAGCAACGCAAAAGGAGTAAGCAGAGCAAAAACAAAAGAAGACTTAGAGCAGAATTCAACACAACAACAACACAATCAGCAGAAAACTTTCAAGAAAAATAGATAAGTAAAAATGTATACATATAGCAACCAAGCTCGTGCTCATAGTTTAAAGAGAATTTGAAAGAAGAATAAAGAGATAAATTTAAGAAGAATTGTCTGATAAATTAAAGAGTTTAGGTAACATTGCATTAATCATGTTTTCTAAAGTATAAAAGTTAAATTGAGTTATTTAGTTATTTGTAAATTTTGCTGAAAAGTAAAGAAAGAGAAAAGAAGAAAGAAAATACCAAAGAGCAATACATAATTTGGAAGTTGTATAAGTACAATTATTGAGCATATATTCCTTTTATTTTTTTATGAAATTGAAAACAAATACAAATCAACATATTATTTAAGAGAATATTTAACTTTTATATCAGATTGATTTTGTTTTCAAAGAGTAAGGGTAAAGAGGCAAAGTTAAATTAAAGTGAAAACAAAACAATTTAAGAGTGTACAAATTAAATATTGTTTTAGTGAACTTAATTTGTAAAATTTGATTTCGATATTAGATTTACTTTGTTTTCAAAGAGTAAGAGTAAAGAGGCAAAGTTAAATTAAATTGTAATCAAAACAATTTAAGAGTGTACAAATTAAAAATTTTTTGATTGAACTTAATTTGTAAAATTTTATTTTGACATTAGATTAATTTTGTTTTCGAAGAGTCGTAATAAAGTGAAAAGTTAAATTAAATTGAAATTAACCCTTAAACATACCATTACATATTCCATTACAAGATTGAATATCAATTATTTTTTTAAAAGAAAAAAAAATAATTTTAAATTTATTTACTATTTTCTTTTTTAATAAGAAAGGAAAAGTGAATTTTTGGTCAAACGAAAACAAATTTATACACACTTAAACAAAAGTTATCGTTATAATTAAAATATTGAAAAATTTTTCTGAAGGTTCACAAATACAGTGTACTACAAAAATTAACGGAAAGTTTACTATACTTTTAACTATTTAAAATATTAAAAGAAAATAAAAAATAGGTTCACAAATACAGTGTACCACAAAAATTAGCTGAAAGTTCACTATCCCTTTAACTATTTAAAATATTTTAATATTTTATTATTATCATTAAATTTTAATTTTATAAAACAATTTTGTAAGAACTGCTCACTGTGAAAATGATATCGACAGACATTTTGAGTATGACGGTAGAGGAACTTAGATCAGAGTTGACTAAGCTAGAACTGTCTAAGATAGGGAACAAAGCAGAGTTACAAGACCGGTTATTACAACACTACGGACTGCGACGAGAAGGTTCAAGTTCCGATAGTGAGGTGTCCATGCCGATTAGACAGGTAGTAGTAGGAAGTAATAATATGTTTTCACTGCGCGAAATACAAGACTCATTGTCTACTTTCTCCGGTGATGGCTTACCAGGAATTGACAGTTGGCTGCAGGAGTTTGAGGAAGTCGCTTGTACAGTCGGTTGGAACGATTTACGGAAGTATATCTACGCGAAGCAACTACTTACGGGAGCAGCAAGAATATTCATTAGAAGCCAAAATAAAGCAGTTGACTGGCATTCTCTTAAAACGCTTCTAAGGGAAGAATTTGGTACACAGTTGTCGTCAGTGGAAGTTCACAGAGCTCTATCTGGTAGAACAAAATCGAAAAACGAGACACTTCGTGAATACCTCTATTGTCTACAAGAGATTGGAAAGCCAATAAACATCGATGACGAAAGTATAATAGAATACTTTATTCAGGGTATTAAAGACTCAGCCATCAACAAGTCCATATTGTATCAGGCACGCAATATAGAGGAGCTTAAAGAAAAAATCAGAACCTATGAGAAAATTAAAGCTGCCGGAGAGTCTTCAAACTCAAGGGCAATTGACTTTAAGAGCAGACAAAACTCAGGTAAAAATGCCGATCGACACTGCTTCAAGTGTGGCGTAAAAGGGCATTTAGCAGGTGAATGTAGCAAGACAGACATTAAGTGTTTCAAATGTAATGGTATCGGGCATAAATCGTTTAATTGTACATTAAACACCAATAGAGAAAAACAAGATGACAAAAATAGAAGAAACGGCGGAAGAGATACTGTTCACACGCTACCCGACGGAACATCGTCACCTTCAAGAAGAATTTTTACAGAAATTGAGATTTTAAAGAAAAAAATTGCAGCGATTGTAGATACAGGCAGCGACATAAGTTTACTCCGGTACGATACCCTCATGAGCCTAAGTGATTCAGAGCTAACACCCGAATTTAAAATATTAACCGGTATAGGGGGCAAAACCATAAGAACTTTAGGAAGTTTTAAAGCACTCACAAAATTAGATGCGGTAGAGATAGAGATAAACTTTCATGTGGCCAAAGAACGTGACATCTTATATTCGGCAGTTATTGGCAACGATATACTCAACCAGGTTGATCTCTGCATAGACGCGAAAGGAGCTAAATTTCGCAATAAGATTTCAGAGTGGTCAATGTTCGAGATGGATAACGAGGTTGTCGAGAATAGTTCAGACGGCGAAAATCACCCCGCTACGGAAACCAATCCTATAGATGAACTAAGACGAGAATTCGCCGTAATGTTCCACTCAGTCGAAGAAGATGATTTTAGACAGGTCGAACTGCAAACAGACCACCTAAACAACCACACACAGAGCAAAATAAGAACCATGGTCGAGACTTATAAGCCTGAGAAACCAAGCACATTCCCCGTGGAGATGAAAATTATCTTGAATGACGAAAACCCTGTCGCGCATAGACCACGTAGAGTTACAAGTTCGGACCAACGCTACATAGACAACCAAGTCAGTGAATGGTTAGCAGATGGTATAATAGTTCCTAGTTACTCAGAATATTCTGCACCAGTAGTTCTAGTACAGAAAAAAGATGGGTCTAAACGCTTATGTTGCGATTATCGCAAGCTCAACGAAAAAATCGTTCGGGATAATTTCCCAATGGCTCTAATAGACGATGTTATACAGAAGCTAAAAGGCGCAAAAGTTTTTACAACATTAGATCTGCGCAATGGTTTTTTTCATGTCCCCATAGAGAAGAGCTCACAGAAATACACCTCTTTCGTGACAAACAGAGGTCAATACGAATTTAAATATGTTCCATTTGGTATTTCGAATTCTCCAGCTGTCTTTTGCAGATACATCGCCGCCATTTTTCGTGAACTAATAAATGACGATACTTTAGTCATTTATATGGACGATATAGTTATACCATCAGAAAACGAAGTCGAAGGCATTATAAAACTGGAAAAGGTTCTAAACGTCGCTAAAAAACATGGTTTAAATATTAAATGGACAAAATGCCAATTTTTAAAAAGAAAAATCAATTTCTTAGGCTACATATTTGAAGATTCAACATTGTCACCATCAACTGAGAAAACACACGCAGTAATAAAGTACCCTATACCAATGAACGTGAAAGCTTTACAGAGATTCTTGGGACTCACTTCCTATTTACGACGCTTCATTCCAGACTACGCAGTAATCGCTAGACCGTTGTCGAACATGTTGCGAAGGGATTCAAAATTCAAAATGGGAGATGAAGAAATGTTGGCCTTTGAACAGCTGAAAAAGTCCATGGTTAATCCACCCGTTTTGAAAATCTTTGACCCCAAAGCTGAGACAGAAATTCACACAGATGCTAGTTTGTACGGCTACGGTGGAGTATTGTTACAAAAAGACGAGAAATTACAGTTTCACCCCGTTGAATATATGAGTCGGAAAACCACTGAGGCAGAGCAAAAATACCACTCATATGAGCTCGAAGTATTAGCCGTGATCGAAGCCCTTAGAAAGTGGAGAATTTTTGTACTAAACATACCCATAAAAATTGTTACGGACTGCAACGCTTTTGCATTAACGATGCGTAAAAATGACGTACCACCACGAGTTTCTAGATGGGCACTTTTCTTGCAAGAATTCAACTATAAGATAGAGCACAGACCAGCGTCGAGAATGAGACATGTAGATGCTCTAAGCCGATTAACATGTCTTATATTAGATGACTCTTTAACACATCGACTCAAAAACGCACAACTACAAGATGAATGGATCAGAGCAGTGAGAAAAATATTAGAGACAACACCTTATGAAGATTATTTTATGAAAAATGACATACTGTATAAAGATCCCAATAAGGAGCTGTTAGTGACACCAAGTTCGATGGAGAGAGAAATAATTGAAGTAGCTCACAGACAAGGACATTTCGCAACGCGCAAAACGAAGGAGCTGGTAGAAAAAACCTATTATATCCCTGACTTACCGAAGAAAACCGAACAAGTCGTAAAAAGCTGTATAGAGTGCCTAGTAATAGAAGCGAAAAGAAGTCGCAAGGACGGATTCCTTAGCCCGATCAACAAAGAGGATAAACCACTATTAACATACCATATCGACCACGTTGGACCCATGGAGTCAACACATAAACAGTATAACTATATAATGGTAGTGGTAGACGCATTTTCCAAGTTTGTGTGGCTGTACCCCACTAAGAGTACAGGCACAAACGAGGTCATAGATCGTCTGACGAAGCAATCAGTTACATTTGGAAACCCAAGGCGAATCATCACAGACAGAGGTACCGCTTTTACTTCTCAGCAGTTCAAAGAGTATTGCTCGTCACAAAACATTATACATCTACTAACAGCGACTGGCGTTCCAAGAGGGAACGGTCAGGTAGAGCGGTTGAACCACACAATCGTAACAATGTTGGCCAAACTGTGTCAAGAGAAGCCCGAAAATTGGTATAAACACGTGGGCCGAGTGCAGCAAGTTTTAAACAACACACCACCTAGGAGCACGAAATACACACCGTTTCAGCTAGTTACTGGTTTAGAGATGAGAACCAACGATATGAGAGAACTGCGTGAGCTACTGGAAAACCAAATGATTGATAACCTAAACGAAGAACGAGAAAACATAAGAGAAGAAGCCAAGCAGAATATTCTTGCAATACAGCAAGAAAACCGCAGAGAATACAACCGTAAACGAGTTACAGCGACTGAATACCAGATTGACCAATTGGTAGCCATCAAGCGGACACAATTCGGCACAGGTATGAAATTGCGACCAAAATACCTTGGACCATACAGAGTAACAAAGAAATTTAATCACGACCGGTATGAGGTTATAAGAGTCGGTAATTTTGAGGGACCAGTAAAGACGACGACAGTCGCAGAGTACATGAAACCTTGGGAAGACATTCGAGGTCGAATGTAAATTCAGGATGGCCGATTGTGGGATTGGTATATTTATCGACAATATGGCAACCCCATAATCCGTCATTAAAATAAAGCAAAGGGTTTGAGTAGAAAATATAGAGAAAAGAAGAACAGAGTAGAAAAGACGTTTTAACAGTGCAGATGCATAAAATACATTAGTGAGTTGAGTACAGTGCTTTTGAATAAAACTATTTTTAAATGTAACTTATTATTTAAGTAAATTTATCAATTTAATAAATATGAATTTTTAAATGAAAAACAATAAAGTGTTTTTAAATAAAAAAACCAAACTTTTCACACTTATTGTGTGTTCTAAATAAAGGACACCACATATATATAGACCATAAAATTTACTCGATTTATTGAAATTGCTAAAAGACGTTATTAACTACTAATATATGGAAATAACGGGTGTATTTTTATCAACTTTCTTTTTGACAATACTGTGTTTGGCAGTTCAGCTGTTTTCATGTGACACGTTATTGTCCAACATGTTCAGTTTGGTCTGTCGGTTTTGTGGACATTAACTGTCCCAGAGTTCAATGTTATCTAGAAAGAAAATAAAATTTTATTGCTCACCATGGATTAGAAAACATAGTACATAACAAACTAATTTAAAAGCCATTTGCTTTTTACAGAGCAGATTTGTTAAACGATTTTCATGTTAGGATCAGTGTTGTCTGTATTATTTTTCATAAAAGAAAGACACAATTTTCGTAACAGAATATAACTACAAGCTGTACAATCAATAATATAGATTTTTATGAGAAAAAGTACTTATTCTTCCCATGTTACAATCCAGAATCATATTCAACTCTTTAAACAGCAGAGGTATAGCTTTACGTTTACTTTCCCAATGTAGTCTTATTTCATAAGGAAATAGAACCTCAAATTTTGAAGTTCAATAAGGCTCTATGTACTTAAATGTAAATAAGGATAAACAAATTAAATAACACCCCAAATCACACAACTACACTGTTTAAAATAATTCTTATATAGAATATTGCTGAACTTCGGATTACAAATTCTGATAAGGCGATCACACTGCTTAGCTGTATTAAATCTCCTCAAATAAAAAATACTTGTATTAATTCCATTGTACAAATAGTGAATTTAATTTTCTGACGCAAATCTACACTGATTCGTTTTAACTGTATTAAAATCTTATTTATTTTTCTTAGGAAATAGCTCCCCTTTAACTCCCTTACTTCCTTTTAGTTAATCATAGTGTAGTTGTGTTTACTTAACTATTTTCCAACCTACTTCCATAGTCAGAGTACCAGAAATACTCAAAAACTTTATACGTTTCACAAATAAATTTGAAACATAAACTTACATACTAACACATAATTACAAATTTTATTTATATAGTGCAGCTGTTTAATAGTAAAACGTTCAGTTTAGTTTTAATCTACCACGTTCACATGATACTGTCATATAATAAATTTACATTTTATTAATATACTGACTTTTGCAAGTCAAGACAAGAAGCAGTACAATTAACAAGAACGCTACTTATCCACATAATATATAACATAACAAACCAAGTCAAAACATACTGTTATGGAAAGTAAATAGATTTTGGTTTCTGATTATATAAGTAATACCACAAATAAAGGTTAAAAGAGTTTTCGATATAAATATTTACCAAACCTATAAAAAATGTCTAAAATTGTAAACTGTGACTAATAGGTTGGCTTAAATAAAGCAAAAGAAAATTAAGTGTGACAGATATCAAGATAAGTTACTTATAAGGGAATAATTTGATATTTTACGAAATTGTTATGTGATATATATTACAGAACACTTATATATTCGTAAATCCGATATGAAGTGCAGTGCTACCAACTTAGAGCTTTTGACACTATTTTCAGTGTTTTAGATGTTTAAAGACTCAAAATGTTTAGCTCTGGTGCCAAGAAAAATCTCTACATTTTTAAATTTCAGTTTGTAACTGAAATGTTCACAAGTTAGTATTATAGTTTTCCTTTTTTTTGCTTATAATCAAATTTTGATGTTTTATTATTGGAAAAATTTGGAAAATAATAAAAACAAAACGTAGTTTTTGTTTTGTTGTAAATGCTATAATTTTCCAATGTATTGCAAAAATAAATTAAACAGTTAATTGAATCAATTAATTAATTTTGTCGAAATTAAAATTATTTATAAGTTTAATTGAAGTGAAATGTGAAACATTTTGATTCATAATATGACAAACCTGAAGTCTTACTACAAAAAAAAAGAAAAAGCACTGAAGTGTGAAACAAGTCATATAATACACTGCCTCACAAACTTGCAGAAATTATTATTGATAAACAAACGTATTGAGAAGAGTAGTGATAAAAGTAGTAAACAGCTTCTTTAAAAATTCTAAAGACTTGCAATTATGAAAAACTATAAGTATGTAATTTATTTTTTGTTAATTTTAGAGTATTGACAACTTCTAGCCTTCATCCTTTTTTCAATACAATATTATATCTTTTATCCAAGACAATCAATTACTGAATTGGATAGGGTGATAGCCAACTAAAGAAAGGGTTATTTCCAGGGACTCTCGTCTCATTAGGTTATATTAAGCAACTCATGTATGTAAGTAGGCTCGTACAATTATTACAAGTTTTTCCATCTGTTTGCCTCAGCATTACTTTGGATTTTATAAGCATCAGTATTTTTTTCAAATTTTTGGTTGCATGTAAATTTTTCTTTTATTTTCGTTTTAAGCCAACCCTTATCTGTGCATTTTCGTGGACAATTCATGGAATATTCTTTTTCGTTTTTCAAAAATTTTAATGAAAGAAACTTTGTTCAGTTTTGTTGCTCACCTAAGAGAATGATTTAGAGTTTTTGTTCACATAAGTAGCACGTTACTTTTTTGCTATTCTTTTTGAAAATTCAAATTAGGACGAATTGGTATGCATTTGAAATTTTGATTCAGTAATAGCACATATTATAGATGGAAGTAAAAACTTCTAAAAGCCGATAAACAATGATTCGTATTAATTGGTAATGATTTTAAGTTATGTAATACGTTTCTTAACAAGGCAACTGTTTAAAGCATAAATATTTGCATCAATATACATTCGACAATGCATATGGTTTTCTAAATTAAAAGAAACAAAATTTTAAACATTTATACACAAATTTAAAAAATTTCTCGAAATAATATTGTATTTTCATCATCCGATAGAACTCAATCAAATATTATTGTCTTGTAGTGGATTGCATTTGATATCTTCATCAAAAGCACTTGCCTCTCTAATAATTACATATGTTGCTTTCGAGGATGTCTTCTCATCACCATCTCGTCAGCACTGCCATCGGACCTATACATTTGCATCAAAATCGACTCTGTTGACACGACTCTACTCATAAGCTTTTACTAGTTCAATCTTAAATATATCGGAAGATTTTCTGCTTGTCTCAGTCTGTAAATAGGCCTTCGTCATTATCATCAAAAGAGTTATTGAGAAGGAAGTGAGAAAGAAAATATTGTAAAGAAATACAAGAAAGAGAATAGAATATATTATAGAGTCGCGCCCACTCGGAAATATTAAGGAACCAGATATTATATGTAATTGGTTCTAAACATTTTATTAGAATAGAACAAGAAAAAAATAGAGTTCAGAGTTTAAAAATTTGTTTGTTTTAATTTTATCGTTTTTAGTTTTTTATTAATTTAAATTTAAATTAACATCATCTCAAGTTGAGCATTAATTGTTATGGTGAATATAATATTCATGAGTATTACATGTGATGTCACACATATTTATTTTACTTATTCTTACAGAACATATCGTCGATAGAATTAAAGAACGCTGTAACTAACAGAACCTTAAATGTTCATCAGAGCCAAAAAACATGTATGAAAGTAGAACAAATACACTGGTATTTTTCATTTCGCAGACGGCGTAAGTGAATTTATTTTCATCGTAGAAATCTGGGACCTGGACCCATCCGCGCGTATTTTTTTCTTATAATATATAAATCTACTAGGAGCTGTATATTTTAGCGTGCTTCTTCGACGTCGCAAGATATTTTCTTGTCTAGTCCGGCGTGATAGTCTCGATAGCGTGATTCATTTGGTACTATTGCATAGAATTAACTCCAGCGATAGATAGCATCATTATTGCAGAATTGTCGTACATTTCGTAAATATCTGTAATTCGGTTAGAAATTTTCCTTGGCCTCTTCCTATATCTTCTTCTATTCGAAATATACACTTATACTCACTCAAAATGTTCGAAAATGTATTAAAATACAAAAATTCACTAATAAAAATATTTTTTGCTGAGAAAATGTAAGGAAAACCTTGAAAAGTTGCTATTGGTCACACCTGTACTTGGGTGTACGTTCTCGTTAAAAATTTTGGGTATAAGGAATAGGGTTAGGCCAAAATTTTTTTTTCTTTTCGATGGCATGACATGTGCACGAATACACAGCTTTGTATGTATTAGTAATTTTCAGTCAGTCCTCGTTATGAATTCTACGACAATCGATTAACAACTGAACAAATCCATATGTATTTTGTTGATTAAACCTATTTATCTAAACCTTTTTCTTACTGGTAGAGCTAATTCAGCTGTAACTGATGTGCAATGAAAATAAGTACTGAACCTTAACAGTCTTATTAGTTATCTTTTTACTACAACTAAAAATCTTAAATTAAAATTATTAATATTATATTAGAATTTCAACTGTCTTTGTACTTTTTGTAATCAGATTTAATGGCAATTGTGGTTGCAACATACATACATTGAAATTATTTAAGTTTTTTTTTACATATTCAACAAATCTGTTTATTTTTGCCTTTTAAGTTGCAGTTTTGTTCATTAAAAACCCGTGCCCCATTATGTTTCATATTTTTATTTTAAGACCATTAACTTTAACATTTTTAATGCAAGTGAAAGTGACTTTTTAATGTTCGAATATGTTATAAATCTTTATATTTAATTGTAGGTATATATGTTTGTTTATTTACTGTAACCTTAAAATGGAACTTTTTGGGTGCTTTACATAAAGACCATAACTTCCACAATACAAGTAAAAAGGAAATAGATGTACAAATACCACAAAAATGTTAACAACAGTACTAAAAATTGTTCCCTGTTAGAAATTATTGTTTTTTCATTGTTTGTTTATAAAAGCTGTAATACATTAATACTGTTTTTTTTTCATTATTTGTTCTTGTATGTTGACAGTATTTTAAAGTCAACATTTGTTGGAATTTGAGCTTTTAACACTCAGAAACATTCTAAGTTGTACAGAGACATTGGATTTGTTTCCGAATATGTTAAATTTTGAAGTATCACATTTAGTCAAAGTGGTATAAGCAATCGAAAATATTATACTATATTGTTTTCGTCTATCAACACATACTTAATTTTAAAAATAATTTGCTTAGTATATAAATAATAAATAAAATTTTTACCTCAAGTTTCTACATTTTCTACACTATACAAATTTTTTTTAAATAAGTTAAGAAATTAAGTTTTTAAAAAAACTAACAAATTTTAACATCAATGGAAACTGCTTTACTTAGAGCACTCGCACAGAAACTCAAAAGACCGAGGTTCAAATCTCAGCAAAGGAGAAAAATTAAAAAATTAAATTTAGCGTTTTTCGAAACGTTTACCCTCCGAGACGTCTATTTTCAAGAAATCACTAACTGATATTCCAGGGAAATTTTTCAGATCATTAGAATTTAAAAAAAACAAACGACACAAATGTTAATTTTTCTATGTTTAAGTAGACCTTTTAAAATTTGTCACAATACTAAAAAGGAACGTTGCGTTTGCTGAGTGAAATAATAAAAATAGTATTTCCTTTTTTTGTTTTAGCAAAGTAAAACACGTGTTTTGATAATTCTCACGGTTACAAGGAAGTTGAATTATAAATCCTCCGGTCATGTCTCTGTGTCCATAATTAAAAGCAAAAGGCAAAAACAACCATTAGTTTTTACCTTCAACCATATTTTATCTTTAGACTTATTCCCCATTTCGTACTACAAATGTTAGTAAAAAATGGTTTTATATCAAAATCCATTTGCCCTACTTTTCATACAAACACGTCTATCACTTTAATTTAACTGCACGACAGGCAAAAAATACCAGAAATTAGACCAAAGTATGGTACATGACAAACATACGCATATATCAACATTAGAAATCTTGACTATGATTGAAGTAAAAATAAAGAGCAAAAATATGCTAAAAAGGTTTACACAAAAGGTAAACTTGGATAAGATGTTCAAAATATACAAAAACAACAACCACTAAAAAAAGTGATTTATTTTTCATTATTAGCTTGAATGCCTTGACCTGATAGAGAAGTAGTATTTTAATGAAAAAAAAAAAGAACTATGGTGCTTAATTTTTAACTGTTGTATTCATAAAAAAGCATTGTGTGTGTATATAGAAGGCTTATTTGACAAATTTTTCTAGGCTGTACTTGAGAACAAACTCTTAACAAACCTATAATATTTTTAATAAATACAGCAGTAAATGTATTATAAAATAATGTTTTATAAATAATGACGCACAATGGAACATTTTAATTCTGAGAGAGAATAATAAACGTAATTCCATCAAGTAGAAATTTTTTTTACACACATGTTTTAGCAATTTCAAAATTGAGTTTTTCTCATTATACATATAAAGCGTGTTGTTAAAGGTTCACAAAGTTTGGGTAACAACCTTGCTTAATTTAATAAACGATTTAAAAATAATTGTAGATTGTTATTTGTTTGGTTAGTGTGTGTTTGTGGTTAGTGTGTTGGCTTACTAAGACATGAGCCATGGGTTCGACACCCAGTTCCGACATCTTAAAAAAAAAAAAAGAAATATGAAAAAAATATTTCTTTCGGTGACTACCTCTCAGCAGTCTTCTGGCTAAAGCTCTTAGACTAATTAATTGCCATGAACAAGCTTTTCAAGTCTGTCGTTCGGAGTCGACATTAAACAGTAGGTCCCGGTACTAATGGATAAAAATTTATACACACAACATGAGTACTGCGAGAAGCTAGGCCGTAATCCTGACACAGGGTTGTAAAGGCCAGTTATGTATGTATTCTTTCTATTGGAGGCCGAAAAAACAACATAAAAGCTGACAGAATTGCGTCTGGCTGCGTTGAGATAATATTCTCAGCCGTAGCTCCAATAGGCTGAGGTAATGGAGTGGCACTCCAAAGCATTTTGTTTTTAGCAATAAAAAACAAATCAACAGAGCTAACTGCGGGCTCCCGTTGAGTATCTGTTTCAGAAGAACTTGCTTAGCTATTTTCTGAAGTATAATCAAATTCCGATTAAGATGTTTTGTCAAAATGCCACAGATATGTATGTATATATATATATATATATATGTAGTCGCCGTGGTCTAGTGGTTAGTGTGTTGGCTTACTAAGACATAGGGTCGGGGTTCGACTCCAGGCTCTGACATCTTCAAAAAAAGAAATATTAAAAAAATATTTCTTTCGGCGACTACCTCTCAGCCGTCTTCTGGCAAAAGCTCTGAGAGTAACTGATTGCCATGATCAAGCTTCTCAAATCTGTCGTTCGGAGTTGACATTACACTGTAGGTCCCAGTACTCATTGATGAAAATTAACACACAACATGAGTGCTGCGAGAAGCTAGGCCGTATTCCTGACACAGGGTTGTAAAGGCCAGTTATATATGTATGTATGAAATTTGGATAGATTTTGCCGATTACCGTGTACTTTCTGTTGACATTAATAATCTTCCTTCAGAGCGGTTAATTTGAATAACAATTGATTGTTTTCGATCTTAATATTAATATGCACCTGGAAGGGTGTCAAAGGTTGAATTTTGAAGAAGCTGTGTCTCTGTGTCAATCAATTCGACGCTTCTCCCAGCAACTGATGTTATATCCTTCTACTTATAGAGGATTTTGTGAAAAGATATTGATTTAAACGAATTGAAGCTACAACTTATGCAGGAATTAAAGCCAAACAACCATTGCACATACCGAATAAGATCAAGCTCAAAATGATATTGATACTGCATTTCTATTGAAGATTTTGTAATGAGGGCCACTTTTTGTTGAATGCAATTTGCAAAACAGAGAAAATCCTTGTTATAGGCTTTACAAATCTTTGGGTAAATATGTTTTCAGATACGATGATGGTGAGAAAATTACTGTCAATGATGATTCACAACAGTTTTTTTTGTTTCTTAAATCGTGCTGACATTTCACCTCAAAAGCAAAAGGTGACATAACACACAGAGCGCGCTGCATATGATTTACTCATGAACCTACGATGAATAAATCATTTCACATAATGGTCTATATAGTAGGGCAACAAGACCATGTGGTTTACCTTCACTTAAATATATATATTTTTTTTTTCTTTTTCTGCAAAGTTATTAATGTATCTAAATATCGTTGAGTTGTTGCTTGACAAAAGTATGCCGTATAATGCTGCCAAAAGTTTCTGAACATTTATTCACTAAATTAAGCCTTGCGTGCAATCGTCATGTTAGATACATTGTCATAATGTAATTAAAATAGTTCTGCTATTAAATTTTAGATCCAACAATGTCCGCTTCATTAAAATTAAAAATTAGTTTTTTGGTTTTATTTTGACTTAAACTTGTGCAACAGTAATAAAAACACCCTTTACTGTCCCATCACTTACTATCTTTGATTATGTATTCTGGCAGCAAAATTAATAATTATAAAGGAAGTCGCAAAAATAGAAGTCAAAATTGTAAGTGACTAAATCAAGCAATAGAAGAATTTCGAAATTAGGTGTTAATACAGAAAACAAATTACATTAAATCTACATACTTGGAACAATATTCCCAATCAGGCTACTGACCTGAACTACTGAGTACAGATATTTAATCAAGAAAATAGATATGAACTGCAAGCTCAATTAAGAATAAATCCACGATATACATAAGTATAGTATTTTAACTACGATTTAACACTTAAACATTTTTAGTCATAATCTCGTTCAGAACACAACTTATAAAAATTCTACAACTTTTCATTCTGTCATTTAAAACAAAAGTTATAACTCTGTTTTTAAAGGCTTTTACCATCTTCCATTACCTATACATTTTTAACAAACATTATTAATTAATTTAAAAAAATAATTAATCTAAAAGCTTAGTTGTTACACACTAGCCTTTTAATTAAATTGTGTTTTTCGTATAATTTATTCATATTTACAAAATAAATTTGCTTAAGACCTGTCCTAATTAATTTTTGACAAGAACAATAATTCTTCAACAAGTTGATAATGTTTAGCAAACACTCCCTCCCTTTACATAAATACAGTACAACTCATACAGATTTTCTGACAACTTGCTCATCATTGTAAGCAATAAGAAGATAAACGTGTATTTACATGTAAAAATCTTAATAACCACTTAAGTAAGTCAAACACAAACACCAACACTTTTTAGTCTCAAAGAAAAGAAAATGATTATTATCATTATTGCGCCTTAACGATAAATGTCATGATGCGTCAAAAGGTAAACATTGTGATTGACAAACAAACAAAAATACGAACAGGAAGACAAACAGTAACACATACATTTCCTTTTTTAAAAACATTTATTAAAACACATGCATATATTTATATAAAGGGTGTTTTTTATTGAGGTATAGAACTTTAAGTTGGCATCACTTTTTTAACTGGCGGCCATTTTGTCAGCTGTCAAGTGATTAATATTTAGTTTGGTTTGCCATTTCATCATGAACAGATTGGCAAAAGAACAACGCTTGCAAATCGTGAAAATTTATTTCGAAAATAATGGTTCAGTTCGCGAAGTTTACCGCAAGCTCCGTCCATTTTATGGTCGACATAATCGTCCATCAGAGCAATTAATTCGGTTAACCATGGATCGTTTTCGCACTACGTTTACTCTATGTGATAATACGCATCCGCAGAGACGTCGAACAGTGCGCACCGAAGAAACAATTGCCGCTGTAGAGAAAAGTGTTGAAGAGAACCCGAATGAATCGATTCGCCACCGTGCACAGCAATTGGACCTTTGTCCATCAACTTTATGGAAGATTTTGCGCAAAGATCTTGGCTTGCGACCTTACAAGATCCAGTTTGTGCAAGAATTAAAGCCGCGAGACCATGCAATGCGTCGTGATTTTGGTGTATGGGCCGAAAATGAGATTGATCTCGATGCTGATTTTCATCGCAAAATTTTGTTCAGTGATGAGGCTCATTTTTGGTTGAATGGCTACGTCAACAAGCAAAATTGCCGCATTTGGAGTGAAGAGAATCCACATGAGACCCTTGAGACGCCATTACATCCACAAAAACTGACTGTTTGGTGTGCTCTATGAGCTGGTGGAGTCATTGGGCCATACTTCTTCCGAAATAATGCTGGAGAGTCAGTTACCGTTAATGGAGACCGGTATAGAGCCATGATAACCGACTATTTTGTTCCCGAATTGGATGGCATGAATGTGGATGAGTTGTGGTTCCAACAAGACGGCGCTACATGCCACACAGCACACGTCACAAGCGATTTATTGAAGGAAACATTCGATGAGCGCACAATTTCGCGGAATGGACCTGTCAATTGGCAACCAAGATCGTGTGATTTGACACCATTGGATTATTTTCTTTGGGGACATGTGAAGTCGCTCGTCTACGCCAACAAACCAGAAACGTTAGGGGACTTGGAAGCCAACATTCGTGGCGTTATTGCCAACATACGGCCCCATATGCTCGAAAAAGTGGTTGAAAATTGGACCTGTAGAATTGGCTTTATTCGAGCTAGCCGCGGCGGCCTCATGCCCGAAATCATATTTAAACATAAATGGCATAAAATTATCCTTCCAATAAAGCCAAATTAATGGACATTAAGACGATTTTCTTGTGTTTTATTTCAATTCGAAGTTCTATACCTCTAAAAAAAACACCCTATACATATGAACGAGTATATCTATGTATAAAGTATACGTGTGTACATAACATATATTTATTTAGCTTTCTTTTTAGTTCTTCTATATTTTTTTTTATTTCAACTAACAATTTACTTTATGACATTGATAATGATGATTGTATAAGCAAAGAACAGTGGGACAGAAGTATGGCAAAATTTTGCAAGTGTTGATAATATATGATTTAGTAAACTATTTATTCAGAGTTGAAGTATTTGTAAGAACTAAACTTAATCTGTTTAAAAAAAAGAATTAAAGTTTAAGGTTAAGCGTTAAGCGTTAATAAAATGAGTGAATAATATATGAATTAACTGCTTGTTTCCGTAAAAAAAAATTTCAACCGATTGAATCTTTGTATGAAAAACACTAAATTTTTTAAATAATTTTGAGCACTTTTTATAGAAATATTCAATTGCTTAAAATTGTTTGTCATACAGAAACAGGCAGAAAATCTCGATTTTAAACAATAAAAATTTTTCGACAAAATGTTTGGCAACACAATTTAAAAGATTTAACTTAAAATTAAAAAAAGGAAAAAAGTTTGGAAGCTATTAAATAAAAGAAAAAATACAACAAAATATTAATCTAAACCATATTCTCTCTTTTTGTATTTTAACAGAAATGTTTTTAAATATACTTATATCGTAGAAATAACATAAAAAACTAATTTAGCATAGCCTCAATGAGATGCCAAGAAGAAGCCCTCTTCTTCTAATAATAAAGCTGTTTTTGAATGATTTTGGCAATAAATTGATTGTTAAGTGCACTACATGGCAAGCTGCATGTTCTGGTTCTCGAAGCATCCATGTTATGTGTGCCAAATTTATTCAATTTTGTTCACTGGGACCTACAGTTTAAAGTCGACTCCGAACCACAGACTTAAGAAGCTTGTTCATGGCAATCAGTTACTCTCAGTGCTTTTGTTAGAAAGTTAATATTCTATTGTAATTTGGTGAATAAATAATAAAATATAAAAAAATTTCTGTTAGTATATACAACCACTGTACACTTGGAAAATACGACACTCTTTTATTAATAAGATTTCCTGTATCAGGTGATTTTGTAACAGCAAAAAACCTTTTAACTTTTTTTGTTTTCGTTTTACTTTCTTTTTCACTTGCATTTTTATTTCGTTTTAATGTTAATGATAAAAAATGAACATATTGTTGAGAAAACAACAGCAACAAAGAAAAATGTTTAACAAATAAATAAAAGTATGTGACACATTTGTTATAATTGAAAACGTGTCAACATATTTCTTTTAAAAGGCCTAAAACATTTGATTACTTCAGTGGCTAAATCTGTGGTAAATAAATTAAACTATTACTAAAGCGTAAAATAAAGAAAAATATTTACAAATATTTCTTTAAATAACTTAAACAATAGACTTTAAGTTTAATTTTAAGCTGTTTATATGTTTATGAACAACAATACTAACTTGATTTTTCAAACATGTGGTTTACCGAATACACCTAGAATCTGGAGACTGTTTCAAATCCGACAGTACTATTTAGCTTTTTGAATTTTCCTAATTATCTTAACGTAAATGAAATAAAGTAACTTAAAACCCTAGACATAACCAAAGATAGAAATTTCAAATTAATAATAAAATTCCAGAAGAGTGGTCAACATTACAAAATGACTTTGTGTACGATTTGTTTGATAAGTACATTGTTAGAGGAAGTTCATGTAATTCAGCTGTCTTCAGGTATATAACCTTGTTGCCTTAAATCTTATAAACCTATGCATTAGTATTCAAAACAGATCTGTAGCAACGGTGAGACAATTGCTGTTGATCATTCAAGGGCGAATGTATAACACTGGGCTTTGAATGATCAATTCACAGCAATTTGTCTCATTCCTAAGGCGCTTAACAATAATACAATAATTAATAATAATATATGTACTGTCCTTTCCAAAAAAAAAAAAAAAATACAATAAAATTCACAGCATCAGCAGGGGTTTACTCCTATGTATTGGTCTCAATAAAGAAACGAATAATATGTACAGACCACAAGGAGCTCTAATGAGACTAGCTGGGTTCGAAAGCATGTTCACTTCGGCTTGTGTACAATTCATTCACGGATGTCATTTTCTCTCTTAATTATCAAAATTCATTACAAAAAACAATCTTAATATGCATATAATAAAATTTAGCTTTGATATAATTTCTGGCGATAGTAACGATAACCATTGTATTCTTGGTGGTTCTGCAGCATTTGAAAAGAATATCAATTTCAATTTCTTTTCATATGTTGTTAATTAGATTTATTTTTTAGGATCCATTATTATCTTTTTGTTGTTTTCTTTAAAGTTTTCATATAGTTCTCATTGTTCTGTTTGTTTTTTTTTTATCCTCAAGTAGTCAAAATATTACTTTTTTACAACATTCTATTTAATACATGGCCACTTTTCTCTTGCCTCTGTCCACCTTTACAATTATTATGTTGTTCTGTTTTCTTTTAAATTAATTAAAAGTTTAAATCCGTTGTTGAATTCCTGCCATTAAATATTTATAATAAATTGAATAATATTTCTTGTTAACAGGAAGCAAAAAATGTGCTTCTAAGGAACGTAACCATTTATTTTTCGCGATAGTCAGTACCCTCATTTTCGATAATTGGGTCTTTGTAAGCAGATTTAGTTTCTTTTTCCTTTATACTTTGCATTTTCAAAAAAAATATTGAAATCGTAATGACTTTATTAAATTTTCTTAAATATTTTTCTTATATAGAGACGTCTCAAACTAATCGTACCTATAACATAATGAAATGACGGCTCCTCATGATAAATTTTAAAAGTCAAAAAGATTTACTTCATTGAAGCTGATTTTATAGAAAACAACTACGGTCTACTTCATTAAAATAAATCCAATTTTTTGGATAAAAAACAAAACTAAACGAAGTATAAACTTTAGTATTAACAAAGAACTTTAAGGCTTTTTTATATTAAACTTAAAAAAATAATTTTACAATTTTTTTATAAAATATCAAATATTTGTATTTAACTTTTACTTTTGTATACGCATTTATAGAAATACATTGAAAGTTTGTAAAATATAATAAAAATCGTTTCTTTTGTTCTGAAAAAAGGAAATTCTATAATTTTAAATTTTTGTTTTCTAAAAATTACATTTAATTTAAGGGTTCGTTTTATCAATATTTTATTTGTATTTCTTATTGTTGTTGGGCTTTTGTTGAAAAATAAAAATATTTTCTAATGATTGGAGCGCACAAAAATTTATTTTAATTTTTAAAGATTTTTTATATATTTTGCACATACAAAAACATTTAAAGAAATGTAATACAGAAATTAGCAATCCATTATTAAAATTAAAAAAAAAACATATCAAAGAAAAATATTTTAATTATAGTGGCTGATAAGCCCCAAAACAATTTATTTTCAGCAATAAAAAGTTATTTTCGGCAATAACGTGTTTATTTTTTTTAAGGATATAAAAAAATGTAAAACAACTAATAATAAGACAACTAGTTTCTAAATTAATTAAAAAATAACGTATGGGCCAAATCAAAGAGGTTTATACTATAAATCGTTTTAACTAGCTGTGAAAAGATCAGTGCAAAATATATGTTTATTGTACGACTCAAACAATAATTAGGAATGCTTTTCATTATAAACAGGCACAAAAGTCAATTAAAGTAAGTCAATATTAAAACAACCATATTGTACGCTAACCTGAACAAAGTGTGGGAGTAAAATTATATCCTCTTTTAAATTCAAATTACGTGTGTAAAGCCTTCCTAATAGAATGTGGTATTTTGATTGAGAACATGATAGTTCTTTGCATAAAATACATTTGAAAAAATGCATTTTGCTCAAACAAACCAAGCTAACCACACAAGTGACAAAGTAAAGGAAATTGAATGCCAGTTAGCAAATAGATAAAAATATGTTTTGATTTAAATTGATTTTGCAAAAACAAAAAATAATAACAATGATGCACTGTAGGCTATTAGAGAATTTAAGAAAATTTAAATTACAAATCTTATCATAACATTTGAATAAAAAATTTTATCAAATCAAAAAATTTAATCATAGCAAAAACCCAGAAGAAAATTTTTAAGATTTGGAAGCAATAAATAAAATTGTAAGCAATAATGGAAAAATTATATTGTTTTTTATACATTAAAGCCTCCAAATATGCTACAGGATGAGGTATTATTTTTAATTTTTTTTTGTACTATTTGCTTACTGGTTGCAATAAATTTGCATTTCTATTGCATTTTAGCGGCTCATTTCATATAAAAATCATGCATTATTGATGCGCATGAGTAACTGATTGTATAAAGTTTTTCTCTTACAAAATAACTTGTTGGTAAGCAATATTTTCTGCTGGGAATTTACCAAAGTGAATGAAGCTGATTATTTTTTATTGCCTAGAAAATGCCATGGGGGCTATCATAAGTAGTAAACTGTTGTCTATAACGACTACACAAATACAACGCCTTAAATAAAAGGACGGATCAAATTATCAAAAACAATAAATTTTCGAAACAAGTTTGTGTATTAGGCTAGAGCAGTTTACAATTTCTTTGTTGTTTTTCTGTCTTGATTGTCTTTAATAATTTAGTTTTTTATATTAATAAATTTGTTATTATTTTTATTTTTATTATTTTTATTTCTGAGAAAGATTTTCAATCATATTATTACCGCACATTTTTCTTACTTAGATGTATGTAATGTCTTCTAAATATTGAGTTTTTTTTCCACAAATTTCAGTAAATTTATATCTTATTCACCCTTTTGGCATTGCATGGTTTAGGTCATAAGATAGAAGATGTCGAATGTGCAGAATTTAGCCTTTGGTATTCTTGACGGTATTCCTGCACACCGAAACTTTTAGCATTTTCAACGTTGCCAAACTACATACAACGTCCTTTTCTGTTTACACTATATTTAAGTATTGTTGGTTATCACCTCCGCTTATTGCGCGGAATTCTGTTATATCGTTAGCCAATTTCCGGCGGATATCGTACATTTTTTCGACTCCAGAAAATGATGTTTGACTTTACTTCGACTAACTCATACAACTGTATGTGTATATGGAAAAAAATAATTTCTGTATATGATTTCTAGAAAAATATGAGTTAAATAGTTGATGTTTGGTCATAAATACGTACAGACACAAACAACTCTGATGAGACTACCGTAGCTGGAGTCGAAAACATGTTCATTTTGGCTAGTGTACTATTCCTTCACGAATTTCATTTTCTCTTCTGATTATCAAAAAAAAATTGATTCATTTCAAAAATCTAAATTTTTTTTAGAATTTAACTATGGTGTAATTAAAGCGTTTCTGACGAAATAAAATGAATTTAGAAGAATTGATCATTTTTCCTAGAGCTCGAACTCGAGTCTTCAGCATGTTATTTAGTTTTTATGCTAAGCTGCAGCTTGTTTGGAATGCAATTTACTACAATTATTTTTAGGTTATTCCTCATTCGTCAGTGTCCAATGCTCCTGTAGATTTTTCGGAACTGAACTTTACGCTATAACTTTTTTTCAGATATTCCGTAGATTTTCTATTGGATTGAGATCCCCTGATTATAGAGGAACTTCCAACTTCCAATTAAGTAAATACTGATTTCTTTATACCTTGAGAACGGTTAAAACTAATATTTTTAAGTTTGTTCTTAATTACTTTGTAGTCAGGAAAAATGCCCAAATATGGCGTAGGTTTACCGAACAACGCAGCGTTTAGGCAATTAAAGAATAGTTTTCGTTATTTCTTCTATTGATACCATGTTTACAAAGATATGATCATTTAAGGAAAAACTAGGTACTTGTTATCTCATATTTACGGTATTTTTGAAATTAAAACTAGATTAGAAAAGACATTTGAAGATAAATAAGGAAACAATAAATCTAATTAATGCGCCAATGAAGTAAATATGATTTTTAAATTAACGAATTTTTTCATTGGTTTTTGCTGTATTTTCACATTAAATTTATTTAAATTTTAATATTTTTATTAGTTTTAATATTTCATATTAATTTAATTTTAATATTAATATTAATTCCAAAAGTGACTTCGAATATAGGGTTCAAATATATATAAATATAAAGGAAATACTAGAAAATCCACTGATTTTGTCTTAAAAAAGAAAAGCAATCATCCATACATATTGTATAATTTTAATATACAAACACCTCAGCATTTTGCCGGCTTTAGTGTAAGTTTAAACGATTTTTGTTTATTTTATGTTTATCTCTATTAAAGATATTTACCTACATACACAGAAAAAAATTTTTTTTTAAATAATTTCAACTAACAAATTAATACGTATAATTCAATTTGTCCAATTAAATTTTTAATTATTACAATTGATTTTTTAATAAAACCACAAAAATAGAAAAGTTTGTGCGTATGTTTTTTTTTTCATTGTCTTAGCGTTGTGTAATATTTTATATAAAGAATCAATATATGATTACTTTATAATTTAAAATTCGTAGGTAATTTAAATACGTATTGTTATTTGGTTATTTTAATAAATGTTTAACCCTGCTGTTAGGTTAGAAAAAACTTACGAATGGTCCATACTTCAATATTCATACAAAATAAACATTTAATTTTATATTTGTATCTATTTGGGATCACTCCTCCCTAAATATTATTACATTAAGCTGTACTCAACGCTAGAGATGAGCGAGTGAGTGAATTTTGGCTCACGATGACGCAAGAAATTTTATAATCTCTCACGAATCACTCACTCGAATTTTTCTTTACTCACACACTACTCACGTCAGTAAAATTAAAATAACTCACTTTCATGTGTTATTCACGTGAACCACGCAAATCACGTGACCACCGCAAATCTCTACTCAACACATCCAATGTAAAAATTTCAGGGACTGTAACGGTTATAAGTTTTCTCGAAAAACTTATTTTTTATGGTTATTTTGAGAGTGTTTCCAAAAAAGGTCAGCAGAAAAAGTTATTTTTCAACGGAAAAATAAAAGTTAAAAAAAACCTCTCAAAAATAGAGTTTTATTTTTTCGTCACAAAATAAAACTTATTTTCTGAGTTTTATTATTCCGTCGTAAAATAAAACTCACAAAATGAGCTTTATTTTTCAGTCAGAAAATAACAGTTATTTTTTGAGTTTTATTTTTCCGTCATAAAATAAAACTCTATTTAGGAGTTTTATTTTTTCGGTCATAAAATAAAACTCGTTTTTATGAAAAATTTTTTTAAACCTAATCCTGATTTGACACATTATCGTCTGCAACCTATTACAAATGTCATTTCTATAATATTTTGTTCCGTGCAGAACATCGTAATAGACGCGGTCATCGAACCCGCTTTCATCCTCCTAGTCAAATATTTGTAACATTTTTAGCAAGTTCCGGCCATTATCGGTTGTAATTGTGTAAATTTGCTCTTTTATTAATATTAAAGCACCCTAAAAATCGTTTAACTTGAGATTTTAGGTATTCAGCTATAAAAAACAATAAAATAAAGATACCACAAGCAACGGGATTAGATTAAAAATAAAATCTTTCATAAAAACGAGTTTTATTTTATGACGGAAAAAATAAAACTCCTAAATAGAGTTTTATTTTTTAACTGAAAAATAAAACTCGAAAAATAACGGTTATTTTTCGACTGAAAAATAAAACTCGAAAAATAACGGTTATTTTTCGACTGAAAAATAAAACTCAAAAATAAGTTTTTTTTATGACGAAAAAATAAAACTTACAAAATGAGTTTTATTTTATGACGGAAAAGTAAAACTCTCTTTTTAAAGGTTTCATCTAAACTTTTATTTTTCAGTCAAAAAGTAACAGTTAAAATCTGGTTAATGATCACTTATGTAAGATCACCACAGATTCTGTGAGAGCTCTCCAAGACGATTAATTTGGTATATAACATCATATATGTCTGTCGACTCTAATACGATTATTTTTTTATTATAATTTTTAAGCAATAACTGTTATTTGCGGTCCCTGAAAAATTTATTGAGGGAGAACTGCTCAATGTAGAAAGTGACTCCGATATTTTAGATTCGGAATTTTGTTATACATCAGAAAATAGCGAAACAAGTACTTCTCCAGCTAGCTCTGTTTATTGCTAAAAACAAAATGCTTTGAAGTGCTACTCCATTACCTCAGCCTATTGGAGCTACGGCTAAGAATATTATCTCAATGCAGCCAGATGGAATGACATTCTGTCAGCTTTTACGTTGTTTTTTCGGCCTTCAATAGAAAGAAATATCATAGAAAATACTAATAAGTACATCAGGGTCATGTTTGGTGGCAAGTGGAAAATTATTGATGAATACGCATTGCTCGCATATATGTATTGCTGTGCTCATTCTTGCAGGCGTATGTCGGTATGTATAATCTGGTTTTTTTACTTGAGCAAAATAGCTGGATAATATAAAATCTATTATTGAAAATAGATAAAATGAAAATGTCCGGAGCAATTATGTCTGAAGAAAACTTTCATATGATTAACATCCGTTTCGATGATGTTTTGTGTCGACGACAAATGCGTCATTGCGATAAATTTGCTCCTATTCATGAACTGTGGAACCGTTGGGAACAACTTCTTCCAAAGTTTTATAATTTTTACGAAAATGTCACCATTGATGAGCAACTTGTTGCATTAAATGGGCGATGTACTTTTCTACAGTTTGTGCCATCAAAACCACCAAAATATGGTTTGAAATGTTGGTTCTCGGTGGGCTCCAAGTCAGGTTACAACTATAACTTGGTAAGCCTAGAAATGCACAGCCTGACGAGAACCAAGGACAAGGCGTTCTATTGGTCTCAACAGAAGGCTTGAAAGGACAAAATATAACAGGCAACAATTTTTTTTTCTACTTTTGAGTGGGCAAAAAAACTTCAGGAAAGGAAACTTCCTCCGAAATTGCTGACTTTCAAAAAAAACTCCCTTTGTACCATTCTATAAACACAAAACAACTCAATGGCAAACGTTTTATTTGCAAACATATTCTGAAATCCACGTTTCCTGGGTTCCAGCTGATCGGAATTGCAGGAGACCAGAGTTATTGCAGCAACTAGCACTTTCTCTGGCGAACGCGTACATGATGAAACGGACTAGATTACCTCAAGGAGGATTATCAGCACAGTTATTTACTGAAATACGAAAACCATGCATAGTTCCAGTGGCCTCTTCAAATAATACTTATTTCTAATTTAGAGACCCGAAATCGTGGACTTTGTAGTTGCTGCAAGTCTAAATGTGATATAAAATGCTTCATTTGCAGTAAGTTTATTTGCAAAACTAATAGAAAAAAATTTTCCTTTATATGCAATGACAATTATTATAAAACCAACTAATAAATACTGATTTTTTTTAAATAAATGTAAAAAAATCAAAAAAAATATTTTATGGACAAAATGGTCCGTTAACCTAAGATTCGTAATTTTTTTATTTTTCTCAGTCCTGGTTTAAATCAGAAATTTGAATTTTTGTATATAAAATGGTTTTATAAAAAGACCACATGAGCTAAAAAATTAAATCACTATATTTCACCGTTCAAAAATTACAAAGAAAACAATAAAAAAAATGGACCAAATGGTCCTAACCTAACAGCAGGGTTAACATTAAAATATAAAGAAGACATATCTTGTATTAAAATAATAATAATTTAAAACTTTATGTAATTAACCATATAAATTTGTTCGATAAAAAAAATCTAATATCACTACCATAAAAAGAAAAAAAAATATGTATTCGTAAAATTTTTGTTTGTTGTATGTGTATGTGTCTGGTTTTTTTTTTGTGAACATATATAAATTGTGTACACATACGTATATATAATACACATATGTATATTAATGTGGTCGCCGTGGTCTAGGGGTAAGTATGTTGGTTTACTAAGACGAGAGCTCCGGTTCAATCCCCCGGTTCTGACATCTTGAAGCAAAGATATATTAAATATCTACGATATGCCAACATTTTGCAACACGAGTTTATTCAAACTATGGCCCGAATATAAAAGTCCTTCTGGCTATCTCTTGGTAAGAATTCCATTAATTTTTTTCTTTTTGTTCTGTTTTATAACTCATACATAAATTTTTAATTTAGATGACATGGATTTCGCATTAGTTTTTCAAATGGCAAGAAAAATACATGAACGCTGGTCATATCTTTTAAAGGAATTAATGTGCCTTAAAATCAAGAATTTCCTCAGTTCCAATAATTAAATATTTACACAAATAATATTTGCTCTTATTTTTTAATTATAAATAGACAAATCAAATATGCACTTGTATAAAGAATAAAAATAAGTGGTTAATTTCTTTTTGGTCCTATTGGTTAAATATGTACTCATCTCTGTATTTATCGTGTTTATGTTTTTAGTTGTATATCTATATATATAAAAGAAAGTGGCGTTAGTTACTACGCTTATAACTCAAGACCGGCTGGACCGATTTCGATGATTCGTACCAATTTGGAATGGTCTCTGGCCAAATAAGAAGAATAGCAAAAAAAAAAAATATCTAAAATATTCAAAAAAAAAAAAAAAATGACGTCATATTTTTAAAATACAGGGTTCACACAATACTTCTATATATCTATATACATATGTATATAAAAGAAAGTGGCGTTAGTTACTACGCTTATAACTCAAGAACGGCTGAACCGATTTCGATATTAGTACCAATTTGGAATGGTCTCTGGCCAAATAAGAAGAATAGCAAAAAAAAAATTCTAAAATATTCAAAAGAAAAAAAAAAAATGACGTCATATTTTTAAAATACAGGGTTCACACAATACTTCTATATATCTATATATATAAAAGAAAGTGGCGTTAGTTACTACGCTTATAACTCAAGAACGCTTTCAAGCTTAGTAGGAATACTAAGAATTATATATTTTAGGGACAGGGAAAGTTATTCCCTCAAACAGGTAAATAATGTTCTGTCGTTTATTTAAATAGTTGTTATACATAATGCTTTTAAGCTTGCTAAGAATACCGAAATAAATTTTTTTTTGGCGGGGGAGGAGTTCTCCTACTTAGGTAAAACACGTTTACAACACAAAAATCTTTTTAACTTTCGAGAAAAGCCTGAAGTTGCATTTTTTATGATCCAGTTTAATCCGAGCGAGATAGGAGCAGGGAAATAAGTAGTCACATAAAGGTAAGTTACATTATTGCTTTAAGTGTTATTACAGATCACGCTTTCAAACTAAATAGAAATACTGCAATTATATATTTTATGATCTACCTTATCAAAATTGGGGGAGAATATCCCCGTACCGAGAAAGTGGGTTTTGTCGTTAGTTTGTTGCTAATAAATCTCTCAAACTTGGTAGGAATACTAAATTTTATATTATTTATAATCTTGCTAAGCCCGAACGGAAGAGAAGCATAGAAATTGAGCTTATTTATGTACGGACTAAAGAACTATACATGGGTATGTTAAGCGTTAAAAAAAAACCTTAATTTAAATAGAAGTCCACTGTCAAATATTTATTGAAAAGGATTTATGAATAAACAAATAATTATTTAATTATTTTTATATTTGTTGTCAAAATTTGATTTACTTTTTTATTAAATAAAAACTATAATTTTATTTTGTTAAACGTATTTTTTTCAACTGAGGGCTTCTAAATAATTTTCGATCTCTTATAAAAATATAATTGACTTCAAAAATCTTGGAAAATAGTTAACTTTAAATTTTTTGGCAAACGGCCACAGTTCAAATTCGCTGCTAACTTCATTGGTAATTTTGGTGTGAAGCTCTATTTTCAAACGGTAAGTTAGCAACAATATGATATTTGAGAACATATATTTGCGAGGTCCTGACATCTGTGCACATGTATATATATGTATCAGAGTTGGGTTTACTAAAAATGTTATGCCGGGTTCACCTCAGCTAGTTTTTAATAAAAAATTAATAGAATTTGAAATTTTTTGTAAATTTGGGGGTTGCACTTAAAATATCTTTATCATTTTAAATCAGCGGGATCAAATAAAAATTTAGATCTATTCTTCTCTCTCTTAATCTGTTTATAATTTCAGCGTCAATTAGTTTTTTAATTATACCTATTATTTTTTTAATTAAAACGTGTCTGAATTTTTAAATAAAAGATTAATTGTCCCAATTAAATATTTAATTGAAAATTTTTTTTGTGAAAGAGCTCGACACTATTTATTTTTTAATTGATATTATTAATATTGTTTGTAGTTGCAAAACTAGTAAACAATTTAATTGGTAGTACAATTTTTTTAATTAAAATCGATTTTAAATTTTTTCTGTGTATTCTCATATAATACTAAATTTTTTTATTTTTTGTTCAACCTTTTAACTATAAAGGATTTAGAGAAACAATTGAGATGAAATACTTTTGCCGCCCTGCTGTTTATTTTGATAAAATATGAAGAAAACGTACTAAAACACGCATCTTATGAAGAAATCACGTATGAATGTAAATGCGTTTTTTGACATTCTAATGTCGCAAAATAAAAGAAACAAAGAAATAAAATGAAAAGTAATCAAATAAGCTTAAGTTACGAATATCAAGAAATGGTTCTCATGTTTCAGTCAGAGAGTCAAACTTCTTTTATTGTCAGAAATATTGCTGTAGTAGTATTGTTGCTCTTTAAGAGCTAACGTTTTTTTTTTTTTTAATTTATGTGTAATTTATAAATGATATAAGCAGTTTAAATAAAATATTAAAAAAATACAGTGAATTAGAATTAGCTATTTTATACAATATGAAATGTATGCTTTTGAGGATAAACTTTTTCCAAAGATGGTATTCAAAACCTAACAAGAGCATTTACAACGCAATACATTTCTGTTTTTCAAAAAATTCAAAAATAACCTAAAAAATTAGTAGAAATTTTTTAGTATTTTGTAGAACAAATTTTTTCTGAAATAAAATATTTTATTTTCACTTAAAAAATATAATTTTATTTAAAATGTTTCAGATTTAACTTTAAATTATTTTAGTTATTTCTCTTTCTCTGTTTACTTTCTGCTTTTAGTTTTGTTACATCAAATTGGAAGATTAAATATGTCACTCAGTTGTCAACGAAACAATTAACTAATTATGTATTACACATGCAATAAAATCATTAAAAGTTCCAATTACTTGTAATAGTACGAGTATTGTTGCCAATAAAAAAAGACTGCAGACTGCAGTTATTAGGTAGTAGTAAATCCAGTTTCTTGTTGACTAAAAATAAGACATTAACGTTTTACGAAATACTTCAGTTTTTAAAAAGTTTTATTGTTAATATTTTTTTTTTTATTTAAAATGTTTTATTATTAAATGTTTTTAATTATTTTCACAATAGGTATTAAGATTAAAATGTCATTATTTCTTTCCCCAAGACAATATTTGTTTTTTTTTTATTATCACCATGCGCATGCACGCGATAAAGCCATTTTATTTCGAATTGGCAAATGAATGAAATGCAATAATGCAAGTAAATGGTTTTTAAATTAAATATAATTACAGGCGTTTTCTTAATTATATTAATTATAAAAATAAAAATAACTTTATAAAATAAAAGAAAGAATTGAATTAAATGCAACAAACTATAGCTTATTTAAATCATAAAAATTTTATGCAAAAGCATATTCATATTCTACTTTAATTTGAAAGTGTTTTTAAAAATAAATTATATATATGTATGTATATAAAGCTATTTAATAAGTAGTACTACCAGGCTATATCTACAAAACAGTTACAAACAATACATGGGTCCTGAATAAAACAGACTTACAGAAAACAACTCTTATGAAATTAAAGTGCTCAAAAAATTCTTTGAAATAATATTAATAATATTATTAAATTATTCTGCACAAACGATTTGAGAGCACTTAGAGATCATGAAACCTGGCCACCAAATTCGTGATATTTAGACTCGTTACATTGGTTTCCAAGGCAACATAACCCCTGCCACCGGAATAACTTAGTATGAATTATCCAACAGAGTCATGAAAATTTTGAAAAAAGAGCCCATTCACTTACACTTGAATTCAACATTTAAATTTAAATAAAGAAGAGAATGTTTAGTTAAGGTTTTTTTTTTACTATAATATTCGTATTTTAGGTATAACTTTGTATTTGTAAAATATGCAATTATGAGCACTAAAAAGTCTTTATTTTATTACAAAACATATAAGCTAGCAGTTGGCATATTTGGGTACAAATATGTGCAATGTTTACTAGTGGCTGACAACGCGACTTCGGTTTATTAGCAAATAATAAACCTTAAAAAAACACTGTTAGTAAAAAAATACCACATTTTGTATTTGAAAAAAACCCTTTTTACATAACAAAAAGCATGTTAACAACAAGAATTACAATATAAAATGACAATCAAGAATAAATTATCATTCGAAAGCAGGAATTACAGTTCAAAACGAACAGTTATTAAAGTAAACAACTTGAAGGACACCAAACTGTTAGATTATTTTATTATTTTTTACTGCTGGTAAACTATTCAGAGAAATATAAAAATATGTGTAATATGCTTTTGTTGTAGTAGCAGTTTGTTTTTATTGTTTAAAACAACAACTTTTCTTTAACAAAATGGAGGATATCTCAAATGATGGATATTTCATAATATTTGCATTTTTTGTAGTTCTTAGGTAATATAGTGAAAGGGTTATTTAAGATTTGAGTTTAAACTATGTGCATGCTTTTAAGAGAAGCTTGACCATTTTCTTCATTTGAAAAATTGTAACACTGGGTCTAAGTTTCAAAGGGTGGATATATGCATATTTTTTGTCTTTTTTATAGACATCGAATATAAACAAATTTTTTAACATGGAAACATTGATCATCTTCACAAAATCGGTACTTCAATAGTATTATTTGTAAACTGTTAGTTCAACTAAATAATATTAAAACCGATCAAAATTCTACTCTGAGAGAGCTTGCACTTTAATTTCCGACTGTAAAACATGAAAAGGTTAAGAAACAACAAAGATGTTATATTTAATGATTTTGTAGTCCCATCTGGTGCTCCTCAGGGTAGTCATTTGGGTCCGATACTTTTTACTTTATTTATTAATGATTTGCTCTCTGTCATCTTGAATTGTAAAATTCTTATGTATGCCGATGATGTAAAAGTTATTAAGACTCTGAACAGCTCTAGTGATCAGATTTTGCTGCAATCGATATTGATCAACTTTTCCGCTGGTGTCAAATTAATTTAAGCAAATTTAATATTAAAAAATGTAAGGATTTAGTATCTATAGATCTAATAAATAAATAAAATTATCACAGATGATCACCGGTTGAAGTTGCGTGAGTTAACTGAAACAACTGAAATTCAAAAAGTGTTAATATGCGAAAATGTTGACAGTTACCACTTTTGATCTCAATATAATAAAAACACCGCCTTTAAAATGAATCAATGGTGTATTTGTCGATATTTCGTCGAACAAAGCCCGTTTTATTTTTACTTCAGTTTCTCTGTATGAGACAAATGTGCATTACATCACACCTGAAGCAAAAAAGAGATCAAAATAAAAAAATTCAGGAATGTATAAAATTACTACTACTACTATTCAAAAAGAGACTGCATTAGGAAAAACTATTTTGGATTGTTTCATGAACACAAAGCATCAGATCATACATTAAATATTCAGATGGTCAGAAACAATGAATGAAGTTCATATTTTTTCATCATGCACTTTACTCGCCAAACTTAAATTTCTTGCATTATTTTAAAATACCATGAAAGTGTAGATTATGACAACAAGTATGGTATCGTGAAAGGTGTACCGTGCAAAAAGAATCCATAAATGTGTTTTACTTTTAAGTGCTGAAGACTCGGGTTCGATCACTTTTCTTTTATTGATAGATTGATTAGTTTTGTGACCGCCCTCATATTGTTGTCAATATAGAATATTTCATAACAAAAACAATTTTAGCCGATTTTTAATACCAAGATTTTTATCCAAAAAGTGAAAAATTATATGGAAAAACAAAATTTGTTTTAGGCTTAAAAATTTAAATTTAATTCTAGCTCACGATATGTTGGTTAATAATTTACTCTTTTTTTAATTCTATTCACTTTTCTTTTGTTATATCCATACCGTTTTTAATTTTAATTTATCTGCATATTCTGTTCAATTTTATTTATTGGATTATATAATAATTTATTCATTTTTGTTTTATGACTTGTGAAAATAAATCCGCCTTTCAACCACTATTAACCTAATTCAACCTTAACAAAGTTAAATTTATAAAAATTAAAAAAAAAACAGTAATAAAAAAAAATATTTTAATACTAACTTTAGTGCTGAGGGTACATATAAAATGATACTGAATAATTTATAAACTCTAGATTGTATTTAAAAATGAAGAAAAAAATTTTTCTTTTAAATAAAACTTAAGCGCTTTTTCTAAAAAAATTTTAGATTATGTGTAGAAACAGGTAACACTGATTTTGGTTGGCATTTGTCTGAAATTGCCCATATGTGTAAGTAATAGTGTGTTTTAAAATAAATAAAATAAAAACAATATATAAAATTTCAATACAATTTTATTTTAATTCAATAGAATAGTCTCTAATAATATGTATTTTCTTTAAAATCTATTTCAAAACTTGAATGTAAATCTATTTAATGTAATGAACTTCTTACACTATGCAACAGCGTTACCTATTAACCTTTAAACTTGTTATAATAGAAAAACTCTGTTATCTTTTAACAAGTAGTAATCGTTTCTAAGGATAATTGGAGGAAAGCAAAAATTTTGCTTAAACAAACCATAATTACCATAAAGACCAGACCAGATGGTTGCCCATTAAACTGTATAATGCATTCAGTTAGGAACAAGTGAGAATAAAAATATAAGAGAGAACACAATGTTAATTACTGTAAAGTGTTCTTATATGCAATTTAATTAAGTAAAGTTAATTGTTATACTTAATTAATTAAGTGACTGTTGCAACACGTAATAAACGTTTCTAAAAAATATTCTTAAACGTAACAAAAAAAAAAAAAAAAAATAAAATTCAAACGAAAGCTTTAACAACAAAGATTTTTTGTTTCCTGTAAACGAAAGAAAAACAGTAAAAATAAATATTAGTAAAGTAAATATTTTGAAATTTTTTCAAGCCCTGCAAAAATTGTATCAAATAATTAAAAAAAATATATATATGTTGATTTTAGTGAAGGGTCTAGAAGACCTCTTATAAGTCAATTATTTTAACTTTTGTTTTATAAAACAAACAGAATCCGAACTTTTCTTATAAGAAGAATTTTTTTTATCAACAGTAAATGAAAAAAAAAAAAAAAAATTGAGACTTTAAGTCCCCTAGTACCTGCTAATAAGTGAGGATTATCTACGGGCTTTTAGTCAGGAATGATCATCGAAGCCAGTACCTCGTAGGTTGCCACTCATAAAACTCCTCGCCGATTCAACCATCATTTTAAAATGTTTCACCTTTAAAGTAAAGAACTAGGTGTTAATTATATATAAACTTCCTAATCCCTTATTCCCATCAAGTCCGTGCCAAAATACAAATTATGCCTTGGCATTAGCATTTCAAAAGTTAAAATTTCGGATGACAATCTAGAGAATGTACTGGGCACGATTGCATTAAGATCTCTCCAAGAAATGATGAAGCCTCAAATTTTTGTTTCTAAAAATTGTGAGAATCCCTGGTCAATTTTTTTGCAGGCTTATGGCTTTGTATACGGGTCATTGGATTATCGATCAGTGTACGGAAAGCTTTAATGTTTTACTTAACTTTCACTGCAGCAGTTTCAGGAATACTGCTGATGCAGAATATCTAATGCGACATGATCTATATGGCACGAAGGCTATAGTCCTGTTTTAACCGAGTGCCATTGCTGGCCAATAGTACTTGTTTTTGACAGGTATTGGCGATCTCATGTAGGCTGTGAACATGCGAAATTCGACAATTTTGTTTGTTGACGTAACTGTTCACACAGAAATGAGCCTCATTGTTGGAGAAAATTTTTTGAAAAAAAAAATTATATAAAGCAATTTTTTTTACTTTTGCATGTTGTTGAATGCTATATTCGTCAATAGCAATTGTGCAAAACACTCTAAAAAATGAACACTATTTTGATAGATGTATCTTTAACAAACTGGCCGTTATTAACCGTCAAAATTTGGATATTTCTCTTAGAAGATCCCGTATATGGGATGCTTATTCCTATATTGTATTATATTTTTATAATATAAATATGCATATTTGTCTACCGCAAAAAAAAAAAAAAGAAATAAACTTGCAGTAATTACCGAACTAATGGCGTTTTCGTTTCTACAAAAATGTGTAACATTTTATTTTTATATTATATAAAAATAGGATGTTACACATTCTTTTTTCATCTCGTTTTATTTTAATCGAAATTTTTAATTGTTGCTCTAAATGATAGTTTTTTTAAAAAGGAATATTTTGTCAAGATGAGGGAGAAAAATTTATGAAAGGCAACATTTTTTGGTAGAAACGAAAACACCATAAGTCAATTGGCCCCATTTATATGAAAGTAGTATGCGGTAGAAAATTTTTCACAAAAAATAATATAAAAAAAAATTAACCACAAAACAAAAGAAAACTGAGCAAAGTATTAAAATCATAAAGAAAAAAAGAATCCGGATGATGAATAAATTACATATTATAAAGACAATTTACCTTTAGGGCCGTCAGAATCGAGTGGGAGCCGGAGAGTTAAGATGTATACATACATATGTATAAACTTATAAATAAAAACTTGTATTGTTATTGTTAAAAATTTCTTAACCATATCTGCTGTACCAAAAAGTGAGGAAATATAATTTATTAAATAGTAGACAAAAAAATTTTTTTTTTCTACTTGCTTAAAGTTTTATTTTTAAAAGTAATAAAAAACATTAATGTAAAGCTTTTAAAAATTTATAAAAAATTTGTTAATAAAAGCCTTTGGTATCCATCTCCAGTAGTGAAAATAAAAACGAATGCATTTTTAAATGTAAAGAATGTTTACTTTGTAAAATATTGTTAAGTATAATGTATTTATGTCTGTCATATAACTACAAGTGCATGTTTTATTTTTTCTTTCTTTCATATAAATACGAGCACTTATAAATGATGTACTTAAATATATGACTTAAGTTGCATAAATAAATATCTTTATAAATAAGTCTGACATAAATAAGTAGATGAAAATGAAAAAAATCTGTTTCTATACAGACAACGACTTTGTATCTGAGGCTTTTGCATTTTCCGTTACAGTTAAATGTCAAAGATATAATATTTTTTATAGAATTCAAGAGAAGAACTTTATTTTTATTCTTTTTTTTTTCTTAAATTGCAATAATTGAAGAAATAGCATGAAAAGCAAACTCAAAGAAAAAGCTACAAAAGATTACGAATTCTTCCTTGAATTTAAGCTGTTCGAGTCAAATTTCCCGCTGATATTTCTATATGCAAATAAATAAATAAATTTATTGTTTAAATGTCATTAGTTTATAACGTTCTTGCAGAAAATTATTCATTATAATTATAAATAATTAAAAACTACTTAGTATTACTTGTAATTACATAAAATCACTTGAGATATTGAGAAAAGTAGTGCGATTATTTTCGACTAATTGGCCTAAACTCCCGCAACACCTACGTTGTAGTACCTACAGTTTAACGTCGACTCCGAACGACAAACTTAACAAATTTATTAATGACAACCAGGTAGAAGCGGAAGGACATATTTTTCGTTTTTTTTCTTATTATATCAGAGCTGGGGTTTGAACCCGGAGTTCGTGTTTAGAAAGCCAACACACTAACCACTAGACTACGGGGACTACTTGGTACAATAAATATGTATTTATTTTTTGTTTTGTGTTACAAAAACACTTTTTAAATACATATATAAGTAGTTTATTTTTATCTAAAAAATTTTCCCATTAAAAAGGTTTAATTAAACAAAGAAATAGTATTTTGACTCTTGTTAAAATCTAATTTAGTCAAGATTTTAAAAATTTTCTATTAAGTGACCGTTGTATAAAGCAAATAATAAAATGCTTTTACATTGCATTTTTATAAAGTTTTATTTTTTTTAATTTTTTAAGGTTGTTAATTTTTAATTCATGCATTCACAGTCTTTGTGTAATGAATTTAAGTAAATAAATAATAGAAAGGATATTTAAACTTCAGAGATTATAAAGACATTATCCATTAAACTTAATTTTTTTCTAAATCGTTTTAGTTATTGTACTTATATGTTTGTTGTTGATAAATATATTGTGCTTTCTGTTCAAACACAAAAGCATTAAAGATTGCTGTCAGTTATGATGAAAAACTACTATGACTTTATAACTGTATTTACAGAGAACATTATTGTTTGTTCCCTTTTTTATACACTAAAATGTCTCTAAAGAAATTTGTAAAAGGTTTAATTATTAAAAAGGAGTATTTTTATTTACTCCTGTATTCATATTGCATTTTTAAAGTAAACTGTTGTATTCAAAATATGTTTCTGGCATTTAGAATACTTCTTCTCTAAGAACAGTGGAGTAAGAAGTGCACAATTCTTATAAAAATCCAACAAATTATTACCAAGTTTGGTATCGAACTGAAATATTATAAAAGCATGAAAATAAAAATGAAACTAAGCTTTCATATTTTTGATTTTTTTCCGCAATAGTTATAAAGATCCGAAATTTTGGGAAGACTTGATCGCGAGTGACTTAGATGTACTCATTGGAATTTTACTGGCAGGTGGTACTTCACTCAATTCACCGATTTATTATTATTTATTATTATATTATCGAAAAAATAAATAAAAAAATTTATTGGATGCATGGATCATGTAACCTGTAGACAGAGCGAACATATACTGTAATATTCTATAATAAAAAAAGAAAATTTTTCTACCAGATTATGAAAAAAAAAATAATATTTTTGCTTCATATTCTCATTTTATGTCCTTTAGATCTTAAAAGGCACCCGCGATTTTTATTTCTTCATGAGTTTGCCTTTCTACAACGTTAATTATTTAATTCCAGTTTAAATTCAAATCCAAAATTTTGTGAACGCTTAAAACTACTGTGCATTACTTTCTGTTTTTTTTTTTATATCAAATTCTACCAGTTGCTGAGTAAACTTGTAAAATTTTTAAAAGCCAACATTTTGTAAAAAATTTTCAGGATCTTTGGGAATTTATGTTTACATGTGTACTTTCATATTGTCTACAGAGTATTTGATAAAAACTATTCGAACAGAAAGATAGAAAAAAACATAACAAAACAAACATTATTTCTGGTAACTTTAAAGATGTTTTGTCATAACATATATGTATGTACGCGTGCATATGCATATGTATAGGCATACTTTACATTAAGACTTTAGAAAGTCATAAATACATACATATATGTTTTGACATGCAGTATGTACGCGTACATATGCATATGTATCTATAAAATAACTTAGTGTTATATTTTTGCCATAACCATAACTCATTTAACTGTCTCAGTTCTTGATGTTCCTTTAAAAAAAAACTGGAAAATTAAAATGTCAGCTTAGTTGTGACGCTTTGAAGTTTATGTGTCACATTTGTGTCAGTACAGGTGAACTAAAGTGTATTATGCATGCAAAATTTTATTTGAGTTCAAAAGAACAAAATCCAACTGAAGACTTTGGATTAAAAAATGACTCAAAGTATATATGCATAAATATATGAGATTAGAAACCTTCTTTATTTATTTAAAATAAATAAGAAGGGTATTAAAATTAATTACATTTTTCTTATAGGGTTAAAAAAAGGTAACACTATACAACTATGCTGTAATTCTTTATCTAAAGTGCAATGTTTATTTAAAAAAACACACTTCTTGTAAAATAATTTTGTTGTTATAGCAAACAAATTTAAAATACAAGTTATAAAATTATAAAAAAAACAAAAACAAATTCTTATTAAAAGCTTCTTACAACTTCATTGCGACTCTTAAGACGCATTCAAACTTAAGTCCCTTTTGCTATTATTTCAGATATCATTTTCTTAATATCATTCTTGTCTTACGAGGGAAGTTCGAAATATTTTAGCCTTGCAATGAAACATTTTTTCCTACCATCTATACCAGTGATGTCCAAAAATCTTTTTCACTATAATGCGTTATAGGAACACAAATTTTGCTTACGTCAGAAGTCAAACACGTACATACTAAAAAGAAATATTGTTGCTCTTGCTCTTTTTAGATTTTAGCTTCTGTCGAACATAGTGCAGGGATGGGTAGTGCATATTTTTTGTATCATTTTTATTTAACTGAAATAATTATTCATTATTTCTTTCAAATCTATATGACCTTGATACTCCTTTATTCTTAATAGATCGGTCACAATTCTATCGGATAATCGATTACGAACTTTACTCAGAATTATGAAGAAATAATTATGAAGTTATAAAATGAAAGTAATTCGAACATTCCAATTTCTGGTAGAAGTAAGCAGAGTCTTTTCTCTGCTTCATACACAATCGCAAGTCTGTAGTAGTGGACATCACTGATCTATACCTACAAAATGTGAAAACTATGTCGGATATCACAGTCACCTCTCATGCCCAGAGTATAAAGAGTGTAAATATTGTAAGTATTGCAATACAATGTTAGGATTACATCATCATCACCACTACGCCTACTTGTGAGAAAATAAAATTGACTCTTGCGCCCATTAAATTCGTCCCTGTTCATGTGAATGTTGGCTTACTAGATGAGAGATCATGGTTATAACCTTTTTGGCTATAACCTCTTACCAATTTTCTGGCAAAAGCTTTGAGAGTAAATCATTGCTGTGAACAAGCTTCTCAAGTCTGTGGTGCGGATTCAACTTTAAGCTGTAGGTCATATTTATTAAATAGCATATCTGGGATCGCGTCTGTATGTTACGGCAGACTGCTGTATTTGATATCTTATGTTAGTAATGTTTATTATTTTACTAATTTAATTTGTTTATTATGTCAAAAAATATCAAAATTAATAAAAAATTCTAAAAGTATGTTAATTTATTACTTTGTACTGTTCTTACAAAAAATTTATAAAAATAAGTAAAACTAAATTTTTCTTTACTGGCCTATATAAGTAGGAATTGGCTTAGAAAAATATATACATTTACTATATTATATACTAATACTCAAGTATATTATATCAATAGTTAGCAGAAATAAAAATTAAATTGCAATTAAAAACTAATTTAAAGTCACAGAACTAAAAATAAAACAACTCTCTTGACCGCTGAGTAACGATTAACTTAAAGTGTAGAGCATCCAGCATTCGTGCTAGACATTTCGCTTTTAGTTTTTTTATTTCATTAAACATGTTTTGGACCCTAAAGGACTGTCTTACTTTGACCAAAGATTAGAAAACATTATCAAGTTACACACACGCTGACCCTCTTACGTTATGTTTTATTTGAACTTAAGTTTAGGATTTTTGTATTTTTGTTTTTTTTAGGATATAAGTTACCTTTTATTCTTGGCTCTTTTTTTAATCTCTCTTAACATACAATTACGGGATCAGGAAATTGTAGTTTCGTAAAGTAAACATAATATTGTACGACAACATTCTTAAGTATTTCAAGAGAAATCAAAGACCATAAATTAGGAATTAAAATGCCTTAAGTTACACAGAAGTAAATGGAGAAAAAATTTATCTAAAAAAAAAGAATTAAAAAAAAAATTCCAAAAAAAAACACAACACAAACTTATTTTAAGGTTTTATTTGATGCTAAAAAAATAAAACTAATGAAAAATAAGACATAAAATTTGTTAGAGAAAATAATATTTACGTTTTTTATATTGTGATTCATGATACAAAATAAAAATCCGATATTTTATTTTTACATTTTATTTAAATATGTGACAAATTTGTTTCGCAACATCATGTTAGTTAACCCTCAATTACTTTATATGCCCTTTCCTTTTTTGTTGGTTTAACATTTCTTTAAGATATAAAATATTTTTAAAAAACTTGGTGTGTTAAAACGAATAAAAGATTTGTTCCCGTGTAATTCTATAGCAAATTTATTTTATTACTATTGTTTTTAGACTTTCAAAAGAATTATTCAAGGGTGTGATAGACTTAACAGGAGTACTGTTGAGTAGAGGAATGAAATCTTTTTATTCAAGACTATAAAAGTAAATATTGCATTCTAATGTTTTGCAATTTAAAGATTTATGCCCGCATTCATAAAAAATAAAATTGGTTTATAGAGTGCTTATTTTACATATTTCTATGAAATAATTGTCAAATAAGCAATTAATAAAACTGTTTTATTTTGTATGAATACAGGCGTAAATCTATATTTTTTTAAATCAAATTGAAAGTGTAAAACCAAGTTTTTCATTAACAACTGCACACTATTGAACAAACAGTAGGAAGAATTTAATATTATGTGGAGTTTGGGAATTTACATTAGTTAGAATTTAGAACCATAAGTTAATTAGTCGGTACATTAACAATGAAATTTTACAGGATCAGGATTGGTGGGGTATACTGTCTCCTGTGCTTAACCCATTTTTTGCCACTGGTCGATTTTTCGACCACTTACTTTCTTATCGTTTATCTCTAAAGATGACTGCTATTTTTTATATCGGTTTTTAAAAATATAAAATAGGTAATGATGTTTAAAATATTTGTGTTGAATTGATGTTCTGAAGGCTTAAAAAAATTTTTGGTATAAGGGTAAAAAAAGCTCTTTTTTTACACAATTTTCCAATGTAAAAATGTTTAATAAATTCGAAAAAATATTTATTTATTTGTACTTTCTTTTAAAGCTTAAATAGTATATTTTGAGAATCGAAGGAAATCAATTTGTGAATTATAAGGTTTCTTGCTTTTAAATTCCCATAAACTTTATTGGTCGAAAAATTGAGCACTGGCCGAAAGCCCTACAGTCGCTTTGAGAAGCTTTTAAATTTTACGGTTTTTATTTTCATTTAAAATCTGGCAATACTTCTTTTTTATGTGTTACCCGGTAGTTTACTCTTACTTACGTAAGTGGATATTCATTTCACAGTATTTTATATGATGGCTTAGCAACATTACACAATAAAGATATTGGTCTTGGGGCTCAAACTGTTCTGGATTTATTGTCAAACGTTCCTGACCCTGATTGTCATATAGTTTTTTTCGACAATTTTTTTTTTCATCTTATCACCTTATGTGTCTATTGTATGATCGCAAATTTTATGCTATTGGTACGATACGAGAATACAGAATGTTGAAAGTTCCGTTAAAAAATTTAAAAAATTACAATCGCGGAGAAATTGATCAGTTGCTCGATGACCAACAAGAAATACTGTTGGTGCGTTGGAACGATAATTCTGTCGTAAATGTTATTACTAATAACTCCACAGTTGAACCAATGGCAAATGCTAAACGGTTTTGCAGTAAACAAAAGAAGATTATCACTATTTCACAGCCAAAAGTGATTCAAGAGTATAACAATGGAATGGGAGGTGTTGACCTTCATGACAATGCCGTGGCTAATTATCGCATCTGCATTAAAGGAAAGAAATGGTGGTGGCCAATATGGACTAATGCTTTAGGTAACGCAATGGCCAATGCATGGAAGATGCACTGTATAAGAGCAAAGCTTCAAAAGACAAAACCTCTTTCACAAATTGATTTTCGGTTCGAAGTTACTACACATTTGCTAAAATATGATGCGAAGATCAACAACGGGGATACCGATTCAATACCAAATCATCCCAGGAATAACGAAAAGGAACATCTGATTATAAGAAGTACCGAAGATAAATATTGTCGCTGCAAACTCAATAAAAAACACACCATTTTTACCTGCAAGAAGTGTAATATATACTTACATACAAAATGCTTTAATGAGTACCATAAAGATTTATAAAAAAAATTTATAAAACATTTTTTTTTTGTCGCTAAATCAATTTAAATAAAGCCTAAGGCAATACTTTTATCAAAAAAAAAAAATTTTTTTTAATTTTATTTTGACTGCTTTCGGCCAGTGGTTGATTTTCCGACCAGTCCGTTTTTAGACAACTGAATGTCTTAAAAAAAAATTTTGTGAAAATTATCCTTAATTGGAGTCTCTAAAGCATCACCCTGCCAGGGTTTCAAAAAATTCCTGCTCTTTGTGGTAGCGGCCAATAATGGGTTAATACATTTATTTAACAATTATGTGTGTGTGTTTTTTTTTACTTACTATCTGTAAGACCTGTTTTTATAAAATAGTATCATAATTCTAATTCAATACGATCTATTGCATCAGTTCTAGTATGCTTATACATTTTTATTATGGGAAATTGAAATTATACGGTAGATGTATCACTTATCAAGGGCCTATTACCTAAAACTACTGAATCTAAATGCAGCAAAAATTGGACATTCACAAAGTATGTATGTGTTTTTGAGATCTATAAACATATGTACCTTATGTTTTAAAATTTTCCCATTTGTCATCACTAGGCTCTATAAATGCGCTCGCAGTCTAAAGTTACCCGTAAGAAAAGCCGTAATAACATTCGCATGCTAATCTTGACACCACCAGGGCAACTCATATTTTTACTGATCATTACTTAAACTTACAAAAACATTATTGAAGCGTTACAGTATTTTAAGTATTATCTTGATCCTTGTCATCTTCTTTGCTAATGAATATTACTACTTAATTTTTTTTTGTTGTACTTGTTTCTATATTGTCTGAAATACTCAAACGACTAACAACTAACATTAATAAAATAATTTTGTTTTTAATAAGCTTAACACCTTAATACCTAGAAAACAGAAAAAAAGAATAAATAAAAAAAATAATACCTAGAAAACAGAAAAAGTTAAATTACATTTTAAACATGAATTAACAAGGAAACACTTTCAACAGCTTGTATTTTTATACTTAATACCTTTTTTTTATTTATTTTTTTTTTATTTATTTATTAACTTTAAACGTAAATTAGTTTTCTTTGCGCAACTGAAAGAAAAAAATATCTCTATAGACTTTATCATTTTAAAATAATGGCAGAAAAATTTTTAAAAATAAAAAAAAAAATATATATATACAAGAAAATATTGATGTTTGTCCTAACTTTTGAAACAATTTTAATAAGAAGTCTGTTGTTAACCAATATAGTAACAAATTATTGACATTACACAAAAAGATGATGAAAATATAGGGGTTAACTCAAACTCAAAGTCACTTTATAAAACAATTTATTAATTAAGTTTTATATTGTAAGGAATCGCTCTAATCGTAGCTTCACTTGACATATATTGTATACAACCTTGACAAAATAAACGGTAATATTGGTTACATTGTATAACTCTTTGACAGAATTATTGAACGAGCAAAATATTCACTTTCACTTGCAGTCTGATGTCGTAACAAAACACATGGCATAAGACAAGTTTATTATTAAATATTTATAATTCAAAAGCCTGCAAACGAAAATCATATAAAAAAGAGATAATTTAATAATATATATATATATTTTTTTTGTTGATTTTCTAATGTCAAATTAAATTTAATTTTTCTTTTAAATACGTTTTTTATACTTTTTTCTGTAAAGCTTAATAATAATATTAAAAATTTTAAATTCTCTAAGTGTACTCAATTTTTCTTGTGGTATTATTTGAGCCTAAAAAAGTAGAATCCTATAAAATCTATTTCGAGAAACCTGGTTATTTTTAATATAAATTTGTATTTGTTATTTCTTCCATTTGTCTTATTAGCGTAACCAGGTTAAGAAGTATTAAAAAATACGAGTACACATATACAGGGTGTCCGCCGGGAACTCATACTTTGTTTGTTTATAATTTTTTTATAAAATGAAAAGGAATAGATCTTATATTGATAAAAGTTTTATTTAATATCGACAACTATAGTAAATAAATGTCCACTTCTGTTAGCCTCTCAAATGCGAGTCCTTTCGAGCAAATTTTTTATTACATTTTCACACATTTCACACGGCATTTTATTAACTTCATCGCAAATATTTTATTTGAGTTGCTTCAGTGCTTTTTGTTTGTTAGCATACACATTGCTTTTCAGATATCAAAGAAAAAAAGTCCGGTGCATTCAAATCGGAGACCTGGGAAGCCAACCAACATCACCATTTCTTGAAATAACTTGTTGTGTAAAGATGTCTCACAGTAATTCCATTGCAAACCTGGCTGTATGCGATGTGGCACCGTATTGTTGAAACCACATGTTAGTTAAGCCCAATACATGCAGTTATGGTGTTAAATAGTTTTCAGTCATATCGCTTCCCATTGAGAGTTATCGTTGCTCCGTTTTCAGATTCAAAGAAGTAAGATCCAATGATTCCTCCTGACCAAATTGCACACCAGACTGTCACTTTTAATGGATGCAAAGGTAACTAATAAATAATCTGAGTTTATTCCATTTCCCAGAAAATGTGTTGTTTGTTGTTTTTCCCAAAAATTTCACAACAATCTTTCATTAAAAGTCATTGACTTACGGAATATTTTTCCATAATAAATTTCCTATGTCTCTACTTTATGACTGACAAATATAAACTATCAAGATTAATGATTACCATAAAGGCTGCCAAATTAAGTAGTATACCTTCCCGGCAGACCACGCTGTATACTTAAATATTTATTGCAATGTATTTCAAACTAACCGCAGACTCAATATAAACATAAACGTTCATAAAATAAAGCAAAAATGCAATCAACTATCACTTGAATAAATGATGCACGTAATATTCTACTTTACTAACAAAAAAAAATAACTGAATAGTGTACCCAGCAGAGGTGAAGAAATGTACAATAACGCAGACAAACAAAATACGCAAAATGCAAACAATGGTGGTTTAAAAAATGAGGCATAATAAAATACTCCTACAAACTGCGCATAATGCAATGCACAGCTTTGCTTTTTATGCAGTGCAAATTTAAAATCATCCCCTTTTCCTTGTGTAAATTTAGCTGTGAAATTTATACATTTTATGCAATTTAAATCCATGTAACTGTTGCATTTGCAATTACTATGAGCGAAGTAAAAAGAAATGTATTTCATCTTATCTATTCATGCTCATTCACCAATGTATCAGTATAACTTTACTTTTTTGGAGTGAAAGCCTTCAGTTGAGAGCATTTGCAAGTATTGAAAAAAATAATACATTGACTCTTGAGAGTTCATTCTGTAATGCGTTTTGATGGTTGTTTGTTTTATTTTTTCTTTCTTGATATCCAGCTGAGTTGAAAAGCTCAAATTTTTTGGTTTAAAATTCTTTAAAATGTGACAACCTATCACTGCGTGTATTTGTTCGTAACATGTTCTATATTTTCTACTGTGCAGATTTACGCTGAATTCAGAAATATTTTCAATTGTTAATTTGATTAATATTCTTGAGTTTTAAATGGAGCGTATTTGATTTAAATATGATATAGATCTACAAAAAAAAAAAAGAAATAATATGCACTGCAAGTTTATCTTTTATTTTATTTGAATATTTTTTTATATGCTTCGTAAATAACGAATTTAGTAAAAGTTTTTACTCACTTATAAAACTTAAGTAAATTAATTTGCAACACACAAAATTTCATATTTCAAAAGATATGTGGACATCTTTATATATATATGATATATTTTTTTTGTGCGGAAAGGAGGGAATAAGCTTTATGCTTTCGCGTTGGTCGTCACCTCGCATTATACGCCGGACTTACCAAAGTGGTTTACCAACTAGAAGCCCCACTTATGTCCTCCCGAGAGAAAGAATACCTCTCTGGAACCAGATTTGCATTACTTCAAGTGTTTCTGAGTCCAGGATCAAACCGACAAGACCCTTCCTTTTCCATCTTAGACATATTTATGTATTCAGCTTTATGCACCTACACATATTAATTTATTGTCATACGGTTTGTTTCAGAAACAGTTGTGCTGAAGATCTCGGGTCTTAGAAGAAATTTAAATATGGGATTTCGCATAGTGCCTATTACCAAACCTTTACGACTCACCGTGCGACAGTTATGTGCAAGAGGTCTACTAGTGGCCGGCGGAACTGTCGACCAAATCTTAACTTCCTTCGAATTGTACGATATAGTTGAATTTGACGAACTTGACAAACTTTGTTTGTTTGCAAGTAGCTGCAGGCTGGCCCATAGATGACCATCCAGACCATGCCGCGTTCTCTGCCAAAAGACAATCGTACTTGCTGTGTTTTAAGTAGAACAAAAAACAGCGAAAACATGTTTTCATTGCATTTATTTTAAAAAGCCGGTATGTCAACAACTCTCACATGACAAGTACTCCTGTGTTAAGTGCGGTGTATAAAATTCCTTTGTATACATATTATTAAGAAAATACCGTTAATAGATAACTAAGATGTATTTTTCCTAGCATAAAATGCATTTATACACACTTTTAACACATCTGTCTACAAATCTCATGTAGGTCTGTACAGACCTGGGGCCTTATTCTGTAATTCTCTTAAGCTAAAATGATAAAATTTTCGGTTTTTGCAATAGGCTGGGCATTGGAATATATAAAATTAAAAAGTTTAGAGGTAATAGGCATGAAGTTTTTAAATTACAATAAACTTACAAGAATTCTATTCGTAGCCAAAAAGTCCTAAATCAAGTTTATATATTTTTAGCGACAGAGTTTTAGCTTAGGAGAGTTACAGAATAAGGCCTCTGGTTATGCCATTTAGCGACAAAAAACCTTCATACATCCTAGGGTTGACATGAACTCTAAACTGGACCCATTTACTTAGTCCATACACTTTAATTATAGCAATAGCTCGAATTAAGACATAAATGTTTACAAAAAATAGTAATGCTTAAAATTTCTTTAACAACGAATACGTGAATAAAGTTTTGTGATTCTACTTTGCAATTACAAGTTAATAAAAAGGAAAAGACTGCTATTGCAAGTATTGTGGGTTACATTTCTACTGAAGATACTGCTCTATTACTATATAATGGCGAAACTATTGTCTAAGCCACTTTATTCGTAATAATAATTAAAATGTAATATTAATATTGCATCGTATTGTAACAAAAAATAAAATATTTTTTAGGCAAAATGCTGAGAGTTTTTTTAAGCACCTTAAAGCTTAATTCATCTCTTATTGTTGGTAGAACAAAACACAATTATTACGTGTGATGATAAACCTCTTTTTATTTTTAATAAGTGCAATGGCATAAACTTATGATTGCAAATTCATTGTTGCATTGCTCTGGTTTAATTATTATGTCTACCAGTAGAGACGTACTTGTATTGTTATTATTTTTTTGTTATTGTAGAAATCATACATGGGATATTTATAGAATATGCTGAAAAGGATACATGTGACACTATTGCTCTTTGTATGTATGATTGTTTATAAACTATGATTTTGTTTGTACACCTCTTGATTTTTCATTTCTCTATTTCTATTCTGCAAACGACGAGTTATAAGAAATCCTAATAAATGCGCCTTTTATGATTCTGTAGTAAATGGTTTTTCTTTAGTATTAAAGTGTATACATAGCGCTCATAGCGCTTTTTTCTTATTACTGTTTAATAATATACAGGTATGACTTTAAAAGCATATGAATATTTGCATTGCATATATTCGAAAGCATAAAGTTTTATATTTCTTACTCTAAATTTTTTCGTGTTTACGGATGTTCATTTTCCTACAATCATCTTTGTGATTGACATGGTGCTGGTAACTGTGATAGTTTTTAATTAACACAAAACAATAACGAGCAACGAAGTGTGAACAAAACTAGAAAACTTTAAGCATTCGCACTGCAATTATACACAATACCAGGAAAAATAAAAGGAACACCTTAAATCTGTTATGTTACACTTTTCTATTTCTGCATTTCTAAACTCTATTAAGAGAAAATTTGGAATGGTGAAATTGTTCACAAGAAGAAAATAAAGAACAGTTTGAATATTTATACTCTCAATCTGAAAAAAATTAATTCCCAACGTTTCAAAGTTTACATAAAAAATGACAAAAGGCGAAATTTGTTTTTATTTTAAATTTAATTTTCAAATATTCGGAAAAGTTCTTTTTAAACAATGAGGCTATTAGTTAAAAAATTATAATTATTATTAATTATCATTTATTTAAATTGTGCTTAATAATCCAATTTTAATTTCAAATATAGAAACTTAATGCACGTTTTTTTTAATTTTTTATTAAGATTTTAAGGTCTACTCTCTTAAATTCTAAGCAAAAAATTTATATATTTATATTTTTTTCTCTTTATTTATTTTATTAAACAATTATCCTGCTCTTAAGCTCTAAAAAAATCATTTACAACATCAATCACAGACAATAGCACTTCAAATTCTGACTTTTAAAGGCTCTATTACTAACAGACAATTTTACACTCTTTCTTCATTGATATTCATCAGATGTCAAATCAATAAAAACACGAAAGACATATAAACTAAATATACATTGAATTTATTATGTCGCTGGCATATCATAAATTTCAGGATAGAAAGCAAGTGATTTTGAATCACCACATTTTTACGATGTATTTGCGCAGAGCATACACGAATTATGATAATAAGTTGCAAAAGTTGAAGACATTGTTAGAAAACATGTCACATTTGATAACTTTAATTTTATTGTACAAAGTAATGTTAACATAGTAATAAATTTTATGACAGACAATATGTGGCGGTTAGAAGATTATATCAGATATTTACATAATTTGTATGACAATGTTTTCTAATATTTGTTTATGTTTTTAAAACTTGACATTTTTCTAATTAAATTTAATATATTTTAAGCAAATCCCCTTTAATTTTGAGGTTTAGTATTGAGTATTGGTCATATGAAAAAAAAGTATCAATAAGACCTGGTAGACAGAATGCCAAATGGAAATCGACGGAAACAGATTGTAGTTATTAATGGTTGCCTTCTCCTACAAGTACAGACAATGAAAAAATCATATAAAGTTGTTAATATTAAAAATGATCCAAATGTTCACAGATGTATTTAAAACAAATTATAGTATGAATTCTCATGAAAAGAAACTAAATTAATTAGATTATATGTATATGTTAAATGAATTTGTCTTTACATACACTAAAAATTTGGTCAATGTCTAAACAAGTTATTTTCAAAATTAAGTATATATTCGTTAATGGTTTCAATACTAATTTGATTAAATGTAATATTTTAATATTTAAAATTTTGCAATACAATGTCTCAAAACATCTTAAAATGTGTCTGAGTTTAAAAAACTGACTTTCTAACAAGTGTTGACTTTAAACTACTGTAGAAGTAAAAACCCATTAAAGCAATTACAAAGAAACAATTTTCAGAACTTTCGTTAATATTTTTGTGTTATTTCTGTGCTCCTATTTCCTCTTTCATTTGTATTGTGGAACTTGTATTCTTTATGTAAAGCAACTAAAAAGTTTCATTTCAAGTTTAAAGTAAATAGACAAACATGCATACAAACATTAGCATTTTAAGTTTAACAACTAAAAACATATCGAACGTTAAAATGTCACTTTCACTGGCATTGAAAATGTTAAAGTTAATCACCTTAAAATAAACGTATGAAATATAATTGTGCACGAGTTCTTAATGAACAAAATTGCAGCTTAAAAGGCAAAAATAAACAGATTTGTTGAAAATTTATAGACAATAACTTAAGCAATTCCAATTACAATATGTTTTGAGAAAAATTGCATTAAAATCTGATTACAAAAAGTACAAATAGAGTGGAAATTCAAATAAAATATTAAAAACTTTATACAAATGTGTCATATATTTTATTTATTCTGTGTTTTCTATTTACGTATATGGGCAATTTCAAAAGTTTTCGACATTTTGATATTTTTTTTTCCAAATTTTTTTTTTTGGATGACACGAATGACGCTTTGGTCACGTGAAGGGTGATATTTTAGCATACCAAAACAGTTCGCGTTAATCATTTATTGCAAACGGCACGAAAGTTATGGAGGTTTTAAGTTAAAATATCTTAAAAAAAATTTAAAGTTAAATTTTTTGGTTTATTTTAATAAATGTTGTATGGATGCATGAAACTCATTTCAAATTCATCAGTGCAGTCAAAATTCATCAATGCACTGATAAAATACATAAAAAATATCAATTCTAATTAAAATTTCTTAACATTAAAAAAGGCGAATTTTTGCAAAAATGTGAATGTTTCATCGATTGTTATAATACGTGTTTATATAACGCATAACTAATTTACAAAAAAACAATGTTTTAACTTGCAAATTTAAAAAATAAAAAAATTATATAAGAATTATTTTTGAGGTTAGGATTTTTTTTTTTTTTTGATCTGTAAAATTTAAAATCATGAAAATTTTTTAATGCCAATTCGGTTTTATTATCAAGCTTAAAAAAACCCATCATTTGCTGTTAATCGCGGCGGAATCTATACATAACTGCAGATGTCACAAAGCAAAATGTGTTTGAAGAAAAATGCCACTGTACCCTCTAAATATGGACCGAATTCAACCGTATTTATATATAATCTTTAGTTCACCGCCGCACTTCATTTCCAATACTTTAAATTGATTTTAAACCACGGATTAATTAAAAAAAACACGAAACAAAATCATGAAATTTCGCAAAATTTTTATTTTCTTTATAAAATTTTTGCGTTTCAAAATATTTTAACGCCTTCTTGACGTTGAGGTGCCATTTACTAAGAAATTTGGATCACGCAATACATTAACCAGTTTTAAATAAGATTGCAAATGTCAGGCGCGAAAAACTGTCATTTTTGAAAAATTTATGCCAATTCTATAAAAGTTTAAGGTCATCGTTCTCAGCAACTAGCAGCCTGACATCGACGTGATATGGCGCAAATTTTAGCAAATTATACCATCTTTTAAATACTGTTAACGAAATGAAATTTTCTTGAACGGCGCAAAAACGCTATAGAAGAAACTGCGAAAATTAAAAAGTCGGAAAATTTTGGTTTCAAAAATGAACCGCTGTACAACTTTTTCCCAAATAGTAGTATGGGCATAACTTTTATAGTGTAAATATCTACTAAGTCTAGTGACTTTATTTTATATCAGTGGGCATCGGAAGTTTAAAACTAAAAGTAGAAAAGTGATGAAATATGAAAAAACTCTTGTAAATTTCAAGCCTGTTTTTGAGTTTTTCAATATTTGAGTGCCCATAACTTTTAGAGATAAAGAACTGATGGTCTGAAATTTTGAATTTCCCAGTTTTCTAGTGTGGCCTACCATTCCCTTTTGACCGTTTTGGTCAATTCGAAAAACTGGAGAAATAATAAGCATCTGAACTCAGTTTCAACAAATGTTGAAAATTTTTGAAATTGCCCATATGTATATACAATATACAAAGAAAAAATTACTTAAATCCAGGTACTTATATTTTTACTTGAGATTACATAATTTGTGTAAAATAGTACATAACACATTGAGAGCAATTTGCATAGATATGTATATAATACTGTGTTCAGACAAGCGTCATTATTGAGATTATTCCAATAAATGGCATTATTAAGCTCAATAATTCATACAATGTTTATGTGTAATATTTTGGTACCATTAAAATATGAATATGATTATTAGTATTTGGCAAAATATTTTGTTTTGTAAATTCTTTTAATTTAAGAACGTAGGTGAAGAAAATAAAATATAGACACAGCCTACATATAAGTCTGTTTTCTGCTGAGAAAAGTTTTGTATAGCCGCTGATGATAGTACAGTAGTTACAAGGAAATCTATTAATTAAGATCATTTTCGCAACGATTTCTTATCAAGTGATTTTCTACCTCATTTTAATTTGCAAGCAAACCGAATTTTTTTATAAGAGTTTTTGTTTTGCAAAAAAAAAATTATTTTAAAAAATATAAACTAGATTTAGGAAAGTTTTTATCAATACTGTTGAATATATTTTTTTGTTTTGATGTTTTATAAAATTGGTATTTGAAATTGCAATTGATATGATTTCATTAGCATATACAAGATATCTTTACGTGATGGTTTTTATTAAATTTCCAATTTGTTATTTTTTTATCTGCATATTCATATGCAATTACACAATTTCCATACAAAAGTTTATTATTTAATTTTCGATTATATCACTGATAACATATGAAAGTGATTAACATTCTTCTTTATTCATGAGTGTTGAGTGACTTGTATTACTTCGTAATTGCATTGAATGTATAGCAATTGGTTATTGTGGTTTAAATCAATTTAATTTGCATTTTGTTTACAATCCTTGGAGGTTTCTGAATTGATTCTGTTAAAGTAAAAGTTTTAATTTTTTTATGCTGCATAACTTCTGGAGGTTGTTATATGTTTAAAAATAATAAATGAAATTAATTTATTTAAGGAAATACCACACTGATTTTTGTTATTTTTATTTCAGTTATTTCAGTTTTAATTTATTTTTTTTTATTTACAAATTTAACCGTTTTTCATAACCACAAAATCTTTTTACATGGAATAAAAATAATAATTTCGTTTATAAGTTATATGTATGTAAAAAAAATCTCTTTGACCCTATTAAAAAAAAGAAAACTTTTATAAGAGCATTAAATAATGAATAGAATAGTTTACATAAAAAATATTTACTTATTTCAAAATTTTATTAAAAGAGGCTAATTGAAATGAAGTTCTGTATCAGAAAGAAGGCTTTTGGTTGACTCTTTTTTTTTTTGTAATCAAATTTTAATGCGTAAATTTGCAATATTTTTTAATAAACTTTGGCGGAAATATTTTTTTTTAAGATTAGTTTTGTTATGGAAATGCTCAACTTGAGTTGATGTTAACCCTGTTGTTAGGTTGGGACCATTTGGTCCATCTTTTTATTGTTTTGTTTGTAATTTTTGAACGGTGACATATAGTGACTTAATTTTTTAGCTCATATGGTCTTTTTATAAAACCATGTTATACACAAAAATTCAAGGTTCTGACTTAAACCAGGACTGAGAAAAATAAAAAATTACAAATCTTAGGTTAAGGGACCATTTGGTCCATAAAGTATTTTCTTTGAATTTTTTTACATTTATTTAAAAAAAAAATAGTATTTATTAGTTGGTTTTATAATAATTATCATTGCATAAAAAGTAAAATTTTTTCTATTAGTTTTGCAAATAAACTTACTGCAAATGAAGCATTTTATTTATATCACACTTAGACTTGCAGCAGCTACCAATTCCACGATTTCGGGCCTCTGAATTAGAAATATTATTTGAAGAGACAACTGGAACTATACATGATTTTAATATTTTCATAAATAACTGTGCTGAGAACTCTTTTTGAGGAAATCTAGTCCGTTTCATCATATAGGCGTTCGCCAGAGAAAGTGCTAGTTGCTGCAATAACTCTGGTCTCCTGCAATTCCGATCAGCTGGAACCTCTGAATCGTCGATTTCAGAAAATATTATGTACGCATTCAATTATGTTTGCAAATAAAATGTTTGGCCATCGAGTTGTTTTGCGTTTATAGATTGGTACAAAAGTATATTTTTGAAAGTCAGCAATTTCGGAAGATATTTACTTTTCTGAAGTTTTTTTGCCAACTCAAAAGTGGAAGAAAAATTGTTGTCTGTTACATTTTGCCCTTTAAATAGAACGCGTTCTCATTGGTTCTTTTCAGTCTGTGCAATTCTAAGCTTACCAAGTTATAGTTGTAACCTGACTTGGAGGCCACCGAGAAGCAAAATTTCAAACCATATTTTGATAGCACAAACTGTCAAAAAGTTCATCCCCCCTTAATGCAACAAGTTGCTCATCAATGGTGACATTTTCGTAACAATTATAAAACTTTGGAAGAAGTTGTTTCCAACGGTTTCACAATTCAAGCATAAGAGCAAATTTATCGCATCTACACATTTGTCGTCGACTCAAAACATCATCGAAACGGATGGTAATCATATGAAATTTTTCTTCAGACATAATTGCTCTGGAAATGAGGCGACATCTTCATTTTTTCTACTTTCAATAATAGATTTTATATTACCCAACTATTTTGTTCAAATAAATAAACAAGATTATACATACCGACATACGCCTGCAAGAATGAGCACAGCAATATATGCGTGCAATGCGTGCACCAAACTTGACCTTGTCGTACTTATTAGTATTTTCGATGATAATTCTTACTTTTAAAGGCCGAAAAAACAATAAAAAAAAAACTGACAGAATTTCATTGCATCTGGCTGCGTTGAGATAATATTCCCAGCTGTAGCTCCAGTAGGCTGAGGTAATGGAGTGCCACTCCAAAGCATTTTGTTTTTAGCAATAAAAAACGGATCAACGGAGCTACCTGCAGATAGAACGGGTTCCCGTTCAATATCTGTTTCAGAAGAACTTGTTTCGCTATTTTTTGAAGTATCTCTGAAATATCGGAGTCACTTTCTACATTGAGCAGTTCTTCCTCAATAAATTTTTACATTAAATGTATTGAGTAGAGATTTGCGGTGGTTACGTGATTTGCGTAGTTCACGTGAATAACGCGTGAGAGTGAGTTATTTTAATTTTACTGACGTGTGTAGTGCGTGAGTAAAGAAAAATTCGAGTGAGTGATTCGTGAGAGATTATAAAATTTCTTGCGTCAGCGTGAGCCAAAATTCACTCACTCGCCCATCTCTAGCTTTAAGGAAAACTTAATTTAATAATATTTAGGGAGAAGTGATCCGAAATAGATACAAATATAAAATTAAATGGTTATTTTGTATGAATATTGAAGTATGGAACAAATGGTCCATTAACCTAACATTCGTAAATTTTTTCTAACCTAACAGCAGGGTTAATTTAAATTTAAATTAATTAAAAATTAAAAGCAATAAAATAATAACTAAAACATTTGTAAACTCTGTACTCTATTTTGTTCTTTTTCTCTATTGTAATAGAATGTTTAAGACCATTCACATATAATGCCTTGTTCCTTAATATTTACAATTTTCGGCGAGACTATATTATATATTCTGTCCTATTTCTTGTATTTCTTTACCATATTCACTTTCTTATTTCCTTCGCAATAACTTTTTTTATGCTAATGGTGACGTCCTATTTACAGATTGAGGCAATCAGAAAATCTTCCGACATATTTAGGACCGAACTTGTAAAACCTTATGACTAGAGTCATGTCAACAGGGTCTATTTGAATGCAATTATAGATTTGGTGGAAGTGCTTACGATGTCTTCTCATCCTTGAGGAAAACGTATATAAATATTAGAGAGGCAAGTGCTTTTGATCAAATGCAATCCAGTACAAGGAAGTAATATTTGATTGAGTTCTATCGGATGAAGAGAATACAATATTTTTTTTAGACATTTTTTAGATTTGTGTATAAATGTTTAAAATTTTGTTTCATTTAATTTAGAAAACAATATGCATTGTCGTATGTGTATTGATGCAAAAGTTTATGCTTTAAACAGCTGCCTTCCTAAGAAACGTATTACATAACTTAAAATCATTACCAATTAATACGAATCATTGTTTATTGGCTTTTAGAAGTTTTTACTTCCATCTATAATATGTGCTATTACTGAATCAAAATTTCAAATGCATACCAATTCGTCCTAATTTGAATTTTCAAAAAGAATAGCAAACAAGTAACGTGCTACTTCTGTGAACAAAAACTCTAAATCATTCTCTTGAATGAGCAACAAAAGTGAACAAAATTTTCTTTCTTAATGTGCTGAAGGCTCTAGGTTCGAGCCCCAGGAAAGGTCTGATCAATATTTTTTACAATTAAATTTTTGTTTCGTCAGAAACGCTTTTATTAGATCAAAGTTAACGGCAATGAATATTTTTGGTAATTAAAGAAGAAATGATGTCCGTGAAGGAATAGTACACTAGCCAAACTGAACAATTGTTTTCGACTCCAGCTACGGTAGTTTCATCATAGTTCTTTGTGTCCTGTGCATATTCAAGACCAAACATCAACTATTTAACTCACACTTTTCTGGAAATCGCATACTGAAATTATATTCTTTCATATGTATGTACATACACTTGTATGAGTTAGTCGAAGTAAAGTCACACAACAGTTTCTATCATATTCTCCTTTTCTTACCATCATTGCTTATAGTTTTTCCTAATTGCAAGTCTTTAGAGTAATTTAAGAAGCTCTTTACCACTCTGATCCCTACTCTCCTCAATACGTTTGCTTATCAACAATAATTTTGGCAGTGTATTATGTTTCACACTTCATTGCTTTTTCTTTTCTTTGTAGTAAGACACAAAGTATTTGTCAAGTTCTGGAATAAAATGTTTCATATTTGATTTTAATTAAAGACATAACTAATTTTAATTTTGACTAAATATTTTAATTGACTCAGTAACTGTTTTATTTATTTTTGCAATATATTGGAAAATTATAGCAGTTACCACAAAACAAAAACTACGTTTTATTTTTATTATTTTCCAAAATTTTTGCAATGATAAAACATCAAAATTTTATTATAAACCAAAAAAAGAAAAAAAAAGGAAACTATAATACTAACTTGTGAACATTTCAGATACAAACAAAAATTTAAGAAGCTCTTCTATTCTATTTTTATCACTAGAGCTAAAAATTTGGCATATTAAAACATCTAAAACGTCTAAAACATCTAAAACAAAAACAAAAATTGTGTCAAAACCACTAAGTTGGTATCACTGCACTTCATATCTGATTTAGGAGTATAAAAGTGTTCTGTAATTTATATCACAAAAGAATTTCGTAAAAGATCAAAATATTCCCTTACAAATAATTTATCCAGCCACCCTATAGTCACTGTTTACAATTTCGAATACTTATTATAGGCCGTGTAAATATTTATATCGAAAACTCTTTAAACCTTTATTTGGGGTATTATAATAAGAACGAAAATATTTTTACTTTCCATGATAGTATATAATATACATAATATATATATATATATACACACATAATACAATATTATGTGGATAAACAGCATTCTTGGTAATTGTACTGCTTCTTATCTTGACTTGTTCGAGTGAGTTTATTAATAAAATGTAAATGTATTATATGACAGCATCATGTGAACGTGGTAGATTAAAACTACACTGAACGTTTTACTATTTAACAGCTGCACTAAATAAATAAGATTTGCCATTATATGTAAGTTCATGCTTCATATGTATTTGTTAAACGTATAATACTTTTGAGTATTTCTGGTACTCTAACTATGGAAGTAGGCTGGAAAATAGTTAAGTAAATACAACTACAGTATGATTAATTAAAAGAAAGTAAGGGAGTTAAATGGGAGCTATTTCCTAAGAAAAATAAAAAAGATTATAATACTGTAAAACCAAATCTGTGATTTTTTGTAGATTTGCGTCGACAAATTAAGTTCAATATTTGTACACTGGAATTAATACTAGTATTTTATATTTGAAAAGATTTAAAACAGCTAAGCAGTGTGATTGCCTTATCAGAATTTGAAATCCGAAGTTTAGCAATATTCTATATAAGAATTATACTAACCAGCGTAGTTGTGTGAGTTGGGGTGTTATTTAATTTTTTTGTCCTTATTTTCGTTTAAGTAGAGCCTTATTTCACTTCAAAATTTGATTTTATATTTCTTTATGCAATAAGACTACATTGGGAAAGTAAACGTAAAGATATACCTCTGCAGTTTGAAGAGCTGAATATGATTCTGGATTTTAACAAAGGCACGGTAAGATACCTTGTTATGTTTTGATTGTATAGCTTCTAGAGTACTCAGTTATATTCTGATACAAAAATTGTGTCTACCTATGATGAAAAATACACTGATCCTGGCATGGAAATCGCTAAACCAATCTGCTGTGTAAAAAGCAAATAACTTTTAAATTGGTTTGTTATCTACTATGTTTTCTAAAGCATGGTGAGCCCTGAAATTTTATTCTCTTCCTAAATAACGTTGAACTCTCGGACTACGCCTTTAATACTATCCAGTCCACCAAACTGACAGACCAAACTGAACATGTTGGACAGTAACGTGTCACATGAAAACAGCTTACCTGCCAAACACAGTATTGTCAAAAAGGAAGTTGCTAAAAATTCACCCGTTATTTTCATAATATTAGAAGAGAATAACGTTTATTATGTTATGGTCTAGGATGCGGTATTGTACTACACTGTCATAGACTTGAAATTTCAAGACACAAAAATGACAGTAAATTCTGAGCAGTTGGCGTTTCCTAAGTTTTAAGAATTATTTGAAAAATAAGACTTTCCACAAGGACCACACGGCAGATATTATTCAAATGTAAATTAAAGGGCAAACTATTGAATTGTGATGGCAGCCCTAGTTGTCTCGGACGGACATTTGTGCTTGAAAAACCTTAATTGATGCAATACAATCGGCATGGTTGCAAATTTCCTTAAATTATTTATTGCAATTGTTGTGTTCTTCTATTCACTACTTACCCCCATAATCTGTAAAAAAATCTCAAGAATCAGAATAAGAACTAAATGTCTTAGTTAAAATAAAGCATTACCCTTCGGAGGAGTTTGTCGGCTCTCTTATTTTCTTTACTTAGTCACCTGATTTTGGTCACATTAACTTTTCTTGCATCGGCTTACTTGCTTCGAAAAGTACTTAGATGATAACAAGAGATACATTTTTGGCTGTTTTACAGCATTTGTTTTTGACAGAAATGACCTTCGCCTGAAATACCGGCACTGAATTCTCCGTCAATTTGAGATACAATACAAAAAGTTTGAAAGCCTCTACCTTAGGAAATACCAAGTATACCAACATAATGTTCACCACTGTACATGCATTTCTGTATTTCTATAGTTTCGAAAAGAAACGAACCTCTACAATACCAACGGTGCTTTATAAAACATGGGTCATATTTTATAGCAAGTGTGCTGTATTAACGCTTTTTGAGTAATAAAATTATATCCCTAAAATTCTTCAAACATTTTACGAGAGATCTTGTCTCATATAAGTAACATGTAACGTAATGAATTAAAGTTGGTGCCATGAATTCTGCACTGCGCCCAAATGTGTATATAAATGTGTATACTTCAAAAAACGAAATTTGAGGGATATCAAACTAAAGTGTTTTTTAAAATACAAATCAGCTTAATTGCGCAAACTATTCTAATGGTCATTACGGGAGTAAAAGTGTAGCAATTTTAGATTTTATTTCAATTCGAATTCGTTTTACAGAACACAACCGATGAACAGTTTTTTATTTACGTTGTTACTTATATATGTTTAACAATTTTTAAGATTGTTAAGTACCGAGTCAATCAATAGTTTTAAAATAAAAAGTGAGTACTTAAAACAGATAATGAATTTGAATGCCAATAAATACTTTTTAAGGAAGAAAATAACAAAAAAATATTAAAAATAAAGCTATACTATAAAAACCTGAAAGTAGAAATACTATGTTCAGTATAAAATCTTAAAAAAAACAAATAATAAGGGAAACTGTTTACTTCTTAAATGCTGTTAGTGACTGCCACTTATTGTTGGTCATTGTTTTTATAGCATTGTTTGGACGTCAAGCTGTCATTAGAAAACTTTTCAAAGAAAAATTAAAGAAATACATATAACAAAACCGACGGCAGTAATTTTTTTTCTGTCTTTTATTCACTGCTTTTTTATATTTAACTTTCTTATTCGACATTCCACGCTTCGAAAAGATAACTTAAACTTCCGAACAGTTTTAATTTTAAAGTGTATTACTTTGCTTTTTTTATATAAGTGGTAATTTTCTTATATTTGAAGAATGATAATGGAAGAAATGGAAATAAAATTTTTCGTTTCCCTTTTGCATAATTTTTTTTTTTTTTTTAATTTTTTTGCTGTTACAATTTGTTCTATTTATCCTCATTATCATTTCAATCACATTTACATTTGATGTTAACGCCTTGGTGATACAAAACGTTGTTATCCCACAAAATTACGCATATAAATCGTCTCTACTTGGTACTCATATAATCGTCATATTGTCGATTAGAAATGATATTCAATTTTATCTTATTTTTGTTTTTTCTTCTTTCATTGTCTTCTGTTACTTCTATTTAATTATTTAGCTTTTAAAATCCACAAATATTTTGAAAAACAAATTTTAAAATAAACAGGCGGTCCCCATTACGTTCTTTCAACCCTTAGGCATTTAAAGAATTTAGTTTTCGACATATTTTATTTATGTTGATCGATTTGATCTGATATGAATAATCCAGCCTTATAATTTTTCATAAAATATGTACGCCTTCTATCTACACTTTATGTATGTATGTTCTTCGAACTTGTATAATATTTTGATTTTTGCACCATTTAACTATATTTCTTTCATTATTATTTTGAAAATTTCTGATTTAGGGCAAATAATAATAATATAATTGGCTGGTTGTATAAACAAGAAATATGAGTGGAAAAATGCGTGATAATTAAAAACCAGTACGACATTACACAGACAAAAATATTTCGTATTTGATTTCGATTAAACACTTAATGATTTGGATTTTAAGTTCAATTAATTATTTTAATTAATAATTATGCTATATTGGAAGAACAATGAGAATTTCCACACATTAAATCAACGAAAGTTTTTTCAAACTATCAGAGTGTGGTTTAATTTTGTAGTACAATTTTAGTTGAATCCAAATTTTAAATTATTTTAAGTTTCGTTTAATGACATTATTAATTTGATTCAATAAAAGTTTTAATTGGTTTTTCATTTAGTATTTAATTAAAATTTGTAATTTAACAAATTCAAAATTTAAAATAGCTGTAATAACTAAAACGTATGTTATAAGTATATAATAGTATTTGAAATGTTAAAAACAAACAGCGCAGTAAAGTACAAGAGGTTAAAAAAGAGATATTTTTTTTACTAACTTGGGGCTCAAACGGCTAAAATTTATAATTAAAAAACATTTATGCCCGTATTCATAAACATTATTTTATTTTTATAGAGGGTTTATTTGACATATCGTCGTGCGGGAGTTTAAGTGCTCTATCCGCCATTTCATATTTTTTATATATCTCGAGTTAATGATGCCACTTAAGGTTTTCGTCCCCAAATTTTTCAAATTTGTAATTCGTTTTAGGATAGCTCGTCAAGCTTCGGAGATAAATAGCAGAAAACGGATTGCAGTTTTTAAAAATTTTGGTGTCAAAAACCTAAATTAGCATCATTAACTCGAGATTTAAAAAGTGGCGTATAGAGAACTTAAACTCCCGCACGACGATATTTCTACACAATACTTATCAAAAAAATTCTCAGTAAACCTAAAATACTAGCATTAAGTAATATAAATACAGTATAAGTGTATATAACCTACTTTCCAGTTTTTTATTGTCATTCTTCTGACACTTTCTTTTGTAGTTATGGAATGTAAAGGAAACTCTAAATTACATGACATACCCATATGTCAAAATAAGTTTATAATATGCAAATATAATATTACAATATATAAATTTCTTGTTTACTTAAACAACATTAGTTTGCAAATTCAAAAAAAAGTACAACCAAAATATTGTATTTCAATTTTGGTCTTAAAAGAAACAAAAAATTTTATAAATAAAAATGACATTAGGTTTGGTCGTTTGAAATGCATAGACAATGGGAAGGCTGCAATCATGTTGTTGCAGTAAGTTGTTCAGAGCAATGGAAGAGTTCGACAGTTGATAGAATAGTGTTAGCAAAAATAGTTTTCTACCTTACAGCGCAACTTGTTTTTCTTTAACATAATACAAGGCTGAAGGCCGCACTTCCAATTTTTATACTAAATATAGAAAAAATAGTATATTAACCTTTTCATCTGTATTAATAAAAAATTAGAGAGAATTAACAATTTTGCGACGCTAAACGCATCAGTCTTCAAAAAGTAAGCGTTTGAAATATCAAAATCGAAACAATACTTTTGGAAAAAATCAAGGAACACCAACTCGACATAGTGATCAATTAGTGGAAATTTCAAAAAGATATCTACAGAGTATACTCATTAAAATTCGTATTTCCATCCTAACCAAATTTATACAGAAAGTGAATGGTTTATTAATCATCAGCAAACAGATGGATGAATGTTGCGAGCAAAATAGTGGCGGATTGTGCACAGGAGGCATCATTGGGCAATACTTTTTGAAAATGAGGGTGGTCAGCTGCAACTGCTATCGGTGCTCGTTATCGCATCATGATAACACAGTTTATTTGGAAACAATTATATGCTATAAATGTGGCTACTATGTTGTTTCATCCAAATGCTTCTGCATGCAATACAGCTAAATAAACAATTCTTATGGAGTTATTTGATATCAGAGTTTCATGTCAAGAAACCCACAACCACCGGTGTATTACAGGAGAAATTCACCCACAATTATGCAGAAAGGTTATGAAAAATTTCGACGAGGTTGTTTAAGTAATTGCTATTTTATAAGTAATTCTACCCTATGTACTTTATGATTTAATGTAAAAATTAAATTTTAAAGACTAAAAACCCCCTTTTATGTATTATTTCAAATTTGCGTTAACTTTGGAACACTATTTATATGACTTTATTTAGAATGGTAATAATAAAAGTTTCCAAATTTGGAACACTTAACTTTGTTGAGAACATATGTAGTTCTCTACATACTTTCTTATAATAAACATTTGATTTTATTAAAATAGGGTAGCAAAGCACGCCTATGTTTATCTAGTACAATGCAAATGAACGCACTGATATAAATAAAAAATATATATTTAATAGCAAAAATTTTAATCAATTAATTAATATCTAAAATCACAACTAGTTATTTTATTAGAAATTTTGTGTAAATTCTTAGGTAACACATGACAGTTTTCAAGCTAAAGTTTTTCTCTTTTTGACAGTTACCAAAAACTTGTTTTCGTAAAAAACAAAAAACTTAAAAATATAAATTTTCTCAATAAGATTACTTGACCTTATTATTGAGGGATATATAAACTTTTACTTAAGAAAATTTTAATTGTATTAAAAAAATTAAAAAAAGCAAACGATGTATAGGAAAAAAATTTACTAATTATAAATGTATTATATCCGCGACGATGTTAAGAAAAGTGATTGATATTAAATATTTCGGTTAAAATGTTCATCATGATATAACTTTCAGAACTTTCATTGATTGTATAAAAAATTATAATACTTTCATATGTTGATATAAAAAACAAATTTTATATAGAAAACGACTTATGTTTTATATATTATTTATATCGTTTATATCGCTTTAAAATTCTACTGAGTTAAGTTATATTAATTCTTACTCACATTAATTCATTACTCACTTACTCTATATATATTCAATTACACTTTCGTTAGGGATTTAAAAAGACAATCGAATCTCTTTAAGATTTTTAAGTATTTTTTAAAATTAATTTTGTTTTATAAAAAAACGGCTGTTGCAATAAAGTATCGACAGATACGCTCAAAATATGTTATATTTGTCAAAAACTGGTTTATTTAAATCCCTATTTATTTAGATAAAAATTTACAATTTGAACATATTTAAAAATATTAAATTTCTAAGGAAGAAAGCGATATTGACAACGCAATTAATTTTAATTTAATTTATCTTAATTTCAATAATGAAAGTTTCAATGTTGGGCAAAAAATTTTTTAAATTAAATCAGAAAAACTAAAAATTAAATATTGAAATGAATAGAAAACGCTTTTATAATTATCAGTTTGCTTTTGGAAATACCTTTTCTGTTTATTACATTGTCATTTAACACTCACACAGATTTTTTGTTTGCATATGTTAAAATATCATCCAAAATTCTATTCAATTTTATTATCTTTTCCATTCTTAATGCTTTACCGAAAACAAATTAAATTGTCAAAAGTTTATTACAAACTATATACAACACAACAAATCGTTCATACCCAATGCTAACAAAATTAATCCCAAACTGAAGTACTCTTAAGGATATTAATTTAAACATTTGCCAACATTTAGTTCCATACCCTGCTGTACTCTCAAGTGGTGCTGAGCAATAGCTTTGCACAAGTTTATCTTGATTTCTATTTATTTATTCAGGTTTTATAGCTTCATAAGTGCAGGTAGGTACGAGTACTGTCCATAAAAAGTTTGTATGTCATATTACCCACTGGAAAAGCAAATGATGTATAAGAAAAAAATTGCTTTATTATTGCTGCAATACAAATGAAAGTTGATTTGATTTGTAAGAAATTATTAAAATATAAAAAAATGTGCTTAATTAAGTTGAAATGATTTTATTTCCCTTTCATCCTCTTAGTTTGTTATGCTAATTGTGGTAAAACTGTTTTTTATTTCATTTTAAACCATGCACTTCTATTAAGAATACTTATGCACATGAATGACGACGAAGTTATTAATTGAACCTTAAAATCAATATTATAAATATTATACATATCTATTTGAGGATTATTTATTTTTAATGTGCTTTGACCCTTCCACTGTTTTTTTTTTTTTTTTAAATATTCAATCGTGGTGTGCTAATAAACTCAAAAATTTCATTATTTTAAAAACATGTCAAGTAATCGAACGAGAAACTAAAGAGTAAAGGTTAGTAAATTCTTTAAATGATTTTTAAATACAAATTTCAATTACCAAAAAAAAAGCTGCATCAAATGAACCCATTATGCTATGTTCATATGACAATATGAAACACTTGGTTCGCTCTCTGAACCACGATTGCGAAACTCACCGTTCAGACGACAGTTTAATGTTTCATTTTGGCATTTCTCTTTTATGTATACCACAATGTGTAATGTACATACCACACACATACATACATACTTACATATTTAGGATAGAATTTTGGTTTTTTATTTTATTTTGCTTTTCTGATTTTTATATTACATATTTACGTAAATTAATTTCCTAGTTCTTTATTTCTAAAAAAATTTTAATTTTTAACAAAATATTATTTTGCTTTTTTCTGTTTTGTTAGTTAGTTAAGATAAAGCAGCGATAAGTTGTTATCAAAATTAGAGATGATAGCAAATTCTTCGGGGTTCGCAACAAGATTCAAAATGAAACACGAAGGTTCTTGCTTCAAACAAGATTCAGTCGCGAACCTCGAAAGAGAGATTGAACCTCGATATTTGCTATTCGTGTGAACATGGTATTAGAGTATATATGTATGGATGAATACATTTTGTATTGAGTGATGTCACAATGTTTGTAACAAAGCTTCTCCGAGATTGTGTGACCGATTCTTATAAAATTTTGTCTGTATATTCAGTAGGGCTGAGTATAGACCGTAATCTATTTTTTATACCTCCACGCCCACTTTTTCCGTGAACTTAAAACCCTGTTTACGTTCCCCATAAAGACTTTAAACATTGTACGAATGCTTCCAACACTAGCTTATATGATACAGCTTAATACGCGCGGGATAAGGGTAGAGAAAGGGGTATTCCCGCAGAAGGTAGAATACATTTTATAGCTCTTTTAAAGAAGTGTAACAAATAAGGTTTCCATGCTTAGTAGGAATACTAAGAATTACATTTTCTAGGAGCAGAGGACGTTATGCCCCCAAACAGGTATATTATGTTCTGTCGATTATTTAAATAGTTAAAAAAAAATATTGCTTATCACAGAGTGCTCCAATGATATTCTCTTAATTTAGTCAATAGTTTATTTATTATTCACATTTTCATATTTATGATTTATTTCGTATTCAACAAAAATTAATACTAGAAAAAGAGGGACAGACAAGTAGGCGTGGTACCTCTCACATAAACGAGCTATTGATTATTCTATATAGTATCTTAAAATCGTTTACAGCTCATGTTTCGGTATTTGGTCTCAATTACCTCATACTCACTAAAAATCATCAGTCCAAAAATATTGGAAAAATAGTAATGGTAGGTGTAACATAGCACGCCGGGTTTAAACTAGTAGTGAATAAATTTTTATACAATCTGCCTAAAACGTTTTTATTTCCATTTATATTGTTCTACCTTGCTTATGAGGTGATAAATTTTTAAGATTTGAATTATCAACAGTAACAAAAATAATAAAAGGTAAAAAATTTATTTTAGACAATAAAAATACTTCCTTTTTTTTAACAATGACTTAATTCTCGTCATTGTCGAAAAAAGATCAAGCCGTAGGGTAAAACGTTTCTTTCACTTTATTCAAGTTTATTAAACTGGTATTTATTTATTCCAGTTCTTTAAGTAATTTCATAAACTTATAAGTGATTACATATTTTTTTTTATTTCTTAATATATGCACACAACTTCCATAGATCATCATATTAAACATAACGGATTTATATCACAAAAGTACGTTTTGTTTAAAAGGAAAGGAAGGCGAGGATTACCTGTTTAAGGCTAAATTAATACAACACACTATCAGCTTGTCTGTTGAATTCTGTCATATTTTATTATACTTCATATTTACATGAAAACCTTTAGCTACACTTAAAAACCCGTCTTTATACTGTCATATGAATATAAGTATACTATTAAGAAAATTAGTTGGGATGACTGTAGATTATTTTGACTTATTCTTATATAAAAAGTCTTTTTAATATATAATTTCTATATAATATTACATTAATAACTACATTTAGTTGGCTTTAATTAATTTTAACAAAATTTTATTAAAAATTTGTTGCTCAAGGTCTACACCAATATATTTCTGTTTTTTCTAAAATAAATTGTTAGTATATTATACTAAATAAAGAAAAAAAAAAACACAATTGTACTGAAATTCAGAATCCTACCAATAAACCACGAAAGAAAAACAAACAACAATAATGTCATTCATACGAGTATATAAGTACATTATATTGCAACAGTATTGATATTGTATGAGTATCATTGAATGCAAAATACCATAAGTGTTTACAGAGGTGGTGGTTAAAATGCGAGTTACTAAACCACAATCGTTGTTTTGTGTTTTAATGACAACGGTTGAGAAAACAATTTTTTCCATCACAATATAAATTAAATTAAAACAATGAAAGTTTTATACAAAAAAGTGGAAAAAGAAAAAACTTTGGATGAACTATAATTTTATTGTATATTTCAGTGGAATACATATTGTATTGTGGTAAAGGAATATTTTTTTCGTTTTATTTAAATTCGAAATGAATGTTAATTGATATTGAAGGTAACATAACTCTATACATATTTACGATTTTATTACTCGCATGAGTAGACTTTGTAAAAAAGAAAATTTCTATACGGATTTAAATTTTATCGTATATTTAAAAAGGAGTCACTGATTAAGAAATTGTAATTTAATTTGCTATGTTTTGTAAATTGATATGTTATGACCTTTCATTTTTTTATTCAACCTATAGGCTACTTTATAAAATGAAAAACAAAAAAATTTTAATATTAATATTAATTAAATATTCAATAATAACGATTCAACAATTCAGTTAATCGTCTTATTAATATAGCACAATCTAATCAATGAGGTAAAAATGGATGTTGAAGTCAATAGACAATTTTCAAAAAAAAAAAAAAAAAAATTAAACCCCAAATTTTTAAATCAAATAAATTAATCTGTTATTTAGAACTAAAATTTTAATTATAGCATTTTCAGATTAAATTAAACCTTTTTCAAAATGAACGCAACCTTTTTCAAATTAAACGAAACTCTTTTCAAAATAAATAAAACTTTATTCAAAATAAATAAAACTTTATTCAAATTCATTTAAACATTTTTCAAATTAAATTAAACAAGTTATAGAATTTAATTGAAAAATTTCGTAGGAAAAGCTGTCAAATTACATATAAAAATATTTTGTTTGAAATAGTTGTGAAATAATATTTCTAAATTACTCTGTTATTGCTGTGAAAAACACCATCTTGGTTCATGTACGGAACAACAAAGTCAACGAAATAAAATAAATTTATACTAGCCTTCATAATTTTTTTTTTTTATTATAATGAGCAAGATTTTAGAATAGAGTTTTTACTGTTAATTAGAGTTATATTGGATATTCGAATTACTATATGTATATAAAATGCATGATATATCGTTATAATTTCCAACTGCTGTGGACTGCTGAGGATTGCATAAAAAGTACAGGGCTTAAAAAGAAGAACTGAAAAACTAAAATACATGTAGATTCTGATCGGTTCTTGTTAAAAGCAAAAAAAAATTATTTTGTTGAACTGTGTTATTTGTTGTGTAAAAAGGTGTTGCATGCTTTAAGGGATATTTGTTGCATGTCAGATTTTTCGAATACATATTAAAATAAATGTAGCTAAACTTTTTTCACAAAATTAAACTCAGTACCAGCCTTTAGAGTTTATTTTGTTTTGTAATTAGATATTCTGTATTTTTTTTAACAGAGAAAAATTACTGATGTGAATTTGTGATGTGGCGTTATGTATTCAAAAACTATATTGTAACAAAATTTTATGTTTATATTATCCATTTCCAGTTTTTAGTATAAAAGATTGTGGTGCGTGCTTATCTTCTACTACTTCTTTAAATCAGTCTAGTAAAATAAAAAAATTTAATTTTTTTTCTGTGAAAAAATGTGGTTATAAGCTTTTAGTTATAAATATCTTCTAACTATTTTATGAAAGCAATAATAATTTTGTGGATAAAGTTTAAATTTAATTTAAAAATTTTAAATAAAAAAATCTTAGATGGCCTTAACCCACCCTTTTTGAGTATTGGGCAGCAACTGCAATATATAAAAAATTAATGAATATATTATAAATGGATGCATACTATGGCCACAACTTCTAATAAAACTTTTTTTGAAATCCTAAGCACTCAATTTAAATTATAAAAATGATGCTGTGCAATAGACCTAGTGATTCTTTCAAGGAGAAACAAATTTGCAATCTATTGGTGTTTACTGAGAGCAAACAAAAATATTGATGATTTTCCTGATTCACTCACACGGCCACCTACTTTCTTAGCTGGCCATAACAACACGTTAACGGGGTTCAGCCTGCTTCAGGCTAGTCTCCAAGCACTTCTGTTTAGCGCACGCCTTCTCCAGTTGGTCACACCAATCGATGAGAGGGCTTTACCAAACTGGTCGTTCCAACATAAACTGGGCCATTCTGATCTTAGAAATCTTTGCTCACTGGATCAGATTATTCCATCCGAACAATATGGCCGAGCCAGCTTAGCTGATTGATCTTAATACGCTGAACAACGCCTATATCGTTGAGGAGGTCATACAGCTTATGGTTGGTTTAATGCAAAACTCATCACCATGCGTTGAAAGACCAAAGCCCTTACAATGAGGTAAAAAACTATTTCAAACTGGGGTGGAAAAATTTGTAAAGCAAATACACGTTGTTTTAAAAGTTACTATGCGGTCTTCGCAGTTGTAATATAGAAAACGTTATTTCATAATTTGTTGATTTGTTTTTTTCAATTTAGCTGCATACAGGTTACTTAAAAAAAATTATATAAAAATTATTTTTTTTTTTCATTTATCAACTTAATAAGTAGTTGTTTAGGCAGCTTACTACCATTTGTCTATAAAACTACAACACCAATAACTTGTTTAATGCAAAGAATTACTAATAGATTGTTAAGAGTATATTAAGTTAAAAAGGTATTTTAAGTACGGACAACAATTTATTATAAGGCATTTTGTTATAACCATAGCTGGTAAATTAAGATCCGTTGTTCTTACATATCTGGTTTTTTTTTCTCCTTTATGTTAAAACAACATATAATGAATTGTAGTTAATCGCAACAGTGGTTTTTTTTTCTCTTTAAAAATGATCTGAAACTATTAAAAAAAAATTACCAGTCTTCTAAAACTTTCACTATATATTCTCCCTCCATTTCGCAGAATATATTTTAATACTTATGGTTTTATTTATTTTCCAGCTTGAGTTCTTAATAAAAGTGTTCTAAATTAAAAGTGTTAATTACTTAGTTTTGATATTATTATCAAAAAAAAAATTACTTTAATAAACTTAACAGCGGATGAATGTGTGAACAAACTTTTATACCATTCAGTGAACCAAAGTTTTCTTAAAATAAAAGTTATAAAAAAGTACATCTTTGAAAATAAAATAAAAAAAAAAAAAACAATGAAAGTAATAATAAGAAGATAAGAAACTTAAAGTCACTTTATTATTACTTTTTTACTTTTTATTTTAATATATCCATTAAAAGTAATTCTTGTTAATTAAATATATTTTTGTTGATAATGAAAACAATACATATTTTATAAACTAATACATTAACTGGTTTAATTCTGACTAAGAGAAAAAGAATAAGAAGGTAAGGTAAGAATAACAAAAATCTTGAGTCATCTATGTTTAAAGAAATGGGCGAAATGGGCATCGTTACATCCACAGTTCGATGACATGGTAGATATATTTAATTGAACCTGCGTAAAGTGGACAGAGTACAACCAAAATTTAGAGACGACCACATTCCTTAATTATTTCTTGGCATACTGATCAACTGAACATAACTCAACATCCGTATAATCTTTGAAAACGAGATTAAATTATCTGGCGGTTTAGATTAAGCGAGAGTAATTTGCTATGAATTTCAAGAGCATATAAACATGTTCCATGAATTTGTGTATATCCATTTAAAAATATTAGACTAAAGAATCGGACTGCAAATATTGAATACTACTTTGAAGAACAATTGGTTTTACCTTAGAACCCAAAACAAAAGAAAACGTTATTTTTCAAATTGCAAACAAACTACATTGGATTCTACAGAATATAATTGATGCCGTCTACGGAATAGCATAGACGTTCAATATCCCGAGGTCCAAAATTAAAGTTATATCGTATATCTTAAAGTATGTGAAATGTGCCAACGATACCGTTCGAGACATAATTAAGTGGGTGGCTATGTTAAAAAGAAATAATTTTACATATCCATGTATGTATGTATGTATACGTTTCTATTATTATTTCTATTAAATTCAAGCTACCAATATATAAATATGGAAAAATAAAGAACATTTTGAATTAAAAATTGTAAATAAAACGGTTGTTATTCATTTATTGAGTGCCACAGTAGTCTAGTGGCTAGTGCGAGAGCTTTGGAGTCGATTCCCAACAGAGATCTTATTGTCTTCATGGCTCTACTACTAACAATTAGAATAGCCTCAATTTTTATATTTTGGATAACTCGATATTTAAAAACAAGATTACTATACTACAGTGAAAAATAATAACAAGTAAATTTAAAGTATTTAATTGTCTACCAAGTATTGTACATAAAATATAAGATGCATGACAACATGTTTGCAAAAGTTTATTATTTTATTTGGAGATTTTAACAGACCACACACTAACAATTGTAAATCTTCGAGTGATTGCAGTAATGGAGCTTCTGTTTAATGTTTTGAATTGGTTGTATATAAAATTTTATAGACAGTAAATAAACTTTAATAATAAAAATATCGATACTATCACTTACAATCAACGATAATTGAAACTCTAACGAATTACAAAGAAAAATTCGTAAAATATTTTAAGTTGCTGCTGTACATTTAATTATAACTGATATCATTTTTTATTAAAGCTTCCGGTCTATTTTGTTTGTTTCGTTTGAAGAAATAAGTGCTAAATCAAACAGTAATAAATTTCCAGCTAGAATATCAGTTAATATTAAAAATGCTTTAGCATTTAGTGAATGTTTATAAAAATCAATATATTTTAGATTGCAGGAAATACTGAATTTAATATGTAGCTCACTTCATATTTTATGCATATAAATAACAAGAATATGATAGGCTTAAATCGCTTGTGTTTTTACAATATATTTCATTAAATTAAATAAAAAAATATTTTAATTTTATGAACAAAATAAGAACCAGCTAATGTGTAAAAATTTCTCACTCACACGTATTACAAACTTATGTATATGCAAATATTGTTGAATATTTGTAGTGCCCTTATGCATGTAAACATCAAAATACCCAGTGAGTGCTATAAAATATTTACAGAATAAATTAAAGAAAGAGTAAAATCATACGGTTGATTATGTAAACTAATATTTACAGTTTACTTGCTAATGCATAAATGTAAAAAAATAATGAAAGCTAATTGTGCATTATTAATTAGTTTAGAATTCTATTAATTCACCTTCGGGTATTGACTTAAAAACAAAGGATATTAAGGTATATATTAAGGCTAAGTTATTATGTATGATAGGAAATGACTTGCTAATTTAAAATATAAAAAAAAAATATTCATGTTAAAGAAATCAAATAATATAATGAAGTGAATAAGATTCTTATAAAAGAATTATATTTGCATAATGGAATTCAAAAAGTTGATTTAAGAATTGATTAACCTTCATAAGATCCTCAAAGTTACTGACGTTAACGGTCTTCGGGTCAAATTTGACCCAAGTAGTAAATATCTTATTTGGACAATAATTTGCTTTACTAAAATGAATTAATAGAGCTTAAAAGTTATTTTCTACAATATCCAGTAAAAACTGTATTTTTATAGGCATATATTTCAAATTTATATCAATTTTACAAAATTAATGCAAGGACTATATATATGAAATAATTAAATTTAGTTTTATTATAGAAAAATTTATTACCGCGTTATTTATCATTGCATTGGGTACATAAAATAATCATTTTAGAATGCTGCTTACATACAAATTTTTTACAAGTAAGACACACTAATGGTGGTTTTGGGACATATTTGACATCGACTTCTCTTGATTACTTTTTCGACCGGTTCACTATTTCTTTCTTCGGGTTGGGTTGAAGTTGGCTGTTCTTGATATCGTTGAGTCAAATCGCGTATTTTCTTTGCAATATCTCGTGGAAATGGTACTATTGTTAATGTTTTTCGTTTTTTCATATAAGGAGTACATACCTAAATTCTCTAAGAATTATCGGCATTTAGCTAAGCAACCTTCGTTCCAACCCTGATTAGCGGATGTAAATAAAATAAAAGCATTTTACGCTTATATATCTAATATATTACTAAACACCACTTGAGGCCATCGATTTGTGTTCCTTTTGCAAATATAACAAGACACATTTTTATGCAATGTTTCTACACCACCTTTGCATTTGTTGTAATCTAATATTATTTGTGGCTTTTTGTCTGAACGATTACTAACTTCTGAGATATGATGCAAAGTACTGAGAAGATTCACTGACTTGTTTTTTTTTAAGGATATAAGACAAGAGGGTGGTGTCTTTGGTAAAACAGAAAAATGAAGAATTTATAGGTCTGCCTTTCTTTGCCAATATTTGTAGTGATAATTCCGGTTTATTTTTACGTATAGTTTCTAGTAAAGTCATTTGTTTTTCTAGTAGTTTCTGCTTAAGTTCATATAATGTGAAAAAATTATTTGTCGTGACGTTATGACCTTTTAGACTAACTCTCAAATCGATAACTACACGCATATCTTGGATTCTTTCAAGCATGCCTCTTATTTCTTTGCCTATATAAGGTTGAATATTCCAGGCATAACTTGTAACAGAATCACAATGAACACAAAATTGTATATCATATTTCGCTGGCTTTGATGGTATGTATTGCCGAAATGGACATCTTCCTCTGAATGCTACCAACTGTTCATCTACAGTTACATATTGAGAGGAATTATAAAGTTTAGGCAATAAAACAACCCATTGATTCCACAATTTACGAATCGGTGCAATTTTGTCTAGTAGTAATTGAAAGCTAGATATCTCTTCCTCTGTAATTCTTGAACAAGAATAATGTGTCAAACCGGGTATCATGCTGATAACATAACACTTCCATATGAACTTGTACAGGGTTCCTTTCAGTATCTTATTTGACCATTTTTTGATGTCATTTTCAGCGCAACTGCAATTTCACCGTCACTATCAGTAAAATTATCATATGGTTCAGCATACTCTACATGATCTTCGTTTTCTGAACAAGGTTCATCATCGTCTGATAATTCATTTAGCATGCTTTCTATTTCACTATCCTTTATTTTGCGATAAAAAATAATGATTACTAATTTTAATCTTAGGCACGTTTTATAAGTTCTTTGTTTACCCTACGACTGTAACAAAGTTGCGGTAAACACAAGAAAGTAATTTGATATGTAGCACATATCATTTACATACAAATCAACAGCACGGGTATTCAACCTTTTCAAACAAATTTATTTCTATCAAAGAATTAAAAAAGGTCAGTGTGATAAAATGAAAAGCGACAGATATGTAGCTATGAATGTTTATTTAGAATTTACTGATGTCAAAGTTATCGTAAAAATCGATTAACAACCAATGAACATCAGAAAAGCTAACTTTATTACTTTGGGTCAAATTTGACTCAATGACCTTGTGTGTAAAAATAATTGTAACTGAAATATTTTTAAAAATATTCATTGAAAAACATTAAATTTCTATTTAGTTTTAAAATTAAATAAAAGTCACAAAATATCAAAAATGAGAATCACTCATTCGTAGAAAAAAATCAGTTTTTCTACTAAAATGGGTCAAAGGTTAAGTTAATTCTTGCGCCTTTTATTGTATATTTATCGTAAGTGAAAAAATTTAATCTATGACGCTAAATAAATAAATTTTTTTGATTTCTAATCTTAAGTTCTCTGCAACTGTTCATCTCAAAAAAATTTAAACAATATTAAGAAATTTTAAACATTTTATTGAATTTATATTACAAATCATATACATATATGTATGTATGTATAGTGTTTAGGCCTTCGACTTTTTTCTACCTTTTCTTGCAAACATATAACTTACTACTAACATTTCTACTCCTTCTTTAGTTTAGTTACGATATTGTGTATCCTTGGACTTGGTGTGTAAATTTTAACTCAATGTGGAAATATATAATATTTCTGATTGTTTGAATCATATGATCAGAATACTGGAATTCTCAATTTTTCGAGTAAATCGTAAAATTTTTTGATACTTAAATAATACTATGAAACATAACACAACAGTAATGTTTCATTGTCAGGGCATAAGTATCGCATCTTTACTCTAAATCTGTTTTGTGAATTCTATTAAGGTTTCCATTGACTAACAATATGCTCCATATTTTACAATGTACTCTCAATTTTAAAAAAAAAAAATTATAATGCTTATTGGCACTTAGAGCAACAGTGCAATAAATATTAAATTCGAATGCCTATTTTTAAGGTTAACTTAACTAAACTGACCTTTTTATGTGTCAATTTTAAAATTAAGAAAACCCCCAATTAAATAAATTAATTTAATAATAGAAAGCTATTACTTCTACAAATTTTGTAATGGGTTAGAAAAAAATTAGATTTTTTAATTCTACAAATATTTTATTAAAAGATAAAATTATGTCTCTTTGGACAAGGAAATTCGTACACTAATATTGGGGCATGTATCTGTAAAAACTACTAGTGTTTTTCTTTTCTTTTTTGTATAACCACATTACACCACTCCAAAAAAATAATGTCTGATACAAAAAAGTCTGAAATCATTAACTTTAACAATTAGACGACATCCGAGGTAAGTATCAGTGAAGATCCAAGGGATGACTTAAGGCATTATCCCACAATCGGACTGAAATCGAAGTAATAAATGTTGAAAAATATTGTAGTGAACCTAATAAGCAAAGAAATATCAGACAGAATGATTAATTTGTTTAGTTTTTAGAGCATGTAGCTACACATTGAAAGGCAAAAAACTTAAATAGGACACATTGCTTTTAGTGTTTTAATTGGTCAGAAAGCACAAAATATTGAAACAAATATTCAAGCGATAGTAAATTTATATGCAAAAATTATTCTAGAAGACTTATTAGTTGTCATTAGTGTTAAAAAAAATTAGAACAAATAATCATTTGAATAGCTTCAATTGAGCAAAATTTACCCAACTTTTACTTTGTAATTTTTAAAGACAGAATAAAAATACACAAATATTGAAATTTTTAATATTCTGTTGCATTCCAAGAGTAATATAATGACATTTTCTGCGTAAAAGATAAAAAAAAAACAAAATATCTCTCAATTTTAGTATAGATGTTTCCAATTGTTAATGAAAATTTTATGAATAAACAAAACCATCTCAGTATTAATTTCCTAATTACTTGAAATTAATTATTTTATAGAAATATTCTTTTATCCAAAGTTACAATTACTTTTTTTTTTGGTGTCATATTTATAGACCTATATTATTGTATTTAGAAAAAACAAAAAGTTATTTACAAGGCCATATACAAAAAAGTTCACTTGGCAATTATAATATATTTAGTAAGCCTAAGTATCCGAATTCCCTTAACAATAACAGTTTATTCGCAATAAAAATTATATTTTTTATGAGCCCACGAAGTTTAGCACATGTGATGATACGGCATTATTTAAGAGGTTTTGTTTTCTTTCTTTAATTTTTTCAGGTAAGAGGTAGAAAATTTATGGCCAACACTCCTAAAATACGAAATTTATGTTTTGCTTATAAGCTCTTTTGGCATATTTAATAATTATTACCAAGGCAAACAGACAGTGATTGTAATATATTTATATATAGATTGTAATAAAGGACTCCACTGCAACTACCAAACAAAGTATTTAAAATTTTTGTGGAGAGATAAAATAATATCAATTCATTCATGGAAACCAATAATAATGACACCAGCGTAGTTTTTATTAAAGTAGAATTCGCCTTAGTAACATACTGACAATGTTCACCAAATTTTATTCTTAAGGTCAGGAAAAGTATTAAAGAGGAATTTTCTATTAATCAAAAATTAGCTACTGAAACCTTGAAATTATTATTTATTTAACGAGATTCTTTGGTTTTTAGCAGTAGAAATATTATACAAAATAAAACACACAAAAATAATGTTTTGATAAAAAAGTTTATTTCTTCACCTTAACGTTTAATATTTAAATTAAACAGAAGTGTATGTTGTAATTGATAAAGAATTTTCTCAATAATTTTACCGAAAATATCAACAAAAAAAATTATTTTTATGTCATGTTTTATATTTAATGAAATTTTTCGGTGCTTTTGCTTTTTTAGATAAAAGTGCTGATATATCGCACTTTAAGATCAAAATGTAAATGCCTAAGATATAAAAAAACTGAAGAGAAAAAAAATTTTTTTCAAAATCTCCTTGCAAAAATACGTTATATTAGAGGCGGTACGGGGAAACTTTTTTTTGAGGTACGGTCTAATACTCAGTCTACTGTTTTAAATTGGTATCTGTAAAAACATATTCGTGATACTTTTATTAAAGAACTAACAGACACAATTGGCAATTCTTAATGAAATCTTTTAACTGATAGCTCTAAAGAACAATTAAATTTGTCAGTTGTAATGTTATTGTAGAATATTACCATTTATTTGTTTTATTTTCCTCTACGGAAAAGACTTTTTTAATGTTTTGAAAATAAACGTGGATATATAAAAAATTATATTATGCAAAGTAAAGTAGGTAAAACAAATGAAACAGACAAACAATTTTTTACATTTTTGTTTATTTTTTCTTTTGATCAACAAATTGCCTTAAAAATGTGAAACTTGTACTTCTTCTGCTAACAATTAAACTGGCTAAAAATAAAATATAATTGTCACAGCATGACCGGTATTAAAAATGGGAAGGTTAAAAATATTAATTAAATGTTTACTAAACGTGATTTTCATGAAAAGAAAATATGTGTTTTTTTTTTCTTATAAAAAGAAAAATGGGCCATGTTAGAGAAATGAGAACAGAATGTTAATAAAAGTAAAAGCATAGTGGTGGTTGCTAATATTTTTAACAATTTTATGATTAAAATATTTTTTCTTTAAAATGTCAAAAGGTAGCAAAAAAAAATTTTAAAATAAATGATTTATAAAATATACCCTTAACAAATAAGAAATTGTCAGTGGTAATATTGCCCATTGTAGTCGCCGTGGTCTAGTGGTTAGTGTGTTGGCTTACTAAGACAAAGGCCCTGGGTTCAACTCCAGGCTCTGACATCTTCAAAAAAAGAAATATGAAAAAAATATTTCTTTCGGCGACTACCTCTCAGCAGTCTTCTGGCAAAAGCTCTGAGAGTAATTAATTGCCATGAACAAGCTTCTCAAGTCTGTCGTTCGGAGTCGACATTAAACTGTATGTCCCGGTGCTCATGGGTAAAAATTGACACACACAACATGAGTGCTGCGAAAAGCTAGGCCGTAATCCTGACACAGGGTTGTAAAGGCCAGTTATGTATGTTATGTATGTATGTAATATTGCCCAATTAAATACCTTTCAACTCTTAAATTTAGAATTAAGTATTAGTTTTCATTTACACACAAAAACGAACAACAAAGTTGACAACCCATATTAAAATATTAAATTTTGTATCCCGAATTTTTTTGGTTTAAATTTGAGGGTATTATAAGAATCCAAATTAGATTTAAGTCTCTTTCTATTTCTGAAATAAATAATTTAATTTAATATACTTTTATAACTGAAAGCACAATATGCTAAAATAAGTAAAATTTTAAATATTTCCATATCATATACATATTTCAAAACCTTTCCAACAGCTATTTATGTCTTTGTTAAGACAGAGTGATACAAAGTTTTGTAGTAAAAACTTATAAACTTAAGCGCTGTGTTTTGTTTTTTTAATGCAATATTTAGTATGTTTCTAGTTTTGTTAGTTTGTACGCCCTATAGACTGCAGGTATATATTACACATTTCTTATTATATGATGACATACTATTTCTGATCAAGAACAAGTGTTTCTCTCATCTCAGTTAGAAAAATTCAAAAACAAAATATGGTAACATACAATTTTAGCGCACTAAACCAAAAAAGAAGTATTGAAATCGAAAAACGACATATTGATTAAATAATAATAAGTAACCAAAAATATTTTTCGCAATATAGGCAAATACATTTAATATACATAATATATGAAATGTATTGTTTTGTAAATACTTTTGTTTGGTTTTTATATACTAAATGTGATTCGCATTTAGTTTATAACTATTTGAATATAAGTATTTTTATTTTTGCTTACCACCTATGGGAAAAAGTCTCCTGACGAGTCTCTTAAGCAGAGACGAAATGGCCATAGAGACATGCTTATCCCCAAAGCAATACATTTCATATATTATGAATAATAAGTAACGAATATCTAGTTATATAGATGTTTATTTCACTACTGAACCATATTCAATAGAGATTTATTGACTTCGATTCATATCGATTGATTCAATGTAATGCGTTGCTGTGTTTATATTAAAATATTTTCCTCAATGTATTTTTAATTAAAGTTGTACTAAGGCCAACCAGAGATACGGAGTGATGCAACTAGTTTTCTACAGCGATTAATATATACTTAATTGGATTAACATTTTAATTAAAATATTTTAAACACTAGCAAATAAGAGCCCAATAATTTTGCAAAAGAAAAATTTAAGAATAATGTGAAGGGAGTTTTTTTTTAATAGCCAAATTGTTTTAGTCTATCGCTATACTGATGGAAATTTTTCTACCAATGACATTAAAAAATGATTATCTTTGTGAACCATATTTATATTTATATTATTTTGTCTGTATATCAACGATTTACCTGATGTTATTGAACACATATGTACAGATTTACAGAAGTTGTATTGCGAACGATATGCGTCTCTGTGCAGATTATTTAAACAGTGATCTAGCTAGGATTAACGAGTGGGCAGTGAACAATGGACTATGCATCAATTCTTCCCAATCAAAATGCATTTTTATTGACACTAATAATATTGGTTTGAATAATGACATCTCGGTTAGAATTGATGGTGATGTAATTGAATTTATTAGTCACTGCAAAAACTTAGGGGCTGTTCTTAACAGTATATTTTAACAGTGGTCAAATCACATATCGACTGTAACAGGTCGAGTATATGGAATGCTCCGAAACCTTTGGGCTGTTAAACATTCGACACCTCTTTTTATACGCACTCTACTGGCCAAGACATATCTCTCACCAGTACTCCTGTATGGGTGTGAAATATATGCTAACTGTTCAGTCAGTGTAGTAGTCGCCGTGCAAGAAGACAAGACTCCTAAACTTTAAAAGATTTTCAAAACTCATTCGGTTAATCTGGCACGCAAACCGTGAAATTGGTCTACGTGGTCCGATGTCATAAATATACCTGGATTTACTATTATAAGTAACCCTCAATTTGTTAAAATCACTGACTGAACATACATACATACATACATACATAACTGGCCATTACAACCTCGTGTCAGTATTACGGCCTAACTTCTCGCAGCACTCATGTTGTGTGTATCAATTTTAATCCATGAGTACTGAGACCTAAAGTTTAATGTCGACTCCGAACAACAGACTTCAAAGCAAAGATGCCCAGTAGTGGCTGATATCAGCAAATAAAACTCTCACATATACTTACGCTCTTTTGTTTGATCGTCAATTAACCAATAGGAAATCAAACTACACTTGCAGAACTTCTGTGTCTTATTTTTTTTATCTCACCAATACTACTACCTTGAGCATCAATTCTTCAGAAGCTTGTTTATGGCAATCTATTACACTGAGAGCTTTTGCCTGAAGTCTGCTAAGAGATAGTCGTTAAAAGAAATATTTTTTTTTTATAATTTCTTTGCGTCAGCGCCGGAGCTTAAACCGGAGCTCTTGTCTTAGTAACCCAACACACTAACCACTAGACTACGGCGACTACTATACTTTAGACAATATCTACAATAAATTCAAGTAAAATCTTATATAGAGCCCTTAAGTAGCTTAAAAACTAATTTTTTATAAAATTAGCTCTAAAATAATGGTCCTTATTACTGAAGTGTATTTTGCTGGTGGTAGAAAAAGCATTATTGAAAGGATAAGAGCAATGCTTTTTGAACTGACAGAATAATTTATTTAACTGACTACAGATTATTTTATTTCATAAAAGCAAAGGACTTAACAAATGTAGTATATCGCTCTTAACACTTTAACCAAATTCTTATAGTTTTGTTATACACATATATTTTTTATTTATGTATTTATTAAACTGTGAGTTTATGTATATATTTAAGTATGAATTATGTTTATGTATCGTATATAAAAGTTTTCATGTTTTGCAACAAATTTTCACAAATGTTGAAAAATATTTACCTCTGAACAAACTTTAATGCTTAAAATTGTTATGAAAAGAGTTTCAGTGAAAGATTTTTTATGACAGAAAAGATATAAAAAATCAGTACAAAATTTGCTAGTGAAGGAAGGTTTAAAGCTGCCCACAAAACTTTTGAGTTTATCAGTAATCAAACTACCGTAAACTATCAGTCCGGTCTTTTAGACCCATAATATTTCCATATAAATAGATCAAGTGGACTTAGCTTGGTAATTAATGCATTTCCTTTTTACAGTAAACTGTAAAAAAGTTAGACTCAACCTAGAATGCGTTTGTTTTGCAGCTTAGATAAGTTTAATTGCAATATAGTAAATCGTTTAAAAGCGGTATATATACTGGAAGATACATATATCCATACATATAAGTAAGTTTTTGTTTTTTTTTTTCATATTGAGAAGTATAAAAACTCGAGCATGTTATTTCAATAAAAGATTCTATAAGTATGTCTTCTGTATGGGATAGTAGAATATATCTTTCAATAGCTAAATCCACAGGCTCATTATAAAAATTAAATCAAGTATTTAACGCACTCTTTTGTTGCTGAATTAATTTCATAAAAACAATTCAGGAATAGCTTTTATATAAATTCTGCAATTAGAAATTTCATAAAAACTAAACAAATTTTTAAGAAGCAATTTTTTGTACTTTTAATAAACTTCATTTTAATAGAATTAATTTTTATAAAGCTTCATTAATATCATTTAAATTAATGTTTGTGGTGCTTTTAAATCATTAGTGTTATATATTCAGGGCTCAAAAGAATTTACAAAAATGCCAACAAAAGTTTTTTTTTCGTTATAAAAAAATTTTTTCTTAAAAGAAATTTTAATCTGTACTCTGTTTAAAATAAGGCTCTAATTAATTTTACAGAAAGAGCAATAAATAAAACTAATGTCTGCAATAAAAAAATTTTTATGTATTTAATATGTATTTAATAAAATTCTGTCTACATTGTACAGGGGTTATAAAATGTCAGTAAAAATGCGAAACAGTCATTTATTGTGATATTAATGTGACAGAAAAGTCAACAACAACAAAAAAACATATAAGATATTAAATAAGTAATACAAAGCAAAGCATTTAGTGCTTATAATGACAAACAATAAAAAAATGTTTGAATATAGAATTTAAAAATTTAAAAAAAAAAAATATGAAATAAAGTTACGAGTACAATTTTAATTAAAATTTTAGACTAAAAGTGAAAAATAAAAACAAAAACAAATTGAGGAAAAAAATTGAAATTAAATTCACATTTATTCTGGCCCGACCATTTAGAATATCCTAAGGTTTAGATATAGATAACGCCAGCTGAAATCTTTTAATAACACAGTATTTAATTTTGATCATAAAATTATTGCTTACATCGTCTTTTAACATAATTTACACACATTTTGGCCCCTTATAGTCGTTAAATCCCTTCAGGTTTCGAAAAGAAAAAATAAACATAATTTAGATTTCAATCTGGCAAACTTACCCTTATTAGAAGCAAATATCACTAACCAACCATTAAGAACTGAAAATAGGGACAAAATTTCCTAAATTCTTAATGAAAAAGAGTATAAATATAGTATGTGCGCAAATAGTGTACATTTGAGTAAAAAGAAAGAAAAGTACATAAACTTACAAAAATAGAGTTACAACTTGTAGAAAATCTGTAAAATAATAACGAAAAATATTTTTAGCAAATTCCGTCTGAAGATCACTTTAAGAGTGCATCAGCAATAGGAACACAATTTGAAAACAATTTTTTGTAGAATAAACTCATATGATATCAAGACCAGCATCATGAGAGAAATAATACGTCTTAGTATCGCGACGGAAAGTCAGGTTTTGGCAATTTTAACTGAAGTTATCATTTACAAGATAGTTTTTAGTCTTTCCAAAGGATTGGAATAAACAGCAAAATATTTTGATTACCTCGCTTCAGATTTAGGAGATTATTTATAAATTTGTTTTTATAAAAGAAAATATAACCTAATCGATTTCCAAAATAACTCCCTTAATTATGTCGTACTTGAAAGTATTTGTACATTTCTCAATAGGTCATCCTTTCTGATTACGATTTAAATATAATTACGAGATTTGCAAATACTTAGCAATTGATATAAAAAAATTTCAATCAAAATAAATGATTGAATTTGAAACAAGCTAACTTTTTTTAATTAAAACTTTGCAATCTTTTTACAAAAACTTTTTTTTTATTTTTATTTTTTTTATTTTCTAACTCAAAATTATAAATAACAACATTTTAAATTAATTAAATTTAGTAAAACAAAAATAACCAAAGATAAAATAGATTAAAAACAAAAAAAATATTATTTATACTAGATGACCCGTGCAAATATTTCGCACATTTTGTTGTCATTTTTATAACATATAATGAAAATAATTAATAGAAATTTTAGTAACTTTATTTTATTTAATGTATAAAAATATTAGAAATCATAATATATATTAAGACACCGTATTACTATACTTCGTAAAACAATAACATGACAATAACGGCATTACCAAAATGGCTTTTACAACTTTATATATTATTTGGAATAGCATTACAATTAAGCCACCCTGTTTATTGCACTGATCTAACAACTACTGCAAAGTATTGCCAAAACAGCTTTTTATAGTAAATAGCGGTATTGCCAGAATGGATTTTAATATATGCATACTAGGGTGGGTCAATTTTTTTGCCTACTAAGCGTATAGCAAGGTCGTAATCTACGAGAAATTCTAAGAACTTTTCCCAAAGAAACCATGGTTCTAAAATCAAAATCGAGCTTCCGGTTTTTTACGAGAAAATTTGGTGTTCAGGTCATCCGAAAATAATGCTATTTTTTTGGAAGTATTCATTGCAATTGGTGAATAGTTGACCTGTAACGCAGGAAGAGGGCTTATTTTAAAGGAAATTTTCTCAGCTTTCCATATCTGTGCTCATTTATAGAAAATTGTTTACCCAAATAATGGTTTTGGAGGTTTATGTCGAAATAATAATAGTAAAACTGTTAAAAACCTAAAACTATTATTATTGTGACATAAACCTCCAAAACCATTATTTGGGTAAACAATTTTCTATAAATGAGCACAGATATAGAAAGGTGAGATAATTTCCTTTAAAATAAGCCCTCTTCCAGCTTTACAGGTCAACTATTCACCAATTGCAATGAATACTACCAAAAAAATAGCATTATTTTCGGATGACCTGAACACCAAATTTTCTCGTAAAAAACCGGAAGCTCGATTTTGATTTTAGAACCATGATTTCTTTGGGAAAAGTTCTTAGAATTTCTCGTAGATTATGACCTTGCTATACGCTTTGTCAAGTTTTTCGGTCCCGAACAAATTGACCCACCCTAATGCATACTAAAGGCCATGGTGGAATTACTTACAAGGTGGTGTTGCCAACCCAGCTGGGTTTTTTTTTGGTCATACCGTTTCTGTCAAAAGTTTTGTTTGTATTTATGTTTTGTTTACATTTTGCTTTGTGTGTATTCGTGTTTTTGTTTTGGTGTAGAGACATGTATGTTGTTAACAATACACACACACACTTTTCACATGTGCTTTTTTAATTCACCATACCTGCTTTTGACATTAAAGAACTGAAAAAACAAAAACAAATTCCCTGTTGTTTTTGTACTATATTCACCTTCCACCACCTTGAAAGTAATTTCACCATGCTAAAGGCCGTGTCAGATAAAACTTTTGCTTCGCTTTGTGTTACAGATGTGCTTTGACATTTAAGATAAAATGTACATGTTTATATGCTAAGTACTTGTCATATAAAGTGCTTTTAAAGCAACGCAAAGTGAAAAGTTGCCCAACTTTTAACTTTTTGCGCGCTTTGACAATCTGCTGTTAATTTTTCTTTAAATAGTTTTGAAAATCTGCGGTTCTAAGTGTTCTTTATTTAGTTTTGTGTTAAAATTTTGTTTAAAACTATAAAAGTAAATTTATATTGGGAGTTATTGAGAGTTTAAAAAAAAAAGATAAACAAACAACGCTACTGTTAAAGTTTTTATTGTGTCATACACCTTTTGCTTTACGCTTTTTTGTCAAACTTTTAAATGTCACGCAAAGCAACAAAGTTTTATCTGACACGGCCTTAAGTCTGTTTCTTTACTCTACATTGGGCGCCCGCGGGATCCCAATTTTACCAGAAAGCATTCCCGTACACAAAGTTTGGGTAAATTAGAGACGTTTTGAGAGAGTAACATTCTTCTTCTTCATGCACGAAATAGCCCGTACTTTTTCTTCGGGCTAGTTTATGCAAATAAACAAATAATCAGCTGTTTAAAAAATAATAGAAAAATGAAAAGTACAGAAAAGTACTTTTGGGTAAATTTGTCTCTTATTGAGAGAAAGTATTGTTTACTCTCTATTTACCGAACTTTACCCAAAAAGTAAAGAAACACATGTTATGTAGAACTGCATTACTATTAAGCGACCCTGTATTACCACACTTGAACAAGAACATATAATCATAATGACAACAGTATTACCATGCAGTTCTATATAAAATATAATTTTTATCAATGAATATATTAATTTTTCAAATTTCTAATTATTTTTCATCATTAGTGTTAGAAATAAGCTTTAAAATTAGATATCATTCATTAAATTTGATGCGGTGGTATGGAAGATATTTGCAACCGACAAAAAAAGTGCTTTAGAAATAATATATATGTTGATGATGATTACAGGGCTATTTGATAGTCGGAGAAGCGTTTTAAAATCTCAGCCGCAAGAAAAAATTTTACAAAATTTACAAAAATAAAAGAACCAAATATATACAATATGTATTGGACACAACTCTTGTTTTCTATAATTTTTTTTTATATATTGGGAGATTGCCAACAGCTTTACCTTTTTAATATACAGTTTTATTATTTTGACGAAAAAGTACAATAAATTAATACATATTTTAACAAAACTTCTATCGAATACTATCAAATAATATTTTATAACATTTCCTTGAATGAAAAACAATCAGGATTAAATAGACAATATATTCTTGACAAAGCCATATTGAAAACAACATTAGTATATTTATAGATTCATTGCAGTTAACTTTGATCTAATTAAAGCGTTTCTGACGAAACAAAAATTAAATTAAAATTGATCACACCTTTCCTGGTCCTCGAACCCGAGCCTTCAGCATCTAAAACAATAGTATACATTTTAATGTTTAATTAATAACGAAAATCTAAATTAAAAATAGTATGTGATGGCAGTCAGATATAACTAAAAAACAAGAGATGTTACGGAAATGCACGTAATTCTGATGTAGAAACAAAAAGGATTGCAGGAAACAACGAATTTGTGGTCCTTTGTTGACGAGTGCATTTGATAATTCAGTAATTCTTTAAAATTCTCGTTAATACGAGTTAAGATTTCTCGAATTTTAAGGATGAATAAAATGACTCACTTAATTAAGTACGTTGTTACATAGTATGTTGAAATAATTCAACCAACAGCCTTTTTAAATTTAGCGTACTGGATTCATATACTCGTACAATTTTCTAAAATTAAGTAATCGGCGTCAATATGTATTTTATTGGTAGAGCTTGATCTTCTTGCATCTCTATAAATTCTATTTCTTCAGATGGCTTTTGAGACATAACACAGAAAAAAAAAAAATCACAAAAATTCAATCAACAAAATGAGTTGTTAACCAGAATCATTGAAAAAAGATGGTACTGTTACATTTTTTTCTTTTTCTCAAAGTTAACTTTGACAAAAAAATAAAATAAATTATTACGGTACCATACATTTTCAATTAAATGGCTTGGATAAATTTTTTGTTGAATTCTTTGCACTAGGTTAGTTGCGGATATGTGTACAAAAATAACATAATAAAAGTTATGAGTGACGTGGTGTAGTGGTTAGAGCGCTTGCGTACAACAAGCAACATCGCAGGTTCAAGTCCCAAAGATGGTATCGTTGCATTCGTTTTTCTCTTTTCTTAAAGAAACCTACAATTTTCGTAATTGTATTTACAAAAACCATTGTTAGCGCAAAATTGAATAATATTTTAATTGTATATACAAAAAGATTTATTGTATTTACAATTTAGTTTTTTCTGTGTAACTGTTATTTAAATGGAAAACTCACATTGAATTATTTCAATTTCAAGTCTTCAAATTTATATCTAAGTCTATGAGAATAGTTGAGTACAGAAATTGTTTTAATTCAAGGAAATAGAGAAAAATATGTTTTTTTAATGTCTTTTTGAAAAGCTGTAACTTAGTCTGAAAGCTAAATAAGTGTTTATAAGAGATGAGATATTTTATTATCTTTAGCTTGCAATTGTAAATTTAGTGTTTGCAAATATTCGATGACCTCAACGAAAAACACTTAAACTTGCAACCACTCGTCTAGTCCTGAATACGTTATTTCCATTTCTTTAAGGAATGCAATAATCACATCTAACAAATTTAAAAATCGATTTGATGATTAACAACACAAATTAAATTAAAGTCTTTCGAAGTTCTTCGCATTTTATTCAATATGAAAATTTTTCAATTGTTTATGACTTTCTGCATTTAATTTTTTAATATAATTTAATTTAATATAAAATGTGCAACACTGTTATAATCACACCTAACTTGGTCGGAAATGAAATTTGTTACAACGTTGAACTTAGTCTTTCATATTTGTAATGAGTAATTTAACACACATTTTGAAACACATAATAATAATAAGTATGATTTAAAAATATAAAAACACAAAAAATTTAATGGGGACTCTAGTATCTTTATCGCGACCCTTAAACAATCGTTCAAAGTGCCGCTTGGCCACACCTAGTTTAGGCATTTTAAAGATATTGAGTAGACTTTTTTTGTATACAGGCAGACTACATTTATTTAAAGGATTTTTCTAATTTAAAAATAAATACTAAATTAAAAAATAGTATACCTACTGTCCTCAATCATAGCTTATACAAGATTTTTGGGATTTTGTGTAAAAAAGGAAAAAACAAAAACATAGTTTTTTTTTAATTAATCTAAGACTATGTATATTTTTTTTACTTATTCATTTAAAATTATATATATTAGCGAACCATTAGCAATTAATTATCTTGTGTAAACAATATCCCACGATAATACCAACAAAATAGAAACATTTTGTGTAATTTGTACAGGCAAATGGTTTACAAAGAAATATTTCTCAAGCATTTATTACTTTTCCTAATATATGGAAATTCCCCACACATTCCTACTCTTTTATATTACATTCACATCTCATGTGTTACATTTTGTAAACGAGAAAATTCAATATGTCTTGTTTCTTGGAAATAAATTCTGAAGCAAATTGATTAAACTAATTACTCACAGCATAACTATTCGTACTACGATTATTTGTGTTATTTTATTACAAAATCTTAATGTTTATGTACAGATTTGGTAAAATTTACATAAAATATTTGCTTTTATTTGAACAACTAAAATGTGTAAATTATGGCAAATGTTAAAGAAAAACACACAAATTACAAGCATTTTAGTAAATCTACATTTCTGAAATGTAAAGGAGTCACAGAGTGTAAAGGTTACAACATGTTGTTGAGCAGAATAACCAGATTAAGTAATTGTAGGAGCAGAAAGTAAATACATGTGTTCATATCACTTGAATTTTGTATGAAATTATTTTGGGCTCCCACATGCATAACTCCACATCCTTAATAGTAAAAACTGTTTGTTAACTATTGCATAGATTTTTTTAAGAACATATTATTGCATTTTATAATGAACATACTGTCAATAATTAATATGTTTTTTTTATTTTGTGTCAATGTGCTAGTAATAGCTAAGATAAATATATAAATTTATTTTCTTCATCAAAACACAAAACAAAAATTGAAATGAAAATTAAAAAGAATAAGCAGACTGTGATATTTGCTAGACTTACAATTAATTGAACAGTTTGAAGAAATCACTCAGTTGATTTATTTTAAATCATTATATTCAAAACCTTACTTGGTGTAATATATTTATATACAAATATATTCATCGATAACATTTAAAATAAAATAAATTTTTCATCCATGACTACCAAAAAGAGCTGACATAAGGTGTGCGTCACTATAAACTGTAACACATCAAAAGTCAAATAAAAACTGACTGGAGTAAGCTAGAGTTAAAAATAAAACAGTTTTATTTTGCATTTTTATTACAGATTTATATTCTGTATTATTTTATTTAAAAATTAATTTAATTTTATAAAATTTTTTATTTTATTCATTATGTCATCCATAAGCAATGTTATAGTGTTTTCGGTGATTTTTTTGGTACCAGCTGTCCATTTATATCGAAAACTAGTAATGGTTTTGGGAACAGATGTACTCTTCTTTAGTTCTCTTTTGACCAGAGCCCAATATCTTTCAATAGGCCGCAGCTCTGGGCAGTTTGGTGGGTTAGCCTCTTTTGGAACAAAAATAACATTATTGTTATTATACCAGTCTATTGCGCTTTTACTGTAGTGACATGTTGCCAAATCTGGCCAGAAGAATGTTGATATGTTGTGCTGTCTTAGAAATGGGAGCAACCTCTTTTGAAGGCACTCTTTGATATAAATATCTGAGTTTATTGATCCCAATGTGACAAACGATGCACTTCTGTTGCCGCAGCTACAAATAGCCTGCCAAACTAGGAACTTTTTGGGAAATTTTTATAGTTTTTTAGTTCGGAACTCTTCAGAAACATTGCCTCTACTATCCGTTACATAAAACTCTTGGCCAGGAAGCTACGCAAAGTCTGCAAAAACGTAAGTTTCATCATCCATTACACAACATTCGAACTTTTGAAAAAATTCTTTTTTGAGGAGTTTTGCTCTTTTTTTTGCTTCAATATTCTTCTTAGCATTTCTATCCGGAACTTTTTGGACTTTTAATGTTTTAAGGCCAGCTTTAGCTTTAACTCGGCGCACAAAACTTTCCGAACATTGCACGCGCCGGGCCACTTCGCGACCAGAAATGTTTGGAAGAGCCAGAAAAATCTTCTCAACCTTTTTGGCTTTCGCGTCGTTCGTTACCAGTTTTGCTTTACCTGTTCCAGGCTTTCCTTCAATTTTTAGGTCTTTGTTGAACTTTTTTACCACTCTGGAAACACATTGCCTGGTCACGTGGACTTCCCTAGCAACTTTTGTATAACTCCAATATGGTTTTTTTGAATTATTTGAATAATTTTTGTATGCACTTGTCTTTGATTATCCATTGTGAACTAACTAACAAGTCAAATTTGACAAACTGATACATTTTAAAATCTGACACATTTTTCAAAGATATTGTGATTAAGAAAAATAATTTTGATTAAAGGTGAAAAAAGTTATTAAGAAAAATGGGTGTTACACTTTATAGTGACGCACACCTTATTTGCACCACTGATGCGACGGATACAAAAGTAAAAATAAACCTATTTTGTTGCGTGGATACGTTGCACTAAATCTATATTAATTATTTTTGATATTTCCAATTAAATTTCTAGAAATTAAAATTATTCCCATTAGCTTGACAATTGATTTTAACTTTTTTGAAAGTTCAAATTATCTTGCAATATTACAAATTCTTTACAAATAACTAAAAAGTATGTCATTGCACAAGTGCATGAATTTAATTTTTTTTTTTGTAATGAACAAAACTCAATAGAAAAACGTAGAGTGTGATTGCCTGATTACTTTACATTACATTTTATGTGATAAACGTACATGTTCTACTTTCGTCTTTACACTGATTTACGATGGCTTTTAATGTTTAATTTAGGTTTTATAAATAACAGAATCATATAGTGACAGGTTGTCTAAAGTTTCTTAAAATAAATGTTGTAGTTGTTTGTCTCTCTTTACATCAATTTTTGATGTATGTTTTCAGCTTATAATTTTGAGCATATTTTAAAATTGAACAACAGCAGGATTTGTCAATAAAAATCCATTTCTTGTATAAAGAAGTTTTATGTTACAAGTAATTTCAAGCAATAGGTTTTATATTAAATGCAAATACTGTTCTGGGAGGTAAATAGATACCAGTTTAGGTAATGTGTATAAAGTTTTAATATTTTGCAACAGACACTGCATTACACAGATAACAGAATTTAATAAGATTGCTTGTAAGATTTTTAATTTGATAAACTTTTAATGCTCTTCAAATCAGTGTGTATTTAAATGGTGTAACCAAAAAGGCAACTAGAAATATTCTTGCATTTAAATTTAAAATGTGAAGATGGTTAATAGTTTTTTTTTTTTTTTTTTTGTTGATGAAACAACTTGCTGTCAATTTGCTTGTTTCCTTTCTACAATACAATTCTCATTTAGTGTATAATTTTTTTATAATACCATCTTTGGGAAAAAGTCTCCTGACCAGTCCCTTGAGAAAAAACTAAATGGCCATAGAAGCATGATTATCCCTAAAAGAAAAAAATTAAATAAAAATATAACAAAAAAATGCACATTGAATTGTCGTTTTACAAAAAATATTTTTTTTGGGGACAGGTAGAATTCAGATTGATGGAAAATAAGTTGAATGCTAAAAGAATACGTTCTTTAATATGTTCAATTTAGCAGTTGGTAAAAAACTCTTATGGCATGATGCGTTGTCCTGATGAAGATAGCCGTTCAATAAAATACATTTGTAAACCCACAAACCTGTTCTATCTCCTGCAAATTTTTTCTTTTCTAACCGAATTTCTTTTAAACGTCTAAACCTAATATTCTTTTGATCAAAGGCCGAGCCATTTGGAGATATGACATATACTCTGAATTTCTTCTTCAAATAAGTACAAACAATTTAGACTAGATTAGATTAGATCCAATTTTATCAATTTTTATAATTTTAAGAAATTAAATTGAAATTAAATTTTATACTCATTTCGTCCTTTTTGGTAACATAAATAGGTTAAAAATGGATACCTAAATAAATTATGAAACATCCAGTACAATTACTTAAAATTAAACCACCAACCATACAATCCCATATTTAAAAAAATGAATCATTTACATCCAATTACTTAAAATACTCTACTTAAATTCTCGTATTTACAAATAATTTATAGCAAAAATAAAAATATAAAAAAAATCTGTGTTTATAGGTCATTTACTAAATCTGCATAAACTAATTCTTAAATGACTTTTAAAAATGAAAACAAAACAAAACAAAAGAAAGTGATTAAATTTTATATCAACAATTAAATTGTACCACTTTTGTGAAGATAAAACTAAATATTTAATGAAACTCACTGAAAGATATTTATTTGCCTCATGTGCGTAAAATTATGCTCAGGGACACTCACTCAATCGATAATGCAAATATGTAACATTAAATGAGCATTTTGTGTTTGTGCATTTGGTAGAGTTAAATGCGACCACTATGTATAACGCAAATAAATTGAATTTTAAAATTCTATTATAATGGCTTAATAGAGGCTGTGTTTGTAAATTTGTTTAATTTAATGTTTCATTAAAAACATTGAATTTTCTAATCTTCAACTCAACACATTTTGTTTTTAAAGAATTTATTTTAAATTGAGGCATAAAATACTCGCTTATCTATATAAATATTTTTAAAAATTTTGCGGAAAAACTTCGAATAGATGGGCATATTATATTTCATAAAAAGTATTTAAATTTATCAACATGTATTGTTTTTATTAACAGATGTTTTAATAACTTTCTTAACTAAACCTATTATGGGTAATAAATTAAAAAGTATGGGTACAAAATGAGATTATTTGTAATTGAGACATGAATACAGCATCCTGATTTTTGTAAGGATTTTAAATAGGGCACTAACTAGCTGATATTTTATTTCGTACTTCTTTCATCCTTTGTATACCTTACAAGTTATAGAACCCAAAACATTTTCAAAAATCTTCTAGGAAGTCGTTCAAATAGAGCGGGCAATTTAGTCTAAATATTTATCTGGCAAACCACGATTTCACTACAGGTCTCGTAGTTATAGGTGCGTTATCAAATGCTTAATCGAATGAATAAAAATGTTTGTGGCAAGACAGACCGGTCAATTAACTCCAGCTGGATATAAGAAAATATGAGCAGGCGCTCTGTGAAAGTTCTAAGCTATTAGGAACAATGATTGGGATAGGAGGTTGATATCAAAACCACAAGATAAGAAATACTCCGGTTTGGGACAGATGAGGCTTTAGGTTTTAATGATTAATTTCGACATGGATAATCCAAAAATTAATTCTCTTACCGTAGTTTTGCTATTTTGCAAATATTGATGTAAATTAAACATCTATTTCATTTATCTCTCTATAAACTACATACATACGTACATAATTGTCCTTTAAAATCCTGTTTCATAGTTACTGCATAGTTTCTCGCAGCACCCAAGTTGGGTTTGTCAATTTTTTTCCATGAGTACCGGGATCGACTCTGAACATCAGGCTAGAGAAGCTTATTCATGCCAATCAGTTACTCTCAAAGCTTTTGCCAGAAGACTGCAAAGTGGAAGTCGTCGAAAGAAATATTTTTTCATATTTCTTTTTTTAAGATGCTAGAACTGAGGTTTGAGCCCTAGACTAGGGCGACTACCTTGTTATAAACTAAATATGAATATCAGTTAATAAATAATACCAAAATAGAATATTCTTCTGCATAAAATAAGTATTTTTAATGTAATATTAGTTATTTTGATACCAAATTATAACGATTTCTAATTCAATCGGTGGTTATTAAATCAATACTTTTTAGGTATTGAGTAAAACAATTTAGTTTTTGTTACTGAACAAATTACAAAAAACAATCCTAAAATAGCACTTAAAAGTCTTTTAAGCTTTGTTTCCGTTTTACATAGTAGCAGAGGAAATTGATTTGGTTTTTTCTTTTTTTTTTTAATTTTAGTAGACATCATAATAAATGGGATACATATTCGCATTAGGGTGGGTCAATTTTTTTGCCTACTAAGCGTATAGCAAAATCGTAATCTACGGGAAATTCTAAGAACTTTTCCCAAAGAAACCATGGTTCTAAAATCAAAATCGAGCTTCCGGTTTTTTAAGAGAAAATTAGGTGCTCAGGTCATCCGAAAATAATGATATTTTTTTGGAAGTATACATTGCAATTGGTGAATAGATGACCTGTAACGCTGGAAGAGGGCTTATTTTAAAGAAAATTTTCTCAGCTTTTTATATCTGTCCTCATTTATAGAAAATTATTTACCCAAATAATGGTTTTGGAGGTTTATGTCAAAATAATAATAGTCAAACTGTAAAAAACCTAAAACTATTATTATTTTAACATAAACCTCCAAACCATTTAAAATTACGTATTTAATTGAAATTACCTCATTAAAAACGTATATAGACCATCAGATACTCGTATCTTTTAGAACTCTTCGCCTTAAGTACAGTAAGTATAATAAAGAGCCTAATAAAAACTTTCACTTGAAAAACTTTTTATATCGTGTTGATTAAATAAACATTAAACCGACGTCTTTCATATTAAAAAAAAGAAGATTTTATAATGTCTGCTACGCCTACACGTGAAATATTATAATGGTGAAAAGAAAAACAAAATTCAATAAGAAAAAATATACAAAATAAAAGAATACCAAGATGTGAAAATAATATTGTGATTATATTTTACAACATAATACAGTAGAATCTAGAAAAAGTTAACTCACATAAAAATGAAACACTTGACTAAGTTTACAGTATCTCTGCCGTTATAAGAAATTAAAAGAGAAGCTTTCTAGCTTACGATTCTGTGATATTTGCAGTCATAAAAGATGATATTAGCATAAAGATTTAAATTTGTGAATTTCCACTTAAAAATTGTCTTAATAGACAAAATAAACAAAAATAGACCAAAATATTATCTTAATCACAAACAAGCCCCGACGTCTTCCTCAAAATAATATTTTTAACTCATAAAAATTTGCATTCAAGGGCAATCTTCTTCTAAATATATAAAATTGAATGTGTGTTTGTTTATTTGTTTGTTTGTTTGTTTGTACCTTATAGGAGACCAAACCTCTGGACCGATCTTCCTGAAATTTTCACAGCATTTAACTGGGACTCTGACATGATTAATAGAGTACTTTTTTTTCGACCACGCCTACTTTTTTTAAATTATGTAATTGCCCCCATATAGTTTTTAAAAGATTTACTTCAAATTGTATACACATTATACTCCAGGCGAAGTATAAATAATAATTTATTACTCCACGCCCTCTTTCACGCCCCTTTTCACGCCAAATTTTATTTAAAAGTTTCAAACTTTTTATTCTATGTAAAAATTTGTATTTTTTTTATTTGGTAATATATTGCTCTTAATACTGTTAACGTCGTCATATAACTATGAACCACGCCCACTTCACTGCCCCCTTCTCTTTTAATTCAGATACTTACTTACACCACTAATAATGTTTGCTATACAAAATACTTTTTTTGTAATATGTATATAACTTGGGGGTTGCGAAGCACACCGGGTTCAGCTAGTTGGGTATATAATTGAATCTGACCTTTTCTATTGTGACATGCTACATGAAAAACATTTTGTTTTATTATTCAAATATTTTTTTCATTTCGAAAAAATGCTTAGATATGCCATTGAATTTGAGTTTATTATCTTTTTTTTTTTTTTCTTTTTATTATTTATATCTTAATAATACTAAAAATAATGAATAATAAATACCACAAATATTTATTTAAATGCATTCTCAAACTTAAATAATTTAATAAGAAATTAATCATTTGTTTACCCTTTAAATGAGTTTTGTTAATTTTTTTGTGATTCCACTGTAGAAGATAAATATGTAGGTGTAATACCAAAACGTGGTTCTATACAATCGTTTTATTATATTGACCAATCCGCAAGATTACAATTAAAATGTATTGTAACCATTGGCAAGGGTGAAGTGGAGTGTCAATCATAAAACTGTCTAAAATTGTGGAAACCTGTGGAGGTTATTGAATACCTCTTGCAAACCACAGCAAAAAGGGTATCTTCGGTTGCTTCTGCAGGGTTCCTGTAGTGACACTAACAGCATGTTTCCAGGAGACAATTATTATTTTTAAATTGTCAAAACAACAAACAATAATCATTTTGGGGTTCTATAAGACAAACGTAGTTGTTTTACACAAACAACGTAAGACTGCCAATTTTTCTGTGTGTAAATTGGTTTCTGTATAACAAAAGTCTTACACAATATGAAATGTCAAAAATAGACAATCAGAAAAAACTCATTGTCATTGTTTTGTTTGCTCTAAAAATTTGTTTTATTAAAAAAAATTGTTTTTCATAAAATAATTAGAAATAATGGATATATCTAGTGATAATGACATTAAAAAAGAAATTTGTTTATTAAAGCACTATATTCACAAAACACTATTTAGAGATACATATGTATGCTTTCATATACAAACAAAAATAATTTAACCAAATAATTGGGTATAGACAATATTTTATCAGCTGACTCATAGAGTTACCATTTTATAACATAAAAAAGTATTTTTTACAAGAAAAAATGTAAACAAAAACTATAAAATAAAGTAATGGCAATAATGGTTTTGACAAAGCAAAACTGTAAAACGTAAGCCAGACAAAAATATTCTGTTGTGTTACAGAAACCCAATTTGTTACGTTATTGTTAGTGTGACAATCGTTTGTATGGTATTGTAATTGTCTCCTGGAAACATGCTGTAAATGACTCTCTGGATTATTTTAGACATTGCTTTGCAAAGATATAAAAATTTATTTAAGTATTAATTTAAGAGATGTAGAATTTGACTTGTATGATTCCTAAAACAGCCAGAAGTAAAACAAATAAAACCATTACCATTTGGACTACAATATCTGTGAACACACAGTTTATCTTTAAATTTTAGATTATGCAACATATCAAGTGTAACTGAATGTACGACTTTTACGAAACAAAATTAAGTGCGAGTGAAAAGAAAATTGTTTAATTTATAAAAAAAGTAATTTGTAGGTAACTTATAATGCAACGTCCGCCAGGGGAATAAAATTATGACGAAATAGTCCACAATAGCTATATATGAATATTGATCAAATTTCCATATTTATTCGTCATACGTATGTTTCTCGATCAAGTATTTTTTAATTATCTTACAAATTTGTATTAACCAAAATTGATCAAGTAAATTATCTTGTAACGCACTGCCACTTTAATCCATATTTTTCTCTCTTCCTACTGAGTGTTTGTGCAAACAACCACGATCCAGAAAAACTTTTGCAAATTTTTACAAATGTTTGAGTATGTAAACAGCCTTAATTTGTATTGAAATTTCTCATGTTGCTACAAAACATCATTTGTTTTAAATAAATGTCGCAAAATATTTTCAAAAAAGTTCCACAAAAAAACTGGAATACATAATTACCCAAAAAGTGAATTAAATTTTATTAGCAACAGTAATCAACATCGTTAGATGATTATAAGGCATGTTATTTACATAATTTTCTCTATTATTTAAGAAATTGAGAAACTAATTTGCTTTTTATTATTACATCTTTGTATCTGCGGGGTACATTGTGTTTATATCATAAAATTTTGTCTATTATATTGGACATCATTAAAAATAAAAGAGAAATAGTAGCAAAGGCGTAATAAGTATATAAAAATAGCACATATTTAGAGGGAATTTATACGAAAATAATAATTTTTTTTTTAAATTTAGATTATTTTTTTTTGTAATGGCTTAAAAGACAATTCAAGGTTAAGCTAATTTTACTACATATTATTTTTATCTTGAATAGAAAATTTATCAAAACGTCTTCAGGTCAGAGTTGGAGTAGGATTCGGAGCTGCAGTTTTAATCAGTAATTTTTAGTATATCGTATAAAAGTTACCTCTTTCATGTACCCAAATTTGTTAATTGACCAATATTGCTAATAACTGCAATTTGATAGTTTATCACTTTTGATAAGTTTTGAAAGAAAAGTTCAAATTGGTAAACATTTCTTTCTTGTACTCAATTAATACATCAATTAATTGAGTACAAGAAAGAAATGTTCCAATTTGCAACTTTCATCAAATTATCAAAAGTGATAAATATTGAATATTAGCAATTTTGTTCCAATTAACAAATGTTTAGATTTTAATTCAAAAGTTAATTGAAAAATTTATTAACGTTAATAAATCTTTTCATTGACTGAATCAAATATTGACTAAAAGGTAGAAAGTTAATTATTTTCATGATTAAATTAATTAACACAGTAATAGAACATTGGTGTCAAATCTATTGAATGACTAAATGAATTAATTAAATAGTGTATATAAAACCCACAATTGATTGATTGATTTGAAAAATGAAATCAATTAACCGTTTGCTTGATTTAATAATCTACTTAATTAATTTCGTTATGGGTTTTAAATACACTGCTTCATTGATTCAATTAATCATTTGATGCCAAAATTCTTTTAAATCAATCTAATAATTAAGTTTTAATTTTAATTCAATTAAATAGATGACTGAATTAATCAATGTTTTGACTAAATTTCTGTTTTAATTCAACTAAGAAAATTGTAAATTACCCCAACCACAAATAATTGCTCCCTCGATTTTTTCTACACACATGTTTTGAGTACAAGAATATATTATACTAGCTGAACCCGGTGTGCTTCGCTACCCCCTCGTTATAGAATAAGATTTACGGCGGTGACAGGTTCATAGTTATATGGTGACGTTAACAGTATTAAGAGCAATATACTACCAAATAAAAAAAATCCGCTGGAAGGAACAAATTTATACAGAGAACAAAACGTTTAAAACTTTCAAATAAAATTTTGCGTGAAAGGGGGCGTGGCGTAAGAAATGTTTATTAATACCTCACCTGGAGTATAATGTGTATACAATTTGAAGTAAATCTGTTAAAAACTATATGGGAGCAATTACATAATTTAAAAAAAGTGGGCGTAAAAGTGGGCGTGGTCGAAAAAAAGTACCCTATTAATCATGTCAGAGTCCCAGTTAAATGCTGTGAAAATTTCAGGAAGATCGGTCTAGAGGTTTGGTCTCCTATAAGGTACAAACAAACAAACAAACAAACAAACAAATAAACAAACACACATTCAATTTTATATATTTAGATAGACTGAAATAAGCATCAGTAAAACTATACTTAATGATTAAAAAAAAAGGAATAAAAATTGGAAACACCTAAAATTATCCATATTGATTCATAGCCAACCTTTAACTAACTGTGTATTTAAAAAACAAAAATTTTTTTATTACTATTATCTATGTACATTTCTGCATAAAAATTCTTTAAAATCAAATTAAGTTGTTTTTGTGAAAATAAGAAAAAACAAAATATAACTAAATAACTCCTCAACATAAAGTCTTAATTCTGTTTTAACTTACATATCACCTGACAACATATTTTTTTGAGCATGTGTACACTTGTAAAGTAGAGCCTTTAATAAAATCATAATAAAAACAAAAATAGTATTTTGGAAGAAGAATGAAATAAAAAAATAAGAGCATTAAGAATAAATTAAGTATTTTACGATTTATTCTTTTTCAACTTATCTATTTTAAACAGACTAAACCTAGCAAAAATTAAAAAAACAAAAAAAAAAAAAAACAAAAATTAAATATTGAAGACTAAAAGAAAATACAACAAAAAATGAAATAAGAAAACCAAGCCTGTCAAACATATTTGAAAAAAGAAGACTATTAAAAAAACTTTTAACCAGTTTCTAAGATTTAGACTAAATTTTACTTTCAAAGTTTTGTATGGTTATCTTCTATTTATTTTATTTATAGGTTTAACATTAACCCAAGTCGTACGAAACAGGTACAATTGAACCTTTTTCGTTTAAAAAGTACAATAATTTTCTTCACTACGTTATATGTATTTATATATCTGTGCTTCTGTGACATCTTCACTTAAAAAATTTTAGATTTAGTGTCTTACCTAATTAAAGAGGCCCTTTTGGGTTGACCCCCTTATAAAACCGAAAAGGTACATTTGTATTTTTACATATTTTGTATGAAACAAAGCCAAATCCAAGTAGAAATAAATTAAATATTTTATATTTATTTTATAAGCATGCTTGTGTATACGTGCATACCTGAATTAACATGTAAAATTATTAAAGTTTTATTTGAATTCTTTGCATGAAATGAATGTTGTAATTTGAACAGAGTGTTCATTACAAAAAGTTTTCATCAATGACTTTCTAATCTTAAGTTGCTTTTGTTTCTTAAATTGCAAATATAACAACTGCCAACTTCAGAAGAAGTTTACTAAAGCTACTTTTAGAACAGCTACCAAACTTGGCGATACTACAATAGATTCATCCAATAATATTTTTTAGTCTTTCGGAACAATTTTTTTCATAAATTTCTGTCATTTTTTAATATATTAGCCATGGGATAATAACAACCCATTAACGGGTTTCGGCCTGCCTTAACACTAGTCTCCAGGCGTTTCTGATAAGCGCGCGCCTTCTCCAGTTGGTCGCACCAATTGGCGACAGGGCTTCATCAACTTGGTCCTTCCAACGTAAACACGGTCGTCCTCTACGCCGACGTCCAGTGACCTTCGCATCGAAATATGGGAAGTCTAACACACAGTCAAAATTATGTGTAGAGACAAGTGTAACTCTACACCGTTAAACGTAATAAAAGTCTTCCATATGACTAAGCTTAAGCTATTAAACAAAATGCGGTAAATTAATGCCAGTTAGAATTCTTCTGCTGCGTTTTATCACCTTTGTAGAAAAAATCAAACTAATACGTGATCAAAAGCCGAGTTCTGATAGGCGAACATATTACATGTGTCAAAGAATTTTTAAGGAGTCCTTTACGGATTCTACACATAATGCTAAAGTTGTGATCATACATACATACATACATACATACATACATACATACATACATACATACATACATACATACATACATACATACATACATACATACATACATACATACATACATACATACATACATACATACATACATACATACATACATACATACATACATACATACATACATACATACATACATACATACATACATACATACATACATACATACATACATACATACATACATACATACATACATACATACATACATACATACATACATACATACATACATACATACATACATACATACATACATACATACATACATACATACATACATACATACATACATACATACATACATACATACATACATACATACATACATACATACATACATAACTGGCCTTTACAACCCTGTGTCAGGATTACGGCCTAGCTTCTCGCAGCACTCATGTTGTGTGTGTAAATTTTTATCCATGAGTACCGGGACCTACAGTTTAATGTCGACTCCGAACGACAGACTTGAGAAGCTTGTTCATGGCAATTAGTTACTCTCAGAGCTTTTGCCAGAAGACTGCTGAGAGGTAGTCGCCGAAAGAAATATTTTTTTCATATTTCTTTTTTGAAGATGTCAGAGCCTGGAGTTGAACCCAGGGCTCATGTCTTAGTAAGCCAACACACTAACCACTAGACCACGGCGACTACAAAAAAGTTGTGATCATATTGGTAAATATTTAATATTTTTTATAAATATTAAACAAAATATTATTTATTTCATTTCAATAATCTTTAACCTTTAAATTACTTAGTTTTTTCAGGCTTGTTACAAAATTACTACAAATATTTTAATAATAATTTAATAAATAAAAAATTTGCGTAATTTGAATAGAAGTTTTGCAGTTTTAGAGGAACGTATAGTCTTTTTGTTGAGAGATACTTGCAAGAAACATTCCATAACATTATTTGTAATTTCAATTGCAGACTACATGTAGAATTTCTCTTATATACACACATATGTATATAATTTTTACTTCAACTGGATTTTAACAAATAATGCTTAAATATACCATAACATTATACATCATTGTCAACTATTTATGCTCTTTTTTAGTGACATTCTGTACTTGCACTTGCGTGTGCATAATTTTTTATGAAGGAATTGCAATGAATTTGTTTTTTTTTTAATTTTATTTTGTATAGTTTTTTTTATAATATTTCTTTTCGTTAATTCATTTTGCTTTCTATATGCACTATATAAAACTGCTCGAAGTAATTAAAACTTTTATCCGCTTTAAGGATATTACTTTTTTAATTTCATTTTAACAAATACATATAAAACAACAGAAAAAACAATTTTCTTTGAAATACTTTATAAAAAAAGAAGAATTTTAAACTAAAACAATCAAAAATTATTCGTTGATATATTTTTCAAGAAAAGAAGACTGTGACTCAAAAGCAGATATTTTTGAAAGGTTTATCACTCTCTGTTTAAATCAAAATAATAAGCAGAAATAATAATTTTTCTGTGACTTATAGCTTTCTAACTCTTAATTAATGGCATTAAATTAAAAACAAAAGTCGTTTAAGATTCAAGAAAATGGTTACGAACCTTAAACTCAATTAAAATTTTTTTTACAGAACAAATTTGCATTCACTTAAAAATAAATCTTGTTTACTTTAGTGGGATCTAATAACTACCACCTGTGAATTTAAAGTTAAAACTTAGGTAATTGAATATTTTAGTACTCGTATGATGGGTGCTTCAGTACTCTATTGGGTAGTATGAAAGACTTCTGGTGAGAGGTTTGAGGGCTGGATTCCTACCAGACCCTCTTGTATGTGAGATTACACTACACAAATGAATCTCTCAATTCACTCGTGATAATTTTAGTATATTAGAAATAAATTTGGTATGATGTACGAATATCTTTTTATTTTTCAAAGCATCATAACAAAAGGGAATAATTGATAACCTCGGATTTGTAAGTTAGTAAGATAGGTGTGATATAAATTATATGTGATATTTTCGTCAAATTTTATCTTAAGAGGAATCCAACTACAATGAGAAAATTTTAAAGAATTAATTAGATAGCAAAATATGTCACGAAGATTACAAAAAATCTGCATCTTATGGAAAAAAATAAAACTCGATTTTACTTTACGTTTTTATATCTTTCATTCTTGTGACATTTTCACTGTCGAACAGTATTATTTGTCAAACACCAATAACTCATATAGCCTTACTAAGTCTACTTTAAATTTAATTGTACGAAAATTAGTACCTATTAAATTATAATTAATTTGCTTTGAAAAATATTGTCGTATTTTGTATCAAACATTTTAGTTGCGTTTATAGAATTGACAATGCCCAATATACCAAAAAGAATTTACCCAATTATGTATTGTAATATAGATTAAGATTTAATATAGTTGGTGTTTACGAAATATTAAGAAAAAATTATAGATATAATTTATAAATAGTTTTTTTCTTATCAAAAGAAAAATTTTTATCTAATTTTTTTTACAGAAATACTTTACAAGCCACAGGCTTTTTGTCAAAATTTTTTTATACTCATACTTTTATGCAAATAACAACTTTTTTCAAGTAGCAACTCTTCACGTCATTTTGCTTAAACATGTTCATGCTACTTAAAGTATTTCAGCAAAATATTTATTAACGCATAAAAGGAAAAGAAAAGTTACTCACCCGCATCCACAATGACATGCAGAAATACATTATGCTTAACATGATTTTGTACACAGAAAATATTTATTTTTCCCCCTTTTGTTTAAGTTTGTCACTGGTATTAAAGTGTGGATTTAGACAGACATTTAAAGACACAGTATATAGTGTTCATGTAAAGAATTTATTTACGCACATGAAGATGAGTCTGTATGAAGGTGCTTACAAATTGTTTTAGGCATAAAGGCAAGAATACTTGCTAAACAATATTAAAAACAAAAGCTTAGATTTTTGAAATAATTTTGTTAAAGGCATTAATAACAAACACGTATTTGAATATTAATTGAATATTTTTACAGTAACTCTCTTAAATATTTTAAGGATACAAAATACTTTTTGAATGCCTAGAGGGGTTTTCTTAATTACAGATTGATGACTACAATTTTTGGTTATACTTTACATTTTATAAGATTAAGAAATCTTAATTGAAAGATTAGCGATAATCGTGATTATTTAATTTTTATTTCCTCATTAGACACTTCATCAACAACTTTGTATAGAAACTTATTTGAAATAAATCACAAAATAATTATTATTTCAAAACATTATATATTAGAGTCTTCTCTCGAACACTCATGCTTTTAATTCAATTTTGTTTGTACTTTCAAGCTTCAAATAAAGTTAATTTACCTGAAGGAATTTAAAATGTGACTTAAAAGTTAGCAAATCTGACACAGCTTTTAATACAAAAGTATAATTAATTTTTAAAAATTTAAAAAAATCGAATTGTATTTTCGCTTATAATTTAAAAGCTAAATCGTAAATTGTAAACCATTTTTTGTCTTTTAATAAGGCTCATCATCGGGTTAAAAGACAATATTAATCAAATTTTTGTATTAAAAAAAAATAATTTTAATATTTTTAATTTTAATATTTTTTATTATTTAAAATAATTTTTAATGTTATTAAAGCTTTCTTTTAAGCAGTACACAAAATTATTTATCAAAAATTATTCTTCAACTTATTTTAATTGAACGACTAAATTCAAGATATATGATCCAAATTATACCAAACAAAACTACCTGTTAGCACATTTCTTTTATAATTTTTTTATAGAAATTAGATTATACAGGTACTGAAATACTTATATAGAAATATTTGGTTTTTCGTTATATATAAATATAGTATAATTTTTAGTCTAAACACATTTTAGTTTCCTTCCGCCAGCAAGCAGAAAAAAATAGACAGACAGACTACTCTAGAAGAAAATAAATAGAAACCTTAATAAGCACTTATGTTCCACTTCAATATTTCACGAAAAAGAAGAAAATAAAGTATATGAATAATATATATTTCATTTACAGTCACACTACATTTTTTTACTTGTGCGTATGAGCAATATTTAATGCGAGTATTACATGTAATCAAGGTTGGCAACCGAAAAGAATTTCGGTATCGGTATCAGTACCGGTAAAAAATTATTTGTCATTTCGGTATCGGTGTGGATACCGGTATTTTAATTATATCGGTATCGGTACACCGGTATCAAAATATTAATACCAGTATATATACCGGTATATACTTATACCGAAACTTAATAAAAAAATTAACAACTCGTTAGGATATAGGACAAAAAACTGGAAAGTTTATCACCCGCTATAGACTCATATTATTAAAACTTTCAATATATTTTATTTGATAACTGGTCAGAGCACCCAAAAAATTAAAGAACTCCTACGTTTGAGTAAGAATTCCCACGTAAAGGAATGACAAACTTAGCCACTACGTACAACGAGCTGCTAAATTTTTATTATAAATAAGGCTGTATATGTTTAAATTGCTAATTCATTTATTTCAGTAAAAACTGGTGTTACCATATAGAAAATAACATACTTATATATAATACAACATTTAATTTTGCAAACAAAAATGAATTAAAATACTTCATTCAAAAACAAAAGAGTAATACAAAGTATTAAAAATCTTCACATTTAATAATAATTTAAAAAAAATTTTAAGAATATTTTAAGCTAGAAAAATCTAATACAATCTGTTCAATAGTTACATAAAAAATGGTTTTCAAATGAAATTCATATTTGTTTAAATAATAACACAATTTATTCCTATTATTCGTGTTTAATTTCAAAATATTTACATTTATCAAAATGCATTTCTTATGGGGATGAGCATGTCTTGATGGCCATTTCGTTATTGCTTAACCAACTCGTCAGGAGACTTTTCCCAAAATGGGATTCTCACCTAGTTTAAAATATTTTAAACATAATAAATCGTTATAATTTTTATAATTTATAAAGGCCAACACACAGCGGACCACCCCTACTCATGCAGTATACTGTGCTTGTGGACATTTGATTTAAACTTATTAATATCGTTTATTATTTCATAAACGGGTGGTGAGGCTAAAGAAAGAACTCTCTCTATAATTCATTTTACGGTTCACTGGACAATCAAGTACAAAAGGATGTGCTCAAGTGGTCCGTAAAAATATTCGACTACTGGGAATCAAGTCCTTTATTTCATCAGAGCACCTCTCATAGTAGTACCGATAGAACGATGAAAAGAACGCCACATTGCGCTGATGCTGCAACGAATCGATACCCTACCATCGCTGATAAGCACCTTCGCCCTTTCCTATACACGGTCGAGAAGGCCCAAAATAGACTTTGAAGCACCGGCCTATATATGAAAGTTGTATTCCATATTAGATCTAGGTTTTGTAACTATTTAGAAAGTCAGATGGGATGAAGTATCCCTTGCACAGCTTTAAAAAACTGAGGCACTTGATAGCTTCTTTCGATACTCGAAATACGTGATCATTCGAACGGACATAACAATTAATTCTCATGCCCAGGACATCAAGAGCGTCCGCCTCCTCGATATTTACATTATTCATAATCAAAGATTGTAGGATTAAATCATCACAACGTCTTTGCGTGATAAAGCAAAATTGGGGTTTGCACGCATTAAATTCGACTCTGTTCGCGAGACCCCACTCGGAGATTTTTCGTAGGTCATTTGAGAGCGTGACATTCATATTCTGTCTTTCGCCTCAATCTCCAAAAAGCTCGACCTACGATGAAATGAATATGAATGCCAAACGATACTGTTATCTGCGAAAGAGTAGATAGGGTTGGAAGTTGAAAGGAGAAGATCGATTAGGAATAGTGTAGGAGACAGAAAAGAGCTTTGCGGTACTCCCGAATTAAAACTTAAACTGGTTGGAAGTGCCACCGTCTATAACCCTTGTCTACAACCGCAGTCTCTGAGAAAGCTCGTTATGAAATTACAATAATGGTTACCGTCACCAAAGGCACCAAAGCCTCGTGCTAGACCCTATCAAACACCTTTGAGATATCTATAGCAACAACTTTGCTTTCACCAAAGCGGTCAACATACCCAATCCACCTATCAGAGAAGAGTGCCAACAAGTCACCAGTGGAGTGCCCAATGAACGCGCAAGTGTTAAATTGGAGAAAATTCGTCAAATCTGGCAGTCATGGGTGTAAGATCGTTATAACTTTAAACAACAAGTTAATAAGCAAATTTTTCATAAACATAAATGTTGCATGTAAGTAAACTTTGGCTTGTTTGTAATATTTGAGATTTTTATGTACCGGTATTGTATCGGTATTATACCGGTATTGACGGAAACGGTATACAGATACCGGTATTGTACGCAAAAAATAATTTCGGTATCGGTATGAGTACTGGTATTCAATTTCAAACGGTATTTAAACGGTATCGGTATTAATAACGGTATCGGTTGCCAACCTTGCATGTAATTTATACGCTTGAGTTCTTTTGTAATAAACGTAGTTTAACATTAACAGAAAAAGTTTGAATATGTTTTTAAATTGTAACGAAAAAATTAACAAATATTTTTATAAAATCTGTTAAATCTACATTTTTATTATAAAAAAAACTTTAAACAAAAAGCAAAAATTAAATTTCTTTGAAGCAGTCGCCAATTTGTTAATACTACTACACTACAACTACAGTTCTTATCCCTTGAAAACCAATAGCAAATTGTGGTTTTCAATTTTAAATGAAATTTCATAAAATTTTAAAACAATTTTTGAAAAATACTGTCAAATATTTATTGCCGTAATTATATTTTTATTTTTAGTGTTTATTCCATTAATTTATTTGGACCAAATATGGTTTGAAAAAATAAAAATGAATTGCAGTAAATTAAAATTATTAATTAGTCTTTGTTTAATTTATAGACTACATATAGTTTTCTTTTTTTTTTTTTTTTTGCTGTCGTACACTGACATGCTCCCAAGTAATAAGTTTTTCAGCAAGCAAAAGACGAAATTACTCACTAAGTGAAAACATTTACAACCATTTATTAAAAAGAAAATAAAAAATAAGTGCAAAAGCAAAAGTCAAAAAAAAAATTACACAAAATGGAAAAAAATATTACGTCGTTTTGTAGTTGTTTTTTCTTATTCCTTCAAACGTATTGTTGAGTGTTAAAAATTTTTTAATTACAAAATATTTTTTGTTTTTGGTAAATTGGAATTTGAATGATGACCCTACGTTCTCTTCGTTTTTCATTGCAATTATATAAATTATTAAAATAATTAGTAGTATTTTTGAACAAGAAATTATCTAAAATTAAAAATAAAATATATTTGACGTTGTAAAAAGGTTTCACTACGATTGATAGAAGACCAAAACAATAGTCTGAATAACTGCTCTAGACTTATATGAATGATAGCCTTATATCATAATTATGACACAGATGACATCAAATAAACAAAAAGTTACATTTTATACATCTTCTAAGTTAAGCCTACAGTGTTGTCAATGTGAGACACTTTTTATATTTTTAACAAATTAACTACGTACGGGTAATATTAAAAGGAGCAATAGGTGTAGGAGATATATCTCTGACATTAACTACACAACTGCTAAGATTCCCATTACTGTAAAGCTAAGAAAAATATTGCATATTAAGTTTGGTATCAATATATGTTAAACTATTTTTTCCTCACCCTCATCGAGAAAACTAATTTATGAAAACAAAAGTTAGCAGAATGCGGATGTTATGTTCTCTTAGAAGAATAAGATATTTAGAAACAAAAATATATATATAAATACGTATTAATTTTCTGTAACATTCTGCTAGAAAAAACTTAAATAACATCCTAAAACTATAACTTGCATAGCGTATTTAGTTTGTTTAATAAAAAAAATCTAAAGTGTTTAGAAAACTTAAAGGTATCATTTAACCGACTATTATTGTACCAAGTTATGGAATATTTTTTTTTCCTTTTCAAGAAAATGCTCAACTAATTTATTTTTAAACTTCTTTTTCTTTTTACTTTTCGTAACATAGTATTACACACAAATAATATTTCACTTACAGTGATACATTTTTATATTACTACGGTTTTAATGAAAGGGATATCAACACAAAGTTTTTTTTTTTTTGCTACATTCTCTACATTCTAAGTAAATAAGCTTCTACTGAACATACTGAAGATACTTTATTAGATTTCTTTTGCTTAAAAACTGTTGAGAGACAAAGATTTCTTATATGATGTGTTACTTTTGCCTTTGAAGATAAAATAAAATATTTCTGTCGGCGAGTATATCTCAGCAATCTTCTGATCTCTGATTGCTATGAACAAGCTTCATGAATCAGTAGTTTGCAGTCGACTTTAAATTGTAGGTCCCAGTGCTAATGGATAGAAATTAACACACACAACATGGATGCTGTTAGAAGCTAGGTTATAACCCTAAAACAGGGTTATAATGGCCAATTATTAGGTAGGTATGTAGTTTCATTATAATTATGAAGAGCTTTAGCAAAATATTTTGAAAATTATATAACTATTGACGTTTATTTGGCAAATCTATAGTACTGAGAAAGTTATTTGAAATGTAATAATCATGTTCGACAGTACTTTTATAACAAACAACAAATTGAGCAATTATAAAAATAGTTAAAGAGAATAATATATACTATTCCTCTCATTTTGACTATATTTCATGGCAGACATTTAATTGATATTGATTTCAATTATGGAAACAATTTTTGATTTTATAACGGTTTTGGTTTTTATTTGTAGCTAAAATTTAATGACTGACATTTAATAAAAATAAACAAGAATTCTCATTAAATAAAACTTTAACATACGAAGGTGAGTCAGTAAGTGCAGGGTCAGATTTGAAAGTTAAAAATTAATTTATATTTCAACGTAAAATCTTATGGGCATCACTTTTATCCCTTTAAACAATAAATATTTCTCAAAATTATCAACATTTTTAGTGAAAATTTATTTTTATATATTTATTTTTATATAGGCCATTTGGGTTTAAAAAAAGAAAAAAACCAATCGTGAATAAATCCTAAGAATTGAGCTAATGATCTTTACATATATATGTATAGTACAAGCGATTTTAAGCAAACACTGCTCATATCGGGCCAAGTTCTAAACCACAAATAAAACCTCTTGACGAAGTAAGATGCCTATCAGAATATTTCTTAATTTCAAACAACAGCAACTAACACTGTACAGCAAATATTTGAAATTATTTAAAGTGTAGAGATTTCTTAAATTTATTCAGTCACCACGAAAGTCAAGAATTGCCTTTTTACCACCGACATCAATAGCACACAGTTTCATTAATATATTTTAATCTTAGCCTTAGTTAAAGTAAAAGGTTTTCAGCAGAAATAATGCATACACGTTTTCCCATTTCTCAAGGTACAATTATTTACCAAAAACTAAATGACGGACCTTATTAAAATTTGAAGTTACCTGTTAACAGAAGCAGTCACTCTCTTTCATTAGGATGTGGAAAATGCAACATATCACGGACTTATTTTACAGCCTACGTTCTTACCATTATTTATTATTCCTTAGGCAGTATAGCATATGAGTATTTTAAAATACAAAATTTTTGTCCCTGACTTAGTCAACACTTAATTTCTATAAAAGTGGTGTTTTTTCGAAACCTATAGTCGCTTAAATAAACTGCTTCGAAAAAAACGATATTAGTGCTTAAGAAATTAAATTGGGCATTAATCACAATTTTTATAAAAAATATGTAATTATTTTTTTAAAACAATTCAAACAATGTAAAAATAATTACATTTCTTCGCCTCAGCCATATTTACAACGTTTATTATTTTATTAATTTATAAAATGTCGTAGAATTTTAAAAAGATAACGTCAAGATATAAAATATATGTGCTTAATTTTTAAGCAGTTTTAAAACTAACCGCTTATATAATTAAAAATTGTTATGGGATATTTATATTCGGTTCGAAAAAAACACCACTAAAATATGTACAATTATTTTTTACAGTATTTTTTTTATTAATTTTGTTTTCATTTAAATTTAAAAAAAATTGATTTTTATTTATATTATTCAATATATAAGCGTTTAATTAAGCTTTAGGTCTAATATGTTATTATTTTTTCGATATTTCGCTACTTCTCTGCGTAGCTTAATTAAACGCTTATATATTAATATAATAAGGTCAACTAAACTTATTAATACTATATTATTCAATTGTATTTGGTTTTTTTTTTATTTTTTTTTTGTCGTTTCTCCGTTTTTTTTTTTTTTTTGACAATTTAAAATTCATATATTTTGAGCTGCAAATACATGACTTTTAAAGCTTTCATTATTGTGCTATTAGTTTGTGTAACATCATCAGAAATAATTTATTTATTTTAACAGTAAAAAGTTCTAGAAAAAACGAGCTAATACAACACAAAAAATATAAAATATTAAAAAAAATTTACGGTAGGCAAAATGTCAAAATAATTCTGATTATGATTTTATAAATATCATTTTATGTTTTATTTAAAATTCTAAAAAGTTAGTGTTTTTTTTTTAATTTCTGGCAAATATTGTTTAAATAAGCCCTTAAAAAACCTTCAATATTTTTTACACATTTGCTTTAACTAAGTCAATTCTTAAATTTAATTATTTAAAATTAAACTAAATAATAAAGTATTATTATATGCTGAAGACTCGAGTTCGAGCCCCAGGAAAAGTGATAAATTATTTTTTTTTTGTTTCGTCAGAAACGTTTTAATTAGATTAAAGTTAACTGCAATGATTTTTTTTGGCAATCACAACAGTTGCTATTATACTCTCTTTTGTGTACCATTATTGAAGTTTTTTTAATTGTCATCTTATTTGTATGAATCACAATATTTTAGAAAAAACATACTTTTAAGTCGGTTTGCTCCTATTTTTGAATATAATTGTGTGCATACAAACATACAGTCGCTTATTAAAAAATTTAAGCAAGAAAATATGACATGTGACTTTAGTGCTCATTGCATGACCACAAACTGACTTTGACACTACAGGTATTTTACGGTATTGTTTGTTTGTCTTTAAATAGTGCTCATAAAACAATCATAAAATCGTTAACATTCTTCATAAAAACAGATTTTCAAATTTTTTTTAACTGTTTTCTGCCTTAGCTCTTTGCACTTAAAACGTATGTTAATGAAAATCAGTCAACTGACTTTATTTCCTATTTTTATGAGTCGACAACAAAGTATAGTTCACATGTAGTACAACTGTAAAATGACGCAGACACACAACTAAAATTTACTTGCATTTTACTCGTAATCAAAATATCAGCATTTTAGTGTTAAGTCGGCACTTAAAACTATCGTTATGGTAGCAAAGAGATAAAAGTTAAATCATAACCAGACAACTAATACTGACAGCCATCACAAAGACTGTATGGAACACAAGAGTATCAGCAATGCTGATAGATAAGATCATAAAATCAAAACAGGAAAATTCTAAAGAATTGCTAATGGTGACAGGAAATGGCTGTGTAAATTATTCGAGTCATAAAATCATAGAGGAAATAACAAGAATGACAAAAAATAAAAAAAAATAAAATCCGTCAAAGCTTAACATTGCAAATAGAAAAAAAAAATTGTGTGTCTGCAAGAAAATACTAACGAGCTTATCAATTTTTTTTTTCATTTGTTTATTTTTTTGTGTTTCACATAAAATTGTCCGAACTGTAGTTGCTTACTTCAGTGATGTAGTGAGGATATTAAGTATTTTTTAAACAGAAAACTAAAAAAATTTGTGATATTGAAACGAAAGTAAATGTGGTCACATTGTATCAGTATATCATGAATTTAAATTTATAGGAATAAATAATGATAATCAGAGAAGTGTTAAAATGTGTTAATTTTATTATAAACTTTAGATAAAACAGAATAGTAATGTAAACCACGCTGCTTTTTTGGAATTTTAAAATTTGATTGGTCCAAAATGTTAGAACAATTCTTCGAATTAATTTGCTTACCTTTTTAAAGATAATTGATAAAAAAACACCTTTGGAATGCCAGAATAAAACTATTTTTGTATTTTGTGGTAAATTTGAATAGCTTCAGACCACTGTTTATTTAGGTGTTAGGGATAAATAAATATTTTATCTACATTTATAAGACGATGCTTACAATAGATTTTAATTTTTGATCAGTTTTTTTTTTACAGAATGAAGTGTGTTTGAGAAATGTTCTAAATTTAAAATATTTCTCTTGTTCGTCGACTAGAGATTTTCTTAATTTTTGAATGCACATATATGAAGACTTTAGTTATTATATTTCTGTAGATTTTCCTTGCAAAAATAAGCTATTAAAATATAAATTTAAATTATAAATATTATAGTTACATATTTTATTTAACTTAACACTTAAATTTACTGTCGTGATTTTACAAGGTATAGTTATTTAGTAACAGTTATGTTGTTAAGCGAAACCTCTGATTACACTGCTTTTGAATTCTGGTAACAAACTTTTATTAAACATAAAACCAAAACCTTCATCCAAACCACTAAATTTGCAATCACGATTTATTTCTAGGAAGCACAGTATTGCTTGTGTCATAAGAGCCATGACTGCGTTGCTTAACCACTGTATTTAAAACCACCAAATTGGAAACATAACGAAAACACGTTACAAAAACAAATAAGTAATGGGCAGAAATGGGCTATTTATTGTGGTAGCAGTTCAAATTTTAAAAACCACACAATTTATGGACTTTTCCACTTATCTTAAAGAGAAAGTTTAAACTAATTAAACAGTGTGAGACAAAAAAAAAAAACTGAGAATTAATACCAGTTTTCTGGTTCATAAAACGAGTACAACAAAAACTTATACATATTTCAAATTTGTCATTTGGCTTAAAAATCTTAAATCACCTAGGTGATGCTTTTCGGTATTTCTATATAAACTCTTTTTGTTACAAAAAGAATTCTCATTTAAAAAACGCAATGCATTACTAATGTACGAAATAAGCCCCTATTAATCGATTTCATTTCCTAAAAAACATAAGAAATGAAGACTAGAGCTTTTGAATGGGTTATGTATCACTTAAGTTATCCTGACTAATCTGCATGAATTTTAATGAAAGGCAGAACCAGAGAATGGTTCTTTTCTGAGTCCAATTTTTGCAAAGTTTTTCCAATGAATGTGGCTGCTTGGCATCAATAATTACGGCTAAACAATTATCTCCCAATGCTCCTAAAGTACATACATACATAACTCTGTGTGAGGATTACGGCCTAGCTTCTCGCAGCACTTATGGTGTGTGTGTCAATTTTTATCCATGAGTACCGGGACCTACAGTTTAATGTCGACTTCGAACGACAGACTTGAGAAGCTTGTTCATGGCAATTAGTTACTCTCAGAGCTTTTGCCAGAAGACTGCTTCATATTTCTTTTTTTTTGAAGATGTCAAAGCCTGGAGTCGAATCCAGGGCCCATGTCTTAGTAAGCCAACACACTAACCACTAGATCACGGCTACTACAATGCTCCTAAAGCAGGTTCTTTTAATTCATAAGTAAATTATTATAAAAAGTACTCCAGAAGCATTAAATGTCACTAACAAGTAGGAAAGCAACCGATATATCGATGTTAGGCAAACATGATAGGAAACTATAATTTTCCCCAATGAATCAAAATTCGAGTTGAAAAACACTTAAAACCTAAAAGTTTCATGAATTCCGGATAAAAATAAATAAAACTACAGTAAAAGTTCCCTAATAATGCGATGAGTAGGGTATAAAATTTCAGAATTATTATATTGATCGTCTAAGTAACCGATTTGTGCAATTCTAGACCAAAATCTACCAATAAAACGTATGATTAATATAAACAATTTGTGATTAAAATACAGAAAATATAGGCAAGATTTCATCTTGAAATCTAAACAATTTTGGAAGCAGCATACCGATCCGATATTACACTGTCAATTAAAAATGATGACAGAGTTAATAATATGTGCTTTAACAATACATTTGAATTTATGTTTATGCTTAAAAGTTGTATTTTACTTACAATTTTTGAATATTAAACACCTTTAATTTTGCCACATAAAATACAATTTGATACTGATTTTCTTACATATGTATGTATATTGGATGTTTTTCAATATCGACGTTTTACTGAATTACATTGCATTTCTACGAACATGAGGTAAAAAGTAAGCAGGACAACTTTACCAAAAAACAAAGCTGTTTGATGTTGTTTGCGGATTCTGTTTCTTTTTTAATCTGTCATCTTTTCTGGTGTACTCGTATATAAAAAAATAAAATTAAATTCACTCTGTGACCTCAATTTAGTTAAATATAATTCTAACTTAAACATTTATTCAGTAAAAAAATTAATAAAAAATTTCAATTTAATTTAAATGCTCTTTTTCTGTAACAAACTAAATGAAAACTGTTTTTCTTTTGTTGCATTTCTTTTAAAATCAGAAGTCAAAAGAAAACTTCCATAAGAAATGTAACGTTAATTCAATTCATGAATATTTTTCATTACGCAGCAAATCTTTAGTGTTTGTTAATAATTTAAGCAGACAAAAGAGACAAAGAAAATAAGAAAAGAAAACCTTGATTGAATAGAGAACAACATTTTTTAGAAAAGTCAGTGCTAAGGAAACAATTTGTAGTATAAATAAAAATATGCTTTTGCAGCAATTTTCAATGAAATATAATGATGGGCATGAAAACCACTTAATGAAAATTGATGTAAATCCACTACATACCTATATAAACAGAAAGTAAACAGTTTAACACACGATTATTTAAAGTAAAAAAAAATTGAAGGAATTTTGACATTTTAAATTTAATAATACATTTTGTTGTTGGTAAAAATGCGGGTTTAGTTGTTTCTTGTATTGAAAAATATTACAAATTATATTAAACGCTACGAATCTCTTTTGTGTGACACAAAGAATATAAAAACCCGTTTTCAATTAAACAATTTGTACTATCAACTAAATTGTTTACAAGTTTTGCTCTTAAAATAATAGTAACATAACCGATTAGTAATTTTTAATTTACATCAAGTTGGTAGTGAATTATTTTTTAATATTTATCTCCACAATCTAGATTAAACTGTATTTTCTATTTACAAAAAACCCGTTTTCTTTGCTTTTCCTATTCATAACGCAACAAAAGTATTGCTACATTGTGGCAGGATATTATAAACAACCCAAACATTTGCGGCTGCAGTTATAATGAAAAGTTAGCAATTCGTTAGAATATAGGACAGAAAACCAGGGACCGCGAATAACAGTTATTGCTTAAAAATTAAACTAAAAAAATCATCGTATTAGAGTCGACAGACATATATAATGTTATATACCAAATTAATCGTCTTGGAGAGCTCTCACAGAATCTGTGGTGATCTCGCATAAGTGATCATTAATCTGATTTTAACTGTTACTTTTTGACGGAAAAATAAAAGGTTAGATGAAACTTTTAAAAAGAGAGTTTTATTTTTTCGTCATAAAATAAAGCTCATTTTGTGAGTTTTATTTTTTCGTCATAAAATAAAACTCATTTTGCGAGTTTTATTTTTCAGTCAGAAAATAACCGCTATTTTCCGAGTTTTATTTTTCAATTAAAAAATAAAACTCTATTTAGGAGATTTATTTTTTCCGTCATAAAATAAAACTCGTTTTTATGAAAAATTTTTTTACACCTAATCCTGATTTGACACATTATCGTCTGCAAACTATTACAAATGTTTACAAAGTTATCAATTAAAATATCTGACATATGAAAGCTACTGAACTGTGTAAAAATTTTCCTCAGTTTTCGTTTTACAATATTTAAGTGCTTCTGTAGGTTATGGGTTATGGGTTATTATGTTATAAGATTTTCGTATTCCAATTCACAACAGTCATTTCTGACAAACTATGTTATTCTCATAATAAAACTCAAATAATAATGGACAGAATATCGCAGGCGCAATGATTCTGTAGTCCGAAAATTATAAAGTTATTATAGTGAAATGTAAAAATCAAATATTAACAATTACCTGACGAATTTTAGGACTACCCTATAACAACATGAAATACTAATGAAAGTACAAACACTAGCCTGTTGGTCATTACCTCGCTTATAAACGCAAGTCAATGATAGTCCTAACAAGGATTGAAAGTTATTCAATTAGTGATAGCAATTTGTTATGTAACGATTCTAAAAATCGAAATAAAATGAAATCTACACAGTAAAAAAAATAAAACAAAATTTACGGAACCGAAAGCACAAAATGGGTTGGTAACTATCGCGTCCCATGTTGGGCGCCATATTCTCCTCATATAAATTATCTGCATTTTATGTACGTTATCATGTTAACTTTTTATCATTCAGTATTAATATCAATAAACATTAAAATACCACTAAAATATTTAAATATTTGCAAGTTATTATTAAAGATTCCATAATAAAAAGGATATTCTTATTTCCAAACCTTCCACATACATTCCCAATTACCAATTCGTGTATACAATGTTTCATCATTAACAATTCTAGCGTGAGACATGTATATTGTCAAAGCAACATGTTGCTAAAAAAAATTATGTTACACTAGTGTGTTTATACGAACAAATGTTATGTTAACATATAAACAAAAATAATAATACATTATGAAACAGTGGTTTATGCAGAAAATGTTAAGAAAAAAAATTTTGAGCGAAAAATAATTTACAAAGGATAAAAAAAACATATGTGACAAACAAATCTGTAGGTAGAGCCAAAAGAAACAATTGCCTGTCAAACCGTACACTACACAGCTTACTTATAAATATACGATTAAAATGTATTTTATTTAAGAGCAAAGCTTTTGAAGGGAAAAAACGCACGTACAGTCAAAAATACTTTAAATGAAATTGAGTAAAATTTATATCAGAGACTTCATATTTAATAATAAAAAAAGAAAAAAGGAGGAAAAAAATAAAAAAAATTCATGACATACAAATTGTGAAACAAATTGTGTTACAGAGAGAGTTTTATATTTATTTTTTTCTCTATCAAATAGTACATTTCAGAGATTTATTTTGTTTTCGAGTTTTATGTATAATTTTTTGTTTCTTTTGAATGCAATCTTTGTTGTTCAAAAATTACAACAACAGCTTTAAAACTCTTTCATTAATCTTACGCACTGTAGTCATAACTATGAAATAAATTTTTCTTTAATACTGCTTTTGAAAGTATATTTTACCTTTTATTTATTTTAAACATTTTCACATTTCATATGAAAAATGTTGTATCTTTACAAATGAAGAAGATTATTAAAGATATGGGAATTTTTTTATCAAAAAGGATTACTCAGAAATTCAAAAATGTTTCTAATAAAATTTCTTTGATAAATTTCCTTTGCAAATGTATTTAAAATTTATGAAATAATGACTCGAGTCATAGTTTTATTTAAAAACGTAGTGGGCATTAAAAATATTTCTATTTAATTATTATGATTAAAGACAGGCCTTCAGTTGGCATTTTTAATTCATCTGTATTTGTTAATTTCTCATGAAATAATTAATTCTGTGTAACTTAGTTATTGTTTCCCTCAAACGAAAACGCCGAGTTCCTTTTATATTATCCGTTAAGTCTATGGTGACCTTTAACGGTGGTTTAGATTACCATAAAATATATGTAAATGTTTTTATGAAACTAAATTTAATTTCGTAGTAAAATAAAAAATAAAAATATTATGAAATTAACAGTTGATTAGAGTAAACCGACTAATAAATGCTTTTCTGTTTTCAAGAGTGATGTGTATATACTTTTTGCTTAAAAAGTTAAATTTTCAGCAAAAAATGTGAATATGTGTTTATTTTAGTAGCGAATTAAATATGAAAAAATCATTATTTTTACATTTTTCATTGAAAATATAACAGGGTACTCCTCTCATAAGCAAAAGAATTTTTTCACTTTGAGAGGCTATACATTCAACGAAAATAAATAAGAAGGACTGTGAAATGTTAAGCTGTAAGAACAAGTGAAACATAAATTTTTTTATTTAAGAAATAAATAGAATGCTGAGTTACCCATATCAGGAATTTAGGGTTAGGAAGTTTCTCTATTCTATCTGAGTAAATGGCTATGTGATTTATAAATAGGAAATACATAATATATACATATGTATATACAATATTATATATATATATATATATATATATATATATATATATATAATATTATTAATTTATATAATATATTAATATTATTAAGCATTATAAATCTCTTCGTAAGTGTGTTTGTCTGTTTATCTGGTTGTTTGTTGGTCAAGAACGCCTAAACGACTGAACCGTTTTTCTTGAAATATTTAGCATAGATAAACTGAACTACCGAATATTTTAATATTGAATGTATTTACCTATAAAGCGAAAAATATTTTTTTGTTTTTTAATACTAAATTATTTAAATGTTGGTTAAAATGTTATATGCTCTTCCATCATTATAATATTTTTATCAACAAGCTAATAACTTTACTGGTATTACATACATACATAATTGGCCATTACAACCCTGTGTCAGGGTCTTCTTCTCGCAGCACTTATGTTGTGTGTGTTAATTTTTATCCATGAGTACCGAGACCTACAGTTTAAATACTACTACTTTTCATGGCAATCAATTATATCCAGAGCTTTTGCCAGAAGACTGCTGAGAGGTAGTCGCGGAAAGAAATAATTTTTCATATATCTTTTTTTCAAGATGAAAGAGCTAAGATTTGAACCCAGCGCTATCGTCTTTACTAGTATTACTTTCTATGTATTCAGTAGTTAAATAATCACTGCGTTTTTTAGCACAAAATATACTTAAAGCATGTATTTAATGTCTAAGTTGATGTAAAAATAATACGTACCCTTTTTTTAATTGTGTCGAATTAAGCTTTTTTATATACATTTTGTGGCTTTTGAAAGCATTTTTTAAATTTAATTTAATTAGTGTCGAATATAATGTTTAAAACTTTTTATCAAGTAATTTAAAATAATTTTGCATTTATTGTATTTATATGAAAATAAAATATATATAAATATATATAAAAATATATATAAAGTATAGCGATTAAAATCATATCACACCTGAATTAATTAGTATGGCGCTTACTAACCAAAACAAGACAATATCAACAAATCATTAATGATAAAATTATCCTTCATTTGGTATTCACTTTTTGAGAATATTAAAAAAACACGCATAAATTTATAAAACTAAATTATTTAAATTATCACATCTGTTTTTATTTTTTGTTTTTTTTTTATTAAACTTCTAAATATATTTTTTGCTTATATTTTCTGTTAGATTATTTCTCATATAATTTACACTGTGTTACAATTCTGATAAGAAAGATAGGTACTTACTAATTTTAAATTATAAACCGACAGTCATTTGATCACAGCACAATTACTTTACCATTTAGAATAAATACCTATAACGTAAAGCTATTTTTATACTTATATATTCTTGTAACATGTTAAGTAAAGGTATTCTTCATAGAACTCACTTTTCGTGTTAAGTTTCTTTTCGCTTTCACACCATTTATTACCTAAATAGATATGCTTTCATGAGTTTGAAACATATAATTTTACTGCCGGTGTTTAGTTAACAGGTTTAATCCACAACCATAGAAAATGTTAATTTTTTTTTCATAGCTTTAAAATGGTAATAGAACGAGCTTCTATATAAGTTCTTAATAAATAAATAACAAAGTGAGAGGAATGGAGTAAAAAAAAATATATTTCTTAAATACGTGCTTTAATTGTAATTAATTTTTGAATTTTTTTCTTTTAATTAAAATGTAACTGCTGAACAATTTGGAACAAAAACTTCTTAATAAAAATTGCCTTTTCATTTATTACTTATGTATAATTCAAAAGTTGGCATAGTGTCATAATATCCTACTGTTCCATTTTAGTAACTCCGGCTCTGACATCTTGAAGTAAAGATATATATAAAAAAATACTTCTATCGGCCACTACCTCTTAAAAGACTTTTGGCAAAACCTCTGAGGGTACCTGATTGTCATGAACAAGCTTCTGACGTCTGTAGTTCTGGGTTAACATAAAACTATAGGTCCCGGTACTTAGGGATTAAAATTGACACACACCATATGCGTGCTGCGAGAAGCTCGGCTGTAACTCTGATACAGGGTTGTAAAAGCCAGTTATGTTGTATTATATCTAAATTACTTAAATGATATTTTTTTATTTATGTTAATGAAATTTTAAAGACCTTGTTAAAATGGTACCTTACAACATTTATTAAAATTCTTTCATAGCGGCTACTCCACATCCCTCTTAAAGATAGAGTGGATCTTTTCACCGCTTTGGTGAAAGCAAAGTTGTTGTTCTTGATACTCACAGGCGTTTGATATATTCTGGAACGAAACTCATATTTATAAACTTGCTGCTTTTGATGTCAACTTCAGGCTAAATTCGGTAGTACAGCAAGGCTCTATTCTATTTCTTACAATATATTTAATTTTCCTTAATGATCTTCTCCTTTTAACTTCAAAACCTATATACTCCTTTGCTGATAACAGTACAGTTAGTCAGGCAGAGCCTTTTGGAGATCAAGGTGAGAAGGCAGAATATGAACGACACACTCTCCATAGACATGCAATTGTTCTAATATTTGCACCATGCGTGCAAATATTGTTTATTTGCTGTTGACTAGTGCTAAATAATCATTTTGAAAGCGGTTAAAAATTCAAGCGCTACAAACACAAAAAAAAATATTTACTCATTTACATATATTTCTGTCTATCTGATGTCAATTTTGCTTTAATTTTGTTGTTTTAATTTTATTTCATTATCACTATAGTTAATTCTGTTATTTTGAAATTTATTACAATATGCATGCATTTAAAAAAAGTGGTATAAAAACATGAAATATTTTTTGTCTACATCTTTTTTATAATTAATTTAGAGGACTTTTTAAAGCGTAACGTAATTGTATAAATTTTTAAATATATAATGCTTGAATCGTAATAAAATTATCAACAGTGCGGCTTCTTTATGTAACAAACGTAAGGTGTGCAAAAATGTAAAGCAGATTTATATCGCACACTAAATCATAAACAGTCACAACTCAAAATTTTTCAAAATCGCATTTTTTTTCAAAAATCGGTTTACAGATGACACCTCTACCGACCACGGAAATATGTGTTTGATGCAAAATTTAATTTTCAAAATTCACTTTGCTATGAAAAATTTCTCGCTAAAGTATTACACATAGTACTCTGGCAAAATTTAATATAATACCCCCTATTAAATGAAAAATTTTCAACTAAAGAGTCACAACTCAAAATTACCTTTTATTATCAAAATTGCAGTACAAAATTAAAAAAAAAATAAATAAATTTTTTTTTTAAACTTTTTCATTAGTGTAGAACTAAATTTGATTATTATAAAATTACAACCAATTTTCGTAAAATCGTTTTTTGCCTCTACTGAAAATTTGTGAATTTTGAGTTGTGACTCTTTATAATTTAGTGTGCGATATGTACGAGTATGTCATAATTTATAAAAATAAAAAAATACAGTATAGCCAACCATAACTGGATTTTATTTTTTTTTGCTTGGTTATTAGAGGTATACTCTTAAAAGAGTAAATATTTGTAGCAGACTGTTGTATATTACAGTTCCAAAAAGTAAAATAAAACATTTTACTTCTATAGGTGACTGCACTGTCGAACACCAGCAACTTTATAGTGTCTTATAATAGCAAATAGTTCGACTTCTGTGTGATATACATGTATTTGATCTACTTATCATCAGAATCTGTACTAAATGTTTAAAATCTACTTTATCAAAGGTTGTAGGGGACAGTAGATTTGTCACAGGCGAACAACCTTTTTGAATTTCTTGCTTAACATCAAATGTGGTCCCTACTCTCGCATCAGCATAAACTCAAGTGTGCCAACACAACATTAATAAATAGTGGCTAGCGAAACATTCCTGCAATGTATCGTCAAAGCAGCGGTCAACAATACTGATTGATTTGATATTCTTTTATTTGCAAATTTGTACCACATATTGGGTGAATATTATGTTCAAATCTGCAAATGTTGTGCAACGCTACAGTAATATAAGATAGAACATTTGAGATTTACAATAATTTTTGACATGTCACTGAAAATAAGTGTTCTTAATTTTTTTGGGAATTCTTTACTGGGAGATGTATCATTTATTCAATCACTAGTTAGACGGTTGTCAGATCTAACAGCATTGTCAGACCTAACAGCATTGTTACTTTAAACGGATTTTAACTCATGCTTGTTTTTGCTTTTTTATTTGAATTGCGTTTTCTCTTTTATGTACTGGGGAACCATATGGCGATGGAACTTCAACAGTTTCAAAGTTATTTTCATATATGACAAAGTAGATGCGTCATTCATTATTTATAATTTAACAAAAAAACATTGTTTGAAACAAGAAATATTTCTGTAATAAAAAAAAAGTTTACCTATATTTACTTTTGAAAGTTTCAGCAATGGCTTTTAATACGATTGCTAAATGTCTAGAAATACTGTTTATTTTTTTTTTACTCACATCTGGCAACCGTCTAAGCAGAGCTTTACTTTATCTTTATTACTATATTCTAGTTTATACAATGAGGAAAGATTTCACAACTACATACATACATACATACATAACTGGCCTTTACAACCCTGAGTCAGGATTACGGCCTAGCTCCTTGCAGCACTCATGTTGTGTGTGTAAATTTTTTATCCATGAGTACCGGGACCTACAGTTTAATGTCGACTCCGAACGACAGACTTGAGAAGCTTGTTCATGGCAATTAATTACTCTCAGAGCTTTTGCCAGAAGACTGCTGAGAGGTAGTCGCCGAAAGAAATATTTTTTTTCATATTTCTTTTTTTTTTAAATGTCGGAGCTGGGTGTCGAACCCAGGGCTCATGTCTTAGTAAGCCAACACACTAACCACTTGCCCACCTTAATTACGCAACCTGATTCTTTAAAAGATAAGATTTAATAGCCAATCACTTAATATATTAAATATAAATATATAAAAAATTAAATATATAAAATCTCTAAAATTCTGTTTTAATCGAAAAATAAATTAAACTTAAAAAAATTTCGTTTTGAAATATAAAGTTTTTTTTAATTTTTTTTTTTTTTTTTTTCTTTTTTTTTGCATTTTTATAAAGTTCTTGTTGGTTATAATTTTTTTTTTTCTTTTTTATATAAAACTATATCTATATTTGTTTACAAATAAGTTTTCAAATTCACTTACTATGGTCGATAGTTGTAGTCTGATTAAAAAAAGACAAGAAAGAAACATCAATTTAAAAGACAAATAAAAGACGAATTTGTAGTTTTAGATTCTTCTGTGCAAATTTATTATTTTTAAAAAATAAGTTTGTTTTTCTTATGCAAATTCTCAGATAAGTTTTTGAAAACTTTTCAAATATTTCTTAACTTAATCTTTAGTAAAGCACCTGACCTGAGGTTGTCAATATGTGTGATGTGTGAACTTAAACAGCAAAAATTGAACAACTAGACAAACTCTAGATTAAAGTTTAAGTGGATTTTAAAAGTACATCTAACTGTGAGCAGTAAAGCGATAGGAATTTAAAAAGTTAGAATGAAAGTTTCTTTTCTTTTAAATTGTTCTTCGGAAAGCAAACATATATTAAATAAAATAAATATTTTTAGTGAAAGCAATTTTTTAATTTCTTTTAAATTTTAAAACTGTCCACGTATATTAAAATTTACCAATAAAATATTTATCTTCAGGCTAAACACACAAGCATGGTATTTAATATTTCAAAAACAAGAACCATAATATTTTCTAGACCAATAGGAACAGAAATATTTGGCATACATACGATATTGTCAGTTTATGTCAACTGACCATATTTGACCTAAAATTAATTGATTTTAAGTTTCTTTTAACTTTTATTAGAAATGTGAGAAGAATTTAAAATAATCGAAATTAAATCTTCCTCAATAGAGAAATAAATTTTCTTCGATGTATGCAAAGGAAGGTAAATGTGAATATATTAGTTGCACAACTTAATTCTTTAATAATTGAATTTTAAAACTATAAACAAAAGGGTGGTTCAATTTTTCGAGTAAGAAAAAACAAAAATAATAAATATGGAAATTAAAATAAAACTTGTGTTTTCCACAAAACATACAAAAATTTTAAATTAAAATTCATTTAAAATATTGCATACAGTTGGCACCTGGCACCCTACTCTATATTAATAAGTATGGTTACTAAAGTATCTTCTCATTAGAGTTTTTTTTTGACGGGCTTGTGCGTTTCTCGGAAAAAAATTTAAATTTATTCGTATTTCAATTAGTATGCGTTATAATAAAAACATATTTTATTTTGTATTTTGAAGAATTTACACAGTGCAACACATGATTTTGATACTCAATTCGGGGAAAATAGTACTAAAAATAAGAACTTCGGCAGGTTTATAAAAAAAGCATTTTCTACAATAAGATATTTACAATCGCCCCCTTCATAACAATTTTTTCATTTTAAATGATTTTACTCTCCCATAATTGCAATCGTGAATAACTGTTCCCTTGAAAAAAAATTGCACTCTCAAGCAAAATTCCCTCGAAATATTTCATTTTTAACATTGATTTTTTCCCTTGGTTCTAATTGGCGAACTAAAGAAAAAAATGTAAATATTTGAGTTATTTCTCTTTACATTATACTGCAGTCTATTATATTTTGTTTTACAAATGCATATTGCTGCCGGTATTGTTAAATTAAATGAACGAAGAATTCGAAAATTTTTTCTTTAATGGTCGTTGCAATATAGAAATTTTGTGCCATTCAAGTAACTCAATAGGATACATATTGCATGCGGTATTGTAAAGTTTATCAAAGATGCGGTGGACGAATTTCTTTCGAAAGAAGTTCTCTTATATTTTATAGAATAACTTAATAGTGCTGGACGTCTTATAAAGTATCCGTGAATTAAAAAACTTGGTTTTTGTTAAACTTCGTACATTTTGCTTTCATACATACATGTGACTTGTAATTGGGGTGAATCAAATCGAACAATGCCAAAAATTTTAACAGTTTCATTAGAATTCTTAAAAACGCAACTTTAAAAATACACTTCATATGAAATTCATGATAGAAAATTTTACTTTATGGGGAATGAAAATTTGAAGGGAACAAATTTCTCCCATGTTATTGAAGATAGGGGTGACACAAAAAAAAAAATATTCCGTACTAAGATATATCCGTGTTAAAATATAGTAAAGGTGATAAAACTCCACATTTGCCAAAAAATTAGTATGGTTATGTGAGAAAAAGAATGATGCAGTATTTCTTATTTTTAAGGCTACTTTCACATATAGTTCTCAAAGTTGTTTCTCAGCTGAAAAATATTTTAATGTTTTACCCAATAACAAAGGTTGACTTCTATATTTGATTGTAAATTATAATTGTACTCGCCGCTGTTGAAGGTGTGAACAATCGACTTTTTCAAATATCTCATTACCAAAAATTTACATACTTTTCCCATCTTGTCTTTACTTCTTTTCTTACCAATGCGTTTTATGTAAACCAGTTATCAGTCCAGTAGGTACTTCTACAACCACTACGTGTACCTCTCGAAGGAGGACCTCACCAATCATCAGGCCGGATATTACTTCCCGAATGACTGAGAGTTATCTGTACCGGGGGCTCCTGATGCCCGTAGTACCAGATTAAGGCATCTCTGGTCAGTCCGTGAGAACTCCAGATATGCCTGCCACGCGTACAAGTACGCGTGGCATTGAACGACCATGCACCACATAATCGCCATTAAGGGCGTTCTCTGCCTATATTGAGCGCCAGACCACTCAGGGCTACGTCGAACCCAATATTCCCCGGGGAAAACAGGCTACTGACGTGACACTCGCCAGCAGCCATAAATGTATCCCCGGGGGAGAGTACAGCTGTAACATTTAAAAACTTGCGAATAGAAACGACTATAAGAAAGTTGATCGACGAACAATTGAAATTATTAAAGACAGTTGCTTACAACCGACGCCAAATTGTTTACACTTAATTTAATAAAAATTTATTTATGAAGTCAATCAATCGACAGATAAACTTGTACAGGAGACCAAGGCGAACACATAAGATTTCAGAATACCTTTTTTATAATTTCGGATAAACTTTAAGATATGTTATGATTTATGTTTCACTATTCTTGACATACTCTTTTTCCTTAACCAACATGCTTACTTTTCGCGCCATGTTGCTAAATCTGTTGCATTTTCATTTATACACACAATTTTTCTTGTGCCTGCTTTTGCAAAAATAAATCCTTTGAAGTAAAATTATTTTAGTGTTTCAAAGTGCTCATATTTTGACAGCCAAATTTTAACATTTTTACATACGTATGTTTGGTTTCGATTAGATAGATGTGTTTAAAAATTATTTTATTAGAAACAGTGTAGTATTGTGCGTGAACAGGCTTCTTTGTAGCTTAAAAATACAACTGATACACAAAAAAAGTATAAGCAATTAAACTACCTATTTACCGAAAAATTTTAATTAGTACAAATTACAATAAGAAATGATTTGCAGCATAAGACAAGACTAAATTGGTAAAGATAGGAGTGAGTTTGATGTTACAACTAAAAAGTTTGATAAATTTTAATTATATTTAAAAAGTAATAAGAGGCAATGGTATTTATTTCATAAATCCCCAAAAATTTTTTAAAAGTTTTTTTTTTCTTTTTTTCGTTGTCTTGACAAAAAGTCATTATAGTCATTAAGGCAAATACAATATTTGAACGACTACCTACTACAAAGTAAAAATAAAAAAATAATACAACTATCTGAAGCTGAAGTAACTTTGACAAAAGGATTATTTAATTGTTTTTTATTATTAATTGTAATAAAATTACTAAAAGGAAAACAATAAATTTTATTTTTTATTAAGTAAATTAAAAAAGTTCTATTTTTTAATTAAATGATTTGTGGGAGAAAATTTTTTTCTCCATAAAAGGAATTCATCTTTTGATTCTTAAAACTACTTTTTATTATGTTATTTGTAAAATTTTAAGCACGTTTGCTTCATGATTAAATTGAAAGTTTAAGTTACTGAAAGTAAACATATACGGACTCTGGTGATAGTCTGGCTGTGTGACATTAATACATGCACATGAGCCGACAAATTCTTAAGAATAGGAGTAACGGTTAAGTAAACATTTACAATATACGTAGCTGGAGATAAAATATGAGAAAGGAAATAAAAAAAGAAGAAGTATAATATACAAACAGATAAACAGATTTAAGTGTTTTTATATGGTTTTAAAAGGAAATTCTCATTGTTGTGTAATACTATTTGCTAACTAGTTGCAATAAATGTGCATTTCTATTGAATTTGAGCGGCTCATTTCATATAAAAATCATGCATTATTGATGCGCATGTGCAAGTGAATGTTCACAATTTCTCGCTTACAAAATAGCTTACTGGTAAGCACTAATTTCTGCTGGGAATCTTTAAGTCTTCATTGGAACTGAACGTATAAGTAATATTTAATTCGATTACATTTTACCTGAATATATACTGTAGCATAATTTGTGGGTAACGAAATAATTCTCGTACTACAATGCGTATTACTAATACAATCAATAAATATTTAGAAAAAAATTGCATAAAAATTACAAAGAATTGAATAACAAAATATAAAATAATGTCATTAAAAAAAATCAATTTTAATAGCATAACAGTAAATATTTGTATTTTTATTTAATCTAAATATATAAAATTGAATGTGTGTTTGTTTATTTGTTTGTTTGTTTGTTTGTTTGTTTATTTGTTTGTTTGTTTGTTTGTACCTTATAGGAGACCAAACCCCTGGACCGATCTTCCTGAAATTTTCACAGCATTTAACTGGGAATCTGACATGATTAATAGGGTACTTTTTTTCGACCACGCCTACTTTTACGCCCACTTTTTTAAATTATGTAATTGCCTCCATATAGCTTTTAAAAGATTTACTTGAAATTGTATACACATTATACTCCAGGCGTAGTATAAATAATAATTTATTACTCCACGTCCTCTTTCACGCCCCTTTTCACGACAAATATTGTTTGAAAGTTTCAAACTTTTTGTTCTATGTAGAAATTTGTATTTTTTTTTTTTTATTTGGTAATATATTGCTCTTAATACTGTTAGCGTCGTCATATAACTATGAACCACGCCCACTTCACCGCCCCCTTCTCTTTTAATTTAGATACTTACTTACACCACTAATAATGTTTGCTATACAAAATACTTTTTTTGTAATATGTATATACATATGTATGTATTGTTGTCGCCGTGGTCTAGTGGTTAGTGTGTTGGCTTACTAAGACATGGGCCCTGGGTTCGACTCCAGGCTCTGACATCTTCAAAAAAAAAAAAGAAATATGAAAAAAATATTTCTTTCGGCGACTACCTCTCAGCAGTCTTCTGGCAAAAGGTCTGAGAGTAACTAATTGCCATGAACAAGCTTCTCAATTCTGTCGTTCGGAATCGACATTAAACTGTAGGTCCCGGTACTCATGGTTAAAAATTGACACACACAACATGAGTGCTGCGAGAAGCTAGGCCGTCATCCTGACACAGGGTTGTAAAGGCCAGTTATGTATGTATGCATATAACGAGGGGTAGCGAAGCACACCGGGTTCAGCTAGTAATATTAATAAAAATATTTTGTTTGTTTGTTTGTTAAACTTACTATTGACATAAATTAGTAATATGAAAAGAGACATTTTATTTTTCCCTAACCAAATAAACTTTCATAAATTTATGTATATTTTCCAAATAGTTGGATTTTTTTATTGTTTAAATATAAATGCAAAAAATTTTTAAGAACCAAAATCAAGTACAAAATACAAAAATTTAAGCACAGATGATATTGACCAATATTACAAAAACAAATAAATACGCACAGCATGCCATGCATAATACTTTACCATAATTTAGTTTTTGTTGTTTTACATTTTGGTATACAACATTTAAATAAAAAGAAAAGAAATAAATTCGTACGTGATCTCTTTTTATTTCTCACTTTTATGCTTTAAAACAGCAGGATAACAGAAAGATATTAAAGAAAATTCTTCATATGAGTCGTTTTTAAAGCCAACCATGTAAACAATAATGGAATAAAAGAGAAGCGATTTTTGTTCACGGACTTAAGTTTGTGTTTTGGGAAAATCTTAACGCGGAACACAGAGCTGGGGATAAGAGAACTCTGAGGTGAATAACCAACTACTACTTCCTGTAAACTGTGTCCGAAAAAACGATAAAAAACCTATTCAACCTGTACATCTTGTAAAATAATAATTTGTGGGCAATATAATTTTGCACGTTTGCACAAACCACAAACGTTTTATGATTCTATTCAAACACACGTCAATTGAGTAGAACATTAAATATACATATATGAATTCTATAATAATTTTTTGATGTGCATCTATACTACTATTTGAATGCCAAAGGTGTATGGCAAAAAAAATCACAATCCGCAGTAGTCATCAAACTCTTCAAAACGAATCCAAATAATTCGTTTTCAGCTTAATTTGTGTTCCAGAGTCATAAAAATGAGACATTTCTCGCGCTATCCACCAGAGAAGCCGTGGCAGACATGTAAGTAATGTTATATTCTACAAATAATGGCATCAATAACTAATGCAAGTAAATAAAACTTCTGATCTCACATACACACTATATTGTTAGAATCAGTATGCGCATAATGAAATACTTTTTATAATGAAAAATTTGTTAAATAGAGTTTCACTTTGTTTAGTCTTTAGTACTTTAATATAATTAACTTAATAGGGGTTAGTTTATCTTCTAGTTTAAAAGGCATATGTCAACAAACATCTAATAATCGCTTAATTGTTTTTTATCTTTTTTGTTTACAGTTTTATTAATATTCGAAAATAAACTTGGGTAGCGACTCTAATAAAATATAATCTATTTACTTTAACTTTATTACTTATCCACTAGCGTTTATGGTTCTCGCACAAAGTTATAAATACTTTTAATTCTTTTCTCTTTTGGTTTAATTTTTAGTTCATGATCTATTGAAATGGCAATTTTCTGATATATAAAATACATTTGGCTTTAGTGATTGTTTTATGAAGGTTTTATTTTGTTTTAGAAAAAAGCAGAAACTTATTTCATTAAAACTATATTCAAGCTTAATTCAATCATCCAACTAAATTGCAACAATAAAGTAGATTTTTTTGCATCATTGGAGAAATAAAAAATATTTTTATTTGTTATTTTTTTTTTTTCTATTTCTTTCTTCATAGTAACAAATCCTTATGGTGATTTATACAGTATATTAGAGCACATATTTTTATAAGGAGCACCTTAATAAAAAATATGTATTTTTTGTTATTTTTTAAAAATTCTTTTTGTTTACAATAATGGGTTTACTTATCTTAACTTGTGAAATGTGAAATGCAAAAAAGTTGGTCGTATTGTAAAATGAAAGAATAATTTTTTTGATTTATAACCAGTTATATATTATAAGAATGGTAATTTAAATTAAAATTTATTTGCCATCATATTATTTTTCTTTAGAATTTATTAGAAAAAAAAATAATGGTTAAATGGTAACTGCACGTAGTGCGTATTCCTGCATTGCAATAAAACGTTTTCCTGTAATAAAAGATATTTTTGACCATCTAGAATAGTTTCATTAACAAGATAGCATACCTATATATACGGTATGAGTAGTAATATCTTGTTCGAGTTTTTTATTAGTTTTTCAGTCGTAAAACCACTAATAAACATAAAACATTTGCAGTTTTTTTAAATACATTTTTCAATTGTTAAAGATTATATCTAAAAAATCATAAACGAAATTTGGAATATATTTTCTTTAAGCATTGACTTGTCCACACCGCTTCTGTTTACACTTTTTGATTCAAATATGGGCTAATCCTGCGTTGCGGACGTTACGTTCGTACGCATACTTTTGAATACCGTTGGCGCTCTGAGCGTTATATTCTTAAGTAACCTACATTGGTACGTTGGCCTTTGAGAGTACTTTCAAATGGCAGTTACAAATATTTTCTGAGTTTTATCAGTTACGATATAATTGTACTTAAATTGCCGTTGCGGACGTTACACAATACAGAAGTCGTTGTGGAGATCAATACAAATTTTCATAAATTTTAGCGAATTTTACAGTATAAACAAAAAAACTCCAAATACATTAAAGAAAGAGGAATACTTAAGCATATCAAACCCATTTTCGAGGCTAAAATATAATTGTTAGTTTATTCACAATTTTGTCTTATATTTGTGCGGACGTTACGTTGCGGACGTTGCATTTTTAACCACTGTCCTACTCATATAAATAAAAAATATTTTTGTGTTTATTTTCAAAAAATATAGATTTTATTTTTCTTTTTAAACTTACAGTTTATATTTAGGAGATGCTGCAGTGCGTGCCATTTCGATAAAATTTTCATTAAGTGAGGAAAAGTGATGATGAGATTTTACGCCTGTAATATTTTTTATATTTAGCCATTTCTCACCTAGATATTGAGTTGTGGTTTTTATATCGTTTTCTGTAACGTATATTAGGTTACTTTTGGCCAGTCTGTAAAAATCGTGTGCATCCTTCAGAATAAGATTTTGAGCTCTTACTAACTGCCAATCTTTACGTTTCACGATAGCGCCTACTCCGTCTACTGCACCTTTGCCATGAGAAGTAGCGAAGAAATTCCACTCAAAATGGTTAACACCAAATTCATTCTTAAATTGTGGAATGCTACGTAAAATAAATTTGTTTTTAAACTGACTACTGCATCTATCGGAAAAAACACGGATTTTAGATACTGAATGATGCTTTTGAATAATAATTATAATTATAATAATTATAATTATTGATGTATGTGATTTCAATTATAGATTTGTGAAAACAAAACAACTTTTAGCAGAACTTGATTTTAGGACAGATCGATATCGTTTCGGACGTTACAAAATTTGATATTAAGAAATGAAACATACTTTTGTATATTTCAGAATTTTTTTTTTCTTACTTTAAAGAACAGTTTTAGTTTTGTTTGGAATGTTAATGTGGTGTCAAAAAAATTTTTAGTTTCTTCGTTATATATAAAAACCCTTATTTTCCGTTGCGGACGTTACAAAGCGTGGTCGTAACTTTACTCAGTTTTATTTAGTATGTTCCAATAGAACATTTAAAGCGCTTCTTTCATAAAGTTGAAGAAAATTAATTAAAAAAACACTTTTTCGAAGATGGAGCAGCCGTGTTTTGGATAAAGCTTGTTTAACAGCAGCCAAAAAACAAGCATATTTTGGCCAAATATTAAAAATGTAAGGTTGCTGAACCTTAAGTCCTGATTTTCGTAAAATGGACTGCCAGAAAAATATTTTATGATGATATTTGTAAGAGTACAAATATAGTCTTTTACTCTAAATAATCAAGAATAATTTTTGATCAACTTTAAAATTTTTTTGTTGGTTCACATTTTTTCGGATATGCCCATATACTACATGTGAAATTTTATATGGCGATGTCATAGAAAGGGCTTAATTGACACCATTTTAAACTCTTTAATAGATCTCAGATCTAATATAAACTCAACAGTTCATTGTAATTTACAATAACACTTGTCCTTATTATTGTTCCTAAAAATATATTTTACACATCATGTACATGTGCAAGTGCTTTAACCTTTAACTACTGAGGTGAAAAATTTGGACATAGTTATTGAAGTGGTGGTAAATTTTACCACCTTTAGTTTTACCAAAAAATGTTGCCAACAAAATTTCTTTTTTTTAATAATATGTTTTTAAAACAACAAGAAAACACATCTTTGTATAAATAAGATTATAAAAATAAAAAACTCAAACATTTAGTATAACAAAAGAAGGATTTTACTTCATAGCCACGTTTTTTAAAACTAAAAAACAGTACATACTAAAACTTAAAAAAAATAAAATTTATTAAAAGATAATCAGCAACATAAAAGGCATTTTTTACAGCCAAGATTATAAAATAACAAATGGAAAAGAAACGAAAACAAAATTATATATTTAAGAAAAATTTGCACAATGTAAGCATATGCGTTTGCTGCATCCCATACACATAGGCTTGGTACAATGCAAGTAAAAGTGGGAAGTTTGACGTTTTAGCCCATTAGGGCTTATGTAGCATAGCTTCTTGGAAGTTGTTGTCGGCACTACTGAAGGTGAAGCTACATAGTCTGCTCATAAAATACTGATAATTGTGTTCCATAGTAATCTATGTAGGCCTTTTTTGTGTTGTATCGCTTTCCTGAATGCAAAAATCTGCATCAGCAATTTCATCATCAACGTCGTTAATTTCGCCTACTTAATCAAGCAGCATAGCTATTTCTAAATTACTAAGTTTGTTTAATTTCGATATAGTCTGCAAGCATAAATCGCAATAAAACGGAGGAGTAGTCAAATTAATTCTATAACCACCTAACGTCAATCCTGATGAGTGGTATTTTTTTTACATTAAATACTTACACTTCTTTGGTAGTGGTGGTAAAATATTTTCTTAAAAAAACACGTTTTCTTTGAGAAGTGGTAAATTTTACACCAACACATGCATACCTCTGTTCACACGAACCCAACAGCAGCCAAAACTCAACTGAATAACAACTATGTGAATATGAGAAGATACTATGAAAATGAAATTGATAGCGCTCCACCGAAGAAAATAAATTAAACAAATCTAAAGAAAGGGTAAAATTTACCACCGCCTCAGTAGTTAAAGGTTAATGAATTGTTAGTTATTTAAACTCACTATTACGAACTTTTGTTTTTAATTAGGCTTTTAAAAGGGTAGGGACATGTGGGTTTGGAGTAATTACTTTAGATTTTCCCGAATTGTTTATTAATATTTTATGAACGATCAGTAAGTCTTAAGACACTTTTATTATATCTAATATTTGTTTCTGTGTACTGTTGTACAATTTGTACAGGTGGGTATATTTTATGGCCAAATAAAATCAAATTTTATTGTCCAAAGTTCTAATGTCAGAATTTGTGTTTTGCTCTTGAAAAATGACAACTAAAATAAGCGATGAAATTTTTTAGTGAATAATTTTTATTTTGATTGTTGTTACAATTTCTTGCAGTAGTTAATATTGATAATACATACATACATAACTGGCCTTTACAACCCTGTGTCAGGATTACGGCCTAGCTTCTCGCAGCACTCATGTTGTGTGTGTAAATTTTTTTTCATGAGTACCGGGACCTACAGTTTAATGTCGACTCCGAACGATAGACTTGAGAAGCTTGTTCATGGCAATTAGTTACTCTCAGAGCTTTTGCCAGAAGACTGCTGAGAGGTAGTCGCCGAAAGAAATATTTATTTCATATTTCTTTTTTTTAAAGATGTCAGAGCCTGGAGTCGAACCCTGGGCCCATGTCTTAGTAAGCCAACACATTAACCACTAGACCACGGCGACTAATATTGATAATGGTAGTCATAAATGTAAAAAAAACTATTTACACAAAATAATTTGAGTCTAGATTTAGTTATTTTTGAAGTAAGAATAAAAAAGCACTTAAAGTTCTTTAAATGTGAAAAATTTAATTTAGCTTTGTGTCAATTTCATAAAGTCTAATTAATTGAATGGCTATCAAAAATATAGAATTTATATATCATGATTCCTATATTTTTGCTAAGTTTAAACGAACACACATTTAGATATCAAAAACTCTCGCTTGTTATTATTTTTAGTGGACCAAAAGGGGTCACCTTAATAACTTCTTAGCTAAATTTTTTACTGAAAACAATATAGCCAGATTCCTTATTTATAAATGTGTTAGTTAAAAAAGCTTCGTGTAATTTACAACATATAAAGGGTCAATAAAATATGTATCTCAATCAAAAATTTCCCGGCACTTGCTATAAACAGGTATTGACAATGCACATTAAAAATTAGTACTCGATTAGAAAATCGTCATTTTAATTAAATATAAAAAATCGTATGTAATATTCAGGATTATTATTTAGCAACACCATCATTAAATTCAAAGTCTAGTGGTTAGTGTGTTGACTTATTAAGACATGAGCCTAGGGTTCAAACCTCAGCTCTGGCATCTTGAAAAAAAAAAAGAAGAAATATGAAAAAATTACTTCTTTCGGCGACTACCTCTCAGCAGTCTTCCAGCGAAAGCCTTGAGAGTAACTGATTGCCATGAACAAGCTTCACAAGTCTATCGTTCGGAGTCCGAACTTCGGAGTCGACTTTAGACTATAGGTCCCGGTACTCATGGATAAAAATTAACACACACAATATGAGTGCTGCGAGAATCTAGGCCGCAACCCTGACACAGGGTTGTAATGGCCAATATTGTATGTATGTAGTTTGCAAAAGAATACAGTATTTTATATTATGCACATTGTATGAAATTCTTGTTTTTGTATCAAGCCTAGGCATGTTGTCAAGAAAACACTTAACCTTAAACTGTAAAAGAATTTATATATTACCTAAAAATTATATTTGTTTACATATTTCTGTATCTTTAAAAATCATTTCGTTAAGCCGCAGGCATAACACTCACATATGTAAGTATATAAAGAAATAATTCGCAAACACAAATAACTGTCAGTTTATCGATTCCATCTCCAAAATTTGTTTTTGTAAAATGTTTTTAGTATTTCACCTTCAAATAGCTGCAGTACTATTGAAAATTAAACTCTAATATCAGGAATTAAATTTTATTTCAAATAAATTTATGAACTTTGTAGTAGGAGAGTAGTTAAATTATTTATAACCATAACAGAAATTTTTTGGAGCATTTATTTTTACCTTTCTATGTATATTTGGTTATTGTAATAAATTATGTAATTATTAAAAATGCTAAAAAAAGTAACGAATCTAACATAAAGGAATTTAGTTATGATCTTGCTTTATGAAATTATTTCTTCGTAACAATATACTGATTTTTAGACTGTTATTGTATTCCTATTTTATAAGAAAGAAATCGTTCCACGACATTCCACTCTATTCCAACTTAACCAATGTCAACAAAAAACGAATGATAAGGAGAAAAGCGCCACCTATTGAGAAGTATAAGATAACAGCTAAACGTACTTGACCTACTTAGCGAAGGCACTCAACACACAATCAGCATGCAATGATGAGGCAGTTGCTGTTGATCAGTCAAGGGTGAAGTTATAATACTGGCTTTTAAATGATCAATTCACAGCAATTTGTTTCATTCCTGAGGAGTATATGTACTGTCCTTTCAAAAAAAAAAATTCCAATATAATGCGAAAGAACTTAGTAGGAGTTTAGCTCTGAGTATTGGTATAAAATAAAAAAAAGTAATATTTTATAATGTTCAATTTTGTTTTACATTTAAACATTTCTTTTAATTTTCTTTTTTTTCCGTTTTGTATTTTGTTTCTTTTCTTTGCTTTAATAAAAGTCAAAAGCTTTAAATTTGTCTTTTTTTGTTACAACTTTTAAATTGTGTTCTTTTTTTTCTTCTTCTTATCTTTTTGTAAAAATCAACTTCATCTGAAACATTTTAAAATTAAATTTTTTTTAGTATTTCTTAACATTATTGTGTTGTCAATATTTAAGAATAACTTCAAGTACTTATATAAATATATACAAATATCTTAGTGTTTGTATACAAATACGTACAGCTCAAAATGCACAAAAATCTCAGAGTTGTGCGTAATCAATTATTTTGTGTAATTAATTACATGTAAACTACACAATTACATGTAATTGTAATTCTTTTTTTTTCAATTACATTTACTTTTCAAGTAATTGTAATTGTAATTACGCAAGTCAATTATATTTGTAAGTAATTGTAATTCAAAAAACTCAATTAACAATTACATGTAATTGTAAATGGAAAAATTCCAATTATAATTACAAGTAATTGAAAAAATTTAATTGGCTTCATGAAGTAATGGTGGAAAATAAAGTAATCATTAGTTTTTGAAGTAATCATTAAAAAAAATTTATTTAATTACAATTACTTTTAATTATATTTACATTTTTATAACAATAAGTCAATATACATTTTAGTTACATAATTTGTTTTACTTATATTTGAATTGCTCATCCACCTCAATAACATCAGTCTTATTTATGATAATAAATATAATGCGTAATATGAGTTTTTTATAAATGGCAAAACAATTCAAACAATCTCTTTAATACCATTTTCTAAAATTTATCATTCATTGAGATACAAAATTACATTGATCTTATTTTTTAAAGTAAAATGAGGCGTAATATGTTAAAAAATTTCATTAAAAAAATAATATTTATAAAAAGAATCACAAACATTTCCATTTTTCATTCAGTATTTTTTTTAAAAATAATTTTTTTTTTCCCATTACAAGTAATTATTTTATGTAAATTACAATTATAATTACTTAAAAATGGTAATTGAATTTTTTCAATTACAATTACTTGTAATTTGCTACGTTTGTTTGTTAATTGTAATTGTAATTGTAATTGTAATTGTAATTGTAATTGTAATTGTAATTGTAATTGTAATTGTAATTGTAATTGTAATTGTAATTGTAATTGTAATTGTAATTGTAATTGTAATTGTAATTGTAATTGTAATTGTAATTGTAATTGTAATTGTAATTGTAATTGTAATTGTAATTGTAATTGTAATTGTAATTGTAATTGTAATTGTAATTGTAATTGTAATTGTAATTGTAATTGTAATTGTAATTGTAATTGTAATTGTAATTGTAATTGTAATTGTAATTGTAATTGTAATTGTAATTTAATTGACCGGAACAACTCTGAAAAATCTTCAAATACTTTATAATGCAATGAGAAATTGAGAAAAATGAAATGATAGAGAATGAAGACGTTTTCAAAAGAGCATTAACAATCACTATGGTTTTCAATTTCGGAAAAATTAAAAGGTAAAAAACATATTTTCTAGTAGAAAGTTGAAAAAATATAATGCAGAGTGTGTGTTGAAATTGTGCTTAAAAAAAGATTCACAAAGGGATGTATACGTTTTAACGAATAACCTATTAAAGCTTCATCTTGTTTAAATAATTACGATATGGTCTTAAATAAATTTAATTTATCTTGTAAATCGCAATTATACTTTATATTTCATTTTTATTAACAAGTAGAATTTGTTTCTGCTATTGTTATTACAAAAACAAAATATTAATTAAATTTTTTTAGTAAACATTAAAAATTTACTGCTTTGTAATGATATTTACCAGTAAAAATTTATTTTTACTGCCTTATGACTTTATATAATAGAAACAAAAAAAAATATATTTAAAAGTCAAAACGGTTGTATAATGAATTATTGTTGTAAACCGCAACATTACAAAAAAATTGTATTTAAATGTACGAAACATGTATGAACAGAATAAAAAGTTTGTATGCGGGTGTTTAATGGGGAAAAAACTTATGAGTAAGCATTTATTGCATATGAACTCAAACATATATACATATGCACATATAGAAATAATTAAAAAATAAAATTCAAATAACAAAACGAATATAAAAATTATTACATGGATATGTTTGTCTTTGTTTATCTATATTTACTTAATTTTACACTCTTGCTGACAAGTTAACGAACTGGATAAATTAAAAAGGAAATACCGGCTTTATGCTATTTTTAAATACTTTAATTTTAAATCACAGAATGCGGGAGTAAGGAATACAGTATGTTGTTTGTTCGAAAGCTACTGATTATAAATTATTAAAACTTAATTTCGGAGATGACTTTAAATTGTAGGTCCCGGTACTCATGGATAAACAACTAACACATACAACAATGCTGCGAGAAGCACCACAGGTAGTAATACCAATTATATAGGTATGTAGGTACCCATATTCCCATGTGTTCAATAATACTTACACAGTGCAACATGTTTGAGCTCAATAATTTGGGACTCAATTCTGAGAATTGCACAGAGTAGACCCAAAAATAAAAACTTTTACATCATTCGTTTTTTCAAGTTGTCTGCATTAGTAATTTAGTGGCTATACGAATTATTTTGCAGATTTTTATAATTTTGTCTATACTTATACAAGAAAAAAGTGCATTTAATGCCTTTGCAATCACAAAAACTCTCAGTTTTCCCCATTTTTCACAATTTTTGTTTAAGGAGTGGATTACAAATCCGAAAATATGCTGTTTTTTCTTATTATAAACTTATGTAAATCTATGGACCTTTACTGTAATTCGATAAAGCTAAAGCTCTACCCCTTTGGGTTTTTGAAATAGACTGCGCCTTAGAATGTATAAAATTAAGAAGTTTAGAGGTAATAGATGTAATAAGCGTTCAAGAATTTTTTCGTAGCCAAAAAGTCCTAGATCAAGTTTATAAATTTTTTGCGTTAGAGTTTTAGCTTAGAAGAGTTGCAGAATAAGGCCTCTGCTCTCCTAGATAACTTGACATTATTAATTGAAAACATACGTATATACACCCTCAGACAAAAGAAGAAACACACTCCCTCTGTAAACATTTCAACTTCAGATCTAGTTAACTTCGCCATAATCTGCAAAGATCAAATACTTTACCACAAGTTGAGGCTTAAGACTTTCTTAAGTAAATACTTAATGGAAAATACGTGCTAATGTGTCGTATCATAAACACCAATTTTAACATCTGAAACATATCTTCATTCATGCAATTATTTTCAAATAAATTTCCAATTATGTAGTCCCTTCTTTTCTTTCTTTCTTCTTCGATTTTATGGCCAGCAATAGTCCATTTTTATTAAGGGTTACTTTTACATCAATTATTATTTATTTACTTTTTTATATTTTAAAAAACGCTTTAATATTAATTTTATAAGTAATCCTTAGTTATTATTTGTTATTTTATGAGGGTTATGGAATATAAAAACAATTTTTTAAGGTGTTGTGAACATTAAAAAAAAGTGTTCGGATTTTTATCAAAAGAATGCTAATGGATAGCTTATCCCAGAGGATGTTTTTATATTTGAATTTAATGCCTTTTTTATTATTTTTTATTAAATTTTAATTTGCTTTCCATATTTATATATGTGTTTATATTTTTAAATGTAATTTAAATAAAAAAACTAATCGATGCAATTTACCAAAAAAAAAAAAAAATAATATTTGTTGGAAAAAGTGTGCACAATTTTTTAATTTTAAGCACATTGTTAAGCACTTTATAATAAAAATCGCATAATGGCATAATGCCATGCATTCTGTTTTACGTAGTGTCAAATAACTTTTGTAAGGTAACATTAATGTAATTCCTCTCATTTATTTAACGTTTTAACACACTTATTTTTCATTTGGTCACGTTTTTCGTTTATACTTTTAACAATTTCTAATCATTACAATAAATTCGGTTTTATGTAAATTCGATTGGTTTTAAATTTATTGTGGAAACATGCACTGAGTTTATAAAAATCACAAGTATATAAGCGAAATAAAAACCGCATTATGTTTGCTAATTTTATTTAATGGAACGTGTTATGTGCAACTTAAGTTAAAACGCTTGATTAGGGTAAGTTTGCCAAACAATATCGTGGTTTAATAGTTTTTTTACTTTAATTTCTAGTGTACGATTTACGTGTCTCGTTGCATATTTATTCTCCTAAATATTTCATGAAACCTTTTGAATTTTTGTCTAAACTTAAAAAATAAAATAAAAACAATATTTAGAAAGAAATGTAATAACTAAATCAAAGAAACACGTATCTTACAAGTACAGTCTACAAAAGGACACTCAGTTTTTGCTTTCTATTATGAAAACTTGTATGAAATTTTGTTTAGTATATTGATAGATGACACAAAGGGTATACTTCATACTGAAATGTATTGTATTAAGATTAAAAATTAAATATAAAAATATAGTCAAATTAAAATTTAATAAAAAACATTATATTCTATCAATAAGTTTTGCTGACATTATTATTGAATTAAATATAAACTTTTTATTAAGCTACAGGTCCATTAAAATAATAATTATTTCGATATTTCCCTACTTCTCTGCGTATCTTCATCAAAAAGAAGGAAATATGAGGAAATATAAAAAAACTTTATAAATAACAAAAATTTAAAAGAATTTTATAAAATATTATATCATAAAACTAAATGTTTAACATCACTACTTCTTTTCACACTTATATATTTTGGATTATAAAGATAGAGTTTTAATTTTGACTTGAAATAAAGTTCTTCAATTCTGTTTTTTTTTTTTTTGGAGAAACATATAAATGGCAGCTAACTCTTTTATATCGCATAAAGCTAAATTTTTCTGGAAATCAACAACGCTTTACACAATGGTTACCAGTAGTGCTTCCACAAGAAATACTATTCTGATATTAGGATCAATTAAATATTATAACAACCAAGTCTTAAATTTATTGGCGCAAAATCGAATAATATACTTGAATTAAATTTTTTTGAAGTGACCTTTTTTTAAAATTTGTACACATGGAATTTAAGCAGAATGTTGCCTTTAATATAATCAGAAAAAAAACAGGTTTTTACCATAGCCAACTGTATCAAATAGAAAAAAGAAACAATTTCTTTACGTATAACCTCATAAGAAGAGATTGATGGTTAACACAGTTTGCGCATAACAACTTTATCACAAACATTTTTCGCTTGAAAAAGCAAAACAAAAAAAAAAAAAAAAAGAAGAAACTCGCAGGTAAATTTTGTTGAAAATAAAAAAGCAAGAAAAAACCAATAACATCTGACATTCGTAATAAATAACTTGCAGTATACAAGAACATAAAAACGATGATAGAAAATTTTTTATAACTTCATATGTAATTTTATGTTAAAATTTAATGCTTTTATTTTGAAAGCAGTAAATTTTGAAATATAAAACTATTTTTTTATTATTTTGTTTTTATTTATAAACTTTTGCTTTAAGTTTAAGTATAAATACTATTAACCTTTATGATAAAAATCGTTAATTTTCCTTTAACCATACAACATCCGGCGGCGCCAATTAAAACTTTTTATTCAGCGCTTGATGCAGAGAGACTATAGAAACCGGAATATTATTCAATCATCTTAAACCCGAAAAATTTTTCCACATAATAGTGCCAGATATTATAATATTGGATCAATATCGGAAATCAGAGGTTTTATTCTGTAACTCTCCTATGCTAAAACTCTGTCGCTTAGAATTTATAAACTTGATTTAGGACTTTTTGGCTACGAATACAATTTATTAACGAGTATTGTTATTTAAAAGTTGCAACATCGTCTCTAAAATTTACTTGTATTGATTCTAAGGCCCAGCCTATTTTAAACACCCAAAATTTTAGCATTTTAGCTAAGGAGAATTACAGAATAGGTCGCCTGTAGGAATTACTATTATAGATACGCTTAAAATAACAACAATATGAAATGTATGCTTTTAGGGATATGCATGTCTCTATGGCCATTTTGTCTCTGTTTAATAGACTCTTCAGGAGACTTTTTCCCAAAGGTGGTATGTTAAAATAGTTATAGACTAAATGCAGATCATATCCCATTTAGTATATAAAAACCTAACAAAAGAATTTATAAAGCAATACATTTCTGTTTTTCAAAAAATTCAAATTCTATTTCTCTGTTCTACCATAGCAAGCCATCCAGCGGTTGGCATAATGTCTGTATCAAATGAATAGAAAAACAAAATTTTTTTTTAAAACGATATTGCAACAAATGCAAAAATTATATCGAATTGAAAATTAAAAATCTACCTCTGTAAGACTATATATTTGCAGCCGCAAAATTGTATGTTATATTGGACAAGAAAAAAAAAACAATTCGTTTACATATTTGTTCTACTACTTACTAAACTTTTTGTATATACATAAGTAACTGTGTATTGATATATTAAATTAAAGCTTAAGTAGATAGAAGATAATTGTTTGCAAACATAAACCATAAAATTAATCCCACAGGATTAATAATAAAATTGCGCACAACACATGTGTTCTTTACAGCGATTTATCGTTATCTGACTTGCGTGTATTGGGTGAAATGAAATATGAAACTGATTTGTTACAGATAATAATTTACTCTACATGGGCGAAAAAATTTATGGAGTCATATTTTTTTTTGCTTGAAGATAATGAAGCATTATTAAATACGCACCAAACAAAAAATTTTCATTTACTCGGAAGTAGGTTATAAGCGATAATTGACAGAAAACAGCTATAATTTAATCTAAAAAATTCCTTAAAATATGGTACAGTTTCTTAAGAAGTGTGTAACGAATATCAGATAAATACATACATACTTAGCTCTCCTTTACAACCCTGTGCTAGGATTATGACTTAGCTTCTCCCAGCACTCATGTGGTGTGTGTCAATTTTTATTCATGAGTACCGCGACCTACAGTTTGACAATCAATTACTCCCAGAGCTTTTGCCAGAAGACTGCTGAAAGGTAGTCACCGAAAGAACTAATTTTTTTTATATTTCTTTTTTTCAAGATGTCAGACCTGAGATTTAAACCCGGCGCTGTCGTCTTAGTAAGCCAACATACTAACCACTAGACCACGTCGGTTACAATACAAATGTCAAATAGTAACTAAAATTTAATTTTTCTTGGTTATTATACTGCCAATACACATCAGATCGAACTTGCTGCACAAAATAGTAGTTTATGGGAGAGGTAGGAAAAGATAAGCCGGTTTTTTGCCGTAAAATTCAACCGGCTTCAATCCCATTAGCTGAACAAAAACAAATCCATAAAGACCCACAACACCAAAAAATATCTTCATTACATTTAAATTAAATTTAAAATAAATTTTTTTATAAAATTTTTTTTTCGTACTTCGTGACAGTAAAGTGCTTCAAAGCAATTTTTATTTATTTATTATTCTTAGAATACCAGACATTACTCCATAAAATGATTAGCAACACAACATTTAATATAAAAGTATTGACATTTTATTGCTTTAACATGTTTTCACATCTCCTTCTATTGTTTTTTTTTCCTAATCACTTCAAGCAGTATTTCTGGTTTTGAAATAATTTATATACTTCGTTGTGTTTGAAATGTCTTGTGTTGTTATCATCTTTACTTTTCTCGAGTGGTCGTGATGGTGTACAAATAGGTTTAAAAGCAGAGAACTTTTTTTATGTAATATTTTGTTTTCTTTTTTAATAAAATTGTTTGGTTGGAATATATTATTTTTTTTATAAGCCAACATGAAAAAAACCTAATTTTCTGCTTTCAGTTTCCTTTTTTATTTTAATGCAAAGAGAAAATTTCAAGAATTAATTTTAGTGCAAACAGCAATTTTTAAGAATTAATTTCTTGATTTTTTATGTTCATATTTTGACAACGACAAAGGTTAAGTCGGTAATCTTACAAAAACAGTAACAGATTTCACATCAGTTGTTTTAAAGTGTTTTTAAAAAAATTTTAATAAATTGTTGTAACAAGATCTTCAAAACATAAATAGCAAAAACTTTTCTCTTTACGTTTTTTTACTATATACTTGATTTTAACTGTAAAACGGATAAAACAATATTATCTTTTGGTTTCCAGCAAAAAAAAAAAACCCTTTTATATTAGATTCAGAATTTTCAGCAGTGTCAGTTATTAACTGTCAGTTAATTTAGAAAATTAGGGATTTATTGCATTGAATTTAAAAAATTTTGTAAAATTTTACTGTCTTACAGCCCATGTTATTATTTAGTTGATCAAAAGTACATTGATATAACAAGGATTCATCACAAGAAGTACAAGAACAAACCAACTAAACTGCACCAAGGAAGATACAAATAAAAATAATATTATTTTTAACTTTTGCATCCATTACATTTTATAATTTGAGAAAAACTACATGGTTTAAAACACAAAACAAAAGTATTTGTCCTCAAAGCAACACAGCATTTCACAAGAACATTTAACTCAAGGAATAATTATATGAATTTAATTTTAATAAAATACCTTGCCAGGAAATTTAGTTTACTAGGAATGGTTGTGAAATGACAGCTGTATACGATTATATTAAAAAAATTTAGAAAAACCCTTTTGGCTTAATTATATTGTTCAAGCCCCAGCATTTTGAAAAAAACTGGCAAAAGCTTTGAGAGTAATTAAATGCCATGAACAAGCTTCTCAAGTCTTTCGTTCGGAGTCGATTTTAAACTGTAGCTCCAAGTACTCATGGATATAAATTGACACACACAACATGTGTGATGCGAGAAGATAGACCGTACCCCTAAAACAGGGTTGTAGTTTAAGAAATTTTATATTTATAAATCTGAATAACTTTAATAATCCAGCTTTTGTTTTACATTTTGAAGTTAGGAAAATTTAGAGCTTTACACTTATCAGATAACTATCGGTTTAGCAGTTGAATTTTAATGAAAAACGAATACGATAAACTATTAGTTTTAAAAGACCCTCAAGCGTATATAAATGAGAGTTCTTTCACTTACCAAAATCCTACGCTTTGTAAAAATTTATAGAAATAATATTTTGTTCGCATGTATTTAAAAAATGTTTTTTTTTAATATCTGAAATTAAGTATACTATATTACTTGACACTTAAAATCTTTTAAGTAGTAAATCCAATACACTATAAAGTTAATTTTAAATTTTATGCAGCATTAGCAGAATAAAACAACTAATCAACGGAGAGAAAAAATACTCTCCTGTCTAACCATTAACATATTGCTCTTAATTAAACAGTTTTTCAAAAATATTTCAAGGAAGCTTTTATATTGCTTTTCATTGACTAATTTGCTTTCGCTTCTATTTTCCTTTGGTTAATACTGAAATCAGTTTTTATTTAAAGCTAATTAACTTCTCAATTCCTAAACTTGCTTTTATGACAACAGCTAAAGTAACTTATGTGATCAAAAAAGTAGTGGGATTACGGATTTTATACAAAGCAATGCTGTATGAAAAAAGATTTAAAAGAACGTACTGATATGGTTTAATTTGGACAAGCTTTTATTTAAAACATCATTGAAAAAGAAATTGCTCTAAACTAGGAAAATAAATTTTTGTATTTGCTTTAAAACTTTATTCAATGAAAAAAAAAACATACACACAGATACTCATAAATTTTAACATTTTTAAAAATGTTTTAAATTTCTTCTGAATGCTTAATTTAACTTTCAACGGCGGAATAATTTTTTATTCAAATTTACTACAAAATTTAAATAGTAACCACAAAAAAGTGTAAGAACTTGTGGTTTTTAAGGTATCAGTTTATCACTTTAAACCACAATAACTGGCTGTTTATTAAAGAAAAGTTAAAAATGAAATAAGAAAAAAATTTGTATGTATCAAGAAAATTTATTTTTAATTAATTCTCTATACAATCAATGCTAATAAATAGATAAATATTCACTCAACTTAATCTAAAATTTTTACGACTTCTTAATGGGAAATGTGTTGGCTTAGTAGATGAGAGCTATGGATTCAAACAGCAGCTCAAATATTTTGAAAATGTTTCGATTGACGGCCACCTTAGTAGCCATGAAAAAGCTTCTCAACTATGCTGCCCAGGTTCGTCATTGAATTGTGGGTTCGTGTACTTGTGTATCAATATACACGTTATACATAACGTAAGTGCTATAAAAAGGCTTTAATTAAAGACAGTCGTTTTTCTAAATTGTGCTTGTTTCTCACACCAGTAATATTAAGTCCATGAAATTTCGATTTGCCACCACCTAATTGAAAAGGCTATTTTAATTATATAAAATTTTAGACAAACTGGAATATATCTAAAAATTTCATTTATTGACTTAATCCATTTTTCAATAGACACACAGATACTCGTATAACATCTGTATATTATGAAGATAAAACACCATGTTTTGACAAGGTAAACCAAAGCTAATCCCACAAGAGTTGGGTTGCAAGCAATGTGGTTTTTGTTTATGTTGAATTAAACAACATACGAAAAAAATTGTGCATTTTGTAATAATTTAATGTGTTTGTTTATATCATTACGTATATTTTATATAAAAGCATATTAATATTTTGCTTATCTGGGTTTGTTTTTAATTTTTTAATTCTGGTTTTTCGACCTTTACTAATTAATTAAGTGCAAGGTCTTATTAAATTTTATTCATTTACTTACTAAATTACAATACAATATTAAATTATATTCTATTTAAATTATATTCTAATTAAATTATATTTTAATTAATTATTACGAGCGAAGAGACTAAACCCTTAAGCCAAATGTAGTGTCTCTGGTGGGAATTGGACCCACAACCCTAGCTGTCTAGCAAAATACACACTAGATTACTAGAGCCTCTCTATTAAAATTTAATTTATGTATATTTTTAACTTCATTTTCGAATTTTAATTTACGCAAAAAGTCTCTTTTGGGTATTTACTTATCTTTGACTAAAAAATATGCGGTATCACTGTTTTAGTGTTGTCTAAAACATTATCAAAATATTTTTTTTTTTTTTTTTTAATTTTATTTGTGTTTTAATTTTTAAATTCTACAGAAATATTACTTCATTAATGTATAGGATATGTTGGAAATATCCCTACTGTTCAAAAATTGCACATCAAATTTCAATGTTATATTGCGCAAGTAGTGCGCATGTGTTTATTTTTGCTCTTTTCGTAAATATTGTGGATTTTGTTACAGTTCCACAAAATATAAAATAATGAAAGAAGATCAGTTACACACTGTCCAATAACAATATTGTTTAGTTTCTGTTCTATGGCTTTATATGAAAGTTTAACCTATAGCTCCAAAATGCTAATGAATTTTCATTTATTTAGTAAATCAAGTATTCACACAAGTGTTTCAATTTATAATTTATTGCCTTAAGTGAATACTTAAGTATTTGCGTTAACAAATGTAACAGCTTTTTGAGACTGAAGTGTTTATAATGGATTTAGCAAATATTACTATTTCTTAACATTAAAATATATTTTCGTTGTCATTTTGAATAGAATGTTTCCGTATTTCTTACATTATATTAGCTTATCCTGGATAATGTGTAAACTTGATTTTTGGTACACTTAAAAAAAAAATTAACAGTTTCAACATTGAAAAATTCTGAAAAACCCACACATGAGGAAAACAATTGTATTGTTAAAGCTCTAATGGCTGAGGCAATTTAATTCAGTAAATTTCTGCAATTATAATGAAAAACCTTTGTATTCAATCAATTTTGTTTCATAATTTGTGCCTTCTTTTTACAATATTTACATGACCTATATCCGACCTAGAATGAAATACAACTCCCATGTATAGGGCGGTACTGTAAAATCTATTTTGGGGCTCCCGGACCGCTTACAGGAAAGGTTAAGGTGCTTATCAGCGACGGTTGGGTATCCAACTCTATCGCTTCTTTGGAGGATCGGGGCAATGTGGTGGCCTCACAGTTCGTTTATCTATTATCGTATTATCTTCCCCTAAAAGTAATTCCTGTCAATTACGTATAAGCAAGTGTAAATAAAATGTCCACAAACACTACTCCCTCTTTTCTCCTTCCCATAGCATATTTTTCTAGACAAGCACAATGCACTGCATAAGTATGGGTCATCCCCTGAAAAACAATCAATGAAAAACAAAATAAAATAAAATACAAGCCGATAATAGTTTTTGTCAAATATTTGATCAAGAGTACGAAATACTTCTTTATTGAAAAGAAAAATGGGCAGCTTGTTAATCCTTATTTATATGCTCATGTTATGTTACAATTTTATTTATTTTTCTTTGGAAATTCAAATAAATCTTAAGCCTGATTAAAGATTAATATCGATTTCATTTAATAATTCCTACAAACTTGTTAATACTCGTAAGAAATATACCAGCTGTAGATTTCTTAAGTAATCAAAGTGTAAATTGCTTGTTTAATACTCTATTATTGCCTGCAAAGTAATTTTACCTCGATTTTAGTCAATAGTAATCAAAAAGCAATAAACACGATACTACTTTAGAGTAATTAATTAACAGTATTACTTAGAACACTATTGGCTTTCAGGAAAATGTGTTTATCTTTCATATTTTGTATGAATGTAGAGCAAGTAATTTATTAAGCATTTCCTATCGTGTGTGTTTTTCATATATAAAGATTATAAAATGTATGAGAGGAAATTTTTTTTAGAATATTCAATTAAAGAAGAATTCCCATTTGTCTGTTTTACCGATCAAAGAAAATTAGAAAGTAAAACACATAAACACTAGACATCATAACATAGGCAAAAAAATTTAGTTTTTTAATAAATTTATGTATTATTTTATTTATATTATAATAATTTTTTTAACATAGTTTTAGATTCAAGATAAATAATTTTATTTCCTTTTTAACCCTAACCGTACTGACAACATTTTTATAGGTGGACTACTGACAAGGGTACCCGGGTACCCGAAAGTATTTGATTTCTGTTGTAATTATTAATAATATTATTTCTTACGTATTTAAACTGAAATATGTGTTTATTTCAATAACCAATTAAAAAAATTCACTTATTTATACTTTTTTTCATACAAACTGTAAGAATAATTTTACGAATAGCCGGGTATACTTGCCAGGAGGGTAAGGACTATTTGACTTCAAGAGGCTATACAGTAAATCTAAATAAATCAGTAGGGTTACGAATCAAAACAACTTATAAGAAATGTTAAGCTAGAGAAACTTAAGGAACTTTAAGATTGTATTTTGCTTTATTTAATAAATATTTAACTTTAAAGAACGCTCGTCTACCCGTGTACCCGTCTCCGTAGGGTTAGGGTTAATAAGGTCAGCACCCAGGGGAGGACAACTACTTACGAAGAGTATGTGCTAGTTTAGGAACAATGTTTTTAGCAGTAAGATTAGCCTACATACCATTCATTAGACATTCAGCTGCAAAGGTATACAGGCACCATGTGATTTTTTTTATATTATAAGCCAATTGCTAAGTTAACGTTATATTGCAAAACACTTTTGCCCTTTTTGAGCGCGATCGAAAAGACCCAAAATAAACTTTGCAGCGAATTATATACCATCTTGGTCGGTTAAAAATCTTTAAAATATTAAAAAGTTAAATTGAGTAAAGTATTGCATAACACGTTTCAAATAACCTAAATACAGGAATGCTTCTGTTGACACTTTAGAAATGTGGTCTCACTGGAGAACAACAAAGTCGATTCCCACACCTAGAACATTAAAGGCGTTTGCTTTTGTAATATCATATTTTCATTATATTAGTAAATTATACAATATATCATATATTTTATCTAGGGCATAGCATCTTAGTCGATCTAAGAAAACTTTTAAAATTAATCAAAATATTTAAGTTAAAGTCTATGTAGTCTCTTTCTAAACTCTTTTCAAACCTTTAGCTTTAAAATTACATTTGTTTATTAATTTCTTGAAAAGCCTGGGAATTCAAGTTCGATTCTCAATAGGATTGGTGAACAAAAATCAAATATGAAATGAAGAAGTAATAAATAGATTTCAAAATATTTGCAAATAAAGCGACCAATTGTAATATGAGATTACAATCGCCGTATGAATGGCGTTTATTTTCTCGAAAGTTTCATGGGTATATGTGGAAATCTTTTGTAAAGTAGAACATGGCTCATGCATCAGTTTTATATTTGTTTGGGTTTCACGTTAGCCAATGCATTCACACTTTAGAAAAAAGTTTCTGCACACTACGACCTTTGGTCAAAACGCTTATTAAAAGCAGTACGACATGAAAATGAAGAAGTATGTCATTTATATGCTTTATTTCACTTTTATTATCCCAAATTATTATCTGTTTGGTGTGTTCTTTAAACGAATGTATTATCGCTTTTAAAAATTTCGGTGGACTTTTTGTAACTTAATAAATTTTTCTAAATCCAAAAATGAATTACAATTTTTGGAAATAATATGAGTAATAATCTATTAACCATTGTTCTTGTAATTCAAAATATTAAATCCGCTACCGCTTTTAAGGTAGAAAACAAAAATTTTGATTTTTATTTAACAAAACATACATTATATTGCTAAGATGTATATTTCTTCTCATTGTACTTTCATTGTAACATTTTTTGTCAAATCAATTTATTTCTTTTTGTATCTATAAATCGGGATACTCAATTATCTTATTTTTAATCTTGCTAAAATAAATGAAGACGAATAATTTCTCTTTTATCAGTTGGTAGAAAAATGAGAGATGCATTTAAGTATAGCATTTCCTTTTTTATTTAACTGCAATACTATCTTCGTAATCCATCAAATACATAAAAGCTAAATTAATTATACGAACTATTGAGCTCAATGGCATTAAGTGTTGTGAAAAATCTGCATAAAATATTCGCCCGCGAGAGTAAAACTAACAAATGAAATACGAAAAGTTCCTTTTTTATGAACATTTCCATTGAGACGTATGTGTAATTTTTTTTTTTTTTTGTTTTGCATTATTAAACACAACAATTTCAAGGGAATAACAAATATTACTCACGTATATTGATGTTTTGTTCATTGATATAAATATTTTATTTGAAGGTTACGAGAAATGCATTTTTAGTTTCCCTTTTTCTGATTGAATTGGATGAAAGGAAAACACTTGCTCTTTAGAATTTTATTATGTTTCCAACCAGAAGCAAAAAAAAAAAATAATTTAAAAAAGTTTGGAACCGAAACTTATACTTAATTTTCAAGCTTAAAGAGGGCTAAATATTTAAAATTAGTATCTTCTTAGACATCATATGTATTTAATAAATGTTAAATAAATTAAATTAAATAAATTAAATAAAAAATATTATACAAAGTAAGCAAACAGCGATGAAAACGAGTAGTTCCAACAACTGAAACTCAGAGAAATTCTTGTCCTGGAATTTTACAGAAAAAACCTGTTGTTTGCATACTTTTTTAAATAAAATTAAAATCATATCCGGAATTTCTTTTTAACAAATTTTAAATTTTAATTTAATATTTTTTAGAGTTATGCTATTTAATACAGAATGTATATAAAAACCTTACTACGAATTTTTCCTTTGTTTTCTAAACTTAAACTTTTAGTATTTAATTAAATTATTTAGCAAAATGTTAAAAGTTTATTAAACTTTACCAAAAATATTAACATGTTTTCCATTAAACTCAAATCAAAATTATAAACTTAAAATGTTCTTAAACTAAATGTTCAAAACAAAAGTGATGAAACAATTACCCAATTCACAAAATGTTATAGTTGTCGTAGATCGGTAGAAACTATGACAAACTACAACTATTGTACATAATGTTGTTGGTAATTTCCATGTCAAAAACTACTACAACATATACGACAATTTTTCCTATGTTTCCGAAATATCGTATCAATACACCAGAGTTGGAAAACTTTTTTTTTTATTTTTTGTATATTTATTTTATAACTATAATCTACAACGATTTAACTATAATCTACAACAATATAACATTTTGTGAATTGGGTAAATATTTATTGTAAAATTATTTTTATTAATCCGTGAACATATTTTGTTCTCAAATTAATTTCGCCTTCTGGAAAATAGCTTGTTGTTCAAAAAATACGCTGTAGCAGAAGAATATCAGCTGCAAATTTATTTAATTTTCATAGATGTCAGTCAGTCAGTTGATGTTAGACGAATAAGCAAAATTATATTTTAAATATACCGAAATTACATTACACATTAACACACAACTGTATATTATTTAAATTAATACAAAAATGTTTAAAATACAAGACGAACAGTAGATTTTTAACAGATTTCTGTAGCAATATTTTTTTCTTATTATATGAAATAAGATGACTTAAATCTAAGATGTAATTTTTTTATGTAAGACCAATACTCAAGGGTAGTGAGTGGTTAGTGTGTTGGCTTACTAAGACGATAGTTCAGGGTTCACACCCCAGCTCTGATATCTTAAAAAAAAGGTATATAAAAAAATATTTTTTTTTCAGCGACTACGTCTTAGCAGTCTTCTTGCAAAAGCTATGAAAATAACTGATTGCCATGAAACAGCTTCTCAAGTCTGTCGTTCAGAGTCGACTTTAAACTATAGGATATTCATGGATAAAAAGTGACACACACCCCATGAGTGCTGCAAGAGGCTAGGCCGTAATTCTGAAACGGGGTGTTAATGGCCAGTTATGTATGTATATATATATGAGTAGTTGAGTTTTTGCAAGATTGGTGTATGTTCTGGCTTAGGGTTCATATAAACTATTTCCAGATATTTCTTTGTGTCACTTTTGGGTGTCCCTGACCACTAGGGTAAAATGTTAGCCAACAAAGAGCCTTCCTAAATAAATTCATATAAACAGAGTATATACTATATACTAAACTTATTTAGCTATTGTACTAAACTTGGTCACAAATATATTTTTTCTTTTACATTGGCTCTTTTGCTTATTGGAGCAGATATTAAGCTTTCTTAGTCCTCTAATAATACAGCTGTAAAATATTTGCTAAGATACATTTTATCTGAATATAGAACACGAAGGGGAAAGTTTACACAAAAAGTTAGAAATAAAAGCAGAAGGCATGATAAAATATATTCCATTTTTGCAGCAACTATTTCGTATATTTTCTTTAATTTTCTCTTTGGATTTGTATCACTTTTAAAAATTTATAGAACAGTTAGTAACTACATTTAAGAAAGAATAAAGTATTATTAGGCAATAGAAGAAAAAGCAAATATGCCTCAAAGCGTCAATAACGCAGAGTGGCATAAAACTGTGTGGTATACCAATGAAAGATAAAACACAAGGTTTACTGGTTTTTATATAAACCATACTAATGGAAACGTATTACAATATTTCTAAAATATATAGCCAGTGATGCATGTACGAGTATGTGTATTGAAAACCTTAAGACGTAAAAAAATTTTTTTCTTATGAACAATGTATTTTTCTTAAATTAAATGTCCACATTCATGTCTTTCACAGCTTTCGTTTTAAGAAAAGAGAACCAAAGAAATCTCAATGTGAACGCTTTTGGCGCAATACCATTGACAAAAGACAGCAATTGTAAAAAATTAAAAAAAAATATTTTGTTTTTCGGTTTCTTCTTCATTGAAGTATTCGTTAACCGTAGTCACATTTTGCTATCTTTTCTATGCATACATCTTCTAGGATTTTGAAACCAAAAAGTATAAAAGAAAAACACTATTCAATAAACTGCAGGTATTAATTGAAAATGTTTTAATTCATAAATTCATTAAAGATATTTAACCTTAAATGTTTTACTAAAATTGAAATTTTGTAAAGCAAAAATTGTAGTAAAAAAGTTTTATAAAAAGTTTTATAAATAATAAAAAATTTCACCCAAAATATTTATTGCTTGCTCTTGTTTAAAACTAATACTCTTTCACATTATTATAGGTGGTCTTTTGCAATTTCTGTATGTAAAATGCATGATATATCATTATAATTTCAACTCACTGCACACCAGTTGGACTGTTAAAGATTGGATAAAAAGTGCAGGTCTTAAAAAGAAAAACTGAAAAACTAAAATACATGTAGACTCTGAGCCCCAAACGAAAGTTTAATTAGTTCTTGTCAAAAGCAACAAAAAAAATTATTTTGTTGAACTGTGCTATTTGTTGTGTATAAAGGTGATGCATGCTTTAAGGGATATATGTTGCATGTCAAATTTTTCGAATGGAAAATTAAATGTAGCTAAACTTTTTTCACAAAATTGAACTCAATACCAGGCTTTAAAAAAAAAACTTACATCTAACATTTCAAACAAATTTAAACAATTTGTCGCATATCAATGTTGACGGAAGAGATAACTATACGAAACGAACGAGTTTGTATAAAGTGGCTCTTTTTTTTCTTGTCAAACAACACCGTATGGAACAAAGCCTCATCAGTTTCATTTCTTAAACTTCTGTTGACATCCAACCCAAATTGGAATTGTTGTCTTTAATGTAATTTCATTTCCTAACATACACGTACACATATATATATACTCGTACAAGTATGTGAAGAAGTCAGTATAAATGAATGTACAAACCTTTAATAACTATTTTTACCTAAACTTTTAAAGAAAAAAATAAAAAAAGTTAAACAAAAGCCATTGAAAAATCTTTAATGAGTGCCCATGACAAAATATTACATACGGTAATAATTTCAGTATGCGATTTCCAAAAAAGTGTGAGTTAAATAGTTGATGTTTGGTCTTGAATATGCACAGGACACAAAGAACTCTGATGAGACTACCGTAGCTGGAGTCGAAAACAATTGTTCAGTTTGGCTAGTGTACTATTCCTTCACGTACATCATTTCTTCTTTAATTACCAAAAAATAACATTGCAGTTAACTTTGATCTAATTAAAGCGTTTTCTGATAAAAAATATAAATTTTCCAGGTCAATTGTAATTTATTGTGGCTAGATTTTAGCAGATTAAACGGAAAGTCGTTTTGAGGAACATATTTATAATTTGAACCTCAATTATATTAAATCCACAGAAAGCAGTTTTTGCTGTTCTTTCTGCATGGCCAAGAACTACACAAAAATTCCTTCCTATACTGGCAGACTTTCTCTGTATTGTGATTAAAATTATATTTAAAATATGAAGCATATCTTTTATGGCCAAACTTTTAAATGTTTTTACATATGTACATTTACGAGTTTGTTTGAATTTTTGGTAAACAGTGTTTAAAGTAGTGCTCCTTGTCGCGTTACTCGTCACTGTGTTAATTGTTCCAATCCTTCATGCTGACCCATTTTATCAAAATACGTTTTCGTTTTAATGATTTTTACGATTATTTTGAATTCTCTTTAAGTTCAAGTATTAAAAAGAATATATATATATTTTTTTCTAAACTCATAATTTTAAACATTAGCAGCCTTATTTATAATAAAAAGTTAGCAGCTTGTTGTACGCACTTGCTAAGTTTGTCATTCCCATACGTGGACACGTATGAGTTCTTACACGTTTAGGATTCTCTGACCAGATATCAAATAAAAGGTATTAAAAGTTTTAAAAATATCAGCCTATAGCGGATAATAAATTTACCAGTTTTTTTAACTTATATGCTAACGAGTTGCTAACTATTCATTATAAATACAGCCATACAATTTTAAGTAATTTCTATATTTAAATTTAATTATATCTTCTTACCATAAGGTCGTAAAATTTTTTCTTTTTTTTAATAAAAAAAAATAAAACATAATTATTTAAGAAAATATAAAATCATTTCATATAAAATATGATATAAAATAATGAAAAAATTTAAAAAAAATTAAAATGTGAACTCCTAGCATTGTGGAGCAAACTGAACATGAGAGCTAAAGAGTAACGATATGGCCACAAATATACATTTACATACAATGAATAAATAACAATAAAATATCTGCTATCCTCGCAATAAAACCTAAATTTATTAGTTTTAAATGCAATATTAAATGACAGACAAATGGGAAATATTTAAGATATGGGATATTCCAAGTCAAATCAACCATTGGTTTTAACCTACCCACTCCGAATTTCATGATCTTTTGTAGAAATATAGTATATCATAAAACTAAATTAAATACAAAGTCTGGAAGCACTGATACATATGGGTTCGGAAATATGAGGTCTTGAAAATCGGAAAACAGTACAAAAATGCACAAGGTTATACATACTTAATTGTAATTTTCTGGAAAAGTATTATAGCTACGCGTCTCCTAAAAGTCGCATTTGGAAGGGTATTAAATTACCTTTGATTAAATATGCAACATGATTTTTTCTTTGAAAAAGTCAAAGGTCAATTTTCTTTATCTATAAGTCGGAAGCCTATATCTCCGAAAGCGACCTTTTTAAAAATTTGAAAAAAAATTATGCCAAAGATAGTTTCGTTCTCTACAGTTGTGAAAAATTTCAGAGTGGAGGTATTTTTAGGTCAAGAAATAAGAATCAAATCGCAAAAGAATGAGATTAAAACTAGAATAATAGTGGTGGAATGGTAGACGATTTTTCGATTTCGATTAGCTGGAACCGCTTATTTTGTAAGTTTCTACAAAAAAAAAAAAATGAAACAAAAACGGGGGATGTGGGATGGGGGCAAATGGCTCTTTATCGGGGTCAAAGGTTGGGTTGAAGAAGTAAAAGTCCACAAAAAACTCCACAACTGCCCTGGAGTAGCCCCTAGAGGGATAAAATGTAAGACCGAGCCTCACTAATATTTTGCCTCCAACATTTTTTCCGAACATACCTAACCTCTATCCCCATTTTGGCTCTACCACAAGTTGCTAGCAAAATTTTTTCTTACAGAAAATTTTAACACAACACACATATTTACGGAGCGGATACTCTTATTATTAGCCAAGTCGTTTGATTTTGCTTTACAAAACATACGAAAAGCATGTAAACAATACTTAGTGGTCTGGACGGACCAAGAGGTTAATTTAATATGCCATCACATAAAACTTGAATTTCACCCCCTAAAAATGGTCAAATCGATTCCAAATAAGCTTAATTCGATTCAGCACATTCCATTTCACGTCCCTCCTTTTTTGATTTTTTGCTACATATGAAAGATATTGCACTCCAAATGAAATTTGGTCTGGCCAGACCAAGCTGGCAATACTAGGGATAACAAATATGACCTCATACTGAAATATCTAGATTTGGCAATTTTATTATAGATATTATTAGAAACCATAATTTAAGCAGCATTAATACCGCTGAAAACAATTTGATAATGGCTCCTTATTATGTTTCCGAAGAGTACATATCGAGAACATTTCAAAACGGATACGTCCCCTCGGAGGCTTTTATTTTCCTTGATACAAATGTTTTTATCCAAAATGAGAATGGGATTCCTATAAATTACCATATCTACAGATGAGCTAATAAAATGACAATAAGCTGTAAGACACACCCGTAAACTCTCGTTTTGATACAAGCATCTATTATCGTGATATAAATATAAACACTAATAAAAACTGTAGAAAACATTGGTGGCTCACTCAACAACTTTTGCTAGATTTTAACCCTTGACCCTGATTGTGTTATCCTTGCTCATATAGAAGTAAGTTTTTTTCACAATAATTTTTACTTACGCACATTTTGTACTTATGTATGCATACACTCAGATATATATCAGAAAACAGAAACCAATATTAGGCATTATTAATTATACTTGAGAGCTCGTGAAATGGGACATTGTATATAAAATAAGATATGTCTATACTTTTGTTTATTTAAAGTTGTAAGTAATTTTAAGATTTATTAAATAAACATTGAAAAAAATATGACCTCATATGCTTACTAACAATTCGCTATTATACTTAAGAAGCCCTTTATCTATAAAATGAAGTCAGTAAATAGTATCATTTTTTAAATGAAGACAACAAACATTGCATCTTAATTTTTCAAACACTTCATTATAAAGCATAAGATGCAACCATAAAATCAACAACCCCTTAAAGCATCATTATATTCTTTTGACTTCATTTCACATTTTTATTTTTAAATTCATTGACTCTAACGAAGTAGATCAGTGCAAAGTGAAATAGTTTCTTGTTGCAATAATTTTATGAGGGTTGCTCTAAGCAGACGTGGTATCCTAACACGCAAACAAATATGCATTCATTGCTTTAGCAACAATGCAGTAGTAAAAATTATTTTGCAACACTAATCATACCATCAGTATACGAATGTCAACAAAGTACTTAAGGCCATCTTTATGACAACAAAAATAGAAATAAAAGTTTATCCACCATCTAGATAACACGCAGTAATAGCCAACATAAAGCTGCATTGTGCTAAAGAAGGCCGATCCCAACAAAAACCAAAGTTGGAAAGGTTAGATGTATATATAATAAATAGAAAAAGGCGACTACAAAGAAGAGACGGAAAATATTCAAGATTTAACACAACAAGATAAATGAAAACAAAATAAGGAAAAAGGAAAAAGCGAAAACCTATATTAAAACGTCAACAGCTTAGTATGGTAGTCAAGGTAAAGCAATGAATAGAAAAGAATATATTGGTTAATAAAGTCAACATAATTGTGGGAAATCTTTATAGTATAAAACGTACCTTGACAAAAGTTAAAAAAGGAAGAAAAAGGAAAAAATATTATTTTTTCTACAAGTTTGACATCGCTTTTATATGAATTTTATTAACCCACTTATCGTTAAAATCAAAAAAGCAATGACACTTTTGCAAAAACATTATTTTAGCATTATTTGCAAGCACGCTAGTTATAAAGTAAAGCAAAATCTAGAGAAAGCATTGTAGGTGAGGTACAGTATTCAATTGGATACAGAAGAAAATATTCCAATTAAGGGTTTAATACAAATTACGTTTTTAGAATGTTTTTTCTCATCTTATCCGTGAGGGACATAAAACACATCTTATTAATTTTCCGAGTTTTTAGTTCAGTGGCCTATCATGTCCTGTAGTTTCTCTGGAAGCGATTAAATTGGAATATAATTTTATATGGATCTTAGCATAAATTGTACCTAAAAATATAATTACATACTTACATAATTGGCCTTTACAACCCTGTGTCAGAATTACGGCCTTGCTTCTCACAGCACTCATGTTGCGGTATCAAAACGTTTTTTTCTCAAATACAGTAAACATTTTTTACTATTGTGATTTCAATAAATAGTTTAAATGTTTATTACTTTTCTTAACTAATACTTTTTCACTTTATTTATCTTAATAGCCATGATTTTTGTAACCTCCATGACCACCATGACTGCCATAGCCACCATTTCCGCCATCATTACCTCCATAGCAGCCATGGCTTCCCTGAGATTCTCCAAAACCACTTTGATGACCACCACCGTGGCCTTCTTGTCTTCCAAAGCTACCTTGATGACCTCCTAAACCACCTTGATGGCCGCCATGAGAATCTCCATAGCCACCTTGATGGTTGCCATGACCATCACTCAAGTTATTTTCATATCCTCCACCATAGCCACCACCATAGCTTCTGGGAGAAGCTTGGGTTAAAGCCAAAAAAGCAATAAATATGATCTACAAAATAGAACTACAATATATTAAGAAAGTTAAAAAAGATATTTTTAATTAAATTACCAAAAAATTTTACATTTTTTTCTTCTTGGATTAAAAACTTGTTATTCACGAAATAGATTAATTTGCACTGGTTTAATTTCAATTTTATTCCTGTTATTTATAGCAAAAAAAATTAATTTAATTTAAGATTTTTATGCATAAACAATGGTTTCTTATCAGTAACACTTTTGATTCAAAAATAATTATGGCTAAACAGACTCCAAGCATGAATACAGATAATTAACGTATTTATTTTCAATAAAAATTAAAAAGAAAAGATTGTTTACAAGACGTAAGTTCAATAAGACACAATGAATTTGTGTCTGTCCATACTCCATAGTATAGTGACTCAGACCAGGGACACCGGTGAGAATCGAAGTCACAATCACTAGCAGTCTAGCGCACTATCCACAACAGCACATTGGCACCCAATTATTGTAGTAATAAAATTTTTTTTTTTACACGCACATAATTAATTTGTTCAATTAATTTTTTATTTAAAAAAATATGTTTTTTATCGAAACTTATTAAAGGAAATGTTTGAGCGTTTGCATCAGTTTTGTGAATTTTTATCAATGTCACTTACAATATGTTTTTTAAGAATTTGTGTGTATTAATTATAAATTGTTTGAAAGCAAAAATACAGAAAAAAACCTCGAGGCAAATTGCGGTATTCGATATTGAACGAAATTTATATGAAAATTGTTTTTAAATTGTATGAAATTTCGCTCGAATGCCGTAATTTGCTCCTGGACTTTATTAAAAATAAAAATCATATGTAAAAAAAAAAAATAATTAAAAACACAAATAAGTAACAAAATTAAATTAATCGTAAAATTTTTATATTTTGTACATGTATGGGTATAATCAAATAAGCTGAATAAATTTGTGTGTTATGTACAAATTTATAGAAAGAATTAATAATATATTTATAGAGTTATAGAGTTGAGTATGTGAGATTCGAGAAATGATAAGGCAATTTTATATATGTAACTTACATTAAATATTTATTTTTTAAAATATGAGAGTTCGGGATTATATATTTTGTATACCGTTTTCAATATTACTTATATATAAAGAACACCCCAATAAAAAATTGAGCTTCAGACGAAGCAAGTTTGTAAGGGAGAAATGTAAAAGTTTCGCTTACCATATCGCTTACGGAAGGCATGAATTTAATATGGCGAGTTCCCACTTTGAAGCATTACATTTTTGACACAAAAAGCGCTTTATTCAAAGCATACAAAAAGTGGTAAGTGTAACATTTGCGAGAAGCGCTTTTTGATGTGCTTTGTAAGAACTACTGTTTTAATACATATTAGAAAGCGGTTCTTTAAGAGAGTTTGATATGTATTTTAGTAAAGTGTTGCAATAAACGCACAATTCAGTACTTAAGTAATGCGCAACTATCAAAGCTACTTGAAGTGCTTTCATAGAAGAATTTTCTTCAGTGCATACCGAGCACTTTATGTCCTTGCCTTAATTTTATTTAAAAAAGAAGCATTTTTCATTTAATTTTGTTTTAAAATGATTTAATATTAAAAATTAACATTTATACATAAAATAATATAACATTTATAAAAAATACTGTATGTTTATTAAAAGCTTATTTGACAAATATTGTATAAAAATTTATCAAATAAACTCTTAGTAAACATATAATATGTTTTTTTTTTATAAATAAGAATATAAAAAGTTTTAAAATAAAACTAAGACAACATAAAAATATATATTTCAAGTGGTAAAGTAAATATATACTACATATATAATAAAAATAACTAAAAAAATAAGAATGAATAGATAATATATGAATTATTAAAATATATTATTACTAATAAAAATTTAATTGATGTTTAGAGTTTCCGTACTCGATATTTTACTTTCCATGGAAGCATTTTTGTAAACCCGGTTCTTTGTAAGTCTTAATATTTTTCTAAGATTATTCAAAAATTCATTTCTTGTCAAATTTGATCCAAAATTCGTTCGTGTAAATTTTGTTTTACACTAGTTTACAAAATGAAATTTTTTTCATGTACATTTGATGATATTTCATATTTCAAAATATATTGATGAAAATATGACACATTTTCAAAAAAATCATATTTTACAGTGCTTCTGTGCCGATGGAAAAGTACAAATCGTCGAAAAAACATCTGGTTTCTTTTCATGTACGTGAAGATGATACTTCTACGCAAGAACTAACACCAACCAGAAGGAAATCGACCGAAAAATGACAAAGGTATAAGCTATTGAGTGGAACAATCAAATCCCATATTTTTCGAATATTTTATTTTTTTTACAATTTATTGGGTTTAAACGATTTTAATACATACGTCAATCATACGCCACAATGGCCAAATACATTCAATATGAGTATCACAACTGGAAAATATTTTGGATTGTTTCACTCAATAGCTTATACCTTTGTCATTTTTCGGTCGATTTTCTTCTGGTCCATGTTAGCTCTTGCGTAGAAGTATCATCTTGACGTACATGAAGAGAAACCAGATGTTTTTTTGACGACTTGTACTTTTCCATCGGCACAGAAGCACTGTAAAATATGATTTTTTTGAAAATGTGTCATATTTTCATCAATATATTTTGAACCACTTTACAGATCAAAAATCCAGTTATACATGTTTGTTTGTCATCTGAATACCTTCCATATGGTACCAAGAACGACCCAATAGGACATATCTATCTCGAGATATAATTTGTCAAGTGAAAAAAGGTCGAAAAAATGAGAAATGGACCATATCTCAAAAACTGTTCCATAAAAAAAATTTTAACCTTGATTTTTGAATTCAGCGGAAGAAAATACATAAGAAAAATCACATCTCATCAAATGTACATTTTTAGTGTAAACCAGTGTTATTAATTAAATTAGACTTAAAATTGAAGTCACAAAACTTACTGAATAATAGGTCTATACATTTTGGGTAATCCAAAAGTCTCTTCTTACCCTGTTTTCCGTCTACATTAAATAGCATATTGGTAGTAAAAATATTTTTAAAATTTTTGCTTAAGCCTCCAGGGTTAATTAAACTTCGAATTGTCTGCACCATATTGTCTCTTGTTTGTTCCGATATCTCATCTTCGAATTCTTTTAGATCTTGTGCGGTTGAAATTGGGAAACTGTCAGCATATTTTGTTGATGTTTGTCCCACCGTGACAAGGGATTTTGTCATTACTTTTATTTCTGATAGCAAAGACACTATAATTTTATTTTTGTAGCGGTAGTGTTATGCTGTGGCACTACTAAAATAAACACAGTATAATGACTTCTCCAGCTTCTTGGCAGCACTGGCATGCTGGCGGTTGCCGGGCTTAAGCTCGCCGGATGGGGTGGTTCTTCGCCAATCAGCCGGAAGTTTGCAGAATATGTCACTACAAAAAAAATCCATGCCAGTTAACTAAAATGAAACAATCCACCAATATACTTTAATAAAAAAATTGAGGCCCAAGGTATTCGTCGTTTCTGGTAGCACACTACACCCTTTGAATTCTTCGGCCGATGGTATGCCGGACTATTCCCTCCCTCCGAGACTCTAGGTCTCTCCTTGACATCACTAAAAGGATTTGAGGATGTCCCAAACATGACCTGCAGAACCGTTGACTACCTTACTTACCGCTATTTATAACTTTTTAGTAAGCAATCATATTAAATGATAAACAATTCATTTTCATTTTTCCGTATACAAATTAATACACATTATGATTTATTTAAAAAAGGAATTCTAATTTTGAAATTTTACAAAAAACCAAAAAAAAGGAATAAATGTTCACAAAAGTATCAAATAAGTTTAATCAAACAAACAAAATTATCCCTTAACTTTCAATAACAAAAATAATATAAACAAAAGGAAACGTAAATTGAGTTTACAATTAAAAAAATAAAAAATGAAATTTGTAATTTTTCCTTCAACCAAAAAAAATTACCTTCCTTAAATATATATAAATATGTAAATATATACCTTATTTAGAAACAACAAAAAATTTCGTATATATATTTCTATTTAGAAAGTTGATAAGGTGTACATTTCCTAAAACGGAGATGCTCACGCGCGTTTACTTTTATCGCCTACCCGAGGGTTTGAGCTCAGACCTACGGTTATACGTATATACCTATATGGCTCCGACTGGGCGCACTACTATATATTCCGCAATATAAGTTCGTTTTAGAAAATGTTTACCTATTTTCCTCAATAAGATATCTTACTCAATTTGGTATATATCTGTATATATATATATTTCAAAAAGGAGATTAACAGCAAAGCGGATTTAATAAGAAAATAATATTGAAGGTAACCGATACAATCAAAAAAATTAAAACAAAAATCTGTATAATTATTCAATATATTTAAAAGATTTTTATAATGAAATTTTGAATTAAATAAGTATTTTGTTTCATTAAGCTTATCTTTCTTCCATCCCGTGCTGGCTGTTCCTGAACTCCACTGTGGCTTAGGCTGAGGTATCCTGGCTGGTGATGGATGTTGATATTTCCACGAATGCTTGTTTAACCGTGACACTAGGCGATGGTGTTTACGTACGTGGCGATATTTTGTGGTGGTATTATAAAAATTGTTCTTTTATTTATTTTCTGTGTAAATTAGTTTTAGGATTCTATAGTTTATTTATATTATCTTTTTATATGGTGTTCAAGTTAGTTAATTTTTTGTATATTATAGTTTTAGTTTCCTTTTTTTTCTTTAGCAGATCATATTTGAGCATATATGTATTTGCCTTTTATGGTGGTAACTTATATATAAAAACTCAAAAGTTCAGTTTATATATTTTTGTTAACAAAAACTTTTGTTATTTTTGTTCATATTTTTAATATTTTATTTGTTCATATTTCACTTGAAATAAATTATTTTTAACATATAAACGAGTTTTTTTTTTGGTGTTTTATTAAAAAAATTTAATTTTTGAAATTTGCACTTTTTCTTTACTTTTCTGTTTAAAAAAATTAAATTGAAAAAAAAAAAAAATTAACCACCACCGCGCGCACGTTTAACCACGTTCAAAACTCGATCAAGACTTTTCTGGCTCTTCCCTATCTAAATATCTATTTTCCCTCCAAAAAAAAAAAATATAAAAAACCGCTGTCCTTCTATTTTCCATTTGTTTTCTTTTTTTCTTTTTGCCTGCTGGCCTTGAACTTTTCAGTATGTTCAACTGACCGCTATTTTTCTTTTTTCATATTATTATTGTTTTGTTGGTATCTCTTTAATCACACAGCTGTGTTCGCACCGTTGCCAACTTTACATTGTCTTAACCCCCCAAACGTACCCATGACATTTTGCTCAATAATTGTTTCTGTAAGTGTAATTAAAAATTAATACTGTGCATTATAATATATAAATTATTTTTTTATAAAAAAATACTTACATAATATGTATGTATGTACAAATATTTTAGATAATGCGCAATTAGGCAACACGTGTGGTACAATATAGTTATATATGTATGTAAATAACTAATTAAAGCACACAAACTTTTTTATAAAGTTTCCAACGATTGCGTTGCTCACAACAGCCAATTTGGTACTAGATTTTTCGTTCGGGTTATTACATCACCAAATGCAACATTATTAATCGCGTAACATCGTCAGGACTCGTGTCAATAATTTTTTGCACATTGACTAAGTTGTTGTTGCAGTTATTCTTTTATATCCTCGCTTACAATACTGCTTCCAATTTCTGGGGGCCATGCTAAGAAAAAAAACTTTTTATTAGAAACATAAGCATTTGTCTTTTTTTTATTCTGCGAAGTCAGAAGTTAAATAATTTTTATTGACTGTTAACTAAAAATTTAAAATAAAATTCGTTTAAATAACTACTTAATAAAATTTTACTCTGGTAGCAGTTTTGGTATTTTAACGTGGGTTAGATGCATGTCGATTGAACGTAATGACATAATTACATAACAAATCAAATTTTTTATAAAAGTTACCATAGCTTTTAACTTTATAATGCTTTGAATAGAACTATTAATAATTAATTAATACGGAACTTCATAGTAACAGTAAAACGTAAACCTTTAAAAAAACTTAATACGTTCAATTAGAAACTGACTAATTTATTTTATTTACGTAAGTAAAAACGAAAAAATATAAAGAAGCAGATGAGGCATGAGAGAAATCCATTGCTTAGAAATTTGTTGCCACCTTAATACTAGTTTAAAGTAGGAGCTCTTGAGAATTTAGAAGAGATGTAGGCTATAGACATACTATTCCCTTGAAAATAGTCGTTAACATATCGATACCGAAGCAGTACGTTCTAATAAAAATCCAAACCCAGAAAAATAGCTCAACAACGTGAAATTGCAAATTTCAAGAAACTCACATCAATTAACACAACTGACGTTTGACGATCATAAACAGTGAAGGTACTGACATATATAGGAAAGCAGTGGAGGCCTTAAGCATGATCTATGATTGGAATATTTTGCTATTAGTTGACAATTTGGTGGTCTATATTTAGAAACAATAGATTAATCTCTGCTTCTATAGAAGCTCATAATACAAACTGCTTTCCATCTATCGATGAAAATTCCCTCAATAAATAAAAAAATAGCTCTAGGAACATACGTATGAATTCTTAACATTGTTGTTTTATAATTACTTAGTTATTAAATTATTAAGTTTCTTAATGTCACTAAACTTGTAAAATTTAAATATATATTAATAATTCTATTATTAAAATATGTTACAAATGTCAGTTTGTATGGTAAAAACAACTCAATACAATGTAGATGTCTATTTGCAGATAATAAATTTAAATTTATACATAAATTTCAATTACATTCTACCGCAGATATGTGGTCAGATATCAGTTTTTAATAAAAATATTGGTTTATTTTACACACAAGTAATTATATCATCCTTAAATAAATATTCACAATAAAAACAAAAAAAAAGGTATAAATAAATAAGTAAACAAATAAAACATCAGTGATTTATGTCAGTTTATTAATATATTTTATGTGTGTGTGTGTTTTTCTTTAAATTAAATAAAACATAAACTGATACTATAGTATAAAGCATGCTATTGCATTTAAATTAAAAAATATCGGCAATAATTACAAAAAACACCGATTATTATTACCCCTTTTTACAAACATATGACATGTCAGTAGCAAACCTCAAGAAACTCTTTAGATTATATGGATACCCTTTGTCTTATGCATGGGTCTGGACAGATCTACTTCAATTTGAAATTTTTATTGAAAATTTGACAAAATGTTTTAATGATTAAAACGCTTTGGTGTTCTGTTATAAATTTGCCACGTCTATAATCAAGACTAATGTTTACCATAATGGTGGCACAAAAAAAAAAAAAAAAAAAAAACTATTCACAAAAGCTTATATAAGTTTTGACTTAAATTTTTTTAACAATGTTTTCTTCACATCTGCTAAGAAAAACAGACCGAAGCATTGACACTTCTTTATATCGGATTAAAAGTTTTCCTACTTTTTTTTAGAAAAAACAAAGAAATATTTTTTCAAGATGTGTTCACTATCTTATTTTTTATGTTTTGTGCTTCCAAATAGTCCCAAATAAACCCCAAAGTCTTTTAGTACTTTCTTATAAGTACATTAGATATGCATTAAGTTTTATAATAAAGTTTTCAAATTAAAAAAAAAATTAAATTAAAGGAAATTGATTAATTTTAATATATTTACGTAAAAACAGTTTAATTTAAGATTTATAATGAGTTTAATATTTAAATCAAGTTGTTTTAAATAACCTGCACCAACTGTGTAATATTTTTGATATATTTGGGCTGCAGTATTTTAAAATTAGTATTATAACAATATTTTTAAGAAAATTAACCCTCCGATTGGTCAGTGTATACTTTCAAAAAAGTGTAAAACGAAATTGTTGAATAGCCATATATTTCGTGACTTTTCTTATTGAAGTGTAAGTAGTTGTTTAACAACAATTGTGATTTGTTTTGTATTTTCGAATTGTTTCTTTTTTATTTTTCAGAGTTTTAGTCCACTGTTCAGCAGTAGGAGACTGGTATTGGTTTTCATATGAATAATAAAAAATTGTACTAATTTTTTGAGTAAAGTATTTAAAATAGTAGCATAGTGTGTATTCGGATAAGTAGAGTTTTATAAGATGTATTGGGTCCATTTAAGTCTACAATGTGTTTAACAGACCAACTGCTTCCTTTAAGACCACAAGCAGGTCTAAAACTTTAGTCCACAGAAGCCTGTTATCAAATCTTTTACGATTTTCTGATCTGTCCGCTATACCTAAGAACATTAGATTTACGCCCATATTGCTTATAGATCACGTCTCTGAGACCCTTTTCAAACATACTCCTTTATTTTACCGTTCAATGACTAAGCAATTACCGCTCATCGGAGGATTAATTTCAAAAGTAAATGTTTATAACAACTTCAGTATTATATTGTTTGTGAAAACCTAAATTGCTTAACAAAACCGTATGAAATTTAAATTTCATACGATAAGTATAATAAAGATCCATTAAAATATTCGAATTTAGTTCGAAAATGTAGAATAATTATAAATTTGCTGGCCACAGCACATAACCCATTACTGATTAAAAATTGGTAATAAAGGGTAAATTGAAAAATAAATATGTAATTCCGGTTACTTAGAATATGGTAACACTTACATTGAAAAATATGTTGAATTTGAATAAATTTCAACAAATAGTTGAATAGTTGAATTTGAAAGAATTTTCAGTTCAGTACTGGTGAGAATAACATTCAAATATAATTCACATAATCTATTTCCAATAGATTGTGCTTTAAATAGAAGTATTAAAATATGAATATGTATAACACAAAGAACTCTGATGAGACCTTTCGCAGCTGGGTCGAAAACTAGTTCAGTTCTGCTAGTGTTTGTACATATTCCTTAACGGATGTTAATTCTCATAAGAATACCAGTATTAGGATCTTAGGCTATTAAATTTCATACGATAAGTATAATAAAGATCCATTAAAATATTCGAATTTAGTTCGAAAATGTAGAATAATTATTGCTTAACAAAAACAATAATTCTTTATTTTACTTTTAAAAGTGATTTACTTTTCTAAACTGAGATCATAATGCCTAATAACATTATTAAAATAATTTTAAACGAAGTTTTAGTTAAACTTAATAAACTACTTTAAAACATTTTAAAACATAATCTGAAATCAGTAACATTAATACCTTTTGATACCCATGTCATTTAATAGTATTATATTTTAATGAAAGCTTAATCCATATGCACAATCCATAAATAAAAGTAAAGCTCTCTACTTAACTTATTAAAACCATTTTGGTTTCGCACATTCTTACACTATTCATGGGCATAGAACTGAAATGAGGATATACCACCAATGCAACGCACAAGTATTACAATCATATTGCTATGCAAAAACATAGATAAAAGTATTATTGTATGTGTCAGATTTATTATTAGTATATATGTACGTATGCAAATAAATACATACAAATCTCCATTTACTATATTCAACTATTTTGTTAAATCTCAATTTAAGTTTATAATTCCCTTTATTTTTGCTTAAATATAGCTTAAATTTTGTATAAATGAGTTGCAGTATATATTTATAGGAAAGTTATCATCAATTTTACTTAAATATTTGAATGTATTTATCTTTTTATCTTTCTTTAATTTGTTGATTGTAACATAAATATAAATATATTCTCAAGCGGCTGTAAAGCGTATTCAATCACATTCTACCCCCTACATTACACGTTCTACTCATGCCACTTAAAGCTGGTAATAAAATTTTATATATTAAACCAAAATATATGTATTTATTGAAACACTACACTAACCACTAAAATATCCATTATACAGAAGTATGTACTTGTACGTCTGAAGGCCCAACTGTAATGTACTATAATGTGAAGTTAACTAATGTCAAAAATCAACGGAGCGTCTGCCAAAAGCCTAAGGAAGCTCTTGAGTGGCTATAATGTACTTTTTGGACTGAAATGCAAACTGTTCTTAGTTGCAAACATTAGTAATTATGTATGTTATTTAATATCTACAATGTTTAAATATTTTACCGAGAACTAGTTAATTATATATGTTTTTTTTATTAAACAAGCAAAAAAATAAATCATATATAAAAAATAGTACTAAAAAACAAAACCGTGCGTTTCTTCAATTTTTTTTATTAGTGTGCTACAAAATAAACAGAAATTAATGAGATTCATGTTTTCCAACAGTGACATCTAGGTTTTTTTTATATTTTCAATTAAATTTTCTATAAAATTGTCCTTGGCGTTAACTGCACACTGCAGTCCTTTGTTTATTATTGTTTACAAAAACACAAAAGCAATTGTTTACGTTTATTATTGTCTTAAAACAATCCTTTTTTATATTTTTAAATTCTTTATTTTCGACTTTGTTGTAAACCAAACTTTGTATGTCCATTTAATTTTAAATCGAAAAACAAAAACACTTTCTGCTTTGGTTTTTTTTTTTTTTTTTTTTTAACTTTTCTTACTTTTAACCCTTCGTCTTACGCATAGGTCTGGCCAGACCTTTTTCATTTTAAAATGATGTTTTAACATATTTAAAAGTTAGTTAGAAACTTGAAATTTCAGGTACCCTTCTAAAATTTTGTTGGCTTTAATAGCAAAAAACAAGAAAGCCTTAAAAAGGTACACAAGGACATTTTTTTTAAATATTTAACTGCTCACATTACATTCGTAACACATGCGGTCTGGTCAGACCCATACAGCTTTTAGTATTGAATATTTTTATTGTGATATATTTTTTAAGTTTTATGATTATCTTTTTAACACAAGTATTCAAAGATATCGGTAGTGGATGTTGAATTTTTTGAGTTAGATCACATTATATGTTCACAGTGCGGTGATTCAACAAGTAAAAGAGAAAACAAATCTTCATAGATACACATAAACATAAAAAACACAATGTTATTTGGCAAATTATTTTATTATCTGGTGGTGTATAGTAAACAAAATTATTATTATTATTAAGTTTTTTGAAAGTTTTTATTCAAAAAACTTTAGCCCACATGACACCATAACCATGGACAAGAAGTTGTTTCCTTATCGAAGATAAATTAAATTTACTGAATATATGCCGTCGAAACCAGCTAAGTACGGCATAAAAATACGGTGGGCTTATGATGCGAAAACAAAATATCTCTCAAAAACGACAGACAAAAAAATTATGTTTCAACTTTCAAAGCTGTACAATAATAGTGACCGCACATAATTTTTTCACATAATTTTTTCACAACCCTAGACTGTATAAAGTTTCTTACCAAACTAAAACTCGCATTCGTTGGTATAATCCGTTCAAATAAAGCTTCCATTTCTAGAGAAATGAAAAACCAATCTTTCTGACGTGTTCTCTCGTAATTGTTTGAATTCCATAAAGACTTGATTTCAATTTATAGAACAAATGTGTCAATTTGCTTTCAACCGTCCATCAGTTTACACACTGGGCAGGTGAAGCGATGAAATCTGAAGCGATTTTGTTTTACAATGTTGTTTTTTATGTTTAAACCAATTTTTTTCTTGACTACTTTAGGTTACACCAGTAGTAACTAAAAATTATGAATTAAAACATCTTCATTTTCAGGTTTACTTTCTCGGCTACAAATATGTTAATGTATATATAATACATAAAAAAATATATATTTTTATATATTTGTGGAGTATTTCATTCAAAAATTATTTTGGTTTTATTAAAAAAAACTTACAGCCAGGCCCACGATATCGAATCGTGTAGTTTTAAGCGACAAACAGCTGATTTGCGACACACTAATTTTTGTGTCGCCAAAAATAAATGCGATTGGTAACACAAAATTTGTTTACACACATATACATAAATAAACAAAATGGGAAAAGTTTGTTTACTACATTTCTGTCAAGTTAAACTATCACACGGTTGCATTTTTTACTGTACAATTTAAGCATTTCAGCGCTTTTTTCGTGTATATTCGCGATTATTTTTTGATATGTTGATATGGCAGCTTTGTTGTTTATTTGCATTACGTTGGTAACGTAAAGCAAAGCGAACGATAAAGTGACAATTAGTGGGCCGCAATTTAGATTCACAGTGAGTGACTGAGTTTCTTTCGCTTAAGTTTTCTTTCGATATCGTGGGCCTGGCTGTTAAATATTTTAATAAATTGTATTGAAAATCTAAGTGGGTCTGGCTAGACTCATGTGTTACGAATATGAAAACTAAAACATGTGTAAGACGGAGGGTTAAATCATCAGTGGAAACATTTTGCCAATTGGCGGTTTCAAAAAGTGTAAAAACGTCACAAACATCAAAAGTTTTTTTAGTGCTCTTTAAAAACTCATTGTTTTTCTCGCCGATGCTGTAATGCCAATTGCAATAATGTTTTGTTTTCTGCGACGAAAGTTAATTTATTGTTAAATTGGTTTTGTTTTTTTTTACATTTTATTTGTTTTTTTTCTCTTCTTTTCGACTGTCCATTTTGTGATCAGGCTTTTGTTTTTCAAATTGAGACTTGTTAAAGTAAAATCGTAGGTATATACATACATATATATGTATGTCGGTTTCAATTTGTAAATAAAAATCGTTATGTTGATATCGAAGTATTTTTTGTTAAAGCTATTGTCAAATATTTTATGGAAAAAACTTAACCACTATATTATGGAATTATTTATTACAAAAATTTTGTTTTATGAAAATATGTATTCCTTAAACAATTATTAAAACGTATGATAACTTCATAAATCAAATTTTTATTTAGTTAAGTTGCAGGCAATGAACAATATAAAAATAAATATTTTAATCAAATATTTGACAAATATCAATATACATTAACTATAAAATTTTATTTTTAAGGCACTAGAAATATATTTACATACGTAATAATATCTAGAAATAAAGAAAGCTTAGCTAAATTAGGCTTAAACGCTAAATTTTTTTTGTTCATACAAAACAAAGTGCATTGGGTGCTCATCTCCTGTGTTAGACGGCTAGTGATATGTCATTTCGCTCATAATGATTAATTAGAATATAGTTTAATATTATGTTATAATTTAGTAAATAAGTAAATAAATAAAATTGATTATGTGCACTAGAAAATAATCAACGTTAAAAGTTTTAATCATCCTATCATATAATTACATAAAGAATGACAATTGACTTTTAAATAGTTTCACTTAAATATTACTTCATTAATTAGGCTTAATAGTATCTAAATTTATGCTTAGTTTCATACAATAATACAGATGCTTATGTGTTTAGTCACGAAATTGCTGTATTTTCTGTTTAGAGTCAAACAGGGTTTGTTTTTTATATTTTAATTGGATTAAAAATGTTCTATATATAACATTCGTTCATATTTTTTACTTTTAAAAATTATTATATTTCATTCTTCTTTTTTTTGTGTTTTGATGCTCCTGATATCAATTTTTTTGGGACTTTTAATATTTTAATACTTTTGGGTTTTATATTTCCTGGAAATCCCGTAACAAAATGCAACAGATCTAAATTATTCGAGCGAAATTGTGAAATTGATTTACATATTTTTATTTAAATTTATGAAATTCCAAATATATGATAGATTCGTTCTCACGTTAACAAAATGTAAATATATCGTCACTTGAATTTTTAAACTTGAAAATTAATACACAAAATTCTGACAAGTAAAAGCAAAAAAATATATTAAAAAATTCTAACATGTATTTAGATTTTTCCCTAAAAATGTTTATTGTTTAATTCCATAAAATGTATAAAAAAAAAGTTTTAAAATTTATTGTTTACTTTATAGGTTTTATGTAACAGTATGAAAAATTGGTCTATTTTAAAGGCAAAGTTATTGTTATTGTTTTTTTAATTTTTAAATTGTGAATAAAATTGGGAATGTCATCATTTTAAAACATTTTTCATTTCTTTTTCAATAATGCTGAAAAGAGGTGACGATGAGTGCGTTTGTGTGTCAAAATTCTTTTAGCACAATGCTGAAAGTTATGCTATAGCCATTCATCATTTCTGAATAAAAAAAGAATTAAAAAAAAAATAAATGAAAAATTGTCGAAAAGTGAAAAACAGCATTTATGTTTGTGTGTGGGGGTGTTGAAAAACCTTTAGTTGTTTTTAAAAAAATAACAGAAATAAAATTTATAATAATGTGTGTGTAGTTTATACAAATATTATAATTTAATGAAATATTTTTCTAAAAATCATGTAGAAATTTATTTGAATCATTCAAGCACAAGAATTACATATGAATACACTAGCACATGCAGATACTTCTTTACTGAATTTTTGAATCATTTATGTTAAATATTTGGCTTAGATACACTTCCCTAATTTAACAGAAAATGCTTTTAGTGGCTTATAAATAACCCTGTAATTCTAGAGCTTTTGGTATAGAAATTATTGAGCGGAAATGTAGGCCTATGCGTTGCAACTAATTACTTGCTATATTTCGGAAGTTTTAGTGGTCAATATGGATGCCAAATTAAGGTCTTTCGAATGATGTAAATAATATATCCAGAGAAGGTAATCCATGTTATACTATATCGCAAATTAAAATTTTTATACTCCGACTTTTTTTTGTTATTTATTTATTTTTCTAATTATTATTTTTTTGTAATATGAAATGTGTTGGGAAAAAGTATACAGAGTAGTCCCTTTAGCAGATAAGAAACGGCTATAAAGATATGCTTATCTCCATGGTGTAGCTTATTTAATATTGAAGATATAGCAAATCAAATAAGGCATCCAGCATATTATATATACCGGGTGGGTTGTGAAAACCGGTATCAAAAAACCTTAGTCGAAACTCTTCGATTCGATGCTACAGCTGTTGCCATACAAAACAAGTCAAGAGTTTTGAAAAGAAGCTTAACTTTTCAAGAGAGTCATTGCAGTCAATTATGCACAATGATTTGAATTCATTTTCATATAAATTTCAAACAGTCAACAACCTAAACGAAGCATATTTGTCGCTTTGCTTGAAGTTTTAAAAGAATATGCTTCAAATTGTGGAAGAGAACGGATATATGTTAAACTGTCTTTCAATTTCGAGAAGTAATTGCCTCTATTCCTGTGTCAGGAATAGCAGTATAGAATAAATTTTTGGTTAGATGCCGCACATGAACCAACGAGAAGGATGCACTTAAATTACTTTATTTTTAAAACTATTGTTTTCAGACTATATCTAATTAAATTCAATGAGCTTTAACACGAATAAAAGAAAACTGAATTTCAGACACTGACAAAAATTATTTCAGTTTCTTAATGTAGCAATATTCATCAGCCCCTCTATTTTATTAATTTTATTATTGCCTAAGTTATGCGAGATCAAAGTCGAATAAATATTTGAGTTATATGTTTTTCAATATTACGCTACTTCTTTGCGTAGCATCATCGGGTTATAATTTTTTTTTTTTTTTTGTAACGCAAAGCAAGTTAATTTTAGAAAAATATGAATTTTAAATATTTATTCAATCTTGAGCTCGCATTATTTAAGCAATAATACAATTTTTAAAAATGTCAAGGAAAATAATATAAATATTGTTACGAATCGTCCTTTATAATTCGTTTTATTATTCAAGGATTCGATATTTGTAAACTAAAACACCGATACTTTTCGATTTAAAGCTTTATTTACACTCGTTAACGTTTAAAATACAACTAACTCAAAACCTTAATATGTAGCCCTATTTATAGTTCTAATGTTTAATTCTAGTAATTTCGATGTTTTTATGTATTAGTTTTTACATAATTATCAACAACAATTTCATTTTCAATTTTTAATTTTATATAATTCTAAATATACATTTTAATTCAACATGTATTTGTGTTTGTGAGTTTTATATACATTTTCCCCTACATGTATATTTGTTTTTGTAATGATTTATAATTTTATAAACATATTTGAGAATGTTCCTAATATATTTGTTTTTGTAATAATAACAGCAAAACCTACTTTAAAAGACTGTAATGACGATTTTGCTTTATAAAATTATTTCTTCGTAACAATATATTATTAATTTAAAGTATTTAGTTAACTAGCTAAGGTTACCCATAGCATTGTTATAGATCTACTTTAATCTTAATTTATCTTAACTAACTTCACTCAGAACAGACAAATAAGTTTAAACAAAAAGTTGTAAATAGAATAACGGTAACGAAACCGGTAGTACTATCTAACTAAACACTATCAATTAGAACATAAACAATAAAGTAAGGACCTTAAGTCAAATATGGAAATACTGAATTTTTAGATATCAATAAATAGCACTCTCAAAATAAGTATATATGAATGCAGTAATAATAAGATTTAATGCAATAAACAAGTTACTTATTCTCGTACATGCATATAATGAATATATTTATATACAATATGAATTTAAAAAAATGTGGCTTTATCTTTTCTTTAATTAAGCTCAATATTTTACACATCTGACTTGACAAGGTATTTTTGATTTCATTTGCTTATCTTTATAAAAAATTAAGTTTTCTTATTAATATACCCTTCCTTTCCTACCAAAACGATTTTTTGAAAGAAACTTCATATATAAAAAATTCCTATTTTGTATTAATCTTTTGTCATTGTATACTGCGATATGGTGCATTTTTTCCCTGGAATTACAATTCTGTAAATTTATGGTGCACATTGTATACGTTTCTTTTACAACTGTAAAGAAATTTGAAATGTTATATCTCTGTATGCACCAAAAGAGTAAAAAAAAACGTACATATTTATATTACTCTTTATTACTTCAATTATGTGTTGATTTATTTATATATATTTTGCAGAATATCTCTTAATTTGTTTTATTATTTATGTTGAGATACAACTGAGAATATAATAAAACTTACATTAAAAAATATTTACAAACATAAAGTAAAATATGTTGGTTTTAAAAAAATTATCCTCTAATTAAAATTTAATAAGAAAAACTAAAAATATAAAATATATAAAAATAACTGCAGTCGAAACTGAATTTAATTGAAAGAATCATACAGACAGAGAGTCAGTAAAATTTTTAAAAATTGTGTCGTATACTGCTTTACTTTCTTGCTTGATGTAATTTAAGTTTTAACAAAATGAATTTGGTTTTATTTTAACATAAATTTGTGTATATTTACAGTAATTGCATCCAAGCCATTAGCACAATATTTTTACACCGTCGAAAGTTAATCAAGCAAAAATAACAATAACAAAATACATATGTATACATACATATGTGTTTGGATGTATCTGATCAAGAGTGTACCAGAACCTTAGGCATACGCATACAAGTTTGAAATCATAAAAATATACAGAGATACAGATTTTATGGGAATTTTTCAATATAATTTGCTCGCTTTAGTATCAAAAGTTATAGTGAAATTTTATATTAAAGAAGTTAAATAGAAATAAATACAATACCCAATGTAATATGTTTTTTTACTGTTAAGAAAAATAAAGAATTAAGGAATGTACTTTGGAAATTGATATAAGGCCTTTCACTAAAATACTTACTGCCTAACTTACATTAAAAAATTAGCAGGTCGTTGTACAATGTACATAGTCTCTAAGTTTGTCATTCCAATACGTGGAAATTCTTACTCAAACGTACAAGGTATTTAATTTTTTGGATTCTCTGACTAGTTATCAAGTAGAAGGTATAAAAAGTTTTAATAATATCAGTCTATAGTGGGTGATAATCTTGCTATCTTTTGGTCCCTCACGAGATATTTGTGGACACCTGATCATTGCTGGTGATTTCAATGCTAAGGCAATCGAATGGGGCATGCCGAGCACAAACGCAAGAGGTAGAGCAATATTGGATATGATGGCTAGATTAGACCTGGTGGTGGCAAATACAGGTTCAACGCCTACTTTTAGAAGACCTGGTTGCATAGGAACCATACCAGATATCACTCTAGTATCTGGAAATGCCTTTCATGGTGTGAGAAACTGGAGTGTGTTAGAGGAATACACCGAGAGCGATCACCAATATATAATTTTCTCCATGATGATGGAAGCTAGTGGAAATAATGGATACCAAAGGAAGACTACCCGTAAGTGGAATGTCTCAAAAATCAGAAGAGAAATACTCCTAAACAGGATTGATCAAGGGTCGATAAACTCACGCATTCCGAATGAGGTAGAGAGCTTCGTCCAGGAGACGATGTTACAGATCACTCGGGCTTGTGAAGCATCAATGCCGAGGATTGGAAGAAGACCGCAAAGAAAAGCTGCCTACTGGTGGACGGAAGAGATCGGGGGACTTCGACGAATTTGTAATCGTTGCCGTAGGCAATATACTAGAGCCAGAAGAGTCGGGCCAGCCTTACAACAAGCAGAGGAGTTCAGACAAGCTAGGAAGAATCTGAAGCTGGCCATTCTAGAGAGCAAGAGAAGGAAGTGGGAAGAACTCAGAGCAAACCTCAACGCTGATCCTTGGGGTTTTGGATACAAACTGGTTATGCGTAAACTGGGTAAGAGTACAAACTTGCCTAACCTGACAGAGGAGAAGATGCACAGTATTATAAATGAACTGTTTCCGAGTCACGAGCTAGGGGGACGTGAGGATCTGAACAATTCAGAGGACGAGCCCCCGATATTGTTTTCGGCGGGGGAACTCGTAAAAGCCGTTGGGAGCATGAAGATGCGAAAGTCTCCTGGTCCGGATGGAGTACCAACTGAAGTCCTGTCAATAATTGCGCGTGAACGGCCCCAACTATTGCTGAATATGTATAATGCTTGTTTGACGAATGGAATTTTCCCCAAACTATGGAAGGTCCAGAAACTGGTGTTAATAAGTAAGGGCAAAGGGAATCCAGATATGGCCTCCTCATATCGGCCAATTTGCCTTCTTGATACAGCTGGAAAGTTACTTGAAAGGCTCATAAAACCACGTCTCTCCCGAGCCATAGAAGATGCAGGTGGACTATCAAAACGTCAGTATGGTTTTCGCCCAGGAAGATCTACAATAGGAGTTTTGGAGGAGGTAATAGAGAGCGTGCGAGCTGCGCAAGGCGGCAGCCAAAATTCTAGGCGCATAGTGTTGCTGGTCACCTTGGACGTCAAGAACGCCTTTAATAGCGCTCGATGGTGCGATATATTGGACGCTCTGGAAAAGCTGTTTAAGGTTCCTCTGTATCTATCGAGAATTATCCGCAGTTATCTCCACAACAGGAAGTTGATATATGAGACGGAAAATGGAATTCGTTCTATACAAACAACGGCAGGTGCAGCACAAGGATCGATTCTAGGCCTGGAATATTATGTATGACGGAATTTTATGCCTAGATATGCCGGCCGACACATACCTCGTGGGTTACGCTGATGATATCGCTGGTGTCATAACTGCTAGAGACACAGTTGGAGTGGAGCGGAAATTAAATCAGGTAATGCTCAGAGTACAGGCATGGATGAAAGATCATGGACTCAGGTTGGCGATAGAGAAGACGGAATTGTTGATCCTGAGAAGTAAACACATACCGGTCGAAATTGAGATGCGCACACAATTCGATACTTTCGAGACTAAGAGATCGATAAAGTACCTTGGCATAAGGTTAGATACGAGGATGCATTTCTGGTCTCAGATACATCATGCGACGACCAAAGCGGCACAGGCAACGGCATCACTATCGAAGTTGATGGCTAACACATGTGGACCAAAGTCAGGAAAAAGAAAGCTGCTTATGACAACGGTACAGGCAATCCTGCTGTATGGTTGCGAAATCTGGGCAGAAGCAATTAAGGCGAAACATCGACGGAAGGCTTTAAGCTCGGTTCAGAGAACTGCAGCTCTTCGTGTGGCATCGGCTTATCTCGGAAGCAGCCGTGATGGTAATAAGCTCAACAATACCGATCGACCTACTAGTTATGGAGCGTAAACGCAAATGGCAGCAACGCAATGAAACGGAGCCACAGATTTCAGACCAGGACATACGGCGGCAGACCATACAGATATGGCAGCAGAGGTAGCAAAGCGAAATTTATGGAAGGTGGACGGCCAGGCTTATCCTAAATATAGACGTGTGGGTAGGCAGAAAATTTGGAGAGGTCAATTATTACTTGACTCAACTCCTCTCCGGGCACGGGTATTTTCGAAAGTACCTAAATAGAATGGGAAAGGCAAACAGTCCTGGCTGTATATACGGCGATTCCGACGAGGATGATGCGGAACATACATTCTTCAAATGCGGCAGATGGCGAGAGTTAAGGACAGTTGTCGAACACCGATCGGGGTCTCTAACTGCCAATAACATAGTGCAGAAAATGTTAACAAGTGAGGTCAGCTGGAATTTGATTGCTAGATTTGTGGAAAGTGTTCTACGGGAGAAGAAAAAGGATCTAGACAGGAACCAGGTTTTTGGAATTGGTGCTGATCCAACCAACGCATGAGATGAATGCATGACATCGGATTCGGAAGAGAAGCCTGACGGGGCATATACAGAGGAGAAGAGGCCCATAGCGGCAAAAGGAGGGAGCTTCCCCGAAGTAATACGATGAGTGGTCCCGGGGAGGCAGAAATTCCCTCGACAAACGGGAGGTGGTTTTAGTTGGTAAGTAGGTGAAACCTAGAGTCCAACATAACCTGGGGTGACGACCCAATGGGTATGCGTAACAGCATTTCCATCGCCCGGCCAAAAAAAAAAAAAAAAAAAAAAAAAAAAATAAAAATATGCTAATGAGTTGCTAACTTTTCATTATAAGTATATACGGCTGTTAAAGACTACGCATTGACCCTTCGAAATTTTTCATATTTCTGTAAAAATTATATACAGCTGTACTTCCTTAACTCGAACTTCTCTAACTCGAATTTTCTCTAACTCAAACCAATTAGGTTCCCTAACTCGAACTTCAATAAGTCGAAATTCTCCATAACTCAAACGAGATACATGTATGGGAATCTATAACTCGAAGTATTTTGCTTTTTGGTTAATTGATTTTATTTTTTGTTTTTCCTTGTTTATTTTGCTTTGCCCTTCCGTATGTATTTGGCTTGTATATTTTGTATTCTTTTATTTAAGGGAAATTCCTTTTAGTACATCATGTATTTCGGCTGATTACCAAGGCTGTTTAAAAGTGAACAAAATAACTTGCAATACTACTGTTGAAGATTATGTTGAAGTCTTTCTTGCAGATGATGACATTGTTCAGGTTAACTACCTTAAATCACATGATAGACGTTTATGTGAACGAGACCTTAATAGGGAGGTTGTGAGTTCAGTTATTTCAAAAATTAGCCATGTTTTCTAGTAAGTAATGCCCCATCCCAGGAGAAAATTTTCAAGATTTGGAAACAATAAATAAAATTGTAAGCAATAATTTAATATACATTAAAGCTTTTAAATATGCTACAGGATAAGGTATTATTTTTGGAAATAGAAATTTGCATTTCTATTGCATTTTAGCGGCTCATTTCATATAAAAACCATGCATTACACTGGTTTACAGCCAAAAAATACCAAGAACGCCACATGCCTAGATAAGTTAATTCGGACCTCCTGAGCATGAAAAACGCAATTATTATTTTTTTCTAAGTACCGTTTTTTAGATAACGGTACTTTTGTGTTTTTCGGTGTATGACCCCACTCAAACCTGTGTGGAGTCCAACCAAAAAGTTCGATCGAGATAAGTGGCATATCAATGGAAAGGTAATTGAATGCCTTTTCCGTCGATATGCTGGAACATTCTATATGATAAGAAATAGCTGAGATATGGCACCTCAAAGTTCAAAATTTTCCTATTTTTTACGTTTTTTTCAAAATTTTTCATTTTCATTTCAATTTTTTCCTACGTTATATTGAATATCTGGAATGTTTTATTCTTTTACCACATATCTTATTTAATTGCAAATATTTTAAGCGTATTTTGAAAAAAATCGGATGAAAAATAAAGTTCTTATTAAGGATTTTGTGGAACGACAATATTTTTATTTTCACTGCTTACACAGTATATTTGGAGTAAATTCAAAAAATTTTAATTAAAATGACGAGCGACTTGAACTTTTGCGTTTTATTTCGGATGGATCTTCGCAAATGAGAAACCAACAATAGTCCGCCATCATTTATTCATCGCACCAGTCTTTGTAACGTCTCTCGATTTCTTCCATTTCCTGGTGAAATTTTTCACGTTGTTCAGCCAAATTTTGTGGGGAAAGTATTCAAATGACTGAATAAAAAGTGTAATATAGGTGCCATATTTTAACCTAAAAGTTAAATAGAATAAATTTTCAAATTTTCTTGGTATTTTTCCAAATTAAAAATTTGTAAACCTGTGTTATTGATGTGCACAAATAAGTGATTGTTCACGATTTCTCCCTTAGAAAATAGCTTACTAGTAAGCATTAATTTCTGCTGGGATTTCAAGGGTATCCTTTTCGCCAATACACCCAAAGTATCTTATTCCAAAAAAAAAAAAACAACTGAAATCTTTTTAGCAGACATATTTATCATGATAAAACAATTAATTTTGAATTTTGTTGCATACATTTCTAACATTCATTATGAACAAAATAATTAAAAATAAATGATTATTTTAAACCTATTAGAAAAATTATATACAAATATTTGTAAAATTAACAAATTTCTGATATTTGAATTATTTTAATAAAAAATTAAATAAATTTTACTTGAATTTTAAATGATTTATGGATATGAAGTAAGCATTGCAGATGTGATCTTTAAACTTAATTGTCTATCCAATTTACAAAAACATGACAAGATTTGCAAATCGTAACAATAGCCACAACGTTGACGTGAACGAGTATATTAATATGACATACTTACACTTCTCCTGTTACAACTATTCTACGAAAACTACATACATTTTGTATTGTTTTCTGTTGCTAAATTTACAAAATAAATGAAATTCATTGAAGAGTTTTTGTCTAAAAAAAAATATTTAATTATATAAATAAATAATTGGTTAAACTAAATTAAAGTTTTATTAATTTTTGTTTTTAATTTTTTTAAAATTTACATTTGCATTGTTAAAGTTTCATCGAAGACTTTTCAAGTGAGGTGATATGTATTAGGTAGGATATGTTACACAGTAATATTTTGTTATAGTGCATTTAGTTCCTTTTAGAAAAATTTCAAATTTTTTTATTTTTGTTGCTTTGTATTCAAAATAAGATAGTCAAGTTGATTTGATTATAATTAATAATTAATTCATTTGTTAACTTTAGGAAATAAGTGCTACATTTTTTATTTTATTTTATTTTATTTTATTTTATTTTATTTTATTTTATTTTATTTAATAATACCTTTGGTATGCTTACGCAAGCATAGGAGTTGTTTTTAAACTTGATGACATGTACTTCATGTTCATTGAAGTAATATGCATATGCTTTGATGTTGCTTAAAACCATGTGTTAAGCACATATGTGCATCAAACTTTTAATTAATATATATTAAGAGTATGTCGGCTATAATTAATGCTTTAAAAATTTATTCAAGCAAGTGTTGTCATAATTAGTTAAGACCATGGTAACCTCTGAAAGGATAAGCAATAATGTTGATGATGGTGATGATGAATAAACTAAATGCTTAGTATTTCATGTCGTAGATTTTTACCTTGATGTTAAAAATATATTGCAATATCTCTCTCATAATACAGGTGAATTAATAAGTTAATATACTGGCATTTTTTCTTCTTGAGATGATATAAATTGACTGGAAATAGCAGAACAGTAACCTGTTTGCTGATTATTTTCAAAACTTAATTGCGGGCCAATCACAAAAGTTTATCAGAAGACTGAAACAAATATCTTAAGAGTTTTAGATTTTTTAACAATATACCCGCATTCCTATTTTCAAAATGATTTTATACTGTGCATCTACGCCACAAATACCCAAAATTGACTTGATTACATAAACCTAAACGAACAGTTGAGAAAATAAATACAGTCGGCCCTCGATTCTCTGTGATGGACGGAACCAGAAACATTACAGATAGTCGATTTTCAAGATTGAACGAATAACAGTTTTGATTATAGAGTTTTTTTTTAAATTTTTATTATTAAACAAGTAAACATTGGTATACATACACATTTACATTAAAAATAACCATTCAATGTTATAAACATTAACTTTATCTTCAATATTTCAAATGTTCCTCTGTCTTTTTATCACTGGTAACAATGCCATACTAAATATATATGGATCTAACCACCCCCACTTCTCAAAATCAAAATTAAAATAATCATTTGTAAAAGCTTCTGAGCCATCGTATGCACACAGGGGAATTCTCTGTTTTCATCACGGATAATAAAGGTAATCACGGTTAATCGACGCAAAAAATTTGAAAACATTACAAACAAAAACAGTTAACTAATCAGGGTTAATCGGAGCTACCGGTTAACCGGATCACGAATAATCGAGGTCCGTCTGTAATATAGTTCTTTTTAAATTTTCCAGACACCGGTAATAAAACCACTTTGTATTTACTAATTATTTTAGGTTTTTATTATTTTTTTGTAATTCCATTATTTAAACAAAACTCTCTGAAATTAACATTTAAAACTACATTTTTTTTCATTAGATTTATAATTTTTTCTTGATTCAATAACTTTTCTTTTATTTTCCATATTTTTAAATTAACTTCTTCTATTTTTTTATATTTCTCATTTCCTACAACCTTTGATTTGATTCATTAAGGAATTGCTGAGTTTGAAAACGTAACAATTTGTTTAAAAAATAAAAACAGAAATGAGAACCCTGTGAAGTTGTAAGAACAACCTAGAAAGACTTTTACTTGCTTTCTGATGCATAAGTGTAAAGACGATGATAGCGTTTTGTCATATGTACTATAGGTAATACATATATAAAGAAATCGTATTATTTTTTGATGGCATATAATTCAAGTATATGGGTATTTCCTGCGTTGCGGACACACTTTTTTTTCTATTTTAGTTTTCTTAAAAAGTTGAAATATTTCGCAGACTATGTCCATATTAAAAAAATGTTGATTTTGGACAGTACTATAATGTACTTTTATTGAAACTTTACCTAAAATGTGGTACTGAAACTATGACTAACACAATAGCGCGTTACGGACGCACAAAATTTTCCATATGTATTTGAAGTGCCCATGAAAATTTGTAAAATTTTGCGAAATTTCTTATGTGATAAATAATATTATTTTTGTTTTTTTTAAGAAGATATGTTAGGGTTTTATAAACAACTTACTTTACATTTAAAATACTTTTACCAACTTCAATCTAAATGGGCGTTTCGGATGCACATTGCGGGCACAAACATTTATCTATGAATAACAGTATTTGAAACCTATTTTTTCTTATTTTTATTTGAAACTCAGTTAAGTGCGGTGTTAAGTGCGTTTCGATTTCATGGACAAGATCCGCCAAAGTTGCCTCTGTGTAGTGTAAGAGTAACCGATTATCTGCTTGTCGCCAATGCTTCCGTTTAACAGTTTTGTTCAATTTTGGTATAAATTCTCTAGGAACCAGTGCATCTTTGATGTCGTAGGTACATTTTATGCATTCACTCACCATACATAGCTCATTTTTTGTGTCACAGCAAACATATTCCAAAATAATTTAAAATTTGAGGGAAAAGATTTTATTACATTTGGACAGCTATCAAATATGGACCGAAGTTGATAGCACAACGTATAATGGACGATTTTCAAAGAAGACACTTTTACTTACTCGTTCCTCAGAAAATTCTTCTTCATACAGAACAAAAGCTTCTGAAACTGTTATTATCTTGAAGCGCTTAGCAACAGCGCTTTTTGCCAGCCGCTTGATCACTTACGTCATCCCGACAATAGAAATCAATAATTTTTGTGCAAACTGGTTTACTAGACATTTTCTGGCATAAATATGTCTCAAATAATTTCTTTATAATTTCATATTTTTTAACCGGATTTTTTGGAAAACTATTTTCGGCTTTTTTTAATGCTTTCGCCAACGTCTGCTTACAACTATAAGGCTTTTGTACGGTAGATTCTTTCCTATTTTTTCGCAAGTTTTTCATTCGTAAACAAGTTTTTTCTTTTCTTTTAATTGCTTACAAATTAGTTTCCTTCTTACGAATCATTCGCTTTCTTTCTAACTTCTTGTTGCAAAATGCTTTCCATTTTCCTTCATCTGCTCTTATCCTTCAATTTATTCGAACGAGATGTAGGTTCAGTAATATGGTTTATTTCTATCTTAAATACGATAAAAAGTGTAAAAAAAACTAAATTGTTTACTGAAAAAAAATTATCAATTATTTACTTCCTGTTGCGGACGCACAAATTTTATAGGCTATTTGTACTTTAAAATGATAGGTAAACTAAAAACTCATACAGATTAAATTTTCACTCTAGTAAAGAAGTTGCAAAAAAACACATCCGCCGTTTCTAATATTTTTATTTGTACTGGCATCAATAACAAATACAAATCTTACGTTGCGGACACACGAAAAACTTTACCTAAAACCAATCATGAATTTTACAGTTATGCAAATTCTCTGAATTTTTCCTTCAAACTGAAAGCAACAACTACAACTCATTAAACATTATAAATGCAATGATGTTAAATTTAAATTAAAATATCTGGTAAAAAAGAGAAGTCAAAGTAGCTAATGAAGGCTGTGAAAAGCATTAGAAAAAAGGAGTTAACTTTCTAAGCACTATAACTAGAATCGCCATTTTTTTAAATGGCTGATGCTTTGTTTTGTTAAAGTCCAACAAATTGGCTATATGATTACAAAAAAATCTTTTAAAAATAAATAACAGTTTTAAACTATGAAATTTTCCGTCCTTCCTCTGGAAATACCCATATAGGTTGGTGTTCCAAAGTCTATTTTCGTACTTCTGGATTGTGAACAGAAAATATGTAGCTACAGACATACATGCTTATAAAAAATGTATTTCTTTAAAAAAAAACTTTACAATAAAATTCAACATCTAGAGATTGTGAATAGTTATTTATCACGTATAGATCGTTTGGAATCTTTTGCATATGCCAAAATATTTTTTTATTAATAAAAGAAATTTAATTTTAAACTCTAAAATCAACAAAAACACAAATTAATCAGTTGTATTCGTATTCAAGCTAAACCTAATTTCATAACTTTCGATCGAACCAATTTTTTATGTTATATAAAACAAGAAGGAAACTTTTTATTTTCAATATACAGAAAAGGAACTGTCAATTTTACTTTGCTGCAAATCATTCTTTACTTCAGTATTATCGTTGATTTTTTATACCAGGAAATACTAAAAAAACACAATACCTTTTCTGATATACTTTTAAAATATTTTAGCATTTTTAAAAGTAAAGCATTTTTTTCAAGAATATCTAGAATTATTCCCTTAGCAAATTTTGAAAATAATGTAGAAGAATTATGTTGTAAGTGGTACGTATGTATGTGTGATTTAAAATATTATTAAATATCGCCCATACGCATCGTGGTACTGTTTAATCGAAACTTCTTTTTTATTGTTTATTGTTTCACATTTAATTTATTATAATATATACATTTTTTTCATACGTTTTAAAGAAATAAATTTGTAAAGTGAAATATTTGTATACAATGTTTTCAAGAAAGAAAGTGATTAGAATTTTTTTGTGAAATATATTTCAATTGTGTAGTGTCTGAAGACATATTATCAAAATCTTTATGCGATTTATTACTTAAAGAAGCTTACATTCTATTTATTGCACTAATTTTGGGCAATGTTTTAATTTTACAAATATAGAATGTAAACTTTTAATAGAAATTTTCTCAATATTATCAAATAAGCATAACACAGCATCGTGAATGTTTAAATTTTCAAGAAATAGTTTAATATTTGAACCAACATATAATGATTTAATTTTATGCACCATTATTTGAATTGTTAAAGAATTGTGGAGAAAATAATTTACTAATTTTTTTTTCTTTTTTTAACATAAATTTGAAATATTAGAAATACATACTTAGTTTATGTGTTAAAAATTTGGATTGAGTAATATGCAGAAATATTCCATATGGGAGAAACATATTTATTGGTCTATTTTATGAGTTTACTGCAATTGAATGGTTGAAATATATTATTTTTCCAGCTTTATAAGAGAAAAGAGATATATTTCAAATATAATACATGTATTTGTAGCGTATAAGAGAAGGCATGAAACATATAAAAAGATTAAAAAACTTAGTTTCCTTTTTTAATATTTCTTTTCTTTATTAGATAGTGTATGGAATATGCTAAGATATGCATATTTTGCTAAATGATTTATAGTGAAAAAAGTAAAAAAGTTCAAACACACATAAGCACATTTACACAATACGAGTCAATATTACAAAGAAGGATAAAGTACTATGTGTAACAAATTATAAAATTAAATTTTTTAATAACATTAAATGCAAAAAAATTGCTTAATGGTTTATTTTCCGAGTTTAGATATGTTACAACTAATGTATGATATTGCTATCAAACGAAAACGTAAGTCAAACAAACAGTGTGATTGTGTATTGATTGAGTAATTATTTTGTTGTAGAATTATTCGATAAAAACAACTAAAACACTGTAACAGTTATCTGAGTGATTGCATATGCTCTTGCAAATGTGAACGAATCTTAGTCTATATATAAGTACTTATATATAAAAAATTATGTTGGTTTTTGTTTAAACAAAACTTATGGAGAGGGTAAGTATTAGACGCATATCGTTTTTATTCATTTTTGGTTAAAAACTGAAAATTATAAACCGAAATCGATATTCATATCATAGAACCATATTCCAGTATGGGTCTATCAAAAGCAGTGTATAGTCCTTCAAAATTCATAATCCATTTTAATTCATAATATATCTTAAAGAAGGTAATAGTTCAGTAACTTAATAGAAAGAAAAAAAAACAATTTAAATTAGTTAAACCATAATAACTTTAATAAAACATATACATATAGCACTTACAAAACTAACACAAGGTTTGAATCAAGCAAATATGGTTATTTAAGCATTTCTATTTACATATACAACTAAGTTTATATAGTTTTAACTCACATGATAATTTAAGGCTTTATTCGTTTTTGGATAATAATTAGTAAAAACATATTTTTCAGTTTATTTTATATGTCTCCTCACTACCCAATTTAATTAGAAAGTTTGCAATTAGTAAATGGACTTCGACATAAACAATCAACCGGCCAAAATACTTATTTGGTTATGGCCAAACAATCTAATGATGCTCCTATCTGTTACATATAAAATTTAATTTGAAACTGCCAACAAAAAATTTAGTTGTTGTTGTTCCTTTTGTGTTATTTACTAATTTCTCAGTTAAAATTTTGTAAAAACCATAGAAAAAGAGTCGAAAAAATTTAACCCAAATCTAAATAGCAAACACAATTGCTATGAAATAATTAATTTTTTAAGTCATGGAAATATATCCACTACGTGATAGAAATTGAGATCTTAAGAAAATTTTTGTAGTTCATTATTTCCTTAAATTTTGAACCGCTATGGACATAAACAAGAGAAAAAAGGTATACATTTTCGAATTTTTTAAAGTTTTTTTATTTTGCGATTTTGGTCTTGAAGGTGAAATTTTTTGATTTTAAATATTCAAAAGTTTTGTTCGTCATGACAAGAGCTTCAACTTTGCCCCAGAAAACACATCAAACTTACAAATGGATACGCAAGATATGAGCCTGAGAAAACTATCACTTTGTTGCAAAAATAACACAGAGTAGTAGTAGTCTCACTGTCAAATTTAGAGCGAAAAAAGTAATTTTCCTGAGTGGTATAAAAAACAAAATTTAATAGTTTATTTAATTGGAACACTCTACCTTGCATAACGGTATATATTTTTTTAGTTACTCACTGCAATATTGGTTTAAACTCAAACAATTTGTACATTTTGTTTTTATTATTATTATGCTAGCGAATTTTATAATTTTCGCTCTATATCTAATGATAGCCTCAATAGCTTTAACTTCATATGCGTTAATCAGAGTGATGTTATATCTAGTTTCCTTAATCTTAAGTCTAATGCAATTGCGTATGATGATATCAATCCTAAGTAATTTTTTGGGATTCTTCTGCCTCACCTCTTTAAGTTTATTACGCATTTATTTAACTTTATTATTATGTATGTCTTGTCAATATCCCACAAAGTGGAAGCATTCCAAAATAATCCCAATACGTAAACCAATGGTGAATATCGACCCATATCTTTATTGTGTTTTCTCTCGAAGGTATTTGAAAAATTATTGAATAGACAAATAAGAAATTATGTACTTACAAACGGCTTGTTGTGTGACAAGCAGTCTGGATTCCGATCGAGCAACAGCTGTGTGACGGCTCTGATTAATGTGAGCGAGAGGATAAGACTGGAACTCGATCGTAATAAATTGAACTTTCTAGTTTTACTAGACCATTCTAAAGCCTTTGATTGTGTTAATCACAATACTCTACTTATGAAACTACGATATTTTTTCAACTTCTCTCCTGGCTCTACTAAACTCATTGCATCCTATCTCTTAGATCGATCACAAACTGTGTTTGCAAATGATGTATCATCGTCACCACTGACTATAAACAGAGGAGTACCTCAGGGGTCCATACTTGGCCCCCTTCTGTTCTGTTTATATACTAATGATCTTCCTGAACAATTGTCATACTGCAACATACATATGTATGCAGATGATACATTTCAGATACATTTAAGTTGTCCTGAAAATTCGTTTACTGAAAGTATTGGCAAATTTAACTCTGACCTCGAGAGAATTCACAATTGGGCTTTGGCAAACGATCTCGTCTTAAACCCCTCAAAATCTAAATGCCTTTTAATACATAAGAGAACTGGCAGCCCCATGATTACTGACGATATTTTTCTGGACAACAACAAAATTTCAATCGTCACTTCTTCAAAAAACCTCGGTATTGTCTTCAATAATACACTGACCTGGAACAATCATATAAATTCTATTGTCGCACAAGCATACGTAAAGCTTAGACCACTGTGGGCCACCCAAGCATATACACCCTTAAGGGTGAGATTACTTCTTACTAAATCTTGTATCATTCCTGGTCTACTCTATGGTTGTGAGATTTTCGGTAGCTGTGACTCCTCCTCCTGGCGCCGATTGAAAGTTATTTTCAACAACATTACTAGATATGTCTACGGTCTGAGAAGATTTCATTCCACGTCTACCTTTTCCAGGCATTTATATGGAGTATCTTTTGAAAATCTGATTAAGATCAGGGTTCTGTTGTTCCTGCATAAAATAATTTACACACAGAGACCGAAATATCTGTTCGATACCATTACTTTTGCAAGATCACATAGAGGTAGGAGACTGATACTTCCTATATACCATACCCTCGTCTCTGAATGGCAGTTCTCTATTTATTCTGTGCGTCATTGGAATCAACTCCCATACTATTTGCAACTTGTTAGTAATGTAGTGCACTTTAAAAAACAACTGTTTAAATTCTTTTCTAGTTAGTCTAATTGTATCTTCTATATTATCATTCTTCTCTTTCTTTCTTCTTATCTCGACTATCTCCTTTAATTGTGTATATTTCTTTATTATCTTTATTATTACATGACTATTGTAACTATGAGTATATTTTTATTATTATCTTTCTCTATATTTCCCCTGTTTAGTGTTAAGTTTACTATAAGTACTATAATTAAGGTTAAAAATATGTTCCTACGAACCCTTTTATATAAATTAATTCTGTACTGTAATTATAAGAAATTTTCTTGTTGTGCAGAAATTCGTTAAATAAATAAATAATTAAATAAAATAAATAAAATATTAAGAAACCGGTCAGTAATTTTTAGTCGCTTGGAGAGGCTGTAAAATAATATAAAGAGAGGCTATAAAATAATGTAATAAATTATTGCCACAGTTCTTGGTTTTATGTACACAATAGACGTAGGTACTTTGTCAATTCTTATTTTGGTGTCGCAAAATATTAAAAGGTAAACGTCTACGATAAACTTTTAAATATGCATTTTTCCAGATTCCTCTCAAATTTTTATTTTTGTGTAATCTGTGGTATGTCCACTACTTAATATTTAATAATTAGCTGCCTATTTTCACCCGTAAAGTAATTATCGACGCTACAATATCTATTACCAACAGAGATCTGTTTAATATCTGGTTTGCTGAAAAGGATAAAAAGAATAAGTCCAATGCTGTTATATTTACATTTTCATCAAAATTAGTATACAATATGATATAAATCATATCAAACATCTCGGACTTTCGTTGCCAAACTATCGGAAAAATGGGCGAAGGCATATTGAACAATGAGTAATTTCGAGGCAAAATTTTAATCTTGGTTATGTGTGTTATTTGTGCTTCCTCCAAGAGATCAATCGGTTTTTTAGGAGAAGTTTTAAATGACGGGCTGTCAACATCGAAACACGGTCGACCTTTTACAGAAAGAGAACAAAGAACGAAACTTTAGAAGAGAAAGTCTCTTTTAAGTACTTACTCCCCAAAAGAGTTAAAATTTGCTGCTGCAAGTAGTCATTATAAAAAGTCATTATACGCAGCTTAGTAGACCACACATGTTCTTTCTGCTAGAGGGTTCTATTTTTGGTACATAAAACAGAGCTACGTCAAAAAATTTGCTTGATTTCAACTATCAATGAACTCTCTTAGCCGCCTAGACTTGATATAAAGGAAACCTTCAACTAGGTTTTTGATAGAAATCTCGAAAATAGTAGTTTTTATGCAGATATGAATGCAGTATTACTGTTTTAAATTCTTAAATGCTTTTACGTCTGTCCAAAAATATTTTATTCCTTATAAAAACAAAAGATTGCAGTATTTTGTATTTAATTACATGTATTTAATAACAAAGGATTACATGATGTAGTGCTTGTAACAATACAATGTCATGCAACTTTCATATTAATGCAGAAGCATATTAATTATTCAAATGATTTTGCCTTAAGCAGTCTTTGACATAAATGTGTAACTTCATTTTTCATTTTAGTTTAAGGTTTACATATTTTTACATACTAAACCTCTATTTGTCATTCTTTACTGTTGGATTTAAATTTAATGTTTCTTTTGTGCACTATGCACACTCTTATTTCTTTCAAAAGTATAATAATAATATAATATAATATATATAATAATCTTTATTACTAATTTCTCAAAACGTCAAAAAAAAGTAATGCTCGCATATGGTATTTTTCCATTCAAGAAGTCGTATATTTTACAAAATGCTTTTTAGAGGATATGTGCTTAACTTTAAGGAATTTGCAGAAAATCTGAGTACATATTAAACTGAAAAAAAACTACTGTTACTACATACATTTCGTCGCAAGATTTAAAAAACGCTGTAACTGACAAAACATTTAATGTTCACCAGAGTCAAAAAACCTGTATGAAAGTAGAAAGAAGACACTGGAATTTTTCAAAACGCAGACGGCGTAAGTGAATTTCTTTTCGTCCTAGAAATCTGTGACCGGGACCAATCGACGCGTATTTTTTTTTTTTTTTTCCTGATAAAAATGAAGCAAAAAAACCAATTTTCGATTTTTTGTCAGTTACACAGTTCTTTAATTCTTGCGACGATATGTATATACATATGTATACGTTCTTATACACTTCTATGCCTGCAGTGTTCAATATTTGGTAGTTGAGCAACTTTTTTGAAACCATACTCCAAGAAATTTAGCAGAAGTTTTGTGCAGTTTAGTAGTTTATTAAAAACAAATTTCATTAAGAACGTTTCGTAGACAAATGCGTTATGAATCTGCTTATGTGCCCTCGGGGAGTGCTAATAAGTAGTAGAGAAATATTGTCAAAAAAAGGTAACCACTATTTTATTATTTATTAACTATTTTCCTTTATAAGAACATAAAGTATGTAAATCGTTTATAGTTAAAAAGGATAAAAATTTTGGTGTGTTAATTTTTTTGCCTACTAAGTGTATAGCAAAATCGTAATAATACGTAATCTCTTAAAAAACCAAAAGCTCGATTTTGATTTTAGAACCATAGTTTCTTTGGGAAAAGTTCTTAGAATTTCCCGTAGATTACGATTTTGCTATACGCTTTGTCATGTTTTTCGGTCCCGAACAAATTGACCCACCCTAATAAATATATTATAAATCAATTTTTAATAAAATATAACATAATTTTTCATAATATGAGAAATAACATAATTGATAGAGATTTTATTTAATGGCTAATATTTGACCACCTACATTTGTGTACATTATGGAGATTAGAAAATTAAAACAATTAAAGACTCATTAAAAACTGTTAAATAAAATAAAACCTATAGTTGTAAACTCCTTTTTTAAGACAAATATTTCGCATGCAAGGTATTCAATTAAATCACAGCCCAAGACAATTTTCCACCACGATGATATATTAATGCTAAGAATATTTCGTACTGCACTCGTATAAACAAAACAAGTCTGAATTGTTTTAAACGCACTTTATTCGGACTGGACAAATTACTTACACTAGTATGTAGTGTATTGGCTTAGTAAGTTGAGAGCTCCCGGTTCAAATTAAAGCCCTGACGCCTCGAACGAAAGACCACCACCTTCAGTAGTCTTCTGCCAAAAACTCTAAAAGTAAATGATTGTCATGAGCAAGCTTTTCAAGTCTATAGTTCGAATTTCACGTTAATGTAAGTCTTGGTTTTCATGCATAAAATTGACGAACACAATATGGGCAAAAGAGTTGTAATGGTAAGTTGTGTTTGTAATAACGAGTATATGTAAGTACATATACGTGAATTATATTTTTTGTCTACAAAATTTAAGTTAAATAAACTTGCAAACACTTATGTATATGTGTTTAAAATTCTATCTACTCAAAACACAAATATTAGTGGAGCAAAACATCCAATTTCATTAAGAAATCAAATTATTTTTTGTGTTTTTTGTACTCGTTTAGCCAAACATTGTGTGACACAAAAATATATAAAAATAACGGAAATATAAAAATTGAAAAAGCTGGTTACGTTAAGTAGATATTTATTCTTTGTTTAAAAATACAAATATATTTTTCTGACTGCGAAAAATTGTCTTTTGCAACCGTTCGCCATAAGTTAAGTTTCTGTTTTTTTAACTCCTATTTCATTGTTCTCAAAAAAGTTGGCATTTAGCAAACAACTGTGGTTATCAATTCTTTTTAAATGTAATCATTGAAAAATTTATTTGAAAAGAAACTTTGAGATATTTAATTTTTATTTATTTTTTTTTATTGCAATAATAATTCAGTGAAAAACTTTTGTGAAATAAAAACCTAATTTTCCTTAGTCAGCAATGCTATTGTATTTGACAACAAAATGCATTGATAAAAATGAAAGCAAGATGGTTAAAAACTAAAACTTGAAGCAAAAGGTATATCGTAAAAAAGACAAAGTGTGTATGGTAGTAATTTGTAATTTTATAAAATAATTTTTAAAAAGCATAAGATTAGGAAATTGCATATGTATTGATTATACACACAAAGAGATTAACACCTATTATTATTTTTGTTATATTCAAGTACACTAGTCAACATATTTATCAATTGTTATTCTTCTTCTCTATTTCTGCTCCTATGCCACGAAAAAAAAAATAATATAAAGATTGAATTTATGATTTAATTTTTAAACGATTGCTTATACAAAATTTCGAAGGAATTTAGATGATAGTGGTAGTTAAAATTAAGGTAAAACTTTAGTGGTAGTTATAAAATCAATTACCGCTTTTTATGCAACTCCATAATTAATTGAAGAATAAATTAATATAAATACTCGTTGGTTAGTTGGAAATTTTTTACAAATATTTAACCGAAGGATTTAGTTTTGATTAAAACTTTTAATTCAAGGAACACAAAAATTAGTACCTTAGCTGAATACTCTCAAAGCTTTTGCCAGAAATCTGATAAGAGGTAATCCCCAAAAGAAATATTTTTTTTTTTTCGTTTTTAATATTTCTCTGCTTCAAGATATCAAAGACGTGGCTTGAACAGGAGTTCTCGTCTTAGTAAGCCAGCACACAAACAACTACACCACGGTAATATGTACTAAATATTACAGCAAATTTTATACAATATCGCAAAGAATTTTAAAAATAACCAAAAAAGTAAAAATGTAGGCTTTGAAGCTTACTACATAAGTCAAATGTGTGTGTCCAATTTTTTAACATTTTATATTAAAGTGTAGGTATACCTATTAAATAACACTATAATTTGAATTTATATTTACATTATATTTATAAAATTATAAAAAAAGGAATTCTTAACGGAGTTCAGGTATCGCTTAGGTAAATTTCGAAAAATTTTACTTTTGTTTACTGAGATTTTAGTTAAATTTTTTTAGTTCATTGTTTCCTTAAAGTTTGAAAGGGTTGCTACCTATAGACCTAAACAAGGGAAAAAAGGTAAAAAAAGGTAGAATTTTTTGCAGTTTTGATCTTTTAGGTGAAATTTTTTGATTTTATATCTTCAAAATTTTTGTTTTTTATGACAAGAGCCACAACTTTGAAATTCTAAAGGTTTTGCAAGATATAAGCTTGAGAAAATGAAAACTTTTTTCCAAAAATGATACCGAAACCGATGTTTGTGGCCTATAAAAAAAACTTCATGACTTTGGGCAAAGACCCGTGTCACCCAGGGTCTTAATTTTTTTAGTATTTTATCACTTAAAAATTTACACAATAAACTTTGAACTAAAGTGACCGATAAAGTCATTGGGAAGAATGTCTTTCCTTTAGATTAAAATTTATTTGAAACAACATAATCAATTTATCTATCTGATAAAATTCTAGTTTTAACTAATGCAAGTTGTAATAACGGGCTTTAGGACTCATTTATGTAAATTTTTCATTTTTGGAAATATTCATCAACAGACACCAGTATTCTTTGCAGGCGTTTAACAATCGCGTTATAAATTTTCTATGACAAAGAATTTACTGTCATTTATTTTTTTTTAAGTAAATTTCTGCAATTTGAAGGCGTTGTTCTGTCTCTAAACCGCTCGTGATAACTTACCAAACAAAAATTTTAACACAGTTTAATATTCTCAGTTGTTTATATTTATCTACAATATATCATTAGTTCTTATGCTTTAAACGTATAGTTTAGTTCTTATGCTGCTAAACGTCCTTTATTTACACTTCTAATAATATTGAAAAAATGATAAAATGCTGTCAATTCTTTAGAAACTCGCTTTTGATGGAGCACGTTTATTTGTTCAAATAATAAATAAGACTTAAGACCAAATATTTTTTGTAGCATAAAACAAAGTCGTTTATCATTGAATAAAATGTATTCCTTAAGTTTTTTTTTCTCTTAAAAACTTTCATTTAGACACTTAAATATTCTTCACATATCTGTTTAATAACTGTGTAGAAACCAGAGAAAGTCAATTGTAAAGAATTAAAGGTAATTTATGGGTTTTGTGGCATGTTAAAGATAACAGTTATTACAAATTACTCTGTTCTAAAAATATTATACAACAACGAGGAGATAATGTTGGCTTTTAAAAAGAAAAATATTATTACAATCTAGGCCGCTGACATTTATAAACTTTTCGAATTTACAAAATTTATTATAAATTCAACACACTGGAAGATGTGTTTTGTTTTTTCTGAAAACATTTGATTTTAGTTCGAAATTAAAATAAATGACTTTTGGTATTAGAGAAATATCACGTTTGCTTTCGAAACGCAACCTTTAAAGTCAACGTTTGTAAGGAGTTCATCCATTAGATTTTTCTGTATATTTTTCATAGAATATCTCACAGCCATCGCATACATAACTACAGTAGTTGTTATTCAAAGTAAACAATCAAAACAATATGAATTTGCTTGTTTAGGTTGCTGTATTTGAACTCAAATGGTTTCTTTAATTTTCATCAAATAAATTTTCTCTAAACCACGTAATTATAGTTTAATTTTAGACAAAACGGAGTTTAAATTGTAAGCTTATATGTATACTGGCAAAAAAAATTTACGTCAACCATTTCATTTATTATGTTTTATATTGTGTAAAATATGCGCTGATAGGTACTAATAAAGTTTTTTAAATTAATTTATTTTTAAAATTACATTTATGAAAATTTATTTCTGAAACCATTTTTATGTTTTATTCGGTTAGAATTTTCTTTTATTCGTTAGTTATTTTAGTAATATGCTAAATAATTCGCAATATCCAGTCGTTGCTTTTAAATCTTCCTGTAGAAACATATGAACATTTTAATTTTCTAGTTTTTTATTAATAAATGCACTTTATGTATGAAACCACATCCGCATCCGCCAACACTTAAAATCTCCGGTTTTGAAATTGTTTATTTTGATAAAGAGAAAATTTCTTGCTGAATATTCTTTTACAAAACTGTATAAGTTTAAAATATATTTCAAAATAATTTTAATTAAATTTTTAATATTTAGTTTGTAAATTGAACGGCAAAATTAAAGAAAAAATTGTTTTTAAATGATCCACAAAAAAAATATTTTAAAGTTTAAAGACTTTTTTTTTCTTTATTTTCAGCACTAAAAGTGTTTTTGATTTATAACAGACTAATAAACCAAATTTTCGTTCAGATTAGTTTAATGGAGAAGAAGATTAATTTTTATTTTCTTAAAATTTTTAGCAGATTTTTATATTTTTAAACTATACACTGGGCTAGTCAAAAATTTTATCAAGCTGGGCACTCTACTGTTAACGCTAATTCGATTTCGCTGAATTCAATGGTATTAGCCATTTTTAGAAGTTAGCGCTCGTATTCACTATTTCCTTAACGTTTTGAAATTTCTACCATCTTTGAAAGTCTATTTCAGTTCGCATTTCATCAGCATGGTTTTAGACAATTTTGTAGTACAAACGGGGATTAAAATATGATATAGTCGATTACTGTATTCTGATTCAATGGAATTAAAATAAAAATATTCAACTGTATGATTATTTAAAAGGGAATAACGATTATTAATTAATTCAAAATAAAAGTGGAATATTTAGTCTGGTCGCTAATGAAAATCTTAGGCTGATGTCAGAGTGCGCGCTATAAGCGAAGCGATGCTAGAAGCTATAATATTCATGTTATACTTATACTATAGGATGTCAGAGTGGAGACTATATTAAACAAAGCAACATGTTGTGTTTTTAAAATACGATTTGTACTTTTCCATCGGCACAGAAGCACTGTAAAATATGATTTTTTTGAAAATGTGTCATATTTTCATCAATATATTTTGAACCAGTTTACAGATAAAAAATCCAGTTATACGTGTTTGTTCGTCATCTTAATATCTTCCATATGGTACCAAGAACGACCCAATAGGACATATCTATCTCGAGATATAATTTGTCAAGTGAAAAATGGTCGAAAAAATGAGAAATGGACCATATCTCAAAAACTGTTCCATAAAAAAAATTTAACCTTGATTTTTGAATTCAGCGGAAGAAAATACATAAGAAAAATCACATCTCATCAAATGTACATTTTTAGTGTAAACCAGTGTAATTTTTAATAACTACGAACTCAATCACACCAAATTCAGAAACCTTAGCTTCAACACTTCTAAAGAAACGTATTTATAAAAAAAATAATTTTTGACTTGTATGGGAGGTGTCACGTCCGCTTGTCCAATTTTTCCCACTTTCTCACTGATGATTTGCCTTGCCCATGAAGTCATTCAGACTCAATTCCGAGACTTTATTTTTAACCGTTCTAAAGATATGCAAAAATCAGTATTTAGAGATAAATACAAAAAGTGGGCGTAAAATTAGGTGTGGAAAATTTTTCTCTCAATGAAAACTTAAGATGAATTAATGTAAACATGAATTAATAAGAAAAATTAGTCAAATTAATGGAGCCATTTTCTGATTTAAAATAAATTAAAAAAGTGGAAGTAAAAGTGGGCGGGACAAAATTTTCTTTTCGTAAGAACATAAGTTGGATCACGATAATTATTAGAAAGAAAAACTCGTCAAAATCGGTCTAGTCGTTCTCAACTGATGCGATAACTAATGAACTACATAGATTTTTATTTATATAGATTTTCGGGGTTAATTATTACACAATTTTTTTTTTTTTTAATTTGGTGTAACCGTTAAAATTACCGGTGGTCTGTAGTAATGCCCTATTGATATGATGTCTGTAGATGACAGTTAAGATTTGTAAAACTCAATTAATTTTTAACAAGAGCACATTTTTGAATACTGTCCTTAAGATTTTAAATACGTAAGCAAAAAATTACTTCCTTCTTGGCGAATACACAAATGATTCTTTCACTAAAAGTTTGTTGTACTTCTTATAAGTTATTTTCAAAAAAAAAAAAAAGTTTGTTATGTTTAATGTATTGCATTCTCATAATATATCGATGAAACTTAATTTCTGTTTTATTAAATTACCAGCTACAACCTTTTTTTTGCCCAATTTGTGTGCTCTAATGTCGTCACATATGTCACATATACATATTTATGTTTTTTCTAACTGAGCAAAAGTTTTGTTTAGTTACGATGTTTCGCTTTTATTTAGAGTTTCTGAACTTTTGCTGCCTTAGCTGTACGGGGGTAGAAATAATTTACATTTTAAAACAAATTCTATAACGTTATGTCATGGGATAAAATATGTTGTAGTTTAGCACAGTTTTTATAAATTTTTCTAAAACTACAGAAATTTTACAATGACACAGCTTCTGTTACATGCAAACTTTTTTACATATATTTTAATAACAGATTTCATAAGCGTAATTAATACATTTATGTATTAAAGATTTTAAAAAACATACCAAATTATAAAAATTAAAGATTTTTTTTTTGTTTCATGTTTAATTATACAAAAAACCATCTGTTTTATTTGTTTACCTATTAAATCTAATACCCTAGAAAGACGACAGCCTTAATTCGTATTAAGGCCTTATTAATGCAAATGAAATTTTTTAAACGTTAATGAGTTTTTAAACGATTTTTGTTTTCAAATTCTAACAGACGAACATAATTTAGATCGTAAAGCTCAAACTTTCTCTTAAAAATACTCATGGTCATACAAAATGTATGAGATTAAACCAAATAGCTCGACGCTAAAACTCTTCAATTGCATAATACAATTGTAACAGCGCATAAACTGTTTGTTATTTTTCTTCTAAAATTTAATCTGTCTTTTTGTTAAGAAAAGACATTTCAGCTAGTTCTAGATAATTATGTGGTTTTATTATTCTTTATTATGGTAATTTTTGGTTTTTTCTTGACACAACGTTGACGCTTTGGTTAATGTTCCTCATTACAGAAGAAATGGTAAGCACAAAATAACGTTGCACTTTACACTCTAATTTAGGATACATAGTAATGATTTCAAATCAGGTTGTCAGAGAATCGAATATGAAATATTCATTTTACATAATTTTAAAATATCACATTTTAAATAAAATGAAAGTAATAACTGTGTGTGTTTTTTTCTTTCCTCAAGGAAGAACATGTTGAAACTGCATTATTGTTTTTAATAATATTACATAGCATGAGCCATATTTAGTTGTTTTTTGTAAAAAATATTTGTAATTTTTTCGGGTTAAAGAAAAAGGACTTGAAATTTTAAGTATATTGTGTATTATTGTATGGAAAAATTATGGTGAATAATTTTTACCTTTCCATCTTGGATTTCTTTTTTTGTATTTGCGTCAACAAGTAACTCTGATAAAATTAAAAATCTAATCTTATTGTATTGAAAAATATCTACAAGTGATGAAAACCATACGACTCTCATTTTTTAATACGTTTTAATATGTTCTTGAAACAGTTAATATGTAAATTGAAACAATCAGTGAAATTTACTTTTTACTTTTCTGAGTTCAGAATTGTTCAGAAAGAAATTTTTCTACAAACATATTTTTTTGTTTCGCTGACAGTGGCCTGAGACATATATATCACAAAATTTTGCGCGTCTGTATAAAAACCGTGGAGTTATTGCACGCCACAAATATGCTTTAAGTTGTCTGTAAATGACTTAGAACCGACATTTACAATAGTCGTCTTCTTTTTTTTACTAGCAATGCAGTACATTGTTGTGGTCTGGGAAAATGATGGAAAGTAGGAAAGAAGAAGCAGACACAGTTAAGTTCATATAATGGGAGGAATAATATATTATATGATATTGGAGATGAAGATTTTGCTGTTCTCACTGATCCAGCCCCTGGGATATTTCTTAGTAACTTCTCCTCCACTGCCTTTCAGGCATGGGAGACAATGCCAGAGAGTTATTGTTCTCCGCCAGTTGAGTCCTTGCTGTGTAAGCCTCTACCCCACGATAATGTGATTATCCAACGTTGAGGATATTTCTCTTAAATTACTTATACTTTATCTTTTACTTTGAATAAGACCCAATGTAACCAAATAAAAATAATAGTTTAAAAAGAATTCAATTAAATTATTCAATTTGTATATGGATTTGGTTTTTTAAGCCGTGGTCTAGTGGTTAGTGTGTTGGCTTACTAAGACATAAGCCCTGGGTTCGACACCCAGCTCCAACATCTTAAAAAAAAAATATGTATATATAAAAAAAAATATATCTTTCGGCGTCTACCTCTCCGCAGTCTTCTGGCAAAAGTTCTGAAAGTAATTAATTGCCATGAAGAAGCTTCTCAAGTCTGTTGTTCGGAGTCGACATTAAACTATAGGTCCCGGTACTCATGGATGAAAACTTACACACACAACATGAGTGCTGCGAGCAGCTAGGCCGTAATTCTGACACAGGATTGTAAACGCCAGTTATGTATGTATGTGTGTACTATTGTAAGTTAAAGTAATTTCTATTCACTTCTATGCACATTGTAATCGACTTCAAAAATTAAACTCTTTTTATTTGTTTTATTTTTTTATTGCCTGAACGATTATAAAATTGAATATTTTTATTAAATTCATATTAACTTGAAAACTTAAATTAAAAACAGTCATTTGATATCAATAAACATTAATGGGATTATTGGGTTTATATCTCTTTTTGAATAATTTCTTTTTCGGTATATATTTTTTTTTAATTTGCGGTTTGATAAAAAATATTGATTAAAAAAATTGTAAAACATGACATTTATTTAACTGCATAAATTTAATTAACTTGTCATTTACATTTGCTAAAATAATATTTAATTAAAAACAATATTATTTCTCTGTTCTCTTTTTTTTATTTAAAATTTTTTATTTTACTTTAATTTAGTTCATTTCAATCGTTTAAACATTTTAGTTAATAAAAATAAAAAACCAAAGTTAAAAAATCTTATATGGAAATTGTGGATTATACAAAAAATAAGTTCATGATTAAAAAATGTTTAAACTAATTAATTGATTAAGTTCATAAGGATTTGGTAGTTTATAGAGAAACTGAATTTATTAATGCAATAACGCAAATAATGCTGAGCGATTTTTCAAATTATTACGTATTTCTTGAGTTATTTATTTAATTAAAATTATTTTCCGTTTTTATATAATATTTTATTAATTTATTGAATTTAAGTTAATTAGTAAAAAAGAAAGTTAAAAAATATAATTTTTTACGTTCATATTACATTGAAGTTCTTAGTACGCTATATTTTGATAAAAAAATTTAAAAAAAAACCCAGAAAGGTACTATAATTTCACTAAAATGAAAAAAAAAACTTCTAAGTACCCTGCTGTAAGGACGCTTCAGGAAAAAATTTTAGTAATAATATAATTATAAATTATTTTCCCTACAACCTACTTAAAAACCTCTGATAATATAGTCAGTTTTCTTTTTGTTGTGCCTTAAACTCAATATATATCAGTTTCTGGATATCAATAGCTCTTCCTACAATTTCATACCTAATAGATTTCCTTGGAATATAATAGTTTATTACACCTAATTCACATTAACAAATAGATGATCATATGTAACTTGTTAGGTCTAAACATTTCTTACTGTGAACAGTCTTTATAGGCTATAACCTATCACTTGAAAATGTGTAGCGAGATAAAAAAAGGATAATGTTGAGGAGTAACCAATTTTTGTGTTTAAATTTGGTGTGTTTTCTTTATGAGATTGGCTCATTTTGTAACTGACCTTAAAACTTAAAGGTAACATATAATTATATTGATAACACGGTGCTACAAATTAGTAGCTTTTTTTTATACTTGGAAAGTGACCTAGTGTAAGTTGTAGGCCTTATTGAGTAGATCATAAATTAATTTTTAAAAGTTCGGAAACACCCTCAAATTTCGGAGTTATTCCGAAAAAACTATTTTCGGGTAGGTTCGAGTACTTATGAACACGTAACTCCGTTGATTTTAATCCGATTTTTAATTTTTAAACGGTTTCGAAAAGAAGAAATATATGCCTTTTTAAATATGTAAACATTTTGGCACATGTATTAAATTTTTGCAGTGTTATTTTAATTTATATCCGATTTTAATTTTATTTTTTCTAAATTTTTTAACTTTGGCGCCATTTTTTATATCAGATTGTTTAGAAATATACCCTTATGTATATATTTCTTTAAACCAACTTTAGTTTTGAGTTAAACAAGCTTCTAATAAATAAAATCGAGTAAAAAATAAAACAGTTATTAAGGTTTTTCAAAAGTTTAAAATTTTGCTTTTACAAATATGTATTGATCAAGATACTACATTTTCTTTATTTTTTTAAAAATTAAAAATCGGATTAAAATTAACTGAGTTACGTGTTCATAAGTACTCGAACCTACCCGAAAATAGTTTTTTCGGAATAACTCCGAAATATGAGGGTTTTTTTTTTTTTTTTTTTTCTTTTTTTTTTAAGACCAATACTCAGGGGCAAAGCCCTACTCATGCAGTGCATTGTATTGGAATGTGAAGATGGTTGACAGGTTTTTCCTTTTTTTTTTTTTTTTTCATAGGTGTTTTGGTATATTTTGCGCCTTTTATTGTTGATGAAACACGTTGCGGTAAATTTGTCCACTCAGGAACCAGTGTTATACCTTCACCCTTGAATGATCAAACAGCAATTGCCTCATCTGTCTGTGGATGTGTGAGCGTCTTAAGTAGATTAGCTGTTATCTTCCCAGAAGGTGGCGCTGTACTCCTGATCATTGGTTTTTTGGTGAAATGGATTAGAAATGTCAGGGGGCGGTTTCTTGCAGATGGTCTTGTTGGAGGGGGGGGGGGGGGGAAACTCTTTTTTTTTCTTAAATTTAATTTTTAATTTAATTTGTAATTTTTAGAAAACCGCAAATTTTTATTTTTATAATTTTGTCCTTCGCTGGGATCGAACCTGGGTCGTGTGAGTTTCTGTGCGAGCGCTCTACCACCAAACTTTTTAAAAATTAATTTATGATCTACTCAATAAGGCCTACAACTTACACTAGGTCACTTTCCAAGTATATTTTCACTGTAGCACCGTGTAATTAGGTAAGAAATTTAGTAATTTTTTTACTGAAATTGTACTGTAGGTTATTAGCAAGTCAAGTCAGCTGAGGACTAATTTTCGTGTTTATGTTTAACCCAATCTTACAATCTTATTTTATTCAATTTAAATTTTCATTACACTTTCTTCCTTGTATAATGATATATATTTTGTTATGGTTCTGCATCATCTACTACAAATAGTTTGGAAAATATGTATGTTAATATAAAATAACATTAAAATCATTTCCATAATTTACTTGTTTAAATGAAAACAGATATTTCTTTTAAATGCATCTTCACATTCTGATAAAGAAGAAAGTAATAGAAACTGTAATACCTTAAGTAATTAGTTAAATTAATGTACACATTTTAGTTGTTAGTTACAAATAAGGAATTTTATGTTTCTATTAAATGTAACATGTGTATCAAACAAACAAAAACATTGATAAAATTTTAATTTATATAAACACATTCATATGTAGATTATAAACTTTCTTCATATAGTACCATCATTGCAAATGCGTCATATCTAAAAAAAAGAAAAACAAAACTCAAAATAGTAATTTACTTGTCTTACAGTTAAAAGTACAAGGTAATAAAACTATGGCGTATATTCAGAAATAATCATCAAGTGCTTACTTTTTTGACTACTTTTAAAAGTTATTCACATATCCTTACTTTCAGCATGAAAAGTTTAATCATAATAACGGGTGAAGTAATTAGTATGGTAGACTACAAAAGGTTTGCAATGTACTGTTAACATGAACTCGTGACTTTCAGTAAACCTACAGAAACTAATATTGAAAGGTTAAATCGTACAATCTTACCCTCCACTATATTAATAATAATAGACTTAATTCGTAGCACAATATTGTCAATTGAAATCGATATTCTGTTTTCTCTCTATTCTACTTTGACTGAATTTGGCTCAAAAGAGATATGGCAGTATTGCAATAATGGAGCGATATAAAAATAATATTGTAAGACCATAATATGTAAAACAAAATAAGAGTTTACTGCAGTTAGTGTTCAACATACATATTTTTTAAAATGACATATAGGAGTATGAGTAATTTCTAATTAGTCCTAATTAGGGTTCATTACTTAATTCTCAATTCAATTAATTCAAAAGTTCAAAAACATATTTTGTGATTTTCTAAGATTTATTCTTCTAAGATTTATTCTTCTTATAACACTAATGAAAAGTTATGTATTTAGTTATTTCATAGGAAAAATATTTTAATTATATGTTTTTATGCATTCTCTATATGCAATCATGCATATGACTGAACAACACTCTTACAAAATTGTAAAAACGTTTTTCCAAAAAATCTATTGAAAACTAAAAATTAATTGCTTTGTAATATTATACAAAAATTACTTAATTACCACTAAAATTTTATATGCAATTAATTTTCAATATTTTTTTGTTGAGGTATGCAATAGGATTTCCTGGAAATAATACTGATTTTAAAACCATACTACTCATTGAAATCTAACAGTAATTCAACGATACATACATCATTTGTATATTTTTACATTGACATTTTTTGATATATTTGTACGACTATTGTCAAGAAAAACATTCATTTGTTTATATTGTATATCTGTCAAAAATATATGTTTTACTATATAATATTACACAAGAAAAATATATAAATAGTCTATTTTACTCCAAAATATCTTGAAATTTGCCTTGCCCGTATGTATGTCTCATAAAAGATCAAGAAATAAGTTCGTATTTGCAATGAATGAATGACTGCTTCCAACAAGTTCTATAATTTAAAAATTTGTACCGCAAATAAACGCGAAAGATACTATTTGTGTGGCATTAAAAAAAATTTCTTTATAATTCAATCCTGTCAAAAATATCACTAATATGTTTTCAGTGAATATCGTTTGTAGTGTAATTATGCAAAAATTTTACAGAGTCAAAGATTTCTTAAATACTTCATTTTGTTTTATGTTGTTTTCGACAGATTTATTTTATTTTATTTTTTGTGTAATATTTAAGAGTTAGTAAGTTTTGTTAAATTTTTATGTCAAAAAGAATTGAAGTATGATAAACGTGATTTTTTTTAACTTTAGTTTTCAATACAAAATATGTTTATGTTTACTTAAAACAAGATATGTTTTCTGAGAATCATGTTTTCATATATCAATAAAGGAAAACGGTTTTACAACTAAGAATTTCTACATTAATTTAAATGTTCCCAGCAGAAATTAGTGCTTGCCAATAAGCTATTTTGTAAGGGAGAAATTGTGAATCATCAATAATGCATGATTTTTATATGAAATGAGCCGCTAAAATGCAATAGAAATGCAAATTTATTACAACCAGTAAATAATTAGTACAACAAATCAAAAATAATACCTTATCCTATAGCATATTTGGAAGCTTTAAAGTATAAAAAACATAATAATACTTCCATTATTGCTTACAATTTTATTAATAGCTTCCAAATTTGATAACTTTTCTGCTGGGTTAGTGATTATTATTTTCTAAATCTTCTACTTTGTTGGTAAATTAAAGCAAAATATCTACAGACTCACTGCACATTTACAATAAATTGTTTTATTACAAAATGTTTCTTTTAAGTGCCTTAGTTTCTTATGAACAAATGCTTATGATTATATGTAATTGAGTTCTAATAGGTGTATATGCTACTCTTAGAAATATTCTATATTATATTGTAAATTATTATGTTCATTCACTTGAAATAATTCATTCAAGGTTTTAAGAACAAATAGCAGTGCAACTGTTATTTGCATAGAAAGTAAAAGAAAAATCAAGTAAGTACTTCTCTGAGTTTGCACAATAGCTGTGATACCTACATATACCAACAAGAGTAGTATATTTTAAGTGTTTCATTTTATCTTTAATAGCAGATAAAAGAGCAATATTTATTAGCATATGATTTCATAAAGTTTTAAATAAAATAAAAGCAAAAATAAGTAATTCAACGTAATTTGTTTAAATAATGTAAAAAACAAATCAGCATTGTAGACTGAATAAACATTTATAAATCAAGTAATCGTTGCAGCTTTATATCTAGATTTTTTAAAGAAAAATTAAAATTAACCAAGCAAAAGATAACTTTGGCGAATGTGGAAATACTAAAAATATTGTGAACTTCAAATTTAATATATTTTTTGATTAATTAATTTAATCCCGTTATTATAACTTGCTTTAAAAGTGTTCTATAGTTAAAAGTAACTTTCGTTAACGGGAGGAATAAAGTGACTTTTAAATGCTTGTAGTTATTACAATCTACCTTTAAAATAAAAGTTATAGTTTAAAATACGGCAATACCAGAACAAGAACCGATTACTTTTGGCATTAAATTTGTTTAAAGGGCACTAAATATTAACAACACATATGTTTACATAAATAAATAAACAAAAACAATTTTATAAATTGTGCACTAAAAAAACTTAATAAAAAAATGTTTTGTACTTTAATTTTTTATTGAATTTTTATTGGTTTTATTTATTTCTTTGGCAACCTCAATAGCATATGGTAAACTCAAGCGTTTAAGCCTCACGTTAAAAATTAAAGGTAAGGCAATCATCACTATAATTTTATCTATCACTTTAAGTGGAAACTTACTTGTAATATACAAAAGCAATTTATCTGTCCGATAATAAACTACTTTTAACTATCGGCAAGTTGTAATAATGGGCCTTAGTATTTTTAAAAATCTTTTGTTTACAATTATATTTATAAATTTTTTTAATATATATATATATATTATAAACCTTAATGCTAATCTCATACTTCACTTTTTTTAGTATAATATTATATAGACTAAAGTCCTTGCAAAAAATTTGATTTTACCACAAAAGCAGTTCTCTGCGATTTGCAGAAAAAAGTGGGAGGCGTGTTTGCAGAATCTTTTTGAGTTGAACCTGTTCACTTCATAACCTTCTTTAAAAATATTGTTTTATAAAACAACAGATCGGCTAAGGAACAAATTCTCTATATAACGCATTGTGCGATTCACAGGCCCATTAATACAAAATAGTATGCTTTGTGTGAGCTAGATGTACAACGTAAAATTAAGAAATTAATTGGATTTAATGTTGTTGATGATCTTAAGTTTTAATTCAGGAACCTAATTTGTTACTGTTGCATATGAAGGAGTACTATCATGTAGCGTAGTTATTAAAGCCCTGTGATTTTCCTGTCTCGATTTGTACTCTTTATAAAAAATTCATTAAAGAGCATTTATTTTACACTTATTATATAATAATTAGTCGCTAGAACTAAATAAAATTTACCAGGTGTCCATATAATGGTTGGAAATTTTGATTGTACAGAACTTTTTGTTATTTCTACAGGTATAACAATGGCAGACGAAGTATATTTCGTACTAGGACCGTAATCTCTTCCTAAGGAACTTTTACTGACATGGTAGTAAGGTATCTGTTAAACACCTAATAAACAGAAGAGTGGACACACGATTATTATATACATTACAAAAGATTACATATTTTAAACCATTGAAAATCATTGATCATTTAAACGCTTAAAATTGAGTACAACGGCTATTCTCATCATATCATTATTATGCATAAGAGTTTACAACAACGCAACGCGTTTTGTGGTACTAAAACTGCACTTTTTTTTATTTATTTTCTATACATCAGAAATGTTTTTTTGTAATTGTAGCAATAAAAACAGAAATATATATTTCTAAGTTTCTTTTTTTAACTTACAATTTATTTAAATTTAAAATTGCAAATTTAAAATACTATTTCCATTGTAATCTATAAAAATAAAAAAATAATAATGAACACAAACAGAAATATGTATGTAAAGTATGTCGCATAAAAATATTGTAAAATTTTATTATTTTTTGTTTTTTTACAAAATGTAACGACATTTGTCGCAATTATTCTGTACAATATTCCCTTTGCTACTATAACATGTGTCATTTAAAACACTTGTTGGGTAATGAATATTTTAAATAGCTTTGGAAAAATATCGTCATAAAAAAGTTACATTTTATTTGAATATTTCACTAAAAATAAAGTTAAATGTAAAAACATTTTTTTACTTTTTTTTGAGGATTGTAATGCGCATTTTAGTTTAAGCTTTAATAATGTCAACAAAATTTTTTTACTTTTTTTGGTAAATAATTGTCGTAAAATTCGCTAACAAAAACATATTTGCATAACTAAAAGTCATTTTTAGAATCTGTTTAGCTTTTAGTATCCTTTTTATTTTTCTAGCAAACCAATAGTTATAAACTTTATTTGCTAGATGAAAAATGTATACAAATTACTTTTTGCACAAATTTTCTAACTAAACTTTGTTCAGAAGAATAATTTTGAACTCTATAACACAATTTATGAATCATCTTAATGCACCCCAGTAACACATTTCAAACTAAAGTTCAAAGTTATGACCAATTGCAAATTTTATACTAAATTTGTATTTTACTGTATAACACGCTGATAAAAATTAATAAATTAAGCCAATAATCTTTATTACTAACTAAGTGTAATGTTTTGCAGGATTTCAATATCTCGGAAGCTTAGTTGCAAAAAAGCGTATTAGGGAGGCGATAGGGGTAATGCAAATTTAAAAGATGGTCATATCGTGCTTATTAACGGCTGAACGAATTGGTCTATTACCAAAGGCATAAAAAAGTAAAATGACAGTCTTTTGTCTCCAAGCATGACAACCAACTAACAACCTTAAACCACAGCAAATATGAGAGATATAAGGAGATTAAAAGAAGAAAATTAGTATGGATCACACATACTCTACGTTAACCGTCTTACTCAACGTCACCATGCCCTTATTAAAAGGCCAATTTACACTATTCTGCCTTATTTCTCCAATATGAGTCCTTTATTTCATATTAATACACGTTGATGTGGTAAAATTTTTCCTTCTTCCAAATTGCTATGACTTTATCTACTTATTATAAAAGGAACGAATTAATATGAGAAAATATAAATATATGCAGTTGTATTGAGGTAGAGCAATTACCTATTGTTATAAAATGGATTCTTATTATTTTAATTATTATTAAATTATTTTTAGTAATTAACAAGGTATTCCACAATGTCGAATGAATGCGCTCTTTCCCTTGCTGGACCAAAAAAATTAGATTTTGGTTTCTCTCCATCAGAACTGTGTGTAAACCAGGGACCGTAACTGTTATGACTTTAATCGAAAAAGTCAAGAAAAAAAGTTATTTTTTAACTTTTATGTTTTAAGGCATATGTCCAAGTAAGCATTTTTAAACAGAGATGCATTTGTTCACAAGCAAAATAGTAGTTTGTTTTCTATTTTTAAAGAAATTCTATCGAAATTTTCATCTGGCATCACGTTATTTTTACGATACGTAAAAAAGAAAAATAATAACTCGTAAGAGCAAGTGAAAAACAGAGAGAAATCCAAAATACCTTTCTTTCGTATGTCTTTCTTTAGTTTAATGATTGTTTGTGAAAAAGTATATTAAAAAATATCAAGTTATTGTAAACAATTGTGAAAAAGAATTCCAAATAAAAGCGGTTATAGCTCTCAATTGTAAACTTCCATTGAAGGCACGTAGCAAGCCATTTCAAGTATTGCAAGAATTTTTACTTTGAAAAGTGATAACCGCTAATTCGATTAATTAAAAAAAATAATTATCATGCCCCGATTTCCAGATCATTAAAAAAATTAATTTCAAGACTTCTAAATTAATTGTAAATTTTATATGAATTGCTTACCCGACTTTCGACATTTAAGTTATTGCATTATATATGTAAAAATAATGCCCTTTAAATTTTATTTTTTTTTTCTGTCTTTCTTTATTAAAAAATTTAAAAATACTTAACTGCCTTTTTTAAAATTTTTTTATAACTTTTATTTAAAATAAATTTGTGCAAATTATATGTGTTTCAGCATATAAAACTGCCTTTCAGTTCCCATTTTCCTTAACGAGAAATTTAATAAAATTTACGCTTCATTATAAAACGATAATTTTTTTTAGCTACAAATATGAACTCATTTAAAAGGAATAGTAAGCAAATTGAAATCCATTTCTTTTTCCTGTTCTTTTTGGTTTTATTATTGCTATGCTTTGATGATAACCCGAAAACGAAAATAGAACAAAAGATTCTTCCTCTTCTTTTGCTTTTATATTTTTATCACCAGATCTGGAAGCTTAGCAATAAAAATAAACCAAAGCACTATGTAGTCACACTCACTTACATTAAGGGTGTAAAGAGAGAAATTCAATTTAAAAGCAATTTCATTAGAGTGATATTGACTTTTATTTCACTGTAATTTTGTGCGTATTTCTGTTCCATAAATCTTTTGTAATACCTTTTCAAAAGAGTATTGGATTGGTAGATATAATTTTTGGAAATTTTTTTTCTAAACATATTTTAAAGGACATACATGGGCATACTGCTTTACTTTTTTACTGCAATACGTAAACCAGTATTCAGTAAAAAGTACTGATTATTGAAAAGAAAAATCAGTATTCAGTAAATTTTACTGATTACTGGAAAGAAAAATCAGTATTCAGTAAATTTTACTGTTTACTGAAAAGAGAAATCAGTATTCAGTAAAAAGTGCTGATTACTGAAAAAAGAAATCAGTATTCAGTAAATTTTACTGATTACTGAAAAGAGAAATCAGCATTCAGTAAAAAGTACTGATTACTGAAAAGTGAAATCAGTATTCAGTAAAAAGTACTGATTACTGAAAAGTGAAATCAGTATTCAGTAAAAAGTACTGATTTGTGCAAAAAAAATTCAGTAAACATTAAATGACTGATAGTAGGTAGATACTGTGTGTTTTAAAAATGATATGTACGCATTGCTCACTTACATGAATAGTGGCATAACTGAAAAACTGCATTTCGAAAAAAATTAAGAACTGAAAAAATTATTTTATTTTACATTTTTCAGTATATTTTCTGAACTTGAATTCTCAGCTATATAAATCAGTTTTTATTTACCCAATAACACATTTCATAATTAAAAAAAGTAAAAACATACAAAAAAGAAACATTCCTCGAAATTCAATTTTTCAGTTATACCACTATTCATGTAAGTGAGCAATGCGTACATATCATTTTTAAAACACACAGTATCTACCATCAGTCATTTAATGTTTACTGAATTTTTTTACACAAATCAGTACTTTTTACTGAATACTGATTTCACTTTTCAGTAATCATTACTTTTTACTGAATACTGATTTCTCTTTTCAGTAAACAGTAAAATTTACTGAATACTGATTTTTCTTTTCAATAATCAGTAAAAAAAGAAAATACTGAAAAAGTACTGGTACTGAAAAATGACCATCTATGTTAAAGGAATATAGATCTGCATATGTATATGTACTTATAAAATTCGTAAAACAGAGGAAAAACATTATTTGATTATGGATAAAATTATTTGAGTATGAGGACGCTTTTAAATAAATATTTATAGCATTTATGTCTTATGTTTTTCTATTTTTTATGCTGCATTTCTAGGAAGTAAATTATTATATATATCTTTGACAATATATTTTAAAAATTAATTAAAACCAAAAAAAATATATCTTTTAATTAATCTTTTTCACTAAAGCCTAGTCAAGTAGTTAGCGAAGAAGATTTTAGATTTTATTTTTTTGGAAAGGTAAAAATTACAAGCTTATAAAAAAAATGTAAATACACTTGGTTTTTTTTTTAATTGGAAAATTTATATATAAATCTTTTTGTGGCTGCAGTATTAAAATCATGTCATAAAATTTATATTCATTATTAATTATATTCGTGCAATTCTCTTTAGGTTTTTTCTTAATTTTAATTATATATTAAATTAGTTTTCTATTTGGTGCCCCAATATTTTAGAAGGAAGTGTGCTACACTCCTAGAGCGAAGATTGTGACTTCGATTCCAACCAAAGACACTGATCTGCGACACTAAACCGATCTTATGGTCTTAATCGAACCCCTCATAATAATAATTAGTGTACTTAATAATTTAATATTGTACTATAATTTGGTAAGTAAAAAAATAATTGAATAAATTACTGTGATCTCCTCATATATTGTCATATTTATTGCAAACGGACGTAATTACAATTTTTGTTTTTTTTTTTATAGAAAAAGCAAAAAATGATCATTTTCATGACGGAGGTATAAAGATTAGCATCCCAGTATATAGCACATAAGTTTGTATGTAAAGTTATCTATTCTTGCATTTAGAAATACCTACATACATCATACATACATACATACATACATAACTGGCCTTTCCAACCCTGTGTCAGGATTACGGCCTAGCTTCTCGCAGCACTCATGTTGTGTGTGTCAATTTTTATCCATGAGTACCGGGACCTACATTTTAATGTCGACTCCGAACGACAGACTTGAGAAGCTTGTTCATGGCAATTAATTACTCTCAGAGCTTTTGCCAGAAGACTGCTGAGAGGTAGTCGCCGAAAGAAATATTTTTTTCATATTTCTTTTTTTGAAGATGTCGGAGCCTGGAGTCGAACCCAGGGCCAATGTCTTAGTAAGCCAACATACTAACCACTAGACTACGGCGAATGTAGGTATCAAGAAATAATTGAAACCTTTTTTTAAGCAGTTTTGTAAGAAAGATAAATTACGGAAGGCATCATTTTTATGTGTCTATTTCCCACTTGACAGCAGTCCTTGTATTTCAAACTGCTTCCACGCAAGGAACAGAGTAAGCTGTATATTTAGAAATACACGCACTTTTAATTCCGTCCGTTTGAATTTCGGTAATAAAATGGCCATTTTTGAAATATTAATCCGGTGTATATTAGCCCGTTAGGCATATTTACTCCATCATAATATATACCCAGCAGAAAATTTTTAAAATTTGGAAGCAATAAATAAAATTGTAAGCAATAATGGAAACATTATATTGTTTATTCATACCTTAAAGCTTCCAAAACTGCTATAGGATAAAGTATAGTTTTTGATTTTATGTACTATGTGCTTACTGGTGGCAATAAATTTGCATTTGTATTGCATTTTAGCGGCTCATTTCATATGAAAATCATGCATTATTGCATCAATAAGTAACACGAGTAAGTGATAGTTCATTATTTCTCCCTTACAAAATAGCTTATTGGTAAGCACTAATTTCTGCGGGGAATCCTATATCTCCGGAAGCGATCTCTTTAAAAATTTGAAAAAAAAAATTATGCCAAAGGCAGTTTTCTCCTCTACAGTTGTGAATAATTTCAGAGTGGAGGTCTTTTTGGATCAAGAAATAAAAATAAAATCGGAAAGGAAGGTATTTTACAAGGAGATTAAAACTATTCTAATAGGGGTCGGATGGTATACGATTTTTCGATTACCTAGAACTGCTTTTATGAGGTTCAACAAAAAAATACATGACTCCTCATCAGGGTCAAAGGTCGGGTTGAATTAATAAGAGTCCACAAAAAGCTCCACAACTGCCTGGAAGTAGCCCGTATAGGGATAAAATGTAAGACCAACATACATACATACATAATTGGTCATTACAACCCTGTGTCTAGGTTAGGGCCTAGCTTTTTGCGGAATTCATGTTGTGTTTGTTAATTAATATCCATTAGTACCGGGACCTACAGTCTAACGTCGAACGACTTTTATGTGATACGTACTATTACTTTACGTACTTTTCAAGAAAATTACAATTGAGTAAGTATAACTTTGTACATTTTTGTATTTTGTTCCAATTTTCAAGACCTCATATTTCCTAATCCAGTTGCGTTAGTGCCCTTTAATTTTATATTTGTCTTAGTGTTATGATATACCTTATTCATACCAAAAATCCGAAAATTCGGAAACAGTCATTTCAAAAACGGCATATTTTTAGTTGAATTGAGGTGGTTTAACCCATATGCACTTAATATGTTTATGTACATTAAAACGTGTACAAAAAAAAAAAATTAAAAATAAAATTCTTTCTATTAAATTCAATTCAATTAAAAATATCCATTTTATGTACTTCAATTTATTATGCAATTTATTTTTCAATATTTTTTTATTTTGTGTTTGTTTTACTACAACTAAATTATTAATTGTTATTATGCTGAAAAAAAAAATTCCACTTCTATTAAAACAGTTTTTTGCCAAATATTTTGTATTATGGTTCAGATAAAAATTTTGTTGTTTTAAACTTTTTGCAATAATAAAGGAAAAAAAATTTACTGGTACTAAAAGTCTTAACTTTTTAGTTTAGCGATACATTTTTTGTGGTTTATTTTGTCATTTATTGGTCAATATCAAAGACTTTTCCATCTGTTACCGCAAAATAAATAGAAAAAAAACCTACTGGAATTTATACGCATTTCGACTTTTCCCATATTAAAACATTGTAGTGAAAAAAAATTTGTGGTTTATTATAAATTTCAAAAATTTTTAATTTATAGCATTTTCAGTTTAAATTAAACCTTTTTCAAAATAAATGAAACCTTTTTCAAAATGAACGCAACCTTTTACAAATTGAACGAAACCTTTTTCAAATTAAACGAAACTCTTTTAAAAATAAATGAAACTTTATTCAAAATAAATGAAACTTTATTTAAATTCATTTAAACATTTTTCAAATTAAATTAAACCAGTTATAGAATTTAATAGAAAACAAAAGAAAAAAAAATAAAACATATTCATTTTTATATAATACTTGTTAAAATGAATGAAGAACTTGTACACTGAACGCTTTAGGAATTAACATGATCATATCCATAACATAGTTCCCACAATCATTTTGATTAATTTGTGCTACACTTTCTTCAATTATATACACTTACTATGTTATGTTCTGTGGCAATGTCACTTTAATAATGATGGGGCGTGAAATTTTATCTTAGAAAAAGTTTTCTCTATCGGGATCAACATAGGAGAATAAAGTGGTAAAAATTTAAGCGTGCAGTCATTATTATTCACCATATTTCGAATTTCCTGGGTTTTATGGATTCTGGCATTATCAATAATTAAAAATTATTGTTTTATTTTTTTGTTTTCTTTTGTTTTCTATTAAATTCTATAACTGGTTTAATTTTATTTGAAAAATGTTTAAATGAATTTGAATAAAGTTTCATTTATTTTGAAAAGAGTTTTGCTTAATTTGAAAAAGGTCTCGTTTAATATGAAAAAGGTTTCGTTCATTTTGAAAAAGGTTTCATTTATTTTGAAAAAGGTTTAATTTAAACTGAAAATGTTATATATTTTATAAAAACAAAATAGTTGAATTGCTAGAAATAAAAATTTTTTTCTTTTGAACTTTTTTCAAACCAGTTTATAAGGCTTTTTATAGTTTTGTTAACAAAATCAGTATTTGTGCGATTTTTTCTTTATGGGAATTCGTTATAACACGAATTCAAATTAGAAATAATTTTTTTTAAATCAACAATTTTTTAACGTGATTCTTGTAGAACCCGGCAATAAAGTGCATTGTGTGCATTTGGTTTAAGAAATTATGTGAAATGAAAGTTAAAGAAAAGTTTTGTTAAAGGATTTAAAACGGGCAAAAAGAAAACAAAGATCTTAAAAAAGAAATACCAATCTCGTTGCAGAAAAAGTTAAAATTTTAGATTACATGAAACGTAGGAAAACTGCAATTACATAGAAAAATCTATTAGCTGACATGTTTCGGCACTCCAGAAAAATAAAAGCAGAAATCGTAAAATTATTTTACTTAAAGTCATTTATAAGGAATAACTTAATGAAAACAGAAGAATTAAAAATTCCATAGTAATTTGGATTGTGCATGCGCAGCTTTAAAAATTGTAAACTAAAATATTGTAAACCAAAGTTATTGGCCAGACATGGGTGGTTTGAAAAATTTAAGACGCCTGCAAGTTATCGAAATTTATTTACATCAGGATAATCTGCATACCGCAAGTCACAGTTAAAAAAAAAATTGAAACTTCGTTTAGTAGAAGTCTGTACTTGATTTTGTATAGCATAATGGGTGACTTTGTGTTTTCTTACATAATAATTCTTTAAACGGTTTATTTAGTAATTTAATAAAAAACTTGGCAATGACTATGCCATATTAATAGGTTCGCTCAAGATTGGCTCCTTTATCCGAATAATGAAGTCAATTATATGGCTTCCAGAGTTAGAGCCTAGTTACTACAACATATCACATGAGATATTAATTCACCGAAAATATCTGAATTTACCCAATAAGGCAATTAGGGTTTATTGTTAGCAATAATTCTAATTGTAACTGATAAATTTAGTTTATTTTCCTGCAGTTTTAATATTTGATCAAACTCAATAATGTCTCAGTTTGGCTTTTGGCCATTGTATTTACAAAATTGGGTCACTTTTTTATTTTCAAAACAAACAAAAAAATTATAATTTAAAATTTTAAGAACTAAATAATGATTTTTTCAATTTTATTGGTTTCTGAGGATTTTGAAAATTTTCTTTGGGGACAGCCCAACAAATTCCCCGTTAACACTGGTAACACATAATACTGACACAAAAGTTACAAATCTGTGGAACGTATGAGTTGCTCCTTAATATCATTGTCACATATAAAATATTAACCATACGCCCTGATACATAAAAGATTACATATATACGAATTATTGTTTGAATTAGAACTTCACAAAATGAAAGAGAAAAAAATGCATACTTTTTTATTTTCTTTCCTCCAAAGTTTCCTTTCTTCAGCAAAGCTTAAAATAGTTTTATTTGTTAAACTAATTATATCATTTTGCTTTTAGTTTTATAATATTTTTTCATAAAAAGAAAAAAAGCAGGAATAACTAAAAAAAATAATAATAACTGACGATACAAAGTTTCTCTCATATACGACTATGAATGCAATATTAGGATGTTTTTGTTATAAAATAAAAGTAAAAGTTTTCATTTTGAAATCTTAGAGTTGGAAATTAAATTTAATTAAAGAAGTATAATCTTTTTTTAAACAACTTAAAAAGTAGATAAGATAAAGGAAGAAATAAAGTTTATGTAACTATTAATTTTTCTATATAGTTTTTGACCAAAACGTTTTTTTTTTTCTTTGTTTAATTACTTCTTAAGTTTAAATCATACATTAGAATATATATAAGTTAAATTTAATATAAGGAAATCTTATAAGATTTAATAACCACTTGTTTTTTTTTTTTTTTTTTTTTTGTTTGCTAAAATCCACTAACACGGTAGTTGACCTGAAAAAAAATCTTTTATGAGATTAAAATTTTATCATATTCAGTTCAATATTATTTTTAATTGTAAAAAATATTTATTTAAAATTTTTAAAAATTATCGTTATGTTGGGGTTTAGCTAATGACTGATTTGGTTACCAACATATGCAACAGATATCAGAGAAGGTATTCTAATATCCACTTCGGGCACTTTGTAAATATTTTCTTTTTATTTGTCAAAATTTCTCTACTCCTTTGTGTACTTTAGTGAGAAAATATGTATTTCTATTTATCTCTACATCTGTTGGACGTCTATGTTTTTCAATTTTGTACTCTTTCACAATCGTTTGTTGTGAAATATTATATTTTTGTTCTGAATTCCCAATCGTTATTAAAAATGTTGGTATTGCTTCCGTGCGGTAAGTTTGTTTTATTTCAGAAAAATTAATGCATAGGTTTATATGACACCAACGTAAATATTCAAGTTTGTGCAATAATATAAAAGAATAAAATAAAATAATAAAATCATTAAACGAAGCAAATGGTGTAATTTTATTTATAAATTATTTAACAACACAACGTACATATAAATACGTATGTACCTAAGAAATTTTAATCAGAAAATGTATTCGTATTATTATTACTGTATATATAGCAAAATAAAAGAGAAAATGATAGAAATAAGGAATTTTAAGGACTATAAAATTGTCTTAATCATTTATCAAATTAAATTTAAATTGTTTTTTTTTTTAAATATGTATTAAAATTAGTATCATACATATATAACATTCAGAAAACGATGACAGCATATCCTAACTGAAATGATATATTCCATTCTATAAGTATTCTTCCTTAAGATATAACAAATAAAACAACAAAAACGGCATTCAAACTCATAAACAATGAGTCGATTGAAAACAAAAATCACTTCTTAAGAGATTAACACCTGACATTCGCACAAGTTTTTAGTCTTAAGTACTAATTAGCATAATAATAATAATGACAATAAAGATTTTAGTAATAATGATGCTTTTTTCCTTTTTCCTATATTGTGTTTCAAAAGTTTTCTTATGGCTCTAGCCTCTTGTATGCGTAATTTAAAGACATTTTTATTCACAAAGAGAAATATTAAAATTTATGAAAATTTGTCACTCTAAGTACCAAATATTATGAACTCATATTATTCTTATTATAAAGAAGACCTTGTTTGTAGTATTAAATTCAAAACATAAATTATATAAAAGACTTGTCATAAAAATGCTTCAACATACAAAGGAAAAAAGAAATTGTGTGTTTAAAAATCATGATTAAAAAAAGAGAAGAATACAAATCTCCTTACAGTGTGTTTGTATTAAAAAACTAGAGTTTATTCTAGTTGTTGATATTTTTCATATCAACAATAGCTCCAAATGGGACAATTCTGCTTATTTACGTACCCATTTAAGAAGAAAAGGGCTTCATCGGAAAATAAAATTTTGAATGGAAATTCAAAATCGACATCAATAGACACACAGAATATCAAACGACCAAGGTTCCATCCCAGCGAAGGTAAAAAATTGTGGAATAAAATTTGAGGTTTTTCTAAATTATAATTTAAAAAATAAGAGGTTCCAGCTCTCTAAGAAATCCAACTTCAAGAAACCGCTCCCTGACAGTTTCAGTCTATTTCACAAAAAAAAAAAAAAAACGAACGAGAACTTCTGGAAAGATAACAGCTAACCTAGTGAAGACTCTCGCCACTTACATTCAACATCCACTAGCAGATGGGGCAATTGCCGTTAACCACCCAAGGGGTGTAGCCTTTGAGTAGCCAAATTGACAGCAACTTCTCTTATCAACAAAAAGGCTTATAACAAAAATTAAATCTATCTACGTGTCTTCAAATTTCAATAGAATGCTCTGCATGAGTAAGGTAAGTCCTCAGTAGTTGTCTTAAAAAAAAAATTCCAGGCGTTGCTGTGGTATAAGAGGTTTCATATTGTAATGACAAAGCAAACTTAAAAAAATGCAACTATCAGTTGGGTAGTTCAATAAAGCAGTGATGCAAACTCAAAGTTGTGACACTTTATAAAAGCACCCTTTATTTATTTCAATTATTACTAATATTAATATTAATTTTTTAAATTAATCCTCCTTTTATTAAAATAATATGCTCTCTTTTTTTTAAAAAGAAATAAAAACACTGTCTAGTATCTTTTTTTATTTGCAGAGAAAAAATATTTAGCGAAAATCGACAACTCCATTTTGCTTTACATACATACATACATCCATACATATATAATTGGCCATTACAACCCTGTGTCAGGATTACGGCCTAGCTTCTCGCAGCACTAATGTTGTGTGTGTTAATTTTTATCCATGAGTACCAGGAGCTACAGTTTAAAGTCGACTCTGAATGACAGATTTGAGAAGCTTTTTCATGGCAATCAATTACTCCCAGACCTTTTGCCAGAAGACTGCTGAGAGCTAGTCGCCGCAAGAAAAAAATTTTTTATAGTTCTTTTTTTCAAGATGTCAGAGCTTTCGCTTAGTAAGCCAACACACTAACCAACATTGCGAATATCATCAAAGCAACTGTTCAATACAATGCGATTATCGTCAAAACATTGAATTGCATTGCTGCTTACCTGTAGTTCTTGTCCTGATTAAATGATTTTAATGTGGTTCTGTAGTATTTCAATATCTGTATTATACGTGTTTGAATTGACTAGTCATCAGTTCTAAGTACTGTTAAGCACAAAAATGTTCGTAACTTGTTTTTTAACAGCCTTATTTATAATAAAAAATTAGCAAGTCGTTGTATACAGTGGCTAAGTTTGTCATTTCTATACGTGGAAATTCTTACTAAAATTAACAGGGTACTTACTCGTAATTTTTTATATTCTCTGACTAGTTATCACATGAAAGGTATGGAATGTTTTAATAATATCAGTCTATAGAGGGTGATTAACTTAACAGTTTTTTGTCTCATATGCTTACGAGTTGTTAGCTTTTCTTTGTACATACGGCCGTAAATTTAAAAATTTTTTTTTCAATTCAAAATTTATATTTATTTAAATAATTTTAAATATTTTTTTCTTTTGATTTTAAACTTAAATTTTAAATATGGAGTTGGTTTTTACATATACATATTTGTGTATATGTTGTTAAAGCGAATTTGTCTTAAATTGTATTTATTTCAGATTTGTTTATAAACATATTCTGTTTAATATTAAACAAAGTTGCAGCATCATTTAATTTTATGCGTGAAACTTTAACAACAACATCCAAAAATTGTCCCCTTTTGTAATGTTAAAAAATACGAATGTTTCTACACGAGTAAAATGCAGATGCTGTAAACATCTGTTTTGTGGATGCTAAACTACTACATCTGTAAGTCAATACAGTAATGAAAATTAGGATTTATATTTCTACAACAGTCATTCATAAGAATTTCCTTTACGGGTAGCAGAATAAATGTCTATGAGATAATGTTTCAAATGTTTATACGAATTATTAGTACTTGACGGTAACTCAATGCGTAAACAACATTGCGGCGGAAGTTGGAATTATTCGTAAAAATTTATTGTAAAAGTGTGATAAAGTGTTAATTAAGTAAATTAAAAAAAAAAAAAATATTAATGCCCGTATTCATAAAATCTATTTTAGGTTTATTGAGAACTTATTTGACAAATTTCTATGCAATACTTGTTAAATAAACCCTCAATAAGCCTAAAATAGTTTTTATGAATACGGGCATAAGAATGTAAAAATTATTAATATAAATATATTTTAAATTTAAATTAAAAAAAATATATATATACAAAATGTGAATTAAAAAAATTGCATAAATTTGTTTGAGGCAAAATATTATATGTAATAAAATTTTTTGGTGTCAAAGTGTTAAAGAGAAAGCACTTTTAAAGTGTTTTGTGTTTTTGTTTACAACGGCCATTTGGCCATAAATTAATTTTTAACATAAATAATTTATATGTTTGCCAATCAACCAAAACCAAAAAAGGCAGTTATGGTTGAATGAAATATTGGCAGAAATATCAAATGCCATAAAGTATTGACAACCTATAGCAACAAATTTCATTTAAAATTTAAAGAAGCAACTTCTGATAGTTTAGTAAAAAAAAGTACGTGATTTTCGAAAATGAAAAATTATAAGTATATTTGTGATATATTTTTATATATTTATATAAAATTTTAAAACGCAGTTTAAAAATTTATCAAAAAAAAACAAAAATTCAGTAAGAAAATGTATTGAGAGCAATCATTTGTTTTAAATTTATATTAAAACTATAAATCGGTTGTATATTTCCTTAATCTTAGAGCAGAATCATGTAAGACATTAATTACTGTTTTATTTCTGTTGATATTTTGTATTTTTACTTAATACCAAAATAAAGAAAAAATCCTTTAGTTAAGTGTTTTAGAAATTAATTTATTCTACTTCCTAAAAGTAAAATATTTAAAATATGTTGCTGAGCAATATGTCTACGTGAATTCATTCATATATAGCAAGTGAAAGTGACTTGTTATAGCTTTCTTTTGTTTTCCTATGCAAAAACGATTTGTCTCAGTTTAAAACAAAAACTGAAACAGAAACAGAAAAAATATTATACAAATATTATTAAATATAATATTAAAAACTTGTTTAATGGAATAAAATAATGAAACATAAATTTCTTTGGAAATATCATCAGATCTATCATTCTTTTAAGTTATCTGCTACATTTGGTTGCCGTGAGACACAAATTTTAGCAGATGACTTTCTAGTGCAGCGTGAATAGTTATTAAAAAAAATTAAAAAAGACAATAAGTAAGTGAAATATTTTTATAAACATACAAAGTTGCTCAAGTTTGAGTGTGTTAAGAATAATCAGTATCTATTGCGAGAGAACAGAGAGAGAACAGTTCTTAAAAGGAGTGTTCTAAATTCATCACATTTCATACGGTTATAATTTGACAACTGAAAATGTCAAGTTGTGTTCATACTTCTGTTTAGTAAACTTTGGCAAGTCAATATAAGACGATTAATTTATTTTGAAACAAATCATATAAATCACCTTGCCAGCGGTCTTTCTTTTAAGTATTAAAGAAAGCACTTAAATTTCAATTCGCGGTTTAAAACTTATTTTTAATCGAGATCGTGAAAGAATAAAAATCAGCAATGATTATTTTTTACTGCTTGGGCTCACTTTAAACTGGGAAACATTCATTATTTTGAATTTTTTTTTATAGAAAAGCATTTTTCGGGTGAAACAGCTGCACAATAGTAAAAATTTATTATTTGAATTCAAAGCAATCCTCAATTTGTATCGAGTCAATTCTTCTCAGAACAGGTGCTCTTGATTGGCTTCCTCGTTAGTGCAATTTAATGGATCTTGATTGAAAAGGGGACGTAATAATAAAATAACTGTATGTTTAACCAAAAAATTCTTGAAACTGTTCACGAATCACTTCCTCTCAGAAGTGGTGATGTTTACTGGCGCTTTCATTCATGCAATATAATACTTATGAGTTAATTTTCATAAGGCTATAATAAATTACTGTTTTATTTCAACAAACTAACCTGTTAAGGCATTTCACGGCACTCTATACGGCAAGAGTTACTGGAAAATGTAGTAAAAAACCTGTTGTAATGGAATTTGTGTTATCTAAAAAAAAAAATTAATTCCTGCCACCTCGTAGGCAAACATTTTTTTCCATCTTTTATTGGGTGTTTAAATTTTAAGAACCTATTATGAATATAAACCTCACCTAAACGTCAAGCTTTTTTCTGCATTTCGTTTGACACTTCTCAACACCAGACTAACTCAATTTAAACCATGAATAGATACACAATCGAGCAACGTGTTAAAGTTATTCAAGCTTATTATGAAAATGGGATTTCAAATCAAAATTCATCTCGGTGCACTTCGTAATTTTTTAATTTAATCGTCCAAATGTGCGTACAATCGAAAATATCGTAAAAATTTTATGCAGACCAGGTCTGTAGGAAATGTGAAAACACCAGTGCATGCTCGTACAGCTCGTACTGCAGAAAATATTGCTGCTATTCGCAATAGTGTCCACTTCAACTCGTCGTCGTGCCCAACAATTGCACCTCTTACGTTCGTCGTTGATGAACATTATGGTATAGAGGATATGTGGTTATGCCGTGTTATCTCTTGTAGTGGCGCTGTCAACTGGAAGCCAAGATTGTGTGATTTGATTTAGGAGTTATTTCAAAAAAAAGTGTACGTCGATAAGCAAACAACAATTTAAGAGCTATGTGTAATGCCTCAGCGTTATCGAAAATTTTGAATATCAGATGGAGGTTTGCCACCGAAGTCGCTATTTTGTTCCATTCATAATTGAACCATACCAGATTATCATAATAACAAGAAATGACAATATTTTCCTAAATAATTTGTGTTTTATTCAAAATCAAAATCGGCCTTAAAATTTAACCACAATTTAATACAATTTTCAATTCCGAAGCTCACAAAAAACAACCTCGGTACACCTAACTTATGGCGTTCTTTTTTTCTGCCAAATAATGTTGCCTTTGGCATTTTTATCTCTCTAGTCTTTCCAAAATATTACCTTTATCTTAAACTATGTTTTAAAATATCAGTTACAAATTCAGATTACAATAAAATGAGATCAAAAAGAATATATTATATGCAACATTTGTTTACACATTAAATGCGTACGTGAGTCCTTCTACCTTTTCTTTTTTCTTTTAAAATTTTTGTCATACCTTGACGTATTATTAATATTAGAAACCTTTTAAAATATTACTCATACGTAACGTTATAATAAAGTTTTTCACAAGCTCTGTATTCTCGAGCGGCTATAAAAAACTTCAGAAAAAGGTTGACCCACCACATTATACTGTCGCGAAAATGTAAATAAAAACCATTTTTTTTTTTGTTAGTCGTTTTTCTTATTTCCTGGGAAGGAGAAAGTAAATAAAATATATTTCTACGAGTATTTATAATTAATAATATAAAAATAATATTATGTAAACTTTTAATTAAGCTTTAGGTCGATTAAATAATTATTATTTCATTATTTCGCTACTTCTCTGCGTAGCTTCTTCTGGAAATATTTATTATATTAAAAAATTTTTTTTAAAATACATACATACATACACACATACATACATATATGTATACATACATACATACATACATACATACATACATACATACATACATACATACATACATACATACATACATACATACATACATACATACATACATACATACATACATACATACATACATACATACATACATACATACATACATACATACATACATACATACATACATACATACATACATACATACATAATACATATTAAAAAAAATTGTGTCATATGAAAAACTATTCTATCGAGAAAATTTGTCATATAAAACAATTTTTTTAAATAAAAACCATCAAACATATTTAATTAAATATTACAACCCACATTTTAAATCTATTAATAAATCCTCTGGTTTGTTTGGTTCTTCTTCTTCTCTTAATTTTATATCTTAAAAGTTTATATACATATTAATCAATAATAAGGTCAACTAATCTTATTGATACAATAAAAATAATAAGACAAACTTCCTCCTTTTAAGGAACAAAATTTAAAAAACAAAAAAAATTTTTTATACGAAAAAATTTCGTATATACGACACCACTGCAAAATATTTTCAACCCAAAAATGAGAAACAAGCCCAAGATTTTGAATTTGAATAAATTTAAAACAAATAGTTGAATTTTAAAAATGTTCAGTTCAAAAGAAATTAAACTGGTGGGAATGACATTCAAACATAATTAACATAATCTATTTCCAATAGATTGTGCTTTAAATAAAAATATAAAAATATGAATATGTATAACACAAAGAACTAGTTCAGTTCTGCTAGTGTTGTACATATTCCTTAATGGATGTTAATTTTCATAAGAATACCATTATTAGGATGTTAGGCTATTAAAATTCACAGGATATCTATTTTAACTTTAAAAATATTTTTATTACAATTAATGGAAAAAATTTTAATTTCTACTAAAAGATCATTAAACCGGTATAAAAAATTGTTTTTTTTTTATTTCTTTTTTAACCCTAGTCCTTATACCCAACTTTTATTACAAGAAGATGCTTCTAGATTTCATTCAAACCATAAACTTAATTTAAACTTAACTTTAAAGCTCTTAGTAATATAATGAAAACCATATACTAGCCAATAAGAAATATAAATGTAATAATAATCACCAATTAAACTTACATCTTATGCTGTCTTGACAACATTTTTAGTTTAAATTATAGTTTTATATTTTTCGCTTACATTTACTGACACTGATGTAAAATGTGCTGTTTAATTTAACAATTTATCTGAAATTGAAAATGCCTTTTAATTGTTATTCACACAAAAGGATCCCCATAGCAATCAGCCAATTGAAGAGAAAAAAAAAATTCCTTTAATTGCAATTTTATTGTTGAAAGCAAACTGAGAAAATTCATTCAATCAGCAAAGCACACGAAAAAAAATTCTTTTGGACGTCGGCCACTATTATTAGCACGTTTTTTTTTTCTTTCTTTTTCAATTTTCCTTTTTCCTTTCATGTGTTTCTCTTTTTTTACAACTAGCGGATGATCTTATGCGGAACGCATCAGTGGCAAGAAAATGAAATGTGATAATACCAGTATGTTAATTGCAGCCATTGTCTAGAATTTTATTTTATTTTTTTTAGTTTTCAAAATTTAATTAGATTTTTTCCCTCAAGTTCCTACTACTTGTAATAATGACATTGAATAACAATAAAAAAGCAAAAAAAATGTGTATTGCCATCATGAAAATAATTATTTATTTATTTTTAATTTTTATTTGTTTGAGTTTTTTCACTCTTTGTGTCTTATAAGAAAGTTTATCTAAATTAGGAGCATATGTTAACTATTGTAAAATGTAAAAAATCATTGCGTGACTTATGAAATGTGTGTAAATAATTAGTAGTTCGTAATAATAGATTATTTTTATTCGTAAATATTTCCTGATATAAACCCTTTCCTGCCTAAAAATTCTGTCTTTAAAAAGTTCAAAAGGCTACTCATGTTGTAATTTAAAATTGAATTTTAATTGAATGTCACAAATGAGCGATATGTACAAAGGGTGTCCCAAAATTAACACAAAATTTTAGTCAAAAATAAAAGGGGTTTTGTTTTGTCTGAAATGCTTTAATAAGATCAAAGTTAAATTCTTTAAAGAATTTTATTTTTGCAATGAATTTTTTTTTATTTTATTTTATTTATTTTTTTTTTTTTTTGATAATCAAGAAAGAAAATGATGTCCGTGTAGGAATAGTACACTAGTCAAACTGAACATGTTTTTGACTCCAGATACGGTAGACTCATCGGAGCTCTTTGTGTCTGTACATATTCATGACCAAATATCAACTATTTAACTCATACTTTTCAAGAAATCACAAACTGAAATTACTTTTTTCATAAGAACATAAACATGTACGAATTAGTCGAAGTAAAGTCAACAAAAGTTTTTATCAAATTCTCCTTTTCTCATAACAAAGATTTGGATTTTTTTTTTTTTTCAATGAATCATAAAGTGCATAGGATACGGATATTTATCATGTCGGTCATATGGCTTTGCTAGCCATATAGCCTTTGGTCAAAATAACTGATGACTTTTCATTCATTCATTGACTGTATGGGATGTGGCAACGTGTTGTTGAAACCACATATTGCCCACGAAAATAGCATAAAATTTCTATGAAAAGAACTATGTTATCATATTGTGATATTAGGTATCAGTAACAGTGGTTGCTTGAATAACTTGATTTTTAAAAAAGTATGATTCAGTCTAAAAATTCGGATTAAATAGTGACAAGCTGTGTGTTTATTTATTTTTCGTCAATCAAACGTAGGTTACCCCAACTCCAAAAGCGGCAATTTTGACAATTAAAAATGCCATGAAGATGGAGGTATGCTTAATTGCTACAAAAATTAGTATCTACTTATTGCTGTATATTAAGTTGTTAAGTTAGTTGAATTTTGTAAATATTGAAAAACATTTTTCAATTAATGCTTTCACAGTTAACGAAGTTAGAACACAATTTTGTTTATATTTTATATAAAGTTTTCGAACTGCGGCCGCCAAACTTTCTCTACTTTTAAAATATTGCTCAATAATCAAATTATGTTGCAGGATCAAACTTTTCTATCTAAAATATTAAAAACAAATAAAGCCAAGTGTTTTGCAACTAATTTTACTTCCTATATATACATACATAACTGTCCTTTACAATCCTGTGTCAGGGTTACGGTCTAGCTTCCCACAACACATATGTTGTGTGCGTTAATTTTTATCCATGAGTACCAGGACCTACAGTTTAAAGTCGACTCCGAACGACAGACTTGAGAAGTTTGTTCATGGCAATTAGTTACTCTCAGAGGTTTTGCCAGAAGACTGCTGAGAGGTAGTCGCCGAAAGAAATATTTTTTCATATTTCTTTGCTTCATGTTGTCAGAGCCGGGGTTCGAATCGGTGCTTTCCTCTTAGTAAGCCAACACACTAACCACTAGACCACGACTACTTCCTATGCGCTGTCAAAATTGGACTTTCTAATTACAAATCGTTAGCGCTGCAAATGACATTTGTTTTCTTTGCTAATCATTTCATATATGATTATCTGTAGCTTTACATTCCGCATAATGAGAAATAAAATTTTTTTATTTAAGTTTTGGTTCTGTTCATCAAATCGGTCATTACACCTTTTAAAAAGATATAATTAATTTATTAATAAATATTTTTTTAAAATTTGACCCAATATCGTTCTTAAAAATCATATCTTTAGTTACAGGATAACTGTTTGTGAGAGTTAGTTCACATATATCGTAGTCCAAGAAACATATTTTAACGTGAATATTTGTACGTTCATGGACGTGACAATTTAGGCCCTGATTTATTTTGCTGTAATTTAAACTAATACGGCTAAACCGAATTGATTTTTTTTTTTTGTTTTTATATGTTTCCTTTTTCTTTAACATACACATGTGTATGTCCACAACTTTTCGTGCATATGTTAAAATGGAAATAAATATATGTTAGGGAACTTTATTCCAAATAATAAAATATAAACATGCTATCTTTTTTTCTATGTTGTTTTACAATTTGCATTCTGAAATTAAACCAGTGTTGGACGAACAAAAAAAAATATAAAGTGTAACTTTTTTCCAAATCTTTCATCATAGTTGACAACTTTATTTAAACTCTTGTCTGTAAATCAAACATTACCAAATACACTCTTTTATAAAACAAAAATTGGTCTCTATTTTAAGACACAATTCATGTAGTAAAAACCTTCATAAAATATTTCATCATTTCTGTGTAGAATGTAAACTATTTAATCGCTACAATTTATTTTGCATATTTCCACAATACCAACCATCTCTCCCTTACAATCTTTTGTTATCCGTTGTATGTTGAAAACATTTATTCTTTTATTTTATGACAAGCAATCAAGCAAAGTACCCCTAAGGTGTTAAAACTTCTACAAAATGTTCATACAACATAATGATGACGTTTTGAATAATGATGTTTTTTTATGTTCAAATGGAAAAACTAAAAGTTAAAGTATGTTATTAAGTATTAAAAAAATTGCCTTAAATTTGTTGTTCAATTTGTAAAATTGGCATACAAATTAAATCAGTTTATTATGATATTTTTTAAGCTTAAATATATATTTGACTTTGTAGTCATTCTGTTTAGCTCAAAAGTATTTTATCAAGTATCTTGACGTTGACTTATATTTCTATATGTACATGTGTACATACATACAATGTAATATAAATATAGCGCACAATAAAATAATTTATATAAACTAATGCCCGTATTCAAAAAAATTAAAATTGGTTTATAGAGTGCGTATTTGACATATTTCTATGGAGTAATTGTCAAAAAAGCAATTAATAAAACTGTTTTATTTTTTATGAATACGGGCATAAAATTCTATGTTAAATACAAACTATTATTCGTTTGTTACACGACTACTGCACACAAAGACTTTAACTTTAAAAAATTCATTACATACATACATACATAACTGGCCTTTACAACCCTGTGTCAGGATTACGGCCTAGCTTCTCGCAGCACTCATGTTGTGTGTGTAAATTTTTATCCATGAGTACCGGGACCTACAGTTTAATGTCGACTCCGAACGACAGACTTGAGAAGCTTGTTCATGGCAATTAGTTACTCTCAGAGCTTTTGTCAGAAGACTGCTGAGAGGTAGTCGCCGAAAGAAATATTTTTTTCATATTTCTTTTTTTGAAGATGTCAGAGCCTGGAGTCGAACCCAGAGCCCATGTCTTAGTAAGCCAACACACTAACTACTAGACCACGGCGACTACAAATTCAAAAAAATTCATTATAATTCTTTAAACACTTATTATTTAGATATTTTCGTTTTCTAAATCGTCCTACATAATTCCTTATGGTGTTTAAAAGTGTACTTTTTAGTCGGTTTTTACTGATTATACCTCCTCCAACATGCATTTATATTTATGAGAACATTATGAAACTAAAAATTTTCTTTCAGACAAATATGCATTCATGAGCACAGAAGGATCCACATATTTTGGTTTTGTTTTTTTTTTTCTTTTTTGTGAACAAAAAATAAAGCGCAACAACAACATGATGAATACTATGTGTGCCATATAGAAAATAAAAATTTATTTTCGTTGCCTTGTTTTTTCTCTTTTTTCATATTTCATTGATTTTTTGCCTGAGGGCTTCTAGCAACAACAATAGTCATGAATTTTTATTTATTCTTTTTGTATTTGTAAAAAAGCATACATAATACTTGCAAAATTTTTACATTAAATAAACAGTGGATTATAGTGCTTATATTTAGATTAAGTTTTAAAAGTCAGTTAAAAATAACCATTTTGTTTGAACTTTAGATATATGTGCTCTTTAAAAAAACTTATGAACGGAAAATATTTGTTTTTTTTTTATTTTGCGACACTTTAAAGAATCTTTTTAGTAATTTTGGCTTTGCTCTACAATTGGTTAAAGACGGTGGTTACATTTTATTACATAAATAAATAATAATAATAATAATAATAAAATAAAAATATGTACTGTTCTTTCCAAAAAATTCCAATACAATACACAGCATCAGTAAATACTGACTCCTGCGTATTGATTAGTCTCAATAACACACACTTTTCGACTAAGTTATTGCGGTTTGTATGTATATTTAGGTTTTAATTAAGAGTAATAATAAATTAGAGTATCACAATTAAATGCAATTTCTTATATTGTACCTTAGTTATCAGATTATGATGATTTTTATATTTTTAATATTTTTTTTTATTTATTTACTTTTTATTTATTATTTTAACTTATTCTGACTATAAATATAGCAGCAAATAATTATGTCACTACCATTTACTTACTTACTGCCTATGGTGGTGTGCAATATTAAAAACTTTCATATTTTTTTATAAATTTAAACATTTTCTGCATTGATGTAACTACCAACTGTGCTCCAACAAAAAATGTTTGTGTTAGCTGAACAATGCACAAATCTGCATATGTTAAATGAGGTTATTCAGATTTAGTATGTGTTTTATAGTTGACTTTCAATATTTTTCTATATCGTTTTCTTGAACTTTTTTTTATTTTGTTTTTTCAAGTTGTTTGTTATAAATATGTAAATTATTTTACTCGTTTGTAAAAAGAAATTCCATTTTGTGCGTTCCTTCGTTTTTTTTCTATTCCGTTTTACAAAAACTACACAAATATTAAATTTTATATGACTTTTCCGCTATAAAGGGAATTTTGAATAACCAAAAATAAACAAATTTTTCTGTATCTAAAAATTTTGCGGAATAAATTTCTCGTAAAACACTTTAGATTTTTTCAAATTTTGTTTATGCACTCAATTTAGAAGTTTAGTTTTTGAGAAATATAAATATACTAAAAAAAAACTTACAAAGAGATAATAATGTATGACAATGTACTCAAGTGAGTAGTATGCTTCTCCATAATCGCGAGCGTTGTAGTTTTTTTCGCATTGGCTCGTTAAAATTGATCATTTTAAAAATAATCTGAATTTAATAAATATAAATTAGTTCTGGTCCAATTGAAGAATTTTGTGGCAAAACAAAAGTAATAGGAATATCATTATGCATCCCTTTTTTAGTACACAAATATTTTTTATTAATTTGTTTTTATTTATTTATAATGTAGTGTTTTCTTAAAATTTTTTAAATAAAGATTTGAAAATGGATGATTTAACTTGCAACTGTGACACGCCTGGAAATTATATTTGAAAACCAAATTCCATGAAATTATTTGCCTTATTATAATAAAGAAGTGAAAACATTGCATTTGTGTATTATTTTCTTATTTTATATATTCTCATTTGCTAAGATTATCGGAAAATTTGAGGCGAACAAGTTAATATGGCCTGGCATAAAGATGATTTAAAAAAAAAATTTTAAAAACCTAAACACTCTCTATTTGAAAAACTTACATGTGAACTTAGCAGATCAAATACATCTACTTCATCTGTAATTTCTTTAACTCATGTCCTTAAATCAAGATTAAATATTCAAACATAAATCACATGTTGATAAAAAAATACTTATTTATGGGATAAATAGAGGACTTGAAGATCTTGGTCAAAATTTAATATACTCATATTCTATAAGTATAAGTTCTTTTAAGACATAAAGGCTTAAGACATAACTTAAATATAAAAATTTGGTTCTAGATATCCATCTTATTATTTATTTAATTGTGTGATAAGAAAATCCATTTCAAAAATCACAACATGGTTTATGAATTGATTATTATTAATTAAAAAAACCGCCGGATCAAACGAATATATCAGCGGTTACAAGAAGCATTTAAAATTCTAACAAATATCTTTTGTCTCTCCATAGTAATAGTGTATAATTAATTAATTTGTTTTATGATTTTTGATAAAAATACAGTTAACAAAATTAACTAAAATTAAATACATAAAATTGTTATTCATATCGGTTTTTCTAACAACTTTAGTTTTGTTGCTTGTTTAAAACGCAAAAAAAGATAGAAACAAGATAAAAGGCATTAAATAAAGTAAGATGTGCGTCACTATAAAGTGTAACACCCATTTTTCTTAATAACTTTTTTCACCTTTAATCAAAATTATTTTTCTTAATCACAATATCTTTGAAAAATGTGTCAGATTTTAAAATGTATCAGTTTGTCAAATTTGACTTGTTAGTTAGTTCACAATGGATAATCAAAGACAAGTGCATACAAAAATTATTCAAATAATTCAAAAGAAACATATTGGAGTTATACAAAAGTTGCTAGGGAAGTCCACGTGACCAGGCAATGTGTTTCCAGAGTGGTCAAAGAGTTCAACAAAGACCTAAAAATTGAAAGAAAGCCTGGAACAGGTAAATCAAAACTGGTAACGAACGACGAGAAAGCCAAAAAGGTTGAGAAGCATTTGCTGGCTCTTCCAAACATTTCTGGTCGCGAAGTGGCCCGGCGCGTGCAATGTTCGGGAAGTTTTGTGCGCCGAGTTAAAGCTAAAGCTGGCCTTAAAACATTTAAAGTCCAAAAAGTTCCGGATAGAAATGCTAAGAAGAATATTGAAGCAAAAAAAAGAGCAAAACTCCTCAAAAAACAATTTTTTCGATTTTTTTAATTAAAAATCACTTAAATATTCATGCTGTCATCAAGTTAATGTCGACCATCACTCAGTCACAAAAATCATGCCACAACAGGCAAACTAACTTGATGTAATTTAAACAAACACTTTCGCCACTCATGCATACCCAAACAAACACTGTCACAAGAATATGGCAACTAAATAGCTTACGATGAGCAAGGAAAGGTAATTAAATTAAATAAATAACTATGGAATTTAATTTACACCGATACATTTATCCTACCGTCACATGGCCAAAAACAACTGAGGACAATAAACTTGAAAATAGAGCAATACAAAGATAAATAAAAAAATAAAAAAACAAAAAAGAAGTAAAATAATAGTCAAGGAGTTAATTGAACAAGATTTTTTGAAAGAATTTTTGTGGTTTAGTTGCTAAACGTACAGAATATTTACGTGCAGCAATGGTTTTCAAAGTATTTGTAAGGCAGTCCTTCTAAATGCTTTGAATGACTTGAACAAGTGTGTATGGATAAATCGGTAAAACACTCTAGAACCATATACAAATCAGTTTTGCTACTTAAAGTTTCTTTTCACCTGTACTCCACAGGAAAAAATGTATTGCATATTTATTTTGAACTCAACACGTAATTTATCTAAATTTCAATTTTTTTTCAACCAACACTCAGGGGTAAACCCCCACTTATGCTGTGTCTTGTACTGGAATGTGAAAATATGTTGATACATTTTATTATTTAGAGCCTTTTTTGTCAATGAGACCAGTTGCTGTCAATTGATCACTCAGAGGCCAGTGTTATACCTTCACCTTTGAATGATCAGCAGCAATTACAATTGGTGAGCGTCTCCACTAAGTAGGTTAGCGGCTATCTTCCAGAAGGTGGCGCTGAACACCTAATCATTGGCTTTATTTTCTTACTAAGGCAAGAGCTCCGGGTTCAAACCCCACCTCTGACATCTTAAAAAAAGAGAAATATGAAAAATCGACTATATCTTAGCAGTCTTCTGGCAAAAGCTCAATTTTCTCAAATCGGTCGTTCGGAGTCAACTTTATACTGTACGTCCCGGTACTCATGGATAAAAAATTATGCCGTACCCTGACACAGGCTTGTAATGGCCAATTATGTATGTATGAAATTTTAAAAACTAAAAGTGAAGTTCATCTGTTTTTGTTGAAGATAACAAACCACACCTAGAATTTCAATTTGTTTTGTCCATTACTGTACGTGCCATTGAATAATATGTCCAAAAATTTTATTTTAATTATTTAATATTTGTTTAAACCAAAATTAAACCACACAAAAAAATAACTATGTTTTTATTACTTTAAAATACGTATGTTACCAAAAAATGTTTATTGTAAAAGAAATGTTTAATAAAAAACTCCACCTTAGCTTTAAGTATAAATTTAAAAGCAACAGACAAAAGCTCTTTGTAATTTATATAAAAAAAATTAATTCACACAGACGGTCTCTCTTGAAGACAACCGCACTTGAAGTGTTTTAAAATAAATTTAATTTTATTTTCGCATTTTTTATTGTCTCGTATCTGTTTTTGTTTTCCTTATTTTTTATTACTTTTAAGCATTAACATTTTCTAAGACAACTTGAAAAGGTAAAGTGTTTTATATTGATTTATTTAATTTTGTTTCAACTTCCTTTAGAGATAAGCACAAAACAAAAGTTTATTTATTAGCAAAGGGAAACGATGACAACATAAATAGAAAATAAAAAAAAAAATTTCGACCATAAACTTGTTTGTGCACAAACTTTAAGCAAAACTAAATCCTTGTAGAAAAGATAAACTCAAAAAAATAGGGCAATAAAATTTATTGACTTTAAACGGTCATTCAGCCTCTCTTAAATTCAAAACTAAAAATACTTAAATCAAATATAAAATTAAACATTTGCTTAAACTTTTATGTTTTGGTACATTTTGCAAATATGCATGTTCAAACAGGATATTCGTATGTTTTAGGAAAATAAAATTAATTTAAAATTAATGAAAACAAAAATATGAACGTGGTCGACTCAATAGTGTCACAAAAAACTCCATATAAATCAACATATAAAAATATAAGTTTCTTCAAATTATCCCCATTTTAGTGGGACTAAGGTTTGTGTAGAAAAAAATTTTTGGCATTAAATATAAGCTTTTATACAGAATTAAAATTACAGTAGTCGTTACTAATTTTTCAAAAGTGTACATCTGTAATAGGAGTAAAAATTTTTTATTTATATAAACATTTGTTTAAAAATTTCATAAATATGTATATATGAATCTGCCATGAAAAATAATTGTGATGAGAGAAACATGCTAACATGTATATAAACCATGTTCAGAGACTAAAGAAATGTTGACTGGGGTTCTATTCTGTAGTTCTCTTAAGCTAAATGCTAAAATTTTGGTTTTTAAACAGGCTAGGAGTTAGAATATATAAAATTGGAAATTTTGGCGATAATACTTAGGTATGAAGCCTTTAAATTACCATACGTGTTCAAGAATTGTTTTGGTAGCCAAAAAGTCCTAAACAAAATTTATAAATTTTAAGCGATACAGTTTTAGCTTAGAAGAGCTACAATTTTAAGAGAAAATTTTTTCTGTCACACATAAAGTCACACAACATCTGGTACCAGTGCTGGAAAATAAAGATTTTAAAACAGATTATAAACAATTTGCAGCATTCTTTTCTATGAAACAATTGCATATATTGGAAAACACATTCCATACATGATTCAATTATTAAAAACGAAGTTAAGGAAAGAATAACTTTTATATGATACTACGATGATATACGAAATCAAAAAAGTACTAATAATGTGAAATACTCATCTCTGACTGAATGGCTTTAGCAACCAAAGCAAGTGATGTCAAGTCATATCAAATAACGACAAAAACAATTTTAAATTTTTAAGGTATAAAAATAAAAGCCGGACATTTGCAAAAAAAATGAAGAGGACTCCCCCGGACGACCTAAAAAAGAGGACAGTGTCCGGGGAAAAGAGGATGGATAGCAACCTTACCTGTACCTAAGCTTTTTTACATCTATTTTATTAAAAGTCTTCATTAAGAATAAATTCGCTGGTTTATTTGTATGGAACATTATTTTACAAAAGAAGACTAAAAAGTTGGGTATGTGTGTAGCAGAGTTGGGTTTATTGCATTGAATTTATAATGCATTATCGTTTCCACTACCACTAAACCACTTAGTATTAATGCAGCAATATTGCAGCCACCACTAAATGCAGATAGAAATAGTTAACCACTAAATAAAACCATTTTAGTGGTAGTGGAAATTTATTGCATTAAAAAAAAACAAATTTAGTGGTAGTGGAAATTTAGTGCATTAAATAAAAAAAATTTAGTGGTAGTGGAGATTTATTGCATTAAATAAAAAAAATTTAGTGGTAGTGGAAATTTAATGCATTAAAAAAAACAAATTTAGTGGTAGTGGAAATTTATTGCATTAAATAAAAAAAATTTAGTGGTAGTGGAAATTTATTGCATTAAATAAAAAAAATTAGTGGTAGTGGAAATTTATTGCATTAAAAAAAACAAATTTAGTGGTAGTGGAAATTTAGTGCATTAAATAAAATAAATTTAGTGGTAGTGGAAATTTATTGCATTAAATATAAAAATTTTAGTGGCAATGGAAATTTATTGCATTAAATATATCGATTTTAGTGGTAGTGGAAATTTAGTGTACTAATTTTGAATAATTAGTGGTAATGGAATATAACTCCATTGGCACTATAGTGGAATGGAAATTTAGTTCCACTACCTCAGTTCCACTATCGTTTTAATATACCTTCATATATGGATATAATATTATTATATGCATACATAGCTTAAGTCAATGTCAAAATAAATTGTTGTGAATGTTATTTTCTTAATTTACTGAGTCCGCCTGTATAAAGTAAATAATTGTTGTTATTGTTTTAATAAGAATTTTAGTACTTTCAAATGTAATATATTATTCAGTTCACCATAGGTAAGATTTTAATGGCGCGGACTGCTAATATTGCCAGCCGCTAATCATTCAGAAGTAGTGCACTAAATTTCCATTACCACTAAAATCGATTCATTTAGTGCACTAAATTTCCACTACCACTAAATTTATTTTATTTAATGCACTAAATTTCCACTACCACTAAATTTATTTTATTTAATGCACTAAATTTCCATTACCACTAAATTTGTTTTTTTTAATGCAATAAATTTCCACTACCACTAAATTTGTTTTTTTTAATGCAATAAATTTCCACTACCACTAAATTTGTTTTTTTTAATGCAATAAATTTCCACTACCACAAAATTTTTTTTATTTAATGCAATAAATTTCCACTACCACTAAATTTGTTTTTTTTAATGCATTAAATTTCCACTACCACTAAATTTTTTTTATTTAATGCAATAAATTTCCACTACCACTAAATTTGTTTTTTTTTAATGCAATAAATTTCCACTACCACTAATTTTTTTTATTTAATGCAATAAATTTCCACTACCACTAAATTTTTTTTATTTAATGCAATAAATTTCCACTACCACTAAATTTGTTTTTTTTTAATGCATTAAATTTCCACTACCACTAAAATGGTTTTATTTAATGCACTAAATTTCCACTACCACTAAATATTATAGGCGATAATGCACTATTTTTTCCACTACCACTAAATTTAGTGGAAAATTAAATCTAATGCAATAAACCCAACTCTGGTGTGTAGCTATGTCCTACTGAAATATTGTAGAATAAAATATTTTTAATGTTCAGTTTTAGTGTTAAAAGATTATATATCTTTTCCCGATTTCAAAATCTCGTTACGATACTTTTTGATAATATCAGCTTACATTATTTAAGAGCATCTAAATAAATTCAAAGATTTTTGGTTATCAACCTATATGGTAAACTTTTCCAAAACGTCATTCAATTTTTCACTGGGTAACAGATATATATATTTTTAAATTATTTCTTATTGATTTACACACTAATGTTATAGTTTCAAGCGTTTGCTTAGAAAACTTTTTAAATCATCTTAAGTACTTGGCAGATAACCCTGTCTGCTTTTTAATTATTGATCAACAAAATTTCATTTTAAATAAAAGTAACAATTAACTGAAAAATTTCTTATGTAAATCATACATACTTATATACATAATTGGCGATACAATCCTGTTTCAGAATTACGACCTATCTTCTCGAAACACCCATGTTGTGCGTGTCAATTTTTATATATGAGTACCCGGACCTACAGTTTAAAGTTGACTCCGAACGACAGACTTAAGAAGCTTGTTCATGACAATCAGTTACTCTTAGAGCTTTTGCCAGAGGGCTGCCGAAGTTTTAATTTTTTAAGATATCAGAGTTGGGTTTTGAACCCAGAGCTCTTGTCTTAGTAAGCCAAAATTGTAACCATTAGACTAATTAAATTTATTAATGCATTTATACCACACTTAAGAGAACAATGTGAGTAGTGCGCTAGTACATGATTGTTTTACTTATTTCATGGTTTTTGTATATAATCTTTAAATTAAATTTAAAAACAAATTTTTTATGTTGAGGCTTTTGAAAACCGATTTCGCAACTGTTGTACTTTTTAAGTTAAATAAACATCTTTTTAATAATATGAAATACATTTCCTGCAAAAATATTTTCTTTTTTTTAGGTTTTATTTATTATTATTTATGAGGTTATTAGTTTTCTCTTGTCAAGCAACAGATTTAACTACACCGAAAATAAGAACACAAAAATATATATTAAAAAAGTTGCTGTTAAATCTCTTGTTAACAACAAACCATTGTTAATTAAAAAAAAGATATATCAAACAAAAATCAATACTTTTTTCTGCTGAAACTACGAATGAATTGCAACAATACTTAATGTGGCAAAAGTATCATTTAAGGAAAAAAGGCAAACAAAAATATATTTTTCCGCACCCATTTAGACAAAATCTTGAGCATTTTATCTTTAAAAAAAAAACTAAGAGGACTACAAAACCAAGAACAAAATAGAACATTTGAAATAAAAATCTATAAATATATACAACAAAATATCCCAACTAAATAGCAAGAGCTCAACTTTTAATGATTGAGGATAAGAAATAAAAAAAATTAAAACTTTTGAAATTTGAAATTTTTCCTTGCTATCTCTGTTGTTTAATGATGAATTCTTGTGAAAAAAAAATAGTTGTGCGTACTGTGTACTTAAACATATTTACGTAGACCAACATTTTTATTTAGAATTGTGACAAAAGCATCTAAAATTAATCTTCTCTAAATGTGAATAACACAGAACTCAAAAAAAGTAAAAGTATTTAGATATCTCGATATTGAGTATACAGAAATAATTAAGGTTTACTTTTAAGCAGTTTTGTATGAAAACTTAATTACGGAAGGGATAAGTTTATGTGCCTAGTTCCAACTTGGAAGCAGTCCTTGTATTACAAATTGCTTCCACGTAAGGAACAGAGTAAGCTGTATAATTGATCAGAAACTCCTTCTATTTAAGAGACAGCTATAAGTACTTATTTTAGTTTCGTCTTGAGTAAGTAAGAAAATATTTAAATCGTGTTAGCCTATTTCCTCTAACTCGGTAAGTCGTTATAGCAAGCTAATATATCAGAGGTTGAATTCATTTTGAGCTTCCAAAAGAATGAACAATTTGTACATACTAAGTGGATGAAAAAGCAAGAAAAGCGAGTGCTGAAATATATTATTTTTCTGCAATGTAGAATTTTTACTAGCCTATGGCCACGAAAAAATAAAATAAGTCTGCAGCAGCCGTTGTCAGAAACCAGATATTTGCAAACTTAAACAATCTTAGGCCAAGCACAACGCTAAACAAAAAATGGAATCAAAAGTCAATGTGCAGCAATGAAAGAAGCAAGAAGTGGGAAAGAACCCATAAAGCTATATTTACACAACCTAAGTTCTCATCTGAGTTTTATATCAGAAGCGCATTTAGATAGACTGAGATAGTTTATTTATAAATCTAATTAACTTTATATTGTTGTTGCCTAAACTAAGCTAAAAATAGAACATTTTCTATTTTCAAAATTCTTGCCGTCTATGTGGTAACTGTTATAATCTGTTATAATCAAATGAGAACTTAGGTGGTGTAAATATAGCTTAAGGAACACAGCGTGAAAACAGATATGTATGTTCAAAATGAACTAAGTAAGTTGATAAAATGTGGAAGAAAAGACAAAATTATGGAGAAGTAACTCTAAACATTTAGATGTTATGATATATTTCATATGTAGAAACTTGAAAAAATAATAGAACTCTGCACTGAAGAATACAGTAAATATTTTGACAAATGTTGGACGCATTTTTTTCCTTTTAAATTCACTAACAAAAATATTTTTTAAATATGCATATCCCATACTCATGCAAACATTGCATACGTAATGCATATGCTTTAAATTTGGCAGTTAAAAATAATTAAACTTTTTTTTAGAATTATTATGCAAATAAAAGTATATTTCGTTTAAACATCATTCTACAAATTATTTAATATATACAAATTAAAATCATTGTAACTTAAAAATTTTAGTGTAAATATGACAAAAAATACACACATACGGAGTTTCTATAACAAATTAAATGAAATTTCTAAAATTTTTACCATTTTTATTTTCCAACTTTAATAATAAAACAGCAGAATAGCAGAGATTTTTTTTATTATAATATTATAATATATATAAAATAATTTTTATGGTGCAACAATTTGTGGAGCAGAAACACTTATGAATTCATGCCATTAAAATTTGTTACTTGCGGTTGTTTTGAATGATTAAATACGTTGGATGTTGGTGTTTTTAACTCTGCAGTGGAGGAATATATTTCTCGTAATATTTATAGTTTTTCTCCTTCTTTTTTATGAAATTCTTTATATTAAACAACATCAAATACTAAAAAAGGAATAAATGAAAATGTCATACTGAGTTATGTCAGCAAGAAAAAATAAAACATAAAATAAGAGTACAACTTTGCACTTTTTAGAGGCTGATGCTATTTGAATTTGTAATTGTGGGTAATTAATGTTTAAAGACATTTTAAGTACTTAATTATTGTAACTAAACCACATTAGCTGATTGTTCTAATTGTTAAAACAAGAAAAAAAAATTAATTATTTAAAAGCCACTTAATAATATAATAAGAGACTCGAAAGTCAGGTTTTAGTTTTATTATTTAAGTTAAACTGTTATTTTAAATCAAATAATTTTAAAGTGTTCAATTAAATAATCTCCGAAAAATTTATCTTTCTATGCTGTAGACTCGGGTTCGAGCCCCAGGGAAAGTGGTAAACTTTTTTAAATTAATTTTTGTTCCGTCAGAAACGCTTTAATTAGATCAAAGTTAACTGTAATGGATTTTTTGGTAATCAAAAGAGAAATGATGTCCATGGAGGAATAGCCAAACTGAACAATTGCTTTCAACTCCAGCTCAGGTAGTCTCATCAGAGTTCTTTGTGTCCTGTGCATAGGCAAGACTAAACATCAACTATTTAACTCACACTTTTAAAGAAATCACATACTGAAATTATTTTCTTCCATAAGTATGTACAATGTACATACGGTGGTATGAGTTAGTCGAAGTAAAGTCACGCAACAGTTTTTATCATATTCTCCTAAAAAATAAGTTAAAAACACACCTGAATATCTCGGATTTAAAGTTGTACAATAAATCAAATTAAACGAAATATTTAATGGAACATAACACGTGTGCAACAATGAGTAGCATATGAATGCTTTCATTTTTCCTTCAAAATTTATTACGTTTTTGCAATAAAATAACCATTATTAGTGAAAGTACAAATTTAATACATATATCCTCTGTAAATGGTTTCATATTAAATTGCAATAAATATTAATGATTCAACGAGAAAATCATCTTAAATCCCAAAATAAAATTAATGAATTTATTTATCAAAGCCATCATATTACATTCATTTCACTTTCAATACATCATTTTCATCTTATACAAGAATAGCCAAAAAGGCAATTCATACATTATTACGTATATTGCAACATATTGAGGCAGCGTGTGTTAAAACGTGTTCAAAAGTATGTTTTGTACATACATACGGGTCATTGGTTATGATATGGCTGTAGAAATGTATAATATTTTTTTTTTGAATAAGAGCCGTTGTGAATTTTCTTCGCCTTTACAACTTTAAGACGACGTATCATATTTTATGGTTAATGTGAAAAAAAAACAACCAAATTTTTCTTCTTTTTCAAGTCCCTTCTTCTTAAGTACTTTAAAAGGAATTCCTTTAGGGATTTTTTTTTCATTCATTTATTGTTTAGAATATAGACAGTCATTATTTTTTGCTCCTATTTTTATTTGTGAAAACAAAGAGAAAAAAAAAATTATTTGAAATATGATTATGTTTATGATTATAATTATCGTTATCATATCTTTTTTTATAAAAAAAAAATAAAATAAATTCGATGTGATAGTAAAGTACTTGATTGTTTGTATGCTTGTTCAAGTATTTACAAGCGAAGAAGGTAGTTGGCTGTAAATAAACAATAAGTGCCAAAAATCCATGTCGCAATATGTCCCAACTTTAAATATTAAATATGGAAAATATTCCAGAAGTAAGTAATAGGGCGAGTATAAAAAGAAAATATGTGATATTAGACCAACCTCAGCACTCTACTTTTGTTAAGAGTGTGCATGTAATTTTATAAAAATAAATATTTGATATACATATGTATACACATAAATCCGTACAAAGTTTAGACATATAAAAAAAGTTATGACATACAATACATACTCCCACATACAAACTAAGAAAAGAAAAAAAGCAGGTTATGTCGTATGCTTTTCAGGCACTTAAATAAGTAGTATATTTTCAAATGTGATATGAGTCAAGTAAGCGAAAGTAAGTTTTTTTTAGTAACTGTTACCCCAACTGCCATTATGTTATAAAAGCGAAATCGAGACCGACTTAGTTTTTAGCCATCGCTATAACCTTTAACCTTTACTATAACTTTATCGAAGCTGTAATTAAAAATTAAAAAGAAAATATTTTTGATATTTAACAGACTTATGAATCATAATTTTATATAAAATTTGTTAATTAATGCTTTTATAAATTTAAAATAAATTTGTGAAATAACTGAGGGTCTATCATTTGTATAAAGCCATTCTTATTGATCACTTCATAACAGCTTCCTTCAAAACGCTGTCACCTAGAACTCCCAGTGCTCTTTTTTTAAATGTTCTTTTTAACTCACAATATGAAGATAAGTATGTGTTTGCTACAGCAAATGTTATGAATTCGATTAACGCCAGAGACTATGGAATTATACACTACAGCCAGCATATGGTCACTCTGCTCGTTATAATTAAAATATAATATTAATATTTGCCGAATGTACATACGCAAGAGTGAAACAACTAATAATTGTCCCATAGTTGCATTTTCTGGCTTAATAAACAAATTTTGTGCCAATTTTTTATAAAAAAATAGTTTCAGATAAAATACAGACAGAAATCGTGACAGCTATTTGAAACGAATCATTTTAATTGCTTAAGAAAACACAAAACCTTTCTGGAAAATTTAAAGTAAGTGTTATGTATTCAGCTCTACTCATAAATATATATTTTTTGTTTTATTTCGAGTGATGACGTAAAGATGACTTCCCGCTGTTTTTAAGTGCATTCGTTTGTCATACCTACCTTTTAATTTCAATAATGAATTGTTTTATATCGTATTCAAGTACGAAAAATAAAAGTTGTTTTAAAGTTAAAGAAATACGCGTCAGACTTGATGGGTTTATACATCGGTTGGGATAGCTATATTAATTAGGTTTGTTAGTGAGCTGTGACTAATATATTCATCATGAGTGGTTAATTACTTCTGACTAATTATTACATCTTCCTTGAAATAAAAAAAGCAGCAGAGTAAAGAGTTCAGATACATGTTCAATAGGCAACATATTTGGTATGTTACAGTAGGATACAAAATCACATGTACACAAATATTTCCATCAGTTTTTTCATATTACCCTTAAGAAAATGATAGAAAGTTCTGATGAGTATTTCAATCAGCAATGTCATTCATATCACACTCAAATCATAGTCTCTGTTCTTGTAGGGATGCTTCTGAACACCTAGTGTATCATTGTATTCATGTATGTTGTGCTAAAAAGGGCAAGAAGAAAATAAGAAGAAGAAAAGTACTATTCATAAATAAATAAATGATTTTTTAATTTATATTTTTGTCACTTTATTAATTTTTATTTCATTTCTATATATGTATTTCGTTCCCTTGTTTTTTAAATAAATTTGATAGTGACAATAAATAATTTTTTTTGTATTTTAATTCTTCTTTTCAATAATAGGCATTCACTTTATATTTATATAATAGAATCCAACAACACAACTTTTTAAGAACACATGAAAAACAATTATATGAGTGTTTCGAATTTGTTCATAAAAAGTACCAACAAAAAGCATACACTTTCGTACTCTAAAACAGCGATACAGTGATACAAGGTTCTTGTGACTTCGGCAATTGTATTGTAATTCAAAAAAAAAAAAAAGTAAATAAATAAATACTGCATTCGATATGAAATAAAATTTAATAGTTTTTTTAAATAATGCAAATGAAAATTCGATATATATCAACTGCCATAATATTGTTTGTTACATTGCATAAAACTACAAATATCGTCAAGATAAAGCACGCGATTTTGTAATATTTTCAAAAACATCAAATACCATCATCAAATACATCATAAAAATATTATGAAATGTTTGTTGCAAAATAGACAAAAATTAAGTAAAGATTAGATTTCAATGTTTGATATACATATGTCTAAAATTTTTATTTTCTCTTCTATTTGTTCAATGGATTTTAAAACAGACAAATTTTGTGTTTTACTTTTAAACATTTTTTTTTTCTTACAAATATAATTTCTCTGACATACCTGAATAATTATTTTATTTTCTCGCTTTTTTTTTTGTTTAAATCATATTTAATATTATATATGGCCTCTTTATAATTATAATTTATATGTAACTAAGACAGCCTATCCCTTATAAATCATGCCAGGGCGCCATTTGTATTAGTTTCCATGCATTAGTTGATCTACTTCCTGTCCTATCGAAATAAGTTTTTATTATATTGCTGGGTTATCCCTGTATTGCTGTTATTATTTTGACATTTTAAATTTAATTTTTTTACCCTCATGTCATTATTACTTTTTTGGTATGGTTAGTCATTATTTAATATGCCTAAACAGCGTAAAAAACACTTTTTTATAAGTTTTGGTAACATACTTACAAAAAATGTCTAATATGAACCGTAGGCAACTATAATATATGTATATATATTTAAATATGTTCAAAAAAATATTTGTGAGTAACTTTTATTTACTTTAAAAATATAAATGACTTACAGGAGTATTAGGGCTCATCATATCGTTTCTTTATTGGCTTTGTGTTATATTTCGAACAAAAAATAAATACAAAACGTAAGCAGAATGCTAAACTTTAAAATTAAAACAGATTATGGAAATCTATATTTATTTTTATCATCTGAAGATATGCAGTGTTTTGACATACGACACTGTGGGCATAAAGTGGCGTTATGTAAATAAGAAGAAGATTGTTAAAAAATTTTAACCATAGCGCCGTACATAAAGCCGCCACTATTGTTATTTAATATTTCCACATGAAATAATTCTCTTAAAAAAACATTTATTCTGCTTCACATAACCAATACTTAAATAAATGTAAAAAAATAATATATATTTATTTATGTATTGAGCTTTTCTTTTAGTTAGTTTTTCAAGTGTTTTTAATAACAACTTTCTGAACCTTAAATTATAAATTATATTCTTCATAAATGATTTTATGTGCTTACAGGAAAAATAAATATAATCAAATTTCTTAAAAGAAAAACAAATAATAAATTTGTCTAAATATGTATGTATATGTATGTACATATTAGTCATTTTTATTCCTCAAGTTTTATAAATGTACTTGAAAATATTAAACACTCATATATTTTAACTACAAAAATATGAAAAAAAGTCGCAAATAAAAACAAGATATACGAGGGTAGCTAAATAAGTCCATGACATTTTGAATGAAATACAGCGGATAAGGTACCAATTCGTCGCCCAATTCATGTAATTTTTCATTGACACTGCACACGTGTTCACCCGTCCATTATCATAATGAAAAAGAACTTTTCTCGTGGCCATATGAGTACATTTTTTCTTTAAATCGGTCCAATAAGTTGGCTGTACGATAAGAAGAGCTTTTCTTACCGGCAGCGAATTAGAGCAACTTGGTAATTGTAAGTTGTTATCTATAGGCTGCTAAATGCAAATTTGGGACAACAAATTATAATTATTTTTTAGAGAAAATTGCGACCGCTTAATAAATAACAAGACCCGATCGGTTTGAATCAATATTTACAATGTTTTTTTTTTATTTAAAAATTACTTCTTTCAACTTAAATTAACATGATTTATTTATTTTGGCAAACTGTAAATATTTAATACCAAAGGGCCACTTTTGTTGTTTTCATTTCCTATTAAACTTATTAAACTGATTTTGATTATTTTGCAAAAACAAATTACATTTAGATAAATTGCAAATATTTAAAATTCTTTAAGGCAACAACAAAACAGTGTAATTCAAAAGAAATAAGAAAAATACAAATTATGAAAACTAACGGGATAATTAACAAAAATATGAACAGTGGACCACTTTGAATTTAATTGCGATAAAAATACAGTGAGATAAAATGGCAAAATAAAAGTTGAAATTAAAATAGCAAAAATAATACAAATTTAATAAAATAAATTAATGGAATATTTTAGCGAATATTTATACGTTGACCTAACATTGGCCTTTTACTGTTTTATCCTTTTGAAGGGTAATCGGTTTGGATTATCACGCGTGCATCTCAAAAATCTGTTGTTATCGCTTTATTGGCCGATAAACTTTTCTTGACTTTCTTCGGAGTCGTTTCACCCGAAGAACCAGATTGGTTAGACTGCTACTTGGTCTCCGCAATATAGTAATGGATCCATGTTTTATCCACATTTACAAAACGACGCAAAATAACTCCAAACAATCCTTTAAAATTGTCATACGATTACTTTTATGTTCAATTGAGACCAAATGCGGCATACATATTGCAGACAGCTTTCTTAAAACTAAGTTATCATTTTAAATTAAAACCACACTACCTCATGAAATTCCTATGGCAACAACAATCTCATATCGAATATTTTTTCGACATTTTCGGTTGTATTGACCTCAATTGCCGTCCAAATCTTTTAGCGTCACTTGAACTTTTGAGACCACAACGAAAGTGAGTAAATTACATTATTTACCATTGAAATCGATGATTCAGAGTCCCGTAGTATTTATTAAGGTTTTCCTTAGTTTGTTTGATGTTTTTTATGGCACTCAAAACTCACTTTTTTCTATTTTTTAAAAATACACGAGATTGTACATATGTTTTAAACATATGTTAACTACATAGTAAATGAAGGAAAATTTGATAGTACTCTATTAACACGTGGTACTTAACGGGAGCAGTGTTGAACTTCCATAACTACGAGAGAAGTCGAAAAGTCACAGACTTATTGATCAGCCCTCTTATAAAAAATAAATTTTTTAAATTTAATTACTATTTAGGATTTAGTTAGTTTTGGAAAAACACACGATTTCAATTTCACTTGATTTGGTTTACTTATCCTGTTTTACAAAGTATTTTTTTTTTTTTCTTTTTTTTTTTTTGTTATTTTTCCAGAACTACAAATAGAACTATATCCGAAATTTGTCTAAACTATGGAAAACTTGTCATGTCTACCGAATTATATTTTTTTAACTCTAATATTTTTATACATAACTTACGGGTAGTGTTTGTATTTAAATTATTAAATATAAAAATGGGCTCTATAATATTATGGTTTACTATTCAATTTATTATTAAAATACTAAATTCAAATTTGTTGTATTTTCCGCGTTTTAAAGTTTTGATGAAAAGCATACAAATAAAGCATCATGTAGATAAAAATGTGATAGTGGCCTAGATGCGACTTTCATTTAGAGTGTGAACCGATATATAAATGTATTGCCTCAAAACCTGTGGCGATCAACATGTTCATGCAGGAGAAAATATTCTCTTAGATTTTGTTGTCTACAAATAACAAGAAATACATTTTACAACATATTATATTTGTCTTTAAGTCTCGTCGTTACCCTTCAATGTGTATTCCAAAAGAACTGCGGCCATAGAACACCCTGCTATAGTTTCAGCAAAGGCGACTCTTTTGTCGGTTGTTATCCAGAAGATGAAAGGTTTCTATTCTTAACAATGCATTTTTCTCGAGAACAGACAACTTTTAAAGTGATTTAATGAACCAAATGATGTATAAATGCAGCCTAAAATATTAATTTAATTTTTATACAGTAAATAAGCTCTTAAAAAATGCATGCCATCGTATGTAAGGCAGATAAAAATCGCAGATTAAAATCCAATCCAAATCAATGATAATAACTTAGTCACGAGTTTTACAATGCATTCAGTAGCCTTTGAATGTAACTCGTATATCCATAGACTCGATAATGGTGGTATATAGAGCAAGTTAAGAAAATTTTATATGATTTATTTTAATACAAATTGCAATAAATTAAATATTATTGACGGCAGGAATATTTTCTTCGAATAAAACATTGACACCACGACGATCTCCGCCTATTCTGTTACATTTTGTATACTGCAGAAAATATTAATATTTTAGAAAATTTATATGGAAAATAATAATTTGTAATATTTTTTTTTTTGCCAAATATTCTTCCACAAAAGTTACAATATTTTGAAACAGAGTTATTCGGAAAGGCAAATATGTGATATCAATACTTCTTCATACCTTAGATGGCCTTCATTGGTATATATTATTGAAAAATCTAATTAAATGAATTAATAGTTGTTCATTGTATATTTAGGGACCAATAATAAATATTGATTTGAAGACCAAATAATATTTATACAAAATACATACATATTTGATTTCTACAATTTCAATTTGATATTTTTTTTTGTTTTTGTATATGTTTTGGTTTTCATTTAAATCAATCCCTATCACCATACTAGTGCATGACTCTTTTAACAATAAATTGCTCTCAAAATTCTATTACTTTGCCACAATACTTGAATTGCTGCACACACATCTTTGTTATGTTTCTACCATTTTTTTCTAAATTTTTTTCCAAATCATTGATCAGTTACAGCTCACGTACTCTGTTTTTATAGTGGCTGTTGTCTGTGTTAGTTTTTTTTTGCTCCTTTTTTTCATTGTTTTACAGCCAATAAAGTAAAACATTTTTTCAAATGAAAGTGATTCGCAAACAGATGCCAGTTATTGATGAAAAATAAATTTTCAAAGTTTATCAGGCAAATTAAAGAGTTGGCGTTAGAAAAAAAAATACTCAGATTTTTAATACCAAAATTTTTTTTCAGGAAATTTTTATTATTCAAGGACATGTATGCCAAAAACTTAAACACTTTAAAGAAAAATATTTATTAGTTCGATGAACGGTGTTCAACAGCAGAATAAATCTCTCCAGAAGCTAGCGGAATCCAATTTAGTGATTAATTCTATTCCAATTCATTCATTTTATATAACAAGAATTTGTTTTTTTTTTTTTGAAGAACCTAAAAACCTAATTTATGTATTAAAAACTCATTTTAGTTTTTAAACAATTTGTGAACCTTTTCTTAATTAATATTTTTTCTGCTTCAAATAATATTGTACATTCTCAGTATGATTTATTTTAGATTTTTCTTAAAATATTTATGGTCTTTAAAAGAACTTTTTTCCTTTGTTGTTATTCACACATACAAGAGGGTCTAAACAATATTCCATGAATGGCATGATTGCTTTTCTTAACTTTCGTTTTCAAAAACAACTTTTGAGAAAATTATTTTTTTTACCACTACAGTTCAGAATGGTTATAATCTACAGTTAGAAAGAAAAAAAATTTTAATTCTGTCAATACTTTGAAGACTTAATTAAAATGTTGTTATAGCAACTCAGTGTTAATTACTCTTTTAAAGCCCATACTTACTCAGCTAGTGTGTATATTAAAATTAAAAAATTTGCTCTTCTATTGCTTTGAGATTTTAATTCAATTTTAAACGGCTCTGAAAAGAACAATAGCAACTTATGCAGCATATAAAACAGTCGGCTGAAATCAACTTCATCTTTACAATCTTTAATTGATTAAAGAATTCTATATTAGCAGAACGCTTGAATCCATATGCTTACACATATGTACGTCTCCCCATCGATGCACACATTTGGGACTACAATAAATCACTGTTATGTGGTAAATTATGTGTAACACTTAATTGACCCTTTGGGAACATTTTAATGGTTTATGAAAGTGTTCGTATTTATACGGTTTTAACCTTTAAATAAATTGGGTAAATATAAGTATATAAGTAACATAGAAAAATGTAGGTCGATAACAGTATTTTATAAAACACTGCATCACTATACAGAGTGAGTATATATTATTTGGAATAAACGATTTGAAATATATACTTTATAAATGCACATGTAAATATGAAGAGAAATAAATTATTAGTTCATTAGAAAAAAAAAAAAAAAATAATAATGTTGAGTAAAGAATTTATATAATAAAAAAAATTAACTAAAAACAAAACATTTTTTAACAGAATATTTCTCTTAAACTATTACCCTGCAGCTAAAGCAGTGACGTTCAAATCTTCTTTCCCTATAACGCGTAATAGGAAAACAATTTCTGATTACGTCGAAATCACACACGTACATAATAAAAAGAAATATTGTTGCTCAGCCCTGTTTTAAAAATACTAGTTTAAAGAAAGTGGCTTATATAGTACATGCTCTAGTTAATAATTACTAGTATAGTACTAGTACGTAACTATGAACAAATGACCTAGTTGGGCTCCTATGAGAACCTAATGTTAAAATGTTATGTCTGAAAAAAGGCCAGATAGGTAACCAGTCTGAAGTAAAAAGCAACTAGTATACTCCTGATCATATACTAATATTTTTTCGGCAGGGTAAGCAGTGGCTATCATTTTCGTTTTACATATTTAATTTAAATTTGTATTTGGTTTTTAAATATTAAAAAAAAAAAAACTCACAAACTAGACAAATCGCATTGTATATACTGCTCCGGGAGTACAGTTTATGGCTTCTGGTGATTTACGTCACACCAGGGGCCAGTACTCACTGGGAAATTTGGAGTTCACCTAGCTCTGGGTGGCCTGGCGCTCGCTATAGGCAGAGAGGTTGTTAATTTATTACTGACCATCTCAAGGACTGACTAGAGAAATCTATCTATTCTGGTACTACGGGCACAGGAAGCCACCGGTTATGCCTGTGCTCTCCTGTCATTCGGGGAGTGAGCCAAAGCGGCTCTTCGGTGAGTACTCATATTGGTTGTGGTATATGCTGGGTAGTAGTTTTCACCTCCTCAACAAGGAGGGCATGGTTGAAATTGGAAGGCAACGGCTGGGTGTCTGCGGACGGTGCGCATGTAAAACGCCCTTCTAGTTGTATATATTGCCTTCAATATTTTGCACACTAACATAGCTTTTGAATACCTGCTGAGCAGTCGTCGTAAATAGAAAAACAATACGTCACACGATCAGATTTTATATCTCTTTTATCAAATACCAACAAAAAATAATGTTTTCGAGAGACCCAAAAATTACTTTTTGCACAATAATAAGCCAAATTAACTACTACGCATTCCAAAAAATTAAAATTTCTATCTGAAATAATTTCACAATTTTAACTATGTACATCTGAATCAGAATTTATATTGGGTTTTGTAATTTTTTTAAAGTCTATTTCGAATAGAGATTGTTTTAAAGAAAAACATTCGTTTCAAGTTTCTTCCGATGCCCGAGCAAGCAGGTAGACCGTTTAAGCATTTATTTCGTTTTCTCAAGTAGCTTATTTAAAGCTTCTGTTGGCATTTGTTTGATGAGGTAGAGCATTCGAATTAGAACATGATATTCGTTTGGTTGATAAAATAAGAATACCTATTAAGTTATGTTGGTATCCGTATCAACAGGTACAACATCTGAATACAAACTAAAACTTTAATGAGGTATGTTGAATTTCGACATTCGCAACTATACCTTAAAATTAAACGTATGGGAATAGCATTCTTCTTTTTCTTAAATATTTGGCTTTACTACCAACATTTTAAAGCACTATCAAAGACATATTAAATCGCATTTTTAATTATGTTTCAATAGTGTTTTTATGCCACTTAAAAGCACGAAGGTATAGTTTTACTTTAAAATCTGCACTAAAAACTAGCTTCATAGTTAAATTTGAATTTTAAAATGTTTTCCGCAGACATTTTCTGGGTCCGCAGTGTATATATACTTATGGTATCTTTTAGTCGATTTGAACAACAAACAAACATTTCTTCTAATTTAATTACAAACATAAATAAAAGAAAATAACAAACATTGTTACAAAAACCATTTTAATTTCTGGTAGCCTTAACCAATTAACGAGCCAGACATGTTAACTTTGATAATACTTAACAAGATAAGTTATGGCTTTGCTAAAAGAGGGGAAAATATATGTCAAATTAAAGCAAGAGAAGCATGAAATTTATTAAATTAAAAAGGGTTTAAGATTGCAAACATGCTTTTTTATACACATATTAGTAACAAAATGTTTTATTCGTCTTTTCGTTTACTTATTATCTATCATTCACAACCATGGATATTTGTTTATCACCAACGACAGTTGTTGCCTTATCATCTTTAGTTACGGCAAAATAAATTTACAAATTTATATTTTTCTTTTCTCTTTTTTTCCTCTTCCATCGAATTTGCAGAATTTGTTATTTTCATTTTCTTTTTTCCATTTTTCAGTCATGAATTTCATGTGGTGTCTTATGCTAAACGCTTTCTAACCATCAATCTATACATATGTCGTCGTATGAAAAAAGTTTTCTCTTGATTTTTCGAATGCATGAATTTTTGTTTTAAAATAACTTTTTGTTGAAATTTAATGCAAATGTTTTGAAGGCTTATAAACAGTCTTATCATATCTCCTTGGCAAGACCCAAATACTTATAATACTTTAGCTTACTAATAATAAAATGTTAATATTTTTTACAATTTACACTGAATGTGATGGGAATACATGAGAAAAATAAATCAAATAGGACAGTGAATCCAAAAGTAATATAATGTAAGCAATACTTTGCTTAAATTTATGTTATTAAAGCTTAAAAACAAAATTTTTGTTCTCAAAAACTCAAAAGAAAAACTTTAAATATTATAAAAATTTTTACCATTTTTCTTCCTTCACTGCTGCGAAAGAATTCTTATAGAATTTTGCTTTTGTCCGAAAATCTAATACAAACAACGATGAATGAGCATATCAATAATTGGAAAGTAAAAAATCTATCAATCGTTTTTATATTCCTCTCTGTGTGTCATGATTCCCTGCAATTATAAGATTTTTGGAAAAAAATCTTGGAGAAATGTGCGAAGGTAAAATAACAAAGTTTTTCTTGGCTTTCTTAGAAGAATTTTTTCTAGCTAAAAAATGTTTTTCACTTAAAATATACCCATCGGCTTCTATTATTTAAAGTTTTATGATGGGAAAAATTCAATTTCCTTAAACTTCTATATTCATTCAGGGCATTTCTGTTTTACGTATTATTAAAAGCCTATAAATCTCCACCACATTAAGATAAAGAACTTTTCATTTAATGCTTCCTGTATTTGAATATGATTAAAGCAAAGAAAATTTATTATTCTTTTTAAAAGTATACCTATGCCATTATGTATCTATTATATTACTTTAATTGAACAAAGTAAACTGCGTAAGATATTAAACAAAAATATTTCATTACGAATTCACATACATTAGTATTTAAGGTCATAACTATTTTGGGTTTTCAATGACAATTTTTCTTCCATTGTAATATATTTCTTAATTTGCACTATTTCTTTTAGAGGCAAAATAAAAGCTCAATGCTTCAGAACAATGCCTCTGGTAGTAATCAGATTCACTACATTCATACAACTAGGATTGTGAAATTTTGCAAACAGCCAATTATTTGGCTCATATGGAAATTTTTTTTAAATGCATATATGAAACTGAGATTTCCTGATAATGATAACTATGACTAAAGAAAACTCTACAAAATTAATTTTGTAGATTAGTATTCTAATTTGTATCGTCTCAAGGATTAAAGAACGCTGTAACTGACAAAATATTTAATGTTCAACAGAGCGAAAAAACCTGTATGAAAGTAGAACAAAGATATTGGAATTTTTCAAAACGCAGACGGCATAAGTGAATTTCTTTTCATTATAAAAATCTGGGACCAGGACCAATCGACACGTATTTTTTTTGTTTTTTTGTTTTTAGATAAAAATGATGCAAAAAAACGAATTTTCCATTTTTGTCAGTTACGGCGTTCTTTAATTTTTGCAACGATATGGATCAGCACAAACGTTTTTAAGTAAATTAAACTGAAGAAATTAAAAAAAAATCTGGAATATGATCCGAAGAGGTTCAGAAGCTCTTATTATTAATAGAAACTACCATATAGCTCCTTCATTTCGAACGCTAAAAATTAAAAAGCTTCTTTTGTAGGCTATCAACTTTTGACCCTTAAGGTTCAATTCACTTTCTAACTTAACAAAGAAAATCCTTTATCAGTCTTCTAATCTAATATATATTCTTTCTGCCTTCTTTTAGAAGGTTTAATAGTTGTTTCAATTTATTTTATTTTAATCATGATTTCTTATAGGGTCTACCAATGGAGATTTCCAAACATTGTTAATTGATAAAGATCATCTTGTTGAGGCTACTCGTACATATTCAATTTAGTTATATGTCATGTATTCAACAACACGTACAAACAATGAAAGTATTTTATCAAAACGTGTGTTATATTCGGTCAATGTACTTAATAAAAAAATATATGGACATAGAATTCAGTGTGTAAAAGAAATAAGTTTGGAATGGAATATGCAAATAATATATCTGCTAAGTACGGCCTTATAGAAAGCCTATTGTTAATTTAAAACAGGGTTCCGAAATTGTATATTAAAATTCGTCTTATAAGCTCTTCGTGTATCAAATACATATATTATTAATACATCCTTACTGCCTTAGTCACAACTAATTATTTTGTATTTATTTAGTGATGATATGTCAAATATATTGTAATTAATTTTAATTGAATTAATTTATTTCATTATTATTCTCTTTTTCTTTCTAGGTGTTGTATTCCAACCAAAGACTGTGAAAGAAATAGCGTATTTGCTTAAAACCAAAGTAATTTAAGCAAACAAAAATAGACTTGGAACACTAAACCTACTATTTATTTTACTTAAAAGAAACATAAAAAATAAAATTTTTTCAAAGAACATTAAAACAAAGATAACTGCAATCCAATAAATTAAGGAAAAATCTTTAATAGAATATTTGTATGAAAAAATGAAAAAAAAAAAAGAAATGAACATGAAAAGTTTAAAAATAATATTTACACAAAAACTTCAAAGAACTCAAAGCTAAGGAACTATGAGCAAAATAAAATAAAACAAAAAATTATTTTTCTTTTTGTTTAAAGTTTATTTAACCAAAGTAATGAAAAGATAAAAAGGAAAAAATCGTTTCATTATCATAATTTTAAAACGTGGTGTATAAAATTTACAATCGTCTACGTTTTATAAGAAGTAGTGATGAAAAATCAACTAAATTACGTGCCGTGATAAAATGAAATTTTTTTTTTTTTTAGTAACAACAAAAAAGTAAACAAAATTTATCTTATTTTTACCAGTCTTCCCCTTACCAGAAATAAAACCAACCATCTCATCATGAATTTCACTAAAGATATAAAATTTGTGGTTTAACACATTATTAAAGTTAATGTCATGTGATTAAAGTTAGAAATTAAGTTTGACTTTATATTGCAAAATAATTCAAAAGATTTGCTGGTTTAAATTGATAGAAAAACAGCAAAAATAATGGCAAAATAATAGTGAGTGAAATCAATTCAACGTTTCATTTATGCAACATACACATCAAAACCAAACACGTCTATTTATTCATTCAAACGTTCGGCCAACATTCATTCATTTGCTTCAATCGTAACATCAAACGGCATTTAAAGAAGTTTGCAATTGTGAATACAGTACAGAGATTAACATTTTAGGTAGATTTCTTTCATTTGAATATTCATTTTCAATTAGATTTGTAATTGTGTGTATAAATGCAAGTGCTTGTTTGTATTCAATTTTTCGTTATTTTAGCAGTTAAATCAAAACTTAACTAGTTTTTAACATCCAAATGTATCATAAAAGTGCGAGCATTTTAACCAAAACGTGACACATGGCTATGTATTATTATGCCAGTAAAATATCAGCCATTGCTTGTGGTACACGTTGTAGACAAACAGTTTTGCAAAAATCTCGCGGTCAACGTGATCGTGATAAAAATCATCAGCATTCACAACTTCATCATTCAACGCACCCACACCATAAACGTCATCGTATTGGTACATATGTCACCGATTGTACCACAGATACTACTGATGATGAACTGGACACAAATGGTACTTATATTCGAATGCAAAAATGCAATGATGAAAATGAATTCGTTGGCAGTGGTAGTAGTAGTGGTATGGCTTCGGAAGGCCGATTTTATGTTACTAATACAAATGATAATGGCATAACGGAAACATCGGTGTCCACACTGGTAGCAGCAGCAAACAGCGGCACAAATGGCAGTTCAACTACAGATGGTATTCGTCATAGAAGGCGCCATAGTGAACAATTGGATGCATACGATATTGAACTTGGGTTTAAAAAATTTGAGGTAAGTTGAATATAAAAAAACTAAAACCATTAAATAAAAATATTTTAAAAATTGAAAAAGTAACCAAGTGACGAAGGAAAAATTATTGCATATCGTGAGGTAAATATCTTAATGAGGAAAGTATTCAGTTAAATTTTAGATCTGATGACGATTACTAAGAAGAAAAGTAAATAGTAGTCTCGAAGGGAGAAGATATTGAACATAACATTTATATCATACAGAAAATAAGTTTTAAATTTTATTAAGCATTCTCTACGATTTTGTTGTATATTTTCTAGTCATTTGGTCAGCAGCATCAACACCCGATTTTGTTGCATTTTAAAACCTTACGGCATTGGATATTGCTTTGTTATTTGTTTCGCATTAACAACCCTATCAATGAAACGTGTTGTTGCTTTTTCTTAATAAACTGTCAAACGTCAGTCACGTATGCAAGTAGACCACATGACCTCTATACTCCACTTCAAATAGTTTGACTATATCTTCATTATGAAACACTTTGACTAAACTTGAATGACTTTTAGCAAAAGAAAACAAAAAAAAAAGAAAAAAATAAAAACAACTGAATTATGTAATATCAATTAAATCTGTAAATGGTTCAAATAACAGCTCCTTCTTTATTTGCCGAACTGACTTTTTATGTACATCATATCAGGATAAAAAACTAACATGAATCAGTTCAATTGCATCATTTTATTGAAAAAAAAATTTGTGGAATTATGTATTTTAAAAGAGAACTTTTCTTACTAACAAACTTAAACTAATATTACCTGGATACATTATATACAGAAACGTTGCATTAGCTATTAAATCGGGAATAAAACTTACTAAGTCCTTTTTTAACGAAGCTGTTTAAGAACTAATGCTGGTCAATTACGCTTAATAACATGGATATTACTTTTATTTCAATTTGTTGGCCGAAGTACTCCAAAGTACAAACGCTTATCACCACAATTGGAATTGTTCAAAACTAATGGATTCTTGACGCCAAATATACAATCTGGGAATGTCATCGAATTACTACATTCAGTATCTATTGAGTTCAACAAGAGTGCTTTCTTACCAAGTACACAGAAATTCTAACTATAGATCTTTTAATTAAAAATTCTTATCATATCAGTTAAATTCTGATCATGCACCAATCTTATTTAATATAAATGAAAACTATACAGTGAGGCAGAAACTTGTCTGTGATTAAAAGTATGCTATCTGGGAATACATCCCGAGAGCAATCTCGTTTGTGCGGATGTATGTCCTTATGTAGGTCCCGGTACTCATGAATAAAAATTTACCCATAAAATATGGGTGCTGTGATAAGCTAGGACGTAACTCTGATAAAAAGGTTATAGTGGCCAATTATGTATGAATGTGCGTATTTTTTTTTTTTTTGAATCAGAAACAAACAAAGAAGACAGTCCCATCGATGTTCTGACCCAAGCTTGAGAACAAACTAATAGATTTCAAATTCGATAGTGAAACGTATGCAAGGATGGCAAATATTTTTCAATAAATGGAAAATCAAAACAAATGGGGACAAATTGCAAGCCATTATTTTTGCACTCAGCAAATTGCCTAAGAGAACTCTATCATGTCCATACATTATTCAAATCAAGACAGTTCCTTTAACAAATCCATAAAATATATTGACGTAACACTTTTATATACATACGTAAGTACACTCAGGGTAAAAAAGGGTAGAATACTACAGAAAATGATTCCATTTCGTTTTGAAATTGAGTTAAGTCCGTTTGTGCTTATTTCGTTAACGGTTGGTATCAATATTTCAAAAATTTTTCGGTATCAATTTATTACCAACCCTTATTGTTTTAATAACACACTGTTCTCTTCTTGTTACCAATATGATTTTACTATGATACCACATCGTTGTCAATTTTGTTTTTTATTTGATACCATATCGTTTATGATTCGATAACAGGCCGTTTCTTATGTACCGTTCTTAATTCATTAACTTCAAGTATTTTTATACAATTTGTTCATGATTTTACTACCGGTTGTTCTTGATATACTAACTTATGGTACATTTTTGAGTTTGTTCTTATTTTGATAAAGAATTAATCTTGATTTGATACCGAAAGTTAACGAAATTTTGTTCACGATTCGTTTTTAATTTGATATCATTGGCTATTTAGAACACCTTTTTTTCCTCTGTGTAACATTTAAACAATGTCTGTCTGAAAGCTCTAAATTGTATTAGGGCTTTGTTTTCTTTTCTAAACAGAAAAAGTAGGCTAAATATAGAAAAAAAAGCTCCTACTTTATAAAATGTGTAGTACGCCCATTCTTACTTACACATGCCCAATAAGTAAAAAATGTTCAACAACAAATAGGAAGATATTGCACACCACACAGAACAAGAATTTGAAAGTAATATACAACCTTGCCAAACAATTTTCAAACAGCGAGTTGGATAAGAAATCGGGACCATTATTAGAAATTTTACTCTGACATTTACGGAAAAATTTGAAATTTCAATATTGTTTTTCAATAAAAAATAAAAATTTGAGATATATAACGAAATACATTTCAGAGAAGCAATCTTCCAGTTGTATGTTCAATTAGAAACATTCTTACCAAAATAGAGTTTCCAGATCATTAATAAAATTTAAAAACATTGAAACTTTCGTTTGAAATTATTTCACCAATTTTTCTTTTTGTACGTTTAAGCTCAACGCACATATAACGCAGTTTTTTCTGTTTATTTTAGCTTAAAAGCTTCAAGTATAAAATAATTTACGTTTTAATTTACTCATAATTCAATGCTTTTAATTAATGACTGCCTATCTTATGAACAAATTGTCAATTAAATTTCTTATTGGTGAATGTACATTAAGAATTCACCGCATTTATGGCTTTTATTTGTCTTGCGTGTACTTTTTTAACTGCTAATGATAGCTATTAAGATTTTTTTTAATTAAAAGACAAACAATTTTATAAAACAATATAAAACAAAAATTATGCTTAAATTTGCTAAATTCTTGTTGCCGTATAAGTTGTTTTTTCTAAATTAAGTTTTTTTATATATTAAAGTACTGCTTCGGTAAAACATATACTAAATTTGTGCAAACATACTTGTATGCTAAATTATGACGCAAAGAGCATCTTCAAAATTGTAAAGTAGTCCACATTTTTTGAGTTTGGTCGATGGATTCACATGGTATTTCTGACATCTTATTGAAAAAAATATGAATCAATCTCCTACGATATTATAACTTTTGGTCATGGTACTTATGGAGTCAAATTGATGCTAACAATTGATGTGAAAAGCTTGGTCGCAACACTGAAAAGGGTTGCAACAGCCATTTTATATTTTAGTATATTTAACGCTGTATTTTAAAATAATTTTATTATAACTAAGCCTTAAATTGGGAAATAATATCAATTCGTTTTCGTACAATTATTATTTGAAAAACACGGTTTTATAGAAATATTTTTTATTTAAAATCCAATTTAAAATTCAAACAACTACATACACTTATTTAACACCATAGGATATTTTGAATTCGTATTATATATTTAAATATTATTTTATTTTTATATTTCATGATATTGCAAACACACGCGCATATTGTCTTAACATATTTTACCATTTTATTAAATGTTTTATAAATTTTTAATGAACAATCAATAGCAGAAAAACCATCACATCAGCAGCACATCGGTAGTGGTTAAAAATATTTAATTAAAAAATAATTAACTCCGTGAAAATTCGCAGAGGGTTATGAAGCATCAAACAAGATAACACAATATAATTAAATTACTTTATATCGAAATTGGAAATCATTAATTTTGTTTAATATCACTCGTTTTCAACAACAATGTCTGATCAAATACTTAAGATGGTTATATAAGTAAACAGTAAATTTTCGAATATTATAATTGGATTGTTGTAAAAAATGCATTACTATTTGTGAAAAATTAAGAATTTGGTTAAATTCACAAGGCTTTTGCAAACAAATTATTTAGCGAAAACCTCTATTAATGCGGCTCTTATTTAGAACGAATTATTCATGTGGGCCTAACAATTTTTTTATTTTACATAAAGCAACACATCAGTCTCATGACAGAAATGAAACTAGGACTTCAAAATTGCGTTAAGTCGTAAACATATACATATAAATATCCTGCTTAAGTGAACTTAGCTTAAGTCGTAAACATGCTCTGTTCGGCTTATTATTATTATCTTACCAAATTCCATTTACTTCTTTTCTAATTAGGTTTTAAATAATAAAAAAATTCTCAACAATCTTATTGTGATTCGAACCCTAATTTCCACATAAATAAAAAACAAATTATACGCTTTTATAATTTATGAGTTTTCTACTGATAATAAACTCATACATAAATAAAAGAGAACGATGCATCACTAAAACTCACTGTTGTTTGGTTTCAATTGTGAAAAAGCATATGAAATACAAAGATGTTGTGATGAAAATTTTCATCATAAATTTTTTTAAGAAAGAGAAGTAAAATGTACAAAAACCGTAGTGTAAATTGGCTGCTGAAACATTTCGGCATTCGATTATACCCATGTGTCTATAGTTTTAAAATATTTTTAAATATTTTTCCTTAAAATAGTGCATGAATCTTATCAATGGCTTACTTTAAAATAATAAAAAAAATAATGCAATTACCCAGCAGAAATTATTGCTTACCAATAAGCTATTTTGTAAGGAAGAAACTGTGAACTATCCCTTACTCGTGCGCATCAATAATACATGATTTTTATATGAAATGAGCCGCTAAAATGCAATAGAAACGCAAATTTATTGCAACCAGTAAGCAAATCTTATACAAAATTAAAAAGAATACCTGATCCTGTACCATTTTTGGAAGCCTTAAAATATGAATATACGATATAATGCTTCTATTACTACGTTTATACGCACGTCCTATTTGCAAATAAAGTTATTTGCAATATACTTAACTCACTGTTTATATGTAAAAATACTTGGAAACAAATTCGCTGTCAGTAAATTGTATGGTAACACCAAAAACTTATAACATTGTTTAGAATAATGTGTGAAAAAAATATTCAATATAAAAATTTTTTTATTTTAATATTTAAACTTTTTTTACAGAATAATTTTTTTTTAATTGTTGCTTTAAGTTCAATATTTTATGTTTTTATATTTGTTTCCGCCATATTTATATAAGCCTACCAGATTGAAAACAATAAAAACATGTAAAATGTAAACAAGTGGCAAGATTTTACACCTTTATTTGCAAATAGTGTCGTTATTCACGACTTGTTATCGTGAGTTAGTAAGTTGCAATAAAACAATTATATGGCAACATTTTTTACTCTTATTTGCAAATAAGTCGGACGTATAAACGTAGTATATGATTGCTTACAATTTTATTTACTGGTTCCAAATTTGAAAAATATTCTGCTGGGTAACTGTTAGGTGTTAATAAATTTTTTTAGAGGATTCTATAAGTGTAGTATCAGTAGAATAACATTGAGGACAAAATTCAGGTTACAAAACTTAGGCCAATTCCGAAATAGAGGGGTGAAAATAGAGGCTAAATTAGAAGTCGAATTTTTTTTATCGACCTCCGAAGTTTTGACTACAAACAAAGCCGATTTTCATCATATTGTTTATATGGTTTTTTGGCTATAACTCGTTGACTAAGTGATATTTTTTCAATCTGTCAAAGCCAAATTATTGCTAGAGACAATTAAATTTTTTTTTTTTAGAAAATTGATTTAGAAAGTTTTTGTGGTGCTTATGAAGCAAAATATTGGAAAAATTATTTGTTTTTTATGCTTTTTGAAAATATTTTCTACAAAACTTCATAAGCAACACAAAAATTTGAGCAATATATTTAAATCATAAATGTGTAAGTGACATGTTATATTTTTAACTCAAGTTTTAGTATTTACATGAAATATATTTGTTATTAAAGCAACGGGAAATCTACTAATTGGCTACAGTTATTGCATGCTGTTTTTAAATAAAATAAAAAAATTTAAATATTTCATATTTGTTTGTGTTGAACAGCATATGGTCACCTAAAAAATTTTGATTCCAATTTGGTTTTTAAAACATAAACAAAGGTTTAAGAATATCCTTTTTTTTGAATACTTAGTTTAAAGATTAAAATCGTTGTCAATGTATTGAGAATATATTTATAACACCCGAACTTTTTTTAATAAATTTACTGTGACGAGTTCATAAATTACAAATTTTTTATTTTTATGAGACGATAAAACAAATGCGAAATGTATGATAAAATAATTACAAACATGTTGACAATTAATGTGGGAAAATAGTGTAGCAACGCCTTTTTAATTAAAAACAAAAAATATTTATCGAACAATAAGAGAACTGCAAGAGACAGCTCTACCAGCGTTTAATATTTAGCAGACTGCGAGATTTGTCTGGAACTATAAAGTTACATACTTAAAAAAAATATATAGATTTATTTTAATTTTCTCTATCGGATTCTACAAAGCAAGACTTTAAATAAACATGCATTATTTTGAAATAGTTCAAAAGAGAAAAACTATAACTTTAAAATAACAGGAGCTAGAATTTATAAAGTTTAGAATACAACTTCAACTGTTATTTTTAAATTGAGTAGTGCTTGTTTTCATTATATGACTTCGAATGTACGTATTTATTTAAATTTTACATACACACATACATAACTGGCCTTTATAACCCTGTGTCAGGATTACGGCCTAGCTTCTTGAAGCACTCATGTTGTGTGTATAAATTTTTATCCATGAGTACCGGGACCTACAGTTTAATGTCGACTCCGAACGACAGACTTGAGAAGCTTGTTCATGACAATTATTTACTCTCAGAGCTTTTGCCAGAAGACTGCTGAGAGGTAGTCGCCGAAAGAAATATTTTTTTCATATTTCTTTTTTTTTAAGATGTCGGAGGGCTCATGTCTTAGTAAACCAACACACTAACCACTAGACCATGGCGACTACAAATTTTAGTAGTTGAAAATTATCGCTTTATTTTTAAGATATCCGTATGATGCAAGGTAATAAGAAACTGCAATAAAAAAATTCAATAGAATCAATTTCAGTTTTATTTCTTTAAAACCACACTTCTTTAAAAAACTGCATTTCTTTTTTTTTAAAATAAATTTCTCTTTACATGCATATGTATTCATATGCCTTTCCTGTTATACTTACTATGCTGCTCTTGAAACTTCCTTTTCAATATCTATCAATATATCTCCTATCATTTTGATTAGTTATGCTGTAAAATAAATCATCATATTTTCATAATAAATTGCTAAAGTTCAGTCTTGCTTAAGGTCTTTCCAATATTTATTTCCCAAATGAAGTCTTCAGGTTTTATTATTCACATTTGAGATTACTCACATATATACATACATATTATGTATGCACCTACTTGTAATACGAGTATGTATTGTATTTATGATGACTATAGAAAATGTTCTTTTTTTTTTAAGTTTATCACTTTATTCATCTTTATGTATATTATAGTTAATCTAGAGCATTACAAATTCTTTGTAATGTGTCAGGTATATAAAATACAAAAGAATCGATGTAAATTTTCAATGATTACCTTTAAAATTCTTCATATATGTATGTATACATATTTTACAAATAGGGATAACTTGTAATGTTGGCTTGAGTATTAAGCAATTTGTAAAATTTATGACTTGTAGAAAAAGAAAACCATGTTATTTATTGTAAATAAAATCTACAAGAAGAACTCAATTTTTCAAAAAAAAATTATATGTTTATCTACATATGTAAGTAGATATCATTATTTGAAAGTTTATAATATGAAAATTGTCCAGCTCTAAAAAAAAACAGAGCTTTTGCGAAGAGACTGCTAAGAGATATTCTTAAAAATAAATGTTTTTCCATACTTCTTCCGTTTAAGATGTCAGAGCTGGAGTTTAAAGCTGGAGTTATCATTTAATAAGACTAATACAAGACAAGAGCGACCATAAGGTACTTAAAGGTTCATTTGTGTTCGTATATATTTTTATATACGAAGTTCATCAAACCAGTACTGTTACTCTAAACTGAGTTATTTAAGACACTATAGAAGAATCCAGTCTAGTCGTGGTATAGTTGTAAGAGCGCCTGCACAAAAACTCAACCGGCCATGGTTTAAATCCCAACGAAGAAGAAACATGACAAAATTAAATTTGCAGTTTTCTAAAATTTATAATTTAAAAATATAAAGTCTCCCCTCCTCCTCCTCCAAGAAGTCCATCTTCAAGAAACCGCTCACTGACATTTACAGTCTATTCCACCAGGAAAATAATGATCAGGAGTATAGCTCCATTTTCTGGAAAGATAATAGCTAACCGCTTAATGAAGACTCTCACCACTCACATTTAAAATCCACTGACAGAAGGGTCAATTGCTGTTGATCATTAAAGGGTGATCAAATTGACAGCAATTTGTCCCATTCACATAAGGCGCTTAAAATCTTCACATCTATCTATCTATAACTATATAGTCAACATACCCCTGAATATTGGTTTTAAAAAGTTATTAAAAAATATATAAAAAAGCGACTACTGTTATTCTAAACTCAGTTACTTAATATCCTATAGCACAAACCAGTCTAAATATTACACTGCAAAAAATTTTGTTTTGCTTGACCAAAATTTTAATAAATTTTTACAGGTTAATGGCCACTTTAAATGATTGGTTAACATGACTTTGTTAAACGATTAGGAGGAAGGGAAGAACACTTAAAGTCAAAAAAACGTTTTTAGTGTTTTGGATCATATTTTGAAGAATTGCATGTGACTTCTTTTTAAATGTCTGTACCTATACAACCAGGAAACTAAATATGGCTTGAAATAACACAAAAGGACATTTAGTACTTCAAAAATATATTTTAATAAAGTGAGCAATCTATGCAATGTTACTCGATTATGCTGATATACTGCAAGATTTAGTATATTGCCGGACATAATTGATCACTTTACGAGTATTCGTATAGGACCAGTAGTACATGACAATATATCGCAAAATTGAAATTCAAAAAAAATTTACAGCACAGTAATGGTGGAAAACATTTACGAACAATTTCCAATGTTATGACTTTTATTGACCTTTCGAATCTATAGCATTTAATTTAAGCTATTGTTAAACTCTTTTTTATTTTATTGTTTACTACTTAAACGTAATCATAGAAATACATCCAAATGTGTAATGTTGGTATGAAATTTCGCAAAATTATAGCAGAAAAATCCAAATTTTATTTATTATTATAAAGTTTAAAAACTATTTGGATTGTTTTTAAATATTTCAGTATAGTATGACCATTAAATGGACTACTAAAAGAACAATTGTTACTAAATCTTCGACAAAAGCTGAGTAAAATTAATTAAAAAACAAACAAAAATTTTAGAAATAAATATTTCGATTTCTCCGGAAATTTGTAAAGCACTTCAAAAACGAAAAAAAAAAATTTTTTTTTGTATTCCCAGATAAGCTCTGTTGATAGAAGATAATCAAGCATATTCTAATAAAAATATAAATTTTAATTCGTTCTAAACTTTACATTTATTTTAGTTTAAGGAACATTCTCACAAACCACAAGGATTTGTTATGTACAAAAAAAATGTAAGTACAAAAAAAAACACAAGGTTTTCTTTTGCAATGATGTAAATTTACAAACAGAGATGTTTGAACAAAATACGTATATATATTCACGGATGGTGGCAAAGTAAAGAATTTCAACCACACCTCCCCATTGACGAATATGCTCTCTACGGAAAATAGGGAACTAACGGGAGCCATTGATAACCACTAGCGGTCAGTCGGTTGGGTGGGTTCTTGTTCCCTGAATTTTCCCCTGTCAATGTGGCTAATTGCTAACATAAATATTATTATAGACTCCCTAATCTATAAAAAAAATAATGGACTAGCTGCTGGCCTAATTTAAATACAAGATATTAAACAGAACCCGTTTAGATCAACAAAAAAATTTTACAGAAACTACAAAAAAAAAGGTCAATCATTATACATAAAGCTATTAAAGTTCCCCTCCCGATGGAGTTGGAAAGGAATGCGCATCTTAACCCTCCCAGCCATGATTCCAGCCGCGCCAAAAATTTATCGCTGAAATCCCACTTACGCCCTACCACAATCGCATCACATCACAAGGAAGAATACTTGAAAATTACAATTCCATATTCAATATTAACAATTTATTCATTTCATTCGGAAAATTAACATTTTATATTACCCTATTCTTTAGGTAATAAAATTCTTAAAACTAAAATATTTCTCACGAAAGATGAGTATTTATAGAATAAAAATTACTGACTTATACAAAAACTGATAAATTTAAGTAAGGCAAGTTCTCAAGAAATAATATTAAAAAGAAATATTGATATTATATATATTTTAAAAAAATATATGTAATTTAAAAATAATTCTACCCTTAATATACAAAAATATTATCCTTATTTTCTTTTTTTTTTTTTTGTTTTTTTTTTTTTTGATATTATATACGGATAAACCCGACTATTACTGACTGAAGCGTACAAAGAAGCAAAAGTATAAAAACAAAATAAAAAAAATAACAAAAAAAGAACACATGAGCTTTTTCTTAAGACAACATGTTTATAAACATTTTAAAAATCCATATTTATGGAATGTAAGTATATAATTTAATGTAAACGTTGCTTCTTTATATGCTTACAGACATACATATATACAAGTTTAACATCAAATGATCACTCACCCAAAATACACAAGTTGACGCAGCTTTTGTTGATGAGGCCTCCTCAATTGTTGCTGTTGGTGTATATTGTAAAAATATGCTGATAAATGTTAAAGCATATGTATGGGGCTTTCCATTTACATAAATGGATATTCATAAAACTAAATAAAAACTTAAAAAAATTTAAAAGTATGTAATAATAAGCCTAAACGTAAATTCCATAGTGTTTTTATAAAAACTGTGATTTTTAGAGTGCAATGACTATAGGCTTAGAATTAAATTAGAAATTATTATTTATTGGTCTATTGTTTTGGTGTGCGTAGATTTTAACTATTGTTGGATTACATTTTATAAATTTTGGAACACTAGGAAATTTATTTTTAGGTAATAAGGTATTTAATTAATAATAATATTTAACACTTAACACTTTATGAACTTATTTAACACTATTGATGTTGGTCAACGATTATGATGAGGTTAATTAATAACCGATGCTGGTTAGGATGATGGTAAAGTTGGTTGAATAAATGATGTGTGGTCTGAGATGGATCTTAATGGAAGTTTCCCAAATCTTGTCTGGCTTGTTTCTCCTAACTTAACTGGATAAATCTTATTTACTTTCGGTGATTTATTAATTATTTGCCTCTGGTTTATTTCATAATCTTTGCTGTCCTGAGCCACGCTGTTCACTTCAATAAAGGTTCAAAAAAAAAGTAATGCTTCTTCTTACTATTGGTAATTATGCTTTTCTATCGACGTTTGATAAAGTTTTTTGTTTTTTTTTTTTTCTATTGTGGCTGAGCGAGTAATAAGTCTCTCAGGTATTAATTTAGGTAAAGCATGTTTTCCCTCTTTTTTTTTTTTTTCTTCTTTTCAATTACATGAGATGAGCTTAGTAATAAAACACAGTGGTGGCTCAAAAGATGAGTCCACCCTGAATCCAAATTGTAAATTTGTCAGTAATTATCAATTAAAACTTATATGTTGTAGCAACTTATTAATTATCCTGACTATCCTCATGTAGGAATTCGAGACTGTAGAAGAATTTTCTCCCCTTCCTCCTTTTTTTCTTTTCTTTCTCTTGGTTTATCTTATTTGACCTTCGTTTTTCTCACAATTTTGTGAAATTTATGAACAAAAAAAAAACAAATATTATTTCGTACAACTTGCTTGTAATATTACTTAAAAATTTTAATTACTTTATATGACACTTTACACTTTATTTAATTTAATGTTCACGGCTTCGCTGCTCGATAGAAAAGACTTTTTCAAGGTATCGTAGCAACTTTTATACCTCGGTTTGACTGATATTGAGTAAAAAAATGAAGGATTAAAGGAAACAAAATAAAATTTGTTTAATTAATTCCGTTTGTCTGTCAAAACTGACAACTTTCATATTTGCAACCATAGGGTTAAAACTTAAACCAATTAAACACAGATTAAAAAATTTTTTATTTTCTTTCCTTTTTTTTTCTATCCCTTTTCCTTTAAAAAAATTTGAAAATAATTGACAAGAATCCCCTTGTTCTAACTTCCTAAAGTTATCAATCGGATTAACATAAAATCTAAACAATCCTTTACCATCAATTATCGTTGAATAAATATTAGTGTTACGAGCATATTCAAGACATCAACCAACATTTATAACTTTACATTTTGTAGATGCTAAATATTCTGTTAACATAAATTTATAAAAAAAAGGAAGGTTACCATCCTACAGTAAGTGACTCAATTTAATAACACTCATTTTTTTTGCTATCTCATCTTAAATATAATATATGTTTATAATATACGAAATATACAAATAAAATATTTAAACTGTAAATAAACTAATAATTAATAAATAAATCCAGTACTTTAAGATTAGTAATATTCAAATAATAAAACAATAAATTACAATAATATGAATAAAACAGAAATGTCTAAGAAAATACAAAAAAAAAAGTCGTTCATGATTGCGCATTACAAAAACCGCATAATACGGGTCATTTGACCACTGTATTAGGAGGAAAAAACGCATGATCAGGGACGAAGATCCTTCGCGTGAAATGTTCCTATTATCCTGCCATGTTCATCCTCTAATTCGTAATAATTATTTCCTATTTTCTTTCTAATCTTCGACTTCAGAAACGATGGAGCTAACTTGGCATTAAATTTCTTTTCGAGATTGGATTGAGCAAAATTTCGTCTATATACACATTGACCTATATTATATGAAATTGGTCTAGCTCTTAGGTTATATTGATTCCTGCTTCGCTCATAAGCTCTGGTTATATGCTTTTGTATATTCTCATGGATTTGTTGGATTTGATCCATTCTACCTAATTTTATGGAAGGTTCTGTAAGTAAGTCAAGATTTTTCAAAAGTGCATAAGTACTACCATGTGTCACCATTTCTTGACCAAAGACTGCATAGTAAGGGGATTTTTGAATTGCCTGATGTATGGAATTTCTTAAGGCGCAGCTAATAAAGCTTAAGTTATTGTCCCAAAGAGTCTGATCCCTTCCCAAATACGATCTTATACCAGATATAATTGACCTATTAACTCTTTCTGACGCATTCGATTGTGGTGAATAAATAGCTGTGTATACATGTTGAATACCCATTTTGGTCAAAAATGCATTGAATTCATTTGCCTTGAATTGTGAACCGTTGTCACTTACTAATGTTTCAGGTACACCATAAACATGGAATATCTCCTTTAACAAATAGTCTTGAATTACCGTCGAGGTAAATTTCTTTAAAGGACATAACCAATGAAATTTGGTTAAATGATCAAGAACTATTAGAATGCCTATGTTTCCTTTTTTGCTTCTAGGATAGGGTCCTAGGATATCAACATATAAACGCTGAAATGGTCTAGAAATAACAATTTGACTACCCATATTTGGTCTCAGTATCACGTTTGGGGCTTTTGATTCTTTGCATACATCACACGCTCCTACATAGTTTCTCACATCGCGAACTAGTCCTGGCCAAAAGAATTTTCGTCGAATCAATTCTAAGGTTTTCAACATGCCTCCATGAGAAGCTATTGCAGAATCATGAAAACGGGACAATATATTTTTACGCAAATTCAAGGGTATCCACAGTTTCCACGCCTGTTCATCATGCTCCGAATCACCAGTATAATGTGCAGTTCTTATATATACAAAATTATCAATAATTTTTATATCCGGGAATTTTTCAGGACTCTCACTAATTTTCCTTTGTAGATCCATATAATCCGCGTCCTTGAAATGGGGTGATGACAAATCAATTTCAGGCTCAACAATATCTATACTTGCTATTTCTTCTTGAGGTATCCTGGACAAAGCATCAGGTACTACATGATCTTTACCCTTGCGATGACTAATCGCAAATTTAAAACCTTGGAGCTTCCAAATCCATCTTGCTAGTCTACCTGTTACATCCTGCTGTTTCATCAACCATACCAAAGAAGAATGGTCGGTTATAACCTCAAATTCTTGAAGTTCAAGGTAACACCTAAACTTCTTAATGGCCTCTAGCGCCGCCAAACATTCGCGTTCAGTGACACTGTAATTGCGCTGTGCAGAATTCAGTTTCTTGGACATGAAAGCTATAGGCCTTTCATTACCTTCATCATCATACTGCACGAGCACAGCACCGATGCCATAATCGCTGGCGTCGCAATGTAGGTAAAATTTTTTCAAAAAATCTGGGTTTGACAAAACTGGAGCGGAAGTCAGTAAATTTTTTATTAAATCAAATGATTTTTGAGCCTCCGGAGTCCAACAAAATTTTCTCTTAGTGGAAAGAACTTCGGTTATGGGAAACACAATAGTTGAAAAGTTTGGTACAAATCTACGGTACCATCCTGCTAATCCTAGAAAACCACGAACCTGCTTAATGTTCTTAGGGGTTGGCCAATTCCTTACGGATTCTACTTTTTCGGGATCTGTTCTGATTCCACCATCACCAATTATGAAGCCTAAATAATTTACTGCAGTAACACAAAACTTTGATTTTGAAATATTTAGAGTAAGATTCGCTTTTCTAAACTGCTCTGCTACACGCACAAGGACTGATAAATGAGTATTAAAGTCTTCCGAAACTATTATCAAATCATCTAAATATGCAAAAACGGAGTGGCGTAAATCGTTTGGTATAAGGCTATCCATTAGTCTGCTCATTGTTGAAGGCGCATTACAGAGCCCAAAAGGCATTACTACAAATTGATATAATGGCCTTCCTGGGACTGTAAAGGCTGTAAGCGGTTTTGATTCTCTAGACAAGCCGATTTGCCAATATGCATCTTTCAGGTCTAACTTTGAAATAACATTTGCCTTAGGTAGTCGGGCAAATATTCCCTCAATATTAGGTAAGGGGTACGCGTCTTTACTAGTACATTCGTTTAGTTTACGGGCATCCAAACATAACCTCACTTTATTAGGTTTTACAACGAGTCTCATTGGAGAACTCCATGGTGATGTCGATGGCTCAATAACTCCTAAGCTTAGCATACGGTCTAATTCCTCAAACATTAATTTTTCGACAGCCGGTGAAACTGGATAGAACCGCTGTTTAATAGGTTTTGCATCACCTATGTCAATGTGATGTTCAATTAGACTTGTACGACCTAAACCTTTTCTCTCGAAATTGGGAAATAAATCAATGATAATAGCAAGCTGCTGTCGTTGACTACTTGATAAGGGGTATTCTACAGACTTCGAATCGATGTCAATTTCCGATACTTTCTGATTAGTGTTACAATCAGATACAACTTTACAAGGACTTGTACCTAATGAAGAACAAATGACATCATTAAAAATTTTAGGGGCCAAATTAAAAGTTTTCCAAAAATCAAGGCCTAAAATAAGTCTTTGGGATATCGAAGGAACTACAAATATTTTCAATTTTCCCACCACATCTCTAAAGCTAACATCAACGCTAAGATATCCAAGTACCTTTTGAACTCTTCCATCTGCCGTTTTAACTATGGATTTCATTGGAAAATATTCTTTAAATTGCCTAAAATCATATCTTGCTAATTCCGCGCCTATGCATGAAATATTTGCACCGGTGTCTAGCAATCCGATTTCATCAAAAGACAAAAACTTCACTGGAGCATAGTAACGTCTATCATCCGCATTATTAATGATCGAAGATAAAATATATTTGGAATTAATTTTTCTGTTCTTAAAATATAAACGTAACCTCAACGTCGAACGTTTTGGTTCTCTTTTAATAGGAAATTGAACACTACTTATTTTGAAAATCTGCCTTCGTCTTTCTAAATATCTTTGCAATCGTATATGGTAAGGTATTATAGGATGAACAAACTTTTCAAAACAATTGTTGGTATTGCAAAGGCTTTTGTTGTCATCACTTTCTAAAATTTCGATCTTGGCTTTGGAATTTAAATTATTGGTTTTTAAATTAACATTTTCTATGGGGAGTTTCGTCTCTGATTTGGAACTAATGAGTTTTTTGAAGCTGTAACTCTTCGATTAGCACATTTGGGGCATTATGGCTTATACATATTTGGCATTCCACATCCATAACAAAATATGTTTCGGCTTTCCAAACAGTCTTCCCAATGGTGACCTGATTGGTTACAATTCCAACATTTCGAATCCTCTACAGATTGTTGTATAGCATTTACCGACATTTCCTGGTCTATGTTAACATCTTTGGAATCAGCTTGGGGAGAACCATCTAACTCAGCAACTTGACGACGTGTAACAAAATTAGGTGAAAATCTATTTCTACTTGTACGAAAAGAATTAGATTCTAATAAATTTTCCCTCATCTGAACCAATTTACGGAGATGGGCAATAGAATAGACAGGTATATAAAGTAACTCATGTCTTATTTCTGGGTGAAGATTTCTTAGTAAAATTTCAATTAAGTCTGATTCTGGTATTGGAGTAGAAAGCTTATCTAGCATGGAACACACGGATTCGTAAAAAGTTTCAAAATTTTCATTTGGTTTCATTCTACGATTTCTAATTTCTTCATGTATATCAAAATTCGATTTAAAGTCTTTGTACTGGTATTTAAGTGCTCCGCAAAACTCTTTCCATTCTATTGTATCGACTTGCTTGTGGTAACGCCAGTACCAATCACGTGCCTTTCCATCTAACAAAATAGGAAGATTTTTACAAATCACAGAAAAATCATTATTAAAATTTTCTTTTGTCAAGCTCTTGACTCTATATAAAAATTCGTCTACACTTATACCACTTTTAGAACCATCAAATTTTATATTCCAATTCTGAATAATATTTGTGATTTTATCTGAACGGATGGCTGAATTCCCATCGAATGATGAACTATTAGGACTGAAACGATACACAGGATGTTGTTGAGAAATTGCAGGACAATTCTGAGACAAAAATTGAGGTTGTTGCGGAATAGATTGAGTGTATTGATTATTTAAACTATTTTGAGAAACTGGCTGTAAATTAAGATTTTGTAATATGCGGGACACTGTATTTTCTATTATATTATTGAAATTATTTAAATCAAAATTAAAATTTGTAGAATTTCTATCACCTTCATTTCTAATAGCGGAAGGAGATTGCGTGTTATTTAAAATTGGTTGGTTGCGCTGTGGAGTTAAATTTTGCGTTTGTTCTAGATTCGGATCTACTGACTGGGTACTCAAATCTACAAGAGGTGTTTGGAATTCACTAGACAAATTCACAATATGGCTCCTAGTATTAGGTCGTCTGGCACAAGCTCCCCGAGAATTATTTTTACGTCCCCTCTTAGATTGTAAAGTCCCTTGAATATTAATTGTCCTAAGTTCTGATAGTAAGCAAGGTCTCTTGCAAATGGGACATTCGGATGACTGAGATAAAAAAGTTTCAATGCAATTGCGGTGAAATGCATGATTGCATTCTGAAATAATCAAGCAATCCTGTCCTTCAGACAGTTTTTCTTTGCAAATAGAACACATTTGTTCTTCACTACAACTCGGCAGAGCTGAAGCTTGCGAATGTGCAGGAGATCTATCCAAAGACATTTTCTCAAACAAAACAAAAGATGTAAATCAATACAAAACAAAAAAAAAATTATAAAATTTCGCAAAAATATAATGATTCAATATCTTTTTCCTCAAAAAAAATATTACAAAAATTCTAGATGTACATATAATAAAGAATAATTTCTATATACTTATAACAAAAATAAAAATCTCTAGCACGCAATATTCTTACCTTATGTGATGTGATTTAAAAGGGTAGGTAAATAAAAGCTTCATTCCTGTATAAGATTGACAGGAAAACAAAATCGGGCTATGGAGTTTAAGAAAAATCATTTCACTATTCTTCCGCACACTAAACCGATATGCAAATATGCGCTTTCCATTACAAGGGAAAAAAAATTTTCCTTCTTAGTTATTCGGACAATAGATCGCACCGCAAATCATATTGTAAATTCCATAATAACTAACGATATCGATAACTAAGTCATACCAAAGATATAATAAAATACTTTTTCCAAAACTGCTCCAACGTTCATATACAGCATAGTTAACATCCCCATGTCCACAAAAGGCTCTGTAGTTTATACAGGTCGAAATATCCGAACTGAAAAACCTCAGATAAACGAAATTCCACATACTACTACAAATTATTTGAAAAATCAGGGTTCAATTAACCATACAATATATAAAATTGTAAAGAATGAAATTTAGCCTAAAAAAAATAAAAAAAAAATGCAAGGTTTTTTTGTAGAGCAAACGAAGTAAAATACAATCTTTCGTAAAAAAGATATTCAGTTTTCAAGGGCCAAATTATACAACCCTATGGTGATCAGGTGTTCGCCAATATAAACATTACATTTATATGTACATGTATATATTTATATATATACTCTACTTCGTGTGCCCCACGTTGGGCGCCAATTTATGTTATGTACAAAAAAAATGTAAGTACAAAAAAAAACACAAGGTTTTCTTTTGCAATGATGTAAATTTACAAACAGAGATGTTTGAACAAAATACGTATATATATTCACGGATGGTGGCAAAGTAAAGAATTTCAACCACACCTCCCCATTGACGAATATGCTCTCTACGGAAAATAGGGAACTAACGGGAGCCATTGATAACCACTAGCGGTCAGTCGGTTGGGTGGGTTCTTGTTCCCTGAATTTTCCCCTGTCAATGTGGCTAATTGCTAACATAAATATTATTATAGACTCCCTAATCTATAAAAAAAATAATGGACTAGCTGCTGGCCTAATTTAAATACAAGATATTAAACAGAACCCGTTTAGGTCAACAAAAAAATTTTACAGAAACTACAAAAAAAAAAGGTCAATCATTATACATAAAGCTATTAAAGTTCCCCTCCCGATGGAGTTGGAAAGGAATGCGCATCTTAACCCTCCCAGCCATGATTCCAGCCGCGCCAAAAATTTATCGCTGAAATCCCACTTACGCCCTACCACAATCGCATCACATCACAAGGAAGAATACTTGAAAATTACAATTCCATATTCAATATTAACAATTTATTCATTTCATTCGGAAAATTAACATTTTATATTACCCTATTCTTTAGGTAATAAAATTCTTAAAACTAAAATATTTCTCACGAAAGATGAGTATTTATAGAATAAAAATTACTGACTTATACAAAAACTGATAAATTTAAGTAAGGCAAGTTCTCAAGAAATAATATTAAAAAGAAATATTGATATTATATATATTTTAAAAAAATATATGTAATTTAAAAATAATTCTACCCTTAATATACAAAAATATTATCCTTATTTTCTTTTTTTTTTTTTTGTTTTTTTTTTTTTGATATTATATACGGATAAACCCGACTATTACTGACTGAAGCGTACAAAGAAGCAAAAGTATCAGTGGTGCCAACTTTTTGCAACTAAAACGCGCTGGCCTCCTTCCCAAAACGCGCTAAAACGCACTAAAACATAGCGTTGACAAATATTTATAAGCAAAACGCGCCGTTTCCAAACACGCTAAATAAAATTTGAATAAAATTCGACCCATATATTACAAAAAGTACAGTCTTTATTGAAGCAAAAAAAAAAAATAATTTCTACATATTTGTTTTGGAACTTAATTCAGGTGCAAAAAGTAGATTCTTACAAACTACCAAACAACAAAAATTTTAAATATTTTATTGGTATGTCAAATATTAAAATAGTAACTCAGTCTTTTTTTTGTTTAATATTAAACTTTTAATATTTTACTGATTAAAATCAATAATAAGGAACCTTTTGATATTATAAAAATAAGGTAGAAAAGTAAAGTTAATATCGATCATCGCCAATTTCATTCAAACTGTCTGGCTCATCTTTTGGCCACAAATCCGATTGTATGTAATACTTCGAATTATTATACGTGTTATTTGAATAAATTTTTGCATATACATATGTACATCTAATGGAATATCATAATTTTCACAACAAGAGTTTTTTAATCTTAGGCCATATTTAATGGGTATTAAGTAATTGACTGTGTTGAGAAACATTCTATTTCTTATTTTTGATTATTATACTAAAAGCTCTTTAAACTTCTGCATTTGAAAATGGGAAGCTCAATAAACTTATAACAAATGAAAACAGCTTGATAACAGGATTGACATTAAGAGAATTCTTAAAATTGTGGATCTCAATCCAAGATGATAATTAACATTGGTTATTATTAGCACTATACAAACTATACATATATATGTATGTAGTTAAAAATAATTTTTCACAACGGGCCGCCATGCATGCTCAAGTGTGCCTTGTCATTACGAGGCTGCCACTTCCTCCTATCCTAAAAATAATTTCACCAAAGTACTGTTAAAAATGATTTGTTGATACTTAAATGAAATTATACAAAATTGTCTTTATAGTTGTAAAAAAAAGTACTAGAAAATTTACGAAAAAAAGTAAGAAAATGTTGGACTGAAGTGGTTTTATTAACTTTATTTAAAACGCGCCAACTTAGCGCGTTTCTTAATAAACGCGCTAAAACGGAAAAAAACGCGTTTTGTATGGTTAAAATGCGCTAAAACTAGCGCGAAACGCGCTAAATTGGCACCGCTGAAAAGTATAAAAACAAAATAAAAAAAATAACAAAAAAAGAACACATGAGCTTTTTCTTAAGACAACATGTTTATAAACATTTTAAAAATCCATATTTATGGAATGTAAGTATATAATTTAATGTAAACGTTGCTTCTTTATATGCTTACAGACATACATATATACAAGTTTAACATCAAATGATCACTCACCCAAAATACACAAGTTGACGCAGCTTTTGTTGATGAGGCCTCCTCAATTGTTGCTGTTGGTGTATATTGTAAAAATATGCTGATAAATGTTAAAGCATATGTATGGGGCTTTCCATTTACATAAATGGATATTCATAAAACTAAATAAAAACTTAAAAAAATTTAAAAGTATGTAATAATAAGCCTAAACGTAAATTCCATAGTGTTTTTATAAAAACTGTGATTTTTAGAGTGCAATGACTATAGGCTTAGAATTAAATTAGAAATTATTATTTATTGGTCTATTGTTTTGGTGTGCGTAGATTTTAACTATTGTTGGATTACATTTTATAAATTTTGGAACACTAGGAAATTTATTTTTAGGTAATAAGGTATTTAATTAATAATAATATTTAACACTTAACACTTTATGAACTTATTTAACACTATTGATGTTGGTCAACGATTATGATGAGGTTAATTAATAACCGATGCTGGTTAGGATGATGGTAAAGTTGGTTGAATAAATGATGTGTGGTCTGAGATGGATCTTAATGGAAGTTTCCCAAATCTTGTCTGGCTTGTTTCTCCTAACTTAACTGGATAAATCTTATTTACTTTCGGTGATTTATTAATTATTTGCCTCTGGTTTATTTCATAATCTTTGCTGTCCTGAGCCACGCTGTTCACTTCAATAAAGGTTCAAAAAAAAAGTAATGCTTCTTCTTACTATTGGTAATTATGCTTTTCTATCGACGTTTGATAAAGTTTTTTGTTTTTTTTTTTTTCTATTGTGGCTGAGCGAGTAATAAGTCTCTCAGGTATTAATTTAGGTAAAGCATGTTTTCCCTCTTTTTTTTTTTTTTCTTCTTTTCAATTACATGAGATGAGCTTAGTAATAAAACACAGTGGTGGCTCAAAAGATGAGTCCACCCTGAATCCAAATTGTAAATTTGTCAGTAATTATCAATTAAAACTTATATGTTGTAGCAACTTATTAATTATCCTGACTATCCTCATGTAGGAATTCGAGACTGTAGAAGAATTTTCTCCCCTTCCTCCTTTTTTTCTTTTCTTTCTCTTGGTTTATCTTATTTGACCTTCGTTTTTCTCACAATTTTGTGAAATTTATGAACAAAAAAAAAACAAATATTATTTCGTACAACTTGCTTGTAATATTACTTAAAAATTTTAATTACTTTATATGACACTTTACACTTTATTTAATTTAATGTTCACGGCTTCGCTGCTCGATAGAAAAGACTTTTTCAAGGTATCGTAGCAACTTTTATACCTCGGTTTGACTGATATTGAGTAAAAAAATGAAGGATTAAAGGAAACAAAATAAAATTTGTTTAATTAATTCCGTTTGTCTGTCAAAACTGACAACTTTCATATTTGCAACCATAGGGTTAAAACTTAAACCAATTAAACACAGATTAAAAAATTTTTTATTTTCTTTCCTTTTTTTTCTATCCCTTTTCCTTTAAAAAAATTTGAAAATAATTGACAAGAATCCCCTTGTTCTAACTTCCTAAAGTTATCAATCGGATTAACATAAAATCTAAACAATCCTTTACCATCAATTATCGTTGAATAAATATTAGTGTTACGAGCATATTCAAGACATCAACCAACATTTATAACTTTACATTTTGTAGATGCTAAATATTCTGTTAACATAAATTTATAAAAAAAAGGAAGGTTACCATCCTACAGTAAGTGACTCAATTTAATAACACTCATTTTTTTTGCTATCTCATCTTAAATATAATATATGTTTATAATATACGAAATATACAAATAAAATATTTAAACTGTAAATAAACTAATAATTAATAAATAAATCCAGTACTTTAAGATTAGTAATATTCAAATAATAAAACAATAAATTACAATAATATGAATAAAACAGAAATGTCTAAGAAAATACAAAAAAAAAAGTCGTTCATGATTGCGCATTACAGATTTACAACCATAGACAAAAATATTTAAAGGACAAAAAATGCAGCCTTTTTTTTAATTCCATTTAATCTGATAATCTTGTATTCTAACTACTGTTGAAATTTTAAGAGATAGCAAACACTTATGAATTGTAAATGCAGGAATATATGGAAAACCCACATACGTGTGTAAGTGTTATTGTCAAGAGTCTATTTTCTTATCTAAAATTTTAGCAGTTCCATTATTCAATTCAATGCAAAACTAAATTTTGCACATTTATCTACATAAACTTAAGTATGTACACATATGTATACATTATATAACCATTATGCGAACAATATAAAGAATATAAAGAATATAATTTTAATAACAATCTTACTTCCTTTTCTATAATAGCAAATAGGAAACTGAAAATGTTCATTGTAATCAGAGTTGGGTTTATTGCATTAGATTTAATTTTCCACTAAATTTAGTGGTAGTGGAAAAAATAGTGCATTATCGCCTATAATATTTAGTGGTAGTGAAAATTTAGTGCATTAAATAAAACCATATTAGTGGTAGTGGAAATTTAATGCATTAAAAAAAACAAATTTAGTGGTAGTGGAAATTTATTGCATTAAATAAAAAAAATTAGTGGTAGTGGAAATTTATTGAATTAAATAAAAAAAATTTAGTGGTAGTGGAAATTTAGTGCATTAAATAAAATAAATTTAGTGGTAGTGGAAATTTAGTGCATTGAATAAAACAAATTTAGTGGTAGTGCAAATTTAGTGCACTAAATGAATCGATTTTAGTGGTAATGGAAATTTAGTGCACTACTTCTGAATGATTAGCGGCTGGCAATATTAACAGTCCGCACCATTAAAATCTTACCTATGGTGAAGTGAATAATATATTACATTTGAAAGTACTAAAATTCCTATTAAAACAATAACAACAATTATTTACTTTATACAGGCGGACTCAGTAAATTAAGAAAATAACATTCACTACAATTTATTTTGACATTAACTTAAGCTATGTATGCATATAATAATATTATATCCATATATGAAGGTATATTAAAACGATAGTGAAACTGAGGTAGTGGAACTAAATTTCCATTCCACTATAGTGCCAATGGAGTTATATTCCATTACCACTAATTATTCAAAATTAGTGCACTAAATTTCCACTACCACTAAAATCGATATATTTAATGCATTAAATTTCCATTGCCACTAAAATTTTTATATTTAATGCAATAAATTTCCACTACCACTAAATTTATTTTATTTAATGCACTAAATTTCCACTATCACTAAATTTGTTTTTTTTAATGCAATAAATTTCCACTACCACTAAATTTGTTTTTTTTAATGCAATACATTTCCACTACCACTAATTTTTTTTATTTAATGCAATAAATTTCCACTACCACTAAATTTGTTTTATTTAATGCACAAAATTTCCACTACCACTAAATTTGTTTTATTTAATGCACTAAATTTCCACTACCACTAAAATGGTTTTATTTAGTGGTTAACTATTTCTATCTGCATTTAGTGGTGGCTGCAATATTGCTGCATTAATACTAAGTGGTTTAGTGGTAGTGGAAACAATAATGCATTATAAATTCAATGCAATAAACCCAACTCTGATTGTAATAATTTCAATACATAAAGGAGGGCATTTGTAGTCATGTGCCTTCATGCTCATACAATTTTAGCATATGTACACTCCCAGAATCTTAAAAATACTTACAAACATACTTACATTATACTGTTACTATTTATATTTAGAAAAAAAAATTTAGATAACTGTAGGAAACTGTGGTAGATTGAAGAAAAAAATCCTTGTTTAGCATAGAAATCTTCTTAATATGCAAAAATTCGTGTTATTATATTCAACTATAGGCAGTCATATACATACTTATGTAGATTTGTTGCAAAATAATAGAATGTTTTAAAGATAAAAAGACAAGCCAATTCAAAAGAACATGTAATTGACAACAAAACCACGAGATAATATTTTCTTTCGATTCTGCCATTACTAACCCTCAATATACTTTAAGTTTCCTTAAAGATATGTGCAAAGAGTGTATGTAATAGTTGGCAGCACAAGTAATGGAAAGTTAAATTTATTTATCTTTTTTGTATACGCTTTTGCTCTTCCTAACTTTTACAAATATTTCATAATAACATATCGCCTTTTAAAACATCAAGCTGTGTAACACAAAAGAAAGGAAAAACATTATACTTATTTATACGTGCATATGCTTTTAAGAATACTGGTCAACATCATCTTGATGAAAAACAGCATTTACAAAAGTGATAGCAATTATTATTTGAAACTGATAAAAATTCAATTTCTAATTCGATCCTTTATTTTGTAGAATTTTTTTTTTTCAATAAAGAGACATTAAAAAAAGCGTGTTATACTTAGTAGTTATAGCGCTCGCACAAAAACTCAAACGGCCCAGGATCCAATTTCAGCAAAGGAGAGAACCGAAAAATAAATTTGCGATTTTATAAAAACTATAATTTAAAAATAAGGGGTCCCCCCCCTCCAAGATTCCTTCTTTAAAAAACTGCTTCCTGACACTTTCCAGTCTTCTTCACCTTTCAAAGGAATAATCAGGAGTACAGCGCAACCTTCTACGGAGAAAACAGCTAATCTATTTACTGAAGAGGTTCTCCACTCAAAATCAACATCCACCGGCAGATGTGCAATTACTGTTTATTATTCAAGGGCGAAGTTATAACACTGGCCTTTGAGTGATTAAATTGACAGCATCAACAAAAAGGCGCACAATAAAAAAATAAATTAAATCTATCTATGTATCTTTGAATTCTAATACAATGCACAGCATAAGTAGGGGTTTACCCTGAGTATTAGTCTTAATAGAAAAAAGGAGAAAAAAACAACTCTTGAAATTTTAATATTTGTATGAATAATAATGTTCTATTACAAACAGTTTGCATCCGGCATGTTATTTAAGAGTAAATTCAAATCACGAAAATGGTAAGATCGTCGTTATAGCAAACAACGTCAAACAAGACCAAAATATCAGCAGATATGAAACATTTGCTACGTTTGCAAAACTTGAAAAAAAGTGTGTAACAAAGAGTGATTACCGCTTGTATTATATATTTCATTTATATAATATAACACCATTTTTATATTATTAGAAAGTAAGAGCCATAAAATTTTATTGAAATTATAATTTTATTATTATTTTTATTTTTTAGGTTTCCTCCTCAAATGCAACTAAAAATTCTCTAAATGGTCATGGTTTGGGTTATAAAATTATGACCAACAACGATTTAGTGCAACACGATGTACCCAAACATACCCACAAACGTAGTCAATGTGATGTCAATTTTGAGGTACATAAATACATATATATTTTTTATATTACAGCTGTATTTATAAAAAATCAATCACATAAAATCTTGAAATAACTATTTGCATATATGTAAACATACTTACACAGAAAAATATAAAATATATATTGTTTGATATTATTTAAAATAACCAATTAATTTTTTTTATTTAAACACATAAGTGAAAATTTTATCGAGTCTTTTTCCCTAATTTGGTTAATACAATTACAATTCTAACGGCCGTATGTATAATGAAAAATTAGCAACTCATTAATATATGAGATAAAAAACTGGCAAGCTAATTAACCGCTATAGACTTATATTATTAAAACTTTCCATACCCTCTTTTTGATAAGTAAAAAAAAGTAATCCAAAAAATTAAATACTTTGTAACTTTGAGTAAGAAGTTCCACGTATTGGAATGACAAACTTAGCCACAGTGTACAACGACCTTCTAATTTACTACACAATTAAAATGTTATACCATATAAAGTTTGTATAAAATACAGAAAAGAAGAGAGAGAGAGAGAGAGTTAAGAGGAAGAAGGGACCGCGTTCATATACATATGTATGTTGATTATATTACGCAGATTATAATTGAAAACACAAGATTTTAATGGCTACAATTCAATATTTATTTTGGTGAAAAATGAAAAGTTAAAATTAATACAAAACGTGTCCTTCCATACTGACGTGTGAAAAAGAAGAGAGCTTTTTGTAAAAACCGGAAAAGAAAAATTGACAATCATGTATTATATATACTTATATATACTATAACTAAATGTTGCAAAAACTTTAAATTCAGCAGAATATTACCATATTAAACAAATATAACTTCAGTTAATATTAACATGAGAAAACGTTAAATTCAACACTCCCTCTCGTTTTCTCATATATATATATATAGATATACTATATATATATATATATATATATATATATATATATATTTTAGTCCTCAAAACCAAAATATTTAATTAAATTAATAAATTTATCTTTAGTAAGAGCCTTTGTCAAAACATCAGCTAGTTGCTTGGAGGTCTCCAAATATTGTACATCAATGTCACCTTGACGTTGAACATCGCAAGTATAGAAATATTGAACATCAATGTGCTTCGTTCTCTTAGCAGCTTCAGGGTTTTTAACAAGAGTAATAGCTCTCTGGTTATCACATTTAATAGGTGTGGCTGTTTGTTCTATATTCATATCAGCTAACAATTTTCTTAATAATTTAACAGCTTTTGTCGCGGCACATAGTGCTATAAACTCAGCTTCTGTGGTAGATGTAGCTGTAATGGATTGTTTTCTTGAACTCCATGTAATGGGGCCACCATTCATAAAACAAATCCAACCTGTAGTGCTTCGTCTTGTGTTAACATCGCCGGCCCAGTCGGAGTCGCAATACATAACAAGTTCCTTAGATTTTGAACCAATTCGAAAAGTAATACCACGATTTTGTGTTGATTTTAAATATCTAAAAACTCGTTTTACACCTTGCCAATGAATATCAGAAGGATTTTCTACAAATCTACTTAGCATTCCGACTATATAGGCAATATCAGGCCGAGTACATACCATGAGATACATCAACGAACCAATTGCTTCTCGATATGGATAATTTGCTTTTGTTACTTCTTTTTGTTGAAAATATTGAATACCAGGCTCCGCAGGTGTTTGTACAGTCGAGCAATTAAGATAATTGAAACGTTGTAATATTTTCTGAGTGTATACATGTTGAAATACCTTTAATTTATTTTCATTTTTATTAACATTAATTTGTAGTCCAACAAAAAATTCGGCATCTCTGTGGGTGATTTCAAATTCATGATGTAAGGCTTGTAGTAATTTCTGTATAACATGACTATCGTTTCCACATATTAAACCATCATCTACGTACAATGCCAGATATATGGTTGTTTTGGAAGTTAAATATATAAAAACGCATAAATCTATTTCTGATTGGTTAAAACCAAAATTTTTAAGAAAACCAACAATTCTCTTATTCCATTGATGTGAAGCTTGTTTTAAACCGTACAAGCCCTTCTGTAAATGACAAATTCGATCATCAGTTTCAAAACCATATGGTTGTTCCATATATATATTTTCTTCAATATGTCCGTGTAAAAAGGCAGTCTTAACATCAAACTGAATAATTTGCATGTTTTGAGAAGCAGCTATAGATAGAATTGTTCGAACTGATTCATATCGCACAACTGGAGAATATATTTCGTTGTAGTCAATACCACGTTTTTGAAAACAACCGCGAACAACCAATCTGGCTTTATATTTATCAATTTCTCCATTTGCTTTGTACTTACGTTTAAAAATCCACTGATTTGACAACACATTCATTCTTGGATCTCTTTTTACTAATATCCAAGTTTTGTTTTTATTTAATGCGCCGATTTCTTCTTCGATTGCTGTCAACCATTCTTTCGAATTAACATCATTTAAAGCATCTTCTAGACACATTGGGTCTAACTCAGCTATACACAATTCTGCATCAGCTTCTTCTTCTTTAACATTTTTAATATTTGCCACTCTTCTTGTGTTGTATGGACTTCGTGGAATTGGTTGCCTAGGATTTTTACAAATTTTAGGGCTTTCAAACTCACCAGTTGCAGATATTTCGTCGTTTTTCTCTGTGGGCGTCTTCTCTTTTATTTCAACTATATTGTGAACTTCATTTCGACGTTCATTAAATATGACATCTCTTCGTATAAATATTTTCTTACCATTCGGATCATATATGCGATAAGCCTTACTACCATCGTTGTATCCAACCATTATTCCTTTTATTGAATTTTTATCCCACTTTGAGCGTTGTTCTTTAGGCACATGTACATAAACATCACAACCAAATACTCTAAGGTGACCAACTTTAGGTTTTCTGCCAAACCACAATTCGTAGGGGGTATGACCACTTAAAACTTGAGATGCGGTTCGATTTTTAACATATACAGCAGTACTTGTTGCTTCTGCCCAGAGATTAAGTGGTAAATTTCGTTTGTGTATCATAGCTTTGGCACTTTCAACAATGGTGCGATTTTGCCTCTCTATAAAGCCATTTTGTTCCGGTGCTCTAGGTGTAGTTATTTCGTGCTTTATATTATGTTTCAATAAAAATTTATTCACATCTTCATTACAGAATTCTAAGCCTCCATCAGTTCTTAGTCTTTTAATTATATGTCCATCAGCCTGAACGTCTGTAAAAAACTCTTCTAAACGATCTAAAACTTCAGTTTTGTATTTTAAAAAATAAACAAAACAATATCTAGAGTAGTCATCTTTTATCAATAAAAAAATAATTTGATTTTCCAAAAGAAGGTACACTCATCTTACCACATAGATCTGCATGAAAAGTTTCACCTGGATTCTTTGCTCTATTTGCACCTGATTTGGGGAAGGTTTGTCGATGCTGCTTTCCGTATGCACATCCATCACAAAATGGGAACTCTGCTGGAATGTTTTCAATTTTTAAATCTTCAACAACATTGTTTTTGCTCATTTCTTGTAGAGTTTTGAAATTTACATGGCCAAAGCGCTCGTGCCATATTTCAAAAGATTCTTTACACACTACATTTAAATACGAGCTAATAACTGGTTGTAAATTCATTTTGTACAACTTGTTATCACGTGCACCGTCAACAATCAGTTTATTATCTTTAATAAATAACACACGGTCAGCACCTTTTTCAAAAACTACTCGAATGCCTTTTTCAGTTGCTCTCAACACCGATAAAAAATTCCTATCAAGGTCGGGTACCAGCAAAACGTTCTTAATGGTGTGTACAGCACCTTTTCCACCACAGTTGTCGACCACTTGCACATCAATATCACCAACACCGACGACTTTCAATTTGCGCCCATCACCAACTCGTACTTGACAAATATCTTGTTCATATTCATGAAATCTTGTATACAACTCCCTCTGAAAGCACATGTGGTCAGTAGCACCTGAATCCACATAAAAAATATTTTTCAATTTGCTTTGTATGCTGTTAGAATGTAATACAAATAAATGTGATTTTTCGTATTCTGACATTTCTTTATTTTCTTTTGCTTTTAATTCCTTAGTTAGAGATAAAGAGCTAAAATTACTTGTTGTTCTCTTTTGTTGATCTCTTTGTTTTTTATAGCATTCTCTTGCCCAATGACCTAACTTATGGCAATAATTACACTTACCATTTCTCTTATTTAAATTTGCATTTTTATGGCTTTTGTTTTTACTTACAGAGTATGCTGTTTTAATTGTATTTTCTGTTGACTCATTTGAACGCAGATTTATTAATGACTCTTCATTTACCAGGTGGTCTGTTAATCTTTCTATATTTTGTTCAGCGCGGGGAACTGCGTACCATGCAGTTCTAACATGATCAAATTTGGACGGCAAACTACTTAAAATTTTTGCAATTACCATGGGTTCTTTTTGCTCTAGATCCATATCTTTTAAACGTTGTGCCAAAGAAGTAACATTTGCTATAAAATTTACAATACCGTCATCATCTTCCATTTTACAATTTATAAATTTCTCTAACAAAACTTGCGCTGACTGCTCGCTCTTTTCTGCATGTACGGTTTTTAATCTTGACCACATTTGTGCAGATGTGTTGCAATCTGTCAAATATTTTAGTTGCTCTAATTCAATGCCTCTCATTATAAAAGCCTGTGCCTCAGCATCTTTTTCATCCCATGCTTGACTTCCAGAACTTGGTCTTGGCAATGTACCTAATATATAAGGTTTTAGCTTATTCTCCGTCATATAAATTTCCATCTGGCGTCTCCATAATTGATAATCCTGTCCATTAAAACGATGCAATTGGTACGATCTACTTTCAGCCATTTTGCTTGTAAGATCGAATGCCTTCAATGGAAAATGACTTCTTGATGTTAAGCTATCGTCACGTTTTGTTACTGGTGCAGGTATTCTATCTTTGAATTCTTCTCTATCAGCCATACAATCTTTATTTTCAACACAGGTCGACTGGGCCCATAACCTGTTGATTATATTACGCAGATTATAATTGAAAACACAAGATTTTAATGGCTACAATTCAATATTTATTTTGGTGAAAAATGAAAAGTTAAAATTAATACAAAACGTGTCCTTCCATACTGACGTGTGAAAAAGAAGAGAGCTTTTTGTAAAAACCGGAAAAGAAAAATTGACAATCATGTATTATATATACTTATATATACTATAACTAAATGTTGCAAAAACTTTAAATTCAGCAGAATATTACCATATTAAACAAATATAACTTCAGTTAATATTAACATGAGAAAACGTTAAATTCAACAACATATATAAAATTGTTACATATATAACATTTTACATATATATATATATTTATATAGTCAAGTGTTATCAAGCAGAAGATCTTTGTAACAATTAAGACAATTTCAATCCTTTGTTGCATTAAAATTTACATTTTAAGGTTCAACAACTAATATCTCCAAACGATTACAACTTGAAACTATTGAGTTTAAAATCAGATGGCATGCAAAATTTTATGAGCAATGAACCTTGAAAAATTGTTTGACTTTATCAATTTATACGATAGATAATTTTCTGTTTCGTAGATCTTACATAGAATTTACACTTTTGGTGCAGTAAGTAGAATACGCACCCAACAGCAAAGAGGTACTGTATTCACAGCCCTTGTGTTACTTTTTTTTATTGACATATTCACTAGTTGAAACCAGAGTGGGCAAACAAACAAAACATTTCGCAAACATTACAACAAAGTCATACACTTTTCAAAAATTTTTTAATGGTATTGTACATCAGCAAAAGCAAAGCAAATACTTTCAAACTGAGAAAGAGCGCAAATGAAACAATTAGCGTTTCGCTCTTGTGCTTGCTTTGTTATTCCGTTACATTCGTATAATTTGCTCCTTTTTCTCTTCTTCTTTTCTCTTTCTTCTCATTCATTTTTGTTGCACCTACGCAATTTTGAGTTAGTGTATTTGTAATACTCAAAACTTACTGTTTCTGTTTTATTTTTGTTTTACTCATTGTAAAGAACACAACAAAAAGAGATCAAACGTTTAGTTTTGTTTATTTTCCTACTCTGGTTGAAACAAAAATTATTGTTTCTAAATATGACATATAAAAGCTTTAGAGAAAACGTGAAATGATATATTTCTCTCAATTTTGTCATCTGAAATTTTGTAAAAAAAACGACCTGTTATTAAAAAAATTACCAACAAATCGTATTTCTCAATTACTAAAATATTACTAACACTGTATTATTTTTAACTTATTATTCCCTCGTTTTATATATTTATTGTTTTTCATATATTTAATAATCCATTACTCATACGAAATGTAGTACATAAATTGTTTTATTTAAGAAATAGAGTTAAATATTGCTTATACGTTCAGCTCCATTTTAAGCAAATATCATTAATGCCTAAAAAAATTTTATAACCAAAAACAAAAACATAAAATACAAAAGGTAAAGAAAAAAGATTACAAACATTTTATTATATTTATTTTTTATTTTGATTATTTTTCAAATCGATTAGTAACGGGTTGATGAAAGTAAAACGAATAGCATTTTATTCCAAAGTAAGATATTATTTTTAACAAAAATAAAATGTTGGTTTTTACCACGATCTGTGACATGAATGCAATAGCATTCATTTTAATACTGACGCAAAATGTGGTGAATGCTATCGCCTTAAAATTTTAAGGCCAGCTGTTATTCATTTAATTTTATACAATCTTAAGTTTTTGTAATTCATATATATATATACACTTCAAAATAAAAACTAATTGATTCATTAGGCACTTTCATCGATTCTCCGTGTATTTATAAATTTATAATATATATCTAATCATATTTCGGATATTATAAATACATTCAAAAATAATTATCTGTATATTTTTGCAGCTCTCTAAAATTGTTAGCGGTCGCGACCGTGTTAATTTCAAATGTTATTTATTTAGTATTTAAATTTTATGTCTAAGACTTAGGATCTGATATTTTTCAACATTTTGCATATAACACGTATACAATATTTCTCTACTTTAGAATTTATAAATATTTAAACAACCGAAATAATTTATAATGGTTGTATTTAATACATTTAAAAAACCTAATGCTAAAGACTCAACGACATAAAAAATATATATTCCAACCGTTATTTTCCGGTATCATAGATTCTTATTTAAAATTACTTAAATATTTATTTCCCCACTCTACAAAAAAACAAAACTCTAAATTTAATTTGCGTTGTGTTTTCTACTACCATATGTGACAAAAATAATAAGTTTTTATGTTGCAAAATAAAGCGTCAAATGGAGCTACAATTTATTGTATAAATCACCACATATTCACTTAACACTCTACCACGTACACAAGTGATGAAAAAAAAGCAGAATTTAAATAAAACTACAGAAAATGACTACAGAAACTTAACTGCTCGTATATTTGTACTATTTTCACAATTTTATTTAATTATAACACCACATAATCAGTTAACTGTCACCATCATGCAAACAGTTGTACATACAGTAAGGGACAAAATTGGATTTATTATAAAAATGGATTTATTATAAATTTTAGTAATTTTGTGAACAATTTTGTCCCTTACTGTATATGATACATTATGTGACAACGCAAGAAACTGTACATACAGTTGGAAATATGTATTACAGAATTATGTAAAATAATTATTTATTTATTTATTTATGCATAAGGCTTTGTTTTATAATAATAACAATAATAATATTTTTTTGAATTTAACTGCTGTATTCGTAAAAAATATTAAAGATTTATGAAAGGCTTATTTGACAAATATCTATCTAATACTTTTCAAATTAATCTAAAGTATTTTTTATTTATTTATATTTAACTTTAATTTATACAAAAAAGGTATAATAAAAAAATTCAAAAATTAAAAAAAAAATATTTTTATTACTTTCTTTTGCCTTTTTACTAATTTTGTTACTGGTTAAATTGTTGAAACTTAAGATCGTTTTAAAAAAATATTATTTTAATATTTTTGTTTTAATTTTTAAAAGTGCTATGTTTGAAAGCAGTATATGATTATGAAGAGATTTTAACAAATACGCACAACTGGTTGTTATATGAGTATGTCAATATAAAAGTATATAAAGTTTCCAACCTCTAATTGTATACTCTTAGTTTCAGTTAAAAATATCAATAGTTTCTACTATTTAGTTTATGCAAACTGTTTATATCCTACTTTATTACCTTTATTAAAGCGATTAACTATAATTTTAATTTAAATAAAATATTTAATAAATATGATTTAATAATTTAATTCTTTCACAGAGTTCTGTACTGGGTTCCGGTGGTATAATGTATATAAATGGTAGAATAGTTTCTGGGCCATTGGAATCATTATTGGACGTGTTAGTGCCGAAAAATATTGTAGATTTGGATAAGGTAAGAATTAAGTTTTAAGGATATTCAACCAATATAGAACGAATGAATTTACTTTTGGGGAATAATTTTAGCTTTTAAGATAATAAAAAAAAATAAAAAATGGAATTACATATTAACAAAAAAGACAGAAAGTATTAATAATATAAAACTGATTTGACAGAAATAAAAAATAGTGTTAATATTTTAAGGAAACTTCACAAATTCAATTCAATTACATAATTTTTTGTACTTAAGCTACCATCACATTAGAAAAATATTTGACAGCGTAACCACTATTTTATTCGCCGTGGTCTAGTGGTTAGTGTGTTGGCTTACTAAGATGATAGCGCTGGGTTCAAATCTTAGCTCTGACATCTTGAAAAAAAAGAAATATGAAAAAATTATTTCTTTCGGCGACTACCCCTCAGCAGTCTTCTGGCAAAAGCTCTGGGAGTAATTGATTGTCATGAACAAGCTTCTGAAATCTGTCGTTCGGAGTCGAGTTTAAACTGTAGATCTCGGTATTCATGAATAAAAAGTAACACACACAACATGGATGCTACGAGAAGTTAGGCCGAAACCCTGACACAGGGTTGTAATGGCCAATTATGTATGTATGGATGTACTATTTTATGAAAAAAATTTTTTTAAGTTTCCATTGCTTCAGGTTTGATTAATTATATATAGAAATAAAATTTCTTATTAAAATTTATTTTTAAATCATTCTTAAAAAATTAATTTTTTCATAAAATATATATTAAAATTAATGGTTACGCTTTTTTCGCCAATATTTGCCTAGTGTTACCGTACCTTAACAATTGTAACTTTTCTTTGGATTGCCAGAGTAATTTTATTTATAATGACTTGAGTAAAATTAATTGGGTTTCCCAGAAAGGTTACGTAGCTAGAAAGATTTATTGCTATGTGATCATACTCAGCGCGTATTACCCAAGAAAATGTTGATAAAAATGTTTGTTACTTCTGGAGTCTACCAAGATAGTCACTAGGTTACGGTCCTGATTAATGATTTAGAAGTTTTAGTTGATTTTATTTTCAGTTTTAATAAGGCTAAATGGTCTTTAGGTTTCGCTAAACGTTACTCGAGGAAATTTGAAGGTCCGTATGTTTTGCATATGACTGATACAAATATAAATTTTTTTTCTTTTTTTATTAAAGGCCAATACTCAGGGGTAAACCCCTACTCATGCAGTGCATTGTATTGGAATTTGAAGATACATACATAAATAGATTTTTTTTTTTTGATATTGTTATTATTGGTCTTTTTTGTTGATGAGTTGCAGCCAATTCGAAAACTCCCAGGCCAGTGCCCCCTTCTGTCAGTGGATGTTGAATATGAGTAGTGAGAGGCTTCAGTAGGTTAGCTGTTATCTTCCCAGAAGGTGGTGGCGCTGTACTTCACTGGAAATGTCAGGGAGCAGTTTCTTGAAAATGTACTCCTTGGAGGGGGGGGACTTCATATTTCATTTTTTCTTATAATTTTTTTGTCCTTCGCTGGGATTGAACCTTGGTGTTATTGTTGCTGTACGAACGCTCTAAGCACTATACCATACCACGACCTCCCCCCCCCCCCTGATATTATTTATAAAGTTCAAAATCATTTTTCTCTAAATGATTTACATGTTTCAGAATGGAGAGCAAAGATGTGCCGTCTTGTAAACGTATTTGTGTTGTACAGGTGATGCGGAGTTGACGCTGATAGAAACTTTACTATAAACATACATACACAGTAGAACACAAATACATATGCATTTATTTACTCGTTCATCGATCGTCGGAGCGTTAACATCGTAGAACAACATGTACTTTTTCATTTCATGCATGAAATCAAATAAAACGAAATCACTAACAAATACAAAGCTGTGTATACCTAATCCTTAAATGCTAAAAAGTGTTTGGTTGAAATGTTCTACTAATATGTATTGGACCATTGGGCCAACCTTATCTAAAAAAAAAACAATTTTTAAAGTTTAGCTCTTCCTTCGCCTTTTGTAAACCTGTTCAAATAAAATCGTGTCAAAACTATTTTAAAAAAATTTTATATATGAAGTAATTAAATATGTTTTTCAAGATAATTTCAGACTCTGAGGTACATATATTCAAAATTTTCAATGTTGAAAAGTTAGAAGACGGTTAACACTAAGTCAATTTGAAAGTGCATAAATTCTTTTCTATTTTGTAACATAGTGATCTTTTTTTATTTTGTTCATTTTTCTCAAAGTAAACGATCTATTCAAATTGTTAATATTTTCTTTTTTAATTATAAAAGTACATACCATTGAGGGTTAGAGAAAAATGTAAGCAAAAAAAAAATCTACTACATACTCGTAACAATGAATTTTCTTTAATTTACATAGAATTTTAATTACGAATATGTTGCTTGCCTAAGGACATGAATATGTTAAAAGTTTTTCTCTACAGCAAATTATGCTCAAGTAGATTTATATGATTTTAGTATACTGGAGTTGCAAACAACAATTTTTATAACATTCAAAATATTATTGGAAAAGACGAAGGGTAGAGTACATTACTCAGTGCTTTTTTATTAACTGAAATTTTATAATTTAATATGTTTGAGTACAAATATGCTTTTGTTTAATCATGTTTGTAAATTTCAATAAAATTAACATTTTATATTACTTTTGTACTTTTGTTGTATTAATTCAAAGGGAAAACAATTAATACTTGCAAACCATGTCAAAATAAATTAAACCATAGGCATTTGATAACAGGAAAATAAAATAAAACCAATGTATGGCGGAAAATAAAAATAAATAAAAATATATTTAAAATGCATTTTCCTATCCCTCAAGTAATACGAGTAGTATAATAATGCTAAATAGAATAGCAATTAAAGTTTTCAGTTTGTTTTATAACAATCAAAAATTATTTATAAAATTAAATCATAACTAATTACATCCTGTGTTGAAGAGTTAAATATGCACAATAGAAAACTCAAAATTTAAGCTTAAATATTTTAATTATGCACTTAAAAATATTTATTATTGATATTTTTTTAGCTACTTGTAAATTTACATGATAAATTATTAATAAAAATGGTTTAGCAAAAAATCTTATGTAAACACATCAGGGGGCTATGAAACATAACATATTTATTTTTATTCAGAGCAATTTACAAAATAACTGCAGATATTTTAATAGCAATTAAATATTTAACATTATTGATTCAAGAATTCAATTAAGCGCAATCTTATAATCATAATGAGTATGAATATTCAATAAGGTGGTGGGCATGAATATTGAAATCCGCACATAGTTTTCTAAATAAGCCAAAATTAGCGTAATTATAATAAAAGTATTGTAATCCAAGAGGAACGTAGTATCATATCAAGAAATGTTAAACTATAAGTTCTAGCTTATTTCTACGAGATTGAGAATCAATAAAACCATGCTAAAAATTGTTCAAAAAAGTTCTTCTATTTTTAAGTGCCAGCAATTTAGTAAGTGCATGACAGCTTTTAATAATAGCCAAGCAATGTTTGGATTATTTATTTATTTAAGTTAAATGTATTGAAAAGCTTTGAGTAACAAAACATAAAAATACAATTTTCAAAAACAGTCTTAGGTATTTTGGTAGGTCAGGCGGCTAGTCAACGAAAAACGTGATCAACTACAATTAGCACAAAGTGCCGTTTTGATACCATTACAGGATCAAAATGAACTCACCCAAGTAGGAAAAGAACTACAGCCTACTAGAGCTGTCTATAAAGTGGAGCAAAACGAGGTAGTCCAGGCTTATGCAATGCGCCACACACATGGGCAATCACAAAGAAATTGACCTATAGTCTGTCTCTCAGAAGAGTTTCCGCAAATTCTGCAATACGGGTAAAAAGGCAGACCCAACCTTTCTAATTACCCGTATACACCGCTATAAGCTTGGACAAAGACTGACGAGGAAACAGTAATACTTATACGAATTTAGATAAATTAACAAAATTTTTTTGTTATGGCGTAGTTAACGGAAAAATTAATAAAGTTATAGAAGTTGTTAGTCTCCATACAACTTCTCCGGAAAGGATCAAAGTTAATGAAGTTTGTCCACAAAGTTATATAACCAGTAGTTGCCTACTAGGAAAGATCATTTGCAAACTTGCTCAAAAGATATGGAAAATATATTCTACCATTAATAAGAATTGTAATAAATAAAATTTTAGAGTATTTAAGTTGATAAGTGCTGGCCGTCTACGCTATGGCGAAAGATTAACCCTAGAATACTAACCTACGTAAATTTTACGTGTAAGTTTTTTTATTATTGTTGCTAGACAAACATTCAGCGACCTAACTGTATCAAATTCCACAAGTGCTCTTTTTAAATAGTTTTTGAACCAATGCAAAACATAAACGATGTTTAATTATGGTCAAGGACGACAGCAACAGAGGCTATAGACCCAAAGGTATACTTAATTTATTCATGACGGAAGATACATATATTGAAAACAGTTTTGAATCACATAAATTTCAAAATTTTTCAGCTTGGTAGAAATATACATTGCAAAAAACTACAATTTCAGATACAAATTTGGTTGAATTGAAAGCCTTGTTAAGTTTCTTGTTCTTGTTTGCAACTTTGAAGAATAATAATCTGACTGCTAACCTTTCCTTACTTCTTATTCAGGAGATAGATACAGAACCACAATGATAGGTTTGAATTATTTTAAACGACCACACGAGATGATATATACATATATGTACATATGATACTGATATATGCCATAGTATATACATACATATGGTAATTTTTTATGTTTCAACTATAATTTAATCTCAAATATGAATTTTAATTTTACTTTTAAAATTGTTTTTGTTTACCTTAACATACATTTTACTTTAATTTTTAATATTTAATAAACAAAAACTAATAAAATAAAAAATTTACGGAAATAACCACATTAATTGAAGGTAAAATTCCATAGCACGTAAAATTTACGTGGCGTTAGTATTAACGTAGAATTAAATAACGTTAGTATTCTAGGATTAATGTCGGTATTGCGGAAACAGAACATAAGAAATTGTTCCTAGATAGTCGGCGTAATATAGTGGTTAGTGTGTTGGATTTCCGGGTTCAAACCCCATCTCTGACATTTTAAAAATAAAGATATATGAAAACTACATTTCTTTTGGAGACTACCTTTTAGCAGTTTTTTGGCAAAAGCTCTGAGAGTAACTGATTAACATGAATAAGATTCTCATGTCCTTCGGACATGTCTTTAAACTGTAGGTAAAAAAAAATGGAAAAAACACATGGATAAAACTTGACCCAACCAACATGGGTGCTGCTAGAAGCCAGGCCGTAACCCTGAAACAGAGTTGTATGAGTGTATGTAATCGAACTCGTTTGACCAACACTTTATAAGACTTAATATAGCCTTGGCTTTAAGAAGCTTTTTCATGGCAATCAATGTCGCCCAGAGCTTTTTTGCCTAAAGGCTGCTGAGAGGTGGTTACCGAAAGGAATAATTTTTTCATATATATTTGTTTTTTAAGATGTCAGAGGTGAGATTTGAAACCAGCGGTATCGTCTTAATAAGCAACCACACTACCACTACCCCACGGCGACTACAATATTATTATAATATACTTTGGGGAAATAAACTGGTTAATGAAAGTCATGTATTTACATTTGTTTAGACTCACATCCATAAGATCATAAAGCACCTTTTGTAGAAATTGTTCAAATCAGCTTGAAGCTGAGAACTGTCCCCGAGGTTTAAAATTCTTTTAAAAATTCAGCATTATCTACAAAAACTAGTGGTTGCATATGAAGAATTTTTAAAATTAATAATTCGTGCATTTGTCATGCGCATCATCTAGAGGATAAAAGAGAAAATTCACTACGAATAATATATTTAGGGAAAACTTTTAGAATTAGTGCAAAGCTCTTTCGTCTCTGCTTAAGAGACTCGTCAGGAGACTTTTTCCCAAAGGTGTTATTTAAAACTATAAATACTTATGTTAAAATAAATAAATAAATAAATAATAAATAAATACAAATAAATTTAGTCTATAACTATTTTAACATAAGTATTTATAGTTTTAAATAACACCTTTGGGAAAAAGTCTCCTGACGAGTCTCTTAAGAAGAGACGAAATGGCCATAGAGACATGCTTATCCCCAAAAGCATACATTTCAAATTATATTGAATGTATTTTGCCAATAAGGCGAAAATATTTTTTGTTTATTATATAAAATTAATAATTGAAAATGAAATTGTTGTTGTACAATTATGTAAAAGCTAATACATAAAAACAATTGAAATTACTAGAACAAAATATTAGAACTATAAATAGGGCTACACATTAAGTTTTACAGTCAGTAGTTGGTTGTATTTTAAACGTTAAAGAGTGTAAATAAAGCTTTAAATCGAAAGTAACGGTGTTTAGTTTACAAATATCGAACTCTTAATAAAACGAATTATAAAGGACAATTCGTAACATTATGTTCTGTTAAGCAGACTTATGATACTTTTATTTTGCAATAGAAGTAAGTAATTGAAGACTGACTACAGAAATGATCCTGTGAAGTATAGTCTATATATGTATGTAGTCGCCGTGGTTTAGTGGTTAGTGTGTTGGCTTATTAAGGATGGGCCCTGGGTTCGACTCCAGGCTCCGACATCTTTAAAAAAAAAAAAAAAAAGAAATATGAAAAAATATTTCTTTCGGCGACTACCTCTCTGTAGGTCCCGCTATTCATGGATTAAAATTTACACACACAACATGAGTGCTGCGAGAAACTAGGCCGTAATCCTGACACAGGGTTGTAAAGGCCAGTTATGTATGTATGTATGTAAGCAGACTTATGCTGACAAGTGTACATTGGTTACGATAGGAATAAAAATATTTTAATAATATATATTTTTCTTTAATTTTGTGTTTACATTTTAGGATTTAATTTACAGTTTTATGCCACAAAGAAACGTAACGGAATAGCTAAGAAAAAAAAACTTACTAAAAAGAGAATAAAATACAAACGCAAATATTTTTATGGGTAATTGTGTCGAAACGATGATGAAATTCCAAAGAGTTGCCACAAACACCATTGCATAATTCAGAAGGCCAAAAAATAAAAAAAAATATATAACTTAGTTTTACATTTGACTAAAGACAAGCAGTATAGAAAATAATTTGCTATATGAACTTTTGCCAAAATAGAACAAAAAAATATTATTTTAAAGCAGGGCCAATGCCAAAGAATTTTTGTACTTGTATTTTGCCAGAAAATTTCACACTTTCATAAGGAAAGGAAGATTATGTTTTAGGAAATTCTTACAATAACTAAACAGACTAGCAGACAAAAACAAAGTTGTTAAAAATGGAACAAAATAAGGCATAAAGGAACTTAAAATAACTAAAAAGGTTACAAGTGTTAATAAAGTACATACAAAATACACATTTACAAGAGTTTGTAATACAAAATAATGTCTATGTATTGTTTTTATGTATTTTGATTACGTATGTTCTTACACATACACACATATAAACATTATTACCATTTAGCCTTTGCTATAATAACCCCATTTTATTCATACTGACCCTGAGAGTGTTTGTACTGAATGGAGCATATTTAACTAGAGTGTTATAGTGTTAATAATTAATTTGTTTTTTTTCGTATAATTAAGATAAATCAAGTAATAAACGAGATTAATGTTAAAAATAATAATAAAAGTAACTGGAATATTTAACTCAAGTATAGGTCTAACAAAAAAAGTGGAGCAGAGATATGTATGTTATTCCTACAACAATAAGACAACATTTAACTAATTTAGCAATTTACTCATGGTTTTTCTTTTCTCCTATATGTATTTAATTTAAAAGTATTATATTCTATACATATTTTTTATAAATGATCATCCAGAAACACATTAATTACTTTATCTTTTGATATGTCTTTTCTTATTTTTATATATTTACAGAAATTTATTTTTTCATTTTTATTATCATCACGTTTGTATTTGCGACCCCATGAATTGTTGGGCAAACTATTATCCTCAGTACCTGATAGTGAATCATTAGAATCATTGGTAGCATTATTAGCTGAATGGACAAATAAGTTTCCCTATGATTATCGAGATGAACGTATGATGAGTCATGTTAAACATATCGTTGCCAGGTAAAGGTGCTTTTACACTATTCTACAAGTCTTAAGATTTTCATTGGATTTTGTCGAAACAAAATCTAATGGTTTTTGTTCTGATTGTCAAAAAATCAAACGTAAAATGTTTTTATTACATTTTGCTTTTACACTATCACATTTCAAATAAAATGGAAACAACAGCTGTTTGTGTTTTTCTCTTTCTCCAACGATGGACAGGTTGATACGGCAATACTTGTTATATTAATATTTCATAATATAAGCCATATTTAATTATTATTTACAACAAATATTTGTAATTTATTTTATGTTAAAGGGAAAGAATTTGAAATGTTAACTATATTTTGTATTTCAGTAGTTATATAATAAAAAAGCAATAAGCAGAATTATTGTGAACAATTTCCAGTTTTCCAACCCTGATTTTTTCTTATATTTATATAAAAAAGCAACTCTGATAAAATGAAAAATCTAATGGTTTAGAAAAATTTCTAAAAATGATGAGAGCCATACGACTGTCAAATTTCTATCCGTATTTTTTGACAACTCATTACATATTGTTTTCACACTATTATACTTTTTCATTTTATTTGAGTTTTTGACGTGTCGTTATACTCAGTGGGATAGTGCAAAACCACCTTAAGTAAATACACCCTTCTCGTAAAAATAGTTTTTCTAAAAAAAGAAAACGTTTTTGTTACACATCAAAAACCTTACTTTTAATTTTATAAATAAAGCATTAAAATTTAGAACCTTATTATAAACTCTTCAAATAATGATTTTCAATTGTTTAATTATAATTTAACTGTCACCTACAGATGTTCCAATACACGTTTAGAAGCCATTGTTTCGGAAATATTGAGTGCCTTGTTAAAACGATTGACTGATTTGGAAAGACATGAGGAAGAATTACGCTCCTGTCAGACATCAAACACTTCTATAGCAACTCCAACAATAGCAACCGAAACGGTACACAACAGAAAAATAAAAATACATTCCAAATGATTTCATTGTCTTTCTTTTCATTATTTTATTTATTTGCTCCCTTTTAGCAGCCTGAAACAAAATTATTTGAGTGTCCGACATCAACACAATATGCTCAAATATTGTGTAGAATTGAAAAGAAATTGGCGAAACATATAGGACCCGAAGAATTTGTACAGTGTAGCAGTAATGTGCTATTGGATAAACAGGTTAGTTTTAAAATATTATGTCTTAGACAAAGTGTTTTTTTTCACACTTGACCAGTCATGCGCTATATTTTACGAGAAATATTTGATTTGAATTGTTCAGATAGTAATTGGTGGCAAAAGCTTTCGTAAGAAAATTATTCCATTAAAAAATCATTCAGATAAAAAACGAAATCTCTGTGTAGTGTATTGGAAGATTCACAGGACGACCACTTTCAAAATTATATACTCAATGAGAAGTACGAGTACTATGTAAGAATATGCAAGTAGTGAAAAGATGGATATTCGATACAACGACCACTATTGCAACTGTGGTAATTCAGTAGGGGAAAAGGCAGTTGAGTACTTCCTTTTGAATTAACGTGCTTTTTTAAATGTCGTCATGGTGCTATCGCCATAAGGTTAATGCAGAATATCGTAGAGATATCTGGTATTGATCCCAAAGATATCCTCAAAAACTTCAATCAAATTGGATATGAGTTGTGACATAATTTAAAATTTTGCTAAGGGAACAAAATATGGAAAAAATTATAAAAAATTTTAATTCAATTTTAAACTCGGATTTTCAGATCATTAACGCAAAAAGTGTGTCCAAAGTCATTTGGACAATACTTTATTCTTTTATTTTCTTTTTTTTTATTATTGTTTTTAAATATATTTTTTATATTCATTTAAAAATAAATTATTTTGAAAAATCAAAATATTTGTTTTATATAAATTTTAATATGAAATTATTTGAATTATCTGAATTTATTTACATTTAAAAATAATTTTCATTTACATATGTAAAAGCTTTTATTGTAACTTTGATGATATTCACAATAATTTGTCTTATTTGTAGATGTCGTTTCCATTTGTCAAAAAACCAAACCGTTTGCTTTCCATTCAATTTTTAATTTCAAAGTTCTTACAGAAACAAGCCCCTTTAACATTATTCCCTTTTTTACACTAAACAAGAAAACATCTACAAAGGAGACAAACTTATTGGGAAGGTATCTCAATCCTCATAACTTCTCAACTTTAAGAAATAAAATTTTGTCAACATACGGAATTAATATCATCGAAATATTATTTAAAGGAGATGTACGTATGTATAATTCTAGTATTTGCATAATTACCCAATCTAACCCTTATTGATTTCAAATTTACATTTAATCAACCGCTATTTAAATTGAAAATAACCCATTTTTTAACTTTTACCCTATACCCTAATTGGCATTGATGTCTATACCCAAACATCAATATACAAAGTGTTTATGGCAAAACGAAACGCTCTCTAACTACCATACATGGGCATACTGCATTACTTTTTTACTGCAATACGTAAACCAGTATTCAGTAAAAAGTACTGATTATTGAAAAGAAAAATCAGTATTCAGTAACTTTTACTGATTACTGGAAAGAAAAATCAGTATTCAGTAAAAAGTACTGATTACTGAAAACAGAAATCAGTATTCAGTAAATTTTACTGTTTACTGAAAAGAGAAATCAGTATTCAGTAAAAAGTACTGATTACTGAAAACAGAAATCAGTATTCAGTAAATTTTACTGATTACTGAAAAGAGAAATCAGTATTCAGTAAAAAGTACTGATTACTGAAAAGAAAAATCAGTATTCAGTAAAAAGTACTGATTACTGAAAAGTGAAATCAGTATTCAGTAAAAAGTACTGATTTGTGTAAAAAAATTCAGTAAACATTAAATGACTGATAGTAGGTAGATACTGTGTGTTTTAAAAATGATATGTACGCATTGCTCACTTACATGAATAGTGGCATAACTGAAAAACTGCATTTCGAAAAAAATTAAGAACTGAAAAAATTATGTTATTTTACATTTTTCAGTATATTTTCTGAACTTGAATTCTCAGCTATATAAATCAGTTTTTATTTACCCAATAACACATTTCATAATTAAAAAAAGTAAAAACATACAAAACAGAAATATTCCTCGAAATTCAGTTTTTCAGTTATGCCACTATTCATGTAAGTGAGCAATGCGTACATATCATTTTTAAAACACACAGTATCTACCTACTATCAGTCATTTAATGTTTACTGAATTTTTTTACACAAATCAGTACTTTTTACTGAATACTGATTTCACTTAATGTTTACTGAATTTTTTTACACAAATCAGTACTTTTTACTGAATACTGATTTCACTTTTCAGTAATCAGTACTTTTTACTGAATACTGATTTTTCTTTTCAGTAATCAGTAATTTTTACTGAATATTGATTTCACTTTTCAGTAATCAGTACTTTTTACTGAATACTGATTTTTCTTTTCAGTAAACAGTACTTTTTACTGAATACTGATTTCTTTTTTCAGTAATCAGTAAAATTTACTGAATACTGATTTCTGTTTTCAGTAATCAGTACTTTTTACTGAATACTGATTTCTCTTTTCAGTAAACAGTAAAATTTACTGAATACTGATTTTTCTTTTCAATAATCATTAAAAAAAGAAAATACTGAAAAAGTACTGGTACTGAAAAATGCCCATCTATGCTAACTACTACGGTTGTAGTTTTACATGCCGTCAATATCATTTAATTTGAATAAATTAAAAAAGTTTATTTTAAAATCTGATTACACTGATCTCGTCCCCTATTTACAATTTATTAAATGCAAATGGTTTTTATATTAAAAACTGCAAACGAATTTTAACAAGTTTGATGCTCTTCTTTTCCTGGCGCCTTTAAATATAAGAGCCAATTGTATATTGATAATACTGACAAATTAACTGGAAATGCTTTTTAAATTGAAATTATTTGTAAGTAATGAAAGCCTATTTGCAATAATTAAAACTCTTTTGAGTATATTTTTTCAAAAATTAAAACATAAAATTGATGGCTTCAATAAAAAGACAGCGTATTATTTAAAAGGTGTTTCAATAAGTGCTTCCTATTTCGGAATATAAATAAAATAAAGTCTCTGTAAGCTATCATGATTGTTTTCTCTCTTTTGTTTATTTATTTATTTTATTTATTATTTTATTTATCTTGTTTTTCAGTGAAGTTTGTTAGAAAACAAGTTACAATCAGCAAATCTTATTAAATGCGATGCAGTCATTTTGCTTTTCAATTTGTTAAAAATATATGATTGCGAGCATACATACATAATTGGCCATTACAACCCAGAATCAGGATTACGGCCTAGCTTCTCGCAGTATCCATGTTGTGTGTGTTAATCTTTATCTATGAGTGCCGGGACCTATAGTTTAATTTCGACTCCGAACGACAGACTTGTGAAGGTTGTTAATGGCAATCTGTTAGTCTCAGAGCCTTAGCCGGAAGACTGCTAAGAGATAGTCGCCGAAAGAAATATTTTTTTCATATTTCTTTTTTCAAGATGTCAAAGATGGGGCTCGAACCGGAGCTGTAGTTTTAATAAGTCAATACACCACTAGACCACTACGACTATGATTGCAACCAAAGAAAAAAATTGGTCGGATTTTCAAGGTACTCAAAAAAAAAATTGTTTTAAAAAAGTTTTCCACTCACTTCGTTTATTAAAACATTCTACAGCAATGTAAACCAAAAAAAAAATTTTTATAAACTGCATTCATTACTGATTGCGATTGCCAACCATGATATTTATACCCCCGCGCTAGGTGTTACAAACTGGGTCGGTAAAGTGAATTGCAAAAGTCATAAGTCGCACACATTAGCAAATTAGAAAATCAATGAAACGTAAAAAGACAATAAATCCCATAGTACTGGGGGACAGTTTACAATATCTGTATGGAGAATAATCATTTCTTTAAACACTAGCACGTAGTTTTGTTCCAAATAAATCGCAAAAAAATATTATATTTGTGATCAACATTCATATATCATTTGTTGTTTGCAGTGAGGGTCTGGCCAAGCTGAATCACAAATAAATATGAAGCGATAATATCGCCTGCCCGAAATTCAGACTGAACTAAACTGAATAGTTTTATTTTCTGGCGAGTCCACTCACATACAGAATAAACAAATAATTGTCAACTTTCATTTATCAGCATAAAAACTTACTAGTCGTTGCTGAACAATATGTCCTTTCAAGACGAATTGATAAAACAAGCTGCATAAGTGACAAACTCTTCTGTAAGAATTTCAAAAATTAAATTTGAAAAGCCTTTATTAGAACTCCCTTTACTTTGAACACAAAAATTGTTTTAATAAAATACACAGAAACGGTAAACTAAAATATTCTGCATATCTTTCGTTTCTTGTTTTCATACAGAGAATTAATTAAAAGACATTTATGTATAAGTAATATATGTTTCTTTTCTTTTTTTCCTCTTTACATTTTGTCTTTGTGTGGAATTTTAAATAAATGCAGATAAAATGGGACCAACCATCATCTACTGGTGGACCACCAGGTGTACAGGATCCAAAAAAGACATGTAACTTGGAAACATATCTTGATTGGTCAGCACGTTTACGTTTATTTGTATGCAATGAAATTCTTCAGGTAAGTAAATTATTCTCAAAACAAAAAAAAAAAAACGAACAGAATAAAAAAAAATAATTTGCAAAAAAATTGGAGATAAAAGGATAAAAATAAAAAAAGAGAAAACATTTCAACTAAATTAAGTAAATGAATTGTGTGTCACAGAAAGTTTCAGCATATTCTCCCTAAAATGACTTGATTAAAATTTATAAGTCTGAATAAAAAGATCTGAGAAGAAATTAAGGGTGACATACAATAAAATATATCTTTTGGAGGTAAAATTTTTACATCGACATATATAATAACAAATGTATATGAAAGTAAGTTCATACATGTTTGTATACACGTATTTCTTTTTGTTGGAATTCTAATAACTACAGTGTAATTTAAATAACCATCTCTGAATTTATTACTGTTTATGCGGTTTTCAGTCACGTTTACACACATTTCGGGCGTTATCTCGGTGATAAAATTGCTTCACTGTTAGGGAATTTGGCGAGTAAATACGGTATTTAAACTTACCTACTGAAGAAGTAGAGGACAAATGATGTCGCCATATGAAGAAATTACGTGACCAGCAAATTTCTAACCCATTTTGTCGTTATGTTCTTCGCATACTTTTTGAGTTTTTCATTAAACAATTAAAAATATTAGACAGTTAAATTAATTAAATTTTTATTATTTATAACTAAGTCTGGAGTAATAGATTTCATTTCATGACATTCTCACCTCACCCCTTAATCTTTTTTTTAGCACTATAAAAGACTAAAAGTAGCCTATTGTAAAACTGCTTTTAACTACTGATATAAAACTGAAAAATAAAAAATTTTATTGTAAAGTGCATTTTGAATTAACTAGAGATATCATATTTTAATTGCAAGAAACAATGTTATTGAATTCAAATATCTTTATTGAACTAAAACTTAAAATATAAAACATTATTGAACATGAAATACAAAATTACTTTGATTAAAATATTTACAAACATATATGAAAGTACAAGTAGAATATAAAGCAAGTATTAAGTAATTTATTAAAAAACACATATATTCAATAAATGTTTTATATATCCATTATATTCTTAAAAGCTTTAAATCAAATATTTCCACAAACACAACTCATTCCACAGCCTATTTTCTTAACATTTTTACAAATTATTGTATTATTAGTGGTCATCCCTTGAGTACTGGACTTCTATTTTTTTCTTTTTTGAGTATTGAATCTATGCTTTCAACTGAAATTCCCGAATAGAAGTCACATGCTTACCCTTTTTATTAACACAATATTTTGGTTTTGCACTTACACTGAAATAAAAATTTTAGCTGCTTTTGTTTTAAAAATTCCTGCAATTACATATGCAAATATTTAGCATTATTTCAAAACTGCCTAAAATTCTCAAATCGGCTTATATAGAAAGACTTTCGGTACACAAATAGTTTGGTATTGACGACAATTTTCATGAATTCCCAGCAATATAATGGGTTCACCTATTACACACAATATCAATATATACCGCTTTACGCAACTTATATAATGTCGGACAAGAGAAGTGTAACAATTTCCCTCTTATATGTGCATCTTTATTTTTTATTTAAAAACGTTTAAAACCTTGTTAATTTATTCCTTTTGCGTAAAGACTTTCTGATTCATTTCTGTACATACACATACAAGTGATTCAGTTGCAGATTATAAATAAAATGTAAGACCATAAACCTTTTCGTCGGAAGCCACTTGTTTATTTTAGACAATCTATTTAATTTTTTTTAATATGACAACTTCCGTTTCATTTAAAGTATTTCCTTTAACAACAAATAACATCCTTTTAATTTAACATGGAAAAAAGCAAGTAGAAAAAGGTTTTTTATGCCATTAAATATTTATCAAAAGGAGAGTCATAATATGAAACAAATCTTAAATGTATGTGTGCAATCAAAGACTACTATCCAGTAAGTAAAATGGTAAATTATAGTTACAGTTAAAAACGAAATGATGTTCCACAGAAAACTTTATAAAAAATAAAGTAGCTACTTAACAAAAAAAAAAGGTTTAAATACGCTTTTTATGTTGTTGATGTAAGATTCGTTTATTACACGAATAATGATTCCAATAATTAATTATGTGTCGATAAAATTAAGATACTTTTTGTAAACCAGTGTAATTTGGATTGAGCTTAACTAAAAAGAAGATTTTGCACTAAAGTTTGAATAAAATCAATATTTGTTTATTTATTTGCATGATGAATTAAATGGAGCAACTTTTGTCCGCCTATTGCAATACTTCTCCACGTGATAGAAAAAACCTAAAAACTTGGGACATCAAATCCTTTTTTACTACTTTGGTTCCCCTGACAGAAACCTTTATTTTGTCTTTTAGATTTCTTATTACAGGGTGTTTTTTTTAGAGGTATAGAACTTCGAATTGAAATAAAACACAAGAAAATCGTTTAAAGTGCATCAATTTGGCTTTATTGGAAGGATAATTTTATGCCATTAATGTTTAAATATGATTTCGGGCATGTGGCCGCCGCGGCTAGCTCGAATAAAGCCAATTCCACAGGTCCAATTTTCAACCACTTTTTAGGGCCGTATGTTGGCAATAACGCCACGAATGTTGGCTTCCAAGTCCCCTAACGTTTCTGGTTTGTTGGCGTAGACGAGCAACTTCACATATCCCCAAAGAATACAATCCAATGGTGTCAAATCACACGATCTTGGTGGCCAATTGACAGGTCCATTCCGCAAAATTATGCGCTCATCGAATGTTTCCTTCAATAAATCGATTGTGACGTGCGCTGTGTGGCATGTAACGCCGTCTTGTTGCAACCACAACTCATCCACATTCATGCCATCCAATCCGGTCTCCATTAACGGTAACTGAGTCTCCAGCATTATTTCGGAAGAAGTATGGCCCAATGATTCCACCAGCCCATAGAGCACACCAAACACTCAGTTTTTGTGGATGTAATGGCGTCTCAAGGGTCTCATGTGGATTCTCTTCACTCCAAATGCGGCAATTTTGCTTGTTGACGTAGCCATTCAACCAAAAATGAGCCTCATCACTGAACAAAATTTTGCGATGAAAATCAGCATCGAGATCAATCTCATTTTCGGCCAAAATCACGACGCATTGCATGGTCTCGCGGCTTTAATTCTTGCACAAGCTGGATCTTGTAAGGTCGCAAGCCAAGATCTTTGCGCAAAATCTTCCATAAAGTTGATGGACAAAGCTCCAATTGCTGTGCACGGTGGCGAGTCGATTCATTCGGGTTCTCTTCAACACTTTGCTCTACAGCGGCAATTGTTTCTTCGGTGCGCACTGTTCGACGTCTCTGCGGATGCGTATTATCACATACAGTAAACGTAGTGCGAAAACGATCCTTGGTTAACCGAATTAATTGCTCTGATGGACGATTATGTCGACCATAAAATGGACGGAGCTTGCGGTAAACTTGGCGAACTGAACCATTATTTTCGAAATAAATTTGCACGATTTGCAAGCGTTGTTCTTTTGTCAACCTGTTCATGATGAAATGGCAAACCAAACTAAATATTAATCACTTAACAGCTGACAAAATGGCCGCCAGTTAAAAAAGTGATGCCAACTTTAAGTTCTATACCTCAATAAAAAACACCCTATATTTATCTTAACTCCAACACTGTGCATTAATATCCTCCTGTTTGAAAGAAAATCTTCCTTTTCATCTCATACATTTTGATCTGTTAAACTTCACTGCTACTGCTAGTATCATCTACAAGATGTTACGTGGAGTAATTTCTATCCAATTAGTGTAATCTTTGAAATCGGATTAATAAAATTAAGAGACTCCAGCCACCTCCTCCAGGATGTCCATCATAAAAGAAAACACTCCCTGACATTCCATTCTAATCCACCTTAACCATCGACAAAAAAGGCAAATGCTCAGAAGACAAGCGGCATCTTTTGGAAAGAAGCAGATAATTTCTAAACCTACTAAGCGAAGACAGTCACCACACAATTGCTGCTAACATTCAAATTTGTATAGTTTTCTTGGATGTATGGATTAAACACTTCGAATAAACTAAAATCATGAGCTCTTGATTTCCTTTAGTTTAATCTTGATCACTGAGTACTATGCTCTTTGTTTAAAAATGCATAAATTATCACCATTAGAAATCAATATGCAAATTTAAATATATTCAGATTACTGATTTATTATTAGACGTATATATATATGTAATATGTACTTATGTATATAGTCTGTTGTCCAACCAATAAAATTGAGAATAAATTGACAAGAGAATTGAGAATTATTACAATTTATTTTTCAAAATTAAATAATCTAATAATAATTAATAATAACTTTTGATTGCAAAATGAAAAAATTGAGAAAATATTGAAGACTGGGTTGTTTTTCTTTAAAGGCTCGATTAATAATAATAATTATAAAATATATGTATATAAAAACAGTTTACAATATTTTCTTTCTTTTCTAATTTGATATTGAAAGCAAACTACAAATTTGATATTATCCATTAATTCACAATGATATTTAACAGTCAAATGACGAAATTTAGCACAATTTAAATACACTTCAAATATTTAATTCAAAAAAAAGGAAATATTAGTAACACAAATATAATTCATTAGGCATATTTCATTACATATTTTATACATGTTTAAAAATTAATTTAAACACTCTTATTACATTTGTTACTTACAATTACCTGATACGATTGATACACTTGATTTCTTAGTAAAAGTACATAACGAGTATTGTTTAAAATTCCGTATAACACAGTAAAAAATTAAATCACGTAAGACGAAGAATTAAAATTAAAAGCAATATTTGATAAATTTTGATTCGAAAATATTTTTGCATAATTTTCGTGTATTTTATTGTGAATACTAAAATATATTTTATGGAGTTATAAATTAAATTTTTTACATTTCTTTATCCGTTATTTTGTATACATATAAAAAATAACAGTATGCACAAAATTCTTTTACTCATATTTTAAATTCAAATCAACACAGTAATGCTAGTAACTTGTAAGAGAAATATTTTATTTTTGTACAATGACAAAATCAAATTATTGATAAAAAAAGATGTTAATAAATTTGATAAATTTAATTAATTATTTTCAAAATTTGTTTCATTATAGTGTGGTGGCATACAGGAACGGAGTAAATGTGTTGAACTTTGGAGCGGTGTGGCACAATATTGTCTGTTGGTGGGAAATTATAATAGTGCAACTGCTATACTCGAAACTTTAGAATCTCCCCCAATAGCACGTCTAAAAATTACGGTAAGAAAAACAAAAAGCAATAAGAGTAGAATAATATAAGAGTAAAACACAAATATAACAGTCACATCATTTTACACAATTTACCCTATCAACTGCGAATGTTTGGATTTAAAAAACACACAAACTTGTTCACCACGTTTAACCATAAAATAAAATATGCAAACATATTGCGGTTTAAACCCTACCAAAGTAAATTGTTATCAAACAAGGATTTTATAAATTCAAAACATGTTTTTTTTTTTTTTTTAAATTAAAAATTTATATACAAATTTAGATGTTAATTAGAAATTATCTAAAGCATGACCAGAAAACATGAAGTTTTAAATACGAAGTTTATAAAAGTTGTTGATGAATGAAACTAAATTGCATTTTGTTTAAATATTAATATAAATGTTTAATGCAAATAATTTGAAGATTTGCCAAAACCCAATTTTTAAAAAATCGTGCATTATTTATAGTTTGTTTGTAAACTTAAACTGACTGTAAATCGTAGCCTCGGTGGACATATTCTGAAAATATTATATAAAAAACAAATACCATGAAATTATGTATCAGATTAAAAAAAATTATCCCAACCAGTTGCGCGATTCAGTAACAAGTTTTGACGATAATCGCAGTGCTTTTAAGTTTAAACGACAGAATTGTCGATTTTACTATTCACTGACTCTTATTTACGATATTTGCAGTAGCCAATATCAGGTGTTGTTTAGATCTTTGAGGACTTTAGGTTGAAATTATTCACTATATTATTTTTTGGTGAAGAGTGCCTCTGATAGTAATCAACTCCATGACCTTTAATATACCAGACTTGAACACCATATATTAATCTACTTGATACGAGTATGTAAGCAAATAGACTAATGGCATAACAATAATGTATTTTGAAACCACCTAAAACTTTGCATCATCCTGATACCTTTGTGTCAAAATTAATATTATTTTATAATTAGAATGGCAAACCGGTAAAACAAAAATTACTAATCGGCTTTAATTTAATCAGCTTTAGTTTAAACTATAAATGACTCCTACCATTTTTTCTTTTCCCTGATTCTAATACGATGAAGTTTTGTTATTGTCATTACTGGGATTGGAACCTGATCAGCTTTGTATTGCATGACAATATTTAAAAACTGTACAATGCAACCCCTTTAATAATACTTACTTTACCTATTAGGTGGCTGGGCAAGATGGCTAGTCAAGCAAATATGTGGTCAACTACAATAAGAACAAAATGCCATTATAATGCCATTAAAGGACTACACTTAATTTACTTAAGCAGCAAAGGAACTACAACCAACAAGAGCCGTGGAAAGTGGTGTACAAGGGGGCCTAAGTTCGCGAACTGGGTCAAGCTTTTTAAAAAAGGCATTTCAAAAAACTGCAAACATCTGATTGATACACCTTGGTAATCACAAAGAAAATAATCAATCTCATTCCCCATAATGCCCGTATGACAATTAACCCAGATCGAAGAAATGTTACAAGTATCACTTACAGCAAAGAAGTAATTCAGAGTTACTACTAGTAAACGCCAGAGCCCTGATAGTATCCTGAATATCGCATAAAACCCAAATTTTAATATCAGATCTCATCTTAATCAGTATCTTCAAATCTTGCACAACTACAAACTACCGTTTAAAAAGCCCTACACTGTTTTTAATTTCTAATTATTATTAATGTTGTTATGTGGCATCGAAATGGTTTTATTGAAATCACAGCATTAACAACGCACAAAATATTACAAACCTATTTAAGAGACATGTGTCAATAGGTTGAAGAAACTTTTTGCTTGGTTGATGGCATTTGTCACAATTTTGATATCACAATTATGATGCTGTGGGGCATTATTAATATAAAGATGTATTTTTCTACCAATATGCATGTACATGTGTAAAAACTATGTATGCTGAGCTACATGTCTATTGCCATTTCCTAAAAAGTTTCTTGTGTAAAGTTTATTACGGCAATTTTACATGCTGTCTTACCCTTTGTAAATGTAGTAAAGTTCCAATTAAGGGCTTATAATAGAAAATTGAATATCACGGTTTAGCAAATTTTTATTGGTAACTTCGAAGGTACTTACCTTTTGATAAGTTCTTTAAAAATCTTCGTCATAAATAATATCGTCGATTGAACTAAAGAACGCTGTAACTGACAAAACCTTAAATGTTCACCAGAGCCAAAAAAACTGTATAATAGTAGAACAAACGCCGCAAACGGGGTAAGTGAATTTATTTTCATCGAAAAAATTTGAGACCCTGACGCGTTTTTTTTTTTCTGATAAAAATGATGGAAAAAACGTATTTTCGATCTTTTGTCAGTTACAGCGTTCTTTAATGCTATAAACACAGCAAAGGCTACCGACCATTGACTACAAGCTGTCAAAATGTGTGCATATGAGAATAATTATTTTAGTGGCAACACGACTACCGACCACATGACTACTTTTGTAGCCCGTAGCCAACTTAGGCTAATGTCTATTTTTCTTGGCGACAATAAACAGTTTAGTGCTGCCAATACAATAAGATGCATGAAAAGGGTGTTTAAAAAACGCAGTACATGAAATATATACATAAAAAATGCGAAAAAAATTAAGTTGCACCACTGACCAAAAATAATCATTTGTTTACATTTTTTGTTTAGTTTTCAATTCCTATTTCATTTACTTACATCAGTTTTTATTTCATTTTTAATTATTTATTTAATTACCTTTTTAGTTTTCTTAAAATTTTATAACTTTTTTTCAGATATTTGTTGTTTTTTGTTACCTCACAATTTCACTTACAAAAAATAAGTTTGTAATATTTTGTTTAGGTTATGTTCAACCTGTCAAAACAGATGTTTATTTTATATCTGTAGTCGTTATTATAATTAAGTAGCTGGCTACTTGGCTAATTTCGTAGCCAGCTGTTATTGTAGTCGTGTGTTCGGTGTCCGTTAGCCTTTGTTGTGTTTATAGCATAATACTTGCGACATTATGATAATAATCCAATTATTTAAACCAAAAATTGAAATTGAACTTAATGTAAATAAATACTACTTATATTCTGCCTTCATTTAACATTAAATTCTAGTTATAAGTAAATGCTTTAAGTGAAAATAGAATGTAAAACTTCCCTCTAATTATTAACTTTTTTACATGCACATGAAAGTTCTTTTACAAGTTAAACGCCAAAAAACTACTAATTAGCTGCAGCAAATGCAACATTTATTGAATGCATAATAATAACCTTTTACTTCCCATGTATTCAGGTTATAATAAACGTAGTAATTTATAGGAGAAATTGAAAAGTCACAACTACAAAAATGGAACGTTACTCTGGCTAAAGTTTCCTCTTGCTAATTTACTGCAACCTAAATCCCTCACAGTGAAACAAAATTGCATTGTCCGAGGGCAATTAAATATCCCAATAAAAAATTGAGCTTCAGACGAAGCAAGTTTGTAAGGGAGAAATGTAAAAGTTTCGCTTACCATATCGCTTACGGAAGGCATGAATTTTATATGGCGAGTTCCCACTTTGAAGCATTACATTTTTGACACAAAAAGCGCTTTATTCAAAGCATACAAAAAGTGGTGAGTGTAATATTTGCGAGAAGCGCTTTTTGATGTTCTTAGTAAGAACTACTGTTTTCATATATATTAGAAAGCGCTTCTTAAAGAGAGTTTGATATGCATTTTAGTAAAGCGTTGCAATAAGCACGCAATTCAGTACTTAAGTAATGCGCAACTATCAAAGCAACTTGAAGTATTTTCAAAGAAGCATTTTCTTCATTGCATACCGAGCACTTTATGTTCTTACCTTAATTTTATCAAAAAAAGAAGCATTTTTCATTTAATTTTGTATTAAAATTATTTAATATTAAAAACTAACATTTATACATTAACTGCCTTACTTATAAAAAATACTGTATGTTTATTAAAGGCTTATTTGACAAATATTGTATAGAAATTTATCAAACAAACTCTTAGTAAACATATAATATAATTTTTATAAATAAGAATATAAAAAGTTTTAAAATAAAACTAAAACAACATCAAAATACATATTTCAAGTGGTAAAGTAAATATATACTACATATGTAATAAAAATAACTAAAGAAAAAAAGAATGAATAGATAATATATGAATTATTAAAATATATTATTACTAATAAAAATTTAATTGATGTTTCCGTTTCTCGATATTTTACTTTTCATGGAAGCATCTTTGTAAACCCGGTTCTTTGTAAGTCTTAATATTTTTCTAAGATTATTCAAAAATTCATTTCTTGTCAAATTTTATCCAAAATTCGTTCCTGTAAATTTTGTTTTATTAATTAAATTAAGCTTAAAATTGAAGTCATAAAACTTACTGAATAATAGGTTTATACATTTTGGGTAATCCAAAAGTCTTTTTTTACCCTGTTTTCCGTCCACATTAAATTGGAGTAGCATATCAGTAGTAAAAATATTTTTTAAATTTTTGCTTAAGCCTCCAGGGTTAATTAAACTTCGAATTGTCTGCACCATATCGTCTCTTATTTGTTCCGATATCTCATCTTCGAATTCTTTTAGATCTTGTGCGGTTGAACTGAGGAAACTGTCAGCATATTTTGTGTTGTCCCACCGCGACAAGGGATTTTGTCATTACTTTTATTTCTGATAGCAAAGACACTATAATTTCATTTTGCTCAATAATTATTTCTGCAAATGTAATTAAAAATTACTACTGTGCATTATATACATACATACTTTCCTATCAATTTATTAGAATAATATATAATTTATTTATTTATAAAAAAATACTTACATAATATGTACAAATATTTTAGATAATGCGCAATTAGGCAACACGTGTTGTACAATATACATAGATATATATGTATGTAAATAACTAATTAATGAACACAAACTTTTTTATAAAGTTTCCGACGCATGCGTTGCTCACAACAGCCAATTTGGTACTAGATTTTTCGTTGTGTTATTACATCACCAAATTCAACATTATTTAATCGTGTAACATCGTCAGGACTCGTGTCGATAATTTTTTGCACATTGACTAAGTTGTTCTTTTATATCCTCGCTTACAATACTGCTTCCAAGTAAGGGAATGCTGTAGCGCTTGAAATGTTATATTCTTTTAAATAATTTTTTAAGAATTCATTCGCTTACCTTACTGCTTCTCTGTATGCCTTATTGCGTAGCGCATAAGTATGCCCTTACTTTTTAAAATGTACCATTAGTGCTTCGCAAAATAAGAAAATTTTTTATTGGGATATATAAAAACACAGTGAACAATTAAAATATTTACATATCTACTCGTACATTTTTTAAATTTTGTTCAAAATATTGTACTGTTATATTGAAAATCACACAAATTTAAAAAGAAAATTATAGAGCATTTCAGTAGTAAAAGGCCAACAGTATCTTCTTTAACAACCATTTACTATAAGTGACATGTATAATATTTTTTCAATTTTCGTTTTGTCCTTTATTTGCTAGCAATTTGAACTGCTAGTAAAAACAACGAGAACAGCCAACACCACCACTTTTTTGCTTTTGACCCAAAAACAATTAAAATTTTTGCAATTAGTAAATGGATTTTGGCACATAGAAGAGCGTAAAACTGCAATGCTTTTGGGGCGGATAAAATGTCCACATATGTCTTATAATTAAATATCCAAAAAGAAGCCTGAAGTCTTTTGATGCTGTGAAAACTGAATTCTATTTAGGCAAAAATTTCATTTCTTTTAAAGTTATAAAAAAAGCAAAAAGTGTAAGAAAATATTAAAAACGACAATAAATTTGGTCACTTATTGTCCCATTTCACTAGAGAATAGTAAGCTTTACTTTGTAATAAATATGAAATAAATAAGTTAATAAATTTTACGTTTGCCTGCTATATAATATATTATAGGTAAACTTTATCGTACTTAATCGTCAAGTTTGAATTTTTATCTATTATTTTTTGGTACTATATTACTTTTGACGTGTGAAATTGGAATTTTATCAAATATTTAAATTTTTTTTTTTTTGCTTGTGTAAAGTTTTAATTTTGAATACAATGCCAGATTGGAAATATAAACTAATTCTACATACATACATACATAATTGGCGATTACCATTCTATGTTAGAGATATGGCCTAGCTTCTCGTAGCACTCATGTTGTGTGTATCAATTTTTCGTTCAAGAGAACCGGAACCTACAGTTTAAAGTCGGTTTCGAACAACAGACTTGAGAAGCTTTTCATGGCACTCAGTTATTCTCAGAGCATTTGCCAGAAGACTGCTAAGAGGTAGTCACCGAAAGACACTTTTTTTCTATATTTTTGTTTGTTTTTTCCCTGAGCTGTTTCTTAGTAAGCCACCACACTTACCACTAGACCATCTCGACTACAATTAAATTCTAAACTAATTCTGCCAAATTTAAACTTGAAAGCAGTAGAATTTTATTATATACCATAAAGAGCTTGAATTTAATAATAAAATGTTTTAAATAAAAGGATACTTGGAAATGTCTATTAGCGCTTTATTCAAATTATGTTTTTAATTTCGCATAAGAAAAATATTAAAACTACTTAAAATATGCAATTTTTTACTATAAATGGTCCTCACATTGCCACAAAATCTTTTTACAAATATTTACAATTTATTTACTAAATTACAAAACAATATTAAACTACTTATATTCTAATTAATTATTACGAGCGGAGAGACCAAGACCATAAGCTTGGTGTAGTACTGCAGACCAGGGTCTTTGGTGAGAATAGAACAGACTGCCCTTACACAAGCAGTCTAGCATACTACCTACTAGACTGCTGAGTCATTTATAACTTAATTCCTGTTCAAACATCGAATTCATTCAAATAAGAATTCCTCACAATTTCAAAATTACAATATCAGTTTTTTTATTTTACAAGTATTGTTTAAAGAAGTACTTTTTAAAAATAATTTTATTTCATTTATAAAAATATTTAAACCACTATCATTAATTAAATTTATACTTAATGGTGAAACTAAAAAAACTACACTCAATATAAAAACTTTACAAGAAACTGCTAGCAAAAGGAAACAATTTGATAGTACAGCTGCTAAAAAACTGTTTTGAAAATCATTTGCAATGCAAAAAATAAATAGCTTTACAAGGGTACATTAAAAAGTAAAGTGACAAGAATGCATAAATTCTTCTCACTAATGGAGTTTACCTAATTGCATTCGTTTAAGGAATTTTACTCCAAGAAAAAAGTACAGAAAAGCGGAAATTTATTGAGTTGTTACGTTGTTATGTCTTGAATATTAAATAAGATGCGTTTTTATACTTTAGATAGAAGCAGGAAAATATTGTTAGAAAACCCAATAAAGTTTAAATAAAATTTTTAGTTTCTTGCATTTAAGAAATGAAATCCAAATAGTAATAAAAAAGATCTGTTTTCACGCTAAGGAAAGAAATGGTAATGAATTTTTAATTAGTATTTAATTAAAAATCAAATTTAATATTTAAGCAACAAGTAATGTGCATATTTTCTTATATATTGCAAATACTTTTCTTTAAAAATCATTATTCAGTTGTCTTTAAAATCATTAAATCTTAACAAAACATTTCAATTGTTTGAATAATAATGACGATTCCCTTGTATTTAATTAGCACCTAATATTTAGCGATAGTATAAATTTAATGCACTAAATAAAACGATTTTAATGGTTGGGGAAATTTATTGTACTACTTCAGAATTATTAGCGGTAATGGACTAGAATTCGATTGGTATATACTAGGGTATTCAATTATTCGACTTTTTTCTTTGGTCGATTAATCGAGTGAGTAATTATTCGGGTTTTTTTCTTGATCGATTAATCGAATAAAATTTCAAAATTGATCGATTAATCGCATTTTGTTTTATATAAAATAACATACCAATTTTGTGTATTATTAAAACGTTTTATTCAAAAAAACAAATAACCAAAAACATAGTAATGTAATAACTTTTTAAAAATTCATTAATTTTAGTTAATTATAGTGTAAAAAATGTAATGAGATCTTATATTTTATTTTCAAACATATTATTGAAAAACTAAACCATAAATAATAAATTAATTAATTTTAATATTTGAGATCATATACATATATAACGATTTAATATATAAAAGTAATAATTTACTACCTCGTATGCAATAAAAATATTAAATAAGTAATTAAAAGTAATTCATATTATGAGTTAAAAATTAGTTAAAAAATATGCACTCCTATTAATGTAGTCTTTCCAAAAAAGGATGTAATTTATATGTTTAACTTTCAACCGATTGTTTTCTTTAGTTTTAATAAAACTCGATTTTGAGAACACTCTCTCGCTGATTGTTTGGAGATGTTGGAGAAATTGAGAGAAGTGAATGGCAAAAAAATATATAATTTTAGAAATCATCCATTAAATCATTGCAGCCTCTTTTAGGTTTTTTGAAATTTTGTACACTTTTAATTGCTTCATTTAATTGTGATAACCGATTATTTTCGTTTATTTCAATTAAATCTTCTGTAATCTGAAATAATCATCTGACACATTTTATTCCATATTTTCTAAAAACATTTTCAAACACAATTTGTTTGCAAAATCTTTTTTTTTCAGATTTTGTGCAATATTTTAAAAAAGTGAAAATGTACCAGAATTTAGATATAAAATAAGTGTACTAAGTAGTTTTACACGTCTTTCATTTATTCGAATCTTAAGCCTTTCTAATAAATAATTTGGAAAAGGATTGTTTGTTTCTAAATCTATCAATGTAGCAGAATCCTTGCCTAGCTCTGTAATAGCGACATCAAGTGGTTTAAGGGCTTTATTCAAATTTGATAAAACGTTAATTTCCATATTATGTAAAAGTCGTCAAACCAAAATCAGATAGAGCGTAATTTACGTATTTACAAATACGAAGAAAATTTTCAATCATGGTAGATAAAGACGACCATCGATGCTTTACATCATGTTGTACAAGACGAATTTCTTTTTCTTTTCTTGCAGCATAACATATGTTTACAATTTCTTTTGTTTTTCATTGGATTTATTAAATATTTTACAACACTTAGGAAGTTTATTAATACCATTTATTATTTCTATAAATAAAGTATTTTTTTATATTGATTAATCGATTAATCGTAGGAAATTATTCGAGTTATTCGTTATTCGAAATTTGACTATTTTTAATTGTTCGAACAATTATTTGAACAAAATTCTTCGATTAATCGACTAACGATTAATCGTTTGAATACCCTAGTATATACTTTTCATATACTTTCGTTCATATATATGATATTATTTCACTAATACCAGAGAACAGTTTGATTGTTGAATGCATTCACATAAAATGAGTATACTGTTGGCATTTCTCATTATTTTATTATTATTGAATATTACGAATCTCATGCATTGCATTGCTTGTTTTCTCTTAAAGTCATCAAACACTCAAAAAAAAAAAAAAAAAAAAAAATACAAGAAATGGCCAACGATTGGAATGAATGGTTGAAATGACTAATGAATGAAACGTAATGTATTATTATTATTATTATTTATGTATGTATGTATATTTACAGTCCGTTCATAGAGGAAAACATATTAGGGTTTTTTTTCGTGTGTTTCACATATAAAAAAAGTTATTATTGTAAAATCATTCGTTGCACAACATATTACATTATTAAAAAGAGTATGCAAAAGGCAACCCACAAAAACAAATTGTGTGAATAAAGCCACATCAGTTGAAATTGATGTTGAATGAATGCATAGAAAAAGCAACGAATTCATGAATACTTAGCAAACGTGAATATATTCAATCTGTTCTCTGATGCATACATAGTTTAATTCAATGTTAAAATAAATAGCAGTGAGTGTTATTTCCTTAATTTGTTAAATGGTCTTTGTAAAGTGTAGTCGCCGTGGTCTTGTGTTTAGTGTGTTGGCTTACTAACTCGATGGCACCGAGTTCAAATCTCAACTCTGACTTCTTGAAAAAAGTAAATATAAAAAACTTTGTTGTTTTTAGCGACTACTTCACAGCAGTCTTCTGTCAAAAGCCCTGGAAGTAATTGATTGCCATGAAAAAGCTTCTCAAATCTGTCGTTCGGAGTCAACTTTAAACTGTAGGTCCGGGAACTCATGAATAAAAATTAACACACACATACATGAGTGCTTCTAGAAGCTAGGCCGTAACCCTGACATGGCACAGAGTTGTAATGGCCAATCATGTATGTATATAAAGTAGTAGTTGTTGTTTTAATCAAAATTTTAAAATTTTCAAACGTAATTACTTATTCAATTCACTATGGGTCACATTTTTTCGACACGAACTGTTAATAATTCCAGCCTAATCATTCAGAATTAGTGCAGTAAATTTCCACTATTACAAAGATCACTTCATTTAGAGTACTTAATTTCCACTACTACTAAAATTCTTTGAGTTAGTGGTTAATTATTACCATCTTTCAATAGTGATGACTCCATGTATTAAAACCAAATAAATTAAACTGAATACTTATAAATAGCCTTGAATAGTATTCACAATTACTGAATATTTTTAATTTTAATATTAATACTAAAATAAAACCGTTATTCTTTATATAGCAGTTTCATAAAAATATTAAAAACTCTTTTTTAAATACATCGCGTATCTTTTGTTCAATTTACTAATGATGTCATGTCATCAAAGGATAATAATGAAGAACGCAATGCCAAAATTACTGATGATGTTGATGACAATGAAATGGCAATGATTTTACACTATATAATAAATATCAGTGTCATCTTTTGTATCACTATCTTTACATCTTTTTTTTTATTTTTTTAGATTTTTGATTGTGTTTTAAAAGCAATTTTTATGTTCATAACTGTCAATCATGTAAACCATACTATTAAGATGACGGAGATGAAAGCAAACAATGTGAAAAATTATGAAGAAAATCAAAGAAATATATCAATATAACTTGAATAAGGTTAGAACTTCAATTTTTTTTATCTTTTTTTTAGTTTCAATATTAAAATTGAGAGAAATGTATGTTTTGAAATCGATTAAATGTGTTTCAGATATCATAAGAAATTAATGTGATGAATTTTTGGTTAGATTATATAAACCTGAAGCAGATTCACGAGTTCTATTAAAGACCTCAGATCTTTATTAAAATACTTGTTTAAGTAATCATTAATAATCTAAAAACATTTAGATACCTTTGACAAATAGACGAATACTATCGTCATTGGCGTATTATTCAGAGAAAACCGTTGTTAAATATCGAATATCAACGTCCGATTAACTTTTATATCGCACACATCTGATTTGTTTATTGTTTAAAGCACTCGCTTACACAACTAAGCTGACCAGGTTCGAGTCGCAGTACTATAGAAATTTAAGAACAAATAATTGTGCGGCATTCAAAGTTTTAATTAAAAAAATATATATTAATGTTTATAAGAGATTCCCCCCTCCACTAAGAAGTCCATCGTTAAAAAATCCATCCCCTGACATTCCACCCAATACACCTTTTGAGTTATTAAATGAAGGATCAATAGAAAGCGCCACCTACTGGGAAGTATTAATAGAGTGGAAAAAGTAATAATTAAAAATCGTTCTATTCAACTTAGCCAAGATCCTCACCATTTCACAACAGACAAAAAATTTAACATCAACATAGGGGGTAATTGCTGTTAATCATTTCAAGGTTTAAAGTATAACACTGATCTTTGAGTGATCAACTGACAGCAATTCGTCGAATAGACATAAGGCGCTTATAATGGAAGTATAGCTTCAAGCCTACCAAAACAGTGCACAACATGCGTAGGAGTGTATTGGGATTGGTCTTACCAATACCTGAGTAGATATTGGTCTCACCAAAAAAAAAAAAACACGCAGTAAAGCAGACCTTCCAAACTGGTTTATATTATACTTTTAACGATATATCAGTCTCTATTTACATGTGGCCTTTTTTAAACTAACAAACGTTAAATATATTTCGTACTAGGTTTCATAAAACAGCCATTTAATAAATTAATTTTCTTTTTCACATGCAGTTGGATGTTTTTTATTCGACTTATTGATATTTAGTGAAATTACAGTACTTAGATTAAAGGTAGAAAGTTATTTTCTATTCTCATGTTAAATACCTAAAATTTAACAATTTATTCGTCATTATCGATTGGTTCAAAAATTGTATACTGTACTATACGAGTATTAAAGTATCTTCGAAATGATTCCTAAAATACTTGTTCTCAGTGAACAAGTATTTTAATTAAATAATGGAATAGGTAACACACAAGGTATATAAAGAGTAAACGTTTTCCATATTTTCTATTGATGTTTAAGTTACTGTGTTACCAACAAATTCGCATATTAGCAATTTATATTGAATGGAAATAAAAATTAAATTTAACTTAAAAGCTTTGTACAGATTTAGTAATTATAAACTGCATCTAAGTTTCTAGCTCAATCATATTAAGAAAGGTCCTCACTGTGCTGATGATGAATTTTCTTTAAGAAACTTTCTCGCATTTGCTCAATTTTTTACTACAACTTATTACGATGCTTCTGATCGACGAATTATATATCCTTACAACATTTACATTATATTTCATAAATTGTTTTCTTTTGTGTAACCATGTTAACACAGTTTCCAGATCTTGCAATCTAAAACTACTAATCTGATGGAACTTTTAACTAGAAGTAGTGATAATTACAAACAAATAGATTTTGTAGATTTGTTATATCTGTTTATTCTTCACTGATATTTGTGATAAACTTATACTTTTCAAAGTAGAAATCTACAGATAACTCTTAAAGTTTCTCAAGGTAGGCATATAGGTTAGCCATTATCCCTCATCTCACCTTTGTGTGGAAAACCACACAAAAATTTTAGTAGTGTTCGTGAAATGTCTTAGATTTTTCTTTGGCATCAATTTAATATAAGAACTTATATTTTTAATGTTATTAATAAGTTAAAATCCGTGCAAGCTTTACTTTGTGGGAGTTTATTGTGTTAAGTTAATTTGAATATATTAAAATACCTTATTATCAGAATAGAGTGTAAATGCAAATGATTTATAGGAAGTTGAATAAAAATAAAAACATAATTTACATTCAAAGTCATACACAAACAAGATTCAATTAATAAAACGATAAAATAATACTCGTATCCATTTTATATTAATTTTTATTGTTTATTTATTTTTTTAATTTTCAAATAAACAACATCCCTCTCTGTGGTTCATATGATAATGGCGATTTACTAAAAACATGTAAAGTGGGGTAAATTACAAGTGACATGTCAGCAATTAGATTGTATGCAACGTCATGCCGAAGGCCATGGAAATTTATGGCACAAACAGGCAATCGTTTTAAATGAAAATCACCATCAAGAGCAACAGAGGCAGCAACAGCAGCAACAAATGTTACAACAAGAAAAGACTGATATACATTTAACATTAGCAAACCATCTTATTTTATCAACATCATCATCGACGGCAACAAACGTACCTGCATTAACCGATACAACAACAACATCTTTAGCGGAAACGGATGTTGAAACGGAAACTATGTCAACAGTGTTAAGTGCCGTTTCTCATGAGAAATCAACAATGGCAACAACTTCACCAACATATAGCTCATCAATATTTAAGGAGGCAATAACAGTATCAACACCATCATCATCATCATCGCCACTAACTCCTCTACCAGAGTCATCAACTATAGCCACAGCTACTGTAATAGAAGATGTTACAAGAAACACTTCAAGTATAAGCAGAAAACACACCTCAACAAACTCTAACCTACAGGCATCATCAACGAATGTACAAAATTCCAGCGGCAAAGTACCATCACATCATCGCCAGCAACAGCAGTACATAAGGTGACAACAAAGGCTATCTCAACTAGTTCGAAGCCTAATGATTGGGTTGTAATTCCGGTATTTGCGGATATTGTTAAATTAGCACTGGCAGGACGTGAAGACTGTTTGCAAAGGTAAGTAAATTATATTGTACAATAGGCAAGAAAAAAATTTATGATATGATAATGATGATAATAAGCACTCCTAACTGAATATGGAAAACAAAATAGACAGAATATTAAGCACTCAGTGATTTTAAATAGCTTCGCAAAACTAAGAAAAAAAATGTACAAACATTATAAAATGCTTGTGGTCTTTTATGAGTGCATACGTAAGTTAGTGTTTAACCGAAGAGACAAACGAAAATTGAAAGGCATCATCAATAAGAATCATAAATATATATATTTCAAACGATGGTATAATTTTTTTCTTTAATAATCCGGAAATCCAAGGTCAAATACAGTAAAACTTTATTTTGAAATGATTATATCATTAAACGAACTACATAAGTATGTGTCCTTTGTAATTTCATGACACATTAAACAAATTGACAATTCTGTGAATTAGCATTGGAAGATAATAGAATTGTAAATATTTGCCACTTATTGTAAAAGTTTTTTTTTTTTTTTTTTTTTTTAGTTTGCAACACTTCTTGTACTTCATTTCGATTTTAAGTCTCTTTAAGCATTCATCCTTTTCTATTTCCATAATTCTTAATTTTTCATCTTTCTCTAACTGTGAGATTTTTAAGCTCACTTCACTCTTCATTTTTTCTTCCTCTAACTCTAACTTTCTGTCACTTAGTTCTAGTTTTTTTTTTTTCATGCTTTTCTTTTTCCCATTCTAACCTTATTTTAAATAAGTAACTCAGTTCTCTCCGCTTGGAAGGTAGCAAGGTGAGTTGCAGATGATTTTGGAGCATGTTTTTTTCAATTTATCTGCAAACTTTTGCGCTTTTGTAGAAACACTACTTGAAACACTTTGCTCACTTTGCATTGGCAATGAATTTTCATGGACTGGAACAGCTGGAGGCGAAGACAATTCATTTTCTTCTGCATCATTTATGAAAGAATAATTGTAGTATGCAGGTAAATTTGATTCCTATATTGGCTCAGTTAGGGATTCGTTCATTGCTATTATGTCTCCAGTGTCGACAACTACAAAATTACATTTTTTCACCTGAAATTTATATATGTATTAAAAACCATTTTCCATTTTCATTTACCTTCAACAGTTCCAGTTCCCGAATCGGACTCAATGAGTCCCGCACCCGTAGATTTGCGACAATCATTTGCTGTTTTGAAAGAAGATTTCAAATGTCTTACCTTAAATCTAATTAGATCCCATGTTGCGTTAATCAAACATCTTTCTATTAATTTTTTATAGAAGATTTAGGCTGTTGGTGTCTGGCAATATAAAAGTAAAATTAAGAAAAAGAAAATAAAAATTGTAGCAACAGCAGGCACACTTGTTGCAGGCTTTTGTGTCCATAATTTTCTTACCTCCATTTCTGGGGCTTCGCAAAGATAATTTATAATTTTAATTACTTTGTCCTCAGTCCATTTTTTATTTGGTTTGTCTCTTTTAATAAGTTTTTTCACATTTTTTTTCCATCTTAAAAATTGTTGTGTTAATCGTTTCTAATATTTCTTTTTTAATTTTTTTGTTTACATTTATTATCAGCTGTCAATTTGTTTCGGTGATGCAAAGTGTTGTGTAAATATAAACTAAGGGTTGAATGTTGTATAATTGCTGAAGTCTATCAGTTGCATTTCTGTATATTTTGTTGGTATGTAATAAAAATTTACTATATTGGTTTGCTAATGCCACGATGCAAGACCATATGCATAAGATTGTGAATTGGGCTATTGCAATTTTATTTTTTCTACATACTGCGTAATAAGTTAATCGAAGTGTCGTAAATACATCACGTGATAGTGATTGACATCCTTACCGGATACTTGGAATTACAATAGTTTTTATTGGTTTTATCCTTTTATCCCCATCAGTCAATATCGACAATATTTTGTCGTGCGACAGTAAATGTGCTCTTTCCGCCATTTTATATATCTCGAGTTAATGATCCCACTTTAGGTTTTTAGAAAACATAAGCCAAAGAAATTTTAAGAATGTGCGCTTTTTATAATACGAGTATAATATAAGTATGTAAAACACAAATAAAGAAAATAATGAAAAAACTAGAAATGGGAAGATTTAACCACATATTAGGGGGGAGTGTGCGTGGTTAAACGAATGATTAGGTGAAAAGCGACACCTATAGGGAAGTAGCATATAACAGCTAAACCTACTTAGCGAAAGAATTTACCAACGATGAGGAAATTGTTGTTAATCATTCAATGCTAAAGGTATAACATTGGCCTTTGTTCGTAAATGAGTTAAAGTCGACTTATATATTTCTGACTATGAATAGGGGCTTACGTTATTAACATTATAAATATAATAACGACAATACAAACACTTAACTTAGTATCTATATTTATATATTTTAGAATCATTCTTCCAGTAAATTAGTTTCTTTAAACAAATTTAAATACATTTTTCTAAACGAATATTTAAATTATTATTAAATTTGTTTTTATATCCTTAAACCGCAACGCAAATAATTACAAAAATAATTCTTTAATATTTTAATTGCTTTTTTGTGGCGTTAAATTATTTTAAAGTTAAAAAATATTACAAACTGAGGTTTTATGTTAATTAACAAAAAATAACCACAAATTGATTTTAATGACGTTTATAAAATTCTATAAATATTTAAAATTTTAGCAGAGAGCAAAAATTTTGTACATTATTGTAACCTATAACTAGTATTGTAATATAAATTGTAAATTCCAAAGACCAAAAGACTATTAAATCTAACAAAATCCCTCTCTTATATATTTTAAATATGTTTATCTATGAAATGGCAAAAAGAAATATGAAAAAATATTTAAAGGTATATAAATAGAGATTTGTATTTGCATACGAGTATGAGTAAAAAGTTATTGAAAACAATTACTTCAAGGCAAGCAGAAGAATTTATACTTAGAAAAATTAATTTTGTCATAAAAACAAAATATGTGTTTATACCCTAATACAAACATCTGTAAATATTAATATCTCTAGGGTTTGTATATTTCTTTAACGCATATTAGTTCTTATAAAGAAACCAGTTTTAGGATCTCAAGACCGATATTAATAATTACAGATTTATAAAAATATAGGTCCAAAGTAATTCCAGTTAGGAATTCAAGAATTAAATGATAAATAACCAAAATTAAAAGTACGTCACAGAACGTACATTCGTACGAAAGGGAAAACAAAAACCCTTTTAGCTTCTTTAGAAAACGTAGAACGTAAAATTTTGATGTTTTTAAAATCGATTGAACAAAGAGAAGTAGAATTGTAGTTTTGAGAGTAATAACACTGACGAATCAGTTTAATAAATATGATTTGAAAAGCAGCTTGTCCATTTCTTAAAATAAGTAAATTCTACTTTTTTTAACCAACATTTCGTCATATTTTTACAAGTATATTTATTTTCTGGTCTCCGTTGTCTACCAATTTGTAGTGTTTTGACTTACTAGATGAAAGCTCCGGGTCTTCTATCAAAATCTGTAAGAGTAACTGATTGCCATGAAGAAGCTTCTAAAATATTTTTCGTTAAACAGTGAGCGACATACGAGCAGTATTGCCGTTTGGTTATTTATAAACAAAATAGGTTACTTTTTTCTTCAATGTGTTCATGTGGACTTTTTTCTTATTTTGGTTACTTTTTTTCTGAAAGATATGAAATATTTCGAAAAAGAGTATGTATTATAAATACAAATAATACTCCACAAGAATATTTATTACTTTTAGGGCCATTAGTTGCCGTTAGTTAAAGGTAGGATTTTATCAGACCGATAAATTGGCTTTTGTTATTAAAAATAAATTTTAAACTAAAGTGACCGATAAAGTTATTGGGAAGATTGCCTTACCTTTAGGTTAAGGTTAACTTGTAATAACAGAAACCAATTTATCGGTCTGATAAAATCCTACCTTTAACTAACGGCAAGTTGTAATAATGGCCCTTAATGTTTATTATTATTAACGTAAATGTAGAAAATAAAGCAGATGTAAAACTGTGATTCTTTGATTTAAGACACAATACCTATATGCTAGTACACGTTTGCGATATTTTTTTAACTAGAGTAGTATCGATAATGAAAAAAAACTGCTTAGGCGTGTAATTTTCTAATAAAAATGGCAAATTAGACAAAATGTTCAAATGTAATTAAAAACAAAATAGTTTCTGGTTAATATCTTATCTTATATCATATCTTTACTTCGATTAACTCATACAAGTGTATGTACATACATATGGAAGAAGTATGCGATTTCTAGAAAAGTATGAGTTAAATAGTTGATGTTTGGTCTTGAATATGCACAGGATACAAAGAACTCTGATGAGACTACCGTAGCTGGAGTCGAAAACAATTGTTCAGTTTGGGTAGTGTACTATTCCTTCACGGACATCATATTCATTGCAGTTAACCCTGATCTAATTAAAGCGTTTCTGACGAAACAACAATATTTTAAACTTATCAATATTCTAATAAATATATACATACTTGTCCATTACCACCCTGCTTCCGAGTTACGGCCTACCTTCTCGATGCACTCATGTTGTGTGTGTTAATATTTATCCATGAGTACCAGGACCTACAGTTTAAAGTCTACTCCGAAAGACAGACTTGTGAACTTTTTCATGGCAAGTAGTTACAATCGCGAAAGAAACATTTTTTCTTTTAATTTGTGACAGAAAAAGAACTTTTTAGCCTACAAATGAAAAGACATCTATTTACATATGAAAAGACAGGCTAATCATCAAGCTTATTTCTAACATTATCTTCCTAATTTTTTCAGCATTTTATTCGTTTATTATAATTGCGGGTTATTGTTTAATTTAAGCCCAGGTTAATCATTGGTCCTTAATTTAAAAGTTACATAAAAAAATATTTATTTTATTCAATTCTTGTCAATTCTTTAAGTACGAATGGCTAAATTTCTATTTAAGCGCAATGTTTTATTTTACTTTTATTTATTTTGCTTTTTACAATTATTAATTTAGTACCTATGCAAAAATGAAAAATTTTCCAAAAATGGACTACCAAAACTTCCCTCAAATTTTTAACAAGAAAAGAGAACAATTAATTTAGTGTATGTTGTGGCATAGTTAATTAAATTAGACAAAAAATTACTTTTATACAAAAAAGTTTTTCACAGCCAACAATGTTTGGTATTTTGACCACCAATATTTTTATTTGCAATGACTAAGGGTTTTCCACTAAAGCAATTCATATTTCAATAAAAAACAAAAAACGAGTATGATAGATAGTATGGTTATCCTGTTATGGCAATCAATTGCATGTTCTTTTTATACTTTCGTTTCATATTTATTTTTGGTGTATTCTTTTTTATATATTTTTATGCAATAAGTGTTAATTTATTTGGTATTATTTCTGATTATACGAGTGCATATTGGTATTTTTATTTTACAGCGATATGTATTCATGTTGAATTTTGTATGCGTTTTTATGTGCTTACTTAACTTAATTCAGCAATTTTTTTTTTTTGCAGTTGTATGTTGTATTTGTTTACCAGTGTACTGGTAATATTTAGTGAAATTATATTCGCAATCTCAATTTTAAAAAGCACTTATTCTTATTTGTTTTTCTTAATTCTTTGTTCATTACATACACAAGTTATTACTCACATTCGTTGTATACATATATTGAAGGATTATCGAAAAAAGAAAAAGAAAATCGCTTTCTGCTACCAATTATTCACATTTAATAAATAGAATTTCAATAAATCTGAAAATAACATGAAATAGCACACTATTGATATAAAGCATAGATTTTTTAACAACGTAGTCTCTACATTTCCACCCATTGCAAGTCATATATATTTTGTAGATCTCAACAACTGAAAAAAACAATTTTGTGCAAGGATCACAACGGTAAATAAAATGTAAAAATTAATGCACTTCTATTAGAATTCTGAAGTTTTTTTATATTTGATTTGTTTTAAAAATAAATTTATCAAAATTTGCAGCTTCGCTTATTGACTTATTCATGTACAATAGCTACAGTGAGCCATTTTCCTTATGGTAAATAAAAAATTCACAAAATGAATTATAATTTGTTATTGAACGATCTAATTCGATCAGAACTAAATTCTATTATTCTCTAACCAACCACGACTGTGGACCTAAATGTCATATATTTTCAAATATATTTGGAAAAAGAGTACAATAATAACAAACAATTGTTATTGTAAGTATGTGGCATTTAAAAAAACGGCAATGATGGCGAAAAAAGGAAAACATGACAGTGAAAAAATATGATGATAACTCATTAAAAAGAATGTATAAAGAAAAATATAATTGTTTCTATAGAAAAGTATGAGCTAAGTAGTTGAACGTTGTCATAATCAGACCCCAAAAACTCTAATGAGACTTCAGTAGCTGGAATCGAAACCGGTTTAGTTCAGCTGGTATAAATATTTTTACGGATACTATTTTGTCCGTTGGTAAAAAATCATTGCAAAGTTAATATAAATGCATTAAATAGAATTCAGTTATGATCTAATTAAGATTATGATGATATATAAATTAACAAGTCATTGAGCAGAAATTTTATTTAAGACAAAAAATTAAAATTTTTCAAAAATATCAGAACAAAATTTGGTAAAATCACTAACAAGGGTTTTAAAATTTCAGAATAATTTCACTTAAGTTTTTATTTTATTTTTTAATTTATGTACATGCATACATACATAATTGGCCATTCCAACCCTGTGTCAGGGTTACGGCATTGCTTCTCGCAGAACCCATGTTGTGTGTGTTAATTATTATCCATGATTACCGGGACCTATACCTCAGGTCTTAATAAGATAACATACTAATCACTATACCACTAACCATGAAGACTTTAAAAAACGTGAAAAGTTTAGATTCTACAACCTAAAATTAGCAGAATATTTGCACCATTTTTAATAATGATATAAAACGGAGACTAAAATTGTAAACTTTATAGTTATTGCCACAGTCTACCACAATTAAGTAAATAATTAATTTTTGATCAGAATTTACTAACTGTACTGATACCAAACTGTAATACGTTATCTCATAATACTCACACTTATAGAGTGAACTTTGGCCATGTCGAATGACTATAAAAAAATAAAAACGCATACCCCTAGTACACTAGTACACTAAGCTGCATAGACTCTAGTCTGTGGCACTATACCCAAAAAAGGCTTAAGTCAGGCCACTTTTTATTGTGACTTAAATAAATAAATAAAATGAAAACAAAAATTAAGTCTTAATTACATACTCTGTAACAGTGTTATTCTACTAATGTCTCCATTTTATTTCTGCTGGAAGTTGCCTTTAGAAATTAGTTGATTGAATAGAATCTTTTTTACTAGGCCGTCAGTTATAAAATTGTTAAAAGTGTTCCGAAACAGAAAAAGGTTGATAATCACTTTATTAAACGATCGACAAGGGTCATATAATCACATCTAAAGTGATCAGTTATATATTATTTTGCCTTTAAAATTAAGATTAAAAAGCTTTCTGCAAAAACTAACTGAAAAAAAAATCATTCGAATATCCGAGTTCGAATCGCAGAGTGATAATTTTCTAAATTAATTTCGTCTCATCAGAAACGCTTTCACTACTACAGTTTCCCAAATATAAGACAAAGTTTATCAAGAAATTATTTATTCTATTAATTATTGTTATTATTTTTTATATGTATTTTTATTTGAGATCTTTTATTAGGAACCATCAAGTTGTCCGGTATCCCTTAAGTCAAGTTTTCAATATTTTGAGTTCAAACACTCTCAGTGTCTGCATTTTATGAGACGAAAGAAAGCTAGAACAGAGTGTATTATATATCGTTTATAACATTTTAATTTCATACTCGGTTTGAATTTCAGTCTGAATAAATTCTTAAAGAAAAAGCAGAATACTTTGCGAACTTTATCTGAAATATATTCAATATGTCTCTAAAATGTGAACTTATTCTGAAAACCTATTCCCAAATATTATTTTATTACGAGCTAAATAGTCCGAATTTTGTTACTGTGAATCAAAATATTTGTATAAAATGTCTAATGCAATTTTGTCTTAATTGTTTTTAAATATTTTTTCAAGAAACAAACGTTAGCGACAAATGTCACTCAGGAATTAAATTAGTAATTTACGATGGACTTATGAAAAATTAATTAATTTATTTAATTTAATAAAAATAGCTCCTGTTTTCGCTACTTATCATTTTATCTTTTGCATGGAAAACAAAAGCTCCAATCTAATATATTATTTGTGTGGAGTAGAGTGTACAAAAATAAAAAAACAACAAAACAAAAAATGAAGCCGAAAACTACAATTAAAACCAAGATGAAAAACAAAACTACATATAAATTAAAAGAAAATAAATTAAATAGAAAAACATTAAAAAAAGAAAGTAAGCCAAGGATTATACAGTGAAAGCTCCATATAGGGAATAATGCATTAAAAACATACTCGTAAAATACTTTCTAATTTACTATATACCTAGATACCAAATAAAAGGTATTCTTTTCAACTTATTTATAAGACCTTGTTTGAAGTTAATATTTTTATGTGTTAAATTATATTTATTCGTTACAATGACAATTTACTGTATTTGTACGAATGTCTATCTAAGAAATAAATAAGCGACATACATATATATGTCAGTATGGATGAATGTATATAAAATAACGACAGTACAACAAAAGTAAAACTAAATAACCAAATACAGCAATTAAGCTTTAGTTTTCAAAATTACAGAGCATGGAATGGTGGTAAACTAATTAATTTTGTAAGTGGTTGAAGCGTTAAAATTGCTATTCAATAAATACTTCATCTCAAGACTTATGGATTTGTGATTCGGTGTTTAAACAATAGACACATTCAGTACTGTCTGCATTTGTGTTTTTTTTTTTAAGTTTGAGCAAAATAAAAATTGTTTACAAATAATTAATGAAACAATAAAAAATAGGATTGTGTACAAACATATCTATTTCTCTTAAGTACAGAAATACTACAAATAATGAAAAGCATTCAGTTATTCATTACATAGTAAGAAAGTCTTATAAAACTTAATTGCGCCAATTATTTTAGAGTTTTGGTAATAAAAGAAGTTATGTAAAAGACCATAAACCCTAGTCTAATGAAGCATATCAACCTGTTTAATGAGGTCAAGAGTAAGACTTATAATATTTTCTCACACAGACTAACTGCCTTACGGGTATATGACATCTAAAATTGTCAAGTATTACTACGATATATTGCAAAAACTAGAGCTTGAATATATAGCGCTATTGCATTGTGTGCCTGCATTGGCTAGGCAGAGGTCTATGCTACCGTACATTAGTCCATATTATCAGGCTGATTAAAAATTGGGAAGTTGGAAAATCCTTGGAAGAGTGTAACGCTTAATTGGGAAGGAGGAAGGAGTTTTATGTCCTGTACCACCTTGTCTTGGAGCAACTTTAAAGTATTAATTGGGGTCAATGTAGATTAAAAGTCGATTTCGAGATTCCTTTGCATACCATTGTTAGCACCGAGAAATATTTCAGACTTCATCAGAACGATATAATGAGAGAATTCCTATATCAATGGAGGGCTGTACAATAGATCGAAAGGTTGCGGTACTTTTAAATCAAGTACTCTCAAAACTCAGTTTTTCAGGCAACACTGTTTTTGACAGCTCAGCTATAATATGTTACCATGAATCGACTTACAAACAATCAACGGCTAACTTCTGGTGCATGGGCGCTGGCAAAGTTGGATGAAGATCCACTTTAGTATTTGAAAATTATGTTTGGCAGCGAAGCTCATTTCTGGATTAAGAGATGAACAAGGAAAATTAGCGTACTTGGTGTAAACAGCAGCTAGACAAATTGCAAGAAATACCAAGGCATTCAGGAAAATGTACTTTTTGATATGGACTTGGGGCTGGTGCCATCATAGGACCTGACTTTTTTAAAGCAATGAAGTCAAAAACTTTACTATAAATGATGAGCGCAACAGCGCACAGTGTGACAGCCCCATAGAAACGGCGGCAAAAAATGGTTTTTGGCGTGTCGTCCAATTTGTATATTAACAGGTATATGAGTAACAATTCCCTGAAATTTCAGCCTCATAACTTCATTACTTTTTGGTCTAGAGCAAGTCAAAGTTGAGGTATGCCAACGCACTTGAAATATGTTAGTTCAGTATGTAATATTCAAAAGCTTATTAATAAAAAATACATAATAAATATAACTTTAAAGTATTTTTTTAATTACTTAATTTAGTTGTTGTAGAATGAGTAAATGAAAAAATAAATTTAAAAAAAACACACAAAAAAATTTCTTAACAATAGAATTGTGGTGTATAAATTGAACAGTTTGCATTTTCAATGGACTAGGAAATATAGAGCAGCCCCTCGTCCTAGGTGCAGACTTATATCAAATGAAAGATTGAAGTCTCAGCTTTCATTTGAAGTAAAGAATATATAGCAAAAGTTTGCAAAAGTACTTTAAACATACAAAAATCTACAAAAAATACGCATTCTGTCGGTATACGTATGTTAGCATGCAATAGCATGTTTACAACTTTTTACTTTAATTTTTTTTTTAATTGTTTACAATTGTTTATATTAATTCATTTGGAATGAGAATTAAATTGGAAAAATTAGAATACCATGATGATATTAAAAAATTATTGATAGAATAAAAAAAAAATTTTTTTATGGCATTTCAATGGGAGGTGGACGTAATACTGGGCATGCTATTGTAATTTTTGCATGAAACATTTTAAATGATATAAATAACAGCAATATCAAATTTGAAGGTTGTACCTAAAATACTTTAGAAAATATGGCATTTTTTATGTTGAGGTTGTATGGATGGTGGGGGTAAAAGTGGGCAAAAGTTAAAAATTTTTTTCCGATAATGTTTGTAACAATATAACATTCAATTATACCAAAATTGAAAGTTATACCTAAAGTACTACGTACAATACGACATTTTACAAATTTCGATTGTATGGGAGGTGGGCGTAAAAGTGGGCGGATTTTCTTAGTTTTTTTTTTAACTAGAATTATCTCAAAAATAACCTGTGCAAAATTTCAGAGCTCTACATTTTGAACCTTAATTTATATAAACTCTTTATAATCAAACTATTTTCGCATAAAATTAAAATATTTTTCAATGGACAAATTTATCAAGAAAAATAATTATTTCTTATATTTAAAAAATGATATTTACAGGCCAGAAAATATTATGACACATCCCTATGTAGTTCACTTTATTTTGTTTTAATACTATTTATATGTAAAGTAAACGTTAATTGGATAAATACTTTTACCATCCATTTTCGCTTAACCGAAAAATATAAAAAACGAAAAACGAAAAACTAAAAAACAATTTTCAACTTTTTTATCTACATTTTTATGTTTATAAGGAAAAAATTTTTTATACACTCTATGAAATTACTTCATTACCAAATAACAAAGCAATTTTGAACAAAGGATTCTTCAAACTTAGAAGAAGAAATATAAGAAACAAAAAATACTCTCCTCCAACGGTTACTCAGTGAAAACTTTTTTACTAGATAAATGTGAAAACAAAAAAGTATAATAGAAATAACTGAAAGAAAGAATTTTCACATTTGCTGTCATTCCAAAAAAAAATTTAATTTTATGACTTACAAAAAAAAAAAAAAAAAAAAAATAACAACAAAACAAAACCTATGAACAACATACAATAGAAAGTAACTCAACCAATTTTGTTTTTATTTTAAGAGACCACTTGCCTGCCAATCATCTTACATATCCCCTATATGACCATTCTTTCACATCCAAAAACTAATTTCAAAACCAAAGTAGCTGCCAGCAAAAATTTTATGACTTTGAAAATGCGTTTACCAGGCGTATGAGTGCTAAACAACAATACATTGTGTTGTATGGTGTGGTGAAACACAGAGAGATAGTGATAGAGAGAGTTTATAGAGTTTATACATGTGAAAATGTTGAATTCAAATAGAAATGTATTTGTGTTGGTTTATTTTACTGCATTGTCAGAGCAGTTGATATGAGAACATGACCACTATTTGGTTTTAAAAACATATTCAGTATTGACTGAATAGTAATTTTCTAATAACTCTTACATTGTAGGAATGTGCAAATGTTCAGTTATTGTTCATTTAAACAGATGTATTCAAATTTTGCAAATAATAATGTTTTGCAAATAATAGTAACTGTTGGCTTAAAAAATATAAAAAATAACTTTTTGTGGTTTAAAATTATATAAAAACTTTATTTCACTTACTTTACCACTCATATGCTACTAACAGTTTCTACATTCCTTGCAATAAAAGAATGCATTATACATTGATACTGACACTGACTCTGACCCTGACAGAACACTGCTTATTCTGACCTCCAAATATCTATCAGAGAAAAGTTGTCCCATAGTTTTGCTCTACTTTTTAAAGCAAACAAAACAAATACAATTAAACTATAAAGATTCGAGGTCCAGCTTCATTTTATATTTGATTATCCATAAGACCATATGTTCAGTGGAGTGTAGTTCTCTAGAAGTAATCGATCCTCCGACCCTCGCACTAGCAGTCTAGCGCACTATCCATCAGGGTTTTTAAATTAAGTGTTCACATATAATACAAATATATGATTGTCAGTTTTCATTAGTCCAAACTATTATTATAGAACTTAAGTTTAGATCATAGTTAACCAAAACTATAATTTTTGTTTTGTAGCACAATTGTGTACAGAAAATGAAGATTTGGATTACATTGGTTTAGATGGCGTCACCTCACATAACCGCCATACTTTGTTGAATGATAATCATAATCAGTAGACATTTAATGTGGTGCCAAAGAAATTTAATAGTTGAAAGTGAGTAAGTCGCAGTATTGTCAAACACAAAACATTCTATCATACTCTCCTCTTCTTACTACTTATCATAAAATTTTTTATTTTTTTTTTGTTGTTGTTTGTTTTTGCAATCTTATTTAATTTTACCTACAATAGTCGAAACCGACTGTAGCAGTGGTGGTTATAAGGCATCGCCAAAGCAAGCGTATAACATTATGACTACAGAGTTTGAAAGTCGGAGTTCGAATCACAATAAGAGTAACCAATTCTTAAATTAAGTAATTTTATGAAAAGGGAAAATATAATGCAAATATGTGCTTTCTACAAAAGTGTGTGTTAAATAGTTGATTTGGTCATGAATATGTTCAGAAGATAAAGACCAATGGTGAGAACATTGTAGTTGGAGTTGAAAACTGAACAGGATTATGTACTATTCCTCCATGGACGTTATTTTCTCCTTATCAAAATAACCATTGCAAAATAAATTTAAATTCTTATTAGTATTTAACTTTGATCTAATTAAAGCGTTTCTGACGAAAAAAAGATACAAAATAATACCACACGATATAGACCCAAGCAGCTAGATAATTTGACAGAATGACTCTTCCAAATAATGAATCTTGCGCAGAAGCATTTATTAAAAAATAAGTTTTAGGAGTACTGGAAATCTAGTAGACTAGTGAAACCTTTTCTGGATTATAAACAATATATTATTTTTATTATTGAATTTCTATTATTTCGAAGATTATCTTGGCTCATGGAATAAAATCGATAAGGCTTTCTACAGAATACTGTATATTAAGACGTACATATGTATGTAAGACGCTATTTAGTTAGTCATTTTTCCTCCTTGTCTATGGGAACTAAATTCTCTTTTATGATTTTTACAATTTCAAAAATACATTTCTGATAAATCTTGAAAAGGTTTGTAAAAATAACAGTTGGTTATCATAAGAACAAAGTGGTTGCTCATTTATTTTTAATTTAGAGCTTTAAAAATTAAATTCAAAATTTTATTAAAAATTTTTTTACACCCCTACTCACGCATACATTATATTGGAATGTTTGAAGATATAGTTCTTATTGTTCCATTTAAGTACTTTATGGTAATGGGGCCAGTTGCTGTCAGTTGATAACCCAAAGGCCAGTGACATGCCTTCACCCTTGAAATGATCAACAACAATTCGTAGATTTTAGTCCTTACTTCGTTCTGCCTATTACTTCCCAGTAGGTGTGGCATTCTCATAATCATTCGTTTGATAATTCAATGATGGATAGGGTGGAATATCAAGGGACGGCTTTCTTTCCTAAGGATTTCCTAGATGCGGGGAGGGACTTTTTATATTTTTAAAACTATAACTCCGAAATGCCGCACAAATTTTTGTTCTTAATTTTCTTCAGTACTAAAACTCGAACTTGGGCTGCTTGGTTTTATAAGCAAGCGCTCTAAAGAGTACACTATTTATTAAAAACATCTGTTGTTTTCAAAAATATTAATTTTTATTATAACAACAACACCTTATTTGATGGAACTTGCTACTGCCTCTTCACATTATATTACACAGAATTTTTAGTAACTACTTAGATTATTGAGTAACAGACATAATTTAATAAAATATGCAATGTTCAACAAAAGTATGAAATCATATCAATGAGCTTTTATTGCACATTTTATTTCCCTTTTCAGCAAAATATTAACACAAATTGGATAGACAATAATGCCAAGAGCTATTTTCTTCCTATACACATATAAAACTGAGATACAATTCTGTATAAAATTTCTGTTTTAAAATTTCTGTATTTTCTTTTTTCCTTTCTTTTTTTTCTACATGATTGCAGGATTTGAGTTTCTCATTCATAATATAAAACTACTGTTCAATTCAACTATTACCACTCACATATATTACTGATTTTATTGCCATATACCTCTGTAGTATATTTTAAAGTTCAATAAAATACCACAAAAGAGAGTACGTGTTTGATTATTTACCTTGTGTTTTGAACATGTGAATATCCAGCAGAATAAAATAAAGAATATGAAGATAAAAACCAACTGATATAGTGAAAGCTATTCAACAACTTTGTAAGGATTTCTATTCTTAGCACATGTGGATATGAAAAAAGACAGAAAAAAATTTTAAGAATGTCCATCATTAAAAAAAAAGAAAGAATTTTAATTTAATTTAAAAATTATTGTAATAAGTTTTAGTACACAAGAAAATTTGGGGTTAATTTATATTATTTACATTATTTTTCTGAGCCTTAAATTAACCCCAATTTCTGAACATTATTACTAGTTTTTTATCATAAAATATTACTGATATCTAAAGAGAAAATAATATCGTAAAAAATATAAAAAGGCACGTAATTCTTTTATAACTACAAGTGCATAAAATTAAACCATTATTTTAATACATAAAAATAGTTGGTTAAGTTCATATAGGAGTATGTTTTATGTTAATGTCTTAATAAATTTAATATTTTTAACAATAAACTGACTTTAAAAATATGTTTTAAGCCATATAGCAATTTAATAATGATTTACACTAGGGGAGTTTAAACAGAAATTATTGTATTGGAATTTTTGTGGAAAGGACAGTACAGTACATATATTACATTATTGCTGTGAATTGATCATTCAAATGCCAGTGTTATACCTTCACCCTTGAATGATCGACAGTAATTGCCTCATAGTTGCATGTTGGTTGTGTTGTGGAGAGTGCCTTCGCTAAGTAGGTTTAGTTTTTATATGCTACTTTGTAATAGGTGGCGCTATTCTCCTGATCATTCGTTTTGTTTTTTTTTTTTCTTATCTTTTGTTGTTAAAGGATAAGGTGAAATGGAGTGCAATGTCAGGGAGCGGTTACTTTGTTGATAGACTTCCTGAAATGGGGATCCGTTTTTTTAAATTATAATTATGAAAAAGACAACAAACTAACTTTTTCATTTTTCACCTTTGCTGGAATTTGAACATGGGCTGTTTGAGTTTTTTGCGAGCACTCTAACCAAAACATAATCTAACAAAGTCCGTATTAGAGACTGAGAGATTGGCAAATGTAGCATATTTTAACACTGAAACCCTCAAAATAGTCTAATGCCCCGATTCTAAATTTATATTTCAATAGTTAATTTTTATTTAAAATTAAGCGACATTTACATACAATTTTATGCCCGTATTCATAAAAACTATTTTAGGTTTATTGAGTACTTATTTGGCAAATTTCTATGCAGTACTTGTCAAATAAACCCTCAATAAACCTAAAATAGTTTTTATGAAAACGGGCATTAGACTTTAAGTCATAAATTTAATATCGGGTGGTTAAATTTTAAGGACCGATGTTGAATGTTAACCACACCTAAAGCTCAAATTTTTTCTGCATTTCATTTGACATTTCTCAATTTTAGACTAACGCAATTTTAACCATGCAAAGACACACAATCGAGCAACGCGTTAAAGTTATTCAGGTTTATTATGAAAATGGGCGTTCAAATCAAAATGCATATCGTGCACTTCGTGATTTTTTCGGTCAATTTAATCGTCCAAATGTGCGTACAATCGGAAAAATATCAATGGCCCTTAAAATTTAACCACCCTTTACAAAAACAAGTATGCAAAATTTAAAAAAAAACAACTGAGACATATTTTCCGTAAAAAAATATTAATTAATTTCAATTATTAATAAAAAATTTTGTTAACCAAACGAAATTATGTTCGAAAATACAATATGTTTGTTTCGTGTAGAAAAATGTTAGCGGAATTAAAGTATTTTTTTTATAAAACGTTCTTGAAAGATCTATAAAATCATTTCTAAATAGATAAAAATTTAGAAATTTTTTAAAACTATATTAATGTTTTCATCAGAATAAAATAATTTATTTTAAAGCCTTTTTTTATTATTTTGGCAAAAACTATTTCCAGAAGGCTTATAAATTAAAACAATATAAAACTATTGTTACGAAAGGAATTAACATCTTTAAGTAAATCTCTATGTAAAGTTATTTAATGGAAAGAAACAATACTTTTAAATTCCTAAACTTATCATCATCATTATATATTGCATTCCTATTTTACTCGTAGAACAGCAACGCCGTTAAATTATATCATGAAACGCAAATAAACTGTAATAAAGTGAAATATAAAATATTTTTTGGTCTATAAATTGTGTCTGTCAATTCACTTTTATTATATTTTCAGTTTACCAAATGGTCACATAAATATAAACGCTTTCGATCGCATGGCAGCCATAGTGGGTGCCTTTACCAAACACATGCAGGCTGTTAAAATAACAGATGCATCAACAGCTTCTGTCACCGTTAAAACACCACCAACAATAACTGGAACGACATCGTCATCATCATCATTCACAGTATAAAACATCAGCGAATCCTGGAGCAATAGTTGCAGGGCCAGCAGCAGGTGAATATGAAATGTTTTGTCGACACATGCAGAAAATAACAAAACTAAGTGAAAATGGTGAGTCAAAAAAAAAGTAATAAAAATCGAATAGTATTTATTATCTAAAGAAAAATGGAGAAATATCTACGAGCAGGAAATAAAAACCAATTTAACGGAAAGAAAATTATGACCATTGACAACAATAAAAGATGGTCACGCCTTTAGAGAATGCATTGTGTTGAAAAGTTTGAAACAAAAAAAGCCAAAGCTGACGAAGGAATTAATGAACATACATTTTTTAAGTCCTATACTTAATGATATATTTTCGCAAAACTGAAAGTTTATTTTAGGCGTACAAATCATAAAAAAAGTGTATTCTTTGGATGAAACTGAATCAATGTGAGATTGTATAGTATTGACGAGAAACAGAATGCTAGTAAATAACAGGGATAAATTAAATATGAATGAGGTTAAATCTCGGTTTCATTTGGCTTGTAGTCTTCGGATTGTCCATTTATATATAGGGAAGAATTAATTCGGACGGTACTAGTGGAAGAATAAAGTAGGGCACAAAGGATTCTGTGGATCGCAGTATCGACGTGTGGGTAAAGGACGAAATAGTGGTAATAATAATAATAATCTTTTTGTGAAAAATATCCTTTTTACCTCTTCAGAAGCATAGTTACAGCATCAGTGCTTTATATAGGGAAAAACTTCTATAGAACTGAACTCGCTATAAAGGCCGAAATTACATTCAATAGTTGTGTAAAACCAGTAGTGTTGTATGGATGCAAAGTGTGTAATTTAAACGCTTACAACTATTTACCTATCAATGCTTATGGAAAATTCTTAAACTATTTTGCCCAAGCAAAATATGAAACTATACCACTATAGGTATTCAAATTAAGCGACAAAAATGTAAATATCATACCCTTCACAGCCCACAAGACAAGACGCAACTAGGGATGCAAAGGACATATCGATCTTAAGGTTATTGTTTAAGAAATTTGTCTAAATTTTACAGCACCAAAATCCAGACAAATATTACTCAAAAACCATTCGTTTAAAGTTTATTTTTAAAAGAATTTTACAATTTTGAATTATAATTTCATATCATATTTCTTCAGAATTCGTTCATACATATAGCCCTCATTTAAGAAATAATTTCAGTAATACCAAAGAAATATAGAGCATATTTTATTTATTTATTTTCATATGTACATACATACACTTGTATGAGTTAGTCAAAGTAAAGTCACACAACAGTTTCTATCATATTATCTTTTTCTCACCATCATTGTAGTTTTGGCGCATTCCCGGAGCATTTTCTCAATAAGCGATTCTTGAAGAGTTTCCCCACTGGTCCACCCTCAATCTAACCTCCGACCAGTTGACCCCACAAAAAGGTTCCTGACCCATGAAAGTCGTCGCGGATCCCCCCTTGCCAGCCCATCAGCAATTTCATTACCTGGTATTCCGGAATGACCCGGAACCCAGTGAAGACCAAACACGATCGCCGCACCAAGTTGCTGCAGATTGTCAAAGCACACCAAACGCGATTTCAAGTTATAAGAAATCAATTCCCTCTACGCGGCATGGCTATTAGAGAATATAGTAATATGCGCACCCCTAATATCCCTCTGGAGGTTTATCCCAACGTATATTGATATCGCTTGAATCTCAGCCTAAAAGACACTTGGTCATTGCACCAGTGCCGGTCTTTGATCCATCCGTATACCACCTTAGGCTTCTGGGTTCAATGCAGGTTCCTCCTTATTCCCAGTCTTTACAATCTGGAAACCTAATCTCGAAATATTGTTCGACAATTAATTCAAGGTTCATATAGTCCGTGATCGAACACACAACCGCATGATCCGGAATGCTCCCTAGAATCCCCATATGACCCTCGGCCCGGGGTTCAATCCTGACGCCATTCACAACCTTAAGGCACTCATGATGGCACACTTCTTCACAAAGATTTACTATGAGACCACCGTAGTTAGAGTCGAAAACGTGTTCAGTTTGGCTAGTGTATTATTCCTTCACGGACATCACTTTCTCCTTTGATTAGCAAAAAATTCATTGTAAAAATCTAAATTCTTTATAGAGTTTAACTTTGATCTAATTAAAGCGTTTTTGATAAAACAAAATGGAATTTTTTCTTTAATTCGTTATTTGAAAACCTTTTCGTTGCGAGATTTACTGAAATGCATTAAAGGAAATTTATTTTATTTTACTGCACTTATTATTATGACCAACACAATTACAGTATTACAAAGTTTTTATTAAATAATGGGTAATGTTCATACATGTTTACTACTATAGAAATTATTATGAAAATTTATAAAAAAGGTAATAAAAAGCATAAAAACCAGGACAATACAATCTATTTATAGGTAAACAATAAAAAAATTTTCTTCTATAAAATATGTATTGCATTCTTTTATTTATTTGCGTACGTAAGAAAATTGTTTCTATTTTTTCTTATTTTCTTAAGAGTTTCAAATCATTCTTCCATTACAGAATTTTACTTTTCTTATGTTTGTTTTATTCTTATGATTTTATGGAGAGTTTTTGTTTATTATTAAAAAGTTCTTGTTATATATTAAAATGAGGAAGAAAAATAAAGAAAAGAACAACATTGTTTTGTTGCACAGGTAAAATGCAAATTGAAAACTAAATATTGTTGCATGAGTTTATTTTTTTTTTCTAAAAAAATTTCAAAGAAAAAATAAAAATACATATTTAACAAAATTATATTTACAAATATTTTCTTTTCTTTCCTATTGTGTTAATTGCTTAGTTTTCTTAAGAATATAAAACAACATACCAGTTAATAAGGAAAGTATTTTTAAGATCCTACAGAATTTTACTCAAACATAGTTGTCAACCTCTTGTTATGAAAAATATTTTGAAACCAGTATTTTTCTTCATAAAACAAAATTTTAAATTACTAATTCTAGTTGAATTACAAATTTAAAGAATAAATGAGTGTGACCTACATGATCTAGTACGTGATGTGTTCGCCGTTTTCGGTATCTTGAAATAAAAGAAATCTAAAAAATATTTATATCGGTAAACAGCTCCTTGCAGTTTTCTAGCAACGCCATGAACAAGCTTCTCAAATTGGTCGTTCTGATGTTAAACTGCAGATCGCGATTTTCGTGATAAAAAATTGACTCCCGCAATATGGGTCCTGTGAGTAGCTGGCCCGTGGCTTTGAAAAAGAGTTTTAATGGCCTATTATGTATGTAGAATAACATTGCATAATAATGTAGAATAATAATGCAAAAAATTAAATTCAATAATCTACACTCGATTATCTGTGATCCGGTTAACCGGTAAGCTCGATTAACCGTGATGGCCAAAGATCAGTCTATAGTTTTTTGTTTGCAATGTTTTTAAACTGTTTGCTTCGATTAACCGTGATTACCTCTTTTATCCGTGATGAAAACGGGAAATTTCCTAACTTGCATATCGTCGGTTGACAAGTAAAACTCACTAAGTGCTATGTGGTCTGACTACACTTAGTGAGTTTTACTTGTCAACCGACGATATGATTAGTCAGAAGCATTTACAAGTGGTTAGTTGAATGGTGAAATTTCAGAAGTGCAGGTGGTTAGATCTAAATTTATTTTGTGGCACATCGTTACCAGTAGTTAAAAGACAAAGAAACGTTTTAAATATTGAAGATAAAGTTAAAATAATTAACGAACATTCAACAAATAATGTGAGCTCAAAACTACGAAGTTGGGATGCATACCGTTTATGACATTACTATCTTGAATTAATTCTTTTAATGTAAATATGTATGTACACCAATGTTCACTTGTTAAATAATAATAATAATATTAAAAAAAAACTGTATAATCAAAATTCTTATTCGATTAACGTATAATCGATGCCCGTCTGTATATTTAAGAGTTGTAGCCATCTGTTAAGATATTGTGAAATAAAGAGTTTTTTATTACTAATTACTTATTATATATTTACTTATATTATTACTTACTTCTGTGACTGAATGTAGATGTATGGTATTTATGCATATATTCGGTCCATGAAAATCATCACTCAATTCACTTTTATAATAGGGGTACACACGAATGGCCTTGCAAACTGTGCAAACGATGCAAAGTGTGTAAAGATACATCATATTTTTCCAATGCAACAACAAAATGTATACATCCTCCATTTGCATAAATTGCCCTGAAAAAACCTAAAGGAAATTGCTTGTGCATTTTTACTTAAAAACTTTTGACAATTAATTATAAAAGGACGCTCACGATCTATAGCCATTTGCACAGCAAATTTGCTTTATTTTAGTTAGCACAGATTTAATCGTGAGTACCCTTAATATAACAGTAGATTGATTTTAAGGAATTGTTAAATGATTTTCTTATAAAAATATTGTATGAAAAAATCAATAAAAAGAAAAGTCATAACAATTAGCAGTATGCACATATATCCTTAAATTATATTCATATTAAAGGAATATCTGACAAAAAGAAGAAACATAATCACCATTTCGTGAAAAAGTTTATAATTTAAAACTAAATCATAAAAGTATTTGAAAAGGGAACTTTAAACGGGTATTAACAAAAAAAAAATTGTTGTAGTCGCCGTGGTCTAGTGGTTAGTGTGTTGGCTTACTATGACATAGGTCCTGGGTTCGACTCCAGGCACTGACATCTCCAAAAAAAGAAATATGAAAAAAATATTTCTTTCGGCGACTACCTCTCAGCAGTCTTCTGGCAAAAGCTCTGAGAGTAACTAATTGCCATGAACAAGCTTCTCAAGTCTGTCGTTCGGAGTCGACATTAAACTGTAGGTCCCGGTACTCATGGATAAAAATTGACACACACAACATGAGTGCTGCGAGAAGCTAGGCCGTAATCCTGACACAGGGTTGTAAAGGCCAGTTATGTATGTATGTATGTATGTATGTATGTATGTATGTATGTATTAACAAAAATTATAGCAGGAAATGATAACGGCCATTAAGGTACCTTTTGCTACAGTTTCTTCTTTTTTTTTCTTATTTATACAAGGAATAATTTTCATTTAAATTTTGCTTTTTTTACGTTTTTTTTTTTTGCTAATTCTATTATTTTCTCTATAAAATAAGAAAAGAAATGTGTAGGAAACATGGTATGCAATGAATAAGGGAGCCCTTAAAAAGGATGCAGTAAAAATGTAAAAAACGGAAGAAAATGACAATGCAAAATTGCAGTTCGTCTCATATGTTTGCATTATTAAATCAAGAAATGTGATTTTTAAGTTATGCCACTTTTCTCGCAAATGAGCGATATGTACCACGATATTTTAGGAAACATGTTGTTTTCCCTATTAATAAAATGTAAAGAAAAAATCTACGGCTAAAATTATTAAAATAACATTATGAAGACAATTTTCTAGTTTTAATTAAATAAATGTATCTTATGGCTTTGTAGGTAAAAGATTTAGAGTTTAAGCAAGTTTTCATATATAATCCAACAAGATTTCGATTTAATTTAAATTAAATAAAATATATATTTTTTTAATTTCTAAAACATATAATTCCCGCTTTCTTTGGAAACACAAAACTCGTAGTTATGAAGCGAACTCATATTTTTTTTAATATAGTATTTAGATCACTGGACTATGAATATCATTCTTTCAATATACGCGTAATTTGCTAAAAAGCGGTGTTTCAATTTTTTTTTGTTTATCTGGATACTGTTTCTTAAGTTTCTTAAAATTTTACTTGTCAAACTGTAGTTTTCTGCTTCTACAAAGCTTTGTACAAGCAGTTTCTAAAATTAAAAGGAACTTCTACATTTTTATTAGATATTCCAATACTCAAACAATGTTTTAGTAAACCCCTAGCATTATTGAAATTAAAAAGAAAAACACATACAAAGGGTTTTAATTTGTTAAAAAAAACCGAATGTTTTAAATTTTTTATAACATTCATATGTAGTGTCCATACATTTTTTAATTTCTTTAAAAAGAAGCTCTCAAACAAAATATATGTGTTTTTTATTTTTTTCACCACAACATTTTCTTTTTCTTCTTTTTCATTTATTTTTATTTTTTTGGTGAATTATAAAACAAACATTAAAACAACAATTGCTTTTTATAATGGATTTAAATAACAATAAAGAATTAATAATACACCAATACCCCGATTTGCGTCGCTTCAGTTTGCGTCGCTTCGAAGTTGCGTCTTTTTTTAAGTTTCTGGAATTTCGATGTTGTGTCGATTTGTTTCAGTTTGCGTCGCATGGCTTCGAAGTTGCGTCGTAAATGCTTCGATTTGCGTGGTTGATATGAAAATGTTTTTACAAAGTTAAAGCAAAGTTAAAGCAAAAAAAAGTTTATTCAAAAAATAATAAGAAAATATATTGATTTAAAAACCCTTTTTCTAAGCTAAAGTGTTTAAAACCTGTATTGACTAAACAAAAATCAAATATGTAAACAATTGAAAACTCTGCTTCAGTTTGCGTCGTTTCGGTTTGCGTCTCATTTTTTCAGTCCCAATTAGCGACGCAAACCGGGGTATTGGTGTATACCATTTAAAAGCCCCAAAGCCAAAAACATTGGAAGAAAAACAAATAAAAAAATTATATGTAAAATGAATTAAAAAAAAATTAAAGTTAAACGATAATGGAAACGGAACCCATACAATATTTAAATATCAACACCAACAATAGCAATATTTCTATATGCAAGTACAAGTATATACGAGTAAAAATTGACTATTTGATATATGCACCCTTTAAATTAAATATTTACTACTTAACAATTTGTGTGCTCTACTAGAAGAGCACTTTCATATGTTCCGAGTAGAACGTCATTTACAATGGATTTTGTATAGAAGAGATGCAACAATTTTCTCGTTGTTGAAGGAAAAATAAAGCCTTAAGCTATTGTTTAATTCTTGTTTTTTTCTATTTTATATTGTACTCGTATATATAGATATATAAGTAGTTAAAAAAAATAACATCAAATGTAGAATGTATTAAAATTTTATTTCCAGTTCACAAAACATTCATTACAATTGCATAAAATCGAAAAGAGAAAATATAAAAATGTTCTACTAGTAGTCGTTAAACTATAGTCACGGTCACAAATCCTCATCTTCATTCTCAAGACAACAAGTGTGCATTCATGAAAATAAAACTAGAAAAATACAAAACTAAATAATAAATTAAAAACCAATACATGTACTAAGTTTGGTATACAATTAGAGTGGATTCAGTGCTGCCCAAAATCTATTTGATTATTTTGAAAATATATCTTTTTGTAGTAAAAGGTGTTACAGTTTTATTGTTTTTTCATGTACACGGGCAAGTACGGGCACCCAATTTCAAGAAAATAAGTTAGAGTATTAAATACTTAACAACCTCTGTTTAATAGTTCCCGTCACAGACCGTCACTTTTTTTGTTCTATTCTATTAAGTGTGAAAAAAGACCCAAATATTATGTGTTTGCAAAATTACGCCTAAAAAAAAAGTATTGGACCGAATAACCCTTTTTTACATCGTCTCATTGGAATTAACATACCTTTCATCCGACACCAAAAAATTAATGATCGGTTGCATAGTTTGCCTGAAATTCAATTAAAAAGATGATATTTTTTTTTAATTTAAACATTTTTTGTAAGTCGGAAAAATTTTCAACTTTGATTGACTCTAGAATTCATAATTTTTATCCGATTTCAAAATTTTTTTTTGGATTATAATTATTCATTTTATCAAATTCTTCTGTCAAATTTTTGATTTTTGCAACGCTTTTAGGGAAAAAGCGCCACTGTGCGTCGTCTGTTATATATCTTGCAAAATAAGCATGGAGAGGCCCTAACGCTAAATAACGAACACTAGCGAGACATGCCGACAAATTTTTGTTTCCAAAATTAATCATTTAAATATCAACAATAGTTGGTTTTACTAAAATAGCGAAACTTGGTGTTATACGTACAAAACTATTAGAAAATATAACCAAAACACAGGCTAACCAATAAACTCGTAGTCAAAGTGAACGTATAAATATGTAGAAAATCATATTGAAAAAATAAATGCAATAAAATGATCTATCAAATTATAACAAAAACAAATTTGTTTCATTATTAATTACAAGCTTCTCAAGAAATACCCTGTATTTAAAATCCTACAAAACTAAGTAATTTTGTAAATATCGTTGTTTGTTATCGTTTATTAGTACACCACAGAGTGACATTTAATTATTTTCTCAACTAATCTACTAATCCTTGCATATTAATTAGGAAAAAAAATCGAAGATTTACTGTAATTCAAAACGCTGTTTCACCCATTGTTGGCCTATAGTTTCTAATCTTAGCTTAGCAAGGAATAATAATGTTTTAGTCTAAAAAAGTTTATAAATGCTGAAAGTTATTATTATAATATAATAAGAAATAATGTAAGATGCTGAATGCTCGGGTTCGAGCCCCAGGAAAGGTGTGATCAATTTTAATTTTAATTTTTGTATATACACAGGACACAAAGAACTCTGATGAGACTACAGTAGCTGGAGTCGAAAAACAATTGTTCAGTTTGGCTAGTGTACTATTCCTTCACGGACATCATTTCTTCTCCTTTAATTACCAAAAAATATTCATTGCAGTTAACTTTGATCTTATTAAAGCGTTTCTGACGAAACAAGAAATAATGTATTCGCCGTAGTCTAGTACCCAGCAGGAATTAGTGCTTACCAATAAGCTATTTTGTAAGGGGGAAATTGCGAACAATCACTTACACATGCGCATCAATAATACACGATTTTTATATGAAATGAGCCGCTAAAATGCAATAGAAATACAAATTTATTGCAACTAGTAAGCAAATAGTACAAAAAGTCAAAAATAATACCTTATCCAGTGGCATATTTGGAAGCTTTAATGTATAAAAAACACTATAATGCTTCCATTATTGTTTACAATTTTATTTATTGCTTCTAAATTTGAAAAATTTTTTGCTGGGTATTTCGTATGTAGGCTTACTAGACTTTAGGTCCAAGGGTGCATTTCATATTATTGCTGTTTTCTTTTGTAGTTTTTTACTCACATTAAACTGAGTATTTATACTTCAAATATAATAAATTTCTATTTTTTCTCTCTCTCTCTCTCTTTTTGGTTTAAAAATTCACAAGCTTTTGAAAATCTTCCATATATAATACTATTTAGTTGTCTTAGGCTGTGGTTGTAAGACGTATGTTTAAATATCTGGAAAATGTTATGACCATGCATTAAAATTCATATACAGATACCTCTATAGGCAACTCAATCTTTAAAATTTCATTATATGCATTTTCATCTGCATAGACACAGATACATGTATGTGTATGTGTATTTGTTATTTTCATATATATATCCACTTACAGGCATATATTCTTTTTACAAAAACTAAAAATGAAAATAAAACGAGAAAAAATATTTCTAGCTTTAAAGTCCTTTTACCACCTTTCTTCCATCTTCCACCTTCTTTTTTTATCAACTATAACTATCAGGTGGCAATGCTATAAGCACTTGTGGTTTTGTTGTTTTCGTTGTTGTTAACATACACACATACGAATAAAAATCACTACTAATGATGTTGTAGTTATTTTATTATTTTTTCTATTCTATGCTGCTATAGACCTTGTTTTTAAGTTAGCCTTAAGGCAACTAAATGATTTTTATCAAATATTCTAAAATGAGCACAAAAACTGTTAAACAGAGAAAATGAAAGCAACAAAAAATAAATGTAGAATTTCTTAGGGAAATTTGTGTTGAACAACACTGACAACAAGAAGAAATAATTAAATTTTAAGCAGATAAACTTTTCTGTTTTTTTGTTTTATTTTTGTAATAGAATGCATAATAAAATTTGATTCCTATCTAGGTTGCTAAAAAGTTTATCATCAACAACTTTTTTTAACAAAATAAAACAAAGAATTTAAATAAAATTCATTAACATTTTTGTTGTATTTGAAAGCTTAAAATTTGACAGTTAAAATTGAAAAATTACATATATTAGACTGATATCAACCATGACCACGCATAAAAACGTAAACTGTTGATAAAAATTTTCAATCACATCTTTACAAACTGTCAGATTTATCTAATTTAGCATGTCACGGATTTGAAGATAAAATATTTTAGAAATCCCAAAAAAAAATATTTTTTTTATTTGAGAAGCAAAATAATTATGACAAAATTAAATCATATGAAATGCCGCGAAAGTCTGCTGTTAAAGCAGTGATGTCAGCTCCAAGTTATGACACTCTATAAAACCAGAGTGGGCAAACAAACAAAACATTTCGCAAAAGTTTCAACAAAGTCATACAATTTTCAAAATTTTTTTAATAGTATTGTACATGAGCAAAACAAACACAAATACTTTCTAAATGAGAAAGAGCGCAAATGAAACAATTAGCTTTTCGCTCTTGTGCTTGCTTTGTTTTTTGTTGTTTTTTTCTCTTCTTCTTCTCCTTTACTCTTCTATCCTTTTTCTTCTCATTCATTTTTTGTTGTACCTACGCACATTTGAGTTAGTGTATTTGTAGTACTCAAAACAAAAAGAATATACAAAATTAAATGGGACAATCTTTCTCACTGTTTCTGTTTTATTTTTGTTTTACTTATTGTAAAGAATACAACAAAATGAGATCAAACGTTCAGTTTTGTTTATTTTCCTGCTCTGTATAAAACACACGCGATATAATAAATAAAATAAAAAGTTCTGTCGACTTACATTCTTTACTAAAATAAAATTTTTTTACACTCGCACTCAATTCATTTAAAGTATGATAGTTCCTAAAAATTATACGAGAATATTTAATTTCCCGATAATGTACTTCATAATACAGATTTTTACTATAATAAATACTTTTACGAGTACCGTAGTTCGAAAACTTTATTTTTACATATTGAGTGCTAAGTACACGGAAGTGCCGATTCAGGCTCTGATATCACTCAATATATAAAGTCAAAAAGTGTCTCGAGTTCTACAAAAGGACCAATAAAGGCGGCAAGAGCAAACTGGCAAATAGAAAATTCTAGAGTTAAAGAGTTTATCCCAAAATTGCCAAATAACAGTTTGGTCTTAAATTTTCTATATACGAGTATATAGATGATAATGTTAACCCTCCGTTACAGTCATGGGTCTGGCCAGACCTTTTCCACTTTATTTTGCATTTTAAACGTGTTTGCACTATGGCTAGAGATTTGAATTTTCAGGTACCCTTCTGAAATTTTCTTGGCTTTCTGGTGGTGAAAAAACGAGACTAAAAAAGTAAACAAAAAAGGAGTTAGAAGGATGTTTTGAAACCTATGTCGCATTAGAACCACAGTGGGTCTGCCCAGACCCACATATATTTTGTATGAAAATTTGCGGTACATTCGAATTTAAACCTTCGTTACTTGAATTTTTTTATTTTTTTTCCATAAAATGCGTAGAAAGCCACTAAAATTTCAAAATCTATTGACTAAAACAGGTGTTCAGTAACAAAGTTATATATTTACTCCCAGATAAACGCTAAGTAGCCACCACTTTTTAACCGTTATATTTTTTCTCCGAAGCAGTCTTTGAGTGTTTTGTTTTAGTTTGACGCGAACTTTCAAAGTGTTTATGAGAATTTATTTTTTTTACAAAAGTGGTAAAATTGGAAATATTGGGAAAAATAATGATGAATTAGAATTTATTTTCAATACGCGACATTCTAGTAATTTCGGTACGGATTTTTATACCAAAAGTGCCGAGGCTGTGGCAAATGACTTGGAGCGTGAAAGAGCTAATGAGGAAGTCGGACAGCATGAAGAAGATGATCCATTTGATGAAAATGATAAAGATTATTTGCCAAACGAAGATGACGCATCGAACGTTGAAAATGATTTGCTCATCGAACCAAATATAGAAGACGACAGTGATGAAGAGGAGTAAGCCTATGGTTCTGAAATAGGTGAAGAAAATATTAATTGTTTTATTGGAAAAGATGGTACTATATGGAAATAAAAATCAGCCGAACAATGGTGTACGTACTCGTCAACATAATGTGATGCGTTTTCGAACTGGGCCTAAAGAGCAAATCTCTACTCCACTTGAAGTTTTCAAAAAATTTTTTACACCAAATATTACAGACATCATTATATTTCAGACAAATCGGTATGGAAAAGACGCAGTCAACAAATGGAATGCCGCAAACGTAAATAAGAAACCAAGAGTTTGAAAGAATATAACAGAAGATGAATTATACGCTTTCATTGGCATTCTTCTAGCAATGGGAGTTTCACATAACAACATGCAAAATCCACGGATTTTGTGGCGTACTGATAATTTACTCATATTTAGAGCCGCAATGTCTCTTCATCGATTTATATCCCTGACCAGATACATTCGGTTTGACGACGGAAGAACACGCTCATTTCGATTATTTGAAACGAAGCTGCACCTATTCGTGATATATGGAATTTTCTCAACGAAAATCTTGCGAATAATTATAGCCCGCATGAAAGTAGAACTATTGACGAGCAATTGTTTCCATACCGAGGAAAAACTAAGTTTACACAATATATACCAACAAAATGTACTCTGATTCCATTTCTTTATGAATTAAAAATTTTATAAAAATATTTTTAATTATAATTTGATACAATTTAAACCGTTTTTAAAACTATTTACATAAAAAAATAATGTTAACTAATGCAAATACATTAACATTTATATGGGGTCTGGCCAGACCCAATGTGGTACTTATGCGAAAAAGTGGAAGTGTGTGTCACGGAGAGTTAAATCCGTATATGAGAGGTAAAAGTAATTCTATTTTGCTCAACTTTATTTCGCTAACAAATTTCGTTATCACAGTTGTTTTACAACTTTAAAAATTTTGTTATTTTTTTATAACAAATGGTTACAGGAAAGTATTTTATCTGATCCTCCATTTTGTTTTTCAAAGTGCTATTTTTTTGAGAATTTTATTTATTACTTCGAAAAATGAAAAAAATAAATATTCAGCGGTAAGTTGTTTTATTGTTTTTTTTTCGTATCATAGCAAATTGAAAAGTTTATTGGTAAACATTCTTTTTAGAGATACGTATAAAAAATGTATACAAGTACGAATAAAGTTCTAAAGAAAATATTGAAGATAAAGGGTGTCTGTTATATAAAGTACTAGCTGAACCCGGCGTGCTTCGCTACCCCTTCGTTATGTAATAAAATTAAAAGTATTTATATATTTTGCAGACAGTTGTGAGAGAAAGAGGGTGAGGCTACCCCACTATTTTATTTTTTTTTTATTTTATCTGAATTAAACAAAAGGGGGCGGTGAAGTGGGCGTGGTTCATAGTTATATTGCGACGTTAAAAGTATTAAGAGCAATATACTACCAAATAAAAAAAATTCGTTGGAAGGAACAAATTTGTAGATAGAACAAAAAGTTTAAAACTTTCAAATAAAATTTGGAGTAAAAGGGGCGTGAAAGGGGGCTTAGCGTAAGAAACTTTTATTTCTACCTCGCCTGGAGTATAATGTGTATACAATTTGAAGTAAATCTGGTAAAAACTATATGGGAGCAATTACATAATTTTAAAAAAGTGGGCGTAAGAGTGGGCGTGGTCAAAAACAAAGTACCCTATTAATCATGCCAGAGTCCCAGTTAAATTCTGTGAAAATTTCAGGAAGATCGGTCCAGAGGTTTGGTCTCCTATAAGGTACAAACAAACAAACAAACAAACAAATAAACAAACACACATTCAATTTTATATATTTAGATTGATGAGTTAACAGTGTTCCCCTAACTGTTCGATATTAACTTTTAAGAAAGCATTTACTTATATTTTCTGATACATACTTCTGCATACTTGTTTATGTAGAATTAATTTATCACAAAGAATAAATAAAAGAAAACAATTCTCTAACGCTGATTTACGCTGATTAAATAAAAATAAATAAAACGGTTTCGCTTTTTATTAGTTTTCTTGCTCTCCAAAAACAATTCTAAAAAAAATTTTTCATATTTTTAAAATATATGGGAATCCTTTGCAATTAAGAGATATTTTTTCGGGATCTTGGGAAGTAAAAATTTACAATTTTGCTACCATGATAGATCGATACATGAAATAAGATGGAAATATATAATTACAAAAAGTTATTATTCTAATTCATTCAAATAAAATCACAACTAAAACAGTGCAATAATGTTGAGAAAAGGAGGCTATGATAGAGTGCGTTGTGTTTGACAATAGTTTGGCTAGAGCACTACAGTGACAGTTAATACAATAAAATATAATTTAAGTACATGATTTTTATAGAAAAGTGTGAGATAAATGAAAGACTCAATGCCCACTTAAATATGATACGAATCGCTTCAAACAAAATATGCGGATTCTGTGGCCAGGCGATCGAGTCATCAAAGCACATCCTAGGCAGGGAGACTTACCCTGGTGTTTATCAAATATCAGATTGGGAATTGTCAAAATTATCTCCTGCCCAAATTTTGAAGTTTGTCTAAGCGACGACATTGGGGGAGATACAATAAAAATTCTAGATAGAACTACAGGACAAAGTACTTCCCCGTTTATCATTGAATGAATGAGATAAATGATTTTTGATTAACATGAATATGTACAGAACACAAAGAACTCTAATGGGAATGAAACCATGTTCAGTACGGCTTGTGTACAATTGCTTTACGGATGTCATTTTCTCATTTGGTTATAAAAACTCATTGCAAAGAACAATCGAAATTTTTAGGAGAATTAATCCCTTGTCTAATTAAGGCAGTTCCGTCAAAGCAACATTAATTGCAAACATGATCACGCATACTGGGATTTGAACTGAGATTTTTAGATCATTTAAAAATAGGAACTTGTTTTTTTATATTTTTAGTACTTTATCTTTTGAAGCAAAATTCAATTAAAAGTTTACCTAAAAAAATGTTAAACAGTTAAACTTGATTTTAATGAGTTAACGTTATATGCATGTATGTCTTCTATTTGTCAACTCTTAACCCTACAAAGAAACCGCTCAATGACATTTCACTCTGTTCCACCGTTACCATTGATAACAGAAACCAAATGGTCAGGAGAAAAGTGCCACCTATCTGGAAGTAGTAGATAACCGCTACCTACTTAGTGAAGGTCCTCTCCACAATCAATGATAAATTGGTGGCAACTTGTTTCATTATTAAGGCTCTTAATAAGAGAAAAATACAAATACAATGCACAGGAGTTTACACCTAAGTATTATATATATATACATAACTGGCCATTACAATCCTCTTTTAGGGTTACAGCTTAGTTTCCCGCAGCACCCATGTTGTGTGTGTTAGTTTTTTAACCATGAGTACCGGGACCTACAGTTTAATGTCGACTCCGAACGACAGACTTGAGAAGCTTGTTCATGGCAATTAGTTACGCTCAGAGCTTTTGCCAGAAGACTGCCGAGAGGTTGTCCTCGAAAGGAATAATTTTTTCATACTTCTTTTTTTTCAAGATTTGAGAACTGGGATTTGAACCCAGGGCCCATCTCTTAGTAAGCTTACACACATACCACTAAAGAAAGCCGGCCCCTGACATTCCACCCTAACCACCTTTAAATTATTAAACGAATGATCTAGTGCTGGAATGTAATAGACAGAACTAAGTACTCGTAAGGACTAAAACCAACTGCTTTCGATCATTTCAAGGGTGAAGATATAATAGTGGCCTTTTAGTGATCAACAGTCAGCATCTCGTACATTTACATAAGGAGCTTAGGTGTAATTATCAAATTATCAAAATAATTTCAGCGAATTTCTTTTAAAACCTTTTTTAATAAAAACTAAAATTATTTCCTTACCATTTTGGCAACTCATCAATCAAAATATTTTCTTTTAATATAAGAAACTTTTCACAATATTAAAAAAATAATAGAAAATAAAAAAAGGGTTTTTTAAAGAAGTTTTTTAAAAATTGTAAAAATTACTGTTTCAGACATATTTTTGTGTGCCAAAGGAACAAGACGTCTCTTTATTTTTTGGTTAAAAATTCTTTTTCTTTTGCATAAATAGAAAAAAATATCCTCAACATACTGCTGCATGTATCAGTTAACTTTAAATCAGATATCGTTGTACATACATTTTGGAATGAAATTTTCAAATTTTCTTACAGCGATTCCCTTGTGTACTTCTCTAACTTTTTTAATATACTTTAAATTCAACTGTTCAAAAGAAAAAAAAGCAAAGTTTAATGCATAATTTTAAAGATAAATAAAAGGGAAAGCTTTTTACTTTTAAATAAAACCGTACAAAAATAAAGAGTAAGAGGACAGCCTAAAATACAAAAGATGCCTAATCGTAAAAAAACATTTTATTTTCTGTAAAAGGGTTGAATACACAAAGCATTTTATTTTAGTATTTATCTAATTACCATATAATTTTCGTTGTTATTTTTTATTCTTTAGTATTAAATTGAAAGGGATAAAAGTTTAGATTTTACAAAGGTTTAGGAGACGATTAATTAAATTTAAATACTTTTTAATAAGAGTTTAATGACTAGACTACTTTTAATAGCTTTTCAACTGTGAAATAATGACTTTGAATGAATTATGGTGTAGAAAACAATTTAAATCAGTATTTACACCAGTGCTTTACAAATGTAAATAACTTTAAAATTTTAAAACGTATATTGAAATAAAATATGTTTCTCAATTTTAGTTATGTTTGTGTGCTATATATTTTACATTACATTACATTTACATAAATATTATACAAGCTATATTTGGCACGGCATCTCTAGGGGCGGAAATTGTGTTGTCATCGCCCTGCAGTAGTTTAGAGAAAAGCTGTCTCCATAATCTCAGTGTCCCTTGTGCATCTGTAACCAGATTTTCATGTTCGTCTCTGCAGGAGGTTGCTCTGGGATTAAAACCAGTAGTAAGACGCCTTATATTTTTGTAAAAATTTCGAGCATCATTCCTACTCCTGCACATCTCGATTTCCTCACGATCACGCCTTTCTTGCTCCCTTTTCTTTCTTCTATATAGGCGCCTCTCTTCCCTCCTCTTCTCTCTGTACACCTCCACCGTACTGCAACGTTCTCCTATAGGCAGCGTTCTTGGCTGCAGTTGCCTCACGGCACTTTTCAGCTTACTATAAAGACGATCGGAAAATGACCTAGCTGTCTGCTGTAATCGCAGCTTTCTGATGTCCAGCTTTCGCCGAACACTAGAGCGTGCCGTATTCGATGCGCATATGCGTAACCGCATCTTGGCTGCGACAAGATAATGGTCCGAGTCGATGTTTGGACCTCTAAATGTTCGCACGTCTAGAATAATGGAAACATGCCTTCCATCAATCACAATGTGATCGATCTGGTTGTTGGTAGTTCGATCAGGGGAGAGCCAGGTGGCCTTATGGATATCGAGATGCTGGAATCTGGTGCTACAAACTACCATGTTTCGCGCCGCGGCGAAATCGATCAGTCTCAAGCCATTCGGTGAGGTGGAATTATGGAGACTGAACTGTCCGACAGTGGGGCCAAAGATATTTTCACGTCAAACTTTCGCATTGAAATCACCGAGGACAATTATGGCGTCATGTGCCGGACACCCATCGTACACTTCCGCGAGCTTTGCGTAAAAAGCATCCTTGGCCCCATCATCCTTCTCTTCAGTCGGGGCGTGAACACAAATAAGGCTGATGTTATAAAATTTCGCCTTTATGCGGATCGTAGCAATTCTTTCGTTCACAGGGTTGAACTCCGAGACGTGGTGGCGAAGTCTCTTTCTAACTACGAATCCGCAACCAAATTCGTGTTTTTTCTCATGGCAGCTGTAGTAGATGTCACATGTTGCTTGCCTTGTACAACTTTGCCCTATCCATCGCATTTCCTGGATGGCGGTGATGTCAGCCCTACATTTCGTGAGAGCATCCGCCAGTTGGATAGAGGCACCTTCCCTACAAAGGGTTCTCAAGTTCCAGGTGCATATCCTTAAATCATAGTCCTTAAAACGTTTGCCAAGTTCGCAAAATAGAAAGGGGTCCGTTTAGAGGCTATTGTCTTAGTTTTCATTGAATTTTTGTTTTTACGTGGTGGGTTTCGCCCTACGCACAACCCTAATTTAAAGTCCAGGGGATTGGACAATCGCCGCATACATTAGTTACAAGCTAGCGGGTGCTAGAATGTTATCCAGGAGGGCCACGAGGAGGATGTATGTCGACTTGAATACAACGGGAATAGGATCGTTCTGGAGGCCGACAGGTTGAACCCAAAAAGAGACTTTACCTTGTCCGAAGTATCCCATCCATCCCAAGAAAGACATTTTTCCATAACATGTATACTGGGTAGGCCTGTTGGGTCAATTATTTGCTTCTTCAATTATTTGTATTGTATTTATAGTTATAACTTTAAGACATGTTAAGACCTCTTTGATATAGACAAAACAAATGGACTCAGCCTTAGCTCAATACAAAAAAAAAATTATGAAAAACACGTATTTTCGATTTTTTGTCAGTTACAGCGTTCTTTAATTCCATTAACGATATACTGCTAATAGAGCAATAAACCTAAACCTTGAACAAGTTATTGTCTTATAAAACATTTTCTTCATTTTAATAATTATTGTATTTTTGCAAATTTTATTATTATTTTTTTTTTTTTATAAAATAAATAAACAACAAAGGGTTTAACCCGCTCCTGTAACACTTTCCTAAAGGTCCACTTCAATTCTTAAACTCAAACAAATTTGTTTGTGTAACAAGAAAGACTCAAGTAGATCCTAAGCGTCAAATGTATCACCTGCAAGGATAATAGAGCATTATATAATAATAACAAACAAGTGAATGTGTCTACTTACGCAGAAGTATATAAAAATAACAAAAGTTTTTCCTTTTTTTTACAATAAAATAAGAAACATGTACCAACGCAAAAATGTCATAAAAATATGAAAAGTATGATATTTTTACTCAAAATAACCAAAGAAAAGAAGAAATTAAAAGTCCATGTAGGGATCATCAACCACATAACGTCATTATAAGTAGAGCATATATGAATAATGGATTTAGTTTGATAGAAAACTACATACACAATAACCATAAGTAAAGAATAATTGAGGCCACTCTGATAAAACAGAAATACAATTGCACTTTGGCAGTCTAAATACACTCAAATATATATACTCGTACAATCAAACTTAAGCACAAACTCAGTTAAAATAACGATATTTGTACAAAAAACAAAAACAAAATAACCAAAAATAAAAATCAATTTAAAGTTGATAATTCTTTTTGTTGATTAAATTTCTTAATGCTCTATCAACGTCCATCTGATATTACCAACGTTTACTTTACAGCTCTCACATACAAATGTACTCGTGCACTTGCCAAAATGTATCATTTATCTGAGTTGATGTTCTTAAAAGCAAAGTGTTTCTCAAGTATTACTGTGATACAAACAAAAGAAAAATCTTAAAATTTAGTTTCACTTTTTTTTCTTTACTTTTTAGTTGAGATGAGTAATTGTGTTTTTCTTGGTAATTGAAAACGAGAACCTTAAATTTTTCTAAGCAATTTGTGGTTTCTGCTACAATTTATAACTTTTTGTGTTTCGTATGTTTTAAATTGGCTTAATTAAAATCGAATATTTTAGAAGAAAAAGTAAATAATGGTTGTCAATATTATATTTTTGTATAAAAACTTAGACTTTCTGTTTTACAAAATAAAAAAAGGTTTTTTGGTGTTTTTTTTCTATACAGCTAGTGGTATATAAATGACATATTAAATGTGCCTCTTGTAAATTCATTACTTAGCAATTAATTATTATATATTATTAGTAGAAAAAAATTGTATTACCAAGTAACTAAGTATTAAATTGAGCTCTAGAGTGTTTTACAATGTGTTTGTCAATGGTAGTTTACTCGTTCTCTTCATTCCTTTGCAGTCTGATTGTAAGGTAAAAGACTACTTGGAGCAATAGTTACACCAGATAATAATTTATCTAATTATTTACCATTACGATTAGCCAATTTTTTTTTTTTTTTTTATTTTTAAGACCAATACTCAGGAGTAAACCCCTACTAAATGCAGTGCATTGTATTGGAATGTTGAATACATAGATATATATAGATACATAGCTATACATAGATACATAGATATACATAGATGTTAAGCGCCTTATGTCAATGGGACAAATTGCTGTCAATTTGATCACGAAAAGGCCAGTGTTATACCTTCACCTTTACATGATCAACAGCAATTGCCCCATGTGGATGTTGAATGTGAGTGGTGAGCATCTTTTTTAGGTAGGTTAGTTGTTATCTTCCCAGAAGATGGCGCTGTACTCCTGATCATTCATTTTCTTGGTGGAATAGGCTGGAAATGCCAGGTAGCGGTTTCGTGAAGATGGATTTCTTGGAGGTGGGGGGGGGAACCTCTTATTTTTTTGTTAATTATAATTTTGGAAAAACCGCAAATTAATTTTTTATTTTTCTCCTTCGCTGGGATTTGAACCTCGGTCCTTTAAGTTTCTGTGCACGCGCTCAACCACTATGCCACGACCCCCCCCAATTGCAAATGAAGAGGTATAATTCTAGACTTTTTATTATCACAGGCAGCGGATTGCCAAATGTACAGCAACACTATCACCCACACCTTCAGCATAATTACCTTTATGCAACAAACTGTAAATTCAACAAAACACATTCAGTTTTAAAGATCCTTTGTTTGGAAAATAGTAAGCCGTAATTCAAATATTACGTGATTTTAGGAACATAGATCTCCATTGATGTCGCCTTGGGCATACTGTATATATGGGACAGAGCCCTGCGCAGAAAATAACTTTCCAATCTCTACCTCCGTCTTCGTACTTCGAATTTATTTGGAATCTCATTGGTTTTTACCCAGAGCAGAGGGGAAAAACTGTTCAATTTAATGTACTGCTGGATGTAACGAAAATTCAGCTTAAATCGTGGACTTGTTGGACCTTGACGATGAAATCCCCACTGTTCTTCCTAAAAACTAATATATTGGGTTGGCAACTAAGTAAATGCGGATTTTACTCATTGATGGCATTAGTTGAATTTTTAGGTTAGAAGACGTTAATGAAATATCAAATACATTTTGTTATTTGTTATATTCAGCTGTCAATCAGTAAAAAAAATTTTTTTCTCGGCTGCGTGGTTTTTGTTTGGCGTCTGTTGAAAAATGCAAAATCAAAAGGAACATTTTTGTTATATTTTGCTTTTTTATTTCCGGAAAGGAAAAAACGCCTCGAAAGCTCATAAAAAGTTATGTGCTGTTTATGGTGACGAAGCCTTAAAAGAACGGCAGTGTCAAAATTGGTTCGCAAAATTTCGTTCTGGTGATTTTTCACTGAAAGATGAAAAACGCTCCGGTCGTCCAGTTGAAGTGGACGACGATCAAATCAAAGCAATAATTGATTCGGATCGTTACAGTACAACACGTGAGATTGCAAGAAAGCTTAATGTATCACATAAGTACTTACATGCATTGAAAATCGCATAAAGCAAAATTTACTTTTATTTTCTAAAAAAAAAAATCCAGAATTACTTAGTTGCCGATTGTTTTGTTTTTGTTTTTAACTATAAAATTACCAAGACCGTTGAATAAAAATCTTGAGTAAAGAGAAAGTTATAAGTACAGAAAAGATATTTTATTTATCTTTGAATTATTATTTCCGTCTCGAAATCAGATAAAACATTTAAAAAAAGCAATAAATCCCACTGCGATTCGATCTTGGATTTTCAGATCATGATACGATAAAAAATTATGGATAATTATTTCAAATACTATTACTGTGGAGTGCATAAACAACAGTCACCTTAATGATGAATAAAAACAATTTTAATATATCAGACAGTTATTGATCATCTTCTTTTATCTAAATTTGTATAGTGTTTGTATGTATTTTATTTGCATTAAAGCATATCAGAAGCGTTACTCTTTTTTACCGCAATTTGGTTTATCACCATGTTCATAAAAAATAAAATAAAAAAGAACAAATATATAAAAAAAGGAATATTTGTATATCTCATAACATCAATTAGAATCTAAGGTACTCGTAAACGTACCACGTATTTTTGAAATATTTTTATACTTGTTTTTTGCATTTTTATATAACATTTCTTCTTTAATGGTATCTCAAATTGCAGTGCAGAGAACTAAAAGAAGTAATTAAACTGCAATATTAAAAAAAAATTGATTTTAACTATTGAAGTTTAAATAGAGTCAATTTTGTTTGTAATTTCATGGCTAAATAAACCCTTCTTATTTATATATTTATTATACAATGAATTTCTAATTCTTTCATTATAAACAAGCCACTGAAGCACCTTTTTTAACTCTATTGTTACTATACAAATGAGTTGTCAGAATTAAAAAAAATTTAACTTGTGTTTTATTTGTACCCGCCAAGGACATATTGTACTGCCCTCATACTTAATCAAATATTAAAATTAATCTGTTATATCCAGCTCTAATCACAAATATTAGCATATATTAACAGCACTACTTAATTATCAAAACTAAGCTGATTGCAGCATCAGCCAGCACCGTATTCATCCAGTTTAAATATTCCCTATAAAAAATTTGATTTAAATCTAATCCCAGTTGAATACCTCTGATCTAGTTCTAATCAGTGCAACACGTTTAGATATAATGTTTTTTGGGTTCACGACAGAGTCTCAGGATATATAACATATTGATTTGATATTTCAGGTAGTAGTGTCTCTACTACAACTTACCAATAATCAAACTCCATAATTTATTAAGTTCTTCTTCATAGGAGATAGGCTTTCCAATTCGTTTGTCTAAAAAAGGGTTATAATTGATATAAACGTGACTTTCGACTAATTAATCCATTAAAGGCGGCGGACCAATAAAGCCCACCATAGCCCATTCTCAACAATAAGTGGAAGTTATAAAGATGTGAAACTAGGCTCCTACAATCTATAGACAATTATCAATAATGTTATTTCAAATAGGGCAATTAAGTTTTGATTATAGAGCTCAGTCTATAATATAATACATATATTTAAATTCATAGTTTTGATTTATTTAATATAAAAGTAATTATTTTCTTTTTTCAGGTAAGCAACTTTAATTAATTTATTATTTTGCCATGTTTTTAAACAGCTCTGGTAAGTTTTAATATACAATTTTAATGTTTAAGAAACAGTGTTAAAGAACAAACATTGAAAGTTTTAATAGAAAACTTTATATATAAATTTTTTTTTTTTAATTTGAATAAATTCCTTTTAGTCTCTGGCAACTGATAACCAATGGCAGCCATCAATATGCCAGTAAAATGCGCGTTTTTTTTTTGCAGTAACTGAAAAAAAGTAATGCCATGTCGAAAAACGGAGCGCTAATAAATCAAACCATGTTTGGTCGCTGCTAAATTCTGTGTAATATGAAGAACAGAGAAAAACTATAAAAAAAAAATCAAATAAATGTAAAACTTAAAAACTTTAAAAAGTACAAAAACTTATCCTTGTGAATTTAGAAATATTTTCAATGCATTTTTTTGTGTGCTTTACCTATTTATCTTATGGTTACTTGATGGTCTTTGCTGCATACAAAATCGTAAAATAACAAAAACGACATTATTATAAAAGAAAAAGAAAAGGAAAATGAAAACTTCAACTAAAATAGCATTAAAAAAAATTTTAAATCCATTGAATAGTTGTTGGTATGTTTTATTAGTTGTTTGCTTCATTGGTTGAATGTCTACTGTGTTGTTGTGGATTTGTGTTTTCTGAGCTTGGTATTACAGATCCATTGGCATATAAAACATGCTAAACTGGTTGGGTGAAAAATTGCTGGTAGTGGCCCTCTACCTGCCTACCTGTACCTTCTTGACTGCATAGACAAAAGTTTACCGTTAGGGAAACTTAAACTTTCATGCACTTTTAAAAGTTGTCAATGTTGTTTTTCTTTCTAATAGATGGCAAAGTTTGTGATTTCATTTTATCCCTGTTTTTTTCTATTTTTTGTTCTTTTCTATTCTTCTTTAGTATCCAACCATACCTGTGTCATCAATGTCATTTTCACTGGCTTGAAAGTTGTTTTATCATGAATAAAAAAAACGTAATTTTTCTCAATGATATTTCCTTTCATATTATTCCGTTTGCCTTGCAAAATTAAACGTATTGTAGAAAAAAACGTGCATAAACAAGTGTGAATGGTATAAACCATGGGCAAAAGATCAACTTGGTGTTTTCTACTTTCAAACCAAGAATTAGGTTTAAAATTAACTCTATAGATATATTTTTTGTTTCGTTTTTTTTACAAGAAATTTTAATTGGTACTAATGATTGCATGAGCAATTATAAAGAAGAAGCAAAGAAGCTAAATTTAATAAAATGGTCTTAAGGTGATAAATATTATTGTAGTATTATTTTGTATTGAAAATCTTTAAAGAACTTCCATTCCAATTACAGGAAAAATGCAAAATTTTAGCTTTGCAGATAAATACTTAAGTGCAAAACCTTTTGTAAATACATTGGAGCGCTTATTTTCTCTCTTTGTTTTTAGTCATAAAATTCTTTATTAATTTGTTGGTACAGCAGTGTAGAACCACATGAAAATTCATCGTAAATCAGTACGCGATTATTTTAGTCACCCCTATTCTGACTTTCGATTCGAATCGAAATTATCTCCGTTTGGCAACTTTGGTATTCTGAGTTTCGATTACGTTCTGTTTCTTTCGATTGTATGTATTCTGCACATCGATCGTAGTTACGTTTTTCTAAGTTGTATTTTTAGTAACGGAGGTTTTTTCGATTTTGTTTTTAAAATAAAAAAATTTTTAATATAAAAAATGTAAGTATTGAATGTTAAAAATTTTTTATTTTTTTGTGCTAAAATTTAAAGATTTATTTTGTCAGGTCAAAAACAACGACGCCAGAATAGTACGAAAAGCTGGCAGATATAATGTCAGCAAAACCAGATATTGCTTGCGGCTACCATAAGAAACCCAAGGAGGAAGTTCAGGTCTTTTGGAATGAAGTAAAACAAACCCTTAACGCGCTAGGACCACCAACCAAAAGTGACACTGCATGGAAGAAGGTATTTATGGCTTATTATAAATATTTGTCATGTACTTATAGTCCTTATTAGGTGTGGATTGACTGGAAGTGCTACATTAAGTGGAAACTTTCATTAAATAAAAAAGAATTAATGAGCACTGGAGGAGGCAGCTGTCGCTTACAACCTATTAGCCCACTAGAGGAGAAAGTACTCCACTTGACGGGACTTGCAACAAACACAAGTGGTATTAGTGATGCAATGGATTTTGGAGTGACCAGTGAGGTGCAGGATGAAATGTCTGCAATGGATATTTCTTGTCGCTCAGATTGCCCTTCGAACATACCGACCACTTCAAGAAAACATCAAAGTGGAAAAGACAACACTTTGTCTTTGCTAAAACAGCAAATAGATGCCCAAAAAGAATTTTATAAGGAATCAAAAAACTTCCGCAAAGGTGTCATGGGAAAGTATGACGAGGTTTCTAAGCATTTAAGGCGTATGAACCGATCCCTTGAAAAAATGGCCGAAATCGCAGAGAAGCAGATGGTAGAAGAGCGCAGGCATAATAAAATCATGGAAGAATTATTGAAAAAGAAAATATAAATTAAATTAAAAATGCTTAGGCTGGAGCACCCATCTTATGAATCTGATTAAACTGTGATATAAACTTAAAAATGGTGTAAGATTTTTAAGTTAATTATTTTTAATGAAATGCAATTGAATGAACTTTTTTTGTTATTTATGAATTTAAGTTTCTGTTTTTAATCCTATAAACGTAAAATAGACTGAAAACGCTTTAATTTTTATTAAATATAAAATAATTTTATTCACATTATAATAAATTAAATAAAGGAAATATACAAAACTTAAAAAGTGTTTTTATTGATGTCTTAAATGAGTATTTTTAAATTTGACTTTTGTTATTAAAATAGTAACAAACTTGCTTATTTCTTTGGTTCTATTCCACATTCCGAAGTGAAACAATTGATTTTATAAACATTTTTGTCTTCTTCTTGTTTTTTCGATTAAGTTCTTGTGTGGAATACCAATTTTCGATCGTAGCGTAACTGAATGCGGAGACGTAATCGAAAGTCAGAATAAGGGTGAATGTCAAATAAAATTAAAACTAAAGAAAATAAGTAAAAAACTGTTTCCGTTTTTTTTTTTTTTTTTTTTTTTTTAAGACCAATACTCAGGGGTAAACCCCTACTCATGCAGTGCCTTGTATTGGAATGTGAAGATGGTTGATAGGCTTTTTTTTTTTTTTTTTTTTTTTATATGTAGATGTTTGTATATATTGCGCCTTTTTATTGTTGATGAAACAAGTTGCTGAAAATCTGTCCACTCAAGAGCCAGTGTTCTACCTTCACCCTCGAATGATCAAACAGCAATTGCCTCATCTGTCTGTGGATGCTTAATGTGAATGGTGAGCGTCTTCAGTAGATTAGCTGTTGTCTTCCCAGAAGGTGTAGCTGTACTCCTGATCATTGGTTTCTGGTGGAATGGATTAGGAATGTCAGGGGGCGGTTTCTTGCAGATGGTCTTGCTGGAGGGGGGGGGGGGGAACCTCTAATTTTTCTTAAATTAAATTTTTAATTTAAATTTTAATTTTTAGAAAGTCGCAATTTTTTATTTTTATAATTTCGTCCTTTGCTGGGATTGAACCCTGGTCGTGTGAGTTTCTGTGCGAGCGCTCTACCGCTATGCCATGACCTTCTTTTAATTGAAGCAAACAGGATAAAAAAAGTTATACAAATTAAAATAACACTGTGCTACACCAAAAATATGCAAGGATTCTCACATAGAAATTCTGTTCTGTGGAAGCCCATACAATACTAAACTAGTTTCAGTATTTTTCGATCACTTCGTTAAGTGTCCTTTTTAATAGCAAATATAGGGAAATACCCGTATTCAGGAAATTAAAATATCAAAAAATCATAAGTGTTTTGTTTTGAAACCGATTTTAAAAAATTGAAGACATTAGTTTACCTTTTAAACGAAATAATTTTTCGAAGATCGGTTGGATGGCTGAGTTGTGGACGTTTAACTTTAAACAAAACACACTTTTTAAAAAACTTTCATTTTATTTACGGTTTAAGTTGGCCATGAAGTAAAATATTTTTGTTTTATTATATTTGTAAAAAAGCTTGCTAAAATAGGTTTTGAAAACACGTCAATAAAGGTTAATTTTTTAGCTATTATCTTTTTGCAACACTGGTTTAAACAACTGACGCACGTTTCGTGCTTTGCTTCACTGTCAAACATCTTCAGTTTGGTCTATAATATAACCATGAATCGTCTTACAAACCAACAACGCCTGCAAATTATTCAATTTTTTTTATCAAAATGCGTGCTCTGTTGAGAAAGTTCATCGCTCTCTTCTTCCATTTTATGGTCAGTTTAATCGACTCACTAAAGCGGCTATTCGGGCTATTGTGACTAAATTTCGCACCAAATTTACATTGTTCGACATTAAACCACCAACACGCTTACATAGAGTGCGAAATGAAGAAAATATCGCAGCTGTATCGGCCAGTGTTAATGATGACCATCAATTATCGATTCATCGACGTTCGCAACAATTGGGCCTCTGTTACTCAACGACGTGGAAAATTTTGCGGAAGGATTTAAGTGTTTAGGTGTTTAGACTAAGCGGATGGACCATTTGAGGCGCAGTCGTGGTCAACATTTGTATGAAATAATCATCAAACATTAAATTATATGGACCGTACTATCGACTCAAATAAAGAATTCATAAATTTTTCTGAATTTTATGTTTTTTTTTTTTTTTTTTTTTTTTTTTTTGAAAAACTTTCCTATAGCTCTTAAAAAATCACACCTTAGATTGAAATCGATTAAAAAATTAATGAGATATGCTAAGTTTTGTGGTAACATGAATTATGTTATTTTTTTTTTTTTTTTTGTTTTTTATTTATTTTTTTTTTTCTTAGCAATACCTCCGTGTCCGTTTTCTTTTGTAAAAATCGCAGACAGTACCTCGCCTGAAAGACCGGCAATAGTTTGAGAGCATATTCATTTTAGTTTTTCGAACATATCGCTGTTCAATCCTTAAAATTTCTTGGTGATATTGTTTACCTTTTTCATCACTCATCTAGCCTAAGTTTGAAAGACACATATTCAATGCATGCTGATGGTGCAATTTTATAGACATTTTGCAACTCATTACATGGTAGGCACACAACATTTCATGTACTATCTCCTCATAACGTTCACTTTTTGTGTTTCCTAGAAAATTTTCACGTACCGAAACAAACCCTTTTCATGAATTTTTTTATGGCAAATGTGATTTGTTTTATGAAATGTTCGTCTTTCATCAATTGTCGTAGTTGTGTACCAACAAAGACACCTGTTGAAGAGGTTAATTTATATTATTATCCGACATGTAAAAATGTACTTTATACCTTCTTTTAATTTTCCACAATTTTGCACCATTTTTGTCAAATGCTTTAACAAATTGTTTTATCAAACCCAATTTAATGTGAAGTGGTGGCATATTTTCATCACTTGTTTTAAAAGTTGACCTAAAAAGATCAGGAATGCTTGTTTTTTTAACTTTCAACTATGGTATACCACTAAAGCAATAATAACCCCAACGTAGTTATTGTTGCAAATATTTTATTAAAATAAATATAAAGATATGTATATGTACTTATATATGTATATACTATATATTATTACTCACTCCATTAAAATAACAAATATTTATTTTGTTACAAGTATAATGAAAATGAAAAAAGAACAATAAAATACCATATTCTACAGTTTATTGTTTGAAATGCTATACTCGCTGTTAATTTTATAAATAATAAATTTTAAATGATAATCTTTAATTAAAATTTTTGAATAGGCTTAATTGTGTCAATATTGTTTGATGCTTTCGTACACAAGAAATTTTAATTTAAACACAAACACATATATGTATTTTCATGCATCACGCACATAGCATTTGTTAGTTATTTTAAAAAACATTTTTTTTATATATTTGATACGAGTATCATTAAAAATGTATATTTTATTTAATGGATAAACATTTTAAATTGTTTTTATGCATTAATATTGAATTTCTATTAATGTATGTCAATAACAAAGTATGTATGTATGCGCGGATGTAAGTATTTCTCAGTAGAACAGTTCAGTTTTAATTCAATTGCCGTCAACAATTACGTATTCATAGAGTCTGTATGAACGCCTTTAAACTGAATCTAAAAAATTATTTGCATGAATGTGTCAATGGAAATGCATTTTATATAGTAAACAGCACATATTTACATTCAAATGGAGTTCTTTTGTAAAATGTAATAATTTTTTAACTTTGCAAAAAACCAAAATTCTTTAATGTTTTATTAATAAAACAAAGTTATAGACTTTATTGGATACAAAATTCTATGGTGTTTAACATTTAAATATAATTTTGGCTCAATCTAAATTACCAATTTTTACCAACTTTTCGCAGCATAATGTGACCGTATATTGCCAGTATCCCCTCGAATATTAATTTCCAGACGTTTACTTGTCTCTGGTTTTTATACCTATACAAATTATTTTACCCAACGCTAAAGATTGTAATTCATTAGACTTAAATTACATGATAAGTAAAACATTTAATGCTAAAGACTCAAGTTCGAGTTCACCCAGGAATTGTGATTAATTTTTTAAATTAATTAATGCTCGTCAGAAACGCTTTAATCAGATCAAAGTTCAATTCTATAAAGAATTTAGATTTTTGCAATGAACTGTTTGATAATTAAAGATTGGAACCTCAGCTTATTCAGATGCGAAAAAAATTTCCAAATATGATTCTCTACTGTTCACCATTCTAAGTAACATCCTAAGCCTCATTTCTAATTAATTTTAATTTTTTGGAGGTCGACAAAAAACTTATTTATGTACCCATTCAACAAAATATGAATCCTTAAGAATTACTAGTGCCGGAATCAAATTAAATAAATAATAATATTAGATATTCATTTATAACCCTACTGAAAACAAGTTTTAATGTTGCCTTATTTCTTGTTTGAAAAGTCAAACATTTTTCTTTCGAATCATCTATGATTTTGTTATTTATGTTTGTATTTTACCAAAACCAAAAAAGGTATTTAAAATTCAAACAAACATTTTTAAATTTTTTCAAAAAATTATGTGCCAAAAACTAAATTTGTAAAACTGAAAATCTGATATATAACACCTGTGTGTAGCTATTGCCTGGCAGCTCGTTGGCAAATGATGAGCAAAAAGATTGCAATATTTTAACAAGTTTATTATGGACAAACACTATGTGAATATATGCTCACTGTCTTTTATAAAGAATTCTAATAGTGTTTTTAAAGTAGCCAACGGTTAGATAGATGTCGACTAATTTATTTTTTATTAAGTGGAAAGTTTGTCATTTACGAAGTCGGAGGTTTTAACAGCTAAATAGCTGGAAAATCTAGTCAGAATAGAATGCAAAAATGTTCGTATAGTACTATAATCGCTCATATTTATCGGGCAATATAAATTGATTACCCAGCAGAAATTACCAATAAGCTATTTTGTAAGGGAGAAATTGTGAAAAATCACTTACTCGTGCGCATCAGTAATGCATGATATATAATAATACCTTTTCCTGTAGCATATTTAGAAGCTTTAATGTATAAAAAACAATATAATGCTTCCATTATTGCTTACAATTTTATTTATTGCTTCCAAATTTGAAAAATTTTCTGCTGGGTATGTTCGTAATTAATTATGTCATTAACGTTGCTTACGTTAGTGAAACTGCACTCTACTGATAACTCTAGGGTATTGTCGGTAATTGAGCCTTATTTGCGTTTGTTATGTTGATTGGATACTACAGCAACAGGCTTTCAACGATAATTTTTCTATCCACACTTTTTTAGCGAATTTTTTCATTTTTTGTTTTTTTTTTTGTTTGAACAGTTCCAAAGTTTTTGTAAATAATTTCGTGTTTATAAAGCTCTGAATAATTTGATATTTGAATTTATTATTATTAAACTAAAACATAAAACTACCAAATATTTTTTACAAAATAAATCAAATTTTTGCAAAACAAATTTAACCCTGCTGTTAGGTTAAGACCATTTGGTCCATTTTTCTTATTGTTTTCTTTGTAATTTTTGAACGGTGACATATAGTGACTTAATTTTTTAGCTCACGTGGTCTTTTCATAAAACCATGTTATATACAAAAATTCAAGGTTCTGCCTTAAGCCAGGACTGAGAAAAATAAAAAGTTACGAATCCTAGGTTAAGGGACCATTTTGTCCATAATGTATTTTCTTTGATTTTTTTTACATTTATTTAAAACGAAAATTAGTATTTATTTGTTGGTTTTATAAAAATTGTCATTGCATAATAAGCACAACTTTTTTCTATTAGTTTTGCAAATAAACTTACAAATGAAGCATTTAATATCACACATATATACACTAGGGTGGGTCAATTTGTTCGGGACCGAAAAACGTGACAAAGCGTATAGCAAGGTCGTAATCTACGAGAAATTCTAAGAACTTTTCCCAAAGAAACCATGGTTCTAAAATCAAAATCGAGCTTCCGGTTTTTTACGAGAAAATTTGGTGTTCAGGTCATCCGAAAATAATGCTGTTTTTTTGGAAGTATTCATTGCAATTGGTAAATAGTTGACCTGTAACGCTGGAAGAGGGCTTATTTTAAAGGAAATTTTCTCACCTTTCTATATCTGTGTTCATTTATAGAAAATTATTTACCCAAATAATGGTTTTGGAGGTTTATGTCACAATAATAATAGTCAAACTGTTTAAAATCTAAAACTATTATTATTGTGACATAAACCTCCAAAACCATTATTTGGGTAAATAATTTTCTATAAATGAGCACAGATATATAAAGGTGAGAAAATTTCCTTTAAAATAAGCCCTCTTCCAGCGTTACAGGTCAACTATTCACCAATTGCAATGAATACTTCCAAAAAAATAGCATTATTTTCGGGTGACCTGAACACCAAATTTTCTCGTAAAAAACCGGAAGCTCGATTTTGATTTTAGAACCATGGTTTCTTTGGGAAAAGTTCTTAGAATTTCCCGTAGATTACGATTATGCTATACGCTTAGTAGGCTAAAAAATTGACCCACCCTAATATACACACAACTACAAATTTCACAATTTCGGCAATCTGAATTAGAAATATTATTTGAAGAGGCCACTGGAACTATGCATGGTTTTCGTATGTCAGTAAATAACTGTGCTGATAACTCTTTTTGAGGTAATCTAGTCCATTTCATCATATACACGTTTGCCAGAGAAAGTGCTAGTTGGGGCAATAACCCTGGTCTCCTGCAAATTCCGATCAGCTGGAACCCAGGAAACGTCGATTTCAGAAAATATTATGTACGCATTCAATGCGGATAAATCAATTATGTTTGCAAATAAAATGTTTGGCCATCGAGTTGTTTTGTGTTTATAGAATGGTACAAAAGGAATTTTGGAAAGTCAGCAATTTAGAATGAAGTTTCCTTTCCTGAAGTTTTTTGCCCTTTCAAGCCTTCTATTAAGTCCAATAGAACGCTTTGTCCTTGGTTCTTTTCAGGCTGTGCATTTCTAGGCTTACCAAGTTATAGTTGTAACCTGACCGAGAACCAAAATTTCAAACCATATTTTGGTGGTTTTGATGGCACAAACTGTAGAAAATTACATCACCCCCTTAATGCAACAAGTTACTCATCAATGGTGACATTTTCGTAACAATTATAAAACTTTGGAAGAAATTGTTCCCAATGGTTGCACAGTTCACGAATAAGAGCTAATTTATCGCAACTACGCATTTGCCATCAAGTCAAAACATCATCGAAACGGATGGTAATCATATGAAATTTTTCTTCAGACATAATTGTTTGGAAAATGGGACGATCAAATTTTGCCTCAAATAAACCATTAACATCTTAATTTTTTCTATTTTCAATAATATATTTTATATTAGCCAACATACAGACATACGCCTGAAGAATGAGCAATGCATTATATGCGCTCAACGCGTCTTCATCAATTACTTTGCACTTGCCACCAAACTCGACCCTGCCGTACTTATTAGTATTTTCGATGATAATTCTTTCTATTGGAGGCCGAAAAACAACATAAAAGCTGACAGAATGTCATTGCATCTGGCTGCGTTGAGATAATATTCTCAGCGGTAGCTCCAATAGGCTGAGGTAATGGAATGGCACTCCAAAGCATTTTGTTTTTAGCAACAAAAAACGAATCAACAGAGCTAGTTGCGGGTTCCGGTTCAGTATCTGCTTCAGAAGAACTTGTTTCGCTATATACTGAAGTATAATCAAATTCCGAATCTGAAATATCGGGGTCACTTTCTGCATTGACCAGTTCGCCCTCAATAAATTTTTACATTAGATGTGTTGAGTAGATATTTGCGGTGGTCACGTGATTTGCGTGGTTCACGTGTATAACGCGTGAAAGTGAGTTATTTTAATTTTACTGACGTGAGTAGTGCGTGAGTAAAGAAAAATTCGAGTGAGTGATTTGTGAGATATTATAAAATTTATTGCGTCAGCGTGAGCCAAAATTCACTCACTCGCCCATCTCTAGCGTTGAGTAAAGCTTAACTTAAAAATATTTAGAGTCAAGTGATCCAAAATAGATACAAATATAAAATTAAACGGTTATTTTATACGAATATTGAAGTATGGACCAAATGGTTCATTAACCTAACATTCGTAAGTTTTTCCTAACCTAACAGCAGGGTTAATGTAAATAATAATTTTAATTATATAAAATATTTTTACATGAAAACACACATCAAATATTAATGAGCTTTATTTTTTTCTTATAATCCCATTATATTAAATGTCATTTTATCTTGTTTTATTTTGCCTTGTTTCACAGTAAATTAATTTAAGCGCTCAGTGAATAACAATAGATGATAAAACAGGATTTTGAATTATTAAGTATTGAACTACGTTTTAATAAACATTCATTAATATTTCTGAGAATGCACCAATCAAGCAATTAAAGAATTACATTTCTGCAAAAATTAAATTTTAAAATACATACTTTGTATCAGAGGTCAGCATTAAGTCGCTTTTTCGCGATTCATCAAAACTTATGAAATTTTAAATAAGTACTTCTACAAGTAAGTACATTGAAATAAAATTGGTTTCATTTCCAACTTCGTCCAACTTTGATTTATATTTACAATTTTTAGTGCCAAGACGTATTAAAATTCGTCCTTTTTTTGATATCTTGCTTAGGCACAAAAAATTTAGTGATGAAAAATCTGCAGCAATTAGTTATGTAGAAAATAATTCTGAAATAAAACTAAGTGAAAAAAAGATAAAAGAAATTCATATTATTTAAAATATAAACTAAATGAAAAAAGAGTTTTTATATTAAGAAAAAGTTTGAAGTTGAAATTTTATAGGCTCCTAGTACCAGTAATAAAGGTAGGCCAATAGTAGAGTATAATGATTGTTCTGAACGTACTAAAAGGAGAAAAGTTGCTGAACTGGTATCATCATTTTTGTCTATTTTTGTTAAAGTAAGTTTTAAAAAATTTTATCTTTATTTTAAATTTACTTATTACCAAAGTTATGGAGCCTCAATGGACTTTATTCATTTGAATAAATTCAAAACTAATGAAAACTGTCTAAAAAAAGAGTAAAAAAATATAATTATACATGTGGAACATCTATTATGTTATGTAATTAGGTATCATACCAGAAGACAATTGCAATTCAAAGAAATCAAACAAATTTTGAATGAGATGTAAGTTTTTCACCTAAAGGATATTTAACAGAATTTAAAATCCTTATTGCAATTTCGGAAAAAATCTGCATATAAATTGCTAATTTTTACGTGTATGACATTTGGAAATTTTTAACTGTTTTCTTTATATGAATGTATAGAACAACACTTTGTGACGACAAAAGGCGGCGACCTTGTTTTTGTCCACACCGTATCCATATCACCGACTCGTCCAAGACACCAATATGATTATTTTTATTATTTATCTTTACCAATAGTATTGAATTATTTTTACTTTTACCAATAGTATTGAATTATACAGATATAAGTATATTATTATATTATATAATACAATAGTATTGAATTATACAGAGTTATTTTATTATTTCTTATTGCAAGTATTTTTTCTTATATATTAATTACATAAAAATGTTTTGTTTATTGATTTTATAAGTCCCACTGTGCAAAAGGAATTTCATATAAAGTTGTTATGAAGGGTTATTTACTTTATTTGTTTGTTTCTATTAACGGTTGTTATACGACATACAGAGTACATACAAAGCCTCTCTGCTCAGTGGTGGTTGCTTACTCTCGTAATGATATTGTGTAGAGTATGATACAACATGTTTGAGGTGTGAATGTGCGAACACATTTGTTTGCATTTGTCTATTAATATTTTTGAATTAATAAGCAAGCGCAACTGAGTAGAGAGTTAGTTGGTGATAAGCTGCTGATAGGTGACTTTCGCTTAGAGATAAATAAATTATTATACTAGTGGCGTGGTAGACCACACTAGTATAAAATTTATTTATCAGTGGTGCACTGACAACTGACTAAGAGAGCCTGTACAACAATTGTTCTGTGCGTAGGCCGTACAATTGTTGTTCGGGAAAATCGTGGAGGCTAAGGAACGGTAGTCATCCTGTGCGTATGCCGTTTGGCTGTTGTTCTGGCACCTCCACTGGTTTAATTAGACCATTTGATCTGACGTCCGTTATTGGGACATCAAGAATCACAGTCATCCTGTGCGTATGCCGTTTGACTGTTTTTCTGATCTTCTCAATAAGATAGGACAAATTTGATCTGACGTCCGTTATTGGGACATTAAGAATCACAATCATCCTGTGCGTATGCCGTTTGATTGTTATTCTGATTCTCCCAATAGATTGGACAAATTGGACTGACGTATACTAACAGGCTGTTGGAGCAACAGTCATTCTGTGCGTAGGCCTTTTGATTGTTGTTCTGACACCCGTTTACTTCATTGGACAGTCGTACTTGACGAATATTAATTTAGCCGGCTTAGGGCATATAATTTATTCTTTTTTTTTATTATTTTATTAAATATTTAAATTTTATAATAGTTTAGTGAGTAGAACTATTTTTGTGAATAAATATTTAAACAAGCTTCAACGAAGTGTTTTTTTTTTATGTAACCACTGGACGCCGCTGAACTACCCCAGCAACCAGCGAGAACGTGTCGTTACAAGTTGTTGTAAGTACACCACATCTAGGCGGTGGGCATGTCCTTCGCCCGATTATCCTAAAAATTTGTATTTTTCCTAATTTAGAAAATCTTCGAAAATGTACGAAATTTAAAAACTCTACGATAACTCCTTCTATTTTTGGCCGCTCGTTATATGAAATGGGTACACTGTGCGTCGTAGAAGTTTAACTACTCTTACTCAGTCATATTCACTACAACGTTGATTCTTTAATAAAAGTTGCAATAAGTACTTACACTCAATTGGATTCATAATTTTATAAAAATATTTATGATACTCACAATTGATTCGCGTGACTCCAATCATACGAAAAATAACAATAACAATACGAAAAAAGATTAACCTATATGGTGTATATAAAAACAAACATACAAATAACCGAAGAATTGTAAGTTTATAGGAAATATGTATGTATGTATGTATGTATGTATGTATGTATGTATGTATGTATGTATGTATGTATGTATGTATGTATGTATGTATGTATGTATGTATGTATGTATGTATGTATGTATGTATGTATGTATGTATGTATGTATGTATGTATGTATGTATGTATGTATGTATGTATGTATGTATGTATGTATGTATGTATGTATGTATGTATGTATGTATATTACAGAAGATAAAATAATCTTGTCGAAACTGAAAATTTTTTATAAAACTAGTTTTATTTTAATTTATATCTTTTTTAACGTTTTTAAATTTTATTATTGCTTAGATTATATACGTTTAAGGTCGAATAAAGGCTTCTTATTTATTTTTCGAAATTTTGCTACATCAATTTTAAGCTCAAATAATTTAACAAACAATAGAATTAATGAAAAGGTCAAGAAATGTAATACAAATACGTTTTTAAGGAGTTTGAATTTCAAAATCGAAGTAGGCAGACGTATTTCAGTTAAAAATATAAAAAAAAATCTAAAGAAAAAATAAAAAAATAGTTTTTCTCTATAAATTAAAAAAAAAATTTCATTAATTTTGAAATTTGAATTTTATAAAGAATTTTTTGTTTAAAATTCTTCATTGAAAATGAAGAAAAGGGATAACCAAACATTGACAAAGCCCCCGGATATTTTTTGGGACTATTCTACACCGGTTACAAATTCATCACAATCAACTGTTTGTCATGGAATATCCTTGTCTAGTACTTTTAACAAAAAGGAATGATATGATAGATACTGTTGTGTGACTTTACTTCGACTAACTCATACAAGTGTATGTACATACAGTAATAATTTCAGTATGCGATTTCCAAAAAAGTATGAGTTAAATAGTTGATGTTTGGTCTCGAATATACACAGGACACAAAGAACTCTGATGAGACTACCGTAACTGGAGTCGAAAACAATTGTTCAGTTTGGCTAGTGTACTATTCCTTCACGGACATCATTTCTTCTTTAATTACCAAAAAATATTCATTGCAGATAACTTTGATCTAATTAAAGCGTTTTCTGACAAAAAAAAACGAATCTTGTTCATCATTGTGCGTGGAAGATGACATTACTGATGTACTTCCAAGTTTGGATGCTTCGCTTTCGAACAACAATAATCAAAAAGCTTTGGCAAATTAGCGTTCAGGTTATTTATCTGAAGATGAAATTTCAGATATAGCAAGAATCTCAGGTGATGATAATGATTTTGATGAAGTTAAAAATAAAAAATTTAAAAGGAACTCCAAAGGAGATTTGAAAATAGACTTATCTAATTTACGACAAGCAAATTCTGATAAGAGATCTAGTTGCAGTCAAAATAGATTTGCACTTTTAGATAATTTAAATGTAGAATCAAACACAATTACTAATAATGTAAAAAAAAATCCGGCAGCGTTAAAGGAAAATGGCGTAAAACATTTTTGTCCACTTATATTTTTGTACCGTGTTAATATAAAAAGCTTGGTTGATCAACTTAAGACAAAAGGTCTTGATTTTAAAATTATTAATAAGAGTAATCTAAAAAGCAAATTGTACTTAAAAGATGTTTCGGCACATACGGAAATGATGAACCTGCTTAGAGAAAAAAAATATTGAGTCTTATTCTCTCACTCCTTCTGAGTTGAAACGTCATTCGTTGCTTTTAAGAGATCTTTACTTTGATTCTGATATTAAAGAGATTCAGGCTGATTTAGATAAATTAGCTCCCGATACGGTCTACTCTGTTTCAAAATTTAAAACATCTTTTTCAAAGAAAAATAATTTAGAAACTGGCCTTCTTTTAGTTACACTTATGGACGGAAAACGATTCAATGATTTAATTAATATTCGGTGTATTCTAAATCAGGTTGTTTCATGGGAAAGGCCTAAACAAAATCAACGAATAGTACATTGGTATCGTTCCCAAAATTGGGGACACATGTTTAAGAACTGTAATCGTTCTTACGCATGTGTAAAATGTTCTTTAGATCACGATCCTGGAAAGTGTTCGTTTGTTTCAGCCATTTTGTTTTAACTGCAAAAGTAATGGCTAATTGGCGTGGTTTTCCTGCTTTTAAAAAATATTTGGAACTGAAGAAAAAAAAAGTCTAGAAAAAAGAAAAATCAGGCTTCAAAGAATGTTTCATTTGCTATTAATGCTAATTCTGTGCAGCCGAACAGTTCTTTTGCAAGTAATTTTTATACTGAACCTAGTTCAAGTAAGCCTAGTATTGTAAACGATTTCTTAAAATTAGCCAGAGTGTTGTGTGAACCAGATGCATTGGAGGTAAGAATAATGAGTTTTATGAATAATTTCAAATCATTGCCCAAATCAGAGGCAATTGCACAATGTAAGAATTTGTTCCATGAAGTGTTGTCTACTTATGGTCCATAATATTCTTAAAATGATTTCTTTTAATGTTCGATCCCTTGTTAAAATTAGTAGGATAATTGATTTGTCATGGCTGCTGAATAAAAATAAAATTGATTTTGCTTTTATTCAGGAAACACACTTGAGATCAAACCATAGAGTAATTTTAGATAATTACTCCTTCATCTCGGATTTTTCTTTACAAGGTGTTGGCATTGCGATTAAGAACAATTATAAGTTTTCAAGGCTAATGATTTCTGGAGTATCTTTTCCAAATACTTTTATCGAAATTCACTTTTCTGTAAATAATTTAATTAAAAAATTTTTAGTAGGTTCTGTTTATATTCCTTGCAATTATAACTCCATCCAATTTGAAAATGGTTTATAAATTATTGCAGATTTTTCTCGAAATTTCGACGGTTTAATTATTGGAGGTGATTTTAATTCAAAAAATATTTTATGGAGGGATATCTTAAACAACTCAAATGGTGTTAATTTTTCGAATTGGCTAAATTCTCATTATTTTGTAAGACTTTGTAACAATATTCCGTCCTAACCCAATGGGGCTTCGTTTTTAGATCATTTTGTTTTGAGTAGCAATCTTGTGGATCTTTTAGACCCAAATTATACTGTCAATAATTTACCATCATTTTCTGATCATTTACCTGTGCAGTTAAATTTGAGATTGTTTGCTTTTGATTTTATTTTATTTCAGCCGTATTCGTATTCATCGTTTAAGGATTGTATGAGATCTTAACTTTTTCTAAAGTTAAGTTACAGTCTATATTTTGTCCAATTAAAATATATGTATGTACTTGTAAAAAAAGACTTTACGGTACTTCAGTTTAATAGATTTATTATAATACGACTTGTAGCAGCAAGGCAGTTAAAGCAAGTGAAGTTCAATAATAATTTTATAATATAAAAATATAAAAAGAGTCATAAAAGCAAAAAACTATGTAACAGTTCTTATAAATTGAGATTTCTTACCTACTTTGCATATTGAATTACATACGTACATATCTATGTATATACGCACTATATAAGTGCGCTTTGTAAAAAAACCAGTATTTCAATTATTGTGTGATACAACAATTGTAATGAGAGTAAAAATATACGAGTATGTAAATATGTAAAGTAATAAGAGATATACAAAATATAATTATGAGCATACATATGTGCTGTTCACACCAGCAGTAAAATAAAATAATAAGAAAATAATGCAATTATGTACAAAAAAAAAGAAAATTAATAAATGAAAAAGAATACAAATATTTAATCTAAAGTTGTTCACCAACAAGGATACTAACTGGAATTTATTCAAAAACGATTTATCTATAGATTTTTGTCAAACCAAGAAATTGATTTTTATATTGAAAAATTGACGACGTGCGTAAATACGTTTTGTAATATTCATTCAAAAAAAGTTGAGTTAAAATCCAGAATGTTTGTTCCTTCTGATTTTGTTAAGAAGTTGTTCAAAATTAAATTTAACTGGCAAAAGGAATTGCGAAAAATTTTTATCAGAACTTTGAATAAGAATAACTCGCAATACAAATTATTGTCTAAACAAATTCAGCTACTAAATATTTTAATAAAAGAACAATAGAATAGAAAACTTAATCAAGTTAAACCTGGTCCACTTGCTCACAAACAAATTTACAATCTCTTAGGGTATAAACGACGTATTGAAATGGGAGATTTATCTGTTAATGGGTTAATTATAAACAATGATTCTTGTAAACTAAATATTTTAAAAAATCACTTTTCTGAAATTTACAGTGTAAACTCCTTTGGGGGAGATGTATCAGCGATAAATAATTTTGTGGAGTCTTTAAATCAGGATAGCTTATACAATTTTGGTAATGAATTTCCGGCTTTAAATACCCAAAATTGTGTCAGGTTAACAAATTTAGACGAAATTTTAAATCACTGCAAAGAACTCAACAATAAAAAGTCCTCCGGAATTGATAAAATATTAAATTTCATAATTAAACATCTTCCTTATAGAGCTCTAGATTACTTAGTCATATTATTCAATAACTGTTTAAATAATGCTTATTTTCCGGATTCATGGAAAATTTCCAAGATCGTTCCAATTAAAAAAAAATCGGGATCCAATGATATTAATAATTTAAGGCCTATTTCATTGCTTTCCAATTTGGGTAAACTTTTTGAAAAAATTGTTCTCGTGAAAATCGATGTGGGATTAAATCAAAATCACATTCCAAATATGCAATTTGGATTCAGGAAAGGCCATTCTACCGTTGACGCTCTATCAAAGTTCCAAAATGACGTTGTTTGTAACTTAAGACAACGCAGATGCACAATAGCTGTTTCTGTTGATGTTGAAAAAGCCTTTGATAGAGCTTTTCACAATGGAATAATTTTTAAAATGTTTAATATAGGGTTTGATTCACATATAATTAAACTTTTCAAAAGCTTTTTTAATAATAGAAGTTTTTGTGTACAATTAAATGATTCTCTTTCCGATTTTGGTAAAGCGATTTGCGGAGTTCCCCAGGGCTCAATTCTAGCTCCTCACCTTTATAACATATTCATTTCTGATTTTCCTCATATTTTTTCAAATTCGGTTGGTATACTTTATGCGGACGATTCTCTAATTTACGCTCACCACGATTCACCATTGGAAGCGCTTAGATATGTGTCCGAACATTTAAATGTAGTAAACGATTTTTATGATTTTTGGGAAATTAAAATAAATGCTTCAAAGAGTGAAGCAGTATGTTTAAGAAATGCGTCAGGAAAATGTCCGTACTTTGTAGTACCTGAAAGTAAAAGGTTAAAGTTGTTTTTAAATGGAGTTGAAGTTCCTTTTAAAAGTAGCTTTAAATATCTTGGAGTTTATTTCAACAAACTTTTTAAATTTAACGAACACGCTAGAATCGTACTGAATAAAGTTTATAAAGTAAAGGGTTGGTTTGGCAGAGCTTTATTTAATAAAATATTGCCTATTAAAACAAAGTTATTACTTTATAAAACATGTCTAAGACCAGTATTATTATATGCATTTCCAGTTTGGTTTTCTATATCCCCCTCTTTAATGAAACAGTTTGAAATATTTGAAAGAAAGGTGTTACAGTCTTGTATTGGTAAGAATTATATTTCTAGAACAAAAACATTCTCCAATAATGTAATTTATAAAGATTCAGGGGTTACACCTTTGAGTTTTTATTCTTTTGACATTATAAGAAGTTATATAAATAGGTTATCTTCACATGAAAATAATTATATAAGAATATGTAAAACTGAAAGCAGTATCAATGAAATACAGATTTGTTTGATATATTATTATCATTTTATTAATATTTAAAAACAGTATCAGTAATAGTCGAAGCAGTTAAAAAAAATATATGGCGGGTAAGCCGCTTCCTTCAATCGGTTGGCTTCGTACTCTTGCTTTTGACATAAAATTTCAATAACATACAAGCAAAAATTTCACGACTACGGTTGGAATGAAACAATTTTTTCATAACATGCACCAGAATCGAAAATGATAAAAAGCTTTTCGTTTCACTGTTTCACTGAACCATAATTGACCCCCAGATAAATAATACATAAGAATAAATGCATATAGATTGGTGTTGTACTGTGTATGCATGACTTGCGTAAAGTTTCAACCACATTTCATGCCATCGAAAAGAGCAAAATTGTCTCTTGAAATATTGTTCTGGTATGAATAAATTCAAATGGGCCTATTATAAATTCAAAATGCTTTAATTATTTAGTTATAGGTCAGTCTCTTTTCTCTGTACTTTTTGTCTAGAAACTTTCACTCATTAAACAATGCTTTGTTAACTAAGAAATGGAGACTCCGGTCATAAATATCTTTAATGACAAATGGCGATATATATTTTTTCAATAAAGAAAATGAGTTTTATTATTTTTTTTAATTGATATTCTCCACATTTTTTAAAATCTATATCGTTCATTTAATTCAAAAACTTTAAGTTTTAACTCTATAGTTTTGATTTCTTTTATTAATTTTTGCCACATTGTATTATTGCGGTTTAAAGGAATTTTATCGAGATAAAAAATATGTATAATAAATGTAATTTGAGATTAAAACTAACCGAAAAAAATAACTCCTTTTGTTCTATGATGATTTTTCCATACATGAAATGTGTCATTCTTGTTATTTAACGGATATGAATGAACTTTATGCATAACAATAATTAAAATATCTGCATACTAAGCTAAAAAACCGTGTTTTTTTTATTTATAACATTATTAAAGAAAAAGAAAAACCAATATGATTAAATAAAAAAAAAATAATAGTAATACGACCACTAAATGCCTTTCACACTAAAATACTATCAAAAATGTATTGTATTGAAATTCGACGTATTCATGTCATGATATAAATTGCTGATATTTTTTTATTTTGGATTTCTATAAAGTTATTTAATATTTCTATTTTAAAGCTTGAATAAGTTCAAATACTTTGGCCCTGAAAGTCTTTATTTCTTCGCTTCAAATTTTTGTACCCTTTATTTAAAACCTTTGTCACTGAAATCCATTTTTATAACAAATGATTTCCAATGTTTAACTTTTATTAAAAACTCATCTATTTTCTATTCTTTATCAAAGATTTTTTGATCATCATCATTATATTCTATTATTTCCTCATTCATTTACTCATGCATTAAGAAAAATACTTTTATATATACAAACTTTTAATTTTGTTTCATATGCATTAGTTTTTCATTGTTCTTTAAAAAAAATTATTTTAAAGTAATGAAAAGTTCTTTGTTTATTTCATAAAGTATTTGCATAACCACATAAAATTGATTGCACAAACTTTCAAGGATATTTAAAAATAGAAAAAATTGTTTTATTTAATTTACTCTGCTACTCGTATAATTATTTAACGTCGATACGAAAACTAAGTAAACAATGAAAACAAAAATTTTCATTTACAGCTGCAGACAAATAAGTACTATAAAGAAAATATATAGTAGAATAAGAAATATTATAAATTTTTTAACTTATAATTAGAATATAAATATGAATAACACTGAAACCTCTGATAAGTGATTCTTAGTGGAGTTCAAAAATTAATTCAATTTCTCAAGTCTTATATATATTCGTTAAAGGATGTTAATTCTCATTGAAATACCCGGCCCTCTATTATTCAGCTTATTTACCGATAACTTAATGATTATACGTACACAACGGTAAGAGCCTGGATAAATATTAACGAGGTATCCTAAAAATTTTTTTGCTTTCTACAAGACTACAGGGGCACCCCTTAATATTAATTTTTAATAGAAAAACGCCTATCATTTCTTTTCTTATTATTATCAAACAATAAGTAATAGATTTTTCAGGTGAGCATTAGATCGTACAATGATTTTTTTATTAAAGCCAGCACTAAGGGGACAACCCCTATTTATGCAGTACATTGTAGTTATGTAGGAAAATATGAATTGGAAGGGGGAAAGAGAGAGTAATGCTTGTGGACATTTGATTTAAACTTATTGATATCGTAATTGGCAGAAAGAACATTCGCTGGAAGATTGTTCCCGAAACGAGCGCATTGTGGTACTCACTAGACAAACAAGTGCAAAAGGGTGTGCTCTAAGAGAGGCACAAGAAAAAAAAAGTGTTTCCATATCGCTTCTAATATAAAATATTTTTGCCAGGAGATTTCAAAAAAAAAAAAAATTTTTATAGCCCAGCATAGGGATCGTACTTTTCGTTTTTTCATTATATATAAGGTATTTAGAGATGGTACGGGAAAACTTTGTTTGAGGTACGGTCTAGTGAGCATGCTACCTGCGTTACAAAATGAGTATTGGTTTTTGAATATCCTTAAAAGGATTAAATCTGAAGTTGCTTAGTTTGGCTAAATTATGTCATTGTTAATACAAATCACTAGCATAAGAGAAAAGGTGGGCGCTATAGAACAAGTGGATGTGGAGCATCCTATGCCAGGTAATAGTTGATTTTTGTATACTCGTATATCAAAAATAATATCAGCAGAAATTACTTTATTTGATCCAAATAGCGTCATACTAAAAACAAATCAGCAGTCAAAAATGGCATATTTAGAGAAGTTGGCATTGTATGTTTTTATAATGGAATTAAATATTTTTTTCAAAAGTAGTCTATTATTTTAATTTTCGTTAAGAGTATTAGTTATGAAATAATAATAAAATAGACCAAAAAGTGCAATGTAATATGCTTTATAATAAGTAGGGATAGCGAATCACGGTAAGTTTAAGTTTGTAATTAATTTTAAAATGTTCTTTCATTGTATGGGCTAAGTCATTAGATAAGTATGGGAAACTAATGAAAATTTCAGTGTGCATACACACATCACTGGATTACGACCCCTCTCCTCCCAGCATTCATGTCGTGTATGTCAATTTTTATCCATGAATACCGGGACCTACAGTTTAACATCAACTCCGAACGACAGATCTGAAAAAATTATTCATGGCAATCAGTTAATCAGAGGGCTTTTGCCAGAAGACAGTAAGAGGAAATAAAAATTTATTTAAATTTTTCTCTAAATGCAAACAGCCAACCAAATTTCTAGATTTTTGAATTCCAGTCGATTACCTTGCTTTGATCTCAAAACTGTTGAACGTTTAAAGTCAGATTTAAATACAAATTTTTTATTATAAAAAGAGTACTTAATATATTAAAAAACTATTACCCACTTAAAACTGTATTGGAATTATGTTAAAGAAATAATTCTTTTATTTTTAATTGCGTATTTTTTATTTTCATTACAAATGGCTGTAAAAAGTATTCACAATTACTCAAAATTGCCTCTTAAATAATAAAAATTAAAAAAAAAATAAATAAAAATCTGGATTACAATTTCTTTTTTTTTTTTTTTTTTTCTTTATTATTTAGTTTTTATGTTTCAATCTATTTCAAATGGTTGACAGCATTCATAAAATGAGGATTCATCAAAATAGCGACAAAAGCAAATAATATACGAAAAAATGGCATTTAGAAGGATAAATAAAATGCCATGAAAACTAAACTTTGAAATATCGTACCTGTCTTAAAACTTTAAACAGACAACAACCTAGAACATAAAATAGGGTAAAAAACAAGTTACATAACAAAAGTACAAATTGTAATATTAAAGTGCTGACAAACAGCAGAATGAACTGTCGTAATATTTAGAATACTTAATGCTCTCATGACCTGCATAAACAAAATAAAATAAAAGTGTTCCTTTTACAAGGTTTTCAAAATATTTTGTGACATATTTTTGTATTTTCTGTAAAACTAAATAAAACCAAATATTCATAATCATAGCAACATTAAAGATACGAGTACTGTTTCAAAATTATCTCACATAAAAGAGGAAATAAAACAAGTTTGATTTATTTGTAAACATAGTCTTCTTTTCGCTCGATGCCCCTTATTAGCGAAATTTAGTAACTTTGATAGCCAGTTTAGATTCTTAAGTGTAGCCAATATATTTAAGACTTACAATTGAAAATATTTAGAGAAAGCTAAATGTGGGCGTAATGAAGTAAGTCAAATTTATTTTATTGTCTATGGAGATGGCAACAGGGGATGTGTGAATTGACATATTGTCTTAATGAAATAACACTTTCTTTTTTGCTAAATGTGACTAGTATGAGCACCGCCCTCGTATAAACGTATGTATACAATTCATAAAAAAATAACAAAATGTTTAAAGAAAAACATAGAAAGGTATATCGGTAGTCTGCTAGTAAAAAGGACGCACGTAAGCTCTATCTCCATTAGAAAAATTAGGTTTAGAGCACTAGAATTTTTATTCGTTTTAGTAAAATTCATTTACAGTTTAAAGGAAAAGTTCTACTCGAAGAAGATAAAATACATTTTAAGTCTCATCGAACTTAGAAGTTGATTATACTGAAGAAAACTCACCCCGATATATCAAATATAATGAAGCACATAGACACTCACCTGACAGTGTATATTTTCGTACCAATCATTCGTGGAAACTTATATGGTTGGAAGTTATCCAACGCCCATTTAAACCTCTCCCCAGAACATATATTAACCGCTTCCAGCCGGTCTTTATTGTTAGATTTGTACCACCGATCCTCTTCCTACTTGTTCTTGCCTGTCTTTCTACGTGTAAAATTTATCTGAAGCAGCAATTCCGCTCTATTCAAAGTATTATTTGTAAATCTCCATATTCCTTCTTAAGCGATATTACCATCGCCAATTCCCCCTTTGCAAAGGTATTATATACCCCTTCAGTTTTCGGTAAGAATTTTAAGTTTTCTCACACGTTTCTAAAGCTATCCTGTATAGCTTTTATTACATCTTGCTTTCGCATCTCCCTATTGGCAAGTTTCCTAAGTTTATGTTCTGAGAGCAGAGAGATAACTATTCCACCAGACTGTATCCTTTTCCCTACCTCTATGATCCTCTGAACAGCTCTCAACGTGTTTCTATACGTCTCCTAATTTGTAGTCTTGGGATTTCTGAAGGAAAATCCGGACTATCTGTGTTCATGTCCAAACCTACTTTGTAGCACTTCAATGAAAAGTATGTTTGTTCCCTACATTCAATACCTAATTAAATAAGATAATACTAAATACTCTAAAAGTTACTCACACTGACTATTCACGTCAGTGCTGTCCCATAGTCCTAGGGCGAATAAATGCCAGCTAATTTAGTAATAGTTTTCACAATTCAATCTCTGTATATATGGTCTCAAAAATAACACAAATAGTGAACACCAGAAAAGTTCCATATTTTTTTAAATGTAAATATATATCTAATTGCAGCTTTAACAAGAATGTTGTTATCAACTGTCAAAGTTCGGAAGTTCCTGTTTGAAGACATTTTTTTTGTAAGCTTTTAGTTTGTAACGTGGCGTTACAAAAGTCCCATATATATAGACGAATAAAATAAACAGGTGTCTGTATACCAACCATATACACTGCTGCTATCGAGTAAATGTAATAAACAACAACAACTTTAGTTATTACAAGCATAAACAGCAGTATGACCATCAAACCTACGGACACCGCACAAAGAGGAATTGTAAAATTAATAATAATACTAATGATAATAACAATATGTATATTTCATGTAATGGGATTGTAAAGACATGATCGAGCACATAATTCTCATAGAGGTAAAGTATCTTTTTGTATAAGTTAACAAAGTTTGATGGATGAAATCGAGAGTGGGTGGGCGACGGCCAATAGCCCGACACTTACTCTCCAGTAGAGCCGACGGGCTATGTAGTAGTTTTAAGTATAGTAGTTATTTTTATTATTAATTACCTTGTAGTTTAACGAATGGAAAAGCTGCCGAATTCCTTTTTCATTCGTGATTTTAGATTAAGTTTATTTCGTAGATTGCCGACAGAGAGTGGGTGGGCGACGGCCAATAGCCCGACACTTACTCTCCAGTATAGCCGACGGGCTATGTAGTAGTTTTAAGTATCGTAGTTATTTTTATTATTAATTACCTTGTAGTTTAACGAATGGAAAAGCTGGCGAATTCCTTTTTCATTCATGATTTTAGATTAAGTTTATTTCGTAGATTGCCGACAGAGAGTTAGTACACGACGGCCAATAGCCCGATACTTACTCCCCGGCGTAGTCGATATATGTCGTAGACTTAGGATCGTAGTTGTACGATCGTAGCTTCATGATAGTCGAGTTCATGGCTGTAATTATGATAATAGTTATTTTTTATCTAGTTGAATGCAAAAGCTTCCGAATTCCTTTTGCATTCGTTTATTAAGTATTTTGCCGAGTATAAAAGCCCCCGAATTACTTTTATACTCGTACTAACCGTAGCTGATGACAAGAGCTCCCGAATTCCTCTTGTCGTATTTTTAATTATAAATTATGTAGATTTGCCGAGTGTATGAGCTCCCGAATTCCTCTTACACTCGTATTAGACGTAGCCGAAGTATTTTGCCGAGTATAAAAGCCCCCGAATTCCTTTTATACTCGTACTAACCGTAGCTGATGACAAGAGCTCCCGAATTCCTCTTGTCGTATTTGTAATTATAAATAGTGTAGATTTGCCGAGTGTACGAGCTCCCGAATTCCTCTTACACTCGTATTAGACGTAACCGAAGTATTTTGCCGAGTATAAAAGCCCCCGAATTCCTTTTATACTCGTACTAACCGTAGCTGATGACAAGAGCTCCCGAATTCCTCTTGTCGTATTTTAATTATAAATTGTGTAGATTTGCCGAGTGTACGAGCTGCCGAATTCCTCTTACACTCGTATTAGACGTAGCCGAAGTATTTTGCCGAGTATAAAAGCCCCCGAATTACTTTTATACTCGTACTAACCGTAGCTGATGACAAGAGCTGCCGAATTCCTCTTGTCGTATTTTGGATTATAAATCGTGTAGATTTGTTGAGTGTACGAGCTCCCGAATTCCTCTTACACTCGTATTAGACGTAGCCGAAGTATTTTGCCGAGTATGAAAGCCCCCGAATTCCTTTTATACTCGTACTAACCGTAGCTGATGACAAGAGCTCCCGAATTCCTCTTGTCGTATTTGTGATTATAAATCGTGTAGATTTGCTGAGTGTACGAGCTCCCGAATTCCTCTTACACTCGTATTTGACGTAACCGAAGTATTTTACCGAGTATAAAAGCCCCCGAATTACTTTTATACTCGTACTAACCGTAGCCGACGACAAGAGCTCCCGAATACCCCTTGTCGTCGTTGTATCTTTTATTTCCAAATCTTAGATTACCAATTATTATAAATCCGACCTCTGTTTTCTCATATTTCTCGTTATCTAGACCAGACGATTGTGCGCACATCCCGAAGCCAACATCGTAGTCATAGTGATATCACGAGACAAGAGTATTCCTGAAAGCAGAGACAACATAGCTGATAACACCATCCTGCAGGTCGTGAATCTGTTTTATAGAATAAGTAGTACATAAGTTAGCTTAAGGTTTCGTTAATAAAGCTTTGTTCATATTATATTACACGAAAGGAGTTTTGTGTTTTATTTAAAGGAAGCAGACCTTTAAGTTCGAACCTGGACAGACTGAGTCATACCCCAGCTGGAAACATAAACTGCATTACAAGTTTGCTTTGAACAAGCATACAGTTCAAAAATTACTTAAAAAACAATATATTTTTTTTAATTTCTACTACATTATTCCTATATTATGTTTATTATAAAAATATGTATGTATAATATAATTTATATTTATTTAAAACTAGCTTAAATCCGGGGTTCTTCGCTACACCTACTACTATTATTTGTTCACATATTTCAACTGATAATTTTTTGTGACTACGAGAAACAAAAATTTTAAATGTTACTGATTTCAAGATATACTGAACTCAAGAGTTAGTTTATCTAGAAGCTAAGTGGGCGTCACGCCCACTTGTTCAATTGCGTCCACTTTCTGACTAATGATTTGCCTTTTCCATGAATTCATTCAGACCCAATTCCAAAACTTTAGCTTTAACCGTTCTGAAGATCACAAACATCAGTATTTAGAGATAAATAGAAAAAAGTAGCCGTAAAAGTGGGTGTGGAAAATTTTTCTCTTGATAAAAATTAAAATGGATTTATACAAACATTTGAAAAAGAAACTAGTCATATCAATGGAGCCGTTTTCTAGTTTTTGGTAAATCAAAAAAAGTGGTGTAAAAGTGGGCGGGACAAATTTTCTTTCCGTAAAAGCCTAAGTTGGATCACGACGATCATTAGAAAGGAAAAAGTTGTCAAAATCGGTCCAGCAGTTCTTAACTGATGCGATGACCATTTATTTATATAGATAGATTTATTTAAAGTAATAAGGTTTGATTTCAATATATTATTATTATATTTTTTGTTCTACAAATATTTATAAAATGCAACTAAAATAGTTCTTTTGTTTTGGCTAAGTTGCGTTTTGAAAAAAAATATATAATTTATAACATTAAACACTATTTAACTTAATTACTAAACTTTGATAAAATCGCCATATTATTTCATCCACTTTCCATATAACTAGTACATGTTCCTATTAACATTTTGATTAGAGAAACTTTTTAAATATACTTTATAAACAATTTATGGGTTAAGGTTTTAATCTAAAAATTATAACAAAATGAAATATTCTTAATTCTGTGTAAATTCCTTTTTTACATTATTTTTTGTTTTTATTATTATGAAACTAAATATGTTTTCTTTTACAAATAAATAACAAGCGTTTTACAATTGCTCAACCATATGGTTGGCATGGCAGCTTACAAGTGTGTTAGACAATAAAACTTAAACACTAATAACACTGATAGCATGTATTAAGCCGTTAGAATGAATTACTTATTATATTAAGTTTACAAACAGAGAAGTGTATAAATAACGGTATAACAGTTTCATATAATACTGTAATATGACAATGGCGGCTATAACGCTTCCGTTTGCTATGTTTTCTTTTTATTTCATTCTACACTCGCCTTTTTTTATTAAATATTTTTTTTTGTTTTGTTTTTCTTTTTCATTTAACAGACAACTTATGACCACTGGTATGGTAAACAATTTTTATGAATCCTATACTGCCAAGTTTCTCATTTTAACTGTTGCCTGTAGCATGTGCTGGTACTTGTGTTTTCAGTGTTGTGTTTATAAAATTAATTTTATTTTATTCCATCATTATGAGGATATTATATTTAACGACTTTGTACTTTTCTTTGTATATTTGTATATATATTTCTGTCTATCTCTTTCGGTTTCCTTTAACAGCTATAACAACCGCCTGCTGCTTCATTCTTTTTGAAAGTCTATTATGTTGTACAAATAACTCGTTTTTAGTTTAATACCGTCTTATTGTTGCACACAATTATTTCAATCGCAGCTTTAGTTCCGTTTATATTTAATTATATTATAAGTCTGAGATAAAGTTATGTTGTTGAACAAATATTTTTAATATTGCTCAGGTTGCGCAAACTGTTCTTATACAAGTATTTTCTTTTTTAAATCTTTTCTTTTACGATGTTTCTTCACTGCACAACAAACAAGAGAATAAAATATTTACAAACACAAAAAACATACTCATATTTACTCCTACTCTATGAACTATTCATTAAAATGAATTCATTTTATTACATTTCATCTTTGTTTTAATTTGTTGTAATTTAATCTACAAGAGGTTGATTTTTATTAGATTTTTTTCCATTAGAAAAATGTATAAACATTTTTATCAAATTTTCAACATCTAACACTTTCTTAACCTATTGAGTTGGTTTAGGTGAGCACATATGTTGGCATAACATATGTGGCAAGACATAATGTTGTAGGCCAGATTGGCATTAGATTCAATATTTCCAGAACACAAACCTTATTATAAGCATAAAAAATTAGATTGTAATATAATTGAACTAATTAATTACAATCTAACTAGCAAAGAGTTGAATATATATCAAATTCAATAACAATTAGTGTACGATATTTTAAAGCTGAATTCACGTATAAAGACACATTGGAACCATTTAGGTTGACAAGTACTTCTGCCAAGCCAAGGTGAGTTTTTCCAAAGCTTACATACACATAAAAAGTGGTATGTGTCTTCAACCAAATAAAGATTACACATAGTACATATCGTATTATTAGAAAATGATTTGGCGTTTATTTAGATTAACAAGGCATCCTCTAACTTTAATTATCAAGACCGACATATCAGCAGAAAAATTATTTGTTAGCAAAGGAATTGCACTGTAGTTGAGGTGGCATCTTGAAAAAAAGAAATATTAAAAAATTATTTCTTTCGACGACTACCTCTCGGCGGTCTTCTGGCAAAAGCTTTGGGAGAAACTGATTGCCATGAACAATCTTCTCAAAATCTGTCGTTCGGAGTCGACTTTAACCTATAGTTAAATATAGTACTCATGGTACACACACAAAATGAGTGCTGTGAGAAGCTGTATGTATGTATGTAGGTATGTAAACATATTGCTCATGTTCCTCAATAACGAGACGTTTTAATATCGACTTCCATTCAAATCAGAGTAGACGAATAGAATTGTTTGGAAAATATTGTGAAAACAGACATAAGTCAGACCCACTCATTTGCCCAGCTGATTTTATGAGCTATAAAAGGCTCAGTTAAAATGCAAGATAATCTCTGTTGGTGCTTGTTTAACACTTTATTGATATAGAATAAATGTAGTTTCAAGGTCGAGACATATAAATAAGGCAAACCAGTTTTTAAATAGTTCATGTAGTTTGGAGTTGTTTCAGTTAAGTAGAGCATTTTCTTAATAAAAAATATATATTTCGTGTAACCGCAAATTTGAGCAGTATAAAATATTATTGAGCGAAAGGCTGATATATTTTTAATTTATTGTGTTAAAGATTTTTTGGTGATTTATATACTTTGATCAGGATGAATTATTGGATAATTTTGAGACAGACAATTTATTAATAAAATACTTCTTAAACACCAAATTATAAGTGATGTCCACACCCAGATATTTATAGCAGTTAAAAATTAAATAGATATTATAAATAATGGGATGCGTGGTTTAGTGTTAAGAGCGCTCGGCCCAGGTTTAAGTCCCAGTAAAAGTGAAAAATTAAAAATAAGAGGTTTCTCCCCCCCCCTCCCCCGACCAAGAAGATTATGATTATGATTAATTTTTTATTAGTTTAGTTTGTTTTAACATTTTTAAATTAATTTGATAGAGTCCTTGCAAACACAGTAAATATCTCTTCCCTAAATTTATATTTTTATAAATACAAGTAAATCTACATTAATTCGATTGTTTGTCAAAAGTATTTCAAGCAGCAACTACAGCATGCCTACAAAATTTTAATTAAAACCCGATGTTTTAAATCCAATCTAAATAGTAATTATCATAAAGAGAATTGTACTTTAATTAAGAATTAATAATGGTTAAAATATTTTATAATTTGTAATATTTTGTTTAAATTTTTACTATTTATTTTTTGTGTAACTTAAGCCATCCTTGAACTTTTGACTTTTCTCGATAGTTCGTCTTTCTTTTGTAGGTTAATGCAAAAAATGAAATAATACCATTTTATTGAATACCTCAATAAACAAGTTGTAATTATTCGTTTAACAGAAAACGAAAAAGTGAAAATACTCATAACTTTTAAAAACTTAGTCTGTGGTTTATTCATTAACACTACTTAAAAGCCAAAAACAAAAACCTCTATAAAAAATAATTAATATTTTTTATTATAATTTTTAAACAGTTTTAATTGAGTTTAAAAAATATTTAGAAACTTCAATAACGACAATATTTACCAATGCAAAATGAGAATATAAAAAGAAGAAAAAAAAAAAAGAAATGATTTAAAATGCAGCAGAAAATGTTGTTTCAGCATTATAATGAATAATGCAGCTTTTATTAAAATAAATAAAGATGCAAAGCAAAGAAACAAAATTTTGTATATCATAGTTTGTAAATGTTAAAAATTTTAATAGAAACAAAATAATGTTTTTGTCTGAATAATAAGAAAACTGTTGCTAGTTTGCTATCATCTATTTATCCTTTATTATAAAAGCACAGGCAAGTTGTAGTAAAAGAAAGCTAAAAAAAAATTCATTATGTTCCTCATTATAGCAACTCCTTGGCAATTAGTCTGCTAAAAAGAGAGTTTATTTAGTAATTGAGATTTATACAACTCAAGTAGTAGCATGTTTAAAGATTGAAAACAAAAATAAATTTCTTAAACAATTTGTTTGCATATTGCATTGCAAAAATTAAAAGTGACACTAAATTTTTTATGTAGAGCAACTAAACGGAAATTTAAAGCCACTATTTAAGTTTTTTCAGATTATATTGCATATTGTAGTCGCCATGGTCTAGTGGTTAGTGTGTTGGCTTACTAAGACATGGGCCGTGGGTTCGACTCCAGGCTCTGACATCTTCAAAAAAAAGAAATATGAAAAAAATATTTCTTTCGTCGACTACCTCTCAGCAGTCTTCTGGTAAAAGCTCTGGGAGTAATTAATTGCCATGAACAAGCTTCTCAAGTCTGTCGTTCGGAGTCGACATTAAACTGTAGGTCCCGGTACTCATGGATAAAAATTGACACACACAGCATGAGTGCTGCGAGAAGCTAGGCCGTAATCCTGACACAGGGTTGTAAAGGCCAGTTATGTATGTATTGCATAGTAAACTACCAAAAATTAAATTAAGTATTATAAAAAATTAAAAAATTAAAAGTGGTCCTAAGTTTTTTAATGCAGAGCAACGAAACGGAAATCTAAAGTCAATATTTCGGTTTTTTCGGGTTATATTGCACAGTGAAATATGTCTCCAAAAATAAAATTATTATAAAGAACTTTGTCTCTTGAAACTGTAACGTGTGTTTGTATGTAAAGTACAATCTTTTGTTTCCTAAAAAAATTTAATAAATTTTTTTTATAAGCTTATCAATTTTACGGTATCAATACATTTTTTCATTAGTAAATTTCATTTAAACGATAATACAGTTTAAACATACGTTTTATAAGACGTGTTTAATAATCATTTGCTTAGACTGTATTTAAACGCATAGTATCGCATATCAACGCATGTTGACGCATATGCGCTAAATTAAGACAATCTGGTAAAAAGCACGTTGACCGATAGTTAACGGCTCATAACTGTATTTTAATTGCCTTTTACATCTATCTACAAGTTTCTAAAAGTCTTTTCGTGACAAGCTTCTGAAGTATACAGACGTGCTCTGGTAATACACTCCATTTTGTTCGGACATAATTTGGCATAACCCCAAATTCTAATTTTATAAAGGCGAAAAGAACTAATATCAGTTTTGGATGAAAGGAATTTAAAATTGACAGTAGCAGGAAGTGGTTATCTAAAATTTATTTTACCTATATATCACGAATTATTTACTATAATAAAATAATTAAAATTTATTGAAAAGCACTAAATTGGCGATAATTAAAATAGTTGTGTTACTTATTAAGCCACTACTGTGTTCTTTTAACATACAAAGTATACATATTTGCTCTCATAATAAAACAAAAAGCTAAAACAAGACAAGACCACGTTTTAGTGAGATAAAAAGCAAGAAGAGGAACATAAAATAGAAAAATACCATAAAATCATTCATTTGCTTTTAAATTAATAATCATAAGGTAAAAAATTACCAAACGGAAAATTTTAAACTAAAAAGTAAAAATTTCTACTGTCAACCACCCTTCCATCGCTGCAATCAAATTATCCCTTGTTTCAAACTGAAAGTTCTTGGCAAGACAGTGACCGGCATCATCCCGATACAAAAATAGGTGCCAATGAACAGTATACGCCAAAAGAAGAAGATTCCCAACATCTCTTAAAGAAGAAATTGAAAGTAATTAACATCAACATTCCGGCAATACAACCATCAATATTGGAATATACACATGTGGGAATTGAATATTCAGATGAGTCCCTTCAAGCATACTAGAAGCCATCACAAAAAGCAAAATTTAGAAGTTATAACAAACTGTTAATTGGTAACTTTGGTTTTAATATTGTAGAAGCCTTGTTAAGTTAAAGAAAAGGAATATATACACGTTTTGTTTCATTTTGCAATTTTGTTCTTGATATAAAATTTTAAGTACTCGTAATTTAAAATCTACAATATTAATACCAATATTGAATTTATTTTTATATAAAACCAAAAAAAAAAATATTTTATTAAACTACATATACATATATTTTTATAGTGTAAAAATAAGAAAATTAGTTAACCCTGCTGTTAGGTTAGGACCATTTGGTCCATTTTTTTTATTGTTTTCTTTGTAATTTTTGAACGGTGATATATAGTGACTTAATTTTTTAGCTCATGTGGTCTTTTTACAAAACCATGTTATATACAAAAATTCAAGGTTCTGACTTATACCAGGACTGAGAAAAATAAAAAATTACGAATCTTAGGTTAAGGGACCATTTGGTCCATAATGTATTTCCTTTGATTTTTTTTACATTTCTTTAAAAAAAATTGGTGTTTATTAGTTGGTTTTATAGTAATTGTGATTGCATGATAAGCAGCATTTTTTTCTATAAGTTTTGCAATTAAACTTACTGCAAATGGAGCATTTTATATCACATTTAGACTTGCAGCAACTACAAATTTCTCTATTTCGGTCCTCTGAATTAGAAATATTATTTGAAGAAGCCACTGGAACTATGCATTGTTTTCGTATTTCAGTAAATAACTGTGCTGAGAACTCTTTTTGAGGTAATCTAGTCCGTTTCATCATATACGCGTTCGTCAGAGAGAGTGCTAGTTGCGGCAATAGCTCTTGTCTCCTGCAATTCCGATTAGCTGGAACCCAGGATTTCGATTTCGTCTATTTCAGAAAATATTATGTATGCATTCAATGCGAATATATCATTTATGTTTGCAAATAAAATGTTTGGCCATCGAGTTGTTTTGCGTTTATAGAATGGTACAAAGGGAATTTTTTGAAAGTTAGCAATTTCGGAGGAAGTTTCCTTTCCCGAAGTTTTTTTGCCAACTCTAAAGTAGAAAAAATAATTTTTGCCTGTTATATTTTGTCCTTTCAAGCCTTCTGTTAAGTTCAATATAACGTGTTGTCCTTGGTTCTTTTCAGGCTGTGCATTTCTAGGCTTACCAAGTTATAGTTTTAACCTGACTTGGAGTCCACCGAGATCCAAAATTTCAAACCATATTTTGGTGGTTTTGATGGCACAAACTGTAGAAAAGTACATCGTCCCCTTAATGCAACAAGTTGCTCATTAATGGTGACATTTTCGTAACAATTATAAAACTTTGGAAGAAGTTGTTCCTAACGGTTCCACAGTTCACGAATGAGAACTAATTTATCGCAACTACGCATTTGTCGTCGACTCAAAACATCATCGAAACGGATGGTAATCATATGAAATTTTTCTTCAGACATAATTGCTTCGGAAATGGGGCGACATTTATATTTTTTCTACTTTCAATCGTAGATTTTATATTAGCCAAAACTATTTTGCTCAAATAAAAAAAAAAATACATACCGACGTACGCCTGCAAGAATGAGCAAAGCAATATATGCGCGCAATGCGTTTTCATCAGTATCTTTCCACTTGCCACCAAACTTGACCCTGATGTACTTATTAGTATTTTCTATGATAATTCCTTCTATTGGAGGCCGAAAAAACGAAATAAAAGCTGACAGAATTGCATCTGGCTGCGTTGAGATATTCTCAGCCGTAGCTCCAATAGGCTGAGGTAATAGAGTGGCACTCCAAAGCATTTTGTTTTTAGCAATAAAAAACGGATCAACAGAGCTAACTGCGACTTCCCGTTCAGTATCTGTTTGAGAAGAACTTGTTTCGCTATTTTCTGAAATATAATCAAATTCCGAATCTGAAATATCGGAGTCACTTTCTACATTTAGTAGTTTTTCCTCAATAAATTTTTACATAAAATGTGTTGAGTAGAGATTTGCGGTGGTCACGTGATTTGAGTGATTCACGTGAATAACGCGTAAGAGTGAGTTATTTTAATTTTACTGACGTGAGTAGTGCGTGAGTAAAGAAAAATTCGAGTGAGTGATTCGTGAAAGATTATAAAATTTCTTGCATCAGCGTGAGCCAAAATTCACTCACTCTCCCATCTCTAGCATTGAGTAAAGCTTAACTTAAATATTTAGAGCGAAGGGATCCAAAATAGATACAAATATAAACTTAAATGGTTATTTTGTATGAATATTGAAGTATGGACCAAATGGTCCATTAACCTAAGATTCGTAAGTTTTTTCTAACCTAACAGCAGGGTTAAGATATTAAAGTAAGTGAACACCCTACCAGCAAAACGAGATACATTTTGATTTAAATAATTAATTCTTCCAACACCACTGCAGCAGAATGACGAGGCCTCATCACTCCGCCGCTACAGAATTCCAATGATTTGGTGAGTCAAATATTTTAAAAATTGTTTTTGTTATAGTATATACATATATACCATTTATTTAGTTTTGCTAAAGGGAAAATATTCCAATATATCAAATGTAAAAAAAACATAAAAAAAAGTGTGAATAAAAGCTAAAAGAAGACTATAAGCTCAATTTCTTTATTGTTTAATACTGTTGGCTGATTTATTTGTAACAGACCTACATATTAATAATTTTAATTATATTACATACTTGTCAAGGGATACCTGTTTCTTTACTTTGATTCCTTTTTGTTTTAATTTTGTTTTTTTTTTACGAACCTTACATTAATTAACTGCCTCTTATTATTCGCTCAGTAAGAGCAGATAAATAAAGAGATTAAGAGAAAGTAAGAGAAACTACTCATCGAATAATACGATATTAACTAAGATTTGAGTAATTATCAATAATAAAAGAAAGAAGAAATTATTTCAAATTTGGTCAGATGAGCTAATGGAAACAAAATAAGAGAATTTGAGAATTTTATTTGTGAAACAACATAATGAAGTAATTTGTTAAATTTTGTCTCCATGAATATATCTTTTATTTTGGTTTGTTTTATTAATAGTGTTCTATTGGTCTTATCTACACTCTATAGTCAGTCATATACCATCTTTAAGAGAATTAATTTTTATTTGTCACAGCTGAATTTATAATTGTTACTTTAAGAAGTAAATTTTCTCTGATTCTTTCTTTTTGATAAATTATAAATTTTTTTTTTGAAATTAAGGCTTTAATTATGCTAATAGTATATCAATATAAGTTATAATTTAGTGAATAATAATGTTAACCTTTTATGAATTAATTAAAGTAGTGTGTTAATGAAAATTAATATGGCTTGCTAAATTGTTTAACGGATGTGATCGGATAGAATGAATCGTTCGGTCAAGGGGATCTTATAAAATTTATATTATCGCCATAAGGTCCATGGTAGGGAGGGTTATGAGGCGCAGTTCCTAAACCATCTGGGAACTTAAAAATAGTGATATGGTATGGTTAGATGGATTCCGTATAAATATAGTCACAGTGGATCTAGATAAAAATGGGGTATTTACAACACCTAAGTATAGTTTAGATAGATCTACACTACCGGTTCATATTGTTTAATTATTTTTTGTAAAGGGAGTCTATAATAATTTATTTATGATTGGACACATCCAATGGCCCCGAGAACAGTCGACAAGAACCACCCCACCCGGCTGCTAGCTAGCGTAGTCAATGGCTCCCTAACCAGTCGTCTTGTCTCACAATTTTACCCAGGCCTTTACAGCGTTTATCATAAGAATTTAATCTTCTGGTAAAACGTTAACGTCTTTTGTTTGTTCGTTACAAAACTCTAATTAGAGTAGTTCTTTAAATGCTACACACAATTTGACCTCAAAATAATATTCCCAAAAACACAACAAATTTCCTCCTTTAAAAATAAAAATAAAGGGAAACGACGCCAAAAAAATAAACAAAAACGGGTCCTATAAATTTAAAGATAACAATTCGTTGCAGCCGTTTTTCAAGGTGGCAAAACTAAAGGCATTTATGAGAAATTCCGATCAACAGTTTATGGCACAGCAAAATTCTTTGTCATGGTCTTTGTGAATCCAATATGTGATTTCCGAAGAAATTCAAGTAAGTAATTTATGATTGTCACGAACATATGTACAGGTCACAAAGAATTCTGATGAATCTACCGTAAATGTAGTCGAAATCATGTTCAGTTCGTCATTTGATTGAGAAATTATTGAAAAACAAAGCACTGTACTCTCTTACATTTAATATTAATTAAAATGTATTTTAAACAAACGTTTGGTTTCAGAAAATATTATTTTACCTTTACTTCGAGTTAAACGAATTGTGAACAATATGTATATCGTCCAACAAATTTTATATTAAAAGCAAAAGAATGCATTCGCAAAATCATTTCACATTTAAAAAGAAAGTATAAAAAATCTAAAGTGCGGAAGAGCCTCTATACCCCGCTTTTGTAAAAAAAAATCGCGAGTTAGTTAAAGGAATAAACGCTCAATCAACAAATGTAAATTCACCTATTAATGACATATGATTGCGAAGTATAGACGTCCAACTATGCCAGCACCCATATTCAGAAATTAAAATTATGTAATATAAAGTAAAAAATTTTAAAATAATACTTATCTTCCCTGGACTATATTTAATAGCCATATTAAATATAAGCAAAACTCAAAGAGAGAAATAAATCATAAAGTATTGAAATATTAAGAAATTTCTAATATTTAATTTTTTCTTCAATTTCTGAAAGTAACAGAAAAATATTTTTTGTTTTAATTTTTATAAGGTTTTTCTTATCTTCTTGTACATTTTATTAGATTTTAAATTTATGTTTTATGTAAGAATTTGATGATGATATATGCGTAAATATTTTAATTACAGGTGACAGAAATTAGTAAATAATGCAGTATATTTATTAAAAAAAAGTTACACCACTACTTAAAGAAATAAATATTTATGTATATTGATCTAGTACTCATTTTAATTAGCTTAACTAAATTGATGTAACCATGCTGGTATTATAGGTATAATGTGTTATAAGTTCTTTTTGTAGTTCTATTATTTAAAATTATTTGTATATCTGATATTATTTTATAGCCAGATTTCTTTTAGATATTCAATAAATAATTTTATCTTATTCATCTAACTCACTCAATGCATTTTATAGTTATTAAATAAAAAATATGTGTATATACAATATCAAATTAATTTATATAATATGTTTTGTAATATCAGACAAACATATGAAAAAGCAAAAATTTAATTTTAAATACAATTTTTGGATATTAAATTTAAGCTTCAACAACTGCACAAATTTTTTAAATTAATTTATTTAATATTAATATTATTCAGATATTAAAATAACTTATTCCCTATTTTTTTATATATCTTTGTCTTTAAAATACAATATTTTAAATTTATTTAAGGCCATAACATAGTGTCAATTTATCATGAATAAATTTTATTTAATCTTTGAGGAATAATGACTTAAATGTACATTGTCAAAAATTTGTATTTTGTTTGAAATGAAAACCCATATATTTTCTAAAATTAATTATTATTTTGTATCGTTTAACTGAAAACAAAAATCTACATAAAGACACACTTACAACTATATAATTAAAAATAACAATTTATTTACATACATATGTATGTGCATTATATATTATATTTTAATAGGTTTTAGAATGAGAATTAACATTTGTTCTATTAGTAGTTAAATAATTTAAAAGTTTATTCTGATATAGGGAATATAGCAAATTAAGCACCACCATAAATAAAAGTTCGAATAATTTGGCATAATTTCTGAATTTATTTAATTTTTCACCGTAGAGTTATTTTTTATGTTATTTTTTAAAATTATAATTTGAAAAAAACCGCAAACTAACTTTTATATTTTTCGCCTTTAGTAGGATTTAAACATGGGCCATTGGAGTTTTTGTGCGAGCGTTCTAACCACTATACCACGCATATTTTTACATAAAAATGAATGTATGTTTGATGGTTTACTTGTTTGTTTGAAGTCTATTGACAGCTGAACTTGAAATTTTGACAGTAGCACTCTGTATGTATGAAAGGAACAACAGAGAAACCTGTTTTTATGAAATAGAAACCGCTTAAAAAAATTTCACATCGAAAATAATCCAATACTTTTTATTGCATTAAATTTAGTGGATATTTGTATACATTTTCGGCTGTATTTATAATGAAAAGTTTGCAACTCGTCAACATATATCACAAAAAATTGGCAAGTTCCGATTATATTAAAAAATTTTATACCTTCTATTTGATACGTGGAGAATCCTAAAAATTAAAAAACTTGTAGGTTTGAGAAATCACAAAAAAATAAAAAAAACAAATAAAAGATGAAACAAATTTTCAAAACAATTCACAAAAAAATAAAAAAAACAAATAAAAGATGAAACAAATTTTCAAAATGTTATTATGCTGACTTAAGTATAATGTCTAAAATAAAAAAGAATATTAAAACTCTGTAAACAGCGAGGCTTTTTAGCTTTTTTAAATTTAAGTTTTATTGATGCTGCAGTGTTTACGAAGTACAATAAAGTTACTCCCGCCTTTTGCATTAGGAGCTGCTTTTGTAATGGAGATATGTCTGTATGTCTTTTGTGGCAAAAAGTTTATAAACAATCCTGATTCGACGGCATTATAAAGCTGGTCATTGACTTAACCAAGCTCTTTATTTTTAGTTGCGAGCTTCATTTTAAAGTGAGACTCTTAGGAAAGTTTCATTTCTGAAAGCTTTAAACTAAATGTGGTGTATTTTTATATCAATCAACAAACACTCAAAATTAAACCATTTCTTTGTACAAAGACATAAAATTTTCTTGTCAAATTCACTAAAGTATGGAAAATGTTTATTTGAAATACAATGCATGTACTTAGCAAAAGTATAACCATAATAGTATGTATATATCGTTAAATAAATATGTACTTATGTACATATAGCGGCTTCTTTATAAACATGTCTGTAAATATCCCATTCTGGAAAATATTTAATGTCTTATTTACACAGAAATACACAAACTTCTGGCAACCAGAATTGCAAAACAAAAATATTTGGTATTTGCAATATAAAAGGTTTGTCTATTGTTTGTTTCAGTTTTATATTCATAAACTTTTATTGTCTAAACGCATACAAAACTGGCAAATGGAAACAAAAAATTGTTTAAAATTATTAACACTTTTACGTTAAAACAGTTGTCTAGACAATTAAATAAAAGTGTTCTTTTGAAAATATCCTTGGCAAACAAAATTTAAAGCAACATTTGTTTCTTTAATGGTTTAATATTACCTAAAAGTATATTTTTTACATGGCATTAGATTTTTAAAAATATATATTTTTTTAATTCAATTGTATCACGCCCATACTCTACTATAAGCGAAAATATCCTTAAAATTAACACAGGTGATAGAGATAATAAAATAGGAACAACCTGTTTTATTTAACTCTTTGTGTTTATTACTAAAATTTTTATTGATTTTTTGAGGAACTCACCCTATTACCACAGTATTATTGCGCCAGTTTATTTTATTTCATAATGATGAAAATACTGCTTGATGAAAAATACTGAAAAGATATGAATATACGCTTAAAATACATATTTTGACAAACACTTTCACGTTGAAACTTCCATGCAAGTTTATGCCCAAACACAACTTTTGGTCCATGGAACTTATAAATTGTATTGAGACTACATACACTCATAATTGGCCATTACAATCCTGTTTCGCAGCACCCATATTGTATGTGTCAATTTTTATCCATGAATAACGGGACCTACAGTTTAACGTCGACTTTGAACGACAGACTTGAGAAGCTTGTTCATGGCAATTAGTTACTTTTCAGAGCTTTTGCCAGAAGACTGCTACGAGGTAGCCGCCGAAAGAAATATTTTTTCATATTTTTTTTGTCCAGACGTCAGAGCTGTGATTTGAACCCGCAGCTATCGTCTTAGTAAGTCATCACAATTACCACTAGACCACTGGGGCTGCAGAAGTTCACTTTTCTTCTGTTCATATCATATTGATATTGCAAATAGTAAGTACTTTACCAAGCTATTGCTTTTTTAATATTTTATCTTCAACCACGAGCATTTATCATCCATCTTTACTAAAAACTTTAATATGATCTTTTTAACAATTATAAACCTACTGGTGTAAAACTATGCACATGACTTTCTAATAAATAATATTCTGTTTTTAATTTTTTTGTTTTTATTGTTCAAGGAAACATAAAATATGTTTCCAATTGGCTTGATTTATGACGGTGTTCTTAAAACTAAACAACAAAAATAATAAAAAATTTAAAATAAAAATGAAAAAATAAAAAAAAATAACCTCAAATCTCTGCTAACAAAACAAAGAAACAAAATACCATTTTATTAGTTCTAGCAATGTCTGAAATATTTTGAAATTGGAAATAAATATATGACTAACTATGAATAGGCATGCATAGACATACACTTATGTATATATAATATATCACAAATCATAACAATACATACACGGAAATAAACACACATTCATATAAAATAAATAATTTTTATTTTAATTTTCTAGCAAATTTCAATTTCCTTTTATTTATTGTGATATTAAACAATAGCTCATCACATTTCAATTGTTTTTGTTTGATTTTATTGTTTAAGGTTTTATTCTCCTTATTGGACAGCTTCACCAAAAGGATTATATTTGAAATGAGCATTTAGAAAGACAAAAATATATGTATATTCGAAATTATTTTAGTGTCACAAAACGAATATGCAAAATATTTTGTCTACAGATATGCATTATATATACTGAATAGATTTATTGCCACCACTGCTCTGTTGGTTTTTATTTTTTGCATCCTTATGTTCAAACAAAGTGTCGCACAAATAAACATTCAGGTGAGAATGGACGTCTGTTAAAACAAACTTGAAATCATAGGCATTGAAAAAAAAAATAAAATTATTAACAGATGGAGACTTTTGCAGAAATCTTATAAAAACAGCGAAAAAACAACTATAATTACACTAAAAGGGAAGAATAAAAACTAGAGTTGAAACAATACCACCAAGTTTTTTTTTATGCTGTAAAAGGCGGTAGAACAGCAGTGAATTCCTTATACAAATTGCAAATCCATGTTTAATTCAGTTTTATTACATGAGACTGATACACAAAAATATTAATGAAATAAAAACTAAAATTTGGAATTTAATAAAATGACAAAACAGACAAAACAGACAAAATATTACATAATAATTTTGGAAGTTGAAAAGCAGCTTACCTGCTGATGTAAGAGAATTAGCTTACTGACTTACCGAGCAACAGGAAACAAAGTTAGCTGCTTATAGTTAGCCCTTTTATGGAAACAGTTTGTAGGCAATATTTTACATAATGCTTACTCTGCATTCTTACGTAGAAAAGGATTGTATAGTAGGGCTGCTTTCAAATGGTAACTCATGCATATATAACTAGCCATTATAAACTATTTTCAAAGTTAGGGCTCAGCTTCTCACAACAAAGATATAGTGTGGGTAAATTTTTATTCATGAGTACCGGGACTTACAACGGTAATTTGCCAAATAAAAATCATGCCTTCCGTAATAAGCTTTGTAGGAAAGAGTTTTGACTTGTTTTACTTACAAAACTGCATTCCAGTGAGTTCCAATGTTTACTGGTTATAAAATGTTGCGTACAACAATATGAAATTTAAACCTTTTTTTTGTCAAAAATAAAATGTTTGCAAAGTTATTCTTTTCTATATTAAAAAAATAAAAACAAAATATATTTTAAAACAGAGTGGGCAAACAAACAAAACATTTCGCAAAAGTTACAACGACGTCATACACTTTATAAAATTTTTTAATGGTATTGTACATGAGCAAAACCAAAACAAATACTTTCTAAATGAGGAAGAGCGAAAATGAAACAATTAGCTTTTGGCTCTTGTGCTTGCTTTTTTCTTTTTTCGCTTCTTCTTTTCTTTTTCTCTTCTTCTTTCCTTTTTCTTCTCATTCATTTTTTTTTTGTACCTACGCACATAGTGTATTTGTAGTACTCAAAAAAAAAACAATATACAAAATAAAATGGGACAATCGTTCCCACTGTTTCTGTTTTATTTTTGTTTTACTCAATGTAAAGAATACAACAAAATGGGATCAAACGTTCAGTTTTGTTTATTTTCCTACTCTGTTTTAAAACTTTTGAACAGAACTGATTAACTGCTACTTTTTTAGTTGTTTTTCTTGCAGTTTCTAAATTAGTTGTCAAACGATAACGATAGAATGCAGTGATTTTTGGGACAGTTTCTAGTAAAAGTTTTCATATTAAAAACTTATAGTTTTTACAAACTAAAAAAATTGAAAATAATGCCAAAAGCAAAAACTTTAATAAAGTACTTATGTAGTGAAATGGTAGGGAACTCATCTAATAACTTTTAAAAAATTAAAGCACATCATAGTCATTAAACCATATTAGTTCTCAAGTACAATAAATTATCTTAAGAATTTAATAAAATTCAGGGGTAGATATTTGCAAACTTAAAAAAATGCTTTTTTTAGGTGAATACTGCGAAATAAACTCAGAGTTATTCATTGGTGCATATTTCTTCGAAAGTGATTGATTCAAAACAAGTGCTGTTGTTATTTTTGAATAAAACACGAATTATTTAGGAAATTATTGTTATTACTTTTTATTACAATAATTGGTATGGTTCAGTTATGTATGGAACAAACTTCGGCGGCACACCTCCATCCGATGGTCTAAATTTTCGATGACGCTGAGGCATAATTGAGGTTATATGCCCTTAATGTGCCGAATTGTGTCATCCTTTAGCTCTTGAATTGCTGCTGGCTTATCGACGTTTTCTTTTAAATAACCTCAAAGAAAGAAGTCCAACGGTTTCAAATCACTTAATATCGGCTGTTAATTGGCATCGTCACCACATGAGATAACTTGGCCAATGAATTTGTAAAGCAAAAGAATCATTGTTTCGTTAGCTGTGTAGCAAGAGGCACTGTCCTGTTAAAACAACATATCGTCCACATCATGCATCAACGACGTGCGTGAGAGGTGCAGTTGTTGGGCACAACGACGGGTTGAGGTGGACATTATGGTAAACAGCAGCAATATTTTCTGGAGTACGAGCTGTACGAACATGCACTGGTGTTCTCACATTCCCTAAATAATTGTATAAAACATTTCATTGAAGTAGAGAATAAGGCAATTATTATTTTTTATATGTCCTATAATATACATATTACGAGCATCACTTTAAATTTCATTTTACTTAATTAAATAACCAGACAATATAATTTAAATTTAATGTTATTTCGAGGCTTTAATTTTGGTTTTAATTTTTCTTTTGAAAATATATATAAAAACGGTAATTATTAGCAATGAAAATCGTTAATGTTAATGAAAAGATGATTAAGAATGTTGCCGTAGCTGCTTAATGATAAAGAGACAAAGAACAATAAATAAAAAGGAATAAAAGAGATAACAGAGAAAAAGAAAGCATTAAAGAATTAAAAACCTGCATAATAAATTATGACTGTTACTACTCGTATTACGGTTGCCTTTGTTGGGTTTTTGATCGCAATAGCATAAATTAAAACCTCTTTGAGTGTCCAAATATTTGCAACAATGAAAATGTAATGAACATTTGTAAATTGAACTGACTACTGAGTGCAAAGTACCCTCACTGGGATGCTTGCACATACAAACATATACACATTGTGTGAGTTCATAAATACACAAAAACTTACACGCACACATTTGCAAACAAATGCAATGAAACAAGAGGAAATGTATACTTTTTACTCGTATTCTTACTTGAAGTCCATTGTAGAGAAAGATAGCAATAAAGGAAATAGTATTTAACATGCAATTGCTTGGTTCCATGTCGAAATTAAAACAGAGAAGTTTGCAGTCAAGTAGGTTCGACAGACTATGAAGAATGATGCTCATGTGAAACATACACACACAATCGTATGTGTGTAATAAAAAGGCTCATAAAAGAATTAATATTAGAAATAATCTCAAATTATTTCCGCTCCTCGTTGCTAACTGTATGCATTAAAATAAGTGGAAATGTGTGTAAATTTTAAAAAAGTTTAAGATTTTTGTTAAATTAGGAATATCGATTTAAAATAGGTCATTAGTTTTGCTTGGAACTAATCACATAAATATTAAGGCCATAAAACAGAATAATATTTTATGATCTATTCTAATCTATTTTATTAAAGAAATATTGATAATATGTATTATATTGAGACAGGGTAACACTAAATCATGACATATCCAGTCTGTTCCACCAGAAACGAATGATCTGGAGTACAGCGCCTACTTCTGATAAGATAACAGCTAACATGCTTAATGAAGACGCTCACTATCAACATGCACCACATATGGGAAAATTGCTGTTGATCATTTCAAAGGTGAAGGTATAACACTGGCCTATGAGTGATAAAATTTACAGCAATTTGTCCCATTGACATAAGGCGTTTATTATCTATGTACATATCCATCTATACTTTCAAAAATTACAATACAATGCACTGCATAAGTAAGGGTTTTACCGCTGAATATTGGTCTTATTAAAACAAAAAACAAAATAAATGCAATAAGTCGACCATAAAAATTTTATGTTATGCATTTAAACATTCAGACGGTGGTTACGAATGCAGCAGTAATTTTCGATACGGTGTCGTAGAACACTAATTGATCCTCGTCCTACGCTATCATGTCCACTCCAGCAGAATTAATCTTAATTGAAATTTTATTTTTTAACCTTTATCTGCTCTTTGCGTCGAAAACGACGCATACCCAATACAATTTTTGAATTATTATTAAAATGGCTAGCTAAAAGTTTGTGAAATTTCCTGACTTTGTAGAACACATAAATTTGCACATTTAGACTTAGTTTCGTGTTATAAATTTTATTTTTTTGTATTGTATCTAAAAAGTTACGTTGCCTACCCTCATGCGTCGTTTTTGATACATATGAGAAAACGTATATTTTTTGGAGGGCAACTTTGTTTTTTACTAATCATTGTGCTTTTTGCAGGTGATAAAGTAATTTTTGACTAATTTACAAACAAAATATATCAAATAATTAAAAAAAAAAGTAAATAAAATAAGTATTTGTCAAGAGATGAAATAGGAGTTCTTCTAAATAAAAGTGTAGCTGAAAATAACTACTGTTTTTCTGATGTCAGAAAGCCTGTAATTAGTAGTGGTGTAGTCAGTCAATCTTCCGCTCGTTGTAACACGAATTGCGTCTTGAAAGGGTATTTCTAAGATATACAAATGCATATGCCAAAGCTAAGTATGACGACGATTTCTTGCGAATTGATTCCAGCTTTTTGAGAGCTTCTATGGGTGTTTTGATTTTAGCTGGCGTGTATAAGTATAGGTAAAAAAATTACTCGTTATACATGAATGTTGTGTATATATGTGTGGCATAGTGGTTAGAGTGCTCGCACAAAAACTCAAAGGACCCAGGTTCAAATCTCAGAAGAGGTGAAAAATGAAAAACTTAGTTTGCGGTTTTTTCAAAATTATAATTTAAAAATAAGAGGTCCCCCCTCCAGGAAGACCATCTACAAAGAAACCGTTCCCCGACATTCCACTCTATTCCACCTTAACCAATGTCAACAACAAAACGAATGATCAGAAGAAAAGCGTCACCTATTGGGAAGTAGCAGATAACAGCTAAACCTACTTAGCAAAGACACTCACCACACAATCATCATGCAACGATGAGGCAATTGCTGTTGATCATTCAAGGGTGAAGGTATAACACTGGGCTTTGAATGATCAAATCACAGCAATTTGTCTCATTCCTAAGGCCCTTAATAATAATGTAATAATTAATAATAATAATAATATATGTACTGTCCTTTCCAAAAATTCCAATACAATGCAGAGCATTTAGTAGGGGTTTACCCCTGAGTGTTGGTCTCAAATAAAAAAACAAAAAAAAAAAAATAAAGCATTGATTTATTCGATGCAGAGTATAGTTGTATAATATTAAGGGCAATTATGTCGAAAAACACTTTTGAATATGCAAATGAATACCATTAGATTTTACCTTTGACAAGTCAACATTTGCATTCACGGGCAATGCATGTATTGATAGAAAAAAAGTGTACAATTTTACAATGTACAATGCAGAACTCTAGAAAAGTTGAACCCGGAGATTAAAAGGCTGCCAACAAATATGAGTTATTATGACAAGGTCACAGCCTTCTTCATAGAGACGTTCCCAATAAATTTTTCTACGAGTATTCATCAAATTTTATTTAGTTTTTTTACTTCAATATAGACTGTGTCGATATGGTCGATAAGATGCTTTCTTGCTACAGTTGCATAGCTGCATTAAATGCATTAATTTTTTTATTTTTTTAAATTAACCCTAATTGCCAAACAACGCATAAAGTTGCAATAAGAAGAAATTTTCGACGGGAACTGTGGTTATCCTTTGTATGCCAAATAGAACAGGAAAGCTACGATCAAGGTCATTTGTAAACTTTATTGGTATGCCATTTTCATCATATGCATCGAAGAAATCAAAAAGCGGTCCTCCACAAATTAAAGGAAGACTAACGTGTTCGATATGTTTTAAAAGGAAGGAATTCAACTTCAAAAAATAACATGCCTACTACTATTTGTTGCTTTTGTGCAAAAAGTGCATGTAAAAACATATATTTATAACAGGTACCGTAACTGTTATGACTATTATCGAAAAAGTCAAGAAAAAAAGTTATTTTTTAACCTTAATTTTTTAAGGCAGAAATAAAAGTTATTTCTTAACTTTTATGCTTTAAGGCAAAAAGTAAAAGTTATTTTTGTTTTTTATTATTTTACTCAAAAAATTAATGTTATTTTTTAACTTTTAATACTTTAAGGCAAAAATAAAAGTCTTGAATTAAGTATTGCACAACAATACGCTAGTTTTATCGCAAAATTTAATACATGACTTTTATTTTTGCATTAAAATATTAAAAGTTAAAAAATAACTTTTATTTTTTGAGTAAAATAATAAAACTCAAAAATAACTTTTAATTTTGCCTTAAAAAATAAAAGTCAAAATTAAAAGTTATTTTTCGACTTTTATCAAAAAAGGCACAAATTTAAAAATCATACAAAAATTTGCATGAACTTACATCACCTATGCATCATAATGATACCAACCAAAATTTTTTACGAGCATTTTTTATATGTGCTATTTTGATGTAAAATTTTAAAAATAACTGTTATTTTCTGTCCCTGATTTATAACCAAAACGTATGTGTTAAATGCATTGATAATAATTCACTCTAATTTATAATAAAACTAAAAGCAATGTTTTAATATTAAGCAAATATAAATACTAGCAATTTTTAGTTTTCTCATCATATGCGTATCTCGTTTTTCTACTAAAAACCATAAGAAATATATTGTGCGTCGAAAACGACGCCAGTGTATACAATGTAATTTATTTTGAGGAGCAGATAAAGGTTAAATAATATTTTTTTTAATTTCTTTAGTTTATAATTATTTTATATCTTGAAAGCAGGCTACAAAAAAGGGTCAATTAAAATAGGAATTTTATAAAAAAAAAATTTTAATTTTAAATAGTTTGTTTCAGCGATGATTAAAAATATTCATTTCATACTGCCGCTGATGAACCACATGCTCATTCTCTAAGTAGCAGTAAAAATTCAATTCAATAGTGCTGCTTTACTGTACGACGTGAATCTTTATTATCTCAAAAGTAAATGCTATTTTTACATGCAAACTTTATGTGCATATGTGCATACAAATGTGTTAAAGTATAGCTATGTAACCTAAACATTCTTAAGAGATTAAAGGTCATCAGCAGAACAATTAACAGAATACTTGCCTTCATTTTATATTTATGTATGTGTTTATAAAGTAATCATGTGTTTATAATTGAAAAGTGCAAATGTATGCCAGATATTGTGTATTCATGTACAAATACTTTATAAAGTGTTAAGAACAAAAACAACTACAAAAAATAATAACAAAAGAAAACAATTATGGCAGCGTTGGCGAAAGGCCTGAGATACATATTAAATAAAAACACAATTTTGTCTGCTTTCTATGGTATTATAAAACAAATAAAATGGATACATAAGCATATCGTCGTCCCGAAGTTATCTGGACGTATATCACAAAATCAAAAAAAATGAGTTACGACCATTTTTGAATCTTAAATTATTAGATCTTTCGATGTGTTCAATCACCAGGACTTTATCTCTTAAATTTTCTGAGATATGTAATAGCCATTTTGCCGTATATCCACGATTGGTAAAAAAATTTTATGTTATAATGACGTACGCGCCACTTTCGTGGATATACGGCAAAAAATGTATGGAATTTTTCAAATAAAAAAATTTTGCGTTATCTTGACGTACGTACATAAATGAATATATTTAAAAGATTTTTCATAAGAAAAAAAGATAAAACGTAATAAGAAATCATAAAGAATAGATTTCTTTAAGTTCACTTTATTGCTGTTACATTAAAATCAAAGGAATAAATTAATAAAAAACTAATTTTCATTTTTTAGAGGTACATATGTATATAAAATAAATTTTAAATCAAAATTTATTTCATAAAACTTTTATGAATCAAAAGTATGTTTTTTAAGTACATTATAGATAATTCTAGAATCAGTATCTTAATAATATCTTAATATGTTATAACTTATGTAAATAGTTTTGAATAAAACTGAACATCATTGTATAGAAGATATGGGAAAAAGCTTTTAATATCATTTCTTTTATATTCAGAAATATTTATTTTTGGACATATACTGAGTTCCTTTTCAAACATTTCTTCTGATTTTGAAAAAACTCCTTTTCTCGCTTGTTTTTTTAAATTTGATGACTGAAATTCATCTTTACTTACTTACTTACAGATGCTTTATAGGATAAACAACAAATAAAGGCGCAAAATATACAAACATCTATTAACAATCTTCACATTCCAATACAATGCACTGCATGAGTAGGGGTTTGCCCCTGGGTATTGGTCTTAATAAAAAAAAAAAAAAAATAAATTAAATATATTATACTTAATTGCTTTAATTTTAGTAAATGGAACGTTCTGAAAATTTAGTTAATGCGCAATAACTGAATAAATTTTGAAATCTGTAGGTAACATTTCAATAATATTCAATTTAAACTTTTTGGAATGGTAATTTTTTAATTTTATTATTAAATCTAAAGGACTGTGAATTTTTTTTAACTTTAGAAATCGATCTATTGCATTGTGGACAGAGTCAATTTCTTGAATTTGGGAATGTTCCGGCTCTGAAAATTTTTGAGTAATTGTTTTTAGATTATTATTTTTATATAAAATGCCAAAACTAGCAGACAAAAATATTTTATTTTTATTTTTTGGCACACAAGAGTCGCTCCAAAGAATGATATTCTCAATATGATTAAAATCCTTCAATATATTTTCCAAAATTTTTATTATAGAACTATCGATATCATTACCAGAGCGACCATTCTGTGCTTCGTTCCAAATGGCGCAGTAAGTAACATCTTTTTCGTTTGGATTCTGAGTACATACTCGTACTGTTGCTGTTATATTAAACACTGAAAGCTTTCTTTTATAATAAAAGATGGATGAAATTCCTTTAGGCAGATTAAAAGTGCTTTGTTAATCGTAATTTATTTATTTAGTACTGTAGTAATAAATACTAAATGTAAGAATTTTGCTTACTTAAGTATGTCTCATATACGTCAAGATAATATCAGACAAAAAACAATCCAAAATTTCTATCGGTGTTATTTGGACGTATGTGCCAAAAATAAAGAAAATGTTCCCAAAAAGTGGCTTATACGGCAAAATGTTATTCTTTGTTTGGAGCTAAAAATGTTTAAAACTTAAAAAATTTTCTCCATGACTTAAGAATTTTTTGTACTATTCGATAAAGAATTATTAGCACTACATCTGATAAAAATTTTGAGTCACCTTTTTCGACTAAATTTTTTTCTATAAACTGATAAAACTTTAAATTCAATTTCCCAAAAAAATATTTTTTGGAGTTACGTCAAGATAACTTCGGGACGACGATATGTACTTACACAATAAAAAGAAATTCTAATAAAAAAAAACACTTTAACAACAATAATTACAAAAGAGACAATTGTTTGTTATGAAAACGTACAAGCACTTCAAGGTAACACACATGCATACATACAAACCACTGCATATGTATATGCATTTTTGATTTCTTGTCTTTTCTCCTTTAGAAACAAACAACAAGTTAAGATTTTACGTGTACATAGTTTGGCCCCTTTAATACTCATAATAAGGAAAAATTATGTAAAAAAAAATATGAAAACAACAACAACAATAACAACTGATTTATTTAATACAAAACCAAACAAACAAACATTTAATATTTTATTTCCGTTCGCTAAACTCTCAAGTAAAAGTCATAAGTTTTCGTTCAACAACTTGTACAAGAATACAAAAAATATACGAAACCATTTCAAACCATAATAATCTACTTGAAACTCTACGCTCTTTTTCCAAGAGAGACTTTCTTTTTCTAAGCTAAACAAATACTTTTTTTGCAGACACACACACATACAGAATACAGCTGAGAATCTTTTGTTTAAATTACAGCAATTTGCACTCATTTCCCCAAATGGTAGTTTACGATTTTGTTTTCTCTCTCTCTCACACACACACACATTTTCTTCCTCTCTCTTGATTATTTTTAAATAAAAGGCAACCGTTTGTAATGATGTTCTTTTATATTTATTTTCTTTTGAAGCATTTAAGTATAGAATCTTACTATGAATTGCACATATTAACGTATACATAGGAACCTATACAAATACAAATATAAATCTTTGTATTAGCAAAAGTATTATTAAACAAATAGACAAGAAAATATAAACAGACTTCATTTACAATTCTAAATGCAGTTGGAGGCATTCAGTGTTAGTGTCCTTTATTTAAAATTTATAGGGTGTTACTTTAATGAATTACGAACAATTAGAGAACATTTTAAAATAAACAAAATGGCTCAGGTTTTAAAAATTTTATTGAGTGAGGCTTAACGAAAATCTACATATAGTTTAAATATAAAGAAAGTCATTTGATTTCAAGCTGGGCTACTCTACATTGTGTTCTTCTATAAGAATTTTTTATACTCTTATAAAAAAAGGTATATAATATTTGAAATATTTGCTTAACAGTAAATTCACTAATTAAATATACATCGATTTTGGTTGGCTATATAATGAGCCAAAAAAATTAATTTTATAAGTAATTCATAATAAAAGCATGTTTTTGAAACAAAAATTTAAGATTTGACAACAAAAAAAAATTTGATTGTTTGAATTCAGTTTTGCTTTTACTTACGTTTAAAATGCCTTAAAAGACAGTAGATTCTGTGCTAGTTCGATTTATGTAAAATAATTTTTTAAAAGCATTGTCTTACAGAAACTTTCATTAGTCCTAAGCCACTGTCTTAAATCTACCCTTTCATTTTACGAATTACCCATTAGCGTTTGTACCATTAATGGCTTTGGGGGTTTTATGTGACGATATACATTGATTGTTTTTGTAAGAAAAATAAGAAAGAAATAAAATAAAAATTAAAAAAAGATAACAAAACAGAAATAAAATTATAATATGCTGAAGGCCCGTGTTCGAGGCTCAGAAGGAGTGACCTTTCTTTAAATTAATTTTGTTTCGTCTGAAAAGCTTTAAATAGATCAAACTTAAGTTTTATAAAGGACTTTAGATTTTTGAAATTAATTTTTTGATAAACAAAGAAGAAAATAATGTCCATGAAGGAATAGTACAGTAACCAAACTGAACATATTTTCGACTCAAGGTACGGTAGTCTCATTAGAGTTCTTTGTGTCCTGTGCATATTTAAGACCAAACATTAACTATTTTACTCACACTTTTCAAGACATCACATACTGTAATTATTTTTTTCCATATGCACATACACTTGTTTAAGTTAGTCATTTTCTAATTGTTGCTTAATCCAATGAGTAACTAATGAGGTGGAAAAAAAACTTGAAATTGTAAATTCAAAAGGAAGAGTTTTTGTTTTACACAAACGATGAAAAATAATGTCACTGCATCTTATAATGATCAAAAAAATTGTAATAACATAATAGAAAATAATGCTTACCAGTAAGCTATTTTGCAGGGAGAAACTGTGAATAATCACTTACATGTGCGCATCAATAATGAATGATTTTTATATTGAATGAGCCGCTAAAATGCAATAGAAATGCATATTTATTGCAACCAGTATGTAAATAGTGTAAAAAATTAAAAATAATACCTTATCCTGTAGCATATTTGGAAGTTTAATGTATAAAAAACAATATGATGTTTCAATTATTGCTTACAATTTTATTTATTGCTTCAAAATCTTAAAAATTTTTGCTGGGATGTATTAAAATATCTAAAAGGATAATTTCCTTTTTGCTTTTCCATTCCAAATAAAATAAAAAATTTCTCTTTTATTGTACTGTATTTATATTATGTAGTCGCCGTGGTCTAGTGGTTTGTGTGTTGGCTTACTAAGACATGAGCCCTGGGTTCGACACCCAGCTCCGACATCTTAAAAAAAAAAAATATGAAAAAAATATTTCTTTCGGCGACTACCTCTCAGCAGTCTTCTGGCAAAAGCTCTGAGGGTAATTAGTTGCATGAACAAGCTTCTCAAGTCTGTCGTTCGGAGTCGACATTAAACTGTAAGTCCCGGTACTCATGGATAAAAATTTACACACACAACATGAGTGCTGCGAGAAGCTAGGCCGTAATCCTGACACAGGGTTGTAAAGGCCAGTTATGTATGTACATATGTATTTATATTAAGTAACCGAATTTTGATCATTTTTATAATGATTTCTCAATAAAAGCAGAAAATTATGTCCTTGGAGGAAATGTACACCAGCCAAAGTAAACATATTTTCGACTCCAGCGACAAAAGTCTTATAAGAGTATTAGAAATTATATTTTAAAATTATTCCTACTACATACCTTATAATGAGTTAGTAGCCGTGTTGTCATGCATATCGGGTTTTTGCTCTATCATAATCTCCTTGTCTATCCCTCTACATTTTCGTAATTTTTCTCCGTTCCAGTTAATCTGAGTTATAATACATACTTCTTCATTTTTTTTTTATTTGAGTTCAATACTCAGGGGTAAACCCCTACTAAATACTGTGCATTTTTTGAAAAGGACAGTAGATATATATATATATATATATATATAATATATATATATATATAGTTTCTTATATTATTATTAAGCGCCTTAGGAATGAGACAAATTGCTGTGAATTGATCATTCAAAGGCCAGTGTTATACCTTTACCCTTGAATGATCAACAGCAATTGCTTCATCGTTGCATGTGGATTGTGTGGTGAGGGCTTTCACTAAGTAGGTTTAGCTGTTATATGCTACTTTGAAAAATGACTGAAGCTACCAAACTACCATTTTGTTTTTACACTCTAATACTTTCTCATTTTGTTTGGGTTTTTGACATGTTAAAGTATTAGGTATTACAGTACGAAAGTGGTAGATTAATTTTTACATGATAATTAACCCCTTCGTGTTTATTTTTCATTTATTTTTAATTTTCAAAAAAAGGTCTAAAAACACCTCCTTTCTAATTTTTCTTTATATATATAATTAAACATAATAAATTCGAGCAATAAAGTTGTACTCAAAGTTCTGAGTTGCGGTCTACAATTCAAATTGTGAATTGCAACCACTTGATTTTAAATATTTCCACTTCTACCATCAGCCTTTCATTGACAACGTTGTAGTAGTTTATTTTAGACATCACATTATGACCGACTTACCTCATTGAAAACTCTAAACGAACAAACTTAATAAAGAAAAAAAAAAAACGGAACTTTACAAACAAAGTCTGAAGAAATGACAGCAATATCTCCAGGGAAAGTCCAATACACTCTACTGCAATGCTGAGCTAAATTACTACAGTTCTACACTAAAAAAGAAACAAAGAAAATCAAAGAAAACTTTATTTTCTTAAAAAAAAGAACAAAAACTGAACTAAAAATTTTTTTTCTCGTGAAAAACTTGCTCAAATTTAAATGACTTCCAAAGAAAGTTTTAAATACACACTTGAATGAAAATGAAATTGAAATTTTAATTAAGATTTGCCTAAAAATGTTCTGAAACCAAAGCCAGCGTTAAAGCGTTAATGAATATTAAATATAAAAAAGGAAAAAAGATTTCTAAGGAAATTTCATTTAAGGACTTTAATTTAAAAACAAAGAGAGAAACAAAGAATAAAAAGTGTTGCATTTATTGCAGTTTTAGAGATCTATTGAATAAGAAAACTTGGTTTAAAAGAATACAAAGAATAATATAATTATAATTTGTTTCTACATACATATATGTAAATATGTATGTATTATGCATAAAAATATAATCACTAAATAGTTATTAATATTAAAAAGGAGGGTGGGTGATTAGTTGGAAGGGTATTCAATGGTAGGTCGGTTAAATATTTCAATAATTTCAAACTGCAGATAACAAATATTTTAGTTTTTTTATTATTTAATTAAAATTACAATACAAATACAGTAATAATATTATATTCCAAATATTACGAATGGAGTAACTAAGGCTCTGGTGAGAATTAAACAAACAACCCTCTCACTAGAAACCCAAATTCTACCTACGGGACTATTGTGGCCAACAAACTGCCTAATTTGCATCGATTAACCGAATAAACGAATTTTTTTTTGTGATTATGTCTTCAGTATGATTTTTCTTTCAAATAGAACTTTAATATTTAGTATGAATTTAATATAGATGGACACTAATCATGTGTTTAAATATCACAAATGAAAAACAGCAAAAGCTATAAAGTTGCGTAAAGTAACAAGAATATAAAGAGATTCGCTTTTTTCAGTGAAAAATTACATTGGAGATTCTTGTCTAATACGGTAGATAATTGCCTTCTTTCAAATGAGCCAACTATGCTATATCTGATATCAATATGAATTCATTTACAAATTTGAAAAAAAAAATGCTGCGTTAATTAAATTTTAAACTTATAATTATATAAAAACAAACAAATCGGTTGCAAACGATTTAACTTGAGACGTAAGCTCCCGACCAGCGTTTAAAAACGTATAAAATATTTAATAACTTCTGCTTCTCATTTGCTAATGCTTCTTAAAAATCAAGAAGTAGCAGTTAAAGCAACAGCAAAAACTGCAGCAAAAACTGCAGCAAAACAAAAACTGCAAAACTTCTACAATTGTTGTTAAGTTCGAAATTTTATGTTTGACTGACTTTAACTTCAAGCTGATTCCGAAGTTAAAGCAGAAGCAATAAAAAAACTACAACAGAACAAAAGCTGGTTACAAATATCATTCAATATCAAAAACATTACCGCCAAAAAAATATAAGATCCAAATTTGGTCGAAACATTAAAATTATCTAGAAATTTAGTACACAAAATTACCTAAAGATTGATATGTTTTTTTTATTAATTAAGAAAAACCCATTAAACCTTAACTTTGATTAAACCACACACTCAATTATTTGAGTAATCTTGTGGATGACCCCTTTTTAATGAAAACGTACATATGAGTAATATTTAAAATATGTTATAAGTTCCATATCACTGATACGTCACTGGTAGGAAAACTAACAGCCTGTTTCACAATGTCGAAACAAGTACAGTGCACTCGGGAAAACATCAACTAATTAAAACCGCGGGTGTTGACGTTTAACATATTGTTGACGTTTATGAATGTAAACAATTTTAATAAAAAACATATTGATAGTGTGCCTTAAAACGGTTTTATTGACTATAAACTAAAACCAAACATAAAAAATCCCAAAAAGAAACAAAAACAGCTTTCAGCCTAACTAAAACTAAAAGAAAACATTTTAAATGAGATCATATTTTTAATTTCACATATATATGCATCTAAAAAAATCGGTTATGTACTTATAAAAACAAAAAAGCAACTAAACATAAGAAAGACTATACATATGTAAATACAGATTTCTTTTCTACTCTACATACTTATAAGGGGAATCCCGAATTTCTGAACTAATTTCATAAAATGAATGTGTGTGTGCACAAATCTGTGTATTTTAACTGTTGGTAAATTCAAAATTGTCTTTTATTTAAAGTTGACATTTTAAACCTTTGTGGTTTGGTTGACGTTTTAGAGTAGACAATGTAAAAAATTAAGAGTTGATGTTTTGGGATGTTGACGTAAACGAATGTTGACGTTTTCCCGAGTGCACTTAGTCACTGAGCGAAAGAAAAGCACACGAGTCCCCATTTTTCTTTTTTACGTATCGTAAAAATAAAGTCTTGCCAGTTGAAATTTTTTAATGAATTTCTTTAAAAAGAGAAAATAAACTACTATTTTGCTTGTGAACAAATGCAACTCTATATAAAAGTGCTTACTTGTACATATCCGTTACAAAGAGTTTTCCAGCTGTCATCCAGCGTTTAACACCTATTAATCGATCTTTTAAGCTAATTGCATTGTGATTGGGTCGGATTCGTGTTGTAATTCTAACGTGTATGGGCAGCTTAATTATATAAAGAATTATGAAATAAAAAAAGTGTGTACGCATGTGAATTTTTTATACTGGAGTCGGCATAATTTTGTTGTATAAGATCTCTTTGTACGTATCTATTGTACAGTGTGTGATTGTATGTGTATACAACTATTGAATGTTTTGCATCAAACGAAAGCAAAAAGGCAAGTGACTCATTTTGACATTTGCCTTCGCTGCGTTCCGTATTGTGAAATTAGTTTTCGTATGAAAATCTTTTCTTTTTCTTATTCCTTTTTTTCGCACATAATTCTGATGTAGAGAAATCAAAATCAATTTTTTTTCGCCCAGCGCAACCAACCAATTTTAAATAACAGGCAATCTCCTTCCGCTATTAGATCACCTGCAGCCATTAGAAATGAAGGTGATAGAAATTCTACAAATTTTAATTTTGATTTAAATTATTTCAATAATATAATAGAAAATACAGTGTCCCGCATATTACAAAATCTTAATTTACAGCCTGTGGGTGAACAACTTTAGATTAAATATTTGTATTTTTATTCATTTATCAATTTTCTTTTTTTGTACATAATTGCATTATTTTCTTATTATTTTATTTTACTGCTGGTGTGAACAGCACATATGTATGTTCATAATTATATTTTGTATATCTCTTATTACTTTGCATATTTACATACTCGTATATTTTTACTCTCATTACAATTGTTGTATCACACAACAATTGAAATACTGGTTTTTTTTTACAAAGCGCACTTATATAGTGCGTATATACATAGATATGTACGTATGTAATTCAATATGCAAAGTAGGTAAGAAATCTCAATTTATAAGAACTGTTACATAGTTTTTTGCTTTTATGACTCTTTTTATATTTTTATATTATTAAATTATTATTGAACTTCACTTGCTTTAACTGCCTTGCTGCTACAAGTCGCATTATAATAAACCTAATTACTGAAATACCGTAGAGTCTTTTTTTTTTTAAAAGTACATATATTTTAATTGGATAAAATATAGACTGTAACTTAACTTTAGAAAAGGGTTAAGATCTCATACATTATTTGGTGCCGAAACCCGGGAAATAGATCAATCATTGTAAATTGGAGTAACGATTTTGAAGTTGATTGCTATTTCGAATTGTTTGCTGTAACATTTGGAGTCTACTTCAGATTTTTTGATAAAATTGCTTGTGCTTTTAGAAGATAAGTTGAAAGGTGGAACTCCCTAAAACAAAGGTATTAAGGTTTGAAACTCTGCGTTACTGTTGCCAAAATTTGTGGTTTTCTGGATAACTGTATGTATATATAAAAATTTATATAAAATATTGTAATAAAACTTTATAAGCAGAAAAAGTATTTCGAACAAAATGACGGATATTCACCATCTTATTGAAGAACAAAAGGATCTTTTTTCGAACTTAAAACGGACTGCAAGGTTATATAATTCAAAGCAAAATAAAACGCATGGTTTTGCTCAATCTGTTTTAGAGGAAATAGAATCGAATTTTTCTCAATTTAAAGACGGAAATATACAATTATGTTCTGTAGTTCGTGAAAATACTATTAATACAGAAAATGTTCCATATTTCGAAGAAGATGTTTATTATCAATTTCAAGAGGAATTCTTTGCTCTTAAAAGCCAGGTACTTGATTTCATTGAAACTTCTGGCTCTCGTTCTCCTGGAATTCAATCAAGTACTTTTGCTGGTCCGTCTAATTCTAGAAGTGAAACATTTTCGGTGCAAGCTCGTTTACCGAAAATTGATTTGCCATATTTTAGTGGTGATTACCTTACTTGGATGTCCTACCAGGACATGTTTGTCTCTTTAGTGCATAATAACTCTGGCCTTACAGATGTTCAAAAATTTTGTTTTTTGAAAAGTTCTTGCAAAGGAACCCCATTGGATATCGTGAGTGAATATCCAGCAACGGATGCAAGCTATACTTTAGCATGGTCTGCGCTTCAGCGTAGATACCACAATAAAAGAAAAATAGTAGACACTATTTTTAAAAAATTATTTTCTATACCAGTTTCTGATGGCACTTCGAAATGCATTCAGACAATTTTGGATACAACACGAACTAGTATTGCCTTACTACGTACTTTAGAAGTAAATACCGAAGGTGAGCATGCTATGCTCATTTATATGACTGTAAATAAGCTAGATTTACAAACACGTAAGGAATGGGAGCAGTCACTTGGTGCATCAACTCATATTCCTCCCATTGAAGATTTATTTAAATTTTTAGAAGGAACTTTTCGAACATTAGAAACAATATCTGATCAAACTGATTCGAGTCCTAATGTGTTTCTGTTGAAACCAAAAGCCTTACAACAGCAGAATAAAGGTAAAAACAACTTTCGACGTTATGTAAATGCTGCTTCTACAAACACTGACTCAAACTGCCCCTGCTGTAATAAGCGGCATCTTCTTTACAAATGCTTCAAATTTTCTGCTTTAAAATCTGCTGAAAAAAGAGAATTTTTATACTCAAAGCGTATATGTCGAAATTGTTTAATGCCAGGCCACTTTAGCAATAGCTGTCGTGTAGTTTCTCGTTGTCAAGTCTGTCAACAGAACCATCATACCACTGTACATAAAGAGTATTTTACAACTCATTCCTCTGAAATTCAACCTTCTGAAAATATTAAGAATTCTCAAATACCTTCATCGTCTCAAGTGCCGGAAACAGTCACTGCTCATGTTGTTGACCATGATAAAACTTTTAGTGAAAGAAAAAGACCGCAAGTTCTTCTCGCTACTATGCGTGTTGTTGTAAAAACCCCTCAGGGTGTATTTGTTTTACGTGCTCTTCTGGACCAGTGTGCCCAGGCTACATTTATTACTAAAAAGGCTGCGGATACCTTAAAGCTATGTTACAAAAAAGATTTTGCTGAAGTAAGTGGAGTAGGTGTCGTTAAGCCCATGATTTCAAGAAAAACTGTAATTTTTTCTATTTTTTCAAAAACTGAAACTAATTTTAAAGTCGATTGTGAAGCTTTCGTTTTATCAAAGATAACTGGATATCAGCCTAGGGTTATGAATGGAAAATTATTACCCGATTTAAAAAAGTTTACTTTAGCAGATCCCTATTTTTCAAAACCTGGAGAAATTGATATTTTGTTAGGAGGAGATATTTATGGTGAAATTGTATTACCTCAGCAACATAAATTTAAAGATGGATTGTTCTTGCAGCTAACACATTTTGGGTGGATAGTTTCTGGTCCTATTTCTGATAACTTTTATCAGCACAGTATTACAGTTAATGTGTGCTCCTTAGAAAATCAATTGAAACTCTTTTGGGAACAGGAAGAACTTTCAGAAAAAAGGGTTTTAAATGAAGAAGAAATACTGTGTGAGCAACATTTCAAAAAAACAATTTCTCGTGATATATCTGGACGTTATACTGTGTCTCTACCATTTAAATCACTACTTAAAGGCCTTCCACTTCCTGTCTTCGAACATACAGACTATTCAGCACTTTCTCGTTTGAAAAACGTTGAATCTAAATGCAAATCTAATGAGAGTTATGGAAAGCTTTATAGAGATTTTATGGAAGAGTACGAACGACTTGGTCATATGAAAAAGGTTGGCGTTTATCCTCGTGATTTAAGTAAAAATGGATTCTTTCTACCTCATCATGGTGTTTTAAGAGAAGGAAGTTCTACTACAAAACTTAGAGTAGTTTTTGACGGTAGCTGTAAGCGATCTACTCAAACTTCTTTGAATGAAGAATTGGCCCCTGGTCCTGCATTGCAAAATGATTTGCCTACGAATATAAATCGTTGGAGACGATTCAAAATTGGTTTTCGGGCAGATTTAGAGAAAATGTTCCGACAAATACTTGTAGTTCAAGAACAACAAAAGTATCAACAGATTCTGTGGAGAAATAATACCTCTGAAGAAATTTCAATTTACAAGCTTTCGACTGTCACTTATGGTACTACACCTGCTCCTTTTTTATCGATTAGGGTTCTACAACAATTAGCATTGGATGAGAAGGAAAAATACCCTGTCGCCTGCAGTGTTCTTAATTCAGACACGTATGTCGATGACGTCATTTCGGGTGCTGATAGTTTACCTGAAGCTTATAAATTATATACTCATTTATGCAGTTTACTTAATGAAGGCAAATTCAATTTGCGTAAATGGACAACAAATTCAAAAGAATTGCTAGATTTGATCCCAGTAGAGTTTAAGGAAAATTCACAAACATTTGAATTAAATCAACCCAATACAGTAAAGGCTCTAGGTCTTGCATGGAACACAGTAAAAGACTGTTTCTATTTTAAAATTAATTTTGAGAATACATCGATTGTTACAAAAAGAAGCTTACTGTCAGATTCAGCAAAACTTTATGACCCTTTAGGCTGGCTTGCCCCTACTACAATTCTTGCAAAAATTGAATTTCAAAACTTATGGTTGCTTGGCGTTGAATGGAATGATCGTCTCCCTCATGATATCAAAAAAAGATGGCTATTATATCGCAAAAACTTAAAATATCTTGAAAAAATTGAAATTCCTCGTTGGCTCGGAACATTTAAAGAAGTTAAAATTGAAATTCATGGCTTTTGTGACTCTTCGAAATTAGCTTACGCGGCTGTAGTTTATGCTAAGACTCTTTCAAGTTTAGGACCAAAAGTGCATATAATCCAGGCTAAAACTAAAGTGGGTCCTATCAAGCGATTAACAATACCTCAAATGGAATTATGTGGTGCTACTTTATTAGCTAAATTAGTAGATCGAATAACGTCTTCACTTGATCAAGAAATTTCAAAGATTTATTACTGGACTGATAGTACCACAGTGCTTTCGTGGATACGTGGTCAGTCGTCTCGGTGGCCCGTATATGTTGGTAACAGAGTTGCGGAAATTCAACGCAGATCTCATACTTCACAATGGCGATATATATCAACTAGCGAGAATCCTGCTGACTGCGCTTCGCGTGGTATATCATCGAACGAATTAGTTGAACATAAAATATGGTGGAATGGCCCTAAATGGTTAATTGAACCATTGGAAAACTGGCCAAAACAACCCAAATTAAATTTTAATGAAAATTATGAAAATTCTAATGAATTTTCTTTGAATATGCATTCAATTGTGGCAGGCGTTAAAGAGTATCCAGATATATTAACAAAATTTTCTTCTATGGATAAACTGATACGTGTCGCTGCATACATATTTCGTTTTAAATATAATACTCACGACAGTAAGAAAACACAAATTGAAGGTAACGGTAAGATGACAGGGTTTTTAACAACCGAAGAATTAAAATTTGCTCGTTTAAGACTTGTGAAACTGTCACAAGATGTAGACTTTTCACAAGAAATTTCTGAGCTTAAAATTAAAGGTCATATTATAAAAAATAACGCTCTAGCACAACTGTCCCCCTTTTTTGATTCATCTCAAATACTTAGAGTTGGTGGTAGAATTCAAAATTCTGACCTTAATTATTGTTTTAAACACCCAATTTTATTAAAGAAACAAAATCCTTTGACTATATTACTATTTCTAGATGCACACGTTAAAACTTTACATGGCGGTTTAATCTAAATGCAAGCTTACATCGCCCGTGAATATTGGATAATATCAAGCAGAAGCATTGCTAAACGAATTTTGCGAAGGTGTTTAACGTGTTTTAAATATAATGCAAAAGCAACCCAGCAAATGATGGGAAACCTTCCCAGTGTACGTCTAAAACCAGCACGTCCCTTTAAACACAGTGGTGTTGATTATGCTGGTCCAATTATCTTGAAACAATCAACTGCTAGAAATTCTGTAACTACAAAGGGTTACATTTGTTTGTTCATATGTATGGTAACAAAGGCACTTCATTTGGAAGCAGTAACAAATTTGTCAACTGATGCTTTTCTGGCAGCATTTAAGCGTTTTGTGTCCCGTCGTGGTTGTTGCACTGACTTGTACTCAGACTGTGGTACGAATTTTGTCGGAGCAGATAAAGAGCTGCAAATTCTTTATAATCGATTTAAGTCTTCGAAAGCAGATGAAATAACTGACCGACATGCATCAAATGGTACAAAATGGCACTTTATACCTCCCGCCTCACCAAACTTCGGTGGTCTTTGGGAGGCCGGCGTAAAGTCTACAAAATATCATTTAAAAAGAATAATACAAGGTCACATTTTAACTTTTGAAGAGCTTACTACGCTTTTAGCTCAAATAGAGAGCTGTTTAAACTCCAGGCCGTTATGCCCTTTAAGCTCAGAACCATCTGACTGCAATGCATTAACTCCTGCTCATTTTTTGATTGGAGAACCTATTTTATGCGTACCGGAAGAAGATTTACTTGATGTCAACATTGATAGATTAAATAGATGGAAAACTATTGTAAAGTTAAAACAACATTTTTGGCGACGTTGGTCTAACGAATGGTTGTGTAGAGTACAAGCTAGACCAAAATGGCTGAAAGTAAAAGAAAATCCTAAAATTGGAGATTTGGTGGTCGTATTTGATGAACGTAGTGGTCCAGGAGAATGGCCGCTTGCTCGTATCCAAAATGTTCATCCTGGTAAGGATGGTTGTGTAAGGGTGGTCACTCTTTTTGCAAATGGAAAAAACTTTAAACGCCCGATTTCCAAAATTGCACTGCTACCTACAAACGATTGCTTTGATGACGTAAAAGGCGATTCAAATGTTAATGATGATGATGTTTCTAACTTGGTTTAAGTACTGTCGTCCTTAGTGGGGGAGAATGTTGGTGAACAACTTTAGATTAAATATTTGTATTTTTATTCATTTATCAATTTTCTTTTTTTGTACATAATTGCATTATTTTCTTATTATTTTATTTTACTGCTGGTGTGAACAGCACATATGTATGTTCATAATTATATTTTGTATATCTCTTATTACTTTGCATATTTACATACTCGTATATTTTTACTCTCATTACAATTGTTGTATCACACAACAATTGAAATACTGGTTTTTTTTACAAAGCGCACTTATATAGTGCGTATATACATAGATATGTACGTATGTAATTCAATATGCAAAGTAGGTAAGAAATCTCAATTTATAAGAACTGTTACATAGTTTTTTGCTTTTATGACTCTTTTTATATTTTTATATTATTAAATTATTATTGAACTTCACTTGCTTTAACTGCCTTGCTGCTACAAGTCGCATTATAATAAACCTAATTACTGAAATACCGTAAAGTCTTTTTTTTTTTAAAAAGTACATATATTTTAATTGGATAAAATATAGACTGTAACTTAACTTTAGAAAAGGGTTAAGATCTCATACACAGCCAGTTTCTCAAAATAGTTTAAATAATCAATACACTCAATCTATTCCGCAACAACCTCAATTTTTGTCCTGCCATTTCTCAACAACGTCCTGTGTATCGTTTCAGTCCTAATAGTTCATCATTCGATGGGAATTCAGCCATCCGTTCAGATAAAATCACAAATATTATTCAGAATTGGAATATAAAATTTGATGGTTCTAAAAGTGGTATAAGTGTAGACGAATTTTTATATAGAGTCAAGAGTTTGACAAAAGAAAATTTCAATAATGATTTTTCTGTGATTTGTAAAAATCTTCCTATTTTGTTAGTTGGAAAGGCACGTGATTGGTACTAGCGTTACCACTAGTAAGTAGATACAATAGAATGGAAAGAGTTTTGCGGAGCACTTAAATACCAGTACAAAGACTTTAGATCGAATTTTGATATACATGAAGAAATAAGAAATCGTAGAATGAAACCAAATGAAAATTTTGAAACTTTTTACGAATCCGTGTGTTCCATGCTAAATAAGCTTTCTACTCCAATACCAGAATCAGACTTAATTGAAATTTTACTAAGAAATCTTCACCCAGAAATCAGACATGAGTTCCTTTATATACCTGTCTATTCTATTGCCCATCTTCGTAAATTGGTTCAGATGAGTGAAAATTTATTAGAATCTAATTCTTTTCGTACCTAATTTTGTTACACGTCGTCAAGTTGCTCAGTTAGATGGTTCTCCCCAAGCTGATTCCAAAGACGTTAACATAGACCAGGAAATGTCGGTAAATGCTATACAACAATCTGGAGAGGATTCGAAATGTTGGAATTGTAACCAATCAGGTCACCATTGGGAAGACTGTTTTGAAAGCCGAAACCTATTTTGTTATATATGTGGAATGCCAAATATGTATAAGCCACAATGCCCCAAATGTGCTAATCGAAGAGTTACAGCTTCAAAAAACTCATTAGTTCCAAATCAGAGACGAAACTCCCCATAGAAAATGTTAATTTAAAAACCAATAATTTAAATTCCAAAGCCAAGATCGAAATTTTAGAAAGTGATGACAACAAAAGCCTTTGCAATACCAACAATTGTTTTGAAAAGTTTGTTCATCCTATAATACCTTACCATATACGATTGCAAAGATATTTAGAAAGGCGAAGGTAGATTTTCAAAATAAGTAGTGTTCAATTTCCTATTAAAAGAGGACCAAAACGTTCGACGTTGAGGTTACGTTTATATTTTAAGAACAGAAAAATTAATTCAAAACATATTTTATCTTCGATCATTAATAATGCGGATGATAGACGTTACTATGCTCCAGTGAAGTTTTTGTCTTTTGATGAATTCGGATTGCTAGACACCGGTGCAAATATTTCATGCATAGGCGCGGAATTTGCAAGGTATGATTTTAGGCAATTTAAAGAATATTTTCCAATGAAATCCATAGTTAAAACGGCAGATGGAAGAGTTCAAAATATATTATATTAGCGTTCATGTTAGCTTTAGAGATGTGGTGGGAAAATTGAATATATTTGTAGTTCCTTTGATATCCCAAAGACTTATTTTAGGCCTTGATTTTTGGAAAACTTTTAATTTGGCCCCTAAATTTTTTAATGATGTCATTTGTTCTTCATTAGGTACAAGTCCTTGTAAAGTTGTATCTGATTGTAACACTAATCAGAAAGTATCGGAAATTGACATCGATTCGAAGTCTGTAGAATACCCCTTATCAAGTAGTCAACGACAGCAGCTTACTATTATCATTGATTTATTTCCCAATTTCTAGAGACAAGGTTTAGGTCGTACAAGTCTAATTGAACATCGCATTGACATAGGTGATGCAAAACCTATTAAACAGCGGTTCTATCCAGTTTCACCGGCTGTCGAAAAATTAATGTTTGAGGAATTAGACCGTATGCTAATCTAAGGAGTTATTGAGCCATCGACATCACCATGGAGTTCTCCAATGAGACTCGTTGTAAAACCTAATAAAGTGAGGTTATGTTTGGATGCCCGTAAACTGAACTAATGTACTAGTAAGGACGCGTACCCCTTACCTAATGTTGAGGGAATATTTGCCCCACTACCTAATGCAAATGTTATTTCAAAGTTAGACCTTAAAGATGCATATTGGCAAATCGGCTTGTCCAGAGAATTAAAACCGCTTACAGCCTTTACAGTCCCAGGAAGGCTATTATATCAATTTGTAGTAATGCCTTTTGGGCTCTGTAATGCGCCTTCAACAATGAGCAGACTAATGGATAGCCTTATACCAAACGATTTACGCCACTCCGTTTTTGCATATTTAGATGATTTGATAATAATTTCGGAAGACTTTAATACTCATTTATCAGTCCTTGTGCGTGTAGCAGAGCAGTTTAGAAAAGCGAATCTTAGTAAGTGACAACGAATCTGAAACATTAGTAAGTGACAACGGTTCACAATTCAAGGCAAATGAATTCAATGCATTTTTGACCAAAATGGGTATTCAACATGTATACACAGCTATTCATTCACCACAATCGAATGCATCAGAAAGAGTTAATAGGTCAATTATATCTGGTATGAGTTCGTATTTGGGAAGGGATCAGAATCTTTGGGACAATAACTTAAGCTTTATTAGCTGCGCCTTAAGAAATTCCATACATCAGGCAATTCAACAATCCCCTTACTATGCAGTCTTTGGTCAAGAAATGGTGACACATGGTAGTACTTATGCACTTTTGAAAAATCTTGACTTACTTACAGAACCTTCCATAAAATTAGGCAGAATTGATCAAATCCAACAAATCCATGAGAATATACAAAAGCATATAACCAGAGCTTATGAGCGAAGCAGGAATCAATATAACCCTAGAGCTAGACCAATTTCATATAATAAAGGTCAAGGTGTATATAGACGAAATTTTGCTCAATCCAATCTTGAAAATAAATTTAATGCCAAGTTAGCTCCATCTTTTCTGAAGTCGAAGATAAGAAAGAAAATAGGAAATAATTATTACGAATTAGAGGATGAACATGGCAGGATAATAGGAACATTTCACGCGAAAGATCTTCGTCCCTGATCATGCGTTTTTTCCTCCTAATACAGTGGTCAAATGACCCGTATTATGCGGTTTTTGTAATGCGCAATCATGAACGACTTTTTTTTTGTATTTTCTTAGACATTTCTATTTTATTCATATTATTGTAATTTATTTTTTTATTATTTGAATATTACTAATCTTAAATTACTGGATTTATTTATTAATTATTAGTTTATTTACAGTTTAAATATTTTATTTGTATATTTCGTATCTTATAAACATATATTATATTTAAATTAGATAGCAGAAAAAAATGAGTGTTATTAAATTGATTCACTTACTGTAGGATGGTAACCTTCCTTTTTTTATAAATTTATGTTAACAGAATATTTAGCATCTACAAAATGTAAATTTATAAATATTGGTTGATGTCTTGAATATGCTCGTAACACTAATATTTATTCAACGATAATTGATGGTAAAGGATTGTTTAGATTTTATGTTAATCCGATTGATAACTTTAGGAAGTTAGAAAAATGGGATTCATGTCAATTATTTTCAATTTTTTTAAGGAAAAAGGGATAGAAAAGAAAAAAAAAAGAAAAGAAGAAAAAGTTTAATCTGTGTTTAAGTGGCTTAAGTTTTAACCCTATGGTTGCAAATATGAAAGTTGTCAGTTTTGACAGACAAACGGAATTAATTAAACAAATTTTATTTTGTTTCCTTTAATCCTTAATTTTTTCTTTACTTAATATCAGTCAAACCGAGGTATAAAAATTGCTACCATACCTTGCAAAAGTCTTTTCTATCGAGCAGCGAAGCCGTGAACATTAAATTAAATAAAGTGTAAAGTGTCATATAAAGTAATTAAAATTTTTAAATAATATTACAAGCAAGTTGTACGAAATAATATTTGTTTTTTTTTTGTTCATTAATTTCACAAAATTGTGAGAAAAACGAAGGTAATTTCTGCTAAACACATTTTTTTATAAATTTAGTATACGAAATATAATAAATTATAGGTCAAATAAGATAAAGCAAGAGAAAGAAAAGAAAAAAAAGGAGGAAGGGGAGAAAATTCTTCTACAGTCTCGAATTCCTACATGAGGATTGTCAGCGATAAATTTTTGGCGCGGATGGAATCATGGCTGGGAGGGTTAAGATGCACATTCCTTTCCAACTCCATCGGGAGGGGAACTTTAATAGCTTTATGTATAATGATTGACCTTTTTTTTGTAGTTTCTGTAAATTTTTTTTTTTTGTTGTCCTAAACGGGTTCTGTTTAATATCTTGTATTTAAATTAGGCCAGCAGCTAGTCCATTATTTTTTGTATAGATTAGGGAGTCTATAATAATATTTATGTTAGCAATGAGCCACATTGACAGGGAACAAGAACCCACCCAACCGACTGACCGCTAGTGGTTATCAATGGCTCCCGTTAGTTCCCTATTTTCCGTAGAGAGCATATTCTTCAATGGGGAGGTGTGGTTAAAATTCTTTACTTTGCCACCACCCGTGAATATTATATACGTATTTTGTTCAAACATCTCTGTTTGTACATTTACGTAATTGCAAAAGAAAACTGTGTGTGTTTTTTTTTATTTATTTTTTTTTTGTACATAACACACTCGACATTGTGAAATGGGCTGTAAATTTAAAGTTGTAAAGATTCTGCTGACATCTTTTAATATTTTTACTGACACTTAATTATTTTCAATTCTTTTCTTTAGTAAAATCGTTATCTTAAAAATATTTTTAAGAATTCCAACCACGTTATAATTACCATAAAATTCAATAGAAAATTCCTTTTTCATAACTGTTTAGCAATGTTTCAAAAATTAATTTGTTGTTGAAACAAATGCTTCCACTTCTCGCGCAATTTTACTATTTTTTATTTCTTTTAATCTTTACTTAAAAAAACCACAACAGAGAACTATGTTTCCACTCAATAAAGTAAAACAATGCTGTGCCCAACAAATATTTCAATTCTGCAGCAATATAAACCTCTTAAAATATCTTTTCAACTATTTCCGTTGAAATTGCACAATAAATCCTTTGATTGCAATCCAGTGCAACTATCTGTTATTAAATTACACAGGAATTGTAACTTCATTCAACAAAATGCTCATAATACTGTATAGGAATTATAAGTACACTTCATTAAATGCATTTCGGTTGACTAATGTTCACTTTTATGTTATTGTTTTGTGCATTCCTGTTGTCAGTAACACTACAATGAATACAATGAAAATAGCCATTTACATACGTGTAGATCCATGTATATGAGTACGTTATTATCTAATAACCGGTGTTTCATATATCCTCTTGGTCTAGTTAATGCATTTACATGGAAATATTTGTTTCTTTTAGAAAACATGGGAAGTGCACTTGAGTATAATTGTAATGCAAGTCTTACTAATATTGTGTTTGCATTTTTACTTAAAACAAAAATAATAATAAAAAAAACAAACTCTTTTTAAGTACCCTACAGCAATTAAAATTGGCTAAAGAAAAAAGTAACATAAGTTCTTATTAATTTTGCCTGTTAATATATGATATTTGTTTTTATTTCCCCACATCCAATTGATTTACTTGCAATTCAGTAGGTACTAGTTTTTATGCAGCCGGTAGTGTAAGCACTTATTATTCAATTACAAGAGTTATCCTTCTCTTTCTTTGTCTTTTTAAAAACTTAGTCCAACAAATTTCTATAGTAAGTTGCTAGAGTAGGTAAAATGGAGCAGGGAGCTTTATTTTGGTTAGTTTTCTTTTTATTTGAGACCAATACTCAGGTAAAGGTATAACACTGGTCTTTGAATGATCTATTCACAGCAATTTGTCTCATTCCTAAAGCGCTTGATAATAATATAAGAAAAAAATATGTGTATGTATTGTATACTCTCCTTTTCAAAAATACCAATAAAATTAGTAAGGGTTTGCCCATGAGTATTGGTCTCAAATAAAAAAAAAATTAAAAAAATAAAAAACAGGACAGTGCCACTTGACAGATAGCTAACGAAACAAGGGGTCCTTTGCAAGACAAATTCAATGGACATGTTATCTCACCTTGTGGCTATGCCAATTGCCCGCCCAGATCATATAATTTGACACCGTTGCACTTCTTTCTTTGCGGTTATTTGAAAGAAAAGGTGTACGCCGATAAGCCAGCAATAATTCAAGATCTAAAAGATGTGATAATTCAACACATTAAGTACATAAAACCTCACTTATGCCTCAGTGTTATCGAAAATTTGGACCATCGTATGGAGGTGTGTCGCCAATATTTTGTTCCATTCATAATTGAATCCTACCAAGTTATCATGATAAATAGAAATGACAATAATTTCCTAAATAATTTGTGTTTCATTAAAAATCAACATTGGCCCTTAAAATTTAACTAACCTTTATATTCACTTTCATTGGTGTCTATAACTTTTGTTTTGTAATTCTAATCAAGTCTGATAATTCTATCCTTTATTTAGTACTGTAAGTACGCTCAGTAATAAAATTATATTTCACATAAATCAGCAATTCTAATAATAATACTCAAGTAGATATCATATAGTCATATTCAAACCATGACAAAACTATTTTTTTATATTTTTTAATTTTAAAATACTTTAAGTTGCTATTATAATAATTTGTATCTATGCCTCCTCAGGGTGCCACTGAACCATTAGAAAAAGCTATACAATATAAGTTAAGTATACTTCTACCCCGCTGATGCCGCTACTTTTATGTTCACAGTTTTAGTTGCACAGTTCACTTTTGTATTAACAATATACTATTTTAACAATAATTGCAAAGTGGCATAGAGTTTTCCGCTTTTATTATTATTACAGCACAAATTTTTTTGTTTTTTGTCTCTATTTTTATTAACAATTCAAAATCATCATACTGAGTAGTCACATTCCCTGTCGTGCTTTTAACACGTTTAAAAGTACATTGTGGATTTAGTTTATTGGCGCAGAACGAAACAGATGACTTTGTTTCAAAAAGTTAAAATTGTTTTGTATTGCATGCAGTGTATGTGATGCATGTATGTATTTGCAAAACAATGAAACGCAATTATTATTACACTTTAAACAAAAGAAAAATAATCAAAAAAAAAAAAATGCATAAGCTGTAACAAAACACACATTTCAATAGAAAACAGAGCGGTATTCAATAAGTAGATAGAAAATTTATTTAAAAATGTTAAATGTTTGAATGGATTCTTGTTCTTTATATAGATAAGTAAATACATAAGTTGGATTGAAAAATATCGGAATTAGAAAACAAGACCTTAAAAAATTTTAAAATTTATACTTTTAAAAAATTATGTAGCCGAATAAAAATAATCTCTATCATTCGCTCGATGGCCAACACTGCAATAAACTTAAGCATTCGCTAAAAAGTCATTTTAGTTGTTGTGGCTAAAGGAATTCTATTTTAATATAACTTTTTCAATTCAAATCAAAACGAATTTTTGTTTACATTTTATATACAAAAAATTACAATGTATGTGTATTTCCTTTGACTCAATCGCAAAAATTTTTTGTGATTACGCCTCTGTTTCTAATAAATTCATGAAAACGTTTGCATCAGTAGTTCGTCTATTGGTTTGTTGGTTGACTTTATTGATGATAAATGTATGGTTTTCTATGGTCTAAGGACCATGAAGTTTATTGCGAAACATTTTTTTGTTCGTTTTTTCCCTTTCATTCATTTTCTTTTTAATCTCTTTCATTTTTAAATTTTTATGTGGTTTTGATTTTTTTTTTTTGCATTGTTATGAACAAACTCTCTCTGCCTCACTGTGGGCGACAATTCATGTTATGAACTGTAGTAGGAAAAGTTCCATCTATTGACGATTGTGCTCTAAATTGGAAAATGGAGAACTTACGGGAGCCATTGATAACCACTAGCGGTCAATCGGTTGGGTGGGTTCTTGTTCGCCGAATTTTCCCTTGCCAATAAAGATTTTGTTAACATAAATATTATTATAGACTCCCTAATCTATAAAAATTTATAATGGACCTGTTGCTGATTTAAATATAAAAACAAAACTAGATGTTAAACCGAAACCGTTACGATCAGCAAAAACAAATTTATACAGAAACTAAAGATATCAACTAATAGGGTTAAAGCTTGAAACTAAATGTCTTTTCCAAGATGGTAGTGGAAAAGGATGCGCATCTTTACTCTCCCAGCCATGATTTCAGTAGCGCCAGAAATTCAACCTGAAATCCCACACGAGACCTACCACAATCGCATCACATCAGTTAGTAAACCTTAAAACTCTACTGATTCATATTAAAGTAAAACAATTTATTCATTTAATTTCACAAGCAAACATTTCGTAAAAAGAAATAATTAAAAGTAAATTACTACTATAAGAAAATTATGATATAAAATTTACCTTTCTATTGACAGTGTATATTCATTATTTATATTATAAACTTATCTAAATCGTAATTCGAAATTTGATAATTTGTAACTAATAGTAATTCAAGATCAAAATCAAAAATTATAATAATAATAAACGCGCAATATAAATATTATAGAGAATAAGATATAAATGTAACAGACTATTACCGACGGCAGCGTACAAGGAAGCAAACACACAAAAAAAAAGAAATTAAAGGAAAAAAATGAGAATGTATCTCACATTCGGTTTCTTTTAGGCAATATGTTTATAAACATTTACTTTAAATGTAATTTATAATAACTACTATGTAAAAATGATACTTAACAAATGAAATGTATATACATACATATATTTATGTATATGTAAGTATAGTATGTAACTTAAATGTTCCTTCTTTGTAAGATTAGATTCATAATTAAATTTAATGATCAAACTCACCCAAAAAAAATGTTGACAGCTTTTGTTGATGAGGCCTCTTCAATTAATGCTGCTGAATGAGTAAATGGTAAAAGAAATGTGATGTTGTTTGGTCGGAATTTTTTCTATATGGGGTTTTCCATATATATGCGTATTTAAGACTAAATAAGATATATTTCTAAAATTAATAAAATAATGATAATAGGTTTCTAACAATAAATTCTATAGTGCTTAGTACTACAAATTTCTTTACAAAAACAATTTTTAGTTAAATATAGAATTCTTTTCTATTTCACGGTAAACATCGCAAACAAAATATGATTTTTTTTTTCAATTATTTAATCACTTAGATATACACTAATTTCTTTTATCTTTTTAGTAGCACTATAAAATTTATTTTGATGTTAAAAATATTATAATTAATATTTAGTTACTGCGATTAATTTTTCACTATATTAACACTATTACTGGACCTCAACGATTTAGCTAATTATGACGATGTTGATGTGGTTGATGATGAAGTTACAGAAATGGTGTATTGAATTAGAGACTGATGATGGCTTCCATACATCTATTCCCGGGTTGATATGGATTATTAGGACTATCCGCTTTCTTCTTTATTATATTCAAATTAATGTTTTACTTTTGCCCTTCTGGATTGATTTTTAAGTCGTTTGCAAAATTGTCTTAATTATATATCTCGAATTAATATGCGTGGTAGTTGTCTTCACGTGTAATCAAATAGACAGAAACCATGTGTGTTTTCTTCTTTCGGCTCTTTTTCTTTTCTAAGTGATCTGGTTTGGTTTCTATTTTTTTTTTTTTTTTTTTTATTCTATCATTAATTTTCTCCTTTTCTATCTTTTATGTAAATTGCCCGAGCAACATTAGGCTTTTAGTACCTCAGTGAGAGATCTCAATTTAAAGTATAGTGGTGGCTAAATCTATGAGTCTACCATTAAAAAATTAGTTTACTTAAATTTCTGATAGCACAATTTATCAAACAGGTTATAATTGCTATCAGAATGATAATACCAAAATTAATTAGCCATCAGAATCCAGGTCTCAACGAATCAGATATCCCAGAAAATTAACTGGGTAAAAAAAATGTACTGTGTAACAAAATAAGACCGATTCTCACTATTGTAGGTGCCAAAATATATTCAAATAATTTTCGCACCATCCACGATCATGAGAACGGCACTGTTGTAAAGCTTCTCCAGCTTCATACAAGTTCTATAATTTATTAAATGATTAAACAATAGTAATAAAATAGAGACGAAATCTCAATACAAAAAAAAGAAATATTACCTTAATTGTTTCAACTTTTCTCTTTTCACTTCAGGTATTTAGCACTATTGTTTAATAGTTAATTTGATTTCATTGAAATCCTCAATATTTCCTTAAAAACAAACTTATTTTTACTTCTTACACTTTTTACCTAATGTTCACTCTTTCGCAACCAGATAGAAAAGAATTTCTTGCTCACGTGACAAGAAACAAGAAACCTCAATTTCTCTACTATCCGTATGTAAAGCTTGACCGGCATGAAAATAATGTGTTCAATGAAATCCGCCTATATGTCAAATACAAATTGTCTAACTATTCACAATTGCACTGATCAAGGTACTTATAACTTTAGACCACTAAACACATACTTGACAAATTTTTTCTCTTTCTAATAAAACGTAAAATTCCATGTAGTAAGAAAAATTATTCAATTAAAGAATAATAAAAATCTATCAATAATAAAAATATCACACAGAAATAGAAATTTTCCATCATCATCAGCAATTAATTCTTCTTCTTTTACATCATCCATTCAAGCCATAAACCAACATCGACTAGATCACATTCTATGTAAGCTAAGTAAATATTTATCGCATGATATAAAAATTATAACAGAAAATGTAAAACCATGAATGGCTGGCAATAAGCTTATCATTCGATTCTGTTATAAACTAAATTTCAAAATGTAATAATTCAATAAGGTTACGAACTAAAATTAAATGAAATGAATAATAATAAAAAAATTATTATTAACAATAAAAAAATAATTAAAGAAAAAAAGTAAAAATTGAGAAGAAGTAATTTTGAGAGAAAAAAAAAACAAACTAAATTCTATATACATATGTACGTCTTTGTACGCATAGATAAATTTTAAAGAAATATATGGGATATTCCAAGTCAAATCAACCAATGGTTTTAACCTACCCCCTCCGAATTTTATGATTTTTTGTAGAAATATAGTATATCATAGCACTAAATTAAATACAAAGTTTGGAAGCACTGATACATCTGGATCCGGAAATATGAGGTCTTGAAAATCGGAAAACAGAACAAAAATGCACAAAGTTACACTTACTTAATTGTAATTTTCTTGAAAAGTAAAAGTAGAAACTTACAAAATAAGCGGTTCCAGCTAATATAAATCGAAAAATCGTATACCATCCCACCACTATTAGACTAGTTTTAATCACATTCTTTTGCGATTTGATTTTTATTTCTTGATCCAGAAATACCTCCACTCTGAAATTTTTCACAGCTGTAGAGAACGAAACTATCTTTGGCATAATTTTTTTTCAAATTTTTAAAAAGGTCGCTTTCGGAGATATAGGCTTCCGACTTATAGATAAAGAAAATTGACCTTTGACTTTTTGAAAGAAAAAATCATGTTGCATATTAAATCAAAGGTAATTTAATACCCTTCCAAATGCGACTTTTACGAGATGCGTAGCTATAATACTTTTCAAGAAAATTACAATTAAGTAAGTGGAACTTTGTGCATTTTTGTACTGTTTTCCGATTTTCAAGACCTCATATTTCCGGATCCAGAAGTGTCAGTGCCCTTAAATTTTATATTTGTCTTAGTGTTATGATATACTTTATTCATACCAAAAATTAGCAAATTCGGAGACAGTCATTTCAAAAACGGCATATTTTAAGTTGAGTTGATATGGTTTAACCCATATATAAAATACCTAACTTAATCACTATCAACTTATTACTATAATAACTTTATAATAATACGTTTTACTTTAATATAAATAATATCTTTTTTTCTTTATTTTCCGATGGTTCTCAAAAATAACTATTGTTAAAAAAAATAAATAATAATTGGTCATTACAGCATTCAAATCAATGTTGTGGCGAATGTCGATTATTTGCCTTTTTCTTATTTGCGTAACTTGGTTTCATTTTACAAATATTACACATACATCATGGATCTATAAAGTAATAACTTGTTCCAGGAACATCATTGAAGTGGATTTTCTTTTGAATGTTAAAGTTTTTAATGATATTAAAAAAGTCTAAAGAAAGGAAACAGAAATCCCGGCCCATTGGCTTGTTATAAGCAATTAGGCAATACAAAAGCTTATTAACTATTTAAATTCGCCATTATAATATATTATAAAGAATTAAGAAGATTAAATATTGATTAGATACTTGGGGAATATTGGGTTTGTAGCTGTTATTGTCAAAGTGATTCCTTTTATAACTATCAAATTTGAATCATCATATTTATCAAATATTACTGATAATAAAAAAGTTTTAATTTTATAAAAACACTTACTAAGACGAGTGAGCTTTGCATACCCATCACCTCTCTAAAAAACAATAACATTTCAATGGCAGTACCCAAATTAAAAAAGAAAAAAAAATCAATTTGTGTTTATATAGCACATATGAAAACTTTATGCGTTTCTCTCCAAAAAGTTAACTGACTGACTCACGGCTGTTTATGTTTATTTCTGATTGAAAACTAAATTTGTGGCACAAAAATAGTTCGTTTTGTTTCGCAAAATGAAATCAAATAAGTCGAATAATTAAGTAATTATGTTATTTGGCAAAAAAATATTAAAACATTAGTTTGCTTACTGAAAATTTTTTTTTCAATCAATTAGTTATTATTATTTTATTTTTAATTTATTTTAATATTTTTTAGTACACACTTTTCATTTGTACTAGTACTATAAGTATAAATCACAAGCTATTTAAAAAAGATATTTTATATGATATGAAATGTATACTTTTGAGGATAAGCATGTCTCTATGGCCATTTCGTCTCTGCTTAAGAGATTCGTCGGGAGACTTTTTCCAAAAGAATACATTTCATATCATATTAAATGTATTTGCCAATCAGGCGGAAAATATTTTTTGTTTTTTAATAAAAAAGTTATTTTATATTAATCTTTATTATTTCGCTTCATTTTGGTGTAGTATCTTTAGGTATTGCAGTAAACTTACAGAAAGGTCAGCTAATAGTTTCTAAGGATGTTCATATTTTCGTTTTCGCTCACGTTTCCTATTAGTTTTTATAATGTTAGCTCTCGAATTTAAGTTGCTTCTATTTATTTATTGATACTCCTTCTCAAATATCTAAACTAAGGCCACTCTTTTTTAGCCTAAAAATGAAAAACAGGAGTATAGATTATTACATTTACTTTATTTTACAATATAATCCACTGAAACCCTAATACACTTAACTGTCGATTTTTAAGCAATTCTATCTCCTGATTAAAATAACACTGTGTGTAATTTTTTAAGTCATGGAAATATAATTATGACAGGAGCTACAAATTTGCCTCAGAAAGTAAATAAAATCTTAAAATGGTTTGCAAGATATAGGCTTAAGAAATTATCACTTTTTTCAAAAATTACACCGAGACCCCAATTGTTATGGGGCTCATAAAAAACAAACTTCATGAAATTTCAAAACTGTTTTTACAGCTGTTTATGCCATGGGTTTGAGCGAATGAAAACGTTTTTAAACATGAAAATATTTGACATCAAAAGGTAAAGAATTTTTTATACTATATTAGTCTTGTTTAGAGAGTATTTATGTATCTTTAAAACAATATTCCTACATTTTGTATTTTTATATTTACAATTTCAATTAATATTAAAATCAATAGTGCCATTTTATGTTTGAATTATATTTAAAATTGAAACGAATTTTTAATATCATACCAAGTTTAATAGTCAATAGCAAAAAAGCCACACCAAACCAATTAGTGTTTTAAATTTCAACATTTTTAAATATTTATTGTCTTTATTTTTTTTTTTTTGCTTAGTTTGTAAAGCCATTTTTAACGAATTTTAAACTTCAATATTCAAATACAGTTTTCAGTTCATTAATATTATAAGGCTATCCCATAGGTGGGGAACCTGCGGTCTCCGCGAGGTTCTAGTGCGGCCGTTTGCTACCTAGTACAAAATAGTAGAGTTTGTTTCAAACAACTATTGTACATTTACGCCATGACAGTTGCGCGAAAAAATTATTTAGAAGGAATATTGGGAATTACAAAATTGTAGAATTTTTAGGTAAGTGAAAAATTATTTATTCGGAGATTTCAGAATTTCAGAAATCAATTATGATTTTTTCAGAGTATTGCCGAAATGTTGGTTTTATATCCAAATGAACAATTTTTCACTTTACTGAAAATTCCACAAAGTTTATGTAATTTATATATCTAAAAAAACGAATAATGTTCTATGTACTATTTATTTAAAAACAAATTAAAATTATAAAACATTATTTACAAAATTTGTCATACATAGTCAGCTGATTGTGTTTGCAAAAAAATTTAAATTAGCGCTAGCAGCGCTAACTACCTTGTCTAAGAAGTAAACATAACTCGGTTTCAGATCTCCCATTTGAGTGTCACACCTTGTTTTAGCTTCTCTGACTCGCATCTCTCAACGGTTCCCTGTTGAGTAATTTATCATTTTTCAAAACATTGCTTGTGAAAATAAAATATTCGATGAAGATGTAGGTGTCTTGGATTGTTTAATAGAAGAGTATACTAATAGATTTTCTGATTTTGATGAGCACACTCCTGCTATGAAACTGGCATTTGAACCACATTAAATAGATAGATCCGAGGCTCCTTCAGAACCACAAATGGAGTTAATTGGTTTAGGGGAAGATAGTGTCATCAAATCCCTTTTTAACGCTAAAAGAATCCCATATAAATCCTGAAAAATGCTGTTGAATATCCATGTCGTCGAGAACATGCTCGCCGTTTACTCTCCTGCTTCGGAAGTACCTACTGTTGCGAGACAATCAGGGCAATTCCTATTCTCGCTTTCACCTTAAATACCCTCATAGAGTTTATTTTTTTAATTCTATAATACGTTAGGGATGAACAACTTGAAAACATAGGTTTTTTATTCAATTTCTATATACTCTAAAAAACGTTTTCACAATCACAACCAGTCGTTTTTCTTCGTAAAAAATTTTGCTGCGTTTTATATAAACAATCGGAAAAAATATATCATGAAGAGAAGGCTTTTTTTTTGCCGAATTTTGTTAGAAATAAATCTATTAAGAAGAAAGCATCAAAAATTAATATATAAAAATTTGTTTTCTAAAAAACAGTATTTGGTTAACTTATTGGAAAATTGTTTTTGCAATGTTCAGGGCTAAAAGACAAACAACGTCAGGTCAATTTAAATTGATGGTTGATTTTATGATGGAACATATGGGCATTGGAAGATGAGTTAGCATATTACGACCAGAAGATCAAAATGCTTTACGGAACGAAATTACACAAAATGTTAATATAAATGTCCCTCCTGCTAGAGATGCAGCAGGATGGACAAAGGTAAGTGGATCTAATCAATGGCTCAAATTTGAATTCTACTTCCAATCATCGACTACATGTGAATATGAGTTGTGAAATTTCTGTAAAATCCCATTTGGAAATGACTTTTCATATCTCCAAACTGGGTAATAGCAATATCCGCAAACATCCTAAATTTAAAGTATTTAATTCTTAAGGTCTGGCGAGACCAATACAAAAAGCAAACTGGTAATAAATAAACAGCAAATGGAGGCCACAGGTGAAGTTCTAACACAAACATTGCGTTAAATGATTTGGAAGAGGCAGTGTTCACTATTAAATTATAAAACATCCGTGGAAGGTGTTTCAAATGTAAATTCACTTGGAGTATTTGAAAAACCGGAAGCATTAGAAGAAGGAGTTAGTTTAAATATCAATAACAGTCCTGCTAAAGAGTCAGTACCTAAAACAAAAAAAAAAAAATGAACAACCGAATTTTTTACAGCAGCAATTAGAAGAGTTTTATGAAAATTACCAGCCTGTTTTTAGAACATGAATGGTTTTTGACATTAGTCTTTTTATATGTGAAACAACAACAAAAACACTCAAATTTGTTAGTGTGTTCTAAAAACAGGCTGGACGTTACTTTAAAGAAAGAATTGGGATATCTTAAAAAAATAACTGAATGGGAAGTATTCTTTAAATTATTTCTTATTTTAGTATTTTCTAATAAAAATTACTTCTTACTATTGTAGTTATAGGACTTCATCATCTAATGAAATTTGAAAAAGCCGTTCGGGAATATTTTGAGAGTAGTGCGAAGATTTTCTAAATATTTTTGTATTAAATTTTATGTTTTTTATATGTATTTTTATTTAATCAAATAATAAAAATAAAATTCTAAGCAGTGGTGACAAAAATATGACAGTTGTTATGGATAATTCATAACACGTATTTAAGAATGTATAAAATTTTAGTTGTCGAAAGTGAATGGTCGCATTCGACAATATAAGGAAAGTATTCCCGAATTGCCCTGAATATTTTTTCTCATGTCAAAAATAAAAACAAATTAAAGCTGTGTGTTACGAAGCTTGATCCAAATATACAATTACTGTCAAACAAAATCAAAGCCAAATAAGTCACGAACTTAGTAAATAACGAAATATTTTTTATTGTAATTTTTATAATATTTTTATATTATTCTAAATGTATGTTCTATTTAAAATTTTGTAGTATTATTGTTTATTTTTTCTAAATAAATTGTTAAATCTATAGAAAAACTATAATAATTTCACAAAAAGTCACTTTCTTAGGTCAATCAGCTTATGCGGCCTCTCGTATTACATACATACATAACTGGCCTTTACAACCCTGTGTCAGGATTACGGCCTAGCTTCTCGCAGCACTCATGTTGTGTGTGTAAATTTTTATCCATGAGTACCGGGACCTCTCGTATTGCTGACTGATTTAAATGTGGCCTCTAATGGTAAAAAGGTTCCGCACCTCTTGGCTATCCTATTATATTTCTTTTTTTTTGCTTAGAAAATTTTAAAGCACTCATTTGGGTCATTTACAACTACAAATAAATAAATTTTATGGCCTTATTTTATACTTTTCCTCTCAAAATTACATTCTTTCCTGTCTCTCTCACTCTCTGTCTTCATGTAGAAATTATAAAACTTTTACCACATTTTTGGTATACAAAAGCCACAGAAGCCACAATTCAAACCAACTACAAGGCAACTACTTAAAGAGAGATATACAAAAATAAATACACGTACACACTTTCATCCAATCATACATTTAAAAATTTAACAAATACAAACACAAATGCATAATGCACTTATATGTGTATTTTAAAATGCTTTATAATGTAAACAGCTAACAATTATATTTACAAGCATAAGCAACATGTATGGATTTGAGTACAAAATCACATACATATGTATTATATGTAAGTAATTGTATTTCTTTTTTTAATAAAAATGTATGAATATATTCTCATATTGGTTGTTTTAATGTGTATAAGAATGTAAGCTATTAATGGATACCAGCTATGTACGTTAAAGTTTTAGTTTTATTTTTTTATAAACATTATTATGACTTTGAGGCTTCATCTCAAAAGTCATTAATGTCCAAAACTGAATTTATTTGATCTCTTTGACATAGACATTGTACGGAAAGTTGAATAAAAGAGCAAAACAATACAAAAAAATAACAAAATGCAACATGAATTATGTAAAATTGAAACATTTACAAATTTTTTCTGTACATTCAAAGGATAGGGCAAAAAAATATTATATAAACGAGGGTCGTTTACCTATTCTGATTACTGCTAATTGCTGCAAAATTTTTAATTTATTATAGTGAGAATGCAAATAACTCTTTACTAAAAATTCAATAAAAATTGAGTCTTATACCGTAAACAGACGGCGGCGTTAATATGCACTAGTTGAGTTAATTCAAATTAAATTGCGCATTATCCCCAATGTAAATGCACAAAACCAAACTGAATTTATTCTGCATTATGCCTTTTTAATATGGCAACTTCACATAAAATTAGTCAGTTTTTGGCTAATTATTTACTATTGGTAATTAAAATGGATAGAAATTAAGCAAAGTTATAAACCTCTCATATCTATGGGTATAAAGCAAATAAAAGTAGCTCATAAGCAAACTAACGTTGTCGTCAGTCTACGCTATAAATGCAGAAACTGTCGTCTGTCAGAGTAAAATTTAAATTTGCATTTGTAAGTTCTTAATGCATTGTAGTTTGTCTACGGTATTACTCTCTTACTAAAAATGAATAGTTTTAATTTGGGTACACAATTGTTAGAAAAATTAAGAATAAAATTCAAATCCAATATTATCTTGTATTTTATTATAAGTATCCATATATGACTGAGTCTGTCTTTCTAGATGATGACTATCAATCATTGCCTCTCGTTTGTGATCTGCATCTCTTTAGGCCAAGGGGCAATTTACGCAATTCAGCTGAGCTATTCAATGGAAAGACATACGAAATCCTTTAATACCAATTTAAAATTTATTAATCTTGTTCCATATTGTAGTTATATTTGGGGTAGTAGTGACCAACTCAAAAACCTATCATTCTTGCATGTCAAAGCTTTGGAAACAGTGTTGCGAACTATTCACTCCTGACTTTGTCTCCATTAAGTTAATTCCTTACTGGTTTTCTGCCCTTGCCAGCGTAGTAGCAATTTAATTTCGAATATTCTCGAAATTACCCTGCACGTAACAAAACACATTCTTGTTTAGCTAACTGAAGTCTGACTATTAGAGAATATGTTTACATTTTTAGTCAACCTTTGTATGTTTATTTCAGTGCAATCTGAATTTAATGTAATTGTAGTATAAAAGCGAATTGACCATTTTCCAATACTCATATGCTTGTGTGTCTTTTTGACCTCTTCGTAAACCTTTTAAGCCTCTTGGATTTGTACCAAGTTCTATTAGAACAACATTCCCTACAGTTAAAAAAAATTTAAAATTTTCGATTTAAAACTTGTTACAGTACTAACTCGATTACTGCAACTAATAGAAAATTGGGCAGTTGCGATAACCACGGTAGTTGCGTTAACCGAGTCATAAATTTTAACCTTGTTCAAACTAGATGCGTTGGTGCAGGCTAAAAATGTAATGCGTTCCTTGCTTACTTTTCGAATACCATGACGTTTTTTAAAATTTGAGCACTATCCGTTGCTTGCATTAAAATCACCACGACTTTCATTAATTTTGTTATGTAGCTGAATAGCTTTTGACTTTAAGATTTCAGACGAAATAGGCAAATTTAATTTTCTTTGTTTTAAAAACAATTTACACAGAGCTTTTTCCATTACTGGATACTCACAGACTCTAATTACTATACGCTTTCCTGGCCGGATTCAGCATTTGTAACAAATTTAATTAATTTTGATTTATTTTGCTTAATTCTGATTATTGTTGATTTATGCACATTGTATTCCTGGCATAATGCTTTGACCGATATATTTTTTTCAAGTTTATTCAAAATTTCACACTTTTGTTGAATGGCTAATTTACTGCACTTTGTCACCTTCTCCATTTTTATGCGTTTTTAATACTGTGACTGATCGCGAAAATCTTTTTACCAAACTGATAAAGAACATCAGACACGTGCTGCTTGTCTGTTTTTATGAAAACTATTCCAAGAAATAACTGTAAAATAATGCAAAAACTATCCAGAGGAAAAAAAAATTGAGTTAAAACAAATAGTTGCGTTTTTTGAGGTAAATTTTTTAAAAAGTTGCGTTAACTAAGTCTACAATGCATTTAATTTAGGTGTTGCATTAATCGAGTTGTTGCGCATAACGAGAGTTGCAGTAATCGAGTTCGCACTGTATATCTCACTTATTAAATTAAAAAAGAAAATAATATTTCGAGTCTTTCTATTTTTTAATTTAAATAACACATGTGTGTGTGTTTTACAAAGAGGTATCATGGCAAAAACTGAACTGTGCATCATTAGGAAAAAAAAAATTTTATTGTTTTGGATTAGTAAGCCAAGAACTTAGGGTACAAATCCCAGCTCTGACATCTTGAAACAAAAAGAAATATAAAAAAATCGTTCTTTCGGCGACTACCTCTCATTAGTCTTCATGCAAAAACTCTAAGAGTAACTGATTGCCATGAACAAACTTTTCAAGTCTGTCGTTCGGAGACGACTTTATACTCATGGATAAAAATTTACACACACAACACAACAGTGTTGTTATAATGGCCAATTATGTATGTATGGATTCACAAAAAATTTTAGCAAAAGAAAGCGTATATCCCAGCAAAGTCGAAAAGCGTATTTGAAGAATGTTTTATTTCATAAATAAGTCTTTCATAAGTCCTTTATTTTTGAATTAAAAATTATGCTCAAATTTGGAGAAAATTATAAGAAATTATAAGAAAAAAGACCTATTTTAAATTAACGAACAAACGAGTTTTTAAATTTAAAATATTTTTGTTTTTAAAATTAAATTCAAAAGTTGGTTAAAATATAAAAGGCTACTTGATAAGCCATAATTTTATTAACCTTTTTATTTTTAATTAATTTTAAATTTCATATAATTATGTTTGTAACAACTAATTCGTACTTTCTTTTGTAACTTTAAAAATATTAGTTTAAGAAAAATATACTTAAATTTTAGACACTTCATTATACTTTTAATTTTCCATAATTTGCATTTAAATTTAAAATACTTCCTTTACCATCGTACAATATTTTATGCAACAAATTACTTATAGTGAAAGTTATGAATTTTTCGTTTAACTCTAGTAGGTATAAGGGTTTTTTGTCGCTAAATGGCATAACCAGGTCTGTGCAGACCTACATGGGATTTGTATGGAAATGCATAGGGAGATGTGTTAAAAGTGTATTTAAATGCTTTTTATGCTAGGAAAACCACAAAATGAACATTAAAAATGCATTTTTATACATCTTGGTTATCATTTAACAGTATTTTATTAATAATATGTATACAAAGGAATTTTATACACGGCATTTAACGCAGAAATACCTAGCATTTGAGAGTTGTTGGCATACCGCTTTATTGCAATGCACGCAATAAAAATGTATTTTTCGCTTTCTTTTGTTCAACATAAAACTCAGCAAGCACGATGGTCTTTTGGCAGAGGATGCGGCATGGGTGGGCCTGCAGTTACCTACAAACAAACAAAGTTTGTCAAGTTCGTCGAACTCAACTACATCATACAAGTCAAAGGACGGTAAGATTTGTTCAACAGCTCCTCCGGCCACTGGTAGACCTCGTGCACATGACTTCCGTACGGTGTGTCTTGTAGGGTAGTGGATTAGGCTATATTGGTATTTTGCACACAATTTATAAAAATTTTGCAAAATTTTGTATGAAATTGTACATTTTAATACATTTCGTTGTATTTAGCAAGAATGATATTTTTCATCGCAAAACGAAGCGTTTTTATTTGAATGAAAGTGGATTTTTTCTTTAGCGACTTTTCTGACTTCGACTCTCTTTCTGAAGAGTAGAGACTTAACCGAACAGTGAAATTGTTGTTGCTGGGAAATTTACTGCTTATAGTTCATTTTGGCCCTATCATTCTGGCCGCATTACTCGACGAATAATTCTAAAATTTATCGCCCAGTCCGAGGTTATGTGGAATATGGCATTATTACCATGTAAGGTATAGACAGTCTAGTCCATTACTAAATGACCGACACTATGGCTTTAGCAGTGGAATACAGCTTTGTATATGCCGATGCTTTGAAAGTCTATTTTGTAGCTTCTAAACTGAGTACAAAAAATACCGATGGTTCTTATTATAGACTGTATCGATTCATTCGAGCTTTTAGTCGTTAATTCTATAGGTACTACCATTGGAAGATGCTCTGATGAAATAGAAGCACTAATTCCAAAAAAATCGCTTATTCGAGTAGTATATATTTTATAGAGCACATCATTTTGTAATTGATTTCGAACGAATTGCAGAATATAATACAGAGAAAATTAGCTCTTTAGCCACACTGTTCGTATTTGTAACAACGTTCCAGCGAAAAATTTCCCTGTCAATTACGAAATCAAGTATTCACAAACACTACTCTCTCTTTCTTTCTTCCCATAACCTATTTTCTTTGGGTAATGCACCACAAAAGTAGGAGTTGTTGCTTTCTGCACTCCTTTCCCATACATATGTATTTAAAATGTACCAAATAGCGTACTTTTCAATATATTAAACTGTTGTAAAATAAGCTATAGTTTTTTACTTTCACGTATTAACTCTAACCGAGTCTCGTATGGTTTTACATATTGCCATATCTCAATTTAAAATAAAAAATGCCTCAGCCGAGAAATTCAATATGGGTTGAACCACCTCAACTCAACTTAAAATATGCCATTTTTGAAATGACTGTTTCCGAATATGCTGATTTTTGGTATGAATAAAGTATATCATAACACTAAGCCAAATGTAAAATTTAAGGACATATGAGGTCTTGAAAATCGGAAAAAGATAAAAAAATACTCAAATTTATACTTACTTAATTGTAATTTTCTTAAAAAGTACTATAGGTATGCAGCTCGTAAAAGTCACATTTAAAAGAGTATTAAATTACCTTTGATATAATATGCAACATGATTTTTGTTTTTTTTTTTTTTTTTTTTGAAAAACCAAAGGTCAATTTTCTTTACCTCTTAGCAGTCTGCTGGCAAAAGCGCTAAGAGTAACTAATTGTCATGAACAAGCTTCTCAGGTCTGCCATTCTGAGTCGATTTGAAATTGTAAGACCGGGTACTCATGAACAAAAATTGATACACACAACATATGTAGGTGCTGCAAAAGGCTAGGCTTTAACTCTGAAACATGGTTGTAATGGTCAATTATGCTATCTACACAAGTATCTCAGAAGTATACATATATGTGTGAATATTGAGGTTGCATTGTAAGTATGTAGAGTATTATATAATTAAACAAAACCGATTTTACTTTTTTACATGCTTTTACTTTTGCTCCCTACATGGTTGTCATTGTTGTTTTTATTAGGAGTTATTTTTCATACATATCTGTTAGTCTACTGCAATATTCACTGTTACACAAACACTAACACACATTAAAAAAGAAAGCATATACATGCATACAAAAATTTTAAATCATAAAACGAAATCTCACACACTTCCACATACTGTTACAAATTAATATTTGCTTACCGACATGTTTTTGTTTCCTTTTCTATTTTACTGTAATACTCGGAGTTTCTATACTTGTATGTGTTTGCTTATGAAGCTTTAGGGTTTCTTTCTATATTGTTTGCTACTGTTGATAGCATAACTAACGATGAAGACGACGATGATGATGATGATGTTGATGGGTATAAAGATGATGACGACTAGCCTTAGATTTTTTATGCTCATTGTGTTGTTACTTTTCAGCTCAACTTTAAATTTGAATACACACTCAAATACACCATTACATATTGACTATTCTATTCTGTTTAGGTTTTTTTTTTTTTTTTTTGTTTTAGTCATAGACACGTTTTTTACACAACATTTGCACCCAATTTCTTTATTTTTTCTCCTTTCACTTTGGCATGTGAATTTATAAATCGAGGAAAAAAAATAAAACCACATTTAAAAAAATAAAATGAAACAAAAATTGTATGTAAATTTTTTTAAAGTTCAGTGTAGAGTATTGAAAAGAAATTCCAACAATACCAACAAAATGTGTGCAAAAAACATAATTTAAAAAAATCAAAGATAATAGATAAGAACTCGTTCAGTTTGCATTACTACAGGAACATCTTAAATTTATATTGAATTTTTATTACGAAATCTTAAAATATTTCAAATAAATTTTCAGTTTGTTTTAGACAGTTTGATAGTTGTTGTTTTTTTTTTTTTTTTTAATTTTGTGGAAAAACATATCAAACTCAGATTATCATTCGTTTTGTAAAACAAAAATATTAATTTGAGTTTTACAATCCTTAGAAAAAGCAGAAAAAGAAATCTATTACTTATAGTGGAATGTGTATTTTAAATATCTATTGTTTTATACAATTTCAAAGCATTAAAAAAATTACTCTGGTACATTAGGATAAGCGGATTAAAATATACATTTTCTTTTATAAATATCGCACAATAGTGGTATTTATGTTTTATTATATTGGAGATTATTTGAAAGTATAGCATTAAACACATAGACGACAGCAAGCAGCAATCAGCAAGTTGTCAAAATTAGAATACACGATATATGGAAACGATTATTTTAAAGGCAGCACAGCAAAACCCTAGACAAAAACCTTTGCTGCTGCTGCCCAACTTAGAATAATTTCTATTTTTTGAGGCAGCAAAAACTGATTAGTGATGCTAATACAATATAAAATTTTAAATAAAAACGACCTAAAAAATATATTTTATTACAATGAAAAAAAATTATTTATTAATAAAGATAATAACAATTAAAAACTTTTAGCATTACAAGTCGGTATTTATTTAATTAAATTTAAGATTTTAAAGTTATGTTTGGTGTCCCACAACGATCAATATGCATTGTTGTTAAAAATACATGGATAATATGATGGGAAATACGAGGAAGTGGTTGAATGAATAAGTAACTATGTTATGTCTTGTAACAAATATGCAAATTTGTGATGCACCAAATTATCTTTCTGATCAGGGGATTCATTTGGGAGATAGGCAGCCGTACCAGAATTCACAGTATTTCAGAATTCATCTTGTAAAATCAACGGCTAAGCAAAAATCATTATTTTCCAATTATAGCCAAAAAATTTGAGATTAGGCCAAAATTTTAATTTCTTTAAAGAGTATGTGTACAACTAGCAGAAAGTATATTTTGTTAATGAGTTTTATAGTTTTTTAATATAAGCAAATTAAAATAAAAATAAAATATATATACCACTTAAAAGTGGTATCAGTGAAATATTTATTTCAACAACAAACACATGTTCATTATTTTATTTGCTTTTTTATTGTTTTGCTGTTGCTGCCTTCAAAATATTTAAGTAGCCGACTGCATGGCAGCAAATACTGTCGGCTGCATTTGCTGCTTGCTGTCGTCTATGTGTTTAATGCTTATGAGAAAGTAATTAATTTTCTTACTATTTAAATAAAATTATATAAATATAATTATATATTTATATATATATATATATATATATATATAAAATTATATAAAAAAAAATTTTAAATGTTAAGTTTTGCCTGTATAAAAAAAGTTTAAGTAATATTCGTATTCCCTTTGAAATTCGTTAGCTATATTAGATTATAAACTTGGCTTTTAAGTATAATTCACACATGATTGCAAGAATCTTAGAAATATCAAGTATACTGAAATTGACAGCAAATGTTGGCAAAATGAATAAATAATCTTGTAGTTAATTTTATGTTATTCTAATTTTATAGAGCTTATTAAAAAAATACGTTTTCATCATAATTTATAAATATCCGTTTTTTTTTTTTTTTTGTAGAATGTATAATAGACGATAATTTAGTATAATTTACATAATGTAAAGGAATTTTTTAACAGAATTGTATTTTTATGGCTTTTGGGAAAAGCTGATTATCTACCAATTATTAAAAAAAAAAATAATCTTTATAAAGTCGCTTGTAAGAAATCAAGGTATTTATGGCTATAAAAACATCCTTAAGGAATGATTCGATGTCATTTAACTGAAATATACCCAAAAAGTATGGAAACAAGCCTAATATTTACAATTTCAACATTTTATGTTCTAAAACTTATTGTCTCAAAGTTATATGAAGGTAATGCAATTTGGCGCATGAATTATTTGTACTCTCTATAATTATTAATATTCTCTAAAGAAAAATCAGATACAATTGCTCTGATTTTAACAGGAGTGAGAAAATCATAATAAATATCCCCCCCCCCCCCTTTTAAAGACTTTCTACAAAGAGAGAAAAGCAGTTCGAAAAAATGGAACTAAAACTTTAATTCAGGAGAGTAAAATTATTAAAATAGTAAATAATAATTGGACTGATAATTACTTAAAAATATAGTCTTATAAACTACACTTAAGCCCGTATGATACCTACTTTTTTTTGTATTAATATTGATTTATTGAATAGTGCAAATATAATGTAATAAGAAAGTATAAAGAGTGTAAAGAGTTCAACTACATTCACATCATTACCGAATTGCCAAATTATTTACAAGTTAAAATATTTTACATTAAAATTGACATTTAGTATTTAAAATACTATAGTGTCGCTAACTTTATAGTGGTATTCTACAACTAAGCGATTTTACGATATTTTTGCCTTCAAGGTAGCGTTTTTTGTACAAAATAAAAAGTATCAACATTGAAATAAATATAAACACAAAAACAAAAATAAATATTTTGTTTACATTTTTTATATTCAACTCTTTCTAGCCTTTGGTGATTCTTTCTATCAATTCTATAACAATTTAATACAAAAAAGTAGGTGCCATACGGGCTTTAGCAAATATTTGACAAAAAAAAAACATTTCTGTGGAATTTTTAAAAAACGTCTTCTCTCGAAATAAGAAAATTTTCCAAGATTTTTATAGTATATATAGAATTTCCTTGTCCTTCTTTTGCTCTAATCCCCGTATTTCTACGACCTTTGGAACGCAAGATATGCAGACCTCTTTCAGACTTTCCCCCAATTTCAATTTGACAAAACGACTTCTTTCAGAGAATGAAGAATAATTTGAAGAATTGAATGTCTATATATAATTTTATTTGATTTTTATTATTATTTTTTAATTATTTTCATATTGTAGGGAAAAATAAAAGTATTTTTTTTAATAAAACCGACATAGATTTTCAAAATCAACTTCTTTCAAAATTTTTTTCATATTCCATTTTAACAAAATAACTTGTCTTGTCTTGAGCGACTAAGGTAATTTTCAAATTTAATCTAAAAAATTTTGACAAAACGACTTGTATGGTGAAATCTAATTTTTTTCTTTAAAATCTATTTAACAAAATGTCTTAAATTAATTTTTTGTCGTTTTAAAGAAAACTATTGCTTCTAGAGGGAAAAAAGGTCGCATAATGTTCGTTAAGTGTTTGTGCATAATATCCAAGTTCAAAATTTCTTTAATTTTCTAAGCAATAACTTCTGTTAGCCCTTTTAACTGTTTTTTTTTTTTTGTTCTACTGAAAAGTTGTTGATTTAGAGAGAAGACGTTTTGTCAAATATCCACAGATTTGTTACATTTTATTGCTTTCGGTTTGATTAAAAAAATAAACAAATATTTATTTTATTTCATACTTAAACTACCATATTACAGTAATATTATAATATCATCTATCCAGGGACTCCGATGGGAATCGCAACCTCAACTCTTTCGCTATCAGAGTAGCACACTGCCAATTCACAATAATTGTAAATTTTCTATGTTTTAGGTTTTTTAGTTTAAGAACCAATCCAGTCCAAAATTTGTTTTACACCCTCGATATGATACCATATTTCTTTACACAAGGTCTTGACAAATTATTTGGTATTGTCAGTTTTTTTTTGCGTATATTTTTTTACAACTTTTTAATATTATTTTATCTAGACAATACTTTCATTAACAAATACTTATCACACAAACCATTATTAGTACTATAGCCTCTGACATTACAAAGAGAATATCTCTATTTATTATTTTGTCCTTTCGAGAAGCAAATAAGTAAACACATAAACAAAACGCAACATTTTGCGATATCAGTTTTACAAATTAAACTGTTGTTATTGTTGTCCTTCAACATTAAATAAAATCTTACCCCCATTTTATTTATTCATTTTCTAATAACGTTCATTGATTATTCATAAAAAAATATATATTTTATATAGTATATACATATATACTATATAAAAAAAACCTCGCAGCATTCCTTAAACTATTTACTCATAAAAGTATTAAACATAAACTTACTCGTAAATATTTTTTTTATTTAAAAATGATTTTATCCTTCGACCGTTATATTCGTACTGTTTCACTTGGAATATTTTTGCAAATACTTGACCCACATTAAACGAACATAAAGTACACCCTCTTAAAAATGAAAAAAATAAAAAAAAAATAAGTTGCATGAAAAAGTACAAATAAAACCAGTAGTAAATGCCCTTTAAAGAAAATAAATTCAAAATTAAACGAAAAATAAATCCCATATTCGTAAAACGAAAGTACGCTCTATTAGAACTAAAAAAAAACGATAAACTTTGGTCAAAAACTACAACAAAAACAAGACATGACTTTGGTTAGCATTTGTTAGCATGAATAGGTGACTGCTTGTTTGGTCGGTGTGGGAAAAGTTCGAATTGTGAAGGTTATGCATGAGCATTTAAAGCTTTAAAACAAGAGTCAATAAAAATTTTTTTATAAATATATAGTTTGAAGAGTATAGTTGAAATAATAATGCATTATGAATCAACACTGGGCCTTATATATAAAACTGACTTCTGTATTACTTATGTGGGGTGTTGTTTGAGCTGTATGGGAACTAACGATATCGATAACTATGATTTGATAGGTAAGAATATCAAATTTTATTGGCATTTCAGCAAAGCTCAGTAAGGTTTTACTTAGACTCACAACGACGTTTCAAAATTGTGGTAGTTTACTTATTTAAAAAAATAAATCTATGTATTCGCAAAATTTGTTCACATTTATACAATGTATGTGGGATTGGAGTCCAACCGTACTACTGTGTATTAAAGTTGTCCGTTATTGTGGAACTTTCTGGATGTCGCATGATTTCATGAGACAGATAGATATTTTATTTTACTTTGCAAACACTCATTTGAAAGAAGAGAACATATATATTTTTATTGACGACTAGTTAATTTTAACAGACAAACGGGTAACGAATAGATTGAAGAGTATAAATAGTGAGATCTCTTCTTTTAATGACATAGTTGATAGTTGTTTCTAAAGTTGTTTTCAAGTTGGTATTACAGTTGATTAGAAGTAAACTAGTCAAGTTAAAATTAAAGACGTCATTTGAAGTTGAAATCCCGCGGCAACCACCATAGTATATAATAAACATAATATTGTGAACTCTAAACATATCCATGAAAGTGAATTGTCAAAATAAATCTTTTATATATGGGCATTTCCTGGGGTCGCGAATTGAGAGCTACTTCCGTCCGAGAAAATCAATATGTTTTGAAATTTGCCATGTTGATTTATAATTTCTTCAATAATATTCGTTATAAAAAAGTACACATCGATTTTACATTTGTTCTATGACCGTTTTATTATTTTTTTAAATGTTAAGCATCGTTTTCGCATCCTCTCAGCAGATTTTTCCCGTAAAATGTTTAGTTTTTGTGAATCGCTTTTGATTTTGTTTTTCATTGTGGGGTTTATCACACGTTTTGCCCATCTACGAAAGTATATTATCGTGTAAAGAAAATAATTATATAAGTATATTGTTTATGAAGAAATTTACTTACGGTCGTGAACCTACGAAACTTTGCAAGTAAAAAAAAGTTTATTTAATTATAACACTGAAGTTTTATTTTCATTTACAAATTAGTGACACCAATCTTAATTAAAATATGTTATGTCCGACCCCTGTGGACGTTTGATGCAAAGCAATTACAATAAAATGATGTTTTCGGTCGCGAACGTACGAATAAAACTTAGATAAGATACAAACTAAAAATTAACCGTTAATCGAACTTTTTTTGTTCTCCGTACACATTTTCCTTCTTTATTAATTTGAATGAAAGTTTTTGGAGAAAGAGTGCAAACATAACATATTTTTCGCATGTAAAATAATTAAATATAAAAATGTCTTTAGAAGTAGCTTAAAAAGAAAATATAGTATTTTCCAGTTTCCAGCCTAATTTCCTCAAGTAAACACTTGAGATATGCTATGAAATCATTCTATTATAAAAATATAAACCTCTTTTTATAATTATTAACAATAAAACGTGATTATTGTCAACATATTATTTTTCGATCTTGGTTGACCTTTCTGTGGAAATGCCCATATATAATAAAATATAAAACTTTTGTTTTTGTGTTGCGATTGTTTAACATATTCCTACATGTATGTTCACACGAATATCAATTATTGAGGTTCACTCCCTTATTCGCGGTTCTCGTTCGAATCTTGTTTGAAACAAATATGTAGATTTGCCATATAAAATTTTCAGAGCGAACCATCGTGTTTCATTTTGAATCTTGTGGCGAACCTCTTAGAATTTGCTATCATCTCTAATTTTGATACATACATACATACATAATTGGCCATTACAGCCCTGTGTCAGGGTTACGGCCTAGTCTCTCGCAGCACTCATGTTGTGTGTGTTAATTTTTATCCATGAGTACCGAGACCTACAATTTAAAGTTGACTCCGAACGACAGATTTAAGAAGCTTTTTCAAGGCAACCAATTACTCCCAGAGCTTTTGCAAGAAGACTGCTGAGAGGTAGTCGCTAAAAGAAATAATTTTTATAAATCTTTTTTTCAAGATATCAGAGTTGAGATTTGAATCCGGCGCTATTGTCTTAGTAAACCAACACACTAACTAACTGACGCTAAAGGTAGAATTAGCCGAACGTTGATGTAACGTAACGCAACGTACGTTGGTTTCTAGCATATGAAAACAATGCAAATGATTATCCAAAATAAATGTCACGTTGACGGGACGGAAGAATCTGTATAAAATAGAATTTCTCAACGTTTTTACGTTACATTTCAAAGCGAGTGATGGGACTATTGTATGTTAAATGACAATGTGGCCCAAATGCCCTTTTTGGTACTTTCATGCTTATTTGCAAATCATTTTCTTTTATACTTATGTGTGCAAAAAGACTTTAATTTTTGAAGTCTTTAGATACATATAATGATATTTATGTGAATAATTTAAATTTTTATGTGAATATAAAGTTTGTTTTTAATTTTTTTTTTTCATTTCAAAGTCCCATGTTTTACTTAACATATCTCCGACAGACGAATTATATACATACCAAATGAAAAATTTTTCGATTATCTAAAAAGAAGCATATGGGATGCATGATTGATTTACGTGCTAGCTAGTTACCGAGATAATTACAATTTGATTTAAAAAGTTCTACTTAAAAATTAACTTTTTTCGTTTCCGGTCCACAATGGACCAATGGATCCGATTCAATGAATAATGGCTTTAAACCAAAAATTGAATATTCAGTAGTAGTATAAGAATAAATTTTTAGGAAGCATAAAATACAAGAAGTAATTATAATATGCTCTTATTTTGGTACTTCTGGTACCTTTTTTAACTTTGTGTTAATTTAACAACATTCATCACTGCTCTAAACAGCTGGCTTCATATTGCCATTTAAAAATTAAAATTTTTTATTTGTGCTGTGTTTTGTGAAAAATAAGTAGAAAAATATAATAAATTATGTTATCAATATTAATAAAATAAAACATTATTATATTTTGTTTTTAGTGGACGACGAAAAATTAATATTAGTGGTACAGGCAAATGAATGCCTTTATAATTTTTTGGTTTGTTTTGTTTTTATTTAGATCTTCTCTTGACAGATGACACGTTTGTATAACTGCACATACGTACGTACATTAACGTACGTACCGTTTTTACGACATCAACGTTTGGCTAACCAGGCCTTAAGTTTTAATGTAAAACAATAATAAAAATAATTTTTTTTTCTTTAATTGAAAAATCTTTTAAAAAGATTATAAATAGAAATTAGTTCTGGTCTAATTAAAGTATTTCTGACGAAACAAAATCAACAAAGTCAATCTGGATTCGAAATAGGATTTTCAGATTATTTATCAATAAGAATCATAATCATGTCCGTTGAAATTGACTGTTAAATTCAGTTTAAACGCTAACGTTATCAGTAGTACTTATTTCTTTCAATATGAGCAAAAAGCTGCCATTGCAGTGAATAGCTATATATATTGAGCTAAGTTGAGTTTTTTTCTAAAATGATTAAGCTAAATAACATTTGTTTTTCCAAAATGACGCAACTTGCCATACAGTGCGATTCAAAGAATTTTGTAAAAACATTCTTTCTAGAAGAGGTTGTTTTCACTTGCTGACAAATCAACAACTATTAAATCACACAAGTCCCATATTCGAAACGCCATTAACGCCATTTTTCTTTTGTCCACTACCTCTCAGCAGTCTTCTGGCAAAAGCTCTGAAAGTAACTGATTGCTAAGAACAAGCTTCTCAAGTCTGTCGTTTGGAGTCGACATTAAAAATTATAGGTGCTTTAAGAAGCTAGGCCGTTACCCTGAAACAGGGTTGTAATGGCCAATTACAAAAAAATTTACGCCATATAGTCAGATCTCTCTATTGTCTCTATTGATATACCCTCTATAGGCTTTATAGTAACATATTATTTACACAATAAACCATGGAGTTATACAATAAAATACATACTGCGATTTCTGTGTAAAATGTTTCTTCATGATATTTTTATTTTACGAGTATTTACTGAAAAACAAACTGGACTTTTGGTAAATAAACAAAGTTTATAATGCCTACGTACATAAAGCCACAAAAAAAGGCTAAAAAAAAGTTTAAAGTAAAAGGCCTTAAAAATTTTTCAATACTTTCCGCTACATACATACACATTGTAATAAAATAAAAATGTTACAGCTACACAATTTTTCCCAAATTAAAAGAAAACTACAAAAATTTTTTTCATATTAAATTTAAAAATACCATAAATATAAAATTTAAAATTAAATCCCAAATAATTAAAGTAAAGTTTATTTATTTTTCTATACATATATTTAAAAAACATTTTTGAGTCAATAAAACATTAAATAAATACTCATATTTTTAAATTTCAAAATATTAATTAAAAATTATTTTATTTAACTAGTGAAACCGTCAATATAATGAAAATATTTCAATATTATACAACTAAAGTTTAAAGAACTTTAAAAGTTTTTTTCTATCACTTCGGAGGTCGTTGTTATTTTTCGTTTTGCTACATTTTGGTTTATGGAAAACCATTAATTACTTTTGCAAAATAAATACAAATATAAAGTAATTTCTTTACTTAAAAAAGGACTCAAGTGGAAAAATAAAATAAAAATTATTATACACTGCAATAAGTTTTGTAGAGGACTTGTTTAAATAAGGTGAGATATGGAAAAGCAACTTGTACTATAAAAAAAAGCTGAAAAGTCTTTTTTCACTACAATGATTTGCGTTTTCATTTGCATACAGCAAAACACGGTTTCTAAAAATAATTTCGTATTTTATTTTTATTTCATATTTTATTTGTCCACAAACAATCAATACTTGTGGGTTTCAATTTTATTGGAAATATGTGATTTTTTAATTTGTTTTAAAAAAATAGATACAAACGAGCATTAACAACTCAAATATTATTGAGTTTTTATTATAATAAATTTTATTTATCGAAAACAAATAGACATATTAGTATTAGCAATTAATTATTAAGAAGGGATTTAGACGGTAATACAAGTCGTACGTAAAAGCAAAAAGAAAATCATATGAAATTATCTTCTTATTTTAAACATGAGAGTAAAAATCTTACGACAGATATTTTTATGTTTACACCACTGCTAAAAGACCAAAACAAGGTAAAGCTAAAATATAAAATGCACGTACACGTAACCAAAAAATTTACATACATTGTGAATACTTTTAGCATAAATAAAAAATTAAATTAAATTTGCCCCTGAAGTAATAATGTGCTATGGAATTTGGAAAAACTTAAAAAAACAATGGGAGCCGTACGACTGTCAAATTTTCATTGCTTCGTTAAATATTAAGTTTTGACGATACCATCCGTCCTCTTCTACATAAAAATTTGAAATATGGTACGACTTGTATTACCGTCTAAGTCCCTCGACGTTTTTTTCCATACAAATTGAGATTTAAAAACGCTGCAGATGGCAGCATTACTTACTTTTAAGATTGCATGTTTATAGGCGAAGGCGGCGAGGGGTAAAATAATGAGTACATTCTATCTTGTACTGGAAATACGCTTTTCTTTCTCATTCGTAATTGCACACATGCATACACACATGGTAAATAACATACAGGACGTCAAAAATAAGAATTGTATTCTCTGAACGCTGAAGATAGTTTAAAGAAGAAAAGACCAAAATCTTTAATATAAGAATCTCTAATTGTGAACATAGACGAAAGTCGTTTTTTCTTGTAGTTGCGGTCGTAATCTGTTTGAGAATTTTCTCTGCTGATTGTCAAATGAATGCAACACTGTGGTTGACTGTTGTAAACATATAAATATATCATGGCGTACTTACTATACGATGCTTTTGAGATTTCAACAAGTAAAAGAGTAACAAAAATAATATGTTTGTTAGGGAACAGGATGGTAAATAAACCAAAGCAAAAATTATGAAAAAAGTTTTTTATAGGAAAAAATATTAGATTTTCCTTTTCATTGATAGTTTTCGCTATATCTTCACATATATTCTGATTACTGTTTGTTTAACAGAAAGTATTTTAAAGCCGTGAATGAATGAATCTTTCCAGAGATCAGGAAAATTTTCATACACTAAAGTACGATTGTATAACTTAGATAATTTTTTATTTTTATTAGATACGCCTTTTTGCATATTAATTAACGATATATCTTCTTATTTTAATTAAAATAACAATTTTTTACGTTTCTTTCTTGTTATATTTGCAGATTTAATGACAGCTTCATTGAATTGTGAGAGGCCAAATAATGCTGAAAAATTATTTTATTGCTTATTAATTAATTTATACATAATACTGTTAGTTTTTTAATAAGATAAAATGTTTCTATTTGAAACATAATCCTTGTAAATAAAAAATGTGTATAAATAAAAATATTAATTAGAAAAAATGTGAAATAATTCAAACTGATCATGCATATTGTTACGAATTGTCCTTAATAATTCGTTTTATATTCGATATTTGTAAACTAAAACACAGATACTTTTCGATTTAAAGATTTATTTACACTCTATAACGGTTTAAATACAACTAAATGTAAACCTTACTGTGTAGCCCTATTTATAATTTTAATGTTTTATTCTAGTAATTTCAATTGTTTTTATGTATTAGTTTTTACATAATTCTATTGTTGTAAAAAATTCTAAATTGTAATTTTGTAAAAATTCATTTACAATTTTTAATTTAATATAATTTTAATCATACTTGATCTTCCTACAGGTATTTTTGTTTTTGTAGTTTTAATGTAATTTTTATATAAAGTGTAAACCTACATGCTAATATTTTGTTTTTGTAATAATATTTGTATAAAACTAAAATACTACAAATAGAAACAAAACCTACTTTAAAGGAATGTATTGATGACATTGCCTTATAATATACTCATTTCTTCGTAACAATATATTGTATATGTGGACATAGATATTAATTTAATTTCCACTTCAAAACAAATAATATATAAGTATATATAAATAAATATGATATATTAATAATATTTTAATTTACATGATAAAACTTTTTTGTTCTCTTTTATTTTTGTATTTTTATAAAACTTTATTCATTAAATAAAAATAATGGTATAGTAAAAAAATGTGTAAGCAATTTATTTAAAAAACACTATTACTTTTATACAAAAGTCACAACAAAGAAAGAAACACAATTAATCAAGAAATAATCAGAATTACTGCCAATTGCTACAAAATAATCAGAAAGGATCAAATCAAATCATAATCAATTAGTAGTCACGCAAAACCTTTAAGAATAAAGTAATTTACTTAGTAATCATTACGATTATTAATCATTACTTAGCAGATATTGTACGTTAAAGAGCATTAAAAAATAACTGCCACATCGGTTCCTATGAAAACCACTGCTGGCTATAGTGACAAAGAACCAACATCACTATTCACTCTTTTCTTCGTGGCATTAAAGTTGTATTGTAATTCAAAAAAAAATTTATTTGGAAAATTTAAGTTAATGTTATATAAAAAAAATTTATCCACAAAAGAGGCTTAATTTCTTAAAGCTAGACATATTTTCTTTGCCAAATCGGCGAACACAGTTTATTAATTTTGATTTTCATATTTTATATAGATTTAGTCGTCATTACTCTCTGCTAAAGAGTGCTCAAATGCAGGCTGATTAGTTGTGTGTAAGTTTGGGTTTTTCATGGTTGTGTTCGTCGGAATAATCGCTGGGATTGAACCTCAGTCGGAAGAGTTTTTAAGGTGTTATGGAGCATAGAACCATTATAGAAGAATTACAGATACTACCTAAAACTCGAACTAAAGTCAATCAAATATAGAGTACGTAAAAGTGGCGCTGCGCACTAACCACCACGGCCACCGTCGTACATATCATTCATGTCGACTAATGTGGATAAGGTGGAATAAAGGGCAAAAACAAAATAAATTGTAATTCTGTTTCATTCAAATAAGATGACAATTACAAGAACAGCAATGATGGTAAGAAAAGGAGAATATGATAGAAACTGTTGTGTGACTTTACTTCGACTAACTCATACAAGTGTATGTACATACGGTAATAATTTCAGTATGCGATTTCCAAAAAAGTATGAGTTAAATAGTTGATGTTTGGTCTCGAATATACACAGGACACAAAGAACTCTGATGAGACTACCGTAGCTGGAGTCGAAAACAATTGTTCAGTTTGGCTAGTGTACTATTCCTTCACGGACATCATTTCTTCTTTAATTACAAAAAAATATTCATTGCAGTTAACTTTGATCTAATTAAAGCGTTTTCTGACAAAAATAATTAAGTCTTTTATTTTTAGTTTAAGATTTTAATTTAAGTTAACTGAAAACTGTTTTTATCAAATTAAGGTGTTAGTCCTAAATATATTAACGCTGCTGTTAGGTTTGGACCATTTTCGTCAATTTTTGTATTGCCTTTGCCTTGACTGAGATATGGTGCAACATAGCAACTTAAAACGTTTGCTATTGGGTATTTTTATATTTAAATACTCTAAATAAACTTTCAACCAAAAATAATAAATAGGAAGTCAGAAAAATAAAAAATTTCGAATCTTGGGTTTAGGACCATTTTGGTCCGTTATTGTTTTTCTTTTATTAAATCTTCTCAAAACATGATGAGCAAATGATCTTGAGTTGCAATTTACATATAAATTTGTTGCATATGGTGTATTTGCTATCGCACTTAGTTTTTCAGCAGCTGCAAGTTTCACATTTTTTAGTTGCTGTTAATCGTCGATTTTCCATTGTTTTAGCAAAGTCAAACACTGAATATAAACTGAAGTTAACTACCGCGAATGATATGTAAACTTACAAAACTGAATCCCAGATCAAGGCAATTTATTAAAACAGTTCAAAGAAAAACTAGGTGCATCATATATATATTTCGACATTATAACATGTGGGGTCGTGGCATACTGGTAGAGCGCTTGCACAGAAACTCACACGACCTAGGTTCAATCCCAGCGAAGGACAAAATTATAAAAATAAAATATTTGCGGTTTTCTAAAATTACAATTTAAATTAAAAATTAAATTTAAATAAGAGATTCCCCCCCCCCCTCCAGCAAGGCCATCTGCAAGAAACCGCCCCCTGACATTACTAATCTATTCCACCAGAAAACAATGATCAGGAGTACAGCGCCACCTTCTGGGAAGATAACAGCTAATCTACTGAAGACGCTCACCATTCACATTAAACATCCACCGACAGATGAGACAGTCGCTGTTTGAACATTCGAGGGTGAAGGTATAACACTGGCTCTTGAGTGGACAAATTTACACCACACAAAAAAAAAAAAACCTATCAACCATCTTCACATTCCAATACAATGCACACTGCATGAGTAGGGGTTTATCCCTGAGTATTGGTCTTAAAAAAAAAAAAAAAAAAAAAAAAATGCATTTATTACAAAAAAAGAATAGTATGGACCAAAATGGTCCTATACCTAAGATTCGTAAGTTTTTTTGACCTAACAGCAGCGTTAAAAATAGTTAATTTTTCCGTACAATCTGGCGACTATTGGGAAAGGGGCAAAAGTGCCACATTTGGGGCTTTTATGGCACCATTAGCGGTGCATTGTGCTCTTCGGTTCCCTTGATAATTTGATCAAAATTTTTATTTTGCGAGCTTCTTGGGGTTGATTGCTGTTGGATTATTTAATGGTGAAGGTATAGCACTGGCCATTGAATAATCAATCAGCAGTAATCCATTTCATTACAGTTCGCATTTTAGAATAGGACATTTGTTTTTTTCTTATTGTTGTCGTGGTGGCAGGCCGTTTTCGTTTGGATTTTTGTAACGTGCGTGGGCTAAGGGCAAATTTCTTCTCTGTGTATGCTCATGTTTGTATCCATAGGCCGGATGTCCTCGCCTTATGTGAGACCCAGGTTTCTGGGGATGCTGATCCACAGGATTTCCAGATACCTGGTTACCACCTCCTATCCCTTTTCATGCTCCATAGGGGCCTTGCAATTTATATTCGCAATGAAGTTGTGTACCAATGCCAGCAACCGTATGGCATGCTTGATGCAGAATTTAACTGCCTCTGGGTTAAGTTCAAAATCAGGGCACATCTTTTGCATTTCGGGTTTCTTTACAGAAGTCCAAATGCAGAAAGAGAGGTTACCCTTTCTGGCTTCGACTCTCTTTCTGACTCCATTTCACGAATCCTAGAAAATTACCCGAACAGTGAAATTGTTGTTGCTGGCGATTTCAATGTTCATAATTCATCTTGGCTTCACCATTCTGGCCGCACGACTCCAGAAGGCCAATATGTTGAGTTGTTTGCCGCACACAATCACCTTGTGCAACTAGTGAATGAACCAACTCACATTTCGTGTGTTGATGGGCACCAGAATAATACACTTGACCTCTTCCTCACTTCACACCCTAATAAGTATGAAGTTGATATTCTTGCACCTCTCGGCAATTCGGATCATTGTACCATCTCTGCCTCTTTTCCGTTATCCAGGCTTCATGAGGTTTCAACGACAGCTACGAAACGCCCAGTTTTTAACTACGGAAAAGCCCGTTGGGCTGAGCTCAACGATTTCTTTCGGCATTTTAACTGGGGACTCTGCTTCCTTGATTCAAATGTTAATGCCATGGCAGAAATGGTTGTGAATATAATAAAATTGGGGATGGATACCTATATTCCATCTAAAAATATTTCGATTAAATCAAGAGACAAATTATGGTTTAATCAGACGTGCAGATCGGCAGTCAGATCCAGAGAGGAAGCGTTCAGAAATTGGCGTAATAATAAGTGCGCACATACTGATACGCTACGCAATAAGGCGAGATCTTCGTGTGCCGCAGTACTAAGACGCGAAAAAGCTTTACACGAGCAGCGTCTTCGTGCTAAAGTTCTTTTTTTCCCCCGGGGAAGTAAGAGCTTTTGGTCATTCGTTAAGAGGATAAGGAATAACGCTAGTTCGATTCCAACTCTTATACAGAATGACCAAGCATTCACAAACCCGGTTGAAAAAGCGAACCTTTTAGCTGAATTGTTTGCAAAAAACTCATGTTTGCCGGAGAGCGTTCAACCGCTGCCCGAGCTTGAAAGAGTATCGGTGACTATGCCTAATATATTCTTTCGAGCCCGTGCTGTCAAAAGGGTTCTTTCAGACCTCAACATCCATAAATCTTCTGGGCCGGATGGTATACCAGCACTGGTCCTGAAGCAGTGCTCTTCGACGCTTTCGCGTCCATTAGCTAAACTTTTCAGTGCGGCTTATCGTGCCGGAGTATTTCCATCTAACTGGAAAGTTGCTAATATAACGCCAATCCCCAAAAAGGGTGAGGCTACCAATCCCGAAAATTACCGCCCAATAGCAGTGTGTTCAACACTCTCCAAAGTTATGGAGAGTATGATAAATCATCACCTTATGAGGTATTTGGAGTCCAATAACTTGCTGAGCGACCGTCAGTATGGTTTTCGTAGAGGTCGCTCCACTGGTGATCTACTGGCATTACTGTCTGAGCGATGGAGTGGATCTATTCACCGTTTTGGTGAAAGCAAAGTTGTTGCTCTGGATATCTCAAAAGCGTTTGATAGAGTCTGGCACGATGCTCTTATTTCTAAACTAGCTGCTTTTGGCGTCGGTAACCATTTCTGTCGTTTCATAACGAGCTTTCTCAGAGACCGTTCTATAAGAGTGGTTATAGACGGTGTCTCTTCCAGCGAGTTCAGGCTGAATTCGGGAGTACCGCAAGGCTCTGTTCTATCTCCCACCCTATTTTTAATTTTCCTTAACGACCTTCTCCTCCTAACCTCTAATCCCATTTACTCCTTCGCAGATGACAGTAACATTTGTCACTCATATTCATTTGACCGTAGGCCGAGCCTTTTGGAGATCGGGGCGAGAAGGCAGAATATGAATGACACACTCTCAAATGACCTACAAAGAATCTCCGAGTGGGGTCTCGCGAACAGGGTCGAATTTAATGCGCGCAAGACCCAATGTTGTTTTATGACGCATAGGCGTTGTGATGATTTAATCCTGCCATCTGTGACTATGGGTAATGTAAATACTGAGGAGGCTGACGCTCTTGATGTTCTGGGCATGAGAATTAGTTGTGATGTCCGTTGGAATGATCACATATTTCGAGTGTCGAAAGAAGCATTCAAGTGCCTCGGTTTTCTAAAACGGTGCAGGAAATACTTCACTCCATCTGACCTTCTCAATATTTACAAAACCTTCATCCGGCCTAGGATGGAATACAACTCTCATGTATGGGCCGGTGCTTCCAAATCTATTTTGGGGCTTCTCGACCGCGTACAGGAAAGGGCGAAGGTGCTTATCGGCGACGGTAGGGTATCCAACTCTATCGATTCGTTGGAGCATCGGCGCAATGTGGCGTGCGTTTCATTGTTCTATCGATACTACCATAGGAGGTGCTCTGATGAGATAGGGGAACTGATTCCGGGTGGTCGCATATTCTTGCGGACTACACGTACCTCTCTCAGAGCGCACCCATTTGTGGTTGATTGTTCAGCGAATCGCACAATGCATTATAGAGAGAATTCGTTCTTTAGTCGCACCGCTCGTTTGTGGAACAATCTTCCGGCGAAAGTTTTTCCTGCCAATTACGATATCAGTAGGTTTAAATCAAATGTCCACAAACACTACTCCCTCTTTCCCCCTTCCCACAACATATTTTCCTAGACCAGCACAATGTATTGCATGAGTAGGGGCCGTCCCCTGAGTGCTGGCCTTAAAAATAAAAAAATAAAAAAATAAAAAATTTTTCCGTGTACAAAAAATTTCAAGAGTTTTTTCTAATTCGCTAATATGTGTATTTTCGTATTTATTTTAGTCAAGAGTATCCTTCAGCTATATAAAAAGAATCCATGTAAGTTACTTATTTGTTTAAAACAACAAATAAGTGTTAAAAGACAGCAGATATAAATTAATTTTACAAGTATGTGTACAACGCGAACGCATTTTTTATTAAGTAGAAAACAAAACATGAAAATAAATAGTAAATCTTTAAATTAATATAAAAATCTTGAGTTGAGTTTATTCAAAAGTCAACGTGTAAAGGCAATAAATTCAAAATAGTTTGCATATTACATTTTATATATAATGTAATCAAAAATCAGATTGTTACAGAAAACGTTCATTTTAATTCTTCTTATGTTCTACACGTTCTGTTTAACCCATTTAATTACGTTTTTATTTCTTTTTATTTTTATATAAAATTTTTCTCCAAAGTACAAACAATTCAGTACAAAATTAATTGTAATACTCTCTAGATAATTAAAAAACTTAGTAACAATAAAAAGGCAAAAACAGATAAAATGAATGAAAGAAAAATGAAGGCATATAATATTTTATTACTTTATTCTACTTTTTTAATTAAATTTTAATTTATGCCTCCACTGGGCACTTTTTTGGCATGCCTAATTGTTTAATTCAATAATTGAAATTAGATTAACAATTGAAAATATACTTGCCCAAAGATTTTAATAGAGCAAGCACTTCATTTAAATATATATAAATCCTAATTAATAAGGTAAGCGCTAAAGAACATGCTGCTTATTGTGTCCATATGGATAAAAGAAAATTTGTGGATTTCTAAAATAAAATCGATTATTTAAAATAAATTTAATTATGTATTTGGTTTTAAAAATTCATTTTAAAAAGTATTTTTCATAAAAAGCACTTCTTTGTTATAAACTACTCTTATTATTTTAAATTTATTCAGAACCAACACCTGAATTTATCATAACAATTAAATTTTCTTAACAAAAAATATTTTTAATAACAAAATCAAAAACTAATACATTTTTTGTTTCGTCAGAAACGCTTTAATTAGATCAAAGTTAACGGCAATGAATTATAAAAATATTGATCAGACCTTTCCTGGGGCTCGAACTTCGGGCCTTCAGCACATTAAACTAATACATTTTTGTTTTTAAACAAGTTAATATTTTAATGAAATTAAAAATTAACTTAAACTTTTATGGAATCAATAAAAAATCCATAACATTCGCGCAAATAGAGTGCGATTTGCAACTCCAGGGCAATCAACATTAAAAATATAATACGAATTGTTCTTATTATTATTACTATTTTTTTTTTTTTTTGGAACAGATAACTTCCTGGACGCAAGTAGCACTGCATGATTTGAAAATCTGCATATGCAATGCAAAGTATTTTTAGCAGTAACCTTGCATTGTAGGGAAATATTTTGTATAAAAACGGCTTTAAGGAATGCAACTATGGATTCGTACATAAAATATGTGCATATATTATAAATATATTCTATTATTTCACAAAAAGAAATTTGTACAAATATGGACGTGAAAAGGAGTAATTTATTTGGAGTATTTATTGGTATTGATTTAAATTCTAAATTTAATATTGATTTAATAAAACAAGTTATTATAAATAAGATGAAGATTGTTTCCCAAATGGTGACTCATTTTTCTTTTATCTGACAAACTCATGTTCATATTGGAGTCTGGCCGTAATTAATAATATTTTTCTCCCGTGCACATTTATATGTCTCATTGTTTTTAAAAAAATAAATAAAATAATAAATAAGTTATAAAATATATTTACTCCAAAATATATGTAAGTGCAACAGTTTGCATAAAAAATAAAATAAATGCATGGTTTTGACATCTAATACTCATTAAAATGATTTGCCATAAAACAAGAAACATTATCCATTGCCATAAATTCCAAGTATGAGTTTAGGAACTTTATTCCTTGTAAAAATGCGTTGCAACTTTCGTTTAGGAATTCGGCATATCTAAATGTTAAAGTAAAGAAAGAAGAAATTAAATTGAAAAATTTTCGTTTAATTTTTACTTCTGAGGCTATCTACCTGAACGGTGTTAATTTTTGTACTTAATTTTTTTATTAAATTTTGAACGTTTATCTAGCTATGGGCCTAAACAGAGAAAAACAATTTTTTAAAGTTTTTTTGCGATTTTAGTCTTGAAAGTGAAGTTTTTGTGATTTTATAACTTCAATTCCGAACGGTTTGCAAGATATAAGCCTAAGACTATTAACACACTTTGGCAAAAATGACACCGAGCCCCCAAATAATTGGTGGCCCATAAAAAAACAAAACCAAATTCATGGCTTAGGGAAAAACGAGTGATACAGATCTCCTTTTTTTGTCTTTTATCACGTGGTGCTGTTCCTATATGGTTACATTTACATGACTTAAAAAATTACACACAGTGTAATATACGAAACATGTTTTCGGTCGGTTTTTAGTTAACAAATTTGTTGTGCTTTCAAAATTTATTAAATCAATTTTTTAATATTATTTTTGTATCGTATGATTCCCTATATACATAGATTCATCTAAGTCTATTACGGGCTACACATTCACAGAATATATGTTCTGCTTATTCTGATGCCTGCAATCACAGTCTACAAATATTTACATCTTTAGCGATCACAAAAAGTGAGATTATTTACGAACAAACTGATCATGTTCTCGGCCGCCACACGAAGGGTGCAAGTCTTCTTTTGCAGTTGTCTATAACGATCGTCTACTGACTTAAACTCCACATCTTATCACCAATATGCTCTCACTAAACCACATCAGTTTCTAAAAAAGAAAAAAATAGAAATCTCGGCCGGAATAATTTCTAGAAAAATATAAATGTGTTAAAAAATAATTTCCTTCAATCTTATTTAACAGTTTGAAATACACGTAAAATACAAGATTTTAATTTCTTAATGAGATACATATTTCGATGATATGTGTGCTTGGTAATAAAAATTAATTTCTTGAGTTTTATCTGCTTACACTTGCAATGTATTTTCCAATATGTAATTACTTTAGTTTCTCTGTTCTCCTAAAGGTGTTAAATATACTTTTGAGAGACCATGGTATCAATCACATGCAACAACATACATGGTAAATCCTTTTATCCTTTACATGTCAAATGTATTCTTAACTTTCAGCATCTGATTTAAATAAGAAATTGTAAGCTTCTATTATGCCAGTTGATAGACGAGAGCATTGATTCTAAAATAAATGGTAATATTACAATATGTGAATTGATACAGTTATCATACCTTCATATTATCTATAATATATTGTATATTATATGAACACATATTCACACATACTTACGTATGTGCAAATATTCACCGATTTAACATAAAATGTATTATAACACGAGAGTACAATGTTCCTCAACAACATGTAAAACAATCAATTTATTTCCATTGAATAACACCACTTGACATTTGATTTAAAAATTTATACTGCAAATCAAAAAACAACAAATCAAGGTGTATAAATGATTTTTATTCTAAAGGATTTTAACAAGAATATGGTTCAGCGCTACAAGGGAAGGCAACTTTGTCTGATACAAAAATAAAGCACATCAAGTCTTATAGCAAAGCTATCCAAACTGCGGAAAAGCGTATTGTTTTGTTTTATTTTTTATCTTTTTGCGATAGAAAGTCGTTTTAAATAAGAATAAAACATACAAAAAATTAGTTGGTTTAAAAAACAGAAATGGGTTATGTTTTCAGTATTCAGATATATTTTAAAGGTTGGCCCTCCATTTGAATGGCTCATAATTAATAGAAATATTTTGATAATGCAATCGCACACTGTACCTAGTCGTTTACATATTGGTCAAGCAAAATTTTTCAAAAATATAATAAATTGCGGTAGAATGATATAATTAGTCAGATTTAAATATTAATATGGATGATATAATAAAAGCTTTAGAAAGTATTGATAAATTCGGTCTTTAATCATCAAACAAATTTATTAGAAACAACACGCTGGGTGTTGATCTTCTTGAAGTTGGCACCTAGAGTTTTTTTTTATTTGTCTAATAATTTAATGAATCTCTTATCTAATTAACAGACATAACCAGCCATACTTAGAACACCCCTCATACTATATTAAAACATGCAATATATTGAAAAGCTACAACCTTAACTAATAGTAGAAGTAGAAATATAAAGTATAAATCTAGCGTTGACTAGAAAACATAAATCGCAACAAGCCCAAAAATGTCGTCTTGCAAGGCGATCCAGATTTGATCATATCATCTAATACTGTAATGAAGTTATCACGTAAGATTCCAAGGAACTAGAACTTTAAACACTATTTTGGAAATTGCAAAATTTGTATTCAAATTATAATTTCACTTTTATTTTAAATTTTTATAAAACTATTTTAGTTTAATTTTAATTAGATACATAAATTTTGGTAGGATGTAGTGTAGATTTAAAGATATTTTGGACAAAAATATTTCAAAAGGTTAACAAAAAATAATATAAGAAGATATCTGCTTTACTCATCTGAACGTTTTCCATGGATTCTATTCTAGTATGTCGTTTATGTGATGGTTGCCAAAATAACCGCTACTTTTAATGTAGTGTGCATATATTTTTTTTTTCTAGTCGCCGTGGTTAGTGTGTTGGCTTACTATGACATAGGTCCTGGGTTCGACTCCAGGCCCTGACATCTTCAAAAAAAAGAAATATGAAAAAAATATTTCTTTCGGCGACTACCTCTCAGCAGTCTTCTGGCAAAAGCTCTGAGAGTAACTAATTGCCATGAACAAGCTTCTCAAGTCTGTCGTTCGGAGTCGACATTAAACTGTAGGTCCCGGTACTCATGGATAAAAATTGACACACACAACATGAGTGCTGCGAGAAGCTAGGCCGTAATCCTGACACAGGTTTGTAAAGGCCAGTTATGTATGTATGTATGTATGCATATATTTTTACCCTTGAGGCAGAAAAGTACTAAAAACTCCTGTACCTATTAAGGAGTAGAATCAAACAGATTCTATATCTCTTTGATCATAAATGCATAATCTTTTCTTTTACCACAATTGATTGAATTTTAATTAAATTCTACCTCTACTAACGTCACAATGAAATTTTTACCCCCATTTATAACGAAAGCACAGATATTTCTTTTATAAGCAAAAATTGAATCAAAGAAAATAATTTTTTTCTGTTACTTTATGAATAACAGAACATGTACTTTTCATGCAGGGCTGTGCAAAATAACTTTTAAGAGTATTAAGAGAACATTTTCTTTCAAAAATGTTTAAGAATCCTTTTTTAATTAAAATAAAGTTTATGATGTACTGAGTAAAAAGACAACAACAAAAAAATTCAGATAAAAGTCAACATTGTAAAGTTGTTCGCATAAAAAATACATGTGAGGGATCTATTTCTTAAAGATTTTTTTTATATCAAACATAGTTTTATTATATCGTCAACTTTTTTATTTTTATTTTTTTTTTTTTTGGTTTACCCATGCCTGGCAATACACATATACGAATGTATACATAGGTATGTATGTATATTGTGTTAAAAAATTGTGTATTAATCATACGCACTGCTGTTCCTTTTTTTTCCAGTGCATACTACTTATATTATGGTCAGTGACAAATTAATTGTTAATTTATGATCTTTTTACTTAACAGGAAATACTTTAAATACTTCAATACTTTTTACGCAACAGGAAATATATATGTATATATACTTTGGGTATTTGTAGATATGTCTTTATTTTTTTTTTTTTTTTTTCTAATAATAATTTTATTGTAGTTTTTTTCTTTTTTCTTCAAATTCGTTTTGTATCAATAAAAAACTACATTACCATTAAAATATGTGTGTGTGCTATAAATCACTACCTCTTTTTGAGTTTTGCTATTCGTTTTTCGCATATTTTTGTCAGTTATTTGATAATATAAGTTTATAAAAAAACTAACATTTAAATTTTTAGAGAAAAAAAGAACAACAAGAAAATTAATTTTAGGCTTAATAGTAAACTGTCCTAAACCTGGCGGGCTTCGCTACCATTTCTACATATTTTTTTACTGATGATTTTTAATGACTACGAAATCAATTACACCGAACTTAGAAACTTCAGATTTAACACTTCTCAAGATATAAAGAAATTAATATTTAACTTTCTGGTTGTTGTTCGTCATGAAGTCGTTCAGACCAAATTTAGAAAATTTTACATTGAATTTGTGTGAAAATATATTGGAAAATCTAAATACCATATATCCGGAACTAATACGCCGATTCCGCGCTAAATGGTGACATCAGAATGTATATATTAGTTTTAAATTTTTTTTCCAATCACCACAATAAACAGAAAAAAGGATTCCAATGTTTAGTTCTTTTGGGTACAATAATCGTTAAAAAAAAAAAAAAACAAAAAAAAAAAAACAGAACAAAAAAAAAAAAAAAAAAAAAAAACGAAGAAGTGCTCTGTAATTTATTTCTTTCCAGAAATAAAAAATTATTTAATCGAACTAAAGCTTAATTAAAAGCTTATATATTGTTAGGTACATTTGAGTATTGTGCAGTGGATACAATTTCAAGTTCCGAAAATGAGACTCTGTCGTTTTATAATTTATTTATGTTTTTTATTATTATTTTATTTCAATTTATTTATAAGTGTATCGAACTGTTCTTTTACAATTCAAGGTTACTAACGGACTCACTTTTCTAATATATAAGTATACATTCTTGAACAACGGTTAAAAAAAAATTAGATAGTTTGACATTCAATAAAAACATAGAAAACAGATTTGTATACAATTGGATTGAAAAAAGGGTTGCAACATATTCTAACATATATTAATCAATAATAAGGTCAACTAAACTTATTAATACAATAAAAGTAATTATTTATTAGGTGTGAAAAACAACAAAATTTCCCATTTAAACAATCTAAATAGGCTGAGACACAGAAATGAAATTACATTTAAATATGTATTAATAAACTAAAATAAAATTATATAAGATTGTTAATTTTTATTAAAAATCATAACATTTCATGAATTTTGTATTTACCCAGCGCACACAGGGTTAGAATGGCCTGTTTTCTTGGATTAATTAAAAAAAAAATTTTAAGTATCGTCAAAATTTTTTGTACTCGGTTGGAGTATACAAAAATCTACATCTCTTGTCGTTAAAATAAATGTCAAAAGTGCTCTGGTGTTTTTCTAGTGAAACTTCAAAGTCAAACTTTATAAAAATTTTTGTGCAAAAAAAGCTAAAAAAAAGTGAAAATTTTCCCGTGGAAAATTTTATTTATTTTTAAAAGTATTGCAAAAATTAACAATTTTTCAATGGAACCATCAAGTTCAGGTAATTAGGAAATACTTCGTTAGCACTTGTGTATCAAATTGTGTGTGGAAGTGTTTTAGATTTAGTTATTTATATTGGAAGTGCCAAAAAAAATAGCATTTTTATATTTTAAATAAACATGTAGTTATTATTTGGCAACATTTGTGTCATAATTTTTAGTTTTTATTAAAGAGGATATAAATCTCTATTATATTTAAAAATTTTACGCTGCCTTTTTGTGCCTTTTAGAAGCTATGTATGGTTTAATGCAAGTGTTTCAGCAGTCAAATAGCTAAAAATCACATTGATCTCGCGACTAATGCTGTTGTTGTATGTTGTGTTTTGTTCTTGTTCATGTTACTTTTTTCTTACTGATCGAAAGACATGTACATGTAGACAATTTAAGATCTAGCGTTTTTATTCTTCATGGCTGGATTCAACTTTTTGAATGTCTTTTCCACGTCTTATGCACACAATACAGGACGACTTTTTGTTGAAACGTATCCTTGATACAATATGCCTCCCACTTTGCACAAGTATTTTATTCAACGACCCGAAATTGTGTCAAATGCCATTTTACCTATTGGGCAGTTATTAGAAGAGGCGCAAGAAGTTCGAAATAAAGATTTTAAAAAATATAGGGAGTTTCATTCACGAAAGTGCAGTCGCGAAAAATCAAACCAAGACATTTTTAATATGTTTTTGACAACCTCTGACTCAATTATTTCAAGCATGTAAAAATTGCCTACAAAGAAGGTTCAAAGCTTGCCACAAGAGGTAATTGATTTAATTGTACCTGCAGCTCCGAACAAGAACTATTTCAGTGATATTGAAGTAGCTGATGATGATGATAATGAAGATGATGATAACGATGATGTTGAATATGATGATGATGATGATGATGATGATGATGGTGATGATGACGTTGATGATTAACATAAAGATGTATAAAATGTAGTGTTTAAGTTCTCATACTGTACTCCTTGCACTATATACCTACACTGATATTTGGCATTATTTAATAAAATTCTACTGAAATATACTAAGAAAACATTTTGTTTCACTTATTTAAATGGTATTAACTGAAAAATAAAGAAAAATTATCCGAACAAAGCTTCCCTGATTTGATCCAAGAAAACATGCTATTCTAACCCACTGTGCAGCGGGAAAAGATTGATTACCTTATTTTATTATCAATTATATAATATATTACTTCAGAATATATTACTTTTGGAATCGAGAAGGTAATTTCACGTGGCACACAATTAAATATTGATTACCATATGTATTCCCACATCTATGAAGAAAGAAATTATTGTGTGTTGGTTTTTGTCTTTTTCGTATATTTTGTTGAAAAAAAAGCTGTAATTTGTTTTTTTTTTTTTTTAACATATCGATTACCATGTACATTCCCACATATATAGAAGAAAGGAATTATTGTTTCTGGGTATATTTGTTTTCTATTTTTTTCATAATTAAAAAATCCGTTATTATTTACGCAAAAATATGTATTTTATTAAAAAATGCAGTTTATGTTTAAATGCGCAGAAGTGCAGGCACAAAATTAATGTATAAGATTAATTAATATACATATATATTAGTAGCTATTCGGGAATACTTATTTTACCGTTTACCATTTTTGTCACCTATAGCTTTTCGTATCTTTTTATATTTATTTTAAAACTTAAATGCTTGCAAAATGTTTTTAACATGAACGTGATAAAATTTGGAGTTTAATAACAAGAGCGCAATTACAGGTGAAATAAAATGGTAAATAGTGAAACGAGTATTACCGATTAGCTACTATTATTTTATTTCTAGTGGAGGAAATTAATTTAAATTTATTATTGATAATGTAATATATTATAAATACATTAATAATATAATACATTACAAATAATGCATCATAGAATTTATTCCTTCAAATTATTAATAAAAAATAATTTTATGCATTACCAATAATGAATTCTAATACTTATTACGGGGGGACAGTAAAAGAATTTATTACTTTCGTAGGACATGATCTGTGTTAAGCGTAATGTTTTCCGTAATCAATAGATTATACATTCCATGTATTACCTCCTCGTTTCTCATTGATTACCATTTCCCGCTGGGTAGTCTTTAATTAAGAGTGGAAAAATATAAAATAAAAGGACTAAATATAAAATAAAAAGATTTGAAAAATTGTAAACTATTTTAAAAAATTTTTTGGCAAACAACACGACTGGTAATAAGAAATCACCAATTTCTTATTCACCCAACTTAAATAATATTTCATAATAAGCAAATATGTAGTCGCCGTGGTCTAGAGGTTAGTGTGTTGGCTTAGTGAGACGATAGCGCCGGGTTCAAATCTCAGCTCTGACATCTTGAAAAAAAATATGAAAAAATTATTTTTTTCGGCAACTACCTCCTAGCAGTCTTCTGGCAAAATCTCTGGGAGTAATTAATTGCAATGAAAAAGCTTCTCAAATCTGTCGTTCGGAGTCGACTTTAAACTGTAGGTCCCGATACTCATGGATAAAAATAACACACCCAACATGAGTGCTCAGAGAAGCTAGGCCGTAACCCTGACACAGGGTTATAATGGCCAATTGTGTATGTATGTATGTAATAAGCAAATACTAAAACTTTATAACTGTTGTACGATTGTATATACTGAACACTGTGTACTGTAAATGTATGAAAATATTGTCATACCAATTATGTAAATTTCTGCTATCAATCTTGTAACCTTCAAACCTCCAAATATTGTCATAGAATTTATTACTATGTTAACATTACTTTGTACCAAAGGTGACATATTTTCTAGCAACAATGTCTGCAACTGTTATGACTTATTATCATAGTATGTGTATACTCTGCCTAAATACATCGTAAAAATGTGGTGATTCAAAATCACTTGCTTTATATCCTGTACTTTATGATTTGCCAGCGACATAATAAGTTTATATGTCTTTTGTCTTTTTATTGATTTGACATCTGATGAATATCAATGAAGAAAGATAATGTAAAATTGACTGTTAGTAATAGAGCCTTTAAAAGTCAGAATTTTATGTGCTCTTCTGAGTGATTAATATTGAAAATTATTTTTTTTTATTTTGTTTTTTTTTTTCAAATCTTAAAATTTCAATAAAATCAATATAGAGATAAAAATAAAATATAAATTTTTTGCTTATAATTTAAAATAACACTGGTTTACAGCCAAAAAATACCAAGAACGCCACATGCCTAGATTAGTTAATTGAGATCTCCTGAGCACGAAAAACGCTGTTATTATTTTTTCCTAAGTACCGTTTTTTAGATAACGGTCATTTGGAAATTTTCCCCATGAACTTTTGTTCCGAAAGTTGTAAGAAAGGTGAAAGATTTTAACAGGAAGTAGAAGATATCGAGAGACGTTACAAAGGCTGGTGGGATGAACAAATGATATCGGACTATTGTTGGTTCCTCATTCGCGAAGATCCTAAACTATTTGGTAAAAAAATAAAACATTCCAGATCTTCAATATAACGTAGGAAAAAATTTAAATGAAAATGAAAAATTTTGAAAAAAAACGTAATAAATAGGCAAATTTTGAACTTTGAGGTGCCATATCTCAGCGATTTTTTATCAGATAAAATTTTCCAGCATATCAACAGAGAAGGCATTCAATTGCCTTTCCATCGATATACCACTTATTTCGATCGAACTTTTCCGTTGGACACCACAAGGGTTTGAGTGAGGCCATACACCGATAAACACAAAAGTACCGTTATCTAAAAAACGGTACTTAAGAAAAAATAATAACAGCGTTTTTCGTTCTCAGGAGGTCCCAGTTAACTAATCTAGGCATGTGGCGTTCTTGGTATTTTTCCAAATTAAAAATTTGTAAACCTGTGTAATAGACTTAAAAATCTTTATAAAACAAATTCAAAATGCCGTGCATTAAGTTTCTATATTTGAATTCTAAATTGGGTTATTATGCACAATTTAAATAAATGATAATTTAATGATAATGATTTAAAAATTTTATTTTTTTTTAACTAATAGCCTCATTCTGTAAAAAGAACTTTGCCGAATATTTGAACATTTATATTTAAAATAAAAATATATTTCGTTTTTTGTCATTTTTAATGTAAACTTCGAAACGATTGTAAACGAATTTTGTACAGACTGATGATATAATTATTCAAAATATTCTTTATTTTCTTCTTGTGTACAACTTCACCATTGCAAATTTTCACTTAATAGAGTTTAGTAATTCAACAATAGAAATCTGAAGCCTCACAAATTTAAGATGTTGCTTTTAATTTTCCTGGTATTGTGTATGATTGCAATGCGAATGTTTAAAATTTTCACGGTTCGTTACTTCTTATTGTTTTGTGTTAATTAAAAACTATCACAGTTACTAGCAGCATGTCACTCACAAATATGGTTGTAGGAAAATTAATATCCATAAACTAGAAAAAAATGACAGTAAGAAACTGTAAAATTCTAATAGTCGTATGCTTTTAAAATCATATATCATTTAACAGTAATACGAAAAAAATATCATTGCTGCCAACAACCCTTCATAATTTACATTACATCAGGGATACGGTCTAGTACCCATATTTGTGCGTCTAAATTTGTCTCCATGAGTACTGGGACCTATAGTTTAATCTCGACTCCGAACGACAGATTTGAGAAGCTTTTTCATGGCAGTTAGTTACTCTCAGAGATTATACCAACAACTACTAAGAGGTAATTGCCGAACAAAATTTGTATTCATATTTCATTTTTTTAAGATGTCAGAGCTGTGGTTTGAACCAGGAGCTCTTGTTGATTAAGGCAACACACCAACCACTCATAGTTTAGTTTTAATTTCAGTTAGCTGATAAAAAAAAGAATTTATATACTTGATATAAGAATGCTATAAACAGTGAATGCCATAAACAAGGGATAATGAAAACAATAACTAGTTTCTAGGAAATTTTCTCTTGGAAGTTTTTGTGGCTTATTTGAGTAAGTATTGAAAATAAATACTTAGTTATAGAAAGAAATAATACGAAGTAAAGACTAAGTTAAATCTTTAAATAAATCTGAGAATTAAAAAACAATCTAAATCCCACTGAGTGTGCGGGATTTATTTGAGATTTATTCAGAAAAATTATATCTTTTATATTTTTTATAAATAGCTATTTAAAATTTATATACAGTTTTTTATTTTTTATTCTCAGTCATATATCATACAAAACTGTTGGTTAAACTCAAACTTTTAGATTGATATGTAAAGCCATCTCACATATAAAGTATTTAAATAAAATATTTGAGTTTTCGACAAAAGTTCTGCCATCTGACAACAAAAAAATTTGTCGTTGCAATGAATAAAAAGAATGGAATAGCAGCTTATCGTCAAGATATGAGTTAACTTTTGTTTACCGCAAAAAAACTCTGCAATAATTAGCAAATAGCATAAAATGAACCAATCAGAGTACTGAGGTAGTTTACTGTATAAAATGTATTACACAAAATCCTAATTTTAAGATAAAAATCAAGCACAAGAAAAAATAACAAAGAAATAAAGTCAAGAAAGGATAAAGCATCAGAGCTCATGGTACACAGAGTGTTAAATAAACATAAAACTGGAATATAATTAAATATAAAAGCATATAATTATTCATATAGATATAAACTATGATACTAAAAATCTATTTGCTTATTTCGATAAAAATTTATCCTTATTGAGTTGTGATACTATTGAAATATATGAGCTCTCTGTATTCACTTTAATATTAAAGAGAAACGATTTTTTACCGCATCGAGAAAGACGCATTTATTAAGATTTCTTATAACTCGTCGCTTGTTTATAATGTGCGAATAGAAATTGAGAAATGAAAAATCAAGAGGCGTACAAACAAAAGCATAGTTTATAAACAATCATACTCGTATTTACAAAGAGCAATAGTGTCACACGTATTTTTTTTTAGCATATTCTATAAATATGGTATTTCATATATGATTTCTACAATAACAAAAAAATAATAATAATAAAGAACGTCTGTACTGGTAGACATAATAATTAAACCAGAGCAATGCAAAAATAAAGTTGCAATCATAAGTTTTTGCCGTTGTAGTTATTAAAAATAAAAAGAGGTTTGTTATCACAAGTAATAATTGTTTTTTATTCTACCAACAATAAGAGATGATTATAGCTTTAAGGTGCTTAAAACAAACTCTCTGTTGCTAATACTAAAATGTATAGTAGGGACTAAGAAAATGGGTCCAGTTTAGAATTCATGTTAACCCTAAGATGTATGACGGTTTTTTGTCGCTAAATGGAATAACCATATTTGTACAGACCTATATGAGATTTGTATGGAATTGCATAGACAGATGTTATAAAAGTGTGTATAAATGCATTTTGTGCTTGGAAAATCACAAAATGAACAATAAAAATGAATTTTCATGCATCTTACTTATCCATTAACAGTATTTTATTAATAATATGTATACAAAGAAATTTTATACACGGCATTTAACGCAGAAGTACCTGGCCTTTGAGACTTGTTAGCATACCGGCTTTTTGCAATGCATGTAATAAAAATGTGCTTTTCGCTGTTTTTTTATCAATCTAAAACACAGAAAGCACGATAGTCTTTTAGCAGAGGATGCGTCATGGACTGGGATGGTCATCTATGGGTGGGCCTGCAGCTACTTGCAAACAAACAAAGTTTGTCAAGTTCATCAAAATCAACAACATCGTACAAATCAAAGGAAGGTAAGATTTGATAGACAGTTCCGCCGGCCACTTGTAGACCTCGTGCACATAACTGTCGCATTGTGAGTCATGAAGGCCCGGTAATAGGCACTATACAAAATCCCATATTTAAATGTATGTTAAGACCCGATATCTTCACCACAACTTTTCCTGAAACAAAATTAACCATTCTGCTATTCGCTAATACTTTAACGATTTCTGTTGTCGTCTAAAGTCAGTTGTTTCAATCAGCTGTTATTTTTAATCAAATAAATTTATTAACGCCAACATTTTTGGTGCGGTTTAATATGTTTTTAGAAAAGTGTTACTTTATATAAATAATAAATTATAATTTTAATAAAAAAATATAATGGCTTTTGAGTATTTAGCCTATAATTTATCTATTCTATGAAAATAAATAAAATAATAATTATTTGTAATGTTTTACTTTTTTAAATTTCCAAAATAATGGGTTTTAATTTGTTTTTTTTTTTCTATTCTTCTTTGTTCTTTTCTCTTATTTTAAAATGCCATTTAACAAAGTTGCCACGTAACTTTAATTTGAATATAGAGAAAAATAAAACGGTAAGCAGCGTGGCTAAAAATAAGTTAGTGAATCACATAGTGGTTAGTGCAAACATCAAAATGTGTGGTTAATGGTAAAACATGCTGAAAGTTTTAAAAGTTAGTGAATCGCACTACTGGACTCAGAAACACTTGAAGTAATGCAAATTTGGTTCCAGGGTGGTAGTCTTGAGGAGGACATAAGTGGAGCTTCTAGTTTTTAAGTCTTTTTGGTAAGTCCGACATATAATGCGATGTGACGACCACCGCGAAAGCATAAAGCTTATTCCCTCCTTTCCGCACAAAAAAATATACCATATATATATAAATGTCTACATATCTTTTGAAATATGAAATTATGTGTGTAGCAAATTAATCAAGTTTTATAAGTGAGTAAAAACTTTTACTAAATTCGTTATTTACGGAGCATATAAAAAACAAAATATTCAAATAAAATAAAAGATAAACCTTGCAGTGCATATTATTTATTTTTTTTTGTAGATATCATATTTAAATCAAATACGCTCCATTTAAAACTCAAGAATGTTAACCAAATCAACAATTGAAAACATTTCTGAACTCAGCGTAAATCTACACAGCAGAAAATATAGAACATGTTACAAACAAATACACACAGTGATAGCTTGTCACATTATAAAGAATTTTAAACCAAAACATTTGAGCTTTTCAACTCAGCTGGATATCAAGAAAGAAAAACTAAAACAAACAACCATCAAGAGTCAATGTATTATTTTTTTCAATACCTGCAAATGCTCTCAACTGAAGGCTTACACTGCAGAGAAGTAAAGTTATATTGATACATTGGTGAATGAGCATGAATAGATAACATGAAATACATTTTTTTACTCAGTTTATAATAATAGCAAATGCAACAGTCACATAGATTTAAATTACCTTAAATGTATAAATTTCGCAGTTCCATTTAAACAAGGAAAAGGGGAAGAATTTAAATTTACACTGCATAAAAATCGAATTTTAGTTTCACCAGCTTTCATATTGCAATGTGCGCAGTTTTTGTAGGAGTATTTTATTTTGTCGCGTTTTTTTTTTAACTTTACAATTTCTTGCATTTTATGTATTTTATGTGGATTATTTTTTATTCCTCTGTTTGCGTTATTGTACATTTCAAACAAACATTTGTGGATTGAATGGCTACGCTATTCAGTTATTGTTTCATTTTCTAGTGAAGTGCAATAGTACGTGCATCATTTATTCAAGTGACAGTTGATTGCATTGTTGCTTTATTTTATGAACGTTTATGTTTATATTGAGTCTGCGGTTAGTTTGAAATATATAGCATAAAAACTGTATTTAAATATACAGCGTGTCTGCCAGGAAGGTATACTACTTAATTTTGCAGCCATTATGGTAAACATTAGTCTTGATAGTTCATATTTGGCAGTTAAAAAGTATAGACATAGGAAATTTTTAATAGAAAAATATTCGGTAGGCCAATTAATTTTAATGAAAGATTGTTGAGAAACAACAAAACAACACATTTTTAGTTGAACGAATATGAGAATAAACAGAATAGTCGGTTCTGGGCAATGGACAACCCTCAAATTATTCATCAGTTACCTATGCATCCATTAAAAGTGACAGTCTGGTGTGCAATTTGGTCAGGAGGAATCATTGGACCTTATATCTTTGAAACTGTAAACGAAGTAACGATAACTGTCAATGGGAAGCGATATGACAGAAAACTATTTAACACCATAACTGCATGCTTTGGGCGTAACTAACATGTTGTTTCAACAATACGGTGCCACATTGCATACAGCGAGGCTTGCAATGGAATTACTGCGAGACCTATTTCCACAACAAGTTTTTTCAAGGAATGGTGATGTTGATTGGTCACCAGATTTGAATGCACCGTGCTTTTTTTCTTTGATATCTGAAAAGCAAGGTTTATGCTAACAAACAAGAAACGCTGAAGCAACTCAAATAAAATATTTGTGATAAAGTTAATGAAATACCGCTTGAAATATGTGAAAATGTAATGAAAAATTTTCCCAAAGGGCTCGCATTTGTGAGGCTAATAGAAGCGGACAATTATCTGATATTGTATTCCGCACATAATTGCCGACATTAAATAAAACATTTCTCAATATAACATCTATTCCCTTTCATGTAATCAAAAATTATAAACAAAGTCACCTTCCCGGGGGACACCTTGTTTAAGAATTTATTCATATTTCTTAATACTTCGTAGCCTTATTACGCTTAAATAAAGCTTATATTAAAAATATCAATATTACTCAAAATACATTTTATAGGATTCTACTTTTTTAGCCTTAAATAATACCAGAAGTAAAATTGAGTGCACTTAGTAGAGCATTTGAAATTTTTAATATTGTTATAAAACTAACAGAAAAAAGAATAAAAATATTATTTAAAGTTAATAAGGTATTAGGAAATCATAAAAAAAAATATTAATAGATTTTCTCTTTTTTATATGATATTCGTTTTCAGGATTTTGAATTATAAACAATAATAAACTTGTTTATGCTATCTTAAAATACTTTGTTGTGATATCAGACTGCAAGTAAAAATTAATATTTTACTCATTCCATATAGTCGCCATGGTCTAGTGGTTAGTGTATATTTATTTTTAATATTCTTTATTATGTAAAATTCGATTAATAAATTCATAAATCTCTAAAAAAACCCATTTTCTAAACCTTCTTTCAATGAGTTTGAGTTAAACCCTATTTTTTTCATCATATTTTGTTATTACATTGGTTAACTAAAGACTTCTTCTAAAAAATGTATTCAAAAGTTATGACAAACATCATTCTTATCTTGTATCTTTTTAGATGTTTTATGATAAAGTTTATTATAATGTAACTTTTAAAATTATAAAGTCTAGAGATTTTTTTACAGTTGCGCAAAGAAATCTAATTTACGTTAAAAAGTTACTTAATAAGAAGTATACAAAATACAAGCTGTTAAAGTGTTTCCTTGTTAATTCATGTTTAAAATGTTATTTAACTTTTTTCTGCTTTGCAGCGGCTGAACTTTTATTTTTTCTGTTTTGTAGATATTAAGGTGTTAAGCTTATTAAAAACAAATTATTCTATTAATGTTAGATGTTAGTCTTTTGAAAATTTAAGACAAAAAATTAAGTAGTAATATTCATTAGCAAAGAAGATGGCAAGGCTCATTATTACCCAATCAAGCTAATACTTAAAATACTGTAACGCTCCAATAATGTTCTTGTAAATTTAGGTAGTGATCAGTAAAAATAAGAGTTGCTCTAATGGTGTCAAGTTTAGCATGTGAATGTTATTACTGCTTTTCTTACAGGTAACTTTAGACAGCGAGCGTATTTATAGAGGCTAGTGATGACAAATGGGAAAATTTTATAACATAAGGTACATATGTTTACAGATCTCAAAAACAGTGGAACACATACATAATTTTTTAAAGTCCAATTTTTGCTGCATTTAGATTCAGAAGTTTTAGGTAATAGGCCCTTGATAAGTAATATTTCTACCTTATAATTACAATTTTCCATAATAAAAATGTAGAAGCATACTAGAAGGGATGCAATAGATCGTAATGAATTAAAATATTTAATTTTTTTACAGGTCTTATAGATAGTAAATAAAAAAAAAAAAACAGAACACAATTGTTAAATAAAAATATTAAACATAGCTGATGTTGTAAAATTGCATGGCTATTGTACTGACTAATTAACTTATGGTTCGCAAACTTCACATAATATTAAATTCTTCCTACTGTTTGTTCAATAGTGTGCAGTCGTAAATGTAAAACTTGGTTTTACACTTTCAATTTAATATAAAAAAATATAAATCTAAATTGCTAAAAATTGGAATGAAGTATTTATTTTTACAGTCTTGAATAAAAAGAATTCATGCCTCTACTCAACAGTACTCCTAAGTAAGTCTATCACACCCCTGAATAATTATTTTGAATGTCTAAAAATGATAGTAATAAAATCAATTTACTATAGAATTAAACGGGAACAAATCTTTTATTCGTTTTAACACACCAATTTTTTTTTAAATATTTTATATCCTAAAGAAATGTTAAACCAACAAAACAAGGAAAAGGCATATAAAGCAATTGAGGGTTAACTAATATAATAAAAAACGTAAATATTATATTCTCTTACAAATTGTATTTCTTATTTTTCATTAGTTTTATTTTTTTAGCATCAAATAAAACCTAAAAATAAGTTTGTGTTGTGTTTTTTATTTTTTTTTTTGGAATTTTTTTTTTATTTTTTTTTTTTAGAAAAATTTTTTCTCCATTTACTTTTTTGTAACTTAAGGCATTTTAATTCCTAATTTATGGTCTTTGATTTCTCTTGAAATACTTAAGAATGTTGTCGTACAATATTTTGTTTACTATACGAAATTATAATTTCCTGATCCCGTAATTGTATGTTAGGAAATATTAAAAAAAAACCAAGAATAAAAGGTAACTTATATCCTAAAAAAGCAAAAATCCATTACTAAAAATCCAATATAACATAACGTAAGAGGGTTAGCATGTGTGTTACTTGAAAATTTTCTCTAGTATTTGGTCAAGGTAGGGCAGACCTTTAGGGCCGAAAATATTTTCAATAAAATAAAAAAATAAAAAGCGAAACGTAGAGAAACTCATACAAGCGTAATAGGATATAAACTATTTGTAATGGTCTAGCACGAATGATGAATACTCTATATTTAAAGTTAATCGTTACTCAGCGGTCAAGACAGTTGTTTTACTTTTAGTTGTGTGGCCTTAAGTTAGTTTTTAATTGAAATTTAATTCTTATTTCTGATAACTACAAATATGATATACTTGAGAAATTTGTCAAATAAGTCCTCAATAAACCTAAAATAGTTTTTATGAATACGGTCATTAGCAAAAGGGACTTAACTTTGAATGCGTCTTAAGAGTCGCAATGTAGTGGTAAGAAGCTTTTAATAAGAATTTGTTTTTGTTTTTTTTATAGTTTTATAACTTGTATTTTAAGTTTGTTTGCTATAACAACAAAATTAATTTACAAGATGTGTGGTTTGCTAAATAAACATTGAACTTTAGATTAAAAATTAGAGCATATTTGTATAGTTTTAACTTTTTTAAACCATATAAGAAAAATTTAGTTAATTTTAACACCCTGCGTAAACCTCTTTCTAATTTCATTTAAATAAATAAAGAAAGTTTTTAATCTCATATATATGCATATATACTTTGAGTCATTCTTTAATCCAAAGTCTTTAGTTGGATTTTCTTTTGAAGTCAAAAAAAAATTTTGCATGCATAATACAGTTCCCTTCACTTATACTGATACAAATGTGACACATAAACTTCTAAGTGTCACAACTTAGCTGACATTTTAATTTTCTAGCTTTTTTTTTAAAGGAACATCAAGAACTGTGACAGTTTAAAGTTCTGGGGGGTATGGCAAAAATATAACACTAAGTAATTTTATAGACACATATGCATATGTACGCGTACATACTGCATGTCAAAACATATATGTATGTATTTATGACTTTCTAAAGTCTGGATGTAAAATATGCCTATAAATTTACCAGAAATAATATTTGTTTTGTTATGTTTTTTTCTATCTTTCTGTTCAAACACTTCAACTCACATATGAGTTTTTATCAAATACTCTGTAGACAATGTAAAAGTATACATGTAAACATAAATTCGCAAAGAACCTGAAAATTCTTGCAAAATGTTGGCTTTTATAAATTTTACAAGTTTACTCAGCAACTGGTAGAATTTGATATAAAAAAAAACAGAAAGTAATGCACAGTAGTTTTAAGCGTCCACAAAAGGATTTGCATATAAACTGGTATTAAATACTTAACGTTGTAGAAAGGCAAACGCATGAAGAAATAAAAATAGAAATGAGAATATAAAGCAAAAATGTTAATTTTTTCACAATCTGGTAGAAATTTTTTTTATTATAGATTCCAGTATATGTTCGCTCTGTCTACAGGTTACATGATCCATGCAATCAATCAAATATTTTATTAATTTTTCCGATAATATAATAATAATAAATCGGTGAATTGTGTGAAGTAATACCTGCCAGCAAATTTCCAATGAGTTTATCTAACTCACTCGCCTTCAAGTTTTTGACAAACTTTCGGATCTTTATAAATATTGCGGAAAAAATCATCAAAAATATGAAAATTTATTTTATTTTTTTTTTTTTATGATTTTATAATATTTCAGTTCGACACTGAACTTAGCAGTAATTTTTTTGATTTTATTTGGATTTATGTACTTCTTACTCCACTGTGTTTTAGGCAGTTGTTAGAGGGGAAGTATTCTAAATGTCAGAAACATATTTTGAACACAACAGTTTACTTTAAAAATGCAATATGAATACAGAAGTAAATAAAAATACTCTTTCTTAAAAATTAAACTGTTTACAATGTTCTTTAGAGATATTTAAGTGTATATTTTACTAGGAAAAATGAAAAAAGTAATATTGTGCGTGGTATAGTGGTTAGAGCGCTCGCACAAAAACTCAAAGGACCCAGGTTCAAATCCCAGAAGAGGTGAAAAATGAAAAAGTTAGTTAGCGGTTTTTTCAAAATTATAACTTAAAAAAATAAGAGTCCCCCCCTCCAGGAAGACCATCGACAAAGAAACCGCTGCCCATCATTCCACTCTATTCCACCTTAACCAATGTCAACAAAAAATGAATGGTCAGGGAAAAAAGCGCCACCTACACAGTAAAAATTATTGATAGTTTTTTTTCAATTAAGGGTGATATTTGAATATTAGGATAAATTTAATTACGTTCTTAATTTATTCAATTAAAACCCAATATTTTTTTTTCAATTAACATTTTAATTGATATCGGTGATCATTTTAATCAAATTTTTATTTGATTCAATTAACTGTGTTGTTTGATATGGAAACTTTGTTAAAATAATGCTAACATGACGGTGAAATAAAAACGCTGAGTACAAGGTAAACTAATTTTATATTATTTTGTAGGTATTACGATTTATTTTCACATATATTCTTTCAATAATACGCTATTTATTATTTACAGCTCTATTATTAATACATATCTTATTTACAAATTGTACATTAACATAAACTTTAATAAGCAAATAAATCAATTATAAGTGATTATAAAGATTTCCAGGTTCAACCTTTTTTAAAAGAAAAAGTTGACAACATTTTAAAAAATATGCATGTCCAATTTTACTGTATTGTGTAAAAACAAAAACAACACACAAAATTCTTTCTCTTAGTAACGCATAATATGTACGTTATTCATTGCAATAAAAAACTATAAACGTCTCCCTCATTTATACAAATATACACTTTTATTTTCATTAGAAAAAAAAACATACAGCGTTGCAAGCAAAAAGAAAAAATGAACAGCTTGTTAGACTAAATAAAATTGTGACCACCGCCACTGTCAATATGATATTATATATATTTTGCATGCAAATAAAATAATCGCTTTGTGGCTGACCAATTTACATACATACATACATACATACATAACTGGCCTTCACAACCCTGTGTCAGGATTACGGCCTAGCTCCTCGCAGCACTCATGTTGTGTGTGTAAATTTCTATCCATGAGTACCGGGACCTACAGTTTAATGTCGAAAATTTTTCAATTTTGTGGTACCTGCATTATTTATTTCCACCAACTCAAAAAATGAATACCGATCCAAGTGGCAGCAAAATAAGGAAGAAATTTTCAATAGCAGATTCTCAAACTAGTTTTGCCATAGTAGCAGATTCCAAGGAGGAATTGGAGATGAAAATAAACTTACTGCAGCTTCAAAATCGCATTTTTTAATGTATTAAGTGCATTTGATATACTTTTTAAACTGTTTTTCGTTTTTAATCTTCAATATCCCGAAGAATCCGAGTTATTTTATAATTTTATACAAAGTTGTTTGTATGAAATTCCATTGTCAAAAAAATATTCCAAAATTTGTACAATTAAACATGAGTTGTTGCAATAAGTTTATTTTACTGCATAAAAATTAGACATATGTATGTATACATAAATGTTTTAAAAATTCACGTATTTAAATTTAGAGTGTAAAACACATCTTGTAAGGTCTCCAATATTTATGTATTTATTTTATACACATATGTACTTAAAAAACCATCATCTTAAAAAAATCATCATTATATTATATGAAAATCATTTTACTATAAGAAAATCTTTTCTGAATAAAAGTTTAAATTTATAAATTATTATTGTTCTTATGTTTTAGGTGGATGGGGTATATTAATATTCACCCCTATCACAAATTATTTTTCAGTTGAAATTTTTCTAATTTGCCACAATTGTAATCATGAATATTTGTGCCCATAAACTGTTTTCCCTTTTTTAATTTTATAATTGCTCATAAATATTTTTAATAGCAATTTTTCTCACTGAGTGTAAAGAAAAAGGAAACAGTTCATGTGCAGATTTGTTCATTATTACAATTATGGGAAATGGGAAAAATTTCGAAGGGAAAAATTATTTGTGGTAGGGGTAATTAACAATTTTCTTAAATGAATTAAAAGAAAAATTCAATTAACACTTTAATTAATTCAATCACCTACTTAATTGAATTAAAACTAAAATTTAATTATTAGTTTGATTCATTTGATTATCAAATTAATTGATTTCATTGTGAGTTTTAAATACACTGTTTAATTCATTCAATTAATCATTCAATTGATTTTATACCAAAATTCTATTACTACGTTAATCAATTTAATCATCAAAGTAATTAATATTATATCTTTTAATCAATAACGTTAGTGATTGATATAATCAAAACATGGAAATATTTTTAATTACTTGCTTGATTCATTCAATTAAAAGATTTATTAATATTAATAAAATTTCCAATTAACTTAGTAATTAAAATTTAAAAATATGTTAATTGAAAAAAAAAATGACAAATTTGCAATATTTACAACTTTTGGTAATTTATATCATTAATTTGGTGAGAGGTGCAAATTTGAACATTTTTTTCGTGGATTCAATTAATACTGGCGATTTTTGGTGATTGAAATCAATTTTTACTTTTTTCTGTGTATTGGGAAGTAGCAGATAACGGCTAAACCTACTCAGCGAAGGAACACTCACCACACAGTCAACATGCAACGATGAGGCAATTGCTGTTGATCACTCAAGGGTGAAGGTATAACACTGGCCTTTGAATGTTCAATTCACAGCAATTTGTCTCATTCCTAAGGCGCTTAATAATAATATAATAATTGTTTAGAAATAGAATGGCAACACTGCCAGTATTCAGTATTTGCTTCTTCTCAATTTTTGTCAACCACGATCAATCGTGTTAGTGAAGTCGACAAAGAATAAGCAACGGTGGTAAAATAAAGTGAAGGACATTAAAAACATAATAAAAATTAAATAACCAAAAATACATTTGACAAATAGGACATAGAATTAATAAAAATACATTTAATAATAATAAATAAAATAACACATTTTAAATTTAAAAAATACAAATAAAAGTGAACCGTGTTTTTATTTTATGTTTAGGTTCGACCCTAAACATTATGGTCCATTCGAGCCGGATAGTGGTTTTAACACTAGTTTAATTTAAAATCCAAAAAATTTCTCATCAAAATAAAAATTTGTTATAACAAAATAAAAAGACTCAATAAACAATAAAAATAACAGACAACAGTTATAGAATTAAAAGTTTTCTGGACACAAAATTACAACAAAAAATTGAAATAAAATAAAATTGCAGTCAACAACAAAAACAGACACAGAATCAACAAAAAAAAAAAAACAACAGTTAACAAATTTCACAAAACCTTGAACAAAATTCAACGCAAAATTCAAAGCAGAGACATCAGCAGCGGCAGCGAACATCACCAAAACAACAGCGACTGCAGTGAATATCAACAAACATAAAAATATTAAAAGACCCAGCAATTACATATTGAAAAGTGCAGTTATAAAATATTTTTGCGACAGCAACAAAAATACAAAACATTAAACAAGCCAGTAAAAGACCCAACAACAACAGTAAGTACATAAAAATATTATTATTTACAAATGAGACACATATATTAAACACAACAACAACAAAATATTTGGTGTAACAAAAGGCAGAGAAATTAAAAAAGGGTTACCAACGGGCCAAAAAATTAAATTTTTTCGGGTAACTTCAAATCGAAAATTGGATTTCAATATATTAATATTTTTAACACTAGTTGTTGTTAAATCGCTAGCAGGCATTTGTTACCCAAAGTTTTTTCGACACCTCTCCCTAAATTTACAAAGTAAAAAATTTAATTTGTCAAAATGTCTGTAAGAAAGTTTGTAAATTGTACAAACGATTTAATTGAATTTGAAAAGTCATATTCCGCCAGCCATGCAGAGGACAATATTCATGCGCTGGAAATTCTTCGCGTAGAGTTAGATTCACTCTGGACCCAGGCAAAAAGGTCTTATGAAGAATGTAGAGATATAGAGAAGGAGGGTGACCAACCAATCGAACGGAATAAGCTTCGGGAACGATATCAAAAAACCCTGTCAACGTATAAGGTATGTCTTTCGTCAATTAATGCAGAAATTAACGCACTTTCAGAACCCGCTGAAAAAATAGAACAACGATCATCGGTTTTTCAAAAAAATGAAACTTTGTCAATAAGACTCCCGCCTTGTGACACAGACACCTTTTTTGGGGATTATAAATTATGGCCCAGTTTTCGAGATTTATTTACAGCCATATATATACGAAACTCAAATTTAAGTAATGTTGAAAGATTATTTTATTTGATCCAAAAAACAGGCGGCGAAGCGAGGGAAGTAATTGCTCATGTACCCTTAACAAATGACGGTTTTATTTTAGCGTGGAGAAATTTAATAGACCGTTATGAGAATAAATGGATGCAGGTAAATGAACAATATAAGATTATTTTAGATTTACCTCAAGCATCGGCAAATTCAGGTGCATCAATCAAAAAATTACAGCGCACTATAAATGACTCTAGGCAAACCCTTAACATGTTAGGCATCGACACAGCAACATGGGAGTCATTTCTAATATACATTTGTTCTCAAAGTCTTCCAAGAAGTCTACTGCTGGAATTTGAAAATTCACGTGCAGACTGTGCTGAAATTCCCACATGGGTCGAATTTGATAAGTTTTTGACACACAAATTCAAATCCTTAGAATCAGTTGAAAATATTATGTCGAAAACTAGACCCACTCAAAACAGTCCTGAATACGCAAAAACTGTTTATGATAAAAATACCATTAATTCGCTTCAGGAAAATTTTTCAAAACAAGTTGACTGCAAAATTCAAAAGAACCCCTCTGCAACAAGAGAAAAATGCCAATATTGTCACCAAATGCACCTATTACGATCCTGCCCTTCATTTTTAGAAAAAAATGTCGGTGATCGTATACACCTAGTAAAAACAACACACTCATGCTACAACTGCCTGTCAGCAGCCCACAGTGTAAAGGACTGCCCCAGCAAATACAGTTGTAGAATATGTAAACAAAAACATAATACTTTGTTACACAAATCAGCTGCGACTCAATCTGCAAACCTTACACAGGTAAATACAGAGGAGCAATCATCCACGAGTTCTGCAGCTTTAACCAAAAATATACAGTCCACTCCAAATACATTCACTCCTCACTACACGTCCTTAACCCTACAACAAAATTCTGACTCATCTACAGAATTTCAAAACAGAGACACTTTATTATTTACCGCCGTAGTTCAAATAGAAGTTAAAGGTCTACGATACCAGGCAAGAGCTATCATCGACCCTGGATCACAATCAACATTTATCTCACACAAACTGCAGAAACGATTAAACTTACCCACTAAACGAAACGTCGTACACGTAAGTGGGTTGAATCAAACAGTTTCAGAAACTTCAATAAACGCGTGCTTGTTTAACCTTTGTTCTCGCGTAGACCCTAACTTTAAATTGGAAGTCTTTGCACCAGTACTCAAGACTCTCCCATCCAATTTGCCATCGCAAATATCAAATTTAGAAATTATCAATGAGGCTGCAAAATTGCAACTAGCAGACCCTCACTTCTACAAGAGCCGACCCATCGACCTACTAATAGGCCTTGACTTAGGGCCATCCATATATTGTCTGAAAACTCCGATGCGGTCAATTGGATCCCTTTTGACACAAAAAACAGCATTTGGCTGGATTGTGGGGGGACCAATTTCAAAGGCGACTCGGTCAAAAACAACGATTTCACTACTAAATACAACGTCCCATGACCAAATCCTCACACGTTTTTGGGAGGTGGAGGAAACTACAAAACAGATTTTCAGGTCAGATGAGGACACAATATGTAAAAACAAGTCTACAACAAGTAGAAATGACACAGGGAGGTATATTGTTACCCTACCCTTCAAAAAAGAAAAGAAAATAGGCTCCTCACAACACATTGAGGTGACACAATATTTAAGAGTGGAGCGAAGGCTCAGTAGAAAACCCGAAATTGATCAACAGAACAATCTGGTCATTCTTAAATATCTGAAGTTAAGATATATGAAAAGAATCTCACCCTTGGTTATAAATAAGGCTCCAAATTATTACCTGCCGCATCACGCAGTAATAAAACCGGATAGGCTTACTACAAAGCTTCGTGTAGTTATCAACGCCTCTAGCCCGACGTCAAATAAGAATAGTCTTAATGACATTTTATACCCAGGACCCATTCTACAGCAAGATCTTGTTCTTCTTATAGCAAAGTGGAGATTTTTCCGTTATGTATTTAATGCGGACATTACCAAAATATATCGCCAAATACCCATCCACCCATCTCAAACCAAATATCAACGAATATTGTTTCGTAAACAAACAGACAATCCTAATGAGGATTATAAACTCCTAGCAGTAATACTCGATATTACGTGCGCACCGTTCTCAGCCATGAGAACACTTTTACAGATAGCTGAAAAGGTACAATCATCACACCCCTCAGCCTCAAAAATACTACAACAAAACGTGTATGTAAACGACATTTTTGCAAGCGGTCATACCATAGAAGACACCATAAAATCCAGAATGAAACTATTTACAGTTCTAAAAGCAACAAATAATTTGACAGCACCAGCATTCTTAGCAGCATTTTCCCGCTTCATTGGAAGACGTAGATACATCGCTTGTGTCCATTCGGACAATGGGAGAAATTTCGTCAGAGCAGCAGAACTCATCAAAAAGGACGGTCTAGAATTTATAAAATTTACACAGCAACATATCCTTCAACAGCAGAAGCAGAAAAACATCGAATGGAAGTTTATGCCAACTAGTGACCCACACATGAGAGGTCTCCGTCATACATGCTTAAATTCATTCACGACACATCTACGAAAAATACTTCATAAGATGAAATTCACATTCAAAGGCCGATGTACAATTCTGACCTGCCTTGAAATATGCTTCAAATATAGACCCCTAAGTCCTGCTGGCGATGACACTATTAATTTGACCCCATTGACTCCTAGACACTTTCTCATCAGCAATATCGAAATGGTTTCTGCCGAACGTAATATAAAAGATAAAAATTTGACCCTTGCCAACCGCTGGAAATGCATAATTATCATCTATCAATTGTTGTACCAAAGATCACAGAATAAATATCTGGCCGAACTATATGGCAGATATAAATGGAAATTTCGAAGACTCAACAGAAAAAATATTGGTTTAAAATACATTATGAGACTTTTAGTATTATACATTATCGAAACATTTTTATTAATATATTCTCATAATCTATTTACAGTCATGCCTTTAATTCTTCATCTCAGCTCTTTTCATCGTCAGTGGTCATGCAGCTCATGCAACCACGACCATATACTCAAATCTCTAAACGCTTATGCAGAAGAGAGATACGATGTTGTTATTATGCAAAAGTATTGCCTACAAAAAGCCACCATCCTAAGATTGCAAAAAACGTTTAAATTCAAGACTCAAAAGACCCAAACACATACCAGTGACCCCTTCTCGTGGTTCAGCATTTTTGTGATGACTGCCAACAACAACAACAGTACGTGGGTCGCAGTACGAGGTCTCATCAATCCTGTCAACACTACTACAAAAATTGAATCGTGTGCACTCAAAAAGGTCGAAATGATGACAGTGATCTTGTTTGGCTACACCTCTAAAGCACCCGTAAAGAAGCTGTACCCATATACACACCACTTGGAGGGGGCAGAATGTTTAGAAATAGAATGGCAACACTGCCAGTATTCAGTATTTGCTTCTTCTCAATTTTTGTCAACCACGATCAATCGTGTTAGTGAAGTCGACAAAGAATAAGCAACGGTGGTAAAATAAAGTGAAGGACATTAAAAACATAATAAAAATTAAATAACCAAAAATACATTTGACAAATAGGACATAGAATTAATAAAAATACATTTAATAATAATAAATAAAATAACACATTTTAAATTTAAAAAATACAAATAAAAGTGAACCGTGTTTTTATTTTATGTTTAGGTTCGACCCTAAACAATAATTAAAAATAATATATGTACTGTCCTCTCCAAAATTCCAATACAATGCACAGCTTTTAGTAGGGGTTTACCCCTGAGTATTGGTCTCAAATAAAAAAAAAAAAAAAATACGGCTATAAAGTCATAGTAGTTTTCCATCATAACTGACAGCAATCTTTAATGCTTTTGTGTTTGAACAGAAAGCAAAATATATCAACAACAAATATAAAAGTACAATAAATAAAACGATTTAGAAAAAAGAGGAAGTTTATTGGAAAACATGTTTGACAAATTATTTGTCATTTACTGACCTTATTCTTAAAAAAAACCACAGACGGATAAAGCATTCAATAGTATATACAAATATTATCTGTAACTGATTTACCAAATTGGGTGTTGTTTTTAATGAAAAATCATCTTCAGCAATCAAACCCATTTCGAAATGAATGTGAATGTAAACATCGGCGTCTTTTGGTTATCAACATCTTTTGGTCTAAATTGAATCACAAAACTATTTGTAAAGTTTTTTGAGACAATGCGATATTTAAGAAATTTGGGTTTAAGTTAAAAAAAAAAAATACAAAATAAGTCGAATATAATTGTAAAGTAAAAGCAATTGCAAGTAATACTAAGGAGTTTTTAATTATTTATAATTGTAATCAATAATTTTCTGCAAGAACGTCATAAACTAATGGGATTTAAGTAATAAATTTTAAAATATTCGGATATACAAATAGGAGCTGAAAATTTGACTCGACCAATTTTAAGTCAAGGAAGAATTCGTAATCTTTAGTAACTTTTTCTTTGAGTTTGTTTTTTATGTTATTCCTTTAATTATTGCAATTTAATTTAAAAAAGTAATTAAAATAAAGTTCTTCTCTTAAAATCTATAAAAAATATTATATCTTTGACATCTAACTGTAACGGAAAATGCAAAAGCCTCAGAAAAAAAGTCGTTGTCTGTATTACATTGAAAGCGATTTTTTTCATTTTCATCTACTTAGTTATGTCAGACGTCGTTGTAAAGACATTAATTTCTGCAACTTAAGTCATATATTTAAGTACATCGTTTATGAGTGCTCATATTTATATGGAAGAAAGAAAAAATAAAACATGCACTTGTAGTTATATGACAGATATAAATATATTATTCTTAAAAATATTTTAAAAAGTAAACATTCTTTATATTTAAAAATGCATTCGCTTCTTTTCACTACTAGAGATTCATACGAAAGACTTTTATAAGACTATTTTTTAATAAATTTTTAAAAGCTTTAAAGCGATTTTTTTGTTATATTTTAAAAAACAAAACTTTAAAAAAGTAAAAAAGCAGATGTTTTTCTGCTTTATAATAAAATATATTTCCTCACTTTCTGGTAAAGCAGATATGGTTTTGTAGTGTAGGGTTTAGAAAATAATATAATTTGGTTGATTGTTAATACGATCAATTTCTACATTTCAATTTTTACATACATTTTATATTCTTATTAATTCTATTTTTTTATTCATTGTACCACTGTTTTAAAAGCTTTTTGAATGTGTTCAAATGTTTATACTATCACTAGCTGTCCGGCAAACGTTGTTTTGCCATATAAATTTGCTCTAGGAAACATTTTTTTATTTCAAATATGTTTGATAATCTTCACCGAACTGCAAAAGTCAACCTTGATTTGAGCAATCAATGTCTGCGTTACTTATAATTTTAATAAATGATTATCCGCCATTTTCTGTACTTCAGTTTGATAGTTGGCTATAAGGAGAAATATCCCCTGTATTGCCCCCTCTGAGTACCACTTAATAAAAAAAAACCTCAACCATATGTGTTCTACACAGATATATATTATCTAAAAATTTCATCAACGTCGGTACGTTATTTAGGTGAGGCATAAATTTCCCCTTGGGGCGGGTACCTTTACATTTAGGGGTATAAAAAATAGGTGTGAAAATTTACATTTGTTAAACTAAAGTTTTGTAATTTAAAAATAAATAAAATTTAATCAAAATTAGTTTGTTGGTTGGGGATAGGAAAAAGTAGCCCTTGCACCGCCCCCTATGAGTATTAAAAAAAAAACGTAAATCATATATGCTGATCTATCTAGATGATCTATCTAGCTTAAAATTTCAACGAAGTCAGTACGTTATTTAGGTGAGGCGTAAATTTTCCCTTGGGGCGGGTCAGTTTGGCATTTACGGGTATGAAAAATAGATGTTAGCCGATTCTCAGACCTACACGAAATGCACACAAAATTTCATGAAAATCGGTCGAGTAACTTAGGAGGAGTTTGGCAACAAACACTGCGACATGAGAATTTTATATATTAGATTTTGTTAATCCACATTGTTGAATTACTGGTATTGTAGCAATATGTTGCTTGTGAACAGTATGTAACAGAGTTGGGTTTATTGCATTGAACTTATAATGCATTATCGTTTCCACTACCACTAAACCACTTAGTATTAATGCAGCAATATTGCAGCCACCACTAAATGCAGATAGAAATAGTTAACCACTAAATAAAACCATTTTAGTGGTAGTGGAAATTTAGTGCAGTAAATAAAAACATTTTAGTGGTAGTGGAAATTTAGTGCATTAAATAAAAAAAATTTAGTGGTAGTGGAAATTTATTGCATTAAAAAAAAACAAATTTAGTGGTAGTAGAAATTTATTGCATTAAAAAAAAACAAATTTAGTGGTAGTGGAAATTTATTGCATTAAAAAAAACAAATCTAGCGGTAGTGGAAATTTAGTGCATTAAATAAAATAAATTTAGTGGTAGTGGAAATTTATTGCATTAAATATAAAAATTTTAGTGGCAATGGAAATTTAATGCATTAAATATATATACCACTAAGGTAGTGGAAATTTAGTGCACTAATTTTGAATAATTAGTGGTAATAGAATATAACTCCATTGGCACTATAGTGGAATGGAAATTTAGTTCCACTACCTCAGTTCCACTATCGTTTTACTATACCTTCATATATGGATATAATATTAATATATGCATACATAGCTTAGGTCAAAGTCAAAATAAATTGTAGTGAATGTTATTTTCTTATCTTACTGAGTCCGCCTGTATAAAGTAAATAATTGTTGTTATTGTTTTCATAAGAATTTTAGTACTTTCAAATGTAATATATTATTCAGTTCACCATAGGTAAGGTTTTAATGGCGCGGACTGTTAATATTGCCAGCCGCTAATCATTCAGAAGTAGTGCACTAAATTTCCATTACCACTAAAATCGATTCATTTAGTGCACTAAATTTGCACTACCACTAAATTTGTTTTTTTTAATGCAATAAATTTCCACTACCACTAATTTTTTTTTATTTAATGCAATAAATTTCCACTACCACTAAATTTGTTTTTTTTTAATGCATTAAATTTCCACTACCACTAAAATGGTTTTATTTAATGCACTAAATTTCCACTACCACTAAATATTATAGGCGATAATGCACTATTTTTTCTACTACCACTAAATTTAGTAGAAAATTAAATCTAATGCAATAAACCCAACTCTGGACACGATACATCATAAATGCTAGAGTATGGCTCTTAATTAGATCAATATATTATTGAAATTATGCTGTGTACATTACAGATTTTTATGAAATATGTTGTGTACATTTCATATTTTGGTAATATGGCCATTTCAGATTCTAGAGTAAGTTTGTTCGTTACAGTTTAAAAACTTTGAACAATAACAACCGTCGAATTTGGGATGTTCACAACCTACTTACATGAGGTCTCCAGTACCTGTTAAAAACGAGTACTAACGGCATTCGGTTTCAACAGGACTACAGCCTTCGTGCCACACAGATCATGTCAACATTGAATAATCTGCATCAGAAGTATTCCTAAAACTTCTGCTGTGAAACTTAAGTGGTACATTTAACCTTTCGTCTGACTGACCGATCATCCAATATCCCAGGCCATAAGCCTGCACAAAAATTGACGAGGGATTCTCAAAATTTCTATGTGGTTGATCTGTAATTCACGCTTACTTCTTAAATTTAAAATCGAAAAATTTTAAAAGGCAGGTAGAATGGGCCATGGTTTTTGTGAGTGGCAACCTTGGACGTACTGGTTTCGATGACCTTAGCAGGTACTAATAGACTTACGGCCGTATGTATAATGAAACGTTAGCAACTCCTTACAATATGGAACAAAAAGCTGGCAATTTTATCTCCCACTACATACTAATATTATTAAAACTTTCCATAGCTTCTATTTGAGAATTAGTCAGAGGAACCAAAAAATTAAATACCTTGTACGTTTGAATAAAATCAAAATTTTTTTTTTTAATTTTTTAATATAATTGTTGCAGGGCTTAAACAAATTTCATAATATTTATTATAACTGTTTTTCTTTCTTTTACAGAAAACAAAAAATCTTTGTTGTTAAAGCTTTTGTTTGCATTTTTTTTTTGTTTACGTTTAAGAATATTTTTTAGAAACATTTATTACGTGTTGCAACAGTCACTTTTTTAATTAGGTATAACAATTAAGTTTACTTAATTAAATTGCATATAAGAACACTTTACAGTAATTAACATTGTGTTCTCTCTTATATTTTTATACTCGATTGGTTCTGACTGAATGCATTATACAGTTTAATGGGCAACCGTCTGGTCTGGTCTTTATGGTAATTATGGTTTGTTTAAGAAACATTTTTTCTTTCCTCCAATTATCCTTAGAAACGATTATTACATGTTAAAATATAACAGAGTTTTTCTATTATAATAAGTTTAAAGATTAATAGGTAAAGTTGTTGCATGTTGTAAGAAGTTCATTACATTAAATAGATTTACATTCAAACTTTGGAATAGATTTTAAAGAAAATACATATTAATTAGAGAACATTCTATAGAATTAAAATAAAATTGTATTGAAATTTAATGCATTTCTTTTATAATTTATTTATTTTACAACAGATTATTACTTACACATATGGGAAATTTCAGACAAATGCCAACCAGAATCTATGTTACCTGTTTCTTCACATAATCTAAAATTTTTTTAGAAAAACGCTTAAGTTTTAATTAAAAGAAAAATTTTTTTCTTTATTTTTAATACAATCTAGAGTATATAAACTATTCAAAATCACTTTATATTTACCATAAGCACTAAAGTAAGGATTGAATTAATTTTTTTATTACTGTTTTTTTTTTAATTTTTATAAATTTAAATTTATTAAGGTTGAATTATGTTAAAAGTGGTTGAAATGCGGATCTATTTTCACAAGTCATAGAACATAAATGAATAAACTTATTTTATAATCCATTAAACAAAATTAAACAGAATATGCAGATAAATTAAAATTAAAAACGCCATGGATATAACAAAAGAAAAGTGAATAAAATGAAAGAAAAAATAAAATATTAACCAACATATCGTGAGCTAGAATTAAATTTCTATTTTTTTTTCCATATAATTTTTAACTTTTTCTATAAAAATCTTGGTATTAACCTTGCTGTTAGGTTAGGACCATTTGGTCCTTTTGTTATTGTTTTCTTTGTAATTTTTGAACGGTGATATATAGTTATTTAATTTTTTAGCTCACGTGGTCTTTTTATAAAACCATGTTATAGACAAAAATTCAAGGTTCTTACTTAAACCAGGACTGAGAAAAATAAAAAATTACGAATCTTAGGTTAAGGGACCATTTGGTCCATAATGTATTTTCTTTGACTTTTTTTACATTTTTTTTAAAAAATTAGTATTTATTAGTTGGTTTTATAACAGTTGTCATTGCATAATAAACAACAGTTTTTTCTATTAGTTTTGCAAATAAGCTTACTGCAAATAAAGCATTTTATATTACATTTAGACTTGCAGCAACTACAAATTTCACGACATAGGCCCTCTGAATTAGAGATATTATTTGAAGAAGCCACTGGAACTATGCATGGTTTTAGTATTTCAGTAAATAACTGTGCTGATAACTCTTATTGAGGTAATGAAGTCCGTTTCATCATATAAGCGTTCGCCAGAGGAAGTGCTAGTTGCTAGTGCTCTGGTCTCCTACAATTCCGATCAGCTGGAACCCAGGATTTGAATTTCGTCGATTTCAGAAAATATTATGTACGCATTTAATGCTGATATATCATGTATGTTTGCAAATAAAATATTTGGCCATGGAGTTGTTTTGCGTTTATAGAAAGGTACAAAGGGAGTTTTTTGAAAGTCAGCAATTTCGGAGGAAGTTTCCTTTCCCAAAAAAAGTAGAAAAAAAATTGTTGCCTGTTATATTTGCCCTTTCAAGCCTTCTGTTAAGTCCAATAGAACGCGTTGTACTTGGTTCTTTTCAGGCTGTTCAGACCGAGAACCACAATTTCAAACCATATTTTGGTGGTTTTGATGGCACAAACTGTAGAAAAGTACATCGCCCTCTTAATGCAACAAGTTGCTCATCAATGGTGACATTTCCGTAACAATTATAAAACTTTGGAAGAAGTTGTTCCCAACGATTTCACAGTTCACGAATAAGAGCTAATTTATCGCAACTACGCATGTGTCGTCGACTCAAAACATCATCGAATCGGATGGTAATCATATGGAATTTTTCTTCAGACATAATTGCTCCGGAAATGGGGCGACATTTTCATTTTTTCTACTTTCAATAAGAGATTTCATATTATCCAACTATTTTGCTCAAATAAAAAAACAAGATTATACATGCCGACATACGCCTGCAAGAATAAGCAAATCAATATAGGCACGCTATACGTCTTCATCATCTTCTTTCCACTTTCCACCAAACTTGACCCTGATGTACTTATTAGTATTTTCCATGATAATTCTTTCTGTTGGAGGCCGAAAAACAACATAAAAGCTGACAGAATTGCATCTGGCTGCGTTGAGATAATGGAGTGGCAGTCCAAAGCATTTTGTTTTTAGCAATAAAAAACGGATCAACAGAGCTAACTGCGGGTTCCCGTTCGTTATCTGTTTCAGAAGAACTTCTTTGGCTATTTTCTGAAGAATAATCGAATTCCGAATCTGAAATATCGGAGTCACTTTTTACATTGAGCAGTTTTTCCTCAATAAATTGTAAAATGTGTTGAGTAGAGATTTGCGGTGGTCACGTGATTTGAGTGATTCACGTGAATAATGCGTGAGAGTGAGTTATTTTAATTCTACTGATGAGAGAGTGCGCGAGTAAAGAAAAATTCGAGGGAGTGATTCTTCAGAGATAAAATTTCTTCGTCAACGTGAGCCAAAATTCACTCACTCGCCCATCTCTAGCGTTGAGAAAAGCTTAACTTAATAATATTTAGGGCCAAGTGATTCAAAATAGATACAAATATAAAATTAAATGGTTATTTTGTATGAATATTGAAGTATTGACTAAATGGTACATTAACCTAACATACGTAAGTTTTTTCTTACCTAACAGCAGGGTTAAAAATCGGCTAAAATTGGTTTTGTTACGAAATATTCTATATTGACAACAAAATGAGGGCGGTCACAAAACTTGTCAATCTATCAATAAAAGTAAAACATATTTATGTATTCTTTTTCACTGTACACTTTTCACGATACCATACTTGTAGTCATAATCTACACTTTAATGGTATTTTAAAATAATGCAAGAAATTTAAGTTTGGCAAGTAAAGTGCATGATGAAAAAATATGAACTCATTCATTGATTCTGACCATCTGAATAGTTCATGTATGAACTGGGCTTTGTGTTCATGAAACAATCCAAAATATTTGTTCCTAATGCAGTCTCTTTTTGAATAGTAGTAGTAATTTTACACATTCCTAAATTTTTTATTTTGATCTCTATTTTGCTTCAGGTGTGACGTAATGCACATTCGTCTCATACACAGAAATTGAAGCAAATATAAAACGGGCTTTGTTCGACGAAATATCGACAAATACACCATTGATTAATTTTCAAGGCTGTGTTTTTATTATATTGTGATCAAAAGTGGAAACTGTCAATATTATCGCATATTAACACTTTTTGAATTTCCGTTGTTTCAGCTAACTCACGCAACTTCAACCGGTGATCATCTGTGATATTTTTATTTATTTATTTATTTATTTATTAGTTCTATAGATACTAAATCCTTAAATTTTTTAATATTCAATTTCATTAAATTAATTTGACACCAGTGGAAAAGTTGATCAATATCCGATTGCAGCAAAATCTGATCACTAGAGCTGTTCAGAGTCTTAATAATTTTTACATCATCGGCATACATAAGAATTTTACAATTCAAGTTGACAGAGAGCAAATCATTAATAAATAAAGTAAAAAGTATCGGACCCAAACGCGGAACACCAGACGGGACAACAAAATCATTAGATATAACATCTTTGTTGTTTCTTAACCTTTTCAGGTTTTACAGTCGGAAATTAAAGTGCAAGATCTCTCAGAGTAGAATTTTGCTCGGTTTTAATATTAGTTGAACTAAAAGTTTCCAAATAATACTATTGAAGTATAGATTTTGTGAAGATGATCAATGTTTCCATGTTAAAAAATTGGCTTATGTTCGGTATCTTTAAAAAAGACAAAAAATATATATCTACACTCTGAAACTTAGACCCAGTGTTACAACTTTTCAAATGAAGGAAAGGGTCAATTTTGTCTTAGAAGCGTATACAAAGTTTAAACTCAAATCTTAAACAACCCCTTCACTATAAATCCTAAGAACTAAAAAAAATTCAAATATTATGAAATATCCATCATTTGAGATATCTTTCATTTTGTTAAAGAAAAGTTGTTGTTTTAAACAATAAAAACAAACAGCTATTTACTACAACAAAAGCATATCACACATATTTTTATATTTCTCTGAATATTTTAACAGTAGTAAAAAATAAAATAAAAAATCTAACAAATATGCAAATCATCAAACAAGAGAGTCGTTTGGAGTCCTTCAAGTTGTTTACTTTAATAACTGTTCGTTATTGAACTGTACTTCCTGCTTTCGAATGATAATTTATTCTTGATTGTCATTTTATTTTGTAATTCTTGTTGTTAACAAGCTTTCATTGGTATTTTTTGATTATGTAAAAAAGGTTTTTTCAAATACAAAATGTGGTATTTTTTTTACTAACAGTGTTTTTTTAAGGTTTATTATTTGCTAATAAACCGACGTCGCGTTGTCAGCCACTAGTAAACATTGTACATATTATCACCGAAATATGCCAACTGCTAGCTTATATGTTTTGTAAAATATAATAAAGACTTTTTAGTGCTCATATTTGATGAAAATTTCTTAAATCATTTGCATATTTCACATATACAAAGTTATACCTAAATTACGAATATTATAATAAAACTTTTTAAAACCTTAATTAAACATTCTCTTCTTTATTTAAATTTAAATGTTGAATTCAAGTGTAAGTGAATGGGCTCTTTTTTCAAAATTTTCATGACTCTGGTGGATAATTCATACTGAGTCATTCCGGTGGCAGGGGTTATTTTGCCTTGGAAACCAATGTAGTGATTTATTAATTGTGATTTAAATATTTAACTTACAAAAAACTAACGGGTCTAAATCTCACGATTTTGGTGGCCAGGTTTCATCATCTCTAAGTGCTGTTAAATCGCTTGTGCAGAATAATTTAATAATATTATGAATATTATTTCAAAGAAATTAGAATCTCTGAGCAGTTTAATTTCATAAGAGTTGTTTTCTGTAAGTCTGTTTTATTCATGGCCCATGTTTTGTTTGTAACTGTTTTGTAGATATAGCCTGATAGAAGTACTAAATCAATGGCTTTATATATAAATAATTTATTTTTAAAAACACTTTCAAATTAAAGAAGAATATGAATATGCTTTTGAATAAAATTTTTGTGATTTAAATAAGCTATAGTTTATTGCATTTAATTCAGTTCTTTCTTTTTTTTTATAAAGTTCTTTTTATTTTTTTAATTAATATAATTAAGAAAACGTCGGTAATTAAATTTCATTTAAAAACCATTAACCATTTCATTCATTTGCCAATTCGAAATAAAATGGCTTTATCGCGTGCATGCGCATGGTGATAATAAAAAAACAAATATTGTCTTGGGGAAATAAATATAGATTTCTTTATCTTTATACCTATAAGAAAAATAATTAAAAAAACTTAATAATAAAAAATTTTAAATAAAAAAAAATATTACGATAAAACTTTTTACAAACTGAAGCCTTTCGTAAAACGTTAATGCCTTTTTTTTAGTCAATAAGAAACTGGATTTTCTACTACCTAACAACTGCAGTTCGCAGTTTTTTTTTATTGGCAATAATACAATTACAAGTAATTGGAACTTTTAATGATTTTTATTGTTCATATATAATTAGTTAATTGTTTCGTTGACAACTGAGTGACATATTTAATCTTCCGATTTGTTGCAACAAAACTAAAGGCAGAAAGTATAAAGAAAAAGAGAAATAACTTAAATAATTTAACGTTTAACTATGCAGCATTTTAAATAAATTTACCTTTTTTAAATCAAAATAAAATACTTTTATTTATGAAAAAACAGAAGCGTTAGAATATATGTGAGTTAAGCTAAGGAACTATTGCCTATGAAATTTTTATTTTTGCACAGGCCTGCCCCAAAAGCATACATTTCATATTATATAATATTATTAATTTTAATTCACTGTATTTTTCTAATATTTTACTTTAACTGTTTATATCGTTTATAATTTATGGATAACATTTCCAAAAAAGAAGCTCTTTAGGAGCTACTACGACAGCAATATTTCTGACAATAAAAGAAGTTTGACTCTCTGACTAAAACTATTTATGCACAACATGTGAACTTATAAAAACACTGTGTATCTTTATATTAAAACTAATAAAAATATTAAATTTTTAATAAATATGTACATTTGATGTGAAAACACAGCAAAAAACAATAAAAAAATTCGTTAATTTAAAAATCATATATTAGTTTATTGGCGCACTAATTAGATTTATTGTTTCCTTATTTATATTCAAATATCTTTTCTAATACAGTTTCAATTGCAAAAATAACGAAAATATGAGATAACAAGTTCTTAGTTTTTCCTAAAATGATCATATCGGAGAAATAAGGAAAACTATTCTTTACTAGCCTAAACGTTGCGTTCTTCGGTAAACCTACGCCACCATTCGTAGACATTTTTCCTGATTACAAAGTAATTAAGAACAAATTTAAAAACATTATTTTAAACCGTTCTCAAGGTACACAGAAATCATTATTTACTTTATTGGAAGTTAGAAGTGCCTCTATAATCACGGGATCTCAATTCATCAGAAAATCTACGGAATATATAAAAAAAGTTATAACGTACAGCTCAGTTTTGAAAAATCTACAGAAGCATTGGACAGTGACGATTGAGGAATAATCTTAAAATAATTGTAATAAATAGCATGCCAAACAAGCTCCAGCTTGACATCAAAATAAAATAACATGCTGAAGACTCGAGTTCGAGCTCCAGGAAAAAAGCTTAATTCTCTTGAATTAATTTTGTTTCATCAGAAACGCTTTATAAAATCAATTTTAAACTCTGTAAAGAATTTAGATTTTTGCAATGAATTTTTTTTTTGTTAATCAGAGGAGAAAATGATGTCCGTGAAAGAATAGTACACTAGCCAAACTGAACATGTTTTCGACTCCAGCTACGGTAGTCTCATCAGAGTTCTTTGTGTCTGAACATATTTATGACAAAACATCAACTCTTTAGCTCATACTTTTCAAGAAATCACATACTGAGATTACTTTTTTCCATATGCACATAAACTTGAATGAGTTAGTCGAAATAAAATCAAACAACAGTTTCTGGAGTGGAAAAAATGTACGATATCCACCGAAAGATGGCTAACGATATAACAGAAGTCCGCGTAATAAACGGAGGTGTTTACCATCAATACTTATATATAATGTAAATAGAAAATCACTGGCGCTCGAACTTCGGGCCTCCAGCACATAAAAAGATGTTGAATGTAGTTTGGCAAAGTTCAAAATGCTAAAAGTTTCGGTGTGCAGGAATACCGTCCAGAAAACCAAAGGCTAAATTCTGTATATTCGACATCCTCTATCTTATCACCTAAACCACGCAATGCCAAAAGGGTGGATAAGATATAAATTTACTGAAATTTATGGAAAAAGACTCAAAAGATTGAAAACCTTTCTCAGAAACAAAAAATATAAAAAATATAACAAATTTATTAATATAAGACACGAAATTATTAAAGACAATCAAGACAGAAAAACAACAAAGAAATTGAAAACTGCTCTAGCCTAATACACAAACTTGTTTCAAAAATTTATTGTTTTTGATAATTTAATCCGTCCTTTCATTTAAGGCGTTGTATTTGTGTAGTCGTTGTAGACAACAATTTACTACTTTTGATAGCCCCCCTGTCATTTTCTAGGCAATAAAAAATAATCAGCGCCTATCAATTTGGTCAATAATGCATGATTTTTATATGAAATGAGCTTCTGAAATTCAATAGAAATGCAAATTTATTGCAACGAGTAAGCAAATAGTAAAAAAAAAAGTTTTTTTAAATAATACCTCATCCTGTAGCATATCTGGAAGCTTTAATGTATAAAAAATAATATAATGGTTCCGTTATTGCTTCCAAATCTTGAAAATTTTCTGTGGGTTTTTGCTATGATTAAATTTTTTGATTTAATTAAATTTTTTATTCAAATTTTATGACAAGATTTGTAATTTAAATATTCTTAAATTCTTTAAAAGTGTACAGTGCATCATATATTTTTTTGCAAGTCAATTTAAATCAAAATATATTTTTGCCTTTTTGCTAACTGGCATTCAATTTCCTTTACTGTGTCACTTGTGTGGTTAGCTTGGTTTGTTTGAACAAATTAATTTTTTCAAATGTATTTTATGCAAAGAACTATCATGTTCTCAATCAAAATATCACATTTTATTAGAAAGGCTTTACATACGTAATTTGAATTTATAAGAGGATTTAATTTTATAACTAAACTTTGTATTGGTAAACATACAATATCATTGTGTTAATATTGATTTACTTTAATTGACTTATGTGCCTATTTATAATGAAAAGCATTCTTAATTACTCATTGAATCGTTCAATAAACATATATTTTGCACTGATCTTTTCACAGTTAGTTAAAAACGATTTATCGTATAAACCTCTTTGATTTGGCTCATACGTTACAAGATGTGTCATACAGTTTGGTTTTAGAAAGAACTAAAAAATTTTTCCTAATGTATTTCTAAATTAGTTGTCTCAAATTTTTTTGTAGCCTTAAAAAATATACACGCTATTGCCGAAAATAACCCTTTATTGCTGAAAAATAAATTGTATAGGGACTTAAAATTATTTTTGCAAAAACTTTTCTAAATAAAACTTTTCAATTATTTTCCACTCTAATTCTTCTTTTAAACTTTTTGGATTCTCTGAAAGAATTAAATGAAAACAAAAAATATTTTTCTTTGATTTGTTTTCTTTCAGTTTTAATAATGGATTGCTAATTTCTTTATTACATTTCTTTAAATGTTTTTGTATGTGCAAAATAATAGAACAAATCTATGAAAATGAAAATTAAAGTCTTGTTAGCCCTAATCTTAAAAAATATTATTTTATTTTTCAACAAAAGCCCAACAACAATCAAAAAAAAAAATTATAAAAATTGATAAACGAACGCTTGAATTAAATTTGATTTTTAGAAAACAAACATTTAAAATTACTTTAAAAAATTTTCTTTTTTCAGAACAAAAGAAAAGTATTTTGGTAAATTCTACAAACTTTGAATATATTTATATAAATGGGTAAACAAAAGTAAAAGTAAAATACAAATATTTGATACTTTGTAAAAAAAATAGTAAAATTGCTCTTTTAAGTTCAATATATACGAGTTTAATGTTCTCTGGTAATACTAAAGTTTATACTTCGTTTAGTTTTGTTTTTGATATCCAAAAAATGTTTATCCATGCAGAGAGTAAAAAGATAAGAGAACTGATTAACGATAAAAAATATACATTGGAGTACAGATCAAACAACATTGTAACTAATGTATTAACAGAAACGAAAATAGGTAAAAGGGAGCAGAGTAATGTGGTATACAAAATGATAAGTCTGAGCAATAAATCTGACATTTGTGGTAATACTAATATAGGCACAGCAAAGAGAAGCTTTAAAATCAATTGAACAGAAAACCGATATGAAAAATACAGAAAACTATACATGCACTACACTGTAGCGAAAGCTATCATAAAGTAGATTTAGAATACTATTAAGTTTAAGAAAAAAGTAGAATACAACGAAAAGGAGACAATAAAATTAACAATTAGAAGGATAAATGTTAGTGCATACTAGCCTTTAGTTACTACTTACTTACCATAATGTGATAATTTTTGTTTTAAGTCTTCAATTTGTTTTAAAGATTTTGTAACTGTTGGTTTTCAATTAGTAATTTATAGAATTGTTATGAAGAATACGGAAATAATGAAACAAACGGACAGATAAACAGTCATATTAAATTATATAATAAAATAAATTTAGACATCAGTGAAGAATTTGGGATTTTCTGATCAAACGATGCATGAAGACAAATTGGTAAAATTAATTTGTAAAATTTAATTGTAATGACCTTAAAATCCGAAGTTTGAAGAAAATATTATATTGTTACGAATTGTCCTTTATAATTCGTTTTATCCTTCAAGGATTCGATATTTGTAAACTAAAACACTGATACTTTTCGATTTAAAGCTTTATTTACACTCTATAACGTTTAAAATACAACTAACTTAAAACCTTAATGTGTAGCCCTATTTATAGTTCTAATGTTTTATTCTAGTAATTTCAATTGTTTTATGTATTAGTTTTTACATAATTTTACAACAACAATTTCATTTTCAATTAATAATTTTATATAATTTTCATATACATTTTAAAACAACATGTATTTGTGTTTGTGAGTTTTATATACATTTTCCCCTACATGTATATTTGTTTTTGTAATGATTTATAATTTTATAATTATATTTGAGAATGTTCCTAATATATTTGTTTTTGTAATAATAACAGCAAAACCTACTTTAAAAGACTGTAACGACTATTTTGCTTTATAACAATATTCTTCGTAACAATATATATAAAATAAAATTGTTCAGTTATTGTCTACTAAACTAAACACTGTCAATTAAATTAATTGAAGAATTATTTGTAAATATTTTTTTTTACTTTATGCTTTAATAAGATTTAATTTATTTAACACATATTTAGCCAAATGTTTAGGCCTTTTAGTAGAATATGTTGACACGTTTTCAATTATAACAAATGTGTCACATGTATAAATTCATTTATTACAAATTTTTTTTGTGTTGTTTTCTTAAAAATATGTTCATTTTTTATCATTAACATGAACACAAAATAAAAATGTAAGTGAACAAAAAAGTGAAACGAAAACACCAAAAGTTAACAGAATTTTTTTTTGTTACAAAATCACCTGATACAGGAAATCTTATTTATAAAAAAGTGTCGTATTTTCCAAGTGTACAGTGGTTGTATTGACTAAAAGAAATTTTTTAATATTTTATTATTTATTTACCAAATTACAATAGAATATTAACTTTCTAACAAAAGCACTGAGAGTAACTGATTGCCATGAACAAGCTTCTTAATCGTTCGGAGTCGACTTTAAATTGTAGGTCCCAGTAAACAAAATTGAACAAAATTGACACACACTACATGGATGCTTTTAGAAGCTAGGCCGTAATCCAGAAACAGGGTTGTAATGTCCATTTATGTATGTAAAAATGAAGATCCGTCATGTAAACATCAACGACATCTGGTTTCAACAAGAACGTTCAGCTTGCCATATAGTGCACTTAACAATCAATTTATTGCCAAAATAATTCAAAAACAGCTTTATTACAAGAAGAGGTCTTCGTCTTGAGTACTCATTAAGGCTATGTTAAGTTATTAATCTGTGTTTATAAATCAGCAACTCCTGAACCATTAAAGTAATATTAGAGAATCTATAATCACAGCCAGATTCAGTTGAATAACAAATTAAAAATTGGAGTCATTGAATAGACCACTTAGTTCGTGAGTACGACAAATGTATGAAATTATTTAAAATTACAAAAAAAGTTATTAAAAACTTTTCACTTCGATAATCACTCTGTCGCAATCAATCGCAAGGGAAATGGCGACCCGGAAGTCCCATCCTCATATAGACCACTGTGAATGCTGGATACAGCGGGAAAACTTTTTGAAAGGCTTTTGAAACCACGACTTGATGCAGCGATCGAAAACGGCGGTGGATTATCCGCTAGACAGTACGGTTTTAGATCTGGCAGGTCCACAATTGGTGCTTTGGCAGAAGTGACGCAGGCGGCCACGGCTATACGGCAATTCAGCCACTTCACAAAACCCGTGGTTTTACTCGCAACGCTAGATGTGAAGAACGCCTTCAATAGTCTTAGATGGAACGACGTACTGGATGCGCTGGAAAATATTTTTGCAGTGCCGCAGTATATCATGAGGTTGGTTGAGAGCTACCTAAGTAAAAGGCGTCTTATGTATTCTACAACCGCAGGATCGAGAAAAAGCAGATAACATCATGAGCAGCACAGGGATCCATTTTGGGGCCCAATCTATGGAATGCTAGCTATGATCGAATTCTCAAAGAAGACATGCCAGAGGGTACTTTCCTGGTTGGTTACGCAGACGACATTGCAGCTGTTATCACAGCCAGGAACACCGACGAGGCGCAACGGAAGTTCACACGGGTCATGTTGAGGACGAAAAGATGGTTAAGTGACCACGGTCTAGACCTGACCACCCACAAGACAGAATTGCTGTTGATAACCGGACGTCATATTCCCTTGCAAGTGGACATAAATATTGGAGGCGAAACTTTTACGACTAAGAGTTCGGTTAAGTATCTGGGTCTAAGGTTGGATCCTAGATTAACCTTAGCAGATCAGATTCGATATGACAGTGATAAGGCTCAGACGTTTATGAGACAACTTAGCAGATTAATGGCAAATATTGGAGGACCGTTGCCGGCGAAACGGAGGCTATTGATGGAGGCCGGAAATAGCATAATGCTATACGGAAGTGAAGTTTGGGCCGAGACGTTGAAGGTAAAAGGACGCGCCTATTTGCTGACATCTGTCCAGAGAGTCGCTGCTTTGCGAATCACCTCAGCTTATCGCACAGTGTCAGGACCTGCAGTTCTAGTCATAGCCAGCACAATCCCTGTGGTTCTCTAGCCGAAGAGCGGACGATAATATATAGGGCCAAAACGGGAGGCCTTCCCGTAACCAGTTCCATCAGGCAGAGTACCATTTTCAAATGGCAACAACGCTGGAACGCTGAAGAACGAGGAAGATGGACAGCGAGATTCATACCGACTATAGGGTCATAGATGAATAGAAAATTCGGAGAGGTGAACTATTACACCACACAGATGTTATCGGGTCACGTATATTTAAGAACATATCTGCACCGAATGCGAAAGTGTGACTCTCCTTTCTGCATTTATGAGGACAAGGAAGATGTGAATGACGACGCGGAGCATACCATTTTCGAATGCAGGCGCTGGCATTGCTATCGAGCGGAACTGGTGTCTGAAGTTGGAAGAATTACGGTTCAGAATATCGTTGATATTATGACGTCAAGTGTGGCGAACTGGATTGCCGTTGCAGGATACTTTGAACGTATCCTTAGGCGAAAGAAGAGGAACCTTGAGGCATTTGAAAGTGCAGGTCCTGGATGCAGGACAACCTAGAAGGAACTAGCCGTGCCAAAGAGGGGTCCACTTTGAAGTAATGCGAATGTAGTTCCGAGGTGGTATTTCCCCTGGTGAGGAGATAAGGGGAGTTTTTAGTCGGTATACCCTTCTGGGCGAGTCCGACATATCATGCGAGGTGACGACCTCCGCGAAAGCATAAAGCTTTTCCCTCCTTCCCGCACAAAGAAAAAACAAATAATCACTCTCTCTTGTGATATAATTTTAAATTTTGCCTTTTAAAACTATCCTTTACTATAAATTCAAGAAATTATATGTAAATAAGGCTGTTTGGTACAATGAAATTTGATAAAATTAATTTTTCTGTACTTTTATAAGTTGGTAGTGTGCTGCATTCATGAGAATTACTTTTCTTCCACTGAAGCAAGTTTTGTTTAAATCGTTTCTTATGTTATTTGTACGATATATATTTAAATAATTTTCTGTTAGAATACAGAGAGATATAATTTAGATTGTTGTTTTGTTGTATTTTTTTTTTTTTTATTTAATAGCTTCCAAAATTTTTTCCTTTTTTTAATTATAAGTAAAATCAAAATATATTTTTCGCCTTATTGGCAAATACATTCATATTACATTATAAGTAAAATCTTTTAAATGGTGTTGCCAAACATTTTTTTGTAAAATTTTTATTGTTTAAAATCTAGATTTACTGCCTCTTTCTGTATGACAAACAATTTTAAGCAATTGAAAATTTCTATGAAAAGTGCTCAAAATTATTTTAAAAATTTAGTGTTTTTCATACAAATTTTAAATCGGTTGAAATTTTTTTTACGGAAACAAACATTTAGTTCACATATTATTCACTTATTTTATTAACGTTTAACCTTAACCTTTAATTCTTTTCTTCAAACAGATAGAGTTTAGTTCTTACAAATACATCAACTCTGAATAAGTACTTAGTTCACTTAATCATATATTGTCAACACTTGCAAAATTTTGTCATACTTCTGTCCCACTGTTCTTTGCTTATACAATCATCATTATCAATGCCATAAAGTAAATTGGCAATGGAAATAAAAAGAATGTAGAAGAACAAAAAAGAAAGCTAAATAAACATATGTTATGTACACATATACCCTTATATACATCGTATTACTCGTACACATGTATATAAAAGTATGCATGTGCTATAATAAATGTTTTTAAAAAAGGAAATGTATGTTTTACTGTTTGTCTTCCTGCTCGTATTTCTGTCTGTTTGTTTGTTGAACAATGTTTACCTTTTGACGCATGATGACATTAAATGTTGAGGCGCAATAATGATAAAAATCATTTTCTTTTCTTTGATACTAAAAGGTGTTGGTGCTTGTGTTTGACTTACTTAAGTGGTTATTAAGATTTTTACATGTAAATACACGTTTACTTTCTTATTGCCTACAATGATGAGTAAGTTGTCAAAAAGTTTGTTTGAGTTGTACTGTATTTATGTAGAGGGAGGGAGTGTTTGCTAAACAGTATCAACTTGTTGAAGAATTATTATTGGTGTCAAAAATTAATTAGGACAGGTCTTATTCAAATTTATTTTGTAAATATGAATAAATGATATTAAAAACACAATTTAATTAAAAGGCTAATGTGTAACAACTAAGCTTACAGATTAATGTTTTTTTTAATTAATTTAAATTTGTTTGTTAAAGATGTATAGCAATATAAAGACGAGATAATGAAAAATTAAAAAAGTTTTAAAAACAAAGTTAAAACTTTTGCTTTTAAATGACGGAATGCAAAGTTGTAGTTGTAAGCGAGACATGGCTCAAAATTTATAAACTCTATATATCATCGATTTATTCTTAACTGAGATATTAACTAAATGATCTTGGTGCTCAGTTACTGGCATCACAACGTGAAATTATTCATTCATTGAAAATTTATTTGAATAAATCAATTGCAAGGCGATCTACTTTTGCTGTTGAGGTGAATCGTCATTGACAGTAACTTTTATTGCAAAATCGCTTCTGAAGACATATGAACCAATTAATTCTATAGCCCATACCAAGTACTAATTTTCTGTAGATTTAATTGTGTTTCGATAAATCATGGAATGTTTTTACTCCCTGTGCGACAATTCTGTTTTTAAATTTTCATTTGACAAAAAATGGCCTTCATCGGAGCACAAAATCTTGAATGGAAATTCAGTAATAAAATCATTTTGCCCTTAAGCTCATTCGATATATATCTTATATTGGTTTAAACCAATATCCTCTATAAGTAGCAGCAATCTCTGTTGGCGAGAGCTTCGCCGAATTGATTGATAGGAAATACAGCTTCTTCAGTGCACATTCTTTAGCATCTTAAATATTGCACCTTACCACTAAGGACGAAAACGATCCATTGTTATTCGAATTAATGGCTTAGAGGACGATTATAATCGTCAACAAAAAATGCGCACTAATCATTATTGCTACTGAATATTAAAATCATTTGCAAGCTTTGCTTTTGTGGAAGTCTATCTGTTACTAAATTTCATAAATTAAACAATGTTGTTACCTAACTTTTTAAACACGCTTTATGTAATGATAAAAACTCAATTTAAAAAATACTAAAATATGTACATAAGTATGTATGTAAAAATAAATTCTAGAATTGTGTTTTAGTTATTACATATTTATAAAACAACAATTTTATTGTAAACGATTATATATAGGATATGTGCATATATTAATTACAATGTCCCACTGTGCGTGATTATTTGTAAAACATATTTTGAAATGAATAATTATTTTATACAATTTTTCTGTATTTATTTAAAATATTCTATGTTTGTCAAGGGTTTGTTTGTCAGGAGTTTGTTTGTCAAGTAAAGCATAGAAAAATTTGTCCAATAAGCCTTCTAAAAATATCCAATATTTTTTATGAATGCAGCAGTTAAAAGTTAAGCACCACAATTTTTTTTCTCATTAAAATACTGCTCCCTTATAAGGTCATGGTACTCAAGCTAATAATAAAAGATAAATCACTTATTTTTAGTGGTTGTTGTTTTTGTACATCTTAAAGAAAGAAGAAAGAATGCTATTTTGAACATCTTATCCAAGTTTACCGTTTTTATAAATTTTTTTTTTCTATATTTTTACTCTTTATCTTTATTTCTAGTACAATCATAGTCAAGATTTCTAATATTAATGTATGCGTGTATTTGTCATGAACGAAACTTTTGTATAATTTCTGTTGTTTTTTGCCTGTCGTGCAGTTAAATTAAAATGACAGTCGTATTTGTGTGAAGACTAGAACAAACGGATTTGAAAATAAAACCATTTTTTTTTTCTAACATTTTTAGTACGAAATAGGGTATAAGTCTAAAGCTAAAATATGGTTGAAGGTAAAAACTAATGGTTATTTTTGCCTTTTGCTTTTAATTATGGACACAGAAACATGACCGGATAATTTATAATTCAACTTCCTTGTAACCGTGAGAATTAGCAAAACACGTGTTTTACTTTGCTAAAACGAAAAAAGTACTATTTTTATTATTTCTCTCAGCAAACGCAACGTACCTTTTTAGAATTGTGACACATTTTAAAACTTCTACTTAAACAAAGCAAAATGAACGTTTGTGTCATTTGTTTGTTTAAATCTTAATGATTTAAAAATTTTAGTAGACAAAAAACAGTAAATACGTGTTATAATTAAACATATTTTTAGCTTTAACTTTAAAAAACAAGGCATTTATGTGACGTTAATAATGAAAACCTTTGAATTATAAAAGTCAAATAGTTTTGTCTAATTAAACTTTTACACGAAGGCTTTTAAATAAAATTTAAGAACAATTTATGAGGAAAGATTTATTAAACTACAGTTCTAACTTAAATAAAGTTTGTCATAGAGACTTTGGAAGAAAAAACGAATTGCACCTGGTTAATTTCTGTTGGATAGGTCTCCAGAAAATTCGATAAGGGGATAAGGCAGCAGTTTTGTTAAAGTAATTGAAAATTTTTTATAAACTTAAAGTTCATGTAAACTCTAGTGAAATAAAAGTTAAAACGTTATGCAGGATATCTTGAGAAAATTCACCGAAACGTTTTTGCCCCTTGACTTGTGAAAACCAACAAAATATAGCCTTTGTCTTTGCAGAATTCGTACTTGAAAAGTTGCAGTGATATCCTCATCAATATTAGCTAAATCTCCCACAATTTTCTTTCATATTAAGTGTCATTACAACCTGAGTTTACTGAAGCTGAATGTCTTTGTGATCAAAAGGCCCACAGAGATCTTTTATGATTATGGGGAAAAGGTTGAATCCTCGACATTTAAGAAAATATGTCCACCTAGTCAGCCGGTTGGTTGGTTAATTATTTTCTGGCTGTACCTTAAATAGGATGAAGAAACTCTATGACTTTGAGAAGCATTTTAAAATTGAACTGAGTAACACAAATGAATAGAGCAGTATAGTGGCTGCATAATCTTTCAAGGCGAGGACTATCCGATACCACACGGATGGATCAAAGAGTAAAGGCAGCACAAGAACATTACATTTGAACCTGGGACCAAATATTTGGAACCCATCGAAAAAATTGTCAATATTTTTCAGGTCGAAGTTTTTGCCATTGATCAATGTAACCTAGACAAAAGTATTGGCTGTTCAGGGACAATAGGGTCAACGGGTATTCAATTAAATGGAACGGCAAATGAACTTATTAGAACCCTTTACTAAGATGGGGAGTTTGAGGGCCTTCTCAGGGAAAAAGGGGACAGAAAGAGACATTTTCTCTTCTTGATGCAGACTGGCTCTGGACTTTCAAACTTTTGCTCTGTAGCTATGATAGAAAGAGGTTTTAGTTATGGATGAACTTCTCTAGGGATAATCTGAGCATATTAATGAGACTCCTATCCATTCACTGCAGACTTAGTAAACATTTGAATACGATAAGAATCACTTTAAGCGATTTGTGCAGAGCGTGTGACGAGGCAATAGAGTCATTAGAGCACATACACGGTACTTGTGCAGCTTTGATATAAAGTAGAAAGATACTTATTCATTATTTTCAAATACCAGATAGGGAACTTTCAAGGTTGGCACCGTTCGATATTTTAAAGTTCGTCATAGTGATGCCACTGGGAGAGATTCTATAGAGACGCTAGTTAAATTGAGGGCTGCACAATGGATCTTCAAGTCGAAATACTTTTATTGCCGCCTATATGAATGAATAAAGCTTGTGCATCTAAAAATTACATTATCAAGAAGTGTTTTAATAAAATCTTACAATAGGATTTTTATCAATACAAATTATTTATTAAAATGTTTAAAGAAATCTGATTTTTACTCAGAAAATAAAAAAAAAAATTATAATTTCGTGGGTTAAATTTGTTTGTTTTTAATTTTAATTTAAACTTTAATTCCAGTTTAGTTAGAAGTAAAAATGAAAGATAAGAAAAACTATTATTCAAGAGTTTTAATTACAAATGGAGTACAATAATCGTTAGTAGTTAAACTGTTTAAGAAGTTGTTTGTTGTAGAACATATCAATAGAAAACCCTATATATCGATATAGAATTTATAGTAGGCTTGGTTACTTATGTTTGTATACATAAATATTGAAGAGAAAAATATATTAAATAAAATTTAGTTACTGAACTTTTTGTCTCCAAATAATAAAGACGTGTTTGTTTGTCTTCTGGTTTTTTCGCTGCATAGACTAAAATAAAATCTTCACACTCATTGCCTAAGTAAAGCAGTTTCCGTGGATGTAACGCTTTGTTAGTTAATATAAAAACTTTTTTTCTTAACTTATTTCAAAAAAATTTGTGTAGTGTAGAAAATGTAGAAACTTGAGTTAAATATTTTATTTATTATTTATTTTCTAAGCAAATTATTTTTAAAATTAAGTATGTGTTAATGGACTAAAACAATATTTAATGCTTTCGTTTGCTTATACCACTTTGACTAAATGTGTAAATGCAAAATTTAACCATTTCGGAAACAAATCCAATGTCTCTGTACAACTTAGAATGTTTCCGAGTGTTATAAAACTCAAACTCCAACAAATGTTGATTTTAACATACTGTCGACATACAAGAACAAACAAAGAAAAAAAAAACGTATTAATGTATTACTGCTTTTATAAACAAACAATGAAAAACAATAATTCCTAACAGGAAACAATTTTTAGTACAATTTTTAATATTTTGTGGTATCTGTGCATCTATTTCCCCTTTCATTTGTATTGTAGAAGTTGTAGTATTTATGTATGTAAAGCACCCAAAAAGTTACATTTCAAGTTTACAGTAAATAAACAAACATATATATCTACATTTACATATAAGGACTTATAACATATTCGAACATTAAAAAGTCACTTTCACTTGCATTAAAAATGTTAAGTTAATCGTCTTAAAATGAACGTATGAAATACAATTGTGCACGAGTTTTTAATGAAAAAAATTGCAGTTTAAAAGGCAAAAATAAACAGATTTGTTTAAAATGTATAAAAAAATTCAAACAGTTTGAATGTATGTTGCAACCACAAATAAAATAAAATCTGATCACAAAAAGTACAAATAGAGCTGAAGTTTTAAGAAATTATTAATAAATTTAATTTAAGATTTTTAATTGTAGTAAAAAGATAACGAAGAAGACTTTTAAGTTTCTCTACTTCTTTTCATGGGGCATCAGTTACAGTTACAAAATACACATGGATTTATTTGTTCAGTTGTTAATCGATTGTCGTAGAATTCATAACGAGAAAGCTGTGTATTCGTGCACATGTCATGCCATCGAAACGAAAAAAAATATTTTGGTTTAAACCTATTCCTTATACCCAACATTTTTTACGAAAACGTATACCCAAGTATAGGTGTGACCAAAAGCAACTTTTCACGGTTTTCCTAACATTTTCTCAGCAAAAATTATTTTTAATAGTGCATTTTTGTATTTTAATACATTTTCGAACATTTTGAGTGAGTATAAGTATATATTTCAAATACTGAAGATATATGTAGAAAGGGAGAATTTCTCACAGAATTAAAGTTGCTTAAAAATGCACGCTGAAATTAATTCTATGCGAAGTAATTAATGGGTGCAGCCAAATTCATTGCCCTCTGATGTTATCAAATGAATCACGCTATCGAGACTATCATGCAGGGCTTGATAAGAAAATATTTTGCGACGTCGAAGGAGCACGCTAACATATACAGTTACAAGAACTTTTAAATTTTATATGAGTGCGGAAATTGTGGATATACTCGTAATAATACGCCAAAAAACATGCAAAGTCGAACACCCGGATGCGCACCCAAAACCTTAGAAGGTCATGTCATTGAGCGAAATTTATGTTATCATAGGAGTGCTTATTGCAACGACGAAAGTGTGACATATTTGTGGCCGGTTGAAAATTACCCATTTTATCATTTTATAATGGACTTAAAACGATTGCAAGAAATTTTGTGATTTATAAGTTTTGATTATTCAAACACATGAGGGATACGTCAATAAAACAACAAAACTACACAAAACCCGAGTTATATGGCCAATGATAAATTACTATTTTAAATATTTGTATAAAGCAAGGGGGCAGCTTATCGTGGACCAGCAGTTGTTTCCATATCATGGCCGTACCCGATTAATGCTATGCATTCCATCCAAACCGGCAAAGTATGGTAAAAAAATTGGATGGTTGTATCTATGATGGCAAAAACTCATACCTTTTGTATGGCAAATATATACCTACTAAACTGTTTGGGGACGGGAAGCAAATTAGTGTAAATGAATGGTTAAGCATTTCCATTCATGGAAGTGAACGCAATATAAGAATGGAATTTTTTGCAAGCCGCAAATGACTTTTAAGGAATATAGCCGTTGCTAAAGATACAGTGGTTACAATAAAAATTAATAATTAAGATTATTTTTGTAATGAATTCTCGTCAATTGGTTTTCTACATCATTTTATTTTGCAAGCAAACCTAATTTATTTATAAGAATTTTTATTGAAAAAAAATTGTATGCTTGATTAAAATTTATTTAAAAAAAATATATATAAACTGTGTTTAGGAAAGTTTTTATCAATACTGTTTAATACATATTTTTGTTTTGATGTTTTATTAAATTGGTATTTAAAATTGTAATTGATATGATTTCGTCAGCATATAGATATCTTTACGTGATGGTTTTTAATAAATTATTAATTTGTATTTTTTTTATCTGCATATGCATGTGCAATAACACAAAGTCGATACAAAAGTTTATCATTTAATTTTCGATTATATCACTGATAACATATGAAAGTGATTAACATTCTTCTTTATTCATGAGTGTTGAGTGGCTTCAATTACTTCGTAACTGCACTGTATGTATAGCAATTGGTTATTGTGGTTTAAATCAATTTAATTTGCATTTTGTTTACAATCCTTCGAGGTTTCTGAATTGATTCTGTTAAAGTAAAAGTTTTATGACACTGTTTTTCTCTTATAAAAAAGTTATTAATTTGTTTATGCTGCATAACTTCTGGAGGCTTTCGAATGTTTAAAAATTAAATTTATTTAAGGAAATTCCAAGCTGATTTTTGTTATTTTTATTTCAGTTATTTCAGTTTTAATTAATTTTTTGTTTTACAAATGTGGTAGTTTTTTCAACTCCACAAAATCTGTATATATTGTATTTCCAGGAAAGAAACTTTCGAATGCTATTCGAAGAGAAACTTTCCTTTATACAAAGTAAATTTTATACTGATCATATCAATAATTTGGTTCATAAGTTATATTTAAAACAAATCTATTTTACCGTATTTTAATACAACATGTTGCCCTAATTATTTTGTTCTCTCTCATCTTGTTAATAAATTGCTTTTTTTATATAAAAAGAAACTTGAAGCAAAAGTAAGTTAGCCGATATATTGGTCTGATTTGGATGCTATAACTTATATATATTCTTTATGAAAACAGGTTCTATCTAGTTTGCTTATGGTGATTTTAATTTTCGATTTATTTAATTGTTTTCGTTTTCTGATTGCTAACATTTTACCCCATTAAATTCTACAGATTGATGAATAGATTCATCCTCAGTTTGGCCTTTATAAGGTAAAGTTTTTAAAATATGCAATTAAATCGTTCCTTGACTTACTAAGTACTTGTTTTTTATATATTGAACTAACCTGTTCTTTTTGTGTAATTTCTTCTAAAAACTGTTTTATATATATAAACTTACCTTGTCAATATTAGATAGTGTTTACTAAGCATAACTATAGTGATTATGAAAATTCTTATTGTTTCAAACGAACACATTTTTCTACTCAGAATTCTTTATTGAATAGTGCTGGTTGAGATCTTGTTTGTTTATTAAGTTAATGACTGAATTTTATAGTTTGCGAAAAATATTTTTTTTTTGTGTAGTAGTTCTTAAGCTAATTTTTATAAATTTAATAGAGCATATAAGTACAGTGCAACTTCGACAATCCGGACACATATAGTTTTAGGCACGTTCGGATTATCGAGTTGTCCGGACTATAGTAGTGAAAATTATTGTAATAATCTAGTGAATTGTAGTCACCGTGGTCTAGTGGTTAGTGTGTTGGCTTACTAAGACATGGGCCCTGGGTTCGACTCCAGGCTCTGACATCTTCAAAAAAAGAAATATGAAAAAAATATTTCTTTCGGCGACTACCTCTCAGCAGTCTTCTGGCAAAAGCTTTGAAAGTAACTAATTGCCATGAACAAGCTTCTCAAGTCTGTCGTTCGGAGTCGACATTAAACTGTAGGTCCCGGTACTCATGGATAAAAATTGACACACACAACATGAGTGCTGCGAGAAGCTAGGCCGTAATCCTGACACAGGGTTGTTAAGGCCAGTTATGTATGTATGTATGTAATCTAGTGAATTAAATACATACATATCGTCGGTTGACAGGTAAAACTCACTAAGTGCTATGTTATATGACTACAGTTAGTGAGTTTTACTTGTCAACCGACGATATGTACTATGATTTATTAAAAAACTAAGTTATTTTGTGCTGACTAACTTTGTTGAGGTGGTTGATTAGTGTTTTTGCTCTAGCCTCTTCAACAAAGAATATCCTGAATATTCTCCTCAGCCCAGTGAATACAAACTGAATATGATTTCTTTGCATCTGCATTAGATATCTTTGTTTTTCATTCATTTCTATAAAGATTTTTAACTTTATTTTGGTTCAAATGTTACCGGGTCCATTATAGGTATTCGATATAAGTTGTTTTATCTTTTCCTTAAAGTCGGAAAGCGTTGATTTAGGAACATTGAATTTTTCGGCAACCTGCCTACTAGATTTTACTTCATCACGACTTTGTAAAATATCACTCTTTTCCTTTAAAATTAGTGTTATAGGTTTGCATTTCTTATTAAAAGACATGGCACTTGGTATGAAATTAGACAAACACGCTTGCGGAAGAATGAACCGACACTGAAGTAATGATAGTGCAATATGTAAATAAAAGTATGAATAACAAAACCTGCGAGTTAAAAACAACAAACCCCCGGAATTTAATTTTTTTCTTGCATAAAACAGATTTGTCCGGATTGTATAGGTAAAAATTTTAAGTTGTCCGAAATGTAAAAGTGTCCGAATTATTGGAGTGTCCGGACTAGCGCATGTCCGGACTGTCGAAGTTGTACTGTAAATGCAATTTTTAAGGCTGAATGTAATTAAGCTGTTAAAAGGTGTTTTAAGCATTACTTAAATAATATCAGTTTTAATAATAATTATAATCTTCTTTCTTATTGTATGAAATTTAAAGATCCATTAAAATATTCGAATTTAATTCGAAAATGTATAATAATTGTAACCATCTTTCTGTTTTGTCAATTCTAAAATAAAATCCATTACTAATTAACCGATTAATCGATCTATGTGTCACACTTCTGCTAATTTCTTCATTTCTATATATAATCTGTCTAGAAGTTTAGTTTTTCATCCACTTACATTTTACATATCCTTGATGAAAACTTTAGTGTACCTTATTCAGATATTTCAATAGCATATGGTAATCCGTTTCAAAGCTTTACATTTTTGACTGTGCATTTAAATTGAATTTTATACGTTCCAGTTAACTAAACCAACAGACGATAGCAACTCTGGGCTGCTTTTACGTTGCCTTTAGTGCGAGTATTGCGATGGGTCATAATTGCAAATCATAAAGGCTGCAGAAGCTCAATATGAATCAAAATAATGAACTTAATTATATTGCGCTATTACAAAAAAAAAACCTCATTAATTAAAAAGTATTTTTCTGTATTTTTATCTTTCAACACAATAGGTAAACTTTTTAGCAGAACAAAGGATAGACTTGAAAAATGGGACAGATCAAATTTAGTATACAAAATAACTTGTAACGGTAATGACAAAGAAGATTGTAATGGTGTATATGTAGGTACGTCAAAGAATAAATTGAAGACGAGAATGACAGGTCATAAATCTGATCAGAAATATTAATTCGCAAAAAACGGCTCTATCTTCTCACTGTTGTGAAAATTACCACTATCCTAACTTTGAAAATGTTTCAATATTGAACACGGAAATTAATTATAAGAAACGTTTAATGTTAGAAATGTTACAAATTATTAGTGTGCCTACAACACAGAGGATTAATTTTAAAACAGACACAGAGGGTTTAGCCCAAACATACAGACATTTCATATACAAAACATAATATTTATATATATCCATTATTACACTTATTGTTAATTTCTTTTTTATTTGGTTACTGCGTTTTTATCATTGTTATTTTATCGTTGGTATTTATAATTTTTTTTTTTTATATATAAAATAATTATTAATTTTATTAAAATTCAGGGATGTGATGAAAGGCGATTTCTTTCGAGATTGAAATCATTTTAATTTATTATAATTTTTTTTTTCTTTTCTCGAAGTCATATAGAACTTTTCTGTTTTTAATTATATTAAAATAATATTAATAAAGGATGTAATGACAATAGTCATTAACGTAATGAGTATAATAGAAATTCCAAATCTGAAAAGAATTGGAAGTTATAGTAATTTGGAATTGTTTCAATTTTGGTTTCAATCGAGGTCGATTTTCATCACATACCAGATAATTTTTGTTACTTTTATTTTTATTATTTTTGTAAATACACACATATCGTTCCTACTTGTTATTATTGTTTGTTGGTTAATTATTATATTAATTTTTTAAATGTTCATTATGTTTTTATTTGAAAATATGTATGACATAATTTTTTATGTATTTTTTTATAATTTTGTTATTGTTTTGTCACATACAAATATAAGGTGTGCGTCACTTTAAAGTGTAACACCCATTTTTCTTAATAACTTTTTTCATCTTTAATCAAAATTATTTTTCTTAATCACAATATCTTTGAAAAATGTGTCAGATTTTAAAATGTATCAGTTTGTCAAATTTGACTTGTTAGTTAGTTCACAATGGATAATCAAGACAAGTGCATACAAAAATTATTCAAATAATTCAAAAAAACCATATTGGAGTTATACAAAAGTTGCTAGGGAAGTCCACGTGACCAGGCAATGTGTTTCCAGAGTGGTCAAAAAGTTCAACAAAGACCTAAAAATTGAAAGAAAGCCTGGAACAGGTAAAGCAAAACTGGTTACGAACGACGCGAAAGCCAAAAAGGTTGAGAAGCTTTTGCTGGCTCTTCCAAACATTTCTGGTCGCGAAGTGGACCGGCGCGTGCAATGTTCGGAAAGTTTTGTGCGCCGAGTTAAAGCTAAAGCTGGCCTTAAAACATTTAAAGTCCAAAAAGTTCCGGATAGAAATGCTAAGAAGAATATTGAAGCATAAAAAAGAGCAAAATTCCTCAAAAAAGAATTTTTTCAAAAGTTCGAATGTTGTGTAATGGATGATGAAACTTTCGTTTTTGCAGACTTTGCGCAGCTTCCTGGCCAAGAGTTTTATGTAGCGGATAATAGAGGCAATGTTTCTGAAGAGTTCCGAACTAAAAAACTATCAAAATTTCCCAAAAAGTTCCTAGTTTGGCAGGCTATTTGCAGCTGCGGCAACTGAAGTGCATCGTTTGTTACATTGGGATCAATAAACTCAGATATTTATATCAAAGAGTGTCTTCAAAAGAGGTTGCTTCCATTTCTAAGACAGCACAACATATCAACATTCTTCTGGCCAGATTTGGCAACATGTCACTACAGTAAAAGCGCAATAGACTGGTATAATAAAAATAATGTTATTTTTGTTCCAAAAGAGGCTAACCCACCAAACTGCCCAGAGCTGCGGCCTATTGAAAGATATTGGGCTCTGGTCAAAAGAGAACTAAAGAAGAGTACATCTGTTCCCAAAGCCATTACTAGTTTTCGATATAAATGGACAGCTGGTACCAAAAAAATCACCGAAAACACTATAACATTGCTTATGGATGGCATAATGAATAAAATAAAAAATTTTATAAAATTAAATTAATTTTTAAATAAAATAATACAGAATATAAATCTGTAATAAAAATGCAAAATAAAACTGTTTTATTTTTAACTCTAGCTTACTCCAGTCAGTTTTTATTTGACTTTTGATGTGTTACAGTTTATAGTGACGCACACCTTATATTCCTGATGATGCTACGCAAGGAAGTAGCGAAATATCGTAAAATAAATAATGTAAATATTTATTCGACCTTAAGCTCAAATAAATTACATAATAATAAAATTAATAAAAAGGTCAAGGAAAATAATACAAATATTTTTATAGAAAGTTAATAAAAATAATTAACGATACAATAAGGGAAGAAAATTAAAAAAGTTACTTGCTAGCTATTATTTTGCCAACCCTGGAGTGTTATTTAGCTTTTCGTTTTAGATAGAAAAAATTTCTGATAATGGTTAATGTTCCATCATCCTCACGTTTAATCATCTTCCTCAACTTATAGCACAATGTATTTTTTTATGCATTTACTAAATTTTAAATAATTATTATTAGAGATTATAAAAAATTTACATTCAATTTTGACAGTTTAGGCAAAATTAATAACATTAAAAAAATTTAATGAAAATCTTACATTTTCTATAAAAGTTTACTTGAACTGAGTCAGAATTTCCTACCTCATCACATAAGCATATGTACATATTTGACATCACATATAATTCTCATGAATATAATCGGCCCTATTCCCGTTGGCGTTTTTATTTTAAAATGAAATAAAAACGACAACTTGGTATCACCGTTGTCGTTATCGACAATAATCGAAAAATGTCGGTATTCTCTATTTAAAAACGAAGATAGAAACGATAAAGAAACGCCTGTTTTTTGTCGCTTTCATTTTTAGTAGCGACATTAAAACGAGAGGTTTGAAAAATAGAAAATTAAAATTACAACGTTGCAACAATTTGAAATTTTAGTATCAGAAATTGAAAAAAAAATCGTGAAGGTTTCAAAAAAGGCATAAAACCCTTAAATTTTAATAGTTTTCGGAAGGAAGTGGCTGCAAAAATAAATCCATTTGGACCTCCATTCTGTGACGGAGATGGTTGGCACAAAATAAGTAAAACTAAATTAACAACAAAGTAATACTAAAAAATTTTAAAATGTGTAAGTATATACTGTGAGTATATACTTAATTGATTTGACGCCACTTTCTATACGGATGTTATTGCCCAAAACAGACCTACTTCCATCACTCCTATATGGATGTGAATTATTTGCAAACTGTGACAGAATTGACTTACGTAAACTTAGGGTAACTTATAATAACATTGCTCGATATATTTTCCGCAGAGGTCGCCATGACCGTAGTATCTCTAGTTATTCGTTTCAGATTTTTAATATCAGTTTTGAAGATTTAATGAAATACAAGTGTCTGACCTTTCTGCACAAAATTATTGTTTCAAAAAATCCTTCCTACATTTATAACAGAATTGTATTTGCAAGGTCAAATCGTGGAACAAAAATTATTGTGCCGAAATAGAAGAGCCTTTTGTCTCAACGGCAATTCCATGTATATACTATAAGTCTTTGGAATAGTCTTCCTAATAACCTTCAGAAAAAGGAGTTACTCAAATATTTTAATTCTTTTTTTTAAATTCGTTTTAAATTCAACAACAAATCTAACACCATTTCATTTGATTTTTAATTAAAAATAAAACGAAATTATTTGGTAAACAAAACCACATAATATTACAGGTTTTTTTTATAGTGCTACCAAGTTTTTCTTTGGTTTTATTGTAGTTTTCGATAACTTTTTATCGTTGTCTTCGTTTTATTTCAGGAATACCATTTTAGAAACGAAGCGACATAAAAACGACAACCAAATAGAAACGACATTTAAAATAAGAACGCCAACGGGAATAGGGCCGAATATTCACCCTAACCATGATCATTTTTGTAAGAAACATTAACGATATCTTAAATGAATTACAATTTACAACATAACTAAACAATTTCCAAATTACAAACATGCAAAGGCTTTATGTAGATGTGTGAAGCGAACACCTGTATATTTATTAAAAATAAATTTCTACAGACATAAATACTCAATTTAAGAACCTCATGTGCCTTTCGGCATTAACATTTGTATATGTACGAGTGTCAACTTTATCAAGAAATTGGTTGCAAATACGGTAAACAGTGAGATTTATAGTAAACCATGTCACAAAAATCTAAAATACTCGTACCCTACATTCTTCATGAGTACGAGTATATATCTATTACAATTTGTAATTTACGAAGCATAATGAATAGAATAGTTTACATAGAAAATATGTATCTCCAAATTTGATTAAAGGAAGTGAATTGAAATCGAATTTTCAGATTGATAGCCCTATAATCTATTTTTGTGTTTCTGTATTCAAACTTTAATGCATCAATTTGAAATATTTTTTAATAAACTTTGGCGGAAATAATTATGTTTTTTTAAGATTAGTTTTGTTGTGGAAATTAATGCTCTGGTTCTTTTTCCAAAGAGAGACAAGTGAAGGTAGCGTTTCATAAAAATAAAATTTTATTAGGATAGCTATCTTTTACTTCACTTGTGAGGATGATGAAATGAGATAAAATCACAATTTTTTTTTTTTACTTTTTTTTATACATATATTCTTGGTCCATCTTCCCTCTGATCCTTTCGCGAATAAGAAAAATTAGAATTTCATTGTATAAAATCGAATTTATTATTATAAAATTCAATGATAATTTTAACACAATAATATAAAAACAAACAAAAAAGGTAAAACAAATAAATTCTTTTTATATACAATATTATTAGGTTGGATTCTAGTATTTGTATACAAATTTATTTTAAAAGATGCTAATATTTAAATAAAATTTAAAAAATACTCCAACATCAAAATACTCAAACAATAACAAAACTAAAGAACATTAATTTAAATTAAAATGATATTTAAAACAATATTAGTAAAAAAAAAAAAGAAATTATGCATGGGATACTTGTAAATCTGTAATGTAACCCACTTATACAATATGCTTTATATTTAAAGAAACTTTGATTTTTTTTTTTTTAAAGAAATTTAAGGATTTAACAAATGAAATTATAATTTATGCCATTTCAAATTTACCAATATATGTATATACATATTTAAATTTTTGTCTTACGATCATTGCCTTCATAGTTTACAAATTTCCACAAAATTTGATTCCTCATGTACATAAGTACTTTCTTGGCTGTTTCTTCTTCCTTCCTTATTTATTTTTTTAAAATTTTTAATTCTTGAAATTTCTCTTGAAAATTGTAATCGACTGTAGTTCACCATTATATGTTCGCCATTTGTACAAAACCAAAATAATAAGCGAAAAGTCTACATTTTCTTTTGTAATATTTTTTTTTTTTCAAATTTTAAAATTTTAGGTATACCAAAAAAAGTCTATACACGTTTTATAATTTATATATATATATATATATATATATATATATATATTTTTTTTTTTTTATTTTATTTTTTTTTAATATCTTTTCGATTCAAAATTTTTCCAATCAATGACAAAATTATTTTTTTTTCTATCCAAAAAAAAAAAACAAAAAAAAAATTAAAACCTTAAATACTATATATTTTATTTGATCAAATTTTTAAGGTATCATATAACAAAGTATTAGCCTCACATGTTTAAGACCAATCACATATAATACGTTGTTCCTTAATATTTACAATTCGCCGCTAGACTATATTACATTTATATTCTTTCCTATTTCTTGTATTTCTTTACCATTTTCTCTTTCTCTTTTCCTTCACAATAACTCTTTTGATGCTAATGACGACGGCCTATTTACAGATTTATTATTGTTATTTTTTTATTATTTATTTAAAAACTTATGAGTAGAGTCATGTCAAGAGGGTCGATTTGAATGCAAGTATAGATTTGGTGGAAGTGCTTACGATGTTTTCCCATCCTAGAGGATAGCGTATGTAATATTAGGGATGCAAGTGCTTTTTATATTGGAGCGATCACATGTTACGATTGTCGAATGAAATATTTAAATGAAAATTATTTTGCAAAAATAAAAAGAGTGAAATATGAGTTCATATGTCTTAGAAGTGAAATATGTGTTTCTAACAAAATCAAATAAAATAAAAAAAAAATAATTAAAAAATGGAAAAATTTACAACACAATTATGATTGTTAATATAATTTTTAAACGATTACTAGTGCGTAATTAAATATTTAATTATAAAAAAATTCTCAAGACCTCAAATGCAATTTACTAAAATGTTTGGGCTCTGTTTGATGAATAGAATAGAATGTTTCTTCGAGATATTTCTAAAATTTGTGTATAAATATACAAAAGTTCGTTCTTTTTAATTTAGAAAACCATATGCATTGTCGTATGTGTATTGAGGCAAACTCTTTAACAGATGTCTTCTTAGAAAACGTATTACATAACTTTAAACCATTATCGTATACTTTACAACATTAATTATGAATCATTATGTATCGGCTTTTACAAGTTTTCACTTCCATCTAAAACAAAATTTCAGATGCATACTAATTCATCCTAATTAGAATTTTGCAAAAGAATAGCACACAACTAAAGTGCTACTTTTGTGAATGAAAACTCTAAATCATACTCTTGGATGACCAACAAAAGCGAACAAAAAAAGAAAAAATTCAATTGCATAGATAAGAGTTGAGTTAAAACAAGAATAGAAGAAAGATTTATATGCAGACAAAAATTTGAAAACAATAGTGATGAATATATAACCAAAAGAATAGCTGAGGCAAATAGAGCAACAAAATTAAGAAAGAGAGTTAGAAAACGGATGGAAATGCTTGTAATAATTGTAAGAGTCTACTTACATAAGTGCTTGATATAATATAATGAGATGAGAGTCCCTGGCAATAACCCTGACAGTTAGTATTCTAGTACCCTATCCAATTGAAACAGGAAAAGTCTGGAAATAGCCAATACGTAAATATTAACAAAAAATTAATTACATTCTTATAGTTTTTCATAATTGCAAGTCTTTAAAGCAATTTAAGAAGCTCATTACCACTCTGATTCCTACTCTGCTCAATACGTTTGCTTATCAACAATAATTTTTGCAGTGTATTATACGATATGTTTACACTTAAGCGCTTTTTCTTTTCTTTGTAGAAGACTTAACGTTTGTCATTTTATGAATCAAAATGTTTCATATTTGATTTCAATTAAACACATAAATAATTTTAATTTCGACTAAATATTTTAATTGATTCTAAAACTGTTTTATTTAATTTTGCAATATATTGGAAAATTATAGCATTTACAACAAAACAAAAACTATTTATTTTTATTATTTTCCAAATTTTTGCAATGATAAAACATCAAAATTTCATTATAAGCAAAAAAAGGAAAACTATAATACTTTCTTGTGAATATTTCAGGTACAAACTGAAATTTAAAAACTCTAATGTAGAGATTTTTCTTGGCACCAGAGCTAAAACATTTTGCGTCTTTAAACATCTAAAATACAGAAAATAGTGTCAAAAGCAATAAGTTGGTAGCACTGCACTTCTTATTGGATTTACGATATATTTATATATATATATATATAAATGTTCTGTAATATATATCACATAACAATTTCGTAAAATATCAAATTGTTCCCTTATAAGTAACTTATCTTGATATCTGTCACACTTAATTTTCTTTTGCTTTATTTAAGCCACCCTATTAGTCACAGTTTACAATTTTAGACATTTTTTATAGGTTTGGTAAATATTTATCGAAAACTCTGTAAACCTTTATTTGGGGTATTACTTTTATAATCAGATACCAAAATCTATTTACTTTCCATAACAGTATGCTTTGACTTGGTTTCTAATGTTATATATTATGTGGATAAGTATCGTCTTGACTTGCAAAAGTCAGTATATTAATAAAATGTAAATTTATTATATGACAGTATCATGTATACGTGTTAGATTAAAACTAAACTGAACGTTTTACTATTTAACAGCTGCACTAAATAAATAAGATTTGTTATATTATGTAAGTTCATGCTTCATATTTATTTGTGAAACGTATAAAGTTTTTGAGTATTCTGGTACTCTGACTATGGAAGTAGGCTTTAAAATAGTTAAGTAAACACTACTACAGTATGATTAACTAAAAGAAAGTAAGGGAGTTAAATGGGAGCTATTTCCTAAGAAAAATAAAAAAGATTTTAATACAGTAAAAACGAATTGGTGTTTTTTGTAGATTTGCTTCAGAAAAATAAATTCAATATTTGTACAATGGAATTAATGCAAGTATTTTTTATTTGAAAAGATTTAATACAGCTAAGCAGTGAGGTCTCCCTATCAGAATTTGAAATCCAAAGTTTAGCAATATTCTATATAAAAATTATTTTAAACAGCGTAGTTGTGTGATTTGAGGTGTTATTTAATTTTTTTATCCTTATTTTCATTTAAGTAGAGCCTTAGTTCACTTCAAAATTTGATAAATGATGGCCTCCATATTTGAAAGGGATGGTAATTTGATGCTGGAAAAACCTTAATGTTTGCAACAAAATCGTCGTGGTTGTAAATTTCCTAAAAGTATTTATCGCAATTGTTATCCCCTTCCATTCTCTATTTACCCCTGTAGAAAGTGTCCCATAATCGCTGAATAATCTCAAGCATCGGTATAAGACTAAATGCCTTAGTTAGAAAAAAATAGTCCCCTTTCGTCGGCTCTCTTATTTTCTAAAATTAATCTCCTGATTTAAAGCACATTAACTTCCCTTCCATCGGCTTATTTGCTTCGAAAAGTACTGAAATGATAACAAGACATACATTGTTGCTTGTTTATATACAAACAGCATAACTTGTAGATATGTCTTTCGTTTTTGCCAGCAAAGACGGCCGTTTGAAATACCGGTAGTGAATTCTTCATCAATTTGAGATACAATTAAAAAAATTTGAAAGTCTAACGTGCAACAAATATCAAGTATACCAATCTAATGTTTACCACTGTACATGAATTTCTATATTTCTATAGTTACGAAAGGAAAAGAATCTCTACAGTACCTATGATGCTTTATAAAACATTTGTCATGTTTTAGAGCAAGTGTACTGTATTAAGGCTTTTTGCATAATAAAATTATAGCACTAAAATATTTTATATTTTTTATAAGAGAACTTCACTCCATATAAGTAACATGCGCCCAAAATCAATATATTGAGCGATGTTTCGTTGAGTATAAGTTCAATACTTCCAAAGATCTAATTTGAGGGATATCAAACTGTGCTTTTTAAAAGACAAATCAGCTTAATTACGCAAAACTATTTTAATGGTCATTACGGGACTAAAAATGTAGTAACTTTAGATTTTATTTGAATTCGAATTCGTTTTACAGAACACAACCGATGAACAGTTTTTTATTTACGTTGTTACTTATATTTACAGTTTTGTTTAAAATTTGTTAAGATTGTAAATTGCTGAGTCAATAAATAATCTTAAAATAAAAAATTGTAAAAAATACAAGTGAGTACATAAAACAGATAATGAATTTGAATGCCAATAAATACTTTTTCAGGAAGTTCATACCAAAAAAGATGATAATAAAAATATATTATAAAATAAAAGCAGGAAGCAGAAATATGTACAGTTTGGAATTTAAAAAATAAAAAAATTAAAAATAAAGGAAACTGTTTACTGTTTACTTCTAAAATGCTGTTTAGTGACTGCCACTTATTGTTGGTCATTGTTTTTATAGCTTTGTTTAGACGTCAAGCTGTCATTATTAAATCTTTCACTTATAAAAACGAAAAGAAAAAGTAAAGAAAAATTTTCAACAAAATCAACGGCAGCAATTTTTGTTTCTGTCTCTTTTCACCGCTTATTTTTATTTTACTTTCTTAATAAACATTCCACGCTTCGAAGAGATAACTTAAACTTCCGAACAGTTTTAATTTTAAAGTGTATTATTTTGCTTTTTTATTTAAGTGGTAATTTTCTTCTATTTGAAGAATAATAATGGAAGAAAGGAAAGCAAAGTTTTTCGTTTCCGTTTTGCATAATTTTTCATTTTAATTTTTTTGCTGTTACCATTTGTTCTATTCATCCTTGTTATCATTTCAATCACATTTACATTTGATGTTAACGCCTTGGTGATACAAAACGTTATCATCCCACAAAATTACGCATATAAATCGCCTTTATTTGGTATGTACTCATATAATCGTCATGTTGTCGATTAGACAATATATTAAATTTTGTGTTTTTTTGTGTTTTAATTTTGCGCAAACTTTTGCATATTTTGTATTTCCTTCTTTCATTGTCTTCCGTTACTTATATTTAATTATTTTGCTTTTAAAATTCAAATATATATTTTAAAAACAAATTTTGACATAAACAACCGCTCCCTATTAGGTTCTTTCGACCCTTAGGCATTTAAAGAATTTAGTTTTCGACATATTTTATTTATGTTCATCGATTTGATCCGATATGAATACTCGAGCCCTATAATTTTTCATAAAATATGTACGCCTGCACATTATTAATGTTCTTGTATTCCAAATTTACGTTCGAACTGGTACGTAGTTTTTAGTCTATGTAATAACATTATATTTTGACTTCGACAGCTTTTAGATATATTCCCTTTAATATTATTTTGAAAATTTCTTGCTTAGGGTAAAGAAGAATAATATTATTGGCGTGGTTGAATAAACAATTAATGAAAAATATCACTGGGAAAATGCGTGATAAATAAAAACGAGTGCGACATTAAATCTGAAGAATATTACATGGGTAGAAAAACATATTTTTTATTTGATTATGATTAAATACTTATTGATTTAGATTTTAAGTTTAATTAATTTTTTTAATTATTTATTGTGCTATGTTGAAAGAACAATGGGAAGAATATGAATGTAACATGTAACTCCCAATCGCGTATTTATTAAAAAAATATATTTTCCAACTATAAGAGTGTGTTTTAATTTTTGTAGTACTTTTCTAAGTAGTTGATTCCATAAAACTTTTAAATTATTTTTTATTTAGTCCAATTAAGACATTTAATAAAAAGGTTAATTGATTTTGGAATTAAATTAAGAACCGTTGTCATAATGCAAACATATGATTTAATCATGCAGTTGTATTTAAAATATATAAAACAAATATGTAGCCCAATAAAGTACAAGAGTTTAAAAACAGAAATATTTTTACTAATTTTGAGCTCAAACAATTAATATTTAATATTAAAAAAAAAAACAAATAAAATAAACTATTGTAAAATCACTATGACCTACTTTCCTTTTTTTATGCTCCTTCTTGTTGCTTTTATAGTAAGGGAAACTTTAAATTACATGACATACCCATATGTAAAAATATGTTGCAATATGCAAATAAAAGTTTCTTGTTTACCTTAACAACATTATTTTTTAAAGCAAAAAAAAAACAACCATAATATTGCATTTTAAATTTTGTAATTTAAAAAAATTTGATATAAAAATTAAAATCTAAAGACTAAAAGCTCTTTTTTAAATTTGGAACACGAATTATACGAGTATCTTTAAAGTTCGTTGCGAACATCTGTAGCTCTCTCCATACTTGTTTATAATAAACATTTAATTTTATTCAAATAAGGTAGCGAAGCACGCCAGTGTTTAGTCAGTACAACCAAAAAAAAAAGGTAATTTCGCATGTACTGATATAAAAAAGAGTTAATATTTACAAGACTTCCTTTAAGATTTTTAAACATTTTTGTTTTATTAATTTTGTTTTATAATAAAACTCTTTAATTTGGCCAGAAGTAAATTACGGGTCTATGAAATAACTCCCACGAAATAAGTCCCACTTTTAAAAACGAAATAAGTCCCACAAAAAATTGCTGTTTTGAAAGTGGGAGTTATTTCGTTATTAAAAGTGGGACTTATTTCGTCAATTGATGGGACTTATTCGTTACGCGTTTTTATTTTAAGTGGGACTTATTTCGTTTTGAGTGGGAATAAATTCGTTTTGTAAAGTGGGAGTTATTTCATACCCCTAGATTCAAATCATTTATAAAATATTTTGAGAATCAATAGATGCAAAAGGTACAATATTTCCTTTTACATAATATTTACAAAAAGGTGTTATGATTTCATTATTACAGATCGGTCCACATAACTTTTCAGTTTTCGATTCTGAAATCCGCACTACGTTTGCAGTAGAAGCTTACAATAGCGTCATAGGAAAAAGCATTCCAAAGAAGGCTACTTTTTTCAAATTTGTAGCATTTTTACAGATGTAAGAATTAGAAAAAGTAAGAAAATTTGAACTATTGATGAATACCAATGGTAGTGTGGAAAAAAAGCGTAATAAAAAGTCCTGTGTTTTGAGAGTAGATATGATTTCAAAATTCAAGAATGATCTCTTACAAGGTAGTATAAATCCTTCTAAATTCCTTGACCAACTGGTGTTATCAAAAAATAATTTAATTGTACAAATGGAGCCTGATGAAGAATTTTTTGAAGAATTATCATATTTGGAAGAGGACATTGAAGACGAGTAGTTAAACCATATTGAAACCAACCAGAATACAATTAATAAGAATATGTGCGTGGTTTGTTTCATAAAGCAGCCAAATATCTTATTTTTTCCTTGTAAGCACTTGAAAATTTGCAGTGAATGCTGTCTTACAATGCAAACTCACAAAATTGATCAAATCAGTAAACTAGTATGTCCATTCAGTCGTGCAGAAGTTCATGAAACCTTTCAAATATTTATCTGATAAATAAATGGTTTTTTTATGGAGGGTTGCGATAGAGCCATGAAATATAAGGCCATTATGACTTTATTTCTCATTTTTTTCGTATGCAAAAAGTTATATATTGGACATTTCGTAAAAGGGACAACTATAATTTTTTGTCCTTATATCTCATGGCTCTCCTTTTTTGTTATTAATTACTTTATACTTACTATAATAAAAAAAACTTTAAAGAAATGTGTACAAATAGGTACCGAACTTAACTACTGGAAAAACAATATTAAAAAAAATTGTTGACGTAATTACGTATGTATGTGTTTTATTATATTTTTAGTAGGAAATTGGAATTCGTGTTCCATGTTTTCTAATATCACCATTACAAAATACAACTAATTCCAATGCCACGTTAAAACTATAATACCGTCTACCATGCACTGGATCTTCAAGCTATTTATAAAGGTCGATAATTTTAATCTGATGGTCCTTCCGAAACGGTTTCTATCTTAATAATAAGAACAATTGATCTGTACTTAATCCATTTTGTTATATTAGAAACATTTTAAAGTAATTTTTATTTATTATAAATTTAAAAACTATACAAAAACACAAAAAAAAGTAGTATATGAAAAATACAAGCACGACTATAGGACACCGCACACGTCTTTATCGTTGGATGGCTCGTTTAATACTGATCTTAAGTTTCATTTCATTCTGTACTCCTACAGTCGGCCATCCTACCATTCAAGCGTCCTCGATTGGATTTCTCGTTATCGTTTTTGTATTCGTCTAATTCATCTTCATCGCTGGAATTTTCGTCATCAATTGGTGGAAGACTACACCATGGCTTCATTTTATCGGAGGCGTACACCGATTTATAGTGTCGCTGAGTACGAGCAGAGCCCGGCAAATCTTCAATCACGTACCTATCTCTGTCAAGCGTGTTGGTGACAATGAAAGGGCCTTTGTAACGTGGCTCTAACTTCTTCGACATACCAGTGGCGGTTGGTTCATTTTCTATCAAAATCAAATCGCCTACTTTATACTTCGTAGGATGAACATGTTTCGCATCATATCTTTGCTTAGCTATTTGCCGTTGTTGTTCGATTCGCTTCGCTGTCTCATTACGCAATTGCTGGAGGTCGTTATCGGTTAAAATATCGGTACTTTGTAAGGCAAGGACAAGTTTGTTCTGTAAGATGTCACGTGGCTTAAACCCATACAATAGTTCTTGCGGTGTTTTACCTGTTGTTTTATTGACCATGGAGTTGATTGACCACTGAATTCGCCGCAACTGCTCATCCCATCGTTTATCTTCTGCTGCTGAGGGCAAGAGCATAGATAAAAGCGTTCTGTTCGTGCGTTCGGCATGACCATTTGCCCGTGGAGTGCGTACAGCATTAAGAATATGTTTTACATCATTGTCATTACAGTATTGTTCAAAAGCTCGTGAGGTAAATGCGGTTCCTCGATCAGTGACTATTCGTACTGGCATACCAAAATATTCATTCATTTCGCTTAATATATTTATTACGTGCCTTGTTGCTGTGGTTTTTACGGCCTTGATGATTGAAAACTTTGTAAATGCATCTACTATTACAAGAATGTATTCGTTTCGTTTGGTGGTTTTTGGAAATGGGCCAAGATGATCGATGTGGATGGTGTGAAACGGCACTGGATTAACTTTATCGTAATGGTATTCGCCTTCCTGTTTACCTCCCTTACTTTTATTATATGCGCATTCTATACACGATTTTATATGCGCTTTCACTGCATTGCGCATTCTGGGGAACCAAAAATACTTTTGAATGTTTAGTAGCGTTTTCTCAATACCGAGGTGACCAGCGTTATCGTGTTGATCTTGAATAACTCTATACCGGATGGATTTTGGGACTACCCAAAGACGTTTGTCACCGATTTTTCGGAATAGTCTTTCGTTTTTAACTTCATAGTCGTCACAATAATTTTTATCTCCAGTCTTAACCCTTCCTATTATTTCAAGTATGTTGTTATCTTGTAATTGCATGGAGCATAATAGGTCATCTTTATTGATATTTATCTTTGCAATTCGCAGTGATGCCGTATCTACGTCTCTCGGTGGCTCGTATGGAGCTCGACTAAGTGCGTCCACATGCTGCATACGTTGACCGGATCGATGTTCTTTCGAGGTATCAGGTCTTTCTTTTGCATTGTAGTTTTGAGCGCACTGCAATCAGTGATAACCGTAATATTCTTTCCATAGATGTAATATCGGAAGCGTTCTAAAGTTTCGACAACTGCCAACGTCTCTAACTCGTAGCTATGGTATTTTCGCTCGTTGTCTGTAGTCGATCTACTAAAGAAAGCTACAGGCCTCCATTCGTCATCCTCGCTCTGTAACAGTACTCCCGCCAAGCCAATTGTGCTTGCATCTGTGTGAACTTGGTGGTCGGCAGCAACTCGATAACCAACTATAACGGGGCTTTTTATGAGTTTTTCCTTCAGCATACAAAAAGCATTCTCCTGTTCGTCTTCCCAGTGAAACTTAACATCTTTTTTCAATAAGCTGCGTAGTGGTTCAGAAATCAGTGCGTAGCCGGGTACAAATTTTCTGAAATAACCGCTTAAACCCAAGAATTGTCTGACTTCTCTTACGTTGTTTGGTGTCTTAAATTCCGCAATAGCATTCGTTTTTGCTGCGCCTGGGCTTATACCACCGCTATGAATCTGATGTCCTAAAAACTCGACGCTCTGTTTCAAGAATTCGCATTTTTTAATATTTAACGTTAAATTAAGTTCTCGCAGCACTGTGAAAACTCGTGTCATTTTCTCGAACATCTCCGTAACACTACCTGCACCAATCACAATATCATCCATGTAGTGAATAACATCGCCGTCTTGAGTCTTCTCACATATCATCGCCATCAAACGTTGAAAAACAGCTGGGGCGTTTTTCAGCCCAAACGGCATACGGGTGAATTCATAGAGCCCATCTGGTATTACAAATGCTGTAAATTTTCGGCTATTTCTCTCAATGGGTATCTGATAATATCCACTATTCAGATCTAAAACAGTAAATAATTTGGATTTTAAAACCTCTTGCAAGCGTTCTTCTATGTTTGGAGTTGGAAAAATTTCTTTCACCATGTATTGATTCAAACGACGATAATCGATACACAAACGGTCACTACCATTCTTCTTCTTAACTATTACAATTGGGCTGGCATACTCCGAAGTCGATTTCGTTATAATATTATTTGACAGCAGTTCGTCTATCATCTTCTTCACGGATTCTTTTTTTATTTCCGGTAGTCTGTACGGTTTTGAAGTTATAGGTTCGCTAGTTGTAAGTTTTATTTTCATTTCGATCACGTTAGTTGAACCGATTTCATTTAATTCGCTTCCGAAAACATCCCGATATTCGTTTATAAGTTTATATAAACCCGAATGCGTTTTTTCATCTATTTCACCATGTTTAACGTCAGTCAATTCGTTACTGGACCGATACTCAATTTCTGTTTTCGATACGTTACGCTGTTCAAATCTCGGACCATCGTTGTCACAAATTAGGCTTACCTTATTACCAGCAAAAACATCATTACCAATTATAACATCCGTTGAGAATATATCGTCATCTGCTATGTATAAATCTGTCAAAATTTCAATATTATCAATTAACAGCGTTGCTTTCATTTTTTCCTTCAACACACGAGTACCACCGCAAACGCCGCTTATACGTATACAGCAAGTTTTACGTTCACCAGGCAATAAAGTTGCTTTCGATCTTTTAACCATACTGCACTCACTGCCCGTATCAATAAGCGCGAACATTTTTGTACCGTTTATCATTATCTCTTTATCAGTGGTGTGTTTTTTCACACTATTTGACTTCCGAATATTTGACCTACCGCAGTTTTCGGGTGAACCTCTTGGATGAACACGCTGGCAATCCGTACATCTTGCTCGTCGCTGAGGGCATGCGCTGGATATGTGCCCTACTTCCGAGCAATTGAAACATACGATCGGTTTACGGTCTTTCACAGGCTGGACTAAATTCTCATGAGGTTTATGGACCGTCTTGTTAGTGTATTCGTTACGCTTTAACACTGTTTTGTTGTTCGAAGAACAGCACGCTACGTTGGCAAAATATTCCTCTACGGCCTCTCGCATATCCTTCATCGTCTTAAAACGTACAGTAGCAATAGCCAGCTGCAACTCTCTGTGTTTCAACCCCTCTCGCGTGTATTTTATTATTGCCGATTCGCTAAGTTTGTATCGCTTGCCTAAAGCACTCATTCGAAAGCAATACTCGTTCACAGATTCACCAGATTTTCGGGTAGTGGTAGACATCTTAAAATGTATATCTGCTTCGTCAGACTCACTTCCAAATTCTTCTATTAACCCATTTTCGGCCACTGTTCGTACTTGCGAACAGTAAATTTACTGAATTATATTGCCAAGTTACACAGTTTTGTACATTTATTTGTAAAAATTTTATGTTTTCATTATTTAATATAAAGTCTTAAGTTTAATTAGCCGTTATAAAAAAGTCTAAAATGTGTTTTTTGTTTTGCCTGCAGGGATATTTTTGGGGACGCTTTTTAGGTATATTTTTATATAACTCCAAAAAAACATAAATTGTTAAAAAATACTAAAAATAAATATAGGTAATTTAGCTAAATAATTTAAATGATCAAACATAAATAAAAAGTCTAAATAAAAATTAATATTTCTACTAAATTATAGCCCTTTGTTTCACTGTTCGCAAGCGCGAACATTGGCTGATATTTGGAGAATAGACTTCATTGATACATTGTTTTTTTAAAGTGTATTTTTATGTAAAAAAACATAGAATTAACGGTAAATGCAAGATGCTTTAAGTTTCAAATTCACAATTTCTGTTGCTAAGTGATTTGTTTTGTTTTGATTTTACAAGTAGACTACAGTTAAGTTAAAACAAGGACCTCTCACCAATTCAATTGTTTGAAAAGTTCTTTGATGAAAAATGTTTGATTTTATTATTATGCAGTCAAACACGTATGCGCATCAAGTACTTATTTTTAATAATAAGGACTTAAAGCATTTTCTTGGAATACTGATTTTGTCAGGATATAACACCTTGCCTTGATGACTACTGGTCAAAAGATCCATTTCTAGGAAATTCAATTTTCAGGCAAACTATGCCAAGAAACAAATTAAAAGATAAATTAACAACAGCAACAACAAATTAAGAGATTAGTTAACGCTCTCTTCATTTTAACAACTTAACAACTTAACTTGGATAAAGATAATAAGCTGTCAAAGGTTAGGAACGCTATTTCTTCCAATTATATGGCTTTTAAAAATGGTAGTGTCAATTTCGTTCGCCCGTTGTTGGTCTTACCAACAAGAAATATATACAATTTGGTGTATGGAGTGAACTACCATGAACAAATTCTCCCATACTTTGTTCGTAAGTGGTGGAAAATGTATATCCGGTATAAACCAATTCGTTTTGAGTACAAGATTTGTTGTTTGGGTTCGAGTTTTGGTATTGTATACCATATTCTGGTTCGAGTGACAACTACGATCGTCAAATTGGATTGGGTGCAGACGTGGTTTTAAGATTATTTGAATGTGTAAAAGATCCCATTATCTTTCAAAATATTTAGACAACTTTTTTACATCATATTATTGATGCCTTTTAAGTGAAAAAAGATTTTGCGATACAGGAGCCGTTCGACCCAAACAAGTTGCAAAAGCCCCACTACGCACAGGAAAGCAGCTGAAGTGGGGAGAAAGTGACTATCAATATATAGAAAAAATTCTTTATTGGTTTGTCGTTGGGCAGATTACAAAGAGGTAACGGTTGTCAGTAATTTCGAACAAATTGAACCGATCCGCAACGTGAAGCAATGGAAAAAGGAAGTAAAAAAATACGAAATGGGATGGGGGGCGTAGACCTTCACAACAATGACGTCTCAAATTACCGAATAAATATAAGATCACAGAAGTGCTATTGGTCTTTATTTATTTCTGTTCTAAGCTCATCAGTCAGTAATGCTTGGAAATTGCACTGCTTCTTGAACCAAGAAAAACATGCTATCTCAAAAAGAATTTAGAGTAAGCGTAAGCAAAGCTTTGCTACTTAGTTCTCAAACAGATGATGAATCCGTGCGGCAAAAGCGTTAGTTATGAATTGCTAAATTTTGTAGGGGAGTATATTCTAATAGTTCAGCCACAAGGGAAATCTCGCAGCTGACAAATTAAAGGATCTGGCAAACCAATCGAATGCATGTGCCAAAAATGCAACGTGAATTTGCATCCACAATGTTTTGACAAATTTTATTTAAAATAAGTCCTTACTATTTTAATATCTTAATAAATGTATATCAAAATCTTGCTTATTTGTTATTAACTTATTTTAACATTTTAGAAATTTATTTACATTGAAAATTCATGTCAAATAGCAGCCAGTGTTCGCACTTGCGAACACCCATTTCCGGGTTTCATGGACTAGGTAGCGCCAAACCAATAACAGATTTGGATTCAGAAAACCCAAATTACTATAAAAAGAGTATACATTTTTAAAAATATAACGTTTGAATTTTCTAGGCCGAATATGGGTTAACGCTCTAGACATTTCATGCCAAGTAACGTATAGATCGGCGGATGCGTCAAACCAAAGTTTTGCTGGACCTTTCAATTTGGAATAAATCGCCAGCATCAAGCACTTTTCATCATATTGATAGGCCGCCATGATCTTTCCTATCCGATCAACAAATTGTTCAACACTGAAGAAAGCATCTTTTGTCGGGTCGTATTCGGGCAAGGTATCAGCGATTTCTCGTATACTATAACTACTGCGTTGTCGTTGCTCGGCTATTGGTAGCGATACTGGTAAGTCTGGTTGCATATTCTGGATATCCTCACATACTGCATTTGAAGAAGTTGCATCAACATGGATCTGACGCTGCATCATTGCCGCCAAATTCTGCACTACACCGCGTAAATTTTCAATTTCGGACCTCAAATCATCATCTTCGCCCGATTCGTCTACTTCAATTTCATCAGAACCGACGTCTTCACTAAGCCGTTTAATTAACTCGGCTTTCGAACCGACCGTTGATAAATTGCGCTCCCGAAGAAGTTGTTTAAGATCGACCAACTTTAATTCTGATATTACCGGCATTTTATTTATTTATTTAAATTTTTCAGCGTTGTTTTCACTATATTGTCCAAATGTTTCGTTATTTATTTCGTAAAATTATCGTTTAAATTTTTGTTCTCGTTTAATTTGTTCAATCCTTTTAATTTAGCCCGTTAATCGTTAACCGTTTTCTAATTTTTCAAAATGATTTCGCTCTTTAAAATCTTTGTATATTGTTCGTTAGCCGTTTTTTGTCTCTCCGTTTACTAATTCATTTAAATTCGTTGTGCCGCTTTGTCGTTACCCGTTTAGTTCATAAAACAATCATTCATACTAAAATTGTTTTCTTATATACGTTATCGTTACCGAATATTGTGTTATTTCGTTCCGTTAGCCGTTAATTCGTTAATTGTTATGTATTTACATAACAACTCTATCGTCGCGTCAGCTTTCTATTTACTTTTGCTTCTCTTTTTTTCTTTAGCACAATTAATGCATTCAAGAATACGTTAAAATACGTTATTTTTTAAATGATATACATACCATATGTGCATATACTTATGTATATTGTCTCGTCATGCTTTAATACTTTTTTATATGATTTCTTGAGAACTCTCTTCTTTTTCTTGCAAAATATTCAAGCTTGCATATACGTCGTACATATGTATATTTGTGTGTGTATATTCTATTTACCAGCCGTTAGCTTATAACAAACTCTTATGCAGTTTCATATACTCGCAAAAACAACACTACTCATGCCCTTTTTTCCATTTAAATTTTTTTTAGCAAATTTCTATTTAATTTGTTATTTTTCTGTTGCTGACACCTGAAATATTATGAACATAAGTTGTTTCTTTTTGTTTTTGTTTCTTTTAAATCGTTACTGTTTCTATTTGCGCATTTAAAATTTAAGTTTTATATACACAAAACACTAGCTTTTTTTTCTGTTTATAAGTATGTACGTAAGTATATGTTCCTTTTTTTTACTTATAAGAAACTACGCATTATTGTCTCTCATCGTTTACGTTTATTTGTTGCTCGTTAAGTTCTCGCGTACACACAAACTTCATTATCGTCCTTTGCTGCTAATTATTAGTTTTTTATACTCGTGCGCTTGTGTCCATTCCTTTGCGTTCCTGAGCGACTCTCCTTGATATACTCACAATGCAATCGTTTCATTCCAACTGTTACGCAGACTCAATATGTATTATAAAGATGTTATTTTTGTTTTCTTCGTTCTTTTTTATTATGGATTTTAGTATCCCACTTCTGAACTGTTATATTAGAAACATTTTAAAGTAATTTTTATTTATTATAAATTTAAAAACTATACAAAAACACAAAAAAAAGTAGTATATGAAAAATACAAGCACGACTATAGGACACCGCACACGTCTTTATCGTTGGATGGCTCGTTTAATACTGATCTTAAGTTTCATTTCATTCTGTACTCCTACAATTTACGAATCCAAACGTTGTTACTAGTAGGCGTTCTCTATACGTTTCTTGACCGAAAAAAGAATTAATAATAAATTCTGGAACTCTATCAAAATTCGCAATATCCATTCCATTAAAAAGCCTTCTGCAAGCTTGCATACGATTTTTCTTTATTATTCCTCTGCTTTGATTATTCATATTATTCGACGTGTGTTTTTTTCGAAGAGCCAAATACTTCTTATTTAAAATCGCATTAAACAGTGAAAAAGTGGGACTTATTTCGTTTATGAAAGTGGGACTTAATTCATTTAAAAAATATATTATTCAAGGGGGAGTTATTTCATTTTGAGTGGGAGTTAATTCATTTCAAGTAAATTTTTAAATCATTTCATTTTGGTGGGACTTTTTTCGTTTTCAAAAGTGGGACTTATTTCGTTGGAGTTATTTAATTTTTTTAATAAATTTTTGGTGGTACTTATTTCGTTTTTAACCCATATTCGGCCAAGAAAATTCAAACGTTATATTTTTAAAAATGTATACTCTTTTTATAGTAATTTGGGTTTTCTGAATCCAAATCTGTTATTGGTTTGGCGCTACCTAGTCCATGAAACCCGGAAATGGGTGTTCGCAAGTGCGAACACTGGCTGCTATTTGACATGAATTTTCAATGTAAATAAATTTCTAAAATGTTAAAATAAGTTAATAACAAATAAGCAAGATTTTGATATACATTTATTAAGATATTAAAATAGTAAGGACTTATTTTAAATAAAATTTGTCAAAACATTGTGGATGCAAATTCACGTTGCATTTTTGGCACATGCATTCGATTGGTTTGCCAGATCCTTTAATTTGTCAGCTGCGAGATTTCCCTTGTGGCTGAACTATTAGAATATACTCCCCTACAAAATTTAGCAATTCATAACTAACGCTTTTGCCGCACGGATTCATCATCTGTTTGAGAACTAAGTAGCAAAGCTTTGCTTACGCTTACTCTAAATTCTTTTTGAGATAGCATGTTTTTCTTGGTTCAAGAAGCAGTGCAATTTCCAAGCATTACTGACTGATGAGCTTAGAACAGAAATAAATAAAGACCAATAGCACTTCTTTGATCTTATATTTATTCGGTAATTTGAGACGTCATTGTTGTGAAGGTCTACGCCCCCCATCCCATTTCGTATTTTTTTACTTCCTTTTTCCATTGCTTCACGTTGCGGATCGGTTCAATTTGTTCGAAATTACTGACAACCGTTACCTCTTTGTAATCTGCCCAACGACAAACCAATAAAGAATTTTTTCTATATATTGATAGTCACTTTCTCCCCACTTCAGCTGCTTTCCTGTGCGTAGTGGGGCTTTTGCAACTTGTTTGGGTCGAACGGCTCCTGTATCGCAAAATCTTTTTTCACTTAAAAGGCATCAATAATATGATGTAAAAAAGTTGTCTAAATATTTTGAAAGATAATGGGATCTTTTACACATTCAAATAATCTTAAAACCACGTCTGCACCCAATCCAATTTGACGATCGTAGTTGTCACTCGAACCAGAATATGGTATACAATACCAAAACTCGAACCCAAACAACAAATCTTGTACTCAAAACGAATTGGTTTATACCGGATATACATTTTCCACCACTTACGAACAAAGTATGGGAGAATTTGTTCATGGTAGTTCACTCCATACACCAAATTGTATATATTTCTTGTTGGTAAGACCAACAACGGGCGAACGAAATTGACACTACCATTTTTAAAAGCCATATAATTGGAAGAAATAGCGTTCCTAACCTTTGACAGCTTATTATCTTTATCCAAGTTAAGTTGTTAAGTTGTTAAAATGAAGAGAGCGTTAACTAATCTCTTAATTTGTTGTTGCTGTTGTTAATTTATCTTTTAATTTGTTTCTTGGCATAGTTTGCCTGAAAATTGAATTTCCTAGAAATGGATCTTTTGACCAGTAGTCATCAAGGCAAGGTGTTATATCCTGACAAAATCAGTATTCCAAGAAAATGCTTTAAGTCCTTATTATTAAAAATAAGTACTTGATGCGCATACGTGTTTGACTGCATAATAATAAAATCAAACATTTTTCATCAAAGAACTTTTCAAACAATTGAATTGGTGAGAGGTCCTTGTTTTAACTTAACTGTAGTCTACTTGTAAAATCAAAACAAAACAAATCACTTAGCAACAGAAATTGTGAATTTGAAACTTAAAGCATCTTGCATTTACCGTTAATTCTATGTTTTTTTACATAAAAATACACTTTAAAAAAACAATGTATCAATGAAGTCTATTCTCCAAATATCAGCCAATGTTCGCGCTTGCGAACAGTGAAACAAAGGGCTATAATTTAGTAGAAATATTAATTTTTATTTAGACTTTTTATTTATGTTTGATCATTTAAATTATTTAGCTAAATTACCTATATTTATTTTTAGTATTTTTTAACAATTTATGTTTTTTTGGAGTTATATAAAAATATACCTAAAAAGCGTCCCCAAAAATATCCCTGCAGGCAAAACAAAAAACACATTTTAGACTTTTTTATAACGGCTAATTAAACTTAAGACTTTATATTAAATAATGAAAACATAAAATTTTTACAAATAAATGTACAAAACTGTGTAACTTGGCAATATAATTCAGTAAATTTACTGTTCGCAAGTACGAACAGTGGCCGAAAATGGGTTAAAAGTGGGACTTATTTCGTGGGAGTTATTTCATACACCCTTTTTGTTTGCATATGTTAAAATATCATCCAAAATTCTATTCTATTTTCTGTTCTTTTCCATTCTTAATTCTTTACCGAAAACAAATTAGATTTTCCAAAGTTTATTAAAAACTATATAAAAAAAAAACAAACATTTCATACCCAATGCTATTAATCCCAAACTGAAGTACTCTTAAGGAAATTAATTTAAACATTTGCCAACCTTTAGTTTCATATCTTGCTTTACTCTCAAGTGCTGCTGAGCAATAGCCTTGCACAAGTTTATGTTGATTTCTATTTATTTATTCAGGTTTTATAGCTTAATAAGTGCAGGTAAGTGCGAGTACTGTCCATAAAAGTTTGTATGTCATATTACCCACTGGAAAAGCAAATGATGTATAAGAAAAAAATTACTTTATTATTGCTGCATCAGAAATGAAAGTTGATTTGATTTGTAAGAAATTATTAAAATATAAGAAAGGAATGCTTAATTAAGTTGAAATGATTTTATTTCCCTTTTATTCTCTTAACTTGTTGTGATAATTGAGGTAAAGCTGTTTTTTATTCAATTTTAAACCATACACTTTTATTAAGATTACTTATTCACATGAATAACGATGTAGTTATTAATTTCAAGCTAAAATCAATATTATTACTATTATACAAATTTGAGGATTACTTATTTTTACTACGCTTTTGTCTTTCTATTTTTTTTGGTGTAGTTTAAATATTCAATTGTGGTGTGCTAATAAATAATAAACTCAAAAATGTATTTATTTCAAAAACATGTCAAGTAATAAAATGAGAAATTAAAAAGTAAATTTTATAAAATTCTTTATATGATTTTTAATTATAAAATGCCTAATGGGTTAAAAAGACCCATCAGAGTAAATTTGTGTGAATTCGGCATGGATCTAAGCGACCCGACTTTTAATTCGCAGTAGAATTGTTACACAAACAGAAAATATAAAATAACAATTAAACACAAAACAAAAGAAAACTGAGCAAATGAATAAAGTCAAAACGGGATAAAGCAGTTCGAAAATTAATTAACAAAATCAATTTAGCCATCAGACCCCCTGTTAAATAAATGCTTATTGATAATGTTAAAGTTTCCATTACTTTCCATTACTATAATACTTACTTACACGAATAAACTCTAAATGTCTTTGTAGTAAGTCTGTTTGTTTGTCGGTCTATCACGCCTACTGAAACTGTAATTGGGTATGCTTTTGTTTTGTTTTTTTTTGTTTGTTTTTTTTTTTAATTGAATCTGGGCATGGTACCTTCCATACAAACTAAATACTGATTTTTGTATATCTGGAGAACGCTTAAAGCTAAAGTTTTGAAATTGAGTCTGAATGAATTCACGATTTAGGCAAGTTATTCGTTAAAAAGTTGGGGGAATTGGACAGGGGGCGTGGCACCTATTCACACAAACAAAATACTCATTTCAATTTTATATTGCATACCTTGAGAAGGGATAAAACTAAAGTTTCTGAATTCGGTCTGAATTATTTTATGGTAGGCGTAGTAATCAAATACAAGTTAATTATTGAAGCTAAAATAACTGAGTTTGGTATGATTTATTTCGTATTCAACAAATATAATCAGTAGAAAAAAATGCAGACAAGTAGGTGTGGTTTCTCTCAGATAAACCAACTATTGAATAAATTGAAAGCCTCATGATCTATTCTATACCTTCACTCTTAATGCTTTCACCTTATATACATTAAATTGGGTTGCTGCCTTTGCAGCCACTCTTTTTAGCACCTGGAGATATCCAGGTTATACCGGACTAGTTATGCATCAGAAGACATACATATGATGTTTGCATAACCGTTATATGGCTGATAGCTCCAACTCCTAATATTATGAGTCAGATGGAGAATATTTAACTTTTCGTAATTCAAACGTATTCAATAAAAGAATTTTCTCTATAGAGAACTCTGTAAAAGTACTTACTAAATTGCAAAAGAAAAGCTCAAATTTTTAATATATTATTCATATACATAGTATTGAAAAAAGTTTTCAATATAAATGCAATATTTCATTTCAATTTTACACAGAATTATCAATCAGTCTTTTGCTGTGGGACTGTTTTTCTCTTTGTAAAGCCAAAAAAATCTTATAAGATTATAATAAAATGCCAAAATTGAAAAATTAAATAAAAATGAAATATAACTTTAAAACTGACGTTATTTAATCAAGTGTATACATTTTGATATGCATTTTTTTTCAATTCGCTTTCAGATTCAAATATAATAAAGTGGTTTTTTGAAATGCTACTTTAGTTTTGGTAAACCACACTACCACTTTCTGCACAACATCTATACAAAATTTCGCTGATGTTGAGTATAAAATTTTATATTGTTTGTTTGATTAATATTCTTGAAAGTTAAATGGCGCGTATTTAATTTGATCTATGATTTATATATTCAAAAACACTTATCCACTACACTAGTACAGCAGTTTGGTTATATTTCGAAAAATAAAAAATCAAAATGAAATAAAAAATAACAAATACTGTCAAAAAAATATTTATTGTACTTAATTTTTAACAAAACAGTCAAATAAATTTGGTTCCAATAAATATATATGTAAATCATTGTTTTTAGTCATAGAGTTTCTGTTTAACACGTTCGCGGACGTGAATGTTATAGCATTCATTTTCATACTGATGCAAAATGACGTGAATGCTATAGCATTCAAACTTTAAAGCCAATTTTAATTCATTTAATTTTTACAATCTTAAGTTTTTGTAATTAATACACATTCAAAATAATGACCAATTGGTTCATTAGATACTTTCATATATATATATATATATAACGGTTAAAATACGATGTTCTGACTACTCTTATAATATATGTCTAATTAGATTTCGGATATTACAACTAGTTTCAAAAATAATTGCCTGTACATTTTTGCAGCTCCCTAAAATTTTTTGCGTCCGCGAACGTGTTAAATTTCAATCTGTGGCGTATAAGTAATATTTAATTATATATAAATATGCACCTGCTAAGTTAATGCATGGATTTCCAGAAAAATAAATAATTTACATTAAAATTAAAAATAAAATTTAGTTATTATATAAAACTTAAGAACAAAAAATTAATTTTAATAATCTATATATTTATCTATATAACCCTACAATTGGGTCATATATTGCACACAAATTAATCGAAATAAATTTTTTTATTTATTTATTTTATTTTATTTCTTCTATCCTATCATTTTGGTATATACTAAGAAAAAAAAGTGTATTATTTAGCAATTTGGCAAGAACTTCATTGGTTTTTTTTTTACAATAACTTGCTCATCAACATTTTTGTTTTATTACTTTTTTTCTTGCAGTCGTTGTTTTAGTTAACGACCTGCTACAAAATCATGTTTTTGCAAATATTACACATATCGCTCATTTGCGAGAAGAGTGGCATAACTCAAAAAAAGCGATTCTGATTTAAAGATTTTAGTTTAGCCTAACATATAAAAAAAGTACAAAATACTTTTCGTCGCCACTCAGTAAAAAAAAGAGATACAAATATGTTTTAAACTACAGTTCGCCTCACATTTCTGCATTATTAACTCAAAAAACACACTCTTCTCGCAAATGAGCGATATGTATGTATTATTTTTTATTATTATATTATATTTGTAATTTTTATTTTATATAAAAAAAGGATTCTATTAGACAAAAAGAGAAAATAATTTTATTGTTACACTTTTTATTACTTTCGCTGTGTAAAATTAGTAACTATTCGCGGTTGTCTAGTGGTTGGTATGTTGGCTTACTAGACAAAAGGTCCGGATTCAAACACCAGTTCTGCCATCTTGAAAAAAGAAATATAAAAAAAACTATTTTTCTCTATTAGCTGCCTTCTGGCATAAGCGCTGAGAGTAACTGATTGACATGAATAAGCTTCTCATGTCTGTCACATGCAACATGAGTGCTGCGAGAAGCTAGGCCGTAACCCAGAAAAAGGTTGTAATCGCCAATTATGTATCTGTGTAAGTTTTATGTTTAATGCTTAAATGTCAAAATCGGTCCTGAAGTCTCAACTGATGTGATGGCCAACGAACACCATTGATTTTTATTTATATAAAAGATGGATATAAAACAAAATATTTGACTAACGTGAATGTATATAACTGTGTTCAGTATTCTTTTGACGTTTTTATTTATTTATTATTTTTTTTTAATTATTTACAGTTTGCAATGTTAACGAAATTCTTTTTTTTTATAATTTCTTTTAAGTTGGTTATACATAATTATAGTACAGTTTAGAGTTTTAAGTAATATTCGCTTTTCCAAAAGGGGTCAAACTATTTACCCAACAAAGAAAAAAATTTACAAACTTCAAATTATTTTACAACCAAACACTGAAAAACAATTTGGACAAAAACCACAAAATGCCTTAATACTTATTTTCTTTTCTATTTGCAATTAAATTTTCTGTTTCTTTGGTTAAACCAACAAAAATTTCTGTTTTGGAAGGCGTTATGTATTCAAAAATTATTACACAATTTTACGTTTTTATTATCCTTTTCTAGTCTTTGGCATAAAGGTTTGTGGTGCTTATCTCCTACTACTTTATTAAATAAGTCCAGTAAAATAAAAAAAATTAAATTTTTTTCTGTGAATAAATGTGGTTGTAAGCTTTTAGTTATAATTATCTTCTAACCATTTAATGAAGTTAATAATAATTTTGTATATAAAGTTTAAATATGATTTACAAATTTAAAATAAAAAAATTTTAAATGGCCTTAACCAACCCTTTTTTTATTGGGCGGCAACTGCAATATATAAAGTGTTAATTTAGTTGAATGAGAATATATTTTAAATGAATGCATACTATGGGCACAACTTCTAATATAACTTTGTTTGAAATCCTAAGCACTCAATTTAAATTATAAAAATTATGATGTGCAATCGACATAGTTCTTTTGAGTGATTCTTTCAAGGATAAACAAATTTGCAATTTATTGGTGTTTACTGAAAGCAAATATATTGATGACATTCCTGATTCAATCACACGACCACCAACTTTCTTAGCTGGCCATAACAACACGTTAAAGGGTTTCGACATGCTTCAGCACTAGTCTCCAGGCACTTCTGTTTAGCGCACGCCTTCTCCAGTTGGTTACACCAATCAATAGGGCTATATCAACCTGGTCCTTCCAACGTAAACAGGGTCGTCCTCTATGCCGACGTCCAGTGATCTTAGAAAACTTTGCTAGCTGGACCAAATTTTTCCATCCGAACAATATGGACAAGCCAACTTAGCTGCTAGATCTTAATACGCTGAGCAACGCCTACATCGTCGAGGAGCTCATTGTTGGTTCTAATGCAAAACTCATCACCATTAGAAGACCAAAGATCTTACAAATCACACGACCACGATGAGGTAAAACATAGTTATGTCTACAAAGATAAAGCACGGTACTCATGGTTGTAATATAGAAGATGTTATTTCATAATTTGTTGATTTGTTTTGTCAACTTAGCTGCATACATATTACTTTAAAAAAATAATATAAAAATTTAAAAGTTATTTTTTTTTCTTTTATCAACTTAATAAGTAGTTGTTAAGACAGCTTACTACCATTAGTCCATAAAACTACAACAGCAATAACTTGTTTAATGCAAAGAATTACTAACAGATTATTACGGGTATATTTAGTTTAAAAGGTATTTTAAGTACGGACAACAATTTATTGTAATGCATTTTGTTATAACCATAGCTGGTAAATTAAAATCCGTTGTTCTAACATATCTAGTATTTAATTTTTTTTCCATTTTTCTTCTTTAAGTTAAAACAACATATAATAAATTGAAGTTAATCGCAACAGTTTTATTTTTTCCTCTCTGTTTTATAATTTTAAGCTTTTAGCTACTACTGCAATATGCTTAGCAGAGTTGGGTTTATTGTATTAGATTTAATTTTCGACTAATTTTAGTGGTAGTGGAAAAAATAGTGCATTATCGCCTATAATATTTAGTGGTAGTGGAAATTTAATACATTAAATAAAACCATTTTAGTGATAGTGGAAATTTAGTGCATTAAATAAAACCATTTTAGTGGTAGTGGAAATTTAGTGCATTGAATCAAACAAATTTAGTGGTAGTGGAAATTTATTGCATTAAATAAAAAAATGTTGTGGTAGTGGAAATTTATTGCATTAAATAAAAAAAATTAGTGGTATTATTAAAAAAAAAAACAAATTTAGTGGTAGTGGAAATTTATTGCATTAAATGAAAAAAATTTTGTGGTAGTGAAAAATTTAATGCATTAAAAAAAACAAATTTAGTGGTAGTGGAAATTTATTGCATTAAATAAAAAAAATTTAGTGGTAGTGGAAATTTATTGCATTAAATAAAAAAAAAATTAGTGGTAGTGGAAATTTATTGCATTAAAAAAACAAATTTAGTGGTAGTGGAAATTTAGTGCATAAAATAAAATAAATTTAGTGGTAGTGGAAATTTAGTGCATTAAATAGAACAAATTTAGTGGTAGTGGAAATTTAGTGCATAAAATAAAATAAATTTAGTGGTAGTGGAAATTTAATGCATTAAAAAAAACCATTTTAGTGGTAGTGGAAATTTAGTGCATTAAATAAAATAAAATAGTTTTTTTTTAATGCATTAAATTTCCACTACCACTAAATTTGTTTTTTTTTAATGCAATAAATTTCCACTACCACTAAATTTGTTTTATTTAATGCATTAAATTTCCACTACCACTAAATTTGTTTTATTTAATGCATTAAATTTCCACTACCACTAAAATGTTTTTATTTACTGCACTAAATTTCCACTACCACTAAAATGGTTTTATTTAGTGGTTAACTATTTCTATCTGCATTTAGTGGTGGCTGCAATATTGCTGCATTAATACTAAGTGGTTTAGTGGTAGTGGAAACGATAATGCATTATAAATTCAATGCAGTAAACTCAACTCTGATGCTTAGAAAGCATATTATTTCACGATTTTTCTTTTTCTACGGGAAAGGTATTTTATATTTGTGCTTGGATTACTATTAAAGTTTCTGTCATTCGAAAAAATATTTTTCTATTTGTAATTTTTTCCTCATTAAAGCACATAGTCTGCTGGTTGGTCACTTTTATGAAATCAGAGGTCTTATTATGTAACTATTCTACGCTAAAACTCTTTCGCTCAAAATTTATAAACTTGATTTAGGATTTTTGGCTACGAATGCAATTCTTGAACGCTTATTGTAATTTAAAAGCTTCATGCCTATTATCTCTAAACTTTTTAATTTTATATATTCTAAGGCCAAAAATCCAAAATTTTAGCATTTAAGCTTAGGAGAATTACAGAATAGAGTCCCAGTAGTAAAGGAAAATGGTAAATAATTATGTATGTATATTTGTAAAATATATGTATGTATTGAATAAACAAAAAGAATTGATCACATGCACTTTTTACTTATAAATATAACATTTTTTATAGGCTAGTTTTTAAATTTGTACATTAAAATTAAAATAAATAAAGGTATTCACAGTGAGTATCTTTAAATTTTAAAATATCTAAAATGTCGCTTATGCCTTAACTTTCACCTTTTCCAGATACTCAAAAATTAATATTTAGTTTGTATGGGAAGTACCACTCCCACTTTTTAAATTCCGCCCAATTTTTTATTTTTCGAACTAAATTCAGAAATTTTATCTTTAAAAGTTCTTAAGATATGCAAATATCAAGGATAACTTGGAGGCAATTTGGAGCCTATAAAAATACTACGTATTTGGTAAGTAAAAATTTTTATAAGTCTAACTTTTTTATTTTTAATATGAAAATTTAAAACAAGTAAAAATAAAAAATGCTTGACGCGAATGGATTGTTTCTAAACCCTTTGTTCAGTTTTGTTTCTTTTTTTCTTATTAATTCCAACACTTGAACATCGTCAATGTTTTTGAACAACAATCATTCAGGTTGTTTAATTTTTAGTTTTTTTCAATTTTTTTTTTTTTGTTCAAAGTAAAAAATCTTTTTTAGGAATTTCATTTTAAAATTTTTCATTATGTTGACATTTAAAAAATATACTTTCTAAAAATGTTACAACTTTTTCTAAAAGTTTTCAAATTTTTAATTACAAGAAAAAAAAAAACAATAATAAAATTTATTATAGCAAAAATATTAAGTAAATATCCCATGAAATTATTTCTTGTTATTGACATTTAAAATTTTTGGAAGCAATACTTAAATTAAAAAGAAAAATTGTATTGCCTTATTCCATAAAAAGAACTTTACAAAATAATATCAATTTTTTTTTTCGTTTATAAACGATTTTTTTTTCAGAATGAGGGTACATATTAACATTTCTTTTTGACAGGCGACAAATATCTGAAATTATTAATTAAAATTTACGGAAAAGGTTGATTGGTGGCTTTACAGTATGCTACGGAAAGTTTTATAAAATTAAAAATTTTATTTTGACATCCCTTGGCCCTTTTTGAACCATACTTTCATTTCTTTAAAAAGAAACAAGTATTCATAGTAACAATAAAACAATTTTTGTTTTTTTAATATCTATCTATCTATCTATATATAAAAGAGGACTACAGAATGCTTTGTATTGATGTTCTCTGAAATTTGCCAACCTTAAATACCTGTCATGAGTGTTAACACTACGTCACAATGGTGTTCACACTTAGTTATGACTTTTCACGCATGCCTATTCACACCATGACAGGTGTCTTCACACTAAAGTCATAACTTTTAAGACATGATTATTCACACCATGACTCAAGGGTGTTCACACTAGAATCACGACTTTACAGGCATGACTATTTGCGCTATGTCGCAATTCGTTCACATCATGACTCAGGGATTTTTACTCTAGAGTCTCGACTTTTCAGGCATGACTGTTCACATTACTTCGCAATGTTGTTCACACTAGAGTCCTGCCTTTCCAGGCTCGACAGCACACCATGACTCATCTATCTATAGAATTCTTTGTAATTGATGTTCTCTGAAATGCGCCAACCGATTTTATTTTATAAGCCCTTAAATGAAAGGTGAAGTTAGCACCAAGGTTTTTACGGTCTAGCTTTCCGCAGCACTCATGTTGTTTGTGTTTTTTTATCTATGAGTACCGGGACCTATAGTTTAATGTCGACTCTGAACGACAGACTTGAGAAGCTTGTTAATGGCAATCAGTTACTCTCAGAGCTTTTGCCAGAAGTCTACTAAGAGGAAGTCGCAGAAAGAAATATTTTTTTTAATATTTGTTTACTTCAAGATGTCAAAGCCGAGGCTTGTACCGGAGCTCTCGTCTTAGTTAGCCAACACACTAACCACTAGACCACGGTGACTACAAAATAAAATTAGCAGATGCTCTTGAAAAATAAAGCAAATAGATAGAAGGCTTAACAAGCTCTTGCACGCATTATTGCTGATGATTTTTTTATTACTAACAACTTAACATAAAATTTTAAATCTAACGACTTATGAGCAAGACTTGTAGTAAAACAGACAAGACCGACTACAACATCCACACAGAATATCATTAATTATGTTGATTCAAAAATCTGTATTATCAATTGTTTTCTTAATTTTCAAAATAATCTAAAACTATTACAAAAAAATTTCACATTCTGTTAAAACTTTTGCTATATTCTCTCCTTTTATTTCTCAGAATATATTTTTAAACTTATGATTTTCTTAATTTCCAAGCTTAAGTTCTTACCGCAAGTAATTAATTAGTTTTGTTATTATTATCAATATTTGAAAAATTACTTTAAACACTTAACAGCGGATAAATGTGTGAACACACTTATATACCATACAGTGAACAAAAGTTTTCTTAAAATAAAAGTTATAAAAAAGTACACCTTAGAAAATAGCAAAAAAAGGGAAAGTAATAATAAGAAGGTACTTAAAGTCACTTTATTATTACTTTTTTACTTTGTATTTTAATATATCCATTAAAAGTAATTCTTGTTAATTAAATATATTTTTGTTGATAATGGAAACAATACATATTTTATAAACTAATACCTTAACTGGTTTAATTCTGAAAGATTATGTATAGGGAATTCTTTAAAATTCAATTTACCGTTGGCTTATTTAAAATTAATATTGATTCAATTTAAAGATTTGAGAAAGAGTGATCAGTATTTTTTTTTTAATTCTATAATGATGTTTGAGTAATATATTCTCACTCCAAATGTACAAATTGTGCTTATTTACATATGTATTCAATCAAAAATTTAGTTTTGAAAGACGAAAATTTTGAATATGTGTATTCTCAAAATCAGCACAATTCTTCATTTGAGCTTATTCACCGAATTTGGCACTTGGCCTTATTCCAGCAAAAGTGATATCTTGAAAAATTTTTAGTCTTGACTTTTTCTTAAAGTCTTCAAAAAAGTGAAGAGTGAACAACACGAGTTACTGAGAGAATGGCGACGAAATTATTGACGTGTATTTTCTTTAATGCTTCCCTGTATAATAACTACAGCGTTTTTGGAGCAAGCTATTCGGCATGCACATTATCGGTAAGAATAACAAAAATTTTAAGTCATTGTGGTTAAAGAAATGGGCATCGCCACATCCATAGTTCGATGACATGGTAGATATATTTAATTGAACCTGCGTAAAGTGGACAGAGTACAACCAAAATTTTGAGACGACCACATTCTTTAATTATTTCTTGGCAGACTGATTAACTGAACATAATTCAACATCCGTATAATCTCTGAAAACGAGATTAAATTATTTAGCGGTTATGATTAAGCGAGAGAAATTTGCTATGAATTTCAAGAGCATGAATTTGTGAATATACATTTAAAAACATTAGACTACTACTTTGAAGAACAATTGGTTTTACCTTAGAACCCAAAACAAAAGAAAACGTTATTTTTCAAATTGCAAACAAACTACATTGGATTCTACAGAATATAATTGATGCCGTCTACGGAATAGCATAGACGTTCAATATCCCGAGGTCCAAAATTAAAGTTGTATCGTATATCTTAAAGTATGGGAAATGTGCCAACGATACCGTTCGAGACATAATTAAGTGGGTGGCTATGTTAAAAAGAAATAATTTTACATATCCATATATGTATGTATGTATACGTTCCTATTATTATTTCTATTAAATTCAAGCTACCAATATATAAATATGGAAAAATAAAGAACATTTTGTATTAAAAATTGTAAATAAAACTGTTGTTTTAGAATTGTTATTCATTTATTGAGTGCCACAGTAGTCTAGTGGCTAGTGTGATATACTGTTAGTGCGAGGGCTTTGGAGTCGATTCACAACAGAGAGCTTATTGTCTTTATCAATTTGTTCAATTTTTATATTGTGGATAACTCGATATTTAAAAACAAGATTACTATACTATAGTGAAAAATAATAACAAGTAAAGTTAAAGTATTTAATTATCTACCAAGTATTGTACATAAAATATAAGATGCATGACATTTTTGCAAAAGTTTATTATTTTATTTGGATATTTTAACAGACCACATACGAACAATTGTAAATCTTAGAGTGATTGCAGTAATGGAACTTCTGTTTAATGTGTTGAATTATTGATATAAAGTTTTATAGACAATAAATAAATTTTCGTAACAAAAATATCAATGTTATTACTTACAATAAACGAACAATGAAACGCTATCGAATTATAAAGAAAAATTCGTAAAATATTTTAAATTGCTGCTGTACATTTAATTATAATTGATGTCGTAATTTCTTAAAGCTTCCGCTCTATTTTATTTGTTTCATTTGAAGAAATATGTTCTAAATCAAGTAGTAATAAATTTACAGCTAGAATGTCAGTTTATATTTAAACTACTTTAGCATTTAGTAAATTTATATAAAATCAGTGCATTTTAGATTGCAGGCAAAACTTCATTCAATATATAACTCACTTCACTTTACATTTTATGCATGCATATAAATAACAAGAATATGATACGCTTAAATCGTTTATGTTTTTACAATATATTTCATAAAATTTAATTAAAAAATATTTTAATTTTATTAACAAAATAACAACCAGTGAATGTGTAAAATTTTCTTGCTCACACATTTTACAAACTTGTATGTAAATACTGTTGAATATTTGTAGTGCCCGTATGCATAAAAACATCAAAATACCCAGTGTGTTCTATAAAATATTTACAGATTAAATTAAAGAAAGAGTAAAATTATACGGTTGAGTAAAATATGTAAATTAATATTTACAGTTTACTTGCTAATGCAAAAATGTAAAAAAAATAATGAAAGCTAATTGTGCATTATTAATTAGTTTAGAATTCTATTAATTCACCTTCGGGTATTGACTTATAAACAAAGGATATTAAGGTATATACTGGAGTCAAGTTATTATGTATGATAGGAAATGACTTGCTAATTTAAAATATTCTAAAAAAATATTCATATTGAATAATTCAAATAAGTAATATAATGGAGTGAGTAAGATTCTTATAAAAGAATTATGTTTGCATAATTAACTTCAAAATTCTTGCGCCTTTTTTTGTATATTTTATCGTAGATGAAAAGATTCAATCATTAACCCTAAATAAATAAAATTTATTGTATCTTTATATTTAAGTTTTACTATAAACTTACTGCAGCTATTCATCTCAAAAATTTCCACAATATTTACAAATTTTATAAAATTTATATTTCATATCATTGACATATCGTCGATGAAATTAAAGAACGCTGTAACTGATAAAACCTTAAATGTTCATAAGAGTCAAACAACTTTTATAAAAGTAGAACAAATACACTGGTATTTTTCACTTCGCAGACGGCGTAAGTGAATTTATTTTCATCGTAGAAATCTGGGAACGGGACCAAACGACGCGTATTTTTTTTTCTGAGTAAAATGATGCAAAAAACGTATTTTCGATTTTTTGTCAGTTACAGCGTTCTTTAATTCCATCGACGATATGTAGTGTTTAGGCCTTCGACTTTTTTCTACGTTTTCTTTCAAATATATAAATTACTACTAACATTTCTCATCCTTCTTTATTTAAGTTACGATATTGTGTATCTTCGAACTTGGTATGTAAATTTTAACTCGAATGTGGAATGATTCGAATTATTTGAATGATATGATCAGAATACTGGAATTCCCAATTTTTCGAGTAAATCGTAAAATTCTTTGAGACTTTAATAATACTATGAAACATAACACAAGAGTAATCTTTTTGATTGTTAGGGCGTAAGTAACGTATCTTTAATCTAAATCTGTTTTGTGGTTTCCATTAAGGTTTCCATTGACTAACAATATGCTCCATATTTTACAATGTACACTCAATTAATAAATGCTTATTTGCACTTAACATTTGGAGCAACAGTGTAATAAATATTAAATTCTAGGGCCTATTTCTAAGGATAGCTCAACCTTACAGAAATAAAACCAAGCAAAACACAGCAGAAATTTGTTTGTGTTGTGACAATTCTAATATTGCCAGAGATGCCAATTTTAAAATTAAGCAACCCCCCAATTAAAAATAATAATTTAATAATAAAAAGCTTGTTAATTTGTCTTCAATCTTCTCCAATAATTTAATATATGCGATTACTTTTTAATTTCTACGAATTGGGTATTGGATTAGAAAAAAATAATATTTTTTACCTTTAATAATTTTTGTTCTGAAAGATAAAATTATGTCTCTTTGGACAGGAAATTAGGACATTAATATTGGGACATGTATCTGAAAAACTACTGGTCTTTTTTTTTCTTTTTTGTATAACCACATTACACCACAGCAAAGAAATAATGCCTGATATAAAAAAGCCTGAAATCATTAACTTTTACAATTAGACGATATCCGGGGTAAGTATCAGTGAAGACCCAAGCGATGGCTGAAGGCATTATCCAACAATATTTGAGATATCAATCCGGACTGAAATCGAAGTAATTAATATGGAAAAATTTTGTAATGAACCTAATAAGCAAAGAAATATCAGACAGAATGATTAATTTGTTTAAAGCCTTGAGAGCATGTTGCTACACACTGAAAGGCAAAAAACGTAAATAGGACACGTTGATTTTAGTGTTTTAATTGGTCAAAAAGCACAAAATACTGAAACAAATATTCAAGCGATAGTAAATTTATAAGCAAAAAGCATTCTAGAAGCTTTATTAGCTGTCATTAGTATTAAAATTAATTAGAATAAATACCCGTTTTAATAGCTTCAATTAAGCGTAATGAACCCATCTTTTACTTTGTAATTTTTAAAGACAGAATAAGAATACACGAATATTGAAGTTTTTAATTTTTTGTTGCATTCCAAGAGTAATTTAATGACATTTTCTGCGTAAAAGATTTTTTTATAGATTTTAATATAGATTTTTGCAGTTTTTAATGAAAATTTTCTGAAATAACAAAACCATCTCGGTATTAATTTTCTAATTGCTTGAATTTTTTTGAAAGAAAATTTCTTTCATCGAAAGTTACAATTACTTTATTTTGATGTCATCTTTATAGACATATATTACAAAAAAACAAATAACAAAAAATTATTTACAAGGCCACATACAAAAAAGTTAACTTGGCAATTGTAATATATTTTGTAGGCCTAAGTATCCAAATTTCCTTAATTAATAACAGTTTATATTAGAGGTTTTTTTTATGATCACACGAAGTTTAGCACATATGATGATACGGCATTATTTAAGAGGTTTTATTATCTTTCATTTTTTCAAGGTAAGAGGTAGAAAATTTATGGCCAACACTCCTAAAATACGAAATTTATGTTTTGCTTATAAGCTCTTTTGGCATATTTAATAATTATTACCATGACAAAAAAGGCAGTGATTGTAATATAGAGACAACCAAATAAAGTATTTAAAATTTTTGTGGAGAGATAAAATAATATCAATTCAGGCATGGAAACCAATAATAATGACACCAGCGTAAGTTTTATTAAAGTAGAATTCGCCTTAGTAACATACTGACAATGTTTATCAAATTTTATTCTTAAGGTCAGGAAAAGTATTAAAGAGGAATTTTCTGTTAATTAAAAAACAGCTACTGAAACCTTGAAATTATTATTTATTTAACGAGATTCTTTTGTTTTTAGCAGTAAAAATATTATACAGAATAAAACGCAAAAAATAATGTTTTGATCGAAAAGTTTATTTCTTCACCTTAAAGTTTTAATTTAAATTAAACAGAAGTTTATGTTGTAATTGATAATGAATTTTCCCAATAAATTTAGCGAAAACCTTGAAAAAAAAATTTATTTTTATGTCTTGTTTTATTTTAATTGAAATTTTTCTGTGATTTTGCTTTTATAGACAAAAATACTAATATATATCATACTTTAAGATCAAACTGTAAATGCCTAAGATATAACGAAAAAACTAAAGAGAAAACCCCTACGTTCGGCTAAAAAAAAAGTTTTCGAAATCTCCTTGAAAAAATATGTTATATTAGAGGCGGTACAGGGAAACTTTTTTGAGGTACGGTCTAATACTCAGTCTACTGATTTAAAATGGTATCAGTAAAAAAAATGTTCGTGATGCTTTTATTTAAGAACTAACAGACACAATCGGTAATTTCTAATGAAATCTTGAAACTAATAGCTCTAAAGAACAATTAAATTTATCAGTTATAATGTTATTGTAGAATATTCCCATTTATTTGTTTTGTTTTCCTCGATGGAAAATACTTTTTTTAATTTTTTGAATATAATCGTATATATATAAAAAAATTATGTAAAGTAAAGTAGGTAAGACAAATGAAACAGACAACAAATTTTATACATTTTTGTTTGTTTTTTCTTTTGATCAATTTAAAATGTAAAAGTTGTACTTCTTCTGATAACAATCTAAACTAGCCAACAATAAAATATAATTGTCACAGCATGACAGGTATTAAAAATAAGAGAAATAAAAAAAAAATTACTTAAATGTTTACTGAACGTGATTTTAAAGGAAAAAAAATGTGTTTTTATTTTTATAAAAAAAGAAAAATGGGCTTTATTAGAGAAATAAGAATAAAATAATAATAAAAGTAAAAGTATAGTGGTGGTTGCTAATATTTTAACAATTTTATGGTTACCACAAATTTTGTGAGTCAAAACAATGAAAGTTTTTAAAATAAATATTTAATTTGTGAAATAGAAGAAAAATGTTGCCACGAATATATTTACGATTTGGGTAAGAGGCAAAGCATATTACACAACGAAAACAATCTGGCTTCAACCAGCTTTACAAAATGAATAAAAAAAATTACCAACGTGGATGCAGTTAAATTAAATAAAAAATTACTTAAAATTTCTAAGTGATTTAGTCGTTTTTAGGTAGTGCACAAGATAGTTAATACGACAATTACAATATAAATTAATATCAAAGATATGCACAATGGGTATATTTAAATTTTAAAATATCAATATTACAGCATCTTAAATTTTTGTCGTGAACACCATTTCTAAACATAGCAAATATATTAAAATATATTTTATTTAAATGTCAAAAGGTAGCAAAACAATTTTAAATAAATAATTTTTAAAACATACCCATACAAACATAAAAACGTGTCAGTCGTAATATTGCCATATTAAGTACGATATACCTTTTTCAACTCTTAAATTTTAAATTTAGTATTCATTTTCAATTACTCACAAAAATGAACAACAAATTTGGCAGACCATATTAAAATATTAAAATTAAAACGTCTCAATATTAAAATGTACTTTTTGTATTTTTTATACCTATATAAATAAATATATTTTTTTGTTTGTTTTTTTTTTTTTTTTTTTTGTTTGAACCCGATTATTTTGTATTCAGTTTAATTTTCAGAGAATTATAAGAATCAATCGCCGTGGTCTAGTGGTTAGTGTGTTGGCTTATTAAGACATGAGCCCTGGGTTCGACACCAGGCTCTGACATCTTCAAAAAAAAAAAGAAATATGAAAAAAATATTTCTTTCGGCGACTACCTACTAAGTAATTGCCATGAACAGGCTTCTCAAGTCTGTCGTTCGGAGTGCTTCTTCAACATGTAGCACAATATGTTAAATTAAGTGAAATTTTAAATATTTCAAAACCTTTACAACAACTATTTATGTCTTTGCAAAAACAGAGTGAAACAAACTTTTGTAGTAAAAGTTTATAAACTTAAGCGCTGTGTTTATTGTCTTTTTTAATGCACTTGTAACATGTTTCTAGTTTTGTTAGTTTGTACACCCTATCGACTGTAGTTATGTATTACATATTTCTTAAAATATGATAACAAACTATTTCCGACTATGAATATGTGGTTTTTTCATTCCAGTTAGAAAGCTTCTAAAACAAAATATGGTATCATAAGAGAAAAAATAAAATATTAAATCAAAAAACGATATATTGATTAAATAATAATAAGTACCAAATATCGAGTTATGTAGAAGATCCTTATTTTACTACTGAACCATATTCAGTTGAGATTTATTAACTTCAATTCATTACGATTGATTCAATATAACGCATTACTACGTTTGTATTGATATATCACAATGTATTTTTAATTAAAGTTCTATTAAGGCCAGCCAGAGATACGGAGTGCTCAAACTAGTTTTCTACAGCGATTAACATATAATTGGATTAACATTTTAATTAAAATTTTTCAAATACGAGCACGTTAGAATTCTCTAATTATGCAAATGAAATATTAAAGGGTAGTGTAAAAGGAGTTTTTAAGAATAACAGCCAAAATTTTGAAGGCTGTCGCTATATCGATGGAAATTTTTCTATCAATAACATTAAAAACATTGAACCAAATTTACATTAATTTTTCGTTTGAATTGCAGTAAATCATTTTACAGAACAGTTGTAAGAATAAGATGAACTGGGTATTTAAGAGATCAATACAAATATGTAATATGGTATTAAAATATGCAATTATAAAAAAACAAAAAAAAAAAATTTTACTGCCCCAAATGTCTTAGCCAATACAATAAATTCAAGCAAAATTTATATAGAGACTTAGGTATCTTAAAAACTTATTTTTTATAAAGTTAGCTCTCAAATTATGCCCCTTATTACTGCAGTGTATTTTGATAGAAAAAAGCATTAGTGAAAGGAGAAGAGCAATGCTTTTCGAACTGACAGAATAATTTGTTTAATTGACTACAGTTTCACTTTATAGATTTCATAAAAGCACAACTATAGTGTATCTCTCTTATTACGTTTACCAAAGTCTTTTAATTTTGTTATATACATATATTATTTTATTTGTTAAACTGTGTGTTTATATATATATATATATATATATATATATATATATATATATATATATATTTCTCTACGAGTTATGTTTATGTATCGTATAAAAAAGTTTTCATGTTTTGCAACAAATTTTCACAAATGTTGAAAAGTACCTTTGAACAAACTTTAGTGCTTAAAATTATAATGAAAAGAGTTTTAGTGAAAGATTTTTTATGACAGCTTGGATTAGCATAAAGTTGTAGTTTTGTTTTAAAAATGTGCATATTATATAAAACATAAATATTTAAGCAAACGAAACTATTAAGGTAAAAAACTTTATTAAAAAAAACAAACGATATAACAAATCAGTAGCAAAAGTTGCTAGTGAAGGAAGGTTTAAAGCTGCCCACAAAATATACTAGTTTATAAATAATAAATATATATATTCTGGTAAGTTTGTGTTTTTTCTCTATATTGAGAAGTATAAAAACTCGAGCATGGTATTTGAATATAGTATGTTATAAGTATGTCTTCAGTATGGGATAGTAAAATATGTCTTTCTATAGCAAAATCCACAGGCGCTTTATAAAAATTAAATCTAGTATTTAAAGCAGACTTTTGTTGCTGAATTAACTTGATAAAAACAATTCAGGAATAGCTTTTGTATAAATACTGCAATTGAAAATTTCATTTAACTTCTTGATTACAAATAATTTTTAAAAAGTAATTGTTATGTACTTTTATTTAGTTAATTTCATTTTAATATAATTAATTTCTATAAGGCTTCATTAACATCATTTAAGTTTATGTTTGTGGTGCTTTTAAATCATTAGTGTTATATGTTCAGGGCTCAAAAGAATTTACAAAAATGCCAACAAAAATTTTTTTTTTTGTTATTAAAAAATGTTTTCTTAAAAAAAATTTAAATCTGTACTCTGTTTAAAATAAGCCTCTAATTAATTTTACAGAAAGAGCAATAAATTAAACTAATGTCTGCAATAAAAAATGTTCATGACTAAGTATTTAATATGTATTTAATAAAATTCTGTCTACATTGTACAGGGATTGTAAAAAATGCGAAACAGTCATTTATTGTGACATTAATGTGACTGAAAAGTCAAAAACAGCAAAAAAACATAAAAGATTTTAAATAAATAATGCAAAACAAAGCATTTAGTGCTTATAACGACAAACAATAAAAAAATGTTTGAATATAGAAAAAAAATTGAAATAAAGTTACTTGTACAATTTTAATTAAAATTTTAGACTAAAAGTAAAAATAAAATCAAAAACATATTGATAAAAAAATATTTTATATTTAAATGACTTTGATGTACAGCCATGTTCATATGAATTTGCCCTAATCCACCATTTAAATGTGCTTTGGGATTTAATAAAACTTTATATTTTATGCACAAATGTGATATACTTATGTAAATACTTTTCTTTATTTTCTGACCCGACTATATATAATATCCTAAGGTTTAGATATAGATAACTTAGCTGAAATCTTTAAATAACAAAGAATTTAATTTTCATCATAAAAGTATTGCTTACCCCGTCTTTTAACATAATTTACACAAATTTTTGCATCCCTTTTAGGTACCAAAAAGAAACAAAGACAAAAAATAATTTTATTTAGTTTTTAAGTTGCCAAACATATCATTTTTGGAAGCAATTATCAATATCCAACCACTAAGAACTGGTAAAAGGAACAAAATTTCTTACATTGTTATGGAAAAAAAACATAAATGTAGTATGTGGGAAAATAGTGTACAGTTGAGTAAAAAGAAAGAAAAGTACATAAACTTACAAACACCGAGTCACAACTGGCAAAAAACATGGAACAAGCAAAATAAAAAATTGTTCGATTGTTAAAATATTTTCAGATAATTCCGTCTGAAGATCACTTAAGAGTGCATCAGAAATAGAGAACACAATTTCAAACTCATATGATATCAAGACCAAATGAGAGAAATAATATGTCTTAGAATCGCAAACAATAAAACTGGTTTTGGCAGTTTTAATTGAAAGTCTCATTTACAAGATAGTTTTTAGTCTTTCCAAAGGATTGGCAGAAACAGCATAATATTTTGTCTGTCTCGATTCTGATTTAGGAGGTAATTTTATAAACCACAATTTATTTTTATAATAAAAACATTTCTCATTTTAAAAACGCATGGCATGATCTAAGCGATTTCTAAAATAACGACCTTAATTGTATCTTAGTTGAAAGTATTTGTACATTTCTCAATAAGCTATCCTTTCTGATTACGATTTAAATATAATTACCAGATTTGCAAATAGCTAATAATATAAAAAAAAAATTTCAATCAAAACAAATGATTGAAATTAAAACAAGCCTAACTTTTTCTTTATATAAATTTTGAAATCTTTTCACAAAATTTTATTTATTGTTTTTTTTTATATTCTAACTCAAAAATAAAAATAAGAACTCTTAAATTAATTAGATTTAGTAAAAAAAAAAAATAACCAAAGATAAAATAGACAGAATATGTTATTTCCCTTTCTTTTCGAAATGCAAATATCAGAAAAAACAAATCTAAAAATCCATCGATCTAACAACACAACTCGGATACCTTTACTGGGAGCCTCAAACAATCGTTCAAAGTGCCACAGCTTGGCCACACCTGGTTTAGGCATTCTAAAAACATTTAAAAGAATTTTTTTGTATATACAAGGTAAATAAATAGTAAAATACAAAATAATAGTCATGTTCTGTTCTCAATCATAGCTAATACAAGATTTTTGGGATTTTGTATCAAAAAGGAAATAAACACATATATTTTGTTTAATAAAAATTAAACAGAGACCATATTTTTCTTAACTAAATCATTTAAAATTAAATATATTACCAAACTATTAGCAATTAATTTACTTGTGTAAACAATATCCCACAATAATACCAACAAAATAGAAACATTTTGTGTAATTTGACAGACAAATGGTTTACTAAGAAATATTTCTCAAGCATTCATTACTTTTCCTAATATATCGAAATTCTGTGTTCATAGCTTATATACAAATCTCACACATTCATAATCTTTTCTTTTTAATACATTCACATCTCATCTGTTACATTTTGTAAACGAGAAAATTCAATATATCTTGTTCCTTGGAAATAAATTCTGAAGCAAATTGATTAAACTAATTACTCACAGCTTAACCATTCGTACTACGATTATTTGTGTTATTTTATTACAAAATCTTAATGTTTATGTACAGATTTGGAAAAATTTACATAAAATATTTGCTGTTATTTGAACAACTAAAATGTTAAAGAAAAACACACAAATTACAAGCATATTAGTAAACCTACATTTCTAACATGTAAAGGAGTCATAGAGTGTAAAGATTACAACCTGCTGTTGAGCAGAATAACCACATTAAACAATTGTATGAGCAGAAAGTAAACACATGTGTTCATATAACTTCAGATTTGTATGGAATTAATGTGGGCCCCCGCATGCATCACTCCACATATTTAATAGAAAAAACTGTTTGTTAACTATTGCATAGATTTATTTAAGAATAAATTCTACACAATCTTCCATTCCATTATGAACTCACTGCCAATAATTAATATGTTTTTTTTTATTTTGTGTGAATGTGTTAGTAATAGCTAAGATAAATATATAAATTTATTTTCTTCATCAAAACACAAAACAAAAATAGAAATAAAAATCAATAAAAATAAGCAGACTGTGATATTTGATAGACCTACAATTAATTGAACAGTTTGAAGATATTACTTAGTTGATTTATTTTAAATCATTATATTCAAAACCTTACTTGGTGTAATATATTTATATAAAAATACATTTATCGATAACATTTGAAATAAAATAAATGTTCCATCCATGACTATCAAAAAAAGCTGAGATATTTTCACCACTGATGCGACGGATACAAAAGTAGAAAGTAAACCTATTTTGTTGCGTGCATACGTGTATGAATTCTATGCGTTATGCCATCAAAAGGACAGATGCATAAACGCATGGTATGGTTTGATAACCCGCAATGTTTTACTACAATGCTTACTTTACCAATCACATTTACTTTTGGCAACACAAAATTAGTGTGCCGCAAATCAGCTGTTAGTCGCTTAAAACTACAAAGTTCTATATCGTGGGCCTGGCTGTAAAATATACATATATATGTGTGTATACTTATACATATTTCTGGCACTAAATCTATTTAAATTATTTTTGACATTTGCTATTAAATTTCTAGAAATTAAAATTATTCCTATTAGCTTGACAATTGATTTTAACTTTTTTTGAAAGTTCAACTTATCTTGCAATATTACAAATTCATTACAAGCAAATAAAATGTATGTCATTGAACAATTGCATCAATTTAATTTTTTTTTTGTAATAAACACAACTCAATTGAAAAATGTAGAGTGTGTTATTGCTTGATTACTTTACATTACATTTTCTGTTACAAACGTAAATGTTCTACTTTTGTCTTTACACTGATTTACGATGGCTTTTAATGTTTAATTTAGGTTTTAGAATAACAGAGTGACAGGTTGTCTAAAGTTTCTTAGAATAAATGTTGTAGCTGTTTATGTCTCTTTACATCAACTTTTGATGTATATTTTCAGCTTATAATTTTAAGCCTATTTTAAAATTGAACAACGACAGGATTTGTCAATGAAAGCCCCTTTCTTGTATAAAGAAGTTTTATGTTACAAGTCACTTTAAGGAATAGGTTTTATATTGAATGCAAATACTGTTCTGGGAGGTAATTAGATATCAGTTTAGGTAATGTGTATAAAGTTTTAATATCTTGCAACAGACACTGCATTACATTGCCTGTAAGATTTTTAATTTGATAACCTTTTTATGCTACTCAAATCAGTATTTATTTAAGTTGTGTAACCAAAAAGTCAACTGGAAATGTTCTTGCGTTTAAATTTAAATTTAATACATAAATCAAATTAATCAAAATCAATTTTTCATGTAAATTTTTGTTGTAGTTAATACTAACAAAAATCCATAACACATATTATTCTTATTGTAAATACATTAAAAAATGTGGCAAAAAATTGTTTTGTTTTTTAATAAAAAAATTTTTATTGACGGCTGATGTTGAAACATATAAATACAATTTGAAAAAACAGGAAAGTATTTCCTTTAAATTCTCTTGTTTGTTTTCTATATACTGAATGGCATATAATTCTCATTTAGTGTATAATTTTTTTATAATACCATCTTTGGGAAAAAGTCTCGTGAGGAGTCTCTTGATCAGATACTAAATGGCCATAGAGGAATTATTATTCCTATAAGCAATAAATTTCATATTTAATATTCTATTATTTTATATAACAAAAAAATCTTAAAACGTTTGCCAATACCTATTTTTTTATTATTTTTTGGGAACAGGTAGAATTCAGAATCATTAATACTAAGTTGGATGCTGAAGCAATTCGCACTTTAATTTGTTGAATTTAGCAGTTGTTAAAACACTCTTATGAGATGATGCGTTGTCCTGATGAAGATAGCCGTTCATCAAAATACATTTGTAAACTCAGAGACCTGTTCTATCTCCTACATATTTTACTTTTCTTACCGAATTTCTTTCAAACATCTAAACCTACCTATCATTCATATTCTTTTGATCATAGACTGAGCTGTTTGGAGATATGATAACAAATACATCCGTATTCTTAACAGACAATTTATACAATAAGAGACTATGTATTTGAAACCTCATAGATCCAATTTTATAAATTTTGAAGATTTTAAGAAATTGAATTGAAAATTTTATACTCATTTCGACCTTTTTGGTAACATCAATAGGTTAAAAATGGACACCTAAATAAATTATGAAACATCCAGTACAATTACTTATAATTAAACCACCAAACATACAACCCTATATTTAAAAAAATCAATCATTTATGTACATCAAATTACTTAAAATACGCCACTTAAATTCTCGTATTCACAAATAATTTATAGCAAAAATAAAAATATAAAAAAATTGGTGTTTATAGGTCATTTACTAAATGTGCGAACACCAACTCTTAAATGACTTTTAAAAATGAAAACAAAACAAAACAAAAGAAAGTGATTAAATTTTATAAAAAAAAAAATTAATTGTACGACTTTTGCGAAGGTAAAAATAAATATTTAATGAAACTCACTGAAAGATATTTAGATTTATGATCAGGGACACTCACTCAATCGATAATGTAAATATTTAACATTAAATAAGCATTTTGTGTTTGTGCATTTGGCAGAGTTAAATGCGACTACTATGTATAACGCAAATAAATTGAATTTTAAAATTCTATTATAATGGCTTAATAGAGGCTGTGATTGTAAATTGGTTTAATTTAATGTTTCATTAAAAAGAATAAATTTTCTAATCTTCAAATCAATACATTTAGTTTTTAGAGAATTTGTTTTAAATTGAGGCATAAAATACTCGCTTGGCTGTATAAATATTTTTAAAAATTTTGCGGAAAAACTTCGAATAGATGGGCATATTATATTACATATTGTATTAAAGTATCAAATTCATCCGCACAAATTGTTTTTATTTTACATATGTTTTAATATTTTTTTAAGCTCAACATATTATAAGAAACATGTCAGATTACATACATAACTGGCCTTTACAACCCTGTGTCAGGATTACGGCCTAGCTTCTCGCAGCACTCATGTTGTGTGTGTCAATTTTTATCCATGAGTACCGGGACCTACAGTTTAATGTCGACTCCGAACGACAGACTTGAGAAGCTTGTTCATGGCAATAAGCTTTTGCCAGAAGACTGCTGAGAGGTAGTCGCCGAAAGAAATATTTTTTTTCATATTTCTTTTTTTTGAAGACGTCAGAGACTGGAGTCGAACCCAGGGCCCATGTCTTAGTAAGCCAACACACTAACCACTAGACCACGGCGACTACATGACAGATTAATGAGATATAATACCACAGTGCAAAACAAAATACGGGCACGAATACAGCATTGTGGCTCATTTCAGGCTAAATATATATAGTTTTTCACTGAAGTTTTAATTACATAATTTTTGACTTCGTACTTCTTTCAACTTTTGTATAACTTACAAGTTATAGAACCTAAAAAATTTTCAAATATGTTTAGGGAGCCGATATATATTTGGCTGGCAAACCACTATTTTGCTACTCTTATCGTAGTTGTAATCGAGTTAACAAATTTTATTCATTCGATAAAACTTTTTGTGACAAAACAAACTGACCAACTACATAAGTCCAGCTCGATATGAGGAAATGAGAGCCGGAACTCTGCGAAAGTTTTAAGCTTATAGGAACAATGATTGGAAAAGGAGGTTGACACCAAAACTACAAGAAAAGAAATTCAAAATCAATTACTAGATGAACATACTCCAGAATAGGACAGGGGTGGTTTTAAGTCGAAATGATTGATTTCGACATGAAGAATGCAAAAATGTAATCGCTTATAGTAGGTTTGCTATTTTTCCAATTATGGGTTTTAATTAAACATATATTCTATTAATCTTGTTATAAACTACATACATACATACATACATGCATATATATTTGGCCATCACAACTTTGTTTCAGCGTTACGGACTAGCTTCTGGCAGCACCCATGTTGTGTGTATCAATTTTTATCAATTAGTACTGAGACTTACAATTTAAAGTCGACTCCGAAGGACAGGCTTTAGAAGCTTGTTCATGCCAATCAGTTTCTCTCACAGCTTTTGTAAAAAGACTGCTAAGAAGTAGTCGCCGAAAGATATATTGTTTTATATTTATTTTTTTAAGATGTCAGAGCAGGGGTTTGAACTCGATGCTTTTATCTAGTAAGCCATCATACTAACCACTAGACTATGTCGCCTACCTTGTTATAAACTATGAATACAAAATCTATTAATAAATAGTAACAAAATAATATATAATTCTAAATCAAATATAAATTTTTTAATGTCCTATTTGTAACTTTAATACCTAATTATAACAATTGGTCAATAATTTTTATATATGGAATAAAACAATTTAGTATTTGTTACCAAATGAATTACAAAAAAAACCCTAAAATAACACTTAAGAGTCTTTTAGCTTCGTTTCCGTTTGTAGTAGCAGAGGAAATTGATTTGGTTTTTTCTTTTTTTTTTTAATTTTAGTAGACATCATAATAAATGGGATATTCGTATATATAATAAGTTGTTAAAGCTAAAATGTTGTATGAACACAGAACAAAGTTTCCTCTGTATTTATAAACTATGTTTTATGAAATCTACATAAAGTATATGAAATTTAAAAATCTTTTTAATACAATTTTAAAATTTTGTTAAAATTGTAATTAAATTTTCTATCTAAGCAAAGTAATCATTTTACTGAATCTACCTTCTTGACAGTATAACTGTCTACAGACAAGTAAGATTTCAATCTAATATACATTAAAAGTTTTAAAACAAAAATTAGGTAATATTTAATAGTAATTACTTTTTGGTATTTAAAATTTCGTATTTAATTGCAATTACCTCATTAAAAACGTATATAGACAGTCAGAAGCACAGATACTCGAATCTTTAAGAACTCTTCGTCTTAAATACAATAAGCGCAATAATAAACCATATAAAGACTTTCATTTGAAATATCGTGTTGATTAAATAAACATGAAACCTACATCTACCATATTAAAAAAAGAAGATTTTATCATGTCTGCTACGCCTACACGTGAAATACATATTATAATGGGTTAAAAGGAAAACAAAATTCAATAATAAAAAAAAAAATATACAAAATAAACGAAGACAAAGATGTGAAAATAATATTTTAATTATATTTTACAATATAATACAGTACAATCTTGAAAAAGTAAGCTCACATACAAGAAAAAACCCTAGATTAAGTTACCAGCATTAGCACTTAAACTTGCAATATTCCGCTTAAAAATTGTCTATTAAAAAACAAAAAATGCTATTTTAATCACAAGCAAACACAGAAGTATTCTTTTAACCACCCATATCGATGATTTTCCCTCAAGAAAATGTGATTCCATATTCAATTTGGATAGTATATAATTCAATATGAGTTTCTGATATACTACTTATATCAAAAAAATGTTTTATTTCTTTTTTAAATCTTTGTTTAATTTCGAAAACATCTCTAGAAATATAGATAATTCGAAAAAGTTTATTATCTTCCTTGATTTTTTAGTAATAATTATTTATTTCATATAAATTATATTCAAAGAAATAGAAAAATAACTAATAATAAATACCAAAAATATTTATTTAAATACATTTTCAAACTTAAATAATTTAATAAGAAATAAATCATTTGTTTACCCTTCAAATATTTTTTGTTAATTTTTTCGTGATTACACTGTAGAAGATAAATATGTAGGTGTAATACCAAAACGTGGTTCTATAAAATTGTTTTATTATATTGACCAATCCGCAAGATTACAATTAAAATGTATTGTTACCATTGGCAAGGGTGAAGTGATGTGTCAATCATAAAACTGTCTAAAATTGTGAAACTCTGCTGAGGTTATTGAATACCTCTTGCAAACCACAGCAGAAAGGGTGGCTTCGTTTGCTTCTGCAGGGTTCCTGTAGTGACACTGAATGACTCTCTGGATTATTTTAGACATTGCTTTGCAAAGATATAAACATTTTTTTAAGTATTAATTTAATAGATGCAGAATTTGACTTGTATGATTCCTAAAGCAGCCAGAAGTAAAAAATAAAAATAAAACCATTACCGATCAAAAAAGAAACAAAGAGATCATACGAGTTGTAAAAACCGTTTTTGAATTCCAATGTCTGTTTCTCTTTAAATTTTAGATTATGCAACATATAATCGTGTAACTGAATGTACGACTTCTACGAAACAAAATTGAGTGCGACTGAAAAGTAAAATTGTTTAATTTTATAAAAAAAAAGTAATTTGTAGATAACTTTTAATGCAACGTTCGCCAGGGGATTAAAATTATGACGAAATATTCCACAATAGCTATACATATATGAATATTGATCAAATTTTCATATTTATTCGTCATACGTATGTTTCTCTATCAGGTATTTTTTAATTATCTTACAAATTCTTATTAACCAAAATTGGTCAAGTAAATTATCTTGTAATGCACTGCCACTCTAATCCATATTTTTCTTTCTTCCTATTGAGTGTTTGTGCAAACTTTTGTTTCAAATAAATGTCGCAAAATATTTTCAAAAAAGTTCCACAAAAAACTGGAATACATAATTACCCAAAAAGTGAATTAAATTTTATTAGCAACAGTAATTAACATCGTTAGATGGTTATAAGGCATGTTATTTACATAATTTTCTCCATAATTTAAGAAATTGAAAAACTAATTTGTTTTTTATTATTACATCTTTGTATCTGCGGGGTACATTTTGATTATATCATAAAATTTTGTCTATTATATTGGACGTCATTAAGAATAAAAGAGAAATAGTAGCAAAGGCGTAATAAGTATATAAAACACAGAATGTGCTCTTTGTAATGTATTTACAATAGCACACATTTAGAGAAATTTGTACGAAAATAATAATTTTTTTTTTTAAACTTAGATTATCTTTTTGTTATTGCTTAAAAGAAAATTCAAGGTTAAGCTAATTTTACTACATATTATTTTTATCTTGAATAGAAAATTAATCAAAATGTCTTCAGATCAGAGTTGGAGTAGGATTCGGAGCTGCAGTTTTTTTTTTTTTTTTCTAGAACCGCAGAACAGTAATTTTTTGTATATCGTATAAAAGTTACCTCTTTCATGTACCCAAATTTGTTAATAGCCAATATTGTAATTACTGCAGTTTTTTTGATAGTTTATTAATCGATTTTATTCTATTATTGACCAGCAAAAAAAAAGAAAAAATGGTTTCAACACCAACAATCGCCTTAATTAATTGATTACAAGAAAATATTGTAACGAATTTTCCGACGCATTGCAAAGTCCAAACGGCATAACTTTAAACTGCCATAAACCACCATTAGCGCTGAAAGCTGTCTTCTCTTTGTCTTTTTCTGCTATCTCCACTTACCAGTAGCCACTTTGTAAGTCTAGTGTGGAGAACCATTTCGTTCCGGCTAGCGTATGCAGCGTGTCATCAATCCTTGGAAGTGGGTAGCTGTCCTTTTTAGTGACATCATTCAGTTTTCTATAGTCCACGCAGAATCTTGTGCTTCCATCTTTCTCTATAGGACAAGGACTATAAGCGAACTCCAAGGGCTGGAAGATGGCTCAATTACGCCATTCTTCTCCATTTCACCAACTAGTTCTTTAACCTCATTTCGCTTCGCAAGTGGTATGCTTCTTGGTGCTTGCTTTATTGGTTTTGCTTCGCCAGTGTCGATCTTATGTTTCACTATGGCAGTTCTTCCTTGACTTTGACTTTGTACAGCAAATATGCAGGAATGCTTTTGTAACATCTGCTTAGCTTTATTTCTTTCAGCAGCTGTTAAATTGGCTACCCATTTCTCTACATGTTGTTTGAATACCGCCTTGTCTTTTGTTGACATAGTGACAGGCTACGGCTTGCTTTCATTATTTATTACTACCTCTATTGGAGCACATTGAGCCACATCGGAGTTTTCATTGATGACTTTTTCATGGCTCGACAAGTTTAATACTCTCACAGGAACTACTCCTTCTTTACTGTTCTTCACAAGGGCTTTTGCTGTTAATGTTTCATTTTTGATTTTTGCCGGTTCTGTTACCCACAAGCGGTTGTCCTCACAACCTCCCTCAATGCGCGCCCATATCAAAGTTTCAGACTGTGGTGGCAGTTTTTGTCTTGCAACAGGAACTAATTTTCTGACATTAGTTTTGACATCATAACCCACATCAAGAGGTATATCGACATTACTCCAACTCATTATTTGTTGCCCCATATCTAAGTTGATGCCATGAACTATCATAAAGTCTGCTCCAATGATAACTTCATCGACAATATTGGCAACAATAAATATGTACATGATTCACACTTATGTTGGCCATTGTCACCTTTGCTGTTATTTTACCGTAGATAGTAGCAAACTCACCAGTGGCTGTTCGCAGTCTGACATTGTTTATTAGCTCATATTTATCTTTAATTATATCGCGCCTGATAATAGATTGCGTTGCTCCAGTATCTATGGTAAAGATGTGCTTACTGCCGTTAATGTATCCACACGCTGTGAGGTTGTTGTTTCTTTGCTGCATCACTGATATGGGGGCACTCACTTGTGGGAGCTAGCTCTTGCCCCTTAGCGCTAGCTCGAGTTAGTTTAACGGGGACTCTTGAGATGACTGCTGTTGATTGGCCCGTTTGCTGCTTATTGGTGGTGAGACGGACCTCGTTCACTTCTTTGGTGCTTTGCAGTTACGTTGAAAATGGCCGCTCTTTCCGCAGTTAAAACATTTGGCTTTTCCTTTCGGCTGAATTCCAGCAAGAATTTGCTTAAACATTTTCTCAACGTTGCTGAGGACGTATTCTTTTTCCGGCACGGTTTCTATCGCTCTCATTTTATGCACCTGTGGCCTAGACATTATACGTGCAGTCTCTTGAGCTAAAGCAAAGGTCACTGTGTCTGCAAAAGTCGTTCTTTGACTGGTACATACCGCAATCTTTACATCGGGGTCCCGGATGCCGTTTATAAATGCTTCTATCTTGAGATGCTCCACAAGTTGGTTGTTTTCTCCAGGATAAGTTAGCTGCACCAACTTCTCTATCTCCATAGCGAAAGCTTGAAGGGATTCATTTGCTCGCTGTGTTCGACATCTTAATTCCATGCGGTATAAATCTCTTTTATGTTCATCACCAAACTTTCGCTGCAGTGTCATCATAAGCTCATCGTAGTTGCCTCTGCAATTAGTAGTCATGGTTTCTAAAATTTCTGCAGCTGTGCCTTTTAAAGCCAAAACAAGCTCCAAAGCCTTTATTTCATCAGTCCATCTATTAATATTGGCAACTGTTTCAAACTGATACTTAAAGACTGATAATGATGTACTGCCGTCAAAGGATGGAGGCTTTATTCCGCTCGAAACTTCTGGTATAGCACGCACTGGTATAGATCGCTGGCACTGTAGACTATGAATTTTCTCTTCAACTTCATTAAACTTTTCATCTACGGCTTTTTCTAGATCGGCCACACTGTTCTCTATATTAGTAATGTTTCCATCTAAACCAGTCAACTTTACACTCATATTCTTCTCTATACCAGAAAATTTTTCATCAACGTTTTTCTCTAAATCCCATATTCTTGATTCAACATCCGTGACTCTCTTGTTTATGGCTTCGGACATTTCAGCAAATTTTTCTTCCACAGCCACTAATGTTTTATTTTGAGCTCTAGATACTTCTTGAACTTCAGCCAATAACGTTTTATTTTCAGCCAACAATGCTTTGTATTGAGTTTTAGATGATTCTTGTACTTCAGCCAATGCCTTGTTTTGCGCTTTAGTTGTTTCTTGCACTTCAGCCAGTAGCGTTTTATTTTGGGCTTCAAACATGGATTCCATTTTATTAAATTTATCCATCATTGCAGCCAGCATTGAATTAATGTCCACATTGCTGGTTTTGACTTGTGTGCATACTTCTGGTTCATCTTCATCATCGAATTCGTAGGCGTCGATATCAATGACACGATGACGGAATTCTTCTAATAGTCTTCTTTGTAGCTCCACCTTGTGGCCAGTTGTCGGCAGCTCCAGCTTGTTCAACTCTCTTTTGAGTCGGTCCACTTTTAGCTCTTTGAATTTCATTTTTCTGTTCTTACTATTCAGTTATCCTTTTCGTTATCCTTTTTTTTCAGTTATCGTTTGCGTTATCCTTTTTGATTTATCCTTGCGTTATCCTTTTTCAGTTTACAATTTCACTTCTGACACCAATTGTTACGAACTGTCCTTTATAATTCGTTTTATTATTCAAAGGTTCGATATTTGTAAACTAAAACACCGTTACTTTTCGATTTAAGGATTTATTTACACTATTTAACGTTTAAAATACAACTAACTACTAAACCTTAATGTGTAGCCCTATTTATAGTTCTACTGTTTTATTCTAGTAATTTCAATTGTTTTATGTATTAGTTTTTACATAATTATACAACAACAATTTCATTTTCAATTATTAATTTTATATAATTTTCATATACATTTTAAACCAACATGTATTTGTGTTTGTGAGTTTCTATATACATTTTTCCCCTACATGTATATTTGTTTTTGTAATGATTTATAATTTTATAAACATATTTGAGAATGTTCCTAATATATTTGTTTTTGTAATAATAACAGCAAAACCTACTTTAAAAGACTGTAATGACGATTTTTCTTTATAAAATTATTTCTTCGTAACAATATGTTTAAATTTGAACCTTTCACCAAATTAATGGTACCAATTAGCAAAAGTGGTAAATATTAGCAATTTTATTTTTCAATTAACAAATTTTTAAATTTTAATTACAAAGTTAATTGGAAAATTTATTAACGATATTCACTCTTTTAATTGACTGAATCAATTATTGACTAAAAGGCAGAAAGATAATTATTTTAATGATTACATTGATTAAAACATTAATAGAAGTGTGTCATCAAATCAATTGAATGACTATTGGAAATAATTAAATACTGTATTCAAAACCCACAATTAATTGATTGATTTGAAAAAAAGAAATCAATTAACCGTTTGCTTGATTCAATAATATACTTAATTAATTTCTTTGTGGGTTTGAAATACACTACTTAATTAATTCAATTTATCATTTGATGCCAAAATTCTTTTAAATCAATTGAATTGATTGAATTAATCCATGTGTTGACAAAATTTCTGTTTTAATTCAAATAAGAAAATTGTAAATTACCCCAACTACAAATAACTACTCCCTCGATATTTTTCTACACACATTTTTTGAGTACAAGAATATATTATATAGACTGAAATAAATATCAGTAAAATTATACACAATGAATAAAAAAAAGGAATAAAAATTGAAAACACCTAAAATTATCTCCATTGGTTCATAGCCTTTACATGTATGTGTATTTAAAATCAAAAATTATTTCATTACTATTATCTACGGAAATTTCTATATAAAAACTCTTTACAACCAAATTAAGTTGTTTTTGTGGAAATAAAAAAAGCAAATTCTAACTAAATAACTCTTCAACATAAAGTATTAATTCTGTTCTAACTTTCATATCACATTTACTGACAACTTTGGTCAGGTGTTTTTGTGGAGATTAAGAGGTTAATGCATATTTTTTTAGCATGTGTACACTTGTAAAATAGAACCTTTAAAAAAATCATAATAAAAACAAAAATAGTATTTTTGAAGAAGAATGAAATAAAAAATAAAAGATTAGAATAGATTATTTTACGATTTATTCTTTTTCAACTTATATACTTTAAACAGACTAAACCTGGCAAAAATTACAAGAAAAAAAAATATTGAAAACTAAAAGAAAAGACAACAAAAAATGGAATAAGAAAACCAAGCCTGTCATTTATGTTTTAAAAAAGGAAACTATTACAAAAAGTTCTAACCAATTTTCAAGATTTAGACCAAATTTTAATTTCAAAGTTTTGTATGGCTATCTTCTACATATGGATTTGTTTTATTTTTAGGTTTAACCATAACCCAAGTCGTACGAAACAGGTACAATTGAACTTTTTTCCTTTATAAACTACAATAATTTCCTTCCCTACGTTACATCTATATATTTGTGCTTCTGTGACATCTTCATTTAAAAAATTTTAATTTAGTGTCTTACCTAGTTAAAGAGGCGCCTTTGGGTTGACCCCCTTATAAGACTGAAAAGGTACATTTGTATTTTTACATATTTTGTATGAAACAAAGCAAAATCAAAGTAAAAATAAAGCAAATATTTTATATTCATTTTATATTATTATTAACGTGAAAAATTTATTGAAATTTTATTTGATTTCTTTACATAAAATGAATGTTGTAATTTGAACCGAGTGTTTATTGCAAAGAGTTGTCATCCATGATTTTTTTAAGCTTGCGTTGCTTCTGTTTCTTGTATTGCAAACATAACATCTTCCAACTTCAGAAGAAGTTTACTAAAGCTACTTCTAAAACTGCTACCAAACTTGGCGTTACTACAATACTTTCAGCCAATACCATTTTTTAACACTTCGTATGAATTTTTTTTCCAAATTTTATGTAATTTGAGAAATTAAGCATTCTTGTGAACAATAATTTAATTTATAAGCCATGGGAAGTCTAACATACAATAAAAATTATATGCAGGCACAATTCTAACTGTACAATCTTTTAGCGTAATAAAAGTCTTTCATATCACTAAGCTTAAGATATTAAGCAAAATGCGATAAAAAACCGCCAGTTAGAATTCTTCTACAGCGTTTTATCATCTTTGCAGGAAAACTCAAACGTTACTTGAAACAGGAAAAATAAAATTTTAATTTCTTTAAAAACAGAAATGTATCCCTTTTTCAACACTTTTGTTTGGTTTTTGTTTACTAAAAGAAATATGATTCGCATTTAGTTTATAAATATTTTAATATAAATATTCGAAGTTTTGATTAACACCTTTGGTAGAAAGTCTCCTGACGAATTTCTTAAGCAGAAACGAAATAGCCATAGAGACATGCCTATCCCAAAAGAAAAATATTAATATATAAATATTAATATATTGTACAAAATAAATTGAGTAGCAGACTACATGTAGAATTTCTCTTAAATATATTTATATACAAAATCTGAAAATGTATATACTGGTATATAGGTTTTAGTGCAATTGAGTGATTTGCTAAACATACTTTATTATTTCCTTAATTTTTTATTGTATTTCTTTTAGTTAATCCATTTTGCTTCCTATTTGCACTTGATAAATGCTTATCATTATGAAAACTGCTCGAGGTAAGTAGTTAAAACTTATTCGCTTTAAGGAAATGACTTTTTTAATTTCCTTTTAACAAATACATAAAAAACAACTGAGAAAACTATTTTCCTTTAATATACTTTATGAAAAAAGAAGAATTTTAAACTAAAACAATCAAAAGATATTCGTTAAAATATTTTTCAAGAAAAGAAGAATGTGACTCGAAAGCAGATATATTAGAAAAGTTATGCTACTCTAATTTTGAATCAGAATAATAAGCAACAAAAATAATTTTTATTGTGATTTATAGCTTTCTAACTCCTAATTAATAGCACTAAAAAAACAAAAGATTTTAAATTTCAAGAAGATGGTTACGAAATTTAAATTTCAATTAAAATGTTTTTAACATACCCAATTATTTACACTTAAAATTAAATATAATTAAAGCAAATAAAACAAGCACTTATTTACGTTAATGGAGTCTAATAATTAGCACCTGTGAATTTGAAGTTACAATTTAGGCAATTGAATATTTTAGTATTCGTATGGTGGGTGTTTCAGTACTCTATTGTGTGGAGGGTGAGACTTCTGGTGAGAGGTTTGTGGGCTGGATTCCTACCAGACCTTCTGGTCTGAGAGATTACAGTGAGCAACTGAATTACTCACTTCACTCACTACTGGTCATGATCATTTAAGTATATGAGAAATTTAGTATGGCGTATGAATATCTTTTCATTTTCCAAAGTATTATAACAAAAGGGAATAATAATTCTCCTGGGATTTTATATCTTAGTAAGACAGAAGCTCTATAGGTTATATGTGATATTTCCGTAAAATTTTTCTTGAAAGTAATCCAACTACAACCAGAAAATTTTAAATAATTTGAAATAATACACTCAGAAAAAAAAGTGGTAGAAAACTACCGAAATTGATACCATTTGGTATTAAAATTGAGTTAAGACCGTTTGTGCTTACTTCGTTAACCGTTGGTATCGATTTTTTCTTTTTTTTTTTATTAACTTATGATATTTTTATACAAATGTTAGCGATTTTACTACCGGTTGTTCTTGATTTGTTAACTTATGGTATTTTGTGTCATTTGTTCTTATTTTAAGCTTGACTTGGTACTAAAAATTAATGAAATATTTTTCACAATTTGTTCTTAATTTGATACCCTTCGTTAATAATTTTAGAACGCCTTTTTTCCCTCTGTGTACACATATAGTTTTTGCTTTTATGACAAAAGTATTTTATTTTTAATATCAAAATAAACACTAAATTTTTGCCATGCCATCAAAAATAAAGTCGGATTATTAAGGTAGTAAAATACAATGCCACGCAAATTACAAAAATATCCATTTTATTCAAAAAAATAAAACATGATCTTCCTCAGAACGTTAAATCCTTTACGTGTTTAAAGCTTTCGTTCTTGCAACATTTTACTTGCGGACCAGTATTATTAGTCTAACACCAATACTTCAAATAGCATTACTATGTGTGTTTGAGGCCGTTCTTCTACTGAGAGGAAAGTTTTAGTGCCACATTTTCTTTCATATTTGGGAGTATTGTGTTCTTGGATATCCTAGTGTATATAATTTCTCTCATGTATCACTTATGCAAAACATTTTTGTAAAAAACTAATTGTGCGAAAATTGATTCCTATGTCGTTGTAATTAATTTGATTTGAAAAATATCGTCGTATTTTGTATCAAACGTTTTTGTTGAGATTATAGACTAGACAATGTCAATATACTAAAAATAATTAACGCAAATATGTATTGTAATATAGCTTAAGATGAAATATAATTGGTATATTATATATAATTATATATATTATATTATATGTAATTGGTATATATTTAGAAATATAATTTATAAATAGATTTGTTATTATCAAAAGAAAAATTTTTATTTAATATTTTTACAAAAATACTTTATAAGCCGCAAACTTTTTGCTACCTTTATACTCATACTTTCATGCAACTGAAATCTTTTCTCAAGTAGAAACGCTTCACGTCATTTTGTCTAAATATGTTCATGCTATGTCAAGTATTTCAGCAAAATATTTATTAACGCATAAAAGGGAAAGAAAGAAAAGTTAGTCACCCGCATCTAAAATGACATGCATAAGTACATTATGCTTAACATGATTTTTTACAGAAAATATTTATTTATTTTCATTAATTCTTTTTTTTTTAATTTTTTCACTGGTATTAAAGTATGCATTTAGAATTTCAAGAATAATGATATAAGTTTCTCTATGTAGACATTGAGAAAGATAGCATATAGTGTTCATATATATAATTTATTTACGTACAATGCAGATGAGTCTGTATGAAGCTGCTTACAAATAGTTTTAAAAATAAAGGCATGAATACTTGCTAAACAAAGTTGAAAATAAAAACTCAGATTTTCGAAAGAATTTTTTTAAAAGCATTGAGAACAAACACGTATTTGAATATTATTTTTAAATATTTTTAGAGTAACTCTGTTAAAGATTTCAAGAATACAAAATACTTTTGGAATGCCCAGAGAGAGTTTTTTAATTACAGATTGATGACTACATTTTTTGGTTACATTTTATTTTTTTATAAGTAGTTTTTATTAAAAGATGTAGAAAACTGAATTGGAAGACTAGCGATAATTGTGATTATTAAATTTTTATTTCGTCATTAAACACTTCATCAACAAATTCGTATAGAAACTTATTTAAAATAAATAACATTAAAATTATTATTTTAAAACATTATATATTAAAGTCTTCTCTCGAATACTTACGCTTTTAATTCATTTTTTGTTGGCACTTTGAAGTCTCAAATAAACTTAATTTATCTTAAGGAATTTAAAATGTCACTTAAAAGTTAGCAAATCTGACACAGCTTTTAAAACAAATTGTAATTAAACTATAAAAATTGAAAAAAAACTAGTTGTATTCTCGCTTATAATTAAAAAGCTACATCGTAAATTGTAAACCTTTTTTTCTTTTAATATGGCTCATCATCGTGTTAAAAGACAACATTAATCAAAGTTTTTATTAAAAAAAAATAACTTTATGCGACAACATTTATTTGATATTGTATAACTACAAGAAAAAAACATTAAATTGTAAAAATATTTCTCAGAATGTTTTTAAAGCTTTTTTTTCAGCAGTACACAAAATTATTTATCAAAAATTATTCTTCAACTTACTTTTTTTAATTGAAAGACTAAAATCAAGAATTATGATCCAAATTATACCAACCCAAACTACCTGACACCACACTTTTGTATAATTTTTATTATAGAAATGAGATTTATATATATCGAAATATTTGATTTTTTGTTATATATAAGTATAGTATAGTTTTTGTCATTTGTCGAGATGCTAAACCACTAAATTTAGTTTAAACTTTTAGTTTCCTTGCGCTAGCCAGAAGAAAAAAATAGACAGACAGACAACTCTAGAAGAAAATAAATAGAAACCTTAATAAGCACTTGTGTTTCACTTCAATATTTCACGAAAAAGAAGAAAATAAAGTATATGGATATATACACTAAACAACATAAAAGCATATTTCATTTACAGTCGCAGTATATTTTTTTACTTGTGCGTATGAGCAATATTTAATGCGAGTGTCACGAGTAATTTATACGCTTGAGTTCTTTTGTAATAAAAGTAGTTTAACATTAACAAAAAAAGTTTAAATATGTTTCTAAATTGTAAAGAAAAAATTAACAAATATTTTCATAAAATCTGTTAAATCTACATTAGTTTTTTTTACAAATTTTTGTCCGAATTTTTATTATAAAAAAACTTTAAACAGAACACAAAAATGATATTTTTTCGAAATATCCGTCACATACTTGTATTAAACGAGGTTTCGCACTACAATTACAGTTCTTATCCCTTAAAACCAGTAGCAAATTGCGGTTTTCGATTTTAAACGAAATTTCATAAAATGTTAAAGCAATTTTTTAGAAATATTCTCAAATATTGATTGATGTAATTTTATTTTCAGTTTTAGAGTTTATTTCTTTAATTTATTTGGAATATAAATGTATAAGTATATTTATACATATTCATATACATCAACCAAATATGGTTTAAAAAAATAAAAACTGAATTGCAGTAAATTAAAATTATTAATTAGTTTTTGTTTAATTTTCAGACTACATATAATTTTTTTGCTGTCACAAACAGACATGCTCCCAATAAGTGAAAACGTTTACAATCATTAAATAAAAAAAAAAAAAATAATAAAAAAAAGTAAGTGCAAAAGAAAAACTCCAAAACAGTTACACAAAATAGAAAAAATATTATGTCGTTTTGTAGTTGTTTTTTTTTATTCCTTCAAACATACATATTGCTGAGTGTTGAAAATTTTTTAATTATAATTTTTTTTTTTTTTTTTTTTTTGGAAATTAGAAATTGAATGATGACCCTAAGTGTTTTTAGTTTTTCATTGCAATTACATAAAATATTATGTAGTATTTTTGAACAAGAAATAATTTTAGAATTAAAAATAAAATATATTTGACGTTGTAAAAAGGTTTCACTACGATTGATGGAAGACCAAAACAATGGTCTGAATAACTGCTCTAGACTTATATGAATGATAGCCTTATATCATATTTATGACACAGATGACATCAAATAAGCAAAAAGTTAAATTTTATGCATCTTCTAAGTTAAGCCTACAGTGTTGTCAATGTAAGATACTTTTTTTATATTTTTAACAAATTAACTACGTACGAGTATTATTAAAAGAAGCAAAAGGTGGAGAAGATAGATCTCTGACATTACAACACATCTGCTAAGATTCCCTTAACTGTAAAGCTTAGAAAAAATATTGCATATTAAGTTTGGTATCAATATATCTGAAACTATTCTTTCCTCACCCTCATCGAGAAATCTAATATATGAAAACGAAAGTTAGCAGAAGACGTATGTTATGTTCTCTTAGAAGAGTAAGTTAGTTAGAAAAAAATATATATAAATACCGATTAATATTCTATAACATTCTGCTAGAAAAAACTTAAATAACATCCTAAAACTACTTGCAAAGAGTATTTAGTTTATTTAATAAAAAGCTAAAAAGTCTAAAGTGTTTAGAAAACCTAAAGGTATCATTTAACCGATTATTATTGTACCAACTTATGGAATATTTTTTTTTTTTTTTGTTTTCCTTTACAAGAAAAAGGACAACAAATTTTTTTTTATAAGTTTTTCTTTTTACTTTTCGCAAAATAGTATTACACACAAATAATAGTTCACTTACAGTGAGACATTTTTATATTTTTGAGTCCTTTCAATGGTTGTACGACTACGGTTTTAATGAGAGGGATATCAACACAAAGTTTTTTTGCTACATTCTAAGTAAGATAAGCTTCTACTGAACATACCTAACATACTTTATTATATTTCTTTTGCTTAAAAACTGTTGAGAGACAAAGATTTCTTAAATAATGTGTTACTTTTGCGTTTGAAGATACAATAAAAGTTTTTAAAGTTGTTAGTTTTATTAAATATTTATTTCGGAGAGTATATCTCAGCAATCTTCTGCAAAATCTCTGATTGCTGTGAACAAGCTTCTCAAATCAGTAGCTTGCAGTCGACCTTAAACTGTAGATCTCGGTGCTAATGGATAGAAATTAACACAAACAACATGGATGCTGTCAGAAATTAGGTTATAACAATAAAACAGGGTTATAATTGCCAATTATTAGGTAAGTATGTAGTGTCATTACAATTATGAAGAGTTTTAGCAAAATATTTTGAAAATTAAAAAAATATTGACGTTTGTTTGGCAAATCTATAGTACTGAAAAAATTATTTGAAATGTAATAGTCATGTTCGACTGTACTTTTACAACAAACAACAAAATGAGCAATTATAAAAAGGGTTTAATAAAATAATAGATACTGTTTAGGGTCAAACCTAAACGTAAATGAAAACACGGTTCACCTTTTATTTGTTCTCAAATAATTATTTTTGTTTTATTGTGTTTGTATTTTATTTGTTTCCAGTTTTATTTTTTATTTGTTTTACAATTTCAAATATGTTTTAAATTTAGTTTACAATTATTGTTTGTTTTGTTCTTTGTTCACTTTTTGTTTTATACTTATTAATTTATTATTTTTACCGCCACTAGTTTAAAGTTGATTTACGAGTATGACTTCACAATAACGATTGATCTCTTTTCTAAAAAGCGAAGAGATGAAAGTGTCGAAAGAAACAGTGTTGACCACTTTAGCGTGTTTCTAAACATTCTGCCCCCTCCAGGTGATGTGTTTATGGGTACAGCTTCTTTGAGGGTCTGGCTGTGGAATGCTTGAAGGCTGGCAGCCGGTACAAAAAAAAACTGCATTAAAAGAAGGAGTCACTGCTATCTGTTTGGTCATTTTTGTTTCAATCTGTAGAGTTTTTTCATCCTTCGGTCTATGATTTTTTCTAAGCTTTTTCATTTGTGGGCGATTATGCAGGAGAGAGTGTCTTTTAGTGTATGCACGAAACCCAAGTCCATTTATACAATCCTGGATCATATGGAACCGGGTCAAACAATTTGTGCCATATTTTTGCATAGAAAAAACATCGTATATCTCGTCAGTACTACCATTACGAAATTTGTGGCTGGTTTTGAATGCATAGTTTAGTTTGCATAACCTGTAGGGCAACTCACAATGAGAAGAGCTGATGTGAAGGTTTAAAGGCATGACTGTAAATAGATTATGAGAATATATTAATAAAAATGTTTTGATTATATATAATACTACAAGTCTCATAATGTATTTTAAACCAATATTTTTTCTGTTGCGTCTTCGAAATTTCCATTTATATCTGCCATATAGTTCGGCCAGATATTTATTCTGTGATCTTTGGTACAACAATTGATAGATGATAATTATGCATTTCCAGCGGTTGGCAAGGGTCAAATTATCATCTTTTATATTACGTTCGGCTGAAACCATTTTGATATGGTTGTTGAGAAAGTGTCTAGGAGTCAATGGGGTCAAATTAATAGAGTCATCGCTAGCAGGACTTAGGGGTCTAAAATTGAAGCATATTTCAAGACAGGTCAGAATTGTACATCGTCCTTTGAATGTGAATTTCATCTTATGAAGTATTTTTTGTAGATGTGTCTTGAATGATTTTAAGCCTGTTTGACGGAAACCTGTAATGTGGTGGGTGTCAGGTGGCATAAACTTCCATTTAATGTTTTTCTGCGTCTGCTGTTGAAAAATGTGTTGCTGTAGAGTTTTCAAAAATTCTAGACGATCATTTTTGATGAGTTCTGCTGCCTTGACGAAATTTGTCCCATTGTCCAAATGGATATATGCGGGATATCTACGTCTTCCAATGAAGCGTGAGAATGCTGCTAAGAATGCTTGTGATGTCAAATTATTTGCTGCTTTGAGAACTGTAAATAGTGCTCTTCTGGATTTTGTAGTGTCATCTTTGGTATGACTGCTTATTAGAACGTGGTCTATATACATGCTTTGGTGCAGTATATTTGATGCTGAGGGGTGTGATGGTTGTACCTTTTCAGCTAACTGTAAAAGTGTTCTTATGGCTACGAAGGGTGCGCACGTAACACTAAATATTGCTACTAGGGGTTCATAATCCTCATTAGGATTGCCTGTTTGTTTACGAAACAATATTCGTTGATATTTGGTTTGAGATGGGTCGATTGGTATTTGGCGATACATTTTGGTAATATCCGCGTTGAATACATAACGGAAAAATCTCCACTTTGTTATCAGAAGAACAAGATCTTGCTGTAGAATGAGTCCTGGGTATAAAATGTCATTAAGACTATTCTTATTTGACGTCGGGCTGGAGGCGTTGAAAACTACACGAAGATTTGTAGTGAGCCTATCCGGTTTTATTACTGCGTGATGCGGCAGGTAATAATTTGGAGCCTTATTTATAACCAAGGGTGAGATTCTTTTCATATATATTAACTTTAGATATTTAAAAATGACCTGATTGTTCTGTTGACCAATTTCAGGTTTTCTACTGAGCCTTCGCTCCACTCTTAAATATTGTGTCATCTCAATGTGTTGTGATGAGCCTATTTCCTCTTCTTTTTTGAAGGGTAGGGTAACAATATACCTCCCTGTGTCATTTCTACGTGTTGTAGACTTGTTTTCACATTTTGTGTCCTCATCTGACCTCAAAATCTGTTTTGTGGTTTCCTCCACCTCCCAAAAACGTGTGAGGATTTGGTCATGGGACGTTGTATTTAGTAGTGAAATCGCTGTTTTTGATCGAGTCGCCTTTGAAATTGGTCCCCCCACAATCCAGCCAAATGCTGATTTTTGTGTCAAAAGGGATCCAATTGACCGCATCGGAGTTTTCAGACAATATATGGATGGCCCTAAGTCAAGGCCTATTAGTAGGTCGATGGGTCGGCTCTTGTAGAAGTGAGGGTCTGCTAGTTGCAATTTTGCAGCCTCATTGATAATTTCTGAATTTGATATTTGCGATGGCAAATTGGGTGGGAGAGTCTTGAGTACTGGTGCAAAGACTTCCAATTTAAAGTTAGGGTCTACGCGAGAACAAAGGTTAAACAAACACGCGTTTGTTGAAGTTTCTGAAACCGTTTGATTCAACCCACTTACATGTACTACGTTTCGTTTAGTGGGTAAGTTTAATCGTTTTTGCAGTTTATGTGAGATAAATGTTGATTGTGATCCAGGGTCGATGATTGCTCTTGCCTGGTATCGTAGACCTTTAACTTCTATTTGAACTACGGCGGTAAATAATAAAGTTTCTCGTTGTTGTAACTTTGTGAAGGATTCAACGTTCTTTTGAAGCGTCAATGATGTGTAATTGGGAATGTGTGAATTTTGAGTGGACTGTATATTTTTTGTTAAAGCTGCAGAACTCGTGGATGATAGCTCCTCTGTATTTACCTGTGTAAGGTTTGCAGATTGAGTCGCAGCTGATTTGTGTAACAAAGTATTATGTTTTTGTTTACATATTCTACAACTATATTTGCTGGGGCAGTCCTTTACACTGTGGGCTGCTGACAGGCAGTTGTAGCATGAGTGTGTTGTTTTTACTATGTGTATTCGATCACTGACATTTTTTTCTAAAAATGAAGGGCAGGATCGTAGTAAGTGTATTTGGTTACAATATGGGCATTTGTCTCTTGTTGCAGAGGGGTTCTTTTGTATTTTGCAGTCAACTTGTTTTGAAGAATTTGTCTGAAGCGAATTAATGATATTTTTACTATCGAAAGGTTTTGAGTATTCAGGATTGTTTTGAGTGGGTCTAGTTTTCGACATAATATTTTCAACTGATTCTAAAGCTTTGAATTTGTGTGTCAAAAACTTATCAAATTCGACCCATGTGGGAATTTCAGCACAATCTGCACGCGAATTTTCAAATTCCAGCAATAGACTTCTGGGAAGATTTTGAGAACAAATAAATATTAGAAATGACTCCCATGTTGCTGTGTCGATGCCTAACATGTTAAGGGTTTGTCTAGAGTCATTTATAGTGCGCTGTAATTTTTTGATTGATGCGCCTGAATTTGTAGATGCTTGAGGTAAATCTAAAATAATCTTATATTGTTCATTTACCTGCATCCATTTATTCTCATAACGGTCTATTAAATTTCTCCACGCTAAAATAAAACCGTCATTTGTCAAGGGTACATGAGCAATTACTTCCCTCGCTTCGCCACCTGTTTTTTGGGTCAAATAAAACAATCTTTCTACATTACTTAAGTTCGTATTTCTTATATATATGGCTGTAAATAAGTCCCGAAAACTGGGCCATAATTTATAATCCCCAAAAAAGGTGTCTGTGTCACAGGGCGGGAGTCTTATTGACGAAGTTTCACCTTCCTGAAATATGGTTGATCGTCGTTCAATTTTTTCAACTGGTTTAGAAAGCGCATGAATTTCAGAATTTATAGATGACAGACACACTTTGTACGCTGAGAGGGTTTTTTGATATCGCTCCCGTAATTTATTCTTACCAATTGGTTGGTCACCTTCCTTCTCTATGTCCCTGCATTCTTCATATGACCTCTTTACTTGGGCCCAAAGTGAATCTAATTCTACGCGAAGAATTCCCAGCGCATGAATATTGTCCTCTGCATGGCTGGCTGAGTATGACTTTTCAAATTCAATTAAATCATTTGTACAATTTACAAACTTTCTAAGAGATATCTTGAAAAGTTAAAATTTTATACTTTGTAAAATTAGGAAGAGGTGTCGAAAAAAATTGGGTCAAAAAATGCCTGCTAGCGATTTAACAACAAGTAATATTGAAAAAATATTAATATATTTAAATCCTATTTACGATTTGAAGTTACCCGGAATAAATTAATTTTTGGCTCGTTGGTAACCCTTTTTATTTCTCCGTTACACCAAATGTGTTTTTTCTTATTATTTTTTGTGTTTAATACAAGTGTCTCATTTGTATTTATATGTACATATAAAATATTATTTGTACTTACTTGTTGTTGTTGTTGGGTCTTTTACTTGCTTGTTTTTAGTTATTGTTGCTTACTGGTATTCTCTGTCGCTATTGATGCCGCTGCTGATGTCTCTGCTTTAAATTTTGCGTTAAATTTTGTTTTCAAGGTTTTTTGAAATTTGTTAACTGTTGCTTGTTTTTTTGTTGAATCTGTGTCTGTCTTTTTGTTGTTGACTGCAATTTTATTTTATTTAAATTTTTTGTTGTAATTTTGTGTCCTTTCAATTCTAAAAATGTTGTCTTTTAATTTTATTGTTTATTGAGTGTTTTTATTTTGTTATAACAAATTTTTATTTTGTTGAGAAATTTTTTCGATTTTAAATTAAACTAGTATTAAAACCACTATCCGGCTCGAATGGACCATAATGTTTAGGGTCAAACCTAAACGTAAATGAAAACACGGTTCACCTTTTATTTGTTCTCAAATAATTATTTTTGTTTTATTGTGTTTGTATTTTATTTGTTTCCAGTTTTATTTTTTATTTGTTTTACAATTTCAAATATGTTTTAAATTTAGTTTACAATTATTGTTTGTTTTGTTCTTTGTTCACTTTTTGTTTTATACTTATTAATTTATTATTTTTACCGCCACTAGTTTAAAGTTGATTTACGAGTATGACTTCACAATAACGATTGATCTCTTTTCTAAAAAGCGAAGAGATGAAAGTGTCGAAAGAAACAGTGTTGACCACTTTAGCGTGTTTCTAAACAGATACTATTCGTCTCATTCTGACTATATTTCATGGCAGACATTTAATTGGCATTGATTTCAGTCATAGAAACAGTTTTTCATTTTATAACAATTTCAGTGTTTATTTGTAGCTGAAAAATAATGACTGATATTTAGTCAAAAAAAATAGGTATTCTCATGGATTAAAACTTTAACATACGAAGGTGAGACAGTAAGTGTAGGTTAAGATTTGCGTGTAAAAAATTATTTGATTTTAAACGTATTCTCCTTTGTGTAACACTTGATCAGAAATTTAGTATTATCTGGGATTTTTATTTTTGTTTAAAAAGAAAATATCATATATTTTGACTAAAACTAAAGAACTGTGCAAATGAGGAATAGTTGATTTTCCATATCAATGATTTTTGCTTACATACGATATATGCGATTTTGCACAAAGACTTGACAAATTTGGCCTATTTCTACATTCAAATTGAAGCATCATGTTGAAATAAAATGCGTATTCATTTGAGAATTTTTTATAATTTCAATTTCTATGAAGCTAACAGTATAAAACATATTTGTATTTCCTTGAACACTCCAAGGATTAAGAACTTTCGTTTTTAGCACTGATATCAATATTGTACAGTTTCAGGAGTACTTCTAAATCTGAACTTTGGTTTAAGATGCAAAATATTACAGACTTATTTATATAACCACCTTCGTAGTTACTATTATCTATTTTTACTTAGGCGCTATGGCGTATGGATATTTTAAGATACACAATTTTCGTCCCTAATTTAGTCTAAAACTAATTTTAATAAAAAATTTACAGTTATTTTTACTTTTTTTTCAATAAATTATTTTCATTTAAATATAAAAATTGCATTTTTATTTATCTATATATCTCTGGACTGATCTTTCTGCAATTTCCGCAGCATTTAACTGGGGCTCTGGCATGATTAATATGATACTTTTTTTCAACCGCGCCCACTTTTACACCCACTTTTTTAAATTATGTAGTTGTTAACATATAGTTTTTAACAGATTTACTTCAAATTGTATACACATTATAAACCAGACGAGGTAGAAGCAAACATTTCTTATGCCATGCTCCTTTTTACGCCAAATTTAGTTTGAAAGTTTTAAACTTTTTGTCCTCTGTATAAACTTGTACCTCCCAACAGATTTTTTTATTTGGTATTATATTTTATTTTATTTATTTATTTATTTATTTTTATATTTATATTTTTTATTGCTCTTAATACTGTTAACGTAGCCATATAACTATGATCCACTCCCACTTCACCGCATCCTATCATACTCTCCTCTACTTACCATCATTGCAGTTTTTGTAATTGTCATCTTATTTGGATAAATCAGAATATTTAATAATAAATATATTTTTAAGTCGATTTTCTCCTATTTTTTTGAACATAATTGTGTGCATACAAACATACACTCGCTTATTTAAAAATTTAAAGTAAGAAAATACGAAATGTGATTTTAGTACGTATTGCTTGACCACAAACTGATTTTGACACTACAGGTATTTTACGGTATTGTTTGTTTGTCTCTTAATGGCGCATAAATTCGTTAACATTCTACATAAAAATAGATTTTCAAACAGTTTTCTGCCGTAGCCCTTTGCAAAGTAAATTCATGAAAGTCAGTCAACTGATTTTATTACATATTTTTATGAGTCGACAACATAGTATAGTTCATATGTAGTTCAACTGTAAAATGACGCAGACACACAGCTAAAATTTACTTTCATTATACTCGTAATCAAACTATCAGCATTTTTATGCTAAGTCGGCACTCAAAGCTATCATTATGATAGCAAAGTGATACAAGTTGAATCATAACAAGACAACTAATACTGACAGCCATCATAAAGACTATATGGAAGACAAGAGTATTACAAAGGCTTATAGATAAGATGATAAAATCAAAACAGGACAATCCTAAAGAAATTCCAAGGGTGACAGGAAATGGCTGTGTAAGTTATTCGAGTCATAAAGTCATAGAGAAAATAATCAGAATGAGAGAAAATAAAAGGAAAAGAAGCCGTCAAAGCTTAACATTGAATATAGAAAAATAAATTAGTGTGTCTAAAAGAAAATACTAACAAACATATAATTTATTTGTTTGTGCATTACAAAAAAGAAAATAAACAAAACTTGTGATATAAAAATGAAAACAAAGTGGTCACATTGTATCAGTATGTCATGAATTTAAATTTAAATGAATAAATAATGCTAATCAAAAAAGTGTTAAAACGTGTTAATTTTATTATAAACTTTAGATAAAACAGAATAGTTTTTTAAAACTTTGTCTAAAGAAGTAGGTCATAGAGAAACCCAAAATTTTAAAATAATAAATAAAAATAAAAAATTTAATAAAGAATTTAAAGAATTACTTCTAAATTCTTAGCCTAAGAATAAGAAACAAATGTTTAATGTTATAATTATTTTTTTTTAATGTTATCTTATGAAATTTAATCACATTAAGGCCAACATTTTTCTAGCAATTCTATCACATGATTAAAGTAATATTACTGAAACTCCTCAAAATAATTGTGTACAGTTGCTATTGCATCTTCATTCGAGAAAACATGAGTGTGAAAACGAATTTTTTTAGATTTGGGAACAGTCAGGCGGAAAGTAAAATGGGTGGTTAAGAAATCCGTACATCAGTTTGTTGAATGATGTCACCTATAGAACTTTTGTGGGATTTTTTTTTTGTGTTGCAAACTATGCCGTTTTTTTCAAAATTTTAAAATATAACTGATCCAAAATGCTACAATAATCAAAAGTGAGTTTTATTTTGAGCGAAAAAAATAAAAATCATATATAATGATTATTTTTGAGTTTTATTTCATAATATATTCATTATTATTATTTTTAATAATATTGCAAACATTTTTTTTGAGGAGGTGCATATTTCTGAAATTCATTGGATTCACTACAAAATAAGTTTTGAAAAAAATGCAAGTTAAGGCTTTTCTACTTGAGACCAGCTATATTTATCTTAAACACAAAATTTAAAATAATTAAACAGTGTGGGAAAAACAAAACAATTTAGAATTAATACCAGTTTTCTGGTTGGCATTATCGAGTACTATAAAAAATTTATATTTCAAATTGCCCATTCGCCGAAAAATCTTAGATCGTATTACTTATTTGACTCGTTTCGGTATTTCTATATAATCTCTTTTTATTACAAAAAAAAAATTATCATTTAAAAAACACAATGCATCACCTAACTGATGTACAAAATAAGACCCTTAATTTCATTCGCTATTAGTCGATTTCGTTTTCCTACAAAACTTAAGTAGAGAAGACTAGCGCTTTTGAATGGATTAATGTTACTCAAGTTATCCTGACTAATCTGCATGAATTTTAATGAAATTCAATGCAATGTATAATAATTATTTGGCATTTATTTTTTAAATATTCAGCATACACTAAATCTAAATCATAATCCATTTCTGAAATCAACTTTTTCCAAGGTTTTCAAATAAATGTCAAAGGTTACTGCTAAACAATTTTCTCCCAATGCTCCTAAAGTAGCTGCTTTTAATTTATATGTCAATTATTATAAAAAGTACTCTAAAAGCATTAACTCTCACGAATAAGTAGGGATGCAACCAATATATCGATGTTTAGCAAACAACATAGGAATCTACAATTTGTCTTACTGGATCAAAATTCGAGTTGAAAAGCACTTAAAAGAAAAAGTCATGACTTCTGGGAAAAAATGGAACTGAAGGAAAAGTTCCCTAATAATACGACGATTAGGGTATAAAATCACAAAAATATTATATTGATCGTATAATTAACCGATTTGTGCAATTCTGACATAAATCTACTAATAAAAAATATAATGTATGATTAACATCACAACGTTGTAAGTATAAATATAGGAAACATTGGCAAGATTTCATTCTGAAATCTTTACGATTTTGGAAGCAGCATACCAAACCAAAATTGCACTGGCAATTAAAAATGATGACAGAGTTAAAAATCTGTGTTATTAACAACACATTGTAACTTATGGTTATGCTTAAAAGTTGTCTTTTACTTACAATTCTTGTATATGAAACATATTTAATTCAGCTACACAAAATACAATTTGAAACTGATGATTAAGTATTTGATGTTTTTCAACATCGACGTTTTTCTGAACTATGTTGCATTCCTACAAAAAATAGGAAGCAGGTAAGCAGGATAATTTTATCAAAAAAACAACCTGTAAATTGACTTTGATTACCTATTGACTGTGTGTCAAGTTTGGTGTTTTTTGAAATATGTTCTGGTATATACTACATATAAAACAAATTAAATTCGTTATCTGACCTCAATTTTGTTAAATTTAATTCTTACTTAAACATTTATTTAGTAAAATACTAGTAATAAAAAATGTCAATTTAGTTTAAAATGCTCTTTTTCTGTAGCAAAACTAAATGAAAACTGATTTTCTTTTGTTGCGTTTATTTTAAACTAAGAATTCAAAAGAATATTTCCACAAGAAATGGAACGTTATTCCATTTCATGAACAATTTTCATTACGCAGCAAAGCTTTTATGTTTGTTAAAAATTTAAGCAGACAAAAGAGACAAAGGAAATAAGAAAGGAAACCTTGATTGAATAGAGAACAACATTTTTTAAAAAAGTCAGTCAGTCAGTGCTAAGGAAACAATTTGTAATATAAATATGAATATTGTCAATGGAATTAAAGAACGCTGTAACTGACAAAACCTTAAATGTTCAACAGAGACAAAAACCCTGTATGAAATTAGAACAAAAACACTAGTATTTTTCAAAACGCAGACGGCGTAAGTGAATTTATTTTCATGGTAGAAATCTGGGACCGGGACCAATTGAACGTATTTTTTTTTCTGATAAAAATGATGCAAAAAACGTATTTTCGATTTTTGTCAGTTACAGCGTTCTTTAATTCCATCGACGACATGCTGTTGCAACAATTTTGAATAAAACATAACGATTGGCATGATAACAACTTTATGTCAATCCACTACATACATACTAACACACGATTATTTGAAGTAAAAAATATTGAAGGAATTTCGACATTTTAAATTTAAAAATACATATAGTTTTTAATAAAAATTTGGTTTTAGTTATTTCTGGTTGTAAAATATATATCAAAATTTGCAAAGCTCTACGAAACTTTTTGTTTCCCTACGTTTTGTTATTTATAATGATTTCTTTTTTATGACACACAAAATATAAAAAAATCGATTACAATTAAACAATTTGTTCTACGAACTAAATTGTTTACAAGTTTTGCCCTTAAAATAATATTAACATAACCGATTAGTAATTTTTTAATATTTACCTCCATAATTTAGATTAAACTGTATTCCGGTTGGCAAACAACCTGTTACTTCTTTGCTTTTCCTACTCATAAGGCAATAAGAATATTGCTTTTTTGCTGTTTTTAAATTGTGGCAGGTTATTATAAACAAACCAAACAGTTACGGAAATAGTTACGGCTATATTTATAATGAAGAGTTACCAAGTCGTTAGTACATAGGACAAAAAACTGTCAAGTTTATCAGCCGCTATATATTTATACTATTAAAATTGTCCATACTTTCTACTTCACAACTGGTCAGAGAATCCAAAAAAAATTGTTGCTTCTAAGCTACCGGTAACATTATCTGAAATCGATAATCAATCATAGTATAGGTAAGAATTTTTTATACTCGGGAAATATGAAAAATGTTGTTATTTATTTCACACTGGCATTACACATGAAGGTATTTTATGAAAATTTTGAAACACAATTTTTTACTAATATTGTATACAAAATTTTTTTTTAATTTTTGCTTTTGTATTTTTGGTTTTTTATTTATAATACGTATACCGAACTTTAGTGAAAATACTTTCAAGTTTTACGGCTGTGTTAATTTGAACACACCAAATATTTTTAAAGAAATTAAACTTGCTTTAACTATTTAATAAAAATGGTTATTATAAATTTAAGATTTTGGGAGCTTTCACTGTGAAGACTAAGAAAATCATAAATATCTTTTGAATAAAATCGACGATGATTATTTGTGTGTTAATTGATTTTATTGGTAAGTTAGGAATCCTATAAACAAAAAATTACAATTTAGTGTGAAATTTCATTTACTAGACATTGACCGATTACCGTATGCTTTTTGGTTTTTATTTATTGATTTTGTTATCTCTTATTTCATCTATTTTTTTATATTGCACTTTAATAATAAAATATATTTGTGCTACAAATCTTGCTTTATTTCATCTTAATTTATAAAAATTTCATACATTCTTATAGAAGTATATATTTATGTAGTGTAAGGATTTAATGTATGCTTTGCTTAAAAACTTTAAATAAAAAACGTACAAAAACAAATTCAATTTCCTTTAGTCAAGAAAGCGGAAATAAAAGCTAAGGGTTTTCTGTAACAGTTTTTTAATTGAACAATTTGATTCTATTTTTCTTTCGACGATAAAAGAGTTATTGATTTAAAACGAATACATATATTGTAATTGTTAAAGAAATCTATTGTTTGCTACAAAAAAAAAAGGGATTTTAAAAATGTTAAAACAAATTATATTAACTAGTGTTGCAATATTATCTGGAAAATAAAACTCGAAACAATACACAATCTGGAAAGATATACTGCCATTACACTTTGTCTCTTAAAAGTGACCTACAGTGTCCGATATTACGTCAACTCCAGTGTCTTTCCGTGCTATTAATTTTTTAAATTAAAAAATTAAAACTCAAAAATCTTTAACAAAATATTTTTTTGTAGTCTTTTAAATAACACATCTAAATAACTTGTATTGTCTTTAAATACTTTCATTTATTAAAAAAATTTTGTGAAATTGTATAGGCTTTTAAACCAAACTATTGTTTATTAAAACTGGTCAATTCCTTCGTAACTTAGCAGTAATTATAAATATAATTAATACGTTTTTTAAAAAGGTTTATTATTACCAAATAACTCCACATCCCACCCTATATGTGGGATAATCACATTGTCGTGATGTAGACGCTTACACTGCAACGACTCAACTGGCTAAGCTTGTGGAGAGCCATAGCTCTTTGTATTATTATTTTGATTTTAAGGAATTCAGACATTGGTTGGGTCAATACTTTGGCAATATAGAAGCAATTGAGCTTCAATAACCTTTGCCACTGTTTTCAATCTTAATCAACTCCGCCAAGTCTATTTAGTTAACAGCCTTAGGTAACATATAGAATTTAAACTAACTGAGCTTTTACACAATTTTTATTAAATAACTTGTGTTATGCGTGTTTTCAATTTCTTAAAAATTATTCATTTTAAAGAATTTTTTTTAACTCAATTTAATAAAAGCTTGTGCTCTATATTTAATTCCGACAGTTTACTTATAAATATACGATTTAAATGTATTTTATTTAAGAGCAAAGCTTTTGAAGGGAAAAAACGCACGTACAGTCAAAAATACCTTAAATGAAATTCAGTAAAATTTATATCAGAGACTTCATATTTAATAATAAAAAAAGAAAAAAGGGAAAAAAAACAAATAAAATTCATGACATACAAATTGTGTTACAGAGAGAGTTTTATATTTATTTTTTTACTACCAAATAGTATATTGCAGAAATTTATTTTGTTTTCGAGTTTTATGTATAATTTTTTGTTTCTTTTGACTGCAGTCTTTGTTGTTCAAAAATTACAACAACAGATTTAAAACTCTTTCATTAATCTTACGCACTGTAGTCATAAGTATGAAATAAATTTTTCTTTAATAATGCTTTTGAAAGTATATTTTAACTTTTATTTATTTTTCACTTTTTCACATTTCATATGAAAAATGTTGTATCTTTACAAATGAAGAAGATTATTAAAGATATGGGAATTTTTTTTATCAAAAAGGATTACTCAGAAATTTAAAAATGTTTCTGATAAAATTTCTTTGATAAAATTCCTTTGCAAATGTATTTAAAATTTATGAAATAATGACTCGAGTCATAGTTTTATTTAAAAACGTAGTGGGAATTAAAAGTATTTCTATTTAATTATTATGATTAAAGACAGGCCTTCAGTTGACATTTTTAATTCATCTGTATTTGTTAATTTCTAATGAAATAATTAATTCTGTGTAACTTAGTTATTGTTTCACTCAAAAGAAAACGCCGAGTTCCTTTTATATTATCCGTTAAGTCTATGGTGACCTTTAACGGTGGTTTAGATTACAATAAATTTATGTAAGTGTTTTTATGAAACTAAATTTAATTTCGTAGTAAAATAAAAAATAAAAAATATTATGAAATTAACAGTTGATTAGAGTAAACCGACTAATAAATGCTTTTGTGTTTTCAAGAGTGATGTGTATATACTTTTTGCTTAAAAAGTTAAATTTTCAGCTAAAAACGTGAATATGTGTTTATTTTAGTAGCGAATTAAATATGAAAAAATCATTATTTTTACATTTTTCATTGAAAATATAAGAGTAAATTCTCGGGTACTCCTCTCATAAGCAAAAGAATTTTTTCACTTTGAGAGGCTATACATTCAACGCAAATAAATAAGAAGGACTGTGAAAAGTTAAGCTGAAAGAACCAGTGAAATTAAAATTGTTTTTATCAGAAAATGCTTTAATTAGATCAAAGTTAACTGCAATGAATATTTTTTGGTAATTAAAGAAGAAATGATGTCCGTGAAGGAATAGTACACTAGCCAAACTGAGCAATTGTTTTCGACTCCAGCTACGGTAGTCTCATCAGAGTTCTTTGTGTCCTGTGCATATTCAAGACCAAACATCAACTATTTAACTCACACTTTTTTAGAAATCGCATACTGAAATTATTACCGTATGTACATACACTTGTATGAGTTAGTCGAAGTAAAGTCACACAACAGTTTTTATCATATTCTCCTTTTCTTACCATCATTGCTGTTCTTGTAATTGTCATCTTATTTGGATGAAACAGAATTACAATTTATTTTGTTTTTGCCCTTTATTCCACCTTATCCACATTATTCGACATGAATCTCTTAGTAAGTCTGTTTGTCAGTTTATCTGTTTGTTTATCAGAACGCCTAAATGACTGAACCGGTTTTGTTGAAATGTTGAACATAGATAAACTCAACTACCGAATGTGCAATACATTTCATATTTAATATTGAATGTATTTGGCTATGTAGCGAAAAATATTTTTGGTTTTTTAATATTAAATTGTTTAAATTTTTTTAAATGTTATGTGCTCTTACATCATTATAATATTCATATCAACAATTTAGTAACTTTACTGGTAATTAATACATACATACGTATATAATTGGTCATTACAACCCTGTGTCAGGATTACGTCCTTCCTTCTCGCAGCACTCATGTTGTGTGTGTTAATTTTTATGCATAAGTACTAAGACCTACAGTTTAAAGTCGACTTCGAACAACAGATTTAAAAAGCTTTTTCAAAGCAATCAATTACTTTCAGAGCTTTTGCCAGAAGACTGCTGAGAGGTAGTCGTCATATATATTTTTTTCAAGATGTCAGAGCTGAGATTCGAACCCAGCGCTATCTTGTCTTTACTAGTATTACTCTCTATGTACTTAGTAGTTAAGTAATCACTGCGTTATCTAGCACAAAATATACTTAAAGCATGAATTTAATGTTTAAGTTGATATAAAAATATATACATTTTGTGGCTTTTGAATTTTAATATAATTTAATTAGTGTCGAATATAATGTTTAAAACTTTTTATCAAGTAATTTAAAATAATATGGCATTTATTGTATTTATATGAAATTAAATTTTTCAAAAATATATATAAAGTATACCGATTAAAATCATATCAAACCTGAATTAATTAGTATTGCGCTTACTAACAAAAACAAGACAATATCAACAAATCATTAATGATAAAATTATCCTTCATTTGGTATTCACTTTTTGAAAGTATTAAAAAAAACTAAATTATTTAAATTATCACATCTGTTCTTTTTTTTTTTTTTGTAATTTTTTTTTTATTCATGTATTTTTTTTTTTTTTTTGTTATTTTTATTAAAATTAACTTTTAAGTATATTTGTTGCTTATATTTTCCGTTAGATTATATCTCATATAATTTACACTGTGTTACAATTCTGATAAGAAGGATAGGTACTTACTAATTTTAAATTTTAAACAGACAGTCATTTGATCACAGCACAATTACCATTTAGAATAAATATCTACAAAAGCCTATATAACGTAAAGCTATTTTTATACTTAAGTATATATCCTTGTAACATGTTAAGTAAAGGTATTTTTCACAGAACTCATTTTCCGTGTTAAGATTCGTTTCGCTTTCACACCATTTATTGCTTAAATAGATATGCGTTCATGAGTTTGAAACATATAATTTTACTGCCGGTGTTTAGTTAACAGGTTTAATCCACAACCATAGAAAATGTTAATTTTTTTTTTCATAGCTTTAAAATGGTAATAGAACGAGCTTCTATATAAGTTCTAAATAAATAATAAAAAAAGTGAGCGGAATGGAGTAAAAAAAAGTATTTATTAAATACGTGCTTTAATTGTAATTAATTTTTGAAATTTTTTTCTTTTAATTGAAATGTAACTGCTGAACAATTTGGAACAAACACTTCTTAATAAAAATTGCCTTTTCATTTATTATTTATGTATAATTCAAAAGTTGGCATAGTGTCATAATATCCCACTGTTCCATTTTAGTAACTCCAGCTCTGACATCTTGAAGTAAAGATATATATAAAAAAATACTTCTATCGGCCACTACCTCTTAAAAGACTTTTGGAAAAACCTCTGAGGGTACCTGATTGTCATGAACAAGCTTCTGACGTCTGTAGTTCTGGGTTGACATAAAACTGTACGTCCCGGTACTTAGGGATTAAAATTGACACACACCATATGAGTGCTGCGAGAAACTAGGCTGTAACCCTGACACAGGGTTGTAAAGGCCAGTTATGTTGTATTATATCTAAATTACTTAAATGCTATATTTTTTATTTATATCAATGAAATTTTAAAGACCTTGTTAATATGGTATCTTACAACATTTATTAAAATCCTTTCATAGCGGCTGCTCCACATCACTCTTAAAGATGGAGTGGATCTTTTCACCGCTTTGGTGAAAGCAAAGTTGTTGCTCTAGATACTCACAGGCGTTTGATATATTCTGGAACGATACTCATATTTATAAACTTGCTGCCTTTGGTGTCAACTTCAGGCTAAATTCGGTAGTACAGCAAGGCTCTGTTCTATTTCTTACAATATTTTAAATTTTCCTTAATAACCTTTTCTTTTTAACTTAATATCCCATATACTTCTTCGCAGATGACAGTAAAATTAGTCAGGCAGAGCCTTTTGGAGATCGGGGTGAGAAGACAGAATATGAATGACACACTCTCAATTAACCTGCAAAAATTCTCAGAGTGGGGTTTCGCGAACAGGTTCGAATTGAATGCGAGCAAGACCCAATATTGTTTTATCACGCATAGATGTTATGATGATTTAATCTTGCCATCTGCATGTTTAAATAAAATGTCCACAAGTGCTACTCCGTCGTTCTTACACACAGAGAAAAATATTTTATTTTATGTAAATCTATATAATCCTTGTTCTAATATTTTCATCATACATGCAAATATTGTTTATATACTGCTGACTAGTGTTAATAAATCATTTTGGCAGCTGCTAAAAATGAAAGCGCTACAAACATCATAGAAAATATTTACACATTTATATATGTTTTTCTCTATCTGATGTCAATTTTGTTTTAATTTTGTTGTTTTAATTTTATTTTATTATCTCTATAGTTAATTCTGTTATTTTGAAATTTATTAAAATATGCATACATTTAAAAAAAAATTTTATAAAAACATGAAATTGTTTTTTTCTACATCTCTTTTATAATTCATTTAAAGGACTTTTTAAAGCATAATGTAATTATATAAGTTTTTAAATGTATAATACTTCAATGGTAATAAAATTATCAACAGTGCGGCTTCTTTATGTAACAAAAGTAAGGTGTGCTAAAATGTAAAGGAGATTTATATGTACGAGTATGTCATAATTTATAAAAATAAAATTTGCTATAGTATAGCCAACCAAAACTGGATTGGAGTTTTGTTTTTATGCTTAGTTATTATTAAACGAATTTTAACTCTTGCTTGTTCTGGGGAAACATTTGGTGATGGAACTTCAAAAGTTTCAAAGTTATTTTCATATATGCCAAAGCCAGAGGCATGATCCATTATTTATAATCTTAAAAAAAAACAAATTGTTTGAAACAAGAAATATTTGTAAAATAATAAAAAAAAAAAATTACCTGTTTTCGCTGTGTCTGCCTTTGCGCATGATTACTCCTTGATGGTAATAATAATAATAGTAATATGTATTTTCACTTTTGAAAGTTGCATCGATGGATTTTAATACGATTGTCAAATGTCTAAAGATACTATTTTCAGTTAGTGGCCTCAAAGTGGTTAGAAGCTGTTTATTCTGGCAAAGTTATCAGAATTTCCTGTTTCCACTATTCCATGATATGTTTAACAAATTTTACTCACATCTGGCAACCGTCTAAACAGAGCTTTACTTTATCTTCATTACTATATTCTAGTCTATGCAACGCGAAAAGATCTCATAACTTACCCATCTTTATTATGTAATTTGATTCCTAAAAAATACGCTTTAATTGCCAATAACTTAATACATTTGTAATTAAATAAAATCTCTAAAATTCTATTCTAATTGTCCAAACTAGGTTTGGACAACCATAATTTATTAAGTAAAATTATTGAAAAAATTGAATTTAACGGAAAAAGTACAGGGTGATTATTCACAATAATGAATTGTATGTAAGAAAAAAAAGAAAATATAATTATGTATACTATATATATCTATCAACTATAACGGGGTAAGAATTATATATAATTTACATGTATATCCATCAGTTTTAAAATTTTATATAATCAGTATAATTTGTAGCCAGAAGCAAAATTGTTGTATCTAAAATAAAAACCCCACACTTTGTAAACAAAAATAATATTCAACCAAAACCCGAACCAATAAAAGTAGAAGAGAATATATATTGGAATTAAATCAAATAACTTTTAATAACTGAAGGAAGATTCATACAGGTTTGTTTCTCTTCACATTGGAGCCCAACCCAGTTATCCCCCATAACAAAGGTAAGAAATATCAACTAATTTATTTCTACTTCTACGAGTAGCAAACTTATTTCTTACGGCCAATTGTTTAATCCCTCATTCTCGATAATTATAATTATTCATTTATAATAATTATAATTACCCATCTCTTGGGAAGATTTATTTCTTAATCCCTAAGAGTTTAAAATAAGTACAATTGAAACCCACAATTGTATTCATGGTCCTTCGAGGAGAACAGTGTCCAGGAAAATACAATCCCACTTAAAACCAATATATCTATTCCTACCTACTAATCCCCAGGTGCATTCCTTTTACCGGGGAACTAAGGCATCAAAAGTTGCACAATACCTTGTGTAAACCCCATTAATTTAATTTACCACCCATATTAATTTAAAAATAAAATATTGGCAACGCTGAAGGAAAAAATACAATCCACATATGCAACACTTGCGATGAACAAAAAGGAATAAGAAAAAGTGCATAAGAAAAAGGTATAGTCGGTAAACGAACGAAAAAAAGAAAAAAGCTGTGCGCGCTTAAAAAAGAAAAATCGAAGAGTGGCTACAAATTAAAACAAGAAAAAATAAATTTGCATACAAATTGTTATAAAAATAGAAGAAGCTATTTAAATAATTTGTTCACAATAAAAGTTTTCATTGGTGTATGGTGAAGTGACAAAAGAAATTAAATTCAAGTGGTAAAACGAAAAACCAAAAAAATTCTTTATAAAATACATATAAATATTGGGATTTGGAAAATTTCTTATACGAAAAGTTATAAGATAAAACAAAACCTTTTTTAAAACCAAAAGAAAACATTGAAAATTAATTTAAAACACACTTTCTTTTACTGCAAAAAAGAAGCAACAACAAATACAACAACAATTATCTCATATACAATACAACATCAAATATCATCAAAATTCAATAAAAAATTCTGTCTAGTGCAACAGCAACAACAATAAAACGGTTATCAAAAGAACATCACAATAGACATCACCAACAGCACCAGCAAAAACAGTAAAGTATAGCAAGTCTCAAAAGGGTAAGCAAATCAAATTATACTTAAAAATACATATAAATACACATAATTTACATACATGTTTATGTATACATACATCAACATGTGAACAAGTGCATACCTACAAACATACAAACATATAAACTTGCACATAAATTGAAAAAAAAAAAAAAATATTTACTATACTGTTGGCCTTGAAATTCAAGGAAAAGAAGAAATTAGCGTTCTCAAGACAAAAACAAAATTGCAGAAAAGAACCGGCAAATAAATACCGCAATTAAGTGCATTTGTTTTTGTAACAAAAAATATTTAATTTCATATGCATACATTGTACATACATATTGGTCCGCACTCTTAATATATGCATATTGTTAAATACTTAGTTCTCTTAAAAATTTAAAAAAATTCCGAACAATCGTGTAAATTTAAGAGAAATTAAACTTACAATCCAGGAAGAAATAAAGAAAAATAAAATAAAAACAAAACAAAAGAAGAACAATTGCAAATTAGCAGAAAAGGGATGCCAGACATCAAATCCAATTAAGAAATAGAGAAAAACTCTTAATTGTATTAAAAATTGAAGAATAAATACTTTAAATTAAAACGCTAACTAAAATAAGAAAAATAAATTATTTCGCATCAAATATTGCTGGAGAAAATCTTGAAAATGATAAAATTATAAAAAATAAAAGATAAAAATTTGAGAAAAATAACATATTTACTAAATTTTACACACATACCCATGTATATCAAATAAGGTAAAAATCATTATACATATATGTGTAGTGTGGTAAAAATAGCATATATATTGAATTTTACACACATACACATGTATCATATATCAAATAATATAAATCTCATTACTTATTAAGAAAATTGTGCTTTGAAGGAAAAGAAAAGAAAATTTTTCAAACTTAAAAAATAATTAAATTTATTTCCCTTAGGCCTTCAACCCTTGAAGGTCATAAACTTAAAGTTAACCCATCATTTCTCTAAGGCCTTTAACCCGTAAAGGTCATAAACAACTAAATCAAACAATTTAATTCCATACACATTATAGAGAGCAATTTAGTTGAAACTTTAATTTGGAATTCAGTCTCATTTCTGCAAGAAATAAGTCCAATTCATATACAACTTTATATCTGAATAATAAATATCCCATTTGTAACACTCCCCTTTTCCACAGGCTAGTATTTCGAAAACCCTTTTCGAATTATTTAATTAGACATTGATAGCTATTGCCTTGAAAGGCCCCTAACCCTTAACCCTAATTAAGCATCAATATCTACCCCCTTTAACTACTTCTGGAAATTGTGGGATTGGAAATCAGACACATTATCAGCTCTGATTATAACAATCAAAAGCGATATTTATTTGAAAACCCTATACTCAATTACACAATAGTAATTACTTCAGCTGCTTATATTTACAATACAGTTTCAAAACAGATCATAGAGTTCAGTGCTATCACTCACACTCTCTACACGAGTATATATTGAATCCAATATAATCTTAGTGTTTAATTACCAATTATCACCTTACCACTCAAAAAAGAAAAAAAGGGAAGAAAAAATGACTTCCACGTCACGCGACTATGGTTCTAACGCCAGGGAACACTTTCAATTTGACTCGAACCATTTGCTTACATTTTGTGAGCAATTCGAGGAAACTCCTGTTGAAGAGCACACGGAATCTCTTCTTGAAGTTAAATTAAGAGATTTAGAATTTCGATGGGATAGGTTGGAAGGATCTTACGAGGCCGTTATGATATCAAGGGACGCATCTCTAACAGAAGAACTAAGGCAGGAGTTCAAAGGCAGACATGAGGTCTGTTCTCAGGCATTTTATCATTGCCAAGCTCAAATCATAGATTTGTTGAAGATGCAAAGGGGGAACAACCCAATTAACCCTCAGTTCCATTCAACCTCTCGTTACCCATATCAATCACAGCATCCAACATATAATATAAATCCCATTGAAACTGTAAATTGCATTAAGTTACCGCCATGTGATACGGAAGTTTTTAAAGGCAGTTATGAACAGTGGCCCTCATTTCGTGACATGTTCACGGCTGTTTATATTAATCACACGAGACTTACGCCCGTGGTGAAACTTTACCATCTCCGAAATAAAACGAGGGGTGAAGCAGGTGCGATAGTAAAGAGATATCCCTTATCTCATGAGAATTTTGAACTCGCATGGAATGCGTTAAAAACCCGCTACGAGAACAAGCGCGTTCTCGTAGATAATCAAATTAAATTATTATTTGACATTCCACCGGCAATCAAAGAAGATAGCGAATCAATACGCAGAATACAGTCTGCCGTGAATGACTCACTGGCAACCCTTAGGACTCTTGGAGTAGAAGTTGAAAGTTGGGACCCCATCCTGATTCGCTTAATATCCACAAAATTGCCAGAAGTTACCCTAGCCCTATGGGAACAATCGCTAACCTCCCCTCGAGAACTTCCAAAATGGTCACAAATGTCCCAATTTCTTGTGGACCGATATGAAGCCGTTGAACGCCTCACGAGCATAAAAAATTACAAAGACGGTTTCACCCTTAACCCAAACCCTCGTACAAAAATTCAGACATATGTCTCACAAGAGGATCTGACTCTAACTTGTAAATTGTGTAATGCGAAACACAATTTGAGAACGTGTCCAAAGTTTAAAGCTTTCACTGTGCAACAGAGATTAGATTTTGTTTTTCAAAATAAATTCTGCAATAATTGCTTGGCAGTATCGCATCTGAGAGCAGACTGCAAGAGTAAACACACTTGCATTTATTGCAAGAAAACCCATCACAGTCTATTGCACATGCCCAAGAAGGCCCAAACCACGTCACAAAACGAAAGCCAACACGCTGGTCAAAATTCACCTCTAAAATTCGGAAATTCGAATCGAAGTAATACGTCACAGGAGGTTACCCAAAATCGAATTTCAAACAGGGGTCAACCAGTTGAATTAAACCCAAGCTCAGAATTACCCACACCATCTAAGATTCACGCAAACTGCTCAGCAGGGTGCGAAAACATATTGTTACGCACTGCCCTAGTGCAAATAGAGTGCCGCAGTGAACTATTCACTCTCAGAGCCCTCATTGATCCCGGCTCACAGCGCACCTTTGTAACAGAAAGGGTAAGAAACCGTCTTCAGCTACCATATACAAAATCTTACTTTGAGGTAGTTGGTATCGGCGGTAAAAAACAGTTGGCTGATAAAGAATGCGAATTGGTATTATACGCAAAGAGATTTGACTCTCGAATACCAATTAAAGCTATAGTTTTGCCAAAGGTCACAAAACGGCTTCCGACACAGTCTTTTGAAGTCCCCCGATCAAAAGAACTAGAAGAATTAGATCTAGCGGATCCATCATTTAATAGGTCCGCTCAAATTGACCTAATTTTAGGCAATGATTACGAGCGTTTTATAAACATTGACGGAATTCGGAAGAATATTTGTGGGCACACATCGGCTTACAAAACCGTATTCGGCTGGGTTCTGAGTGGTCCTATTGATACTCAGACCATGCATTCCTTTACCACCTCCGTCGCTGTACCCGACACACCCGAGCTCAACATCATTCTTAGGAAGTTTTGGGAGGACGAGAGTATTCCGTTGACTCGCCCAAACTCAGAGGAGAATGATTACTGCGAAAAATTCTATAGTCGAACTACCGTCCGACTTGAGAATGGCAGGTATATGGTCAGATTGCCTTTTAAATCTGAGTTTCCCGAGAAAAAATATTTAGGGTCATCTCGATATGTGGCTTTAGCTCAATATTCCCAAATGCAAAAAACTTTGTCCAAAAAACCAGAACTTCAAGCCCAATACGGGGCAGTTTTACAAGAATATTTGATCCTAGATCAAATGGAAGAAACAACGTCACAGGAAATATTCAGTCAAGGTAAATATGGCTCTTTTTATTTACCTCACCATGCGGTAGTTCGCCCAGAACATAAGACCACGAAGGTACGTGTTGTATTTAATGCCTCGAGAAAATCGAAGTCAGGATTTTCTCTCAATGATATTCTGTACACTGGCCCAACACTTCAAAACGACTTAGTCTCTATAATACTGAATTGGAGAAGATACAAATTCGTGTTCAGTGGGGACATACAGAAGATGTATCGGCAGATTTTAGTGCATCCAGATGATCGACCCTACCAAAGAATTCTCTTTCAAAATCAGTCCAATGACCCAATAAGAGACTATCAATTGAAAACTGTCACATTTGGTGTAAATTGTGCCCCCTTTTTGGCAATCCGCACGTTAATTCAACTTGCGTCAGATTCGGAACACAAATATCCCACAGCGGCGGCGATTCTTCGTACGGAGACGTACGTTGATGACATTTTGTCTGGTGGCCATTCGCTACAAGAAGCCTTAAAGGCGAGAAAGCAACTCATCAGTGTGTTACAGTCTGCTGGACTTCCTCTTAAGAAAATCACTGCGAATGATTCCCAATTACTGTCTGATTTACCCGAAGAGGATTTGTATGATTCTGACTTCCTCAGATTTCACGACTCTAGCTCCACCAAGACCCTTGGCATTAAGTGGAACGCTCTCACAGACGCTTTTACTTATAGCTTTACCCCGATAAATCGATCCGAACAAATAACCAAGCGTCAAATCTTGTCATCGGTGGCGAAACTCTTTGACCCCGCCGGTTGGTTGACTCCCATTGTTATCAGGGCGAAAATGCTGATGCAGAGGCTTTGGCTAGAAGGATTAGAATGGGACGATAACATATCGGCAGAATCATTAGAACGATGGAATGATTTAGTGGTGGATCTCACACAGATAGAATCCATCAACATCCCAAGATGGCTTCAGTACACTCCTGCGGACACGGTGCAGATTCATGGATTCTGTGACGCGTCAGAATCCGCATACTGTGCCACAGTATACATTAGGTGTCAAACTGCGTCTCATAATGTTTACACGAATTTATTTGTGGCAAAGTCTAGAGTAGCCCCCATTCAGACTGTTTGTCTCCCACGTTTAGAGCTAAATGGCGCGGTATTATTGGCAGACCTTATAAAGTATGTGCGGACAAAGTTTAAGTTCAACGAAACCGAAGTTCATCTTTGGACAGATTCTACGATAGTACTCGGCTGGCTCTCTAAACCCCCATCTTCATGGGAAACATATGTGGCGAATAGAATAGCTCACATCAACCGAGCAGTGCCAAGCATAGGGTGGAGACATATTTCAACGCATGACAACCCAGCGGATTTTGGCACTCGCGGTTGCAAGTCAACAGAACTCTCACACCATTCTCAGTGGTGGCATGGCCCTTCATGGTTACACAAACCCCCAAGCGAGTGGCCTAATCGAAACCCCTTGGCATCAGTCCCGAATACAAATGAAATACATAATTTGTTTACAGAAGCAAATAGGCAGGATGATATCCTCGACAATTTCTCATCATATAGCAGGGCTCTACGAGTTTTAAGCTACGTATTCAGATTTTTCAATGGAACCATTAGGAAAATTAGACCACAAAATCGATGCATCACTGGCACCGACCTGACACATGAGGAGGTAAAATTAGTCAAGAGAAGACTAATTCTTTTAGCCCAGAAAATGTTCTATCCTGAAGAGTACCACAATTTAATCAACTCGAAACCCATATCTGACAAGAGTTCATTGATAACTCTGAACCCATTTGTGGACGATCACAGAATTTTGAGAGTGAATGGCAGACTCTCCCAGTCCTCATTACCCTATAACGAACGCTATCCGGTAATACTACCTGGAAAGTCCCGTCTCTGTAGTCTATATCTCACTTACCTACATCAACTACTTCATCACGGCCAGAGCAGTCAGATGTGTCGTATAGTTCAGACCGAATTCTTTATTAGTAGGCTCAAACCGCTGGTAAAAAAGATTATATATAAATGCAAAACCTGCATTATTCACAGAAAACAGCCATGCTCCCAGATCATGGCACCACTCCCCCCGGAAAGATGCAATTTCTCCCTTCCATTTCAGACAACAGGTATAGATTTCGCGGGGCCATTTGAACTCCGAACATCAGCGTTAAGAAAATCTCCTCTAGTTAAGGGCTACGTGAGCGTATTTGTCTGCTTTAGCACAAGGGCTATCCACTTAGAACCATGTTCCGAACTATCCTCAGCGGCTTTCCAAGCTGCATTTTCCCGCTTCGTTGGTAGGCGGGGTCTCCCCTGCAGGGTAGTAACCGATAACGGAAAAAATTTCCTGGGCACCAGTAGGATACTCGAGCGGGAATTTCGTGTGTTCGTCAAGAAAGCAGCTCAGGACATAGCGCAGAAATATATTACCCATGGATTCGAGTGGAAATTCATACCACCGCATGCCCCGCACATGGGCGGCTTATGGGAGGCTGCAGTGAAAAGCTTCAAATTTCATTTCAAACGCATAGCCGGCTCACAGAAATTCACCTTCGAGGAGTTCGCCACCGTTTTAGCACGTATTGAGGGTGTCCTCAACTCACGCCCAATATCCGCCTTATCGGAAGACCCTACCGATTTAACCGCTTTGACTCCCGGCCACTTTTTGAAAGGCTGCCCTCTGATGGCTTTTCCGGAAGATAACTTTCGAGACATTTCTCTTGTAAACAGATGGGAGAAATTGAAAGCACTTCACCATCAATTCGCTGCACGGTGGAAAGAAGACTATCTCAAATCTCTTCACAAGAGATATAAATGGAAAAACTCAATTCCAAACTTACAAGCCGGTGACTTAGTAATTGTCATGGATGATCTTATGCCTCCACACGAATGGCGATTAGGAAGGATTGAGAAAACCTTCATGGGGCCGGATGATAATGTTCGCACAGCCGAAGTCCGCATATCTTCCGGAACCATTATTCGGCCTATAGTAAAACTGTGTTATTTGCCCTTGCTAGACAACCAAAATTTTTCTCAGGGAAATTAAATATTATTATACTTCAACCCCCTCACGATTAATGTCCCTAACCTGATAGAAAATATTTAATTTGAACTCATCAATCATTTAACCGCAAATTCCATATTATTTACATGAATAATAAATTCTTTTATTTTAACAGCCAAACCACCACAATAATGCCTTCCTGCTTATCTACACAGAAAAAATCCAAACATCTTCATTCTCGGCCTCATCATAGAGAAGCAGATAAGTATAAATGTATTCTATGTGAGAAGTTTCATCCGTTGCGTTTCTGCAAGAAATTCCTAAAAATGAGTCTAAAAAGGAAGGAAGCATTTATTCAGCGACATGCATTCTGCATAAATTGTTTGGCACAAAGTCATGACTTGCGTAGTTGCACATCCTTAGAAACATGTAGAAAGTGTGACACTTTCCACCATACTCTTCTACACCCACCTTATAATATTGAACGAAAATTTAAGAAATCTGGTCCCCGAAAACCATCCAAACCCAAACCTGCAACTTCAGAAAATAAGGCAAGCACTTCAAACAGTAGATTAACATCAAAACCGAAATACAAACAAGCAAGAAAACGGAATGCATCACAATCATCATCTTCAACTGCAGAACAAATTTCATCACATAATAAAGCACCTGATACACGCGTTATCCTTGAGGCAATCAAATCTTTGGCACAAGTTCTGTGTACCGATGGGAAAAATGCAACAGTTGCCTGATGGCAAGGCCGGCGCCATGTCCAAACTAGGTTTGGACAACCATAATTTATTAAGTAAAATTATTGAAAAAATTGAATTTAACGGAAAAAGTACAGGGTGATTATTCACAATAATGAATTGTATGTAAGAAAAAAAAGAAAATATAATTATGTATACTATATATATCTATCAACTATAACGGGGTAAGAATTATATATAATTTACATGTATATCCATCAGTTTTAAAATTTTATATAATCAGTATAATTTGTAGCCAGAAGCAAAATTGTTGTAATAAATAATTGTAAATAAAAACCCCACACTTTGTAAACAAAAATAATATTCAACCAAAACCCGAACCAATAAAAGTAGAAGAGAATATATATTGGAATTAAATCAAATAACTTTTAATAACTGAAGGAAGATTCATACAGGTTTGTTTCTCTTCACATTGGAGCCCAACCCAGTTATCCCCCATAACAAAGGTAAGAAATATCAACTAATTTATTTCTACTTCTACGAGTAGCAAACTTATTTCTTACGGCCAATTGTTTAATCCCTCATTCTCGATAATTATAATTATTCATTTATAATAATTATAATTACCCATCTCTTGGGAAGATTTATTTCTTAATCCCTAAGAGTTTAAAATAAGTACAATTGAAACCCACAATTGTATTGTGTTTGCTTAACTTTTTTGTTTTCTATATAAAAGTATATCTATATTTGTTTACAAATGAGTTTTCAAATTCACTTACTATGGTTGATAGTTTTAGTCTGTTTAAAAAAAAAGGAGTAGAAAGAAAAATCAATTTAAAAAAACCAATAAAAGACGAATTTGTAGTTTTAGTTTCTTCTCGGCAAATTTATTATTTTTAAAAAACCAGTTAGTTTTTTATATGCAAATGCTTAGATAAGTTTTTGAAAACTTTTCAAATATTTCTTGACTTAATCTTTACAAAAGTACCTGACCTGAGGTTGTCAATATGTGTGATGTGTGAATTTAAACAGCAATAGTTGCACAACTAAACAAACTCTATAATAAATTTTAAGTGGATTTCTAGAGTACATCTAACTGTGAGCAGTCTAATGATAAGAATTTAAAAAGTTAAAATGTAAATTTCTTTTCTTTTAAATTGTTCTTTGGAAAGCAAATATATATCGAATGAAATAAATATTTTTAGTGAAAGCAATTTTTCAATTTCTTTTAAATTTTAAAACTAACCATGTATATTAAAATTTACCATAAAATATTTATCTCCAGAATAAACACACAAGTATGGTATTTAATATTTGAAAAATAAGAACCATAATATTTTGTAGACCAATAGGAACAGAAATATTTGGCATACATACGATATTGTCAGTTTATGTCAACTGACCATATTTGACCTAAAATTAATTGGTTTTAAGTTTCTTTTAACTAACTTTCTATCAGAAATGTGAGAAGAATTTAAAATAATCAAAATTAAATCTTCCTGAATACCGAAATAAATTTTCTTCGAAGGTAAATGTGAATATATTTGCTGTACAACTTAATTCTTTAATAATTGAATTTAAAAAATCTAAACAAAAGGATGGTTCAATTTTTCGAGTAAGAAAAAAACGAAAAGAAAATTATTTCAATAAATAGGGGAGTTAAAGTAAAACTTGGGCTTTCCACAAAACATAAAAATTTTAAATTGAAATTCGTTTAGAAAATTTCATAGAAGTCACGAAGTCAGTTTTCATAGCGCGTGACCCCATATTAATCTGTAGGTGTACTAGAGTATCCTTCCACTAGGAAAACTTTGTATCTATTTGAATTGGTATGTCGTATGATATAAAATCTGTTTATATAGTATTTTGAAATATTTATCCAATAACAAAAGTTAACATGGATGGCTGAAGTTAAAAGTGAAAATGAAAAAATCTGTATAATTTCTTATTTTTATCTTAAAATAGACCTTGAAACTGAAAAATAAGAATTGTTTTTAATAAATTACTTTCTTACTTAAATTTCTTCAAAGACCGTTCTAGTATAAATATTTCATTTAAAAGAAAAATAATGTAGACTTTTGCCTTTAATATATTTTTTATAATATAATCAAATACTTCTAAAAATAGAAATAAACGTGTTATCTGAATTAAATAAAAAAAAATTCCAGAATTTTTATATTTTCCGGGATTCTGAGATGTTTTCTCCAATACATTTCAACTACTCAAATCAATTTCCACCACTGGAGTTGGTGGAAAAAAACTCTACACTTTATATTGTTCTGTTTTAATTTAATTAGAAACTGTACAATTTTAGGAACACCAGCACGTCGAAGTGGGTCTTGGTAGGCAGTTTAGTAACAGAGACCTCTCTTGTGCGACCAAATTAATACTCTACAATTCGCTTATTCTTCCGATGCTTCTCTATGGTGCGAAAGCACGGACGCTGTTTTGTGCAGATGTAGCGATTTTGGAAGTATTCGAGAGAAAAGTTCGTCCTTAGATGTCTGGTCCTCTAAGACATGGCGATGAGTTTCGCATTAGAACCAACCATGTATGAGTTCCTTAACGATGCAGGTGTTGTTTAGAGTATTATGGAAGAATCTGGTCCAGCAAGAAAGTTTTGGAAGCAAAGATCACTGGACCTCAGCTTAGAGGATGATGGAAAAACCAGGTTGATGAAGCTCTCATCGATTGGTGTGACCAAATAGGGAAGGGGCGCGATAAGCAGTACTGAAACAGGCCGAAACCCGTTAACGGGTTGTTATGGCCAGCTAAGTAAGTAAGTAAGAATGTCGAAGGGAGTTTTGGACATGCAAACCAATGATCAGTATAAAATTTGAATCCAAATAGTCTACCTATGGAGAGTAGTGTATCAGAGTGTATCAAAGACAGCAGAATATATGTAGTGAGTATATTAATTTGATCAAATAGAGAATGTGCCTAAAGAGATATATTTATTATTAGCCTGCTGGTATTAATTAAAAGTCAGTAAATCTATTGAGAAAACACTTAACTCAAAGGGATAATACAGTTGTCGTATTTTCCATAGGTAATTCTTTTAAGTCTAAATGATTTGATTGGCGCTGAAAATAAAAAAAAAAATTTGCATATTTTTCACTGTTATCATCAGCCCAACTTTTTTCTTAAAATATGCACTAAAAAAAATTATTTTTGACCAAAAACGATAATTAACATTTCAGATACACATCCTTAATTCATATAAGTTTTGAAAGTTGTTTAGTCCCTTTTTAAATAAATGTGAGTATGTGTAGCTCTTTAAATTTTAACTTCACTTAAGCACTTAGTTTACAACCAACGTCTGGTTAAATCAAAGCAGGAAGACGATTTTAGGCGATCTACTTTTACTTTTACCACTCCCCCTATTATAAAGGTAATATGTATTATTCTCTAATTTATTTTTAAGAATAAATTAAATGTATTCATATAAAAATTTGTTATTAAATATTGAAAGAAAGGCTTCCAATTTTTTTCTTAATATTGTTATTCACTATTAACGCACATATGTACCTTATCTACACCATATACATATATATTTTCATCTCATTCTCAAAATCATTAAGCTTATTTTGGTGTTCTATGTACCCCAAAACACTAAGTTTTTTTCTTAGTTAAGAAGCTTTAAAGAAAGAAAAACACCAAAATAAAATTTAAAGTTTTTATTTTGCATGCACTTAATTCTTTTTTTTTTTAACTAATAGGAACACATTACAACAGTTTGGTTTTATTTCTACACTGCGATAGAGTAGAAATAATATATCATCTGTTTAATACTTTTTTAACACTATCCAAATATTTAATGCAATTTAAGTAGATTTCTAATGTAGAATTCGTGTCAAAATATAGAGAAACAGTTTTTATTATTATAAATTACTTTGCACTTAATGGAGATAGAAATTCACGGAGTCATCCAGAGCTCTTGCTCAATATGTACAACGCCTGTCTAAAGGCCGGGGTGTTTCCCTCCCGCTGGAAGATGGCTAAACTTGTGCTTATTGACAAGGGCAAGGGACCAGTCGGCGCTCCTGGGTCATACAGACCGCTATGCCTGCTTGATAACGCGGGGAAACTCCTGGAGAAGCTTCTTCGCCCACGTCTGCAGGCTGCAGTAGTAGCGGCAGGCGACCTCTCCGAAAGACAGTACGGCTTTCGAAGGGGCAGGTCGACTGTGGCGGCTATCCAGGAGGTAGTTAATGCAGGTAGGAGCACGGAACGTGGAAACCACTTTTCACGTCCCGTATGTTTGCTGGTCACACTGGATGTGAAAAACGCCTTTAACTCTGTCCGCTGGCAGGACGCGTTATACGCGATGGAGAGAAATTTCAGGCTCCCAGGGTACCTCCTGCGTATCATGGGAGATTACCTGAAAGATCGATCCATACTCTATGACACGGAGGATGGCCGAGAGACGAAAGTCTTATCGGCAGGGGCGGCCCAGGGATCCATACTGGGACCCGACATATGGAACTATACATATGACGGGATTCTACGTATGGAGATGCCCGAAGGGACATTCCTGGTTGGTTACGCGGATGACATCGCGGCAGTTATTATTGCCAAAGATGTTGATGCGGCCCAACTGCGACTCAACCAGGTTATGCGTCGAGTTACTCTCTGGCTGAGTGACCACGGGTTGGAGTTGGCACTGACTAAGACCGAGATAGTGCTTCTTACTAAGAAGCGCATCCCGCTCATTAGAAGCATGCAGGTAGGAGAGGTTACAGTCCAGACGAAGAACGCCGTTCGCTACCTGGGGGTTAGTTTGGACAACAGACTAACCTTTTGGAGCGAAATATCCAGCAGAGCAGACAAAGCGGCATTAGTAGTGACGTTGTTGAGCAGGGTAATGGCCAACATTGGGGGCCCTCTTCCCTGTAAAAGACGTTTGCTGCTGAGCACCGCCGAGTCTGTGATGTTGTATGGAGCTGAAGTCTGGGCTGATGCGCTCAGGGTCGAAAAGTACCGAAAGCGCATGGCGGCAGTGCAACGGAGAGCAGCGCTCCGCATAGCGTGCTCCTACCGCACGGTATCGGAGCCGGCTGTCTTGGTGGTCGCCGGGGTCATACCCATCGACCTCCTCGCCAGGGAGCGACAATTCGTCCACCAACACAAGGACGAAATTGGTAGAGAAGGCGCACAATCTGTGGCAAGGTCTCAGTCCCTCCGTGACTGGCAGTTACGGTGGGATACTGAGACACGCGGAAGGTGGACTTACGCCCTTGTCCCTCAAGTGGACGCTTGGCTAAATCGTCAGCACGGTGAGGTAGATTACTACCTCACGCAGTTGCTGACGGGCCATGGGCACTTTCGGTCTTTTCTGTTTAAAATAGGAAAGGCCGTAAGTCCCACATGCGTCTACTGTGGAGCACAATCCGACTCCGCTTTCCACACTTTCTTTGAGTGTGAGAAGTGGATGTTGGAGAGGCGTGCACTGGAGAGGGATCTTGGCATCTTGACTCCCAATACCATCATGGGAGTCATGTTAGGAAACCTTGCTGCATGGAGTAGGATCGCCTTTTTTGCGAGGGGGATTCTTCGTCGGAAGGAGAGAGACCTGGCAAGGTCGACAGAGCCGTAAGGTCCAACTGGACCGGCATATAAGGCTCCATCCTGAAGTAATGTCATAAATTGACGGTCCCAGGATGGAGCCGGGTGATATAGAGAGGGGTTTTAGCCGGTAGGCACGCAATAACTGCGTGGAGTCCGGCACGACGGGTGGCAAAAACCACCTAAGTGCGTAAATGCATTTCCCCTCTCACCAAAAAAAAAAAAAAAAAAAAAAAAAATGGAGATAGAAATAAAAATATTGGGAAGAAAATATGGTATAAAACAACAATTCTTAAAATAAAAAGTCGTAGTAGGATTAAAGTAAAATTTAACAAAAAAAAAAAAAAAATAGAAGTAACTATAATGGTATTTAAAGTTCTATTTATCTTAAACCAATCTTTTTCACAAAAATGTAATTAAACTTATATGATTTTTAGTTTAAGATATATATTTGATTGACAGTTTAAATTTTTAGTTGAGGATTGTGTGCTATTACAAGTGTCTAGATGGCTGTGATCTGGACAAAAACAAAACACCACACATCTATAACTCAAATTGCACTCTGTGATGTGATATTCTTGTTTAAGAGTGCATTTAATTTTTATCACAAATCACAAAGAGTTTTTAATTCTGCTTATATGTCAGAGACAACAGAGTACATATTGTTTGTAAGTTACGTTTTTGTTTAGATGGATATTTTTCTGGAGCCTCTTTACTTCACTGGTGGATATTTCTATAGTTTTAAACCTATCAGCGATTATTAGAATGAAGTTACACTTTCAAAAACCTTAACCCTGGACGCACTTTCTTCGTCGAATCGACGAACACAGTTCATTAATTTTGATCTTACTCCTTAATTACTCACTAAAATTTGCTTATATTTTATATAGCTTTAGTTGTCATTAACCTGATAAAGAGTGCTCAAGTGCAGGCCGATTAGTTGTGTGTAAGGTTGATTTTTTCATGGTTGTGTTCGTCGGAACGAATTTTTGCAGTTCATGTAATATGAATTTATAAATATTTTTTTGCATGTTTAATTTGTCTTCAATAAACAGTTATATATCGCCACATGATGTTTGGGAAAGAAAAAACTTCTAAATCGTGTAAATTTTATGAAAAACCTACATGTACTCTGATAAAAAATACGGTAAATAGAATACTACAAGTTTCTATTTTAAGACATCCACAGGTCAAAATATTTGTACATCATTAAGAAATATGGATAGACGTGAAGAAGAAATTTTTGTAAATATAAAAACTTGCCCCAAAAGATAGATTTGTCCATATAAAAAAGGCGGAATGACCAAATCTATGTATGCAAGACTCCAAAAACACTTCTGTGGAGAACTCAAAATGATCTCCGTCCCTTTCGCACTTAATAACTTACAATGTAAAAAAAAATTAATTTTTATTTAATTTTAATGCGTTAATTTTGTGACTTAATTAATTTTTTTTAAATACTTTGTTACATGCGTTACTTACTATTATAATTTTCTCCACGGTTTTTTTTTTCAAAACCGAAATTTTATAATTTTATGTTTTAGTTTTAAGTTGTAAAATTTTATACAAAACACTATTTTAAACAAATAAAAACTAAATTCTCTTGCTAAATAAACAAACTTTACCCTGATTTTTACGTACAATCGTTCCTATATCTGCTTTTCTAAAGATAAATTATTTGGACTTTCAGGGTTTCAAATGGCCCATGCTTTAGCAGGCAAATTATGTTTAACCTGTTGACGTACATATATTTTGTTGCAGTAAGATGATTTTTAAATTATTTATTTAGAGAAAGTTTAAATTTTTTTATGTATAGGTTTCCTTTTAAAAAAAGCTTGTAGAAAAAATATATAGCTTTAAAAACTTCCTATATACCGAAAAAGTTTAATTAAGACATTATTGCAATAAAAAATAATTTGCAGTAAAAAGAAAAACTAAATACGTAAAGATAAAGTCTTAAAAGTCTCATAAATTTTAATTATATTAAGAAAAGTAATAAGAAGCAACGCTATTTATTTCACAAATCCGAAAAAACTTCTAAAGGCTTATTTTTCTTACTTTGTTTAGTTGTCTTGACAAAACCTCATTATTGTAATTAAGGCAAGTACAATATTTTAATGATTACAAACTTCAAAGAAATTATGATGAAGTAATACGAACATCTGAACCTGTATATAAAGGAAATTATACAAAAATAGTATTTTATTTTATTTGGTATTATTAATTAAAATAAAATAACTAAATAAAAAAACATAAATGATAAATAACTATTGGAAAGTAGCAGAAAACAGCTGAAAACCTACTTAGGGAAGGCAGTCACCGCAATCAACCTGCAACAATTGCTGTTCATCATTCAAGGGTGAAGGTATAACACTGGCCTTTGAATAATCAATTCACAGTAATTTGTATCATTCTTAGACACATAATAATATAAGAAAACAAAATTATATGTTCTGTTGTTATAATGTCCTTTCTACAAAAATTCCAATATAATGCACAGCATTTAGTAGGGGTTTAGCCCTGAGTATTAGTCTCAATTAAAAACCAAACAAAAATGAAGCTTAAAAGAACTTTAGCACATCAATTGTTAATCAAAAGATGGCCTAATACAATATATGTATAAAGAATAAATATTTTATATAATTTGAAAACTCAATTTGATTGACAGGAGCCTACTCAAAAGCGGTAATTAACTTTAAGTCCATGTAAAATTTTGTAAAGTAGTAAATTAGCCTAAATTTTAACATACAAGTTAATTGAAAACTGTTTCTAAAACTTACAAATCTTTTACTTTTATTTTTAATAAAATGATTTGAAGCAGAAAATGTCATTCTACATAAGAAGAGTTCATTTTTTGTTTCGTAAAACAACTTTTTTATTTTATTTTTTTTTATAATTTTAAGCACGTTTGCGTCTTGACTAAATTGAAAATTTAAGCTACCGAAAGTAAACATATACGGAATTTATTATCATCAAAGTCTGGCTGTGTGACATCAATGCGTGCCCATGATCCGAAAAATTCTTATGCATACACGTAACGCTTAAGTAAATATTTGCAAAACACTTAGCAGTAGATAAAAAAAGGAGAAAAAATATAAATAAAAAAGATACAAAATACAGAAGCAGATAAACAGATTTCTGTTCTTTTTTAAATGGTTTTATGAAACGAAAAAATCACTATGGTGTAGAGCAAAAATTTTTTCTTTGATTAGTGGAATATTATTTTTAATACTATAGAGTTTAAAATTTCTATATTTTGTAGATACATACATAACTGGAAATTACAACTCTGTTTTAAAGTTACGGCTTAGCTTCTCACATCACGAAAGTTGTATGCGTTAATTTTTATCCATGAGTACCGGGAAATACAGTTTTAAGTCGATGTTCATGGCAATTAGTTACACTCAGAACTTTTGCCAGAAGTCTGCTGAGATATAGTCGCCAAAAGTGTTATATAAACAAAATAATTGCTGAATTCACAAAACCCTTGTATTCATTGTATTCGTTGTTTGATTGTACGGCACTACAATAGTTGTACGCTTGTTGTTGGTAATTTGCATATAAACATTTGATACAACTCATACAGTTTTTTTTCATATGTTTTAAAAAAGTTGTGTTGGTTTCTGTGTTATTGTGAATGAAAAATATTGACAAAAATATAAACACAAAAAAAATTCTTCTTATTGTCAACAGCAAATTAAATAAAATAAAATAAAATAAAAAATATAAAAATGGAAGAAAAATGTATTTTGTTTGTAAAAATCAACTTTTCAATGCAGTTTTTCCTTTTCTCAATTGGTTTTTGACATTTAATACACAAAATACTTTCATATACATACAATATATGTTCACAAGCCAACATTGTATGCAATACATGAAACAACGATACAAAACTGTGTGAATTCGGTAAATGTTTCTCAGTTTTGTATGATGAGTTTTATAAATTTGTTATATTGTATGTATGATATTATATCACGCTGTTATATTCAACAAAAGAGTTGAATGTTTCATAACCCAGTTTTAAAACAAAATATCAATCTTTTAGGATAGGATAGGAGGAAGTGGCAGCCTTGTAATGACAAGGCACACTTGAGCAAGCATGGCGGCCCGTTGTGATACCACATGATGTGGGGAGCCCTGATAGGCAGGTGCTCCACACAGAAGCCAGAGAGCCTAATAAATTTGGCAATCCAATGTCCAGGATCGATAGGTCAGTCAAGCCATCGAGAAAAGGGGATCCTAATGTAAGAAATCTACGTCGAGCCAGAGATGTACACTGGCAAATATAGTGAATCACAGTCTCCTCTTCCTCAGCCGACCCACAGTCACGACAAAAGTCATTCGCGGGAATCTTTTGTTGATAATTGATTGGTGGAGAATGGTCATATTAGAAAAAAAAATTAAAAACGTTAAAATTGGTTGGTTAGTTGATTTTCCTTTTGGTCTGTTATCCAATAAGCACTATCGCGCCGTTTCGCTACCAACTTGTTAGAAGAAACATTGATACATCATGTAACTATATCCAGCCCGTGAGGTTTAAAAACTCAAAAATCGATCAATGTTCACACTAGCCAGCTCTTCATTATCATCAAAGAGCGTTTTACCCAAGGCTGATACTTTCTCCTTATGTGGGACAGATTATTCACAAAGGAAATAGAATACTGTCTTCTTATTGTCCGATAGCATATAGCTGTGGCAGTATGAATTAATTGGAATGCCCATCTTAGCAGCTCAAAAACCAGTTAACATCGCCGTGATCCTACTGACAATCTTCCGCTTAAATAATAATGATTCAAGTCGTACCGTGGCCAAACTGGTATGCTGATTCAGCCTTTGTCGATCGTTGTAGCATTAACATCGGGGAATAGCATGTTATATTTCAATATGCGTGCAATCAAACAAATCACTAAGATATTCAAAGCTGTGTATATATGCGTACACATTTTATGGCATCGAAATAAGAATATGTGCGCTTATTCATACGTATTTTGTTCTGGTGTGAATTGGCTCATTTACATACATTAATATAAATCGCATTAATGCATCACCGCACGTATGAGTAATATTTACTTGGTTTAATTTTTATCTGAACATAACCTGTAGCATATTTTTGTGAGTTATGAAGCAATTTATCCACTACAATGCGTATAATTAATACCCACTTTAATAAAAAATAAATAATATTTAAAAGAATTAAAAAAAAAAAATAATATATGTAGTGTTATTAAAATAAATTTTAATAACATAACAATAAATATTTGTATTTTTATTTAGTATTATTAATAAAATTTTTTTTTTTTTTTTTTTTATTTTAAGACCAATACTCAGGAGTAAACCCCTACTAAATGCAGTGCATTGTATTGGAATGTTGAATACATAGATACATAGAAATACATAGATATACATAGATGTTAAGCGCCTTATGTCAATGGGACAAATTGCTGTCAATTTGATCACGAAATGGCCAGTGTTATACCTTCACCTTTACATGATCAACAGCAATTGCCCCATGTGGATGTTGAATGTGAGTGGTGAGCATCTTTTTTAGGTAGGATAGTTGTTATCTTCCCAGAAGATGGCGCTGTACTCCTGATCATTCGTTTTCTTGATGGAATAGGCTGGAAATGCCAGGGAGCGGTTTCGTGAAGATGGATTTCTTGGAGGTGGGGGGGGGGAACCTCTTATTTTTTTGTTAATTATAATTTTGGAAAAACCGCAAATTAATTATTAATAAAATAATTTTTTTATTTGTGAAACTCACTTTTGAACTAAATTTGTAATATAATAAGTGACATTTTCTTTTCCCCTAACCAAATAAACTTTCATAAATATGCGTATATTTTCCAAATAAGATGTGCGTCACTATAAACTGTAACACATCAAAAGTGAAATAAAAACTGACTGGAGTAAGCTAGAGTTAAAAATAAAACAGTTTTATTTTGCATTTTTATTACAGATTTATATTCTGTATTATTTTATTTAAAAATTAATTTAATTTTATAAAATTTTTTATTTTATTCATTATGCCATCCATAAGCAATGTTATAGTGTTTTCGGTGATTTTTTGGTACCAGCTGTCCATTTATATCGAAAACTAGTAATGGTTTTGGGAACAGATGTACTCTTCTTTAGTTCTCTTTTGACCAGAGCCCAATATCTTTCAATAGGCCGCAGCTCTGGGCAGTTAGGTGGGTTAGCCTCTTTTGGAACAAAAATAACATTATTTTTATTATACCAGTCTATTGCGCTTTTACTGTAGTGACATGTTGCCAAATCTGGCCAGAAGAATGTTGATATGTTGTGCTGTCTTAGAAATGGGAGCAACCTCTTTTGAAGACACTCTTTGATATAAATATCTGAGTTTATTGATCCAAATGTAACGAACGATGCACTTCTGTTGGCTCAGCTACAAATAGCCTGCCAAACTAGGAACTTTTTGGGAAATTTTGATAGTTTTTAGTTCGGAACTCTTCAGAAACATTGCCTCTACTATCCGCTACATAAAACTCTTGGCCAGGAAGCTGCGCAAAGTCTGCAAAAACGTAAGTTTCATCACCCATTACACAACATTCGAACTTTTAAAAAAATTCTTTTTTGAGGAGTTTTGCTCTTTTTTTTGCTTCAATATTGTTCTTAGCATTTCTATCCGGAACTTTTTGGACTTTAAATGTTTTAAGGCCAGCTTTAGCTTTAACTCGGCGCACAAAACTTTCCGAACATTGCACGCGCCGGGCCACTTCGCGACCAGAAATGTTTGGAAGAGCCAGCAAAAGCTTCTCAACCTTTTTGGCTTTCGCGTCGTTCGTTACCAGTTTTGCTTTACCTGTTCCAGGCTTTCTTTCAATTTTTAGGTCTTTGTTCAACTTTTTGACCACCCTGGAAACACATTGCCTGGTCACGTGGACTTCCCTAGCAACTTTTGTATAACTCCAATATGGTTTTTTTGAATTATTTGAATAATTTTTGTATGCACTTGTCTTTGATTATCCATTATGAACTAACTAACAAGTCAAATTTGACAAACTGATACATTTTAAAATCTGACACATTTTTCAAAGATATTGTGATTAAGAAAAATAATTTTGATTAAATGTGAAAAAAGTTATTAAGAAAAATGGGTGTTACACTTTAAAGTGACGCACACCTTAGTTGGATTTTTTATTGTGTAAATATAAATTCAAAAAACAAAATCATTTTTAAAAACAAAAATCAAGTACAAAATACAAAAATTTAAGCACAAAGGATATTGACCAATATTATAAAAACAAATAAATTCGCACAGCATGCCATGCTTAATACTGTACCGTCATTTAGTTTTTGTTGTTTTACATTTTGATATAAGGGGTGTTTTTTATTGAGGTATAGAACTTTAAGTTGGCATCACTTTTTTAACTGGCGGCCATTTTGTCAGCTGTCAAGTGATTAATATTTAGTTTGGTTTGTCATTTCATCATGAACAGGTTGACAAAAGAACAACGCTTGCAAATCGTGCAAATTTATTTCGAAAATAATGGTTCAGTTCGCGAAGTTTACCGCAAGCTCCGTCCATTTTATGGTCGACATAATCGTCCATCAGAGCAATTAATTCGGTTAACCATGGATCGTTTTTGCACTACGTTTACTCTACGTGATAATACGCATCCGCAGAGACGTCGAACAGTGCGCACCGAAGAAACAATTGCTGCTGTAGAGCAAAGTGTTGAAGAGAACCCGAATGAATCGATTCGCCACCGTGCACAGCAATTGGAGCTTTGTCCATCAACTTTATGGAAGATTTTGCGCAAAGATCTTGGCTTGCGACCTTACAAGATCCAGCTTGTGCAAGAATTAAAGCCGCGAGACCATGCAATGCGTCGTGATTTTGGTGTATGGGCCAAAAATGAGATTGATCTCGATGCTGATTTTCATTGCAAAATTTTGTTCAGTGATGAGGCTCATTTTTGGTTGAATGGCTACGTTAACAAGCAAAATTGCCGCATTTGGAGTGAAGAGAATCCACATGAGACCCTTGAGACGCCATTACATCCACAAAAACTGACTGTTTGGTGTGCTCTATGGGCTGGTGGAGTCATTGGGCCATTCTTCTTCCGAAATAATGCTGGAGAGTCAGTTACCGTTAATGGAGACCGGTATAGAGCCATGATAACCGACTATTTTGTTCCCGAATTGGATGGCATGAATGTGGTTCCAACAACATTCCCGAAATCATACCAAAACATTAATGGCATAAAATTATCCTTCCAATAAAGCCAAATTGATGGACATTAAAACGATTTTCTTATATTTTATTTCAATTCGAAGTTCTATACCTCTAAAAAAAACACCCTGTACAATATTTAAATAATAAAAAAAGGAAATAATCGTACGTGATTACAGCATTTTTATAATGTTTTCTTTTTATTTCTCACTTTTATGCTTCTAAAACAGCAGGATAACAGAAAGCTATTAAAGAAGATTCTTCATATGAGTCGTTTTTAAAGCCAACCATCTAAAGAATAGTGGAATAAAGGGGAGTCATTTTTGTTCACGGACTTAAATTCGAAATTCTCATTTAGTGAATATGTTTTTTTTTTGTCTTTTCTACAATATATTAAAACATACATATATTCTTTACAAATTATCAACTGTGAGTTTCCCATCAATAGCAATCCGTATTTAAAAATATTCAAAATACTGAAGAACCCATAGTAAGCAGGACTTGGAACAAAATTAAATGGTTTTAATGCTCTGTTAACCGAAATCGAATGAAATTTTAATCGAGGGTCTTTAATTTTTATTTAAATCTTAATTATTTACCTGTTTTCCTCTTTTTTGCAAATAATAAAATTTTATGTCAGAATTACTTAATGCTGTATGCTCCTTATCAGCGTTAGTTAAAAATTAAATAATTAATCTATAGATTCTATTTACTTGACCATTACCAACCAACTACTTTCTTGAATTTTTCAATGAACTATTTTATACACCTTGTTTTGTTTTTCTAATTTTAAGCATTAACTGAAAATCTTCATTACGATTATATTTGAGATTCCTTTAATTTGATTTTTCTATTAAAAACGCACTTTGACTTGGCAAACTATTTTGTTTTATATGTATACAAATCATAAGTAACGTAAATTATTATTTCGTTCATTGTTTAACATTGATTACCTCCCAACATGCCGCAATATTTTACATGCAATGGCAGCCATTATAAAATTGCAGTCTTGCAGTGTCATGGCTATCATGAACAGCAGGTATTTATATCTTCTTTCTAATGAACTCACGTTTAATTGTGTAGTTACCTTTACAAAACGGGGTGTTTGAAAGAAAGTTTTAAGAATTTAGTCGTTTGAAAGATTTTCGTGTGAATCTCAAATTTAACAAAAGAAAAGAAGGATATTGATATCCTCACTAGACTAATTTTTTAAGTTCATATATGGCTCAAATAATAATAAAACTTATATGTCGTACTCTTGCTCATTTTTGGCCAAATAAGTAAGAGCATTTTGTATTTTATAATATTATTTCATATATAGGTATAGTATTTAAAAAATTTAAGTTTTTTATTAATTGTCTTACATAAATCATCACAAGCCATGGATAATAAATGACGTATTAAAACAAAACTAATGAAATTACTAAAAATATTTACTCAAAAAACAAAAAAAACATATAGGCAAATACATTCAATATATTTCATATATGGGAAATTTCAAAAATTTTCAACATTTGTTGAAACTGAGTTCAGATGCTTATTATTTTTCCAGTTTTTCGAATTGATCAAAACGGTCAAAAGGGAATGGTAGACCACACTAGAAAACTGGGAAATTCAAAATTTCAGACCATCAATTCTTTATCTCTAAAAGTTATGGGCACTCAAATATCAAAAAACTCAAAAAAAGTTTTGAAATTTACAAGAGTTTTTTCATATTTCATCACTTTTCTACTTTTAGTTTCAAACTTCCGATGCTCACTGATATAAAATAAAGTCGCTAGACTTAGTAGATATTTACACTATAAAAGTTATGCCCATACTACTATTTGGGAAAGAGTTGTAGAGCGGTTCATTTTTGAAACCTAAATTTTCCGATTTTTCAATTTTCGCAGTTTTTTCTATAGCGTTTTTGTGCCGTTCAAGAAAATTGCATTTCGTTAACAGTATTTAAAAGATGGTATAATTTGCTAAAATTTGCGCCATATCACGTTGATGTCAGGCTGCTAGTTGCTGAGAACGATGACCTCTAACTTTTATAGAATTGGCGTAAATTTGGCAAAAATGACAGTTTTTCGCGCCTGACATTTGCAATCTGTTTATGTATTGCGTGATCTAAACTTCTTAGTAAATGGCACCTCAACGTCAAGAAGGTGTTAAAATATTTTGAAACGCAAAAATTTTATAAAGAAAATAAAACTTTTGCGAAATTTCATGATTTTGTTTCGCGTTTTTTTTAATTAATCCGTGGTTTAAAATCAATGTAAAGTATTGGAAATGAAGTGCGGCGGTGAACTAAAGATCATATATAAATACGGTTGAAGTCGGTCCATATTTAGAGGGTATAGTGGCATTTTTCTTCAAACACATTTTGCTTTGTGACATCTGCAGTTATGTATAGATTCCGCCGCGATTGACACCAAATGAAAGGTTTTTTTAAACTTGATAATAAAACCGAATAGGCATTAAAAAATTTTCATGATTTTCAATTTTACAGATCAAAAAAAAAATCCTAACCTCAAAAATAATTCTTATATAATTTTTTTATTTTTTAAATTTGCAAGTTAAAACATTGTTTTTCTGTAAATTAGTTATGCGTTATATAAACACATATTATAACAATCGGTGAAACATTCACATTTTTGCAAAAATTCGCGCTTTTTAATGTTAAGGAATTTTAATTATAATTGATATTTTTTATGTATTTTATCAGTGCATTGATGAATTTTGACTGCACTGATGAATATGAAATGAGTTTCATGCATCCATACAACATTTATTAAAATAAACCAATAAATTTAACTTTAAATTTTTTTAAAGAGATTTTAACTTAAAACCTCCATAACTTTCGCGTCGTTTGCAATAAATGATTAACGCGAACAGTTTTGGTATGCTAAAATATCACCCTTCACGTGACCCAAGCGTCATTCGTGTCATCAAAAAAAAAATTGGAAAAAAAAAAAATATCAAAATGTCGAAAATTTTTGAAATTGCCCATATGTATTTATATTCAAAATATTTTCAAGTATTCAAAGTAACCAGTGTGTTCAATTATTACCATAGAATTGCTCCCATTTCTTTATATAATTTGGGGTAAACGTCAATTCACAAACCTTAAAAGTTTTATGGTTTTATTCAAATACACATCAAATGAATAGAACGTTTACGTTGTTTTTCGAACACATTAAATATACATGAATTCTATAATAATTTCCTGATGTGTATCTTTACCATTGAGGACAATATAGTAAAACTTTATAGACATATAACAAAAAATATATTTTTAATTATTTCTTATATTTTCCTAAGTAGGAAGGTTGTAACTTATTTAATTATTAAAAAAGTTCCTATAATTTAATTTAAAAAAAATTAGTACGAAAAAAAGTAAGCGGTAGTTATATTTTTACAAATATTATTAATAATTTAAAAACTTAAACACAGGGTCTTACAACTACGAATTTCGGACATAGACATTCGATAACTGATACCATATCTGTAAAATTAATTGTCCAGTGTTCGATGAATGGAGTGGTAATCAATATACGGTAAAATTTTGGTCAATATCGATCTGTAATCTTTTTGGGGGGCGCAGTATAGTGTTTAGAGCACTCGCAAAGAAACTCACCACTCACATTCAACATTCACCGACACATGAGGCAATTGCTGTGGTGATCATTCAAGGCTGAAGGTATAATACTGGCCCTTGAGTTGTCGCATAGGTAGCAACTTGTCTCATCAACAAGAAGGTGCATAATATATGTATCTATGAAAAAAAATCTATCTACCTTTAAATTCAAATACAATGCACTGCTTGAGTAAGGGTTTACCCCTAAGTATTTGTTTAAAAAAAAATACCAGTCTGCATAAAATCCAAGCGCGTCCAATGAATCTCGAAAATTTCACTACTTGGTATACATTTTTGCTGGTGGCATCATCGGTGGAATTTTGAAAAAACGTCTTCTCTCGAAATAAGACAATTTTCCAATATTTTTATAGTAAATATAGAATTTCCTTGTCCTTCTTTTGCTCTAATCCCCGTATTTCTACGACCTTTGGAACGCAAGATATGCAGTTGACTAATCGACCTCTTTCAGACTTTCCCCCAATTTCAATTTGACAAAACGACTTCTTTCAGAGAATTAAGAATAATTTGAAAAATTGAATGTTTATAAAAAATTTTATTTAATTTTTATTACTATTTTTTAATTATTTGCATATTGTAGAGAAAAATAGAAGTATTTTTTTTTTTAATAAAACCGAAATATATTTTCCAGATCAACTTCTTTCATCCTTTTTTAATTTAATCAAAAAAATTTTGGCAGAACGACTTGTACGGTGGAAGCTAATTTTTTTTATTTAAAATCTATTTAACAAAAAGTCTTAAATTAATTTTTTGTCATTTTAAAGCAAACTATTGCTACTAGAAGGAAAATATTCGTTAAGTGTTTGTGCATAATATCCAAGTTCAAAATTTCTTTAATTATCTAAGCAATAACTTCTATTAGCCTTTTTAACTGTTTTTTTGCTCTACTGAAAAGTTGTTGATTTAGAGAGAAGACGTTTTGTCAAATGTCCACAGATTTCTGTGAAAACGAATTTGGTCTATTATTTTAACCTGATTTCGATATTATCTACCCCAACTACCTGTAGTTTTAATAGATTGCCGTTACATGCCATACAGCTCATGCTACATTAGATATTTTGCATAAGCGATTTGAGGTCCTGATCAACTGCCACGGAGGTGATATGAACTGGTCGTCAATATTGTAATATTTGACCCCAAAAGAAATCTTCTTGTTGGGTTTTTATAAGTTGGAGGTGTATGCCAATAAAGCACAATCAGCAGCGAGAAAAAGCCATTAATGTTTCGGTTTCAGCTTGATCTGTATTTCAGAGTCATAAAAATGCGATAGTTCTTGTGCTGTGCCGCCAGGAAAGCCGTGGCAAACATCTAAGTGATGTTATATTCTATACATAATGGCATCAATAACTATTTCAAAGGAACAAAAATTCCGATGATATCTCAAATATACACTTTTTTGTCACAATCAGGACGCTCAAATAATACTGAAAAACTTTTTTAAGTAGAGTTTCACTTTGTTTAACCTTTAGTACTTTAGTCTAATTAATTTAATGAAAGTTAATTTGTCTTTCAGTTTAAAAGGCATTTTTCAACAAACATCTAATAATCCCTGTAATGGTAATTTCTTGTCAGTGGGAATATTCAGTCTTTTTAATTGCTATTTTTTTATATGCAGATATAATTTTTGTCGTGTTCAGTATATTAATTGCTTTTTCTTTTGTTGATAGAGTCTTTGATATGACAGTATGCTGAAGTTTGTTTGATCTGAATTTAAAATGTTTGCTGGGAGAGTATGTTACATATTTTTATAATTGATAATTGCGGATTAACGAGAGAAGCAGATTTTATGATAGGAATATATATTTTGCTGTAAATGAATATATTTACATAGATGAGAGTGAGTAAATCACTGTTCTCTTTAGTTCTTATTTTCGCTTTAATATATATTATTTTCTCTTATATGAAGAGTAGTTTGCATAAATATCATTGAACAATGGGTGATCTGTTAGATACAGATTATTGCTTGTGTTATGCAATTTTTATTGCAAGGTACTTGGAGAGTTTTAGTTGAGAGCTTAATTTTATGATGTTCTATTTCTGTCAGTATGGCTACTTTTCGTTATGCAGTTTTGAGATGACATTTTAACAGGTGTTATTTTTGACATTTACTTTTACGCTTGAATGCAAGCTTTTGATGGAGTTGTTAGAAATGTCTGACTTCCTTTTACTTTGAACTGCCACAGCGAGAAGTTGTAATTCTGCTTGAAAATTTTTGTGGAAATTAATCGTGTGAAATTTATACCATCTTTCAGAGTTTTTCAACCATTTTGTATTAAAATAATTTTATTAATCAACCTGCTGGTAAGAATTTATAAAATTTGTGTATTTTCATATATTTAGCCATAATGTTATTTTATTTAGGATTCCGTAGTTGCGAATAGTACAATACTCTATTCTGAAAAGGAGATTTTTCAAGAAAGTCTCTTCCGAGCATCGTGGTTACAGGAAAATAGTTTAAGGCAGTTTTTTCTGATAACATCAAATAATAGTGAGGTTGAAAATAAAATTATAAGAATTCCACAAATTTTCGATTACCCATGTGGAATCCAGCAGGGAGTATAAAAATATATAAATATGTATTATACCAATTAATTGTGAAACAATTAAAATCAACTGAGTTACGTGTTCATAAGTACTCGAACCTACCCGAAAATAGTTTTTCGGAATAACTCCGAAATTCGAGGGTGTTTCCGAACTTTTAAAAATTAATTTATGATCTACTCAATAAGGCCTACAACTTACACTAGGTCACTTTCCAAGTATAAAAAAAAGTTGCTCATTTGTAGCACTGTGTAATTAAAAACAAACAAAATATATAAATTAATGGTAATTAATATTAAAATTGTTTGATTTTGTGTTTATTTAAACTAATTTTTATTAAAAAATAGTTAAAAATCAAATTTGAATTCAATTTATCATTCACTTGTAACTTGTAAAATTTTTTTGAGAGTCTCTCTCGACCCTTAGCTTTTTTTCTACAATTCTACAAGTGTACAAGTGAAAATTTAGTTTAATGAAACAAAATGACTTGTAAAAGTATGACTTGTAGACTTGTGAATTGTAAAAATTACTTGTAGCTACAAACTTGTAATTGTATTTTTATGAAACACAATTATTTACAATTTACAATTTTAAAGGCAAAAACACTTGTAATTGTAAACTTGTAGCTTAGTGAAATAGGCCCCTGCTTTAGACTGTAACCTAAAACTAGATTATTATATTATATTTAAATAATTATTCGATATCTTTAAAACACCCCTTAAATTTTAAATAATAGCAGTAACAACAATTTCTACCAGCTCTACTAAAATTGATCAGCGACACCGAATTTCATCAAGGCCTTGGGGAAACTTCGAAGCAGTCGTTGGTAAGTCATATCATATATATTTTTCTTTTTATTCTTACGGTACGTAAAAATAGTAAAAGTAAATTTCGAGTAAATATTTTTTCATTCATTATTCTTTTCTTTCATTACATTTTTAAATACAGTAAAAGCTAAATCTAATTGTAATACATTTTTTTTTGTCATTCATAATTCTTTAACTGCTTATATATCGTAAAAATACGGAGAGCAAATTTCATAATGTTATTTTTGTCTTTTCATTGATTGTTTCTTATATATCGTAAATTAGTAAACTCATTCATGATAAAATTCAAAAGTTATTAAATTTGTTTGCTGTCATTCATTATTTTATTTTTTCATATCAAGACAACAATAAAAGCTCGACTTAATAGAAAACGGAGAACCAAGAAGAAGAAAAAGTACGAGAAGTTAAAAGAGTTATTAATGAATTTTTGTTTCAAGATCCCACTATCTTTTGTTTTAATTGCTTTCATTACTTCTTTTAGTAAATAATTTATCAGTGTTATGAAGAAATTCTCTTATTAGAGAAAAATTGTAATAAGAGAGTTATTTCAGTGAATGTTAATTGGCATTTTTTTCTTCTTCGTGTTTGAAATTAACTAAGATTTTGTTTTTTTTTTATTATTATTAAAGAAAAAAACAAAAATATTACATATGAATCTAATTTAACATAATTATTAATTAGCCTATATATAAATAAGTAGTCTTTATACCTCATAGGAAATTTACCTATATTTTTGGTTATGAATTTTATTGATTGAATTTTTATAAACTTTTTACACAATTTATATAAATAATTTATGTTTCGAGGGAAGATTTTTCTTTTTCGAATATTATTGAACTAAGTAGTTTTAATGATATCTAATTATTTGTGTTATTTTAAGAATTTGGTTTTTAATTAAAATATATAGAATGGATTAAAACAATGTTTAGTGTTTTCATGCAGGTGATATGTGAGTGTTAATCAGCAGTATATTAAATGTAGGGGTTCTGGGAAAAATTATATGGCCGCTCTAGGACATTGGTTAGGGATATGGGTACAAAGGCTATCTCTCCACTCAACATCTTGGAGATGAATGTAATTATTACATTCAGTAGCGTGATTATTGATAATTTTGTTCATTATTCAGTTTAGTTTAGGTAACCAATTTTGGGGGCTTTAGTTTTTGTTTGTTTTATTGGTTACATAAGGCCCATTGTAATTTGTATTTTTAGATTTTTGTTTTTTTTTTTGGTAAATAAATAGGGAGTCTATAATAATATTATTGTAACTTGAGACCAGAATTTCTGTAAGTAAGGACCGAACCCCCCCACACCGCTGTGCTAGCTTACAAAGGCTCCCGTAGTCCTACACTTCAGATATTTGAACAAAAGATGGAATTATTGATTCTTTAAGGAGGGAATAATAGGATGGGGATGTGGCCCTAATGAGAATGTTTATATTTCTTTTATTTTCTTTCCCTCATGTTCTGTACACTAAAGCGTCCTCTTGTTTATAGCAATACTTGGCGCCTTCTTGTTCCATTACAAAAAATTGGTCCTCCATGTTCATTACATCCCTTAATTGTTTTCATCTTTTCTGTTTACAGTTTTGTTAACGGTCAAAAGTAAACTTGGGTAGCAAATATTAAATTCGTTTTAACCAGCTGTAATAAAATATAATCTATTTATTTTGACTTTATTATTTATCCACTAGTGTTTATGATTCTCGTACAAAGTTAAAATACTTTTAATTCTTTTCTATTTTGGTTTTATTTTTAGTTCATGATCTAATGAAATGGCAATTTTCTGATATATAAAATACATTTGGCTTTAGTGATTGTTTTATGAAAGTTTTATTTTGTTTTAGAAAAAAGCAGAAACTTATTTTATTAAAACTATACTAAAGCTTAATTCAATCAACCAACTAAATTGCAACAATAAAGGAGTTTTATTTTACTTTATTGTAGAAATAAAAAATATTTTTATTTGTTTTTTTTTATTGCTGTTTTGTTCTTTAAAACAACAAATCCTATTGGTGATTTATACAGTATATTAGAGCACATATTTTTATAAGGAACACCTCAATAAAAAATATACATTTTTTCTATTTTTAAAAATTCTTTTTGTTCAAAATTGAATAAAAGTTGGTCGTACTATAAAATGAATGAATAAAATTTTTTTGATTTATAACCAGTTATATATTATTAGAATGGCGATTTAAATTAAGATTTATTTGTCATCATATTATTTTCCTTTAAATTTATTAGAAAATTGCACATAGTGTGTATTCCTGCATTACCATAAAACATATCCCTAAAACAATGATATTTTTGGACAACTAGAGTAGTTTTATGAACACGACAACATACCTATACATACGACATGAGTAGTAAAATTTTGTTAAACTTCTTTGTTAGTTTTTTGTTCGCAAAAGCACTAATAAATATAAAACATTCATTCTCATATCCGGTTCCTTAAAATAAATTGTTCAATTCACATTATATCTAAAAAACTATAGAAAAAATTTAGCCTATATTTTCGTTAAGCATTGACTTGTCTACACCATTTCTGTTTAAAGTTTTTCACTCAAATACACAACATGCGCAATTTTACATGGCGATGTCATAGAAAGGGTCTAACTGACACTATTTTAAACTCTTTACCAGATCTCAGATCTAACCTGAATACACCAGTTCACTGTCATTTACAATAACACTTCTATTTATTATGGTTCTTAAAGACATATTATACATACCATGTACATATACAAATGCTTAAATGCATTCATAATTTCTTAAACCTTTTAAACGATTCACTATTATGAACGTTTGTTTTTACTTAGGTTTTCACAACTCTTAGGACATGTACGTTTGAGATAATTGTTTCAGATTTTATCGAATTGTTTATATATATTTTGTGAATGATCAGTAATCTCTTTAGACACTTTTAATTAAACTTACAAAAAAATTTAAATTATTTTCTAATATTTGTTTCTATGTATTGTTGCACCGTTGGGTATATTTTATGGTCAAATAAAATTAAATTTTATTTTTTAAAACACAAAGATCTAATGTTAGAATTTATGTTTAAATTATTTTCTTGATTTTATTGTTTTTAAGCTCTGCTCGTGAAAAAATTTGAAGAAAAATTAAAATAACGGATTTTTTTTTCATTAAGGCCAGCACTCAAAAGATGGCCACTGTAGTGTATCTATCAATGATACAATATATCCACATACAAAATCATTTAAACATTTCACTCTTTCAAATAAATCGTTAGATTAAGTCAGGTCAGTATCTAAAGAATTGTGATACGTTTTGGCTATTCATTTTTATTCTTTTTTATGTAACCTAATATTTTAAAATAAACAAACTCACTATTTTATTTTTTTGTATATGTGAATTAAAATTTTGTTAACGTTGCATTTATATTTTTTTATTACCGAAAGCGTGTGAACTAATTTAACCAGATATTTTTTTTGTAATCATATTTCTACTGACAATCTAAATTAAGTTAAGTTAGAGAAGTCTCGCAAAAACACAAAAAGCGAACTTCTCATAAGTAGTAGATAAGGAAAAGAAATCAAAAATAAAGATTCATTCATTTTTCTAATTTTGACAAGTACACTTCAGTCTTTTATTTTACACCACTACTCATGCAGTACATTGTGCTGGTCTGGGAAAATATGTTATGGGAGGGAGAGATAAAATTTTTAAGTGAATAATTTTCATTTTGCTGGCTGTTACAATTTCTTAAAGTACTTAAAATTGATAGTGGTAGACATAAATGTGAAAATGAACTATTTATACAAAATAATTTGAGTGTAATTATTGTTATTGATTGGTGAAAAAAAAAGACATTTAAAGTTCTTTAAATATAAAATATAAGACTTAGTTTTGAGTAAATTTCCTAGACACTAAGCAATTGGTTGATACTAAAATGTGAAAAATTAATATAACATAACCCCTATATATTTTGTATAGTTTTATGCGAACACAGTTTTTAATAACTGAAATCTCCCATGCATTTATTTTCGGTGCACCAAAAACGGTCTCCTTAATTCGTTAAATAAATTTTTGTTTGAAACAATATAGCCAAATTACTTATGTGTTAGTATATTATTTCTTGTTTAAAAACTTTCTTATAGAACTTAAAAAAAAGTACGTATCATTTACAACATATAAAAAATCAGAATTGTCCGGCACTTCTTAAAGAACAAATGTCGACAATGCCCATTAACAATTAATACTAGATTTGAAAATCGTAATTTTAATTGAATATAAAAAATCGTATGTGATGTTCAAGTTTATTATTAAACAACACAGTCATTAAATTTAAAGTTCTAGTTTTCAAAAGAAGCCAATATTTTACCTTATCCACAATATATGAAATTCATGTATTCATATCATGCCTGCTCATGTTACAAATTAAAAAAACTTAACCTTAAACTGTAAAAGAATTCATATATTACCTAAGAATTAAATTTGTTTGTTTAAAGTAGCCGCAGTAATATTGAGAATTAAACTATAATATCAGGAATTACATTCTCTTTTAAACAAATTGATAACTTAATTTTAGTGAACTTGTTAGTAGAACAGCATCTAAATTATTTTATTTTCTATGTCTATTTTGTTATTGTAATATTTTATGTTTATAATTTAAATACTAGAAATAATAAAAAAAACTAACTAAAAGTCAATCAATGATGAGTTTGCTTTATGAAATTATTGCTTCGTAACAATATACTGATTTTTAGACTGTTATTGTATTCCCATATTATAAGAAGTACCGCATAATGTTTAATTTTGTTTTACATTTAACTGCTGTTCTTTGTTTTTCTTCTTCTTCTTCTTTTTGTAAAAACTAACTTCATCTTGAAGCTTTTAAAATAAATTTTATAAGTATTTCTTTCCATTGTTGTGTTGTCAATATTTTAGGGATAACTGCATGTAATTAAATATATACAAATATATTAGTGTTTGTATACAAAGCGGTACATCTCAAAATGCACAAAAGTCTTCAAAAACTCTATAATGCAATGACTAATTGAGAAAAATAATATGATAGGCAATGAAGACGTTTTCAAAAGATCATTAACAATAATTATGGTTTGCAATTTCGGATAAATTTAAAGATAAAAAATATATTTTCTAGTAGAAATATAATGCAGAGTGTGTTGGTTGAAACTGTATTTAAAAAAGAGATTCACAAAGGGATGCATACATTTTAACGAATAACCTAATAAAGCTTCATCTTTTTTAAATAATTACAATATTTTAATATACAATAATATTTATTTGTATTAACAAATAAATTTTTTTTTTTATAGAGAAAAAATATTAATTACAAAATTTTTTTATTAAACAATGAAAATTTACTAGTAATAAAAATTTATTTGCAGTATCAGTAAAATTTATTTTTACTGCATTATGACTTTATGTAATAAAAACCAAAAAAAAAAAAAAAAATCAACACGGTTATGTATTGAGTTCCTGTTTTAAACCACAACACTTTATTTAAATCTACGAAACATGTAAACTGAATAAAAAAGTTTGTATGCAGGTGTTTAATGGGGAAAAAAGCATATATTGCATATGAACTCATACATACACAAATATATGAAGAATAAGTTAAAAATTAAATTCAAATAATAAAACGAATATAAAAATTATTACATGGAAAGAATAAAATTGATAATCGTTTTAAGTTATGTGTCCATACATGAGTGCATGTTTAACCATATTTACTTAATTTTACACTCTTACTGACAAGTTAACGAACTAGATAAATTAAACAGGAAATACCGGCTTTATGTTATTTTTAAATACTTTAATTTTAGATCAGGTCTACAGAATATTATTTCCTTTAATTTAATTTTTAATTAATATTTTAGGTCTACAGAATATTATTAAATAAAACAGTTTTATTAATTGCTTATTTGACAATTACTCCATAGAAATATGTCAAATAAGCACTCTATAAACCAATTTTATTTTTTATGCCCGTAAATCTTTACAGACTAAAGAATTACCATAATTTTTCATCAAGTTTATAACTAAGTAAGTGTTTAAAAATAAGATAATTTTCCTCTTCAAGATGTCTTTACTTTAATTTAAATTTATAACATCATAACATTTATTAAAATTTACACAAATACGTAGAAAAGGGCTATTATTTTCATAGACAGATCTGTGAGATTCTAAATTTATCAGATGAACGCATATGTTAATTTTACTAAGAAGGAACTCTGAATTCCCTACACCATGAATTAATCCATGTAAAAAAGTAGCACTGAACATAATTCGATGGCTTTTCAAGGTAGGTAATTTAATAAGAGCAAGCCTAGTAGTATAAGGTGGCAGAACGAGAGAATTCCAGCGAATACCTCTCAAGCAAAATATCAAAAACTTCTTTTGTACAGACTCAATAGTATTAATATTGTTACGAAGAAATAATTTTATAAATCAAAATCGTCATTACAGTCTTTGAAACTACGTTTGCTGTTATTATTACAAAAATAAATATATTAGAAACATTCTCAAATATGTTTATAAAATTATAAATCATTACAAAAACAAATATACATGTAGGGGAAAATGTATATAAAACTCACAAACACAAATACATGTTGGATTAAAATGTATATGAAAATTATATAGCTAAAAAAACAAAACACATGTATATTTAAAATTATATAAAATTAAAAATGAAATTGTTGTTGTATAATTATGTAAAAACTAATACATAAACACAATCGAAATTACTAGAATAAAACATTAGAACTATAAATAGGGCTACACATTAAGATTTTGAGTTAGTTGTATTTTAAACGTTATAGAGTGTAAATAAAGCTTTAAAACGAAAAGTAACTGTGTTTTAGTTTACAAATATCGAATCCTTGAATAATAAAACGAATTATAAAGGACAATTCGTAACAATATGAACGGTATATAATCGATCCATACTCAAGTATTTTACGAACTGTATTACAATCGTTCTGTAATATAGGAATCGGAAAACTCCTTGGGCCAGTGTTTTATAAAGCCAAGAAAACCTGTAGCCTTATTAACGATTAGTGCTATGTGATCACGAAAATTGAGCTTTTGATCTAACAAAATCCCAAGATCAATAATGTTGTTCACAGTATGTTGTTTGTTCGAGGACTTCTAATTATAAATTCTTAAACCTTGAGAGTTCTACTTGACTTACTCACTCCCATCTATACACCCATGTATTAAACAATACTTTTACAGTACAACCATTTTCAGCTAATTAATTTGGGACTCAATCCTGAGAATTGCACAAAGTAGGTCCAAAAATAAAAACTTCCCCATTTTTCTAAATTTTTGTTAAAGAAGTGGATTACAAATCCGCAAATATGATGTTTTTTTATTATAAACTTATATAAATCTGGGGATCTATTCTATAATTCGCTTAAGCTTAAATACTAAATTTTTGGGTTTATAAATGTTTAGTGATAGAGGCTTAGCTTAGAACAGGAACAGAATAAGACATCTGCTCTCCTAGACAATTGAGAATAATCAATTGCAAACATACGTATGTAATACTCTCATACAACAGTAGTAACACACTCTCTCACTAAACATTTCAACTTCAGATCTATATAACTTCACCATACTCTGCAAAGATCAAAGACTTTACCAAAAGTTTAGGCATAAGACTTTCTTACGTACTTAATGGGAAATACGTGCTAATGTGTTGTATCATTAAGCGGTGGAAACCTATCTCCATGCATGTAATTATTTTTATATATATTTCCAATTATGAAATCTTTCTTGTTTTTCACTAATACAAAATATTTTTTAAAGCTTCATCCTATTTCATTTCGATTTTATGGCCAGCATATCCATTTTTATTAAGGGTTCCTTTATATCAATTATTATTTATTTACCTTTTTTATATTTTACCAAACGCTTTCGTATTAATTTAATAGGTAATCCTTGGTTATTATTTGTTATTTTATGAGGGTTATGGAACATAAAAACAATTTTTTAAGGTGTTGGGATAGCTTATCCCAGAGAATGTTTTTAAATTTGAATTTAATGCCTTTTTTTTATTATTTTTTTATTAAATTTTAATTTGCTTTCCATATTTATATATGGGCAATTTCAAAAATTTTCAACATTTGTTGAAACTGAGTTCAGATGCTTATTATTTCTCCAGTTTTTCGAATTGACCAAAACGGTCAAAAGGGAATGGTAGGCCACACTAGAAAACTGGGAAATTCAAAATTTCAGACCATCAGTTCTTTATCTCTAAAAGTTATGGGCACTCAAATATTGAAAAACTCAAAAACAGGCTTGAAATTTACAAAAGTTTTTTCATATTTCATCACTTTTCTACTTTTAGTTTCAAACTTCCGATGCTCACTGATATAAAATAAAGTCACTAGACTTAGTAGATATTTACACTATAAAAGTTATTCCAATACTACTATTTGGGAAAAAGTTGTACAGCGGTTCATTTTTGAAACCAAAATTTTCCGATTTTTCAATTTTCGCAGTTTTTTCTATAGCGTTTTTGCGCCGTTCAAGAAAATTGCATTTCGTCAACAGTATTTAATAGATGATGTAATTTGCTAAAATTTACGCCATATCACGTCGACGTCAGGCTGCTAATTGCTGACAACGATGACCTCAAACTTTTATAGAATTGGCGTAAATTTTTCAAAAATGACAGTTTTTCGCGCATGACATTTGCAATCATATTTAAAACTGGTTTATGTATTGCGTAATCTAAACTTCTTAGTAAATGGCACCTCAACGTCAAGAAGGCGTTAAAATATTTTGAAACGCAAAAATTTTATAAAGAAAATAAAACTTTTGCGAAATTTCATGATTTTGTTTCGCGTTTTTTTTAATTAATCGCTGGTTTAAAATCAATTTAAAGTATTGGAAATGAAGTGCGGCGGTGTACTAAAGATCATATATAAATACGGTTGAATTCGGTCCATATTTAGAGGGTACAGTGGCATTTTTCTTCAAACACATTTTGCTTTGTGACATCTGCAGTTATGTATAGATTCCGCCGCGATTGACACCAAATGAAAGGTTTTTTTAAGCTTGATAATAAAACCGAATAGGCATTAAAAAATTTTCATGATTTTTAATTTTACAGATCAAAAAAAATAAATCCTAACCTTAAAAATAATTCTTATATAATTTTTTTATATTTTAAATTTGCAAGTTAGAACATTGTTTTTATGTAAACTAGTTATGCGTTATATAAACACATATTATAACAATCGGTGAAACATTCACATTTTTGCAAAAATTCGCGCTTTTTAATGTTAAGAAATTTTTATTATAATTGATATTTTTTTATGTATTTTATCAGTGCATTGATGAATTTTGACTGCACTAATGAATTTGAAATGAGTTTCATGCATCCATATAACATTTATTAAAATAAACCAATAAATTTAACTTTAAATTTTTTTTTAAGAGATTTTAACTTAAAACCTCCATAACTTTCGCGCCGTTTGCAATAAATGATTAACGCGAACTGTTTTGGTATGCTAAAATATCACCATTCACGTGACCAAAGCGTCATTCGTGTCATCAAAAAAAAAAAATTGGAAAAAAAAATATCAAAATGTCGAAAATTTTTGAAATTGCCCATATGTGTTTATATTTTTAAATGTAATGTAAAAAAAAAAAAAATAATAATCGATTGCTGAGTAATTTTTGTACAATTTAACAAAAAAAATTTTTTTGTTGGAAAAAATTTTCACATTGTCTTAAGCACATTGTTAAGCACTTTATAATACAATAAAAATCGCATTTTCAACTAATGGCAAAATGCCATGCATATCGTCTTGCGTAGTGTCAAATTATTTTAATAATAGTACATTAATGTAATTCATCTCATTTATTTAACGTTTTAACACACTTATTTTGTGTTTGGTCACGTTTTTCGATCATGCTTTTAACAACTTCTAATCATTAGAATAAATTCTGTTTTATGTAAATTCGATTCGTTTTACATTCGTTTATATTGTGGAAACATGTATTGAATTTATAAAAGCCATGAGCAAATGAGCGAAATAAAAACCGCAATATGGTTGCAAATTTTATTTAATGGAACGTGTTGTATGCAACTTATATTTAATCTACTATATTAGGGTAAGTTTGCCAAACAATATCGTAGTTTAATAGTTGTTTTATTGTACATTCTACTTATCGGTTTATATATTAAGCTGACCCTAATATGTCTCATTGCATTATTATTCTGTATTTCATGCAACCTTTTGAATTTTTTCTAATCTTGCAAAAAAAAAAAAAAACAATATGAAGATTGAAATGAAATACTTAAATCAAAGAAACACGTATCTTACAAGTACAGTCTATAAAAAATCACTCACTTGCTTTCTATTATGAAAACTTACATGAAATTTTGTTTAAAATATTGTTAGATGACACAAAGGGTATACTTTATACTGAAATGCATTGTATTAGGATTTAAAATTAAATATAAAAATATAAATCAAATTAAAATTTAACAAAAAACATTATATTCTATCAATAAGTTTTGCTGACATTATTATTAAATTAAATATAAAGTTTTTATTAAGCTACAGGTCCATTAAAATAATAATTATTTCGATATTTCGCTACTTCTCTGCGTAGCTTCTTTAAGAAGAAGGAAATATGAGGAAATATTAAAAAACGTTATATATAACAAGAATTTAACAGAAGTTTATAAAATACTATATCATAAAACTACATGTTTAACATCATTATTTCTTTTCAGACTTATATTTTTTGGATTATAAAGATAGAGCTTTAATTTTGACTTGAAATCAGAGTTCAAATTTTTCCATTTATGAATACTCAAAAACTAACATCTATGCGATTTTTAAAAATTTTTATTTTTCTTCACGCACATAAACGAGCAGCACAAATTTATTTTCTTAAAATCACACGCGAACGTGTGCATTCATTTTATTTCTAAGCGTCCATATATGAAGAATAAAGAAATTTTTTTATTTTCTTCATGCACATAAACGAGAAGCACAATTTTTTTTCACACGCGAACGTCTGCATTCATATTTTTCTAAGCAAAATTGTTTCATGACATTGTTGTTGTAATGCATTCATAAATTTTTTGAATTTTTGACGCCTGCCTGTCGCGAACACACAATACAACAGTTACATAAAAAAATCCCAAATAGAAGAGTATTATTGTTGTATATACATACATACGTACAATTGTAAATTTGAATTTGTCACTTGAAAAGCAAAGCGAGTATACATGCGCGAGTAAGTGTGTGAAAAAAATATTCATGCTCATAAAAGAGTATTCGTCAAAATTTTAATTTTTAATAAATGAATATGCGTCCAAAAAAAAAACAATATTCACACATGAAAAAGAGCAAAGCAAAATATTTTATGTTTTTTCAAACATGTGTGAGGAGAAAAAAAAATAAAAACTGAATGCACACGTCCACTCATAAGTGAAAAGTGAGTGAACGATTTGGTACTCTGCTTCAAATAAAGATCTTCAATTCTGTATTATTTTTTGCAGAAACATATAAATGACATCTAACTCTTTTATATCGCATAAAGCTCAATTTTTCTGGAAACAACGCTTTACACAATGGATACCAGTAGTGCTTCCTCAAGAAAGACTATTCTGATATTAGGATCGATTAAATCCTATAACAACCAAGACTTAAATTTATTAGCGTAAAATCGAATTATATATTTCAATTAAATTTTTGTTGAAGTGACCTTTTTTAATGTTTAAATTTGTACACATGAAATTTAAGCAGAATGTTGCCTTTAATATAATCAAAAAAAAAAATAAAAATAACACGTTTTTACCATACCCAACTGTAAAAGAAAAAAGAAACAATTTCTTTACGTATAACCTCATAAGAAGAGATTGATGGTTAACACAGTTTGCGCATAACAACTTTACCACAAACATTTTACGCTTGAAAAAGCAAAACAATATCAAAAAAACTCGCAGGAAAATTTTGTTGAAAATAAAAAAGCAGGAAAAAACCAATAGCAGATGACAGTCGTAATAAATAACTTGCAGCATACAAGAACATAAAAAGGATGATAGAAAATTTTTTATAACTTCATGTGTAATTTTATGTTGAAAATTTAGTGCTTAATTTCTTTATTTTTAAAGCAGTAAATTGTGGAATATAAAACTATTTTTTTATTATTTTGTTTTTATTTATTAAATATGACTTTTGTGTTAAGTTTAAATATAAATACTATTAAATTTTAAGATAAGAACCGTCAATTTTCCTTTAACCATACAACATCCATTATGCCTGGGTAAGCAGGCATATATATGTATAAATGTGATTTTTTAAGAGCTATAGGAAAGTTTTTCAAAAAAAAAAAAACAAAACATATAAAATTTAGAAAAATTAATAAAATCTTTATTTGAATCGATAGTACGGTCCATATAATTTAATGTTTAAAGATTATTTCATGCAAATTTTCATAGTCCATCCGCTTAGTCCAATTTTGGCATACTCTTTACAACATTTCGGCCGGTATCTCACGAATAAATGCTTCAATATTGTCTTCCAATGCGTCAATTGAAGCTAGCTTGGCGGTATAGACATGAGCTTTAAGATAGCCCCACAAAAAATAGTCTAAAGACGTTAAATCGCACGATCTAGGCGGGGATAATAGGGGTAATAGGGGATCAACAGCGTAAATCAGTAGAGCTTACTCTTATAAATACGCATAAAGTGATAATAAATACTTCTTTAAATATGATGCGAATCGTAACGTAACTGTAAATGGTGAGCGCTACCGTGAGATGATATTCAACTTTTTTTTACCCAAAATGCAAAGGCTTGATTTGCATGATATGGGGTTCTAACAAGACGGTGCAACATACCACCCAGCACGCATTACAATAGACTTTTTGAGAGGCGAGTTCGGTCAACATTTTATTTCACGTTCGGGACCCGTCAATTGGCCGCCTAGATCGTGCGATTTAACGCCTTTAGACTATTTTTTGTGGGGTTATGTTAAAGCTCATACCTATTCAGCCAAGCCTGCTTCAATTGATGCATTTGAAGACAACATTGAAGCATTTATTCGTGAGATACGGGCCGAAATGTTGGAAGGAGTATGCCAAAATTGGACTAAGTGGATGGACCATTTGAGGCGCAGTCACGGTCAACATTTGCATGAAATAATCTTTAAACATTAAATTATATGGACCGTATTCGATTCAAATAAAGATTTCATTAATTTTTCTGAATTTTATGTGTTTTTTTTTTTTCAAACTTTCCTATAGCACTTAAAAAAAAATAAAAATCTATTGCTGTATTTGTGTTTAATCAATTAAAAATTGCCTAACGTATAATTTGGCCTGAATTAGACAACAAAAATCTTCCACAAACTGTGTGAATTTTAAAGGGTAATGAAGAAATAGTTAAAAAACTACTAAGAATGGTTTTTATTTTTTTTCGTAGACGCTTAAAAGAATATTCAAGGGGTACGTCCATAATTTTAAGTCGATATTGCAACAAATGCAGAAATTATATCGAATTGAAAATGAAAAATCTACCTCTGTAAGCATTTTTCAATATAATGGTTATTGAGAGAGTATTAAAACTATATATTTGCAGCCACAAAATTGTATGTTATAGTAGACAAGAAAAAAAACATGTTTTTCTATTACTACACTCTTGGTATATAAGTAACCGTATATTAATAATGCTTAACTAGATAGAAGATAATTGTTTGCTAAGATAAACCATAAAATTAATCCCACAGGATCAATAATAAAATTACGCTCAACATATGTATACTTTACAGCGATTATCGTTATCTAACTTGCGTGTATTGGGTTAAATGAAATATGAAACTGATTTGTTACAGATAATTTTTTATTCTACATGGGCGAAAAAAATTAGTCATTTTTAGTTGTATTTTTTTGCTTGAAGATAAAGTCAAATGAAGCGTTTTTTATATAAGTATTAACCAAACGAAACAATTTTCGTTTACTCGGAAGTAGGTTATAAGCGATGATTGAAAGGATACCTACAACAGCAATAATTTAATTTAAAAAACTCTTTAATATATGCTACACTTTCTAAGCAATGACAAACAGTAACTAAAATTTAATTTTTCTTAGTTAATATAGGGCAAATTGACATCAGATTGATTTTCCTGGCGCAAAATTGTAGTTTATGGGGAAGAGAAGAAAAGAGGAGAAGTTTTGCTGCGTAAGTTTCAACTAGCTTCAACGTCGCATTAGCAGAACAAAACCAATATAATCACAGCACTATCTTTCATCCATCATCTTAGCTTTAGTATCTTGGAATAACCTGCATTTTTCATAATGACTGAAATCATAAGAAAATGCATACAAAGCTGTGTATTCCTACACATTATATGGCCGATTTAGATTCATCCAGTGTGAAATGAAAATACTAAAAATTTGTCTAAAATATAGTCTGGTGTGAATTTGAATATAAGAGGTATTTGATCTTAAAAAAAATAATACTAATTTTTTATAAATAATGCAAACGTTTATGGTTTGTAAGTATAAGTATTATTAAATACCAAATATCAACCATACGTATATTTTACGTCTATATTAGTCATCATCAAATAATTTCAACCTCTAATTTCATATATTTTTGTTATTTTTGGGTTTTATTCTTACAAACAAAGTTTAATTTTATTAAAATTTTTAAAAACTCAAACGGAATTTTTTAGTCAAGAGTTTAAAGATGACACACAAATTATTGTGAAGGAATCCTTCCGCAATTAATATGAACTAAAGTGTCATGTGTCGTAAACAAAAAGAGAAGTAAAAGTGGTATTTTCTTTTCAGGCTGTGTCATGTATAATAAAAAGCAATTCTTTAATTGGCCTAATGTCTACTAAACGCGAAGTTTCGTATGAAAAAATATGTATTTAAGCTTTAAAGTAGCTTATAATTTACAGACATAAGTATTCCAAATTGTTTGGATATACCCTGCAAAATTGAAGCTAACGACTAACCATTTTTATAAGCGCCTACAAAGCTTATTACGAAAGGCATGATTTTTATATGCCGAGTTCCCGCTTAGTATCAGCCCTGCAATTCAACCTGCTTACACGTAAGTGAGTAGAGTAAGCTAATAATTTCCATGGTATGCTTTATTTTCTATTTCTAGGCATATCTTCATAGTAACGTAATACATCAGCAGTTTACTAACTTTTTAGCTTCTAAAAGCATGAAGTATTTTCCATTATAAAAGAGATCGTGGTGGTAATAGGACCAACAACCTCTCACACTATCATTTTAACACTATACCAACTAGACTCTTGGGGTTCCTTACACAAGTATATATCGTTGGTCTCAGGTAGAAAGGCCCTAACTCAAATAATTTAAAATTTACAGGAGGAGGTAAAAATGCAAGAGATACTGTTATTATTAATATACAACTTTTTATTAAATGCTGTGCAATTGTTTGTAATACCGTTATTTTTAATAATATTCCAAAGATTTTTTGTTAGGATGTGCATATTTCTGAAATGGATTGAAATACTAAAAAAATCAGTTTTGAAAAAAAAGCGAGTTAGGGCCTTTCTACCTGAGACCAACGATATATTCGTTATATCTGTATGTATCCTACCAAGTAGCAAAGTTCGACCTTACCTTCTTCTATTATGACGTAGCCAATCAACACGTCAGACAAACTAACCAGCTTGCAATTACAAGATGGCAAATACTAACTGAATATTAAAGTCAGTAGAACAGAAGGATATGAACAATTCACGTAACCAACGCATTGTGGTACAATGAGGTTTCTCTTACCTTACTAGTTAAATTATGACGAAAAATGAAAACTAAGGCTGCATTTTCTAAAGAAAAACTGGTTTTGCGAGTCTGGAAAAAATAATACGATGACGGCATCTATTAGGTGCAAACACATAACCAATATCAATCGATGTAGCTATTGAATATTTACTTCTTTACAGAAGAAAATTATGCGTCATATCCTTTTGTGTTAACCAATGTGAGCTATAAGATCTATTGTATAACTTCGACTCTGCCTTTCTTATAGCAGACCTGAAGAAAAGACCATAAAAAAAAGTAATTTTTATTTATTTACTAGCTGGGGTGAACCCGGTGTTTGAGAAAATACATAATATTTTTAGTAAACCCAACTCTGATACATATATATACATGTGCACAGATGTCAGGACCTCGCAAATATATGTTCTCAAATATCATATTGTTGCTAACTTACCGTTTGAAAATAGAGCTTCACACCAAAATTACCAATGAAATTAGCAGCGAATTTGAACTGTGGCCGTTTGCCAAAAAATTTAAAGTTAACTATTTTCCAAGATTTTTGAAGTCAATTATATTTTTATAAGAGATCGAAAATTATTTAGAAGCCCTCAGTTGAAAAAAATACGTTTAACAAAATAAAATTATATTTTTTATTTAATAAAAAAGTAAATCAAATTTTGACAACAAATATAAAAATAATTAAAAAATTATTTGTTTATTCATAAATCCTTTTCAATAAATATTTGACAGTGAACTTCTATTTAAATTAAAGGTTTTTTTTTAACTTAAGCGCTTAACATACCCATGTATAGTTCTTTAGTCCGTACATAAAAAAGCTCAATTTCTATGCTTCTCTTCCGTTCGGGCTTAGCAAGATTATAAATAATATAAAATTTAGTATTCCTACCAAGTTTGAGAGATTTATGAGCAACAAACTAACGACAAAACCCACTTTCTCGGTACGGGGATACTCTCCCCCAATTTTGATAAGGTAGATCATAAAATATATAATTGCAGTATTTCTATTTAGTTTGAAAGCGTGATCTGTAATAATACTTTAAGCAATAATGACCATTCCAAATTGGTACGAATTATCGAAATCGGTCCAGCCGTTCTTGAGTTATAAGCGTAGTAACTAACGCCACTTTCTTTTATATATATAGATATAGAAGTATTGTGTGAACCCTGTATTTTAAAAATATGACGACATTTTTTTTTTTTTTTTTTTTGGAATATTTTAGACTTTTTTTGCTATTCTTCTTATTTGGCCAGAGACCATTCCAAATTGGTACGAATCATCGAAATCGGTCCAGCCGTTCTTGAGTTATAAGCGTAGTAACTAACGCCACTTTCTTTTATATATATAGATTAGTCTTAGAATACCAGATATTACACCGTATAAAAATTAGCAACAGAACACTTAATCTAAAAGTGTTGATATTTTATTGCTTTAACATGTTTTCACATCTTCTTCTATTGTTTTTTTTTATACACTTCAAGCAACATTTCTCGTTATGAAATTCATTTTATGTTTCGTTGCGTTTGAAATGCCTTGTGTTGTTATCTTGTTTACTTATCTTGAGTGGCCGTCATTGCTGTACAAATAGGTTTAAAAAAGAACTTTTTTGCCTAATATTTTGTTTCCTTTTTTAATAATATTCGTAAGATTGCTACTCGTATATTGTTCTTTCTCTAAGAAAACATAAATAAAATATAATTTTCTGCTTTCATATTTCTTTCTTATATGAAGGCAAACAGCAAATTTCAAGAATTTATTTCTTGATTTTTGGTTAATATTTTGACAAGGACAAACGTTGGATCCGTAATCTTACAAAAACAGTAACAAATTTTATATCAATTGTTTTAACGCGTCTTTGAAAATATTGAAAAAATTGTTTTATCAAGATATTTAAAATATAAATAGGAAAAAAATTTTCTCCCTACGGTACCTAATTACTTGATTTTAACTGCAAAGCGGATATAATAAAATTATCTTTTGTTTTCTAGATAATTATTATTGTTTAGTTGATAAAAATTACAGTGATGTAACAAGGATCCATCACAATACACCAGAAATACGGGAACAATCCAATTAAACTAAACTGAAGTTGGTGGTAATGCACCAAGGAAGATACAAATAAAAAAGAATATTATTGTTAACTTTTGGATCAATTACATTTTAAAATTCGAGAAATCCAACATGGTTCAAAACATAACACAAAATGGTTTTTCACACAAGATCGTTTAACTCAGTTCACATTCCCACAAATTTAATAAGAATCTTATTCTCTTTAAATATTCTCAAATTTTATAAATACCTCGCCTGAAAATTTAGTTTACTTCGAATGGTTATGAAACAACGGCTGTATACGATCATATTTGACAAATTCAGGAAGACTCTTTTGGCCTAAGTGTATTGTTCATGCCCCAGCACTGACATCTTGAAAGAAAAAAAAAATATATGAAAAAAATATTTCTTTCGGCGACTGTCTTTTGGCAAAAACTCTAAGAGTAATTGAACGCCATGAACAAGCTCCTCAAGTCTGCCATTTGGATTTGAGGTTAAACTATAGGTCATGGATGTTTATAAATTATAATAGCTTTAATAATCCAGCTCTTGTTTTTCATTTATATGTTAAGAAAATTTCGAGCTTTACACCTAACAGATAACTATCTGTTTAGCAGTTGAATTTTAAAGAAAAAAAAATATGTTACACTATTAGTCTTGAAACACCTTCAAGCGTATATAACCGAGAGTTCTTTCACTTTGCAAAAACCAACGCTTGGTAAAAATTTATAAAAATTATTTTTTTTGGGCATAAAACAACTAATGAATATAGAAAAAAAAAATATACTCCCGCCTAACTATTAACATATGGCTCTTAATTAAACAGTTTTTCAAAAATATATCAAAGAGGCTTTTAGATTGCTTTCCATTTACTAATTTACTTTCGCTTCTGTTTTCCTTTCGTTAATACTGGAGTCAGTTTTAGTGTAAAGCTAATTTACTTCTCAATTCCTAAAGTTGCTTTTATACCAACAGCTAAAGTAACTAATGTGATAAAAAAAAAAGTTGTTAAACCAAAACAGACAGATTTGTAAAAAAATGCTGTTTAAAAACAGTTTTAAAAGAACGTACTGATATTGTTTAAATATGACAAGTTTTTTATTAAAGCCATCATTGAAAAAACAAATAGCATTAAACTAGGAAAAGGATTTTTTGTATTTTACAATGCGAAAAAATATTTTCTTTAAAACTTTATTCAAAAAAAAAAAAAAAAAAACACTAACACATATTCACTTTTAAAATTCAACATTTTAAATATGGTTTTAAATTTCTTCTGAATGCTTAATTTAAAGGAACATGAAAAAATGTGAAACTTTGAACAGCGGAATAATTTTTTTATTTAAATTTACTACAAAATTTAAATAGTAACCGCAACAAAGTGTAAGAACTTCTGGTTTTTAAGGTAGTAGTTTTCCCCTTTAAACCACAATATCTGGCTGGTTATTAAAGAAAAGTTAAAGGTCACATAAAAAAAAAGATGTTTATGTATCAAAAAAAAAATTATTTTAAAATAATTCTTTATACAATTAATACTATAAAAGACAAAAATATTCTTTCACTTTAATTTGTAATTGTTACGACTTCTTGCTCTGCAATATGTTGGCTTAGTAGATGAGAGCTCTGTAGCGCGATTCAGTGACATATTTTTACGATAATCGCGTTGTTTTCAACAGTCAAAAACAAAATTGTCGATATTGCTATTCATTATCTTTTGTTTACGATAGTCCCAATAGCAATTGTCGTAAACTAACGGCAAAAATTTTTATGCTGTTTATTTAGTTGGAAAATCGTAAATATTTTATTTTGAAATTCTGTAGAGGCATGTGTCTACGCTATTAACTAGTTTGTTTGAGTACCATTTTTGTGTGTTTTTATGCCTAAAGAAACTAAAAGTTTGTAGCTTTGCTAACTTTCTACCCATTTTAATTGCCAACTACTCAAAAACTAACTGATTTTATACGGGTTTGCCCCATTATTGTAATTGAAACATAAAGAAAACTAGAGTTTTCGGCTGTCGCTACTTAGTGAATCACAAAACCATTACAGCAAACAATAAAAATTGTCGAATTCTCTTGCTAATATCGTATTGTAAAAAGTTACTTAATCGCTGAACAGATCTAATATTTTGAAAATATTTCTTTTGGCAGCCACCTCAGTAGACATGAACAAATTTCCCAATTATGTTGTTCAGGTTCGACATTGAACTGTGGGTTCGTGTACTCGTATATCAACCTCCATAACGTAGGTGCTATAAAAAGGCTTTAATAAAAACCAGTCGTTTTTCTAAATTACGATTTCTTCTCACAGTAGTAATATTAAGTCAATAAGTTCATGAAATATCGATTTGCCACCTTTTAATTGAAAAGGCTACTGTGATTATATAAAATTTTAGGCAAACTGGAATATATCTCAAAATTTCATATATCGACTTAATCCATTTTTCCATAGACACACAGATACTCGTATAACATGTGTACTCGTATATTAAAAAGATAAAACACCATGTTTTGACAAGGCAAACCAAAGTTAATCCCACAAGAGTTTGGTTGCAAGCAATGTGGCTTTTGTTTATGTTGAATTAAACAACATACAAAAAAATTGTGCATTTTGTAATAATTTAATGTGTTTGTTTTTATCATAACGTAGGCTTTACATAAAAAATATTTTTATTTTGTTTACGTTTGTTTTGTTTTTTATTTTTTAATTCTGGTTTTCCGACCTTTACTAAATAATGTAAATAATTATTCAAGCGCAAGGTCTTATTAAAAATTATTTATTTAATTACTAAATAACAATACAATAATAAATTATACTCTAATTAAATTATATTTTAATTAAATTATATTCTAATTAATTAGTACGAGCGTAGTGTATGTCTGCCGGGAATTGAACCCACAAACCTCGCACTAGCAGTCTAGCAAACTACCATGTATATTTTTTAATCTTCATATAAAATTTACTGAAGTTTTTGTTTCGGTTAAATTGTTATTTACTTAAAAATCTCTTTTGAGTACTTACTTATGTTTGACTAAAAAATATACGGTATCATCTGTTTTATTGTTGCCTAAAAGAATATTAAAATAGATTTCTTTTTTTTTTTTTTTTTTTTTCTTTCCTTTATTTGTGTTTTAATTATTAAGTTCTACAGAAATATTATTTCATTGATGTGTAGGATATGTTGGAAATATCCCTACTGTTCAAAAATTGCACACCAAATTTCAATGTTATATTGCACAAGCAGTGCGCATGTGTTTATTTTTGCTCTCTTCGTAAATGTTGTGGATTTTGTTACAGCTCCACAAAATATAAAATAATGAAAGAAGGTCAGTTACACACTGTCCAACGACAATATTGTTTAGTGTCAGTTCTAAAGCTTTCTATTAAAGTTTAGTCTATAGCTCCAAAATGCTTATGAATTTTCATTTATTTAGTAAATCAAGTATTCACACAAGTGTTTCAATTTATAATTTATTGCCTTAAGTGAGTACTTACTTGCGTTAACAAATGTAACAGCTTTTTGAGACTGAAGTGTTTGTAATGCATTAACAAATATTACTATTTCTTAACATTAAATAGAATAGAATAGAATGTTTGCTTTTTTATAATAAAAATTTTATTACATTATATTGGCTTATCCTGGATAATGTGTAAACTTGATTTTTGGTTCACTTAAAAAAAAACAGTTTCAACATTGAAAAATTCTGAAAAACCCACACCTGAGTCTCTGTGTTATTATAGGAAAACAATTGTATTGTTAAAGCTCTAATGGCAGAGGCAATTTAATTCAGTAAATTTCTGCAATTATAATGAAAAAGCTTTATATGCAATAAATTTTGTTTCATAATTTGTGCCTTCTTTTTACAATATTTACAAGACCTATTTCCGACCTAGAATGAAATACAACTCTCATGTATAGGGCGGTACTGTAAAATCTATTTTGGGGCTCCCCGACCGCGTACAGGAAAGGTTAAGGTGCTTATCAGCGACGGTTGGGTATCCAACTCTATCGCTTCTTTGGAGCATCGGCGCAGTGTGGCGGCCTCACAGTTCGTTTATGGAACAATCTTCTCCTAAAAGTAATTCCTGTCAATTACGTATAAGCAAGTTTAAATAAAATGTCCAATAGCACTAATTGCTCTTTTCTTCTTAACGTATACTTTTCTAGACGAGCACAATGGGTCATCCACTGAGTGCTGGTCTCAATGAAAAAAAAAAATAAAATAAAATACAGCCCATAATAATTTTTGTCAAATATTTGATCAAGAGTACGAAATATGTCTTTATTGAAAAGAAAAATGCGCAGCTTGTTAATCCTTATTTATATACTCATGTTATGTTACAATTTTATTTATTTTTTTTATTGGAAATTTAAATAATTCTTAAGCCTGATTAAAGATTAATATCGATTTCATTTAATAATACCTATAAACTTGTTTTACGAGTATTAAGAAATATACCAGCTGTAGATTTCTTAAGTAATTAAGGTGTAAATTTCCTGTTAATACTCTATTATTACCTGCCAAATAATTTTAGCTCGATTGTAGTCAATTATAATCAAGAAGCAATAAACACAATATTTCTTTGGGGTAATTAATTAAAAGTATTACTTAGAACACAATTGGCTTTTAAGAAAATGTGTTTATCTTTCTTATTTTGTATGAATGTGAAGTAAGTAATTTATTAAGCATTTATCATCGTATGTGATTTTAATATTTAAAGATTATAAAATGTATGAGAGGAAATTTTTTCAGAATATTCAATTAATGAAGATTTAAAATTTTTCTGATTTACCGAATAAAAAAAATTAGAAAGTAAAACATATAAACACATAGACATCATAACATAGGCAAAAAAAATTTAGTTTTTTAATAAATTTATGTATTATTTAATTTATATTATTATAATTTTTTTAATATAGTTTTAGGTTCAAGATAAATAATTTTATTTCCTTTTTAACCCTAACAGTACTGACAAAATTTTATACATAGACTACTGACAAGGGTACCCGAGTAGCCGAAAGTGTTTATCCTTTATTCTAATTATTAAATAATTTAAATTTGCGTTATAATATTTTGTTTTAATATTTAAATTGTTATTGAAATGTAAATAAGAATTTTATGGTATGTTCCACGTTTAAGATTTTTGTTTCCATAATCCATTCAGGTCTGGCATACACTAAAACGAAAGTGTCATGGGTACGAGTATATGTAAAAATTTGTTTGTAAAGTAGAACATGGCCCATTCGTCAATTTTATAATTGTTTGGGTTTCACGTTAGCCAATGCATGGATACTTTAGAAAAAACTTTCTGCACACTACGACCTTTGGTCAAAACGCTTATTAAAAGCAATACGACATTCTAATGAAAATTAAGAAACATGTCATTTATATGCTTTAGTGAAATAATCCCAAATATGAAAAAAAAAATAATCCGCAGTTATGAGTAATGAAGTTATAAGAGTGGTTTGCTTACTAATCTCTAGTTATTATCTTTTTGGTGTGTTCTTTAAACGAATGTATTATCGCTTTTGAAAATTTCAATAGACTTTTTGTAACTTAATAAATTTTTCTAAATCCAAAAATGAATCAAAATTTTTGGAAAGAATATGAGTAATAATCTATTAACCAATGACCCTGTGATACATATAAATCTGCTACCCCCTTTAAGCTAGAAAACAAAAATTTTGATTTGTATTTAACAAAACATTCATTATATAACTAAGATGTGTTTTTCTTCTCATTGTACTTTAATTGTAACATTTTTTGTCAAATCAATTTATTTCTTTTTTATACATAAATCAGAATACTCAATTATCTTAATTTAAATCTTGCTAAAATAAATGAAGACGAATACGTTCTCTTTTATAAGTTGGTAGAAAAATGAGAGATGCATTTGTAACATTTTCTTTTTTTTTTACTGCATAATATCTTCGAAATCCTTCAAATACATAAAAGCTAAATTAATTATACGAACTATTGAGCTCAATGGCATTAAGTGTTGTGTACGCAGAAGAATCTGCATAAAATATTCGCCCGCGAGAGTAAAACTAACAAATGAAATACGAAAAGTTCCTTTTGTATGAACATTTCCATTGAGACGTATGTGTGATTTTTTTTTTTTATTTTATTTTGTTTTGCATTTTTAAACCGAACAATTTCAAGGGAATAACAAACATTACTCACGTATATTGGTGTTTTGTTCAGCGATATAAATAATTTTTTTTTTTGAAGGTTACGAGAAATGCATCTTTGGTTTCCATTTTTCTGATTGAATGTATGAAAGGAAAACACTTGCTCTTTAGAATTTTATTATCTTTCCAACCAGGAGCAAAAAAGAAAACTATTTAAAAAAAGTTTTGAAACCAAACTTTATACTTAATTTTTTAAGCTTAAAGAAGTCTAAGTATTAAAAATTAGTATCTTCATAGATACCATACGCATTTATTTGTACACTGTAGTCATCATGTCAGCAATTTAATGATAAGAAAAATATAAAATTATAAAGAATACGCAAACAATGATGAAGACGAGAAATTCCAACAACTGCAACTCCCAGAATTTTAATTAAATTTAATATTCTGTATAGTGTGCGTTATCTAATACAGAAAAAATGTATACAAAAACCTTACTACCCATTTTTCACATTGTTTTCTAAACTGAAACTTTTAGTATTTAATTAAATTATTTTGCAAAATGTTAAAAGTTTATTAAACTTTAACGAAAACATTAGCGTGTTTTCTATTAAACTAAAATCAAAATTATAAACTTAAAATGTTTTAAAACTAAATGTTTAAAACTAAAGTGATGAAACAAATTTTATTGTGAAATTATGTTTAGAAATACGGAGAACATATTTTGTTCTCAAATTAATTTCACCTTCTGGCGAAATAGTTTATTGTTCTAAAAACACACTGCAGCAGAAACTGAATTTAGGAAAATATGTTGCAAATTTATTTAATTTTCATAGAAAAGAGCAGCCATTTCAGTTAAAAGAATTAGCAAAATTATATTTAAAATATGCTCTTGCATAAACTGTTATTTTTAATTTAACGAAATTATTGTTAACACACAACTGTTAATCATTTAAATTTATACAAAAATGTTTAAAAAAACAAGAGAAATAAAAACAAATAAGAAGATTTTTAATTTATTTCTGCGACTATATTTTTTTCTTATTTTTAAATAATTATAACTTAAAACTAAGATGACTTTTGTTTACTTTGGATGATAAACGAAAAGCTACTGTAGCACTTTCACAATTCTGTATAGTAGAAATGGTGTGTTTTCTTTTAATTTTTAAAAATATTTGGTTTTTAATTAATTTTTATTTTGTGCTCTTAAAAGTATTCCCTTTAAATATAATTCACTTGCATCAGCGATATTTAAAATGCTCAAAACGGTTATGGTATACACTTGATATATTGCCTTAAGCTCTCACAGTAACTCGGTTTCTATCAGGAAAACGTCGAAGGGAGTCAAATTTGCTGAATACGGTAGCTGTATCATGATCCCAGCAAAAATTAGTGCTTACCAATAAGCTATTTTGTAAGGGAGAAATTGTAAACAATCACTTACACATGCGCATCAATAATGCATGATTTTTATATGAAATGAGCCGCTGGAATGCAATAGAAACGCAAATTTATTGAAACCAGTAAGCAAATATTATACAAAATCAAAAATAATACTTTATCCTATAGCATCTTTGGAAGATTTAAGGTATGAATAAATAATATAATTATTGCTTAAAATTTTATTTATTGCTTCCAAATTTGAAAAATTTTCTGCTGGGATTACGGTGTTATTTTTGGTCGAAATATTTTGAACAAACATGATGAGTGAGCAGGTGCATTATCCTGATGCAAAACTCATGAATTGCTGGTCGAGAAGTCCGGACAAATTGAATTTTTTTTTCTGAAACCAATACACAGGAGTTTCATGAGTGCATTGTGCTGAATTTTTTTAAGCGCCTAAAAAACGAGACGAGTTTTTGCAAGATTAATGTAAGTTCCGGCTTAAGATTCATATAAACTATCTCACGATTTTGCTTTGTGTCACCTTTGGGTGTTAATGAATATTAGGGTACTATGTTAGCAAACAAATAGTCGTCTTAAATGAATTCATACAAATAAAGTATATACTGTATACTCAACTTATTTAGCTATTGGAATGAACCTGGTCACAAATATATTTTTTCAAATATATTGCCCATTTGGCTTATAGGAGCAGATATTAAGTTTTTTTAGTCCTCTAGTAATATAGCTATAAAAGATTTGCTGGGATACATGCTATTTAAAAATGAAACACAAAGGGAAAAGTATATTTTGTTTCAGGAACATACAGTTCTTGTTAATCAGAATTTAATACTATTTTTTACACAAAAAGTTAGAAGTAAAATCAGAAAGCATGATAAAATATATTCAAATTTTGCAGCAACTTTTTCGCATATTTTCCTTAATTCTTTATTTTGATTTGTCACACTTTCAAAAGTTTATACAGCAGTTAGTGCCTGAATTCAAGAAAGAAGAAAGTATTATTAGGCAATAGAAGAAAAAGCAAATATGCCTCAAAGAGTCAATAACGCAGAGTGGCATAGCATTGTATGGTATAGCAATAAAAGGTAGAACAAAAGGTTTACTGGTTTTAATATAAAATATGGAAACGTATTACAATATTTCTAAAATATATAGCCAGTGACGCATGTACGAGTATGTATATTGAAAACCTAATGACGTAAAAAAAATCCTTTTTCCTTATGAACAATGTATTCTTGCTTTAAATTAAATGTCCACATTCATATCATTCACAGCTTTCGTTTTAAGAAAACAGAACCAAAGAAATCTCAATGTAAACGCTTTTGGCGCAATACCATTGACAAAAGACGACAATTGTAAAAAATTAAAAAAAATTTTTTTTTTCATCATTGAAGTATTCGTTAACATAGAAATGTTTTCTATCATTTCTATGCATACATCGTCAAGGATATTGGAACCAGAAAGCAGAAGAGAAAAACACCATTCAATTAACTGCAGGTATTAATTGAAAATGTTTAAATTTATAAATTCATTGAAGATATTTAGCCTTAAATGTTTTACTAAAACTAAAATTTTATAAAGCAAAAATTGTAGTAAAAAATGTTTTATAAAAAAGTTTTATAAATAAAAAAAAAAAAAAATTCTAAAATACTAAGCTAAAATACTCGTTTTTAGGATTTACTTTTGTTTAAAACTAATACACCTTTATATCAAATATTTTGTTATGGGCTCTCATTAAGGATTTATCAATGGACTTTGTTTAATTTTGTTTTATTTTATTTATTTATTTTCTTTTTTCTAAAAGTTAAGAAAAAATATTTATTAAAGGGTTGTATATTCATTTATACGGAGTTCTTCTCATACGAGCACTTATATATGTATGTACATATGTATGTGTACGTGTATGTTAGGAAATGGAATTACATTACAGAAAACAATTTCAATTTGGGTTAGATGTCAGCAAAAGTTTAAGAAATGAAACTGATGACGCTTTGTAGCATATTGTGTTGTTTGACAAGAAGAAAAGAGCCACTTTATATGTTTCCTTGTAGATACGTTTCGTATAGTTATCTCTTCTGTCAACATTGATATGCGACAAATTGCTTAAATTTGTTTGAAATGTTAGAAGTTAAATTTTTTTTTTTTTTTTAATGTGGTTGCTTCGTGTCATGTCATCACAGCCTATATATTTATAAAGGGTAATTTCTATAGTACAACTTTGTTTCAAACAAACAAGATATTTAACCCTAGGAGGTATATCCAGGTCTGTGCAGACTTTTGGCATATAAAAGTGTGCATAACTTTTTTGTTTTTTATGTTAGAGACAAATCCTTCCATGACTTCTTGGAGCAACTATCTCCATACACAATGAGCAAAAAATCAGTGCGATTGGAAGTCTGGGTTCAGGTTAATCCAGGTATACAAATATTTTGTCATAAACGGCATAACCAGGTCTGTGCAGACCTACATGGGATTTGTATGGAAATGCATAGACAAATGTGTTAAAAGTCTGTGTAAATGCATTTTATGCTAGGAAAACCACAAATGAACAATAAAATTGCATTTTTATACATCTTACTTATCTATTAAGGGTATTTTATTAATAATATGTATACAAAGGAATTGTATACACGGCATTAAACGCAAAAGTACATAGCATTTGATAGTTGTTGGCATACCGAATTTTTGCAATTTATGCAATGAAAATGTGTTTTTCGCTGTTTTTTGATCAACTTAAAACATTCACGACTCACCGTGCGACAATTATGTACACGAGGTCTACCAGTGGCCGGAGGAGCTGTTGACCAAATCTTACCGTCCTTTGACTTGTATGATGTAGTTGAGTTCGACGAACTTGACAAACTTTGTTTGTTTGCAGGTAGCTGTAGGGCTGCCCATAGATGACCGTCCAGTCCATGCCGCATCCTCTTCCAAAAGACTATAGTGCTTGCAGCGTTTCAAGTTGAACAAAAAACAGCGAAATACACATTTTTATTGCATGCATTGCAATAAAGCGGTATGCCAACAACTCTCAAATGCTAGGTACTTCTGCGTTAAATGCCATGTATAAAATTCCTTTGTATACATATTATTAATAAAATACCCTTAATAGATAACTAAGGTGTATAAAAATGCATTTTTATTGTTCATTTTGTGTTTTTCCTAGCATAAAATTCAATTAAACACTTTTTTAACACATCTGTCTATGCATTTCAATACAAATCCCATGTAGGTCTGCACAGACCTGGTTATGTCATTTAGCGACAAAAACCTCTCATAACTCCTAGGGTTAAAAAGTAAAGAGTAAATGAGTATGACTAAGTAACTTGGTAAGCTTTAAGTAGTTGTTTTACTACCTACCGAAACGAGTATTCAGTTACCTAAACTATAAATTTTCCATGTCAACTGTAAGTTATTGTACCTATATTTTAGCAGATTCAGCGGAAAGTCGTTTCGATATTTAAACTTAGCATTTTATTTGATAAGAAAAGTGAATTTTTCTCAATAATATACATATAATAATATATTTATAATTTGGACATCAATCATATTAAATCCGTGGAAAACAGTTTTTGCTGTTCTTTCTGCATGACCAAGAACTACACAAAACTTTGTATTCTGATCAAAATTAGTTATAAAACCTAAAGCATATCTTTTATGTCGAAATTTTTAAATGTTTTTACATACATTTACTAATTTTTGGTAAACAGTGTTAAAATTAATGCACCTTATCGCGTTACTCGTCACTGTGTTCCTTGTTCCCCTTGTAAAGGTTGCTGGTGATTACTTCACACCAGGGGCCTGTCTTCTTCGGGGAATATGGAGTTCACCTAGCTCTAAGTAGCCTGGCACTCGCTATAGACAGAGAGGTTGGTAGTTTTTAATTACAACCATCTCAGGGACTGACCAGAGAAACCTACTCTAATCTGGTACTACGGGCATCAGGAAGCCCCCGGTTATGTCTGTGTTCTCCTGTCTTTCGGGGAGTGAAGGCAAGCCGGCCTGATGGTTTGGGTGCGGCCCTTCGGGGAGTACACGTAGTGACTGTGGTAGTGCTGGGTAGAAACCCCTCAAAAAGGGGGTTATCACACCCCAGGCAGTGGTGGTGCTAAATTACTAATTCGATGACTATGGGCCTTCTTCTGACCGGGCTGTCTTTGATATCTCCGAAATTAGAGGGTACCGGCATCGAGTGGCGATGGTTGGAGGCATTGTATTCAACTACCGCCCTGACAACGGGCGGCATGTGGTGAGTCTAAGGACAGGTACGCACGTTGTTCCCTGTTCCATTTTTTCATGTAGATCTAAGTATACAATTGCTGACCCGTTTCATCAAAATACGTTGTCGTTTTAATGATTTTTAAGATTTAATTTAAAGAATTACTCAAGTTTAAGGTCTTTTTTTAATAAAAATCGTTTATTTATTTATCGATATTTCGCTACTCCTGCGTGTAGCGTCTTCAGGAAATATTTATTTTTAAATTATTTTCAAACTTCAAATACAGAAAATATGTATGTACATGTAAATTCAAAAAATTTTTTTGTCAAACGAAAAAAATTTTTTTAAAAATCAAAAAACATTCCACCCAACAAACAATAATAACAGTGATAAAATCAATAGTATAAAAATTTTATAAAATCATGAAATAAAGTAATATTAGTGTAAATGTGTAACAAATTAATTTAAAATATTAAATAGTAAATCAAAGTAACAAAAATTAACAATTTATTTTCTGTGTATTAAATGTCTGTATACTTGTGCTATGTTATCTGTGTCAGCCTTGAAGTTAATTCTGTGTGTTGTTGGTACATTAATAATTTGTAGCATTTCTAACATTAAACGTTTTTTATAATTATTTTCTACATTTAAGATAGAAACATTTTCAAAATTTGGATAGTGATTGAATTTTGAACAATGTGCGGATAAAGCCGTGTTTTGTAAATTAATATCCCTTCGTTTCTGGTCCGATTTATGTCCAGCTATTCTAGTTTTTAACTTATTCTTGGTCGTACCTACATATACTTTATCACAAATTTCACTATCATTACCGTTAAAAGGAATGCTATAAACTAAATTTGACTTGTCCCATTTCTTTACCTTATCCTTTGTCTTGCTAAATAATCTTCCTAAAGTATTATATGTTGTATAACTCAAATTATACTTATCCTGATTAAAAATTCTTGACATTTTCAAACGGTCTGACAAAACAGGTATATAAATTATAGATTTATAAATTTTATTCGCTGTTGCATTATCACTATTCCTGTTTCCCTTACCCTGAATATTATCATTAAAATTGGCAACACACCTCATATTATCTTTACATTGTCTAATTAATCTATGAATAATACTTAATGGGAAACTATTGTCAATTAATATATTCTTAACTTTAACAATGTTGTCCTTATGAAATTCCTTGTCACTAATTCTAAGTACTCTCTCTATTAAATTTTTAGCTGTGTTAATAATAACACCCTTATTGTGTTTTGAAAAATAGTTAATAAGCCTTCCAGAAGCTGTTGGTTTTTGATACCAATCAATCACCAGTTTCCTACCCTTTCTAATTAATAGTGTATCTAAAAACGAAATCTTGAAATTAAATTCTCTCTCCATAGTAAAGTTAATAAAAGGATTAAAATTATTGAGTGTGGTCAACATTCTTTCAATTCCACTTTTTGGAACAATACAAAATAAATCATCTACGTATTTCGTCATAATCCTTGGTTTAATTTCCAATTCACCAATACAATCATCTAATAATCTCTCCATAACTATATCCGCCAAAATAGGAGATGCGGGCGAACCCATTGAAAGTCCTTCATGCTGAACATATATCTTCTCATTATATTTGAAATATCTATTTTGTTCAATACAAAATTTTAAAATCCGTAAAAACAAAGGCTTATCAATTTTCGTATAGTTCTCAATAACATTCCATTTTTCTTCTATAATACTAATCGCTAATCCAACAGGTATGCTAGGGAAAATTGAAATAACATCAAAAGATACTAATTCCTCATCATCATCAATAATTTGGTTCTTAACTCTATCCTTGAATTGAATTGAATCCTTAACATTATACTTTGAATTTTCTGTAATTTTCTTAAAAATATTGGTTATGTATTTACATAAAAAATAAGAAGGTGAATTAATGAAGGAGCAAATTGGTCTCAATGGAAAATCCTGCTTGTGAATTTTGGGTAAACCATATAACCTTGGAGCAATTGCTGTACTTGTCTTAAGTTTATACATATCAACAGTAGTTATATTCTTATTCTTAAAAAGGTAAGGCATGTTTATGGCCCAAAGAGAGTGTCCACTTAACATCGGTTGGAATATTAACATTAGTCTTATTCACAAACAATTTTTCGTTAAACTTAATCCCCAATTCCCGTCTTTGTAAGTCCTGAAGACTGTCGAACTTCCTTTTTTGTATTCTTTTTATTTTCATTATAAAATTTTCCGAGAGCCTATGTTCGTATTCTAAAAACTCATTCATCTCAATGTCTGTCAAATATTTTCTTAACTTTATTTCAATCACCATCAACTCACCTTGAAAATGTTTTAACAAATCATGTTTATCTCTAATAGCCAAATTTAAAATTTTTCTATGTAAATTTTAAGTGTACTTATTAATTGAATTCATTGTTTTTTGTCTTCCGTTATTGCCAAAAATTCCTAAAATATTTTTGGTTGAATTGTTGATAAATTTTGGTATGATCCCTTTATTTCTGCACCTTATTAAAAATGTAATTGAACATTTTGTTTTTTGATTTTTAAGATTATATTGATTTCTCTTTAAGTTCAAGTATTATAAAGAATATATATATTTTTTTCTAAACTCATAATTCTAAATATTAGCAGCCTTATTTATAATAAAAAGTTGGCAGCTTGTTGTACGCACTGGCTAAGTTTGTCATTCCCATACGTGGGAGCGTACGAGCGTACATGTTTTGGATTCTCTGAGCAGTTATCAAATAAAAGGTATTAAAAGTTTTAAAAATATCAGTCTATAGCGGATAATAAATTTACACAGTTTTTTTGTCCTATATGTTAACGAGTTGCTAACTTTTCATTATAAATACAGCCATAGAATTTTAAGTAATTTCTATATTTAAATTTAATTATATCTTCTTATTATAAAGTCGTGAATTTTTTTTTTAATAAAAAAAAAAAAAAAAATAAAACATAATTATTTAAGAAAATATAAAATCATTTCATATAAAATATGATATAAAATAATGGAAAATGTACACATATTAAAATGTGAACTCCTAGCATTGTGGAGCAAACTGAACATGAGAAAAGAGTAATGATATGGCCACAAATATACATATACATACAATGAATAAATAACAATAAAATGTCTGATATCCTCGCAATAAAACCTAAATTTATTAGTTTTAAATGCAATATTAAATGGCAGATAAATGGGGTATGTTTAAAATATATGAAACATGGATACCAGAGTTGGGTTTATTGCATTGAATTTATAATGCATTATCGTTTCCACTACCACTATACCACTTAGTATTAATGCAGCAATATTGCAGCCACCACTAAATGCAGATAGAAATAGTTAACCACTAAATAAAACCATTTTAGTGGTAGTGGAAATTTATTGCATTAAAAAAAACAAATTTAGTGGTAGTGGAAATTTAGTGCATTAAATAAAATAAATTTAGTGGTAGTGGAAATTTATTGCATTAAATAAAAAAAATTTAGTGGTAGTGGAAATTTAATGCATTAAAAAAAACAAATTTAGTGGTAGTGGAAATTTATTGCATTAAATAAAAAAAATTTAGTGGTAGTGGAAATTTATTGCATTAAAAAAAACAAATTTAGTGGTAGTGGAAATTTATTGCATTAAAAAAAACAAATTTAGTGGTAGTGGAAATTTATTGCATTAAATAAAAAAAATTAGTGGTAGTGGAAATTTATTGCATTAAAAAAAACAAATTTAGTGGTAGTGGAAATTTAGTGCATTAAATAAAATAAATTTAGTGGTAGTGGAAATTTATTGCATTAAAAAAAACAAATTTAGTGGTAGTGGAAATTTATTGCATTAAATAAAAAAAATTTAGTGGTAGTGGAAATTTATTGCATTAAATAAAAAAAATTAGTGGTAGTGGAAATTTATTGCATTAAATAAAAAAAATTTAGTGGTAGTGGAAATTTAATGCATTAAAAAAAACAAATTTAGTGGTAGTGGAAATTTATTGCATTAAATAAAAAAAATTAGTGGTAGTGGAAATTTATTGCATTAAAAAAAACAAATTTAGTGGTAGTGGAAATTTAGTGCATTAAATAAAATAAATTTAGTGGTAGTGGAAATTTATTGCATTAAATATAAAAATTTTAGTGGCAATGGAAATTTATTGCATTGACTATATCGATTTTAGTGGTAGTGGAAATTTAGTGCACTAATTTTGAATAATTAGTGGTAATGGAATATAACTCCATTGGCACTATAGTGGAATGGAAATTTAGTTCCACTACCTCAGTTCCACTATCGTTTTAATATACCTTCATATATGGATATAATATTATTATATGCATACATAGCTTAAGTCAATGTCAAAATAAATTGTGTGAATGTTATTTTCTTAATTTACTGAGTCCGCCTGTATAAAGTAAATAATTGTTGTTATTGTTTTAATAAGAATTTTAGTACTTTCAAATGTAATATATTATTCAGTTCACCATAGGTAAGATTTTAATGGCGCGGACTGCTTATATTGCCAGCAACTAATCATTCAGAAGTAGTGCACTAAATTTCCATTACCACTAAAATCGATTCATTTAGTGCACTAAATTTGCACTACCACTAAATTTGTTTTACTCAATGCACTAAATTTCCACTACCACTAAATTTATTTTATTTAATGCAATAAATTTCCACTACCACTAAATTTCTTTTATTTAATGCACTAAATTTCCATTACCACTAAATTTGTTTTTTTTAATGCAATAAATTTCCACTACCACTAAATTTGTTTTTTTTAATGCAATAAATTTCCACTACCACTAAATTTTTTTTATTTAATGCAATAAATTTCCACTACCACTAAATTTGTTTTTTTTAATGCATTAAATTTCCACTACCACTAAATTTGTTTTTTTTAATGCAATAAATTTCCACTACCACTAATTTTTTTTTATTTAATGCAATAAATTTCCACTACCACTAAATTTGTTTTTTTTAATGCATTAAATTTCCACTACCACTAAATTTTTTTATTTAATGCAATAAATTTCCACTACCACTAAATTTGTTTTTTTTAATGCAATAAATTTCCACTACCACTAATTTTTTTTATTTAATGCAATAAATTTCCACTACCACTAATTTTTTTTTATTTAATGCAATAAATTTCCACTACCACTAAATTTGTTTTTTTTTAATGCATTAAATTTCCACTACCACTAAAATGGTTTTATTTAATGCACTAAATTTCCACTACCACTAAATATTATAGGCGATAATGCACTATTTTTTCCACTACCACTAAATTTAGTGGAAAATTAAATCTAATGCAATAAACCCAACTCTGATGGATACCCAATAAATAATTTTATGAAATCGAATTATTGTCACTTTTTTTTCGTTGGTTGTTGGATTTTTAATATAATAATACAAAACGAAAAAATTTAAAACTTTAAACATTTATCACACATTTAAAGCTTTTAAGAAATTATATGTAAAAACTAATTTTTTCATTTTATTAAAATTAAAGCTAAGAAAGTGTAATGCAATATTACAGCCAGTAATGTTAAAAAGTTTCGTTGAAATACTAAGCTTATGCATAACGGAACACTTTAGCCCGCAAGGGCAACCAAAAATATGCGTTAGCATTTATTTTTTCTGAATATCATTGATAAAACAAGCAAATTATTAATTCATTATAGAAAAAACTACCACGTTTAACCCCTATTTGTTACGGCATATTTTTGCATATTTCGTCATAAATGCATATTTTTGCATTTTTAAATTTTTTTCATATTTGTATGCCATATTTTACAAGTTTTTACATACATATGTATGGTAGAAAAATTTACGTGTATAACCAAATTTTATTCTTTCAAAATAATGACTACTTACTAGGGTATTCAAACGATTAATCGTTAATCGATTAATCGAAGAATTTTGTTCAAATAATTGTTCGAACAATTAAAAATAGTCAAATTTCGAATAACGAATAACTCGAATAATTCCCTACGATTAATCGATTAATCCATATAAAAAATACTTTATTTATAGAAATAATAAATGGTATTAATAAACTTCCTAAGTGTTGTAAAATACTGCTACATTGATAGATTTAGAAGGCATTATACAATTTGTTATTAACCCTGCTGTTAGGTTAGAAAAAATTTACGAATGTTAGGTTAATGGACCATTTGGTCCATACTTCAATATTCATACAAAATAACCATTTAATTTTATATTTTTATCTATTTTGGATCACTTTTCCCTAAATATTAATAAGTTAAACTTTACTCAACGCTAGAGATGGTCGAGTGAGCGAATTTGGCTCACGCTGATGAAGAAATTTTATAATCTCCCACGAATCACTCGAATTTTTCTTTACTCACGCACTACTTACGTCAGTAAAATTCACGTGAATCATGGAAATCACGTGAACCACGTAAATCACGTGACCACCGCAAATCTCTATTCAACACATATAATGTTAAAATTTATTGAGGGAGAACTGCTCAATGTAGAAAATGTATCCGATATTTCAGATTCGGAATTTGATAATGCTTCAGAAAATATTCGCTATTCAAGTTCTTCCGAAACAGATGCTGAACGGGAACCCGACCTAGCTGCAGCTAGCTCTGTTGATCCGTTTTTTATTGCTAAAACCAAATGCTTTGGAGTGCCACTCCATTATCTCAGCCTATTAGAGCTACGACTGAGAATATGATCTCAACGCAGCCAGATGCAATGACATTCTGTCAGCTTTTATGTTGTTTTTTTCGCCTCCAATAGACAGAAATATTATCGAAAATACTAATAAGTACATCAGGGTCAAGTTTTGGGGGCAAGTGGAAAGATATTGATGAAGACGCATTGCGCGCATATATTGCTTTGCTATGTATATTGTGTGCATGTATAATCTTGTTTTATTTGAGCAAAATAGTTGGCTAATATAAAATCTATTACTGAAAGTAGAAAAAATTAAGATGTCGCCCTAATTTACGAGCAATTATGTCTGAAGAAAAATTTCATATGATTACTATCCGTTTCGATGATGTTTTGTGTAGACGACAAATGCGTAGTTGCGATAAATTTGCTCCTATTCGTGAACTGTGGAACCTTTTGGAACAACTTCTTCAAAATTTTATTATTGTTCCGAAAATGTCACCATTGATGAGCAACTTGTTGCATTAACCCTAGTAGGTATATCCAGGTCTGCGCAGACTTTTTGCATATAAAAGTCTGTATAACTTTTTTGCTTTTCATGTTAGAGACAAATCCTTCCATGACTTCCTGGAGCAACTGTCTCTAAACACAATGAGCGATAAATCAGAGCTATTGTGGATCCGGGTTCGGGTTGATATGGGTTTACAAATTTTTAGTCATAAACAGCATAACCAGGTCTGTGCAGACCTACATGTAATTTGTATGGAAATGCATAGACAGATGTGTTAAAAGTGTGTTTAAATGCATTTTATGCTAGGAAAACCACAAAATGGACAATAAAAATGCATTTTTATACATCTTAGTTATCTATTAAGGGTATTTTATTAATAATATGTATACAAAGGAATTTTATACACGGCATTTAACGAAGAAGTAACTTGCATTTGAGAGCTGTTGGCATACCGGATTTTTGCAATGCATGTAAAAAAATGTGCTTTTCGCTGTTTTTTTTTCAATCTAAAACACAGCAAGCACGATGGTCTATTGGCAGAGGATGCGGCATGGACTGGACGGTCATATATGGGCGGGCCTACAGCTACCTGCAAACAAACAAAGTTTGTCAAGTTCGTCGAAGTCAACTGCATCGTACAAGTCAAAGGACGGTAAAATTTGGTCGACAGTTCCGCCGGCTACGGGTAGACTTCGTATACATAACTGACTCACGGTGAGTCGTGAAGGCTCGGCAATAGGCACTATGCGAAACCCCATCTTCATATTTAAATTTCTTTTAAGACCCGAGATCCTCAGCACATCTGTTACTGAAACAAACCGTAAGGCCCGCGAGTGAGAACGCATCTTGTAACGGAAACAGAATTGTGAGCTTTTTTGGCCTAGCCTTGTTTGCCGCCATATGCGAGTCAAGCATTCAGCCAAGTAATGCGTTGTGGGGACAAAATGGCGAAAATTTAAAAAATGGATTAGTTACAGATTTTTATGCCTTATTTGACTGGTTTTGATGGTATATATTGGATAAAACGAACGCGGCTTCGGTAGGGGAACAGTTCGGAACATATCAGCGTTCTAAGTTTTTCATGAGCATGTTACAAACATCGATTACGGGCGATTTGTTTTCTACAAGTCAACCAGTTCTCGTGATACCGTTATCAAATCTTATATACTTTAGAAAAATTCTATATCGGTTAGCAGACATCGTCGCCCTGTAGATAGGGTAGCCTTCACGACTCACCGTAGGACAGTCATGTGCACGAGGTCTACCAGTGGCCGGAGGAGCTGTTGACCAAATTTTACCGTCCTTCGACTTGTACGATGTAGTTGAGTTCGACGAACTTGACAAACTTTGTTTGTTTGCAGGTAGCTGCAGGCCCGCCCATATATGACCGTCCAGTCCATACCGGATCCTCTGATAAAAGACCATCGTGCTTGCTGTTTTAAGTTGAACAAAAAGCAGCGAAAAACACATTTTCATTGCATGTATTGCAAAAATCCGGTATGCCAACAACTCTCAAATGCCAGGTACGTCTGCGTTAAATGCCGTGTATAAAATTCCTTTGTATACATATTATTAATAAAATACTGTTAATAGATAACTAAGATGTATAAAAATGCATTTTTATTGTTCATTTTGTAGTTTTCCTAGCATAAAATGCATTTAAACACACTTTTAACACATCTGTCTATGCATTTCCATACAAATCCTATGTAGGTCTGCACAGACCTGGTTATGCCATTTAGCGACAAAAAACCCTCATACCGACTAGGGTTAAGGGGGTGATTTACTTTTTGACAGTTTGTGCATCAAAACCACCAAAATATGGCTTGAAATTATGGTTCTCAGTGGACTCCAAGTCAGGTTACAACTATAACTTGGTAAGCCTAGAAATGCACAGCCTGAAAAGAACCAAAGACAATGCGTTCTATTGAACTTAACAGAAGGCTTGAAAGGACAAAATATAACAGGCAACAATTTTTTTTCCACTTGTGAGTTGGCCAAAAAACTTCATGAAAGGAAACTTCCTCCGAAATTGCTGACTTTCAAAAAAATCCTCTTGTACCTCTCTATAAAAGCAAAACAACTCGATGGCCAAATATTTGCAAATATGATTGATATATCCGCATTGAATGCGTAAATAATATATTCTGCAATCGACGATTCCTGGGTTCCAGCTGATCGGATTGCTGGAGACCAGAGTTATTTTGGCAACTAGCATTTTCTCTGCCGAACGCGTATATGATGAAAGGGACTAGATCACCTCAAAAAGAGTTGTCAGCACAGTTATCTACTGAAATATGAAAACCATGCATAGTTCCTGTGGCCTCTACAAATAATATTTTTAATTCAGAGGTCCGAAATCGTGGAATTTGTAGTTGCTGCAAGTCTAAGTGTGATATAAAATGCTCCATTTGCAGTAAGTTTAGTTGCAAAACTAATAAAGAAATATGTTGCTTATCGTACAATGACAATTATTATAAAACCAACTAAAAAATACTTATTTTTTTCAAATAAATGTAAAAAAAATCAAAGAAAATACCTAATGGACCAAATGGTCCGTTAACCTAAGATTCGTAATTTGTTATTTTTCTCAGTCCTGGTTTAAGTCAGAACCTTGAATTTTTGTATATAACATGGTTTTGTAAAAAGACCACATGAGCTAAAAAATTAAGTCACTATATGTCGCCGTTCAAAAATTACAAAGAAAATAATAAAAAAAATGGACCAAATGGTCTTAACCTAACAGCAGGGTTAATACAATGGAAAATGCAAACAATCCATTTCCAAATTATTTATTAGAAAGGCATAAGATTCGAATAAATGAAAGACGTGTAAAACTACTTAGTACACTTATTTTATATCTAAATTCTGGTACATTTTCACTTTTTTAAAATATTGAACAAAATCTGAAGCAAAAGATTTTGCAAACAAATTGATTTTGAAAATGTTTTTAGAAAATATGGAACAAAATGTGTCAGATGGTGATATGATTGCAGAAGATTTAATTGAAATAAACGAAAATAATCTATTTTCACAATACAATGAAGCAATTAAAAGTGTACAAAATTTTAAGGAACCTAAAAGAGGCTGCAATGATTTAATGGGTGATTTCTTATATTTAAAAAAAACCAAAAACAGAACCGAAAAATTATATATTCTTTTTCATGCACTTCTCTCAATTTCTCCAACATCTACAATCAGCGAGAGAGTGTTCTCAAAATCGAGTTTTATTAAAATTAAAGAAAACAATCGATTGAGAGCTAAACATATAAATTACATCCTTTTTTTAAAAGACTACTTTAATAGAAGTGCATACTTTTTTTTAACTAATTTTTAAGTCATAATATGAATTATTTGTAATTACTTATTTAATATTTTTATTGCATACGAAGTAGTAAATTATTACTTTTATATATTAAATTATTATATATATGATCTCAAATATTAAAATTAGTTAATTAATTATTTATGGTTTAGTTTTTCAATAATATGTTTGAAAGTAAAATATACGATCTCATTACAATTTCTAAACTACACATTACTACGTTTTTGGTTATTATTATTTGTTTTTTTGAATAAAATGTTTTAATAATACGCAAAATTGGTATGTTATTTTATATAAAACAAAATACGATTAATCGAACAATTTTGAAATTTTATTCGATTAATCGATTAAGAAAAAAACCCGAATAATTACTCACTCGATTAATCGACCAAAGAAAAAAGTCGAATAATTGAATACCCTACTACTTACTGACACATAACTTAAATATTAACTATTGAATAATGAGGGAGTACCTCCTGTACTCCTGAAAACGCCTAAAATTAAACATTGTGAAATTGGGGAAATTCAGGAGAATGGTTCATGAAGCTCCTTCCTTAACTATGGGGCAATTTGTTGGTAACCGTAGCTAATCTTCACGAGCATTAATGAACATCGTACCACGTCATTTTAAAAAATACCACAGCACTTGTGACCATGATCAATAGAAAAATTACTAAATCTAATTGTCTGTGTCTAAATAAAAACATAACTAGTGTACTGACACTGCAGTATTAACAAAGATGACCTCATACTGAAGTATCTAGATTTGACAATTTTATTATACATATTATTAGAAACCATATTTTAAGCAGTATTAATACCGTCGAAAACAATTTGATAATGGCTCCCTATTATATTTCCGAAGAGTATATTTCGAACACATTACAAAACAAATACGTCCCTTCGGAGGCTTTTCTTTTCTTTGATAGAAGTGGTTTTATCCAAAGTGAGGATGGATTTCCTATGTATAATTTACCATATATATAGATGAGCCAATAGTAAGACAATAAGCTGTAAGACACTTACACCCGTAAACACTCGTTTTGGCACAAGCATCCACTCTCCTGATAGAAATATAAACATTAATACAAAATATAGAAAATACTGGCGGCTCACTCAATAACTTTTGCTAGATTTTAACCCTTGACTCTGCTTGTGTTATCTTTGCCCATATAGAAGAAAGTTTTTTTCACAATAATTTTTACTTACACCTATCACTATACTAATGAACATTTTGTACAGAAAAAAGAAACCAATATTAGGCATTATAAATTATACAATGTATTTAAAATAAGATATCTCTACTTTTTGTTTATTGAAAGTTGTAAATTATTTTAAGATTTATTAAATAAACATTGAAAAAAAAATATGACCTCATAAGCAAACAAACAATTCGTTAATGTACTTAAGAAGTCGTTTATCTTTTAAATGAAGCCAGTATATATTGGCATTTTTTAAATGAAGACAACAAATATTGCTTCTTAATTTTTTAAACACTTCATTATAAAGCATAAGATGCAGCCATAAAATCAACAACGCCTTGAAGCATCATTATATTCTTTTGAACTTCTTTTACATTTTTATTTTTAAATTCATTGACTCTAGCGTATTAAATCAGTGCAAAGTGAAATAGTTTCTTGTTACAATAATTTTATGAGGGTTGCACTAAGCAGACGTGGTATCCTGACACGCATTCATATGATATGACATATGCATTCATTGCTTCAGCAACAGTATAGTAGTAAAAATTATTTTGCAACACCAATCATACCATCGGTATACGAATGTCAACAAAGTACTTAAGGCCATCTTTATGACAACAAAAATAGAAATAAAAGTTTATGCAGTAATAGCCAACATAAACCTGTATTGTACTAAAGATGGCCGATACCAACAAAAACCAAAGTTGAAAAGGATAATGGTTGGTTGTATATGTGTTAGTTGTAATAAATAGAAAAGGGCGACTACAAAGAACAGACGGAAAATATTCAAGATTTAACAGCACAAGATAAATGAAAACATAATAAGGAAAAAGCAAAAACCTATATTAAGATGTCAACAGCTTAGTGTGGTAGTCAAGGTAAAGCAATGAATAGAAAAGGATATATTTGTTAATAAAGTCAACGTAATTGTGGAAAATCTTTATAGTATGAAACGTACCTTGACAAAAGTTAAAAAAAAAAACAATAGAAAGGAAAAAAAGTTTATTTTCTACAAGTTTGACATCCCTTTTATATGAATTTTATTAACTGCTTTTAACCCACTAATCGCCAAAATCAAACTAGCAATGCCACCTTTGCAAAAACGTTACTTTGGCATTCTTTACTAGCTAGTTAGCTAAAAACTAAATCAAAATCTAGAGAAAATCCTGTAGGTGAGGTACAGTATTCAATTGTGCACAGAAGAAAATATTCCAAATAAGGGTTTCCTACAAATTACGTTTTTAGAAGGTTTTTTTCTCATCTTATCTGTGCGAGACATAAAACACATCTTATTAATTTTTCGAGTTTATAGTTCAGTGGGCTATCATGTCCTGTAGTTTCTTTGGAAGCGATTAGAATAGGAATAGATAAAATTCTCTTCTATGGATCTTAGCATAAATTGTACCCTGTATCAGGATTACGGCCTAGCTTCTCACAGCAATTTAATGTCGACTCCGAACGACAGACTTTAGAAGCTTGTTCATGGAAATTAGTTACTCTTAGAGCTTTTCCCAGAAGTCTGCTAAGACGTAGTCGCCGAAAGAAAAATTTTTTCATATTATTTTACTTCAAGATGTCAGAGCTGGGGCTTGAACCGGAACTCTAGTCTTAGTAAGCCAATACACTAACGACTAATACTAAGTACAAACAATAAAACAACAAACAAATACAAGACGGCTAGCATTGTAAAGACTGTTTTTTTAAAAAATAATATTGCTGGAGTGTAGTTCGAGTACTTTGGTGATCAAAATTTTGGTAAATTACTAAAATGGGAGTCAAAAATGAATCACGATTATTTTAAAAAAAGTGTTTAATTCAAAAAACAATAACAAATTGTATAGCAAACATAAAATGATCACTTATTTATTTCAAATGTTAGTGCATAGTCTATTTCTTTTCATATTTAGTTTATCTAGCAATTTAAGAGCTGTTTGATTAAAGAAACACAGCAATTCTTATTAACAAATAAGAAGTACTGTCACCAGATCTAGAATAATGGTCCTACTTTTATCCTTTTAAAAACATTCGAATATAGCAGTAAGAATACGAATATATATGGAGAAGTATATAAAAACTTGTTTCGTTGACAGAAAGCGCTTAATTGAAATCTGTAATTTCAATTCCAATACAATGAACTGCATGAATAGAGGTATACCCCTGAGTCCTAATAAAAAAAGAAAAAAAAACTATCTCCTTCTATATGTTACATGTTAAATTTTTATTTAGGTTTGTCATAAATCACGCTAACTTGATCAGTAACAGATTTTATTAAATAAATTTAGATTTTTTTTTTTTTTTTTGCAAGTTTTTCCAATTAAAAGAGAACATTATAACAATGAAGGAAATTTACACCAGACCCACTGGATATATTTTGGACTCCAGCTACGGAAGTCTCACCAGAGTGCATTGCGATCTGTACATTAATATTATATTTATTTTAATAAAAACTTATTAGAATAAACTATATATTAATCACTTAAGTGAAGTTAAACAAACTTGAAATTAAAAAGATTTTAAAACTGAATTATTAAAATACAGGCTCCGGCAGTTGCGTATTAGTAAAATGCTGTAGAAGAACATGGTTAGACAATTTCTACTTGTAATATCGAAATTAACAATAAATTGAACACTGCAAACTGGAAAAAAAGTGCTTATTGGTACCAAAAATAGTTTTCCTCAAATACAACAAACATTTTCCAATATACTGATTTAAATAAATGGTTTAAATGTTTATTTCTCTTCTTATTTAATACTTTTTCACTTTATTTATCTTAATAGCCATGATTTTTGTAACCTCCATGACCACCATGACTGCCATAGCCACCATGTCCGCCATCATTACCTCCATAGCCGCCATAATCTCCATGAGATCCTCCAAAACCACTTTGATGACCACCACCGTGGCCTCCTTGTCCTCCAAAACCACCTTGATGGCCGCCATGAGAACCTCCATAGCCACCTTGTTCTCCTAAACCACCTTGATGCCCGCCATGAGAATCTCCATAGCCACCTTGAGATCCACCAAATCCACCTTGATGGCTGCCATGACCAGCACCCAAGTTATTTTCATGCCCTCCACCATAGCCACCACCATAGCTTCTAGGATAAGCTTGTGTTAAAGCCAAGGAAGCAATGAATATGATCTATAAAATAAAACTATTTTAATAAAGTTGAAAAATATATTTTTAATTAAATTACCAATATTTTTGACATATTTCTCTCCGTGTATATGAAACTTGTGATTAACGAAATAGTTTAATTTGCACTGATTTAATTTCAATTTTATTCCTGTTATTTATAGCAAAAAAAAAAAATGAATTTAATTTAAGATGTTTATGCATAGACAATGTTTTCTTATCAGTAATACTTTTGATTCAATATTATTTATGACTAAACAGAATCCAAGCACGAATACTGATAATGAACGTATTTATTTTCAAAAAAATTAAAAAGAAAAAATTGTTTACAAATAAAACATAAAAGTATTACTTGTCAACACTTAAGTTCAATAAGACACAATGAATTTGTGTCTGTCTATACTCCATAGTATAGTGACTCAGACCAGGGACACCGGTAAGAATCGAACTCACAATCACTAGCAGTCTAGCATTCTATCCACAACAGCACTTTGGCACCCAATTTGTAACTAAAAGAGAGTATGTTATGCATCAGTTTTGTGAATTTTTATCAATCACACTCACAATCACATGTTTTTAAAGGATTTGTGTGTATTAATTATAAATTGCTTGAAAACAGAAATACAGAAAAAAACATGGACTTTCCTAAAAATAAAAATCATAATAACCACATATAAGTTTTTTTCTTTAGACACTGATACAATTATGATACAAAATATGTTTTTTATTGAAACATATAAAAATAAATATTGGAGAGTATGTTATGCATCAGTTTTGTGAATTTTTATCAATCACACTCACAATCACATGTTTTTAAAGAATTTGTGTGTATTATTATAAATTGCTTGAAAACAAAAATACAGAAAAAAGCATGGACTTTCCTAAAAATAAAAATCATAATAACCACATATAAGTAACAAAATTAAACGAATCGTAAAATTCTTTTCTATATTTGTCTTTTTTTATTCTGCGAAGTCAGAATTGACTGTTTTCTTGAAAAATAAAGAGAAATATGAAAAAATTATTTCTTTCGGCGACTACCTCTCAGCAGTTTTCTGGCATAAGCTCTGAGAGTAACTGATTGCCATGAACAAGCTTCTTAAAAATAAAAATTAACACACGCAACATGCACAGAAAAAAATAAAAATGTGTTTCAATTAAAAAATTTGTGAAACCAAGTAAAAAATTACTTATTTTTTCACCAGTAAAGAAATTAATGCTATTAATTAAGTTGATTGTAATATGTATTAATTAAAGTATTTAAAGTTAGGTTGTATAAAACATCAAAAAGTTAATTAAACCAATTAATTATTTAATCAAAACTATTTTTTTTTAATTAACAAGTTAATTGAAAAAATTATATCAATATCTGTGTGCGTGCTGTGAGAACCTAGGCCGTAACTCTGAAACAGGGTGATAATGGTCCATTATATATCGTCGATGGAATTAAAGAACGCTGTAACTGACAAAACCTTAAATGTTCACCAGAGCCAAAAAACTTTTATAAAAGTAGAACAAATACACTGGTATTTTTCATTTCGCAGACGGCGTAAGTGAATTTATTTCATCGTAGAAATCTGGGACCAGGACCAATCGACGCGTATTTTTTTCTGATAAAAATGATGCAAAAAATGTATTTTCGATTTTTTGTCAGTTACAGCGTTCTTTAATTCCATTGACGATATGTATGTAATGATCGAACAAGACGCTCATTCATAGTATGGTTAGTTTTGCTAGTAGATATATAAAACAAATTTTAAGATATTTGTGTTTTAAAGGATATATAAAAACAGATAAAATTAAGCAAATAAACACAATCAGTAATTCCATTCCAATTAGATTGAAAATTATTATAACACAAGAAGGTAGTCTCAGAGTTCACAGTCACCATGAAGGGTATAATTTACAAACGTTTTCTGAACTCTTTCAATACGAACAAAATTTAGTTCACTATCAAGTACAATGCCAAGATCCAGTATACGGTCAACAACCTTCAAATGCCCATTACGTAATTCAGTTTGAATATGCATACGATTAAGCATATGAGGCTCATCTGTAAACACTTAATCGTAGATAACCAGGTAGAACTGTGGATACAATTTCGTAAAATATGGGCATCAGATTCTGTAAGTATCTCTATAAAGAGTCATCAACATATAAATAAAAAAAAAACTGAGAACCTCTTAAAATGTTACCAATATTATTTAAAAAAATAAAAGACAGCAACAACATATTCTACCGTGAGATACTCCTGAAGTGACAGTATACTTATGGTAACAAAAATTTCGACAACAACAGTATATTTTCTAATCATTTAGTACGATCGCAACCAAAACGAAATCTGCTATGAAAGCCCATATTATCAAGTTTAAGGCAGAGGATATTATGCCGCATCATATCATAATAATACAAAAATGATTAAAAACTGCATCATTTGTAATTTTCCAACGCCCAGGAAAAAACCCATCCTTCTCATAATTTATATAATGTGTAATAAAAAAAATAAATAATTGATCAAATGTTGAAATATTTTACAAATACATGACAATTTGGTTGTCTGTATTTAGAAACAGCATATTAATATCTTCTTCTATAGACAGGCATAATATAAGATACTTTACATGTATCGACGAATATTCCCTCCGACAATGACCCAGCCCATTTTGTAAGGGAGAAATTGTAAACAATCACTTACCCCTGCGCATCAATAATGCATGATTTTTATATTAAATGAGCCTCTAAAATGCAATATGTAGAAGTATATATTTATTGCATATTTATTTATAATGCTTTCATTATTGCTTACAATTTCATTTATTGCTTTCAAATTTTATAAATTTTCTGCTGCGGATCTGTTATAAATAAGTTACAGTGGTAATACCAAATCTTCAGTGAATTTCTTTAAAAATAACTCCAGGAACATATGAATTTTTGACATTGTTGTATGTATTATAATTAATTATAATATTATTAAGCTTCTTAATGTCACCAAACATGTTAAATTTATATATATTAACAATTTTATTGTTAAAATATGTTATAAATGTCAGTTTGAATAGTAAGCACAACTCAATACAAATTAAAGAAAATATTATTCATAAGTGTGTGCATATGTAGATGTCTATTTGCAGATAATAAATTTAAATTTGTATATAAATTTCAATTACATTCAACCGCAGATATGTGGTCAGTTATCAGTTTTTAATAAAAATATTGTGTTATTTTACAAACAAATAATTATGTCATCCTTAAATAAAGATTCACAATAAAAACAAAAAAAAAAGGAATAAATAAATAAACAAATAAAACATCAGTGATTTATGTCAGTTTATTAACATATTTTATGTGTGTGTTTTTCTTTTAATTAAATAAAATATAAATTAATACTAAAATATCGCCAATAACTACAACAAACACTGGTTATTTTTAACCCTCTTTACATACATATGACATGTCAGTAGCAAAACTCAAGAAACTCTTTAGATTATATGTATATTAACCCTTTGTTTTATGCATGGGTCTGGACAGACCTACTTCAATTTGAAATTCTGTTTTAACATATTTAACTGAAAATTTCAGGTACCCTTGTACTATCTAGTTGGTTTTTTTATAGCAAAAAACAATAAATTTTAAAAGACTACAACAGAAAACTCTTTTTTAATATGTAATTGCACACATCACATTCATAACACATGCAGTCTGGTCAGATCCATATGACTATGAGGCTTTAGCTGATGACTTAGAGTATGAATGATGTGCTGAACATGGCAATGAAACTGAATTAGTGGCAAATGAAAATACTGATGATGTCGGACTAAATAATAAGGATCCATCTGATATTAAATAAATTTGGTTATATAACAAAACTAGCTGGATGATTCTGAGTACGACGAAAATGAAATGTTTGCAAAACCCTTCTAATAAAGCCGATATTTCTATGGCAAGAACGGAACCAAGTTAACACACTTTGTTTTTAAAATCTTATTCAACGGAAATGTTAAGACAGTTTGATATTCTCAGCTGTTAAACTAAAGTGATAATTCTCATACAGGCAAAAAACATACATAATAATTCCAGCTTTACCATTGGAAGCAAAACGAATGATCAGGAGAAAAGCGATACCTATTGGGAAGTAGTAGATAACAGTTACCTACTTCGCGAAAGCCTTACCTCATGGGAGAGTTGCTGTTACTCATTCAAGGGTGAAGGCTTAACACTAGCCTTTTAATGATCAATTGATTATTAATCGCAAAAAAAAATTATATAAGCGATAAATACAGAGTGTCCGCCGGGAAGGTGTACTACTTTGTTTGTTTATAATTCTAATTAAATAAAAGAGATTGGATCCTATATTGATACATGTTTTATTTAATGTCGGCTATTATGTATGGAGTAGTCGCCGTTGTCTAGTGGTTAGTGTGTTGGCTTACTAAGACATGAGCCCTGGGTTCGACACCCAGCTCCGACATCTTAAAAAAAAAAAAAGAAATATGAAAAAAATATTTCTTTCGGCGGCTACCTCTCAGCAGTCTTCTGGCAAAAGTTCTGAGAGTAATTAATTGCCATGAACAAGCTTCTCAAGTCTGTCGTTCGGAGTCGACATTAAACTGTAGGTCCCGGTACTCATGGATAAAAATTTATACACACATCATGAGTGCTGCGAGAAGCTAGGCCGTAATCCTGACACAGGGTTGTAAATACCAGTTATATATGTGTATGTATTATGTATGGAATACAATATTAAATAAATGTTCAACTCTGTTAGCCTCACAAATCTGACACATTTTTCATTACATTATAACACATTTCACTCGGTATTTTATTAAATTGATCACGAATATTTTGTTTGAGTTGCTTCAGCGATTCTTGTTTGTTTGCAAAAAAACTTGTTTTTCAGATATCCCCACAAAAAGAAGTCCTGAGCAGTCAAATCAGGCAACCGTGGAACCCAATCAACCTCACCATTCTTTGAAAAAACTTATTGTGGAAAGAACTCTTGCAGTAATTCCATTGTAATCCTGGCTGTATGCGATGTGGCACCATCTTATTTAAGCGACACGATAGGTAAGCCCACAGTATACAGTTGTGGCATTTTCAATCATATCACGATATCGCACCCTATTGACAGTTACCGTTATGTCGTTTTCATTTTTAAAGAAATAAGGTCCTATGATTCCTCCTGACCAAATTGCACACCAGACTGTCACTTTTAATGGTTGCAAAGTTCACATTGCCCAGAACCGACTATTTTGTTTATTTACATATTAATTCAAATGAAAATGGAATCATTCATTATGATTTTGTCATGAAAGTCGTTGATGGACTTTAACAAAATGTTTTACTGATTAAAATACGCTGGTTTACCGAATATTTTTCCCTTATAAATTTGCTACGTATTCAGTCAAGACTAATGTTTACCTAACCGGCGACAAAAAAAAAGCAGTATACCTTCCCGGCGGACTCCCTGTACTAAAATTTTTGCAAGAAAAACAAAACGATTCACAAAAGCTTATATAAGTTTATACTTTAATTTTTTTAAAAATGTTTTCTTCACATCTGCTACGAAAAACAAACCGAAGCATTGACACTTCTTCTTTATATCGGATTAAAAAGTTTTCCTTTAAAAAAGAAAAAAAAAAAAGACAAAGAATTCCTTTTTCAAGATGTGTTCACTATATTATTTTTAATGTTTTGTTCTTCCAAATAGTCACAAGTAAGCCCCAAAGTGTTTTAATACTTTCTTATACATTAGATATGCATTAAGTTTTATAATAAAGTTTTCAAATTAAAAAAAAAACTTAAATTATATGAAATTGATTGATTTTATTATATTTAAGTTGAAGCGGTTTTTTTTTTTTTTTTTTTTGAGACCAATACTCAGGGGTAAAACCCTAATAAACGCTGTGCATTGTATTGGAATTTTTGGAAAGGACAGTACATATATTATTATATTATCATTAAGCGCCTTAGGAATGAGACAAATTGCTGTGAATTGATCATTCAAAGGCCAGTGTTATACCTTCACCCTTGAATAATCAACAGCAATTGCCTCATCGTTGCATGTTGATTGTGTGGTGAGTGTGCCTTTGCTAAGTAGCTTTAGCTCTTATCTGCTAATCTTCCCAATAGGTGGCGCTTTTTTTCCTGATCATTCGTTTTTTGTTGATATTTCTTAAGGTGGTATAGAATGGAATGTCGGGGAGCGGTATCTTTGTAGATGGTCTTCCTGGAGGGGGGGAGAACCTCTTATTTTTAGATTATAATTTTAAAAAAACCGCAATCAAACTTTTTCATTTTTCACCTCCTCTGGGATTTGAACCTGGGTCCTTTGAGTTTTTGTGCGAGCGCTCCAACCACTATACCACGCATGTTTCAGTAGTAAACTAAACAGTTTTATTGCATTTTGTTATCGCAAACACTGGAAACACAAGAAAATTAAAAGAATATAGTAATCCACCAAAAGAACTTGATTTATTATAAATTTAAAAAAAAATAATTTCGTATATTTATAAATGTATATTAGGAAATGTTTACAAGAAACACACAAAATTAAGTATTCATCTATAAACGACTGAATTTATATCAAACAAGTTTCGTTTTTAGTTTTCATTTATCAGTATTATTACTTAATTTAGACCCACCTGAATTGCAAGACACTGCGACCTTTAAGATCTAATACATACATACATAATTGACTATTACAACCCTGGCTCAACGTAACAGCCTAGCTTTTCCCAGCACCCATGTTGTGTGTGTTAATTTTCATCCATGATTACTGGGACCTACAGGATAAAGTCGACTCCAAATGTAAGATTTGAGAAGCTTGTTCATGGTAATCACTTATTTTCAGAGCTTTTGCCAGAAGACTGCTAGGAGGTGGTCGCCGAAAGAATTTTTTTTTTTCATGTTTCTTTTTTTTAAGATATCAGAGCTGGGGATTAACCCTTGGCATATGTCTCATAAATCCAACACACTAACCATTAGACAATGGCGAATACTATAATACTACTAATACTACTAATATAAGATCTTTTGTGTCCATTTAAGTCTACCGTTTGTTTAGCAGACCCACTGCCTTCTTTATGAACACAAGCAGGTCTAAAACTCTAGACCACAGAGACCTGTAATAAAATCCATTAAGATTTTTTGGTCTGTCTTTTATACCTAAGAACATTAGATTTACGCCCATATTGCAGATAGATCAAGTGTCTGAAACCCTTTTCTAAACATACTGAGAATTTTAGAAAGCAATGCTACATAACAGGGTTCCGGTTCCAATATATAATGTTGCAAATCCCTTTCTAGCCAATGCATCCGCTGCCTGAATATTTTTTACATACTATGAATATCCAGTATAAAACACATAAAAATTGCATCAAATTTCTTTACATTTTCAGAAAAACTCCTTTACCTCTCCTCCTTACCGCTCATCGAAGAATTAATTTAAAATTGAAAAAGTAAAAGTTTATAACAATTGCAGTATTGTTTGTGAAAGCCGAAATTGTCCAACTAAAAATAATAATTTTTTATTTTAACTTATAGAAGTGATTTATTTTTCTGAACTGAGACCATAATGTTTAAAAACATTAATAAAATAATTTAAAATGAATTTTTACTAAAACTTAATAAACTACTTTAACACATAATCTGAAATTAGTGGCATTAATACCTTTTGATACCCATGTCATTTAATAGAATTATATTTTAATGAAAGCTTAATCCATATGCACAATCCATAAACACAAGTAAAGTTCTCTACTTAACTTATTAAAACGATTTTGAAACATGAAACATTGTTCATGGGCATAATACTGAAATGAGGCTATACCACCAATGCCGCACACAAGTAACATATTAGTTATGTAAAAACATAGATAAAAATATTATATTACATAGCAGATTTATTATACTTATGTATATGAAAGCACATACTTAAATACATAAAAATCACAATTTCCCATATTCAATTATTTTATTAAATCTCAATTTAAGTTTATAATTCTCTTTTTGTTTCTACCTTAATTTTGTTTAAATGAGTTGGATGTATACATAAGTATATAAAGGGTGCTTCAGTTCATCTCTCGATAATTTGTTTCTTATAACATAAATATAAATATATTCCTAAGCTGCTTTAAAGCATATTTAATATAACATTTTATATAATTTTTCCCCCACATCACATTCGACTAATGCCACTTAAAGCCAGTAGTAAAATTTATAATATTAAAACAAAAAATATTTATTGAAGCACCACACTAACCACTAAAAAAACCCATTATATAGATAAGTATGTGCTTATATCGTCTGAAGGCTCAACTGTAATTTTCTACAATGTGAAGTTAACTAATGTCAAAAATCAACAGAGCGTCTGCCAAAAGCCTAACGAGGGGCTATAATGTAATTTTTGAACGGAAATGCAAGCTGTTCTTAGTTGCAAACATTAGTAATTATGTATGTTATTGAATATCTAAACCGTTTAAATATTTTACCCAGAACTAGTTAATTATATTTGGTTTTTTTTTAATAAATAAACAAAAAAATAAATCATATATAAAAAATAGTACTAAAAAACAAAACCGTGCGTTTGTTCCATTTTTTTTTATTTATTATTATTCAAAATAAACAGAAAGTAATGAAATTCATATTTTGCAACAGTGACATCTTTTTTTTTATATCTGCAATCAAATTTTCTATAAAATTGTCCTTGGCCGCCAGCACACTGCAGTCCTTTGTTTATTATTGTTTACACAAACACAAAAACAGCTGTTTATGTTTATTATTTTTTAAAGCACCCTTTTTTTTTTGTTTAATTTTTATTTTTAAATTCTTTATTTACTTTATCGTATCTACTTTACTTTTAAATCTGAAAACAAAAACACTTTTTGCTTTGGTCATTTTTCCTTTTTTTTTTTTTGTTAACTTTTCTTTCTTTTAAATCGTCAGTGGAAAAATTTTGCCAATTGGCGGTTTCAAAAAGTGTAAAAAGCGTCACAAACATTAAAAGTTTTTTTAACGCTCCTTAAAAACCTATTGTTTTTCTCGCCGATGCTGTAATGCCAATTGCAAAAAGGTTTTGTTTTCTGCGAAAGTTAATTTATTGTTAATTTTTTTTTTTCGTTTGTTGACATTTTATTTCTTTTTTTTTTCCCCCTCTTTTCCACTGACCATTTTGTGATCCGGCTTTTGTTTTTCAAATTGAGACTTGATAAAGTAAACTCGTAGGCATATATATATGTGGTTTTCAATTTGTAAATAAAAATCGTTAAATTGATATCGAAGTAATTTTTGTTAAAGCTATTGTCAAATATTTGATGGAAAAAACTTAATCACTCTTTTATGGAAATATTTATTACAAAAATCTTGTTTCATGAAAATATGTATTCCTTAAACAATTATTTAAACTTATGATAACTTAATAACTCCAATTTTTATTTAATTAAGTTGCAGGCAACGAACAATAAAAAAATTAATATTTTAATCAAATATTTGACAAATATCAATATACCTTAACTATAAAATTTTATTTACAAGAGACTACAAATATACGTACATACGTAATAATATCTAGAAATAAAGAAAGCTTAGGTTAATTAGGCTTGAACACTAAAAAATTGTTTTTTTTTTTTTTATACAAAATAAAGTGGATTGGTTGTTGATCATTCACTGTGTTAGATGGCTAGTGCGATGGTTGTGTGGTCGATTCCCACCACATATTGTCTTAGCCATTCCGCTCGTAATAATTATTTATAATATAATGAAATATTGTATTATAATTTAGTAAATAAATAAATTATGTGCAGTGGATAATAATCAACGTGGAAAATTTTTTTATAATCTGGTGAAAGAGCCAGATTACTCAGCCTAAAAACACTTAAAGAACAATAACTTATATAAAAAAAACTGTACAATTAAACTCAAAAATCAACTACAAGATACAGTGATGTGGCTGTAAAATAAAAACTGTGTCTAGAGTAGATAGAAAGATTAATTTTGGTTTAAAACAAAAAGGAAACTGGAAAAAATGAATCTGATAAAAATCACTAATAATTTTATAAGTAAATTTCTAGATATGATACCAATAAAGAAATATAACTAAGCACACCTTATGCTGCTTTTACACAGTTTTATTTTACATGATTTTGCATTCTTTTTTATTCAGGTTAGCACTCAGGGGTTGACCAAAACTCATGCAGTGCATTGTGCTGGTCTAGGCAAATATGAGGGGAAGCGGAAACACCCTTTTTGATTTAAATTTATTTATATCATATCTTATATCAGTCTGAAAAAACAAAGGTTCTACTTTAAGAACACGACCTGCAAGGAAGCTGGTTGCTGAAGACTGATTATTAAATGGCCATTTTTATAACTTCACCACTGAATAAACCAAGAGCAATCAAGCCCAAGAAGCCCGCACAGTAAAGTTTAAATTGGGGGAGGAATATAATATCATAATGATAGTGGAGATGATGTTGTGGCTGTCCCTGAACCAGCCCCTGGTATAATTCTTAGTAACTGATCCGCAAGAGAGACCTTTTCAGAGAGCTATTGCCCTCCGCCAGCTTAGCTAGTTGTGTCCATGCAGTCCATGTAGCCGGATTTTTTATTTTTCTAAATTAAGACAAAAAACGGACATAGTGAATGTTCATTTTTTCACATTGAACTTAAATTGAAGTCCACTAATTACATAGGAAGCTAAAAATGCCTAGTTCTTAGGTACAACCCTCGATCGTAGCCTGAAGTAATCGGATCTATGATTTTTGAAGTACGGACAGAAAATTTAGAGGAAACTTTTTCGGAAACGTTCTAGTTTTAAACTTATTAAACTGGCTAACGCTTCAATAGCAGAAAGCGCCCAAGAAATTCAAACCTAGGACTAAGGCAGAAAATGCACTTTTATCAAGTAATTGTGTTTATGAACACAGCTCCTTTTTGGCTAAATGACTACAACAAGAAAACTAATTAATTGGCATATATGAAGAGAAGACAATACTCAAGCCATTAACGAGCCACAATAATACTTATGTAAATTGATTGTTTAGAACTGAACACTTCCTTCCATTGATGACGTAGGCCAGATTTATTGTAAAACTTAGTCAAAAATATTTCTTTCATCGAATGGAACAAATAAAAATAAACGCCGTATTATTATCAGAGTATTACCATACGACTATTAGTTCTCAACACCTTTTTTGATTAAGACTAATACTCATGAGCAAACCCCTACTGATGCTGTGCATTGTTTTATAATATTTAGATTAAGATGGAAAAGAGTGGAATATCATGCAGCGGTTTTTTATTAATTTGGATGAAGAGTATCTAAACTTATGCTAAGTTTCATATAACAACATTTCATATAACAACATTCATTCATATAATCTGTTTAGTCATAAATTTGCTGCATTTTTTGTTTAGAGCCAAACAGAATTTGTTTAAAATATTTGTTTTATATATGTATTTTAGGTTGATTAAAAAATAAATAAAAAAAAATTATTTTTTCTGTATACATATTACATTTGTACATATTTTTACTTTTAAATATCTCTATTTTTTATTTATTTTTTTTTTTTTTTATTTTACTTTTTTTTTTTTTGAGTTTTGATGCTAATGATATCATTTTTTATGATTTTTAATATTTTAACACTTTTGGGTTTTTTTTTTTTCTTGGAAGTCCAGTAACAAAATGCAACAGATCAAAATTATTCGAGCGAAATTGTGAAATTGATTTATTTTTATTTAAACTTATGAAACTCCAAATATATGATAGATTCGTTGTCACGTTAACAAAATGTAAATATATCGTCACTTGAAATTCAAAACTCTATAATTAATACACAAAATTCTGAACAGGACAAGGAAAGTAAAAATATGCTGCTGTTTTTTTAATTTTAGAATTGTGAAGTAAATTGGGAATGTCATTATTTAAAACATTTTCCATTTTTTTTCAATAATGTTGAAAAGAGGTGACGATGAGTGCTTTTGTGTGTGAAAATTCTTTTAACACAATGCTGAAATTTATAGCCATTCATCATTTCTGAAAAAAGAATTAAAAAAATAAAATAAATGAAAAATTGTCGAAAAGTGAAAAACAACATTTATGTTTGAGTGTGCGTGTTGAAAATACCTTTGCTTGTTTTTAAATAAATAACAGAAATAAAATTTATAAAAATTTTTGTGCAGTTTAAACAAATATTTTAAATTCAATGAAATATTTTTCTAAAAATCATTTAGAGATTTAATTGGATCACTCAAGCACAAGAACTACATATGAATATACAAGCACATGCCGATACTTCTTTACTGAATTTTTGAATCATTGATGTTAAATATTTAGCTTAAATACAACTCCCTAAGTCACCAGAAAATTCTTTCGTTTGGTGGCTTATAAATAACCTGATAACACTAGAGCGTATGGTATAGAAATTATTGAGAGGAAGTATAGGCCTATGCGTTGCAACTAATTACCTGCCTATACTTCAAAAGTTTTAATGGTCAATATGGATGCCAAATTAAATGCATTAAGTAGGCCCTTCGAATGATGTAAATAATATTGTTACGTTTTTACCTTTTAAAAACGTTTTATTTCTATAAACCTTTTCTATAGAAATAATTTATTATGTAGATTCTTAATTACAATAATAAACACTTGATTTGATTGTGTATTTACTAATTTACTTTATTTACACTTAATACACAAGATATACACTGTTAAACAATACGACACGTAGGGATTCATAGTTGATCTTTACTCTGTCGTAGCTAAATCACAACTAACTTGATTCCCAATCTCTGCTCTGCCTTTTATTTAAATTTCAATGTGTCTAGATTTTTCTTTCAGTTTCGAGATCACTGCATATGGCAAAATACTTGTGTGTATTAACATGTTAATTTATTTTTGTATGTAGTTATATGCGTGTGTATATCTGTAGTACATGCAGAAGTTTGTAGACAGAACATCTCTTATGTTGTTGTTGTTGAAATGATTTCGTAGTTATTTTTGCAGCAAAAATATAAAGATATATGTGCACGTGTGTGTTTTTGTTTTTACTGGTAACAGCACAAGACAAAATTATGTGTTTGTTGTTGTTACTTTTTTTACTCTAAAATGTTACCATAATACGCGTTTTTCCTTTATTTTAGCTGTAATCTTTGGCGCTTTTTTTACTTAGTTTATTTTTCGTAACAATATGTATAGAGAACGTGGTCTATTTTAACCAGGGACCCTAACGGTTATAAGTTATATAGAAAAACTTATTTTTGTATGGTTATTTTGAGAGTTTTTCCAAAAAAGGTCGGCAGAAAAAGTTATTTTTCAACGGAAAAATAAAATTTAAAAAAAACTCTTAAAAAAGAGAGTTCTATTTTTTCTTCATAAAATAAAACTTATTTATTTTTATGACGGAAAAATAAAACTCGAAAAATAACTGTTATTTTCTGACTGAAAAATAAAACTCAAAAACCCACTTATATAAAAATCAAACAAAAGATTTTATAAAGCAATACACTTCTTTGTAAATTATTATTTCAAAAACTCCAAATTCTATTTTTCTGTTCTAGAATCTTTTGGAAAAAGCCTCCTGACAAGTATCTTAAGCAGAGACAAAACGGCCATAGAGACATGCTTATTCCCATAAGCAATACATTTCATATTATATTGTATTATTTTATTTAAGGGAAATTCCTCTTAGTACATAATGTATTTCATGGAAATCAAATTGATTTTGCGGCTGATTACCAAAGCTGTTTAAAAGTGAACAAAATAACTTGCATCACTACTGTTCAAGATTATATTGAAGTCTTTCATGCAGATGATGACATTGTTCAGGTTTACTGCCTTAAATGATAGATGATAAATCCTGACGAGAGAGAGCGCAATAGAGAGGTGTTGAGTTCTGATATTTCAACTATTAGCCATGTTATTCATTTAAATTGGAAATGGTAGTAAGTAATGCCGCACAGTGAGGATATCCTTTTCGCCAATACATCCACATTATCTTTGACTCTTATTCAAAAAAAAAAAAAAAAAAAAAAAAAAAAAAAAAAAAACACTGAAATCTTTTTTTAGCAGAAATACTTATCATGATAAAACGCTTAATTTTGAATTTTGTTGCATACATTTCTAACATCATAATGAATAAAAAAATAAAGAATTATTTTTAACCTATTCGAAAAATTAAATACAAGTATCTGCAACATTAACAAATTTCTGGTGTTTGAGTTATTTTAATAAAAAATTTAATAAATTTTACTTGAATTCTAAATCTCGCTTAAATATTTAATAAAATTTTATCAAATTATTTATAGGTATGAAGCAAACATTGCAGATGTGATCTTTAAACTTAATTGTCTATCCAATTTACAAAAACATGACAAGATTTGCACATCGTAACAATAGCAACAACATTGACGTGAACGAGTATATTAATGTGACATGCTTACACTTCTCCTGTTACAACTATTCTACGAAAATTGCATACATTTTGCATTGTTTTCTATTGCTAAGTTTTCTAAATAAATGAAATGCATTGAAAAGTTTTTGTCTAAACCAAAAAAAAAAAAAAAAAAAAAAAACAAAATATATAAATAATTTGTTAAACTAAATTAAAGTTTTATTTATTTTTTTTTTCTTTTTTTATGTTTTACACTTGTATTTTAAAAAGTTACATCAAAGACTTTTCAAGTGTGGTGGTAATAATTTCTTTATATTATCTATGATTTTTTACACAGTAATACCTTGTTATAGTGCATTTAGTTCCTTTTGAAAAAATATGTCAAAGGTACTTAATTTTATTGCTTTGTATGGAAAATAAGATAGTCAAGTTGATTTGTTTTAATACGAGTATTTACTCTGCGTTTTTCAAGCAGAAAAAAACATGAATATAGAACTAAACTTCCAACACTTTTCGAAGGTAAAATATCAGTTTTTTAGTTCGTTATAAAGATTGCAATTTCAATAAAATTTTATAAAAATGTTCACTAATTTTTATCACTACCCATGACGTTTATCACGTCCTACTTAATAAAACTAGTAATTAGTTTAAGTTTAGAAAACCATAGATACCTCATATAACTCCTCGACTTAATTCCAATTCACTTAAACTATTATTCAGTTCTAGTGAGTTTTACTATAAATAAGAAGCAAACAATGTTTATATTTAAGTCGTTCTCTCCAAATTTGGGATAATAATAACACACTTTATATATATCTATTGATTGATGATCATCAACTTTTTTAGCTTTAACTGGATAATTGGAAAAATAGTGACATGTGGTTTAAACACTATGCTCCACACACATAAGCGATTTGAGAGAATAGTCATTTGACGTTGAGGTCATGTGAACTGGAAACCATGATTATGCGATTTGTCCCCATTAGATTTTTTCCTGTGGGGTTTTAATGAGTAGTAAGCATTTTTAAATAAACCATAGATTAAAGCAATCTTTAAAGATAACATAAGCAATGCCATCGGCCAAATTCAGCCTGATTTATTCTCCAGAGTTCTGGAAAATTTTATATTTTGGATGTATCCCAAGAATTTTAAACGAATTAGAACATTCCTTTATATTTTACACACACTTTATTTTATTTAAATTTTAAAATAAAAAGCGCTTAATGAAAGACTCAATATATCTGACATGTGACCAAAAATATTGCGTTAAATTTGAAAAGTTGTTTTTCTATTTAAGCGTTAATTCATTTGTTAGTTTTAGGAAATAAGTGCTAATTTTTTTTATTTTAATTTATTTAACAATAACTTTAGTATTCTTACGCAAGCATAGGAGTTGTTTTTAAACTTGGTGACATGTAATTTATGTTCATTGAAATAACATGCATATGCTTTGTGGTGGCTTATAAGCATGTGTTAAGCACATATGTGCATCAAACTTCTAATAAATATATGTTAAGAGTATGGCGACTATAATTAATGCTTTTAAAAATTATTCAAGCAAGTGTTGGCATAACTAGTTAAGAGCTTGGTAACCTCTGAAATGATAAGCAATAATGTTGATGATGATGATGATGTTGATGAATAAACTGAATGCTTGATATTTCATTTGGAAGATTTTTACTTTGACGTTAAAAATATATTGTAATAAACCTCTCATAACACAGGTGAATTAATTAGTTAAGTTACTGATATTTTTTATTCTTAACCCTTTCCGTCCCAAGCAATTTCAAAATTGGACGATTTCAATTAAATTTTTGGTATGTGATAATTTGTCACTAAAAACGACAAAAATGTATTTTTTATGCCCATACAAAGTTCGTGTCCTTAGAAAAAGGACATACATATATGTATGTCTTGGGCTTTCACTTAATCAAAATAATAAAAAAAATTTAATATAATAATAAAAAACAAACTTTTTATATCTTTCTTCTTTAAATATTTAACGCTTCTATTACAAAATAGTAACCAATTTTTTAAATATTTGTTGTTATTTAAATAAAATAATAATACTCACATTTTTTGTCTCCCGCACTGCGAAACATGATCCCCTTTATTACACTCTTAATCACGAATACTAAAATAAGCGGCGAAAAAAACTTATAACAGAACAAAATAGAGATAACAACTAAAATGACAACATTGAATCCAATAAGAAAAGCTAGACAATAATAACAATAATTTTTCTCCAAAATACCTAAATTTTCCTACACATTTGTGTAGGCAGGGACGGAAAGGGTTAAGTTGATAAAAATTGAATAGAAGTAGCAGAATAGTAACCTGTTCGCTGATTATTTTCAAAACTTAATCACGAGCCAATTACGAAAATTTATCAGAGTACTAAAACAAATAACGTTAAGAGTTTTATAGTTTTTAACAATATATCCGTTTTCCTGTTTTTAAAATAATCTTATACTCTGCATCTACGTCACAAATACCCAAAACTGATTTGTTTACATAAACTTTTACGAAATTTTGAGAAAATAAATTAAAAGGTTTTTTTTTAAATTTTACAGATATTGTACATGTAATAAAAAAACACTTTTAATTTACTAATTACTTTAATTTGCTATAATATTTTGCAATTCAATTATTTGAATAAAACTCTATGAAATCAAAAGTTAAAAAATGTAATTTTATTTTTGTTGTCGTTACTACATATTTTTCTTTTATCAGATTTTTAATTCATTCTCCAATTTACTTTTTATATTTTTAAATTAGCTTCTTTTAGTTTTTAATGCGTTTCATTTTCTACAGAAATTGTCTAGCAAATTAAAATTTTTATTTGCAACAAAATAGAATAGGCGTTACCTAAGTCTCATAATCAAAGCTTGGTTTGTTGATTTGATTTATGAAAGAATTTTTGAGTTTGAAAAGATAAATATTTACAAATAACACAGAAATGACAACACAAACACTTAAACATCCCGTGGAGTTTAGGAACAACCCAGAAAGTCTGTTAATTTCTTTCTGACGCACAGACGTAGAGACGCTGATAGCGTTTTGTAATATGTACTATGGGTAATACAAATATTAAGAAAGCGGACCAACTTTCATGTTCACCTGAATTATCACATACTTCGAGTTTTTACAGATTAATTCAAGTGCTTCAGTTTTTAAAACATAACTTTACTCCTATCCATGATGGCACATAACTCAAGTGTATGTATATAAGTTTGTGTTCTAAAGCCTATTTTCTGGTTTCTGGATAGTGTATAGGAAAGAGCGAAAATACTTATCAATGACCGTAGGGTATCCAAATCAGAGTAGCAAATCGTCCACTCACTTTTCAGTTATGAGTGGACGTGTGCATTCAGTTTTTATTTTTTTTCTCCTCACACATGTTTGAAAAAACAGAAAATATTTTGCTTTGCTCTTTTTCATGTGTGAATATTGCTTTTTTTTTTTTTGAACGCATATTCATTTATGAAAAATAAAAATTCTGACGAATACTCTTTTATGAGCGTGAATATTTTTTTTTTTTCATACGCTTACTCGCTCATGCATACTCGCTTTGCTTTTCAAGTGACAAATTCAAATTTACAATTGTTCGTATGTATGTAAATACAACAACAATACTTTTCTATTTGGAATTTTTTTATGTAACTTTTCGCGACAGGCAGGCGTCAAAAATTCAAAAAATTTATGAATGCATTACAACAACAACGTCATGAAACAATTTTGCTTAGAAAAATATGAATGCAGACAGACGTTCGCGTGTGAAAAAAAATTGTGCTTCTCGTTTATGTACATGAAGAAAATAAAAAAATTTCTTTATTCTTCATATATGGACGCTTAGAAAAAAAATGATTGCACACGTTCGCATGTGATTTTAAGAAAATAAATTTGTGCTCCTCGTTCATGTGCGTGAAGAAAAATTAAAAATTTTAAAAATCGCATTCTTGATAATATTCATAAATGTTAGTTTTTGAGTATTCATAAATGGAAAAATTTGAACTCTGATCCAAATCCATCGATTAATAAGAGCATCAACACAGTGCATTTGGTTTTTCTTTAAGTACTACTATGGAAGGTGCTTTGATGAAATAAAAAGTTTAATTTCTACTACTCCCATATTCTAGCCTACTACTCATATCTCCAACAATCTTATTTTATTGTAGTTGATTGGTTAACAAATCAGAAAATACACTTTAGAGAAATTTTTTCTTTGGGCCGCAATGTTTGTTTCTAGAAGAATTTTATAGAGAAAGTCTTTCCTGTTTTAGTTGAAATCAAATGTGCAAAAACACTTTTCCAGTGAATTATTTTCCACAACTAACTAAATGTACAAGATAAATATGGGTCGTCCCCTGAGTATTGGCCTCAGCGAAAAAAAATACACAAAATAAGTAGATACGGATATACATGCTTATAAAAAAATGAATTCCTTTTAAAAAAACTTTACAATAAAATTCAGCAGCTAAAGACTATGAATAGCTTATTATTACGTATAGATACTTTGGAACCTTTTTGAATATGCCAATTTTACCAAAAGTAGAGGATTTGTTCTTATTAATTAAAGAAACTTTATTTTAAACTCTATATCATTCAAAAATTCAAATTAATCAGTTGTATTCGTATTCAAGCTAAACTTAGTTTTATAATTTCCGATCCAAGTTTTTTATGGAACTCCATGTATAAAGCAAAATGGAATCATTTTATATTCAATACACAAGCATATCCAAGAAATTGTCAATTTTAGTTTGCTTCAAATCGTTGTTTAGTTCAGTTTTATCGTTGATTTTTTATACCACAAAAGACTTATAAAAAATACACTACCTTTTCAAATATATCTTTGAAAATTTTAAGCATTTTCAGAAGTTTAGCATTTTTTTTTCAAGAAAATCTAGAATTACTAGTTAGCAGGTTTTTAAAATACTGATATAGAATTACGTGGTAAGGGGTACGTATGTGTGATTTAAAATTAAACTAAATATCGCCCATACGTACTGTAGTACGGTTAATTCGAAACTACTTTTTTATTGTCAATTTTGTCACATAAAATGTAGTATTTTCATTTTTGAAAATTTTTTTTTTTTCATACGTTGTAAACAAATAAATCTGTAAATAAATAAAATGTTTTCAGGAAAGAAAGTGGTTAGAACTTTATCGTGAAATATATGTCAATTGCTAAGGCACTTTCGCATACATATTATTTAAATCTTTCTGGCAGATATTCTTTAAAGAAGCTTATAGTCTAATTTTTATACTAACCTTGGGCAATGTTTTAATTTTACAAATATAGAATGTAAACTTTTTAAAAAATATTTTCATCATTATCAATTAATCATAGCATAGCATCGTGAAAGTTTAAATTTTCAAACAGCAGTTTAACATTTGAACCAACGAATAACGGTTTAATTTTACGCACCATTATTTGCCTTGTTAAAGAATTATAGATACATTTCTTTGGAATCAACATAAATTTCAAATATTAGACACACTTAGTTTATGTGTTAAAAATTTGGATTTAGTAATATGCAGAAATATTCCATATGGGAGCAATATAGTTACTGGTATATTTTATGAGTTTACTGCAATTGAATGGTAGAAATACATTATTTTTCCAGCTTTATTAGAGAAAAGAGATATATTTCCCATATAATGCATGTATTTGTAGCATATAAGAGAAGGCATGCAACATATAAAAAGATTAAAAAACTGAGTTTCCTTTTTTAATATTTCATTTCCTTATTAGATAGTATATGAAAATTGCTTAGATATGCATATTTTGTTAAAAGATTTATAGTGAAAAATGTAAAAAAATTATAACACACATATGCACATTTACACAATATGAGTCAATATTACAAAGAAGAATAAAGAACTATGGATATCAAATTATAAAATTAAATTTTTTAATAACATTAAATGCAAATGGTTAATTTCCGATTTTGGATAAATTTTGACAACGATATATATTACAACATATGTACCATATTTCTGTCATACGAAAAAGTGAAGCACACAAACTGCGCTTTGTGTGTAATTATTTTGTTATTGAGTTATTCGAAAAGAACAACCAAAAAACTCTAAAGCTGGTGTCTGAGTGACTGTATATACTGTAAATGTAAACAAATATTAATCTATATATCAATATTTACATATAAAAAATTATGTTATTTTTTGCTTACGTATGTCGCCGTATATAGTTTAAACTCGTGGACAGATTTTAAACAAACTTATGAAGAGGTTAAGTATTGGATGCATATGGTTTTTATACATTTTTGGTTAAAAACTGAAATCCCCTGTATGCAATAATTAAGCCGATTAACAACGGTTAAAGCTAAACTTTGCGTATTTGGTCTAGATGACTTCACAATCAATAAAAATCGTTAGTCAGAAAGCAGGCGATATTCCGCAAGTGGGCGTGGTGCCTCCCATATAAACCTTGAGAACTGTTATTTTTCTTACACAATTTCGCTTTAATATGTTTCGCCAAAAAAATATTTATTTCTTACTAGAAACAGTATACTGTACCAATAGATAATGTCACTAAATCAAATGGTAAGCATAAAAAAGTAAAATAAATCAAATATGAGCCGAATACTTGTGAAAACGCAAAAAAAAAAAAAACGCAAGAAAAAACGAAAACTGCATAATGTTTATTTTATTTTTAGCAAAATAAGTTCGAAATTTAATGAGAATTGGATAGAAGTATACTGTTGGGCGGTGCGATACACTAAAAATATATAGTACGAGTATTGTTTTGGTTATTAGGAAATTATAGCATACTTCTCCAATTATAACATTTATCAATGTAACTTAATAGAAGTCAGTCTATGGTGGATTAATGAAAAATTACATGTCCGATTCCAACGAAAGCTCCATAAACAGAATAGAAGAAACTCTTTTTGAATCGATTAAATGTTATCAGGATGAACGTTATAAACTGAGAACCATATTCGTATCACAGACCCATATTCCAGCATGGGTTTATCAAAAGAAGTCTATAGTGCTTTCAAAATTCATGCTCCATTTTAATTTATAATGTATTAAGATTTATATTATAAAGTAGCTAATAAGTCAGTGACTTAATATAAAGAAAAAAATATATTATTTTAAGTTTTTTAAACCACAATAATTTTACTTGCAAAACTAACACAAGATTTGAATCAAGCATATATGGTTATTTAAGCATTTCTATTTACATATAAAACTAAGTTTATATATACTCATATTTCATTTACATGATAATTTAAGATTTTATTCGTTTTTGGATAACAATTAGTAAAAACATATTTTTCAGTTTTAGTTATGTTTCCTCACTACCCAATTTAATTAAAAAGTTTGCAATTAGTAAATGGACTTCGACATAAACAATCAACCGGCCAAAATACTTATTTGGTTATGGTCAAACAATCTAATGATGCTTCTATCTCTTACATATACAATTGAATTTGAAACTACAAACAAAAATTTTCAAATTTAATTTTTTTTTTTTTTTGTATTATTTTACTAATTTCTCTGTTAAAATTTAGTAAAAACCATAGAAAATGTAAAAAAAATCGAAAATATTTAACCCAAATCTAAACAGCAAACACAATTACTATGGAAATCAGAAAAGAAAAAAAAAGTAATAGCAAACAACCAAGCAAATGCCAAAAAATAAAAAAGTAATGTTTTAGTTACAAATTTCACTGTGTGTAATGTTTTCAGTCATGGAAATATAACCATATAAATAAAATATAATATACAATATGATCTTAAGTAAATTTTTGTAGTTCATAATTTCCTTAAATTTTGATCAGTTTGCTACCAATGGACCTAAACAGGAGAAAAAAAGGTAAAAAATATGGAATTTATTTTTAAGTTTTTTACGATTTTGGTCTCGAAGGTGAAGTTTTTCTGATACTATATCTTCACAATTTTGTTCGACAAAAGTAAATCAAACTTTCAAACGGTTTGCAAGATATGAGCCTGAGAAAATTATCCCTTTTTTGCAAAAATAACACCGAGGTCTCAAATATTTTGTGGGTCCATAAAAAAAAAGTTCATGACTTTGGAAAGAACTGGGAGACACGGCTCCTCTTTTTTTTGTTGGCCTTTTATTGTGTTAAGGGTGACCGTATATGGTTTTCTTGTGTTTGTTTGACTTAAGAATTTTGTTAAAGAGATTCTTTTAAAGTAAAATGATTCATATAGTATATTGTTACATTAAAAAATACTTAAAGTAAACAAGTGTACTCCAATTTTTTTGACATTTTATGTACTTTCTTATACATTAGGGATACAAATTTTTAAAAATTTTTTTGATGATATGCAATATTTATATGAACTTGGACAGGCTTTTAAATACTATATGGAGCAGGAGCACGATAAATTTCCATTTATAAACTCTAAAACTATACCACCGATTAGTAATGCTAGATGAAATTCTAGAGGAATTCTTGCGATTCTAGCTTACATACTAATTCCAAAATATCGTAGCAAATTATATGCAATATGCGAATTTATATGTGGCCCTTGGTACAACATTTGGTTCTCAGACCATTCACTGTTACAATAAAAATGACTTCGAATCCTGAAACGAATCATTATCGGGCTTTACTAATGCTCAGGAATGCTTTCTAAGACATAGGTGAAAGATGAGTCAAGAATTCCAAAAACACAACGCAGCAACATTTGTGTGGAACGCGCCATCAAAGTCGTACAAGATATTTTCACCCAATGCAGATCAACACGAACTCTTAATCTTAAGTTAATTTCACTTAACAAAGATAGTTTTTAGATTGTGATTTTGATTATAATCATATAACTACATTAAAGCATTAAACACATAGACAACAGCAAGCAGCATGACAGCAAGCAGCAAATGTAGCTGACATTATTTGCTGCCATGCTATCGGCTACATAATTATTTTGAAGGCAGCAGCAGCAAAACAATAAAAAAAACAAATAAAATAATTAACATGTGTTTGTTGTTGAAAAAAATATTTCAGTGATACCACTTTCCAGTGTACAAAATCGCAAAAATAAAATCGCTTGTTTGAAATGTACATATGTGAATATATTTTTTTATATTAATTTTTTTATATATTATTAGTATTAAAAAACTTTACAAAACTCATTAACAAAATATATTTCTCGGTAATTTTACACATACTCTTAAAAAAAATAAAATTTTGCTCTCATCTCAAATTATCAACAATGTTGCCCGTTGAATTTTGAAATGCTGTGTATTTCTCAATTGGTACGGCTGAATATTCGTCAAATATGTTTGAAGTTTAATAATCTTTATCATTTAATTGATCTTTCTGAGAGTAATGATTCCTTGAAGAGAAAAATTATTTTGTATTTAAATCATTTTGTAATTATTAAATATTGTTTGTGAATTTTATTTTAGTCTGTAAGAAACTATTATACATAGACATAAATAAATAAATAAAAAGATATTTGAAAATAAATCTCCTGTTCACAAAGATATTTCGATGCATCAAAACGTGTTTAGTTCTTGGTTTTACATTCAGCTACTTTATCGCATTTCGCATCATACAAGCATTTTTAATAACAATGCATATTGATCCCTGTAGATCACCAAACATAACTTTAAAATTTTAAATTTGATTAAATAAATACCAACTTGTAATGTTAAAAGTGTTTAATTGTTATTATCTTTATTAATAAATAAATTTTTTTAATTGTAATAAAAAATATTTTTTAGGTCGTATTTATTTAACATTTTATATTGTATTAGCATCACTATTTAGTTTTAGCTGCCTCAAAAAATAGAAATTATTCTAAGTTGGGCAGCAGCAGCAAAGGTTTTTGTCTAGGGTTTTGCTGTGCTGCCTTTAAAATAATCGTTTCCATATAAACGTGTGTATTCTAATTTTGACAACTTGCTGCCTGCTGCTTGCTGTCGTCTATGTGTTTAATGCTTTAGAAATGTAAATAGTTAAATAAATATGGGCAATTTCAAAAATTTTCGACATTTTAATATTTTTTTTTTCGAAATTTTTTTTTTGGATGACACGAATGACGCTTTGGTCACGTGAAGGGTGATATTTTAGCATACCAAAACAGTTCGCGTTAATCATTTATTGCAAACGGCGCGAAAGTTATGGAGGTTTTAAGTTAAAATCTCTTAAAAAAATTTAAAGTTAAATTTATTGGTTTATTTTAATAAATGTTATATGGAGATGCATGAAACTCATTTCAAATTCATCAGTGCAGTCAAAATTCATCAATGCACTGATAAAATACATAAAAAATATCAATTATAATTAAAATTTCTTAACATTAAAAAAGGCGAATTTTCGCAAAAATATGAATGTTTCACCGATTGTTATAATATGTGTTTATATAACGCATAACTAATTTACAGAAAAACAATGTTTTAACTTGCAAATTTAAAAAATAAAAAAAATTATATAAGAATTATTTTTGAGGTTAGGATTTTTTTTTTTTTTGATCTGTAAAATTTAAAATTATGAAAATTTTTTAATGCCTATTCGGTTTTATTATCAAGCTTAAAAAAACCTATCATTTGCTGTTAATCGCGGCGGAATCTATACATAACTGCAGATGTCACAAAGCAAAATGTGTTTGAAGAAAAATGCCACTGTACCCTCTAAATATGGACCGAATTCAACCGTATTTATATATGATCTTTAGTTCACCGCCGCACTTTATTTCCAATACTTTACATTGATTTTAAACCACGGATTAATTAAAAAAAGCGCGAAACAAAATCATAAAATTTCGCAAAATTTTTATTTTCTTTATAAAATTTTTGCGTTTCAAAATATTTTAACGCCTTCCTGACATTGAGGTGCCATTTACTAAGAAGTTTAGATCACGCAATACATAAACCAGTTTTAAATAAGATTGCAAATGTCAGGCGCGAAAAACTGTCATTTTTGAAAAATTTACGCCAATTCTATAAAAGTTTGAGGTCATCGTTCTCAGCAACTAGCAGCCTGACATCGACGTGATATGGCGCAAATTTTAGAAAATTATACCATCTTTTAAATACTGTTGACGAAATGAAATTTTCTTGAACGCGCAAAAACGCTATAGAAAAAACTGCGAAAATTGAAAAATCGGAAAATTTTGGTTTCAAAAATGAACCGCTGTACAACTTTTTCCCAAATAGTAGTATGGGCATAACTTTTATAGTGTAAATATCTACTAAGTCTAGTGACTTTATTTTATATCAGTGGGCATCGGAAGTTTAAAACTAAAAGTAGAAAAGTGATGAAATATGAAAAAACTCTTGTAAATTTCAAGCCTGTTTTTGAGTTTTTCAATATTTGAGTGCCCATAACTTTTAGAGATAAAGAACTGATGGTCTGAAATTTTGAATTTCCCAGTTTTCTACTGTGGCCTACCATTCCCTTTTGACCGTTTTGGTCAATTCGAAAAACTGGAGAAATAATAAGCATCTGAACTCAGTTTCAACAAATGTTGAAAATTTTTGAAATTGCCCATATAAAATAAAAAATTTTGAAAAAATAAAAAATTTTGAAAAAATAAAAAAAATAAAATCTTAAAGTGCTTTCAGAAATCGGCTTCGACGTGGAACGTTTTTGTTCCGAAATGACCTGAGGAAACATTTTTCGGTTTCAGCACAACATCGGCTACAGCGTGGTGATAGGGCCTTATTTATTTTTGTACTCCTATTATACATTTGCATTTATTTTATACAGCTAAAGGGTTCCAGCTTAAATTATACTTAATTATAATTATATAAATAATTATACTTAATAATTAAATGATACTTAAATTATCAAAATTAAATCAAGATAAAAAAAATAATTTTACAAAATAGAAGTTATAAATTCTTCGTCAATAAAAATAATTAATTTAATATTAACAAGCAATTCCTTATTTATTTTTTCCACTTTATTCATATATCCGATTTTTCTGTATTTTTGGCACATAAATCGGAATACTTGATTACAACATTCAATGAAATCTCTTATCCGCCTAAACTTATTGTAAAGAAAATCTGGTTGAAGTCTACTAAATTTTGATCGAAATCTCAAAAGTAGTATATTTTATACATATGTGAATGCATAATAACTGTTTTAAATTCTTAAACGCACTTACATCTGTATACAAGTTTAATATTCTTTCAAAAAACAAAAGTTTGAAGTATATTTTATACTTATGCATGTATGTCATAACATGATGTAATGCCTGTAACAATACAATGTCAAGCAACGTTTATATTAATGCATAAGTATATTAATTATTCAAATGATTTTGACTTAAGCAGTCTTTGACATGAATGTGTAACTTCATTTTTCATTTCAGTTTAAACTTTACATATTTGTATATACTTAACCTCTATTTGTCATTCTTTGTTGTTGGATTTAAATTAAATGATTCCTTTGTGCACTATGCAAACTCTCAATTCTCTCAAATGTTACGCAAATTCTATATATGTACGAGTATACGTACATATATATAATAATCTTTATTACTAATTTGTCAAAACGTCAAAAAAAATAAATAAAAAAGTAATGCTCGCATATGGTATTTTTCCATTCAAGAAGTTGTATATATTACAAAACGCTTTTTAGAGGATATGTACTTAACTTTAAGGAATTTGCAAAAAATCTGAGTAAGTATTAAACTGAAAAAAACTACTGTTACTAAAAAAGAAAAAGACATACACATGTATATACATACATATACATATGTACATTCGTATATACTTCTATGCCTGCAGTGTTCAATATTTGGTAGTTGTGCAAGATTTTTGAAACCATACTGCAAGAAATTATGCAAAAGTTTTGTGCAATTTAGTAATTTATTAAATAAAATATCATTAAGGACGTTTCGTGGACGAATGCGTTATGTATGTGCTTATTTGCCTTCGGGTAACGATAATGGTAGACACGTATTGGCAAGAAACGTAACCACTAGTTTATAATTTATGAACTATTTTAATTAATAAGAACATGAAGAATGCAATTATATATAGTTTAAAAGATACATATATTATAAATCAATTATAAAATATAACATAACTTAGCATAATAAAGGGTGGTTAAATTTTAATGACCGAGGTTGATTTTGAATGAAACACAAATTATTTCGGAAATTATTGTCATTTCTTTTAATTAAAAGAAAAATGACAGCCGCGAACTCGGCGGCACGCCTCCATCCGATGCTCCAAATTTTCGATGACATACATAACATAACTGGCCTTTACAACCCTGTGTCAGGATTACGGCCTAGCTTCTCGCAGCACTCATGTTGTGTGTGTAAATTTTTATCCATGAGTACCGGGACCTACAGTTTAATGTCGACTCCGAACGACAGACTTGAGAAGCTTTTTCATGGCAATTAGTTACTCTCAGAGCTTTTGCCAGAAGACTGCTGAGAGGTAGTCGCCGAAAGAAATATTTTTTTTTCATATTTCTTTTTTTGAAAATGTCGGAGCTTGGAGTCGAACCCAGGGCCCATGTCTTAGTAAGCCAACACACTAACCACTAGACCACGGCGACTACACGCCGATGACCGCTTGGTATAATTGAGGTTCTATGCCGTTAATAAGCCGAATTATCTCATCCTTTAGCTACTGAATTATTTCTGTCTTATCGACGTACACCTTTTCTTTTAATTAACTCAAAAGATAGAAGTCCAACAGTGTCAGATCACATGATTTTGACGGATAATCGACAACGCCACCACGTGAGATAACACGGTCATTGAATTTTTCTCTCAAAAGAGCCATTGTTTCTGCTGTATGGTAAGTGTCACCGCATTGAACGAGCATTCGCTGGTGTTTCTACATCTCCTACAGACCCGATATGCTCAAATTTTTATACGAGTTTTTCGATTTTTTGCACATTTGGACGATTAAATTGACCGAAAAAATCACGAGGTGAACGGTATGCATTTTGATTTGAACGCCCATTTTCATAATAAGCCTGAATAATAGCGTCAACGAAAAACACTCTGCTGGTATTAAGGTAGGTATGTACGAGTATGTCTGGACAAGACATACGTCGTAAATCTAGTCCATCTACCAAACAAAAGCTTCTCATAAAGATAAGGAAATTTCTTCTGATAAAGCAGATTATGTAAACACAAAATATAACGGATGCAAGGTAATAAATTAAATCACAACCCAAGACTACTTGCCACTACGATGATATATCAAGGCTAATAATATTTCGTACTGCACCCGTATAAACTAAACAAGTCCGAACTATTTTAAACGCACGTTCTTCGGACTGTAGTGTAGTGCATTGGCTTAGTAAGACGAGAGCTTCCGGTCCAAATTAAAACTCTGACGTCTTGAACGAAAGACCAGCACTTCTCGGTTGTCTTCTGCTCTGTCATGAGCAAGCTTTCCGAGTCTGTCGTTCGGACTCCACGTTGAACTGTAAGTCCCGGTTTTCATGGCTAAAATTGAGGCACACAATATGGGAAAAAGACTTGTAATAGTCAGTTATATTCGTATATGTACATATATGTGAATATATATTTTTTTCCATAAAATTTAAGTTAAATAAACTTGCAAAAACTTATGTATATGTGTTTAAAATTCCATCCTTTGAAAAAACAAATATTAAAACCTAGTTTAGCAGAACATCCAATTTCATTCAGAAATCAAATTATTTTCTGTATTTTTTGTACTCGTTTAGCCAAAAATTGTGTAACACAAAAATGTATAAAAATAACCGAAATATAAAAATAGACAGAGCTGGTTACGTTAAGTAGATATTTATTCTCTGTTTAAAAAATATATATATTTTTCTGACTGCGAAAAATAGTGTTTTTGCCAACGTATGCCATAAGTTGAATTTTTCTTTTTTTCTAACTCTTATTTCATTGTTGGCAAACAAGTTGCCATTTATCAAACAATGGTGATTATCAATTCTTTTTAAATGTTTTCATTGAAAAATTCAAGTGAAAGGAAGCTGAGAATTTAATTATTTTTTTATTGAAATAATAATTCAGTGAAAAACTTTTGCGAAATAAAAAATTAATTTTCCTTAGTCAGCAGTGCTATTGTATTTGACAACAAAATGCATTGATAAAAATGAAAGCAAGATGGTTAAAAAACTAAAAATTGAAGCAAAAAGTATATCGTAAAAAAGGCAAAGTGTGTACGGTAGTAATTTGTGATTTAATAAAATAATTGTTAAGAGCATAATGTTAAGAAACTGCATATGTATGTGATTATACATACAAATAGATTAACACTTGTTATTATTTTTTAATATTCGTGTACACTAGTCAACATGTTTATCAACTGTTTTTCTACTTTTTGTATTAAACTTTTTAAAAATATTGTTTCATATCACATTAAATTGCAAACAAACAATTAATGCGCCCATCGCGTTAGTTTATGATTTGTAAATTACAAGTCGTTTATTAAATCAGTAAATATATAATGAACACGGCATTTCAAAGTCTTTAACAACACAGTTGTGAAACATAACTTTTTAGCAAATGTAATTCTAAAACAGTTACGTTAGTAAATCCATTCTTACATTGAACATTTTACAAACTTTCCGTCAAATACAGGGTTTTTCAATAGGGAAACTACAAAAATAGAGCGACAGGGACAGCAAACGACGCCATATTTCTTGCCGGTTTTTGACATTTCTCTCCAGCAAGGTTTGCCATTTTATGATGGAAAGATATACAAGCCAACAACGAGTCGAAATTATTAAAATTTACTACCGAACGTAACGGTAGTCCAATTTATGGTCGTCATAATCGTCCTAGCTGATCAACTATTGAGCGTCTAGTGAAAAAATTTTAATCTACAGGCACAGTACAAAATGTTCCCGTGCCCGTAGTGTCGAGAATATTGCTGACGCTGAGGCTTCAGTTGAAGAAAGCCCAAATGTGTCTCTCACACGTCGTTCTCAAGCGTTGGCGAATTTTGCGAAAATATCTTGGCCTACATCCTTACAAGATCAAACTAACACAAGAACGGAAGCCGCTTGACCACCAGAAGCGTAGTATGTTCGTGAATTGGGCTGAGCAACAACTTGAAAATGATTCGGCTTTTCATCGAAAAATCATCTTCAGCGATGAGGCTCATTTCTGGCTGAATGACTTCGTCAATAAACAAAATATGCGTTATTAGTCAGGCAACAATCCACACGTACTCCATGAGTCATCATTGCATCCCGAAAAACTTACGGTTTGGTGCAGTTTATGGACCGGCGGCGTCATTGGGCCGTATTTCTTCCGTGATGATCAAGACCGGCACGTTACTGTGGATGGGAATTGCTACCGTTCAATGCTAACCGAATATTTTTGGCTCCAATTGTCTGATATGGACTTGGAGAACATGTGGTTCGAACAGGACGGCGCCAAAAGCCACACAGCGAATGTCACAATCAATTTATTGAAAACCAAGTTTGAAGAACGTGCTATCTCACGAAATGGTCCAATCGCCTGTTAGACTATTTTCTGTAGGGCTACGTCAAGTCTATGGTTTATGGCAACAAGCCAGCGACGATTGATGAACTTCATACGAATATCGAACGTGAAATTGCAGTAGTATCGGCCGATTTAAACTTGAAAACCGTCGAAAATTGGGTTCAGCGTCTGGACTTCTGCAAACGTACCCGTGGTGGATATGCAAAAGAAGTCGAGTATCATACATAATGGCATCGAACGTACTTTTACAGGAATAAGAATTTCATTGATATCCAAAACCGTTTTTTTTTTATTTAAAAAACTTTTGTAGCGCTCTTATTGAAAAACCCGATATTTATAACAATATTATCATACCTCGAATATATCTGAATTGTTTGGAGAAAAAGTTAATACACGGAAGGATGTATGTTTATATAGACAGGTTAGATATTTTTATTTACTATCAATATTGCAAATATTACATATTTAATAAGTATAAAGAAATTTTTAATATTCTAACCTAAGACATTTTAATATAAATAAGCAACAATTAAACGTGTAAAATCATACTTTATTTAGTGCCAGAATATAATAATAGTTCCTTTAATACACATATTATAAGAAGACATTTATTTCCACGATTCAGTTTAATTTTGCAATTGATTTATGCAAAATATGGCTATTTGCCATATAGCTTACAATCTAAAGTTAAGCCATGAAATTTGGTGAAATTGGAGAAAGAAATTATGTGACTTTTTTATATACCAATGGTAGCGTAGGAAGTCTCTGATGAGGACAATTAAATAGAAGGACAATTGCGTAAGGCTTAAGTAAGTAAGTTTCTGATGAGGATAATTAAATGGAAGGGCAATGGCGTAAGGCTTAGCCTCCATAATCTAAATTTTCCATATTTGTCAACTGAATCAATGTTCTTTGCAGGCGTTTAACTATCGCATTATTATCCTTTTTATGAAAAATAATTTATTGAAATTTTTTTTATGTAAATTTCGGCAAGTTGACAAATTTGTACTGTCACTGAATCGTTCATGATAACTTACCAAACTCTACTGAGCAAAAATTCACACACAATTTGATATTCTTAGCTGTCCATATTTATCTATAACAATACACTTTTATATCTATCATAACCTTTTCTGATTAAAATACCTATTTTCTTAAGTAATAATGTTAAAAAGTAGATCAAATGTTGTCAATTCTTTATAAAGTTGCTTCTGATGATGTTTATTTGTTTAATAAATACATAAGACTTAAGACCAAATATTTTTTGTAGCATAAAAAAAAGTCGGTTATCATTTACTAGAATTTATTCCTTCATTTATTTTCTCTTAAAAACTTTTATTTATCTCGCTTCATGGAAAATACTGTAGCTAGAAAATACAATACTTAAGTATTCTTCACATATCTGTTTAATAACTGTGCAGCAACCAGAGAAAGTCAATTGTAAACAATTAAAGGTAATTTATGGGTTTTGTGGCATGTTAAAGATAACAATTATTACAAATTACTCTCTTCTAAAAATATTATACAACAACGAGGAGATAATGTTGGCTTTTAAGAAGAAAAATATTATTACAATTTAGACCGTTGACATCTACACACTTTTGCGAATTTACAAAATTTATTATAAATTCTACACAATGGAAGATGTGTTTTGTTTTATCTGTAAACATTGGAAATTAAAATAAATGTTTTTAGTATTACAGAAATATCACATTTGCTTTCGAAACGCAACTTTAAGAGTCAGCGTTGGTTAGGTATTCATCCATTACGTTTTTCTGTGTATTTTTCATAGAATATAAACACCTTAGAGCCATAGAATACATTGCTGCTGTAGTTTTCATTAAAAGTAAACAATCAAAATAATTTGAATTTGCTTGTTTAGGTTGTTGTATTTGAATTCAAATGATTTCCTTAATTTTTATCAAATAAGTTTTCGCTAAACCACGTAATTTAGTTTAATTTTAGACAAAACGGAGTTTAAATTGTAAACTTATATGTATACTGGCAAAAAAAATGTTATTTATGATTTTTGACATTGTGGAATATATACGCGCTGATAGGAGTTTTTCAAATTAATTTATTTTTGAAATTACATGTATGTACATTTATTTCTAAAATCCTCTTTATGTTTTAATCGGTTAGAATTTTCTTCTACTTGTCAGTTATTTTATTTATATGCTAAATAATTCGCAATATCCTTTCGTTGCTTTTAAATCTTCCTGTGAAAACATATGAACGTTTTAATTATCTCTTTTTTTTTATTAATAAATGCATATGTTTTACTTTATTTATTAAACCACATCCGCATCCGCCAACACTTAAAATCTCCAGTTTTGAATTTGTTTAGTTTGATACAGAGAATATTTTTTGTTGCATATTTTGTTACACAACGGTATAAATTCAAAATATATTTCAAAATAAGTTTTGTTCCATTTTTAATATTTAATTTGTAAACTTAACGTTAAAATTAAAGAAAAAATTGTTTTAAATGATCCACAAAAAAAATATTTTAAAGTTTTAAGACTTTTTTATTTCTTTATTTTCATCACTAAAAGTTTTTTTGATTTATAACAGACTAATAAACCAAATTTTCGTACAGATTAGATTAATGGAGAAGAAGTTTGGTTTTTATTTTCTTAAAACTTTTAGCAGATTTTTATATTTTTAAACTATAATAACACTGTGCTAGTCACAAATTTTATCAAGCTGGGCACCCTACTGGTAAAGCTAATTCAAGTTCGCTGAATTCAATGGCATTAGTCGTTTTTAGAAGTTAGCGCTCGTATTCGCGATATTCGCGATTTAAAATTTGTACGCAATTTCTGTGGGAATTGTACCGAACATTCCACTTTGTAGAACAGTGCCAAGTTAGTTGTGATAGAAAGAATCCGTTATCTCGTTAAATATTCTTTTTTCTTTACACCGTTAGAATACTATTTCTACTTTGAGTGTAGCACCTAATAATATATATCACAGATATCTGAAAGTTTTTAGGGGATAATTCCTTAACGTTTTGAAAGGTCTACCATCTTTAAAAGTCTATTTCACTTCGCATTTCATCAGCATGGTTTTAGACAATTATGTAGCACAACCGGGTATTAGAATATGACAAATACTTAAATATACTTAAGTCATAGTTGTCAGAAAAAATTTTCTACTGGTCTGGATTAATACAAAGCATGTGATATAGTCGATTACTCTATTCTGATTCAATGGAATTAAAATCAAAATATTCAACTGTATGTTTATTTAAAAAGGAGTAACGATTATTAATTAATTCAAAATAGCAGTGGAATATTTAGTCTGGTCGCTAATGAAAATCTTAATCCTTTGCATGCTCTCTGCCTAATGAATTTTTTTATTTTGTAATGCAATATTTTATTTTTAAAAAGTCATTGAATATATCGGTTGTATAAAGCTTTAACAAATTTATGAAACTTCGGAATTTAACAGCTGTTGTCAGATCCGTAAACATGTAAGTAATAAATATTTTTAAATTTTCGGTGTTAATTATTACACAAAACTTTTTTTTAAATTTGGTGTGACCGTTAAAATTACCGGTTGTTTGTAGTAATATCCTATTGATGCGATGTCTGTAGATGAGAGTTAAGATTTGTAAAACTCAATTAATTTATAACAAGAGCACATTTTTGAATACTGTCCTTAAGATTTTAAATATGTAAGCAAAAAATTACTTCTTTCTTGGCGAATACACATATGATTCTTTCACTAAATGTTTGATGTAGTTCTTATAAGTTATTTACAAAAAAAAAAAAAAAAAAAAAAATTTGTTATGTTCAATGTATTTCATTAGCATTATGGATGAAACTTTACTTTTTGTTTTATTAAATTACGAACTACAACCTTTTTTTCTCAATTTGTACGTTTTAATGTCTTCACATATGTCACATATACATATTTTTGTTTTTTCTAACTGAGCAAAAGTTTTGTTTAGTTACGATATTCCAATTTTATTTAGAGTTTCTGAACTTTTGCTGCCTTAGCTGTACGGGGGTAGAAATAATTTACATTTTAAAACAAATTCTATAACGTTATGTCATGGAATAAAATATGTTGTATTTAGTTTATCACAGTTTTTATAAATTTTCCTAAAACTACAGAAATTTTGCCATGACACAGCTTCTGTTACATGCAAACTTTTTTTACATATATTACATAACGGCTACCATAAGAGTAATTAATACAATTATCTATAAAAGGATTTAAAAAACATACCATATTATGTATAATATGCAGCGTATAATAGATAGAAAGATTTTTTTTTTTAGTTTCATGTTTAATTATACAAAAAACCATCTGCGTAGCCTTCAATTTGCAAATTTATTAATTTTATTTTTTTACATATTAAATTTTATATCGTAGACAGACGACAGCGTTAATGCGCATTAAGAACTTACTAATGCAAATTAAAATTTTAACCTTTACAGACAACAGTTTAGACATTTATAGCGTAGTTAGAAAGATAACAACGTTAATGTGTTTGTGAACGATTTTAATATGCTGTTATACCCAAAGAAAGGAGAAGTTTATAACTTTGCTTATTTTCTAAGATATTTATGTATTAATTACCAATAGTAAACAGTTAGCCAAGAACTGACTGATTTTATGCGGTGTTGCCATATTAAAAAAGCTTATTCCAGTTTGATTTTATTCATTTATATCACAGTTAATGAGTATTAAAAAGAGCATTATACACGAGTTAATTTGAATTAAGGCTGCTAATGCGCATTCACGTTGTCGTCTGCCTACGGTTTAACACAACAGTACTAATATTTTATAATTAAAAGTGTTACCGAGTTTATCGATATTGCATACAAATTAATAAAACAAACGTTTTATTTTTTCGAGTACTTGACTACGACTTGTAGTCGCCGTGGTCTAGTGGTTAGTGTGTTGGCTTACTAAGACGATAGTGCCGGGTTCAAATCTCAGCACCGACATCTTGAAAAAAGAAATATGAAAAAAATATTTCTTTCGGCGACTACCTCTCAGCAGTCTTCTGGCAAAAGCTCTGAGAGTAATTAATTGCCATGAACAAGCTTCTCAAGTCTGTCGTTCGGAGTCGACATTAAACTGTAGGTCCCGGTACTCATGGATAGAAATTTACACACACAACATGAGTGCTGCGAGAAGCTAGGCCGTAATCCTGACACAGGGTTGTAAAGGCCAGTTATGTATGTATGTACTTGACTACGACTGATTTTTTTATTTTTCAAAATTTTATCAAAAAGAAATTTGTTACAAAAAATTATTGCTTACATTTAAAATATTGTTTACGTAAAAAAATACAAAAATATTGATTACTTAGAAATATAAAAATATTGTTTATTTTCATTATGTTGAAATCAATAAAACTGCGTACCAAGTATTGTAATTTGAGAACCACTTAAATGTTAGGCATTTAAATGTTTCTACTTAAATGTGTTGAATGCAATGAACTCACACAAGTCGCAACGTAAGTAAAAAGAGAAAGCAATAAAAAAATGAAATAATAGCAACAACAAGAATGAAACTAAATTGTCGTTAACTTACATAACTGGCCTTTACAACCCTGTGTCAGGATTACGGCCTAGCTTCTCGCAGCACTCGTGTTGTGTGTGTAAATTTTTTATCCATGAGTACCGGGACCTACAGTTTAATGTCGACTCCGAACGACAGACTTGAGAAGCTTGTTCATGGCAATTAATTACTCTCAGAGCTTTTGCCAGAAAACTGCTGAGAGGTAGTCGCCGAAAGAAATATTTTTTTTATATTTCTTTTTTTTTAAGATGTCGGAGCTGGGTGTCGAACCCAAGGCTCATGTCTTAGTAAGCCAACACACTAACCACTAGACCACGGCGACTACGATATTAAGTTGATGAATTACATAAAAAATTAAAAATTTAATAAAACCAAGAGTAAATTAATAATTTTACGGAGAAACAAATAAATAACAAATGCGCAACGTAAATAATTTGATAGTATTTTGTAAAACAAGTAACAACAACAGTTACTTAACATTAAATACAACACTAGTATTTTGATGTCATCATCATCTTGTCATCTGCCATATATATATATATATATATATATATATATGTCATATGCATTAAAATAAAGTACAACAGACATACATATATTAGAACTTTAAATAATAAAAGTACTTTGACACTATTTTACAAGTCTTAAGATTTTCATTTGATTCTGTCGAAACAAATTCTAGCAGGCGAACCTAATTTAAAGCGTAAAGCGCAAACTCTCTGTCTAAAATCTGATGCCCATACAAAATTACATCTATAATTTTTTCCAACATTTTAATAAATGATGACATTTTGGCTGCTTTTAGATAATTTTGTGATTTTATTTCTCTTTATTATGATTATTTAGCGGTTTTGATCAAACAAGGTAGGTGAACATTACTGTTCTTGACACAACGTTGACGCTTTTGTTTATGTTGCTCATTACAGCATAAATGGTAAGCAAAAAATTACGTTGCGCTTTACATTCTAACTGCCATTCCTAAATAGAAGCGGAAAAAGTTTTCTAGTTGGCCAAATTTCTTAATTTAATACCAACGCTTTGCAATTGTAAAATCCAATTTTGACATAGCGTTCAACAGTAAAGTTGGTGGTAAAATTCAATCAAAATGTTTACAAATAAGAAAAAAAAACAGAATTGTGATAAACATATATTGTTTGGATAACCCTATGTAATTTGTAAAGGAAAAAAAGCAAAATATAAGAAAATAAATAAAATAAATTAAAAATAAATAAAAGAATACTATAAAATTTAGTTTACGTCACAAATACCAATAGAGTAATGCACTTTATTATTAAAAGGGTCAGGTCTGTTATATAAGTATAAGCATATGTTGTTGGAATAACCCTGTTTTTAATCTGTTGATAAAACGTTGCCGCTTTTATTTAGCCATGGTGGTTCAGCGTAAACGCTGAACGTAAAAAAATGTTCCGCTGGCCGCTTTTTTATAAGGATGGGTCTAATTTAGGTTACACAGTAATAGTTTTTAGTCAGGTTGTCAAAAACTCGAATATAAAATGTTCATTTCAAATAAAATGTAAGCAATAGCTGCGTGCATTTTTCTCTGTCCCCAAAGATGGTACAAATTGAAACTGCAATATAGTTTTTAATAATATTTAATAACATTAGCCATATTTAGTTGTTTTTTGTAAAAAAAAATATTTGTAATTTTTTTCGAGTTAAAGAAAAAGGATTTGAATTTTTAACTAAATTTAGTATTACTGTATACTTTTTATTTAAAAAAGGAAAAAATAAAAACATGGTGAATAATTTTCACCTTTCCATCTTGGATTTCTTTTCTTGTATTTGTGTCAATAAGAAACTCTATTTTATCAGAGTTTCATCAACATCTTATTGAATTGAGAAATATCTAAAAGTAATACGACTCTCAAATTTTCCATACTTTGCGTAAAATTTGAGAGTCGTGAATTTTAATACGTACTTGTGACAGTTAATATCTCCAATTACATTTGTAAATTGTGTCAATCAGTGAAATTTACTTTTTACTTTTCTGAATTAAAAATTATTCGGAAATAATCTTTTCTATAGACACGTTTTGTTTCTGTGGTGACAGTGGCATGAGACATTCCATAAATATCACACAAAAAAAACTTATTTTTAATGCTTTTCTGATAATATTTCATAAATTTGTCAAATAGGTCAGATTTTTGTTAAAAAAAAACCGCGAAATTATTAAGACTTGCAAGCTTGTGGTAACAGATATCCTTCCTTAAAAAAATAACAATATTTGTATTATTTCAAAATATAAAAGCGAATTTAGCTGGTTTATACTTTAGAGCCGACTTTAACTTCAAAAATATAATTTAAGCTGTCTACAAATAAGTTAGAGCCGACTTTTACAATAATAGACTTTATTTCTCTCAAATTATATATTATTTTTGACTATGAATAGGAGCCTATGTAAACAAAAAAATAATAGTTTAATTGAATTCATTAATTAGATTATTAAATTTATAACTGCATTTGGCTTTTTAGGTAAATGTTATGGTAAGGTAAAGTAATTTATACGCCGTTCTATAGACATTTTAATCGACTTTAAAAATTAAACTTTATTTATTTATTTATTCGTTTATTTTTTTATTTTCTGCACGACTATGAAATTGAATATTTTTTATTAAGTCCATATTAACTGGAAAACTTAAATTAAAAATAGTCGTTTGATATCAATAAACATTAATGGGATTATGGGGTTTTTGTCTCTTTTCGAAAAAAATTTTTTTTATATATATTTCTTTTTAATTTGCGGTTTGATAAAAATATCTATTAAAAAAATTGTAAAACATGACATTTATTTAACTGCATAAATTTAATTAACTTGTCGTTTACATTTGTTAGTATTAAAATAATATTTAATTAAAAACATTATTAATTCTCGTTTTTGTTTCTTCTTTTTTATTTAAAATTTTTGTTTTGTTTTGTTTTTTTAATTAAATTCAATCGTTTAACATTAAATATATTAAAAGCAGAACTTAATAAATTTTATATAGAAATTGTGTGTTATGGAAAAATCAGTTTATGATTACATGATTTTTGAATTAATTAATAAGAATTTGCAATAACGCAAACAATGCTAAGCGATTATCCGAATTATAGCGTATTGCTTGAGTTATTTTATTAATAAAAATTATTTTCCGTTTTTATATATTATTTTATTATTTTATTGAATTTAAGTTAATTATTAAAAAAGATCGTTAAATAATATAGTTTTTTCATAAAACATTGATGTTCTTGGTACGCTACATTTTGATAAAACAATTTCAAAAAAAAAAACCCGAAAAGGTTATATAAATTCACTAAAACGAAGAAAAACAAATATTAATAAGTACCCTGCTGTAAGGACGCTTCAGAAAAAAAGTTTAGTAATGATATAATTAAAAATTATTTTTTCTACAACCTACTTAAAAGCTTCTGATAATATAGTCAGTTTTCTTTTTGTTGTGCCTAAAACTCAATATATAACCTTTAGTTTCTGGATATAATAAATATAAATGTTCCTACAATTTTGTTCGTGATCAAATTCCCTGAAATACTTTAATAAACTTAATTACATTAACAAAAGAAGATTATATGTAACTTGTTATATCTACACATTTCTTACTGTGAACAGTCTTTACAGGCTATTACATATCACATGGAAATGTGTAGCGAGATAAAAAAAACAAAGGATTATATTGAGGAGTATCCAATTTTTGTGTTAAAATTTGTTGTGTTTTCTTTATGAGATTGGCTGATTTTGCAACTCGCCTTAAAACTAATATGTAACATTTAATTATATTAATAGTTAGGTAAGTAATTTTTTAATTCAAATTGTAATGTAGGTTATTAGCAAGTCAAGTCAGCTGGGGACTAAATTTCGTTTTTTATGTTTAATTCAGATTTAAATCTTATTTAATAAAATTTAAATTTTCTTTACATTTCTTGTGCAATGATTAATATTTTGTTGTGGTTCTTCATTATCTATTACAAATATTTTTGAAAAATACGGATGTTAATATAAAATAACATTAAAATCATTTACACAATTTACTTGTTTAAATGATAACAGATATTTCTTGTAAATGCATTTTCACAATCTGTAAAATAAGTAAGATAATAGAAATTGTAATACTTTCAGTAATTAGTTAAATCAATGTACACATTTTAGTTGTTGGTTACAAATAAGAAATTTTATGTTTCTATTAAATGTAACATGTGTATCAAATAAACAAAAACATTTATTAAATTTTAATTTAAATAAACACATTCGTATGTAGATTATAAACTTTCTTGAGTCTAACTCATATAGCATCATCACTGCAAATATGTCATATCTAAAAAGAAATAAAAATAAAACACTCAAAATAAAAATTCATTCATAATTTGTCTTATAATTAAAATTATAAGGTAATAAAATTATGGCATATATTCAGAAATAATCATCAAGTGCTTACTTTGTTGAGTACTTTTAAAAGTTATTCACATATCCTTACTTTCAGCATGAAAAGTTTGTACGTAATTACTGGTGAAGCTGTAACTAGTTACCAACTAACTAACATGTTCAAAGAACAACTGATTGATATCATTTCAAATTTTTATATTTTATATTCTATTTGAAAAGTTAAGTATTTTTGATATGCTAAAATCTAAATAAATGGAAGAAATTATAAGCGATATTTAATTATTATCAGTTGTAAATGTGGTGCAAACAACTTCAATTTATAAAATATATTCTTTTTTACTACGGCCAAAAAATATCCTCACAAATCAGACACCTAACTAGAAATGTACTTTGGTCGATAATATTCAATTGAATAATTTAATTTTCACATGCCCTTATTTCAATTGAAATCAAAAAAAAAAAAAAATTTGAATTTGTACGCATTTTTTAATAAAAACAAAAATTATTTTCTAACAGATCCCCAAACTATTGAATTAATATATAATATATGTAATATGTCGAGTAAAATATTATCGAAATTTTATTTTGGCTGAACGAAATTTAACAAGCTAGAGAAAATGTTGTCACCCAGTGCTTCAAGTTTTTCTTTATCACTCAACTATAGATAACCACAAACAGTAAACAGTTCTAATTTTCAATATCGATGTATCCTCTTCACTGACGCATTTAAACGTGTATGTATCTTTTCTATGAAGCACGATTTGTCGCCTTGGTATTGACCTGGATTTCATTTGTACATTTTTTTTAATTTCTCGGAAATACATATATTAATTTCCCGGGCTAGCGGGTGATAATTTCGATGTGAGTAAGTGGGGTGAAACCCTTTCAAAGTGGCTCGCTGGCTAAGATTCTTCTCGTTTTCATCCTAATAAAACCTGACAAGTCTCTCGGTACGTTTGGACCCAATTACATGTACACTAATGACAATAAATTTTTGGGGTAACCCCAAAACAATTTCTCTCAGTTGTTGGAAATCTTTCTGCAGAAAATAACAATAATATTAAGTATGCTAAAGTTACTTTGAGCAAGATTGCCAAATCTAGCAGACATACACTTACGACCCGGTTAATAAAAATGTCTGTACGTTAAAAAGTAGAGGTCGCAACTTCAGCTGGCCTATTCCGGCTGAATAGAACAATAAATCCTACCTGACCACCTACACACACAATAAATCTGTTAGACAAGTTTTGATAGGTAAGAATTGCAGGCGTTTGTGATAGAAAAATATTCTTTTTTATCGAGGTTATTAAGAAACTGGATAGCAGTTGTTATCATTTCTATTCTATTTTTATTACTGTTTTTTTTTTTTTGGATAAAATATCTATTGAAAGAAATAGTTTAAACATTTTGAAGCAGCTTGTATTGTAGACTACAAAAGGTTTGCAATGTACTATTTAAGGACTTCCCCAGCAGAAAATTTTTTAAATCTGGAAATAAAATTGTAAGCAATAATGGAAGCATTATATTGTTTATTCATACCTTAAAGCTTCCTTAAAGCTGTTATAGGATAAGGTATTATTTTTGATTTTGTATAATACTTGCTTACCGGTTTCAATAAACTTGCGTTTCTATTGCATTTCAGCGGCTCATTTCATATAAAAATCATGCATTATTGAAGCGCACGTGTAAGTGATTGTTTACATTTTCTTCCTTACAAAATAGCTTATTGGTAAGCAATAATTTCTGCTGGGTCTAAGCTTCGGGGTCTGTTAACATGAACTAATGACTTTAAGTAACCCCACAGAAACAATTCTTGAACGGTTAAATTGTACAATCTTACCCTTCAGTAAAATAATAATAAATTTAATTCGTAGCACAATATTGTCAATTGAAATCGATATTCTGGTTCTCTCTATTCTACTTTGACTGAATTAGGCTCACATAGTGTTGAAAATATTTTCCTCTCAAAAGCGATATGGCAGTATTGCATTAATGGAGCGATATAAAAAGAATATTTTAAGACCACAATATGCACAACAAAATAAGAGTTTACTGCAGTTAGTGTTCAACATACATATTTATTAAAATGACATATACGAGTCTGAATAATTCCTAATTAGTCCTAATTAAGGTTTATTCCTTAATTCTCAATTCAATTAATTCAAAAGTTCAAAAACAAATTTTGTGATTTTCTAAGATTTATCCTTCTAAAATGCTTGCATGTAGCTTTTAATAACACTAATGAAAAGTTATGTATTTAGTTATTTCATAGCAAAAATGTTCTAATTATATGTTTCTATCCATTCTCTCTATGCGATCATGCATATGACTGAACAATATTCTTAGAAAATTGTAAAAAAGTTTTTCCACAAAAACTACTGAAAGCTGAAAATTAATTGCTTTGTAATATTATACAAATTACTTAATTAGCACTAAGATTTTATTTGCAATTAATTTTAAAAATTCAATATTTTTGTGTTGATGTATGCAAAAGGAATGAATTCTAACAGTAATTTATCAATACATACATCATTTGTATATTTTTATATTTGTATTTTTACTACGAGTATGTTTGTACGATTTTTATAAAGAAAAAACATTTATTTGCTTATTCTATTATTAATTTTTCACTTTTTTATTGTATATTTGGTCAAAAATATATGTCTTGCCATATAATTTTATACAAGCAAAACAGCTAATTAGTATATTTTACTACAAAGCATCTCGAAGTTTTAATGCGTAGTATTGCTTTGCCCATACTTTGTCTCGTAAAATATCAAGAAATAAATTGGAAGTTTAAATAATTGAGTGCATCCAACAAGTTCTGTAATTTAAAAATGTGCCAAGTGCAACCGTTTGTGCCGCAATTTGTGTGGCATTAAAAAATTTTTTTTATAAAGCAATCCTATCAAAAAGATAACTAAAATGTCTGCAAAAAATATTTGTTGTACTTAGTTTAATTATGTAAAAATTGTAACGAGTTACAGATTTCTAAAACATTTCCTTTTGTTTTATATTGTTTTCGACAGATTTATTTTAAATCTTATGCAAAATCTTTAAGTGTTAGTGAGTTTTGTTACATTTTTATGTCAATAAGAATAGTAGAGTAGTAGTTTTAGTTTTTAATACAAAATAATTTTGCAGATCTTACTTATGTTTATTTAAAACATCAGATATTTTCTTAGAATCATGTTTTCATATATAAATAAAGGAAAACTTTTTTATAACTGAGAATTTCTAAATTAATTTAAATGTTACTGATTATCATTTACTAAATCATCACTACAAATGCTCTGCTTTGTTGGTAAATTAAAGCAAAATATCTACACACTCACTGCACATTTACAATAGATTGTTTTATTATAAAATGTTCCTTTTAAGTGCCTAAGTTTCTTATGAACAAATGCTTATGATTATATTTAACTGAGTTCTAATAGGTACATTACGGATTTTCTGGTGATCTCTTAACGAGTACAGACGTGTTTTTTTGCGACCGCATGGTAATTATTGTAAATAGTAATAGGTGGATTTTTGATAGAGGAAATTTGAATATTTGTAATAGGTACCTATTACGAATTTTTGCTTTTTTTCTACATATATTAGTTTTGTGAATTGTAATAAGTGGAAAGTGGATAGCACTGAAACTTATTACCTCCGGATGGAGACGTCAGGGTCGGTGCCCACTTTAAGTGGCGCCCCTTTGACGATGGAGCCTACCTTCGAAGGCCGTAGTGGTGGAGTAGGGTCTTTCGGAAACACCGAAAGGTGGTTTGCGGAAGCCTTAGCCCAGCTTAAGGAGGGACTGTCGGGTATGAGGTCCATTATTAAGGAGATGGGGGCTGCTGTTAAAAAGCAGCCAAACGTTAGCAGGTCAATCAAAGATTCTCTTCCAAAACTGGAGGAGAATATTGAAAAATTGCAGTGGCTCACCATGAGCTATTCGAAACCGCAACGTCCGGATTATGTAGCTGCTCCCGGATGTCTCACCAAGGATGGTGGGAAGAGGAGGGCAGGTAGTCCACCATTAGTAGAGGCGCAGAAGAGCGCAAAAAAGGCGAAAGCCAGCGGGGTCGTCTCCAAACCGGAGACTGACAACGGTGCACCCACGATAAGGACAGCATCTCAAAATGCTGCCACTTCAAAGGTAGCCCAAACTCCTGCCGGTAAAAAGCGCAACCGCGCTCAGGGGAAAGGTGCTCCTCAGGGTACCCCTCCACCTACTGACGATGGATCGAGTGGTAAGAGGAGCAATATGCAGAAGAGAAAGCGTGGTGGCGAGAAGCCAGAAGCGATTGTTCTAAAACCGGCAGCTGGTAAGACCTACGCGGAAGTGCTTAGTGCCGTCCGATCGAAGGTCAAACCGGAAACCTGTGGAGTGGATGTTAGGTCGATACGAAAGACCAAGGCGGGAGAGCTTCTTGTGGAGCTGAAAAAGTCCTCCACTGAAGGAAGAAACGCCTTTAAACAGGCGTTAGAAAAGGCAGCGGGCGAGACGAGTGTAGTCAGAGAACTGGTTCCTATGAGTAAGGTAGAGATCAGAGATCTCGACGAGTGCACCTCTGTGCAGGAAGTGGAAGTGGCTCTTCAACACATTCTTGTAGAATACAAGGGTGTTCTGGAGGTGTTTCTGGCCAAGCCAAACATGAGGGGGCAACACATGGCTATTGTCAAGATGGAGGCGAAAGCTGCCAAGGTTCTCCTCCAAAGGAGGACAGTGAAAATCGGTTGGGTCAACTGCAGGATGCGCGGCAGAGTGGACGTCTCCAGGTGCTTTAGGTGCCTGGGGTACGGTCACCTTAGTGGAAACTGCAGCGGACCTGACCGAGGCAATATGTGTTTCCTGTGCGGGGTAGAAGGGCACAAGGCAAAGGACTGCAAGTCCCAGCCGACATGCTACCTATGCTCCGACATAGGGGAAAATGGTTGCAAACATATTGCAGGATCGGGCGCTTGTGGAGTATTCCGCAAGGCATTAGAAGATGCTAAGCGGACAATATGAGGGTCATCCTACAGGCCAACATGCACCGCAGCAGAACTGCTCACGACCTGATGGGGCAGATCCGTCTCGAGAAACAAGCTGATCTTATTTTGATCAGTGAGCAGTACCGAGACGGATGTGCGCCTACGTGGTTCAGGGACAACCTCGGTACAGCAGCAATATGGATCCCGGACCCGAGACGCTTCTGTGTTTCGGCCCATGGCTCTGGAGATGGTTTCGTTTGGGTGAGAAGCGGCTTGGTGACTTACTTTAGCTGCTATCTTACTCCAAACGAGGGTATTTCGGACTTCCAAACCAAGTTAGACGACTTGGAGGATGTCTTACGGAGCATGGGAGGTCATCTCGTAGTGGCTGGAGACTTCAATGCAAAAGCAGTAGAGTGGGGCGAGATTAGAACCGATTCGAGAGGTAGGCGAATTTTGGACTTTATGTCCAGGACGGGGTTGGTTGTATTAAATAACGGCTCCGTGCCCACCTTTCGAAGATCTGGCCAAAGGGGGACCATTATCGATCTCACTCTGGCAACTGAAAACCTAGCGGCACTCGTGCAAGAATGGCAGGTGATCGAGGACTTTACGGCCAGCGATCACCAGTATATCACATTCCGTGTGCGTGATATTGCGCCAGCTCGGTCCATCCAACATCATGGACCAGCTAGGTGGAATGCCGCTAGGATGGACGTTGAAGCTTTGTCTCTAGCCCTAGAACGGGGACGTATGACCACAGAGGGGATCCGTAATGATCTTCCGCCTGTTGAGAGGGCTGATGTACTTGTGGACTCAACCATGAGTCTTATACATCAGGCCTGTCAAAGCGCTGTACCGAGGAGGGGTCCGAACGAAGGGAGAAGTCCTGCTTACTGGTGGACGACCGAAATTGCGGATCTGAGGCGTGTTTGTCTCCGTCGTAGACGGTTGGCTCAACGCGCTAATGGAAACGCAGATGACGCAGCCCGTAAAGCCGAAGAGTATAAGGCGGTGAAAAAAGATCTTCGCCGCGCCATCCAAAGAAGTAAGCGCCGATGCTGGAAGGACTTAACGGAGGACCTAAATAGGGATCCATGGGGGTTGGGCTATAAAATAGTGCTCCGCAAATTGAGGGCGTTTAAGCCAAACGCTTCTCTGAATGCGGATACTATTCGGCCCATAGTGGAAGCCCTTTTTCCGGATCATCCAGTGGTCGATAGAACATCGGTCACGGAAGAAACGGAAATCCCGCCTTTCACCTTGGAGGAACTGGAGTGTGCCTCTCGTTGTTTGCGCAGCGGGAAGGCACCAGGTCCTGATGGTCTACCAGCAGAGGTGCTGAAAGCCGTGTCACGGAGTCATCCAGAGCTCTTGCTCAATATGTACAACGCCTGTCTAAAGGCCGGGGTGTTTCCCTCCCGCTGGAAGATGGCTAAACTTGTACTTATTGACAAGGGCAAGGGACCAGTCGGCGCTCCTGGGTCATACAGACCACTATGCCTGCTTGATAACGCGGGGAAACTCCTGGAGAAGCTTCTTCGCCCACGTCTGCAGGCTGCAGTAGTAGCGGCAGGCGACCTCTCCGAAAGACAGTACGGCTTTCGAAGGGGCAGGTCGACTGTGGCGGCTATCCAGGAGGTAGTTAATGCAGGTAGGAGCACGGAACGTGGAAACCACTTTTCACGTCCCGTATGTTTGCTGGTCACACTGGATGTGAAAAACGCGTTTAACTCTGTCCGCTGGCAGGATGCGTTATACGCAATGGAGAGAGATTTCAGGCTCCCAGGGTACCTCCTGCGTATCATGGGAGATTACCTGAAAGATCGATCCATACTCTATGACACGGAGGATGGCCGAGAGACGAAAGTCTTATCGGCAGGGGCGGCCCAGGGATCCATACTGGGACCCGACATATGGAACTATACATATGACGGGATTCTACGTATGGAGATGCCCGAAGGGACATTCCTGGTTGGTTACGCAGACGACATCGCGGCAGTAATTATTGACAAAGATGTCGATGCGGCCCAACTGCGACTCAACCAGGTTATGCGTCGAGTTACTCTCTGGCTGAGTGACCACGGGTTGGAGTTGGCACTGACTAAGACCGAGATAGTGCTTCTTACTAAGAAGCGCATCCCGCTCATTAGAAGCATGCAGGTAGGAGAGGTTACAGTCCAGACGAAGAATGCCGTTCGCTACCTGGGGGTTAGTTTGGACAACAGACTAACCTTCTGGAAATATCCAGCAGAGCAGACAAAGCGGCCTCAGTAGTGATGTTGTTGAGCAGGGTAATGGCCAACATTGGGGGCCCTCTTCCCCGTAAAAGACGTTTGCTGCTGAGCACCGCCGAGTCTGTGATGTTGTATGGAGCTGAAGTCTGGGCTGATGCGCTCAGGGTCGAAAAGTACCGAAAGCGCATGGCGGCAGTGCAACGGAGAGCAGCGCTCCGCATAGCGTGCTCCTACCGCACGGTATCGGAGCCGGCTGTCTTGGTGGTCGCCGGGGTCATACCCATCGACCTCCTTGCCAGGGAGCGACAATTCGTCCACCAACACAAGGACGAAATTGGTAGAGAAGGCGCACAATCTGTGGCAAGGTCTCAGTCCCTCCGTGACTGGCAGTTACGGTGGGATACTGAGACACGCGGAAGGTGGACTTACGCCCTTGTCCCTCAAGTGGACGCTTGGCTAAATCGTCAGCACGGTGAGGTAGATTACTACCTCACGCAGTTGCTGACGGGCCATGGGCACTTTCGGTCTTTCCTGTTTAAAATAGGAAAGGCCGTAAGTCCCACATGCGTCTACTGTGGAGCACAATCCGACTCCGCTCTCCACACTTTTTTTGAGTGTGAGAAGTGGATGTTGGAGAGGCGTGCACTGGAGAGGGATCTCGGCATCTTGACTTCCAATACCATCTCGGGAGTCATGTTAGGAAACCTTGCTGCATGGAGAAGGATCGCCTTTTTTGCGAGGGGGATCCTTCGTCGGAAGGAGTGAGACCTTGCAAGGTCGGTGGCACCGTAGGGTCCAAATGGACCGGAATATAAGGCTCCATCCTGAAGTAATGTCATAAATTGACGGTCCCAGGATGGAGCCGAGTGATATAGAGAGGGGTTTTAGCCGGTAGGCATGCAATAACTGCGTGGAGTCCAGCACGACGGGTGGCAAAAACCACCTAAGTGCGTAAATGCATTTCCCCTCTCACCAAAAAAAAAAAAAAAAAAAAAAAAAAAAAATAGGTACATTACATATATAAGTTACTCTTAGAAATATTTTATATATTGTAAATTATTACGTTCATTCACTTGAAATAATTCATTCATGGTTTTAAGAACAAATAGCAGAGCAACTGTTATTTGCATAGAAAGTAAAATAAAAATCAAGTACTTCTCTGAGTTTGCTAAGTGATTTGAAATGAGCACCATTTAGTTATGTTACCCACATATACCAGCAAAGGTAGTATATTTTAAATGTTTCATTTAATCTTTAATAGCAGATAAAAGAGCAATATTTAATAGCATGATTTCATAAAGTCTAAAATAAAATAAAAGCAAAAATAATTAATTCAACGTAATTTGTTTAAATAATGTAGAAAACAAACCAGCATTGAAGACTGAATAAACTATTATAAATCAAGTAATCGTTGCAGCTTTATTATCTATATTTTATAAAGAAAAATTCAAATTACCCAAACAAAAGATAACTTTGGCGAATGTGGAAATACTAAAAATATTGTGTTCTCATTAAATAGGTAAAAATTAATTTTGCGAAAAATTATAGGAACTTCAAATTTAATATATTTTTTTATTAATTAATTTAAGCCCTTTATTATAACTTGCTTGAAAAGTGTTCTACAGTTAAAAGTAACTTTCGTTAACGGAAGGAATAAAATGACCTTTAAATGCTTGTCGTTATTACAACTTACCTTTAAAATAAAAGTTATAGTTTAAAATACGGCAATACCAGAACAAGAACCGATTACTTTTGGCATTCAGTTTGTTTAAAGGACACCAAATAGCAACAGCACGTATATTTACATAAATAAATAAACAAAACAATTTTATAAATTGTGCACTAAAAAAACTTAATAAAAAAATGTTTTTTACTTTAAACTTTTTTTGAATTTTTATTTACTTTATTTATTTTATTTATTTCTTTGACAACCTCAATAAAATATGGTAAACTCAAACGTTTAAAACTCACGTTAAAAGTTAAGGGTGAGGAAATCTTCCCAATAACTTTACCGGTCACTTTAAGTTGAAGCTTTCTTGTAATAAAAGCAATTTATCTTTCCGATAATATCTTGCCTTTAGCTATCGGCAAGTTGTAATAATGGGCCTTAGTATTTTTAATAATCTTTTGTTTACAATTATATTTATAAATTTTTTAATATAAATTTTCTATTATAAACCTTAATGTTAATCTCATCCTTCACTTTTTTTTAGTATCATATTATATAGACTAAAGTCCTTGTAAAAAATTTGATTTTTCCACGGAAGCAGTTCTCTGCGTTTTGTAAAAAAAGTGGGAGGCGTGTTTGCAGAATCTTTTTGAGTTGACCCTGTTCACTTCATAACCTTCTTGAAAAATATTGTTTTATAAAACAACAGAGCGGCTAAGGAACAAATTCTCTATGTAACGCATTGTGCGATTCACAGGCCCATCAGTACAAAATAGTATGCTCTGTGTGAGCTAGAAGTACAACGTAAGAATAAGAAATTAATTGGGTTTAATGTTTTTGTTGTCGTTGTTTCGATTTTTATGCATTTTTAACTATTCTTTTTTTAAGCTTTATTAAGCTATGAGCTTTAGTCATGAAAAAAGAAAATATTTAATTACTTTAAATACATTTTCCCAGAAACGTTAAATTCCAATCTGCCACAGTACTTATTGACTACAAAACTGAATCTTATCATACATACAAATTATTAACGCTTTAAGAAAATAAAATGTAGTTCTCTAATTACATCTGAGAGGTAGTTAAGCTAATTCCGATCCAAGCAAGCCTATAAGAAGCTCGCACAATAAAGTTCAAATTACGGGAAAAATAAAAGATTAGAATAATATGATGCTATTGTTTTTCTCCTTGATTAAACACGTGTGTGAATTCTTATTTTCTGCTCTGCAACTGCCTTTCTGGTATGAAAGACCTTGCCAGAGAGCTATTGCTCTCTGCAAGCTTAGACAGTGGAGTCCTTACAATGTAACCCACCACGACAAGATGCTTATTCCACGTAGAGAGATAAAAATGAGTTTTTGGCCAATTGCTAACCAACACCCTTTTTATCCAGAAAAAAAAGCCTTATCATCACAAAATAAAATATACTGAATCATTTTATGTACCTATGACACTTCAGTTACTTTCACTAGTCGGTCGTTTAATACCATATAATGCCTTTTAGCTACACAAAATTCATTGATGATCTTAAGTTTTAATTCAGGAACCCAATTTGTTACTGTTCCATATGAAGAAACGTAGTTATCAAAAAATCTTTGAAAATCGTTGATCATTTAAACGCTTAAAATTTGCTACAACGGCTATTAAGTATCATCACATCAATATTGTGCTTAGAACTTTACACCAATGAACGCACCGCATTTTGTGGTACCAAAACGGCTATTTCTTTTAAATTTATTTTCTAAGTTTGCTGTAAATCAGAAATGTTTTTTCTACTTGTAGCCCTAAAAACATAAATATATATTTCTAAGTTTTTTTTTTTTTTTTAACTTACAATTTATTTAAATTTAAAATTGCAAATTTAAAATACCATTTCCATTGCAATCTATAAAAATAAAAAAAAATAACAATGAACACATACAGACATATATGTATGTATATGTAAATGTGTTTAAAAAAAAAGTATTGATGTCGCATAAAAATATTGTAAAATTTTATTATTTTTTGTTTTTAAAAAAATGTAACGACATTTGTTGCAATTATTCTGTACAATATTCCCTTTGCTACTATAACATGTGTCATTTAAAACACTTGTTGGGTAATGAATATTTTAAATAGCTTTGGAAAAATATCGTTATAAAAAAGTTACATTTTATTTGAATATTTCGCTAAAAATAAAGTTAAATGTGGAAACATTTTGTTACTTTTGTCTGAGGATTGTAATGCGCATTTTAGTTTAGGGTTTAATAATTTCAACAAGACTTTTACATTTTTTTCTTGTAAATAATCATCAAAAAATTCGCTAAAAAAACATATTTATATAATTATTATACATTTTTCGAATTAAACACGAATATTTTAATGGATTTTTATTATACTTATTGTATGAAATTTAATAGCCTAAGATCCTAATACTAGTATTCTTATGAGAATTAACATGCGTTAAGGAATATGTACAAACACTAGAAGAACTGAACTAGTTTTCGACCCAGCTACGAAAGGTCTCATCAGAGTTCTTTGTGTTATACATATTCATATTTTTATATTTCTATTGAATTGAATCTATGAATTATATTTTAATGTTATTCTCACCAGAATACTTTTTTTAATTTTCATACAATACATATTTATATAACTTAAACTAATTTTTTTAATGTGTTTAGCAATGAAAATCCTCTTTGTTTTTGTAGCGAACATTATTACAAAAATCAATAGATGTAAATTTTATTTTTGGGATAAAAAATGTGCACAGATTTTTTTTTCGCACAAATTTTGTTTTTAAATTCGCGGCTTTTCGAGATTTTTAAAATGTAGGCAAAGTTTTATATTTATCGTATAATGCATTGAATAATGTATATTTTATATATAAGTATACAAAAGGAAGCGCATCAATTTAAGGCTGAAAGAGTTGGTCTAACACAAAAGGCATAGAAAAGTAAAATGACAGTCTTTTGTCGCCAAGCATGACAACCAATTAACAACCTTAAACCACAGCAGATATGGGTGATATACGTTAGCCACCATGCTCTTATTCAAGGGCCAGTTTACACAATTCTGCCACATTTCCTCAATGTGGGTCCTTTATTACTCTTCTTGTAAATTATTTCATTCCAACATATTAATACACATTGATATACAAAAGTTTTTCCTTCTTCCCAATTGCTATAACTTTAGCTACTTATTATAAAAGGAATCGGAAAATTTTTTTATTGCTGTGATATAAATTTAACGAACTTTAATATAAGAAAATATAGATATGTACAGTTTTATAGAGATAGAACAATTACATACATTCATACATAATTGATCATTACAACGCTGTGTCAGGGTTACGGCCTAGTTTCTCGCAGCCTTCATATTGTGTGTATTAATATTTATCCATGAGTACTGGGACCTACAGTTTAAAGTCGACTCCGAACGACAGATTTGAGAAGCTTTTTCATGGCAATCAATTACTCCCAGAGCTTTTGCCGGAAGACTGCTGAGAGATAGTCGCCGAAAGAAATAATTTTTTCATATTTCTTTTTTCAAGATGTCGGAGCAGAGATTTGAACCCAGCGCTATCGTCTTAGTAAGCCAACACACTAACCACTAGACCACGGCCACTACTACTACTACGCTTGACCAAAAAAATTTTATTTTGGTTTCTCTACATCAGAATTGTGTGCGAACAAAACGAATAAGGAAAAGAAAAGAAAAAAACTTAATGTTTTTCATACAAATACTAATTACACAATGTCGAATACAGCGAAGGCAAATATCAAAACACGAAATAGTTGTATACACATACAATCACAAATCTCACACTCGCACAATATATACGTAAAAACAGATTTTAAGCTAACAAAATTATGCGAATTCCAGTATAAAAAATCCACATGCGTTCACACTTTTTTTTTAAAAAGCACACGCACACACACATACTCTTTTGTGTTGGTTTTTTATCGTAATTTTTTATATCATTAAGCTGTCCATACTCGTAACAGTTACAACATGAAACTGACCCAATCACAATGCAATTTGATTAGAAGATCGATTAAAATGTGTCAAACGTTAGATGGCAGCTGGAAGAATATTTGTAACGGATATATACAAACAAGCACTTTTAAGCAGACGTGCATTTGTTCACAAGCAAAATAGCAGTTTTATTTTATATTTTTAGGAAATTCGATCAAATTTTCATCTGGCATCACCTTATTTTTACAATACGTAAAAAAGAAAAATGGTGACTCGTAAGAGAAGGCGAAAGACATAGAGAAATCCAAAATACCTTTCTTCCGTGTGTCTTTCTTTTGCTCAGTGGCTGTTTGTTTTTACATTGTAAAATAGGCTGTTAAAATTAGCCAGTTATTATAACCAATTCTGAAAAAAAAATTTTAAATAATAGCGGTTATTACTCTTGGTTGTAAACTTCCATGAAAGAGATGCAAACGTAGCAAGCCATGTCAAAAATTGTAAGAATTTTTACTATGAAGAGTGCTTACCGCTAATGTGATTACTTAAAAAAATTATTATCATACCCGGATTTCCAGATCATTAACAAAAAATAAATTTGAAGACTTCGGAACTCATTGTAAATTTGATATTAATTGCTGGCCCGAACTTCGACATTTAAATTATTGCTTTAAATATGTAATAGTAAGGCCTTTTAAATTTTAACTTTTTTATTTTATTTTTGTCTTTTAATACTTAAATATTTAAAAATATTTAACTGCTTTTAAAATTTTTTATAACTTTTTTAGAATAAATTTTAGCAATTTTTGTGTGTTTCAGTATATAAAACTGCCTGTGAGGTCACATTTTTCTTAATGAGAAATTTAATAAAATTTAAATTGATGATAACCCGAAAACGAAAATAGAACACAAGGTTCTTCTTTTTCTTTTGTTCTTATACTTTTATCACCAGATCTGGAAGCTTAGCTATAAAAATGAACCAAAACACTATGTAGTCACACTCACTTTAAGGGTGTAAACATAGAAATTCAATTTAAAAGCAATTTCATTAGAGTGATATTGATTTTTATTTCACTGTAATTTTGTGCATATTGCTGTTCTATAAATCATTTGTAATACCTTTTCCAAAGAGTATTGGATTGGTAGATATAATTCTTGAAAATTTTTTTCTAAACATACTATAAAGGAATATATAAGTATGCACATATCTATTTATAAAATTCATAAAACAGAGGAAAAACATTATTTGATTATGGATTAAATTATTTTAGTATGAGGATGCTTTTAAATTAATATTTATCGCATTTGTTTTTTTTTTTTAATATTTCTACTTCTTTGTGCACCTTCAGTAGGAAGTAAATTATTATAGATGTCTTTGACAATATATTTTGAAAATGAATTGAAAAAAAAAAATATTCTTTTAATTAATTTTTTTAACATTTTTCATGAAAGCTAAATCAAGAAGTTAGCGAAAAAGATTTTAGACTTTATTTTTTTTTTTTTTTTTTTTGCAAGGCCAAAAATTGCAGTGAAGGTTTAAAGTGCAAAACATAAAAAATTTGAAAATTTTTGTTTATTGCCTTTCTGTTGGGAAAATCTTATGGCCTTAATAACTCCGCTCATAATAATAATTAGAATATATTTTAATACTGTATTGTACTTTAGTAAATAAATAAATAATTAAATAAATTATTTTGATCTCTAAGTACATATATGTATATCTGTAATTATTTATAATTAGTTTAAATAACACATTATATTTTAATGTATTTAATAAGAGAGACATTTTTTAGAGAAACTCGAAAATTATTTTTTTTTTTTTAAAAAGTTCGTTTACTATATGCAGAACTGAAAGTCTTCGCTTTTGTTGACTAAATCATCGGAAAGGGAGACAATAGGTCATTTTCTTTGTGATTGCCCAGGTCTGGAAGTCAGATGTCATATGTATTTCTTCAGTTCAGTTCAGTTCAGTCTTTGATGGAACTAAAGATTACGGCATCATGTACACAATATTTGAATTTTCTGAACATCCAGGTGAAATGACGTTACGAAAAAGTTAAATGTGTACAGTGATTAAAAACATAGGGAAAACATGCGCATGGCGTAATCTTTACTTCTATCATTCTTGATGATCGATAGTCGCAGAATTAACATCCTGAAAGAACATGTATTATTTTATTATTCGTACTATAAAATGAAAAAAAAAAAATCCAAAATACGTATCAAACCATGTAAAGAATACAAATTATGTGCATATATATTATTATGGAGTGTAATTGTCTAATAGCCCAATACACACCGGATGAATATTTTAACCAACAATTAGTCTGAATTAAATATGTACGTTTAAACAGCTTTTTATGTGTTAGAGATTTTGTTTTATTTGATTGCATGCAATAAATGTAAAAGTAAATATTATTCCACGATGTTAACTTATTGCTACCGAACTTAACAAATTTTTTAGTAATGATTGACTGACAAATTTTAACAGTATAGTAACAGTTCGTGATTCAAATTAATATTTTTAGTTTTGATCTGTAGTAAAAGTAATTTCTAATCTTCGTTCAATTCGACAAACGACATCATTGTTGGGTTTGAAAAATGTGTCAGAAAATTTAAGAAGCTGAAAAAATTGACATGAACAAAAATCAGCAGTGAGTATTTAAGTAAAGTCCATTTGAATGTTTATAAGTACATGAAAGCAATTTTGGATAGTGAAGATTATATGAAAATTTTTCAAATAGCAAATGAAGGTCTCTGGAATCTACATCTACATATATGTATATGTTTATGTATATGTTAACGTATACGAAAAAAAAAATTAAAAATAAAATTCTTTCTATTAAATTCCCTCAATTAAAAATAACCACTTTATAAATTTCAATTTATTATGCAATTTATTTTTTAATATTTGTCCTTTTGTGTTTTATTTTCTTTTTTTTTTTAACAAAACATTTAAATTATTAATTGTTATTATGCTGACAAAAAAAAACTCCACTTTTATTACAACAGTTTTTCACCAAATGTTTTGTATTATGGTTCAGATAAAAATTTTGTTGTTTTAAATTCTTTGCAATAATAAAGGAAAAAAATTTTACTGGTACTGAAATTCTTAACTTTTTAGTTTAGCGATACATTTTTTGTGGTTTATTTTTTCATTTATTGGTCAATATCAAAGACTTTTGCATCTGTTACCGCAAAGTAAATAGAAAAAAAACCTACTGGAATTTATATGCATTTCGACTTTTCCCATATTAAAACATTGTAGTGAAAAAAAACTGTGGTTTATTATACATTTCAAAATTTTTTAATTTATATTTTATAAAAACAAAATAGTTAAATTGATTTCATTCTTGAGGGGCTGTGGTATTTTGTAGAAATAAAAAGTTTTTTCTTTTGGTTTGAAAAAACAGTTTATAAGGCTTTTTATATTTTCGTTAACATTTTGCGATTTTTTTCTTTATAGGAATTCGTTATAACACAAATTCAAATTAGAAACCATTTTTTTAAATCCACAACTTTTTTGACGTAATTTTTGTAAAACCCGGCCATAAAGTTGCGTTCAATTATAACCTGTGCATTTAGTTTAAGAAATTAAGCGAAATAAAAGTTAAACGTTTTTCAAACGGGCAAAAACAAAACAAAGATTTTAAAAAAGAAATACCAATATCGTTGCAGAAAAAAGTTAAAATTTTAGATTACATGAAACGTAGGAAAACTGCAATTACATAGAAAAATCTGTTAGCTGACATGTTTCGTCTTTCCAAAAAAATAAAAGCAGATATCGTAAAATTATTTTACTCAAAGTAATTTATGAGGAATAACTTAGTGAAAACAGAAAAATTAAAAATTCAATATTAATTTGGATTGTGCATGCGCAGCTTTAAAAATTGTAAACTAAAATATTGTAAACCAAAGTTAATGGCCAGACATGGGTAGTTTGAAAAATGTAAGACTCCTGCAAGTTATCGAAATTTATTTACATCACGATAATCTGCAGCAGGAGACTTATTTGTATTACAAAAATAAGATAATTCGTAAGAGAGTATTACATTTCTTTTAAAAGGTCTGAAATTAAGGACATATTTCATACCACGAGTCACAGTTAAAAAAAAATTAAAACTTAGTTTAGTGATAGTCTGTATTTGATTTTGTATAGCATAATAAGTGACTTTGTGTTTTCTAACATAACAATACTTTAAACTATTTCTTTAGATATTTAATAGAAAATTCACGGGTGAGTATAACCTATTAAGAGGTTTGTGCAAGACTGGCTAACACATAAGACTAACACAAAAGTTACAAATCTGTGGAACATATGAGTTGCTCCTTAGTATCATTGCCACATATATTATATTAATCATACGTCCGATACATAAAAGATTACATATACGAATTATTGTTTAAATAAAAATTTCACAAAATGAAACAGTAAAAAATGTATATATTTTTACATTCTTTCCTCCAAGTTTTCCTTTCTTCAACAAATCTTAAAAATAGTTTTATTTGTTAAACTAATTATATCATTTTGCTTTTATTATTATACAATTTTTTCATAAAAAGAATGAAAGCAGGAACAACTACGATAAAAAAAAATTATAACAACTGACGATACAAAGTTTCTCTGTATACGAGTATGACTACAATATAAGGATCCTTTTATTATAAAATAAAAGTAAAAGCTTTTCATTTTAAAACTTGAGATGGAAATTAAATTTAATTAAGGAAGTATAATCTTTTTATAAACAACTTAAAAAGAAGATGAAATAAAAAGGAAGAAAAAAAAAAACAAAGTAAAGTTTCTGTAGCTATTAATTTTTCTCTATTTCGTATGACTCTTTATTTAATTGCTTCTTAAATTTGAATCATACATTAAAACATACTTACATTAAATCAACTGTCCTAATTAACTGTTAGTCACTTTTTTATTTTTATTAAAAAATTTAAAATTTTTCTGAAATTTCGTATTGCTTAGGACCATTATTCTCGAAAGATACTCTCCAGCGGCAAAAATATTCGCGATATAAATTTAAAATAATAATATTGTTTCTGAATTGTTTTAGGTTCGGAATGAAATTAAAACAATATAATTTTTTTTTTTACATATTAGTTCACTTAATACATTTAAAAAATTAAATAAATAATTATATGAGAAACAAGAATAAATATGCTGCTTAAAAATATATTTCTTGTGCTTTTTCTCTTCTTTCTTGCCAGTGTGAGAATTAACTTTAAGCAAGTTGACTTAAAATGTTTGTCTTGAAAAAGTATATTTTAAAAAAAACTTTACTGAAGTGCACTTTTTGAACAAGTTGCCATCATCTACCCAGTAGAAAATTTTTAAGATTTGGAGCCATAAATAAAATTGTAAGCAATAATGGAAACACTATATTGTTTTTAATATATTAAATATTTCAAATATGCTACAGGATAAGGTATTATTTTTGATTTCTTTTTTTAGTACTGTTTAGAAACACGCTTAAAGTGTCAACACTGACTGCACTTCTTTTTGCCTCTTTTTTATTTTCTCTTTTTTTGCCTGTTTTAAAAGTATTCAATGCTGTATGTATTCATATACTTTAGCTTAAGAAGTAGTTCATTTTTTGAATTAGTGAAAATAAGAAGTGCTACGGCGATAATAAAGTTAAAGTGAGGAAAATAAAATATAAAAATTAAAGAAACATAAATACAAACAAATTTTACAGAAAATAAACAATGACCCAAATAATAATTATATACAATTAGAAACATATGTACATACACACATAGATATAAAACCCAAATTAATATATAAATAAAATATTTTAAATTTAAAGACTTATAACCTAGAAACCGAACCGTGTTTTTATTGTGTTTAGGTACGACCCTAAACATTATGGTCCATTCGAGCCGGATATTCTAACATAGAGAAAAGTTATTTAAAATTTGAACAAAAACAAAATATTTGTGATAATTACAAAAAAAGACACATACTCAAGCAATAAAAAACATAAGTTATAAAATAAAAAGTTTCTGGACTCAAAATTACAACACAAATTGAAAGAAAAAATTGCAGGCAACAGCAATAAACAAAAAATAGACAAAATTAGTGACATTGATTTGACCCTGAACAGGGCAAGCAAAAATTAAAAAATATTTTGTTTTGGAATTTATTAATAACAGTTATAAATTCCTTTCAAATAAATTAAACAACAAAAATACAGTGACACCAGCAGCAAGTCAATAGATGCATCATCAGCGGCAGCGAACGCCACCAAAACAACAGCGACTGCAGTGAATATCAACAAACATAAAAATATTAAAAGACCCAGCAACTACATATTGAAAAGTGCAGTTATAAAATATTTTTGCGACAGCAACAAAAATACAAAACATTAAACAAGCCAGTAAAAGACCCAACAACAACAGTAAGTACAGAAAAATATTATTATATACAAATGAGACACAAATATTATAGCAAAAAAAATACTTGGTGTAACGGAGAAATTAAAAAAGGGTTACCAACGGGCCAAAAAATTAAATTTTGCGGGTAACCTTAAATCTAAAATAGGATTTCAAAATATTAATATTTTTTCAATATTACTTGTTGTTAAATCGCTAGCAGGCATTTTTGACCCAAAGTTTTTTCGACACCTCTCCCTAAATTTACAAAGTAAAAAATTTAATTTTTCAAAATGTCTCTAAAAAAGTTTGTAAATTGTACAAACGATTTAATTGAATTTGAAAAGTCATATTCCGCCAGCCATGCAGAGGACAATATTCATGCGCTGGAAATTCTTCGCGTAGAGTTAGATTCACTCTGGACCCAGGTAAAGCGGTCTTATGAAGAATGTAGAGATATAGAGAAGGAGGGTGACCATCCAATCGAAAGAAATAAACTTCGGGAACGATACCAAAAAACCCTGTTAGCGTATAAGGTATGTCTTTCGTCTATTAATGCAGAAATTAGCGCACTTTCGGAACCAGTTGAAAAAATTGAACGACGATCAACCATATTTCAGGAAAGTGAAACTTCGTCAATAAGACTCCCGCCCTGTGACACAGACACCTTTTTTGGAGATTATAAATTATGGCCCAGTTTTCGGGACTTATTTACATCCATATACATAAGAAACACGAACTTAAGTAATGTAGAAAGATTATTTTATTTGACCCAAAAAACAGGCGGCGAAGCGAGGGAAGTAATTGCTCATGTTCCCTTGACAAATGACGGTTTTATTTTAGCGTGGAGAAATTTAATAGACCGTTATGAGAATAAATGGATGCAGGTAAATGAACAATATAAGATTATTTTAGATTTACCTCAAGCATCGGCAAATTCAGGTGCATCAGTCAAAAAATTACAACGCACTATAAATGACTCTAGACAAACCCTTAACATGTTAGGCATCGACACAGCAACATGGGAGTCATTTTTAATATATATTTGTTCTCAAAATCTTCCCAAAAGTCTACTACTGGAATTTGAAAATTCACGAACAGATTGTGCTGAAATTCCCACATGGGTCGAATTTGATAAGTTTTTGACACACAAATTCAAAGCTTTGGAATCAGTTGAAAATATCATGTCAAAAGCTAGACCCGCTCAACACAATCCGGAATACTCAAAACCTTTCTATAGTAAAAATATCATTAATTCGCTTCAGACAAATTCTTCAAAACAAGTTGACTGCAAAATACAAAAGAACCCCTCTGCAACAAGAGAAAAATGCCCATATTGTAACCAAACACACTTACTACGATTCTGCCCTTCATTTTTAGAAAAAGATGTCAGTGATCGAATACACATAGTAAAAACAAGACACTCATGCTACAACTGTCTGTCAGCAGCCCACAGTGTAAAGGACTGCCCCAGCAAATATAGTTGTAAAATATGTAGACTAAAACATAATACTTTGCTACACAAATCAGCTGCGACTCAATCTGCAAACCTTACACAGGTAAATACAGAGGAGCAATCATCCACGGGTTCTGCAGCTTTAACCAAAAATATACAGTCCACTCCAAATTCATTCACTCCTCACTACACGTCTTTGACCCTTCAAAAAAATTCTGACTCACATACAGAATTACAAAACAAAGACACTTTATTGTTTACCGCCGTAGTTCAAATAGAAGTTAAAGGTCTACGATACCAGGCTAGAGCTATCATCGACCCTGGATCTCAATCAACTTTTGTCTCAGATAAATTGCAAAAACGATTAAACTTACCCACTAGACGCAACGTGGTACATGTAACAGGTTTAAATCAAACAGTTTCTGAGACATCCATCAAAGCGTGTTTGTTCAACCTTTGCTCCCGCGTAGACCCTAACTTTAAATTGGAAGTCTGGGCACCAGTACTCAAGACCCTTCCACCCAATTTACCCACACAAACCTTGAATCACGAAATCATCACTGAGGCTGTTAAATTGGAATTAGCAGACCCTCAATTTTACAAGAGCCAACCCATCGACCTCCTAATAGGCCTCGACTTAGGCCCATCCATATATTGTATGGAGACTCCGATGCGGTCAATTGGATCCCTTTTGGCACAAAAAACAGCATTTGGCTGGATTGTGGGGGGACCAATTTCAAAAGTGACTCAGTCACAAACTACAGTATCGTTACTTAATACTACGTCCCTTGACCAAATCCTCACACGTTTTTGGGAGGTGGAGGAAACCCCAAAACGGATTTTGAGGTCAGATAAGGACACATTTTGCGAAAACAATTTCAAATCTACAACACGTAGAAACGACACAGGGAGGTATATTGTTACCCTACCCTTCAAAAAAGGCGAAGAAATAGGCTCCTCGCGAAATATCGCAATGGCTCAATACTTACGCATGGAAAGAATGCTCAGTAGAAAACCTGACATTCAGCAAGAATACAATCAAGTCATACTTGAATACCTCGAGTTGGGACACATGAGGAAAATCTCACCCTTGGTTATAAATAAGGCTCCAAACTATTACCTGCCGCATCACGCAGTAATAAAACCGGATAGGCTTACTACAAAGCTTCGTGTAGTTTTCAACGCCTCTAGCCCGACGTCAAACAAGAATAGTCTTAATGACATTTTATACCCAGGACCCATCCTTCAGCAAGATCTTGTTCTTCTATTAGCAAAGTGGAAGTTTTTCCGTTATGTATTTAATGCAGACATTACCAAAATGTATCGTCAAATACTCATCGACCCATCTCAGACCAGTTATCAGCGAATATTGTTTCGTAAGACATCAAATGATCCTATTGAGGATTACGAGCTCCTTATCGTAACATTCGGAGTCAATTGCACACCGTTCTTAGCCATAAGAAAACTCCTTCAATTAGCGGATGAGGTAAAATCAACTTACCCCTCATCCTCAAAAATACTACAACACACCATAAAATCCAGAATGAAACTATTTACAATTCTAAAAACAGCAAATAATTTGACAGCACAAGCATTTTTAGCAGCATTCTCACGCTTCATTGGAAGACGTAGATACCCCGCTTGTATCCATTTGGACAATAGGACAAATTTCGTCAGAGCAGCAGAACTCATCAAAAAAGATCGTCTAGAATTTTTGAAAACTCTACAGCAACATATTTTTCAACAGCAGAAGCATATAAACATCGAATGGAAGTTTATGCCACCTGACACCCAACACATTACAGGTTTCCGTCAAACAGGCTTAAAATCATTTAAGACACATCTACAAAAAATACTTCATAAAATGAAATTCACATTCGAAGCACGATGTACAATTCTGACCTGCATTGAAATATGCTTTAATTCTAGACCCTTAAGCCCTGCTAGCGATGACCCTATTAATTTGACCCCATTGACTCCTAGACACTTTCTTATCACCAATTTCATAACGTTTTCAACAGAAAGAGATATAAAAGAAGAAAATTTTACCCTTGACAACCACAGAAAATGCATCAAAATCATCTACCAATCATTTCGTCAAAGACTGAAAAATAGATATCTGGCCGAAACACATGGCAGATATAAATGGAAATTTCGTAGACACAACAGAAAGAACAATGGTTCAAAATACCTTATACAACTTGTAGTATTATTCATATTTAGAAGATCTTTATTAATATATTCTCAACACTTATTTACAGTCATGCCTTCAAATCTCCACCGCAGCTCTTCTCATCACCAGTGGCCATACAACCAAAACCATACGCTCAAATTTCTTAACGCTAGTGCAGACGAGAAATACGGTGTTGTTATTATGCAAAAGTATGGCATAAATTGTTTGACCCGGTTCCATTTGGTGCAGAATTTTGAAACTATATTTGGGCGTAGTGTATGCACCACAAGACACATCACTTTCCGGCATAACAAACAACAATCAAAAAGCCATCAACCTAAGGATGGAAAAACTCTACAAATCGAAACTCAAATGACCCAAGCAGATACCAGTGACCCCTTCTCATGGTCCAGCGTTTTTGTGCCGACTGCCAGCCTTCAGGTATCGCTTGTCAATCCAGTCAACACTACCACAAAAATTGCATCGTCCACAATCCAAAGGGTCGAAATGATGACAGCGAATTTGTTTGGCTGCACTTCTAAAGAACCCGTAAAGAAGATGTACCCATATACACACCACTTGGAGGGGGCAGAATGTTTAGAAACACGCTTAAAGTGTCAACACTGACTGCACTTCTTTTTGCCTCTTTTTTATTTTCTCTTTTTTTGCCTGTTTTAAAAGTATTCAATGCTGTATGTATTCATATACTTTAGCTTAAGAAGTAGTTCATTTTTTGAATTAGTGAAAATAAGAAGTGCTACGGCGATAATAAAGTTAAAGTGAGGAAAATAAAATATAAAAATTAAAGAAACATAAATACAAACAAATTTTACAGAAAATAAACAATGACCCAAATAATAATTATATACAATTAGAAACATATGTACATACACACATAGATATAAAACCCAAATTAATATATAAATAAAATATTTTAAATTTAAAGACTTATAACCTAGAAACCGAACCGTGTTTTTATTGTGTTTAGGTACGACCCTAAACAAGTACTATTTACTTACTGGTTGCAATAAATTTGCATTTCTATTGCATTTTAGCTGCTCATTTCATAAAAAAATCATGCATTATTAATGCGGATTTAAGGATTTAAGAACCATATTTTTTTACTTTTTTTTTTGCTTTTTTTTCTAAATTTCACTAACAACCTAACAAAAATGTTTTTTTTTTTTTCAAATGAAACTAAAATTTTATGATATTCAGTTCAATGTTATTTTGAATTCTAACAAATATTTAATTCAATAATCCTTATGACTGGTTTGGTTACCAATGTAAAAAGATATGACTAACAACTCTGGTAGATATAAATAATTATTTTTTTAATAATTTTGTTCCAGATTTTCAGCTCTTTCTTTAGTTTTAGCAAGTATTTAAAATTTATTGCCTAAAACGATTTTGTGCAGAAAAGTTAAAAAAAAAATAATTTATTGAAACTAAAGAAAAAACAGCGTTGTAATGAAACAATTTATAAAAGCTATCGACGTCTCTCACTGCATGAATAAACGCATATTCCAAAACATTAGAAAGTTTTTACTAAAACTTTTCATATATTTTTTTTTTAATTGTCTGTGTTTTTGTTTTTTAATTGCGAATAGGTATCAGAGAGAAGGTATTCTAATATCAAATAATATTTTTTTCTAAAAAAATATTAGTTAATGAAACTTTTTTTCATTTCATTTTTCTGTCTTTTTCTAACTTTTTTAATTAAATCTCTATAATTGTTCAAGCTTCGGGCACTTTGTAAATATTGTCTTTTTAATTATCAGTATTTCTCTACTCTATTGATTTTTATTTGTCTCTCCATAGCAAAGGTTACACCTGTTGAACGTCTATCTTTTTAGTTTTGCACTGGTTCATTGTCGTTTGTTATGAAAGATTATATTTATATTCATATTATATTTATATTTAAAAAAAAATTAATGCATAGGTTTCTATGACAGCAACGTAAATTTTCAAGTTTGTGCAAAAATATAAAAAGAATAAAATAACTTAGTAAAATGCATTAAACGAAACAAATGATATAATTTTATTTATAAATTATTTAACACTTCAACATACATATAAATACTAACTTTTTATTTGAATTTGTACGTAAGAAGAAGTTTTATGTATAGTGTTTAATCCTAATAGTTTTTAGGATATTTAAATTAAATAATTTATAATTTAAAACAATAAAGGTTGGGCACTAGAAAATTACACTCAAAACACGACCGGTTAATATGATATTCACTTTCCAAGTACTTTTATTATTATTATTCTTTTTTTTATTATTATTATTTACAGCTTACTTATATCTACTCGTACATATGTATATAAATTCATCAAAACCGCTAATTTTAACATTCTTAAGTCTACATTAAGTTAATTATCATTACCATACATGGGCACACTGCATTATATTTTTAATGCAGTATTTGAAGCAGTAAGCAGTAAAATTTTACTCGTTACTGAAAAAAATTGCAGTAACCAGTAAATGTTTACTCATTACTGAAAACAATTGCAGTAACCAGTAAAATTTTACTCTTTACTGAAAAAATTGCAGTAACCAGTAAAATTTTAATCATTACTGCATTTTTTTTCAGTAACAGTAAAATTTTACTGATTACTGCAATATTTTAGAAACGAGTAAAAATCCACTAGCAAATGGAAACGATTTTGTTGTTGTTGTAAAAAAAATCTTTTATTATGGGATATATTTTGTTGTAACAGAAAAATGTTTAAATTTCAATGATTAATGCAATACACATAATTCTGGTTTTACACGATAGATCGTTCCTCGAAAACTCGCATAAAAGAAAATCACGTAAAAAAATAGAGGATTGTTTCTACGTAATAATAAGTAATTTAAATTTGTGTTCTATTCATGCACTTATTTTTAAAAAAAAAAAACAACAGAAAAGTGATTATTGAATAAAATATTAACAAAAAAAAAAAAATTTGTTTATTTAAAAAACCAGAAGTCAATTTTTAATCAGTATTGCTCTCTAACAATCGCTTTAGTTTACGAAAAATTTCACTTTATTTGCTGGAAATATTTTCAAAATCTTTTCCATTTACTAGTGGATTTTTACTCGTTTCTAAAATATTGCAGTAAGCAGTAAAATTTTACTGTTACTGAAAAAAATGCAGTAATTATTAAAATTTTACTGGTTACTGCAATTTTTTCAGTAACGAGTAAAATTTTACTGGTTACTGCAATTTTTTTCAGTAATGAGTAAACATTTACTGGTTACTGCAATTTTTTTCAGTAACGAGTAAAATTTTACTGGTTACTGCAATTTTTTTCAGTAAGCAGTAAATTTTAAATTTTTAATGCAGTATTTATTTAATGCAGTATGCCCATGTATGATCATTACTAAGTAAGTATTATATGAGTTATATTATAAATTCATTTAATCATTATTATTAGGGTTATTATTAATTAGATTATTATTATTCTTTGCATTAAGTATACAAAGCATAGATAAAGCAAAGATACAGATTACAGCGCAACATATAGCAAAGAGAAAAGAAAAAATGATAGAAAAATAGCATTCAAAATCGTAGACAATGAGTCGAGAGGAAACAGAAATCACTTCTCAAGAGATTAACACCTGACATTCACACAAGTGTTTATTCTTAAGTACTAATTAGTATAATAATAATGACAATAAAGATTTATATAATAATGATGCTTGTTGTCTTTTAAAAGTTTCCTTATGGCTCTAGTCTTTTGTATTCGTAATTTAAAGACATTTTTATTCATAAAGAAAAATATTAAAATTTATGAAAATTTGTCACTCTAAGAACCAAATATTATGAACTCATATTGTTCTTATTACAAAGAAGACCTTGTTTGTTGCATTAAATTAAAAACATAAATTATGTGAAAAACTTGTCATAAAAATGCTTCAACATACAAAGAAAGAAAAAAAAAAGAAATTGTGTGTTTAAAAATCATGATTAAAAAAAGAGAAAAATACAAATCGCCTTACAGTGTGTTTGTATTAAAATACATACTACAGTTTATTCTAAGTAGTTGTTGGTATTTTTCATATCAACAAAAGCTCCAAATGCGACAATTCTGCTTATTTACGTACCCATTCAAAGAGAAATGAACTTCATCGGAAAATAAAATTTGGAATAGAAATTCAAAATCGACATCAAGAGAATAGAATAATTATTTTAATTAAATATAAAAATTAAAAATAGTATGTTGGTTAAAGCGCTCGCACAGAAATTCAAATGACCAAGGTCCCATCCCAGCGAAGGGAAAAAATTGTGGAATAAAATTTGCGGTTTTTCTAAATTATAATTTAAAAAATAAGAGGTTCCAGCCCTCTAAGAAGTCCAACTTCAAGAAACCGCTCCCTGACAGTTACAGTCTATTCCACAAAAAAAAAAAAAAAAAAAAAAAAAAAAAAAAAAAAAAAAACGAACGATCAGGAGTATAGCGAAATCTTCTGGAAAGATAACAGCTAACCTAGTGAAGACGCTCGCCAATTACATTCAACCTCCACTAGCAAATGCAGGGTTAAGCTATAACACTGGCCTTTGAGTAGCCAAATTGGCAGCAACTTCTTTCATCAACAAAAAGGCGCATAATAAAATTAAATCTATCCACGTATCTTCAAATTTCAATACAATGCACTGCATGAGTAAGGGTTTACACCTGAGTATTGGTCTTAAAAAAAATTGCAGGCGTCGCTCTGGTGTAAGCGGTTTCATATTGTAATTTCAAAGCAAACTTAAAAAAGCAACTATCAGTTATGTAGTTCAATAAAGCAGTGACACTTTATAAAAAACACCCTTTATGGTTTTCAATTATTACTAATATCAATATTAATTTTTAAAATTAATCCCACTTTTATTAAAATAATATGCTCTCTTTTTTTAAAAAAGAAATAAAAACAGTGTCTAGTATTTTTTTTTTTATTTGCAGAGAAAAAAATTTTAGCAAAAATCGACAACTATAGTTTGCTTTACATACATACATATATCCATACATATATATTTGGCCATTACAACCCTGTGTCAGGATTACGGCCTAGCTTCTCGCAGCACTCATGTTGTGTGTCTTAATTTTTATCCATGAGTACCGCCATCTACAGTTTAAAGTCGACTCCGAACGACAGATTTAAGAAGCTTTTTCATTGCAATCAATTACTCCCAGACCTTTTGCCAGAAGACTGCTGAGAGGTAGTCACCGCAAGAAATATTTTTTTATATTTCTTTTTTTTCAAGATGTCAGAGCTATCGTCTTAGTAAGCCAACACACTAACCCCAAGACCACGGCGACTATTTGGCTTTATGTTTAAATTATAATTTTTGTACTTAGTTTATGATAACAGCTGATATTGGTTATTGCGAATATCATAAAAACAACTGTTCAATACAATGCGATTATCGTCAAAACATTTTACTGAGTTGCATTGCTGCTTACCTGTAGTTCTTGTCCTGATTAAATTATTTCAATGCATTTCTGTAGTATTTTAATATCTGTATTATACGTGTTTTAATTGACTACTCATAAGTTGTAAATGTTCGTAAAGGTGCTTTTACACTATTCTACAAGTTTTAAGATTTTCATTGGATTTTGTCAAAACAAAATCTAATGGTTTTTGGTCTGATTATCAAAAAATTAAAAGTAAAATGTTTTTATTACATTTTGCTTTAACACTATCACATTTCGAATAAAATGAAAACAACAGCTGTTTGTGTTTTCCTCTTTCTCCAACGATGGACATGTTGATACGGCAATATTTGTTTTATTAATATTTCATAATATAAGCCATATTTTAGTATTTTTTACAACAAACATTTGTAGTTTATTTTATGTTAAAGGGAAATAACTTGAAATGTTAACTATATTTTGTATTTTTGTAGTTATTTAATAAAAAAAACTAATAAGCAAAATTATGGTGAATAATTTCCAGTTTTCCAACCCTGATTTTTTCTTATATTTGCGTAAAAATGCAACTCTGATAAAACGAAAAATCTAATGGTTTAGATTGATGATGCTGAGACTGTCAAATTTCTATCCGTATTTTTTGACAATTCATTACATATTGTTTTCACACTATTATACTTTTTCATTTTATTTGAGTTTTTGACGTGTTGTTATACAAAGTGGGATAGTTTAAAACCACCTTAACTTGTTTTTTAACAGCCTTATTTATAATAAAAAATAAGCAAGTCGTTGTATACAGTGGCTAAGTTTGTCATTTCTACACGTGGAAACTCTTACTCAAACGTACAGGGTACTTAATTTTTTGGATTCTCTGACTAGTTAGCACATAGAAGGTATTGAATGTTTTAATAATATCAGTTTATAGCGGGTGATTAACTTACCAGTTTTTTGTCTCATATGCTTACGAGTTGTTAGATTTTCGTAAATTTTCAATTTTTTTTTTCATTCAAAATTTGTATTTATTTGAATAATTATAAATAATTTTTTCTTTTGATTTTTAATTGAAATTTTAAATTTTGAGTAAGTTTTTATATTTGCTTATTTTGTTAAAGGGAGTTTGTCTAAAAATATTGAATTTACTTCGGATTTGTTTATAAACATATTCTGTTTAAAATGAAACAAAGTTGCATTATCATTTAATTTTATGTGTGAAACTTTAACAACAACATACAAAACATTTTCCCCCTTTGTAATGTTAAAAAATACGAGTGTCTCTACACGAATAAAATGCAAATGCTGTAAACATCTGTTTTGTGGATACTAAACCACTACATATGAAAGTCAATACAACAATGATAATTAGGATTTATATTTCTACAACAGCCATTCATAAGAATTTCCTTTACGGGTAGCAGAATAAATGTCCATGAGATGATGTTTCAAATGTTTATAGGAATTATTAGTACTTGACGGCATCTCAATGCGTAAACAACACTGCGGCGGAAGTTGGAATTATTCATAAAAATTTATTGTAAAAGTGTGATAAATTTAGTTGATAATTTAAAAGAAGGGTGTGATTTCAGTCGAAAGAAAAAAATATATGTATATAAATAAATAAAAATAAAAAAATATATAAAAATAAGAATATAAATATATAAAAATTATTAAGCTGAATATATTTTAAATTTAAATTAAGAAAAAATAAAACAAAAAATGTGAATAAAAAATAGCATAAATTTGCTTGAGGCAAAATATTATATGTAATAAAATTCTTTGGTGCCAAAGTGTTAAAAAGAAAGCACTTTTCAAGTGTTTGTGTTTTTGTTTACAACGGCCATTTGGCCATAAATCATGTTTTAACAAAAACAATGTATATACTTTTCAATCAACCAAAATCAAACAAGGCAGTGATGGTTGAAAGAAATATTGGCAGAAGTAGCGAATACCATAAAGTGCTGAAAACCTATAGCAACACATGCCATTTAAAAATTAAGGAATCAACTTCTGATATTTTAGAAAAAAAAAAAAAGTACGTGGTTTTTTGAAAACAAAAGATTATAAGTATATTTGTGATATATTTTCATAATATTTATACAAAATTTTCAAATATATTTTAAAAATTTATCAAGAATAAAATAGAAATGAAAATTCAGTATGAAAATATATTGAGAGCAATCACTATAAACCGATTGTGTATTTGCTTAATTTTAAAGCAGAATTATGTAAAATATTGGTTAGTGTTCTATTTCTGTTACTATTTTGTAAGTTTAGTCGATAAAAGAAAAGAAAATATTCTTTAGTTACTCGTAAGTGTTTTAAAAACAATTTTATTCTACTGCCTAAGAGAAAAATATTTAAAATGTGTTGCTGAACAAAATGTATACGTAAATTCATTCATATATAGCAACTGAAAGTGACTAGTTATAACATTAATTATTTTCCTATTAAAAAAAAAATGTATCTTAGTTAAAAAAAAAATAAAAATAAAAACCGAAACTAAAAAAAAATTTTACAAATATTATTATAATGAAATAAAATAATGGAACATAAATTTCACTGTTAATACCATTTGATATAGTATTCTTTAAGGGTATCTGCTACATTTGGTTGCCATGATATACAAATTTTAGCAGACAACTTTTTTTTCGCAGCCTATATCGAAGAGTTAGTTCCATTATTAAAAAACAAAAAATCAAAAATCCAACAAGTAAATAAAATATTTTTATAAACAGACAAAATTGCTCAAGGATAAGTATAATAAGAGTAAACAGTATCTGTTGTGAAAAGAACATCTAATACATATAACAGTTGGTAAAAGGAGTTTTCTGACGTCATTACACTTCATACAGTTATAATTTGACAAATAATCGGTATTGGGAGCGCTCTCTCTTTTAAGTATTATGGAAGGCGCTTAAATGTCGATTCGTCATTATTCTTTACAACTTCTCCTTAAACGTGGAATATTTCACATAAAGATATTGGTTTCAGTTTTTATAAAATACAAATCTTGAAAGAATAAAAATGAGTAATATTTATTTTTTACTGCTTGGGCTTAGATGATCATTCCTTTCAAAGATATATTTTTTTTAATAAAAAAGCATATTTCTGGTGAAACAGCTGCATCAGTAATAAAAACTTCATTACATGAATGCAAGATAATCTTTCCCACAAGCAGTGCTGTTGATTGGCTTCCTCGTTCGTGCAATTTAATGAGTCTTGATTAAAAAGGGGATTTCATAATAAAGTAGTTCTGTGTTTAATCAAGAAATTCATAAAACTGTTCACGAATCACTTCCTCTCAGATGTTGTGATGTTTACTGGCTCTCTGGTTCTTGAAATAAAATACCTATTACTGTGATAAGTTATTGTTTTGTTTCAACAAACTAACAACTGTTGAAGCATTGCACGCCACTGCTGATTCTATACGACAAGAGTTATTAGAAAAAGTAGCAAAAACCTGGTGTAATGGTTTTAATGATTTAAAAAAAAAAATTCCTGAATTTATATATCACCTTGTAGGCAAAATTTTCATTCCACTAATATCTGCCTCGGTAAACATAACTCATGGCGTTTTATTTTATGCCAAAAAATGTTGCCTTTTGAATTTGCAGATAACTATAAAACGAGATCAAAAAAATAAAAAATTAAATAAAATGCAAAATTTTTTTTAGAAAAGAAAACGCCATTAATTGCGTACGTGAGTCTTTCTACCTTTTTTTTTTTTTTTTTTTTTTTAAATTTTTGTCATACCTTGACGTATTATTAATATTAAAAACCTAATAAGCTATTACTCATACGTACGATTAGTTAGTCGGTTTTCTTATTTCCTGGGAAAGTAAAAATTAAAGAAATATATTTCTACGAGTATATATAATAAATAATTTAAAATAATAAATCAAACTTTCTTGTGTTTACAAACTGAAATTTGAAAAGCAAAAGAATTTCTTTTAATACAAAATAAATTCCATATGTAGAAAACCAGAGTAAAATTTTCTTAGCCTAAGAAAGAAAAACAAGGCCAAGCTTATAAATAAAAATTTATTTTTCAATGTAACGTCCTGAAATTTCAATTCGTTTAGCCCATTTGTTTTTTGCAATTGCAATCCTTGATTAATATAATATTTCTGAAGCTCGTTAACAACCGACCCAATGTATCTTCCGTCAAATAACAGGTAGTGGTCAAAAGGTGCTAGCTAACCAGAGACACCTTAATGTGATGCTATGGGCATCAGGTTAGCCCAAAGGCACGTCGCGGAGGCGTTCGTGTTGGTTTGGGTGCTGCCTTGCGGGGAGTACACAATTGTCTATAGTACTGAAGTTGGATAGTATGCAACCTCTTTATCAATGGGAGGTGCTGCTTTCCACGCAAAAGTACAGTCAGAATTGCTAAATCTTTGTCGGGTCTCCTAGTGTAAACCTCTTTCCATGGCTACTTTCGGTGGCTGAGAGTTTCTGACACTGGTTGAGATGGTCTTACGTATAGTATTTCACCCCTGTCTCTGGACAGCCTGCGGTATGTCTAAGGACAAAACACACGTTAAGCTTCAGAATTAATTCAAGTGTAGTTCTAAAACATCAACAGCCTTATGTATAATAAAAAATTAGCAGGTCGTTGTACACAGTAGCTAAGTTTGTCATTCCAATACGTGGAAATTGCTACTCAAAGTTACAAGGTATTTAATTTTTTTGATTATCTGACTAGTTATCAAATAGAGGGTATAGAAAGTTTTAATAATATCAGTCTATAGCGGGTGATAAACTTGCCAGTTTTTTGTCCCATATACTAATGAGTTGCTAATTTTTCATTATACATACGGCCGCAAGTTTTTACGATTTAGAAATGTATGGATCTGTAAATTGTTTACCTCATCCCTTTTTATATATTTAAGAACCTCTCTAGTTTTGTTTTTAATCACATTTATATGCTGAATAAAACTAAGTTTAGCGTCAAATATAATTCCCATATCACTAAAAGACTTTATTAATCCCAAAGGTTTACCATTAATTAAAAGTATGTTAGGGATGTCGTCGTGGTCTAGTGGTTAGTGTGTTGGCTGTATAACGCTGGGTTCAAATCTCAGCTCTGACATTTTTAAAAAAGAAATATTAAAAAATTATTTCTTTCGGCGACTACCTCTCAACAATCTTCTAGCAAAAGCTCTGGGAGTATTTGATTTCCATGAAAAAGCTTCTCAAATGTGTTGTTCGGAGTCGACTTTAAACTGTAGGTCCCGGTACTCATGGATAAAACTTAACACACAACATGAGTGCTGCGAAAAACTAGGCCGTATCCCTGACACAGTTTGTAATAGCTAATTATGTATGTATGTTAGGGATGTAAATGTTCCGATAAAATCCCCGGTGTTTATATTTCACGGAATTTAGTTCCAATAAATTTACAGTGCACATGACATGTCCTATTACAGATTCTATGAGAAGCGTTATTGTGATTATAAAAAATTCGACATTATCAGCAAGTATTAAACTATCTCAAAATTTCAAGATTATTTGTAATTCATGTATTCATCGATGGGAATTAAATGTTGAATTCGAATAAATGTTAAAACCAAAGTGGGTGTTAAAATCTTTTTAAGCTGAATAAGTTTTGTTCATTTTATTTGCCTAAATTTTTTGTGCTTCAAGGAGTATTCTGTTTAGAAAAATAATTATTTAAATTCATTGGCTTTTATATGCAATACAAACTTTAAACATGGTTTAAACTTAATTTTAAAGCTCTTAGTAATTATTGAAATTTAATGGAAAAGTAGAATTCATACAACTAGTCACTAAGAAACCTAAGATTGATAACAATCACCAACAAAACTTAAATTTTATGTGCTGTGTTAACATATAGCAAATGTCATTAATTAATTAATAGTTTTAGTTTAAATTCAGTTTTATACTTTTCGTTTGCATTTTCCGAATCTGATGTAAAATAGTCTTGTTAATTTAGCAAGATATACAATTTATCTACAATTAAAAAATGTCTTTTAATTATTATTCATACAAAAGAATTTCCATAGCAATCAGCCAATTATAAAGAAACAAAAAATTCCTTTAATTGCAATTTTATTGTTGAAAGCAAACTGCGAAAATTCATTTAATCATCAAAGCATACGAAAAAAAAATATTTTGTACGTCGGCCACTATTATTAACACGTTTTTTTCTTTCTTTCTTAATTTTCACACTTTTTTCTTTCATGTGTTTCTGTTTTTTTTTACAACTCGCATAGTATTTAACTCACTATCGGATGATCTTATGCGAAACGCATTGGTGGAAAGAAAATAAAATGTCATAATACGAGTATGCTAATTGCAACCATTGTCTGGAATTAAATATTTTTTTTTTTTATTTTTTTATTTTTTATTTTTAAATTTTTTCTCTCGAGTTCCTACTACTTGTATAATAACATTGAATGACAATAAAAAAGCAACAAAAAATGTTTATTACCATCATGGAAATAATTATCTATTTTTTATTTTTATTTTTAATACTTTGTGCTTTTTCAGTCTCTGTGGATTGAAATTAAACGCATATGTTAGGTGTTGTATTCACAAGATAAAATAATATTTCAGAGGCCTTATTCTGTAACTCTCCTAAGCTAAAACTCCATCACTAAATATTTATATACTTGATTTTTTTTTTGTATTGGAATGTGAAGATGGTTGATAGAAGTTTTTTTTTTTTTTTTTTTTTTTTTTTTTTTTTTTTTTTTTGTGCTACCAATAAAATTCTTGAACGCTTATTGTAATTTAAAATCTTCATGCCTATTACCTCTAAACTTTTTCATTTTATATATTCTAACGCCCAGCCTGTTTCAAAAACCCAAAATTTTAGCATTTTAGCTTAAGAGAATTACAAAGTAAGGCCCCAGAACTTATAAAATGTGAGTAAATAACTAGTGTTTGAAGTATATATTGAAGCTTAAGGTGGAATTTTCTACCAGCAAAAACGTAAAATTGTTTAGTACTTTGCAAATAAAGATTTTTTTTAGTGATATATGTATATCTCCTAACATAAGATGAGTACAATCCTTCCGTGAAGGAATAGTACACTAGCCAAACTGAACATATGTTTTCGACTCCAGCTAAGGCAGTCTCATCAGAGTTCTTTGTGTCCTGTGCATACTCAAGACAAATCATCAACTATTGAGCACACACTTTTCAAGAAATATCATACTGAAAATACTTTTATTCCATATGTATGAGTTAGTCAAAGTAAAGTCAACAAAAGTTTTCTCCGTTTCTAATAAAAAAGAATTTTTAGGCTTGGATTTATTTATTATTTTTTTTTTTTTGCAATAAATCATAAAGTGCAAAGGATAGGGATATTTTTCAAATCACATATCAGTTCGGGGCTTTGCTAGCACATACAGACGCTTTGGTCGAAATAAAAGATGAACTTTCATACATTCATTGACTGTATGGGATGTGGCAACGTGTTGTTGAAACCACATATTGGCCACGTCAATAGCATTCAATTTCTACAAAAAGGACTATGTTATCATGTTGCGATATTGAGTACCAGTAACAGTGGTTGCTTGAATAGCTTGATTTTAAAAAAAAAGTATGTTTCAATTATGTCTCCGTCCAAAAATTCGGACTAAATAGTGCCACGCTGTGGATTCATTTATTTTTCGTCAATCAAACGCATATTACCCAAACTCTTAAAGCGGCAATTTTGACGATTAAAAAAGCCATAGAGATGGAAGTGTGCTTCATTGCTACAAAAAATTAACATCCACTTATTGCTGTTTAATAGAATATTCCACGAAGACTCTTTCCAGTTTATGGTCATATGGCGTCAGTTGTTAAGTTAGTTGAATTTTGTATATATTGAAAAACAAATCTTTTGTAAGTATACACTATAGTGAGCTCATTGAAATTTGCAATCTGCTGTTGGGTTTTCACCCACAGTATTTCCCACTGCTTCGATATTTACATTTGAATGCCTTGTTTCTGGACAACCTTTATGTTTATTGTCTCCAATTTTTTCAATTAATGCTTTCACAGTTAACGAAGTTAGAACACAATTTTGTTTATATTTTTCATAAAGTTTTCGAATTGCGGCCGCCAAACTTTCTCTACTTTTAAAATATTGCTCAATAATCACATTACTGTTGCAGGATCAAACTGTTCTATCTTTTTTTCTTTTTTCACACCGAACTAAAATATTAAAAACAAATAAAGCCAGCTGTATTGCAACTAATTTTACTTCGTATGCGCTGTCAAAATTGGACTTTCTAATTACAAAGCGTTAGCGCTGCAAATGACATTTGTTTTCTTTGCTAATCATTTCATAAATGCTTATCTGTAGCTTTACCTTGCGCATAATGAGAAATTAAATTTTTTATTTAAGTTTTGGTTCTATTCATCAAATCTGCCATTGCATCTTTTTAAAAAATATAATTAATTTATTAATAAATATTTTTTTACAATTTTACTCAATATCGTTCTTAAAAATCATATCTTAAGTTACACGATAACTGTTTGTGAGTGTTAGCTCACATATATCGTAATCTAAGAAACATATTTTAACGTCAATATTTGTACGTTCATGGACGTGACAATTTAGGCCCTATTTTGTTACTGATTTATTTTGCAATAATTTAAACTAATACGGCTAAAACGAATTGAATCTTTTTTTTTTTTTTGTTTTTTTTTTGTTTTTTGTTTTTATGTATTTCCTTTTTCTTTAACATACACATGTGTATGTCCACAACTTGTCATGCATATGTTAAAATGGCTATAAATGTTTGAATATTTTAAGGAACTATATTCCATCTAATAAAGTACAACACATGCTATCTTTTTCTCTATGTTGTTTTACAATTTGTATTCTGAAATTAAACCAGTGTTGGACGAACAAAAAAAAATATAAAGTGTCCATTTTTTAAAATCTTTAATCATAGTTGACAACTTTATTTAAACTCTTGTTTATAAATCAAACATTACCAAATACAGACTTTTATAAAACAAAAATGGGTCTCATTTTTATGACACAATTCATGCTTTAGTAAAAACCTTCATAATATATTTCATCATTTCTCTGTAGAATGTAAACTATTTAATCGCCACAATTTATTTTGCATATTTCCACTATACTAACAATCTCTCCTTTACAGTCTTATCCGTTGTATGTCGTAAACATTTATTCTTTTATTTTATGACAAGCAATCAAGTAAAATACCCCTAAGGTGTTAAAATGTCTACCAAATTTCCATGTTAAATAATGACGTTTTTAATAATGATTTTTTTTTTATGTTCAAATAGGAAAAATAAAATCTAAAGTATGTTATTAAGTATTAAAAAAAAATTGCCTTAAATTTGTTGTGCAATTTATAAAATTGACATACAAATTAAATCAATTTTAAATGATATTTTTTAAGCTTAAATATATATTTGACATTGTAGTCATTAGATACATGTGCATAGAAGACGAATGGTTTAAGACGTTCGTCTTTTTATATGTGAAACAAAAAAAAAACACTCAAATTTGTTAGAGTTTTTCATATAAAAAGACAAACTTTTTAAACAATTCGTCTGTTATATTCAATATTTAATACAAATGATTAGTCATCTGTTATACGATTCGAAAACTTTAAACTTCATATATATTTTAATTCTGATTATTCAAAAAATTCATTATATTTCTCTAAAAGTTTATTATATACAAAACAATAAGCTACTATTGTTGCCTACACCAGCTTACACAATTTTTTAGTCTTTAAAAGTGTATTTTTAAGTCGGTTTTTACTGATTATACCTCCTCCAACATGCATTTATATTTATGAGAACATTATGAAACTACAAATTTATTTTCGCTTTGAAAATAATACAAGCATTCAGACAAATATGCAATCATGAGCGCAAAAGGATCCACATATGTTTTTTTTTTTTTTTCTTTTTTTTGGTGAACAAAAAATAAAGTGCAACAACAACATGATGAATACTATGTGTGTCATATAGAAAATAAAAACTTTTACTTTGTTTTCGTTGCCTTGTTTTTTCTCTTTTTTTATATTTCATTGATTTTTTGCCTGAGGGCTTCTAGCAACAACAATAGTCCTGAATTTCGTAGTTCAACTATTCACATAAAAGTTTTATTTATTCCTTTTGTATTTGTAAAAAAGCATGTATAATATTTGCAACAATTTTATAATATTAAATAAACAGTGGATTATAGTGCTTATATTAATATTAAGTTTTAAAAGTCAGTTAAGCAATAACTTTTAATCTAATGTTAGTTTTCTTAACTCTAAGTCAATATTTGTTAATTAACACATTAGACCAGAATCAGAGTATTTAGCAAGAAATCGAAATTTTCAGTTATATCAGATATTTATTCAGTTTATACCTTATACACCAATATATACTCGCAGAATCGAGTAGCAAACAACTTTTTCATATAAAACTTACTTTTTTTTATTTCTTTTTCATTGAGACCAATACTCAGGGGTAAACCCCTACTAAATGCTGTGCATTGTGTTGGAATTTTTTGGAAAGGGCAGTATATTATGTTTTTCTGATATTACTATTAAGCGCCTTAGGAATGAAACAAATTGCTGTCAATTGATCATTCAAAGGCTAGTGTTATGCCATCACCCTTGAATGATCAACAGCAATTGCCTCATCGTTGTATGTTGGTTGTTTGGTGAGTGCATTCGCTAAGTAGCTTTAGTAGGTTTAGGTGTTATCTGCTACTTCCCAATAGGTGGCGCTTTACTCCGGATCATTTATTTTTTGTTGACATTTGTTAAGGTGGAATAGGTTTCTTTGTAGATGGTCTTCTTGGAGGGGGGGAAACTATTATTTTTAAAATTAAAATTCTGAACTTGGGCCATTTGAGTTTTTATGCGAGCGCTCCAACCACTATACAACGCACCCCCCATTGCGGTTTGTATGCGTATTTAAGTTTTAATTAAAAGGAACAATATAGAATAGAGTATCACAATTAAATGCAAATTCTTATATTGTAGCTTATTTATCAGCTTGTGCTGATTTTTAACACTTTTTCTAATTTCAAATTTATCAGCAAATAAATATATCAGTGCCATTTACCACTTATAAACTTACGGAGATGTGCAATATAAAAAACTTTCATATTTTTTTTTTTTTTTTCATAAATTTTAACATTTTCTGCATTGATGTAACTACCCACTGTGCTCAAACGAAAAATATTTATGTTAACTGAACAATGCACAAATCTGCATATGTTAAATGAGGTTATTCAGATTTAGTATGCGTTTCATAGTTGACTTTCAATATTTGTCTATATCGTTTCCTTGAACTTTTTTTTATTTTGTTTTTTCAAGTTGTTTGTTATAAATATGTAAATTATTTTACTCGTTTGTAAAAAGAAATCTCATTTTTTGCGTTCCTTTTTTTCTTTGCTATTCCGTTTTATAAAAACTACACAAATATTAAATTTTATATGACTTTTCCGCTATAAAGGGAATTTTGAATAACGGAAAATAAACAAATTTTTCTGTGTCTAAAAATTTAGCGGAATAAGTTTTGTTTATATTCGTAAATATAATATAAATATAAAAGAAATATGAATATACTAAAAAAAATCTTACAAAAAGACAATATTTTATGACAGAGTAGTAATGTGAGTAGTATGCTAGACATTAATCACGAACATTGTGTTTTTTCCCATTTTCATAAAAATTAAGCGGTTACAAAGAACTATGATAAGACCCGTAGCTAGGGTCGAAATTTATAGTCATTTTCTCTTGAAAATTGATAAATAATTGCAAAAATAGTCTGAATTCAATTAATAGAACTGAGTTTCTGTCCAATTAATGTATTTGATGACAAAATAAACATAGTAGGAAAATTAAGCCCACAACTCAGGGGATGACCCTGCATGTGCTGGTCTAGGAAAATATGATGGGAAGGGGGAAAGAGTGTGTGAATCTTTGATATAAATTTTCTAATATCGTGTCCGATATCAGCCCAAAAACAAAGGTCCTACTCTAAAAGTTGGAACAGCTAGGAATATATACGGTCATGCCTTCACCACTGAATTATCTAACAGCAATTAACCCCAAGAAGCCCGCACTGAAAATTTTGAATTAGGAGAGGAATAAAAAACAAAATTCCTCTGGGATAATTCTTAGTTATGGGTCCTCAACTGCCTTTCTGGTATAGGAGACCCTGCAAGAGAGCCATTGCTATCCGCCACCTTAGCCAGTTGATTGCTTACAGTGTAAGCCTCTACACCACGATAAGATGATTATTACAGAAGAGATTATGATTTTTATACTATAATTATATATATAATTATCACCCATCAACCTTAATTTAATGAAAAAAATCAAAAACCTCGCAGTTAATGTAATAAAAACACCACAATATTTACAACAGCAAAATCCTGAAGAAGACGACGAAATTTTGATTCGTCGTTGTTCCAACCGTCTTAGCACTTTTCCTTTTAATATCGAAATCTTTATGTAAGGATTTCGGCTTACATGCCATAAAATAAAGAATGAATAAGAATTGAAGCCAATTTATCATTATAATTCTTTGCTGGCTCATTTATAATAGGCAAAAGGTGAGCATTTTTAATGAAGAACTATGCTTAAGACTAAAGATAATTTCTGGATCAGTGACTACGTAAATAAGAAAAAATGTTATATATTCAACGAAGACAATATAAAAGGTGTTAAGGCGCCATTTACACATTGGCGTTATCATCAGTCTTTTTCTTTATGATATGTGCAGGTATATAGTTGGCGGGCACTATCGAGTCGTGTTTATTACATTTGTATTTTCAATCAGCTAGACATCATCCACATATGGTTTCGACAAGAAGGAGCAACTTACCACTAAAGCCTCTAAACTCTTGATTTATTGCAAAATTATTTTGGTGAAAACTTTTTTTTCATTTCATTGGATTCCTCGTTAGAGCTTAGTAATGATGCTGTACTTTTTATGGTTGATTTATGCTGGCAAACTCGCAACTCTAAAACTATTGTAAGTAAATATTTCAGTCACAATAAATGCCACAGAGTTATTCATTGAAAAATATAGTCGAAAATTTGACTGTTGAAATGGATCATGTAACTTGTAGCAGTACGCAGAAAATTATATTTAGAAACCAAATTCCATGAAATTATCTTCCGGATTTTAATAAAAAAAACTAGGAGTATTGTGCTAATGGTTGCATTCGCGTATTATTTGCTTTCTTAGATATTTATTATTATCGGAAAATATTATTTATATTATATTATATATTATAATATTATCATATTATCGGAAAATTTGAGGCGAAGCAAATTAATAAGGTCTGGCATAAAAATTATTTAAAAAAAAAAAAAAAAAAAAAAAAAACGTTTAACAACCCAATGACACTCAGCTGGAAAAACTTACATGTGAACTTAGCAGCTCAAATATATAAACTTCATCTGTTATTTCTTCAGCTCATGTCTTTAAATCTAAATTAAATACTCATACCTTAATCGCAAACAGTTCTCCATGTTAATAAAAGAAATACTTATTTATGGGATACATACTGGACGTAAATTAAAACATTCGATATCGAGCGAAATTTCATACAATTTAAAAACAATTGTCATAAAAATTTCGTTTTATATCGAATGCCGCAATTTGCCCCCAGGACTTGAAGATCTTGACCAAAATTGCATATTTTCTATATCGACCAATTTAAATCGCTAAACTGATATTCGCAAGATCCTTAATACAAACAAATACATCTCATCAAAATTTATGTCTTTCATTTTGATTTGAAGTTCCCAAAATCTTTGAAAACACCACCGTATCATCATATTATTTAGTCGCCGTTAACGTCTTTAGCCTTTTCATCTCATAAAATGTTCCAATGTTTATATCAGGGACCGTAATCATTATGAGTTTTATAATAAAAATTACACAATAATGATTATATTGTGAGTTTTAAAGATTTTCTTCAATGGTAATGATTATTTTTGAGTAATATTAATAAAAATCAGCCATAATCATTATTTTTGAGCAAAATAAATAAAAATCAAAAATTATCATTATTTATAATTTTTATTTTTTTCGCTCAAAATAAAACTCACTTTCAATTTATGACTTTTTTTGAGGTTTTTTACATTAAGAAATTTGGTCAGAACTAATAAAAGAAAAAAATATTAAGAAACGCTTGTTCATTTTGTTATATAAAATATCATTTTCTTGCACAAAAATTCATTTTTTTTACACATCATATATAAAGTCGTAAATTAAAAATGAGTTTTTTTTAAATTTTTATAAAAATCATAAATAATGATTATTTTTGATTTTTATTTATTTTGCTCAAAAATAATGATTATGGCTGATTTTTATTAATATTACTCAAAAATAATCATTACCATTGAAGAAAACTTTAAAAATCAAAAATTTAAAAATCATGACGGATATGCAAAGATTGTTAAAAAATAATAATAATGGTGCAAAAAATTTTTGTTTATGTCTGTTCTAAGTGATTGATTTTTTTATTTAAAAAAACGAAAAATAATCATTATTTACGGTCCCTGGTTTATATACTTGGCATACAAATTTAAAATTAACCCTGCTGTTAGGTCAAAAAAAAAAATCTTACGAATCTTAGGTCCATATTATTCTTTTTTTGTAATAATTGCTTGTTATAATATTGCAATATATATATGATGCACCCAGTTTGTCTTTGAAGTGTTTTAATAAATTACCTTTATTTCTGGGATTCCCCTTTGTAAGGTTACATACATATCATTCGCTTTAGTTAACTTAAGTTTATATTCACTGTCTGACTTTTTTATTTTGCTAAAACAATGGAAAATCGACGAGTAACAGCAACTAGAAAACGTGGAATTTGCAGCTGCTGAAAAACTAAGTGCCATAGCAAGTGCACCATATGCAACAAATTTATATGTAAATTGTAACGAAAGATCATTTGCTCATCATATAGTGAGAAGATTTAATAAAAAAAAAAACAATAACGGGCCAAAATGGTTCTAAACCCAAGATTCGTAATTTTTTATTTTTCTGATTTTCATTTTATTATTTTTGGTTAAAAGTTTTTCAGTTTTTCAGATTTTTTTCTAATACAAACGTTTAAAGTTTATATGTTGCAGAATTGCTTAGTCAAGGCAAAAACAAAACAAAAATTTACTAAAAAATGGACCAAACCTAACAGCAGTGTTAATACTGATGCAGGCCTTTGACACTTTGTTTTTAATATTACAGTTACTATCTCCAACATCCAACACAAAAAAGCAATACATTTAAATCTAAGTTCCTTACAAACTTTAATTTTGATAATGAACATTTCGCAATATAAGCTACACAAATCCAAAGCAACACATATTTTTCTTAATACATATACACTTATAGCTTATGATAGACACACAAAATATTCTAATAGTGTGTTAGATCTGCTCAAAAAAATTGTATTTTTGGCCATTTCAATGATTAAACCTTTACGTTTAAGCCTATTTCTGGCTAAAGATATAATTTATATACAAAAATTAAATTCTAGATACTGCTGGTATTATTTATTTTATTTTGTGATAAGAAAATCCATTTCAAAAAGCGTTACACGCTTTATAAATTGACTTTTATTAAAGGAATATAAAAAAAAATAAGAAGATCAAAAGAATAAATCAACGGTTTCAAGAAGCATTTAAAATTCTAACAAATCTCTTTTATCTCTTCCTAATAATATTCTATAATTAATTAATTTGTTTTATGATTTTTGACCAAAAATACAATTAACAAAAATTACTTAAAATTGTTATTCATATCGGTTTTTCTAACAACTTTACTTTTACTGTTTGTTTGAAAGGAAAAAAAAGCAAGAAACGAAACCAAAGGCATTAAATAAAAGTAATTAAAACTCACTTAAATATTCATGCTGTCATCAAGTTAATGTCGACCATCACTCAGGCAGCAATATCATGCCACAACAGTCAAACTAACTTGATGTAATTTAAACAAACACTTTCGTCACTCATGCATATCCAAACAAACACTATCACAAGGATATGGCAACTTAATAGCTTACGATGAGCAAGGAAAGGTAATTAAATTAACTAAATAACTCTGCAGCATCATATAAACCGATACACTTAGACTACCGTCACATGGACAAAAAACTGAGGGCAACAAACTTGAAAATAGAGCAATACAAAACTAAACGATGTCATCTGTCAACTAAAAAAAAAACAAAAAAGAAGTAAAATAACAGTCAAGGAGTTAATTGAAAAAGATTTTTTGAAGTTCTACTTCTGAAAGAATTTTTGTGGTTTAGCTGCTAAAGGTACAAAAATTGTACGTGCAACAAGGGTTTTCAAAATATTTGTAAGGCAGTACTTCTAAATGCTTTGAATTAATTGAATAAGTGTGTATGGATAAATCGGCAGAACACTTTAAAATCATATACAAATCCATTTTATTACGTAAACTTTCTTTTTGCCTGTACTCCACGGGCAAAAATGTATTGCATATTTGATTTGAATTCAGCACGTAATTTATCTAAATGTCAATTTTTTATTGAGACCAACAGTCAGGGGTAAACCCCTACTCATGCTGTGCATTGTTAAAGTATATAGATAAATTTTATTATTAAGCGCCTTTTTTGTCGATCAGACAAGTTGCAGGCACTTGATCACTCAAAGGCCAATGTTATACCTTCACCTTTGAATGATCAACAGCAATTTCCCCATCTGTCGTTGGATGTTTATTAGAAGTGGTGAGCGTCTCCACTAAGTAGGTTAGCGGCTATCTTCCAGAAGGTGGCGCTGTACTCCTGATCATTCAATTTTAATGTCTGTCAAAGGTTCAATAGAGTGGAATTATCAGGGAATGGGTTCTTTTTAATGGGCAACTTGTCGGGGGGAGGGTGGACGTGAACCTCGAAATTTTAATTGTTTAAAGATCTACCTCAGCAGAAATTAGAATACAAATGGTCCATTAACCTAAGATTCGTAATTTTTTATTTTTCTCAGTCCTGTTTTAAGTCAGAAGTTTGAACTTTTTTAAGAATTTTTCTAACTTAACAGCAGGGTTAAGCAAATGTAATATTTATCAAAATGCAATTTAAGGTGAAAATATTATAAAAACGAAAAACGCAGTTAGCAAAAAAGTATTTGCAACTTTACCGTTACCTATTTTTTGTTACCATTTCTATATATTAATTCTCTACATTATTAACTAATACGTGCAACCAAAAAATCGTTAAAAATTAATAGCAATATTTGAGATATAGCATCATAAAATTGACGTTTCTTTTGTACTCAAGCGAGTACAATGGGATCGAATGGGTTAAACAAAAATTAAACCACACAAAAAAGTAAATATGTTTTTTATTACTTTAAAATACGTATGTTACCAAAAAATAAGTATTTTAAAAGAAATATTTTATAAAAAACAAAACTCCACATTTGCTTTAAATATAAATTTAGAAGCAACAAACAGAAGCTCTTTGTAATTTATATAAAAAAATTAATTCACCCAGACAGTCTCTTGCAGTCAGCCACATTTTAAGTGTTTTAAAATAAATAAAATTTTATTTTCGCCTTTATTTCCTTGTCCCGTATCTGTTTTTGTTTTCCTTTTTTTTTATTGTTTTAAGCATTAAGAACATAAAAAATGGTTGAATATTTTAAACACAAACGGCTATTGTTCACAATAAAATAAATTTTTTTTTTTTTTTTCTTTCCTTTTCTAAGATAACTTGAAAAGGTAAAGTGTTTTATATTGATTTATTCAATTTTGTTTTTACTTCCTTTAGAGATAAGCACAAAACAAAAGTTTATTTATTAGCAAAGGGAAACGATGACAATATAAATGGAAAATAAAAACAGATTTCGAACATATGTACACTTGTTTGTGCACAAACTTTAAGTAGAACTAAAACCTTGTAGAAAAGATAAGCTCAAAAAAAATAAGGCAATAAAATTTATTGACTTAAAACAGTCATTCAGCCTCTTTTAAATTCCAAACTTAAAATAAATAAAATATAAAATAAACATTTGCTTAAACTTTTAACTTTTGATACATTTTGCAAATATGTATGAATGAAAGTAATTTAGAATTAATTAAAATAACAAAATGTATGTGGTCGGGTCAATAATGTCCCAAAACTAGCATGTAAATCAATACGTGAAAATATTGTTTTAAGTTTCTTAAAATAATCCTATTTTAATGGGATTAAGATTTGTATTTAAAAAATTCTTGGCCGTAATCAAATATATAAATTTTTTTTAAATTTCTTTGGTTGAAATTGTAAGGCTTTTATTAAATTTAAACTTTTTACAGAACTAAAATTACATAAATCGTTCCTAATTTTTCAAAAATGTACGTTTGTAATGGAAGTAAAAGTTTTTTATTTATGTCAACATTTGTTTAAAAATTTCATAAATATATTGTAATTATCCGAGTATTAGAAAATAAATAAATCTGCCATTGAAAATAATTGTGGTTAGAGCAAAATACTAACTTAGATAAATATAAACCATGGTCAGAAACTAAAGAAATGTGGACTGGGGTCCTATTCTGTAATTCTCTCAAGCTAAAATGCTAAAATTTTGAGTTTTTGAAACAGGCTGGGTGTTAGAATATATAAAATTGAAAATTTTGGAGATAAAAGCATGAAGCGTTCAAGAATTGTTTTTGCAGCCAAAAATCATAAATCAAGCTTATAAATTTTTAGCGATAGAGTTTTAACTTGGTCCCTATTTCCTAAATTAAAATTTTTTAATGGGGAAAGTGTTTAAAAATGTTCTTCTTAGTAAAACAAAGTATTCTGTTACAATTTAAAATCGAAATCTTAATTTTCGCACATATATGGGCAATGTACTTACGTTGTGTGTATGTACTACTAGTTTAAAAATATATCTCTAAACCTAAAATTTTTACATCTATTTTATTAAAAGTCTTTATTAAGAATTTTTCGCTTGTTATTGATGTTGTAGTGTCAAAATATGATATTTCTTTTCCTATTTGTGATACCAGTTTAAATTATTTAACAGTATCTAAATAAATTCAAAGACTTTTGGTTAACAAGCTAGATTGTAAAACTCTTCCGAAAAGTCACTCAATTATTCATGGGGTAGAATATATATAGATTTTTTGCTGCTAAATTGTCGTCTTCAAATAATTTTTTTTTATTTACACACGAATTTTATAGTTTCAAGCGTTTGATTACAAAACTTTCTAAATCATCTTGACAGCCTGCCGTCTTTTTTATTAATGATGAAAATATATCACTTACAGTATGCAAAACTCATATTCGTACATCCAAAAAAAATAACAAAATTTACAATATATATAAGGCATATGAAATTTTTTGAAAATTTCTCATCTATTTATTGTTTTTATTTCCAAATACAGGTAATGGGTAGTTATCTTATGAATCGACCGCTAGATGGCGGTGTATTCACATAATGGGTAACAAAAACCGTATTCGTACAGTTGGCAATGCCATATTTTTCTTGTTGTTAACGCGAATTTTAAACATTATTCGTGTACTTCCCCTTTTTTTGTGGTCTGTGTTTACATTAAATATTCTGGTCACTTGAATAATTACAAAAAATTTGGAAAATTCAACATGGGCAGAAAATCAAGTGAACTTTCAGATGAACAGCGCAAAATAGTTATTGATCTTCACATTAAGGGAAAATCTTTAAGGGAAATAGCCGATATAATGAACCGCAGTGCTTCTACTATCCAGTAGGTGGTGTCAAAATATAAAAAATCGCAACGAAATGTAAACCGGCGCAAGTTGACAAGAAGACACTGTACATTCTTATGACGTCAAATCCGAATCGATCCATCAATAAGTAGAGTTACATTGGCTGTAAGTTTAGAAGAGTACTTTGGAATTCATGTTACACCTCAAACCGTTCGGAATTACATTAAAAAAATTGGATTCAAAAGTCGGTACGCTGTCAGAAAACCATTTGTTAGTGTAATAAATAGGCCAAAACGGGTTGCGTTTGCTAAAAAATACTAAAATAAAGATTATAACTTCTGGAAAAGAGTTATTTTTTACGGAAGAGTCCAAATTTAATATAAAAGTATCAGATGGACGCGTTAAAATTTGGCGAGAGAAGAACACGAGCTTATTTAGTCGTAACCTTATTCCTATATTCAAGCATGGTGGAGGCTCGGTAATGGTTTGGGGTTGTTTTTCAGCTTCAGGTGTTGGGAATCTGCATTTCATCGATGGAATTATGACAGCAAGGGATTATATAAATATATTGAAGAAAAATCTGAAGCACAGTGCAGAAAAAATGGGCATTTCCAGGGACTTTATCTTTCAACAAGATAATGATCCCAAGCACACAGCGCTGGATTCGCGACTTTGGATTCTGTACAACTGCCCCAAATACCTCAAAACGCCTCCACAAAGTCCAGATCTCAATCCTATTGAGAACTTGTGGTCACTTTTCAAAAAAAATTGAAACATTATAATATTAGAAACGTAAACGACCTGAAAGCAGCTTTAAAGACAGAGTGGACTAAAATATCACCAGAATTTATTTCCAAACTAGTAGAATCGATGCCAAGACGTCCAAATGCTGTCGTAAGGCAGAAAGGATATCCCACCAAATATTAATTTTAATTTTTATGTATAATATTTTTAACGTTATTGAAGAGTTTACTCTGTACGAATACGGTTTTTGTTATGTATTCAATGAATACTTCGCCATTTATGGTTTAAGTTATGACATTCCTATATATAAGTTGTTTTTTTTTTATTTCATGAATATACTAAATGAATTAAAAATTAAAAAAAAAATTGGTTTTGCATTGAATATTTTTTAAAATTTCTATTTTTAGCGGGTGTACGAATGTGGGTTTTGCATACTGTAAATAAAAGTAACAAATAACTGAAAAATTTCATGTGTAAATCATACATATATATGTACATACACACATACATACATAATTGGCCATTACAATCCTGTTCCAGAGTTACGGCCTATGTCCTCGAAGCACGAATATTGTGTGTCTGAATTTTTATCCATTAGTACCGGGATCTACAGTTTAAAGTTGATTCGGATGGACAGACTTGAGAAGCTTGTTCATGGGAATCAGTTACCCGAGTTTGAACCCCGAGCTCTTATCTTTTTAGGCTAAAACACTAACCATTAGACTTACTAAAAAAAATAGAATAATTCAACCCTTTAGAGAACCATGCGAGCAGTGCGCCACACAGTGGGATTTTTTTTGCAATAAGTAATTTTTTCGACACATACAATTTAAAAATGTAATGATGCAGTTTGGTACAAAATTGATTCAGTATGAAGAATTCATAAACTGTATCCCAAAAAAACGTTAATTAGTCTTTAATAATAAGTAAAGTCAAATGAAAATTTTAGTTCAAAATATTGAAAACTGTTTATGCAATTCTATAGAGTTTGCACGTAAGATAATTTTATTGCTCAGATTTAAATAGTGATTTAAATAGTCCGCTTATATGGTATAAAAGATATGATAGAATAAAATCTGTCCTATATTGTGCCGTGATTCAAAATAAAGGTAGCTCGGTCATGCTAGGTGATCCCGCTATAATAAAAAGAAAGGTAAGCCTCCATACTATCAATTTTAAAAAAAAAAGTTTGAATAATTTATAATCTTTTATAAAATCATAAAACTTGTCCCAAATCCGTGAAATTTCTAATTAAAAAAATTAAAAAATTAAAATCAAAATTTCATTAATTTTGATAAAGGTTATATATGCGGTGAGTGGTGGACATTAATTGAGGTAATAAAGGCTCTGTGCTAATTTTCAAAAACTTTGGGCTAAAAAAAATTTTGGGTTCTATGGGCGATGGGTAGTGGGGGTGGCCAGTTTTGATGAAACTTTATATTTTTCTTAATTGGGCTAACCAAAGACTCAGAGGAAAATTTCAAAAACTTTGGGCCAAAAATAAATTTTGGGTTCTATGGGCGATGGGTAGTGGGGGTGGCCAATTTTGATGAAACTTTATATTTTTCTTAATTGAGCTAACCAAGGGCTCAAAGGAAAATTTCAAAAACTTTGGGCCAAAAATAAATTTTGGGTTCTATGGGCGTGGCGAATTTTCATGAAACTTTATATTTTTCTTAATTGAGCTAACCAAAGGCTCAAAGGAAAATTTCAAAAACTTTGGGCCAAAAATAAATTTTGGGTTGTATGGGCGGTGGGGTTTGATGAAACTTTACATTTTTCTTAATTGAGCTAACCAAAGGCTCAGAGCAAAATTTTAACATCCTTATATTTTTTTATTTTAACATCCTTATATTTTTTGCCAAACATTGTATGAACAAATGCCACTCTGCGCCAGTACATAACTGTCATGGTTTTTGCATATAATCTTTAAATTAAATTTAAGAAAAAAATATTTTTATGTTCAGGCTTATGAAAATTGATTTCGCAACTGTTACACTTTTTAAGCTGAATAAATATCTTTTTAATAATTTGAAATAGATTTCCTGTAAAAATATTTACTTTTTTTTAGGTTTCATAAGTATAACCATATTGAAGTTATTAGTTTTCTCTTGTCAAGCAACAGATTTAACTACACCGGAAATAAGAACACAAAAATATATATTAAAAAAGTTGCTGTTAAATCTCTTGTTAACAACAAACCATTACTAGACAAAAAAAAGATAAATCAAACCAAAATCAATACTTTTTTTCTGCTGAAACTACGAATGAATTGCAACAATACTTAATGTGGCAAAAATATCATTTGAAGAAAAAAGACAAACAAAAAGATATTTTTGCGCACCCATTTGGACAAAATCATGAGCATTTTATCTCTTAAAAAAAGTTAAGAGGATTACAAAACCAAGAATATAATATAAAATTTGAAATAAAAATCTATAAAAACATGCAACAAAATACCCCGACAAAATAGCAAGAACCCAACTTTTAAAGATTGAGGATAAGAAATAAAAAAAAATCAATTGTTTTGAAATTGAACATTTTGCCTTGCTATCTCTGTTGTTTGCTAATGAATCCTTGTGAAAAGAAAAACATGGTTGTGCGAGATGGGCTTCACTGTCTACTTAAACATATTTACGTAGACCAACAGTTTTTATTTTAGAAATCTTTCAAAACAATTTTTTTTATTCTTTGCTGTTCCATTTAGAGTGACTGGATATTGAAATCATTAATAACAGTGAATATTTTCTGATCAATTGGATTGATTGTGATTGATTTGTAATTTAATATGACTCACTTCAAAACTTATTAAATTGCAGTATTTACGGTAAATTTATCTGTTTCTATTTTACGCTAAGCTTACAGTCAAATATAAATTTATTTAAAAATTTTAGTTCGTTCAACTACCCTCTGGTCATTCAGGTTTGAGTTATTTTTATAGAAATGACATCCTATTATGCCATCAACATGAAAATTTCACTAAAAGATATATTTTTCTAAATGCAATAGAAGGGGAATCTATTTTTTAGTTTGTGTGGGTATTTTATGTATTGATAAACCAATTAAAATAAAAATGTAGTTTTGATCTAATTAGGGCGTTTAATGATGATACAAATTTTAAAACATTTTATATGGGATGTTAAGTCAGTGAAGTGTTTGGGATTAATAAAGAACATAAACGTAGTTTTTGGCTTATTGTTCCCAAATACAATTCAATAAAAATATCCAATACAATTCCAATTTTATTTGGATTTTTGATTATTAAGTTCTTTATTTTGTTAAACGAATGCTTTGCTAAAATCTGTATGGTATACATAGGACAGATTTGAGTGTCTGTTGTGAAAGAACTTAAAGCCGTAATTAATTTTATTATAACTGAGTGCTCAAAAAACCATTTTTTTTTAGTGAATAAACAACTTGTTTGAGATTTAGTGCATTTTTTTACTTAAATTATTTAATTTTATGGAATAATTTTCTTTTAACGAGACCAATACTCAGGGGTGTAAGCCCCCAATGCATGCTGTGCATTGTATTGGAATGTTGATAGGATGCAGGGTTTTTTTTTGTATTAAGCGCCTTACGAATGAGACAAGTTGCTGTCAATTTGATCACTTAAGGCCAGTGTTATACCTTCACCCTTGGATGATCAACAGCGCTTGCTCCAGCTGTCGTTGGATGTTGATTATGAAGTGGTGAGCATCTACGCTAAGTAGGCGCTGTTCTCCTGATCAATTTTTTTTTTTTTTTTTTTTTTTGATGGAATGAAAAAGGTGGAATGCAGTTAAATTTCAGGGGGCGTTTTCCTGAGTTTATTAAAATATTGAGGTAATATTGACTGGTAATCATATTTAATAAAAAAAAAAAATTAAAAAAAAAAATAATTTACAAAGTCTTCTTCTATAATTAAAATCACAATTACTAGATTATTTTTTTACTCTTTAGAAACTTCTTATATCTTACTAAGCAACATATTTCCAATCAATTTTAAAATTATGTTTTCCTATAAAAGGAATAAGAAAACAAATTTCAATTTAAATTTATAGCCGTTCCACACCTTTTGATAATGGAAAATCAAAAAATGTGTATGTCTGTCTATGCACCATAAAATACCTTTTAAGTTTATTAAAAAAATTTAATATTTTCATAGAAAAAAAGAAAAAGAGAAATCAATAAAAACATTATTTTCTCAAATACCCAATTTACTGCACTGTTCAATATATCAGTCACTTGTAAAATTTCTGTTTGTTTTCAAACTGTTGTTGCCTATTTGTTTGTTTTTCTGAAAAATGCTATTTTTTTTTTAGTCATGCATATGCTATTTTTTTTTTTTTTTTTACTTTTTTACATGTTAAAATTTCCTGCCACAAGGATGTCTCACTTTATTTATATTTTGGTCTTTATATTTGGTTTTGAACGTTTGACTTTTGGATGGCAGGCGACAGATGTATTTGCCTGTTGTTTGTAATGTTCTTTTTTTTAAAACTTAAAATCTGTTGCTTATTGTAAAAAAAAAATTACATGTTTTTGTTGTTTCTTTTAAAAATGAATCTTGTACACAAACAGTTAAGCTTAACATGTTTTATGGTGTAGAAAACAAATTACAAAATTTAAATCAATAACACAAAATTTGATTTTATAAAGACAATTTTAAAAATTTTTATAAAACAATTAAATTGGTTCAAAGGACCATGTGTCGGTGTATGGAATAAATAGAATAATTTAAATATGTAAAGGATTAAGAAGTTACTTATTTAGTTATGTACCTTTATAAGTATACATATATCGTCGTGCGGGAGTTTATATTTATATTTTTTTATATTTTTTATATATCTCGAGTTAATGATGCGACTTTAGGTTTTCGACCCCAAATTTTTCAAGTCTGCAATTTGTTTTCAGATGTCTCGTCCAATTTCGGAGATAAATAGCCAAAAGCATATTGCAGATTTTAAAAATTTTGGTGTCAAAAACCTAAAGTGGCATCATTACCTCGAGAAATATGAAATGGCGGATAGAGCACATAAACTCCCGCACGACGATATGAGAATGACATGAACATTTTAAAAATTTATTAGAAATTTTTTTTTTGCTTTACATACATTTTAAGTTAAATAGTAATTTGATTTCAAAATTTTGAAAAATTTAAGAAGAATGTAGTTAGATAAATTAGATTTTAGTGAATTTGTACGAAATAGTCATAGTTAATAGACTTCAGCTATCTCTAATTGTAGATCTAATATTTAGTTATTAGATCCAATAACCTACAATGCATCCAGAAAAAGTTACTGTTTTGTGTACATATTAGACTGACGGTGTTATCATTTTATAATCGTTTTGATAAAGACTTTGGACAGGGCGTTATTGTCAACGGCGAGCATTATAGGTGGATTTTTACCAATTTCATTTTACCTGAATTGGATAATCTGACCAAAAAAAAGCCGTAAGGTTTTAAGGGGACAGCGCTATGTATCACACAGCTCATGTTACATGGGATATTCCACACCAGTGATTTGAGGGTATGGTCATCTCACACAGGAATTTTGTGAACTGTTAATGATATTACACACATGCTTTATTTGACTCAAATTTAAAGATAAGCGTTTAACGAAATAGCCGATACAAAGTCAAAATTTAAAAGGTAATACTCGTAAAGATTTAAATTCTAATTTCTTCTTACGTCAATAATGTCGTTTTGTATTAGCGAGTCAAAAAGTATTTCTTTTAAAACAGTGTCATGCTTTTTTTAAAGTTGGAAGAAAATATTACCAACAGATTTTATTTTTTGGTTTTGATGCAGTCAAAACCCCACTGACTTGATTTTGTTGATTTTGATTTTGTTATACGCTATTAAGACTGAGTTGTGTCTTGTACTCTTTTATTTTTAATACTGTATTACACACGATACTCATAGTTGGATGATAATCGGGAATTTAACGATATTACTTAGGGTTATAACAGTTGGTTTAAAGTTCTTGAGAATGCAGTTATTTTTTCCCAAATACTATTGTTGGTGGCACAAAAATTTTTCGCTCAAATTTACTGTGGCAGTGACACTATTGTGCTGAGACTGTTTTCCTTTTCATATGACTTTGAATGTACCAGAATTTTACACTAATTAAAGTAAATGTTAAAAAAAATGGTCTAAAGGGGTATACAATAGCTTTGAAAACAAATAAGGTCGCAAAAGGTCTTAAAGAAACTACCTCTAAATCTAATAATACAGAACTCAAAAAGTAAACGAATGCAAATATTTCGATATTATGTAACCCAGCAATAATTAAAGCCTACATTTAAGCAGTTATGAAGGGAAAGAAAGCTAATTTTTAAATATCAAGTTCCCACTTGGTAGCAGTCCCTATATTACAAACTGCTTCCAGGTAAGGAACAGATTAAGCTGTATAATTTATTACAAACTGCTTCTATGCTTCCAAAAGTATGAACAATTTTGCAATGAAGAGTTACAAAATTTACATAACTAAGCGGATGAAAAAGCAAGAAAAGCTAGTGCTGAAATGTTTAATTTTTTTTGCGATATAAAATTTTTACTAGTCTATGGCTACGAAAAATAAAATAAGTCTGCAGCAACCATTATCAGAAAACAGATATTTGCAAACTTAAACAATCTTTGGAAAACACAAAGTTGAACAAAAAGTGGAATCAAAACTCAATGTGCAATAATAAAAAAAGCAGGAAATGGGAAAGAACCCACTAAGCTATATTCACACCACCTAAGTTCTCATCTGAGTTTTATATCAGAAGCGTATTCAGATAGACTCAGATAGTTAATTACAAATCTAATTTAATTTTTATTGTTTTTGCCTAAACTTAATTGAAAATAGAACATTTTCTATTTTCAAAATTGTTGCCGTCTGAGTTGTAATTGTTATAATCTGTTATAATCAGATGAGAACTAAGGTAGTGCAAATATAGCTTAAAGAACAGAGCATAAAAACAGATATGCATGTTCAAAATGAACTCAGTAAGCTGATACAATATGGAAGAAAAGACAAAATTAAGGAGAAGAAACTCTAAACATGTAGATGTTATGATATATATCTCTGTAGAAACTTAAAAAAAAAATAAAATACTTTTCTATAGAATACAGTAAATAATTTGGCAAATACTGACCGATTTTTTTTTTTACTTCACTAACAAAAATATTTCTTAAATATGCATATCCCTTAATCATGCAAACTGCACAGCCTTTAAATTTGTTAGTTAAAAATAATTAAACTTTTTTTTTTCAGTGTTATTATGCAAATAAAAGTATATTTAGTTTAAACATCATTCTACAAATTATTTAATATATACAAATTAAAATTATTGAAACTTAAAAATTTTAGTGTAAATATAACAAAACATACACAAATACAGAGTTGGTATAACAAATTAAAATGCATGAAATTTCTGAAATGTTTACCATTTTTATATTCCAACTTTAATAATAAAAGAGCAGAATAGCAGAGACTTTTTTTATTATAATTTTATATATAAAATAATTTTTATAGTGCAACAATTTGTGGAGCAGAAACACTTATGAATTCATGCAATTAAAAGTTGTTACTTGCGGTTGTTTTGAATGATTAAATACGTTGGCTGTTGCTGTTGTACTCTGCAGTGGATAAATATTTTTCTCGTAACATTTATATTTTTGCTTCTTCTTTTTTTTATGATATTCTTTATATTAAACAACATCAAATACTAAAAAAGAAATAAATGAAAATGTCATATTAAGTTATGTCAGCAATAAAAAAAAAACATAAAATAAGAGCACAACTTTGCACCTTTTAGAGGCTGATGCTGGTTGAATTTGTAATTGAGGGTAATTAATGTTTAAAGACATTTTAAGTACTTAATTATTATAACTAAACCACTTTAGTTTATTGTTCTGATGTTTACAACAAGAAAAAATAAAAAAATTATTTAAAAACCACTTTATTATATAATAACAGACTCGAAAGTCAGGTTTTGGTTTTTTTATTAAAGGTAAAATTTTTCCCTTAAATTAAATAATTTTAAATTGTTTAATTAAATTATCTCTAAGAGAAATAACTTTCTTTAAAAATTTGGATTAAAATAAATCAGTTTCTCTTTTGAGAGTAGCCAAAACCCGTGATAAACACTATCCCCATTTGAATGAAACGAAAATTTAAATAAATATTTATTTAATTTATTTATTAATATGAAATAAAAATTAAATTCCAAAACAAATTAACTTTCGATCGACAACGGCAGCTTATAGTGCGGTTAAAGAATAATATTTCTAACAATGGATAACTAGAGCTTATGGTCATGCTCGAGCTCTTGCAAAATATTCTGAATTACCCATGCATGAGTGAATCTTCTACAGGATTTTGACATCAGATTCAAGATGGACTGTGGCATTTAATATTGTGTTTTCTCTGTCGAGAATAGTTTGAACCACTTTTACATTCTACCCTCCAGAGCTGGTGTTTTCAGGCAGCAATTTTAGCTATCTCTCTGCTGTCCTCTACTGATGTCAGAAGTCGTATTTGCATTTGCATGGATAGTCAGACGGCTCTCTTTGCTCTTGCATTGTACATTAATTCCACTCAACTAGTCAGCCTTCTCACTGCGACAAGATTAATTTGATTTGATGGAAATGAACTGACTCAAGACGGTTTTGTCTCGAAGGTATCCCATCTTGCCCCATTAAATGTGAAGTATTTAAAAGAAGTATCCTCAGCTACTTCTATACGGAGGCAAGTGCCAGGTGGAGGGTTATTAACTTCTACAGGATCTCTGGCTGACTTGGCCTGTTTTTGATACTAGACTAACTAGATCCCTGTTGCTTCACAGACAGTTTCTAGAGAGTGATCGATTGGAAACATGATTAGATGGGTATTCAATACAATTTCATTGCAATTACGCAGCTCGTCATAAACGAATAACATAAAGATATCGTGCATTGATCCCAGAGACCTCCTCTGACAAATTGAAAATGAGATACATTCTGACCGTGGTCCCGAGTGCTGTGGTACAAAATGGTGTCGTAAGACGCTAATGGACGTTTATGGCAGTATTAGTCAACGAAATGTTTTTAAAATATACACAGGTTTTTTCTTTCAAAGTAAATTTTTACAGTTTAAAGGGTTGTTACACCGTTATGTTACTAAACAGATAGAACATTTTATTTTGAAATTCTGAGCTGGCAAGCCAAAGTTATCAATATAAATGGTTCGCACTTAGATAAGATACATCCGTTTCATACAGCAATAAACAAAAAATTTAAAAAATTTTTAAGAACAAATTTAATTTTTATATTTGAGAAAAAATTTTAATTTAAATATCTTTTCTCTTCAAAAATTCTTAGAAAAAACAAACTCAAAACACACCTGAATATCTTGAATTTAAAGCTGTACAATAAATCAAATTAAGCGAAATGTTCAATGGAACATGACACGTGTGCAATAATGAGTAGCATATGAAAGCTTTCATTTGGCCTTAAAAATTTATTACGTTTTTTTCAATAAAATAACCATTATTAGCGAAAGTACCAATTTAATACATATATCCGCTGTAAATGTTTTCGTATTAAATTGCAATAAATATTAATGATTCAACAAGAAAATCATCTTAAATCCCAAAATAAAATTAATGAATTTATTTATCAAAGCCATAATATTATATTCATTTCACTTTCAATACATCATTTTCATCTTATACGAGTAGAGCCAAAAAGGCAATTCATACATAATTAAGTATATTGCAACATGTTGAGGCAGCGTGTGTTAAAACGTGTTCAAAAGTATGTTTTGTACATACATATATATTTATATACGGGTCATTGGTTATGATATGGCTGTAGAAATGTATATTTTTTTTTTTTTTTTGTTTTTGTAAATAAATATTTTGACAAATAAGAGCCGTTGTGAATTTTTTTCGGCTTTACAACTTTACGACGTCTCATATTTTATGGTTTATGTGAAAAAAAAAAACAACCAAATTTTTCTTTTTTTTCGAGTCCCTTCTTCTAAGTACTTTAAAAGAAATTCCTTTAGGGATTTATTTTTTTTTTTTTTTTCATTTATTTTTAAGAATATACGCAGTCCTTATTTTTTGTTTCTGTTTTTATTTGTATGAACAAAGAGAAAAGAAAATTATTTGAAATATGATTATGTTTATGATTATGATTATCGTTATCATATCTTTTATTATAAAAAAATAAAATAAATTCAATGTGATAGTAATAAGTACTTGATTGTTTGTATGCTTGTTCAAGTATTTACAAGCACAGAAGGTAGTTGACTGTAAATAAAAAATAAATGCCAAAAATCCCTGCCGCATATATCCCAACTTTAAATATTAACTATGGCAAATATTCCAGAAGTAATAGGGCGAGTATAAAAAGAAAATATGTGGTATTAGACCAACCTCAGCACTCTACTTTTGTTAAGAGTGTGCATGTATACATATAAATCCGTAAAAAGTTTAGACATATAGAAAAAGTTATGACATACAATACACACTCCCACATACAAACTAAAAAAAAAAAAAATACAGGTTATGTCGTGTGCTTTTAGGGCACTTAATTAGGGGTATATTTTCAAATGTGATATGAAATTAAGTTGTTTTTAGTAACTGTTACTCCCACTACCATTTTGTTATAAAAGCGAAATCGAGGCCGACTCATTTTTTAGCGAGCGCTTGCCATTAAGACTTTAAAACCTACGATTACTGTTTTTTGTGGAAATACTCCACCTTTATCAAAGCTGTAATTCAAAATTAAAAAGAAAACTATTTTGATATTTAGTAGACCTATAAATCAAATTTTTATATAAAATTTGTTAAATAAGCCTTTTATACATTTTAAGTAAATTTATGAAATAAATGAGAGTCTATCATTTGTAAAAAGCTATTCTTATTGATCACTTCATAACAGCGTTCTTTAAAACGCTATAACTCTAAAGCTCTTTATCTAGACGTTCTTTTTAATTCACAATATGAAGATAAGTATGCGTTTACTAGAGAAAAGTTCGATTCAAGCCAGAAACTACCAAATTTTACACTACAGCGAGCATACGGTCTTACTAGGGTATTCAAACGATTAATCGTTTATCGATTAATCGAAAAATTGTGTTCAAATAATTGTTCGAACAATTAAAAATAGTCAAATTTCGAAAAACGAATAACTCGAATAATTTCCTACGATTAATCGATTAATCCATATAAAAAAAAAAAAAAATACTTTATTTATAGAATTAATAAATGGTATTAATAAACATCCTAAGTGTTGTAAAATATTTAATAAATCTAATGAAAACCAAAACAAATTGCAAACATAAACCAATTTGAATAAAGCCTTTAAACCACTTGATGTTGCTATTAATGAGCTCGGCAAGGATTCTGCTACATTGATCGATTTAGAAGGCATTATACAATTTGTTATTAATACAATGGAAAATGCAAACAATCCTTTTTCAAATTAGTTATTAGAAAGGCTTAAGATTCGAATAAATGAAAGACGTGTACTTAGTACACCTATTTTATATCTAAATTCTGGTACATTTTCACTTTTTTTAAATATTGCACAAAATTTGAAACAAAAGATTTTGTAAACAAATTGTTTTTGAGAATGATTTTAGAAAATATGAAACAAAATGTGTCAGATGATTTTTTTTTTTTTTTTTGTTTTTTTTATTTGAGACCAATACTCAGGGGTAAACCCCTACTAAATGCTGTGCATTGTATTTGAATTTGGAAAGGACAGTACATATATTATTATTAATTATATTATTATTAAGCGCCTTAGGAATGAGACTAATTGCTGTGATTGATGATATGATTACAAAAGATTTAATTGAAATAAACGAAAATAATCTATTTTCACAATTAAATGAAGCAATTAAAAGTGTACAACATTTCAAAAAACCTAAAAGAAGCTGCAAGGATTTAAAAAAAACCGAAAACAGAACCTAAAAATTATATATTCTTTTCCATGCACTTCTCCCAATTTCTCCAACATCTACAATCAGCGAGAGAGTGTTCTCAAAATCGAGTTTTATTAATACTAAAGAAAACAATCGGTGGAGGGCTAAACATATAAATTACATTACAAGACTACTTTAATAGAAGTGCATAATTTTTTTTAACTAATTTTTAATTCATAATATGAATTATTTTTAATTACTTATTTAATATTTTTATTGCACACGAAGTAGTAAATTATTACTTTTATATATTAAATCGTTATATATATGATCTCAAATATTAAAATTAATTAATGAATTATTTATGGGTTAGTTTCTCAATAATATGTTTGAAAGTAAAATATACGATCTCATTATATTTTCTACATTATAGTTAACTATATTGTTAAAGTTAATAGTGCTAAAGTTAATGAATTTTTAAAAAGTTATTACATTACTATGTTTTTGGTTATTATTTTTTGTTTTTTCTGAATAAAATGTTTTAAAAACACACAAAATTGGTATGTTATTTTACATAAAACAAAATGCGATTAACCGATCAATTTTGAAATTTTATTCGATTAATCGATCAAGAAAAAACCCGAATAATTCTCATTCGATTAATCGACAAAAAAAAAGTCGAATAATTTAATACCCTAGGACTTAGGACTGCTGAGCTCGAAAAAATTAAAATATGTATAATATTATAAGTAATATTTGCCTATCTTACAAGCTCTTGTATCGTTGTATGCCATATTGAAAATATTTTTTTGTTTTCTTGCTTGTAAACATCTAGTGCATTATTGTATTTCATGTAAATTATATCGAAAAAGGCATAAATCAAACAATAAGAAGAAAAGCACTATTCATAAGTAAATAAATATGTATATCTTTTATTTATATTTTTACCACTTTATCAGCATTAATTTCACTTCTATATGTACATAATAACTTGCTTCTTTTAAATAAATTTGCTGCTGACAATAAATAACATAGTGCAACACGAAAAAATTGCCATATACGGACACCACTACGTGATAAAAGACTAAAAAAAACATTTTTGCCCAAAGTCATAAAATTTTTTTTATGGGCCCCCAAACATTTAGGCCCTCGGTCTCGTTCTTGCACAAAGTGATCATTTTCTCAAGCCCATATCTTGGAAACCATTTGAAATTTTGGTTTACTTTCTCAGGTAAAGTTGTACCTCTTGTCATGAAAAACAAAAATCGCAAACCAAAATTGCAAAAAATTTAAAAAAAATCGATCTTTTCTACCTTTTTTCTCCTATTTAGGTCTATAGGTAGCAAACCATTTAAAATTTAAGGAAACAATAAACTACAAAAATTTACAGAAGATCTAAATAAACAGCTTTCTAAAACATATGAACTTCCTAGGAATGATTCTTAACTCCGTCCAGGTAGCTGTTTTATATTGTTTGCTGCGTCCCTTGATGTGTGTGCTGAGCTTACTCTTTTGCCTGTGCTGTAGTGGTAGTTGCTTGATCGAGTGAGTTGTTTATTGAGATCTTAAATAAATATTTGTAGTTCATTGTACATTGTTGTACTCTAAAACAACGATACAAGGGTCTTGTAAATTCAGCAATTGTATTATAATTCAAAAAAATTAAAAATAAATTAATAAATTTGTTAATCAGAGCCTAATTACGGCATTCGATAGAGAGTAAAATTTCATAAATTTTTTATATAATGTAGAAAGAAAATGCGTTCAATATCGAATGCCGTAATATTGGCCGAGGTGTTTTACAGACTTTTTACAAAACTTTTTTAATATTTTTCATTTGCAAGTTGAGCTTTGATATGTTTTCATAAATATTAAAATACTATTTTTTTAAAACATTTCATGAAACTTCTATTAATCAATTGGGTTTTTAATGAAACAAAAATTAAAGCAGAATATTAAAACAGGATAAAACAAAGTAGTTGAAAAATGCTTAATTAATCAACATATTTATAAAAATGTTGAATAAAGGAGGCAACATTTTGAAGCGTTTCGTTTGGTGTACTTAAACGATTTTTGAGACGATTATGTGCTATACGTACTTCCTATCATACAATAAAAACCAACAACATTACAGACTACAGGGGCATACCTAAGTGTCATTGGAAAGAATACAAAACTGTTTGGGCTAAAGTGTTATTTAGTTTCAAGTTTCTTTACATTGTATATACACCAGGATTTATTTGATTTTTCGATCGGTATTTAGTAATATGACGAAATGTATGCCACAAAACAGCCACAAATTAAGTAAAGATTAGATTTCAATCTTACTAATTACTCTCAACTTTTTATTTTCTCTTCTATTTGTTTATTCGAATTTAAAACCGATAAATTTTGTCTTTTATTTTTGCTTTCGTACGAATGTAAGTAGTTTCTGATACATATTTGAATTATTATTATTTTTTTTTTCTTTTTTTTTAATCATATTTGATATTATATATGGCCTCTTTAGAATTATAATTTATATGTAACCAAGACATCCTATCCCTCATAAATCATGCCAGGGCGCCATTTGTATTAGTTTCCATGCATTAGTTGATTTACTTCTTGTCCTATCGAAATAAGTTTTTATTATATTGCTGGGTTATCCCTGTACTGCTGATATTATTTTGACATTTTTTATTTTATTTTTTACCCTCATGTTATTATTACTTTTTTGTTATGATAATCATTATTTAATATGCCTAAACAGCGTAAAAAACACTTTTTTATAAGTTTTGGTAACATACTTACAAGTAATGCCTATACCCTACGGCAACTGGGGTTATAATTTATGTTTAACCTTTAACTACTGAGGTGAAAAATTTGGACATAGTTATTGAAGTGGTGGTAAATTTTACCACCTTCGGTTTTACCAAAAAATTTTGCAAACAAAATTTCTTTTTTTTAATAATTTGTTTTTAAAAGAACAAGAAAACACATTTTTACATAAATAGGATTATAAAAATAAAAAACTCAAACATTTAGTATAACAAAAGAAGGATTTTACTTCATAGCCTCTTTTCTTAAAACTAAAAAACAGTACATACTAAAACTTAAAAAAAAATTTTTTTATTAAAAGATAATCAGGAACATAAAAGGCATTTTTCACAGCAAGATTATAAAATAACAAATGGAAAAGAAACGAAAACAAAATTATATATTTAAGAAAAAATGGGGATCAGCCTATGTGGAGATATTTTTTTTTCATCGAACTTCGTATTTGCACAATGTAAGCACATGCTTTTGCTGCATCCCATACACATAGGCTTGGTACAATGTAAGTAAAAGTGGGAAGTTTAACGTCTTAGCCCACTAGGGCTTATGTAGCATAGCTTCCTGGAAGTCGTTGTCGGCACTACTGAAGGTGAAGCAACATAGTCTGCTCCTAAAATACTGATAATTGTGTTCCATAGTAATCTATGTAGGCCTTTTTGTGTTGTATCGTTTTCCTGAATGCAAAAATCTGCATCAACAATTTCATCATCAACGTCGCTGATTTCGCCTACTTATCCAAGCAGCATAACTATTTCTAAATTACTAAGTTCGTTTAATTTCTATATAGTCTACAAGCATAAATCGCAATAAAACGGAGGAGTGGTCAAATTTATTCTATAACAACCTAACGGCAATCCTGATGAGTGGTATTTTTTTTACATTAAATACTTACACTTATTTGGTAGTGGTGGTAAAATATTTTCTTAAAAAAAACACGTTTTCTTTGAGAAGTGGTAAATTTTACACCAACACATGCATACCTCTGTTCACACGAACCCAACAGCAGCCAAAACTCAACTGAATAACAACTTTGGGAATATAAGAAGATACTATGAAAATGAAATTGATAGGGCTCCACCGAAGAAAATAAATTAAACAAATCTAAAGAGAGGGTAAAATTTACCACCACCTCAGTAGTTAAAGGTTAAAAAGAATATTTGTTTATTCACTTTTGTTTACTTTAAAAATATAAATTACTTACAGGACTATTAAAGCTCAGTGTTATCATATTGCATCTTTATTGCCATAGTGTTATATCTCGAACAAAAAATAAATACAAAACGTAAGCAAAATGCTTAACTTTAAAATTAAAACAGATTATGGAATACTATAAATTTCTTACTCCCTTTTGCAAAAAAAATATGTATATTGAATAACATTTTTGTGTCAACATCTGAAGATTTGCAGTGTTTTTACATACGACACTGTGGGCATAAAGTGGCGTTATGTAAATAAGAAGATGATGGTTAAATGTTAATCATAGCGCCATATATAAAGCCGCCACTATTGTTATTTAATATTTCCACATGAAATAATTCTCCTAAAAATCAAAAACATTCTGCTTCACATAACCAATACTTAAATGAATGTAAAAAAATAATATTTATTTATGTAGTGAGATTTTTCTTTTAGTTTGTTTTTCAAGTATTTTCAATAAGTACTTACTGAACTTTAAATTATAAATTATATTCTTCATAAATGATTTTATGTGCTTACAGGAAAAATAAATATAATCAAATTTCTTAAAAGAAAAATATATAATAAAATTGTCCAAATATGTATACATATACTGTATGTTTATACATATGTACATATTAGACATTTTTATTCCTCAGGTTGTATAAGTGTATTTGAAAATATTTTGTAGGCAGAGACATTGCCGAACAACTAGACAAACTCATTAAACACTCATTTATTTTATTTGCAAAAATATGAAAAAAAGTATCAAATAAAAACAAGACATACGATGGTAGATAAATAATGAAACACAGCGGATGAGGTACCAATTTGTCGTCCAATTCATATCAGTTTTCAATGCTAAAAATTTCTCAAGTTCAAAGTCTATTTTTAAATAAAAATCTTTTATTTAATTATCGATCTTTCGCTACTTCTGCGTGTAGCGTCTTCAGGAATTATTTATTTATTAATTATTTTCTAATTTCAAATGCAGAAAATGTGTACATACATATAAACTCCAAAAAAAATTTTTTACAAATGAAAAAAATTTAAAAAATCAAAAAATATTCTACCCAACAAACAATCGTCGGTTGACAGGTAAAAATCACTAAGTGCTAAGTTATCTGACTACACTGTAATGTGCTTGCACTCCTCAGTGTGTTCTTATGTGAAAGTTGATGGTGCAATTGTTTGGCAACGCCATCTATATGTCACGAGTGGAGGAAGTATCAGAGATGTTGACAACCCTGTTCATTTTAGCATATTTGACGTTTTCTCATCCTTTTTGTTTTGTGTATAATAAAATGTCAAATTTTTCTAACCGCCAGAAACGTGCTTTTTGAAATGGCAGCTTATATGAAGCTAGAAGCTCTGAAATTATTATAGTTTGAGTTCTTAAAGTGGTAACATTGTTTGAGTGCTACAGTTTTTATATGTGCTGAATTGTCTCATTATTTGAGACTGTACAATATTATAATAAGTTTGTGTTTGTGTAAAACTATTTAATACCCGAGGAACCATTTGGATAGTAAAGGAACCTTTAGGAGTTCTATTAATTGTTTTTGTGCCAACATTCTCCCAGGTGCCATCTCCCATGGGTAAGGATTTAATTTGTCTCATATGTGTGGAAGTTTTTACCAAATTTGTTTTTGTTATACACAGATTTGGCACCTTGTATCTAATAAGAATTTTCCAGATGGAAAATTCATATCGATAACTACATACAACTATGAAGAAACCATCCAGTAATTTCTTTCAATTTATAAATTTTGGACAATTGTCCAACACTGGTGGTTGTTGGAAGTAACATAATCAGTAGTATCGATATCAGTGGGTGAGGTTTGTTCCGGGTTGATGTAGCACTTAATTGTAGCAGAGTTAATGGTGTGAAAAAGAAAGGAAATGAGATAATTTAGGAAAGGAACCTGTAGAATTCTTTTGGATTTGCATTTTTATATCTATGTGATTAAAGTGTCATAAAATTTATCTAAAGTCGTGAAAATAAGAACAGAAGAAGAGTTTAAATTTATAATTATTTTTGCTATACCTTAACTTTATGTACAATCAATTGCCAGTTTGTTAGTATTGGTGAACATTGTAATATAATTCATATATAACGGGAATCTTGTGAACACATTTCGCGGAGATTTGTAAACCGTTAGGTTAAATTTTGGTTTTATATCATATAAACTACCATATTCAAAACCATTTACCTACATATGTATGCATATATGTACATCTGGTTGCATATATACATATACAGTGCACGCGCGCTAATGTAAACACCGCATTATATGAACACCGCTTAATGTGAACAGATTTTTTGCTTCATTGACTATTCTAAAATATGAATAATTGTAAAAAGCCCTATAATTTGAACGGAATTTTATTTTTTTTAATATGAAATGTTAAAATTCTGTGTTTATTAGTTGCGGGATGCCCGTTTTAGGTGTACATGTGCATGTATTGTATGTACATATGTATATGTATGAGTAATTATGAACATATTAATATGTATAAATATATACAAATTTAATTATAATTTGATATAATTTTAAAAATATAAAAACTCATAAATATGTATTGATTTTTGTTTACAATATGGTATAATTCTGTTTTAAAATTGTCGGTATTCGGAAATGTGAACAATTCGTAAAAGTGAACAACGCCAGTTTTAATTAGTTCACATTAGCGAGCGTGCACTGTATGTGTGTGTATATATAATTAAGCTGTTGTTAAGCAGTAATAAATAATTAAAATAGTTTTTTTTTTTTCTTAATTTTGAATATGGTTGTTTAAAAATTCTGATATATATATATATATATATGTACGATTAGTTTTTGCATTGATTATCGGAAAATTTGTATACTTGTATGGTACGTTTTTTTTTTTGTACATACATGTTCAATTAGTGTTATATACGTTTTATAATATTGCTTGTAATTGTAGAATTTAATAATAATATATACATATGATAATTTAATTTCTTCAAAAAGAAAAAAAAAAGGTACGATCAACATAATCTCGTTAGAAACTGTTCGTCGCATCATAAGATCTTCTGATGGGATACCAGCAAGTTAATCTGTAAGTTGTTTTGAAACATTTCTTTGATAATTTTACTTTTTTTTTACATTAATATTTAATTTTTTTGAAGAAAAAGTTTTTAAGGTGACCAGCAAAGATTAATATGTTTGTTTTGTAAATTTATTATCTAGTGAAATTATTGTTTTGAACATTTTTGCTGATCAAGTTAAAACGACTTATATATGTATATATACCATATTTATTACAAAATTCAGATTTTATTTTCTTTATAAATATCTAATACAAATTTATAAAATTTTAGTATGTCATTAATAAATTTAATCATGTATTATTAAACTGAATAGAACCTGTGTGTGCTGAAATATATGGGTAAAGTGGGTGTTGTTTTTACATTCTCCATGCGGAAGATTATTATTGTTTGGCTGAGATTTGCTTTTAATGGATAGAAGTCATCTGACTATACCTTCATCAGTGTGTATTCCCAATGTATTAACTGAAAGTTTATGGTTAGTTAATTGCAGTTTTTGAAAGATAGCACGAAGATTTTTTTTCTCTATGTACGTGTAAATACTGTGTGGTAATATTCGTGGAATAGGGTATGATGAGATATGAGAACCCCCCCATCAGTGAGCGAAAGAGCTGGTGTTAAATCGTGCTGACCTTATGCATACCCAGACTACATCATCCATACAGAATGTGTGAAAATTTCATTGTCGTATATATAACCTAGTTTCATATCAGACACATTCAATCAAAACACAGGCTAAGTATTACAACACTTAGTGAGTTTTACTTGTCAACCGACGCAATAATAAAATCAATAATATAAAAATGTTTATAAAATCATGAAATAAAGTAATATTAGTGTAAATATGTAACAAATTAATTAAAAATATTAAATAAAATATTAAATAATAAATCAAATTAACAAAAAATTAACAACTTATTTTCTGTTTATTTAATGTCTGTATACTTGTGCTATGTTATCTGTGTCAGACTTAAAGTTAATTCTGTGTGTTCTTGGTACATTAATAATTTGTAACATTAAACGTTTGGGTAGAATATTTTTTGATTTTTTAAAATTTTTTCATTTGACAAAAAAAATTTTTTGAATTTATATGTATATGGGCAATTTCAAAAATTTTCAACATTTGTTGAAACTGAGTTCAGATGCTTATTATTTCTCCAGTTATTCGAATTGACCAAAACGGTCAAAGGGAATGGTAGGCCACACTAGAAAACTGGGAAATTCAAAATTTGAGACCATCAATTCTTTATCTCTAAAAGTTATGGGCACTGAAATATCGAAAAACTCAAAAAAAGGCTTGAAATTTACAAGAGTTTTTTCATATTTCATCACTTTTCTACTTTTAGTTTTAAACTTCCGATGTCCACTGATATAAAATAAAGTCACAAGACTTAGTAGATATTTACACTATAAAAGTTATTCCAATACTACTATTTGGGAAAAAGTTGTACAGCGGTTCAATTTTGAAACCAAAATTTTCCGATTTTTCAATTTTCGCAGTTTTTTCTATAGCGTTTTTGCGCCGTTCAAGAAAATTGCATTACGTCAACAGTATTTAATAGACGGTGTAATTTGCTAAAATTTGCGCCATATCACGTCGATGTCAGGCTGCTAGTTGCTGAGAACGATGACCTCAAACTTTTATAGAATTGGCGTAAATTTGTCAAAAATGACAGTTTTTCGCGCCTGACATTTGCAGTCATATTTAAAACTGGTTTATGTATTGCGTGATCTAAACTTCTTAATAAGTGGCACCTCAACGTCAAGAAGGTGTTAAAATATTTTGAAACGCAAAAATTTTATACAGAAAATAAAAATTTTGCAAAATTTCATGATTTTGTTTCACGTTTTTTTTTTAATTAATCCGTGGTTTAAAATCAATGTAAAGTATTGGAGATGAAGTACGGCGGTGAACTAAAGATCATATATAAATTCGGTTGAATTCGGTCCATATTTAGCGGGTACAGCGGCATTTTTCTTCAAACACATTTTGCTTTGTGACATCTGCAGTTATGTATAGATTCCGCCGCGATTGACACCAAATGAAAGGTTTTTTAAGCTTGATAATAAAACCGAATAGGCATAAAAAAATTTTCATGATTTTAAATTTTACAGATCCAAAAAGAAATCCTAACCTCAAAAATAATTGTTATATAATTTTTTTTATTTTTTAAATTTGTAAGTTAAAACATTGTTTTTCTGTAAATTAGTTATGCGTTATATAAACACATATTATAACAATCGGTGAAACATTCATATTTTTGCAAAAATTCGCGTTTTTTAATGTTAAGGAATTTTAATTATAATTGATATTTTTTTATGTATTTTATCAGTGCATTGATGAATTTTGACTGCACTGATGAATTTGAAATGAGTTTCATGAATCCATATAACATTTATTAAAATAAACCAATATATTTAACTTTAAAGATTTTAACTTAAAACCTCCATAACTTTCGCGCCGTTTGCAATAAATGATTAACGCGAACTGTTTTGGTGTGCTAAAATATCACCCTTCACGTGACCAAAGCGTCATTCGTGTCATCCAAAAAAAAAAATATTGGAAAAAAAAAATATCAAAATGTCGAAAATTTTTGAAATTGCCCATATACACATTTTCTGTATTTGAAATTTGAAAATAATTATTAAATAAATAATTCCTGAAGACGCTATACGCAGGAGTAGTGAAATATGGATAATTAAATAAAAGATTTTTATTTGCAAATACACCTTGAACTTGAGAATTTCTTTGCATTAAATAATAAAGGTCGAAAAACCAGAATTAAAAATTATACATATAATTTTTCGTTGACACTGGGGCCTTATGGGTACGTTTTTTTTTTAAATCGGTCCAATAAGTTGGCCGTTTATTGATTTTTCCTTTCGAAGGGTAATCGGTGTGCATCTCAAAAATTTGTTGTCATCCCCTAATTGGCCGATAAATTTGTCTTAGCTTTCTTCGGAGTAGGTTCACCCGAAGAAACCCATCGGTTAGACTGCTACTTGGTCTCCGGAGAATTGTAATGGATCCATGTTTTATCCAAATTTACAAAACGGAGCAAAACAACTTCAAACCAGTGTTCGAAAATTTACCTTATAAAACGTACTTTAGTGTTCTGTACTGTAGAATATTAAGTACAGAAACACTAAAAGTGTTTGTGTAGGAAATTCAAAACAAACAAAAAACATTATAATATTTTTGAATTTTCTACATAACGAATATACTGTTCTTAACCTATAGAAAAAAAAACAAAGGAAAAATATTTTTTTTTGTTGTAATTTTTTTTCAATTGTTTAATTTTAAAATGATTGATAAAAAATGCAAAAAAAGAAAATATTTTGAAATTTGGGGAAAAATAACCCAAGATCACTAAACCAAAATGTATACAAACACTAAAACTGTACTGTTTTAAAACAAAAATCAGAACGACTTATTCTGGTTGTGTAGAAATACACAAACACTAAAAAAATAAATACCGTTCTTGGATTTGTGAACCGTACATATAATAATGTACAGTTTATTTTCGAACACTGCTTCAAACCATACTCTAAAATAGTCACACGATTACTTTTATGTTCATACATATTGCAGACAGCTTTCTTAAAACTAACTGATCATTTAAAATTAGAACCACACTACCATATGAAATGCCAATGGCAACAACAATCTCATATCATGAAATTTTCCGACATTTTCGGTTGTATTGACCTCAATTGGCAGTCCAGATCGTTATTTGTATTTTTACGACCACAACGAAAGTCAGTAAACCACTTTTTTACCATTGAAATCGATGGTTCAGAGTCCCATATTACTTATCAAGGTTTCCTTAGGTTCTTTGATGGTTTTTTTTCTCAAAAAATAATGTTTAATGAACACTGATAAAACATTTTTTTTTCATTTTCTAAAAGTACATGAGGTTGTAAGTTCTGAACAGATGTTAAAGGCAAAGAAAATGACGGAACTTGTTCAAAATAGTCTACTAACACGTGGTACTTGATGGGACCGGTGTTGCATTTCCTATAACTACGAGGGAAGTGCGAAAAGTCACGGACTTATTGATCAGGCCTTTTATAAAAAATAAATTTTTTGAATTAAATTCCTATTTAGGAGAGTTATACAGAATTTTTATCACTTGGCTCACGTTTTGTAAACCGAAAATAAGAGAAAATTAGATCGAATGATATTTCAAGCTGCTATAAATTCAAAATGTCACATGATTTTGATATTTGTGTTTAATTATTTGCCTATTATCTTTCAAGATAACTTCTTTAACTACCATAATACGTTCAAAAAAGATTTAGTTACTTTCGAAAAAACACAATTTTTCAATTTCACTTGATTTTGTTTACTGAACATATCCTCTTATCCTGTTTTTACAAAGTATTTTTTTAACGAATTTGAATTACAAGGATGTCAGAAAAAATTTTTTGTCTCATGTGGTTCTCTTCTTTGAACTACTAATTTTATCTAAATTATGCAAAACTTGTCATGTCTACGGAATTATAATTTTTTTCAATTCTAACATTTTTATATGTAGCTGTGTTCCTATAAGTGTTTATTCTTTATTTAAATTATTAAAATATAAAAATGTTATGTTTTACCATTAAATGTAAAATTTAAATTTAGCGTATGTTCCGCATTTTAAAATTTTGATGAAAATTATACAAATAAAGTATCATATCATATCATATATTGTGTTGTACGCAAGCGCTCTAACCACTGCACCACGTAACTCATAACTTTTATTATGTTATTTTTGTACAAATATGCGCAACTAACCTAAACCAAAGAATTCAACAAAAAATTTATTCAAGCCATTTAATTTTTTTTTGCTCCTTTTTTGGCATTGTTTTATAGCCAATAAAGTAAAACATTTTTCCAAATGAAAGTGATTCGCTAACAGATGCCAGTTATTGTTGGCAAAATAACTTTTAAAGTCTATTAAACGAATTAAAGAGTTGGCAGTAGAAAAAAAATGCTCAGATTTTAAACACCGAAATTTTTTCAGGAAATTTTAAGCTCCATTTATTATTCAAGTAGATTTATGCCAAAAAGTTAAATACTTTAAAGGAAAATATTAATTATTTCGATTAATATTGTTCAACAGCAGAGGAAATCCCTGCAAGAGGTAGCTGAATCCAATTAAATCATTAAATATATTCCAATTCGTCTATTTTATGTTACAAGGATTTATTTTTTTGAATGACTTAAAACCCCAATTTTTGCATTAAAAACTTATTTTTGTTTATAAACAATTTGTGAACCTTTTCTTAAGAAATCATTTTTCTGTTATAAATAATTTTATACATTATTTGTATGTTTTATTTTAGATTTTTTTTTTTAAATATTTGTTGTCTTCAAAATGACTTTTTTGCTTTGCTGTTATTTACACATACAAAAGCTATTATATATTTTCAAGAGGGTCTAAACAATATTCCAAGATTGGCATTATTACTTTTCTTAACTTTCGTTTTCATAAACAACTTTTGAGAAAAATACTTTTCCTTTTATTTTTCTCACTACTGTTCATAATGGTTATAATCTACACTTAGAAATAAAAAAGTTTAATGCTGCCAATAATTTGAAGACTTAATTAAATGGTTGTTATAGCAGCTCAGTTTTAATTACTCTTTTAAAGCCCATACTTGCTCAGCTAGTGTGCATATTAATATTTAAAAAATTTTCTGCTCTATTGCTTTGTGGGTTTAATTCAATTCTAAAAGGCTTTTATAAAACAATAGCAACTTATGCAGCATGTTAAACAGTCGGCTGAAATCAACTTCATCTTCACAATCTTTATTAATGATTAAAGAATTCTATATTAGCAGAACGCCTGAATCCGTACGCATACATATATGTACGTCTCCCCATCGCCGCAGACATGTGGGCCTACAATAAATCACTGTTATGTGGTACAATATGTGTAACACTTTATTGACCCCTTGGGAACATTTTAATGGTTTATTAAAGTGTTCGTATTAATACGGCTTTAACCTTTAAATAAATTTCTATTGGGTAAATATAAGATTTAAGTAACACAGAAAAATAATTCGATAACAGTATTTTGTAAAACACTGCATCACTATACATAGTGAGTGTATATTGTTTACAATAAACGATTTAAAATATATACTTTATATATGTATGTACATGTAAATATGAAGAAAAATAAATTTTTAGTTCATTAGGCAAAAAGAAAAAAAAATAATAATGTTGAGTGAAGAATTTAAATAAAAAAAGAAAAAAATTAACTTAAAAAAAATCTTTTTTAGCAGAATTTAGAATTTAGTGTCGTGGTATAGTGGTTAGAGCGCATGCACAGAAACTCAAACGACCGAGGTTCAAATACCAGCGAAAGAAGAAAAATAAAAAAATTAATTTTCGGTTATTAAAAAATTATAATTTAAAATACTAAAAGGTCCCTACACTCCCCCTCCAAGAAGTCCATCTTCACGAAATCGTTCTCTGACATTTCCAGTCTATTCCACCAAGAAACGAACGATCAAGGGTACAGAGCAACTTTCCGGGAAGATAACAGCTAACCTACATAAAAGATGCTCACCACTCACATTGGGCAATTGCTGTTGATCATTCAAACGTGAAGGTATAACACTGGCCTTTGAGTGATGAAATTGACAGTAATTTGTCCCATTGATATAAGGCGCTTAACATCATCAGATCTATCTATCTATATCGATGTATATATTCAATATTCCAAAACAATGCACTGCATTTACCCAGCAGAAATTAGTGCTTACCAATAAGCTATTTTGTAGGGGAGAAATTCTGAATAATCACTTACACATGCGCATCAATAATGCATGATTTTTTTATGAAATGAGCCGCTAAAATGCAATAGAAATGCACATTTATAGCAACCAGTAAGCAAATAGTATAAAAAATCAAAAATAGTACCTTATCCTGTAGCATTTTTAGAAGCTTTAGGGTATGAATAAACAATATAATGCTTCCATTATTGCTTACAATTTTATTTATTGCTTCCAAATTTGAAAAATTTTCTGCTGGGTAGTAGAGGTTTATCCCTGGATATTGGTCTTAAATAAAAAAACAAAAAATCGCATTGTATACACTGCCTTCAATATTTTGCACACTAACATAGCTTCTGAACACCTGCTGAGTAGTCGTCGTTAATACAAAAAAAAAAAATTAGGTTTTATGTGTTCTTTGTCAAATACCAACAAGAGATAATGTTTTTGAAAGACCAAAAAATGACCTATTGCACAATAATAAGCCAAATTAACTACGGCGCATTTCAAAAAACTCAAATTTCTATTTGAAATAATTTCACAATTTTAACTACATCTGAATCAGAATATGATATTTATGTTGGGTTTTATAATTTTTTTAGAGTCTATTTCGAGTAGAGATTGTTTTGAAGAAAAAACATTCGTTTCAAGCTTCTTTCGATGCCCGTGCAAGCAGGTAGAGCGTTTAAGTATTTATTTCGTTTTCTTAAAGCTTGTGTTGGTGCTTGCCTAATGAGCTAGGGCAGGGATGGCGAACCTTTTTTTGACTGGGTGATAATAAATATTATTTTTATAAAATGAAAATACATGCGTGCCAATAAAAATTATTTTTATAAAATGAAAATACATGCATTTTAAAAATTATATATAGATTCATTCCTATAATATGCTGACATATTTTTTAATAGGATTTTTGTTGCTGAATATTTCTCGATAATGCCTCAATATCCGGATCATAATTTGATAATTTTAATGAAATACAAGCCTCCCCACATTCATCGGTAAGTCTGTTTCGTACATCAGATTTTATATTATTCATAATCGAAAATAGACTTTCACAGCTATATGTTGATGAAAATATTATTAGAATAGCTAAAGAAATTTTCTTCATCGCATTAAATATTTCTGGGAGCGAACACCATGTCTTCAACCACATATTATTCATGTTTTCGTATTCTTCTTCATTTAATCTTTTTTTTTTTCATTATTTTCTATTTCTTGCCTCAACTCTATATATTTTTGCTTCCAAATAGAACTTGATTGAAACTCTGCCAACTGCATTTCATTCACCAACTTTAACAATTCTATTTTAGCAGCTTCCAAATCAAACTTGTCTGGATATTTAATAAAGTTATTTAATGGTTGAAATTTTTTGAAATCTTGAAATCTCGTAACAAAATTGTCTTGTATGTTACTTATAACTTGGCTATAAAAATTTATATTAATTTCAAAAATTATATTAATTTCATTGTCAATATCGCGTTGAAATATTACTCATTTGGACTCAAAACTTTCAATAATATCGAACATTACATTAATTGATTTTCCGGGACCTTGCAATTTAATATTTAATTCATTTAAATGATTGGAAATATCCGTTAAAAACATTAATTTAAATAAAATTAAACCTATCTTTTGTACTATTGTGCGTTGATTTAATATACCGTATTTGCCGGGCGATAAGACGCATCGGACCATAAGACGCACCCCAAAATTTTATCTATAAATTTTTAGAAATAAGTAAGGTTTGGACGATAAGACGCACCGTGATTTTAGGTCAAATTTTCAGAGTAAAAAGGTGCGTCTTATCGTCCGGCAAATACGGTACTCATGAGCTTGATTAGTGTGAATGTGAATAGAGGTTTTATATATATTTCCATTTCTCCCATATAACCAGAAAGTAAAATTATCTTAACAGATTAATCAAGGTATATGTATATTACATTATATTGCAAAAAAACAAATAGTTATAATTGATTTAACATAATTTTCATAATTATTTCTATTAGAATTAGGACTTAAAAATTTGGTAAGATTTTTGCTGAAATTTGGTTACAAAAATTTAAAAGTTCTGGCAACATTGTTTCCCATTAACCACTAAATAGAAATGCAGTTGTTACACTATGAAGAGTACAATATTTTTATTGTACTCTGAACCAACTGAATATTAAAATATTGTACAATGGCTTTTGTGTGCTGTTGTTTTTTGTTCTCTGTTTTTGCATTACTCTTATTTATATTTGCAACTACAATCGGTATTTGCTTATGAGAAAAAACAAATACTGTAAAATTTTAGCGTCTTGTGCTCACCTCTACTACATACGCAAATAATATAATTAATAATTATAATTATTAATTATATTTTAACGTTATAAATAAAGACGGCAGAAATCTGGAAGTTTGTTTTTAAATATCAAAATTTATACATCAAATTTGATTTGAGCTCACAATTTTTTCAATATCAAAAATGCATTTGGATTAGTCAGTACATACATATGTATGAAAATGAAAAATATTATACGTGCCAGGAAAAATTTATCTGCGTGCCACTTTGGGCACGCGTGCCATAGGTTCGCCATCCCTGAGCTAGGGCATTCGAATTAGAACATGATATTCATTTTGTTGATAAAATAACTATATTATATAATGTTATGGTGGTATCCATATCAAGAGGTACAGCATCTGAATATAAACTTAGCATTCATGTTCCTGTTTAAAATATTTTTTACAATTAATTTCGAAAAAAAATCAAGATTTTTTAAACGATTCTGTTCGTTGCTGTCTGATCAGGTGAAGCGTCGTTTTTACAGTTTATTTTGAATAAAAAATTTGGTTGGAAAATATGTTTCTTTAAAACTTTCGTTGGTGCCCAAGTTAGCACTTACAGCGTCTATGTTCGAACTTAGGTGTTGTAGTTAGAATTAAGTTTGAACTTAAAGCTTTAATGAGATAGTATGTTAGAATTTCGATATTCGTAACTATAGATAGAACATGATATTCATTTTGTTGATAAAATAAGTACTCGTATACCTATTAGGTTATGGTGGTATCCGTATCAACAGGTACAGCATCTGAACATAAACTTGGCATTCATGTTGCTGTTTAAAATATTTTTTACAATTAATTTCGAAAAAAATCAAGATTTTTTAAACGATTCTGTTCGTTGCTGTCTGATCAGGTAAAGCGTCGTTTTTCAGTTTATTTTGAATAAAAAATTTGGTTGAAAAATATGTTTCTTTAAAACTTTCTTTGGTGCCCTACACCACTTAGGTGTAGAATTAAGAATTAAGTTTGAACTTAAAGCTTTAATGAGGTACGTATGTTAGAATTTCGACATTCGCAACTATACCTAAAAGTTAAATTTAAATATTTTAAATAACTTTGGATTTTTACACGTAAGCGAAACGTATGGGAATAGCATTCTTCTTTTTCATAAATATTTGGCTCTACTACTAAAATATAAAAGTACTATCAAAGACCTATTACAACGCATTTTTAATTATGTTTCAATGGTGTTTTTATGCCACTTAAAAGCAGGAATATTTAGATTTACCATAAAAGCTGCACTAAAACTTAGTTCATAGTTAAATTTGAATTTTAAGATGTTTTCCGCAGACATTTTCTGTGTACCGCAAAGTATATACACTTATAGTATCTTTTATTAGGTTTGTGTAACAAAAAAAACTTTTTTCTAATTTAATTACAAACACAAATAAAAGAAAAAACCAAACATTGTTACAAAAACCAATTTAATTTCTAGTGGCCTCAACCAATTAACGAGCCAGACATGTTAACTCTGATAATACTTAACAAGATAAGTGATGGCTTTATTAAAAGGGGGAAAATATATGTCAAATTAAAGCAACAGAAGCATGAAATTTATTAAATTTAAAAAGGGTTTAAGAATGCAAACATGCTTGTTTTATACACGTATTAGGAAAAAATATTTCATTCGTCTTTTTGTTTTTTTATTATCTATCATTCTCAACCATGGAAATTTGTTTATCACCAGCGACAGTTGTTGCCTTATCTTCTTCAGCAAAATAAATTTATATATATAATTTTTTTTTCTCTTCTCTTTTTCTTTCCTCTTCTATCCAATTTGTCAGAATTTGTTATTTTTATTTTCTTTTTTCCATTTTACAATCATGAATTTCATGTGGTGTTTTATGCTAAAAATTTTCTAAGCATCAATCTTTCCATATGTCGTCGTATGAAAAAAGTTTCTTCTTGATTTTTCGAATGCATGAATTTTTGCTTAAAACCTAATGCAAATATTTTGAAGGCTTATAAACTTTTAAAGTTTTATAACTGAGCATATCTACTTGGCAAGACCCAAATACTTATAATGCTTTAGCTTATTAATCATTAAATTTTAATATTTTTTACAATTTACACTGAATGTGAAGCGAATACATGAGAGAAAACAAATTAAGTAGGATAGTGAGTCCAAAAGTAATGTAATTCAAGTAATCGTTTGCTTAAGTTTATGTTTTTAAAGCCTAAAAAGAAAATTTTCATTCAAGAAAACTAAAAACGAAGATTTTAAATATTAATGAAATTTTTACCATTTTTCTTTTTGCTCTGTTCGATTGTAATTATGAAAAAAAGCAGCCAAGAGTAAGTAAATTGCCAAAACAAAATGAAAATGCTACGAAAGAGTTGTTGTGGAATTTTCCTTTTGTCCAAAAATCTAATACAAACAACGATGAATGAGCATATCCATAATTGAAGAGTAAAAAATCTATCAATCGTTTTTAAATTCCTGTCTGTGTGTTGGATAAAAAGTGGAGAAATGTGCGAAGGTAAAATATCAAAGTTTTTGTTGGCTTTCTTAGAATAACTTTTTCTAGTGAAAAAACAAAAGTTTTTTTTTTACTTAAAATAGACCCATCGGCTTCCATTATTTAAAATTTTATGATGGGAAAAATTCAATTTCCTTGAACTTTTATGTTCTTATAATCATTTTTTTTTTCAACAGCAGGTCATTATTGTTTTACGCATTGTTAAAAGCCTATAAGTCTCCAGCACATTAAGATAAAGAACTTTTCATTTAATGCTTCCTGTATTTAAATTTGATTAAAGAAAAACAAATTTTTTATTCTTTTTAGAGTATACCAAAGCCATTATGTGTCTATTAGATTACTTTAATAAAACAAAGTAAATTTCGTTAGATATTAAACAAAAATATTTAATTACTAATATACATACAGTAGGATTTAGGGTCATAACTATTTTGGGTTTCAAACGCGAATTTTTTCTTCCTTCGTAATATTTTTCTTAATTTATAATATTTTTTTTTGAGGCGAAATAAAAGCCTGCCACTGGTAGTAATCAGATTCACTACTCTCATGCAACTAGGATTGTGAAATCGTGCAAACAGCTAACTATTAGCGCGTGTGGAAATTTTTTTAAAACGCATAAATAAAACTGCGATCTCCTGATAATTATAATTGTGACTAAAGAAAATCCTACAAAATAAAATATGAAAATCGAAAATCATTTATATCAGTTTTATGGCTCGATTATCGATTGCAACTGAACTTCAGTGGAGTTGCCAGTTGCCAATATTGCATTACAGATGGCAACTTGCAACTAATAGCTGTTAATTTCAGTGGCAATGCCGGCAACCATTTTCTTGTAGTGTCTGAATTATTTTACAAAATATTTTCTAAAATTAAAATAGTTTTTTTTCGCAAATAAATATATTAAAAATGGTTAAATGTACAATGAAAAAACAATTCGAGGAACTGGTTCATCAAATGGAATTAAATCCAAATATTGGACGAGGAATACGTGCCTTTGGAGAAACAAAAGCCAGTGCCGAATTAGTATAGACTGAAGTGTCCAACAAATTACTTAAATAGCTACGGACATTATATGTACATGTGTGCCATCGATGCACCCGACAACACCACGGAATTTTGTTTTGGAATAAAACAATTTTTTATTTTGGGACTTTTCTTCTTCCGACATCTTTGAAATAATCCGTTTTTTGCAAATTTTCTTCTCCATAAGATTTACAACTTCCGTCAAGATTACAGAAATTGTAGGTTGAGCTATTCCAATGTTATAGTCGTTTTCATGGGACTTTTGGAAGCTTCCCTCAGCAAAAAACCTAAAACGGGCACATACTTTCAAGATAGGAGGTACTGCTGTGACCCGATGGCTCTTTCTAAAGTCGTCCCTTAAAACTCCAACTGCTTCTTTTGGAAGTCTAAATACGCCTTAAAACTAAAAAGGGATTTATTTTTTAATCTACCTCAATATACAAATTGACTCACAGGGTAGGTGATAATTCTAAGAGATTTGAATTATCCCTTAACCGTCTTCTAATAAATGCCACATTTTTTTTCCTCATCTTCTTCGACATCAAAAAATAGTTCCACGAACTAATCATTCTTGATTTCATATAAAACAATGTATTTTAGTGTAGTTATTTATTTTTATTTTTGTTAATTTTTTTTTTTTTTTTAATATATTGTTTGTAACAAAAACACTTCTTCACAAACTTTTGATGTACTTTTATTCAAGAAAAGTTTTTTGTTTACTTTTTGTAATTAGAGATGTGCAAAAAACAATAACTTTAGGCAACTGACTAAGGTTGCCGTACATAATAACATTTGGACCATGAGTTGCGTTGCTTGTAAGCAACTCCACTGAAGTTCAGTTGCAATCGATAATCTAGCCATTAATTAGAATACCCATACCCTCAAACCGTTCGTACTGTGTAGCATGCAGCGTGCATATTGGTAAATATTTGGTAATCATTAGCTTAAATTGCACACCTTTAAGTTTTTATGATTGTTGCGCCAGCGGTTAGTATATATATATATATATATATATATATATATATATATATATATATATATATATCTTTTTTTTTTTTTTTTATTTGAGACCAATTTTCAGGGGTAAACCTACTAAATGCTGTGCTGTGTGTATTGGAATTTTGGAAAGGACAGTACATATATTATTAATTATTATATTATTATTAAGCGCCTTAGGAATGAGACAAATTGCTATGAATTGATCATTCAAAGGTCAGTGTTATACCTTCACCCTTCAATGGTCAACACCAATTGCCTCATCGTTGCATGTTGATTGTGTGGTGAGTGTGCCTTCGCTGAGTAGATTTAGCTGTTATCTGCTACTTCCCAATAGGTGGCGCTTTTTTCCCTGATCATTCGTTTTTTGTTGACATTGGTTAATGTGGAATAGAGTGGTATGTCGGGCAGCGGTTTCTTTGTAGAGGGTCTTTCTTGAAGGGGGGGGGGAGGGAACCTCTTATTTTTAAATTATAATTTTTGAAAAAACCGCAAACTAACTTTTTCATTTTTCACCTCTTCTGGAATTTGAACCTGGGTCCTTTGAATTTTTGTGCGAGCGCTCTAACCACTATGCTACGCACCCCCCCCCCCCCCAGTTAGACCAGCTCAAACTTTTTTGTGCAAATTAAGCAGAATAAATTAAGAAAAATCAGAAATATATTTTGAAAAAGTTCTGAAGTTCTTATTATTATGCAACAACTCAAAATTAAAACTTAAAATTTTCTATAATATGAAATGTATGCTTTTGGGGATAAGCACGTCTCTATGGCCATTTCGTCTCTGCTTAAGGAACTCGTCAGGATACTTATTCCCAAAGGTGGTATTCAAAACTATAAATATATATGTTAAAATAGTTATAAACTAAATGCGAATCATATCCCAATTAGTATATAAAAACCAAACAAAAGTATTTACAAAGCAATACATTTCTGTTTTTCAAAAAATTCAAATTCTATTTCTCTGTTTATTCCCAAAAGCATACATTTCATATTATAGAAAATGTATTTGCCAATAAGGGGAAAAATATTTTTTATTTTTTAATTGAAAATCTTCTATAAATTTTTTCTTAAAATACATACATATATACCTTTTAATATATGTATTAAATATATTTAAACGTTAGATATTATTAATAGAACCTGCCATTACTCCCTTATTTCCAGCGCTAAAAATCAAAAAGCATTCTTATTTTAGACCATCAACTTATGACACCCTAATTAATATACGTTATATCTGCCTTCTTTTAAAAGGTTAAATAGTTGTTTCAATTTAATTTTTTTTTTTTAATCAAGTTTTTTATAGGGACTACCCAAACTTTTTTAATTGATAAAGATCATCTTGTTGAAGCTACTCGTATGTCAACTTAGTTGTCATATAATAAGTGTTATGTTTGGGCTACATAATAAAAAAATATGTATCGAATAAATAAATCATATTCTACAAAGAGGCCATGGAACAAAGAAATTTGTTAAATTTGTTTCGCACGAGATCTATTGATATATATTTTTTGGAGAACGATGTTGGTCAGCCCTTCACTGGCAACCGCGAGTATTAATGGTCGATTCGTTTGGCCGTAATTACATGATGTGGATATTAACAATATGTAGTTTCAGCAAGACGTCGTTATGTGCTATCAACTTATATCACATTGTGCACTAAAGGTTTGTGAGCGTGGATGTAGTGTCAACTGGCTAGCGAAATCGTGCGATTCGACTCCGTTAAACTTGTTCTTGTAAGGTATATGCGAATAAACCACAAAACGCACAAAGTCTCAAAGTCGACATAACTCGTGCCGTCGTTCAAATTCAACTTGATTTATGAGCCAAAGTCATAGAAAATTAGATATTTCTAATGTGCTCTACCCAGTGAAGCCATGATGAGGATTCAAGCGATGTTATATTCCCCTTACAATGGCATTAAAAGGCCTTTCCAACGAATAAAAAATGAGAGACCCTATACAAAGACGTAATAGGTTATCAATATATCGTTAAAGTTGTGGGTATTTGCTAAGAACATGTGTTGTGATAATTGTAACGACTTCAATGATATTTCTTATGTCCATTAATATTACACAAATAACTTATGTGACTTTATATTAACGATTAAAAATAAGTAAAGTAAACAATTTTTTGAGTTTAATTTATTAAGAAAATATTTATTTCGAAGCTTGCATTTATAATTGTTGGTAATTATGCCTGCTAAGTTCTATTTAAAATCTTAAAAATTAAATAGATTGCTCATGGTTAAAGAATTTTTCTGTAGCTATTTTACTTGTATTCAACAATCTCATCAGGAGGTTTCTTATTATTATTTTTTTTTTTTATTATTAATTTGCTTTACTAAACTATGAAAAAAATCAAATTTTTATGTGCTGGAGGCCCGAAGTTCGAGCCCCAGGAAAAGTGTGATCAATTTGTTTTATTTAATTATTGAAAACATTAAAATGACGTTAAATGCTTATTGGGTTATTAGTTGGCCTTCAAATATGCCTTTCTAAGAATATCTTTTAATAACTCCAGTTTTGTGGCTATTGTATATCTCTTTTCCTAAAAAGCCTTCAAGCTACTCATCTTTCTAAGACTTTTTATCAGGCGTGGACATATGGAATGGAATATACAGATGATATATCTGCTAAGTACGGCCTTATAGAAAGCCTCTTTTCGCTATTTTACCTATGGTTTCGGGGAAATAATTTTAATTTAAGATAGGAAATTTTATATTAAATATCAAAAACATATTTTACTAATACATCCTTACTGCTGAACTCACATTTATTAAGTGCTTTACTAATATAATAATTAATTTTAATTAAATTGATTTATTTCATTATTATTATTTTTAATTCCAACCAAAAGATTGTTGAAGAAATAGCTTCTTTGGTAAAACCAAAGTAATTTAAACAAATAAAAATAGAATTGGAAGACTAAATTTCTTCTTTATTTTGCTTAAAAGAAACATAAAAAATTAAATTTTTTCAAAGGACCATAAAAAAAAAATAACTAAAAAACCAACGAATTAAGAAAAAAAAATATTTGTACGAAAAAATGGAAGAAAAAAAGAAATAAACACGAAAAGTTTAAAAATAATATTTACACAAAAACCTCAAAGAACTTATAGTTGAAGACCTGTGAGCAAAATAAAATTAAATAAAACAAAAAATAATTTTTCTTTTAGTTTAAAGTTTATTTAACCAAAGTAAATCACGTGCCGTGATGAAATGAAAATTTTCCAATAATAATAACAACAAAAAACAAAATTTATTTAATTTTTACCAGTCTTCCCCTTACCAAAAATAAAACCAACCATCTCATCATGAACTTCACTAAAGATATGAAATTTGTGGTTTAACACATTATTAAAGTTACTGCCATTTGATAGTGTTTTAAATAAGAAATTAAGTTCAACCTTGTATTGCAAACAAAAATTTGCTGTTTTAAATTGCTGAAAAAACAGCAAAAATAATGGCAAAATAATAGTGACTGAAATCAATTTAATATTTCATTTATTCCACATACACATCAAAACCAAACACGTCTATTATTCATTCAACAGTTCAGCCATCATTCATTCATTTGCTTCAATCGTAACATCAAAAGGCAATTTAAGAACTTCGAAATTGGGAATACAGTACAGAGATTAACATTTTAGGTAGTTTTCTTTCATTTGGATATTCATTTTCAATTTGATTTGTAATTGTGTGTTTAAATGCAAGTGCTTGTTTGTATGAAATTTTTCGTTATTTTGGCAGTTAAATCAAAACTTAACTAGTTTTTAACATCCAAATGTATCATAAAAGTGCGCGCATTTTAACCAAAACGTGACACATGGCTATGTATTATTATGCCAGTAAAATATCAGCCATTGCTTGTGGTACACGTTGTAGACAAACAGTTTTGCAAAAATCTCGCGGTCAACGTGATCGTGATAAAAATCATCAGCATTTACAACTTCATCATTCAACGCACCCACACCATAAACGTCATCATAATGGTACATATGTCACCGATTGTACCACAGATACTACCGATGATGAACTGGACACAAATGGTACTTGTATTCGAATGCAAAAATGCAATGATGAAAATGAATTCGTTGGCAGTGGTAGTAGTAGTGGTATGGCTTCGGATGGCCGCTTTTATGTTACTAATACAAATGATAATGGCACAACGGAAACATCGGTGTCCACTCTGGTAGCAGCAGCAAATGGTGTCAACAACGGCAGTTCAACTGCCGATGGTATTCGTCATAGAAGGCGCCATAGTGAACAATTGGATGCATACGATATTGAACTGGGGTTTCAAAAATTTGAGGTAAGTTGAATGGAAAACACTAAAACAATTAAATTAAAATATTTTGAAAATGAAAATTTAATAAAATGATAAGGGTAAAATTTTTAAAGGATTTACTTACCAAATAAGATGTTTGTAAAATATGCTTGAGAACATCCAGGACTTCGTAAAACATGTTCTATGAATGTGATGTACTTAATAGGTAAATATTTTAAGCTAAATGTCTCAATGAGACAAGTACTAAATCAAATTTCAGATCTGTGGGCTAAAATAAGCACTGAAATAAACAAACAAATAGTAGTATCGAAGGGAGAAAATATTTCTCATATGTCACCATGGTTTGAATTGGGCTCTGTCTGAATTGTATTAAAAAAATAATAACAAACGCAAACGACTGTTAAAATTTTAAATTTTTATTTTTCAATTTTTTCAATATATTTATATGTCCCAAAATAAATCATACAGAAAATAAGCTTTAAATTTTATAATCATTCTCTACGATTTTGTGCTATATTTTTTAGTCATTTGGTTAACAACATCAACACCCAATTTTGTTGCTTTTTAAAACCTTACGCCATTGGATTTTCCTTTGTTATTTGTTTTACATTTACCAACCCTATCAATAAAATGTTTTGTTGCATTTGCTTAATAAACTGTCAAACAGCAGTACCGAATCGAAATATACCATGTGACCCATTATATGCCACTTCAAATAGTTTGACTACATTTTGAAACACCTTTGATAAACTTGCAAATTCAATTTAAATGACTTTTAACAAAAGAAAACAAAAAAAAAAAAAAATAACAACAACTGAATTATGGAATGTCAGTTAAATCTGCAAATGGTTCAAATAACAGTTCCTTTTTTTTTTGCCGAACTGACTTTTTATGTACATCATATCAGGACAAAAGACTTACATGAATCAGTTCAGTTATATCAGTTTATTGAAGAAAAATTTGTAGAATAACGTATTTTAAAATATTTTTCTCACTCATAAATAGAAAATAGATAATCTTATAAGAGAAACGTTGCGTTTCCAATTAATTTGAGAATAAAACATGAATTACTAAGTCCTTTTTTAACAAAGCTGTTCAAAAACTAATGCTGGCCAATTACGCTTAATAACATGGAAATTACTTTTATCTCAATTCATTAGCCGAAGTACTCTAAAGACTTTGTCCACGATTTAAACTTAATCACAAGAGTACATCGCTCATCATCGCAAATAAAATTGCTCAGAAATAACTAGGCCGGACGCCAGCAATACAATCCCCGAATATCATCGAATTACTATATTCATTATCAATTAATTTCAATAAGAATGCCTCCTTCCAAAGTATACAGAAATTCTTTAGCTATTGATCTTTTGATTACCAATTCTTTGCTTTCATTTAATGAAATAAACTGCCATCCATTTCAGTTAAATTCTGATCATGCACCAACCTTATTTAATTTAAATGAATATTATACAGTGATGCAGAAACTTGTCTTTGATTATAATATGCTGACTGGGAATTATTCCGGAGACCAGTAATTTATAAAATTGTTTTAAATAAGTAATTAACTCCGTAGCAACATAAGCGTATTGAATATAAGCAACATTCACTGAATATATGTATCATACATAATCGGCATTAATAGCAATGTTTCAGGGTTCAATTTTTATCCATGAGTACCGGGACCAATAGGGTACGGTCGAATCCGAATGACAGAATTGAGAAGTATGTTCATGGCAAACAGTAACTCTCAGAGCTTTTTCTAGAACACTACTAAGAGGTAGTCGGCAAAAGAAATATTTTTTTTAAAATTTCTCTTTTTCAAGATGTCAGAGCTGAGGTTTGAACCCGGAGCTGCCGTTATAGCAAGCAAAACACTGACCTAGGGGGCGTGCGTGGTATAGTGGTTAGAGCGCTCGCACAAAAACTCAAAGGACCCAGGTTCAAATCCCAGAAGAGGTGAAAAATTAAAAAGTTAGTTTGCGGTTTTTTCAAAATTATAATTTAAAAATAAGAGGTTCCCCCCCCCCTCCAGGAAGACCGTCTACAAAGAAACCGCTCCCCGACATTCCACTCTATTTCACCTTAACCAATGTCAACAAAAAACGAATGAACAGGAAAAAAAGCACCACCTATTGGGAAGTAGCATATAACAGCTAAACCGACGTAGCGAAGGCACACTCACCACACAATCAACATGCAATGATGGGGTAATTGCTGTTGATCAGTCAAGGGTGAAGGTATAACACTGGCCTTTGAATGATCAATGCACAGCAATTAGTCTCATTCCTAAGGCGCTTAATAATAATATAATTAATATTAATAATATATGTACTATCCTTTACAAAAATTCCCATACAATGCACAGCATATAGTAGGGGTTTACCCCTGAGTATTGGTCTCAAAATAAAAAAAAAAAATAAGAAAAAAAACACTAACCACTAAAGCATACAATATGGGTGCTGTGATAAGCTAGGCCGTAACTCTGAAAAAAATGTTCTAATGGTCAATTATATATGAATGTACGTATTTTTTGAATCAGAAAGAAACATAGAAGACAGTACCATCGATGTTCTGACCCAAGGTTGAAGACAAATTAATAGGTTTCAAATGCGATAGTGAAACGTATGCAAAGATCGCTTAATTCAGGATAAATATTTTTAATAAATGGAAAATTAAAATAAATGGGGACAAATAGCAGACCATTATTTTTGCCCTCAGCAAACCCCCCAAAAAAATTCCATCACGTTCATTCATTCTTTCAAAAGCACATAGGAAGAACCGAAAATCATTCTGAAGAAGGAATCGAAAATATTATAAAAACTACCCAAAAGGTTTTCAACTAGCGAGTTAGACAAGATATCGGTACAATTATTACAAATTTTGCTCGGAAAAATACAGAACTTTAAATTATGCCCATTCACGGAGGTTGACTGATAGTGACTGACTATTTTATTTAATTATAGATTTTGTCAGTAGCTATCATCGGTCAAATGTTAAAGTCATTTTTGGAATATAGAGTTGAGATTTTTTCCTATCTAGTAGTTCCTATAACATTTAACTTTTAAATTTATTTTTAGGTAGTTGTATATTTTAAAAAATATGTTAGACATTCTACTCTATTCCATCTTAAACTTTAACAATGAAAAGCGAATGATGAGGAGAAAAGCGCCACCTATTGTTAAGTAGCAGATAGGGTATTAAATTATTCGACTTTTTTTTTTGGTCGATTAATCGAGTGAGTAATTATTCGGATTTTTTTCTTGATCGATTAATCGAATAAAATTTCAAAATTGATCGATTAATCGCATTTTGTTTTATATAAAATAACATACCAATTTTGTGTATTTTTAAAACATTTTATTCAAAAAAAAAAAAAAAACAAATAATAATAACCAAAAACATAGTAATGTAATAACTTTTTAAAAATTCCTTAATTATAGTTAATTATAGTGTAGAAAATGTAATGAGATCGTATATTTTACTTTTAAACATATTATTGAAAAACTAAACCATAAATAATTCATTAATTAATTTTTTTATTTGAGATCATATATATAACGATTTAATATATAAAAGTAAAAATTTACTACTTCGTATGCAATAAAAATATTTATTTATTTATTTATTTATTTATTTCATTTTTGCTCCCTGCATAACAAGACTTAGGGCCATTATTACAACTTGCCGTTAGTTAAAGGCAGGATTTTATCGGAGAGATAAATCGCTTTCTGTTATTACAAATAAATTTTAACTTAAAATTTAAAAATTTAAATTTTAAATTTAAATTTAATACAGATTTCATTTTTTAAGTAATCCCCTTGATTGTGGTATCTTTATTTTATTATTTTTTAAAACTGAATACCTAAAATCTCAAGTTGAACAAGTTTTAGGGTGCTTCAATATTAATAAGAGGCAAGTCTACACAACTAAAACCGATAGGAATATGATAGAAATTACATTTGTAATAGTTTGCAGAGGATAATGTGTCAAATCAGGATTAGGTGTAAAAAAATCTTTCATTAAAACGAGTTTTATTTTATGACAGAAAAAATAAAATTACTGAATAGAGTTTTATTTTATGACGGAAAAATAAAACTCGGAAAATAACGATTATTTTCTGACTGAAAAATAAAACTCAAAAATAAGTTTTATTTTATGACGGAAAAGTAAAACTCGCTCTTTGAGAAATTTTTTTTTAACTTTTTTTTTCCCGTTGAAAAATAACTTTTTCTACTGACCTCTTTAGAAAAACTCTCAGAGTAACCATTAATAAGTTTTTCGATATAACTTATAACCGTTACGGTCCCTGGTGTAAAGCAGATATCTTCCTTTTTTATTTTAAATCCAAATTAAAATTCAAACAATTATATACACATATTTAACACCATAGGATATTTTAAATTCGTATTATAAATTTAAATATTATCTTATTTTTATATTTCATGATATTGAAAACACACGCGCATATTGTTTTAACATATTTTACCATTTTATTAAATGTTTTATAAATTTTTATTGAACAATCAATAGCAGTAAAAACCATAAAATCAACATCACATCGGTAGTGGTTAAAAATATTTAATTAAAAAATAATTAACCCCGCGAAAATTTGCGTAGGGTTATGAGGCATCAAACAAGATAACACAATATAATTAAATTACTTCATATTGAAATTGGAAATCATGAATTTTGTTTAATATGACTCGTTTTCAACAATAATTTCTGAACAAATAAGATGGTTAGATAAGTAAACAGTAATTATTTGAATATTATGCTTATAATTGGATTGTTGTAAAAAATTAAGAATTTGATCAAGTTTACAAGGCTTTTATATACAAATAATATAGAGTAAACCTCTATTAACGCGTCTTTTATTTAGAACGTTATATTCATGTCGACCCAACAATTTTTTATTTGGCATAAAGCAACACATCACTCTCATGACAGAAATGAAACTGGACCTGAAAATTGCGTTAAGTCGTAAACATATACTTACTTACTTAGCTGGCCATAACAACCCGTATACGGGTTTCGGCCTGCTTCAGCATTAGTCTCCATGCGCTTCTGCTTAGCGCGCGCCTTCTCCAGTTTGTCACACCAATCGATGACAGGGCTTCATCAACCTGGTCCTTCCAACGTAAACAGGCTCAACCTCTACGTCGACGTCCAGTGACCTTCGCATCAAAAACTTTCTTCGCTGGAGCAGATTCTTCCATCCGAACAATATGGCCGAGCCAGCGTAGCCGCTGGATGTTAATAAGCTGAACAACGCCTACATCGCCGAGGAGCTCATACAGCTCATGGTTGGTTCTAATGAGAAACTCATCGCCGTACCTCAGAGGACCAAAGATCTTACGAAGAACTTTTCTCTCGAACACCCTCAGGACCGCTGCATCGGCACAAGACAGCGGCAGGCTCGGAGAGGTCTCTTCCTACCTTGACGGAGCTGCAGGAATTGCTCAACGTCATTCTGCACATATACATAAGTATATAAATATGCTGCTTAAGTAAACTTAGCTTAAGTCGAAAACATGCTCTGCTCGGCTGGTATCATTGCCTTACCAGATGGCATTTACTTCTTTACTAATTAGGTTTTAAATAATAAAAAAATTCTCAATAGTCTTATTGTGATTCGAACCCTAATTTCCACATAAATACGATACATGTGCCTACCCTATTTTAACAAACAGTTACCAAATATAAAGCTAAACCTAATTATCATAAAATGTTGACAAATTTTGTCTATCTCCAACAAAATAAATAAAAACTAATCGAGAAGTTCAAGCAAACGAGTTGGAAATTAGCGTTTCTATGCTAAACATATGCCATTTCACATACAAAACGTATGTACATACCCAGGTATGCTGCTGTTAACGTCCGTAAGGCACTTCTGCTGTTGACATAAAGGTTAAAAACTAATGGATAATTTAAATTTTTAGAGGATTTTTTAAGTTTAATGTCAGTAGAATAACACTGAGGACCAAACTAAGGTTAGCAAAACTTAGGTTGATTCTGAGAGTGAGGGGTTCGAATTTTTTTTTGTTTTTTTTAACCCACCTTCGAACTTTGCAGTCAAATGCCGATGGTCAGCATATTGTTTATATGGTTTTTTGACTATAACTCGTCGTCTAATTGATATTTTTTAAATCTGTAAAAGCCAAATTACTGCTAGAGATCTGTGCAACAATTAAAATTTTTTTTTAAAAAATTGATTTAAAAAATTTTGTGGTGCTTATGAAGCAAAATATTGGAAAAATTATTTGTTTTTCATGCTTTTTGAAAATATTTTCCACAAAACTTGAGCGATACATTTAAATCAGAAATATGAAAGTGACAGATTATATTTTTAACTCATGTTTCATTTGAAATACATTTTTTATTTCATTATTTACATGAAATCTACTAATTGGCTACAGTCAATGCCTGCTGTTTTTTAAAAAATAAAAAAATTTAAAATATTCCATATTTTTTTTTTTTGCATTATAAGAGATTTGTATTTTATCTTTTGTGTTTCACAGCATATGGTCACCTAAAAAATTTTGTGCAATCTACAACATTTCCAATTTGGTTTTTAAAACTTAAAGAAAGGTTTAAGATTATCTTTTTTTGGAATGCTTAGTTTGAAGATAAAAATCGTTGTCAATGTATTGAGAATATATGTATAACACCCGAACTTTTTTTTAATAAATTTACTGTCACAAGTTGATAAATTACAAATTTTTGATTTTTATGAGACGACAAAAAAATGCCAAATGTATGACAAATTAATTACAAACATGTTGATAATTAATGTGGTAAAATAGTGCAACAATGCCTTTTTAATTAAAAACAAAAGTATTTATGGAATAATTAGAGAGTTGTAAGAGACAGCTCAAGCATATATCGTTGGTCTCAGGTAGAAAGGCCCTAACTCGCTTTTTTTTCAAAACTGATTTTTTTTTAAGTATTTCAATCCATTTCAGAAATATGCACATCCTAACAAAAAATCTTTGAAATATTATTAAAAATAACGGTATTACAAACAATTGTACAGCATTTAATAAAAAGTTGTATATTAATAATAACAGTATCTCTTGCATTTTTACCTCCTCCTGTAAATTTTAAATTATTTGAGTTAGGGCCTTTCTACCTGAGACCAACGATATATCGATTTATTTCAAGTTTCTCTAGCGTATTCTATAAAGAAAAACTTTAAATAAATATGCATTATTTTGAAATAGTTCAAAAGAGCAAAACTATAGCCTTAAATTAACAGGAGCTAGAATTTATGAAACGTAGAAAATGCATTCTACTATTTGTAAATTGCGTATTTCTGGTTTTCGTTATCTGACTAGGAATGTACGTATTTATTTAAACATGAGTAGTTGAAAATTATCGTATTTTTTGTAAGATATCCGTATGATGCAAGGTAACAAGAAACTGCAAAAAAAAAATTCAATAGAATCAATTTCAATTTTATTTCTTAAAACCATACTTCTTTAGAAAACTGCATTTCTTTTTTACAAATGAATTTCTTTTTACATGCATAGGGGTATCTGTTCATATGTCTTTCCTGTTATACTTACTATGTTCTTGAAACATCCTTTTCAGTATTTATCAATATATCTCTTATCATTTTGATCAGTTATGTTGCATTGTAATATAAATCATCATATTTTCATAATAAATTGCTAAAGTTCATTCTTGCTTAAGGTCTTTCAAATATTTATTTCCCAAATGAAGTCTTCAGTTTTTATTATTCACATTTGAGATTACTTCCATATATACATATATGCATATATGCATACTTGTAATACGAGTATGTATTATATTTATGATGACTATAGAAAATTTTCTATTTTTTTAAGTCTAACACTTTATTGCATATTTATGTATACGATGGTGAATCTAGACCATTACAAATTCCTTGTAATTTGTCAGGTATTTAAAATACAAAAGAATCGATGTAAATTTTCAATGATTACTTTCAACATTCTTCATATATGTATGTATACATGTTTTACAAATAGGGATAACTTGTAATGTTGGTTTGAGTGTTAAGCAATTTGTAAAATTTATCTTGCATGACTTTTATAAAAAGAAAACGATATTATTTATTGTAAATAAAATCTACTAGGAGCAGAAATATGTGAGTCAGTTTTTCTAAAATAAATAAATTTTAATGTTTATCTACATAAATACGTAAGTAGAAACCATTTTTTAAAAATTTATAATATAAGTATTTTCCGGGTCTAAAAAACCAAAAAATTAGATATACATACGCATTAGGTAATAAAGTGATTACTGTAATTAAATAATGCATGTACATACATATGTATATGATTAACTATTACACCAGCCGTTCAGAGTTCTGACCTAACTTCTGACACCACTCAATTTGCGTACTAAGACCTACAGTTTATCAGTGACTCCGAACGACAAACTTCAAGACCTTGTTAATGGTATATAGTTACTCTCAGAGCTTTTGCGAGGAGACTGCTAAGAGATATTCGCAAAAATAAATATTTTGTCATATTTATTCCTTTTAAGACGTCAGAGCTGAGGTTTATAGCTGGACTTATCATCTAGTAAGACAATACACTACCTACTAGACTAGAGCGACCATAAGGTACTTAAAGGTTCATTTGAGTTCGAATATATTTTTATATATGAAGTTCATCAAACAAGTGCTTCTATTCTAAACTCAGTTACTTAGCACAATCCAGTCTAAGTATTAGACTGCACAAAATGTTGTTTTGTTTGACCAAAATTACATTTAATTTTTATAACCAAAGGGCAAATTTAAATGATTGGTTGACATGACTTTTACGGGGGTTGTGTGTGTATAGTCGTTAGAGTGCTTTAACGAAGAAGAAAATTAAAAAAATTTGCGGTTTTCCAGGATGTCCATCTTTAAGAAATGTCTCTCTAACATTCCAGTTATTTCAACTTCGAAACGAATGATCAGGAGTACACCGCAACCTCCTGGGAAGATAACAGCTAACCTACTTGTGAAGACGCTCTCCACTCACAATCAATATCGACAGATGAGGCAAATGCTGTTGATCATTCAAGGGTGAAGGTATAACACTGGCCTTAGAGTGGTCAAATTGACAGCAATTTGTCTCCTCAACAAGCAAAAGGCTCATTATTATATAATAATATATAAAAAAAATCGATGCATGACTAGATGTTTACCCTTCAGTAATGGGGGAGAAACGGAAGAACACTTGAAGTCAAAAAAACGTTTTTAATGTTTTGGATCATATTTTGAAGAATTTGTAAATGTCTTTTCTTATATAATCAGGAAGCTAAATATATCTTTAAATAACACAAAAGGACATTTAGTAGTTTAATAGGATAATCAGGCTATACAATGCTCCCGATTATGCTGACATACCTGCAGCATTTAGTGTATTGCGGGAAATAATTGTTCATGTCACGAGTATTAGAGATATACGACCATAACAATGTATCGAAAAATTGGAATAAAAATAATTGTTGGCCAAACATTTACGAACAATTTTAAATGCTTTGACTTTTATTGAGCTTTCGAATCAAAGAATTTCTAAATTCAACTTAATTTCTTGAGTTTTGTTTTATTTATAGCGTTGAATGTCAGCTGTTGTTAAACTCTTTTCTATTTTATTATTTACTACTTACAGCCTATTTGACGATGTCGAGTGAGTGCTCTCTTTCGCTTGCTTGGCGAAAAAAAATTGATTTTAGTTTCTCTACATCAGAATTGTGTGCGGACAAAATGAAGAAGAAAAAGAAAAGAGAAAAACGTAATGATTTTCATACAAAAACGAATTTCACAATGTGGAAATCACGCGAAGGCAAATGTCAAAATCAGTCACTTGCCTTTTTACTTTCGTTTGATGGAAAACACTAAATAGTTGTATAAACATACAATCACACACTGTACAATAGATACGAACAAACAGATCTTATACAACAAAATTATGCCGATTCCAGTATAAAACATTCACATGAGTACACACTTTTTTATGATACAAAAGCACATGCACACACGCAAACTCTTTTGATTTGGCTTGTGTCGGCAATTTTTATATAATTAAGCTGCCCATACAGGTTAAAATTACAACACGAATCTGACTTAATCACAATGCAATTTGCTTAGAAAATCGATTAAAATGTGTCAAACGTTAGATGTTATATAAGAAAAATAGTAGTTTATTTTCCGTTTCTAAAAAAAAAATCCAATCAAAATTTTTATCTAGCATCAGATAATTTTTACTATACGTAAAAAAGAAAAATGGTGTGTCTTAAGAGCAGGCGTAGGACATAGAGAAACCCAAATTATCTTTCTTTCGTGTGTCTTTCTTTCGCTCAGTGACTGTTTGTTTCGACATTGTGAAATAGGCTGTTAGTTTAAGCCTTAAACATAGTCATAGAACTACATCTTAATATGCAATGTTTTCTAAGGGGTTTGTATTAAATTCCACAAAATTATAAATTGCATAAATCTAAATTATTATTTATTATTATAAAGTTTAAAAATGATTTAGATTATTTTTAAATATTTCAATTTAGTTTAATCATTGAATGGAATACTAAAAGAACAATTGTTAGTAAATCTTTGACAAAAGCTGAGTAAAATTAATTAAAAACAAACCAAAATTGTAAAAGTAAACACATACACACGGAAATTTGTAATGCACTTCAAAAACGAAAAAAAAATATTTTTTTTTTTGTATTCCCACATAAGCTCTGTTGATAAGAGATAATCAAGCATATTCAAATAGAAATATAAATTTTAATTCGTTCGAAACTTTTCATTTCTTTTAGTTTAAAATGCATTCCCACAAACCACAAGGATTTACAACCCCGGACAAAAACATTTAAAGGACAAAAAAATTTTTTTTTTTTTTTAATTCCATTTAATCTGATAATCTTGTATTCTAACTACTGTTGAAATTTAAAAAGATAGCAAACACTTATGAATTACAAATGCAGGAATATATAGATAACACATATATGTGTGTAAGTTTTATTATCAAGAGTCTCTTTTCTTATCTAAAATTTTAGAAATTCCATTATTCAATTCAATGCAAAACTAAATTTTGCACATTTATCTACATAAACTTAAGTATGCACACATATGTATAATTAACATAGCCATTATGCGAACACTAGAAAGAAATTTTGGAATAGAATATAATTTTAATAACAATCTTACTTCCTTTTCTATAATGGCAAATAGGAAACTGAAAATTTTCATTGTAATGATTTCAGCATATAAAGAAGGATATTTGCAGTCATATGCCTCCATGCTCATATAATTTCAGCATATGTACATACTTACATTCTACTGTTACTGTTCCTATTTAGAAAACAAATAAGATTACTGTAGGATACTGTGGTAGATTGAAGGAAAAAAAATCCTTGTTTTAGCATAGAAATCTTCTTAAAATGCAAAAATTCGTGTTATTCATTCAAGTATAGGCAGTCATACACATACTTATGTAGATTTGTTGCAAAATAATAGAATGTTTTAAAGATAAGAAGACGAGCAAATTTAAAAGAAAATGTAATTGACAACAAAACCACGAGATAAAATTTTCTTTCGATTCTGTCTCTACTTCCCTCAATATATGTTTAAGGTTTCCTTAAAGAAATGTGCAAAGAGTATCTGTAATTGTTGGCAGCACAAGTAATGGAAATTTAATTTTATATGTCATTTTTGTATGTACGTTTTTACTCTTTCTTACTTTTAAAAATATTTCATAATAACATATTGTCTTTTAAAACATCAAGCTGTGTACCACAATATTAAGTAAAAACATTTTACTATTTATACATATGCTTTTAAGAGTACTGATCAACATCATCTTGATGAAAAACAGCATTTTCAAAGGTAATAGGGAACTAATAGAAGTTAAATTTCTGATACTATCCTTTATTTGGTAGAATTTTCATTCCAATAAAGAGACAATAAAAAAATTGTGATACAGTGGATAGAGCGCTCGCACAAAAACTCGAACGGCCCAGGTTCAAATCCCAGCAAAAGAGAAGTCTGTAAAATAAAATTTGAGGTTTTGTAAAAATTATAAGATAAAAATAAGATTTCCTTTCCCCCCTCCAAGAGTGCATATTCAAGAAACCCCTCCCAGACATTTTTTAGTTTATTTCACCCTTGAAACAAATAATAAGGAGTACTGCGCCACCTTCTCGGAAGATAACATCTAATCTACTTAATGAAGATGTTCTCCACTCACAATCAATATCTACCGACAGACGGGGTAATTGCTGTTGATTATTTAAGGGTGGAGGTTAGTGTGTTGGATTACTAAGACTGTAGCACTAGATTCAAATCTCAGCTCTGACATCTTGAAAAAAAAAAAGAAATATGAAAAAATTTTTTCTTTCGGCGACTTCCTCTCAGCAGTCTTCTGGCAAAAGCTCTTTGACTAATTGATTGCCATGAAAATGCTTCTCAAATCTGTCGTTCGGAATCGACTTTAAACTCTAAGTCCCGGTACTCATGGATAAAAATTAACACACGCAACATGAGTGCTGAGAAAAGCTAGGCCGTAACTCTGAAACAAGATGGTAATGGCCAGTTATGCATGAATGTATGAAGGTATAACACTGGCTTTTGAGTGCTTAAATTGACAGCATAATACAAAAATAAATGAAATCTATCTATTGAAGATACAAATTCTAATACAATGCACTGCATAAGTAGGGGTTACCCTGAGTATTAGTTTTAATAAAAAAAGGAAAAAAAAAACAACTCTTGAAATTTTAATATTTGTATGAATAAAAATGTTCTATTACAAACAGTTTCCATCCGGCATGTTCTGAACATCACTTTCTTTAAGAGTAAATTCAAATCACGAAAAAGACATTGTAGCAAACAACGTCAAACAGTAACAACATATCGGCAGATATGATACATTTGCTATGTTTGCAAAACTTCAAAAGAAGTGTGTAACGAATAGTAATTACCGCTTATATTACATATTACATTTATATAATATAACAATAAAATAACACCCTTTTTTATATTATAAGAAAGCAAGAGCCATAAAATTTTATTGAAATTTGAATTTTATTATTATTTTCACTTTTTAGGTTTCCTCCTCAAATGCAACTAAAAATTCTCTAAATGGTTATGGTTTGGGTTATACTAATATGACCAACAAGGATTTAGTGCAATACGATGTACCCAAAAACACCCATAAACGTAGTCAATGTGATGTCAATTTTGAGGTACATATTTTACATACATACGTACATAATTATATATTTATAATATTACTGCTGTATTTATTAAAAATCAACCACATAAGATCTTGAGAAAACTATAATATTTTTACGAATACAGCGGAATAATTAAGAAAATGATTATACCAAAATATTAAACATAATATTTGCATATGAACATACTTATACAGAAAAATGTAAGTCAAAAACGTAAAAATTCTTATTATTGTTTGATATTACTTTATATTTTATTTTTTATTTAATTAAACACGTAAGTGACAATTTTTGCAGGTCAATTTTCTTGTTTTGTGTAATACAATTAAAAGTCTAAATAACTACTCGGATTAAAATATTATATACCATATAAAGTTCCCAGTGGTAAAATAAACGAAGTACCTACGCAATCATCGATGACGCATGCATTACATTCTAAGCGGACTCTTAAAGTACTTAAAGTGTAAGCTGTGCGTAATCTAAAGAACCATACGCTCAATCTTAAACATGGATTACGATGTAAGCGGCTAAGTCAGTTACTGTTTCAATACAGAGTATTTGTTTTTATTTTTACTTTAAATGCAAGAATTCAATATGCCGAGATTACAACTCCACTTACTATGTAAGCGAAGGGCTCAGTTGTTTGCTTTTCTATTTAGGGTTTTACTTTCGCTACTTTCATATACATATATAAAAACATATATTTGTATAGAGCATTTGTTTTTATTTTTACCATATATGTAAAAATTTAAAATACCCAAATTAAAACTTCACTTACGAAGTAAGTGGCCGAGTCAGTTACTGTTTCAGAATAAAATTTGTTTATTTTATTTTTTTACGTAATAAAATGCCGTTATTTTCAATGTACATATGATATACAAGTGAAACAAAAAATATTTTTGCAATTTAAATTAGTTCAAAGTTCATTACGCAGTGGAAAAGTGGTTTTGTGACTTTATATTTTTAATAATAATTACTAATTAATTAAAAAATTACAAAAATTAAAAGTGATTTGGAGAAATTGAAAGGTACGTTAATTTATTTATTTTAACTTTACTCAGTGTCTGTTAAAAACCTAGATTAGTGTAATTATTTCATTTATAAAAATAAAGAATTAGCAAATTATTATTTTTATTTCAGTTGAAAAAATCCAAGCAGTTACAATTACTAAGCAACTAGTTAAACGGAATGTTCATGTGGGACCTGAAAACGATTTTCCAATTGTTAACTTACAAGATATGGAGAAGATGAATAACTTTATTTACGCAGATCCAGAGACCTATGTAAGTTACGATAAAAAAATATAAATAAAATTTTTTACATACATATTTTTGCCTTAAATATTCTTTACCAAGCTACTTCGGCCCCAATTGTCTCATATAAATAAAAACAAAAACAAGCCATATATAAATTGGCGATTAAAGAATAAATAAATAAATACTTATATAAATGTAAACACAGTAACAGCTGTAAAATCAGATGTGAAGAATATCTTGTGGTGTTTTGTAAATTTGTTTTTTGTATTGTGCGTTTTTATACACGAGTTTAAAAGTTTTAAGCAAATTATATGATAGTTATGAAAATGTGAAAAGAACGTATTTATTAATTTTAATTAAATATGTATTTATTATGGTTTTTAATAGACGATTCCGTTAATAAAGTGAACAAAAAAGTCACGAAACGTCGGGAAAACACATATAAAACTTGTTTTTATTTATATGAAACAATTTGGGCCTAAGTAGCTTGGCAAAGAAGATTTACGATATAAACTCATTTGCCCGAAAGTAATAATAAATATATATTATTGTAGTTTTAGATTGCAAAAATTAAAACCATTTTAAAGCCAGGAGGTTTAGAAAGAAACTTTGATAGAATACTTCACAGTAATGTTTTTCTATCCATTAATTATGATGGCGTAAATGGTAAAAGAGGGTTTAAAAAATTTAAGACCCTGCATGATGCAATTTTTGGTAAGTTTACTTTAAAATTGCTATATATTTATATACATATGTAAGTGTTTGTGTATACCAATTTTTATTTTGTAGAAGCCGTAAAGAGAGAGGGCCATACCATTGACGTGTATAAAAAACAATTACAACACTGTTTTTAAACATATAAAAACAGATTTAATGCAAAAAAGTGTAGGGAAGGAAAAAATAGTAATAAATAATTATTTTATATTTTTGTTTTTATATTTTCCATATATTTATTATTATTTTTTTCTTGTATTAATCAATTTTTAAAATAATTTGTAAATTTAAATTTTAATTGAATTTTATTGAAATAATAAAAAAATATTGCAATTTTTTAGGCTGAATTCAAATTAACATGTATTATGTTTTCAATTACAAAATCAGTAGGAAAAGTGGCGACAACGCTTAACCTTAACTTACAGTTGCAAAGTAGATTGTAATACATATACATTACGTTCCAATTTGGATATCATAAAACCTGCTTATAACTTTGTTTACAATGTAATTGCACTAGTAGTAGCACCTGCTGACAACGTCACTTACTTTTTAAGCGAGAGCTCATAGATTAAGCAGCCTATGACACTTATATGTGTAATATGTGATTTTAATTCTGAAATCATTGTATTTATAATGTGAAAATTTTTCTGAGACTGAAATTATTTAAAGTTAACAGTAGTTTAGTTGATTTAATCTTTTAAATTTTAACGGAATTGTTATAGTAAAAGTGCTGCCCAAATTGTGTAAGTAACTGCTAGAATAGAGTTTGTTTTGACATTTCATTTTATTCTGAACTTCATTAAGCTTAGAGTACACGTGTAGCTTATTCTGACAGAACTTACTTAATTGTCTAGAAAGGAAATTTAAATCCTTTCCGTTCTAAGCTGCAGTGGCATCAACACCTATCAGAAACCGAAGGTGAAATTTATTAAAATTTTATGTGAGTTAATCACATTAGGTTGAGTTTAACCGTAACCTAAAATTTTGGCAGAAGACCATTAAATTAGAATATTTGTACATTTTGAGGCAAGCAAACTGTAAGTAAATATTTGGATGAAAATTAATTTTATTATAGGTTAACTCTATGTTCTTATGATTTTATAGGCAGATTAAAATTATTAAAACGGAAAGATAGGAAAACATTTCTGGATTTAATTACATTTGGCAGGTAATTTGGAAAAGGAAACATGAGAAGATTTATAAATGGTTAATTGTAGTTAATTTTAATAAAACTTTTAGAGATGGCAACTTATTATTCGATTCTTCCACAATTTTTAAACCCTTCTGTGAAACTAAATTATACCCGGCTGATAATCCTTCACAAATCAGTGCTCATCACCGATGGAAGTTTAGAAAGGAGAGTAGAAAGAAAAAGCCTTTCCAAACCAATTGACAGCTAGCAGAAAAAAAAAACCAAATCCTGATTACTGAAGCACATAAATAGTCTAACAAAACAAGTCAAACGGTGAACATCGGAAGAAAACAAATTTAAAAAAAAAAAGCAGTGATAAAGTTAAAAAAGAAGAAGAATTTTTGAAAATGAAAAAGTTAGATTAGTTCAAAAATAATAGAACTAAACAGATAGTGAGAAGAATTAGTGTGTGAAAAGGAAAATTAATTTTTAAGGAAAAAAGAAAATTTATTAAAATATATTCGCATTAAATAAGTAATAAATACGGGAAAGAAGAAGAAAGAAAAAATGAAATTTATCATTACGTACATATGTATATATGGTACAGTAATGAGCAAAAAATATATAAGTATGTAGAAAAAAAAAATTATACCTATATACATATATACACAGTCTTTCGAAAAAAAAAAAATTAATTTGCTCAGAAAAAAAAAAAAAAACAAGAAATTTTACATCGGCTAACGGATAATTTTTAGAGGATACGGTATATTTGCTTAAAAAAAAAAAATTTTTTTTGTATAGTTAAAATTAACAAAAGTAATGCAAAAAAAAAAGAGGTTAAATATTGAATACTGTATAAAGAAAAGAAATTAATTTCTATGCAAACACATATAAAAGAAAAAAAATTTTAGATATAAAAGTAAAATTGAACTACTGTGCTTAACAGAAGTTTTGATGTAAAATTAATGTAAGCTCAGTAAAAGCGAAAAGGAGAAAAAACAGTGAGAAAGTATTTAAACGCTGGAAATTCAAAACAACAAAACAAGAAAAAAAAAAAAAGAGAATTGTCACCGAACATCAGACAAAAACAACATTAAGTTATATACTGTAAGCAGCTTGGAAGGCCTTTCGAGATCTGTGAGTAAGTAAAATTATTCCCATTTTTTTAATTGTTTATTTCTCTTGTGTTCGTTATGAGAATAAGGTACAAAAAAAAGTTGTAGATGAAGAAGTAAATATCGTTGTTATTCTCATATCGATTGCAAATTATTGAGCTTTGTAAATTTACATTAAATTGACTAGTTTTTTTTGAATTTAAAGTGAAAATATGTACATATATAATTCAAATTAAAAAAAAAAAAAAAAAAAGAAAAGAACAAAAACAAAATTTTTCCCTCTATATAAAATTTTTTTTCTAAATTTAATATTTACTCTCTTTCTAATAATTATCGATTGCTCTTAAAAAAATTTTTTTTCACGTATATCAGTAATCCATATATTAAACAGTTACTTTTAAAGTAAATAATTCTTTTGATATTTATATGAACACCCTATAGAATTTTAGTAATTTTTCGCGTTTATTTTTTTAACCTGTGCACATATGTATATAGAGTTGTTTATTTTTTTTCATACAAATTTTCACGATTTAAGTTAAATTTTTTTGTAATATTATATTACTGTAATTTTAATTATGCGATTAATATTAAAGGTATAGTTAAGAGAATTTTATATGAAAGAAAAAAGAAATTTTGTTAATAAATTATGAGTTATAATCATAATGTGTGATTAAACTAATTGTTGACTTTTCTAAAAGGCTGAGAACATATGTAATTGTTTTAGGGTTCTTCATCAAATATATGGATACGGAGAACATTGGTTAGGGTGGGTTATGATCCCGAGGAAATTACACCATTTTCCTCTTCTTTTTATTTTTCCCATATAAAATACCTCCAATTAGACTTCTTAACAGTTTTTATATGTAATATAATTTTTTATTCAATATATTGGGGAACAATAGTTTAATTAGTCCATATTCCATTTTGCGAGCAAATTTTACATTCTAAGGGACTCTGAAATAAATTATGTAATTGTAGAGTATGTTAGTCTAAGGTCAAGAACCACCCCAATATGGCTGAAGCTAGTGGAATGGATGGGTCCCGCCGACCTAAGAATTTCATACTAATAAGGTGTAAATTGAAAAGGAAACTTTATAGTACATGTCAAATGTTCATTTTACACCCAGTGCATACGTGCAGTATATAACACCACCGTATATTTAATAAAGATATACACAGTTTACATATTACATATGTTAGATCTAAACAGAGAAATAAGCGAAGGTGTCACTACTGATTGCTACTTTGTGTTGCTTACATCAGCGATTACGTAATGTACATTTTTACCGCTGGGTTTGTATGAAGTACAGAGAGAGAGAGAGAAAGAGAGAGTTAAGAGGAAGAAGGGAGCGCATTGCCAATACTAAAATAAATTTTATAAAACCTTCATATAGCATTAACGACCAGTGATGCCAACTTTTTTGAAACAAAAAGCACATCGAAATTAATAAAAAGCGCTAAAAAGCGTAATTTCAAACTACAAAAGGCGTAAAAAGTAACTAAGTTTATTTTATTTAATCATGATGGTTTTATAAGATGTGTATACATTCCTTATTATGTCAAAATCTTCCAAAGAAGGACAAATTTGTTTTAATTTGCTGGTAAATATTGTAAATAAAAAAAATTATGTACATACAAATTCTGATTACAAAATTAGATAATTCCAAAAAGGGATTTTCTTTAATTGAATCCTTAAGATTGTTGACTTCTATCCAAAATAAGGTCGGTCCTGTGCTAACTTTTCTCCTCACAATGCTTAATATTACGAGATTTAAGCCATTTCCTATTTTAGAAATATTCCGGGTATCGACATCTTGTTACTACCATATATAGTGCCAACACTTAAAAGAGCAAGTTTTTGCAAAATGTCCTAATTTCTTGGCAGTCTTCCTGTATAAAGCGACACAAATCGTTATAAAGTTTAACGTGCTTTTTTATTATCTTTAGTGGGCCGCAGCCATTTTTTAAAGAGTGGATCACGTTGAGTGCTTGTGTCCTTCTACATAGCAAAGAGTGTCTTAAAATAAAATATCAATATTCCTTTGAAAAAATCACTTTCATTTTGGAAAACATAATTTCTTTCTGACTTGTTTCTTTCAATGACTTTTTCGTTATAACAGGATATCCCCTTTTCAGACAATCAATCAAAACCGGCTTGTCCAGGTGAATGCAAAAATTACTATTTGTTATCAGTCTACAATGAGCAATTTAGAAATATATATAAATTATAAATTTTACCAATACAAAAAAAGACAAATTGAACAGAGATAAAGTAATAAAGTTACAAAAAGTCGTTATTAGAAAACATAAAATTATTAAAATTTCTAAAAAGCACTAAAGGCACCATTGGAAAATTAAAAAGCACCAAGAGCTACAAATTTGGCGTTTTGGAACATCAAAAAGCACCAAAAATAGTGCCAAAAACACTAAATTGGCATCGCTGTTAACGACATTCTCTGAACATTCGAAATATTTTAGAAATTACTGTTTGTAAGGCCGTAACCTGTAAACAGTTTTATTGGCAGTAAAAATTTTTAATTGAACTTTTTTTTTATATTTTTTTTGGAGTAGTTACAATGAAAGTTATTAGAAATTTATTCACACCAAAGCTTTTGATATGGATATTAATACGTATGTATATCATTTTTACATATTTATCGTATGCAGAAAAAACAAGTAATCAAGTGTAATCAAGCAAAAGATTTTTGTAACAAGTAAGACAATTTCAATTCTTTGTTGCATTAAAATTTACATTCAACAACTAATATCTCCAAACGATTACAACTTGAAACTACGGAGTTTAAAGGCAAATGGCGTGAAAAATTTGATAAGCTATGAAACTGAAAAATTTTTGGACTCTATCCAGAGACACAATAGATAATTTTCTTTTTTGTAGATCCCATATAGGATTTACCCCTTTGATGCAGTAAGTAGGATACGCACCCAACAGCACAGAGGTACTGTGTTCACGGCCGTTATGTTACTTTTTTTTAATTGAAATATTCACTAATTAAAACAAAGAATTATTGTTTATAAATATGAAATATGAAAGCTTTAGAGAAAACGTGAAATTATGTTTTTCGCTCAATTTTGTCATCTGAAATTTTGTAAAACAAAGGACCTGTCATTAACAAAATTACCAACAAATCGTATTTCTCTGTTACTAAAATATTACTAACACTGTATTATTTTTAACTTTTGTTCCCTCGGTTTATATATTTATGCCCGTATTCATAAAAACTATTTTAGGTTTATTGAGGACTTATTTTACAAATTTCTATGCAATACTTGTCAAATAAACCATCAATAAACCTAAAATAGTTTTTATGAATACGGGCATTATTGTTTTTCATATATTTAATAATCCATTACTCATACGCAATGTAGTACATAAGTTGTTTTATTGGCTCAAAAGTATGCTACATTTTTATGAAATAGAGTTAAATATTGCTCATACGTTCAGCTCCATCAAGAATGATAAAATAAAGATTACGCCATGACGCAGCTTTAAAAAAACATTTCTGCGCATGTTGGAACTCTGACGTCACTCAAGCTGTGTTCTCATTGGCTAATAAAATAATATTTTCTCACTTGTTTCTTTGCTGTTACTTTCTTTGCATTTGCCCATTGCCCATTGCACATTTCATATCTGCTCTTTTTCTTCTCTTTTCACTTTATTCTGCTTTTTATTTTTCTTAGTTTTGCAGCTTTTAAACAACAAAATTTTAACACTTATATATAATTTTAATTATTTTAATATTATTTATATTTATTTATTATTAAATTTGGTACGAAACTCGTTGTTTATTAGGCACCGATGTAATCTTTTTTTTTTTTTTTTTTTTTTTGAACTCTCTAAGTAAATTAATTACAGGGATGCCAACTTTTACAAAATATATACATTTTTGCAATAATTATAAATTTCACATATGATACAGACTTGGTAACCTCTGCGAGAGAACTACTACGTCATCAAACGGTAAATCATGCGCAAGGCGTAATTTATTTTATCATTCTTGCAGCTCCACTTTAACCAAAAATCAATAATGTGTAGAATAATTTTCATAAACAAAAACAAAAACAAAAACATAAAATACAAAAGGTAAAGAAAAAAAAGATTACAAAAATTTTATTATATTTATTTTTTATTTTGATTATTTTTCAATTCGATTAGTAACGGGTTGATGAAAGTAAAACGAAGACCATTTTATTCCAAAGTAAGGTATTATTTTTAACAAAAATAAAAATTTGGTTTTTAACACGATCTCGAACGTAAATGAAAAAGCTTTCATTTTCATACTGATGGAAAATGTGGTGAATGCTCTAGAATTAAAATTTTAGGGCCAGTTGTTATGCATTTAATTTTATACAATCTTAAGTTTTTATAATTAATATGCATACATACATTTTAGAATAATGGCCAATTGATTCATTATGCACTTTCATATTATTTCATCTATTCTCCGTATATTTATAAATTTATAATTGTCTGTATATATTTGCAGATCTCTGAAATTGTTAGCGTACGCGAACGTGTAAATTTGAAATGTTATTTATTCAGTATTTTTAGTTTTATGTATCAGACTTAGGATCTGATATTTGTCGACATCTTGCATATAACACGTATAAAATATTCCTCTACTTTAAAATTTATTTATAATAAAATTATTTCTATAATTTTAAATGGTTACATTTAATACATTCGAAAAACCTCAATGACATAAAAATAGATATTCCAACCGATTATCTCCGGTATTATAGATTCTTATTTTAAATTACTTAAATATTCATTTCCCCACTCTACAAAAAAAAACTCTAAATTTGATTTGCGCTGTGCTTTCTATCACCATATGTGACAAAAATCATAAGTTTTTATGTTGCAAATTAAAGCGTCAAATAGAGCTAGAATTTATTGTACAAATAACCACATATTCACTTAACACTCTACCACATACACAAATGATGAAAAAAACAGAATTTAAATAAAACTACAGAAAATGACTACGGAAACTTAACTACTCGTATATTTGTGCGAGTTTCACAATTTTATTTAATTATAACACCACATAATCAGTCAACTGTCACCGTCATGCAAACAGTTGTACATATATGATACATTATATGACAATGCAAGAAAGTGTACATACAGTTGGAAGTTATTGGTTAGACTTATTTATTCAAATTTATAAAGAATTTACGAATTATATAAAATAATTATTGATTTATTTAAAATTCTCCTGTATAAGATATTGTCTGAACTTTTATTATTTTTTTATATTTTCATTGTTCATTGACTTACAAAGTAACATATTTGGGTAAACGTGAAACGTATTTACTTACTTCATTTTTTAAAAAATTTTAGTTAGAAATTTGAGCCAAAACTTTAACAGCGTACGCTTTTGTTATATATGAAATGAGCTTTATTAAATTACTAAATATGTATAGTTTTGACAAATGACGTTTTGGTATTATTTAATCTGTGAAGAATTTTTCGACTTATTAGGCAAAAAGCTAAGTCTATTACTTACATACTCTGACCCTCCACGGATTTTAAATGTAAGCATTTAAGAGAGTTATGCAGGAATCGCAACAAATAATAGTCGAAGGGTACAAGCTTCCTGCTTTAGGGTGTGCATACATCAAAACTTTCTTATTGATCTCACTTAGTGACATGATGGAATACAACACCTTTCCAGTTGATAAATTTTGGCTATTTTAAATACAATTCTTGGTTCAATTTTGTTTACTAATAACAGAGTAGATCCAATTCAATCATTTGCTCAGGTTGCAGAAGCTCATATTAGACAATTCCTTTTCGATACTGCCAGACACCCACAATTTCGAGGTGTAAATCCTCAATGGGGGGGTCGTGGCATACTGGTAGAGCGCTTGCACAGAAACTCACACGACCAAGGTTCAATTCCAGCGAAGGACAAAATTATAAAAATAAATATTTGCGGTTTTCTAAAATTACAATTTAAATTAAAAATTAAATTTAAATAAAATAAGAGGTCCCCCCCCCTCCAGCAAGACCATCTGCAAGAAACCGCCCCCTGACATTTCTAATCTATTCCACCTGAAACCAATGATCAGGAGTACAGCGCCACCTTCTGGGAAGATAACAGCTAATCTACTGAAGACGCTCACCATCCACCGACAGATGAGGCCATTGCTGTTTGATCATTTGAGGGTGAGGTGGCTCTTGAGTGGACAAATTACCAGCAACTTGTTTCATCAACAAATAAAAAGGCGCAAAAAATACAAAATCTATGAAAAAAAAAAAAAAAAAAAAAAAAAAAAAAAAAACTTCTATCAACCATCTTCACATTCCAATACAATGCACACTGCATGAGTAGGGGTTTACCCCTGAGTATTGGTCTTAAAAAAAAATAAAAAAAAAAAACATAGTTTGCGTAACTTTATATTGCTTCGTTCCTGATGTTTTTCCAATATTATGGTAGCACTTGCTTAAATTTTTATTACATTTAAGCACTTGCTTTATGAAAATGTAGATAATAATAATAATGCGATATTAATAATGTCTTTTAAAATTTAAAATATTATTTCAATTCCATTGCAATTTAGACAAAAAAGTTGTTATAAAAAATGTCAAAAATTTAAAAAAAAATATTAATTTTTATTTCGTCAAAAGCGCTTTTATTAGATCAAATAAATTTAAAAAAATATATTCGTATTACTTTATTTTACTTTTTTATCAATTTTTGTTACTGGTTAACATTATTGGAAATTTTTTTTAATATATCAGATAGCACTTAAGGGCCGACCCCTACTTATGCAGAATTTTGTTCAGGTTTAGGAAAATATGTTATGGGAAGGGGGAAACAGGGAGTAGTGTTAGTCGACATTTAATTTTACAGACTTCGCAAGATTGTTCCATAAACGAGCGGTGCGGCCAAAGAACGAATTCTCTCTATAATGCATTGATTAACTGGGCAATCTACAACAAAAGGATGTGCTCTAAGAGAGGTACAAGTAATAATTAAAAAATATGTGATTATCCGGAATCAAGTCACTTATTTAATCAGAACACCTCCCGTGGTAGTACTGATAAAACAATGAGACTCACGCCACATTACGCAGATCTTCCAACGAATTGACAGAATTGGATAACCTACCGTCGTTGATAAGCACCTTCGCCCTCTCCTATACGCTTTCGAGAAGCTCTAAAATAGACTTGGAAGCATCGGCTTATTCATGAGAGTTGTAAATATCATTGAGTCTTGCGCACGCTAAATTCGACCCTGTTTTCGTGACCCCACTTAGAGATTATTTGTAGGTCATTTGTAAGTGTGTCATTTATATTCTGCTTTTTCACCTCAATCTCCAAAAGGCTCGGCCTGCTATCAAATGAATATGAATGGCAAATGTTGCTATCATCTGCGAATTAATAGACAGAATTGGAAGTTGAAATGAGAACAATGTTTAGAAAGGTTAGGAATAGTGTAGGAGACAGATCGTTTTCGAAAAAATTTTTGTGTTATTTTTGTTTTAATTTTTAAAAGTTTGAAATCAGTACATAATTATGAAGAGTTTTTAACAAATACTCACAACAGTATTAATGAAATGAGTACATTAGGTTTCTAACCTCTAAATTGTATACTCTTAGTTTAAGCTAAAAACAACAACAATTTCTACTATTTAGTTTATGGAAACTGTTTAAATTCAGCTTTATTATCTTTATTAAAATTGTTAAGCTATAGTTTTAATTAAAGTAAAATATTAAATAAATATTATTTCTTAATTTAATTTTTCCACAGAGTTCTGTACTGGGTTCCGGTGGTATAATGTATATAAATGGTAGAATAGTTTCTGGGCCATTGGAATCTTTATTGGACGTGTTAGTGCCGAAAAATATTGTAGATTTGGATAAGGTAAGAATTAAATATTAAAGGTGTTAAAAAGATGTTAATATCTTAACGAAACTTTACAAAGGGTTGGTAAAATAATAAATTAAAAATAAATCTAAATTCAATTCAATTACAAATTGTCTTGTACTTAAGCTACATTCACATTAGAAAAATATTTGACGAAAACAGCGTAACCACCTTCTCATGAAAATAATTTTTTAAGTTGCCATTGCTTTAAGTTTAATAATTTAAATATCGAAATAAAGTTTCTTGTTAAAATTTATTTTTAAATAATTCTTAAAAAAAGCATAAATTTGTTCATCAAATATATTCTAAAAATAGTGGTTACGTTTTTTCGCCAATATTTGTCTAGTGTGACCATAGCTTAACAAATGAATTTTAATGAATTTTCTTTGGGTTGCCAGAGTAATTTTATTTATAGTGATTTGGGTAAAATAAATAAGGTTTTCCAGAAAGTTTACTTAGTTCTTTAGATTCAAACCCGTTGATATTTTTTAGCGCGTATTATTCAAGAAAACGTTGAAGAAAATTTTTGTTACTTCTGGATTCTTCCAAAATAGTCATTAGGGTCTGATTCTGATTAATGATTTAGGAATTTTACTTGATTTTAGGTTCAATTTTAATAAGACTAAATGGTCTTTAGATTTCGCTAAACGTTGCTCCAGGAGATTTCAAGATCCGTATGTTTTGCATATGCATATTATTATTGTAGTCGCCGTGGTCTAGTGGTTAGTGTGTTGGCTTACTAAGACATGGGCCCTGGGTTCGACTCCAGTCTCCGACATCTTCAAAATAAAGAAATATGAAAAAAAAATATTTCTTTCGGCGACTACCTCTCAGCAGTCTTCTGGCAAAAGCTCTGAGAGTAACTAATTGCCATGAACAAGCTTCTCAAGTCTGTCGTTCGGAGTCGACATTAAACTGTAGGTCCCGGTACTCATGGATAAAAATTGACACACACAACATGAGTGCTGCGAGAAGCTAGGCCGTAATCCTGACACAGGGTTGTAAAGGCCAGTTATGTATGTATGTATGTATATTAACATATGTTACACTGACATGATTGAAAAAGTTCAAATGCATTTTCTTCTAAATGATTTACATATTTTAGGATGGAGAAGCGATGATGTGTTGTCTTGTAAATGTATTTGTGTTGTACTGGTGATGCGGGATTCAGCCTAGTCGAAACTTTACTCCACCCATACATACACAATACAACATCAACACATATGTATTCATTTATTCACTAATCTTTCCTCGTAGCGTTAACATCGTAGAATAACATGTATTTTTTCATTTCATGCATGAAATCAAATAAAACCAAATCACTAACACATACAAAGCTATGTATACCTACACATTTAATGCTGAAAAATGTTTGGTTGAAATCTTCATCTAATGTGTATTGGTCCATTGGGTCAACCTTATCTAAAAAAAACTATTTTTAAAGTTTAGCTCTTCCTTTGCCTTTTGAAAACCTCTTCAAATAAAATCGTTTCAGAACTAATGTTAAATTTATTTTTATGTGTGAAGTGTTTAAATATGTTTTTTCAAGATAATTTCAGACTCTGAGGTATATTAAAAATTTTCAAAGTTGAAAAGTGATTTAACACCTGATTGGTTTGAAAGTTCATAAATTGTTTGCTCTTTTGTAACAAAGACCTTTTTTATTTTGTTCGATTTTTCTCAAAGTAAACGATTCATTTAAATTGTTAATATTTTCGTTTTTTAATTATACATATATTTAAATTATACATACCATTAATAGTTAGAGAAAAATATGAGCAAAACGAAAAAAAAACTTCTGCATAACAATGAATTTCCTTTAATTTTCATAGAATTTTAATTACGAATATGTTGTTTGCCTTAGGACATGAATATGTTAAAAGTTTTTTTCTACAGCAAATTGTGCTCAAATAGATTTATATAATTTTAATATACCAGTGTTGCAAAGAGCAATTTTTTAACATACAAAATAGTTTTGGAGAAGACGAAGGGTAGAGTACAACATTACTCAAAAACGTAGTGCTTTTTTTATTAATTGAAATTTTATAATTTATTTCAGTTAAATATTTTTGAGTACAAATATGCTTTTGTTTAATCATGTTTGTAAATTTCAATAAGAATTTAACATTTTAAATTACTTTCGTATATAGCTGTTCTATTAATTTAAAGGGAAAACAAAAAATACTTGCAAACCATGTCAAAATAAACTAAACCGTAGGCATTTGATAACAGGAAAATAAAAATAAAAAAATTTATACTTAAAATGCATTTGCGTAACCCTCACGTAACACGGGTAATAAAATAATGGTGAATAGAACAGCAATTAAAGTTTGCAAATATTTTTGTTACACAAAAAAAAAATTATCTAAAATATTAAATCATAACTAATTACTTTCTGTGTTGAAGAGTTAAATATGTACAATAGAAGACTCAATATTAAATATTAAAAATATTAATTATTGTTTTTTTTAGTTAGTAGTAAATAAACATGATAAATTATTAAGTAATTATAATGATTTCCAAAAATATTATACAATAACATCAGGAGACTATACAAATATGACTAATTTATGTTTATTCAGGGTAATTTACAAATTTACTGCAGATATTTTAATAACAATTAAATATTTAATATTATTGATTTAAGAATTCAATTTAACGCAATCTTATAATCATAATGAGTATGAGTATTCAATGAGATGGGTATGAATAATGAAATCCGCACAGAGTTTTATAAATACATCAATAAATATAACGAAAGTACAGGTAAACCTCCTACAACGCGGTTTCCTATAACGCGTTTTCGCTACAATGCGGTTCCCAAAATGCGGACATTTTCTTACAACGCGATTTTTACGAAAATATCGAGAAAATTTTAAACATGGCAAAGCAGTTGGAAGAATATATTTTGGGGAACGACCCTTTAAGTGACAGAGCAGAAATATTTAAACGAAATCTTCAAAACAATTTAGTTCCCTATCAAGAAATTTATAAAGATTTGCGAAATAAGGGCAAACAAACTTTAATGCACGATTTTTTCAAACCAGTAATCGTCGAAAGGATGCCCGAATCTGATATTGGATCACGCTCAGATTTTGAACTAGTACGAACAAAACGTTCGAAACAGATCATACTAAGTGATGAGGAGGAGTAGAAAGTTATCGTTCTATTTTGGCTTTAATTTATTTAATTTTTCAACTTGAATATTTTACGTAGAATTAAAATTTTATTTTATTTATTTTATTTTATTTTATTTTATTTTATTTTATTTTACTTTATTTTATTTTATTTTATTTTATTTTATTTTATTTTATTTTATTTTATTTTATTTTATTTTATTTCATTTCATTTTATTTTATTTTATTTTATTTTATTTTATTTTATTTTATTTTATTTTATTTTATTTTATTTTATTTTATTTTATTTTATTTTATTTTATTTTATTTTATTTTATTTTATTTTATTTTATTTTATTTTATTTTATTTTATTTTATTTTATTTTATTTTATTTTATTTTATTTTATTTTACTTTATTTTATTTTATTTTATTTTATTTTACTTTATTTTATTTTATTTTATTTTATTTTATTTTATTTTATTTTATTTTATTTTATTTTATTTTATTTTATTTTATTTTATTTTATTTTATTTTATTTTATTTTATTTTATTTTATTTTATTTTATTTTATTTTATTTTATTTTATTTTATTTTATTTTATTTTATTTTATTTTATTTTATTTTATTTTATTTTATTTTATTTTATTTTATTTTATTTTATTTTATTTTATTTTATTTTATTTTATTTTATTTTATTTTATTTTATTTTATTTTATTTTATTTTATTTTATTTTATTTTATTTTATTTTATTTTATTTTATTTTATTTTATTTTATTTTATTTTATTTTATTTTATTTTATTTTATTTTATTTTATTTTATTTTATTTTATTTTATTTTATTTTATTTTATTTTATTTTATTTTATTTTATTTTATTTTATTTTATTTTATTTTATTTTATTTTATTTTATTTTATTTTATTTTATTTTATTTTATTTTATTTTATTTTATTTTATTTTATTTTATTTTATTTTATTTTATTTTATTTTATTTTATTTTATTTTATTTTATTTTATTTTATTTTATTTTATTTTATTTTATTTTATTTTATTTTATTTTATTTTATTTTATTTTATTTTATTTTATTTTATTTTATTTTATTTTATTTTATTTTATTTTATTTTATTTTATTTTATTTTATTTTATTTTATTTTATTTTATTTTATTTTATTTTATTTTATTTTATTTTATTTTATTTTATTTTATTTTATTTTATTTTATTTTATTTTATTTTATTTTATTTTATTTTATTTTATTTTATTTTATTTTATTTTATTTTATTTTATTTTATTTTATTTTATTTTATTTTATTTTATTTTATTTTATTTTATTTTATTTTATTTTATTTTATTTTATTTTATTTTATTTTATTTTATTTTATTTTATTTTATTTTATTTTATTTTATTTTATTTTATTTTATTTTATTTTATTTTATTTTATTTTATTTTATTTTATTTTATTTTATTTTATTTTATTTTATTTTATTTTATTTTATTTTATTTTATTTTATTTTATTTTATTTTATTTTATTTTATTTTATTTTATTTTATTTTATTTTATTTTATTTTATTTTATTTTATTTTATTTTATTTTATTTTATTTTATTTTATTTTATTTTATTTTATTTTATTTTATTTTATTTTATTTTATTTTATTTTATTTTATTTTATTTTATTTTATTTTATTTTATTTTATTTTATTTTATTTTATTTTATTTTATTTTATTTTATTTTATTTTATTTTATTTTATTTTATTTTATTTTATTTTATTTTATTTTATTTTATTTTATTTTATTTTATTTTATTTTATTTGTTTTTTTGTTTTGTTTTTGTTTAAATAAATGGAGTCTTATTATATTACATAATATGTATGTTTTTATGACTCAACAAATAAATACACAAAATTATATTAAGTTCATATTTTTACTACACAAATTCCAATATTTTATTGAAAATTTTTTTACTTTGAAGCCAAACTCTGATTTTTGTATGGAGTTAGAGTCTCCTACAACGCGATTTCCTATAACGCGGAGTTTTTCAAGAACCTATTCACCGCATTGTAGGAGATTTAGCTGTATTGTAATCCAAGAGGAACGCAGTATCATGTCAGGCAATTTGAAACTATAATTTCTAGTTTACTTAGACGAGATAACATACATAACTGGCCTTTACAAACCTGTGTCAGGATTACGGCCTAGCTTCTCGCAGCACTCATGTTGTGTGTGTCAATTTTTATCCATGAGTACCGTGACCTACAGTTTAATGTCGACTCCGAAAGACAGACTCGAGAAGCTTGTTCATGGCAATAAATTACTCTCAGAGCTTTTGCCAGAAGACTGCTGAGTGGTAGTCGCCGAAAGAAATATTTTTTCATATTTCTATCCCAAATCACCGATGCATATTTCAGTATTCGCCTTACTAATGACGATTAAAAATGTTGAGTGTTATATAAGGGTCGTCGAACGTTTTTGACTAATGCTTTATAAAATTTAAGATAGCTTTAGCTTTATTTACAGTTAAAAGTTCATGTGGATAAAAACTTAGGTTTTTATCGAAGAGAACTCTGAGGTACAAGAAATTGTCTTAATTTTTTAACAACACACCATTAATATAAGACACTTTGGCGAAATAAAGTTTCTAACGAAAGCCATGTATTTAGTTTTATTAAGATTCAACTCTATAAGATTATCAGAGCACCACTTATAGAAATTTTTCAAATCAGCTTGAAGCTGAAAACTATCTTCCAGGTTTTAGATACTTTAAAAAAAATTGAACAGCATCATCAGAAACTAGTGGTGGCATAAAAAAATTGCTAAAATTAATAATTCGTGAATTTGTCTTGCACGTCGTCTATGGAACAAAAGTTAAAATTCACTACGGATAATATATGTATATAGTGAAGGCTTTTAAAATTATTATGAGACTCTTTAGGTGACTAGTAGTTCGCTAATCGTTGTTAACAAAACATTAGACATGTACTCTGCCTTTGAATAACAATCAACAAAAGAAACATTTTTGGGCTAAAACCCTAAAAGTTATACAATAATAAGCGATCAATAGAAAATTTATTTTAAATAATTATGTTCAAAATTCGCAGAGTTGGGTTTATTGCATTGAATTTATAATGCATTATCGCTTCCACTACCACTAAACGACTTAGTATTAATGTAGCGATATTCCAGCCACCACTAAATGCTGATGGAAATAATTAACCACTAAATAAAACGAATTTAGTGGTAGTGGAAATTTAGTGCATTAAAAAAAAACAAATTTAGTGGTAGTGGAAATTTATTGCATTAAATAAAACGATTTTAGTGGTAATGGAAATTAAGTGCACTAATTCTGAATGATTACCGGCTGGCAATATTGACACTCCGCGCCATTAAAATCTTACCTATGGTGAACTGAATAATTCTGTGGCAATTTGGAAGAGTAGCTTAAGTCGACATAAGAGAGAATTGAGTTAAGGCGTTTGGGGCATTACAGAAGCAAAGGCGCTTAAATGTGTTTAGTCCGTTTTGAAAAATTCTATTTTTATCAATGTTATGTTCGTTTACTTTTTAGCCTAAGTTTTTTAAATCAATAATGCATTGAACAAAACAACTTATGTACACATAGATTTGTTTTCATATTCAGATTTTCGATTTATCATATAACTTATATTTACATTTGTTTTTTTAATAAAATGTGATTCTTGTATACAGTTATCTTAAGTGAATGTAAGTTCTTGAATAAATTCTCTTATGTTTACTTAAAACTACACACTACGTACTTTTTATTTCAACAGAAGCGCTTAAGTTACTTAAGGACCTGTCCAACGCAGATTTCAGTTTCGAAAAAGCGCTTAAGTAGAAAAGGCGTAGAATCTTCTAAAATCAACCATATTTTTTTAAAATATTCATCCTTCTTCTCTAATGAACATGTTACCAATATATTAAATCATAAATTAATCGCAAAAAACATAGAGAATAAAAATTACACAAAATTGAAGATATCTCAAAACTTCAATTTTCGACTTAAGCTACTCTTCCATATTGCCACAGAATTTATTACATTTGAAGGTACTAAAATTCTTATTAAAACAATAACAACAATTATTTACTTTATACAGGCGGACTCAGTAAATTAAGAAAATAACATTCACTACAATTTATTTTGACATTGACTTAAGCTATGTATGCATATATTTATATTATATCCATATATGAAGGTATATTAAGACGATAGTGGCACTGAGGTAGTGGAAGTAAATTTCCATTCCACTATAGTGCCAATGGAGCTATATTCGATTACCATTAATTATTCAAAATTAGAAAATATTTCAAAAATTTCCACTACCTCTAAAATCGATATATTTAATGCACTAAATTTCCATTGCCACTAAAATTTTTATATTTAATGCACTAAATGTCCACTACCACTATATTCGTTTTATTTAATGTATAAAATTTCCACTACCATTAAATATAAAAGGCAATAATGCACTATTTTTACCACAACCACTAAATTTAGTGGAAAATTAAATCTAATGCAATAAACCCAACTCTGAAAATTCGGCATCCTGTTAAGCAGACTCATGCTACCAAGTGTATATTGATGACGAAAACAATAAAAATATTTTTATAATTTATATTTTTCTTTAATTTTACATTTACATTTTAGGATTTAATTAACAGTTTTATATAACGAAATAGCTAAAAAAAATCGTAATAAAAAAGAGAATAAAATATATACGGAAATATTTGTATGGCTAATTGTGTTCAAACCATGATGAAATTCCAAAGATTTGCCACAAACATCAAAAAAGAATAAAATAAGCAAAAAGACAACTTCATAATTCAGAAGGCCAAAAAATTTAAAAAATATAAAATAGTTTTACATTTTACTAAAGACAAGCACTATAGAAAATAATTTTCTATATGAACTTTTGCCAAAATAGAAGACAAAAATATTATTCTAAAGCAGGGCCAATGCCAAAGAGTTTTTGTACTTGTATTTTGCCAAAAAATTTCACACTTTCACAAAGTACAGGAAAAATTATGTTTTAGGAAATTCTTACACTGACTAAACTGACTACGAGACAAAAACAAAAGTGTTAAAAATAGAACAAAATAAGGCATAAAGGAATATAAAAAGACTAAAAGGGATACAAGTGTTAATAAAAGACATACAAAATACACATTTACATCAGTTGGTTATACAAAAAATATGTCTATATGTTGTTTTTATGCATTTAGTTTATGTATGTATTTACACATACATACATAAATATAAACATTATTATCGTTTAGCCTTTCCTATAACAACCCCAATTTATTCATTCTGACCCTGAGAGTGTTTGTACTGAATGGAGCATATTTAACAAAAGTGTTATAGCGTTAATATTAATTTGCTTTTTTTTCTTATAATTAAAATAACTCAAGTAATAAACGAGATTAATGTCAAGAATAATAAAGATAACTTGAAGATTTAACTCAAGTAGAGGTCCAATAAAAAGAATGAAGTTTAGCAAGTTTTAACTAATTTAGCAATTTACTCATGATTTTTCTTTTTTCCAAGATGTATTTAATTTAAAAGTATTATATTCTACACATATTTTATATAAATGATCATCCACAAACATATTAATAACATTATTTTTTGGTATGTCTTTGCCTATTTTTATATATTTACAGGAATTTATTTTTTCATTTTTATTATCATCACGTTTGTATTTACGACCCCATGAATTGATGGGCAAACTGTTATCCTCAGTACCTGATAGTGAATCATTAGAATCATTGGTAGCATTATTAGCTGAATGGACAAATAAGTTTCCCTATGATTATCGAGATGAACGTATGATGAGTCATGTTAAACATATCGTTGCCAGGTAAGCAAACACACTGTCGTTGTACACATAATTTATCTAAAAAAAAAGAAATCGTTTTTGTTACACATCAATGAACGTTACTTTTAATTTTGTGAGGCAGTGAAATTTAATTCCTTATTATAAACTCTTCAAATAATGATTTTCAATTGTTTTATTATAAATAATTAACTGTCACCAACAGATGTTCCAGTACACGTTTAGAAGCCATTGTTTCGGAAATATTGAGTGCCTTGTTAAAACGATTGACTGATTTGGAAAGACATGAGGAAGAATTACGCTCCTGTCAGATATCAAACACTTCTATAGCAACTCCAACAATAGCAACCGAAAGGGTAATCAGCATAAAAACAAAAATATATTCCAAATGATTTCATTGTTTTTTTTTTCTTGCAGCCTGAAACAGTGTCCGACATCAACACAATATGCTCAAGTATTGTGCAGAATTGAAAAGAAATTGGCGAAACATATAGGACCCGAAGAATTTGTACAGTGTAGCAGTAATGTGCTATTGGATAAACAGGTTAGTTTTAAAATATTACGTCTAAGACAATGTTTTTTTTTACACTTGACCAGTCATGCGCTATATTTTACTAGTTTTAAGAAAATATGGTATGGGAAGGAGGAAAGAGGGATTGATTTGAATTGTTCAGAGAGTAACTGGTGGCAAAAGCTTTCGTAAGAAAATTATTCCATTAAAAAATAATTTAGATAAAGAACGAAATCTCTGTGTAGTGTATTGTAAGATTCACAGGACGACCACCTTCAAAGTTATATACTCAATGAGAAGTAGGAGTACTATGTAAGAATATGCAAGTAGTGAAAAGATGGATATTCGATACAATAATCACTATTGTAACTGTGGTAATGCGGTGAGGGAAAAGACAGTTGAGTACTTCCTTTTGAATTACCCTGCCTTTTTTAAATGTCGTCATGGTGCTATGGCTATAAGGTTAATGCAAACAATCGTAGAGATATCTGCTATTGATACGAAAGATATCCTCAAAAACCTCAATCAAATTAGATATGAGTTCTGAAATAATTAAAAATTTTGCTAAGGGAACAAAATTTAGAAAAAATGATCAAAAATCTTACTCCTATTTTAAACTATATATTTTATTATAGCATAATTTTTAATATAGACCTCAATTTTGATATTACATAGTGTTTTAATTTACTGCCTTAAATTTGTTTAAATTAGAAAAAAAAAATCGTTCTGGCTATGTCATAATTTCAAACTTAAATTTAGTCTAATTTTAAACTTGTTTTAGCTTTAGTTTATTTTAAAATCTGATTACACTGATCTCGCCCCTGTTTACAATTTGTTAATGTAAATGGTTTTTTAATGCATTTGACGAACATATTTTAGACTGAAGGTTCTTATATTAAAAACTGCAAACGCATTTTAACAGGTTTGATGCTCTTCTTTATCCTGCGCCCTTAAATATGAGGATGTTGCACTAAAGGAGCAAATTGTATATTATTATTACTGATAAATTGACTGAAAATGCTTCTTTAATTGAAATTATTTGTAAGTAATGAAAGCCTTTTTGCAATAATTAAAACTCTGTCGAGTATATTCCTTAAAAATTAAAACATAAAATTGACGTTTTCAACAAAAGGACAGCGTATAATTTAAAGGGTGCTTCAATAAGTGCTTCCTAACTATTTCGGAATATAAATAAAATAAAGTCTCTGTACGCTATCATGATTGTTTTCTCTCTTTTGTTTATTTATTTATTTTATTTATTATTTTATTTATCTTGTATTGCAGTGATGTTTGTTAGAAAACAAGTTACAATCGGCAAATCTTATTGAATGCGATGCAGTCTTTTTGCTATTCAATTTGTTAAAAAAAATATGGGTTTACAACCCTGTGTCACGATTACGGCATAGCTTCTCTCAGTATCCATGTTATGTGTGTCAATTTTTATCCATGAATACCTTGGCCTACAGTTTAATGTAGTCTCCGAACGACAGACGTGAGAAGGTGGTTAAGGACATTCTGTTACTCTCAGAGTTTTAGCCAGAAGACTGCTAAGAGGTAGTCGCTGATAGAAATATTTTTTTCATATTTCTTTTTTAAAAGATGTCAGGGATGGGGCTTAAACCAAAGCTCTCGTCTTAATAAGTAAACACTCTAACTACTAAACCACTGCGACTATGATTGCAACCAAAGAAAAAAATTGATCGGGTTTGCAAGGTTATGCAATCGTACTCAAAAACAAATTGTTTTAAAAAAGTTTTCCACTGACTTTGTTGATTAAAACATTCTAGGTTGATTGTTAAATTTTTATCAGCAGTCCGAATTAATGTCCGAATGTTGGTATTTTTATAAAGTACTCTTTTTATATTTTAAAATAAAAATACTTTTTATGTTTATTTGTTCGTATGCTTTCTGATTAAAATTTCGTTTCAATGAAACATAATTATGTTGAATGCTGTTTGCAAATTTTGCGAACAGCAATACAAATCCAAAAAAATTATTACAATCTGCTAGCATTACTGAATGCGATTCCAATACTCCCAACAAAGACATCTATTCTCCGTTGCTATGTGTATCAAATTTGGTTGTGAATATGAATTGCGGAGGCCGCAAGTCGCATAGACTTACGAATTAGAAATACTAAAAAGAAGGTATGACGACTAAAAATCCCATAATACTGATGAACAGTATCACCATAGAGAAGAATCATTTCTTATAAACACTGACACATAGTGCCGTTTGATTCACAGCAAAAAATATAAAATTTTTAATCAACAGGCACATATCACTTGTTGCTTGCTGTGATGGTCTGGTCAAGCTTAATCACAAATAAATATGAAGCGATAATATCCACAGCCTGAAATTCCGACTGAACTAAACTCGACAGTTTTATTTGTTGGCGAGTCCACTCACCTACAGACAAAACAAACAAAAGTCAACTTTCATTTATCAGCATAATTTAGTAGTCGTTGCTGAACGATATGTCCATTCAAGACGAATTGATAACACAAGCTGCATAAGTGACAAACTCTTCTGTAAGAATTTCAAAAATTAAATTTGAAAAGTCTTTATTAGAACTCCCTTTACTTTGGATGCAAAAATTGTTTTAATAAAATACACAGAAATGGTAAATTGAAATATTCTGCATATCTTTTTTTTCAACAGAGAATTAATTAAGAGCTATATATATATAATATATTTTCCTTTTTCTTTTTTTCCCCCTTTATATTTCGTCTTTTTTTTGGGATTTTAAATAAATGCAGAAAAAATGGGACCAACCATCGTCTACGGGTGGACCACCAAGTGTACAGGATCCAAAAAAGACATTTAACTTGGAAACATATCTTGATTGGGCAGCACGTTTACGTTGTTTGTATGCAATGAAATTCTTCAGGTAAGTAAATTATTCTCAAAAAAAACAAAATGAACAGAATAAATAAAAAATAATTTGCAAGAAAATTGGAGATAAAAGGATAAAAATAAAAAAAGAGAAAACATTTCAACTAAATTAAGTAAATGAATTGTGTGTCCCAGAAAGTTTCGGCTTATTCTCCATAAAATGACTTGATTAAAATTTGTAAGTCTGAATAAGAAAATCTGAAGGGAAATTAAAGGTGACACATATAATAAAATATATATTTTGCAGGTAAAGTTTTTAACATATAGCATATCAAATGTGAGTAAAAATAAGTACATACATGTTTGTATACACGTATGTCTTTTTATGGAATTCTAATAACTTACAGCAAAATTTAAATTAACGTCTCTGAATTGATTACAGTTTATGCGGTGTACACACATTTTTAGCGGTATTTCAGTAATTAAAATGCTTCACCGTTAGGAAATTATGAGCATAAACACCGTATTTAAACCTAGCCACTGAAGAAGTTCTAATCTTATCTCAGAGGACAACTAATGTCGCCAAATCAAGAAACTACATGATCAGAAAATTTTTAACTCAATTTGCCGGGATGTACATCTCATACTTTTTGAATTTTTCATTTAACAATTAAAAATATTAGACAGTTAACAAAGTTTACTTTTTGTTACTTATAATTAAGTCTGGAGTAATAAATTTCATATCTTGATATTCTCACCCTTTCCCGTTTTCTTTTTTAGCCCTTCTTTTTTGCATATTAAACTAACTAAAGATATTTCATCATCGTCGCCGTGGTCTAGTGGTTAGTGTGTTGGCTTACTAAGACGATAGCGCTGGGTTCAAAACCCAGCTCTGACATCTTAAAAAAAAAGATATATGAAAAAATTATTTCTTTAGGCGACTACCTCTCAGCAGTCTTCTGGCAAAAGCTGTGGGAGTAATTGATTGCCATGAACAAGCTTCTCAAATCTGTTGTTCGGAGTCGACTTTAAACTGTAGGGCCAGGTACACATGGATAAAAATTAACACACACAATATGAGCGCTGCAAGAAGCTAGGCCGTAACCTTGACACATGGTTGTAATGGCCATTTATGTATGTATGTATGTATTTGATTCTTTAATTGCACTGTTTAGGCTCATGGATCATTGGATCAATCATTGTTTTATCTATCGATTATGTTTTTAAATCTTTAAATCAAATATTTTCACAAACATTACTTCCTCTTTTTTTCAATTCTATAGCCTATTTTTTTAACATTTCTACAAAACATTGCATTAGTAGTGGTCTTCCGCCGAGTACTGGTCTTATATTTTTTTATATTATTGAATCTATCCTTCCGACTTAAATATTCCGGAAAGGTTTTTTTGGTTTTGGACTTACACTGAAATACAGTTTTTGCTGATTTTGTTTTTAAAATCTCTGTAATTACACATGCAAATATTTCGCATTATATCAATACTGCCTATATTTCATAAACCAACTTACATAGAAAGCCTTTTGATGCATAAATAATTGGTATTGACGGCAATTTTCATGAATTCCCAGCAATATAATGGGTTCATCTATTACACATAATATCAATATATACTGCTTTAAGCAACTTATATTAGGTTGGACAATACAAGTGTAACAATTTCCCTCTTACTTGCACATCTTCATTTTTTACCATTTGTTAAACTCTTTTATTTAAAAACGTTTAAAACGTTGTTAATTTATTCCTTTTTCGTAAAGACTTTCTGATTCCTTTTTGTGCATACACATACAAGTGATTAAGTTGCAGATTATAAATGAAATGTGAGACCATAAACTTTTTGTCGGAAGCCACTTGTTTATTTTTGACAACCTATTTTATTTATTTATTTTTTTAATATGACAACTTCCGTTTCATTTAGAGTATTTCCTTTAACAACAAGTAACATCCTTTTAATTTAACATGGAAAAAAGCAAATAGGAAAAGGTTTTTTATGCCATTAAATATTTATCAAAAGGAGAACTATAATATAAAATAAATCAGTAAGTAAAGCGGTAAAATGTATTTTCAGTAAAAAACGAAATGATGTTTCACAGAAAACTTATAAAAATTAAGTAAGTAGCTACCTAACAAAAAAAAAAAACTTTAAATACGCTTTTTATCTTGTTGAGTAATGATTCCAATAATTAATTATGCGTCGATAATCTTAAAAATTGTTTGTAGAACAATGTAATTTGGATTGAGATTAACTAAAAAGGAGATTTTTCACTTAAGCGTGAATACAATCAATATCTGTTTATCGATTTGCATGAAGTATAGGTCGGCTGTATAGTATAGTCGACTTTAAACTGTAGGTCCCGATACTCATGGATAAAAATTAACACACACAACATGTGTGCTGCAAGAAGCTAGGCCGTTACCCTGACACATGGTTGTAATGGCCAATTATGTATGTATGCAAGTTATGGAAACAGCATGAAAATGCTCTTATACAAATTGTTTACAAAAACTAAACTTAGTAAGTTTCATTGAACCAAAAAAATTATTTGCTGACGGTTGACAAAATATTTACAAAAATTGTTTACTAATAGAATCGCATTTTTAATTAATTTAATTATGTTGCAATTGATTATGGTGTATTATTGATTGTGCTTCTCATTGGATATAATTGTGACACTCAGAATTAAGTAGTTAGTTAGTGGTAAGACGTCACGCGTAGTGTTTAAGTGAAAAAATAAAAAATAAGAATTTTTTTTAAATTAAAAAACTAAGAATTTAATTTGCATGTATGAAGTATAGATTAACTTATTTGCAACAAAATTATCTTTTTTTCAGAATATTGCAATATTTCTCTACCTGATGGAGAAAACCTAAAAACGTAGTTTTGTTTAGGACATCAAATCCTTTTTTACTACTTTGGTTCGCCTGACGGAAATCTTTATTTTGTCTTTTAGATTTCTTAATATTTATCTTAAGTCCACCACTGTGCATTAATATTCTCTTGTTCAAAAGAAAATCTTCCTTTTCGTGTAATAGATTTCTATCTGTTAAACTTTGCTGCTACTGCTAGTATTATCCACAAGATGTTATGTAGAGAAATTCCTCTCCAATTGGTGTAATCTTTGAAATCGGGTTGTCAGAAACTCTACGATTATGCGTGTTACCCAATTTGGAGGCAGCCATTCTTGCCTGCTACCCTACTGCCTTTTATCTTAACGATGGCGTATCCTAGACCATCTCTACTAAGAAGATTGCATGATATTCTTGGGATATCCTCTGTAGGACTGTTGTTCCCAACTTTGTCTTGCTCAGTAGTTATATATTTAACTACTCAGAAATGTGCTCTTTGTGTCCGTCCATCCACCTTCCATTGGTGTGACAATCTGTTCTTCGGTGTAACTTTCTTATGTTTTTCCGTTACGATGAAGGAGACGGTTACCTCCATTCTTATTGCCAGCCGTTCTAGAAACTTTTCCTTGAAGATCCTGTCTGATCAGGTAAAGCGTCGTTTTTCACAGTTTATTTTGAGTAAACATTTTTTTTTTATTTTTTTTTTTTTATTTGAGACCAATACTCAGGGGTAAACCTCTACTAAATGCTGTGCATTTTATTGGAATTTTGGAAGGGACAGTACGTACATATATTATTATTAATTATATTGTTATTAAGCGCCTTAGGAATGAGACAAATTGCTGTGAATTGATCATTCAAAGGCCAGTGTTATCCCGTCACCCTTGAATGATCAACAGCAATTGCCTCATCGTTGCATGTTGATTGTGTGGTGAGTGTGCCTTCGCTAAGTAGGTTTAGCTGTTATCTGCTACTTCCCAATAGGTGGCGCTTTTTTCCTGATCATTCGTTTTTTTTTTGTTGACATTGGTTAAGGTGGAATAGAAACCGCAAACTAACTTTTTCATTTTTTCACCTCTGCTGGGATTCGAACCTGGTTCTTTTGAGTTTTTGTGCGAGCGCTCTAACCACTATACCACGCACCCCCCAATTTTGTTAAAACAAAAGTAATTGAAAATAACACAAAAATTTGAGAAAAAAATAAGAGGTTCCCCCCACCTCCACGAAGAAGTCCATCAACCAAGAAAACGCTCCCTGACATTCCATTCTAATCAACCTTAACCATTGACAACAAAGGCAAATGATCGGGAGACAAGCGCCATCTATTGGAAAGTAGCAGAGGACAGTTAAACCTACTTAGCGAAGGTACTCGCAACACAATCAACATGCAACGATGAGACAATTGCTGCTATCATTCAAAGTTTAAGTTATAACACCTCATTCCTAAGACGCTTAATAATAATAATATAATACAAGAAAAAATATTTACTGTCCTTTCCATAAAATTCCAATGCAATGCACAGCATCAGTAGATGTCTCAATAAAAAAAAATATTTTTTTGTCACATATTAAATAAGAAATGTATTGCATACGAAAATAAACATGTTCCGGTGGCCATTTAAAAGACCCGTTAGTAGGATTTTTCCCAAAGATGGTATTAAAACTATAAAATCTTATTAAATATTTAAAGCCGTTGCATGTCTTAGCAGATAGAGTATATATCTTTGATTTAAGAGGGAGAACTTGGCAAATGAAAGCTTCGATGAAACTTAAGTTAAAAGGCTTAATGAATTCTTGTCGAATTTCGACCACCGGGCGATTATCACTATTCACATATGATATAATACGATTTTTTTTTTTAAATTTGTATAGTTTTCTTGGATATATGAATTAAACACTTTGTACATTTTTTTCATAAACTAAAATCATAAGCTCTTGATTTTCTTTAGTTTAACCTTGATCACTGAGTACAATTACTCGTACCTTCATCAATGACTGTAATCTTACCTGAGTTTGATGAAATAATAGTTAAAATTCCAATACATGGTAAAGTGAACAATTTATGAAATGCATTTACTCTTTAACGATAAAATAAAGCAAAACCATGTTCTTACTTATTACATTTCTTACATGACTGAACTTAATTTACAATTACCTGATGCGATTGGTACACTTGATTTCTTAGCAAGAGTACATGACGACTATTTTTTCAAATTACCGTATAAGATAGTAAAACGTTAATTCTTGTGAGACGTAGAAATTTATCTAAAAGAGATATTTGATAAATTTTAATTTAAAAATTTTTTAACATAATACTCGTGTATATTATTGTGCATACTTAAATATATTTTATGGGGGCGTTATAAACTAAATTTTTTACATATCCTTATACGTTATTTTGTACACATATAAAAAATACAAGTCTGCACAAAATTCGTTTACTCACATTTTGTATTCATAGCACTACACTAATGCTAGTAACTTGTAAGAGATATATATTATTTTTGTATAATGACAAACACAAATTATTGATTAAATAAGAAAAGTAATAAATTTGATAACCTCATGATAAATTCAAATTTAATTAATTTTCTTCAAAATTTGTTTCATTTTAGTGTGGTGGCATACAGGAACGCAGTAAATGTGTGGAACTATGGAGCGGTGTGGCACAATATTGTCTGTTGGTGGGAAATTACAATAGTGCTACTGCTATACTCGAAACTTTAGAATCTCCCCCAATAGCACGTCTAAAAATTACGGTAAGAACAAAAAAAAAGTAGAATAATATAAGAGTAAAACACAAATGTAATAGTCACATTATTTTATACAATTTACCCCTATCAACTGCGAATGTTTGGATTTGAAAAAGACACACATACTTGTTTACCACGTTTTACCATAAAATAAAATTTGCAAACATATTGCGGTTTAAACCCTACTAAACTAAATTGCTATCAAAAAAGGATTTTATAAATTCAAAACATGTTTTTTTTTCTTTTTTAGGAAAAAAAAGAAACAAATTTACAAATTTATATATAAATTTTGATGTTAATTAGGAATTCTCTAAAGCATGACCAGAAAACGTGAAGTTTTAAATACAAAGTGTATGAAAGTTGTTGATGAATAAACTGCGGTTTTTTTAAATATCTCTTAATTTAAATGTTTAATACAAATAATTTGAAGATTTGACACAAGCCAATTTGTCAAAAATCCTACATGTATTTATCGTTTATTTGTAAAGTTAAACTGACTGTAAATCGTAGCCGCAATAGGCGTATGCTGAAAATCTTATTTAAAAAGCAAATGCCATGATGTTATATACCAGATTAAAGATAGAGGCTCCTACCTTTTTTTTACCTAACCCTAATACGATGAAGATTTTTATCGTCTTTACTTGGATTAGAACATAAGCGGCTTTGTATTGCATGACAGCAGTCTTAAAACTAACCTTTAATAATACTTATTTTGCCTTTTAGGTGTGTAGGTAGAGTGGCTACTCAAGTAAATATGTGGTCCACTATAACAATCATAAAATACCGTTAAGATGCCATTAAAGGACTACACTTAATTTGCTTAAGCAGGAAAAGAATTACAATCAATCAGAGCCGTCTACAAAGTAGAGTACAAGGTGGTCTAGTCTCACACGCCGGGCCAAGCTATTGAGAATAGGCATCTAAAAAAACTGCAATTGTCTGATTGATACACTTTGGTAACCACAAAGAAAATAATCAATAGTCGGCCTTTAAAAATAGTTCCGGCAAATTCTGCAGTGATTGGCAAGCCCAATATTTCAGCGTGCTTACTGATCGTCCAATGAACCATATAAGCTATAAGCTTAGCAAATATTGATAAGTGTTTCATACATTTTTCATTGTCCTGTTGCAGTAATAAAGACGCCTTAGTGTCCTATAAAATGGCACATAAAGTGATGGATCTTTATCTCTTCTATGCTTTTTCGCAGAAAACTTTGAGACCTCATCCTATATGATGATCAAAGGGCAGCGTATGTTAGAATAAGAAGTAACAGACTCCTCTTATTCCCCATAATGTGCATACGACCAGATTGAAGAAATGTTATAAGTATCACTTAAAGCAAATATGTGTGAGTTTTTTACAGGATTATATCTTCGCCGTGGTCTAGTGGTTAGTGTGTTGGCTTACTAAGACATGGGCCCTAGGTTCGACTCCAGGCTCCGAGATCTTCAAAAAAAGAAATATGAAAAAAATATTTCTTTCGGCGACTACCTCTCAGCAGTCTTCTGGCAAAAGCTCTGAGACTAACTAACTGCCATGAACAAGCTTCTCAAGTCTGTCGTTCGGAGTCGACATTAAACTGTAGGTCCCGGTACTCATGGATAAAAATTGACACACACAACATGAGTGCTGCGAGAAGCTAGGCCGTAATCCTGACACAGGGTTGTAAAGGCCAGTTATGTATGTATGTATGTACAGCAAATAACTAAGGCAGAGCTACTACGAGTAAACTATAAAGCCCTAATAGCAACCTGAATATAACAGAAGACCGTAATTTCAATTTTAAAGTTTGGCTCCATCAATATCCTCAAAGCTTGCACAATGACAAATAACAAAGCCTGAAAAGCACTACATCTGTCAATGCCAATAATAAACAAAATGTGCCATAGAATTGGTTTTATTGAAATCACGGCATTGCCAATGCATAAAATATTATAAGTCTTTTTGAGATGACATGTGTCATTAGATTGATGAAACTTTTTGTTTCATTGATGCCACTTGTCATAATACTGGCGTCACAATTATGATGCTGGGGTCATCATTAATATATGTATTAAAAAATTTGTAGTAAGCTACGTGTCTATAGCAATTAAAAAAATTTTTGTGTAGGGTTTATTACGGACATTTGACATGTTTTCGCACCTCTTGGAATTGCTGGTAAATCCCAATTGATGGGATTATTGGATATCACTGTTTAGCATATTTTCATTGGCAGCACCTTTACCACGTTCTTATAAAATCTTAGTCATAAAAAATATAATAATAATGCAATTATTTAAAGAAAATTTTGATTGAACTAAATATAAATAAATATTATTCTGCCTTACATTACATTAAATTCTATTTTTGAGTAAATGCTTTAAATGGAAATTTAAAAATTTTTTTACATACTGGTGAAAGTTCTTTTACAAGTTAAACGCCCAAAAACTACTAATTAGCTGCTGCGAATGCAACACTTATTGAATGGATACTACTAACCATTTATGTACTTTCGATGTATTCAGGTTATAATAAAAGCAGTAATTTAAAGGAGAGATTCAAAAGTCACAACCACAAAAATGGAACGCGTATATATAATAACGTTACTCTGGCTAAAGAATCCTCTCGCTAATTCACTGCAACCTAAATCCCATACAGTGAAACAAAATTGTATTGTCCGAGGGCAATTAAGTATATCTAAAAACAAAATGACCCATTAAAATATCTACATATCCACTCGTATATTTTTTAAATTTGTTGTAGTACGAGTATAGGGGAAAATCACACAAATTGTAAAAACAATTATTTAGAAAATATTTCAGTAATAAAAGGCCAACAGTATCTGCTTTAACAACCATTTACTATAAGTGGCATGTATAACATTTTAGCAATTTCCGTTTTGTCCTCTATTTGCTAGCAATTTGAACTGCTGGTAAAAACAGCGAGAACAGCCAACACCACCACTTTTTTGCTTTTGACCCAAAAATAATTAAAATTTTTTCAATTAGTAAATGGATTTTAGCACAAAGAAGAGCGTAAAACTGCAATGCTTTTGAGGTGGATAAAATGTCCACATATTTCTTATAATTAAATATCCAAAATGAAGCCTGTAGCCTTTTGATGTTGTGAAAACTGAATTTTATTTAGGCAAAAATATCATTTCTTTTAAAGTTACAATAAAAAAAGAAAAAAGTGAAAATATTAAAAACGACAATAAATTTGGTCACTTATTTATTGTCCCATTTCACTAGAGAATAGTAAGCTTTACTTTGTAATAAATATGAAATACATAAATTAATAAATTTTACCATTCTTTGTTGTATTGGATTTTATAGTTAAGCTTTGGCCTGCTTAATCGTCAATTTTGAATTTGTATCTATTATGTTGTGGTATTATTTTATTTTAGCCGTGTAAAATTGGAATTTTAAAAATATATTTTGAGGCCAGCTCTCAAGGGATGACTTCTACTCATGCAGTACATTGTCCTAGTCTAGGAAAATATGATGGAAAGGACAAAAAGGGTGTGGACCTTTGATTTAAATTTAGCAAATTACGACATTCGATATCGAACGAAATTTTTTTTTTTGTAAAATCTTTTAAAATTTTATGAAATTTCACTCGATATCGAATGCCGTAATTTACCTCCTGATAGCAGTCTGAAAAAAAACAAAGGTCTTAATTTAGAAATGTGAACCGTAAGGATATTGTTTGCTTCTGGTTGATGATTAAATAGCCAATGTTATACGTTCAAAGCTGAAAATCCTAATAATAAAGTTTAAATTAGGGGAGGAATAAAGCATTATAGCATTATATATATAAAGATATGGGTGATGATGTTATTTTTATTCTTCTTCATCCAGCCCCTTGAATATTCTCAGTTACTGCTGCTCAACTGCCCCTCTTGTATAGGACACCCTGCCAGAGAGCTGTTGCTCTTCGACAGCTTAGGCAATTGAGTGCTTTTAGTGTAAGCCTCTACACCACGATAAGGTGATTATCCCATGTAGAGTCTTGAGTAGAGTGTTAATTTTAGAAACATGAAATAATTCTGCCAATATATTGTATAAATATTTCCAATATAAAGGCATTTTAATATGAAATTAAAAATTGGCCACAAGTGCTTTATTTAAATCTGTGGCATTTTGACAAATTATCTTAAGTCAAATTTAAAAAGTTGAAAAAAATGTTTTTAATGATACGAATTTTTATTCAAAAAACATTTTTGTGTACGTTTTTAAAATTTTGTATTATAGAAGAAATTTTTCTTTAGTTTCGGTTTATTTTATTTTTTTATAAAAATAATTTTTTCCCCGAGTTTTTTTGAAAAACTTTTTTGCTATCTTATCTCGACTTAAGGTGTTTTGTCAAAATGCCACAGAAATGATGTATATAATTTCATTTGAGAAGAGTATTAAAAATACTTAAAATATTTTTTTTTAATATCAAAGATCCTTATATTGCTAAAAAATTTTCCTACAATTTACAATTTATTTACTAAATTAAAATACAATGTTAACCCTAGGAGGTATGAGGGTTTTTTGTCGCTAAATGGCATAATCAGGTCTGTGCAGACCTAAATGGGATTTGTATGGAAATGCTTAGACAGATGTGTTAAAAGTCTGTATAAATGCATTTTATGCTAGGACAACTACAAAAATACATTTCTATACATCTTAGGGTATTTTATTAATAATATGTATACAAAGGAATTTTATACGATACACGGCACTTAACGCAGAAGTACCTGGCGTTTGAGAGTTGCTGGCATACCGGATTTTTGCAATGAATGCAATGAAAATGTGTTTTTCGCTGTTTTTTGTTCAACTTAAAACACAGCAAACATGATGGTCTTTTGGCAAAGGGTGCCGCATGGATCGGACGGTCATATATGCGCGGGCCTGCAGCTACCTGCAAACGAACAAAGTTTGTCAAGTTCGTCGAACTCAACTACATCGTACAAGTCAAAGGCCGGTAAGATTTGGTCAACAGTTTAGGCGGGCACTGGTAGACCTCGTGCACATAACTGTCCAACAAAAAAATTATGCACACTTTTAGGGTTGAACTATGTTATAATTAATTGTTACGAGTGGAGTAACTAAAATCATAAGCTCGGTGTAGTAGTGCAGGCAAGCTTCTCTGCACACACACCGAATTAATTTCCAAAGTTTAACAAGTACTTTAAAATAAGAATTTCTTACAATTTCCAAATTACAATATGAGTTCTTTTTTTGATTTTTTCACTTTACAAGTGTTGTGTAAAGAAGTACTTTTTAAAAACAATTTTATTCCATTTATAAAAATATTTAAACCACTATCATTAATTAAATTTATACTTAATGGTGCCATTAAAAAAACTACAATCAATATTTCCCTTTTTGTTCACTCAATATAAAAACTTTCCAAGAAACTGTTAGCAAAAGGAAACAATTTGATAATACAGCTGCTAAAAAACTGTTTTAAAAATCATTTGTAATGCAAAAAAAAAAATAGCTTTACAAAGGAACATTAAAAAGTAAAGTGACAAGAATGCATATTTTCTTCTCACTAATGGCTTTTACCTAATTGCATTCGTTTAAGGAATTTTACTCCAAGAAAAAAAAACTACAGAAAAGCGGAAACTTATTGAGTTGTTACGTTGTTATGTCTTGAATATTAAATAAGATGCGTTTTTATACTTTAGGTAGGGAAAGGTAAATAATGTTAGAAAACGCAATAAAGTTTAAATAAAATTTTTTTTCTTGCATTTAAGAGCTGAAAACCAAATAATAATAAAAAGAAAATCTGATTTCACAATAAGGGAAGAAATAGCAATGAATTTTTAATTAGTATTTAATTAAAAATCAAATTTAATATTTAAGCAATTCCACATTGTAAAAACTTTTCTTTAAAGAGCATTATTCAGATGTCAATAATTAAAATCATTAAATATTAATACGATATAAAACATTTCAAATGTTTGAATAATAATGACGATTCCCTTGTATTTAATTAGCACCTAATATTTAGTGATAGTGGAAATTTAGTGCACTAAATACAACGATTTTAGTGTTTGGGGAAATTTATTGTAATACTTCCGAATGATTAGCGGTAATGGACTAGAATTCTATTGGCATTATAGTTAAATGCAAATTCAGTTCCACTACTCCAGTTCCGTTAGCATTTTGATATACTTTCGTGCATAGACATGATATTATTTTACGCATACCAGAGAACAGTTTGATTGTTGAATGCATTCACACACAATGAGTATACTGTTGGCATTTCTCATTATTTTATTTAAGCAATACAAGACAACACAATAAAAGAGTGAATATTACGAATCTCATGTATTGCATTGTTTATTTTCTCTTAAAGTTTTCAAACACTCAAAAAAAAAAAAAAAATACAAGGATTGGTCAACGATACGGCTAATAAATGAAACGTAATATACTTACATATTTTTTTCAAAGTATTTATGTATGTAGTCGCCGTTGTCTAGTGGTTTGTGTTTTGGCTTACTAAGACGATAGCGCCGGGTTCAAATCTCAGCTCTGACATCTTGAAAAAAGAAATATGAAAAAATTATTTCTTTCGGCGACTACCTCTCAGCAGTCTTCTGGCAAAAGCTCTGGGAATATTTGATTGCCTTGAAAAAGCTTCTCAAATGTGTTGTTCGGAGTCGACTTTAAACTGTAGGTCCCGGTACTCATGGATAAAACTTAAAACACACAACATGAGTGCTGCGAGAAGCTAGGCCGTAATCCTGGCACAGGATTGTAATGGCCAATTATGTATGTATGTATGTATGTATTTATGTACTTATTTATAGTCCGTTCATAGAACACAAATGGTATAAGGCGTTTGTCTTTTTATATGAAAAACAACAAAAAATTTTAGTGTTTTTTTTTTTTTTGTTGTTTCACATATAAAAAAATTATTACTTTAAAATCATTCGTTGCACAATATGAAATAACATTATAAATAAAGAGTATGCAAAAGGCAATCAACAAAAACAAATTGTGTGAATAAAACAACGTCAGTAGAAGTTGATGTTGAATGAATACAAAGCAAAAATAACGAATGAATAAATACTTAACAAACGTGAATACATTCATTCTGTTCTCTGATGCATACATAGTTTAAGTCATTGTTCAAATAAATAGCAATGAATGTTATTTACTTAAATTGTTATGTCGCCTTTGTAAAGTGGTAGTTGTTGTTTTAATCAAAATTTTAATATTTTCAAATGTAATTAATTATTCAATTCACTATCGGATAGATTTTTACTGCGCGAACCGGTAATTGTCAAAATTAGTGCAGTTAATTTCCGCTACCACTAAAATTGTTTGAGTTAGTGACCAATTATTACCATCTTCCAATAGTGGTAAATTGCATATTGCTGCATTATTGCTAAGGCGCTTAGTGGTAGTAGAAACGATTTGCTTTATAAATTTCATGCAATAAGCCCAACTTTAATTAACACGAAAAAAATATTAATGCTAACTGCCTTTTGTATGAGAAATCAATGGTCCAGATAATTTTAGGGTTATAAGAACATACATATGTATGTAAAAGCAGGGTAGAAAAATAAACAAAACGAAACGTTTTATTTTATTTTGTTTTGTTCTTTACAATGATTAAAATAAAACCAAAACAAAAACATTTAGTTTTATATATTGTTTTTGTTTGTAAGCGCTAAAAATACACTAACTCAAATGTGCGTAGGCAGAAAAAACATGAATGAGAACAAAATTGAAAAGTTTGAAGAAAACACGTTTGCGAACGTTTGGGAATTGATTTGCTTATTATAACTCACTAAAATATTATATATGCATACTTGCATACCTAAATGAAACAAAATTTTTGGCGAAGGAGTAAATATTTTAATTATGATTTTAATTTTATTCAAAAAAAAGAAATAACTATACATACAAACCAAATGAAACACTCAAGTAATACGTTTCTCCGTTTGTCTTGTACTCAATTATACGAATGTAACGGAATATTAAAGAGAGAACAAGAGCGAAAAGCCAATTGTTTTGCTTGAGCTCTTTCTTATTTAAAAAGTATTTGTTTTGGTTTTGTGCATGAACAAAACGGTTTAAAAAAATTTAAAAGTTTATGATTTTGTGGAAACGTTTGCGAAATGTTTTGTTTGTTTTCCCACTCTGTGTAAAAGATAATCAATTTCCGCTATTGTTGATCTATGCTGTTGATTATTTCAAGGGTGAACGTATAATACTGGAATTGGAGTGATCAACTGACAGCATATTGTCCCATTGACATGAGGCGTTTAAATGAAACCACATAAACATTATATCTTTAAAAGCATTGTAATACAATAGTAGGAGTGTAAATCCCTGAGTATTGGTCAGACACAAAAAAAAATAAAAACAAATGTTGGTTTGGTGTTAACAATGCATTAAAATCAAATAAATTAAAATGAATACTTATAAATAGCCTTGAATAGTACTCAGTGTTAGTGAGTATGTTAAATTTTAATATTACAATAAAACCTTTATTCTTTATATAAAAGTTTCATAAAAAAATTAAAAACTCTTTTATAAATACATCGCCTAGCTTTTGTTCAATTCACAAATGATGTCATGTCATCAAAGGATGATAATGAATAAAGCGATGCGAAAATTACTGATGATGTTGATGACAATGAAATGACAATGATTTTACACTATATAATAAATATCAGTGTCATCTTTTGTGTCACTATCTTTACATCTTTTTTTATTTATTTTTTTTTTTTTTTTTTAGATTTTTGATTGTGTTTTAAAAGCAATTTTTATGTTCATAAATGTCAGTCATGTAAACCATACCATTAAGATGACAGAGATGAAAGCAAACAATGTGAAAAATTATGAAGAAAGTCAAACAAATAAATGAATATAACTTGAATATGGTTCACAAACTTTATTATTTTTTCTTTTTTTTAGAGTCCATATTTTAAATTGAAAGAAATGTATTTTTTGAAATCGATTAAATGTGTTTCACATATCATAAGAAATTAATATGATGAATTTTTGGTTAGATTATATAAACCAGAAGCAGATTCACGAGTTTTACTAAAGACCTCAGATCTTTGTTAAAATACTTGTTTAAGTAATCATTAATAACACGGTGCTACAGTGAAAATATACTTGGAAAGTGACCTGGTGTACGTTGTAGGCCTTATTGAGTAGATCATAAATCAATTTTTAAAAGTTCGGAAACACCCTCAAATTTCGGAGTTATTCCGAAAAAACTATTTTCGGGTAGGTTCGAGTACTTATGAACACATAACTCAGTTGATTTTAATCCGATTTTTAATTTTTAAATGGTTTCGGAAAGAAGAAATATGTGCCTTTTTAAGTATGTACACATTTTGGTATATATATTAAATTTTTGCAGTGTTATTTTAATTTATATCCGATTTTAATTTTATTTTTTCTAAATTTTTTAACTTTGGCGCCATTTTTTTGAATTAGATTGTTCAGAAACATACCTTTATGTATATATTTTATTAAAGCTAATTTAGTTCTGAGTTAAGCAAGCTTCCAATGAATAAAATCGAGTAAGAAATAAAAAAGTTATTAAGGTTTTTCAAAAGTAAAAATTTTGTTTTTACAAATATGTATTGATCACGATACTACATTTTCTTTATTTTTTTTAGTCTTATCATGATATGATTATATAAATATTTTAAAATAACAGTATTCAAATTATTTTATTTGGAGATTTAGAATATTTGATAGAAGTGCTTGCTAGACCTCTTTCGCTTGTACATCAAATCGTCTGTTTGTCGCTTAAGTGACCAGCAGTAATTTGAAATCATTCATTGGAATCTATATGTACATGCAGAAAATGAACTTCAATTTACATTCTGCATTCCATTTCTACATAAGTCTCACGAAATTCATTTACTAAGTACATCAATATAATTTTCACTTTTTTCATTTCCCAAAAAAATTTTCACATAAACTAAGAAAGCTTCTCCATGCTATTTTTTCCACACATTTAATGTCATTGCGAATTCTTCGTCAAGCATGATTTTGGGGATTTGAGGTCCAACAAAAATAAAAAAATAATACAATTATGTTTAGAAATCAATAAAGATTTGCACCTTCTTTTATTTTTGCTTCACTTATTCTTGGGAAAACTGATTTTAAGTGTAAAAAGGCATCGCTTTCCCTATCCAGGCGTTTTACGAACTGCTTCATGTATCCCAATTTGAGGTGTAATGGTGGCAAAATTATTTATTTATAATCATAAGAATAAAAAAATAAAGAAAATGTAGTATCTTGATCAATACATATTTGTAAAAACAAAATTTTTAACTTTTGAAAAACCATAATAACTTTTTTATTTCTTACTCGATTTTATTCATTGGAAGCTTGCTTAACTCAGAACTAAATTAGCTTTAATAAAATATATACATAAAGGTATGTTTCTGAACAATCTAATTCAAAAAAATGGCGCCAAAGTTAAAAAATTTAGAAAAAATAAAATTAAAATCGGATATAAATTAAATTAACACTGCAAAAGTTTAATATATATACCAAAATGTGTACATACTTAAAAAGGCACATATTTCTTCTTTCCGAAACCATTTAAAAATTAAAAATCGGATTAAAACCAACTGAGTTATGTGTTCATAAGTACTCGAACCTACCCGAAAATAGTTTTTTCGGAATAACTCTGAAATTTGAGGGTGTTTCCGAACTTTTAAAAATTGATTTATGATCTACTCAATAAGGCCTACAACGTACACCAGGTCACTTTCCAAGTATAAAAAAAAGTTGCTCATTTGTAGCACCGTGTAATCTAAAAACAAATAGATACCTTTGACAAATAGACGATTACTATCGTCAGTGGCGTATTATTGAGAGAAAACCGGGGTTAAATATCGAATATCAATACCCGATTAACTTTTATATCACTCACATCCAAACCGACTGCAAAATTTTTTCGTAATAAATCTAACCCATCTAGTTTGTTTATTGTTTAAAGCGCTCACTTACACAACTGAGCTGACCAGGTTCGAGTCCCAGTACTGGAGAAATTTAAAAACAAATATTTGTGCGGCTTTAAAAGTTTTAATTAAAAGAAATATGAATAAGTATATATAAAAGAAGTTCCCTCCACCTCTAAGAAGTCCAACCTTAAGAAAACCATCCCCTGACATTCCACCCTATCCACCTTTTGAATTATCAAATGAATGATCAGGAGAAAGCCTACTGGGAAGTATTAATAGACTGAACAAAGTAAGAATTAAAAATTCTACCATTCAACTTAGAAAAGATCCTCACCATTTCACAACAGACAAAAACTTTAACATCAACAGATGGGGCAATTGCTGTTAATCATTTCAAGGTTTAAGGTATAACACTGATCTTTGAGTGATCAACTGACAGCAATTCGTCCCATAGACATAAGGCCCTTATAATGGAACTATATCTTCAAGTATACCAATACAATGCACAACATGCGTAGGAGTGTATTGGGATTGTTCTTAGCAATACCTGTACACGATTCAGTAACACATTTTTACGATAATAGCATTATTTTCAACAGTAAACAACAGAATTGTCGATATTATTATCATTATCTTTTGTTTACAATAGTCCCAATAGCATGGCATTCGCCGTGGTCTAGTGGTTAGTGTGTTGGCTTACTAAGACAATAGCGCCGGGTTTAAATCTCAGCTCTGACATCTTGAAAAAAAAAACATGAAAAAATTATTTCTCTTGGCGACTACCCCTCAGCAATCTTCTGGCAATAGCTCTGGGATTAATCGATTGCCATGAAAAAGCTTCTCAAATCTATCGTTCGGAGTCGACTTTAAACTGTAGGTCCCGGTACTCATGGACAAAAATTAACACACACAACATGAGTGCTGCGAGAAGCTAGGCCGTAACCCTGACACATGATTATAATGGCCAATTATGTATGTATGTATGTATGTAGTCCCAATAGCAATTGTCGTAAACTAACGCCAAAAATTTTTACGCTGTTTATTTAGTTGGAAAATAGTAAATTTTTTATATTGAAATGTTGTAGAGAGATGTGTCTACGCTATTAACTAGTTTGTTTGAGAACCATTCTTGTGTGCTTTTATACCCAAAGAAATTAGAAGAGGTTTGTAACTTTGCTTACTTTCTATACATTTTAATTACCAATTACCCAAAAATTGACTGATTTTATACGGTGTTGCCCCATTATTGTAATTTAAACATGAAGAAAACTAGAGTTGTCAGCTGTAGCTAAAGTATACTTAGTGAAAATCACATAATCGTTACTGCAAACAATAAAAATTGTCGACTTCTTTTGCTAATATCGTGTTGTTAAAAGTTACTGAATCGCGGTACTGAGAACATATTGGTCTTCCCAAAAAAAAAAAAAAAAAAAAAAACAGACAGACCTTCCAAATTTTAAACGATATATTATTATATATTCTTAGTGAACAAGTATTTTAATTACATAATGGAATAGGTAACACAAGGTATATAAAGAGTAAACGTTTTCCATACTTTGTATTGATTTTTAAATTACTGTGTTATGAGAACTAAGTACATTATTACCAACAAGTTCGCATATTAGCAATTTATATTAAATGGAAATAAAAATTAAGTTTAACTTAAAAGCTTTGTACAGTTTTAGTAATTATAAACCTCATGCATGTGCCATTCTCAATCATTTTATCAAAGGTTCTCACACTACTGATGATGAATTTTCTATAAGCAACTTACTCGTATTTTTTGAATTTGTTGCTACAACTTTTTTTTTTATTTTGAGACCAATACTCAGGGGTAAACCCCTACTAAATGCATTGCATTGTATTATTATAATGACGGTTTTGATCAAGGAATAATATATCTTTATAACTGTACAAAAACATTTAAAAAAAAAAACTTCAATTAACATTATATTCCATAAATTGTTTTCTCTTGAGTCATCATGTTAACAGAGTTTTCAGAACTGGCAATTAAATCTACTAACCTCCTAGAACTTATAACTAGAAGTAGTGATGTTTTCGTAAATTACAAACAGAGAGATTCTGTAGATTTGTTTTTTTTTATTTTTTTACTGATTTTTATGATAAACTTACACTCTACAAAGTAGAAATCGACAGATGAACCTAAAAGTTTCTCAAGGTAGGCATTTAGGTTCGGCATTATCCCTCATCTCACCCTTGTGTAGAAAACCACGCAAAAATTTAAGTAGTGTTCGTGAAATTTTTTGAGTTTTTCTTTGGCATCAACTTAATATAAGAACCTGTAATATTAATGTAATTAATAAGTTAAAATCCGTGCAAGCTTTAATTAATGGGAGTTTATTGTATGATTATAATTTAAATATATTAAAACAACTTATTATCAGAATAAAGTGTAGTTGCAAATTGATTTATAGGTAATTGAATAAAAATAAAAACATAATTTATATTCAAAGTCATACACAAACAAGATTCAATTAATAAAACAATAAAATAATACTCGTATCCATTTTATATTAATTTTTATTGTTTTTTTTTTTTTATTTTCAAATCAACAACAACCCTCTCTGTGGTTCATATGATAATGGCGATTTACTAAAAACATGTAAAGTGGAGTAAATTACAAGTGACATGTCAGCAATTAGATTGTATGCAACGTCATGCCGAAGGCCATGGAAATTTATGGCACAAACAGGCAATCGTTTTAAATGAAAATCTCCATCAAGAGCAACAGAGGCGGCAACAGCAGCAACAAATGTTACAACAACAAAAGACTGAAATACATTTAAAATTAGCAAACCAACTTATTTTATCAACATCATCATCGACGGCAACAAACGTAACTGCATTAACCGATACAACAACAACAACTTTAGCGGAAACGGATGTTGAAACGGAAACTATGTCAACAGTGTTAAGTGCGGTTTCTCATGAAAAATCAACAATGGCAACAACTTCACCAACAAATAGCTCATCAATATTTAAGGAGGCAATAACGGTATCAACACCGTCATCATCATCGCCACTAACTCCTCTACACGAGTCATCAACTATAGCCACAGAAGATGCTACAAAAAACACTCCAAATATAACCAGAAAACACACCTCAGCAAACTCTTACCTACAGGCATCATCAACGAATGCACTCAATTCCAGCGGCAACGTACCATCATTACAAGCATCATCGCCTGCAACAACAGCACATAAGGTGACAACAAAGGCTTCCTCAACTGCTTCAAAGCCTAATGATTGGGTTGTAATTCCGGTATTTGCGGATATTGTTAAATTAGCACTGGCAGGACGTGAAGACTGTTTGCAAAGGTAAGTGAATTATACTGCACATTAATCAAGAAAAAAAAGACTAAATTTGTGCGATATGATAATGATGATAATAAGCACTGCTAACCAAATATGGAAAACGAATACAAAATGGACAGAATATTAAATACTCAGTGATTTAAGTACCTACCCAAAACTAAAAAAATAAAAAAAAACAAAAAAGTACAAACATTATAAAATGCTTGTGGTCTTTTATGATTGCATACGTAAGTTAGTATTTAACCGAAGAGATAAACGAAAATTACAAGGCATCATCAATAACAGTCATAAATATGTATATATATGTACATATATCAAATCATTGCATAAGTTTTTTCGTTAACAATCTGGAAGTCCAAGTTCAAATCCAGAAAAATTTTCTTTTGAAATGATTTTTCCACCAAAGGAGTTGTAAACCAAGCGAACTGAATATGTGTTCTTTATAATTTTATGACACATTTACATAATGGAATTTTATTTTTTCTACATACTGCTAGTAACACATTTGGAGCAAACGACGAATTCGTCAGCTAAAATTCGCTGCATAAATTCGTCGTATGAAACACAATAACGACGAATACATAACTTATAACACAATTCTTTCCCATATTTCGTTCTTTTTTTGCACATTTTTATTATCTTTTGATGCCAGATTATACAGGAACTCATAACATTTTCAATTACTATTTCATTTGTGTCATTTTTTTATTTAAAATTCTTAATAAACTTGTAAAATCAATCACAACTGACAGGGTGACCACAAAACAGATATAATACTTAAAAAATAAATTATTAATAAAAACACACGTTGAAACAAGTTTAATACTTAAATGTTCTATATATTTAATTTAAAGGACTTAAAATTAGCAAAAAACAAGTAGGGCATTAAAAAATAACTTTATTTACTACAAAACCTAAAAAGTACAAGAAAACATTGTCACCCTGAACTTATTAGTTGGTCATTCGTCGGCAAATGAATTATAATCAAATCTAATTTGAGTTCGTCGCTTACTGCGTATTTCGCCGTACGCGACGAATATTCGCGACATAAAATTCGTCGTTCGTCCCAATTGTTGTCCCAGCATACTTTGTAATGAGTTAATCGAAATGTCGTAAATATATCACGTAATTGTGATTGACATTCCAGATAATCAGAATTAAACTGGTTTTATTGTTTTTTTTTCTATTTATCCCCATCAATCGATATCGGCAACACCTTGTTTTGTTCTAAATAAGGTGTCTTAAGAAGAAATATGATATTCAGTCATTTTTAAAAAACTATTCTACTTAAAAAATAATTATGATGACAAAGTATACGGAGTGTAAATAGTTCAATTACATTCAGATCAATAAAGAAGAAAAGTAGGGTCTGTCAAAAAATATTTGCAATGTTTTAAACCGACGTATAGAATTTAATATACTTCAGTGCTGCTATCTTTTTAGTGATATATTTCAATTAAGCAATATTTCGGGATGGTTGGCATCATCATCTTGTTTTACAAAAATTTAAAAAAAAACTATTTCAATAGCAATTGTCACTCACCAAAACTGAAACAACAACCTAAATTTGATCAAAGAAATAGAAACTATGGCCATAGTCATACGTAAAAATCGACTCTTGCTAAAGTAAATCTTTAAATTAAAAGTTTTTACTAGGGTTTTGGTATTCATAGTCAAAATAAAAGTATACTCTAAGTTGAGGTGGCTCTAAAGGGGTGTCAACTCTTATTTATAAACATTCTCTTATCAAATCTTACAAATTATTATGAAGTAGCAACCTTGAACAGCTGCTTTCATTTTACTAACATATATTGTAAACACATAAAATGTATGCACCCACAGTTAGAAAACATAAACCAACGAAGTTTTAAATTCCAGCAAAGGTGAAAAATTAATAAGTTAGTTTGCGGCTTTTTCAAAATTATAATTTAAAAAATTAGCGGTTTACCTTCCCCTCCCACCAAGAAGTCTATCTACAAAGAAACCGCTCTCTGACGTTCCACTCTATTCCACCTTAACCTTTGACAACAAAAAAAAAAGCCTGTAGGGAAGTAGCAGATAACAGCTAAACTTACTTAGCGAAGACACTCACCACACAATCAACATGCAATGATGAGGCAATTGCTGTTTATCATTCATGGGTAAAGATATAACACTAACAATGCCAGTCATGGTCGCGCTATCCAGCTCAGGCATAGAAGATTTTGCTCCAAGTTTCTTCAACACAAGATATGACAATACAACGATACGACTATACAACAATACAACAATATGATGATACAACGATACGCAGATACGATTATAAAACAATACAACGATACAACAATACGACGATGCAATGATACAACGATATGACGATACAACGATACAACAATACAACGATACAACAATACAACGATACAATGATACAACAATACACCGGTATTATACCGGTATTATATCGGTATTGACGGAAACGGTATACAGATACCGGTATTTTACGCAAAAAAAATTTCGGTATCGATATGAGTACCGGTATTCAATTTCAAACGGTATTTAAACGGTATCGGTATTAATAACGGTAACGATTGCCAACCTTGCTTTAGAGCCTACTTTAAGGTCAAAAGTACACCTTAAGTTGTTTATAAATGAGTTAAAGCCGACCTATACAAAAGACGGCTCAATTTTTCTTAAAGTCAACTAAGTATATTTCTGACTATGAATAGGGGCTTATGTTATTAACATTATAAATATAATAACGACTATACAAACACTTAACTTATTATATATAATTGCATATATGTATTTTAAAATAATTTTTCCAGTAAATTAGTTACTTTCAACAAATTTAAATACTTTTTTTCCAAACGAATATTAAAATTATTATTAAATTTGTTTGCATATCCTTAAACCGCAACGCAAATAATTACTAAAATAATTCTTTAATATTTTAATTGTTTTTATTAAATTTTAATTACACAAATGCCATAATATTATGTCTGTGTGTTTGCTTTTCTGTGGCGTTAAATTATTTTAAAATTAAAAAATATTACAAACTGAGGTTTTATGTTAATAAACAAAAAATAACCACAAATTGAATTTAATGAAGTTTACAAAATTCTATAAATATTTGAAATTTTAGCAGAGAGCAAAAATGTTGTACATTATTGTAACCTAAATAACTAGTTTTATAATATAAATTGTAAATTATTTAAATTCAACACTTAAACCATAACAAACCAAATCAAAATCTTACAAAATCCCTCACTTATAAGCTTTAAATATGTTTAGCTAGAAAATGAAAAAAAAAATTGGAAAAAATTCAAAAGGTATATATAAATATATAGAGATTTTAATTAGCATACGAGTATATGTTAAATTCTATTGAAAACAATAACTTCAAGGTAAGCAAAGGAATTTATAGAAAAATTAATTGCGTCATAAAAACAAAATATGTGTTTATCCCCTAATATAAACATCTGTAAATATTAATATCTCTAGGGTTTGTATATTTCCTTAACGGATATTAGTTTTTATAAAGAAACCAGTTTTAGGATATCAAGACCGATACTAATAATTACAGATTTATAAAAATACAAGTCCAACGTAATTCCAGTTAGGAATTCAAGAGTTAAATGATAAATAAAAAAATAAAATACCAATCATTAGTCGAATTACCAGTCAGTAATAGTTCCATTCTTGGCGAATCACCAATGAATTTAAATGTGGTTGTCCCGAATAGAAGTAAAAAGTTTCGTTTCGATATTGAAAGTGTTGTGACTTAGTGTTCAATGAAAATGCTATAATGTTGGTAATAAATACATACTTCTAAATAACCAAAATTAAAAAATACGCCACAGAACATACATTCCCACAAAAGTGAAAACAAAAACCTTTTTAGTTTCTTTAGAAAACGTAGAACGTAAAATTTTTACGGTTTTAAAATCCATTGAATAAAGAAAAGTAAAATTGAAATTTTGAGAGTAATTACACTGACGAATGAATCAGTCTAAAAAATATGATTTGAAATGCAGTAAATATAAGTAAATTCTACTTTTTCTTAACCAACATTTCGTCATATTTTTAAAAGTATATTTTTTCTGGCCTCCGTAGTCTAGTTTGTAATCTGAAGACTTACTAGACGAAAACTCCGGGTTTAAATTCTAACTATGATATCTTAAAAAAAAGAAATATGAAAAACTATTTCTTTCCACAATCACTTCTTAGCAATCTTCTGGCAAAATCTGTAAGAGTAAGTGCGTACCCTGAACAAGCTTCTAAAGTATTTTTTGCAAAAACAGTGAGAGATATACGCGTACTAAGTTCTCATATCATTTTCTCTATATTATATACATATATATTATATATTATTTTAGGAAATCAAAATAAATATTATAAAACAAAAACAATTCTTGATTTAAATGATGTATTTAATTTTACATGAGAAAAATTTTAAAACAGCTTTCGAAGAGGTCGGTTGTGTTTATCGCATGCCCTTATATCATAAAATTGTTTTTGAAATTTGGCGCCAAAAAAAAAAAAAAAAAAAAAAAAAAAAAAAAAAAAAAAAAAAAAAAAATATAATTGTGAAAAAGTGAAGAAAATATTACAATAAAAAATAAAAAAGATATATCAAAAATCACAAACAATAATTAAAGCAAGACATATAACGAAAAAATACAGAAATCCTAAACTCCTATAAATCCAAATACAAAACAAAATATACAGAACAAACCAACAATAAATGAGATACATAGTTATAACAACAAAATTCTGCAAACAATAACAGCTGTTTTATTAAAACAATTTGTGATTTTGCACTTGGTGTATTGATAATAAGCATAACAGTTAACCTACAAAAACAAAAATAAAAAGCATAAGTAATTGCTTGCCAAATAAATAAGCAAATAAGAAGACAAAATAAAAACAAATTCAATTACATTTATAAAAAACAACACAATATAAACAAAAACACAAATAGGGATAAGAGATAAAGAATAGAAATCGAAGTAACAATAACAACAATAAAAAATATATAAAACAACTAAATGTATAACTCGAGATTAAGAAGTCAAAACAAAAACCATAATAACATCAAAAATAAAGAAACCATCACACAACAACAAAACCCTGTTTTAAGTATGGATAAGTCAAATTCTCCTGTGCCAAAGCAAAGAATATAAATCATATAGAATGTGCATCACGTACAAGTAAAATTTCTTATGGCGGGTCGTAATGTTGGAACCCGCAAAAAGAATTGTTACTCTCTTACTTAGCAAAGAGAATTCGTTTATTCTCTTACTTTGCACACACAACATCACAGTGTATAAGACGATAGCCACAACAAAATTTTTACTTCGTGTCTTTTTTTTTTTTGCTTAAAACAGAAACGGTTTCATGCTAACAACAATATTCACATACAATACAATTTATGTGTGTGTGTGTCTTATTCATTGTGAGCTGTTTTCGTTTTTTAAATTTTAAAACTTAGAGAATAATGTTGTTGGTTCAAATATTTTTGTGTATTAAAGAATACAGTGCTCCGATACGACTATGTAAGCTAGTGTAGGGCAAAGCATATGTAATTTGTAGTTGCGCGACGGAAAATACATTAATCTACATCGAATATATAGCGCCCTATTTAATATCGTTATAAAAGTGTAGTTAAGAATATGTTTTATTATTATTATTATTATTTATTTAAGATCAACAAGTATTCTTATGTTTATTTGAAATAAAAGGTTAACTAAACCAAAAAATGTAATTCCAAAAATATTAAAAAAAAACAAATATATATTCATTAATGACAATTTTCGAATGATAAATTGATGATTTTTCAATTATAAGAAAATTGAAAAACTTTTATTTTTAATTTATGTATGTTTAAAATATATAACTGTATGTATATATTCATTTTTAGAAGAAAAGATACTTCAATTTTTTATGTTAAGAATAAATAATAAATAAATAATAATCAAAATTAAAATTATTTCTTAGTTTTTACTTTAACGCATCAAAAAGTATATTTTGAGGATTTTCATTTCCATAAAAAGGCTAATAAGGTTACTTTTTTAAAAATTATTTATTGGATAGAATATCTATTTTTGGAACTTCCTTTTTCTGTATTCCAAGAGCAATGCTTTCGAAGGAGCAGCAAATCCAATACCTCTATTCTGTGTTGAGAACAAGTGTTGGCAAACCACTCTGGGGTGATTCCTTTACATGACTCAATAATAAAAGATTTTATACCAATTTTTTGAGGTTCAGATTTAAAGACATTATGAAATAGTAAAATATGTTTTTTGCTTGCATCCATTTAGCTATCATTCTAAATTATTTTACTTCCCAAAATGGTTTATCTGCAGATTCTTTAAGTGAAATTGTTACAGTAAATGTAAATATTTTAAAAAGCATTGGTATTAATGTTTATGCCCTTATATGTGATGAAGGCTCGACTAACCGAAAATGATTTTCCAATCTTAAAGTATCTGCTAAAAAACCGTTTTTTTTTTAATTAAGCGATCAAAATGTTTTTTGCATTTATGATTTCCCACACTCAACTAAATCTTTGCGGAATGGGTGGCTGAAATGTGACATAAAAACCCGGGATGGGACGGCAAGCTTTCAGGTAATTAGGGAATTGTAAGAAATGGAAGCAAATGCAAAAACAAAAATGTGCCCAAAACTAACACGGCAACATATGTTTCCTAACACTTTTGAAAAATGCTTGTAGTATTTGCCACACAAATTTTCAGAAGGCTTGTTTCTGCTGCTATTAAAACAACGTCTGAAACCACAAAATTTAAGACATGTTCCGCAGAATTGGCTTTATCAACAGCTCAGTTTATGGGAAAAATGGCAAAATTTTTGATTGTCTTAATAGTGGCTCCCTTTATCGAGATAATTGCTACAGATCTGCAATTCAGATTAACAATGAAGTATATTAATATATTCAGTTCTTTTTAGAATATTTAAAAAAGGTGGAGTTTGTAGATCAAAACAAGCGTATTTTCTTTTCAAATAAAATGAAACTCACCCTAAATTCAATTCTTATGTTAACAAATGAAATTTTAAGGGAAGGTGGTGATTTATATTTCTTAATGACAAAGTTCCTCAATCAAGACAAATTAGAACACTTTTTCTGTCTTTAAATCTGAACCGCGAAAAATTGGTACAAAATCTTTTATTATTGAGTCATGTAAACGAATGACCCCAGAGTGGTTTGCATAAATTTCCCCTTGGGGCGGGTACCTTTACATTTAGGGGTATAAAAAATAGGTGTGAAAATTTACATTTTTTAATCTAAAGTTTTGTAATTTAATAATAAATAAAATTTAATCAAAATTAGTTTGTTGGTTGGGGATAGGAAAAGTAGCCCTTGCACCGCCCCCTCTGAGTATTTAAAAAAAAACGTAAATCATATATGCTGATCTATCTAGATGATCTATCTAGCTTAAAATTTCAACGAAGTCAGTACGTTATTTAGGTGAGGCATAAATTTTCCCTTGGGGCGGGTCAGTTTAGCATTTACGGGTATGAAAAATAGATGTTAGCCGATTCTCAGACCTACCCGATATGCACACAAAATTTCATGAAAATCGGTCGAGTAACTTAGGAGGAGTTTGGCAACAAACACCGCGACATGAGAATTTTATATATTAGAAGAAAGATATATATAATTCATACATACATATATAAATTAAAAATAATAATAGAATTTTCTTATAAATAATTGAAAAATCATCAATTTATCATTCGAAAATTTGTCATTAATGAATATATACTTGTTTTTTTATACTTTTGGAATTACATTTTTTGGTTTAGTTAACCTTTTATTTCAAATAAATATAAAATCAATTGTTGAGCTTAAATAAATAATAATAATAAAATATATTTCTAACTACACTTTTATTACGATATTAAATAGGGCGCTATATATTCGATGTAGATTAATGTATTTTCCTTCGCGCAACTACAAATTAAATATGCTTTGCCCTACACTAGCTTATGTAGTCGTATCGGAGCACTGTATTCTTTACTACACAAAAATATTTGAACCAACTATATTATTCTCTAAGTTTTAAAATTTAAAAAACGAAAACAGCTCACAATGAATAAGAAACACAAACACATAAATTGTATTGTATGTGAATATTGTTGTTAGCATGAAACCGTTTCTGTACTTAAGCAAAAAAAAAAAAAAAAAAACACGAAGTAAAAATTTTGTTGTGGCTATCGTCTTATACACTGTGATGTTGTGTGTGCAAAAATTTTGTTGTGGCTATCTTGCTGTGTGATGTTCTTGTTATAGTTGTTGGATTTTCGTCACTGTATGTGCTGTGGCTGAACAAAAAAAACTAAACAACAATGCAAAAGAAATAAAACACACATTAGCACAGTGCATACACTATGACATTAGTTTCTCTTTGGTTTCTCTTGTTTTGTTACGCTCTTTTCTTTTTTTTTGCCTTTTGCCCTTCCTTCCCGCGTCGGAAAAAATGTTAACAAAATATTTGGATAAGTGTTGAGATGCGCATTCTATACATAGCTGCCAGATTTGACGATTTATCGTCATTTTGACGATTTTATGACACAAAAATAGCATTCTGACGATTTGACGATTTTTGCCCTTAATTTGACGATTTTAATTTATTTTGACGTTTTTTGGAAATTCAAAATTTGCAACGTTTAATTTTTTGAATTCTTTAACATTGTTACAAATATGATCACACTATTTGTAACTGTTGCTTTTGGAAATTCATATGTAGAATATTACTCTATTTCTGAAAGGAATTTTATGCTGTTTTTACACAGAAAAATTCAAAATTTGCAACTGTTGCATCCACCAATTTAATGCATTTAATATTGAAAGCTATTATTATTAGAAATAAAGCCAAGATCAAACATTTTGATTTGGTAGTTTAGAAAGATAAACAAATTTTTTAACTTCGAAGAAAAGATATTTTTGAGGAAATATAAAAATGTACTGTTATTTTTTGTTTCATACATCTTTTTAGAACAGTGTGGCCAAATAAAATTTGATTTTAAAAACGAATATTAAGCTTTAAGTACTTGATATATATTCAAAAAAGAAAATCGTTCGTTTTATGAATGAATTTAAACATTTTATTGAAGAATGTGAAAGGCAAGAGCTAAAATTTGAATTAAGACAGTTAAAATTATTCAATTTAGAGAACAATTTCGCCCAAAATATGCTTTAAACTTTAAACTCTTAGATTTAAAAAAAAAATATCAGAAATGAAAATGAGAAACTCCACTCTTTTGTCCTAACATTATCTAAATTTAATCGGAAAAAAATTAGATTCACTACATTATTTTGCAAACGGAAAACGAATATTTAGACAAATAAATCTAAAAAATAAAAGTCGTCTTTGGAGGCCATTACCTTTACAAAAAACCATTCTAATATAAGGAATTGAGAATAATTAAATTAAAATCGTACCTAAACTGACTAAAATGTGGAATGGTAATACATGTGTATAATACATATAATTGTCGAATTCACAAAGTTTTGTATCGTTGTTTCATGTATTGAATACAATGTTTGCTTGTGAACATCTATTGTATGTATGTATATTAGGGTGGGTCAATTTGTTCGGGACCGAAAAACATGACCAAGCGTATAGCAAGGTCGTAATCTACGAGAAATTCTAAGAACTTTTCCCAAAGAAACCATGGTTCTAAAATCAAAATCGAGCTTCCGGTTTTTTACGAGAAAATTTGGTGTTCAGGTCATCCGAAAATAATGCTATTTTTTTGGAAGTATTCATTGCAATTGGTGAATAGTTGACCTGTAACGCTGGAAGAGGGCTTATTTTAAAGGAAATTATCTCAGCTTTCTATATCTGTCCTCATTTATAGAAAATTGTTTACCCAAATAATGGTTTTGGAGGTTTATGTCAAAATAATAATAGTAAAACTGTTAGAAACCTAAAACTATTATTATTGTGACATAAACCTCCAAAACCATTATTTGGGTAAACAATTTTCTATAAATGAGGACAGATATAGAAAGCTGAGATAATTTCCTTTAAAATAAGCCCTCTTCCAGCGTTACAGGTCAGCTATTCACCAATTGCAATGAATACTTCCAAAAAATAGCATTATTTTCGGATGACCTGAACACCAAATTTTCTCGTAAAAAACCGGAAGCTCGATTTTGATTTTAGAACCATGGTTTCTTTGGGAAAAGTTCTTAGAATTTCTCGTAGATTACGATTTTGCTATACGCTTAGTAGGCAAAAAAATTGACCCACCCTAATGTATATGAAAGTATTTTGTGTATTAAACGTCAAAAACAAAATAAGAAAAAGAAAAATTTGCATTAAAAAGTTGATTTTTACAAGCAAAATACATTTTTCTTCCATTTTTATATTTATTAATTTAATTTAATTTGCTGCTGACTATAAAAAGAATTTTTTGTTTTTATATTTTTATCAATATTTTTCATTTACAATAATACAGAAACCAATACAACTTTTTTAAAACATATGAAAAAAAAGTGTATGAGTTGTATCAAATGTTTATATACAAATTACCAACAACAATTGTAGTGCCGTACAATCAAACAACGAATACAATGAATACAAGGGTTTTCTGAATTCGGCAAATATATTTTTGATGTTTTTTTATTTAAGTTTCGAAATTTTATATACATTTGTACTGTCAATTCTATTTTTCAGTTTTACTCAAATAAAAAAGTTTTTTTTTTTGTGATTTTCTTATTTATATTTTGTTGACGATTTTAAGGAATCAATTTGACGATTTTGACGATTTTTTTGTCGATTTTTGACGATTTCATGGTCAATTTATCTGGCAGCTATGATTCTATATGATTTATATTCTTTGGCCAAAGCTATTAAGAGAAATGAATCAAACTTCTTTTGCCGAAAATACACCAAATACACGACGTGGTACTGAGCGTGGTTCTCTTTATGCTGATTCTCCGTTACGATTTGTGCAAGTAATGGATAAACGTTTTGAGAAATTAAGTGAGCAACTGCAAGTAAATATTCAAAAAATGTTCCACGAATACGAAGAACGTCTCTTAAATGAGATTGACAAAACGCTTAAATTGGCAAAAAGTGAATTAATGAATCTGACTGAGAGAGTATCTATTCTTGAAACAGAGGTGCAAGATATTAAAAATACAGCATCGGACAAAATAATAGAAGTATCGACTGAAAATAATAAGTTAAAAAAAGAAGTTGAAATTCTTAAGAAAAAAATAAGAGATAAGGAAAAATATGAAGTTGCTCACGAAATGCGTATAAATTGTGTTCCTCAAGACAATAATGAAAGTCTAAATGAAATTTTTAGGCGTATGTATGAAGCAGTTGAAATCAATCCCCCAACTATTAAGGAAATATATCGCCTGAAAATCAGTAAAAATAATCCAAATATTAATAAGAACATGGCTAATGATTCCCCTTCCCCCATCATAATAAAATTTTCAAATTCATATGACAGAAACTGTGTCCTTGCATCAATTAAAAACTATATTAAAAAGAAAAAAGATCCACTTCGGTTAAACTTAATTGGTTTTAAAAATTCAACCCCATTCTACATAAATGAAAACCTCACGCAGGACATCTATAGAATATTTACCCGTGCACATAGACTAAATAAGGCTAAAGTGATATCTGGAGCTTTTATCTACCGGGGGCTTGTCTATGTTAAACATCTTGCAAGTGATAAACCACGAAGAATAGATGAGTATGATGATCTAGATAATTTTTTTCGACCAATATCTGATGGATTGTTATAAAACAGTTATATTTTCTATTTTGTCGATTGGCTTTTTAATACTTTATTTTTACACTGTTTCTTTAATACCAAAAATTATGACTAATTTTTTTTTACTTATAAACTGTTTTCCTATGGTATATTTTTATATATTTTTAAACACTAATTTTATAATATTTAGTAATTTTATGACTTCTAAGAATATTGTAAATCTTTCTGGACTTTTCTTTACTTTTAATATTTTTAATATAGTGGACAAAAAAACTGTTTTTTCTCAGATTAATTATGAGTCAGATAAATTATAGTAGTAGAATTGGCGGAAATCATTCTGCTCTATTGAATGCTTTATGCAAGCAGCGATCTGGGCTAAATATTGTACATTTTAATGCGAGGAGTCTAAACGGTATTAAATTGGATGACGTTCGATCTGTATTTGAGAACTCCGGGGTCGATATTATTTGTGTGACGGAAACATGGTTTCATCATGATGTATCGGATGAACATTATAGAATAAAGGGCTACAAATTATTTAGAAATGATAGAAAACAGAGAAGAGGTGGAGGTGTTGCTATATACTCCAAGACGAACCTTAATGCCACACTTGTTAGCATATCATGTGGCTCAGAGATAGAGTTTATAAATGTAGCCATCTATGATAATATGGTGAAAGTTTTAGTATCATGCGTATATAATCCTATGAGGACATATACATTGGAGCCTTTTTTTACTGACTTTAGTGATCACGCCATAGAGTATGATTTTTTTATCACGTGCGGCGATTTTAATGTAAATTTAATGATAGAAGATGACATAAGTAGTGATCTCCTTGATCGTATAAATTCTGTGGGCATGACTGTTGTGAATAAAATTCCAACACGTTTCTGTTCTAATTCAATACCAAGTCTACTCGACTTACTTATGCTCTCACATCCTCATTTATTGCTTCTCTACGATCAGATATCATTTGTGTCTGATCATGATTTACAATTTTGTACATGCAATATTAGACTCAACAGAGATGATAATCTTCGGCTGATCACATATAGAGATTATGGCTCGTTAAATTTTTCAATGTTATTTGCCGACGTTTCTGCTCTGAATTGGAATGAATGTTGGTATCACTCAACTGTGGATGAAAAACTGAGCGTTTTTATTACAACCTTACAGGCTGCCTATGATCGGCATGTTCCTGAACGTAGTTTTCATGTTAAAAATTGCTCATGCCCTTGGTATACATCAGTTGTAAAACATTCTATTCGTAATCGCAACTTGGCATATAATGCTTGGAAGAGAAGTCCTATATCGGCAAACAGGGCTATCTATAACAGACTTAGAAATAGATCAAATCTTGCAGTACGACAGGCAAAAAAATCATACTATTCTCGAAAGCTTGATATTAACCTTCCTACAGGCCAGCTGTGGAAGAACATAAAGTCCTTGGGTGTGTACTCCCGTGGCTGGAATGATTGTGGACTAGATCCAGATGAGCTTAATGATAGTTTTTGTGTTAATCATCCAAACCACAACAATCGTAACATACAGTGTGAAACTTACTGCAGTAGTAGATTCTCTTTTTCTATTGTGTCCCAGGATGATGTAATCAAACATATCCGGAAAATTCGTTCTAATGCAGTAGGTGAGGATGGTGTGGCCATTAAATTTGTGAAGCTTATATTGCCTTATATTATTGGGCCACTGACTCATATATTTAACCCCTGTTTTACGACATCCGTGTTTCCTACATCCTGGAAAGTTGCAAGGATTATACCAGTAGCGAAAATACCGACTGCAAATAATCCGGAAGATTACAGACCAATAAGTATTTTGCCAGCTCTTTCAAAAGTTTTTGAATCACTTATGGCTGAGCAGATCACATCTTATTTGACTCAAAATAACCTTCTGTCACCACTTCAATCTGGATTTCGTATTGCTCATAGTTGTACTACGGCAGCACTAAAAGTAATTGATGATATAAGACCTGAATATGATGCTGGAAATCTATCACTTATGTGCCTACTAGACTTCTCTAAAGCCTTTGATAAGGTCGACCACTCAATTATGTGTCGAAAACTGGAACAGTTTTTTGGATTTTCGGGCACAGCTGTGACTCTGATGAGAAATTATTTATTTGGGCGGGCTCAAAAGGTAATTGTGGGAAATAGGCAATCGAACCTTAAAAATATTACCTTTGGTGTTCCGCAGGGATCGGTTTTAGGTCCTCTGCTCTTTAGTATGTTTGTCAATGATGTATTTTCCGTATGCAAATATACGCAGATGCATGCATATGCTGATGATATTCAGCTCTACATATCGAATCGTATTGGTTTGATAGAAGATACATGCTACAGACTTAATGAGGATTTAGCCGCTATTGTCAAATGGGCAAATGACAATAACTTAACACTTAATCCCAGGAAATCTTATGTCTTACCAGTTAGCAGGATAAAACATGACCGAAACCACTTTCCAACGATATACCTGGACAGTATGCCTTTACTGTATGTTGGTAAAGTTAAATACCTGGGTTTTTATATCAATTCGACTCTGGGATGTTCGGACCATATTAACATTGTAGTACGTAATATATATCTAGTTCTTCGGAATTTGCGAATATCATCCAATTTTACACCAGTTGAAGTCAAAAGAAAGCTAGTTATTCAACTGATTCTTCCTTTAATTAACTACTCAGCTGAGGTGTATAGCAAGCTGGACTCGCATTCAATGCATAAATTACAGGTGGCTTTTAACAATGCCACTAGGTATGTGTACAATTTAAGTCGGCTCAGTAGTACATCATTATGGCGAAGAATGATTCTGAGATGTGATTTAGTTGATTACCTTCGAATACGGAATATTATGTTTCTGCATAACTTGCTCTATCGGAGAAAACCCCCCTATCTTTATGAAAAACTAGTTTTTGGAAGATCAACTAGGTGCATCACATTGATTGTGCCCAGGCATGCCTGCCTAAATACCAGTAGATTGTTTTTCGTCAATGCTATTAATCTGTGGAACTCTTTACCAATTTACATAAAACTTTTATCGAGGAAAAACAGTTTTAGGAAAGCTATTTTTGACTATATGTCTTAGAACTATTGTCTTATTGAATTATATTTTCTTATGAAGATCTATGCCGTAATGTTTAATCATCAATAAAATATTTGACTGTTATATCATGTTATATGTTTATATAGTAAGTATTATTGATATTATGTACACATTATATTCATATTATTTTTAATTAATTTATATTACCATTTGTCATACATACATATATATTAAATAATTTATAGATTTTATCCTTTTGAGCTATAAAAGAATTATATTCTTAAGGTTCTGATAAGGAAAACAATTAAATTAAATAAATTAAATTAAATTAAATTAAATTAAATTAAATTAAAATATATCGTTGTCGGTATTGAAGAACAGCTTAAGTCAAAATATGAAATTTTGAAATGTCCCCAAATTTATGTAAATTTTACTATAATTAGTTCTTGCAAAAAATTTTTAATTTCACTTATTAATAATAGACTTATGATATAACAAATATGCACTATAATATTCTACATATTATTACTGCCCTGAGTTTAAGGAAGCGACAAAAATACTATTGTAATTTAAGCTTATGTCGACTTAAGCTATTCTTCGATATTGCCACAGATATAATAATAATTGCCATATTTTTATTAGAATGAAGTTCTGTGACTACCTGGCTCTTGCATGAATAAGTTTAAAAAAAAATATTTCTTTCGGCGACTACCTCTTAGCAGTTTTCTGGCAAAATCTCTGAGAATACCTGATTGCCATGAACAAGCTACTCAAGTAGGTCGTTCGGAGTCGACCTTAATCTATAGGTCCCGTTACTCATGGATACAAATTAACACACACAACATGGCTGCTGTGTGAATGTAATGACTAGGGCAACCAAAAATATGCAATAGCATCTTTTTTTCCTGAATGTTTCTGACAAAATAAGCAAAATATTCATTCATTTTAGTATAAACTACGACGTTTAACCCCTATTTGTTACAGCATATTTTTTTGCATATTTGGCCATAAATGCATACTTTTGCATTTTTAAATTTTTTTCAGATTTATTTGGCATATTTTACAAATTTTTACAGATGTTAGAAGAATTTACGTGTATTACCAAATTTTATTTTTTCAAAATAATGACCATATACTGACACATTACTTAAGTATAATCTATTAAATAATAAGGGTACTCATGAAAACGCTTAAAACTAATATTGGGAAAATTGGCGAAACTCCTTGTGCAATAGTTAATGTCAATTTGATAAAAAACGTCAAAGCAAAAAAACAAAGTAAATACAAAGCATACAAATTTTAAATACATTTATGGGAATTAGCGTTTAAAAAAATTGCTTAACAATGAATTCTAAATTAAAAGTTACGTATTTTTCAACGTTATACCTATTGCAGAAAAATTTCCATAATTGCATGATATACAAAATTAAATTAAAAGTTGATTTTTAAATTAATTAAATTTTCGTAAGAATATGCGGAAAATCGAGCAATCTGTGTCAACAGACTAAATAATATATTAGCGAATACCGAGAATTTAAAACTAAGCCAGTGTCAGCAAAGAAAAACATAAAACAATACCTCGGAAGTCAAAAACATATTAAGATCAACGGAAGAAATTATGCTAAGAAACGTTTGCTTTCAAATTTGTATCAATTACTTCCGTTGATGTCGAAAGAAGTTTCTCGATGTACAAGAGCGTTTTACGACAAAGCTTTATGTTTCAAAATTTGAACGATATGATTGTTATTTATTGCAACAATATTTTGTATTCCTGTCAGTCTGAATTTATTGACGCTTTTTATTTTTTTGTTAATTTTGGAATTGAAATAAATATATCGCTCATTTGCGAGAAGAGTGGCATAACTCAAAAAAGCCATTCTGAGATAAATGTATTTAAACATTTTAATTTAGCCATACTGATGATAGGAAAAGTACAAGACACTTTTGGTCGCCACTCAGTGAAAAAAGAGATAAAAATACAATTTTAGATACATTTTAAATTACAGTTCGTCTCATATTTCTGCATTAATAACTCAAAAAACACATTTTTTGATTTATATCACTCTTCTCGTAAATGAGCGATATGTAAATATAAAGGAAATTTATTTTATCTGGTTGGTGGCTAATTGTTACTACTCATGTTTTAAAATTTTTGAAAAAAAATATACCTACGTAACATCAACATACATATTTATGTATTATGAGTTTTATAGAGCATATTTTTAACGCTTAAAACTGTTTTTTCAATGCATATTTTATGCGCTTAAAACTAATTTTATAGAGCATATTTTTGGTTGCCCTAGTAATGACTAATTATGTATATAAAATACATATCGAAATATGTATATAAAAATCAATATTTACTTTCTATTGGGCTTTCATGCCAACTTGTTTAATTCTGCCCATTTTTAACTAATCATTTGTATTGACCATGATGTTATTCCTTAATGGAACCAAACTGCTTAACTGCTACCTGTTATCCTTTATAAAGAAAAAATTTGTCATTAATATTATGTATAAGTAAATAAATACTTTACTTTGTTCCTTTACGTAGAAGCAGATTATATAGAGACCGTTAATTTATAGTAGAAATTAAAAGTAGAACTTTAATTTTTTGAAGATAATTAATTTTTTTTTTTAATTTTCCACCGAAAAACAACTTTTTAGCCTACAAATTTGTAATAAAATATCTATCTGTATATGAAAAGATTTTGTCCTTAATTTAAAATCCTATTAGAATTGTCCTGTTACATAAAAAAAATATTTATTTTATTCAATCCCTAACAATCCTTTAAGTGCCAACAGCTAAATTTCTATTTAAACGCAATGTTTTATTTTACTTATTGCAATTATTAATTTAGTGAGTGTGAAAAAATTAAAAATTTAGCTAAAAATGGACTTGCAAAAATTCCTTTAAATTTTTAATAAGAAAAGAGACCAATTAATACAGTTATGTTGTGGCATAGTTAATTAAATTAGTCAAAAAATTACTTTTATACAAAAAAGTTCTTTACAACCAACAATGTTTTGTATTTTGGCCACCAATATTTTTATTTGCAACGAGTAAGGGTTTTCCACTAAAGCAATTCATATTTCAATAAAAAAACAAAACAAGTATGATCATATATGGTTATGGTTATCAATTTTATCCTGTTATGGCAATCAATTGCATGTTCTTTTTATACTTTCGTTTCATATTTATTTTTGGTGTATTCTTTTTTATATATTTTTATGCAATAAGTGTTAATTCATTTGGTATTATTTCTGATTATATGAGTGCATAAACTCATATTTTTATTTTTATTTTACAACGATATGTATTCATGTTGAATTTTGTATGCGTTTTTATGTGCTTGCTTAACTTAATTCAGCAATTTATATTTTTATTTTTGCAGTTGTATGTTGTATTTGCTTACCAGTGTACTGGTAATATTTAGTGAAATGATATTCGCAATCTCAATTTTAAAAAGCACTTATTCATGGGATTATTTTCTTGCTTGTTTTTCTTAATCCTTTGTTCATTCCATACACAAATTATTACTCACATTTTTTGTATATATTGAAGGTTTATCGAAAAAAGAAAAAGAAAATCGCTTTCTGCTACCAATTATTCACATTTAATAAATAGAATTTCAATAAATCTGAAAACCACATCAAATAGCCCGCTATTGATATAAAGCATAGATTTTTCAACAACATAGTCGCTACTTTTCCAACCATTGCAAGTCCTATTTCTTTTGAAGAACTCAACAATTAAAAAAAGTACTTTTGCGCAAGGATCACAACGTTTTATTTCTTATAGAGAAAGGAAATATAAAAATTAATTCACTTCTATTAGACTTCTGAGCTTTTTTTATATTTCATTTGTTTTAAAAATAAATTTATCAAAATTTTTCGGCTTCGCTTATTGATTTATTGCTGTACAATGGCTGTAAATAAAAAAATGCACAAAATGAATATTATTATTTTTTTTTTTATTAAGACCAATACCCTACTAAATGCTGTGCAATGTATTGGAGTTTTTGTGGAGAGGACAGTACATTATGACAACAGAATATATATTTTGTTTTCTTATATTTTAAGCGCCTTAGGAATGAAACAAATTGAGCTGAATTAATCATCCAAAGGCCAGTGTTATACCGTCACCTCTGAATGATCAACAGCAATTGCCCCATCGTTGCATGTTGATTGCGGTGAGTGCCTTCGCTAAGTAGGTTTTTAGCTGTTATCTTCTACTTCCTAATCCTGATCATCTGTTTTTCGTTGTTAAGGGTTAAGCTGAAAAAGAGTGGAATGTCAGGATAGACTTTTTGTAGGTAGATTTTTCGGAAGGGGAGGGGGGTGTACCTCTTATTTTTTAAATTATAATATTGAAAAAACCGCAAACTAACCTTTTCTATTTTTACTTTTGCTGGGATTCGAAGCTGGGCCGTTTGAGTTTTTGTGCGAGCGCTCTAACCACTATACCACGCACCCTCTATCTGTTATTAAACGTTTTAACTAGATCAGAATTAAATTATACTATTCTCTAACCAAGCACGACTGTGGACCTACATGTCATATATTTTGACTAATGTGGACAAGGGGCAATAGAAACAAACAATTTTTATTGTACTTATGTGGTATAAATGGCAGTTACAAAAACGGCAGTGATGGTGAAAAAAGAAAAACATGACAGTGAAAAATTACGACGTATTTGAAATGGCTTCAACTAACTCTACAGTAGCTGGAATCGAAACAGGTTCAGATCAGCTAGTGCAAATATTTTTCACGGATACTATTTCGTCCGTTAATAAAGAAATCATAGCAAAGATAATATAAATTCATAAAATAGAATTCGGTTATGACATAATTAAAAGGTTTAATGAAGATATATATATAAATTAATTAGTCATTGAGCAGAAATTATTATTTTGAAGACAAAAATTACAATGTTTCAAATATGACAACTGAATTAGGTAAAATGACTGATTAGGGTTTTAGAATTTCAGAATTATTTCATTTAATTGGCCATTCCAACCCTGTGTCAGAGTTACAGATTAGCTTCTCGCAGCACCCATGTTGTGTGTGTTAATTTTTATCCATGAATACCGGGCCTATAGCTCATGTCTTAATAGGCCAACACACTAACCACTAGACCACTAACCACGAAAACCTTAGAAAACGTAACAAGTATAAAGTCTACAATCTAAAATTAGCAGAATATCATACAACTTGCACCAGTTTTAATAATGACATAGTTATTTTTAGTTATTGCCACAGTCTATCACAATTAAGTAAATAATTAATTTTTGATCAGAATTTACTAAGTGCACTGATACCAAACTCTAATATATTATCTCATCATACTCACACTTATAGAGTGAACTTTGGCCACATCGAATGGCTATAAAACAATAAAAACGGTTACCCTGGTAAACTAGTAGGTAGTATACTAACTAAACTGCTAGTAAGAAAGTTGAATGCTATATTCCCCCCAAAGACTCTGGTCTGTGGCACTACAACCAGCAAAGTCTTTAGTCAAACCACTTTTTTATTGTAATTTAAATAAATAAATAAAATACAAACAAAAATGAAGTCTTTATTACATACTCTGTAATAGAATTATTAGATTAATGTCTCCATCTGTCTTTAGAAATAAGATGATTACGTAGAATCTTTTTTACTAAGCCGTGAGTGTTAATGATCGCTCACTACGCTTTTACTTTTATTTGGGTTTCCCTTAATTTTACCCCATTAAATATTCCTATTTATTAATATATTTTTTAATTATTTCAAAACCTTATTTGCACAGCATTCCACATATGATAGGGCCGATAGCATCGCAAGTTTGAAGTAGAAAATTTCTGTCATTATAAATCATGATTATATCGTCCCCTCAATCAAACAATAGTGTATACGCCTGTACATCATTATTTTGTTTTTATAATAAGAATCTTTATAACTGATCCTAAATGTGGCCAAAATTTTGTGAAATTCTACTTTCACAAAATGGGTCAATAGATCAATTGCAATATTAGCGTATAATTGCGTGTTTGAAATTTTTCATTACTAATTGTGTAAGGTATGGTATGGTGTTTTAATCAATTGTTACTTTGAATTTAGTTTTAAAGAAAAATTGTGTACAAAAAGCATTCACATTTATTACTATTTTTATTATTTCGTAACAAAATACAACCGAAAAATGACGTATAATTCGTATACACAATTTTTTAACAATATAAATGGTATAAATGATTCCAATAAAATAGTGTATACCATATACAAAATAAAATGGTGTATAATGATTATCAGACATATTATAAAACAAATAAAATAGCCTACTTAGAATCCCATTTATTTGCAGTAAAAGAACTTGTAAATTAATGAAATATCATCTACTATTAGCCTGATTATTCCACCCAATATTTAAATAATCACAACTTAAAAACATCGACTATTTTCTGAAATATTACTGTTTTTCCACATATCTAATAACACAAAAATTGCAAACTCCTTTATTTCGAAATGGCAAAAAAATTATACACTATTGTTTTATTAATGGGACGATATCTACATAAATGTGCATACATGTCTGAAGAATATAAAATATTTATATTTTATACGAAAAACTTGTTTATCAATAAAACAATAGCAACCTCAACGTCACTGTTTATAATATTCTATCATTTGCTTTCCCAAAATATTCGATATAAATTCAAAACCAAATTTCAGATGCAAAACAATAAATAAAATTTTAACACAATGCAGTTATTTTATGTTTTAAGATTTATTGATTTTATATTCATTATTTTTGATACAACTCTTGATGTTGATTTTCAGCGCTAATTTTGTGCTGACTTACTATATTTCACTCACAACCATACGATATGAACCATATTGCCTCACCGTTGGCCATATATTATTGGTAAATAATTTGAAAATAAATAAAATTTAAAATAAAATAAAATATTAGTGCACAAATTTTCAACATAATTAATTTATAATACATGCAGTGAACAACAGGCAATGAACAAAAAAAAAAAAAAAAGACACGTATAAAATATGAAGATATAAAAAATTGACAAATAATGTCAAACATCTTGCTCTTCTTGAAATAAAAAAATTGTATAATTGTGTTTTAACTTAAAATATGTATGTATGCATATGAAAAAAATAGGTGTCATTAGAAGGACAGTACGAAATGTTCTTAGTCTGGCATAGCGGTCGCAAAAGCACATGTTAAATTTAATGTTAAATACGCTTCAGTTCAATTTATGTAATAAAAAAATTAGAAATTTTTGTGTTTATAAATATTTTCTGGCACTAGAAATTCTCAACAATGCGCCGTCATATGCAACAGCAAAAATTGAGTTGCAGAATTTAAACGTGGTTGTAAAAGTACTGAAGGTAAACCAGGAAGTGGACGCCTAACAACTGCAACAATACCAGAAATCATACCTAAAATGCATAATATGGTACTAGACCAGTGATTCGCAACCAATGTGTCGCGGCACAATTCCCAAAGTGTGCTGCCAAAAAGAAAAAAAAAGTTTTACATCGCGTGCTGGAATTAAAGAACGAAATGAAAATGTTTTTTGAACAAGATAAGAATTATGATTTTGTTTATTTGCTGAAATATAAAATATAGTGTACTTTACCGACTTACTAATCAGAAATTTTTGTTATTTTTAATAACATAAATTCAATTATACAAGAGCCTAATGAAAATATCTTAAAATCAACCGATAAGCTGTGAGCCCTGGGTTCGATACCCAGCTCTGACATCTTAAAAAAAAAAGAAGTATGAAAAAAATATTTCTTTCGGCGACTACCTCTCAGCAGTCTTCTGGCAAAAGCTCTGAGAGTAATTAATTGCCATGAACAAGCTTCTCAAGTCTGTCGTTCGGAGTCGACATTAAACTGTAGGTCCCGGTACTCATGGATGGAAATTTACACACACAACATGAGTGCTGCGAGAAGCTAGGCCGTAATCCTGACACAGGGTTGTAAAGGCCAGTTATGTATGTATGTATGTATGTTCAAAGATAATACAAAGCTTATCAAGAAACTATTTATTCTATTAATTATTGTTATGTTATTATTTTTTATATGTATTCTTATTTGAGATTTTTTTTGAGAAGCCATCCAGAAGTCTGAACAAGTTTTCAAAATTTTGAGTTTAAACATTTTTAAACAGAGAAAACCAAATTCGGTAAGAGAAAGCTAGAATGGAGCGTATTATGTATCGATTTATAACATACTAATTTCATATTCAGTTTCAATTTCCGTCTGAGTAAATGCTTAAAGAAAAAGTAGAATACTTTGCGAGATTTATCTAAAATAGTCGCCGTAGTCTAGACATGAGCCAAGGGTTCAAACCCCAGTTTTGGCATCTTAAAAACAGAAATATGAAAAATTCTTTCTTTCGCCAATTACCTCTCAGCAGTCTTCTGGCAAAAGCTCTGAAAGCCTTTCGAAGTCGACTTTAAACTGTAGCTCCCAGTACTTATGAATAAGATTTAACATACGCAATAAAGGTTTGCACGGGTATGTTTGAAACGATCTTCAAGCCATTCTCAAATTTTCAAACACGCTTCCAACTCTCATTCGTAAAAGCGAAACGAATAAAACAAACACAAAACGTGGTTATTATTGTTGGAATGTTAATAATGAGAGAATGGAGACCAGAGAGCAGTGTTGTCAGATTAGGGGATTTATCCCCAAAATGGGGATTTTTTTTCTGAAATGGGGATAAAAAAATTCATTTGGGGATGGGGATTTTATTGGGGATGATCGACAAGTTTACGGCGGTTTTTAAAATATGTTTACTTGTTTAATTATATATTATAGACTTCTTACATTCGGAACACACGATGAAAGAATTTCAATTTTCAAGACTTGCTTATAAACTTGTTTAAAACTCATACTTTCATACAAAATTTTTGCAACGTACGCTAATGGTTTTAGTTTGATTTATTTTCTCATATAAATAAAACATCCTCATATCATTATGTTTCCGACACCGTTTTTAATGGTTTTATTGCGAAGGAATTCAGTATTAGAACGTCTTTTTACAGCTAAATTACTTCTTTCGGAGATAAATAAACAAATTTTAGTTTCGTGCTATCACAATTACTTCTCCACTTATATTTTATGATATTGGAATGTTTTCCATAATTCACACAGGACACCTATTTAGAATTGAGGTACAATAGATGCCGTATATTATACAAAAATTTCAAACGACATCATGATGTCTTATGCTGAATATAAAATGGCACAGCGATCGGTATTTCAACAAAATAACAATCCGAAACACACATCGAAACGAGCAAGAGGTTGGTTTAAAAAGAATGTCCTCAAGATTTTAAGTTGATCTGCACAGTCTCCAAATTTAAAATTTACATATCAAATAAAACATATGTACATACATGCAAAATTATTGATGCAGTTTATGTGGGGATTTTTGGGGATGAACCAATCAAGGTTTTAAGGATTTTTGGGGATATGAATTTCGAAATTGGGGATAAAAATTGAAAACTATCTGACAACCCTGCAAGAGAGTATGAAGACATGAGAGACATGAATCATGAGAGTTAGAATGAAATGAATATAGTGAATGGAATGTCTTGTTTATAATATGATAGAAAAGAATTTCTTGTACTGGTATTATAAATACTAAAGAACTGAATAATAAAAATAATGAACTCAGTAATTTTTTATGTTATTTTTCTTTATTTTCTTTATATTTTTGGCTTAATTTTTACAAATACATAAGTACATACATATTTACAAAAACTTAATAAAAAAAGTATAAATAAATAACATATTCAAAAAGTAATTGTTTTTTTTTTTTTTTTTTTTTTGCTTTTAAATGCTTTAATAAACACAGACTATTCTTCTTGCTAGATTTCAATTTATTTGTTTTTATTCGCTTGTTTGTATCTACTACAAACTATCTCATTTTCTTCAATACATGCTTTCATTCACAAAAGAAATTCAAGACATTCGAATAATTCGTTTGTCTCCATAATAATTGAGAATTATGAGAGTAAATTTAGATTTATTGTATTCTATTCTATTCTATTCGTTTACTGAGTCTGTTCGTTTAGTTTCGTTTCGTTGCCTGCATAACGAATAGAATGAATATTTGTTTCGATCATTGAATTTACTCTCAATTAGAGTTGAATTTTGTTACTGTGAATTAAAATATTTGTATAAAATATCTAATGTAATCTTAGTTTAATTTATTTTTTTAAATATTTTTTCAAGAAACAAATGTCACCCAGGAATTGAATTAGTAATTTACGATAGGCTTATGAAAAATTAATTTACTTATTAATTTAATGTAATAAAAATAAGTCCTGTTTTCATCACTTATCTTTTGCATGAAGAACAAAACCTCCAATCTAATATATTACTTGTGTGGTGTAGAGTGTACAAAAATAAAACAACAACAAAAAACGAAGCCGAAAACTACAATTACAACCAAGATGAAAAACAAAACTGCAGATAAATTAAAAGAAAATAAATTCAATAGAAAAACATTAAAAAAAGAAAGTAAGCCAAGGATTATACAGTGAAAGCCCTATATAAAGACCAAGGCAATAACAAAACATGTTTCAAAATAACATACTCGTAAAACACTTTATAATTTACTTTATAGATAACAAATAAAATAAAAGATATTCTTTACAACTTATTTTATTCATATGACCTTGTTTGCAGTTGATTTTTTTATGTGTTAAAATATATTTAATCGTTAAAACGACAATTTACTGTATTTGTACGAACGTCAATCTAAGAAATAAATAAGCGACATACATACATATACATAAATGTTAGTATGGATGTTTATACAAACATATGCATATAAAATAACGATACCAACAATAAAACTAAATAAAAAAATACACCAATTAAACTTTAGTTTTCAAAATTACAGAGCATGAATGGTGGTAACCTAATTAATTTTGTTAGTGGTTGAAGCGTTAAAATTGCTATTCAATAAATACTTCATCTCAAGACTTGTGGAATTGTGGTTCGGTGTTTAAACAATAGACACATTCAGTACTGTCTACATTTGTTTTTTTTTTAATTTTTTTTTTCCTTTTAAGTTTGAGCAAAATAAAAATTGTTTACAAACTAATTAATGAAAAAAATACAAAGTTGGATTGTATACAAACATATCTATTTGTTATTTTGCAAAACTCTCAAATTCTGCAAATAATGAAAAGCATTAAGTAACTCATTACATAGTGAGAAAGTCTTAGAAGAATTTAGCTAAAAAAAAGTTTTGTAAAAACCGGATGTTCAGTAAAATGAAATCGAAAGAAATTTTGAACATAATTGCGTCAATTATTTTCGAGTTTTCGTAATTAAAAAAGTTATGTAAACCTGTTTAATGAGGTCAAGAGTAAGACTAATAACATTTTCTATCACAGACTAACTGCCTTACGGGCATATGACATCTAAAATTTTTAAGTATTACTATGATATGTTGCGAAACCTAGAGCTAGCGCCATTGCATCATGTACCTGCATTGGCTAGGAGGGGGCTATGCTATCCGGACCCTTGTTGTGCAGTTCACTTTTAATATTATCAGGCTGATTAAAAATTGGGAAGATGGCAATTCATTGGAAGAGTAGAACGCTCAAGTGGGTCTTGGACACGCTAAGGTATTTTTTTTTTTTTTTTTTTTTTGGAGAGAGGGGAAATGCATTTACGCACTTAGGTGGTTTTTGCCACCCGTCGTGCCGGACTCCACGCAGTTATTGCGTGCCTACCGGCTAAAACCCCTCTCTATATCACCAGGCTCCATCCTGGGACCGTCAATTTATGACATTACTTCAGGATGGAGCCTTATATGCCGGTCCATTTGGACCCTACTGTTCCATCGACCTTGCAAGGTCTCTCTCCTACGCTAAGGTATTAATAGCTACACTATTTCTAGTGATCTGCAGAAAATAAAGTCGGATCTGACACTTATAGGCCATTGCTGTCTAAAAGATGTAGATGCTTGTATACTTCGCTTACAGGTACCGGACACAGTGAAATACACGTTGTAGTAATTAGACGAATACATTCAGGAAGGCGTATGCTCTTTCTGCAGGAAATATGCACTCGTAAAGTTCTTGACTTACTCGCGTCTATTCTAATAATTATAAAAGGAAGGAGTTTTAAGTCTTGTACCAGGTTCTCTAGGAGCAACTTTAAAGTATTAACTGGGTTTCTAACCGATCAATGTAGATTAAAGGTCGGTTTCGAGATTTCTTTACATACAACTGTTAGCACCGATAAATATTTCAGACTTCATGAGAACGATATTATATGGCAGTACTTTTAAATCGAGTACTCTTTAAACTCATTTTTTCAGGCAACACTGTTTTTGACAGTTCAGCTGTTTTCGTATAACATGTTACTGTCAAACATGCTCATTTTGGTCTATAATATAACCATGAATAGACTTACTAACAAGCAACAGTCAACTTCTGGTGCATGGGCGCTGGCATAGTTGAATGAAGATATACTATATTATTCAAAAATTGTGTTTGGTGGAGAAGCTGATTTCTAGAAGAAGAGTTAAACAAGGCAAATGGGAGTACTTAGTGAGAAGAGCAGCCAGAAATATTTGCAAGAAATGCCATTGAGAAAAATACATTTTTTAATATGAAATAGGGGGTGGTTGCATCATTGGACCGTACTTTGAAACTGTACTATGAATGTCGAGTAGTACCAAGCGATGACTACATTTGTTCTTTTTTTTTTTTGCCTAAAATCTGGCTTTGAATGACATGTAGTTTCAACACGACGATGCCCACATAGTATACCAAAAAATTACTTAATTAAGAGGCAAGTTCGGTGAATAGTTTAGTTCGTATTTGAAGCCGGCCAAGATCTAGAGATTTCACACCTACATAATATTTATTGTAGGGTTGTATTGATTCTTATGTCTAAGTACTGGAAGCCAATATTGAAGAATTTATTAATGAGAAACGGGTCAATATGTTTCAAAAATTGTTCCAAGATTAAGCCTAGTAAAGCCGCGCTTAACATTTACATACAATTTTTGTTAAGCATTTTAATTATATAGAATTATATGGACAAATCAAATTAAGAACTCATAAAATTCTCTAAACTGTATGTACCCTTTTAATCAAATACGAAAACACACACACAAAAATTACTTATTATCTCTTTAATACAATAAGATTATATTTACAAAAGCAGAAGCCGCAGCAGTGTAATAAGATGTGTTCTAGTCTGCTAGTGCGAGGGTAGTGAGTTCGATTCGCACCAGACACTCTGGTATATAACATTACACCGAGCACACGGAATTAGATACTCTGCTCGTATTAAAAAGAATATGATATTAATATTGTTTTGTTCTGTTCTGTTTATTTTCGTATTCAAAATTCTGTAGTTTTTTTATACTTAACTTTTATAAAATCTTTACAATCAAATAATTTTCGCTTTAAGCTAAAATATTTTTAAATGAACAAAGAACGAGAAATTATTTCTCATACTCAAAAAAAAAAGAAAAAAAAAAAAAACGCAGAAAATATATGGCCAGAAAATATTATCACACATCCCTATGAAGTTTACTTTATTTTGTTTTAATTAATTACATCAATTTAATGCAGAATTAAATAATACTCTTTATATATAAAATAAACGTTTAGTGAATAACTACTTTTACCATACAATTTCGCTTAACCGAAAAATATAAAGTTAAAGAAACGAAAAACTAAAGAACAATTTTCAACTTTTTTTATCAACATTTTTAGGTTTTTAAGGAAAAAATTCGGTATACGCTTTATGTAATTACTTCATTACCAAATAACAAAGCAATTTTTAACAAAAGCATTCTTCGAATTTAGAAGAAGAAATATAACAAATAAAAAATACACTCACCCAACGGTTACTCAGTAGAAACTCTTTTTGGACATAAATGTGAAAACAAAACACTATAATAGAAATAACTTAAGAAATTTCCACATTTGTTGTCATTCCAATAAAATCTAATTTTATGACGTACAAAAAAAAAAAAAATTAATAAATAACAACAAAGCAAAACCAATGAACAACATACAATAGAAAGTAACTCAACCAATTTTGTTTTTATTTAAACCGACCACTTGCCTGCCAATCATCTTACATATCCCCTATATTACCATTCTTTCACATCCAAAAACTAATTTCAAAACCAAAATAGATGCCAGCAAAAATTTAATGACTTTGAAAATGCGTTTACCAAGCGTATGAGTGCTAAACAACAATACATTGTTATTGGCACTGGGTGTGGTGAAACACACACACAGAGAGAGTGAGAGATAGAGAGAGTGAGTTTATAGAATTTATAAGGGGTGCTTTTTATTGAGGTATAGAACTTTAAGTTGGCATCACTTTTTTAACTGGCGGCCATTTTTTCAGCTGTCAAGTGATTAATATTTAGTTTGGTTTGCCATTTCATCATGAACAGGTTGACAAAAGAACAACGCTTGCAAATCGTGCAAATTTATTTCGAAAATAATGGTTCAGTTCGCGAAGTTTACCGCAAGCTCCGTCCATTTTATGGTCGACATAATCGTCCATCAGAGCAATTAATTCGGTTAACCATGGATCGTTTTTGCACTACGTTTACTCTATGTGATAATACGCATCCGCAGAGACGTCGAACAGTGCGCACCGAAAAAACAATTGCTGCTGTAGAGCAAAGTGTTGAAGAGAACCCGAATGAATCGATTCGCCACCGTGCACAGCAATTGGAGCTTTTTCCATCAACTTTATGGAAGATTTTGCGCAAAGATCTTGGCTTGCGACCTTGCAAGATCCAGCTTGTGCAAGAATTAAAGCCGCGAGACCATGCAATGCGTCGTGATTTTGGTGTATGGGCCGAAAATGAGATTGATCTCGATGCTGATTTTCATCGCAAAATTTTGTTCAGTGATGAGGCACATTTTTGGTTGAATGGCTACGTCAACAAGCAAAATTGCCGCATTTGGAGTGAAGAGAATCCACATGAGACCCTTGAGACGCCATTACATCCACAAAAACTGACTGTTTGGTGTGCTCTATGGGCTGGTGGAGTCATTCTTCCGAAATAATGCTGGAGAGTCAGTTACCGTTAATGGAGACCGGTATAGAGCCATGATAACCGACTATTTTGTTCCCGAATTGGATGGCATGAATGTGGATGAGTTGTGGTTCCAACAAGACGGCGCTACATGCCACACAGCGCACGTCACAATCGATTTATTGAATTAAACATTCGATGAGCGCATAATTTCGCGGAATGGACCTGTCAATTGGCCACCAAGATCGTGTGATTTGACACCATTGGATTATTTTCTTTGGGGATATGTGAAGTCGCTCGTTTACGCCAATAAACCAGAAACGTTAGGGGACTTGGAAGCCAACATTCGTGGCGTTATTGCCAACATACGGCCATATGCTCGAAAAAGTGGTTGAAAATTGGACCTGTAGAATTGGCTTTATTCGAGCTAGCCGCGGCGGCCACATGCCCGAAATCATATTTAAACATTAATGGCATAAAATTATCCTTCCAATAAAGCCAAATTGATGGACATTAATACGATTTTCTTGTGTTTTATTTCAATTCGAAGTTCTATACATCTAAAAAAAAGACCCTGTACATGTGAAAATGCTGAGTTCAAATAGAAATGTATTTATGCTGGTTTATTTTGCTGCACTGTCAGAGCAGTTGATATGAGAACATGACCACTATTTGTTATTTGGTTTTATAAACATGTTTAGAATTGACTGAATAGTTATTTTCTAATAACTCTTACATTTTAGGAATGTGCAAATATTCAGTTAATGTTCATTTAAATAGATATATTCAAATTTTGCAAATAACAATGTATGGCAAAACTTGGTAAATGTTGGCTTAAAAATATATAAAATAACCTTTTGTGGTTTAAAATGAAATACAAATTTTATTTTGCTCACTTACAACACAAATTTAAGTTTGTATTTAATTGTGGTAAATGTATGGTACCACTACCAAATATCGGGTGGTTAAACTTTAAGGGCCGATGTTGCATGGGAACCACACCTAAACATCAAGTTTTTTCTGCATTTCATTTGACATTTCTCAATTTCAAACTTATTATGAAAATCGGCGCTCAAAATAAACTTCATATCTTGCACTAGGTGATTTTTTCGGTCAATTTAATCGTCAAAATGTGCTTACAACTCGTCCTGCAAAAAATATTGCTGCTGTTAGCGGTAGTATGGTTGAAGAGCCGACCACGTCAACTCGTTGTCTTGCCCAACAATTGCACACCTCTCACGCTCGTCGTTGATAAATATTCTGATGTGGGCATTATGTGGTTTCAACAGGACAGTGGCACTTGAAAAACAGCTAACGAAACAATGGCTTTTTTTGGCTACAAATTCAATGGCCGTGTTAACTCACATGGTGGCGATGTCAATTGGACAGCAAGATCATATTATTTAACATTGTTGGGTTTCTTTATTTCAGGTTATTTGAAAGGAAAGGTGTACGTCGATAAGCCAGTAATAATTCAAGAGCTAAAGGAAGAGATAATTCGGCACTTTTACGGCGTAGAACATAAATTATACCTCAGTGTGCCGCTGAGGTCGCGGGGGGATTTGGCCGATATTTTGTTCCATACATAATTAAACCATACCAGATTATTATAATAAAAAAATGACAATAATTCGTACATAATTTGTGTTTTATTCAAAATCAACATACATACATACATAACTGGCCTTTACAACCCTGTGTCAGGATTACGGCCTAGCTTCTTCAAAATCAACGTCGGTCTTAAAATTTAACCACCCTTTATAAAACAAATTATGCAAAATTAAAAAAAAACAGCTGTGACGGACTACAGCCAAAAGAAACAAAATATATATAGTAAAAAATATTAATTAATTTAAATTATTAATAATTAATTTTATTAATTAATCGAAATTTTGTTCGAAATAATTATATTCCATATCCGAATAGTTTTTTTTTTCTTTTGTTTCGTGTAGAAAAATGTTAGTGGAATCAAAGTATTTTCTTTTAATTAAACAATCCTGAAATGTTGAAGGATCTATAAAATCACTTGTTTTATTTGTATTTCTAAATAGATAAAAATGCAGAATCTTTTTAAAACCAAATTAATAAATTAATGTTTTCATCAGAAAAAAAAACATTATTTTATAGCCTTTTTTATTATTTTGGCAAAAACTATTTCCAGAAGGCTAAAAAAGTACAACTTTATAAAACTATTGTTACAAAAAAAATTAACATCTTTAAGTAAAGCTCTATTTAAAGTTATTTAATGAAAATAAACAATACTTTTAAATTCGTAAACTTATTATCATCATTATTGATTGCATTCCTATTTTACTGGTAGAGCAGCAACGCCATTAAATTATATCATGAAACGCAAATAAACTGTAATAAAATGAAATATAAAATATTTTTTGGTCTATAAATTATGTTTGTCAATTAATTTATATTATGTTTTCAGTTTACCAAATGGTCACATAAATATTAACGCTTTCGATCGCATGGCAGCCATAGTGGGTGCTTTTACCAAACACATGCAGTCTGTTAAAACAACAGATGCATCAACAGCTTCTGTCACCGTTAAAACACCACCAACAATAACTGGAACGACATCGTCATCATCATCATTTACAGTATCAACATCAGAGAATCCTGGTGCAATAGTTGCAGGGCCAGCAGCAGGTGAATATGAAATGTTTTGTCGACACATGCAGAAAATAACAAAACTAAGTGAAAATGGTGAGTCAAAAAAAAAGTAATAAAAATCGAATAGTATTTATTATCTAAAGAAAAATAGAGAAATATCTACGAGCAGGAAATAAAAACCAATTTAACGGAAAGAAAATTATGACCATTGACAACAATAAGAGATGGTCACGCCTTTACAGAATGCATTGTGTTGAAATTTTTCCTTTTTTTGTTTTTTGAAAGAAAAAAAACCAAAGCTGACAAAGAAATTAAAGAATATAAATTTTTTTAAGTCCTCTGCTAATAATAAATTTTCGCAAAACTGAAAGTTTATAATAGACGTAGAAATCATAAAAAAATGTATTCTTTGGATGAAGCTGAGTTTAGGTTCTGTCTTCAAGGGAATAGGAGCACAATGACTCTCTGTGAGTAACATAGGATATAGAACCAGATTACTAGTCCATAACAGTGATAAGTTGAATTTAAACTAGGTTAAATCTTAGATCTACTCATTTTCAATCGGCTTGTAGTCTTCGGTTTGTCCACTTTTATATAAGGAAGAATTAACTTGGATGGTAATGATGGAATATTAGACTACAGCACAAAGAATTCTCTGGATCGCATTGTCTGCTTGTGTATAAAGTACAAAATAGTGGTAATAAAATAAACTTTTTCTGATGTAGATCATTTCTACCGCCTCAGAAGCATAATTACAGCGTCAGAGCTTTATATAAAGAAAATTTTATATAGAGCTGAACTCGTTATCAAGATTGGAACCAGGGGGTCAATTCTTGTTCTGTGAAACGGTGAAATGAAAAGTTTTTTCACTGTTACACTGCGTTTTTGATTCTTGTTTTGTGTGCAACATGTAACAACAAGTGAAACAAAATATTTTCACAGTTTCACAAGATTGCTGATTCTTGTTTTGTGTAACTGTGAAATTAACTGTAAAAATTTTTTCATATATGTAACAAGTTTGCACAGAAAATGTTTGCACATTTAATGTAATTTAAAACCATGAAAAAACCAACAAGAGGAAAGCAGGCTAGCGAAAATAAATAAGAATATTTAATAAAATCGAATAAAATAATTGTACCCGTCATTTTTTATTTTAATATAATATTTAATACTCGTATATTTATTTCAAAGCCAAAAATATGTATGACGTCATACTGGTGTTTTGTTTGTACTAGAACACAGAGCAAAATAAATATTGTTGACGGCGGTAGCGGCGTAACCGGCAGCACAAAATATCAATCGGCGATAGTTGCAATTATTTTTAATATTAATTTTCTATCCAGCAAAAATCTGGTTAATTTTTTTAACAGAAAAAACAATACAAAACATATCTCATAAATTTATATTTATGATAACAATTAAAAATTTGCCATTAGATGAACAAATATACAAATGCGGCAAAACAAAATAGTATGCCTTCCCGGCGGATGCCCTATATGTATGTTTATGCAACACATACATACATACATACATAACTGGCCTTTACAACCCTGTGTCAGGATTACGGCCTAGCTTCTCGCAGCACTCATGTTGTGTGTATAAATTTTTATCGATGAGTACCGGGACCTACAGTTTAATGTCGACTCCGAACGACAGACTTGAGAAGCTTGTTCATGGCAATTAAATTTTTAATTTTAATTAATTTAATTAAGTCATTTAAATTTTCCTTGTATGTACGTATATTATACATTTAGCTAATTTGTAAATACAATACTTTGAGTACCACGAGCGAATAGCAACTATTATCGCAACCTTTTTTTTTTTTGTTTTTTTTGAACATGTTCTTAGTCGCATAATACTTTTAAATACATAAAAATCGTCCCTTAATTTATCATAATTTCTTGTACGCAAAAAAATTCGTGCAGGCAAAAAAGTCCACATTATAAGTCGGTGTTGATTTAATTTATTTTTCGATTTGAAAGTGATATACATAAATGTATCTGCGAATGAGTAAAACTGAAAGTAGTATCAATGAAATACATATTTGTTTGTTATATTATTACCATTTTATTAATATCTAAAAACAGTATCAGTAAAAGTCGAAGCAGTTAAAAAAATAAATGGCGGGTAAGCCGCTTTCTGAAGCCGGCTGGCTTCTTACTCTTGCTTTGACATTTTGACATAAAATTTCAATAATTTTCACGACTACAGTTGGAATGAAACATTTTTTTCGTAACATGCACCAGAATCGCAAATTGTGTAATTGTGATATGGTAATGTGAAAAGTGCTCATGAAAACCAAAATGACCAAAAACTTTTCGTTTCACTGTTTCACAGAACTAGAATTGACCCCTAGTAGTGTTGTATGGAGTCAAAGTGTTTAATGCCTCGAGTTGTAATTTAATTGCTTACAACTATTTATCTATCGATGCTTATGTAAAATTCTTAAACTATTTTGGCCAAACACAATAGGCAACTATAACCCTCCCGCTGTTCAAAATAAGCGACCATAGGAAAAGACAAAACTGGGGATGCAACGATATATCGATCTTTTTTTTTTATTTATTGATTCATTTAAATTACAATATATGTCTATACAATTTCAATTTAGCCTCAGCGACTTATAGGCATTTTTGAGTCAAGTTGGCAATTTCCCAAACTTCAAAATATTATTTATATTTTTATTAATATGTAGTATATATAAAATCTTGTTTCTTTTTTTTTTTTTTTAATGACAAAAATTATTTTTGGCGTTATTAATCTACAAAAGGCTTTCTAAATTTTCGAATATATCGTCGATGGAATTAAAGAACGCTGTAACTAACAAAACCTTAAGTGTTCACCAGAGCCAAAAAACTTTTACAAAAGTAGAACAAATACACTGGTATTTTTCATTTCGCAGACGGCGTAAGTGAATTTATTTTCATCGTAGAAATCTGGGACCAGGACCAATCGACGCGTATTTTTTTCTGATAAAAATGATGCAAAAAATGTATTTTCGATTTTTTGTCAGTTACAGCGTTCTTTAATTCCATCGACGATATATTTTTTTATTTCCTTTTTAAAAGTTGATATTCTTGTAATTGATTTAAGTCTCAAAGGCAATTTATTGTATTCAAGACTACCAATATAATCGATACGCTGCCTAGTTGTTTCTAACCTGCATCTAGCAATATATAAATTATTTTGATTTCTTGTATTGAAAAAAACTTGATTCTGAGAGAAACCAATACATCTATATCCTATGTTACGAGTGGGCTTAAACATGTATATTAAGAGCTGATATTTATTTTGGCCGCAAATGGGCAAAATGGGTATACAAATTTCTCTATATAGCAGTAGAGTTGGATATCGCAACGGTAAATTATAAATGGTTTTCAAGGCTTTAGTTTGCATGACTTGCAGTGTCTTTAATTCATTCGTATTCTTGAATGCATACATTATTGCCATATAATTTATATGACTTTGTATCATGAACTGATAAATTAATAGTTTTGTTTTAAGATTGAGTTTATTTTTCATTTTATATAATATTCCAAGAACTGGTGCAATTTTATCTTTTATCTTATTAATGTGCAGATTCCATGCCAAATTACTTTGCAGTATAGTTCCTAGATCTTTTACCTCATTTGTTTCCTGAATTAAATTTCCATCAATCTGAATCCCAAAGCTATTAGTCTGCATATTTGAGCGTGGTCTAAATCTGACTAACTTAATGTTATTGCTTTAAAAATTTTTCTAAATTTTGCAACAGCAAAATCAAGACAAATATTACTCCAAAACTATTTCTGTAAAGTTTATTTTTAAAAGAAATTTACAATTTTGAATTATAATTTCATATCATATGTCTTCAGTGTTCGTACATACATAGAGTCTCCATTTAAGAAATAATTTCAGGAATGCCAAAAAAATATAGACCATCTTTTATTTATTTACTTTCATACTTATGTACATATATGCACTTGTATGAGTTAGTCGAAGTAAAGTCAAACAACAGTTTCTATCATATTCTCTTTTTCTCATCATCATTGTGGTTTTGATAAAACAGAGAAAGGCTACACCAGCCGTTTGGCCTGGCGCATTCCCGAAGCATTTTCCCAATAAGCGATCCTTGGAGAGTGTTCCCATGGGTCCACCCTCGGTCATAGCTCCACCCAGTTGACCCCACAATAAGGTTCTGGACCCATGAAGGCCGTCGCGGATCCCTTTTTGCCAGCCCATCAGCAGTTTGATTACCTGGCATTCGGGAATGACCCGGAACCCAGTGGAGAACCATAAGGTTCTCCGAACCAAGTTGCTGCAGATTGTCAAAGCACTCTTTAACCAAACGCGATTTCAAGAAATCAATGCCTTCAAAAAGGCCTGACTATCAGAGAATATAGCAATATGCGCACCCCTGATACCCCTCTGAAGGTTTATCCCAGCGTATATTGAGATCGCTTGAATCTCGGACTAAAAGACACTTGGCCATTTTCCCAAGGGAACCGAAATCTTAGTGTTCGATCCGAAGACTCTGGCTACTACACCAGTGTCGGTCCTTGATCCATCCGTTTATCACCTCAGGCTCTTGGGATCAATACAGGGCCCTCCTTATTCGAAGTCTTTACGATCTGTAAACCTAATCTCGAACCTTCGTTCGTAAATTAATTCGGGATACATATAGTCCATCCCTATATGACCCTCGGTCCGGGTTCATCCTTAAGGTACTCCTCATGGAACACTTCTACACAAAGATGTATGAGACTACCGCAGACTACTATTCCTTCACGGACATCACTTTCTTCTTGGATTATCAAAAAAATGTATTGCAAAATCTTAATTCTTTATAAAATTTAACTTTGATCGAAACAAAATGGAATTTTTTCTTTAATTCGTTATTTGGAAACCTTTTTGTTGCGAGATTTACTGAAATGCCTTAAAAAAATTTATTTTAATTAACTTACTGTACATATATGTATTATTATGATCAACACAATTACAGTATTACAAAGTTTCTATTAGGGTATTCAATTATTCGACTTTTTTTTTGTCGAGTGAGTGATTATTCGGGTTTTTTCTTGATCGGTTAATCGGATAAAATTTCAAAATTGATCGATTAATCGCATTTTGTTTTGTATAAAATAACATACCAATTTTGTGTATTTTTAAAACATTTTATTCAAAAAACCAAGTAATAATAACCAAAAACATAGTAATTGTAGTGTAGAAAATGTAATGAGATGGTATATTTTACCTTTAAATATATTATTGAAAAACTAAACCATAAATAATTCATTAATTAATTTTAATATTTGAGATCATATATATAACGATTTAATATATAAAAGTAATAATTTACTACTTCGTGTTCAATAAAAATACTTAATAAGTAATTAAAAATAATTCATATTATGAATTAAAAATTAGTTAAAAAAAATTATGCACTTCTATTAAAGTAGTCTTGTAATGTAATTTATATGTTTAGCTTTCAACCGATTGTTTTCTTTAGTTTTAATAAAACTCGATTTTGAAAACACTCTTTCGCTGATTGTAGATGTTGGAGAAGATGAGAGAAGTGCATGGAAAAGAATATATAATTTTTCGGTTCTGTTTTTTCTCAAAAACATTTTGTTTGCAAAATCGTTCGTTTAAGATTTTATGCAATATTTTAAAAAAGTGAAAATGTACCAGAATTCAGATATAAAACAAGTGTACTAAGAAGTTTTACACGTCTTTCATTTATTCGAATCTTAAGCCTTTCTAATAAATAATTTTAAAAAGGATTGTTTGTATTTTCCATTGTATTAATAACAAATTGTATAATGCCTTCTAAATCTATCAATGTAGCAGAATAATTGCCGAGCTCCTTAATAGCGACATCAAGTGGTTTAAGGGCTTTATTCAAATTTGACAAAACATTAATTGTCATAACTGTAAAAGTCGTCAAACCAAAATCAGATAGAGCGTAATTTACGTATTTATAAATACGAAGAAAATTTTCAATCATGGTAGATAAAGATGTTTTACATCATGTACAAGACGAATTTTTTTTTCTTTTCTTGCAGCATAATATATATTTGAAATTTCTTTTGTTTTTCATTAGATTTATTAAATATTTTACAACACTTAGAAAGTTTATTAATACCATTTATTATTTCTATAAATAAAGTTTTTTTTATTGTGGATTAATCGATTAATCGTAGGAAATTATTCGAGTTATTCGTTATTCGAAATTTGACTATTTTTAATTGTTCGAACAATTATTTGAACACAATTTTTCGATTAGTCGATTAACGATTAATCGTTAAATACCCTAGTTTCTATTAAACAATGGATAATGTTCATACATACACCATAGAAAATTAAATTATTATGACAATTAAGAAAATGTAATAAAAGCATAAAAACCAGGGCAACACAATCTGAGACATTGTGTATTTATAGGTAAACAATAAAAGAAATTTTCTTCTATAAAATATGTATTGCATTCTTATATAGGGTGTTTTTTATTGAGGTATAGAACTTGAAGTTGGCATCACTTTTTTAACTGGCGGCCATTTTGTCAGCTGTCAAGTGATTAATATTTAGTTTGGTTTGCCATTTCATCATGAACAGGTTGACAAAAGAACAAGGCTTGCAAATCGTGCAAATTTATTTCGAAAATAATGGTTCAGTTCGCGAAGTTTACCGCAAGCTCCGTCCATTTTATGGTCGACATAATAGTCCATCAGAGCAATTAATTCGGTTAACCATGGATCGTTTTCGCACTACGTTTACTCTATGTGATAATACGCATCCGCAGAGACGTCGAACAGTGCGCACCGAAGAAACAAATGCCGCTGTAGAGCAAAGTGTTGAAGAGAACCCGAATGAATCGATTCGCCACCGTGCACAGCAATTGGAGCTTTGTCCATCAACTTTATGGAAGATTTTGCGCAAAGATCTTGGCTTGGGACCTTACAAGATCCAGCTTGTGCAAGAATTAAAGCCGCGAGACCATGCAATGCGTCGTGATTTTGGTGTATGGGCCGAAAATGAGATTGATCTCGATGCTGATTTTAATCGCAAAATTTTGTTCAGTGATGAGGCTCATTTTTGGTTGAATGGCTACGTCAACAAGCAAAATTGCCGCATTTGGAGTGAAGAGAATCCACATGAGACCCTTGAGACGCCATTACATCCACAAAAACTGACTGTTTGGTGTGCTCTTTGGGCTGGTGGAGTCATTGGGCCATACTTCTTCCGAAATAATGCTGGAGAGTCAGTTACCGTTAATGGAGACCGTTATAGAGCCATGATAACCGACTATTTTGTTCCCGAATTGGATAGCATGAATGTGGATGAGTTGCGGTTCCAACAAGACGGCGCTACATGCCACACAGCGCACGTCACAATCGATTTATTGAAGGAAACATTCGATGAGCGCATAATTTCGCGGAATGGACCTGTCAATTGGTCACCAAGATCGTGTGATTTGACACCATTGGATTAGTTTCTTTGGGGATATGTGAAGTCGCTCGTCTACGCCAACAAACCAGAAACGTTAGGGGACTTGGAAGCCAAAATTCGTGGCGTTATTGCCAACATACGGCCCCATATGCTCGAGAAAGTGGTTGAAAATTGGACCTGTAGAATTGGCTTTATTCGAGCTAGCCGCGGCGGCCACATGCCCGAAATCATATTTAAACATTAATGGCATAAAATTATCCCTTCAACAAAGCCAAATTGATGGACATTAAAACAATTTTCTTGTGTTTTATTTCAATTCGAAGTTCTATACCTCTAAAAAAACACCCTGTATTTATTTGCGTTCGTAAGAAAATTGTTTCTATTGTTGGAATTTATTTTCTTAAGAGTTTCAAGTTATTGTTCAATTACAGAATTTTACTTTTTTTATGTTTGTTTAACTTATATGATTTTATGAATAGACTTTACTTATTATTAAAAATATTATATATTATATATTAAAATGAGGAAGAAAAATAAAGAAAAGAACAGCATTGTTTTTTAGCACAGGTAAAATGCAAATTGAAAACTAAATATTGTAACATGAGTTTATTTACATATTTTTTTTTTTTTTTTTTTGTAAAAAAATTTCAAAGAAAAAAATATATATTCAACAAAATTATATTTACAAATAAATATTTTCTTTTCTTTTGTATTAATTGCTGAGTTCTCTTAAGAATATAAAAGAACATACCAGCTAATTAAGAAAGTGTTTTTAAGATGCTACAAAATGTTACTCAAACATAGTGGTCAACCTCTTGTTATGAAAAATATTTGGAAAAACAGTAATTTTATTAATAAAACTAAATTTTAAATTTTTTATTCTTCTTGAATTACAAATTTAAAGAATAAATCAGTGTGACCTACGTGATCTAGTACGTGAGGTGTTGGCTTACTAGACGAAAGCCCGTGTTCAAACCCTAGCATTTTGGTGCCTTGAAAAAAAAGATATATAAAAAAATATTTATTTCGGTGAACAACTCCTTGCAGTTTTCTAGCAATTCCATGAACAACATCTTAAATTGGTGGTTCTATTGGACGTTAAACTGTAGATCGCGGTTTTCATGATAAAAATTGACTCCTGCAATATGGGTCCTGTGAGAAGCTGGTCCGTGGCTTTAAAAAAGAGTTGTAATGGCCTATTATGTATGTAGAATAATAATGCAAAAAATTAAATTCACTAATCTACAAATATCAGTCTATAGTTTTTTGTTTGCAATGTTTTCAAACTGTGTGCTTCGATTAACCATCATTACCTTTATTATCCGTGATGAAAACGGGGAATTCCCTAATTTGCATACGATGAGTCAGAAGCATTAACAAGTGGTTAGTTTAATTTTGAAATTTCAGAAGTGTGGGTGGTTAGACCTAAATTTACTTAGTATTACATCGTTACCAGTGGTTAGAAGACAGAGAAACGTTTTAAATATTGAAGATAAAGTCAAAATAATTAACGAACATTCAAAAAATAATGTGAGCTCAATAATACGAAGTTGGGATACAGACGGTTTATGAAATTACTGTCTTGAATTAATTCTTTTAATGTAAATATGTATGTACACCAATGTTCACTTGTTAAATAATAAGAATATTAAAAAAACTGTTTAATCAAAATTCTTATTTGATTAACCGTGAAAATCGATTATCCGTAATGCTTCTGGTCCCGAGAGTTGTAGCCATCTGTTAAGATATGGTGAAATAAAGCGTTATTTTTTTATTACTAATTAAAGAACAGGGACCAAAATGGGGTGTATAAAACTAAACAGTATTCTCACCAGAGGAGGATGAGGAATTGTTTTAGTGGATTCAACACTCAAAGCAGCTGATGATGCTCAGCTGTAAGTGCGAAGGCATTTTAAACCCTACCTCACACACCAAAAAAAAAATATATATATATATCTTCTTCTTCTATCTAAATATATAAAACTGAATGTGTGTTTGTTTATTTGTTTGTTTGTTTGTACCTTATAGGAGACCAAACCCCTGGACCGATCTTCCTGAAATTTTCACAGCATTTAACTGGGACTCTGGCATGATTAATAGGGTACTTTTTTTCGACCAGGCCCACTTTTACGCCCACCTTTTTAAAACTATGTAATTGCTCCCATATAGTTTTTAACAGATTTACTTCAAATTTTATACACATTATATTCCAGCCGAGGTAGAAATAAACATTTATTACGTCACGCCCCCTTTCACGCCAAATTTTGTTTGAAAGTTTTAAACTTTTTATTCTCTGTAGAAATTTGTTCCGTCCAAGGGATTTTTTTATTTGATAGTACATGGCTTTTAAAACTGTTAACGTCGCCATATAACTACAAACCACTCCCACTTCACCGCCCCCTTTTTTAAATTCAGATACTTCCTTATACTATACACTTTTCATATACAGGTAAGGTAGCCATACATTTTTTTATTACCAAATCCCCCTTTTTCGCCCCATTTTACCTTAAATTATAATTAATCTGCTTTCAATCTATATATATAAAAATTAATGTCTGTCTGTTTGTTTGTTTGTGCTTTATTTAAAATATATTTTAATTAAAACAGTGGGGTAGCTCCATTCTCTTTCTCCCACAACTGTCTGCAAAATATATAAATACTTTTAATTTTATTTTATAACAGGCGGGGTAGCGAAGCACACCGGGTTCAGCTAGTATATGTGTATATTTGGTTCATGAAAAACATCACTTAATTTACTTTTATAATATAACAGTAGATTAATTTTAAGGAATTGTTAAATGATATTGTATGAAAAAATCAATAAAAAAAACTTCATAACAAACAACAGTATGCACATATGTCTAGTACATATTCAAGCGATTAATCGTCAATCGATTAATCGAAAAATTCTGTTCAAATAATTGTTTGAACAATTAAAAATAGTCAAATTTCGAATAACGAATAACTCGAATAATTTCCTACGATTAATCGATTAATCCCCATAAAAAATACTTCATAGAAATAATAAATGGTATTAATAAACTTCCTAAGTGTTGTAAAATATTTAATAAATCTAATGACAAACAAAAGAAATTGCAAACATATCGTCGTGCGGGGGTTTAAGTGCTCTATCCGCCATTTCATATTTTTTATATATCTCAACTTAATGATGCCACTTTAGGCTTTCGACCCCAAATTTTTCAAATTTGTAATTCGTTTTAGGATATCTCGTCATGTTTCGGAGATAAATAACCGAAAACGGATTGCACATTTTAAAAATTTTGGTGTCAAAGACCTAAATTAGCATCATTAACTCGAGATTTAAAAAATGGCGTATAGAGCAATTAAACTCCCGCACGACGATATGTTATGCTGCAAGAAAAGAAAAAGAAATTCGTCTTTTACATGATGTAAAGTATCGATGGTCGTCTTTATCTACCATGATTGAAAATTTTCTTCGTATTTACAGATATGGAAATTAAAGTTTTATCAAATTTGAATAAAGCCTTTAAACCACTTCATGTCGCTATTAAGGAGCTCGGCAAGGATTCTGCTACATTGATAGATTTAGAAGGCATTATACAATTTGTTATTAATACAATAGAAAATGCAAACAAACCTTTTTCAAATTAGTTATTAGAAAGGCTTAAAATTCGAATAAATGAAAGACGTGTAAAACTACTTAGTACACTTGTTTTATATCTAAATTCTGGTACATTTTCACTTTTTTTAAATATTGCACAAAATCTGAAATAAAAGAAAAATGAGAAAATGACCATATCTCAAAAATTGTTCCATAAAAAAATTTAACCTTGATTTTTGAATACAACGGAAGAAAATACATAAGAAAAATCACATCTCATCAAATGTATATTTTCAGTGTAAACCAGTGTTATTTCTTTCGGCGACTACCTCTCAGCAGTCTTCTGGCAAAAGCTGTGCCATGAAAAAGCTTCTCAAATCTGTCGTTCGGAGACGACTTTAAACTGTAGGTCCCGGTACTCATAGATAAAAATTAACACACACAACATGAGTGCTGTGAGAAGCTAGGCCGTAACCCTGATACAGGCTTGTAATGGCCAGTTATGTATGTTATGTATGTAAATTATATTCACATTAAGCGAATATCTGACAAGAAAGAGAAACGTAATCTCCATTTCGTGGAAAACCTTTAAAATTTAAAAACAAATCATAAAAGTATTTGAAAAGGGAACTTTAGACGAGTATTAACAAAAATTATAGCAGGAAATGATAACGGCCATTAAAGTACCTTTTGCTACAGTTTCTTCTTTTTTTTTTCTTATTTATACAAGAAATAATTTTCATTTCCATTCAATTTTTTTTTTCTATTTATTTTTTCTAATTTTATTTTTCTCTCTATAAAATAAGAAAAGAAATGTGTATGAAACATGGTAAGAAATGAATAAAGTAGCCCTTAAAAAGGATGCATTTAAAAATGTAAAAAAAAACGAAAGAAAATGACAATGCAAGATTGCGTTACCAAACTTAATTGGCAAATTGTATGTAATTGTATAGGGTTAGGAAAACAACTATTAGTGTTGGGGAGCTGTACATATAACAATTCATATTTATAGAAAGAATTTATTGCACAAAATTTATTCCTCTTGTAAAGTATAGAAATAAATTTTAACATTTACTGTGTTTTTTATTCTATATTTAATTTTTATAATTTTATATAAAAAAACTAACAAAAGAGACCATGACTTGCATTTAAAATTGTAAGAGCCAAACTAAACTTTAATAAATAAGAAATTGCAAAAATGTGCAAGTAGACAATGCTCGAATATTTAGCATAAAATGGCCAAATTAAATTGAGTAAGTTTCTTATAGTAGTCGCCGTGGTCTAGTGGTTAGTGTGTTGGCTTACTAAGACGATAGTGCCGGGTTCAAATCTCAGCACCGACATCTTGAAAAAAGAAATATGAAAAAAATATTTCTTTCGGCGACTACCTCTCAGCAGTCTTCTGGCAAAAGCTCTGAGAGTAATTAATTGCCATGAACAAGCTTCTCAAGTCTGTCGTTCGGAGTCGACAGTACTGTAGGTCCCGGTACTCATGGATAGAAATTTACACACACAACATGAGTGCTGCGAGAAGCTAGGCCGTAATCCTGACACAGGGTTGTAAAGGCCAGTTATGTATGTATGTATGTAAGTTTCTTATAGAATAAGAGCAAGTGTGCTCCAGTAGTCTAGTGGGTAGGTTTTTATCTTGTTGATAAACGAGTTGTGGGTCTGGTGTCCAACACTCTGGTCTTTGATACTACACCGAGAAAAGGTCTCATTTACTCCACTCGTGTTCATAAGACAAAAATATTTACATATTTCGTTCGATTGACTGGAAAACCGAGTTCGAGCCCCAGCTAGAGTGATCATTTTTTTAATTAATTTTATTTCGTCAGAAATAAGTTGAATGCTGATTCATCCAAATAAGATGACAATTACAAAAATTGCAATGTTGCCGAGAAAATATTATAAAAACTGTTGTTTGACTTTACTTCGACTAACTCATACAAGTGTATGTACATATTGAAAAGAAAAAGTAATTTCAGTACGTGATTTCCTGAAAAGTGTGAGTTAAATAGTTGATGTTTGGTCATAAATATGTACAGAACATAGGAAACTCTGATGGGACCACCGTAGCTGAAATCGAAAACATGTACAGTTTGTCTAGTGTATAGTACACCTGTCCTTCACTGACATTATTTAATACTATGAATGTTAAAAAATTCATTGCAAAAAATCTAAATTATTTACAGAATTTAACTTTGATCTAATTAAAAAAAAATCAATTTGGTGTTGCAACCTATATAATAATAAAAAAATTAGATTAATTAATATATTTTATATAAGAGTCCTTTAAATTAAAAATTTGTCAAGTTTATTAATTTGTTTTAAATACCTACAAATACGTTCTTACTAACTTTATGTATTAGTATTTACAGTATGTGTATCGAAAAATTATTAATTAAAAGCTTCATTTAGCCAACGTTGGGGGGGTCGTGGCATACTGGTAGAGCGCTTGCACAGAAACTCACAAGACCAAGGTTCAATTCCAGCGAAGGACAAAATTATAAAAATAAATATTTGCGGTTTTCTAAAATTACAATTTAAATTAAAAATTAAATTTAAATAAAATAAGAGGTTCCCCCCCCCTCCAGCAAGACCATCTGCAAGATACCGCCCCCTGACATTTCTAATCTATTCCACCAGAAACCAATGATCAGGAGTACAGCGCCACCTTCTGGGAAGATAACAGCTAATCTACTGAAGACGCTCACCATTCACATGTAAACATCCACAGACAGATGAGGCCATTGCTGTTTGATCATTTGAGGGTGAAGGTATAACACTGGCTCTTGAGTGGACAAATTACCAGCAACTTGTTTCATCAACAAATAAAGGCGCAAAAAAATACAAAATCTATAAAAAAGAAAAAAAAAAAAAAAAAAAAAAAAAAAAAAAAAAAAAAACTTCTATCAACCATCTTCACATTCCAACACAATGCACACTGCATGAGTAGGGGTTTACTCCTGAGTATTGGTCTTAAAAAAAAAAAAAAAACGTTGCCTTGACTGTATTCTTTGTAGGCGATGGCCGAGATAACCATTTCAGGCACCGAGTCACCGGCGCACACTGGTTCAGCTTCATACATTTTTGTGCAAAAAATATAAGGAGTGGACCTAGAAACTTGAAAGTTGGCACAGAGTATTATATTGACTAAGTTAAGAAAATAAAATAGTTTCATGAAAATCAGCCACACCCATCGTCCACCACCCATACAATCAAAATTGATATTTTCACATAAAACCTTTCGTATAAAAGCAAAAGCCCTAAAATTTAGTACATATACTACTTAGCAAAAACAAAAGATGCATGCCAAGTTTCATTGAAATCTGCCACGCCCATCGCACCGTCTTGCACTCTGTGTAGGCGGTATTTTGGTGACTAAAATTCGATTTTTTAAAACTATTTTTTACAAATCAAATAATTCCGTTCCAAAGAAGAGTGTTTCACTGAGAGAAATTCATAATTTATTTGATTAAAAAGAAATATTTTGTCTTAGAAAAAGTCTACTGAAGTCACTTAAATATTGTAAAACGAAAACTGAGAAAAATTTTTACACAGTTCAGTAGCTTGTATATGTCAAATATTTTAATTGATAACTTTTCAATGCAGTTTTTATTGAAATACAGCACTTCCTTTATAATTCGTAGAAAAAGTTGTTTAGATTGCGTATGAAGTGCAGGAGATATGACCGAATTAATATTGCCTTCTAAGCCTCAAAATTTGCAGTTTTTCTTTTAAATAAAAGATAGGTCAGGCCATATTCAGCTTATTACTGGAACCGAATAAACCGTAAAAGCCTATTCTTTGAATTTACCCAAAAAAATCCACAAGTTTTTACAGATCGTTAAACAAACTTATGAATTTTCTTAAAATGGCCGGGAAAACTGCAGACAAGTTGCAATAAAATCTATTGCAGAGAAGTGCAATCCTAAGAGTATGCAACAGATTTTAATACAAACGTCTACTGCAATTACATGATTTTGAAGGAAATTTTTCCTAACTAATTTTCAGAGTTGTGCGTAATCAATTATTTTGTGTAATTAATTACATGTAAATTACACAATTACATGTAATTGTAATTCTTTTTTTTCAATTACATTAACTTTTCAAGTAATTGTAATTGTAATTACGCAAGTCAATTACATTTGTAAGTAATTGTAATTCAAAAAACTCAATTACAAATTACAAGTAATGGTAATTGAAAAAACTCAATTAACAATTACATGTAATTGTAATTGGAAAAATTCCAATTATAATTACAAGTAATTGAAAAAATTTAATTGGCTTCATGAAGTAATGGTGGAAAATAAAGTAATCATTAGTTTTTGAAGTAATCATTAAAAAAAAAAATTATTTAATTACAATTACTTTTAATTATATTTACATTTTTATAACAATAAGTCAATATACATTTTAGTTACATAATTTGTTTTACTTATATTTGAATTGCTCATCCACCTCAATAACATCAGTCTTATTTATGATAATAAATATAATGCGTAATTTGAGATACAAAATTACATTGATCTTATTTTTTAAAGTAAAATGAGGCGAAATATGTTGAAAAATTTCATTAAAAAAATAATATTTATGAAAAGAATCACAAACATTTACATTTTTCATTCAGTATTTTTATCAAAAAAAATATTTTTTTTTCCCATTACAAGTAATTATTTTGTGTAAATTACAATTATAATTACTTAGTAATGGTAATTGAATTTTTTCAATTACAATTACTTGTAATTTGTAATTGAAAATTTTTAATTATAATTACATGTAATTGTAATTCAAAAAATGTAATTGCATCAATTACAATCAAATGTAATTGTAATTGAAAATTTTTACGAGTAATTGTAATTGAACAAATCTCAATTACAAATTACATGTAATTGTAATTGTAATTTAATTGGCCGGAACAACTCTGCTAATTTTAGTTTTTTAAACCGGAATTGCTTAGGGGCAAAAACGGGCAGCTGAATTTTTAATAAATAATTAGCTGAGACTTCAGGCTTTAATTTGATATAAGTACCTGTCTGGAGCTCGTTGGAGCTCAGAAGATGCAATCCATAGAATTTGGAGAAAATATATATTTTTGGACAATTTTTTGTAGTAAAAAAAATTATTTTTTTTAAATTTGAAAATTTTTTGTATTTACATATATATCATAAAATACTTCCAACTGTATGAAAAAAAATCTTTATAGTGCAATTACAAGAGAATTTTAAAAGCATGAAGCGATAGAAGGTAGCGCATATAATACGGTCATTTTAAACACATTCACTTAGGTCAAATTTGAATGTCTCTGGACAAAAAAGTAATAAAGACATAAGCCTAATATTTTTGGTGCATGATAATTAGATTGTCTATTACAAACTGTAAAAAAATCAGGTAGATCAGAAGGCATGAAAAAAATGAATTAATGCCGCTCTTGAACCAGTGTGCGGCGTGCTTCGCTACCATACCTTGTTAATTTATATACAAAAATTAATATTTGAGTTATATAGGACCTACAAGGCCAACTTGTTCAATTCCGCCTACTTTCAAATTGATGACTTGCCTTGGCAATGGAGTCAAAAAAAAACAAATTCAGTAAATTTAGCTTTAGCCACTCATAATTTGCTGAAAAGCGGTGTTTTGAAATATTACATTCGGAACTTGGAAATGCCATGAAAATGTTACAATTATAGAAGAACTTCCAAATTTTTTTTTTTTGGTTTTTTTAAGGTTTCTTAAAATTTTTTACGTAAAACTTTAGGTTTCTGCTTCTGCAAAGCTTTGTACAAGCAGATTATAAAATTTAAAGCAACTTCTACATTTTTATTAGATATTCCAGTACTCAAGTAGTCGCCGTGGTCTAGTGGTTAGTGTGTTGGCTTACTAAGACATGGGCCCTGGGTTCGACTCCAGGCTCCGACATCTTCAAAAAAAATATATTTCTTTCGGCGACTACCTCTCAGCAGTCTTCTGGCAAAAGCTCTGAGAGTAACTAATTGCCATGAACAAGCTTCTCAAGTCTGTCGTTCGGAGTCGACATTAAACTGTAGGTCCCGGTACTCATGGGTAAAAATTGACACACACAACATGAGTGCTGCGAGAAGCTAGGCTGTAATCCTGACACAGGCTTGTAAAGGCCAGTTATGTATGTATGTATGTATGTATTCCAGTACTCAAACAGTGATTTAGTAAACAAGTAGCATTATTGAAATTAAAAAAAAACGCACACATACACAAAGTATTTTAATTTGTTTCAATAAAAAACAGGAATGTTTTAAATATTTTATATCACACACATGGGCATACGTATGTACTTTTGTCCATATATTTTTAATTTTTTTAAAAAGAAGCTCTTAAATAAAATAAATGTGTTTTTTTTTTTTCACTTATTTTTATTTTTTTGGCGAATTGTAAAACAAACATTAAAACAACAATTGCTTTTTATAATGGATTTGAATAACAAGAAACAATTAATAATGTACCATTTAAGAGCCCCAAAGCCAAAAACATTGGAAGAAAAACAAACAAAACAAACAAATAAAAAAACTAAATGTAAAATGAATTAAAAAAAGAATTAAAGTGAAACGATAATGGAAACGGAACCCATACAATGTTTAAATATCAACAACAACAGCAATATTTCTATATGCAAGTACAAGTGCATACAAGTAAAAACTGACTATTTGATAAACGTACCCTTTAAATTAAATATTTACTAAAAATTTTTATGCTCTACGAGAAGAGCACTTTCATATATTCGGAGAAGAACGTCATTTACAATGGATTTTGTATAAAAGAGATGCAACAATTTTCTGGTTGTTGAAGGAAAAATAAAGCCTTAAGCTATCGTTTAATTCTTTTCCTTTTTTTTTCTATTTTAAATTGTACTCGTATATATAGATATATAGTTAAAGAAAATAACAACAACAAATGTAGAATGTATTAAAATTTTATTTTCAGTTCACAAAACATTCATTACAATTGTATAAAATCGAAAAGTGAAAATATAAAAATGTTCTACTTGTAGACGTTAAAGTATAGTCATAGTCACAAAACCTCATATTCATTCTAAAGTTTTAGAAAAAAGAAAAAATCTCTACTCAAGACCACAAGTGTGTAGTCATGAAAATAAGAGTAGAATAATGCAAGAATGTGCTTGTGTGTTAAAAATGAACAGATTTTGCTTCTAATTTTTTTTTTTTTTAACAAAAATTAAACGAAAAGTGGAATTTTTTAGAACCCGAAACCTGTTTGTAATTTGTGCACCTTTAGTGGATCTGATGAATGCTAGCAGGACACTAACCAAAATGAGGTTTCTTCTTAATATGTGGTTTTAGTTAACTATCAAATAATTTCCTTTTAAAATCTTTAAGTAAAATTTACTTTTAAATATTTGAAACCTATAAAACGGGAACCATTTGTAATCAAATAAATCTTGTACCGAATATATGGATTAGATGCTTTGTGAAGCTTATGCATTGAAATTAAAGTTTTTATCCGGTCCTATAATAGACTACCAATATATTTTAAAGATAACAAAACAGTCACATTAGGAAAATATTTATTTCCAAACTAGCTGCCTTTGGCGTCAGCAACCATTTTTGTCGTTTCATAACGAGCTTTCTCAAAGTCCGTTCTATAAGAGTGGCTCTTCCAACGAGTTCAGGTTACATTCAGAAGTACCGCAAGGCTCTGTTCTATCTCCTACTACATTTTTAGTTTTCCTAAATGATCTTCTCCTTTTAACCTTAAATCCCATCTACTCTTCGCAGATGATAGGCAGAATATAAATGACACACTCCCAAATGACCTGCAAAGAATCTCCGAGTGCGAACAAGGTCGAATTTAAAGCGCGCAAGTCCCAATGTTGTAAAGTAAAATGGCTGTGTATTTTTGCTTAAAAACTTTTAACATTTCTACAGCCATATATTTACGAATGTGAAGATAACAACTGAAACTAAAAAATGATATTACTTCATATATACAAAACACGTGCTTTCTTTTTTGGTTATTGCCTTTATTTATTAAAAATTAATTATTTTTTTCCTTTTCTTTTTTTTTTTTTTTTTTTTTTTTTTTTTTTTTTTAAGACCAATTCTCAGGGGTAAACCCCTACTCATGCAGTGTGCATTGTATTGGAATGTGAAGATGGTTGATAGTAGTTTTTTTTTTTTTCATAGATTTTTGTATTTTTTTCGCGCCTTTTTCTTATTTGTTGGTGAAACAAGTTGCTGGTAATTTGTCCACTCAAGAGCCAGTGTTATACCTTCACCCTCAAATGATCAAACAGCAATGGCCTCATCTGTCGGTGGATGGTGAGCGTCTTCAGTAGATTAGCTGTTATCTTCCCAGAAGGTGGCGCTGTACTCCTGATCATTGGTTTCAGGTGGAATAGATTAGAAATGTCAGGGGGCGGTTTCTTGCAGATGGTCTTGCTGGAGGGGGGGGGAACCTCTTATTTTATTTAAATTTAATTTTTTTAATTTAGATTGTAATTTTAGAAAACCGCAAATATTTATTTTTATAATTTTGTCCTTCGCTGGAATTGAACCTTGGTCGTGTGAGTTTCTGTGCAAGCGCTCTACCAGTATGCCACGGCCCCCTTCGCTGCTTTTAGGCATTTTTATTTGTAATACACTTATTTTTCTTTTCAAAGAATAATCGGTGTTTTTGGCATTTTATGAGGAAGATGCCAGATGTTTTTTATTCTATAAATCCGGCAGCACTAAGTTAAACAAATACTTAAAAAAATACAATTAATTATAAAAGGATGCTCACGATCTATAGCCATTTGCACAGCAAATTTGCTTAGTTTGTGGTATACTTGCAATACAAATTATAAAAATTAAAGCAGAAAATTTTCACACCTTTTTGTAAACAATATTATAATTTTTTGGTGTTACCATACAATTTACTGACAGCGAATTTGTTTCCAAGTACTTTTACATATAAACAGTGAGTTAAGTATATTGCAAATAACTTTATTTGCACCTTATTTGCAAATAAGACGTGCGTATAAACGTAGTATGTAATAATAAATAAAATTTTCAATAATAATTTAATCTGATTTTCTTTAATTTCTGATTTCTCTTTTGATTTTTTCCTATAACTAGTCTCTTATAATTAGTCTCTGAGTGAAAGCATGCGTTTTTTCTACGTAACCTAAACTTAAAATAACGAAAGTGTGTTTAGCGTGGAAAGAAGAATTTTTTTTTTTAATTCACAAGCTCTATTTCCATATCTATACTATTTAATTTTCTTAAGCTGTAGTTGTAAGAAGCATGTTTAAATATCTGGAAAATGTTATGGCAGTGCATTGAAACTCATATACAGATACCTCTATAGGCATCTCAATCTTTAAAATTTCGTTATATGCATTTTCATCTGCATAGACACACATATATGTGTATGTGTATATGTTATTTTCACATACACATCCACTTACAGGCATATATTCTTTTTACAAAAACTAAAAATGAAAATAAAACGAGAAAAAAAATTTCTAGCTTTCAAGTCCTTTTACCACCTTTCTTCCATCTTCCACCTTCTTTTTTTATCAACTATAACTATCAGGTGGCAATGCTATAAGCACTTGTTTTTTTGTTGTTTTCGTTGTTGTTAACATACATACATGCGAAGAAAAAACACTACTAATGATGTTGTAGTTATTTTATTATTTTTCTCTATTCTATGCTGCTATAGACCTTGTTTTCAAGTTAGCCTTAAGGCAACTAAATGATTTTTATCAAATATTCTAAAATGAGCACAAAAACTGTTAAAAAGAGAAAATGAAAATAACAAAACAATAAATGTAGAATTTCTTGGGGAAATTTGTGTTGAACAACACTGCCAACAAGAAAAAATAATTAAATTTTAAACAGATAAACTTTTCTGTTTTGCTCCTTTTTTGTTTTATTTTTGTAATAGAATACATAATAAAATTTGATTCCTATCTAGGTTGCTAAAAAGTTTATCAACAACAGCTTTTTTTTTAACAAAATAAAACAAAGGCTCGAACTAGAGTCTTCAGCACATAATATATAAAGAATTTAAATTAAATTCATTAACATTTTTGTTGTATCTGAAAGCTTAAAGTTTGACAGTTAAAATTTAAAAATAATATGGGAAAGATATCCACCATGGTGATTATGGTAGATATAAATTGTTTGATGAAAATTTTTTATCACATCTCTACAAACTTTAGAGTTAGAGCTAAAGTGCTTAGAGCGCTCGCTCCAACGACCCAAGTTCAAATCCCAGCAAATGTGAAAAATGAAAAAGTTAGATTGCGGTTTTTTCAAAAATTATAATTTAAAAATAAGAGGTCCCCCCCCTCCAAGATGACCATCTTCAATGAAGCCGCTTCACGACATTCCACTCTATTCCACCTTAACTAATGTCAACAAAAAGCGAAAGATAAGGAGAAAAGCGCCACCTATTGGGAAATAGCAGATAACAGCTAAACCTACTTAGCGAAGACACTCATCACCATACAATCAACATGCAACCACGAGGCAATTGCCGTTGATCACTCAAGGGTGAAGGTATAACACTGGCCTTTGAATGATCAATTCACAGCAATTTGTCTCATTCCTAAGGCGCCTTATAGTAATATAAGAAAAAACAAAAATATATGTTCTGTCATAAATGTACTGTCCTTTCCAAAAAATTCCAATACAATGCAATGCATTTAGTAGAGGTTTACCCCTGAGTGTTGGTCTCAAAATAAAAAAAAAAACTGTCAGGTTTATCTAATTTGATTTGATTTGACAACAAAACATTTCAGATATCCCAAAAAAAATAATCCATTCGAATTCAAGTAATTAACTTTGCTAATTTACAAAAAATAAAAAACCATTACAACATCACATTGAATTCAAAAAAGGAAAAGGAACTACAGCCAACCAAAGCTGTTTATAATATGGAGTAGAACGAGGCGATCCATACAGGCGCATTGCACTAAGCTATTGAGATCAGATCTCTCCTTTAACAACAATCATAGGGCAACAGATATAAGAGCAAAAACAAATTAACGCAGAAGCGTTCCCAGCAATCCCAAACGCTGTCTCATTACCCATAATGCTTATGTAAGCTAAAGTAAATGCTTCAAGCACCACTCTTTTTTACACCGAATAACCAAAGCAAAGTTGTCAAATATAACAGTAATTTTATCCATATAACTCCACTCCCTGAGTATCCTCAAAATACTACAAGAATCTGGTAATCTAGAGTATTATGCAAAATTGGTCGACACGAAAATATAGCAGCCTTCACGCAGCATTTTATCTTACAACCAATTTTAAACATTGAAATAGCAGAACCTCTAACGTTTATTTTTTCCATTATTCGCTACCAGGTAAAATTATATGGCACAGCCTCCAAAATCCAAATTCTGGATGTCCAAATCTATACAAAATTCCCGTGAATTCCAAGCGAGTAATACAAAAAAATCAACACATAAGCATCATTATTCCATTAGAAAAAAATAACGTTGTGTTTAATGTTTTGTTTCAAATTCGTACACCACATGCCCATATTTTTATATGTCGATAACTGTAGACAAATCGTCGTGCGGGAGTTTACGTGCTCTATCCGCCATTTCATATTTTTTTATATACATACATACATACATACATAACTGGCCTTTACAACCCTGTGTCAGGCTTACGGCCTAGCTTCTCGCAGCACTCATGTTGTGTGTGTAAATTTTTATCCATGAGTACTGGGACCTACAGTTTAATGTCGACTCCGAACGACAGACTTGAGAAGCTTGTTCATGGCAATTAATTACTCTCAGAGCTTTTGCCAGAAGACTGCTGAGAGGTAGTCGCCGAAAGAAATATTTTTTTCATATTTCTTTTTTTTTTAAGATGTCGGAGCTGGGTGTCGAACACAGGGCTCATGTAAGTAAGCCAACACACTAACCACTAGACCACGGCGACTATATTATTTTATATATATTTTGAGTTACTGATGCCACTTTAGGTTTTCAACCACAAGTTTTTCAAGTCTGCAATCCGTTTTCATATATCTCGTCCAGTTTCAAAGATAAATAGCAGAAAACGGATTTCAGATTTTAAAAGTTTTGGTGTCAAAAACTTAAAGGGGCATCATTAACTCGAGATAAATAATATGGCGGATATAGCACATAAACTCCCACACGACGAAATGTTTAATGCACAGTACATGAAACGCAAACGAAACCATATTAACTGTTTTGAATATTGGAGATTTTATTATTATTTTTTTTTTTTTAATCAAGACGTTTTTAGTCATGAACACTGTAACACGCCAGATATTTTTTTTTTTTTTATTTGACTTTATAAATAAAAACACATTTTTTGGTAAACTTTGGTATTTTTTATAGAGTCACACAAGTTTAAATCATGCTAAAGCCTTAAAATATATTTTTAATATTAATATAACGGGTTTCATTGAAAAAAAAAATTTTAGAAGTTAATGTTTAATGTAGTCGCCGTGGTCTAGTGGTTAGTGTGTTGGCTTACTAAGACATGAGCCCTGGGTTCTACACCCAGCTCTTACATCAAAAAGGAAATAAGAAAAAAATTATTTCTTTCGACGACTACCTCTCAGCAGTCTTCTGGCCAAAGCTCTGGGAGTAATTGATTGCCATGAAAAAGCTTCTTAAATCTGTCGTTCGGAGTCGACTTTAAACTGTAGGTCCCGGTACTCATGGATGAAAACTAACACACACAACATAAGTGCTGCGAGAAGCTAGGCCGTAACTAGGAAACAGGGTGGTAATGGCCAGTTATGTATGTATGTAATGTTTAAATATAATTTCGGCCATGTTGCCGCCACGCTGGCGCGTAGAAAGCGTAATGTGGAACACCAATTTTTAACAACTTTTCGCAGCATTTGCGACCGTCTATCGCCGGTAACTTTTCGAATGTTGATTTTCAGGTGTTCAATTGTTTGTGGTTTATCAATGTAGACAAGTGACTTAACATAACCCCAAAGAAATGAATCCAATGGAGCTAAAACGCATGATTTTGGTGGCAAATTAGTTGGGTCATTTCGTGAAATTATTCCTCCGTCAAAACTTTCTTTGAGTAAATCAATTGTAGTGACCGCTGTGTGGCATGTGGCTCCGTCCTGTTAGAACCACATATATTGATGTACGAAAAAATTTCGAATCATGATCCTATACCGTTTTCCATTGACAGTAACATTTGGACCATCGCAGTTTTTAATTAGATATGGGCCAATGACTCCCCTGGCCCATAAACCGCACCAAAAATTTATTTTCTGTGAACGTATGGTGTTTCGACAAAAGCTTGTGGATTCTCCTCACACCAAATGCGACAATTCTGCTTGATTACGTACCCATTCAACAAGAAATGGGCTTCATCGGAAAATAAAATTTGGATGGAAAATTAAAATCGACATCAAGCGAATAGAAAAATTATTTTGATTAAAAATTTCAACAATTTACACTCGTTGCTCTGGTCGATTCATATTGAAATTTCCAAGCAAACTTAACAAAAAGCAATTATAAGCTGTTAGGTGAGTGGCCCAATAAAGCAGTGATGCCAACTCAAAGTTGTGACACTCTATAAAAACACTCTCTATGTGTGCGTATGTATTAACAAAAAACTGATAATATATGATATGGATTACCGATGAAGTCAATAGAAAGTTAGGTTTTCTTTAACAGAGTTCACATTCTTTAAAAAAATACTTTCCCAGTACGACCAATCTCTATCATAAGGACATTTGATTCCTTTGACTTTGATATGCCATCTATTGGCATGAACTCAATGTTCTATAATACGTATTACTTTGGCGATTTCTACAAAAATTTCTTAAGTCTATTTTTAGAAGATTCTTTTAGAATGAATTTTTTAAAGCATAGAATTTTATTTAAAAAAAAAAAACCTTTCTTTAAGCCATGTAAGCCAGGTACTGAGTTCAATTTTGTGAAAAAAGTTTAGCTACATTTATTTTTCCATTCAAAAAATTTGACATGCATCACCTTTTTACACAACACATAACACAGTTCAACAAAATAATTTTTGTTGTTGCTTTTGAGAAGAACTGATTTAACTTTCATTTGGGGCTCAGAATCTACATGTATTTTAGTTTTTCAGTTCTTCTTTTTAAGACCTGCACTTTTTATGCAATCCCTAACAGTGAGTTGAAATTATAAGCATATATCATGCATTTTATGTACAGAAATTTCAAAAGAGCGCCTATAGTAATTCGAATATTCAATATAACTCCAAATAACCCAACACCAAAGCTTTATCAACAGTAAAAACTCTATTCTAAGTTTTCCACAGCAAGAACAGAGTACTACTTTAGAAACATTATTTCAAACGAAATATTTCTATATGTAATTTGACAGCTTTTCGTACGAAATTTTTAACTCAATACCAGGCTTAATTTGACAGCTTTTCGTACGAAATTTTGAACTCAATACCTTATTTAAGAAGCAAAATAATTACGAAAAAATTAAATCACATGAACTGCCGCGAGAGTCTGCTGTTAGAGCCGTGATGCCAAATCCAAGTTATGACACTCTATAAAAAACACGCGTTATAGTTAATAAAACAAAAAGTACTGTCGAATTACATTATTAATTAAATTAAATTTTTTTTTGCACACGCACTCAATTTAGGTAACGCATGATAGTTTTTAAAGTCATACGATGACGTTTAGTTTCACGGCTATATGTACTTCATAGTCTAGATTTTTACGATAATAAATACATTTACGTGTATAGTAATTCGAAAATTTGATTTTTAAGTATCGAGTGTTACGTGAACGGAAGTGTATATTCAGGCTCTGATATCACTTAATCTATAAAAAGTCAAAAACTATCTCGAGTTCTATAAAAGTGCTACAAATCTGTGAATTTTAAATAGAATCAATAAAGGCGATAAGAGCAAAGGGGCAAAAAGAAAATTCAAGTGTAATAAAGGCCACGCTGATAATTAGTGCTACACAGAATTCTACATTATAGTCCCCAGAAATTGCCAGGTAACACTTTGTTCTTAAATTTTGTATATATATAGATTATAATGTTAAAGCCGTATATGAGGGGTATAAGTAATTCTATTTTGCTAAACTTTATTTCGTTAACAAATTTCGTTATCACTGTTGTTTTACAGCTTAAAATATTTCATTTTTTTATAATAAATGGTTACAGGAAAGTATTTTATCTGATTCTCCATTTTGTTTTTTAAAGTGCTATTTCTTTGAGAACTTTATTTATTACTTCGAAAAATGAAAAAAATTAATATTTAGCGGTAAATTGTTTTATTGTTTTTTCTATATCGTATCATAGCAAATTGAAAAATTTATTGATAAACATTCTTCTTAGAGATACGTATATAAAAAAAATACAAGTACGAATAAAGTTATAAAGTAAGTACTAAAGATAAAGGGTGTCTGTTAAGAAAGTATTGCTGAGTTAACAGTTTTCCACTAACTGTTCGATATTAACTTTTAAGGAAGGCACTAACAACTGAAGAAATATTTAAAAAAATTTATTTATATTTTCTGATACATACTTCTGTTTGATTTCCTGTTTTTTATTTATTATTTTTGCATACTTGTTTATGTAGAATTAATTTTATACCAAATCTAAATAAAAGAAAAAAATTCCCTAACGTTGGCTTTACATTATCTGCAGCACAAACTTTAGATGCACAACAAAGTTCAAATTCCACAAGAATTCAAAAGGAAATAAACTTTTAAAATCTCAAAGGAAATCATGAAGTAAAAAATGAGTTTGATTTTATTTCAGTTACGTTTGTAGGTTTTCATATTTTACAGAGTAAAAGTAAAACAAAAATAATAGAAAAAGGTATGTTCTAAGAACAGCACTAAGCTTTTTCCACTGAAAGTAATAAAAATAACCTACTCTGGGTTATACAGAGACCAATAAAAGTAAAATTAAATAAAAATAAATAAAACGGTTCTGCTTTTATCAGTTTTCTTGTAAAATATATAAAATTTTAAAAAAGCCAATTTCTAAACTTAAAATATTAAACTCTTGTATGAGAGTCCTCTGTAATTAGGAAAGGTTCGCTTCGGGAATTAACAGAAGCTGCAGTTATTGAAATTTTAAATTTTGCCGGGATTATTTTTTCCTGGATCCTGGGAAGTAAAAATTTACAATTTTGCTACCCTGATAGATGGATTCATGAAATAAGATGGCAATATATAATTATAAAAAAGTTATTATTCTAATTCACTCAAATAAAATCACAACTAAAACAGTGCAATAATGTTGAGAAAAGGAGAGTATGATAGAGTGTGTTGTGTATGACAATAGTTTGGCTACAGCACTACAGGGACAGTTTATACAAAATATATAATTTCAGTATCTGATTTTTATAGAGAAGTGTGAGCTAAATGACAGACTCAGTGGCACTTAAATAGGATACGAATCGCTTCGAACGATATTTGCAGATTCTGTGGCCAGGCGATCGAGTCATCATAGCACATCCTAAGCAAGGAGACTTACCTTGCTGATTATCAGATATATGATGGAAGATTGCCAAATTAAGCACCGGTCGACATTTTTAAGTTCGTCAAAGCGACGAAACTGGGAGAGACACTATAGAAATCCTAAATAACTTGAGAGCTGTACAATAGAACTACACGACAAAGTACTTTAGTACCTCATTTATGAATAAATGAATGAGCTAAATGGTTTCTGATTATCATGAATATGTACAGAACACAAAGAACTCTGAGGGGGCGGAAACATGTTCAGTTCAGCTTGTAGACAATTGCTTGATGGATGTAATTTTCCCATTATATTATAAAGAGTCATTGCAAAGAATAATCCAAATTTTTAATAGAATTCATCTCTAATCTAATTAAGGCATTTCCGTCTAAGCAACAATAATTGCAAACATGATCACGCTTACTGCGATTAGAATATAGATTTCTAGTTCATTTAACAAAAGCCACAAGTTTTGTTTTTTTTTTGATTTTTAACAAAAATACTGTCCGCACTGTTTGAGCTTTTCTAACCAAGTAGTGTTAGAGTTTCAAACCAACATGTTGTTAAGCAAAAAGAAGTAAAAGTAAATGCTTAAAGAAGAAGTAGAATACTTTGAGAGCTTTATCTTAAATAGTCGCCGTTGTCTAGTGGTTAGTGTGTTGGCTTACCAAGATGATAGCGCTGGGTTCAAATCTCAGCTCTGACATCTTAAAGAAAAAAGAAATATGAAAAAAATTTTTCTTTCGGGGACTACCTCTCAGCAGTCTTCTGGCAAAAGCTGTGGGAGTAATTGATTGCCATGAAAAAGCTTCTCAAATCTGTCCATCGGAGTCGACTTTAAACTGTAGGTCCCGGTACTCATGGATAAAAATTAACACACACAACATGAGTGCTGCGAGAAGCTAGGCCGTAACCCTGACACAGGGTTTTAATGGCCAATTATGTATGTAGGTATGTTTGTACAAGTTTTTTTTTATATTTTTTTTGTTTTTAATTTTAAAACGGATTTTTAATAAAATAAAACACTTCAATTTGATTTTGAAGCAAACTTCAATTAAAAGTTAAATTTAAAAAAAATGTTAAAATGGTTAAACTTGAAAAATAGATACGGGGAGCTTTAATGGGTTAACGTTATATGCTTGTATGTCTTCTATTTGTTAACTCTTAACGCTACAAAGAAACAGCTCCCTGGTTTTCCACTCTATTCCTTTACCATTAATAACAAAAAACGAATGATGAGGAGAAAAGCGCCACCTACTGGGAAGTAGTAGATAATAGCTGGCTACTTAGTGAAATTCCTCACTACAATCAACATTCAACGATGGGGCAAATGCTGTTGATCATTCAAGAGTAAAGGTATAACACTGGCCTTTGAATGATAAATTGACAGCAACTTGTTTCATTATTAAGGCTCTTAATAAGAGAAAGAATTCAAATACAATGCACAGGGGTTTACCCCTGTGTATTACATATATACATAACTGGCCATTACAACCCGTTTTAGGGTTACAGCCTTACAGCCCTTTTTTATCCATGAATACCGGGACCTACAGTTTAAAGTTGACTCCGAAGGACAGATTTGAGAAGCTTTTTCATGGCAATCTATTACTCCTAGAGCTTTTGTCAGAAGACTGCTGAGAGATAGTCGCCGAAAGAAATAATTTTTTCATATTTCTTTTTTTTGCAAGATGTCAGAGCTGAGATTTGAACCCAGCGCTATCGTCTTGGTAAGCCAACACACTAACCACTAGACCACGGCGTTGTGTGTGTTAATTTTTTATCCATGAGTACTGGGACCTACAGTTTAAAATCGACTCCGAACGATAAACTTGAGAAGCTAGCTTGTTCATGGCAATCAGTTACTCTCAGAGCTTTTGCTAGAAGACAGCTGAGAGGTAGTCCTCGAAAGGAATATCTTTTTCATACATCTTTTTTTTGCAAGATTCCAGAACTGGGGTTTGAACCCAGGATCCATCTCTTAGTAAGCAAACACACAAACCAATAGACTACCGCGACTACACCTATTAAGTAATGGTCTCAATTAAAAAAAAACTCTTAATCCGTACCATATGGTAAACAAGGTGTATACTTTTTAAAATAACAAACATTTTTAAACAATTTTCTTAAACATCTTTCTCTTTTTTAGTTAATTTTCACAAGTTTAATGGTTAGAGCACTCGCTTACCACACAAAACAGCCGCGGTTCAAGTCCTGGTAGTAGAGAAAATTAAAAACAAAAAAATTTTTGCGGCTTTCGAAGTTATAAATTCAAAAATTTTTTGGGGTTCTACCCACCTCAAACCTCTAACAAATCCATTCTAAAGATAGCCGGCCTCCGACATTCCACTCTAACCACCTTTGAATTATGAAACGAATGATCAGAAGAAAACGCCCTCTAGTGCTGGAATGTAATAGACAGAACTAAGTGAGGACTACAACCTACTATTCAAAGATCCTTACCACTTTACACATCATGAGATGAGGCAATTGTTTTTGATCATTTCAAAGGTGAAGGTATAACACGGGTCTTTGAGTGATCAACAGACAGTAACTCGTCCATTTACATAAGGCGGTTATACTGGAACCTCAAATCTGGGACGCCTGGTCTTAATTGTATTTAATGCATTGCTTGGTGACTACATACATTGGGTATAATTTTAAAATTATTAAACTAAGTAATTTCAACGAATTTCTTTTAAAACCTTTAAAAAAAAAATTATTTCATTTCCATTTTGGCAATTCATCAATCAAATTATTTTCTTTTAGTATGAGAAACTCTTTACAATATTAGAAGCATAATAGAAAATAAAAAATTTGTTTAAAAAAGTTTTTTTTAGTCGTAAAAATTACTGTATCAGACGTATTTTTTATATGCCAAAGAAGCAAGATGTCTTTTTTTATATTTTGCTTAAAAATTATCTTTTTTTTGCATAAATATAAAAAAGTATATCCTCAACATACTGATGTATATATCAGTTAACTTTAAATTAGATATCGTTGTACATGCATTTGGAAATGAAATTTACAATTTTTCTTACATCGATTCCCTTGTGTACTTCTCTAACTTCTTTAAAATACTTTAAATTCAATTGTTCAAAAAAAGAAAAAAAAAAAGGTTTAATGCATAATTTCAAAGACAAATAAAAAGGAAAACTTTGTACTTTTAAATAAAACCGTACAAAAATAAAGAGCAAGAGGATAGCAGCCTAAAATAGAAAAGATGCCTAATCACAAAAAAAAAACATTTTATTTTTTGTAAAAGGGTTGAATACACACACAAAAGCATTTTATTTTAGTATTTATCTAATTACCATATAATTTTCGTTGTTATTTTTTATTCTTTAATATTAAATTGAAAGGGATAAGACTTTAGGTTCTAAAAAGGTTTAGGAGACAAATAATTAAATTTAAATACTTTTTAATAAGAGTTTAATGACTTGACTTTTGTATTGTACTTTTAATAGCTTTTCAACTGTGAATTAATGGCTTTGAATGAATTGTAGACAAAAATAATAAATTAAAATTCTCTAGTATTTTTGTTGTTCACTTGCTGGACTAGCTGTGTGAGCTACGCAAGGGTTTTTATTTAATTGAATTTTATTTACAAAATTTATCAGCTTATGAGAATCTAACTTAACCTACCCTTAACATTAGTTTGTGTATATGTATGCATGTATAAACAAAATAACTTCCTACTGTTGAAAAATGAAACGAGTCATATTCTTGCATTAATAAAAGTGCAGTCGCAGCACCCACATTCATCCAATGTGTAAATGACATCAGATTCTTGCAGTCAAAATAAAGTGCAGTTATTGCATAAATATTTTGGCCTTGAGTATCTAATGTGTGAATGACGATGGTCATCGGCATCACTCAAAGAGGTGTCCTATATCGTCTGTTTGTTTGTTTATTTAAATGCCACATGATACTCTTTTATAAGTAGCCACTTTAATAATATTTTGCAAACATGCACTCAAAAGAATGCAATCACAAACATGCACTTAAAGGAATGCAATCATGCTACACCTCCACTCTTTGAAAGAATGTTCATATAATTTTTGTTCTATGGACATTCTTACACACATGCACTTATGTAGTTTACAATATATGTTAAAAAAAATTTCTTACTACTATTGAAATAGTTGATTATATTTAAATATTAATATTTTTAAAATCTTAATATACCGGCCAGTAATATAATTGATTTTATTTAGTATATAACTTAAGTCTATTCTTATGAACTATTTGTTCTTTATTTGTTTTCTTATCTACTATAGTTACATTATTTCTTAAATTTAATTTCTTAATTCTATATGGACCTCTATAGGATGGCTCCAATTTATGTCCTGCTTCATTTTTAAGTAAAACTAAATCTCCTATTTTAAAATTATAGTCTAGGGTTTTCCTATCATAGCTAGTTTTCTGTTTACTCTTATTTATTCCTAATAATTGCTTAGCTCTATTTAATGCTACTTCTAACCTAAATTTTGCCTCTTTGGCATAATTATCTATATTATATAAAGGTGCAATCCTATCCACTTCGTTGAACTGTTTAAAATTATTTGGAATTTTACCAAAAACCAACTCATACGGACAATAATTGTGTACCGTAGATGGTGTAGTATTGAAACAGTACGTAAAATATTTAATCCATTCATCCCAGTCATCTTTATCTACTGATATAAGTATATGAGCGTACATACTCATTAAAAGTTCTGTGACTTCTTTCTATTGTACCTAAAGTCTGGTGATGATGTGCCGTGGATGTTAATTTTTCAATCTTCAATAGGTTGCAAAGTTCAGTCAGTATGGAATTTTTGTATTCTGTCCCCATGTCCGAAATGAACGTCTTCATCGGTCCATAGATCAATACAAAATTTTCGAAAATCGCCTTTGCGATCGTTCTTGCAGACTTATCTGGTATTGGTATCGTAATTAAATATTTTGTCAAATCGCATATCAGGGTAACTGCATATTCATTTCCATATATCGATTTTGGAAATGGTCCAATTGTATCAACATACACCGTTTCAAATGGTCTATCAGGTGTATCAGTAATTGTCATCGGACTTTTTATATTTTTAGCAGTTTTAGATATCTGACATTTATGACATGCCTTCACATATCTGGCTATGTCTCTGGTCATGTTTCGCCAGTAGTAATATCTTTTTATTTTCTCTGCGGTTCTATGTATTCCGCAATGACCTCCTTCAATGGGATCATCGTGATATTTCAGCATAATATCAAGAATTGCCTTGGCATTCTTGTTGTCTATTATTGTTACTTTATTTAACAGCGCTATTTGGATATTGTTTAACATTTTATTGCCCATATTCTTAAATTCATTAGTTGAGATAAATTCGAAAATCTTCTCACTAGGTGCTACTTGTAATTTATTGACATTAAGTTTACTGGCCGCTTCCTCGAGCCTAGAGAAAAATTGTCCTAGGTCAAATTTCTCTTTAGTAAATATATCACTTATATGTATGCTAGCTAATATTGATTTTCCCCTTTTTATGTAGCACTTGTTGGGATAAATCTTCAGTTTATAATATTTTCTGACGTCTTTATTATTCAATGGTACCAATATATTGGGCTCTTTAGTTCTTTTCTTCTTATGCTGATATTCTAAATCATTACCACTACTTATTTTCCTGTCCATTGATCTTGTTGTAACTCTTAAAATTACCGATACCTTTTTATTTAACTCTTTCAAATCATTGATTGTAATTCGCGATAATGCATCCGCGACGTAATTATCCTTTCCTGTTATTTATCCAGCCCATCTCAAGCAAAATCAAATCAACAATTTTGAATTTATAAGTTATCAACATTGTATAAAAATTTAAATTTTTGTTGCCCATATTAATTATATTAAATCTTCAATTTCTGAAGCACTTTTGTAAAAAAAACTTCGTTTACAGACTACTTCATCGAGTCTAGGGTAAATTGTTCTAATTTAAAATCCCTTTAATAAACAAATTATTATTTTATGACATTTTGTACTGAATACAGATATACATATATGTATTGGGCTTATAATTGTTATTCATATTATGTCGATTACTCATTCGCCTAGCGTTGATTCTACTGTTTCTAAAAATAACTAGTCGTATTTTCAGAAATACCTGAAATGTACTATAAGGTTTTAAAGTTCTAAGAAAAAATTCTCAATTATCCGACATTATTGGCTCCTCTCAATATTTACACCTACTACCACTGGTATGCAATTTTCTTAAAAGGTATAATTTTCAAATTAATAATTTTTTTAATAAATGTTATTATTATTATTATTATTTTTTTTATATTAAAAAATGTAATTTTTAATTATTACTTGCATATTATTACATATTATTATCATATTTTTTTTTAATTATAACGTTTTCCTTAAAAAAGATATTATTAATATTTTTTAATTAATTATTATTATTAAATTAATTCCTAATTTGTATTTATTATTATTACTATTTTATATATATGTATATAAAAATTTTTTTTAAATTTAAATATTTTGTCAAGGGCGGTTAACGCCTTTTGACCTAAGAGTGCTTTTTAGTAGTGCACTTCTGTATTAAAAATTTAGTTTTTTTTTTTTGAGTCTTAATAAAGACTTTTTTATATGAAGCTGCCAACTTCGTACCGTACCAGGGAATTTTGTTGTCGGCTTTCAGGTTTGTGTGGTGTACTTCTATTTGTATTGGGGTCGCTTCCTTCATTTAGACCCACTGTCTTTTGGCCAGACAGTATCTTCCTTCCGCGACTAGTGGACCGTTTTGGCTAATCCACCAGGACATAATTTTTTATTTTATTTAAATTGGTGCTGGGAATTTAAAATTCTTTTGAGCACTCCAGCCATAATGTCGCACAAGCTGGCAGGATAACCTGCCAGCCTGGCAGGATCGCCATGTAGACAAAAATAATAAATTAAAATTCTCTAGTATTTTTGTTGTTCACTTGCTGGACTAGCTGTGTGAGCTACGCAAGGGTTTTTATTTAATTGAATTTTATTTACAAAATTTATCAGCTTATAAACTAATTATGAGAATCTAACTTAACCTACCCTTAACATTAGTTTGTGTATATGTATGCATGTATAAACAAAATAACTTCCTACTGTTGAAAAATGAAACGAGTCATATTCTTGCATTAATAAAAGTGCAGTCGCAGCACCCACATTCATCCAATGTGTAAATGACATCAGATTCTTGCAGTCAAAATAAAGTGCAGTTATTGCATAAATATTTTGGCCTTGAGTATCTAATGTGTGAATGACGATGGTCATCGGCATCACTCAAAGAGGTGTCCTATATCGTCTGTTTGTTTGTTTATTTAAATGCCACATGATACTCTTTTATAAGTAGCCACTTTAATAATATTTTGCAAACATGCACTCAAAAGAATGCAATCACAAACATGCACTTAAAGGAATGCAATCATGCTACAGAATTATGGTGTAGAAAAAAATTTAAATCAGTATTTACACCAGCGCTCTACAAATGTGAATAACTTTAAAATGTTAAATATGTATATTGAAATAGAATATGTTTCTCAATTTTAGTTAAGTTTGTGTGGTATATATTTGGAAATTTCATTAATTTACAACCAGAAATATAAGAAAATGATCATTTTCCATTAAAAACAGATTGCAAACATGTTTACAAATAATTTTAAGCAATTTTTTAAAACCATAGTGTTTTATAAAAATACTATACAGCCATAATTGCTGATTTATCAACAGAAAATTCTAAGAATGTTTTGCCAAGAAACCATGGTTCTAAAAGTAAATCCCAGTTCGCGCTCATCGACTTGAGATTTTGAGGTCATACTTTTCAAATTATACTCAAAAAACTATAGTTTCATAAGAAGGGATCCGAAAAGTTATGCTTGTTTTTTCGGCTATAACAATAGTTTGTACGTTTGTACCATGGTTTCTTAGCAAAATTTTCTTTGAATTTGGCTAAGAAATTTGTAGTTTTCGTTTTTGCTGCACGCTTTTTTGTGTGTTTTTCCCACATACAATTCGACTCAGCCTACTGTACATAGTAGCAGTAAGCTATAATGGTTTATGTTATTTTCTCACCTAAATTTAACATAAAAATTTTGATTTGAGCTAAAGTTTTTGAAAGAGTAACTGAATGCTCCGCTTAAATTCTAATCCAGAGGCCTTATTCTGTAACTCTCCTCAGCTAAAACCCTATCGCTAAAAATATATAAACTAGATTTAGGACTTTTTGGCTACGAATAGAATTCTTGAACGCTTATTGTAATTTAAAAATTCATGCCTATTACCTCTTCACTTTTTAATTTTATATATTCTAACGCCCAGCCTGTTTCAAAAATCCAAAATTTTAGCATTTTAGCTTAAGAGAATTACAGAATAAGGCCCCAGGTTTTTCATTTTCATATAATATTTGTTACTTTACATAATTTGCACATTAAGTACTTAAAAGCTCGCTAAAATGTATTGATAATCTCATTGATGATTGTCTAGGTACCTTGTTTCATTTACCGTTGAGTAGCTAAGCTCCTGCGTTCATTGATACTTCTTTTTAAATTAAATACGAAAAATAATATTGTTATGATATATATTTTTATATATTGTATTACAAATCATTAGATTTTTTTAAATTAGCTTTTTCTACTATTTCTAGCATATAAGTATATATATAAAAAATATATATATATATATATATATATATATATATATATATATAATACACGTAGAATATTTGAGTATAAAGACACAATGAAAAATACCAGAAAATCTGTAGGTACTATAAATAGATCTTCACATCACTGTTTTGAGTTAGTTGTATATAACACGATAAAGAGTGTAAATAAAAGTTTTAAAATCCAAAAGTGTCGGTGTTTTGGTTTACAAGTAAAGAACATACATACATACATAATTGGCCATTACAACCCTGAGTCAGAGTTACGGCCTAACTTCTCGCAGCACTCATGTTGTGTGTGTTAATTTTTATCCGTGAGTACTGGGACCTACAGTTTAAAGTCGACTCCGAACGACAGATTTGAGAAGCTTTTTCATGGCAATCAATTACTCCCAGAGGTTTTGCCAGAAGACTGCTGAGAGGTAGTCGCCGAAAGAAATAATTTTTTCATATTTCTTTTTTCAAGATGTCAGAGCTGAGATTTGAACCCGGCGCTATGGTCTTAGTAAGCCAACACACTAACCACTAGACCACGGCGACTAGTGGTCCCTTGTATATAAAATGAATTTTAAGGGAATATTCTTTATTCATTGAATAAAGTGCAGTTTACAATATATTACTTTAAATTACGACGACATTTCAAAATTTCAAAATACAATAGAAATTATAATAGTGGATATACAATAGGCCAACATGTTGTTCGCCGTGCATTATTATCTAGTGAAATCAACTAGTAAATGAACCAACTCAAACACCTGCTCATTGGCACCAGAATAATACACCCAACTTTTTTGTCACTTCATATCTTAAGAAGTATGAAATTAAGTTTCTTGCTTCTCTCGGTAGTTCAGGTAATTGCACCATCTTTGTCTCTTTAAATTCTCTAGACTTCATAAGATTTCGACAAGGGCTACTAAATGCCCTGTTTTTAATCACAAAAGAGCACGTTTATCTCAGCGCAACGATTATTTTCGGCAATTCAAATAGAAGCTTTGATTCAAATATTGACGCCATGGCAGAAATGATTATCAATCTAACAATGTTGGCATTGGAGATCTCTATTTAGTCCAAAATAATTTGGGTTGAAAGAGAACACAAATTCTGATTTAATCAGACGTAATATTTGGCAGTCAGATCTTAATACGAATCGCTCAGGAATTTAAGCAACGATATATGAGCACATATGCCTTTGTACTAAGATGCCAAAAAGAATTTAGATGAGTAGCGTTTTCGTGGTTATTTCTTAAGAGTAAGACTACTGAACTGTAGACTCGAAAAGACACAACCGATATTTTGAGTCTCAGTGTCTTTGATTTGTTTTTGGTCTAAATTTTATAAAAAAAAATTGCCAATTAAATTTGTTACATCTGAGCAGTGAAACGTCAATTGGTTGAAACCCCTAAATAATTCTGTTTTTCAAAAGACAAAAATTGTTTTCCTAAATCCTATACTTGGAAAACATGATGTGATATGTAGACAGTTTGAGAAATAGCATAAGCATGAGTTATGTCTTTTAGATGTTACAAACAGCTGCATAAACTTAAAATAGTACGAAGTACATACAATAGAACAATATATCATGTAACGACTCAAATTCTGTTTGTAAACGAAAGAGAACCTTCAACAACATAAAATATACTTTTCCTGCTTCCTTTTTTACACACAATTTATAAGAAAAACATTATTTTTTTTTAATCACTTATTCACGTGTGTTACTTTCTGATATCAATTCTCCACTTTCTGAAAGAAAAAAAAAACAAAAGGTTTGAGTTCCCGCTGTTACTTTCGTTTGCTATTTGCTGCAACATAATTTAAAAACGTTTTTTGGTTTTTCTTTTTCAAATTCTTTGTTAACAAATGCGTTTTACCTGTATTAAATTGCATTTTGCCATTTCTGTTCTTTTCACTTTTTTTTATTTCTTTAGAAATACTTTTAGTTTTAATGCTTTGAAGAACTATTTAAAATTTATTGTTGCTCTTTGCACCGTTTGATGATGTTTATGCTCTGGGTGTGTGCTTATGTTTCAATACCATTTGAATGCATTGAGTTTGAAAACACGTTTCCTTATTTTTTGTTAAGCTTTTGATTTTAAATGCATTTTTAAGTAGAGTGTGTATTGTGCCAAGTTTTATTTTTCTGCAAATCTTTTTTCCAGAAGACTATCTCTTAAAACTTGATTCAACAGCTTTGTTATGAAAAATAGTTTCATCGAAATTTACTAAAATGTATTACTTCTTTATATAAATATGCTTTTAGACGCACTATATATATAACCAAAACTGTTTTCGTTGAGCATTGCTTAGTCACGAATTCTGTGATTTATGTGCATTTGTGGTACGATGTGAAATTGCAGAATTGTTTTCAGCCATGTAATTGCCGAAAAATTACAAGATTTTTAAAATGAATAAATTTTGTAAAATATTAAGCTCGTGCATAAAACAATTTTAGCACTTAATGCTCTTAATGGGAACAAAATCTATGACAAATTTTTTATTTATTTATTTTGTTTTTTTTTTGTTTTTCGTTTTACAATTATAAACGGAGGTATTATATCCAACAAAAAAAAAAAAGAAGAAAAAATTTAAGATAACGAGAATGCAAGAAAATAGTGTATATAAAACAGTGATGTCCACTACTACATAAACACACTTGAGCTTGTGTATGAAGCAGAGAAAAGACTCTGCTTACTTCTACCAGAAATGGGAATGTTTGAATTACTTTCTGTTTATAACTTCATAAATATTTCTTCATAATTCTTAGTAAAGAACGTAATCGATTTTCCGATAGACATGTGACCGACCTATTAAGAATAAGGAGTACCGAGGTCACATAAATTTGGAGGAAATAATGAATAATTATTTCAGTTAACTAAAAATGATACAAAAAATATGCACTATCCAACCCTGCACTATGTTGGAGAGAAGCTAAAATATTAAAAGAGCAAGAGTAACACTATTTCTTTTTATTCTGTACGTGTTTGACTTCGACGCAAGCAGAATTTGTTGTCCTATCACGCGTGATAGGGAAAGAGAATTGTGGACATCACTGATATAAAATGATAAAATCCATTGCAATCTTTTCCATTTTTATAAATTAGCAAAAATTATGTGCCGAACCTTAAAACAACAGAGAGGCAACGCAAGAATTCAAAAGCCAGCGAATGCAAAAGTAAGCGATGTTTTTAAACTGTTGTGTGTTTTTGACTGATGTTATAATACTGAAATTTTAGTTCCAATATTTTGAGTTATATTAGCAGTTATTTTTCTATTTGAATTTGCAGTAAGCAAATAATGGCGTAGGGAAAAAAGTTAATAACGCTAAACATTTCGTAATAAAACTGTGGGGGACGCACTCCTCTATCCAGAGAAAGTAAAACCTTTTTAAAAGTACACGAATCTGAGTCTAAAAACCTTGCTCTGATTGCCTACCATAATTAACTTCACAGGAAATAAGAGTTGTAGTGCACTGAGTGACTTCAGGTTTGTGTAATATTTCAATAAATTATTTAGCAAGTTCCTAAAGCTACGGTCACATTGGGTAAATATTTGACGAAAAAAACGTGACCACTATTACAAAATAATTTATTTTTTAATTTTTCATTTCTTAAAGTATAGTTAATTATATATCAAAAGATTTTGTCTTATTAATACCGTTTTTAAAAAATTTTTGAAGAAATGTTTACATAGAAAGAAATATTTTCATAATATATTTAAAAAAAAAAGTCGTTACCTTTTTTCGTCAAATATTTGCCTAATGTTACCATAGCTTAAGACACGGTTTGGAGATTTAAAAAAAACTGATTAAAAAATTCATGCATTACACTGAGCACGAAAGCGTTTTTCGTGCTTAGGAGGTCCTAATTAACTTATCTAGGCATGTGGCCTTCTTGGTATTTTTCCAAATTAATAATTTGTAAACCTGTGTTATGAAAGAAGCCGCTTGTGTCACCAGTCAATAATCAAAAACTAATTGCTTTTGCCAAGGAAATTATATAGAAAACCTTCTTAGCTCTGGCAAAAGGTTAATCTTTACAGATGAAAACAAAGGCTGTATATTTGGAGAAACGTTTGCACAGTAGCTGAATCTCAAGAACTTAAACACAACTGTTAAAATGGAGCATTATATGATACGAATATATTAAGGCTAATAAAAATTTGGTGGCAACAGTTGGAACATTTTATACCAAATATTGTCAAAGTATTGTGTTAACCTCGTGAACTGTAAAATGAAGTAAAAATTCAGTTCAATTCGATAAGTTTCACTCTAAATACCAAGCTGTAGTTCAATATCAAATTAAAGCTTTCTACAGCGAGTACTCACAAAATATCTGTGCTTTCAAATTTTAATTTATATAACAACTAAAACATAAAGAATATTAACAGCGTAGAGAGTTTGTGGAAGGGATTGTTAATCACTGACAAGGGTATGCTGATTTTTTGATCAAAACAATTCTAAGAAATAAAACTCATTTTCATCTCGATAGCTTTGTTAGTCATTAAAATTGCCAAGTTTGAGGTTCCGAGAACCCATGTCTTATTGACAACAAACCAATGCTCCTTACTAGGCCAACACACTAACCACTAGACCACGGCAGATTTTAAATAGAAGGCATTAATGTACCATACATTTCTGATAATAAGGCTGTTAAAATAGCAACTGCTACTGATGCTCAACATCGCCACATAATAACACAGTACTTTCTACCGAAACTAGATTATATTGATGTGTCTATATGTGGTTTCAACAAGACGATACTACATAACTTAAAGCCAATGAAACAATTAAAAAGCCGTCATGTTTGTACAAAAAGGTCATGTTCGACGAAAGGGTGCATATTTGACTGAAAAACTGTGGAGGCTATTTAACTAATGTGTTAACAAATAACCTTATCTAATGTACTTTGTGATTCAATGAAGAAAATAAAATCTAAAGGCTCTTTTAAATTAAATTCAAATTTTGCATTAATACTGGGACACTCTTTGTAACGAACTTTATTATAAATAAAATCGATTAAAACCGTTTATTTTTATAAACATAAACTGCGCATAATTTTAATTTATTAATTTTTAAATATCTAAAATTTAAAAGATTTAGATTGTACACTTAATGAAACATATAGCTGAATGAAGAAAATTGTTTTATTTTTAATGAAATGTTAATAAAAAAATAGTAATTACATTTTGTCCGAAACTATTTAACGATTTCAATATAAATATATAGTCTACTAAATGTTTTTACATATTAAAAGAAAAAGTAATGTTACTTTTTCCTATTTGTTAAAATAGTAAAGAGCCATATTTATATATGACTTATTTACTTAAACGTAGTTACTGTTAAACTCTTTATTAAATAATAAAAAACTGCAAAATTTAAACAAAATTGCATATATCCATATAACCAATCAAATTCAATCAATAATAAAATAGTTTTAGAAATAAAACTTTTGCATTTAAAATATTTTTTAAATATTTTTTATTTTTCTATAACTTTTTCGTTACACTGACACTTAAAACTCACACATACATATGCTGTCAGTTCAAGTGGATATTGTAAAATGTCTCAAATACAACTAAACAGTAACCGAACACGGCATCAGTTTTTGTACGAGCACATACACATTTGTTCATACAACAAAATTTCTATGTATGCATGTAAACACATATACTATGTATACACTTTCATCTACAAGAGTAAATTTATCAAATAACACATGTTCAGAGAAGTATAAAATATTTTAAAATAAACGTTTATTAGGATGTGAGAATATTTAACGCATACATACTGGCATGTAGAATACAAGTGCGTTTAAAAGTATTTTCGTTTAAAATAAATCTAAACTCTCTTAACGTGTATGCTCATAAGAAAACATATGTATACTGCATAAATTTAACACTAAAACATGTTAATACCCAGTAAACATTAAAGTAACGAATTCATACCATAGAAAATTTTATTCTTTTTAACCATAAACTTTCAACTGTCAAATTTTTTTTTTCAATGTTTCCAATAATTAACTACCAAACTTGCGACAAATTCAAACCCTGCTTTAATTTTAGAACACCTCTAATATGTTGAAAATCACTTGTTAAAGGTTATAGCCATGCTTTAATTTTTTGTGGAATTTTTTTATTTTTATTTGGGTTGATTTTTACAATTTTGTTAGTCGTAAATAAATGCAATACTTATAATTATAAAATAAAGGTCAATATACATTTATTTTAGCATTAACAATGTGTACTTTATAGACAATGTCATGAAAAAATCAATGCAAAAATTTAAAAATATATTTGTTAAAATAATACTAAAATATATACAAAAATTGATTAAAAACAGTTGTACATGCTTTGTAATCCGTTTCAAATTATAATTACAAATATAGCCAGAGATATATAAAAATGCCATCTCTGTCATATTTTAGAGATAAATTTATATTTGTCTATAGACAGAACTATAACCCTGCTATTAAAAATTCATTACATATGAAAAATAATTCTCCTTGACTCTGGTGTCAAAGAGGTTGTTGGTTGGCAATGGAAAAAAATTTTGTAGAAAAAAAAGTTTTTTTTTATGCTTTTTTTGTTAGTTTTCTTCAAAACAAATTCTATTCAACTAATTTTGTAATAAAATTTAATGCCCGTATTCATAAAATATAAAATTGGTTTATAGAGTGCTTATTTGACATATATCTATGGAGTAATTGTCAAATAAGCAATTAATAAAACTGTTTTATTTTTTATAAATACGGGCATAAATATGTATATACATATACATATGTATCTACATACATATACAAATGGATTTATATAACAAGAAGTACTGTGTGTATAGGTAATATTTAATCTAAAATATTGCTGATACGCATTAAATGGTATGAAAATATTTTAGACAAAGCTTCCTGCTTCTTTCACAAATGAATATATATTTACAATATATTAATACTATACTCGCATTAATACCAATTTGATTAATTATACAGTTGCTTTTTTGCACATTGCATGCTAATACTTTGCTGCTCTGAAATCCTTTAGGAACATTTACGTTCATTGTATCACTCATAAAAAGCATATATTTTTGCAAAATTTGTTTTTATGACCGGGATGTCTTCTTATGAATATGTAAATGTGTCATCTTAATATTTTGTAAAACATATTCTCATAGTAATCATACAACGCATTTTAAACGAAATTCCGTTATTCCATTTTAAATCATTCATTAATTAATAGGTTTTTAAAAAATGTGTAAATTTTTTTATTGGTATAAATAATAAAGATATAATTTAGGTTAACAAAAATTTTTATTTATCTTTTTATGTAATCATTGTGCTATGATTTGTATTTTTATTGCATCTAATTTATTTTTACTTTTCTTGCATTTTATTACTACAGTGTTGCAAGCAAAAGAGAACAATATATGTGGCCAAATTTGTTGAGTCGCATTGACGATTCAGCTGCAATGTCTTACTAAAAAGTAACATGCACTGAGAAAGTCAGCCTCCCGTTTTTTAGTTTCTACTATTAGCTACCACACTCCATAACTTACAGTATATATAAAAATTATGATTTATTTGTGGGAATGTTTTGTTTGAACACCGAACTAAAACGATTTTCTTGAAATTTTTAAAGTAACGTCTGCGCCACGCCTATGGAAAGTAAACATTTATTTGTCCGGATTTTAAAAACGATATCAGTAACTATATCAATAAAAACCGAATTAGTGGAAACGTAACCTCCTATACAAAGAAAATACATATGATTCTTACGTATCCTTAGAAGGAAAATATTTTAAGTTTCTAATAGTGTTTTCCATTCTGATCAAAATGTTCCATATATGCTGCCATTTCTGTGGGTTTATGTTCCATTCTAAAAATACATGCGTGAATGTAAACAAATTTCATTTTCCTTTCTAAATATGTTGCACAAATAAATTGTAAATATGTGCCATATTTTACCCTCAATTATAGTTCAGTGTGTCGTAATACCCTTTTTTACAACCTTGAAAGTTAAATACTTTTTTATAAAATTGTTATGTTTACATTGTTGCTTGTGTATTTTTACACTTAAAATTATTCATATTTATTAAAAAATGGTAAATAAATACTAATAAATATATAAAATAATTCTTATTATTAATAAAATCCATTTCTTTTATTTTATTTTAATTTTTAATTTAATATGATTGAATCTGAAAGTCAGTGTAGTCACTCTTACTGATGTTTATCACAAAATAGCGTTTTTAAACACAGAATTTGATTTCAATTTACGAAACGCTAAACATACATTAATTTTGAGTGTAAAATCTTGCATATTTTTGTTCCATTGAAGTGGAAAAAAAGAGCCATTATATGAGGGTGCGTGTAACATTCTTAATAAAAGAGTTACACATTTATTCGGTAGCAGTTTTTTACAGAATGGAAAATACTATAATATTAGTCAATATAACTTCATAGTTAATACAAATTATCAGTTAAAAATGGGCTTATATGGCCATTAAAATAGGAACGACCTTTAACTGACGCAAATTTCATGGCTTTTTCTTGCAAATCGCAAAATATTTTAATAAAATTACGTTTTTTTAATTTTCAACACTGTTTTCTTTTAACATTACAAATTCTGTTAACTTTCAATGTGTTTACTATTTTTTATGAAAGGGTTGTTTAAAATACTAAGAAAAATTTCTGGCCATTGAAATAGGAACGCGTGGAGATTTTTGCAAATTTTGTCATAAAATTAACATTTTAGCGTTTATTTTCCAAAATAAATTTAATATTGTGGTAACTAGACTTCTTGTTTTAAACTAATATTATTAATAGATGGTTAGAGCGCACCATTGTTCATTGAGGAGAGAAGACTCATTCAAAAGCTTCGAGAACAGAAAAAATCGCATAAATTTATAGGTGATGCACTTGGGCGATCTAAACATTTCGTTTTTAATGCCCTCAAGCCTCAAAAAGTCGTAGAAAAACGAGGTGCAGTGAGGAAAACTAGCCCTATTACGGATGGTTATATTGCGATGCTAGCTAAGCGAGATCCTTTTAAGTCTTCGAAAGCGATCTCCGCTGAAATAGATAATCAAATATAGGCAATAATTGTGCGGCGTCGTCTATATGACATTATAGAGAAGCTCGCAAAGTTCCATTGCTTAGAAAAAAAAATTGCAGAAGAGGAAACAGTTTGCAGAAAATTACAAGTTGTGGTGTAGACCAGAAAGTATGAAAAAAAGGCATAATATTCTCTGGAGCGATGAAACCAAGATAAATTAATTTGAAAATGATGCAGGGCGTAATGTCAGAAGACCTAAGGGGAAAGAATATGACCCACGTTACACAAAAAAACAGTTAAACCCGAAGGCGGAAACATAATGTTTTGGGGTCGTTTTTCTTGGAATGGAGTAGGTCCTATTCTTCTTATTTCCAAAACAATGATCAAAGAAATTGACAAAGTATACTTGAGGAAGTCATGCTGTCATTTGCTAGCGAGGAGATGCCACTGCACTGGGTCTTTTAATAATATACTGACCCCGAACACTTCTCTAGATTATTAAGTTCTTGGTTTCACGGAAATAACATTCGCCTCCTGGAGTGGCCAAGCCAATCGCGGGGTCTAAACCTAATCGAAAATCTTTGGGGATATTTAAAAAAATCGGTTGACAAAAGAAAATATACAAAATAAGACTGAACTGTGGCAAAAAGTTCAAGAAATATAGTACAACACGCCAGTTGAAACTTGCCGTAGAGTTATCAACTCTCTGACCAACAGAATCAATAATGTACTGAAATTTTACGTTCAAATATGACACTTTTTATTCAGTCAATTGAATATTTTCCCCATGAAATTAGGCTCCGAAAGTGATGAACAAGGTGAAAGATTTCACCAGAAAATGGAAGAAATCGAGAGACGTTACAAAGGCTGGTAGGATGAACAAATGATGGCGGACTATTGTTGGTTCCTCATTCGCGAAGATCCATCCGAAAAAAAACGCAAAAGTTCAAGTCGCTATTCCTTTTAATTAAAATTTTTTGAATTTATGCCGAATATACTGTGTGAGCAATGAAAATTAAAATATTTTCGTTTCACAAAATCCTTAATAAAAACTTTTACTTTTCATCCGATTTTTTTTCAAAATACGCCTAAAATATTGGTTATTAAATAAACTATTTGGTAAAAAAATAAAACATTCCAGATCTTCAATATAACGTAGGAAAAAATTTAAAAGAAATTGAAAAATTTTGAAAAAAACGTAAAAAATAGACAAATTTTGAATTTTGAGGTGCCAAATATCAGCGATTTCTTATCAGATAGAATTTTCCAGCATATCGACGGAAAAGGCATTCAATTACCTTTCCATCGATATGCCACTTATCTCGATGGGACTTTTCGGTTGGACTCCACAAGACTTTGAGTGGGACCATATACCGAAAAACACAAAAGTACCGTTATATAAAAAACGGTCCTTAGGAAAATAAATAACAGCGTTTTTCGTGCTCAGGAGGTCCCAATTAACTTTTCTAGGCATGTGGCGTTCTTAGTATTTATTGCCTGTAAACCAGTGTAATTATTGCAGTCAAATAACAATATTCTTTGATATTATGGCTTAGGCTAGATTTAACTAATATTTTTTCTAATCCTATTATCAAGGACTTCAACTTTTGATTCAGATAAGTATTGTTTACTTGGCTTTACTGCTTATATTGTTATATGTAACATAAGAGCGTGTATATTATTGCACTTCTGTTTTAAGAAATATCTCTTGTTACCAATTATGTAGCAATTAGTTTTATTGTCTAAGAGTTTTAACCATATGTTGTCACAATAAATACACAGTGACTGGTATTGTTTTCATTAGTATTTTACACTTCTAACAAGAAAATGTGAATGGAATTAAACTTTTAGAATAAAATGTTAAATATTTACACATTTCACGACAACTGAATGGAGAATTTAATTTTTTGCTTATTTACTAAATTACAATACAATATAAAATTATAATCTAATAATAATTAAGAACGGAGTGCCTAAGACCATATGCTCAGTGTAGTGTTGCAGACCATACCACGACTACACAACAGTGGCACCTATTTTTAATGATTTAAACTACGAATATTTACTAAAAATTGTTTATATTTTAAAAACTATTCCAATGTTTACATAAATAAATAAAATTCATATAATCAACTCGACTATAATAACAGCATTGAATATTATAAACCATCTTAATTGGATTTATGTATATACACATACATATATGTATATCTGCCTCTATTGTCACGATCCAAAAATAAATTAAATAAAAATTCGTTTTTCTATATATCTATATCCTAATATTCCACGCTATTCTATCAATCAACAAAGAACTTCACTGCTGGGAATTAGTAGTAGAGATATTAACCTAAATACAGAAAAGTTTCTCACCACAAAAAAACATCCAACGACAGATGGGGCAATTACTGTTTGGTCACTCAAGCACAGTGTATTCAGTGACGAAATTCGAACAACTATAACAAGAATAACACAGCTAATATAGCCACAAATTATGATAATGAGATAATATTATATACAGCTATCTTATTTTTCTTCAGTATTTAATATAGCCACAACAAAATTTTTAGCGTACACGCAACATCACAGTGTATAACAAGATAGCCACAGCAAATTTAACAGCTGATTTTAAACTTTTTGAGCTGTCATTTCTTTCATCACTGTATAAACTGTGACTCAAGGGTTAAGTTATAAACACTGGCTTTTGAGTGATCAAATCTACAGCAATTTGTCCCCATTCGTAAGGCTCTTAATGGCAAGAAAGCAAAAAAATTCTATCAAAACAAAAATTCCAGAGGTTTATAATCTGAGTCTTATGGCCGTAATTTCAAGGAAGAGATACCTATTAAAGTTGTGTAGCTCATGAACGAACTAATTCAACTGAGCTATTCACTCAAGTGAGCTAAATGAGCCGTTCATTACAATATGCTCTTTTAGCTCAGTAGTTCATGTTTCTTTCTTTTTTGTGAATCCACGTTTCTTTTCGCTCATCTTTCTTATTAGTTCGTTCTCTTTCTTTCTTGAATCTTTTTTATTCTTTGACATTTTATGTTGAAGGTACATACTAATTGGTAATGCCAGCTGCAAATAATATACGTAGCTGCCAGAAACTTTATAGGACGTTACATTTTTGGAAATTTTACGATTTTTATGATAATTGTAAAAGCAATATAAAAGGGAATTATATTTATTTTTTACTGTCGAATTTGATAATTGATAACCGATTACTTTTGAATTTAATGGCAAACTACGTATACAAAAGCTACGTATGCAAATGATGCCCACAATATGAGCAGTACCAGTGGAAAAAAGTTTAATATGATCCAAATGAAAATATTGAACTAAATGAGCTATTGAACTAAGTGAGCTATTGAACTAAATGAGCGACATAGTTCGTTAAAGTGAGCTGAACTAAGAAGAGCGCTCACTCAAAAGAGCTAAAAAACCCAAGACTAATACCTATCAGTGCATAGTTAACTACGGTGTTAACAAAAATTGGTAATTTCTACCTCTAGGTAAGACATATCCGATAGATAATATATGGTGTATCTTACACTATGAATTTCGGTTGGTTTATTCAATAGGTAAGTGTTTTTCGTTTGAAAAAATGCCATTTATTTATGAGAAAGGAAAAAAAAATATTAAATTTATTTAAAAAAATTAATAATTTTATAAACAACAAATAAATAGGATTGGAGTAGCTGAGGAATTTGCATTATTTGAAATAACAATAGTTTTCTTTTAGTTTTAAATATACACGTTGGTTAAAAATTATTACAAAGGTAGGATATTTTTACTCACTTTATTTGAAACGGTCACTGGGACTGAGGAATAAAATAGTTTTTATAAAATTTTTGTGAATGAGTTGTCTTTACATGATCCCGACAAATATTGTATTTAGTTTTCTGATTTATGATTTCCAAGAAAAATTTGAATCACAGAAATGAAACATTGCCAGGTTCGTTTTTCTGGTTATTTTAAAGTTTGGGTCTTTTATTAGTTGTCTAATTTGTGGTCCATCGAAGATGCCTGCTTTAAGCTTTTCTTTCCTTAGACCAGGTAACTTTCGCAAAAGATACAAAATATATTTTCCACTAATGTTTATCATACTTTAGGTTTTATAAAAACGCAGATTTAACGAAGTACAAGGTTATATTCACGGCAAATTACAAAATTTTATCGGGACCGTTTAAACAATATCTTCTCTTTGCAGCCATTTTAAATCTCTGCTATTTTTACTTTTAACCTACCAGTTGATAGTGACTTATCATACATCGTTACCTTAAGCGTTGGTAGTTTAAAAAACCTCAAAAAGCAGATCTATTACGCAAATAGTAGTGTGATTTTTGAAAAGTATATTCAATATGATAGATAGATGATATATGTTTATAAAGTATATTTGTTGGACAGTATTATACAAAGAGGAAAGATTTATTCAAATCGAAATATGGAATGAAGATTTTTCAAAAAATAACATTTAAATTTTTTTTGAATTGAAAGATATAAAAATTAAAAAAAAAATCACTATTTGATAAATATTTTTTGTGTAAAATATATCGTCTAATATTAAAAATTGCCGCAAGGTATGTTTTTAAATAAAAAGCCATTAAAAATAATTTGTAGTTGCCATATTTTTGAACAATTCTACCTGGTTCATACACGTAGGTAAAAGAAATGTTTAGATTACCGAAGCTATTTTACCGACTAGTTAAAAATATCTATTAGTTACTTACACCAATAGTTATCCTATCATTGAAATTAGTGGCATTAGTATTCTGTAACTATATTCGATTAAGTAAATTTAAATTTTGTAATTATTTTTATTACAAACAAAGTTACTTAGAACATATGCTAGGCGTAGCGTAATAGAGCAGAGTCTCTGATGGGAATTGAATCCACAACCCTAGCATATTATCCGATAGACTAATGAAGTACCCAAGATAAAAATAAATAAAATATTTTTAAAATCAATTTTTGCTCCTATATAACTTATCTTTCCTTTACGGCTTATTGCTACAGCCATATTTTTTTTACTCTTGGCCAACAACACAAAAATAATTTACCTGTACCATCTATAGAGCTGTGATGTATAAAAATCTATAAAAACAAATTATATGCTGTAAAATATTTACGTATAGAATTGCTAAAAAAATCCATATGTAACAATTTTATATGAGTTTTTATAAAAAATATATTTTATTTTTAGTTTTCCTATAAAATATTATCAAATTTACAGATATACGACCATAAAGTGTAAATGTAAAAGAAAATTGTTTAATATACAAGTGGGTATTGCAACAAGGTAATATGTTTTAACTCACATTGCTATTAGTAAACGAAGAATTGGAAAATGCCATTAGTGATGCCACAAAATAAATTAAATTTAAAATAAAAAATATGAAAACAAAATTAATCTACGTCTGTGTATGTTTTTTTTTCGTAGTCTAGATAAAAAATTTAATTGAAATATAAGTTATTTTACTCTTGCCAATACCAAAGAAACCTGTAAAAATAAAATTCATTTATAAAATTGCACATTTGCTCTAGCAGTCAGTCATACACAAGTTTTCTATTTTCTGAAATCATGATTTTATTTTTTTTATTTTTTTTATTTGATTTTTTTTTTGTACATATGAGTAGCTCCTTATACTAGGGTGGATCAATTATGTTCGTTAAAAGTTAGTAAGAAAAAAAAAATAATCTGTATGAAATTCTAAGAAAAAATTCCTTAGAATATATAAGTCTGTGATCAAATCCTATTCTGCTTCCATTATTATTTAACGTACAAAATGCAAAATGATCATATAATGTTTTGTCGAATTTTATATTTTGGGTTATAATTGTCCACACAAAATAAGTTGCTGAATACACTGCAGACAGTGTATTTAACATTCGCATACCTAAAACCCGCCAAGATAATCAATTTTTAATAATCCATAGCTTTCCGAATTTTATTCGAAACAAAAATTGTGTTTGATTCTGTAAATATCTTTATAAGTTTATTAAATGTGAAATATATTTATTGTGTTCCAGAAGGTGTTTTTTCCAGTATTTAACTTTTTTGTTCGTCATTACCTAGAGCTCGCCAGGCGGGTTGTACTAAACAGTGTTTTACTTCATTTTTTTGGAAGTTGTTATATATATAAATAAAATTATTTTATTATTGTCATTAACCAGAGTGGCTCATATGACTGTTTAGGCATTTTATTTGGGTAAAGGGATGTTGATATATTGAAAAAATAAATATGGAAAAAAATATTTCTTTCGGTGACTACTTCTTAGCAGTCTTCTGGCAAAAGCTCTGAGAGTAACTGATTACCATGAAAAAGCTTTTCAAGTCTGTCGTTCAGAATCGACTTTAAACTGTAGGTCCCGTTACTCATGGATAAAAATTGACACACACAACATGGGTGTTGCGTGAAATTAGACCGTAACTCTGAAACAGGGTGGTAATGGCCAATTATGTATGTATTTATGTAAAGTCATGTTCAATTTCTTATTTTCAGAAAACATATAATATTTATTTTAAAGAACAATTGAATCATGCTCTGATGCTTTATTCATAATTCTAAGACATAATCTTTAGTTAACGTATAAATGTCAGTAACAACAATAGATTGATTTTACATGACCACCGTCCGTAGACATATCGCATTCCACCCGTTGTGAGAGTGGAGGTCAAATACATTGCGTCTGACCACCGCCATCCAAAGTCGGTACTCTCTAATTTCGGACATTTCAAAGACAAGCCGGTCAGAAGAAAGGCCATGGACAATTAATTTACAATTTCGACACCATCATTGACTAGGTAGTAGCACCCCCCTTATTGGGGAGGTGTTCATCCAGCATTACCAACAACGACTACGTGTACTCCCCCAAGGGGCGCATCCAAACCATCAGGCCTCTACCTTACTCACCGAATGACAGGGAAGCACAGGCAAACCGGGGCTCCTGATGTTCGTAGTACCAGATTAGATAGGTTTCTGTGGTTATTCCCTGAGAGTGTCAGTTAATTACCAACAACTCTCTGTCTATAGCAAGTGCCAGGTCACCCAGAGCTAGGTGAACTCCATATTCCCGGGTGAGTACAGGCCCCTAATGTGACGTATGATCAGAAGCCAATTACTGTAACCCCTGGGCGGAAATGCCAGTAACGATTGAAATTCCCCTAAAAGCCATCATTGGTCACTAAGCATACAATCTTTCTGCCTTGCTGTTGGTTTATCAACAAATGATAGCAATAACTGCGAGACCTATTTTGCATTTAAAAGTATTAAATTTTGCCAATTTTTTTTTTTTTTTTTTTTTTTTGTGGTAAAGCTGGCCGAGCTCTATATCACTTTCTACTATCTTTACTCCAAAAAATTAGTATTCGATAATTGCACTGACTTGCCTTTAATAATGTTATTCTCAGTTTCATCATCGTCGCCAGAATAGCTGACCTTTCTACTTTTTTTCGCTTTTATTCAAAGCTTTATGCGAATTTTAAAATTTTTTTTTTCATCCATATAATTTGACCTCCCTAATGAACACACTAGGTGAAAATTTTTTCCATATTTCATGCCCTTTTTTTCACTTGCATTGAACTCGTTCAACTTTGAAAGTAACATTGTTTTCGTTTTAGATTTATTATATATGAAGTTAAATAAACCATAGATAAAATAAGTTTTCACGAATATACACCATTGAGCACAGATCAAATTGCTGTAGTAATATTTTTACAATCCTGCTGCTTATTCTACAAGTTTTCCTACGTTCTTCATAGGTTAAGTGCTACGTACATGAACGTCTCCCTATATCAGTAAGTTTTTGCTGTAAGTTATGATTGTCTTTATGAAGGTTAAAAAAAAACAATAATCAGAGGAAAAACAGTTCGCAAAGTATCAAAATAATAATACCAATGAATTTGGAGAAAAGCCATGAATTTTAGAAAAATTATTTCATTTTTCAAAATGTGTACTTCGAAGTTTTCTTATTTCAATAGTATTGAATTGATGAGAATATGCTGTTGTTTTTTTCTACACGGTTGTTGCATTTTAAAGTGCTAAAGTGTTTTCAATAGGAAGAGGAAGCAAAACAGTAAGATTTTTTTTGTTCTGATTTATTTATAAGCAGGAGATATTCATTTTTTACCTCAAAAAAATAAAACCATTACAAAGCAATACTTTTCAAAAGGCTAAACCAACAGAACTACAAAATTAAAAAAAAGAAGAGAGAACATAAACAACAAATTAAGAGAACCTTGGCCTGAATTGTGCGTTTTAGTTTATTTTTTCTTTTTTGAGTTAGTAATTTGAGAAAATCTCTTAAAACAAACACTAGAAAAAATCAACAATGAAATTCACTTTTCATTGTAAACTACAAGAAAGTACGAAGAGCTTATTTATTCATCGTTTTGTGAGTTGTTTAGAGTTCAGCGACTTGCTTAGTGAGCTTGAAATGCTATTTGCCTAACTCTTTCGCATATGAAGGTATTGGGGAGTTAAAGTTTAATAATGTTCTGGGCAATAGAACTAATTCTAATGCTCGTCAAAATAATCAGATATTTCAAGTGTGGAAAGAAGCATTCAAATGCTTTAGTTTTTGAAAACAGTTTGAAAACTTCACTCCGTCTGATCTTTATAATATTTGCGAGCTCAGTGTGAAACACAGTTCTCATGTGTTTTCGGATGCTTCAAAGTCTTATTTCGCACTTCTCGTCTAAGTAGAGGAAAGATAAGACATCCCAGTTTATTGATTGTATGGAGCATCAGCGTAATGGATCGTGCATTTTTTATTCTATCTCCACTACTATTTTAGGTGCTCTGATGAAATAATATCATTACATCATATAATTCTATGTAACACCCGTATCTTTTATACTTTTTTAGTTGAATGTCCAACTAATCGTATAATTCATTACAGGGGAAACTTTCTTCTTCGCTTAATGTTCTCAAACACTATACAACTTTTTTCCCTTTCTGTCAGCTATTTTCTTTGATAAGCACAATGCACTGCATTAGTAAAGGTCGTTCTCATTGCTTACTTCACTGAAAAAAATAATAAACAATATGCTTATATGGAACGCTACAATCTACCACTAGACAATTTTCAACTGAGCTCTGTTTCAAAATGAAATAAAAAAAATCAACTACAATGATAATCTGGTAAAAAACAAAATTAGATAAAAATCAGTGTCATGGTCCTCTATTGCGAAATTTTGCAAATGCTTTGCATAAGCAATAATTAAAAAAAAATTATTATATTTAAATGAACCAAAACCCTTGACAGTAATTTTTTAGAAAGAAAAAGTCTGTTCAAAAACATTATCAGGCGAAATATAAGTATAGTCGCCGTATGTTCCTAACACGATTTTTTTTTAATATACAGTTATGGTATTTTTAATGATTGCAATATAGATATAATAAGTGAATTTAGAACTTGAATCCAGCGAAGGCATTTAATCCATTATTTGATTAAATTTTAAAAAGTTCAAAGAATTTTTTTAATTACCAAAAGGCTTGGATAGCAAAGTATTTATTTGGGGAGAATTATACACTTTACTGATGAAACAACGCGTGTTATTAAAAAGAAAATAATTTTCAAGCTAAATTATCTCAATACAAGTTATCAACAATTAACAGACATCGTAATAAAACTTTATACTTCTTAGTTGTACAAACCCTGTTGTTGTACAAATCTTGCTACTGTATTTGTTCAAATATTTCTATTATTACTTTCGTTTTTATTTTATAAAAAAAAGACAATATTTGCAAACTCTTATTCTGAATTGTGTTTCATCTGTTTATTTGTAAATATTTTACAAGCTTTTCACGCGTAAAATATATTTCACTTAAGCTTTGAAGATGTAAATAGGAGAGACAAAAACTGTACAACAAACATTTTTTTATATATAACAACATTTAAAAAAATCTTGGATTGGTTTATTTTACTGCTTAGAAAATATTTGCTTTATAAAACCCATTTATTTTTTCATTCTATGCGTTCTAAGTGAAAGAGTAAAAAAAAATACTTAAACGGAAACCGAAAACATAACTAGGAAAAAATCTCTTATATGATATACTCCTTTTTCGGTTGACAAAAAATTTTTAAAATAAAGTTGAAAAGGAAAATATCATTCCTGACTAAAATTCTAAATATTGTTGATACTGGAAAAGTTTTTAAACAAAAAACGGAAAAAAATAATAATGAAAAAATAAAATCAAAAAAGAAATAACAAAATATTTTTATTTAGAACTATAACAACTCAATCTTTATAAAAAGGTAAAGGTACAAGCAAAAGGTACATAATTTAGGAAAAAGGGTGACCACTCTTTTATAAAAAATTTATCCTTTTATGGTTTTGTGCTTTCCGTTTATTAAGCTTAATAACTAAAAATTATATTTTAATTATTTTTGTTTTCACTAATAATTTTATTTGATAAAACAAATTAGCATTAAACCGAAAGCAAGTGTGTTCTTGCCGCCATTTTATAAATCTCGACTTAATAATACAACTTTAGGTTTTTGATATGAAAATTTTTAAAATCTGCAATCTGCTTTCGGGTATTTATCACCGAAACTGGATGAGATATCCAAAGACGAATTGCAGACTTGAAAAATTTGAGGTCAAAACCTAAAGTGGCATCATTAACTCGAGATATATAAAAAATATGAAATATCGGTAAGAAACACTTATAAATTCTAGTTCAAAATAATCAACAATGCAGCAGCTCCGTCTAATGGTGCAGCTTATACAAAAAATCCGTATTTTTATAAAACTGCACCTATGTTTGCAGCAAATAGTTTTTCGATAAAAAAGAAATGAAAGGCCATTTGCTAAAAGGTTAATAATCCGTTGTATTACTAGTAATGAATTACTTAAATAAAGATAAGTGCCAAAGAGAAAATATAAACGATAGATAAACCCAAATTAATCGTAGTCTGCGTGGTATTCATTTATTCGTATACATTATTTTTCAAGTTACATAAACATGTCTTTATTGGTTAACTGCAGAACCTTATATGTATACTGCTAATAGAGCAAGTGTTACCGCCACTACCATTTGTTATATCATATATTGGTAACTTCGCATACTAAATGTCAAATTAGTTTTCGTGTTGTAACCATTGAGTTATTTAAATATCGTTTAAATTTCCATTCGCACTATACATTTTATTTACACAGCTCTATAGTTAGTCAAAACGCTATTTTATTGGCGAAGTTTGTCATCACATCTTGGATACAACAAAAGAAAGAAAGAATTTTAACACTCAAGTTAATCAGTATATTAAATTGAATTAAAATTGAATTGACAATATTAAATAAATATATTATTAAAAATTTTATATGACTAAACCTTGTGTTCTCAATCTATGGATACTAAGATTAATAGACAGAACTCCCGCAACACTAAGCGTTATCTTGAACAAATTATTACCTTATAAAACATTTTATTAATTTTTCTCAAGTTATATTTTGCCAATTTTATTATTTTCTTTTTTTATAAAATAAACAAGCAACAAAGGATTTAAGCCGCTCCTGTTACACATTCTTAAGGTTCCACTTCAATTCTAAAACTCAAAAAAATACGTTTTTGTAATAATGAAGACTCAAATAAATCCTAAGCGTCAAGTTTATCACCTGCAAGGATAATAGAGCATTAGATATTAATAACAAACAAGTGAATGTGTCTACTTACGCAAAAGTATATAAAAATAACAAAAGCTTTTACTTTTTTTTACAATAAAATAAGAAACATGTACCAACCGAAAAATGTCACAAAAATATGAAAAGTATGATATTTTTACTTAAAAATGAACAAAGAAAAGAAAAAATTAAAAGTCCATGTAGGGATCATCAACCGCATAACGTCATTATAAATAGAGCATATATGAATAATGGATTTAGTTTGATAGAAAACTACAAACACAATATCCATAAGTAAAGAATAATAGAGACCACTCTGATAAAACAGAAATACAATTGCACTTTGGCAGTCCAAATCCACTCAAATATATGTATGTTTGTACAATCACACTCAAGCACAAACTCAGTGTGCAAGTAAAAATAAAGATATTTGAAGACAAAAACAAACAAAAAAAAAAAAAAACAAAATAACCAAAAATAAAAATCAATTTAAAGTTGATAATACTTTTTGTTGATTAAATTTCTTAATGCTCAATCAACGTCCATCTGATATTACCAACGTTTACTTTACAGCTCTCACATACAAATATACTCGTGCACTTGCCAAAATGTATCATTTATCTGATTTGATGATCTTAAAAGCAAAGTTTTTCTCAAGCATTACTGTGATACAGAACAAAAGAAAAATTGGAAGATTTAGTTTTACCTTTTTTTTCTTTATTTTTAGTTGAGATGGGTAATTGTGTTGTTCTTGGTAATTGATAACGAAAACCTTAAATTTTTCTAAGCAATTTGTGGTTCTTGTTACAATTTATAACTTTTTGTGTTTCGGATGTTTTAAATTGGCTTAATTAAAATCGAATATTTTGAAAGAAAAAATAGATAATGTTAAATTTTTGTTTGAGTGTAAAAACTTAAACATGTAATTTTCTGTTTTATAAGATTAAAAAAAGGAATTTTAGTGTTTATGCTATACAGCCAGTGGCGTATAAGTAACATGTTAAATGATGACTCTTGTAAATGTATTATTTAGCAATTAATTATTGCTAATAATAAAATATAAATAATAATAAAATAAAAATAAATAAAATAAATAAATAACACATTTTGAAAGAAAAATATTTTTAGCATGCTATACAATCTGTTTGTCTTTGATAGTTTAGGCATTATTTTCGGATTTCCTTGGAACAGCCTGATTATTAGGTAAAACACTACCTGGAGTAATAGTTATACCCGATAATTATTATTCTTCTTATTATTCACCATTACGAATAGCTAATTAAAAATCTGTTATTTCAGCTAATAATTCCGTAACAGCTGCCGAAAACACAGCAGTAAAATCACCAATACCTTTAGCATAATAGCTTTTATGCAAAAAACTATGAGTTTGACCTACTTGAAGTTGTAAACCAGAACTAACTGAACTACACGTTGCCTTCTTCATTATATATCTGACATAATTTTTTATTATTAATCTCTTTACACTAAACACAAAACTGATTAATTTTAAAGAACCTTTTCTTTGTATAATAGTGAGCCGTAATCTGAATATTATTCATATGAGGAACATAGTTCGCCTCAGATATCGTCACTTGGCCATACTGTATGTAAAGGGCAGAAGCCTGCCGAGAGAATGACTAACCTCCGTCTTCGTACGTCAATTATGTTTGGAATCTGACTAGTGTGTTCCCAGAGCAGAGGGAAAAAACTGTTCAATTTATTGCGCTGAACTTGTCGGACCCTGACAATAAAATCCCCAATGTTCTTCCTAAAAACTAATATAATATTATAGATTTTTACCATAAAATGAAAAAGATTTCTAAACAAAAATGCTGAGTGGAAAGCAAGTTACAGGAAATATATAAGCGATATATTACTCATCTATAAATTATTCTTACCGTTGTGAAATCAGATAAAATAATCAGTGATGCTGAATTATGTCAAACTCAATATATTCGACATTGAATAAGATATCAATGTAGTCGCCGTGGTCTAGTGGTTAGTTTGTTGGCTTACGAAGACATGGGCCCTGGGTTCGACTCCAGGCTCTGACATCTTCAAAAAAAGAAATATGAAAAAAATATTTCTGTCGGCGACTACCTCTCAGCAGTCTTCTGGCAAAAGCTCTGAGAGTAATTAATTGCCATGAACAAGCTTCTCAAGTCTGTCGTTCGGAGTCGACATTAAACTGTAGGTCCCGGTACTCATGGATAAAAATTGACACACACAACATGAGTGCTGCGAGAAACTAGGTCGTAATCCTGACACAGGGTTGTAAAGGCCAGTTATGTATGTAATGTATGTATGTATGAATAAGATATCATTGTACTCGCATATTCCCAGCAGAAACTTTTTTTAAATTTGGAAGCAATAAATAAAATTGTAACCAATAGTGGAAGCATTGTATTGTTTATTCATACCTTAAAGCTTCCAAAGATGCTATAGGATAAGGTATTGTTTTTGATTTTGTATAATATTTGCTTACTGGTTGCAATAAATTTTCATTTCTATTGCATTTTAGCGGCTTATTTCATATAAAAATCATGCATTACTGATGCGCACGAGTAAGTGATTTTTCACAATTTCTTCCTTACAAAATAGCTTATTGGTAAGCACTGATTTCTGCTGGGTTGTAGTCGCCGTTCATCGACTATGTTTTACCAGTCTTCTAGCAAACTGATTGTCATGAAAATGTTTCTCAAATATGTCGTTCGGAGTCGACTTTGAACTGTAGACACCGGTACTCATTGATAAAAAGATGAGTGTTGCGAGAAGCTAGGTTATAACTCTGACACAGTGTTGTAATGACCAAATATATATGCACGTGTATATGTATGAATAAGATATCAGAAAAATATAAAATGCATTGGTTAAGAGAGAAAAGAAAAATATGATGGAATGTATTAACTATTCCACAAGACTCCAAGTAACCCATTATATAAAAACTAATTATAGAAAAAAATATAATTTCAATATTTCGTTGGTCTCAGGTAGAAAGGCCCTAACTCGCATTTTTTGAAAACTTACTTTTTTTTAGTGAATCCAATGCATTTTAGAAATATGCCGCTCCTCACAAAGAATGTTTACAATATTATTAAAAATAACGGTATTACAAGCAATTGTACAGCATTTAATAAAAAGTTTTATATTAATAATTACAGTATCTGTCGTATTTTTACCTCCTCCTGTAAATTTTAAATTATTTGAGTTAGGGCCTTTCTACCTGAGACCAACGATTTGATTTCTAGAGAAAAGAGTGGATTAAATGGTTGGTGATTGTAGTGAGTGTGTACCGATCATAAAGAAATCTAATAAGACTTTCGTAGCTAGAATCGAAGATATGTTCACTTCCACTGGTTTGCAATTCCTTCACGGATGTAAATTTATTCTTTGAATTCAAAATTAATGCGTTGCTTTTAAGTTTTAACTGGGATTTTCAGATCATTCAACAATAAGAAATCATCGATTATTATTTTGTTTATAATTGATGTGGAGTATGTAAACAATAGTCACCTTAATGATGAGTAAAAGCAATTTCAATATATCAGACAGTTATTGATCATTTACTTTTATCTAAATTTTTATAGTGTTTGTAAATATTTTATTTGCATTAAAGCATACAATAAGCGTCACTCTTTTTTTTACCGCAATTTGGTTTATCACCATGTTCATAAGAAATAACAAAAAAAAAAAAAAAAAACAAATATGTATTTAAAAAAGGAATATTTGTATATCTTATAACATCCATATTTAAAATACAATTTGGCAACAAATTGAAGCTTGTATAGAGTTAATTTTGTTTGTAATTTCATGACACAATAAACCCCACTTATTTATGTATTTATTTACACCATGAATTTCTAATTCCTTCATTATAAACAAGTCACTGAAGCACCTTTTTTAACTATATTTTTTCTACACTAGATTTAAATAAAATTTAACTTGTGTTTTATTACTATCAGCTAAGGACATATCGTACTGCTCTCATACATAATTAAATATTAAAATTAATCTTTTATATATAGCTCGATTCACGAATGTTGAGCCATATTAACAGCCCTACTTAATCATCAAATCTAAGCTGATGACAGCATCAAAAAATGAAATTGAAATTTAATCCCGGTAGGGTATCTGTAATCTATATGCCACATGATTATATATAATGTGTTCTGTGTTCACGACAGAGTCTGAGGATGCATAACATATTGATTTGATATTTCAGGTAGTACTGTCTCAATAATGTTCTCAATAATCAAACTCCATAATTTATTAAGTTCTTCTTCAAACAAGATAGGCTTTACCAATTGCTTGTGGAAGAGAAGGTTATAATTGACTTTTGCGACTTTCGACCAATTAATCCATAAAAGGCTGTGGACCAACAAAGCCCACCATAGTCCATTCTCAATAATAAGTGGAAGTTATAAAGGCTTGAAACTAAGCTCCTACAATCTGTAGACAATTATCAATAATATTATTTAAAATAGGGCAATTAAGTTTTGATTATAGAGCACTATGATGTATAATACATATATTTAAATTAATAGTTTTTATTTATTTAATAAAAAAATAATTATTTCTTTTTTTCAGGTAAGCAACTTTAATTAATTTATTATTTTGCCATGTTTTTAAACAGCTCTGGTAAGTTTTAAAATACAATTTTAATGCTTAAGAAACAATGTTAAAGAAACAAGCATTAAAAGTTTTAATATAAAACTTTATATATAAATTTTTTTTAATTTGAATAAATTCCTTTTAATCTCTGGCAACTGAAAACCAATGGCACCCATCAATATGCCAGTAAAATGCGTTTTTTTTTTTGCAGTAACTGAAAAAAAGCAATGCCATGTCGAAGAACTAAACGGAGCGCTAATAAATCAAACCATGTTTGATAGCTGCTAAATTCTGTGCAATATGAAGAACAGAGGAAAACTAATAAAAAATTAAATAAATGGAAAATTTAAGAACTTTAAAAAGTGCAAAAATTTATTCTTGTGAATCCTTTACCTATTTATCTTATGGTTACGTGATGGTATTTGCTGCATACCAAATCGTAAAATAACAAAAACGAAAGTATTATAAAAGAAAAGGAAAAGGAGAATGAAAACTTCAACTAAAATAGCATTAAAAAAAACTTCTAAAATCCATTGAATAGTTGTTGGTACGTTTTATTAGTTGTTTGCTTCATTGGTTGAATGTCTACTTTGTTGTTGTGCATTTGTGTTTTCTGTGCTTAGTATTACATATCCATTGGCATATAAAACAGTTTACCATAGAATATGCTAAACAGGTTGGGTAAAAATTGCTGGTAGTAACCCTCTACCTACCTACTTGTACTTATTTGACTGCATAGACTAAATTTACCGTTAGGAAAACTTAAACTTTCATGCACTTTTAAAAGTTGTCAATGTTGTTTTTTTTTCTAATAGATGGCAAAGTTTGTGATTTCATGTTATCCCTGTTTTTTTCCTATTTTTTGTTCTTTTCTATTCTTCTTTAGTGTCCAACCGTACCTGTGTCATCAATATCATTTTCACTGGCTTACAAACTGTTTAACCATGAATAAAAAAAAACTTAATTTTTATCAATAATACTTTCTTTCATATTATCCCGTTTGCCTTGCAAAATTAAACGTATTTTTTAAAATAAAAAAAAAACGGACTGAACAGGTGTGAAAGGTATAAACCATGGGGAAAAGATCAAATTGGTGTTTTCTACTTTCAAACCAAGGATAAGGCTTAAAAATGTAAATTAACTCTATAGAAATATTTTTTTATTTCTTTTTTTAACAATACTTTTAATTGGAGCTAATGATTGCATAAACAATTATAAAAAAAAGAAGCAAAGATGCTAATTTGAATAAATTCAATAAAATAGTCTTAAGGTGTAAAATTGTATTGTTTTGTATTGAAAATCTTTAAAGAACTCACATTCCAATTACAGAAAAAATACAAAATTTTAGCCTTGCAGATAAATACTTAAAGTGTTACGATAACAATTTAAACACAAAGCCTTTTGAAAATGCATTGGAACGCCTATTAACTCTCTTTGTTTTTAGTCGAGTATAAAATTTATTATTCATTTGTCGATTCAGCTGAATAGAACCACATAAATTTTAATCCTAAATCAGTAGACAATTGTTTTAATGTCAAATAAAATTAAATCTAAAGAAAATAAGTAAAAATGTCCCTAATAAATAGGAAAGTGCAAAAACTTATGGTTACTACACTGAAAAATATTCTTCTCGTGAAATCTTCAGCAACATGAGACAAAATCTAAATGTGGTAATGAATAAATATCATAAAACATACACATAACCAAGCTTACGAAACCACCAAGCATGCAAGAAATTTTTCAAGTTGCCTCAAGTTGAGCTTATTTTACATATAAAATCAAGCATTTAGTATCATTTAGCTCTATTTTAGGCAATGACTTGGAACGGTCAATGCATATTAAATGATAATGATTGGCGGATAAAAAAAAATATATATGGATACTTCCGATAGAAACAACTTTTATTTTCACAATATCCACAAAGAAGAACATTTTCTAAACAGACGTCACAACAGAGTGTGGGCGTTATAACATAGGCTGCAGTTTCATACTACCACACTATTCAACTTGTTCTTCAATGTACTCGTACCTGAATAGATGAAAATAATTTCGAAAACTTATTACACTCCATTAGAGTGATTTATTAGCACGTACACAAAATTGTACACCTAGCACGTGGAGTTAAATTCCAGAAAAATATCCAGAAAAAATATTGATAGCCCCATAAAATTTAAAAAATGTTACGAGGAAGAAAGCTTTACCAAATATTTAAAGTAAATAATAACAATAAAAACAAGTATTCAGTTAAAAAAAGTAAATATCTATAATATTTGATAAATTAATGAATAATGTTTACTTGACTAAAAACCGAAAAATGAAGGAAATTTTTATAACGCATTTTCAAAAGAATTTTTGTATTTCTCTGAAGAGAAATGCTACAAAAGTGAAGAAAAAAAAACATGCAGGGGTTCTGATATAGTAATTCTGTTTTGTGAAAGCCCATAGAGTACTAAAATAAATTTAGTTTTTTTCGATTACTTTGTTCATTACATACATACATACATAACTGGCCTTTACAACCCTGTGTCAGGATTATGGCCTAGCTTCTCGCAGCACTCATGTTGTGTGTGTTAATTTTTATCCATGAGTACCGGGACCTACAGTTTAATGTCGACTCCGAACGACAGACTTGATAAACTTGCTCATGGCAGTTAGTAACTCTCAGAGCTTTTGCCTCGCCTTAATAGCCAGCAGTAGTTTGAGAGTATACTTATTTAAGCTTTTGGAACATATCGCTGTTCAATCCTTAAAATTTCCTGTTCCTTGTTCATCACTCATCTAGCCTAAATTTGAAAGGCACATATTCAAATAAGCATGCAGATGGTGCAATTTTGTAGACATTTTGCAACTCATTACATGGTAGGCACACAACATTTCATGTACTATCTCCTCATAATTTTAACTTTTTGTGTTTCCTAGAAAATTTTCACTTACCGAAACAAAACCTTTCCATACATTTTGTTCTACAAATATCATTTGTTTTGTGAAATGTTCGCCTTTTATCAATTGTCGTAATTGTATACCAACAAAGACACCTGTTGAAGGGGATTGTTTATACGGATTATGTGGGAATATTTTCCGCGGTAAAAAAAAGGGAAACTTCTTTTATATATTTTTTTTTTTTGTATTTATGTATATTTATTTTTAGTTTTTTATCTTTTCATATTTTACCAAATTCAAATTCTTATTTTTTAGTATGTATGTCTAAGTATATATTTACACCAGCTTAACGCATTGACTTCTTGATATGAACTGTTGCCTTTTCTCCTTATTCATTTTACTTTCTTTAAGTTAGAGATGTTTTATGTTAAATTCAGTTTTTGGAGAGTTTTGTTAGTCATTTATATTCTGTCAGTGATGGTAGCTTTTGTTCACGATGTGAACAGGATAATTTACGTTATTATCCGACATGTGAAAATGTCTTTTCCCTTTCCTCAAATTATTCGTAGAAAGAAGTTTTGAAAGTATTTGAATGTTGAACCATTTTTGTCAAATGCTTTAACCTTTATGTCTACAACCACCTACCCGGTTATGTTTCTCATTTTCAATTTGACATATTTTCGTCACCAAATGAGCTATCAACTTGAAATTTTAAATATGCTCCTAGAAGATTGTTTTTTAATGTTTAAAAATATAGCTGAATTTTTTTTATTTTTGTGAACAAAATCTACGAGCAATTTTTAAGAATTACCCTTTAACCATACAACCGACATACCAGGGTATGCACAAAGCAAGTGAAACAATTTTTGGATTAAAAATGCAAAAATATGTACATAGTGCTATGTATGTTTAAGTTTATTAAATTCAATTCAATTCTTCATTTACTCGTACATACATATCAGTTAAAAATTGCATCTGTTTACAAAAAGAATAGAGATACGTAAAATCTTAGATAAGTGTAGTTGTTTTTACAAAATTATCTTATTTAGTTTGAGCATGTATGGCAAATGCTGACATTCTACGAGTGTTCTGCACATACCGGTTTTTGACATTCTTTGCAGGCTTTTCTTGTAGATATCCTCTTATCACACATGTAGCAATTTCCTTTGTGCTTCTCTCTTCCGGTGGCGTCACGTTCTTCTTCTACATATACTGAATTATTTGATTTTGCTGTTTGGCCCAAAATACACTCAACTCCACTGCGTGATGAAAAATGTCTCATAATTTGAGGATTTTCTGAACGAATCTGAATTTCCTTCATAACTAATTGTTCACTAAGTTTTTGAAGAAATCGTCTTCTTCTGTTTTCGAGGATTTAAGACTGGGATTATTGTCCATGTAGATAACAAAAGCCGCAAATGCTGCTACGTCAATAATATTATAAAAAAACGCTAAGGCCCATCTATTTGTTCTCCTTTTTGTCGTATATTCACCAAGGCATTTGTCCATATTGTCAACTCCACCTTTACTTTTATTATAATCCAGTATCATAACTGGCTTTCGTTTTGCTCCTTTAACTTCGGTATTGTAATGAGATGTGGATAAGGGCACAACGGATTTGCTTTGTTGGGAATATATGAGCACATGCTAATGCTGTTGCTAAATCCAAAGACTGAAGATTCTACTTCTCTTCCTTTTGGATTAGAAAATTCAGCCGAAACAAATGTTCGCCCTTTGTTGACGGTACCCAAGATAGAAAAATTATAATCCCACATCAAGGAAGAAGCCAAATTGTAACTTGAAAAAATATTTTCACAAATGATGTTTCTTCCACTTCCACAAGTGGATTTATGCTTGCAGCATAAATCTTTAACGACCCGTTCACCCTGATATTTCCCCTTTCTCCAGAAGGCGCCAACCCTGTATATCTGCCCACTTAGGGGATAAGATGTAAGAGAATCACAAGCCCACTAGACCTCTCTCCCATCTTTTGCCGGCTTTGAAGGAATATATTTCGTGAATCCAGTTCCACCTCGGTAGGGAAAAAGCTGTTCATCAACCATGATGTTGACTCCTGATACATAGTTTTTTTGTAGGTTTCTGTTTAACATCAGGAATTTGTCTGATATGGCTGCTGCTTTATCACTTTCCTTGCGATATTCCCGTGTATTGCCATTATCAAATCTTATATAACGGCTTATTACCCACGTCGTTGAATACCCATCGATGAACGATACAAGGGATGGGAATTAGTTTTCCATAAGTCAGTTGCATGGACGAAATTTGAATGTGTGACGCCAGATAGTAAGACTATTCCGAGATAGGCATCCAATTCTGATAATGTGAGGGACCTCCATATGCCTTTTTGCTTACACTCGTAACTCTGCCTTGCTTTTCTATTTGTTTCTCTATTTATTATGTCACACCTTTCCTCAGACATTATTAATTTGAACGTATCTATAATACAAAGATTTGCTGATTTACTAGTTGGCCCGGTACTGGACCACACTACGGTGTTTCTTTTATGAAATGGGCTGCAAGGGCTGCAATTTAATAATAAAAACAAAGACAAAAGTTGGTCAATCTATGCAAGTTCCCTTATAAATACAATCAGCATACCCGGGTATGCCGGTTGTATACATAACGTAATTTTTTTGGTTGTAGACATAAAGGTTAACAAATTGTTTTATCAAACCTAATTTAATGTGAAGTGGTGACATCTTTTCATCACTTGTTTTAAAAGTTGACCTAAAAAGATCAGAAATGTTTCTTTTTTTCAACTTTCAAGTATGGTATACCACTAAGGCATTAATAACACCAACATAGTTATCATTGCAAATATTTTATTCAAATAAATATAAATATATGTGTATGTACTTTTGTATGTATATATATATTTTTTAATTTATTACTCACTTCATTAAAATAACAAATATTTGTTTGATTACGGAAATATATTACTTTACGAGTATAATGAAAATGAAAAAAAAAAGAACAATGAAATACCACCTTCTACAGTTTATTGTTTGAAACGATATACTCGCTGTTTATTTAATAAATAACAAATTTTAAATGATAAACTTTAATTAAAATTTTTGAATAGGCTTAACTGTGTCAATATTGTTTGATACTCGTACACAAGGAATTTTAATTCAAACACAAATATCTGTAGTTTCAATGCAGCACGCACATACCATTTGTTGATTATTTAAAAAAAAAAAATTTTATATTTTTGATACGAGTATCATTAAAAATGTTTATTTTATTTAATGGACAAACATTTTAAATTGTTTTTATGCATTAATATTGAATTTCTATTATTGTATGTCAATAACAAAGTATGTATGTATGCGTGGATGTATCTCTCAGTAGAACAATTCACTTTTAATTCAATTGCCATCAACAATTACGTATTCATAGACTCTGTATGAATGCATTTAAACTAAATTTAAAAAATTATTTTCATGAATTGTCAATGTAAATGCATTTTATATGCATATGGAGTTCTTTTGTAAAATGTAATAATTTTTTAACTTTACAATAAAATAAAATTTTTTTTAAGTTTTATTAATAAAACAAAGATATAGGCTTTTTTGGATGCAAAATTTTATGGTGTTTAATATTCAAAAATAGGTTTGGCCGTGCAGCCTACATAGGCTGGTGTATAAAAAGCGCAATCTAAAACACCAATTTTCACAAATTTTTCTCAGCATTTGCGACCGAATATTGCCAATATCTCTTCGAATGTTGATTTCCAGTTGTTTAGTTGTCTCTGGTTTTTGTACGTAGACAAATTATTTTACCAAACGCTAAATAATTCAATAGGTTTTAACTACATAATATTGGTGGCCAAATAAAAATAAATCATTATAGTCCAAAGACTTGAGTTCCAGCTCCAGGAAGAGTGATTAATTTTTCCAATTAATTAATGCTTCGTCAGTAACTATTTAATTAAATCAAAATTAAATTCTATAAAGAATTAAGAATTTTGCAATGAATTTTTTATAATTAAAGGTGAAAGTGATGGCCGTGAAGGAATAGTACACAAGCTAAACTGAACATGTGTTCGACTACAGCTACGGTAGTCTTATCAAAATTCTTTGTGTCTGCACGTATTCATGACCAAACATCAACTATTTAACTCACACTTTTCAAGAAATCCCATGCTGAAATTAATTTTTTCCATATATACATTTATATGTATGAGTCAGTAGAAGTAAAGTCAAAAGACAGTTTTTATTATGTTCTCCTTTTATCACCATCATCATTGAAATCTATCTAATTGTCATCTTATTTGGATGAAATAGAATTACAATTTATGTTTGTTTTTACAAATGACATATTCGACTGTAGTCGTGGATGTTTTAATAATTGTTATAATTTTGTAACTCTGTACTATATTAGAGAAGCGAGAAGTTAGGCCATAACTCTGAAACAGGGTGGTAATTGCCAATTACGTATGTATGTGTGTGTATTATATTCGTTTAGAAGAATTTTTTTTTAAAAACCTCAAGAGTTCCATAAATAATAAATAAGATTCAAATTAAATAAATAAAAAAATATCAGTTATTCATTTATAGCTCTATTTATAATAAAAACTTAGTAGGTAGTTATAAAAGACGCCTTTCACACCGTTAAGTAGAATACAAACTTAGTTTAACACATCGAAAGCATACAGTTTATTCATAGCACACTATAACTAATTATCAACCTTTTAAGAATTCAATTCTGATTTTTAATGTTACCATATTTCTTTCATCAAAAGTCAACCATTTTATTTTAATTATCCATGGTTTTGACATTTATGTTTGTATTTTACAAAAAAAAAAAGGGTGTTTAAAATTCAAACAAATATTTGAACATTTTTTCCAAAAATTATATGTACCCATTGCCTGCCAGATCGTTGTCAAACGATTAGCCGAAAGATCGCAATATTTCCACCAGTTTATTATGAATAAACACTATGCGAAGTACATGCCAACTGTCTGTTATACAAAATTATAATAGTGTTTTTAAGATTGATAACAGTTAGATATGTGTCCTTTAGTCAGAACTGAATGCAAAAATGTCGATTTTTTTGCTGATATTTATCGGGCAATGTGACTTGATTATGTTTGTCATTAATTCTGTCATTAATATAACGTATGTTAGTGCAACTGTACTTTACTGATAACTCTACGGTATTGTCAGTAATTGGGCCTCTTTTGCAATCTAATATAAGTTCCAAATCAATCAATTTTAGTTATGTTGATCAACAAGCTTTCAACGATAATTTTTCTAGCCACACTTTTTAATGAATTATTTAATTTTTTTTTTTTAATTTAAACTATTTTTAAAATAAGTCGTTTTTTTAATTAATTTCCATTTTTATGTTATGCATGTATTTTAGAATGTTATGTATAAATTGAACAGGTTAAAAGTTTATGTAAAATACTTCCTGTTTATGAAGCTCTGAATAATTTAATATTTGAATTTATTATTATTAAACTAAAACATAAAGCTAGCAAATATATTTTACAATATAAACCAATATTTTGAAAAATAAATTTAATGAAAAAAATAATTTTATTTATGTAAAATATTTGTATACAACAAATTCAAATACAACAAATTTCAAATATTAATGAGCTTTATTTTTTTCTTATAATCCCATTATATTATATTCCATTTTACCGTGCTTAATTTTGTTTTGTTTTATTTTTCAAGTAAATTAAATTACACTTTCAGCGAATAACAAAAGACGATAAAACAGGATTTTCAAATATTAATTATTGAACAACGTTTTAATAAACATTTAATAAAATTTCTGAGAATGCACGATTTAAGTAATTAAAGAATTACATTTCTGCAAAGTTTTAAATTTAAATTACATACATATTTATGTTTGTACATAGTACGTATATGTATGTATATCCAAAATTTAAACAATTTTTATAAAATTTCTGGAAGTTCATAAATCTACTTGGCAATATTCAAAAAATTTAAACATTTAGAAGAAAATATGTCAACCGAGTAAATTCAAAATCGTGCATAAAATTGCCATGTAACACAAGAAATAAGTGCACGAAGTACATTATTTGAAGTCTTTCTTTGCTGTCCTAATAGCAAAAAATATTTTTAATGAAACTAAAAATAAACGTTTTTTAATTTTATTCTTGGTTAAATTATTTAAGTTTAAGGTCGAATATATATTTCTTATATTTATTTTTCGATATTTTGTTACTTCAATTTTAAGCTCAAAAAGGTTAACTTATTTGGTCTACGAAAGTAATATAAATACATATGTTTTTAATTTTATTATTTTATGTATTAATCATACGCAATGCTATACACAAACTGTTTTATCAACCACAAAAGTATGCTACATTATTTTTACAAATTCAAAACACCTTAAATATTACTCATACGCATGGTTATACGATAATGCTTTTGGATTGTATGGACCAGATAAATATTTCAACAAATACTGAAACAATACAGATGAATAAATGCATTTACATATAAAAATAAGCGTTTTGTAAGCGTTCAAATGTAAGCAAAACACTTATAATACGCTGCTGTGACCTTTACAAAAGACATCAAAGCAAGTGATTTATAATCGAAAAGCACCCAACTTTATAAGCGTTAAAAAGATGATTGCAAAACATGTTTTTTAAGTCACGTAATTACACGCTTTCTAAATGCTTAAAAAACGCGTTTTGAAAATGCTTAAAAAACACGTTCTTGTAATTTAAATTTGTAAATTAGTAAGCGCTTTAAACATTTAGTTTGTTCAGGTTTTTTTTATTGATACATTTAAAAAATCAATTTTAATATTAAATGTTTTTCATTTCATTTCATTTAAAAAATCATTAATACTTAGTATTTTAGTCTCTTTTCATGTTCCTTTAATTTTAAGTTGATCTTTTGCGTACTGGAAATATGACTTAGAGGCAAACAGAAAGTTCTCTTTCTTGCCTCCATTTTCAGCGAAAGTTTCTGCAATAGAATTTAAATATGAATATAAAAATGTAAATAGACGCCTATTAAACGTATTTTACTTACGACGAATGGCAGTGGCGATAGTTCCTAGCATTATTATAGTATTAGCACAACTTTTAATGGCGAGAATTACACATTTTGTTTAAATTTATGAAACACTTGCATTTGCAAGCAAATTGTCAACGACGGTCGCAAAACTCCTGCATTTGCAAGCAAATTACCAAAAACATTCGCAAAACACTTACATTGGAAAGCAAATTGTCAAAGACATTCGCAAAATTCTTATTTTTGCAAGCTTGCTGCAATCTAAATTTACAAAATTTTTGCCAATATGCTGGCTGGGTATGGACTGGTGTTGTACTGTATATTTCATGCCATCGAAAAGAACAAATATTGTTTCTTGAATTATTGTTCTTGTATGAATGAAATGTCACTATAAAAAATTCAAAATGCTTTCATTATTTTATTACAGGTCGGTCTCCTTTCTCAGTTCTTATTGTCGAAAATTAAACAAGAATTAGGAAATTCTGGTCATATATATTTTAATTAGTCATATAAAAAAATTGGGTTTTATTATTATTGTTTAATTCATATTCTTATTATTATATTAATGCATATATCGCTCATTCATTTTAAAAACTTAAACTTTTAACTCTTTGATTTTGATTTTTTTGTTAATATTTGCCAGTATATATTGTTACGAAAAAAATAAATTAAATAAAAAACCGCCAAAGATTACAGCTAAAATAAAAGAAAAACGCGTATTATGGTAACACTTTAGAGTAAAAAAAGTAATAACAACAACCACGTAATTTTGTCTTGTGCTGTTACCAGTAAAAACAAAAACACACACGCACACATATAACTTTATATTAGTGCTGCAAAAATTACTACGAAATCATTTCATCATCAAAAATAGAAGAGATGCTCTGTCTACAAACTTCTACATGTACTACAGATACACACACACATATACATGCAAAAGTAAGTTAACATGTTGACACACAAATATTTTGCGATATGCAGTGATCTCGAAACTAAAAAAAAATCTAGACACATAGAAATTTAAATAAAAGGCAGAGCAGAGATTGGGAATCAAGTTAATTGTGATTTAGCTGCGACAGAGTAAAGATCATCAGTGAATCCCTACGTGTGGTATTGTTCGACGGTGTATATCTAGTAAAGTGTATTAAGTTTAAATAAAGTAAATTAGTAAATACACAAACAAATCAAGTGCTTATTATTTGTAATTAAGAATCCGCATAAATAAAAATTATTTCTATAGAAAAGGTCTGTAGAAATAAAACGTTTTTAAAAGGTAAAAACGTAACAATATTATTACGGTTTATAGGAAATTTATCAAGATAAAAATGTTTATAATAAATATAATTTAAGAGTAAAACGAACCGAAAAAACTAATTCCTTTTGTTCTATGACGATTTTGCCACACATGAAATGTGTCATTCTGGTTTTTTAACGGATTAGAATAAACACAATAACAATTAAAATATCTGCATCTGAACTAAAAAACTATATTTTCTATTTATAATATTATTAAAGAAACAGAAAACCAATATCATTAAATACAAAATAATAATAGTAATACGACCACTAAATGCCTTTCACACTAAAATACTATTAAAAATGTCAGTATACGTATCGTGGTATTGAAATTCGATATCTTCATGTCAAGACATAAGTTGTTAATATTTTTTTATTATGAATTCCTATAAAGTTATTTAATATTCCTATTTTAAAGCTTAAATAAGTTCAAATATTTTGGCCCTGAAAGTCTTTATTTTTTCTTTGTGTTTTTCGTATCTTTTATTAAAAAAAACATTTGTCAATGAAATCCATTTTCATAACAAATGATTTCCAATGTTTTACTTTTATTAAAAACTCATCTATTTTCTATACAGTATCAAAGTTTTATTGATTATCATCATTATATTTTATTATTTTCTCATTCATTTACTCATGCATTGAGAAAAATATTTTTATATATACACACTTTTACTTTTGTTTCATATTCATAAGTTTTTCATTGTTTTTTAAAAAAAATTTATTTTAAAGTAATGAAAATATCTTTGTTTATTTCATAAAGTATTTGCATAACCACATAAAATTGGTTGCATAAACTTTCAAGGATATTTAAAAGTAGAGATAATTGTTTTATTTAATATCCTCTACTACTCGTACAATTAATTATTTTCGTTACAAAAGCTAAGTAAACAATGAAAACAAAAATTTTCTTTTGAAGTTGCAGACAAACATATAAAGAAGATATATAGTAGAACAAGAAATATTATACATTTTTTTACTTATAATTGGAATATAAATATTTATTACACTGAAAACTCTGATGAGTGCTTTGTAGTGGAGTTCAAAAACTAATTTAATTTTTCTAGTGTTATGCATATACGTTAACGGATGTTAATTCTGATGGAAATACCAGACCCTCTATTTTTCAGTGTATATACCGATAACCTAATGATTATCGGAATACAAAGCTGGATAAAGATTACCGAGGAATCCTAGAAGTTTTCTGCTTTCTACAATAGAATTTCTTAATAGAAAAACGCCTATCATTCCTTTTCTTATGATTACGTAAACTAAAAATAATAAATTTTTAATGTGAGCATTAGACCGTACAACCGTTTGCTTTTTTTTATTACTGAAGCTGGTCCTAAGCAGACAACCCCTTTTTATGCAGTACATTGTGGTTCTCTAGGAAAATATAATATTGGAAGGGGGAACGAGGGAGAAGTGCAGTAAAAACATTCGCTGGATGTGCTCTAAGAGAGGTACAAAAAAAATTGTTTTTCGTTACTGTCCCTTATATAAAGTATTTTTGCCAGGAGATTTCAAAAAAATCTGAAGTTGCTTAATTTGGCTCAATTATGTCATTGTTAATACAAATCATTAGCATACCGATATACTGTTTTTTCTTTTTCTTACACATTTTTTTTATTATTGTTTATGAATTGTATATACAGGTATATACGAGGGCAGTTCCCATACCAGTCTATTTAACAAAAAATAATGGATTGTTTCATTAAGGCAAGGAGTTATTTCACACATTCTCTGTTGTGATCCCTAAAGGCAATAAAATTAAATTTGAGTTTCTTCATTACGGCCCGTATAGAACCATATTTAGCTTCCGCTGAATATTTTCAATTGTAAATCTTAAAAATATTACCTACGTTTAATAGCTCTCTCAAGAATCTAAACTGGGTATCGAAGTTACTGAATTTCGCCAAAAAGGCACATCAAGTGTAAGTAATATACGTACTATGTCAAAAAAGAAATCAAACGTAGTAGTTTATTTTGAAACAGCCCTCGTATCTTTACTTTTGCTATGATTACGAGTATTTGGTTTTATTTTGTTTTACAGAAAATAGAAAACTATGTCATAAAATATTTTGAAAACCTTGTAAAAGGAACACTTTTTTTTTTGTTTATGCAGGTCATGAGGACATTAAGTATTCTAAATATCACGACAGTTCGTTTTGCTGTTTGTCAGTCTATAATTCCTTCAGTTTTCTAGTTTAATATTAAAATTTGTAATTTTGTATGTAACTTGTTTTCTACCCTATATTATATTTTAGGTTGTTTGTTTAAAGTTGTAAGACAGGTACGATATTTCAAAGTTTAGTTCTCATGACATTTTATTTATCCTTCTAAATGCCATTTTTTGGTATTTTATTTTCGTTTGTCGCTATTTTCATGAATCCTCATTTTATGAATGCTGTCAACCATTTGAAATATATAGAAAGATAAAATCTAAATAATAAAGAAAAAACGAAATAGTAATCCTTTTGAAGTACACACAGATTTTTTTATTTTTTATTTAAATTATTTAAGAGGCAATTTTAAATAATTGTGAATAGTAATAATAGTAATACAGCCACTTGTAAAGAAAATAAGAAATACGCAATTTCCAATACAATTTTAAGTTGGTAAATATTATGAATTTTTAAAGTATTTTCATTTAAAAAATTTGTATTTAAAACTGACTTTAAATGTTTTCGACTGATGGTTTTTATTGACTATGAATATATTTGAACCATTTGCTTTTTTCGTTTTCAATATACGAGTAAACAAAAATTAATAATCACTTTGCATAGGATATTCTACGTCCACTTATTCTATTGCACACACCTTTTCTGGGGCAATTGCTGTTGATCATTCAAAGGTGAAGGCGGCCTTTGAGTGGTAGGTAAAAGGTATTTTATTTTTTAGAGTATCCAATTTAAAGGTATTATATTTTACAAAATTAATAAACTTACCATTGCCTTCGTTTTCCATCTAAACATTTTTTTTCACGTTTTGTTTTCAGCTTTAACAAACAATTAAAGTAAGCACTATAAAACACCGAACGCAATTCTGTTTACAAATAAAGCAAACAAATTCAACTTCGATGACTCATTTCAGTATATTATTATATTTTTTGTTCTACAAACATTTATAAAATGTAACTAAAATAGTTTTTTTAGTTTTGGCTAAGTTGCCTTTTGAAAAAATATATAATTTGTAACATTGAGCACTATTTAGCTTAATTACTAAACTTTGATAAAATCGCCATATTATTTCATCAACTTTCCATATAGTACATGCTCCTATTAACATTTTGATTAGAGAAACTTTTTAAATATACTTTATAAACAAATTATGGGTTAAGGTTATAACCTAAAAATTATAACAAAATTAAATATCCTTAATTCTGTGTAAATTCCTTTTTTGCATTATTTTTTGTTTTTATTATTATGAAACTAAATATGTTTTCTTGTATAAATAAAAAAAATAACATTTTACAATTGCCCACAATATGGTTGGCATGACAGCTTACAAGTTTGTTAGACAATAAAACTTAAACACGAATAACACCGATAGCATGTATTAAGCCATTACAATGAATTACTGAGCAACTAAGAAGTTTATTTATTATATTAAGTTTACAAACTGAGAAGTGTATAAATAACGGTATAACAGTTTCATATAATGCTGTAATATGACAATGGCGGCTATAACAAGTTACGCTTCCGTTTGTTATGTTTTCTTTTTATTTCATTCTACATTCGCCTTATTTTATTAAATATTTTTTTTCCTTTTTTGTTTTTCTTTTTCATTTAACAGACAACTTATGACCACTAAGTATGGTAAACAATTTTTATGAATCTTATACTGCCAAGTTTTTCATTTTAACTGTTGCCTATAGCATGTAGTGGTACTTGTGTTTTCAGAGTTGTGTTTATAAAATTAATTTTTTTATTCTATCATTATTGGGATATTATATTCAACGACTTTGTACTTTTCTTTGTATATTTTTATATATATTTTTGTCTATCTGTTTCGGTTTCCTTCACAGCTACAACAACCGCCTGCTGCTTTATACTTTTTGAAAGTCTATTATGTTGTGCAAATAACTCGTTTTAGTTTAATACCGTCTTATTGTTGCACACAATTATTTCAATCGCAGCTTTAGTTCCGTTTATATTTAATTATATTATAAGTCTGAGATAAAGTTATGTTGTTGAACAAATATTTTGAGTAATGCCCAAGTTGCGCAAACTGTTCTTATAAAAGTATTTTTTTTTTAAATCTTTTCTTTTACGATGTTTCTTCACTGCACAACAAACAAGAGAATAAAATATTTAAAAACACAAAAAACATTCTCATATTTACTCCTACTCTGCACATACTTGCTCCTACTCAATGAACTATTCATTAAAATGAATTAATTTTATTACATTTAATTTTGATTTTAATTTTCCTGTAATTTAACCTACCAAAGATTGATTTTTATTAGATTTTGTCCATTTAAAAAATGTCTACAAATTTTTATCAAATTTTCAACATCTCACACTTACTTAGCCTATTGAGTTGGTTTAGGTGAGCAGTTTTTCGGCATGGAATAATAAAACATCAATTATAAAGTTAACTAAGTAGATATTATAAGTAATGTTTACAATATATCTATATATAGGCAAAACATAATGTTGTAAGCTAGATTGGCATCAAGTTTAGTATTTACAAAATACAAAAGTTAATATAAGCATAACAAATTAGATTGAAATATAATTTAATTAATTAATTATAATTTAACTAGCAAAGAATTGACTATATATCAAATTTATAACAATTAGTAAACGATAATTTAAAGTTGATTTTACAAAGACAAAGTATTAAAATTGGAACCATGACAAGTACTTCTACCAAGCCAAGGTGAGTTTTTCCAAATAGATTAAACCTAAGATTTTTGTAGGCCAAGCATACACGTAAAAACTAGTAGGTGTCTTTAACCAGATGAAGTCTACATATAGAACAAAGGGTTACGGTATTATTAGAATATGATTTGGCTTTTATTTAGATTAAGGAGACCTCCCCTAACTTTAATTATTAAGCCCCACATATCAGCAGAAAAATTATTTTTGAGCAAAGGAATTGCACTGTAGTTGAGTTGGCAGTAAAGGTTAAGGTGTAATGAATTTATAGCTTTGTAAACATTTTCCCAGCTCTGACGTCTTGAAAAAAAGAAATATGAAAAAAATTATTACTTTCGGCGACTACCTCTCAGCAGTCTTCTAGCAAAAGTTTTAGGAGTAATTGATTGCTATGAAAAAGCTTCTCAAATCTGTCGTTCGGAGACGACTTTAAACTGTAGGGAACGATACTCATGGATAAAAATTAACACACACAACATGAGTGCTGCTAGAAGCTAGGCCGTAACCCTGACATAGGGTTGTAATGGCCAATTATGTAGGTATGTACGTAAAAATTTGCTCAAGTTCTTAATAACGAGACATAAATAATATCGATTTCCATTCTAAGCAAAGTGGACGAATAGAATTATTTGGAAAATATTGTAGAAATAGAGATAAGTCAGACCCACTGATTCTATGCGCTATAATAGACTCAGTTAAAATGTGAGTTAATCTCTGTTGGCGCATGTTTAATACTTTATTGATATAGAATAAATGTAGTTTCAAGGTAGGGACATATAAATAAGGCAAATCAGTTTTTAAATAGTCCATGTAGTTTGGAGTTGTCTTAGGTAAGAGAGCATTTTCTTAATGAAAAAACGATACAGATCTTTCACTTCATCATATTTCGTGTAACACCAAACTTGAATGGCATAAATAAATTCAATTTTTGATTAAAATTTTTATAAGTGGAGTTTGTTTTAACATCTTTAAATCAATTTGATAGAGTTCTTGCAAAAGAAGTAATTATAAGATTGTACTTAAGGCTACGATAGAATTCTCTTCCCACTGACAGATGGGGCAATTGCTGGTGATCACTCATTGACTGAAACTTCTCTTATCAAAATTTTAATTAAAACCCGATATTTTAAATCCAATGTGGATAGTAATTACTTATAACAGAAAGAATTGTACTCTAATTAAACCTTAAAAATTGTCAAAATATTTTATGATTTTGTTTAAATATTTAAGTTTTTTTTATTTTATTTTATTTTTTTGTGCAACTTAAGCCATCCTTGAACTTTTGACTTACCTCAGTAGTTCGTCTTTCCTTTTTAGGTTAATGAAAAAATTAAAAAATACCATTTTATTGAATATCTCAATAAACAAGTTGTAATTATTCGTTTCCATGTAATAAAAAAAAGTGAAAAAAACAGAAAACAAAAAAGCGAAAATACTCATAACTTTTAAAAACTTAGTCTGTGGTTTATTCATTAACACTACTTAGAAAACAAAAACAAAAACCTCTATAAAAAATAATTAATATTTTATATTATAATTTTTAAACAGTTTTAATTGAGTTTAAAAAATATTTAGAAACTTTCAATAACCACAATATTTACCAATGCAAAATGAAAATATAAAAAGAAAAAAAAAGTAATTTAAAATGCAGCAGAAAATGTTGTTTCAACATTTTAATGAATAATGCGGCTTTTGTAAAACCAAATAATGATGAAAAGCAAAGAAAAAAATTTTATATCTCATTGTTTGTAAATGGTAAATTGTTTAGTAGAAGCAAAATAAAGTTTATGTCTGAATAAAAAGAAAACTGTTGCTAGTTTTGCTATCATCTATTTTCCTTTACTATAAAAGCACAAGCAAGTTGTAGTAAAAGAAAGCCAAAAACAAAAATCATTATGTTCCTCATTATAGCAACAATTAGTTTGCTAAAAAGAGAGTTTATTTAGTTATTGAGATTTATACAACTCAAGTGTAGCATGTTTAAAGACTAAAACAAAATAAATTTCTTAAACAATTTGTTTGCAAAAATTAAAATTGGCCCTAAATTTTTAATGCAGAGCAACGAAAAGGAAATTTAAAGTCACTATTTCGGTTTCTTCGGGTTATATTGCACAGTGAAATACGTCTCCAAAAATTAAATTATTATAAAAAACTTTGTCTCTTGGACCTCCAATTAGAGTAGTTCTTTAAATGCTACACACAATTTGACCTCAAAATAATATTTCCAAAAACGCAACGAATTTGCTTCTTGAAAAATGACAATAAAGGAAAATGGTGCCAAAAACAAATAAAAGATGGTCCTATAAATTTAAGGATAACAATTCATTGCAGCCGTTTTCCAAGGTTGCAAAACTAAAGGCATTTATGAGAAATTCCGATTAACAGTTAATGGCACAGGAAAATTCTTTGTCGTGGCCTTTAACTACACTAACCGTATTTATACATTTCGGAAAAAGATGGCCATACCAAAACTTTTGTGATTCCAAATATCCGGAACGGATTGCGGTAACAAATAAGCAGTGATGGAGAAAAAAAAAGAATGTGATAAAAAATGTGAATCCAATATGTGATTTCCGAAGAAAACCGTTAAGTTATTTATGATTGTCACGAACACTATGTACAGGTCAGAATGAATTCTGATGAGTCTACCGTAAATGTAGTCGAAAACATGTTCAGTTCGTCATTTGATTGAGAAATTATTGAAAAAGAAGGTACTACTCTCTCTTACATTTAATATTAATTAAAATGTATTTTAAACAAACGTTTGGTTTCAGAAAATATTATATTACCTTTACTTCGAGTTAAACGAATTGTGAACAATATATCGTCCAACAAATTTTATATTAAAAGCAAAAGAATGCGTTCGCAAAATCATTTCACATTTAAAAAGAAAGTAGAAAAACTCTAAAGTGTGGAAGAGCTCAATATCCCGCTTTTGCAAAGGAAATCACGAGTTAGTTAAAGGAATAAATGCTCATTCTACAAATGTAAATTCGCCTATTAATGACATATAATTGCGAAATATGGACGTCCAAATAAGCCAGCACCCATATTCATAAATTACAATTATTTAAAATAAAATAAAAAATTAAAAAAAAATACTGAACTTCTTCGACTATATTTAATAGCTATCTTACATATTTTACATAGGAAATATAAGCAAGATTCAAAAAGAGAAATGAATCATAAAGTATTGAAAAACTAAAGAATTTCTAAAATTTAACTTTTTCTTCAACTTCTGAAAATAGAAGAAAAATATTTCTTTTTTAATTTTTATAAGGTTTTTCCTATCTTCTTGTACCTGTAATTAGATTCTAAATTTAAGATTTATATTTATTGTAAGAGTTTTAGTATTGTAATATACATATACTATATAAATGTTTTAATTACAGATAACAGAGATTAATAAATAATAATAATGCAGTAAATTTATTAAGAAAAAAAAGTTATACCACTACTTAAATAAATAAATATTTATATTGACCTAGTATTTATTTTAATCAGCTTAACTAAATTGATGTAACCATGCTGGTATTAAAGGAATAATGTATTATAAGTTCTTTATGTGGTACTATTATTTAAATTTATTTGTATATCTGATATGATTTTATACACAAATTTTTTTTAGAAATTCAATAAATAATTTCATTTTATTCATCTAACTCATTTAATTTAATTTTGATAGTTATTAAATAAAAAAATATGTGTTTATACAATATCAAATTAATTTTCATAATATGTTTTATAATATCAGACAAGCATATGAAAGAGCAAAAATTTAATTTTAAATACAAGTTGTGGATATTAAATTTAAGGTCCAACAACTGCACAAATTTTTAAAATTAATTTATTTAATATGAATATGTTTTATATATGAAAATAACTCATTCCCTAGTGCCATTTATTTTATTTTTTATATATCTTTATCGTTAAAATATTTTAAATTTACTAAAGGCCATAACATAGTGTCAATTTATCATAAATAAATTTTATTTAATCTTTGAAGAATAATTGCTTAAATGTACGTTGTCAAAAACATGTATTTTGTTGGAAATGAAAACCCATATATTTTCTAAAATAATTATTATTTTCTATCGTTTAACAGGAAACACAAATGTACATAAAGACAAACTTTCAACTATATGTATATAGATAATTAAAAATAACTATTTAATTTTATATATGTGAGTACAAACGAGTATATACTTATATGTATAAATAACACATTTTTAATAGATTTTAGAATAAAATTAATATTTGTTCTGTCAGTAGTTAAATAATTCAAAATTTTATTCTGACATTGAGAATTTTGCCAAATAAGCACGACCATAGATTAAAGCTCTAACAAATTGCCATAATTTCTAAATATCTTTATTTTTCACCGTAAATTTATTGTAAAAATCAACTCCTACTAATTATAATAAATTTGGTTGGCAAAAAGTGACGCGTACTAATTTTCTCATACATAAAAATTTATGTATATTTGATGGTTTATTTGTTTGTTTGAAGTCAATTAACAGCTGAACTTGTAGACCAATTTTCTTGAAATTTTGACAGTAGCTCTCTCTGTGTATGGAAGGAACTACAGAAAAACCTGTTTTTATGAAATAGGAACCGCTTAAAAAAAATTCACATCGAAAATAATCTAATTTTATTTATTACATTAAACTTAGTGGATAATTTTAAAAATTTTTGGCTGTATTTTGGCTGTGCGAAAAATTAGCAAGTTTATCACCCGCTATAGACTGATATTATTAAAAATTTCTAAACCTTATATTTAATAACTGGTCGTCACTAAAAAATGCATCACTTAGAAGTACCAACCTACTTTTCAAATTTGACTTTCCATGTAGCTAGTAAGTAATTAGTTTTTGCGACGTTGGTTATACATTCATACATTCATTCATAAAGTATGTTCTAAAGTATTTCAACCTGTAGACAGTCCTCAACCTAACTAGTGTCTTAAACTATTTCCCCCTGTTTCGTTGCTTTGACGAACTTCAAAATATTGGCTGGTGCCCACTCTGACTAACCCCTATCTGATAGTCACATAATCTGCGCCTATTGCTCAATGCAATTCCAATCTTATTTAAGTGTTTATTGAGTCTGCAGTGCCCGGCAAGATCTCCTGCAAGTATTCTCAGATTATTTCTAGAAAATTTAATGTACGACTCAAGTCTTCTCCTATTGCAGTTGCTAAGAAAAAGTTCGGAAAGTCTAAGGACAGGCTGATCCAAGAAGAACAAGTGTCCCTCCCTGTCTTCGTTTTCCCTTAGTACGCTTTTCCAAACTTGTCTTCCTGTTCCACAAATGAGTTCTGACCCCATCAATAGTATAGTACTCTCTTCCTGGCATAGACTGACCTTATTGTCCCTGCACAGCCAGTTAAGTCGCCAGTAAGTCCCATACAAGCTTAGAGCCGATTTTATAAAAGCCGAGCGATCCAATGGAAGCCTGATTGAATTGCGCGCATCTTTCAATGGCTAAACTTTAACCTGTGAGGTACTAACGAGTTTTCCCATGGGCTCAGTATATTTCGTCCCAGGGCCAAATATCCCCGCTTCTGTGTCGCCTTCAGTCTTCGACCCATCCGTATGACAACCAATAGTTTTATCTTTTAATTAGCATGAAGGCTCTAAATTGGTTATACATTAAACGCTGTTCGTTGCAGAATGTTGTAAATTTGCCACACAAATATTAAGAGCAAACCTCGAAGAACGTGCTATCGTATCTAATTTAGATAACAATTTAAACTAAACTTTCGTGTGAACAGTGTGGTTACTAAGTGTGATTCAGACAGCGAACCAAATGGTTTATATTTGTGATGTTAACATTGCATCATATAATGGGATGAAAAATATAATAATACAAAAAATAAATAGCGCCTAAAATAAATCGCATGGAAAAAGAACAGCACGAAAATAAACAAAAATAAAAAAATTATAAAACAAAATCTCAATGTCAATGAAAATTGAAATTCTCTAAACAGCGAGGCTTTTTAACTTTTCCAAGTTTCAGTTTTATTGATGCTCTAGAGATTAAGCAATACAATATAGTTACTCGCCGCCTTTTTGCCTCGGGGTTTTTTTTTTGTTAGGCAGACAAATTTCTTTTGTGGCAAAAATTTAAAAACAACACGGATTCCACGACATTATAAAGCTATTCATTGACTTAGCCCAACTATTTTAGTTACGAGCTTCTTTTTGGATTGAAAGTATAAGGAAAGTTTTTCTAAGTTTTTCATTTCTGTAAGCCTTTGAAATAAATGTAGTGCATGTTTATCGAAATTTCTCTATTAATTGTTGTATTTTTTTTTAATTTCGAGAACCTTTTACTTAGAAAAGTAAATTGTTAATTTTCCTTTAAATATTTCGGCTACATAAAAAGAAGATGGTAATTCTGACATTTTGAATTCAGGGAAAAGATCTCAAAGGATATTACAAGACCTCTATATAGAATAATCCTCCGTTTGTTTCATTCAATCGAACTTTTTCTCACTGAAGCCGAATATATGGCACCGTAAAAGATATGCTGAACATGATAGCAGATCAAAACCAATACTGTTAACTATTCAAAATTTATTTGGCATACTTCTGTAAGAAGTTACTAAAGGGTGTTTTTTATTGAGGTATAGAACTTTAAGTTCGCATCACTTTTTTAACTGGCGGCCATTTTGTCAGCTGTCAAGTGATTAATATTTAGTTTGGTTTGCCATTTCATCATGAACAGGTTGACAAAAAACAACGCTTGCAATTCGTGCAAATTTATTTCGAAAATAATGGTTCAGTTCACGAAGTTTACCGTAAGCTCCGTCCATTTTATGGTCGACATAATCGTCCATCAGAGCAATTAATTCGGTTAACCATGGATCGTTTTCGCACTATGTTTACCCTATGTGATAATACGCATCCGCAGAGGCGTCGAACAGTGGGCACCGAAAAAACAATTGCCGCTGTAGAGCAAAGTGTTGAATAGAACCCGAATGAATCGATTCGCCACCGTGCACAGCAATTGGAGCTTTGTCCATCAACTTTATGGAAGATTTTGCGCAAAGATCTTGGCTTGCGACCTTACAAGATCCAGCTTGTGTAAGAATTAAAGCCGCGAGACCATGCAATGCGTCGTGATTTTGGTGTATGGGCCGAAAATGAGATTGCTCTCGATGCTGATTTTAATAGCAAAATTTTGTTCAGTGATGAGGCTCAGTTTTGGTTGAATGGCTACGTCAACAAGAAAAATTGCCGCATTTGGAGTGAAGAGAATCCACATGAGACTCTTGAGACGCCATTACATCCACAAAAACTGACTGTTTGGTGTGCTCTATGGGCTGGTGGAGTCATTGGGCCATACTTCTTCCGAAATAATGCTGGAGAGTCAGTTACCATTAATGGAGACCGGTATAGAGCCATGATAACCGACTATTTTGTTCCCGAATTGGATGGCATGAATGTGGATGAGTTGTGATTCCAACAAGACGGCGCTACATGCCACACAGCGCACGTCACAATCGATTTATTGAAGGAAACATTCGATGAGCGAATAATTTGGCGGAATGGACCTGTCAATTGGCCACCAAGATCGTGTGATTTGACACCATTGGATTATTTTCTTTGGGGATATGTGAAGTCGCTCGTCTACGCCAACAAACCAGAAACGTTAGGGGACTTGGAAGCCAACATTGTGGCGTTATTGCCAACATACGGCCCCATATGCTCGAAAAAGTGGTTGAAAATTGGACCTGTAGAATTGGTTTTATTTGAGCTAGCCGCGGCGGCCACATGCCCGAAATCATATTTAAACATTAATGGCATAAAATTATCCTTCCAATAAAGCCAAATTGATGGACATTAAAATGATTTTCTTGTGTTTTATTTGAATTCGAAGTTCTATACCGCTAAAAAAAACAGCCTATATTAATACACACTATCCCTATATACACACATAAATATAATCTGAATAGATGACAATTTGTACTAAAATGGTTTCTTGAAAATACTAATTTGTTAATTAAACTTAAATAATGCATTTTATTTTTCTTGTATATTAAACAAAATAAATCCAAATAAAATTCCCTAAAATATATAGAATTTTTACTTTTTTTCTATAAAGTAAAGTTGTTCCTTTTTTGGCATACAAAAAGTCATCTATTCTTATGAAAGGTAGCAATTTAGTTCTTTATAAGTCATTTTATAATCAGACTTGAAATGATCCTTTAGATTTCTTTCTGATAACTTTTATAACTCCCACTTGACCACTAATATTTATTTATTTTTATTTATTTAATTATGTCTATGGATAATAGTTCCTTACAGACTAGAGTACAATTTACAAACAATATATAAGTAAATATTTAATAATTATGATTTAAATACAAAATAATTTTTCTTTTCAAGGAATCATTATTCTCAGAAAGATCAATTAAATGATAAAGATTATTAAACTTCAAACATATTTGACGAAGGGGGTCATTGTTGGCATATACAGTACGGTGATATTTTAAATATAATAAATGGAAGTTACGGGACGGTCTAATTGGAACATTAAAAATAATTTTACTTAACAAATAGTCAGAACGGACTTCACCACGTATTAATCTTAATAGAAAAGATACACTTAGCATTGTTCTTCGACTTTTCAGGGTAGGCAGTTTTATAAGAGCGAGTCTGTTCTCATATGAAGGAAGAGCGAATGAGTTCCATCCTAGACCTCTCAAGCAAAATAAAAGGAAGCGTTTTTGTACAGATTCAATAGGGTTAACGTAAGTGAGGAAGTATGGATCCCATATAATAGACCTGTATTCAAGAATAGGGCGTACCAAAGAAGTGTATAGTTGTTTCGTTACGTAGGGGTCAGTAAATTCTTTTGACCAACGCTTTATAAATCCTAAAACTCCATTTGCTTTGTTCACCATCATTGAAATATGTTCACAAAACTTAAGTCTATGATCTAATAAGATCCCAAGATCATTAACGCTTAACACCTTGTCCAGGATTTTATCCTTAAAATGATATGACGTATCAAGTTTCAGTGAACGATAAAATGACATGTGTTTACATTTATTAATATTTAAATCCAATAAGTTGACATCACACCATTGTAAAAAATTGTCAATATCTCCTTGAAGTGCTGACTGAGCAGATATGCAATCGAACGAATTAAAAATCTTAACATCATCAGCATACATGAGAATATTAGAATGAATAATAGCAGATGGAAGATCGTTAATAAATAATGAGAATAAAACTGGACCAAGATGGCTCCCTTGAGGTACTCCGGAGTGAACATCAATAATTTTAGACAGAATATTTTCAAATTTCACTTGTTGAGTTCTTCCAGAAAGATAAGATTTTAGCCAACGTACAGCATTGTTGCTAAAGCCCATGGAAGATAGTTTATAGAGCAAAAGATCGTGGTTAACTTTATCAAACGCTTTACTAAAATCTGTGTAGATAACATCAGTTTGATGATTGTTGACGAAGCCTTCATTAACTTTAGTTGTTAATTCCAGGATATTAGTATAACTTGAACAAAATTTACGAAAGCCATGTTGATATGAAGTTAAGAGTGACGATATTTGATAATATAAAGAGTCAGTCAAAATTTTTTCAAAGAGTTTTGGAATCGCATTTAATTTTGCTATGCCTCTGTAGTTTGAAACTTCCAGTTTACTGCCAGCTTTAAACAAAGGAATTATGTATGACTTCTTCCAATCAGATGGAAAATAACCCAAATCAATAGATTTGTTGAAAATTGCCGTTAGGGGACCACAAAGATTTTCAGAACAATGCTTAAGAATACAGGTAGGTATACCATCAGGACCAGGGGTAGGTGAACTTTTAATTGACAGTAGATTAGATAGAACAGTTTCAGAAGAGATATTCGAAAGATGTATATTTGATGATTGAGATAAAGAATACGGGTAACAGGTTTGATTATTAAATGATTTTTTAGAATAAGTTGTAGCAAAAAATTCAGCAAACAAGTTGCTTATGGATATATCATCTTCAGATCTACGAGAACCAAATTTTAAATACTTGGGATATGTATTGGCACGACGTTTAGAATTAATAAATTTATAAAAAGCCTTTGGGTTTTTCTTTATATTTCTTCTCATTCGCTGTATGTAGCTATTGTAGGCCAATTTATTAGCAGTGATATAATTAAATCGTGCAATTGAATAATTTAGGTAATCACGAGAAGAGCCAGATAATTTAAATTTTTTATAAAGTTTATTCTTCCTGTTTTTAATATTAGTTAAGTATAAGCTATTCCATGGTGGACTCTTATTATTAAGAGCGAATGTTGTAGGAACCGATTCAGAAATGCAGTGATGTAATACAGCGTAGAAATTTGATATAATGTCATCAAGGTTATTTCCAGAAATTATTGAATCCCAAGCAACATTTGACAATAAGTTGTTGAATTTATTGTAATCCGTACGATGGAAAGAAAAGACTTTATTACGATGTGTTTTACGTAGTTCAGCTGGTACATAGATATTCAATGCAATGGTAGGATGAAAACAATCTTCAGGAATGCAGATAGGATCACAACGGTTAATAGAGCATTCGTCCGTATTATTTACAAATATTAAATCAAGAATTTTAGAATAGTCATTAAGTATTCCATTAATTTGGAATAAACTCATATCATATAAAATATTGAAAAAATCAGTGAATCTATCAATAATCGTTGATTGAATATAAGTAGTATCCATTCTCAAAATTCCAACATATGGAAGGAATATTGAAATCACCAATAATAATCAGGGAGTCATTTTCACTGGCAGAGCAGGCAACTATTCTAACAGCTTCAGCATGCTGGATGTATAAGTCTTGCGGTGATGAGGGGGGAATGTATGAGCATGTTATGAATATTCTTTGACTCTTAAGTTTAATAATAACAGCTATAAACTCGATATTAGGTAATGAATCAAATATAAAAAGTTCAGATGAAATAGTACTAGAAACAGCTATGAGGACACCACCACCATAAGAGCCACGATCACGACGATAAATTAAATATTTATTACAAAGTATTTCAGTATTTAAAAATGAACAATCAAGCCAAGTTTCAGTAAAAGCCAAGATATGATAATTGCAGTCAAAACTTTCCAAATATAAATTTGACAGTTTTGTTCTTAAGCCGCGAACATTTTGGTAGAGTAATGATATTGAGTCAGTTGATATTAAATTTAGTTTTTTGAAGCATTTTGTTCATGATGAGGAAGTACACCAATTTTATTAGACATATTTTTTTCTTTATATATATACTCGCGAACTAAAGTATTATCAGGCCAAAAGTTAGAGTCGACAATAACATTGAAATCAACATGTGAGGTGGATATTTTAAACGATGAAATGGACCTGGGTGTAGAAAATGAAAATTTTTGTATGCGAATATCAATATTTCGACCAAATTTAGATCTAATATAATAATCAACATCCTCTGTCGTTGTGTCACATGTCAACCTTGAAACAAATACAGTTTTCCGTGGTGGGATAGCTTGTAGCGGTTTATGACTAATTTGGTTATCTAATGTACCGTCATTTGGTTTGTTAGTATATATAGACGAATTTGTGGTAGAAGACTCCTTATTTATATTACCTGATGGAGAATTTAACTGGACGACATTTGATGGTGAAGATGTAGAACGACCAGCACTAAGAGCAATCGAATTAGCAGGAGTAGGAATGGATATATTATTTAAAGACTGAATTATGGGTAAATTATTTAATGATATTGATGAAGCAGGACAACCAGGACTAGCAACTGAATTTGCAGAAGTAGGGATAGATACAATGTTTAAAGAGGGAATTTCGGGTAACTTATTTGCTCTTTTCCTCTTTTTAGGAGAATTGTTACAATCTAAATTAATAAATTTTTCCAAGCCTTGGAAATTATTAAATAAATCCCCAAATTTCGCCAGTTTAGATTGTACAGACAAAAACTCCTTATGCAGTTGATCAAATTCACTCTTTTGGCTTCTAAAAAATTTATAAAATTCGATATTAATTTTCTTGCAATTAAAACAAGTCCAGTGTAGTGACTTTGCTGGATCCAAAAGTGCATCTGCATCACGTGGTTTAAGTGCCGTACATTTTACGTGGAAATTGCCTAAGCACAACCAACAAGAAATCATTCTATCATTTGCCGTAATATTACAATTTGGGCTCAAGCAATCCATATTAGTAAAAGAAATTACAAAAATTTATGACGTGAAAAAAAATGTTCGCTGGGTTGATATTATTCAGCTAAATAATATTATGGTATAGGGCGAAACTAAAAAGCTTTATCAAGTGCACAAACCAGCTTGAATATAAAACTCCAAAACAGCAACTTTGTAAAATAGCAGATGTAACTAAGAGTACTAAAAACGATCAGCTGCTTCCAGAAATGCAAATTTCAGTATATTCATCAAACAAATAATATATATGTATAAATATGTATATGATAGCAAACAATGCAAAAAATATTTGCTAATTATCCAAATAAAACCATATAAAACAGGATAAAATGTTTGTCGCCAACAATATCGAAGCTCACTAGTCACATTAAAACCAATAAATATATTAAAACAATTGTTACAAGCACTTAAAACAATAAATAATACGGAGCGGCAAAAAAAGCGACACAGCACACAGAACTCTTCTTCAAACACCTTCAACCATGTTTAGTCTAAGTTGAGGTTTCTCAAATAAAATTGATTCCTGAGTTTATCTTCTAAAGCATGTAATCAAAAGGCACTCAACATTAAACCATTATTTTTTTTTTTTTTTTTTTTTGTATAAAGACATGTAATTTTCTTGTCACACTCACTAAAGTATGGAAAATGTTTATTTGAAATACAATGCATGTGCTTGGAAAAAATATAACCATAATGGCATGTATGTATTTTTAAAGAAATATTTATATATTATATATTAGGTATAAACAGGTCTATATATATCCCATTCTGCAAAATATTTAATTTCTTATTTACACAGAAATACTTTAAGTTGTGGAAACCAGAATTGCAAAACAAAAATATTTGGTATTTGCACTATAAAAATTTTGCCTATTGTTTGTTTTATTTTCATATTCATAAACTTTTATTGTCAATAAATCTTGTCGAAACGCATACAAAATTGGCAAATTGAAACAAGAAATTGTTTAAAAATATTAAGTCTTTTAACATAGAACAGTTGTGTAGAAAATTAAACTAAAATGCTTTTTTTAAATATCCTTGACAGACACAATTTCAAGAAACATTTGTTTGTTTAATGGTATAATATTACATAAAAGTATTTTTCTTTATATGGCATTAGCTGTTTAAAAATATTTTTTGTTTAATTCAATTGTACCACGCCCATACAACTGCAAAATCTAAACAAACAAAAAATAATAAAAAATTGAAAATAAAAATGAAAAAATAACAAAATAACCTCAAAATAAATCTCTGCTGACAAAACAAAGAAATCAAATACCATTTTATTAGTTCTAGTAATGCCTGAAATATTTTGAAATTGGAAATAAATATATGCAACTGTGTTCGAATAACTACGAATAGGAATGCATAGACAAACACTTAAATATTATATATCATAAATCATACATACATACATACACGGAAATAAAAACACATTCATATAAAAAAAAACATTTTAATTTTAATTTTCTAGCAAATTTCAATTTCCTTTTATATATTGTGATATTAAACAATAGCTCAACATATTTCAATCGTTTTTGTTTTATTTTATTGTTTAAGGTTGTATTCTCCTCATGGAACAGTTTCACCGAAAGTATTATATTTGAAATGAACATTTAGAAAGGCAAAAGTATATGTATATTCGAAAATATTTTAGTTTCAAAACACGAATATGCAAAATATTTAGTCTACAGATATGCATTATAATTACTGAACAGATTTAAACTCCTATTTCAGTGCCTGTTGGTTTTTATTTTTTGTATCCTTATTTTCAAGCAAAGTGTCGCACAAATGAACGTTCAGGTGAGAGTGGACGTCTGTTAAAACAAAATTGAAACCATAGGCATTGAAAAAAATTAAATTACTAACAGATGGAAACTATTGAATAAATCATATACAAACAAGGAACAAACAAATATAAAGACACTACAAGGAAAGTATTAACACAGGGATTGAAACGATATCACCAAGGTTTTTATACCGTAAAAGGCGGTAAAATAGTAGTGAATTCTTTATCAGGTATACATGTATAGGTATATTAATTTTAGAAAAAAATTTAAGAAATTGCAAATCTATTTTAAATTTAGTTTATTACATGAAACTAGCAAAACAAAAATACTACATGAAGAATCAAAATAAAATGTTACTATAAGCCTGAAATGATTTTCTGTTATTGCAAGTGAAACAAAATTAACTTCTTACAATTAGTCTTTATTTGGAGGCAGATAATATTATACTCGTACTTATTCTGTTCTCTTACGTAGAAAAAGATTGTAGAGCAGGGTAGCTTTCAAATGGTAACTCATTCCTATATAACTGACCATTACAACCCATTTTCAGAGTTACGGCTCAGTTTCTCATAGCACCCATATTGTGTTGGTCAATCAAACCGGGACCTAGAGTAGTAATTCTCTAAATAATAATTCTGCCTACCCTAATAAGCTTTGTAAGGGAGAATTTTGCTTTTTTTTCTTACAAAGCTGCTGACCAGAAAGCTCTAATATTTTGCATAGCACTATATGAAATTAAAGCTTTTATTTTACTGACCAAAGTCAACATTTGTTTTTTGTTGTTGTTGTGTTATATTGATAAGACAAAAACAAAAATCCATTTTAAAATTTGTCGACAGATTTGAGTTACTACATCTTTTTAGTTGTGTTGCTTGCAGTTTCTAAATAAGTTGTCAAATAGCGATAGAGTTCAGTGATTTTTGTGACAGTTTCTAATAAAAGTTTTCATATTAAAAACTTATAGTTTTTGAAAAACTAAAAAATGGAAAATAATTCCAAAGTCAAAAACTTTAATCCTGTATTTATATACTGGAATATTAGGGAACTCATCTAAGAAAAAATTATAGCACACAATAGCCCTGAAAACATTTTAATTCTCCAGGACGATAAAATACCATAAGATTTTAATAAAATGCAGGGGTGGATATTTCCAAACATAAAAAAATTTATATTTTTAGGTGACTACTGCATAATAAATTCAGATTTATTCATTGGTAGTAGTCGACGTTGTCTAGTGGTTAGTGTGTTGGCTTACTAAGACATGGGCCCTGGGTTCGACTCCAGGCTCCGACATCTTCAAAAAAAGAAATGTGAAAAAAATATTTCTTTCGGCGACTACCTCTCAGCAGTCTTCTGGCAAAAGCTCTGAGAGTAACTAATTGCCATGAACAAGCTTCTCAAGTCTGTCGTTCGGAGTCGACATTAAAACTGTAGGTCATGGTACTCATGGATAAAAATTGACACACACAACATGAGTACTGCGAGAAGCTAGGCCGTAATCCTGACACAGGGTTGTAAAGGCCAGTTATGTATGTATGTATGTATGTATGACTATTTCTTGGAAAGTCATTGATTTAAAATCTTTAAACAATATAAAGGGTAGTTAAGTTTTAAAGGTTGATTTTGTATGTATGTATCAAGAAGCTACTTTTGAGGAATAAAATTGTCAAAACAATGATAAGCCATCAAATCATCAAATTTAGCTGGGATTAAAATAAAACTTTGATCTAGATATGTGAAAGCAAAAAAAAAATCTATAAAATTTTTCATTGAATTAGAGAATAAGGCAATTCTTATTTTTTATATGTCCTATAATGTACCTATTAATGGCATCACTTTAAATTTCATTAAATAACCAGACAATATAATTACAATTTAATGTTATTTCGAGGCTTTAATTTTGGTCTTCATTTTTCTTTTGAAAATATATATAAAAAAGGTAATTTTTAACAATGAAAATCGTTAATGTTAATGAAAAGATGATTAAGAATGCTGCCGTAGCTGCCTAATGATGAAGAGAAAAAGGACAATAAATAAAAAGGCATAAAAAAGATAACAGAGAAGAAAAAAGCATTAAAGAATTAAAAACCTTCATAATAAATTATGACCGTTACTACTCGTATTACGGTTGCTTTTGTTGGATTTTTGATCGCAATAGCATGAATTAAAACCTCTTTGACTGTTCAAATATTTGCAACAATGAAAATGTAATGAAAATTTGTAAATTGAACTGACTACTGAGTGCAAAGCACTCTCACCGGGATGCTGCACCTACAAATACATACACATAGTGTGAGTTCATAAATACACAAAAACTTACACGCACACATATGCAAACATAAGCAATAAAACAAGAGGAAATGTATACTTTTTACTCGTATTCTTACTTGAAGTCCATTCTAGAGAAAGATAGCAGTAAAGGAAATAGTACTTAACATGCAATTGCTTGGTTCTATGTCGAAATTAAAACAGAAAAGTTTGCAGTCAAGTAGGTTGTAAAGACTATGAAAGAATGATGCTCATGTGAAACATACACACCCAATCGTATGACTGTAATAAAAAGGCTCATAAAACAAAATAAAGATAAAAAAAAATCAAATTATTTTCGCTCCTCGTTGCTAACTGTATGCATTAAGATAAGTAGAATTGTGTATAAATTTTAAAAATTACTCAGATTTTTGAGAAATTATGAATATCGATTTAAAATAGGTCATATATTTTGCTTGGAACTTAACACTGAAGTACTAAAACCAGAAAACAGTATAATCTTTTATAAGCTATTCTATCTATTTTATTAAAGAAATATTGGTTCAAAGCATTTTGTTTTCACATGACAAGTGCGTTAATATGTATTACATTGAGACAGGATAACACAAAATCATGACATATCCAGTCTATTCCACCAGAAACGAATGATCAGGAGTACAGCGCCTCCTTCTGGGAAGATAACATCTAACCTGCTTAATGAAGACGCTCACTATTCACCGTCAACATCCACCGACAGATAGAAGAATTGCTGTTGAACATTTCAAAAGTGAAATGTAGGAGTTTTACCCCTGATGCAATAAGTCGACCATACAAATTCTATGTTATGCATTTAAACATGTACTCTTTTACAATTTTATTGATGGTTGCGTGCACTTACAATACAATACAATGCAACTTCATGTTCTCTCTATACTTTGAATATATTCGTACCACATATGTATTTTGTGATTATTCTTTTAAATCCAAAGCATCCCTTAGATCAGGGAAAAAAGCACTAGAATACTACGAAATTTGATACCATTTGGTATTGCAATTGAATTAAGTCCGTTTGTGCTTACTTCGTTAACGGTTGGAATCAATGTTTCAATAACAAATCGGTATCATTTTATTACCAAACACTATTGTTTTCATAACACACTGCTTCCTTCTTATTACCAATTTCTCTTATTTTAATAACGCCCTGTTCTTACTTTCATATTGTCACAGGAGATATTCCTTTACTGCTATCTTTCTCTATAATTGACTTTAAGAAGATGTGTGCGTGTAACTGTATTTATGAACTTCTTTCTCTTCAGTTTTGTTTTTTGTTTGATACCATATCATTCAAGATTCTATAACTGGTCATTCCTAATGTAATAATAGATCGTTCTTAATTTATTAAATTATGGTATTTTAATACAATATATTCACGATTTTACTACCATCTGTTTTTGATTTATTAACTTGTGGTATTTTATGCCGTTTGTTCTTATTTTGATAAAGCATTAAGCTTGATTTGATTTTTACGATTCGTTCTTAATTTAATACTATTGGTTAACAGTTTTAGAATACTTTTTTTCTAAGTACTTTTAGGTTAGAAAATAATCGAAGGAATATATTTAACGCCCTAAGTATTTTGTTTAGAACGAGAGGGATCTGCTTCAAACGGATCTTCTCTAGCCTTCTGCAAGGTCTCATAGGTGGCTTGACCTATTTTTGATTTCACACGCACTATATCGCTGTTGCAGCACCCATTGGCAAAAGGGTATTCGACACAATAATCACTGACGCAGATGTGTTAATACAGATGAGAAAGAAACGACTAAGCACTTTCTTTGCAATTACCCGACTGATCTTAGCCGCCACCATAATCTTTAGGCATTGATCCGGGAGACATCCTCAGACACTTCAATCTGACGAACTGTATAGGACAAATATATAGACGGTGGTTACAAACGCAGTAGTAATTTTCGAAACGATATCGTAGAACACTAATTGATCCTCGTCCTAAGCTATCACGTCCACTCCAGCAGAATTAATCTTAATTGAAATTTAATTTTTTAAATAATATTTTTTTAATTTCTTTTATTTTTAATTTCTTTATTTTATAATTATTTTATTTCTTGAAAGCAGGCAACAACTGCCAAAAGCTTCAGACCAGATTGCGTGACCAAATATGTGTTGATACATATCTGTGGACATTTGACAAAACGTCTTCTTTCAAAATCAACAACTTTTCAGTAGAGCAAAAAAACAGTTAAAAAGGCTAATACAAGTTATTGCTTAGAAAATTAATGAAATTTTGAACTTGGATATTATACACAAATACTTAACGAAGATTATGCGACCTTTTTTCCCCTCTAGAAGCAATAGTTTTCTATAAAACGACAAAAAATTAATTTAAGACCTTTTGTTAAATTTTTTTTGTTTAAATTTTAAAGAAAAAAATTAGCTTCCACCATACAAGTCGTTTTGTCAAAATTTTTTTGATTAAATTTGAAAATTATTTTAATCGCTTAAGTCAAGACAAGTTGTTTCGTTAAAATGGAATATGAAAAAAAGGTTGAAAGAAGTTGATCTGGAAAATATAATTGGGTTCTATTTTTCCCTTCAATATGCAGATAATTAAAAAATAATAATAAAAATGAAATACAATTTTTTATAGACATTCAATTTTTTAAATTATTCTTAATTCTCTGAAAGAAGTCGTTTTGTCAAAATGAAATTGGGGGAAAGTCCGAAAGAGGTCGATAAGTCAACTGCATATCTTGCTTTCCAAAGGTCGTAGAAATACGGGGATTAGAGCAAAAGAAGGACAAGGAAATTCTATATTTACTATAAAAATCTTGGAAAATTGTCTTATTTCGAGAGAAGACGTTTTTTCAAAATTCCACAGATATGTACAATATAATACAAAAAAATTTATCAATTCATTTTAAAAGAACTTCATGTTTTTTATTATTAAATTATATTTATAACATAAATTATATTTATATTATCGTAGTCGCCGTGGTCTAGTGGTTAGTGTGTTGGCTAACTAAGACATGGGCCCTGAGTTCGACTCCAGGCTCTGACATCTTCAAGAAAAAAAGAAATATGAAAAAAATATTTCTTTCGGCTACTACTTCTCAGCAGTCTTCTGGCAAAATCTCTAAGAGCAACTAATTGCCATGAACAAGCTTCTCAAGTCTGTCGTTCGGAGTCGACATTAAACTGTAGGTTCCGGTACTCATGGATAAAAATTGACACACACAACATGAGTGCTGCGAGAAGCTAGGCCGTAATCCTGACACAGGGTTGTAAAGGCCAGTTATGTATGTATGTATTTATAACATCAATTAAAAAAGGAATTTTATAAAAAAAAAAATTTTTTAATTTTAAATAGTTTGTGTAAGCGATGATTATAAATATTCATTTCATACTGCCGCTGACGGATCACATGCTCATTCTCTAAGTAGCAGTAAAAATTCAATTTAATAGTGCTACTTTAGTCTATGATGTGAATCTTTATGATTTCAAAAGTAAATGCAATTTTTACATGCAAAATTTATGTACATATGTGAATATATAAGAATATATAAATATGTTGAACTATAGCTATGGTAACCTATACATTCTTATGAGATTAAAGGTCACCAGCAGAACAATGAACAGAATACTTGCCTTAATTTTATTTTAATGTATGTGTTTATGAAGTAAGCATGTGCATGGAAAAGTGCAAATTTATGCTAGATATTGTGTATTCATGTACAAATACTTTATAAAGAATTAAGAACAAAAACAACTGCAAAAAATAATAATAAAAGAAAACAATAATGGCAGCGTTGGCGAAAGGCTTGCGAAACATATTAAATAAAAACACAATTTTGTCTGCTTTCTATAGTATTATAGCATATATAAGCATATGTGCTTACACAATAAAAATGAATTTTTATAAAAAACACTTTAACAACAATAATTACGGGTTAAACAAACAAAAGAGACAATTGTTTGTTATGAAAACGTACAAGCACTTCAAGGTAACACACATGCATACATACAGACCACTGCATGTGGATATGCATTTTTGATCTCGTGTCTTTTCTCCTTTAGAAGCAGCCAACAAGTTAAGATTTTACGTGTACATAGTTTGGCCCCTTTAATACTTGTAGTAAGGAAAAACTATGTAAAAAAGATATATAGAAAATAACAACAAGAACAATAACAACTGATTTATTTAACACAAAACCAAACAAACAAACAAACATTCAAGATTTTATTTCCGTTCGCTAAACTCTCAAGTCATAAGTTTTCATTCAACAACTTGTAAAAGAATACAAAAAATATACGAAACCATTTCAAACCATAATAGTCTACTTGAAACTGTACGCTCTTTTTCCAAGAGAGACTTTCTTTTTCTAAGTTAAACAAATACTTTTTTCAGACACACACACACATACAGAGTACAGCTGAGAATCTTTTGTTTAAATTGCAGCAATTTGCACTCATTTCCCCAAATGGTAGTTTACGATTTTGTCTTCTCTCTCCCACCCAAACACACACACATTTTCTCCCTCTCTCTTGATTATTTTTAAATGAATGGCAAACGTTTGTAATGATGTTCTTTTATATTTATTTTCTTTTGAAGCATTTAAGTATAGAATCTTACTATTTATGAATTGCACATATAAACGTACACATAGAAACCTATACAAATACAAATATAAATCTTTGTATTTAGCAAAAGTATTATTAAACAAATAGACAAGAAAATATAAACAGACTTCATTTACAATTCTAAATGCAGTTGGAGGCATTCCGTGTTCGTGTCCTTTATTTAAAATTTATAGGGTGTTACTTTAATAAATTACGAACAATTAGACAACATTTTAAAATAAACAAAATGGCTCAGGTTTTCCAAAATTATTGTGTGAGGCTTAACGAAAATCTACATATAGTTTAAATATAAAGAAAGTCATTTGATTTCAAGTCGGGATACTCTAAGAAAAAGTAGATAGTATTTGGAATATTTGCTTAACAGTAATTTCATTAATTAAATATACATCGATATTGATTGCCTATACAATGAACCAAACAAAAATTATATATGTGATACGTAATAAAATTATGGTTTTTAGCGAATATTTTTTAAGGCCGATACTCAGGGGTAAACCCCTAATCATGCAGTGCAATGTATTGGAATTTGAAGATAAATAGATAAGTTTTTTTTTTCTTTTTTTTTAATTATTTATTTTATTTTTAATTGTCCCAATTGTAGGTGGAGGTTGAGGAGGTAGAACGAAGGTGGCGCTGTACTCCTGATCATTCCTTTTTGGTGGAATAGAATGGAAATGTCAGGGAGAGGGTTCTGGAAGATAGACTTCTTGGAGGAGGGGGTAACCCTTTTCTTTAGTTATAATTTTAGAAAAAACGCAAATTTTATTTTATAATTTTTGTCCTTTCCTAAGATTGAGCCTCGGTCGTTTCAGTTTCTGTGCGACCGCTTTAACCACTATACCACGACCCCAAAATCAATGTCTTAAAACTACGGTGTAATTTTACGAACTACCCATTAGCATTTGTACCGTTAACGGCTGTAGGGGTTTTAATTGACGATATAGAAACAAAAAATATAAAAATGAAAAAAAGACAACAAAAGAGAAATAAAATTATAATATGCTGAAGACTCGTGTTCGAGCCCCAGAAAAAGTGATAATTTTTTTAATTTATTTTATTTTGTCTGAAACGCTTTAATTAGATAAAATTTAAATTCAATAACGAACTGTAGACTTTATAAATGTATTTTTAGATAGCCAAAAGAGAAAATGATGTCCGTGAAGGAATAGTACACTAACCAAACTGAACATGTTTTTGGACTAGAGGTACGGTAGTCTCATCAGCGTTCTTTGTATCTGTACATATTTGTAACCAAATATCAACTATTTCACTTACACTTTTCAAGTATGTAATATACTGTAATTACTTATTTTCATATGCCCATCCACTTGTATAAGTTCTTCGAATTAAAATCAAGTTTTAATTTTAAAAGAATATGCAACATCAGTGATTAATGAATTAAATTAAGCGTTTTCTTATTGTCGCTTAATCCAGTGAGTAATTAATGAGGTAGAAATAGGTGCGGAAATTGTAAATTTAAAAAGAAGAGTTTTTGTTGTCGACAAATGATGAAGAATGACGTCTCTGCATCCTATAATGATCAAAAAATAGTAACATCCAGCAGAAAATAATGCTTACCAGTAAGTTATTTTGTAAGGGAGAAATTGTAAGCAATGAATTAATAATTCGCATCAATAATGCATGATTTTTATATGAAATGAGCCGCTAAAATGCAATAGAAATGCAAATTAATTGCAAACAGAAAGCTAATAATACAAAAACTCAAAATAATACCTTATCCTGTAGCATATTTGGAAGTTTAATGTATAAAAAAAACAATATAATTATTGCTTACAATTTTATTTATTGCTTTCAAATTTTGAGCATTTTCTGCTGCGATGTGTCAAAATATCAAAAATTAAAATTTCCTTTTTGCTTTGTCACTATAACACTCAAAAAGAAAAAAAAAAAAAGAAAAAATCTCCGTTTTATTGTATTGTAGTTGTATTAGCTAAAGGAATTTTTATAGTTTTTGCAATGTTTCTAAATAAAAGGAGAAAATGATGTCAGTGAAGGAAATATACACCAGCCGAAGTAAACATGTTTTCGAGTCCGGCAGCAAAAGTCTTATTCGAGTATTTGAAATTATATTTTAGAATTATATTATTTATACATACCTTATAATGAGTTAGTTGCCGTATTTTAATGCATATCGGGTTTTTTTCTGTATCATAATCTCCTTGTCTGTCCCTCAGCATTTTTGTAATTAATTTTTCAATTATTTATTAGAAAAAGTTAATGGAAAAGTTATGTAAACAAAATTTCAAGTTTCCAACTCTGAGATCCTGCAAATTCAAAAGCACACTCTAATAAATCGAAAAAATCTTATTATTTATAAAATTTTTGAAAAATGATTGAAGCTCCCAAACTATGACATGTTATAGTACTCGATATTACAGTATGAAAATATTTTTACTTTTACATGATAATTAAGCGTGTTTATTTTTATTTTTAATTTTTTAAAAAAATCTAAAAACATCTATTTTCTAATTACTCTTTTTATATATAAATAAACATAATAAATGCGAGCAATAAAGTTGTACTCAAAGTTCTGAGTTGCAGTCAACATTGAAAATTGTGAATTGCAACAACTTGACTTTAAATATTTCCACTTCTACCATCAGCCTTTCATTGACAACGCTGTAGTAGTTTATTTTAGAAATCACAGTATGACCGACTTATCTCATTGAAAACTCTAAACGAACAAACATAATTAAGAAAAAAAACAGAAATTTACAAACAAAGTCTAAAGAAATGACAGCAATATCTCCAGGGAAAGTCCAACACAATCTACTGCAACGCTGTGCTAAATTACTACATTTCTACACCAAAGAGAAAAAAAACAAAGAAAATCAAAGAAAACTTTGTTTTCCTAAAAAGAAATACAAAAACTGAACTAAAAAATTTTTTCTAGAGAAAAACTTGCTCAAATTTAAATGACTTCCAAAGAAAGTTTTAAATACACTCTTGAATGAAAATAAAATTGAAATTTTAATTAAGATTTGCCTAAAAATGTTCTGAAACCAAAGCCAGCGTTAAAGCGTTAATGAATATTAAGGCCAAAAAAAGAAAAAGTTTTTCTAAGGAAATTTCATTTAAGGACTTCAATTTAAAAACAAAGAGAGAATAAAATGAATAAAAAGTGTTGCAATTATTGCAGTTTTAGAAATCTATTGAATAAGATAATAGACTTGGACTTATAGATACGAGTATGTATGTATAACGCATAAAAAATATACTATAAAAATATATATGAATCGCTATGGATGACCCCTTATTAATGAAATAGAAAAGTACAGGCCAACGTATGAGTAATATTTAAAATGTGTTATAAGTTCTATATCACTTGTACGTCACTGGTAGGAAAACTAACAGCCTATTTCACAATGTCGAAACAAACAGTCATTGAGCGGAAGAAAAGCAGACGAAAGAAAGGTATTTTGGGCTTATTTATGTCTTTCGCCTGCTCTTACGAGTCACCATTTTTCTTTTTTACGTATTGAAAAAAAAAAGTGTTGCCAGTTGAAAATTTTTAATGAATTTTTTTAAAAAGAGAAAATAAACTACTATTTTGCTTGCGAACAAATGCAACTCTGTTTAAAGGTCTTCAAGCTGTCATTAACCGTTTAACACATATTAATTGATCTTCTAAGCAAATTGCATTGTGATTGGGTCAATTTCATGTTGTAATTGTATGGGCAGCTTAATTATATAAAAAAATTACAACACAAACCAAAACAAAAGAGTATGAGTGTGTGTATGTGCTTTTGTATCACAAAAAAGTGTGTACGCATTTGAATTTTTTATACTCGAATCGGCATAATTTTGTTAGCTTAAGACAGGGATAGCGAACCTATGGCACGCGTGCCCAAAGTGGCACGCAGATTAAGTTTCGCTGGCACGTATAATATTTTTCATTTTCATACATGTGTACTGATGAATCCAAATGCATTTTTGATATTGAAAAAATTATGAGCTCAAATCAAATTTAATGCATAAATTTTGATATTTAAAGACAAACTTCCAGATTTCTGGCGCCTTTATTCATAACGTTAAAATAAACATAATTATATTATTTGCGTATGTAGTAGAGGTGAGCACAAGACGCTAAAATTGTACAGTATTGTATTTTTCTCATGAGCAAATAATGATTGCAGTTGTAAATATAAATAAGAGTAATGCAAAAACAGAGAACAAAAAACAACAGCACACAAAAGCCATTGTACAATATTTTAAAATACAGTTGGTTCAGACTATAATAAAAATATTGTACTCTTCATAGTGTAACAACTGCATTTCTTTTTGGTAGTTAATGGGAAACAATGTTGCCACAACTTTTAAATTTTTGTAACCAAATTTCAGCAAAAATCTTACCAAATTTTTAAGTCCTAATTCTAATAGAAATAATTAAGAAAATTATGTTAAATCAAATATAACTATTTGGTTTTTTGCAATATAATGTAATATATAACTTTGATTAATCTGTCAAGATAATTTTACTTTCTGGTTATATGGGAGAAATGGCAAAATATATTAAACCTCTATTCGCATTCACATTAATCAAACTCATGAGTATATTTAATCAACACACAATAGTACAATGATGAAATGAAATTAATGTTTTTAACGGATATTTCCAACCATTCAAATGAATTAAATATTAAATTGCAAGGTCCCGGAAAATCAATTGTTATAATGTTTGATATTGTTGAAGGTTTTGAGTCCAAATTAGTAATGCTTAAACGCGATATTGACAACAATAATTTTAAGTATTTTCCTTTGTTGAAAGATCACCTTCAAAAATTTTCTATTCATGGAGTCTATGAAATTAATATAAATTTTTATAGCCAAGTTATAAGTGACAATTTTGTTACGAGATTTCCAGATTTCAAAAAATGTCAACCATTTATTAACTTTATTAAATATCCAGACAAGTTTGATTTGGAAACTGCTAAAATAGATCAATTAGAATAGTTAAAGTTGTTGAATTTAGAAATGCAGTCGGCAGAGTTTAATTCAAGTTCTATTTGGAAGCAGAAATTTATAGAGTTGAGGCAAAAAATAGAAAATAATGAAAAAAAAAGATTAAATAAAGAAGAATACGAAACCATGAATAATATGTTGTTTAAGACATTGTGTTCGCTCCCAGAAACATTTAATGCGATGAAGAAATTGTTTTAAGCTATTCTAACAATATTTTCATCAACTTATAGCTGTGAAAGTCTATTTTCGATTATAAATAATAAAAAATCTGATGGACGAAACAGACTTATCGATGAATGTGGGGAGGCTAGTATTTCATTAAAATTGTCAAACTATGATGCATTATCGAGAAATATTCAGCAACAAAAATCCAATTAAAAAATAAGTCAGTGTATTATAGAAATGAATCTATATATATATTTAAAATTATTCAATATTGGCACGCATGTATTTTCATTTTATAAAAATTATATTTATTGGCACGCAGTCAAAAAAAGGTTCGCCATCCCTGGCTTAAGACCTTTTTGTATGTATCTATTGTACCTTGTATTGTATTGTATTTGCCTACGCTGCGTTCGACATTGTCAAATTGGTTTCGGTATAAAAATAATTACGTTTTTCTCTTTTCTTTTTCTTATTCGTTTTGTTCGCACACAATTCTGATGTAGAGAAATCAAAAACAATTTTGAAAGAGCACTCACTCGACACTGTGAAATAGGCTGCAAATTTAAAGTTGTAAAGTTTCTGCTGATATTCATTAGGTATGCATAGTAGAATTGGCCATAACAACTTTTTAATATTTTTGCTGACTCTTAATTATTTTAAATTTTTTACTTTGGCAAAATCGTTTTCTTAAAATCAGGTAATTTGAAGCATTCCAGCCACGTTATAATTACCATAAAATTCGATAGAAAATTCTTTTTTCACAACTGTTTAGCAATTTTTCAAAAATTAAATTGTTGTTGAAACAAAGGCTTCCACTTCTCATGTAATTTTGCTATTTTTTTATTTCTTTTAAACTTTACTTAAAAAACCCACAACAGAGAACTATGTTTCCACTCAATAAAGAAAAACAATGCTGTGCCCAACAAATATTTCAATTCTGCAGCAATATAAACCTCTTGAAATATCTATTCAACTATCTCCGTTGAAATTGCACAATAAATCCTTTGATTGCAATCCAGTGCAACTATTTGTTATTGAATTACACAGAAATTGTAACTTCATTCAACAAAATGCTCATAATAGGAATTATAAGTACACTTCAGTAAATGCATTTCGGTTGACTAATGTTCACTTTTATGTTATTGTTTTGTGCATTCCTGTTGTCAATAATACTACAATGAATACAATGAAAGTAGCCATTTGCATACGTGTAGATCCATATATACGAGTACATTATTATCTAACAATTTGTGTTTCATATATCCTCCTGGTCAAGTTAATGCATTTACATGGAAATATTTGTTTCTTTTAGAAAACATAGAATGTACACTTGAGTGTGATTGTAATACAAAAGTTACTAATATTGTGTTTGGATTTTTATTCAAAACAAAAATAATAAAAAAAAAACTTTTTAAATACCCTAAAATGTTTTCAAAAACAGTTCAAATCAAAATGCATAAAATGCACTTCGTGATTTCTTCGGTCAACTTAAACGTTCAAATGTACTTGTAATCGAAAAAATCGTACAAAAGTTTGAGCAAACCGGGTCTGTAGGAACTGTGAAAACACCACTGCATGCTCTTACAACTAGTACTGCAGAAAATATTGCTGCTGTATTGTTAACTGTTACTGTGACGATATTTGGGCTCAATTTAAAGGTGTGCGTGGTATATTGGTTAGAGCGCTCGCACAAAAACTCAAATGGCCCAGGTTCAAATCCCAGCAAAGATGAAAAATTCAAAAAAGTTAGTTTACGGTTTTCTTAAAATTATAATTTAAAAATAATAGGCCATACCAAGTTATCATAATAAAAGGAAATAACAATAATTTCCGAAATAATTTGTGTTTTATTCAAAATCAATATCGGCCTTTAAAATTTTACCAACCTTTATATTGAATTTCATTGGTGTCTATAACTTTTGTTTTGTAATTCAGAAGGATTTTGTGGAACGACAATATTTTCATTTTCATTGCTCACACAATATATTCGACGTAAAAAATTTAAATTAAAATCACGAATATACTGTGTGAGCAATGAAAATGAAAATATTGTCGTTCCACAAAATCCTTAATAAAAACTTTATTTTTCATCCGCTTTTTTTCAAAATACGCTTAAAATATTGGTTATTAAATAAGCTATTGGGTAAAAGAATAAAACATTCCAGATATTCAATATAACGTAGGAAAAAATTTAAATGAAAATGTAAAATTTGGAAAAAAAAAACCTAAAAAATAGGAAAATTTTGAATTTTGAGTTGCCATATCTCAGCGATTTCTTCTCAGATAGAATTTTCCAGCATATCGATGGAAAAGGCATTCAATTACCTTTCCATCGATATGCCATTTATCTCGATCGGACTTTTTGGTTGGACTCCACAAGGGTTTGAGTGGGGCCATACAAACGGTACTTAGGAAAAAATTATGACAGCGTTTTTCGTGCTCAGGAGGTCCCAATTAACTTATCTATGCATGTGGTGTTCTTAGTATTTTTTGGCTGTAAACCAGTGTAATTGAAAGCTAATAAACAAAATAATTTTTAACCTTTAACTACTGAGGTGGTGGTAAATTTTACCCCCTCCTTAGGTTTTTTAATTTATTTTCTTCGGTTGAGCGCTGTTGAGTCCCTGTTTTGTTATACTAAATCTTTGATTTTTTATTTTTATAATCATATTTATATAAAAATGTATTTTCTTGTTCTTTTAAAAATAAATTATTAAAAAAAAAATTTTTTTTTACTAATTTTTTTGGCAAAACAAAAGGTGGTAAAATTTACCCCACGTCAATAACTATGAAAAAATATTTCACCTCCGTAGTTAAAGGTTAAATATTTTTTTTGGGTATGAGAATTAATCTGCCTAGATTTTTTGGGCATAACTTTGGAACGGTAAGAGCAAATTCAATATTTATTTTTTTAAATGACTCAGAATTTATCCACATTTTAAACTGAACCATTAGTTTTTTTAACTTCAATAGAAATTTTAAAAGTTACAAAGCATTATTTTTAAAATTTATGCTAAATTTACAAAAAAATGACTTAAAGGGTACTGAAATGAGCAAAAATATTACCGAAACTTATAATATCTGCACAGAGAAGTAAAGTTTGAACAGTTTTCTTTAAAAAAATTGACTTAGTAACAAAGAAAATCGTGCTAATGGGCCGAGTAATGCGCAAAATTCAAAAAAGTCGAGCAACCCCGATTTTTTGGTTAAATTCGATTTTAGCGACCTCTAAACCTCTTCCGAAAAATCTGAAAAAAATCACAAAAATACTTTACCCTATAAGCTTTCAAAAAATGCTGGGGGACCTATAAAATTCGAAAAAAATTTTTTTTTTGGGACACACTAATGTACAGGTCTTTCGATCAGTAAGAAAAAAGTAACATGAAAAACAACAAAACACAATACACAACAACAGCACCAGTCGTGAGATCAATGTGATTTTTAGCTATTTGACTGCTGCAACACTTGCATTAAACAATGCATAACTTCTAAAAGGCACAAAAAGGCAGCGTAAAATTTTGCAATATAATAGAGACTTATGTCCTCTTTAATAAAAACTAAAAATTATGACACAAATGTGGACAAATAATAACTATATGTCCATTTAAAACATAAAAATGCAAATTTTTTTTGGCACTTCCAATATAAATAACTAAATCTAAAACACTTCCACACACAATTTGATACACAAGTGCTAACGAAATATTTCCAAATTACATGAACTTGATGGTTCCATTGAAAAATTGTTAACTTTTGCAATACTGTTAAAAATAAATAAAATATTCCACGGGAAAGTTTTCACTTTTTTTAGCTTTTTTGCACAAAAATTTTTATAAAGTTTGACTTCTAACCGGGTACAAAAAATTTTTACGATACTTAAAATTTTTTTTTTTTAATTAATCCAAGAAAACAGGCTATTCTAACCCTGTGTGCGTCGTAAGAATTAAAGAACGCTGTAACTGACAAAACATTTAATGTTCGCAAGAGCCAAAAAACCAGTGTGAAAGTAGAAAGAAGACACTGATATTTTGCAAAACGCAGACGTAAGTGAATTTCTTTTCATCATAGAAATCTGGGACCGGTACCAATCGACGCGTATTTTCTTTCTTTTTCTGATAAAAATTATGCAAAAAAACGTATTTTCTATTTTTGTCAGTTACAGCGCTTTATAATTCTTGCGACTATATAATCATGTTCAAACCATGACAAAACTATTTTTTTATATTTTTAATTTTAAAATACTTTAAGTTGCTATTACAATAATTTGTATCTATTCATCCTCAGGGTGCCACTTAACCATTAGAAAAAGCTATACAATATAAGTTAAGCATACTTCTACCCCGCTGTTGCCGCTACTTTTATGTTGCACAGTTCACTTTTGTATTAACAATATACTATTTTAACAATAATTGCAAAGTGGCATAGAGTTTTCCGCTTTTATTATTATTGCAGCACACATTTTTTGTTTGTTTTTTGTTTCTATTTTTATTAACAATTCAAAATCATCATACTGAGTAATCACATTCCCTGTCGTGCTTTTAACACGTTTAAAAGTACATTGTGGATTTAGTTTATTGGTGCAGAACGAAAGAGATGACTTTGTTTTAAAATGTTAAAATTGTTTTGTGTTGCATGCAGCGAATGTGATGCATGTACATATGTATTTGCAAAACAATAAAACGTAATTATTATTACACTTTAAACAAAAGAAAAAAAATAAAAAAAAAAAAAATTTAAAGCTGTAAAAAAACTCACATTTCAATAGGAAACAGAGCCGTTTTCAATAAGTAGATAGATAGAATTTACTTAAAAATGTTAAATGTTTGAATGGTTTCTTGTTCTCTATATAGATATGTAAGTACATAAATGGGCTTAAATAATATCGGAATTAGAAAAGAAGGCCTTAAGGAAATTTAAAATTTTATACTTTTGAAAAATTACACAAAATTGGTTACAAAATTTGTTATGTTTACGCCTCTGTTTCTAATAAATTCATGAAAACGTTTGCATCAGTAGTTCGTCTATTGGTTTGTTGGTTGACTTTATTGATGATAAATGTATGGTTTTCTATGGTCTAATGACCATGAAGTTTATTGCGAAACATTTTTTTGTTCGCACTTTCCCTTTCATTCATTCTCTTTTTAATCTCTTTCATTTTTAAATTGCTATGTGGTTTTGATATTTTTTTTTTTTTTTTTGCATTCAAATCAATATTGTAGCGAATGTCGATTATTTTCCTTTTCCTTTTATACCCGTATTTATATTTTTTTTCTTCTTATTTACGTAACTTGGTTTCATTTTGTAAATATTACATATACATTATGGGTCTAAAAAATAATAACTTGTTCCAGGAACATAATTGAAGTGGATTTTCTTTTGAATGTTAAAGTTTTTAATGATATTAAAAAATTCTATAGAAAGAAAAAAGAAATCCCGGCCCATTGGCGTGTTGTAGGCCATTAGGCAATACAAAAGCTTATAAACTATTTAAATACGCCATTATAATATATAATAAAGAGATAAGAAGATTAAATATTGATTATACTCGTATACTCGGGGATAATTGGGTTTGTATCTGTTATTGTCAAAGTGTTTCCTTTTATAACTATCAACTTTGACTCATCATCTTTATTAATATTATTGATAATAAAAAAGTTTTAATTTTATAGAAATATTTACTAAGACGAGTGAGCTTAGCATACCCATCATCTCTATTGTACAATGATATTAATGGCAGTACCCAAATCTAAAAAGAAAAATAAATCAATTTGTCTTTGTATAGCACACATGAAAACTTTATGCGTTTTTCTCCAAAAAGTTAACTGACTCACGGCTGTTTATGATTGTTTCTGGTTGAAAACTAAATTTATGTCACAAAGGTAGTTTGTTTCGTTTTGCACAATTAAATTAAGTAAAACTAATAATTAAATTGTTATGTTATTATGGCAAAAACATTTTTTTTAATAATAGTTTGCTTACTGAAAATCATTTTTTCAATCAATTATTTTGGCAATATTTTTTTTTCGGTTTTTTGACCAATTATTATTTTATTTTTAATTTATTTTAATATTTTTTAATACATACGTTTCATTTGTAAATTTATAATAAATAAGTTTAGACCACGAGCTATTTAAAAGAGGTATTTTATATTTATCAGAGGGTGGATGGTCAAGCAGTTCGTATTCATTACGCTTAATTTAGCCATTGGTAAAACACTCTTGTAGTAGTCACCGTGGTCTAGTGGTTAGTGTGTTGGCTTACTAAGACATAGGGTCTGGGTACGACTCCAGGCTCTGACATCTTCAAAAAAAGAAATATTAAAAAAAATATTTCTTTCGGCGTCTACCTCTCAGCAGTCTTCTGGCAAAAGCTCTGAGAGTAACTAATTGCCATGAACAAGCTTCTCAAGTCTGTCGTTCGGAGTCGACATTAAACTGTAGGTCCCGGTACTCATAGATAAAAATTGACACACACAACATTAGTGCTGCGAGAAGCTAGGCCGTAATCCTGACACAGGGTTGTAAAGGCCAGTTATGTATGTATGTATGTAAATCACTCTGTAGGATTTTGAGTTTTCTTGACGAACAATTTTTTTTTTCTTTGTTATAAACCACATCGTTTTCGATTAGATTTTTAAAATCAAATTATCAAAAAGGTTGCAATAATACTCGAGATATCTTTTTTCACCGTTTTGAAGAAAGCTTCCACTATATTTCGTTTATTGTTTTGTTGTTGTTTTGTTTCTTGTGTATAATCATGGATCCATGTTTTATTAATGGATATGAAAGAATGCATAAAAGCCATTGTATTTCGGTTAAATCGATCTAAAAGAGCTTGAGAAATTTGTATTCGAATACGTTTTTTGACCGTTGTTAACAAATTCGACATCAAGCTTGCAAAAAGCATTTTTAGCTGTAATTATTGATGCAAAATAAAATATACTCAATAATTTTAAATGGGTGTAGCATCATGTAAAATCATGTTATAAAATATAGTTTTGATTTCTAGGGTTACAGTTCATTGATGTCCACCCCGTGGTTTAACTTCAATGTTTTTTCGATCAAGTTTAAATTCAACAACTCTATAGATTACTACTCCTTATGAAAGGCAGATCAGGGTTCTACTTTTGGGGAGTCTGCATCTTTGTTTACGACTATAATATGTTTAACATCAAGACGGTCAATTGAGGCGCCCAGACCAGGAATATTTAAGAATATTCACAATAATATTGGATTATTGTCGGCTAAAGATGCATGAGCTAGCTTAACACTCCGTAGCTGGAGTAGAAAATATATTTAAATCGGGTGTACTATATCTTCACGAATGTCATTTTCGTCTTTAATTGAGAAATCATTGCAAAATACAATCTCAATTGTTAATGGAATTTAGATTCTGATGTAACTAAGGTGTTTAGTGATGAGAAAAAAATTCCTAAAAAAAATTATCCGCAAAGCCTATCTAGGATTCGAACTCAGATCTCCACACCATACAAAATCTATAATTTAAATTAAAGTCGTATTTGATTGCCTGTGTATGAGACAAAGCTTAAAATTGTGTTTATTTTTTTGATATTCAAACACATCTCATCTCAAACTCTAATTTTTGGGTTAGTTAAGAAAAATACATAATTTTTTTTAAAGGCGGGATAAAAAAGTTGGTGCGTTTACTCCAAAATTAACTAACACTCCTCTAAGTTATATATTACAGTTGTCTCTTTTTATCGTTTACTGTTTTTTGTTTATGAAAATTTTATTAAAAAGCATTTTTTAATATATTTGATATCAAAATGTAACGAATTTTTTTTTTAAATTATATTAGACTGGCTTCGCGATTTTTTCCTGATGTATAATTCTTAAATTTTGCAATAAGTTCTGGATTGCTTGAATGTATTTCATATATTTTTGTAATAAGTAAGCACTTAATTAAAACCATCTCTTATTATTGTTTTTATAGTAAAATCTTTATTAATTAAATGCTAAAATGCACTTACACTTATCTATGGTATTGGAGTAATAACCTCTTTTTTTGCAAAAAAAAAAAAAAAACAAATCACTGAAATAGCTGTGGTTTAAACTTTGCCAAGTATTTATGTATCTTTAAAAGAATATTTATACATATTGTATTTTTATATTTAAAATTTCAATTAATATTAAAATCAATAGTACCATTTTATTTAAAAGAAAATGCATTCGTGTTTATAAATGTTTGAATTATATTTATAATTGAAAGGAATTTTTAATACCATACAAAATTTAATAGTCAATAGCAAAAAAGCCAGACCAAACCAATTAGTGTTTTAACTTTCAACATTTTTAAATATTTATTGTCTTTATTTTTTTTTTTTTTTTTTTTTGCTTAGTTTGTAAAGATACATATTTTTAACAAATTTTAAACTTCAATATTCAAATACAGTTTCTAGTTCATTAATATTAGAAGGCAATCCTTTTATTTTTCTTGTTTGGCTTAGAAAATTTTAAAGCACTCATTTGGGTCATTTACAACAAAAAATAAATAAATTTTATGGCCTTATTTTATACTTCTCTTCTAAAAATTACATTCTTTCCTATCTCTCTCTCTGTCTTCATGTAGAAATTTTTAAACTTTTACCACAATTTTGGTATACAAAAGCCACAGAAGCCACAATTCAAACCAACTACAAGGCAACTACTTAAAGAGAGATATACAATAATAAATACACATACATACGTTCTTCCAATCATACATTTAAAAATTTAACAAATACAAACACAAATTCATAATGCACTTATATATGTATTTTGTAAAAGCTTTATAATGTAAAGAGCTAGCAGTTATATTTACAAGCATAAGCAACATGTATGGATTTGAGCACAAAATCTCATACATATTATATGTATATCAGTAAGTAATTGTATTTGTTTTTTTTAATAAACATGTATGAATGTATTCTCATTGTTTTAATGTGCATAAGAGTGTGAGCTATTAATGGATACCAGCTACGTTAAAGTTTTAATTTATTTTTTTTTTTATAGACATTATTATGACTTTGAGGCTTCATCTTAAGAGTCGATAATGTCCAAAACTGAATTTATCTGATCTCTTTGACATAGACATGGTACGGAAAGTTTAATAAAAGAGCAAAACAATACAAAAATCTAATAAAATGCAACATGAATTATGTAAATTTGAAAAACTTACAAACTTTTTCTATAGTTTTAAAGGATAGGGCAGTGAAGTTAATAAAATATAAGCGAGGGTCGTTTAACTATGCTAATTAGTACGAATTGATGTAAAAATTTTAATCGATACAAAAACAAATATTTTATTTTTTAAAAAGCACCATCCCACAATTTCTTGGGCAGGCCTATCAGTTAAGCTGTATTTTAATTTAAGGAAACCTGGAGGCAAATTACGGCATCCGATATCGAACGAAATTTCATATAATTTTAAAACAACATACATAGAAATTACGTTCGATATCGAATGCCGTAATTTGCCCCCTGATTCTTTTTCTGCTTCCTTTACTCTGTAAAATGGAGTAAACAATGCTTCAAATGCATTTTGACGTTACAGTAAAGATTCAGCAAAAATTAAATCAAACTGTCTTATTCAAAATGAAAAGTTTTAAATTGGGTACACAATTGTTAGAAAACTTAAAGGTAAAATTCAAACCCAATAATATATTGAAATTATCCAGAACTTATCTAAAAATTTGTTGGGTTCTATTATAAGTATTCTTATATGGCTGAGTCTGCCTTTTTAGATGATGACCACCAATCATTGCCTTTCTTTTGTAATATGCATATAGAAAACTTTAGCCCGAGGGGCAATTTACGCAATTCCGCTGATCTTTTCAATAGAAAGACTTTCGAAATAATTTAATCCCGATTTAAGATTTATTAATCTTGTTCCATATTGTAGTAATATGTGAGGTAGTAGTGACCTACTCAAAAACTTACCATTCTGGCATGTTAAAGTTCCCAAATTTATATCTAACAGGAAATTCGGAAACAGTGTTACTAACTATTCACTTTTAACTTTGCCTCCTTTAAGTCAATTCTTTACTGGTCTTCTACCCTTTCCAGCATAGCAGCAGTTTCATTTCGAATATTCACGAAATTACTCGGCACGTAACAAAACACATTATTGTTTAGCTTACTAAATCCTTATTATTATAGAACATGTTTACATTTTGTATGTTTATTTCAGTGCAATATGAATTTAATGTAATTGTAGTATAAAATCCAATTGGCCATTTTCTCATACTCATATGCTTGTGTCTCTTTTTGACCTCTTCGCAAACCTTTTAAGCCTCTTGAATTCGTACCAAGTTCTATTAGAACAACATTATCTACAGTTAAGAAACATTTAAAATTTTCGATTCAAAACTTGTTACATCTCACTCATTAAATTACAATAGAAAAAAATATTCGAGTCTTTCTATTTTTAAATTTAAATAATATGAAGTGTGTCTGACATGTTTTACAAAGAGGTAGTCATGGCAAAAACTAAACTGTGCATCAATAAATTAAAAAAATTGTTATTGTTTTGGATTAGTAAGCTTAGGGTACAAAGCCCAGCTCTGACAACTTAAAACAAAAAGAAATATAAAAAAATCTTTCTTTCGGCGACTACCTCTCAATAGTCTTCATGCAAAAGCTCTAAGAGTAACTGATTGCCATGAACAAACTTCTCATGTCTGTCGTTCGGAGACGACTTTAAACTCATGGATAAAAATTTACACACACAACACAACAGTCTTGTAATGGCCAATTAAGTATGTAGGTATGAATTCACAAAAAATTAAAACGAAAGAAAGCTTATGTCCCAGCAGAGCCAAGAAGCTATTTAAAGGATATTTTATTTCATAAATAAGTCTTTAAGAGGTTCTTTTTTTAGTTAAAAATTATGCTCAAATTTGAAGACACCCATTTACAATAAAATAAATATTTTGAGAAATTCAAAAATAAAAATTACAGAGAAAAAAACCTATTTAAAATTAAAACTAAAACGAGTTTTTAAGCTTAAAATACTTTTTGTTTTCAAAATTAAGTTCAAAAGTTAGTTGAAAGATAAGAAGCTACTGATAAGCCATAATTTTATTAATATTGTTAGTTAAATCTAAATTACATATAGTTATGCTAATAACAACTAATTCGTACTTTCTTTTTTAACCTTAAAAATATTAGTTTAAGAAAAATATACTTACATTTTAGATACTTCATTATACTTTTAATTTTCCATCATTTGCATTTAAATTTAAAATACTTCCCTTACCATCGTATAATTTTGTTATAGAACAAAATACTTATAGTGAAAGTTATGAATTTTCCTTTTAATGCATCTTGTAAAATTTTAAACAACTTCGTATTTCCAACAAAGTACAGGGAAAGAAAATATTTAGTACAATCCTTTAATTGAAATACCAGATTAAGTTTATTGTTCCCTTAGCAAAGTTTTGAAAGAATACCAATTACCTTTTCAGTACGAGTATATACGAATTTTACTTAATATGCGTTATTAATTTAATTTTTCTCAGTGTAGGTAAGCATGTCATTGCTGCTGTACATCATCCATATTCATTATGCATTCGTTTCATTTCAGTAAGAAAATATGATTTTTTTACAAGTCATATGAACTTTTTTTTACATACATAGTTTATAGTTAATTTTTACTCTCTACTATTTATGAATACACCCTACACTGTTGTAGGGGACTAGGCTATATTGTGATTTTGCACACATTATCGAAAATTTTTGTTTTATTTCGTTCGCCTTATTTTTGTCTCAATTTTTCTTTCGACTTCGTGCAATATGTAGGTTAAAAGAGCTTCAAATATCATAGCTCCCTCTCCGCACAATTTTCTTCAAGAGCACAAAAAGTTTTTCCTTCTTTTATTAATATATAAAGACATAGAAATTTGACTCTATTTTGTTAAAACCAGTCTGATTGTTATAAAGTTTTCTCGTAAGCCTTGGGAAGAATTATAACAAACAGAAGCTGATTTGTCAGAGTTTCACTAGAATTGTTGAGATCTACACCAAAAATTTTGATGTATTGATATAATCTTGCATGGGTTGGAATTTTTTAATTTGTGTGAAAAAAAAATTCACAATATTATCAGTAAGTATATCAGAAGCTACAAAAAGTAGTCACCGTAGTCTTGTCGTTAGTGTGCTGGCTTTTTAAGGCTAAGGATCCGGGTTCAAATTCCAGCTCTGACATCTTAAAAAGAAATATGAAAAATTATTTCTTTCAATGACTATCTCTTAGCAGTCTTCTGGCAAATGCTATATGAGTAACTGATTGCCATGAACAAGCTTCTCAAGTCTGTCGTTTGGAGGCGACTTAAAATTGTAAGACCCGGTACTCTTTCATAAAAATTGACACACACAATATAGATGCTGCGAGAAACTGAAAGCTTTAACTCTGAAACACTGTTGTAATGGTCAATTATGTATCTATGTATCTCAGAAGCATACATATATCTATGATATCGAGATTGCATTCTAAATATGTAGAGTATTAAATAATTAAACACAACCGACTTTACTTTTTTACACGCTTTTACTTTAGCTTTCTAAGTACATGCTTGTCATTGTTGTTTTTATTATAAGTTCTTTTTTTTTCTTACATAGAAGATTTATTCATACACATCTGTTAGTCTGCTGTAATATTCACCGTGACACACATTAAAAAAGAAAGTACATACATGCATACAAATATACTTACCAATTTTAAGTCATAAAACAAAAACTCACACACTTCCACATACAGTTACAAAACAATATTTGCTAACCGACATGTTTTTGTTTCCTTTTCTCTTTTACTGTAATACTCGTAGTTTCTATACTTGTGTGTGTTTGCTTATGAAGCTTTAGGGTTTCTTTCTATGTTGTTTGCTACTGTTGATAGCATAACTAACGATGAAGATGACGATGATGGTGATGATGATGGGTATAAAGATGATGACGAGTAGCCATAGGTTTTGTTATGCTCATTGTGTTGTTACTTTTCAGCTCAACTTTAAATGTGAATACACACTCAAATATATCATTACATATTGATTATTCTATTCTGTTTAGGTTTTTTTTTTTTGGTTTTGGTCATAGACACGTTTTTTACACAACATTTGCACCCAATTTCTTCATTTTTTTCTCCTTTCACTTTGACATGTGAATTTATAAATCGAGCAAAAAAAAACTAAAACAAAAATTTTATGTAAATTTTGTTAAAGTTCAGTGTAGAGTATTGAAAAGAAATTCCAACAATACCAACAAAATGTGTGCAAAAAAACATAATTTAAAAAAATCTAAGATAATAGACAAGAATTCGTTCAGTTTGCATTACTACAGGAACATCTTAAATTTATATTGAATTTTTATAACAAAATCTTAGAATATTTCAAATAAATTTTTAGTTTGTTTAAGACAGTTTATCAAACTCAGATTATCATTTGTTTTGTAAAACAAAAAAATTAATTTAAGTTTTACAATCCTTAGAAAATTGAAAAAAAATCTATTAGTTATACTGAAATGGGTATTTTAAATACTTATCTATTGTTTTATAAAATTTTAAAGAATTAAAAAAAATTACTTTGGTAAATTAGGATAAGCGGATTAAAATATAAATTCTCTTTTATAAATTTCGTACAATAGTGGTATTTATGTTTTATTATATTGGAGATAATTTAAAAGTATGAGAAAGTAATTAATTTTCTTGCTATTTAAATAAAATTATATAAATATTGAGATTTATTCAGCTTTGTAAATGTTCTTTGTGTGCTATGTCGTTATTACGTAAAATTTGTAGAAGAATATAAGTAAGAGAGTGATACAAAATGATAAAACTAATTAAATATTAGGGAAGAATTTGTATGAGCTATCAAAAATAATAAAAATAAATAGAAACGTTGTTCTAAAAAAAAATTTTTTAATGTTGAGTTTAATGAGCCTAATGTTTGAAATGATAATACAGTGCCAGAAATAAATATTTTGCGAAATGGAAAGAGACATTTTGAATGTTAAATTCAAAGTTAAATAGAAGAATAAAACAAGTTTAAGTAATATTCGTACTCCCTTTCAAATTGATCAGCTATATTAGATTATAAACTTGGTTTTCGAATATAATTCAGACATTATTGCAAGAATCCTAAAGGTAACAGGTATATTAAAATTGGCAGTAAATGTGGGCAAAATTAATGAATAACCTTGAAGTTATTTTTATTTTATTACTAGCTGGTGTGACCCGGCATTGCAATACAACTCGCATGTTTGTCGTTAGCTGAAGTTTCTTCACATAACGCCACAATGTCGATGATTTGAGGCAAGCATTGATATCATCGGCTGCGGTCGATCGTGGTAATACTGGTAGTGTTTGCCGGAAATCACCTGAGAGTAAAATCAACGCACCGCCAAAATATCTTGCGTCATTACGCAGCTCTTGCATGGAGCGATTCAGAGCTTCTAACGCACGTTTATGCGACATTGTGCATTCGTTCCAGATAATTATTTTGCTTGCTATCAAAACTTTAGCCATTGCTGAATATTTCGCTATGTTACATGTTTCTGGTTCCTCAACCGCTTGAAGGTTTAATGGCAATTTCAATGCCGAATGAGCGGATCTACAACCTTCCAGCAGCGTAGCCGCTATTCCAGAAGAAACAGCTGCTATGGCAATTTCTGACCTTACACGAACTGTAGCCAGAATCAGTGATATGGGAATGTCTTGCCAGTGCCACCAGGCTCATCAAGGAAAAACATGCCAGCATTTCCACCATCAATTGTGTTCATCACCGTGTCGTACACTTCTTTTTGTTGGAGACTTAGTAAAAGTACATTAGTTCGAACCAAATCGCTTAATGCATTTGTATCATATTCATATTGAAGGCAAAATAACCATTTTTCCGAGGTCGTTTACATTACCATCGTTATAAATTGCATCACGCAAATGGATATTCACTTCTGAACGTAATTTCTTTTGATTAAAACATATGAAATTTAGTCGTTCAGTTTCAATGTTTGCGTACATATCAACAACGAACAGATGAAAAAGTCGACGAAAATACAAAATTTGGACACCAACTGAAAGCTCTATACATATCGTCATACTAAATACAAACGAACATAACTTCAGTTTTTTTTTACATGAGAAGCAAAAAACCTTAAAATCTAAAATTTTGTAAATCCTGAAAATCATAATTTTCAGTATAGTAATTAAGGATTAGCATCCCTATAATTCAAGCAAGCGTTAATTTGATCAACAGCATGGTGTGAAAAGTCATGACTCTAGTGAGACCACCATTCATATATATTGTGAACAGTCATCCAACTCTAGTGTGAACACAATTGTAATATAGTGTGAACAGTCATGCAACTCTAGTGTGAGCGTCATTGCGACATAGAAATTTTTTTTGCTATTATCGATGTGAACACCATGGCAACATAGTGTGAACAGTCAGGCATTGTATGAACCCCGGATTTTAAAAGTACACACTTACCTTATTTCATTTTTCTGGAATATTTAAACAATTTTTTTTGTTACTCTTCTTATTTGGCCAGAGACCATTCCGAATTGGTACGAAACATCAAAATCGGTTTTAGTGTAAACACCATTGAAACATAGAGTGAACAGTCATGCGACTCTAATGTGAACAGTCAGGAAAGGCATTTTGTAAACCCGGTATTTTAAAAGTACATGCGTAATTTTTTTTGCTATTCTTCTTCTTTGGCCAGAGACCATTCCGAATTGGTACGAATCATCAAAATCGGTCCAGGCGTTCTTGAGTTATAAGCGTAGTAACTAACGCCACTTTCTTTTATATATACATACTAGCTGAACCAGGTGTGCTTCGCTACCCCCTCGTTATATAATAAAATTAACGGCGGTGACGCGGTTCGTAGTTATATGGCGACGTTAACAGTATTAAGAACAATATACTACCAAATAAAAAAATCCGTTGGAAGGAACAATTTTATACAGAGAACAAAAAGTTTAAAACTTTCAAATACAGTTAAGCGTGAAAGGGGGCGTGGCGTAAGAAATGTTTATTTATACCTCGCCTGGAGTATAATGTGTATACAATTTTAAGTAAATCTGTTAAAAACTATATAGGAGCAATTACATAATTTTAAAAAAGTGGGCGTAAAAGTGGGCGTGGTCGAAAAAAAGTACCCTATTAATCATGCCGGAGCCCCAGTTAAATGCTGTGAAAATTTCAGGAAGATCGGTCTAGAGGTTTGGTCTCCTATAAGGTACAAACAAACAAACAAACAAACAAACAAACAAACAAACAAAAAAACAAACACACATTCAATTTTATATATTTAGATAGATAAAGGAATTGATATATAATAAAAGAGTTTTTATAGAACTTATTAAAAAATACGTAATCCTTTAATACTTTCATCATAATTTATAAATATTTTTTTGCGAATATAAAATTCAATAAAATTACGATATTAAGTAATTAAGAAATTATAAAAAAAATTGTTAACAGAATTGTATTTTTATGGCTTTTGGGAAACATAGTATCATAGTGTGAAAACTATAATAAAGCTGATTATCTACCAATTATGAAGATAAAATCAAAATAGCGATGAGACTCAATGAAAAGTTGTTGTGTTAGGTTTTGTAGTGTAAGAACCAATCCAGTCCAAAACTTGTTTTACACCCTCGATATGACATCATATTTCTTTACACAAATCCTTGACAAATTATTTGGTATTGACAGTTTTTTTTTTTCATAGTTCTTTTCAATATATCTTTTCTCTAGACAATAAATACTTATCACACAAACCACAATTAGTAGTAATTTGGTACTCAAGCCTCTGACACTACAAAGAAAATACCTCTATATATTACTTTGTCCTTTCGAGAAGCAAATAAATAAACAAATAAACAAAACATAACATTTTACGATATCAGTTTTACAAATTAAACTGTTGTTATTGTTGTCCTTCAACATTCAATAAAATCTTACCCCCATTTTACTTATTCATTTTCTAATAACGGTCATTGATTATTCATAAAAATATATATACAATATTTTATATGGTATATAAAATAAATAGAAACGAAAGCCCCGCAGCATTCCTTAAACTACTTACTCATAAAACTGAATGAGTAAACGAGTGTTTATAAATTATTAAACGTAAACGTACTCGTAAATATTTTTTTTTGTTTAAAAATGATTTTATCCTTCGACCGATGGCAATGTTAACTTGACCTACATTAGACGTACATAAAGTACACCCTCTTACAAACGAAAAAAATAAAAAAAATAAGTTGCATGAAAAAGTACAAATAAAACCAGTAGTAAAGAAAATACAAAAATTCAAAATAAACGAAAAATAAATCCCATATTCGTAAAATAAAACTACGCTCTATTAAAAAAAAAAAACGAAAAACTTTGGTTAAAAACTACAACAAAAACAAGACATGACTTTGGTTAGCATTTGTTAGCATGAATAGGTGACTGCTTGTTTGGTCGGTATGGGAAAGTCCGAACTATGAAGGTTATGCAAGAGTATTAAAATCTTTAAAACAATAGTCGTTTAAAAATTTTTTTATAAATATTCCTGATATCAAACATAGAATTTGTAAATTTTTCCACATTATTGACTACTGAGTTTAGCTGAAATAATAATGCATATGAATCAACACTAGTCCCCATATATAAAATTGACTCTTATAATGCTTATAAGGGGTATTGTTTGAGCTGTATGGAAACTAACGATAACGATAACTATGATTTGATAGCTGAGAAGTCAAATTTTGTTGGCATTTCAGTAAAACTCAGTAAGGTTTCAATTAAAGTCATAATAACGCTTCCAAATTAGTGTATTTTACTTATTTAAAAAAAAAATCAGTTCGCTAAATTTTTTCACTTTTATTCCATGTTCACACGAACAGAGTTGTGCGTAATCAATTATTTTGTGTAATTAATTACATGTAAATTACACAATTACATGTAATTGTAATTCTTTTTTTTTTCAATTACATTTACTTTTCAAGTAATTGTAATTGTAAATACGCAAGTCAGTTACATTTGTAAGTAATTGTAATTCAAAAAACTCAATTACAAATTACAAGTAATGGTAATTGAAAAAACTCAATTAACAATTACATGTAATTGTAATTGGAAAAATTCCAATTATAATTACAAGTAATTGAAAAAATTTAATTGGCTTCATGAAGTAATGGTGGAAAATAAAGTAATCATTAGTTTTTGAAGTAATCATTAGAAAAAATTTATTTAATTACAATTACTTTTAATTATATTTACATTTTTATAACAATAAGTCAATATACATTTTAGTTACATAATTTGTTTTACTTATATTTGAATTGCTCATTCACCTCAATAACATCAGTCTTATTTATGATAATAAATATAATGCGTAATATGAGTTTTTTATAAATGGCAAAACAATTCAAACAATCTCTTTAATACCATTTTCTAAAATTTATCATTCATTTGAGATACAAAATTACATTGATCTTATTTTTTAAAGTAAAATGAGGCGTAATATGTTGAAAAATTTCATTAAAAAAATAATATTTATAAAAAGAATCACAAACATTTACATTTTTCATTCAGTATTTTTATCAAAAAAAATATTTTTTTTCCCATTACAAGTAATTATTTTGTGCAAATTACAATTATAATTACTTTGTAATTGAATTTTTTCAATTACAATTACTTGTAATTTGTAATTGAAAATTTTCAATTATAATTACATATAATTGTAATTCAAAAAATGTAATTGCATCAATTACAATCAATTGTAATTGTAATTGTAATTGTAATTGTAATTGTAATTGTAATTGTAATTGTAATTGTAATTGTAATTGTAATTGTAATTGTAATTGTAATTGTAATTGTAATTGTAATTGTAATTGTAATTGTAATTGTAATTGTAATTGTAATTGTAATTGTAATTGTAATTGTAATTGTAATTGTAATTGTAATTGTAATTGTAATTGTAATTGTAATTGTAATTGTAATTGTAATTGTAATTGTAATTGTAATTGTAATTGTAATTGTAATTGTAATTGTAATTGTAATTGTAATTGTAATTGTAATTGTAATTGTAATTGTAATTGTAATTGTAATTGTAATTGTAATTGTAATTGTAATTGTAATTGTAATTGTAATTGTAATTGTAATTGTAATTGTAATTGTAATTGTAATTGTAATTGTAATTGGCCGGAACAACTCTGCACACGAATAGCAATTATCGATGTTCGCGGCCCAATCCTGCTTGAAACAAATAGATTCGCCATACAAAATTTTAAGAGCGAACCAACGTGTTTAGTTTTAAAATCTTGATGCGAACTTCAGAGAATTTGCTATCATCTCTAATTTTGATGACAATTTATTGCTACTTTATCTGAACTAGTTAACAAACAGAGTAACTAATTGCCATGAAAGAGCTTCTCAAGTCTGTCGTTCGGAGTCGACATTAAACTGTAGGTCCCGGTACTCATGGAAAGAAATTTACACACACAACATGAGTGCTGCGAGAAGCTAGTCCATAATCCTGACACAGGGTTGTAAAGGCCAGTTATGTATGTATGTTAACAAAACAAAAATATAAATTTATTAAACATTAAACATGAGTGCTGCGAGAAGCTAGGCCATAATCCTGACACAGGGTTGTAAAGGCCAGTTATGTATGTATGTTAACAAAACAAAAATATAAATTTATTAAAGATTTTGTTTTACGAAATAACAGAAAGAAATAAGAAATATACTTACGTAAATATATAAATACAAACATACATACATAACTGGCCTTTACAACCCTGTGTCAGGATTACGGCCTAGCTTCTCGCAGCACTCATGTTGTGTGTGTCAATTGTTTTCCATGCGTACCGGGACCTACAGTTTCGATTCCGAACGACAGACTTGAGTAGCTTCTTCATGGAAATTAGTTACTCTCAGAGCTTTTGCCAGAAGACTGCTGAGAGGTAGTCGCCGATTTTCATATTTCTTTTTTTTTTTTTAAGATGTCAGAGTGTCGAACCCAGGGCTCATGTCTTAGTAAGCCAACAAACTTACTACTAGACCACGGCGACTACAAATATATAAATATTATAAAAAATTCAAAAAAGCAATAAAATCAGACACAAAACCCAAAATACCGTGCTATGTATACCTATACCTATACGTACACATTATATGTATATGTGGTGTTCATGTGTATGCACATAAAGAAGAAATGCCAAAATAAAACACCAAACCGTAGTGTGAATGCTGCAGTTCACATTTGTGGTTAAGACAGCGAACAAAGTGGTTCATATTGTCGTGTAAACTTAGCATTAATATTAAAAAGAAAAAGTCACTGTAGATTCGAAATCAGATTTTCATATCATTTAGCAATAAGAATCATAATTATATCCATTGCAATTGGCTGTTTAATTCAGTTTAAACGCTAACGTTATCAGTGGTCCTTTTTTACTTCCTATAACGTTTATAATCTATAACCATCTATTGTGATTTGGTAAAAAAAAAGACTAATGCCCGTATTCATAAAAACTATTTTAGGTTTATTGAGGACTTATTTGACAAATTTCTATGCAATACTTGTCAAATAAACCCTCAATAAACCTAAAATAGTTTTTATGAATACGGGCATAAATAATTACTAACAGATGTGAGTTCAACAATATGACTGTTATTGACTCCAAAAGTTTCGACGTCCGTATTGATATAACCTCTATAGGCAATATAGTAACATATTAGTTACACAATAAAACCATCGAGTTATACAATAAAATACATACTGTGATTTCTGTGCAAACTATTTGTTCATGATATTTTTATTTTACGAGTATTTACTGAAAAACAAACTGGCCTTTTGGTAAATAAACAAAGTTTATAATGCCTACGTACATAAAGCCACAAAAAGAGGCAAAAATTTTAAAAAAGTTTAAAGTAAATGGCTTTAAAATATCTTCAATACTCTCCACTACATACATACTTATGTATATATAACATATTGTAATAAACAAACAGCTACACAATTTTTTCAAAAATAAAGGAAAACTACAGAAATTTTTTTCATATCAAATTTAAAAACACTATATATGTTCGCGCACTTAGCTACAATACTAAATTAAAAAAAATCCCTTACTAACCCTCGTATAACATACTTAATATACATATGTAGTTTAATAATACAATAATACATTCTATTGTTCAATCTTTTAACTTATTTTTCTATATTGTTGGCATGAAAGTAGATGTTTAACGGTCCCTCTATTTTTGGCTTTGTATTTTCTTTATATTTTACCTGATATCACACTTAGTAACATTAAATCTACTCTTTGAATTTTTCAATAAACAGTCCTTAAATTGAATTGAAACGGATCACACGTCTTTTAATTAATTTATTATATTGAAGAGAATTTCTGGATTGGACAGATAATTCTCGTCGCGCCTGTAAATACACAGCGTTAACATTTTGGTGACCCCGACGTGATCGGAATGCGTTTCAATTCGATGCAATAGTCATGGTGAATAAGGGCATTATAAGGCATTAAAGGGTAGCAGTGACACGTGCTGTACAACAAAATTAGTCATATAAAAGTTAATAAGAAATTAAATTAACTTTGAAAAGGTACATAATATATTATGTATGTACATTGGTAAGCCTGTTAGAGAGTGGTGATCATCTTTCATATTTATATAAAGAGAGTTCAGTAAGAAAAGACTTAAAATACATATTTTTTTTGGAAAGTACAAAGGAATTTCTTGTTAATTAATTAAAAGCAACATACGAAAGAGATTAAATGTCACAATATATGTATGTATGAACCTGCATATTTAAATTGGAATCATAATCACGATAATTACTTAAAAGCTTTGCTGCAATTTGTACATTCAAATTTAGAGCATATTTGTAAAAAGAACAAAAACAACAAATCAGCATATCAGAAAAAAGTTTAATATCATTTAAATAGATAATCAGCTAATTATCATTAATAGACAGGCCTTTTTTATTATTTCTCATTTGAGACCGTTATAATAATAATAAAAAATAAAACCAAGAATATTGATAAAAGAAATTCTACTAAGAGATTACTGGCATATTACGTACAAACAACTGCTACATACTTATATATTTCTTTTAATTCATTGCCTTTGCTCGCATCAACTGCTTTTACATTTTAATATCTAACAACGCGTTGCTTGAGTACATGCTGAATTTACTGAGCTGTCTTTTAGTTTGAAAAGTTATAAAAATTACAGCACGTGAATAACTTCGAGGTAAGCATATATTAATTAAACCATGCCAAACTCCAACGAGGAACTTCTTGGTGCACCAGGTGCTAGCGTAAACGCAACCGTTCAAAGTTTAAATGAACTAAAAGCAGTCAGGAAAAATTCGAAGTCATCAATGTCACGTATTTTAACATTTATTGACTCAACCGCAAATCCATCACTGGCTGAAGTAGAATGCAGACTTGGTGTCTTAGAGTCATATTATAAATTATGTCTGGATGTACAATTGAAAATTGAGCGTTTGGACTGTGACAATGCAGGTCGGGCAGAACTTGACGAGATTTATATATCGGCCAAATCTAAACTAATGGCAGAGCTGCAACGGCAGCGCAACGATTTAAGTAATGACTCAATGCATCAAACAATTACATCAGAAAACCATGTATCGAACTCTAGATTGTTACCAAGCATTCAACTACCAAAATTTAGTGGCAAGTATGTAGACTACAAATCTTTTATAGGAAGCTTCAGAAACCTTGTTGACAAGCATGCTGGTCTTTGCAAAACAGAAAAATTTAGTTTGCTAATTCAATGTCTGTCCGGCCAGGCTCGTGAATCGATTTCAATGTTTCCAATTAATGACAATAACTACAAAAAGGCTCTCGATAGACTCAACGACCTATACGATAATGATTGCTTAATATTTTTAGACCATGTAACGTCATTATTTGAGATTCCAAAAATTAATAAGGCATCCCAGTCATCATTACGGTATTTAGTCGACTCAATAACTGCAATATATAGTGCCATGAAGATAATTAGTACACACGAAGCTATTTGCGATGCTCTTATCATTAATCTAGTCATGTCAAAGGTAGACTCTGATACGAAGGCAAAATGGGAGGAATCTCTTGATTATAAGAATTTGCCCAAATGGTCAGATTGTAGCGGTTTTTTAGATCGACGATGTCAACGTTTAGAAGCGTCTAAAGGCAGCGTTCAACGGCAAGATCTTAATCAAAGAGTCACTCAGTCAAAGGGCATTAATCATAATTTGAATACACACACTCAAACGAACACACCAAACAAGATTCAGTGTTATTGCTGCCATGAAGTTGGGCACGCGATTTTTCAATGCTCGCAATTTCTTGGTTTTACTCCAAAGCAACGCTATGATAAAATTCGGCAACTAAATCTATGCAGTAATTGTTTTGCTAAAGGCCATTTTCGAAATAAATGTTCATCAATACATTCGTGTTAAACCTGTGGTAAACGACATAATACCATGCTTCATGATTCAGAGGTTCAGTATGTAGATAATCCTGAGCCGTCAACGTCAAATTGGTCTAATACTCATCAAACTCATTCAAATGAATCGCATGTCATTCTAGCGACAGCAGTAATTTTTGTAAAGGATCATTTCGGAAATTACATCAAAGTCAGAGCATTATTAGACAGTTACTCACAAGTAAATTTTATGAAGGAGTCACTAGCAAGAGTTTTGTTTTTGAAAGTATACAAAACGAATATACAAATAAGCGGCATTAATGGCACTCATACAAACGTCAATTCATGTGTTCAAACAACAATAAAATCAAGGTTAAATAACTATGAAGCAACCTTAGAATTCTTACTAACTTCAAAGGTCACAAACTATCAGCAATTTTATATTAATGAAGCTAAATTAAAAATTCCAACTAATTTGGAATTAGCAGATACATCATTTAATAAACCTGAGAATATCGACATATTGATCGGTGGTGAATTGTTTTTCGAACTATTATCAATTGGGCAAATAAAACTAGGAAAAGGGTTGCCAATACTTCAAAAATCCATTTTTGGCTGGCTAGTTGTGGGAAAGTGTCATGAAAGGTTACAGCAAAGCAATTATTCAACTCATTGTACGACAGCTGAACTATCGATTAATGAAGTAGTACAACGATTTTGGCAAATAGAAGATGTCAGCGCGTCAACTGAGAGACGGACTCCTGAACAATGTGCAGCTGAAGAAGCCTATAATAGGACCGTCACAGTTCAATCGGATGGAAGATTGATTGTCAAACTGCCATTTAAAAGTAGCCCTCTACAATTAGGACAATCCTATAACAATGCAGTACGCCGTTTGAAATTTCTGGAACACAAATTATCAAAGTTACCTGAGGTCAATGATCAATATCGCCTTTTTATGCAGGAATATCAATCCTTAGGCCACATGCAGAAAGTACCTGCACCAGATATTTCGAAACCACATTATTTTATGCCCCACCACTGTGTAATTAAGCCTGAGAGCACATCGACAAAATTAAGAGTTGTTTTTGATGCGTCATCTAAGACCACCTCAGGCGTTTCCTTAAATGACCTACTTATGGTGGGTCCAACAATTCAAAATGAGCTGATAATCACACTACTTCGTTTTCGAACTCATCGGTTCGCATTGACAGCCGATATCACAAAAATGTATCGGCAAGTGCTCGTACATGACGATGATCAATTGTTTCAACTTATACTTTGGCGAGAACATCCAGGTAAGCCAATCGACATATATGCATTAAAAACTGTTACTTATGGTACGGCTGCAGCTCCTTATTTAGCGATAAGAAGTTTACAGCATGCAGCTGAATTGCACAATACATTATACCCAAAAGGAGCATCAGTAGTGTTAAATGATTTTTATGTAGACGATATGCTCTCAGGAGCTAGCACAGTAGAAGAGCTGTACAATATCAAATCAGAAGTGTCGTCATTATTATCTTTGTCAGGATTTTCATTAACAAAATGGCATTCCAATGGCGTTATATTCAATGATTCTTACAGCGATACACTGCTAAACTTTTTAGACAATCATACAATAAGTACCCTTGGGTTACATTGGAACTCATGCCAAGATGATTTTTATTTTTTGTACAAACCAAAGAAACGATTCGACAAATACTGCAAACGAGCCATTTTGTCACAATCATCAACCTTATTTGATCCAAGGCATACGACCTGTGAGTCCAACTCAATAATTAACAGAATCAATTAAATGTAATTACTAAGCATATTTGGCGCCATAAACTAGTTGGATGAGTAATGCAGCGCAAGCAGTTGCAAGCCGTGGAGTGATTTGTACGATTTCGAAATGGGTTCAAGCTTTGTGTTAACAGTATCTATCTGAAATTCGACATATACAATCACGGGTTTTGCTGTTCACAGCGAACGTACAGTACACCACCAAAGTGTACTGTACGTTCGCTGTGAAAGCAAAACCGGAGTAATTACGACAAATTTGTTGATATCAAAATCAAAAGTTGCCCCTTTGAAAGTACAAACACTCCCACGGCTTGAACTGTGCGCTGCATTACTAATAACTAGATTATGGGCCAAAATTGCTAGTCAATTACCATTTCAAATTGATTCTGTTTATTTTTGGTCGGACTCACAGGTCGTATTGCATTGGATATCATCACATTCGTCATCCTATGGAACCTTTATAGCAAACAGAATCTCAGAAATACAGACGTTGGCACCAACCGTTATTTGGAGGTACATCCCGACAAGTGACAACCCTGCTGATATGATTTCAAGAGGTTCAACGCTTCAAAATTTGAAAGAATCCAAGTGGATATTTGGACCTGAATTTCTACATCAGTCTGAAGAGTTATGGCCAATTCACAACAACCCTTATCTTCACTTAGACGAAAAAATAACTGAACGACGCAAACACGCTCTACTTTGTGACACAGAACAAAATCCATTAATACAGATAATTTATAAACATAGCAATTACGTCAAATTAATCAGAATATTTGCATATGTCAACCGATTCATTTCAATTAAATGTAAACATAAAGTTTTTTCAAAGTTTATCAGCGCAAAGGAATTTAGTACTGCCACAAAGATTATTACGTCAATTATTCAAGGTAAATATTTCACTAATGAGATACTAATTCTCAAAAAAGGTTACTTTATAAAGGGTAGATTGGCATCATTAACACCATTTCTCTGCATCGAAGATGGTATAGAACTCATTCGAATTGGTGGACGAATAAGTAACTGCGATCTGTCATACGAAGCCAAACACCCCCTTTTACTTCCAAAAATTGATCCATTTGTGACGTGCTTGGTAACATATTTACACCGCAATAACTATCATGCTGGGCCAAGCGCATTAATTGGTTTAATTCGTCAACAATTTTGGGTGTTAAATGCGAGGCATATCGCAAGAAAAATCGTCAATAACTGTGTTCATTGCATTCGATACAAACCGAAATTATTACACCAAGTAATGGGAAACTTACCAAAACATCGCGTTATACCATCTCGTCCATTTCAATATTGCGGTGTCGATTTCTGCGGACCAATCATGACATACCTAAATCTTCGTGGAAAGACCCCATATAAAACGTACATTGCAGTCTTTGTGTGCTTCACCACAAAAGCAGTTCACATCGAAGCCGTATCTGATTTATCCTGCCACAAATTTATTCAGGCATTGAAACGTTTGATTGGTCGCCGTGGATATCCCTTTAAAATATATTGCGACAACGCCACTAATTTTGTTGGTGCAAAGAAAATCTTAAAAGAATTTCATGATCAATTTTTCAGTCAGCAGCACCTATCTACGGTTACCGCATTTTGCACTCAGCATTGCATTGATTTCGAGTTTATTCCCCCACGAGCACCTCATTTTGGAGGTATTTGGGAGTCTGCAGTGAAAGTGGCAAAGACTCATTTGCATAAATCTTTATCATCTGTACGTCTAACTTATGAGGAACTGTCTACGGCATTGGTTGAAATCGAAGCAATCATGAATTCTCGTCCATTATCACCATCATCACATGACCCAGACGACCTTTCGGCATTAACACCCGGTCATTTTTTAATTGGTTGCTCAATTAAGGCCATTCCTGAACCTCAATCATCAGTTTCAGACATGAATCATTTGCAAAGATGGCAACGAATTAACGCAATAAAACATAATTTTTGGCAGCGTTGGCAACGTGAGTATCTACAAGATCTGCAAAGTCGTACAAAATGGAAAGCACCACAAGCAAATGTTGAAGTAGGCAGTTTAGTACTAATTCATGAAGACAATACCCCATCGTTGTACTGGCCACTGGGTCGCATAACTAAAGTTTTCAAGGGTGCTGATGGGTTTGTACGAGTAGCCGAAATCAAAACACTTAACGGAATCAAGACTCGTCCAATTGCTAAGCTTGCTCTGTTGCCGATTGTTGAAGGGGTTCCTTCAAAGGGGCCGGGATGTTCGCGCACTTAGCTACAATACTAAATTAAAAAAAATCCCTTACTAACCCTCGTATAACACACTTAATATACATATGTAGTTTAATAATACAATAATACATTCTATTGTTCAATCTTTTAACTTATTTTTCTATATTGTTGGCATGAAAGTAGATGTTTAACGGTCCCTCTATTTTTGGCTTTGTATTTTCTTTATATTTTACCTGATATCACACTTAGTAACATTAAATCTACTCTTTGAATTTTTCAATAAACAGTCCTTAAATTGAATTGAAACGGATCACACGTCTTTTAATTAATTTATTATATTGAAGAGAATTTCTGGATTGGACAGATAATTCTCGTCGCGCCTGTAAATACACAGCGTTAACAATATACAATACCAAATTTTAAATTTAAACCAAAATAATAAAAATAAAGTTTATTTATTTTTTTATGTATATTCAATAAACACATTTTAGTAAATAAAACATTAAATAAAAATTCATATTTTTAAATTTTATTTAACTAATAAATCCGTCAATATAATGAAAATATTTCAATATTATACAACTAAAGTTTATAGAACTATAAAGGTTTTTTTCTATCACTTCGGAGGTCGCTGTTATTTTTTGTTTTGCTACACTTTGGTTTATGGAAAACCATTAATTGCTTTTGAAAAATAAATTCAAATATTAAGTATTTTCTTTACTTAAAAAAGGACTCAAGTTGAAAAGTACAATAAAAATTATTATACACTGCAATAAGTTTTAAAGAGCACTTGTTTAAATATAGTGAGATATGGAAAAGCAACTTGTTTTACTATAAACAAAAAATCTGAAGAGCCCTTTTTCACTACAATGATTCGCCCTTTCATTTGCATACAGCAAAACACTGATTCTAAAAATAATTTCGTATTTTATTGTTATTTCATATTTTATTTGTCCACAAACAACTAAAACTTGTTGGTTTAAATTTTATGGGAAATATGTGATTGTTTAATTTGTTAAAAAAAAGACAATAACAACTCAAATATTAATAATAATTTTTTATTAAAATATATTTTATTTATCGAAAACAAAAAAAAAAAAAAACCATTTTAGAATTAGCAACTAAGAGGGGACTTAGACGGTAATACAAGTCGTACATAAAAGCAAAAATAAAGTCATATGAAATTAACTTCGTATTTTAAACATGAGAGTAAAAATCTTACGACAGATATTTTTATGTTTAGATAATAGGTAAAAGACCAAAACAAGGTAAAGCTAAAATATAAAATGCACATACACGTAGACAAATAATTTACATACATGGTGATTACATTTACCATAAATAAAAAATGAAATAAAAATATATCCCTGTGCCATGGAATTCGGAAAAATTATAAAAAAAAGAATGGGAGCCGTATGACTGTCAAATTTTCATGGCTTCGTTACATATTAAGTTTTGACAATACCATCCGTCTTTTTCTGCATAAAAATTTGACATATAGTACGACTTGTATTACAGTCTAAGTCCCTTGACTTTTTTTCCATACAAATTGATATTTAAAAACCCCACAGAATGCACTCATGAAATATAACCTATTTTAGTCTGTGTTCACACGTAGAGATTCTTATTTGTAAGATTGCATGTTTATAGGCGAAGGCGGTGAGGGGCAAAGATACAAGTATACTCTATCTTGTACTAGCAATACGCTTTACTCTCTCACTCGTAATTGCACACATGCATACACACAATTGTAAACAATATATATGAGCTCAAAAATCAGATTTGTATTGTCTGAACGCCAAAGATAGTTTAAAGAAGAACAAACCAAAATCTTAAAAACATGAATCTAAAGGTGTGAACACAGACAGACTCTTTTTGATACAGATTTTTCATATGCTCTCATTTTTAGACACAAATCCTCTTAACAATGTTACCACACTTTTATTAAATTTCATACACTTTGTAAACAAACTCATTAGTTTTTTGTTGTTGGCGAAATTAAAAATAAGGACAAAAGAAAATCGAAAAAACATTTCAAAGTTTCAATAAATTAATAAATTTTGGGATTTGTTAAAAAAATGAGTGATATTATGAAAAAATAATTAAGAAAGGAGTAAAAATAATTAAATTATAAAGTATAAATGCAGTTTTTAGCAAAAACTCTCATAAATTTAATTTTGAAAAGTTTACATACAAAAATTTTAAGAATATTAAATGACAGTTCGTGAAGTCGAAGACGTCATTTAAATTATGGACATGTTTCCTTTGGGAGCCGTTTTTGCTTGAATTTGCTGTCGTCTTTTGTTTGATAATTTTCTCTTCTGATTGTCAAATGAATGCAACACTGTGTTTAACTGTTGTAAAGAAATAAATATATCAAACAAATAAATACATATATCACAGAGCTCTTATTATACGATGCTTTTGAGATTACAACAAGTAAAAGAGTAACAAAACAACATGGCTCTTTAATGTTGGTTTGGATAAAGAAATATCAAAAAACCACAGTAAAAAGTATGAAAATAAAAATAATTTATATAAAAAAGAAGAAATTGACAACTCTCTTTGCAAATTGTCAAAAAAAAGGATCAGCTGAAATGTCAAATGCACCTTATAATCAATACACCATGAAATATATTATTGGGGTAATTCACACCAGATTAATATTTCAACAAACTAATTTTCTGCATTAAATATGTATATGTATTTTTGTTTGTTATTTCACGCATAAAATGTAAAAATACATGTTAGTCCACGATGTTAACGCTACGATGATCGATGAACGACTGAAAAAATTCATATGAAATGATTTTGAGCTCTGTATGTATGGATTAATATAATCCCTTGATACGATTAAATAAAAATAACTGCTTGGCACAAATTTACCACACTTATCACCCGTTTCTTATAAAGCTTTTTAGATTAAAAAATAATTGGATTTTATTTTTGATGTATAGTTTTCGCAATATCTTTATATGGGCAATTTCAAAAATTTTCAACATTTGTTGAAACTGAGTTCAGATGCTTATTATTTCTCCAGTTTTTCGAATTGACCAAAACGGGCAAAAGGGAATGGCAGGCCACACTAGAAAACTGTGAAATTCAAAATTTCAGACCATCAGTTCTTTATTTTTAAAAGTTATGGGCACTCAAATATCGAAAAACTCAAAAAAGGCTTGAAATTTACAAGAGTTTTTTCATATTTCATCACTTTTCTACTTTTAGTTTCAAATTTCCGATGCCCACTGATATAAAATAAAGTCACTAGACTTAGTAGATATTTACACTATACAAGCTATGCCAATACTACTATTTGGGAAAAAGTTGTATAGCGGTTCATTTTTGAAACCAAAATTTTCCGATTTTTTAATTTTCGCGGTTTTTTCTATAGCGTTTTTGCGCCGTTCAAGAAAATTGCATTTCGTCAACAGTATTTATTAGATGGTGTAATTTGCTAAAATTTGCGCCATATCACGTCGATGTCAGGCTGGTAGTTGCTGAGAACGATGACCTCAAACTTTTATAGAATTGGCGTAAATTTGTCAAAAATAACAGTTTTTCGCGCCTGACATTTGCAATCTTATTTAAAACTGGTTTATTTATTGCGTGATCTAAACTTCTTAATAAATGGCACCTCAACGTCAAGAAGGCGTTAAAATATTTTGAAACGCAAAAATTTTATAAAGAAAATAAAACTTTTGCGAAATTTCATGATATTGTTTCGCGTTTTTTTTTAATTAATCAGTGGTTTAAAATCAATGTAAAGTATTGGAAATGAAGTGCGGCGGTGAACTAAAGATCATATATAAATACGGTTGAATTCGGTCCATATTTAGCGGGCACAGCGGCATTTTTCTGCAAACACATTTTGCTTTGTGACATCTGCAGTTATGTATAGATTCCGCCGCGATTGACGCCAAATGAAAGGTTTTTTTTAAGCTTGATAATAAAACCGAATAGGCATTAAAAAATTTTCATGATTTTAAATTTTACAGATAAAAAAAAATTCTAACCTCAAGGATAATTCTTATATAATTTTTTTTATTTTTTAAATTTGCAAGTTAAAACAGTGTTTTTCTGTAAATTAGTTATGCGTTATATAAACACATATTATAACAATCGGTGAAACATTCATATTTTTGCAAAAATTCGCGTTTTTTAATGTTAAGGAATTTTAATTATAATTGATATTTTTATGTATTTTATCAGTGCATTGATGAATTTAGAATGCACTGATGAATTGGAAATGCATGCATCATGCATCCATACAACATTTATTAAAATAAACCAATAAATTTAACTTTAAATTTTTTTAAAGGTATTTAAAACTTGAAACCTCCATAACTTTCGCGCTGTTTGCAATAAATGATTAACGCGAACTGTTTTGGTATGCTAAAATATCACCCTTCACGTGACCAAAGCGTCATTCGTGTCATCCAAAAAAAAAAAAAAAATTGGAAAAAAAAATATCGAAATGTCGAAAATTTTTGAAATTGCTCATATATGTATGTATGTATATATACTTACATATTAGAGCGTCCCAGTGACAAGGAAAATCGCATTCTAGGGATCAAAATAAGAAACTTTGCTTAAAGAACCATACCTCTAAAATTACTTCTGATGTTCCTTATTTTGGCCCAAAAGGCAAATTTTGAAAAATCACACTTTAAGCCAATGGAGGTGATTTCTGGCTTATATATGTCGCCAAACTTACAAAGAGAACAGGTACTGTAACCTATACGGTTTTTACTAAAGTTTATTTTGTTTACGTTATGCTTGTTTTTGTATATCTTGAGAACGGTATAAAGGTAAAGTTTCTGAATTTAGTCCAAATGATTTCATTACCAATGCAAATTATCGCTTAAAATTTTGGCAAAATTGTACAAGGGGTGTGGTACTTCCCATACAAATTAAATATTAATACCCGTATTCATAAAAAATATTTTAGGTTTATTAGGTTTATTGAGGGTTTATTTGACAAGTATTGCATAGAAATATGTCAAATAAGCCCTCAATAAACCAAAAATTATTTTTATGAATACGGGCATTATATTCTGATTCCCATTTGTTTAATAACAAGTGTTTTAAAGTCTTGATTCTATTCCACTTCAAATGTTACTTTAGAAGTCAAATACTAAACTTTGTTTACGAGTCCGTTTAAGTATATTATTTGAGCATCCAATATAATCCAGTGTAGAGAAAAAATTAATTATGGTAGACCTTGTCAAAAGCCTTGCTAAGCCCTATACGAATAATATGTGTTTGAAAATCATGACAACAAACTAAGTTTATATAAGATGGTAACTTTTAAAAAAAAGTTGTGGATCTTCTATCAGCAGTAACCATGCTGAGTTACCATTTTTTCAAAGCACTTTGGGATATCAATTAATTAAACAATAACATTATTACGGATTCCAGACCTATAAAAAGTTCTTATGAATATAATCTTTCCGGAGAACAGGAAAAATTTCAAGCCCTATAAATTAGATAATGGAATAGCAAAAAAACATTATTCATTTTTGAAAATTTTTTGCAACCCCTCTAAAATTATATTTTTATTAGATACCCCTTTTGAATTTTAACTAATGATATATTTTCTTATTTCAATTAAAATAATAATTTTTTTATGTCTTTTTTTCTTGTTATATTTGCAGAGTTAATGACAGCTTCATTGGATTGTGAGAAGCCCAATAATGCTGAAAAATTATTTTATTGCTTACTAATTAATTTATACATAATATTGTTAATTTTTTAATAAAATAAAATGTTTCTTTTTACTTAAACCAAAAAAATTGAAATAATCCTTGTAAATAAAAAATTTTTATAAATAAAAATAATAATTAGAAAAAAGTGAAATAATTCAAACTGATCATACATATTGTTACGAATTGTCCTTAATAATTCGTTTTTTATTCAAGTGTTCGATATTAGTAAAATAAAACACCGTTACTTTTCGATTTAAAGCTTTATTTACACACTATAACAGTTTAAATACAACTAACTGAAAACTATAATGTGTAGCTCTATATATAATTTCAATGTTAAATTCTGGTAATTTTTATTGTTTCTATGTATTAGTTTTTACATAATTCTACAACAATAATTTCATTTACAATTTTTAATTTGATATAATTTTAATCATACTTGATTTTCCTACAGGTATTATTGTTTTTGTAGTTTTTATATAATTTTTATATAAATTGTAAACGCACATGTAAGTAGTTTGTTTTTTTTAATAATTTTTGTATATAATAATTGTTGTATATAACTAAAATAGTACAAATAGAAACAAAACCTACTTTAAAGGAATGTATTGATGAGATTATGTACATATATGTGGACATAGATATTAATTTAGTTCCCACTTCAAAATAAATAATATATAGGTATATATAAATAAATCTGAAATATTAATATTTCAATTTACATGATAAAACTTTTTTTTTTGTTCTCTATTCGAGATTAAAATTTATTTTTGTATTTTTATAAAACTTTATTCATTAAATAAAATTATTGGTATAGTAAAAAAAAATGTGTAAACAATTTATTAAAAAACACTATTACTTTTATACAAAAGTCACAACAAAGATAGGAACTGGTATAATTAGACAAATTTCTATTAGGCATTATGATTACAATTAATAAAAAAATAATCAGAATTACTGCCAGCACTTTAGCCAGCAGTGGTTTCCATAGGGACCGATATGTCAGTTATTTTTCATGTTCTTACACGTAAAATATCTGTTAAGTAATGATTAATAATCGTAATGATAAATAATTAGATTACTTTTTTATTAAAGGTTTTGCATGACTACTAATTGATTATGACTTGATTTGATCCTTTTTGATTATTTTGTAGTAATTGGCAGTGCTCGTGGCGGCCGTGGTCTAGTGGTTAATATGTTGGCTTATTAGAACGATAGGGCTCTGAGAGTAATTAATTGCCATGAAAAGCTTCTCATGTTTGTCGTTCGGAGTCGACATTAAACTGTAGGTCCCGGTACTCACAACATGAGTTCTGCGAGAAGCTAGGCTGTAACCCTGACACAGGGTTGTAAAGGCCAGTTATGTATGTATGTATGTAAAAGTGTCCGTGAGCTATATAAAAACAATCCAAGTTAGTTACCAAATTTGTTTAAAACAATAAATAAGTGTAAAAAGATAGCAGATGTAAATAAATTTTAAAAGTATATATACATCGCGAACACATTTTTTATTAAGTAGAAAACAAAACACGAAAATAAATAGTAAATCTTTAAATTAATATAAAAATCTTATCTTAAGTTTATCCAAAAGTCATCGTATAAAAACAATAAATTCAAAATAGTTTGCATATTACATTTTATATATAATTAAAAATCAGATTGTCACAGAAAAGTTTCATTTTAGTTCTTCTTGTGTTCTACACGTTCTATTTAACCCATTTAATTACATTTTTATTTCTTTTTATTTTTATATATAATTTTTTTCCCAAGCACAAGAAATTGGGTACAAAATGAATAAAATACCCTGTAGATAATTAAAAATTTTAAAAAGAATGAAAGGAAAATTAGAGCATATAATATTTTATTTCTTTATTCTACTTTTTTAATTAAATTTTAATTTATGCCTCCAATGGGCACTTTTTTGGCATGCCTAATTGTTTAATTCATTAATTGTAATCGAAAAATCTGTTAAAAACAAAAATTGAAATCAGATTAACAATTGAAAATAAACATTTCCCAAGATTTTAATAGAGCAACCACTTCATTTAAATATATATAAATCCTAACTAATAAAGTAAGCGCTAAAGAACATGCTGCCTATTGTATCAATATCGATAAAAGAAAGTTTGTTTTTAAAAAAAAATCTAAAATAAATTTAATTATGTATTTTGTTTTAAATTTTTTAAGTATTGCAAAAAATATTCATTTTAAAAAGTTTTCTTTACAAAAGGCCCTTTTTTGTTATAAACTTTTCTTATGTATTTGTTCCTCAAAACATATGTAATTACAAACTTCTCCTTTACAAGAGTGAATTTTAATCTCTACTGCCTATTAACCAACTCTTGTAAAGAAGGTTTGTTTAAAATAGGTTATCAAGTTATTCACAAGTTATTATAAATAAGATGAAGATTGTTTCCAAAATAGTAATTCGTTTTTCCTTTTTGCTGGCAAACTTATATGTATTCATGTTGGAGTCTGGCTGTAATTAATAAAATTTTTCTCCCATGCTCACTTATATTTCCCACTGTTTCAAAAAAAATAAAAATAAAATAATAAATAAGTTATAAAACATACTAATTTGCTTAAAAAATAAAAAGAATGCATGGTTTTGACATCTAATGCTCATTAAACTGATTTTCCATAAAAAACGGAACATTAGCCATTGCCATAAATTATAAGGAATGAATATGAGGAACTTTATTCTTTGTAAAAATGCATTGCAACTTTTGTTTAGGAATTCGGCATTAAATTAAAAACTTTTCGTTTAATTTTTATTTCTGAAGCTACCTACCTGAACGGTGTTAAGAGTCATTCCTAGGAAGTTCAAATGTTTTAGTTGTTTACTGAGATCTTACGTAAATTTTTGTACTTAATTTTTTTCTTAAAGTTTTTTGCGATTTTAGTCTTGAAGGTAAAGTTTTTTTGATTTTATAACTTTAATTTCGAACGGTTTGCAAGATACTAATCTAAGAATATGACTACTCTTTCGCAAAAATGGCACCGAGCCCTCAAATAATTGGTGGCCCATAAAAACACAAAACAAAATTCATGGCTTTGGGTAAATCTGGGTGACACGGTGCTATAAAAATAAATTTATTGAGATTTTTTTCCGCTTACATTTGCAACGTTTTATCAAATTTGTAATTACTTTATTTTTTCTGTGTAACTAAAGGTGTTAAATATACTATTGAGAGACCATGGTATCAAACACACGTAATTACATATGTATATGGTAAATCCTTATATCCTTTACATGTCAAATGAATTCTTAACATTTAGCATCTGATTTAAATAAGAAATTGTAAGCTTCTATAATGCCAGTTGATAGACGAGAGCATAGATTCTAAAATAAATGGTAATATTACAATATGTGAATTGATACAATTATCATACCTTCATATTATCTATAATATATTGTATATTATATGAACACATATTCACACATATTTACGTAAATATTCACCGATTTAACATAAAATGTATTTTAACACGAGAGTACAATTTCTCTCAACAACATGTAAGACAGTCAATTTATTTCCATTGAATAACACCACTTGACATTCGATTTAAAAATTTATACTGCAACAACAAATCAAGGTATATAAATGATTTTTGTACTAAAAGATTTAAACAATAATATGGTTCAGGGCTACAAGGGAAGGTAACAATGTGTTATACAAAAATAAAACACATCACGTCTTATAGCAAGGCCATTAAAACTGCGGAAAAGAGTATTGTTTTGTTTTTTTTTATATAATTTTTTATTATAATTTTTTTTTTGGGCGATAGAAATCAAACAAATAAAATTGAAAAAATATTTAAAACATAGAAAAAATTATTAACTTCTTATTTTATTTTTTTAATTGTAATTTAGAATAACCGAAAATATTTTATTAATAATTTTTGTTCTTTGCTTGGATTGAACCTCGCTCGTTTGAGTTTCTGATCTTCTTGAACTAGACGCCCCCGAAAATTTTTTTTCTTATTGTCTAATAATTTAATGAAGATGCTAATGCAACTTTTTGATTAGCCAATAAGATGTGAGAAAATGTATTGGTGTAGCATGTCTCTCATCTGATTACCTTATTTACAATAAAAAATTAGAAGGTAGTTGTACACACTAGCTAAGTTTGTCATTCCTATACGTGGAAATTCTTGTTTAAACGTACAAGGTATTTATTTTTTGAGTTCTCTGACTAGTTATCAAATAGAATGTATGGAAAGTTTTAATAATATCAGTCTCTAGCGAATGATAACTTAAATCGCAATAGACCAAATAATGTCGTCTTGGAAGGCGATCCAGATTTTAGCGTATCATCTAATACTGGTATAATGTAAAATAAAAGACTGAAGTGTACTTGTCAAAATTAGAAAAATGAATGAATCTTTATTTTTGATTTATTTTCTTTATCTACTACTTATGAGAAGTTCGCTTTTTGTGTTTTTGCGAGACTTCTCTAACTTAACTTAATTTAGCTTGTCAGTAGAAATATGAATACAAAAAAAATATCTGGTTAAATTAGTTCACACGCTTTCGGTAATAAAAAAATATAATGCAGCGTTAACAATATTTTAATTCACATATACAAAAAAATAAAATAGTGAGTTTGTTTATTTTAAAATATTAGGTTACATCAAAAAGAATAAAACGAATAGCCAAAACGTATCACAATTCTTTAGATACTGACCTGACTTAATCTAAGGATTTATTTGAAAGAGTGAAATGTTTAAATGATTTTGTATGTTGATATATTGTATTATTGATAGATACACTACACCCCCAATCTTTTAGAAAGATTTCATAATTTTTTTTTTTTTAATTTTGAAATTAAGTTATTTTTAGTTTAAATATTATGTTACAATTAAATTTTTTTTGTTGGTATGTACTATATTTATTTTTTATTATATTTCTTAAGTAGATTTTTATGTATAATTTTAGTTTTACCATTTATTTTTAATTCTACCTTTACATTATCTATATTTATTATTTCATATGGGCCGTGATATGGTTTTTCATTTTTCTTCCTATTTTCCATTTTTATTAAAACTAAGTCTCCTATACTTATGTCTATGCTGTTTTTATTTTTCTCCGAATCTAGACTTCTTTTTAATTTTGTTGCTTCTATTAATTTTCTTGCATTTTCTAGCGAATTTTTTAGTCTTATTTTTAGTTCGTTAGCGTAATTGTCAAGGTTATAAATTTAGTCATTGTTTGTAATCTGTTCACCTGGTAAGTTGGGTAGTTTACCCAAAACTAGTTCAAAAGGTGAGTATTCTGTATCAACGTGAGGTGTGGTATTGTATGCAAAACAATAATATGGAATCCATTCATCCCAATCTTCGTCTTGCACAAATGATAGAAAATATTCATTCAACACTCGATGATTTCTTTCTATAGTGCCAACCTTCTCGTGATGATAAGGTGTTGAAAAACTTTGTTCTATGCCAAGTAGTTTACATATTTCCTTAATCAATTCATTTGTAAATTCAGTACCTCTGTCGGATTTTAATGTTTTAAATTTACCATGTTTCAATATAAGATTTTCAACTAATCCCTTTGCCACTGGCTTGGCTTCTTTTGTTTGTAATGGGCAAGCGATAATGTATTTTGTTAGCTCGCATTGCATGGTAAGTATATATCTGAATTTTTCTGATGGACGTAGTGGTCCTACTGTATCAATTACAATTGTTTCAAATGCGTTTGTAGGCGTGTCTGTAACGTTTAAGGGTTCTTTGGTATGATTCACTTGTTTATTCCTTTGGCAGAGATCACATGTATTTATATAGTCTTTTACTTTTCTTGTCATGTTTTTCCATATATATTTCTTTTTTAATCTCAGCAAAGTTTTTCTAATACCGAAATGACCTCCACATGGACTTTTGTGGTATAAGTCAATTAATTCATTTTGTTTTATATTATATTTTATTTCTTTTGGCCTGGTATAGAGTAATATTTCTACATTATCATATTTTCTATTTTCAATTTTTCAATTTCTCCGGAGTTACAATTTCAAATATGTCATCGTCTCTGCAGGGAGCAAATGTTTTACATTTAGAATGGCATTTTATTATATATGTAAGTTTCTCCAGTAAGTTACCTAAGTAAGTAGGATTATCGCTACACATAATACATATTTGATTCATTGAGTCATTTTTCTCTATAGTTATTCTTTTTGTCGAATTTTTATTTAATATAAATTTAATTTTTCTTGCATGCTTAATATCCTTTAAAGAAGTGCAATCCAAAATTGTGAGTTGATCAGGCTCTTTTGAGGTTTTGCATTTTGAGGCCTTTTTGTTCTTTTTTATATCATTCTTAGTTTTGCTTCTTGTAACTGCCAATGTTTTCTTTATACTTGTATCATTTTCAGTCGGTATTAGTTCTTTTAGCAATGACGAGTCTAATTTGATTCGTGATAATGCGTCGGCATTGGTGTTATTATTTCTGTTCTTGCTGGTATTCTCACCCGATTTATACAAATTGAACTGTTTTCAATTGGAATTTCAATGGTTTCGTTCTCTATACGCATTGTTAAGATATACCTATCATAATCTATGTTACATCGAAAATTGTTAAAGAAATCAATTCCTAGTATTCCGTCAGTCTGTATTGGAAAATCATTATCTACAAGTCGAATCTTTTGAACAATTAATTTATTTTCCACATTCATTCTTATCAAAACAGATCCCAATGTATTAATTTGGTCTTTAGAAATCCCAGTCAAATGACAATAGTCATCGGAGTTTTCGTCGTATTGATTTAGAAGATTTTCTTTACATAAGGAAACATCAGCTCCTGTGTCTATTAAAAATGTTATTTCTCTGTCCGTATTGAGTACTTTTAATTTTATATAGTTTTGAAAAGTTGTGGTTATGTTACATATTTTTCCTAATTTGTTTCTTCCGGAGAAATTCCGTGAATGTTCTCCGGAACTTGGTAGTTTTCCTGGTTATTTATTTGATTAATGTTCCTAAATGTATTATTAGTATTTCTGTTTCTGATGACATTATTGTTGTTATTATTGTAGTTTGATCTTTGTCTGTCGAAGTTTGTAATATCCTGTCTATGCGTATTACTTATTTCTATAGTTATTCCTATTATTTTTGTGTCTGTTAGTATTGTTTCTGTACTGATTCCTATTAATATAGTGGGAGTTATTATTGTTCCTTGTATTATTCCATGAATTATTATTTCTAGAATAAATGTTTCTATTATTTTGTCTCTGTCTAGCATTTTGGTACATGATGTTGTGCTGTGCATTAGAGGAAATGGCTTCTTCTGCAATTTCCAATGGTTCAGCGAAAGTTTTGACTCTGCTAGCTTCTATTGTTTTTGCTATGTCCCTATCAGTTAGTCCATTCTTAAATGCATTGAATGCAATAATATTGTTTGATTGTATTATTGCATTCCTATTTGCTGCACCAATATTTGAGATTTGTAGCTCGTTGGGTTCAGTTATTAAACTGTCGATTTTATCTGCAAATTTTCGAACGTCACCATGTTGTTTTATTTTGTTCAAACTGTTAAGTATGTTATTTGGTGTTTCTTTAGATTTGTAACACTTTCTTAATTCATTGATTAACTCTTGTAAACTTGTAGGCACAGAATTTTGTCTAATTCGATTTTGTACCCTTTGTTCCAATCTTGTTTTTAAAACAAATTGGAAAAAACTTGGTTTTTTGGTATCTCCAAGTGTATTTTCTACAAATTCCAAATTAGAAATAAAACTACTTAACTCTTCTCTTCTTCCTCCAAAAATTGGAATAAGTTTTGATATTGAAGCCAAATCTGTCGTATTCATCTTGGTTAATTGAATATTTTCTATCCCTTTTGTCGTGTAAACTATTTTTTCATGTAAAGATGTAGGCAATTTTAGATCTAAACCTTTTTTGCAGTTATTTGTAACAACTTCAACAACTTTGTTTGTCAAAATTAGTCAATTTACATAAGGTTTATAATTTTTACTCACAAACGTATATCTACAATTACATATGTAAATAAATAAAAAATTTTCAAGCACACAATTTATAAAAAAAAAAAACTATTTTACACATACAGTAATCCCTCGAACTGTGCGGTTTCTGACTGCGCGGTTTCGGACTTGTGCGTTTTTATTTTTACCACCAAAATTTCGCATTGCGCCGCAAAAGTTTCGCAGCAGCGCGGTTTTTTTTTTTTTGCGTACATAGTACATATTTCGTGCAAAATATGTACATAAATATATCAGTGCTGTGCACACACATACTATCCAATATATGTATATATACTATACTGTCTATAGCAGAAAAAACCAAGTTTAACTTACGCACCCTTTATACCCCTTATACACTACGACGTCGCAGCAACCAAAATTGTGTCTTCTACCTCGCGTGGTATGCAATTGAATTCTTGAGCATGACTGACCTCTATTTAAAATTTCGTGAATTCCATTTATGACAATTTGAGTATGATGTATATAACTTGTAATTTGACATGCAATAAACTGATTTCAAGATTTTTTTTTGTTTGTTTAATTTTTATGAATTAATTAAAATTTTTATTTTTTTGTTTATGTTAATGTTTAACTTTATGTTAATATTGCATGAAGTCTTTTTTTAGTTATCTACTTGGTTTAAATTTAAAATTTTCATGATAATTTTAGGATTTGGAACGTATCCCCCTAATTTCATACAAAATAGGGTTCACAGTGCGCGATTTCGGATTGCGCGCTGTTTTGTCAGAACGTATCTACCGCGCAGTTCGAGGGATTAGTGTAATTTATTGCCGACTATTGTTTGTACAGGCATAGAAATTTGATATCATATGTGTGTACATACGAAATTAGAGCATGCTCTAATTGAAATTTTGTCATAAGACTTTCCTTGTGTTTTTTACACAAGCAATGTTTTTAAAGTCACACACGACATGTAACTGTTTACTCATGTAAATGTTGACAGTAACAGTGTAAAAAACATGTCGTGTAAGGGTGCCTTAAGTAATACAACAATATTTTTACACAGTTCTTTTTTATCTAAATTTTTATACCTTTATTAATATTTTCGATTTTAAAATAATTTATTAAGTTTGATAATTTTTGCTTATTTATTCCTTTACTTTCTTTACTTATCAAGTGAAAAATATATGAAAGCAGAATAAACAAAGTCTGACTTAGAGAGTTTCCCGTTAAATTCAGGGTTGCCACATGGTTATAATTTTTGCATTTGAGTTCCCCAGGATATTATCTATAAATTACCATAGTTATCTTTTGGAAATTGTTGAGTTAAAAAATGGACTTTTTGCCTCAAAAACCGGTCTGAGACCCCTATGTGGTATGTATGTATATTGTGTTAAAAAATTGTATTAATCATACTCACTGCTCTTCATTTTATTTTGATAGTACATACTACTTACTTATATTATGGTCAGTGACGAATAATTAGTTTCATTAAGATCTTTTTACTTAAATTAACACAGTAAAGCAATATGTTAAGGTCATGACAACAGAAAATATTTCAAAATTTGAGTATTTGTAGACATGTCTTTAATTTTTTTGTTCTAATAATAATTTCATTGTAGTTTTCTTCAAATTCGTTTTGTTTAAATTAAAAACTACATTTACACTGAAATATGTGTGTGTATTATAAAGCACTACCTTTTTTTGAGTTTTCCTATTCGTTTTTCTCATATTTTTGTCAGTTATTTGATAATATGAGTTTATAAAAAACTGTCATTTAAATTTTTAGTCAAAAAAATTAAAAAAAAATTAGTTAATTTTAGGCTTTATAGTAAACTATCCTAAACCCGGCGAGCCTCGCTGCACCTACCGCTATAATTTGTATATATTTTCTGACTGATGATTTTTAATGACTACTAAATCAATTACACCAAGCTCAGAAACTTCAGCTTTAACACTTCTCAAGGTATAAAAAAATTAATATTTAATTTTCTGATTAATGATGTTACTTGACAATGAAGTTGTTCAGACCAAATTTAGAAAACTTAGTTTTAACAGCTCTCAAGATATAAGTCAAACATACATACATACATACATAACTGGCCTTTACAACCCTGTGTCAGGATTACGGCCTAGCTTCTCGCAGCACTCATGTTGTGTGTGTCAATTTTTATCCATGAGTACCGGGACCTACAGTTTAATGTCGACTCCGAATGACAGACTTGAGAAGCTTGTTCATGGCAATTAGTTACTCTCAGAGCTTTTGCCAGAAGACTGCTGAGAGGTAGTCGCCGAAAGAAATATTTTTTCATATTTCTTTTTTTGAAGATGTCGGAGCCTGGAGTCGAACCCAGGGCCCATGTCTTAGTAAGCCAACACACTAACCACTAGACCACGGCGACTACATAAGTCAAACATAATATCAAATAATTTTACATTTTACAAAATTACATTTGTATGGGAATATATATTAAAATCTAAATACTATATCTCCGGGAGCAATTGGCCAAAAGTCTACAGACTATACCCCAACGTACACTGGAATGTTAGCTGAAATCGATCCATTCGTTTACGCGTTTAGTGGTGACATTAAAATGTGCATTAATTTGTATATATTAGATGACCATATTTTTTTTTAACCCATCAGAACAATAAACAGAGAATAAGGGGAAAAAAAAAACCGAAAAAGTGTTTTGAAATTATTTTCTGTCCTGAAATCAAAATATGTTAACTGAACGTTATACTATAACTTTCATATATAGTATATGTGGCCTGGCCTAATATAATAAAGAAATATGTGTGGGATTGGAGTCCAACCATACCACTGTATATAAAAGTTGTCTGTTATTGTAAAAATATTCTGGATATCATAAGATTTTATGAGACAGATAGATATTTTACCATAATTTCTGAACTTCCATTTAAAAGAAGAGAACAGACATATTTTTATCGACGATTAGTTAGTTTTAACAGACCAACGATTAACGAGTAGACTGAACAGTATAAATAGGGAGATCTTTTCATTCGATGATATAGTTGGTTTTATAGTTGATATAAGTAGTTGATTTTAAGTTGTTTAGAAGTTGACATTAAAGAAAAAGTTTAAGTAATGAAGTTGAAATTAAAGACGTTATTTAATGTTGTAATCCCGCTGCAATCATAGTGTTTATTAAATACCATATTATGTATCTTATTGAAAATATAAATAAAGGATTAAATATTTTGAACTCTAAATATATCTATAAAAGTGAATTGTCTAAATAAAACTTTTTTATATAATAATAAAAATTAATGTGTGTTTTGTGTTTTTTTAACATATTTTTTTAAATTGGTTTACTATTTTTTTATATGCATTATATGCAATAAAATAGCGGTATGGCTGTATAAAGTTAAGTATTTGTTAGGGCAAAAAACACTCTCATATACTTTTATGCATACAAATTTCAAATTTAACCAATCTCAATAGGCTGAGACACAGAATTGAAATTATATTTAAATATGTATTAAGAAAATAAAACAAAAAAATATATAAAATGATTAATTTTTATTAAAAATCATAGCATTTCATAAGGTTTGTATTTATTTTTTAATTAAAAATAAATAAATTTAAAATAAAAAAATTAAGAATGGTCAACTAATTTTAAGAAATTTTTGGCAAACAATACGGCTGGTTAATAGAAATCACAAATTTCTTATTCATGCAACTCAAATAATATTTCATTAAAAGCAAATATTAAAACATTATAATTGTTGTACGAATATTTATACTGAACACTGTGTACTGTAAATGTAAACTTATTTAATTTTATGTGTTGTTTCTTGTACTGCTGCTTATTAAATAGAAATTGTAGGTATGCCAGCAGTCTAGTAAGTTGTGTACTAGACTGCTGGGACGAGGATTCGATTCTTACTATTGACCCTGGTCTGCAACACTACACTGAACTTATTGTCCCGGTCACTCCGCATGTAATAATTTATTAGAATATAATTAAATATTCTATTGTAATTTAGTAAATATATAAACAAACACATAAATAATTAGAAGAAACTAGATAAAAAGAATAAGAATAATAATAATAATAATAATAATAATAATAATAATAATAATAAGGTTCTCGTAGACACAAGAAAAAAATTCAGTTATTACTTAGTTCCTTTTTCATCTCCTTGCCGAGCTGGTATGTAAACAAATATATACATAGGTAGCATAAAAATCTGTTGCGGCATAAAAAGCACCTGGTTTATCTCGACCAATACTCAGGAGTAAACCGCTACTAAGCTCCGTACATTGTAATGGAATTTTTGTAAAAAGGTTAGTACATTATGACAACAGAACATATATTTTGTTTTCTTATATTATTGAGCGCCTTAGGAATGAGACAAATTGCTGTGATATAATCATTAAAAAGCCAGTGTTATACCTTCACCTTTGAATGATCAACAGCAATTGCCCCATCGTTGCATGTTGATTGCGGTGAGTGCCTTCGCTAAGTAGGTTTTTAGCTGTTTTCTTCTAATTCCGCTAGTAGCACTTTTCTCCTGATCATTGGTTTTCGTTGTCAAAAGTTAAGGTGGATTAGAGTGGAATCTCAGGGATTGGAGGTTAAAACAAAACATCTACCATCTTGTTTCTAATTTCTTGATCATTATAAAAAAAACAACGATTTTTGGTGGATTGCGTAACAGTAAGTATTTGACAGTAAGTAGTCCCGTGGTCTAGTGGTTAGTGTGTTGGCTTACTAAGACATCCAGCTCTGGCATCTTAAAAAAAAAAGAAATATGAAAAAATTATTTCTTTCGGCGACTTCCTCTCAGCAGTCTTCTGGCAAAAGCTCTAAGAGTAATTAATTGCCATGAACAAGCTTCTCAAGTCTGTCGTTTGGAGTCGACATTAAACTGTAGGTCCCGGTACTCATGGCTAACACACACAATATGAGTGCTGCGAGAAGCTAGGCCGTAATCCTGACATATGGTTGTAAAGGCCAGTTATGTATGTATGTAAGTATTTGACAAGTTAAATACAGATAAGTAGACAATATATAAAACATAATCCAATCTTAAAACAATTATTCCATTAACTGAGCAGGTTAATAAAGCTTTTAAATATTAATTAAAATAATACAAAATAATTTAAATTTTTCTTCATAAAAATTCTTACTATAAATTGTTTGAAATATCTGTGTTAACTTTTGAATTATTTGTAATATTAAGCACTCTATACGATTTTTTCATTTTCAGTACCTTGTAGAAGAGTTTAAAATAAAGAAGGCAAATAGCTGTGTTTGTTCCAATAATAAGTGCAATAAGTTTCCGTCGATTCTCGTTTAGTTTAATTATGATACAGCATCCGTCTACCGGGTTTCATTGATACTTTTTTTCATATTAAAGAGAATTTGTTTAAAATATGTTAAATTTAATTATAAAAATTTTAAATCTTTAAAACATAGATAAATGTAGAAAATATTGTCATACCAATTATGTAAATTTCTGCTATCAAATTTGTAATCTTCAAATCGCCAAAAATTGTCATACAATTTATTACTGTGTTAACGTTACTTTGTATAATAAAATTAAAATCACCAAAATTGATATAATTTCTAACAACAATGTCTGCGACTGTTAAGACTTATTATCATAATACGTGTATCCTCTGTGCAAATACCTCGTAAAAATGTGGTGATACGAAATCACTTGCTCTATATTCTGTACTTTACGATATGCCAGCGACATAATAAATTCATTGTATTTTTCGTTTATATGTGTTTTGCCTTTTTATTGATTTGACATCTGATGAATATTAATGAAGAAAGAGAGTGTAAAATGACTGTTAGTAATAGAGCTTTTAAAAGTCAGAATTTTAAGGCTCTTCTCTGTGATTGATGTGGACATTTTTTTTTTGTTTTGTTAAACCTTAACTTTTCAATAAATTGAATATAGAGATACAAATAATATATAAATTTGTTGCTTAGAATTTAAAATAATAGACTTAAAAATCTTAATAAAACAAATTAAAAAATTCTATATTTGAAATTTAAATTGGGTTATAGAACACAATTTAATTAAATAATAATTAATTGATAATGATTTAATAATTTTAATTTTTTTTTAACTAATAGCCTTATTCTGTAAAAATAACATTTCCGAATATTTGAAAATTATATTTAAAATAAAAATATCTTTCCTTTTTTATTGTTATATTTAATTTATACCCCAAAAAATTTGTATACGAATTTTTGCACACTGAAGCTATAAATATTCCATCTGGTTTTTATCTTCTTCTTCTAAACAACTTCACCATTACAAATTTTCACTTAATAGAGTTTAGTAATGCAACAATAGAAAACTGAAGCCTCACAAATTCAAGGTGTTGCTTTTAATTTTCCTGGTATTGTGTATGATTGCAATGCGAATGTTTAAAGTTTTCTCAGTTCGTTACTTCTTATTGTTTTGTTTTTTTTTTTTTTTTTTTTTTTTTTTTTTTTTTTTATTTTTAAGGCCAGCACTCAGGGGACGACCCCTACTCATGCAATACATTGTGCTGGTCTAGGAAAATATGTTGTGGGAAGGGGGAAAGAGGGAATAGTGTTTGTGGACATTTGATTTAAACCTACTAATATCGTAATTGGCAGGAAAAACTTTCGCCGGAAGATTGTTCTACAAACGAGCGGTGCGACTAAAGAACGAATTCTCTCTATAATGCATTGTGCGATTCGCTGAACAATCAACCACAAATGGGTGCGCTCTGAGAGAGGTACGTGTGGTCCGCAGGAATATGCGACCACCTGGAATCAGTTCCCCTATCTCATTAGAGCACCTCCCATGGTAGTATCGATAGAACAATGAAACGCATGCCACATTGCGCCGATGCTCCAACGAATCGATAGAGTTGGATACCCTACCGTCGCCGATAAGCACCTTCGCCCTTTCCTGTACGCGGTCGAGAAGCCCCAAAATAGATTTGGAAGCACCGGCCCATACATGAGAGTTGTATTCCATCCTAGGCCGGATGAAGGTTTTGTAAATATTGAGAAGGTCAGATGGAGTGAAGTATTTCCTGCACCGTTTTAGAAAACCGAGGCACTTGAATGCTTCTTTCGACACTCGAAATATGTGATCATTCCAACGGACATCACAACTAATTCTCATGCCCAGAACATCAAGAGCGTCAGCCTCCTCAATATTTACATTACCCATAGTCACAGATGGCAGGATTAAATCATCACAACGCCTATGCGTCATAAAACAACATTGGGTCTTGCGCGAATTAAATTCGACCCTGTTCGCGAGACCCCACTCGGAGATACTTTGAAGGTCATTTGAGAGTGTGTCATTCATATTCTGCCTTCTCGCCCCGATCTCCAAAAGGCTCGGCCTACGGTCAAATGAATATGAGTGACAAATGTTACTGTCATCTGCGAAGGAGTAAATGGGATTAGAGGTTAGGAGGAGAAGGTCGTTAAGGAAAATTAAAAATAGGGTGGGAGATAGAACAGAGCCTTGCAGTACTCCCGAATTCAGCCTGAACTCGCTGGAAGAGACACCGTCTATAACCACTCTTATAGAACGGTCTCTGAGAAAGTTCGTTATGAAACGACAGAAATGGTTACCGACGCCAAAAGCAGCTAGTTTAGAAATAAGAGCATCGTGCCAGACTCTATCAAACGCTTTTGAGATATCCAGAGCAACAACTTTGCTTTCACCAAAACGGTGAATAGATCCACTCCATCGCTCAGAGAGTAATGCCAGTAGATCACCAGTGGAGCGACCTCTACGAAAACCATACTGACGGTCGCTCAGCAGGTTATTGGACTCCAAATACCTCACAAGGTGATGATTTATCATACTCTCCATAACTTTGGAGAGTGTTGAACACACTGCTATTGGGCGGTAATTTTCGGGATTGGTAGCCTCACCCTTTTTGGGGATTGGCGTTATATTAGCAACTTTCCAGTTAGATGGAAATACTCCGGCACGATAAGCCGCACTGAAAAGTTTAGCTAATGGACGCGAAAGCGTCGAAGAGCACTGCTTCAGGACCAGTGCTGGTATACCATCCGGCCCAGAAGATTTATGGATGTTGAGGTCTGAAAGAACCCTTTTGACAGCACGGGCTCGAAAGAATATATTAGGCATAGTCACCGATACTCTTTCAAGCTCGGGCAGCGGTTGAACGCTCTCCGGCAAACATGAGTTTTTTGCAAACAATTCAGCTAAAAGGTTCGCCTTTTCAACCGGGTTTGTGAATGCTTGGTCATTCCGTATAAGAGTTGGAATCGAACTAGCGTTATTCCTTATCCTCTTAACGAATGACCAAAAGCTCTTACTTCCCCGGGGGAAAGAAAGAACTTTAGCACGAAGACGCTGCTCGTGTAAAGCTTTTTCGCGTCTTAGTACTGCGGCACACGAAGATCTCGCCTTTTTGCGTAGCGTATCAGTATGTGCGCACTTATTATTACGCCAATTTCTGAACGCTTCCTCTCTGGATCTGACTGCCGATCTGCACGTCTGATTAAACCATAATTTGTCCCTTGGTTTTAACGAAATATTTTTAGATGGAATATAGGTATCCATCCCCAATTTTATTATATTCACAACCATTTCTGCCATGGCATTAACATTCGAATCAAGGAAGCAGAGTCCCCAGTTAAAATGCCGAAAGAAATCGTTGAGCTCAGCCCAACGGGCTTTTCCGTAGTTAAAAACTGAGCGTTTCATAGCTGTCGTTGAAACCTCATGAAGCCTGGATAACGGAAAAGAGGCAGAGATGGTACAATGATCCGAATTGCCGAGAGGTGCAAGAATATCAACTTCATACTTATTAGGGTGTGAAGTGAGGAAGAGGTCAAGTGTATTATTCTGGTGCCCATCAACACACGAAATGTGAGTTGGTTCATTCACTAGTTGCACAAGGTGATTGTGTGCGGCAAACAACTCAACATATTGGCCTTCTGGAGTCGTGCGGCCAGAATGGCGAAGCCAAGACGAATTATAAACATTGAAATCGCCAGCAACAACAATTTCACTGTTCGGGTAATTTTCTAGGATTCGTGAAATGGAGTCAGAAAGAGAGTCGAAGCCAGAAAGGGTAACCTCTCTTTCTGCATTTGGACTTCTGTAAAGAAACCCGAAATGCAAAAGATGTGCCCTGATTTTGAACTTAACCCAGAGGCAGTTAAATTCTGCATCAAGCATGCCATACGGTTGCTGGCATTGGTACACAACTTCATTGCGAATATAAATTGCAAGGCCCCTATGGAGCATGAAAAGGGATAGGAGGTGGTAACCAGGTATCTGGAAATCCTGTGGATCAGCATCCCCAGAAACCTGGGTCTCACATAAGGCGAGGACATCCGGCCTATGGATACAAACATGAGCATACACAGAGAAGAAGTTTGCCCTTAGCCCACGCACGTTACAAAAATCCAAACGAAAACGGCCTGCCACCACGACAACAATAAGAAAAAAACAAATGTCCTATTCTAAAATGCGAACTGTAATGAAATGGATTACTGCTGATTGATTATTCAATGGCCAGTGCTATACCTTCACCATTAAATAATCCAACAGCAATCAACCCCAAGAAGCTCGCAAAATAAAAATTTTGATTAAATTATTAAGGGAACTGAAGAGCACAATGTACCGCTAATGGTGCCATAAAAGCCCCAAATGTGGCACTTTTGCCCCTTTCCCAATAGTCGCCAGATTGTACGGCATGTATCAACACTATCACTTTTGTTCTGTTTTCTTTTTTTTTTGCCAATGCAGCCGTTATTATTTTTAATTTTGTTGTTATTGATGTTGTTATTTTTGATGTTGTTATTTTATTTATTTATTTGCATTTGGTATTCGGTGTTGTTATTAGTGTACATATTCACTGTTTTTTTTTTCCATTTATTATTATTATCTTTCTTTATCTTTGATTTTTTCTTTTAAACACATAAATTAATAATTAATAACGACACAACAGACGACGGACAGCGCTAAAAAACATGTTGACACGGCGGACGACAAACACTCACTCTTATTGTTTTGTGTTAATTAAAAACTATCACAGTTACCAGTAGTATGTCATTCACAAATATGGTTGTAGGAAAATTAATAAAAAACTCGAAAAAAATTACGGTCAGAAACTATAAAACGTTATGCTTTCGAATATATGCAGTGCCAATAATCATATGCTCTTAAAGTCATATTTGTATATTATTAAACAGTAACACGAAAGAATAATATTATTGACAAAACCTATTCATAGTTTACATATGTACATGCATAATTGGCCAATTCAACCCTGTTTCAGGATTACGTCCTAGCTTCTCGGAACACCCATATGAGGAACGGGAACTACAGTACAACTTCGTCTCCGAAAGACACACTTGAAAAGCTCTGTCAAGAAAATTAATTACTCACAACAATTTTATCAAAAACTATTAAAAAGTAGTCGCCGAAAGAAATATTTTTCATATTTAATTTTTTTAAGATATCAGAGCTGGGGTTTGAACCAGTACATAGCTCTTGTTCAGTAGGCCAACACACTAACCACTCATAGTTTAGTTTTTACTTCATCTAGCTGATAAAAAAAAGGAATTTGTATATTTGATAAAAGAATGCAAAAAACAGTGAATGCCATAAACAAGGGATAATTTAAATAATGACAAGGTTATAGGAAAATTTTCTCTTGGAAGTCTATATGGATTATCTGAGTAAGTATTGAAAATAAAAAAACGTAGTTGTAGAAAGAAATAATTGGAACTAAAGACAAACATAAATCTTTCAATAAATCAGAGTATTAAAAAACAATTTCAATCCCATTGAGTGTACGGGATTTATTAAATATATCGTAGCAAGAATTAAAAAACGCTCTAACTGACAAAAACTCGAAAATATGGTTTTTTACATCATTTTTATCAGCAAAAAAAAAAAAAAATACGCGTCGATTGGTCTCGGTCCTATATTTCTGTGAGGAAAAGAAATTCACTTACGCCATCTGCGTTTTGAAAAATATCAGTGTCTTCTTTCTCCTTTCATACAAGTATTTTTGTTTCTGGTGAACATTAAATAGTTTATCAGTTACATCGTTCTTTAATTCTTGCGACGATATATTATATCAAAAGTTTTCTTTTAGAATTTAGAATTTATACATATTTTTTTTTATATTCTGTGTTTAGTGAACCTTACTTTTATAATATTTGGAAATTCTTTTTTGGCTTAAGGTCCTTTAAAAAAAAAACAATTAAAATACTTTTTAAAAATTTTTAATTTTTTATTGTTTATTTTAACCAATATTTCGACCAAATACACTGGTCATCATCAGGGTTAATAATTGTATCTAAAATAAAAACACAAATAACGTTAAACATAAAATGTTTTTACAAAAACAAATTTTTTACAAGAAAAACAAAAATAAAAATATTTACATTTATAATTGTTCGTTGTCAATACTTGTAATATTTATCACCTAATATCTGTAAAAGCTCTGCTCATTTCTTTAGTACGGTGTTTCTCTATTATATGTCTGTATATATGTGCACAATTATATCTATCAGATTTATAATTATCTGAAAGATTAAAATGCTCAAATATTTATAATAAAGACAAATACATATTGGCAATGAAGTCAAACAACACAACAAAACAATTATTCAGTAACACAAAATCAAAAATTGATAAATTGGATAAAGCTAATGTAGTATATGGAATAACATGCAATGGCGATGAGAATAACGTGTGTCAAAAGCTATATGTTGGTACTACAAAAACAAAACTTAAAACAAGACTCTCTTCACATAAATCAAATCTAAAATCACAAGCCAAAGAAGAAGCATTAAATCAAAGAACAGTACTCGCAGCCCACTGTGCAAAAACTGGACATCAACCTGCATTTAATAAAGTACGAACTTTAGACAAAGAATCTAATTATAACAAGAGATATATTAAAGAGATGCTAAACATAATAAATATACCAACTGAAAAGAGAATTAATTATAAATCTGATGTAGATAATTGTGCACATATAAATATACAGACATAGTGATACCGTTATCAAATCTAATATACTTTGAAAAATATTATACAATATATCGGTTAGCAGACATCGTCGCCCTGTAGATAGGGTAGCCTTCAAGACACGCCGTGGGAAAGTCATGTGCACGAGGTCTGCCAGTGGCCGGCGGAACTGTCGATCAAATCTTACTGTCCTCTGACTTGTACGATGCAGTTGACTTCGACGAACTTGACAAACTTTGTTTGTTTGCAGGTAGCTGCAGGCCCGCCCATATATGACTGTCCAGTCCATGCCGCATCATCTGCCAAAAGACCATCGTGCATGCTGTTTTAAGTTGATAAAAAAACAGCGAAAAACACATTTTCATTGCATGTATTGCAAAAATCCGGTATGCCAACAACTCTCAAATGCCAGGTACTTCTGCGTTAAATGCCGTGTATAAAATTCCTTTGTATACATATTATTAATAAAATACCCTTAATGTATACCTAAGATGTATAAAAATGCATTTTTATTGTTCATTTTGTGGTTCTCCTAGCATAAAATGCATTTAAACACACTTTTAACACATCTGTCTATGCATTTCCATACAAATTACGTGTAGGTCTGCACAGACCTGGTTATGCTGTTTATGACTAAAAATTTGTAAGCCCGGATCAACCCGAACCCGGATCCACAAGAGCTCTGATTTTTCACTCATTGTGTTTAGAGACAGTTGCTCCAGGAAGTCATGGAAGGATTTGTCTCTAACATGAAAAGCAAAAAAATTTTACAGACTTTTATATGCAAAAAGTCTGCACAGACCTGGATATACCTACTAGGGTTAAAAACCTATTTGCTTATTTCGATTAAAATTTATCTTTATTGAGTTTTGATACTATTGAAATAAATGAGCACTCTGTATACACTTTAATATTAAAAATAAACTATTTTTTACCGCATTGAGAAAGACGCATGTTTTAAGATTTCTTCTAACTCGTCGCTTGTTAATAATATGACAATAGAAATAGAGAAATGAAAAATCAAGATTCGTATAAACAAAATCATAGTTTATAAACAATCATACTTACAAAGAGTAATAGTGTCACACGTATCCTTTTCAGCATATTCTATAAATATCTCATATGGGATATCTACAATAACAAAAAAATAATAATAATACAAGTACGTCTGTACTGATAGACATAATAATTAAACCAGAGCAATGCAACAATAAAGTTACAATCATAAGTTTTTGCCGTTGCAGTTATTAAAAATAAAAAAAAAGATTTGTCATCACAAGTAATAATTGTTTTTTATTCTATCAACAATAAGAGATTATTATAGCTTTATATATATTTTTTATTGCAATACAATCCAATATTAATATTACATTCTAATTATTATTACGCATGAAGTGACCTAGACAATAGGTTTGTTATTGTATAGTAATAGACAAGTATAGCCGGTAGGAATCAAACCCACAATACGTGCTTTTACTTTTTATTAAAATAGTTTGAAGCATAAACATTTTTTGAAAACATATAAGTTTTAATTCGAGCTATTGCTAACATTTAAGTATATCGGAATAAGAAAATTTGTTCAGCTTAGAGTTCGAGTTAATCGAAATAAAAATATCTCTTTCCGTTTCAGATTTTGATTTCAGAAAAAATAGAAAACTATTGAATTCTTTTCTTTTGAAATTTTTAACTACATTAATAAAAAGTCAATAAATTAATATTTGTATTGTAGTTACATAAGTTTTAATATTTAAAAATGTGTATGACGGAAAAGGAAGGACCTTGAAGCTTTGTTCCTGGATGCAGGATGAATCTAAGAACCGTACCAAACAAGAGGTAAACCTTGAAGTAATACAAATGTGGTCCCAGGTTGATATACTTTCCCTCTTGAGGACATAAGTGGAGTTTCTATTTAGTAACAATTTTTGGTAAGTCCGACATATCCCGCATAAAAAAATTTACTATAAATGTATGTGGGATTTGATGATTCACATGTTGGAAAATTAAACAAACACTTTTTAAATAATACACATTAATTTATTTATTATTTTATTGATTACTTATTTTAATTTAATTATTGTGGTAATTAATTGTCCATGTTTAATTGTCCTCTGTTACTAACTTCTATATACTTTGTTAAGTCTTTTTTATGATTTTTCTCAATATCACGTCACAATACTGTTACTACAAATTCCTTTGATTATCCCGTTATTTGAGTGTCTTTAATAATAATATTTTGGAAGCATTTAAAAAAATATTCAATTAAAAAAAAAGATAAACCTGACAGTGCATATTATTTATTTTTTTGTAGATCTATGTTTATCATATTTAAATCAAATACGCTCCATTTAAAGTTCAAGAATGTTAATCAAATCAACAATTGAAAATATTTCTGAACTCAGCGTAAATCTATACAGCAGAAAATATAGAACATGTTACGAACAAATAAACGCAGTGATAGGTTGTCACATTATAAAGAATTTTAAACCAAAACATTTGAGCTTTTCAACTCAGCTGGATATCAAGAAAAAAAAATATAAAATAAACAACCATCAAAAAGCATTACAGAATGAACTCTCAACAGTTATCAAGAGTCAATGTATTATTTTATTCAATACATACTTGTAAATGTTCTCAACTGAAGTTTTTCACTGCAAAAAAGTAAAGTTATATTGATACATTGGTGAATGAGCATGAATAGAAAGAATGAAATATATATTTTTTACTAATAGAAAATGCAACAGTCACATGGGTTTAAATTGCCTAAAATATATAAATTTCACAGTTAAATTTACACTGCATAAAAAGCAATATTTAGTTCTTCCAGCTTTCATATTACTGTGTATTGCAATGTGCGCAGTTTTTGTAGGAGTATTTTATTATGCCACGTTTTTTTTAAACCCCACAATTTTTTGCATTTTGCGTATTTTTGTTTTTTTTTTTTTGATTATTTTCCTTCCGCTGTCTACGTTATTATACTCGTACACTACAAACATTGTGGTTTTATAGCTCGTTCTTCACCTCTGCTGGGCACACTATTCAGTTATTGTTTCTTCTGCTAGTGAAGTGCAATATTACGTGCATTATTTATTCCAGTGATAGTTGATTGCATTGTTGCTTTATTTTATAAACGTTTGTGTTTATATTGTGTCTGCGGTATATTTGAAAAGTGTTGCATAAAAACTGTTTATGTATTTCAATTTACAAGGTGTCCACCGGAAAGGTGGACTTTGTTTTTCCGCCATTTTGGTAAACATTAGTCTTCATCGTTCATATTTGGCAGTCATGAAGTAGAGACATAGGAAATTTATTATGGAAAAATTTTCGGTAAGCCAATAAGTTTTAATGAAAGATTGGTGTACAATTTTTGGGAAAATAACATAATAACACATTTTCAGTTACACGAATATGAGAATAAACAGACTAGTCGGTTCTGGGTATTGGACTACCCTCAAATTATTCATCAGTTACCTTTGCATCCATTAAAAGTGACAGTCTGGTTTGCAATTTGGTCAGGAGGAATCATTGGATCTTACTTCTTTGAATCTGAAAACGGAGTAACGATAACTGTCAATGGGAAGCGATATCATGTTATGATTGAAAACTATTTAACACTATAACTGCATGCTTTGGGCTTAACTAACATGTGGTTTCAACAATACGGTGCCACATCTCATACAGGCTTACAATGGAATTACTGCGAGACATCTTTCCACAACAAGTTATTTCAAGGAATGGTGATGTTGATTGACTTCCACGGTCGTCAGTTTTGAATGCACTGGACTTTTTTCTTTGATATCTGAAAAGCAAGGTTTATGCTAACAAACAAGAAACGCTGAAGCAACTCAAATAAAATATTTGTGATGAAGTTAATGAAATACCGTATGAAATGTGTGAGAATGTAATGAAAAATTTTCTCAAAGGGCTCGCATTTGTGAAACTAATAGAAGCGGACATTTATCTGATATTGTGTTCCTCACAAAATTGCCGACATTAAATAAAACATTTCTCAATATAATATCCATTCCCTTTCACGTAATCAAAAATATAAACAAAGTACACCTTCCCGGTGGACACCCTGTATATGTATTTACTCATATTTTTTAATATCGTAGACTTATTACAAGCTTATATTAAAAATAATCATGTTACTCAAAATACATTTTATAGGATTCTACTTTTTTAGGCTCAAATAATACCAGAAGTAAAATTGAGTGCACTTAGTAGACCATTTGAAATTTTTAATATTATTATAAAACTAAGAGAAAAAAAAATAAAAATATTATTTAAAAGAAAAGTTAAAGTTAATATGGAATTAGAAAATCAATAAAAAAATATTATTAAATTATCTCTTTTTTATATGATTTTCGTTTGCAGGATTTTGAATTAAAAACAATAATAAACTTGTCTTCTGTCATATTAAGGAGCTTTGTTATTATATCAGACTGCAAGTAAAAATTAATATTTTACTTATTCCATATTTCTTGCACAGATTTATCCAATGTGGTCAAGATTACCATTTATTTTGTCAACGTTATATACAACATATATCAACTGAATTGATTAATAAATTGTTTTATAAAGTGCCTTTGAGTTTGAGTTAACCCCTATTTTTTCATAATTTTTTTGTGTTATGTCAATAACTTGTTACTACATTGGTCAACCACAGACTTCTTCTAAAAATTTTTTTTTAAAGTTAGGACAAACATCAGTATTTCCTTGTATATATTTTTTATTTTAAAAATCCTTAAGCAAAAAGCTTATTCCATTATTTTAAAATGATAAAGTCTGTAGAGATATTTTTTTCTTTCAGTTGCGCAAAGAAAACTAATTTACGTTAAAAGTTATTAAATAAATAAAAAAAAAATTAAATAAAAAAAAGCCATTAGGTATAAAAAATACAAGCTGTTGAAAGTGTTTCCTTGTTAATTCATGTTTAAAATGTAATCTAACTTTTTTCTCCTTTGCAGCGGCTGAACTTTTGTTTTTCTGTTTTCAAGGTATTAAGGTGTTAAGCTTGTTAAAAACATAAGTATTTTTCAATGTTAGTTGTTAGTCTTTTCAGTATTTAAGACAATATAGAAACAAGTATAGCAAAAAAAATTAAGTAGTAATTTTCATTAGCAAAGAAGATGGCAAGGGTCATCATAACCAATCAATATAATACTTAAAATACTGTAACGTTCCAATAATGTTCTTGTAGTGATCAGTAAAAACAAGGGTTGCTCTGATGGTGTCAATTTTAGCATGTGAACGTTATGACGACTTTTCTTACAGGTAACTTTAGACTTTAGAGCGCATTTATAGAGCCTAGTGATGACAAATTGGAATATTTTAAAACATAAGATACATTTGTTTATAGATCTCATCAACAGTTTAACACATACATACATACATACTTTGTGAATGTCCAATATTTGCTGCATTTAGATTCAGAAGTTTTAGGTAATAGGCCCTTGATCAGTAATAAATATATCTACCTTATAATTACAATTTCTCATGATGAAAATGTAGAAGCATACTAGAAAGTATGGAGTAGATCGTATTGAATTAGAATTAAAATATTATTTTATAAAAACAGGTCTTATAGATAGTAAATAAAAAAAACTAAAACACAATTGTTAAATAAATGTATTAAACACAGGAGACAGTATACGCCTCCAAGCTGATGTTGTAACAATTCATTGCTAATGTACCGATTAACTAATTGTTCTAAATTCAAATTAATGTAAACTCGCAACCTTCACATAATATTAAATTCTTCCTACAGTTTGTTCAAAAGTGTGTAGACGTAAATGAAAAACTTGGTTTTACACTTTCAATTTAATTAAAAAAAATATAGATTTAATCTTTAAATTGCTAAAAATTAGAATACAGTATTTACTTTTTTAGTCTTGAATAAAAAGATTTCATGCCTCTACTCAACAGTACTCCTGTTAAGACTATAATAACACCCTTGAATAATTCTTTTAAAAGTCGGAAAACGAAAGTAATAAAATCAATTTGCTATAGAATTACATGGGAACAAATGCATAAATCGTTTTAACACACCAAATTTATTGAAAATATTTGATTTCTTAAAGAAATGTTAAACCAACAAAAAAAAGGAAAGGGCATATAAAGTAATTGAGGTTTAACTAATATGATGTTGCAAAACATATTTGTCACATATTTAAATAAAATGTAAAAATAAAATATCGGATTTTTATTTTGTTTCATAAAACACAATATAAAAAAACGTAAATATTATATTCCCTAATAAATTGTATTTCTTATTTTTCATTAGTTTTTTTTTAGCATCAAATAAAACCTTAAAATAAGTTTGTGATGTGTTTTTTTATAATTTTTTTTTTTTTTAGAAAAATTTTTTCTCCATTAACTTTTCTCTAATTTAAGGCATTTTAATTCCTAATTTATGGTCTTTGATTTGTCTTGAAATACTTAAGAATGTTGTTGTACAATATTATGTTTACTTTACGAAATCACAATTTCCTGATCCGTAATTGTATGTTAAGAAAGATTAAAAAAAGAGCCAAGAATAAAAGGTAACTTATATCCTAAAAAAAGCAAAAATCCATTACTAAAAATGAAATATAACAGGGGCAGTCCTTTAGGGCCGAAAACATTTTCAACAATATAAAAAAAAAATAAAAAGCGAAACGTAGAGAAATTCATATACACGTAATAGGATATAAACTATTTGTAATGGTTTAGCACGAATGTTGAATACTCTACATTTTAAGTTAATCGTTACTCGGCGGTCAAGACAGTTGTTTTACTTTTAGCTGTGTGGCCTTAAGTTAATTTTTAATTGCAATTTAATTCTTATTTCTGTTAACTACAGATATGATATACTGGAGTATTAGTGTATAATATAGTAAATGTATATATTTTTCAAACCAATTCCTACTTATTTTTATAATTTTTTGTAAGAACAGTACAAGGTAATACATTTAGACTTTTTTTTATTAGTTTTGAGGGGAAGAATTTTCAGCCATAAAACACAAGAAACACTTTGTCGCTCAAACACTTTACAAAAAGTCTTAACAAATATTATAATCAATACATCATTTTGTTTTTCCTTCAAAATAATTTTATAAATTTTTATAATAATAAAAAATAATTTTTGAAATAGAACATTGAGCTAAAAGTCGTTTTATTCTAAAATCCCACAGTTTTTATACGTTTTACATACTAAACAATTAAATTAGTAAAATAATAAACATTACTAACATAACATACCACATACAGCAGTCTGCCGTAACATACAGACGCGATCAGAAATCACTATTTAATAATTTGGGGGGGTCGTGGCATACTGGTAGAACGCTTGCACAGAAACTCACACGAGGGGCGGTTTTCTAAAATTACAATTTAAATTAAAAATTAAATTTAAATAAAATAAGAGTTCCCCCCCCCCCCCTCCAGCAAGACCATCTGCAAGAAACCGCCCCCTGACATTTCTAATCTATTCCACCAGATCAGGAGTACAGCGCCACCTTCTGGGAAGATAACAGCTAATTTACTGAAGACGCTCACCATTCACATGTAAACATCCACCGACAGATGAGGCCATTGCTGTTGGATCATTTGAGGGTGAAGGTATAACACTGGCTCTTGAGTGGACAAATTGACAGCAACTTGTTTCATCAACAAATAAAGGCGCAAAAAAAAAAAAAAAAAAAAAAAAAACAACTTCTATCACCATCTTCACATTCCAATACCATGCACACTGCATGAGTATGACCTACAGCTTAAAGTCGAATCCGAACGACCGACTTAAGAAGCTTGTTCACAACAATGATATACACTCAGAGCTTTTGCCAGAAAATTGGTAAGAGGTTATCGACAAAAGGGTTATAACCCTGATTTCTCATCTAGTAAGTCAACATTCACGTGAACAGGAATGAATTTGATGAGTGCAAGACTCAATTTTGTTTTCTCATGAGTAGGCGTAGTGGTGATGGAGATGTAATCCTGGAAACTCTGAAAGTGGGTTATGTAAATATTGTAAATCTTTACACTCTTTATGTTCTGGGCATGAGAGGTAACTGCGATATTCGATGAAATTATCACATTTTTTGCATGGTATGTATATAGTTTTTCATTGCAAGGCTAAAATTTATAGACCTTCCCTCGTTTGACAAGAATGTGTTTAACTAGGGACTTAATTTTGAGTGCATCTTAGGAATCGTAAAGTATCTGTAAAAAGCTTTTAATAAGAATTTGTTTTTGTTTTTATATCTTTTTTTATTTTTTGTGTGTAATTTTTTAACTTATTTTATACATTTGTTTACTATAACAATCACACAGTTACTTTACAAGATGTGTATTTTGCTAAATAAACATTGAACTTTAGATAAAAAATTAGAGCATAATTGTATAGTTTTACCTTTTCTAAGCCCTATAAGAGAAATTTAATTAATTTTAACACCCTGCATAAACCCCTTTCTAATTTCTTTTAAATAAAAGAAGAAGGTTTTTAATCTCATATATTAAGTGTATGTATATATACTTTGAGTCATTCTTTAATCCAAAGTCTTCAGTCTTATACTGACACAAATGTGACACATAAACTTCAAAGTGTCACAACTAAGAAGACATTTAAATTTTCTAGCTTTTTTTATGGAACATCAAAAACTGTGACAGTTATTTGTGCAGGGGGGTATAAAGAAAATATAACACTAAGTAATTTTATAGATACATATGCAGTATGTATGCATACATATACATATGTATAGGCATACTTTATGTCCATAACATACATATATATATGTTATGGCAAAACATGTTTAAAGTTCTCAGAAATAATGTTTGTTTTGTTATGTTTTTTTTTCTATCTTTCTGTTCAAACACTTCAACTCACATATGAGTTTTTATCAAATACTCTGTAGATAATACGAAAGTACACATGTAAACATAAATTCGCAAAGAACCTGAAAATTTTTTACAAAATGTAGGCTTTTAAAAATTTTACAAGTTTACTCAGCAACTGGTAGAATTTTATATAAAAAAGAAAAATAGAAAGTAATGCACAGTAGTTTTAAGCGTTCACAAAAGGATTTGCATCTAAACTTGTATTAAATACTTAACGTTGTAGAAAGGCAAACTTATGAAGAAATAAAAATAGCGGTTGCCTTTTAAGATCTAAAGGACATAAAATGAAAATATAAAGCAGAATTAAAATTTCAATCTGGTAGAAAAAAAATTAAAAAATTCCTTTTATTATTACAGATTCCAGTATATGTTCGCTCTGTCTACAGGTTACATGATCTATGCCATCAATCAAATTTTTTATTTATTTTTTCGATAATATAATAATAAATAATAATAAATCGGTGAATTGAGTGAAGTACCACCTGCCATTAAAATTCAAATGAGTACATCTAACTCACTCGCGATCAAGTCTTCCCAAAATTTCGGATCTTTATAACTATTGCGGAAAAAAATCAAAAAAATGAAAGCTTAGTTTCATTTTTATTTTCATGCTTTTATAATATTTCAGTTCGACACCAAACTTAGTAATAATTTGTTTGATTTTTATAAGATTTGTGCACTTCTTACTCCACTGTGGTTAGGCAGTTCTTAGAGGAGAAGTATTCTAAATGTCAGAAACATATTTTGAATACAACAGTTTAATTCAAAAATGCAATATGAATACAGGAGTAAATAAAAATACTCTTTTTTAATAATTAAACCTTTTACAATTTCATTTGGAGATATTTAAGTGTATATAGTTCTAGGAAAAAGAAAAAAACCGTTCACTGTAAATACAGTTGTAAAGTCATAGTAGTTTTCCATCATAACTGCCAGCAATTTTTAATGCTTTTGTGTTTGAACAGAGAGCAAAATATATTTATCAACAACAAACATTTAAGTACAATAAGTAAAACGATTTAGAAAAAAATGAAGTTTAATGGAACATTTTTTTATAATCTCTGAAGTTTAAATATACTTTCTATTATTTACTTACTTACTTACTTAGATGGCCATAACAACCCGTTAACGGGTTTCGGCCTGCCTTATCACTAGTCTCCAGGCGTCTCTGCTAAGCACGCGCCTTCTTCAGTTGGTCACACCAATTGATGACAGGACTTCATCCACTTGGTCCTGCCAACGTAAACAGGGTCGTCCTCTACGCCGACGTCCAGTGACCTTCGCATCGAAAACTTTTCTCGCTGGAGCAGATTCATCCATCCGAACAATATGGCCGAGCCAGCGTAGCCGCTGGATGTTAATGCGCTGAACAACGCCCACATCGCCGAGGAGCTCATACAGCTCATTATTGGTTCTAATGCGAAACTCATCGCCATGCCTTAGAGGACCAAAGATCTTTCGAAGAACTTTTCTCTCGAACACTCCCAAGACTGCTGCATCGGCACAAGACAGCGTCCATGCTTCCGCACCATAGAAAAGCACCGGAAGAATAAGCAACTTATAGAGTGTTAATTTCGTCGCACGAGAGAGGTCTCTATTACTAAATTGCCTACTGAGACCGTAGTAGCACCTGTTGGCCAGTGTGATTCTTCGTTTGATCTCCAGACTGACATCATTCTTGCTGGTAATGGCGGTGCCTAGGTAGATGAACTCCTTGACCACATCGAATGTATAGTTGCCGGCTGTAACCTGGGAGCCGATGCGATCAACATCCCTACTCGTCGACAACATGTACTTCGTCTTGCTCTCATTTACCGCCAGACTAATTTTTACAGACTCTCATTCAATAGCATTAAAGGCTGCGGTGACATCTCGCTTGGTATGCCCAATGATGTCTATATCGTCTGCATACGCAAGGAGCTGGACCCTTTTGTTAAATATAGTGCCATTTCGATGTACACCCACCTTTCGAAAAACACTCTCCATGACGAAATTGAAGAGGTCGCAAGATAAGGGATCGCTCTGTCTGAAACCTCGCACGGTATTAAAAGGTTCGGAGAGGTCTTTTCCTACCTTGACGGAGCTGCAGGAGTTGCTCAACGTCATTCTGCACAGTTTTACAAGCTTTGCAGGAATACCGAGCTCAGACATTGCGGCATATATACGATCCCTTATCGGGCTATCGAACGCCGTCTTACAGTCGACAAAAAGGTGGTGAGTGTCGACTTGACTTTCATGGGTTTTCTCCAGGATTTGGCGCAGTGTCAATATATCTGGTCAATGGTGAACTTACCAGGTCTGAAGCCGCACTGATAAGGTCCAATCAGTGAGATGGCGAATGGCTTCAGTCGTTCACACAGTACGCTCGTAAGAACCTTATATGCGATAGGGAGAAGGCTTATACCCCTTTAGTTTGTGCATATAGTGGGGTCTCCGTTTTTCAGGATGGGGCAGATGGCACTGAGATTCCAATCTTCGGGCATACTTTCCTCCAGCCATATTCTGCAAATGAGCTGGTGCATGCTCCTAACCAGCTCATCGCCTCCATATTTAAAGAGCTCATCGGGCAGACCGTCAGGTCCAGCCGCTTTGTTACCTTTCAGTCGCCGTATGGCAACCTTGACCTCTTCATAGCTGGGTGACGGGATTTCAATGTCGTCGTCATTGATTGGATCCGACACAGCATCTCTAGGGGCGGAAATTGTGTAGTCATCGCCCTGCAGTAGATTAGAGAAGTGCTGTCTCCATAATCTCAGTGTCCCTTGTGCATCTGTAACCAGATTTCCGTGTTCGTCTCTGCAGGAGTTTGCTCCGGGATTAAAACCAGTAGTAAGACGCCTTATCTTTTTGTAAAAATTTCGAGCATCATTTCTACTCCTGCACATCTCGATTTCCTCACGATCACGCCTCTCTTGCTCCCTTTTCTTTCTTCTAAACAGGCGCCTTTCTTCCCTCCTCTTCTCACTGTACACCTCCACCGTTGCTCTTGTAGTGGTGGACTGCAACGTTCTCCTATAGGCAGCGTTCTTTGCTGCAGTTGCCTCACGGCACTCTTCATCATACCATTGGTTTCGCCGGGGAGGACGCTAGAAACCAAGAACTGCTTCAGCAGTGGTGCGTAGTAAGTCAGAGATGTGAGACCACTGTCCACCAATACTTTCGAGAGAGGATGGGAAGCCTTGGAGCTTACTAGAAAGACGATCGGAAAATGAACTAGCTGTCTCCTGTGATCGCAGCTTTCTGATGTCCAGCTTTCCCCGAACACTAGAGCGTGCCGTATTCGATGAGCATATGCGTAATCGCATCTTGGCTGCGAAAAGATGATGGTCCGAGTCGATGTTTGGACCTCTAAATGTTCGCACGTCTAGAATACTGGAAACATGCCTTCCATCAATCACAATGTGATCGATCTGGTTGTTGGTTGATCGATCAGGAGAGAGCCAGGTGGCCTTATGTATATCGAGATGCTGGAATCTGGTGCTACAAACTACCATGTTTCGCGCCACGGCGAAATCGATCAGTCTCAAGCCGTTCGGTGAGGTGGAATTATGGAGACTGAACTGACCGACAGTGGGGCCAAAGATACTTTCACGTCCAACTTTCACATTGAAATCACCGAGGACAATTTTGGCGTCATGTGCCGGACACCCATCGTACACTTCCTCGAGCTTTGCGTAAAAAGCATCCTTGACCACATCATCCTTCTCTTCCGTCGGGGCGTGAACACAAAAAAGGCTGATGTTATAAAATTTCGCTTTTATGCGGATCGTAGCAATTCCTTCGTTCACAGGGGTGAACTCCGAGACGTGGTGGCGAAGTCTCTTGCTAACTACGAATCCGCAACCAAATTCGTGTTTCTTCTCATGGCAGCTGTAGTAGAAGTCACATGTTGCTTGCCTTGTACAACCTTGCCCTATCCACCGCATTTCCTGGATGGCGGTGATGTCAGCCCTACATTTCGTGAGAGCATCCGCCAGTTGGATAGAGGCACCTTCCCTATAAAGGGTTCTCACGTTCCAAGTGCATATCCTTAAATCATAGTCCTTAAAACGTTTGCCAAGTTCGTCAACATAGAAGGGGGTCCGTTTAGAGGCTATTGTCTTAGTTTTCATTGAATTTTTGTTTCTACGTGGTGGGTTTCAAGCCCTACGCACAACCCCAATTTAAAGTCCAGGGGATTGGATAATCGCCGCATACATACTTTCTATTATTTATTTACTTAAATTCATTACACAAAGGCTGTAAATGCATGAATTAAAAATTAACCACTACAAATATATAAAAAAAGGAAAGCTCTACACTAATTTAATGTAAAAGCCTTTTATTATTTACTGTATACAACCATCACATAATAGAAAATTTTTAAAATCTTGACTAAATTAGATTTAGCAAGAGTCAAAATACTATTTTTTGTTTAACTAAACCTTCTTAATAGATCTTTTAGATAAAAATAAACTACTTCTATATTTAAAACGTGTATTTGTAATACAAAACAAAAAATAAATACATATTTATTGTACATAGTAGTCCCCGTAGTCTAGTGGTTAGTGTGTTGGCATTCTAGACACGAACTCCGAAATCAAACCATAGCTCTAATATCTTAAAAAAAAAACAAAAAATATTTTTATTCGGCGACTATCTGATTGTCATGAATAAACTTCTTAAGACTGTCATTTGGAGTCGAGGTTAAATTGTAGGTACCTATACTCATGGAGAAAAATTGACATACACAACCTGAGTGCTGTTGCAGGTTAGGCCGTAATAAAGCAATTAAGTATGTATTGCACCGATACTCACGTATTTAATATATTAATACTTAATAGCTCTATGTGAGGGAGAATCAGCAGATTCATTAATTCAATAAGATGTTTTAGATTTACCATGCCCAAACACGAAACTAAATCAGATATATCTAGCATATTGTATAACATGGCCAATTGAAAGGTTTTGTTTTTTCAGATAACAGCTTTAATGTTTATAACAGTATAACAGCTTGCATTAGAGGTTGTATTTACTTTCATGGGGTTTACTGCACTCGACGTTTACGTTACTTTTTAAATGAATATGACACAAAGGTTTTATTAGTGTATTTATTACTGTTTAGAAACGCCTTGTTGACATCACTGACAATCTGTAATCTTCCCTTTTAATTTCATGTTGCTAAAGTCAGTTGATTACTAGTGAGTGAGAAGCAAAAGGCTAAACAGTAAATATATGTGAAAAAAGCGGCGGCGGTATACATACATAAGTAAAAGTGTTAATAAAACCAAAATTGTAAAACTAATATATACAAAAAAATATTTAAAGACAAATTAAGAAACAAAAATATACAGAGAACAAAAATTGTGAAACTATTACATAAAAAGAAACAAATTGTAGTTAAGTTAAAATTAAGACACATAAAAATAAATATTAAAATATAAGAATAAAATTATATTGAAATATAAAAAACTATAAATAAAAAAGAACCGTGTTTTTAGTGTTTAGGTTCGACCCTAAACAATTACAATTATTGATTATATCCTATATGTAACTACAACGTATATATTCTAATAGTGAATTACGCACTTTAACATTTGATAAGGGTCATTGTAGTGAAAACATATTTATCAAATTATTTGTCAAATTATGTGACCTTATTTTTATAAAATACCACAGATGGATAAAGCATTCAATAGCACATGCAAATATTATCTGTAACTTATTTACCAAATTGGGTGTTTGTTTTTAATAAAAAATCATCTTCAGGAATCAGAAAAATTTCGAAATGAATGGGAACGTAAACATCGGCGTCTTTAAGAAAGACGTTGGCTAAGTTACTCCAAAGGCGAAAGTGCCATATGTTAGTGTTTACCTACCTCTTTGGGCTTAAATTGGATCACAGAACGACTTGTAAAGTCTTTCGTAACAATACGATATTTAAGTAATTATTTTTAAAGTTAAAAAAATCAAAATTATTCGAAAATAATCGCCCTACTTTTCTCATTATCTCTAGTAATTTTATGTAACTGCAAGTAACACTACGTAGTTTTGAATTATTTATAATTGTAATGAATGATTTTCTGCAACTAATGAGATTTAAATAATAAATTTATTTATTTGCATATACAAATATCTGCCGGAAATTTGACTTGAACAGCTTTAATTCAAGGAAGAATTCGTAATAATTTTAAGCTTTTCCTATGGGTTTGTCTTTTATGTTATTCCTTCAATTATTGCAATTTAATTAAAAAAAAAATTAAGTAAAGTTCTTCTCTTGAATTCTATAAAAAAATATTATATCTTTGACATTTAACTCTAACGGAAAATACAAAATCCTCAGATGAAAAGTCGTCGTCTGTATTACATGGAAACAGATTTTTTTCATTTTCATTTACTTATTTATGACAAACTTCTTTATAAAGTCATTTATTTATGCAACTTAAGTCATATATTCAAGTACATCATTTATGAATGCTCGTATTTATATGAAAAAAAGAAAAAATAAAACATGCACTTTTGTTATATGACAAACATAAACACATTATGCTTAATAATATTTTATAAACAAATCGTTGGTCTCAGGTAGAAAGGCCCTAACTCAAATAATTTAAAATTTACAGGAGGCGGTAAAAATACAACAGATACTGTAATTATTAATACAGGGTGGCCCAGAAAGACCGAAGTGGTGTGAATTCCTTATAACTTTGTTATTATAATTTTTTTTTTACTTTTCTTTTCAGTATTTTGTAAATAAGACTTGGACAATTTATAATGGAGCAATACACAACTGAACAACGTGCCCAAATCTTTGAAATTTACTTTTAAAATCAACGGTCCATTGTGTTGACTCAGCCTGCATACCGTCATCAATTTAATGTGCGCGTTGCACCCTGTCAGTCTACAATAAACCGTCTGGTTGCAAATTTTCGACAACAAGGAGCAGTAAGGAACCTTCCTGGTTCAGGCAGACTACGAACTGTCCACACGTTTGGCAATATTCAAGTGGTACAGGAGAGTATTCGGGAGGATCCAGAAACATTAATTACTAGAAGACGTTCGACTCAACTTGGCCTCTCAAGAGGGTCTCTGCAGCGAATTTTGCATTCAAAATTGGAAAACCATCCGCAAATATGGTTCCAACAGGATGGAGCCATAGCGCACACTGCGAGGGCCACAATGGCTCTTTTACGCGAATAATTTGGCGTAAAAGCAATTTTAATGGTCCTCCGCTTTCCCCAGATTTAACCTCTCCAGACTGTTTCCTTTGGGTTTATTTAAAAGGGAAAGTTTATGTTAATAAGCCTAGGACTATTGAGGAAATGAAAACCAATATTCGAGACGAAATTAACAACATAACACCGGAAGTTTTGCAAAAGGTCATGGAAAATGTGTTAGAAAGAGCACATTTGTGCGGAGCAGAAAATGGCCACCACTTGCGGGATATCATTTTTAATTACTAATCTAAAAATATTCCCTATAAATTTACTGTATTTACAAAACAAAAAATTAAAAAAATATGTCTTAAATAAAAAGTTATAAGGAATTCACACCACTTCGGTCTTTCTGGGCCACCCTGTATATAACTTTTTATTAAATGCTGTACAATTGCTTGTAATAACGTTATTTTTAATAATATTGTAAACATTCTTTGTGAGGAGCGGATTATTTCTAAAATGCATTGGATTTACTGAAAAAAAGTAAGTTTTGAAAAAATGCGAGTTAGGGCCTTTCTACCTGAGACCAACGAAATATTCTTTGCATTTAAAAATGCATTCGTTCTTTTCACTACTGGAGATGTATACCAAAGGCTTTTATTAACTATCTTTTTTATAAACTTTTAAGAGCTTTACATTAATGTTTTTTATTACTTATTGTATTTATTACTTTTAAAAACAAAACTTTAAGCAAGTCAAAAAAGAGATTTTTTGTCTACTGTTTAATAAATTATTTTTCCTCACTTTTCAGTATAGCAGATATGGTTTAGAAATTTTTAACAATAACAATACAAGTTTTTATTTATAAGTTTATACATATGTATGTACGTATACATCTTAACTCTCCGGCTCCCTCTCAATTCTGACGGCCCTAAAGGTAAATTGTCTTTATAATATGTAATTTATTCATCATCCGGATTCTTTTTCTCTCTACGATTTTTATACTTGGCTCAGTTTTCTTTTTTTTTGTGGTTAATTTTTCTTTTATATTATTTTTTGTGAAAAATTTTCTACCGCATACTACTTTCATATAAATGGGGCCAATAGACATAGTTTGGTAGTTACTGCAAGTTTATTTCTTTTTCTTTGCGGTAGACAAATATGCATATTTATATTATAAAAATATAATACAATATAGGAATAAGCATCCCATATGGGGATCTTCTAAGAGAAATATCAAAATTTTGACGGTTGATAACGGCCACTTTGTTAAAGATACATCTATCCAAATAGTGTTCATTTTTTTTTTTTTTGCACAATTGCTATTTTTTTTTAAGACCAAAACTCAGGGGTAAACCCCTACTCATGCAGTGCATTGTATTGAAATGTGAAGATGGTTGATAGGAGGTAATATAGCATTCAACAACATGCTAGAGTAAAAAAATTGCTTCATATATATTTTTTTTTTTTTTTTTCAAAAAATTTTCTCCAGCAATGAGGCTCATTTCTGTATGAACAATTACGTCAACAAACAAAATTTAGCACGTTCACAGTCTACATGAGATCTCCAATATCTGTCAAAAACAAGTACAATTGGCCAGCAACGGCACTCGGTTTCAAGAGGACTATAGCCTTCCTGACGCATTTGATATTGTGCATCAGCAGTATTCCTGAAAGTGAAGTGAAAGTTAAGTAAAACACTAAACCTTTCGGCGCACTGATCGATCATCCAATGACCCGTATACACAGCCTGCAAAAAAATTGACGACGGATTCTCACAATTTTTAGAAACAAAAATTTTAGGCGTCATCGTTTCTTGGAGAGATCTTAATAAAATCGTGCCCAGAATTGCACAGAGGTTTTAAAGTTCATTGACGTTCTCTAGATTGTCATCCGAAATTTTAACTTTAGAAATGCTAATGCCAAGGCATAATTTGTATTCTGGCAGGGACTGGATGGTAATAAGGAATAAGAGGTTGATATATACTTAATTAACACTTAGTTCTTTACTTTGAAAGCGAAACATTTTAAAAGTCTGGTTGAATCGGCGAGGAGTTTTATGAGTGGCAACCTACGAGGTACTGGCTTCGATGATCATTCCTGACTAAAAGCCCGTAGATAATCCTCACTTATTAGCAGGACCTAAAGTCTCAATTTTTTTTTTTTTGTTTTTCGTTTACTGTTGTTAAAAAAATAAATTTCTTTTTATAAGAAAAGTTAGGCTCGGGTTATTTAGTACCAATTTTATCTATAAAATCATGTTTATAAGACAAAAATTAAAATAGTTGACTTATAAGAGATCTTCTAGACCCTTCGCTAAAATCAACATATTTTTTATTAAATTATTATGTAACATTGTTTCAGGGCTTGAATAATTTTCATAATAATTATTTTTACTGTTTTTCTATCTTTTACAGAAAACAAAAAATCTTTGTTGTTAGAGCTTTTGTTTGAATTTTTTATTTTTTTCGGTTACGTTTAAGAATACTTTTTAGAAACGTTTATTACGTGTTGCAACAGTCACCTCATTAATTAACAGTAACAATTAAGTTTACTTAATTAAATTGCATGTAAGAACACTTTACAGTATTTTACATTGTGTTCTCTCTTATATTTTTATTCTCACTTGTTTCTGGCTGAATGCATTATACAGTTTAATGGGCAACCGTCTGATCTGGTCATTATGGTAATTATGGTTTGTTCAAGCAAAATATTTTCTTTCCTCCATTTATCCTAAGAAACGATTATTACATGTTAACAGATAACAGAGGTTTTCTATTATAACAAGTTTAAAGGTTAATATGTAAAGTTGTTGCATAGTGTAAAAAGTTCATTAGATTAAATAGATTTACATTTAAACCTTGGAATAGATTTTAAAGATAATACATATTAATTAGAGAGTATTCTATTGAATTAAAGTAAAATTGTATTGAAATTTTATATGGGCATTTCCTCAAAATGGTAAACCAGGATCGAAAAAAAATATTTTGATAATCATAGTATTTTTTTGCTTATAATTAAAAAAAAGAATCTATATTTTTATAATAAATTAGATTCTTAGCATATCTCAGGTGTTTTACTTGAGAAAATTGGGCTAGAAACTGAAATATTTAAAATTTAATTTTAAACTACTTCTAAAGACATTTCTATATTTATTTATTTTACATGCAAAAAATGTATTATGTTTGCGCTCTTTCTTCAAAATCTTTCTTTTACAAACAATTAAGAAGGGAAATGTGTAGGAAGAAAAAAAGAAAGTTCGATTAACGGTTAATTTTTGCTTTGTTTCTTGTCTAGGTTTTAATCGTACGTTCGCGACCAAAAACAACATTTTATTGTTATTGCTTTGCATAAAACGTCAATAGGTGCAAAGACATACCACATTTTAATTAATTTCGGTGTCAATAATTAAAAAAACTTCTGGGTTACCATTAAATAGACTTTTTTTGTTTGCAAAGTTTCGTACGTTCGCGACCGTAAGAAAATTTTTTCTATAAGCAATGAGTTTATAATTGATAAGATGTCTCCAACTTTACTTTAAAAGTGAAATGATATACCGAATATTCCAGTATAAGAATGATGCATTGGATTTACTGTGATGAGGACCTAAAATAAGCACAATTTTAACGGCCTGTTGAATAAAAACAATAATATCATAAATATTGTTAAAATTTTATTATTTCATATTGAATAACGTTATTAATAAAACAAATATTAAAAAACAAAAAACTGTAAGTGCTTTACTGAAATCTATTTATCAGAAGGATTACGTTGTCGAGAGGTTTTCTTATTTTTTTATCAGTTTCTGTAAAGGAATAGTGGCATGCGCTAACTTAATTATATTACAAAAATATCATATGTATGTGTCACCATTTAATATAATCTTAGTAATTGAATTTTTAAAAAAATTTTTTATTTTGCTTATTGATCATTACTTTACTGTAATAACGTAACAACGTATTTTTAGACGGAGTTTTGTTTTGCTGGTTAAAATTTTAATTTTCCCCACAACTTTAATGTAAAAGTACAAGTACCCAAAAATTTGTAAAAATACTCGATACTTGGTACTAATAACTCAATACTTTACCAGTGATAGTTACCACACACTATAAATAGTGGATTAAGTTTTTGGTTAAGGAAATTTGACGATACTTATGGGATTAAGCATGGTGATAATATAAAAAAAATCTATGGAAATATCGTACGTTCGCGACCCGTACGTTCGCGACCGATACTTAAGCCAATTAAACGAAAACCAATAGAGATATTTTATTCTGCAAATACTGGATAGAGACCTACATTAGTATACTTTAAAAATTATTTAATCGCTTTTGAATATTACGTTGCATTTCGCAGAATTTTACATTTCACTACTGTCAGCTAAATCTGACTTCTGACTTTTGCGTACGTTCGTTACCACGTGTTTATAACTATTATTATGAAAACTTCAACTCGATGAAATCCATCTTTTGGACTACATATAGACCTACTAAAATGCTATCAAATCGCAAACTAAAATACTAGGAAAAGTTTTTTTTCTATACTCTTTGTACACTAAAACACATTATTAAGCCCGTATGACACTTACTTTTTTTTGAATTGAATTGTTATAGAATTGATAGAAAGAAATAGCAAATACTAGAAAGAGAGGAATATAAAAAATATAAACAAAATACCTATTTTTGTTTTTGTGTTTATATTTACAATGTTGATACTTTTTAATTTGTAAAAAAAAACGCTACCTTGAAGTCAAAAATACCATAAAATCGCTTAATTTCAGTAAAACACTATAAAGTTAGCAACTCTATAGTATTTTAAATTCTAAATGTCAATTTCAATGTAAAATATTTTAACTTGTTTTTGACAAACTTCACTTTTTTATCGATAACATTTGTAAATATTTTGGCATCTCTGTATTGATGTGAATATAGTTCAACTCTTTACACCCTTTATACTTTCTTATTATATTATATTTGCATTGTTCTTCAAATAAATATGAATACAAAAAAAAAGTAGGTGTCATACGGGCTTTACTAACACATATGGGCAATTTCAGACAAATGCCAACCAGAATCAGTGTTACCTGTTTCTACAATTAACCAATATTGTTTTAGAAAAACGCTTTTTAATTAAAAGAAAAATTTTTTCTTTATTTTTTAATACAATCTATAGTGTATAAACTACTCAAAATCATTTTATATTTACCATCAGCACTAAAGTAAGGATTGAAATAACTTTTTTATTACTGTTTTTTTTATAATTTTTATAAATTTAACTTTATTAAGGTTGAATTATTTTATTAGTGGTTGGTAAGCGGATTTTATTTTGACAAGTCATAGCAAAGAAATGAATAAATGAATAAATTATTTTATAATTTATTAAACAAAATTGAACAGAATAAGCAGATAAATTAAAATTAAAAAAACGATATGGATATAACAAAAGAAAAGTGAATAGAATTAAAAAAAAAATAAAATATTAACCAACATATCGTGAGCTAGAATTAAATTTATATTTTTAAGCCTTAAACAATTTTTGGTTTTCATATAATTTCTAACTTTTTGAATAAAAATCTTGGTATTAAAAATCGTCTAAAATTGTTTTTGTTACGAAATATTCTATATTGACAACAACGTGAGGGCGGTCTCAAAACTAGTCGATGAATGAACTTCATTTATTGATTCTGACCATTTGAATAGTTAATGTGTGAACTGATGCTTTGTGTTCACGAAACAATCCAAAATATTTTTTCTAATGCAGCCTCTTTTAATAGTAGTAGTAATTTTACACGTTCCTGAATTTTTTATTTTGATCTCTCTTTTGCTTCAGGTGTGACGTAATGCACATTTGTCTCATACACAGAAATTGAAGCAAAAATAAAACGGGCTTTGTTCGTCGAAATATCGACAATATACACCATTGATTTGATTTTCTTCAAGACGGTGTTTCTTTATATTGTGATAAAAAGTGGTAACTGTCAATATGCGATAAGCTAACTCACTCAACTTCAGTCGGTGATCATCCAATACTAGTCTGTGATATTTTTTAACCTTTTCATGTTTTACAGTGAAAAATTAAAGTGCGGAGTAGAATTTTGATCGGTTTTAATACTAGTTGAACCAAAAGATTAAAAATAATACTATTGAAGTATCGATTTTGTGAAGATGATTAATGTTTTCATGTTAAAAAATTGGTTTATATTCGATGTCTATAAATAAGACAAAACATATATATTTACATGCTGAAACTTAGACCCAGTGCACAGTGGTTCAGTAGTAGGACATAGGATTCAAATCACGATGTTCGATTTTTTCACCGTTAGTTTGTTCTAATACTTACTATTAGTGGCACTACTAAAACATGCAAAAAGATTTACAATTAGTTGTTTTTTACATTAACTTTTGTGCATTGGAAGTGAACATATCAAAACACCTCTCCTTATCTATAATGTAATGTGCTAATGAAGTTAATATATAGTACGTGTTTTTCATTATTTTATTTTTTTTTCATTATTGGTGACCTATTGTTTTACAATGGATATTCAAGTTGAAGGTGTGTAGCGTTATTATTATGTATTTAATAATTTTTTATGCAAAACATATTTTGCTGAAAGTGGTTTTACGCCAAGTCCATTTTCACATAGATTAAAAAATTTTTTTTTTTTTAATGAAACTTTTAACTATGATGACGACGTATGCCGCGTTTCAGTTATATATCAAAATGTTAGTATGTATCTCTACTTTCAATTTAAAAACAAATTCTCTGCGTTTGTTTGCGTTTGTGCATGATACAGAGGGTCTATGTTTCTGCGACTAGATTCGTAGGACATATTTTTCACATATCTTTTATCGTTCGTTTTCACAAATTTCTATGCAATACTTGTCAAATAAACCCTCAATAAATCTAAAATATTTTTTACGGGCAATATAGTGCGTGTTTTTCAAAGAAAAAATTATTTATATTCAAGTTGAATGTATGTACCGTCCATTATTATTATATCTTTTCTAATTTTTTGAAAAAAAATATATTAAATACAATATATTTAAGGTGCTGTTATTAAGTGTTCTTTTGCAAGAATTTTTGTATTTGATACATGGCTGTCAATTAAGGAAAGTTTGACCGAAAGTGAGCGGCGTAATCATGTGTTTCAAATCTTAACGCAGTTACTGCCAGATGCGGAACATTTAAACATTGGCAGTTTTGAAATTAAAATAACCAACCTTTGTAGAAGATTGGCAACATACTGGAAACAAGTTAACCGATCACATTTGCGTATGGTGACTAAATATAGTGACTGGCTTAACGAAATTGAAGTTTGTGAACTACCTTCGAAAGTCAGCGAGCATACTCTGAAATCTGCGGAAAGTAACCAGCCTTACACAAGTGAACTACATAGAAAGGAGTTCATGGACTGCAGTAAGAGAACAAAACGCCGAAGATTAGCTAAGTTAGCTGTGGTAGATGATTCCGCGATAAACCACTTGATGAGTGATTTTAGCCGATCTAACAACACTTGTGTGGAATTTACTACCAACAAAATATTATCAGTAATAAACGAGGCGAAATTAATAAAACACCAGTATTTAGTAATAATGGAGTTTATCAATTCACAATTACCAAATGAATTGCCATCTTATCATAAAGTGTTGGAGGCAAAGAAACAGTGTTATCCACTAGGGGAACAGCAGCAGTTTAGGACATATTTAGGTTTAATTGTTGACAAAGCTCAATGCGGAAGTGGCACATCCAATGACGGAAACACTGCAAGAACCTTTTTTTAATTCTACTATATCTGCTGAAATAACTGGCTTAGATCAACCAGTTATTGATCGGTGTCGTCAACTTTTGCAGTGTCTTTCGTAGGGTTACAAAACTAATAGTCTAGCATTCAGAGATTACTCATTAGGGACTGCGCGAATGCTTGTTAGTACGTATCCATCGTATAATTTGCCTCCTTCAGTTCATAAAGTGCTAATTCATGGATCGGAAGTAATTGATCATTCTTTAGTTTCCATAGGCTAGCTCTTTGAAGAAGCCGCTGAATTTTGTAATAAATTATTTAAGCAACTCAGACGAAACAACACGCGAAAAATGTCTACTAACACTGATCTTTTGCATAGACTTCTTCTAAATTTCGACCCGTTAATTTCTTCTTTATGTAAGTTACCGCAAAAGAAGAAGTCTATGCCATCACCTGAGGTCTTAAGTATGTTAAGTTTTTGAAAATAATGTAAAAATGTTGTGTTAAATTGGCGTTACAAAATTTATTGTTTTCTATTATTTTTGCTTTAATTAATGACTCACATTTTTGATAAATAAATTATGATACTACTTATTATCCTTGTTGATTTTGTTTTCTATAATTTTACCCTACTTGAACCTTAAATAGCGTAAACACAGACATTCATATTAATTTTGATGAGTATAGCTAAGCAAACTATGTATGACCGCCTTCCTTAGAGACTTGAACCAGTGTGCAGTGTTACAATTTTTTAAATGAAGCTGTCAAGCTTGTCTTAAAACCGTATACAAAGTTTGAACTCAAATCTTAAACAACCCTTTCACTATATTACCTAGGAACTACAAAAAAAAAATCAAATATTATGAAATATCCATCATTTGAGATACCCTTCATTTTGTTAAAGAAAAGTTGTTGTTTTAAACAATAAAAACAAACTGCTATTTACTACAACAAAAGCATATTACACATATTTTTATATTTCTCTGAATATTTTAACAGCAGTAAAAAATAACAAAAAATCTAACAAATATGCAAATTATCAAGCAGGAGAGTAGTTTGGTGTCCTTCAAGTTGTTTACTTTAATAACTGTTCGTTATTGAACTATGCTTCCTGCTTTCAAATGATAATTTATTCTTGATTGTCGTTTTATTTTGTAATTCTTGCTGTTAAAAAGCTTTCATTGGTGGTTTTTGATGATGTGAAAAAGGTTATTTCAAAGAGTACTTAAATGTGTTATTTTTGTTTTAGTTTTTAACGTTTGTTATTTGTCAATAAACTGATATCGCGTCGTCAGCCCTAGTGGCATTATACATATTTTTGCTGGAATATGCCAACTGCTAGCTTATAAGTTCTGTAATAAAATAAAGACTTCTTAGTGCTCATATTTGATGAAAATTTCTTAATCATTTGCATATTTTGCAAATACAAAGTTATATCTAAAATACGAATATTATAATAAAACTTTTTAAAACCTTAACTAAACATTATCTTCTTTATTTAAATTTAATGTTGAATTCAAGTGTAAGTGAATGGGCTCTTTTTTTCCAAATTTTCATGACTCTGGTGGATAATTTATACTGAGTCATTCCGGTGGCAGGGGCTATGTTGCTTTGGAAACCAATGTAACGGATCTAAAATTTTGGTGGCCAGGTTTCATGATCTCTAAGTGCTCTTAAATCGCTTGTGCAGAATAATTTAATAATATTATGAATATTACTTCAAAGAATTTAGAATCTCTGAGCAGTTTAATTTCATAAGAGTTGTTTTCTGTAAGTCTGTTTTATTCATGACCCATGTATTGTTTGAAACTGTTTTGTAGATATAGCCGGGTAGTTGTACTTATTCCATGGCTTTATATACATACATATATATATAATTTATTTTTAAAAACACTTTCAAATTAAAGTGGAATATGAATATGCTTTTGCATAAAATTTTTATAATTTAAATAAGCTATAGTTTATTGCATTTAATTCAATTCTTTCTTTTATTTTATAAAGTTCTTTTTATTTTTTTAATTAATATAATTAAGAAAACGCCGGTAATTATATTTGATTTTAAAACCATTTACTTGCACTATTGCATTTCATTCATTTGCCAATTCGAAATAAAATGGCTTTATCGCGTGCATGCGCATGGTGATAATAAAAAGAAAAAACAAATATTGTCTTGGGGAAAGAAATTTAGATTTTTTAATCTTTATATCCATTGGTAAAATAATTTAAAAAAAATTAATAATAAAAAATTTTAAATAAAAAAAAAATATTACGATAAAACTTTTTAAAAACTGAAGTATTTCGTAAAACGTTAATGCCTTATTTTTAGTCAACAAGAAACTGGATTTACTACTACCTAATAACTGCAGTCTGCAGTTTTTTTTATCGACAATAATACAATTACAAGTAATTGAAACTTTTAATGATTTTTATTGTATGTGTCATACAATAATTAGTTAATTGTTTCGTTGAGTGACATATTTAATCTTCCGATTTGTTGCAATAAAACTAAAAGCAGTAAGTATACAGAAAAAGAAAAATAACTGAAATAATTTTATGTTTAACTCTGTAGCATTTTAAATAAAATAACCTTTTTTAAATGAAAATAAAATTTTTTATTTAAGAAAAATAGTAAAAAATATTTCTAAAAAATCCCAAAAAATTTCGACTAATATTTTAGGTTGTTTTTAAATTTCTTTTTTTAATTTTTTTTTAAAACAGAAATGAATTGCTTTGTAAATGCTTTTGTTTGGTTTTTATATACTAAGGTCCATCATTACAACTTGCCGTTAGTTTAAGGTAGGATTTTATCAGACCGATAAATTGGTTTTTGTTAGTACAAATAAATTTTAACCTAACTTGACCGATAAAGTTATTGGGAATATTGCCTTACCTTTAAGTAAAAGTTAAATTGTAATAACACAAAGCAATTTATCAGTCTGATAAAATCCTACCTTTAACTAACGGCAAGTTGTAATAATGGCCCTAAATAGGATATGATTCGCATTTAGTCTTTAGTTATTTTAACATTAGTATTTAAAGTTTTGAATACATGGAGACCTGCTTATCCCTAAAAGCATCCATTTTATATTATTGTATATACATGTATTAATTTAAATTCATTGTACTTTTTTAATATTTTGCTTTAACTGTTTATACCGTTTATAATTTATAAATAACTTTTTTCTTTAAGAGCCACAATACTACGAGAACAATATTTCTGACAATAAAAGAAGTTTGACTCTGTGACTAAAACCATTTATGCATAACATGTGAACTTATAAAAACACTGTGTATCATTTCTTTATATTCGTAACTTAAGCTTATTTGAGTACTTTTTATCGTTTTTTTTTTACTTTGCGACATTAGAATGTAAAACAACGCATTTACATTCATACGTGATTTCTTCATAAGATTCGTGCTTTAGTATATTTTCTTCATATCTTATCAAAATAAACAGCAGGGCGGCAAAAATATTTCAACTCAATTGTTTCTATGAATCCTTTTTAGTTAAAAGGTTGAACAAAAAATAACAACAAAATATATAATTATATGAGTATACGTAGGTACACATCTTTAATAGGGATAAACATAAAATAAACAAAAATCGTTTAAACTTAAACTACAGCCGGCAAAACTCCGAGGTATTGGTATATCAAAATCAGTGGATTTTCTAGTATTTCCTTTATATTAATATATATCCCTATATTTGAAGTAACTATTAGAATTAATATTAATATTAAATTAATAATAAATATTAAATTTAATATGAATATGTGTCTGATATATATTTTATACACTCAACGAAAATACAGCAAAAAAATTCTTTCATTTAAAAATCCTATATTAGTTCATTGGCGCACTAAATAAATTATTGCTTCCTTATTTATCTTCAAATATCTTTTCTAATATATAGTTTCAATTGCAAAAGTACCGAAAATTTGAGATAACTAGTTCCTAGTTTTTAATTAAATGGTGATATCTTTGTAAACATGGTATCAATCGGAGAAATAACGAAAACTATTCTTTACTGGCCTAAACCCTGTTTGCTTCGCTACACCTACGCCACCATTTGTAGACATTTTTTCTTACTACGAAGTAAGTAAGACCAAATTTAAAGACATTAATTTTAACAGTTCTCAAGGTATACAGAAATCAATATTCAGTTTATTGGAAGTTGGAAGTGCCTCTACAATCATGGGCTCACAATCCAACAGGAAATCTACAGGATTTCTAAAAAAAAAAGTTATAGTGTTCAGTTCAGTTCAGTTCCGAAAAATCTGCAGGAGCTTTGGACAGTGACGAGTGAGGAATGACCTAAAATTTATTATAATTAATAGCATGCCAAAGAGGCTCCAGCTTACCAACAAAACAAAAAAACATGCTAAAGGCTCGAGTTCCAGGAAAAATTAATTAATTAATTTAAATTAATTTTGTTTTGTAAGAAACGCTTTAATTAGATCAAAGTTAAATTCTGCAAAGAATTTAAATTTTTACAATGAATTTTTTTTATAATCAAAGGAGAAAATGATGTCCGTGAAGTAAGTACACTAGCCAAACTGAACATGTAATGTGATAAGATTTGTATTTTAAACTTTCTTAAATTCTCTAATAGCCTACAGTGCATCATTGTTATTATTTTTTGTTTTTGCAAAATCAATTTAAATCAAAACATATTTTTATCTATATGCTAACTGGCATTCAATTTTCTTTACTCTGTCACTTGTGTGGTTAGCTTGGTTTGTTTGATCAAAATGCATTTTTTTCCAATGTATTTAAGCAAAGAAGTATCATGTTCTCAAGCAAAATACCACATTCTATTAGAAAGGCTTTACATACCTAATTTTAATTTATAAGAGGATATAATTTTACTCCTACACTTTGTGTTGGTGAACACACAATATGGTTGTGTTAAATATTGATTTACTCTTTTATGCCTATTTATAAAGATAAGCATTCTTAATTACTGATTGAATTATACAATTAACATATATATTGCACTGTAGAGTGCAATATAGAGTTAGTTAAAAAAGATTTATCTTATAAAGTACTTTGATTTAGCTTATATGGTTAAAGATGTGTCATACAGTTTGTCTTTAGAAGGAACTAAAAAATTATATTATCGAATGGATTTAGAAATTAGTTATCTTAAATTTGTTTGCATCCTTAGCAATAATAATAAACACGTTATTGCCGAAAATAACTCTTTATTGCTGAAAAATAAATTGTATAGGGACTTATCAGCCAGTATAATTAAAATTATTTTTGCAAAAACTTTTCTAAATAAAACTTTTCACTTATTTTACACTCAATTTCTTATTTTAAACTTTTTGGATTCTCTGAAAGCATTAAATGAAAACAAAAAATATTTTTCTTTGATTTGTTTTCTTTCAGTTTTAATAATGGATTGCTAATTTCTTTATTACATTTCTTTAAATGTTTTTGTATGTGCAAAATAATAGAACAATTCTATGAAAATTAAAGTCTTGTAAGCCCTAGTCCTAAAAAAATTATTTTATTTTTCAACAAAAGCCCAACAACAATAAAAAATACAAATAAAATATTGATAAAACGTAATTTTTAATTTAATTTAAAATTTAAAATTAAAGAATTTCCTTTTTTCAGAACAAAAGAAACGATTTTTATTAAATTTTACAAACTTTGAATGTATTTATATAAAAGTAAAAGTAAAATACATACATAACATACATAACTGGCCTTTACAACCCTGTGTCAGGATTACGGCCTAGCTTCTCGCAGCACTCATGTTGTGTGTGTCAATTTTTATCCATGAGTACCGGGACCTACCGTTTAATGTCGACTCCGAACGACAGACTTGAGAAGCTTGTTCATGACAATTAGTTACTCTCAGAGCTTTTGCCAGAACACCTTTGAGAGGTAGTCGCCGAAAGAAATATTTTTTTCATATTTCTTTTTTTTGAAGAGCCTGGAGTCGAACCCAGGGCCCATGTCTTAGTAAGCCAACATACTAACCACTTGACCACGGCGACTAAAAGGGCACCCCTGCCAGTTTTAAAAGTAAAATACAAATATTTGATTTTTTATAAAAAAAAAATTGTAAAATTGCTTTTTTTAATTTCAATACAAGTAACCTTAAAGTTCTTTGTTAATACTAAAGTTCATACTTTGTTTAATTTTGTTTTTTTTATCAAAAAAAATTGGAATTTTTTAGTGAAGTAGAGCGTAGTTGTTTTTCTATAAAATCAGCTTCAATGAAGTAGATATTTTTGACTTCTAAAATTTATCATGAGGAGCAGTTATTTCGTTATGTTATACGTACGATTAGTTTGAGACGTCTCTATAAGAAAAAGATTTAAGAAAATTTAATAAAGTCACTACGATTTCAATATTTTTTTGAAAATGCAAAGTATAAAGGAAAAAGAAACTAAATCTGCTTACGAAGGACCCAATTATCGAAAATGGTGATACTGACTATCGCTATAAATAAATGGTTACGTTCCTTAGGAGCACAATTTTCGATTCCTGTTAACAGGAAATATTATTCAATAATTACTCAATTAATTAAAAATATTTAATGGCAGATATTCAACAACGTATCTAAACATTTAATTAATTTCCAAGAAAACAGAGCAATATAATAATAGTAAAGGTGGACAGAGGCAAAAGAAGAGTGGCCATGTATTAAATAGGATGTTGTAAAAGAGTAATATTTTGACTGCCTGAGGATAAAAAAAAACAAACAAAACAATGAGAACTATATAAAAACTTGAAAGAAAACAACAAAAAGATAATAATGGATCCTAAAAAATAAATCTAATTTATAACATATGAAAAGAATATTAATTGAAATTAATTGAAATTAATATTCTTTTCATAAACTGCAAAACCACCAAAAATACAGTTGTTATCGTTACTATCGCCAGATAGTACGCATTTTTAGATTGTTTTTTGTAATAAATTTTGATAATTAAGAGAGAAAATGAAATCTGTGAATGAATTGTACACAAGCCGAAGTGATCATGCTTTCGTAGTCGCATTAGAGTTCCTTGTGTTCTGTACATATTATTCTAATTTTTTATTGAGACCAATAGATAAAAGTAAACCCGTGCTGATGCTGTGCATTTTATTAGATTTTTTTTTTTTTTTTTTTTGGAAAGGACAGGATATATATTTTTATTAATTATTGTATTATTCTTAAGCGCTTTAGGAATGAGACAAATTGCTGTGAATTGATCATTCAAAGCCCAGTGTTATACCTTCACCCATGAATGATCAACAGCAATTGCCTCATCGTTGCTTCAAATCTGTTTTGAATACTAATGAAGGCAATAAGATTTAAGGCGATAAAGTTATATACGTGAAGATAGCTGAAGTACATGAACTTCATATAAAGCATTAAACACATAGACAACAGCAAGCAGCATGACAGCAAGCAGCAAATGCAGCCGACAATATTTGCTGCCATGCTATCGGCTACATAAATATTTTGAAGGCAGTAGCAGCAAAACAATAAAAAAACAAATAAAATAATGAACATGTGTTTGTTGTTGAAAAAAATATTTCAGTGATACCACTTTCAAGTATACGAAATCGCAAAAATAAAATCGCTTGTTTGAAATGTAAATACATATATATTTTTTATTTTAATTTGTTTATATTTTATTAGTATTAAAAAACTTTACAAAACTCATTAACAAAATATATTTTTTGCTAATTGTACACATACTCTTTAAAAAAATTGAAATTTAAGTATAATCTCAAATTATTTGGCAATTATTGCAAAATTGAGACTTTTGCATAGCCCTTCATGTTGCCCGATGAACTCTGAAATTCTGTGTATTTCTCAACTGGTACGGCTGCAAATCTCCAAAAAAAAAAATCCACTGATCATAAAGATATTTTGATGCATCACACATTTGCATATTTCTTTTAAGACATAACGTAGTTAGTTGTTTGTTTTACATTCAGCCCTTCATCATTACCCATCACATTATACATGTATTTTAAACAACAATGCATATTAATCCCTGTGGGACACCAAACATAACGTTAAAATCTTAAATTTATTAAATAATACCGACTTATAATGTTAAAAAGTTTTTAATTGTTATTATCTTTATTAATAAATAAATTTTTTTTCTTTGTAATAAAAAATATTTTTTAGGTCGTTTTTCTTTATCATTTTGTATTGTATTAGCATCACTAATTAGTTTTTGCTGCCTAAAAAAATAGAAATTATTCTAAGTTGAGCAGCAGCAGCAAAGGTTTTTGTATAGGGTTTTGCTGTGCTGCCTTTAAAATAATCGTTTCCATATAAACGTGGGCATTCTAATTTTGACAACTTGCTGCCTGCTGCTTGCTGTCGTCTATGTGTTTAATGCTTAACAATGTATTTCTCCAACAAATCGTACCCAAAGTTATTTTGTAGTGTTGCCCACTCTTCTCGATTTTTATTATTAATATGCTGAACAGGATCCATAAAATTACACTTTTTTTTCTAATTTTTATCTTGGGTTATGTCTAGTGTTTCCAGTTACTTTATTCCATTTACATTAAGAAAATTAAAAAAATTCAAAAAGCTAAACAGTACTCTCAGATGTGAAACAATTTCCAGATTCTAGGTGTATTCGGTAAGCCACATGTTTTATATACCAAGTTAGTATTGTTGGTCATAAACATATAAACAGCTTAAAATCAAATTTAAGGTCTATTGTTTAAGTTATTTAAAAAAATATTTGTAAATATTTTTTTTATTTTACGCTTTAGTAAAAATCTAATTTATTTACCACAGATTTAGCCACTGAAGTAATCAAATGTCTTATTCCTTTTAAAAGAAATATGTTGACACGTTTTCAATTATAACAAATGTGTTACATGTTTTTATTTATTTGTTACAAATTTTTCTTTGTTGCTGTTGTTTTCTCAACAATATGTTCATTTTTTATCATTAACATGGATACGAAATAAAAATGTAAGTGAACAAAAAAAGTAAAAGGAAAACACCAAAAGTTAACAGATTTTTTGCTGTTACAAAATTACCTGATACAGGAAATCTTATTAATAAAAAAGTGTCGTATTTTCCAAATATACAGTGGTTGTTTTGACTAACAGAAATTTTTTTATATTTTATTATATATTCACCAAATTACAATAGAATATTAACTTTTAGCAGTTTTCTAGCAAAAGTTCTGAGAGTAACTGATTGCTATGAACAAGCTTCTTAAATCTATCATTCGGAGTCAACTTTAAACTGTAGGTTCCAGTGAAAAAAATTGAATAAAATTGGCACATACAAAATGGATGCTTTGAGAAGCTAGGCCGTAATCCAGAAACAGGGTTGTAATGTCCAATTATGTATGTATGACCAAAATTCCATCATGTAGCCATCAAGGACATTTGGATCATTGAATAAGTAGTTCACTTAATCATATATTGTCAACACTTGCAAAATTTTGTCATACTCCTGTCCCACAGTTCTTTGCTTATACAATCATCATTATCAATGCCATAAAGTAAATTGGCAGTGGAAATAAAAAGAAGTAAAATAGAAGACAAAAAAAAAGTTAAATAAATGTATGTTATGTACACACGTACACTTATATACATAGATATACTCGTATATATGTATATAAATGTATGCATGTGTTATAATAAATGTTTTTAAAAAAGGAAATGTATGTTTTATTGTTTATCCTCCTGTTGTTTGTCAAACACAATGTTTACCTTTTGACGCATCATGACATTTAACGTTAAGGCGCAATAATGATAAAAATCATTTTCTTTTCTTTGAGATTAAAAGGTGTTGGTACTTATGTTTGACTTACTTAAGTGGTTATTAAGATTTTTACATATAAATACACGTTTATCTTCTTATTGCCTACAATGATGAGTAAGTTGTCAAAAACTTTGTATGAGATGTACTGTATTTATATAGAGTATGAGAGTGTTTGCTAAACATTATCAACTTGTTGAAGAATTATTGTTGGTGTCAACAATTAATTAGGACAGGTCTTAAGCAAACTTATTTTGTAAATATAAATAAATTATACGAAAAACACAATTTAATTAAAAGGCTAATGTGTAACAACTAAGTTTAATGGTTTTTTAAGAATTAATTTAAATTTGTTTCTTAAAAATGTGCAGTTATATAAAGACAAGGTAAAGCATTAAACACATAGACGACAGCAAGCAGCATGACAGCAAGCAGCAAATGCAGCCGACAATATTTGCTGCAATGCAGTCGGCTAATTAAATATTTTGAAAGCAGCAACAGCAAAACAATAAAAAAACAAATAAAATAATGAACATGTTTTTGTTGTTGAAATAAATATTTCAGTGATACCACTTTGAAGTGTACGAAACCGCAAAAATAAAATCGCTGGTTTAAAATGTATATACATATGTATATTTTATTTTTATTTTAATTTGTTTATATTAAAAAACTATAAAACTCATTAACAAAACAAAGTTTCTGCTAGTTGTAAACATACTCTTTAAAAAAATTTAAATTTTGGCCTAATCTCAAATTTTTTGGCTATAATTGGAAAATAATGATTTTTGCTTAGCCGTTGATTTTACAAGATGAATTCTGCAATACTGTGAATTCTGGTACGGCTGCCTATCTCCCAAATGAATCCCCCGATCAGAAAGATAATTTGGTGCATCACAAATTTGCATATTTGTTACAAGACATAACATAGTTATTCATTCAACCACTTCCTCGTATTTCCCATCATATTATCCATGTATTTTTAACAACAATGCATATAGAGCGTTGTGGGACACCAAACATAACTTAAAAATCTTAAATTTAATTAAATAAATACCGACTTGTAATGCTAAAAGTTTTTAATTGTTATTATCGTTATTAAGCCCGTATGACACCTACTTTTTTTTTGTATTAAAAATGATTTGGAGAACAGTGCAAATATAATATAATAAGAAAGTATAAAGGGTGTAAAGAGTTCAACTATTTATATTCATATAAATACAGAATTGCCAAAAAATTTACAAATGTTATTGATAAAAAAGTGGAATGTGTCAAAAACAAGTTAAAATATTTTACATTGAAATTGACATTTAGAATATTAAATACTCTACAATTAAGCGATTTTACGGTATTTTTGCCATCAAGGTAGCGTTTTTTTTTACAACATAAAAAGTATCAACATTGAAGTAAATATAAATACAAAAACAAAAATAAATATTTTGTTTAAATTTTTTATATTCCACTCCTTCTAGCATTTATTGTTTCTTTCTTTCAATTCCATAACAATTCAATACAAAAAAAGTAGGTGTCATAGGGGCTTTAATAAATAAATTTTTGTTTTCATTGTAATAAAAAATATTTTTTAGGTCGTTTTTATTTGAAATTTTATATTGTATTAGCATGACTAATCAGTTTTTGCTGCCTCAAATAATAGAAATTATTCTAAGTTAGGCAGCAGCAGCAAAGGTTTTTGTCTAGGGTTTTGCTGTGCTGCCTTTAAAATAATCGTTTCCATATAAACGTGTGTATTCTAATTTTGACAACTTGCTGCCTGCTGCTTGCTGTCGTCTATGTGTTTAATGCTTAATGAAAAATTTTAAAAGTTTTTTAAAACAAAGTTATATAATTTGTATTTAAACGACAAAATGCAAAGTTGGAAACTTTTTTTTAATTGTGATCTGAACGAGATTATGACTAAAAATGTATGAAGTGTTAAAGCGTAGTTAAAATACTATACTTAAGTATATCATGAAGTCTTAATTGAGCTTGCAGTTCATATCTATTTTCTTTGTGAAATATCTGTACTCAGTAGGTTCAGATCATTAGTCTGATTGGGAATATTGTTCCAAGTATGTAGATTTAATGCAATTTGTTTTCTGTATTAACACCTAATTTCGAATATCTTCTTTTGCTTGATTTAGTCACTTACAATTTGAACTTTTATTTTTGCGACTTCCTTTATAATTATTAATTTTGCTGCCAGAATACATAATCAAGGAGAGTGAGCGATTGTACAGTAAAAGGTGTTTTTATTACTGTTGCACAAGTTTAAGTCAAAATAAAACCAAAAAACTAATTTTTAATTTTAATGAAACGGACATTGTTGGATCAAAAATTTAATAGCAGAACTATTTTAATTACATTATGGCAATGTGTCTAACATGACGATTGCATGCAAAGCTCAATTTAGTGAATAAATGTTCAGAAACTTTTGGCAGCATTATACGCCACACTTTTGTCAAGCAATAACTCCACGAGTATTGATAGTTAGTTGTCTCTGATTTATTTATGTACATACATTGATAACTTTACAGAAGAAAAAAAAACAAAAATATGTTTAAATGAAGGTAAACCATATGGTCTTATTACCCTATTATGTAGATCATTATGTTAAATGATGTGTTCACCGTAGGTTCTTGAGTAAATCATATGCAGCGCGCTCTGTGTGTTCTGACACTTTTTACTGTTGAGGTGAAATGTCAGCACGATTTAAGAAACAAACAAAAAAAAAAAAAAACTGTTGTCAATCATCATTGACAGTATCTTTCTTACCATCGTCGTATCTAAAGGCGTATTTACCCAATGATTTGTAAAGCCTTTAACAAAGATTTTCTGTGTTTTGACAAATTATGGTTTATTTTCACTCCCTATGCGACAATTCGGTTTTTAAATTTTATTTCGACGGACTTTATTGAAGAACAAAATCTCTAATGGAAATTCAGTAAAAAAATCATATTGTCCTTGAGCTCAATTGGTTTCTACAATGGTCGTTTGTCTTTATTTCCTGCATAAGTTATATCTTCAATTCATTTAAATCAATATCTTTTCGTAAAATCCTATATAAGTAAAATTGCAGAACATCAGTTGGATCTAGCAGCGTCGAATTGATTGATTCAAGACTATACAGAGACACAGCTTCTTCAGTGCTCATTCTTTGGCACCTTGAAAGGTGCATATTACCACTAAGATTGAAAACTATCAATTGTTATTCAAATTAACCGCTCTGAAGGAAGATTATTAACCTCAACAGAAAGTGGACGATAATCGTCCAAGTCTACACGAATTTCTTACCAAACTAATAGCAATCAACTAATCGTTTATTAAATTAAGCAAGGTTGTTACACAAACTTTGTGAACCTTTAACAACACGCTTTATAAATATAATGAGAAAAACTCAATTAAAATTACTGAAACATGTATGAAAAAAAAAATATCTACTTGATGGAATAAACGTTATTATTCTCTCTCAGAATTAAAACGTTCCACTGTACGTTATTATTTATAAATTATATTTTGAAATGTATATTTATTTTATACATTTGCTGCTGCGTTTATTCAAAGTATTGTAGATTTGTTAAGGATTTATTTACGTAATATAGCATAGAAAAATTTGTCCAATAAGCCAATAATAAGCATTCCATATTTTTTATGAATACAACAGTTAAGAATTAAGCACCACAGTTCTTTTTTTTTCATTAAAAACTACTCCCTTATCAGGTCAAGGTACTCAAGCTAATAATGAAAGATAAATCACATTTTCTTTAGTAGTTGTTGTCTTTGTATATCTTAAAGAAAGAAGAAAGGATGCTACTTTAAACATCTTATCCAAGTTTACCTCTTGTTTAAACCTTTTTACCATATTTTTGCTCTTTATTTTTACTTCAATCATAGACAAGATTTCTAAGGTTTATGTATGTGTGTGTTTGTCATGTACCATACTTTGGTCTAATTTCTGGTGTTGTTTGCCTGTCGTGCAGTTAAACTAAAGTGACAGACGTGTTTGTGTGAAGAGTAGAACAAATTTTAAAATAAAACCATTTTTTTAAGCATTTGTAGTACGAAATAGGGAATAAGTCTAAAGCTAAAATATGGTTGAAGGTAAAAACTAATGGTTGTTTTTGCCTTTTGCTTTTAATTATGGACACAGAAACATGACCGGAGGATTTATAATTCAACTTTCTTGTAACCGTGAGAATTAGCAAAACAAGTGTTTTACTTTGCTAAAACAAAAAAAGGAAATACTATTTTTATTATATCTCTCAGCAAACGCAACGTACCTTTTTAGAATTGTGACAAATTTTAAAAGAACTACTTAAACATTTGTGTCGTTTGTTTTTTTAAATTCTAATGTTTTCAAAATTGTAGCAGACAAAAAACAGTAAGTACGTGTTATAATTGAACATATTTTAAGCTTTAACTTTAAAACAAGGCATTTATGTGACGTTAATAATGAAAACCTTTGAATTATAAAAGTCAAATAGTTTTGTCTAATTAAAGTTTTACATGTTTTGTGCGTTATGAAGGCTTTAAAAAAACGTAAAAAACTTTTATTAGGGAAGATTTATTAAACTAAATTTCTAACTTAAATATTGTTTGTCATACAGACTTTGGAAGGAAAAACGAATTGCAGCTGGTTAATTTCTGTTGGATAGGTCTCCAGAAAATTTGATAAGGGGATAAGGCAGCAGTTTTGTTAAAGTAATTCAAAATGTTTTATAAACTTAAAGTTCATGTAAACTCTAGCGATATAAAAGGTAAATCGTTATGCAGTTTATCTTGAGAAAATTCATCGAAATGTTTTTGCCCCTTGACTTGTGAAAACCAACAAAATATAGCCTTTTTCTTTGCAGGATTCGTACTTGAAAAGTTGCAGTAATATCCTCATCAATATTAGCCAAATCTCTCACAATTTTCTTTCAAATTAAGTCTCATTACAAACTGAGTTTACTGAAGCTGAATGTCTTAGTGATCAAGAGGCCCATAGATATTTTTTATGATTATGGGGAAAAGGTTGAATATTCGACATTTAAGAAAATATGGCCACTTAGACAGCCGGTTGGTTGGTTAATTATTTTCTGGCTGTACCTTAAATAGGATGAAGAAACTCTATGACTTTGAGAAGCAGTTTAAAATTGAGCTGAGTAATACAAATGAATAGAGCAGTATAGTGGCTGCATACTATTTCAAGGCGAGAACTATCCTATACCACACGGATGGATCAAAGACTGGAGGTTGCACAAGAACATTATAGTTAAACCTGGGACCAAATATTCGGAACCCATCGAAAAAATTGTCAGGATTTTTCAGGCTGAAGTTTATGCCATTGACAAATGCACTCAATGTAACCTAGATAAAAGTATTGGCTGCTCGGAGACAATAGCGTCAACTGGGTATTAAAGGAAATGAAATGGCAAATGAACCCCCTTTTCTAAGATGGGGGGTTTGAAAGGGCCTTCTTAGGGCAAAGGGGGACAGAAAGTGACATTTTCTCTTCTTGATGCAGACTGGCTCTAGACTTTCCAACATTTACTTTGTAGCTATGATAGAAAGAGGTTTGAGTTATTGATTTGCTTCTCTAGGGATAATCTGAGGATATTAACGAAACTCGTAACCATTCACTGCAGACTTAGTGAACATTTGAATACGATAAGAATTGCCTTGATCCATTTTTGCAGATAGTGTGACGGGCAATCGAGTCATCAAAGCACATACCCGGTACTTGTGCAGCTTTGATGGAAAGTAGAAAGAAGTTCCTTCATTATTATCAAATGTCAAGGTTAGCACCGTTCGATATTTTAAAGTTCGTAAAGGTGACGCAACTGGAAGAGATACCATAGAAACGCTAGTTATATTGAGGGCTGTAAAATGGATCTTTAAGTTGAAGTATTTTTATTGCCGTCTATATGGATGAATTAAACTTGTGCTTTTAAAAATTCCATTACTGAGAAGTGTTTTAATCAAAACTTACAACAGGTCTTTTAGTAAAACAAATTATTGATTAAAGTGTTTAGAGTAATCTGATTTTGTATTAAAAAAAATAAAAATTTAACCCACGAAATTTGTTTGTCTTTAATTTTAATTCCAGTTTAGTTAGAAGTTAAAATAAAAGACAAGAAAGACCATTATTCAAGAGTTTTAATTACAAATGCTGTACAATAATCGCTTGTAGTTAAACTTTTTAAAAATTTGCTTATTTAAAGCAGTTTCCGTTGATGTAACGATCTGTTAGTTTTTATAAACAAAACTTTATTTTTTAACTGATTTCAAAGAAATCTGTGTAGAGTAGAAAGTGCAGAAAATTCTTTTAAATATTTTATTTATTACTTATGTACTAAGCAATTTATTTTTAAAATTAAGTACTTATGTATGTGTTAAAGGACGAAAACAATATTTAATATTTTCGTTTGCTTATACCACTTTAACCAAATGTGATACTTCAAAATTTAGCACTTTCGGAAACAAACCCAATGTCTCTGTACAACTTAGAATGTTTCTGAGTGTTAAAAAACTCAAATTCCAACAAATGTTAATTTTAAAATACTGCCCATATACAAGAATAAACAAAGAAATTCCAAAAAATCTGTATTAATGTATTACAGCATTCATAAACATACATACAATGAAAAAACAATTACTTCTATCAGGAAACAATTTTTAGTACTGTTATTAACATTTTTGTGGTATCTGTGCATCTATTTCCCCTTTCATTTGTATTGTGGAAGTTGTAGTCTTTATGTAAAGCAACAAAAAAGTTCCATTTCAAGTTTACAGTAAATAAACATACATATATACCTACATTTACATATAAGGATTTATAACATATTCGAACATTAAAAGGTCACTTTCACTTGCATTAAAAATGTTAAAGTTAATCGTCTTAAAATAAACATATGAAATGCAATTGTGCACTAGTTCTTAATGAACAAAACTGAAGCTTAAAAGGCAAAAATAAACAGATTTGTTTAAAATATATTGAAAAAAAAAATTCAAGCAGTTTGAATATATGTTGCAACCACAATTGAAATAAAATCTGATTACATAAAGTACAAATAGAGTTGAAATTCTAATAAAATATTAATAAATTTAATTTAAGATTTTTAGTTTCAGTAAAACGATAACGAATAAGACTTTTAGATTTCTCTACTTATTTTCATTGAGCATCAGTTACAGCTGGATTAGCTCTGTTAGTAGGAAAAAGGTTCAGAAAAATAGGTTTAATCAACAAAGTACATATGGATTTGTTCAGTCGTTAATCGATTGTCATAGCATTCATAACGAGGAATGACATATATAAGTATATAGTCGCAAGAATTAAAGAACGCTGTAACTGACAAAAAGTCCAAATTACGTTTTTCGCATCATTTGTATCAGAAAAAAAATATATACGTCGATTAGTCCCGGCTACAGATTCCTATGATGAAAAGAAGTTCACTTACGCCGTCTCCGTTTTGAAAAATACCAGTGTCTTTGTTCTACTTTTACACAGGTTTTTTGGCTCTGGTGAACAATTAATGTTTTGTCAGTTACAGCGTTCTATAATTCTTGCGACGATATACTTTCATTACACCGCGTTACAAAAACGAGCTTTTGTTCTGTCTTACACAGAAAAAACTAGATTGTAAATACAACAAATATTTTTGTATATACAATTAAAATATTATTCAATTTTGCGCTAACAACGGTTTTTGTAAATACAAATACGACAATTGTAAGTTTCCTTAAGAAAAGAAAAAAAAATGCAACGGTACCATGTTTTTTCAATTATTGTGGTTAACAAACTATTTGTTGAAAAGATTACAAGACTTTCAGTAAATATTTTTGTTGCACTATTTTATCAATCTTTTTTTTTTAAATTAAATCATATTTATTTTCTCCTTTGCTGCGATTTGAACCTGGGCTGTTGTGTGTTGTATGCAAGCGCTCTAACCATTACACCACGTCACTCCTAATTTTTATAATGTTGTTTTTGTACTAAATATGCGCAACTAACCTAAAGCAAAGAATTCAACAAAAAATTTATTTAATCGTTTTTATTGAAAATGTATGGTACCGTAATAATTTATTTTATTTTTTTTTGTCAAAGTTTACTTTGAAAAAAGAAAAAAATGTAACGGTACCATATTTTTTCAACAAATGTGGTTAACAACCCAATTGTTGCAAAAATTTCAACACTTTCAATAAATATTTTTGTTAAACTTCCTTATAAATCTCATATGTTTTTGTTGTTTTTTTATAACTAAGTCTTCTTGTTTTTGGAAATATTGCATAAAAAATAACAACAATTTTAATTAGCATAATTTGTTGAAAATAAATCCTAATATTTGTAATATCAAAAAAATATTTGATTGTATTTATAAAACACGAATTTAAAATAAAATTTCACATTAACAACTCACTTTGTTGATTGAATTTTGGTAATATTTTTTTCTGTGTATGAACCAAATATACTTTTTGGGAAAGGGGAGAAAAAATAAAAAAACACGTGTATCGGCGATTTTCATGTTCACGTCAGAATTTTTTTTTATGTATACAGTATAAAGCTCGTAGTGTCCGTCTGTCCGTCTTTGTGAAAGACTTTTGATCAATTTTTAACCCTTTTTCCGTGATCCAATCGAGCTGAGTTTTTAAAGACATTTATCTCTAGTCAAGCACTTCATGTTACCAACGATACCTTAGAGAATACCAAATCTCTTTAGCATTGCATTTTATTTGCGCATTGCATTGACTTTTGCATCTCAATACATAATAAGAATATGGTGTGAATTGGCTCCATACTCAACGTATGTATGAGTAATATTTAATTGTGTTATATATTCAGAAGTTTTACCCGTACATATAATGTAGCCTACTTTCAGAGTTAATAATACCTAACTAAATAATGAAATAATAAAATTAAAATATTATTAAATAAAATAAATTCAAAAATGTGATTATAATAACATAATAAATCATATTAATAAACCTTCGATCTGATGGTAATTGTAAGTAGTAATTTGATTTTAGTTGCACATATGGAATTTGTAAATATTTAAACTGCTTTATCCCATCTTGATTTTATTCCTTTAGCAATTTATCTGGTGCTTTTTTAAATTTTTATTTTATTTATATATTATTTTCTTTGCAATCAATTTTCTTCCCCAAACTACCAGTCGAGTCTATTAAGACGGATAAGTTTCTGAAACATTTTTGGTTCGGACCAAATTTTTTTTATATGTAGTTTGAAGTTTATTTTAGAGAGCGAGAGAACTGATTTTGTGCGAAGTACTCTCACCTTGATTTAAACTAATTTCAAATTTGGTCCAAACCACATTAAAAAACGTTGCCACATCATAAAAATTTATACAAGAGTCATGCCATATTGCTTGTCATTTGTATTTGTATTTAAAAATATAAAATATTATAGAAGGTAGTAGTATTAAATAGATTTACTGTATAATTGTTACAAAGGATTTTTATCAATTTCATCCATCACAAAACAAAATCTTTTTATTATTTACATCAAATATTATTAATTATTTATTTACCTTAGTTATAAATTCGAATATTATTAGCTTTTAATTTGCTTAATTTGACACAAATATAATTAGTTTTCTACTTCATTGTGCACATATTTTTTATATAATTTTAATTGAATATGGCAGCACTGATTTTACGAATAAAATTTCTGAAATGGGTGAATCGTGGTGCAGAAAACTCTCGCTAAACAAAAAATTCGTTTTCACAAAAAATGTTTCAGAAACTTATGGGTGAATCCGCCTTTAGGCTCGTACTACTTCCATACAAATATGCTCTAACATGTCCATTATATGATCTGAAAATCCAAATATTAATCCCAGTAAGATTGTTGATCATTTTGATAAATTAATTTCGGTTTCGCCATTAATGCCTAAAATAGGTCAGAACTAATTTCTATTATATGTGTTTGAGCCTTTAAACTTTTTTATACTCAACGTAAAGTCAAACAGTAAAAATTTAAAAAAAAAAATAATATCAAAAGCCACAAAAAAAATTTATTTTTAAGATGACTGATTTTATTTGTAATATTTTTCTATCGTTAAAATTTGAACATCAGTATTAACATTTGTCAAAATGTTTTGTTATTATAGATTCTTTTAACTTAAAAACGTAGGTGAAGAAAACGCAGTATAAACACTGAGAAAAGTTTTGTATAGCCGTTGCTAAAAGTAGAATGGTTACAATGAAAATTATTAATGAAAATTATTTTTGTAAAGATTTCTCATTTCTAATTTCTCAGATATAATTTACAGTTAAAAGTATTTGTTTTGAAAAACAAATTTATGCTTGAATAAAATTCATTTACAAAAATACTCTGTTTAAAAAACTGTTAATTTTTTGTTTTTTTGTTTTGTTTTGATGTTTTATAAAACTGGTATTTAAAATTGTAATTGTTATGACTTCATCAGCATATAGATATCTTTACGTCATGGTTTTTAATAAATTTTCCATTTGTATTTTATTTATTTGTATATGCATGTGCAACAACACAAAGTCCATATAAAAGTTTATCATTTAATTTTCGATTATATCACTGATAACATACGAAAGTGATTAACATTCTTCTTTATTCATGAGTGTTGAGTGACTTCAATTACTTCGTAACTTCACTGGATATATAGCAATTGGTTATTGTGGTTTAAATCGATTTTATTTGTATTTTGTTTACAATCCTTCGAGGTTTATGAATTGATTCTGTTAAAAAAAAAGTTTTATGACACTGTTTTGCTTTTAAAAAAAGTTTTTAATTTGTTTATGCTTCATAACTTGTGGAGGTTGTTACATGTTTAAAAATATTAAATGAAATTCAATTTATTAAAGGAAATACCAAACTGATTTTTGTTATTCTTATTTCAGTTATTTCAGTTTTAATTTAATTTTTTTATTTACATTTGTGGCAGTTTTTGTAACTCTACAAAGTCTGCATACATTATACATACATATTTCCAGGAAAGAATCTTTCGAATGCTGTTCGAGGAGAAACTTTTCTTTACACATAGTAAATTTTATATTGACCATATCAATAATTTGGTTCATAAGTTATATTTAAAATAAATCTCTTTGACCTTATTTTCATTATTGTCCTCCTTATTTTGTTTTGTCTCATCTTGTCAATAAATTGACTTTTTTTATAAAGAAACTTGAAGTAAAACGAGGTTAGCGAATATATTGGGCTTATTTGGATGCTAAAAGTTATATTTATTCTTTATGAAACAGGTTCTATCTAGTTTGCTTGTGGTGATTTTAATTTGCCTTTTATTTCATTGTTGTCCTTTTCTGATTGCTAACAATTTACCCCATTAAATTCTACAGATTGTTGAATAGATTTCTTCTCAGTTGTACCTTTATAAGGTAAAATTTTTAAATATACAATAAAACTGTTCCTTGCCTTACTACTTGTTTTTTATATACTGAACTATTCCCTTCTTTTTTGGTAATTTCTTCTGAAAACTGTTATAAACTTACCTTGTTTATATTAGATAGAGTTTAATAAGCATAATTATAGTGATAATGAAATTTCTTATTATTGCAAACGAAGGCATTTTTCTACTCAGAGTTCTTAATTGAATAGTGCTGGTTGGGATCCTGTTTGTGGCCGTATTCAGAATATAGTGGGAATTTAATATGTTAATGACTGAATTTTATAGTTTGTGAAAAATATTTTTTTTCTGTAGTAGTTCTTAAGCTAAGTTTTATAAATTTAATAGGGCATATAAGTATTGCAATTTTTAAGACTGAATAGAATTATGCTGTTAAAAGGTGTCGTAAGCATTACAAAAAAATATCAGTTTTAATATTTAATTGATATCTTCTTTCCGTTTAGTAAATTCTAAAACAAAATCCATACCTAATTAACCGATTAATCGAGCGATATGTCACACTTCTGCTAATTTCTTCGTTTCTATATATAGTCTGTCTAGGAGTTTAGTTTTTCATTCACTTCCATTTTACACATCCTTGATGAAAACTTTAGATTTCCTTATTTAGATATTTCAATAGCATATGGTAATCAGTTTCAAGGCTTTTTGACTGTGCATTTAAATTGAATTTTATACATTATAGTTATCCTAAACAACAGAGGAGAGCAACTCTGGGCTGATTTTACGTTGCCTTTAGTGAGAGTATTGCGATGGGTCATAATTGCAAATCATAAAGGCTGCAGAAGCTCAGCTTCAATCAAAATAATGAACCTAATTATGTTGCGCTATTACAAAAAAAAAACCTCGTTAATTAAAAAGTGTTATTCTTTATTTTTATATAAAGTTAATAAAAATAATTAACGATACAATAAGGGAAGAAAATTAAAAAAGCTATTATTTTGTCAACCCTAAAATGTTATTTAGCTTTTCGTTTTAGACAGAAAAAATTTCTGATAATGGTTAATGTTCCATCATCCTCACGTTTAATCATTTTCCTCAACTTTAAGCACAATTTATTTCTTTATGTATTTACTAAATTTTAATTAGTTATTTTTAGAGATTATAAGAAATTTACATTCAATTTTGACATTTTAGGCAAAAATAATTGCAATAAAAAAAAAATTTTATGAAAATTTTACGTTTTGTCAAAAAGTTTTGTTATGGAAATTAGTGCTCAACTTGAGTTGATGTTAATTTAAGTTTAAATTAATAAAAAATTAGAAACGATATATTTTAAAACTCTGAACTCTATTTTTTTCTTGCTCTATTGTAATAGAATGTTTAAGACCATTCACATATAAAACCTTCTTAAGAAATGTATTACATAACTTAAAATCATTACCAATTAATACGAATCATTGTTTATCGGCTTTTAGAAGTTTTCACTTATATCTATAATATATGCTAATACTGAAGCAAAATTTCAAATGCATACCAATTCGTTCTAATTAGAATTTTCCAAAAGAATATCACTGACTAATCGTGCTTCTTTTGTGAGCAAAAACTCTAAATCATTCTCTTGGATGAGCAAAAAAACTGAACAAAATTTTCTTTCATTAAAATTTCGCCAAAAACAGTCTCGTCAAAAAAAAGATGCTAAAAATGCCCCGTTATTTTCATATATTAGAAGTGAATAACGTCTTTTAGCAATTTGAATAAATCGAGTAAGTGTTATGGTCTAGGATGCTGTCATAGAGTTGAAATTTCAAAACACGAAAATGAAAGTAAATTCTAAGCAAACGACGGACGGTAATTTGTTGCTGACAAAACCTTAATGATTGCAACAAAATCGTCGTGGTTTTAAATTTCCTAAAAGTATTTATCGCAATTGTTATGCGAGAAGCTAGGCCGTAATCCTGACACAGGGAATATCGCACATATTTACAATTTATTTGTGCAACATATTTAGAAAGGAAAATGAAATTTGCTTACTTTCACGCATGTATTTTTATAATGGAAAATAAAACCACAGAAACGGTAGCATACATGAAACATTTTGATCAGAATGGAAAATACTATAACTATACCAATCTAATGCTCACCACTGTACATGAATTTCTACAATATATTTCTATAGTTTCGAAAAGAAAAGTTTTATAAAACGTGGATCATGTTTTAGAGTATGTGTGCTGTATAACGCTTTTTGAGTAATAAAATTATAGCACTGAAATATTTTATATTTTTTACGAGAGAACTTCACTCCATATAAGTAACATGAATACTGTGCCTTCGCCAAAAATATATTGAGCTCCGTTTCGTTGAGTAGAAGTTCAGTAGAGTACTTCCAAAAACCTAATTTGAGGGATATCAAACTCAAGTGTTTTTTAAAAGACAAATCAGTTTTATTGCGCAAATTATTCTAATGATCATCACGGGACTAAAAATGTAGCAATTTTAGATGATATTTGAATTCGAATTCGTTTAACAGCACACAACCGATGAACAGTTTTTTATTTACGTTGTTACTTATATTTACAGTTTTGTTTAACAATTTTTAAGATTGTAAAGTACCGAGTCAATAAATATTTTTAAAATAAAAAGTTGTAAAAAATGCAAGTGAGTACTTAAAACAGGTAATGAATCTGAATGCCAATTAATACTTTTTCAGGAAGTAAATAACAAAAAAGATGAGTAATAAAAATATACTATGAAAAACAGAAAGCAGAAATATGTTTGAAATTTAAAAAAAAAAAAAAAAAAAAACTAATAATAAAAGAATCTGTTTACTTCTAAAATGCTGTTAGTGACTGCCACTTATTATTGGTCATTATTTTTATAGCGTTGTTTGGACGTCAAACTGTCGTTAGAAAATTTTTCACTTATAAAACGAAACGAAAAATTAAAGAAAAATATATAACAAATCCAACGGCAGTAATTTTTTTTTTATCTTTTTGTGCTTATTTTTAATTTACTTTCTTACTCGACATTCCACGCTTCGAAGAGATAACTTAAACTTCCGAACAATTTTAATTTTAAACTGTATTACTATGCTTTTCTTCTGTAAGTGGGAATTTTCTTATACTTCAAGAAAAAAGAGGGAGAGAAGGCAACAATTTTTTCTTTTCCCTTTTGCATAAATTTTCACTTTAATTTTTTTGCTGTTACCATTTGTTCTTTTCGTCCTCATTATCATTTCAATCACATTTACATTTTATGTTAACGCCTTGATGATACAAAACGTTTTCATCCCACAAAATTACGCTATAAGTCGTCTCTACTTGGTACTGCTATAATCGTCATGTTGTCGATTAGACAAGATATTCAATTTTATGTTTTTTTTTGTGTTTTAATTTTGCACAAACTTTTCATATTTTGCTTTTGGGAAACAAATTTTAACATAAACAATCACTCCCCATTATTTTCTTTCAAACCCTTAGGCATTTAAAGAATTTAGTTTTCGACATATTTTATTTCCTTTGATCGATTTGATCCGATATAAATACTCCAGCCCTATAATTTTTCATAAAATATGTACGCCTGCACATTATTTATGTTCTTGAAGTATTCCAAATTTACGTTCGAACTGGTACGTATTTTTGAGTCTATGTAATAACTTTATATTATATATTGTGTTTAGAAACAGAATGGCAATACTGGCAGTATTCAGTGTTTATTTCTTCTCATTTTTGTCAATCACGATCAATCGTGTTAGTGAAGTCGACCAGTAAAAATCAGTCTTATATGAACAAGCGGTGGTAAAATAAATATTTTTTTTTTTCAAAGTTTATTTAAACAAATTTTTTGTATACTTAAACTATAAATAAACAAGTAGTGTTAATATAACTTATTATACATAGTCCCATATTCGGGCTCTCGAGTATATTATATATACATATAATAATTTTACAACATGTTTTCTAATTAAATATCTTTTGTATGTATGTGCAATATATACATATGTACAATGATTATAATGTTGTGTAATGGAAAAAAAAATGTTGAAAAAATCCGCACTTCTGTATTACAAAAAAAAAAAAAAGGTTATGATAAAAGTAGAGTCAAGCGATAAAAAAAAGTTATCAGTTAAGCCACCAATATCGTTTTTTGTTTAAGTTCGGAATTATATTTTTATCCTTAGAATATATATTTGTACTGAAACTACAATTGTCGATTGTTAGTTCGTTGCAGTGTATTGTCTTGTCATTGGCTCTTCTATATATGTGGTATTGGTAAAATAAATAATATAAAGTGAAAAAATATAAATATAAAAAAATAAAATATAAAATTAACAAAATACATTTAAAAACTTACATACAATTTACATTAAGAATAATAAATAAAACAATTAAATTTATAAACTACAATTAAAAGTGAACCGTGTTTTAATTTCTGTTTAGGTTTGACCCTAAACATATTGACTTCGACACCTTTTAACTATATTCCCTTTAATATTATTTTTAAAATTTCTTGTTTAGGGTAAAGAAGAATAATATAATTTGCGTGGTAGAAAAAACAATTAATATAAAATATCACTGGGAAAATGCGAGTTAACTAAAAACCGGGGCGACATTAACTTTAAAGAACTTGCGTATTTTAGATTAAAAAGTTCTATGAATTTTTTTAATTAATTATTTTGCTATATTGAAAGAACAATGGAAAAAACATGCTAGAAATAAATACGTTTTGTAACTCGCAATCACGTATTTGTTAAAAATAAAAATTATATAATTTCAAACTATAAGAGTGTGTTTTAATTTTTGCAGTACTTTTCTGGTTGATTCCATAAAACTTTTAAATTATTTTTTATTTAATCCAATTAGGTTGTGTAATTGATTCAATAAAATGGTTAATTGATTTTGGAATTAAATTAAAAACCGTTGTAATAATGCAAGCATGTGATTTAATCATGCAGTTGCGTATATAAAACAAAGTTGTGTATATAAAACAAATATGTAGCCCAATAAGGCACAAAAGGCTAAAAATCAGATATTTTTCTACTAATTTTGGGCTCAAATGGTTAAAATTTAAAAACAAAAAATATTTAATTAATATAACTATAATATAACTGAATATGACCTACCTTCTCGTTTTTTATTGTCTTTCTTCTGACAGTTGCTGTCATAGTTATGGAAAGTAAAGGAAACTTTAAATTACATGACACACCCATATGTCAAAATATGTTGTAATATGCAAATATAAGTTTCTTGTTTATTTAAACAACATAAGTCTGAAAATTTTATAAAACAAAAAAAAAGTACAATACAACCAAAATATTGTACTTTAACTTTGGTCTTGAGAGAAACAAAAAATATTAAAAATAATAATGACATTAGGTTTACTTGTTTGATATGCATAAACGATTGAAAGGCTGAAACCATGTTCTTGAGATTTATACATTATTTCCGTTTATCTTCAGAAGGAAGCAAACGCGAGGTTCCATGCCCACACAAACTGAATATTGACTTCTGTATGTCTTGTGAAAGGTAGTAGCAAAAATGTCTAAAGTTTATTTAATAACTTAAAAATCATTGCATATCTTCTATGAAAAATTGAACGAAATTGGAATTGGTCTTTTCCACCAGAAGTTTCTCAATATGTGCAATTAACTTGATAAGTATTAAAAATCACCAGCCAAAAATTGAGTAGACAGAAATCATGATAAACATTATAAATACTGAAAGCGCAAATCTGCGAATTCACTCAAAATCAGATCAAAAGTGAGCAATTCTAATGGAGTTATTTGATATTAAAGTTCCACATCAATAAGCACACAAACACAGGTGTATTACAGTAGAAGATTAAACGCTGTATCAATGAAATTCACCCACAATTATGCAGAAAAAAATTTCAACAAGGTTTCTTAAGTAATTGTTATACTATAAATATTCCTATTCTATGTACTTTATGATTTTATATAAAAATAAAAATATGAAGGCTAAAAGCTCTCTTTTATTTTTTATTCCACGCCAGCGTTAAATTTTTAACACGATTTATACGAGTATTATTAGAATGGCAATAATGAAAGTTTCGAATTTTGGAACACCTAAGTTTGTTGCGAACATCTGTAGCTCTTTCCATACCTTTTTTTTATTTTTTTCAAATAGTGGAGTGCAGCACGCCGGTGTTTAGACAGTACAACACAAAATAAGTATGTTAGTATTGCATCTATTGATATAAGAAAAAGTGAATATTTATTAGCAAAAATTTTAATTATCTAAATATTTAACGTCACAATTCGTTATTTTATTAGAAATTTCGTTTATGATAACACATGACAGTTTTCAAGCTAGAGTTTTTATTATCAAGCTAGAGTTTAACACAAAACCTGATTTCGTAAAAACAAATAATATAAAAAATATAAGTTTATTATATCTGTGATAGTGGTATGAAATGTGATTGATATTATACTTTTATTAAATATTTCGGCTAAAATGTTCACATATCCTTAAGTAAAAAAATGCATTCGTATGTAACTTTCAGAGCTGCATTGTTTGTATAAAAAAATAATAATGCTTACATACTTAGGTTGAAACAAAAAATAAAGTTTATATAGTAAACGAGTTATGTTTTATATATTAGTGATATTGTCTATAACTCTTTAAAATTCTTTTGAGTTAAGTAATATTAATTCTTATTCACATCTATGTATATAAAAATTAATTTAATTATGCTTTTGTTATGGATTTCGAAAACCAATCGAATCTCTTTAAAATTTTTGTGTATTTTTTTTTTTTAAATTTTAAATTATAAATTTTTTATAATAAAACGCTTTAATTTGGTCAGAAGTAAGCTACTCTGGCCGTATATGTCATGAAGGTCGATTAATGTGTATTCAATTTATTTTCTTTTAATTTTAATAATAAAACTTTTAATGTTGCCTAAAAAATTTTCAAATTGTTTCAGAAAAACTAAAAATTAAATATTTATTCACAAATGTGTAAAAAACATTTTAAAATCATCAGTTTTCCTTTACAAAAACCTTTCTATTACATTGTAATTCATTCAACACGCACATATTCATTGTTTGCATATGTTAAGAATATCATCCCATATTCTATTTTATATTCTGTTATTTTCAATCCTTAATGCTTTACCGAAAACAAATTAAATTGTCAAAAGTTTATTACAAACTATATACAACACAACAAATATTTAATATTCAGTTCTAACAAAATTAATCCCAAACTGAAGTACTCTTAAGGATATTAATTTAAACATTTGCCAACCTTTAGTTCCATACCTTGCTTTACTCTCAAGTGGTGATGAGCAATAGCTTTGCACAAGTTTATCTTTATTTCCATTTATTTATTCAGGTTTTATAGCTTAATACTCATAAGTGCAGGTAAGTACGAGTACTTACTGTCAGTAAAAAGTTTGTATATCCAGTGGGTAATATGGAAAAGCAAATGATGTATAAGAAAAAAATTGCTTTATAATTGCTGCATTACAAATGAAAGTTGAATTGATTTGAAAGAAATTATTTACATATAAAAAAAGTAATGCTTAATTAAGTTGAAATGATTTCATGTTCCTTTCATCCTCTTAATTTGTTGTGCTAATTGTGGTAAAGCTGTTTTTTGTTTTATTTTAAATTATGCACTTCTATTAAGAATACTTATGCACATGAATGACGATGTAATTATTAATTGTGAGTTAAAATCAATATTATCAATATTATAAATTTTTGAGGAATATTTATTTTTAATGTTCTTTGATTTTTAATTACAAATTTCAACTACAAAACAATAAAAAAAAAAAAAAGAAGTACAGTAATTACCAAACTTAGTCAAATGAACCCATGAGAGTATATTTGTATGGATGCGGCATGGTTCTGAGACACCCGATTTTTAATTTTCAGTAGATTGAAAAGAAAAAAAGATAAAAACAGAAAATAATAATTTAACATAAAACAAAAAACAAATGAGCAAATGATTAAAGTCAAGGAGGGGTAAAGCAGTTCGAAGTTTAAATAAAATCAATTTTCCCTCCGATCCATACGGTCCAAATCTTAAATATTCCATTACAATAACATTTTACTTTAATATTTACTTATACATAAATATTACACTGATAAATATAATTCTTTGGATCAATTTTTAAATTAATATTTATAATATTTTTTTTAGAATTAGGTCTGAACGATTTCAAGCCAAGGCAAATAATGAGTTAAAAAGTTGGCGGAATTGGAGGGGGGCCTGGCACATCTCATCTACACTAAATACTGATTTGATTTGTATATTGTATGTCTTGAGAACGGATAAAAAAAAAAGTGTTTTGAATTGAACAAGTAGGCGTTGTAATCCCATACAAGTTAAGAATTGATATCTTGAAAAATATTGAAGATAAAGTTACTGAATTTGGTATGTTTTATTTCTTGTTCAACAAAAATAATCAGTTGAAAAAAAGGCAGGCAAGTAGTCCCTCCCACATAAGCAATCTGTAGACTCCTACATATCTTGAAATCGTTTTCAGCTAATGTTTCGGGATTTGGCTGTAATTACTTTTTAGTCACTAAAAATTATCAGTCGAAATATATTGGACAAATGGTAATCGTAGGTGTAGCGTAGTACGCTGGGTTTAAGCTACTAGTGACTAATTTTTTATACAATGTTCATTTCCATTATATATGGTGCTACCATGCTTATCAGGTGATTAATTTTAAAACAAAATTTAAATTAACCACAGTAGCAACAACGACAACAGTAAAATATTTACTTTAGACAATAAAAATATAAAAATATACCCTTTTTTAACGATGAATATTTACACGTTAAAAAAAAATTCAAGCAGCAAAATAAAACGTACTCCTTCTATAGTTTCAAGTTTTTATTAAATTTGCGTTTATTTATTCCGGTTCTTTAAAAAACTCCATAAACCTGCAAATGATTACAAATTTTTTTATTTATTAATATATGCACAAATCTTCCATCTCAATATATTTTTTCTTTAAAAGAAAAGAAAGACGAAGATTATGTGTTTAAGGTTAAATTAATACAAAACACAATCAGCTTGTCGAATTTTGTCATATTTTACTGTACTTCATATTCACATAAAAGTCTTTAGCTGCACATTAAAACCTGTCTTTATACTGTCATATATGTATGTATTAGGGTGGGTCAATTTTTTTGCCTACTAAGCGTATAGCAAAATCGAAATCTACGAGAAATTCTAAGCACTTTTCCCAAAGAAACCATGGTTCTAAAATCAAAATCGAGATTCCGGTTTTTTAAGAGAAAATTTGGTGCTCAGGTCATCCGAAAATAGTGCTATTTTTTTGGAAGTATTCATTGCAATTGGTGAATAGTTAACCTGTAACGCTGGAAGAGGGCTTATTTTAAAGGAAATTTTCTTAGCTTTCTATACCTGTCCTCATTTATGAAAAATTATTTACCCAAATAATGGTTTTGGAGGTTTATATCAAAATAATAATAGTCAAACTGTTAAAAACCTAAAACTATTATTATTTTGACATAAACCTCCAAAACCATTAAAGGGGGAAAATTTAAAACAATAAATTTATTGTATATTACAGTGGAATACATATTGTATTATGGTAAGGGATTATTTTTTCGTTTTATTTAAATTCGAAAAGAATGTTAATTGATATTGAAGGTAACATAACTCTCTACATATTTACTATTTTAATATTTGCATGAGATGATTGTCTGGTGATCTCTTAACGAGTACAGACGTGTTTTTTTTGCGACCGCATAATAATTAGTGTGATTAGTAATAGGTGTATTTTTGATAGAGGAAATTTGAATATTTGTAATAGGTACCTATTACGAATTTTTTATTTCTTTTCTATATTAGTTTTGTGAATTGTAATAAGTGGAAAGTGGATAGCACTGAAACTTATTACCTCCGGATGGAGAAGTCAGGGTCGGTGCTCACTTTAAGTGGCGCCCCTTTGACGATGGAGCCTACCTTCGAAGGCCGTAGTGGTGGAGTTGGGTCTTTCGGAAACACCGAAAGGGGGTTTGCGGAAGAAATGCTTTTAAACAGGCGTTAGAGAAGGCAGCGGGCGAGACGAGTTTAGTCAGAGAACTGGTCCCTATGACTAAAGTAGAGATCAGAGATCTCGACGAGTGCACCTCTGTGGAGGAGGTGGAAGTTGCTCTCCAAGACATTCTTGTAGAATACAAGGGTGTTCTGGAGGTGTTTCTGGCCAAGCCCAACATAAGGGGGCAACACATGGCCATTGTCAAGATGGTGGCGAAAGCTGCCAAGGTTCTCCTATAAAGGAGGACAGTGAAACTCGGCTGGGTTAACTGCAGGATACGCGGAAGAGTGGCTGTCTCCAGGTGCTTTAAGTGCCTGGGATACGGTCACTTTAGTGGAAACTGCAGCGGACCTGACCGAGGCAATATGTGTTTCCTGTGCGGGGTAGAAAGGCACAAGGCAAAGGACTGCAAGTCCCAGCCGACATGCTACCTATGCTCCGCCATAGGAGCAAATGGATCGGGCGCTTGCGGAGTATTCCACAAGGCATTAGAAGATGCTAAGCGGACAATATGAGGGTCATCCCACAGGCCAACATGCACCGCAGCAGAACTGCTCACGACCTGATGGGTCAGATCCATCTCGAGAAACAAGCTGATCTTATTTTGATCAGTGAGCAGTACCGAGACGGATGTGCGCCTACATGGCTTAGGGACAACCTCAGTACAGCGGCGATATGGGTCCCGGACCCGAGACGCTTCTGTGTTTCGGCCCATGGCTCTGGAGATGGTTTCGTTTGGGTGAGAAGCGACTTGGTGACTTACTTTAGCTGCTATCTTACTCCAAACGAGGGTATTTCGGACTTCCGAACCAAGTTAGACGACCTGGAGGATGTCTTACGGAGCATGGGTGGTCATCTGGTAGTGGCTGGAGACTTCAATGCAAAAGCAGTAGAGTGGGGTAAGATTAGAACCGATTCGAGAGGGGGGCGAATTTTGGACTTTATGTCCAGGACGGGGTTGGTTGTATTAAATAACGGCTCCGTGCCCACCTTTCGAAGATCTGGCCAAAGGGGGACCATCATCGATCTCACTCTGGCGACTGAAAACCTAGCGGCACTCGTGCAGGAATGGCAGGTGATCGAGGACTTTACGGCCAGCGATCACCAATATATCAACTTCCGTGTGCGTGATATTGCGCCAGCTCGGTCCATCCAACATCATGGACCAACTAGGTGGAATGCCACTAGGATGAACGTTGAAGCTCTGTCTCTAGCCCTAGAACGGGGACGTATGACAACAGAGGGGATCCGTAATGATCTTTCGCCTGTTGAGAGGGCTGATGTACTTGTGGACTCAACCATGAGTCTTATACATCAGGCCTATCAAAGCGCTGTACTGAGGAGGGATCCAAACGAAGGGAGAAGTCCTGCTTACTGGTGGGCGACAGAAATTGCGGATCTGAGGCGTGTTTGTCTCCGTCGTAGACGGCTGGCTCAACGCGCTAATGGAAACGCACACGACACAGCCCGAAAAGCCGAAGAGTATAAGGCGGCGAAAAAAGATCTTCGCCGCGCCATCCAAAGAAGTAAGCGCCGATGCTGGAAGGACTTAACGGGTTGAGCTGAAGTCTGGGCTGATGCGCTCAGGGTCGAAAAGTACCGAAAGCGCATGGTGGCAGTGCAACGGAGAGCAGCGCTCCGCATAGCGTGCTCCTACCGCACGGTATCGGAGCCGGCTGTATTGGTGGTCGCCGGGGTCATACCCATCGACCTCCTCGCCAGGGAGCGACAATTCGTCCACCAACACAAGGACGAAATTGGACGAGAAGGCGCACAATCTGTGGCAAGGTCTCAGTCCCTCCGTGACTGGCAGTTACGGTGGGATACTGAGACACGCGGAAGGTGGACTTACGCCCTTGTCCCTCAAGTGGACGCTTGGCTAAATCGTCAGCACGGTGAGGTAGATTACTACCTCACGCCATTGCTGACGGGCCATGGGCACTTTCGGTCTTTCCTGTTTAAAATAGGAAAGGCCGTAAGTCCACAGTAGATGGAGCACAATCCGACTCCGCTTTCCACACTTTTTTTGAGTGTGAAAAGTGGATGTTGGAGAGGCGTGCACTGGAGAGGGATTTTGGCATCTTGACTCCCAACACCATCACAGGAGTCATGTTAGGAAACCTTGCTGCATGGAGAAGGATCGCCTTCTTTGCGAGGGGGATCCTTCGTCGGAAGGAGAGAGACCTTGCAAGGTCGGTGGCACCGTAGGGTCCAAATAGACCGGAATATAAGGCTCCATCCTGAAGTAATGTCATAAATTGACGGTCCCAGGATGGAGCCGGGTGATATAGAGAGGGGTTTTAGCCGGTAGGCACGCAATAACTGCGTGGAGTCCGGCATGAGAAGTCTTTTTATAAAAGGAGATTTCTTTACGGATTTAAATTTTATCGTATATTCAAAGAGAAGTCACTGGTTAAGAAACTATAATTTAACCCTTTATTGCATGACTTTTTTATTTTTCTAAAATAAACCACTGATAAACTTCATTCAAAATAGTAAGGACAAATATTTAAAAACACTAATTATAAATATCTGAAATATTTATGATGGAAATTTTCATTAGAATGCAAGACCTTTTATATTCTTATTTATTCCACATACAGGCTACTTTAGAAAAACAAAGACAAAAAGTATTCAAATATTAATATTTAATTAAACATTCAATATTAATGATTCAACAATTCAGTTAATCGTCTTATTATTCTATCATAATTTAAAAGGTAGTCAATTAGGTCGAAATAAATGTTGAAATCAACACAATTTTTTCTAAAAAGGTTCACAATGCCGTAATTAAATGAAGATAATGTAATATAAGGGGAATAATGTATATTGTTAAGCATAAAGGTGCAGAATGGCTATATTATTTTGGGGTCTTCATAGTACCAATCCGTATTAATTTTTTTCGGCATTTTCTCTTATATACTTTTATGTGGACGGGAATTTGCCGAATGTCTGCGTATACTTGTTATAGTTGCTTATTTATTAAAATTTACATTTTTATGCCGCCAAAGAATTATAAAATTTTGATTATTCTATTGAATACATTTAAAGCTTCATGATCTATTTTATACCCAGTTCACTCTTAAAACTGTCGCCTTATATACATTAATTTGCGTTGCTGTATTTGCAGCCACTCTTTCTAGCACCTGGAGATATCCAGGTTATATCGGACTGGTTATGTATCAGAAGACATATATTTTTTGCATAACCGTGATATGGCTGATGGCTCCAAGTCCTAATATTATAAATCAGATGAAGAATATTTAACTTTTCGTAATGATTTCAAACACCTATCACGTATTCAGTAAAAGAAATTTCTCTTCAGAGAACTCTGTAAAAGTACTTACTAAATTGTAAAAGAAGAGTTCAAATTATTAATATATTTTTCATATAAGTAAGTAGTACTAAAAAAGATTTCAATATTAATGCAATATTTCTTTTCAATTTTACACAGATAGATTCTAAAAACATTCTGTGGCACTTTCTTACATTTCAGTGGTAAAAAAAGTACAATTATCAATCAGTATTTTGCTGTGAGACTGTTTTTCTCTTTGTAAAGCCAAAAAAACTTATAAGATTATAACAAAATGCTAAAATTGAAAAATTAGATAAAAATGAAATATAACTTTAAAACTGACGTTATTTAATCAAGTGTATATATTTTCATATGCATATTTTTTTCGTTTCGCTTTCAGATTCAAACATAATAAAGTGGTTTTTTGAAATGCTACATTAGTTTGGGTAAACCGCACTACAACTTTTAGTGCAACATCGATACAAAATTTCGCTGATGTTGAATATAAAATTTTATATTGTTTGTTTGATTAATATTCTTGAAAGTTAAATGGAGCGTATTTAATTTGATCTATGATTTATATTTTTAAAAACACTTATCCACCACACTAGTACAGCAGTTTGGTTATATTTCGAAAAATAAAAAGTAATAATGAAATAAAAAATAACAAATATTGTCAGAAAAATATTTATTGCACTTAATTTTAACCAAAAAATCAAATAAATTTGGTTCCAGTAAATAAATAAATAATTGTTTTTAGTCACAGAGTCTTCTTCAATGGAATTTAAATCTGTGGCGTATAAGTAATATTTAATTGTATATAAAATATATAAAACTAGCTGAAACCGGTGTGCTTCGCTACCCCCTCGTTATATACATATTACAAAAAAAGTCTTTTGTATAGCAAACATTATTAGTGGTGTAAGTAAGTATCTGAATTAAAAGAGAAGGGGGCGGTGAAGTGGTCGTGCGTATTAAGAGCAATATATTACCAAATAAAAAAAAAATACAAATTTCTACATAGAACAAAAAGTTTGAATCTTTAAAACAAAATTTGGCGTGAAAAGGGGCCTGAAAGAGGGCGTGGAGTAATAAATTATTATTTATACTTCGCCTGGAGTATAATGTGTATACAATTTGAAGTAAATCTTTTAAAAACTATATGGGGGCAATTACATAATTTTAAAAAAGTGGGCGTAAAAGTAGGCGTGGTCGAAAAAAAAGTACCCTATTAATCATGTCAAAGTCCCAGTTAAATGCTGTGAAAATTTCAGGAAGATTGGTAAAGAGGTTTGGTCTCCTATAAGGTACAAACAAACAAACAAATAAACAAACATACATTCAATTTTATATATTTAGATAACAATACCATGTGAACATGTCAGGATAATTTCCAGAAAAATAAATATTTTACATTAAAATTAAAAAAATTTTATTAATAAATAAAACCTAAGAACAAAAAAAAATAATTTTAATAATATGTATATTTATTTAAATATATAAAAAAGTAGACAATGTTGAGCTTTCGCATGTGCCCGAATAGATATATCAGAGAAACGGTAACATTTATTCTATAAAAATAAACCTACAATAAAAGCCTTAAGAGTTTTCAGGTCAGCAATTGGGTCATATATTGCACACAAATTAATTGAAATAAAATTATTTATTTTGTTTTATATTTCGTTTTTTCTCTCCTTTTAGTATATATTAAAAAAAAGTGTATTATTTAGCAATTTGGCAGGAATTTCATTGGTTTTTTTTACAATAACTTGCTCATCAACATCTTTGTTTTATTACTGTTTTTTCATGCAGTCGTTGTTTTAGTTAACGACCTGCTTCAAAATCATTATTTTTTTTTTTTTTTTGGAAATATTACACATATCGCCCATTTGCGAGAAGAGTGGCATAGCTCAAAAAAAGCGATTCTGAGATAAACTCATTTAAAGTATTTAGTTTAGCCTAATGTATAGGAAAATGCGATGACCAACAAACAACATTGATTTTTATGTATATAGATAGATACAAAACAAAATATTTGACTAACGTGATTGTATATAACTATATTCAATACTCTTTTGATGATTATATTTATTTATTAATTTTTTTTTAATTATTTACTGTTTGCAATAATAACGAAATACTTTTTTTTTAAAATATCTTTTAAGTTGGTTATACATAATTATTGTACAATTTAGAGTTTTTAGTAATCTTCGCTTTTCCAAAAGGGGTCAAATTATTTACCTAAGAAAGAAACAAATTTACAAAGTTCAAATTATTTTACAACCAAAAACTGAAAAACCGTTTAGATAAAAATCACTAAATGCCTTTATTTTGCTTTGTATTTGTAATTAAATTTTCTGTTTTCTTTGGTTAAACCAACAAAAAATTCTGTTTTGAAAGGCGTTATGTATTCAAAAATTATAACACAATTTTATGTTTTATTATCCCTTTCTAGTTTTTAGCATACAAGATTGTAGTGCTTATCTCCTAATACTTCTTTAAATAAGTCTATTAAAATGAAAAAAAAAAATTTTGAAATGAAAAATGGTTGTAAGCTTTTAGTTTTAATTATCTTCTAACCATTTTATGAAGCCAAAAATAATTCTGTAGATAAAGTTTAAATTTGATTTACAAATTTTAAATAGAATAATTTTAGTTGGCCTTAACCAACCCTTTCTGAGTATTGGACGGCAACTGCAGTATATAAAAAATTAATTTAGTTAAATGAGAATATATTATTAATGGATGCATACTATGGGCACAAATTCTAATATAACTTTGTTTGAAATCATAAGCACTCAATTTAAATTATAAAACTGAAGCTGTACCATCGACATAGTTTTCTTGAAAGATTCTTTCACAAAACACAATTGCAATCTATTGGTGTTTCCTGAGAGCAAAAATTTTGATGACATTCCTGATTTAATCAACCGACCACCTACTTTCTTAGCTGGCCATAACAACACGTTAACGGGTTTCAGCCTGCTTCAGGCTAGTCTCCAGGCACTTCAGTTGGTCACACCAATCGATGACAGGGCTTTATCAACCTGGTCCTTCCAACATAAACTGGGCCGTCCTGTACGCCGACGTCCATTGATCTTAGAAAACTTTGCTGACTGGATCAAATTATTCCATCCGAACAATATGGCCGAGCCAGCTTAGCTGATGGATCTTAATACGCTGAACAACTCCTACTTCGTCGAGGAGCTCATACAGCTCATGGTTGGTTCTAATGCAAAACTCATCGCCATGCGTTGAAAGACCAAAGATCTTACAAATCACACGACTACAATGAGGTAAAAACATAGTTATGTCTACAAAGATAAAGCAAAGTTTCAAGTGGTATAAGGTTGCCGTCAGTACTATTTCGTACTTGGGTGGATAATTTGATAAAGCACAACTGTTTACTTATTATTATTTGGTTAAAGAGTAACATACACGTTGTTTGAAACCATACTATGCAGTATTCGCAGTTGTAATATAACAAAAGTTATTTCATAATTTGTTGTTTTGTTTTGTCTACTTAGCTGCATACATATTACTTAGAAAAAAATAATATAAAAATTTATAAGTTTTTTTTTCAACTACCAATTTAATGAGTACTTGTTAAGGCAGCTTAATAACATTAGTTTATAAAACTACAACAGCAATAACATGTTTAAGGCAAAGAATTACCAACAGATTATTAAGAGTATATTAAGTTTAAAAGGTATTTTAAGTACGTACAACAATTTATTACAATGCATTTTGTTATAACCACAGCTGGTAAATTAATATCCGTTGTTCTAACATATCTTGTACTTAATTTTTTTTATTTTTTTTTAATTTTCTCCCTTAAGTTAAAACAACATATAATAAATTGAAGTTAATCGCAACAGTGGTTTTTTCCTCTCTGTTTTATAATTTTAAGCTTTTAGATACTACTGCAATATGCTTAGAAATCATTTTATTTCACGATTTTTTTTTCTACGGGAAAGATATTTTATGCTTGTGCTTTAATGAGGAAAAAATGACAAATAGAAAAATATTTTTTCTAAAAATATTACGCCTTTTTCTAGAAGTTTTCAAATGTTTATATGGTCGATGCTGTTAATAAAAATCAATCAATCAATCAATCAAAATCGAATCAAAACAAGTAAAAACAAAGAATTGCTTACAGTATAGGATTGTTGCTACGGAAAGTTTTGTAAAATTAAAAATTTTACTTTGAAAAAAATTTTTTTTGCACTCTACGTTCTTTTCTTAAAAACGAAACAAGTAGTTGTAGTAAAAATAAAAAAATTTTGTTTTTTTTTAATATCTATATCTACCTATATATAAAAGACGTGTACTATTAAAATACGGGGTTTATACAATGCCTGTCATGACTGTTCACACTATGTTTTTTTTTTTTTTTTTTGTTACTTACAACATAATATCAAATTTTAATTCTAACTAATTACGAGCAAGACTTGTAGTGAAATAGACCAAACCGACTACAACAGCCACATAAAATTTCATGAAATGTGTTGATTCAAAAATCTTTATAATCAATTTTTTTTTCTTAATTTTTAAGTTGATTTTATACTATTAAAAAAATTTCCGTCTGTTAAAACTTTCCCTATATTTTCTCCTTCCATTTCGCAGAATATTTTTTAAAACTTATGATTTTCTTCATTTCCAGCTTAAGTTCTTACTACAAGTTTTAGTATTAATTCATTTTGTTATTATTATCAATATTTGAAAAATTACTTTAAAAACTTAACAGCGGATAAATGTGTGAACACACTTTTATACCATACAGTGAACAAAAGTTTTATTAAATTTTTATTAAAATAAAAGTTATGAAAAAGTACATATTAGAAAATAGCAAAAAAAAAATAAAATACAAGGAAAGTAATAATAAGAAGACACTTAAAGTCACTTTATTATTATTTATTTATTTACTTTTTGTTTCAATAAATCCATTAAAAGTAAGTCTCGTTAATTAAATATATTTTTGTTGATAAATGAAACAATACATATTTTATTAACTACTTTAACTGGTTTAATTTTGAAGGATATAAGTATGTATAAGGAATTCTTTAGAATTCAATTAACCGTTGTCTTATTTAAAATTAATATTGATTCATTTTAAAGATCTGAGCAAGATTGACCAGTATTTTTGTACCTCCTATAATGATGTTCTGATATAATCTTGGGAAATATTTCCACTCTAAATGTGCCAATTTTGTACCCATTCAAATAAAAATTGACTTTTGGGAAAACAAAATTTTGAATACATATATGTCTGTATATTTAAACTCAGCATCAATCTGTGATTCAGTTCATTTGCCTAATTGTCGTCTGGCCTTTTTCTTGCAAAAGTAACATTTTGAAAACTTTTTATTCATGACTTTTTCTTACAGTCTTCAATAAAGTGAAAAGGGAACAACAACAGTTACTGACGGACAAAAGTATTTAATTGTCTACCAAGTATTGTACATAAAATATAAGATGCATGACATGTCTGCAAAAGTTTATTATTTTATTTGGAGATTTTAACAGACCACATACTAACAATTGTAAATCTTCGAGTGATTGCAGTAATGGAGCTTCTGTTTAATGTTTTGAATTGGTTGTATATAAAATTTTATAGACAGTAAATAAACTTTAATAATAAAAATATCGATACTATTACTTACTCAACGATGATTGAAACTCTAACGAATTACAAAGAAAAATTCGTAAAATATTTTAAGTTGCTGCTGTACATTTAATTATAATTGATATTGTTTTTCATAAAGCTGCACCTCTATTCTGTTTATTTCATTTGGAGAAATATATGCTAAATCATACAGTAATAAACTGCCAGCTGGAATATCAGTAAATGTTTAAACTGCTTTAGCATTTAGTGAATGTTTATAAAAATCAATATATTTTAAATTGCAGGAAATACTGAATTGAATATGTAGCTCAATTCACTTCATATTTTATGCATATAAATAACAATAATATGATACGCTTAAATCGCGTGTGTTTTTACAATATATTTCATTAAATTAAATAAAAAAAATATTTTAATTTTATGAACAAAATAAGAACCAGCTAATGTGTAAAAATTTCTCACTCACACATATTACAAACTTATGTATATGCAAATATTGTTGAATATTTGTAGCATGTAAACATCAAAATACCCAGTGAGTGCTATAAAATATTTATAGAATAAATTAAAGAAAGAGTAAATCATATGGTTGAGTAAAATATGTAAATTAATATTTACAGTTTACTTGCTAATGCAAAAATGTAAAAAAAATAATGAAAACAAATTGTGCATTATTAATTAGTTTAGAATTCTATTAATTCACCTTCGGGTTTTGACTTATAAACAAAGGATATTAAGGTATATATTAAGGCTAAGTTATTATGTATGATAGGAAATGACTTGCTGATTTAAAAAATAAAAAAAAAATGTATTCATATTAAAGAAATTAAATAATATAATGAAGTGAAAAAAATTATATTTGCATTATAGAATTCAAAAAGTTGATTTAAGAATTGATTAAGTAACAGTGTTGCCAAAATTTTTAAAAATATTCCACCAGATTGCACTTAAAAAACCGCCAAAAACCACTAAATCCTTAAATAAAACCGCTGTTTTAAACCGCTAAATTTTCATTTAACAATTACTTAGTTCAGCAAAAATGTTTAAAAAAAAATAACTTAGCTTTTAGCAAAAATGTCACATATTCTGTTTTTGATTCTAAATTTTATTTATTTTTATGTAAAAGCTATTTTATATTTTAATCATTTACTTACACCTTCCCATTCAAAATTATCATTTGGAGAACAATATATTTCTGAGCTAGCATACTAAAGCACTTTTCATGTCGACTAAGGCCATATCTAAAAAAATATGGTAATTAAAAACATAATAAAATTAAATACCCTTATTAATCAATTTAATGGCTTATAACAACCTCAGATTGCAACCGATTTTTTAATTTTGATTTTACGACATTAAGTTGACTAAAAACTCGCTCAAGATATTATTTCCTGCAAAATCCTGATATGATGAAACTTGGAACCAAATGATGTTGATGTTACCAAGCTGTAATAACGTTTTTTCAATTTTTTCTGGACTACGACCATATCGTTCCTATAATTGAATAAGATCTTCTCTTTTTTAGTAAAATACGCTATTTACTGAAAAAGTATCTATTTCTGACAAAATATCTCTGTTTTCTGGTAATGATTAATTAGCTGCAAAAGCAACAAAATAATACTTTTTAGTTATCTTTGAATCAATTATCTCAATGCACGCATAGCTGTCTTATTTATGAATCTTTTTCAGACGTCATTATGCCATACAAACTTTTGTATTTTAGTATTTCAGTTTCAAACATATAAATCAAATAAATGGGCTTAATGTAATTTTTAAAATATTCGATTTTAAATTGTTTTTCTGTACCGCATACACTTCAAAAATAAACAACAAATATTGCTATTACAGATTTGTTTAAGTAAATACAAGGCCATAAAAAACACCAAAAATAGCCAACTGAAAATATTTTGCAGATAGAAAAACCGCTTGGCGGTTTTTTTCGAAAAATACCCGCAATAGAAGACAAAATACCTCCAGATCTAGCTGAAAAACCGCCGTTTTGGCAACACTGTTAAGTAAATTCTTGCGCCTTTTATTGTATATTTATCGTAGGTGAAAAAATTTAATCTATGACGCTAAATAAATAAATTTTATTGTATTCTAATCTTAAGTTTTCTGTAACTGTTCATCTCAACAAAATTTAAACAATATTAAGAAATTTTAAACATTTTATTGAATTTATATTACAAATCATATACATATATGTATGTATAGTGTTTAGGCCTTCGACTTTTTTCTACCTTTTCTTGCAAACATATAACTTACTACTAACATTTCTACTCCTTCTTTAGTTTAGTTACGATATTGTGTATCCTTGGACTTGGTGTGTAAATTTTAACTCAATGTGCAAATATTTCTGATTGTTTGAATCATATGATCAGAATACTGGAATTCTCAATTTTTCGAGTAAATCGTAAAATTTTTTGATATTTAAATAATACTATGAAACATAACACAACAGTAATGTTTCATTGTCAGGGCATAAGTATCGCATCTTTACTCTAAATCTGTTTTGTGGTTTCTATTAAGGTTTCCATTGACTAACAATATGCTCCATATTTTACAATGTACTCTCAATTTTTACAAAAAAAAAAAAAAATTATAATGCTTATTGGCACTTAGAGCAACAGTGCAATAAATATTAAATTCGAATGCCTATTCAAAAGGTTAACTTAACTAAACTGACCTTTTTAAGTGCCAGTTTTAAAATTAAGAAAACCCAAAATTAAAAAAATTAATTTAATAATAGAAAGCTATTTCTTCTACAAATTTTGTAATGGGTTAGAAAAAAATAAGATTTTTTACCTCTAAAAATTTTTTATTAAAAGATAAAATTATGTCTCTTTGGACAGGAAATTCGTACACTAATATTGGGGGATATATCTGTAAAAACTACTGGTCATTTTCTTTTCTTTTTTGTATAACCACATTACACCAAACCAAAAAAATAATGTCTGATACAAAAAAGTCTGAAATCATTAACATTAAAAATTAGACGACAACCGAGGTAAGTATCAGTGAAGATCTAAGGGATGACTTAAGGCATTATCCCACAATCGGACTAAAATCGAAGTAATAAATATTGAAAAATTTTATAATGAACCTAATAAGCAAAGAAATATCAGACAGAATGATTAATTTGTTTAGATTTTAGAGCATGTAGCTACACATTGAAAGGCAAAAAACTTAAATAGGGCACGTTGCTTTTAGTGTTTTAATTGGTCAGCAAGCACAAAATATTGAAACAAATATTCAAGCGATAAATTTTTATGCAAAAATTATTCTAGAAGACTTATTAGTTGTCATTAGTATTAAAAAAATTAGAACAAATAATCGTTTGAATAGCTTCAATTGAGCAAAATTTACCCAACTTTTACTTTGTAATTTTTAAAGACAGAATAAAAATACACAAATATTGAACTTTTTAATATTCTGTTGCATTCCAAGAGTAATATAATGGCATTTTCTGCGTAAAAGATAAAAAAAAACAAAATATCTCTCAATTTTAGTATAGATGTTTCCAATTGTTAATAAAAATTTTATGAATAAACAAAACCATCTCGGTATTAATTTCCTAATTGCTTGAAATTAATTATTTTATAGAAATATTCTTTTATCGAAAGTTACAATTACTTTATTTTGATGTCATATTTATAGACATATACTACAAAACAAAAATAAAAGTTATTTACAAGGCCACATACAAAAAAGTTCACTTGGCAATTATAATATATTTTGTAGGCCTAAGTATCTAAATTCCCTTAATAATAGCATTTATATGCTAAAAGTTATGATACCAGTAGCAACAGTTTATTCGCAATAAAAATTAGAGGTTTTTTTATGAGCACACGCAGTTTAGCACATATGATGATACGTTATTATTTAAGAGGTCTTATTTTCTTTCGTTTTTTCAAGGTAAGAGGTAGAAAATTTAGGGCCAACACTCTTAAAATACGAAATTTATGTTTTGCTTATAAGCTCTTTTGTCATATTTAATAATTATTACCATGACAAACAGACAATGATTGTAATATATTTATATATAGATTGTAAAAAAGGACTACCAAACAAAGTACTTAAAATTTTCGTGGAGAGATAAAATTAATATCAATTCAGGCATGGAAACCAATAATAATGACACCAGCGTATGCTTTATTAAAGTAGTATTTGCCTTAACAACATACTGACAATGTTTAGCAAATTTTTTTCTTAAGAACAGGAAAAGTATTAAAGAGGAATTTTCTATTAACCAAAAAATAGCTAGTGAAAAATTGAAATTATTTTTTATTCAACTAGATTCTTTGCTTTTTAGCAGTAGAAATATTATACAAAATAAAACACAAAAAATAATGTTTTGATCAAAAAATTTATTTCTACACCTTAAAGTTTAATATTTAAATTAAACAGAAGTTTATGTTGTAATTGATAATGAATTTTCCCAATAATTTTAGCGAAAACCTCGAAAAAGAATTTATTTTTATTTATTTTATGTCTTGTTTTATTTTTATTGAAATTTTTCTGTGCGTTTGCCTTTATAGACAAAAATACTGATATATCACACTTTAAGATCAAACTGTAAATTCCTAAGATATAACGAATAAACTGAAGAGAAAACCCCTACGATTGGCTAAAAAAAAGTTTTCGAAATCTCCTTGCAAAAATACGTTATATTAGAGGCGGTACGGGGAAACTTTTTATTTTGAGGTACGGTCTAATACTGAGTCTACTGATTTAAATTGGTATCAGTAAAAAAATGTTCGTTATGCTTTTATTTAAGAACTAACAGAGACAATTGGTAATTCTAAATGAAAACTTGAAACTAATAGCTCTAAAAAATAATTAAATTTGTCAGTTGTAATGTTATTGTAGAATATTCCCATTTATTTGTGCTGTTTTCCTCTACGTACAAAACTTTTTTAATGTTTTGAATATAGACGTGGATATATAAAAAAATTAAATAATGCAAAGTAGATTAGGTAAGACAAATAAAACAGACAACAAATTTTTAAAATTTATTTTTTTTTTTTATTTATGTGTTTGATCAACAAATTACCTTAAAAATGTAAAACTTGTACTTCTTCTGATAACAATCTAAACTGCTCAAAAATAAAATATAATTGACACAGCATGACAGGTATTAAAAATAAGGGAAATAAAAAATTAATTAAATGTTTACTAAACGTGATTTTAGAGGAAAGAAAAAATGTTCTTCTTATACAAAAGAAAAATGGGCATGAAAAATAGGAACAAAATGGTAATAATGGTAAAAGCATAGTTGTGGTTGCTAATATTTTTAACAAGTATATGGTCACCACAAATTTCAAAACAATCAACGCTTTTAAAATAAATATTTAATTTTTGTAATTGAAGGAAAATTTTGCAACTAGTATATTTACGATTTGGGTAAAAAACAAAACAAACTGCACAATGAATACAATGAGGCTTAAACCAGTTTTTCCAAGAATAAATAAATTAGCAATATGGAAGCAGTTAAAATAAATATAAAATTACTTAAAATTTTTAGGTGCCTTAGTCGTTTTGTAGATAGTGCGCGAGATAATTAATGCGATAATTATAATATAATTAATATCATAGTTATACACAATGGGTATATTTAAATTTTAATATTTCAATGTTATAGCATTTTTGTTGTGAACACCATTTCAAAACATAGCAAAGATATTAAAATATTTTGTTTTTAAAATCCCAAAAGGTAGCAAAAAAAAATCAAAATAAATGATTTATAAAATTTACCCTTAACAAATAAAAGTGTGTCAGTGGTAATATTGCCCTATTTAATACCTTTCAACTCTTAAATTTGAAATTTAGTATTAATTTTCATTTACACACAAAAACGAACAACGAAGTTAACAACCCATATTAAAATATTAAATTTTGGAATACGATTTTTTTGTCTTCTGTTTAATTTTTAGGTTATTTTAAGAATCCAAATTGCATTTAAGTTTTTTTCTATTTCTGAAATAAATAATTTAAATTTAATGTGCTTCTTCAACATGTAGCACAATATGTTAAATTAAGGGAAATTTTAAATATTTCCTTGTCATATATTTTAAAACCTTTTCAACAATTATTTATGCCTTTGCTAAGACAGAGTGAAACTAAGTTTTGTAGTAAAAATTTATAAACTTAAGCGCTGTGTTTTGTTTTTTTTTAATGCACTTGTTTGCACTTTCTAGTTTTGTTTGTTTGGGCACCCTATAGGCTGCAGGTATGTATTACATATTTCTTATAATATGATGACATATTATTTCTGATCAAGAACAAGTGTTTTTCTCATCCCAGTTAGAAAAATTCAAAAATAAAATATGGTAACATACAATTTTAGCACACTAAGACAAGAAAACAAAATACGAAATAAAAAAACGACATATTAGCGGTTTTCACACCGAGCTTGTTAATTTGTTAGTCGTTAATAGTTACTTTTTTATAATTATTTTATTTTTTGTATATTTATCGCACTACCGGATTAACATTTAACAAATTAACGACACGGCATCCATTATAAAATAGTTGTTAGTTGGTAACTCACAAACAGCTGTTGCAGTTTCTAAATAATAAAAGACCTTTGTGATATATTTCTAAAAAAATTATTTGTGTTTTGGCAATTTTCGTGTATATTGAGATTTTTTATTTTATTTTAATAAATCATAAACTGTTCTTATAGTGGATAACCCAAAGGTTTACTACGAAAGTTACCAGTAATAGTTACAAGTTCACAGTTATTAACTTTAACAAACTAACAAACTACCGAGTAACAAATTAACAAATTCGGTGTGAATACCATTATTGATTAAATAATAATAAGTAACGAATATCGAGTTATATAGAAGATCCTTATTTCACTGCTGAACCATATTCATTAGAGATTTATTAACTACGATTCATTACGATTGATTCAATATAACGCGTTACTGCGTTTGTATTGATATATCACCCTCAATGTATTTTTAATTAAAGTTCTACTAAGGCCAGCCAGTGATACGGAATGCACCAACTAGTTTTCTACAGCGATTAACATATAAATGGATTAAAATTTTAATTAAAATTTTTCAAATACGAGCACGTCAGAATACTATAATTATGCAAATGTAATATTAAAGAATAATGTAAAGGGAGTTTTTAAGAATAACAGCTAAATTGTTGAAGCCTATCGCTACAGCGATGGAAATTTTTCTACCAAGGACATTAAAAAAATGTTCATCTTTGTGAACCAAATTTACAATAATTTTTCTTTTGAATTACAGTAAATCATTTTGAAGACCAGTTTTTAAAATAAGATGAACTGGGTATTTAACAGATCAATACAAATATGGAACGTAGTATTAAAATATGGTCTCAAACAGACAAACAAAAAATTTTCTTTACTAATTAAATACCATAGCTCATACCTACAATAAATTCAATTAAACTCTTATATACAGGCATGTTCTGAAAATCACGTGATTTCAAATCACATGTAAGTTTGAAATCACACAAGAAATTTTTAGGTGTTCTGAAAATCACGATCTTTTTTATTTTTAGAAGTGTTTTTCATTGTTCTAAACCACAAACTTTAAGCTCTTTTGTGCCGTTTATAGAGCTGCCAGATTCATTGCTGTCATTTGCATTAAAATCGCACATTTATATTTCAAAAAATTCAATCTATGTAAACTATTTTACGTGATTTTTATGATTTTTTATTGTAAAAGTAAATAAAGAATGAATGGTTTCATATGTTGGTTTTCCATTTTTCGCCGAATTGTAAGTAAAATAGTGTTTAAAAAGGCAAGTGATTTAATATCGACAAGAATTTACCTGACGATTTCAAATCACAAAATTCCAAAAAATTTTGTGCTCGTAACACCTTTCTCGTGATTTGAAATCACTCCTACAAAAAGTGATTTTCAGGACATGCCAGATAGTTATAAATTAGCTCTCAGATGATGCCCTTATTACTGCAGTGTATATTGATGGTGATAGAAAAAAGGAGAAGAGCAGTGCTTTAAGAAATGACAGACTAACTTTGTAGAGTTCATAAAAGCAAAGAACTTAACAAATGTAGTGTATCGCTCTTAATACTTTTACCAAATTCTTGTAGTTTCGTTATATACATATTGGGTGTTTATATATATATATATATATATATATATATGAATAAGTATGAATTATGTTTATGTATCGTATATAAAAGTTTTCATGTTTTGCAACAAATTTTCACAAATGATGAGAAATACCTCTGAACAAACTTTAGTGCTTAAAATTATAATGAAAAGAGTTTCAGTGAAAGATTTTTTATGACAGCTTGGATTAGCAAAATTTTGTAGTTTTATTTCAAGAATGTGCATATTATATAAAACATAAATATTTAAGCAAACAAAACTATTAAAGTAAAAAATAAAAAAAAAAAAACGATATAAAAAATCAGTCGCAAAAGTTGCTAGTGAAGGAAAGTTTTAGCAGTGCAAATATGAAAAGAAAGTTAATATTAATCCCAATAAAAATTTGTGGTTTATAAGTAATCACTTTTATACCGCAAACTACCCTAAACTATCAGTTGGGTCTATTACAACCGTACTATTTATATATAAATGGGTCCAATACACGCAGTTTGGTAATTACTGAAATTTTTTTTAGTTTTTATGATAGACAGAGGGTTAAGTTACTGGTTCTGTAATCACTGTTAAAAAGTTAAACTAAAGCTAGAATGCGTTTATTTTTCAGTGCAGCTAAGTTTAATTAGAATATAGTACATCGTCTAAACGTGGTATGTATAGCGGTAGATACATATATCCGGGTAAGTTTGTGTTTTTTTTTTTTTTCATATTCAGAAGTTATTCATATTTCGAGCATGTTATTTCAATAAAGGACGGTATAAGTATGCCTTCAGTATAGGATATTATAATATGTCGTTCAATAGCAAAATCCACAGATTTATTATAAGGACTAAACCGAGTACTTACCGCAGAAATAGGTTTTTAATAAATTGTGCAATTGGCAATTTCATATAAACCAGAGTTCAAATTTTTCCATTTATGAATACTCAAAAACTAACATTTATGAATATTATCAAGAATGCGATTTTTAAAAATTTTTATTTTTCTTCACGCACATGAACGAGCAGCAAAATTTATTTTCTTTTCACACGCGAACGTGTGCATTCATTTTTTTCTAAGCGTCCATATATGAAGAGTAAAGAAATTTTTTTATTTTCTTCATGCACATAAATGAGCAGCACAAATTTTTTTTCACACGCGAACGTTCATATTTTTCTAAGCAAAATTGTTTCATGACATTGTTGTTGTAATGCATTCATAAATTTTTTGAATTTTTGACGCCTGCCTGTCGCGAACACGCAATACAACAATTACATAAAAAAATCCCAAATAGAAGAGTATTGTTGTTGTATATACATACATACGTACAATTGTAAGTTTGAATTTGTCACTTGAAAAGCAAAGCAAAGCGAGTATACATGAGCGAGTAAGTGTGTGAAAAAAATATTCATGCTCATAAAAGAGTATTTGTCAAAATTGTAATTTTTCATAAATGAATATGCTCATAAAAGAGTATTTGTCAAAATTGTAATTTTTCATAAATGAATATGCGTCAAAAAAGAAAAAAAAGTAATATTCACACATGAAAAAGAGCAAAGCAAAATATTTTCTGTTTTTTCAAACATGTGTGAGGAGAAAAAAATAAAAACTAAATGCACACGTCCACTCATAAGTGAAAAGTGAGTGAACGATTTGGTACTCTGATATAATTTTTAAAAAGCAATTTTTATGTAATTTTAATTTAATTCATTTAATTGCAATTAATTTCTATAAGGCTTCAGCAACATCATTTAAGTTTATATTTGTGGTGCTTAACCTTTAACTACGGAGGTGAAATATTTTTTCATAGTTATTGCCGTGGGGTAAATTTTACCACCTTTTGTTTTACCAAAAAAATTTGTCAAACAAAAATTTTTTTTAATAATTTATTTTTAAAAGAACAAGAAAATACATTTTTATATAAATATGATTATAAAAATAAAAAAATCAAAGATTTAGTACAACAAAACAGGGACTCAACAGCGCTCAACCGAAGAAAATAAATTAAAAAATCTAAGGAGGGGGTAAAATTTAGCACCACCTCAGTAGTTAAAGGTTAATAATTATTAGTGTTATATATTCAGAGCTCAAAAGAAATTGCACAAATGCCAACAAAGGAATATTTTCCTCTCTTTTTAATTTAGAAAATATTTTCGTTAAAAATTTTAAATCAGTACTCTCTTTAAAATAAGCCTCTAATTAATTTTACAGAAAGAGCAATAAATAAAACAAATGACTACAATAAAAATTGTTCATGAATAAGTATTTAATATGTATTTAATAAAATTCTGTCTAGATTCTACAGGGATTATAAAATGTCAGTAAAAAATGCGAAACTGTCATTTATTGTGACATTAATGTGACAGAAACGACGACAGCAACAAAAACATAAGAGATATTAAATAAATAATTCAAAACAAAGAAAGCATTTAGAGCTTATAATGACAAACAATAAAAAATAAATGTTTGAATATAGAATTTTAAAATTCAAATAAAATTGAAATAAAGTTAAGAATACAATTTTAATTAAAATTTTGGACTAAAAGTGAAAAATAAAAACAAAAGCATATTGAGAAAAAAAATATTTTATATTTAGATGACTATGATGTACAGCCATGCTCATATGAAATTCACTAATAAACCACTTAAATGTGCTTCATGACTTAATAAAAATTTGCTATTTTATGAATAAACGTAATATATGGAATTACTTTTCTGTATTGCATTTCCTATCCCTGATAATGATAATTAAATTCATATTTAATATGACTCGTCCATTAAGAATATCTTAAGGTTTAGGTATATGTAAACAACACTAGCTGAAATGTTTTACTAAAAATTTTTTAATTTGGCCATAAAAGTATTGATTACCTCGTCTTTTAACATAATTTACACAAAGTTCTGCCTCTAAAAAGTATTCAATCACACAATTTCCCAAAAGTCGAAAAACTCGTTTAGATTTAAAAAAAAAAGTTAAAAACATCAGTTTGTTATAAGTTTGTAAACTTCAACTCTTTGATATTTCACTAAACAAGTGCCTCGGTTTTTTAAAATGGTGCAAGATATATTTCACTCCGTCTAACCTTCTCAATTTTTACAAGATCTTCATCCGACTTAAGATGGAATACAACTCTCATGTATGGGCCGGTGCTTCAAAATCTCTCTCATTACATATTTGTAATGAGTAAATTAAAATCCATTTTTATCCAAAATACAGTTTTTAGATATATTTTAAGTTATAGTTCGTCACATATTATTGCATTATTCACTCAAAAAATTTGTTTTTTGAGTTATGTCACTCTTCTTGCAAATTAGCGATATGTTTTAAAAGCATAGAAACACAAAAAATTTAATGGGAACTCGAGTACCTTTATTGCGAGTGTCAAATAAGCTTGGCCACACCTGGTTTAGGCATTCTAACGGTTTTGAGTAGAACTTTTTTTATATACAAGGCAGACCACATTTAATTTAAAGATTTTGCTAATTTAAAAATAAATAGTAAAATACAAAATAATAGTCATGTTCTGTTCTCAATCATAGCTAATACAAGATTTTTGGGATTTTGTATCAAAAAGGAAAAATAACACATATATTTTGTTTAATAAAAATTAAGCTGAGACCATATTTTTCTTAACTAAATCATTTAAAATTAAATATATTACCAAACTATTAGCAATTAATTTACTTGTGTAAACAATATTCCACAATAATACCAACAACCGGACCTGCCCAGCTTGTGGACCTATTGGCATAGAGTTTTATAAGTTTTTTAAAAGCTATAAATCAGAATTTGACGAAATAAAAACTGATTTTATGTTATTAAAATGCAAACTTGAAAAATATGGTGAAATCTTTTCTAACTTTTCAAATTTGGACGCTTTTTCACCTATACCAAAGAGAAGTATTTCATCTAAAAAGTCGGCTTCATCACCTGGTAATATTATATCATCAAATAATGTGATAGTTTCGGATAATTCTGCCTCCGTAAGTGATTTGAATAACGACTTAAATAAAAATTCGCCTCACAAAAATAAACGACCACATAATTGTGCTGTATCTTCTCTAAAATCTGCAGACCCTTCACAAATTAATCAAACGTCAATACTCAATAACATGGCTGCTTCTTCTAAAAAATCGCCTAACGTACCTTTACAGCTTGGAATTGATTCTGTACCTGATTCAGTTTATATATCATCAGTTAACCAGCCCTCCGAGTTAATAGTACTTTCTCCACTTCCATCTTCTAATGCTGAGCCAAACATAAATGCTGAGCTGAATATTAAATCTTCATCTCATCAATATCCGTCTATTACTGAGCCTAAACCACTTAGGGTGATACCACCGATGAAGACTATTTTTGCTACACGTTTTGCTCCTGACACATCAGTATTGGATGTTGAATTTTATATTAAAAATAATATAACGCAAGGCCTGTGTAACAATATGAAGATATTTAAAATACATGCCCGTAATAGAGCCTCATTCAAAATAATAGTTCCCGAAGATCTTTTTGAAACTCTGGTTAACCCAAAATTTTGGCCGAAAAATACTATTATTAAACAATTTGTTTATAAAAATAATGATAATGATACTAATGAATCCCTTCCAAAAAACTAAGTGTCAATCATATTCCAATTAATTCTAATAATTCCAATTCTACAAACATTTCGATTGTTTATCAAAATGTCAGAGGATTGAACTCAAAGCTTTCATCATTATACTGCAATAGTGCTGGTTTTACAAATCATATAATAAGATGTGCGTCACTATAAACTGTAACACATCAAAAGTCAAATAAAAACTGACTGGAGTAAACTAGAGTTAAAAATAAAACAGTTTTATTTTTAATTTTTATTACAGATTTATATTCTGTATTATTTTATTTAAAAATTAATTTAATTTTATAAAAATTTTTATTTTATTCATTATGCCATCCATAAGCAATGTTATAGTGTTTTCGGTGATTTTTTTGGTACCAGCTGTCCATTTATATCGAAAACTAGTAATGGTTTTGGGAACAGATGTACTCTTCTTTAGTTCTCTTTTGACCAGAGCCCAATATCTTTCAATAGGCCGCAGCTCTGGGCAGTTTGGTGGGTTAGCCTCTTTTGGAACAAAAATAACATTATTTTTATTATACCAGTCTATTGCGCCTTTACTGTAGTGACATGTTGCCAAATCTGGCCAGAAGAATGTTGATATGTTGTGCTGTCTTAGAAATGGGAGCAACCTCTTTTGAAGACTCTCTTTGATATAAATATCTGAGTTTATTGATCCCAATGTAACAAACGATGCACTTCTGTTGCCGCAGCTACAAATAGCCTGCCAAACTAGGAACTTTTTGGGAAATTTTGATAGTTTTTTAGTTCGGAACTCTTCAGAAACATTGCCTCTACTATCCGCTACATAAAACTCTTGGCCAGGAAGCTGCGCAAAGTCTGCAAAAACGTAAGTTTCATCATCCATTACACAACATTCGAACTTTTGAAAAAATTCTTTTTTGAGGAGTTTTGCTCTTTTTTTTGCTTCAATATTCTTCTTAGCATTTCTATCCGGAACTTTTTGGACTTTAAATGTTTTAAGGCCAGCTTTAGCTTTCCGAACATTGCACGCGCCGGGCCACTTCGCGACCAGAAATGTTTGGAAGAGCCAGCAAAAGCTTCTCAACCTTTTTGGCTTTCGCGTCGTTCGTTACCAGTTTTGATTTACCTGTTCCAGGCTTTCTTTTAATTTTTAGGTCTTTGTTGAACTTTTTGACCACTCTGGAAACACATTGCCTGGTCACGTGGACTTCCCTAGCAACTTTTGTATAACTCCAATATAGTTTTTTTGAATTATTTGAATAATTTTTGTATGCACTTGTCTTTGATTATCCATTGTGAACTAACTAACAAGTCAAATTTGACAAACTGATACATTTTAAAATCTGACACATTTTTCAAAGATATTGTGATTAAGAAAAATAATTTTGATTAAAGGTGAAAAAAGTTATTAAGAAAAATGGGTGTTACACTTTATAGTGACGCACATCTTAGTTCTAACTGAAACTTGGCTTAGTGCGAAAATCCATAATTGTGAAATTTTTTGTCCAGATTATAATGTTTTTAGACGTGACAGAGATAGTCTAAATTATAATGTTGCTACAGGATCATGTTCGATTGGTAAAAAGACTGGTGGCGGAATTCTAATTGCTATATTGAACACTTTTTCTTGCGAGGAATTTATTTTGAATGATTTTTTACACATAGAAATTTTATGTGTCTTGGCAAAATTGAATAACAAACGTATTTTCATAATATGCTCATATATTCCACCAAATTCGCCCCTTTCTGTTTATATTACGCATAATTCAGCTGTTAATCAAGTACTCAAATGTCTTAAACCTTCTGATTTGGTTCTGTATATGGGAGATTTTAATATGCCATCCGTTGTTTGGGAATATGCTGTTGATACAAACTATCTGATACCATCTCGCTCCTCTGGTTCTTCTATTGAATTCATACATGATCTATTGTCAAATGGTCTTTTTCAAATTAACTCTATAACAAATGATTATAATAAAATGCTCGATTTGATATTCGTCAATCCTGAGGACATCTACCACCCTACTATTGAGATAAGTTGCTCCAGTTTCCATTCTCCCTTACATGGAAAAAAACAACTAAAAAACAGAAGGTCGTATTGTTTTAAACGTACTAATTATGAAGTATTAGAACAACATATTTCATGCATTGATTGGATAAAGGAATTATCTACTTTTGATGACCTCGATCAATGTTTATCAACTTTTTATTCTCATCTAAATGAATGTTTTTCAGCATCTATACCTTTGAAAAATCGAAATGATGTATTTGGCCCACCTTGGAATTCAAGATATCTTTCTCGCTTAAAAAATAAAAAAAATAACTTATTTAAAAAATACAAACAATCCCCTACATCTATTAACTACGTAAATTACTCAATAGCTAGATCATCGTACACCATCGTCAATCAAAATGCATATAAAAATTACTTATTACATGTCAAGAACAGCATAAAACATGACCCTAAATCATTTTTCAAATTCGTTAATTCTAAGAGACGTGCAGCTAACTATCCTTCCATAATGAAGTATGGGGATTATGAGTCATCTGATGAATTGAATATTAGCAATATGTTTGCTGATTTTTTTAATTCTACTTATTCATCGCAGTTATTTAATTCTAATCAGTACCCTTATGCAATTCATGAATCACCAGGTATTAACATACCATTTATTGACGGACAATTTGTGCTTAACTTTTTAAATGGGCTTAATTGGTCTTATGCTGCTGGTCCTGATGGTGTTCCCAGTTGTATTCTAAAACAGTGCTCACACTTGCTTTATATTCCTTTGACATTTATTTTTAACAAATCGCTTCAATTGGGTTATTTTCCATCTTTCTGGAAGGAATCATTTATTATTCCGCTATTTAAATCTGGTTCTAGATTGAATGTTACCAACTATAGAGGAATAGCGAAATTAAGTACCATACCGAAATTATTTGAGAAAATTATTTATGATCATCTATCACATCAAGCATCATGTATTTTATCTTCTAATCAACATGGCTTCCGAAATTCCTGCTCAACTGTCACTAATCTATTAGAACTTACTACATATGTTAATGAGGGCTTTGTAAATAAAAAACAAACTGACGTAATTTATACTGATTTTAGCAAAGCGTTTGACCAGGTTAATCACAAACTTTTGTTGTATAAATTAAATGAAATTGGCTTCAGTTTTTCCTTCCTTAAATGGATTGGATCATATCTACACAATAGAAGGCAGTGTGTTAAATTCAAAAATTCGTTTTCCAAATATATTGATGTTATATCTGGTGTACCACAAGGCAGTCATCTTGGACCTCTCTTATTCACTTTATTTATAAATGATCTTCCTTCCGTAATTGTGCACTCTCGTATTTTAATGTATGCGGACGATGTGAAAATCTTTCTTTCGCTTAATAATCCCAACGATCAAACACTTTTACAAAATGATATTAATCGATTTACTTCCTGGTGCAAAATAAACTTAATGAATCTTAATATAAAAAAATGCAAATATATGATATTTTCCAGACTACTTCCTATTAATGGTCACTATGTCATGAATGATATAACATTAGAGTTAGTGGATTCATTTAATGACCTTGGCATTCATTTGGACAGAAAGTTGGATTTTAGATCACATATCCATTTAACAATTAATAAAGCTACTGGTGTGCTGGGATTCATCAAACGGTGGAGTAAAGAGTTTTCGGATCCATATACAACCAAACAATTATTTATATCACTGGTTAGACCGATTCTTGAATATGGCTCTGTAGTTTGGGACCCGCAATATCTGGTTCATTCAGATTCTATTGAATCCGTTCAAAAACAATTTTTGTTATTTTGTCTTCGTGGATTGGGCTGGAGTTCAGATCTTAATCTACCTTCTTATCAACATCGCCTTGCACTTATTAAGTTACCTACATTAAAGAGCCGAAGGCAAATGCTAAATGTGTCGTTTCTATTTAAATTATTGAGTGGAAGTTTATATTCTCCATATCTTCTTAGTAAAGTACATTTTAATATACCAATTCGTCGTTCAAGAAACTTTGAAATTCTGAGCATTAAATATTATACATCTAACTTTGCAAACTTTGATCCATTTCGTAGAATATGCAATGAGTTTAATTTATTATCTGAATATATTGATTTTAATAAAAGTTTGAGAATTATAAAGAGAGATATTATCTTATATTTAAATACAAGAAATTGTTAATCATTTTTATAATTGTTGTAAATATTTTTTGTATTTTGTTATTGTCTGCAAGGATTTATTCCATAGACATAAATAAATAAATAAATAAATAAAAAAAAAAAAAAAAAAAAAAATAGAAACATTTTGTGTAATTTGTACAGACAAATGGTTTACTAAGAAATATTTATCAAGCATTTATTACTTTTCCTAATATATAGAAATTCTGTGTTCATAGCTTATATACAAATCTCACACATTCATACTCTTTTTTTTACTACATTCACATCTCATATGTTACATTTTGTAAACGAGAAAATTCAATATGTGTTGTTCCTTGAAAATAAATTCTGAAGCAAATTGATTAAACTAATTACTCACAGCATAACCATTCGTACTACGATTATTTGCGTTATTTTATTACAAAATCTTAATGTTTATGTACAGATTTGGTAAAATTTACATAAAATATTTGCTGTTATTTGAACAACTAAAATGTGTAAGTTATGGCAAATGTTAAAGAAAAACACACAAATTACAAGCATATTAGTAAACCTACATTTCTAAAATGTAAAGGAGTCACAGAGTGTAAAGGTTACAACCTGCTGTTGAAAGACTAACCATATTAAGCAATTATATGAGCAAAAAGTAAATACATGTGTTCATATAACTTGGATATTGTATGAAATTATTTTGGGCTCCTGCATGCATCATTCCACATGTGTAATAGTAAAAACTATTTGTTAAGTATTGCATAGATTTCTTTTAGAAAAAATTCTTGCATTCCATTATGAACTTACTGTCAATAATTAATATGTTTATCTATTTTGTGTGAATGTGTTAGTAATAGCTAAGATAAAAAATGTACTAATTATTCAACTAAGTTTTGAACATTTTGTGTATACATTTTTTTTCTTCACCAAAACAAAAAACAAAAATAAAAAAGGAAATCAATAAGAATAAGCAGACTATGCTGTGTGCTAAGTTTACAATTAATAAAAGAAGTTTAAAGAAATCACTTATTGTTTTTTTATTATTATAAATTGTGAAATTCAAAACCATTTTACAAATGTACGTCTTTCAGCAATTACAACTGAATTAAAAAAAAATTAAATAGGTTTTATAAATTAAATAATTTCAGTTTTAGTAGCTTAAATAAATATACTGATATCTTAGCCTAAAACGGAAAACATTTTAAAGCAAACATAAACTGTGAACATTAGAAAAATTAAATGATATCCTTAAAAATGTTATTCTGAATGGTAAAAATATTGGAACGCTCTCTTACTGCCTTACTAGATTTTATTGTCAACATGCAATGTTACAAAAGTGTTATCGAACATAGCAGAGTGGCTCATTTTTTAAAAAAACGTTGACAAAAAAAATTTCAAGAAAATTGTGAGAAACAAAATTTGTGGCTGATAATGTGTTAAAAGCGCTTTTAGTAATTCCTATTAATATTACACTGCCAAACAAATATCTACTTTATGAAATGATCCACCATGATTACTGTCGTATTTATTACATTTTGATCGATTTCCTGAAAACCTTTGTATGGATCTTTCAAGAAACTCTTAGAGAAAACATTGGATTTCCCAACCAGAGTCCTTGTGTTAAATAAAATATAATTGAAGTTCTTATTTAGTGTGTAGTTTTTGAAACATAGGATTTTATAATTGTATTAACATCTTTTGCTAAGAGCCCAAGGACGAGTCTCTTAAGCAGAAACAAAATGGCCATAGACACATGCTTATACATATACATACATTCCATATTTATGATTGAATTTATTTACCCATATGGCAAAAAGATTTTTTATATACATACATATTTATATTTATAAACTTTATTTTTAAAAATATTTATATATATTTTTTTAGGCACTTTGAATTTTTCGCTACTAGATGATATATATCTGTGAAATTTTGAAAAAACGTCTTCTCTCGAAATAAGACAATTTTCCAAGATTTTTATAGTAAATATAGAATTTCCTTGTCCTTCTTTTGCTCTAATCCCCGTATTTCTACGACCTTTGGAAGGCAAGATATGCAGTTGACTTATCGACCTCTTTCAGACTTTCCCCCAATTTCATTTTGACAAAATGACTTCTTTCAGAGAATTAAGAATAATTTAAACAATTGAATGTCTATAAAAAATTGTATATCATTTTTATTATTATTTTTTAATTATCTGCATATTGAAGGGAAAAATAGAACCCAAATATATTTTCCAGATCAACTTCTTTCAACCTTTTTTTCATATTCCATTTTAACGAAACAACTTGTCTTGACTTAAGCGATTAAAATAATTTTCAAATTTAATCAAAAAAATTTTGACAAAACGCCTTGTATGGTGGAAGCTAATTTTTTTCTTTAAAATTTAAACAAAAAAAATTTAACAAAAGGTCTTAAATTAATTTTTTGTCGTTTTATAGAAAACTATTGCTTCTAGAGGGGAAAAAAGGTCGCATAATCTTCGTTAAGTATTTGTGTATAATATCCAAGTTCAAAATTTCATTAATTTTCTAAGCAATAACTTGTATTAGCCTTTTTAACTGTTTTTTTGCTCTACTGAAAAGTCGTTGATTTTGAAAGAAGACGTTTTGTCAAATGTCCACAGATATTTGAAACTGCCTCTATGAAATTAAAATTAATATATATATATTGTTACGAATTGTCCTTTATAATTCGTTTTATTATTCAAGGGTTCGATATTTGTAAACTAAAACACCGATACTTTTCGATTTAAAGCTTTATTTACACTCTTTAACGTTTAAAATATAACTAACTACTGACTGTAAACCTTAACGTGTAGCCCTATTTATAGTTCTAATGTTTTATTCTAGTAATTTCCAATTGTTTTTATGTATTAGTTTTTACATAATTATACAACAACAATTTCATTTTTAATTATTAGTTTTATATAATTTTCATATACATTGTAAACCAACATGTATATGTGTTTGTGAGTTTCTATATACATTTTTCCCCTACATGTATATTTGTTTTTGTAATAATTTATAATTTTATAGACATATTTGAGAATGTTCCTAATATATTTGTGTTTGTAATAATAACAGCAAAACCTACTTTAAAAAACTGTAATGACGACTTTGCTTTAACAAATTATGTTTTCGTAACAATATGTATATATATACATATGTAGGTGTTTATATACATATTTCTGGCACTAAATCTGTTTAAATTGTTTTTGACATATGCGATTGTCAAAGCTATTAAATTTCTAGAAATTACATTCATTCTCATTAGTTTCACAATTGATTTTAACTTTTTTTAAAGTTCAACTTATTTTGCAATATTACAAGTTCCTTACAAACAAATAAAATGTATGTCATTGCACAAGTGCATGAATTAAATTTTTTTTTTTTTGTAATGAGCAAAACTCAATAGAAAAAAGTAGAGTGTGTTATTGCCTGATTACTCTACATAACATTTTATGTGACAAACATAAATGTTCTACTTTTGTTTTTACACTGTCTTACGATAGCTTTTAATGTTTAATTTAGGTTTTAGAAATAACAGAATCATATAGTGACAGGTTGTCTAAAGTTTCTTAAAATAAATGTTGTAGTTGTTTGTCTCTCTTTACATCAATTTTTGATGTATGTTTTCAGCTTATAATTTTGAGCATATTTTAAATTTGAACAACAGCAGGATTTGTCAATGAAAATCCATTTCTTGTATAAAGAAATTTTATGTTACAAGTAATTTCAAGCAATAGGTTTTATATTAAATGCAAATACTGTTCTGGGAGGTAACTAGATACCAGTTTAGGTAATGTGTATAAAGTTTTAATATTTTGCAACAGACACTGCATTACACAGATAACAGAATTTAATAAGATTGCTTGTAAGATTTTTAATTTGATAAACTTTTAATGCTCTTCAAATCAGTGTGTATTTAAATTGTGTAGCCAAAAAGGCAACTGGAAATATTCTTGCATTTAAATTTAAAACATAAATGTGTTAGACAAATTAAGCGAAATAACTTTTTCATGTAATTTTTTGTTGTAAAAAATGTGGAAAAAAATTTTTTTGTTTTTTAATAAAAAAAAATTTTTTTGTTTTTTAATAAAAAAAAATTTTTTTTCATGGACGGATGATGGTGAAACAAAAAATACAATTTGAAAAAACAGAAATTTATTTCCCTACTCATGCAGTGCATTGTATTGGAATGTGAAGATGGTTGGTAGGTTTTTTTTTTTTTTTTTTGATAGATGTTTGTATATTTTGGGCTTTTTTTTTTGTTGATTTTTGAACAAGTTTCTGTCAATTTGCTTGTTTCCTTTATACTGTATGGAATATAATTCTCATTTAGTGTATAATTTTTTAATAATAAAATCTTTGGGAAAAAGTCTCCTGACCAGTCCCTTTAGAAGAAACTAAATGGCCATAGAAGTATGATTATCGCTAAAAGAAAAAAAATAAATAAAAATACTTATAAAAAAAATATGCACATTGAATTGTCGTTTTACAAAAAATATTTTTTTTGGGGACAGGTAGAATTCAGATTGATGGAAAATAAGTTGAATACTAAAAGAATACGTTCTTTAATATGTTCAATTTAGCAGTTGGTAAAAAACTCTTATGGCATAATGCGTTGTCCTGATGAAGATAGCCGTTTAATAAATTACATTTGTAAACCCACAAACTTGTTCTATCTCCTGCAAATTTTTTCTTTTCTAACCCAATTTCTTTTAAACGTCTAAACCTAATATTCTTTTGATCCATTTGGAGATATGACATATACTCTGAATTTCTTCTTCAAATAAGTACAAACAATTTAGACTAGATTAGATTAGATCCAATTTTATCAATTTTTATAATTTTAAGAAATTAAATTGAAATTAAATTTTATACTCATTTCGTCCTTTTTGGTAACATAAATAGGATACCTAAATAAATTATGAAACATCCAGTACAATTTCTTATAATTAAACCACCAACCATACAATCCCATATTTAAAAAAATCAATCATTTACATCAAATTACTTAAAATACTCTACTTAAATTCTCGTATTTATAAATAATTTATAGCAAAAATAAAAATAAAAAAAAAAGTTGTGTTTATAGGTCATTTACTAAATGTGCGAAAACCAATCCTTAAATGACTTTTAAAAGTGAAAACAAAACAAACAAAAGAAAGTGATTAAATTTTATAAAAACATTTTAATTGTACCACTTTTGTGAAGGTAAAAATAAATATTTAATGAAACTCACTGAAAGATATTGTATTTATTTGCCTCATGTGCATAAAATTATGCTCAGGGACACTCACTCAATCGATAATGCAAATATTTAACATTAAATGAACATTAAGTGTTTGTGCATTTGGCAGAGTTAAATGCGACCACTATGTATAACGTAGTTGAATTGAATTTTAAAATTCTATTATAATGGCTTAATAGAGGCTGTGATTGTAAATTTGTTTAATTTATTGTTTCATTAAAAAGATTAAATTTTCTAATCTTCAAATCAATACATTTTGTTTTTAAGGAATTTGTTTTAAATTGAGGCATAAAATACTCGCTTATCTATATAAATATTTTTAAAAATTTTGCGGAAAACCTTCGAATAGATGGGCATATTATATTTCATAAAAAGCATACAATTTATCCGCACAAATTGTTTTTATTTTACATATGTTTTAATATTTTTTTAAGCTCAACATATTATAAGAAACATGTCAGATTACATACATAACTGGCCTTTACAACCCTGTGTCAGGATTACGGCCTAGCTTCTCGCAGCACTAATGTTGTGTGTGTCAATTTTTATCCATGAGTACCGAGACCTACAGTTTAATGTCGACTCCGAACGACAGACTTGAGAAGCTTGTTCATGGCAATTAGTTACTCTCATAGCTTTTGCCAGAAGACTGCTGAGAGGTAGTCGCCGAAAGAAATATTTTTTTTCATATTTCTTTTTTTTGAAGATGTCAGAGACTGGAGTCGAACCCAGGGCCCATGTCTTAGTAAGCCAACACACTAACCACTAGACCACGGCGACTACATGTCAGATTAATGAGATATAATACCACAGTACAAAACAAAATACGGGCACGAATACAGCATTGTGGCTCATTTCAGACTAAATATATATAGTTTTTCACTGAAGTTTTAATTACATAATTTTTGACTTCGTACTTCTTTCAACTTTTGTATACCTTACAAGTTATAGAACCTAAAAAATTTTCAAATATGTTTAGGGAGCCGATATATACTTGGCTGGCAAACCACGATTTTACTACTCTTACCGTAGTTGTAATCGGGTTAACAAATTTTATTCATTCGATAAAACTTTTTGTGACAAAACAAACTGACCAACTACATAAGTCCAGCTCGATATGAGGAAATGAGAGCCAGAACTCTGCGAAAGTTTTAAGCTTATAGGAACAATGATTGGAAAAGGAGGTTGACACCAAAACTACAAGAAAAGAAATTCAAAATCAATTACTAGATGAACATACTCCAGAATAGGACAGGGGTGGTTTTAAGTCGAAATGATTGATTTCGACATGAAGAATGCAAAAATGTAATCGCTTACAGTAGGTTTGCTATTTTTCCAATTATGGGTTTTAATTAAACATATATTCTATTAATCTTGTTATAAACTACATACATACATACATACATGCATATATATTTGGCCATCACAACTGTGTTTCAGGGTTACGGACTAGCTTCTGGCAGCACCCATGTTGTGTGTATCAATTTTTATCAATTAGTACTGAGACTTACAATTTAAAGTCGACTCCGAAGGACAAGATTTAGAAGCTTGTTTATGCCAATCAGTTTCTCTCACAGCTTTTGTCAAAAGACTGCTAAGAAGTAGTCGCCGAAAGATATATTATTTTATATTTATTTTTTTAAAATGTCAGAGCAGGGGTTTGAACTCGGTGCTTTTATCTAGTAAGCCATCATACTAACCACTAGACTATGTCGCCTACCTTGTTATAAACTATGAATACAAAATCTATTAACAAATAGTAACAAAATAATATATAATTCTACATCAAATATAAATTTTTTAATGTCCTATTTGTAACTTTAATACCTAATTATAACAATTTATACTTAAATCGGTGTTTATTTGGTCAATAATTTTAATATATGGAATAAAACAATTTAGTATTTGTTACCAAATGAATTACAAAAAAAACCCTAAAATAACACTTAAGAGTCTTTTAGCTTCGTTTCCGTTTGTAGTAGCAGAGGAAATTGATTTGGTTTTTTCTTTTTCTTTTTTTAATTTTAGTAGACATCATAATAAATGGGATATTCGTATATATAATAAGTTGTTTAAGCTAAAATGTTGTATGAACACAGAACAAAGTTTCCTTTGTATTTATAAACTATTTTTTATGAAATCTACATAAAGTATATGAAATTTAAAAAACTTTTTTATACAATTTTAAAATTTTGTTAAAATTGTAATTAAATTTTCTATCTAAGCAAAGCAAATTTTTACTGAATCTACCTTCTTGACAGTATAACTGTCTACAGACAAGTAAGATTTCAATCTAATATACATTATAAGTTTCAAAACAAAAATTAGCTATATTTAATAGTAATTACTTTTTGGTATTTAAAATTTCGTATTTAATTGCAATTACCTCATTAACCTTTATCTGCTCTTTGCGTCGAAAACGACGCATACCCAACACAAATTTTGTATTTTTATTAAAACGGCTAGCTAAAAGTTAATAGAATTTCTTGACTTTGTAGAATACATAATAGTGCTCGTTTAGGCTTATTTTCGTATTATAAATTTGGATTTCTTGGATTGCATCTAAAAAGTTACGTTGGCTACCCTCATGCGTCGTTTTCGACGCATATGATAAAACATATGTTTTTTGGCGGGAAACTGTGCTTTTTTTGCCAGTCATTGTGCTTTTTGTAGGTGTTAAAGTTATTTGTGGCTGATTTGTAAACAAAGTATATTGAAGAAATAAAAAAAATAAGATGTACAAACCAAAATATTTATCAAATGAAGAAATAGGAATTCTTCTAAATGCAAGTGAAGCTGAAGATAATTATAGTTTTTCTGATGCCAGTGGTGAAGTTTGTGAGCCAGAAGGTTCAATAAGTAATGAAAGTGATACCTCTTCAAGGAATAGTGATTCTGATGATGGAGATAACATCACAACAACTGAGAGAAACGATTCTCGAGCTGATACCTCCGATCCATTGTATGTAGCAAAGGATGGTACAATATGGCAACCAGAACCATTTCAGCCACAGGGAGGTAGGTTTAGAAATGAAAATATTATCAACCTTCCACCCGGCGTCACACGATTTGCAAGGGCACGTGTTGACAGTATAAATGATGCTTTCCTACTATTTTTCCCTCCACATCTTGAAAATATAATTCTAAGGCATACAAATGCGTTTGCCAAAGCTAAGTATGGCAACGATTTCATGCGAATTGATTCGAGTCTGTTGCAAGCTTATATCGGTGTTTTGATTTTAGCTGGCGTATATAGGTAAAATAATGATTCGTTTTTAGAAACCCATTATACATGAATGTTGTTTATATTTTAAGATCAAAAAATGAGTCAACTGTTGATTTATTCGATGCAGAGTATGGTCGTCCTATATTTAGGGCAATTATGTCAAAAAAAACTTTTGAATATGTCAATGAAGTTATTCGTTTTGATGATGCCATTAGCCGAAGACAGCAAAAAAGTGAGGATAAGTTTGCACCGATCCGAGAAGTTTTTGAAAAATGGTCGAGTTCCTTAGCTGAATATTACAATCCACACGAATGCGTTACCGTAGATGAACAGCTGCTAGGTTTTAGGGGTAGATGTAAATTTCGTCAATACATGCCTTCAAAGCCAGTGAAATATGGTATTAAGTTCTGGTTATGCGTCTGTTCGGAAACTTGCTATGTTTGGAAAATTCAGCCATATTTGGGGAAGCTGGTCGCTGCAAGCTCATGTGAAAAAAATCAGGGTCAACGTATTGTCTTGGATTTGGTTCGCGGTTTAAAAGGCCACAACGTGACAATGGATAATTTTTTTTCTTCATATAATCTCGGCCAGGAATTATTAGCACGAAATATCACGATGGTTGGAACTATGAGAAAAAATAAGAGATCTATTCCACCAATTCTACTAAGAAGCAAAAACCTACCTTTATACAAATCAACATTTGCATTCACAAGCAATACAATGCTTGTTTCATATATTGGTAGAAAAAATAAGTGTACAATTTTACAAAGCACATTACATAACTCTAAAGAAGTTGAACCCGGGGTTAAAATGCTACCAAAAATTATAAGTTATTATAACAAAACCAAAGGTTTGCTCATAGAGACGTTTCCATTAATTTTTTCTATTCATCAAATTTTAAATCGTTTCCTGTTTTTCCTTCAATATAGGCGGTGTCGATACGGTCGATAAGATGCTTTCTTGCTACAGTTGCAAGAGGAAAACTAATAGATGGCCAATGGCGGTGTTTGCGAATATGCTCGACATAACTGCATTGAATGCGTTAACTATTTTCAAAGAAATTAACCCTAATTGGCAAACAACGCAAAAAGCCACAATTAGAAGGAATTTTCTGCGGGAGCTGGGATTATCCCTTGCCAGAACTTATATGACAAATAGAACAGGAAAGCCACGATCAAGTTCATCTGTAAATTTGATTGATATGCCATCTTCATTATCTGAATCGAAAAAATCAAAAAGCGTTCCTCAACAAACCAAAGGAAGACAAAGATGTTCGATGTGCTTTGAAAGTAATTCTGCTTCAAAAAATAACATGCATACTACAATTTGTTGCTTTTGTGAAAAAGGTGCATGTAAAAATATACATAATCGAAATGTATGTGTTAGTTGTATTGAAAATAAACTACTCTAATATATAATAAAAGTAAAAACAATGTTTTATCATTAAACAAATAAAAATGCTAGCAGTTTTGATTGTTCTTATCATGTGTGTTCTCATTTGTCTACTAAAAACTATAAGAAGTACAATGTGCGTCGAAAACGACGCAAGGGTAGAAAATGTAATTTATTTTTAGGAGCAGATGAAGGTTAAAAACGTATATAGACAGTCAGAAGCACAGATACTCGAATCTTTAAAATCTTTTCGTCTTAAATACCATAAGCGCAATAATAAACCATATAAAGACTTTCATTTGAAATATCGTGCTGATTAAATAAACATGAAACCGACATCTACTATATTAAAAAAAGAAGATTTTATCATGTCTGCTACGCCTACACGTGAAATACATATTATAATGGGTTAAAAGGAAAACAAAATTCAATAATAAAAAAAATATATACAAAATAAAGGAAGACAAAGATGTGAAAATAATATTTTAATTATATTTTACAATATAATACAGTACAATCTTGAAAAAGTAAGCTCACATACAAGAAAAAAACCCTAGATTAAGTTACCAGCATTAGCACTTAAACTTGCAATATTCCGCTTAAAAATTGTCTATTAAAAAACAAAAAATGCTATTTTAATCACAAGCAAACACAGAAGTATTCTTTTAACCACCCATATCGATGATTTTCCCTCAAGGAAATGTGATAACATATTCAATTTGGATAGTATATAATTCAATATGAGTTTCTGATATACTATATCAAAAAAATGTTTTATTTCTTTTTTCAATCTTTGTTTAATTTCGAAAACTCGTCTAGAAATATCAATAATTCGAAAAAGTTTATTATCTTCCTTGATTTTTTAGTAATAATTATTTATTTCATATAAATTATATTTAAAGAAATAGAAAAATAACTAGTAATAAATACCACAAATATTTATCAAACTTAAATAATTTAATAAGAAATAAGTCATTTGTTTACCCTTAAAATATTTTTTGTTAATTTTTTCGTGATTACACTGTAGAAGATAAATATGTAGGTGTAATACCAAAACGTGGTTCTATACAATCGTTTTATTATATTGACCAATCCGCAAGATTACAATTAAAATGTATTGTTACCATTGGCAAGGGTGAAGTGATGTGTCAATCATAAAACTGTCTAAAATTGTGAAACTCTGCTGAGGTTATTGAATACGTCTTGCAAACCACAGCAGAAAGGGTGGCTTCGTTTGCTTCTGCAGGGTTCCTGTAGTGACACTAAATGACCCTCTGGATTATTTTAGACATTGCTTTGCAAAGATATAAACGTATTTTAAGTATTAATTTAATAGATGCAGAATTTGACTTGTATGATTCCTAAAACAGCCAGAAGTAAAAAAAATAAAACCATTACCGATCAAAAAAGAAACAAAGAGATCATACGAGTTGTAAAAACCGTTTTTGAAATACAATGTCTGTTTATCTTTAAATTTTAGATTATGCAACATATCATCGTGTAACTGAATGTACGACTTTTACGAAACAAAATTGAGTGCGACTGAAAAGTAAAATTGTTTAATTTTATAAAAAAAAGTAATTTGTAGATAACTTATAATGCAACGTACGCCAGGGGAATAAAATTATGACGAAATATTTCACAATAGTTATATATGAATATTGATCAAATTTTCATATTTATTCGTCATACGTATGTTTCTCTATCAGGTATTTTTTAATTATCTTACAAATTCTTATTAACCAAAATTGGTCAAGTAAATTATCTTGTAACGCACTGCCACTCTAATCCATATTTTTCTTTCTTCCTATTGAGTGTTTGTGCAAACTTTTGTTTCAAATAAATGTCGCAAAATATTTTCAAAAAAGTTCCACAAAGAAACTGGAATACATAATTACCCAGAAAGTGAATTAAATTTTATTAGCAAGAGTAATCAACATCGTTAGATGGTTATAAGGCATGTTATTTACATAATTTTCTCTATAATTTAAGAAATTGAAAAACTAATTTGTTTTTTATTATTACATCTTTGTATCTGCGGGGTACATTTTGATTATATCATAAAATTTTGTCTATTATATTGGACGTCATTAAGAATAAAAGAGAAATAGTAGCATAGACGTAATAAGTATATAAAACACAGAATGTGTTCTTTGTAATGTATTTAAAATAGCACATATTTGGAGGGAATTTATACGAAAATAATAATTTTTTTTTTTTAAATCTAGATTATTTTTTTTTGTAATGGCTTAAAAGACAATTCAAGGTTAAGCTAATTTTACTATATATTATTTTTATCTTGAATAGAAAATTAATCAAAATGTCTTCAGATCAGAGTTGGAGTAGGATTCGGAGCTGCTGTTTTTTTTTTTTTTTTTTTTTCTAGAATCGGAGATCAGTAATTTTTCGTATATCGTACAAAAGTTACCTCTTTCATGTACCCAAGTTTGTTAATAGCCAATATTGTAATAACTGCAGTTTTTTGATAGTTTATTAATCGATTTTATTCTGTTATTGACCACACAGAAAAAAGTAAAAAATGGTTTCAACACCAACAATCACATTAATTAATTGAGTACAAGAAAGAAATGTTCCAATTTGCAACTTTCATCAAATTACCAAATGTGATAAATATTGAATATTAGCAAATTTTTTCCAATTAACAAATTTTTAGATTTTAATTCAAAAGTTAATTGAAAAATTTATTAACGTTAATAAATCTTTTCATTGACTGAATCAAATATTGACTAAAAGGTAATTATTTTCATAATTAGATTAATTAACACAGTAATAGAACATTGGTGTCAAATCTATTGAATGACTAATTAAATTAATTAAATAGTGTATATAAAACCCACAATTGATTGATTGATTTGAAGAATGAAATCAATTAACCGTTTGCTTGATTTAATAATCTACTTAATTAATTTCGTTATGGGTTTTAAATACATTGCTTAATTGATTCAATTAATCAGTTGATGCCAAAATTCTTTTAAATCAATATAATAATTAAGTTTTAATGTTAATTCAATTAAATAGATGACTGAATTAATCAATGTGTTGACTAAATTTCTGTTTTAATTCAACTAAGAAAATTGTAAATTACCCCAACCACAAATAATTACTCCCTCGATATTTTTCTACACACATTTTTTGAGTACAAAAATACATTATATAGACTTAAATAAACATCAGTAAAACTATACTTAATGATTTAAAAAAAAGGAATAAAAATTGGAAACACCTAAAATTATCCATATTTGTTCATAGCCTTTAACTAACTGTGTATTTAAAAAACAAAAATTATTTTATTACTATTATTATGTATATTTCTATATAAAAATTCTTTACAACCAAATTAAGTTGTTTTTGTGAAAATAAGAAAAAAACAAAATATAACTAAATAACTCTTCAAAATAAAGTCTTAATTCTGTTTTAACTTTCATATCACATTTACTGACAACTTTGGTCAGGTGTTTTTGTGGAAATTAAAAGGTAAATGCATATTTTTTTTAGCATGTGTACACTTGTAAAGTAGAACCTTTAATAAAATCATAATAAAAACAAAAATAGTATTTTGGAAGAAGACTGAAATAAAAAAATAAGAGCATTAAGAATAGATTATTTTACGATTTATTCTTTTTCAACTTATCTATTTTAAACAGACTAAACCTAGCAAAAATTAAAAAAACAAAAAACAAGTTAAAGAGGCCCCTTTGGGTTGACTCCCTTATAAGACTGAAAAGGTGCAGTTGTATTTTTACATATTTTGTATGAAACAAACAAAATCCAAGTAAAATTATATTAAATATTTTATATTCATTTTACAAGCATTCTTATGTATACGTGCGTACCTGAATTAATGTGTAAAATTATTGAAGTTTTATTTAACCCTGCTGTTAGGCTAAGCCCATTTGGTCCAATTTTTTTTATTTTTTCTTTGTAATTTTTGAACGGTGATATATAGTGACTTAATTTTTTAGCTCATGGGGTCTTTTTATAAAACCATGTTAGATACAAAAATTCAAGGTTCTGACTTAAACCAGGACTGAGAAAAATTAAAAATTACGAATTTTAGGTTAAGGGACCATTTGGTCCATAATATATTTTTTTTGATTATTTTTATTTTTATTTTTATTTTTATTTTTATTTTTATTTAAAAAAAAATTTGTATTTATTAGTTGATTTAAAAATAATTATCATTGCATGATAAGCAAAATCTTTTTCTATTAGTTTTGCTAATAAACTTACTGCAAATGGTGCATTTTATATCACACTTAGACTTGCAGCAACTACAAATTCTACGATTTCGAACCCCTGAATTAGAAATATTATTTGAAGAGGCCACTTGAACTATGCATGTTGATCGTATTTCTGTAAAGAACTGTGCTAGTGCTAGATGCCACAATAACTCTGGTCTCCTGAAATTCCGATCAGCTGGAACCCATGAAACGTCGATTTCAGAAAATATTATATACGCATTCAATGCGGATATATCAATTATGTTTGCAAATAAAATGTTTGGCTATCAAGTTGTTTTGCGTTTATAGATTTGTACAAAGGGAGTTTTTTGACAGTCAGCAATTTCGGAGAAATGAATGTTAAATTTTTGAGGACTGTTCCCACATATGTAAGTTTCCTTTCCTGAAGTTTTTTTGCAAACTCAAAAGTGGAAAAAAATTGTCGCCTCGTCTATTTTTCCCTTTCAAGCCTTCTGTTAGATCTAATACAACGCGTTGCCCATGATTCTTTTCAGGCTGTGCATTTCTAGGATTAGGTTGAATTTTTTCACATGTAACTTGACTTGGAGTCCACCGATAACCAAAATTTCAAACCTAATTTTGGTGGTTTTAATGCCACAAACTTTCGAAAAGTACATCGCTCCTGAATGCAACAAGTTGCTTATCAATGGTGACATTTTCGTAACAATTGTAAACGGATGGCACCATTAATCATATGAAATGTTTCTTCAGACATAATTGCTCGGAAAATAAGGCGACCACAAATTTCATCAAATAAACTATGAACATCCTAATTTTATCCACTTTCAGTAATAGATTTTATATTAGCTAACTAAGTATTTAGCTCAAATAAAAAAACAAGATTATATATGCCGACATACTCCTGCAGGAATGAGCACAGCAATATATACGCGCAATGCGTCTTCATCAATATCTTTCCACTTGCCACCAAACTTGACTCCGCCGTACATATTAGTATTTTCGTTGATAATTTTTGCTATTGGAGGACGAAAAAAGAACATAAAAGCTGACAGAATGTCATTGCATTTGGCTGCGTTGAGATAATATTCTCAGCCGTACCTTCAATTGGCTGAGGTAATGGAGTGGCACTCCAAAGCATTTTGTTTTTAGCAATAAAAAACGGATCAACAGAGATTCAGGAGAACTTGTTTCGCTATTTTCTAAAATATAATCATATTCCGAATCTGAAATATCGGAGTCACTTTCTACATTGAGCAGTTCTTCCTCAATAAATTTTTACATTAGATGTGTTGAGTAGAGATTTGCGATGTTCACGTAATTTGCGTGGTTCACGTGAATAATGCGTGAGCGTGAGTTATTTTAATTTTACTGACGTGAGTAGTGCGTGAGTAAAGAAAAATTCGAGTGATTCGTGACAGATTATAAAATTTCTTTCATCAGCGTGAGCCAAAATTCACTCACTCGCCCATCTCTAGCGTTAATTAAAGCTTAACTTAATAATATTTAGGGAGAAGTGATCCAAAATAGAAACAAATATAAAATTAAAAGATTATTTTGTATGAATATTGAAGTATGGACCAAATGGTCCATTAACCTAACATTCGTAAGTTTTTTCTAACCTAACATCAGGGTTAATTTCTTTACATGAAATGAATGTAGTAATTTGAACAGAGTGTTCATTATAAACAGTTTTGATTCATGACTTTCTAACATAGCGCTGATTTTGTTTCTTATATTTCAAACTAGACAACTGCTAACTTCAGAAGAAATTTACTAAAAGCTACTTTTGGAACAGCTACAAAACTTGGCGATACTACAATATGCGCAGCCAAAACCATTTTTTAGCACTGGGTATAAAAATTTTAATTTTGGTCATTTGAGAAATTAAGCATTCTTATGGACAATAATATTATTTATTAGCTATAACAATGCTAACCCATAATTAAGTGTAGATACAATTGTAATTCTACAGTTTTAAGCGTAATAAAAGTCTTTCATATGACTAAGCCTAAGTTATTAAGTAAAAAGTTTTGCAGTTTAATAGGAACGTATAGTCATTTTGTCTTTTAGTTGAGAAATAATTGCAAGAAACAATTCAAATTCTTTAATTTTGTTTAGATCTTCTCTAATTAAGGAGTTTCTGACTTTTGTAACAAAAATATATTGACTGATATATAGGGTGATTTTTGTATGTATATATAAGCATGAAACTGGAAAAATATACTTTTAAATTTTTCAAAAAACAGAAATGTATTCAATTGTTAATAATTTTGTTTGGTTTTTATATACAAAATGGGATATGATTCGCATTTAATTTATAACTATTTGAATATAAATATTTTTATTTTTGACTAACACTTTTGGGAAAAAGTCTCCTGACGAGTATCTTAAGCAGAGAAGAAATGGCCATAGAGACATGCTTATCCCCAAAGCAATACATTTCATATATTATACAATATTATTTATTAATTCCTTTTAAATATTGAAGAAATAATTTGAGGGACTACATGTAGAAACTTGTTTGTAGAATTTCTTTTAAATATATACTATTTAGTTTAATTACATAAAATATCTGAATATGTATTTACTGGTATATAATTTTACTGAAGCTGGGTTTTTAATAAATAATGGTTAAATATACCATGACATTATACATCATTGTCTACTATTTATTTATTTATTGTTACTATTTATGTTATTCTTCAGTGTTATTCTGTACTAGCACTTGTTTGTGCATCATATTTTATCAAGGAATTGCAATGAATTTGATTTTTTTTTTATTTTCTTTTGTATAGTTCTTTATAATATTTCTTTTCGTTAATTCATTTTGCTTCCTTTTTGCACTTGATAAATGCTTATCATTATAAAAACTGCTCCAGGTAGTTAAAACTTTTATTCGCTTTAGGGAAATTACTTTTTTAATTTCCTTTTAACAAATACATATAAAACAACTGAGAAAACAATTTTCTTTGATTTGATTTCTTTATAATAAAAAAATAATTTTAAACTAAAACAATAAACAATTATTCGTTGAAATATAACTCCAAAGCAGATATTTATGAAAGGTTTATCACTCTCTGTTTGAATCAAAATAATAAGCAGAAATAATAATTTTTATTGTAACTTATAGCTTTCTAACTCTTAATTAATGGCATTCAAATAAAAACAAAAATCGTTTAAGTTTCAAGAAAATGGTTACAAAACTTTGACTTCAATTAAATTTTTTTTTACCTAACACATTTGCATTCACTTAAAAATAAATCTTTTTTACTTTAGGGGGATCTAATAACTACCACCTGTGAATTTGAAGTTAAAATTTAAGTAATTGAATATTTTAGTACTAGTATGATGGGTGCTTCAGTACTCTATTGGGTAGTATGAAAGACTTCTGACGAAAGGTTTATGGGCTGGATTCCTACCAGACCCTCTGGTATGTGAGATTACATTAAACAAATGAATCTCTCAATTCACTCGTGATAATTTTAGTATATTAGAAATAAATTTAGTATGATATTCGAATATCTTTTTATTTTTCCAAGTATCATAACAAAAGGAAATAATGTATCACCTTGGATTTTGTAACTTAATAAGATAGAAGTGATATAGATTATATGTGACATTTTCGTCAAATTTTATCTCGAGAGTGACAAAACTGTAATGAGAAAATTTTAAATAATTAGTCCATATACAATATGTTCAATATAACAACTACACAGAATGTTTTCGCTTATATGATAACAGCATTTTATTTTAAATATCAAAATAAGTACTGAGTTTTTTTTTTTTCAAAAATAAAAAAGACGTAATGTTCATTTTTTTCTCAAACCCGATACACCGTTATAAAGCTATGATGTATTATATGAGTGCAGGACTATTATTAAGTTAGCAAAATATGTCACTCCCATTACAAAAAATCTCCGTTTTATGGAAAAAATAAGACTCGATCTTACTCAGAATATTAAATTTTTTAAGCTTTTATAGCTTTCGTTCTTGTGACATTTCCCTTGTCGACCAGTATTTTTAGTCTAACACCAATAGTTCATATAGCATTACTGTGTGTGTTTGAGGCCGTTATCCTACTGAGAAAAAAGTTTTAGTGCCACATTTTCTTCCATATTTGGGAGTATTGTGTTCTTGGATATCCTAGTGTATATAATTCCTCTCATGTATCACTAATGCAAAATATTTTTATTAAAAATTTAATAGTACGAAAATTAGTAACTATGACGTTGTAATTAATTTGATTTGAAAAATACCGTCGTATTTTGTATCAAACGTTTATCTAATTTTTTTTACAGAAATACTTTATAAGCCGCAGACTTTTTGTCTACATTTTTTTATTCTCATACTTTCATGCAACTGAAAGGTTTTCTCAAGTTGCAACTCTTCACGTCATTTTGTTTAAATATGTTCATGCTATGTCAAGTATTTCAGCAAAGTATTTATTAACGCATAAAAGGGAAAGAAAGAAAAGTTACTCACCCGCATCCACAATAACATGCATAGATACATTATGCTTAACATGATTTTGTACAGAAAATATTTACTTTTTTACCTTTTTTTAAATTTTTCACTGGTATTAAGGTATGCATTTAGAATTTCAAGGGTAATAATATAAATTTCTTTATGCAGACATTGAAAGAAACAGCATATCTTCGCAAGAATTATAGAACGCTGTAACTGACAAAACATTTAATGTTCACCTGAGCCAAAAACCTGTGTGAATGTAGAAAGAAGGCACCGGTATTATTCAAAACGCGTAAAGTGAATCGGGACCAATGGACGCAAATTTCTTTTTTTTTCTAATAAAAATAATGCCAAAAACTTATTTTCGATTTTTTGTCAGTTACAGCGTTATTTAGTTCTTGCGACGATATAGTGTTCATGTAAATGCAGGTGAGTCTGTACGAAGGTGCTTACAAATAGTTTTAAATATAAAGTCATGAATATTTGTTAAACAAAATTAAAAACAAAAACTCAGATTTCCAGAACAATTTTGTTAAAGGCATTGATAACAAACACTTATTAGAATATTATATTGAATATTTTTAGAGTATCTCAGTTTAAGAATTCAAGGGCACAAGATTCTTTTGGAATGCCCAGAAAGGTTTTTTAATTACAGATTGATGACTACAATTTTTGGTTATACTTTACATTTTATAAGATTAAAAAATCTAAATTGAGAGATTAACGATAATTGTGATTATTAAATTTTTATTTCATCATTAAATACGTCATCAACAACTTCGTATAGAAACTTATTTGAAATAAATCACAAAATAATTATTATTTCAAAACATTATATATTAAAGTCTTCTCTCGAATACTTTTAATTCATTTTTTGTTGATACTTTGAAGCTTCAAATAAACTTAATTTATCTGAGGGAGTTTAAAATGTGACTTAAAAGTTAGCAAATATGACACAGCTTTTAATACAAATTATAATTAATTTTTAAAAATTGTAAAAAAATCGAATTGTATTTTCGCTTATAATTTAAAAGCTACATTGTAAATTTTAAACCATTTTGTCATCGTGTTAAAAGACAACAGTAATCAAATTTTTTATTGAAAAAAAAATTATTTTATGTGACAACATTTATCAGGTATGGTATAACTACGAGAAAAAAGCATTAAATTGTAAAAATATTTCTAATTTTTAATTCTGGTTTTTCGACCTTTATTAATTAATGTAAAGAATTATTCAAGCTCAAGATCTATTTTTAAATAAAAATCTTTTATGCAATTATCGATATTTCGCAACTCCTGCGCAAATAATTCTTTACATTATTTAACATTTTTCTTAGAATGATTTTAAAACTTTCTTTTAAGCAGTACACAAAATTATTTATCAAAAATTATTCTTCAACTTATTTTAATTGAACGACTAAATTCAAGATATATGATCCAAATTATACCAAACAAAACTACCTGCCAGCACATTTCTTTTAGAATTTTTTTATAGAAATTAGAATACACAGGTTCTAATATATATAGAAATATTTGATTTTTTGTTATATATAAGTATAGTATAATTTTTGTCACATGTCGAGATGCTAAAGAACTAAATTTAGTCAAAACACAGTTTAGTTTCCTTGCCCTAGCAAACAGAAAAGAATAGACAGACTACTCTAGAAGAAAATAAATAGAAACCTACATAAGCACTTGTGTTCCACTTCAATATTTCACGAAAAAGAAGAATAAGAAGTATATAAATATATACACCTTCATACATAAAAGCATATTTCATTTATAGTCACAGTTCATTTTTTTACTTGTGCGTATGATCAATATTAAATGCCAGTATTACGTGTAATTTATAGGCTTGAGTTCTTTTCTAATAAACGTAATTTAACATTGAACAAATAAGTGTAAATACGTTTTTAAATTGTAACGAGAAAAATTAACAAATATTTTCACAAAATCTGCTAATTTGCCATTAGTGTTATTAAAAATTTTTGTATAAATTTCTATTATAAAAAAACTTTAAACAAAAATAAAATTTCTTTGAATAAGTCGTCAATTTGTAAATACTACTACACTACAATTACAGTTCTTATCCCTTGAAAACCAGTAGCAAATTGTGGTTTTCAAATTTAAACGAAATTTCATCAATTTCCAAATAAATTTTTTTAGAAATACTTTCAAATATTTATTGCCGTAATTTGATTTTCAGTTTTAGAGTTTATTCCACTAATTTATTTGGACTAAATTTGTTTTAAAAGAATAAAAACTGAATTGCAGCAAATTAAAATTATTAATTAGTCTTCGTTTATTTTTCAGAATTCATATATTTTTTTTTTTTTTTTTGCTGTCACAAACTGATATGCTCCCAGAGTAATAAGTTTTTGAGCAAACAAACACAAAATTATTCAATAAGTGCAATCACTTGTTAAAAAAAATAAAGTGCAAACGAAAAACCGTAAAAAAGTTACACAAAATGGAAAAATATTGTGTCGTTTTGTAGTTGTTTGTTTTTTTCCTTCAAAAGTTTTTCTGAGTGCTGAAAAATATTTATTTACAAAAAAAAATTTTTGTTGCTAATTATTTATGCTCGAAGTGTGACTACGAGTGACATATTTACCCATTTACTCGTATTAAAGACAAAGGTGGCTCCTGTGAAGTCTGAAACATTACCCCGTTTAGAGCTTTGTGGAGCGGCTTTGATGACAAATATGGTAGAATCAAATATGGTAGTAAAATAAATCTAGACAAGAGAAAGGTTTATATGTGGACTGATTTGTCAAGAATTACCAAAGTGAATCACCGTTTGACATATATGAATGTTTTTCAGATTTACCCCGTGCGATGCGATTAATTTCGTATTGCTTCAGGTGTTTACAGAATTTCATAAACCGAAACCGCTTGTATAATACCCTAGATTTATCCCAATCGGATGTGAAATTCACCCGATATAGCCTGAAACTTGTATGTCAACGTATTTTTATTCCTAAATATGATCGATGTAATGGACGATTATCTCGGTCTGCTGGTCTGTCATGTCTGTCTGAAAAATACCCATCTGGAACCCGATACAAGAGTCGTTTCGGCAGACGTGAGAACAGCTTCTGGAATTTTTACCCGCCTGATAGTGAAGCTTGTTCTCATCCCTAGTTCAGAAAACTACTAATTAATTTTTATTTTTTTGTATTTTTGTTTTTTTTTTATCCTACAGCAGCATGTGAAGCGCACCCTGTAAGTTGAACGTGTATTGAAGACGTAGTGAGGCATCAATATCCATCAACTGTGACAAAATCTCGTATCAGCCTTCCTTAATATTAATAATTATAAATTTATAATTTGTGGAAATTAATTTTTGTTTTTAACAAAAATTGTCATATTTGATTTTTTAGTGAGACCCGCGTGATCCTTAACCTTCCTTGTTGCAGTACTGCAAGGAGGGCGGGATATTTACGCGCATAGTGTGAACGTCCACTAATTATTGTTCAGTGGACGTTCTATGTTTTTTGTTTATTTATTGTTTTTGTTTACTCTTTTTATCTTTGTAAAAACACTTATATTGTTATACCCAAACAGTACGGTACGTACCAAAAGGAACTAAACCCAGTGAATTTTTATTGTGAATATAATAAACCCCATGTATTTAAAGAAAAACTAATATTGTGTTTTTTTTTTCTTTCTGAAATATATTTTCGAGGAAAATCTTTCGAGGAAACAGAGTATTTGATAAAAAAAAAAACGAAAAGCCTAAAGTGTTTAAACAACCCAATGGCATCATTTAACCGACTATTGTTGTACCAATTTATGGAATATCTTTTGTTTTTCTTTTCAATAAGAAGCACAACTAAATTCTTTTTATATGTTTCTCTTTTTACTATTCAAAATAAAATATTACATACAAATAATATTTCACTAAACAGTCTGAAATTTTGTTATTTTGGGTCCTTACAATTGTTGTACAGCCGACTACGATTTTAGCGAGAGAAATATGACTGCACAATTTTGTTTGGCACATACTCTACATTCTAAGTAAAATGGGCTTCTAGTGAACATATTGAACATACTTTATTAGATTTCTTTTGTTAAAAAAATTGTTAAGAGATAAAGATTTCTTAAAATGTGTATTACTTTCACGTTTTAAGATTAAATAATAGTTTTTACGGTCGTTATTTATATTATAATTCTGAAGAGTTTTAGAAAAATATGTTGAATTTAAAGACAGAATGTTTTTCAGTTATGCCACTATTCATGTCAGTGAGCAATGCGTACATACAATTTGTAAAACACACAGTATCTACTATCAGTCATTTAATGATTACTGAATTTTTTTACACAAATCAGTACCTTTTACTGAATACTGATTTCTCTTCTCTCTTGTGTAAAAAAGTAAACTAATGAAAATTAGTCAACTGCTTTTATTACTTATTTTTACTAAGTAGTTGACAACAAAGTCTACCTCATATGTAGTTCAACAGTAAAATGACGCAGATAAAAAACTAGAATTCACTTGCATTATACTCGTAATCAAAATATCATCATTTTAATGTTAGGTCGGCACTTAAAGCTATCGTTGTGATAACGAAGAGACAAATTTTGAATCATAACCAGACAACTCATACTGACAGCCGTCACAAAGACAGTATGAACACAAGAATATCACCAATGCTGATAGATAAGGTCATAAAATCAAAACAGGAAAATTCTAAGGAAATGCTTAAGATGACAAGAATGGTTGTGTAGATTATTCGAGTCATAAAATCATTGAAAAAATAACCAGAATATGAAAAAAAAGTTGCCATCAAAAGCTTAACAAATATAAAAATAAAATGGTGTATCTGCAAGAAAATAGTAACAAGCTTATAATTTTTTTTTTTTTTCATTTTTATTTATTTGTTTGTGTTTCACATAAAATTATCCGAACTGTAGTTGTTTATTTCAGTAATGGAGGGAGGATATTAATTATTTCATAAAAAGAAAATGAACAGAATTTGTGATAGTGCATTGAAAGAAAAAGTGATCACATTGTATCATTATGAATTATGAAATTAAATTTGAATTTTATTATAAACTTTAGATAGAACAGAATAGTAATATAAAAAATGCTCCTTTTATGGAATTTTAAAATTTGTTTGGTCAAAATGTTAAAATAATTCTTCGAATTAATTTGTTTACTTTTTAACGATAATTGAAAAACTCTTGGGATGTCAGAATAAAACTATTTTTGTATTTTGTGGGGAATTTAATTATTTAATTATAATTAGCTTGAGTCCACTGGTTGTCTTTGGTGTATAGGAATATATAAATATTTCATCTACATTTATAAGACGATGCTTACAATAGATTTTATTTAATTTTCATTTTATTTAATTTTTGATAAAATATTTTTTTTACAGAATGAAGTGTCTCTGAGAGATGTTCTAAATTTCAAATATTTCTCTTGTCCTTCGACTAGAGATTTTCTAAACTGTTGGATGCACATATATGAAGACTTTAGTTAATAACTTTCTGTTGGTTTTCCTTGAAAAAATAAGCTATTAAAAGAGAAATTTAAATTATAAATATTTTATTTACATATTTTATTTAACTTAACACTTTAAATTACTGTTGTGACCCTACAGGGTATAGTTGTTTAGTAACAGTTATGTTGTTAAACAGAACCTCTGATTAAACTGCTTTTTGACTTCTGCAAACAAACTTATATTAAATTTTTAATGTAAAACCAAAATCTTCATCCAAACCACTATATTTGCAATCAAAATTTACTTCTAGGAAGCACAGTATTGCTTGTGTCATAAGAGCCATGAGTGCGTTGGTTAACCGCTGTATGTAAAACCACCAAATTGAAAACATAACGAAAACACGTTATGAAAACAAATAAGTAATGGACATAAATGGGTGGTAGCTGTGCAAATTCAAAAAAAAAAAACAATTTATAAACTTTCATATTTACCTTAAAGACAAAATTTTAAATATTTAAACAGTGTGAGAAAAACAAAAAAAAAAAAACAAAAAAGAAACTGAGAATTAATACCAGTTTTCTGGTTGGTGTCATAGAGTACAATAAAAACCTATATTTCAAATTGGACATTCGCCTAAAAATCTTAGGGGGTGGTTCTTTAAATCACTTAGTTGATACGTTTCAGTATTTCTATATAATCTTTTTTTGTTACAAAAAGAATTCTCATTTAAAAAACGCTATACATTATCTATCTGATTTAAAAAATGAGCTCCTTAATTTAGTTCTCTTTTAATCGATTTCATTTTCTTGTAAATCTTAAGAAGAGAAGACTATCGCTTTGGAATGGATTATATACCACTTAAGTTATGCTGACAAATTTGCAAGAATTTTAATGCAAGAGAGAAAATTTGTTGCACAAAATTCAATACATTGTAGTATAATTTAATTATATTTATTTTTTAAATATTCAGCATTCACTGCTGCTATGAGTTACATGGTCCTTTCCAGAATCTAACTTTTGCCAAGTTTTTCCAATAAATGTATCTGTCTGCGGTCAATGGTTATGACCAAACAATTTTCTCCCAATGCTGCTCAAGTAAGTCAATGATTATAAAAAGAACTCCAGAAGCATTAAGTCTCACTAACAAGTAGGGAAGCAACCGATATATCGATACCTAGCAAACATTATAGGAAACTATAATTTTCCCCAATGAATCCAAATTTGAGTTGAAAAACACTTAAAACTTAAAAAATTCATAAATTCTGTAAAAAATAAATGGAACTACAGGAAAAGTTCACTAATACGAGGAGTAGGCTATAAAATCTCAGAGTTATTATATTGGTCGTCTAATTAGTATAAATACAGGAAATATTGATAAGATGTCATCCTGAAATCTTAAAGACTTTTGAAGCATCATACCGTACCGAAATTGCACTGTCAGCTAAAAATGATGACGGAGTTAATAATCTGTGTTCTTGGCAATACATATTTACTAATGTGGGGAAGAATTTTCAACCATAAAGAACAAGAAACACTTTGTCGGTCAAACACTTTACAAACAGCCTTTACAAATATTTTAATCAGTATGTCATTTTATTTTTCTTTCAAAATAATTTTATAAATTTTCATGTTAATAAAAAATAAGTCTAGTTTTAGAAAAACCTTTGAAATAGAACATTGAGCTAAAAGTTTTTTTATTCAAAATCCCACACTAAATGTTATGCTAAGAAGTTGTCTTTTACTTACAATTATTAATTTTTGTGATTTTCTTTAAATATTCGTATTTTTCAATATCGACGTTTATCTGAACTATGTTGCATCACTACGAACAAGAGTACCATGTAAGCAAGACAACTTTTACGAAAAAAAAAAGAAATACCAGCTAGTGCTGGCAAAGTATTGAATAATGGGTACCGAGTATCGAGTATTTGTACTAATTTTGGATACTCAATACTTAAATACTGGTGGTGGAGGTGTATTTTTTCTTCGAAGTAGAATTAAAAATTTAAATTTTAACGGCCAAATCAAAACTGTGTCTAAAACACAACACTTTATGAAATTGTTTTCCACTAAAAATAAAATCAGTTAAAAATATCGAGTAGTATTGAGTACCCAAATAAAATTAATCAATACTATCGAGTAATAATATAATAATACTATAAGTAAGCATATTGATTTTGATTACCGGTTGACTGTGTGTCAAGTTTGGTGTTTTTTTGTTTTTTTTTTTAATTCTGGTTTAAGTAAAACAAATTAAATTCTCTTTGTGATCTAAATTTTGATAAATTTAATTCTTACTTAAACATTTATGCAGTAAAATAGTAATAGTAATCAAAAATGTCAATTTAGTTTAAAATGCTCTTTTTCTGTAGCAAAACTAAAGGAAATTTGTTTTTCTTTTGTTACGTTTCTTTTAAAATCAGAATTCAAAAGAATATTTCCACAAAAAGTGGAACGTTAATTCATTTCATGAACATTTATCATTACGCAGCAAAGCTTTTATGTTTGTCAATAATTTTAAGCAGACAAAAGAGACAAATGAAACAAGAAAGGAGAACCTTGATTGAGTAGAAAACAACAGTTTTTAGAAAAGTCAGTCAGTCAGGCTAAGGAAACAATTTGTAGTATAAATAAGAATATGCTGTGGCAGCAATTTTGAAAAAAACATAATAGTTGGCATGATTACAGCTTAACGAAAATTGATGTCAATCCACTACATACTTACCTCGATTTACAGAACTTAAAAATTTAACTCACGATTATTTCAAATAAAAACAATTGAAGGAATTTCGACATTTTAAATTTAATAACACATTTTGTTGTTGGTAAGAATGCGGATTTAGTTGTTTCTTGTAATGAAACATATTACAAATTGTTTTCAATACTACGAAACACTTTGTTTTCTTGCTTTTTGTTATTAAAGATGATTTCTTTTGTACTTATGACACAGAGAATATAATAACCCGTTTTTAGTTAAACAATTTGTACTACCAACTAAATTGTTTACTAGTTTTGCTCCTAAAGTAATAGTAACATAACCGATTAGTAATTTTTAATTTAAAACAAGATTGTAGTGAATTATTCCTTAGTATTTATCTAAACAATCTAGATTAAACTGTATTTTCGTTTTGCAAATTACCTATTACTTCTTTTCTTTTCCTACTATAAGGCTGCAAAAATATTGAGTTTTTGTTGTTTCTACATTGTGGCAGGATATTATAAGCAAACCAAACTGTTACGGCTGTATTTATAATGAAAAGTTAGCAACTCTATAGAATATAGGACCGAAAACTGTAAAGTTTATCACTTACTATAGTCTAATAGTGTTAAAATTATCCAAACTTTTTATTTGATAACTGATCAGAGAATCCAAAAATTTACGAATAATTTTTACGTATAGAAATGACAAACATAGTCACTACGTACAACGAACTGCTAACTTTTCATTATAAATAAGATTGTTTATTTTCACTTTTAGGATTGTTATTCACATATTCACACGAACATAATTGTTTTGAAATAAAATAATAAAGAGTAGAATGCGCTGGTTTTTATGTGGCTTTAAATTTTAATCGGTTACAACTCTTCCTTAGCAGCAAAAAACAAAAAAAAAAACAAATATCTTACTATGCACATATGATTTCTTATAAGTAATTGTTCAGTTTTTGAACAATGACCGTAGCATTAACATCGAGGAATAACATGTATTATTTCATTATGCGTACAATGAAATAAAATAGAACTTATAAAGCTGTGTATACGATATACATTTCCTGCAAAATCATCGAGTGTATCAAAACGAAGAAGAAATGTGGGCTTTAATATTGCGCTGACATGAATACGCCCATTTACAAAAGAAATCTACAGCAAAATTAAAGCTCTAAAATAGAGGAAAACTTGAGATCTACGTGCCAATGATAAATATTTCAACAGTAAATTTTCCTCGACTTGTGTTACAAATAAAATAGTTTTTTACTAACAATAATACAATGAAAGATATTCTGAGTTTTTAAAATTTATTGAGAGAATTTTTTTCAGAATTATTTTATCAAAATAGATTAGAATTACTGTTTTCGATTCTAAGCGATCGTTGACATTTTTATTTCAAAATACAAACTGCAATTGTTGCCAAGATTATTGACAACCCTGTTAGTAACTGAAATCGAGCATCTAGTTTAGTATAGGTAAGCATTTTTCATACTGCGGAAATATGAAAAATGTCTTTTCTTTATTTAATTTGAACATACCAAATATTTTTAAAGTAAATAAACTACTAAAAACTCTATAAACTAAAAGTCTAACAAAATCAATCATTTCTTGTGAGCAAAATAGACTTTGATTGTGTGTTAATTTCCTTTACTGGTAAATTAGAAAATCTATAAATCAAATATTACAATGTGATGTGAATTTTCATTCAGAAGATATCGAATTCTTTTTGGTATCTATTTATTAATTTTTTAATCTCTTATTTTATCTATTTTTTGTAGTACACTACAATATAAGTAGTTCTGCCACATATCTTCCTACTATTTCATCTTAATTTATAAAAATTTCATACAGTCCTATACGAATATATGTAGTATAAGGATTTAATGTATGCTTTATTTATTTATTATTTTCAAAATACGCTTAAAATATTGGTTACTAAATAAACTATTTGGTAAAAAAATAAAACATTCCAGATCTTTAATATCACGTAGGAAAAAATTGAAGTGAAAATTAAAAATTTTTTAAAAAACCTAAAAAATAGGCAAATTTTGAACTTTGATTAGCCATATCTTAGCGATTTCTTATCAGATAGAATTTAATAGCATATCGACGGAAAAGGCATTCAATTACCTTTCCATCGATATTCCACTTATCTCGATCGGACTTTTCGGTTGGACTCCACAAGGGTTTGAGTAGGGCCATAAACCGAAAAACACAAAAGTACCGTTATCTAAAAAACGGTACTTAGGAAAAAATTATAATTGCGTTTTTCGTGCTCAGGAGATCCCAGTTAACTTATCTAGGCATGTGGCGTTCTTGGTATTTTTCCAAATTAAAAATTTGTTAACCTGTGTTATTGATTTAAAATTAATATATACATTGTCATTGTCAAAGAAATCTATTGTTTGTTATAATAAAAAAGGCATTTTAAAAATGTTAAAACAAATTACATAATCTAGTGTTGCAATATTATCTGATAAATTATGAATTTAATAACTTTCTATAGAATACAACCCGAAAAAATACACAATCTCGAAAGATATACTGCCATTACACTTTGTCTCTTAAAAATTACCTGCAATATTCGGTAGTTCGTCAACTCCAGTGTCTGCCCGGAGTATTAGTTTTTATATTATAAACTTAGAATTCAAAAATATTTAACGAAATATTTAATTGTAGTCTTTTAATTAACACCTATCGAAATAACTTGTATTGCCTTTAAATACTTTCATTTAATAATAAAAATAAGTAAAATTATATAATCTTTTCAAACAAACTATTGTTTATTAAAACTGGTCAATTTCTTCGTAACTTAGCAGTAATTATTAATATAATAAATAAGATTTTTAAAAAGATTTATTATTACCAAATAACTCCACATCCCTATATGTGGGATAATCACCGATCGTGGTGTAGGGGCTTACGCTGCAAGGACTCAACTGGCTAAGCTTCTGGAGAGCCACAGCTCTTTGTATTATTATTTTGATTTTAAGGAATTCAGGCATTGGTTCGGTCAATAATTTGGCAATATAGAAGCTATTGAGTTTTAATAATCTTTGCTAATGCTTTCAATCTTAATCAAATCCGCCAAGTCTATTTAGTTAACAGCCTTAGTTAACATATAGAATTTAAACTAAATAAGCTTTTGAAAATTTTTTATTAAATAACTTGTATTATGGGTGTTTTAAGTTTCTTAAAAATTATTCATTTTAAAGAATTTTTTTAACTCAATTTAATAAAAGCATGTGCTCAATATATAATTCTGACAGCTTACTTATAAATATACGATTAAAATGTATTTTGTTTAAGAGCAAAGCTTCTGAAGTGAATATGCGCACATACAGTTAAATATACCTTATATGAAATTGAGTAGAATATATATCAGATACTTCATATTTAATAACAAAAAAAGAAAAAAAAAGGAAACAAAAATTAATAAAATTCATGACATACAAATCGTAAAACAAATTGTGTTGCACAGAGAGTTTTTTTTTGCTTTTTTTTTTCTCCATCAAATAGTATATACATACATGGCAGAGATTTATTTTGTTTTCGAGTTGTATATTATTTTGTTTCCTTTGAATGCAATCTTTGTTGCTTAAAAATTACAACAACAGTTTTAAAACTTTCATTAATTTTACGCACTGTTGTCATAACTATGAAATACATTTTTCTTTAATACTGCTTTTGAAAGTACTTTTTACCTTTTATTTATTTACCAAAATTTCGCATTTCATATGAAAAATGTTGTATCTTTCAAATGAAGAAGATTATTAAAGATATGGGAATTTTTTTATCAAAAAGGATTACTCAGAAATTTAAAAATATTCCTCATGAAATACTTTTGATAAAATTCTTTTGCAGCTGTATTTAAAATTATTAAAATAATGACTCGAGTTATAGTTTTATTTAAAAACGTAGTCGGCATTAAGAATATTTCTGTTTAATTATAATGATTAAAGGCAGGCCTTCAATTCACATTTTTAATTTATCAGCTTCTGTTAATTTCTCATGAAATAATAAATTCGGTGTAACGTAGTTATTGTTCCCCTCAAAAAAAAAAAAAAAAAAAAAGAAAAAAAAAACGCTGAGTTCCTTTTATATTATCAGTTAATTTAGCCTATAACGGTTGTTTAGGTTACAATAAAATATAAATGTTTTTATGAAAGTGTAATTTAAGTTCGTAGTAAAATAAAAAAATTATGAGAATAATAGTTGATTAGAATAAACCCATTTTCTGTTTTCAGAAATAATGTGTAAAAATTAAATTTTTAGCAAAAAATATAGCGAATTGAATGAAAAAAATCATTATTTTTACACTTTTCATAGAAAATATAACAGTAAATTTCCGGGTACTCCTCTCATAAGGAAAAGAACTTTTTCATTTTGAGAGGCTATACATTCAACCCAAATAAATTAGGAGAACTGTGAAATGTTGGGCTGAAAAAGCAGTGAAACATAATTTTTTTTAAGAAATAATTAGAAAGCTCGGTTACCCATATCAGGAGGTTTAGGGTTGAAAAGGTTTTCTATTATATCTGAATAACATGGGTTTTGATTTATAAATAGGAAAAGCATAATCCATATACATATATATTATAAATCTCTTTGTAAGTCTGTTTGTATGTTAAACTGTTTGGTTGTTGGTCAAATACGTCTAATCGACTGAACTAATTTTGTTCAAATGTGGAACATAGTCTCCGTAGTCTCGTGGTTAGTGTGTGGGCTTACTAAGACGATAGTGCCGGGTTCCAATCTCAGCTCTGACATCTTGAAAAAAAATTATTTCTTCCGGCGACTACCTCTCCGCAGTCTTCTGGCAAAAGCTCTGAGAGTAACTGATTGCCATGGAAAAGATTTTCAAATCTGTCGTTCGGAGTCGACTTTAAGCTGTAGGTCCCGGTACTCATGGATAAAAAATTAACACACACAACATGAGTGCTGCGAGAAGCTAGGCCATAACCCTGACACAGGGTTGTAATGGCCAATTATGTATGTATGTATGTGGAACATAACCAAACTCAACAATCGAATGTGCAGTACATTTCATATATAATATTGAATGTATATGCCTATATAGCGAACAATATTTTTGGTTTTTTGATATTAAATTACTTAAATTTTGGTTAAAATATTATGTGAACTTACATCATTATAATATTGTTATCAATAAGCTAATAATTTTAATGGTATTACTCTCTATGTACTTAGTAGTTAAGTAATCAGTACGTTTTCTAGCACAAAATATACTTAAAGCATGAATTTAATGTTAAAGTTGATATAAAAATATATACATTTTGTGGCTTTTGAATTTTAATATAATTTAATTAGTGTCGAATATAATGTCTAAAACTTTTTATGAAGTAATTAAAAATAATTTTGACATTTATTGTATTTATATGAAATTAAATTTTTTAAAAATAAATAAACTGTACTGGGTAAAATCATATCAAATGTGAATTAATTAGTACTACGCTTACTAGCAAAAACAAGACAATATCAACAAATCATTAATGATAAAATTATATCTTTATTTTATATTCACTTTTGAAAATATTTTAAAAAACACACATAAATTTATAAAACTAACTTATTTAAATTATCACATCTGTTTTTTTTCTTTTTTTTATTATTTTTGATAAAACAAACTTGTAAATTTAATTTCTGTTAGATTAATTCTCATATAATTAACACTGTGTAACAATTAGACAAGAAAAATAGGTTCTTACTAATTTTAAATTATAAACCGACAGTCATTTGATCACAGCACAATTACTTTATCGTTAAATTATATGTAAATCTACAAAAATCTATGTAACGTAACGCCATTCTTATACTTATATATTTTTGTAACATGTTAAGTAAAGGTATTCTTCACAGAACTCATTTTCTGTGTTAAGATTCTTTTCGCTTTCACATGATTTATTACTTAAATAGATTTCCGTGCATTGTGTTTTTCGGATTAAGTTATTTCAAAATAATTCTAAGAAGGTGCAAAATGGCACTTATGGTGGCAATATATTTTTCATTTTATTTGCTCATCATTTTGTATCTGTATCTATATTCATATATAAAAATAAGTTGTACTCTTTTAGTCAGTTTATAACTCAAAAAACTAAGCCCATTTATACATACCAAAAAATGCGTTAGAAACGTATACATTGAGTGATGGTGTTGAAATAACAGCTTTGTGTCAAAACCTTTATTTTTATTTCTATATCTTTAAAATGATAACAGTCCAAGCTTCTATATTTAGTCTAAATAAATGTGTCATCAATACAATTAATCAGTTAAAAATGAAACAGAATTGTGTAGAAAAAATTATTATATCCAGTTATTCTTAAATATATATTCTAATTTTGATTATTTAATTTTATCAAATAATGTCTTTTAATTTAAATATAACTGTTGGACCATTTGGAATAAACACCGCATAATAAAAATTGCCCTTTCATTTGTTACGAGTATTTATATAAAACTAATAAGTTGGCATAATAGCATATTATATTACTGTTCCATTTTAGAAACTGTATTATATTTAAAATGCTTGAATGTAATTTTGTTTTCTATAGGCCAATTAAATTTTAAAGACCTTCTTCCTCCGCTTCACTTGTGATTTTTCTGAGAGATGGAGTTTATGTTTTCATCACTTTGGTCAAAGTAAAGTTGTTATTCTAGATATCATTTGATAGATTCTGGCACGATGCTCTCATTTCCAAGCTTGCTGCCTTTGGAGTCGGTAACCATTTTTGTCGTTTCATAACTAGCTTTTTCAGGGACCGTTTTATAAGACTGATTATAGATGGTGTCTCCTCCAACAACTTTAGGCTTAATTCGGGAGTACCACAAGGCTCTGTTCTATCTCCTACCTATTTTTTAATTTTCCTTAATAACCTTTTGCTTTTAACTTAATATCCCATATACTCCTTCGCAGATGACAGTAAAATTAGTCAGGCAGAGCCTTTTGTAGATGGGGGTGAGAAGACAGAATATGAATGACACACTTTCAATTAACCTGCAAAAATTCTCAGGGTGGGGTCTCGCGAACAGGTTCGAATTGAATGCGAGCAAGACCCAATATTTTTTAATCACGCATAGATGTTATGATGATTTAATCCTGCCATCTGTGACTATGGATAATGTAAATGTTGAGGAGGCGGACGCTCTTGATATTCTGGGAATGAGAGAGAATACGTTCTTTGGCCGCACCGTTTTTCCCGAAAAGGTTTTTGCTGTTTAAATAAAATGTCCACAAGTGCTACTCTGTCGTTCTTACCCACAGAGAAAATATTTTATTTTATGTAAATCTAAGAGTTCTAATATTTTCACCATGCATACAAATATTGTTTATTTGCTGTTGACTAGTGCTAATAAATTATTTTGAGAGCTGCTAAAAATTCAAGCGCTACAAACATAAGAGAAAATATTTACACATGCATATTTTTCTCTATCTGAAGTCAATTTTGCTTTGATTTTATTATATCTGTGGCAATTTGGAAGAGTAGCTTAAGTCGACATAAGAGAGAATTGAGTTAAGGCGTTTGGGGCATTACAGAAGCAAAGGCGCTTAAATGTGTTTAGTCCGTTTTGAAAAATTCTATTTTTTATCAATGTTATGTACGTTTACTTTTTAGCCTAAGTTTTTTAAATCAATAATGCATTGAACAAAACAACTTATGTACACATAGATTGGTTTACATATTCAGATTTTCGATTTATTATATAACTTATATTTACATAAGTTTTTTTAATAAAATGTGATTCTTGTATACAGTTATCTTAAGTGAATGTAAGTTCTTGAATAAATTCTCTTATGTTTACTTAAAACTACACAATACATACTTTTTATTTCAACAGAAGCGCTTAAGTTACTTAAGGACCTGTCAAACGCAGATTTCAGTTTCGAAAAAGCGCTTAAGTAGAAAAGGCGTAAAATCTTCTAAAATAAACCATATTTTTTTAAAATATTTATCCTTCTTCTCTAATGAACATGTTACCAATATATTAACTCATAAATTATTCGCAAAAAACATACAGAATAAATATTACACAAAATTGAAGATATCTCAACACATCAATTTTCGACTTAAGCTACTCTTCCATATTGCCACAGATATTATCAATATAGTTAACATTACAATATACATACATTAAAAAAAATGGTATAAAAACATGAAATTGTTTTTTCTACATCTTTTTTATAATTCATTTGGAGGACTTTTTAAAACGTAACGTAATTATATAAATTTTTAAATATATAATGCTTGAGAGGTTATAAAATTATCAACAGTGCGGCTTCTTTATGTGGCAAAAGTAAGGTGTGCTAAAATGTAAATTAGATTTATATCACACACTAAATTATAAACAGTCAAAACTCAAAATTTTTCAAAATCGCATTTTTTTGAGTAATCGGCTCACAGATGACACCTCTACCGACCACGAAAATATGTTGGGCATCACTGCCTTCATTATCTGGAAAACTACAGTTATGTCTTTTTTATATAACTCGTATTGCTTATTTTTATCAACTTCAAAGTATTATTTTTAGTTGTTCCCGTTGTTCCGTTAATAGTAATATTTAGAATTGTGCCTATTTTATTAAAAAAAGGGAGCATTATTAGCTACATTATTTTAAATTGTAAACCAAATAAATTTATTAGTTCATAAAAATATCATTCATTTACAAATAAAATTGTGGTTGATGCAAAATTTAATTTTCAAAATCCACTTTGCTATGAAAAAAGTCCCGCTAAAGTATTACACATAATACTCTGGCAAAATTTAATATAAAACCCACTATAAATGGAAAATTTTTAACTAAAGAGTCACAACTCAAAATTATCTTTTATTACCAAAATTGCAGTAAAAAATAAAAAAAAAAAATAAATAAAATTTTTTTTTTAAAACCTTTTCATGAGTGTAGAATTGAATTTGATTATTATAAAATTACAACCAATTTTCGTAAAATCGTTTTGGCCTCTACTGAAAATTTGTGAATTTTAAGTTGTGACTCATTATGATTTAGTGTGCGCTATGTACGAGTATGTCATAATTTATAAAAATAAAATTTGCTACAGTATAGCCAACCATAACTGGATTTAATTTTTTTATTTTTTTTGCTTGGTTATTAGAGGTATACGCTTAAAATAGTAAAAATTTGTAGTATTACAATTCCAAAAAGTAAAAAAAAAATTTTACTTCTAAAGGTGACTTAACTATCGAACACCAGAAAAATATAATAGCAAATAGTTCAACTTTTGTTTGATATACATGAATTTGATTTACTTATCAGAAGAATCTATATTAAAAGTTTAAAATCTATATTATCAAAGGTTGTAGGATACAATAGATTTGTCACAGGCTAACAACCTTTTTGAATTCCCTGCTTAACAGCAATGTGCTCCCTACACTCGCATCAGCATAAACTCAATTGTGCCAGCACAACAACAATAAATAGTGGCTAGCAAAACATTCCTGCAATGTATCGTTAAAGCAGCGGTCAACAATATTGACTGATTTGATATTCTTTTACTTGTAAATTTGTACCACATATTGGGTGAATATTATGTTCAACTCTGCAGATGTTGTGCAACGCTACAGTAATATTAGATAGCAAATTTGAGATTTACAATAATATTTGACATGTCACTGAAAATAAGTGTTTATAATTTTTTTTGGGAATTCCTTTCTGGGAGATGTATCATTTATTCAGTCACTAGTTAGACGGTTGTCAGACCTAACAGCATTGTCTGATATACCAGCATTTTTACACTAAATGGATTTTAACTAGAGTTTTTTTTCCCGGGGTTTTGTGTTTCCCGGGAAAGCGGGAAATTTTTTTTAATTTCCCGGGATCCCGGGATCCCGGCCTATGAAATAAATGCAAAAATTTATTTGTTTTTAGTAATACATTTCTTATTTAGAAACGTAAAAATTTTGGTTTACACGAAGTAAATACTTACATAACTAAGTAAAAAAAATAAACATACCTTATTAAAAATAAAAATAGGAACTTGGAGTAATGTGAGATCAAAAACAAAATATAACACTTCAACTATTTAAAACAATTAATAGTTTTATAATATAATAGTTCTATATAAAATCGAAAATCAAAACATAAAAATTGAATGTTTATAAATAAACATATTATTTGTTTTTTGGTTTAAAAAATTATTTTTTAATACACTGAGTGCATTTATAGACTCATCCGAAAGTCTATTTCTTACTACTTTGTTAACAAATTGTCCTGCTATCGAAAAAACTCTCTCACTTTCTACTGAAGTTGGACGTGTGGTTAAAAGTGCTTTAAACAAAAGTTCAATATTCTTTGGCCACTTCCTTCAAAAAATTTCAATTCTTTTTTATTTTTGGAGGTAGATTGAGTACCACAATTTTCGACACTAATGGCTGCATTTAAGACTTCTTCAAATGTTTTTTCTTTTGCAGCGAAAAATTCTTCAACGTCATCAAAAGTTTGAACTTCTCCGAAATTATGTTCACTAAACAGTCGATTATAAAGATTTTCAGCATATCCAACTACCAAGTGCTTAGAAGCATAAGGAAACAAACTATGTTTATGATCACTGTAAAAAAAATTTGGATCTTTTAAATATTTTACTAGAGTGTACAGTTTATTTTCTCTTCTTTCATCTATCCGTTGATGCAGAGCCTGAAACATTTTTTCGCCAAGAATGGAAGGAATCGACTGAATTTCTTTAATATGTTTGTATCACATCTATTTAACTTTTCCACTGCCAATTTTATAGGTTTTAAAACTTTAACCATGTTGTTTAATGCAACCATTTTTTTTTTCTCAACCCATAGTTCAGCCATTTCTAAATCAATAAGGCTCTTTTTTATTGAATTTTTTATGAGCAGAAACTTTTCTATCATTGGTACTAAAGAATTCCAACGAGTTACAATATATAATTGGAGACATACTTCCTTCTTGTGTTCTGCGACAACATATTTTTGAAGTATACCATTTTTTGTTGGACTTTTTTTGAAAATTTTGATAATACGACGTGTCTGAGCCAACACGTCTTTGTAGTTACTATTTATTGACATATAATTATTTTTCCCGGGATCCCGGAAAAAAATCCCGGGAAAGCGGGAAATTTTAACAAGTGAAATTCCCGGGAATTCCCGGGACGGGATTTCTCGGGAAAAAACTCTAATTTTAACTCTTGCTTGTTCTTGCTTTTTTAATTGAATTACGTTTTCTCTTTTATGTACTGGGGAACCATTTGGCGATGGAACTTCAACAGTTTAAAAGTTATTTTCGTATATGCCAAAGTCAGATGCATCACCTATTATTTATAATTTTAAAAACAACATTGTTTGAAACAAGAAATATTTCTGTAATAAAAAAAAATATGTACCTATTTTCACTTTTGAAAGTTTCAGCGATGGCTTTCAATACGATTGCCAAATGTGAAGAAATACTTTTTTTTTGTTCCGTCAGAAACGCTTTCATTATATCAAAGTTAATTGCAATGAATTTTTGGGTAATTCAAAGGGGAAATGATGTCCGTGAGGGAATAGTACACTAGCCAAACTAAACAATTGTTTTCGACTCCAGCTACGGTAGTCTCATCAGAATTCCTTGTGTCCTGTGCGTATTCAATTTATCACTTTTCCTGGGGCTTGAACCCGAGTCTTCACCAACTAAAGTACAGAAATACTGTTGTCAGCTAGTGGCCTCAGAGTGGTCAAAAAATGCATATTCTGGCAAAGTTATCAGAATTTCCTGTTTTCAATATTCCATGATATGTTTAACAAACGTTTACTAACAATACTTGTATATCTGACGATCGTTCAAGCAAAGTTTTACTTTATCTTCAGCACTATATTCTAGTTTATACAACGCGGAAAGATCTCATAAATTAACCAACTTAATTATGTGACTTGATTCCTAAAAAATAAGCTTTAATTGCCAATAACATAATATATTTGTAATTGAATAAAATCTCTAAATTTTTTTTTAATTGAAAAATAAATTAAACTTAAAAAAAATTCGTTTTGAAAAATAAAGTTTTTTTTTATTTTTTTTCTTTTTTTTTTTTTGCATTTTTATAAAGTTTTTGTTGGTTATCATTTTTTTTTTCTTTTTTATAAAAAAACTATATCTATATTTGTTTACAAATAAGTTTTTAAATTCACTTACTATGGTCGATAGTTGAAGTTTAATAAAAAAAAAGTTAAAAGAAAAATCAATTTAAAAGACAAATAAAAGACGAATTTGTAGTTTTAGTTTCTTCTCTGCAAATTTATTTTTTTTTTAAAAAATAAGTAAGTTTTTCATATCGTCGTCCCGAAGTTATCTTGACGTAACTCCAAAAAATATTTTTTTGGGAAATTGAATTTAAAGTTTTATCAGTTTATAGAAAAAAATTTAGTCGAAAAAGGTGACTCAAAATTTTTATCAGATGTAGTGCTAATAATTCTTTATCGAATAGTACAAAAAATTCTTAAGTCATGGAGAAAATTTTTTAAGTTTTAAACATTTTTAACTCCAAATAAAGAATAACATTTTGCCGTATAAGCCACTTTTTGGGAACATTTTCTTTATTTTTGGCACATACGTCCAAATAACACCGATAAAAATTTTGAATTGTTTTTTGTCTGATATTATCTTGACGTATATGAGACATACTTAAGTAAGCAAAATTCTTACATTTAGTATTTATTACTACAGTACTAAATAAATAAATTACGATTAATAAAGCACTTTTAATCTGCCTAAAGGAATTTCATCCATCTTTTATTATAAAAGAAAGCTTTCAGTGTTTAATATAACAGCAACAGTACGAGTATGTACTCAAAATCCAAACGAAAAAGATGTTACTTACTGCGCCATTTGGAACGAAGCACAGAATGGTCGCTCTGGTAATGATATCGATAGTTCTATAATAAAAATTTTGGAAAATATATTGAAGGATTTTAATCATATTGAGAATATCATTCTTTGGAGCGACTCTTGTGTGCCAAAAAATAAAAATAAAATATTTTTGTCTGCTAGTTTTGGCATTTTATATAAAAATAATAATCTAAAAACAATTACTCAAAAATCTTCAGAACCGGAACATTCCCAAATTCAAGAAATTGACTCTGTCCACAATGCAATAGATCGATTTCTAAAGTTAAAAGAAATTCACAGTCCTTTAGATTTAATAATAAAATTAAAAAATTACCACTCCAAAAAGTTTAAATTGAATATTATTGAAATGTTACCTACAGATTTCAAAATTTATTCAGTTATTGCTCATTAACTAAATTTTCAGAACGTTCCATTTTCTAAAATTAAAGCAATTAAGTATAATAAATTTAATTTATTTTCTTTATCCTATAAAGCATCTGTAAGTAAAGATGAATTTCAGTCATCAAATTTAAAAAAACAAGCGAGAAAAGGAGTTTTTTCAAAATCAGATGAAATGTTTGAAAAGGAAATCAGTATATGTCCAAAAATAAATATTTCTGAATATAAAAGATGTGATATTGAAAGCCTTTTCCCATATCTTCTATACAATGATGTTCAGTTTTATGCAAAACTATTTACATAAGTTATAACATATTAAGATATTATTAAGATACTGATTCTAGAATTATCTATAATGTACTTAAAAAACATACTTTTGATTCATAAAAGTTTTATGAAATAAATTTTGATTTAAAATTTATTTTAAGTATATACATACATATGTACCTCTAAAAAATGAAAATTAGTTTTTTATTAATTTATTCCTTTAATTTTAATGTAACAGCAATAAAGTGAAGTTAAAGAAATCTATTCTTTATGATTTCTTATTACGCTTTATCTTTTTTTCTTATGAAAAATCTTTTAAATATATTCATTTATGTACGTACGTCAAGATAACGCAACATTTTTTTATTTGAAAAATTCCATACATTTTTTGCCGTATATCCACGAAAGTGGCGCATACGTCATTATAACATAAAATTTTTTTACCAAACGTGGATATACGGCAAAATGGCTCTTAAATATCTCAGAAAATTTAAGAGATAAAGTCCTGGTGATTGAACACATCGAAAGATCTAATAATTTAAGATTCAAAAATGGTCGTAACTCATTTTTTTTATTTTGTGATATACGTCCAGATAACTTCGGGACGACGATATGCAAACGCTCAGATAAGTTTCTTAAAACTTTTGAAATATTTCTTAACTTAATCTTTAGTAAAGCACCTGACCTGAGGTTGTCAATATGTATGATGTGTGAACTTAAACAGCAAAAATGGAACAACTAAACAAACTCTATAATAAATTTTAAGTGGATTTTAAAAGTACATCTAACTGTGAGCAGTAAAGCAATAGGAATATATAGGAATAGTTAAAATGTAGGTTTCTTTTCTTTTAAATTGTTCTTTGGAAAGCAAACATATATCGAATAAAATAAATATTTTTAGTGAAAGCAATTTCTTAATTTCTTTTAAATTTAAAAACTATCCACGTATACTAAAATTTACCATAAAATACTTATCTGCAGACTAAACACACAAACGTGTTATTTAAATTTAGGAAAACTAAAACTATAATATTTTCTAGACCAATAGAAGTAGAAATATTTGGCATACGAGTGCATACGATATTGTCATTTTATATCAACTGACCATATTGGACCTAAAATTAATTGATTTTAAGTTTCTTTTAACTTTTATCAGAAATGTGAGAAGAATTTAAAATAATCGAAACTAAATCTTCCTCAATAGAGAAATAAACTTTCTTCGATGTATGCAAAGGAAGGTAAATGTGAAAATATTTGTTGCACAACTTAATTCTTTAATAACTGAATTTTAAAAGTATAAACAAAAGGGTGGTTCAATTTTTCGAGTAAGAAAAAACAAAAATAACAAATGTGGAAATTAAAATAAAACTTGAGTTTTCCACAAAACATTCAAAAGTTTTAAATTTAAATTCATTAAAAAGATTGTATATATTTGGCATTTGGCACCCTATTAATTTATTATATTATTATATTATTTTTTTATTTATTAATAATTATGTTTACTAAAGTATCTTTTCATTATGGATTTTTGTTTTAAGGGCTTTTGCGTTTTTCCGAAAAAAAAAATATTTATTTTTTAAGTGCTGAAGGCTCTGGGTTCGAGCCCCAGGAAAGGTGTGATTAATTTAATTTTAATTTTTGTTATTTCAAAAACGCTTTAATAAGATCAAAGTTAACTGCAATGAATATTTTTTGGTAATTAAAGAAGAAATGATGTCCGTGAAGGAATAGTACACTAGCCAAACTGAACAATTGTTTTCGACTCCAGCTACGTTAGTCTCATCAGAGTTCTTTGTGTCTGATATGTATCATGTTTGGTTATTATTGATTATGTTCTCTTATTAATATTTCTTATGTACGATCCCGTTATATAACATGACTGTAAAAATCTTAAATACCTTTTTGTAATAAAATATATTTTATTTTAGTTGGTTAATATTCAGCAACGTGTGCATTTCAATATAATAAAGAAAAACATATCAGTGTCCTGTGTATATTCGAGACTAAACATCAACTATTTAACTCATAATTTTTAGAAATCGCATACTGAAATTATAATCGTATGCACATACACTTGTATGAGTTAGTCGAAGTAAAGTCACACAACAGTTTCTATCATATTTTTCTTTTCTGACATCTTGAAGTAAAGAAATATAAAAAAAAAATATTTCTTTCGGCGATTTCCTCTTAGCAGTCTTCTGGCAAAAGCTCTAAGAGTAACCGATTGCCATGCATAAGCTCCTCAATTCTGTCGTTCGGAGTCGACATTAAACTGTAGGTCCCGGTACTCATTTAAAAAAAGTGACACACACAATATGAGTGCTGCAAAAAGCTAGGCCATAATCCTGACACAGCCTTGTAAAGGCCAATTATGTATGTATGTATGTTTGTGTTTTTTTGCCATTCAATCAACTTAATAGGATGTAAAACAATTTAATTTTATGATTAATGTAAGTTTGAAGGGAACAAATTTCTCCCATGTTATTGACGGTAGGGGTGAATATCTAGACTTTGACTTGTGTAACCAAAACAATTTCCATACGGTATACGAAGATATATCCAAGTTATAACATAGTAAAGGTAATAAAATTCCGCCTTGTGCAAAAAAATTCGTATATCTGAGAAAAAAAGAATGAAGCAGTATTTCTTATTTTTGCGGCTGCTTTCAGGTACAATTTTTAGAATTGATTCCCAAATCAATTAATTGAAAAATGTACTATGTTATCCAATAACAAAGGTTGATGTGTATAATTAATTGTAAATTTTTATTGTAGTTGGCTCTGTTAAGGTTGTGAACAATTGATCTAGTCAAAAATCTCATTATCAAAAATTCAAATACATTTTCTCATCTTGACTTTATTTCTTTTCTCATATTTCCTGCGTTTTATGCAAAATGTTGGTCAGTGCAAATAATTATCTACGGAAAGTACTTATAGTTATAACTGATGTAATTTTTTCAGTCAAATCAGTAAGTCTACTGAGCAAGCACCTGGTTAAGAGGGATACTATAGTTCTCGTGGATTCTGTAGGTAATTTTTAAGTCTTAATATCTTCATTGACGCTAACAATTACAAAATAAAACTTTACATAATTTTTACTACTATCATCAGCTCAAAGTTTTTCTAGAAACTTGAATTACAAAAAAAAATATATTTTCCTATATACATTCTTTATACGAATATATAATTACCTTCTAACTTTTAATAAGCTTTTAAAGTTGTTAAATTCCTTTTTGAAATATATTCTTGTTTAATACTACCAAAATATTTCTACAAAATTTTTAAAAGATTAATGTAATTTTTAAATTTTTTATGTATTTAAAAAAAAATACAACATTTATTCTACGGTTAAGAAACTTCAGATGCGTAAAAAAAACGCTAAAATCAAACTTAAAATTTTTACATTTCATGCACTTAATTTTTTTTTCAAGAAACGATTAAGAACACATTATAACAGTTTTATTCTATTCCAACACTTCGATAGAGTATAATAGAGAAAATATCATCTGTTTAATACTTTTTTAACACTACCACAATATTTAATGCACTCTAAGTAGATTTCTAATATAGAATTCATGTCAAAATATAGAGGAACAGTCTTTTATTATTATAAATTACTTTGCACTTAATGGGCATAGAAATAAAAATATTGAGAAGAAATTGTGGTATAAACCAACAATTCTTAAAATAAAGAGTCGCTGCAGGATTAAAGTAAAATTTTTTTTGAAAAATACAAATAACTGTAGAGGCACGCAAAGTTGTATTTCTCTTAAATAAATTAGTTTTCAGATAAAATTTACAAAATTTCAAAAATCTTTTAGGTTAAAAATATAAATTTTTACAATTGCCACTGTAAATACGCGTACTTAGTGCGCGTGGCTAGCATTATCTGACGTTCTCATGGACTGACCAGAGATGCTTTAATCTGGTACTACGGGCATCAGGAGCCCCCGGTTAGCCCCTTGTCATTCAAGAAGGTGGGCTAATCGGCCTGATGGTTGGTGTGGTCTTCTTTCTGGAGGTACACGTAGTGGTTGTGGTAGTGCTAGGTAGAAACCCCTCAGCAAGGGGGGTTTCACTACCCAGACAGTGGTGGTGCTAAATTGCCAGCTCGCGCATGAACGGATTAAGAGGGTACCGGCATCGAGTGGCGGTGGTTGGGCGCATTGAACTCAACTACCGCTCCGGCAACGGGCGGCGTGTGATATGTTTACGGACGGTGCGCACGTAAAACCCACATACAGTTGTACTTTCTAGTGCAATATTCTGGTTGGAGAGGGAATTTACGAAAAATGGCGGTCACAAATTTAAGTATTTTCGATTGTTCTTACAGTCATCAGAGTCAAAATAGAATACACTATTTTTATGTAGTGTTCTTGTTTACATGGATGTGTTTTGGAAGGCTTATAACTTCATTGGAGATTATATATAGAACTATAGTTTTAAATCTGCCACCGACTACTTGGAAAGAATTTAAACAGTTACAAAATCCTAAGAGACACAACGGTTTTATTAGGTAACAGAATTTAACAACTATTCCCTATTTGGGTTGACAAGGAATCACAAGCGATTTGGAGATTATTAAAATTTTATACAGTTTTACACAAACTCTTCAATAAAATGATAAGGCTTTACTAAATGCATAAAATACATATTTGAGCCAAACTTCATTAAATAAAATGTTTATGATACGGTATATAAAAGATTTTAAATCTAATTGTATATGTGGCATAAGCGTTCTTAATGAGAGAGCTAAACCAAGTAGAGCCGCACTAAATAAAGTAATATGGCAGCAAATATAATTCAATTAAACTATAAAATATAACGACAAGAAGAAAAGTAGTTGCAGCTGTAAAGCTAGTTGTCAAAATTAGAATACACACATTTACATGGAAACAATTATTTTAAAGGCAACACAGCAAAACCCTTGACAAAAACCTTTGCTGCTGCTGCTCAACTTACAATAATTCCTATTTTTTGAGGCAGCAAAAACTGATTAGTGTTATTAATACAATATAAAATGTTATATAAATATGACCTTAAATATATTTTTATTACAAAGAAAAAAATTTATTTATTAATAAAGATATTAAATATTAAAAACTATTAACATTACAAGTCCGTATTTATTTAATCAAATTTAAAATTTTAAAGTTATGTTTGGTGTCCCACACGGATTAATAAGCATTCTTGTTAAAAATATTGTTTACAATTCATTTAATTAAAAATTTACTTGTGAAGTCAACTGATTGATAGATAAACTTATTCAGAAGACTTCAAAGCGAACACAGAAGACTTCAGAATACCTTTTTCTATAATTTCGAATAAACATTAGGATACTTATGATTCATGTTTCACCATTTTTGATATATTTTTTACGTTAACCAAAATGATTACTTTTCGCGCCACATTTCTATACCAACAGCATTCTCAGTTAATTTGTACATACATTGTGTCTGCTTTTGCAAAAACAATTCCTTTGAAGTAAAATTATTTCAGGGCTTCAAAGTGCTCATATTTCGACAGCCAAATTATATTTAACATTTTTACATACGTATGTTTGGTTCCTATTAGATAGATGGGTTTTAAATTATTTTATTAGAAACAGGGTAGTGTTGTGCATGGACTATCTTCCTTGTAGCTTAAAAATACAACTGATACAAAAAACTGTAAGTAATTAAATTACCTACTCACTGAAAAATTTTAATTAGGACAAATTACAATAAGAAATGATTTGCAGTATAAGACAAAATTATATTGGTAAAGACAGGAATGAGTTTGATGTTAAAACTGAAAAATTTGACAAATTTTATTTATATTATTAATGCAGTAAATAGCAATGTTATTTATTTCATAAATCCCCAAAAATCTTTAAAAACCTTTTTTCCTTACTTTGTTTCGTTGTCTTGACAAAAAGTCATCATAGTAATTAAGGCAAATACAATATTTGAACGACTACAAACTACGAAGTAAAAATAAAAAAAATAATACAAATATCTGAAGCTGAAGTAACTTTAACAGAAGGATTATTTAATTGTGTTTTATATTAATTGTAATAAAGTAACTAAAAGGAAAACAATAAATTTAATTTTTTAATTTAGTAAATTAGTACTACGAGTAGAATGCTCGGTGTAGCGTAACAGATCATGGTCTCTGATGGAAACTGAATTTTAAACAAATTAAAACGAATTAATGTTTTAGTGTGAGAAACAAAAACCAATTGTTAATCAGAACAAGTCTTGGTGTAATATAAGTACTGGTATATCGCTCCTTAAATACAAAAGTTACACATTTCAAAAAATATCAAAAATTATTTTTTTGCATAAAATGCTTCTTAAACGATGAAACTTTCATGTTTCGCTAAAACAGCCGTCATTTTATGATCGGAAACACCCGTAAACCCAAAAACGTTAGTTTTGTTTTGTTCCGTTTCTGTACCTGAGTTCCGCGCAAAAGTACCACATTTTCAGTTGTCAACAGTCATTAGCCACGAGCACACTAATTTTTTGTGAAAAACTACCACATTCTAAAGTACTACCTGTGTTGCAGATCACATACACGTAGGTATCTTATAATTTTTATGTGCAATAGTACAATATTTCGAAATAGGTTAGTTTTGAATTTATAAATTTGATATTTTCTCTAATTTTTGTTTAGAATACTACCATATTTTGAATTAAGTTAGTGAAGAGTTTATGAATCTTATTATCCTAATCTCTAAATTAGTTCATAAGTTACTGTTGGGAACAGATTATTAATGTTTCAGTTTAAGGTTTTTATACCTTTACGAGCAATACGCTCAATGTAGTTTTAAGTAAATATTTTATAAAAATATTTTTGTTTGAAATAAAACTCAAATTTTCCTAATTATGGTTGTTTAGTTTTTAAAATTTTAATGTTCTCGAAGTCAAAGTTTATATACAAAACTAACTTATTTGCATTTTTTCGAGAACCCATTCGAGATATGTTTAAGATTGCTTTATTGAAAAATAGGCCATTTAATTACGCATATTTTGATACCAAAAAAATCTATGTAATACACATAGTTTTTACAAAAATCATAAAATAATTAAAATTATTTTTAAAAATGACGCTCCTGTATAATTTGCTTATTTTGACTTGTGGTGCTTTTGTATTTAAGGAGCGATATGAAGATGAAATAGTTCTATAATTTGAATTGACAGAAGTCTATTTAAAAGCGGTAATTAAGGTCAAGTTTACTTATTGGCTTATTATAAATAGTAATTTGAATCACAAACACTGTAGCAATTTTGTTAAATAGTTTGACTAAATTTGACTACCCTAAACTCGAACATAAATCAAAAACTGTTTCTGAAACTTAAACATTTTTACAGAAATCTTGTAAAAATGATTTTCTTTTTTTTTTAAGTAAATGATTTGTGGCACAAATTTCTTTATTTCTTAAAACTACATTTCATTATTTTATTTGTTAAAATTTTAAGCACGTTTGCTTCACGACTAAATTGAAATTTTAAGTTACTGAAAGTAAACATATACGGAATTTATTATCATCAAAGTCGGGCTGGGTGACATTTATGCGCGCCCATGATCCGAAAAATTTTTACGCATACGAATAATGCTTAAGTAAACATTTACAAAGTATGTAGCTGGAGATTAAAGAGAAGAAGGTACATAAAAAGAGCGATATACAGATAAAAAGATTTCAGTGTTTTTATATGGCTTTTAAAACAAAATTCTCATTATTGTGTAGGAGAAATAAATAATTTTTCTTTATGTACCAGAATATAACTTTGCTAATACGGAGCTACAGAGCTTAAAAATACATACATACTTAATTTTCTACAGATATTAAATATATAAATAATAAACCGCTAGTCGCAGTGATCTAGTATTTATTGTCTTAGCTTACTAAGGCATGAGCGAAGGGTTTAATCCCAATTATGTACGTATGTATGTAAAACGCAGCTTAAATAATTTAAATATATAATAATTTAAATAAATTTAGAGACTATAGAGCTTAAAAAGTTTGTTGAAAAATGTACGAATCTGGAACTAAACTAAACTAAAAAATAAACTTTGTCTTTGTATTACAATGCGTATACTTAATACAGACATACATGGAAATATAATTGTATAAAAATAACAAATTAAAGAATTGAATAACAAAGTAGAAAACGAATTGTATTAAAAGAATAAATTTTATTAATTTAACAGTAAACATTTGTATTTTTATTTAATAATATTCATAAAAATATTTTTTTACTTTTGAAACTTACTATTAAAATAAAATAGTGACTTACTAAAAGACAATTTGTTTTCCCCTAACCAAATAAACTTTCATAAATATGCATATATTTTGAAAATAGTTTGATTTTTTTATTGTTTAAATACAATTGCAAAAAATAAATTCATTTTGTTTTTGTTGTTTTACATTTTGGTAAATATATATAAATATTTAAATAAAAAAAGAAAAAAATTCGTACGTGATCACATTATTTGTATATTATTTTTTTTCTCACTTTTATGTTTCTAAAAACAGCAGGATAACAGAAAGCTATTAAAGAAAATTCTTCATATGAGTCGTTTTTAAAGCTAACCATGTAAAAGTAATGGAATAAAGTTGGAGCGGTTTTTTATGGACTTAAAACTAAAGACTTGAAGAAGATCTGCTGGCATACAAAGGAGATAATTTAATGTTAAATAGAGTTAAACAGATATTAACTATTCTTAGAGCATCTCATTTCGTAAATATGTATTTTTTTTTGTCTTTCTAGAATTATTTCCTCGCCTGTTAAATTATTACTATTACTTCCATTTCTTTATATAATTTATGGTAAACGACAACAGACACACATCAAATGAATAGAACATGTAAACTGTTTTTAGAACACTTTAAATAAATATGAATTTTATAATAATTTCTTGATTTGTATCTATACCGTTTAAGCCAATATAGTAGAACTTTATACACGTATTACAACAATAACCTTAGAACTCTATTTATTATATGTATTAGAATGCTGAAGATATAATGAAAAAAAATATATTTTTAATTGTTTCTTATATTTTTCTAAACTAGAAAAGTTGTAACTTATTTAATTATTGAAAAATTTCTGTAATTTAATTAAAATAAAATAATACAACAAAAATAATAAGTAAGCGGTAGCTATATTGCCACAAATACATACATTCATAACTGGCCTTTACAACCCTGTGTCAGGATTACGGCCTAGCTTCTCGCAGCACTCATGTTGTGTGTGTCAATTTTAATCCATGAGTACCGGGACCTACAGTTTAATGTCGACTCCGAACGACAGACTTGAGAAGTTTGTTCATGGCAATTAGTTACTCTCAGAGCTTTTGCCAGAAGACTGCTGAGAGGTAGTCGCCGAAAGAAATATTTTTTTCATAATCCTTTTTTTGAAGATGTTGGAGCCTGGAGTCCAACCCAGGGCCCATGTCTTAGTAAGCCAACACACTAACCACTAGACCACGGCGACTACGAATATTAATATTAATATCAATTTTAAAACTTAAATATAGGGTCTTACATACACATTTAATAGTTTTTTTTTTTGCATTGAAACCAGCACTCAGGGTATGACCCCTACTTATTCGATACATTGTGCTGGTCTAGAAAATTATGGTATGGGAAGGAGGAAAGAGGCAATGGTGCTTGTGGACATTTGATTTAAACTTGACGCTACGTTTGGTAAATCAATTGTCCAGTATTGGATGAATGTATTTGTAATCAATTTACAGTCAACTTTAGAACAATAGCAATCTGCATTAAATTCAAGCTCATCCAAAGCATCCCGAAAAACTCATTGCTTGGTATGCATTTTAGGCTAGCAGCATCATTGGTTCATATTTCTTTGAGAACGACGTTGGTCAATTATTTTAGCTTGATTTCGAAAATATCTAAACCCACTATTTGTGGTTCTAATAGGACCCTGCTACGTGCGACACAGATCATGCTACATTAGATCTTCTCCAAGGGCGATTTGAGGTCTGCTGACCTTACATGCAGGTGATATCAACTGGCCGCCGATATCGTACTATTTGACACCGGAAGAAATTTTCTTGTGTGGTTTTCTTAAGTTGCAAGGTTTTCTTAAGTTTCAGGAATATGACAAAAAGACACAAAACGCATCTAAATGATTCGGTTTCAGCTTAATTGGTGTTCCAGAGTCATAATAAAATGATATATTGGTTGTGCTATCCACCAGGAAAGCCATGGCAAATATTTGAGTTATGTTACATATATTCCATATATAACGGCATCAATAGCTATTTCAAACGAAAAAAATTCCAAATATATCTGGCATACATCCTCTTTTGTTACAACCAGTATGCGTGTAAAGAAAAACTTTGTTAAGTAAAGTATCACTTTTTTTAACCCTAAAACTCTACTTTGATTTTTTATATAAAAATTACTTTATCTGCCTGTTTACAAAGCATTTTTCAACAAACCTCTAATAATCGTTTAATCGCTTTTATTAATTTTTTTTTTTTTTTTGTTTACATATTTGTTAATGGTCGTAAGTAAACTTTGGTAGCAAATATTTAATTCGTTTTAACCAGCTGCAATAAAATATAAACTATTTACTATAACTTTATTACTCATCCACTAGTGTTTATGATTCTCACACAATGTTATAAATACTTTTAATTCTTCAATATTTTGGTTTTATTTTTAGTTCATGATCTATTGAAATGGCAATTTTCTGATACATAAAATACATTTGGCTTTAGTGATTGTTTTATGAAAGTTTTATTTTGTTTTAGAAAGAAGCAGAAACTTATTTTATTAAAACTATACTGAAGCTTAATTCAAGTAAATTGCAACAATAAAGTAGATTTTTTTTACTTCATCGGAGAAATAAAAAATATTTTTATTTGCTATATTTTTGCTATTTTGTTCTTCGTAGCAACAAATCCTATTGGTGATTTATACAGTATATTAGAGCAAATATTTTCTAAAAGGACTACCTCAATAAAAAATTTATATTTTTTACTACTTTTAAAAATTCGTTTTGTTCAAAACAATGGGTTTACTTCTCTTAACTTATGTGAAATGCATAATAGTTAGTCGTACTATAAAATGAAAGAATAATTTTTTTTGATTTATAACCAGTAATATATTATAAGAATGGTGGTTTAAATTAAAATTTATTTGTCATCATATTATTATCCTTTAAAATTTATTAGAAAAAAAAATACTAGTTAAATGTTAAATACACGTAGAGTGTATTCCTGCATTGCCATAAAACATTTTCTTGTAATAAAATATATTTTTGACCATCTAGATTAATTTTATTAACACGATAGCATAAATATATATACGGCATGAGTGGTAACATCTTGTTAAAGTTTTTTTTAGTTGTTTACTCGCAAAACCACTAATAAAATAAATAAAACACAACGATGTCATAGAAAGGGCTTAATTGACACCATTTTGAACTCTTTAATAGATCTCAGATCTAATCTAAACTCATCAGTTGATTGTAATCTACAATAACACTTGTCCTTATTATGGTTCTTAAAAACGTATTATACAGATCATGTACATGTATTTTTATAAACCTTTCCAACAATTCACTATTATGAACTTTTGTTTTAACTTAGGTTTTCACAAGGCTTGGGACATGTACGTTTGGAATAATTATCTCAGATTTTCCCGGACTGTTTATGCATATTTTATGAACGATCAGTAAGTTTTAACATTCTTTTAGTTAAACGAACAAAAAATTTGACATTATTTTCTAATATTTGTTTCTGTGTATTGTTGCGTAGTTGGGTATATTTTATGGCCAAATAAAATCAAATTTTATTGTCCAAAGCACAAAGTATTAATGTTGTTAAGCTTTGCTCTTAAAAAAGTTTGAATAAAAATTAAAATAAAAGATAAAACTTTTAAGTGAATAATTTTCATTTTTATGGCTGTTACAATTTCTTAAAGTACTTAATATTGATAGTGGTAGACATAAATGTGAAAACAAACTGTTTACACAAAATAATTAGAGTGTAATTATTTTTATTGGTGAGTGAAAAATATATAATAACAAAAGACACTTGAGGTTCTTTAAATTAAAAAAATAAGCTTAGCTTTGTGTCAATTTCATAAGCAGGTACCCTCTACAAATATTGTTAGATATTGTTTTTTGAAAAAAAAAGAAAATTAAAAAAAAACAAGAAAAAAAATTTATGTGGAATTCTTTATCTACACATAACATATGCATGCGCTACGTTTGTGACTATCGGAACATGTGCGTGACGGAGGGTTTAATTGCTGTTCTTTTTTTTTCATCCTCTTTTTCTTTTTGTAAAAATCAACTATATCTTAAACTTTTTAAATAAATTTTTTTAGTATTTCTTTACATTATTTTGTTGTCAATATTTAAAGGATAACTTTAAGTAATTAAATATATTCAAATATCTTTGTAATACAAAACAGTATGTCTCAAAATGCACAAACTTCTCAAAATTTTCTTAAAACTCTATAATGCAATGATAAATTGAGAAAAATAAAATGATAAAGAATGGAGACATTTTTAAAAGAGCATTAATAATAATTATGGTTTTCAATTTCGGAATAATAAAAAGGTAAAAAACATAGTTTCTAGTGAAAAGTTGAAGAAATATACTGCAGAATAACCTATTTAAGCATCATCTTGTTTAAATAATTACAATATTTTAATACACAATAGTATTTATTTTTATTAACAAGTAAAATTTTTTCCTATAATTGTTATAAAAAAATATTTTTACAAAATTTCTTTAGTAAACAATGAAAATTTACTGGTAATAAAAATTTATTTGCAGTATCAGTAAAATTTATTTTTACTGCATTATGACTTTATGTAATAGAAACCAAAAAAAAAAAAAAAAAAAAAAAAACAAAACGTTATGTTATGTATTGAGTTACTGTTTTAAACCACAACACAGCTAAAAAATTTTTTTAAAACTACGAAACATGTAAACTGAAAAAAATTCGGTATGCAGGTGTTTAATTGGCAAAAAAAAGCATATACTTATTGCATATGAACTCATACATACACAAATATATGAAGAATAAGTAAAAAATTAAATTCAAATAATAAAACGAATATAAAAATTATTACATGCAAAGAATAAAATTGATAATCGTTTTAAGTTATGTGTGCATACATGAGTGCATGTTTAACCATATTTACTTAATTTTACACTCTTGCTGACAAGTTAACGAACTGGATAAATTAAACAGGAAATATAGGCTTTATGTTATTTTTAAATACTTTAATTTTAGATTAACCGTTGTGATCCTATTTGCATTCCTGAAGATCGTTTTCATCCTACCATTGCATTGAATATATATGTACCAGCTGAACTACGTAAAACACATCGTAATAAAGTCTTCTGTTTCCATCGTACGGATTACAATAAATTCAACAACTTATTGTCAAATGTTGCTTGGGATTCAATAATTTCTGGAAATAACCTTGATGACATTATATCAAATTTCTACGCTGTATTACATCACTGCATTTCTGAATCGGTTCCTACAACATTCGCTCTTCATAATAAGAGTCCACCATGGAATAGCTTATACTTAACTAATATTAAAAACAGGAAGAATAAACTTTATAAAAAATTTAAATTATCTGGCTCTTCTCGTGATTACCTAAATTATTCAATTGCACGATCTAATTATATCACTGCTAATAAATTGGCCTACAATAGCTACATACACCGAATGAGAAGAAATATAAAGGAAAACCCAAAGGCTTTTTATAAATTTATTAACTCTAAACGTCGTGTCAATACATATCCCAAGTATTTAAAATTTGGTTCTCGTAGAGCTGAAGATGATATATCCATAAGCAACTTGTTTGCTGAATTTTTTGCTACAACTTATTCTAAAAAATCATTTAATAATCAAACCTGTTATCCGTATTCTTTATCTCAATCATCAAATATTCATCTTTCGAATATCTCTTCTGAAACTGTTCTATCTAATCTACTGTCAATTCAAAGTTCACCTACCCCTGGTCCTGATGGTATACCTACCTGTATTCTTAAGCATTGTTCTGAAAATCTTTGTGGTCCCCTAACGGCAATTTTCAACAAATCTATTGATTTGGGTTATTTTCCATCTGATTGGAAGAAGTCATACATAATTCCTTTGTTTAAAGCTGGCAGTAAACTGGAAGTTTCAAACTACAGGGGCATAGCAAAATTAAATGCGATTCCAAAACTCTTTGAAAAAATTGTGACTGACTCTTTATATTATCAAATATCGTCACTCTTAACTTCATATCAACATGGCTTTCGTAAATTTTGTTCAAGTTATACTAATATCCTGGAATTAACAACTAAAGTTAATGAAGGCTTCGTCAACAATCATCAAACTGATGTTATCTACACAGATTTTAGTAAAGCGTTTGATAAAGTTAACCACGATCTTTTGCTCTATAAACTATCTTCCATGGGCTTTAGCAACAATGCTGTACGTTGGCTAAAATCTTATCTTTCTGGAAGAACTCAACAAGTGAAATTTGAAAATATTCTGTCTAAAATCATTGATGTTCACTCCGGAGTACCTCAAGGGAGCCATCTTGGTCCAGTTTTATTCTCATTATTTATTAACGATCTTCCATCTGCTATTATTCATACTAATATTCTCATGTATGCTGATGATGTTAAGATTTTTTATTCGTTTGATAGCATATCTGGTCAGTCAGCACTTCAAGGAGATATTGACAATTTTTTACAATGGTGTGATGCCAACTTATTGGATTTAAATATTAATAAATGTAAACACATGTAATTTTATCGTTCACTGAAACTTGATACGTCATATCATTTAAAGGATAAAATCCTGGACAAGGTGTTAAGCGTTAATGATCTTGGGATCTTATTAGATCATAGACTTAAGTTTTGTGAACATATTTCAATGATGGTGAACAAAGCAAATGGAGTTTTAGGATTTATAAAGCGTTGGTCAAAAGAATTTACTGACCCCTACGTAACAAAACAACTATACACTTCTTTGGTACGCCCTATTCTTGAATACGGGTCTATTATATGGGATCCATACTTCCTCACTTACGTTAACCTTATTGAATCTGTACAAAAACGCTTCCTTTTATTTTGCTTGAGAGGTCTAGGATGGAACTCATTCGCTCTTCCTTCATATGAGAACAGACTTGCTCTTATAAAACTGCCTACCCTGAAAAGTCGAAGAACAATGCTAAGTGTATCTTTTCTATTAAGATTAATACGTGGTGAAGTACGTTCTGAGTATTTGTTAAGTAAAATTATTTTTAATGTTCCAATTAGACCGTCCCGTAACTTTCATTTATTATATTTAAAATATCACCGTACTGTATATGCCAACAATGACTCCCTTCGTCAAATATGTTTGAAGTTTAATAATCTTTATCATTTAATTGATCTTTCTGAGAGTAATGATTCCTTGAAAAGAAAGATTATTTTGTATTTAAATCATTATTATTAAATATTTATCATTATTATTTAATATTGTTTGTAAATTTTACTCTAGTCTGTAAGGAACTATTATCCATAGACATAATTAACCTTCATCTGCTCCTAAAAATAAATTACATTGTCTACATTTGCGTCGTTTTCGACGCACAATATATTTCTTGTGGGTTTTAGTAGAAAAACGAGAAACACCCATAATAAGAAAATACAAAACTGTTAGTATTTATATTTGCTTAATACTAAAACTTTGCTTTTACTTTTATTATATATTAGAGTAGTTTATTTACAATGCACTTAACATGTCATATATATATATATATATATATATATATATATATTCGCCAATACAGCCATCGGCCTCTTGCAACTGTAGCAAGAAAGCATCTTATCGACCCTATCGATATAGTCTATATTGAAGTAAGAAAACTATTTAAAATTGTGGTTTTGTTATAATAACTCATAATTGTTGGCAACCTTTTAATCCCCGGGTTCAATTTTTTTAGAGTTATGCAATATACTTTGTAAAATTGTACACTCGTTTTTTCTACCAATATATCAAACAAGTTATGTATTGCTTGTGAATGCAAATGTTGATTTGTGCAAAAGTAAAAGTTTATATCATCATCCAAAGGAATAACTTCTTTGACATCTTCAAATTGCCCTTAATATAATACGACTATACTCTGAATCGAATAAATCAACACTTGATTGATTTTTTGATCTAAAAAATATACAACATTCATGTATAACGAGTAGTTATATCAAAACACCCATAGAAGCTGGCAACAAACTGGAATCAATTCTCAAGAAATCGTCGCCATACTTAGCTTTGGCAAATGCACCTGTATACCTTAGAAATACGCTTTCAAGATGTTATTCGTGTGACGGCGGCCGGAAGATTGATAACATTTTCAGTTTTAAACTTACCACCTTGTGGCTGACTACACTACTACTAACTACAGGATTTCTGACATCCGAAAAACTGTAGTTATCTTCAGCTTCACTTTCATTTAGAAGAGCTCCTATTTCTTCACTTGAAAAATATTTTATTTACTTTTTTTTAACTATTTGATATATTCTGTTTACAAAAATGACTTTATCACCTATAAAAAGCACAGTGACTGGTAAAAAAACAAAGTTGCCCACCAAAAAACATACGCTTTCTCATATGTGTCGAAAACGACGCTTGAGGGTAGGCAACGTAACTTTTTAGATACAATAAAAAAAAAACAAAATTTATAATACGAAAATAAGTCTAAATGTGCACATTTATGTGTTCTACAAAGTCAGGAAATTTTACGAACTTTTAGCTAACCATATTAATAAAAATTCAAAAATTGTATTGGGTCTGCGTCGTTTTCGACGCAAAGAGCAGATGAAGGTTAAATAAATAAAATAAATAAATAGATCACAGAATGCGGTAGTAAGGAATTTATTTATTTTTCTATTTACTAATTTTTCAGGTCTATAGAATATTGCCCGTATTCATAAAAATAAAATTGGTTTATAGAGTGCTTATTTGACATATTTCTATGGAGTAATTGTCAAATAAGCAATTAATAAAACTGTTTTATTTTTTATGAATACGGTCATAAATCTTTACAGACTAAAGAATTACCATAAGTTTTCATCAATTTTATAAATACTTAAGTGTTTAAAAATAAGATAATTTTCCTCTTCAAGATGTCTTTACTTTTATTTATATTTATAACATCAGAACATTTATTAAATTTTACACAAATACGTAGAAAAGGGCTATTATTTTCATAGACAGATCTGTGAGATTCTAAATTTATCAGATGAATGCATATGTTACTTTTACTAAGAAGGAACTCTGAATTCACTACACCATGAATTAATCCATGTAAAAAGGAAGCACTCAGCATAATTCGATGGCTTTTCAAGGTATGTAATTTAATAAGAGCAAGCCTAGTAGTATAAGGGGACAGAACGAAAGCATTGTAGCCAAGACCTCTTAAGTAAAATATCAGAAACTTCTTTTGTACAGATTCAATATTATTAATATGAACGGTATATAATCGATCCATACTCAAGTATTGGACGAACTGTATTACAATCGTTTTGTAATATAGGAATCAGAAAACTCCTTGGGCCAGTGTTTTTTAAAGCCAAGAACACCTGTAGTCTTATTAACGATTAGTGTTATGTGATCACGAAAATTGAGATTTTGATCTAACAAGATCCCAATATCAATAATGTTGTTCACAGTATGTTGTTTGTTCAAGGACCACTTGATTTACCTTTAGGGTTCTACTTGATTTACTCACTCCCATCTATACACCCATGTGTTCAATAATACTTTTACAGTAAAACAATTTTTAGCTCTTTAATTTGGGTGGCAATTCTGAGTATTGCACAAAGTAGGCCCAAAAATAAAAACTTCTACATCATTCGTTTTTTCAAGTTGTCTGCATTAAAAATTTAGTGGCTATACGAATTATTTTGCACAAGGTAGATTTTTATCATTTTTTCTATATGTATACCAGAAAAAAGTGCATCAAGTGTCTTAGCAATAGCAAAAACTCATTTTTCACATTCTTCACAATTTTTGTTCAAGAAGTGGATTACAAATCCGAAAATATGCTGTTTTTTTTAATACAAACTTATATAAATCTGGGGACCTATTCTGTAATTCCATTAAGCTAAAATACTACATCTTTGGGTTTTTGAAACAGACTGCGCCTTAGAATATATAAAATTAAGAAGTTTAGAGGTAATAGAGGTAATAAGCGTTCAAGAATTTTTCCCGTAGCCAAAAACTCTGAAATCAAGTTTGTAAATTTTTAGCGATATACATAGTTTTAGCTTAGGAGAGTTGCTCTTTTAGATAATTTGAAATTATTAATTACAAACATACGTATGTACTACTCTCAAACAAAAGAAGTAACACACTCTCTCTGTAAACATTTCAACTTCAGATCTATTTAACTTCGCCATACTCTGCAAAGATCAAAGACTTTACCACCATTTTAGGCGTAAGACTTTCTTAAGTACTTTATGCGAAATGCGTTCTAATGTGTTATATAATAAAGACCAATTTGAACATCTGAAACATATCTTCATTCACATAATTATTTTCAAATAAACTTCCAATTATGCAATCCTTTTTTTGTTCACTAATATAAAATATATTTTAATGTTTCATTCAATTTTACTTCGATTTTATGGCCAGCAATATCCATATTTATTAAGGGTTCCTTTTACATTAATTATTATTTATTTACCTTTTTTTATATTTTACCAAACGCTTTTGTATTAATTTTATAGGTAATGTTATTTTAGGTTATTTCATGAGGGTTATTGAACATAAAAACAATTTTTTTTAAGGTGTTGTGAAAATTAAAAAAAAAAATTGTGATTTTTATTAAGAGAATGCTAATGGATAGCTTATCCCAGAGGTTTTTTTTAAATTTGAATTTATTGCTTTTTTATTATTTTTTTTATTAAATTTTAATTTGCTTTCCATATTTATATATGTGCTTATCTTTCTAAATGTAATTAAAAAAACTAATCGATTGCTGAGTAATTTTCATACAATTTTTGCCAAAAAAATTTTTTTGTTTGAGAAAATGTTCACATTGCCTTAAGCACATTGTTAAGCACTTTACAATAAAAATCGCATTTTCTACTAATGACATAATGCCATGCATTTTGTCTTGCGTAGTGTCAAATTATTTTAATAATAGTACATTAATGTAATTCATCTCATTTTTTAACGTTTTAACACACTTATTTTATTTTTCGCCACGTTTTTCGTTCATACTTTTAACAATTTCTAATCATTACAATAAATTCGGTTTTATGTAAATTCGATTGGTTTTGAATTTATTGTGGAAACATGCACTGAATTTATAAAAATCACAAGTATATAAGCGAAATAAAAACCGCATTATGTTTGTTAATTTTATTTAATGGAACGTGTTATATGCAACTTAGAGTTAAAACGCTTGATTAGGGTAAGTTTGCCAAACAATATTGTGGTTTAATAGTTTTTTTATTTTAATTTCTAGTGTTCGATTTATGTATTAAATTGACACTCATGTGTCTCGTTGCATATTTATTCTCCTATTTCATGAAACCTTTTGAATTTTTGTCTAAACTTAAAAAATAAAAAAAAAAAACAATATTAAGAAAGAAATGTAATACTTAAACCAAAGTAACATGTATCTAACGAGTACAGTCTATAAAAAGTCACTTAATTTTTAATAGATGACACAAAGGCTACACTTTATACTGAAATGCATAGTATTAGGATTTCAAATTAAATATAAAAATCATATTAACATTTGATTAAAAAATTTCTGTATAAGTACAGAGTTTTTTAATAAGAGCGCTACAATTTCATCATACAACGTCAACTCGAAGAAAGTTTTTTGTGGATCAGACTTAAGCGCCTGGAAAAAAGAAAATTTTTTAAATAGTTCTTTGTCACTGAAGAAGTAATAAAAAACACAAAATTCAAAAATCAAGTTCATACTAGTCTTAAGCGTTATTTCAAAATGGAAAATAAAAACAGGCAAACACGATTCAAAACTAATTTCTAAATGGTAAGTTAGTGGACGAATCGCAAAGTATTTTAATTTGTTTTCTGTTCCTTGACATAGTTTAAATTTTGTTCAATTAATATTTATGTGCCCTGATTTGTTTTTTTTTTTCTTTTTCCCATATAATTTTTGCGATTTTATAAATATTGAATTTTTATTTTGACTTGCAATATTTTATATATTTTTCTATTTTGTTTTCTTTTTTGCGAAAAATATATATGAAAGCAAAAGGTTCTATACAACGAATCGGTTAAAACGCAATTTCGTTTGAGCATATAACCAATGCATTTTACTATGAAAACTGTGGTGCTTGCAAAACAAATACTACTCTGATATTTGGATCAATTCAGTCTTATAACAACCTAGTCTTAAATTTATTGGCGAAAAATCGAATAATATGCTTGAATAAAATTTTTGTTGAAGCGACCTTTTTTTAATTATAAAATTTGTATACATGGAATTTAAGCAGAATGTTGCCTTTAATATAATCAAAAAAAAACAGGTTTTTACCATATCAAAAAGAAAAAAGAAACAATTTCTTCTTTACGTATAACCTCATAAGAACATAACAACAGCATAACAACTTTACCACAAACATTTCACTCTTGAAAAAGCAAAACAAAAAAAACAAAAAAACTCGTAGGAAAATTTTGTTGAAAATAAAAAAGTAAGAAAAAGCCAACAAGAGCTGACAGTCGTAATAAATAACTTGCAGCGTACAGGAACATAAAAACGATGATAGAAAATTTTTTATAACTGCATGTGTAATTTTGAAAATTTTGTGCTTAATGCTTTTATATTTAAAACAGTAAATTTTGAAAGATAAAACTATTTTTTTATTATTTAGTTTTTATTTATTAAATATGACTTTAAGTATAAACACTATTAACTTTTACAATAAGAACCATCAATTTTCTTTTAACCATACAACATCCATTATACTTGGATAAGCAGAGCTGTATGACGACGCCAATTAAAACTGATTATTCAGTGCTCGATGCATAGGGACTGTAGATACCGGAATACTATTCAATCATCTTAAACCCGAAGAATTTCCTCACATAATAGTGTCAGATATTATAATATTGGATCAATAGTGGAAATCAGAGGTTTTATTCTGTAACTCTCCTAAGCTAAAACTCTATCGCTTAGAATTTATAAACTTGATTCAGGACTTTTTGGCTGCGAATACAATTCATTAACGAGTATTGTTATTTAAAAGTTGCAACATTTTCTCTAAAATTTTTAATTTTATTGATTCTAACGCCCAGCCTATTTTAAACACCCAAAATTTTTGCATTTTAGCTAAGGAGAATTACAGAATAGGGCCCCAGTAGGAATTACTATTATAGAAACGCTTAAATTAATAACAATATGAAATGTATGCTTTTAGGGATAAGCATGTCTCTATGGCCATTTCTTCTCTGCTTAAGAGACTCGTCAGGAGACTTTTACCCAATGATGGTATTCAAAACTATATATGTTATGTTAAAATATTTATAGACTAAATGCGAATCATATCCCAAACAAAAGCATTTAAAGAGCAATAAATTTCTGTTTTTCAGAATATTCAAATTCTTTTTCTCTGTTCTACCATAGCAAGCCATCCAACGGTTGGTATAATGTCTGCAGTAAATGAATAGAAAAACAACAAATGCAGAAATATCGAATTGAAAATGAAAAATCTACCTCTGTAAGAATATATATTTGCAGCCACAAAATTGTATGTTATATTAGACAAGAAAAAAAAAACAATTTGTTTACATTTTTTTCCTATTATTAAACTTTTTGTATATAAGTAACCGTATATTGATATATTAAATTAATGCTTAAATAGATGGAAGATAATTGTTTGCAAACATAAACCATAAAATTAATCCCACAGGATCAATAATAAAATTACGCACAACACATGTATACTTTACAGCGATTTATCGATATCTGACTTGCGTGTATTGGGTGAAATGATATATAAATACTGATCTCTAATAGATAATAATTTACTCTACATGGGCGAAAAAATTTATGGAGTCATTTTTTTGTTTTTTATATGCACCAAACCAAAAATTTTCGTTTACTCGGAATTGGTTATAAGCGATAATTGAGAGGAAACAGCTAAGTATAATTTAATTTAAAAAATTCTTTAAAATATGGTACAGTTTCTTAAGATACGTGTAACAAATATCAAATACATACACACATAACTCTCCTTTACAACCTTGTGTCAGCATTATGATCTAGCTTCTCTCAGCACTGATGTGGTGTGTGTCAATGTTTATCCATGAGTACCGCGACCTACAGTTTGACAATCAATTACTCCAGGAGCTTTTGTCAAAAGACTGCTGAAAGGTAGTCACCGAAAGAAATAATTTTTTCATTTTTCTTTTTTTCAAGATGTCAGAGTTGAGATTTGAACCCGGTGCTGTCGTCTTAGTAAGCCAACATACTAACCACTAGACCATGGCGGCTACAATATGAATATCAAATAGTAACTAAAATTTAATTTTTCTTGGTTATTATATGGCCAATACAAATCAAATCGATTTTGCTGCACAAAATGGTAGTTTATGAGAGAGGTAGGAAAAGATAAGCCAGTTTTTTGCGGTAAATTTCAACGGGCTTAAACTCCATTAGCTGAACAAAGACAAATTCATAAAGAGCCACAACATATTAATTAAATTTAAAATCAATTTTTTTTATAAAATTTTATTTCCTACTTCGTGACGGTAAAGTGATTCAAAGCAATTTTTATTTATTTATTATTCTTAGAATGCCAGACATTACTCCGTAAAAAGATTAGCAACACAACACTTAATATAAAAGTGTTCACATTTTATTGCTTTAACATGTTTTCACATCCCTTCTATTGTTTTTTTTCTTAATCACTTCAAGCAGTATTTCTGGTTTTGAAATAATTTTTATACTTCGATGTGTTTGAAATGTCTCGTGTTGTTATCGTCTTTATTTAACTTGAGTGGTCGTAATGCTGTACAAATACGTTTAACTTTACAGAGAACTTTTTTTATGTAATATTTTGTTTTCTTTTTTAATAAAATTGGTTGGTTGGTATATATTATTTTTTTTCCAAGCCAACATAAAAAAACAAATTTTCTGCTTCCACTTTCCTTTTTTATTTTAATGCAAAGAGAAAATTTCAAGAACTAATTTTAGTGCAAACAGAAAATTTTAAGAATTAATTTCTTGATTTTTTGGTTCATATTTTGACAACGCTAAAGGTTAAATCAGTAATCTTGCAAAAACAGTAACTGATTTCACATCAGTTGTGTTAAAGTGTTTTTACAAAAATTTAATAAATTATTGTACCAAGGTCTTCAAGCAAGGTCTTGTGTTTAGCAGTTGAATTTTAAAGAAAAAAAATATGATACACTATTAGTCTTAAAACACCTTCAAGCATATTTAACCGAGAGTTCTTTCACTTGCCAAAAACCAACGCTTTGTAAAAATTTGTAAAAATATCTAAAATTAAGAATATATTATTGTACACTTAAAATCTTTTAAATAGGAAGGCCAGTATACTATTAAGTTAATTTTAAATCTCTTTGGTGGCTTTAGTTAGTTTAAAATCAGTAAAAGTATTTTTTTTTTTTGCAAACCCTATACAGCATTAGTAAGAATAAAACAGCTAATGAAAGGAGAAAAAAATACACTCCCTCCTAACCATATGGCTCTTAATTAAACAGTTTTTCAAATATATTTCAAAGAGGCTTTTAGATTGCTTTCCATTGACTAATTTACTTTCGCTTCTATTTCCCTTTCGAAAGTTGCTTTTATGACAACAGCTAAAGTAACTTTAAAAAGAACGTACTGATATGGTTTAAATAGAAAAAATAGCCCTAAACTAGGAAAAGGAATTTTTGTATTTTACAACACGCAAAAACATTTCCTTTAAAACTTTATTCTATAAAAAAAAGACATACACAGATACACTTATAAATTTCAACATTTTTAATAAAGTTTTAAATTTCTTCTGAATGCTTAATGCGGAATAATTTTTTTATTTACATTTACTACAAAATTTAAATAGTAACCACAACAAAGTGTAAGAACTTCTGGTTTTTAAGGTAGCAGTTTTCCCTTTTAAACCCCAATATCTGTCTGCTTATTAAAGAAGAGTTAAAGGTCACATAAAAAAAAAAAAATTTTATGTATTCTTTACACAATTATTAATACTAATAAAGAGAAAAATATTTATTCACTTTAATTTGTGATTGTTACGACTTCTTCCTCTGTAATGTGTTGGCTTAGTAGAAGAGAGTTCTGTAGCGTGATTCAGTAACATATTTTTACTATATAATCGCATTATTTTCAACAGTCAACAACTCAATTGTCGATATTGCTATTCATTATCTTTTGCTAACGATAGTCCAATGAGCAATTGTCGTATACTAACGGCAAAAATTGTTATGCTTTTTATTAGTTGCAAAATCGTAAATTTTTAATTTTGAAATTCTGTAGGGAGATGTGTCTACGCTATTAAATATTTGGTTTGAGAACCATTTTTGTGCGCTTTTATACCCAAAAGAAACTACTTGTTTGTACCTTTGCTTACTTTCATCCCTTTTAATTACCAAAATCCAAAAACTGACTGATTTTATACGGGGTTGCCCCATTATTGTAATTTAAACATAAAGAAAACTAGAGTTGTCGGCTTAGTGAATCACAAAATCGTTACTGCAAACAATAAAAATTGTCGAATTCTTTTGCTAATATCGTATTGTTAAAAGTTACTGAATCTTTTCTTATGACGGCCAACTCAGTAGACATGAACAAGCTTCCCAACTATGTTGTTCATGTTCACTACTTAACTGTAGGTTCGTGTACTCGTGTATCAACCTACATTACGTAGGTGCTATAAAAAGGCTTTAATTAAAAACAGTCGTTTTTCTAAATTACGATTTCTTCTCACACCAGTAATATTTAGTCAATAAGTCCATGAAATTTCGATAAATAATATAAATAAATAAAATATATAAAATTTTAGACAAACTGGAATATATCTCAAAATTTCGTTTATTGACTTAATCCATTTTTCTATAGACACTCGTATAACATCTGTATATTAAACAGATAAAACACCATGTTTTGACAAGGCCAACCAAAATAAATCCCACAAGAGTTTGGTTGCAAGCAATGTGGTTTTTGTTTATGTTGAATTAAACAGCATACGAAAAAATTGTGCATTTTGTAATAATTTAATGTGTTTGTTTATATCATTACGTATTTTTTATTTAAAAGAATATTAATATTTTGTTTATCTGGGTTTGTTTTTAATTTTTTAATTCTGGTTTTTCGATCTTTATTAATTAATTAAGCGCAAGGTCTTATTAAATTTTATTCATTTACTTACTAAATTAAAATACAATATTAAATTATATTATATTTAAATTATATTCCAATTAGATTATATTTTAATTAATTATTACGACCGAAGAGACTGAAACCATAAGCCCGATGTAGTGTCTCTGGTGGGAATTGTACCCACAACCCTCGCACTAGCTGTCTAGCAGAATACACACTAGATTACTAGAGCCACTCTATTAAAATTTAATTTACGTATATTTTTTAACTTCATGTAAAGTTTTTTTTCGTATTTTTATTTAAGCAAAAAGTCTCTTTTGAGTATTTACTTATCTTTGACTAAAAAATATGCGGTATCACTGTTTTAGTGTTGTCTAAAAGATTATCAAAATATTTTTTTTTCTTAATTTTATTTGTGTTTTAATTATTAAGTTCTACAGAAATATTACTTTATTAATCTGTAGGATATTGGAAATTTACCTACTTTTCAAAAATTTCATATCAAGTTTTAATATATTTTTTAGTTTCTGTTCTAAGGCTTAATATGAAAGTTTAATCTATAGCTCCGAAATGCTTATGAATTTTCATTTATTTAGTAAATCAAGTATTCACACAAATGTTTCAATTTATAATTTATTGCCTTAAGTGAGTAATTATTTGCGTCAACAAGTATAACAGCCTTTTGAGACTGAAGTGTTTGTAATGCATTTAGCAAATATTACTATTTCAAAACATTAAAATATATTTTTGTTGTCATTTTTAATAGAATGTTCGCTTCTTTTTTAAATTATTTTGGCTTATCCTATGTAATATGTAAACTTAATTTTTGGTTCACTTGTAAAATATATAACAGTTTAAACAGTGAAAAATTCTGAAAACCTCACACATTTGTCCCTGTGGGCTCATTTGTCATTTACAGAAAAACAATTGTATTGTTAAAGCTCTAATGCCAGAAACAATTTAATTCAGTGAATTAATGCAATTATTATAAAAAATCATTGCATGAAATCAATTTTGTTTCATAATTCGACATACAAGATTAAAGAAAATTAATAAAATCTATCTTTAATCTTTTACAAAAATGTCGAAATCCGACTAAAAAACGCCAACCGAATATTTACAAAACCTATATACGACCTAGGACGAAAAACAACTCTCATATATAGGGCGGTGCTTCAAAGACTATTGTGGGGCTTCCCGACCCCGTACAGGAAAGGTCGAAGGTGCTTATCAGGGTATCTAGCTCCATCGATTCGTTGGGGCATCGGCGCAATGTGGCGGCCGTACCCTTCGTTTATGGAACAATCTTCCCGTAAACGTTTTTCCTATCAATTACGATATTAGTAAGTTTAAATCAAATGTCCATAAGCAGTACTCCCTCTTTCCTCCTTCCCATAAGATATTTTTCTAAACAAGCACAATTCACTGCATGAGTAGGGGTCATCCCCTGAGTGCTGAGCTTAATGAAAAAAAAAATCTGGCCGATATTAATTTTTTTTATCAAATATTTGATCAAGAGTACAAAACACATCTTTATTGAACAGAAAAGTAGGCAGCTTGTTGTTATATGTCGTTATTGTTAATCCTTATCTATAAACTCACATTATGTTACAATTATATACTGAAGACTCGAATTCGAGCCCCAGAAAAACTGATAAATTTTTTTAAATTAATTTTTTTCGTCAGAAAAGCTTTATTTACATCAAAGTTAAATTCTATAAAGAATTTAGATTTTTACTCTTCCTTCACGGACATAATTTTCTCCTTGAATTTTCAAAACAATTCATTCCAAAAATCTAAATTCTTTATAGAATTTAGCTTTGATGTAATTAAAGCGTTTCTGACGAAATAAAATTATGTTAAAATTTCTTTTAATTAAAATAAATCTTAAGCCTGATTAAACATTAATATCGATTTCATTTAATAATACCTATAAACTTATTTTACGACTATTTAAAAATATACCAGCTGTAGACTGCTTAAGTAATCAAGGTGTAAATTTCCTGTTAATACTCTATTATTACCTGCCAAATAATTTTAGCTCGGTTTTAGTTAATAATAATCAATAAGCAATAAACACAATATTTCTTAGGGATAATTAATTAAGAGTATTACTTAGAACTCAATTGGCTTTCAAGGAAATGTGTTTATCTTTCATATTTCGTATGAATGTAAAGTAAGTAATTTATTAAGCATATCATATCATTTTTATACATAGACTACTTACAAGGGTACCCGGGTATCCGAAAGTGTTTATCCTTTATTCTTATTATTAAATATTTTAAACTTGCGGTATAATATTTTATTTTAATATTTAAATTGTTATTTAAATGTAAATTAGAAATACGAATAACCGATATACGAATAATCAATTTATTCCTTTAAAACCTGTGGCTATCGCCTTATAAGTTTAGGAACAATGTTTTTAGCAGCGAGATTCATTGGATATTCAACTGCAAAGGGATGTATGTTATTAGAGACACATGCGCCATGTGAAAATAATACAGGTTTACAAGTTTTTAATTTGGAAAAATACCAAGATCACCACATGCCTAGATAAGTTAATTGGGACCTCCTGAGCCCGAAAAACGCTGTTATTATTTTTTCCTAAGTACAGTTTTTTAGATAACGGTACTTTTGTGTTTTTCGGTGTATGGCCCCACTCAAACCCTTGTGGTGTCGAACTAAAATGTCCCATCGAGATAAGTGGCATATCGATGGAAATGTAATTGAATGCCCTTTTCCGTCGATATGCTGGAAAATCATTGTACTTTCATTGTAACATTTATTGTCAAATAAATTTATTTCTTTTTTTTTATACATACATCAAGATACTCTTAATCTTAATTTAAATCTTGCTAAAACAAATTAAGACGAATACGTTCTCTTTTATCAGTTGGTAGGAAAATGAGAAATGAATTTTAGTATAGCATTTTCCTTTTTATTTAACTGCAATAATATCTTCGTAATCTATCAAATACATAAAAGCTAAATTAATTATACGAACTATTGAGCTCAATGGCATTAAGTGTTGTGTACGCAGAAGAATCTGCATAAAATATTCGCCCGCGAGAATAAAACTAACAAATGAAATACGAAAAGTTCCTTTTGTATGAGCAGTTCCATTGAGACGTATGTATGTGTGATTTTTTTTTTTTTTAATTTTACATTTTTAAACAGAACAATTTCAAGATAATAACAAACATTACTCAGGTATATTGATGTTTTGTTCAGCGATATAAATAATTTTTTTTGAAGGTTACGAGAAATGCATTTTTGGTTTCCATTTTTCTGATTGAATGTATGAAAGGAAAACACTTGCTCTTTAGAATTTTATTATCTTTCCAACCAGAAGCAAAGAAAAACCTTTTTAAAAAAAGTTTTGAAAACGAATTTTATACTTAATTTTTTAAGATTAAAGAGGTCAAAGTATTAAAAATTAGTATCTTGATAGATACCATACGTATTTATTTGTACACTGAAGTCATCATGTCAGCAATTTAATGATAAGAAAAATATAATATTATAAAGAGTACGCAAACAATGATGAAGACAAGAAATTCCAAAACCTAAAAATCCCAGGAATTCCTTTGGCGGAATTTTCCAGAAGAAACCAATTGTTTGCATACTTTCTATAAATAATAATAAAATTATATCCAAAATTTCCGTTTAACAAATTTTAAATTTAATTTTAATATTATTTAGAGTTTATTATGCTATTTAATACAGAAAAAATTTATATAAAAATTTTACTACTCAATTTTAACTTTGTTTTCTAAACTTAAACTTTTAGTATTTAATTAAATTATTTTGCAAACTGTTTAACAGTTTAAGTTTATTAAACATAAACGAAAACATTAGCATGTTTTCCATTAAACTTAAATCAAAATTATAAACTTAAAATTTTCTAAAACTACATGTTCAATACTAAAGTGATGAAACAAATTTTATTGTGAAATTATGTTTAGAAATCCGTTCTATTTTGTTCTCAAATTAATTTCACCTTCTGGCAAAATAGTTTGTTGCTTAACAAACACACTGTAGTACAAACTGTATTTAAGAAAATATGTTGCAAATTTATTTAATTTTCATAGAAAAACGCAATCACTTGCAGTTAAAAGAATTAGCAAAAATATATTTAAAATATGCTCATCCATAAACTGTTATTTTATATTTAACAAAATTACTGTTAACACACAACTTTTAATCATTTAAATTTATTCAAAAATGTTTAAAAAACAAGAGAAATAAAAACAAATAAGAAGATTTTTAGTTTATTTCTGTGACTATATTTTTTGTTATTTTTAAATAATTATAACTTAAAACTAAGATGACTTTTGTTTACTTTGGATGATAAACGAAAAGCTACTGTAGCACTTTCATCAATTCTGTATAGTAGAAGTGGTGTGTTTCCTTTTAATTTTTAAAAATATTTAGTTTATAATTTATTTCTATTTTATGCTCTTAAAAGTATTCCTTTTAAATATAATTCACTTGCATCAGCAATACTTAAAATGCTCAAAACGGTTATGGTATACACTTGATATATTGCCTTAAGCTCTTACAGTAACTCGGTTTCTGTCAGCTCAATCGTTACAAAACGCCGACTTTTGGGTAAAGGAAAACGTCGAAGGGATCCCAGTAGAAATTACTGCTTACCAATAAGCTATTTTGTAAGGGAAAATTGTAAACACATTACAATTCTTACACATTCGCATCAATAATGCATGATTTTTATATAAAATGAGCCTCTAAAATGCAATAGAAACGCAAATTTAATGAAACCAGTAAGCAAATAATATACAAAATCAAAAATAATACATTATCCTATAGCATCTTTGGAAGATTTAAGGTATGAATAAATAATATAATTATTGCTTAAAATTTTATTTATTCCTTCCAAATTTGAAAGATTTTCTGCAGGGATTACGGTATTATTTTCGGTCGAAATATTTTAAACAAACAATGTTGAGTGAGCAGGTGCATTATCCTGATGCAAAAATAATGAATTGCTGGTGGAGAAGTCCGGACAAATTGAATTTTTTCTGAGACCAATAAAAACAGGAGTTTCATAAGTGCATTGTGCTGGATTTTTTTTAAGCGCCGAGACGAGTTTTTGCAAGATTAGTGTAAGTTCCGGCTTAAGATTCATATAAACTATCTCACGATTTTTTTTTTTTTGTGTCACCTTTGGGTGTTAATGAACATTAGGGTACTATGTTAGCGAACAAAAAGTCGTTTTAAATGAATTCATACTAATAAAGTATATTATATATACTCAACTTATTTAGCTATTGGACTGAACTTGGTCACAAATATATTTATTCAAATACATTGGCCATTTTTCTTATAGGAACGGATATTAACTTTTTTGAGTCCTCTAGTAATATAGCTATAAAAGATTTGCTGGGATACATGCTACTTAAAAATGAAAAACAAAGGGAAAAGTATATTTTGTTTCAGGAACATACAGTTCTTGTTAATTAGAATTTGTTACTATCTTTTACACGAAAAGTTTGAAGTAAAATCAGACGGCATGGTAAAATATATTCAAATTTTGCAGCAACTATTGTATATATTTTACTTAATGCCTGAAAGAAAGAAAGATTATTAGGCAATAGAATAAGAAGCAAACATTCCTCAAAGCGTCAATAACCCAGAGTTTTGTATAGTATATCAATGAAAGGTAGAACAAAAGAGTTACTGGTTTTTATATAACCTAAACTAATGGAAATGTATTACAATATTTCTAAAATATATAGACAGTGATGCACGTATCAGTATGTATATTGAAAACTTTCTATAACAAAATACAATACAAACATATTACATTTTTAAGACGTAAAAAAAAATTTTTTTTTCTTATGAACAATGTATTCTTGCTTGAAATTAAATGTCCACATTCATGTCGTTCACAGCTTTCGTTTTAAGAAAACAGAACCAAAGAAATCTCAATGTAAACGCCTTTGGCGCAATACCATTGACAAAAGACAGCAATTGCTAAAAATTAAAAAAAAAATTTTTTTTTCTTCATCATTGAAGTATTCGTTACCCGTAGACACATTTTGCTGTCTTTTCTAGGCATACATCGTCAAGGATTTTCAGACCAAAAAGCAGAAGAGAAAACCACCATTCAATTAACTGCAGGTATTAATTGAAAATTTTTAAATTTATAAATTCATTGAAGATATTTAACCTTAAATGTTTTACTAAAATTTAAATTTTGTAAAGCAAAAATTGAAGTAAAAAAGTTTTATAAATAATAAAAAATTTCATCTAAAATATTTAGGGCTTGCTCTTGTTTAAAACTAACACTCTTTCACATTAAATATTTTGTCATGGGCTCTCATTAAGGATTTTTCAATTGCTTTTGTTTAATTTTTTTATTTTTTTCTTTAAAAGTTAAGGTAAAAATAGTTATTAAAGGTTTGTATATTCATTTATACTGACTTCTTCACATACATATATGTGTACGTGTATGTTGGGAAGTGAAATTACATTACAGACAACAATTCCAATTTGGGTTAGATGTCAACAGAAGTTTAAGAAATTAAACTGATGAGGCTTTGTACCATACGGTGTTGTTTGACAAGAAAAAAAAACGGAGCCACTTTATATGTTTCCTTGTAGAAACTCGTTCGTTTCGTATAGTTATCTCTTCTGTCAACATTGATATGCGACAAATTGTTTAAATTTGTTTGAAATGTTAGATGTTAAAAGTTTTTTTTTTCTAAATGTGGTTGCGTGGTGTCATGTTAGCACAGCCTATATATTTTTAAAGGGTAGTTTCTATAGGACAACTTTGTTTGAAACAAAATAGATATTTAAAGAGTAAATGAGTATGACTAAGTGACTTGGTAGGCTTTAAGTAGTTTTTTTTTTATTCATAATGACAGTGATTTACAGTGTGCCACTGAAACGAGTATTCAGTTACCTAAACTATAAATTTTCCAAGTCAACTGTAAATCATTGTACCTATATTTCAGCAGATTCAACGGAAAGTCGTTGCGATATTTAAACTTAGCATTCTATTTGATAAGAAAAGTAAATTTTTTCTCAATAATAACAAAGCGAATAGGCAGATCAATTTAGGAATATATTTATAATTTCAACATCAATTACTTATATTAAGTCCGTTTAGAACATTCGTGGTCTTGTGTGGAACTATACAAAAACTTCCTTCCTATAGTAGCAGACTGGCTTTGTATTGTGATAAAAGTTCATCGTACAATATAAAACATATCTATTATATCGAAACTTTTAAACGTTTTTACATACATTTACTAGTTTGTTTGAATTTTTGGTAAACAGTGTTAAAATTAATGCTCCTTGTCGCGTTACTCGTCACTGGTTCCGTTCCATTATCTAGATCAAAGTACACAATTGCTGACCCATATTATAGGAATATATTACCGTTTTAATAATTTTTAAGATTATTTTTACTTCTCTTTAAGTTCAAGTATCATTTTCTTTCTAAACTCATAGTTATAAATATTCAAATTTTAAGTGATTTCTAGATTTAAATATAATTATATCTTCTTATTATAAGCTCGGATACTTTTTTTTAAACAAAAAAGTAAAACATAAGTATTTAAAAAATATACAACTATTTCATACAAAGTATGGTATAAAATTATAAAAAAAGAATTTAAATATCAACTACTATTGTGGAGAAAACTAAACATTAGAGCACAAGAGTAACGATATGGCCATAAATATATATTTACATACGATGAATAAATAACTATAAAACGTCTGCTATCCTCGCAATAAAACCTAAATTTATTAGTTTAAATTCAATATTAAATGAGGTATGTTTAAAATATATGAAACATCGATACCCAATAAATAATTTAATGAAATCAAATTAATGTCACTTTTTTCGTTAGTTGTTGGATTTTTAATATAATAAAACAAAAGGAAAAAATGTTAAATTTTAAACATTTATTAAATATTTGAAGCCTTTAAGAAAGGAAGTGTAATGCAACATTTAAGCCAGTAATGTTAAAAAATTTCTTCTAAATCCTAAGCTTATGCGCTAATAATTTTCAATAACGAAACTCTTCAGCCCGTATGACACTGCGTTCTGCTTATACTAGCTTAAGAAAAAGAAAAAAATGGACTGTAGAAAAAGTGAAGAAGAAAAAAATTCTACCTTCAAAGCAAAAATATCTTCAGTCATAAATTGCGCAGTACTGTATAGTTATAGGTGCTAAATTTTAATTTAAAAGTAAAATATTTTTAGTTTTAAACTCGCACTACAGCTTGTTTGATATTAATTTCGGGCGAAGCGTAAAAAAAAAATAAAACTAACTTTCTTCATCTTCAATATATGTGCAATACACTAAGAAAAAAATATATGCAAGTATTATGCCAAAAAAATTCAGTTTTTTTACATTAATATTGCCGCCCGCATTGCGCAAAATAGAAGTCTAATTAGTGATCCACCAAGCAAAAGCCACTTCTGGTTGGTAAATGTAGCTACTCTTCACAAGCATCATACCACGTCACTTTTTAAAAATACCACAGCACTTGTGACATGATCAAAATGTTCCTCATATCCAATTCGTGAGAATTCCTCTGGATCAATACCAGATATTTCCACGATATCCTGTATTAAGCTTACACCGAGAGCATCATGACAATGTCTAAAGAGGGCCAGGCAATTGCGAAGGAAGTTTTCAAATGCGTCCTCCTACTTTGCGTCATCACAGCGAAGACAATTATCGTTCTACTTAATTTTCATCTGGCTAACATGGTTTCTAATCGACCACTGACCAGCAAGTACAACCTCTAATCTAGAAACATTTTTAGTACTGTAAAAAGCTAAGGCTTCAGAAAGGATATTAAATATTAATGTTCTGGAAGTAACACTTTTTAATAGCAAAATTATATAACAAATACAATAGGATTCAGGAATTATTAAAGATGCAGTATGCATCGGACTAATTGTCAGTATCTAACTAAGAACCAAACTATTTTACTGACTCCACAATATTACTAAAGATAAACTTATATACTCACAAACAGATCGTTAATATACTTAAGAAGACGTTTGTCTTTAAAACGAAGCCAGTAAATATTGGCATTTTTTAAATGAAGACAGCAAATATTGCTTCTTAATTTTTTAAAAACTTGATTATAATGCATAAGATGCAACCATAAAATCAACAACGCCTTAAAGCATCATTATATTCTTTTGACTTCCTTTTACATTTTTATTTTCAAATTCATTGGCTCTAACGAAGTGAATCAGTGCAAAGTGAAATAATTTCTTGTTACAATGTTTTTATGAGGGTTGCACTAAGCAGACATGGTATGCTGACATGCAAACAAATATGCATTCATTGCTTCACCAACAGTACAGTAGTAAAAATTATTTTGCAACACCAATCATACCATCAGTATACGAATGTCACCAAAGTACTTAAGGCCATCTTTATGACAACAAAAATAGAAATAAAAGTTTATCCACCATCTAGATAACACGCAGTAATAGCTAATATAAAGCTGCATTGTGCTAAAGAAGGCCGATCCCAACAAAAACCAAAGTTGGAAAGGATAATAGTTAGATGTATATGGGTTAGTGGTAATAAATAGAAAAAGGCGATATAATAGATATAATAGATATAATAGATATAACAGCACAAGATAAATGAAAACAAAACAAACAAACAGCAAAAACCTATATTAAAACGTCAACAGCTTAGTATGGTAGTCAAGGTAAAGCAATGAATAGAAAAGGATATATTGGTTAATAACTTCAACATAATTGTAGAAAATCTTTATAGTATGAAACGTACCTTGACAAAATTAAAAAAACAGGAAAAAGGAAAAATAATTTTTTTTACAAGTTTGACGTCTTGTTTATATGAATTTTATTAACTGCTTTTAACCTACTTATCGCCAAAATCAAACTAGGAATGCCACCTTTGCAAAAACGTTACTTTGGCATTCTATGCAATCTAGTTAGATATAAAGTAAAACAAAATCTAGAGAAAATCCTAGAAAATCCAAACTGTTTGATTAAAGAAACACAGCAGTTCTTATTAACAGTTAAGAAGAGATATGGAGAAGTATATAACAACTTGTTCTATTGACATTGAAACCTGAAATTTCAATTCCAATACAAGAGTAGAGGTATACCCTTGAGTCCAAACAAAAATAATCAAAACAAAACAAAAAAAAAAAAAAAATAAGAATAACTATTTCCTCCTATATGCTACCATGTTAAATTTTAATTTAGGTTTTTCATAAATCGCGTTAACTTGATCAGTAATAGATTTTATTAAATAAATTTAGATTATTTTTTACAAAGATTTTCCAATTAAAAGAGAACATTATAACAATGAAGAAATGTACACCAGACGCCCTGGATATATTTTCGACTCCAGCTACCGAAGTCTCACCAGAGTACTTTGCGATCTGTACATTAAATTATACTTATTTTAATAAAAACTTATTAAAATAAAATATATGTTAACCACATAAGTAAAGTTAAACAAAGTTGAAATTAAATAGATTTTAAAACTGAATTATTACACCGCGTTACAAAAACGAGCTTTTGTTCTGTCCTATGAACCAAATATACTTTTTCGGAAAGGGGAGAAAAAATAAAAATAACGTGTATCGGCGATTTTCATGTACAGGTCAGAATTTTACTTTTTTTTATGTATAAAGTATAAAGCTGGTAGTGTCTGTCTGTCTGCCTGTGTGAAAGGCTTTGGATCACTTTCAACTCTTTTTCCGTGATCCAATTGAGCTGAATTTTTGCAGGCAGACTTGTGGAAGTGTCTGTATCACGTCAAATTTCTTAAAGAACATTGATTTTTATCAAATCTCAGATTTTCCTCAATACTGTAAACATTCTCTATCATTGTGATTTCAATAAATAGTTTAAATGTTTATTACTTTTCTTATTTAATACCTTTTCACTTTTTTTATCTTAATAGCCATGATTTTTGTAACCTCCATGACCACCATGACTGCCATAGCCACCATGTCCGCCATCATTACCTCCATAGCCGCCATGGCTACCATGACCTCCATGAGATCCTCCAAAACCACTTTGATGACCACCACCGTGGCCTCCTTGTGCTCCAAAACCACCTTGATGGCCGCCATGAGAACCACCATAGCCACCTTGTCCTCCTAAACTACCTTGATGGCCGCCATGAGAACCTCCGTAGCCACCTTGAAATCCTCCAAATCCACCTTGATGGCTGCCATGACCATCACCCAAGTTATTTTCATGCCCTCCACCATAGCCACCACCATAGCTTCTGGGATAAGCTTGGGTTAAAGCCAAGAAAGCAATGAATATGATCTATAAAATAGAACTATTTTAATAAAAATAAAAAATTAATTTTTAATTAAATAACCAATAGTTTTGACATTTTTCTCTTCTTGGATTAAAAACTTGTGATTAACGAAATAGTTAAATTTGCACTGATTTAATTTCAATATTATTCTTGTTATTTATAGTAAAAAATGAATTTAATTTAAGATTTTTATGCGTAGACAATGTTTTCTTATCTGTAAACTTTTGATTAAATAATATTTATGATTATACAGAATCCAAGCATGAGTACAGATAATAAATGTATTTATTTTCAATAAAAATTAAAAAGAAAAAGCTTGTTTACAAATAAAACATAAAAGTATTACGTGCCAACACAATGAATTTGTGTGTGTCTATACTTCATAGTGAAGTGACTCAGACTAGGGACACCGGTGGGAATAGAACTCAAAAGCACTAGCAGTCTGGCATATTATCCACAAGAGCACTTAGGCACCCAATTAGTAATTAAATTTGTTTTTTTTTTACATACACATAAAATTTTTTTTTTTAATTTTTTTTAATTTGTTCAGTTAAAATATTTACAAAAAATATGTTTTTTATTTAAACATATAAAAAGAAATGTTTAAGCGTATGTTTTGCATCAGTTATGTAAATTTTTATCAATCACACTCACAATCACATGTTTTAAAGAATTTGTGTGCATTATTATAAATTGTTTGAAAACCAAAATACAGAAAAAAACCTGGAGGCAACTTGCGGTATTCGATATTGAACGAAATTTATATGAAAATTGTTTTGAAATTGTATGAAATTTCGCTCGAATGCTGTAATTTGCCCCTGGACTTTCCTAAAAATAAAAATCTCAAAAATATTTAAACAATTAAACACACAAATTAGTAACAAAATTAAATTAATCGTAAAATTTTTATATACATGTATGAATATATTCAAATAAGCATTTGTCTTTTTTTATTCTGCGAAGTTAGAAGTTAAATAATTTTTATTGACTGTTAACTAAAAATTTAAAATAAAATTCATTTGAATATTTTTGTAAACTAACTACTTAATACAATTTTACTCTGCTAACAGTTTTGGTATTTTAACGACATACATCTAGTCGATTGAACGCAATGACATTATTACATACATATAAAAGTCACCATAGCTTTTAAGTTTATAATGCTGTGATTAGAAATATTAATTTCTAATTGAAACGGAACTTTATAGTAACAGTAAACCGCAAACCATTAAAAAAAACTTAATACTTACGTTCAATTCGAAATTGAAAAGAGTCAATTTTATTATTATTATTATTTTATTTACGTAAGTAAAAACGAACAAATAAAAAGAATCAGATGAGTTATGAGATAAATCCATTGCTTGGAAATTTGTTGCCACTTTATACTACTTTTAAATAGAAGCTCTTGAGAATTTAGAAGAAATGCAGGCGGTAGACATATTATTCCATTAAAAATAGCCTTTAACATATCGATACCGAAGCAGTATGAACTAATGAAGGTGAAAACCTAGAAAAATATCTCAACTCGTGAAATTGCAAATTTCAAGGAACTCATTATAGTGTATTCTATGTTCACAAAATTCAATCAACACAGTTGACGCTTCACGACCATAAACAGCCAAGAGATTATGAAAAATTTCTAGAAAAGGAACTGACATATGTATATAGGAAAGCAGCCTTAGGCCTCAAGTTGGTAGTTGACAATTTGGTGGTCTATATTTAGAAACAACAAATTAATATCTGCTTCTATAGAGGCTCATAATATAAGCTGCTTTTCGTCTATCGATGAAAATTTCCTCCATAAAGAATCTGTTAGAATTATGTAAGTTACAGTGTTAATACCAATTTTTTTAAATTAGCTCTAGGAACATATATATGAATTCTTAACATTGTTGTTTTATAATTAATTATTATATTATTACGCTTTTTAATGTCACCAAACTTGTTTAATTTATATATATTAACAATTTTACTGTTAAAATATGTAACAAATGTCAGTTTTATTGGTAAGCACAACTCAATACAAATTAAAGAAATATTTTTCATAAATGTCTGTTTGCAGATAATAAATTTAAAATTATACATAAATTTCAATTACATTTTACCACAGATATGTGGTCAGTTATCAGTTTTTAATAAAAATATTGTGTTATTTTACACACAAGTAATTATGTCATTCTTAAATAAATATTCACAATAAAAACAAAAAAAAAAGGAATAAATAAATAAACAAATAAAACATCAGTGATTTATGTCAGTTTATTAATATATTAACTTATACATATTTATATTTTATGTGAGTGTGTTTTTCTTTTAATTAAATAAAACATAAATTGAATATGTTTGTTGTAGTTATTGGCGATATTTTTGAATTTTAATGCAATTCAAAAATATCGCCAATAACTACAACAAACACCGATTAATATTAACCCTTTTCACATACATATGACATGTCAGTAGCAAACCTCAAGAAACTCTTTAGATTATATGTATACTAAACTTTTGTCTTATGCATGGGTCTGGACTGATCTACTTCAATTTGAAATTTTTATTGAAAATTTGACAAAATGTTTTAACGATTAATACGGGTTGATGTTCTACTATAAATTTGCCACGTCTAAGACTAATGTTTACCATAATGGTGTAACAACTTCAGTATTATTATTATTATTTCACAAACAATTAAAACCTAAATTGCCCAACAAAAACAATAATTTTTTATTTTGACTTTTGATTTACTTTTCTCAACTGAGATCATAATGCCCAATAACATTAATAAAATAATTTTAAGTGATTTTTACTAAAAGTTAATAAAGTAAGTACTTTAAAATATTTCAACACATAATCTTAAATTAGTAACATTAATACCTTTTGATACCCATGTCGTTTAATAGAATTATATTTTAATGAAAGCTTAATCCATATGCACAATCCATAAATACAATCAAAGTTCTCTACTTAGCTTATTAAAACCATTTTGGTTTCTCACAATCTTACACTATTCATGAGCATAACACTGAAATGAGGATATACCGACAATGCAACGCACAAGTATTACAATCATATTTTTATGCAAAAACATAGATAATAATATTATAGTATGTGTCAAAGTTGTTATTAGTATATATGTATGTTTGCATATAAATACATACAAATCTCCATTTACTATATTCAACTATTTTGTTTAATCTCAATTTAAGTTTATAATTCCCTTTATTTTTGCTTAAATTTAGCTTAAATATTGTTTAAATGAGTTGCATGTATATATTTATAGGAAAGGGATCATCAATTTTACTTAAATATTTGAATTTATTTCAAATTTTTTCATCTTTCTTTAATTTGTTGATTGTAACATAAATATAAATATATTCTCAAGCTGCTTTAAAGCGTATTCAATCAAAGATTTTATATAATTTTTGCCCCCATATCACATTCTACTCATACTGTTTAAAGCCGTTAGTAAAATTTATTATATTAAGCCAAAAAATATTTACTGAAACACCACAGTACTACTACATCCAATGTAGAGATAAGTCAAAAAACAACTGTCAAAAATCAGCGGATCGTCTGTTATGTACTTTTTGAGCTTAGAAGCAAGATATTCTTAGTAGCAAATATTAATAATTATGTATGTATGTATGTTATTTAATATATACAACGTTTAAATATTTTATTGAAAAAAACAATAAATCATATATAAAAATTTGTTCAATTTTTTTATTAGTGTGCTACAAAATGAACAGAAATTTATTAAATATATATTTTCCCACGGTGACATCGTTGTTTTTATATTTTCAGTCAAATTTTCTATAAAATTGTCCTTGGCCTCCACTGCACACTGTACTCCTTTGTTTGTTATTGTTTACACAAATACGTTTACTATTTTTTTAACAATATTTGTTTTAAATTTTTAAACTCTTAATTTTCGACTTTGTAATAAACTAAACTTTGTCGTGTCCATTTGACTTTTAAATCGGAAAACAAAAACACTTTATGATTTGCTCTTTTTTTTGTTGTTGTTAACTTTTCTTTCTTTTAAATCGTCAGTGGAAAAATTTTGCCAATTGTCAGTTTCAAAAAGTGTAAAAACGTCACAAACATCCAAAGTTTTTTTAACGCTCTTTAAAAACTCATTGTTTTTTCTCGCCGAAATGAATGCCAATTAAAAAAATCTTTTGTTTTCTGCGAAAGTTAATTTATTGTTAAATTGGTTTTGCTGTTTGTTGACATTTTATTTGTCTTTTTTTTCTTTTCTTTTCTACTGACCATTTTGTGATCCGACTTTTGTTTTTCAAATTGAGACTTGTTAAAGTAAACTCGTACGTACACTCCGGTTCACTTATTTAAAAGCACACAAAATCCCATGTTCAGGAGCCGGTATTTTTTGCACTTTTTAACCGATTCCAGAATTTTAAAATAGAAATGGAAGCTAGACATCTTGAGATATAAACAAAATCATGACAATGGTGATTTTTTAACTAAGGAACCTTTTTTTGAGGAATTTATAAAAAAAATCTAAAAATGTGTTTTTTTTTTTGGTTCACTTAAATAAAGGCAATTTGTTTTTTTTTTTTTTTGTATTATTTTTAAAGTAAGCGGTGACTTTTTGTTGGGGGCGTTTGTTTATTGCAATTTATTACATCTTAGTCGATTTACGAGTCGAAATAGCAAAACAAACAATTTTAAATCTACGGAAAAAGGCTAAAATCGATGTTTACCGTTCTGAAGGATACTCTAACAGCGCAATAGCTAAAAAAAATTGGACGGAGCCCAACAGTTGTCGACAATTACATCAAGGACCACGAGGGGTATGGAAAAAATTTTAAAGGAATGGTTTCGTTGTCTTTATCTACTTTTGAGAGAAGAAAAATCATCATAATTGCTTCTAATTCTGCCTTATCCTTCTCAAAAGTAAGAGTGCAAGCGAGCAAGTCATCAGTACGCAGAGTTGTTAAGAGCTGTGAGTATCCTAAATACAAGAAATTACAAAAAAAAACCGCCACTTAATGGCCCTCGTAAGGAAAAGCGTCTTCAATTCGCAAAAGACTATATGTAATGGGATATGCAGCAAAGATTCCATGTAAATGACTGAAAAACCGTTGTATTTACGGATGAAAAGAAGTTTAGTTTAGATGGGCCTGATGTCTACAACTATTGTTTCCATGACCTGCGTAAAAAAAGCGATTTTTGAACCGACATCACAGCCAAGAGATCGATCTTGAATTTCAAAGTGCAGAAATGACTGGTGCAACGTCAATTCTCTTTATCTGTCAATGAAAACCCGTATATTTTAAGTTATTAAGAACAAAGGGGGTTGTACCCATTACTAATAGTTCTTTAATAAAGCAAATAAAGTAATAATAACTTAAAAAACAAGAAAAGCTGTTTTTCATTAAAGTTAGTTAAAGTGCCTTTATTCAAGTGAACCAAAAAAAAAAGTAACACATTTTTAGATTTTTTTTATAAATTCCTCAAAAAAAAAGGTTCATTAGTTAAGAAACCACCATTGTCATGATTTTGTTTATATCTCAAAAATTGCAAAAGATACCGGCTCCTGAATATGGGATTTTTTGTGCCTTTAAATAAGTGAACCGGAGTGACATATGTGGTTTTAAATTTGTAAATAAAAATCGTGAAGTTGATATCGAAATATTTTTTGTTGAAGCTATTGTCATATATTTGATGGAAAAAACTTAATCACTATTTTATGTAAATATTTATTACAAAAATCTTGTTTTCTGAAAATATGTATTCTTGTTGTGTACTTGAATTATTGAAATGTATTAGAGAACAAAAAAAAAATATAACACTCGCTTTCATTTGTATTCTTGTTACTATTATTATTTCAATGACAATCTTATATCTAATTACAAAATGGAGAAAAGGCAGGGTTATTATTATTATGACAGATGACAATGTTGTCAACTGTCTGTTTCTACATTAGGACATAACAATTTCTTAAAAAATTATTTAAACGTATGATAACTTCATAACTCAAATTTTTATTTACTTAAGTTGCAGGCAATGAACAATAAAAAAATAAATATTTTATTCAAATATTTGACAAATATCAATATACCTTAACTATAAAACTTTATTTACAAGACACTATAAATATACATACATACGTAATAATATCTAGAAATAAAGAAATCTTAGGTTAGTTAGGCTTGAACACTAAAAAATTTTTTTGTTTTTCATACAAAATAAAGTGGACTGGGTGCTCATTCACTGTGTTAGACGGCTAGAGCGATGTCATAATGAATTATTAGAATATAGGTTAATATTGTGTTATAATTTAGTAAATAAGTAAATAAAATGTATTACGTGCACTGGATAATAATCAATGTCAAAAGTATTTTTATAATTTGGTTTTTTTTTTTTTTTTTTTTTTTTGTAAACGTTTATTTAAAGAAAATTTCTATTATAATTACTACAAATAAACAAAATAGTATAATAAACAGCTTAAATCTATACACTGTCCCATAAACGAGCTCTCTAGTATAATATATATAGGTATAAATATATACAATATATACATTTTTTAAAACTAATTATATTCTTTTTACAAAATATATACAAGATTATATCTGTTCTTAGTAACAATTATTTCGTAATGAAAATTTATACAAAAAACATTACAATAACAACTTTTATAATAAAAAAAAAATGTCAGGGGTTAAAAGAAAAAATTACGGTATTTAACTAAGCCACCAGTATTTACTAATATTTAAATTTGGAAATATGTTCTTATCCTCACGAAAAAAGTTCGTATCGAATCTTCTGTTCTCAGCTGTCAGTTGATTGCTAGAGATAGCTTTAATATTTGCTCTTCTATATATATGGAAAAATATAGGGACGCCTGTGTAGTTCTGTATGAAACCGTTCTTATCAAGATACACGAATGCTTCAGGAGGAACATAACCACTTTGTAATGTTCTATATATATATTCGTCATTGACATAATATGGGGCCATTATTAGGTTATTTTCATAATGGTCACAACAAGATCTGATATGGTTTCTAATAAGGTGTATGATGAAATTATCAATTCGACTAATTTTGGCAACATTGTAGAGTCTCGAATTACTTATATATTTCGTAAATTGACTATTTGGGGATCTATATAACGAAGTACATGCCCTTAAGCATCTTCTTTCAAATTTACGTATTTTTTCCATATAGGAGGGAGAAATATTAAACCAAATTTGACAACCGTAAGTTAAAACTGGGCGTATTAAGGTTTGATACATGAGAAGCTTAATATCACGTTTAATGTATTTAGACAAAAATAATTTTCTGTACATAAAATAAGCATTTCTAGCTCTTTTAATCTGGATGTTAACATGTTCATTAAAATAGAGAAATTTGTCCAAATGGATTCCTAGGTACTTTACCGTTTGTTTATTAGGTATGGTTATATTGTCGCCAGATTTAATGCCAAAGGATTTCCAGTTGCGCCTTATATTATAGTTGCACTTTCCAACAGGAGGACGGAAAAGTATAGTTTCACATTTGTCTACGTTTAATTTCATTTTCCAATCATTGGCATAGTTCTCTACAATATTAAAATTAATTTGCAATTTCCTATTTATCTCCTCTATTCTGTTATCGGCATGATATACTATAATATCATCCGCGAAACCTATAATATTATCAACGCTATTTAAAAGGTCATGAATGAATATATTAAATAGTATAGGAGCATTAACTGTCCCCTGTTGTAAGCCATTAACTATATTAAATTTTCTACTACTAACTTCATTCCCGTTGGAGACGACATACGATTTATTGAAAAGCATGTTATGTATTAAAATTACCAAATGAAGTGGAAATTGTATTTCAAAAGTTTATATATAAGTCCAGGAATCCAAATGCTGTCGAACGCTTTCTCAAAATCGACAAGACATGCGCCTGTACAGAGAGATTTATTTAAATTCCAATTAATGTCAGATGTCAAAAGGTGTATTCCGTGTATCGTAGAGTGTCTATACTTAAAACCGAATTGTCTATCATTAATTAGATTATTATTTTGACAAAAATTTAAAATATTAATATTTATGCAAATTTCAAAGATTTTACTTATATTTGGGAGCAAGCTTATGGCTCTCAGGTTCTTCGGATTGCTGGTGTCCCTATCTTTCTTGGGCAATACCACAACTTTAGCCAATTTCCATGCTCGGGGGAAATAAGCGTTGTTAAGCATATTGTTAAATAACGTGCAGTAATCAAGAATTAATACATCAGGGATATTCTTTAATACTATATTCGGAATGGTATCAACACCAGACGATAATTTATTTCTCAAATTTTTAAAAATATAAAAAATTTTTTCCTGTGTAATAAAAAAATTCTCTGATTGTGAAGCACTTATTTGATTTGCCCTTTTATCTAAATTGAAGGTCGTAAAACATGACTGATTACATTCATAACAAGATTTTTCTGTTAAAAATCTGTTGAAACAATTGTCAACATCAACCTGTAAGTTATTACTCCGATCAATCTCTTTAAATGAATGGGTCTTTTCGAGAGATGCTCCTATTACATCCAAAATTTGCTGTTGTTCCCTTATAATGAAATTCTCACTATCGCTCTCTGTCATGATGGGATTTACGCCAACATAACTTAATAGGTCTTCTTCTTCGCGACTAATTTTTACAAAATCTATATCTAATGACAGCTTAGGTTTAAATAGTTTCTTTACTTCACTAAACATATGTGAAGAATTTTTTTTATCTAAGATAGTTAGTTTATTTCTATAGTAACTATTAACCGATACACAGAAATTTTCAACAATTAGTTTCTTAATTAATTTTAGTTTAGTTTTGTGGTAACTAAGTTCATATGGAGTACATATAACTTCATGTCTATTATGTTTCTTTATTATGGTTAAGATTTTACTTTTTTCCGTATGTAGCTTCCTTATAATTGGATTTACAAATTTATTTATTGTGTCAATATTTTTGAATTTTGGAACAATTTTTTTGGTAGAATCTATAATAACATCATTTAGTTCAGTTAAATAATAATCAATTTCAGAATTTGTGAGATTTCTTGTAACAGGAATGGGACCAGCGTTTTTGTGTACATTCAATATATTTTTTCTGAACTTGTTCCAATTGGTTTTTCTATAATTAAACTGAGAATCGGGGGAATCAACAACAAAAGAAAACGGGTGATCATTTGTATCATTTAAAAGATCAATTAGTAAGGCGTTATGGTCACTATCATAATCGAGGGATTTGAGAGAGTTAACAGTGTTATTAACTCTTAGAATAGGGAGACGCGAGTCTGCTAAACACAAATCTAAAAACGAACCACATCTTGGATACGACGGGGTGGTGGAGGCATAAAGGCTACATTTAAAATTTATTTCATTGTTGTCTAACCATTCTTTTAAAGAATTACCATTAGTATTGTTCACGTTATTTCCCCAATCGGAATGTTTACAATTAAAGTCACCGGCCATTATATAATATATATTCGGATTTTGTAAATTTAAGGAATTAAAAACAGAATTTAAATCGTGTATAAAAAAGTTACTGTTATTACCAGATGGATAATAAGAGGATATAATATATAGAGTTTTGTTAGTCAGTAGAGGTATTTTTATAATGCATACTTCTAGGCATTTAAGTGAATTGCCAACGATATGTGTGCAATTTTTGAATTTTATATCTTTCTTTATTAATATAGCAGTACCACCACCTCTAGAGGCATTAGGTCTATCCTTACGTATTAATTCATAATTTTGGAAAAATAGTTTATGTTTCGTATTTAGTTTTGTTTCGTTCAGTAAAACTATATCTGGATTATGTAAATTTACAAAATTTAATAAATCATATCTTCTACTAATTTTTATAATAGAATTTACATTAATTTCAATTATTTTAAGGTTTTTTATAGTTGACTCATCCATTTTAATCTAACATTGAAAATATTGTGTCTATTCTACTAGTTTGTAGTTGTAGTTGTTTATGTAGATTTATTATTTGGTTTGATAAATTCTGCATGGTGTTGTTGAGTTGTTCCAACATCTGTTGAATGGAGTTGGGACTGCTTGTGTTTTGTTGGTTGTTTTTCAAAGCGTTTGCAAAACTCGTGGAAGGGGTAATATTTAGGGGTTTGTTTAGTGGTCTCTTTTCAAAGAAATTTTGTTTTTTGGCACGGAGCTTTTGTTGCAACTCTTTGTATTTCTCGCATCCACGGTAGGATGCAGGATGACCATACTTTTGACACAGTACGCAAAATAATTTTTCCCTTTCATTTTCCGGCACTTTCTCCCGATCGCATTTACCTATGTCGTGAATTTTATCACATTTCACACATCTAGGCTTCAAGTAGCAATTCGAAGCGCTATGAAGAAAGCTTTGGCACTTTCTACATTGCGGAATTCCCGACTTTCTTAGAGGTTCCCACCGAATACAACGATGGAAAAGACTTTTTATCGATTTAAGTTCATTAAGACTGGTTTCGCCACTAACTTGAATCAAATATATAGGGAGGTTTAGTCCTTCCATAATTGACTTTTTGGTTTTAAATTGATTAACTTTTAAAATTTTTAAGTGATCATTGTTATATTTACAAAGCTCTTGATATATTTCATCAATGTTCAAGTTCGCGCTGAGGCCTTTTAGAAGAATAGTTTTAGTTTTTAAACTTTTAGGGGTAAACGTAAAAAATTCAGTTTTCGTTTTTTGAAGATAAGCTTTGACACGTATGTAATCGTCAATAGATGACATGAATAATGACGTTTTTTTATTAAGTTCTTTAATTTTAAAGTTTTTGATTTCCAAACCCTTTTCAATAAATTGAATTAATTCATTGGGTTCTACATTAAATATATTAAGTGGAGGGATTCTTTTATTTTTATTTTGATCTTGAATTGTTATTTTTTCATTATTTGCTTTCTTTTCTGTTTGTGCAGAATTTTGAGCTGTTGATGGTTCATGGTTATTTACATGTTTTTCAAATTTACTCAAGTATTCTTCATTGCAATGTTTATCATTGTCCAGAATAGCATAGTAATTATTCTTAAGTTGTTTACTCATTGTGTCGTATTGTGTTTCATTTTTTCTTTTTCTTTCGCTTATAGATTTATCATTAATTTTTGTCTCTCTTATAGAGTTATCATTAATATTTTTGTTATTATTTATATTTGAGTTTAAAACACTATTTTCACTCATTACTTTTTTGTTTTAATTTTTAAAGAGTCTCTGTCTCTTGTGTTAAATTGTTGTAAAAACAACTGTATATTTTAAGAAGTTGAAGTCGTTACAACAACACGTAATATAAAAAACATATTGATAACAACCAAATTATTTTTTCCGCTATACGTCTGTTTATCATGACAATCACGACATAACTCCTTTTTATAATTTGGTGAAAGTGCCAGATTATTCAGCGTAAAAACTTGAAAAACAATAACGTATATAAGAGAAAACTGTACAATTAAACTAAAATATCAACTACAATATGCAGTAATGTACTAGCTGTAAAATAAAAACTGTGTCTAGAATTGGTAGAAAGATTAATTTTGCTTTAAGATAAAAAGAAAACTGGGAAAAAAAACTGATAAAAATCATTAATAATTTTATAAGTTAATTTCTGCATATGATACCAATAAAAAAATATAACTAAACACACCTTATACTGCTTTTACAAAGTTTTATTTTACATGATTTTGCATTTTTTTTAATAAGGTTAGCACTCAGGGGTTGACCCCTACCCATGCAATTCATTGTGCTGGTCTAGGCAAGTATGAAGGGAAGCGGAAACACCCTTCTAATTTTAATTTTCTTATATCATATCTTATATCATTCAGAAAACACAAAGGTCCTTCTTTAAGAACACGACCTGCAAGGAAGTTCGTTGCTGTTGATTGATTATTCAATAGCCATTGTTATAAATTCACCATAAACCAACAACAATCAATCCCAAGAAGCTAGCTTAGTATAGTTTAAATTAGGGGAGGAATATAAATATATCATAATGATAGTTTAGATGATGTTGTTGTTCTCAATTGACCAGCCTCTGGGATTGCTCTCCGCCAGTTTAGCTAGTTGAGACTTGCAGTGTAAGCCTCTGCATTACGACAAGGAAATTTTCCTATGTAATAATACCATTAATGAAAACAAACTTGATCTCATATGATGGGTTCCTTTTTTACTAACACAGGGCGCCCTAAAAATTAAACAGTCTAAATTATGAAAAACTGATTCTTATTTCTGTGTTGAATTTATTTATATATCCAAAGCTTTAAGAAACCTAATGATGGGCTAGGAAGGGGCATGCATATAATAAAACATCTAGGCTCAATCTTAACGTAAACGGATTTTTTATTTTTGCAAATTAAGATAAAAAAGGTACACAGCGACTCTTAATTTTTTCACATTGAAGCTTATATTGAAGTCCATCAATGACATAGGAAGCTAAAAATGCATAGAAATTAGGTACAGCCATAGATCGTAGCTTGTAGTAAACGGATCTAAGATTTTTGAAGTACGAACAGAGAATTTAGGTATTATCTTGGCTAACGCTTCCATAGCAGACAGCTCTTAAAGAAATATTCAAAGCTAAGCCAGAAAAGAGCACTTTTGTCAAAAAATTGTATTTATAAATGCAGCTCCTTTTAGGTTAAATGGCTACAGCAAAAAAAGTAATTTATTGGCATATATGAGGAGAAGATAATACTCAAGTCATTAATATGAATTGATTGTTTGCAACTGAACCCTTTTTACAAACCAGCAACTCCATTGATGACATTGGCCATATCTATTGTAAAAGTTTGTCAAACATTGATTTGATCGAATGTAACATGTAAACTGAACGCCGTATTATTATTATAATATTAACATTTACAGATCTCAACACCTAAAAAAAATAAACCTAAAAGTTACAATCATCCTATCAGTAGATCATATATAATTACCACTTTTTGAGAATGGTAATTGATGTTTTAAGAGTTTCACTTTAATATTAATTTATTAATTAGCCTGAAGAGTATCTAAACTTAACCTAAGTTCCATATAAGGACAGATGCTTATCTGTTTAGTCATGAATTTTCTGCATTTTTTGTTTAGAGCCAAAGAGAATATGTTTAACCCTAGTAGGTATGAGGATTTTTTGTCGCTAAATGGCATAACCAGGTCTGTGCAGACCTATATGGGATTTGTATGGAAATGCATAGACAGGTGTCGTAAAAGTGTGTATAAATGCATTTTATGCTAGGAAAACCACAAAATGAACATTAAAAGCGCATTTTTATATATCTTAGTTATCTATTAACAGCATTTTATTAATAATATGTATACAAAGAAATTTTATACACGGCATTTAACGCAGAAGTACCTGGCATTTGAGAGTTGTTGGCATATCGGATTTTTGCAATGCATGTAATGAAAATGTGTTTTTCGCTGTTTTTTGATCAACTTAAAACACAGCAAGCACGATGGTCTTTTGGCAGAGGATGCGGCATGGACTGGACGGTCATATATGGGCGAGCCTGCAGTTACATGCAAACAAACAAACAAAGTTTGTCAAGTTCGTCGAAGTCAACTGCATCGTACAAGTCAAAGGACGGTAAAATTTGGTCAACAGCTCCTCCGGCCACTGGTAAACCTCGTGCACATGACTTTCTCACGGTGTGTTTTGAAGGCTACCCTATCTACAGGGCGACGATGTCTGCTAACCGATATATTGTATAATATTCCTCAAAGTATATTAGATTTAATAACGGTATCACTAGAAGTGGTTGACTTGTAGAAAACAAATCGCCCGTAGTCGATGTTTGTAACATGCTCATGAAAAATTTAGAAAGCTGATATGTGCCGAACTGTTCCCCTACCGAAGCCGCGTTCGTTTTATCCAATATATACCATCAAAACCAGTCAAATAAGACATAAAAATCTGTAACTAAATCAATTTTTAAATTTTAGCCATTTTGTCCCCACAACTCATTACTTGGCTGAATGTTTGACTCGTATATGGCGGCAAACAAGGTTAGGCCAAAAAAGCTCACAATTCTGTTTCCGTTACAAGATGCGTTCTCACTCGCGGGCCTTACCGTTTGTTTCAGGAACAGATGTGCTGAGGATCTCGGGTCTTTAAAGATATTTAAATATGAAGATGGGGTTTCACATAGTGCCTATTACCGGGCCTTCACGACTCACCGTGAGTCAGTTATGTGCACGAGGTCTACCAGTGGCCGGCGGAACTGTCGACCAAATTTTACCGTCCTTTGACTTGTACGATGCAGTTGGCTTCGACGAACTTGACAAACTTTGTTTGTTTGCAGGTAGCTGTAGGCCCGCTAATAAATGACCGTCCAGTCTATGCCGCATCCTCTGCCAAAAGACCATCGTGATTGCTATGTTTAAGATTGATATAAAAACAGCGAAAAGCACATTTTTATTACATGCATTGCAAAAATCCAACAACTCTCAAATGCAAGTTACTTCTGCGTTAAATGCCTTGTATAAAATTCCTTTGTATACATATTACTAATAATATACCCTTAATAGATAACTAAGATGTATAAAAATGCATTTTTATTGTCCATTTTGTGGTTTTCCTAGCATAAAATGCATTTAAACACACTTTTAACACATCTTTCTATGTATTTCCATACAAATTACATGTAGGTCTGCACAGACCTGGTTATGCTGTTTATGACTAAAAATTTGTAAACCCGGATCAACCCGAACCCGGATCCACAATAGCTCTGATTTTTCGCTCATTGTGTTTAGAGACAGTTGCTCCAGGAAGTCATGGAAGGATTTGTCTCTAAAATGGAAAGCAAAAGAGTTATACAGACTTTTATATGCAAAAAGTCTGCACAGACCTGGATGTACATACCTACTAGGGTTAAAATATTTGTTTTATATATTTTAGGTGGATTAAACGTTTTAAACAAAAATTATTTTTTCTGTATATTACATTCATAAATATTTTTCACTTTTAAAATATACTATTTTTTTATTATTTTATTTTTTTTTTTTTTTTATGTCATTAGCAATCAATTTTTTAGGACTTGGAATATTTTTGGGTTTTTTGCCTGGAAATCCAGTAACAAAATGCAACAGATCTAAATTATTCGAGCGAAATTGTGAAATTGATTTATTTTTATTTAAATTTATGAAACTCCAAATATATGATAGATTCGTTCTCACATTAAGAAAATTTATATATATCGTCATGTGAAATTAAATAGCCTATAACTAATACAAAAAAATTTTGAACAGGTAAAGCAAACTGAAAATATGTTGCAAAATTCTAACATGTATTTAGATTTTTTCACTAAAAATTTTAATTGCTTAATTCCTCAAACTGTATAAAAAAAAGTTTTGAAATTTATTATGTTTTTTATAGGTTTTATGTAACAGTATAAAAGAATTTAATATTAAAGGAAAAGTTATGGTTATTGTTTTTTAATATTTAAATTGTGAATAAAATTGGGAATGTCATTATTTTAAAACATTTTTCATTTTTGTTAATAATGCAGAGAAGAGGTGACGATGAGTGTTTTTGTGTGTGAAAATTTTTTTAACACATTGCTGAAAGCTATGTTATAGCCATTCATCATTTCTGAAAAAAAGAATTAAAAAAAAGAAAAAAATAAATTAAAAATTTTCGAAAAGTGAAAAACAACATTTATGTTTGTGTGTGGGGATGTTGAAAATACCTTTACTTGTTTTTAAATAAATAACAGAAATAAAATTTATCAAAATTTTTGTGCAGTTTAAACAAATATTTTAAACGCAATGAAATATATTTCTAAAAATCATGTAGAGATTTAATACTTCTTTACTTTAATACACCTCCCTACGTCACCAGAAAATGCTTTCGTTTAGTGGGTTATAAATAATCCGATTATTTTCGCACATACGGCATAGAAATTATGAAGCTTAAATATAGACCTATGCATTTAAACTAACTACTTGAATATATTTCTGAAGTTTTAATAGTCAATATAATCAATATGGATGCCAAATTAAATGCATTCAGTAGGACAGCATAATTTGTATTAATCTTTTGTCATTGTATACTACGATATGATGCATTTTTCCCTGGATTATAATTCTGTAAATTTATGGTGCACATTGTATACCTTTCTCTTACAACTGTAAAACTTTCATCGTGTATCTTAAGGACTTTTGAAATTTTATATCTCTGTATGTACCATAGGGGTAAAAAAAACTTTACATTACTTTTATTACCTTTACATTACTTGTTATTACTACAATTTTGTGTTGATTTATTTACGTATATGATACAGGATATCTTTTAATTTATTTTATTATTTATGTTGAGATACACCTGAGAATATAATCAAATTTACATTGAAAAATATTTACAAACAGAATAACACAAAGCACGAGTATTAAAAGCAGTAATATATGTTGGTTTAAAAAAAATATAATCTAATTAAAATTTAATAAGAAAAACAAGAAATAACTGCAGTCGAAACTGAAATTAATTGAAAAAATCATACAAACAGTGAGTGAGTAAAATTTTTATAAACTGTTTTGTATACTTGCCTGATGTAACTCAAGTTTTAACAAAATGCAAAATTCCAAATTTTTTTACACAAAAAACATCCAGAATAGAGTAGTCTTCTGTGGTCAGTCATGTCAGTCAGCAGTCTTCTGGCAAAAGCTCTGAGAGTAACTAATTGCCATGAACAAACTTCTCAAGTCTGTCGTTCGGAGTCGACATTAAACTGTAGGTCCCGGTACTCATGGATAAAAATTGACACATACAACATGAGTGCTGCGAGAAGCTAGGCCGTAATCCTGACACAGGGTTGTAAAGGCCAGTTATGTATGTATGTATGTCAAACTTCCTTAATTCGAACTTCTCTAACTTGAATTTTCTCCATAACTTAAACGTAACACATATGTATATGGAATACTACAACTCAAAGTATTTTGCTTTTTTAGTTTATTGATTTTTTCTTGTTTATTTTGCCTTTCCTTTTCCTGTGTATTTGCTTGTATATTTTGTATTCTTTTATTTAAAAGAAATTAATCTCAGTACATCATGTATTTCATGAAAATCACTTTGAATTTGCTGCTGATTACCATTGCTGTTTAAAAGTGAACAAAATAACTTGCAATACTACTGTTCAAGATTACGTTTAAGTCTTTCTTACAGATGATGATATTGTTCAGCATTACTGTTTTAAATCACATGATAGATCCTTCTGTGGAAGAGAGCATAATAGGGAGGTTGTGAGTTCAGATATTTAAAAAAATTAGCCATGTTTCCCAGTTACATTGAAAATGGTAGTAAGTAATGCCGCAAAGTGAGGGTATCCTTTTCGCCAATACATCCAAAGCATCTTTGCCTCTTATTCAAAAAAAAAAAAAAAAAGAAAAACAACTGAAATCTTTTCAGCAGACATATTTATGATAAAACGAGTAATTTTTAATTTTGTGCATACATATGGGCTAATCCTGCGTTGCGGACGTTACGTTCGTACGCATATTTTTGAATACTGTTGGCGGTCTGAGCGTTATATTCTTAAGTAACCTACATTGGTACGTTGGCCTTTGAGAGTTCTTTCAAATGGCAGTTACAAATATTTTCTGAGTTTTATCAGTTACGATATAATTGTACTTAAAATGCCGTTGCGGACGTTACACAATACAGAATTCGTTGTGGAGATCAATGCAAACTTTCATAAATTTTAGCGAATTTTACAGTATAAACAAAAAAAATTCAAATACATTAAAGAAAGAGGAATGTTTAAGCATATCAAACCCACTTTCGAGACAAAAAAATAATTGTTAGTTTATTCACAATTTTGTCTTATATTTGTTGCGGACGTTACGTTGCGGACGTTGCATTTTTGACTACTGTCCTACTCATATAAATAAAAAAATATTTTTGTGTTTATTTTCAAAAAATATAAATTTTATTTTTCTTTTTAAACTTGTAGTTTATGTTTAGGAGATACTGCAGTGCGTGCCATTTCGATAAAATTTTCATTAAGTGAAGAAAAGTGATGATGAGATTTTACGCCTGTAATATTTTTTATATTTAGCCATTTCTCACCTAGATATTGAGTTGTGGTTTTTATATCGTTTTCTGTAACGTATATTAGTTTAACTCCATCGATATTACTTTTGGCCAGTCTGTAAAAATCGTGTGCATCATTCAAAATAAGATTACTGTGTTCTCAAATTATTTTTTTTTTAATTTTCTTTAACCCTTCAATTCTTATGCGTTCATAAGTATTGATGTATGCGGTTTCAAATATAGATTTGTGAAAACAAAACAACTTTTAGCAGAACTTAATTTTAGGACAGATCGATACCGTTGCGGACGTTACAAAATTTGATATTAAAAAATGAAACATACTTTTGTATATTTTAGAATTTTTTTTTTCTTACTTTAAAGCACAGTTTTAGTTTTGTTTGGAATGTTAATGTGGTGTCAAAAAAATTTTTAGTTTCTTCGTTATATATAAAAACCCTTATTTTCCGTTGCGGACGTTACAAGGCGTGGACGTAACTGAACTCAGTTTTATTAAGTATGTTCAATAGAGTATTTAAAGCGCTTCTTTCATAAAGTTGCAGAAAATTAATAAAAAAAAACTTTTTCGAAGATGGAGCAGCCGTGTTTTGGATAAAGCTTGTTTAACAGCAGCCAAAAAACATGCATATTTTGGCCAAATATTAAAGATGTAAAGTTGATGAACCTTAAGTCCGGATTTTCGTAATATGGACTGCCAGAAAAATATTTTATGATGATATTTGTAAGAGTACAAATATAGTCTATTACTCTAAATAATCAAGAATAATTTTTGATCAACTTTAAAAATTTTTGTTGGTTGACATTTTTTCGGATATGCCCATATCTAACATCATAATGAATAATAAAAATAAAAATATGATTATTGTTAACCTATTCGAAAAATTAAATACAAATATCTGCAAAATTAACAAATTTCTGATATTTGAATTATTTTAATAAAAAATTTAATAAGTTTTACTTTTATTTTAAATCTCAATTAAATATTTAATAAAATTGTATCAAATGATTTATGGGTATGAACTAGACATTGCAGATGTGATCTTTAAACTTAGTTGTCTATCCAATTTACAAAAACATGACAAGATTTGCAAATCGTAACAATAGCAACAACATTGACGTGAACGAGTATATTCATATGACATACTTACACTTCTCCTGTTACAACTATTCTACGAAAACTGCACACATTTTGTATTGTTTTCTGTTGCTAAATTTACTAAATAAACAAAATGCATTGAAGAGTTTTTGTCTAAATCAAAACAAAAAAATAATAAAAATCAAATAATTAGATAAACTAAATTAAAGTTTTAATAATTATGTTTTTTAATATTTTTTTTTTAATTTATATTTGCATTTTAAAAATTTCATCGAAGACTTTTCAAGTGAGGTGGTAATAATTTCTATATATTAGGCATAATTTGTTACACTGTAATACCTTGTTATAGTGCATTCAGTTCCTTTTAGAAAAATGTTAAAATTTTTTACTTGTATTATTGTATTGTCAAGTTGATTTGATTATAATTAATAGTTAATTCATTTGTTAACATTAGGAAATAAGTAAGTGCTACATTTTTTATTTTATTTAAACTTGGTGACATGTAGTTTATGTTCAATGAAGTAATATGCATATGCTTTGTTGTTGCTTATAACCATGTGTTAAGCACATATGTGCATCAAACTCCTAATAAATATATGTTAAGAGTATGATGACTTTCATTAATGCTTTTAAAAATTATTCAAGCAAGTGTTGGCATAATTAGTTAAAAATATGGTAACCTCTGAAAGAATAAGCAATAATGTTGATGATGACGATGATGAATAAACTGAATGCTTGATATTTCATGTTGCAGGTTTTCATTTTGATGTTAAAAATATATTGCAATAAACCTCTCATAACACAGGTGAATTAATTAGTTATGTTACTGATATTTTTAATTTTTAAGTTTATAAAAATTTGATAGAAGTAGCAGAATAGTAACGTGTTCGCTAAATATATTCGAAACTTAATCACGGGCCAATTACAAAAATTTATCACAGTACTGAAACAAAGATTTTCAGAGTTTTACAATTTTTAACAATATACCCGTTTCTCTGTTTTCAAAATAATCTTGTACTATGCATGTACGTCACAAATGCCCAAAACTGATTTGATTACATAACCATTTACGAAAATTTAAGAAAATAAATAATGTGGTTCTTCTTAAATTTTACAGATACATGTAATAAAAGCACTTTTAATTAACTGATTTAGTTTTTTATAATTTTTTGTAATCCAATTATTTAAATTAAACTCTATGAAATCAAAAGTTAAAAAAGGTAATTTAATTTTCTTCATCACATTTTTAATTTTTTCTTAAATTCAATAACTGTTTTCTTTTATTCTCCAAATTACTTTTTATATTTTTAAATTAACTTCTTCTATTTGTTAATGTTTTCCATCTTCTACAGAAATACTCCAGAAAGCTAAAATTTTTATTTGCAACAAAATAGAATAGGCATTACAAAAGACGTGAATACTCTCATAAACTTGGGCAGTTTATTTGATTCATGAAAGAATTGTTGAGTGTGAGAAATGAGAAACCAAAATATATATATGTGAACAACAAAATTTTTAACATCATGTAGAGTTGTAAGAACAACCCGGAAAAACTCTTAATTGCTTTCTGACGCATTAGCGTAGAGACGATGATAGCGTTTTGTCATATGTGCTATGGGTAATACAAATATTAAGGAAGCGGACTAACTTCATTTATTTTTTCTGCAAGTTCGCTGGAATTATCACATACCTCGAGTGTTACAGATTTATTCAAGTGCTTCGGTTTTTAATACATAACTTTACTCCTACCCATGATGGCATATAACTCAAGTAGATGTATATGTATAAGTTGGTGTTCCAACGCCTATTTTCGGGCTTCTGGATAGTGTACAGGTAAGAGCGAAAATACTTATCAATGACCGTAAGGTATCCAAATTTATCGATTTATAAGAGAATCAACACAATGTTGTGTACGTTTCGTTTTTCTTTAAGTACAACCATGGAAGGTGCTTTGATAAAATAAAAAGTTTAATTTCTACTGCTCGCATATTCTAAAGTACTACTCGTATGTCTAACAAGATTATTCTATTGTAGTTGATTGTTCAACAATTTCAAAAATACACATTAATAAATAATATATAAATACGGGGCGTCCTCTGAGTGTGGGCCTTACTGAAAAAATATCCAAATAAATAAATAAATAAATAAATAAATAAATAAATTTATCCCTCTTAAAAGACTTTACTGTAAAATACAGCAGCTGGTGGCTATGAATTGTTTATTATTAAAATTCAAATGAATCAGTTGTATTAAACTTAATTTCATAATTTGCGATCGATCCAATTTTTATGGGACCAAATATACCTTTAAAAAATTTTAAACATTTTCAGCATTTTTTCTTCAAGAAAATCTAGAATTATTTCCTTAGCAGATTTTTGGAAATACTGTAGAATAATTATATTGTAAGTGTTGTATATCCCTTTCAGACCTGCCACTAAATTAATGGGAATTTTTTAATGATTTTTGGAATATATGATCTCCATATCGTACGAAAATATAATCAATGTTTAGATTTTACGATTTTTATATCCTTCAAGGATTTTCAGGTCACACACACAATTGATGCACTCGTTAACCTTTTTAACTGAAACGCATATTTATTGCATCAAATGACTTCAAATGGTTTGAAACATTAAAGTTTATAATTTTTTTAGTTAAAATATGCCCCAATTCACTATTTATTAGCCATTAGTACTTTTGTAGTTGTTAACACAAATTGTTCCTTCCGCTCATTTTCACAAAACTGAAATCTGACGCAAGATTTTCGAAATAATTTAAATAACGGTAAATCGAATGGCAGAATAGTGTGAGAAACAAATATAAAGAACAATCAGCGCAATCGATGCATGCCTGTCTTTTTGATGTTGATTAAATATAAACGAAAATAGTGAGACCTAAACCCACCCGCACAATCGATGCATCACGGTCTGAAAGGGATATATGTATGTGTAATTTAAAATTTTATTAAATATCACTCATACGTACGGTTTAATCGAAACTACTTTTTTATTGTTTATTGTTTCACATATAATTTATTTTTATTTTAAAAAAATTTTTTTTTCTTACGTTTTAAAGAAAAAAATTTGTAAAGTGTAAAATTTGTATAAAATGTTTTCAAGAAAGAAAGTGGTTAAAATTTTTCGTGAAATATATTTCAATTGTGTTAGTGTCTGAAGACATATTATCAAAATCTTTATGCAAGATATTCTTTAAAGAAGCTTACATTCTATTTATTGTACTAATTTTTAGCAATGTTTTAATTTTACAAATATAGAATGTAAACTTTTAATAGAAATTTTTTCAAAATTATCAAATAAACATTGCACAGCATCGTGAATGTTTCAATTTTCAAACAATAGTTTAATATTTGAACCAACAAATAACGATTTAATTTTAAGCACCATTATTTGTCTTGATAAAGAATTATAGAGAAAATCATTCATTTTTTATCTTCTTTTTATTAGAATCAACATAAATTTTAAATATTAGACATACTTAGTTTATGTGTTAAAAATTTGGATTTAGTAATATGCAGAAATATTCCATATGGGAGCAACATAGTTACTGGCATATTTTATGAGTTTACTGCAATTGAATGGTAGAAATACATTATCTTTTCAGTTTTAGTAGAGAAAAAGGATATATATTCCATATAATATGAGCATTTGTGAGAAGGCATACAACATACAAAAAGTTTAAAAAACTGAGTTTCATATTTTAATATTTATTTTCTTTATTATATAGTTTATAGAATTTGCTTAGATATGCATATTTTGCCAAAAGATTTATAGTGAAAAATATAAAATATTATATATGTATGCATGCTTACACAATATGAGTCAATATTACAAAGAAGGATACAGAACTATGGATTCCAAATTAAAAAATTAATGTTTTTAATAACATTAAACGCAAAAAATTTCTCAGTTGATTATGATTGTGGATAATATTTTACAACAAATGCATGATATGATATTAAACGAAAACTTAATCAAACAAACAGTCTAATTGTACATTGAGTGCGTAATTATTTTGTTGTAGAATTATTCGATAAGAAAAACTAAAACACTGTAACAATTTTCTGAAGACTGTATATGCTCTTGCAAACGTGAACGAATTTTTCACTGTATATATATACTTATACTTATATAAAAAATTATATTACATAATACATAACTGGCCTTTACAACCCTATGTCAGGATTACGGCCTAGCTTCTCGCAGCACTCATATTGTGTGTGTCAATTTTTATCCATGAGTACCGGGACCTACAGTTTAATGTCGACTCCGAACGACAGACTTGAGAAGCTTGTTCATGGCAATTAGTTACTCTCAGAGCTTTTGCCAGAAGACTGCTGAGAGGTAGTCGCCGAAAGAAATATTTTTTTCATATTTCTTTTTTTGAAGATGTCAGGGCCTGGAGTCGAACCCAGGACTTATGTCATAGTAAGCCAACACACTAACCACTAGACCACGGCGACTACTAATGTTAGTTTTTGTTAAAAAAAACTTATGGAGAGGGTAAGTATTGGACGCATATCGTCCGAAATCGATATTCATATCATAGAACCATATGGGTCTATCAAAAGCAGTGTATAGTCCTTCAAAATTCATAATCCATTTTAATTCATAATATATCTTAAAGAAGGTAATAGTTCAGTAATTTAATAGAAAGAAGAAAAATAATTTAAATTACTTAAAACATACTGGGCTATAGTCATAGTCAAACAAAAAAGTCGGTTTTATTTAAAAACAGTTTTAAGTTAGTAAAATGTTTTTATTTTGTTTGTAACTATAGTCAAAATAAAAGTATATTTTAAATCAAACCGGCTTTTAATGGGTGCCAACTCAAATGTAGAAATCGTTTTCATACATTTTGTTACAAAATACAAAAAAAATTAAAACGGAAACCAAAAAAAAAAAAATTTTGTTTTAATTGTTGAATTTTTAAATAAAAAAGAAAAAAATTGAAAAGGCAAGATATATTTAATTCGTATATGGAAAGCACTTTTATGAATGCATGCTTCTTTCTAATGATGTTGAAGCTCATGCACAAATCTATTCATTTATTATTTAATACATATTATACTGTTTCGTTCATTAATTAATTTATACTCTAAGATATTTTTCTTAGAAATATGTGTGTATGAAAATTGTTGTAAATGCATTTCCAGCCTTTGCTGGACTCTTTATACGCACATGTGTGCAATCGATGGCTCTTACTACGTTTGGAAGTCACGCCAATTGCTGAAATTTTCTTTTTTCATCAACGGGTTCAGCACTATTTGGAACCGTTATAAAGTCCGAAAGCAATAGTGCAATTTTTTATAAATATTTTTTATGACTCTACCGACAGTTACCAGAGACATATTTTTTTTTATTTGAGACCAATACTCAGGGGTAAGCCCCTACTAAATGCTGTACATTGTATTGGAATTTTTGGAAAGGATAGTACATATATTATTATTAATTATATTATTATTTACCGCCTTAGAAATAAGACAAATTGCTGTGAATTGATCATTCAAAGGCCAGTGTTATACCTTCACCCTTGATTGAACAAACGCAATGGCCTCATCGTTTCATGTTGAATGTGTTCACCACACATCCTTCCCTAAGTAGGTTTTAGTAGGTTTAGCTCTTATTTGCTACTTTTCAATATGTGGGATCTCTGGAGATAAGCTAAAAAAACTACTTTAAAGTACAATGCCTTCGAGCGTATTAGATGCAGTCTCTTATATATTTTCGTTGGTGTTTTTTTATAGCGTTTTAAATTTAAATCAAATTATTTTGTTTTCTAAAAAAGTTTTGACATCATCAAATAAGCCGATAGCCGTTTTACTCACTAATGTCGCTTTGATGGATATTTCTTCCCAAAAACCGCAATGTTGTTAAAACTTGGAGGCTTTTATGGGAATGGGTAAGCTATTTGTACGTTGTTTGTCATCCACTAAACTTAGTAACAAACGTTTTGTTTCCTTATCAAATCTATACCTGGCAAAAAATTCGCCATCATCTAGCTAAAAAGGCACAAACCTTTTCCTATAAATTTTGTGCTTTCTTTCATCTCGCAAATTCTCCAAAATAGCAAAGTACCCTATAATTCCATCAGTTGAGCACATTTTTATTTCACTTTTGACACACTTACCACAAAATTATTTAATTTTTTAAAAATTCTTAATTTATAATTTTAGTTTTTGAATTTTAAGTTGGATGTTAAATAATTTAAAAACAACTTCAGCATGTTTTAACTTTAAAATATACTTTTTCATTTAAAGTATGTTTTATTTTGTCTATGGTTAACAAAAAGTGTATTTTAAAAAAAAGTCGACTTTATAACCCCTAAAGTATGCTTTTTTATTGACTATGACTATGGCCCAATAACTTTAATAAAACATTTACATATAGCACTTACAAAACTAACATAAGGTTTGAATCATGCACATATGGTTATTTAAGCAATTCTATTTACATATACAACTAAGTTTATATAGTTTTAACTCACATGATAATTTAAGATTTTATTCGTTTTTGGATAACAATTAGTAAAAACATATTTTTCAGTTTATTTTATATGTTTCCTCACTACCCAATTTAATTAAAAAGTTTGCAATTAGTAAATGGAATTCGACATAAACAATCAACCGGCCAAAATACTTATTTGGTTATGGCCAAACAATCAAATGATGCTTCTATCTGTTACATATAAAATTGAATTTGAAACTGCCAACAAAAAATTTAGTTGTTGTTGTTCTTTTTGTGTTATTTTACTAATTTCTCAGTTAAAATTTTGTAAAAACCATAGAAAAAAAAGTCGAAAAAATTTAACTCAAATCTAAATAGCAAACACAATTACTATGAAAATCAACAAAGGAAAAAAAATAATTTCAAACAACCAAGCAAATGTCAAAATTTAAAAATGTGATGTTTTAGTTACAAATTTCTCTATGTGTAATTTTTAAGTCATGGAAATATATCCACTACGTGATAGAAATTGAGATCTTAAGTAAATTTATGTAGTTCATTATTTCCTTAAATTTTGAAAAGCTATGAACCAAAACAGGATAATAAAGGTATCATTTGCGAATGTTTTATAGTTTTTTTTTTGCGATGTTGGTCTTGAAGGTGAAGTTTTTTGATTTTTAATATTCAAAAGTTTTGTTCGTCATGACAAGAGCTTAAACTTTGCCTCAGAGAATAAATCAAAATTACAAATGGATACGCAAGATATGAGCCTGAGAAAATTATTACTTTGTTGCAAAAATAACACCGAGGCACAGTCGTCTCATTGCCAAATTTAGCGCGAAAAAGTAATTTTCCTGAATGGAATAAAAAACAAAATTTTATAGTTTATTTAATTGGAACACTCTACCGTGCATAACGGTATATATTTTTTTTAGTTACTCACTGCAATATTGGTTTAAACTCAAACAATTTGTACATTTTGTTTTTATTAACACTAGACTAGACTGCTTTCCAATTTAAATCAGAAAAATAATTGTGTATATAAAGGCACACTTTCTTAGAATTTTGTGACTTTTTGAACAACATATAAATGCGTTTATTAATCATAGCAGTTGACTTCCCCCTTCTTTCATTTCCGGAATATATATGTGTTATACCTGTATTGCCGAAAAGCAGTCATTTTGATTGCTTGGGAAATTTTAAATAATCAAATGACTTTTATTATTGGTTTGAGTAAATTTCTTATATGACTGGATCGGCTCCGAACTCGCATAACAGTTTATATATTTCTTGATTACCGTTACCCGTACGTGACTTGTTATTCGAATCTTTATGCCAAGCCTGCCCACGTATCTCATTCCCCTTGAACGCGAGTTATGTTACTTTTATATTCCCGACTCTGACCGAAACATCAGCATCAATACCGTATACGGTTACAAGTGAAACCATTCTTATACTTATAGTGATCCAAAGAGAGTGTCAAAAGCACTGCCGACATTTTGATTCTCTTTCTCTCATCACAATAAATATACGCTATTATCATATACAATTTTACTTGCCATTCATAAGTTGAGGAGAGTAACAATTACGCTGCCAACGATTTCGCTACCCCTAAATACTGATAAGGCACATTTCGACTTTGGACCGGCCTGCTTTATGGAGTGACAGTCAGTCTAACAATTGTTTAGTTGATTTCTCTTGAGCCCTAAGTTCATGAAAGAAATATGGAAGAGAAGAGAGTTATTGGAAAAGCTAAGGAACATAGGTGCAGAGTGTTCCGATATAGAATCAGATGCAACAAGTTGGGAACTATCATTTGAAAATGAATCGGATTATGTTCAAAGTGAGACATCTGATGCTGAAGATAGCGATGAAGAGGTGATCACCAACGATGAAAATGAAAGTGTCATCAATGTGCCCAGGGAAGGTGTAGGGTGCTAAGTACTTCAGATTCTGATGAAGAAACTGAAAACACCATTCAGGAACCGAAACAGCTGTCGATGGTACTGTACTGATGGTATGTTTGCGGAAAATGTACACACACAAAGATTTCCACTTTCATTTGCTTAAAATGTACAAATAATGCATAAAATATTTTTTCCCAACTGAAGTATTTTTTCTTTATTGTTAATACTTTCTAATAACTTGTTGTATGACTGTAAATCATATAAGAAATATTAAAAATTAATTTTAAACAAATTTCTTTACACATTAGTTATTTTTTCACAATGCAGTCATTTTGACTGCCTTGAGGCAATGTAGGTATATAAAAAGTTTCCGTCGTTCTAGTGTTAAGAAACCGGTCAGTAATTTTTAGTCGCTTGGAGAGGCTGTAGAATAAATTAAATAAACTATTGCCACAGTTCTTGGTTTTATTTACATAATAGACGTAGGTACTTTGTCAATTCTTATTTTGGTGTCGAAAAATATTAAGAGGTAAACGTCTACGTTAATTGGGTATTTTTATATATTTTGTAATTTCCGTTGAACTTTTAAATATGAATTTTTCCAGATTCCTCCCCAATTTTTATTTTTGTGTAATCTGTGGTGTGTTCACCACTAAATATTTAAAGAATTAGCTGCCCATTTTCACCCGTAAAGTAATTATCGATATTTTACGCTACAATATCTTTCACCAACAGAGATCTGTTTAATGTGTGGTTTGCTGAAAAGGATAAAAAGAATAAGTCCAGTGCTGTTGTATTTACATTTTCATCAAAATTGGTATGCAATATGATATAAATCATATCAAACATCTCGGAATTTCGTTGCCAAACTATCGGAAAAATGGGCGAAGGCATATTGAACAATGAGTAATTTCGAGGCAAAATTTTAATCTTGGTTATGTGTGTTATTTGTGCTTCCTCCAAGAGATCAATCGGTTTTATAGGAGAAGTTTTAAATGACGGACTGTCAACATCGAAACACGGTCGACCTGCATAGCCTTTTACAGAAAGAGAACAAAGAACGAAACTTTAGAAGACAAAGTCTCTTTTAAGTACTTACTCCCCAAAAGAGTTAAAATTTGCTGCTGCAAGTAGTCATTATAAAGAGTCATTATACACAGCTTAGTAGACCACACATGTTCTTTCTGCTACAGGGTTCTATTTTTGGTACATAAAACAGAGCTACGTCAAAAAATTTACTTGATTTCAACTTTTAGTGAAATCTCCTAGCAGCCTAGATTTATTATAAAGGAAACCTTCAACTAGGTTTTTGATAGAAATCTCGAAAATAGTAGTTTTTATGCAGATATGAATGCAGTATTACTGTTTTAAATTCTTAAATGCTCTTACGTCTGTCCAAAAATATTTTATTCCGTATAAAAACAAAAGTTTGCAGTATTTTGTATTTAATTACATGTATTTAATAACAAAGGATTACATGATGTAGTGCTTGTAACAATACAATGTCATGCAACTTTCATATTAATGCATAAGTATATTAATTATTCAAATGATTTTGCCTTAAGCAGTCTTTGACATAAATGTGTAACTTCATTTTTCATTTTAGTTTAAGGTTTACATATTTTTACATACTAAACCTCTATTTGTCATTCTTTACTGTTTACTGGATTTAAATTTAATGTTTCTTTTGTACACTATGCACACTCTTATTTCTTTCAAAAGTATAATAATAATACAATATAATAATCTTTATTACTAATTTGTCAAAACGTCAAAAAAAAGTAATGCTCGCATATGGTATTTTTCCATTCAAGAAGTCGTATATTTTACAAAATGCTTTTTAGAGGATATGTGCTTAACTTTAAGGAATTTGCAGAAAATCTGAGTACATATTAAACTGAAAAAAACTACTGTTACTACATACATTTCGTCGCAAGATTTAAAGAACGCTGTAACTGACAAAACATTTAATGTTCACCAGAGCCAAAAAACCTGTATGAAAGTAGAAAGAAGACACTGGAATTTTTCAAAACGCAGACGGCGTAAGTGAATTTTTTTTCGTCCTAGAAATCTGTGACCGGGACCAATCGACGCGTATTTTATTTTTCTGATAAAAATGAAGCAAAAAAACGTATTTTAGATTTTTTGTCAGTTACACAGTTCTTTAATTCTTGCGACAATATGTATATACGTTCGTATATAATTCTATGCCTGCAGTGTTCAATATTTGGTAGTTGAGCAATTTTTTTGAAAACATACTGCAAGAAATCTTGCAAAAGTTTTGTGCATTTTAGTAGTTTATTAAATAAAATTTCATTATGAACGTTACGTAGGCAAATGCGTTATGAATCTGCTTATATGCCCTCGGGTAGTGCTAATAAGTAGTATTGTCATAAAAAGGTAACCACTAGTTTATTATTTATTAACTATTTTCCTTTAGTTTTTAGTTTAAAAGGATAAATATATTATAAATCAATTATTAATAAAATATAACATAATTTTGCATAATACGAGAAATAACATAATTGATAGAGATTTTATTTAATGGCTAATATTTGACCACCTAGATTTGTGTATATTATGGAGATTAGGAAATTAGAACAATTAAAGACTCATTAAAAACTGTTAAATAAAATAAAAGTAATGTAAAGTCCTTTTTAAGACAAATATTTCGCATGCAATTTTCCACCACGATGATTTATTAAGGCTAAGAATATTTCGTACTGCACTCGTATTAACTAAACAAGTCTGAACTGTCTTAAACTCAATTTCTTCGGACTGGATAAATTACCTACACAATTACATCTGTAGGTTCAAATTAAAGCCCTGACGTCTCGAACGAAAGCCCACTACCTTCAGTAGTCTTCTGCCAAAAACTCTAAAAGTAAATGATTGTCATGAGCAAGCTTTTCAAATCTGTAGTTCGAATTTCTAGTTAAATGGAAGTCTCGGTTTTCATGCATAAAATTGACGAACACAATATGGGCAAAAGAGTTGTAATGGTAAGTTATGTTTGTAATAACGAGTATATGTACATATATGCGAATATATGTATATATATTTTTTTTTCATAAAATTTAAGGTAAATAAACTTGCAAATACCTTGTATATGTGTTTAAAAGTCCATCTACTCAAAACACAAATATTAAAGTCTAGTGGAGTAAAACATTCAATTTCATTAGGAAATCAAATTATTTTTGTATTTTGTGGACTCGTTTAGCCAAACATTGTGTGACACAAATATATATAAAAATAACGGAAATATAAACATTTAAAGAGCTGGTTACGTTAAGTAGATATTTATTCTCTGTTCAAAAAATAAATATATTTTTCTGACTGCAAAAAATTGTGTTTTTACAAACGTATGCCATATGTTCTCAAAAAAGTTGCCATTTAGCAAATAACTGTGATTATCAATTCTTTTTAAATGTATTCATTGAAATATTCGTTTGAAAGGAAACTATGAGATATTAAATTTTTTTTTAAATTGAAATAATAATTCAGTGAAAAACTTTTGGGTAATAAAAACATAATTTTTCTTAGTCAGCAATGCTATTGTATTTGACAACAAAACGCATTGATAAAAATAAAAGCAAGATGGTTAAAAACTAAAACTTGAAGCAAAAAGTATATCGTAAAAAAGTCAAAATGTGTTCGGATATAATTTGTGATATCATAGAATAATTGTTAAAAAGCATATGTTTAAGAAATTTCATATGTACGTGTTTATACATACAAATAGATTAACACTTATCAGTATAATTATTTTACATAATCAAGTACACTAGTCAACATATTTATCAATTGTTTTTCTTTTTTTCTATTTCCGCTCCTATGTAATGAAAAAGAAAATAATAAAAAGATTGAATTTATGATTTAATTTTTAAACGCTGATTTATACAAAATTTCGAAACAATTTAGATAATAGTGGTAATTAAAATTAAGCTAAAAATGTAGTGGTAGTTATAAAATCAATTACCGCTTTTTATGTAACTCCACAATTAACTGAAGAATAAATAAATATAAATACTCGTAGTTTAGTTGAAAATTTTCTACTAATATTTAACTGGAGGTCTTAGTTTTGATTGAAATTTTTAACTAAATGTTATCAAAAATTAGTGACTCAGCTGAAGACACATCTGCTGCATTAAATCATTTTGTAAATACAGAGAATTTAAAAATTATTAACAAGACATCATTGTCCCTCTGTCCTGCACATGTATCTGGCAAAATAATTTACGAATTTGACACTGATTTTAACAAATTTTTAATTTAGCTAGGTGTTTGTGTCTCTAGGTATCCTCTACATGATACGACATTTCGGAAACATAGGAAAAATTGTCGTACATGTTGTAGTAGCTTTCGACATGGAAATTACCAAGAACATTATGTACAATAGTTGTAGTTTGTCATAGTTTCTACCGATCTACGACAACTATAACATTTTGTGAATTGGGTAATTATCACAAAGAATTAAAAATATTAAAAAATATTTTGGTTTTAAAGCTTACTACATAAGTCACTATATCAAATGTGTGTGTCTAATTGTTTAACATTTTATCCTAAAGTGTAGGGAACACTAATTAAATAAAACTATAATTAAATTTTTTTTAACGCCGCACAGTAGCGCCTTTTGACCTTTTTCGTTGCAAAAATCATAAGTTTTAAAGTAATAAAGATATTTTAAAAATTTAAAGAGCATTTGAAAGAAGACTCCCCCAGGTTCAAAATACATGACTCGCAAGGTTATAGGCCATCCGCGGCACTGTGCACAGTGTTGTCTTTTGACGTTTTTCGTTGTAATCATTATAACTTTTAAAGTAATAAAGATATTATTAAAATTTATAAAGTATTTGAAAGATAATCCCTTTAACTTAAGAATAATTAACCGGCATGGTCGGCACAGTGCATCGTTTTGACTTTTTTCATTGCAAAAATCATAACTGTTAAAATTATCAGGACATATTTAATGTTTAAAACGCACTTGAATTTTATCTCGTTTAGCTTCAAGAAAACCGCACCCGCATTGTAAAAGGCCAACTTCGGCACTGTGCACAGTGACATGAAATTTTACATTAAATTTTTTATTTGATTTTAATTTTATCACTAGTTTTTTGTTTAAAATTGTTTAATGTTTTTTTCCACACACTTTCTCACTTTGATTGTCACTGGCTAGATATTGAGACTAGATAACATTATTAGCAGAGAATATTTGGAAATAAAGCTTTAAAAAATGTGTGCGCTTGCCCATGCCAACTACAATATTTTTTATTTTTGTTTGTTTTTTTGCAATGCTCAGTTAAGTGCAAGACGAAATACTCATTGCTTTAATTTCATTTCTTTATAATTAGCTGTAGATTCAATTTTAACAGCTCATTCACTATGGTTCAAAAAGTTAATACCTTTTAAATTAAAAAGTTACTAAAAAAATTTATATAATATATTTTTTTTTGACGGTTTAAAAAATTCTTAAAAATCCCAACATGACACATATAGTTGTAGTTAAGTATTTTTTTTTTTGCAATTCATATGTTTTAAATTTTTTTTTTAATCCCAAATTTAAACTTCTAAAATATCTTAATTCGTTCAGGAGATAGAGCTCATCAAAGTGGTAGCTTTTCCGAAATTTTTTTCCGCTAGGGGGCGTTGTAAGCGTTGAAAAAGCATAAAAAAACTAGTTAATAAATTAAAGACCAATACATCTACTAAGTTTGGTATACTATTAGAGTGGATCTCAGTGCTGCCCAAAATCTGTTTAAATATTTTGAAAATACATATTTTTGTAGTAAAAGTTGTTACAATTTTAATGTTTTTTCATGTACACGGGCAAGTACGGGCACCCAATTTCAAGAAAATAAGTTAGAGTATTAAATACTTAACAACCTCTATTTAATAGTTCCCGTCACAAACCGTCACTTTTTTTGTTCTATTCTATAAAGTGTGAAAAAAGACCCAAATATCATGTGTTTGCAAAATTGCGCCTGAAAAAAAGTATTGGACCGAAAAACCCTTTTTTTACGTCGTCTTATTGCAACTAACATACCTTTCATCCGACACCAAAAAATTAATGATCGGTGGCATAGTTTACCTGAAATCCGATTGAAAAGGTGATATATTTTTTTTAATTTAAACATTTTTTGTAAGTCCGAATAATTGTCAACTTTGTCATAATTTTTACCTGATTTTAAAAAATTTTTTGGATTCTTAACCAGTGAGAAGTTCTCTATCTATCACAAAAGTAATCAAAGTAAAGAAAGTTAGAGAACTTTATATCGTTACCTACAATGTAAAAAGCCATAACTAACAAAAAAATTTAAATGATTTTTTCAATTTTGAATTTATTATTTATTTTAAATCTATTTTTAAATTATTATTCTAAAAGAGCTTATAACAGTATTCCTTTTCTGGCTAAATGCATTTTCTGGAGTGTCTAAGGCCATATTTTTGGTAGTCTTTGTTACGACTTTCTTGAGCCTTTACTGACTTGGTCTCTAGGACTCTTTTAGCAGTATGATCCAACAGATTTTGCAGAGGTACACTCCTCAAACGATTTATGTGGCCGACCAAGTGCAGAACTGGTAGGACATTCAGTCTAAGTAAACTTTATTGTAAATGTGCCTTCAAGCCAATTTGCATTTTTTTTTTCAAATCGCGACTTCGCACGATTAGAATCCTTCCATCTTTATTTGAAGTTAGAGTAAAAGCCTTTATATATTGTATCCAAAATTTCACATGCTTTAGTTTCGTTTAAGCCAATATGCGATTGTTGCAAAAACTGTTTTAATTTTGTTCTGTCTTTGTCAAACTCAAGAAACTTCGGGTGTAAAACCCCATGTGAAATTTATTATCGCTTATTACTTTGCTACTGTAATCATAAAAATCAAATAATCTTTTGTTTACTACTTTTTTATAATTCTGAGTATCATAAAAAAAGTCCTCAATGTTTTTTCAAAAGAATTTTGTTCATATCTCGAGCAAATTTTTTAAATTCATACCTTTACTTAATTGTAAATAAAAACGAAACGCGTTCATCGATTTTCACGATTTATGTCTCATTTTGTTCATAGGTTATGCGACTTTACGCAAAAGTAGTAGAACGTGATACGTTTTTACCGTTTTGGATTTTTAATGAATTAAAAAAAAAAATTATTTTTTAGGCAAAAAAAAATTTGTTTTCCTTCATACATTTATTTATAACTGCGAAACTGTTACTTAGATAGCGAAACGTTATATAAACAGATGAAAGTAATTGTAATTCTTGATTTTTTTATATTTATTTCAGCAAAATCCGACCAGTGGTTCTTGAGTTATGTTAAACAAAAGAGCCTTATCAGAATTGAGGCGTGAATCAATCGGCTGAAAAATGTTGTACTGTGTAATGCAACAAATTGAAAGGTGGCACCTGGTGGCACTTGAAATTGATTAAAAATGTTAGAACACATATGAGACAATGTATTAGTAGTGATTTCCAACTGTAAGGAAGTATTGCTAAAATTGCAGGTCCAAATGTTTGGAGAAAATGTGATTTTTGTTATATGTTCATAAAAATAAACACACAAAAAACTTAAATCTGTGAAAAGTTTATTTTCCCAATTTTGGTATGCTGAAATATCCTACTTTAAGTAAAAAATAAAAAGAAAAACGTTAGCTCACATAATAAAAGAATATTCGCTTTGAAATTCTTAGGTTTAAATTAAGTTGGTTCGATAAAACATACAAGTACTGAGTTTGAGATGGCTATAAAAAAAAAACTCGCAGTCAGATCGGAGAAATTCTTTTTGATTTGATTGTACCATTTAGTCTAAAATGTTAAAATATCACTGCATCTTGCAGGAAGAGTATGTTGAAAATTTGCCTTTTTGCTTCAAAATCCCCAATGTGCGCCGTTTACAGAATATTTACAAAATTTATAAAAAACGGACTTGGACTCACGTGAAAGTATGTAGGATATACAAAAATTACTTTTTTATTTAAATATATAATTATATATAAAATTGTTTACCTCCCAAGGATACAAATTTTTAAGATGTTTTTAATATTTTATAAGAAAAAAAAATTGACGAAGCTACACATAACCGACGTCAAATATTGAAATAAAAATTTTCATAATAGAATTCGAGTTTGAAATAAAATTCAAATTTACTTTAAACAAAAGATCAACAAAACAATAGTAAATTTTTTCCTTGTATATCTTTTAGATTTGACTTGACTATTTCAATAATTTACAGATTATGAAGGAGAATATTTAAATGTTATTTTGTTTTTTTTTTTTTTTTTTTTGAAACTAAATAGGAAATGAACAAAGCCAAATCATTTTTTGGTAATTTAAATTGTAATTCTGACAACAATCAGATTATATGATATCTCTGAATATATTAACCCCAGTTCTTATAATATGAGATTCCTAAGTCGAGACCTCCAAGAACGTATACATAAGTACAGGTGTGGCCACTAATACAACCGTATGAATTTACTCTATAAATCAAAGATATCTTTTCCGTTGATAGTGTTAATTTATATTTTTATTTATGTATTGGGTGTCCCATTAGTCTAGTGGTTAGTTTGCTAGACTGCTAGTGCGTAGTTTTCTACTGCTCACAAGTCCGTCACACTTTGGTCGTTAGTGCCAGTAATAATAATATGACGGCATACATTTTGCTCAATGACTCAAGCTTCTAAGTTTTTTGTTGTTCCTCCGGATGCTCGACATTTTATGTAGCCTCCGCGTTTTTGTATGGTCCGTGTTGTATCCGCCATTTCCGAACTCATGGAACACTTATATGTAATTGCGATAAATATTGTATTTTCACCGTCGATTTCCAAGCCTTCATCTTTATCAGTTTTAGCTCCCAGTGATTTTTTAAAGAGCGGTTACTGATAATCGCCGCAGTTGAGAAAAGTGTTATACTGACAAGTGTAGATTTCGCAAATGAACTTATATTTTGAATAGTAAACTGCAACCTCCATTATGCTGAAAAATTAGCACATTTTTGTTTAAATTAATTTAAAAAAAATTATGCCTTGTGATATTGCCAAAACATACTCGTATTAACCTGAAAATTCGTTAAATATTTTTTCATGGCTTTGGTCTTCAGAAAACGTATGCAAGTTAGATAAAGTTAAAACGTACTCCAGTTAACAGAAATAAAGTTTAAATGTTTTTACATACATACATACATAATTGGCCTTTACAAACCTGTGTCAGGGTAACGGCCTAGCTTCTCGCAGCACTCACGTTGTGTGTGTTAATTTTTATCTATGAGTACAAGGACCTACAGTTTAAAGTCACTCCGAACGACATATTTGAGAAACTTTTTCATGGCAATCAATTACTCTCAGAGCTTTTGCCAGAAGACTGCTGAGAGGTAGTCGCCGAGAGAAATAATTTTTTCATATTTCTTTTTTTTCAAGATGTCAGAGCTGAGATTTGAACCCAGCGCTATCGTCTTAGTAATCCAACACACTAACCACTAGACCACGCCGACTACAATGTTTTTACACGAAATGTTATTACCTTGCAGTGGGAAATTTGACATGTCAGATGACAAATATATGCCATGTGAAATGGGCACTGCTAAAAAAAAATAAACACAAGCGCAGTAGATTGTATATGTGTTTATAGTATAACTCTATCTTTTATTTATAACTGCAAAGATATTTTAACTAAATTAATTAACAATTGAGGAAATCTGTTTATTGAAATAGGATATAACACATGAGCCTACTCTGCGGAATCGTAGGGTGTACAGCAAAGCTAACCTTAAAACAAAAAGACCATTTTTCATTGAATTGAAGAATCCTATTTAAAATATTGCATATACTCGTATTTGTAATTTGTGGTTGTTTATCGTTAAGTTAGAAAATTCAATTTTTAAACACAAATATTGTTTCAAATCACATTAAATTGCAAACAAAAACTAATGCCTTTATTGCGTTGGTTTTTGACATGTAAATTACAAGTAGTTCGTTAAAGCATTAAAAATATAATAAACACGGCATTTCAAAGACTTTGACAGCACAATTATAAAACAGAATTTTTGTCAAATTTAATTTTAAAACAGTTACGTTAGTAAATCGATTTTCATATATTTTTTGTTTTACGCAGTTTATTATTTTTGTATAAGTATGAAAGTATATATACACTCTAACATTTTACTATTTTTTCATCAAATATTTATAACAATATTATCATGCCTGTAATAAATCTAAAACAAATTTTTGATATTTGTAATATAACATTGTTTAATTAAGAAAGGAGAAAAGAAGAATAAAACTGAGTTTTAATTTTAACGGTCTTCAACTCAGCAACTAAATAAATAAATAATTTTTAATTTTTTTTTATTTATAATAATAATTTTTTTTTTTAATAATTAATTAAATTAATTTCATTTTTTTTTTAATTTATCGTTATCTTTAAAATATGTTATCTTTTAATGCTTCTATGACTTTGCTTTTCTGTACTTTAAATATAAGATTAAGTCTTGTTGTACAGGAATTGAATGATTTAATAAATAAATAAATAAATAGAATATAATAATAGTTGCTTTAATACACAAATTTTAAAGAATGTATTTTCTCCTAAAAGCATTTGTTTATCTCTTTTCATGGAAAATACTGTAGCTAGAAGACACTTTATTATTCTTCACATATCTGTTTAGTAACTGTGCAGCAACCAGAGAAAGTCAATTGTAAACAATTAAAAGTAATTTATGGGTTTTGTGGCATCTTAAAGATAACAGTTATTACAAATTACTCTCTTCTAAAAATATTATACAGCAACGAGAAGATAATGTTGGCTTTTAAGAAGAAAAATATTATTACAATCTAGGCCGCTGACATTTATACACTTTTCGAATTTACAAAATTTATTATAAATTCAAAACACTGGAAGATGTGTTTTGTTTTATCTGAAAAACATTTGATTTTAGTTGGAAATTAAAATAAATGACTTTTGGTATTAGAGAAATATCACGTTTGCTTTCGAAACGCAACCTTTAAAGTCAACGTTTGTAAGGAGTTCATCCATCTGATTTTTCTGTATATTTTTTCATAGAATATCTCATAGCCATCGAATACATTGCTGCTGTAGTTGTAGAGTCAAAGTAAACAATCAAAATAATTTGAATTTGCTTGTTTAGGTTGTTGTATTTAAACTCAAATGGCTTCCTTAATTTTCATCAAGTAAATTTTCCCTAAACCACGTAATTATAGTTTAATTTTAGACAAAATGGAGATTAAATTGTAAGCTTACTGGCAAAAAAAAATTATGTCAACAATTTTATTTATTATTTTTTATATTGTGAAGGATATGCGCTGATAGGTATTAAAAAAGTTTTTTAAATTAATTTATTTTTGCAATTACATAGTATATGACAATTTATTTCTGAAATCCTCTTTACATTTTATTCGGTTAGAATTAACTTTCATTCGTCAGTTATTTTATTTAAATGCTAAATAATTCGCAATATCCTTTTGTTGCTTTTAAATCTTCCTGTGGAATTATATGAACGTTTTAATTTTCTCGTTTTTTATTAATAAATGCATATATTTTACTTTATGTATAAAACCACATCCATATCCGCATCCGCCAACACTTAAAATCTCCGGTTCTGAATTTGTTTATTTTGATACAGAGAATATTTTTTGTTGCATATTTTGTTACAAAACGGTTTAAATTTAATTAAAAATTTAAAATATATTTCAAAATAATTTTTATTAAATTTTAAATATTTAATTTGTAAATTTAACGGCCAAATTAAAAAAAAGAATTGTTTTTAAATGATACATAAAAAACAGACTAGTAAACCAAATTTTCGTACAGATTAGTTTAATGGAGAAGAAGATTAATTTTTATTTTCTTAAAACTTTTAGCAGATTTTTATATTTTTAAACTATAATAACACTGTGCTACTCACAAATTTTATCCAGCTGGGCACCCTACTGGTAAAGCTAATTCGAGTTCGCTGAATTCAATGGCATTACCCGTTTTTAGAAGTTAGCGCTCGTATTCGCGATATTCGCGATTTTAAATTTGTACGTACTTTCTCTGGGCAATTTTCGAACATTTCACTTTGTAGAACAGATGCCTTATTCTGTAACTCTCCTAAGTTAAAACTCTATCGCTAAAAATTTATAAAATTGATTTACGACTTTTTGGCTACGAAGAGAATTCTTGAACGCTTATTGTAATTTAAAAACTTCTTGCCTATTTCCTCTAAACTTTTTAATTTTTTTATATTCTAACGCCCAGCCTGTTTCAAAAACTCAAAATTTTAGCATTTTGGCTTAAGAGAATTACAGAATAAGGCCCCAGAGCCAAGTGAGTTGTGATAGAGAGAATCCGATATCTCTTTTTTCTTTACACCAGAAGGCGTTAGAATACTATTTCTACTTTCAGTGTAGTACCTGATAATATATATCACAGATATCTGAAAGTTTTTAGGGGATAATTCCTGAACGTTTTGAAAGTTCTACCATCCTTGAAAGTCTATTTCAGTTCGAATTTCATCAGCATGGTTTTAGACAATTATGTAGTACAACCAGGGATTAGAATATGATATAGTCGATTACTCTTTTCTGATTCAATGGAATTAAAATAAAAATATTCAACTATATGTTTATTTAAAAAGGAATAACGATGAATAATTTATTTAAAAGAAAAGTGGAATATTTAGTCTGGCCGCTAATGAAAGTCCTAATCCTTTGTATGATTTCTGCCTAATGAATTGTTTTATTTTGTAATGCAATATTTTATTTTTAAAAGTCCTTGAATATATCGATTGTATAAAGCTTTAACAAATTTATGAAACTTCGGGGTTTAACAACTTTTGTCAGATCCGTATACATGTAAGTAATAAATATTTTTAAACTAACTTAAACCCGGCGTGATTCGCTACACCTACCACTATCAATTGCCCACATTTTTCAACTGATGATTTTTAGTGACTACGGAGTAATTCAGATCAAATTCAACAACTTTAACTCTTACTTAACTCAATAGATAGTTTGTCTGGAAACTCCCACACCTACTTTTTCGAACTTTTTCTACTGATAATTTTTAATAACTACGAACTCAATCACACCAAATTCAGAAACCTTAGCTTCAACACTTCTAAAGATACGTATTTATAAAGAAATCAATTTTTAACTTGTATGGGAGGTTTCACGCCCGCTTGTCCAATTTTTCCCACTTTCTTACTGATGATTTGCTTTGCCCACGAAGTCATTCAGACTCAATTCCGAAACTTTAGCTTTAACCATTCTAAAGATATGCAAAAATCAGTATTTAGAGATAAATAGAAGAAAGTGGGCGTAAAAGTAGGCGTGGAAAATTTTTTTCTCAATGAAAACTTAAGATTATTTAATATAAACATTTGATAGAAAAATTAGTCAAATCAATGGAGCCGTTTTCTTATTTAAAATAAATAAAAAAAAGTGGACATAAAAGTGGGAGGGGAAAAATTTTCTTTTCGTAAAATCTAAGTTGGATCACGACGATCATTAGAAAGAAAAAATCGTTAAAATCGGTCTAGTCGTTCTCAACTTATGCGATGACCAACGTACGACATTGATTTTTATTTATATAGATTTTCGGGTTAATTATTATACAATTTTTTATTTTTTTTTAATTTGGTGTGACTGTTAAAATTACCGGTGGTCTGTAGTAATGCCCTATTGATGTGATGTCTGTAGATGACAGTTAACATTTGTAAAACTCAATTAATTTTTAACATGAACACATTTTTGTATGTTTTCCTTAAGATTTCAATTGTGGAAGCAAATAAAATTATTATTTTCTTGATACATTCCGGTTCACTTATTTAAAAGCATAAAAAATCCCATGTTCAGGAGCCGGTATCTTTTGCAATTTTTAACCGATTCCAGAATTTTAAAATAGAAATGGAAGCTAGACATCTTGAGATATAAACAAAATCATGACAATGGTGATTTTTTAACTAAGGAACCTTTTGTTGAGGAATTTATAAAAGAAATCTAAAAATGTGGTATTTTTTTTTTTTTTTGGTTCACTTGAATAAAGGCACTTTAACTAACTTTAATAAAAAACAGTTTTTCTTGTTTTTTAATTTATTATTACTTTATTTGCTTTATTAAAGAACTATTAGTAATGGGTACAACCTCCTTTGTTTTTAATAACTTCAAATATACGGGTTTTCATTGACAGATAAAGAGAATTGATGTAATCCAACGAAATTTCATTCCAAGCATCCTTAATGGCCTGAATTAGTGACTGCTTGTCATCTAATTGTCTACCTCCTTCATAGACCTTACGAGATAACCAACCCCACATATTTTCGATAATGTTTAGATCAAGATTTAGGTCAAGAGTATTAACATTTTGGCTTGCAATGTACTCCTTTACTACTCTGGCGTTGTGTATAGGGGCATTATCCTGTTGCAATATCCAAGGTATTGGACCAATAGTTCATTGAACTTCGGAAAAGCCGACTCCATTAACGTTCTATAGTCATTTTTGCACTTTGAAACTCATGATCGATGGTGCCATAGTACTTAATAGCACCCCACACCATAACGCCACCCTCTCGGCTGTGATGTCGATTCAAAAATTGGTTTTCTTTACGCAGATCATGGAAATAATAGTTGTAGCCATCAGGCCCATCCAAATTAAACTTATTTTCATCCGTAAATAGAACGGTTCTCTAGTCATTTACATGGCCTCTTTGCTGCACATCTCATACCATGTAGTCTTTTGCGAATTGAAGAGGCTTTTCCTTACGAGGACCATTAAGTGGCGGCTTTTTTTGTAATTTCTGATACTCACAGCTCTTAATAACTCTGCGTACTAATGACTTTCTCGCTTGCACTCCAGCTTGAGCTCTTATTTTTGACAAGGATAAGGCAGAATTAGAAGCAATTCTGATGATATTTCTTTTCTCATAAGTAGATAAAGACAACGAAGCCCTTCCTTTACAATTTTTTCCATACCCCTCGGGGTCCTTGATGTAATTGTCGACAACTGTTGGGCTCCGTCCAATTTTTTAGCTATTGCGCGGTTAGAATATCCTTCAGAACGGTAAACATCGATTTTAGCCCTTTCCGATAGATTTAAAATTTTTTGTATTGCCATTTTGACTCGTAAATCGACTAAGATGTAATGAATTGCAATAAACAAACGCCCCCAACAAAAAATCACTGCTTACTTTAAAAATAATTCAAAAACACAAAGTGCCTTTATTCAAGTGAACCAAAAAAAAAAAAACAAAATTTTTAGATTTTTTTATAAATTCATCAAAAAAAGGTTCCATAGTTAAGAAACCACCATTGTCATGATTTTGTTTATGTCTCAAGATGTCTAGCTTCCATTTCTATTTTAAAACTCTGGAATCGGTTGAAAATTGCAAAAGATACCGGCTCCTGAATATGGGATTTTTTGTGCTTTTAAATAAGTGAACCGGAGTGTATATGCTTCTTTCACTAAATGTTTGATGTCTTTCTTACAAATAATTTTCACAAAAAAACAACGTTTGTAAAATTTAATGTATTGCTATAGCATGATACATATATCGATGGAACTTTATTTTTTGTTTTATTAAATTACGAGCTACAACCTTTTTTTCCCCAATATGTGTGCTCTAATGTCTTCGCATATGTCACATGCATATTCATTTTTTATAATTGAGCAAAAGTTTGTTTAGTTACGATGTTTCAATTTTATTTAGAATTTCTGAACTTTTGCTGCCTTAGCTGTACGGGGGTAGAAATAATTTACATTTTAAAACAAATTCTATAACGTTATGTCATGGGATAAAATATGTTGTAGTTTATCACAGTTTTTATAAATTTCTCTAAAACTACGGAATATTTACAATGGCAAAACTTCTGTTACATGCAAACTTTTTTACATATATTTTAATAACAGATTTCATAAGCATAATTAATACATTTATGTATTAAAGATGGAGCGTAAAATATACGAGTATAATAAAAATAAAAGATTTTTTTTATTTTCATATTTAATTATACAAAAAACCATCTGTTTTATTTGTTTGCCAATTAAATCTAATACCCTAGAAAGACGACAGCGTTAATTCGTATTAAGGCCTTACTAATGCAAGGTGAAATTTTGTCCTGACAGAAGGCAACGTTTATAAGTTTTTGAAAGATTTTTTTTTTCAAATTCTAACAGACGAACCTAATTTAGATCGTAAAGCTCAAACTTTCTCTTAAAAATTCTCATGACCATACAAAATGTATGAGATCAACCCAATAGCTCGACGCTAACGCTTTTCAATTTCATAATACAATTGTAACAGCGCATAAAGAAGTGAAGTTAGTTGCAAAACAACTGTGTTTTTTTTTTCTACAAGTTTATCCGCTATTTTGTTAAGAAATGACATTTTAGCTAGTTGTAGATAATTCTGTTTTTTATTTTTCTTTGTTATGGTAATTTTTTGTTTTTTCTTGACACAACGTTGACACTTTGATTAATGTTGCTCATTACAGCATAAATGGTAAGCGCAAAATTACGTTGCGCTTTACACTCTAATTTAGGTTAGACAGTAATGATTTCAAATCAGGTTATCAAAGAATCAAATGTAAAATGTTTATTTTACATATTTTCAAAATATCACATTTCAAATAAAATGAAAGTAATAGCTGTATGTGTTATTCTCTTTCCCCAGGAATGGATATATTGAAACCGCAATATTTATTTTCAATAATATTATGTAACATGAGCCATATTTAGTTATTTTTTGTAATAAATATTTGTAATTTTTTCGAGTTAAAAAAAAGGACTTGACATTTTAACTATATTGTGAATTTTTTATTTTTAAAGGAACAGGTAAAATTATGGTGAATAATTTTCACCTTTCCTTCTTGGATTTCTTTTTTTGTATTTGCGTCAATAAGCAACTCTGATAAAATTAAAAATCTTATCTTATTGTATTGAAAAATATCTACAAGTGATAAAAGCCATACGACTCTCATTTTTTTAATACGTTTTAATACGTTTTAATACGTTCTTGAAACAGTTAATGTGTAAATTGAATCAATCAGTGAAATTTACTTTTTACTTTTCTGAGTTCAGAATTGTTCAGAAAGACATTTTTCTACAAACATATTTTTTCACTCTGCTGACACTGGCCTGAGACATGAATATCACAAAATTTTGAGCGTCTGTGGAGTTGTTGTACGTCAAAAATATGCTTTAAGTTGTCCGTAAATGACTTAGAACCGACATTTACAACAATTGTCTTCTTTTTTTACTAGCAATGCAGTACATTGTTGTGGTCGAGAAAAATGAGCGAAAGGAGGAAAGAAGAAGCTCACAGAGTAAAGTTTAAATAAGGGGATGAATAAAATATTATATGATATTGGAGATAAAGTTGTTGTTGTTTTCCCTGATCCAGCCCCTGGAATATTTATTAAGTAGTAACTTCTCCTTCACTGCCTTTCAGGCATGGAAGATCCTGCCAGAGAGCTATTGTTCTTCGCCAGTTGAGTCCTTGCAGTGTAAGCCTATACACCACGATAAGGTGATTATCCAACGTAGAGGATATTTCTCTTAAATTATACTTTATCTTTGACTATGAATAAAATAAACACAAAATATATTTATGGGGTTTAATATGGGGGTTAATTTTATATGTTATTTATTTTACCAACCCTTTGGTATGAAATGTAGTTGACTATTAACTAATAAATTGATTTTACATTTAAATTAAGGTAATAAATAATAAGAATAATATTAACGAGTACGCAGAGATTTCCATTCTCTCTCCATATACTTCATAATATTATCATAGCGGGACTACTTCATTTCGGGCATAAACAAATTATTAAATTTATATATCGATTTGGCTTTTTAAGTAAATGTTATTGTAAGCTTAAGTAATTTCTATTCACGTCTATGTACATTTTATTCGACTTCAAAAATTAAACTCTTTTTATTTATTTTATTTTTTTTTTATTGCCTGAACGATTAAAAATTTTAATATTTTTATTAAATTCATATTAACTTTTTTGAAAAAAAAAAAAATTTTTCGGTATATAAGTATTTCTTTTTAATTTGCGGTTTGATAAAATATATTGATTAAAAAAATTGTAAAACATGACATTTATTTAACTGCATAAATTTAATTAACTTGTCATTTACATTTGTCAGTATTGAAATAATATTTAATTAAAAACATTATTAATTATTTTTTTTTTACTTTTTGTTTTGTATTTTATTTTAATTCATATAAATTCAATTGTTTAAACTTTTAAATTAATAAAAATAAAAAACAGTATATAGAATATAGAAATTGTATATAGAAATTGTGTATTATATAAAAAAATAAGTGTATTATTAAAGAATTTTAAAATTAATTATTTAATTAAGTTCATAAGAATTTGTTGGTTTATAGAGAAATTAAGTTTATTAATGCAATAACCCAAATAATGCTGAGCGATTTTTCAAATTATTACGTACTGTTTAAATTATTTTATTAACAAAAATTATTTTCCGTATTAATATAAAGTTAACTAATTTATTTAATTTAATTTAAATAGTAAAAAATTTTAGTAATAATATAATTATAAATTATTTTCCCTACAACCTACTTAAAAGCCTCTGATAATACATATAGTCAGTTGTCTTTTTGTTATGCCTAAAACTCAATATATAACCTTTCAGTTTCTGGATAACAAAAGTATAAATCTTCCTACAACTTTGTTAGTGATCAAATTCCCTGAAATACTTTAATAAACTTAATTTACATTAACAAATAGATGATCATATAGAAGTTATTAGGACTAGACACTTCTAACTGTAAACATTCTATATAGGCTATTATATTTCACATGGAAATGTGTAGCGATATAAAAAAAACAATTATGTTAAGGAGTAACCAATTTTTGTGTTTTTTTTTTTTCTTATAAGATTGACTGATTTTGCAACTGACCTTTAAACTAAAATGTAATATATAATTATATTGATAGTTAGGTAAGTAATTTAGTAATTTTTTAACTCAGATTGTACTGTAGATTATTAGGAAGTCAAGTCAAGTGAGGACTTATTTTCGTGTTTATGTTTAACTCAGATATACAATCTTATTTCATTAAATTTAAATTTTCTTCTCATTCCTTATACAATGACAAATATTTTGTTATAGTTCTTCATCAAGTTATTATAAAATAACATTAAAATCATTTACACAATTTACTTGTTTAAATGACAACAAATATTTCTTGTAAATGCATTTTCACAATCTGAGATAGAAGTAAAATAATAGAAATTGTAATACCTTTAGTAATTTGTTAAATCAATGTACACATTTTAGCTGTTGGTTACAAATAAGAAATTTTATATTTCTAATAAATGTAACATGTGTATCAAATAAACAAAAACATTTATTAAATTTTAATTTATACAAACACATTCGTATGTAGATTGTAAACCTTCCTGAGTCTAATTCATATAGCATCATCACTGCAATGGTATCGTACCTAAAAACCAAAAAAAAACAAAAAAAAAAAAAAAACACTCAAAATAGTAATTTACTTCTCTTACAGTTAAATTTACAAGGTAATAAAATTATGACGATATAATATATCAATATTAATCATGAAGTGCTTACTTTTTTGATTATTTTTAAAAGTTATTCACATATCCTTACTTTCATCATGAAAAGTTTATACATACGTAATAACGGGTGAAGCTGTATGGTAGGCTACAAAAGGTTTTCAATGTACTATTTAAATACTTCTAAGCTCCGGGGTCTGTTCACATGAACTCGTGACGCCACAGAAACTAATCTTGAACGGTTAAGTCGTACAATCTTACGCTCCAGTAAAATAATAATAAAATTAATTCGTAGCACAATATTGCAAATGGATATCGATATTCTCTTTTCTCTCTATTCTACTTTGACTGAGTTAGGCTCACATAGTGTGGAAAATATTTTCCTCTCAAAAGAGAATTGCAATAATGGAGCGATATAAGAAAATATTTTAAGACACCAATATGCAAAATCAAATAAGGGTTTACTGCAGTTAGTGTTCAAATTTACTAAAATGTTATATACAAGCTTGAATAATTCCTAATTAGTCCTAATTAAGGTTTATTCCTTAATTCTCAATTCAATTAATTCAAAAGTTCAAAAACTAATTTTGTGATTTGTTTAGAGGTATTCTTTTAAAATGCTTGCATTTATCTTCTTATAGCACTAATGAAAAGTTATGTATTTAGTTATTTCATAGGAAAAATATTTTAATTATATGTTTTTATGCATTTCTCTATATGCGATCATGCATATATATGACTGAGCAATATTCTTAGAAAATTGTAAAAAAGTTTTTCCACAGAAAAACTACTGAAATCTGTAAATTAATTGCTTTGTAATATTATACAAAAATTACTTAGTTGGCACTAAGATTTTATTTGCAATTAATTTTAAAAATTCGATACTATTGTGTTGATGTGATGTATGCAACAGGATTTGATGGAAATACAATACTTCTTAGTTCAAAGCCATAATACTCGCTGAAATGTAAGAGTAATTTAATAAGACATACATCATCTGTTGTTATTTTTTACTATTTGCATTTTTAATTTATTTGTTCGATTATTATAAAGAAAACTTTTTATTTTCTTATTCTATTTTTAATATTTTTTTTTTTCTTTTTATATGTTTCAACAAAAAATAAACATGTCTTGCTATTTAATTTTCATTTATTTATTAATATTCCTCAATAAGACGAAACATATTTTTTGTTTTTCAATGTTCATAATTCTTAAGCCAAGAAAGCCAAAATGATTACATAGTAAAAAAAAAAATAATGACACTTTTTTGTATTTAATTATACACAAACACACCTAACCCCTAATCACCTTATTATTAGGCTTATACTACAAGGACTCAACTGGCTAATAGCTTTGTCAAGGTCTCCCATGGTAGAAGGGCAGTTGAGGAGCAGTAACTAAGAATTATCTTGGGTTCTCGGTCGAGGACAACAACAACAACATCATCTTCATTGTCATCTTTCCTCCCCTAATTTAAACTATTCTGTGCGGGCTGCATGGCGTTGATTGTTTAGTGGTGAAGGCATTAAATTGGCCATTGAATATTCAATCAGCAGCAACCGAATTCTTTGCGGTTCATGTTTTCATGTATAAATAAAGGAAAACCTTCTTAAAACTGAGAATTTCCAAATTAATTTAAATGTCAGTGACTATCAGTTACTAATTCTTCACTAGAAATGCTCTGCTTTGATAGTAAATTAAAACAAAATATCTACAGACTCACTGCACATTTACATAAATTGTTTTCTTAAAAAGTTCCTAAGTTTGTTATGAACAAATGCTTATGATTATATGTAACTGAGTTCTAATAGGTGCATTTTATATATTATTTAATATTAAATTGTAAATTATTGTGTTCATTCATGGTTAAATAGCATTGCTTCTGTTATTTGTGTAGAAAATAAAATAAAAATCAAGTACTTCTCTGAGCTTACTAAGTGGTTTGAAATGAGCACCATTTAGTTGCACAATAATATACCAGCAAAGGTAGTATATTTTAAATGTTTCATTTAATCGTTTATAGAAAATAAAAGAAGCATAAGCATATGATTACATTAAGTTTAAAATAAATTAAAAGCAAAAATAAGTAATTCTAATGTTTAAATAATGTGAAAAGCAACCTAGCATTGCAAACTAAATAAACATTTATAAAGCAAGTTATTGTTTCAGCTTTCTTATCTAGATTTTGTAAAGAGGAATTCAAATTACCAAAAGAAAAGATAACTTCCCTGAAAAATTAAATTTGAGAAATATTAAACGCACTTCATATTTAATATATTTATGTCTATTCGAGAAGTAACTTTCACCATAAAAACGCGGCAATTCGTAATTTTTTTATTCTAGAAATCGCTAGAGATGTCAATACATATCAACACAAAAAAAAAAAACGATGAGCAAGAATAAAACCTATGTTTTGTTTCATATTGAATGCATTTTAAAATACATGTTCACCATTAAAATGCATTATTTTTCTTCAAGTCCAACTTTACCTCGTATTTGTGAAGAAAAAATATAAAAAAAGGAACTTTTGATTTAAAATTTTTGAGAAATCAAAAAGAAAATACACAAGTGCTTCAAAGTCATGTCAATAATAAATTTTTCATGACGAAATAAAATATTTTTTAAAAATAATTACTCATTTAATACGATTTCCTAATTGCGAAGGTCTAAAAAACAAGCAAATCCCCAACAATTTAGGGTAATTACTGATTTTATGGTGGAATATGCTGACAGGGATAAAATAGGCGATTGAATCCATATTTGTTAAATATTTTTTAACTTTTCACTTTGTTGTTTTGTTTTCTCTTTTCGTTTTTTGTAAAGAAATTTTTAATGATGTTACAAATTGTATAGTTTTAATCGATAAGTAATCAGAGGTATTTTAGAATGCATAAAACACAAACCGTCGTAAGTGAAAAGTCACTTACTTAGATGCGAAGCGAGTTTTGTCGAATAGCCACGATAATTTTTTTGTTTTTTTTTTTTCATTTAGAATTATATTTATAATTTTTTAATATAAGTTTTCTATTATAAACTTTAAAGATAATCTCACCCTTCACCTTTTTTAGTATCATATTATATAGACTATAGCCCTTGTAAAAAATGTGCTTTTACCACGAAATCAGTTGTCTGTGCCTTGTAAAAAAAAGTGGTAGGCATGTTTTTGAGTGCTGTTTGAATTAAAACAGCTATTGCTCTCCGCCGTCTTAGCCAGTAGGATTTGCAGTGTAAGCCTAAACACCATGACAAGATGATTACCCACGTAGAGAGATAAAAGTGCGTTGTTGGGCAATTGCTAACAAATGCCCCTTTCACTCAGGCAAAAAAGCTATATCATCACTTGTTCTTGATGTAAAATAAAATAAACTGAATTATTTGATGCACCTATGACACTTCAGTCACTTTCACTAGTCGATCGTCTAGTAACATATAATGAACTTTATTTCTTACGGACATGAAGTTTTTAAACTAACACTTCCTAAATGATCTTTTGTGCCTGTATGACCACGTTCAAATACAGCAACTCAATTTGTTACTGTTGCATATGAAGGAGTACTTGACATAACATAGTCATTAAAACACTATGAATTTCTTGTACCGATTTCTACTTCTTACTTCATAAAAAAATAATTTTTTGAACACATATTACTATCAAAATTAGTCGCTCGAACTAAATGAAATTTACCATGTGCTCACACAAGGGTGGGAAATTTTCATTGTACAGAACCCTTTGTTAATTCTACCGCTGTCTTTATATAAGGCGAAGAACATTTCATACTATGCCCGTAACCTTCTTCCTAAGGAACTGTTCCTGACATGGTAGTAAGGTATCTGTGTATCTAATAAACGGGAGAGTGGACTCACCATTATTATATACATTAGAAAATATAACATATTCAAAAGCGTTGAAAATCATTCATCATTTAAACGCTTAAAATTGGCTACAACGTTTATTTTCATCAAACGTGTATCAACATTATGCATAAAAGTTTACAACAGTGAACACACCGCGTTTTGTGGTACCAAAACGCCTGTTTTCTTTTTAATTTATTTTCTAAGTTTGCTGTAAATTAGCAAATGTAGCCCTTAAAACAGAAATATGTATATATTTTTTTAACTTTCAATTTATTTAAATTTAAAATTGCAAATTTAAAATACCACTTAAAATACAATATAAAAAAAAAATAAAAAAAATAATAATGAACACATACACATATATGTGTATGTAAATGTGTTTAAAAAAAGTACTCGTGTAGCATAAAAATATTGTAAAATTTTATTATTTTTTTTTTTTTACAAAATGTAACGGCATTTGTCGCAATTATTTTGTACAATATTCCCTCTGTTTTACTATAATATGTGTCATTTAAAACACTTGTTGGGCAATGAATATTTTAAATAGCTTTGGAAAAACATCGTAATAAAAAAGTTACATTTTATTTGAATATTTCTCTAAAAAATAAAGTTAAATGTGGAAACATTTTGTTATATTTTTTTTTTTAAATTGTAATGCGCATTTTAGTTTTAGGTTTAATAATTTCAACAAGACTTTTAACTTTTTTTTCTTCTGTAAATAATCATCGTAAAATTCAAAAGAAAACATAAATGCATAAATAAATCTCCTTTTTAGATGACCGTCCAGTCCATACCGCATCTTCTGCCAAAAGACCATAGCGCTTGCTGTGTTTTAAGTTGAACAAAACACAGCGAAAAACACATTTTAATTGCACGCATTGCAATAAAGCGGTATGCGAAGAACTCTCAAATGCTAGGTACTTCTGCGTTAAATGCCGTGTATAAAATTCCTTTGTATACATATTATTAATAAAATACCCTTAATAGATAACTAAGATGTATAAAAATGCATTTTTATTGTTCATTTTGTGGTTTTCCTATCATATTTATACAGACTTTTAACACACCTGTCTATGCATTTCCATACAAATCCCATGTAGGTCTGCACAGACCTGGTTATGCCATTTAGCGACAAAAAACCCTCATACCTCCTAGAGTTAAAACCTCTTTAATTCCTAGAAAACATTATTACAAAAACCAATACATAGTTATCAACTTTATTTTCTGGTCAGAAATTGTGTACAGAATTTTGTTGCACAAATTTTCTTACTAAAAATATTGTTTATAAATTTGTAGCTTCTTAAGATTTTTAAAATGTAGACAAAGTTTTATATTTATCGAAAAATACACTGAATAATTTAAGTTTTATATGTAAGTATACAAGAGGAAGTCCGTCAATTGTGACTGAAAAAGCAGAATAATTTTGTACTCTATAATACAATTTGAGAATCTCTTCATTGTATACCAGTAACTCATTTCAAACTAAAATTCAAAGTTATGACCAATTGCAAATTTTAAGCATAATTTTTATTCTACTGTATAACACGCTGATAATAATAAATAAATTAAACCAGTAATCTTTATTACTAACCAAGTGTAATATTTTGCAGAATTTCATTATCTTGGAAGCTTAGTTGTGAAAAAGCATTTTAGGAAGGCGATAGGCGTGCTTATTTTCGGCAGAAAGAATTGGTCTATCACAAATGGCATACAAAAGTAAAATGACAGTCTTTTGTCGCCAAGCATGGCAACAAATTAATAACCTTAAGCCACAGCAAATATGGGCGATATACGATGATTGAAAAAAAATTTGTATGGATCACACATACTGTACGTTAGCCATATTTAAAGGTCAGAATAGTGTAGGCAGAATAGTGTACTGCCTTTATTACTCTTCCTGTGCATTATTGCATTCCAACATATTAATACACGCTGATATGGCTAAGTTTTTCCTTCATCTCAATTGCTAAAATTTTAGCAACTTCTTATAAAAGAAATCTGAGAATTGTTATTATTGCTGTGTTAAAAACTTAACAAACTTCAAATGTAAATGTATGTACATATATGCAGTTTTCTATAAGTAGAAAAATTACTTATTGTTATAATATGGGTTCTTATTTCTAAGAAAAATTTATAATTATTATTAAACTATTTGTAGTAATTTACAAAAATAGCCAGTTATTATGCACAATTTCGAAAAAATTGAAATAAGAGCGGTTATCAGTCTTCGTTGCAAACTTCCATGGAAGATATGCTTGTTTACAAAAATTTTACGAACTTTTAAAATGACGAGTGCTTACCGCTAATGCGACAAATTAAAAAAAAAATAATTATCATACCCGGATTTCCAGATCATTAACAAAAATACATTTCAAGGCTTCTGAGCTCATTTGCTTGCCCTTTAAATTTAATATTTTTTTTATTTTATTTCTGTCTTTCAGTACTTAAAATTTTAAAAATATTAACCTGTCTTCTCAAAAATTTTTTATAACTTTTATTTAAAATAAATATTAGAAAATCTAGTGTGATATTAGAAATTCAGCATATAAAACTGCCTTTTAGTTCCCATTTTCCTTAATGAGAAATTTAATAAAATTTACGCTTTATTATAAAACGATAATTTTATTAAGATTTTTTTGCAGCTACAAATATGAACTGATTTAAAAGGAATAGTAAGCAAATCCAAATCCATTTAAATTCATTTAAGCTTTCTTTTTCCTGTTCTTTTTTGTTTTATTATTGTTATGCTTTGATTGTAACCCGAAAACGAAAATAGAACAAAAGATTTTTCCTTTCCTTTCATTTTTATATTTTTATCACCAGATCTGGAAGCTTAGCAATAAAAATGAACCAAAGCACTATGTAGTCACACTCACTCACATTAAGGGTGTAAACAGAGAAATTCAATTTAAAAGCAATTTCATTAAAGTGATATTGATTTTTATTTCTCTGTAATTTTGTGCATATTTCTGTTCTATAAATCATTTGTAATACCTTCTCAAAAGAATATTAGATTGGTAAAAATATTTTTTGGAAATTTTTTAAAAGAATATACATATGTATGCACATATCTATTTATAAAATTCATAAAATAGAGGAAAAACATTATTTGATTATGAATTAAATTATTTGAGTATGAGGACGCATTTAAATAAATATCTATCGCATTTATTTTTTTACATTTTTCTATTTCTTTATGCTGCATTTCTAGGAAGTAAATTATTATAGATATCTTTGACAATATATTTTAAAAATTAATTAAAACGAAAAAAATATCTTTTAATTAAGTTTTTTCTTGAAAGCCAAGTCAAGTAGTTAGCGAAAAAGATTTTAGACCTTATTTTGTTGGAAAAGTCAAAATTACAAGCTTATAAAAAAATGTGAAAACACTTGTTTTTTTTTCAATTGGTAAATTTATATTTAAATCTTTTTGTGGCTGCAATATTAAAATCACGTCATAAAATTTATACGCATTATTAGTTATATTCGTGCAATTTTCTTTAAGCTTTTTCTTAATTTTAATTACACATTAAATTAGTTTTCTATTTGGTGCCCCAATAGTTTAGAAGGAAGTGTGCTACACTAGTAGATCGAAAATTGTGACTTCGAATCCAACCAGAGGCACTGATCTGCGACACTAAACCGATCTTATGGTCTTAACCGCACCCCTCATAACAATAATTAGTATACTTAATAATTTAATATTGTACTGTAATTTGGTAAGTAAATAAATAAATTACTGTGATCTCCTCGTATATCGTCATATTTAGTGCAAACGGAAGTAACTAAAGTTTTGTTTTTCTTTCTTTCTATAAAGATTAGCATCCCAATATATAACAAATAAGTTAGTATGTAAGGTTTTCATATAAATATGTACGTGATTTAGAGCTGCAAAACTATCGATAGTCGGCCCCATCGATAGTTTCGATAGTTTAAAAAAAACTATCGATAGTTTCGATAGTTTAAAAAAAACTATCGATAGTATCGATTTTCTATTTTTCTGAGAAAATTAGAATCGCAATACGAATTTGTGGATATATTTTTATTAGGTTTTTCTAAAATCTAGTGGAGAAGTAGAATTCAATTTGTATCGGAATTCCAGTAAGTAAAACTCTATTAAAATATAGCAAGTACCATGTATGTATATGGGTTATTATTCGCTTTCAACTGTCTTTCATAATAAATGTATTAATTTAAATAAAAGATATAAGTACATATGTACACTATTGTAACATAAATTTCAATTTTATTATAAAATAAAAAAACGCAAATTATTTGCCAAAAAAAAAAAAAATTAATTAAAGCTGTTAATTTGAGATAATTTTTTTTAAATTAACGGTAACCGTAAAAGGCTTTAACGTTCAAAACGTAAAACATACATTCTACATATGTAAATATCAAAATTCTAATTAAAAGGAATTATAAAAAACAATTCATAAATAAAATTAGGTACAGAAGCGTTAAATTTAGGTATTTATAAGTTATCCAGGTTTACCCAATACTTTTTGTTAATGAACAAGAGTTTATCGACCGTTTTTGATCTATGGTCTTAATTGGATTTTCCGCTTCTCTGAAATTAGGGTGCGAACGTTTAAGGTGATCTAATAAATATGTAGTATTGCCGCTAGTTTTATAATATTTTATTTTTGGTTATTTCAAAATAAGTCCAAACATCTGAATACGTCCTACGTATCTTTTATTGAATACCCTCTTCATCATCGTTGTTTACCTCAATGTTTTCGTTGCCATTTTCTATTAAACACAGACAGACACACTCCTATGGATGTGTTCATTGGACACATATGTACATACATTTAAATAGTATTGTAATAATACATACTTTCTGATAATTGTAGGAATCTCTTTTTAAAACTGTTTTTATTTAAATATTCTTTATTCTTTCAGAAATACTTTTAATAATACCAGAAACTTTTACTTTAAAACTTCTTTGTATTATTTTTGTGCCGTCAATAATTCGCCGCTGTCGTTATATTAAGGTAGCCGTTGCCGCTGAATAAAAATAACTAAGTTTAAATAAAATTAATTACCCTAAGGTGCTTAATAGGATAACATACATACATAACATACATAACTGGCCTTTACAACCCTGTGTCAGGATTACGGCCTAGCATCTCACAGCACTCATGTTGTGTGTGTAAATTTTTATCCATGAGTACCGGGACCTACAGTTTTAATATCGACTCCGAACGACAGACTTGAGAAGCTTGTTCATGGCAATTAATTACTCTCAGAGCTTTCGCCAGAAGGCTGCTGAGAGGTAGTCGCCGAAAGAAATATTTTTTTCATATTTCTTTTTTTTTAAGATGTCGGAGCTGGGTGTCGAACCCAGGGCTCATGTCTTAGTAAGCCAACACACTAACCACTAGACCACGGCGGCTACATTAATACGATAACACTTTTTTGAAATATTGACTCTTTTATTTTACATTAAATAAATGCAAATATATTATTTTTATTGAAAAATTAGAACATTCGTACAAAAATTTACCGGCGGCAAAAAACCTGCGTTGAAAAAGTTTACTTTTAAAATTTTCCGATAGTATCGCTACCGATAGTGAAACCATCGATAGTCGGCCAAAAATAAAACTATCGATACTATCGATTGTTTTGCAGCTCTAACGTGATTATGTATTCCTGAAATACACGCACTTTTAGTTCCGTCCGTTTGAATTTCGTTAATAAAATGGCCATTTTTGAATTATTAATCCGGTGTGTATTGGCCCATGAGGCATATTCACTCCAGCATAATATATACCAAGCAGAAAATTTTTCAAGTTTGGAAGCAATAAATAAAATTGTAAGCAATAATGGAAACATTGTATTGTTTATTCATACCTTAAAGCTTCCAAAACTGCTATAGGATAAAGTATAGTTTTTGATTTTATGTACTATTTGCTTACTGGTTGCAATAAATTTGCATTTTTACTGCATTTTAGCGGCTCATTTCATATAAAAATCATGCATTATTGATGCGCACGAGTGAGTGATAGTTCATTATTTCTCCCTTAAAAAATAGCTTATTGGTAAGCACTAATTTCTTCGGGGAAGCCTATATCTCCGAAAGCGAACTTTTTAAAAATTTGAAAAAAATTATGCCAAAGATAGTTTCGTTCTCTACAGTTGTGAACAATTTCAGAGTCGAGGTCTTTTTGGATCAAGAAATAAAAATCAAATCGGAAAGGAAGGTATTTTACAAGGAGATTGAAACTATTCTGATAGGGGTGGGATAGTATACGATTTTTCGATTTCGATTACCTAGAACCGCTTATTTTATGAGGTTCAACAAAAAAATATATGAGCCAAAAAGAAGGAATGTGGAATGGGGGCAAATGACTCCTCATCAGGGTCAAAGGTTGGGTTGAAGGAATAAAAGTCCACAAAAAGCTCCACAACTGCCTCGAAGTAGCCCGTATAGGGATAAAATGTAAGACCAACATACATACAAAATTGGTCATTACAACCCTGCGTCTAGATTAGGGCCTAGCTTTTTTGCGGTATTCATGTTGTGTGTGTTAATTTATATCCATGAGAACCGGGACCTACAGTTTAACGTCGACTCCGAACGACTTTTACGAGATACGTACCTATAATACTTTTCAAGAAAATTACAATTAAGTGAGTATAACTTTGTACATTTTTGTATTTTGTTCCCATTTTCAAGACCTCATATTTCCGAATCCAGATGTGTTAGTGCCCTTTAATTTTATATTTGTCTTAGTCAGGGACCGTAACTGTTATGACTTTTATCGAAAAAGTCAAGAAAAAAAAGTTATTTTTTAACTTTAATTTTTTAAGGCAGAAATAGAAGTTATTTATTAACTTTTATGTTTTAAGTTTTTTTATGTTTTAAATAAAAGTTATTTTTTAAGTTCTAATATTTTAAGACAAAAATAAAAGTCTTGAATTAAGTATTGCATAGTAATACGCTAGTTTTATTGCAAAATTTAATACACGGCTTTTATTTTTGCCTTAAAATATTAGAAGTTAAAAAATTACTTTTATTTTATGAGTAAAATAATAAAAGTCAAAAATAACTTTTAATTTTGCCTTAAGAAAATAAAAGTCAAAATTAAAAGTTATTTTTCGACTTTTATCAAAAAAGACACATATTTAAAAATCATACAAAAATTTGCTTGTACATCATAATGATGCATCATAATGATACCAACCAAAATTTTCTACGATCGTTTTTTTATGTGTCCTTTTTTGATGTAAGATTTAAAAATAACTGTTATTTTCTGTCCCTGGTCTTAGTCTTATGATATACTTTATTCATACCAAAACTTAGCAAATTTTGAAACAGTCATTTTAAAAACTGCATATTTTTAGTTGAGTTGAGGTGGTTCAACACATATGCACTTAATAAGTTTATGTAAATTAAAACGTATACGAAAAAAAATTAAAAATAAAATTCTTTTTATTAAATTTCCTCCATTAAAAATATCCATTTTGTTTACTTCAATTTATTATGCAATATATTTTTCAATATTTTTTTATTTTGTGTTTGTTTTACTAAAACTAAATTATTAATTGTTATTACGCTGACAAAAAAAAACTACTTTTATTACAACAGTTTTTCGCCAAATTTTTTTGGTTTTAAACTTTTTGCAATAATAAAGGAAAAAAAATTTTACTGGTACTAAAAGTCTTAACTTTTTAGTTTAGCGATATATTTTTTGTGGTTTATTTTGTCATTTATTGGTCAATATCAAAGACTTCTGCATCTGTTACCGCAAAATAAATAGAAAAAAACCTACTGGAATTTATATGCATTTCGACTTTTCCCATATTAAAACATTGTAGTGAAAAAAATTTGTGGTTTATTATAAATTTCAAAATGTTTTAATTTATATTTTATAAAAACAAAATAGTTGAATTGCCTTCATTCTTGAGGGGCTGTGGTGTTTTGTAGAAATAAAAATTTTTTTCTTTTGAACTTTTTTCAAACCAGTTTATAAGGCTTTTTTTAGTTTCGTTAACATTTCACGATTTTTTTCTTTATGGGAAATCGTTATAACACAAATTCAAATTAGAAACCATTTTTTTTAAATCCACAACATTCTTAACGTGATTTTTGTAGAACCCGGCAATAAAGTTGCATTCAATTATAACCTGTGCATTTGGTTTAAGAAATTAAGCGAAATGAAAGTTAAAGAAAAGTTTTGTTAAACGTTTTTAAAACGGGCAAATATAAAACAAGGATCTTAAAAAAGAAATACCAATATCGTTGCAGAAAAAAGTTAAAATTTCAGATTACATGAAACGTAGAAAACTGCAATTACATAGAAAAATCTCATTATAAGGAATAACTTAATGAAAACAGAAGAATTAAAAATTCAATATTAATTTGGATTGTGCATGCGCAGCTTTAAAAATTGTAAACTAAAATACTGTAAACCAAAGTTATTGGCAAGACATGGGTGGTTTGAAAAATTTAAGACGCCTGCAAGTTATCGAAATTTATTTATTTTTATCAGGATAATCTGCATCAGAGGCTTTATTCTGTAAGTCTCCTAAGCTAAAACTCTATCGCTAAAAATGTATAAACTTGATTTAGAACTTTTTGGTTACGAATACAATTCTTGAACGCGTATTATAAGTAAAAAGCTTCATGCAAATCATTTCTAAAATTTATAATTTTATATATTCTAACGTCCAGCCAGTTTTAAAAACTCAGAATTTTAGCATTTTAGCTTAAGAGAATTACAGAATAAGGCCCCAGGAGTCTTATTTGTATTATAAAAATAAGATGATTCGTAAGAGATTATTACAGGACTTTTAAAAGGTCTGAAGGTAAGGACATATTTAAACAAATTCATACCACGAGTCACATTTAAAAAAAAAAATTTAACTTAGTTTAGTAGAAGTCTGTATTTGATTTTGTATAGCATAATACGTGACTTAGAATTTCTAACATAATAATACTTTAAACTATTTATTTAGATTTTTAATAGAAAACTTACTGATGAGTAAATATAATACGTTTGTTCAAGATTAGCTCTTTTATCAGAGTAATGAAGTAAATTACAGGGCTTACAGAGTGAGAGCCTGATTACTAAGACATTTCACATGAGATATTAATTTACCGAAAATAACTGAATTTACCCAATTAGGCAATTAGGGTTTATTGTTTGCAATAATTCTTATTGTAACTGCTAAATTTAAATTATTTTCCTGATATTTTAATATTTGATCAAACTCAATAATGACTTGTTATTTACAAAAAAAAATTATAATTTTGTGGCCGTATTCATAAAAACTATTTTAGGCTTATTGAGAACTTATTTGACAAATTTATATGCAATACTTGTTAGTTGGCGGTTTTTTCAAAATTATAATTTAAAAATAAGAGGTTCCCCCCACCCCCCTCCAAGAAGACCATCTACAAAGAAAACCTTCCCGACATTCCACTCTATTCCACCTTAACCAATGTCAACAAAAAACGAATGATCAGGGAAAAAAGCGACACCTATTGGGAAGTAGGAGATAACAGCTAAACCTACTTAGCGAAGGCACACTCACCACACAATCAATATGCAACGATGAGGCAATTGATGTTCAATATTCAAGGGTGAAGGTATAACACTGGCCTTTGAATGATCAATGAACAGCAATTATTCTCATTCCTAAGGCGCTTAATAATAATATAATTAATATTAATAATATACATATGTACTGTCCTTTAAAAAAAATTGCATTTAGTAGGGGTTTACCCCTGAGTATTGGTCTCAAAATAAAAAATAAAAAAAAATAGTTTTTATGAATACGGGCATTCAATTTTAAGAACTAAATAAAGATTTTTTCAATTTTATTGGTTTCTGGGGATTTTCAAAAATTTTCTTTGGGGACAGCCCAACAAATTCCCCGCTAACACTGGTAACACATAACACAACACAAAAGTTACAAATCTGTGGAACATACTCGTATGAGTTGCTCCTTAGTATCATTGTCACATACAAAATATTAATCATACGCCCCGATATATAAAAGATTACATATCGTCGGTTGACAGGTAAAACTCACTAAGTGCTATGTGAGATGACTACAGTTAGTGAGTTTTACTTGTCAACCGACGATATACGAATTATTGTTTGAATTAGAATTTCACAAAATGAAAGAGAAAAAGAAATGCATACATTTTTATTTTCTTTCCTCCAAAGTTTCCTTTCTTCAGCAAAGCTTAAAATAGTTTTATTTGTTAAACTAATTATATTATTTTGCTTTTAGTTTTATAATATTTTTTCATAAAAAGAAAAAAAAGCATAATAATAACTGACGATACAAAGTTTTTCTCATATACGACTATGAATACTATATTAAGATGCTTTTGTTATAAAATAAAAGTAAAAACTTTTCATTTTGAAATCTTAGAGTTGGATATTAAATTTAATTAAAGAAGTATAATCTTTTTTTAAACAACTTAAAAAGTAGATAAGATAAAGGAAGAAATAAAATAAAGTAAAGTTTCTCTAACTATTAATTTTTCTATATAGTTTTTAACTTAGAGCAAAATAGAATAAACTAAAAGAGCCCATATCCCAAAACGTTTTTTTTTTTCTTTCTTTAATTACTTCTTAAGTTTAAATCATACATTAGAATATATATAAGTTAAATTTAATATAAGGAAATCTTATAAGATTTAATAACCACTTGTGTTTTTTTTTTTTTTTTTGTTTTGTTTGCTAAAATCCACTAACACGGTAGTTGACCTGAAAAAAAAAATCATTTTATGAGACTAAAATTTTATCATATTCAATTTAATATTATTTTTAATTGTAACAAATATTTATTTTAAATTTTTAAAAATTAACGTTATGTTGGGGTTTAGCTAATGACTGGTTTGGTTACCAATATACGCAATAGATATCAGAGAAGGCATTCTAATATCCACTTCGGGCACTTTCAAAATTTCTCTACTCCTTTGTGTACTTTAGTAAGAAAATATGTATTTCTATTTATCTCTACGTCTGTTGGACGTCTACCTTTTTCAATTTAGTACTCGTTCACAATCGTTTGTTGTGAAATATTTTATTATTTTCAGAATTCTCATTTCTTATTAAAAATTTGGTATTGTTTCCGTACGGTAAGTTTGTTTTATTTTAGAAAAATTAATGCATAGCTTTATATGACACCAACGTAAATATTCAAGTTTGTGCAAAAATATAAAAAGAATAAAATAAAATAATAAAATCATTAAACGAAGCAAATGGTGTAATTTATTTATAAATTATTTAACAATACAACGTACATACATATAAATACGTACCTAAGAAATTTTAATCTGAAAATGTATTCGTATTATTATTACTGTATATATAGCAAAATAAAAAGAAAATGATAGAAAAAAAAAGAAATTTTAAGGACTATAAAATTGTCTTAATTATTTATCAAATTAAATTTCAAATTATTTTTTTTTTCAAATATGTATTAAGTAAAAATAGTATCACACTTATAACATTCAGAAAAAGCAGACAGCATATCCTAACTGAAATGATAAATTCCATTCTACAAGTATTCTTCCTTAAGATTAAACAAATAAAATAACAAAAACAGCATTCAAACTCATAAACGATGAGTCGAGAGAAAACAGAAATCATTTCTCAAGAGATTAAAACCTGACATTCACACAAGTGTTTAGACTTAAGTACTAATTAGCATAATAATAATAATGACAATAAAGATTTTAATAATAATGATGCTTTTTTCCTTTTTCCTATGTTGTCTTTCAAACGCTTTTTTATGGCTCTAGTCTCTTGTATGCGTAATTTAAAAACATTTTTATTCATAAAGAAAAATATTAAAATTTATGAAAATTTGTCACTCTAAAAACCAAATATTATGAACTCATATTGTTCTAATTATAAAGAAGACTTTGTTTGTTGTATTAAATTAAAAACATAAATTATGTGAAAAACTTGTTATAAAAATTCTTCAACAAACAAAAAAAGAAAAAAAAAATTATTTTATTAAAAATCAAGAATACACATCTCCTTACAGTGTGTTTGTATTGAAAGGCTACAGTTTATTCTAGTTGTTGGTATTTCTATAAAAAAAAGCTCAAAATGCGACAATTCTGCCTGTCCATTCAACCAGAAATGGACTTCATCGGAAAATAAAATTTTGAATTGAAATTCAAAATCGAAATCAATAAAATAGAACAAAAGAAACTCAAACGATCAAGGTTCAATCCCAGCGAGGGGAAAAATTGTGGAATAAAATTTTAGATTTTTCTAAATTATAATTTAAAAAATAAGAGGTTCCAGCCCTCTAAGAAGTCCAACTTCGAGAGACCTCTCCCTGACAGTTCCAGTCTATTCCACAAAAAAAAAAAAAAAAAAAAAAAAAAAGAAAAACAAACGATCAGGAGTACAGCGAGACCTTCTGCAAAGATAACAGCTAACCCATAGAAGACGCTCGCTACTTACATTCAACATCTACTAGCAGATGGGTCAATTGCTGTTAACCACTAAAGGGTGAAGGTAAAATACTGGCCATTGAGTAGCCAAATTGACAGCAACTTCTCTCATCAACAATCAACAATCCACGTATCTTCAAATTTCAATACAATGCACTGCAGGAGTAAGGGTTTACCCCTGAGTATTGGCCTTAAAAAAATTACAGGCGTTGCTCTGGTGTAAGCGGTTTCATATTGTAATTTCAAAGCAAACTTAAAAAAAAAAGCAACTATAAGTTGGGTAGTTCAATAAAGCTGTGAGACAAACTCAAAGTTGTGACACTTTATAAAAAACACCCTTTATGGTTTTCAATTATTACATATATTAATATTAATTTTTAAAATTAATCCCCCTTTTATTAAAATAATATGCTCTCTTTTTTTTAAAGAAATAAAAACACTGTCTAGAATTTTTTTTATTTGCAGAGAAAAAATTTTAGAGAAAATCGACAACTCTATTTTGCTTTACATACATACATACATACATACATACATACATACATACATACATACATACATACATACATACATACATACATACATACATACATACATACATACATACATACATACATACATACATACATACATACATACATACATACATACATACATACATACATACATACATACATACATACATACATACATACATACATACATACATACATACATACATACATACATACATACATACATACATACATACATACATACATACATACATACATACCTAGATTTTAGTTCCTTAACCCAGAAAATATTTCGGCGTAAAAGCACTAGGGACAGTTGATGAGGTAATCTATTTTCGGAGTACATAAAAAGTGTTCTGCTTATGTATTTAAGATTTAGAGCTAATGTAAAAAAATTCTCCTGCCACGGTTTCTAACACTAGAACATAAGTTGGAGTAAAGCTAAGTAATTTCAAAATTCTTTTCATAAAGTAGCGCTGTAGTTTGTCCACCTCGTCAAATAGATTGAAACCTCAGACTTGTGCTGCATATGATTGTATCGCCCTGCATACTGCTAAGTAAACCTTCCACTTCATTTCTAAATTTATGTCTCGTTTAGCCATGAGATTCTTCCAAGTTGAATTTATTGCATGTTTTGCTTGCGTGTTTCTCTTATCAACATATTTGCTAAACTTAAGTTTCGGTGTAAATAAAACAAAAAGGTAATTAAATTCGGAAGCAATTTTTACTTCTGCACCGTTAAAAAACCATTTTTCTTCATTTCTAAGTCTACCGCCGTTTCTAAATACTATGATTTCCGATTTGTTTAAATTTACCTCCAAGTTCCAAGTGTTACAGTATACTTCCAAATTTCTTATCATCTTTTGCAACGTATCTATTTCATCTGCCAATATAACAATATCATCAACGTATAATAAAAGACGAATATTTAGATCTTCCACCATTAGACCACCTCCCAAACTTTCATGCATATCATTTATATATAAAGCAAAAAGCAGCGGAGAGGTCAAGCATCCTTGTTTTACCCCAGATTTTGTTTCAAAATATTCAGATAATTCATCTCCCATCCATACCGCTGATTGTGTATTATTATATATAGATTCAATAAATTTGACCATCTTATAAAGGGTGTTTTTATCGAGGTATAGAACTTTAAGTTGGCATCACTTTTTTAACTGGCGGCCATTTTGTCAGCTGTCAAGTGATTAATATTTAGTTTGGTTTGCCATTTCATCATGAACAGGTTGACAAAAGAACAACGCTTGCAAATCGTGCAAATTTATTTCGAAAATAATGGTTCAGTTCGCGAAGTTTACCGCAAGCTCTGTCCATTTTATGGTCGACATAATCGTCCATCAGAGCAATTAATTCGGTTAACCATGGATCGTTTTCGCAGTACGTTTACTCTATGTGATAATACGCATCCGCAGAGACGTCGAACAGTGCGCACCGAAGAAACAATTGCCGCTATAGAGCAAAGTGTTGAAGAGAACCCGAATGAATCGATTCGCCACCGTGCACAGCAATTGGAGCTTTGTCCATCAACTTTATGGAAGATTTTGCACAAAGATCTTGGCTTGCGACCTTACAAGATCCAGCTTGTGCAAGAATTAAAGCCGCGAGACCATGCAATGCGTCGTGATTTTGGTGTATGGACCGAAAATGAGATTGATCTCGATGCTGATTTTCATTGCAAAATTTTGTTCAGTGATGGGGCTCATTTTTGGTTGAATGGCTACGTCAACAAGCAAAATTGCCGTATTTGGATTGAAGAGAATCCACATGAGACCCTTGAGACGCCATTACATCCACAAAAACTGACTGTTTGGTGTGGTCTATGGGCTGGTGGAGTCATTGGGCCATACTTGTTCTGAAATAATGCTGGAGAGTCAGTTACCGTTAATGGAGACCGGTATAGAGCCATGATAACCGACTATTTTGTTCCCGAATTGGAGGGCATGAATGTGGATGAGTTGTGGTTCCAACAAGACGGCGCTACATGCCACACAGCGCACGTCACAATCGATTTATTGAACGAAACATTCGATGAGCGCATAATTTCGTGGAATGGACCTGTCAATTGGCCACCAAGATCGTGTGATTCGACACCATTGGATTATTTTCTTTGGGGATATGTGAAGTCGCTCGTCTACGCCAACAAACCAGAAACGTTAGGGGAGTTGGAAGCCAACATTCGTGGAAGCCAACATACGGCCCCATATGCTCGAAAAAGTGGTTGAAAATTGGACCTGTAGAATTGGCTTTATTCGAGCTAGCCGCGGCTGCCACATGACCGAAATCATATTTAAGCATTAACGGCATAAAATTATCCTTCCAATAAAGCCAAATTGATGGACATTAAAACGATTTTCTTGTGTTTTATTTCAATTCGAAGTTCTATACCTCTTAAAAAAAGCACCCTGTATGATACTCCCATTCTATAAAGTTTACAAATTAAAGATTTTCGTGCTACGCTATCAAATGCCGCCTTGAAATCTACGAAGAAGGCATACACTTTCTTTTTATCTGAAAGTTTGTAGCTAATTATTGTCGATAAATTGTATATATTATCTATAGTTGAATAGTTTTTTCGAAAGCCAGCTTGATATTCCATCAAAGTATTGTTTTCATCTGACCAATTATACAAACGTTCATTTAGAATTCCCATCATAATTTTGGCAGCGCAATTCATAAAGGAAATTCCTCTATAGTTTTCGGGCCGACTTGTATCCCCCTTCTTATATATAGGGAAGATAATGGTCTTATTGCACGAATTGTCGATTGAGTTTCCAGTAAAGATTTTATTATTAATTTGCAAAAGCTTTTCATAAAATTCATCTGTGGCGTTTAAAAAGAATTCGTAAGGCACCCTACAGTGGCTAAGTTTGTCATTTCTATACATGGAATTTCTCACTCAAACGTACAGGGTACTTAATTTTTGGATTCTCTGACTAGTTATCACATAGAAGGTATGGAATTTTTTAATAATATCAGTCTTTAGCGGGTGATAAACTTAACAGTTTTTTATCTCATATGCTTACGAGTTGTTAGCTTTTCTTTATACATACGTCCGTAAATTTTAAATTTTTTAACTCAAAATTTATATTTATTTGAATAATTTTAAATATTTTTTTCTTTTGATTTTAAATTTAAATTTTAAATTTGGAGTAAGTTTTTATATATGCTTATTTTGTTAAAGCGAATTTGTCTAAAATTATATTTATTTCAGATTTGTTTATAAACATATTCTTTATAAAATGAAACAAAGTTGCAGCCTCATTTAATTTTATGTGTGAAACTTTACCAACAACATCCAAAAATGTTACCCTTTTGTAATGTTAAAAAATACGAGTGTCTCTACACGAACAAAATGCAGATGCTGTAAACATCTGTTTTGTGGATGCTAAACTACTACATCTGAAAGTCAATACAGTAATGATAATTAGGATTTATATTTCTGCAACAGCCATTCATAAGAATTTCCTTTACGGGTAGCAGTATAAATGTCTATGAGTTGATTTTTCAAATGTTTATAGAAACTATTAGTACTTGACGGTATCTCAATGCGTAAACAACATTACGGCGGAAGTTGGAATTATTCGTAAATATTTATTGTAAAAGTGTGATAAAGTGTAAATTTAGTTGATAATTTTAAAGAAGGGTGTGATTTCAGCCGAAAGAAAAAAATATATGTATATAAATAAATAAAAATAAAAAAATATTAAAAATATAAAAATTATTAATCTGATTATATTTTAAATTTAAGTTAAAAAAAAAAAAAAAATACAAAATGTGAATTAAAAAATAGCATAAATTTGCTTAAGGCAAAATATTATATGTAATAAAATTTTTTTGTGTCAAAGTGTTAAAAAGAAAACACTTTTCAAGTGTTTGTGTTTTGGGTTACAACGGCCATTTGGCCATAAATCATTTTTTAAGAAAAATAATTTATATGTTTGCCAATCAACCAAAACCAAAAAAGGCAGTTATGGTTGAAAGAAATATTGGCAGAAATAACAAATACCATAAAGTGTTGAAAACCTATAGCAACACATTTCATTTAAAATTTAAAGAATCAACTTCTGATAATTTAGAAAAAAAAAGTACGTGGTTTTTGAAAAATAAAAATTATAAGTATATTTGTGATATATTTTTATATATTTATACAAAATTTTAAAATGCAGTTTAAAAATTTATCAAAAATTATTGAAGATGTATATATATTAAAATTAAAACTCCATTGTGTATTTCCTTAATTTTAAAGCAAAATAATGTAAAAAATAAGTTATTGTTTTTTTTTTTTTCTTGATATTTTGTATGTCTAATTTATACAAAAAAAGAAAAAAATCCTTTGGTTACTCGTAACTGTTTAAAAAAGAAAATTTATTCTACTACCTAAAAGAAAAATATTTAAAATAAGTTGCTGAGCAATATTTATACGTAAATTCATTCATATATAGCAAGTGAAAATGACTAGTTATAGCTTTCTTTTATTTGCCTATGGAAAAAAATTATATGTAAAAAATTATAAGTATATTTGTGATATATTTTTATATATTTATACAAAATTTTAAAATGCAGTTTAAAAATTTATCAAAAATTAAATAAAATAAAAAATCAGTAAGCAAATGTATTGAATATGTATTTATATTAAAATTAAAACTCCATTGTGTATTTCCTTAATTTTAAATCAAAATAATGTAAAAAATAAGTTATTGTTTTTTTTTTTTGATATTTTGTATGTCTTATTTATACAAAAAAAGAAAAAAATCCTTTGGTTACTCGTAACTGTTAAAAAAGAAAATTTATTCTACTACCTAAAAGAAAAATATTTAAAATAAGTTGCTGAGCAATATTTATACGTAAATTCATTCATATATAGCAAGTGAAAATGACTAGTTATAGCTTTCTTTTATTTCCCTATGGAAAAAAGAATTGCCTCAGTTTAAAAAAAAATAAAAAAACAACTGAAACTGATAAAACATTGTACAAATATTACTAAATATAATATAAAATACTTTTACAATGGAATAAAATAAGGAAACATAAATTTCACTGTAAATGCCATCAGATATAATAATCATTAAAGATATCTGGTTAGTTGGTTGCCGTGATACAAAAATTTTAGCAGATAACTTTTCGTCGCAGCCTAAAACGAGGAGTTAGTTGTGTTAAAAAAAAAAATAAAAAATCCATCAAATAAAAGAATTACATTTATAAACCAAGTTGCCCAAGGCTGAGTATTTTAAGAGTAATCAGTGTCTATTGCGAAAAGAACATCAAACGGTTAATAAAAGAAGTGTTCTAACTTCATCAGACTTCATACAGTTATTATTTGAAGACTAAGGATTTCAAATTGTGTTGAAACTTCTATTGAGTACAATTTGCCAAGTCACTATAAGATGTTTAATTTATTTTAAAAATAATCATACTTTTCATGAGGTTTATACAGAACCTCGTATACTCTTCGGCCAAAAAATCGGCCTTGCGAACGGTTTTAAATAAAGAGCTTAAAATAATATATGAAATGTATTGCTTTGGGGATAAGCACGTCTCTATGGCCATTTCGTCTTGCCTAAGAGACACGTCAGAAGCCTTTTTCCAAAGGTGGTAACCAAAAATAGAAATATTTATATTCAAACAGTTATAAACTAAATCAAATCCCTTTTAGTATATAAAAACCAAACAAAAGTATTTACAGAGCAATACATTTCTGTTTTTTAAGAAATTCAAATTCTATATTTCATTGGCATTGGCTTAAGTAAATCAAGATCGTTTAAGAATAAAAAAACAACAATGGTTACTGTTTAGTGCTTGGACTCACTTCAAACTGGGCGAAGACGATAATTTAAAAAAAAAATTTTTGTTTTTTCTTTAAATAAAAAAGCATATTTCTCGTAAAAAAGCTGCATCAATAATAAAAACTTCATTATGTGAATTCAAGACAATCCTCAATATGTATCGAGTCAATTCATCTCATAACAGGTGCTGTTGACCGGCTTCATCGTTAATGCAATTTAATGGGTCTAGATTGAAAAGGGAACGTAATAATAAAATAACTGTATGTTTAACCAAGACATTTATAAAACTGTTCACCTATGGATTACTACTCATAAGGCTGTGATATGTTATTGTTTTATTTCAACAAACTAACAACTGCTTAAGCATTGTACGCCACTGCTGATTCTATACGAAAAGATCTATTTGAAAAAGTAGTAAAAAAAACCTGGTGTGATGGTCTTAATGATTAAAAAAAAATAAATTATATGAATTTATATATCACCTTGTAGGCAAAATTTTCATTCTATTAATATTTGCCTTTTATATTATCATTTTCACTTCCAAAGCTCACAAAAAACAACCTCGGTAAATATGACACATGGTGTTTTATTTTCTGCCAAAAATTTTTCCTTTTGAATTTTTATTTCTTTTGTCTTCCCATAATAATATTAATCATAATAAGCAGTTACAAATGCAGATTACAATAAAACGAGATCAAAAAAATTCATATAATGTAATAATAAAATGCAAAATTTTTTTTGGAAAGAAAACGCCGTTAAATGCGTGAGCCTTTCTAGCTGTTTCTTTTTTTTTTTTTTTCCTTTAACATTTTTGTCATACCTTGGCGTATTATTAATATTGAAAAGCTATTAAAATATTACTCATACGTAATGTGCCTTAATAATAAAGTTTCCCATAAGCTTTTTCTTTTTAAGCAGCTATAAAAAATTCAGAAGAAATATGAAATGAAAACCAATTTTATTGATAGTCGGTTTTCCTATTTCCTTGTAAAGTAAAAATTATAGAAATATATTTCTATGAGTATATATAATAAATAATTTAAAAATAATATATCAAACTTCCTTGTTTTTACAAAATGAAATTTAAAAAAACAAAAAAATTTCTTTTAATACAAAATAAATTCCGTATATACTCGACCAGAGTAAAATATTCTTAACCTAACAAAGGAAAACAAGACACAGCTTATAAAAAAAATATATTTTTCAATGTATTTTTCAAGTCACTTAACCTATTTTATTATTGCAATTGCATCCCTTGATTAAAATAATATTTCTGAAGCTCGTTAACAACCGACACAATGCATCTTCCGTCAAAGAATAGGTAGTAGCCAAAAGGTAGTAACTGACCAGAGACGCCTTAATGTGATACTATGGGCATCAGGTTAATTAAAATTAGCGTCAAGTATAATTCCCACATCACTAAAAGAGCTTATAAATCCTAAAAGTTTACCATTAATTAGAAGTATGTTAGGGATGTAAATGTTCCGATAAAATCCCCAGTATTTATATTTCCCGGAATTTAGTTCCAATAAATTGACAGTGCGCATGATATAACGTGTTTATATCCTATTATGAGAAGTATTATTGTGATTATAAAAAATTCGACATCATCGGAAAGTATTAAAATATCTTCATATTTCAAGATTGTTTATAATTCATGTATAAATAATTAAAATAAGATTGTTTCGAGATGATTTCCTTGCAGCACCTTAGTTTGAACGTCAAGGCATTTGTTTGGTGTTTCGTATATGAACATTTTGTTTTCTAACTAGTAGAGAAGTGTGAATCTTGTGTGGAGAAACTTATCATTTTCAACTTTTGAAAAAGTAACCATAACCCTTGTTATTTTAGTTGGTAAATTTAGTAATTGTCGAACGGTTTCTCTTGAAGTTGTGCTGGTAATGTGTTCCTAAATGTGATATATTGTGATTAAGGACTTTTGCAAAATTGTAGGAAGAAAATTTGGTTCGTGATGCCTTTGCAGTTTTTTTCCATCAGACTTGGGGTAAGTTTTATACAACAGAATGATAAAAAACTTCCAACTACTGGGAAAATATCCATTACCTCTAGGCAGATAAAATATTTCAAAAAAAGTTTTGAATAAACTAAACCCACAAAGTTAAATAATGGCTGATATTTAGCTTTTTCTTTTAAACGCGATAATCCAATTATTCATCGATGGGCATAAAATTATTGAATTCGAATAAATTTTAAAACCATAGTGGGTGTTAAAATTTTTTAAGCTGAATAAGTTTTGTTCATTTTATTTACCTAAATATTTTGTGCTTCAAGGGTATTCTGTATAGAAAAACAATTAATTAAATTCATTGGCTTCTACATGCAATGCAAACTTTAAGCATGGCTTAAACTTAACTTTAAAAAACTTACTCTCTATATGTTGTGTGAACATTAAACAAATGTCATTCAATAATTATTTGTTTTAGTTGAAACTCAGTTTTATATTTTTCGTTTGCATTTTCCGACTCTGATGTAAAATATGCTGTTGAATTTAGCAATACGTATAATTTATCTACAATTAAAAATGTCTTTTAATTATTATTCACACAAACTTTTTTTAATTATTATTCCTCCAACTAAAGAGAAACAAAAAATTCCTTTAATTGCAATTTTATTGTTGAAAGCAAACTGCGAAATTTGATTCAATCAGCAAAGCACATGAAAAAAATCTTTTGTACGTCGGCCACTATTATTAACACGTTTTTTTTTTTTTCTTTCTTTCTTAATTTTCACACTTTTTCCTTTCATGTGTTTCTTTCTTTTTACAACTAGCATAGTATTTAACTCACTATCGGGTGATCTTGTGCGAAACGCATTGGTGGAAAGAAAATAAAATGTGAAAATACGAGTATGCTAATTGCAACCATTGTCTGAAATTTAATAATTTTTTTTTTTTTTTTTAGTTTACAAAATTTAATTAAATTTTTTCACTCAAGTTCCAACTACTTGTAATAAAAACATTGAATAACAATAAAAAACAACAAAAAAATAACTATTTATTTATTTTTATTAGTTTGAGTTTTTTCACTCTTTGTGTCTTATAAAATAAATTTATTAAAATTAAAAGCATATATTAGATGTTGTATTCACAAAGTAAAATAATATTTCATGACTTATAAAATGTGAGTAGTGGGCAGTATATATTGAAACTTAAGGTGTAATTTTCTACAAGCAAAATAAAAATTTTTTTAGTACTTTGCAATCAAAGATTTTTCTTATTGATATATATTTCCTAATATAAGATGAGTACAATCCTTTCGTGACTAAAAATCCTGTCTTTAAAAACGGAAATGGGGTCTTATGTTACTTTAGGAAATTTTTTAAACTTAGACTTTTAGAATGGATACTATTACTTGTATCCGCAGCAGATACTCGTATAATCCGAAAATAATGTTTAAAAAATTAATGCCATGAAATTATACACAATAATTTAGCAAAAAATTTACTTCAATATAATTTTTGGCTTGCATTATCAGTTTAAGTTCTCGAGCTCTTAAAAAAATCATTCGGTATAAAACAAAAAATGCCATGGCAATAACAATTTTAACTCGTAGCAGTTGCTTGTGTTCAGCGAACAAAAATATCACACCGATGTAGTGTTAACAAATACAACTATTTTGGAATTCTCGATGCAATCGAATGTGTTACATTTTTGTACTTAATATACTTGATAGTTTGAACATGAAGTTTTTTACTTATAAGTATGTACATATGTACAAAATTTTAATTAAGAGAGTTTGGATTTTTTTGCAATGAATCATAAAGTGCATAGGATAGGAATATTTTTCAAATAACATATCGCATCGGGGCTTTGCTAGCACATACAGATCCTTTGATCGAAATTACTGATGATCTTTCATTCATTCATTAACTGTATGGGATGTGGCAACGTGTTGTTTAAACCACATAGTAGACACGCCAATAGCATCCAATTTCTACAAAAAAAGTATGTTGTCATATTGCAATAGCGGGTTCTAGTTACAGTTCTAAAAATTCGGACTAAATAGTGACACGCTGTGGGTCATTTATTTTTGGTCAATCACATGTAGGTTACCTAAACCCCCAACACGACTATTAAGATGATGAATAAAGCCATGGAAGGAAAATTAGCATTCTCTTATTGCTATTTAATAGTACATTCCACGAAGACTCTTCTCAGTTTATAGTCATAAGGCTGCAGATGTTGAGTTTTTTGAATTTTGTAAACATTGAGAGAACAAATATTTTGTAAGTAGACACTATAGTGAGCTCCTTAAAATTTGCAATTTAATCTTGGGTTTCGCACATCTTCAATATTGACATTTGAGTGCCTTGTTTCAGGACAACCTAAAGGTTTATTGTCTTCAATTTTTTTAATTAATGCTTTAACAGTAAACGATGTTACAACACAATTTTGTTTATATTTTTATAAAGTTTTCCAACTAAGGCAGCCAAACTTTCTTTACCTTTAAAGTATTGCTCAAAAATCACATTACTGTTGCAGGGTCAATAGATTCTTTCTCTTTTTTGTTTTTTACACCGAACTAAAATATTAAAAACAAACAAAGCCAGTTGTTTTGCAACTAATTTTACTTCCAATGCGCTGTCAAAATTGGACTTTCTAATTCCAAAGCGTCAGCGCCGAAAATGCTAATCATTTCGTAGTAAATAATTATCTGTAGCTTTACCTTGGGCATAATGAGAAATTAAAGCTTTTATTTAAGTTTTGGTTCTGTGTATCAAATCTGCTATTACACCTTTTTAAAAAAAAATAATTATTTTTTTAACAAATATTTATTTTACAATTATAAAAATCATGTCTTTAGTTACAGGATAACTGTTTGTGAGTGTTAGGTCACATATATCGTAATCCAAGAAACATATTTTAACGTGAATATTTGTACGTTGATGGACGTGACAATTTAGGCTCTAATATGGCTTAAACGAATTGAGTTTTTGTTTTTTTTTTTTTTTTTTTGTTTTTGTTTTTTTGTTGGACTAACAAAAAAATATATAAAGTTTCCCTTTTTTCCAAATCTTTCATCATAGTTGACAACTTTATTTAAACTCTTATTTATAAATCAAACTTTACCAAATACAGACTTTTATAAAACAAAAATGGGTCTCATTTTTATGACAAAATTCATGCTTTAGTAAAAACCTTCATAAAATATTTCATCATTTCTCTGTAGAATGTAAACTATTTAATCGCTACAATTTATTTTGCATATTTCCACAATACCAACCATCTTTCCCTTACAATCTTTTGTTATGCGTTGTATGTTGTAAATATTTATTCTTTTATTTTATGACAAGCAAACAAGCAAAGTACCCCTAAGGTGTTACAATATCTACAAAATTTTCATTCTTAATAATGACGTTTTTGATAATGATGTTTTTTTTTTATGTTCAAATGAAACAAATAAAGGCTGAAGTATGTTATTAAGTATTAAAAAAATTGCCTTAAATTTGTTCTGAAATTTGTAAAATTGACATACAAATTAAATCAGCTTTTAGTGACATTTTTTAAGCATGAATATATATTTGACTTTTTAGTCATTATGTTTAGCTCAAAAGTATTTTATCAAGTGTCTTAACGTTGACTTATATTTATATATGTACATTTGTACATATATACATACAAGGTATAATAAATATAGAGCACAATAAAATAATTTATATAAACTAAAATTCAATGTTAAATACAAACCATTATTCGTTTGTTATACGACTATTGTACACAAACGGCCTTATGTATAATAAAAAATTAGAAGGTCGTTGTACACAGTAGCTCAGTTTGTCATTCCAATACGTGGAAATTCTTACTCAAACGTACAAGGAATTTAATTTTTTGGATTATCCGACTAGTTATCAAATATAGGGTATGCAAAGTTTTAATAATATCAGTCTATAGCGGGCGATAAACTTGACAGTTTTTTGTCCCATATACTAAGTAGTTTCTAATTTTTCATTGTACATACGGCCGAAAGACTTTAACCCTCATGTATATTTTAGTTCTCTTTTTTAAAAAAATATTTCATTATACATCTTTAAACACTTATTATTTAGATATTTTCGTTTTCTAAATCGTCTTACACAATTCCTTATGGTCTTTAAAAGTGTACTTTTAAGTCGGTTTTTACTGATTATACCTCCTCCAACATGCATATTTATATATATATATATATATATATATATATATATATATATATATATATATATTTATGAGAACATTATGAAACTACAAATTTTCTTTCGCTTTGAAAATAATACACACATTCAGACAAATATGCAATCATGAGCACAGAAGGATCCACATATTTTGATTTGTTTTTTTTTTTCTTTTTTTTTTGTGAACAAAAAATAAAGCGCAACAACAGTATGAGGAATACAATGTGTGTCATATAGAAAATAAAAACTTTTACTTTATTTTCGTTGCCTTGTTTTTTCTCTTTTTTTATATTATATGAATTTCGTAGTTCAACTATTCACATAAAAGTTTTATTTGTTCCTTTTGTATTTGTAAAAAAGCATGTATAATATTTGCAAAATTTTTAAAATATTAAATAAACAGTGGATTATAGTGCTAATACAGGGTGTTTTTTTTAGAGGTATAGAGCTTCGAATTGAAATAAAACACAAGAAAATCGTTTTAATGTCCATCAATTTGGCTTTATTGGAAGGATAATTTTATGCCATTAATGTTTAAATATGATTTCGGGCATGTGGCCGCAGCGGCTAGCTCGAATAAAGCCAATTCTACAGGTCCAATTTGTTGGCAAAAACGCCACGAATGTTGGCTTTCAAGTCCCCTAACGTTTCTGGTTTGTTGGCGTAGACGAGCGACTTCACATATCCCCAAAGAAAATAATCCAATGGTGTCAAATCACACGATCTTGGTGGCCAATTGACAGGTCCATTCCGCGAAATTATGCGCTCATCGAATGTTTCCTTCAATAAATCGATTGGGACGTGCGCTGTGTGGCATGTAGCGCCGTCTTGTTGGAACCACAACTCATCCACATTCATGCCATCCAATTCGGGAACAAAATAGTCGGTTATCATGGCTCTATACGGTAACTGACTCTCCAGCATTATTTCGGAAGAAGTATGGCCCAATGACTCCACCAGCCCATAGAGCACAACAAACAGTCAGTTTTTGTGGATGTAATGGCGTCTCAAGGGTCTCATGTGGATTCTCTTCACTCCAAATGCGGCAATTTTGCTTGTTGACGTAGCCATTCAACCAAAAATGAGCCTCATCACTGAACAAAATTTTGCGATGAAAATCAGCATCGAGATCAATCTCATTTTCGGCCCATACACCAAAATCACGACGCATTGCATGGTCTCGCGGCTTTAATTCTTGCACAAGCTGGATCTTGTAAGGTCGCAAGTTGATGGACAAAGCTCCAATTGCTGTGCACGGTGGCGAATCGATTCATTCGGGTTCTCTTCAACACTTTGCTCTACAGCGGCAATTCTTTCTTCGGTGCGCATGCGTATTATCACATAGAGTAAACGTAGTGCGAAAACGATCCATGATTAACTGAATTAATTGCTCTGATGGACGATTATGTTGACCATAAAATGGACGGAGCTTGCGGTAAACTTCGCGAACTGAACCATTATTTTCGAAATAAATTTGCACGATTTGCAAGCGTTGTTCTTTTGTCAACCTGTTCATGATGAAATGGCAAACCAAACTAAATATTAATCACTTGACAACTGACAAAATGGCCGCCAGTTAAAAAAGTGATGCCAACTTAAAGTTCTATACCTCAATAAAAAACACCCTTTATTAAGATTAAGTTTTAAAAGTCAGTTAAGCCAAAGCTTTTAATCTAATGTTAGTTTTCTTAACTCTAAGCCAATATTTGTTAATTAACACATGAAACCATAATCAGATTATTTAGCATGAAATTGAAATTTTCAGTTATATCAAATATTTATTCAGTTTATATCTTATACACCAATATATACCCGCAAAATCGAGTAGTAAACAACTTTTTCATATAAAGTTCACTTTTTGTATTTCTTTTTCATTGAGACCAATACTCAGAGATAAATCCTGTGCATTGTGTTGGAATTTTTTGGAAAGGACAGTATATTATGTTTTTCTTATATTATTATTAAGCGCCTTAGGAACGAAACAAATTGCTGTCAATTGATCATTCAAAGGCCAGTATTATACCTTCACCCTTGAATGATCAACAGCAATTGCCTCTGTAATATAGGATGTTATGGTGTGTGATAAATGATACCTATAGTATTACTTTACTACTTATTCCAATAATATCTTATTCTATTTCCCCTACCTATTCCAATAAATTCTTATTAACCATTTAATATTTTTATTTGTTTACATTTTAATGACCCGCTCTAGTTAAATATCATATTCATATTCAGATTCGTAATGCAAACCCAGCGACCCACATCAGTTGACGCAAGCCACTAGATATTGCATACCCTGCATAATTATTCGTTCTTTTTATTTTCGGTGAAGTCACTTTGTAATATAATACTAAAATATTTATTTTGGGCTCTTGTACTTTAATAATTTGTTTTTGTTTATATTTGTATGTTTGTTTATGTTAAATGCACTACACTTTGATTTGGGTTCTTATTATTTATTTTGTTATTGTTTACATATGTTTGGTTGTGTATGCATGTTTATACTACATGCACTACACCTCATGGTTGTATGTTGGTTGTTTGGTGAGTGTCTTCGCTAAGTAGCTTTAGCAGGTTTAGCTTCTAAACTGCTAAATAGGTGGCGCTTTACTCCGGATCATTTATTTTTTGTTGACATGTCGAGGAATGTTGGTTTCTTTGTAGATGGTCTTCTTGGAAGGGAGGAGGAAACTCTTATTTTTAAAATTATAATTTTGAAAAAACCGTCAACTAACTTTTCCATTTTTCACCTTTGCTGGGATTTGAACTTGGGCCGTGTGAGTTTTAATGCAAGCGCTCCAACCACTATACAAAGCACCCCCCATTGCGGTTTGTATGCGTATTTAAGTTTTAATTAAAAGGAATAATAAAGATTAGAGTATCACAATTAAATGCAATTTCTTATATTGTTCCTTATTCATCAGCTTATGCTCATTTCTGACGTTTATTCTGATTTGAAATTCATCAGCACTTAAATATGTATGTCAGTGCCATTTACCACTTATAAACTTACAGAGATGTGCAATATAAAAAATTTTCATTTTTTTTTTTCATAAATTTTATTTTTGCTGTATTGATGTAACTACCCACTGTGCTTAAACAAAAAATGTTTGTGATAGCACAAATCTGCATATGTTAAATGAGGTTATTCAGATTTAGTATGCGTTTCATAGTTGACTTTCAATATTTTTCTATATCGTTTCCTTGAACTTTTTTTTTTTTGTTTTTTCAAGTTGTTTGTTATAAATATGTAAATTATTTTACTCGTTTGTAAAAAGAAATCTCTTTTTTTGTGTTCCTTCTTTTTGTTTTCTATTCCGTTTTATAAAAACTACACAAATATTAAATTTTATATGATTTTTCCGCTATAAAGGGAATTTTGAATAATGAAAAATAAACAAATATTTCTGTGTCTCAAATTCTAGCGGATTAAGTTTTGTTTATATTCGTAAAATACTTTAAATTTTTAAAATTTTGTTTATGCACTTAATTTAGAAGTTTAGGTTTTAAGAAATATAAATAAGATAAAAAAAACTTACAAAAAAGATAATAATGTAGGACAGAGTAGTCCAGTAGTAGTATGTTACACTTTAATCGGGAGCGTTGTGGTTTTTTTCGCATTGTCTTGAAAATTTACAGGTCAAAAAAGAACTCTGATAACAATACCGTAGCTGAAGTCGAAATTCATTGCAATTTCTCTTTAAAATTGATATATCATTGCAATAGTAATCTGAATTCAATATATATAATATAGCTCTGGTCCAATTGAAAAGTTTGATGGCAAAACAAGAGTAACAGAAAAATTTAAAACATTATGAATCCTTTTTAAGTACACGATTTTTTTATTAATTTGTTTATATTTATTTATAATTTATTGCTTTTTTAACATTTTTAAATTTAGATTTGTTTTGCGAATATCAGTTTAGCATTGTTGTTGATATTAAAGATGATGTTATTGTTGTTCTTGATCCAGCTCCTGGTATAACTTTTAGTTACTGCTCCTCAACTGCTTTTCTGTTATAGGAGACCCTGCCGGAAAGCTATTGCTGTCCGCCATCTTAGCTAGTTGACTCCTTGCAGTGTAAGCCTCCACACCACGACAAGGTGATTGTAGATTTTAACGATAATTGTCACTTATCAACCCTAATATAATGAAAAAAAAGTAAGAAGTTAATGTAAGAAAAACACCACAATATTTACAACTGAGTTAAAAAAAACTTTTAACAAACAACGAGATTTTAAAGAAGACGACAAAATCTTATTTATATACTTAGATTCTAGACACTTGTAGTTTAATATGGAAATCGTTGTGTAAGGGTTTTAGCCTACATGCTCATAAAATAAAGAATAAATAAGAATATACCATCATCATTCTAACAGGGTGAAGATGTGCATTTTTAATGAAGAAATATGTTTAAGACTAAATATCACATTTGGATCAGTAACTACGTAAATAAGCAAAATTTTTGTATATGTAAAGAAGACGATATTAAAGGTGTAAAGGTGCAACTTACACGTTGGCACTATCATCAGATTTTTTTTAATGATAGAAGCAGGTAGTTGGCCAGCACTATCGGTCCGTGTTTATTACATTTGTATTTTCATTCAGCTAGACATCAACCAAATATGGTTTCGACGAGAAGGAGCAGCTTACCATTGAAGCCGTTAGACTCTCGATTTATTGAAAAATCATTTTGGTGACAATTTTATTTCATTCCATTTGACCCCTCGATCGTGCTTATTAATGATTCTATACTTTTTATGGTTGATATATGCTGGAAAACTAGCAACTCTAAAACTATTGAAAGTAAATACACCAATACCCCGGTTTGCGTCGCTAATTGGGACTTAAAAAATGAGACGCTAACCGAAACGACGCAAACTGAAGCAGAATTTTCAATTGTTTACGTATTTGATTTTCGTTTAGTCAATACAGGTTTTAAACATTTTAGCTTAGAAAAATTGTTTTTAAATCAATATATGTATTTTCTTATTAGTTTTTGATCACTGAAGATCACTGATATAATTCGAAACTAATAACTACGCTTAACATGTAAACAACGCACACTTGCAAATTTGCTTTCTACTAAACGGGAAATCCCCTTTTTTTACTTTAACTTTGTAAAAATATTTTCATATCAACCACGCAAATCGAAGCATTTACGACGCAACTTCGAAGCCGTGCGACGCAAACTGAAACAAAAACGACGCAACATTGAAATTCGAGAAACTTAAAAAAGGACGCAACTTCGAAGCGACGCAAACTGAAGCGACGCAAATCCGGGTATTGGTGTATTTCAGTCACAATAATTGCCACAGAGTTAAATTCATTGAAAAAAGTAGTTGAAAATTTTACTGTTGAAATGGATCAGTTTGAAAAATTTACATGTGAACTTAGCAGCTCAAATACATCAACTTCATCTGTAATTTATTTAGCTCATGTTTTTAAATCTAACCTAAATACCCATATCTTAATTGCAAAAAGTTCTCCATGTTAATAAAAGAAATATTTATTTATGGGATAACTTTAATTTTGATTCTGTTAAAGCGATTTCGACGACATAGTGATACATTCAAATTATTCTAAACTATATCAAGTGTAACCAGAAAATAGCAGAAATATCATGTTCCTTCTGAATCACCAGTAATATGCAATGAACATTTTGCAATATAAGCTACACAAATCCAAATAAACACATATTTTTCTTAATACATATACACAAAACATTCTAATAGTGTTTTACATCTGCTCAAAAAAATTGTATTTTTGCCAATTTCACTGATTAAACCTTCATATTTAAGCCAGTTTCTGGCTAAATATATAACTTATATACGAAAATTTAATTCTAGATATCGCTCGTATTATGTATTTAATTTTGTGATAAGAAAAACCATTTCGAAAAGCGTCACACGCTTTATAAATTAAATTTAACTAAAGGAATATAAAAAAATGGAAAGATTAAAAGAAGCATTAAAAATTCTAACAAATCTCTTTTGTCTCTCCACAGTTATATCGTATAATTAATTATTTTGTTTTATGATTTTTGACAAAAAATACAAATAACAAAATTAACAAAAATTACTTAAAATTGTTATTCATATCGACTTTTCTAACAACTTTAGTTTTGCTGCTTCGTAAAAACAAAAAAAAGAAAGAAACGGAATGAAAGGCATTAAATAAAAGTAATTAAAAATCACTTAAATATTCATGCTGTCATCAAGTTAATGTCGACCATCGCTCAGGCAGCAAAATCATGCCACAACAGTCAAACTAACTTGATGTAATTTAAACAAACACTTTCGCCACTCATGCATACCCAAATAAACACTGTCACGAGGATATGGCAACTTAATAGCTTACGATGAGTAAGGAAAGGTAATTAAATTAACTAAATAACTCTGCAGCCTCATATAAACCGATACACTTATACTACCGTCACATGGAGAAACTACTGAGGGCAACAAACTTGAAAATAGAGCAACACAAGGCTTAAGGATGTCATCTGTCAACAAAAAAATATTACAAAAATAAAAACAAAAACGAAGTAAAATAAGAGTCAATGTGTCAATTGAAAAAAATTTTTTGAGTTTCTAGTTCTGAAAGAATTTTTGTGGTTTAGCTGCTACAGGTACAGAATTTTTACACGCAGCAATGGTTTCAAAATATTTGTAAGGCAGTCTTTCTTAATGCTTTGAATAAATTGAATAAGTGTGTATGGATAAATCGGTAAAACACTTTAGAGAAATATATATATTTTATTACTTAAACTTTCTTTTAGCCTGTACTCCACGGGCAAAAATGTATTATATACCAACACCCAGGGTTTAACCCCTACTCATGCTCTGCATTGTATTGGAGTGTGAAAGTATGTAGATAAATTTTATTATTAAGCGCCTTTTTTCTCGATCAGACAAGTTGCTGGCACTTGATCTTTCAAAGGCTAGTGTTATACCTTCACCTTTGAATAATCAACAGCAATTTCCCCATCTGTCGATGGATGTTTTTTATAAGTAGTGAGCGTCTCCACTAATTAGCTTAGCGGCTATTTTCCAGAAGGTGGCGCTGTACTCTTGATCATTCAATTTTATATTTGCCAAAGGTTCAAGAAAGTGGAACTGTCAGGGAGCGGTTTATTTTTGAAGGGCAACTTGAAGAGGGAGGGGGGGACGTGAACCTCGAAATTTCAATTGTTTAAAGATCTACATTGTAAAAAGTATGCAAAATGCTGCAAACCCAGAAAAATACGTATTATTTTTTACAATCGTGTTTTGTTTCGGGTTAAATTTTAGAAGTAGTCGCCGTGGTCCATGGGTTATGGTATTGGCTTACAAAGACAAGAGCTCCGGATTCAAACCGCAGCTCTGACATCTTTAAAAAAAGATATATGAAAATATTTCTTTCGGCGACTACCTCTTAGCAGTCTTCTGACAAAAGCTCTGAGAGTAACTGATTGCCATGAACAAGTTTCTCAAGTCTCAGAGTCCACTTTAAACTGTAGGTCCCGATACTCATATATAAAAAATTAATACACACAACATAGGAGCTACGAGAATCTAGGCCGTAACCCTGACATAGGAGTGTAATGGCCAATTATGTATGTATTTTTGAAATTTTAAAAACTAAAAGTGAAGTTCATCCGTTTTTGTTGAAGATAACAAACCCCACTCAGAATTCCAATTTGTTTTGTCCATTAGTGTACGTACCATTGTATATTATGTTCATCTAATTTAATATTATATAGGTTAAATTTTATGTCTCAAGTAAAAAAGGAGTACCCAAAAATTTTATTTTAATTATTAAATATTTGTTTAAACGAAATTAAACCACACAAAAAATACCAAAAAAATATTTATTTTAAAAGAAATATTTCATAAAAGAACTCTACCTTTGCTTTCAATATAAATTTAAAAGCAGCAGACAAAAGCTCTTTGTAATTTATATACAAAAAAATTAATTCACGCAGACAGCCTCTTACAGCCAACCACACTTGAAGTGTTTTAAAATAAATTAAAATTTATTTTCGCTTTTTTTCCTTGTCCCGTATCTGTTTTTGTTTTCCTTATTTTTTATTACTCTTAAGCACTAATAACATAAAAAATAGTTCAATATTTAAAACAAAAACGGCTATTGTTCAAAATAAAATTCATTTTATTTCTGAGAAAACTTGAAAAGGTAAAGTGTTTTATATTGATTTATTCAATTTCGTTTTACTTCCTTTAAAGATAAGCACAAAACAAAAGTTTATTTATTAGCAAAGGGAAACGATGACAACAGAAATAGAAAATAAAAAAAGATTTCGAACATTCACTTTAAGCAAAACTAAATCCTCGTAGAAAAGATAAACTCAAAAAAATTAGGCAATAAAATTTATTGACTTTAAACGGTCATTTAGCCTCTTTTAAATTTAAAACTATAAATAAACATTTGCTTAAACTTTTATCTTTTGATACATTTTGCAAATATGTATGTTCAAACAGGATATTTGTGTGTATTAGGGAGAGTAATTCTAAATTAATGAAAAAAAACAAAATGTGCGTGGTCGGCTAAATAACGTCACAAAACTAGCTTGTAAATCAATACGTGAAAGTATTGCTTGAAGTTTCTTTAAATAGTGCCATTTTAATGGGATTAAGATTTGTGTTTAAGAAAATTCTTGGTCGTGATCAGTTGTTTAAATTTTTTTTTTTTTTTTGTTTTAAAATTGCTTTGGTTGAAATGATAATACATACATACATAACTGGCCTTTACAACCCTCTGTCAGGATTATGGCCTAGCTTCTCGCAGCACTCATGTTTGTGTGTGTAAATTTTTATCCAAGAGTACCGGGACCTACAGTTTAATGTCGACTCCGAACGACAGACTTGAGAAGCTTGTTCATGGCAATTAATTACTCTCAGAGCTTTCGCCAGAAGACTGCTGAGAGGTAGTCGCCGAAAGAAATATTTTTTTTTATATATCTTTTTTTTAAGATGTCGGAGCTGGGCGTCGAACTCAGGGCTTATGTCTTAGTAAGCCAACATACTAACCACTAGACCACGGCGACTTCAGTAGTGATAATACTCATATTAATTTTAAATTTTTTACAGAACTAAATTAATGTTTAAATTTAAAAGCAAACTTAAATAGAAAAATAAATTTAAATAACATAATTGAAATTATATAATTAAAAATATTTTTAGGAAAAATTTTTAACATCAAACAATCCATTTAGACAAAAGAATTAAAGAAAAGGTATTTCGAGTTTACAAATCAATAACTTATATACAACATAAGTATGTAAATTTATTTTATTTCCGGTAATATATTATACTATTTTAGCATAAACTTTAAACAATAGTTAAATTCAAAAAAGAGAAAAAGTTCATATATTAAAATCAATTCACAGGAAAACAAAACAAGTAAAAATTAGTAAAAACAAAAGGATTCTGTGTTAATTTGAAGTCGACATCTTAACTTCCCTGGTTTTTGCACATAATCTTTAAAATAAATTTAAAAACAATTTTTGTTACGTTGAGGCTTATAAAAACCGATTTCGCAATTGTTGTACTTTTTAAGCTAAATAAAAATTTTTTTAATAATTTGAAAAAAATTTCCTGAAAAAATATTTTCTTTTTTTTTTTTTGGTTTTATTTAGCCATATTGAAGTTATTTGTTTTCTCTTGTAAAGCAACAGATTTAACTACACCGGAAACAAGAACACAAAAAAATATATATTAAAAAAGGTGCTGTTAAATCTGTTCTTAACAACAAAACATTGTTAGAAAAAAAAAAGATAAATCAAACCTAAATCAATATTTTTTTTTTCTGCTGAAACTACGAATGAATTGCAGCAATACTTAATGTGGCAAAAGTATCATTTGAAGAAAAAAGGCAAACAAAGAGATATCTTTGCGCAACCATTTGGACAAAATCATGAGCATTTTATCTTTCTAAAAAAGTCTGAGAGGATTACAAAACCAAAAATAAAAATCTATAAAAATATACAACAAAATACCCCGACTAAATAACAAGAATTCAACTTTTAAAATTTAAGGATAAGAAATTAAAAAAAGTCAACACTTTTGAAATTGAAAATTTTTCCTTGCTATCTTGTTATTTGATGATGAATACTAGTGAAAAACACATGGTTGTGCAAGATGTGCTTCACTGTCTACTTAAACATATTTAGGTGGACCAACAAAACAATTTTTTTTAATTTTTTGCCTTTTTATTAAGAGTGACCTATTATTGAAATCATTAATAACAGTGAATATTTGCTGATCAATTGGATTGATTCTGACTGATTTGTAGTTTAATTAGACTCACTTCAAAATATATTAAATTATAAAACATACATACTTCTCGCGGCACTCATGTTGTGTGTGTAAATTTTTATCCATGAGTACCGGGACATACAGTTTAATGTCGACTCCGAACGACAGACTTGAGAAGCTTGTTCATGGCATTTAATTACTCTCAGAGCGTTTGCCAGAAGACTGCCGAGAGGTAGTCGCCGAAAGAAATATTTTTTTCATATTTCTTTTTTTTAAGATGTCGGAGCTGGGTGTCGAACCCAGGGCTCATGCCTTAGTAAGCCAACACACTAATCACTAGACCACATAATAATTATGTTTAATTTTTTGTGTGAAGCTGGAATCTCAGATATCAGTCAAATATAAATTTATTTGATCATTTTAGTGTATTTAACTACCAGCTGGTCATCCAGTTTTGAATTATTTTTATAGAAATGACATCCAATAATGTCATCAACATATAAATCTTAACAAAGCATATATTTTTCTAAATGCAATAGTAGGGGAGTTTATTTTTTAGTTTGTGCAGGATTTTTATACATTAACAAACAAATTAGACTAAAAACCGTAGTTTTGATCTAATGTTTAATGTTTAATGATGATACAGAATTTAAAACACTTTATATGAGATGTTAAGTCAGTGATGTGTATGGGATTTATAACGAATAATAATAACTTGTTGTTCCCAAATAAATTTCATTAAGAATATCTACTACAATTCCAATTTTATTTAAACTTTGATTGTTATGTTCTTTATGGCGTTAAATGATTACTTTGCTAAAGTCTGTACAGTATATATACTTATGGGACAGATTTGAATGTCTGTTGTAAAAGAACTTAAAGCCGTGATTAATTTTATTATAGCTGAGTGCCGAAGAAAGCATTTTGTTTTTAGTGAATGAACAATTTGTTTGAGATTTAGTGCATTGTTGTACTAAAATAATTTAATTTAATGGAATAATTTCTGTTTTACCGAGACCAATACTCAGTGTGTTTGCCCCCAACACATGCTGTGGATTGTTTTTGAATTTTGATAGGATGGAAAGTTTTTTTTTGCCTCTCGAATGCCAATTTGATCACTTAAACTCCAGTGTTATACCTTCACCCTTTGATGATCAACAGCACTTGCTAGATCTGTCATTGGATGTTAATTATGATGTTAATTATGATCTCCTGATCATTTGTTTTTGATGGCATTAAAAAGTTGGAATACAGTTTAATTTCAGGGGTCGTTTTCTAATGTTTATTAAAATATTGAAGTAATATTGAATGGTTTTAAAATTTGTTTTGTAGATTTATGATGAAGATTAATCAAATTTAACAAAAAAATTAAAAAAAAAATAAATAAATTTACAAAATCTTCTTCAATAAGTATAATCACCATTACTAAATTTATTTTATTTTTATTCTTTAGAAACTTCTTGTATCTTACTCAGCAACATATTTTCAATCAATTTTAAAATTATGTTTTCCAATAAAAGAAATAAGAAAACAAATTTCGATTTAAATTTTTAGCCGTTCCACACCTTTTGATAATGGAAAATCATGTCTGTTTTAACACCATAAAATACCTTTTAAGTTTATTGAAAAAATTTAATATTTTCGTAGAAAAAGAAAAATCAATAAAAACATTATTTTCTCAAATACCCAATTTACTGCATTGTTCAATATATCAGTCACTTTCTGTTTATTTTCATACTCTTGTTGCCTATTTGTTTGTTTTTCTGAAAAATGTTTTTTTTTACTCATGCCTATACTTTTTTTTACTTTTTTACATGTTAAAATTTCCTGCCACAAGGATGTCTCACTTTATTTATATTTTGGTCTTTATATTTGGTTTTGAACGTTTGACTTTTGGATGGCAGGCGACAGATGTATTTTCCTGTTGTTTGTAATGTTTTTTTTTTGTATTTCTTAAAATCTGTTGACTATTGTTACAAAAAAGATAAATTAAAAGTTTTTGTTGTTTCTTTTTAAACGAATCTTGTGCACAAACAATTAAGCTTTACATGCTTTATGATGTAGAAAACAAATTACAAAATTTAAATCAATAACACAAAATTTGATTTTATAAAGACAGTTTTAAAAATTTGTATAAAACAATTAAATTGGTTCAAAGGTGTCGATGTATGGAATAAATAGAACAATTTAAATATGTAAGGATTAAGAAGTAATTTTTTTAGTTATGTACCTTTATGTATGTACATATGTGAGAATAACAATTTTAAAAATTTAAGAAGAAGAATGGCAGATAAATTATATTTTAATTAGCTGAAAAAGCTTCTTAAATCTGTCGTTCGGAGTCGACTTAAAACTGTAGGCCCCGGTACTCATGGATAAAAATTAACACACACAACATGAGTGCTGCAAGAAGCTAATTAGGTATTTGGTTTAAAGTTCTTGAGAATGCAGATATATTTTTTCCAATACTAATCTTGATAGCATTCGCATTTGTTAGTATTGTGGCAAGACAGTTTTTCTTTTCCTCTTTAAAGACATATGACTTTGAACACACTACCATTTAGCACAAAAAGGGGACACAATAGCTTCAGAACCAAATATAGTTGTAAAAGCGTCTAAAATTAATCACTACTAAGTTTGAATAATAGAGAATTTAAAAAAAAAGAATTTAGATATCTCGATATTGAGTAACCCAACAATAATTGAAGCCTACTTTTAAGCAGTTTTGTACAGAAAGAAAGCTAAATTACGGAACACATGATTTTTATATGTTGAGTTCTCACTTGGAAGTAGTAACTGTATTACAAATTGCTGCTGTAAGTATTTATTTAGTTTCGTCTTAAGTAATTAAGAACATATTTAAATCGTATTAGCCTATTTCCTTTTTCTCGATTAGCCTTCGAAGCAAGCTAATACATCAGAAGTTAAATTCCTTTTGAGCTTCTAAAAGTATGAACAATTTTTGCAATGATGAGTTACAAAATTTACATAACTAAGTGGATGAAAAAGCAAGAAAAGCGAAAGCTGAAAAGTATATTTCTTTCTGCGATGTAAAATTTTTTCTAGTCTATTGCTACGAAAAATACAAAACAAGTCTGCAGCAGCCGTTATCAGACGCAAATATTTGCAAACTTAAAAAATCTTTGGTCAAACACAAAGTTGAACAAAAAATGGAATCAAAACTCAATGTGCAATAGTATAGGAAGCAAGAAGTGGAAAATAACCCACGAATAGGACAGATATGTTTATGATATGCAAAATAAGTTGAGACAATGTTGAAAAAAAGACAAAATTAAGGAGAAGTAACTCTAAACATGTAGATATTATGTTATATTTCATCTGTAGAAACTTAAAAAATAGAATACTGTACTGTAAAATACAGTGAATAATTTGGTAGATGTTTGACGCATTTTTTCTTTTTTTTTTTTAATTTCACTAACAAAAATATTTCTTAAATATGCATATCCCGTACTCATGCAAACATTGCATACATACTGCACATCCTTTAAATTTGGCAGTTAAAAATTATTAAACTTTTTTTTAGTATTATAATGCAAATGAAAGTATATTTTGTTTAAACATCTTTCTACAAATTATTTAATATATACAAAATAAAATCATTGTAATTTAAAAATTTTAGTGTAAATATAACAAAACATACACACAAACAGAGTTGGTATAACAAATTAAAATGCATGGAATTTCTGAAATTTTTAACATTTTTTTCCAACTTTAATAATAAAACAGCAGAATAGCAGAGATTTTTTATTTGTAATATTAAAATAATGTTATATGTATATAAAATAATTTTTATGGTGCAACAATTTGTGGAGCAGAAACACTTATGAATTCATGCAATTAAAAGTTGTTACTTGCGGTTGTTTTCAATGATTAAATACGTTGGCTGCTACAGTTTTTTTACCCTGCAGTGGATGAATATTTTGCTCCAAACATTTATAGTTTTTCTCCTTCTTTTTTTGATAAAAATTCTTTATATTAAACAACATCAAATACTAAAAAATAAATAAATGAAAATGTCATATTGAGTTATGACAGCAATAAAAAAGAAACGTAAAATAAGAGCACAACTTTGCACTTTTTAGAGGCTGATGCTGGTTGAATTTGTAATTGAGGGTAATTAATGTTTAAAGACATTTCAAGTACTTAATTATTATAACTAAACCACTTTAGGTGATTGTTCTGATGTTTAAAATAAGAAAAAAAAGAAATTATTTAAAAGCCACTTTATTATATAATAATAGACTCGAAAGCCAGGTTTTAGTTTTATTGTTTAAGCAAAAATTGTTCCCTTAAATTAAATAATTTTAAAGTTTTCAATTAAATTATCTCCAAGAGAAATAACTTTCTTTTAAAATTTGGATTAAAATAATTCAGTTTCCCTTTTAAGAGTAGCCGAAACCCTTCCTCTTCACTGTCAATATTTAAATGAAACGAAAATTTTAATAAATATTTATTTATTTATTTATTTATTAATACGAAAATAAAAATTAAAAGACAAAACAAATTACATATGTATATAAATATATAATTTAAAGCAAGCCCACTTGTCTAATTGTGGCAATTATAAAGTCATTTAGGCAAAATTTAATAACTTTTGCTATTACTGTTTTCAAGAAATTCAATGCTGTTGCTATTAAAATGGGGGTATACGCAGATGACGTGGTGATTCTCACTTCGGAAATGTCTACATTCGTGTTTAGCGATGTTAAAAACTCGTTTAATTACTGGGCTTCAGGTGTGGCCGGGGTATCAATTGAGGCAAGACAGAGCTTACTAGAAAGCTTATGATCCTCAATGGCATTTTTCGTCTTCTATATCAGTACTCCAAGCAGAAGATTTTCAAAATTTGAAGCATTTAATAAAATTGTACGCAATAATGGAGGCATTATATTGTTTTTTATAACTTAAAACTTCTAAAAGTTCTACAGGGTAAGAGACTATTTTAGATTTTACTGGTTGCAAAATCTATTGCATTTAAGAGGCTCATTGCATTCAGAATTTCTCCCTTACAAAATAAATTATTAAGAAGCGCTAACGCTGCAAATCATGTCAATGATTTACTCATATGTTACAGATGTATCATCTTATTTTGAAATTCTGAGCTGGCAAACCAAATTTATCAATATAAATGATTCGCACGTAGATAAGATTTAAATAGCTTGTGTTTAAAAATTCTTACTTAAAACACACCTGAATATCTTGGATTTAAAGCTGTGAAACAAATCAAATTAAGCGAAATATTCAATGGAACATGACACGTGTGCAATAATGAGTACCATATGAATGTTTTTTTTTTTTTTGCCTTAAAAATGTATTATATTTTTGCAATAAAATATCCATTATTAGTGAAAGTACCAATTTAATGCGTATATCCGCTGTAAATGGTTTTGTATTAAATTGCAATAAATATTAATGATTCAACAAGAAAATCATCTTAAATCCCAAAATAAAATTAATGAATTTATTTATCAAAGCCATCATATTACATTCATTTCACTTTCAATACATCATTTTCATCTTATACGAGTATATCCAAAAAGGAATTCATACATAATTACGTATATTGCAACATGTTGAGGCAGCGTGTGATAAAACGTGTTTATGTTTTGTATGTTTTGTACATATATGTATATGGGTCATTGGTTATGATATGGCTGTAGAAATGTATAATTTTTTTTTCCTTTTTTATTTTTTGTAAAAAAATATTTTGACAAATAAGAGCCGTTGTGAATTTTTTCGGCTTTACAACTTTACGATGTCTCATATTTTATGGTAAATGTAAAAAAAACAACAAAATGTTTCTTCTTTTTCAAGTCCTTTCTTCTTAAGTACTTTAAAAGAAATTCCTTTAGTGATTTTTTTTCCATTCATTTATTTTTTAGAATATAGGCAGTCATTATTTTTTGCTTCTATTTTTATTTGTGAAAACAAAGGGAAAAGAAAATTATTTGAAATATGATTATGTTTATGATTATGATTATCGTTATCATATCTTTTTTTATAAAAAAAATAAATAAATTCAATGTGATAGTAATAAGTACTTGATTGTTTGTATGCTTGTTCAAGTATTTACAAGCGCAGAAGGTAGTTGACTGTAAATAAACAATAAATGCCAAAAATCCCTGCCGCATATATCCCAACTTTAAGTATTATGTATGAAAAATATTATAGAAATAATAGGGCGAGTATAAAAAGAAAATATGTTGTATTAGACCAACCTCAGCACTCTACTTTTGTGAAGAGTCTGCATGTAATTTTATAAAAATAAATATTTAATACATATATAGTATGTATACACATAAATCCGTACAAAGTTTAGACATATAGAAAAAGTTATGACATAGAATACATACTCCCATATACAAACTAAAAAAAGAAAAAAAAACAGGTTATGTTGTATGCTTTTCAGGCACTTAATTAGGGGTATATTTTCAAATGTGATATGAGTCAAGTAAGCGAAATTAAGTTGTTTTTTAGTAACTGTTACCCCCACTACCATTTTGTTATAAAAGCAAAATCGAGACCGACTTAGTTTTTAGACAGCGCTTTAAGACATATATTAACCTTTACTATAACTTTATCGAAGCTGTTATTAAAAATTAAAAACACAATATTTTTTATATCTAACGGACCTATGAATGGAATTTTTATATAAAATTTGCTATATAAACCTTTTATAATTTTTAAATAAATTTATGTAATAAATGAGAGTCTATTATTTGTATAAAGCTATTCTTATTGATCACTTCATAGCAGCGTCCTTCAAAACGCTACCTTCTAGAACTCCCAGTGCTCTTTTTTTAAATGTTCTTTTTAACTCACAATATGAAGATAAGTATGTGTTTGCTAGAGCAAAGGTTATGAATTCGATTCACGCCAGAGACTCTGGAATTATACACTACAGCCAGCATATGGTCTTAGTCACTCTGCTCGTTATAATTAAAATATAATATAAAATAAAATATAATATAAACAACTAATAATTGTCCCATAGTTGCATTTTCTGGTTAATCACTTCTGACTAATTATTACATCTTCCTTGAAATAAAATAAGCAGCAGAGTAAAGAGTTCAGTTACATGTTCAATAGGCAACATATTTGGTATGTTACAGTAGGATATAAAATCAGATGTACACAAATATTTCCATCAGTTTTTTCATATTACCCTTAAAAAAATTATAGAAAGTTCTGATGAGTATTTCAATCAGCAATGTCATTCATATTACACTCAAATCATAGTCTCTGTTCTTGTAGGGATGCTTCTGAACACCTAGTGTATCATTGTATTCATGTATGTTGTGCTAAAAAGGGCAAAAAGAAAATAAGAAGAAGAAAAGTACTATTCATAAATAAATAAATGATTTTTTAATTTATATTTTTGTCAGTATATTAATTTTTATTTCCTTTCTATATATGTATTTCGTTCCCTTGTTTTTTAAATAATTTTGCTAGTGACAATAAATAATTTTTTTTTGTATTTTAATTCTTCTTTTCAATAATAGACATTCACTTTATATTTATATAATAGAATCCAACAACACAACTTTTTAAGAACACATGAAAAACAATTATATGAGTGTTTCGAATTTGTTCATGAAAATTACCAACAAAAGCATACACTTTCGTACTCTAAAACAGCGATACAGTGATACAAGGTTCTTGTGACTTCGGCAATTGTATTGTAATTCAAAAAAAAAAGTAAATAAATAAATACGGCATTCGATATGAAATAAAATTTGATAATTTTTTTAAATAATGCAAATGAAAATTCGATATATATCAACTGCCATAATATTGTTTGAGGTATTTCACTGAATTTTTACTATACGTTTTTAATATTTTTGATTTGCTACTTCAGCTTTGAAATGTTTTCATAAATACGGAAAATAATAAACTGCAATTTTTTTTATTAGTTTTTATGGGGTGTCTGTTAAACATTTGGGTTTTAAGCAAAACAAAAATTAAAGAAACAAATCGAAATCGGATAAAATACAGTGGTTTAAAATTATTTAACTACTCAAGATGTTTCTTAAATCTTAAAAAAAGGAGCCAAAATTTTTAAACGTTTGGTGTTTTTTGAACTCCGGTGTCTATAGATTCATATATATAGAAACAAAGAAGCATTCTGTTTTGGTGAACTTAAACGATTTTTGAAATGATTTAGCATACTACTCGTAAAATAAATAACAACATGGGAGCTTACCAATGTGTCATTGGAAAGAATACAAAAAAATGTTGGGCTGAAGTAGTGTTTTTTAGTTTCAAGTTTCTTTACATTGCATAAAACTACAAATATCGTCAATATAAAGCACGCGATTTTGTAATATTTTCAAAAACATCAAATACCAAGAGTTATTTGATTTTTCGATCGGTATTTAGAAATATTATGAAATGTTTGTTGCAAAATAGACAAAAATTAAGTAAAGAGTAGATTTTAATGTTTGATATATGTCTAAAATTTTTATTTCCTCTTCTATTTGTTCAATGGATTTTAAAACAGACAAATTTTGTGTTTTACTTTTAAACATTATTTTTTTTTTCTTACAAATATAATTTCTGAATAATTATTTTATTTTCTCGCTTTTTTTTTTTTTTTTTTTTTTTTTTTTGTTTAAATCATATTTAAATCATATTTTATATATGGCCTCTTTAGAATTATAATTTATTTGTAACTAAGACAGCCTATCCCTTATAAATCATGCCAGGGCGCCATTTGTATTAGTTTCCATGCATTAGTTGATCTACTTCCTCTCCTATCGAAATAAGTTTTTATTATATTGCTGGGTTATCCCTGTATTGCTGTTATTATTTTGACATTTTTTATTTTATTTTTTTACCCTCATGTCATTATTACTTTTTTGTTATGGTAATCATTATTTAATATGCCTAAACAGCGTAAAAAACACTTTTTTATAAGTTTTGGATATACTTACAAAAAATGCCTAATATGAACCGCAGGCAACTTGGGTTATAATTTATGTTCAAAAAAATATTTGTGAGTAACTTTTGTTTACTTTAAAAATATAAATGACTTACAGGAGTATTAGGGATCATCATATCGCTTCTTTATTGCCATAGTGTTATATCTCGAACAAAAAATAAATAAAAAACGTAAGCAGAATGCTAAACTTTAAAATTAAAACAGATTATGGAAATCTATATATTTTTTATCATCAGAAAATATGCAGTGTTTTGACATACGACACTGTGTGTATAAAGTGGCGTTATGTAAATAAGAAGAAGATTGTTAAAAAATTTTAACCATAGCGCCATACATAAAGCCGCCACTATTGTTATTTAATATTTCCACATGAAATAATTCTCTTAAAAAAAAAAAACATTTATTCTGCTTCACATAACCAATACTTAAATAAATGTAAAAAAATAATATATATTTATTTATGTATTGAGCTTTTCTTTTAGTTGGTTTTTCAAGTGTTTTTAATAACAACTTTCTGAACCTTAAATTATAAATTATATTCTTCATAAATGATTTTATGTGCTTACAGGAAAAATAAATATAATCAAATTTCTTAAAAGAAAAACAAATAATAAATTTGTCTAAATATGTATATACTGTATGTATATGTACTTATGTACATATTAATCATTTTTATTCCTCAGGTTTTATAAATGTACTAGAAAATATTTTGTAGGCATAGACATTGCCGAACAACTAGATAAACTCATTAAACACTCATTTATTTTAACTACAAAAATATGAAAAAAGTCCCAAATAAAAACAAGATATACGAGGGTAGCTAAATAAGTCCGTGACATTTTGAATGAAACACAGTGGATGAGGTACCAATTCGTCGCCCAATTGATGTAATTTTTCTTTTACACTGCACACGTGTGCACCCGTCCATTTTCATTATCTTAATGAAAAAGAACTTTTTTAGTGGCCATATGGGGACGATTTTTTTTTAAATCGGTCCATTATGATGGCTGTTTATTTTCTTTTTCCCCTTTGAAGGGTGATCGGTGTGGATTATCACGCGTGCATCTCAAAAATCTGTTGTCATCCCCTTATTGGCCGACAAACTTTTCTTGGCTTTCTTCGGAGTCGGTTCACATGATGAAGCGCATTTGTTAGACTGCTACTTGGTCTCCGGAGTATTGTAATGGATCCATGTTTTATCCAAATTTACAAAACGCCGCAAAACAACTCCAAACCATCCTCTGAAACAGTCACACGATTACTTTTATGTTCATACATATTGCAGACAGCTTTCTTAAAACTAGAATATCTGATCATATAAAATTAAAACCACGCTACCATATAAAATGTGTGTGAGAACAACATTCTAATATCGAGGATTTTTTCGAAATTTTCGGTTGTATTGACCTCAACTGGCCGTCCAAAAGGTTTAGAGTAATTTGTACTTTTGCGACCACAACAAAAATAAGTAAAATACTTTTTTATCATTGAAATCGATCGTGCGGAGTCTCCAAAGTATTCATCAAGCTTTAAATTGGTTTGGTTAACAATGTTTTTTTTATTTGTTTAATGAGAATTCGAAATTCTCTTTTTCAATTTTTTAAAAAATACACGAGGTTGTGTGTTTGTAACAGCTCTTAAACTCAGAACCTCTTATTTTTTTATATTATAATTTAGAAAAACCGCGAATTTATTTTTAAATTTTTTGTCTTTCGCTGGGATTGAACCTTGGTCGTTTTGAGTATCTGTGCGAATGCTCTAACCACTATGCCACTGGCACACCTGTTCTGTAAACGGAAAACGACAGAAAAAGAAATCGACTGACAATACAAGTTAGTAATTTGTGTTTGTTTTGATATTTGTGTTTAATTATTCGCTTAAGGTCCCTCAAGATAACTTCTTTGATTATCAATACTTTAAAATAATAGGCTAAAGATTAAGATTTAGTTATTTTTGAAAAAAAAAACATATGATTTCAATTTTACTCGATTTCGTTTTACTGAATATGCCCGTTTATACTCTTTTTATAAAGTATTTGTTAATCGTTTTTAAATTAACACGAATAACAAAAAAAAATCATCTTTATCCCATGGTTATTTTTCTTTTATACTTACAAGGGGTGAACTACACAATAAAACAATATCCGGAATTTATCTAAATTTTGGAAAACTTGTAATGTCGTATATAAAGGCGGCATAAAAGTATTAATTCAAATTCTATACAGTAGATAAATATGCCATCATATGAAAATAAGATTAAGATAGCCGAGTGTAATAGTTAATAGCAACAAATTCAAAGTCATTGACGGCAAGAATAATATTTTCGAATTGAAGTTTTGCATAGACAGCACTCATGATACCAGCACGATCTCTCCCTATTCTGTAACATATTTCATTCTGCAAGGAATATTAATATTTTAGAAAATTTATATGGAAAATAATAATTTGTGAAACTATTTTTTAACAAAATTAAAATGAAAGTCAAATATTTTTCATAAATTAGATGGCCTTAATTGGTATATATTATGGAAAAATCTAATTAAAAGAATTAATAAATTACGATATTGTATATTTAGGGACCAAGAATAAATATTGATTTGAATACCAAATAATATTTATACAAAATATATACATACATATTTGATTTCTACAATTTTATATTTTGCTTTTTGTTTTTGTATATGTTTTGGTTTTCATTTAAATCAATCCCTGTCACCATACTACTGCATGACTGTGTTAACAATAAATTGCTCTCAAAATTCTATTATTTTGCCACAATACTTGAATTGCTGCACACACATCTTTGTTTTTCGTCTACCATTTTTTTCTATATTTTTTCCAAGTCATTGATCACTTACAGCTCACGTACTCAGTTTTTATAGTTTCTGTTGTCTGTGTTATTTTTTTTTCTCCTTTTTTGGCATTGTTTTATAGCCAATAAAGTAAAAGATTTTTTCAAATGAAAGTGATTCGCTAATAGATGCCAGTTATTGATGGAAAATTAATTTTTAAAGTTTATTAGACAAATTAAAGAGTTGGCGTTAGATTTTTAATACCAAAGTTTCTTTCAGGAAATTTTTATTATTCAAGGACATGTATATCAAAAACTTAAATACTTTAAAGAAAAATAATAATTATTTCGATTAATGGTGTTCAACAGCAGAACAAATCTCTCCAGAAGCTAGCTTAATCCAATTTAATGATTAATTCTATTCCAATTCATTTATTTTATATAACAAGAATTTGTTTTTTCTTGAAGAACCTAAAAACCTAATTTTTGTATCAAAACTCATTTTAGTTTTTAAACAATTTGTTAACCTTTTATTAAAAAATCGTTTTTAAAATAATCATAAATAATTTTATACATTCTTAGTATGATTTATTTTAGATTTTTCTTAAAACATTTGTTGTCTTTAAAACAACTTTTTTGCTTTGTTGTTATTCACACATACAAAAGCTTTTATTTATTTTCAAGAGGTCTAAACAATATTCTAAGATTGGCATGATTCCTTTTCTTAACTTTAGTTTTCATAAACAACTTTTGAGAAAAATATTTTTTTTTTATTTTTCCCACTACTGTCCGTAATGTTATAATCTACACTTAGAAAGAAAAAAAATTTATTTCTGCAAATACTTTGAAGACTTAATTAAAATGTTGTTATAGCAACTCAGTATTAATTACTCTTTTAAAGCCCATACTTTCTCTGTTAGTGTGCATATTAATATTGAAAAAATTTGCTGTTCTACGGCTTTGAGGTTTTAATTCAATTCTAAAAGGCTTTTAAAAGAACAATAGCAAATTATGCAGCATGTTAAACAGTCGGCTGAAATCAACTTCATCTTCACAATTTTTAATAATGATTAAAGAATTCTATATAAGCATAACGCTTGAATCCATACGCATACACATACATATGTACGTCTCCCCATCGACGCACACATGTGGGACTACAATAAATCACTGTTATGTGGTAAATTATTTATGTGTAACACTTAATTGACCCTTTGGGAACATTTTAATGGTTTATTAAAGTGTTCGTATTAATAGCGTTTTAACCTTTAAATAAATTTTTATTGGGTAAATATAAGTATTTACTTAGAAAAAAAAATGTAGGTCGATAAGAGTGTTTTATAAAACACTGCATCACTATACATAGTGAGTGTATATTGTTTACAATAAACGATTTGAAATATATACTTTATATGTTTATGTACATGTAAATATGAAGAAAAATAAATTATTAGTTCTTTAAGCAAAACAAAAAATAAAAATATTAATAATGTCGAGTGAAGAATTTAAATAAAAAAAGAAAAAAATTAATAGTCCTGGTATAGTGGTTAGAGCGCATGCACAGAAACTCAAACGACCGAGGTTCAAATCTCAGCGAAGAGGAAAAATAAAAAATAAAAGAGATGTCCCCCCACTCCCCCTCCAAGAACTCCATCTTCACGAAATCGCTCCCTGACATTTTCAGTTTATTCCACTAAGAAACAAATGATCAGGTGTGCAAAGCCCCATTCTGGGAAGATAACAGCTAACCTGCATATAAAAACACGCACACCAGTCACATTCAACATCCAGATGAGGCAATTGCTGTTGATAATTCAGAAGTGAAGGTATAACACTGGCCTTTGAGTAATCAAATCGACAGCAATTTGTCCCATTGGCATAAGGCGATTAACATCATCACATCTATTTGTCTATATCTATGTTTATATTCAATATTCCAATACAATGCACAGCACTCAGTAGGGGATATTGGCCTTAAATAAAAAAACAAAAAATCACATTGTATACACTGCCTTCAATATATTTCTTATCAAACACCAAAAAGAAATAGTGCTTTTGAAAGACCCAAAACTGACATTTTGCTCAATAATGGGCCCAATTAACTACTGCGCAGTCCAAAAAACTCAAATTTCTATCTGAAATAATTTCACACTTTAAACTATGTACATCTGAATCAGATTACGATATTTATGTCGTATTTTGAAACGCTTTTTAGAGTCTATTTCGAATAGAGATCCGTTTTTGCAGTTTATTTTGAATAAAAATTTGGTTGAAAAAATATGTTTCTTTAAAACCTTCGTTGGTGCTCAAGTGAGCCCTTATAGCGTCTATGTTCGAACTAAAATATAGAGTTTGAATGAACTTTAAACTTAAAAGTGTAATGAGGTATGTTAGAATTTCGACCACTGGACGATCGCTACTAAATGTAAAATTTAGATTAAAATAATGCAGACTTTTTTGGATTTTTACCTATACACAGTAGGGAATGGTAACAGCAATTTATATCTTTATTATTTTTTTACTATAACTAGCAAAAGCCTATTAAAACACATTTTCAATTATGTTTCAAAAGTATTTTTATGCCATCTAAAAGCACAGAATATATAGTTTTACTATAAAAGCTGCACTAAGAACTTACTTCATAGTTAAATTTGAATTTTAAGATAGTTTCCGAAGACATTTTCTGTGTACCGCAGATTTTAAATACTTATAGTATCTTTTCTCGATTTGAACAACAAACAAACATTTTTTCTAATTTAATTACAAACACAAATAAAAGAAAAAACCAAACATTGTTACAAAAACCAATTTAATTTCTAGTGGCCTTAACCAATTAACGAGCCAGACATGTTAACTTTTATAATACTTAACAAGATAAGTAGCGATGGCTTTGGTAAAAGAAGGGGAAAATATATGTCAAATTAAAGCAAGAGAAGCATGAAATTTATTAAATTTAAAAAGGGTTTAAGATTGCAAACATGCTTGTTTTATATTTATTTTATTAGGAAAAAATTTATTAGTCTTTTCGTTTATTTATTATCTATCATTCTCAACCATGGAAATTTGTTTATAACCAACGACAGTTGTTGCCTTATCTTCTGCAGCTACAGCAAAATAATTTTAAAAATTTATATTTTTTTTTTCTCTTTTTTTTTCGTCTTCCATCGAATTTGTCAGAATTTGTTATTTTCTTTTTTTCCATTTTTCAATCATGAATATAATGTGGTGTTTTATGCTAAAAATTTTCTAACCATCAACCTTTCCATATGTCGTCGCCGTATAGAAATAGTTTCTCTTGATTTTTCGAATGCGTGAATTTTTGCTTAAAAATAATTTTTTGTTGAAATTTAATGCAAATGTTTTGAAGGCTTATAAACTTTTACAGCCTTATGTATAATAAAAAATTAGGAGGTCGTTGTACACACTGGCTAAGTTTGTCATTCCAATACGTTCAAATTCTTACTCAAAGGTACAAGGTATTTAATTTTTTGCATTATCTGACTAGTTATCAAATAGAAGGTATGGAAAGTTTTAATAATATCAGTCTATAGCGGGTGAAAAACTTGCCAGCTTTTTGTCCCATATACTAACGAGTTGCTAATTTTTCATTATACATACGGCCGTTAAAGTCTTATAACTGAGCATATTTTCTTGGCAAGACCCAAATACTTATAATACTTTAGCTTATTAATCAAAAATGTTAATATTTTTTCTATTTTACACTGAATGTGATACGAATACCTAAGAGAAAATAAAAATCCAAAAGTAATGGTTTGCTTAAATTTATTTTATTAAAGATTAAAAAGAAAATTTTCATTCTAGAAATTTCAAAAGGAAATCTTTAAATATTATAGAAATTTTTACCATTTTTCTTTTTTTATTACAATTTATGAAAACAAGCAGCAACGAGTAACATAATTGCTAAAACTAAATAAAAATTCTGCGAAAGTGTTCTTGTGTAATTTAATATTTGTCCAAAAATCTAACACAAACAACGATGAATGAGCATATCCATAATTGTAGAGTAAAAAATCTATCAATCGTTTTTATATTCTCCTCTATGTGTTATGAATTCCTAAAATTATAAGCTTTTTTGAAAAAAAAAAAAACCCGGGCAAATGTGCGTAGGTAGTGAAAAAAACAAAAGTTTGTTTTTTACTTAAAGCAGACTCATCGACTACCATTATTTAAAATTTTATAATGGAAAAATTCAATTTCTTTAAACTTTTATTATCTTATATTTCTATTTTTTTTTGTTTGTTTTTTTCAGCAGCAGGTCATTATTTCTTTACGCATTATTTAAAACCTATAAAACCCAGCAGAGAAAAAATAAAAATAAAGAAAATTTCATTTAATGCTTTCTGTATTTAAATTTTATTAAAGCAAAACAAATTTTTTATTTTTTTTAAAAGTATACCTATACCATTATCTATTATATTACTTTAATAAAACAAAGTGAACTGCGATAGATATTAAACAAAAATATTTAATTACTAATACACATACAGTAGTATTTATGCTCATAACTATTTGGGGTTTCAAATGAGAATTTTTCTTCCATTGTAATATATTTCTTAATTTGTACTATTTCTTTTAGAGGTGAAATAAAAGCTCAAGCTCGTATGGAAATTTTTTTTAAATTCATAAATTAAGGAAAACCCTACAAAAGAAAATATGCAAATCGATAATCATTTACAGCAGCTTTAATTAGAATACTTATACCTTCAAGCCATTCGTACTATGTAGCATGTAGTGTGTATACTGGTATTCACTTCGTTCAAATCAAGTTAGAAATTTTTGGTAATCATTAGCTTAAATTGCACACCTTCTAGTTTTTATGATTGTTGCGCCAGCGGTTAGTATATATGGGCCAGCACAAGCATTTTTAAGTAAAATAAACTGAAGAAATCTGAAATATAATCCGAAGAGGTTCAGAAGCTCTTATTATTAATAGAAACTACCATATAACTCCCTCATTTCGAGCGCTAAAAATTAAAAAGCCTTCTTTTGTAGGACATCAACTTTTGACCCTTAAGATTCAATTCACTTTCTAACTTAACAAAGAAAATCCTTTATCAGTCTTCTAATATAATATATATTTTTTCTGCCTTCTTTTAGAAAGTTAAATAGTTGTTTCAATTTTATTTTAATCATATTTTATAGGGCCTATTTAATTTATTTTAATTTACTTTATTTATTTATTTTTTTCGCCAATGGATTTACAATATATCCTTACAGGCTAGAGATGTCTTAAAATAAATTATCTTAAAAATAAATTATTTACAACCTTATTTTCTAAATAGTGTTTAAAATTTTCACAGGACTATGACAAATCTATACTTAATGCAGCATTCATACAATTTAACGTTATCAATGATCGTACAAGAGGCTCATTCATAGCATAGTTAGTATTATATGTAGACACATAAAACAAATTATGGGATCTTAGCGATCTGATAAAATTAAGTAGATAAACACAGTCAGTAATACCATTAATTACATTAAATATTATCATCGCAGAATGGGTAATTCTTCTAATATAAAGTGGTTTCAATCCCATAAGCAAGCAGCGAGCATAATCTGAGGAATTTACTAATAGTTCACGCTCACCACGAAGAGCATACTTTAAAAAATTTTTTCTGAACTCTCTCAATCCGATTAGAATGTACAGAATAATATGGGTTCCAAACAAATGAACAATATTCTAACTTAAGCCTGGTATTGAGTTCAACATTTCGTACGAAAAGCTGTCAAATTGCATATAAAAATGTTTCGTATGGAATGTTTGTGAAGAAATGTTTCAATAGTAGTACTCTGTTTTTGCTGCGAATAACATGTGAAATCTACATATCAAAATTTTTTCTAACTGCAACAAGTTTCTGTTAACATTTTGATTCATGTACGGAACAACATAGTCAACATTTCTTTCGAACGAAATAAAATAAATTTACACCAGAGCAGGAATTTTACTGTTGACATAGCTTTGGTGTTGGGTTATTTAGAGTTATAATGGATATTCGCATTATTATAGGTGGTCTTTTGCAATTTCTGTATATAAATAATTATAATTTCAACTCACTGCACAGCAGTTGGACTGTTAAGGATTGCATAAAAAGTGTAGGTCTTAAAAAGAAAAACTGAAAAACTAAACAACATGTAGATTCTGAGCCCCAAACGAAAGTTTAATTAGTTCTTGTCAAAAGCAACAAAAAAAATTATTTTGTTGAACTGTGTTATTTGTTGTGTATAAAGGTGATGCATGCTTTTAGGGATATATATTGCATGTCAAACTTATCGAATGGAAAAATAAATGTAGCTAAACTTTTTTCACAAAATTGAACTCAATACAGGCTTTAGAACGAACGAAACTAATATATAATAATCTCAGTGCAGAGGGATCAGAAAAGTCTTTTGCAGTTTCTTCTTATGAATGAAGACGCAGAATAAGCTTTAGGAATTATATGGTCCAAATGAGCATGAAAATTTAATTCGCTATCAAGAACTATGCCAAGATCTAGTATACGGTCAACAGCCTTCAAATTTTCATTTAGTAGTTTATATTGAATATATTTACGATTATTAATATGAGTTTTTCAAAAAGTCATCTGAAAGCATTTATTTATATTTAAGGATAGATTATTCAAACGAAACCAAGTAGATATACCATGGATACAGTTTTGTAAAATATAGGCATCATGTTATCATCAGCATATAACAAAAACTGAGATCCCGTTATAAAGTGACAAATATCATCTATACACAGAAAAAAAAAGTGTTGTTATGGCAAATACTTTTTGCAGTTGAGGAAATTGTATTTGTCCCAAATAAAAAGTATTTGATTTAAATGATATTTTATTTGCCACAAATAATTTCGGCGAATACACTGTATTTGTCGCAACTACAAAATTGCAGTTGACATAAATCAAGAGCAAAATTATTTGATCCAAATTGAATTTTCGTTAAGTTAAATGTAATTGCATTTAAAAATACATGTTAACAGCAATTTATTAAAATCAAATGTTTTCTTATTTGAGATTACATGGAAAAATTATTTACGCCAAATACGGATTGCTGTTGTGGTAACAGTAGTATTGTAATTTCAAATGCAATCCGCAGTTAGTTTTGTTTTACTGTTTAGGTATTTTCTCTCATTCGTTTGTATTTTGTTTGCGGAATTAAAAAAAACGTGCGTGTGAAAAAAAGCAAATATGTGTGAGGTTTTTACAGGAATATATCTTCGCCGTGGTCTAGTATTTAGTGTGTTGGCTAACTAAGACGATAGTGCGGGTTCAAATCTCAGCTCTGACATCTTGAAAAAAAGATATGTGTATGAAAAAATGATTTCTTTCGGCGACTACCACTCAGAAATCTGCTGGCAAAAGCTCTGAGAGTAACTGATTGCCATGAAAAAGCTTCTCAAATCTGTCGTTCGAAGTCTGTATATAAATATAGTTTATGTATTATGTGCTATAGTGTGTGTATATTATATTATTTATATATGTTTTATAATATTATATATGTATGTATTATTATATTGTGTTCTCAAATGCCTTTCTATGTATTATATTAATATTTTAGATATAGTTAAAAATAATTTACCAATTCATTGTACATACGCATGTATATATTCCTGAAAAATCTTTAATTTTATTTTTGTTTGTAAATAAAATCTAAAAATTTAAAAAAATTTTGACATATGTCGAATTGTATTTGGGGCAAAGACAATTGTATTTGGTAGGACAGTTTTTGCATTTGGGACAAAGACAATCGCATTTGTTAAAACCATTTTTGTATTTGCTCAATTGTATTTAATGTAACAGTATTTTTGTAGTTGCGACAAATACAAATTGCTATTGGGAACGATCCGAATGTAAATTCTATTTGCGGTAAGGTTAAAATCATTTGCCATTACTACGTTTTTTTTTCTGTGTAAAAATAAGAAACAACAGGGGGCCTAAGATACTACCTTGAGGCACCAAGGGCAATATTTGGTGAGAAAGCAAAATTCTCAATCATAACTGTGTACATTCTATTTATCAAGTATGAACGCAACCAACTAAGGAATCCACTATGAAAGCCGATGTTATACACCAACTTGCATCAACTTGATTATGTCTTCCAAAGGCTGTTACACATAAATGATTAAAGACAGCAGCACTAGTGGTTGTCGAACGACCAGGAATAAACCCATGCTGCTCATCATAAATATAACGCTTAACACAAAAAAACATTTTCTCATTGACCAAATGTTGAAATATTTTCGAAACAGTTGACAATTTGGCGATAGGTCTGTAGTTGAAAATAACAGACTTATCACCACATTTGAAAACCGGCGTTATAGAAGCTACTTTCCATCTATCGATAAAAAAAATACCCTCCTTCAGAGATCTATTAAAAATAAGTTGTAGAGGTAGTACTAAATCTTCAGCCAAATTCTTCATAAAGAAAGCACTAAGACCATCAATGTCGTGATCATATGAATTCCTGATATATTTTATACCATTTGAGACATTTTCAAGACTCAAAAGAGTGAAACCGAAGTTGATATTAGATTTTAAAAATTTTAAGACATCAGGATCAATAGATTCATTTGGATTAATAAAATTTGATTAAAAAAATTCAGCAAAGGCATTAGCTATTTAACATTAACTTAAGACTTTTTGGACCTTATAAAATTGAAAAATTGTTTGGGATTTTTCTTAATTGAAGTTTAAAATTGATAAAGATCATCTTGTTGAAGCTACTTAATTTAGTCATATGTCATGCAATCAACAGCATTCAAGCATTCAACAACACGTACAAACAATGAAAGTGTTTTGCCAAAACGTATGTTATGTTCGGGCAACACAATAAAAAATTATATGGAAATAGAAGTCAAGGTGTAAAAGAAATAAGTTTGGAATGGAATATGCAGATAATATATCTGGTAAGAAAGGCCTTATAGAAACTTATTGTTAATTTAAGACAGGGTTCCGAAATTTTATATTAAAGTACGTCTTATAAGCTCTTCGTATATTAAAAACATAAGTATTTTATTAATACATACTTACTGCAGTAGTCACAACCAATTATTTTGTATTTATTTAGTGATGATATGTCAAATACTATATTGTAATTAATTTTAATTGAATTTATTTATTTCATTATAATTTTTTTTTCTTTCTAGGTTTTGTATTCCAATCAAAGATTGTGGAGGAAATAGCATATTTTCTTAAAACCAAAGTAATTTAAACAAATAAAAATAGAACTGGAACACTAAACTTACTATTTATTTTACTTAAAAGAAACATAAAAAATTAAATTTTTTCAAAGTACATTAAAATAAAAATAACTAAAAAACCAACGAATTAAGAAAAAAAAAATACTTGTACGATAAAATGGAAGAGAAAGAAGTCAACATGAAAAGTTTAAAAATAATATTTACACAAAAACTTAAAAGAACTTATAGCTGAAGACCTGTGAGCAAAAAAATAAAACAAAAAATAATTTTTCTTTTAGTTTAAAGTTTATTTAACCAAAGTAATGACAAGATAAAAAGGAAAAAATCGTTTTCATTATCATAATTTTAAAACGTGTTATATAAAATTTACAATCGTCTACGTGTTATAAGAAGAAGTAGTGATGAAAAATCAACTAAATTACGTGCCGTGATAAAATGATAATTTTCCAATAGTACTTAGTAACAACAAAAAAGTAAACAAAATTTATCTTATTTTTCACCAGTCTTCCCCTTACCAAAAATAAAATCAACCACCTCATCATAAACTTCACTAAAGATATAAAATTTGTGGTTTAACATGTTATTAAAGTTAATGCTATGTGATTGTGTTTTAAGTTAGAAATTAAGTTCAACTTTCTGTTGCAAACAAAGATTTGCTGGTTTAAATTGATAGAAAAACAGCAAAAATAATGGCAAAATAATAGTGAGTGAAATCAATTCAACGTTTTATTTATGCAACATACACCTCAAAACCAAAAACGTTTATTATTCATTCAACAGTTCAAACATCATTCCTTCATTTGCTTCAATCGTAACATCATACGGCATTTTAAGAAGTTTGCAATTGTGAATACAGTATAGGAATTAACATTTTAAGTAGATTTCTTTCATTTGGATATTCATTTTCAATTTGATTTGTAATTGTGTGTATAAATGCAAGTTCTTGTATGTATGCAATTTTTCGTTATTTTGGCAGTTAAATCAAAACTCAACTAGTTTTTAACAACCAAATGTATCATAAAAGTGGGAGCATTTTAACCAAAACGTGACACATGGCTATGTATTATTATGCCAGTAAAATATCAGCCATTGCTTGTGGTACACGTTGTAGACAAACAGTTTTGCAAAAATCTCGCGGTCAACGTGATCGTGATAAAAATCATCAGCATTCACAACTTCATCATTCAACGCACCCACACCATAAACGTCATCGTAATGGTACATATGTCACCGATTGTACCACAGATACTACCGATGATGAACTGGACACAAATGGTACTTGTATTCGAATGCAAAAATGCAATGATGAAAACGAATTGGTTGGCAGTGGTATTAGTAGTTGTATTGCTTCGGATGGCCGCTTTTATGTTACTAATACAAATGATAATGGCACAACGGAAACATCGGTGTCCACTCTGGTAGCAGCAGCAAATGGCGGCACAAATGGCAGTTCAACTACCGATGGTATTCGTCATAGGAGGCGCCATAGTGAACAATTGGATGCATACGATATTGAACTTGGATTTCAAAAATTTGAGGTAAGTTGAATGTAAAAAACTAAAACAATTAAATAGAAATATTTTAAAAATTGACAATGTTAATCCAGCGACGAGGAAAAAATTACTGCTTGTCGTGAGCTAAATATCGTAATAAGTAAAGTATTCAGTTAAATTTTAGATCTGATGACGATCCCCAAAAAGAAAAGCAAATAGTCGTCTCGAAGGAAGAAGATATTTAACATAAGACACAATGTTTTGAAATTCAGTTCAGTCTGAATTGTATTTAAAAAATAATAACAAAAGCAAACGACTGTTAAAATTTTTAATTTTAATTTTTATTTTTCAATTCTTTCAATATATTTTTATGTTCCAAAATATGTCATACAAAAAATAAGCTTTAAATTTTATTTAGCATTCTCTAGGATTTTGTGCTATATTCTCTAATCATTTCGTCAGCAGCGTTAACACCCAATTTTGTTGCATTTTAAAACCTTACGGCATTGGATTTTCCTTTGTTATTTGTTTCACATTTACAACCCTATCAATAAAACGTTTTGTTGCCTTTGCTTAATAAACTGTCAAACAGCAGTTACGTATGCTAGTAGGCCAAGTGACCTCCTATACCCCACTTCAAATAGGTTGACTACGTTTTCATTTTGAAACACTTTGATAAACTTGCAAATTCAACTAGAATGACTTTCAGTAAACAAAAAAAAAACAACAACTGACTCATGTAGTATCAGTTAAATCTGCAAATGTTTCAAATAACAGCTCTTTTTTATTTGCCGAACTGACTTTTTAGGTACATCATATCAGAATATAAATCTTACATTAATCAGTTACACTAAACGAAACTGTTCTCACTAATAAACATAAAATAACACTACATGGATACGTTATATACAGAGACAATATATAATCTTATAAGAGAAACGTTGCGTTAGCTATGAATTCGAGAATAAAACATGAATTACCTTTCCTTTCTTAACGAAGCTGTTGAAAAACGAATGCTGGTCAATTAAGCTTAATAACATAGAAATTAATTTTATCTCAGTTCATTAGCGGAAGTACTCTAAAGACTTTGTCCACGATTTAAGGTTAATCACAAGATTACATTTTAAGCAATTTTAGCGCTCATAACAGCAACTAAAATTGCTCACAAACAACGAGGCTGGACCCCAGCAATACAATCATCGAATATAATCGAATAACTATATTTATTATCAATTAACTTTAATAAGAATGCCAAATATACAGAAATCCATTAACTATTGATATTTTAATTACCAATTCTTTGTTTTCATTTAATGAAATCATTTAATGCCATCTATTTCAGTTAAATTCTGATCATGCATCAATTCTATTTAATATAGGGTGTTTTTTATTGAGGTATAGAACTTTAAGTTGGCATCACTTTTTTAACTGGCGGCCATTTTGTCAGCTGTCAAGTGATTAATATTTAGTTTGGTTTGCCATTTCATCATGAACAGGTTGACAAAAGAACAACGCTTGCAAATCGTGCAAATTTATTTCGAAAATAATGGTTCAGTTCGCGAAGCTTACCGCAAGCTCCGTCAACAAGCAAAATTGCCGCATTTGGAGTGAAGAGAATCCACATGAGACCCTTGAGACGCCATTACATCCACAAAAACTGACTGTTTGGTGTGCTCTATGGGCTGGTGGAGTCATTGGGCCATACTTCTTCCGAAATAATGCTGGAGAGTCAGTTACCGTTAATGGAGACCGGTATAGAGCCATGATAACCGACTATTTTGTTCCCGAATTGGATGGCATGAATGTGGATGAGTTGTGGTTCCAACAAGACGCCGCTACATGCCACACAGCGCACGTCACAATCGATTTATTGAAGGAAACATTCGATGAGCGCATAATTTCGCGGAATGGACCTGTCAATTGGCCACCAAGATCGTGTGATTTGACACCATTGGATTATTTTCTTTGGGGATATGTGAAGTCGCTCGTCTACGCCAACAAACCAGAAAAGTTAGGGGACTTGGAAGCCAACATTCGTGGCGTTATTGCCAACATACGGCCCCATATGCTCGAAAAAGTGGTTGAAAATTGGACCTGTAGAATTGGCTTTATTTGAGCTAGCCGCGGCGGCCACATGCCCGAAATCATATTTAAACGTTAATGGCATAAATTTATCCTTCCAATAAAGCCAAATTGATGGACATTAAAACTATTTTCTTGTGTTTTATTTCAATTCGAAGTTCTATACCTCTGAAAAAAACACCCTGTATATGTAAATGAAAACTATACAGTGATGCAGAAACTTGTCTTTGATTATAAATATACTGACTGAGAATGCTTCCGGAGAACAATAACTAATAACAATGTTTCTTATAAAAAACTCAGTAGCAAAATAAGCGTATCAGTACAATAGAAGTACTACAGGTCGAAGTACTTTAGTACTTCGTATATGAATGAATGAATAACAAAACTGCATTGATTAAAATCACATTATTAATAGTTTCACTAATATATTAAAAGATTTGTGTTTTGAAACTATACCACAAAAGTCTTTTAAACATCATTCACTGAATATATGTAACACACATACATACATACATAATTGACCATAAAAACCCTGTTTTAGGGTTATGGCCTAGCTTTTCGTAGCACCCATGTCGTGTGTGTCAATTTTTATCCATACGTACCAGGCCCGACAGTTTACCGTCGACTCTGAACGACACGCTCAGTGCATTTGCTAGAAGACTGCTAAGAGGAAGTTGGCGAAAGAAATATTTTTTTTCACATTTTTTTTTCAAGATGTCAGAGCTAAGGTTTGCGCCCAGAGCTGTCATTATAGTAAACCAACACACTAACCACTAGACTACTCCTTTTTTTAAAAGTATTATTACGGTCACCGCAATCTAGTGTGTAGAGCGTTGGCTTACTAAAAGAAAGGTCCTTGTTCAAACACCAGCTGTGACACCTTGAACGAAAGAAATAAAAAAAAAATATTTCTTTAAGGCGACCAGTCTTCTGGCAAAAGCTTTTAAAGTAACTTCTTGCTATAAACAAGTAGGTCCCGGTACTCATGGCTAAAAATTGACGCATACAATAAGGGTGCGGTAATAAGCTAGGCCGTAACTCTAAAAAAAAGGTTCCAATGATAAATTATATATGAATTTACGTATTTTTTGAATCAGAAACGAACATAGAAGACAGTACCATTGATGTTCTGACCCAAGGTTGAAGACAAATTAATAGGTTTCAAATGCGATAGTGAAAAGTATGCAAATATCGCTTACTTCAGGGCAAATATTTTTCAATAAACTGAAAATTAAAATAAATGAGATCAAATTTCGGGCCATTCAGCAAAACGCCCAAGAAAATTCCATCACGTTCATTCATTCTTCAAGACAAGGTAATTCCTTTAACAAATTCCATAAAATATATTGGCGTAACACTTGACCAAAAACTTGTATAAATACATATATGCAAGTAACATTTAAACAATGCCTGTTTGAAAGCTATAAATGGTGTTAGGCCTTGTTTTCTCTTCTAAACAGAAAGAGTAGGCTAAACATAGAAAATAAACTTCTACTTTATAAAATATGTATTAGGCCGATTCTTACATATGCATGCCTAATATGGAAAAAAATTTCAAAAGCACATAAGTAGAAACCGAAAATATTTCCGAAGAAGAATTCGAAAATAAGTATTATACAACCTTCCCAAAATGTTTTCAACTAGCGAGTTAGATTAGATATCGATACAATTATTACAAATTTTGCTCCGAAAAATACAGAATTTTAAATAACGCCGATTCACGCAGGCTGACTGATAGTGACTGACTATTTTATTTAATTATAGATTTTGTCAGTAGCTATCATCGGTCAAATGTTAAATTCATTTTTGGGATGTAGCGTTGAGATTTTTTCCTATTTAGTTCTTATAATCTTTACCTTGTCAATTTACTTTTAGGTGGGTTTATATTTTTAAAATATATGTTAGATTTTGCTGTCAATATTGTTCGTTAATAAAAAAGAAACATTTGAGATATATATCGGAATACTTTGCTTTCATTTTAAAGAGAATTTATAAACAATCTTCAAGTTTTATGTGGAATTGTCAACATTCTTCCCAAAATGAGAACTGAAATTTCCAGATCATTAATAAAATGTAAAAACATTAAAAAAATCAAGCAAAACTTTCATTTGAAATTATTTCAGCAATATTTCCTTAAACTCAATGCACATATAACACATCTTTTTTCTGTTCAATTCAGCTTAAACGCTTAAAGCATAAAATAATTTACTTTTTAATTTACTGATATTTAAATGCTTTTAATTAATGACTGGCTATCTTATGAACAAATTGTCAATTAAATTTTTTAATGGTGAATGCACATTAAGAATTCACCATATTAATGGCTTTTTTTTGTATTGCGTATACTTTTTTAACTGCTAATGAATGCTATTAAAATTATTTTTTGTTTTTTTTTTTTTTATTGAAAGACAAACAACTTTAAAAAGCAACATAAAAAAAATTATGCTTAAATTTGCTGAATTCTTGTTGCCGTATATGTTTTTTATTCTAGTAGTTATGAATTTAAATTTTTGTATATTAAAGTACTGCTTCGGTAGAACATATACTAAATTTGTGCAAACATACTTGTATGCTAAAGTATGGCGCAAAGAACATCTTCAAAATCGTCAAACAGTCCACACTTTTTGAGATTAGTCTACGGATTCATATGATATTTCTGACATTTTATTGAAAAAAATATGAATCAGTCTCCTACCATAAGATTCGAGCCGTTTCAAAAGGATGTTAAAACTTTTGGTCATAGTACTTATGGAGTCAAATTGATGCTCACGATTGCTGCCAATCAATATTTTAGTGTATTTAATGCAGTATTTTAAAATTAATTTGTTATAACTAAGCCTTAAATTGGTAAATAATTTCCATTAATTGTTGTACAATTTTTATTTGAAAAACACGGTTTTATAGAAAACATGTAAAAATATTGAATTGATAAAAAAATCAAACCATTAGTTTAAAGCAGATTTCTTCCATTTTTATTTCAAATGATGATATCGCCATCGCGGCGTCTGGGATATGCCCACAGACATTGTCTGACAAGCTCAACTTAGCTCTGGACATTGTGTCTAAGTGGTGCCGGGAATTTGGACTACGTGCTAATCCTGGCAAGACGGAGTTGATGCTCTTTACGAGACGGTACAAGGTACCTCATTTCACTTTGCCCAACCTGAACGGGGTTGGACTGCAGTTGAGTACCTCGGTTAAATATCTGGGTCTCATTCTGGACCCCAAGTTGAACTGGGGGCCGAATCTAGCTGAAAGGGCGCGTAAAGCTGTCTGTGCTATCTACTGCTGCCGCAGGGCAGTAGGGGCAAGATGGGGACTACGTCCCCGCGTGGTCCGCTGGATTTATTCGGCGATCATAGAGCCGAATCTTTTATACGGAGTGGTCTTTTGGTGGACTGCTCTCGACAAGTTCTGTAATGTCAGACTCCTGGATAAGGTCAGGAGGTCCGCGGCAATTCAGATTACTGGTGCATTACGGACCACCCCCACAAGGGCACTCTTTGTTATGCTGGGGTGGCTTCCGTCTAAGATTCTTGCTAGACAGCAGGCTAAACTGGTGGCGGTAAGACTTAACGCACTAACACGGTGGAATTTTGTACCCTCGGGGCACTCCTCTATTCTTTTGGAGGAACCTCGGATACGGGACAATATCGATTACACCTCACCGAGACTGGAACTGCGCAGAGACTTCCACGTGATGATCCCAAGTAGGGATGACTGGGCCTCTGGCGGGGTCATCCCCAGTGGATCGTTGGAAGTCTATACTGATGGTTCCAGGATTGGAGACAAAGTGGGGTGTGGGATCTATTCGGAGATGCTCGCCCTCTCCATATCCCTTCGCCTCCCTGATTACTGCAGCGTTTTTCAGGCCGAAATAGTGGCTATATGTCACGCTGCAAGGGTGATACTTCGGGGTGGTACTCCCACTGCCGGTATCACCATATTATCTGACAGCCAAGCGGCGGTCAGATCCCTGTCGAGTTTGACCACAAACTCCAAAATTGTCGGCGACTGTCGCGATGCCCTTGTGGCACTCTCGAGACAGTGCGTCGTTAATCTGATCTGGGTTCCTGGTCACAGGAACATCGCGGGCAATTGTACTGCGGATGAACTGGCTAGGACGGGTACGTCTCTGCCGGAGGTTCATCCTCACGTGGAAGTGGGTATACCTCTTTCCTCCGTTAGGCTCCTTATTAGAAGGAGACATTTATTGGACGCGGACCTAGCCTGGTCGCGGGAGGAGTCTTGCCAAGTTGCTAGACTCACCTGGCCTAGGCTGGACTTGAGGCGTACCAATCAACTCTTTAAACTGGACCGCAGGGACATCTCTTCCGTTGTATCTATCCTCACGGGCCACTGCGTGATGGGCAGGCATGCGGAGAGACTGCGCTTGCCCGCAAATGACTTCTGTCGTGGCTGTGGGTCGGCTGAGGAGGAGGAGACTGTGGTCCACTATATTTGCCAGTGTCCATCTCTGGCTCGACGCAGATTTCTTACATTAGGATCTCCTTTCTTCGATGGCTTGACTGACCTGTCGATCCTGGATATTGGATCAATTGCCAAATTTATTAGGCTCTCTGGCTGGTTTCCAGCATGATTTTCTGGGGAAGTAGTGCTTCTTGTGTGGAGCCCCTGCCTATCAGGGCTCCCCGCATCATGTGGTATCACAACGGGCCGCTATGCGTGCTCAAGTGTGCCTTGTAATTACGAGGCTGCCACTTCCTCCTATCCTATCCTATTTCAAATCCAAATTAAAATTCAAACAAAATACATACACTTATTTAACACCATCGAATATTTTAAATTCTTATTATCAATTAAAATATTATTTTATATTTTGTGATATTGCGCATATTATTTTAACATATTTTACCATTTTATTAAATGTTTTATAAATTTTTAATGAACAATCAATAGCAGTAAAAACCATAACATCAACATCACATCGGTGGTGGTTAAAAATATTTAATTAAAAAATAATTAACCCCGTAAAAATTTGCAGACTGTTATTAAGCATCAAACAAGATAACACAATGTAATTAAATTATTTCATATTGAAATTGGAAATCATGCATTTTGTTTAATATCACGCGTTTTCAACAGTAATGTCATAACTTAAAATAAGATGGTTAGAAAAAAAAACAGTAAATATTTGAATATTATATTGTAATTGGATTGTTGTTAAAAATGTATTACTCTCTGTTAATGTCAAATCGAAATTTAACATTAAAATCCAGTGCTTTGCTAAGTTTCTTTAAGTCTATTTCGTTATATATGAAAGCACAAAACTCCGAAAAATGAATGCATATTTGTTGAATGCAATCGTCAACTGGAGTTAACAAAGGCCACGTATTGCTTCCGTTTTGCTGTCAATTTTATGTTTTAAGTTTGCTTTCTCATTGTGCTATACATATACTCTTTCAGTAAGTTAAGTTACTCAAAATATCTGTGGCAATTTGGAAGAGTAGCTTAAGTCGACATAAGAGAGAATTGAGTTAAGGCGTTTGGGGCATTACAGAAACAAAGGCGCTTAAATGTGTTTAGTCCGTTTTGAAAAATTCTATTTTTTATCAATGTTATGTACGTTTACTTTTTAGCCTAAGTTTTTTGAATCAATAATGCATTTAACAAAACAACTTATGTACACATAGATTTGTTTACATATTCAGATTTTCGATTTATCATATAACTTATATTTACATAAGTTTTTTTAATAAAATGTGATTCTTGTATACAGTTATCTTAAGTGAATGTAAGTTCTTGAATAAATCCTCTTATGTTTACTTAAAACTACACAATACGTACTTTTTATTTCAACAGAAGTGCTTAAGTTACTTAAGGACCTGTCCAACGCAGATTTCAGTTTCGAAAAAGCGCTTAAGTAGAAAAGGCGTAAAATCTTCTAAAATCAACCATATTTTTTTAAAATATTCATCCTTCTTCTCTAATGAACATGGTACCAATATATTAGCTCATAAATTATTCGCAAAAAACATACAGAATAAAAATTACACAAAATTGATGATATCTCAAAACTTCAATTTTCGACTTAAGCTACTCTTCCATATTGCCACAGATATATATTCAATAAAATCCCAAAATTATATCTAAAATCTTAATTCTTTTCATGGTTTTATCTCTTTTCGTTAATTGCAAATTTTGCAACTGGGATTTTGTTCATTTGAGCATATACAATAATATTCATAGAAACTGATATTCATATTTTATATGCTCAAACAATCGGCTTAAAGATATATCCATACAGTTCTCCACCTCTATAGTTAGCCACTTAAACTCTCTGCGAAAAATTAAGAATTTGATCAAGTTTACAATTCTTGTATATACAAATTAAACCTCTATAAACGTGGCTTTTATTTAGAACGTAATATTCATGTGGGCCCACAAATTTTTTATTTCACATAAAGCAACACATCAGTCTTATGACAGAGATGAAACTGGGACCTCAAAATTACGTTAAGTCGTAAACATATACATATATAAATATCCTGCTTAAGTAAACTTAGCTTAAGTCGAAAACATAATCTGCTCGGCTGGTATCATTGTCTTACCAGATGGCATTTACTTCTTTAGTAATTAGGTTTTAAATAATAAATAAAAAATTCTCAACAGTCTTATTGTGAACTCTAATTTAAAGATGAATAACAAACAAATTATTCGCTGTTTTAATTTATAAGTTTTCTGCTGACAATAATAATCTCATACATAAACAAAAGAGAACATCACTAAAACTCGCTGTTGATTGGTTTCAGTAGTAAGTTAGCAAATGAAATATAAATAGGTTGTGATGAAAATTTCCATCAAAAATTTTTTTTAAAAAGTAAATAAAAATAAATTGGCTGCTGAAATATTTCGGCATTAGATTATACCCTTTGAACTGTTGTTTTAAATATTTATAATAAAATATTTTTCCTTAAAATAGTGCATGAATTTTAGCAGTGGCTTACTTTAAAATAAAAAAAAAAATAATGCAATTAAGGGTTAGATGATAATTTAATTTTTTTAAAGTATTCTTTTAGTGTAATATCAGTAGAATAACACTGAGGACAAAATTCAGGGTAGCACAACTTAGGTCGATTCTGAAAGTAAGGGGTGAAATAGAGGCTAAATTCTAGCTGAAACTTTTTCAAATTTGGAAGCAATAAATACAATAAAATTGTAAGCAATAATTGAAGAATTTATATTGTTTATTCATACCTTAAAGCTTACAAAGATGCTTTTAAGGTATTATTTTTGATTTTGTATAATATTTGCTTACTGGTTGCAAAAAATTTGCGTTTCTATTGGAATTTAGCGGCTCATTTCATATGAAAATCATGCTTTATTGATGCGCACAAGTAAGTGATTGTGTACAATTTCTCCCTTACAAAATAGCTTATTGGTAAGCACTAATTTCTACTGGGATTAGAAGACGAATTTTTTTTAATCGACCTTCGAACTTTGTAGTCAAATGTCGATTTTCAGCATATTGTTTATATGGTTTTTTATGCTATAACTCGTCGACTAATTGATAATTTTTAAATCTGTAAAAGCCAAACTATTGCTAGAGACCTGTGCAACAATTAAAATTTTCTAACAAAAATTGATTTAAACAATTTTTAGGTGCTTATAAAGCAAAATATTGGAAAAATTATTTGTTTTTTATGCTTTTTGAAACTATTTTCCACAAAACTTCATAACCAACACAAAAACTTAAGCAATATTTTTAAATTCTTGTTTGACAGTCGTATATATATTCTATATATATTCTTTATAAAATCATTCTTTACAAAATCATAAATGTGTAAGTGACATGTTATATTTTTAACTCATGTTTCAATATAAAATAAAAAGTTACTTTTTTATTTTAGTATTTACATAAAATATATTTCTTATTGGCTACAGTCAATGCCTGCTGTTTTTTAATAAAATAAACAATTTTAAATATTCCATATTTGTTGTGTGTAATAAGAGATTTGTATTTTATCTCTTGTGTTTTTCCAGCAGAATTTTGTGCAATGTACAAAATTTCCTATTTGGTTTTTAAAACTTAAAGAAAGGTTTATGAATAATATAACACCCGAAATCTTTTTTAAAAACTTATGCCCAAATTCATAAAAAATAAAATCGGTTTATAGAGTGCTTATCTGATGTATTTCTATGGAGTAATTGTCAAATAAGCAATTAATAAAACTGTTTTTTTTATGAAGACAGGCATTACTGTATCGAGTTGATAAATTACAAATTTTTAATTTTTATGAGGCGATAAAACAAAATACCAAATGTATGACAAATTAATTACAAACATGTTGACAATTAATGTGGTAAAATACTGTAGTAACGCCTTTTTATTAAAGGCAAAAATATTTATCCAACAATAAGTGAACTGGAAGAGGCAGCTCAAGCAGTGTTTATTATATAACACCCTGCGAATTTTTCTGAAACCATAAAGTTACATAATTAAAAATATATATCGATTTATTTCAATTTTCTCTAGCGGATTCTACAAAGAAAAACTTGAAATAAATATGCATTATTTTGAAATAGTTCTAAGGAGGAAAACTATAACTTTAAAATAACAGGAGCTAAAATTTATAAAATTTAGATGTCAAATTTTCAAATGCATTCTATTATTTTTAAATTGAGTATTACTGATTTTCTGTAGTCGCCGTGGTCTAGTGGTTAGTGTGTTGGCTTACGAAGACGATAGTGCTGGGTTCAAATCTCAGCTCCGACATCTTTAAAAAAAAAGAAATATGAAACAATTATTTCTTTCGGCGACTACCTCTCAGCAGGTGCTGCGAGAAGCTAGGCCGTAATCCTGACACAGGGTTGTAATGGCCAATTATGTATGTATGTATGTATGTATTACTGATTTTCGTTATCTGACTACGAATGTATTTAAATCTTAGCACTTGAAAATTATCGTATTATTTTTAAGATATCCGTATGATGCAAGGTAATAAGAAACTGCAATAAAAAAAATTCAGTAGAATCAATTTCAGCTTTATTTCTTTAAAACCATACTTCTTTAGAAAACTGCATTTCATTTTTTTTCAAATAAATTTCTCTTTACATGCATATGTATTCATATGCCTTTCCTGTTATACTTACTATGCTGCTCTTGAAACTTCCTTTTCAATATTTATCAATATATCTCTTATCATTTTGATTAGTTATGCTGAATTGTAATATAAATCATCATATTTTCATAAAAAATTGCTCAAGTTCATCCTTGCTTAAGGTCTTTCAAATATTTATTTCCCAAATGAAGTCTTCAGTATTTATTATTCACATTTGAGATAACTCACTATATACATAGATATGTACCTACTTGTAATACGAGTATGCATTATATTTATGATGACTATAGAAAATTTTTTGTTTTTTTTAAGTCTATCAGTTTATACATCTTTACGTATACGATGGTGAATCTAGAGCATTACAAATTCTTTGTAACTTGTCAGGTATTTAAAATATAAAAGAATCGATGAAAAATTTCAATGATTACTTTTCACATTCTTCATATATGTATGTATACATGTATTATAAAGAGGGATAACTTATAATGTTGGTTTGAGTATTAAGCAATTTGTAAAATTTATATTGCATGACTTGTATAAAAATAAAAAGATACTATTTATTGTAAATAAAATATACAAGGATTCAGTTTGTCTAAAAAAAATTAATTTTTAAGTTTTTCTGCATATCGTCATATTAAATGCAAAAGGATGTAACTACACAAAATTTCGAAATTGAGTTTTTCATTAATTATGGCCCGTTTTATCAAAAACATGTTTGTGTAAAATTTTAGATTCGTAAGATCAAAAATGGCGATTTTATTAACGAAATTCAAACGGATGTAACTACAAGTGCGTGTATTTCTAGATGCAAGAAGATTTTTGATTTTCAGGTTTTTTGCTTTTCCTATAAAAAAAACAAAAAATGTGGGTACGTCCGTTTGCATTTAATGTGTAGAAATGAAAGTAGAAACCATTTTTTAAAAGTTTATAATATGAAAATTGTCCAGCTTTAATAAATCAAAAAAAAAAAAAAAACAAAGAATTAGATCTACATACACATTAAATAATAAAGTAATTACTGTAATTGATTACTGCATGAGCATATGTATATGATTAACCATTACATCTCTCGTTCAGACAGCTAACCGCTTAGTGAAGACCCTCACCACTCACATTTAAAATCCACTGACAGAAAAGGCAATTGCTGTTGGTCATTAAAAGGTGATCAAATTGACAGCAATTTGTCCCATTGACATAAGGCGCTTAACATCTTCAAATCTATCTATCTATCTATATCTATATAGTCAACATACTATTACAATGCACTGCATGAGTAGGGGTTTACCCCTGAATATTGGGCTTAAAAAATATTAAGAAATATATAAAAAAGCGACTACTGTTATTCTAAACTCAGTTACTTAAGACCCTATAGCATAATCCAGTCTAAATATTACACTGCAAAAAATGTTGTTTTGCTTGACCAAAATTTTAATAAATTTTTATAGGTAAATGGCCAATTTAAATGATTGGTTAACATGACTTTGGTAAACGATTAGGAGGAAGGGAAGAACACTTAAAGTCAAAACAAAGTTTTTAATTTTTTTGGATCATATTTTGAAGAATTGCGTGTGACTTTTCTTATATAAGCAGGAACTTATATAATCACTACTCCAAAAATATATTTTAAAGGGGTAAGCTATCTATGCAATGTCGCTCGATTATGCTGATATACCTGCAAGATTTAGTATATTTCCGGACATAATTGTTTATGTTACGAGTATACGACCAGTAGTACATGACAATGTATCGCAAAATTGGAATTAAAAAATGTACAGCGCAGTTATGGTGGCCAAACATTTAGGAAAATTTTCCAATGTTATGACTTTAATTGAGCTTTCGAAAAAATTTCAGAATTCAAACTTAATGTCGTGAGTTTTTTTAATCAATAGCATTTAATTTAAGCTATTGTTAAACTCTTTTTTATTTTATTTTTTACTATATACTTAAACGTAATGATAGAGATACATCCAAATGTGTAATGTTTGTATGAAATTTCGCAAAATTATAAACAGAAAAATCCAAATTATTATTTATTATTATAAAGTTTGAAAATTATTTGGATTATTTTTAAATAAGTATTTCAATTTAGTATGACTATTAAATGGAATACTAAAAGAACAATAGTTACTAAATCTTTGACAAAAGTTGAGGAAAATTAATTAAAAAACAAACCAAAATTATAAAAATAAATACTTCGATTTCTCCGGAAATTTGTAATGCACTTCAAAAAGGAAAAAAAAACATATTTTTTTATATTCCCAGATAAGCTGTGATGAGAGAAGATAAATAATCAAGAATATACTAACAGAAATTTTAATTTTAATTCGTTCGAAACTTTTCATTTATTTTAGTTAAAAAAAACATTCCCACAAACCACAAGAATTTACAGCCCCGGACAAAAACATTTAAAGAACAAAAAATGTCTTTTTTTTAATTCCTTATGCACTCATGAATTGTAAATGCAGGAATACATAGAAAACACATATACCTGTGTAAGTGTAATTGTCGAGAGTCTATTTTCTTATCCAAAATTTTAGCAGTTCCATTATTCAATTCAATGCAAAACTAAATTTTGTACATTTATCTACATAAACTTAAGTATGTACACAAATGTATATATAACATAGCCATTATGCGAACACTAGAAAGAATTTTTGGAATAGAATATAATTTTAATAACAATCTCACTTCATTTTCTATAATGGCAAATAGGAAACTGAAAATTGTCATTGTAATGATTTCAGCATATAAAGGAGGACATTTGCAGTCATAAGCCTCCATGCTCATATAATTTCAGCACATGTATGCTCCCAAAATCTTCAAAATACCTACATACAAACTTACATTATACTGCTACTATTCCTATTTAGAAAAAAATAAGATAACTGTAGGATACTGTGGTAGATTGAAGAAAAAAATCCTTGTCTTAACATAGAAATCTTCTTAAAATGCAAAAATTCGTGTTATTATATTCAACTATACATGCTTATGTAGATTTGTTGCAAAATAATACAATGTTTTAAAGATAACAAGACGAGCCAATTTAGAAGAACATGTAATTGACAACAAAACCACGAGATACAATTTTCTTTCTACTTACACTCAATATGTTTTAAGTTTTCTTAAAGAAATGTGCAAAGAGTGTCTGTAATTGTTGGCAGTACAAATAATGGAAATTTAATTTTATACTTATGTCATTATTTTTTATCTGTTTTGGTCTTTTTTAGATTTAAAAATATTTCATAATATCATATCGCCTTTTAAAACATCAAGCTGTGTACCACAATACTAAGTAAAAACATTTTACATATTTATATGGTACATATTTATATGCTTTAAGAGTATTGGTCAACATCATCTTGATGAAAAACAGCATTTCCAAAGGTGATAGCGATTATTATTTGGAAGCATAAGAAGTTCCATTTCTGCTACGATCCTTTATTTGGTAGAATTTTCGTTCCAATAAAGAGACAATAAAAAATTGTGGTGTTCTATACCTCGCAAAAAAACTCAACTGGCCCAGGTTCAAATCCCAGCAAAAGAGAAGTCTGTAAAATAAAATTTGAGGTTTTGTGAAAATTATAAGGTGAAAAGCAGAGTTCCTGTCCCCCTCCAAAAATCCATCTTCAAGAAACTGCTCCCTGACATATTCCAGTTTATTTCACCTTTGAAACAAATAATCAGGAGTACAGTACTTAATGAATATATTCTCCACTCACAATCAACATCCGCCGACAGATGGGGCAATTGCTGTTGATTATTCAAGGGCGAAGGTTAGTGTGTTGGATTACTAAGACTGTAGTACTGGATCTAAATCTCTGCTCTGACATCTTGAAAAAAAAAAGAAATATGAAAAAATTATTTCTTTCGGCGACTACCTCTCAGCAGTCTTCTGGCAAAAGCTCTTTAATTAATTGATTGCCATTAAAATTCTTCTCAAATCTGTCGTTTGGATTCGACTTCAAGTGCTAGGAAAAGCTAGGCCGTAACTCTGAATCAAGGTGGTAATGGCCAGTTATGCATGTATGTATGAAGGTATAACACTGGCTTTTGAGTGCTTAAATTGACAGCAAAACTTGTCTCATCAACAAAAAGGCGCGTAATAAAAAAATAAATTAAATCTTTCTATGTATCTTCAAATTCTAATACAATGCACTGCATGAGTAGGGGTTTACCTTGAATATTAGTCTTAATAAAAATAAGGTAAAAAAACAACTCTTGAAATTTTAATATTTGAATGAATAAAAATGTTCTATTACAAAGAGTTTGCTTCAGACATGCTCTGAAAATCACTTTCTGTAAAAGTGACTTCAAATCACGAAAAATGTAAAATCTTCGTTGTAGCAAACAATGTCAAACAATAACAAAATATCAGGAGATATGATACACGTTTGCAAAACTTGAAAAAAAGTGTGTAACGAAGAGGATTACACCTTATATAACATATTACATTTATATAATATTGCCCGTATTCATAAAAACTATTTTAGGTTTACTGAGGACTTATTTGACAAATTTCTATGCAATACTTGTCAAATAAACCCTCAATAAACCTAAAATAGTTTTTATGAATACGGTCATATAAAAATTAAATTATACCTTTTTTTATATTATAAGAAAGTAAAAGCCATAAAATTTTATTGAAATTCTCATTTTATTATTATTTTTATTTTTTAGGTTTCCTCCTCGAATGCAACTAAAAATTCTCTAAATGGTTATGGTTTGGGTTATAATAATATGACCAACAACGATTTAGTGCAATACGATGTACCCAAAAATACCCATAAACGTAGTCAATGTGATGTCAATTTTGAGGTACATATTTTACATACATACATACATACATACATATTTATTATATTACTGCTGTATTTATAAAAAAACTATAATATTTTTAAAATAACCAAATATATTTTTTTATTTTAACACATAAGTTAACATTTTTTCGAGTATGTTTTCTTAGTTTAATTACATACATATATACATAACTGGCCTTTACAACCCTGTGTTAGGATTACGGACTAGCTTCTCGCAGCACTCATGTTGTGTGTGTTAATTTTTATCCATGAGTACCGGGACCTACAGTTTAATGTCGACTCCGAACGACAGACTTGAGAAGCTTGTTCATCGCAATTAATTACTTTCAGAGCTTTTGCCAGAAGACTGCTGAGAGCTAGTCGCCGAAAGAAATATTTTTTCATATTTCTTTTTTTTTTTTTGAAGATGCCTGAGCCTGGAGTCGAACCCAGGGCCCATGGCTTACTAAGACATGGGCCCTGGGTTCGACTATTGATTAATACAATCAAAATTCTAAATAACTTCTACAATTAAAATGTTTTATGTATACAGCGATGACAATTTAGTGCTTTTAGCATTATTTTTTGGTGGTTTTTGATGTTCCAAAACGCCAAATTTTTAGCTCTGGTGCCAAAAAAAAAAGATTAACAATAACATGGTGCTTTTTAAATTTTCCAATGGTGCCTTTAGTGCTTTTTAGAAACTTTATTAATTTTATATTTTCTAATAACGACTTTTTGTAACTTTATTACATTATCTCTGTTCAATTGGCCTTTTTTTGTATTGGTAAATCCTTTCCAAGTTGCTCATTGTAGACTGATAACAAATAGTAATTTTTGCATTCATCTGGATAAGCCGGTTTTGATTGATTGTCTGAAAGGGGAAATCCCGTTATAACGAAAAAGTCGTTGAAAGAAACAAGTCAGAAAGAAATTATATTTTTCAAAATGAAAGTGATTTTTTCAAAGGAATATTGATATTTTATTTTGAAACACTGTTTTCTATGTAGAAGGACACAAACACTCAAATTGATCTACTCTTTAAAAAATGGCTGCGGCCCACTAAAGATAATAAAAAGGCACGTTAAACTTTATAATGATTTGTATCGCTTTATATAGGAAGACTGCCAAAACATTAGGACTTTTGCCAAAACTTGCTCTTTTAAGTATTGATACTATATATGGTAGTAACAATATAAATGATGTTATGAGTTTTGTAAAACATTTCACATTAAAAATGTCGATACTCGGAATATTTCTAAAATAGAAAATGGCTTAAATCTCGTAATATTAAGCATTGTGGGGAGAAAAGTTTGGACAGATCCGCCTTTTTTGGGTAGAAGTCAACAATTTTAAGAATTCAATTAAAGACATTTTTGGAATTATATAATTTTGTAATCAGAATTTTAAATTTACCCTACTCAAATACGGAGGCTGAAAGAGCATTCAATGAATTTGGTAAAATCTGAATTAGAAACAGATTATCTCTCAATTTTTCAATTCCATGTTGCACATTAGATACAGGCTTCGTTGACATAATTCGTGTTGTAACGAGTGTATTTTATTATGGCCTCCAAAGTTATTTCTTATGCCAACAAAATTCTATATTAATTTTTTTATTGTTTGACTACAACACAAATTCGCAGGCACAACTATATATATGTACGTAATTTTTTTTTTTTATTTATAATATTTACCTTTGTTCTTCTTCGGAAGATTTTATAAAACCACCATGATTAAATCAAATAAACTTAGTGTCTTTTTACGCCTTTTTTTAGTTCGAAATTACGTTTTTAGTGTTTTTTTTTTAATTTTGATATGGTTATATACCATATAAATTTTGTATAAGGTACAGACAGAGAGAGAGAGAGAGAGAGTTAAGAAATAGAAAAGAACGCATTGTCTAGTAGTAGTATGAATTTAATACAAATTTTATGTAGCATTAACGACATTCTCTGGACATTCGAAATATTTTAGAAATTACTGTTTGTAAGGCCATAACCTGTGAACAGTTTTATTGGCAGTAATAATTTTTTTAATTGAAATTGTATATATATTTTTTTTTTGGAGTAGTTACAATGAAAGGCATTATAAATTGATTCACACCATGGATGTAGATCATTTTTACATATTTATCGTATGTAGAACAAACAAGTAATCAAGTGTAATCAAGCAAAAGATTTTTGTAACAATTAAGACGATTTCAATTATTTGTTGCATTAAAATCTACATTTTAAGGTTCAATAACTAATATCTCCAAATGATTACAACTTGAAACTACTGAGTTTAAAAGCAGATGGCATGAAAAATTTAATAAAATTTTTTATATACTATCAGCCTTATGTATAATAAAAAATTAGCCGGTCGTTGTACACATTGGCTAAGTTTGTCATTCCAATACATGGAAATTCTTGCTCAAACCTACAAGGTATTTAATTTTTTTGGATTCTCTGCATAGTTATTAAATAGAAGGTATGCAAAGTTTCAATAATATCAGTCTATAGCGGGTGATAAACTTGCCAGTTTTTTGTTTAATATGTTAACGAGTTCCTAACTTATCATTATACATAACGCCCTATATATTTATCCATTACTCATATGGAATGTAGTACATAAATTGTTTTATTGGGCCTAGAAGTTTGCTACATTTTGTATGAAATAGAGTTTAATACTGCTCATACGTTCAGTTCAATTTTAATCAAAAACAAAACAGTTTAGCTCAATTTTCATAAACAAAACATGAGCGTTGCCAGATTTAATAAAAAAAACTTTTCTTGAACAATGAAAAAGCTTATTATAATAATAGATGTAATAACAACTGTAACTAACGGGTGAGCATTATTGTTGTTCTACATTTCACACCCCAATATTTTGATTATTTTTTATTGGAGTAGTAAAGCGTTGGAGAAAGTAAAAGTTGGAATTTTTTTTTTTTTTTATTTTAACAAAAATAAAATTTTTGTTTTTAATTTGAAGTATTATTTACTCAATTTCTTTCATTTTATTATTTCTCAGACTTAGGATCTGCATTTTACATATGACACGTATACAATAGTCCTCTACTTTAAAATTTATAAACATTTAAAATTATAGAAATAATTTTTGTTGTATTTAATACATTCGAAAAACCTAATAATAACGACGCAACGACATAAAAAATAGATATTCCAACCGTTATTCTCCGGTATCATAGATTCTTATTTTAAACTACTTAAATATTCATTTCCCCACTCTACAAAAGAACAAACTCTAAATTTAATTTGCGCTGTGTTTTCTATCACCATATGTGATAAAAATCTCAAGTTTTTATGTTGCAAAATAAAGCGTCAAATTGAGCTACAATTTATTGTACAAATCACCACATATTCACTTAACACACTACCACGTACACAAGTGATGATTATTAAAACTACAGAAAATGACTACGGAAACTTAACTACTCATATATTTGTGTGAGTTTCACAATTTTATTTAATTATAACACCACATAATCAGTCAACTGTCACCGTCATGCAAACAGTTGTACATGTATGATACACTATATGACAATGCATGAAACAGTACATACAGTTGGAAATTATTGGCTAGAATTATGTACTGAAATTAATAATATATTACAGAATTATAAAAAATAATTGATGACTCATTCAAAATTCTCATTTATAAGGTATTGTCTTATTAAGTATTATTTTTTTATATTTTTATTGTAGAAGGATGAGAGTGTAATGTATTTTATAGGTGTACTCTGCATACCCATTTGTGACTTTTTCGGTATATATTTTAAGAGAATAACACACATTTACAGTGTGATATGGAATATAATATGGAATTAATTGAATTTTATATATACTTAATTGTTCATTGACTTACAAAGTAACAAATTTAAATAAATGGAAAATTATATTTCGAAAAAGTTTAGTTAAAAATTTGAAACAAGACTTCTACAACGTATGTTTTTCTCTGACATGAAACGAGTGCATATGCGTACTTTTGACCAATGGCATTCTGGTATTATTTAATCTGTGTAGAACTTTTCAGTTTACTTGGTCAAAAACTATGTCTATTACTGTCTATTACGCAGCAATCAAAAGAAAAAAATAATCCAAAGGTAAAAGTATCGGATTTTAGGGTGCATGCATCAAAACTTTTTAATCAAGCTCAATAAGTTACTAAAGATGTGTGTGGTCCGACTTTGACATAAGGGATCAGTTGATTCAGTTGATCAATTTTGGTTATTTAAAAAACAATTCCTGTTTAAATATTGTTAACTACTGACAGAATAGATCAGAATCATTTTAGCAGCTTATAGAAGCTCATACTGCACAATTCTTTTCGAATCCTACCAAACACCCAAATTTTTGAGGTGAAATTCCTGGCTTCAAAGTTATTTGCGTAGCTTTATTTTGTTTCGTTTATGATATTTTTCAATATTTTGCTCGCACATGCTCCAATTTTTATTACTATTAAGCGCTCGCTTTCCAACGATGTAGGTAACTTTTAACAGAAAAATGCGCTATTAATAATGTCTTTTAAAATTTTAAATTTTATTTAAATTTAGGTTTAATTTATGCAAATAAGTTATTATACAAAATTTTAAAAATCTTTTGACAATATTTGTATCACTTTCTTTGACATGTTTATTAATTATTGGTTAAATTATTAAAAATTAAGATCGTTTTCAAAAAAAAGAAAATTTAATTATTTAATCAGTATATGACTACGAAGAGATTTTAAAAAATAAGAACAACAATTTCTACTACTTATTTAATTTAAGCAAACTGTGTAGCTTAGCTTTATGATCTTTATTAAAATTGTTAAACTATAATTTTAATTTAAATAAAATATAAAATAAATATGATTTCTTAATTAATTTCTTCTACAGAGTTCTGTACTGGGTTCCGGTGGTATAATGTATATAAATGGTAGAATAGTTTCTGGGCCATTGGAATCATTATTGGACGTGTTAGTGCCGAAAAATATTGTAGATTTGGATAAGGTAAGAATTAAATATTAAGGGTATTAAACCAATACAAAACGAATACATTTATTTTTGGGGAATAATTTTAGTTTTTAAGATAATAAAAAATAAATAAAAAATACATACATACATAATTGGCCATTACAACCCTGTGTCAGGATTACGGCGTAGCTTCTCGCAGCACTCATGTTGTGTGTGTTAATTTTTTCCCATGAGTACCGGGACCTACAGTTTAAAGTCGACTCCGAACGACAGATTTGAGAAGCTTTTTCATGGCAATTAATTACTCCCAGAGCTTTTGCCAGAAGACTGCTGAGAGGTAGTCGCCGAAAGAAATAATTGTTTCATATTTCTTTTTTTTAAAGATGTCGGAACTGAGATTTGAACCCAGCACTATCGTCTTCGTAAGCCAACACACTAACCACTAGACCACGGCGACTACTACTAAATAAAAAATAGAATTATATATTAATAAAAGTAATATAATATGTTCGAGCCCCAGAAAGAGTGATCATTTTTTAAATTAATTTAGTTTCGTCTGAAGCTCTTTAATGATATCAAAGCAAGTTCTATAAAGAATTTAAGGATTTTCAATGAATTTCGTTTTTGTTTTTTTTTTTTTTGTTTTTTTTTTTTAGAAAAGGAGAATGTGATAGAAACTGTTGTTTGACTTTACATCGATTACTACCGTAGCTGGAAACTCGTTCAGTTTGCCTAATTTACTGTTCCTTCACGGACATCATTTTCTCCTTTGATTATCAAAAAAAAAAAAAAAACAAACATTGCAAAAATTGAATTCTTTTTAGAATTTAACTTTGATCATATTAAATCGTATCAGACGAAGCAAAAATTAATATTAATATCTCAATTATTATTATTATTTTATTTCTTACAAGGGGTAGGGAAATTTTAAAGTAAAAATAAATCTTAACTCAATTCAATTACAAATTTTCTTGTACTTAAGCTATGGTTACACTAGAAAAATATTTGACGAAAACAGCGCAACCACTATTTTAGTCGCCGTGGTCTAGTGGGTAGTGTGTTGGCTTACTAAGACGACAGCGCTGGGTTTAAATCTCTCTTTAAATATGAAAAAAGCATTCCTATCGGCGACTGCCTCCCAGCAGTCTTCTGGCAAAAGCTCTGGAAATAACTGATTGTCATGAACAAACTTCTCAAGCTGTAGTTTGGAGTCAACCCTTAACTGTAGGTATCGGTGCTCATGGATAAAAAAAATAACACACACAACATGGATGCTACCAGAAGCTAAGCCATAACCCTGACACAAGATTGTAATGGTCAATTTTATGAAAAAAAATTTTTTAAATTTTCATTGCTTCAAGTTTGATTAATTAAATCTCGAAATAAAATTTCTTATTCAAATTTATTTTTAAATAATTTAAAAAATAAAAAATTAATTTTTTCATAAAATATATCCTAAAAATATTGGTTATGGTTTTATCGCCAATATTAGATTTATTGCTGTGTGATCATAATCAGCGCGTATTACTCAAGAAAATGTTGAAAAAATTTTTTGTTACTTCTGGAGTCTATCAAGATAGTCACTAGGGTACGACCCTAATTAATGATTTAAGAGCTTTACTTGAGTTTATTTTCAATTTTAGTAAGGCTAAATAGTCTTTAAGTTTCGCTAAATTTTGTTTCACGAAATCTGAAGATCCGTATATATATCCATATGTCTGATACTAATTTATGTTATACTGATATGATTAAAAAAGTTCAAAAGAATTTCTTTCTAAATGCTTTACATTTCTTAGGATGGAGAACCGATGATGTGTTGTCTTGTAAATGTATTTGTGTTGTATTGTGATGGGGGGTTGAGGCTGGTCGAAGCTTTACTGCACCCATACATCATGCATAAAATCAAATCAATAACACAATCAAAGCTGTGTATACCTAGGATATTTAATGTGCCCATTGGGCCACTCTTATCTAAAAAAAAATATTTTAAAAGTATAGCTTTTCCTTCACCTAAAATCCTGTTAAAATAAAATCGTATCAGAACGAAATTTTAATATATTTTTATGTGTGAAGTGTTCAAATATGTTTTTTTAAGATAATTTCAAAGTCTGAGGTATATTCAAAATTTTCAAAGTTGAAAAGTGTTTCAATTCTTTTGTAACAAAGTCCTTTATTTATTTTGTTCGTTTTTTTTAAGTAAACGTTCCATTTAAATTGTTAGTATTTTCTTTTTTAAATTATAAAAGTAGGGTTAGAGAAAAAAGTAAGCAAAACAAAAAAAAAAATCTTCTGCATAACAATGAATTTCCTTTAATTTACATAGAATTTTAATTACGAATATGTTGCTTCCCTCAGGACATGAATATGTTAAAAGTTTTTCTCTACAGCAGTTTATGCTCAAGTAGATTTATATGATTTTAGTATACTGGAGTTGCAAACAATAATTTTTATAACACACAAAATATTATTGGAGAAGACGAAGGGTAGAGTACATTACTCAGTGCTTTTTTTAATTGAAATTTTATAATTTAATTTAATATGCTTTTGCCTAATCATGTTTGTAAATTTCAATAAAAATTTAATATTTTAAATTACTTTTGTACATATCTGTTGTAATAATTCGAAGGAAAAACAAGCCATGTCAAAATAAATTAAACCATAGGCATTTGATAACAGGAACATAAAATAAAAACAATATCTGGCGGAAAATAAAAATAAATAAAAATATAATTCAAATGCACTTTCCTATCTCTCAAGAAACACGGGTAGTATATATAATAATGCTGAATAGAACAGCAAATAAGGTTTGAAATTTGTTTTATAACAAAAAAATTATTTTAAATATTAAATTACAGTTGTTTTCGGTTAATTGAGCCCCGCTTTATTGAGTTTCCCGCTTAATTGTACTAAAAATCATGAAACGAAATCATTCCGTATAACCTCCTATGCAAAAGAATCCGTTTAATTGAGTTCCGCTTAATTGTGCTTCCCGTTTAATTGATTCATAAAATGAGACCGCATTGCGAAAAACACAAACAAATGTTTCAGTTAATTGATTTCGTCTGCTTAATTTTTTTCTCCACAAACTTAAAACCATTTATGTTGCACCAAAAAAATTTTTGTCATGTTTCTGTTCACCATGTAAAAGGAACGATATAGAAAAACGAATCATCGAAAGCCTCAACAAATCTAAAATTCAAATGCTGATGACTGATTTTTTTAATCATAGTTTTACTTATGTATATATAATGTTTTTTTATAACATTTAATGTACACTCGCATGCACATACATATGTAATGTAATTATTTTAAATTTTGATCTCTTTTTATATAGAATTTTGTAATTTTTGTTGCTTTTCAAATATTGTACGATGAACGTACTTGATTTTTGTTTTAATAAGCTAACACTATTTTTTAACTTAATAAATAAAAAAATGAATTTCTTTTTCTCTATACACGTGGATGTTTCGCTTTATTGCTCGTCTGGCTTAATTAAGTGATTTTCGTTTTAATTGCGTCGGCGAATCAATTAACCGAGTATCGCTTAATTGAGTTTCCCGTTTAATTGCACCAAAAATCGTGCATTTTTAGAGACTCAATTAAGCGGAAATAACTGTATAACTAATTATTTCCTGTGTTGAAGAGTTAAATATGCACAATAGAAAACCCAAAAGTTAATCTTAAATATTTTAATTATGCACTTAAAAATATTTATTATTGTTATTTTCTTTTTTTTAGTTACTCGTAAATAAACGTGATAAATTGTGAATAAAAATGGTTTAGCAAAAAATCTTATGTAAATAGATCAATGGGCTATACAAACATAACTTATTTATTTTTATTCAGAGTAATTTACAAATTTTCTACAGATATTTGAATAACAATTAAATATTTAGCATTATTGATTCAAGAGTTCAATCAAGCGCAATCTTATAATCATAATGAGTGTGAGTTCTCAATGAGGTGGGCATGAATATTACTTAAACCAGATTGAGAGTCAATAAAACCACATTAAAAATTGTTCACAAAAGAGCAATTCAACACAGTTGTTCTATTTTTAGGCTTCAGCAATTTAGTAAGTGCGTGAGGGCTTTTTTATAATGGTCAAGAAATGTTTGGATTACTTATTTATTTAAGCCAAATATACTGACAGCTTGGAGTAGCAATACTTAAAAAAATTTTTCAAATACAGTCGTAGGTATTATAGTAGGTTAGATGGCTAGTCAACGAAAAATCAACTACAATTAGCACAAAGTGCCATTTTGATACCATTACGGGACCAAACTGAACTCACCCAAGTAGGAAAAAATCTACACCTTGCAAGAGCTGTTTATAAAGTGGAGTAAAACAGAGGAGTACAAGTTTACGTATTTCGCTAAGCTAAACTACTGACTGGCAGACATTGGCAATCCCAAAGAAAGTAACCTATAGTCGCTCTCAGAAGTATTTACGCAACTTTTGCCCTGCGAGTTAAAGGTCAGAGTCAACTTTTCTGCTTGTTTACCGATCATCCAATAACCCGTATACACCGCTATGAGCTTGGATAAAGACTGACGAGGAAACACTTGTACTTACAATGATTCGAATTTAAATAAATTAGCAAAAAAATATTTAGTATGGCGTAGTTAACAGAAAAATCTATAAAGTTATAAAATTTATTAGTCTCGACAAACATTCTCCGGAAATAATCAAAGTTGTTGAAGTTTGTACCAAACAGTACTGTAAAAAGCAGTTCAGTAGACGTCTTAAAAAAATAGAAATGTGAAAAATATATTTCTTTCAGAGACTACTTCTTAGCAGCTGTGACAGTAACTGACTGCCATTAACAAGCTTCTCATATCGTTGGGAGTCGACTTTAAACTGTAGCTCCAGGTACTTATTAATAAAAATTGACCCACACAACATGGGTGCTGCGAGAAGCTAGGCTGTACCCTTAAACAGAGATGTAAATGCAAATTATATATATATATGTATATATGCTTCTACTCAAATTCCAATCTACTTATACATAAATAGCACTCCCAAATCACCAATGCATACTCCAGTATTGGCCTTAGTAATGGCATTTAAAAATGTTGATTTATATAAATGTCGTCGAACTCGTTTGACTAACGCTTTATATGACTTAAAATAGCTTTGGCTTTGAGAAGATTTTTCATGGTAATAAGTAAATGTCGCCCAGAGCTTTTTTGCCAGAAGACTGCTGAGAGGTAGTTGCCGAAAGGAATAATTTTTTCATATTTATTTTTTTTTTAAGATGTCAGAGCTGAGATTTGAACCCAGCGGTATCGTCTTAGCAAACACACTAACCACTACACCACGGCTACTACAATATTATTATAATATGCTTTGGGGAAATAAACTGGCTAATGAAAGGCATGTATTTACATTTGTTTAGACTCACATCCATAAGATTATAAGGCACCATATGTAGAAATTGTTCAAATCAGATTGAAGCTGAAAACTGTCCTCAAGGTTACCTTCAAAAACTAGTGGTAGCATAAGAAGAATTGCTAAAACTAATAATTCGTGCATTTGTCATGATGACGCGCATGAGGATAAAAGAGAAAATTGACTACGAATAATTTATTTAGCGAAAGCTTTTAAAGTGAGTGCGGAGCTCTTTAGGTGACTATTACCACAATAAGTGGTGCAAAACTTCCTGTTCGTTTGTCATAGTTAACATTGAACTTGTACTCTGGTATTGAATAGCAATCAATGAATGAAATAATTAAAGCTAAAAACCTTAAAAGTTCAAATAAGCCATTAATAGAATAATTTTTTAAAGAATTATCTTCAAGATAGGGCATATTTCTATTTTACGTCCTGTTAAGCAGATTTATGCTGACAAGTGAATATTGGTTACTAAAAGAGTAACATCATATTTATAATTTATATTTTTCTTTAATTTTATATTTACATTTTAGGATTTAATTAACAGTTTTATGCTACAAAGAAGCATAACTAAATAGCTAAAAAAAATCGTAATAAAAAAGAGAATAAAATATAAACGGAAATGTTTTTATGGCTAATTGTGTTCAAACCATGATGAAATTTCAAAGTATTGCCATCCAAAGAAAAAAAACAAAAGGACCACTGCATAATTCATAAGCCAAAAAAATTTAAAAAATATAACGTAGTTTTACATTTTACTAAAGACAAGCACTATAGATAATAATTTTCTATATGAACTATTGCCAAAATAGAAGACAAAAATGTAATTCTAAGGCAGAGCCAATGCCAAGGAGTTTTTGTACTTGTATTTTGCCAGAAAATTTCACACTTTCACAAAGTAAAGGAAAATTATGTTTTAGGAAATTCTTACAATGACTAAACTGACAAACAGACAAAAACAAAGGTGTTAAAAATGGAACAAAATAAGGCATAAAGGAATACAAAAAACTAAAAAGGGTACAAGACATACAAAATACTCATTTACATCAGTTGTTATACAAAAATATGTCTATATGTTGTTTTTATGCATTTAGTTTATGTATATACTTACACATATATAAGTAAACATTATTATCGTTTAGCCTTTGCTATAATAACCCCATTTTATTTATACTGACCCTGAAAGTGTTTGTACTGAATGGAGCATATTTAACTAGAGCGATATAGTGTTAATAATTAATTTGCTTTTTTTTTTGTATAATTAAGATAACTCAAGTAATAAGCGAGAATTATATATGTTAGGAATTATAATAAAGATAACTTGAAGATTTAACTCAAGTAGAGGTCTAATAACAAAAATTCCAAAAATTATTCCAACAACAATAAGACAAGATTTAACTAATTTAGCAATTTACTCATGATTTTTCTTTATTCCTGCATGTATAGTTGTATAATTTATTAGTATTATATCCTATGTTTTATATAAATGATCATCCAGAAACACATTAATAATATTATTTTTTCGTACGTCTTTTCTCATTTTTATATATTTACAGGAATTTATTTTTTCATTTTTATTATCATCACGTTTGTATTTACGACCCCATGAATTGTTGGGCAAACTATTATCCTCAGTACCTGATAGTGAATCATTAGAATCATTGGTAGCATTATTAGCTGAATGGACAAATAAGTTTCCCTATGATTATCGAGATGAACGTATGATGAGCCATGTTAAACATATCGTTGCCAGGTAAGTAAATACACCGTTCTCGTAAAAGTAATTTTTCTAAAAAAAGAAAGCGTTTTTGTTACACATCAATACGCGTTACTTTTAATTTTATAAATAAAGCAATGAACTTTAATTAATTATTATAAACTTCCTTTAATGATTTTCAATGTTTAATTATAATTTAACTATCACCTATAGATGTTCCAATACACGTTTAGAAGCCATTGTTTCGGAAATATTGAGTGCCTTGTTAAAACGATTGACTGATTTGGAAAGACATGAGGAAGAATTACGCTCCTGTCAGACATCAAACACTTCTATAGCAACTCCTACAACAGCAACCGAAAAGGTACACAGCATAAAAACAAAAATATATTCCAAATAATTTCATTTTCTTCCTCTTCTCTATTCTATTTCTTTGTTTAGCAGCCTGAAACAAAATTATTTGAGTGTCCGACATCAACACAATATGCTCAAATATTGTGCAGAATTGAAAAGAAATTGGCAAAACATATAGGACCCGAAGAATTTGTACAGTGTAGCAGTAATGTGCTATTGGATAAACAGGTTAGTTTTAAAATATTATGTCTAGTCACGTTTTTCTCTTTGTTAAATTTGAACATTTCTTTGAGGACGACCCTTACTATATTTTACTAGTTTTAGAAAAATATGTTACGAAAACGAGACAGAGAGAGTAATGTTTATCGATATTTGAGTAAGAATAGAATTAGAATTATTAAATTAAAAATCGTGCGGATATAGAACAAAATCTCTCTGTAATGCATTGTAAGAATTCAAAGACGATCACCTTCAAAATTATAAAGTCAATGAGAAGTATTCGTACTATATAAGAATATGGATGTAGCGAAAACTAGGATATTCGGTACAACGACCATAATTGCAACTGTGATGACGGGGTGGAGAAGAAGGCAGTTGAGCACTTTCTTTTCGATTGCATGTTTTCTTTAAACGTTGCGTCGTCATGGTGCTCTCTGTATGACGCTAATAATGGATTTCGGGGAGATGTGTGGTAGTGATCTGGAACACATTCGTAAATACGTCAGTCGAAGTGGATATGAGTTCTGAAATAATTAAATTTTTTGCTGAAGGAACAAAATCTATAAAAGTTTATCCGATTTTAACTCGGATTTTCACATCATTAACGCAGAAGTTGTTTGTAGCAAACCGAAACGCTGTCTAACAATTACGGCTGTAGTTTTACATATATGCTATCAATATCATTTAATGTGAATAAATTAAAAAAAAGGCATTGAAAAATATTATAATTCTGTAATATCTGGAATAGATGGCAATTACTAAAGTTATATTATAGCATAATTTTTAATATAGACCTTAATTTTGATATTACATAATGTTTTAATTTGCTGCCTAAAATTTGATTAATAATAAAAAAACATCGTTCTGGCTATGTCGTAACACAAATATCCTCCAACTTAAGAATGTTTTTTTGTTAAAAAGTCATAAAAATTTAGCTTAATCTGTTAACTTTGTTTTTTTACGTTTTTTTAATCTAATTTTAAATTTGTTTTAGCTTTAGTTTATTTTAAAATCTGATTACACTGATCTTCCTTCCTGTTTCCTATTTGTTAAATACAAATGGTTTTAATATTATTTAAAAATAAATTATTCTCGTTAATGCATTTGACGAACCTATTCCAATCTGAAATTTTTAAAATTAAAAACTGCAGACACATTACAACAAGTTTGATGCTCTTCTTTCTCCTGTGCCTTCAAATATGAGGCTGTTGCACTAAAGGAGCTAATTGTATTTTCATAATACTGGCGAATTGACTGCAGATGTATTTAAAATTGAAATTACTTGTAAGTAATGAATGCCATTTTATAATAATTAAAACTCTGTTGAGTATATTCCTCCAAAAATTAACACATAAAATTGATGATTTCAACAAAAAGACAGCGTAATATTCAAAGTACTCTTTTTATATTTTAAATTAAAAATACATTTTATGTTTATTTGTTTTCCTGCTTTCTGATTAAAGTTTCTTTTAAATGAAACATAATCATGTTGAATGATGTTTACAAATTATGTGAACAGCAATGTAAATCAAAAAAATTATTACAATCTGCATTCATTACTGATTGCGATTGCCAACTATGATATTTATACCCCATTGTTAGGTATTGCAAACTAGGTCGTGAATGTGAACTGCGGAGTCATAAGTCGCACACATTCGCACTTTAAAAATAAAGAAACGTAAAACGACAATGAATCCCATAGTACTGGTGGACAGTTCACAATATATGTATGGAGAATAATCATTTCTTTAATCACTAGCACGTAGTGTCGTTTAATATAAATCGCATATCATTGGTAGTCATAGCATTCGACTCAGAGCAAAAAATATTGTAGATGTGATAAACATTCATATATCGCTTTTTGTTTACGGTGATGATCTGGTCAAGCTTAATCAGAAATTAATATGAAGCGATAATATCGACAGCCCGAAATTCAGACTGAACTAAACTCGATAGTTTTACTTGTTGGCGAGTTCACTCATCTACAGAATAAACAAATAATTGTCAGCCGTCATTTACCAGCATAATCATTTGGAAGTCATTGTTGAATGATATTTCCAATCAAGCCGAATTAATACAACTAGTTATATAAAAGACAACCTTTTGGTATAGCACTGGCCATTGAATAATCAATCAGCAGGAATCCATTTCCTTGCAGTTCGCATTCTAAAGTAGGACGTTTGTTTTTTTCTTATTGGTGTCGTGGTGTCGGGCCGTTTTCGTTTGGATTTCTGCAACGTGCGTGGGCTAAGGGGAAATTTCTTCTCTGTGTATGCTCATATTTGTATTCATAGGCCGGATGTCCTTGCCTTATGTGAGACCCAGGTTTCTGGAGATGCTGATCCACAGGATTTACATATACCTGGGTACCACCTCCTATCCCTTTTCATTCTCCATAGGGGCCTCGCAATTTATATTCACAATGAAGTTGTGTACCAGTGCCAGCAACCGTATGGCATGCTTGATGCAGAATTTAACTTCCTCTGGGTTAAGTTCAAAATCAGGGCACATCTTTTGCATTTCGGGTTTCTTTATAGAAGTCCAAATGCAGAAAGAGAGGTTACCCTTTCTGGCTTCGACTCTCTTTCTGATTCCATTTCAAGAATCCTAGAGAATTACCCGAACAGTGAAATTGTTGTTGCTGGCGATTTCAATGTTCATAATTCGTCTTGGCTTCACCATTCTGGCCAAACGACTCCAGAAGGCCAATATGTTGAGTTGTTTGCCGCACACAATCACCTTGTGCAACTAGTGAATGAACCAACTCACATTTCGTGTGTTGATGGGCACCAGAATAATACACTTGACTTCTTCCTCACTTCAAACCCTAATAAGTATGAAGTTGATATTCTTGCACCTCTCGGCAATTCGGATCATTGTACCATCTCTGCCTCTTTTCCGTTCTCCAGGCTTCATGAGGTTTCAACGACAGCTATGAAACGCTCAGTTTTTTATTACGGAAAAGCCCGTTGGGCTGAGCTCAACGATTTTTTTCGGCACTTTAATTGCTTCCTCGATTCGAATGTTAATGCCATGGCAGAAATGGTTGTGAATATAATTGAATTGGGGATGGATATCTACATTCCGTCTAAAAACATTTCGATTAAACCAAGAGACAAATCCTGGTTTAATCAGACGTGCAGATTGGCAGTCAGATCCAGAGAGGAAGCGTTCAGAAATTGGCGTAATAATAAGTGCGCACATACTGATACGCTAGGCAAAAAGGCGAGATCTTCGTGTGCCGCAGTGCTAAGACGCGAAAAAGCTTTACACGAGCAGCGTCTTCGTGTTAAAGATCTTTCTTTCCCCGGGGAAGCAAGAGCTTTTGGTCCTTTGTTAAGAGGATAAGGAATAACGCTAGTTCGATTCCAACTCTTATACAGAAAGACCAAGCATTCACAAACTCGGTTGAAAAAGCGAACCTTTTAGCTGAATTGTTTGCAAACAAAGAAAGAAGCATTTAAGTGCCTCGGTTTTCTCAAACGGTGCAAGAAATACTTCACTCCATCTGACCTTCTCAATATTTACAAGACCTTCATCCGACCTAGGATGGAATACAACTCTCATTTATGGGCCGGTGCTTCAAAATCAGTTTTGGGGCTTCTCGACCGCGTACAGGAAAGGGCGAAGGTGCTTATCAACGACGATAGAGTATCCAACTCTATCGATTCGTTGGAGCATCGGCGCAATGTGGCATGCGTTTCATTGTTCTGTCGATACTACCATGGGAGGTGCTCTGATGAGATAAGGGATTTGATTCCGGGTGGTCGTGTATTCTTGCGGACTACACGCACCTCTCTCAGAGCGCACCAATTTGTGGTTGATTGTTCAGCCAATCGCACAATGCATTATAGAGAGAATTCGTTCTTTGGCCGCACCGCTTGTTTGTGGAACAATCTTCCGACGAATGTTTTTCCTGCCAATTACGATATGTATAGGTTTAAATCAAATGTCCACAAACACTACTCCCTCTTTTCCCCTTCCCATTACATATTATCCTAGACCAGCACAATGTGCTGCATGAGTAGGGGCCGTCCTCTGAGTGCTGGCTTTAAAAATAAAAAAAAAATAAAAAAAAAGCATTTCATAAATAACATTTTAAAAGCTTTTATTAGATCTCTCTTTACTTTTCACACAAACATTGTTTTAATAAAATTCACAGAAATGTTAAATTAAAAGATTCTGCATATTTTTTCGTTTCTTGTTTTCTTACAGAGAATTATTCATTATTTATTTATATATAATGTATATTTCTTTTTCTCTTCTTTTTTCTCTTTATATTTTGTCTTTCTGTTGAATTTTAAATAAATTCAGAAAAAATGGGACCAACCATCATCTACGGGTGGACCACCAGGTGTACAGGATCCAAAAAAGACATGTAACTTGGAAACATATCTTGATTGGTCAGCACGTTTACGTTTATTTGTATGCAATGAAATTCTTCAGGTAAGTAAATTATTCTCGAAAAAAAAAGAACAGAATAAATAAAAAAAATAATTTGCAAGAATATTGGAGATAAAAGGATAAAAATAAAAAGGGAAAAGACATTTCAACTAAATTAAGTAAATGAATTGTGTGTCACAGAAAGTTTCAGCATATTCTCCATAAAATGACTTGATTAAAATTTATAAGTCTAAATAAGAAAGTCTGAAAAGAAATTAATGGTGACACATACAATAAAATATATCTTTTACAGGTAAAATATTAGCATCGACATATAAATATAATAACAAATGTAAGTACAAAAGTAAGTACATACATGTTTGTATAAACGTATGTCTTTTTGTTAGAATTTTAAAAACTACAGTGTAATTTAAATTAACGTCTCTGCACTGATTACAGTTAACGTGGTTTTCAATCACTTTTACACACATTTTTGGAGGTATTTCGGTGATCAAAACGCTTCACCGTTAAGGAATTATGCGTGTAAACACGCTATTTAAACCTAGTCACTAAAGAAGTCCAAATCTTGTCTTAGAGGACGAATGATGTTGCTAAATTAAGAAGTTACGTGACCGAAAAATTTGTAACCTATTTTGTCGGGATATAGTACATCGCATGCTTCTTGAGTTTTTCATTAAACAATTAAAAATATTATACAGTTAAATTAATGTATTTTTTATTTATAACTAAATCTGGAGTAATAGATTTCATATCTTGACATTTTCACCTCACCCCTTAATCTGATTTTTTAGCTACCCGGGAAGCAAAAAAAAAGAAAGTAAAAGTAGCCTATTGTGAAACTGCTTTTAACTACTGATATAAAACTGAAATATAAAATATTTTATTGTAAATTGCATTTCAAATTAACTAGAGATATCATTTAATTTCATGAAACAATATTTTATCTATCGATTATGTTCTTACAAGCTTTAAATCAAATATTTACACAAACACAACTCCCTTTTTTTCGTTCCACAGCCTATTTTCTTAACATTTCTACAAAGCATTGCTTAAATAGTTTTCATCCGATTAGTACTGGACTTCTACTTTTCCAACTGAAATTCCCGAATTGAAGTTACATGCTTACCTTTTTTTATTAACACAATATTTTGGTTTTTTACTTACACTGAAAGAAAGATTTTAGCTGCTTTTGTTTTAAAAACCCCTGTAATTACATACGCAATATTTCGCGTTATATCAAAACTGCCTATAATTCATAAGCCAACTTATATAGAAAGCCTTTCAATGCATAAATAACTTGGTATTGACCACAATTTTCATGAATTCCCAGCAATATATTCTGTTCAGCTTATGCACACAATATCAATATATACCGCTTTATACAACTTATATTGAGTTGGACAAGATAAGTGTAACAATTTCCCTCTTACATGTGCATCTTTATTTTTCTGCTATTTGTTACCTCTTTTATTTAAAAACGTTTAAAGCCTTGTTAATTTATTCCTTTTGCGTAAAGACTTTCTGATTCCTTTTTGTATATACACATACAAGTGATTTAGTTGCAGATTTTAAATGAAATGTAAGACCATAAACTTTTTGTCGGAAGCCACTTGTTTATTTTTGACAACCTATTTTTTTTTTTAATATGACAACTTCCGTTTCGTTTAAAGTATTTCCTTTAACAACAAATAACATCCTTTTAATTTAACATGGAAAAAAGCAAACAGGAAAAGGTTTTTTATGCCATTAAATATTTATCAAAAGGAGAACCATAATATAAAATAAAAAAAAAGTTTAAAATACGCTTTTTATCTTGTTGAGTAATGATTCCAATAATTAATTATGCGTCGATAATCTTAAAAATTTTTTGTAGACCAATGTAATTTGGATTGAGCTTAACAAAAAAAGAGATAATTCACTAGGGTGGGTCAATTTGTTCGGGACCGAAAAACATGACAAAGCGTATAGCAAGGTCATAATCTACGAGAAATTCTAAGAACTTTTCCCAAAGAAACCATGGTACTAAAATCAAAATCGAGCCTCCGGTTTTTTAAGAGAAAATTTGGTGCTCAGGTCATCCGAAAATTATGCTATTTTTGGAAGTATTCATTGCAATTAGTGAATAGTTGACCTGTAACGCTGGAAGAGGGCTTATTTTAAAGGAAATTTTCTCAGCTTTCTATATCTGTCCTCATTAGTAGAAAATTATTCCCCCAAATAATGGTTTTGGAGGTTTATGTTAAGATAATAATAGTCAAACTGTTAAAAACCTAAAACTATTATTATTTTGACATAAATAAATTTTTTGAGTAAAAATTTTGTTAAAAAAATTTAATTAAAAATAAAACAAAATTTAAAATTATAATTAAAAAAAATAAATTGTTCCCCCACCCCCTCCAAGAAGTCCATCAACAAAGAAACCGCTTCCTGACATTCCATTCTAATCCATCTTAACTATCGAGAACAAAGAAATGATCAGGAGTCAAGCGCCTTCTATTGGGAAGTAGCAGATGACAGCTAAACCTACTTAGCGAAGACACTCACAACACAATCAACATGCAACGATGAGACAATTGCTGCTATCATTCAAAGTTAAAGTTATAACACTGACCTTTGAATGATCAATTCACAACAATTTGCCTCATTCTGAAGACAATTAATAATAATAATATAATATAAGAAAAAATATTTTTTATTAAAAAAAAATTTTTTCGCCTTATTGGCAAATACATTCAATATAATATGAAATGTATGCTTTTGGAGATAAGCAGAGACGAAATGGCCATAGAGACATGCTTATCACCAAAAGCATACATTTCATATTATATAAGAAAAAATATTTACTGTCCTTTTTTTGTTTACCCCTGAGTATTGGCCTCAAAAAAAAAAATTAAATTTTTTGGCCACATCTTAAATATGAAATCTATTGCATAGGAAAATAAGCATCTCACGGTGGCCATTTCGTCTCTACTTTAGATACTCGTCAGGGGGTTTTTTTCCCGAATATGGTATTAAAACTATAAAATCTTATTAAATATTTAAAGCTGTTGCACGTCCTAGCAGATAGAGTATATATCTTTGACTTAGAGGTAGAACTTGACAAATGAAAGTTTCAATGAAACTTAAGTTAAAAGACTTAATGGATTGTTGTCGAATTTTGATCACCGGGCAATCAACAGTATTCATATATAAGATAATAAAGAAAATTTTTTAAATTTGTATAGTTTTCTTGGATATATGGATTAAACACTTTGAATATTTTGTTCATAAACAAAAATCATGACCTCTTGATTTTCTTTAGTATAATCTTGATTACTGAGTAATACTCGCACCTTCATCAATGACTGTAACTTTATAGGAGTTTTGATGTAATAATAGTTAAAATTACAATACATCGTAAAGTGAACAATTTATGAAATGCATTTACCATTTAACGATAAAATAAAGCAAAACCATGTTCTTATTACATTTCCTACATGATTGAACTCAGTTTTCAATTACCTGATACGATTGATACTGTTGATTTCTTAAATTTCAAATTTCCGTATAACACAATAAAAAGTTAATTCTTGTGAAACGTACAAATTTATCTGAAAGAGATATTTGATAAATTTTGATTCAAAAATATTTTTGCATAATATTCGTGTATTTTGTTGTGAATACTAAAATATATTTTATATGGTTATAAACTACATTTTTTACATTTCTTTATACGTTATTTGGTACACATATAAAAAATACGAGTATGCACAATATTCTTTTACTCACATTTTAAATTCATAACAATACAGTAATGCTAGTAACTTGTATGAGAAATGTTTTATATTTCTATAATGACTAAATCAAATTATTGATAAAGTAAGATGCTGATAAGTTTGATAACCTCGTTATAAATTTAAATTTAATTAATTATTTTCAAAATTTGTTTCATTATAGTGTGGTGGCATACAGGAACGCAGTAAATGTGTTGAACTATGGAGCGGTGTGGCACAATATTGTCTGTTGGTGGGAAATTACAATAGTGCTACTGCTATACTCGAAACTTTAGAATCTCCCCCAATAGCACGTCTAAAAATTACGGTAAGAAGAAACAAAAAAAAAAAAAGTAAAATAATTTAAAAGTAAAACACAAATGTAACAGTCACATCATTTCATACAATTTACCCCTATCAACTGCGAATGTTTCGATTTAAAACACAAACACATACTTGTTCACCACGTTTTACCATAAAATAAAATTTGCAAACATACTGCGGTTTAAACCCTACTAAAGTAAATTGTTATCAAAAAATCAAAAAAGGATTTTATAAATTCAAAACATGTTTTTTTTTTTTTTTTTTTTAAATTTAAAAATTTATATAAAAATTTTGGTGTTAACTAGGAATTCTCTAAAGCGTGACCAGAAACATGAAGTTTTAAATACAAAGTGTATAACAGTTAATGGTGAATAAACTGCATTTTTTTTAAATATCTCTTAATTTAAATGTTTAATGCAAATAATTTGAAGATTTAACTAAATCCAATTTTTTTAAAATCGTACATGTATTAATGGTTTATTTGTAATTTTAAACTGATTGTAAATCGTAACCTCGATGAGCAAATGCTGAAAATCTTATTTAAACATAAATGTTATTAAATTATATATCAGTTAAAAAAAAAATTATCCCAACCAGTAGCGCAATTCAGTAACAAATTTTGACAATAATAGCATTAGGCCGGTAGGTAGGATGGCTAGTCAAGCTAATATGTGGTCAAATACAATAAGCATAAAGTGCCATTATGATGCCATTAAAGGACTACTACAACCAACGAGAGCTGCCTACATAGTGGAATAGAACAAGGGGGTCTAAGCTCGCGCACTATGCCAAGCTATTGCAAAAAGGTATCTCAAGAAAACTTTAAATGTCCGACTGCTATATTTTGGCGAATACAATAAAAATGATCAATAGTCTCTCTTTAAGAAGTGTTCCGAAAGCTTCTGCTATCTTTTAGCATATTACTCATTGTCCAACGACCCCTTTAAACCTTGACAAATATTGAGCAGGGTTTCTTAAGCTTTCGCCGTACTGTTTCGATCATATCAACGCCATAGTATCCTAAAAAGCACATGAAGTTATGTAAATATATCTGTTCTGTAGTTTTTCGCAGACAAACTCTGGGATCTTCGCTTATATTATGATCAAAGGACAGCGGAATATAGAATACAAGTAACAGGCTCCCCTCATTTCCCATAATATCCCTATGACTTGGAACCCAGGCCGAGGAAATGCTACAAGTATCACTTACTGAAAAGAACCATGGCAGAGTTACTACTACAGAGCTCTGAGTGCGGCCTTGTTAACACCTAAAAACCAAATTTCATTCTCGAAGCTCGGCTCCTTCAGTATCCTCAAAGCTTGCACAACTTCAAATAATACTGATGAACCCTGCTGTTAGGTCAAAAAAGAACTGACGAATCATAGGTATAGGACCATTTTGGTCCATATTATTCTTTTTTTGTAATAATTGTCTGTTATAATGTCCAAATATATATATGATGCACCCAATTTGTCTTTGAAGTGTTTTAATAAGTTACCTTTATTTCATTATCATTTATCATTCACGGTAGTTAACGACAGTTTATATTCAGTATCTGACTTGTTTACTTTGCTAAAACAATGGAAAATCGACGATTAACAGAAAATAAGAAACGTGGGATTTGCAGCTGCTCTAAAACTAAGTACGATAGAAAATGCACCACATGGAACAAATTTATACGTAAATTGCAACGATATATTATTTGCTCATCCTATAGTGAGAAGATTAAATAAAAAGACATTAACGGACAAAAGTCGTCCTAAACCCAAGATTCGTAATTTTTTATTTTTCTGACTTCCATTTTATTATTTGTGGTTGAAATTTTTTTAGAAGTTATAAAATATAAAAATAACCCAATATCAAATATTTTGAGTTGATATGTTGCATCATTTTTAAGTCAAGGCAAAATCAAAACAAAAATTTACCAAAATGGTCCAAACTTAGCAGCAGGGCTAAAAAACACTACACGAGTCTCTTTTATTAATTATTGAAATCAAAGCGTTGACAACGCATCAAATATTACAAGCCTTTTTGAAATGACAAGTGTCAATAGACTGATGAAACATTTTGCTTGGTTGATGCCATTAATAATAATTAATATGAAGATGTATTTTTCCAGTAGGCATGTTCATATATGTGTATCAGAAAATGTGTGGCGAGCTACGCATATATTGCAATTTCCTACCAACTTCTAGTGTAGAGCTTATTACGGAAATTTTATATGTTGTCTTTATATATTGTCTTAAAGATCCAATTAAGGGTTTATAATAGACAATTGAATCTCACCTCGTCATAACAAATATGATAATAATCCAATTATTTAAGCAAAAAATAGTGATTGAATTTAATGTAAATGCATATTACTTACATTTTACTTTTAATTTGGCATTAAATTCTACAATTGAGTAAATTCTTTAAGGGAAAATTTAATGTAAAACTTCTCTCTATTTATATACTTTTTTACATGCACATGAAAGTTCTTTTACAAGTAAAACGCCCAAAAACTACTAATTAGCTGCTGCAAATGCAACACTTATTGAATGCATAATAATAACCTTTTACTTTCCATGTATTCAGGTTATAATAAACGCAGTAATTTATAAATGAGATTGAAAAGTCACAACCACAAAAATGGAACGTAAACATAAAAACGTTACTCTGACTAAAGAATCCTCTCGCTAATTGACTACAACCTAAATCCCGTACAGTGAAACAAAATTGCATTGTCCGAGGGCAATTACGAGTAGATATATCTAAAGACAAAATGACTAATTGAAATATTTACATATCCACTCGTATATTTTTTAAATTTGTTGTAGTAAGTATATGGAAAATCACACAAATTGTAAAAAATTATTTAGAAAATATTTCAGTAAATAAAGGCCAACAGTATCTTCTTTAACAACCATTTACTATAAGTGGCATGTATAACATTTTAGCAATTTCCGTTTTGTCCTTTATTTGCTGGCAATTTGAACTGCTAATAAAAACAGCGAGAACAGCCAACACCACCACTTTTTTGCTTTTGACCTAAAAATAATTAAAATTTTTGCAATTAGTAAATGGATTTTAGCACAAAGAAGAGCGTAAAACTGCAATGCTTTTGGGGCGGATAAAATGTCCACATATGCCTTATAATTAAATATCCAAAATAAAGCCTGAAGTCTTTTGATGCTGTGAAAACTGAATTTTATTAAGGCAAAAATGTCATTTCTTTTAGAGTTAAAAAAAAAATGGGTAAGAAAATGCTAAAAACGACAATAAATTTGGTCACTTATTGTCCCTTTCACTAGAGAATAGGCGGATTTTTTAGTTAAACTTAGGCGTACTAAATCGTCAATTTCTGTATTTAGCAATACTATTTTAATATATAATCGTTTATTTAAGCTTCCTGAAGAAGCTACGCAGAGAAGTAGCGAAATATCGAAAAAATAATTTTATAATAGACCTAAAGCTTAAATAAACGCTTATATATTAATCAATAATAAGGTCAACTAAACTTATTAATACAGTAGTACTATTTTTTTTTTTTTTTTTTGTTTGTTTGCGTAAAGGGTAAAATTTGAATGCAATGCCAGATTGGAAACATAAACTAATTCTAATATATTCACACATAATTGGCCATTACCACCCACCCACCCACTCGCAGCACTCATGTTGTGTGTGCCAAGTTTTTATTCAGGAGTACACGAATCTACAGTTTAAAGTCGATTTCGAACGACAGACTTGAGAAGCTTTTTCATGGCACTCGGTTATTCTCAGAGCATTTTCCAGAAGACTGCTAAGAGGTAGTCACAGAAAGAATATTTTTTTTTCAAGATGTAAGAGCTGAGGTTTGAACCCTGAGCTATAGTCTTAGTAAACAAACACACTTATCACCAAACCACGGCGACTACAAGTAAATAAACAGTACGTAATAAACAGTACGAGTGCATAATAACGTTTCTAAGTTTATTTATGTTCGCTCCGGTGTTCCCCAAGGCAGTCATCTTGGTCCACTTTTATTTTCATTGTTTGTTAATGATCTTCCAAATGTTATTAACTTTGGCCATATCTTAATGTATGCTGATGATGTGAAGATGTTTCTATCGTATAAAAATATTACTGAACATGTTTTGTTTCAAAGTGACCTTAACAACTTTTTTTTATGGTGTCAATACAACATGATGGAATTGAATATTAAAAAATGCAAATATATGAGTTTCTCTCGTAGGAATATTATTAATGTTAATTATTCACTTGGAGGTAATCAATTGGAGATGGTTGAAACATTTATCGATCTTGGCATTCTTCTTGACATGAGATTGAATTTTAATGAGCATATTACTTTGACTGTAAACAAAGCTAAATGTGTCCTGGGATTCATAAAGAGATGGGCTAAGGAGTTCACCGATCCTTATATTACGAAACAACTCTATGTGTCACTTGTGAGACCAATTCTAGAATATGAGTCAATATTATGGGATCCTTACTACAATGTTCATAGTGATCGTATTGAATCTGTGCAGAAGCAGTTTTTGTTATTCTGTTTACGTGGCCTTGGTTGGAACTATACTGATTTGCCTTCATATACTTATAGATTAGCATTAATTAAACTACCAACGCTTAAAAGTCGTCGTATAATGTTAAATGTATCTTTTATGATTAATCTGATTAATGGAAATATTTGTTGTGAATCTCTTTTAAAATCTGTTAAATTTAATATTCCTTGTCGTAATTCTCGATTTTATAATCCTCTTTTTGTTCAATTTTGTAGATTTAACTATAATATGGCTGATCCTTTTAATAGATTATGCAGCCAATATAATTATTTGTCAGAATTAATTGATTTTTCTTTAAATTCTAGAATTATTAAACATAAAATAATTGTATTTCTAAATATGTAACTAATTGTAATTTTGTTGTGTTAATTTTTATATATTGTTAATTTGTAAATAGTCTGTAAGGATTTATTCCATTGACTTTTTTTTAATAAATAATAATAATAATAATAATAATAATAATTTTTTTTTTTTTTTTTTTTTTTTTTTGGTGAGAGGGGAAATGCATTTACGCACTTAGGTGGTTGTTGCCACCCGTCGTGCCGGACTCCACGCAGTTATTGCGTGCCTACCGGCTAAAACCCCTCTCTATATCACCCGGCTCCATCCTGGGACCGTCAACTTATGACATTACTTCAGGATGGAGCCTTATAGTCCGGTCCATTTGGACCCTACAGTGCAACCGACCTTGCAAGGTCTCTCTCCTTCCGACGCAGGATCCCCCTCGCAAAAAAGGCGATCCTTCTCCATGCAGCAAGGTTTCCTAACATGACTCCCGTGATGGTATTGGGAGTCAAGATGCCAAGATCCCTCTCCAGTGCACGCCTCTCCAACATCCACTTCTCACACTCAAAAAAAAGTGTGGAAAGCGGAGTCGGATTGTGCTCCACAGTAGACGCATGTGGGACTTACGGCCTTTCCTATTTTAAACAGGAAAGACCGAAAGTGCCCATGGCCCGTCAGCAACTGCGTGAGGTAGTAATCTACCTCACCGTGCTGACGATTTAGCCAAGCGTCCACTTGAGGGACAAGGGCGTAAGTCCACCTTCCGCGTGTCTCAGTATCCCACCGTAACTGCCAGTCACGGAGGGACTGAGACCTTGCCACAGATTGTGCGCCTTCTCTTCCAATTTCGTCCTTGTGTTGGTGGACGAATTGTCGCTCCCTGGCGAGGAGGTCGATGGGTATGACCCCGGCGACCACCAAGACAGCCGGCTCCGATACCGTGCGGTAGGAGCACGCTATGCGGAGCGCTGCTCTACGTTGCACTGCCGCCATGCGCTTTCGGTACTTTTCGACCGTGAGCGCATCAGCCCAGACTTCAGCTCCATACAACATCACAGACTCGGCGGTGCTCAGCAGCAAACGTCTTTTACAGGGAAGAGGGCCCCCAATGTTGGCCATTACCCTGCTCAACAACGTCACTACTGAGGCCGCTTTGTCCGCTCTGCTGGATATTTCGCTCCAGAAGGTTAGTCTGCTATCCAAACTAACCCCCAGGTAGCGAACGGCGTTCTTCGTCTGGACTGTAACTTCTCCTACCTGCATGCTTCTAATGAGCGGGATGCTCTTCTTAGTAAGAAGCACTATCTCGGTCTTAGTCAGTGCCAACTCCAACCCGTGGTCACTCAGCCAGAGAGTAACTCGACGCATAACCTGGTTGAGTCGCAGTTGGGCCGCATCAACATCTTTGGCAATAATAACTGCCGCGATGTCATCCGCGTAACCAACCAGGAATGTCCCTTCGGGCATCTCCATACGTAGAATCCCGTCATATGTATAGTTCCATATGTCAGGTCCCAGTATGGATCCCTGGGCCGCCCCTGCCGATAAGACTTTCGTCTCTCGGCCATCCTCCGTGTCATAGAGTATGGATCGATCTTTCAGGTAATCTCCCATGATACGCAGGAGGTACCCTGGGAGCCTGAAATTTCTCTCCATCGCGTATAACGCGTCCTGCCAGCGGACAGAGTTAAAGGCGTTTTTCACATCCAGTGTGACCAGCAAACATACGGGACGTGAAAAGTGGTTTCCACGTTCCGTGCTCCTACCTGCATTAACTACCTCCTGGATAGCCGCCACAGTCGACCTGCCCCTTCGAAAGCCGTACTGTCTTTCGGAGAGGTCGCCTGCCGCTACTACTGCAGCCTGCAGACGTGGGCGAAGAAGCTTCTCCAGGAGTTTCCCCGCGTTATCAAGCAGGCATAGTGGTCTGTATGACCCAGGAGCGCCGACTGGTCCCTTGCCCTTGTCAATAAGCACAAGTTTAGCCATCTTCCAGCGGGAGGGAAACACCCCGGCCTTTAGACAGGCGTTGTACATATTGAGCAAGAGTTCTGGATGACTCCGTGACACGGCTTTCAGCACCTCTGCTGGTAGACCATCAGGACCTGGTGCCTTCCCGCTGCGCAAACAACGAGAGGCACACTCCAGTTCCTCCAAGGTGAAAGGCGGTATTTCCGTTTCTTCCATGATCGATGTTCTATCGACCACTGGATGATCCGGAAAAAGGGCTTCCACTATGGGCCGAATAGTATCCGCATTCAGAGAAGCGTTTGGCTTAAACGCCCTCAATTTGCGGAGCACTATTTTATAGCCCAACCCCCATGGATCCCTATTTAGGTCCTCCGTTAAGTCCTTCCAGCATCGGCGCTTACTTCTTTGGATGGCGCGGCGAAGATCTTTTTTCGCCGCCTTATACTCTTCGGCTTTACGGGCTGCGTCATCTGCGTTTCCATTAGCGCGTTGAGCCAGCCGTCTACGACGGAGACAAACACGCCTCAGATCCGCAATTTCGGTCGTCCACCAGTAAGCAGGACTTCTCCCTTCGTTCGGACCCCTCCTCGGTACAGCGCTTTGACAGGCCTGATGTATAAGACTCATGGTTGAGTCCACAAGTACATCAGCCCTCTCTACAGGCGGAAGATCATTACGGATCCCCTCTGTGGTCATACGTCCCCGTTCTAGGGCTAGAGACAAAGCTTCAACGTCCATCCTAGCGGCATTCCACCTAGCTGGTCCATGATGTTGGATGGACCGAGCTGGCGCAATATCACGCACACGGAATGTGATATACTGGTGATCGCTGGCCGTAAAGTCCTCGATCACCTGCCATTCCTGCACGAGTGCCGCTAGGTTTTCAGTTGCCAGAGTGAGATCGATAATGGTCCCCCTTTGGCCAGATCTTCGAAAGGTCGGCACGGAGCCGTTATTTAATACAACCAACCCCGTCCTGGACATAAAGTCCAAAATTCGCCCACCTCTCGAATCGGTTCTAATCTCGCCCCACTCTACTGCTTTTGCATTGAAGTCTCCAGCCACTACCAGATGACCTCCCATGCTCCGTAAGACATCCTCCAAGTCGTCTAACTTGGTTTGGAAGTCCGAAATACTCTCGCTTGGGGTAAGATAGCAGCTAAAGTAAGTCACCAAGCCGCTTCTCACCCAAACGAAACCATCTCCAGAGCCATGGGCCGAAACACAGAGGCGTCTCGGGTCCGGGATCCATATCGCCGCTGTACCGAGGTTGTCCCTAAACCACGTAGGCGCACATCCGTCTCGGTACTGCTCACTGATCAAAATAAGATCAGCTTGTTTCTCGAGACGGATCTGCCCCATCAGGTCGTGAGCAGTTCTGCTGCGGTGCATGTTGGCCTGTAGGATGACCCTCATATTGTCCGCTTAGCATCTTCTAATGCCTTGCGGAATACTCCGCAAGCGCCCGAACCTGCAATATGTTTGCGGCCATTTTCCCCTATGTCGGAGCATAGGTAGCATGTCGGCTGGGACTTGCAGTCCTTTGCCTTGTGCCCTTCTACCCCGCACAGGAAACACATATGGCCTCGGTCAGGTCCGCTGCAGTTTCCACTAAGGTGACCGTACCCCAGGCACCTAAAGCACCTGGAGACGTCCACTCTGCCGCGCATCCTGCAGTTGACCCAACCGATTTTCACTGTCCTCCTTTGGAGGAGAACCTTGGCAGCTTTCGCCTCCATCTTGGCAATAGCCATGTGTTGCCCCCTCATGTTGGGCTTTGCCAGAAACACCTCCAGAACACCCTTGTATTCTACAAGAATGTCTTGGAGAGCCACTTCCACCTCCTCCACAGAGGTGCACTCGTCGAGATCTCTGATCTCTACCTTAGTCATAGGGACCAGTTCTCTGACTAAACTCGTCTCGCCCGCTGCCTTCTCTAACGCCTGTTTAAAGGCGTTTCTTCCTTCAGTGGAGGACTTCTTCAGCTCCACAAGAAGCTCTCCCGCCTTGGTCTTCCGTATTGACCTAACAGCCACTCCACAGGCTTCCGGTTTGACCTGCGATCGGACGGCACCAAGCACTTCCGCGTAGGTCTTACCAGCTGCCGGTTTTAAAAGAATCGCTTCTGGCTTTTCGCCACCACGCTTCCTCTTCTGCGTATTGCCCCTCTTAACACCTGGTCCATCCTCATTAGATGGAGCAGTATCCTGAGGAGCACCTTTTCCCTGAGCGCGGTTGCGCTTTTTCCCGGCGGGGGTTTGGGCCACCTTTGAAGAGGCAGCATTTTGAGATGCTGCTCTTGTCGCGGGTGCACCGTTTTCAGTCTCCGGTTTGGAGACGACCTCGCTGGCTTTCGCCTTTTTTGCGCTCTTCTGCGCCTCTACCAATGGTGGACTACCTGCCCTCCTCTTCCCACCTTCCTTGGTGAGACATCTAGGAGCCGCTACATAATCCGGACGTTGCGGTTTCGAAAAGCTCATGGTGAGCCACTCCAATTTATCAACATTCTCCTCCAGTTTTGGAAGAGAGTCCTTAATGGACCTGCTGACGTTTGGCTGCTTTTTAGCAGCTGCCCCCATCTCCTTAATAATGGACCTCATTCCTGACAGTCCCTCCTTCAGCTGGGCTAAGGCTTCCGCAAACCACCTTTCGGTGTTTCCGAAAGACCCAACTCCACCACTACGGCCTTCCAAGGTAGGCTCCATCGTCAAAGGGGTGCCACTTAAAGTGGGCACCGACCCTGACCTCTCCATCCGGAGGTAATAAGTTTCAGTGCTATCCACTTTCCACTTATTACAATGCGCAAAACTAATATAAAAGAAACAAAAATTCGTAATAGGTACCTATTACAAATATTTAAATTTCCTCTATCAAAAATACACCTATTACTAATCACACTAATTATTATGCGGTCGCAAGAAAACACGTCTGTACTCGTTAAGAGATCACCAGAGAATCCATAATAATAATAATAATAATAATAATAATAATAATAATAATAATAATAATAATAATAATAATAATAATAATAATAATAATAATAATAATAATAATAATAATAATAATAATAATAATAATAAATTCTGAACCAATTTTACCAAATTTAAATTTGAAAGCAGTAGAATTTTATTATAAACTCTAAAGATCTTGAATTTAATAATTAAATGTTTTACATAAAAGGACACTTAAATATGAAGTAAAAAACTAGCTATAAGTGCTTTATTCAAATGATGTTTTTAATTTCACATAAGAAGAATATTAAAAGTACTTAAAATATGCAAATCTTTTTATTATCAATCGTCCTCATATTGCCACAAAATATTTTTACAAATATTTATAATTTTTTTACTAAATTACAAAATAATATTAAACTACTTATATTCTAATTAATTATTACGAGCGGAGTGACTAAGACCATAAGCTTGGCGTTGTAGTGCAGACCAGTGAAAATAAAACAGACAGCCCTTACACAAGCAGTCTGGCATACTACTCACTTGACTACTGAGTCATCCATTTATAACTTAATTTCTGTTCAAACATATAATTCATTTCCAAAGTTTAATAAATACTTTAAAATAAAAATTCCTTACAATTTCAAGTGTTACAAGTGTTGTGTAAAGAAGTACTTTTTAAAAATAATTTTATTTCATTTATAAAAATATTTAAACCACTATCATTTATTAAATTTACACCTAATGGTGCCATTAAAAAAAACTACAATCAATATTTCCTCTGTTTCTTCACTCAATATAAAAACTTTCCAAGAATCTGTTAGCAAAAGGAAACAATTTGATAATACAGATGCTAAAAAACTGTTTTGAAAATCATTTGTAATGCAAAAAAAAAAATAGTTTTACAAGGGAACATTAAAAAGTAAAGTGACAAGAATGCATATTTTCTTCTCACTAATGGATTTTACCTAATTGCATTCGTTTAAGGAATTTTACTCCAAGAAAAAAAAGTACAGAAAAGCGGAAACTTATTGAGTTGTTACGTTGTTATGTCTTGAATAGTAAATAAGATGCGTTTTTATACTTTAGGTAGAAACAGGAAAATATTGTTAGAAAACCCAATAAAGTTTAAATAATATTTTTTTTCTTGCATTTAAAAGCTGAAAACCAAATAATAATAAAAAGAAGACTTGTTTTCACGCTAAGGGAAGAAATGGTAATGAATTTTTAATTAGTATTTAATTAAAAATCAAATTTAATATTTAAGCAATTTAAAAATTGAGTATGTTGGTTTGGTGTTAAAAGTTCATTAAAACCAAATAAATTAAACTGAAACTTATAAATAGCCTTGAATAGTATTCACAATTACTGAATATTTTAAATTTTAATATTAATACTACAAAAAAAACCGTTACTCTTTATATAACAGTTTCATAAAAATATTCAAAACTCTTTTTTAAATACATCGCTTAGCTTTTGTTCAATTCAGAAATAATGTCATGTCATCAAAGGATAATAATGAATAAAGCGATGCAAAAATTACTGATGATGTTGATGACAATGAAATGGCAATGATTTTACACTATACAATAATAAATATCAGTGTCATCTTTTGTATCAATATCCTTATATCTTTTATTTTTATTTTTTTAGATTTTTGATTGTCTTTTAAAAACAATTTTTATGTTCATAACTGTCAATCATGTAAACCATACCATTAAGATGACGGAGATGAAAGCAAACAATGTGAAAAATTATGAAGAAAATCAAACAAATATATGAATATAACTTGGATAAGGTTCAAAAAATTTATTTTTTTTTGAAGTTTCCGTATTTTAAATTGATATTATTTAAATAAAATTTTTTGAAATCAATTAAATGTATTTCACATATCATAAGAAATTAATGTGATGAATTTTTGGTTAGATTATAACTCTAAGAAGTACATCCTTAAGAAAGCCATCTCCTATCGTTTCACCGTATCTGCCATTGAATAATTTAATGAGTGATCAGGAGAAAGCGCCACCTACTGGATGTATTAATAGACTGAACAAAGTAAGGATTAAAAATCCTACCATTTAACTTAGCAAAGATCCTCACCATTTCATAACAGACAAAAGATTTAACATCAACAGATGGGGTAATTTCTACTGATCATTTCAAGATGAAGGTATAGCACTGGCCTTTGAGTGACAAACTGAGAGCAATTCGTCCCATTGACAAAGGCGTTTATAATGGAACTATATCTTCAATCATACCAATATAATGCACAACATGCGTAGTAGTGTATTGGGATTGGTCTTACCAATACCCGAGTACATATTGGTCTTACCAAAAAAAAAACACCCAGTAAGGCAGACCTTCAAATTGGATTATTTTATACTTTTCAGTCTCCATTTTCATGTGGCCTTTTTTAAACTAACAAACGTTAAATAAATTTCGCATCAGGTTTTATAAAATCCGATATAAATCTACTAAATTTTCGTTTTTCACGTACAATTGGCTGTTTTTTATCCGACTTATTGATATTCAGTAAAATTACTAAGATAAAGGGTATAAAGTTATTTTCTATTCCCATGTGAAATACCTAAAATTTAACAATTTATTCGTCATTTTCGATTGGTTCAAAAATTTTATACTGTATTATACGAGTATTAAAGTATCTCCGAAACGATTCATAAAATACTTGTTCTCAGTGAACAAGTATTTTAATTAAATAATGGAATAGGTAACACAAGGTATATAAGGAGTAAACGTTTTCCATATTTTCTATTGATTTTAAGTTACTGTGTTATGAGAACTAAGCACATTATTACAAACAAATTCGCATTTTAGCAATTTATATTGAATAGAAATAAAAATTAAGTTTAACTTAAAAGATTGGTACAATTTTAGTAGTTATAAACTGCATCTAAGTTTATATCTCAATCATATTAAGAAAGGTTCTCTCAGTGCTGATGATGAATTTTCTTTAAGCAACTTAATCGCATTTGCTCAATTTTTTGCTACAACGAATTATATATCCTTACAACTGTACAAAAACTTTCTAAAAAAAACATCAATTTACAATATATTACATTTTTTTGTAATCACAGTTTCCAGATCTTGCAATCTAACCCTACTAATCTGATGGAACTTATAACTAGAAGTAGTGATGTTTTCGAAAATTACAAACAAATAGATTTTTTTTTCTATTTCTTATCACTGATTTTTGTGATAAACCATACAAAAATTTAAGTAGTGTTCTTAAAATATCTTAAGTTTTTCTTTAGCATCAATTAAATATAAGAATTTATAATTCGTGCAAGCTTTAATTTACGGGAGTCTATTGTGTTAAGATAATCTGAATACATATATTAAAACAATGTATCATTAGAATAGAGTGTAAATGCAAATGATTTATAGGAAATTGAATAAAAATAAAACCATAACTTACATTAAAAGTCATACACAAACAAGATTCAATTAATAAAACAATTAAATAATACTCGTATCCATTTTATATTAATTTTTATTGTTTTTTTTTTTAATTTTCAAATCAACAACATCCCCCTCTGTGGTTCATATGATAATGGCGATTTACTAAAAACATGTAAAGTGGAGTAAATTACAAGTGACATGTCAGCAATTAGATTGTATGCAACGTCATGCCGAAGGCCATGGCAATTTATGGCACAAACAGGCAATCGTTTTAAATGAAAATCTCCATCAAGAGCAACAGAGGCAGCAACAGCAGCAACAAATGCTGCAACAACAAAAGACTGATATACATTTAACATTAGCAAACCAACTTATATTATCAACATCATCATCGACAGCAACAAACGTAACTGCATTAACCGATACAACAACAACAACTTTAGCGGAAACGGATGTTGAAACGGAAACTATGTCAACAGTGTTAAGTGCGGTTTCTCATGAAAAATCAACAATGGCAACAACTTCACCAACAAATAGCTCATCAATATTTAAGGAGGCAATAACAGTATCAACACCATCATCATCATCGCCACTAACTCCTCTACCAGAGTCATCAACTATAGCCACAGCTACTGTAATAGAAGATGTTACAAAAAACACTCCAAGTATAACCAGAAAATATACCTCAACAAATTCTTACCTACAGGCATCATCAACGAATGCACTGAATTCCAGCGGTAACGTATCATCACTACAAGCATCATCGCCAGCAACAGCAGTACATAAGGTGACAACAAAGGTTTCCTCAACTGCTTCGAAGCCTAATGATTGGGTTGTAATTCCGGTATTTGCGGATATTGTTAAATTAGCACTGGCAGGACGTGAAGACTGTTTACAAAGGTAAGTGAATTATACTGTACATTAAGCAAGAAAAAAAGGCAAAATTGGTGTGATATGATAATGATGATAATAAGCACTTTTAACTAAATATGAAAAACAAAAACAAAATAGACGGCATATTAAGTACTCAATGATGTTAAGTCCTTTCCCAAAACTAAAAAAAAGTACAAACATTATAAAATGCTTGTGGTCTTTTATGAGTGCATACGTAAGTTAGTATTTAACTGAAGAGATAAACGAAAATTACAAGGCGTCATCAATAAGAGTCATAAATATATATATTTCAAACCATTTTATAATTTTTTCTTTAATAATCCGGAAATCCAAGTTCAAATACAGTAAAATTTACTTTTGAAATGATTTTTCCACCAAGGCAGTTGTAAACGAACTGAATATGTGGTCTTTGTAATTTCATGACACATATAGTGGAATTTTATTTCTTCTACATACGGTGTAATAAGTTAATCGAGGTGTCGTGAATACCTCACGTAGTTGTAATTGACATCCTTACCGGATACTTAGAATTACAATAGTTTTTATTTGTTTTTATCCTTTTATTCCCATCAGTCAATATCGACAACATTTCGTCGTGCGGCAGTTTATGTGCTCTATCCGGCATTTTATAAATCTCAAGTTAATGATGCCACTTTAGATTTTAGAAAACATAAACCAAAGAAATTTTAAGAATGTGCGATTTTTTATAATACGAGTATAGATATATAAAACAGGAATAAAAGAAAATATGTAATGGAAAAACTGAGGTGGGAAGTTTTAACCACATATTAGGGGGAGGGTGCGTGGTATAGTGGTTAGAGCGCTCGTACAAAAACTCAAACGGCCCAGATTCAAATCCCAGCAAAGGTGAAAAACTAAAAAGTTATTTTGCGGTTTTTTCAAAATTATAATTTTAAAAATTGAGGGGTCAACTCCTCCCCACCCTCCACCAAGAGTCCGTCTACAAAGAAACCGCTCCCTGATTATTCCACTCTAATTCACTTAACCATTGACAACAAAAAACGAATTATCAGGAAAAAAGCGCCACCTATTGTTAAGTAGCAGATAACAGCTAAACCTACTTAACAAAACCATTTATCACACAATCAACATGCGGCAATTGGTGTTGATCATTCAAGGGTAAAGGTAAAATACTGGCCTTTATTTTTAAATGAGTTTAAGTCGACTTATAAAAAAGGCGACACTATTTTTCTTAAAGTTTACTATAATTCTGACTATGAATAGGGGCTTATGCTATTAACGTTATAAATATAAGAACGACTATACAAACGCTTAACTTATTATATATACATACATATATAAATATATATTATAAAATTATTCTTCCAGTAAATTCGTTTCTTTGAAAAAATTGAAATACTTTTTTCTAAACGAATATTTAATTTATTATATAATTTGTTTGTATATAAATAATTACTAAAATAATTCTTTAATATTTTAATTGTTTTTATTAAATTTTAATTACTCAAATGCCATAATATTATGTCTGTGTGTTTGCTTTTTTGTGGCGTTAAATTATTTTAAAAGTAGAAAATATTACAAACTGAGGTTTTATGTTAATAAACAGAAAATAACCACAAATTGATTTTAATGAAGTTTATAAAATTCTATAAATATTTGAAATTTTAGCAGAGAGCAAAAATTTTGTACATTATTGAAACCAATATACATAACTGGTATTGTAATGTAAATTTTAAATTCTTTAAACTCATCATTTAAAACATAAAAAAACCAAACCAAAAACTATTAAATCTTACAAAATCCCTCTCTTATAAATTTTAAATATGTTTGTCTAGGAAAGGGCAAAAGAGAATTTGAAAAAATGTTTAGAGGTATGTGCAGGGTATTCGTCGGGATGTTATACTACTTTGTTTTGCCGCTATTTTTAGTAAATTTATTATGGAAAAATATTCGGTAAACGATTTATCAAAAACAATCATCGATTACTGTGAAATTTTGAGGAGAACATTTTCATTTGATTGGATATGTGAATAAACAGAGTATTCGATTCTGGGCAATGGAAAACCCTCAAATTATTCATCAGTCATCTTTGCATCCATTAAAAAAAAAATTGTCTGGTGTGCAATTTGGTCAGGAGGCATCATTGGGCCTTACTTCTTTGAAACTGAAAACAGAGTAACGGTAACTATCAATGGGGAGCGATATCGTGATATGATTGAAAACAACTGCATTCTTTGGGCTTGACTAACATGTGGGTCCAACCAGGAATCCAACATTGGAATTAGTGCGAGACGTCTTTTCTCAAACAAGTTATTTCAAGGAATGATGATGTTGATTGGCCTCCGCGGACGCCATATTTGACTACTCCGGACTTGCTTTTGTGGGGATATCTGAAAAGCAAGGTTTATGAACACATACCAGAAACACTGGAATAACTCAAACAAAATATTGGTGATGAAATTAATGAAATACTGCGTAAAATGTGTGAGAGTGTAATGAAAAATGTGCTCAAAAGAGCTCGCATTTGTGAGGCTAACAGAGGCGGACATTGTATTTCATACATAATTGTCAACATTGAATAAAACATTCCCTTTCATGTAATAAAATTTATAAATAAACAAAAGAGTACACCTTCCTGGCGGACACCCTGTATATAGGGATTTTATTTAACATATTAGTAAAATTCTATTGAAAACAATAAGTTCATAGGCAAGCAAAGGAATTTATAGGAAAATTATATTGCGTCATAAAAACATAACATAAACATAAAATTTTCATGCTTTTTAAAGCAATGAAATATAAAGAAATAAAATTAAAATTTTGATAGTAATTACACTGACGAATCAGTCTAACAAATATGATTTCAAATACCGCTAAATCTTGTCCTTTTCTTAGACAAAGAAATTCCACTTTTTATAACCAATATTCGTCATATTTTAAAAATATTTTTATCTTGTGCTCGCTGTAGTTTAGTTTACAATGTTTTAACTTAATAGACGAAAGCTCCGGGTTTAAATTCTAGCTATGATATCTTGAAGGAAAGGTATATGAAAAACTATTTTTTTCGACGACCACCTCTTAGCAGCCTAAGTGCTTACCATGAACAAGCTTCTCAATAATTAAAAAAAAAACAATGAAAAACATACGCGTACTCAAATGCATTTTCTTTCAATGGTTAATATACTTATTTTATATATTACATTTAGACTATCACACAACTACCATTCTAATGAAAAATTTGACAAATCATACAATTTAACAAAAAAATAATTATTATTAAAAAAATAAAACTCAAACTCAATTTTTTTCTAAGTGGCAAAGAACAATGTTTTAACTTATCATTATTCTAATAAAAATATAAATACACAAATAATTGGCCATTACAACCCTGCTTCCGAGTTACGGCCTAGCTTCTCGTAGCATTCATGTTGTGTTTGTCAATAATTTTTATCACTGAGTACCGAAACCTACAGTTTAAAGTCGACTTCGAACGACAGGCTTAAGAAACTTTTTCAAGGCAAGCAGTTACTCTCAGAGCTTTTGCCGGAAGTTAGTAAGAGGTAGTTGCGTAATAAACATTTTTTCTTTGAATTTTCCACAGAAAAACAACTTTTTAGCCTACAAATTTGCCATAAAATACTTATTTATATATGAAAAGATAGGCTAAGCATCAAGCTTATATCTAACATTATCTTCCTAATTTTTTTTTTTATCGTTTACCATAATTGGCAAATTGGTTAATTTAAGCGCAGGTTAATCATTGGTCCTTAATTTTAAAGCCTGGTCGTGTTACATTAAAAATATTTATTTTATTCAATCCTTGTACGAATGGCTAAATTTATATTTAAGCGCAATCTTTTATTTTACACAAATGAAAAAGGTTGCCAAAAATGGACTTCCAAAAGTTCCTTTAAATTTTTAATAAGAAAAGAGACCAATTAATACAGGTACGTTGTGGCATAGTTAATTAAATTAGACAAAAAATTACTTTTATACAAAAAAGTTCTTTGCAAACAACAATGTTTTGTATTTTCGCCACCAATATTTTTATTTGCAACGACTAAGGGTTCTTCACTAAAGCAATTCATATTTCAATAAAAAAACATGTATAATCATATATTTTTGTATGGTTATCAATTTTATCCTGTTATAGCAATCAATTGCATGTTCTTTTTATACTTTCGTTTCATATTTATTTTTTATGTATTCTTCTTTATATATTTATATACATAAATATATATGTATGTAAGTAGATATTTATGTGTAGGAAGAAAATAAAATATTTATATTTTATACGAAAAACTTGTTTATCAATAAAACAATAGCAACCTCAAATTCACTATTTATAATACTCTATCATTTGCTTTTCAAAAATATTCAATTTATATTGAAAACCAAATTTCAGATAAAAAAAAAATAAATAATATTTTAACACAATGCAGTTGTTTTATGTTTAAAGATTTATTTATATTATATTCATTATTTTTGATACAACACTTGGTGTGATTTTCAGCGCTAATTTTGTTCTGATTTACTATATTTTACTCACAACCATACGATATGAACCATATTGCCTCACCGTTGACCATGTATTATTGGTAAATAATTTTAAAATAAATAAAAATTAAAATAAAATAAAATATTAGTGCACAAATTTTCAACATAATTAATTTTGATGAATGTTTTATAATACATGCAGTATTGAACAACAGGCAATGAACAAAAAAAAAGGACATGTATAAAATATGAAAATATAAAAAAGACAAATACATAGTGTCAAACATGTTGCTCTTCTTGAAATAAAAAATATATAATTGTGTAGCTTTAACTTAAAACATGTATATGAAAAAGTAGGTGTCATTAGGAGAACAGTACCAAATGCTCTTAGTCTGGCATAGTGGTGGCAAAAGCACATATTAAATTTAATTTTAAATACGCTTCAGTCCAATTTATGTAATAAAAAAATTAGAAATGTTTGTGTGAATAAATATTTTTTGTGACTAGAAATTCTCAACAGTGCTCCGTTATATGCAAAAGCAAAAATTCAGTTGCTCAATTTAAACTCGGTTGTACAAGTACAGAAGGTAAACCAGGAAGTGAACGCCTGACAACTGCAACAATGCCAGAAATCATAACTAAAAAGCATAATATGGTATTAGACCAGTGACTCGCAACCAATATTCCGCGGCACTTTTGTAAGCCGCAAAATTCTAGAAGTGTGCCGCCAAAAGGAAAAAAGTTTAACATCATGTGCTGGAATCAAAGGACGAAATGAAAATGTTTTTTGAACAAGATAAAAATTATGATCTTATTCTTTCGCTGAAAGATAAAATATAGTATACTAATTTAGCTTACTTATCAGACATTTTTGTTATTTTTATTAACATTAATTCAAGTATACAAGAGCCTAATGAAAATATCTTATACTCAACCGATGAGCTGGTGCGATTCAAAAAACTTTATGAAAGAATAAAGCTCAGAAAGGTAATTTAGAAAAGTGTGAGTCAGTACCAAAAGACTGCTATAAAACTATTAAAATATGTAATTGTTATTGACCATTCGACAAAGCTAGAGGAGAGAATTACTCATTATTTCCCCAAATTAGATATGTACGCGAAAGAAAAAAAAGGACAATGTTGCTCGTTAATTGCTAAACACAAACTGATTTATTTAACTTTAAAAAATAGATCAAATAGCTTCTGTGTATCAGAACAAGTGATACATAATAAAAATAGAAAAAGAAAACAATAACAGTTATAAGTAAAATCACTCAAGAGAGTGCTATTTACAAAAAAGGTACAGACAACATACATACAGTGTAGTAAATGCATCGTATGATTTAACTGTTAAAATCAAGGTTAAATTACAAAATAAAAGAAATTAGTAAATTTATGAAACATTAGGGTGGTAACTAAAATTATAATATGAATAATAGTAATATTATAATAAATAATTGTACCAATATAATAAAATAAATGTTCAAAGTAAAACCTCGTCAACATTCCGCCAGCCTTGAACAAATTTATGAAGTTCAATCATCCTTCGGTAAGGGGTACAATTTTGTTACAGGTCTTTGAAACGTTGAGGTTGCAGTCTTGATAGTAGCTACTCTAACTCGACCATCCGAACCAGCATGGGTTTCTATCACACGACCAAGTTTCCAGCAAGCGGGTGGTACATTTTCCTCTCGAAGAAGGACGATATCATCTATTTGTAGATTTCGTGTTTCATTTAGCCATTTGGCCTTAGGTTGTAGAGTCAACAGATAATCATTTGACCATCGTAACCAAAAGTATTGAGACAATTGTTGAATAAGTCTCCACTTAGAAATTGCTGACGTCTTCAAATGGGTCACATCAACTTCAGGCAACGCATTTAGAGGTCTGCCAATTAAAAAGTGCCCTGGGCTGATATATGGCAGGTCGTCTGAGTCAGCTTGGACAAGCGGTCGTGAGTTCAAGATCGCTTCAATTCTTGTTAACAGCGTAGTTAATTCCTCATAGTTAAGGGTAGCTTGACCAATGGTTCTCCGAAGATGATATTTTATACTTTTTACCGTGGACTCCCATGCACCGCCAAAGTGTGGTGCCGAAGGTGGTATAAAGTGCCATTGAATACCCTTTGTGGATAGGAAATTTGAAACGTCATTGTTAAATTCAGTATTTGTTACCGCTTTGTAAATTTCTCCTAGTTTCTTGGCAGCGCCTTGAAAGTTGGTACCATTGTCACTGTGTATATGACCACAGAGTCCTCTTCGGGCCACGAATCTGTCTAGAGCAGCTAAAAAGGCATCAGAGCTTAAATCCGTAACCAGTTCTAGATGCACAGCTTTGGTGACTAGGCATATAAATACGGCAATGTATGATTTGACGATGGGAGACTTGCGCCCATTATGTTGTTTATACATTATGGGACCTGCGTAGTCGCAACCAACTTCATAAAAGGGGTACGCAGCATTCACTCTAAATTTAGGAAGATTGCCCATAAGCTGATAGTTGGCTTTGGCGTTATAGCGTTGGCAGACTGGACATTTGTCACACACTCGCTTAGCTAGTTCACGTGCACCCACAATCCAATATCTTTGACGAAGTGTAGCGATTAGAAGAGTGATTCCTGCGTGCAAATTTTTCAAATGACAATCATGAACGATTTTATAAGTAATATAACTGTCTTTGTGCAGTATAATTTGATGCTGGCTATCATATGGCAAACTAGCATGTTTGAGTCTGCCACCTACTCGTAAAATACCATAGTCATCTAAAAAGGGTGACAATCGTTTTAGTTTTTTATTGGTAACAGGGGACCCTTTTTTAATGGATGATATTACATCAGCAAATTCAGAATCTTGACAATATTTGTAGAATTCATTTTCAGCATCTCTTATTTCATTCACCTGGAGTGGCAATTTATTTTTGGACTTAAACCGAAAATTGTTGTATGCTCTATAGAAGTAAGCAAGCACGCGAACCATACGTGCAAAGCGTGAAAGGCGATTATTTAAGTCTTCAACAATGTTAGTAGAAAATGTAGTAGTTAAAACAACTTGTTTTTCTAAACGTAATTCTTCATTAGTTTTTAATTCTCTTATAGAAGTTGGCCACTCAATTGGGTCCTTCAGTAGGAAGGATGGCCCTTGAAACCATATCGGGTTATTAATTAAATAGCTAGATTTAACACCTCTACTAGCACAGTCCGCTGGATTTAATTGAGTTGGCACATATCTCCATTTGACATCAGGAAGGGTGTCAAGAATATACCCAGTTCGATGGCCGACAAAAGTTTTCCATTTAGTAGGATGTGATGAGAGCCATGCTAATACAGTTTTGCTGTCGGACCAGCACACAATTTTACTTTTGTCTATATGCAGCACAGGCACCAAATATTCAAAAAGTTGCGTTAATAGATAGGCAGCACATAGTTCCAGCCGGGGAATAGAGACTAATGTTATTGGAGCTACCTTTGTTTTAGCCATCACTATATTTGTAGATACTTCACCATCTGCTGTCGTTTTACGACAATAGACTACCGCTGCGTAGGCTGCACTGGACGCATCGCAAAACCCATGATAAGTCACATTGGTTTCTGTAGAGAAAATAATTCTAGGAATATTAATATTATTCAATAAATGAAATTCAGAAAATAGTTGTTCAGCCATTGTTTTAATTTCAATTGGAAGCTTATCGTCCCAATCCAAACTGATTAACCATAGTTTTTGCATAATAATTTTCACAGCTATGATGACCGGTGAAATCCAACCAAGAGGATCGAAAATTTTTGAAATTTCTGATAACAGCCTTCTTTTAGTTTCAATGCAGTAATCCTTTGGTTGAACATTGTAAGCAAAACAATCGGTGGCAGGATTCCATATGACACCGAGAAGACAAACGGTAATATCGGTAGGTATATTCACTATACTCTCAATTCTATCATTTTCAGGAATATTAGTTAAAATTTTATTCTCATTAGTTGCCCATTTTCTTAACCGAAAGCCGCCAGCCGTAAGAAGCTGGTTTAACTCATCTGCTAATTTTTGAGCCTCTGTTATAGTATTGGAGCCGGCCATACAATCATCAACATAAAAACAGGTTTTTAGCGCCTCACATGCTAGTGGAAAGCGGTCACACTCATCTTCACTTAACTGAAGGAGGGTACGTATAGCTAGATATGGAGCAGAGGTAGTACCGTAGGTCACAGTAGTGAGTCTATAGTGCCTTATCTCTTCATTGGGATTATCTCTCCACAAAATTCTCTGGAAATCACGGTCGCACTCTTGTACATCAATCATGCGAAACATTTGCTTAATATCAGCTGCAAAACAAAATTTCTTACACCTGTATCGTAATAAGACTGCCATAAGATCTTGCTGTAATACAGGACCTCTAAGCAAATTATCATTTAAAGATTGTCCATTTGATGATTTGCTAGAACCATCGAACACTACTCGAAGTTTTGTGGTAAGGCTTGTATCTTTTAACACAGCGTGGTGCGGTAAATAATACACTTTGGCAGCGGGGCGGTTAATTTCGTCTTGAGGCACAAGTTCCATATGGCCCAATGAGATGTATTCACTCATAAATTCACCATATGCTTTTTTTAAGTCATTATTAGATTTAAACTTACGTTCCATAGCATTCAGTCTTCTTAAGGCTCCAGTATAGGATTCTCCCAGTACAGGGGTTCGCTTAAATGGTAATCTAACAGCATATCTCTCAGAACGGGTGGTAGTAGAAGCGTACAAATCTTCTGCTAGTTGATCTTCTGCAGCTAAAGATGGCTTTTTTATATTAAGGCTCTCAACCTCCCAAAATAGTCGTAGGGCTCTGTTAAGGTCTTCTTCATCATTAATTTGACTCGTGAGCTGACACACTGTGACTGTCTCGTTCATACGGCAACCACTGCAAATAACCCAACCGAATGCCGTGTTTTGAGCTAACAAGTTGCCATCCTTTATAATCCTACCTTCTCTAATTAACAAAAAGAAATAGTCAAACCCAATTAAAATGTCTATATCTTTAGGTAAATAAAATTTATTATCAGCTAGAGGGAGTGATTTAATTTCATCCCAGCAAGTAATTGTTAATTTTGTACAAGGTAATTTTGATGTCAAGTTATTAAAGATATGGGCAAATAAAAATATTATTTCATTGTCATGGATGGATTTAATTTCTAATTGGACAGTTCCTTTAGTAGCTCCAGCTTTGCTGTTACCTAGTCCACTTACAAAAATTCTTGTTGGCTTTCGTACTAGCATCAACCTCTGTGCACATTTTTCTGAAATGAGAGTGTTTTGACAACCAGAGTCTAATAATACGTTACAAGTTTGATAATATCCCATATTATCTTTTACCAATACCCTGGCGGTTGGAAACAACATATTGAATTTATTTACCTCTGAAGATTCAGCTATATTCACCTTAGTGTCAGTTGCGACAGTAAAAGTTTCATTCATGTCATTGGAAAGATTTAAATTAACGGCAGGCTGAAAGTTTTTATTTGGTTCCTTTACCATTGTGTTTGCAGACGGCTTTCGGTTAATGTGGATTAATGAATGATGTTTCCCTCCGCACGATTCACATACATGTTTCGAAGGGCAAGCCTGTACAGCATGGTTCGGCTTTAGACAATTAAAACATAGGCGTTTCTCCTTTATAAAATCCACACGTTTTGTAAGGTCAAATCTGTTAAAGGTCGGACAATAAGACAGATGATGATTTTCTCCACAAGCAGCGCAGGCTTTTTTCATGGTGCTAGTATAAGCACGAGTAGATTTAACAGTTCTTGCGTGAGGCTTGTTATTTTTTTCATCATAGGATAAACGCTCCAAAGCATCACAACGTTCATTTATGAACACAAAAAAGCTTTCCAGTGAAGGAAAAGGTAGCTTACCACAATATTCTGCCCAAGCTTGTAGGGAGAGTCGATCTAATTTTTTACATAAAATATGGATCAGCCATGGATCTCTCTTCTCGGCAGCAGGGCCTTGAGCTCGTAAACCTCGTATCACTTCATCAGCAACGTTTGACAACTTACGTAATTCCTGTGGATAATCAGCTTTTGGAATATTAAGGAAAGTCTCAATTAAAGAATCCACCACCAGCGAGGGTTTGTCGTACCGCTCCTGCAATTTTTTTAATGCCTCTTCATAATTTTGGTCTGATAACTGCAAATGGCGAATAAGGTTGGCAGGATCGCCGGTTAACAGGTCTTTTAAATATTGGAATTTTTGTGCGGCAGACAAATAATTGTTGTTGTGTATGGAACTGCAAAACAGATCGAAAAACGATTTAAATTCCGAATATTTTCCATCAAATACCGGAACGTTAATTTTTGGCAATCGTACATCAGCCACATTTGCTGAGGTATTCATCGCTTGAGAAAATGTTGCTGCAGAGTTTGTAGGTGCCGCCATTTGAAGGTTAGAAAATTTTTCTAAAAGCGCAGTCTGCGTCTCTAAAAACTTTTGCATTACATCCTGTTGAATGGTTGTTGAATTCATGGGGCCAACATTATTAGAACGAGTCTTGGCATCAATAAGCTCGCAGTATGCTGTCTTAACACGATAATACTTTGCCCCGAATTCCTCATATTCTGCTTCACGATCAGGAAAATTATCACTCAGTGCGGTCATTTCTACATCCAAAGATTGGAATTGATCATAGACTGCTTCCAATTTCTCTAAGCGAGCACGTAAATCAAACAGCGATGTTTGGTCATTAACTTGGTGAAGAAAGTTCTCAATTCTAGTGGTAGTACGCTTTAGTTGTGAGCGTCTATTTTTTAAAGTTTCAATGTTATTCATTGCGAATTATCCCTTAGTTAATTAAAAGTGAAACTTTAAATTTTATACAAATGAGTTTGTAGCAAACAAAGTTAAATTGTCCACCGAACAAATTGTCTTTTTTTCTAGCAGCTTTAGGCACGTACAACTGCACAAATAAAAATTAATATAAATGTTTGTGATAGAGAATAACTTTCCCACTATCACGTCGGGGTCACCAAAAAATGTACGCGAAAGAAAAAAAAGGACAATGTTGCTCGTTAATTGCTAAACACAAACTGATTTATTTAACTTTAAAAAATAGATCAAATAGCTTCTGTGTATCAGAACAAGTGATACATAATAAAAATAGAAAAAGAAAACAATAACAGTTATAAGTAAAATCACTCAAGAGAGTGCTATTTACAAAAAAGGTACAGACAACATACATACAGTGTAGTAAATGCATCGTATGATTTAACTGTTAAAATCAAGGTTAAATTACAAAATAAAAGAAATTAGTAAATTTATGAAACATTAGGGTGGTAACTAAAATTATAATATGAATAATAGTAATATTATAATAAATAATTGTACCAATATAATAAAATAAATGTTCAAAGTAAAACCTCGTCAACAAGATATAAAGAAATTTTATTGGGTTTGTAATCCATTTCTCATAACGGATACTTCTGTATTTGACTTAACTTTAAATGAAGAGAGGGAACTAATTTTGCGTTATAATAATCCAATTTATTTTTAAAACATACAGAAGAATCAATTAATTCATTTTGGGTTAACATAAGATGCGATTATCTAATGATATCTCAAAAAGCTTTGAACATATTATTACTCAGGTTGTTATATTAAGAACATAAATAATTTTTAAAGTTATGAGTATATTCTTTGTGTGACGCCAAATTTTTAAATTGTTAAAAGTGTGCCGCAACCAAAAAAAGTTTGAGAATCACTGTACTAAGCAATCGACAAAGATTATATTATAGAAACTTCAAGTGATCACTGACATTTTACTTTGCCTTTAAAATTAAGATCGAAAAGCTTTCTGCAAAATAGGTGACACATTTGTTAACTGAAGAAAAGCTCATTCGAATATAATTGTTATATGGTCTAGAAATCCGAATTCGAATCACAGAGTAATTAATTTTTTAAGTTAATTTTGTTTCATCAGAAATGCTTTAATTACTACAGTTATCAAAAGATAAGGAAAAGTTTATCAAGGAATTATCTCTTCTATTAATTATTGTTATACTCTTATTTTAGATTTTTTATAAAAAAACCATCCAGAAGATCGATATCCCTTAAGTCTGAACAAGTTTTCAAAATTTTGAGTTCAAACATTCTCAGTCTCTGCATTTTATGAGATGAAAGAGAAAACCAAATTCGGTCAGGGAAAGCTAGAATAGAGCGTATTATGTATCGATTTATGACATACTAACTTCATATTCGGTTTGAATTTCCGTCTAAGTAAATGCTTAAAGAAAAACTATAATACTTTGCGAGCTTTCTCTAAAATAGTGAGCGTGATATAGAGGTTAGTGTGTTGGCTTACTAAGACGTGAGCCAAGGGTTCAAACCCCGGCTCTCGTATCTTAAAGAAGAAATATGAAAAATTCTTTATTTCGGCGATTACTTCTCAGCAGTCTTCTGGAAAAAGCTCTGAGAGTCGTTCGGAGTCGACTTTAAACTGTAGTTCCCGGTACTCATGAATAAAAATTAATACACACAATATAGGTGCTGCGAGAAGCTAGTCTGTAACCCTTACACAGGGTTGTAATGGCCAATTATGTATGTATGTATCTAAAATATATTCAAAAGCTATCTAAAATGTGAACTGTTTCTGAAAACCTATTCCCAAATCTTATTTTATTTCGAGATAAATAGTTTGAATTTTGTTATTTTGAATCAAAATATTTGTATAAAATGTCTAATGTAATTTTATTTCAATTAATTTTTTTAAATATATTTTCAAGAAACAAACGTTAATGACAAATGTCACCCAGCAATTAAATTAGTAATTTATGATAGACTTATGACTAATTTATTTAATTTAATAAAAATAACTCCTATTTTCGTTACTTATATTTTTATATTTTGCATGTAAAACAAAACCTCCAATCTAATATATTATTTGTGTGGTGTAGAGTGTACAAAAATAAAATAACAACAAAAAATTAAGCCGAAAACTACAATTAAAACCAAGATGAAAAACAAAACTGCAGATAAATTAAAAGAAAATAAATTCAATAGAACAGCACTAAACAAATAAAGTAAGCCAAGGATTATACAGTGAAAGCTCCATATAAGGAATAATGCATTAATAAAACATACTCGTAAAAGACTTTCAAATTTACTTTATAGATATCAAATAAAAAGTATTCTTTAAAACTTGTTTTATAAGATTTTGTTTGAAGTTGATTTGTTTATCTGTTAAAATATATTTGTTATAACGACAATTTACTATATTTGTACGAACGTCTATCTAAGAAATATATAAGCAACATACATACATATACATATATGTTAGTATGGATGTATATACAAACATATATAAAATAACGACACCAACAATAAAACTAAATAACAAAATACAGCAATTAAGCTTTAGTTTTCAAAGTTATAGAGAGTGAATGGTGGTAAACTAATTAATTTTGTTAGTGGTTGAAGCGTTAAAATTGCTATTCAATAAATACTTCATCTCAAGACTTGTGGAATTGTGTTTCGGTGTTTAAACAATAGACACATTCAGTACTGTCTGCATTTTTTTTTTATTTTTTTTTTTTTTTTCTTTAGGTTTGAGCAAAATAAAAATTTTTTACAAACCAATTAATGAAAAAAAAAAATAAAAAGTAGGGTTGTATACAAACATATCTATTTGTTATTTTGCAAAACTCGTAAGTACAGAAATACTGCAAATAATGAAAAGCATTAAGTAACTCATTACAAAGTGAGAAAGTCTTAGAAAAATTTATTTAAAAAAAAGTTATGTAAAAACCAGATGTTCAGTAAAATAAAATCGAAAAAAATTTTGTACTTAATTGCGCTAGTTATTTTAGAGTTTTGGTAATTAAAAAAGTTATTTAAAAGACTATTAACCCTTGTCGAAGGAATAATATTATTATGGTCATTACCATATACGCCGCAGACATCTAAACTTTTCATGTATTACTATGAAATGTTGAAAACACTCGTGATTTAATACACAGCAACATTGCATTGTGTACCTAGAAAAGTAAAGAGACTGCAGATGCATTGGAAGGAAGGGGTCTATGCCACCGTATATTGGTTCCGAGCCCTGCTTTGCAGCACCACTTTGTAATATTATTATTAGTCTGATTTAAATTGGTAAGTAGCTAAATTATTGTAATAGTTCCTGGACACTGTGGTACAAGCGGAAATGAAGAAGCTAGGAAGGCATCTATTACACCGGTGATCTATGATCCGGCTTTCTACTATGCTCAATCTGATAAGAGAAACAGGCTAAAGTTTTGTACATTAGAACGCCCAGTCGGGTTCCAGGCACGCCAGGGCTGTGATTCATACGCAATTTGGGAGTACGTATGATGTTTTGAAATATAGAAGCCCAGACCTAAAAATCCTAATGAATTTTCTTACGGGTTATTGTAGTGTGAGAGAGCATTTGATGAGAATAGAGATCAGCAGCCTAATTCTGTAATTCTCTTAGCTAAAGCTTACGCTAAAATGCTAAAACGCTAAAATAAATTTATGGCAAATATTTACAAAGTCGCTAAATTTGTATTCTGTAAGTGTAACAGCTTAGCCAAAATATAAGTTTTTCGCCGTAGCTTATTTGCTATCACTCTTCTCTCATTGTTATTTCTTATTAGAGTTGCCTATGTTTAAAATTTTTTTTTCTCTAAATTGATTTTTTTTTTTTTTTTTGTAATTTATTTTGGATTCAAACGTGAATTTTTAATGATATTTTTAAAATATTTATCTAAATTGTATTATAGTTTTGCAACATGCATATGTATACATAAATTATATTTAAAAATATAATATATGTGAGGCATTTCACCACTACAAGTGTGAATTTTTTTATTTGTTGAAAGATGGTAGCACTACAAAGAATTTGTTTACTTTTGGGTAAATGCCGAATGTCGTTTTCCCTACAAGTTCAAAAAATAAAAAAGAATGAAATTGTTTTATAAAAATTGTATAGTATTAGTTTTGAATATAATTCTTATAAAATAACTTAAGGTTTTAATAATTTATCTAATTTTAAGAAAATCGAAAGACCGTTAAATTAATAAATACTGTAAAGTCTTCTTATGGTTCCATTAGAGCAGGGATGAGCAACACGCGGCCCGCGGGCCGCTTGCGGCTCTTTCAACATATTTATGCGGCCCGCCAACAAATGTTGCTGCTTCTCAAAAATACACATAATATATAGACACATTAATCAACGAATTTCAATTACGAAGAAACTGAGAAGACAGCAGTTTCCATGAAAATGTTTTCCTAACTATCAATTATCGATGTGGATACAGTTCCCGAAGACTTTCAAAGGGAAGTGATGTACATGCAAAATAATACTGATGTAAAAATTGTATTTCTCTCAGTAAACATCGAGATTGTTTATAAATCCGACCACCGATCAAGACTGAGTAATGCACGATTAGAAACTTGTGTATGTGTAGCTACCTCATCAATTTCGGCTGATATTGATCAGGTTGTATCGAAAAAACTGCCAAATTTCTCATTAAAAATTTCAAGCAAATACTTTTTTTTTTTTTGTATATATGAAATTTTTATATTTCTTAAATTTTATATTTTTTTATTCAAATTTTTATTATAAATAGAGTTTTGTAAATTATTAGTATTTATATGCGGCCCGCCAAAAAATTTTAAAATTTAAAGTGGCCCGTTGATTAAAAAGGTTGCTCACCCCTGCATTAGAGCAAGATGGTGTGGAATCATTAAATTCTGATGTTAAAGAAACATTTGCGTCTCTCTACACAATAAAAAATTTATTTATTTAAAAATTAATAAAACAAATTTGGTAAAAACCTTCCAGAGGTTCGCCGACTTCTTCTTGTCCCACCAAAGATTTCTTCCTCATGATGGCAATTATGCGATCATCCATTTCAGTTAACTTGAAATTTTGAGGGCCATTTATGCCACTTCTCTCTTAAGAGCTTTTATGCTCTTGGAACTTTTGTTTTGCCTTGCTTCTGTTAAATGAAAAAAAAATGGAATAAAATGCCGCATATTTGTCCAAGCCCTCTTCCGAACCTCTCCACTTTTGAATGCACCTCCCAATGAGTTAAGCTTCTTGGCTAAATGCTCCCATTGCTCAGCAAGGCTTTTTGCTCCCGTAAACAAATGTAAAAAAAATTAATATATTTACGTAAAAGAAATTATTATTATTTTTTAACTGTCATGTTCACATTCTCTATGATCCTTCAAATACTGAATAAGCATGTTTTTTTGCTCTTTTGTCACCCTTTTAGTTGTGTCTTCCATTATTCTGCAAAAGTTAAAAAATATATATTTTAATACATAACAAAACATCAATTAAAACAAAATTTATATTTAGCTTAGCTTTTGGCACCTAAAAATTTTCGTAGCTAAAATTTTACAATTTTAGGAGACGTTGAAGCTTATTTAACGTTAGAGAATACAAAATAATGGATTTTAGCGATGAGAAGAATACAAGCTAAAATTGCGGCGAATTCACTCTCAAAGGTATGCCAAATTTAGCATTAAAAGTTACAGAATTGAATATGTTGCCAAAAATCGCTAAATGAATTTTATGCATTTTTAGCGATGGAAATTTAGCTTTAGCGACTTACAGAATTAGGCTGCAGAGGTGTAGTTTTTTGTAAAGTGTACTCATTAGCATAGGAGACAGCAAAGCACATGTGAATGAGCGTCTCTTGATAGATTTAGATAGTTTGTTTAGGAAGGCATATGGTCTCACTGGCGGACATATCCACCACTAAAGTTTTGGGTCCGCCGATGTTCCTAAAAAAGGCAGTTTGTCTGCTAAACAAACAATAGACCCAAATGGATACAATATATTTTAAAGGTCACAGTGTTTTGCATTTGTGTTGGGTCTGTACCAGATAACAATAATAAAATTATTGAAAAAATGAAACGCTCAAGTGGGTCTTTGACACGCTAATGTGGTATAGATGGTAGGACCCAAAACTTCTGTTATATTTTCTTACGGACCATTGTTGTTTCCGAGATGTAGATACTTGTGGATTGTGATTACAGGCATCAGAAACAATGGAAAATATATTGTAGGAATGTGGGCTGCTAAATAAATTAATGAGGATGTATTTGGTATTTCTGCAGGAAATATGCAATCATAAAGTTCTCGACTTATTAATATCTAATTTAATAATTATACAGAAAGAGTTTTCAGTCTTGAATCAGATTGTCTTGTAACAACCTAAAGGTATTAACTGGGTTTCTAACCAGTCAATGTAGACTAAAGAATGATTTGTTCATAATAGAAATAGTTTAAAGATCGGTTTGGAAATTTTGTTACGCTTAAATGCTCATATATAAGTACATGATGCGTCTTATCGAATATTAGGTAGAGAAGTATCATTGTAAGCACTGACCAATATTTTAGAGTTCATCTGAACGACGATGTTGGGACAGATATTATGAACTAAGTCCTATATCAGCAGAGAGCTGCATAATAGATCACGCGGCTACAGTACTTTTAAATCCAGTATTTTTAAATTTCTTATTTCGGGCAGACCGGTTCTTGGCAATTGAGCTGTTTTTGCTTTTTTTGTTTTTTTTTTTTTTCTTAAGACCAATACTCAGGGATAAACCCCTACTCAGGCAGTGCATTGTATTGGAATGTGAAGATGGGTGATAGAAGGTTTTTTTTCATAAATGTTTGTATATTTTGCGCCTTTTTTTGTTGATTAAACAAGTTGCTGACAATTTGTCCACTCCAGAGCTAGTGTTATACCTTAACCCTCGAATGATCAAACAGCAATTGACTCATCTGTCGGTGGATGTTTAAATGTGAATGGTGAGCGTCTTCAGTAGATTAGCTGTTATCTTCCCAGAAGGTGGCGCTGTGCTCCTGATCATTGGTTTCTGATGGAATGGATTAGAAATGTCAGGGGGCGGTTTCTTGCAGATGATATTGCTGGAGAGGGGGGGGGGTGGACCTTTTATTTTTTAAATTTATTATTTTAATTTAAATTGTAATTTTTTTTAGAAAACCGCAAATTTTTTTTTTTATAATTTTGTCCTTGGCTGGGATTGAACCTTGGTCGTATAACATGTTACTGTCAAATATATTCATCTTCGTCTATAATATAACAATGAATCGACTTACAAACAAGCAACGGCTAACTTCTGGTGAATGGACACTCGAAAAGTTGGATGATGATGCACTATTTTATGGGAAAATTGTGTTCAACGCCATAGCTTATGTCTGGATAAGAGATAAACAAGGCAAGTTGGAGTACTTGGTGCGAAGAGCAGCCAGAAACATTGCAAGAAATACAAAAGTATCCAAATAAATGCACTTTTTGATATGGACTAGGTTATGGTGGCATAATTGGACCGTACTTTTTGAAAGTAAAGAAAAAACAAAAAAAAAATTTTACTATGAATGGCGAGCGCTACAGGGCGATGGCTGCAATATTTTTTTTATTGCCCAAAATAGAAAAACTGGACAAGACTAATATGTATGCGAAACAAAGAGGCATGCCTATATACTATTTATTATATGGCTTTATTAAGGATTACCCAGCAGTCTACTGAAAAGTGTACTAGTACGACAGTTGTTAGTTTGAATCGCACAAGAGACTCTGTGATATGAGCAAGCACACGGTCTTAGATACTATACTAGTAAACATTAGAATATGCTAATAATATTGTGTTGCAGTATTATCTGTTCATTTTCCTATTCGAAAGTCTGTAGTTTTTCAACCTTAGTTTATATAAACTCTTTATAATCAAACTATTTTAGCCTAAAATTTAAAATTTTTCAATGGACAAATTTATGAAGAAGAAGAATTATTTCTTATATTAAAAAATTAAAGGCCAGAAAATATTATGACACATCCCTATGTAGTTCACTTTATTTTGTTTTAGTTAATTACACAAATAATAATATATCTCTTTTTTTGAGCTTAAGGTCTTTTTATATTAATATATATTTATTTCTTTTCAATATTTCGCTGCCCCTTCGTGTAGCGTCTTCAGGAGTTATTATTATAACAAATAATAACAAGAGGTCAATAAAGTTATTATATTATTTAATTACACAAATTTAATGCAGAATTGAATAATACTATTTTTATGTAAAATAAACGTTATGTGGATAAATACTTTTACCATCCAATTTCGCTTAACCAAAAAATATAAAATTAAAGAAACGAAAAACTAAAAAACAATTTTAAACTTTTATATCTACATTTTCAGGTTTATAAGAAAAAATTCTTTATACGCTCTATGTAATTACTTCATTACCAAATAACAAAGCAATTTTGAACAAAGCATTCTTCAAATTTAGAAGAAAAAATATAACAAATAAAAAATACACTCCCCCAACGGTTACTCAGTGAAAACTTTTTTTGGAGATATTTGTGAAAACAAAACAGTATAATAGAAATAACTGTAAGAAAGAATTTCCACATTTGCTGTCATTCCAAAAAAAATTTAATTTTATGACTTACAAAAAAAAAAAAAAAAAATAACAAAACAAAACCTATGAACAACATACAATAGAAAGTAACTCAACCAATTTTGTTTTTATTTTAACCGACCAATTGTCTGCCAATCATCTTACATATCCCCTATATGATCATTCTTTCACATTCAAAAACTAATTTCAAAACCAAAATAGCTGCCAGCAAAAATTTTATGACTTTGAAAATGCGTTTACCAGGCGTATGAGTGCTAAACAACAATACATTGTTATTGGCACTTGGTGTGGTGAAACACAGAGAGAGAGATAGAGAGAGTTTATAGAGTTTATGCATGTGAAAATGCTGAATTCAAATAGAAATGTATTTGTGTTGGTTTATTTTACTGCATTGTCAGAGCAGTTGATATGAGAACATGACCACTATTTGTTATTTGGTTTTAAAAACATGTTTAGAATTGACTGAATAGTTATTTTCTAATAAGTCTTACATTTTAGGAATGTGCAAATGTTCAGTTAATGTTCATTTATATACTATAGATATATAAAAATTTTTCGAATAACAATATATGGCAAAAAGTAGTAAATGTTGGCTTAAAAAATAATTTTTTTTATTTTTAAGACCAATACTCAGGAGTAAACCCCTACTAAATGCAGTGCATTGTATTGGAATGTTGAATATATAGATATATTACTTTTGCGGTTTAAAATTAAAAAAAAAAACGTTATTTTACTTACTTAACCACTCATATGCTACTTACAGCTTCTATATTCATTACAATAAAAGTATACATTAGATACTGCCATAGATAAGACCACTGCTTATTCTGCCCTCCAAATATCTATTAGAGAAAAGTTGTCTTATAGTTTTGCTGTATTTTTTAAAACAAACAAAACAAATTAAACTATAAAGATTCCAGGTCTAGCTTCATTTTATATTTGATTATCCAGAAGTCCATATATTCAGTGTAGTGTAGCAGACCGAGTTCTATAGGAGGAATCGATCCTACAACCCTCGCACTAGCAATCTAGCACACTACCTATCAGGGTTTTTAAATTATGTACTCACATATAATATATACAATTATATGGATGTTAGTTTTCAGTAATCAAAACTATTTTTATTTTTGGCATAGAACTTTAGTTTAGAAGTCGTTACCTCACATGACTGCCATTACTTTGATGAATAATAATCATATTCAGTAGGCATTTGATGTGGTGCTAAGGAAGTTTAATATTTGAAAATGCGTCAATCGAAGTATTTTCAAATACATTCTTTTCAATCTCCGTTTCTTACGATCAATGCATTTTTTTTGTGTTGTTCTTTGTTTTTGCCATCTTATTGAATTTTATCCACAACCCAGCAGAAATAAGTGCTTGCCAATAAGCTATTTTGAAGGGGGGAATTGTAAACAATCACTTACTCGTGCGCATCAATAATGCATGATTTTTATATGAAATAGGCCGCTAAAATGGAATAGAAACGCAAATTTATTGCAACCAGTAAGCAAATATTATACAAAATCAAAAATAATACCTTATCCTATAGCATCTTTGGAAGCTTTAAGGTATGAATAAACAATATAATGCATCCATTATTGCTTACAATTTTATTTATAGCTTCCAAATTTGAAAAATTTTCTGCTGGGAATAGTCGATTTCGACGATATCTACGACTGTGGCAGTTGTGGTTAGAGGGCATCGCCAAAGCAAGCGTATAACATTATGGTTATATAATTTGAATCACAGTAAGAGTACATATTACAACTATGTTTATCAAAATGAAAAATATAATGCCAATATGTGGTTTCTACAAAAGTTTGAGTTAAATAGTTGATTTTGTCATGAATATGTTCAGAAGATAAAGAACAATGATGAGAACATCGTAGTTGGAGTGGAAAACTAAACACGGTTATGTACTATTCCTCCATTGACGTTATTTTCTCCCTTATCAAAATAATCATTGCAAAATAAATTTAAATTCTTAGTAGAATTTAACTTTGATCTAATTAAAGCGTTTCTGACGAAACAAAGATGCAAAATAATGCCGCACGATATGGACCCAAGCAACTAGGTCATTTGACAGAATGATATTGCTAATGAGTGTGTGACTGACAGGTCAATCCTCATAATGAATCTTGCGCAGAAGCATTATAAACATTTAAGTTTTAGAAGCACTGGAATCTAGTAGAATAGTAATACCTTGTCTGGATTATAACCAATTTTTATTTTTGTTATTGTATTTCGATTATTTCGAAGATTATCTTGGCTCAGGGAATAAAATCGATTGGGCTTTCTACATAATACTGTATATTAAGACGTACATATGTATGTAAGACGCTATTTAGTTAGTCATTTTTCCTCCTTGTCTATGGGAACTAAATTCAACGCATGTGCTCTGCATATCTCTTTTATGATTTTTACAATTTCAAAAATACATTTCTGATAAATCTTGAAAAGGTTTGTAAAAATAACAGTTGGTTATGATAAGAACAAAGTGGTTGCTCATTTATTTTTAATTTAGAGCTTTAAAAATTAAATTCAAAATTTTATTAAAAATTTTTTTACACCCCTACTCACGCATACATTAATTGGAATGTTTGAAGACATAGTTCTTATAGTTCCATTTAATTTATGGTAATGGGGCCAGTTGCTGTCAGTTGATAACCCAAAGGCCAGTGACATGCCTTCACCCTTGAAATGATCAACAACAATTTATACATTTTAGTCCTTTCTTCGTTCTGCCTATTACTTCCCAGTAGGTGTGGCATTCTCATAATCATTCGTTTGATAATTCAAGGATGGATAGGGTGGAATATCAAGGGACGGCTTTCTTTCTTATGGATTTCCTAGATGCGGGGAGGGACCTTTTATATTTTTAAAACTATAACTCTGAAATACCGCACAAATTTTTGTTCTTAATTTTCTTCAGTACTAAAACTCGAACTTGGGCTGCTTGGTTTTATAAGCAAGCGCTCTAAAGAGTACACTATTTATTAAAAATATCTGTTGTTTTCAAAAATATTAATTTTTATTATAACAACAACAGCTTATTTGATGGAACATGCTACTGCCTCTTCACATTATATTACACAGAATTTTTAGTAACTACTTACTTAGATTATTGAGTAACAGACAAAATTTAATAAAATATTCAATGCTCAACAAAAATATGAAATAATATCAATGTGCTTTTATTGTATGTTTTATTTCCCTTTTCAACAAAATATTAACACAAATTGTATAGACAATAATGCCAAAAGCTATTTTCTTGTTATATATAAAGCAAAGATACAATTCTGTATAAATTTTATTTTTTTTTTTTTTTTGTATTATTTGAAGAAAAATCTTCTACACGAATGATTGCACGATTTCAGTTTCTCATTCATAATATCGAACTACTGTTCAATTTTACTATTACCACTCACATATATTACTGATTTTATTGCCATTTATATTTATTTATTTATAGTACATTTTAAAGTTCAATAAAATACCACAAAAGAGAGTACGTGTTTGATTATTTACCTTGTGTTTTGAAACTGTGAATATCCAGGAGAATAAAATAAAGAATAAGAAGATAAAAACCAACACATCTAGTGAAAGCTATTTAACAACATTGTAAGGATTTCTATTCATAGCACATGTGGAAATGAAAAAAGGAAAAAAAAATTCAAGAATGTCCATCATAAAAAAAATAAAAAAATAAAGAATTTTATAGTCTGAAATATGCTATTGTTTATTTTACTAAAGCAAACAATATTGTAATAAGTTTTAGTACACAAGAAAATTTGGGGTTAATTTATACCTTATTTTTCTGAGCCTTAAATTAACCCCAATTTCTTAACACTATTACTAGTTTTTTTATCATGAAATATTACTGACATCTAAAGAGAAAATAATATCGTAAAAATATAACAACATAAGCTTTTTAAAGCACGTAATTCTTTTATAACTACAAGTACATAAAATCAAACCATTATTTTGATACATAAAAATAGTTGGTTAAGTTCATATACGAGTATGTTTTATGTTAATGTCTTAATAAATTTAATATTTTTAACAATAAACTGACTTTAAAAATATGTTTTAAGCCATATAGCAATTTAATAATGATTTACACTAGAGGAGTTTAAGAAGAAATGGTTGTATTAGAATTTTTGTGGAAAGGACAGTACATATATTTTTGTATTGCTGTGAATTGATCATTCAAATGCCAGTGTTTTCATCAGCAAAAAAAAAATATATTTGATAACTCTTTTGGCAAAAACTATTTCCAGAAGGCTTAAAAAGTATAAGTATATAAAACTATTGTTACGAAAAAAATAACATCTCTAAGTAAAGCTCTATTAAAAGTTATTTAATGGAAAGAAACAACACATCTAAATTCCTAAACTTATTATCATCATTATATATTGTATTCCTATTTTGCTGGTAAAACAGCAACGCCAATAAATTATATCATGAAACGCAAATAAACTGTAATAAAGTGAAATATAAAATATTTTTTGGTCTATAAATTGTGTCTGTCAATTCACTTTTATTATATTTTCAGTTTACCAAATGGTCACATAAATATTAACGCTTTCGATCGCATGGCAGCCATAGTGGGTGCTTTTACCAAACATATGCAGTCTGTTAAAACAACAGATGCATCAACAGCTTCTGTCACCGTTAAAACACCACCAGCAATAACTGCAACGACATCTTCATCATCATCATTCACAGTATCCACATCACCGAATCCAGGAGCAATAGTTGCAGGGCCAGCAGCAGGTGAATATGAAATGTTTTGTCGATACATGCAGAAAATAACAAAACTGAGTGAAAATGGTGAGTCAAAAAAAAAAAAAAAAGTAATAAAAATCGAACAGTATTTATTATCTAAAGAAAAATAGAGAAATATCTACGAGCAGGAAATAAAAATCAATTTAATGGAAAGAAAATTATGACCATTGACAACAATAAAAGATGGTCATGCCTTTAGAGAATGCATTATGTTGAAAAGTTTGAAACAAAAAAAGCCAAAGCTGACGAAGAAATTAATTAACATAAATTTTTTGAAGTCCTCTGCTAAATGATAATTTTTCGCAAAACTAAAAGTTTATGTTAGACGTAGAATTCATAAAAAAATTGTATTCTTTGCATGAAACTGAATCAGTGTGAGATTGTATGGTATTCACGAGAAACAAAATGCTAGTAAATAACAGGGATAAATTAAATATGAACGAGGTTAAATCTCGGTTTCATTCGGTTGTAGTCTTCGGATTGTCCATTTATATATGGGAAGAATTAATTCGGACGGTACTAATGGAATATTAAAGTAGGGCACAAAGGATTCTGTAAATCACAGTGTCTGTTTGTGGGTAAAGGACAAAATAGCGATAATAATAATAATCCGCCTCAGAAGCATAATTACAGAGTCAGTGTTTTAAATAAAGAAAATTTTATATAGAGCTGAACGCGCTATGAAGGCCGAAATTATATTCCACCAGTAGTTTTGTATTGATGCGAAGTGTGTATGCCTCAATTTGTAATTTAAACTCTTATAACTATTTATCTATCAAAGCTTATGTAAAATTTTTAAAATATTTTGGCCAAACACAATAGGCAACTATAGCCCTATAGCTGTTGAAATGAAGCGACAAAAATTAAAATACCATACCCTTCGCAGCCCACAAGACAAGTCATAACTGTGGATGCAAACGACATATCGATCTTAAGGTTATGTTGTTTTAGCAATTTTTCTAAATTTTACAGCAGCAAAATCTATAACGAACCTACCCTTAAAAGGTCCTAACTCTCCAGAGGCAGTGCTACCTACTTATAGCGGCAGTGCTCAGGGAAAACGGGATGGATCTTGCCTCCCTTAAGAAAAGCTAAAGGTCGTCACTAGATAAAAAAAATTAGGTAGCTAATATCACTAGTTTACAAAATGAAATTTTTTTCATGTACATTTGATGAGATGTGATTTTTCTTATGTATTTTCTTCCGCTGAATTCAAAAATCAAGGAACAGTTTTTGAGATATGGTCCATTTCTCATTTTTTCGACCTTTTTTCACTTGACAAATTATATCTCGAGATAGATATGTCCTTTTGGGTCGTTCTTGGTACCATATGGAAGGTATTAAGGTGACGAACAAACATGTATAACTGGATTTTTGATCTGTAAAGGGGTTTAAAATATACTGATGAAAATATGACACATTTTCAAAAAAATCATATTTTACAGCGCTTCTGTGCCGATGGAAAAGTACAAGTCGTCGAAAAAATATCTGGTTTCTCTTCATGTACGTGAAGATGATGCTTCTACGCAAGAACTAACATCAACCAGAAGAAAATCGACCGAAAAATGACAAAGGTATAAGCTATTGAGTGAAACAATCCAAAATATTTTCCAGTTGTGATACTCATATTGAATGTATTTGGCCATTGTGGCGTATGATTGACGTATGTATTAAAATCGTTTTAACCCAATAAATTGTAAAAAAATAAAATATTCGAAAAATATGGGATTTGATTGTTTCACTCAATAGCTTATACCTTTGTCATTTTTCATATTTTGAAATAACCAAAGATAAAAATTGTGCTAAATGCCATTTATGTGTCAAATATTATAAAACTAGCGGCAATACTACAAATTTATTAGGTCATCTTAAACGTTCGCACCCTAGTTTCAGAGAAGCGGAAAAGTCAATTAAGACCATCGACCAAAAACGGTCGATAAACTCTTGTCCATTAACAAAAATTATTGGGTAAACCTGGTATAACCTATAAATACCAAAATTTAATGCTTCTGTACCTAATTTTATTTATGAATTGTTTTTTATAATCGCTTTTGATTAGAATTTTGATATGTACTTAAGTAGAATGTATGTTTTATGTTTTACGTTTTGAACGTCAAAACCTTTTACGGTTAACGTTAATTTAATTCAATTTCAGCTTCAATTAATTTTTTTTTTTTTTTTTTTTGTTTTTCGCAAATAATTTGCGTTTGTTTGTTATTTTGTAATAAAATTGAAATTTATGTTACAATAGTATACATATGTATATCTTTTATTTAAATTAATACATTTATTATGAAAGACAGTTAAAAGCGAATAATAACCCATATATATATATATGTATATACATAGTACTTGCTATATTTTAATAGAGTTTTACTTACTGGACTTCCGATACAAATTGAATTCTACTTCTCCTCTAGATTTTAGAAGAACCTGGTAAAAATATATCAAAAAATTCGTATTGCGATTTTATTTTTCTGAGAAAAATAGAAAACCGATATTATCGATAGTATCGATAGTTTTTTTTAAACTATCGAAACTATCGATGGGGCCGACTATCGATAGTTTTGCAGCTCTAATATGTACCCTTCTTACCGCGGATCTTAACTTTTCATGAAACAAAAATGAAATTTACACTTTCATATTCAAGAAAAAAAATTACTATTTATTCCATAAAGATTGAACTAAATTTATCATAATAAATGAACTAAACCAAAAAAAAATATTATAATAATTCTTCCTATAAACATTTCACTCTTGCAAATGCATGACCAAAATTGTATAATGTATATACAACGTACTTATGTAAAACAAAATATGTTAAATTGCACAAAAAAAATTAAATTTCTTCTACATAAAACATACTGTAATATAGTCACATATGAAAAAAATAAAATAAAAAAAATCGTTTTTAAAAATAAAAAAAATTAAATTATAAACAATGTTTATAACATACAAAATCTAAACAAATATGTATGTAATATAATTTGAAATCAATGTTAAATTTAACAGAATTAAAGAATAGCATATATGGTTATGGGATGTTAACAACCTATTAATAAAAAAATTTACATATATTGTTAAAATAATTATGTAAATTTACATTTTTTCTTTTCTTTTATTTGAATGAAAACTTAAATTAAAGGACGTATGCATGTACATATATCAAAAAAAAACTCACCAATTTACGTATCCAACGAAGACTGCAGGCCTGTTGTCTGTGGATGCTAGAGTTCTGAATGGGATTTATATAATTTTAATTTAAATTTTCATTCAATATTAGTATTTTTCTCTTTTCTTTTTCCAAATATAAATTACGTCATAAAATATTTACCAGAATAAAATGGAATAATTGTTTAATTTAAGAGGTTAAAAAAAAACTATGGAAAAGGAATTATGAAATTGTTGACTTAGAGTAATTGAATATTAACAAATAAAAACTAATAGAAAATTCAAAGATATTAAAGAAAAATTATTATTAAAAAAAAAAACAAATTATGATGTATCTGCATGGATGCGTGATTCTTGAAATTTGGAGTCAACAACCATTGGATACGTTAGAACTTTTCTAACAGGCAGAAACTCCGACAACAACAAACCAATCCCAAATGAAATACCAATACGTGATTAGTCATCACAGGTATATCAGTAAATTGGGATATAAAAAATTCTGGCAAACCAGGAACAAGTATTCTATCCCCTTCCGATTTCTCCCAATCGAGATGTATTTAAATATGCCGCTATCGTCAATAAATAATTTGTCCGTGAAATTTGCTATCCCGTGGCTGGTATCAAAATGGCAACTAAGAAAATTTAAACAAGGAAAATTTTCATTATCCCAATTCTCAGCTGGCCCTTAATTTCTAATATCTTCCAAACAAAACTTACCACAAAAGGATATGTGCAAAATAAAATAAATAAATTAATTTTCAAAGTCAATTTTCAAAATTTTCAAATTTAATTTCCACACCACAAAGAAATAGGCTATTCACAACAAAAAAAAAACTTTTACAATGAAAAAGAAATATAAAAATTTCACAATTATTTTCTGTCAATATATCCAATGCAATTGTGATCAAAACAAAAAAAATTTTCTACGAAATTTGTAAAGTGGAATTCTACAAAGTGTTAAATATGACTAAGCGTCACAAATCCAGACAATTATTACTCCAAAACTATTCGTTTAAAGTTTGTTTTTAAAAGAATTTTACAATTTTTAATTATAATTTCATATCATATTTCTTTTGAATTCGTTCATACATATAGTCTCCATTTAAGAAATAATTTCAGTAGTACCAAAGAAATATCGACCGTCTTTTATTTATTTATTTTCATATGTACATACATATCGCACATATAGTTCAAAAGCTATACAACTCAAAAAAAAAATTTTTTTTCTTTATTACTTTTACGAATAAACAAGTGCATTCTGCATAGTTTAAGCATATAAATAAAAAAAAATTTTTGAGTTGTGTCACTTTTGAACTAGGTGTGCGATATGTTTATACTCTTGTATGAATTTTCACACAACAGTTTCTATATATTCTCCTTTTCTCACCATCATTGTAGTTTTTATGAAATAGAGAAAAGCTCCACCAGCAATTTGGCCTGGCGCATTCCCGGAGCAATCTTCCAATGAGCGATCCTTGGAGAGTGTTCCCACTGGTCCACCCTCATCTAACCTCCGCCCAGTTGACAACACAATAAGGTTTCGGACCCATGAAGGCTGTCGCGGATCGCCCCTTGTCAGCCCATCAGCAATTTCATTACCTGGTATTCCGGAATGACCCTGAACGCAGTAGAGAACCATTACGTTCACCGAACCAAGTTGCTGCAGATTATGGAAGCACTCTTTGACCAAACGCTCCCTGATTATCAGAGAATATAGCAATATGCGCACCCCTGATACCCCTCTGAAGGTTTATTCCAGCGCATATTGAGATCGCTTGAATCTCAGCCTGAACGATACTTGGACGTTTGATCATAGGAACCGAAATCTTCGTGTTCGGTCCGAAGATTCCTGCTCCGACACCAGTATCGGTCCTTGATTCATCCATATACCACCTCAGGCCTTACTTTCTGGAAACCTAATCTCCAACCTTCGTTTGAAAATTAATTTAGAATCCATACAGTCTGTGATCGAACACACAACCGTATGATTCGGAATCCCCCATAGAATGCCCATATGACCCTCGGGCCGGGGTTCTATCCCTGACTCCATTTGCATCCTTAAGGCACTCAACATGGCATAATTTTTCACAAAGATGTATGATACTACCGTTGCTAGAGTTGAAAACATGTTCAGTGTGGCTAGTGTACTATTCATTTATGGATATCATTTTCTCTTTGATTATCAAAAAAAATCATTTCAATAATCTAAATTCTTTATAGAGTTTCACTTTGATCTAATTAAAGCATTTCTGTCGAAAAAGAATGAGATTGTTTGTTTTATTCGTTATTTGGAAACCTTTTCGTTGCGAGATTTACTGAAATGCATTAAAGAATATTTATTTCAGTTAATTTACTGCACTTATTATTATGATCAACACAATTTTCAGTTTCACAAAGCTTCTATTAAATAATAGAAAATTATTACGAAAATTACGAAAACAGTAATAAAAAGCATTAAACAAGGGCAATACAATCTAACACTTTGTTTATTTATAAGTAAACAATAAAAAAATTTCTTTATAAAATATGTATTGCATTCTTAAACTTATTTGCGTACGTAAGAAAATTGTTTCTATTGTTGAGATTTATTTTCTTAAGAGTTTCAAGTTATTGTTCCATTACAGAATTTTATTTTTCTTATGTTTGTTTCATTCTTATGATTTTATGAATAGATTTTATTTATTATTAAAAAGTTCTTGTTATATATTAAAATAAGGAAGAAAAATAAGAAAAAATAAGAAAAGCAGCATTGTTTTTTAGCAAAGACAAAATGCAAATAGAAAACTAAATATTGTTGCATCAGTTTATTTATATTTTTTTTTTTGTAAAAAAATGTCAAAGAAAAAAATACATATTTAACAAAATTATACTTAAAAATAAATATTTTCTTTTCTTTTGTGTAAATTGTTTAGTTCTGTTAAGAATATAAAACAAAATACCAGTTAATTAAGAAAGTGTTTTTAAGATGCTACAAAATGTTACTCAAACATAGTGGTCAACCTCTTGTTATGAAAAATATTTGGAGAAATAGTACTTTTATTCACAAAACAAAATTTTAATTTATTTTCTCTTGATTTTTTTAAAAAAGAAAAAGCAAAGTTTTTAAATTAAAAGAATAAATGAGCGTGACCTACGTGATCTAGTACGTGATATGTTGGCTTACTAGACAAAAGCCCATGTTCAAATCACAGCATTTTGGCATCTTGAAAAAAAGAAATATAAAAAAATATTTATTTCGGTGAACAGCTCCTTGCAGTTTTCTAGTAACGCCATGAACAAGCTTCTCAAATCGGTCGTTCTGACGTTAAACTGTAGATCGCGGTTTTCATGAAAAAAATTGGGTGCTGTGAGAAGCTGGGCCGTGGCTTTGAAAAAGGGTTGTAATGGCCAATTATGTATATACATATGTATGTAAAATAATAATGCAAAAAATTAAATTCACTAATCTAGACTTTAAAATTTCAGTAGTTGTCTGCATACTTGTGTGATGTATATATAAGAGTTGTAGCCATCTGTTATTTTTTATTACTAATTAAAGAACAGATGTTATTGTGGCTATTTACTTCTGTGGCTGAATGTAGATGTATGGTATCTATGCATATATTCGTTCCATGAAAAACATCACTCAATTCACTTTTATAATAAGGGTACTCACGAAGGGCCTTGTGCAAACGATGCAAAGTGTGTAAAAATACATCATATTTTTCCAATGCAACAACAAAATGTATACATTCGCCATTTGCATCAATTGCACTGAAAAAACCTAAAGTAAATTGTTTGTGTATTTTTGCTTAAAATCTTGTACCAATTAATTATAAAAGGACGCTCATGATTTATAGCCATTTGCATAGCAAATTTGCTTTATTTTAGTTAGCACAGATTCAATCGTGAGTACCCTTAATATAACAGTAGATGGATTTTAAGGAATTGTTAAATGATTTTCTTATAAAAATATTGTATAAAAAAATAAATAAAAAGAAAAGTCATAACAATTAGCAGTATGCACATATATCCTTAAATTATATTCATATTAAGTAAATATCTAACAAGAAGAAGAAACGTAATCACTATTTCGTAGAAAAAATATTAAAATTTAAAAACAAATCATAAAAGTATTTGAAAAGCGAACTATAAACGAGTATTAACAAAAATTATAGCAGGAAATGATAACGGCCATTAAAGTACCTTTTGCTACAGTTTCTTCTTTTTTTCTTATTTATACAAGCAATAATTTTCATTTCTATTTAGTTTTTTTTCTCGTTTTTTTTTTTGTTAATTTTATTATTTTCTCTATAAAATAAGAAAAGAAATGTGTAGGAAACATGGTATGTACTGAACAAAGGAGTTCTTAAAAAGGATGATTTAAAAAATTAAAAAAAGGAAGAAAATGACAATGCAAAATTGCGTTACCAAACCTAATTGGCAAATTGCATGTAATTGTGTAGGGTTAGTGTTAGGGAGCTGTACAAACAAGAATTCATATTTTTAAGAAAAATGTATTTCTTTTGTAAAGTATAGAAATAAATGTTAGCATTTACTGTGTTTTTTATTCTATATTTAATTTTTATATTTTTATATAAAAAGACAAAATAGACCACGACTTGCATTTAAAATTGTAAGAACCAAACTAAACTTTAATAAATAAGTAAATAAATGTGCAAGTAGATAATGCCCGAATATTAAGCACCAAATGTCAAAATTAAATCAAATAAGTTTCTTATAGAATAAGATTGAGGTTGACCCTGTAGTCTAGTGGGTATGGTTACACCCCGCTATATAAGAGTTGTGGGTCTGGTGTCCATTACTCTGATCTTTGATACTACACCGACAAAAGGTCTCAGTTACTCCACTCGTATTAATAAGACTATAATAATAATTTTGTACCGTAATTTAAGTTAAAAAAAGAGTCCTTTAAAATAAAAATTTTTCAAGTTTTTAAATTTGTAAATTTTGAAATGCTTACAAATACGTTCTTATTACTTAATTATAGTATATAATCAAAAAGCTATTAGTACACTTTTATACAGGATGTCGATAAAATCGAAATTACTATCTTTACCTATCCGGCATTGTATTGACTGTATCACTTGTGGGCCATCTCCAGAGTTATCAATTTCGGGCACCGGCATGCTTCGCTACCTTACCTTGTGTCCAATCTTATTTGGACAATAAAACTTTTTTATTATATCCCATATTTTAGTGTAAATTATTAAGAACAATTTAAATTATATTTGAAATATTAATTACATTGACTTTAAGTACATATAGTATTTAAGCTGAAATTTCGTTCTGTGTAATAATTTTTATTACCAATTGCAAAATTATCTTCCCTATGAGCTTTAATTCGCTGTGTTTCTCAGTTCGTCGTATTTCTTTTATAAAACAGTATTTGTAAGCCTTTTTTTCTAACTTCACTTACTCAGCTCACAACCATCATCTGGTTAAATTAAAGAAGAAAGACGTTTTTAGGCGATCTACCTAAACTAATAATACTCGATATTATAATGGTAAAATGTATTATACTCTATATTATTTTTAAGAATTTATTAAATATATTCAAATAAAAGGATGTTATTGAATATTGGAAAGAAAAGCTCACATTTTGTTTTAAAAATTGTTATTCACTATTAACATATACTTATCTTATCTACCCAAAATACATGCATATTTACACCTTCAGGCCCAACCATAATGTGCTTAGGCTAGCTTAAACAACTATGCGAATGCATGCAATTAAATGTGTATAACCATAATGTACATAACAAACGTTTCGTTGAGTTTCGTTCAATTTCATTTGTTTACGTTTGGAGCGAAGCCGATCGCACCAAACGTACGCAAACAGCTGTTTTTGTGTTTGTGTAAACAATAATAAACAAAAGACGGCAGTGTGCATTGGAAACCGAGGATAACTTTATTGAAAATATAAAAAAAACGATTTCTCTGTGACAAATGTGTATCTTATTCATCTTCAACCGTTTAAATATTTTTCTTTTCTGTTCATTTTGTAGCACATTAATAACAAAATGTAAACAAAAAGTACATTATAGCCACTCGAAAGTTTCGTTAGATTTTTGACAGACGTTTCGTTGATTTTAGACATTAGCATACGTCTACGAAAGTACATTATGGTTGGGCCTTTATTCCCAGAAGCAGTGTTTTTTTTTTGGTGTTCCACATACACAAAAATACTTTGTTAATAATATTATGCACTATTTCAGTAGAGGCAATTAAATTTATTAAATAAACGTTCCCTGATGAATTCGACAAAATATCGATAAAACTTTGTGAAAAATTATTTTTTTTTTTTTTTTGAGGGTCGTGGAAATGCCAAACTACAAACCAACTATAACCACCTCCCGTCTTCAAGGGAATTTCCGTCACCTCGGAACTACTCATCGTACTATTTCAGGGTGGCTCCCTGAATTGGCCATCATGCCCTCTCCTCTTTGCTATGCCTCGTCAGGGAGAAGATTCAATTAAACTTGTTTTAATTGCCTTCATTGAAACATAGCCCTAATGAGCTGAAACTTTTATTTAATATTAATATATTAAATAATAATAAATCTCTTTCTTGTGCTTAAGGTGTTTTTATATTAATATTAAATATTTATTGATTTTCCATATTTTGCGACCCCTTCGTGTAGCATCGTCAGAAATTATTATTATTGTTTTGTTAAAATAAGCTTAAGCTCTAACAAGAGATTTATTATTATTTGAAAAAAAAGAGGTCAATAAAGTCGTTACATTATTAATATTTTTATTATATAGGAAGTAGCACTCCTAATTCTTCAATTCCGCTTGCTTTCTTATTGAAGACTTGGTTTGGTCATTCAAACCAAATTCAGTAATTTTAGCTTTAACCGTTCTCTGAATATACAAAATGCAGTATTTAATTCTTATGCGTGTTAGAATAATATGACAGACACACATTTATTTATGTTTATGATGGCTTAATAAGTAAACGATTTAGATTTTTAGCAAGTTTTCAAATATAATCTACTAGATTTCGATTTAACTTAAATGCACTATTGACAAAAAAAAATATTTGTTTTAATTTCTAAAAAATATAATTCCCGCATTTTTAGGAAACACTAAACCCGTAGTTATGGAGAGCACTCATATTTTTCATAATTTTGTATTTAGATCACTGGACTATGAATATCATTTTTTCAATATACCCATAATTTGCTAAAAAAAAACAATGTTTTGGAATATTACATTCAGAACTTGGAAAAACTTTAACCATGAAAATGCTACGATTTTAGTACAACTTCCACTATTTTTTCTGGATACTGTTTGTTAGATTTCTTAAAGTTTTTTTTGTTAAACATTAGTTTTCTGCTTCTGCAAAGCTTTGTACAAGCACTTACTAAAATTAAAAGCAACTTCAACATTTTCATCGAATATTTCATCACTAAAACAGTATTATAGTAAACAACTAGCATTATTGAAATTAAACAAAAATACGCACATACCCAAAGTATTTTAATTTGTTTCAAAAACAAAAACGAATGCATGTGGGCATACGTATGTAGTGTCCATACATTTTTTTTTTATTTCTTTAAAAAGAAGCTCTCAAATAAAATAAATGTGTTTTTTTACAACAAAATTTCCTTTTTTTCATTTATTTTTATTTTGTTGGTGAATTATAAAACAAACATTAAAACATCAATTGCTTTTTATAATGGATTTGAATAACAAGAAAGAATTAATAATGTACCATTTAAAAGCCCCAAAGCCAAAAACATTGGAAGTAAAACAAACAAAACAAACAAATAGAAAAATTATATGTAAAATGAATTTAAAAAAATTAAATTGAAACGATAATGGAAACGGAACCTATACAATGTTTAAATATCAACACCAACAACAGCAATATTTCTATATGCAAGTAGAATTGCATACAAGTAGAAACTGACTATTTGATAGACGTACCCTTTAAATTAAATATTTACTAACAATGTTTATGCTCTACGAGAAGAGCACTTTCATATATTCCGAGTAGAACGTCATTTACAATGGATTTTGTATAGAAGAGATTCAACAATTTTCTCGTTGTTGAAGGAAAAATAAAGCCTTAAGCTATTGTTTAATTCTTTTTTTTTTTCCTATTTTAAATTGTACTCGTATACTATATAGATATATAGTTAAAGAAAATAACAACAACAAATGTAGAATGTATTAAAATTTTATTTCCACTTCACAAAACATTCATTACAATTGCATAAAATCGAAAAGAGAAAATATAAAAGTGTTCTACTAGTAGTCGTTAAACTATAGTCACGGTCACAAAACCTCATATTCATTCTAAAGTTTTAGAAAAGAGAGAAAAAAATCTCTACTCTAGACCACAAGTGTGTAGTCATGAAAATAAGAGTATAAAAATACAAGAATGTGCTTGTGTGTTAAAAATTAACAGATTTTGCTTCTATTTTTTTTTTTTTAATGAAACGAAAAGTGGAATTTTTTAGAACCCGAAACATGTTTGAAATTTGTGCACCTTTAGTGGATCCGATGAATGGTAGCAGGACACTAACCAAAATGAGGTTTTTTCTCAATGTATGTTTTCAGTTAAGTATCAAATAATTTGCTTTTAACATTTTTAAGTAAAATTTACTTTTAAACATTTGAAACCAATAAAACGGGAACCATTTGTGATCGAATAAATCTTTGTACCGAATATATGGATTAGATGCTTTGTGAGGCTCACGCATCGAAATTAAAGTTTTTATCCGGTCCTATAATAGACTACCAATATATTCTAAAGATAACAAAACAGTCACATTAGGAAAATATTTATTTCCAAACTAGCTGCCTCTATCGTCGGCAACCATTTTTGTCGTTTCATAACGAGCTTTCTCAGAGACCATTCTATAAGAGTGGCTACAGACGATGTTTCTTCCAACGAGTTCAGGCTAAATTCGGGAGTACCGCAAGGCTCTGTTTTATCTCCTACTACATTTTTAATTTTCCTTAATGATCTTTTATCTTTAACCTTAAATCCCTTTGCAGGTGACAGTAACATTTGTCACTTCATTTGATCGTAGTTCGAGCCTTTTGGAGATCGTGGTCAGAAGGCAGAATATGAATGACACACTCTCAAATTACCTGCAAAGAAGCTCCTAGTGCGGTCTTGCTATTAAGGTCGAATTTAATGCGCGCAAGTCCCAATGTTGTTTTATGACCCATAGGCGTTGTGATGATTTAATCCTGCCATCTGTGACTATGAGTAATGTAAATATTGAGAAGGCTGACGCTGTTGATGTTCTGGGCATGAGAATTAATTGTTATGTTTGTTGGAATGACCACATATTTGGAGGGTCGAAAGAAGCATTCAAGTGCCTCGTTTTTTTAAAACGGTGCACGAAATACTTCACTTCATCTCACCTTCTATCAGTATAATTATTCTATTCTTTATCACTATAATTATCCTCATACATTCACCTCGGCTACGAGTTTATTCTAGAAGTCTGAATTTGTATTATATTTTTCAATAAATTTGAACGTACACAACTAAAGCCAAATCCCAGCACTGACATCTAGAAAAAAAATAAAATAAATATGAAAGAATTATTTTTTTCGGCGACCACCTCTTAACAGTCTTCTGGCAAAAGTTCTGATAGTAACTGATTGTCATAAACAAACTTCTCAAATCTACCATTTGGATTCAATATTAAACTGTATATCCCAGTACTCATAGATAAAAATTGACATACAAAATATGGGTACGATTAGAAGTTTGGCCGTAACTCTAGAAGAAATTTTGTAATAACTAATTATGTATGTACGTCTGCTATAATATATAATATTTTCAGATAATAACTGACTTAATGTTTTTCTTTAATTTCCGATTTCTCTTTTGATTTTCTCCTATAAACAGCGTCTCTGAATGAAGGCATGGGTTTCTTCTACGTAACCTAAACTTAAAATAACGAAAGTATGTTTAGCGTGAAAATATGCATTTTTTTTGTTTGTTTAAAAATTCAAAAGCTATTGAAAATATTCCATATCTAATACTATTTAATTGTCTTAAGCTGTAGTTGTAAGAAGCATGTTTAAATATCTGGAAAATCTTATGGTCAGGCATTAAAACTCACATACAGATACCTCTATAGGCAACTCAATCTTTAAAATTTCATTACATGCATTTTCATCTGCATACATAGACACATACATGTGTATGTGTATATGTTATTTTCATATACACATACACTTACAGGCATATATTCTTTTTACAAAAACTAAAAATGAAAATAATACAAGAAAAAAGATTTCTAGCTTTCAAGTCCTTTCACTACCTTTCTTCCATTTTCCACCTTTCTTTTTTATCAACTATAACTATCAGGTGGCAATGCTATAAGCACTTGTTGTGTTGTTGTTTTCATTGTTGTTAACATACACATATACGAAGAAAAAACACTACTAATGATGTTATAGTTATTTTATTATTTTTTCTATTCTATGCTGCTATAGACCTTGTTTACAAGTTAGCCTTAAGGCAACTAAATGATTTTTATCAAATATTCTGAAATGAGCACAAAATCTGTTAAAAAGAGGAAATGAAAACAACAAAAAAAAGAATGTAGAATTTCTTGGGGAAATTTGTGTTGAGCAACACTGCCAACAAGAAAAAATAATAAAATTTTAAGCAGATAAACTTTTCTGTTTTAGCTTCTTTTTTGTTTTATTTTTGTAATAGAGTGAAAACATAATAAAATTTGATTCCTATCTAGGTTGCTAAAAATTTTATCAACACCAGCCTTTTTTAACAAAATAAAACAAAGGCTCGAGTCTTCAGCACATAAAATACAAAGAATTTAAGTCAAATTCATTAACATTTTTGTTGTATCTGAAAGCTTAAACCTTGACAATTAAAATTGGAAAATAATATGGGACGGATATCTACCATGGTGGTCATGGTAAATATAAATTGTTTGATGAACATTTTTTATCTCATCTTTACAAACTGTCAGGTTTATCTAATTTGATTTGATTTGACGACAAAACATTTCAGAAATCCCAAAAAAATAATCCATTAGAGTTCAAGTAATTAGCATAATTACCCATAATGCCTATGTAAGCCCAAGAATATGCTTCAATCACCTCTCCTTTTTACACCGAATAACCAAAGCAAAGTTGCCGAATAAAACTCTAATTTCATCCATAGAACTCCACTCCCTCAGTATCCTCAAAAATACTACAAGTGTTTGGTAATCTCGAGTATTTTGCAAAATTTGCAGACACGAAGAAAATACCAGCCTTCACGCAGAATTTCATCTTTTGAACACTGAAATAGCAGAACCTCTACCAGGCATTTTTTCCATTAATAGCTACCAGGTAGAATTTTCTGGCATAGCCTCCAAGATCCAACTTCTGGATGTCCAAAACTATACAAATTTCCCGGAAATTCCAAGGGAGTAACCCAAAAAAATCAGCACATATTCACCATTGATCAGTTGGCTGACCTTAACAAAAGACAACGTTGTGTTTTATGTTTTGTTTCAAATTCGTACTCCACATGCCCGTATTTTTATATGTCGATGACTGTAGAGAAATCGTCGTGCAGGAGTTTATGTGCTCTATCCGCCATTTCATATTTTTTATATATCTCAAGGTTATGATGCCACGTTAGGTTTTCAACAGCAAATTTTTAAAGTGTGCAATCCATTTTCATATATATCGTGCAGTTTCGGAGATAAATAGCAGAAAACAGATTGCAGATGTTAAAATTTTTGGTGTCAAAAACTTAAGGAGACATCATTAACTCGAAATAAATAAAATGGTGGATAGAGCACATAAACTTCCGCACGACGAAATGTTTAATGTACTGTACATGAAACGCAAACGAAACCTTATCAACTGTTTTGAATATTAGAGATTTTATTACTATTTTTTTTTTAATCAAGACGTTTTTTTTATTTGTCTTGAATGAACATCGAAACACAACAGATATTTTTTTTTCTTTGTTTGGCTTTATAAATAAAAGCCCATATTTTGGTAAACTTTGGTGTTTTTTATAGAGTGACACAAGTTTAAATCATGCTAAAGCCATGAAATATATTTTTAATATCAATATAACGGGCTATATTGAAAATAAGATTTTATGAAACTAATGTTTAAATAAATGTTTTGCCATGTGGCCGCCACGGCTGGCACATAGGAAGCGCAATCTGGAACACCAATTTTCAACAACTTTTCACAGCATATGCGGCCGTCTTTCTCCGATAACTCTTCGAATGTTCATTTTCTGGTGTTCAGTTGTTTGTGGTTTATCGATGTAGACAAGTAACTTAGCATGAAATTATTCTTTAATCAAAACTTTCTTTGAGTAAATCAATTGTGGCGCTCACTGTGTGGCATGTTCCTGTTGGAACCACGCATAAGCAAAATTAATTCCATGTGATTGAGGTACGAACAAATTTCGAATCATGTTTCTATACCGTTCACCAATGACAGTAACATTCTGACCATCACAGTTTTCTATTACATATGGACCAATGATTCCACTGACCCATAACCCGTACCAAGTAGTAATTTTCTGTGTAAATTCTTCTCACTCCAAATTCGATAATTCTGCTTATTTACGATCACATTCAACCAGAAATGGGCTTTATCGGAAAACAAAATTTTGAATGGAAATTTAAAATCGACATAAATTGAATAGAACAATTATTTTCTTTAAAAATTTCAACAATTTGCACTCGTTACTCTGGTGTAAGTCGATTCATATTGAAATTTCAAAGCAAACTTAGCAAAAGCAACTTTCAGCTGTTAAGTTGGTGTCCTAATAAAGCAGTGATGCCAACTCAAAGTTGTGACACTCTATAAAATACACGCTTTATAATAAATAAAACAAAAAGTTCAGTCGAATTACATACTTCATTAAATTAAATTTGTTTGCACTCGCACTCAACTCATCTAAAGCATGATATTTCTTAAAATTATACGAGAATGCTTAGTTTCACGATAATGTACTTCATAATACAGATTTTTACGATAATAAATACATTTATGCTTACCGTAGTTCGAACATTTTATTTTTCCACATCGAGTATTACAAAGCGGAAGTGCCGATTAAGACTATGATATCACTCAATCTATAAAAAGTCAAAAAGTGTCTCAAGTTCTATAAAAGTGCTACAAAAATATAAATTTTAAATAGAACCAATAAAGGCGGCAAGAGCAAACTGGCAAATAGAAAATTCTAGAGTTACAGAGGATTGCCAAATAAAAGTTAGTTTTTAAGTTTCGTATATATATATAGATTATAATGTTAAAGCCGTATATAAAAGTTATAAGTAATTCAATTTTGTTCAACTTTATTTCGCTAACAAATTTCGTTATCACTGTTGTTTTACAGCATAAAATATTTTGCTATTTTTTATAATAAATTGTTACAGGAAAGTATTTTATCTGATTCTCCATTTTGTTTTTTAAAAATGCTATTTCTTTGAGAACTTTGTTTATTACTTCGAAAAATGAAAAAAATAAATATTCAGCGGTAAGTTGTTTTATTGTTTTTTTATATCGTATCATAGCAAATTGAAAAATTTATTGGTAAACATTTTTCTTCTTAGAGATACATACATACGTATACAAAAATATATACAAGTACGAATGAAGTTCTAAAGAAAATATTGAAGATAAAGGGTGTGTGTTATAGAAAGTATTGATGAGTTAACAGTGTTCCACTAACTGTTCGATATTAACTTTTAAGGAAGGCACTAACAATTGAAGAAATTTTTAAAAATATTTATTTATATTTTCTGATACATACTTCTGCATACTTTTTTATGTAGAATTAATTTAACACAAAATATAAATAAAAGAAAGCAATTCCCTAACAATTCCTTAACATTATCTGCAGCATAAACTTTAGATGCACAACAAAGTTCAAATTCCACAAGAATTCAAAAAAAAAATAAACTTTTAAAATCTCAAAGGAAATCATGAAATAAAAAATGAGTTTGATTTTATTTCAGTTTCGTTTGTAGTTTTTAATATTTTACAGAGTAAAAGTAAAACAAAAATAATAGAAAAAAAACATGTTCTAAGAATTGTTTTCAGCACTAAGTCTTATTCCACTGAAAGTAAGAAAAATAACCTATTCTGGCGTATACAGAGACCAATAAAAGTAAAATTAAATAAAAATAAATAAAACGGTTTCGCTTTTTATTAGTTTTCTTGCTTTCGCTTTCCGAAAACACTTCTAAACAAAATTTGTCATATTTTTAAAATATATGAGAATCCTTTGCAATTAAGAGATTTTTTCCGGGATCCAGGGAAGTAAAAATTTACAATTTTGCTACCATGATAGATGGATACATGAAATAAGATGGCAACATATAATTACAAAAAAGTTATTATTTTAATTCATTCAAATAAAATCACAACTAAAACAGTGCAATAATGTTGAGAAAAGGAGGGTATGATAGAGTACGTTGTGTTTGACAATAGTTTGGCTACAGCACTACAGGGACAGTTTATACAAAAAATATAATTTCAGTATCTGATCTTTATAGAAAAGTGTGAGATAAATGAAAGACTCAATGTCCACTTAATTATGATACAAATCGCTTCGAACAAAATGTACAGATTCTGTGGCCAGGTGATCGAGTCATCAAAGCACATGATAGGCAGGGAGACTTACCTTGGTGTTTATCAAATATCAGATTGGGAATTGTCAAAATTATCTCCGGCCCAAATTTTGAAGTTTGTATAAACGACGATATTGGGGGAGATACAATAGAAATTCTAGATAACTTGAGAGCTGTACAATGGAACTACACGACAAAGTACTTTAGTACCTCGTTTATCATTGAATGAATGAGCTATATGGTTTCTGAATATCATGCCTATGTACAGAACACAAAGAACTCTGATGGGAATGAAACCATGTTCAGTACGGCTTGTGTACAATTGCTTCACGGATGTCATTTTCTCATTTGGTTATAAAATTTTATTGCAAAGAACAATCGAAATTTTAAATAGAATTTATCGTTTGTCTAATTAAGGCAGTTCCATCAAAGCAACATTAATTGCAAACATGATCACGCATACTGGGATTTGAACTGAGATTTTTAGGTCATTTAAAAATAGGAACTAGTTTTTTTATATTTTTAGTACTTTAATTTTTGAAGCAAAATTCAATTAAAAGTTTAACTAAAAAAATGTTAAACAGTTAAACTTGAGTTTATAAGTTAACGTTATATGCATGTATGTCTTCTATTTGTCAACACTTAAACCTACAAAGAAACCGCTCAATGACATTTCACTACGTTCCACCTTTACCATTGATAACAAAAACCAAAGGGTCAGGAGAAAAGTGCCACCTACCTGGAAATAGTGGATAACAGCTACCTACTTAGTCAAGGTCCTCTCCACAATCAATATTCAACGATAATTAGATTTCTGTTGATCATTCAAGGGTAAAGGTATAACACTGGCCTTTGAGTGATAAATTGACAGCATCTTGTTTCAATGAAACAATGTTTCATTAAGGCTCTTAATAAGAGAAAAAATACAAATACAATGCACAGGAATTTACCCCTGAGTATTACATATATACATAACTGGCCATTACAATCCTCTTTCAGGGCTACAGCCTAGTTTCCCGCAGCACCCATGTTGTGTGTGTTAGTTTTTTATCCATGAGTACCGGGACCTACAGTTTAATGTCGACTCCGAACGACAGACTTGAGAAGCTTGTTCATGGCAATTAGTTACTCTCAGAGCTTTTGCCAGAAGGCTGCTGACAGGTAGTCGCCGAAAGAAAAATATTTTTTTCATATTTCTTTTTTTTAAGATGTCAGAGCCTGGAGTCGAACCCAGGGTGCATCTCTTAGTAAGTTAACACACAAACCACTAAAGAAAGCTGACGTTCCACCCTAACCACCTTTAAATAATTAAACGAATGATCAGAGGAAAACGCCCTCTAGTGCTGGAATGTAATAGACAGAACTAAGTAAGGACTAAAACCAAATATTCAAAGATCCTCACCACGTCACACATCATGAGATGGGGTAATTGCTTTTGATCATTTCAAGGGTGAAGGTATAACAGTGGCCTTTTAGTGATCAACAGACAGCATCTCGTACATTTACATAAGGTGCTTGGGTGTAATTATCAAACTAATTTCATCGAATTTCTTTTAAAACCTTTTTTAATAAAAAGAAAAATTATATATTTACGATTTTGGCAATTCATCAATCAAAATATTTTCTTTAAATATAAGAAACTTTTCACAATATTAAAAAAATAATACAAAATAAAAAAAAGTGTTTTTTAAGAAAAGTTTCTTAAAATTGTAAAAATTACTGTATCAGACGTATTTTTTGTATGCCAAAGAAGCAAGACGTCTTTTTTATATTTTGTTTACAAATTCTATTTTTTTTTTTTGCATAAATAGGAAAAAAATATCCTCAACGTACTGGTGCATGTATCAGTTAACTTTAAATTAGATATCGTTGTACATACATTTGGGAATGAAATTTTCAAATTTTCTTACATCGATTCCCTTGTGTAATTCTCTTACTTCTTTAAAATACTTTAAATTCAATTGTTAAAAAAAAAGTTTAATGCATAATTTTAAAGTTAAATAAAACGGAAAACTTTTTACTTTTAAATAAAACCGTACAAAAATAAAGAGCAAGAGGACAGCAGCCTAAAATACAAAAGATGCCTAATCACAAAAAAAAAACATGCTATTCTCTGTAGAAGGGTTGAATACACAAAAGCATTTTATTTTAGTACTTATCTAATTACCATATAATTTTCGTTGTTATTTTTTATTCTTTAGTATTAAATTGAAACGGATAAAAGTTTAGGTTTTAAAAAGGTTTAGGAGACAAATAATTAAATTTAAATGCTTTTTAATAAGAGTTTAATGACTAGACTTTTGTATTGTACTTTCAATAGCTTTTCAACTGTGAATTAAAGGCTTTGAATGAATTACGGTGTAGAAAAAAATTTAAATCAGTATTTACACCAGTGCTCTACAAATTTAAAATTTTAAATACGTATATTGAAATAAAATATGTTTCTCAATTTAAGTTATGTTTGTATGGTATATATTTGGAAAATTCATTTATTTACGACCAGAAATATAAGAAGATAATCAATTGCCGCGAAAACAGATCTCAAACATGCTTACAAATAATTTTAGCCAATTTTTCGAAACCACAGTGTTTTATAAAAATACTATCCAGCCGTAATTGCTGATGTACCAACAGAAAATTCTAAGAAAGTTTTGACACCAGTTCGCGCTCATCGACTTTAGATTTTGAGGTCATACTTATTAAATATACTTAAAAAATTATTACTTCATAAGAAGAGACTCGAAGAATTTTGGTTGTTTTCTTCGACTATAACGACAATTTATGTGTCTGTACCATGGTTTCTTGGCTAAACTTTCTTAGAATTTTCTGTAGTTTTCGTGTTTGCTAGACGCCTTGTTAGTTTTTTTCACCACCACTGTACATAGTCACAGTAAACTATAATGGTTTCTCTTATTTTCTCACTCAAATCTAAGATAAAAATTAAGTTTGGTCTTAAGTTTTTTAAAAGGTTACTGAATACGCCACTTAAATTCTAATCCAGGTTTTTATTTTCATATAATATTTTTGATTATACATAATATGCAAACTAAGAACTTAAAAACTCGCTTAAAATGTAACGCTAATCTCATTGATGATTGTCTAGGTACATCATTTTATTTACCGTTAAGTAGCTAAGCTCCTGCGTTCTTTGAATTAAATACCTCTTTTTGAATTAAATACGAAAAATTAATATTGTTATGAAAAAGTAATTTTATAAAGCAAAACTATTCTTACGTTTCCTTCTAACATTTAAGTTATATACATTATATGTTACAATAACAAAATACTTGTAGAACATTTGAGCACATATATAGAAAGAATAAAAATCACCAGAAAATCCGTAGGTACCATAAATAAGGTTGTATAGAGTGTATAAAACCCTATAGAGTGTAAATAAAAGTTTTATAATCGCAAAGTATCGGTGTTTTGGTTTACAAATTAAGAACCCGTGTATATTAAATAATATTAAATTTTAAAACAATATTAAATTTCGTAACAGAACTAAATTTTGGTGCTTTGAATAAAGTGCAGTTTACACTATATTACCTTGGATTACGACAAGTCAAAATTCCAAAATATAATACAAAATATAATAGTGGAAATTCAATAGGCCAAGAAATATTGACGTCATGGCAGAAATGATTAACCGAAAATATTTTGGTTGAGGGAGAACATAAATCCTAATTAAATTAGACGTGATATCAGTAGTAGTATCCATGTTCTAGTGGTTAGTGTGTTGGCTTACTAAGACGATAGCGCCGGGTTCAAATCTCAGCTCTGACATCTTGAAAAAAAAACAAATATGAAAAAATTTTTTCTTTTGGCGAGTACCAAAGCTCTGGGAGTATTTGATTGCCATGAGAAAGCTTCACAAATCTGTCGTTCGGAGCCGACTTTAAACTGTAGTTCCCGGTACTCGTTAATGGAAATTAACACACACAACATTAGTCCTGATAGAAACAACCCTGACACAATGTTGTAATAGCCAATTATGTATGATGTATGTATGATATTTGGTAGTGAGATCTTAATACGACACGCTCAGAAATTTAAGCAACAATAAATGAGCACATGTGTCGCTAAAGATGCCAAAAGTATTTTGATGAGCAGCCTTTTAGTGGCCATTCCCTAAGAATAGATCTGCTGAACTAACAGAAGACTCGAAAAGACATAACCAATATTTCAATATTTTGAGTGTCAGTGACTTCAATCTGTTTTGGGTCTAAATTGAATAAAAAAATTTCAAATTGAATTTATTACATCTGAGTAGTGAAACGTCAATTGGTTGATACCCTTAAATAATTCTGTTTTTCAAAAGACAAAAATTGTTTACCTAAATCCTATACTTGGAAAACATGATAAAATAAACAGTTTAAAAAAAGACAAGCATGAGTTATCTCCTTTAGATGTTACAAACAGCTGCACAAACTTAAAATACTGCGAAGTACATACAATAGAACAATATATTGTGTAATGACTCAAATTCTGTTTGTAAACGAAAGAGACCCTTCAACAACATAAAATATACTTTTACTGCTTCCTTTTTTACACACAATTTATAAGAAAAACATTATTTTTTTTTTTAATCACTTACTCACATGTGGTACCTTCTGATATCAATTCTCTACTTTCTGAAAGAAGTTTAAGTTCCCGCTGTTACTTTCGCTTGCCATTTTCTGCAACATAATTTAAAAACGTTTTTTGTTTTTCTTTTTCAAATTCTTTGTTAACTAATGCGTTTTACCTGTATTAAATTGCATTTTACCATTTCCATGATTTTCACTTTTTTTATTTCCTTAGAAATACTTTTAGTTTTAATGCTTTGAAGAATTATTTAAAATTTATTGTTGCACTTTGCACCGTTTGATGATGTTCATGCTCTGGGTGTATGCTTATGTTTCAATACCATTTGAATGCATTGAGTTTGAAAACTCTTTTCCCTATTTTTTGTTAAGCTTTTGATTTTAAATGCATTTTTAAGTAGAGTGTGTATTGTGTCAAGTTCTATTTCTCTGGAAATCGTTTTTCCAGAAGACTATCTCTTAAAACTTTTATTCAACAGCTTTGTTATGAAAAAGAGTTTCATCGAAATTTACTAAAATGTGTTACTTCTTTATATAAATATGCTTTAACACACTATATTTATAACCAAAACTGTCTTCGTTAAGCATTGGTTAGTCACGAATTCTGTGAGTTATGTGCATTTGTGATACAATTTGAAATTGCAGAATTGTTTTCAGCCATGTAATTTCCGAAAAATTACAAGATTTTTACCCTTCCTTGTACCTGGACCTTGATACGGTGGGAGGGCTTGAGAGCATCAGTGATGAGTCAGGCTATGTCGACGGAGTGACTGATTGTTGCTCTGGTAGGGTCTCCCATGTCGAACAGGTTGACTTTGAGATGTCAGACTAAGACAGGTACAGACACGTTAAGCTAAGGTGTTGAGGCACCCGTGCCGAGAGCTGAATGGCTGGTGGTGTCTTTAAACAACCAGTCCCTAACGGTCCCCTCCGACGCCCGGGCAAGGTCGGTTGTATTTAGTGCCTTACCCCGGTATGCCGGCTCTGCCGGGGTGGACCACCCCTTCCGTGCATACTCGTGGGACCTACATTTGTATATGGACGGAGTACAGAAACTAAGAGTGTACTGGGCACGCTCTCCGTCTGTCTGGGACGGACGGAAACTCGGAGTCAGCTGGGCAATCCAAGGTAGGTTTGCACTTAGTTTACTCCTACGATGATGAGGGTGGCTCAAATTAATTTGAGGCATACCAAATTAGCCACTGATAACCTCCGTGTCGTCCTCCGTGAGGAAGACATCGATATCTGCCTAATTCAGGAGCCATGGATCTGGCAGTCTAAAATTATGGGTCTGCAGGATAGATCCTTTAACCTATTTTACGTTCAACATGCAGGTAGGCCTAGGGCCTGTGTTCTTGTTAAGAGAACTATTAATGCCTTCTTGTTGTCTAACTTTAGCTCTCCCGATGTAGCGGTTGTTAGGGTGGAACCATCAGGTAGCCGTTGCTTTTTCTTGGTCTCCGCTTATATGGCTCATGACCGTGCAGCGCCTCCTGAGGAAGTGCTCCGACTGACGGAGTCTCTTTTACCCAAAAAAGAGAACATACTTTTCGGCTGCGACGCAAATGCCAGACATACCATTTGGGGAAGCAGCGAAATCAACGAACGGGGCGAGTCTCTTTTCGATTTTATTATTAGCCAAGACTTATCTATTTGTAACAGGGGCAAGACCCCCACTTTTGTGTTTCCTGGGTCGGTAACGTCAAGTGGTTGGGAGGAAGTCCTTGATATTACCCTTTCTACCCGTTCCCTCAATGTTGAAAACTGGAGAGTTTCTGTTAGAGACTCCTTTTCAGATCACAGGTTGATCTTTTACCAAATTGGGTTCGGTCGGGGTGTCACTTCACCCAGAAGGGACCCAAGGAGGACGAACTGGGATCTGTTTAATAGAGTTTTCAGGGGAAAGGTGAACGGGTTGGAATCTCACATATCTTCCGTAGGCGATTTGGACAGACACGTCGAGGTCCTTGAGGGGTCGTATCAGTCGGCCTTCAGGGTGTCTTGTCCTCTCACTTTTTGTAAGAAGACCTATCCTCCTTGGTGGAGTAAGGACCTTTCTGAATTGAGAAAGAGGGTCAGAGCGGTCTTCAATGCTTGCTACTCGGCCAGGGACTTTCAAGCCTATAAGGAGTGCTTGAGGGACTATAAGAAGGCCGTCAGAGATGCGAAGCGCGATTCTTGGAGGAAGTATTGCGAATCCATCGAATCCACTAAGGACACTGCGAGACTCGGCAAGATCCTATCTAGGGACCACTCCTGCAGGACTCTAATTGCGAGGACAGACGGGACGTGGGCGGAGTCATCAATGGAGTCCTTGGAAATACTCGTTGACGCTCACTTTCCGGAGAACTCCGGGGAGGTTGGTGAGCCGGTGGAACAGGGTGAGATGTGTGATATTTCGCAGGAAACCTTTCTTTCGCCGGAAAGGATTTCCTGGGCCATTGACAGCTTCTCTCCCTTCAAGTCACCGGGTTTGGATGGTATAACGCCGATAATGTTGCAGAAGACGCAGGGAACTGTGATCCCTATTCTGCGGACGATTTTCTCGGCATGTTTGGCCCTTAACTACGTACCCAGTAGCTGGAGGAGGACCAAGGTGGTCTTCATTCCCAAGGTGGGTAGAAGGGGGCATGTTATGGCGAGTGATTTCAGGCCAATTAGTCTTACCTCCTTTGTTCTTAAGGTGCTGGAAAGGGTGATAGACAGTCATCTCCGTCAGAACCTGGAGAGCAAGCTCTCGGCTGCCCAGCATGCCTATGTGAGGGGGAAGTCCACCGAGACGGCACTACATGAGGTGGTGGGTTCGGTGGAAAAATCCTTGGAGTGTAAGCAGTTCACTCTTGCTGCCTTCATTGATATTGAAGGTGCCTTCAACAATGTAAGGACTGGGTCTATTACTAGGGCTTTAAGGGACTTAGGGGTGGAGAGATATATCTATCTTTGGGTCGCTTCTCTGCTCAGATGCAGGGAAATCAATGCGGTGCTAGCTGGGGCCAAGGTCACAAGATTTGTGAGCAGGGGAACACCCCAGGGTGGTGTTCTTTCACCCCTTTTATGGCTAGTCACCGTTAATGAGATCCTATCCGTAATTAATGGCGGTGGGGTCAAGGTAGTTGCTTATGCTGATGACCTGGTCCTGCTGGTTTCGGGACCATTCCCTTCAGTTATGAGTGAGATCTTGGAGGGTGCTTTAGGTAAGCTGGGTGATTGGGCCGCCAGGTGTGGTCTTCGGGTTAATCCTTCTAAAACTCAGCTAATGCTATTCACCAGAAGATACAAACCTCCGCTGTTTAGACTGCCCAGAATGGGTAGTCAGACTCTGGAGCTCTCATCCAGGGTCAAGTATCTGGGTGTAATACTGGACCCCAAGCTCCATTGGAGGCTTCATGTAGAGGAGCGGGTGAAAAAGGCCTGTGTGGCCTTTTACTCCTGTAAATCTATGTTTGGTCGAAGATGGGGACTCAGACCTCATATGGTGCTCTGGATGTACAACCAGGTGGTCTTGCCAATTTTAACCTATGGTTGCTTGGTGTGGTGGGTAGCCGTTCGCAAGGGCTATATTGTCACTAAGCTGGAAAGAGTGCAGAGGACTGCGTGTATAGGTATCACTGGGGCCTGCAGGACTTGCCCCAATGCTGCTCTGAACGTCATTCTGCACCTACTGCCTGTGGACCTTCAGGCTATGTCGATTTCAACTCAGAGTGCGATCAGATTGAAAGAGCTGGGCCTCTGGGGACGATTTTCAGGGGGCCATAGTAATATTCTATGGCTACTCCCTCCTCATATACGGGATATACGTACTGACCTTGCCCTCCGGAAGTTGGATTTTGGGGGGTGTGCCAAGGTTGTCTTCCCCAGTAGGGAAGAATGGGCATTAGGAAGGGTTGGTATGGGTCCCGGTTTTTCGGTCTTCACGGATGGCTCTAAGATGGATTCCGGCGTGGGGGCTGGTATTTACTCCGAGTCTGCCAAACTGGCAGAGTCTTTTAGATTGCCGGACACATGCAGTGTCTTCCAGGCCGAGGTGTTTGCAATCATGCAAGCACTGAGGATTCTAAGGGAACGGTGTATAGGGGGTGAAGTTAGGGTTTTTTCTGATAGCCAGGCTGCTATCAGAGCCCTGGCTTCGCCCATGGGAAACTCTTCCCTCGTCCTTCGTTGTAAGGAGGAGCTGAAGCGTCTTGGGGACGTTTGTGGCATCTCCTTGGTCTGGGTTCCTGGTCATAGGGATATCCTGGGAAATGAGAGGGCAGATGAGCTCGCTAGGGGAGCTTCTGCCGGAGGGGAGCATGTTGCTTCCTACCTGGATGTCCACTGCCCTATGACCACCATTAAGGAAAGGATATCCAAGTTTTTCCTTGGGAAAGCACAGAGCAGGTGGAATTCCATCACTACCTGTGCTGTTTCTAGGACACTTTGGCCACGGTATAACCGGGGTAAGACTCTGGGAATCTTGGGGATTCCCCGTCAGTCGTTGTCCAGACTCATAGCGGTGTATACGGGTCACTGGCTGATCGGTAGACACGCAGAGAGGCTGGGCCTCCCCTTTAATCCGCACTGCAGAAGTTGCGGGGATTCTTCTAAGAGGGAGACTGTGGAACATTTTCTTTGTGACTGTCCAGGTCTGGCGGTCAGACGTTTGAAGTTTTTTGGGGTGCCCTTTTTCGACGGCTTGGCGCAATGTGCGAACCTGGACCCCCTTGCTTTACTTCACTTTATAGACAGCTCTGGTTGGCTGTAGTTATATTCTCTTCTTTTTCCACTTTTAGGTAACTTTAGTTTGGTCCTGCAATGGTATCAAAACGGCATCTTGTGCTAATTGTAGTTGATCAGAGTTTCGGATCAACTGGCCATTTGACCTACCTACCTACCTACCTACAAAATTTTTTAAATTAAAAAATTCTGTAAAATATTAATTTCGTGCATAAAACAATTTTACCACTTAATGCTCATAATGGGAACAAAATCTATGACAAATTTTTATTTATTTATTTAATTTTTTTTTTGTTTTTTGTTTCACACTTTTAAACGGAGGTATTATATATTTAAAAAAAAAGAAAAAAATTTAAGATAACGAGAATGTAAGAAACTTGAAATTGAAATGAAAAAATTCATTGCGATCTTTTGATTCTTTTATGGAATAGCAAAAATTATGTTCCGAACCTTAAAACAACGGTGAGCAACGCCAGAATTCAAAAGTCTGCGAAATGGAAATGCAAAAGTAAGCGAAATTTCTTAACTGTTGGGTGTTTTTGTGTGACTTCATAATACTTAATACTGAGGTTATAGTTACAATATTTTAATAATTTTGATACTAGTAGTTATTTTTCTGATCCATTTTGCAATAATCAAATAATTGCGTAAGGAAAAAAAGTTAATATTGCTGAACATTTTGTGGGTAAAAGATAAACCTCTAGGTGAAATTGGTCGCATAGTTGATCGAAAGCACTCCTCTATCCAGAGAGTGAATAAAATTTCTAGAAGTACAGGAATTATAGTTTTAAAACCTCGTTCTGATCGCTTTTCCAAACTAATTCAAAGGAAAAAAAGTTGCAGTGCAATTAGCGAATAAAAACATCAGGTTTGCAACATCAAAAATAACGTAATCAATAAATTAATTAGAAAGTTCCTAGAAACACACTTCGAAGAATTAAAAAAAAAACTGATTAAAAATGCATGTATTAAGAAAGATTTTGATGAAGAATTTATACATAAACATTTATAGTTCTGGCAAAAGGTTCTCTTCTTAGCTGAAAACAAGAGCTGTATATATGGAGAAACATTTACAGTGTTGCTGAATCTTAGAATTTAAACACAACTGTTAAGCATGATCATGGTATGTGTGGATAATTTAAAAATTATTTCATCAATAATGAATCATTGAACTGTAAAATGTGGGAAACCGTAAAAACATAGTATGACTGCTGAAAATTAGGGTTAGTAAAATGTAGGATAATAAAAATGTAGTTCGAAAATTTTGTACAAAATATTGTCAAAGTATTGTGTTAACATTGTTAACTGTAAAAAGAAAAACAAATTCAAGGAGACTCAATAAGTTGGACTCTAAATACACAGATATTTTAAAGCCAAGCTGTATTTCAATATCTAATTAAAGCTTTCTACAGCGAATACTCATAAAATATCTATGATTCTATACTTTCGAAATTTTTTTATATAACAACTAAAACTTAAAAAACATCAACAGCTTGGAGAGTTTGTGGAATGGATTGTTAAGCACTAGCAAGTCTATGCTGGTTTTTTGAGCAAAATAACCCAAAGAAATAAAACACATTTTCACTTCGATGGATTTGTTAATCATCAAAATTGCCAAGTTTGAGGTTCAAAGAGCCCATGTTTTATAGAAGACAAACAAATAATGCATAAAGTGTCATGCATTTAGTGCAGATTTTGGCTAGGATAATGTACCATATATTTCTGATAATAAGGCTGGTGAAGTAGCAACTGCTACTGGTGCTCAATATAGCAATATAACAACTCATTTGTTTCTACCCAAATTGGATTCAAAAGATGTACCAATATGTGGTTTTAACCAGACATACCTGAAAGAAAATTAATCAATTAAATTACTATATTAATATAACTTGGTCGTGTTTTCCTTTATTTCGGTGATCAGAGTTAGTACCCGGAATCATGTGATTTAATATCATTAGATTTCTTATATATTTGAAATCAGAACTGTAAACAAGCCTATAACACCACATGCATTAAACCATTACAATTACACCACAAGTAAACTAAATTCTTCATCAATGAAACTCTGTCACAATTGTACAAAAAAGTCATGTTTGACGAAAAGGTGCATATGCTACAGGAAAATTATGGACGCTATTTGACCAATGTGTTACTTGATAAATAATCCTATCCAATGTACTTTGTAATTCAATGAAAAAAATAAAATCTGAAGACTAAGGCCTCTCTTTTACATTAACTTAAAATTTTAAATAAATACTGGGACACGCTTTCTAAGAAACTTTATTAAAAAAATCTATTGAAAACTCTTTATTTTCATTAACTGTTTATTTTAATTGAGCATAATTTTCAATTACGTTAGTGTATATATTTGGTAGTCGCCGTGGTCTAGTGGTTAGTGTGTTGGCTTACTAAGACATGAGCCCTGGGTCCGACACCTAGCTCCAACATCTTAAAAAAAATAAATATGAAAAAAATATTTCTTTCGGCGACTACCTCTCAGCAGTCTTCTGGCAAAAGCTCTGAGAGTAATTAATTGCCATGAACCAGCTTCTCAAGTCTGTCGTTCGGAGTCGACATTAAACTGTTGGTCCCGGTATTCATCGATAAAAATTTACACACACAACATGAGTGCTGCGAGAAGCTAGGCCGTAATCCTGACACAGGGTTGTAAAGGCCAGTTATGTATGTATGTATGTATATATTTGTACATATTTAAAATTTAAAATACTTAGATTGCCGGCTCAGCGAAAAATTTAGTTGTATGATGGAAATTGTTTTATTTTTAATGAAATGTTAATAAAAAAAGAGTAATTACATTTTGTTCCGAAACTTTTTAACAATTGTAAAATAAATAATATATAAGTATTAAAGTCTTTTAAAATTTGTTAAATATTTCTAGACAAAGTAATTCTATATTTCTAATTTGTAAAACTAGTCAAACGTTATATATGTATGTATATGCCTTATTTACATAATTGCCCTTAAACTCTTTATTAAATAGTTAAAAACCGAAAACCAAAACAAAACTACATGTATCTCTGTTAGCAATCGAATTTAATCAATAATAAAATAGTTTTAGAAATAAAACATTTGCTTTTAAAATATTTTTTAGATATTTTTTATTTTACTAAAACCTTCACGTTGAACTGACACTTAAAACTCACACTTACACATGCTGTCAGTTTAAGTGGATATTGTAAAATTTCTCAAATACAACTAAATAGTAACCGAATACGGCATCAGTTTTTGCACGAGCATATACAATACAATTTCTATGTGAACATGTTAACACATATACTATGTATATACTTTCATCTACAAGAGTAAATTTGTCAAATAACACATAACACAGAGAAGTATAAAATATTTTAAAGTACACGTTTATTAGTATGTGAAATGCATACATACTTTCATGTGAGTTTGAATGTATTTCCGTTTAAAACAAATGTAAACTCTCTTAAGAAAACATATACTGCATAAATCTCACACTGAAACATGTTAATACCCAGTAAACATTAAAATAACGAATTCATAATAGGATGAAGCAATTAATTTTTATTAACCATAAACTCTCAACTGTCAAACTCTTCTGTTTTCAGTGTTTTCAATAATTGACTTCAAAAATTGTGACAAATTCAAACCATGCTTTAGTTTTGTAACACCCCTTATATTTTAAAATCATATTTATATAGGTTGTAGTCACGTTTTAATTTTGTATAGAAAAAAATTTTTTTTACTTTAAATATATTTATATTTAAATATGTTTATATTGGTTGCATTGCCGATATGTTCACCAACTCTATCCAACTAATTCTGTTATAAAAATAAAATAAATTTTTATGTGTGTATGTAAGTATTTAACAAGAAGTACTGCTTTGGTAACGCGTGAAAGTAATATTTAATTCAAAATATTGCTCAAACGTATTAAGCCACGAATATTTATTAGAAATTGTTTATGTTTTAGAAACTATTCCAGTTTTTACGTAAATAAATTAAATTCAGTTCGACTATAATAAGAGCGTTGAATATTATAAAGCATCTTACTTGAATAAATAAAAATTCGTTTGCCTATGTATCTTTATTCTAACATTCCACTCTTTTCCACCAATCAGCAAAGAACAAATGATCAGGAGAAAGAACTCCACCTGCTGGGAATTAGTAGTAGAGGTAACATCAACCAACATATAGCGAAGCCCCCCACCATAAAAAACATCCAACGACAGATTGGACAATTGCTATTTTTCACTCAAGGGTAAAAGTATAAACAGACTCTCTCTCTCCGACTACTGAATTACCCAAAATGAAATTTAATAAATTATTATTAAAATCAATATTTGCTCCTATAAGACTTATCTACCCTTAACGGCTTATTGCCACTATCATATATTTGTTACTCTTGGATAATAACACAAAAATAATTTACCTGTAAGAATAGAATATTTACGTGTAGAATTGCTAAAAAAAATCCATATGTAACAATTTTATATCAGTTTTCTATAAAAAAATAAATTTTATTTTTAGTTTTCCTATAAAATATTATCAAATTTACAGATATACGAGTGTAAATGTAAAAGAAAATTGTTTAATATACCAGTGGGTATTGCATCACGGCAATATGTTTTAACTCACATTGCTATTAGTAAACGAAGAATTGGAAAATGCCATTAGTGATGCCACAAAATAAATTAAATTTAAAATAAAAAATATGAAAAAAAAATTAATCTACGTCTGTGTATGTTTTTTTTTTCGTAGTCTAGATAAAAAATTTAATTGAAATATAAGTTATTTTACTCTTGCCAATACCAAAGAAACCTGTAAAAATAAAATTCATTTATAAAATTGCACATTTTCTCTAGCAGTCAGTCATACACAAGTTTTCTATTTTCTGAAATCATGATTTTTTTTTCTATTACATATGAGTAGCTCCTTACACTAGGGTGGAACAAGTTTCTTTATCTAAAGTTATATAGTTATGTAGTCGCCGTGGTCTAGTGGTTAGTGTGTTGGCTTACTAAGACATGGGTCCTGGGTTCGACTCCAGGCTCTGCCATCTTCAAAAAAAAAGAAATATGAAAAAAATATTTCTTTCGGCGACTACCTCTCAGCAGTCTTCTGGCAAAAGCTCTGAGAGTAACTAATTGCCATGAACAAGCTTCTCAAGTCTGTCGTTCGGAGTCGACATTAAAACTGTAGGTCCCGGCACTCATGGATAAAAATTGACACACACAACATGAGTGCTGCGAGAAGCTAGGCCGTAATCCTGACACAGGGTTGTAAAGGCCAGTTATGTATGTATGTATGTATGTATATAGAAAAAAATAATCTATAGGAAATTCTAATAAAATTTTCCCTAGAAAATATAATTCTGTGATCAAATCCTATTCTGCTTCAATTATTATTTAAACTGTACAAAATGCAAAATGATCATAATATTTTCTGTCGAAATTAATATTTTTGAATATAATTGTTCAAACAAAATAAGTTGCTGAATACACTACAGACAGTGTATTTAACATTCGCATACCTGACACCCGCCAAGATAATCAATTTTTAATAAACCCAGCTTTCCGAACTTTAATCGAAACAAAATATTGTGTTTGATTCTGTAACTAACTTTATAAGTGTTTATTAAATCTGAAATATATTCATTGTGTTCACTTTTTTTTCGTTATTACCCGGAGCTTACCCAGGCGGGTTTTATTAAACAGTAATTTACTTCATTTTTATTTGAAATTATTATAAATATAAATAAAATTATTCTATTATTGTCGTTAATAAGAGTGTTTCATATGACTGTTTAGTAGGGTGGGTTTATTTGTTCGGGACCGAAAAACATGACAAAGCGTATAGCAAGGTCGTAATCTACGGGAAATTCTAAGAACTTTTCCCAAAGAAACATTGGTTCTAAAATCAAAATCGAGCTTCCGGTTTTTAAGTGCTCAGGTCATCCGAAAATAATGCTATTTTTTTGTTAGTATTCATTGTAATTGGTGAATAGTTGACCTGTAACGCTGGAAAAGGGCTTATTTTAAAGGAAATTTTCTCAGCTTTATACATCTATCCATTCTATATATATCATGGTTTCTTTGGGAAAAGTTCTTAGAATTTCCGTAGATTACGATTTTGCTATACGCTCAGTAGAAAAAAAAATTTACCCACCCTACTGTTTAGTCATTTTGTTTGGGTAAAGGGATTTTAACATTTTGAAAAAAAAGAAATATGGAAAAAAATATTTCTTTCGGCGACTACCTCTTAGCAGTCTTCTGGCAAAAGCTCTAAGGGTAACTGACTGCAATGAAGAAGCTTTTCAAGTCTGTTGTTCGGAATCGACTTTAAACTGTAGGTCCCGGTACACATGAATAAAAATTCGTTAGGCCGTAACTCTGAAGCAGGGTGTTAATGGCCAACCATGTATATATGTATGTATGTAAAGACATGTTCAATTTTTTATTTTCAGAACAAATAAAATATTTATTTTAAAGAACAGTTGAATCATGCTTTGATGCTTTATTCACAATTCTAAGACATAATAGACATATTACATTCCACCCGTTGTGAGAGTGGAGGTCAAATACAATGCATCTAACAACCGCCATCCAAAGTCTCTAATTTCGAACATGTTAAAGACAAACCGGTCAGAAGAAAGCCCATGGACAATGAATTTACAATTTCGATACCACCACTGGCTGTGTTGAGGAGGTGTCTATCCAGCATCACCGAGAACCTTTACGTGTACTCCCCAAAGTGCTGCACAGGCCTGGGGCTCCTGATGCCCGTGGTACAATATTCGATAGGTTTCTCTCGTCAGTCCCTCAGAGTGTCATCACACAGAACTAGGTGAACTCCATATTCCCCGGTGAGTACAGGCCTCTGTACCCTCGGGGGGAAATGATAGTAACAATAAAAATTCCCCTAAAAGCCATCAATACAATAATTCTGCCTTGCTGTCAGCTTACCTACAAATGATAGCAATGAAAGCAACACCTATTTTGCATTTAAAAGTGTTAACTTTAACCAAATTTTTTTTGTTTTTAACAATGTTCAGATTACGTTATAAAATCCAAAGCTGGCCGATCTGTATATAGCTTTCTATCATTTTTACTAAAAAAAAATTGTATTCGAGAATGTTATTCTCATTTTCATCATCGCCGTCAGAATAACTGACCTTCCTACATCTTTTTATTTAATTCATTAGCTTTTATTCAAAGCTTTATGCGGGTTTTACGATATTTTTCTTTTGCATCCATATAATTTGACCACCCTAATGTACACACTACGTAAATATTTTTTCCATATTTCATGCCCTTTTTTCACTTGCATTGAATTCGTTCAACTTTGAAAGTAACATTGTTTTCGTTTTAGATTTATAATATATTGAGTTAAATAAACCAAGTTTTCACAAATGTACACCATTGAGCACAGATGAAATTGCTGTAGTAACTTTTGTTATGTTTTTACAATCCTGCTGCTTATTCTACAAGTTTTCGTACGTTTTTCACAGGGTAAGTGCTACGTACTTACATGAACGTCTCAGTAAGTTTTTACTGTAAGCAATGATTGTCGTTATGAAGGTTTAAAAGAAAAACAATAATAAGTAGAAAAAAAAACTAGCAACAACTAGCAAAATTATCAAAATAAAAATACTAATGAATTTGGAGAAAAGCCATGAATTTTAGAAAAATGATTTCATTTTTCAAAATGTGTACTTCGGAGTTTTCTTGTTCCTATAGTGTTGAATTAATGAGAATATGCTCCATTTTTTTCTACATGGTTGTAGCATTTTAAAGTGCTAAAGTGTTTTCAATAAAAAAAAGAAGCAAAATAGTAAGATTTTTTTTTTCTGATTTATTTATAAGCAGAAAATATTAATTTTTCACCTCAGCAGAATAAAACCCTTACAAAACAATAAATTTCAAAAGACAAAACCAACAGAACTACAAAATTAAAAAATAAAGAGAAAATAAACACTAGAAAAAATCAACAATGAAACTCACTCTTCATTGTAAACTATAGGAAAGTACGAAGAGCTTGTTTATTCCTCTTTTTGTGAGTTGTTTAGAGTTCAACGACTTGCTTAGTGAGCACTTTCCCAATAACAGGTTGAAATTATTCCTTAAAAAGGTGAAATTATCCTATTTGTTAGTTTGTTAAAGAAAAATATTGTAGCTCTAGGCACTCATATCCAAACTTTCTGCTTTCAGTGTAGAAAATAATATTTTTATTTCTATTTCTAAATGAACTATTTTGCCTATTATTTTTGTCTATTTTTTGTTAAAATAAAATATATAGTATGTTTATATACGAATAAACATGAATTTTAATAACATATACTTTATTCATCTCAGTTTAGCTGAACCAATCCTCTCGTTTTATATGGATAATCTATATTTTTTGCGCGGTTTTTTTTACGCGAGTTTTCAAGGAACGTATCTATCGCGTAAAAACTGAATTAGGTGTATAGTCGCCGTTTGTTCCTGAGACGAATTTTTATTTTTATATATACAGTTACGTGATTTTTAATATTTGCAATATATGTAGATATAATAAGTGAATTTAGAACTTGAAGACAACAAAGGCATTTAATCAATTTTTTTATTAAATTTTAAAAAGTTCAAAGATTTTTTTTAATTACCAAACATCTTAGTTATCAAAATATTTGTTTGGGGGGAATTATACACTTTACTGATGAAACAACGCGTGGTATTAAAAAATAATAATTTTCAAGCTAAATTATCTCAAGACAAGTTTTCAACAATTAATTAACAGACATTTTAATAAAACTTTATACTTCTTAGTTGTACAAACTTACTTTCGTTTTTATTTTATAAAAAAAAACATTATTTGCAAACTCGTATTCTAAATTGTGTTTTATCTGTTTGTTTGTAAATAATTTACAAGCTTTTCACGAGTAAAATATATTTCACTTAAGCTTTAAAGATGTAAATAGAAGAGACAAAAACTGTACAATAAAGTGTCAGCAACAAGATTTTTTTTATATATTTTTTTTTTTTTTTTTGTATATTGAAAAAAAGCAATGCCAATCTTGCGTTAGTTTATTTTACTGCTTAGAAAATATTCGTTTTATAAACCCCATTTATTTTTTTCATTCTTTGCGTTCTAAGTAAAAGAGTAAAAAAAAAAATTACTTAAACGGAAACCGGAAACATGTCTAGGAAAAAATCTGTTACATGATATACTCTTTGAAATGTCAACAAGAAAATAAATACAAACAAGAAAATAAATGCCCTTTTTCGGTTGACAAAAATGTTTAAAATAAAGTTAAAAAGAAAAACATCATTCCTGACTAAAAAATAACAACAATTGTATTACTCTTTCTATTCTAAATATTGTTGATACTGCAAAAGTTGTTAATGTAAACTAAGTTTACAAAAAAACAAATCAAAAAAGAAATACAAAATATTTATATGTTAGAATTATAACAAATAAATTGTGTTGTAAACTTTTCACAAATGCTGTAATAATCTTCTTTAAAAAAAACACCAAACTAAAGGTACATAATTTAAGAAAAAAGTGTGACCACTCTTTTATTGTCCAATCTAATTGGACAAAAAAATAACAGTCTGTTTTGTATATGACACAATATTGCACGCCTTTTAGAATCAGACTACTTCTAGCGAAAACCTATCTGATTCCAATCTTAACCTATGGCTGTGAAATCTTTTCAAATTGCGATGCTAAAAGCAAGTTAAGGCTTAACGTGACATACAATAACATAACAAGATATGTTTTTAGACTTAAGTCCTATGGGAATCGCCATCATATAAGCTACTAAACAAGACAAATTTTCGGCGTCCAGTTTGATGTTTCAATGAGGATAAGAGCTTTGATATTCCTGCATAAAATAGTAATTTCCGGTCAACCTGAGGAACTGTATAAGCGACTTAGTTTAAGTCGTTTTAGTAGAAACAAGGCGATAATACCACTGAGAAGTAAAACATTGATTTCAAATTGGCAATTTTTCATATCCGGGATACGTCTTTGGAATACTATCCCCCCACATTAGGGGAATTAGCAACGTCATACTTTTTAAAAGGCAAATTATTCATTATTATGGCAATTAATTAACGACTGAGAATATTTTATAATTTGATATACACATATATATTTATTTTAAATGTTTTCAATTCATATTTTGTTTAATTTCTATTGTTATACTTGTTTTAAGTTAATTATTATATATTTTTATTCCACCAATGTGCCCATAATTTTTTATTATACTTGTAAAAATAACTAATTGTATGCTTCTATTACTTTAGAACTTAAGTTTTGTTGTAGAAGGTTCCAAAATAAAATAAAATGCAAAAATACAAATACATTTTGGTAGCTAATTTATAATCCCCAGCAGCTTCTCTTATAACTACCATATTTATTATATGGAAAAATTCTATCCATATTTAATTTATATTGGTGTCTAAAGCATACGCCAATAGATTTATTAAAATATTTATTGCTTCACGGGTTTCTGCTTTCACTTTATTTAACTTAATAACTAAAAACTATTATATATTATATATTCTAACGGAACAAAAATAATTAAAAAATTAATAACTTTTCCTGGAGCTCGAACCCGAGCCTTCAGCATCTAGCATAGAAACTATTTTTTTTTTTTCTTTAAAGAAAGACATTCTTTCATAACATATATACTGGGTAGCCCTGTTTGGTCAATTATTTGCTTATTCAATTATTTGCATTGTATTCATAGTTATAACTTTAAGACATCTAAGGACATCTTTCATATATAGACAGATCAATCATAGCTTAGCTCAAAGCAAAGTGTGGTTGTTTTTATTGCTAAACCGCAAAACCTGCAAACCAGACTGCTACCATTCAAAATAAATAATAAGATCATTCGTATATACTGCTAATAGAGCAAAAAACCTAAGCGTTATCTTGAACAAGTTATTGCCTTATAAAACATTTTGTTCATTTTTATATTTACTATATTTTTGCAAATTTTATTATTATTATTTTTTTATATAAAATAAATAAACAACAAAAGGTTTAAGCCGCTCCTGTTACACATTTTTAAGGTTCCACTTCAATTCTAAAACTCAAACAAATACGTTTGTGTACCAATGAGGACTCAAATAAATCCTAAGCGTCAAGTTAATCACCTTCAAGGATAATAGAGCATTAGATAATAATACAAACAAGTGAATGTGTCTACTTACGCAGAAGTATATATAAATAACAAAAGTTTTTACATTTTTTCAGTGTCGTAAAAATATGAAAAGTATTATATTTTTACTTAAAAATAACTAAAGAAAAGAAAAAAGTCCATGTAGGGATCATCAACCACATAACGTCATTATAAGTAGAGCATATATGAATAATGGATTTAGTTTGATAGAAAACTACAAACACAATATCCATAAGTAAAGAATAATAGAGACCACTCTGGTAAAACAGAAACAGAATTGCACTTTGCAGTCTAAATACACTCAAATATATGTTTGTACAATCACACTCAAGCACAAACTCAGTATGTAAGTTAAAATAAAAATATTTGAACGAAAAAAACAGACAAAAAATAAGCAGAAATAAAAATCAATTTAAAGTTGATAATACTTTTTGTTGATTAAATTTCTTAATGCTCAATAAACGTCCATCTGATATTACCAACGTTTACTTTATAGCTCTCACATACAAATATACTAGTGCACTTTCCAAAATGTATCATTTATCTGCGTTGATGATCTTAAAAACAAAGTTTTTCTCAAGTATTGCTGTGATACAGAACAAAAGAAAAATTGGAAAATTTAGTTTTACCTTTTTTTTTTCTTTATTTTTAGTTGAGATGAGTAATTGTGTTTTTCTTGGTAATTGATAACGAAAACCTTAAATTTTTCTGAGCAATTTTATAACTTTTTGTGTTTTTGATATTTTAAATTGGCTTAATTAAAATCGAATATTTTAGATAAAAAAGTAAATAATGGCTGTCAATATAAAATTTTTGTTAAGGTATAAAACCTTAAACATGTAATTTTCAGTTTTACAAGATTAAAAAAAGAAATTTTAGTGTTTTTGCTATACAGCCAGTGGCATATAAATTACATGTTAAATGTGCCTCTTGTAAATTCATTACTTAGCTATTAATTATTGTATATTATTGGTAGAACAAAAATTGTATTACCAAGTAATTAAGTAGCTCAAAAATATTATTAAAACCTTTTGAAAGAAAAGTATTTTAGCATGCTTTACAAATTGTTTTTCAATGATAGTTTCCGCGTTCTTTTCGGATTTCCTTGGTATAAAAACAGCCTGATTATTAGGTAAAATACTACCTGGAGTACTAGTTACACCCGATAATAATTAATCTTATTATTCACCATTACGAATAGTCAATTGCATATAACGACGTATAAATCTACACTTTTTATTATCACAGGCAGCATTACCAGCCAATACAAATATTTCGGCAGCTAGATATTCCGTAACAGCTGCCGAATACACAGCAGCACTACCACCAGTACCTTCAGCATAATAGCCTTTATGCAACAAACTATGAGTACGACATACTGGAAATTGTAAACCAAAATTAACTGAACGAAACGTTGCCTTCTTATTTATTTGGCTAGACATTATTTTCTATTACTAATCACTTTACTGCAATCTGAAAACACAAAACTGATCCATTTTAAAGAACCTTTTTTTGGAAAATAGTAGCCGTAATTTAAATAATTTATAATACGAGGAACATAGTTCGCCGCAGATATCGTCACTTGGCCATACTGTATGTAAAGGGCAGAGGCCTGTCGAGAGAATGATTAACCTCCGTCTTCGTACGTCAATTATATTTGAAATCTGACCAGTGTGTACCCAGAGCAGAGGGAAAAAACTATTAAATTTATTGCACTGCTAGATGTAACGAAAATTCAGCCTTGAATCGTGGACTTATCGGACCCTGACAATAAAATCCCCAATGTTCTTCCTAAAAACTAATATAATATTAGGGATTTTTACCATGAATTGAAATAGATTTCTTAATAAAAATCCTGAGTGAAGAGAAAGTTATAAGAGATTTATAAGCGATATATTACTCATCTTTAAATTATTCTTACCGTCTCGAAATCAGATAAAATAACGAAACCATGATCAATAATATAAAGAAGAAAGATATACTTAAGAAAATACAAAAGAAGAGCATTTACTCCGTCAGAAGTAATGCTGAATTATGTCAAACTCAATATATTCGACATTTAATAAGATATCATTGTATTCACATATTGTAGTCCCCGTGGTTTCGTGGTTGGTGTGTTGGCTTACTACGACATGAGTCCAGGGTTAAAAGTCCAGTTCTGACATCTTGAAAAACAGAGATATGAAACAAATATCTCTTTCGGCGACTATCTTTTAGCAGTCGTCTGTCAAAAGCTCTGAGAGTAACTGATTGCCACGAACAAGCTTCTTAAGTTTGTCGTTTGGAGTCGACTTTGAACTGTATGCTCCCGTACTCATGGATAAAAAAAACACACACAACATGGGTCCTGCGATAAGCTAGGCCGTAAACCTGACACAGGGTTGTAATGACCAAATATGTATGCACGTGTATATGTATGAATTAGATATCAAAAAATTATAAAATGCAATGATTAAGAGAGAAAACAAGAATATGATGGATGTATTATCTACTTCACAAAACTTGAACTAACTAACTATATAAAAACTAATTATAGAAAAAAATATAATTTCAATATTTCACTTCTAGAGAAAAGTGTGAATTATATAGTTAATGATTGTTATGAGTGTGTGCAGCTCATAAAGAACTCTGATGAGACTTCCGTAGCTGGTATCTAAAACATGTCCACTTCCACTAGTGTGCGATTCCTTTGCAGATGTAAATTTCTACTTTGAATGCAAAATCATTGCGTTGCGTTAAGGTGTTGTGTAACGAAAAATAATTAAAAAAAGCAATAAATGACCACCAATCACATTGTGTTTCGAACTCGGATTTTCAGATCATTAAACAATTAAAAATTATCGATTATTATTTCGATTATTATTGATGTGGATTGCGAAAACAATAGTCACCTTAACGATGAGTAAAAGCAATTTCAATATATCAGCCAGTTACTGATCATCTTCTTTGATCTAAATTTTTATAGTGTTTGGAGATATTTTATTTGCATTAAAGCATTTCATAAGCGTCACTGTTTTTAAACGCAATTTGGTTTATCACCATGTCAACAAGAAATAAAATAAAAAAGAACAAATATGTATATAAAAAAAGGAATATATGTATATCTCATAACATCAATTAGAATCTGAGGTACTCCTAAATGTACCACGTATTTTTGAACTATTTTTATACTTGTTTTACTTCTTTTACAAACCATCTCTTCTTGAATGTTATCTCAAATTGCAGTTCAGATAACTAAAAGAATTAATTAAACTGCCAAAACAAAATTGAATTTAAATATTGCAGTATAACTAAATTCAATTTTGTTTTTAATTTCATGACACGATAAACCCATCTTATTTATATATTTATTTACACCACGAGTCACTGAACAATCTTTTTTAATTCTATTTTTGGTACATCAGTTTTAAATAAAATTTAACTTTACTCTTACTGCCCTCATACTTAAATATTAAAATTAGTCTTTTATATGTATTTAGCTCTAATCACGAATGTTAAGCTATATTAACAGCCTACTTAATCATCAAAACTAAGCTGACTGCAACATCAAAAAATTAAATTGAAATCTAATTCAGGTAGGGTGACTGTATAATAAGTCCTAATCAGTGCCATACGATTGCATAAAATGTGTTCTGTGTTCACGACAGAGTATCAAGTAGTAGTACTCTAACTTGCCAATAATCAAACTCCATAACTCTATAATTTATTAAGTTCTTCTTCAAACGAGATAGGCTTTACCAATTGCTTGTGGAAGAGAAGGTTATAATTGACTTTTGCGGCTTTCGACCAATTAATCCACAAAAGGCTACGGACCAATAAAACCCACCATAGTCCATTCTCAACAAGAAGTGGAAATTACAAAGGCTTGAAACTAGGCTCCTACAATCTGTAGACAATTACTAATAATGTTATTTCAAATAGGGCAATTAAGTTTTGATTATAGAGCTCAGTCTATGATACATATGTATATTTAAATTCATAGTTTTGATTTATTTAATATAAAAACAATTATTTTGTTTTTTCAGGTAAGCAACTTTAATTAATTTATTATTATGCCGTGTTTTTAAACAGATCTGGTAAGTTTTAATATACAATTTTAATGCTTAAGAAATAAGCATTACAAGTTTTGATAGAAAACTTTATGTATATATATATTTTTTTTTAATTTGAATAAATTCCTTTTAGTCTCTGGCAGCCATCAATATGTCAGTAAAATGCGCTTTTTTTTGCAGTATCTGAAAAAAAGCAATGCCATGTTGAAAAACTAAACGGAGCGCTAATAAATCAAACCATGTTTGGTCGCTGTTAAATTCTGTGTAATATGAAGAACAGAGGAAAACTAATAAAAAAATCAAATAAATGGAAAACTTAATACTTTAAAAGTGCAAAAACTTATCCTTGTGAATTTAGAAATATTTTCAATGCATTTTTTTGTGTCTTTTACCTATTTATCTTATGGTTACGTGATGGTATTTGCTGCATACCAAATAGTAAAATAAGAAAAACGAAAGTATTATAAAAGAAAAAGAAAAGGAAATGGAAATTTCAACAAAAATAGCATTAAAAAAACTTTAAAAATCCATTGAATAGTTGTTGGTACGTTTTATTAGTTGTTTGCTTCATTGGTTGAATGTCTACTTTGTTGTTGTGGATTTGTGTTTTCTGTGCTTAGTATTACAGATCCATTGGCATATAAAATGGTTTACTGTAAAACATGCTAAACTGGTTGGGTGAAAAATTGCTGGTAGTGGCACTCTACCTGCCTATTTCTACCTATTTGACTGCATAGACAAAAGTTTACCGTTAGGAAAACTTAAACTTTCATGCACTTTTAAAAGTTGTCAATGTTGTTTTTCTTTCTAATAGATGGCAAAGTTTGTGATTTCATTTTATCCCTGTGTTTTTCCTATTTTTTGTTTTTTTCTATTCTTCTTTAGTGTCCAACTATGCCTGTGTCATCAATGTCATTTTCACTGGCTTAAAACCTGTTCAATCATGAATAAAAAAAAATTAATTTTTTCAATGATATTTTCTTGCACATTCTCTCGTTTGCCTTTCAAAATTAAACATATTGTTGGCAAAAAAAAACGTGCATAAATAAGTGTGATTGGTATAAACCATGGGCAAAAGATCAAGTTGGTGTTCTCTATTTTCAACCCAAGGATTAGATTTAAAAATCTAAATTAACTTTATAGAAATATCTTTTTTTGTTTTTTTTTTATCACAAAATTTTAATTGGTGCTAATGATTGCATGAACAATTATAAAGTAGGAGCAAAGAAGCTAAATTGAATAAATTCAATAAAATGGTCCTAAGGTGTAAAATATTATTGAAGTATTATTTTGTATTGAAAATCTTTAAAGAACTTTCATTCCAATTACAGGAAAAATACAAAATTTTAGCTTTGCAGTTAAATACTTAAGTCTTAAGAAAACAATTTAAACATTAAACCTTTTGAAAATGCATTATACTTTTTAGTCAAGTATGAAATGATTTGCTAATTTGTTGGTTCAGCAAAACAGAACCATATGCATTTTAATAGTAAACCATCTGGCGATTGTTTCAATGTCAAATAAAATCAAAACTAAGAAAATAAATAATAATCTTTTTTTTAATCTTGAGAAATTGTGAAAACTTGTGTTTACTACGCTGAAAAATATTCTAATCGTGAAATCTCCAGCAATATAAGACGAAATCTAAATGTTGTAATGAACTGCACAAAACATCATAAAACATATAGTATATTCATATCGTCAATGGAATAAAAGAACGCTGTAACTGACAAAAATTCGAAAATACGTTTTTTTCATCATTTTTATCAGAAATACGCGTCGATTTGTCCAGGTCCCAGATTTCTACGATGAAAATAAATTCACTTACGCCGTCTGCGAAATGAAAAATATCAGTGTATTTGTTCTACTTTCATACAGGTTTTTTGGCTCTGGTGAACATTTGAGATTTTGTCAGTTTCTTTTATTTCATCGACGATATAAAAATTCTTCAAGTTGCCTCAACTTGAGGATTTAATTTACATATAAAATCAAGCATTTAGCAAAAGTAAGAGCAAGTAAGACAATAATTCATTCCTCTATTTTAGACAATGAATAGAGACAAGCCAGAAACAGATCTTCTCTAAAATCAAATATATTTTTGACCATTAGAGTCGGTATATTAGCATGTAAACAAAACTGTACACCTATCACGTAGAGTGAAATTCCAGAAAAAATATCGATGTCTTAAATTGATAGCCCAATAAAAATTTTAAAAATGTTATGAAGAAGAAAGCCTTATAATAATAACTAATAATAACAATAAAATCAACTATCCAGTTAAAAAAAGTAAATCTCTATAATATTTAATAAATTAATGAATAATGTTTACTTGACTAAAAACAAAAAAAGAAAGAAATTTGTATAACGCATTTTCAAAAAAAAATTGTTGTATTTCTCTGGAAAGATTACACTATGCTACAAAAGGGGGGGTCGTGGCATACTGGTAGAGCGCTTGCACAGAAACTCACACGACCAAGGTTCAATTCCAGCGAAGGACAAAATTATAAATATAAATATTTGCGGTTTTCTAAAATTACAATTTAAATTAAAAATTAAATTTAAATAAAATAAGAGGTTCCCCCCCTCCCCTCCAGCAAGACCATCTGCAAGAAACCGCCCCTGACATTTCTAATCTATTCCACCTGAAACCAATTATCAGGAGTACAGCGCCACCTTCTGGGAAGATAACAGCTAATCTACTGAAGACGCTCACCATCCACCGACAGATGAGGCCATTGCTGTTTGATCATTTGAGGGTGAAGGTATAACACTGGCTCTTGAGTGGACAAATTACCAGCAACTTGTTTCATCAACAAATAAAAAGGCGCAAAAAATACAAAATCTATGAAAAAAAAAAAAAAAAAAAAAAAAAAAAAAAAAACTTCTATCAACCATCTTCACATTCCAATACAATGCACACTGCATGAGTAGGGGTTTACCCCTGAGTATTGGTCTTAAAAAAAAAAAAAAAAAAAAAAAAAAAAAGTGAAGAAAAAATATGCAAGGGTTCTGACATAGCAGTTCAGTTTTGTGGAAACCCATAGAGTACTAAAATAGTTTGAGTTTTTTCCGATCACTTCGTTAAGTGTCTTTTTTAGTAGCAAATATAGTGAAATGCCCACATTCACGAAATTACAACTTCAAAAAATCATAAGTTTTTTTTTTTTTTGAAACCGATTTTCGTTTTTTTAGTTCGAAGCTATTATTGTAGTTTTACCTTTCAAACAAAATAATGTTTTGGAAAATCTGTTGAAAAATGGCTGAGTTACGGACGTTTAACTTTAAAGAAAACACACTTTTTCAATAAATTTTCATTTTATTCACGCTCTCAGTTGGCCATGAGTAGAATATTTTTGTTTTATTATATTTGTAAAAAAGCTTGCTAAGGTAGCTTTTGAAAACGCGTAAGTTTATTTATTATTAAAATCGACTTAAAAATTAATAATAAATGCTAAGTTTTGTGGTAACATGTACTTGGTTTTTTTTTTTTTTTTTTTTTTGTTTTTAATTTTTTCTTAGAAATACTTCCGTGTCCGTTTATATAAGACGTTGCCAGTACTTCTCCTTAATGGCCAGCAGTAATTTGAGAGCATACTAATTTTAGTTTTTGGAACATATCGCTGTTCAATTCTTAAAATTTCCTGGTGAAATCATTCACCTTGTCAATCACTCATCTGGCCTAAATTTGAAAGGATCATATTCAAATGTGCATGCAGATGGTGCAAATTTGGAGACATTTTACAACCCACTGCATGGTAGGCACACAATATTTCATGTACTATCTTCCCTTATAGCATTCAAATTTTGTGTTTCCTAGAAAATTTTCACGTACCGAAACAAAACCTTTTTATGAATTTTTTGGCAAATGTGATTTGTTTTATGAAATGTTTGTCTTTGATCAATTGTCGTAATTGTGTACCATTAAAGACACCTATTGAAGAGGATAATTTACATTATTATCCGACATGTGAAAATGTACTTTATACTTGTTTTAATTTTAAACAAGTTATTCGTGAAAAAAAGTTTTGAAAGTATTTGAATGTGGCACCATTTTTCTCAAATTCTTTAACAAATTGTTTTATCAGACCCAATTTAATGTGAAGTGGTGGCCTATTTTCATCACTTGTTTTAAAAGTTGACCTAAAAAGATCAGAAATGCTTATTTTTTTAACTTTCAACTATGGTATACCACTAAAGCAATAATAACACCAACATAGTTATCATTGCAAATATTTTATTCAAATAAATAAAAACATAAGTATATGTACTTATATACAGTTGCACAGTAAAGTCTGCATACCCCCTTGAAAAACGATGTTTTGATTTATCTGCGAACAAGGCAACAGTAAAATACATTCCAAACAAATTCAAACTAACAACAACAACAAAATTTTGAGAAAAAAATGTTATGCCAAAAACATTTATTAACAAAAATTAAAAAAAATCATTTTTTAAGCACAGAAAAGTCTGCATACGGCTATGTCGAAAAGTAGATATAATACAACTCTGTTCTCAAACAGTGCTACTAACCACTTCAGGCGTCTTTACTAAACACTATTAGTAGAAATGAAGTTGTTGTGTTGGATGTTAACATTGTACTTTTTCTTATTTAACCAAAATGGGTAAAGAGATCTGTGTTCAATTACGTGAGCTTATTGTAAAGTATCATAAAGAAAATAAGTCATTAAAAGAGATTGGAAAACTAGTTGGGCTTCTAAAATCAAGCATTCAGACAATAATTCGAAAGTATAAACAAACAAAAAATGAGGCAACCAAACCAAGAAGTGGTCGCCCACCTAAACTGACTCTGCGTGCAAGGCGCCAAATTTTGTTATATGTTGAAGAAAACCCTAAAATTACTGCAATAGATATTGCAAATACTTTGGAAGGCCAGGATATTGCTTCAGTGCATCCAGAAACGGTGAGACATCTATTGAAAATTAATAGACTTCATAACCGTGTAACTCGAAAGAAACCCTTTATAAGTAAAATAAATATGCAAAAACTTGTCGAATTTGCTAAGAAATACATTGATAAAGATGAAGATTTTTGGGCAAATGTTTTATTTACTGACGAAAGCAAGTTCAACTTGTTTTATTTAGACTGAAAATAAAAAGTGTGGCGTCGGAATAATGAAGCAATATTACCCAAAAACTTGTTTCCTACAGTGAAACACGGTCGAGGCTCCTTTATGGTATGGGTGTGCATGACGGCGGCTGGAGTGGGCAATTTAGCATTTATCGATATTAATATGGATCGCATGGTATATTTGAATATTTTCAAAGATAATCCAAGGCAATCCACGGATAAATTGTGTCCTACAGAAGGTTAGTACTTTCAACAAGACAATGACCCAAAGCATACCGCTGGTGTTGTTAAAGAATGGTTACTCTATAACATGTCTCATCAACTTCATTTTATCCCCAGTTAACGTATTTGAACCCCATTGAGAATTTATGGGATGAACTAGACCTTCGGGTTAGAAAAAGGAACATTAAAAATAAACAGGACCTTAAAAACGCTCTGCTTAAAAAATGGAATTTAATTTCAAATAATTACACAAAAATATTGGTAAATTCTTTAAAAAATAGATTAAATGCTGTCATACAAAGCCAAGGCGGGCCCACAAAATATTAATTTTGTTTACTTTTGCTTTTATTTTTATGTAAAATTAATTTTTTGTACAAAGTATGTAGACTTTCTTTCTACCTGAGACCAACGATATATATTAATTTATTACTCACTTCATTAAAATAACAAATATTTATTTTATTACGTCAAAATATTACGAGTATGTATGAAAAAAAGAACAATAAAATACCATCTTCTACAGTTTATTTTTTGAAATGATATACTCGCTGTTTATTTTATAAAAATTTTAAATGATAATCTTTAATTAAAATTTTTGAATAGGCTCAATTTTGTCAATATTGTTTGATACTTGTACAAAAGGAATTTTAATTCAAACACACATATCTATAGTTTCAATGTAGCACGCACATACCATTTGTTGGTTATTTAAAAAAAAAATTATAATTTTGATACGAGTATCATTAAAAATATATATTTTATTTAATGGATAAACATTTTAAATTGTTTTTATGCATTAATATTGAATTTCTATTAATGTATGTCAATAACAAAGTATGTATGTATGCGCGGATGTATCCCTCAGTAGAACAATTCAGTTTTAATTCAATTGCCATCTACAATTACGTATTCATAGACTCTGTATGAACGCATTTAAACTAAATTTAAAAAATTATTTGCATGAATGTGTCAATGAAAATGCATTTTATACAGCAAACAGCACATATTTATATGCATATGGGTATTTCCAGAGGAAGGACGGAAAATTTCATAGTTTAAAACTGCTATATTTTTAACCAATTTTTTTGAAATCATATAGCCAATTTGTTGAACTTTAACAAAACAAAGGATCAGTCATTTAAAATAATGGCGACTCTAGTTATAGTGCTTAAAAAGTTAGCTACTTTTTTCTAATGTTTTTCACACTCTTCAGTAGTTACTTTGACTTCTCTTTTTTACCAGATATTTCAATTTAAATTAAACAACATTGCATTTATAATATTTAATGAGTTGTAGTTGTTGCTTTCAGTGTGATGAAAAAATTTAGAGAGTTTGCATAACGGTAAAATTCATGATTGGTTTTAGGTAAAGTTTTTCGTGTGTCCGCAACGCAAAATTTGTATTTGTTATTGATGTCAGTACAAATAAAAATATTAGAAACGGCGGATGTGTTTTTTCGCAACTTCTTTACTAGGGTGAAAATTTAATCTATATAAGTTTTTAGTTTACCTGTCATTTTAAAGTACAAATAGCCTTTAAAATTTGTGCGTCCGCAACAGGAAGTAAATAATTGATCATTTTTTCAGTAAACAATTTAGTTGTTTCTATACTTTTTATCGTATTTAAGATGGAAATAAACCATATTACTGAATCTACATCTCGTTCGATAAAATTAAAGGATAAGAGCAGATGAAGAAAAATGGAAAGCATTTTGCAATAAGGAGTCAGAAAGAAACCGAATGATTCGTAAGAAGGAAACTACAATAATTTGTAAGCAATTAAAAGAAAAGAAAAAATCGTTTACGAATGCAAAACATGCGAAAAAATAGGAAAGAATCTACTATACAAAAGCCTTATAGTTGTAAGCAGATGTTGGCGAAAGCATTAAAAAAAGCCGAAAATAGTTTTCCAAAAAATCCGGTTAAAAAATATGAAATTATAAAGAAACTATTTGAGACATATTTATGCCAGAAAATGTCTAGTAAACCAGTTTGCACAAAAATTATTGTCGAGATGATGTAAGTGATTAAGCGGCTGGCAAAAAGCGCCGTTGCTAAGCTCTTCATGGTAATAACAGTTTCAGAAGCTTTTGTTCTGTATAAAGAAGAATTTCCTGAGGAACGAGTGAGTAAAAGTGTCTTCCTTGAAAATCGTCCATCACATCACGTGCCATCAAGAAAAACGCCTCACAATATTAGCATATGTAAGTAAGCTAACGTCGGGTACATGCTGGATAGCTGTTCAAATGTAATAAAATCTTTTCCGTCAAATTTTAAATTATTTTGGAAAATGTTTGCTGTGATACGAAAAATAAGCTATGTATGGTGAATGAATGCAAAAAATGTACCTACCACATCAAAGATGCATTGGGGCCTATAGACTTTATAACAAAATTGAACGAAACTGTTAAATGGTAGCATTGGCGACAAGCAGACACACAGAGGCAACTTTGGCGGATCTTGGCCATGAAATCGAAACGCATTTAACACCGCCCTTAACTGAGTTTCAAAAAAAAATAAGAAAAAATAGATTTCCAATTACTGTTATTCATAGATAAATGTGTGTGTCCGCAATGTGCATCCGCAACGCCCATTTAGATTGAAGTTGCATAAAAGGTAAAAGTATTTTTAATGTAAAGTAAGTTGTTTATAAAGCCCCAACATGTCTTCTTTAAAGAAACAAAAATAATAATATTTATCACATAAGAAATTTCGCTAAATTTTCCAAACTTTCATGGACACTTCAAATACATATGGAAAATTTTGTGCGTCCGTAACGTGCTGTTGTGTTAGTCATAATTTTCAGTACAACATTTTAAGTAAAGTTTCAGCAAAAGCATATTATAGTACTGTCCAAAATCAACATTTTTTAATATGGACATAGTCTTCGAAATATTTCAACTTTCTAAGAAAACTAAAATAGAAAAAATAAAAACGTGCGTCCGCAACACAGGAAATACCCATATAGATATGAGTTCTTTTGTAAAAATTAATGATTTTATAACTTTACAATAAACCAAATTTTTTTAATGTTTTATTATTAAAACAAAGAATCAGGAACTTTATAATCTTTAATATTTAAATATAATTTCGACCATGCAGCCTACACGGGCTGGTGTGTACAAAGCACAATATAAAACACCAATTTTCACAAAATTTTCGCAGCATATGTGACCGTATATTGCCTATATCTTTTCAAATGTTGAATTCCAGACGTTGAGTTGCCCTTAGGTTTTATAAGTAGACAAATTATTTTACCATGACATTAGTGGCCAATTAAAAGTAAATCATTATATGTTAAAGACTCGAGTTCGAGCCCCAGGAAGAGTGAAACTTTTTAACTAGATTAAAATTAAATTCTATAAAGAGTTTACATTTTTGCAATGAATTTTTAATAATCAAACTGAACATGTTTTCGACTCCAGCTACGGTAGTCTCATTAGAGTTCTTTGTTTCCTGTGCATATTCAAGACTAAACACCAGCTATTTAACTCACACTTTTTCAGGAAACCACATACTGTAAAATATTTCTGTAAATCATTTGCAACACATGCTGTTCGATATGTATCATTATTCTGTTAGAACCTCATGTCAGCTAAATTAATGCCAGCTTATTCAGATGCAAAAAAGTTTCCAAATATGATTCTCTACTGTTCACCATTTGTAGTAACATTCTGACCATCAATGCCAGCCCATTAATTATTGTAAATTAAACGTACTTCTTTGGAGATCGACAAAAACCGTATTTATGTACCCATTTAATAAAATGACTTAAATTCGTCCAAAAATTAAACTTTTAAGCTAAGATCCTTTCGTACAATATTTTCTAAAATGGAGAAACACCACCCTCAGGTAGCATGGCAATGAAATTACTGATTTATATATTTTTAAATGCTTCCCTAGACAGCGGCCTGTTATTCAGTAAGTAAGTGGAGTCCTCAACCGACCCATGTTTGTTTGAATTAGCCACTCTTTGAGACGATATGTAAGCCATAAACTGGTCAAAGTGCACAACAAGTTTGACAAACGGAAACATCCATCTAACCTACTGGTTGTCCATAATGAAATGCAATGAAGCATTAATTTTAATTTCAGAGAACAACATTTTTTCAACTCTATATTATCTTAGTTTTAAGGAATTTTTCAAAAGCCTTTAGAATTACTCGTGCCAGAATCAAATTAAATAAATAATAATATTAGATATTCATTTATAGCCCTACTGATAATAAAAACTTAGAAGGTCGTTATAAGCAGCGCCTATCAAGCTTTCAACTAGAATACAGACTTAGTTTAACACCGCGCAAGTACATAGTTTGTTCATAACACACTATAGTAAATTAACTAAGTTTTAGCAAATCAATTCTGAGCTTTAATGTTGCCTTATTTCTTCTTTGAAAAGTAAACCATTTTTCTTAAATTTTTTCAAAAAATTATGTGCCAAAAACTAAATTTGTAAAATTGTAAATCTGATATAAAAGCTGTGTGTAGCTAGTGCCTGACAGCTCGTTGGCAAATGAGGAGCAGAAATATTGCAATATTTTAACAAGTTTATTATGGACAAACACTATGTGAATATACGCTAACTGTATTTTATAAAGAATTCTAGTAGTGCTTTTAAAGTTGCCAACGGTTAGATAAGTGTCTTCTAGTTTATCTTTTATTTAGTGGAAAGTTTGTCATTTACGAATTCTGAAGTTTTAACAGCCAAATAGTTCAAAAAACTAGTCAGAACAGAATGCAACAGTGTTGGTATAATCGCTCATATTTATTGTTTAATATAAATTGATTATGTTCGTCATTAATTATGCCATTAACGTTGCTTATGTTAGTAAAACTGCACGCTGCTGATAACTCTACGGTATTAACAGTAATTGGGCCTTACTTGAGATAGAATACACCGTCCAAATCAATCAAAATTTATTATGTTGATTGGATACTAGAACAACAGGCTTTCAAAAATAATTTTTCTAGCCACACTTTTTTAAAAAAATTTTTAATTTTTTTTTTTTTTTGTTTAGTTTAGTTTACCTATTTTTAAAATAAGGCGCTTTTTCTAAAATTCAAATGTCTCTTTTTTAATTTAATAAATTAAATTAAATTTATGTAATTACGTTATGTATAAATTGAACCGTTCAAAAGTTGTTGTAAATTATTTCGTGTTTATAAATCTCTGAATAATTTAATATTTGAATTTATTATTATTAAAATAAAACATAAAACTACCAAATATATTTTTCAGAATAAATAAAATTTTTGCAAAATAAAATTAATGTAAAAAATAATTTGATTTATATAAAATATTTTTAAATTAAAATACCACAAATATCAAATATTAATGAGCTTTATATTTTTCTTATAATCCCATTATATTATATTTTGTTTTAACTTGTTTTATTTTGCCTTGTTTTTAAAGTAAATTAAATTACACTTTCAGCGAAGAACAATAGACGATAAAACAGGATTTTCAATTATTAATTATTGAACTACGTTTAATAAACATTTATTAATATTACTGAGAATACACCAATTAATTACATACATATTTATGTACATAGTACGTACTATATGTATGTATATCCAAAATTTAAACAATTTTTAGAAAGTTTCTGGAAGTTCATAAAACTACTTGGCAGTATTCAAAAAATGTAAGCATTTAGAAGAAAAAGAAGAAAATATGTCAACCGAGTTAACTCAAATTCGTGCATAAAAATGCCATGTAACACAAGAAATAAGTGCACGAAGTACATTATTTGAAGTCTTTCTTTGCTGTCCTAAGTAGCAACAGAAAATTTTTTATGAAACTAACATTAAACGTTTTTTAATTTTATATTTGTTAGATTATTTGAGTTTAAGGTCGAAAAAATTTTTGTTATATTTATTTTTTGATATTTTACTTCAATTTTAAGCTCAAATAGGTTAACTTATTTGGTCTAGGAAAGTAAGATAAATGTTTTTATTTTATGTAGTAATCATAAGCAATGCTATACACAAACTGTTTTATCAACCACAAAAGTATGTTACATTACATACATAGTACATAACTGGTCTTTACAGCCCTGTGTCAGGATTACGGCCTAGCTTCTCGCAGCACTCATGTTGTGTGTGTCAATTTTTATCCATGAGTACCAGGACCTACAGTTTAATGTCGACTCCGAACGACAGACTTGAGAAGCTTGTTCATGGCAATTAGTTACTCTCAGAGCTTTTGCCAGAAGACTGCTGAGAGGTAGTCGCCGAAAGAAATATTTTTTTCATATTTCTTTTTTTTTTTTAAAGATGTCAGAGCCTGGAGTCGAACCCAGGGCCCATGTCTTAGTAAGCCAACACACTAACCACTAGACCACTGCTACATTATGTGTACTAAATCAAAACACATTAAATATTACACATACGCACGATTATACGATATAAAATGCTTTTGGGATTGTATGGGCCAATTTACATCAGATATATATTTCAACAAACTCTGAAACAAAACATACATATGAATGAATGCATATTGATTGGAGTTGTACTGTGTATGCATGACTTGCGTAAAGTTTCATGCCATCGAAAAGAGCAAAAATGTTTCTTGAAATATTGTTCTGTTATGAATAAATTCAAATGGCCCCATAATGAATTGAAAATCCTTTAATTATTATATTACAGGTCAGCCTCCTTTCTAAGTTCTTTTTGTCGAGAAGTTCCACTCATTAAACAATGCTTTGTTAACTAACAAATGAGAAACTCTGGTCATAAATATCTTGAATGACTAATGGTGATATATATATATTGATAAAAAAATGGGTATTATTATTTTTGTTTAATTAATATTTTCCATATTTTTAATATCTATATCGTTTATTTAATTCAAAAACTTTAATTTTTAACTCTATAGTTTTGATTTCTTTTATTAATTTTTGTCACATTATATTATTGCAGTTTATAGGAAATTTATCAAGATAAAAAATATGTATATGTGCATAAATGTAATTTGAGTTTTAAACTAACCGAAAAAACTGACCCTTTTTATTCTATGGCGGCAACGGAAATGTGTCATTCTGGTTATTTAACAACCATAATTAAAATATCTGCATACTAAGCTAAAAAACCATGTTTTCTTATTTGTAATATTATTAAAGAAAAAGAAAAAGAAAAACAAAATAATAATAGTAATATGACTACTAAATAAATGCCTTTCACACTAAAATACTATTAAAAATGTCAGTATACGTATCGTGGTATTGAAATTCGATATCTTCATGTCAAGACATAAGTTGTAAGTATTTTTTTATTATGAATTCCTATAAAGTTATATAATATTTCTATTTTAAATCTTAAATAAATTCAAATATTTTGGCCCTGAAAGTATTTATTTCTTCGCTTGTGTTTTTCGCATATTTTACTAAAAAAACATTTGTCAATGAAATCCATTTTCATAACAAATGATTTCCAATGTTTTACTTTTATTAAAAACTCATCTATTTTCTATACAGTATCAAAGTTTTATTGATTATCATCATTATATTTTATTATTTTCTCATTCATTTACTCATGCATTGAGAAAAATATTTTTATATATACAAACTTTTACTTTTGTTTCATATTCATAAGATTTTCATTGTTCTTTAAAAAAAAATTTATTTTAAAGTAATGAAAATATCTTTGTTTATTTCATAAAGTATTTGCATAACCACATAAAATTGGTTGCATAAACTTTCAAGGATATTTAAAAATAGAAATAATTGTTTTATTTAATATACTCTACTACTCGTACAATTAATTATCATCGTTACAAAAGCTAAGTAAACAATGAAAACAAAAATTTTCTTTTGCAGTTGCAGACAAACAAGTATAAAGAAGATATATAGTAGAATAAGAAATATTATACATTTTTTTAACTTATAATTGGAATATAAATATTTATAACACTGAAAACTCTGATGAGTGCTTTGTAGTGGAGTTCAAAAACTAATTCAATGTCTCTAGTGTTATGCATATTCGTTAACGGATGTTAATTCTCATGGAAATACCAGACCCTCTATTTTTCAGTGTATTTACCGATAACCTAATGATTATCCGAATACAAAGCTGGATAAAGATTAACGAGGAATCCTAGAAGTCTTCTGCTTTCTACAATAGAATTTCTTAATAGAAAAACGCCTATCATTCCTTTTCTTATGATTACGTAAACTAAAAATAATAAATTTTTAATGTGAGCATTAGACCGTACAACCGTTTTCTTTTTTTTTATTACTGAAGCCAGTCCTAAGCAGACAACCCCTTTTTATGCAGTACATTGTGGTTCTCTAGGAAAATATAATATTGGAAGGGGGAACGAGGGAGAAGTGCTTGTGGACATTTGATTTAAACTTACTGATGTCGTAATTGGCAGTAAAAACATTCGCTGGATGTGCTCTAAGAGAGGTACAAAAAAAATGTTTTTCGGTACCTTCCCTTATATAAAGTATTATTTTTCAAAAAAATCTAAAGTTGCTTAATTTGGCTCAATTATGTCATTGTTAATACAAATCATTAACATAAGAGAAAAGGTGGGTGCAATAGAATAAGTGGACGTAGAATATCCTATGCAAAGTGATTATTGATTTTTGTTTACTCGTATATTGAAAACGAAAACAGTAAATGGTTCAAATAAATTCATAGTCAATACAAACCATCGGTCGAAAACGTTTAAAGTCAGTTTTAAATAAAAAATTTTTAAAAGGAAATACTTTAAAAATTCATAATTTTTACCTACTTAAAATTGTATTGGAACTATATTGAAAAATATTAATTTTTTTATTTTAAATTGCGTATTTCTTATTTTCTTTACAAGTGGCTGTAAAAAGTATTACTATTCACAATTATTTAAAATTGCCTCTTAAATAATAAAAATTAAAAAAAAAAATAAAAATCTGTGTGTACATCAAAAGGATTACAATTTCTTTTTTTCTTTTTTCTTTATTATTTAGTTTTTATCTTTCTATATATTTCAAATGGTTGACAGCATTCATAAAATGAGGATTCATCAAAATAGCGACAAACGAAAATAAAATACCAAAAAATTGCATTTAGAAGGATAAATAAAATGCCATGAAAACTAAACTTTGAAATATCGTACCTGTTCTAAAACTTTAAACAGACAACAACCTAGAATATAAAATAGTGTAAAAAACAAGTTACATAACAAAAGTACAAATTGTAATATTAAACTGAAAAAGTGAGGGAATTATAGACTGACAAACAGCAAAACGAACTGTCGTAATTTTTAGAATACTTAATACTTTCATGACCTGTATAAACAAAATAAAATAAAAATGTTCCTTTTACAAGGTTTTCAAAATATTTTATGACATATTTTTCTGTTTTCTGTAAAACTAAATAAAACCAAATACCCATAATCATAGCAAAAGTAGAGATACTAGGGCTGTTTCAAAATAAACTCACCAGGTTTGATTTCTTTTTTGACATAGTACGTATATTACTTCACTTGATATGCCTTTTTAGCGAAATTCAATAACTTCGATACCCAGTATAGATTCCTGAGAGAGCAATATTTTTATGACTTACAATTGAAAATATTCAGTGGAAGCTAAATATGGTTCTATATGGGGCGTAATGAAGCAACTCAAATTTTATTTTATTGCCTTTAGGGATCGCAACAGAGAATGTGTGAATTAACTCATTGTCTTAATGAAACAACACTTTCTTTTTTGCTAAATGTGACTAGTATGAGCACAGCTCTCGTATAAACGTATGTATACAATTCATAAAAAAATAACAAAATGTTTAAAGAATAAGGCAAAAAAGTGCATCGGTAGTCAACTAGTAAAAAGACACACGTAAAGTCTTCTCAATTAGAGACCTTGGGTTTAGGCCATTAGACAAAGTGAATACAGATCCACTACTTCCGTCAAAATGCAGTTCACCCTCTGATGACATAACTTGAATTGATTTTTATATACAATTGATAATATTATGTACTGCTCCTTAAAAAAAGAAAAATATTTGGATCAGTCGTGCTTAAAAAACAACATATACTGGTAGAGTAGTATTAAATATGTAAATTTTTATACCTTCTTTTCATTTCTAGTATTATTACAAACAACTGCATTCAATGTATTGTGAAAAGTTAGTGCTCATTTTTTGAAGCCAACGGAATAAATTAAAACGATTTTGGAGTATTTTTTATAAATCAAGATAAACAATAGTTGAACTTTGCTTGTTTTAAACTGTAAAGTGGTTGAGGTAATATTTTAAATCACTAATTTTTAAATTGTTTTTAACAGTTTCTGCAAAAATAACTGGCCAACAAACTATAAGGGCTTAACGATTATTTTTTTATTTAACATTTTATGAGTATTTCAACCCTTTTCAATCAATTATCACTTTATACAAATCAAGAAAATTTAAAACAATAAATTGGCCCACCAAATACAGGGTATTACATCTGGTACCCTATATATTCGGATTTGGCTGCTTGACATAATTTTATACATATAGTTTTTCGATTCGGGCTTTTACTTTCTTTTTATTTAAGATCAATAATCAGAGTAAATACCCAATCATGTAGTGCATTATATTGGAATGTTGAATCTATAGATAGATTGTTAAGCACCTTATGTTAATGAGACAAGTTTCTGTCAATTTTATCACCCAAAGGCCAGTGTTATACCTTCTTCTTTGAATGATCAACAGCAATTGTCCGATCTGCCAGTTTTGTTGAATTTGAGTGGTGAGCACCTTCACTAAGTAGGTTGGCTATTATCTTCCCAGAAGAGGGCGCTGTACTCCTGATCATTCGATTCTTGGTGGAATAGAATGGAAATGTCAATAATCAATAATTCAATAATCCTGTGATCAGATAGAGACTCCTCATGTGATACCCTCCAATCTCTCACAAACCTAGCAATACTCGGACTAGCTATGGTAATGACCAAGACATCCTTTCTAGCACTCCAAACAAAAGTAGGTTTGTTCCCTACATTCGATACCTACTTAAATTAGATATCCTAAAAGGTAATGACCTCGACTATTTACTTCAGTGCCGCCCCATAACCCCAGAGCTAATAAATGGCTACTAGCTTCGTAATAGTTTTCACAATTTTATCTATGTATATATGGTCGCAAAAATAACACAAATTCGTGAACACCAGAAAAAGCTAATATCTGTTTTTATATTTTTTTAAATACCCATATCACCACTTGCAAAAATAAATAAAATATGTGATAACGAGAAAACTTGAATATTTTCTTAAATGCTCGTGTCTGTATATATAGATCCAATTGCAGGTTTAACAAGATTGTCGTTATCAACTGTCAAAGTCTTGGAGTTCCCATTGGAAGAAATTTTTTCTATTGTTTTTAGTTTGCCTACAGTTCAAAAATTATTTAAATAATATTAATTTTTTTTAAGTTTTAATATTTTATTACTGTATTATGTTTATTATATAAATATTGTAGTCGCCGTGGTCTAGTGGTTAGTGTGTTGGCTTACTAAGACATTGGCCCTGGGTTCGACTCCAGGCTCTGACATCTTCAAAAAAAGAAATATGAAAAAAAATATTTCTTTCGGCGACTACCTCTCAACAGTCTTCTGGCAAAAGCTCTGAGAGTAACTAATTGCCATGAAAAAGCTTCTCAAGTCTGTCGTTCGGAGTCGACATTAAACTGTAGGTCCCGGTACTCATGGATAAAAATTGACACACACAACATGAGTGCTGCGAGAAGCTAGGCCGCAATCCTGACACAGGGTTGTAAAGGCCAGTTATGTATGTATGTATGTATGTATATAAATACATAAGTATAAAATATAATACATATATTTAATTAAAATTTATTTAAATTAATAGTGGTTTGATTTCACCTTATTTTTTCCATAACTTTAATTTATTTTTTGTTTACAAACGTTTTTAATTGTCTACTTTCTTACAATTATATTTTGTTTTATTTTACAAACATTTGTAAAAAGTGACGAAAGCAGTTGTTTGTTTTTGCCAAATTGACTTTTGAAAAAAAAGTAGATTTAGTACATTAAACACTATTTAACCTAATTAGTAAACTTTGATAAAAACGCCATATTATTTCATTAACTTTCCATATAGTACATACTCCTATCAACATATTGATTACAGTATTTTTTAAATATACTTTATAAACAATTTATGGGTTAAAGTTTTGATCTAAAAATTATAACAAAATGAAATACCCTTAATTCTGTGTAAATTCTTTTTTTCTTTTTTTATTATTATGAAACTAAATATGTTTTCTTGTAAAAATAGAAAAAAAGCGTTTTCAATTGCCCAACAATATGGTTGGCATGGCAGCTTACAAGTGTGTTAGACAATAAAACTTAAACACTAATAACACTGATAGCATGTATTAAGCCATTAGAATGAATTATAGAGCAACTAAGAAGTTTATTTATTATATTAAGTTTACAAACTGAGAAGTGTATAAATAACGATATAACAGTTTCATATAATTTTTTAATATGACAATGGCGGCTATAACCAGTTACGCTTCCGTTTGTTATGTTTTCTTTTTATTTCATTCTACATTCGTCTTCTTTTTTATTAAATATATATTTTTTGTTTTTTTTTTTTTTTTTTTTGTTTTTCTCTTTCATTTAACAGACAACTTATGACCACTAAGTATGGTAAACAATTTTTATGAATCTTATACTGCCAAGTTCTTATTTTAACTGTTGCCTGTAGCATGTACTGGTACTTGTGTTTTCAGAGTTGTGTTTATAAAATTAATTTTTTTTATTCCATCATTATGAGGATATTATATTCAGCGACTTTGTACTCTTCTTTGTATATTTGTATATATATTTTTGTCTATCTCTTTCGGTTTCCTTTCACAGCTATAACAACCGCCTGCTGCTTCATACTTTTGAAAGTCTATTATACAAATAACTCGTTTTTAGTTTAATACCGTCTTATAGTTGCACACAATTATTTCAATCGCAGCTTTAGTTCCGTTTATATTTAATTATATTATAAGTCTGAGATAAAGTTATGTTGTTGAACAAATATTTTTAATAATGCTCAAGTTGCGCAAACTGTTCTTATAAAAGTATTTTATTTTTCAAATCTTTTCTTTTACGATGTTTCTTCACTGCACAACAAACAAGGGAATAAAATGTTTAAAAACACAAAAACATTCTCATATTTACTCCTACATAATGAACTATTCATTAAAATGAATTAATTTTATTACATTTAATTTTGATTTTAATTTGCCTGTAATTTAACCTACAAAAGATTGATTTTTATTAGATTTTGTCCACTTAAAAAATGTCTACCAATTTTTATCAAATTTTCAACATCTCACACTTTCTTAGCCTATTGAGTTGGTTTAGGTGAGCAGTGTTTCGGCATTGAATAATCCAACAGAAATCACAAAGTTGGCAAAACATAATGTTGCAAGAAAGATTGGCATTAAATTCAATATATACAAAATACAAAACTAGATTGAAATATAATAAAAAATAAAAAAATATATTGTAATATAATTAAATTAATTAATTATAATTTAACTAGCAAAGAGTTGAATATATATCAAATTCATTAACATTTAGTGGACGATATTTTTAAGCTGAATTCACAAATAAAGACAAAGAATTAACATTGGAACCGTTTAGGATGGCAAATACTTCTGATAAGACAAGATGAGTTTTTCCAAATAGATTAAGCTTAAGATTTTTGTAGGACGGGTAAACAACTAAATAGTGGTATGTGTCTTCAACCAGATTAAGATTATATATAGTACATAGGGTTATGGTATTATCAAAAAATGATTTGGCGTTTATTTAGATTAAAAAGATCTACTCTAACTTTAATGTTCAAGCTGGACATATTAACAGAAAAATTATTTGTGAGCAAAGGAATTGCACTGTAGTTGAGTTGGCAGTAAAGGTGATGGTGTAGTAAATTTATAGCTTTGTAAACATTTTCCCAGCTCTGACATCTTGAAGAAAAGAGAAATATGAAAAAATGATTTCTTTCGGCGACTACCTCTCAGCAGTCTTCTGGCAAAAGATTCAATCCCAGCAATGGTGAAAAATGAAAAATTTAGTTTGCGGTTTTTTCAAAAATTATAATTTAAAAATAAGAGGTTTCCCTCCCTCCCCTCCCCCGTCCAAAAAGACCATCTAAAAATAAACCGCTCTCGGACATTCCTATATTCTATTCCACCTTAACCAATGTCAATAAAAAAACGAATGATCTGGAGAAAAGCGCCACCTATTGGGAAGTAGCAGATAACAGCTAAACCTACTTAGCAAAGGCACTCACAACACAATCACCATGCAACGATGAGTCAATTGCTGTTGATTATTCAAGGGTGAAGGTATAGCACTAGCCTTTGAATGATCAATTCACAGCAATTTGTCTCATTCCTAAGGCACTTTATTATAATCAGGGACGGTAACAGTTATAAGAGAAACTACGAAACAGTCATATTTAACCATTAATGACAACGAATTTATATAATGGTTATAATTAACCATTAACAAGAAATATATTTTATGTTGGTCATCGTAACCAATTAAAATGAGAAATATATTTTTTTGGGTGAAAATAACCATTATATCAACCTAAAATTTGTTTTGGTACTAAATAACCATTATACTAATAAAAAAAATTTTTTGGTTAGAAATAACCATTATATTAAAAAAGACATTTTTTTTTGGTTAAAAATAACCAATATAAAAAAAAAATTTTTTTTTTGGTTTTTACTCCACAAAATGCAACATTTTTTGTATATTTTGGATGATGCAAAGGAAGCTATCGCAAGAATGTTTAAAATCAATAAAAAGATTTTACAAATTAAGGATGTAACCAAAAATTTTTTTTAGGTCAAATAGTTATTTCTAACCAAAAAAAGTTTTTGATTGAAATAACCATTATTCTTAACCAAAATATTTTTTTTGGTTGATATAATGGTTATTTCTAACCAAAAAAGGTTTTTGATTGAAATAATGGTTATTCTTAACCAAAATATTTTTTGGTTGATATAATGGTTACTTATAACAAAAAAAATTTTTTTCTCATTGTAATTGGTTACGGTAACCAAAATAATATAAATGTACTGATAATGGTTAAAAATTACCAAATGCAGATAAAGGGCATTTTTGCGTAACCTTTTTCCTCAGAAAAAAAATAACAATTATTTCCGGTCCCTGATTATAATATAAGAAAAAATATATATGTACTGTCCTTTCCAAAAATTCGAATACAAATGCACAGCATTTAGTAGGGGATTTCACCCTGAATATTGGTGTCGAATAAAAAAAATTCAATTTATGAACAATTTTTTATTAGTGGAGTTTGTTTTAACCTTTTTAAGTTAAATTGATAGAGTCTTTGTAAGCACAGTAAATATAAGTTTCTATGCATAGGCTACGCACTATCTATCTCTTCCCTAAATTTATGTTTTCATACAAGTAAATATACATTAATTCGATTGTCTGTCAAAAGTTTTCCAAATAGCAACTACAGCATGTCTACAAAATTTTTATTAAAACACGATTTTTTAAATCCCATCTAAATATTAATTATCAAAAAAAAAAAAGAATGAAACTTTAGAAATGGTTAAAATATTTTATAATTTGCATTATTTTGCTTAAATTTTTACTATTTAATTTTTTGTTTTTGTGCAACTTAAGCAATCCTTGAACTTTTGACTTTTCTCGGTAGTTCGTCTTTCCTTTTTAGGTTAATGCAAACAATGAAAAAATACCATTTTATTGAATACCTCAATAAACAAGTTGTAATTATTCGTTTCTATGCATAACTCAAAGGTTTAATTTTCTTTTTTAATAAAAAAAAAACAGAAAACAGAAAACAAAAAAGTGAAAATATACATAACTTTTAAAATTTTAGTCTGTGGTTTATTCATTAACACCACTTATAAAAACAAAAACAAAAATCTCTATAAAAAATTATTAATATTTCATATTATAATTTTTAAACAGTGTTAATTGAGTTTAAAAAATATTTAGAAACTTTCAATAACCACAATATTTACCAATGCAAAATGAGAATACATATAAAAAGAAAAAAAAAGTAATTTAAAATGCAGCAGAAAATGTTGTTTCAACATTATTATGAATAATGCGGCTTTTATTAAACTAAATAACGATGAAAAGTAAAAAAAAAATTGTTTCTCATAGCTTGTAAATGGTAAAATTTTTAATAGAAGCAAAATAAGGTTTATGTCTGAATAAAAAGAAAACTGTTGCTACTTGTGTTTTCATCTATTTATCTTTTACTATAAAAGCACAGAAACATTGTATTAAAAGAAAGCCAAAAAATTTCATTATGTTCCTCATAAAAGCAACTCCTTGGCAATTAGTCTGCTAAAAAGAGAGTTTATTTAGTAGTTGAGATTTATACAACTCAAGTAGTAGCATATTTAAAGATTGAAAACAAAAATATATTTCTTAAGCAATTTGCTTGCATATTTCATTTTTGCAATGAGTGCAAAAGTGGCCCTAAATTTTTTTTTTTTCAGAGCAACAGAATGGAAATTTAAAGCCACCATTTAAGTTTTTTCAGATTATATTGCATAGTAAACTATTCCCAAAAATTAATTTATTATAAAAAACTTTGTCTCCTCGATATATTATTGGAGTAGTTCTTTATATGCAACATATAATTTGACCCCAAAATAATATTCCCAAAAACGCAACGAATTTGCTTCATGAAAAATAACAATAAAGGAAAATGGTGCCAAAAAAATAAATAAAAACTGATCCTATAAATTTAAAGAAAACAATTCGTTGTAGCCGTTTTTCAAGGTGGCAAAACTAAAGGCATTTATGATAAATTCCGATTAACAGTTTATGGCACAGAAAAATTCTTTGTCGTGGCCTTTAACCACTCTAACCCTATTTGTATTAAAAACAAATGGATGCAGTTTGAAAATGACTTCACATAGTGCGAAAGAGACCTACATAGAGCTCTATACTCTTTTGCAAAGGAAATCTCAAGTTAGCCAAAGGAATAAACACTCAATTTACAAATGTAAATTCGCCTATAAATGGCATATGATTGCGAACTACTGACGTCCAAGTATGCCAAGACGCATATTTAGAAATTATACTCAGGGAAAAAAAACGGTAGAAAACTACCGAAATTGATATCATTTGGAATTAAAATGGAATTAAGTCCGTTTGTACTTACCACGTTAACAGTTGGTCCCAATATTTCAATAACAAGTCGGTATTACTTTATTACCAACCGTTATTGTTTTGATAACCCACTGTTCCCTTCCTGTTATCAATTTTTCTTATTTTAATAACGCACTGCTCTTACCTTGATACGGTAAGCGTACTTTTATCAGTTTTGTTCTTTATTTGATACCACATTGTTCATGATTCAATAACAGGTCGTTCTTAATTTAAGAAATTATGATATTTTTTTTCAAATTGTTCATGATTTTACTACCGGTAATTTTTGATTTATTAACTTGTGGTATTTTGTACCGTTTAGTCTTATTTTGATAAAGTATTAAGCTTGATTTGCTACCGAAAGTTAATGAAATATTGTCCACGATTCGTTCTTAATTTAATACCATAATAAAATTTTAGAACGCTTTTTTCACTTTGTGCACAATTAGTATAAAATAAAAATTTTAAAATAATACTGAACCTTCTTCGGCTATATTAATAGCCATCTTACATATTTTATATAGAAAATATAAACAAGATTCAAAGACAGAAATAAATCTTAAAGTAAGTATTAAAATACTAAGGAATTCCTAAAATTTAACATTTTTGAAACTTCTGTAACGAAAATGGCAGAAAAAGGAATGAATATTTTTTTTTCCTATCTGTTTTCAGCTGTTATTAGATTTTAAATTTAAGTTTTATATTTATTGTAAGATTTTTAGTAAATTCTCAAACAATTAGATTGTATGTAAATATTTTAATTACAGATGACAGAAATTAATAAATAATAATACAGCAGTAAATTTATTAAAAGAAGAAAGTTATACCACTATTTAAAGAAATAAATATTTATATTGATCTAGTACTCATTTTAATCAGCTTAACTAAATTGATGTAACCATGCTGGTATTATAAGTATAATGTGTTATAAGTTCTTTATGTAGTTCTATTATTTAAAATTATTTATATATCTGATATGATTTTATAGCCATATTTCTTTTAGATATTCAATCTTTATTTAATCTTATTCATCTAACTCATTCAATGCATTTTATAGTTATTAAATAAAAAAAATATATGTTTATACAATATCAAATTAATTTCCATAATATGTTTTATAATATCAGACAAACATATAGAAAAGTAAAAATTGAATTTTAAATACAAGTTGTGGATATTAAATTTAAGCTCCAACAAGTGCAGAAATTTTTAAAATTAATTTATTTAATATTAACATTATGTATTCATATATTAAGATAACTTATTCCCTGGTGCAATGTATTTATTTCTTTTTTTTTATATATCTGTGGCATTTTGACAAAACACCTTAAGTCGAGATAAGATAGCAAAAAAGTTTTTCAAAAAAACTCGGGGAAAAAATTATTTTTATTAAAAAATAAAATAAACCGAAATTAAAGAAAAATTCCTTCTACAATGAAAAATTTTAAAAACGTACACAAAAATATTTTTTGAATAAAAATTCGTATCATTAACAACATTTTTTTTCAGCTTTTTAAATTTGGCGTAAGATGTTTTGTCAAAATGCCACAGATATATGTATATAGTTTTATCTTTAAAATATTTTAAATTTATTTAAGGCTATAATATGGTGTCAATACATCATGATTAAATTTTATTTAATCTTTGAGGAATAATGGCTTAAATGTACATTGTCAAAAATATGTATTTTATTTGAAATGAAAACCCATATATTTTCTAAAATTAATTATTATTTTGTATCGTTTAACTGAAAACAAAAATCTACATAAAGACACACTTACAACTATTTATATAATTAAAAATAACAATTTATTTACATACATATGTATGTACATTAAATATTATGGGCTATAGTCATAGTCAAACAAAAAAGTCGGTTTTATTTAAAAACAGTTTCAAGTTAGTAAAATGTTTTTATTTTGTTTGTAACTATAGTCAAAATAACAGTATATTTTAAATCAAACCGGCTTTTAATGGGTGCCAACTCAAATGTAGAAATCGTTTTCATACATTTTGTTACAAAATAAAAAAAAAATTAAAACGGAAACCCAAAAAAAAAAGAAATTTTTTTTTAAATTGTTGAATTTTTAAATAAAAAAGAAAAAAATGGAAAAGGTAAGATACATATATGTGGAATTTTGAAAAAACGTTTTCTCTCGAAATAAGACAATTTTCCAAGATTTTTATAGTAAATATAGAATTTCCTTGTCCTTCTTTTGCTCTAATCCCCGTATTTCTACGACCTTTGGAAGGCAAGATATGCAGTTGACTAATCGACCTCTTTCAGTCTTTCCCCCAATTTCAATTTGACAAAACGACTTCTCTTAGAGAATTAAGAATAATTTAAAAAATTGAATGTCTATAAAAAACTTTATTTCATTTTTATTATTATTTTTTAATTATCTGCATATTGAAGCGAAAAATAGAACCGAAATATATTTTCCAGATCAACTTCTTTCAACCTTTTTTTCATATTCCATTTTAACAAAACAACTTGTCTTGACTTAAGCGATTAAAATAATTTTCAAATTTAATCAAAAAAATTTTGACAAAACGACTTGTATGGTTGAAGCTAATTTTTTTCTTTAAAATTTATACAAAAAAAATTTAACAAAAAGTCTTAAATTAATTTTTTGTCGTTTTAAAGAAAACTATTGCTTCTAGAGGGGAAAAAAAGGTCGCATAATGTCCGTTAAGTATTTGTGTATAATATCCAAGTTCAAAATTTCTTTAATTTTCTAAGCAATAACTTTTATTAGCCTTTTTAACTGTTTTTTTTTCTCTACTGAAAAGTTGTTGATTTTGAAAGAAGACGTTTTGTCAAATGTCCAGAGATATGTATATTTAATTATATGGAACGGACTTTTACGAATGCATGCTTTTTTCTAGTGATATCGATATTCATGCACAAATCTATTTATTTATTTTTTAATACATAAGTATTATACTGTTTTGTTAATTAATTCATTTATTCTAAGATTTTTTTCGTTATTGAGTTATGCGTTTTATGATTTGCTGTCTTAGTATTAGTAACAGCAGCTTTTATGAATCAATTTTTATTTGAACTTTTATTCACAGCCAACTACCTTGGCTGGACTCTTTATACGCACATGCGTGCAATCGATAGCTCCTATTACGTTTGAAAGTCACGCAAATTGGAACCCTTATGAAGTCCGAAAGCAATAGTGCAATTTTTTATAAATATTTTTTATGACTCTACCTACAGTTACCAGAGACATATTTGTTTTTTTATTTGAGACCAATACTCAGGGTTAAACCCCTACTAAATGCTGTGCATTGTATTGGAATTTTTGGAAAGGACAGTACATATATTATTATTAATTATATTATTATTAAGCGCCTTAGGAATGAGACAAATTGCTGTGAATTTATCATTCAAAGGCCAGTGTTATACCTTCACCCTTGAATGATCAAACGCAATTGCCTCATCGTTGTATGTTGATTGTGTGGTGAGTGCCTTCGCTAAGTAGATTTTAGTAGGTTTAGCTGTTATCTGCTACTTTCCAATAGGTCGGATCATGGAAATCAGCTAAAAAAAAATACTTTAAAGTACAATATCTGCGAGGCTATTAGATTCAGTCTCTTATATTTTTTCTTTGGTGTTTTTTATCGCGTTTTGAAATTAAATCGAAATATTTTGTTTTCTAAACAATTTTTGACGTCATTAAATAAGCCGATAGCCGTTTTACTTACTAATGTCGCTTTGATGGGCAATTCTTCCCAAAAACCGCAATGTTGTTAAAACTTGGAGGCTTTAATGGGAATGGGTAAGCTATTTGTACGTTGTTCGTCATCCACTAAACTTAGTAAGAAACGTGTTGTTTCCTTATCAAACCTATACCTGGCAAAAAATTCGCCATCATCTAGCTAAAAAGGCACAAACCTTTTCCTATAAATTTTGTGCTTTCTTTCATCTCGTAAATTCTCCAAAATAGCAAAGTACCTTATAATTCCATCAGTTGAGCACATTTTTATTTCACTTTATACACACTACCCACAAAATTATTTAATTTTTTAAAAATTCTTAATTTATAATTTTAGTTTTTGAATTTTAAGTTGGATGTTAAATAATTTAAAAACAACATCAGCATGTTTTAACTTTAAAATATACTTTTGCATTTAAAGCATGTTTTATTTTGTCTATGGTTAACAAAAAGTGTACTTTAAAAAAAAAGTCGACTTTATAACTCTAAAATATGCTTTTTTATTGACTATGACTATGGCCCTATGCTTTTAATAGGTTTTAGAATAAGAATTAACATTTGTTCTATTAGTAGTTAAATAATTTAAAAGTTTATTCTGACATAGAGAACTTTTCAAATTAAGCACGACCATAGATAAAAGCTCAAGTAATTTGGCATAATTTCTAAATTTGTTAATTTTTCAACGTAGAGTTATTGTTATTTTTTAAACTATAATTTTGAAAAAACCACAAACTAACTTTTTCATTTTTCACCTTTAGTTTGATTTGAACCTGGGCCATTGGAGTTTTTGTGCGAGCATTCTAACTACTATACAACGCATATTTTTACATAAAAATGAATGTATATTTGATGATTTACTTATTTGTTTAAAGTCTATCGACAACTGAACTTCTAGAAAGATTTTTTAAAAATTTTGACAGCAGCTCTCTGTATGTATGTCAGAAACTACAGAGAAACCTGTTTTTATGCGGTGGATAGGGACCGCATAAAAATATCGCATAAAAAAATTCCACAAAACTTCACAAAACGTAATAAAAAATTGTTTTCACAGACGTACTTATAAATAAACATTTTTTTTCATTCGATCAATAGAAACCGCTTAAAAAAATTGCACATCAAAAGTATTCCAAAACTGTTTCACTGCATTAAATTTAGTGCATATTTTGAAACACTCTCGGCTGTATTTATAATGAAAAGTTTGTAACTCGTTAACATATATAGCAAAAAATTGGCAAGTTTATCACCCGCAATAGACTCGTATTATTCAAAATTTTTATATCTTATATTTGATAACTGGTCAGAGAATCCTAAAAATGAAGAAACTTGTACGTTTGAGAAATCGCACAAAAATGAAAAAAAAAAACAAATAAAAGATTATACAACTTTTAAAAATGTCTTTCTGCTAACTTATAATGTCTAAAATGAACAAAATTGTTAAAATTCTCTAAACAGCGAGGCTTTTAACTTTTCTTTTTTTAAGTTTTAATGATGCTGCAGTGTTTACGAAGCACTATAAAGTTACTCGCCACCTTTTTGCATCAGGAGCTGCTTTTGTAATGAAGATACGTCTGTATGTCTTTTATGGCAAAAAGTTTATAAACAATCCGGATTCGACGGCATTATAAAACTGGTCATTGACTAAACTAAGCTCTTCATTTTTAGTTGCGAGCTTCATTTTAAAGTGAGCTCTAGGGAAAGTTTTTCTAAAAAGTTTTATTTCTGGGAGTCTTTAAAATAAATCTGGTGTATTTTTATCATAATTTCTATTCTAATTATTGTATTTTTTTTAATTTTGAAAACCTTTCACATAGAAAAGTAGATAATTAATTTTCCTTTGAAAATTTCGGCTACATTAAAAGAAGATGGTATTTCTGACTTTTTGAATTCAGGGATATAATTTCAAAGGATATTACAAGACCTCTATATAAAATAATCCTCCGTTTGTTTCATTCAATCGAACTTTTACTCACTCAGTCCGAAAATATGACACCGTAAAAAATATGCTGAACATGGAAGCAGATCAAAACCAATACTATTAACTATTCAAAGTTTATTTGGCATACTTCTGTAAGGAGTTGCTATTAGTACACACTATCCCTATATACACACACAAATATAATCTGAATGGATGACAATTGGTGCTAAAATAGTTTTTGAAAAATATTAATTTGTTAATTGAACTTTAATAATGCATTTTATTTTTCTTGTATATTTAACAAAATAAATCCAAATAAAACTCCCTAAAATATATATGTAAATTTTTTAAATTTTTTTTCTATGAAAGTAAAGCTGTTTCTTTTTTGGCATACAAAAAGTGATCTATTCCTATTGAAGGTAGCAATTTCTTTATAATTTTTTTTATAATCAGACTTGAAAAGATCCTTCAGATTTCTTTCTGAAACTTTTATAACTCCTACTTGATCATTTATATTCAAACACCATCAACAAATTTTAGCCAAAGTTTAGATTTCTCAAATAAAATTTAATTCACAGTTTTATCTTCTAAAGCATGTAATAAAATGGCATTCAACATTAAACCATTTTTTTGTATAAAAGCATGTAATTTTCTTGTCACATTCACTTATTTGAAATACAATACATGTACTTAGAAAAGCTTTAACCATAATAGCATGTATAAACATCCCATTCTGCAAAATATTTAATTTCTTATTTAAACAGAAATACCTAAAGTTGTGGCAACCAAAATTGTAAAATAAAAATATTTGGTATTTGCAATATAAAAATTTTATCTATTGTTTGTTTCATTTTTGTATTCATAAACTTTTATTGTCAATAAGTCTTGTCGGAACGCATACAAAATTGGCAAATTGAAACAAGAAATTGTTTAAAATAATAAAGTCTTTTAACATAGAACAGTTGTGTAGACAATTAAATAAAAGTGCTTTTTTTAAATATCTTTGACAGACATAATTTCAAGCAACATTTGTTTGTTTAATGGTTTAATATTACCTAAACGTATTTTTCTTTATATGGTATTAGATTTTTAAAATTATATTTTTTTTTTAATTCAATTGTACCACGCCTATTCAACTGAAAAAGCTAAACACAAAAAAATAATAAAAAATCGAAAATAAAAATTAAAAAATAAAAAAATAACCTTAAAATAATACAGGGTGTTTTTTTAGAGGTATAGAACTTCGAATTGAAATAAAACACAAGAAAATCGTTTTAATGTCCATCAATTTGGCTTTATTGGAAGGATAATTTTATGCCATTAATGTTTAAATATGATTTCGGGCATGTGGCCGCCGCGGCTAACTCGAATAAAGCCAATTCTACAGGTCCAATTTTCAACCACTTTTTCGAGCATATGGGGCCGTATGTTGGCAATAACGCCTAACGTTTCTGGTTTGTTGGCGTAGACGAGCGACTTCACATATCCCCAAAGAAAATAATCCAATGGTGTCAAATCACACGATCTTGGTGGCCAATTGACAGGTCCATCCCGCGAAATTATGCGCTCATTGAATGTTTCGTTCAATAAATCGATTGTGACGTGCGCTGTGTGGCATGTAGCGCCGTCTTGTTGAAACCACAACTCATCCACATTCATGCCCTCCAATTCGGGAACAAAATAGTCGGTTATCATGGCTCTATACCGGTCTCCATTAACGGTAACTGACTCTCCAGCATTATTTCGGAAGAAGTATGGCCCAATGACTCCACCAGCCCATAGAGCACACCAAACAGTCAGTTTTTGTGGATGTAATGGCGTCTCAAGGGTCTCATGTGGATTCTCTTCACTCCAAATGCGGCAATTTTGATTGTTGACGTAGCCATTCAACCAAAAATGAGCCTCATCACTGAACAAAATTTTGCGATGAAAATCAGCATCGAGATCAATCTCATTTTCGGCCCATACACCAAAATCACGACGCATTGCATGGTCTCGCGGCTTTAATTCTTGCACAAGCTGGATCTTGTAAGGTCGCAAGCCAAGATCTTTGCGCAAAATCTTCCATAAAGTTGATGGACAAAGCTCCAATTGCTGTGCACGGTGGCGAATCGATTCATTCGGGTTCTCTTCAACACTTTGTTCTACAGCGGCAATTGTTTCTTCGGTGCGCACTGTTCGACGTCTCTGCGAATGCGTATTATCACATAGAGTAAACGTAGTGCGAAAACGATCCATGGTTAACCGAATTAATTGTTCTGATGGACGATTATGTCGACCATAAAATGGACGGAGCTTGCGGTAAACTTCGCGAACTGAACCATTATTTTCAAAATAAATTTGCACGATTTGCAAGCGTTGTTCTTTTGTCAACCTGTTCATGATGAAATGGCAAACCAAACTAAATATTAATTACTTGACAGCTGACAAAATGGCCGCCAGTTAAAAATGTGATGCCAACTTAAAGTTCTATACCTCAATAAAAAACACCCAATATCTCTGCTGACAAAACAAAGAAATAAAATACCATTTTATTAGTTCTAGTAATGCCTGAAATATTTTGAAATTGGAAATAAATATATGCAACTGTGTTCGATTAACTTTGAATAGGCATGCATAGTCAAACACTTATATATTATATACCATAAGTCATACATACATACATACACGGAAATAAATAAATACACATAATAAAAAAAGACATCCATATAAAATAAAAGATTTTTATTTTAATTTTCTAGCAAATTTCAATTTCCTTTTATATATTGTGATATTAAACAATAGCTCAACAAATTTCAATAGTTTTTGTTTTATTTATTGTTTAAAGTTTTATTCTCCTTATTGAACAGCTTCACCGAAAGGATTACATTTGAAGTAAACATTTAGAAAGACAAAGATATATTTTCGAAATTGTTTTAGTGTCACAAGACGAATATGAAAAATATTTTGCCTAAACATATGCATTATAAGTACTGAACAGATTTAAACTCCTATTTCAGTGCCTGTAAGCACCACTGGTCTGTTGGTTTTTATTTTTTGCATCCTTATGGTCAAGCAAAGTGTCGCACAAATGAACGCTCATGTGAGAATGGACGTCTGTTAAAACAAAATTGAAACCATAGGTATTGAAAAAAATTAAATTATTTACAGATGGAAACTATTGAATAAATCTTATACAAACAGCGAAAAAACAATAACACTAAAAAGGGAAGTACAAGAACTGGAGTTGAAACAATACCATCAAGGCTTTTATACCGTAAAAGGCGGTAGAATAGCAGTGAATTCTTTATACAAATTGCAAATCCATGTTTAATTCAGTTTTATTACATGAGACTGGTACACAAAAATATTAATGAAATAGAAATTAAAACTTAGAATTAAATAAAATGAAAATATAACAGACAAAATATTTCATAATAATTTTGGAAGTTGAAAAGCAACTTACCTGTTAATGTAAGAGAATTTGCTTACTGACTTACCGAGCAACAAAAAACAAAGTTAGCTGCTTATAGTTAGCCCTTTTATGGGAACAGTTTGTAGGTAATATTTTACATAATGCTTACTCTGCTTTCTTACGTAGAAAAAGATTGTATAGTAGGGCTGCTTTCAAATGGTAACTCATGCATACATAACTAACCATTATAACCTATTTTCAGAGTTAGGGCCCAGCTTCTCACAACAATGATAAGTGTGGGTAAATTTTTATTCATGAGTACCGGGACTTACCATGGTAATTTGCCAAATAAAAATCATTCCTTCCGTAATAAGCTTTGTAGGAGAGAATCTTGACTTGTTTTACTTACAAAACTGCATGCCAATAAGTTCCAATGTTTACTGGTTATAATATGCTGCGTAAATTTAAATCTTTTTTTTTTTTTTTTTTGTTAAAAATAAAATGTTTGCAAAGCTATTCTTTTTTATATTAAAAAAATAAGAACAAAATATATTTTAAAACTTTTGAACAGAACTGATTAACTGCTACTTTATTAGTTGTTTTTCTTGCAGTTTCTAAATTAGTTATCAAGCAATAACGATAGAATGCAGTGATTTTTGGGACAGTTTCTAGTAAAAGTTTTCATATTAAAAACTTATAGTTTTTACAAACTAAAAACTGGAAAATAATGCCAAAAGCAAAAACTTTAATAAAGTACTTATATAGTGTAGGGTAGGGAACTCATCTAATATATTGTGAAGAAAAATAATAGCACATCATAGCCGTTAAACCATATCAGTTCTCTAGTAGAATAAATTACTTTAAGAATTTAATAAAATTCAGCAGTGGATATTCGCAAAATTTAAAAAATAAACATGCATTTTTTAGGTGACTACTGCATAATAAATTCAGAGTTATTCACTGGTGACTACTTCTTTGAAAGTGAGGAGTCACGATTATTAAGATCGAATATGAATTTCAAATGGCATAAAAGATGTAGGAAAGACTTTTGAAAAGCAGGAAGTTGTTTGGCTTCTAAACTGAATAGAAGTCGGATATTTAAAGTAATTTTAAAGTTTTTTTCTCATTCACTCAGTTTGCTGTGAAAAATTAGACTAAAGCCTCTCATGTAATTTTTCGAAAGTTTTTTTTCAAGATCAAATAGTTTGTTTTTTTGTCTCAACCCATATTACGTATCTCTAAAATTTTTTTAGAACAATAAACACCAAAATATATTCTCCGTTTACAAAAGGTTTAAATTATTTCTTAAAGTTGAATTAGGTAATATTAATACCTAATAGTCGCCGCGGTCTAGTGGTTAGCGTGTTGGCTTACTAACATATGAACCCAGGGTTCAAACCCCAGCTATGGCATCTTGAAAAAAGAAATATAAAAAAAATTCTTCTTTCGGTGAAGCAGTTTTCTAGCAAAAGCTTTGAGAGTAACCGATTCTCAAGTAAGTCTTGCGGAGTCCACTTTAAACTGCAGGTTCCGATACTCATGGAAAAAAAATTAACATTTACTACATGGGTGCTGCGAGAAGCTAGGCCGTAATCCTAACACAGGGTTGTAATGGCCACTTATGTATGTATCTATGTAATATGTAGAAAATTGTTTATTGATTTAAATATGTTTAGAGGTATTATTGTTATATAATTTAAATATGGCACAATTGCAAGACACTGCTATCTATTGTATCCATTTGAGTCTACCTTTTGTTTGGCAGATGTGGACTTATAAAAAAACAGAATTATAATTTTTTAACTTTTAAAAGTTGTAAAAATAAAAACCATCAAGAAGCTACTTTTGAGTAACAACATTGTCAAAACAACGATAAGCCGTTTATTTTGGTAGTTGGGGTTAAAACAACGATAACCCGTTTATTTTGGTAGTTGGGGTTAAAATAAAAGTCTGATGTACAATGTAAAAAAATAAATCATTCAATAAAATTTTGCGTTAAAGTAGGAGGTAAGCAATTCTTCTTTTTTATATGTTCTATAATGTACATATTAATGGTATCACTTTAAATTTAATTTTACTTAATTAAATAACCAGACAATATAATTAAAATTTAATGTTATTTCGAGGCTTTAATTTTGGTCTTCATTTTTCTTTTGAAAATATATATAAAAAGGTAATTATTAGCAATGAAAATCGTTAATATTAATGAAAAGATGATTAAGAATGTTTCCGTAGGTGCTTAATGATAAAGAGACAAAGAACAATAAATAAAAAGGCATAAAAGAGATAGCAGAGAAGAAGAAAGCATTAAAGAATTAAAAACCTGCATAATAAATTATGACCGTTACTACTCGTTTTACGGTTGCTTTTGCTGGGTTTTTGATCGCAATAGCATGAATTAAAACCTCTTTGACTGTTCAAATATTTGCAACAATGAAAATGTAATGAAAATGTGTAAATTGAACTGACTACTGAGTGCAAAGCACTCTCACCGGGATGCTTGCACATACAAACACATTCACATTGTGTGAGTTCATAAATACACAAAAACTTACACGCACACATATGCAAGCAAAAGCAATAAAACAAAAGGATATGTATACGTTTGACTCGTATTCTTACTCAAAGTCCATTGTAGAGAAAGATAGCAGTAAAGGAAATAGTATTTAACATGCAATTGCTTGGTTCCATGTCGAAATTAAAACAGAGAAGTTTGCAGTCAAGTAGGTTGTAAGGACTATGAAAGAATAATGCTCATGTAGAACATACACATCCAATCGTATGTGTGTAATAAAAAGGCTCATAAAAGAATTAAAAGTAGAAAAGATCTCAAATTATTTTCGCTCCTCGTTGCTAACTGTATATCGTAAGATAAGTGGAAATGCGTGTAAATTATAAAAATTATTCAGCTTTTTGGGAATTTAGGAATATTGATTAAAATAAGTCAAACATTTTGCTTGGAACTAAACACATAAATATTAAGGCCATAAAACAGAATAATATTTTATAATCTATTCTACCCTATTTTATTAAAGAAATATTGGTTCAAAGCATTTTGTTTTCACATGAAAACTGCGTTAATATGTATTATGTATATTGAGACATATTAACACTAAATCATGGCATATCCAATCTATTCCACTAGAAACGAATGATCAGGAGTACAGTGCCCCCTTCTGGAAATATAACAGCTAACCTGCTTAATGAAGACGCTCACTACTTTACCTTCAACATCCACCGACAGATAGACAATTGCTGTTGATTATTTCAAAGGTGAAGGTATAACACTGGCCTTTGAGTGATCAAATTGACAGCAATTAGTCCCATTGACATAAGGCGCTTATTATCTTTGTACATATGTACTTATCAATACTTTCAAAAATTGTAATACTATGCACTGCATAAGTAGGGGTTTTACCCCTGAATATTGGTCTTAATAAAACAAAATAAAGTAAATGCAATAAGTCGACCATACAAATGCTATGTTATGCATTTAAACATGTACTCTTTTACAATTTTATTGATCGTTTCGTGCACTTAGAACACAACTTTATGTTCTCCCTATGCTTTGAATATATTCGTACTATATATGCATTCTGTGATTATTAGCTTAAATCTAAAGCAAAAATACAAGCGTTTCTACACTGCGGAAATAATCTCGTTACAACCACCAAAATTTTTGCCAATCGAGTGACTCTAGTGTTATTTCTGTTGAAGTTAACTTTAGTTACTATTAGAGCTCTCAATCAAAGGTTTTTACAAGGAGATTTTCGCCTTTGCTTAAGTCTGTACACAGTTGTCCTCTTTCGACACCCGGAATTTAAACTATTTTTGGGTAGATATACCGCCGGTGCTACTTGCCCTTAGATTAGATAATATTACATTAAGAGAAAAAAGCTGTAGAAAACTACCGAAATCATTATTGTTTTGTTAACGCTCTGTTCCTTTCTTGTTACCAATTTTTTTTATTTCAATAACGCACTGATCTTACTTTGAAACGGTAAGAGTACTTTTATTATTTTTGTTCTTTATTTGATACCATAAAGTTCATGATTCCAGGACAGGTCGTTCCTTATGGAATAAGAGATCGTTCCTAATTTATTAAATTATGGTATTTTTATCCAATTGTTCACGATTTACTACCGGTTGTTCTTGATTTATTAATTTATGGTATTTTGTGCCGTTTGTTCTTATTTTGATAAAGTATTCAGCTTAACTTGATACCGAAAGTTAACGAAATATTGTCCATGATTCGTTTTTATTTTAATACCAATGATCAACAATTTTAGAAAACTTTTTCCTTCTGTTTACTTTTGATTCACTTGTTTAGGACGAGAAGGATCTGCTTCAATAGGATTTTGTCTTGCCTTCTGCAAGATCCAACAGCTGGCTTGTCCTGTTTTGACTTTAGACGCACTATATCGCTGATGCAGCACCAATCGGCAGATGGTTATTCGACATAGCGATACTATCGCGGATGTGATAATGCAAAGGAGACAGAATCGATTAAGCGCTTTAGGTTAAGGTCCACATTATGCGTTCATGCATAGATGCGTATGATTCTTTTTATGTGTCATATTATTTTTTTTTGTGATCAGCTGCTGTGTTAATATTGTTATCAAGTAAAAACAGTTTTGGAAAAATGGAAAGTGAAATTGAGATTTTAAAGATTTTATGAAATTTGTTTATTTTATATTTATAATTATAATAATTTTGTGCTACAAAAAGCTTGAAAGTAACACGAGAGGATTTTTTAAACTTCTCCTCCATAGCACTTGTGTTTTAAATAATAATAAATACAACAGAGATGGCACTTAGTAATCGATAAATAGAACACAAAATATAAAAAATTGTATTTAAAATTAAATTTTATATAATTTTTTCTTGAAAGTTATTGCAACCTTTTCAAAAAAAGCTTTTTCTTTTATAAAAGCTTTTTTAATACAAAAAATAATTGTGAAAAGGAATCCACCAAACAAACAAATTCATCGATAAGATTTAAAAAAAAAATAAATTGCTCACCCATCATAAACAGGAGAGAGTTGTTCACCACTCATGCGACGGTTTAGAGCATAGGTGGGGAACCTGCGGCCTCCGCGAGGTTCTAATGCGGCCCTTTGCTACCTAGTACAAAATAGTAGAGTTCGTTTCAAACAGCTATTGTACATTAACGCCATGAAAGTTGCGCGAAAAAATTATTTAGAAGGAATATTGGGAATTACAAAATTGTAGAATTTTTAGTTAAGTGAAAAATTATTTATTCGAAGATTTCAGAATTTCAAAAATCAATTATGATTTTTTCAGAGTATTGCCGAAATGTTGGTTTTATATCCAAATAAACAATTTTTCACTTTACTGAAAATTCCACAAAGTTTATGTAATTTACATATCTAAAAAAACGAATGATGTTCTATGTACTATTTATTTGAAAATAAATTAAAATTATAAAACACTATTTACAAAATTTTTCATACATAGTCAGCTGATTGTGTTTGCAAAAAAAATTTAAATTAGCGCCAGTGTCACACCTTGCTTTAGCTTCTCTGACTCGCATCTCTCAACGCTTCCCTGTTGAGTAATTTATCATTTTTCAAAACATTGCTTGTGAAAATAAAATATTCGATGAATATGTAGGTGTCTTGGATTATTTAATGGAAGAGTATACTAATAGATTTTCTGATTTTGATGAGCACACTCCTACTATGAAACTGGCATTTGAACCACATTTAATAGATAGATCCGAGGCTCCTTCAGAACCACAAATAGAGTTAATTGATTTAGGGGAAGATAGTATCATCAAATCCCTTTTTAACGCTAAAAAGGATCTCATATAAATCCGGAAAAATGCTGTTGAATATCCATGTCTTCGAGAACATGCTCGCCGTTTACTTTCCTGCTTCGGAAGTACCTACTGTTGCGAGACAATCAGGGCAATTCCTATTCTCGCTTTTACCTCAAATACGCTCATAAAGTTTATTTTTTAATTCTGTATTGGAGTGTGAGTTTAGACACCAATCTAATGTAACTATATGGGCTAAAAATAATTGTACTTACTGCAGCAACAAATTAGAAAAGGGATAAAATATGTGTATATTATAAATTATTTTTATTCACATATTCAATAAATATAAAATTCCAAATTAAGGGTATATTCCAGTAGATAAGTAGATTATAAGTTAGAGTAGTGTAGTTAATGTTGTAATATAGATGTATAGATGTAGTGTAGGGTAGATTAATTTAATATAATATATTGTTGTTGCTGTTTTAAGGTTGTTGTCGCTGTTTTTGATGTATTAACGATGGCAAGTAAGTAAGTAATAAATTCTATTAGCAAAAGAGACCATAGCCAAACCAAAATAAAACAACTCGCTGCAATTACAGCGAGTGTAAGTATACAGCCATGACAACCTTTTTAGACATAAGAAATTATTTTTAAGATATAAAAGTAAATTAAAATATATTTATAAATTATTAAATTATTAATTTATAAATATATGCATATAAATAAGTATTTTGTCCAAACAAGTTTGGACAAATTCTATAATACGTTACGGATGAACAACTTGAAAACATACGTTTTTTTCAATTTCTATATATTCTAAAAAACGTTTTCACCATCACAACCAGTCGTTTTTCTTCGTCAAAAATTTTGCTGCGTTTTATATAAACAATCGGAAAAAATATATCATGAATAATTAAAGAGAAGGCTTTTTTTACCGAATTTTGCTAGAAGTAAGTCTATTAAGAAGAAAGCATGAAAAATTAATATATAAAAATTTGTTTTATAAAAAAAAAGTATTTGGTTAACTTATTTGAAAATTGTTTTTGCAATATTTAAGGCTAAAAGACAAACAACGTCAGGTCAATTTAAATTGATGGTTGATTTTATGATGGAACATAAGGGCATTGGAAGACGAGTCAGCACATTACGACCAGAAGATTAAAATGCTTTACGGAAAGAAATTACACAAAATGTTAATATAAATGTCACTCCTGCTATAGATGTAGCAGGATGGACAAAGGTAAGTGGATCTAATCAAAGGCTCAAATTTAAATTCTACTTCCAATTATCGACTACATGTGATTATGAGTTGTGAAATTTCTGTAAAATCCCATTTGGAAATGACTTTTCATATCTCCAAACTGGGTAATAGCAATATCCGCACACATCCTAAATTTAAAATATTTAATTGCTAAGGTCTGGCGAGACCAATACAAAAAGCAAACTGGTAATATATAAACAGCAAATGGAGGTCACAGGTGAAGTTCTAACAAAACCATTGCGTTAAATGATTTGGAAGAGGCAGTGCTTACTATTAAATTATAAAACATCCGTGAAAGGTGTTTCAAATGTAAATTCATTTGGAGTATTTGAAAATCCGGAAGCATTAGAAGTTGGTTAGTTTAAATATCAATAACAGTAGTGCTAGAGAGTCAGTACCTAAAAAAAAAGAAAAAAATTGAAAAACCGAATTTTTTGCAGCAGCAATTAGAAGAGTTTTATGAAAATTACCAGCCTGTTTTTAGAACACGAATGGTTTTTGACATTCGTCTTTTTATATGAGAAACACTAACAAATTTAAGTGTTCTAAAAACAGGCTGTATGTTACTTTAAAGAAAGAATTGGGATATCTTAAAAAAATAATTGAATGGGAAGTATTCTTTGAATTATTTCTTATTTGTGTATTTTCTAGTAAAAATTACTTCTTACTATTGTAGTTATAGGACTTCATCATCTAATGAAATTTGAAAAAGCCATTCGGGAATATTTTGAGGGTAGTACGAAGATTTTCTAAATGTTTTTGTATTAACTTTTATGTTTTTTACATGTATTTTTATTTAATCAAATAATAAAAATTAAATTTTAAGCAGTGGTGACAAAAATATGACAGTTGTTATCGATAATTTATCACATGTATTTAAGAATGTATAGAATTTTAGTTGTCGAAAGTGAATGGTTCCATTCGACATTATAAAGAAAGTATTGCCAAATTGCCCTGAATATTTTTTCTCATGTCAAAAATAAAAACAAATTAAAGCTGTGTGTTACGAAGCTTGATCCAAATATACAATTACTGTCAAACAAAATCAAAGCCAAATAAGTCACGAACTTATTAAATAACGAAATATTGTATTTTTTATAATATTTTTATATTATTCTAAATGTATATTCTATTTAAAATTTTGTAGTATTATTATTTATTTTTTCTAAATAAATTGTAAAATCTATAGAAAAACTATAATTATTTCACAAACAGTCACTTTCTTAGGTCAATCAGCTTATGCGGCCTCTCGTATTGCTGACTAATTTTAATGTGGCCTCTAATGGGAAAAAGGTTCCCCACCTCTGGTTTAGAGAGTAAACCTACTTTGTTGCGTTGATACATGTATGCATTCTATGTATTTAACTGTGTGACTTGTTACATACAATTACGCTGATACTACTTTTTTGTCAGCATGATGTGGACCTTCAGCTTCTGTTTTCAGCCGCCACCATAATTTTATTTTTTAAATAAATTTTTTTTGTTAATTTCTACAGTTTAAATTATTTTATTTCCAGAAAGCAAACTACAACTTACAAAGGTTTCAGACAAGAGTGTGTGACCAAAATCAATATATAAGTATATATAATAAAAAAAATTTTCAAAAAGCTTCATGTTTTTTAATTATCAAATTGTATTTGTAATAATAGAAGGGAATTTTATAAAAAAGTATATTTAAACTTTAAATACTTTTTTAAACGATGATTAAAAATATTCATTTCATACTGCCGCTGACGGATCACATGCTCATTCCCTAAGTAGCAGTAAAAATTCAATTTAATAGTGCTGCTTTACTGTATGACGTGAATCTTTATTATTTCAAAAGTAAATGCACTTTACATGCAAAATTTATGTGCATATCTGAATATGTAAATGTGTTGAAGTATAGCTATGGTAACCTATACATTCTTATGAGATTAAAGGTCACCAGCAGAACAATGATAACGTTAAGAATGCTTACCTTCATTTTAGTTTAATGTATGTGTTTATAAAGTAAGTATGTGTTTGTTATGAAAAAGTGCAAATGTATGCCAGATATTGTGAATTCATGTACAAACACTTTATAAAGTATTAAGAACAAAAACAACTACAAAAATAATAATAAAAGAAAACAATTATAGCAGCGTTGGCGAAAGACCTGCGAGACATATTAAATATAAACACAATTTTGTCTACTTTCTATAGTATTATAAAAAAATACACACATAAACATATGTACTTGCACAACAAAAAAGAATTTTTATAAAAGACACTTTAACAACAATAATTACGAGTTGAACAAACAAAAGAGACAATTGTTTGTTATGAAAACGTACAAGCACTTCAAAGTAACACACATGCATACATACAGACCACTGCATGTGTATATGCTTTTTGATCTCGTGTCTTTTCTCCTTTAGAAGCAACCAAGAAGTTAAGATTTTACGTGTACATAGTTTAGCCCCTTTAATACTCGTAATAAGGAAAAACTATTTAAAAAAAGATATAAAAATAACAACAAGAACAATAACAACTGATTTATTTAACACAATACCAAACAAATAAACAAACGTTTAAGTTTTTATTTCCGTTCGCTAAACTCTCAAGTAAAAGTCATAAGTTTTCGTTCAACAACTTGTACAAGAATACGAAAAATATACGAAACCATTTCAAACCATAATAGTCTACTTGAAACTCTACGCTTTTTTTCCAAGAGAGACTTTCTTTTTCTAAGTTAAACAAATACTTTTTTTCAGACACACACACACACATACATAATACAGCTGAGAATCTTTTGTTTAAATTGCAGCAATTTGCACTCATTTCCCCAAATACGTTTTGTTCTTCTTCTCTCTCACATACAAACATTTTTTCCCTCTCTCTTGATTATTTTTAAATGAATGGCAAACGTTTGTAATAATGATGTTCTTTTATATTTATTTTCTTTTGAAGCATTTAAGTATAGAATCTTACTATGAATTGCACATATAAACGTACACATAGAAACCTATATAAATATAAATCTTTGTATTTAGCAAAAGTATTATTAAACAAATAGACAAGAAAATATAAACAGACTTCATTTACAATTCTAAATGCAGTTGGAGGCATTCAGTGGAAGTGTCCTTTATTTAAAATTTATAGGGTGTTACTTTAATGAATTGCGAATAATTAGTCAACATTTTAAAGCAAACAAAATGGCGAAATTAACGAAAATCTACATATAGTTTAAAGATAAGGAAAGTCATTTGATTTCAAGTCGGGCTACTCTACATTGTATTCTTCTATAAGAATTTTTTTTACTCTTATAACAAAAAGTAAATGGTATTTGCAATATATGCTTAACAGTAATTTCATTAATTAAATATACATCGATTTTGGTTGCCTATATAATGAGCCAAAAAAATAAATTTTTTATGTAATTCGTAATAAAAGCATGTTTTTGAACGAAAACAAGAATTTATAATTTGACAACAAGATAGATTTGATTGTTTGGATTCAGTTTTGTTTTGACTTATGTTTAAACCGCCTTAAAAGACAGTAGATTCTGTGCTAGTTCGATTTGTATAAAAAATTTTTTTAAAAAACATCAACTTACAGAAACGTTCGTTAGTTCTAAACCACTGTCTTAAATCTACGGTGTAATTGTACAAATTACCCATTAGCATTTGTACCATTAACGGCTTTGGAAGTTTTAGGTGACGATATACAAATATGATATTGACAAATAAAATAAAAATTAAAAAAAAACAACAAAACAGAAATAAAATTATAATATGCTAAAGAATCGAGTTCGAGCCCCCCAGAAAGAGTGATTATTTTTTAAATTAATTTTGTTTCGTCGGAAACGCTTTAATTGGATCAAAGTTAAATTCTATAAAAAAACTTCAGATTTTTGAAATGAATTTTTTGATAATTAAAGGAGAAAATGATGGCCGTGAAGAAATAGTACACTAGTCAAACTGTACATGTCTTGTGTCTGTACATATTCATGACCAAACATCAACTATTTCACTCACACTTTCCAAGACATCACATACTGAAATTACTTTTCTCCATATGTACATACACTTGTTTGAGTTAGTGGACGTAAAGTCAAAGGTTAATTTTAAAAAAATATTCAACATCAGTGGTTCCTGTCGCATAATTCAATAAGTAATTAATGAGGTGGAAATGGGTTTTTAAAACTGCAGTTTTTAAAAGTGTAAGTTCAAAAGGCAGAGTTTTTTGTTTTCAAAAAATGATGAAATGATGTCGCTGAATCGTATAATGATCAAAGAAATAGTGAAATGTATCAAAATATCAAAAATGAAATTTTAATTTTTGCTTTTTCACTATCACAATCAGTATGGATTATTTAATATTGGTAATAAAGGGTAAATTGGAAAATAAATGTGTAATTCAGTTACTTAGAATATGGTAACAATTACGTTGAAAAATATGTTGAATTTGAATAAATTTAACCAAATAGTTGAATTTGAAAAAAATTTTCAATTCAAAAGGAAAAATACTGGTGAGAATAACATTCATATATAATTCACATAATCTATTTCCAATAGATTTTGTTATTATTGTTACATATGCACATACATAACTGGCCTTTACAACCCTGTGTCAGAATTACGGCCTAGCTTCTCGCAGCACTCATATTGTGTGTGTCAATTTTTATCCATGAGTATCGGGACCTATAGTTTAATGCCGACCCCGATCGACAGACTTGATAAACTTGTTCATGACCCTCAGTTACTCTCACAGCTTTTAGCAGAAGTCTGCTAAGAGGTAGTCACTGAAAGAAATATTTCTATTTAATATTTGTTTGTTTTATTATTATAGCTTTCAATTATTTTTATTGTTTTCACACGGCGAACTGTATTTAATTATTTTTTCAATAAATAATTTAAATTTGTTTAAAATGGAAAAGAAAATACTTGAAATTTTGAGACGATTCTTAAAATTTTACAATTTTTTATAAGAAAAAGTTAATGGCAAATGCAAAACCACACTCCAATAAGTCGAAAATAATTTTATTTTTTAGAAATATTTTGAAAAATGACTGAAACTATAAAATTACCATTTTGTTTTTACACTGTAATACTTTCTCATTTATTTGGTTTTTTGACATGTTATAGTATTCTTTTACTTTGCATGATGATTAAAACTTTTTTTTTTTTGTTATTTTTTATTTGTTTTTAATTTCCTAAACAAATCTGAAAACATCTCATTACTAATTACCCTTTACATAAATAAACATAATAAATTCAAGCAATAAAGTTGTACTCAAAGTTCTGAGTTGCAGTCAGACTTTAAATATTTCCACTTCTATCATCAGCCTTTCATTGACAACGATGTAGTAGTTTATTTTAGACATCATAGTATGACCGACTTACCTCATTGAAAACTCTAAACGAACAAACATAATAAAGAAAAAAACAGAACTTTACAAACAAAGTCTGAAGAAATGACAGCAATATCTCCAGGGAAAGTCCAATACACTCTACTGCAACACTGTACTAAATTACTACATTTCTAAAAAAAAAATTTTTTTTTTTTTTTAGAGAAAAACTTCTCAAATTTATATGACTTCCAAAGAACGTTTTAAATACACTTTTGAATGAAAATGAAATTGAAATTTTAATTAATTTACGCTTAAAAATGTTCTGAAATCAAAGCCAGCGTTAAAGCGTTAATGAATATTAAAGCCAAAAAAGGAAATTTCATTTTGGGACTTTTAATTTAAAAACAAAGAGAGAATAAAATTTATAAAAAGTGTGAATTTAATATAGAAAAATGCAGTGTCATTAATTATGAGCGTAAGTACAGTAATAAATTACATTAGCGATCCTTGTGTAATACGATAAATAATTTAATTCTTTCAAATGTGTTAACTATGCTACGAGAATAGCTATGTTTAATGTGAATTCCTTTACAAATTGGGAAAAAATATTTCTTGAAAACTTATCTAAAAACCTTAATTAAATTTTGAATTTATAATTAGATAAAAACCAACAAATGGGTTGCTAGCGATTTATATTAAAATATATTTAATGGCTTTTGCTTTTAATTTCTTAAGCCTAATGCTTATTAAAAATTAAAAACTCGCAGTTAACCCCACAGAAAAAACTGCATCAAAACAAAAACTGAAAACTTCAAAAGTTGTTACGTTCGAAGGTTTTTTGTTTGATTGACTTTAACTTCAAGTTGATTTCGAAGTTAAAGCAGCACTTCAATAGTCAACCTATTCTGGCTTTGTGTTAGAAAGTTTATAATAACTCAGAAAGCTGGCGCAATTTAGAGTTAAATATACTTCAATGTCAAAAGCAATACAGCCAAATAAGTATAAAACACAAATTTGGTCAAAACATTAAAAATTATCTATTAAATTAGTAACTAAACTTCCTAGAGTTTAATTTTTTTTAGTTTTTTAGTAATTTAAGGGAAGGACAAGAATCGGTTCTCCAAAATTTTTAAAATCTTGGATTTGACTATTTTTTATCAATTTAGGTAAGTGTCATGTCTGTACGGCAACTCTTTCTAATTTTTTACAATCGTTACATGACATCAAAAGACTAAGCGACGTTGACCAGGTCACCACTGTCAACGAAGACCGCTATGTATCGATTACTACCTACTTATTTTTGACTGCATTAGATGATCTAAACAACAATAACAATATAGTTTCAATACTATATTTTCTATACATATGGCATACATAAGTCTTTTATTTTAATAAATTATTTTAACTGTATCTCACAAATACTTTGATTTGTTTAAAATTGTGAGAAAAACAATTTAAAAAGACTTAAAAAAACCCAGTTATGTATATAAAAAGGATCTTAAGCGCTATCATTTTTGTTTTTCTCTTTTTTTCAATATAAAATTAAAATTAAACCTAAACTTCGATCATTTATTTGCTCGATTCATCGACTAAACCAGACACCCAATTATTTGCGTAATCTTGTGGATGATCCCTTATTAATGAAACAGAAAAATACAGTCCAACGTATGAGTAATGTTTAAAATGTGTTATAAGTTCCATATCACTTATACGTCACTGGTAGGAAAACTAACAGCCTGTTTCACAATGCCGAAACAAGTACATAGTCACTGAGCGAAGAAAGGTATTATGGGTTTCTTTATGTCTTTCGCCTGCTCTTACGATTCACCATTTTTCTTTTTTACGTATTGTTAAAATAAAGTCTTCCCAGATGAAATTGTTTAATGAATTTCTTTAAAAAGAGAAAATAAACTACTATTTTGCTTGTGAACAAATGCAAGTCTGTTTTAATGTGCTTATTTGTACATGACCGTTGCATATAGTTTTCCAGCTGTTATCCAACGTTTAACACATATTTATCGATCTTCTAAGCAAATTGCATTGTGATTGGCTCAGTTCCCTGTTGTCGTTGTAACGTGTATGTGTAATAAATTACGATACAAACCAAAACAAAAGAGTTTGTGTGTGTGCATGTGCCTTTGTATCTTAAAATAAGTGTGTACGCATTGGATTTTTTTTACTGAAATTGGCATAATTTTGTTGGCTTAAGATCTGTTTGTACAGTGTGTGATTGAATGTGTATACAACTATTTCGTGTTTTGCATCAAACGAGAGCAAAATGCAAGTAACTCACTTTGACATTTGCCTTCGCTGCGTTCGACACTGTGAAATTGTTTTTTGTATGAAAATCATAACGTTTTTCTCTTTTTTTTTATTCGTTTTGTTCGCACACAATTCTGATGTAGAAAAAATAATATCATTTTTTTTTCGCCCAGTAAAAGAAAGAGAGAAATCACTCGACTTTGTGAAATAGGCTGTAAATTTAAAATTATAAAGTTTCTGCTAATATTTGTTATATATGCATAGTATAATTGGCCACCACAACTTTTGAATATTTTTACTGACTTTTAATTATTTTCAATGTTTTGCTTTGGCAAAATCATTATCTTAAAACAGGGTAATTTTAAGCATTTCAACCACATTATAATTACCATAAAATTCGATTTAAATTTATTTTTTATAACTGTTTAGAAATTTTTCAAAAACTAATTTGTTGTTGAAACAAAGGCTTCCACTTCTTGTGTAATACTATTTTTAATATTTTTAAACTTAACTTTCAAAAACACCACAACAGAGAACTATGTTTCCACTCAATAAAGAAAAACAATGCTGTGCCCAACAAATATTTCAATTCTGCAGCAATATAAACCTCTTAAAATATCTATTCAACTATTTCCATTGAAATTTCACAATAAATCCTTTGATTGCAATCCAGTGCAACTATCTGTTATTAAATTACACAGAAATTGTAACTTCATTCAACAAAATGCTTGTAATACTGTGTAGGAATTATAAGTACACTTCATTAAATGCATTTCGGTTGACTAATGTTCACTTTTATGTTATTGTTTTGTGCATTCCTGTTGTCAATAACACTACAATGAATGCAATGAAAATAGCCATTTACATACGTGTAGATCCACATATACGAGTACATTATTATCTAACAACCGGTGTTTCATATATCCTCTTGGACAAGTTAATGCATTTACATGGAAATATTTGTTTCTTTTAGAAAACATAGAAAGTACACTTGAGTGTGATTGTAATACAAAAGTTACTAGTATTGTGTTTGAATTTTTTATTTAAAACAAAAATAATAACAAAAAAAAAACTTTTTTAATACCCTACAGCAGTTAAAATTGGCTAAAGAAATGTTTTCAAAAACAGTTCAAATCAAACAGCATAAAATGCACTTCGTGTTTTCTTCGGTCAATTTAAACGTCCAAAGTTTGAGCAAACCGGGTCTGTAGGAACTGTGAAAACACCACTGCATGCTCTTACAACTAGTACTGCAGAAAATATTGCTGCTGTTCGCGATAGTGTAGCTTAAGAGCCGTTAACTGTTACAGTGACGATATTTGGGCTCAATTTAAAGGTGTGTGTGGTATAGTGGTTAGAGCGCTCTCACAAAAACTCAAATGGCCCAGGTTCAAATCCCAGCAAAGATGAAAAATTAAAAAAGTTAGTTTGCGGTTTTCTCAAAATTATAGTTTAAAAATAATAGGATGAAGGTGTGCCACCGATATTTTGTTCCATTCATAGTTGCACCATAGCAACTTATCATTATAAAAGGAAATGACAATAATTTCCTAAATAATTTCTGTTTTATTCAAAATCAATATCGGCCTTTTTACCAACCTTTATATTGACTTTCATTGGTGTCTATAACTTTTGTTTTGCAATTCTAATCAAGTCTGATAATTCTATCCTTTATTTAGTACTGTAAGTTTGATTAGTAATAAAATTATATTTCACATTAATAAGCAATTCTTATAATAACACCCATGTAGATATCATATCGTCGTAAGAATTAAAGAACGCTGTAACTGACAAAACAATTAATGTTCACCAGAGCCAAAAACCTTGTGTGAAAGTAGAGAGAAGACACTGGTATTTTTCAAAACACAGACGGCGTAAGTGAATTTCTTTTCATCATAGAAATCTGGTACAGGGACCAATCGACGCGTATTTTTTTTTTTTTTTTTTTTTTGATAAAAATGATGCAAAAAATTTGTTTTCGATTTTTTGTCAGTTACAGCGTTCTTTAATTCTTGTGACGATACAATCATATTTCAAGCTGACAAAACTACTTTATTTTTTTTTATTTTTTAATTTTAAAATACTTTAGGTTGCTATTATAATAATTTGTATCTATGCATCCTCAGGGTGTCACTGAACCATTAGAAAAAGCTATACAATATAAGTTAAGTATACTTCTACCCCGCTGTTGCCTCTACTTTTATGTTGCACAGTTCACTTTTGTATTAACAATATACTATTTTAACAATAATTGCAAAGTGGCATAGAGTTTTCCGCTTTTATTATTATTACAGCACACATTTTTTTTTTTTTTTTTTTTTTTTTTGTTTTTTGTCTCTATTTTTATTAACAATTCAAAATCATCATACTGAGTAGTCACATTCCCTGTCGTGCTTTTAACACGTTTAAAAGTACATTGTGGATTTAGTTTATTGGCGCAGAACGTAAGAGATGACTTTGTTTTAAAAAGTTAAAATTGTTTTGTGTTACATGCAGCGTATGTGATGCATATATGTATTTGCAAAACAATAAAACGCAATTATTATTACACTATAAACAAAAGAAAAATAATCAAAAAAAAAAAGCTGTAACAGAACACATATTTCAAAAGGAAACAGAGCCGTATTCAATAAGTAGATAGAATATTTATTTAAAAATGTTAAATTTTTGAATGGTTTCTGATTCTCTATATAGATATGTAAGTACATAAATTGGTTTGAATAATATCGGAAATAGAAAACAAGACCTTAAGAAAATTTAAAAGTTTATACTTTTAAACAAAGAGTCGCATTGAAATTAATGGTGTGTTCTCTTGATGAAAATTTATTTTTTCTTTCGTGTTGTAAAGCAATCTTAAATTACCCAACAAGTACAGTAATGTTCCATATTTATAAATTTACCTTTTCATATTGTATTGGAATTAGAAAAATATAGAGATTTTTATTCTATTAAGTGCCATATGTCAATGAGAAAAGCTGCTCTCAGTTGATCACTCAAAAGCCAGTGTTATACCTTCAACCTTGGAATGATCAACAACAATTGCCCCATCTGTTGATGTTAATTGTGTTTTTTAGTGGTGAGAATCTTTGCTAAGTTGTTGGTAAGGTTAAGATCCTTGCTTAGTTCTTTCTATTACTTCCCAGTAGGTAACACTTTCTTCTAATCATTCGTTTTGATAATTCAAAGGTGGATAAGGGAGCAGCTTTCTTAAGGACGGACTCCTTAGAGGTGGGGTGGAACATTTTAATTTTAATTAAAGCTTTAAAATGCCCTACAAGTTTTTTTTTCATAATTTTCTCTTGTGCTGAGACTAGAACCTGGGCTGCTTTGTGTTTTAAGTGAGCGCTCTAACTACTACGCTACGACACACAGTGTGATTTGTTTATACATTGTTTGGCAAAAAATATAAGGAGCGCTCGTAGAATGTTGAAATTTTGATTTGAGCCTTTGGTTAGCTTAATTAAGAAAAATATAAAGTTTCATCAAAACTGGCCACGCCCACTACCCACCTCCCATAGAACCCAAAATTTATTTCTGGCCCAAAGTTTTTCAAATTTGTCACAAAATCTGTATTACCTTAATTAACACCCACACTCACGGCCTATATAACCCATATCATATTTTTCCCACAACTTTTTGTTTCTTTACCAAAACTAATTAAGTTTTAATTTAAATTTTTTAAATTTTTTAAATAAAAATTTCATGAATTTGGAGATAATTTTATGATTCTATAAAAACTTATTAATTATTTAAACTTTTTTTTTAATTGATGGTATTGAGTCTTACCTTTCCTTTTTTTATAGTGAGAGCGCCTAGCACGACCGAGCAAACTTTTTTTTTCCAAGGAAGTTTGCAAACCCGGCACATTATAGAACAAATTTTATTCTATCATATCTGTTAAACTATATGAACAAACTTCATAATGTTTTTTTTTAATACGCAGAAAGGTCTATACTTGAAAATAATCACTATACACGTACGTACAAACACTATGGAAGTGCGTAAACAGTTTTCAATATTTTGGACTAAAATTTATATGTGGCTTTACTTTATTATTTCAAAGACAAATAAACTCTTTTTTTGGGATACAATTTATTGATTCTTCATACATACATACATACATAACTGGCCTTTACAACCCTGTGTCAGGATTACGGCCTAGCTTCTCGCAGCACTCATGTTGTGTGTGTAAATTTCTATCCATGAGTACCGGGACCTACAGTTTAAAGTCGACTCCGAACGACATACTTGAGAAGCTCTTTCATGGCAATTAATTACTCTCAGAGCTTTTGCCAGAAGACTGCTGAGAGGTAGTCGCCGAAAGAAATATTTTTTTCATATTTCTTTTTTCAAGATGTCGGTGCCGAGATTTGAACCCGGCACTATCGCCTTAGTAAGCCAACACACTAACCACTAGACCACGGCGACTACCATTGATTCTTCATACTGAATCTTTTTTCTACAAAACTGCATCATTACATTTTCAAATTTTATATGTCGAAAAATTACTTATTGCAAAAAAATCCCACTGTGCGACACCCTGTGTTCAGTGGTATGAATTACTTTTATCTCCTTTGGCACACTTGTACCAAATTTAGTTCACTGTTTGCTTTGCTCTTTTGTCTCTGGTCTAAAATAATGGATGCGTGTTGCATTAATGGTTATAAAATAATGCATACAATCTATTTTATTTCGCTTACTAATTGATTAAAAATTTATAATAGAAATTTAACGGAAAAGATGCAAAACCTGCCGAAAATCACGAAACTTCTTCTTGAAAGTGCCAGCATTCAGAATGTACAAAATCCCAAAAATCACTGAGTTTTAATATTCTGTATACCCTCATTCTCATATCTAGTATACAGCCGAGTAAAATAATATCTGCCATTCGCTCATTGGCCAGCACTGCAATAAACTTAAGCATTCGCCAAAAAGTCATTTTAGTTGTCGTAGCTAAAAGAATTCTATTTTAGTTTATTTTTCTCAATTCAAATCAAAAAGAATTTTTGTTTGCATTTTATATACAAAAAATGTCAATGTATGTATATTTCCTTTGACTCAATCGCAAAAATTTGTTATGATTACGCCTCTGTTCTAATAAATTCATGAAAAGGTTTGCATCAGTAGTTCGTCTATTGGTTTGTTGGTTGACTTTATTGATGATAAATGTATGGTTTTCTATGGTCTAATGACCATGAAGTTTATTGCGAAACATTTTTTTGTTATTTTTTTCCCTTTCATTCATTCTCTTTTTAATCTCTTTCATTTTTAAATTGTTATGTGGTTTTGATATTTTTTTTTTTTGCATTCAAATCAATGTTGTGGCGAATGTCGATTATTTGCCTTTTCCTTTTATACCCGTATTTATATTTTTTTTTGTTCCTTCTTATTTGCGTAACTTGATTTCATTTTGTAAATATTACATATACTTACATCATGGGTCTAAAAAGTAATAACTTGTTCCAGGAACATCATTGAAGTGGATTTTCTTTTGAATGTTAAAGTTTTTCATGATATTAAAAAAGTCTATAGAAAGAAAAAAGAAATCCCGCCCATTGGCTCATTGTAAGCCACTAGGAACTACAAAAACTTATAAAATATTTAAATTCATAATAATATGATGTAATTAAGAAATAAGAAGATTAAATATTGATTATATACTTGGGGAATATTGGGTTTGTAGCTGTTATTGCCAAAGTGTTTCCTTTTAAAACTATTAACTTTGAATCATCAAATATTACTGATAATAAAAAAGTTTTAATTTTATAAAAATACTTACTAAGACGAGTGAGCTTTGCACACCCATTATCTCTAAAGTACAATAACATACATATTAATGGCAGTACCCAAATTTAAAAAAAAATGTGAACGTAGTATGTACAATATTTAAAAAGGAAGAATATCAAATACTTGTAGCCGTTTTCTGTTCTTAAAATGGTTTGTGTTTGTATAGCAAACATGAAAACTGAATGCGTTTCTGTCCTAGAAGTTAACTGACACACGGCTGTTTGTTTCTGATTGAAAGCTAAATTTGTGCCACAAAAAGAATTTGTTTCGCTTCGCACAATGAAATCAAATAAATCGCATAATTAAGTCGTTTTGTTATTATGGCAAAAAAAAAAACAAATATTAAATAAGAGTTTGCTTACTGAAAATCATTTTTTCAATAAAATAATTTGGCACATTTTTTTGGGACCAATTATTAGTATACTTTTAATTTATTTAAATATTTTTTAATACACACATTCCATTTGTTTACAATAAATAAGTATAGGCCAAGAGTTATTTAAGAAAAATATTTTATATTTATCTTTATTATTTCGCTGCAAGTTTGTGTATCATCTTTAGGTAGTGAACTCACGGGAAAACCAAATAATATGTTCTAAGGGTATTCATATTTTTGTTTTTACTCAAGTTTCCAATTATCTTTTTTTTTTAATATTAACACTCAAATATAAGTTGCTTCTATCTATTTATTGATACTTCTTCTCAAATATCTAAACTAAGACGACAGTTTTCTAGCCTAACAATGAAAAACAAGAATATTGATTATTACAATTACTTTATTTTACAATATAATCCACTGAAACTTCAATGTACTCATTCATCGATTTTTTTTGCAATTCTATCCCCTGATTAAAATAACACTGTGTGTAATTTTTTAAATCATGGAAATATAACGATATCCGGATATCACTACGTGATAAAAGACCAAACAAAAGAGGACATGTGTCTCCCAGTTCAGGTAGCCCTTAGTCAGCCCAAAAGTAAAAATTCCCCGATACCTGAATGGACTTAAGAATCATTCTTAGGAAGTTCATATCTTTTAGGAAGTTGTTTATTGGGAATTTAAGTAAATTTTTGTAGACCTAAACAGGAGAAAAGGAAAGGAGAGATCGAATTTTTTTTTTTAATTTTTTGCGATTTTGATCTTAAAGGTGAAGTTTTTTTTATTCTATATGTTCACAATTTTTGTTCTTCATGGCAGGAGCTACAACTTTGCTTCATAAAGTAAAACAAAATTCAGAATGGTTTGCAAGATATGGGCCTGAGAAAATTATCACTTTTTTGAGACCCAATGGTTTGGGGGCTCATAAAAAAAGATCTTTTTTTTTTTGGTCTTTTATCACTTAGTGGTGTCCGAATATGATTATTTTTATTTCGTGTTGCACTGTGTAATTCTCCTGAAGCTCCTCAAAATAAGCCTTTCTAGCTGCCTTTACACCTTCGTTCCAGGTAAAATATTTACCAGTAAGGATTTTTTTAGATTCAGGAATAGGTAGAAGTCAGAGAGTGGATGGTCAAGCAGTTCGTATTCATTGTGCTTAATTTAGCCATTGGAGGGTACATTTTCAGCTATGATTTATGCAGTTAAAGTTTTTGGATATATACTTCGAGGTTTACCTTCAATACTTGCGACCAAACTTAAATTTATCAACGCCATATATTACAACTTGATATGAGAGGCAGATCAGCGTTCTACTCTGGGGCAGTCTGCTTCTTCGTTTACGACTATAAAACTTTTAACGCCAGTACGATCAATTAAGGCGTCCAGACCAGAAATGATTAAAAAGTTTCAATCTTGGATGATTGTCGGCTAAAAGTGCGTGAGCTAGCTTAATACTACTTAGCTGCACAATTTCTTCACAAGTAAGAAAGAAAAAAAATTAGCACTACATGATGAAAGAAAAAAAATTAGCACTACAACGTGTCTGAGATTCGAACTCGAATCTCCAGACCATAATATTGAAATTTAAAATTGTACTTGATTGCCTCTGTATGAGACAAGCTTTAAATTTTGTTTTATTTATTTAGACAAAAAAAATACATAATTTTTTGAATGGCGGGATAAATAACTAGTTAACACTCCTCTACACTAAACCAAATATCGTAGGTAATAGTAACTAAAGAATTTAGTAAACCTTCAAAGAAAAAAGTATTCAAATCAACACAATTTTTAGTCAATTCTTCTTCAATCATTAAAAATCAAGATTATAAAAATAACGAAAAAATTTAGTTATTTTTTTAGTCATATTGAATAATTTTTTTTTTAATTGAACTAAAATTTGTCATATTTACATCCTGTTAAATAACGCAAAGATTTTAATCATATTGAAGAAATTTCTTCAATATAAATAAAATACTAAAATTTCAATTTTCAATTAAATTTGCCGTAGTTTTGATTACGAATTGGAGTAATAACCCCTTTTTTGCAAAAAAAAACAATGTCACTGAAATAACTGTGGTTTACACTTTGCCAAGTATTTATCTTTTAAAGAATATTTCTACATATTGTATTTTTATATTTACAATTTCAATTAATATTAAAAAAATAGTGCCATTTGATTTTGCGTTTTCCTTTATAAAATTGTTTTTTTTTAACAAAATGCATTCATTTTAATTCTGGTTTTTCGACCTTTATTTTTTAATGTAATGAAATTCTTAAGCTCGATGTCTTTTTTTAAATAAAAACTTTTATTTAATAATCAATATTTCGCTACTCCTGCGTGTAGCATCTTCAAGATATAATTATTTATTTATACGTTATTTTCAAATTTTAAATACAGAAAATGTGTATTTATAAATTCAAAAAATTTTTTTGTCAAATGAAAAAATTTTTAAAAATCAAAAAATATTCTACCCAAAAAATAATATAAAAAATAAATAATAAATCAAATTAACAAGAAATTAACAATTTATTTTCTGTTTATTAAATGTCTGTATACTTGTGCTATGTTATATGTGTCAGCCTTAAAGTTAATTCTGTGTGTTGTTGGTACATTAATAATTTGTAACATTTCTAACATTAAACGTTTTTATAATTATTTTCTACATTCAAGATAGAAACATTTTCAAAATTTGGATAGTGATTGAATTTTGAACAATGTCTGATAAAGCCGTCTTTTGTGAATTAATATCCCTTTGTTTCTGGTCCGATTTATGTCCAGCTATTCTAATTTTTAACTTATTCTTGGTCGTACCTACATATACTTTATCACAAATTTCACTATCATTACCGTTACAAGGAATGCTATAAACTAAATTTGACTTGTCCCATTTCTTTACCTTATCCTTTGTCTTGCTAAATAATCTTCCTAAAGTATTATATGTTGTATAACTCAAATTATACTTATCCTGATTTAAAATTCCTGACATTTTCAAACGGTCTGACAAAACAGGTATATAAATTATCGATTTATAAATTTTATCCGCCGTTTCCATTTCCCCTTCCCTGAATATTATCATTCAAATCGGCAACACACCTCATGTTATCCTTACATTGTCTAATTAATCTATGGATAATACTTAATGGGAAACTATTGTCAATTAATATATTCCTAAATTTAACAATGTTAGCCTTATGAAATTCCTTGTCACTAATTCTAAGTACTCTCTCTATTAAATTCTTAGCTGTATTAATAATTACACCCTTACTATGCTTAGAAAAATAGTTAATAAGCCTTCCAGAAGCTGTTGGTTTTTGATACCAATCAATTACTAGTTTCCTACCCTTTCTAATTAATAGTGTATCTAAAAACGAAATCCTAAAATTAAATTCTCTCTCCATAGTAAAGTTAATAAAAGGATTAAAATTATTGAGTGCGGTCAACATTCTTCCAATTCCACTTTTTGGAATAATACAAAATAAATCATCTACGTATTTCGTCATAATCCTGGGTTTAATTTCCAATGGACCAATACAATCATCTAATAATTTCTCCATAACTATATCTGCCAAAATTGGAGATGCGGGCGAACCCATTGGAAGTCCTTCATGCTGCACATATATCTTCTCATTGTATTTGAAATATCTATTTTGCTCAATACATAATCTTAAAATCCGTAAAAATAAAGGCCTATCAACTTTTGTATAGTTCTTAATAACATTCCATTTTTCTTCTATAATACTAATCGCTAATTCAACAGCTATGCTAGGGAAAAGTGAAATAACATCAAAAGATACTAATTCCTCATCATCAATAATTTGGTTCTTAATTCTATCCTTGAATTTAATTGAATCCTTAACATTATACTTTGAATTCTCTGTAATTTTCTTAAGAATACTGGTTATGTATTTGCATAAAAAATAAGATGGTGAATTAATGAAGGAGCAAATTGGTCTGAATGGAGAATCCTGTTTGTGAATTTTGGGTAAGCCATATAACCTTGGAGCAATAGCTGTACTTGCCTTAAGTTTATAAAGTTTATAATAAAAAGTTCATCTACTAAATGATTATTTAATTTCTGTAATTTACTACTTAGTAGGATCCTTAGCAATTACATTATATTTACTAGTGTCCTCAACAATATTTCTCATTCTTATATTGTAATCATCTCTATACAAAGCTACTGTTGTATTTCCTTTATCCGCTTTTAAAATAATTATATTTCTATTTCTTCTCAAAAATCTTTCCGCTTCATCAACTTTTTCTAACATAAACCTATCTCTTGTATCTAATTCCTTTTTATTCAAATGATTCTCTATTATTGTCGTTAATCTGGTCCTAGCAATTTCTTGTTCCTCCTTCTTATCTAGCGTCTGTATTAAGACCTCTCCATCTGCTAAAATTTTAAGTGTGGGAAGATCTCCTCTTCTTACAGGTAAGGCATGTTTAAGACCCAAAGAGAGTGTCCACTTAACATCAGTTGGAATATTAACATTAGTCTTATTCACAAACTAAGTATTTATCGTTAAACTTAATCCCCAATTCCCTTCTCTGTAAGTCATCAAGATTGTCGAACTTCCTTTTCTGTATTCTTTTTATTTTCATTATAAAATTTTCCGAGAGCCTATGTTCTTATTCTAAAAACTCATTCATCTCAATGTCTGTCAAATATTTTCTTAAATGAAATTCAATCACCATCAATTCACCTTGAAAATGTTTTAACAAATCATGTTTGTCTCTAATAGCCAAATTTAAAATTTTCTTATGTAAATTTTGAGTGTACTTAATAATTGAATTTATGGTTTTTTGTATTCCACTATTGCCAAAAATTCCTAAAATATTTTTCGTCGAATTGTTAATAAATTTTGGTATGATCCCTTTGCTTCTGCACCTTATTAAAAATGTAATTGAAGATTTTGTTTTGATGATTTTGTCCTGTATTGTTTTGTATCTGTTTATGAACCTCCTTAATAATTGATTCCTTTTAAATTTATTGTTAATTTGATTTATTATTTAATATTTCATTTAATATTTTTAATTAATTTGTTACATATTTACACTAATATTACATTATTTCATGATTTTGTAAAGATGTTTATATTACTGATTTTATTATGTTTGTTGGGTAGAATATTTTTTGATTTTTAAAAATTTTTTCATTTGACAAAAAAATTTTTTGAATTTATAAATACACATTTTCTGTATTTAAAATTTGAAAATAATTTATAAATAAATACATCCTGAAGACGCTACACGCAGGAGTAGCGAAATATTGATTATTAAATAAAAGTTTTTATTTAAAAAAAGACCTTAAGCTTGAGAATTTCATTACATTAAAAAGCATTCATGTTTAAAATTTTTTGAATTATATTTATAATTAAAACGAATTTTTAATACCATACAAGTTTAATAGTCAATAATAAAAAAAGCCAGACCAAACCAATTAGTGTTTTAATTTTGAACATTTTTAAATATTTATTGTCTTTATTTCTTTTTTTTTTTTTTTTTTTTTTGCTTAGTTTGTAAAGCCATTTTTAACAAATTTTAAACTTCAATATTCAAATACAGTTTTCAGTTCATTAATATTATAAGACAATCCTTTTATTTTTATTTTTTTGCTTAGAAAATTTTAAAGCACTCATTTGGGTCATTTACAACTACAAATAAAAAAATTTTATGGCCTTATTTTATGCTTCTCTTCTCAAAATAATATTCTTTCCTGTCTCTCTCTCTGTCTTCATGTAAAAATTTTAAAACTTTTACCACATTTTTGGTATACAAAAGCCACAGAAGCCACAATTCAAACCAACTACAAGGCTACTACTTAAAGAGAGATATACAAAAATAAATACACATACACTCATTCATCCAATCATACATTTAAAAATTTTACAAATACAAACACAAATGCATAATGCACTTATATATGTATTTTAAAAAGCTTTATAATGTAAAGAGCTAACAGTTATATTTACAAGCATAAGCAACATGTATGGATTTGAGTACAAAATCACACACATATTATATGTATGTATGTCCGTAAGTAATTGTATTTATTTATACACATGTATGAATGTATTCTCATATGTGGTGGCTTTAATGTATATAAGAATGTAAGCTATTAATGGATACCAGCTACTTTAAAGTTTTAGTTTTCTTTTTTTATAGACAATATTATGACTATGAGGCTTCATCTCAAAAGTCATTAATGTCCAAAACTGAATTTATTTGATCTCTTTGACATAGAAATGTTACGGAAAGTTGAATAAAAGAGCAAAACAATACGAAAAAAACTAACAAAATGCAACATGAATTAAGTATGTAAAATTGAAACATTTAAAAATTTTTTTCTGTACATTTAAAGGATAGGGCAATAAAATAATAATATATAAACAAGGGTCATTTACCTATTCTGATTACTACTACAATAATTGCTGCAAAAATTTTAATTTATTATAGTGGTAATGCAAATAACTCTATAAAATTTTGACTTTACACTATAAATTTAATAAAAATTGAGTCTTATATCGTAGACAGACGACGGCGTTAATGTGCATTAGTTGAGTTAATTCAAATTAACTTTCGCATTATCTCCAATGTAAATGCACAAAACCAAACTGAATTTATACTGCATTATGCTTTTTTAATATGGCAACATCACATAAAATTAGTCAGTTTTTGGCTAATTATTTACTATTCGTAATTAAAATTGATAGAAAGTAACCAAAGTTACAAACCTCTCATTTCTATGGGTATAAAGCAAATTAAAATATTACATAAACAAACTAACGTTGTCGTCAATCTACGGTATAAATGCAAAAACTCACGTCTGTCAGCGTATAATTTTAATTTGCATTTGAAAGTTCTGTCTACGGTATTACTCTCTTACTAAAAATGAAAAGTTTTATTTAGGTACACAATTGTCAGAAAAATTAATAATAAAATTCAAATCCAATAATATATTGAGATATTCCTAATATTATCTAAAAACTTCTAGTGTTTTATTATAAATATCCATATATGACTGAGTCTCCGTTATAGATGATAACTATCAATTATTGTATTTCTTTTGTAATCTGCATATAGAAAACTCTATGCCGACGGGCAACTTACGCAATTCCTCTGAACTATTCAATAGAAAGACCTTCGAATTCATTTAATCCCGATTTAAAGTTTATTAATTTTGTTTCAGCCCATTTATTATATTTGCACGGAAGTGTAACATAATGTGGTAATATGTGAGGTAGTAGTAACTTACTCAAAAACCTACCATTCTAGCATATCAAAGCTCCCATTTATTCTTGACTTTATCTCCTTAATTGTATTCATGCCAGCAAAGCAGCAATTTCATTTCGAATATTCACGAAATTACCCGGCAAGTAACAAAACACATTCTTGTTTAGCTTACTAAAGCCTGACTATTAGAGAATATGTTTACATTTTGTATGTTTATTTCAGTGCAATATGAATTTAATGTAATTGTAGTATAAAATCCAATTGGCCATTTTCCCATACTCATATGCTTATGTCTCTTTTTGACCTCTTCGTAAACCTTTTAAGCCTCTTGGATTCGTACCAATTTATATTAGAACAACATTCCGTACAGTTAAGAAACATTTAAAATTTTTGATTCAAAACTTGTTACATCTTACTTATTAAATTACAATAGAAAAAAATATTTCGAGTCTTTCTATTTTTAAATTTAAATAACACGAAGTGTGTCTGACATGTTTTACATAGAGGTAATCATGGCAAAAACTGAACTGTGCATCAATAAATTTAAAAAAATTTTATTGTTTTGGATTAGTAAGCCAAGAGCTTAGGGTAAAAACCTCAGCTCTGACATCTTGAAACTAAAAGATATATAAAAAAATCTTTCTTTCGGCGACTACCTCTCAGAAGTCTTCATGCAAAAGCTCTAAGAGTAACTGATTGCCATGAACAAACTTCTCAAGTCTGTCGTGCGGAGACGACTTTAAACTCATGGATAAAAATTTACACACACAACACAATGGCCAATTATGTATGTATGGATTCACAAAAAATTATAGGGAAAGAAAGCTTATGTCCCAGCAGAGCCAAGAAGCTATTTAAAGGATATTTTATTTTATAAATTAGTCTTTTTTTTAGTTAAAAATTATGCTCAAATTTGGATACTCCCATTTACAATAAAATAAATATTTTGAGAAGTACAAAAAAAAAATTACAAAGAAAAAAACTAATTTAAATTAAAATTAAAACGAGTTTTTAAGCTTAAAATACTTTTTGTTTTTAAAATTAAGTTCAAAAGTTAGTTGAAAGATAAGAGACTACTGATAAGCCATAATTTTATTAATATTGTTAATTAAATTTAAATTTCATATAATTATGTTTGTAACAACTAATTCTTACTTTCTTTTTTAACTTTAAAAATATTAGTTTAAGAAAAATGTACTAAAATTTTAAACACTTCATTATACGTTACTAGCTGGGGTGAACCCGGCAATGCGGGTTTTTGAGAAAATACACTATATTTTTAGTTTTTGCGCTTTCGGCATAAATGTTTGTACAAAAGAGTTGCTTTGATTCATGTGAGAAAACTGGATACTCTAAATTCACTCCTCGAATTCCTGACCCGGCAAAAGTTGTTTTGCCTAAAAAAAAATATGAAAATGGGAATAATAAATAAACTATTGAATAAATTAAAAAAATATCATTGAAGCACTCTGTGATAAACAATATTTTTCATTATGTTGTCAGGTGCGAAAACGAACAAAGATGATGGCTTTCCGACACGGGAACATGCGACATAGAGTTGACCATGTGAAAAACAGTTATTTTCCAAATTTAGGCCACAAACACTCAATGATTGCCCTTGTGATTTGTTGATTGTCATGGCGAACGCGAGACGAATTGGAAATTGGATTCTTTTAAATTCGAATGGCATATCGGTTGGGATCATTGAAATTCTCGGAATGACAACTTCCTCATCTCTAAACTTTCCTTTTAGTATTCTTGCGTGAATCACATTCCACATGAGTTTTGTGGCCGCTAAACGCGTTCCGTTGCATAATTTTGGATGATTTAGATTGCGATGCATAATGACAACTGAACCAATCTTCAATTGTAAATTGTGCGGTGGCAAGCCAGGCACATCCAATGAATTCAAAAATTCAGTTGGATAGTTGGTAACTTCGTCTTCGTTTGTTACACAATCGATAGATTTGAAGGAGTGCAATGAACCAACGATTTTATCTTGAATTTTAAAGTTTATGTGATCCACATCCTTGTTCTTTGCAGCTAAAATTGCTCTTTCACTCAACCAATCGTAGTTCTTATGGTTACCAATTATATTAGGAAACACTTTGTTGATGAGCTCCTCTTTCGTTGAGACGAAATTACAAAAATTCGGAGGAAAGGATATCAATCCATTCGATGCGTCGACAGGAATACGACCATTACCAATAGTTAGCAGTTGATTGGAGAACACTTCGGAAAATGGATCGTTTTGCAATGCAACTCGCCACAATGTCGATGATTTGAGGCAAGCATTGATCTCATCGGCTGCGGTCGATCGTGGTAATACTGGTAGTGTTTGCCGGAAATCACCTGAGAGTAAAATCAACGCACCGCCAAAATATCTTGCGTCATTACGCAGATCTTGCATGGTGCGATTCAGAGCTTCTAACGCACGTTTATGCGACATTGTGCATTCGTCCCAGATAATTATTTTGCTTGCTATTAAAACTTTAGCCATTGCTGAATGTTTCGCTATGCTACATGTTGGTTCCTCAACCGCTTGAAGGTTTAATGGCAATTTCAATGCCGAATGAGCGGTTCTACAACCTTCCAGCAGCGTAGCCGCTATTCCAGAGGAAGCAAGTGCTATGGCAATTTCTGACCTTGCACGAACTGTAGCCAGAATCAGTGATATGAGGAATGTCTTGCTAGTGCCTCCAGGCGTATCAAGGAAAAACATGCCAGCATTTCCACCATCAATTGTGTTCATCATCGTATCGTACACTTCTTTTTGTTGGGGATTTAGTAAAGGTACATTAGTTCGAACCAAATCGCTTAATGCATTTGTGTCGTATTCATATTCACTCTGAAATTCTCGTTCCAAAGCGTCATTTGGTCGACGATGGCGATGGCATTCCTAATCTTGCTAACAGACTGCCGCATATAAGGTAACACATGTCTTCTATCGAAATCAAAGCCTGGTTGTGCATCTCTTCATTCATCTCAAAATGGGGATTTTCTGAAAGTACGCGAACTCGATGCAGAATGTCTTCTGACATGTTATCCTTGTACTTATCCCACAATTCACGTGAATTTGATGGAAAACATGTAGCAATAATGATCGCAAATAATGTGCGTATTTGACTTGGAGATGCAGAAACAGTTGCTTCAGCCATTGCCATGTCCAAATGAGTATCGTTTTCAAGCAAATTGAGCTCCTGAATTGCAGCACGAAAGGTTGGCAATACTACACCATTGACAGTTCGAAGTGACTCAAATGAAGAATATACGCCATATTGCCTCATTACAGCTTACATACGGACCAACTTGATAACGCGTGATTTCATCATTGGGGTCAGGAGCTTGCAGACCAAAAGCCGCCATATCACTGCCTTTCGTGACATATTTGCAGATGTATTTAATAGATTTCACTGAGTTGCAATACTCCACGTTACAATGCGCCTGGAATGTTTTTGAAAGAAGTGGTGAATACGGAACAACCCATGAGTTGTCGACCATGAAATCATTTCCTTTCACTTAAACTTTGATTGTTTTACCACCACCATTAGATGATCGACGTCGATACAGTGGATAACCATCGTTGCCAGTGATGCCGTCGACCATGCACGGTGATTGTGGGTGTATGGAGCCACACGGCCCATGAATCATATTTGTAATTACGACATCATGAAGGTTTGAGTCGATTTCGGGATCAGGAATCTCGGTACTTATAATGTCATCAATTTGGTCTGGTTGGATTCTTTCAATTAACCAAATGAGAATGTGAGCATGCGGCAAGCCTCTTTTTTGCCATTCAATTGAGTACATCCAACATCGAGTATCACCAAAGACACGATGCTTAACAATATAATCCATCAACGACCGGATTTTTTGTCTGAATATACGTGCGGTGATATCGTGCCGATCACTTGAAGTTTGGCCGGGAAGCAGCAGTTGAACAATTTCTATCCACTTTGGATTGCACGTAAAGGTTATGAACAGGTCTGGACGTCCGTAATGACGTACATATGTCATTGCATCTTGCGCATATTCATTCATATGACGTGGGCTGCCAACGAACGTTGCTGGTAAAATGATTAAACGACCAATATCAGATGCATTTCCTTCGGTACGAATTGCATCGCGTAAATGAATGTACTCCTCCGTACGTAGTTTGGTTTGATTTAATCTAATAAAAAGGAGGCGCTCCGTTTCTATTTTCACGTACATATCGACGCAGAATTGCTGAAACAATCGGCGAAACCGAAGCAAATAGTTGTCTGCATTATAGCGAATCATCAAGCGGTAGGCATAAAAATTCATTGCGCTGACCTTCTTGGTGGTTTCCTCCCCTAAAATGACATTAAGCACATTAGTGTCATGTTGAATTAAAAATTATTATGCTATCGGTAATCACCGGATAATAGATTTAGCATATGGATGTTTAAATAATAGCCATCGTCCCCGTATTTTAAAAGTACACACTTACGTTATTTCTTTTCAGTCATGCAAGTCTGGTGTGAACACCATTGTAACATAGTGTGAACAATCAGGCATTGTATGAACCCCGGATTTTAAAAGTACATACACACTTACGTTATTTCATTTTTCTGGAATATTTAAAAAATTTTTTTGTTATTCTTCTTATTTGGCCAGAGACCATTCCGAATTGGTACGAATCATCGAAATCGATTTTAGTGTGAACACCATTGCAACATAGTGTGAACAGTCATGAAAAGCATTGTGTGAACCCCATATTTCAAAAGCACACACTTACGTTATATTTTTTTTCTGGAATATTTTAGAAATTTTTTTTGCTAATCTTCTTATTTGGCCAGAGACCATTCCGAATTGGTACGAAACATCGAAATCGGTTTTAGTGTGAACACCATTGAAACATAGTGTGAACACTCATGCAACTCTAATGTGAACAGTCATGAAAGGCATTGTGTGAACCCCGTATTTTAAAAATATGATGTATTTTTTTTTCTGGAATATTTTAGACATTTTTTTTTGCTATTCTTATTTGGCCAGAGACCATTCCGAATTGGTACGAAACATCGAAATCGGTTTTAGTGTGAACGCCATTGAAACATAGTGTGAACAGTCCTGCAACTCTAATGTGAACAGTCATGAAGGGCATTGTGTGAACCCATCGTGTGAACACCATTGCAACATAGTGTGAACACTCATGCAACTCTAATGTGAACAGTCATGAAAGGCATTGTGTGAACCCCGTATTAACCCCTAGTGTGAACACCATTGCAACATAGTGTGAACACTCATGCAACTCTAATGTGAACAGTCATGAAAGGCATTGTGTGAACCCCGTATTTTAAAAATATGACGTAATTTTTTTTTTTCTGGAATATTTTAGAAATTTTTTTTGCTATTCTACTTATTTGGCCAGAGACCATTCCGAATTGGTACGAATCATCGAAATCGGTCCAGGCGTTCTTGAGTTATAAGCGTAGTAACTAACGCAACTTTCTTTTATATACATATATAGATGCATTTAAAATTAAAATACTTCCCTTACCATCGTATAATTTATTTATAGAACAAATTACTTATAGTGAAAGTTATGAATTTTCCTTTTAATGCAACTTGTAAATTTTTAAACAACTTCGTATTTGCAACAAAATACAGGGAAAGAAAATATTTAGTATAATCATTTAATTGTAATACCAGATAGATTTAAGTTTATTGTTCCCTTAGCAAAGTTTTGAAAGAATACCAATTACCTTTTCAATACCAGTATATAAGAATTTTCCTTAATATGCGTTATTAATTAAATTTTTCTCAGTGTATGTAAGCATGTCATTGCTGCTATACATCATCCATATTCATTATGCATTCGTTTCATTTCAGTACGAAAATATGATTTTTTTACAAGTCATATGAACTTTTTTACATACATAGTTTATAGTTAATTTTTACTCTCTACTACTTATGAATATACCCTACACCGTTGTAGGGGACTAGACTATATTGGGATTTTGCACACTATTTTAAAAATTTGTGTTTTATTTCGTTCGCCTTATTTTCATTTCAATTTTTCTTTCGACTTCGTGAAATAGGTTAAAAGTTCTTCAAATTTCATAGTTCTATATTCGCACAATTTGCTTCAAAAGCGAACAAGGCTTTTTCTTCCTTTATTAATATATAAATCTATTACTAATCTGATTTTATTTTGTTAAAGTCAGTCTACTTCGGATCAAGTTTTTTCGTAAGGCGTGGGAAAAATTATAACAAACAGAGTTTTATTTAAATTGTTGAAATTTATACAAGAAATTTATATATATGGACATTATCGGGCATTGTTTGGATTTTGTTTAATTTCCGTGAAAAAAGAATTCCACAATATTATCAGTTAGTATCCCAGAAGCTATAAGAAGTAGTCGCCGTAGTTTTGTGGTTAGTGTACTGACTTACTAAGACAAAAGCTCCGGGTTCAAACCTCAGCTCTGACATCTTAAAAACAAATATGCTAAAATACCTAAATAAAGTGACAATCTCTAAGTAGTCTTCTGGCAAATGCTCTAAGAGTAACTGATTGCCATGAACGAGCTTCGAAGTATGTAGAGTATTAAATAATTAAACGCAACCGACTTTACTTTTTTACATGCTATTACTTTTGCTCCCTACATGGTTGTCATTGTTTTTTTTATTATAAGTTCTTTTTCTTTTTTTCTCATACTTAGAAGATTTATTCATACACATCTGTTAGTCTGCTGTAATATTCACCGTTACAAAAACACTAACACACAAGAAAAAAGAAAGCACATACATGCATACAAATATACTTAAAAATTTTAAGTCATAAAACAAAAACTCACACACTTCCACATACAGTTACAAAACAATATTTGCTTACCGGCATGTTTTTGTTTCCTTTTCTCTTTTGCTGTAATACTCGTAGTTTCTATACTTGTGTGTGTTTGCTTATGAAGCTTTAGGGTTTCTTTCTATGTTGTTTGCTACTGTTGATAGCATAACTAACGATGAAGATGACGATGATGGGTATAAATATGATGACGGCTAGCCCTAAGTTTTTTTATGCTCATGGTGTTGTTACTTTTCAGTTCATCTTGTGAATAGACACTCAAATACACCATTACATATTGACTATTCTATTCTGTTTAGGGTTTTTTTGGACTTGGTCATAGACACGTTTTTTACACAACATTTGCACCCAATTTCTTTATTTTTTCTCCTTTCACTTTGGCATGTGAATTTATAAATCGAGCAAAAAAAAAAATAAAACAAAAATTTTATGTAAATTTTGTTAAAGTTCAGTGTAGAGTATTGAAAACAAATTCCAACAATACCAACAAAATATATGCAAAAAAACATAATTTAAAATCAAAGATAATAGACAAGAACTCGTTCAGTTTGCATTACTACAGGAGCATCTTAAATTTATATTGAATTTTTATAACGAATTCTTAGGATATTTCAAATAAATTTTTAGTTTGTTTAAGACAGTTTGACAGTTTTTTTTTAAGTTTTGTGGAAAAACATATCAAAATCAGATTATCATTCGTTTTTTAAACCAAAAAAGTAAATTTAAGTTCTACAATCCTTAAAAGAAGGAGAAAAAAAAAACCTATTAGTTATAATGGATTGGGTATTTTAAACATCTATTGTTTTATACAAATTCAAAGCATTAAAAAAATTACTCTGGTACATTAGGATAAGCGGATTAAAATATAAAATTTGTTTTATAAATTTCTTACAATAGTGGTATTTATGTTTTATTATATTGGAGATTATTTAAAAGTATGAGAAATTAATTAATTTTCTTACTATTAAAATAAAATTATATAAATATTGAGATTTATTCAGCTTTAAAAATGTTCTTCGTATGCTACGTCGTTATTACGTAAAATTTGTAGTAGAATATAAATAAGAGGGAGATACAAAATGATAAAACTAATTAAATATTAGGGAAATAAAACAAAATTTTAATGCTGAGTTTAGCCTGATGATGAAAACGATAATACAGTGCCAGAACTAAATATTTTGTGAAAAGAAAGAAGACATTATAGTGTTAAATTCGAAGTTAAATAGAAGTATAAAAGTATAGTTTAGGTAATACTTTTATTCCCTTTTAAATTCATTGGCTATATTAGATTATAAACTTGACTTTCAAATACAATTCAAACATAATTGAAAGAATCCTAAAGGTATCAAGTATATTAAAATTGGCAGTAAATGTGGGCAAAATTAATGAAATACCTTGTACTTATTTTTATTTTATTCTAAAAGAATTGAAAATACGTACTCTTTTTGTGTTTTTTGTCGAAAGCAAAATTCAATAAAATTTACGATAATTTAATATCATTAAGATTTTGCAACCGAAGTGTATTTTTGGGAAACATAGTATCATAGTATGAAAACTGTAATAAAGCTGATTATCTACCAATTATGAAGATAAATAAATCTTTATAAAGTCTGTTTGTAAGATCTCAATCAGTGTTGAAGCCTATAAAACATCCTTAAAGAATGATTCGATGCCATTTAGCTAAACTGTGTATTCTGTAAATCAACTTGGTCACACAATGTTGCTAAACCTAAGTCCAGCTGAAGTCTCACTAAAATGCAGTTACCAAAGAAACGGGACTTTTCCAAATAATGTTTTTTCTAAGACGTATGGAATTCTTTAGGTTCCATTAAGAAATACAAGGTGTCTGGCAGTAACGTATACTACTTTGCTTTGCCGCCATTTTGGTAAACATTAGTCTTGACAGTTCGTATTTGGCAGCCGTAAAGTAGTAACGTGGCAAATTTATTACAGAAAAATATTCTGTAAATAAATTATCGATTAAAATCAATTATCGATTTCTGTTGAAAAATCTAAATGAGTAAGATGACACATTTGAATGTAAAACGCTCAAATTATTCATCAGTCACCTTTGCATCCATTAAAAGTGCCAGTCTGGTGAGCAATTTTTTCAGGAGGAATCATTGGACCTTACTTCTTTGAAATTGGAAACGGCGTAACGGTATCTGTCAATGGGGAACGATATCGTGATATGATTGAAAACTTTTTAATGCCACAACTGCATGCTTTCGACTTGACTAACCTGTGATTTACAATGGAATTACAGCGAGACCTCTTTCTACAACAAGTTATTTCAATTAATGGTGATGTTGTTTGGTCTTTATGGTCGCCTGAGTTTACTGCTCCGGACTTCTTTTTGTGAGGATATTTGAAAAGCAAGGTTTGTGAAAACATACCAGAAACACTGGTGATGAAATTAATGAAATACTGCGTAAAATGTGTGAGAATATAATGAAAAATGTGCTCAAAAGGACTCGCATTTGTGAGGCTAACAGAGGCGGATATTTATCTTATATTGTATTCCATAAATAATTGCCGACATTAAAAAAAAATATACTACCAATATAAGATTTCCTTTCATTTAATAAAAAATTATAAACAAACAAAGTAGTATACCTTCCCGGCGGACACCCTGTAGAAGGGCATACTTTCTGTAAAATTTGTACCCCATATATGGAAAAGTTCATTTAGATGTTTTTCCATAGCATTCGTCATATTTTAGGAGCAGTTTTAATATAATGTGAGTGCAATTTAAAACATTATTAATATTTAAAATATTTAAAACTCTATGTCTTGTATTTATTTATTCACCCAATAAATTGATTTCTTACAGGCTATTTTTAAATACATTTTAATAATAATTAAGTATTTGACATTAATGAATATGGACGCATTCTTATCTTACCGAAAAGCCTTTCCACAAATTCGGTAAATTAAAAAGATTTTTAGCGAATTATTTTCTTTTTCTAGTTGCCTAAAATAGCCTCTACTATTTCTTCTGGGTAGTTTATGCAAGTAAAAAAACAATCAGACGTTTGAAAATAAAATATAACTATGAAAACGTAAATACATATTTCATAAAAACTGAAAAAATTTTCAGTAAAAAACTAACCACTGCGATCATAAAAAATAAAATACGTTTGTTAAGAGCTTAAGTGGCAAATTTCTATGCAATACTTGTTAAGTAAATCTTTACTAAACATATAATATTATTTATGAATACGCCATTTATAGTAAATTTGTTTTAATTGACATGTACATATAAGTTTAATTTTTATTCTTTGTTTTTTATGTACTTTTACATACTTATGCATGTGTATGATATAAAAATGTATTTGGTTTTTGCTTTGTTTCATATTTCTCTCTTACTAAGATAAGTTATTGTTTATTTTCATTTAACTGAACTGAACCCAAAAAGTATGGAAACAAGCCTAATATTTACAATTTCAACATTTTATATTCTAGAACTTATATTCTCAAAGTTACATGAGGATAATGCAATTTGGCGTGTGAATTATTTGTACTCTCTATAATTATTAATATTCTCTAAAGAAAAATCAGATACAATTGCTCTGATTTTAACAGGAGTGAGAAAATCATAATAAATTCTCCTGACTTTTAAAGATTTTCTACAAAGAGAGAGAAGCAGTTCGAAAAAATGGAACTAAAACTTTAATTTAGAAGAGTAAAATTAATAAAATAGTAAATAATCAATGGACTGATAATTACTTAAAAATATAGTTTTATAAACTACGCTTACATTTAGCAAATATTTGGCAAAAATAAAAAACTTTTGTTACATTTTATTGCTTTCGGTTTTTATTTTGTTTCATACTTAAACTACCATATTACATTAATATTATAATATCATCTATCCAGGGACTTTGATGGTAATCGCAACCCTAACTCTTTCGCTATCAGAGTAGCACACTGCCAATTCACAATAATTGCTCAAGACTTTGCCAACAAGTGTTTATCAAACTAGCGACTTACTTCATTAGTTGTAAATTTTCTATGTTTTAGGTTTGGTAGTGTAAGAACCAATCCAGTCCAAAATTTGTTTTACACCCTCGATATGACACCATATTTATTTACACAAGGTCTTGACAAATTATTTGGTATTGTCAGTTTTTTTGTTTTTTTTTTTTTTTTTGCTTATATTTTTTTACAACTTTTTAATACATCTTTTATCTAGACAATACTCTCATTAATAAATACTTATCACACAAACCACAATTAGTAGTAATTTGGTACTCTAGTCTCTGACACTGCAAAGAAAATATCTCTATTTATTATTTTGTCCTTTCAAGGAGCAAATAAGTAAACAAATAAACAAATAAACAAAACACAAAATTTTACGATATCAGTTTTACAAATTAAACTGCTGTTATTGTTGTCCTTCAATATTCAATAAAATCTTACCCCCATTTTACTTATTCATTTTCTAATAACGGTCATTGATTATTCATAAAAAAATATATACAATATTTTATATAGTATAAAAATAAATAGAAACGAAAGCCCGGCAGCATTCCTTAAACTACTTACTCATAAAAGTGAATGAGTAAACGAGTGTTTATAAATTATTAAACGTAAACGTACTCGTAAAAATTTTTTTTTATTTAAAAATGATTTTATCCTTCGACCGATGGCAATGTTAACGTTTTATTCGTACTGTTTCACTTGGAATATTTTTGCAAATACTTGACCCACATTAAACGAACATAAAGTACACCCTCTTACAAATGAACAAAATAAAAAAATGAGTTGCATGAAAAAGTACAAATAAAACCAGTAGTAAATGCCCTTTAAAGGAAATACAAAAATTCAAAATTAAACGAAAAATAAATCCCATATTCGTAAAATAAAAGTACGCTCTATAAGAAAAAAAACGAAAAACTTTGGTCAAAAACTACAACAAAAACAAGACATGACTTTCGTTAGTATTTGTTAGCATGAATAGATGACTGCTTGTTTGGTCGGTGTGGGAAAAGTCCGAACTATGAAGGTTATGCAAGAGTATTTAAAACTTTAAAACAAGAGTCGATAAAAAAATTTTTTTATAAACATTCCTGACACCAAACATAGGGTTTGTAAATTTTTCCACATTGTTGACTACAGAGTATAGCTGAAATAATAATGCATTATGAATCAACACTAGTCCTCATATAAAATTGACTTTTATATTGCTTATAAAGGGTATTGTTTGATCTGTATGGAAACTAGCGATATTGATAACTATGATTCGATAGCTAAGAATGTCAAATTTTGTTGGCATTTCAGTAAAACTCAGTAAGGTTTCAATTAAAGTCATAATAACGCTTCAAAATTAGTTTATTTTACTTATTAAAAAAAATCAGTTCGCGAACTTTTATCACTTTTATACCATGTTCACACGAATAGCAATTATCGAGGGCCGCGAGCCCAATCCTGTTTGAAACAAATAGATTCGCCATATAAAATTTTAAGAGCGAACCAACGTGTTTAATTTTAAAATCTTGGTGCGAACCTCAGAGAATTTGCTATTATATCTAATTTTGATAACAATTTGCTGCTACTTTATCTGAACTAGTTAACAAAACAAACATATAAATTTATTAAAGGTTTTGTTTTAAGAAATAACAGAAAGAAATAAGAAATGTACTTACGTAAATATATAAATACATACATACATACATACATAACTGGCCTTTACAACCCTGTGTCAGGATTACGGCCTAGCTTCTCGCAGCACTCATGTTGTGGGTGTCAATTTTTTTCCATGTGCACAGGGACCTACAGTTTCGATTCCGAATGACAGACTTGAGTAGCTTCTTCATGGCAAATAATTACTCTCCGAGCTTTTGCCAGAAGACTGCTGAGAGGTAGTCGCCGAAAGAAATATTTTTTTCATATTTCTTTTTTTTTAAGATGTCAGAGCTGGGTGTCGAACCCAGGGCTCATGTTTTAGTAAGCCAACACACTAACCACTAGACCACGGCGGCTACAAATATATAAATATTTATAAAAAATTCAAAGGAGAAAGAAAATCAGACACAAAACCAAAATACCGTGCTATGTATACCAATACGTACACATTATGTGTACATGTGGCGTACATGTATATGCACATAAGGAAGAAATACCAAAATATATATGAATGGTGCAGTTCACAATTGTGGTTTAGACAGCGAACCAAGTGGTTCATATTGTCGTGTTAACTTAGCATTAACATTTATCGATCATAATAGAGCATTTTTGACTTTCTGAAGCGAAGAATTTTAGAGTCAGTGTATAGTGCATTTTCCCAGTTTCAATGATACTAAATCTTAATTTAAAATAATAATAAAGATCATTTTATTCTATAATTAAAAAATTAAAATTCATTTCAAAAATAGCGATAGATATTGAGCTATCCTGGCTGAAGTTTTTTTTCTTTTAAAAAATTAATCAGCTTAACAATATTTGTTTTTCCAAAACGACACAACTTGCCATACAGTGTGCTTCAAAGAATTTTGTGAAAACATTCTTTCTAGAACAAGAGAAGTGAACAGGACTTGTTTATCAAACAACAAATCAACAACTATTAAATCACTTAAGTCCCATATTCAAGTCACCAATAACGCCATTTTTCTTTCCGCCACTACCTCACTACACTACACTCAGCAGTCTTCTGGCAAAAGCTCTGAAAATAACTTGTTGCTAAGAGCAAGCTTCTCAAGTCCGTCGATCGGAGTCGACATTAAAAGTTATAGGTGCTGCGAGAAGCTAGGCCGTAACTCTAAAACATTTATATTTTTTTTCTTTTTGTTTTGTCAGAAAACGCTTTAATTAGATCAAAGTTAACTGCAATGAATATTTTTTGGTAATTAAAGGAGAAATGATGTCCGTGAAGGAATAGTACACTACCCAAACTGAACAATTGTTTTCGACTCCAGCTACGGTAGTCTCATCAGAGTTCTTTATGTCCTGTGTATATTTGAGACCAAACATCAACTATTTATATTTTTTACTTTGCATCTACTGTCCTTTTTTACTTCCTATAACGTTTATAATCTAAAACCATCTATTGTGATTTGGTAAAAAAAAGACTAAATAAGTACTAACAGATGTGAGTTCAACAATATGACTGTTATTGACTCTAAAAGTTTCGACGTCCCTATTGATATACCCTCTATAGGCAATATAGTAACATATTAGTTACACAATAAAACCATGGAGTTATACAATAAAATACATACAGCGATTTCTGTGTAAAATGTTTGTTCATGATATTTTTATTTTACGAGTATTTACAGAAAAACAAACTGGCCTTTTGGTAAATAAACAAAGTTTATAATGCCTACGTACATAAAGCCACAAAAAGAGGCTAAAAATATAAAAAAGTTTAAAGTAAATGGCCTTAAAAAATTTTCAATACTCTCCGCTACATACATACTTATGTATATATAACATATTGTAATAAACAAACAGCTACACAATTTTTTCAAAAAAAAAGGAAAACTACAGAAATTTTTTTCATATCAAATTTAAAATTTAAACCCAAATAATAAAAATAAAGTTTATTTATTTTTTTATGTAATGTATTATTTGTAATTTTAGCAAATAAAACATTAAATAAAAATTCATAGTTCTAAATTTGAAAAAATTTATTAAAATTGTATTAATAAGTTTAGTTGACCTGTATATTGATTAATATATACATATATATAATTAATATATAAGCGTTTAATTAAGCTTTAGGTCTATTATATAATTATTTTTTCGATATTTCGCTACTTCTCTGCGTAGCTTCTTCAGGAAATATTTTTATTTAAAAAATTTTTTTAAAAAAATACATACATACATACATATTAAAAAATTGTGTCACATGAAAAAATATTCTATCAAGAAAATTTGTCATATAAAAAAATTTTTTTAAAAATAAAAACCAACAAACATATTTAATTAAATATTACAACCAACAAACATTTTTTAGAAAAAATAATTACAAAATAATTAAATTAAATAACTAAAACATAAAAAAACATATTAAAAAAGAATCATAATGATATATGTATAAAAACAAAAATTATTTGTTAGGTGGTTGAACAAGATTGGTGTATTTGGGGATAAATTTGTGGGTTAAGTGGATTTAAATGAGCGTGGACTGTATCTGTGAGTGAACACCATTTCTTGTTAAACCAAATAATATGCCATTTATGACAAATTATTTGAAATAATTAAAGTTGGTAAAGAGAAAGAAGTAGTGTATATTAGAATGAGGGATGAGAGTGTGGATGTATGTGCTTTTCTTACCGTAAGTGTGAATGTAATGCAAGTTAATTGAAATTTAGGTTTAGATTTAATTATATTACAATTAGTTCAATTTATTTATTTTAGATTCAGACAATTAATCTTAAGTTTAGTTCAATTTATTTATTTTAGATTTAAGTTTCAATAATTTTAAGTAATTAATATATAAGATTTATGTAGAGTTGATTAGGATTATTTAAATCAAGTGTATTTAATAACTTTTAGAATAGAAGTGATTGGTTTTAATACAAGAAGATAAGTGAGATTTTCTTTTTTCTTAAACTTTCCTCGATAAGTGTTATATTCGAATAACAGGACTATTTAAAACAATATAATTCACAATAATACTGGAAATTATTCGTTACAAATACTTTTATATAATTCAATACAATAAATTAAATTCGTTAAATTCAAATACATTAAATTCAAATAATAATTTTCATAATTTCTGTTATTTTTATTAATACAAATAGAAATTAATACAAAATCATTATTTTGTTATGATTTTGTACACTCCCGACACCGGAACTACAAAAAGAACAAGAAGCAAAGCACATATGATTAAGTTGTTGGTTGAACACATAAAACCTCAGCTAAAGATCTTATTGCTTCAGATAAGATGCGTTGGTTCGGTGTTGCCGCTGTATATGTTGGTTTTCTATTGACCGATGATGGTGCTGGACTGTGTCGATGGTGTTTTACAGATGACGATGATGTTGATTTGTGTCTCTCAGCTGGTCTAAATTTCGCAGCAGTCATTCGTTGTCTTGATACCCGTGCTGGCATTCTATAATTGGGTCTTTTTCTACTTAGTCGACTTTTGACGTTCGGATGCAACAACGTGTGGTGATATTCACTGCAAATTCGGCATGTGTTAAGACAATTACAGGCTCTCAGGTCGTGGCTCTTGGCTAAGCAATTGACGCAATAGTGGTACCTTTCCACTATTTTCATTCTGGTGCGGACATCCATGTTAAGGAACCGCCTGCAGAAACGAATTGAATGATACTGCTTACATATACAACATTGATAAACGTCCGGATCACGTCTTCTCATCTCTCTGTTCTGGTATCTAGGACTTTGAAAGAAAATTGAAAGAAATAAATATTAAATTAGAGATATTATTATTTAAATAGGTTGGGGAAGATTTATTTTAAATAATTAGATTTATTATGCTGTGAAAGAGATGGATTAATTGTTAGTAACGGGTATATCATCATCATTCAGTAAGGGCAAATAGCATAATTTTACTATGGGTCGATTAATTATGCCTGTGACAGTTTTAATATCTGCCACGCGAACGTTACTGTCGCTACCAGAATAGGTCTTGATGATTCTTCCTAAACGCCATTCTGATGGAGGAAGTAAATCATCCATAACAATTACGAGATCGCCCTCCTTGAGGTTGGGGCTTGAATTCTTCCATTTGTAGCGCTTATGTAGAGATTTCAAGTACTCCTCTTTCCACCTTAGAGAGAATTGATGGTGAATGATCTTTAGTTTTTCCCAGCGATTAACGAGGCCTATTTTCGGATTGTGTTGTTCGGGAAAACTCATGATAGGGGCGCCTCGAAGGAAATGTCCAGGCGTTAGAGCTGATAAATCCAATGGGTCTTCAGAAAGGGCTGAAATAGGTCGGGAGTTTAATACTCCCTCTATTTGAGTTAAGATAGTCGAGAATTCCTCGTAAGTAAATCGGTATGAATTAGTCATCCGCTTCAAGTGAAATTTAAAGCTTTTTACTACCGCCTCCCAAAGACCACCCATGTGAGGAGCGTGCGGGGGAATAAATATCCACTCGAAGCCGTTTGTGCTATATTTATGTGTTATATCATTTGACGTGGATTTCAGGAATGTTTCAAACTCGCGCCTGAGCTGCCGATTTGCGCCAATGAAATTTCGACCATTATCCGAGTATAACCTGGAGGGTAGTCCCCTCCGGCCAACGAACCGAGAGAATGATGCTCGGAATGCAGCCGTAGATAAATCTGAACATATTTCTAGATGAACAGCTTTCGTGCTAAAACAAACGAAAACACAAACGTATCCTTTCACGATAGGCGCTTTTTTCAGCAATGAGCTTTTGAGTTCGAATGGACCAGCATAATCAATTCCAGTGGTCTGAAAAGGTATTGTGAGTGTGCATCGGTCCGGGGGTAAGGGTGCCATGATCTGAGTGCATGGCTTTTGTCTGTATATTATGCATTTCTTACAGTGGCGTATAATTTTCTTTATGCGAGTTTTCGTCCGAGATATGTAAAATTCCGTTTGCACCATTCGGAGCATTTGATTACATTGGGCATGAGCTAAGAGTAAATGTAAATTTTCCAAATATAGTTGGCACAATCTTGAGCTTCCTGGTAATATGATAGGAAAACGCTCATTGTATGGTAATGACGAATTTGCCAATCGGCCGTTGACTCTTAAGATATTCTCTGAGTCCAGAAATGGGTTTAGTGGTTTTAAAGGACTTTTATTAGCTACTGGAAGGGAGTTTGAGATATCCTCCAATTCCTTAGGATAATGAGATTTTTGAGCAAGAGATATTAATCTCAGTTTTATGAACCTAATGTCTTTATAACTGAGCTCTATTTGAGGGTAATTGTATTGTATTCTATATCTGGACAGAGTATTGTGTAAAAAACGGAATGTGGATCTCATAATACTCGTAACGCTCTGGGGTATGAGGAGAATCTTTCCAATATATCTGTTTGTTGAGTTGATATATGTAGGCATTCTACCTTTTTTTCTATTTCCGGCATGTTTAAAATTGACGTTGTTGGCCATTCTGATTGAGATTTGACTAGCCAAGGCGGGCCTTGCCACCATAATGTATTAGATGCTAGTTCATCGGGTTTACAGCCTCGTGTGCCAAGATCTGCAGGGTTGTCGTGTGTTCTAATATGTTTCCAGTTAGCGTTGGGCAAGATATTATAAATTTGAGCCGTTCGATTTGCCACGTAGGTTTCCCATGTCCATGGTGGTTTTGACAGCCAACCAATGACAATCAGAGAATCAGTCCATAAGAATATTTCGCGGGGGGGTAATTTTAGAGATTTTGTTATATGTTTTACTAATTTAGTCAACAGTACAGCCCCACTGAGTTCCAATCTTGGTAGGGAGATCGGTTGGATGGGAGCTACTTTGCTTTTTGAGGCAATCAAGCTACTAAATATTTCTTTTGATGCCGTTTGACATCGTAAATATACTGCTGCACAGTATGCACCTTTAGAAGCGTCTGAGAAACCATGAATCTGAATTGAGCATTCAGGACTGTACTTCAACCATCTCGGGATTCTTATTTTTTCCAAATTAGATAGATCGTCTAAAAGATTGTTCCATTTTCTAAAAATTTCCGGAGAAACCATTTCGTCCCACTGTAGACCTTGTAACCACAATTCTTGCATTAACATTTTTGCCCTTATTACAATGGGTGTTATCCAGCCTGCGGGGTCGAAAATGGAAGCTATGCCAGATAACATATTTCGTTTTGTAATTTTGTCAGTGAGGGGTATTGGGTTAAAAGAATAAGAAAATTCATCCGTGAGAGCGTTCCATTTTATGCCAAGTGTTTTTGTCGTACTTGTTTCCTGGAAGCGTAACAGATTCGAATCATAGAGATCTTCATCAGGAATACCCGAGAGTAATTTTCGGTCATTTGCGGTGATCTTTTTTAATGGGAAACCAGCTGATGTAAGTATTTGTAAGAGCTGAGATTGAGAATCTTTAGCTTCATCAATCGTATGACCGCCAGACAATATGTCGTCCACATATGTCTCAGTGCGTAATATTTCCGCGGCTTTGGGATATTTGCTTTCTGAGTCCTCAGCCAGTTGGTGAAGGGTGCGAATTGCTAAAAATGGGGCACAGTTAACTCCAAATGTAACTGTTTTAAGTTGGTAATCTTTAAGTTGACTAGAGTTAGTGTTCTGAAAAATTAAACGCTGATAAGGACGATCTTTTGGGTGTATCCAAATTTGTCTATACATTTTTTGTATATCACCGTTAAATACGTATCTATAATTACGCCAGTTTAGGAGAATTGTCATTAAATCTGCCTGCAGTGTTGGGCCAGTGTGTAAGACGTCATTGAGTGAATGACCGGATTTTGTTTTTCGGGAGGCGTTAAATACGATTCTTACTTTTGTGGTTTTATGTTCGGGTCGAATTACAGCATGATGGGGTAGGTAAAAGGAAAAGTATTTGTGATCTGATACGATCTCATGGAAAGAAGTTGGCTCCATGTGATCAAGAGTGAGATATTCTTCGAGAACTTTATTATATTCTTTTTCGAGTTCGGGTGTTTTGGCGAGAGATTTATTCAAACGAGCGTTTTGGACAAAAGCTAAAGTGCGTGATGAACCGAGAAATTTGGAGTCTGGGAATTCAGGTTTGAATGGAAGTCGAACTATGTACCTTCCACTTTCATCTCTTGAGGTTGTTTTCTTGTAGAAATTTTCGCAGTACTGATCCTCTTCTGAAATTAGGGGTTCTGATGGGAGTTCCTCTTGTTCCCAAAATTTCCTCAGAGTTTCATTCAGGGTGGTGCTTTCTGAAGGTATGACCGTTGTAGTGAATGTGTGGATCGGGTTACTTTGAATCGGACCACTTAATACCCAGCCGAATATGGTGTTGTAAGCCGTTGCATACCCACATATGTTCTTTTTAATACCTTCAATATTAATAAATTGCTCTGAATCATTGCCAAGTATTAAATCTATAGGAGATGAGTCATTAAAATGTGGGTCGGCTAGATCAAGATTCCTTAGTTGAGACGATTCGGGCAGTGCAAAGGATATCGAAGGAATTAGTTTTGTAACTTTTGGTAGTACAATGGCATTTACGCTGAATTTCGTGTTAGTTCGTTTTGCGAATATCGTGAAAGAACATTCTTTATTTGCCGATTGAGATTGGCCGCCTATACCTATAATTTCGACATGGGATTTCTTATATGGTAATTTTAGAAAACTTCTAACTTTTTCCGATAAAAATGATCGCTGAGAACCGGGGTCTATTAGTGCTCTTACTTCGAACAATTCGCCTCCGAGGTCTATTTGCACTAGAGCCGTGCGTAATAATATATATTCATTATTTGACGAAAAATGGGATTGTACATGTGAGCCACGTGACGTAGACGGTAACTCATCTCTAATATCAGGTTTTCGTTCTTCCCTGTACTCGTTCCTTTTATAAATTGAATTTCTATTAGAATTTAATGAGTCTCCGGTAGTTGAAATGGTTCCCGTTGATTCTCTAGGTTTAGACAAGTGTAAAAGGGTATGGTGGTCGGATTTACAAACGAGACAGACATTTTTGCTTGGACATTTAACCTTTGTGTGAGCTGATGATAAACAATTGTTGCAAATTTTATTTTTGTAAACATACTCTATTCTTTGTTGTACAGTGAATTTTCTAAATTTTTCGCAGGACCTGAGATGATGATTATTACTGCATAGGTGACAAATAGAGTTAAGTTTTTCTTGGGATGAGTAGGATTGAATATTTGTGCTAGAGGCAGGGAGACTAAAGCGCTCTTTAGTCGTTTTTATGGATGAAATGCGTTCGACGACTTCGCATCTGTTCATGAGAAATTCATCCATTTGTGCCCAGGTGGGCATTTCTCGTCTACTTTTAAAGGACTGTTCCCACAGTGTTAGGGTCTGATCGGGCAGCTTCGTAGATACTAGGTAGATGATGATTGGGTCCCATCCATCTACCTTTACATCCAGAGCGCGTAGAGCTGTTAAACAGTCTGTAACTGTCGAATGAATTCTCTGAATTGATTCACAGTTCTCCGAGTTTGCCGAGGGAATGTTGAATAACACCTTGAGTTTATTATCAATCAAAACGCGCTTGTTGTCAAACCGAGACTTTAGAGCATTCCATGCATGCTCAAAGTTTTCATCACATAGGGTATACCTCTTCACAATGGCACCAGCGCTACCCTTTGTCTTTAGCCGTAAATAAAATAGTTTTTGAGCCCGGGGAATTTCATCGTTCTCAATACATGCGGTAGTAAATAAGTCACGAAAAGCTGGCCATTCTTCATAGCTACCACTGAAGGTTTCTATGTCACATTGAGGGAGTTTAATAAATGAGGTTCTATTTTGTGAAGGGATTTGTAAGGGCAGTAAGCTCGATCTAGGTGTTACATTTTGAGGTTCACATGCTCTAGATAGCCTCAGCAGGTCAAGTATGTGCGCCTTGCATGCATAATATGCTTCAGAGCAGGCATTAAAGTTTATCCTAGCATTCTCTTTGTAGTCCTTGGAATTTTCATCACTAGAAGAAATCATCAAAGTTTCATACGAGTTTTGTAGTCTTTGCCATCTACCATCCAGATCCAGTATTTTTGTCTCTAGTACTGAGTCGGTTTGATCCTGTATATCAGCCTTTTCGTAATTTGTACAGAAATTGAGTACATGATCACAATCGAACAGGAATTTGTCCTGTTTAGGTGAAGTACCATTATCCGATGAGGTTTCCTTAGAGGGTTTCATGTTGATAAGAATAAGAGCGCGGTGGTTCAGTTAAATGTAGGGTAGATTTAGCCTGCTATTGCACTGTATGCAATAGTTAGAAAAGGGGTAAATATCCTCAGAATAAGTGATAAGGGGGTTTGGATATTTATCGAGTTTTAAGAAGCTAATCCACGATTTAGAAATGCGCCTTATGGTTAAAATAATACGTAACACGAGTGTGTAGAGATTGTGTAGGAATGAATGGTAAGTATCTAATCGAAAATGTTAAAATACTTAAATTATGCCAATTTCAGCAATAATTTCCGAAATAAACTGAATAGAGGAATTTAGAGTCACTCTATTTATAGAACGCAATGGGAATTTAAGCTCGCATTACATATAAAACAAAAACTTCAACCGATTTCATAAATTTTGTGGTAGAATTGTGCTCATTACCTGTGGTATAACTTGTATATATACCGTATATGTGTATAATTTATAAATAGTAAATAGTATTATATAAATAAATAGTGTGATGTAAATATTTTTGTGTAAATAAATATGTATGTGATTTAGTATAGTTTACCTGTTACCTTATTATTTAAGATAACTACTGCTTTGCTCTTTATTTTGCTATTTAGTGATGAATTATTTATTTATTATATTTTTCGATGACGATACGATTGCGGTTCGGTTATTATTTATTGGTTTTTATATGTGTTTATTTGTATGGCTGTGTATGTGTGTGATATTATTTTTTTTTTTTTTTTTTTTGTTTTGTTTTGTTCTCTGTTTTCTGTACTGAACTTTTACTTTTTTTAGTTTAATTTAGTTTTAAATTTATTTAAAATTTATGAGGTTGATTTACTTTTGCTGTTGTGGAAAATTTATTTTGTTTTTAAATTTTTTATGTATATACATACATTTTTTTTCTTTCTATAGGTATGTAGGTATATTTTACAAAAAGGATTGTGAAATTAAAAGCTTTCTCCTTTATTTTGATTATTTTTCTGTTTTGTTTTTTTTCTAACTTGCCTTTAATTACTTATTTTCTTTTTATTCATATTTTATTTTGAATAAATTTTCTTAATATATTATTTCTGATCTTTTCCTATTAATCACTTTTTCACTTTTTAAACTGAGAGATTTTGAGAGAACAAACTTTTTTTTTGAGAAACTTGCAAAGGAGGTTTGAAATTTTTTTTATGTATTTACTCTTTTCTTTTCCGAAAATGACATATAATACCGAAAATTTTATTTATTTAACGATTTTTCTGATTTGTATTTTTATTTTATTTATTTATATGTTTATAATTTATATATACATTCTAATCACTTCTATCCTTGTTTGATCGGCTCTTTTTTCCTTTATTTTATATTCCTTTTTATTCTTTTTAAGTAACAGTGATGCCAAATTTGTTCTATTTACTTTTTGATTAATTTTGTTTTCTTTTTCTTTCAATTTAATTTAAACTTGAATACAAAAAAAATCTTTGAATTTTACACTTTTGTATTGGAGTATAAGTACATAAATATGTATGTATTTTCTATTTTATATTCCGCTTTATGCTAAATTCTTTTAACTTTATGTAAAAAAAATTTTTTTCTCCATATATTTATGTACATCTCTAAATGCAAATTCTTTTTTAACCCTCAATTGGTTAACTTGAAAATTTTGTAAATTTGAACTGTATTTTATTTCTAACGGAATTTAAAAAGTAGATAAAAAAATTTGTTTTTTTTTTGTTGTTGTTTTAATTTTAACTTTATAACACTATTTCTATTTGTTCTTGTATAATGTAATATCACTGTATCGTGTATCAGTTACTTACGTACATTTTTCGTTTTTAATCAAATTAACACTTGTACTTATGTACTTAACTTTATTTTTCAAACGGTACTATTTTGTGTATCGACATAAATTTATGTAAATTTACATATGTACATATGTATATTTATTTTATTAGGAATTTTGTACCACTATAACTGTACCTTTTTTTTGCGGTTGCTTATTATATTTGGTTATACGTATTATGTCCTGGATGTTGTTTTTAATTATTTTTTTTTTTTTTGCATATAAATATATACCTATATATGTATATTTTTTGAATTTTCTTTAATATAATTATATTTTAGTTTGGCAAACATAAATTTGTTGTTTTCTATGTTTTGCAATTTTATAATAATTTTCACACACTTTTTTTTTTTGTTTAATATAATTATATTTTAGTTTGGCAATTAAAAAATTTTTTTTTGTTTTTATTAAACAGAAATTTGTTGTTTTGTATATTTTGCAATATACAATATAATAATTTTCACACTTTTTTGTTTTTTATAACCGGAGCGGCGCACAGTGGAAAATCGTAGAGCAAGGCCAGCCCATAATTCATTTTTAAAAAGGTTCGAATTGCACCATAATTTGTTTTTTATCGAAAAGCTAAGAAGTTGAACTTAATAATTTAAGGAAAATATTTGATGTTTCTTCAATAGTAATACTTGGAAATACGGGCCATATTCACAGCTTTTTATGACAACGATTTATTGCTATTCGAATAAAACATATTTAAGAGCAAATTTTTAATCTAACTCATATTACAATTAAGGAGTTATATACCTTATTGGAAAGGTAATTTGATGTAGATTCCGATTTTATAAATAGTGCGTCCGGTTTTAGTGAAAATATTTGAAATTTTAGCTCCTGTATGATGTAATGCTGTTTTTGCTGCATGTAAAAACTTCGGTAAGGCTTTTAATTAGGAGCTCTGCTTAGCTCTGCCCTCATTTGTATAAAACTTTAAAGCCTAATATATTAATAAAATACTTTAAAAATAATAGCTGCATATTCGTGCCTAAACAGAAGTTACAGTCAATTATGTTAAAAAACTAAATTATTTAGATAATTGAGCAAATGTTTTTTTTTCTACAGTAGCTTTGCATTGTTTTCTTCTTCTTAACTTGAAAAGAAAAGGTGAATCTTTCGATGAATTAGAGGCGTTAAGTGTATTTATTGGTCTTGACTTGACAAAAGCACAATACATGTACTTAAGAAATGGAAAAAAATATACTGTTCTTCCTCCATACTATAAAATTCAGGAAGCAAAAGAAGTTGCAGCCTTCCACCAGATTTATTAGAAGTAACAAATGCTTATGCTAGAGTTAAGTATTTACAAGATCACACTTCAACCAGGATTATAGTGATTGATGCTGTGGATAATAAAAGCTTAATAAACCTAACTTTCTACTGTAAATGGGGTTGTGATGGCTCGTGAGGTCAACCAGAATGTAAAAAATCGCTTCCAAAGGAATCTTATCTAATTTCTGAATCAAATCTATTTATAACATTTTTAGTACCAATTAAACTTGTAAGCGAAGAAACAGGTGATATTATTTGGAAAAATTCAGCTCATTTGTTCGATATTGTCGCCCCATTTCAATAGAACTTTGCAAAGAGACACCAGCAAAAACTAAAGAAGTAGTAGATAAAATTGGTACTCAAATAGAGTAATTTTCACCAACTATTATCTCAAAGAACAAAAAATATGTAGCCGTAAACCATAAACTGTTTCTTACAATGATTGATGGTAAAGTAGCACAAGTTTTAACAAATACTCCATTAAGTGCATCATGTACCATATGCAAAGCGACACCTACTCAAATGAATAACTTAGAGAGAGTACCTGCAGATGAAAATGCTTTTAAGTATGGCTTATCGATCCTCCACGCGTGGATAAGATGTACAGAAATGATTTTGCACATTGGATACAATAGAGAATTCCAAAAAAGCAGTAAGAAAGCTAATATACAAAAACGTTTTTGTAAAGAGTTGGAATTAATTATTGATAAGCCAAGGCAAGGAAGTTACCAGCACTGATGGTAATACCACTAGAAGATTTTTTTAAAATTTTTCACGATCTGCTGATATAACTGGAGTAGATGAAGAATAAATAAAAAACTTTTACATCATTCTTCAGGTTTTATCGTCTGATTTAGTAATAGACTCTGAATAATTTGGCGAATATGCAATGAAAACAGCAAGATTGTATATAAAAAATACATCTGGTATTATATGCCATCATCTTTCCACAAAATATTGATACATGCCTTGGTACACGGCCTGTACAAGTCATCTTTATATGCAAAAAATAAATTTCTTACCTTAATTCTGTAATAAGTTCTGGTTTAATTTGATTTATATTTTACAGAATAATAGGAAATACACTTAAGATTATTCGTGCAAAATTTCAGAACTTTATCTCCAAGAACAAAAAAGTTACAGATTTTTGATCCGATAAGGACAAAAATTTTCCACTGTGCGGCGCGTTCGTTTTATATTTGATTTTTTTTTTCTTTTCTCTTATGTTCGTTCGCTTGTTGGTTTTACATAAACTAAAGATTACCATATGAGAGTTATAATTACATACCTCATATTTTGATGTTTGAATAAAAGTGTTGTCAACTAGGTTGTTTTTCTTTTTCAGCTTCGATGGACCATGAACAAGATTGGTGTATTTGGGGATAAATTTGTGGGTTAAGTGGATTTAAATGAGCGTGGACTGTATCTGTGAGTGAACACCATTTCTTGTTAAACCAAATAATTTGCCATTTATGACAAATTATTTGATATAATTAGAAGTTGTTAAAGAGAAAGAAGTATTTTATATTAGAATGAGGGGTGAGAGGGTGGATGTGTTGATTGTCTTACCGTACGTGTGAATGTGATGCAATTTAGTTGAAATTTATAGATTTAGACAATTAATTTTAAGTTTAAATAATTTTAAGTAATTAATATACAAGATTTTTGTAGAGTTGATTAGGATTATTTAAATCAAGTGTATTTAATAACTTTTAGAATAGAAGTGATTGGTTTTAATACAAGAAGATAAGTGAGATTTTCTTTTTTCTTAAACTTTCCTCGATAAGTGTTATATTCGAATAACAGGACTATTTAAAACAATATAATTCACAATAATACTGGAAATTATTCGTTACAAATACTTTTATATAATTCAATACAATAAATTAAATTCGTTAAATTCAAATACATTAAATTCAAATAATAATTTTCATAATTTCTGTTATTTTTATTAATACAAATAGAAATTAATACAAAATCATTATTTTGTTATGATTTTGTACAGTGGTATTATATTAAAAAATTTAAACAAAAAAAGGAAAAAAACAAATAATTGTAACGTAACAACTTTTTAAAAGATTAAAAGCTTTAAAAAATTTTAAAAAGGATATTATTAAACTAATACTTATAATTTTAACATTTTTTAACAGCCTTATTTATAATAAAAAATTTCTAGCCAAATGTACAAGTTCTTTAATTTTTGATTCTTTAACCAGTTATCAAATAAAAGGTATGAAAAGTTTAATAATATTAATCTATAGCAGGCTATAAACTTGCCAGTTTTTGGGCTATATGTTAAGTAGTTGCTAACTTTTTATTATAAATACAGCTGTAAAAATCGAATTTTGACAATTATTGTGTATAAGATGTCTGTATATTTGTGCAACATTTTCTGTGTCTGCTTTATAATTTATTCTAAGTGTTGTTGGTACATTAATTATCTGTAACATCTCTAATAAATAATGACGTTTATAATTATTTTCTGTATTTAGAATTGAAACATTTTCAAAGTTCGGGTAGTGATCTGATTCTGAGCAATGATAAGATAAAGCGGTTTTTTGTGAATTAATGTCCCTATACTTTTCGTCTGTCTTATGACCAGCGAGTCTAGTCTTAAGTATGTATGTATGTATGTATGTATGTATTTTTTTTAAAAAAATTTTTAAATAAAAATATTTAAAAAAGCTTTAAAGCTTAATTAAACGCTTATATATTAAATTTATTAAAAATTATTTTATTTAACTAATAAAACCGTCAATATAATGAAAATATTTCAATATTATACAACTAAAATTTATAGAACTTTAAAGGTTTTTTTAAATCACTTCGGAGGTAGATGTTATTTTTTGTTTTGCTACACTTTGATTTATAGAAAACCATTAATTGCTTTTTCAAAATAAATACAAATATTAAGTATTTTCTTTACTTAAAAAAGGGCTGAAGTGGAAAATTAAATAAAAATTGTTATACACTGCAATAAATTTTAAAGAGCACTTGTTTAAATAAAGTGAGATATGGAAAAGCAACTTGTTGTACTATAAACAAAAAAGCTGAAAAGTCCTTTTTCACTACAATTTTGCATACAGCAAAACCCGGCTTCTAAAAATAATTTCGGATTTTATTGTTACTTATTTCATATTTTATTTGTCCACAAACAACTAATACTTGTTGGTTTCAATTTTATTGGAATTATATGATTTTTTATTTTGTTAAAAACAATTATTATTGATACCTTTTTAAATAAATTTATAAAAATAAAGTAGAATAAAAACAATTAAAAATCCTAAATATATTTCTATAATATTAAGAGTACAAAGTAAAATGATTGTGTTTCAATTACACAAATATATTTTATTTTTTACTTACATACTTACTCAGATGGCCATAACAACCCGCTAAAAGGTTTCGGTCTGCCTCCAGACTAATCTCCAGGCTTCTCTGCTAAGCGCGCGCCTTCTCCAATTGGTCACACCAATTGATGACAGGGCTTCATCAACTTGGCCCTTCCAATGTAACCTTCTCTACGCCGACGTCCAGTCATCTTCGCTTCGAAAACGTAGCCACTGGATGTTAATACGCTGACCAACGTTTACATCACATCACCCACAGCTCTAAGTTGGTTCTAATATGAAACACATCGCCATGCCTTAGATGACCAAAGTTCTTACGAAGAACTTTTCTCTTAACTTTTCCAGGACCGCTGTATCATCACAAGCGTCCATGCTTCCGCACCATAGAAAAGTACCGGAAGGATAAGCTACTTATAGAGCATCGCACGAGAGAGGTCTCTGTTACTAAACTGCTTACTGAGACCATAGTAGCATCTGTTGGCCGATGTCGCTTGATCTCCAGATTGGCATCGTTCTTGCTGGTAATGGCAGTGCCAAGGTAGATGAACTCCTTGACCATATCGAATGTATAGTTGCTGGCTGTAACATGGGAGCCATATACGTTCAACGCCCCTACTTGTCTTGCTCTCGTTTACAGTCAGAACCATTTTTGCAGACTCCCGTTCAATAGCATTGAAGGCTGCAGTAACATCTCGCTTGATAAGCCCAATGATTTCGTCTGCATACGCAAGGAGCTGGACACTTTTGTTAAAAATAGTTCCATTGCACATACACACCCGCCTTTCGTAAAACACTCTCCAAGGCAAAATTGAAGAGGTCTCAGAATCGCCTTGTCTGAAACCTCGCACGGTATTAAAAGGCTCGGAGAGGTCTTCTTCTAACTTGACGGAGTTGCAGGAGTTAAATAACATTATTCTGCACAGCCTAATCAGTAATTGAAAACCCTAAATATATTTCCATACGTAAAGAATACAGAATAGCACGATTGTGTGCATTTTCGTATATACAAATATTGTGCTTTATTTTGTGCGATAAATAATCAATCAATAGAAACCGATTTCTTTGCGGTGCCCGTGTTAAAGTAGGACTTTTGTTTTTTTCTGACTGATATTAAATATGATATTAGTCAGTTAAAATCAAAGGTCTATACCCTCTTTCTTCCTTCCCCTCATATTTTCCTAGACCAACATAATGTACTGCATCAGTCATCCCCTGAGTGCTGTCCTCTGGCCAGCTCTGCTACTTTTTTTAGACAATTTGTGAAAAGAGTTGTCAATTTTTTCTTCGTTTTATATAAAATGTTTTTGTTTTCACACTTTTTGCTTTCGTGTTTTTGACGGCTCTTTACCATAACCAAAAACAAAAAGCCAATTTCTTTTTTTTACTGTTTTACTTGTTGTAATCTCAAAGGCAACTTATGTAAATTGCGCCGTGAGCGGTACAGTAACTATTTTTCTTTGGAAGTTCTTTTAAAATTGTATGATATTTCGTTGAATGTCGAATGCCGTAATTCCCCCTGTCATAACAATTAGTAAGTCCAATTAGAATTTAGTAAAGATTAAGCTTAAAAGTTGATGAAAAATTAACTCGTAACAATAAAATGTTAAGCCAACAACCAATGTAAAAATATGTTTAAAAAAATTATTTTTCTATCTGTTAAGCAATTTCTTTTATTTTTTATAGCAAAAATTCGTTCAAAACATACATTAATATGTACGCAATTGATCTATAAATTATTGCATTAACATTCTAAATGGATTTGAAAGTGGAAAAAAATTTTTTGATTTTTGTATAAAATAGTATGCATATTGTAATTAAATTTAATTGCAATATATATTTATATATACATACATATATATAATTTTTTTTTAATTTAATTAAAATAATAACTTTTTATATTTTTTTGCTGTTATATTTGCAGATTTAATGATGGCTTCATTTGATTGTGAGGAACCAAATAATGCAGAGAAACTAATGTATGATTTAAATTAATTTGTATTTATTATTATTAGTTTATTAATATTTTTATTTTATAGTTAATAAGTAAATAGTTCAATAATATTTTAATTATTTTTTTTCTTAATTAAAAACAGATTTTAAGTTTTTATTGATTTAAAAAACAAAACATTCAATATAAAAAAACAAATAATCCTCTTAATAAAAATAAAAAATAAAAATGTTTATAAATAAAAAGGATAATTATAAAAAATATGAATTAATTTCATTTGTTCATACATACAAACATACATAAATATATATTTAATTGCCACTTCAGAACAAATAAACTGATGTTATTTATTATGTGTTTTTCAATTTGCATGATTTAAAGTCAATGTTTTTTAAGACTGAGATTTTTTTTTATATTTTAATAGCTCTTCATTTATTTAAAAAAAAACTAATTATATAATAAAAAAAATTATTTGTAAAGAGTTTTTTTCAAATCGCTACTTATTGTATACAAAATGTGCACAATACGTTATTTCCGTGTAGTTGCCTGAAGTGCCCAGTAACAAAATACATATTTTTTATTGAACACTTTGTCTCGTAATCAAGTTTCAAAAAAGAAGGAGTTACAGAACAAAACGTACTGTTTTCATTTCTTTAGAAAACGTGTTTCTGTTGTATTTGCATTAATTTGCCTAAATTCTTTTCGCATAATATTTTAAAAACCAGCTGAAATTAGTGCATAGTAATAAGGTACTTTGTAAGGGAGAAATTGAAACAATCACTTACGTATGCGCATCAATAATGCATGATTTTTATATGAAATTAGCCGCTAAAATGCAATAGAAATGCAATTTTATTCCAACCAGTAAGCATGCATAATTGGCCGTTACCACCCTGTTTAAGAGTTACGGCCTAGCTTTTCGCAGCACAATTTAAAGTCGACTCCGAGAGACAGAGACTTGAAAATGCTTTCTCATGGCAATTAATTATTCTCAGAGATTTTGCTAGAAGACTACAAATAGGTAGTGGTCGAAAGTAATATTTTTTTTAAGCTTTAAGGTACCAATAAACAATATAATGCTTCCATTATTGCTTACAATTTTATTTATTGCTTCCAAATTTGATAAATTTTCTGCTGGGAATTGATGTTGAAAAAACGTGGTTTATTTAACAAAACGTGGTTTTTTCATAACAAGTTTTTTTGTTTGTTTTTAATTAAAACCTTCAACTTAAACCTTTTAAAACGAAGAAAAAAAGGATTCTTCAATTTCACTTACAAAATTTATACCAGGCCGTTTGTTTAACACTGACAATAGAAAATATGTAGCTAATCGGAAGAAAAAAAGTTTGGGAATGATTCGCTAGAAACCAAGGCTTTGTACAAAGAATCAAAATCAAAAAGAAAATATGGAAAACAATACAGAGAAAGAGATCGAATGCAATTGCGTTAAAGAAAATATTGAGACAAAAGCTTTGAAATTTTGTTTAATTTTTTTTATTATCTCTGGCGTGTACAGAGGCATCCAAATTTATTTGACAGTAATTGAACCACGCTTAAAATTCATTTTATTTTGCTTTAGTTGATCCAATCAATCTTGAGAAATTTTCATTTAAAGATGTTTATGGTCAACTGTTAGCCACTGCGGCACATATCTTGCAGAAAGATTTTTCATCTGTAATAATTCATGCAAAATTGGCATTAATTCTAACTAGTTTCTGGCGTTGTTGCAGTTTTTTAATGAACACTTCATGGTCCGTCTACAAAGCTTATACAAGCACGTTTAAATTCATTGTGAATTTCTTGTACCTTCTTTTTAAAATATTAAAAACATACACACAACGAATTTCAAATTCTTCCATTATAAAAAATCACTGAAGCGATTTTTTTTTTCTTGAATACCTGCCACTAAGCTAATGAGTTGTCAGATCTAAATGAAATTAAACATGTGCTCAAATGACGGTTAAAAGTTCCCATTATACAAAACTTTTTGTTAAATATATTTTAGAATCACGATGTTTGGCTTTTTCATACTGCCGTCGTTTCAGCCACATCGACTACCACTAAAACTAAGACAATCAAATATGGATTATTAAAAATGTTTGAACAGTTTAAGAAGAAAGTGCTGTTAAATAAAAACAGTGCACTTCCACTATGTTAAAATTCTAAAAACATAGCTACAAATTGCTACACGGATTTAATCTCTTGCTTCTTCTTTCTATTCTTAAATAAACAGTTGATAAGTGACACCGAAACCATGTGCATATTTGGAGGATTAAAAAATGTGGAAACATTGAGCTGTATGTAATAAACATAAAAAGACCGTGTACACAGAAAAAATTATTGATATATTTTTTTCAACTAACAAGTTAATTGAAAATAAATTTTGTTTTGATTAAATAATTAATTGGTTTATTTACCTTTTTAATGTTTTATACAACTTTACTTTAAACAAATTTAATTAATGTTACAATCAGCTTAATTGATAGTATTACTTTGTTTACTGGTGAAAAAATAAGTAATTTTTTAATTGGTACCACAAATATTTTAATTGAAACACATTTTTTTGTTTTTTTCTGTGTAGGGTTATAAATTTTTTTTTTTTTAGCAGAAAAGAAATAATACAAAATAAAATTATTTCCTGAAATTCGGATTTTATTCTTTATACTCATTTTAAAGTTCAAATTTTTTTTTTCATTCTAATTAAATATTTGTAATTTTTTAAATTTTGGTTAACCGGTATAATTATTTTGTGTATTTTTCTAATTTTATTATAAGATATAAAAATAAACATAAAAACACTAACATAATCGTACTCATATGTACATATGTACATCAATAAATGAATGTATATTAAATTTAATTAATTAAATATTTGTAATAAAGACTTAAAGAATATAAAAAAATAATTATTAAATACTGAAATAATTTATATGTGCATTTACCATAATTTAATAAATCCTTTTTTTTAGTTTATATGTAATGACTATAATTAGTTGAATTAAACTTAATTTAAAAAAACAATGTTTAGAGATTTTTTCATTTTGCTTTTTTAAAAAAATTTAAAGTTTACATGCATATATACATTAGGGTGGATCAATTTTTTCGTCAAAAATCGTATTGTAAATAGTAATTTAAACGAAACCATGGTAAAATTTTACATGTGCAAATCGACATAAAGATCTTCTATTCCCATTATTCTACAAAACTTTATAGCTTTACTATCACTTCAGTCAAATTATAATTATAAATGCCTAATATTGCAGTTTTTAAGATATACAAAAATCTATATATATTTACAGTCTAATTCATAATGAGATAAAACGTGCTTATAAGAGCCTTATAAGCAAAATCTCTTAATTTTGTATTCATAAACAAGAAACAGTGTCATAACGCTCTCATAAACCATTTATAAATAAGAAATTTTTATTGTAGGTTTCGACCTACTTTAACTGTATAATAATACGACATTTGTGAGTTAGATTGGATATTGTATAAATAAAAGTGGAATAATATAGTATTACAATGAATAAAACTTATATAGTTGCTAGTATAGATACATATGTACATATTTAAATTCATATAATTAAAAATTTTCGTATAATAGCATATGATTGCAGTCTCTGTACAAAATTAAATTTCTAAATGGCCAAAAAATTGTTTTTATTTTGTATTACATATGCCATCTCTTTCTTTCTTTTACAGGCTCTGTCATCAGTGCCTGTAGAAATTCCGAATGTAAATCTCTCTTTCTCTTTCTCTCCAGTTTAAAATTCCATTTTACCAAACAGAATAGTGATGCACAAACCAAAAAGAGAACGGTAGTATTCGATTACTTTATACATGAATTAAAAAAATGTGCTTCAAAGGAAACTTTTTATTTTATTTTTTCAGTTTATTTTAGTTATTTTTTAACAGCAGTAAATATTACTTCAGTCACATCTATTTTATGTATAATTGTGTTACTATTACATTATTTTTATGAATATTAAAAAATTACCGAAGTAACCGATAGCTTTTATTGTGCATCACTATGCTGAAATAATATCATGGTATTGCCAGCATGACATTAAAATCGTTTATCAGTTAATTTGCTCATATGAAAGGTTTATGAATAAGATTTTTTATTTTGAGCTTATAAGACAGATAACGTCTCATAACTAATGTATGGATAAAACCTAAATTAAGGAGTTATTATGAATTAGACTGTTAGTTTGTATGCTCACTTATTGAATTCTGCTCATTTTTTGTACTGATGGTATTGACTAAGAAGAATAAATTCAGAAGGTTTCAAGATATACATACATACATAATTTACAACATTCATATTGTTTGCATCAATTTCTATTCATATACAGACTAACGTCGAGTCCGATAAAAAGACTTAAAAAGCTTGTTTCACATACGCTAAAAGCCAGGAGATTGCTAAGAGATGGTTGTCGATAGGAATTTTTTCTTATTTTTTCATATTTCTTCCATTCAAGATGTCAGAAGAGAGTCGCACACTACATATTAGACTACGGCGACTACTTTCAAGATATCAATCAGAAATCAATATATTGTTTGTAAGGATGTTATCACTCCTTCTTGTCCAATTCTACCCGGTTTTTGCCCGATGATTTTTAATGTTTATAAAGTCAGTCAGATCTTTACTTTCCGTTGTGATTCAGCCGAATTTTTTTGTGGCTTATAAAAAGGTGTATAACTGATTAGTTTGTTCTGTTATGTTCGGTTTTGTACAGAACGTGCAATAACAGTATGTACTAGGATTAACAACGGAACTATAATTTATAGTATTAGACTATATTTGCATACGTAATAAATACTAATGTACTACATACTTAACATCGCCACAACATAAGATAACATGTCAATTGAATTTTCCGTGCAAAAGAGCCACTCATTCGTGGGCTGTGTGATAAGTGGCATCATCTTGTTGGACAATATATCGTCCAGGTCATATCCTTAATTTCTAGACACAAGAAGTCCGTTATCATCTGAGGATAGTGAACACCATTCACGGTTACTACTTAGCCAAACGTATTTTCAAAGAAGTAAGGCCAGATGACATCGTCAGCCCCGAAACTGCACCAAGTAATCACACATTGTAGATGCATCAGCTTTTTAACAATTATTATTGGATTCTTATTTGCCCACATACCGCTATTCAGATTGTTTAAGAATTCACTGAGATGAAAGTGTGCGCACCATTCACTTCTGTCTGTTGACGACGCTTTTTATCTCTTAAGTCAGTTAAACCTTCTAAACGTATAGATAAAAATTTTTGTAGTCTTCGTAGTCTAGTGGTTAGTGTGTCGATTTACTAGACAAGAGCCCCGGGTTCAAATCTCAGTTCTGACATATTAAGAAAAAAAGAAATATGAAAAATTATTTCTTTCGGCGACTAGCGGTCTTCTGGCAAAAGCTCTAGTAGTAACTAAAAGCCCTGAACAAGCTTGTCAAGTTTCTCATTCGGAGTCAACATTAAGCTGAAGGTCCCGGTACTCATGGATAAAAATTGTCCCACATAACATGGGTAAAGCGAGAAGCTGCGCCGTAACCCTGAAACGGGTATGTAATTGCTGACTGTCCTGCAGAAATCATAGTAATTCTTCCTTGGCAAAACTGTAATGATTCCTAATGGCTATAATTTTCTATTTAAATTTAAGAATGTTTCTGCTGGAATTGTCGAATTACTTCTTTAACAAAAGTTTATAGTTTCTTGAGAAATTTAATTTTCAGACATTAGGGTGGTACATTAATTAGTGAGGTACGTCCACAGATATGATTGATAAGTACTAGAACGAGTTACTTGAAGTCAATGGCTCCTAAAGGGAAAACATTGGTCTTCTCGAGACAAAAATATTGATATATCGTACTTTAAAAAGCGGCCCTTTTTTCAGCAAAAAAATTTTTTTTGTCTAAACATCTTGCAAAAAAAAATATTATAGGAGCCGTAGGGGAAACTTTTTTTTTCCTTGTAAGGTGGTACCCTTTAATGCAAAGGTGTTTTCACATTTAATACAGACCCGGTATAATAATCGACCAACAAGATTATGCTAACCAACAGAATCATGAAGTGGAATAAATTATTGTTCTATGCAGTTATTATACTATCTACGGGTAGGAAAGTTATTCGAGCCACCGTAATGCAAAATAGTAAATCTTAATTGTTAATTTTTTTTTAATGATGTTCCAATTATGTTTTAAGTTTTTTAGCCTGTGGCATCATATAAACCCCATGCAGAAGAAAAACAATAAATTAAAACACACAACTTAGTATTACAAAAAAAAAACTGAAGAAAAAACAAATGATTTATAAAAACAAAAAATAATAAAAATAAATATAAATGAAAAATTTACATAAACTTAAATGTATGTACAATATGTATAAATTATAAAAAATAAAATAAAAAAATAAAAATGTATGTACAAATATCAATAGATGTGTATGAACAACAAATATACTCCACTTGTAGATTAAGCAGAATAGAAAAAAAAGAAATAAAATAAATTTAAGTAGAAAACAAAAAAAAAGAAACAATTTCTTAAAAAAACCATAAACTAAAAATTATGAAATAAATTGCAATAGATGTAAAAAATTATAAAAACAAACAATATAAAATATAAAAACATTTTGATATAATTTAATAAAAATTAAACCAATATGCAAAACTATAAAAAAAATTTTTATTTAAAAAAAACTGAGGGAGGTATGTAGAAAACATTATATAATAATTCACAAAAAAACACATATTAGAATAGTACCACCATCATCAGAATTCAATTTTTCACAAACCGCACTGTTCAGCAAGCACTTCTAACCATTCTATGGGGCGAAATCCAAAAAGATAAAAAAAGCAATATGAGAAACACCATCAGAAAATATTCGTATAGAAAAAACAACAAAGAAATCTAAGAATAAATGGGAACAAAAATATGATGAAACATTTTAAAAGGTTTGTCATTTTAGATATGAAAACAATGAGTTGGAAAAAAACCATGGAAATCTATAAAAAACAAAAAACTTACTGCCGCTGGCTAAGCAATTTTCCATGCCAAAATTGCATTGGTTGCCAAAAATTTCATAATTTTTTCCATTGGTGGCACAAACAGGATCATAAATCAATGGACAGACACGCATACAGCCAGCACGTACTACTGGATCAACGTCGTTAATGCACAAAAGCATCTGTGTGGGTTTCCAGGCTTCGAACAGAAATGAAATGCAAAAAAAAAGGAATAAAAAAAGATTAAAAAATAGTAGATAAAAAAAATTAAAAGCATTTTAAAGTCCACTATTTTTATATGCGAATATGTACGTACCATACAAATTTCCTAAATAACTTACCAAGACTCTGACGACAATTATTATATTCCATTAAACACTCATTATGAAAATATTTATATTCCTGTGGATTTTTTGCATCCACCGCACATATTGGATCGAATATACGTGGACAGCCGGGCCAACAATTATCTTCTTCTATTACCGTTTTAAATATTATTTCAAAGTTTTCCAAGACTTCGTTCATATTTAAGCAGCCGGCCCTGTATTACTTTAACAATAATTGTAATTAAAATGAATTTTGCCATAGTCAAAATTTTTTTTAATTCTTTATTAACTGATATTGTTTATAATGAAAATCATGTGAAAATTGGCTTTTATTTATATATGAGAATATACAAGAAAACGAATAAAAAACAAAAAGTTATAATCAATCAACTTTGATAATATGATGATGCCCTACACCTGCATAAATATTTTCAGACAATAGGTTTCAAATTATTAAAAAAAATTATTCTCAAAAGTTATATATTAAAATTTACAATCTACTAGGGCTTTATTTGAGTTATTCAATTGATTTTTAATGACTACGAAATCAATTACATGAAACTCAGAAATTTCAGCTTTAACACTTCTCAAGATATAAAGAAATTAATATTTAACTTGCATGGGAGGTACCACGCCTACATTCTGATTGATGATTTTCCTTGACCATGATGTCGTTCAGACCAAATTTAGAAAATTTAGGTTTAACAGCTCTTAAGATCCAAGATAAGGAAAATATGAAAAAAAATTGACATTGAATTTTTATGGGAACATATAGGAAATTCTAAATGCCATATCTCCGGCACCAATCGGCCGATTTCACGCAAACTTCGCACAAATAATCTACAGACTATCCCCAACCTGGATTTTTGGCTGAAATCGATCCATCGGTTTCAGCGGTTAGTGATGACATCAAATTGTGAATTATTTTTTATATATTGGATATCATGTGAACTAGTGCTATCAAATTCCGCTACTTTTCATTACTGTACTCAATACTACTCAATACTTTTATTTTTAAGATAAAACAATTTCATAAACTATTGTGTTTTTAGACAGAATTTTGTTTTGAACGTTAAAATTTAAATTTTCTATACAATTACGAAGAAATAATATAACACTTAGAGTATTGAGTAGTTACTCTTAAGTATTGAGTACCCAAAAATTAGCACAAATACTCGATACTAGGTACCCATTACTCAATACTTTGCCAGCACTAATATGAACAACCCCTAGAAGAACTACATGACTAAATCTAACACAGACAAAGTATTTTTACCTACACATTTAAACCTATAGAATCATAAAGCATATATGCAAGAGTGAAACAACTAATAATTCTCATATAGCTACATTTTCTGGCTTAATAAACAAAATTTTTGCCAATTTTTCATAAAAAATACTTTCAGATAAAATACAGAAATAAGTCGTGACAGCTATTTGAAACAAATTAGTTCAATTGCTTAAGAAAAACACAAAGCCTTTCTGGAAAGTTTAAAGTACTTAAGTGTCATGTATTCAGTTTTACTCATAAACTTATATTTTTTGTTTTATTTTGTTTATAATGGAAATCCGACTAGAATAAGGCTGCTAGTAGTGACATAAAGATGACTTCACTCTGTATTTAAGTGCATAAGTTTGTTAAACCTACCTTTTTATTTTAATAAGAAATTGTTTTATATCATATTCAAGTATATGTTCTTTTAAAATTAAAGGAATACCCGTCAGACTTGACGGGTTTATACATCAGTTGGGATAGCTATATTCATTAGGTTTGTTAGTGAGCTGTGACTGATATATTCATCATGAGTGCTTAATCACCTCTCTTACTAATATTTTCATCTTCCTTGAAATAAAAAAAGGAGCAGAGTAAAGAGTTCAGATACATGTTCAATAGTCAACATATATAGTATATTAGAGTAGAATGCAAAATCGCATGTACACAAATATTTCCATTAGTTTTTTCATATTGCCCTTAAGAAAATGACAGAAACTTCTGATGGGTATTTCAATCAACAATCACTGTTCTTGCAAGTTTATTTTTGCTTCCAGTTAGCTCATATTAAAACATAAACATAAATATTTTTAAATAAAATCAAACTGTTTATTATCTGAAATCTTGTCAAGTCTGTCCTTCGGTAGTTGTCTTAACACTGTAGATCCCAGTAATAATAAATAAAAATATCGAAGCCATACAAGACAAATGAAGCTAAGACCTGCCAAGCATTTTGTTGTTTCCCTATTACGAAAAAAATTAATTTTTTTTAATAAATAAATTTTTCTACTATTTCGTGAACTAACTATTAAGTTCATTTGTATTGTATTTCTCCAGGGTCTATAAAATTTGCCAATTTGAAAAACACAAAAAACTAATTGATTTTGTAAATTTTTTGCTGTTTTTTTTTCCGATATTCTTTCGCTTCCTAACTCGCAGAACCAAGCTTAATAGCTAATAATTTAAATAAAACGTAAAGTACTGTGTAATATAATAGTCAATTATAAAAGTTATCTCCAAAAAAGGATCAATTGTTACATGAGATAGGAAAAAAACTTAAATGCGAAAGCAAACATCATTTATTATACTTATATATTTATACAAGGAATAAACGTCCTTGCGGAAAATGAGCAAAATTGTGAGCAGGGGTCATTGCACAAATAAAAAAGCTTTTCATTAGTACACCAAATACAAAATGTTGGAAAATGTTTTACGCTGTAAACAATCAAAACGTTCTACAGGTTCTGAGATAAGAGCTACTGGAAAGTTAAAGCAAATCTATCATTCAGTGCAGTCAAAATAGGTGAAAATATCTCGCAAACATCGGGAAAGTCAACACTATATGGTAAAGTATTTCGCAAGAAAAAAAAACTTTTGTTTTAAAGTTTATTCTCGTATATAAAATTGTGATTCTGCGAGAATTAATGGGATTTCTGCAAGTTTTGAAATCAATACCGATTTCCCGTGAGATAAAAATGTACAGAAAAAGAAATCCTTTAGTACAGTCATTAACTGAATATGAATGAGCGAACTTTCGATTACTTTGTGTCAACTAACACTATAAAAACTAATACATTACTATTTGTTTGTTTTTTTTTTTTGTGTTACAAACATCAGCACGAACACATTATACTGTCACAGTATTTCCGGGGTAGGTTCAGCTCGTCCAGGATCCGTTAAATAAATTGCTCGATTGAATTAAATTTATTTTCAAATTCAGTTTATTTAACAAAAAAAATTATATAATTTATTTAAGTAAAAAAATATATACTTATTTAAACAAAAGTACATGAAATAAACTGGCGTGCTCAGTAGCTCGAGATAATTTTTTTCTTATATAACAAAAAAAGCAAGCGACGTAGATTACCCGTGCACCGTGTGTAGCGTTCGGCGGCCAGTCCAGAAGAGACCTTTCAGTCTCAAAGCCAGACATTTTCATGGGTTTTCTTTGTGGGTGTTAGTGTATTAGTATTAGTACCGGCACTACTAACTACACTACTACGCCTGGGATAAATGGCAGTAAGTACCAGTTTATTCCCTGTGCACTACTACTATTGCCTGGGCCCTATGACCGTTTGTATCAGTAGGGACCCTCTGCACTACTACATTGAGCTGGGCTTGACTGTTTTCGTGACCGGCTGCGAGCAGAGCTGTAAAAACTCGTACCGGCTGTCCGATCACTACGACAGCCAAAGCCCAACTGAATATGTAGTAGAGCTTATCACTACTAATACTTCGCAACAGAGTAGTCGTGCACAGAGAAGTTCAACTGTAGTGAGGTACTATCACTACAATAAGAATCCCATAAGCGTAGTTGTGTCGGTAAACTCAGAGAGCCAGAATTACCACACAAGAGAACCACTTATTTATATACCAAGGTACTGGTAAATAAAACCGATATAAAGAGTCATATGAGTCGTATTGAAAATTAAAGAGTGTGTTAAGAGCAATAAATGAAATAAGTTCCACACTCTTATTAACTGAGAATGCCGAACACACCATGATAATAATAAAATGAGAAGAATATTAATTACAATATAAATTATCAAAAGCGATATAATTAATACCATAATTATGATATCAAATTGAATTAAATAATATGTAATGATTAGAGCAAGAGTTAATGATAATTACAGCAAAAGATAATTGATAACATAATTATGGTAATAATTTGAGTATAGTATGTTAAATTAAAATAATTTCGATAATAAAATATAGAATTAAATAATACAAGATAAGTAATATAAATAATATAATAATAAAATTATATTATGTAACGAAAACTTCGTTACATCTCCCTCCTGGTTTAATTTTCTGTGAGGCACTGAAGACTTCTTATTGGGCTGCTAATCAAATATGTGGAAACACATTAGTAGAAATTCAAAAAAACTTACATGTTGAAAGCCTTCAAGTCTTTTAAGTGAGCTGTTCCTTTAATCTTCTTATTGTCGGGGTCTACTAATCGGACGATCACGGGCGAGATAAACTCAGAAACCAGATACGGGCCTTCATATCGGGGAGCCAGTTTAGCAGCAAAGTGATCGATAGCTTTTGACAATACATGTGTTTTTAAGAGCACAAGATCACCTCTTTTTGGAGCCCATTCTCGTCGCCTCAGGTTGTAGTGTGTAGCCTGGTTACTAGTTGCTGTCTGTAGATGTCTTTTGACAATTTCAAAAACGTCCTTCAAATGTTGAGACTTTTCTTCAGGAATTTGATTTGGGTGAGTAATTTCACCATTCGTTTTCTCGTTGAATAAGGAATTGGGAAGGCGTAACTCCCTTCCTTGAGTCAAGTAGGCCGGGCTGTAGTTTGTTGAACTCTGTTTTGAAGAATTAACTGCTAGGGTTAATTCTGGTAGGTGTTGTTGCGATTTTTATTTTTTTTTATTTATTTCACAGTTCAACATGTTGTGTTTGAATTTATGGGAAAATGTAAAGAATGAAAAGAAACTATTGAAAATTGCCGATTGGTATACGTTTATATTTTATCTAGCATGATAGAAGTATTTCTGTGTACAGTTAATTGTATTTCTCTATTGGGAGTGTTCGTATGTCTGTATCAGTATGTACTTGAATACAATTAGACAATACCACGTCATGTAAAACCAGTCGGGATATTTTTGTCTTTCTTTTTCACAAAGGGTTGTACTAGGTGTTTCGATCTCATTTAATTCCTATTTGATAATTATGTTACTTGCGATAATAGGTACTGAAATATTTAAAATTTCTGTGATCTTTTATTCTGTGAGTAAGTGTTATAAGAAAAAGTCTTCTTTACTGCACGTGAAGTTTAGTGGTATTTTGTGGTACAGTTTTAGTTTGACTATTAAAATATATAATTATAAGGAATAAAAAGTGTCAGAAGCACATTAGTTAAGACTTCAATTGGAAGCTTCATTTCCTTATTATTTTAAGATTGCAGCGGGAGAAAAGTTAGATTCGAATTTAATAGACAGGTTATGTTAAAGGAATTTGCTCGGTGCAGAAGGTAATGTAACTGGATGATGTGAGTTTTACTAGGTTGATATAAATGTGTATTCTATTATTTGTAGGAAGACAAAAGACAACATTTTGGAAATTGGTGAATTATTCCAATTTCTAACGCACACGAGTTTCTCCCCCCCCCCCCCTCCACATTATTTTTGGTATAACTGACCAAGCGGTATTTACTCTGCACCCACGTGTGTAGCACCGTTATAAGCGAGTTGGTACAGCCAAGAGAAGTTTTTTCTGCTATTTTGCACACTTGGACTCATTTTGGCGTTTGAGAATTTGAAATTTTCTGAAATAAAGGAAGGCTGGTGAATTCCTTGACGATTCGGTGGACAAATATTACGGGAAAATTTCTATTATGCCTGAAATGGGTGTATTCATTGTAAAAGGGAGGAGAACTTATGATTGGCCTACTTATTACTAAATTTTACCTGGGCAACACAGAACTTACTGCCACTTATAACAGAAAATCACAGAAATAGAAAAACAAAATTAAAGTAAAATTATTTTTAAAATCATTAATTATCATATACTTAACCCTACGCTTTAAAGTCTTACTAACTGGAAAATAAATACATAACTAATTAAACTGTTTCGTTATAAATGAATTAACCTAATTACGAAATAAGAATACCTTAACATAATGAATTATTAAATCTAATGGTTAGGATTTAAATCTCTATATAAAAATTTATTTAAGAAATTAACACAATAGAATTTACTAATTAAATTCTAAACTAAAATTTTTTTCCTAACATTTTTTCTTTAGTGTATATAGAATTTGTATATATTTTTTTTAATAGTATATTTTCTTCTCATTGTTAAAGAAAACAAAACAAAAGAAATGTTCAACAAAATTTATCAATCGTCTCTAAAATTATAGTAAGTTTCAGAGAAACAACAACAACAATAACAACACGCATTGACTGCTGGGCCCATCATCTCAATTGCTGTGGATATTATACGAATAGCAACAACATGAACTGTAAGTGACGATCCTTTTTTTTTTGTTTCATTAATATTCCATTTTTTTTTAAATTTCATTGATTTTTTTTTAAATAGTAATTAAATTTCATTCATATTACGTTTAATTCAATAATCATTACATTCCTAACTGTCAATTCGATCCCATATGGATTTGTCTTGAGCACACTATCTTTTTTTTTCTTTTGTTTTTTTTCCTTTCTTCTGTTGTAATACAATTATTCGTATTTTTTTATGTTAATTATACTTTAGGTGTAATGATCATTAGCAATAATATTAATTCTCTTTTATTTTAATAAATTCATTTTAATATGTACGTAAACATTAAGCTTTAAATTATTTAATGGGGAAGGATAACCACTGGCACAATGTGTCTACATGAGTAGGTAGTATTTTTATTATAGGGACAGAATAGAAAATTGTTGGTACGATGTCTGTCAGGAAGTGATCGTTGATCAGCGGGTGGGATAAAGTACCGTGGTGCGTTACATCTGGCATCAGCGGAAACTATGACGAGTTTTCTTTTATATTTATTTAAGTAGGGTGTTCTTTGGTATACTTGTTTAGGCAAAGGAACACTTTATGTGTTATGGGGTTGGAAAACGGGTCAGGAACCACATATACCATTAGCTAGCCGGAGATCAATTTGCCGATGATTCCGTATTCCAATTGTTTGACTATCATGCGGCAGAATATTTTTTTTTTCTTTTTTCTCAGCAGATCAATGAACAACCCGTAACATATATGGCGCCCAACGAAAAGGCCAAGAAGTAGGCCAATAGAAAACTAATATAATTATAGGAATTTTTTTTTAATGGAAATTTCAACTAGATATGCACATGTGACTTACTGATATTTGTGTGCGATTATTCTGGAATATATGGTGAAATTGTTATTGATGAATAAATGAAGCCCTTGGAGCAGAGCCTAATTTGACAACGAATGGAGAGTTTATTTTGCAAGTCATAGTTTCTGGCGGATGATAATGTTCGGATCTATTTGCGGCAATAATAAATTTTCTGTTTCGATTAGGCTTTTCAAATGCCTGTTTCGTGTAGTCTAGGAGGGAGGAAGATTCTGTCCTATAGCACTCGATGCAGGTGGTTCACCGGAAATTTTGGAGTAAACATTTATAGGACTATGGAACTTGATGGACATAGGTTTAGGTATATATTGCGATTAACGGTTGATTTCACTCCATATAGCGTATGATTTGAATGGGAGTCTGTGTTGGGAAGTCTGTAAAGGGTCCTCAAGGGGGATATTTTATAATGCGCTTGACAGGTGACTCCTTGATTCTTTTGAGCGCTGATCCAGGATTTTATAAAGTGGAATTCATACAATAGAAAAATTTTTTTTTGATTTTTACTTTTGTAGTTTCAAATTGGCTGTGGTTGCCTTCCCCAATTAATCTATACACATACGTACATATACATATAAACATACATTCATACTTCAGGTATTTCTGGTTTATGTATTTTTACTAATTTGCTTTAATTATACTCGTATGTATATCTAATTTTTTTGATACACTTTTTTTTATTTGTCTTTGTGAGAATTATTTGTTCTCGGAAAATATTTTTTTTTACACTTTTTTTTTATATTTCTTTTCCCATTTTACCATAAAATTTGCTTTGAATAAAAATATTTTTTTTTGAATAATTTTGGTTATGAATACTAGGATGTCGACCCGTGGGAATAAGAATAGTGTAGGCAATTCTAGGGGCTCCTCAGCATCTAGTAATAATATTTCAGTAGATCTACAGGACTCTGTTAAGGGGGCAAGACGAAAAGTAGTCCATTCTCCGCTGGCCAACCAGGATTTGTCTTTTCCCTTACCTGACAAGTCTGTGGAATCAACGGAGTTTCGGAGACTGTCCTCAGAGGCACAGATATTTGTTCCCCAAGTTGGGAGAATGCCAGCATCGGGACTTAACCCGGTTGAAAATATTCAGGGTGAATCGTCTATGAATCAGGATAACAATGCTGCAATTACTCTTAATTCAAGTGTTATGAACATTGATGCCGCAGCATCCTTCAATTCGCTAATAGCTTTTGTGGAACAGTCGATGCGAGCTACTAGGGAGGAATTTGCCAGGGAACTTAGCTCTATTAGAGATAGCATTTCAAAAATTGGAGACACGACCAATTCTCGTGGTCAGCAGGGAATGCCATCAAGTTTTGGGGACTCTAATGTGCCTGAACGGGAAAATATTAATGGGTCCAACAATTCGGGTAATGCATACCGGAATTTCAATGAAAATGTTAAAATTGAAAAGTGGAAAGTATGTTTTGATGGATTAGGTTCAGTTTCTGATTTTCTTTTCAAGGTCGATACACTTCGTTGTCGAAATAGGTGTTCGGATGAACACTTATTATCTAACTTTCATGTTCTCTTGGATGGCAAGGCGGAAAGTTGGTACTGGTTGTACATGAGGCAGAATAGGCACGTTACCTACCCTATGTTGCAATACGCCTTAACACGAGAATTTGGTCACCTTGAAACGGATCATGATATTTTACTAAAGATGTCACTACGCAAACAGCAATCCAAGGAATCATATGATGAATTTCATAGTTTGATTGTATCAATGAATCTTCGCCTCCGCAGTCCGTTACCTGACGCTACTTTAATCGACATTTTGAAGAAGAATTTGAACCCTAATCTGCAATTTTTACTTTTTGGTGCAGAATCGAGGGATATTAACGAATTTCGGGATATGGCACGTAAGGCCGAAAGAGTTATAAGGGACACGAAGTTTCAGAATCCGATAATTTCTCGTAATGTCAGTGAGATTGATTTGCCCGCAGACGGGATGGATGATTTAGAATTCTCTGATCCTCAAATCGAGGCTATAAACATTGCGCAGAAAGGACCGAGATACGATTATTCCGGCATACAATGTTGGAATTGCTCATCTTATGGTCATTCATACATATATTGTCCGGAGGAAGTTCGTAAGCCATTTTGTTTCAAGTGTGGTGCTAAGGGCGTTTTAACACCAAAATGTCCTAAAAACCATAGCTATCAGGGAAACAGGAAGATGGGCGATATGGCTACCGGGGACAATCGTCCTTCCCGACCAACCCCGAAGATGAATTAAGTTCAGAAATTTCTGAAATTCAGGATCTGCCTGCAGACCCTCGTTTATTAAAATTTATTTCTAAATTCACTCAAACGGACTCTCCTTATGATATCAAACCAGGCCCTAAACACACTTCACCTTCGATGAAGCCCAGTTTTAAGATTTTTAAATGTAGGCTTCGTTTTAAAAAGCGAAAATATTTTCGAAAGTTGTTAGATTCAGTATTTCTTCGAGATTCAGATGATAGACCCTTTGCGAAGGTAAAGATTTTTGACAAGAGTGTCATTGGTTTGCTTGATTCAGGTGCAAACATATCGGTCTTGGGTAGAAATAGTTTGAACTTTTTGGGGACCACGAATGTGTCTTACAGGACACTTAGATCTTCTATCAAAACTGCAGGTAATACTAGACATGACATTATTGGATTTTGCACCCTACCTCTTTGTTATAAGGGCGTTAAAAGAAATATTGATTTTTATATAGTTCCTTCCTTGAATCAGGAGGCTTATTTCGGCACGAATTTCTGGCGTGAGTTTGCCATAGCCCCTGACATTATTTCCCCAACTTCGTCACATATTTCAGAGCTGTATTCGGATAGCAGTACAGAGGAGAACTTTCATAGCCTTACACCTGAAGAGAAACTTATTTTGGAACAGACAATATTGAAGTTTCCTTCATACGAAAAAATCGGTTTGGGATGCACAGATATCCTGGAGCACCACATCGATACTGGTAATGCGGCCCCAATTAAATGTAGGCTTTATCCCCTCTCACCCCCTAGGCAAGAGGAAGCTTATCAGGAAATTAATAGATTGTTAAGTATGGGAGTTATAGAAGAGTCGAATTCTCCATGGTGCTCACCTGTTGTATTAGTTAGAAAACCAGGGAAGGTGAGATTGTGCATTGATTGCAGAAAATTGAACTCTGTTACTAGAAAAGATTCTTATCCGTTACCCCATATCAATGGTCTCCTGAGTAGATTGAAGGATACCTTTTTCATAAGTGGTATTGACCTGAAGGATGCATTTTTGCAGATTAGGCTCTCGGAATCATCAAAGGAGAAGACAGCGTTTGCCGTACCGGGTAAACCGTTGTACCATTATAAATTTATGCCTTTTGGACTTTGTAATGGTCCACAAACCATGAGCCGTCTTATGGACAAGGTGATACCTTCGAGTATGCGCGAAAACGTATTTATTTACCTGGATGATCTGTTGGTATGCAGTCCAGATTTTCGATCGCATATAAAACTTTTGTCGCAGGTTGCTTCCTGCCTTAAGAAGGCAAAATTAACTATAAATAATAGTAAGAGCAAGTTTTGCCAGAAGGAGATCAGGTACTTAGGGTATATAGTCGGCAATGGGTGTTTAAAAGTGGATCCGGAGAAAGTTAGATCAATTAACGAGTTTCCTCTACCGAGAACCCCCAGGCAAATACGCAGGTTTGTTGGAATGGCTAACTGGTATAGGTCCTTTATAAACAATTTTTCCGCACTTGCTAGTCCGCTGACAGATTGTCTGAAAAAGAATAGGCAGTTTCATTTGACGGATACTGCGATAGAATCTTTTGAAAAGCTGAAAGTTGCCTTATCATCTGCTCCTGTTTTGATGCAGCCGAATTTTGGGAAGGAATTTTTCATACAATGTGATGCGTCTAGAGTAGGTGTTGGCGGTGTCTTGTTTCAATATGATGACACAGGAGCAGAGCACCCTATCGCTTTTGTTTCCCAAAAATTGAACAAAGCTCAGAAAAATTACACCGTAACGGAGTTAGAATGTTTGGCAGCCATAGTTTGTGTGAAAAGGTTTCGTCCATATATTGAGGGAGTTTCATTTAGGCTTATAACTGACCATTCCTCACTTAAATGGCTTATGTCCCAAAAAGATTTAAGTGGTAGACTCGCGCGCTGGAGCCTTAAACTACAAAATTTCGATTTTACTATAGAGCACAGAAAAGGTTCCCTTAACGTGGTACCGGATTGTTTGTCTAGGGTTGATGTTGACGAGATAGAATTAAGGGACATTGAAATGGAAATAGATTTGTCTTCTCCAGATTTTGAAAGTAAGGATTATCAGGAACTGAAAAAGATAATTATCGAGAAGGGGGATATGTTACCCGATCTGCGTGTTTTGGATAATATAGTATTAAAGAGAGTAAAATTCAGATATGGAAGCGAGGGTTGTGAAGATGAATTATGGCGAGTATGGGTTCCAAACTCTCTTACTCGGTTTGTTATACAGTCAGCTCATGACTCAAAATCTTCATTTCACGGGGGCTTTGCAAAGACATTGTCAAGGATTCGTCAGAAATATTTTTGGCCTAATATAGTTCGGGATGTAAAATCGTATATTGACAAATGTGAAATTTGTAAGTCAGTGAAGTCAGCAAATGTAACATCAAGACCAAAAATGGGAAATCAGTTTATGACAAATCGACCATTTGAGCGTTTATACTGTGACTTTCTTGGACCATACCCCTTAACTCAGGCAAGAAACACAGTAATTTTTATTTGTTTGGACCATTTGACAAAATTTATTTTCTTGAAACCACTTCGCGCCGCAACTTCATCGAATGTTATTCTATTTTTTCAAACGGAGATATTTCCCACCTTTGGTGTTCCCCGATCCATTCATAGTGATAATGCGAAGCAATTTGTTTCGAAGGAAATGAATGATTTCTTTAACTTGTATGGAATAGAACATATAACAACGGGGTTCTATGCACCTCATTCTAACGCGTCAGAACGAGCAAATCGTGAGGTCATTACAAAATTAAGATGTTTTTTGAAAGACCACAAGTATCATACGGATTGGGATAAGTACATTACCAAGATATTAACCATCCTTAGAAGTGATTATCACACATCCATAAAATGTTCACCATATTTTGCCCTTTTTGGACAGAACATGGTTCAGCATGGCTCTTCTTATAAAATTTTGGAAAAGATCGAATGCATGCAAGGTGAAGATATTAAAATCGATAATGTCGACAAATTAGCAAAGATTAGAGGGCAAATAAGAAACAACTTGAATGCTGCACACGAAAGAGCATCAAGGACCTACAACCTTAGGAGCAGACCAATTGAATTCAGAATTGGACAAATCGTTTACAGAAAGAATCACATACTAAGTAGTGCATCAAAGCGCATAAACCGCAAGTTCATGCCAAAATATCTCAAATGCAGAATTAGAGCCAGAATCGGAAGTAACATTTATAAAATAGAGGACTTAAATGGAAAATTTATTGGGAAATACCATTGCTCTGATCTTAAACCATAATTGCCCGGCTTTCGTGGGTCGTGCCACACGTTGTTATATAATAATTGTAAAAGAAGGAAATAACTGAGTCGAATGTGAAGGCAAAAGAAAAAAAAATCGTTTTCCTGTTCGTTCGAGTTTATGTATATGTAAACCCGGAACGCAGCAGTTTTGTTGCGATTTTTATTTTTTTTTATTTATTTCACAGTTCAACATGTTGTGTTTGAATTTATGGGAAAATGTAAAGAATGAAAAGAAACTATTGAAAATTGCCGATTGGTATACGTTTATATTTTATCTAGCATGATAGAAGTATTTCTGTGTACAGTTAATTGTATTTCTCTATTGGGAGTGTTCGTATGTCTGTATCAGTATGTACTTGAATACAATTAGACAATACCACGTCATGTAAAACCAGTCGGGATATTTTTGTCTTTCTTTTTCACAAAGGGTTGTACTAGGTGTTTCGATCTCATTTAATTCCTATTTGATAATTATGTTACTTGCGATAATAGGTACTGAAATATTTAAAATTTCTGTGATCTTTCATTCTGTGAGTAAGTGTTATAAGAAAAAGTCTTCTTTACTGCACGTGAAGTTTAGTGGTATTTTGTGGTACAGTTTTAGTTTGACTATTAAAATATATAATTATAAGGAATAAAAAGTGTCAGAAGCACATTAGTTAAGACTTCAATTGGAAGCTTCATTTCCTTATTATTTTAAGATTGCAGCGGGAGAAAAGTTAGATTCGAATTTAATAGACAGGTTATGTTAAAGGAATTTGCTCGGTGCAGAAGGTAATGTAACTGGATGATGTGAGTTTTACTAGGTTGATATAAATGTGTATTCTATTATTTGTAGGAAGACAAAAGACAACATTTTGGAAATTGGTGAATTATTCCAATTTCTAACGCACACGAGTTTCTCCCCCCCCCCCCTCCACATTATTTTTGGTATAACTGACCAAGCGGTATTTACTCTGCACCCACGTGTGTAGCACCGTTATAAGCGAGTTGGTACAGCCAAGTGAAGTTTTTTCTGCTATTTTGCACACTTGGACTCATTTTGGCGTTTGAGAATTTGAAATTTTCTGAAATAAAGGAAGGCTGGTGAATTCCTTGACGATTCGGTGGACAAATATTACGGGAAAATTTCTATTATGCCTGAAATGGGTGTATTCATTGTAAAAGGGAGGAGAACTTATGATTGGCCTACTTATTACTAAATTTTACCTGGGCAACACAGAACTTACTGCCACTTATAACAGAAAATCACAGAAATAGAAAAACAAAATTAAAGTAAAATTATTATTAAAATCATTAATTATCATATACTTAACCCTACGCTTTAAAGTCTTACTAACTGGAAAATAAATACATAACTAATTAAACTGTTTCGTTATAAATGAATTAACCTAATTACGAAATAAGAATACCTTAACATAATGAATTATTAAATCTAATGGTTAGGATTTAAATCTCTATATAAAAATTTATTTAAGAAATTAACACAATAGAATTTACTAATTAAATTCTAAACTAAAATTTTTTTCCTAACATTTTTTCTTTAGTGTATATAGAATTTGTATATATTTTTTTTAATAGTATATTTTCTTCTCATTGTTAAAGAAAACAAAACAAAAGAAATGTTCAACAAAATTTATCAATCGTCTCTAAAATTATAGTAAGTTTCAGAGAAACAACAACAACAATAACAACACGCATTGACTGCTGGGCCCATCATCTCAATTGCTGTGGATATTATACGAATAGCAACAACATGAACTGTAAGTGACGATCCTTTTTTTTTTGTTTCATTAATATTCCATTTTTTTTTAAATTTCATTGATTTTTTTTTAAATAGTAATTAAATTTCATTCATATTACGTTTAATTCAATAATCATTACATTCCTAACTGTCAATTCGATCCCATATGGATTTGTCTTGAGCACACTATCTTTTTTTTTCTTTTGTTTTTTTTCCTTTCTTCTGTTGTAATACAATTATTCGTATTTTTTTATGTTAATTATACTTTAGGTGTAATGATCATTAGCAATAATATTAATTCTCTTTTATTTTAATAAATTCATTTTAATATGTACGTAAACATTAAGCTTTAAATTATTTAATGGGGAAGGATAACCACTGGCACAATGTGTCTACATGAGTAGGTAGTATTTTTATTATAGGGACAGAATAGAAAATTGTTGGTACGATGTCTGTCAGGAAGTGATCGTTGATCAGCGGGTGGGATAAAGTACCGTGGTGCGTTACATCTGGCATCAGCGGAAACTATGACGAGTTTTCTTTTATATTTATTTAAGTAGGGTGTTCTTTGGTATACTTGTTTAGGCAAAGGAACACTTTATGTGTTATGGGGTTGGAAAACGGGTCAGGAACCACATATACCATTAGCTAGCCGGAGATCAATTTGCCGATGATTCCGTATTCCAATTGTTTGACTATCATGCGGCAGAATATTTTTTTTTCTTTTTTCTCAGCAGATCAATGAACAACCCGTAACAGTGTTCATCCCATTTGCGGTGATTTGAGTCGGCATATTGAGCGATCATTGTTTTTATGGTTCTGTTTATTCTTTCAGTGGGATTTTCATGCGGTGAATAGGGAGCCGTAAAAATTTGTTTAGTGCCTATAGACTTAAAATACTTTTGACAATCGCGACTGGTAAATTGTGTTCCATTGTCAGTCAGCAAAACGTGGGGAACACCGAAACGTGACAATATTCGCTCTCTAAATGCCTTAATAAATGTCTTGGAAGTGGCTTGCCTTACAGGAACGAACTCAGACCATTTACTGAATTTATCATGGAAGACGATTAATGTATTATTTCCATGAATAGAACGAGGCAGTGGTCCTACAAAATCAGAGCATAGTGTGTGCCAAGGTTGATATACCTGAGAGGTATGCATTTTTACAGCAGGAGCCTGTTGTAGTGGTTTATAACGTTGACAATTTTTACATTGCCTCACATATTTGGTTATGTCTCTAAACATCCCGGGCCAGTAGTATAGTTTTGCTACCCTAGCTATTGTTTTATTTATGCCTAAATGGCCTGCAGTAGTATCATCATGACATTCTTTTAAGACCCGCTCTCGATTTGTCTTTGGTACCACTAGCTTCCATGGAACTGGGTCTTCTTCGTTATGAGCCGATGTGTCGTATATGTGTCTACGTAAGTTTTTATTTTCATCAATGTGGTAGTCTGGTAACTTTTCAGGGTCATTTTTCACCGTGTTGAATTTGTTTTCATACCAGGTATCTTTGTAGTCGGCGGATTTCTTAAGAGTCTGAAGAACAGCTGTCTGGTTAGTTTGAGGTGATCGGGATAAACAGTCTGCCACTACGTTTAACTTTCCTTTTCTGTACCTGATTTCGTAGTCATATTGCATCATCTCTAAGGCCCACCGCGCTATTCTACCAGATGGTGACTGAATAGAGTTGAGCCATTTTAACGACTGATGGTCCGTCACAATCACAAAATGGTAACCCTCTAAATAATGCCTCATTTTTCGTATGCCCCAGATAATAGCTAGGCATTCCTTTTCAGTGACGGTGTAGTTGCGCTCCGGAGCAGAAAGGGTACGGCTAGCATATGAGATGACTTTTTCACCGTCGTCAAACTCTTGTGTCAGTACAACACCTAGGCCAACATCACTGGCATCTGTTTGTAAAATAAAAGTTCGTGTAAAATCGGGACATGTTAGTGCTGGAGCTTCTATCAGTTTTTGTTTGAGTTTCTCAAAAGCTGCCTGTTCTCGTTGTGTCCATTCCCACTTTTTAGATTTCTTTAGTAAATTATTTAAAGGACTCGTCAAAGTTGAAAAATTGGGTACAAACCGCCTATACCAAGCTGCAGTGTTAAGAAAAGATCGTAGTTCTCTAAGTGTAGTTGGTGGTGGTAGAGCTACAACTGCGTTTACTTTTTCGGGGTCGGTGTGAATACCATTTTCACTGATTAGGTGTCCTAAATATCGTATTTCTCTCTGTGCAAAAGAACATTTGTCTTTATTAATTCGCAGATTAGCCGCTATCAGACGATCAAAAACAATTTTTAAATTTTTAAGGTGCTCTTCTAAATTACTTCCAAGTACAACAATATCATCGAGGTAAGCAAACGCGAAAGAATCTAGCTCTGGACCAATTACCGCATCGAGAGCCCTCTGAAAAGTGGCTGGGGCCGAGTGTAAGCCAAAAGGCATGACTCGCCATTGAAATAATCCTCTGCCTGGTACAGTGAAAGCAGTATAAATTTTACTTTGTGCAGCCATGGGGATTTGCCAGTACCCGTTCTTAAGATCGATGGTGCTGAAAAATTTGCTGTTTCTTAATTTTTCCAGAATGGCGTTAATTTGTGGGATGGGATATGCATCTCGAATTGAATTTTCATTTATCTGCCTGTAGTCGACACACAGTCGCCATTCGTTATTCTTTTTGCGTGCTAAAACTATGGGCGAGCTGTATGGGCTTTTTGATTTTTCGATTCGGCCGTCAGCTAAAAGTTCATCTATTTGTTCGTCAATAACTTTTTGCATAGCAGGGTTTCTGGGATAATATCGCTGTCGAAGTGGCCGTGAATGTTTCATAGTAATGATGTGTTCGGTTACGTTGGAGTATTTAGCGATTGAGTCAAAACGGGGCAATTCATTTTCAAGAAATTCTGAAATACGTGGGTCTATTGGGGTGTCACCTTGAGTATTTTCGGGTGTAGTTGCCTTTAGGGTTGTTATCAAAGAGTCGTTGATATTATTACAGATTTTATGGGGAATAATATGAAGTTCACAACCAGTCTGTACTATAAAATTCATGCCGATAATTATTGGATCAATGCTTGACTCCAAAACTAAAAATTTATGCCAGTATACAACGCTATCGAAAATAAACCATAGGTCAACTGATCCTAAAACTGTAACTGTAGTTTTATCAGCGAGCTGTATTGTAGAGAAATCCGCTGCAACGATTGGGACATGTAGTTCTTGTACCACGGCTAAATTTATACATGAATGGGTAGCGCCTGGGTCGATAATTGCTTGAAAATTTTTCTTCTTTATAGTGAGCCATATTCGTAAGCGTAAGTCGTCATCAGGAGTAATAATAATAGGGAATGGCTTGAATTTTAGAGATCTCTGTCGTTTCCCTCCATCGAGAGACCTCCCGCAGCGTTTCCCGTACCAGACCTGCAGCAATCGATTGTTTTAATACCCCTTTTTCCACAGTCCCAACAGAATAAGACCTGGGGCTTCGAACATGTAGCTCGATTGTGACCAGTTTCTCCGCAACGATAGCATACACTATTTTTATTAGCAACTACTGTTTGCACATGGCGGACTACCTTCTTCTGTGAAATTTCCTCAGCTCGAATACTCTCATAATCTTTAGCTAATATAATTAATTCTTGTAACCTTGAAAACTCACGTCTCTTTATATAAACTTTATATTCAGCTCGACAATTTCTAAAAATGCGTTCAAGTTGCTCTTGATTAGATAGGTTTGACCAGCGCATAAGAGACTGCAACGCAGTTACATAATCGACAAAACTTTCATTTGTACGTTGTACTCGATTCCTAATTTCATCATCGAGTGTTTCAAAAAAACGTACTGGCAAGAAAAATAATTTAAAATCGTCAACGAAATTGGAATATGACTTCCAGTTATTTTTGTTATTTCGATACCAAGATAAAGCATCGCCCTTAAAAAGTTCGGGCATATAATTCAGTAATGCGTTACGAGATATGGCATAACACGAGGCCAGTTCTTCAATTCTCTCTAAGAAGCATAGTGGGTCCTTGCCGCCATCATATTTTACACCCCACTTCCTAACCTTATCACAAATCTCAGGGTCACTCAAATTATAATTTTCATTCTCACCTGAGAACACTAAGGGCGACGAACTCCGAGAAACACCTGCTGTTGGGACATTCAGTTCTTTTTCTGATGATGGACCGTATTTTAATCTTAAATTATTTATCATGGCTTCTTGATCGGGAGTCAGATTACCCTTGTCTAAAAAATTTCGCAAACGGCTTCTCATCTCATCCACAGTGCCATCACTGCTTAGACCAAGGCCTTCTAAGCATTCAGTCAAACCTTCTTTTTTCACGAAATTAATAAAGGTACGGCTCATATTGTTGTGCGTTTATTAATTTTTAATTTCAGCAAATATTTTTTTTCTTATTTAAACTTGGGCGAATTTTTGTTTTCTCGAGTATATAATTACCTCTTGATAAATAAAATTTTTTTTTCCACGTGTTGAATTTTTTTCTTAGAGTCCCTGCTCGGGCGCCATTTTGTCACAGTATTTCCGGGGTAGGTTCAGCTCGTCCAGGATCCGTTAAATAAATTGCTCGATTGAATTAAATTTATTTTCAAATTCAGTTTATTTAACAAAAAAAATTATATAATTTATTTAAGTAAAAAAATATATACTTATTTAAACAAAAGTACATGAAATAAACTGGCGTGCTCAGTAGCTCGAGATAATTTTTTTCTTATATAACAAAAAAAGCAAGCGACGTAGATTACCCGTGCACCGTGTGTAGCGTTCGGCGGCCAGTCCAGAAGAGACCTTTCAGTCTCAAAGCCAGACATTTTCATGGGTTTTCTTTGTGGGTGTTAGTGTATTAGTATTAGTACCGGCACTACTAACTACACTACTACGCCTGGGATAAATGGCAGTAAGTACCAGTTTATTCCCTGTGCACTACTACTATTGCCTGGGCCCTATGACCGTTTGTATCAGTAGGGACCCTCTGCACTACTACATTGAGCTGGGCTTGACTGTTTTCGTGACCGGCTGCGAGCAGAGCTGTAAAAACTCGTACCGGCTGTCCGATCACTACGACAGCCAAAGCCCAACTGAATATGTAGTAGAGCTTATCACTACTAATACTTCGCAACAGAGTAGTCGTGCACAGAGAAGTTCAACTGTAGTGAGGTACTATCACTACAATAAGAATCCCATAAGCGTAGTTGTGTCGGTAAACTCAGAGAGCCAGAATTACCACACAAGAGAACCACTTATTTATATACCAAGGTACTGGTAAATAAAACCGATATAAAGAGTCATATGAGTCGTATTGAAAATTAAAGAGTGTGTTAAGAGCAATAAATGAAATAAGTTCCACACTCTTATTAACTGAGAATGCCGAACACACCATGATAATAATAAAATGAGAAGAATATTAATTACAATATAAATTATCAAAAGCGATATAATTAATACCATAATTATGATATCAAATTGAATTAAATAATATGTAATGATTAGAGCAAGAGTTAATGATAATTACAGCAAAAGATAATTGATAACATAATTATGGTAATAATTTGAGTATAGTATGTTAAATTAAAATAATTTCGATAATAAAATATAGAATTAAATAATACAAAATAAGTAATATAAATAATATAATAATAAAATTATATTATGTAACGAAAACTTCGTTACAATACCTTTAATAAGAGTGATGTAGTATAAAAAAAAAATTAAAATTTTTGTTTGCAAATATAGGGTATTTTTTTAGATCCAATAGAATTTCCATCATGATGCTGTACTAAATGTTCGATATATAACAACGCTATCAAATTTTACAGATTTAATTTGGAAATCATTCATTACTTTTCATAATTTATGGACAACTTGACTAAACCCGGCATGCTACGCTATACCTGCAATTAACATTTATCCGCATTTTTCGACTGATGTTATTTAGTGACTACGAAATAATTCAGACAAAATCCAGAAACATTAGTTGTAACCGATCTTTTTTCTTTTATTTTGAGACCAACACTCAGGGGTAAACCCCTACTAAATGCTGTGCATTGTATTGGAATTTTTGGAAAGGACAGTACATATATATTTTTCTTATATTATTATTAAGCGCCTTAGGAATGAAACAAATTGCTGTGAATTGATCATTTAAAGCTATTGTTACGATAAAAGAAGATCGTTGGTGCAACCATGCGAAAATTTTTTATGTTGAAAATATAGATGGTACTGATCCAATAGGAGGACGCTACGTGCCATCCATTGAATTTTTAAGGTCAAAATTTGGCAATAAGTTGATTTCGAGAAATGGACTTTTCAAATGCTAATGATTATAATTTGTTTGTTTAATTTTTTAGGGTTTAGAAAAACACCCTATATTTAGTATCGTAAAAAATCTTTAAAAGTCATTGCACTTTGTCTTATTAATTGTGATCAGACTAAGTCTCTTTAGATACGAGTAAATGCATACAATGCATTTCTTCCTAAGTATAGAATGTCTGCTTTTTTGTGTTTTTCTTCTGATGTGAGTACATAAAAAATCTTGACCTTGTTTATTATAGGGGCATTATTAAGTTGTGCCTTAACTTCAAGTGTCTTTATCTTAAAATGTAATCGTATGCTGAAAATATTGTTTTATTTGTTTAAGGTAAATGCATAAGATTGGTTTATAGAACAACAAATAAAAGTATGTATGTATTATGGTGTGAGAAGTTCTCTCATATGATATATCAGAATCTGTTATAATTTTTTTTTTCCTTCTAATAATATTAACCTTATCCGATATTGAGTAAATATGTATGCATTTGTGTGTACATAATTATAAAAATTTATTTTCATTTGAGCATTTACTATGTTAAACATATTGTCACACAAAACGAACTATTTCTTAGTCGAATATATCGTGTCGTTCGCTTAAAAAAAGAGCTATAGTGGACCTTTTTAATTTAATTTTTAGCACTTTTAACTTATTTTTGCTGAAATATGGATGAAAACTGATATCTTTGTTATAGGTTTGAGAAAGAACTTAATTAAGGAGATCTTCCTAAACCTTTAAAAAAATTAATTTAACTTTAAAATATTGGAAAGCATTTCAGAATTTAGTGTAACAAATATTTTTCCTGCAATATGAAAGGTACTTAAGCTGTAATTGAAGAATTTGTAAACGAATTTGTAAAAAAATTGTTTAACTTGAAAATTGTATAAAAAATTTAAAACTATATATGGGCAATTTCAAAAATTTTCGACATTTTGATATTTTTTTTCCAATTTTTTTTTTTGGATGATACGAATGACGCTTTGGTCACGTGAAGGGTGATATTTTAGCATACCAAAACAGTTCGCGTTAATCATTTATTGCAAACGGCGCGAAAGTTATGGAGGTTTTAAGTTTTAAATTTCTTTAAAAAAATTTAAAGTTAAATTTTTTGGTTTATTTTAATAAATGTTATATAGATGCATGAAACTCATTTTAAATTCATCAGTGCAGTCCAAATTCGTCAATGCACTGACAAAATACATAAAAAAATATCAATTATAATTAAAATTCCTTAACATTAAAAACGCGAATTTTTGCAAAAATATGAATGTTTCTCCGATTGTTATAATATGTGTTTATATAACGCATAACTAATTTACAGAAAAACAATGTTTTGACTTGCAAATTTAAAAAATAAAAAAAATTATCCAAATAATAAGCAAATACTTTTTTCAAGCTCAAGGACAAGTTTATTTTTTTTTATATTTGTTTTTGTAACTGATATTTTCTTATTAGAACAGTGGTTTCAGTGTATTTTTATTTGTTTAATTTGTTATTATTTTTAGAAATCCTGAAGATGATATCCGAAGGATATCGAAATATTGATGATTAAATTGAAAATAAACTTGTCCTTGAGCTTGAAAAAAGTATTTGCTTATTATTTGGATAATTTGGAAACAGGTCGAACAATTATATCATTTTTTTGATTTGATAAATAAAAAAAATTATATAAGAATTATTTTTGAAGTTAGAACTTTTTTTTTTGATCTGTAAAATTTAAAATCATGAAAATTTTTTAATGCCTATTCGGTTTTATTATCAAGCTTAAAAAAAACCTTTCATTTGGTGTCAATCGCGGCGGAATCTATACATAACTGCAGATGTCACAAAGCAAAATGTGTTTGAAGAAAAATGTCGCTGTACCCGCTAAATATGGACCTTATTCAACCGTATTTATATATGATCTTTAGTTCACTGCCGCACTTCATTTCCAATACTTTACATTGATTTTAAACCACTGATTAACTAAAAAAACGCGAAACAAAATCATGAAATTTCGCAAAAGTTTTATTTTCTTTATAACATTTTTGTGTTTCAAAATATTTTAACGCCTTCTTGACGTTGAGGTGCCATTTACTAAGAAGTTTAGATCACGCAATACATAAACCAGTTTTAAATAAGATTGCAAATGTCAGGCGCGAAAAACTGTAATTTTTGACAAATTTACGCCAATTCTATAAAAGTTTGAGGTCATCGTTCTCAGCAACTAGCAGCCTGACAGCGACATGATATGGCGCAAATTTTAGCAAATTACACCATCTAATAAATACTGTTGACGAAATGCAATTTTCTTGAACGGCGCAAAAACGCTATAGAAAAAACTGCGAAAATTAAAAAATCGAAAAATTTTGGTTTCAAAAATGAACCGCTGTACAACTTTTTCCCAAATAGTAGTATGGGCATAACTTTTATAGTGTAAATATCTACAAAGTCTAGTGACTTTATTTTATATCAGTGAGCATCGGAAGTTTGAAACTAAAAGTAGAAAAGTGATGAAATATGAAAAAACTCTTGTAAATTTCAAGCCTTTTTTTGAGTTTTTCGGTATTTGAGTGCCCATAACTTTTAAAAATAAAGAACTGATGGTCTGAAATTTTGAATTTCCCAGTTTTCTAGTGTGGACTACCATTCCCTTTTGACCGTTTTGGTCAATTCGACAAACTGGAGAAATAATAAGCATCTGAACTCAGTTTCAACAAATGTTGAAAATTTTTGAAATTGCCCATATGTAAGTGCAAACCCCTAAATAGAAATAACGAATTTTGTATCGAAGTTCATTATTTTAAAAATTTAACCAACGAGAATCAATTTCATAAACTATCTTCTAAATGTCACTTTTGTTATACATACATATATTGAACATATGTACTTTTTTATATACTATTCTCATAAAATTTTTTTTACCTCGAAAGTATGTATAAACAAAATTAATTTAAAAAACGTTAAATCCATATTTAGCTCTTTTTAGCCCTTTTTTGATGTGCTCTTTGTTCTTTTTGTTTCTTTTTAGAATTGGCATCACGGTTTATCAGTTCTTTTACAAAAACAATACTTTATTTATTTAACAAAAATCGTCATAATAAAAGCAAAAATTTTCAAGTCGTCATTTAGTTGTTTTTGGCACTTAAAATCATCAAAATGACGGTCAATCGTCACATCTGATATGAGTACTTATAATTTTAAACAAATACTGTATATTGATATATTTGAGCATAAATGATTTAAAATATTGACACTTTTGTCACCACCCTCTATTTCACCATTCTTAACAACACACCATATACAAATGCAAGGTATGTGGCTTCGTTCGTCTATTTTTGTACTTAAACGCATTATCAAACTAAAGGTTTTAAGATTTGCTATTTATTATAAATCTTTTGATAATGCAGTGCGTATGATAAAGCAGTGATACTGCATTTTATGTTTTAATGTAAGTACTACAAGCAACATTTAATTGAAAACAAGTAACGGCGTCGTTATAAACACTGACTATGTGTTTCACTAGTTATTGTTGGTTTTATATATTTGACTAACTCTGAGGTTATAAGGCCATTGTAAAAACTAATGTTAGTGAGCAGTCGTGGCCGAGCGGTTAAGGCGTCTGACTAGAAATCAGATTCCCTCTGGGAGCGTAGGTTCGAATCCTACCGACTGCGAATTGTGGGTATAAATTTTTTTTATTCCAATTATTTTCAAATATTACTGTAAACATTTTAATAATTTTGTGACCATTATTATGTACAGGTCGAATGTATTTTGTTGTATGGTTATTTTATTATTTCGTTAGTTTCAGTCGGATACCACTTTAGATTGTAAAAAATAGCACAAAAACTTGCCAACTTTATTATTTATTTCTCAACTATTATTCATCCCGGTTCCAACTAATAGAATGGCTCAAAATTCTAAAACATAAGTTTTTTTTTAATAATTAGGCTATTGCTTCAAATAAAATGGTCTAAATGTACATTGTTTTGATTTAAAAACATATGCAGTGAACTAATTTTTACCAAGACAATTCACATTTTCAAGATTGCTCTCAATTCCGAATATCAAATTTTGGATCTTCAATTTACAATCAGAAATAATTTTTAGTAATAAAATCTGAAACTAGTATTTCAAGCAAATAATGTCTAATAAAGAAAAAAAAATTTTTTAAGAGTTCCCAATTAAAAGTATATAAAGTTTAAAACAGTAACGAGAAAAAGTGTTCACGTTTTAGAGTAGTCTGTATTAAAAAATGACCTTTCTGACACGTTGCCCTTACAAGTGTTCACGTTTCCGCGAGTTGGCTGTATCTATAAGCATAATTTAAAATTGTTTTTTTTTATTTAACGGCAACTAATGTATTTTGCGTAGTAGCTGTAGGATTCCGACATTTTATTATTGTCTAAATACGCTATTTTTTAAACTACAATCAATTTCGTTTAAAACAAACACCACTTATTATGAATTATCATTCGAATTTCTGAACATTTTTTTTATTATATAATTATAATAAAACTAGTTAAACACTTTTTTAACATAAAACAATTTCTATTTGTTAACATTTAATAAATTTAACATATTAAATTCATAGAAAAGCTTTCAACAATTTTTTGATTTTAAAAACATCCAGAAATTAGAACCTGTAGTTCTAATTTTAGAGTATCCAATACATTGAAATGACAGGTTCGAATTTATGAGATTCTACTGCACTCTACTTTTTTTGACTAGTTCATTAAAAATTGAAGTACATTTTTTTTAATATTTAATTACTTTTGCTTCTGATTTGGTAATACTTCTTAAAAATCAGGCAGTCGCAGTTAAAACAACCACAAAAACCGCAGAACTTCATCCGTCGACATGTTTGAAAGTTTTTGTTTGAAGTACTTTAACTTCAAGTTGATTCCGAATTTAAAGCAGAAGTAGTAAACAAAAACTGAAGCAAAACGAAACTTTAACAATCGAAAAGTTTTTTGTTTCACTGACTTTGTGTTAGAAAGTTTGTAAATAACTCAGAAAACTGGCTTAATTATGTCTGAAATGTAGGCTGTTTCCTAAATTACTTCGTAAATGCACCTTAAAAATTTTGGCATTTTGTATTTTGTTCCTTTTTGCAACACTGTTGTAATTAATACGCAAGAAAAATTAATAAAAGCACCCAAAAACATGTGATGCAAAATAATATGTAAACGATTGCGTTATATTTGAAATATACTTCCATATATCTCTTCATTATTTATTACAGTAAAATATGGACACATACGGGTGTTTTCTAGAATACGAATTTATTCAAAAATGGATTACTTCAGGATTTTTGTTAGTCTGCATCTCACATTCACATATTTTTATTCGTTTTTAATTCGAGTAGTAAAGGGTTGTTGGTGAAACTGAAACGAATAGGATTTTATTCCAATAAACGATAACACAAAAATAAAATTTTGGTTTTTAGCTTTACCGCACAAATATTTATGCCAAAAATACATTTTTAACTATCCAATATATTCACTGTACATGTTTAAAAAAATATACGAAACTAAAAATCATGTTTAAATTTTACTAAAAGCTTATAAAAAAAACATTTATTTTTGGTTATTGACATTTGAATGTTTTCAAACAAAAATATCAAATCACAAAAACATGCGGATTTGAGAACACCAATTTTGGAATTATTCAATAAAATTTTAATTTTAAGTAATGCAAGATTAGAAATGGAAAAGACTTTTGTTGAAAAGAAAAGCGTTGTACTATTAAAACGTTTTGCAAAATAATAAAGCCATATATAACACGTTTACATTTCCACGGTTCATATGTATGCCGGAGCAGGAGATTCCTGGTTCACACATATCTCAATAAATGCGCAGTGAAATATATTCTGAAAAATATGTTCTGAAAATCTCTACGTTTTCAGAACGCATTTCACTTTGAAAACGCAAAACGCATTTGAACATGTGCTGACAAACGCTCGATTTGCTTTTTTCGATTTTAGCACAAATAGAAATATTAGCTAAACAAACGCAAATGGCGATGTTTGGATATGAATACTCATCTTTAAAATTGTTTTTTAAATCCTTTTAAGAGTTTTTTTTTTTTTGTCTTTTTATGAATTAGTACAAATTTGTGTATTCAGTTGATCATAGATAAGTAAGCAATTGAAACAGACAAGTGGCATTAAAAAAGCAAATTTTTAAATTATAAATTTTTAACAAAAATCTAAACAGAAAACGTACTAGATTCCTTAAAATTAAAAGAAATCGTATTAAATTTATATGTATATTGTATATTTTTTTTAATTTTTGAAAGTGTACATTTAATACAATTAACCAAAACGCTTCAGGGTACATTAGCGATTTGAAATCGCCAAAGTTTTAGCGTTTTCGTTTTGCAGAATACCTATTTGGCGATATCAAATCGAAAACGCAAATTCAGGCATTTTGCGATTTTCAGAACATGGGCGATAGTTCGCTTTATCATGAATGCATATAAATGTTCCGAAACGATTTCTGGGTTGAAAAATATTAGTTTGTAACGTATTAAAAAGCAAATTTACAATACATCAACTTGGTATTAACACTCTATTGATACATTTTAAATATACATACGTTAAGGAAGTCAGCCGTACTTTAATATAAAAAACAACGCTGTTAAAAAAGTATAAAAGGCTCAACATTATTACAGTAATTTTAATAAAATGTAATCTCTAAAATCAAACAACACAGATTACTAGACACAACATAGCAAATATGAAGCATATATTATACCCCAGAAATTTTGCAATATGCATACATATGTATGTAATTGATCAAGGTCAAAATCAAACGTTAGCCCCATGGTGAAATTACTTACAAGGTGGTGGCAGGTGAATATAGTACAAAAACAACAGGGAATTTGTTTTTGTTTTTTCAGCTCTTTAATGTCAAAAGCAGGTATGGTGAATTAAAAAAGCACATGTGAGAAGTGTGTGTGTGTATTGTTAACAACATACATATCTCTACACCAAAACAAAAACACGAATACATACAAAGCAAAATGTAAACAAAACATAAATACAAACAAAACTTTTGACAGGAGCGGTATGACCAAAAAAAAAAACCCAGCTGGGTTGGCAACACCACCTTGTAAGAAATTCCACCATGATCTAAACATCTAAGTCGATCAAAAAACTCAATTCTAACACACTTAGTCTAGAGCAGTGGTCTTCACCAGTATTACTCAGGTAAATAAATTGTTTGGATATTTTTTTAGTTTTTCTTACACTCTTCGTGAATATTACAACCAGGGTTGCTTAATTCCACAAAAATTCTGGCAAACAGCTTCTTAAAATATACCAAAACTACCCGTATCGTTAATTCTTATTATATTATTTTAAAATTAAATGTATTGTACTTTATTAACAGATATCACTTTTGGAATTCCTGGAAACCAGTTTTTGTTTTATTTTCCTATGAAAAACTTAATTAATTATTAAAAAATTTGCAATATTAAAAATCTTTCATAAAAAGAAATCCATTCGCTTTGTTTTCATCATGCTAAACGACAACCACAATTATTACAAAAACATGTGTGTGAGACAAAAATTGCGTATGTGTTTATACTTTATTAGTTTTCAAGAGAGCTAAATTTGTTTGTCAGACACTGAGAAGTTATGATAATAAGCAACATAAACTTATTAATGTTTATATTTCTTTTAATTACATTTCAATTTGTTAATATCATTTACAAACAATTTATTTCATGAATAATTTTAATAAATTAGTTTAAATTTTAAAATTAATGGTTTTTAAAACGAAAATTTTCACAAATTTCATTCAAGTTGTTAAAAACAATACAAATGTAGAAACCAATCTCATCTCTCAGTGTATTTTTGTGTGACTCTCTTTGTGAAGACCACTGGTCTAGAGGATGAATGTCCAGTATCGTGAAAAGTTATAGCTTTAGTCTTAGAAGTATTAATAAATAATGAGTTGTGAGAGGTTCCAACAGCAGCATTAACATTTAATGTTATCTTCTAGGACCACCACATATTAATTGTTCATTATTAAACTATGGATCACTTTTTATTTGATAAAATTTACATTAAATACAGTGAACCAAACCGCATCAGGGTATATAAGCGGCTTGAAAATTTTAAATTTCTAGAGTTTTCCTTTTGTAGAATACTTATTTCGCACTAAATCCAAAACGAATAAACTAAGCCATTGTAAATAATTAAAAGATCCTAGTTTAAGTTTTCTTATTTATCCTTTTTTTTTTTTTTGACAAATAGATTTTATTTTATTTATTAAGTTTTATTGAAATATTTAGCTTTACAAATTTTTCTCACAAACAACATACACACAAACATTACATTGATGATATATTTTTATGATTAAGCCATAAAGTTATTACATAACTATTATTTTTATTATTATTATATTCTGCTATTATATGATTTGTATTTATTTGTAAATTTAAGTAAAATATTAAATACATACCCCACCAAAATACATTCGCACACAATTTATTTTATTTATTATTATTACTATGTATTCAGTATTTGAAAATATATTAACTAAAAGTACATGTATGTATGTATGTATCTATTAAATAAAATTTATTTCGTAAATATTTGTTGGTCTTATTTTTAATTGTTTGCTTGTATATTACAACATAAGAATTTAATCACAATAAATAAAAAAACATACAAAAATTTTTATTTGTCATTTAACAACAAAGCCTTTTCATGTATAATTTACTTAATAATTTTTTTTTTTCTATTTATACATACTATATATGTATGTATGCATATGTGTGTTATATAAAAGGTATAAAAATGTTTATTCTTTTTTAATTAAAACGAAATATTTAAATTAAAAGAAAAATAGTAAAATATTTTATTCGGTAAAAAAATTCAATTATTTATTAAGACTTAAATTTATGTTCGTTAAAATAGTTATAAAAATAAAAAAAAAGTTTATTTTATTTTATTTAAATGTAAATATTTCAAAAAATTTAAATTTTATTTAGCATAAAATGCAGACTGTTGTGTGTAAATGTTTATAATAAATTCAATATCTAAAAATTGTTTTTCCAACATATTTTTTTGTCAACATTAATTCAAAGTAAAAACAAAATATTGTTTATAAAAAGTATTTTAAATTATAAAAATTAACATTTATGTACATATATTGTATATAAAATTGTATTTTAATTTTGGTTTTTATTTTTACCTTTATTTAAGCACAGTTCTCTTATTTTGTCTTGTAATAAATATATGTATTGTAATTATTTTTTAAGTGGTATATGATTTACATATTACTGCTGTAATGCATATTAAATGGTTTTGCATTTTGTTTTTTAAATACTTCTTGAATAAAGTGCATCAGGGTTATCTGTTTTTCTAATTTAACGTTTTGTAGTGTTAAAAAATTTCGGTTTTTTTATATTTGCAATGTGAATTAAACCTAAAAAAAACAAATTTTCCCCTAATTATGTGTTATTTTTCTTTATTTTTAACATTCAAATATAAAGCTCCACTTTATTAGTGTGCTTGCTGTGCAGTGCTTTTAATGTGTTGTAGAGATCTGATGCTTTGTGGGATTTATGTGTATCATGAACAAGGCTCCAATCATGGATATTAAAGTACGATCTAACCAGGTAACGGGATTTGGATAAATAAGACCACCTTCATAGAAACCTAAATGACCACCATGAGCTAATTCAATGTAACAAGTCTTATGGCGAGAAGCTGAAATTAAAAAAAAAAATAAATAAATATCAATATAAAATATATAAAAACAAATTAAAATTTTCTTCGCAGTCGGTAGGATTCGAACCTACGCTCCCAGAGGGAATCTGATTTCTAGTCAGACGCCTTAACCGCTCGGCCACGACTGCCACATAACACTTTTGTTCTAATGTCATATACATTTAATATAAACTCTGTGCTATACTTAAATATCTATATATCCACATAAAGAAATAGACAGTGGGCATTAAAAGTATGTCGTCCAGCAGGTTTATAATTTTAACTGGTACAAAAAAAATGTTTTTTTAATTTTTAATTTTTTTTTTTGTTGCCTAATATTAACGGCCTATATAAAACAGGAATTTTTAATTTTTAAATTTACTTTGTCTTTACTCTAAGAATTATTTTATTCGGTTTAAAGGTTTAATCTAAGCATTTAGCGTTTATACGAATTTTAAAGGTTTTTAATTTTTCTTTTGTTTAAGAATTTAGATGTTTTGCATAGGCTACATAGTGTTGAATATTGTAGTTTCTACCCTACACTACTAAAATAAGCTCTTAATAAACCTTTAACATTGTTTAGATAACAAACTACATTTTATATTAAAATCCATAGTACAAATAGCGTCATCAAATCTTACTTTATGAAGATTCATACACAATATTTTAAACTTAAAATTTTAAAAATAAAAAATAAAAACACATGTGATAAATAAAAAATAAAAAAGTAAAAAAAAAAATAATTCTCAATCGCAGTCGGTAGGATTCGAACCTACGCTCCCAGAGGGAATCTGATTTCTAGTCAGACGCCTTAACCGCTCGGCCACGACTGCACATGTGTAATGTGAGATACACTCACATTAGCTGAATATTTGATCAAATATTTGCCAAATATCATGACCGGTTTTATTTAAATGACTGTTACATTTTAAAATATTGTGAAATATATCAATATATGTACTTGGAATGTAGTGGCAATCAGTGTTACCATGGCGTTTAAGCTTTAGTAATTAAATTTCAACAAAAATGTAACAAAAATGTTATATAATAATTCTGATAGAAATAATTAAGAAAATTTTCTTTGGCCAATTCTAGCTGTTAAATTTTTTGACTCTTTGTCGCTTCAATTTGCATTTATTTTATGCCCAAGCCAATGTGGTTTTCGTAATTTTATAATTTATAAATTTACTGGAATTTACCGACTTTAGTAAAGCGTTTGACTAGGTTTTGTTATTTAAATTAAATAAAATTGGTTTTAAGTATGAACGATTCAATTTTTCAGTTAGTGGAGTTATTTAATAATCTTCGATGATGTCTTATGATGTCATTTATCAGCATAGATTAATCGGAAGAAGCAACTGCTTTGGATAGACTCAAAGCAGTAACAACCGTCTGTTGACACGAACGTCGCTGTTTGAAACCATTTATTGATTTTTTTAAAAATGTGTCTAATGTAAAAAATGTCTAATCTTTTTTAAATTTTTTTCATATTTCAATACCTGCAAAACTTTTAATGGGCGGCAATAAATCTTCTGGAACTATTGGATCATCTTTGGCATTTATAAATATCATTGGCTTTTCAATTTGATCGAAATAATGTAAAGAGGAACTCCAACGGTAAAGATCAGTTGTTGTTGGAAAATTATGAACACGTCTTGTATATGCCTCATCCAATTCGGGCAGTGTAGCGGCTGCTATAATTTCACGCTCATTTAAATTGTGACGTTGACGAGTCTCTTCCGACAAAAGGACATGACGATGTTTTAAAATAATATTTTTCATATTCTCCGTCATAATATACAAATAAAAACGACGGAAATTTTGCCAATTTAAAAGCCATTTGGTGCCTCTGTAAATACAAATAAAAAGTTAGTTTTATAAAAGCAAACAATTTCGAAAGTGATACATACTCTACGGCATTATAACCTTGGCATATTGAAATACCACCAATAACATTTTGCGGTTTCCTTTTTTCATTTTCACCCATATATTTGGTAACTAAATTGCCACCTAAACTAAAGCCCACAGAAACAATATGTGTATCCGGATATTTTTGTGTTAGATTCTCAATCATTACGGCATAGTCTTCAGTATGACCTTGATTGCATATATTAAAAACGTATTGACTATTTAATTAAGTTTGTCACTTCAACTATGAATAACAATCACTTACCATATGTAAATATTCTTGAGGCGGTAACTTGTACACTACTTAAGGCACCAATGTGATTAAGAACTGCACAACGATAGCCATGACATTGTGCATAATGAACAAATGTGCGTATATAAACACTTTCGGATGAATTTCCAATGCCGGGACATATGGCTACGGTGATGTCATCTATAAGAAAATAAAATGAAAAAAAAAAAATAGTTTTTATAAACAAATATTATTTTAATTGCATGAAAACAATGCAATTTTTATATATACATTAAAAAAAGTTCAAGGCCATTTTATGGGAAGAAAAGATGAAGCGAAAAAAATGGATTTTACAATTTTTATTTACAAATTTTTTAAATTTATATTTTATTGTTGTTTTTTTTCCTATTTGTGGTAATAATTGGGTTGAATTCAAAATGCTTAAGCAAATAATGGCATATATTTAACAAAAACTAAGCATATATTCGTTTAAACTCCCACACTAAAATATATGGATGACAGGTCATTGTATTGGACTGTGTAAAATAAAGAAAATGCAATGAAAAAACTTTGAAATCTTGTGGCCAACTCTGGCTTTGAATACTTACGAGTACTTTTATTTATTAAAAGTACAATACAATATTTGCATTATAGTCTAATTAGTGGGAGCAGAGTGGCCGAAGACCATGTGCTCTATGTATTATAACTCTATCGGAAATCGAACCCATAAAGCTCGCTCTCGTAATTTAGCACCCTAGCCTGTAGTTCATTAGAGCAGCCATGGATTCAAATAAAAGCGTTTAGTCTGTTTTTTTTATTATCTTTGAATTTTTTCTGATATTTAGCCCTATTCTAATCCTCGCCATTCATTAATTTTTCCTTTTAAAAATCAAAACTATTTTAAAATTTTTAATTATGTACATACATACATATGTAACTGAAAGCAAATAATAACGTAAAATATTGCAGTCCTGCCAATATTACCATACTTTTTTATGTTTTCTATAACTTGTTGTTTTCTTTTCAATTTATTTCAATAATAGCAGTTTCAGAACAAAACGACAACGACACTGAAACGGTAATTAAAACTATAACATCAAATGGAATTGGGCAGATTATATACCGTCAGACTGTATAAAGCTGAAAGGTGAAGGTCCACACCATGCGTTCATGCATAGATGCGTATTATACTTTTTGTGCATTCTATGCGTTTCTTAATTCAAGTTACATGCAATGCGTTTTATGCGCCACATTATTTTTTTTTCTGGATCAGCTGTTGTGCTAATATTTCCATTTAGCCACTTTAAATTTTTTTTGTCTAAATTGTTTTTATTTGATAACAACATTAACAAAATGGCTCATCAAAAAAAAAAAAAAATAAAAAATCATACGCATCTATGCATGAACGCATGATGTGGACCTTCACCTTAACTTTACTGTTTCTTCTTTTTCACAATGACAGCATTTTGAAAGTTTGTACGATGAGTGCCTATCTCTTGGCAAAAATATCACGAGAGACATACAAAATGTAAAAAAAGGAGTTTTACTACTCACAACATATTTTTACTTTACTTACTACAGGAGTTACATAGCATAACTAACAATAGTCGAATAGTTAGTGTCCTCTAAAAAAAGGAGTACTACGTATATAATAATAATTTTTTAATTAGAAATTTCTATCTATCTGGTTGCGTTATGGCCGCACCATAGCGGGGTATAGTAGGAAATTGTGTTAGATTCCTTTGAACAAACCAATTTCTTACATTTAAAAGCTATAAACGTCTTAGCGTGAAAAGTAGAACATATTACGAATTAAAAGACCACAATCAGTGAGCTATTACATTTAAAAAATGTAATAAATTCATGATTCATTTGAGGTGAAACATGCATATTTTTAACATTAGCGTGTCATTTAAGAGCACAAATACATAAATTCCTTTTGAATTAAAACCAATTTATGTTACCTGATTCGAAGACTTTGTTTCATAGGTAATATGTATAAAACTGAATTTGATACTATTTTCATTTAATGGATTTTTTTAAGATACTAATGAGTACAAATCTTATAAGGATTGAGTTGTGTAAGAAACAATCTTCTTGAAACACTTTAAAAAATTTTTAGATGGAATGTCTTAGTTTTACCAGGCATAAATTAACGCCAGTGAAATCTGCAATGTTCATTAAGACTTATTTTATTATTATGTTTTAGACTTTCCTAATGCTAGACCAATGTGAGATTAGAAAATCCAATAATAATTAACAATAACTTTAAAGTTATCGCAAGAAAAAGTAGCAAATGAATAAATAATAAAGCCCAATATAGTCTAAATTACTCGTATCTATTGAAAGCTGCTTTTATTAATTTTGTCTAAATAAAACGTTTAGCACTAATATCCACATACTTTTAGCAAGTCTATAATTACTTTTAAATAAGCATTTTTGAAGTACATATTTTGAAGCTATTTCATTAATACAATACTATTTATTCCCCCAATGGTTGCAAATCAAATTGATGTGCAAAATGGTTCATGACTATTGCAGCACGGTATTTCATCGAATAAAAATTAATTTAACTTTATTCACAAAAGGGGCCCATGAAAGGAGGAATTTTTGTTTAATGATTAAATCAACAAAATTTAGCATAACTGCTATAGTGATGAACAAAATTGCATAATTTATGAACGCAAGCTCTATCTTTAATATTCGAAACAACTAAATAGTTTAGCATTGTCATCAACTGTGTGACGACAAAAATAAATCTAAAACAAAACAACCATCCCAAAAAAATATAGAACGATATTTTTTTATTATTATTATTTTAAACAATTCTTTAGGTGGTCAATTAAAACACCACTTGAAAAAAATTTTAATCTAAACCAAAATAAAATCATTTATTAAAAAATGAGATTTCCATGAAATCAAAATCAAAATTGATTTATAGTACCTATAATGAGTATGGAAGTATTTTAGAAACACATATACGAGTATGTACTATATAAAAATCTGCATATAAAAAAATTTTGCATAAAATAAAATACAACTTTATATTAAAATTTACTACACTTTTTTTAATGCAAAATATAATGAAATAGTATAAGGTGGTGCAGAAAAAACACCTGAGTTTAGTCATCCTGTAAGAGTTAGTAAGTGTTCTGTTTTTCTTTGTTTTTGATTAGAGTTTTTTATTTCTCCTTTTGATTTTCTTTATCTTTTCACCATGCAATTATTTTTTTTATAATTTTTTCTAGCTGCTTTTGATTTTAAATTTATAAAAAGCAAAAACAATACCACAATATTAAACAAAAACTTTTCTTTGTAATGAAGTTTCCTATTAATGAAGTAATTTGTTGTTCCCATGTATGTTCTCTTTCAAGGAAGTTCGAGTGCATCTTAAATTAATACTCGTGCGAAGAATTGATTGAAAGTAAGACATAGAGGATAGATTAGAGGAGAGAAGAGAATTAAAATTTTTCAACCGTCTTGCCTATAAATATCATATGATATTAAAATAGAGATATGGTGACTTGGTCATTCCTTGACTGTCCTTTGGTCAAGATCGGGAAACTCTATGACTTTGAAAAGTGATTTAAGACTGAACTGAGAAATAATAATGAATGGAGCAGTTTAGAAGCTGTATACTCTTTTAGCAAAATGTCTAGTCGAGCGGGGATATTTAGAGCTGCAGCGAAATATCCTAAGCCCATGGAGAACTCGTCAGCATTTTCCATCGAAAAAATGCGTATAATTCAACGTGGACAAAGCAAAGTGCAGGAGATAGCTATACTATCAGACAATCAGGCTGCCATCCGAGCACTTGGCTGCTATAAAATTGTCTCGAACTTAGTATGCAATAGCCTCGTGAAATTAAATCGGCTGCACAGGAAAAATAAAAAAGGAGTATCCATACTACTGATGGGGTCAGAACTTTTTTGCTAAATGTGAAGAAGGGTTTGAAAGAACATACTGGGGAAATAAGAGGACAAAGAGAAGAGGTTACTCTTCTTGGGTCAGAGATCTTAGATTTTCCAAACTTTTACTAGGTAACTATACCAGGAAGAGATTTGAGGCGTGTATTAGATTGTAGGGATACTCTAAGGATATTAACGGGACTCTTTCTAACTGGTCACTGCAGACTCAATAGACAGTTAAGTGGGACACGAAACACTTCAAGCGGTTTGTGCAGATTTTGTGACAGGCCTTGCTGATTATCAGAAATCAGATGACGAATTGTAAAGGTTCGCACCGGTCAACATTTTAAAATTCCACAGAGCGACAAAACTAAAGAATATAATATAGGGACCCTAGATAAGTTAAGAGCTGTACATTAGATCTATAGGTTGACGAATTTTAATAAGCTGTGTATCAATAAATTAATGAATACTCGTCGTCACCAAAAATTAAAAAAAATACATGTATTTGAACTTGATTGGATAAATAGAAATTAACGATTAAAAATATGAGGATGATATCTGTATAAGTACATATAATAATATAGAGAGAGTGTGAACTAATAGTAGAAATTTAAAATTGCCAAGTTAGGTATCACTATATACATACTACAGTCGAATTCGGATATAAGCACACTGTTTAATTGAAAAAATCGGATAATTGCAAAACAAATGTATTTACTTTTGTTTTCTATTAAATTGAAAGGTATTTAACACCGTTTAAAAGAAAATCCGTTTTAAAGAAAAACCGCTTAAAAGAAACAGATTTTCCCGGTAAAAAGCACAAAATTGTATAAAAAGAACTCTGCTTAGTTGCAAATACGTGTATTAAGAATTTATCAACAACAACAAAATTTTAGCACTGGCTCATTTCTTTTTTATTTTGCGCATACTTTCATTTTCAAAAGTATTTTTTATGGCAAGAATGTTCATTTATTGCTAAAATTGTTTATAATTTGTCTGTTAACTCTGTCAGAATTTGAATTTTTCTAAAACATATCGATTTGTTTTATTTTTAATTCAATAATATTATAAGAGTTTGTTAAAACGACATAATTTTGTTTTTATCCGAAATCCTTTTAAAGAATAATTCCGCCTATAAGAAAAACAAATGCTGTTTTTTTACATATTCTTATAACCGAATTCGACTGGACTGTATATAAAAAATAAAAAAAAAATTGTTTTCCTTCATTTCTTACGTTACTTTAAAAAAATAAATTTTCTAATTTAATCAATCAGTTTATTCATATAAAACTGTTTGCTCATAGCATTTGTAAATATGTATTAAATATTCAGTGTTTCAATTTACATATTTTGAATTATTTATCAGTATAAAATCAATACCTTAAAAAAAGAAGACACGAAAGTAATCAATTTTCATAAAAAAATAAATTTGCAAAATAACAAATTTTCTAAGAACTAAAAGCACTCCTTCCTTATCATTTCGGAAATATAAAACTTACCTTCGAATTCTTTTAGAGGTTGATATAAGTCGTATGTTAATGTTGAACCATCTTCCAGGGATAGATAAACACGTTCACCCAAAGGCCAAGGACATTTAACACGTCCCACTATACTGTGTAATACTGTCTGTACATGACCACTGAAACCCCATAAGCGTGTTGGTATATATCTAAAAAGAAAAGTTAAAAGAACAAATATTTTTTAATAAATATTTATTATGAGAAAATAAACACTTGAATACTACTTTACTTTGTTGACTTTATTTGTTATAAAAACTTTTATGCCCGTATTCATAAAAACTATTTTAGGTTTATTGAGGGTTTATTTGACAAGTATTGCATAGAAATTTGTCAAATAAATCCTCAATAAACCTAAAATAGTTTTTATGAATACGGGCATTAGACTTTAAATAAAATTAGCCTGGTGTTTAAGGACATTCAATATTTAACTTGTATGACTAGAGTCCGTCTTGTGGTAATACAATTAATTCTAGGGTAAAATATTTATTTTACTTGACTTAAAATAAATGTACTTTTCTTATCAACAAGTTATCCAGCATGTCAATCAATTTCTAAACTCTACATTGTTAGGTATTTACTTGGTGTGTTATACAAAAACATGTCATTTAAATATTTAATGCAAACCTAAAAAAGAAAAAAAGAAATTCCAAAAAGAAAACAACAAATGCATTAACAAATGAATGATAAGAAATGTTTGATTGCATCATGAAAAAGTCACGCAAACCTGCGAAATTACACCGATTAACCATGAGAGACAGAAAAACAATCAGATTGTTTAGAATTTGTAGAAAAAGCATAAACGTTTTAAATTAAATCTTAATTAAAAGAATGAATTACGATACTGACGTAAAATTGCTTGCAAGGTGGAAGGGTTTAAAATTTAAAATAAAGTTTTTGAGTAAAGCCAAATCAATTATTAAAAAGCAAAGACTGCAGATACCAATAAACAATTGTATCACACTTTGTCTATATAAGTAAGTATATATATGTATATATGGTAAACTATAGTTTACCTGTGACTTAAGTTTAATTCAATTCAATTAATTCAAAAGGTTGGTATTCTATTAAAAAAATGTTGGTCTTTGAAAAATAAATACAAATTCTTAAAGTCATTTTTGTGTTAGAATTTTTATTACCTCAAATTAATAAAAATAAAACCATTCAATAGAATATTATCGACCAAAGCACATCTCTAGTTTATTTTTTATGTTGTTTAGTAGATGTTTTTGCGACAACACCTTAAAGATCCCAAATCGCTACTAAACATTCCGGTAAGCTTAAACTTTAGTTGTGCGTAGTATATCTAGTATAATACAGATAGGGTTACTATCTGGTACGGTACCACAATGAGCCTTTATCCGCCCAGATGAGCTGATGTTTAAATCTGCGGACGATTCTAAACATTCGACTAGATAGCATAGCATAGGTTGTGATGTAAACATATGTTGCTTGGAAAACTCTGTTTATTTAATAGACAACAAAAACAAATTAAAAAATTACTTTTTTGTTCAATATTTTTTTTTTAATTTTAGTTTATAAAACACCAATAGAGTAATGCACTTTATTTTTAAAAAAGTCATAGCCTTTCTTGTTTGAATAATCCTGGTCTTAATGATTCGACAAAACGTTTCCGCTCTTAATTAGGAATGGCGGTTCAGCGTAACAGCTGACTGTAAGAAAACGTTCCGTTTACCGCTTTTATTTAGGATGGCGGTAATTTACCATAGATCTCGAAAAAGAGTAACAACGATTAGCATTTCTTTTTACATATCTTTTTACATATAGACTCGTACTAATTGTTGTTTTTTTTTTTTCAAAAAACTTGTATACAGAAATAAATCATGAGTATACAATTATATTATAATATACCTTTACAGGTATAACGTTTAAAATACAAAGTAGAGTGGGTCAAAAACCTCTAATAAATATGTAAATCATTCTGCCTGGTATAGGGTTTCATAGCTTTCAATCTGCTATTCATTCAGTAGGTTATTCATTCTGTGATTACTGAATTGTTTAAAAAATATGTGTAATAGCTATACTAATAATAGCATTATACTATTTATAAATAATTATTCTAATGTACTTATACTTTATTATTGTAAAAGTCAATCATTCATTTTTACTGTTATTATAATTTTTTTTTCATATTCAATAAAGCAAAAATGTGTACGTTCGTTTAATAAAGATAAAAGTAAGTAATTTTCTGCTTACAAAATAATATTACTTCATATTATATGTGAATTATAACTGAATTAATATTTACAACAGAAGCCAATAGACTTAATAAAATTAAATTATTCTCAAAAAAAAAAAAAAATCAGAAAAATAGCACTTACAAGTGCATTCTTTAATAAATTGTCTGAAAAGGAAAAAAATCTTGGCAACACATTGCTATCACGCAGACCATATTATATCCTTTCATTCATATACTTTTACCATTCATTCTAAATTTTACTGAATTCAAGGCAGTTTAAATCTTTCATCCTTCGTAAAAAGCCAAAAAAGGTCAAGGCATTATGTGCATACACACACACAATTTAAATGACTTTTCTAGAAAAATTTAAAAAATAAAAATACTTGTTACTCTCTCTATCGAATATCCTATATTAAATAGGCTGTTTTACTTAAATCTAATAAAGCATTATTTATAAAAGAAAATAGAAAAATTAAACTTATACATCCCATTTAAATTTAGAAACGATTTTAGATATTTCTTCATACATACATATGTATGTTACATACATAGCTTTATAATATTAAAGGGCTTTATTATCTGGAAATGAAGTAGACGCCGCAGTTACCTTAAAGACACCACGTTAAGGAATGTCGCTTTAAGGTTACGTAACAGCTGTTGGGTTTTGGTATATGCAAATCAAGGCAAATTAGCGTAACGTTTTTGTAACATAACAACCTGTAGAAAATAGAATTTTCCTACGTTACTTAACCATTAGGAAGCAGTGTAAAACTATTTATAAGGTGTGCGTCACTATAAAGTGTAACACCAATTTTTCTTAATAACTTTTTTCACCTTTAATCAAAATTATTTTTCTTAATCACAATATCTTTGAAAAATGTGTCAGATTTTAAAATGTATCAGTTTGTCAAATTTGACTTGTTAGTTAGTTCACAATGGATAATCAAAGACAAGTGCATACAAAAATTATTCAAATAATTCAAAAAAACCATATTGGAGTTATACAAAAGTTGCTAGGGAAGTCCACGTGACCAGGCAATGTGTTTCCAGAGTGGTCAAAAAGTTCAACAAAGACCTAAAAATTGAAAGAAAGCCTGGAACAGGTAAAGCAAAACTGGTAACGAACGACGCGAAACCAAAAAGGTTGAGAAGCTTTTGCTGGCTCTTCCAAACATTTCTGGTCGCGAAGTGGCCCGGCGCGTGCAATGTTCGGAAAGTTTTTGCGCCGAGTTAAAGCTAAAGCTGGCCTTAAAACATTTAAAGTCCAAAAAGTTCCGGATAGAAATGCTAAGAAGAATATTGAAGCAAAAAAAAGAGCAAAACTCCTCAAAAAAGAATTTTTTCAAAAGTTCGAATGTTGTGTAATGGATGATGAAACTTACGTTTTTGCAGACTTTGCGCAGCTTCCTGGCCAAGAGTTTTATGTAGCGGATAGTAGATACAATGTTTCTGAAGAGTTCCGAACTAAAAAACTATCAAAATTTCCCAAAAAGTCCCTAGTTTGGCAGGCTATTTGTAGCTGCGGCAACAGAAGTGCATCGTTTGTTACATTGGAATCAATAAACTCAGATATTTATATCAAAGAGTGTCTTCAAAAGAGGTTGCTCCTATTTCTAAGACAGCACAACATATCAACATTCTTCTGGCCAGATTTGGCAACATGTCACTACAGTAAAAGCGCAATAGACTGGTATAATAAAAATAATGTTATTTTTGTTCCAAAAGAGGCTAACCCACCAAACTGCCCAGAGCTGCGGCCTATTGAAAGATATTGGGCTCTGGTCAAAAGAGAACTAAAGATGAGTACATCTGTTCCCAAAACCATTACTAGTTTTCGATATAAATGGACAGCTGGTACCAAAAAAATCACCGAAAACACTATAACATTGCTTATGGATGGCATAATGAATAAAATAAAAAATTTTATAAAATTAAATTAATTTTTAAATAAAATAATACAGAATATAAATCTGTAATAAAAATGCAAAATAAAACTGTTTTATTTTTAACTCTAGCTTACTCCAGTCAGTTTTTATTTGACTTTTGATGTGTTACAGTTTATAGTGACGCACACCTTATGTTGAATATTGTGGCGGTATTAAAAATTTTTTTTGTACATTTCAATTAATGTTATACTTCAATAATACTCGTACATATGTATATGGGTTGCACCACCTCAACTTAACTTAAAATATGCCGTTTTTGAAATGACTGTTACGGAATTTACTGTTTTTAGTATCAATAAAGTATATCATAACTGGATTCCGAAATATAAGGTCTTGAAAATCGGAAAAAAATACAAAAATGCACAAAGTTATAATTACTTAATTGTAATTTTCTTCAAAAGTATTATAGGTACGCATCTCTTAAAAGTCGCATTTGAGAAGGTATTAAATTATCTTTGATTTAGTATGCAAGATGATTTTTTTTAAGTCAAAGGTTAATTTTCTTTACCTATAAGTCGGAAGCCTATATCTCCGAAATAGGGATAGTAAACGATTTTTCGATTTCGATTAGCTAGAACCGCTTATTTTGTGAGGTTCAACAAAAAAATACATGCGGGATGGAGGCAAATGGCTCCTCATCGGGGTCAAAGGTTGGGTTGAATGAATAAAAGTACTCAAAGGACTTTAACATGACGATATATAATATAATAGAAATATCTGTCACGTACGATATTAAATTTTGTTCATTAGAGAATCCTCCAAAAAAGTTTTATTTTTTAAAAATTGTGTATTTTTAAGGAAAAATATTTGGCTTACAATTATGACACAATTCACCTATTTTCGCATATTTTAACATGCACTTCTGAGCCACTTCTGTTTTATGTCACATTACTTCACATATTGTGCCTGGTGATTGGCACATAACGAAATATTTTCTGTTGCTCATATTTTTTTACACTTTATTGCACTTTGTAAGCGTAAAAATGTCACGTACAATGACATGGAAACCCCATATATGAAACAGAAATATACGGTAACAAAGAAACTCTTTGAAAAGATTTGAATAACACAATTGACCCGTTATAGCCTAAATAACAAAGCGTACATTGGGTATATCATAATAAAGTTCAAAATTAACTTGATAAATAATGTGATTATTTATCGAAAAACTCATAGAAATATTTAACACTGAAAATACTCGTGATAGAGCAAAATAACATACTACTACTCCTCAATTTTCTTATGTTAAAGTCCATCTAATTTTGTTTTTTTTTATGTTCTTTTATTTTAGATAAAAAAAGAATACATTTTTCTCAAGTGATTTTTAGAAAGCTGTTAGAATTTTATTTGCACAAGCACAGTGAATCATAAATAAATAAGAAAAAAACGAAATAAAAATTTGTTTATATACTACTCTACTATATTTACATATATGAATTTTTCATTTTTATTTTTTTATTATAATCGACAATTTTTGAATAACTGACCGAATTTTTTATTAGTTTTTATACTAGTACTACATATATCATTATATCTTATAAATCAAGAAAGATAAATTTACAAAATTATTAAATTGTATAAGTGACTTTGTAAATGTGTTAAACAAAAAACATTAGCAGTAATAGAAACTTTGGTACAATAAAAATATTCAAAGTTAAATTACGAGTATTTGGCAATATTTTATGATTATATATATATATTTCATGTCCCTTATAAAACTATAAATTTAAAAAAATGCATTTTTTTAATTTACGAGTTTTTAGCAATAAAATACTTTAAGGCCAAGGCTTTTACTGTAAAAATAATAAAGAATGATATAAATAAGTCTACAGGTGTTCATTTATAACTTTCTTTACCTTGATAAAGGTTAGTTTATTGACATTATGATTGAATACAATATTATACAAATAAAATGTATTGTAATTTTATACATATATTATCTTTTATAAATATATTTATTTAATATTTATTTAATAAACAAAAACACAGAGTTTTAGGTTTTTCGCACAATACTAAAGCCCAGTTCACATTATTCTACAAGTCTAGTCTGGACTTTGTAAAAAGAAGGTCCAACAGTTTGTCGACTGATAGTCAAAACATCGAATAGAAAATTTACACTATCGAATTAAATTTCAAGTAAAATAAAAAAAAATAAAAAATAGCGGCTTTCATTATTCTCATCAGGAATGCAAAAACTAATCCGATGGTAATTGTTTTATACTCTTTTTTATACCCTGTACCGTTTTTAATTACTTCTTCGAAAATATATGTATATTTATTTAAAGTTAGAAAGAAATACTTGAACTTTTGATCTTAATTTTATTATTTTGTAATTATTTACAATAAGAAAGAAATATTCGACTATGTGGACAAAATTTTAATTTTCCATTCCTGCTTTTATAAAATTACAAATAAAAAATTAATTTTTTTAAAATAATGAGACTGTCAAATTTCGTTAGGTATTTTTGACATTTCATAACATATTGAGTTTACCCTACTATCCTTTTTTTATTTTTTGACAAGGCACAATACGTAGTGTTATATTTCAAACTGGCCTTAAATAGGAATTCGTTTAACACAACATACACATACATACATAACTGGCCATTACAACCCTTTGTCAGTGTTACGGCCTAGCTTCTTGCAGCACTCATATGTTGTGTGTGTTAATTTTTATCCATAAGTACCGGGACCTACAGTTTAAAGTCGATTCCGAACGACAGATTTGAGAAGCTTTTTCTTGGCAATCAATTCCTCTCAGAGCTTTCTCCAGAAGCCTGCTGAGAGGTAGTCGCCGAAAGAAATAATTTTTTCATTTTTTTTTAAGATGTCAGAGCTGAGGTATGAACCCGGAACTTTTGTCTTAGTAAGCCAGTACACTAACAACAAAACTACGGCGACTCCATCTTATAGCTTCTGGGATACTAACTGATAATATTGTGGAATTCTTTTTTCACGGAAATTAAACAAAATCCAAACAATGCCCGATAATGTCCATATATAAATTTCTGGTATAAATCTCAACAATTTAAATAAAACTCTGTTTGTTATAATTTTTCCCAAGCCTTGCAAAAAAACTTGATCGCAATTATGAAATTTGAAGCACTTTTAACCTATTTTGTGAAGTCGAAAGAAATATTGCGACGAAAATAAGGCGAACGAAATAAAACACAAATTTTTAAAATTGTGTGCAAAATCCCAATACAGCCTAATCCCCTACAACAGTGTAGGTTATATTCATAAATAATAGAAAGTAAAAATTTACTATAAATTATGTATGTAAAGCAGAGAAAAGTTCATATGACTTGTAAAAAATCATATTTTCTTACGAATGCATAATGAATATGGATGGTGTACAGCAGCAATGACATGCTTACCTACACTGAGAAAAATAAAATTAATGACGCATATTAAGGAACATTCGTACATACTCGTATTGAAAACGGGAGGGAGGCCAACTTTACGTAGAAATTCGTACTCTTTCAAAACTTTGCTAAGCAAACAATAAACATAAACCTACTAGAATAACCTATTAGAGAATCTGGTATTTCAATTAAAGGATTATACTAAATATTTTCTTTCCCTTTATTTTGTTGCAAATACGAAGTTGTTTAAAATTTTACAAGATGCATTAAAACGAAAATTCATAACTTTCACTATAAGTAATTTGCTGTATAAAAAGTTATATGATGGTAAGGGAAGTATTTTAAATTTAAGTGCAAATTATGGAAAATTATAAGTATAATGAAGCGCTATCGTCTTAGTAATCCAACACACTGACAACTAGACCACGGCGACTACATTTAACACAAAGTATGTACTTTTTGAAATAGTACTTGAAAACTTGAGTAATTGGCAAAAAATTAATTTGTGAGCTGAAAATTTTAGCGCAGTAATAATGGCAAGTTATACAATACGTGTTATAAACGCATTTTACGTCAGTTGTTTTTATTTAATTTACTATTAGTACGTCATATTTTCTTCTTTTTCCTTTTGTAAAATTAATAAATTGTTACAATTTTTTTTACCACAGCAATACATGTCATAATGTAAACATATTGCCAATTTTTAAAGAGAATACAGTAGAATCTCACAAATTAGAACCACTTTGTGTACGGGGCAGTTGGAATTTCTAAATGGTTCGAATTTCTGTAAATTTTTTTTTTACAGAAAATGATAGAATTATAATAAAACTATTTATATTTATTAACATTTAATTAATTTATCATATTAAATTCATAGAAAAACTTTGAAAAAGTTTTTAATTATTAGGTATTGAATTGGTTTTTAACATAAAAACAGTGTATCAAGTATAAACACCTAACTCTGAACTTAAGTCAGCACCGGGCCCAAATTTGTACAAACATATCAAATTTCACACCGACCGACTTGTACACACCACGAATAAGTCGGTGATTCCTTGTTACATTTTTTACTTTAATGAGTAAAAAAAAAATTTGTAGTGAAAATTAAAAAAAAAAAAAAATTAAAAAAACATTCAAAAATTAGAATCTGTGGTTTTAATTTCAGAGTCTCTAATGCATTGAAATGGCAGGTTCTAATTTCTGAACGGTTCAAATTTATGGCAGTTCGAGTTTGTGCGATTCTAATGTATTGTAATGCTTTTTTAACGGAGTTGTTATGGCCATCTAGTAAGTAAGAGTATATGTATATAAATTTAGGAATAAAATGACGATAAAAATTATAACAATATAGAAACAACAGATAGAAATGCAATAATAATGAATAGTAAGAATTTCTAAAAAGATTTTCCTGCTTTAGAAAAATCTTTAAAGCGATAAACAACTTATTTTCTTTATAGGATGTTTGGTTTTTAGTTGAAAATAAACAGCAAAATGCTGATTATTTTCGCATAAATCTAGATTTTTCCAACTTTTCTATTGCGGACTATAGGAAAAGATAACAATTGAATGCCTAAACAACACATATTTTAGCAATAAATAGAAATAAAACAAACTTTTGTATACTAAATACTAAAAAATGAAAAGAAAATTAAGAAAAAATTATTGTTTTCGTATAATTGATAGAAGATTTTTTTTCCTTCATGTTATGTACTGTGTAAATAGTCTTCTTCGAAGCTTTGAATCATTTTATAAAACTACATTTATGATTAAAATAATAAATCATTTACATATATGTATATAAAAAAACTTATAAAAATATTAATTTTAAATTTATCAATTTCAAAATAATACCACATGCATATGGGCAATTTCAAAAATTTTCGACATTTTGATATTTTTTTTTCCAATTTTTTTTTTTGGATGACACGAATGACGCTTTGGTCACGTGAAGGGTGATATTTTAGCATACCAAAACAGTTCGCGTTAATCATTTATTGCAAACGGCGCGAAAGTTATGGAGGTTTTATGTTAAAATTTCTTTAAAAAAAATTTAAAGTTAAATTTATTGGTTTATTTTAATAAATGTTGTATGGATGCATGAAACTCATTCCAAATTCATCAATGCAGTCCAAATTAATCAATGCACTGATAAAATACATAAAAAAATAGCAATTATAATAAAAAATCCTTAACATTAAAAAACGTGAATTTTTGCAAAAATATGAATGTTTCACCGATTGTTATAATATGTGTTTATATAACGCATAACTAATTTACAGAAAAACAATGTTTTGACTTGCAAATTTAAAAAACAACAAAAATTATTATTTAAGAATTATTTTTGAGGTTAGGATTTTTTTTTTTGATCTGTAAAATTTAAAATCATGAAAATTTTTTAATGCCTATTCGGTTTTATTATCAAGCTTAAAAAAACCTTTCTTTTGGTGTCAATCGCGGCGGAATCTATACATAACTGCAGATGTCACAAAACAAAATGTGTTTGAAGAAAAATGCCGCTGTACCCGCTAAATATGGTCCGAATTCAACCGTATTTATATATGATCTTTAGTTTACCGCCGCACTTTATTTCCAATACTTTACATTGATTTTAAACCACGGATTAATGAAAAAAACGCGAAACAAAATCATGAAATTTCGCAAAATTTTTATTTTCTTTATAAAATTTTTGCGTTTTAAAATATTTTAACGCCTTCTTGACGTTGAGGTGCCATTTACTAAGAAGTTTAGATCACGCAATACATAAACCAGTTTTAAAAAAGATTGCAAATGTCAGACGCGAAAAACTGTCATTTTTGACAAATTTACGCCAATTCTATAAAAGTTTGAGGTCATCGTTCTCAGCAACTAGCAGCCTGACATCGACGTGATATGGCGCAAATTTTAGCAAATTATACCATCTTTTAAATACTGTTGACGAAATGCAATTTTCTTGAACGGCGCAAAAACGCTATAGAAAAAACTGCGAAAATTCAAAAATCGGCAAATTTTGGTTTCAAAAATGAACCACTGTACAACTTTTTCCCAAATAGTAGTATTGGCATAACTTTTATAGTGTAAATATCTACAAAGTCTAGTGACTTTATTTTATATCAGTGAGCATCGGAAGTTTAAAACTAAACGTAGAAAAGTGATGAAATATGAAAAAACTCTTGTAAATTTCAAGCCTTTTTTTTGAGTTTTTCGATATTTGAGTGCCCATAACTTTTAAAAATAAAGAACTGATGGTCTGAAATTTTGAATTTCCCAGTTTTCTAGTGTGGACTACCATTCCCTTTTGACCGTTTTGGTCAATTCGAAAAACTGAAGAAATAATAAGCATCTGAACTCAGTTTCATCAAATGTTGAAAATTTTTGAAATTGCCCATATACATACATAGTTAACAATATAATTATAATTTAGAAAGAAGAAGCAAAAATATTCACAAGAAAAAGACAATCTATAAAACACATACAACAATAAGAATTAATATACGAGTATAGAAAACTATAAAAAATATCTTATAAGCTTGTCTGAGACATAACGAAAAACAGAACCAATATCAAGCTACTTGATAACCAAAATTATTTGATAAAAAAAACTGGCCGAAATATAATTTCAAACAATTTATTATAATTATTTGAAAAGATAAAACAACATAAACAATAATTTCGTTAGAACCTGTTGCTATTCGCTTTTTTGTTTTTTTTTTTTTTTTTTTGATAATAGTTTTATTATAATTTAACATGTAGGTATTTTTTGTTTTTTTGTTTCTTGAACCATTAATGAATAGTAAGTAAATGCGTAGTTTTTAATGATATACATAATACTTAAAAAATTTAAAAACATGTTTTTCAAAAAAATTCTAGACTAGAAGTCTGGTTAAATCAATAAATACATATTTAAATATACTTATAGATACATAAACACATACATACGTATTTATTTCCCTATATTTAAGATTTTTGGAAAACTTTTAAGATTAATAACTTTGTTTATAATATTCTTAGCAATCATATAACATATTAGCAGACATAATGCCCTGGTTGCCAGCTAACAATGTAACTAAATTTAAAATTCATAATACATAGAGCATTTATTTTCAGTTGCCATTTTGACAAATACGCAACTATGAAAAAGAAAACAGTTCGAGTGATTTTTGCGCTGTAAATATTTTGTAAATTATATATTAATAACCATTAAATATAATGCGTTGTGTGGATCTATTTTGTTATGAAAATAAAGAAGAAGTGAAGGTAGCATCTACAATATTAGGCAGCATTTACGAGACAATTCTAATCCTTTTGAATTACCGCCTGCTCGTTACTTATAAATATAGAAGTGCCTAGTTTTTACTGTATATTTAAGACATTTTTCCGTCTTTCTAAAGATGCTGTCACCTAATAAGTAGAGACTATGTAAAGACTACAAAAATATCGGTCAACTGCAATGCCGCCAGTTTTAATAATTTGTGCTTCTTTAGGGTTTTTTTGCTGAAGGCACTTTTCAGAAATTCAATGGCAACGATTGTAATTTCAAAAATTAATTAAAATAATACTTTTTAGTTCTTGGCGCCTTATGACTTAAAAAAACTACACAGCAATCTAATTTGTCATTAATTTGTTGTCATCTTTGGCAGCTGGCAACGAAACTTAAGTTGGGTTGGCATCCGTAATCGACGCATAAGTAATATTACGCCCGAAATAAAACCATTATTCTAAAAGAACTAATCAAGGATTGAAACTGAACTCGTTGAAATCATGCTATTTTATCTATTTTTTTCAGATATGGCTAATGGTGGAAAAAGTTTAATACGGAAGGGTGTTCTTATTCTTGGTAATACTCTTGAACACATTTTAAATATGTATATACTATGTACTGTTAATTTACTATTATAACAGTAAAAACAGCTGATTGTTTTTGTTTGTTATATTACAGACCTTAAACCTAAATTGATCAATTGATCCTGTAATCAAACAATTATAAGAAATATTTGCTGCATGGTCTGTACTACTCATCACAAAAATATGAATTCTCTTAAGCGTGCACTTATCCGCTCAGTGGAAAATTTCCCTATGGAGGTCGTGCGTACTACAATAGATGATTGGCCTGTATTGCGTTGTTTGGCAAATGGCGGCCATTTTGAATAGTTTTTCTTATGTTATATTCTTAAATATCTAATAAATCAAAATACAAAAAATTATTAAATTAAATTATTATCTTATTTATAACTAACTTTTTCATGTTTTAACCTTTGCTGGGATTTAAACCTGGGCCGTGTGAATTTTTGTGCTAGCGCTCTAACCACTATACATCTTGGTGTAGTTCCAAATGTAATGTGAATACTTTAAACATTTAATATAGAGAATTCCATTATAACAAATTGCAGAATCCCCTAAGAAAACATTTTTATTACAAAAACTTTGAATGCATTTCAATTAAAAAAATTAATTGGGAAAGCTATATGATACGAGTACCAATTAATTTTTTAATAGAGATTTTTCCAGCAACAATTTTTCTATGTATTCCAAGCAACAGCCGCAGATGATGCCAGAAAAATCATATGCAATATTATTTTATCTGTCCTCTATAAACAAATTCCCGAAATTTATACTCTACAAAGCTATAGATGTACAAATACGCGTACAAAATAGAAAATAAAAAAGTTAAAATGAGCTTTGTCTCCATTAGCATTATTTTTATAACCCCTAAAAAATTGATATGGAAATTGACCAGAAAAATATGCATTTAACCTTCGCAAGACAAACGAAATATATGTATGTATAAAGAATAACGTGTTACGAATATGTTGAGGGTTGTTTATAAGTTGAGAAGGTCTTAACCATTTTAATTTCAATTATTTTTGTAAAGATTCGTTCTTCTTTTTTGTTTATTGTTGTAAATCAAAATGTTAATTAAGAAATTTCAAATAGTTTAAGAACAAGATTTGGAAATTTGTAATGAAAATGTAATCTCAGCCAAATGATCTTGAAAATATGCTAATTTTACAAAAAAAAAAAATACTTTGGTTGTATCTTATTTTATTGAAATTCCTTTTATTTCAAAAAATAAAATTATCATAACAAGTTTTGTTTCTGTCAAGTTTAAAAAAAGATTTTTTCCCAAAATAGCTCTTTTCAAATATTACTATAATCTTCTATAAATAAATTTAACGGTATATAATGATTTATAACTTTAAGTGGAAAAGTAATAATGATATCATTAAGTTAATGTAGTATCTAAATGTGGTTTTTATTTCTTTATTAAACAAACAAACATTTAGAGTATGTACGTGATAAAGATAATTTTATTATTATTTTTGTCGTTTTTTTTTTTTATATTCTACGAGTAGTACATATTTTTGTTGGAGAGCCTATACAAACCTATAACCACATACCCCTCACCTTAATCACACAAATTGATTCATTTGGTAGCATGTATACTTAAATTAAATAAAATTCGTTAAAGTAAACGAGATTTATTAATCTAAACTTTTTAAAAAATTATAATATAAGTTTGCTTTTCAAAATCAGCCCACCAAAAACGATTCCTATAGAAACAATTGTGAAATTTATCTCCCAACTGTTTTTATAGCTTCTAAGTGATTGAATCGATTTTAATAATTCTTAAGAAATTTTATCAACAATAGCAATTTAATTTTGTCAGACATTCATAAACTTTGTAGGTATGCAATATTAATATGAGTTTTTAAAAGCTAATTTCAAAGACTGGAGATATATTTTGTCACTCATTTAATATTAAACTTATGTACTCGTATATGTAAATACAAGAATAAAAACAAGAATAATATATACTGAAAATTTGTAGCACTGTCTGTCAGAGCCATCAACTAGCAGCCCTACATTTCGTGAGAGCAACCGCTAACTGGATAGAGGCACCTTCCCTATAAAATAAGCACCAAGTGAAAAATTATTTGTTATTTATGTACTTCCATATATATTTTGTTTAACTACTTTTGTTAAATGAATATCTGTGGACATTTGACAAAACGTCTTCTCTCTAAATCAACAACTTTTCAGTAGAGCAAAAAAACAGTTAAAAAGGCTAATACAAGTTATTGCTTAGAAAATTAAAGAAATTTTGAACTCGGATATTATACACAAACACTTAACGAACATTATGCAACCTTTTCTTTCCCTCTAGAAGCAATAGTTTTCTTTAAAACGACAAAAACTTAATTTAAGACTTTTTGTTAAAATTTTTTTGATTAAATTTGAAAATTATTTTAGTCGCTTAAGTCAAGACAAGTTGTTTTGTTAAAATGGAATATGAAAAAAAAGGATGAATGAAGTTGATCTGGAAAATATATTTCGGTTTTATTAAAAAAAATACTTCTATTTTTCTCTACAATATGCAAATAATTAAAAAAATAATAATAAAAATTAAATAAAATTTTCTGTAGATATTCAATTTTTCAAATTATTCGTAATTCTCTGAAAGAAGTCGTTTTGTCAAATTGAAATTGGGGGAAAGTCTGAAAGAGGTCGATTAGTCAACTGCATATCTTGCGTTCCAAAGGTCGTAGAAATACGGGGATTAGAGCAAAAGAAGGACAAGGAAATTCTATATTTACTATAAAAATCTTGGAAAATTGTCTTATTTCGAGAGAAGACGTTTTTTCAAAATTCCACAGATATGTTTAGAGTTTTTGTAATTGTTTTTGTTGTTTTTATTTAAGAATTTTAATACTTAAAATAAAATATATTTTAACTGCTGTATTCATTAAAATTATTTGACAAATTTCTAAGCAATACCTGTCAAATAAACCCTTTATAAACCTATTTTTCATTAATACAGGCGTAAATGTTTTGGACAGAATTTTTTGTTGTGTGTGTGTTTTTTTTAGAAATATAATTCTTTATAGCCTTGTCTACTTTATATGTATGCTCTCCGTTGGGGTGTTATATGAGGACATTCGGATTTTTCAATCTTTGCGTGTTTAAAATATTACACAGTTATATCTCCTTTAATTTTTGACCCTAAGTTTAGGTGCTAAGTTTTGATTATTACCCTAAGCTCGAGCGGGGTGTGCTGGCTGAGCCTCACTGAATTTGTTATGTTAGTATGCATTTATTTTTTAATTTTATATACTCGTATATATGCATGTATGTAGTCGCCGTGGTCTAGTGATTAATGTGTTGGCTTACTGAGACAAGAGCCCCGGGTTCAAACCCCAGCTCTGACATCTTGAAGAAAAAAGAAATATAAAAAAAATATTTCTTTGCAGTCTTCTGACAATAGCTCTGAGAGTAGCTAATTGCATTGTTTCACGCTTCTCAAGTCCTTCGATCGGAGTCGACTTTAAACTGTAGGTACTCATGGATAAAAATTAACACACACAACAAGAGTGCTGCGAGAAGCTAGGCCGTAACGCTGAGACAGGGTTGTAATGGCCAATTATGTATGGGTATATGCATGTATGTATGTGCTTGTCAAATAAACCCTCAATAAACCTAAAATAGTTTAATGAATAATTAAAAATATATAAAGACTTGAATCAGAAATTGAAATTAAAAAAAGAAAAATTCGTTTCTAGTCGATTTATGAGAAACTAGAAACCAATTCAACGATTTTTATTTTCAGTTTTCGAATACTTTAATCGCAGTAAAATTTCATTTTCTAATTAAATTTTCTTTTTCTAAAACCTTTTCCATAGTCTTTTCTTATTTTTTTCTCATAACAAATCTGTCCTCATAAATTAAATTAAAATATAAGATAAAAATATGGGTTAGTTACTCAGTAGAGTAGCTTTCAAGTATATCCATGTGTATATAATATACTTATAGGTGTATTTGTAGTACATATATGTATGTACAAAGTAAATAATAATAAATTTGTATTATGCACTTCCCATGGGTATAAGACAACCAACACCTTTTGTTCTACATTTCAAAATGAGTATGTTTATAAAAATATGTGCATGTTCTTAATGGTCATGTACATTTAAATGTATATAAATATGTACAAACATACTTATATAATAAAAAATTGTAATGAATGATATTTTGCGGATATACAGGAAAGCACTTTTGTATACTTTGTAAAAGATAAATATTTTACTTTAATTTATTATAAACCATTTGTTCAATACTCAGCAAAAAAAAAAAAGAACGTCAAGTAGTTCTATAATTTACCATACAGGCATAGGAATGAAGTGATCCAAAGACCTGAATAGTATTCGTTTGGCTAAGAAAGCTGTTTTAGAATAATTAAATTCAGCACTTAGAAATACTAAGTGTTCAATGAAAACGACGCTATTTTGGAAAAACTGAAATTTTTTTTCCTTTTTATTACTGGGTATGCAAACATAATATAGGGTACTTCTTCTCTAGCAATCAATAAAGTGTCTATTTGACAAAGATTTTATTTATCAAAAAATGCTTAAAAATTATTTTAAACTAACAAGAAAAGGAATCATATTTGTCTCATCAAGAAGAGTTAAAAGTAGATTATGGCATAGCTTCACGCAGCACTCATACTATGTGTGTCAATTTTTATCCATGAGTACCCCCTATGGGAGTCGTTCGGAGTCAACTTTAAACTGTACCTCCTACGGGTTCCACAGTTTAACGTCGAATCCGAACGACAGACTTTAGAAGCTTGTTCATGGCAACCAGTGACTTTCAGAACTTTTGCCGAAAAAAATATTTTTTTCATATTTTTCTTTTGTTTTCTTTTTTTTTTTTTGTCCGACACTATATTTTTAATCGCGCAGAGAAGTCGGCCACCGCTTAGTAGTCCTCTAGCAAATGATCTGAGAGTAACTGTCGTTTGAATTCAACGCTAAACTGTAAGTCCCTGCACTCATAGCTAAAAAATTTACGAACGCAAATATGAGTGCGGTGGGAAACGCTGTGAAAAGGCTGTGTAAAAAAATAATGTATGAGTAGTCGAATTTGATCAGAAATTTCGAAAATTCGCTCTAGAAAAGGTTTTCTAAATAGATTATTTTTATTTAAAAAAATTACAACTAGTAGCTCCAATGTAAGCATACCTACCAACAACCGCTATAGGGTGTAAGGTTGCAAACATGAAATAAAAAAAAATTGTAAGAAAAATTTTTATTGAATTGTCGTTGCTTGCCGGTATATAAACTAGGAGTTGAATGATAAAACGTTTATAATAACGTGAAATATTAAACGTGTTTTATTATTTATCACGTGTTTGGGTAATCAAGAATATCTTTCAGTTGTAAGAGGTTTTAATAAAAAAGATTTGACATAAATAAAAGCCTAATTTAGCTATTTAAAATACTATGTATGTATATGTACATACATATACATATACATATACATATACATATAATATAATAGTAGTACAATAAGAGCACATGCAATAAATTGGTAATATGATGACATATCATAGAAAAGTGAGAAAATTATAAATAGGATTTTACTTTTATTAGAAAAATAAGTTCATTGGTCTTTAAATAAAATTTGCATGTATTTGTATACGGGTGGGTATGTTCTGAGAAAGTAAATCATATTCCTCATATTTTTTTAGAACAGTACAATGTACTGAAATTACATTAATGGCCATGAGCCGTATGAATAATAAATGTTTTAATAGATTTTCATAATTTAAAACTATAGCGCTTACAAATTTCATTCATTTGGTAAAAGTACCAAGAAAAGGTACATGACACACATTCGAAAAGGAATATGCAATATTTTCAATTATCAGATATCGAGTACTTAAAATCCAATTATTATATTTAATTACAAAAGTCAAGATACACCTACTTTTAGTCTACAAAGATGGATTTCTGTATTTGCTTCACATAAAAACAAGTGTTGTAAAACATAATCGCAGTTGTTGAACATAGACAACATAAAATATAACACTTGCGATGAGTGTTGTTAATCATAATCGCAATTTCAAAATACCACGTCAAATTAACATCTATTGTAGTCGCCGTGGTCTAGTAGTTAGTGTGTTTGCTTACTAAGATGATAGCTCAGAGTTCCAAACTCAGCCCTGACATCTTTAAAAAGGAAATAAAGATAAAAATATTTCTTTCGGGGACTACCTCTTAGCAGTCTTCTGACAAAAGTTCTCAGAGTAACTAATTACCATGAAAAAACTTCTCAAGTCTGTCCTTCGGTATCGACTTAAAACTGTCCCGATACTCATACATACATATATAAAAATTGACAGACACAACATGAGTGCTGCGAGAAGCTAGGCCGAAACTCTGAAACAGGGTGATAATGGCCAATTAGTAAAAAGTTCAGTAAAAAGACGTTATTTGAACAGCTAAAGAACTATAATATCCCTTTTTATCAAAAATAAAAAAATAAAAATAAGTTTTTAATTTTTTTTTTTGTCTACAAAAATGTACAATATACAAATATGTATTTAAAATGTTCAACAATAATTTTATTTAGCACTTATTTCATAATTTTACCGTAAAGTTCTATATAATTTTATAATGATAATAATGATCAAAGTTCAAAACAAAATTGCATCACAGTCAAATAGTGTAAAAATTTGTACTTTGAAGCATGAGTCATATTTATAATATACTACTTCTGTTATATACAAAAGTATTGCATTTCAGATTTGCAAAGTTCTGTTGCCGTTAGTCATGGATTTTTTTTTCTAATAAAAAATTGAATAATTTTGATACTTAAAAAATAAAATGTAATATGTAAATTGTATATAAAACAAAATATAAATCAACAGCTGATATTAAATATTTGACATATGTATACATATAACAGCCACACTCCTATACACATAGGTATCTACTAAAATAATAAAAAAAAATAGCGTGATTTGCTTGATGAAAGAAAAACTTATCACTTCCTTAGACAGACATATGTACATATGAATGTATATACATAAGTATACTTATCGGTATGTATGTATGTAATACTCAAACATCATATGAGTATACACAATGCTGACTTTAATAAACTTTCAAGATAATATTTATAATAATACTAAAAAATTCTAATTGCATACATAAAAATAAAATGATTGATTAAAAAATAAAAAAGATCATCAGAGTACAAGCGTGAAATTGCAAATGCTTACTTTATGTACAGAATAGAGAACAATAAATAATACATATTTATATAATTAAACTGTATTGCAAATAAATATTTAAAGTATGTATGTGCATACTTATTATCTTAGGTCTTGGATAAAATTTCGTAATATATTGTTTCCTTAAATTTTGAACGATTTGCTACCTATGGACCTAAACAGACGAAAAAAAAGGTTTAAAAAGTTTTTTGCGATTTTGGTCTTGAAGGTGAAATTTTTTTGATTTTATATAATCACAATTTTTTTTCATTTCATTTATTTATTTAGCAGAGTTTGCTATTTAATAAAAAAAAAAAACAGAAAGTATACAAATATAATTATCTACATTGTAAAATAATATTTTAAAATAATGACTCAAAATAATAATTCAAAAATTATTCCTAACATATGTTATAGTTTTACGTTTAAACACATAAAAATTTTTCTCAATTTTAAGTTCTAATGGAATTGAGTTAAATAGTTTAAGGCCATTATAAAACAATATATTCTGATAATAATTTGTTGAACTAAAAGTTTAATCTGAAATTATTGTAATTTCGAAGATAATATGGCTGCACGTCCGCAACATACACCAACTGATTCTTCAAATAGCTTGGCAGCATTTCATTTATAATTTTATATACAAATATGAGAACGTTCAGTACTATCCTTTGGTTGATTGATAATCATTGCAATCTATTTAACATATATGATACGTGTGTTAGCCTATGACATCTAAGTATACATCTCATGCCCTTATTTTGTAACTTTTGAAGTCTGTTTTTCATTTGCTGACTTCCAAGAAACAGTACAGTAGAGCAGTATTCGAAGTGTGGTTTCACTATTGTATTATATATTTGTATAGTTGTAATCGCAGACAGCTTATTACGAATTCGTCTTATAAAAGCTATTTTTTTCGAAATCTTTTTACAAATGTAATTGAAGTGTAAATCAAACTTTAACTTTCTGTCGAGAATAACACCCTAATATTTAAATTCTTCAACTTTTTCTATTGAATCTCCATCAATTAAAATATTCTCATCCGTGTTTCCATTTATAACCATAGCTTTAGTTTTTTATGTGTTTAGCTTCATTTTGTTCATCTTAAAATATGTTACGACATCTTTCAGCTCACAATTTAGTACACGAACACATTCGTTAATATTTGTGCCACTTACATAAATAAGAGCATCATCGGCAAACATACACACCTTAGCTCTTTTCAGTACTTTTCCTAGATCATTAATGTCTATTAGGAATAATAATGTCCCTAAAACTGCTCCATGAGGTACTCCGGTATTGATGCTTTTATTTTCTGATAAGAATTCGCCACACTTTGTTCGTTGCGTTCTATTATTTAGATAGCTCTCAAACCATTTTAATTCAATACCTTTTATACCATATTTTTTTAATTTATTCAACAAAATTTGTCTATTTATGGTTTCAAATGCACGTTTTAGATCTAAGAAGACTGCTACAACAAATCGTTTATTGTGTATTTCGGTCTTCCATTGTAACACTACTAGGTTGAGGAGTGATTCGCAACTATGTTGATTTCTGAACCCGGATTGGGTTTCACTTAACAATTTATTTTTTTCAAAGTATTTATTTAGTTGCACATGTACTACTTTCTCTAACACCTTACTAACAGTCGTCAGCATATTCACTGGGCGAACCTCATGAGGATCTGTAGTGTTTTTAACTTTTTGAATAGGTACAATGTATGTATGATTCTTTTAGACAATTTGGAAAGTTTCCTGTTTGAATAGATAAATTAATAAGACGTTGTAATTGCGCTCCAAGTAGATCGTAATTATTTTGAAACATCTTTACCGTTAGGAAATTGTAATCTTTTTTATTGTTCATTTTATTTAAAGTATCTCTTAATATAAAACTATCCATATTCTCGAATTTAAAAATTAAATTAGGACTTTCCTGTATTTTATTTTTATATTCTATATAGGGTATGCTGTTAACTATTTGTTCCACACTCGAAATAAAGAAAGAATTTAATTCATTTGCAATATCGTGTTCATTTGTAAAAATTCTTCTGAAATTTTTATTTCATTTATCTTTGTGTTTTCCGTTTTAAGAATGAGAGATTTTATTGTTTTCCACATAGATTTTTGGTCCGTACAACTAGTAATTTTGCTATTTATATAATTGTTTTAAGCTATTGATAATTCTGATTTATATCTGTTTCTATAGGTTTTGTAATTGTTCCAATGGTAATCATTATTTACCCACACGGCTGTTTGGTACATTTGCTTTTTTATTTCTTTCATTTGCTTCAGTCTATTCGAAAACCAAAAGTTAGTGTGAAGACTTCCTACCGTCTTATTAACTATCATTGGTGTAAGTGCTTTATTAATACATGTTACAAAATTATTGGCAATTTCATTGCAATCATATGTATTATATATATAACCAATACCTCCTTGTAACAGATTATTACGGAAATTATTATTGTCATACTTTAAGGTTTTTATTATCTTATTGTTCAATTTTTTTATTTGATTTGTAATCGGAATAAAAATTTCTAAAGATTCGTGATCGCTTATTTTCATATTTATGTTAGTTGTTGCTGTAGTATTTTCTATATTTGTTATCACATAATCAATTAACGACAATTCTTCATGACAAGAGCAACAACTTTGCCTCAGAAAGTAAATCAAAATTCCGAACGGTTTGTAAGATATTATCACTTTAATGCAAAAAAAAAATACCGAGGCCCTAAATGTTTGGGGGCCCATAAAAAAAATTTAATGATTTTGGGCAAAACTGGGAGACACGGGTCTTCCTTTTTTGTGGTCTTTTATCACATAGTGGTGTCCATACATGGTTATTTTTTTGTGTTGCACTGTGTAGTAATAAAATAATTGTTGCAATAAAACTAAACATTGTTTCAACCCATTTTAATTTGCAATACAAATTCATCTAAAAAAGAAGGTCTAAAGTCTTTTTTAAATAAAAATCTTTTATATACTTACATATGTATAATTATATTTCTATATTATTTTCTGTACTTTACAAAGTACAAAACGTCGGCAGCACAAATGTCAACATTTTGTTCTAATTTGTGTATGTGGTGACCACGTATGGTTTACCAAATCATAATTGTCATACAGGTTAGCTATCCTGATAATGCTACGCAAGGAAGTAGCGAAATATCGAAAAAGAAATCAAATAATTCAACTAATAATAAAATAATAAAAAGATTAGGGAAAATAATGCAAATATATTTTAAAAAAAAAATTACAAATAATTTTATACTGAGGCTAATACTGCTACATTCAGCAGTGTAATTATCATTTTCTCACTAACACCTGGTTTAAACCAAAAAATCTAGCAATTCATGTGATAGAATTTTTTAGTTTCTGTTCCTAGGTGTTATAGTCACAAAATCAAAAATACAAAAAGTAGTCCACATTACCCAAAATTAGCCTACTAACTGTCACTTTAGTTTTTTTTACGTATTACGATACTGAAAATATGTGAAGGAAAACTGTATCCGTCACTTCTTAAGTATTTTCTTGAATGAACTTTCAAAACACCTGGGCCAAATCGCGGCACTCGTTATCGAATGAACGTTCGTATCGAGTAAAATTTCGTCACGTATCGAATAACCAAATTATGGCACTCGATAGCTATCGAATCGAAATTTACAAGAAAAATGTAAAAGATTTTTTGTTTTGTAAAAGAATCAAAACATGATTCGTACAAATGTAAACAAATAATTGTATTAATAAGTTTAGTTGACCTTATTATTGATTAATATATAAGCGTTTATTTAAGCTTTAGGTCTATTATAAAATTATTTTTTTTTTTTTTTTTTTTTTTTTCCTGAAGAAGCTACGCAGAGAAGTAGCGAAATATCGAAAAAATAATTTTATAATAGACCTAAAGCTTAAATAAACGCTTATATAGTAAACAAATAATTTTAAAATAAAAAGCAAGTAAGTAAAATTAGAGCAAATTAATTATATAGTTTAATTTTAACTTAATTAAAATTATTCAGATAATGGATCCATCATTTTTATTTTTCTTATCATCATCTGAGGGGGATGAAGCACATAATGTTATGCGTTAAAAAAGACAAATGAGAATAAATAGTGACCCTTTGTCATTGTCAGGGTCGGCGTAAGTGGAATCAAATTAAAATCAAAACAAAAAGCATCTTAGTGAAATTGTTGTGTGTATTTTGAGTTTAAAAAACGATTTAGATTATCCAAGAAGGCATTAAATTTTGTACTTTCCCTAATCGACTTTTCCGGCAGCTTGTTAACATCAGTGCCAGCAAAGCAAAGTTAGCAGCAACTTTGTCTCTCTTAGCGCTTTATATATCACCTTAGTCATTGGTTGCGTGGATGGCACGCATATCGGACTCCAAAGACCATCGTCCAAAGAACACATGTTCTTTAATAGAAAGGGCTTTCACAGCCCCAACTCAATGGTGATAAGGGTGACTTTAGTTTTATACAAATGCTACTTACATTTCTGTCGATTTTATTAAACAAAAAAAATTTTTTTTCTTGTTTTATTTCCAAATAAACAACGCGTATATAATTTCGATTGCTCTTTTAGTATCGAATGACATTTCGAGAGATGGCATTCGATCGACTACTCGTTATCGTTTGCCATAATCTCAAATTTCGATACACCTTACTCGTTATCGAGTGCGATGATCTCAAATAAGATGTGCGTCACTATAAACTGTAACACATCAAAAGTCAAATAAAAACTGACTGGAGTAAGCTAGAGTTAAAAATAAAACAGTTTTATTTTGCATTTTTATTACAAATTTATATTCTGTATTATTTTATTTAAAAATTAATTTAATTTTATAAAATTTTTTATTTTATTCATTATGCCATCCATAAGCAATGTTATAGCGTTTTCGGTGATTTTTTTGGTACCAGCTGTCCATTTACAGTTACGAGCAGATAAATAGGTTCACATCAAATTTTTTGATAAATTCGCCTTCAAATAACTTAAACAGCGGTAATATACAATAAAGCGATATTTATTACATTAAACATAAATAATCACATAAAATGTATTTAATTATAATTAAAAAAAAAAATGAGAAAAATTGATATATATAATATATTAATTGATGCCTGTCGAGCAAATAAATAGGTTCATTGAAAAGAGAATGACATTTTTATACAAAAAAAGTGCAATTGCAAGAAAATTTCTAATATTTTGTTGAAAATCCCTTATTTTGAATCACCGCCGAATATCTCCAGGGCATTGATTCGACAAGTGACTGACAAGTCTCTAATTGAATTGAGTACCAAGCTTCCTTCACTTTTGTCCACAAATCTTCTTTATTTTTAGCCTTGAGTGGTGCAATTTTGTCCTTAACGATTCTCCAAAGATTCTCAATGGGATTTAAATCCGGCGATTGTGAAGGCCACTCCATTAACTTTATATTTTTCTTTTGGAACCATTCTTTTACGATCTTAGAAGTATGCTTGGGGTCATTGTCTTGCTGGAAATCATACTTTAAAGGCATTTATTACTCGGCATACGGAAGCATTACTTCTTTAAGAATATGCAGATAAAGATGTTTGTCCATATTTTCCTTGATCCAGAATATTGGCCCAACACCGTACCAGGAAAAACAACCCCATATCATTATGTTGCCGCCGCCATGCTTTATTGTCTTCGTGGTGTACTTTGGATCATATGTTTTATTTTTTGGACGCCTTACCCATGTTCTTCCATGAGGTCCGACTAAGTTTATCTTGGATTCATCAGACCATAGTATGTTTCTCCATTTTTTTATACCTTCCGGGCCGGCCCATACAGCATGTACTTTTGCAAACTCAATGCGCTTTTTTCTTTGTCTGTTATTAAGCATTGGAACCTTCTGGGCCGATCTTCCGAATAAATTTTTTTCTCTTAAACGACGTCTAATGGTCCACTCTGATACGGGAAGCTTTAACTCATTTTTCAGCTGAACTGAGGACATAAAAGGATTACGAGTTGACAACATCTTAATGCGATCATCGTCTCTTTTCGAGGTTTTTCGCTGTTGACCTCTTTTAAGTTTTTGTTTTGGAGGCTGCAATGCATTTCTTATCATATTCTGCGATCTCCCAAGAATTTCAGCAATTTTCCGTTGGCTATAACTTCAGCTGTGTAGATCCTTTATAATCTTTTTTTCTCTTCACTACAATGTTTAGAACGTCCCATTTTTTAAATTTTTAGAGGTATTTGCGTTAATAAGCTCTATTAAAAGGCTGAATCTAAAGTTTTCTACAATAATTTTTATAATTTTGGCGTTTTACATTTTAAACTAACAAATTTTTCAAAGCGAACCTATTTATTTGCTCTTTGATTTTATACGGTAATTTTTTTTTTTTTAATTTTGGGCAATTTTTTACATAATAATTTAATTATTGTGATGCAGTATTAAAAGTGGGTATTTGCTTTAGTAATTAGCGACTTTTCCTTTTTTATTGCTGTAATGTAAACTATAGTCAAACAAAATTGATTTATTATTTATTTATTTATTTATTATTATTATTACGGTCTTTTAGACCTAGATAAAATGCTTCTTAAATATAAGTTTTACATTTATTTTATAAATATAACAATTTGACTAATTTAATATATATAATGTTTTACAATAAGTTTTCAACAATTTCTTAAACATATATTCATTTTGGCATTCTTTAATTTCATTTGGCAATTCATTATACATTTTAAATCCTTCAAAAAAAAATACTTCTTCTTTGAAGCCTAGTCCTAATTAAAGGCAGTCTTATATTATTTCTCCTCCTAGTATTATAATTATGTACATCAAAATTATATTGTATTCTTTCATAAAGATAATTCGGTACTTGCTCTAATCTTAATTTATTAACAAATTTTAATGTGTGGTATGCAATTAATTGTTTTATATTAAGCCAATCTAAGATCCTAATCATTTCGGCAATAGGTGTATCATATCTTTTGTTTAATATAAATCTCATAATTTTATTCTGCTGTATTTGTAAATTTCTTATCTGCACATTATTTAGCATAAATAAAATTGTAGGGCTATAAACAAAATAAGGTTCAATTATTGACCGATAAATTGTCAATTTATGTCGTCTATTAATATATTTACATGACCTATACATAAACCCTATTTTTCTTGCGGTCTTATTTATAATATAATTTACATGATCGTCCCATTTTAATTTTTCATCAATTATTATGCCTAAATATTTCATTTTGTTTACATGTTCGATTTCATGTTCCTTAATCTTTAGTTTTATATCCTCACATTCTCCATTCTTCTTATTAAATATCATATATTTAGTCTTCTCACAATTTAATTTTAATTTGTTCTGACATAGCCAACTGTATAACCTATTCAAGTCATCCTGAACATAATCCAATACATCATTAAGTTGCAAATGGTTCATATATAATAAGGCATCATCAGCAAATAATACTATTTTACAATATTTTAAACATTCTGGTATATCATTAATATATATTAAAAAAAGTAATGGTGCGAGTACAGATCCTTGTGGTAGTCCAATATCCACCTCACGATTCGATGAGTTCACATTACCTATTATTGTTCGCTGTTTTCTATTGGATAGATAGTTCTCAAACCATTTTAATGCTTGGCCTAATATACCTATCCGTTTCAATTTTACCAGTAATATACGCCTGTCGATAGTTTCAAACGCTCGTTTCAGATCTAAGAAAACTGCTACAATAACTTTTTTATCTGCCATCAAATCTTTCCAATCTGCTATAACCATATTCAGTGCTGTCTCACATGAGTGTTTAGCCCTAAAGCCAGACTGTTGATTTATAATAATATTATTTTGGTTTAAATAATTCAACAATTGCTCTTTTACTACACACTCCAAAATTTTTTCATCATATGGTAATGTGTTTATCATTTTGATGTGAACCTATTTATCTGCTCGTAACTGTATATCGAAAACTAGTAATGGTTTTGGGAACAGATGTACTCTTCTTTAGTTCTCTTTTGACCAGAGCCCAATATCTTTCAATAGGCCGCAGCTCTGGGCAGTTTGGTGGGTTAGCCTCTTTTGGAACAAAAATAACATTATTTTTATTATACCAGTCTATTGCGCTTTTACTGTAGTGACATGTTGCCAAATCTGGCCAGAAGAATGTTGATATGTTGTGCTGTCTTAGAAATGGGAGCAACCTCTTTTGAAGACACTCTTTGATATAAATATCTGAGTTTATTGATCCCAATGTAACAAACGATGCACTTCTGTTGCCGCAGCTACAAATAGCCTGCCAAACTAGGAACTTTTTGGGAAATTTTGATAGTTTTTTAGTTCGGAACTCTTCAGAAACATTGCCTCTACTATCCGCTACATAAAACTCTTGGCCAGGAAGCTGCGCAAAGTCTGCAAAAACGTAAGTTTCATCATCCATTACACAACATTCGAACTTTTGAAAAAATTCGTTTTTGAGGAGTTTTGCTCTTTTTTTTTGCTTCAATATTCTTCTTAGCATTTCTATCCGGAACTTTTTGGACTTTAAATGTTTTAAGGCCAGCTTTAGCTTTAACTTAACATGTTTGGAAGAGCCAGCAAAAGCTTCTCAACCTTTTTGGCTTTCGCGTCGTTCGTTACCAGTTTTGCTTTACCTGTTCCAGGCTTTCTTTCAATTTTTAGGTTTTTGTTGAACTTTTTGACCACTCTGGAAACACATTGCCTGGTCACGTGGACTTCCCTAGCAACTTTTGTATAACACCACTATGGTTTTTTTTTAATTTTTTGAATAATTTTTGTATGCACTTGTCTTTGATTATCCATTGTGAACTAACTAACAAGTCAAATTTGACAAAATGATACATTTTAAAATCTGACACATTTTTCAAAGATATTGTGATTAAGAAAAATAATTTTGATAAAGGTGAAAAAAGTTATTAAGAAAAATGGGTGTTACACTTTATAGTGACGCACATCTTATAACAATTTCGATTAATTTCATTCGATAACGAGTGCCGCGATTTTGGCCCTGGAATTTTAAAACGCAAACGAAATTAAAAAAAAATAAGTTTTAAAAAGAACCCCTTTTTAATATGGGAATAAAATAATAAAAGAGGGTTTATTTTTAATAATAGTAATGCCTAGAAGTTTTGAATTCATTTTCTGTTTTTATTTGTTTAATCATTTGTACTTACGGCTCTTTTAAGACTGGTGCAATTTTGTAAAGGCAATCCAAAAATTGTTCATCTATACACCAAACGCTGGGTTTTAATGGTTGACTGTTAACGTTTAAAATGCGAAATAGAATGCAAAGTATGACCGCTATAGCGGTTAGGAATGCCGTCGACATGGCAGTCAAAGTTTGTAATAAATGTTGGCGTTCAAATGAAATGAAAGGGAATTCGGCAGCAAAAAGTTGTAGAAAATTCTGTGGTGATGGTAATAATTTATCAAAGGTATAAGAACACTGTAATATGGGATAATAAAGGAGCAACATGCAGGTATTTGGTAAGGGAAAACAAACAACAATTATAAATTAAATTGTAAGAAAAAAGAAGATAAGTTTAAAAAAAATAAAAACAGAAATTAAATTTAAAACACAAGGCGGGAATTTTCAAAGAAAAATAAATAACAAAAGTTGAAGAGAATAAAAACACCGGCAGACGTTCTTTATATTCTTTCTAAAACCCTTTATCAGGTTTCTCCTTTTTCCAATAATTTATTTTTTAAAAATTCTTCTTTTTTAAACAATTTTGAATTTAATTTGTTGTTGTTTTTTTTTTTACTTCACTTTCTTCGTCTTTCTAATTACTATCACAATTTTTTCTTTTTCTTATATCTTTTTTGTTTATGTTTTTTCGCAGTTTCTTTTTTGTTTTAACTTACTTTTCTACTTCTTGTCTACGACGATGATATTGTTTTGCTCGTTTTTCTTTTTCTATTTTTTATTTCTTTTATAATTTTCTTATGTATATGCATGCATGTGTATGCATATTTAAGTTTTGATTTTCTGTATGTATCAACAAATTGCGATTAAGGCGTTTTTTATTTTTGCTCCAATTTATACTAGAAACTTCTTAAAATTGTTGAAAAATATAAAATAAAATGCTTGTTATTTTGGTACGGCACAATATGATTTCAGTAATTTTATTCTTTCGGATTTTCTTATTCTATTTAATATAAAACACACAATGAAAATTTTGAAATCCTAGAAAAATTTTTAATTTACTTTTCACACATACTTTGATTTTTTAATATTGTTTTTAATTCTTTCTGTGTATTCGCTGAGCTTTTTATTTATTTATACAAACACATAATAATTTCATTAATGTTCTAGGTATAAGTATAAAAAATTATTTTATATTAAAAAAGAGAAAACCACGTCTTTATCCGCTTAATTCTATTCTGCATCTGTTTCCCTTCTTAATATAAATATGTAATTCAAGCAAGCATATAGAATGAGCAATATTTTATTGGTTTTGTTTTGTTTTCTTATTCGGTACTATTTACTTGATTATGAAGTTTGCATGATGGTATCATCAGAGTTGCCATATCATTTTTACTGCCAAAATCCGTTGTTTCATAGTAAAAGTACATAAAAAAGTAAACTTAAAAAGCAATAAACAATAATGGTGTGTTTTTCGAACCGTATATAAATATTCCATAAAAATTTTTGTTTATATCCGCTTATACAAGCGGTTAATTTTAACGGTACTTAAAAAATAAGCAGAAATAACAATGCTGCCAAGTTGGACTTTTTTATCTTGCCGTTATCTTTTTAAAATTCTATGACATTCCATGATTTAAAAAGAATAAACGTTGTATATAAGGCTGAGCCGAAGCAATGTAATTATTTATATATTGTTTAAATTGGTTTTAAAAAATAATTACATATTTTTTTTACAAGAATTTTGAGTAACGCACAATTTAATATCTTAAGCACTAATGTCGTTTTTTTTTTTTTGAAGCAGTTTATCTAAGCGGGTGGTATTGGCCATTACAACCCTGTGTCAGTGTTACGGCCTAGTTTCTCGCAGAACTCATGTTGTGTGTGTTAATTTTTATCCATGAGTACCGGGACGTACAGTTTAAAGTCGATTCCGAACGACAGATTTGATAAACTTTTTCAAGGCAATCAATTATTACCGGAGCCTTTGTCAGAAGACTGCTGAGAGGTAGTTGCCGAAAGAAATATTTTTTTCATAATATTTTTTTTTGAAGATGCCAGAGCTGAGATTTGAACCCGGCTCTATCGTCTTTGTAAGCAAACACCCTAAACACGAGACCACGGCGAAAAAAAACACCACTAATATACAAATAATAATATTTTGGAAAAGATTTTTTTTTTGCTAAATCTGATACGATAAGTCAGAAGCATTTACAAATGATTAGTTTAATTTTGAAATTTTAAAATATTTAACGAACATTCAAAAAATAATGTGAGTGTTAAAACGCTAGCTCAAAAATACGAAGTTGGGATACGGACTGTTCATGACATTACTATCTTGAATTAATTCTTTTAATGTAAATATGTATGTACACCAATGTTCACTTGGTAAATAATAAAAATATTAAAAAAACTGTATCATCAAAATTGTAGCTCGAATAATAGTGAAAAACGATTATCTGTAATGCTTCTGGTCCCGACCATAACATATAATCAAGGCCTAACTGTATATGTATTTGAACAATGTTTTCTATTTTTATGTACACATTTCATATTTTTGATGTGAAATGCAATATAAATTGCAGAGTCGTTGTTACCCGGGGTCTACACCTGATATCAACTTTGATATGATATGAAAGAAAACGTCGGCAGAGAAAATAAAATGCCATTTTAATATTTCTCTTCATATTAACAACAGGAACACGTTGATGTTGAAATATTATAATATTTCATTTTTTTTGTACAGCAATGAAAGAAAGAACATGTCGGAGTATTTTATTAGTGAAGATTTATTTAACAATAAAGGGAAAATTTTATAAAAATTAAATAATTTTGTGTATAATTATTATTAATTAATATATTTTTTTATTGCTTTTTTATTGAATTTAAAAAATACAACTTCAGTTTTTTTTGTTTTGTTTCTTTATATGAGCTGTTTTTGACAGTTCATATCATGATATTGTTTTCATAATATATATTATGATATCCATATCATAATAGATATTATGATAGCTGATTCGCAGTCTACACGTAACAAAATTATATCGGCTATCGAATTTGACGTACGCAGATATAAAAATATTTCGTTTCATATCTCGTGGAGACCCCGGGTTAAAAATAAATGCGCATTTTACTTACCTACCTCTTGAATTGTAAAACTTTATAACCGAAATAGTATGTACCAAAAAACATTTTAGTAGAACAAAAAGTCTTTTTTATATGAAATTAACACTTATGCTATATAGGAACTATATGTATTTATGTATAGATTACTGCCTGTATTCATAAAAATTATTTTAGGTTTATTGAGGGTTTATTTGACAAGTATTGCATAGAAATACTTTTTATGAATACGGGCATACTACTTCATAGACATATTACAGGAGAAGCAAAAAACCTTAAAATCAAAAATTTGTAAATCCTGAAAATCATATAATTTTAAGGTTAGAGATATAAGGATTGGTTTTCATATAAATCAGTATGTAGTTATGTCTTCTTGCATTTATAAATCGCCATTTTAGGTCGTAGGAATCTAAAATTTTGCACGAACATGTATTTTGATAAAACAAGCCATAATTAATAAAAAAACTCAATTTCGAAATTTTGTGTAGTTATGCCCGTTTGCATTTAATATGACGATATGTATATATACAATATATAGTATATTCATACAAAAGTATAGTTGGAGGTTTTAAGGGCTGATGTAAATAAGGTTTTAATGAATTTTGGGAGTGAACATTTAAAATTCAGGGACAAAAAAATATAAAGAAACTGACATCCCTGAAACATTCGGTTTTTGCGCATTTAATGTTAACCTTTTGAGCTGGCAATTCTATTCAAAAAGGATTGGCAATATTTAAGAATGCAATTGAAAAATATGAAAGGTGACCAGAGACTTCCACTTTTAATTCTTTATAATGCGCAGTTAGGCCTTCAATATGTATTATGGCATTAAGTATTTGGTATATTCGGGCTTTTCCAGTTGGCGACGTCGTTGTCGTCTGACCACATTTTTGTAGTAGAATATAGAAAAAATGTTTCTCTTGCCTTTAATCTATTACAAAAATGTTACACGACGACGACATCGCCAATCGGAATACGGCCTATTTATTAATTGGTCGATTCAATATCTGCAGTTATTACTAGAATTGCGCTTTGAATGACACCCCCAAGCTGATTCTAATGGAAATTGAAACAAAATCAGCAATGTGTAGCATTTAATTAATTTGTATCATGATTTTAAATTCAAAAAATAATCAAATCAATTAAGAATAAAAATTCTCCGGGAGTTTTCTTCCTTCACCCATATAAATTGAATTTTAGAAATTACAAAGGGGAAAAATTCTTTTGAAAATCGCAAAACCCTTGAATTTTGCGTTTTCGATTTGAAGTCGCCAAATCGGTGTTCCGCAAAACGAAAACCCTAAAAAATTGCAATTTCAAATCGATATTGTACACCGAGGCGTTTTGGTCTATTGTATTAAATGATAACTTTAAAAAATTATACAATATATAAATTTAATATGATTTCTTTTAGTTTGAAGGAATCTTGTACGATTTCTTTTACTATTTTTATTATTTATAATTTGCTTTTTTAATATCACTCATCTGTTTCAATTGGTTACTTATTTATAATCAACTAAATACATAATTTTGTATTAAGTCACAAAAAAATTCTTAAAAGGAGTTCAAAAACAATTTTAAAGATGAGTATTCATATCCCAACATCGCCATTTGCATTTGTTTAATTAGTATTTCCATTTGTGTTAAAATCGAAAAAAGGAAATCGTGCGTTTGTCACATGCTCAAATGTCTTTCCAAAGTAGAATGCGTCTTACAAACGTGGCCTTTGTCAGATTATGGGCGTAGAATTGGACTGAATATCTTCTAAGGCAATTACCCATTCCAATACAAAAATAATAAATAGAAACTTATGCGAAACCTTTTTCTATTACAAAAATGTCTTCATACGACAACGAATAAATACGAAAGACAGAGCGCTGACGATGATTGATTCGCCAATTTTTCCTTTTTTCTATCACCAACCATCTTGAAGAGATGAATGCGATTCCAATAACTAAAATTACATAAGGTTTATTTTTAAAAGCAAGTAAAAAAACCAGGGACCGTAATCATTATGAGTTTTATAATAAAAATTACACAGTAATGATTATATTGTGAGTTTTAAAGATTTTCTTCAATGGTAATGATTATTTTTGAGCAATATTAATAAAAATCAGCCATAATCATTATTTTTGAGCAAAAGAAATAAAACTCAAAAATAATCATTATTTATGATTTTTATTTTTTTCGCTCAAAATAAAACTCACTTTCAATTTATGACTTTTTTTTAGGTTTTTTACATATAAAAATTTGGTCAGAACTAATAAAAGAAAAAATATTAAGACATGCTTGTTCATTTTGTTATATAAAATATCATTTTTTTGCACAAAAATTATTTTTTTTTCATATATAATATATAAAGTAAATTAAAAGTGAGTTTTATTTTGAGCGAAAAAAATAAAAATCATAAATAATGATTATTTTTGAGTTTTATTTCTTTTGCTCAAAAATAATGATTATGGCTGATTTTTATTAAAATTACTCAAAAATAATCATTACCATTGAAGAAAACTTTAAAAATCAAAAATTTAAAAATCATGACGGATATGCAAAGATTGTTAAAAAGTAATAATAATGGTGCAAAAAATTTTTATTTATGTCTGTTCTAAGTGATTGATTTTTTTATTTAAAAAAACGAACAATAATCATTATTTACGGTCCCTGAAAAAAACTTCTGCCACAATAGAGTAAACTGTTTTTATTTTTAATACAATTTCGCACAATATGGTAAAATATTTATCTATCGTCTTGCAAGAAAAATCTTATTGATTTCCTGAAAAATGGAATCAGTTAATTTATTGGTTTCGAGAAAGTTTGCTTTCCGTATAAAAAAAAAAACTTTGATTTTTGATAATTGCTTCAAGATAACGTTTTCCGAATATTTTACGAATTTTAACTTTTTTCGATTCAAAATACGTAATTCCCATTTTGTTGAAATAAAAAAAAAAAATAATTCAAATTTACATTTCTAAATGGTTATTAAACAATTAGGAGCTTATTTTGTAAATCACTTATGTAGGTGATGCGTTGCATTTTATCTGACCAATTTGCTGTTTCAAAAAATGTTCATATAATTTCCATAAAAATAATCTATCTTGTATTCATTTATACAATCGAAAGCATTGTTGTAGAGTATTTTCAATATTGTGTACACCAATGTAGTATTCTCATAAACAATTTTATTGTGAAAAATGAATTATTAGCCAGCGTTATTTCAAACTAAGAAACATCGTCCTTGTTATCTATTAAGAATCCAGTTTATTTTGTGTTTCTATCACAATTATTGTTATTTTTTCATTTTTGTTTTCCTTTAACACAGTAACACATTTAATTTGTTTGGATTTATGTTGTTATGTTTAATACCAATATTTTAGTGTTTTTTGTTTTCCTTACGGTAGAAGTTGACAATACGTTTTATATTTTAAGATAAACTATTTGTTTAATAGTAGGTAAAATCAATAAGCAAATCTATAATGCTTATTTAACCAACAACCAATGTACCCTCATCGGGGAAGGTGTGGGTGGGTACTTCCAAATTCAGGGGAGCAGGACCTTTACGAATACGACCAGAAGCGTCATAATGTGAACCATGGCATGGACAATAGTAGCCACCGAAATCACCGGCGTTAGCAATGGGTACACACCCTAAATGTGTGCAAACACCAATAACGACCAACCATTCAGGTTTTATGACACGTTGCTGAAAAAAATACAAATATTAATTTATATGCATTAAGAGTTAATAGAGTAACCTACATCATCAGATTCAGGATCACGCAATGTAGCAGTCGCTACACCACGTTCAATGGAAATTTCATTAGCGGTACGATGACGAATGAACAAGGGTTTACCACGCCATTTGAAAGTAACAGACTTGCCTTCAGGTATATCAGATAATTTAACTTCAATCTTAGCCATAGCTAAGACATCAGCCGAAGCGCTCATGGAGCTGACAAATGCAGTAACTAAGCCCTTAGCGGCATAAGCACCACCTACAGCACCAGCTCCTACCAACATGTAAGAGAAAGCTTTACGTTCTTCCGAAGTGGTGTTTTTACGGCTGCTGGTTTGTACAGAATCGCGGCGATAGGGAGAGAAGTCGGGAACCTGTAAGTCAGAGTGGGCCAAACGGATTTGCTGGACATCTAGCAAATAAAAAAATAAATATTTTTTTATTACATATAAAAAATTGTCACTTGTAAATATTGGAATAATAGAAAACTTTTTCAGACCAAAAGAATCACAAGACAGCTATTCCATTTTATTCTTTTTTAAATACAATGTGGTATGTGATGAAAAAATATTTAGATCAAAATTGAAATCGTCTGTATTTTCAGACATATAAAATGGTTCGGGTACAATATTTTTTAAATTTAAATAATCAAGAAAGTAGTTTCAATAGTCTTTTAAGTTGTGAGCAAATTTTTGTAGACTTGGAAGATATAGCGACTTTAAAATTCAGTTGATTTCAATTTCGATCAAAATCGTTTTCTATCACAATCCAGAATAACTGCTATCATAACAATTTCTTCTTCTATTGATGTGATAAACACTCACTCATAACCTCAAAAAACATTACATAATTGAGAGGAAAAATTGCAAAGTTTAACACTTATTTTTTGTGCGAAAATTGCTTTAAATCCTTTGCAATTCTTCGCTGTTCAATGGATCATATACAGAAGAATTAAAATAATCACTTTGTAAGGTTGTTACAGCTTTTGTTTTGCCACAAGGAGCATTTTTATCCGTGTTGGTAGGCACCACAACTTTCTTACCCTGGACTGCACCAACAACAGAAGTTTTTAAGCCATTGGGTACAGCCTGTGAGCTAGCACGTAAATAAGCGCGCGACACGGCATTAATCATATTTAATTTGTATATTTGTCTAAAAGAAAAATGGAAATTATTTAATTTAAACAACGAAAATTTTTACGGACGTTCTTACTTGTCCAACCGTGTAGAAAATTTTCGCTGTCACTTCAAGAGCACACACACACATGTATTAATTGAGTGAGAGCAAAGTTATTACGAATGTCAAATAGCTGTCAATTCAGCACAACAAAATAAACAATTGGCATTTCAAGAAAGAAAAAATAACGTTGGCAACAAGTTGAATGTACAGTGATTTAAAAACCCCATACTTTTTTTTAAATTTTTTACGAAATTATTTTTCAATTGAGATATGTAATAAGTATTCATTTCACTTTATTTTCTACGTTTCAAATTTGATACAGGCACCTAACGAATTAAAAATTTTTATTATTTAACTATTTAAGTAAGACAATTAGTAATTTTTTAATTAACTAAAGAAAGTGAATCGGTAAGTAACAAAATTGCTTCAATTACATGAAAAACCATAAATAAAAAATGTAAAAATTTATTTAACTTCAAATGAAGTTTTAAAAAGCTGGAAAATGATGGCTTTAAAAACATTACAAAAATAAATTTTTCTTGATGAGAATAAAAATAAAATAAGAAAACTAAATATTTTTTCTTATTTTAAAATTTTAATATTGGCAACTTCTTATTGTGCCTTTTCCTATTGGCTTTTAGTTGTCAGTAAAGAAAAAAATTTAAGTAATTTTAAATATTTACAATTAATATTGTTTCTTTTTTATATATATCTTAATTTAAAGAGATAAATTTGAAACAAAAATGTTGAGGTTAAGTTTAAGCGCCAAAATGAGAATGGAAGTAAATATTTTATTGGTCCTGGTATAGTGAGCTCAAACAGCGGCGTTACACGTTCAATATATATTTCACTCGACATAGCACCCTTAAATTGATCGCAATCCATAGTGCACAATATTCCTATATTCTCAAATTCAAAATATGGATCGCCATCGAAATATTAGGCCGTATTCCAATTGGCGACGTCGTCGTCACGTAACGACATTTTTGTAACAGATTAAACGCAAGAGAAACATTTCTTCATTATGTCGTCAAATGTCATCAGACGACAACGATGTCGCCAACTAGTATAAGGCCGATTATAATACCACTATAAGGTCCTAGCAAGATCATAGACGTGTCTATTTAGAGGCTGTTTGTTATAGGTGTTATGTTATCTTTCATTCCAGACTGGCTCTTTGTAACAATACTCTTTTAAAAATGCAAGCTTTCAGCCATTCTCTTTTAAGCGCTGCGAGAGCTAAGAAATTACGCAATAGCGCAGATGCTCTTAATAGTCTCAGTTAAATATTAGCTCATGTTCACTATAATTTAAACCAATTTATTGTCCTGGTAATTCCCCTTTAGAGTTATTTAATATGGAATTCTACAAAATATCGCTTCAGAGGTTTGCACCCCATTTTTAACTTTTTTTCTTGTTAACACATACGGGTATGTTCTCTAAACCGAAAACGAGTGAAATTAAAATCGAATAATATGACAAATCTAATATACAAAATTTAAGGTACATTTTGATATCACCACTAACAGCCGAAACGGATGAATCAACTTCAGCCAAAATTCCTGGGTACGTTGGGGATAGTCTGTAGATTCGGACCATTGGTTCCGGAGATATGGAATTTAGATTTTCCTATATATTCCCATACAAATTAAATGTAAAATTTTTTTAATATTATGCTCAACTTACATCTTGAGAGCTGTTAAAGCTAAATTTTATAAATTTGGTCTGAACAGCTTCGTGGTCAAGAAAAATCATCAATCAGAAAGTACGCGTGGTACCTCCCATGCAAGTAAAAAATTAATTTCTTTTTATCTTGAGAAGTGTTAAAGCTGAACTGTCTGAGTTTGGTGTAATAGATTTTGTAGTCATTAAAAATCAGTCGAAAAATATGTACAAATGATAGCGGTAGGTGTAGAGAAGCACGCCGGGTTTAGGCTAGTTCTTTATATAATTTTTTATTCATTCTCTTACCATCATCAAAAGCTTTAAATAATTGTCGCTATTAAGCTCTCATTCCGGTATGTGATGAAAAACGATTTCGATCGAAATTGTCTGTATTTCCAAAGTCATATAAAACTTATCTCTTTAAAATTTAAATAATTAAGAAAGTAGTTTTAATAGTCCTTTAAGAAATGAGTAGAAAAGGAATTTCAAATTTTTTAGCAACTTAAAATTTCAGTAGATTTCAATTTCTATCAAAATCGTTTTTTATCACATAGGTACCTGATTGTTTTAGAAAAACACTCGATTTTAATTTCATTCGATTTGGTTTTTTACAACATACTCGATACACTTCTGTAAACTGGCTAGAAGCGGAAGAACGAAAAAATTAACGGTGTTTAAAATACTAGCGTATCTCCATCCTATGCATGAATAAATGAAGTCTCGTAACACCTTAGCTGTTATTTCCATGTATTCTATTTTTATTTGTAATATTTAAGACAATATATAAAAAATAATTAAATCTAATTTAAAATTAAGCCGTCCATTTTAAACATCTTGTATCCTGATGTGTGCCTAAGCAGCGTATACAACAGTAACGTGTACCACAGGCTGTACAGGAATACTTTGAAAAATTACCGCATACAGCACAAAAATGTCTTGGAGGTTTTGTTGGTGATGGCGCCAAAGCATTCATATAATTAGGCTGATCGGAAAGCTGTTTTTCTTCTTCCAAAAGTTGAGCAAAATTTTTACGATACTTGGCACGATAATATTCTGGTCCCTTACGTTTAGATTTGCGATTTTCCTTGGAATTTTTTAAATTATCTTGAAATTTGGGTACTTTTTTTGACATAACCAAGTCTGCGTGTGGGTCATCATGAAAATTATCCTGCTCTAAAGCTTCTAAAGCCTTGCGGGCACGTCTTTGTCTAGCGGCTTCATCTAAGACACGTTTCTTTTCGGCATCCTTTATGCGATGGGATTCACGGCCTGCCATTATTTGTTTTTAATAAATAACTTTAATTTGGTAATTATAATTTTTATTAGGGAATTAATTTTTTGTTTAGGCTTCTTTTTCGTGTAAGGGAAAACTAATACTATCCATTAGGTCATCGACGCGTGCTTGTAATGTTTCAACAATTTCTGTTGATATAAACAAATGACTTTCATCCAAATCTTGTATGATAAATTTACGTCCCAATGCTGATGTTTCATCCAAATGTAATAAAAATTGTTTCATAGCCGGATCACTGGAAAAAGAAAGCAGAAAATTTATTATTTACTCTAACTACTTCATTTCAGATTCTATATTATACATCATGTCCAAAAGAAAAGCATTAAGTGGAGAGGAAAAACAGGCCAAGCTGTTAGAGTTATTTCATGAAACTAATGATGTTTTCCAGTTAAAAGATTTAGAGCGTTTGGCTCCTCAAGAAAAAGGCATTGTTTTGCAGTCAGTAAAGACAACTTTACAAGAGTTGGTGGATAATGGTCTGGTAAAAAGTGACAAAATATCAGGCAGCTTATACTACTGGTCATTTCCCAGGTAATACATTTATTGTGTATTAAAATAAATTTAATTAATAAAGTCTGGCTTTTGTTAGCGAAAATTTACAAAAATTTAAAAGAGACTTACAAGAAGTTGAAACGAAAATAGCCAAAACAGAACAGCATATAGATGCAGTCCAACTTCAGCTGCAAGAAAAACAGAATGCTGTTGAGGATTTAGCTGCAGTTGACGTTATACAGAAAGAAATAAACGTTTTAAAAGAAGAAAAACTGTCTTTGGACAAACAGCTGAAAGAATTTCATCAAGAAGTGGACTATGATGAAATCAAGGCAAAACAAAATGATACTCAAGTACATATTTCTTTCAATATTTACAAACACACACACACAATACACATAAATAACGTGATTTAAATTTTCCAGAAAATATTGGAAGCCGCTAATCGATGGACGGATAATATTTTTATGATTAAAAGCTGGTGCAAAAAGAAATTTGACAAACAGGAACGAGAATTAAATAAAGCTTTTGGCATACCAGCGGAATTAGATTATGTAGATATTTAACATACATAATATCGTCGGTTGACAGGTAAAACTCACTAAGTGCTATGTGATCTGACTACACTTAGTGAGTTTTACTTTGCTTTGGGGATAAGCATGTCTCTATGGCCATTTCGTCTCTGCTTAAGAGACTCGTCAGGAGACTTTTTCCCAAAGGTGGTAAGCAAAAATACAAATACTTATAGTTGTAAATTACATGCTTATCCCCAAAGCAATACATTTCATATATTAAATGTATTTGCCTATATGGTGAAAAATATTTTTTGTTTTTAAATAGTGGATATTTAACATAATTATGCAACTTACCATTCAACAAGAACTCCTTTCATAACATTCACCATATTTTAACTGGTAAAGTTATTAAATTATTACTTTAATTAAATATTTCTATATAAATCTCTTTAAAATGCTTTCTTATTTCTCGAACACAAACGAAAAATGCCAGAAAATGTCAGAAACATCTGTGTGCACAGGGCTGTATTTCTGTTTGACAAATTAACCCTCAAACGGATTTAATCATTAACTGAATATTTGTGGTTGAATAAGAAAATAAAAAAACCGTTAAATTTTAAAACGGAAAATCTTCATATTCTAAAGGGTAATATTTATAAAAAATAGTGTTGAATTATTAAACGAAATTTGTTTATTAAACTCTTTTAAATATTAATTTAATAATGGGGAAAAATTTTCAAAAGAAGTTAAATTGTTAGAAAAATATTTTCCTGTCCAATTTTTTGAAATGTGTACAGTAAATTGGTTATATCCGACACTTTAAAAAAATTTTAGCAGACCTTTGTATATTAATTGCAATCGATTAATTAAAAAAAAAAATTCAAAAACTTTAATTGACTGCAATAACTAGGGCAACCAAAAATATGCATTAGCATCTTTTTTTCTGAATGTTACTGAGATAACAAGTAAAATATTAATTCATTTTAGGAAAAACTACGACGTTTAACCCCTATTTGTTACCGCATATTTTTGAATATTTCGTCATAAATGCATACTTTTGCATTTTTCATATTTTTTCATATTTGCATGGCATATTTTACAAATTTTTACATATTAATATATAAGCGTTTATTTAAGCTTTAGGTCTATTATAAAATTATTTTTTCGATATTTCGCTACTTCTCTGCGTAGCTTCTTCAGGAAATATTTTTTATTTAAAAAAATACATACATACATACATATTAAAAAATTGTGTCACATGAAAAAATATTCTATCAAAAAAAATTTGTTATATAAAAAAATTTTTTTTAAAAATAAAAACCAACAAACATATTTAATTAAATATTACAACCAACAAACATTTTTTAGAAAAAATAATTAAATTAAATAACTAAAACATAAAAAACATATTAAAAAAGAATCATAATGATATATGTATAAAAACAAAAAATTATTTGTTAAGTCGTATTATATTAAAAAATTGAAACAAAAAAAGGAAAAAACAAATAATTGCAAACATAACAAATTTTTAAAAGATTAAAAGCTTTAAAAAAATTTTAAAAAGGATATTATTAATTATTTTTTCTAAAAAATGTTTGTTGGTTGTAATATTTAATTAAATATGTTTGTTGGTTTTTATTTTTAAAAAAAATTTTTTTATATAACAAATTTTTTTGATAGAATATTTTTTCATGTGACACAATTTTTTAATATGTATGTATGTATGTATTTTTTTAAATAAAAAATATTTCCTGAAGAAGCTACGCAGAGAAGTAGCGAAATATCGAAAAAATAATTTTATAATAGACCTAAAGCTTAAATAAACGCTTATATATTAATCAATAATAAGGTCAACTAAACTTATTAATACAATTTTTACATATGTTAGAAGAATTTACGTGTATTACCAAATTTTATTTTTTCAAAATAATGAATATATACTGACACATTACTTAAGTATAATCTATTAAATAATAAGGGTACTCATGAAAACGCTTAAAAGTAACATTGGGAAAATTGGCGAAGCTCCTTTTTAAACTATTGTGCAATAGTTAATGTCAATTTGATAAAAACGTCAAAGCAAAAAACAAATTAAATACAAAGCATACAAATTTTAAATACATTGATGGGAATTAGTGTTTATAAAAAAATTGCTTAAGGTGGTTTTACACTATCCCACTGAGTATAACGACACGTCAAAAACTCAAATAAAATGAAAAGGTATAATAGTGTGAAAACAATATGTAATGAATTGTCAAAAAATACGGATAGAAATTTGACAGTTGTATGGCTCTCATCATTTTTAGAAATTTTTCTAAACCATTAGATTTTTCATTTTATCAGAGTTGCTTTTTTACACAAATATAAGAAAAAATCAGGGTTGGAAAACTGGAATTTATACACCATAATTTTGCTCATGCCTTTTTTTTATTAAATAACTACAAAAATACAAAACAATAGTTATTATTTCAAGTTCTTTCCCTTTAACATAAGATAAATTACAAATAAATAAAATAAGATAAATTACAATAAAATACAAATAATAAATTACATTGTTGGAGAAAGAGGAAAACATAAACAGCTGTTGTTTCCATTTTATTTGAAATATGATAGTGTAAAAGCAAAATGTAATAAAAACACTTTACTTTTGATTTTTTGACAATCAGACCAAAAACCATTAGGTTTTGTCCAATGAAATCCAATGAAAACCTTAAGACTTGTAGAATAGTGTAAAAGCACCTTTAATAATGAATTCTTCAATTAAAAGTTACGTATTTTTCAACGTTGTACCTATTGGAGAAAATTGCCATAATTGCATGATATAAAAAATTAAATTAAAAGTTGATTTTTAATTAATTAAATTTTCGTAAAATAGTCAGTCTGAATTTATTGAAATTTTTTATTTTTTTGTTAATTTGCGAGAAGAGTGGCATAACTCAAAAAAAGCGATTCTGAGATAAATGATAATAAAAATAAAATAAACATTTTAATTTATCTAAACTGATAGAAAAAGTACAAGACACTTTTGGTCGCCACTCAGTGAAAAAGGAGATAAAAATACAATTTTTAGGTATGCTTTAAGTTACAGTTCGTCGCATATTTCTGCATTAATAACTCAAAAAACACTTTTTTTGAGTTATGTCACTCTTCTCGCAAATGAGCTACAATATGTAAATATAAAGGAAATTTATTTATCTGGTTGGTGGATAATTGTTACTCTTCATGTTTTCTAATTTAAAAAAAAAATATACGTAATTTTACATCAATATATTTATGTATTATGAGTTTTATAGAGCATATTTTTAACGCTTAAAACTGTTTTTTCAATGCATATTTTAGGCGCTTAAAACTAATTTTATAGAGCACATTTTTGGTTGCCCTAGTAATAACCATGGTAATAACAATGGTCAAATGGCCAGTTAATCGAAAACGTGATCAACTACAATTAGCACAAAATGCCGTTTTGAAACCATTGCAGGACCAAACTGAATTCATCTGAAATAGGAAAATAGCTACAGCCAACCAGAGCTGTACAATAAGCCCGTAGACATTTTTAATCCTCAACTATTGCATTACATTTTAGATTATCAAATCTAGTTGTGAATAAAATCGATATTTGTCAACCAATTTTCATAATTTGTGACATTACATTACGAGTATGATTGGTTTTCAAACATAAAATTATTAATATTATTATTAAAATTAAAGATTTTTTAAAGAAACTTATAGAGAGCAATAAATAATTTATATCTTCTGCGTAAGTATGTGACCATATTTTTTAGTTTTATTCTGGCTATAAGTGTCAAATTACCAGCCAACAGGATGTGGTAGTGCAGTCAAATCGAGTGGAATATGTACTCGTATCTTATTTCCGTATTATGAATGATGATGTTGTAAGAGTTTTCACAAATGTACGAATAAAATATTATGGTTTGTCAGCATATACATATATATGTATATATTTTTTTTAATTTCTTAATATAAACTTTAATTCAATGTAATAATTTAATTAAAGTCAACATAAGAACTTTAATATGTATATAAAAAGAAAAATTGTGATTTGCCATTATATATTATTAGTAGACTAAAAAGAAGGGGTCCAGGCACTGTGCCAAGCGATCAAAAAAAGGTACCCCAAAAAACTTCAAACGTCTGAGAGCCAGATCTGGGCATTCACAAAGAAAATGACTTATTGCCTCCCTCTCTGAAGTATTCCCACAACTTCTGCAGTGAGAGTTAAAGAGCAGACCCAATCCTTCAGTGTGTTTACCCATCATCAATTACCCGTATACACCGCTATTAGCTTAGAAAAAGATTGAATTGCACCGATTATATTGACGCCAAAGAGTCGAACGACGAACGTTCCACAGAGCCCTCTTTAAGAGCACCTCCCACACGAGGTCCAGTAGTATCCTCCTGCCCAAAGTAACCGGACCTTGTCCCAGCATCTCCCAATGGAGACTGTGACACTTCACCGCCGGTCTCTTTCAAAACCGAAGACCGTACAAGTGGTGGAGACCTCGTTATCACGCTGCTCCTTTTGAAAGCCACTGTACGACATCACAGTCACAACTATCCAAAGCTTCTTCTGTCCTACCCCCACTGGGTTCAACTCCACCTTCACATCTGCCTTTCATATTTATACCGGTATTCATTTCGATTGGGTCCTGACTCCAGCCCTTATCCTCATGTGGGTGTGCAGTTTTCCCATAACGTCCCCGTGGATATCTATGCGGAGCAGGGAGGCATGCAAGGGTTGACTCTACGCTTCATGGGCAGTAGAGTTCAGAGCCAGGACGGAAACTAATCAGGATTTCTCAACTGAACCTGCTCCGCCAACTGAACGGCGACGCATGAGGAACGTACCTGAAGGCTTGCCAAAGTTTTATCGGGACGGTGGCGCTGCAGCATTAGCCCGAAAGCCATTTCAGAAAGATTTCACTCTCTCCTACTCAGGTAACAGAATACTGCAGCAACCCAGGGAGTGCCTGAGACGAAACTCGGAGGCCGTGAGATGCTTGATATGTGTCTGCAAGGATAATGCTGCGCTCCAAGTAAGACGCGTTACCTTGCAGATTCATACCCACTCCCCGTCTAAGCTGCCCTTAGGACGGGTAAATATACACTGTGGTTTTTACTAGCAATTTTTTTGTTATGCCCAAAGATTTATCAATATTTTTTCATATTTAAAAATCAATTAAAATCTAAATTTACTGAATTAAAGTTTATTTGTGAACAGGGTATAAAGTTTTTTTATAAACAATTTGAACTTCATTAACACTAAATTAAATTGGTATGTTCTGTAAACCGAAAAAAAAATTATAGTCAAATTGAAATTAAATTAAATTTAAAATTACTCTAATTTTAAAATGTTTTAGAGTTTTGGTATTGCTTTTATTTATTCGCTTAATGATCATTAACATAACTTCTTAGTTACCAAAACCTTAAAATATTTGCATTTGAAAAAACACACACTCGATTTAAATTGCAATCGATTTCGTTTTACAGAACATATTCCAAAGTTTGCTTGTTTATTTTAAATATTTTATAATACATGGAGTAAAAATAAAATTTCACCATTTTTTTTTAATAATTTTGTTTAATAATCATTATTATCAATTTAGTGTATACAAATGTGTGTAAACAAATTACGTTTTATATTTGTAATTATAAAAAAATAAATTTGGTAACAAAATATTAAGGGATTTATTTTATCATGATTTTCACATTCTTGCAAAGTAATTTACATCGTATTGATGCGAGTAAAATATTTTGAAAGTGTGTGTGTGTGTTTTTTTTAATTTACGTGATAAACCACAAATTCAGTTTTATTGTTTAATTCTTTTTTCTGCGTTTTTAAATTGAAGGTGTGCGTGTAAAAAATTGTCAGTGACTACCGTCCTTTTGATACTCTACACCATGGATGGCCAAAACGTCCGCTCAGCCATTTAAAGTAGCCCTCGGCCACCGAATTAAATTTTTCGCTATGTAGTATGAATTTTTTTTTATGAAGATGTTGTTACATTTATGTCATATCCATTTAAAGATGACATCGATGTGGAAAATATAGCTGTAAAAATTGGAGAGTTTTGGATACTAATCCAGCGCAGCTTGAAAATGAAATATTGGCAATAACATGCCATATTTTCCTAAAATCAAGAAGTTCAACTCCAAGCAGTTTTTGGAGCCTGATTTGTAAGGAAAAATATCCTTATATTTGGAGAGTTGCAGCGTATCTCACCTCATTTTGCGGCTCCACTTATCTCTGCGAATCGGCATTTTCTTCAATGAATGCCATTAAAACAAAACATCGCTCGCGTTTGACAGATGATCACATGATATCATGTTTGCGAATAGTTATAAGCTCTTATAAACCACAATATGAAAAACTTGCAGAAAATATGCAGTGCCAAGTTTCGAGCGCATCTTTAAAAAAAGTATAAAAGAAGTTATATTTATTTTAACTGTTGAATTTATTATTTTTGTATTCACTATTATTTGTAGCAAATATAATAGCTTTATTATATGTAAAAATAAAATTTTTATGAATTTAATTTAACATGTGGTTTTTTTATATTAGAATTAAAAAAGGTCGACCGTGACTACTAATTTCATCGCCGTGGCGCCCTCACATCCTTCAAGTTTGGCCATCCATGCTCTACACCATAGTATAAATATACTCATAATATACTCCCACTCCCATCTATGCATGCGTTACTGTGAATTTCTTACTCAATGTTTGTAAAAATGCTTAATTTTCAGAAAGCAAACAATCCCTATTCTAATATTGCGTAGTTTGTACTAAAATGTTTTTATCCAGATCTGACGTATAGATTCACAGCCTGTTTATGAAATTTGAAAAATAATTTGTACTAATAAACGAAAGCTACGCGAACTATTGTAACATAAGTTTGGGTTTATCTATCGTACAGATTTTTTCGTATGCACTTACGGCTGTCAGTTATTGCATCTTACGTATTTATTATTAGAATAAAGTGCCGCCAATAGGTTATCATGTATAACTTTCAGCTATTTCTTGTAAAAATGTAAAACAATACTACCAAATTGCTTGAAGATAACTACAACCTTTTAAGTATAAGTTTACACAACTATGATAACGATAATAAACAAAAAATAAAATAAAAAATATTGTAGGTAGTGAATTTTGTTTTTTTTTTGCATTTAACTTTATTTTATTAATTTATCCATAGCAATACAATGGATTTAACTTTACATTTAAAATTGGAAAATGAATAAACCTTTATAAATAATTTGTGATTATTATTACTGTTGGCAACTTTTATAAATCTTCGCATAAAGACCTATGTTTTAAAAGAGATATATGTACATGCTCCATTTATTTTAAAATGTGAGTTTGACGCAATAAGTATATTTGAAAGGTTTCTTACGTTACAAACATCATCATAAACTATGCATGCCTCAAAATACCTACGATGGTTTAAATAATTTCGGCAGAAAAAAATCGATAAATATTTAAACTTTCATTTGAAAAACAAAACGTACATACTATACATACATACGTACCATATACTATATACTGCACTTGTAACATATACTACGAGTATATGTATGTTATAGATATGCATTTAGTGTTAATGTGTGATAACTTGTATAGATTCTATTAAGCGGAATGATTACAATTTTATATTTTTATCGCAATTTAAAAGTAGTATTTAGCAAAATTGTTAAAAAAATTATCTCGTGTAATGAAAGCTGTGCAACTTATCATACACATGATTTATTTTATTGCTAAATCATAAAATACTACTGCTACATCAGATACTATTCTCAAATTAAATTCTCTATTATATAGCAGAATATGTACGAGGATATGTACAATATTTTAAACACAAGCATTTTCTATTTACCATTATTAGAAATAATTTTTACAATATTTTAAATTAATAATTTTTGTTTGTATTTCTGGTGTAGAAGTAGTAAACCATACGTTTTGAGAAGAGTTTTGATTGTACACTTTTTTTTTACAAATTAAAACATGACAGATATTGTAACTAAACCAGAGTGGTTTTTCAATATTCAAAAGTAACATTCACGATAGTGAATTTAAAAATAAGGAATAAGTTTTACCCACTAAAACGAACTAGCTCTCTAGTTTGTGAGTAGTTCACTTTTAATATAATTTTACTTTTTTTCTAGTATCTACTTTTTTATTTTGCTCTTTGTATATTAAAAAATTAAATGCCTCCTGATTTATTGTTGTTTGAATTCTACATCCGACCTGATATATTGGAAACAAATAGTAAAAAATTGGACTGATCGAATAGACCATGCAACTTGTAACCCCAGTGGCCATATGGCGAAAATCATAATTAAAAAATAAATGTTATGAAAAAAAATTTCTTTTTCAACAATACTTTTTTTTGTCTTATCGACGTGCGAGAGTTTATGTCCTCTATGCGCCATTTCATATTTCTTATATATCTCGAGTTAATGAGATATTTTGTGCATACCTATATTTTCAAAAGTATTTCTTATGGCAAGAATATTCAGTTATTGCTAAAATTTTTTATATTTCGTCTGTTAACTTTGTCTAAATTTTAATTTTTCTGTAACATATCGATTTGTTTTATTTTTATTTCAATAATATTTTAAGAGTTCGTTTAAAGGAAATAATTTTGCATTTATCCGAAGTCCTTTCAAAAGAAAATTCCGCTTATAAGAACAACAAATGCTGTTTTTTATATTTTCTTATAACCGAGTTCGACTGTATACACAAAACACAAAACATCGTGCGGGAGTTTATGTGCTCTACCCGCCATTTCATATTTTTAATATACCATCTCATATTATACTGAATAACATTTTTCATTATTTTTATACCATTTTCCATATTTTACTTCGTTCCTCTTACACTTTCAAAAGGCAAGAGACCATGTAAAATTGTATTAAAAATAAAATTTGCTATATTTGTGCACATAACACTGTTATTTGGCTAAATGGCACCCCGGATTAAAATGCGAATCTTTTCTTCAACTTTTACTTCAACTTCTAAATCCGAAAACTTTATCTTAACATTTTCTATTAAAATTCCACGGTTAATTAACTTTTGCTTAATTGCGTCATTCGCTTAATTACCTCAATATATTTTCCCCAAAGAGAAATTTCCCTTAAAATTCCCTCGTTTAATTTCCCAAAATAATTATTTTCTAAAAATTGCAGATTAAATCAACTAAGTATGTTTATATAGGCATAAAATGTTGATTAAATTTACTTTCAAACTACTTTTTTGATACAACCTTATAATTAAAGTCTACCAAGTTTATGTATTAGTATAAAGTTACTTGCTTTTTACATGTATTGGCGGCAGTGTATATAGGGAATTCGTTTAAATAACTTTCTCGCATAATTGCCAAAAAATTTTGACATTTTTGTCGAGGCAAACCACTAAACCAAACTTGAAATTTTCATACACTTCCAAAGGGTAATTGCATGTAAAATTACCGAAAATTGGCTTTTTTTGAGACTAATACTCAGGGGTAAACTCCTACTAAATGCAGTGCGTTGTATTGGAATTTTTTGGAAAGGACAGTAAAAATATATTTTTTCTTATATTATAATTAAGCGCCCTAGAAATGAGACAAATTGTTGTGAATTGATCATTCAAAGGCCTGTGTTATACTTTCACCCTTGAATGATCAACAGCAATTGCCTCATCGTTGCATGTTGATTGTGTGGTGAGTGTCTTCGCTAAGTAGGTTTAGCTGTTATTTGCTACTTTCGAATAGGTGGCGCTTTTCTCCTGATCATTCGTTTTTTTTTTTTTTTTGTTGACATTTGCTAAAGTGGAATAGAGTGGAATATATGGTCTTCTTGGTAGGGGGCGGCGACATCTTATGTTTAAATTATAATTTTGAAAAAACCGCAGACTATCTTTTCCATTTTTTCACCTTTGCTGGGATTTGAACCTGGGTCGTTTGAGTTTTTGTGCGAGCGCTCTAACCACTATACCACGCACCCCCCAATGTAATGTTTTCCCAAACAGTCCTACTTCAAAAGTTATAAGTGATTGAATGTGAAAAAACGCATATTTTTCCAATTTTTCGCTTTTTTTATATTTTTCAAATTTTCTTGTGATTGAAAAATGCTATTGTCACGCACCACCGTCGCATTTTAGATATTATTGTCAGCAATAACTGTTTTAAATTTCAAGGCATTATATTCAGCGCAATTAGTGCCGCGTTAATTGTTAGCAGTAGTCTTTTCTTACTTCCAAGTTTTGTTGTTGCAAATGTATGACTGCTATCTAAACTAACTATTAATTCAACAAATAAAACCATTAATTTTTTTAGTTATTAAGATAAATAATGCGTTAAGTTCATAAAAAGTTAAAAAATCCAAGTTTTAGGGGCAATCCAGATTTCCGTTTTAGGGCCAGTGGGGAACACTCTAGTTAGCAATTAAGGTAACTGACTCTACCTTCGAAGCATTACAAATCATTCGGCTTTGATAGCTAGAAAATAAAAGAGTAGATTTTTTTGTCAAATTGCTCTTATATTATCAATTTATGTTCTCAAGCTCTTAATAAAACGTCGGTTATAAAAAAATTGTGGCAATGACTGCAAAGAAACCCCATTAAAAAAAAAGGAAAATACACGGTTGAACTCTAGAATTCAATAAAATAGCACTCTCAAGAAAGAGCTTTGCCTAAACCAAATTTTATTTGAAGTTTGGCAAACATAAACCAACGCATGATATCAGTTAGTAACTTTGGCAACTGCCATAGTATAAATTTCTCTGTTATGCGGTTACTGCTTTAGATAATCTAGAATTCTAAAATTATTATGTTTTATTAATTATTAAAAATCTTTTGATATATATTTTTAATATTTCCTAAATTTGTATTATCAATAATTTTTTAAATTACAATTTTGTTGTTGTCCACGTCATTTATTTTTTGGCAAACAAATTGAAATAGAAACCAAATATTTGAAATTTTTGCACACCAAATTATTTTTCATACAAAAAATCCTTTTTTGTTATTACACAAGATGTAGGATAATAGGTCAATTAAAGGAATACATTTTAAATGAAGAAATTTATAAAAGACGGTACGAACATAAGCACTTATACATATGCATGTATTGTATGTATGTATATTCATGTGTATATGGTGTTGCCAAATGGTGATTAATGGCCTTTCACATTTAGCGAAACTTTCTCTTCAGAGGCTTGGCAAAGACTTGATTTTAAACTTAAATTTTTATGTAAATTCTTCTTTGACTTAAAGCTGTTCTGCATTTTTTATTTTCTTTGTTGATACTAAAATTAAAAAGATGCCTAATTTTTTTAGTAATTTTATTTTCGATCTGTAGCTATAGAGGCTAATAAGTAAATTGTATAACATCAATAACAACTTTTATTGCTGAGAAAGAAAAGACAGATTTTATGTAAAAACAATTTAATTGATTTTATATTGCTAACGGCAATTATAAATGAAAAACCAGGACCATATATCGACAAATCTATTAAAGAGGGTGATCTCTTCTGGAGAGGTAACTAACCTGGCTTTCATGAATCTTCTTAGCATGATGTACAAAATAATCGCGCAAATTATTCAAGGTAATAGTGATGGGTCTGAGACGCCAACGAGCTGGTTTCTATCTAAAAAAATCGTGCACTCAGTCATATAAACATAGACACAGTATTATAGTGGAGCAACTATAGGGAACAGCTGTCTCTGCTTTATCTTGATTGCTCCATTCCAAAAAAATTTTTTGATATTTTAACTCATGATACAAAATGGAAGGCTCTCTAATACAAACGGATACTGGCAGACATCATTCAGGCTATTAAGAACATATAAAACAATGCTAAATGTCGACCTTTACTTAAAGTTGGGTTGAGTAGAATAGTCAATGTTGCCCCAGGTTTTTGACAATTATATGTAATCTTACCACTGCTCTTTAATGTTGTGCTGCACAGAAAAAACAAAATGAGTTCCATGGAAATTGTTGTGAAACGCGCTTCAACACAAACTTGGCTCTTCTGCAGCGGTATACTTTCTAACGGAAGAAGCAAGAAAAGTCAGATTTACGACAAATAAAGGAAAAATTAATGGGATGCGCAAAAGCTTGAAAACAACAATATTTTCACCATTGTCGACAGCACCATAGAGAAAGTTGATCATTTCTGTTACCTGGAAACAATCATTACGAAATCTGCTGCTCTGAGTAAAGACCTAAACAATCGAAAAAAGGTCAATGTCTAATTAAACAAATGTTGGAAATCTACTACTCTTTACGGAGATTTAAAATCAAACTCAATAATACAAGTGCTGGATCAATTTCTTTAATGAAGTGCGAAACGTGCAGTGCAACTAAACCTGATATGCAGGCTCTCCAAGCTTTTACAAACAATGCCTTCGAAGATAACATCTTGAGCACAAACCATGTGAAACAATATTTAAAATTAAAATATATATATATTAAACTATATAAAATTAAACTATATTAAATTTGGTTTGGCCACACCTTTTGTAAACCATATAATTAGTGTGAAACGTGGAGTGTATACAGAAGCGGTATTGAAGGTTCTTCAAATCTTTACACAAATGATTTCGAAATCAAATATTCTGGCCATATCAAGCAACATTTTGTAACTTCCCACAACTGTTATCCACAGAAATCGTCATGGTAGTTACCAGAAAGGTCGACCAGTGCACACATTCAGCAGATAAATCGAGATCAATATTAACAACATGCAACGATATAAGAATAAATCAAGTTAGAGAGACATTTTTGGGGCCCTATGCTTCTTATAGGACCTTAATCATATGATGGTTTGAAGTTTTTTCGGGTCTGATTTGTGTGCCGTATTTTCCGCTTTTATTCACCGAATTATAAACCACCTTCTCGTTTATTCTTAATGGAGAATGAAACATGTTGGCACCCACCTGTAATCGGTTCGAATCAATTCTAAAAAAATATGGTATGTACTTTCTGAAATAAATATTGTAGTTATGGTACTTTCTGAACATTTTTTTCCTGTAAAACTTACAAAATCCCGGGCCGTCTACAAAAACAGTTTGATAATAAACATAATAAATATTTTTCTTACTAATAAAAAGTGGTTGCCGTAGTCCTGTATGTAGACGAGAGCTCTTGGTTCAAACGCCAGCTGTGATACCTTGAAAGAAAGAAATATGAAAAAAAAATTCTTTCGGCGATCATCTCTTAACAGTCTTCTGGCAAAAGCTTTGAAAAGTAACTGATTGCCACGAACATACTTATTAAGTCTGTCGTTCGAATTAGATGTTAAACTGTAGATCCTGGTACTCATAGATAAAAATTGGCGCACACTATATGAGTGCTGTGGGTCTTTACTCTGAAAAAGGATTGTAATGACCAATTATGTATGTACATATATAATAAAAAAGTTACGACTTTACAACAAAAAGATTTACTAGAACACTTTGTGAATACCCCAATTATTTGTTACCCAAAATGATTTTAAGTTTTCTTTTAGCATTAAATTGTGCAAAGTTTATATCTATAGAAATGTCTTACAAAATCGTGCCACTTACAACCGTTTTTGTTGTTGCTTTTTTGTCATTTAGGCAAACATTTTAAAAGGTTTTTATGTAATGACAATCTGGCAAGGTTTTTTCTAAGTTCATACATACGAACGAATATACTGAATGTAAAAAAAAAACAAATACTTTCATACTTTCATTCTCATTGTATTGTTGAACTACTTATACTTTCGCTTTCATAAGTTGTTAAGAAGAACATATAGAAAATGAATAAAAAATGAATGTTGACTGATAATGCCACACAGGCTGTGTCTTCTACCACTGAATGGTCCACAAATGATGAAAAGAATAACAATATTTGCATTTAACACACAAAAACATATTTGGCATACATTAACATACATACTACTCGTAGTATATTATATTTCTTTCTCTCTCTTTGTTTACGGAAATTAGTGGAAGTCACTTTGAATGGTTTTCATATAAAATATAAGTATCTTAGTTCATACTTATTTAGGTATTGTATAAGAAGTTAAACGGCTAAAAGTGGTAGCAAATGTTAATACCTAGTCGAAATTAAACAGAATTTGTATTACGAGGCAGTTCAAAATATTTTTAGCCTGACGGTGTAAACAGCTAAAAGGTTTATATGTAACATAAAAACTTCCATCCGGCATAAGAGCACATGTTAAATTTCATTTAGAACTGGCTACTCATTTGTATAGTAATTGGTGTTCAAAAATGTCGCTTCTTTATAAGCGGTAAAATAGAAATTCAGCTTTATATGTTACAGTAAAAACATTCGTTTGCTGTACTTAAATCTGGTCGTAAAAGCATTGAACCATGAAGTCTCAAAACTGCAACAAAGCCAAAAATTACAGCTAAAATGCATGATATGGTATTAGACCATCGACGAGTGAATGTGCTTGAAATAGGTTACTTTATAGGAAACTTAGAAAATCGAATACATTTTATATAGCATTAAGAATTGTGGGTAAAAAAGATTTCTGCAAGATAAATGCAGCATTTGTAGCAGTTTATAAAAAACAAATTTGAAGAAAAATTTCTTAAGTTTGTTGGGATTGATGTAAGCAAAATAAAATAGATTTAAGGCATCGTTTCGTAACTGTTGAAGAAACATAGAACAATCAGTATACACCAGAGCCAAAAAAAAAATTCAAAGAATGGACCGAAGCTGATAAAAGTGCATCGAAGAAGGTAAAAACAGTTTAACCGGCTGATAAGGTCATGGTAATAGTTTTGCTTCTAAAAGTATTTTATTGATCGACTAACTTAAAATAGATAAAACATAAAATTTACTCATATTATGGTAAATATTTCAGGGACTGTAACGGTTATAAGTTATATCGAAAAACTCATTTTTTTATAATTATTTTGAGAGTTTTTCCAAAAAAAGGTCAGCAGAAAAAGTTATTTTTCAACGGAAAAATAAAAGTTAAAAAAAAAAATTCTCAAAAATAGAGTTTTATTTTTTCGTCATAAAATAAAACTTATTTTGTGAGTTTTATTATTCCATCATAAAATAAAACTCTATTTAGGAGTTTTATTTTTTCGGTCATAAAATAAAACTCATTTTTATGAAAAAATTTTTTTACACCTAATCCTGATTTGACACATAATCGTCTGCAAATTGTTACAAATGTCATTTCTATCATATATTCTTCCGTGCAGAAGGTCGTAATAGACGCAGTCATCGAACCCGCTTTCATCCTCCTAGTCAAATATTTGTAACATTTTTAGCAAGTTCCGGCCATTATCGGTTTTAATTGTGTAAATTTGCTTTTTTGTTAATATTAAAGCACCCTAAAAATCGTTTAACTTGAGATTTTAGGTATTCAGCTATAAAAAGCAATAAAATAAAGATACCACAAGCAACGGGATTAGATTAATAATAAAATCTTTCATAAAAACGAGTATTATTTTATGACGGAAAAAATAAAACTCCTAAATAGTGTTTTATTTTTTAACTGAAAAATAGAACTAGAAAAATAACGGTTATTTTCCGACTGAAAAATAAAACTCATTTTGTTTGTTTTATTTTTTAAGTGAAAAATAAAACTCATTTTGTGAGTTTTATTTTATGACGGAAAAATAAAACTCTCTTTTTAAAGGTTTCATCTAAACTTTAATTTTTCCGTCAAAAAGTAACAGTTAAAATATGATTAATGATCACTTATGCGAGATCACTGCAGATTCTGTGAGAGCTCTCCAAGACGATTAATTTGGTATATAACATCATATATGTCTGTCGACTCTAATACGATGATTTTTTTAGTTTAATTTTTAAGCAATAACTGTTATTTGCGGTCCCTGAAATATTTAGGTCAATTGAATTTGAAAATTCGAGAAAAACAACATAAGAAAATTATTTTTCTCTAAAATAACGCAACATCCCACAAAAATGTTTTAAGTTAAATTCATTTGATTTCTACCTCATGGCAAACGTGTTACCTCGAATTAACTTAAAATGTTTATTTTGAGGTGTTTCAGTAAAATTATTTTATTCAGGGGATAGAATTGCTAGAAAACCGTTAGACTAAGTGTATTGTAGTGTCAGGGAATTATAGTGAAAAATAAAATAATTTTAAAATCTAATTGTTGTTTTTCATTGTTACACTTAGAACTTTTCGAACTGTCCTCGTATTTGTTTGTGTAGGTAGATAATGGAAATTTGAAGCCCATAATAAAGCTGCGGTGTTTCTTAATGTCCTGTAATTTTCTTATTCTGCTTTATTCTCCCAGGTATGTGCCTAATAGACGGAGAATTGTCTTCTTCTCTTTGCCATCTCTGCAGAAATCACTGCCAGGTGACCTAGTCTCAGGCTTCTGGCATGAGTGTTAGTATACTATACAATGTACAGTTACAACCATTTGGAGTTAAATAACATAGGTGACCTACCTATTCTCAGGCTAGTGGCATGAACAATGTCCAGTTTGGACTATAATCATTGGGAGTTGAATAAAATACTTTTGTAAGGCCTGATCTTGAAGCCCTTCTAGTCCCCTGGTTATCGGGTAACACAATAACATCTCTTATCAGTAATTGTCTAGGTACTCGTATTTTATTTGTATGGCCGACAATTCTGCCTAAAGACGCTGTAATGCTCCGTTTGCCGATTAAAAAGAGATACTATAAACTGTTCCAGTTAATTAGAAGACTTAGGTGACGATCTTCATATATTGAATATAGGATATTCGCCACCCATTGAAGCTACGCCGATATTTGCAAGGTGCTATATCTCATATATTATCTGATGTCAAAAATAAATTTTTTTGTTATCTTGCACATTCGGTTTTATTTAAATTTAAATATAGAAAGTGCTCGATAACAACCCTTTTTTTGTTTTTGCAATATTTTAATCAAACTTTTATCATTGTGACATTCATATTGTAATAGTTGCTTGTATTACACATACTCGTAGACTTGTTTGGTGACAAGCTTTTAAAATTGTTAAACAAAATCTTGTCTTTGGTAATAAAGATTTTGCCTTTCACCCATTTGCAAATACTCGTATAAGAAAATGTAAATTGTGGAGATAAAAGAAATCTGTTACCAGAATATGTGTGTACATATGCACATATCGTTCCCATAATTGTACAAGGGACTGAACTAAAAGAAAAGAAAAATTTACAATTGGGATTTGATCGATACTTGTTTGTATAACAAAAAATATTATATTTTTACTTTTAAAATCGGCGACGTTTCTTGTATTTCTTAACATTTAAAATATAAAATACATATATACAAACCTGGTTTAATTATTGTTTTTCGTGTTCTTTTCCATTTACAACATTCTCACAAGCAAAGAATATTCTTTATTCTTATTGGTTTCTGTAACGTTTTTTTTCGTTTTTCCTATAAAAATACATAAAATTGTTTGTATTTAAACTGACGATATAATCGTGTAATACAAGTATTGATAAGAACATAGAAAAGTCACTTGCAATTTCTTTAATAACAATGATGAACTCTTTGAAAATATTTTAATACACATACATACATATGTTTGTATATACAGTTGTGGATATTAATTTAGCACATTATCTATAATTGTCTTTAGAAAACCAAAAATTATCTTAAATATTTATAATTGTAAACATTTCTGTTTTTTAAGTGTAACATTTAGTTTTGTTGTAATAAATTTGTTCGTAATAATTATTTATTAGTAAAACCGGTATTAAAAGTTTCAATATTCTAGCTCGAAATTTCGGAAATTTGCCCCAAGTAATATTTTAGTCTCGAATGTAAACGTTTGTAACCCAGCCATTTTTTAAACTGATTTTCAATTTGTAAACGATGTGTAAAAAAGCATGTCTTCCTAATATCCAAATGCAATTATGTATGTACAGATCCCAAAGAACTCTGAACAGTTGAAAACATGTTCAGTTTGGCTGGTGTACATTTACTTCATGGATGTCATTTTCACTTTTAATAAATAAATCATTGTATAAATATTATAAATCCATTAAATCGAATATGGGTTTGATTTAATTTAGGCATCGAATGATGAAACAGAATATTCTGAATATTCACATTTCCGAGAATTTACTGGGTGCGTGGTATAGTGGTTAGAGCGCTCGCACAAAAATTCAAACGGTTCAAATCCCAGCAAAAAAAAAACGAAAAAGTTAGTTTGCGGTTTTTTCAAAACTATAATTAAAAAAAAACAAAAGAGGAGAAAAGAGCCACCTTTTGGGAAGTAGCAGAAAACAGCTAAACCTACTTATCGAAGGCACTCACCACACAATCAACATGCACCGATGGGGCAATTGCTGTTAATCATTCAATGGTGAAGGTATAACACTGTCCTTCGAATGATCAATTTTCAGCAATTTGTCTCATTCCTAAGGCGTTTAATAATAATATAAAAAGACATTGTAACGTGGTTTTGTCGTAGGCTGAGGTCGCTCAACGGTGTCCAGGGTCTACTTACGGGTCCACGAACCTTAAGTAAATAAAAAGAAATTACAATTTCGTTCCCCTCGTGGGCAATAGTAACATCAATTCTTTATTAATAAAATAGTAAATAAAAATAACAAAATTAAGTACAACGGCAGGTGGTTATGGTGGTTCGGTGCGGCAGTCAGGTATCTTTAGCTGGATGTGTTACCTCTCGACTCAGTAGGATGTCGACTTCGGTATAGTGTGACTTTGAGTCAGTTCGGGATGATTCAATAGCAATCACTTCGGATTCGGTATAATTCGGTAGTTACTTCACCTTCGGTTCGGTATAATTGGCTTACGGTTAATTCGGTAGAATATCGTCTTCGGTATGGTACGACTTAGTAACCACTTCGGGTTCGGTATCACTCGGTCGTTGCTACGTGTTCGGATGACCTGGAAAGATAAGATAAAGGAGAAGTAGGTAACGAGTACCCCTTCGGGAGAAGTAGGTTACGAGAACCCCTTCGGGAGAAGTAGGTCACGAGGACCCCTTCGGGAGAAGTAGGTAACGAGTACCCCTTCGGGAGAAGTAGGTAACGAGTACCCCTTCGGGAGAAGTAGGTTACGAGAACCCCTTCGGGAGAAGTAGGTCACGAGGACCCCTTCGGGAGAAGTAGGTAACGAGTACCCCTTCGGGAGAAGTAGGTAACGAGTACCCCTTCGGGAGAAGTAGGTCACGAGGACCCCTTCGGGAGAAGTAGGTAACGAGTACCCCTTCGGGAGAAGTAGGTAACGAGTACCCCTTCGGGAGAAGTAGGTAGCGAGTACCCCTTCGGGAGAAGTAGGTCACGAGGACCCCTTCGGGAGAAGTAGGTAACGAGTACCCCTTCGGGAGAAGTAGGTAGCGAGTACCCCTTCGGGAGAAGTAGGTCACGAGGACCCCTTCGGGAGAAGTAGGTAACGAGTACCCCTTCGGGAGAAGTAGGCCACAAGGGCCCCTTCGGGAGAAGTAGGTAACGAGTACCCCTTCGTAAGGTTTTACCAGTCGGCACAGCCAAGTCCATATCTCTTACGAGTCGCCTCGTATATACAAGGCGAAGACTGCTGCCTGTACCAACTCTGGCTGCTGTTGTCTAAAAATCCTAAATCTTATATGTAAATTTAATTATTAACTTAATGGGAATTATTATAGTAAAAGTAAATCTATATCCTATGAACTAAAAATAATAATAATTCATGTTGTACCGTGTATGGTTGGTACAATCATGTCCACACAATAAGGTATGTAAAGTAGCAACATAAGTGCTACGTCACATTCTTCCCCTACTTAAATAATAAAAAAAAAAAAAAGAAAAAAAAAATTTTCCAAAATACACAATTCATGGAATAGTACATATATAATAATAAAATTAGTTGTCAGTTCCGTCCACCATTTTAACGATCTTCTCTTATCTTCGGCACCGGAGTCTAGCGTGGGTTCGGGTTACTATGGTGAGTTGGACAAGAGGACTTTTACATTGTCTGAAAACGTACTGGTGCTGGTTCTTGTACTTTCTGTGTTTAGGTTCATAATCGGGTTTCTTCGGTTTAGGCTTACAATCGGGATTCTTCGCTTTAGGCCTATAATCGGGTTTCTTCGGTTTAGGTTCATAATCAGGTTTCTCCGGTTTAGGCTTATAATAGGGATTCTTCGGTTTAGGCCTATAATCGGGTTTCTTCGGTTTAGGTTCATAATCGGGTTTCTTCGGTTTAGGCTTATAATCGGGTTTCTTCAGTTTAGGCTTGTAATCGGAATTTTTCGGTTTAGGCCTATAATCTGGTTTCTTCGGTTTAAGTTCATAATCGGGTTTCTTCGGTTTAGGCTTACAATCGGGATTTTCCGGTTTAGGCCTATAATCGGGTTTCTTCGGTTTAGGTTCAAAATCGGGTTTCTTCGGTTTAGGCTTATAATCGGGTTTATTCGGTTTAGGTTCATAATCGGGTTTCTTCGGTTTAGGCTTACAATCTGGATTTTTCGGTTTAGGCCTATAATCTGGTTTCTTCGGTTTAAGTTCACAGTCGGGTTTCTTCGGTTTAGGCTTACAATCGGGATTTTCCGGTTTAGGCCTATAATCGGGAGTCTTCGGTTTAGGTTCACAATCGGGTTTCTTCGGTTTAGGCTTATAATCGGGTTTATTCGGTTTAGGTTCATAATCGGGTTTCTTCGGTTTAGGTTCATCCAACTGAGTCACTCCTGCCGTTGTCGTTATTGGAATCCGATCCTTCCTCGCTGGCGGCTGGTAAGGTTTTTTCGCTTCTCGATTTAGAATCGGGTCCCTGCTCGGGCGCCATTTGTAACGTGGTTTTGTCGTAGGCTGAGGTCGCTCAACGGTGTCCAGGGTCTACTTACGGGTCCACGAACCTTAAGTAAATAAAAAGAAATTACAATTTCGTTCCCCTCGTGGGCAATAGTAACATCAATTCTTTATTAATAAAATAGTAAATAAAAATAACAAAATTAAGTACAACGGCAGGTGGTTATGGTGGTTCGGTGCGGCAGTCAGGTATCTTTAGCTGGATGTGTTACCTCTCGACTCAGTAGGATGTCGACTTCGGTATAGTGTGACTTTGAGTCAGTTCGGGATGATTCAATAGCAATCACTTCGGATTCGGTATAATTCGGTAGTTACTTCACCTTCGGTTCGGTATAATTGGCTTACGGTTAATTCGGTAGAATATCGTCTTCGGTATGGTACGACTTAGTAACCACTTCGGGTTCGGTATCACTCGGTCGTTGCTACGTGTTCGGATGACCTGGAAAGATAAGATAAAGGAGAAGTAGGTAACGAGTACCCCTTCGGGAGAAGTAGGTTACGAGAACCCCTTCGGGAGAAGTAGGTCACGAGGACCCCTTCGGGAGAAGTAGGTAACGAGTACCCCTTCGGGAGAAGTAGGTAACGAGTACCCCTTCGGGAGAAGTAGGTTACGAGAACCCCTTCGGGAGAAGTAGGTCACGAGGACCCCTTCGGGAGAAGTAGGTAACGAGTACCCCTTCGGGAGAAGTAGGTAACGAGTACCCCTTCGGGAGAAGTAGGTCACGAGGACCCCTTCGGGAGAAGTAGGTAACGAGTACCCCTTCGGGAGAAGTAGGTAACGAGTACCCCTTCGGGAGAAGTAGGTAGCGAGTACCCCTTCGGGAGAAGTAGGTCACGAGGACCCCTTCGGGAGAAGTAGGTAACGAGTACCCCTTCGGGAGAAGTAGGTAACGAGTACCCCTTCGGGAGAAGTAGGTAGCGAGTACCCCTTCGGGAGAAGTAGGTCACGAGGACCCCTTCGGGAGAAGTAGGTAACGAGTACCCCTTCGGGAGAAGTAGGCCACAAGGGCCCCTTCGGGAGAAGTAGGTAACGAGTACCCCTTCGTAAGGTTTTACCAGTCGGCACAGCCAAGTCCATATCTCTTACGAGTCGCCTCGTATATACAAGGCGAAGACTGCTGCCTGTACCAACTCTGGCTGCTGTTGTCTAAAAATCCTAAATCTTATATGTAAATTTAATTATTAACTTAATGGGAATTATTATAGTAAAAGTAAATCTATATCCTATGAACTAAAAATAATAATAATTCATGTTGTACCGTGTATGGTTGGTACAATCATGTCCACACAATAAGGTATGTAAAGTAGCAACATAAGTGCTACGTCACAACATGTATATGTACTTTCCTTTTCAAAAATTTCAATATAATTCACAGCTTTAGTAGGGGTTTACCCCTGAGTATTGGTTTCCAAAAAAAAAAAAATTGTCTACAACACAAGTAGTTTAGCATAAATAATTTTTTATGTCTAACTAAGAAATTAATTAAAAGTAATACTTATTTTTTTGTAGGAAAACTCATATTTTAAACAAAAGCAGGCAATCTCATGGACAAACTGCTTACCACAGCCATGCCACCGCAGGTAATGCTTATGCCTACAAATTGGCCAAAAATTATTATGTCTGCTCCTATTATGTAGTTTTTTATCTTGTTCCATAGGCTCTCTATAGAATTGGGACTTGGCAATTAAAACGGCTAAGTACCTTCCATGGTCGTAGTCGCCGTGGTCTAGTGGTTAGTGTGTTGGCTTACTAAGACATGGGTCCTGGGTTCGGCTCCAGGCTCTGGCATCTTCAAAAAAAGAAATATGAAAAAAATATTTCTTTCGTCTACTACCTCTCAGCAGTCTTCTGGCAAAAGCTTTGAGAGTAACTAATTGCCATGAATAAGCTTCTCAAGTCTGTTGTTCGGAGTCGACATTAAACTGTAGGTTTAAGGAAAATTTCTTTTAAATTTTCTTTTTTAATTTTGAATGCGCCTGCTAAAGGCTACTGATACTTTATAAATATATAAATATAAATGGAATATTTTGAAATAAGTATTTCAAGATAAATAATCTAAAGAGCTTTACAAAATGTTATTTTGATTATAAAAAAAATTATGAGAAATAGTCAAATTTAGAAAATGTCCTAAATTAGTGTCTAACTAAAATTGGTTATTCCTTGAAATTAATGAATAATAAAAGAAGAATAGCAACAGAAAAACAGTGTAACACATTAATTAACTAAAATTTTAATATAAAAGAAATATAAGAAGTCTTCTCTAACCTGATGTTCACTACTGTGTGCACTAGAAATGTATTTATTTGCCTACAATATGTAAAAATGTTTCTATAAAAAAAAAAAAATAAATGAAAAATTGGTAATGGATATTGAAATAAAATGAAAGTGGATTGAATTAAATTTCTAAAAAAGTAAGAGATTTGTGATAGAATCAACCATGAGATTACATTCCTTTTAATTATTTACTTCCATATATGTATGTAGGTACACTCATATGTACTATGCTTATCAGAGAAATTCTTATTACCTTTTTAATAAGACATGATGAGGTATTAATGCAGTATGGAAATGTTAATAATACTTTACTATTTTCCGGTTTTTCCTCTTTTTGTTTGAAATAACATTTAATACTTTCACACGCCAATGCACATTATTCATATAAACACCTGCAAAAGACTTTAATAGATTTAAGTGCAATCGCAATGATTCTTTTAAGGACTGCCTATAAATGTTTACGATTATGGTATATTTTTTACAATTTCTGAAATGCTTTTTTTTATATTAGAGAAATGGGGTTTCCCAAAATTCCAAAAAAGGACAAAGCAGATGGAAGTAAAAGGTTAAAAACAGGAAGCTGAAGATTATGAAGAACTACCATTATTCAAGGATTACAAGGATTCAGATGATAACGATGATAATAAATATGAATATGGAGACGAGTTTTATATCTTTACTGACCTTTCTGATGAAAACTCAAAGTCAAAAATGTTTTAAATGTGCCTCATGTTAATTTAAAAGAGTAAAAGCAAAATTTTTAGGGTACAAAATGGTCTTTTTCGGATTTTTCGGATGCCTAGACACATTCAGATTGTATTGACATGTTAACAAAAGTTGTTCAGAGTTATAATGGCTACAATTTTGTCATATATTGTTAGTGAAAAATTCCGAATTCCCTGTAAGTTATGCTGGAAAAAGTAGAGTAAGTAAAAACTTTTGGCTCTTTTTTGCTCTTTGCGTAAAGAGCAGAGCAAACTTTTTGTTGTTCTTTCTCTGCGCCATTTTTTTTTTTGCTCTGCGCAATACAAGAGCTGCGCATATAAAGGGCATTTAAATTTTCAGCTTTCTTGCGCCACTGTTTTTGTTTTTGCTCAGTGCGCAAAAGAGCCAAAAGAGTGCGCAATTGCGCATTGAACATTTACTGTGATGTAAAATTCGTATTCATGGAATAAAAATTAACACACACAACATAATCCTGGCCAATTATGTATGTATACATACATACATACATACATACATATGTGAAAAATTTGTGAAAAATAGCTTTTTCTTATTGCACATAATCGTGTATCAAAAAAAATTTTTTTTCTTAAAAACACACGCGAATGTCTCAATTCACTTTTTTTAGTACATATATGATGGGAATTTCCATCAGTAATACTGCATAAAGTGATTTTCCGCAACGCAATAAGTTGCTGACCTGACACTGTACATATAAAAAGCGCGTGTGCAATACGCTACTCATTTTGCACAAAGAGCAAAGAATTGCTCTTTTTTTCTGCAATTTTTCGATGCGCAAGAAAAGAGTGCGCAATGTGCATAAGAGCAAGCGAATTCTTACTCTCGAAAAAAGTAAAAAAAAAAAAATAATTTTATTATATTTTTGCAAAACTTTTCACTACATTATTGCCAAATATAGTTAAGCAATATCTTTAAGTTAGAGTAAGCTGTTGTCCAAAATCAGAGTGGTGCATTGATTTTCTAAATCTTTTGATGTCCATAAAAAAAAAATTGGTAGTCAATCTGGCCTATACTGTCGAGTTCTTGCATTTTTTTTTTAAATCTTCATTTGCCGCGTAGTGTAATTAAATACATATTCAACATATGAAATATGTGTATGTATTCGAAATACTTATATATCTGAAATAGATATATTGGAAATTTAAAGTAAAAAAGCATAGCGCTTTATACCATTATGTTCTTAATTTTTTTAAGAGTTGAGATTAGTTTGTGCAAAATTCTTTTATATTTTTATTGTTTAATATCTTTAAGCCTTCGATTAAAAATTGCGCATTTTTTAATTTAGCCCTATAAACCGCCTTAGGTTAATTTATGAGTGATGTTCACTAATACTGCACTGTCACAAAATGATAATGTTTAATACCAGTTTTTATTGCTCTTTTTTGTTTCCAAAAAATCTTTTCAACAATATTTATTATTAATCTGCTAGCATTTTTGAGAGTTTTTCTACTAATCAATAAAAAATGTGGATTTTAGTAAACCTATAAATTTTTTGGTAACATATGGTTTCATATTAAAAAACAAATAAATAATAAAAATATTTATTTCCCTACTACATATTGCAGAATTAAACGACTTTATTTTAAGCCATACTCCGTTTATACTCATACAACATACTATATGGACGTATAAACAAATAAAAGTGTATGTTTTATTTTCTATAATTGAATGAAGATAAATGTTTTTTGATATATAAACTGTTGTGTGGCATTTAGTGATATAAAATATTTCGTCACATAAAATGCAAGTAGACGTGCAAATTAAAACCTAATTTTTTCTTAAATCAGTTTTATATTAATGCATAAAATTTTTTATAAATCTATAATATTATTATAAAAGAAAAATAATTTAAAGAAATTGTACAATTTTTAAGTTTTAAATTTAAGGCTATTTGAGCTTAAGGTATTCGTATAAATGTTTGCGAGAATTTATATTTGTGTGTATATCCATATGAATTCGCTTGTCCTTTGTGAATGCATAAATGGCTTTTTCAAATATATTTTTTTGATATATTTGTTTGTTTTTTTTGTGTGCCTATGTTTTCCTAATACGAATACTGTCAAAACAGTTAAGGAGAATTACACGGGTCAACAAAAAACATTTTTTGTTTGTTTTTAGAACAAGTTATGTTTAGAAGAAGGATTAGCATAATTAAAACTAAATTAGAGTAGTTTTAAATCGAAAAGTTATTTTTTTTTTAATAATTTTATTTCCTAACTCGCAATGAACGCATCGCTAACCTAAGCACTATTTTAATTTTGTACTTTGTAAATCAGTACGTTTTAGCGTTGCAGTCACTGCTTTTATTAAACCACTAAGTCGTTTAAGTCGCCTAGGTTTAGTGGCTTACTACACCAGAGCTCCGGGTTTAAACTCCAGCTTTCTGATATTTTGAAAACAAGAAATATGAAAAAGCAAATATTTCTTTCGGCGACTACCTCGACTCTAGTAATGCTATTTTTTTGGAAGTATTCCTTGCAATTGGTGAATAGTTGACCTGTAACGCTGGAAGAGGGCTTATTTTAAATGAAATTTTCTCAGCTTTCTATATCTGTGCTCATTTATAGAAAATTGTTTACCCAAATAATGGTTTTGGAGGTTTATGTCAAAATAATAATAGATTTAGGTTTTTAACAGTTTGAAATGTTGGTGCTAACTGAAAATTGTTTGGATTTAAATCCAGTAACTCCAGATATGAATTAGACCCCTACAAACGTTTTAGCTAACTTGCTAGGGCACCATTTGGTCATTTATTGTATTGGATTGTCGTTTAAGTCAGTACTCCTATTTTTTAAAGCTTTTGGATTGCAAAACTGGTAATTTGTTTTCAATTTTAATCCAAATGGGATGACAATTAAAAAATCTGTAACGATGGTGAGAAAAGGAGAATATGATAGAAACTGTTGTGTGACTTTACTTCGACTAACTCATACAAGTGGAAGAAAATAATTTCAGTATGTGATTTCTTGAAAAGTGTGAGTTAAATAGTTGATGTTTAGTCTTGAATATGCACAGGACACAAAGAACTCTGATAAGACTACCGCAGCTGGAGTCGAAAACAATTGTTCGGTTTGACTAGTGTACTATTCCTTCACGGATATAATTTTTTCTTTGATTACCAAAAATATTCATTATAGTTGACTTTGATCTAATTAATGCGTTTCTGACGAAACAAATATTAAATGTGTTTTTTTTCTGGTTTTAAAAGTTTAAGAGAATCATTCTAAGACATACGTATGTAGATTTGTAACCCTTGAACAAGTTTAAGAAAAGTGCAATACAGGCATGCTAAATTTCAGTTAGATTATTTAAAGGGATATAAAAAGGAAATTTGCAAGTGTCAGGGCAGTTGATCTCTACCAAAAAGGATGCTCTTCTATTTTAATTAGTTTTTCTTGCTTCTTTTAAAAAACAAAATCCTTAAAGATTAAGAATTTTCGATAATCAAATGTGTCTCATTTTTACTACTACTTTTAAGGTACGAATATTTCTATTTTGGAATAAATTTTTTAAATGTTCAGGCTTATTTTCATTTATGCTTGAATGGACTCATCTGAACTCTTTTACGAGAACATAAAAACTTTTACGAACTGCAACAACAATAAAATTGACTTTTTTTAAACGATTGATGGTTAAAAATGTTATTTCATTTTATTGTCAGCATTTTCATATTGTGTATTTCCTACAACAAAAGAGATACGAATGATATGCAGACCTCTATCTATATCATACATAAATTCATATATTCCATACATCAAATGAATGTCGCATTTTCGTACACATAAATTTTCAATTTAAACATTATTGAAGCATTTTTTGTTTCTTTTTGTTTGATATCATTTCGCTTACGGTTTGATATCACTTCGTTTTGTCGAAAAATGCTGTTGGAAATATGAAAATTGTGAAATATGTGTCATTTAGTCGTTGTCGTATGTACATGGGTTAAACCATATCAACTCAACTTAAAATATGCCGTTTTTGAAATGACTGTCTCCGAATTTGCTAATTTTTGGTATGAATAAAGTATATCATAACACTAAGACAAATATAAAATTTAAGGGCACTGACACTTCTGGATCAGGAAATATGAGGTCTTGAAAATCGGAAAACAGTACAAAAATGCACAAAGTTACACTTACTTAATTGTAATTTTCTTGAAAAGTATTATAGCTACGCATCTCGTAAAAGTCGCATTTGGAAGGGTATTAAATTACCTTTGATTTAATATGCAATATGATTTTTTCTTTGAAAAAGTCAAAGGTCAATTTTCTTTATCTATAAGTCGGAAGCCTATATCTCCGAAAGCGACCTTTTTAAAAATTTGAAAAAAAATTATGCCAAAGATAGTTTCGTTCTCTACAGTTGTGAAAAATTTCAGAGTGGAGGTATTTTTGGATCAAGAAATAAAAATCAAATCGCAAAAGAATGTGATTAAAACTAGTCTAATAGTGCTGGAATGGTAGACGATTTTTCGATTTCGATTAGCTGGAACCGCTTATTTTGTGAGTTTCAACAAAAAAATACATAAGTCAAAAAGAAGGGATGTGGGATGGAGGCAAATGGCTCTTCATCGGGATCAAAGGTTGGGTTAAAGGAGTAAAAGTCCACAAAAAGCTCCACAACTTCCCTGGATTAGCCCCTAGAAGGATAAAATCTAAGACCGACACTTACTAATATTTTACCCCCCAACTTTTTTCCGAACATAGATACCCCCTATCTCCAGTCCCTAAGGGGGCTCCATTTCAAAGTTTATAAAATTTGCTCATACCACTCTAGAGAGTGGGAATAGGGGTTAGGTATGTTCGGAAAAAAAGTTGGGGGTAAATACCTACCCCTACCTATATACCTATCCCCTATCTCTGCTCTCTGAGGGGGCTCCATTACAAAGTTACATTTTTATATAAAATTTGCTCCTACCACTCTAGGGAGTAGAGATAAGGGTTAGTTATGATCAGAAAAAAAGTTGGGGGTAAATACCTAACCCTACCTAACCCCTACCTACATACCTACCCCCTATTTCCACTCCCTAAGGAGGCTACATTACAAAGTTTATAAAATGTGCTCCTACCACTCTAGGGAGAGGAGATAGGGGGTAGGTATGTTCGAAAAAAAGTTCGAGGTAAAATATTAGTAAGGGTCGGTCTTACATTTTATCCCTCTAGGGGCTACTCCAGGGCAGTTTTAAAGCTTTTTGTAGATTTTTATTCCTTCAACCCAACCTTTGACCCCGATGAAGAACTATTTGCCCCCATCCCACATCCCCCGTTTTTGTTTTATGTATTTTTTGTAGAAACTTACAAAATAAGCGGTTCCAGCTAATCGAAATCGAAAAATCGTCTACCATTCCAGCACTATTAGACTAGTTTTAATCACATTCTTTTGCGATTTGATTTTTATTTCTTGATCCAAAAATACCTCCACTCTGAAATTTTTCACAACTGTAGAGAACGAAACTATCTTTGGCATAATTTTTTTTCAAATTTTTAAAAAGGTCGCTTTCGGAGATATAGGCTTCCGACTTATAGATAAAGAAAATTGACCTTTGACTTTTTCAAAGAAAAAATCATGTCGCATATTAAATCAAAGGTAATTTAATACCCTTCCAAATGCGACTTTTACGAGATGCGTAGCTATAATACTTTTCAAGAAAATTACAATTAAGTAAGTGTAACTTTGTGCATTTTTGTACTGTTTTCCGATTTTCAAGACCTCATATTTCCGGATCCAGATGTATCAGTGCTTCCAAACTTTGTATTTAATTTAGTTCTATGATATACTATATTTCTACAAAAAATCATAAAATTCGGAGGGGGTAGGTTAAAACCATTGGTTGATTTGACTTGGAATATCCCACATATGAATGGATATTTTAATTTAAAATACGAGGGCTGTATGCTATAAGATTAACACTGAATCGAATTAAGGCGTTGCTTATATTTTCCCAGAAAACCGACAATGCATGCCAATGGCAAAATGATGGTTTTCATTATTGTTAAAATTCAAATAAATATAAAACATTCATTCAGATGTATGTGTATTTGAAAATATAGATATTTCCATATAAAAAAATATTTACACAACATACATACATATGTATTTATTATTATTGATACATGCAAATACTGGTATAAATTTAATATATCATTTCATCGGGCTATAATACCTTTAATGATGACGGTTATGTTATAGGTTTATAGGTTTGAAAATAATTTTTATATAAATGTAAATGAACATAAATATACGGTTATAATAGACATTTACATACAGACACACATACACATTAGGGTGGCTCTTAATATTAAAAGTTGAATTTTTCCAATGTGTGCCGATTGGTAAAAAACTGTTCAGATTTTTCAGATAAGACCTTGCAATTTCATTTTAAATCGCAAAATCCCGGTAGCCAGTATATCTCCATGTGAGATGGCGTGTAGTTTCGTCTTGTTAAAACTACATTTCATTCATTTTCAGATAATCTATTCAGTCCAAAAGAATCATCCGCCAGCTTTAAATTCATCCCATATAGTGACTTTTTTCGCGATGCATTGCATGCTCTTCAATTATGGGTTAGTATCGTCCCAACTTGAACAATTTTGTTTATTTATGTACCCCTTCATCCAAAAGTAAGCGTCATCCGTAAAGCTGATTTTTCGTAAAGCTGCCTGAACAGTAGCTCTTTTTTGGTAAAACAAACTTAATATTTGCACCTGCCCATAAAGATTTGGCAAAACAAACTGAATAAACAACAGCTTATTTACAGATGCAATTTCTAAAAGATGATCATTATCAACTGTCAAATTTCGGAAGTCCTTGCTGAAAGACTTCGTAAATAAAATTCTTTTGGTGTTTAAATTTTTTTGCAAAATTAATATTTATTGAGTTATAAAACATACACTAGATATATCAGTAAGCTAAAAAGTAAGAATTTTCCTAAACATCAGCATGTCTTAATCGTCGCTGATTGATATAAAACGTTAACCAATTGACACCGATTTGAGAGGTAAGAGTAGGAAAACTCAGGCAAAAATTTTCAATTATACAGTTAAAGTCCACCCCAATGGACATGGACCACAGTTAAAACAAAGAAGGCAGCTGGTTCATCAACAGTGAATAGGCGTTATAGGTTTTTAATATGGAAAAGCCAAAAAAAGGTAAATTTTGGAAAGAAAAAATTCCCAGAAGTTACATTTACTAAGAGTAAAATTAAATTATCTTATTTAAAAGGTCCAAACGATTAAACACACAAACGCACAAATTTTTAAGCTTAATTTAGTTCGCAGAAAATGCTATGGGGAGGGAGGGGGGGGTGTCGTGGTATAATGGTTAGAGCGCTCCCACAGAAACTCAAAACGACTGAGGTTCAATCCCAGCGAAGAAAAAATTATAAAACAAAAATTTACGGTTTTTCTAAATTATAATTTGAAAAAATAAGAGGTTCTCTTCCCTCCAAGAAGTCCATCTCCAAGAAACCGCTCCCTGACATTTTCAGACTTTTCCATCAAAAAAGAATTATCAGGAGTACAGCGCCACCTTCTGGGAATATAACAGCTAACCTACTGAAGACGCTCGCCACTCACATTCAACATCCACCGATAGATGGGGCAATTGCTGTTGGTCATTCAAGGGTAAAGGTATAACACTGGCCCTTGCCAGCAACTTGTTTCATCAAACAAAAAAGGTGCATAATAAAAAAATTAAATAAATTTATCTATTTATCTTCAAATTTCAATACAATGCAATGCATGAGTAGGGGTTCACCCCTGAGTGGTGGTCTTAAAAAAAAAACTTCTGCTATTAAATTTTATCAAATCCACTAATATGTCGATATAAAAATAATATCCGAACACAAAAAGTTTCCGCTCTAATAATTGGGCGGCTTTCCAGCAGAAGTTTAGGGCTTGTTTTATAGTCTGGTTGAATCATATAGCATCGTATTATTGTGTCATTATTCAGTTGGTTGTGTAAAGTTTAGATTTTTCTTTAATATTGCTTTAAAGTATTCGTTCTCTTTATTAAATTAATTTTCTTTTAATTAAACATCGAATTTGCTGTCACCAACAATTTTTGCAAAAATTTTTAAAGCGTTGACAATGAATGGCAAAAGGGAGTAAGTTTTCGTTTTATCACTTTTAGTTTGTCTTTGGAATTCTGTCGTCATATTGAATTGTTACAAGGACATTAATTTTAAATATTTTGGCAGCAAACAAAAGAATTTACTTACACAGATTTCGTTTAAGACATTATTTAGTGTAGTTAACATGGAATAAATCCTAGAGAGAGATAGGGAGAGTATGTACAAGAATCTGAAGAATAACTTTTTAATGATTTTATTGTCAAACCAATTTGGAGCAAACAACAGGGGTGGAACAATTTAATACGAACGCTAAAGAAAGCGTAGGTTTTGTGGTCGAAAGAAAGGGTTTTAATAAAAAATGTTTTTCATTAGTTTTCTTCTTTCTATTGGGCATGTCCTGTTGCTTTCACTTTTGTAGAAAATTATTAAAATACCTTCAAGCATTTAAGTTCATTTTCTATTTGGTCTACATACATACATACATATGTACATGCATAAAAAATTAATCATTAGCCAAAATTGGATTTTGGTTTTCTTTTGAAGAATGTGTAACAAAAAAAAAAAAATTACAAAAAATGGGAGCAGATATTTATTATGTTGAAGAAATCTATTGTTAAATCGTACTTAATAATGATATCAGCCAGCATTTTCCATTGAAGAAAAATAATAGGGTTTGACAAGTAAAGTGTGTTGTTTTAAGAGTTTCAGAATATAAAATGTGAATACCAGACATACATATTAATGGAATGAAAATTTTTTTTATTATACTCTTCTAGATAATTTATGGCATTTATTTTTTATGCATATGTCCGCCGTGTCTACGATTATATACTCCATTCGATCGAACGATAATGATTGCTTGAACTTTGCTTTCCGCTCTTACAACATTGTCAGAATAAGCTACAAAAAATTAATGCAAAGCGCATTTATCATAAGGTAGATTTGAATTTACAACATTCAAAACAACATGATTTTCTTTTTTTGTTGCTTGCGTAGGCTCTTTACACGATTGTCTCGAAATATTATAACCAGCTGGTAGTCTAGTGATAGTTTGCTAGCAACGTTGTCTCTAAAAAAATCGTCAGTTTACACGGTTGCCAATTATTTAAAGCAAATTTTACTGATAATATTGTTATAATTGCTATATAGTCACCGTGGTCTAGTGGTTAGTATTTTGGCTTATTAAAACAAGTGCTCCGGGTTCAAGCCCCAACGCTGACATCTTGAAAAAAAGAAATATAGAAAAATAATTTTTTCGGCGATTACCTCTTAGCAGTCTTCTGGCAAAAGCTCTGAGAGTAACGGATTGTCATAAACAAGCTTTTCAAATCTGTCGTTTGGAGTCGACTTTAAACTGTAGGTCCCGGTATTCATGGATAAAAATTAACACACACAACATGGGTGGTGCGAGAAGCTAGTCCGTAACCTTGAAACATTGTAATAGCCAATTATTTATGTATGTATGTATTGTTATAACCAAGCTGTCATTTTATTCTTTATTTACTTATCCGCGACTCCAATATGAGTGATTGTACAATTTCTTGTTTATAAATATATTTATATATGTACCTTACAGTTTAGTGTTATGCTAAAATGGTCAGTAGCGCGATTCAGTAACTTTTAACAATACGATATTAGCAAAAGAATGCAAAAATTTCTGTTGTTTGCAGTAACGATTATGTGATTCACTAAGTACACTTTATGGATAGCCGACAACTCTAGTTTTTTTTACATTTAAATTACAATAATATGGCAATGCGGTATAAAATCAGTCAGTTTTTGTGTAATTGAAAAGTTAAAAACCTCTCCTCTCCTTGGGTATAATAGCACACAAAAATGGTTCTTAAACAAACTCGTTAATAGGGTAGACACATTAACGTTGCCGCCTCTACAAAATTTCAAAATAAAAAATTTTGGATTTCCAACTGAATAAACAGAATAAAAATTTTTGTCATTAGTTTACGACAATAGCTATTGGGACTATCGCAAACAAAAGCTAATGAATAGCACTATCGACAATTCTATTGTTTACTGTTGGCACCAATGCGATTATCGTAAAAATATATTACTGAATCGCGCCGCAGCTCTCGGTTCTTAGCAGCATATAGGAGGGTATTTTCATCGCTATAACGTTGTTGAGTCCTAGACGTTGGCCATGAAGTTTTTTTTTCTGCCTCTAATACGTCATATGGAACATTTTGTATTTATTATTTCTTAATACGTGTTCCAGTTTTACATTTCTTCATTGTTGGTAGTAGTTGTAGGTTGATAATAATTCTAATTAATATTTCATCATTGGAAACTTTGGCAGTCCATGGTATTTTTAAATCTCGACATTAACTGTCTAAACTGTTGCTCCAAATAAAGCACAGATCAAATGTAACATTTTGTGAAACGTACTTTTTTTATGTCGTCATTTTTTTGGGTCACATGATCATTTTTTAAAACTTCCAAATATTTAAAACTCCATTCGCGTTCAATCGCTGTATTTTGTATATTCAATGTTGCGTTATATTGATAGTTCTTTTTTTAGTAATAAACAAGTATTTTGTCTTTTTCATATGATTTTTAATCCATACTAAAATAAAAATTAATTAATCACTTATATACATACATAACTGGCCTTTACAACCCTGTGTCAGGATTACGGAGTAGCTTCTCGCAACACTCATGTTGTATGTGTTAATTTTTATCCATGAGTACCGGGACCTACAGTTTAATGTCGACTCCGAACGACAGACTTGAGAAGCTTGTTCATGGCAATTAGTTACTCTCAGAGCTTTTGTCAGAAGACTGCTGGGAGGTAGTCGCCAAATGAAATATTTTTTTTCATATTTCTTTTTTTTAAGATGTCAGAGCTAGGTGTCAAACCCAGGGCTCATGTCTAAGTAAGCCAACACACTAACCACTAGACCATTTAATCACTTATATATACAAGGATTTTCATGGAGACTAGAAATATTACCATCTTGTAGTGTGATATCTTATGTTGTTAATGGACTTTAATTCTATATTTTTAAGTTGAAGTGTTTTTTGAATTATTGTTTCAGAATGTATGTTGAATAAGAATAAGGATTGAATAATAAGTATGGGTTTGCATTTCTGTCTTATTCCTCCTATGTTGGAAATTATATCAGTTTTTTCTAAAAAATATCAATTTGTGCCATTTGATTACCAGGTAGGTTTTTAATGCAGCCTAGTTATTCCTCTTGTATTTCAATAGAGGTTCGAAGTTTTATTAGTTTGTCATATTTGACGGTGTAGAAAGCCGTCTCATAATGAACATAATAAATGACAGAATCCTTGAAGGCATCTGGATTGTCCTGATGCATCTTTACATCCAAATAGGTCTGCATTTAGTACAAATTTAGCTTTTTGTGATTAGTTTTCAGAAATATTTTTAACGTATGACCCATCTAGCATATAACCCCACAGCATTTCTTTGGATTATTTTACATCCAAATAGGTCTGCATTTAGTACAAATTTAGCTTTTTGTGATTATTTTTTAGAAATATTTTTAACGTATGACCCATCTAGCATATAACCCCACAGCATTTCTTTGGATTATTTTTCTTTAGATTAGTGACGAATATTGCTTTTAGACAGTCTTCTGGATAAAGACCTCTGTCATATACATATCGTCGTGCGGGAGTTTATGTGCTCTATACGCCATTTTATATATCTCGAGTTAATGATGCCACTTTAGGTTTTTGACACCAACATTTTTTAAATCTGTAATTCGTTTTCGGCTATTTATCTCAGAAACTGGACAAGTAATCAGAAAACAGATTGCGGACTTGAAAACTTTGGGGTCGAAAACCTAAAGTGGCATTATTAACTCCAGATATATAAAAAATATAAAATAGGGTATAGCGCACATAAACTCTCCCACGACGATATGTGATTGAACAGTTTAACTAGAAATATAACATTATTGCTGTCTATTAGTTTGAGTATTTGAATACACATTCAATTCAAGTTTTACTCGTATTTGGTTCAAAGAATACCCCTGAATGTTATAAAATTTAAAATGTTACGAAAAAGAACTATAAAATCCTGCTAAAAAAAATCCCTAACACTTTTAAGACTTTTTTCTATTATGGCAGAAATATCTAAAACCCCTATTTTTAAATCGAAATATTAAAAAAAAACTACATGCATCCAGCTGGACAATAGATTTGAAAGTAAGTCAGTGTACCCAAAATAAAAAGATTTTCATGGAAGATGAAGTAGACCAACATTGTTTTTATTTTATTTCTATGCGATTTTCTATTTGTAAAAAAAGTGTAACAATAAATCCTTTTGTAATGTAACCACAGCATCTATACAGTTATTCATGATCTAAATAATGTTGAAAAAAAAAAAATAAACAGAAAAATCTTGAAACTATACTTGAATTTACGACAACAAAAACAAATTTTACAATGTAGTGATTTGTGTACAACTTTAGCTTTGTTCCTGCAGTTGAACAATAATTCAAATCGACAAGTAGGAAAATGAATTGTAAGTGTTTGAAAAACAAAAAATAAAAAAAAAAAACAAAATATTGAAACTAAATTCTTTACAAGCAAAATATAAAAAAAGAAACGAATATGGAATTATTTATTACGGAAAAACCTCAACACTTAAAAAAAAAAAACGAAAAAATGTTTAAAACGACCATTCTATATTGTGGGTTTCAAATTTATTTGATCAAAAGTACAAAAAAAAAATAAAACAAAATTTAAATATTTAAAAACAATAAAAGGAACTGTGATTAAATAACTTTGAATTACTTAATAAATACATACATACATAATTGGCGACTACAACTCTTTTTCAGGGTTACGGCCTAGTTTCTCGCAGCATTCTTGTTGTGTTTATTAATTTTAGCCATGAGTGCTGGGACCTACAGTTTAAAGTCGATTCCGAACGAGAGATTTTAAAAGCTTTTTCATGGCAATCAATTACTCCCAGAGCTTTTGCCAGAAGACTCCTGAGAGGTAGTCGCCGAAAGAAATAATTTGTTTATATTTCTTTATTTCATGATGTCAGAGCTGGTGTTTAAAACCGGAGCTCTTGTCTAGTAAGCCAATACACTAACTAAATTATGTTAAATTATAAATTTGAGAAATTGGTCGCGTTATTGATTTATATTTCTTTAACAACAATGTTTGATTTTCTCTGATAGGCTTTGCTTAAGACGCAGATATATGCAAATGATTAAAAAACTACAACGATTTTCAACGCCAACATAATCCATGCTATCAGACTGGAGTCATAAAAGCTAGGATATTTCGAATGCCCTACACTCAGAGAATCCGTGGCAGACATATGAGAGATGTTATATTCTACATATAATGACATCAATCAGTCATCTCACAGACTTCAATTTCCTTTGAAGAGTGGACTCGAATTATATTTTAGGTTTTCAGCAAACGAAAAAAAAAGTTTTCTTTTTTTTGGAAAGAAAATGTAAATTCCGCTTTGTAGAATTAAAATACAAATTGAACTTCGCTTCCGAACGAAATTGAATTTATGTAATATGGCTGTATATGTCTATCAAACGAATAAAAATTTCAATTATATCTCACACACACTTGTTTGTATTAAAAAATAGAGATACGAAGCTCTTAATGAATATCCTATTATTTAACATCTTCACTATTTTTCATTTACATATTCCAAAATTTCATATAAAAATGGCCAATTCAGTATTCTTTCCCGTTTTGTTTCTTTCCTTTCTTATTAACTGTGATTTATTGTCCTTAGATAAAGAATATGGTTACATAGGAATATAATCATACACATCCAAATTTGATAATGCTGCTACAACCCTTATACTAGCAGTCTAACATACCCACTAGATTACTAAAGCACCCGATAAACTATATACAATACAAGATTTTTTTACGGAATGAGAAGGCGGACGAATGATACCGAAATAAGATTCTTAGTGTCGTGCATTAAAACTACTTTTTTCTGATTTTAATTAAATGGTCTTTTAAAAAAGCACTTACTATGTTTGGGGCTTCCACAAAACGCTTCATAGTATGAACTATGAAATCATGGTACAATTGTACTTTTTTTGGTACATTTTGGACCTTGTTGGTACCGTGGTACTACCGCGGCTTACTTGGTACAATTTAAAAATATCAACGCTTCGCTGAATGGCAACATTAATTTGTTGTACGTTTTTTTTCTTCTTTTTAATGGTCAGCTTTTGTGCTTTTGTTGCAACGTTGTTGTACTAGGTATTTTTGTTAACTACATGTGTTGTTACTGCCGTCTTCATTAGACATGAAATGCTGTTAAAGCACGATCTTATGAACGCGTTGTTAGAACAAATGCTTTAACAACCATGTTAAATTTTAACAAAGTGTTTCCTGTTTTTGGTCAAAGGTATCACAAATGAAAAATGAGTTAAATGAGTTCATGTTTCCAGATATATCGAGAGTTGTAACAGGCATTCTATCTATTCCACATTCGTCGGCCAACGTCGAACGTGTTTTTTCTTTCCAAAACCTAATAGAAACAAAGGAAAGAAATAGACTACACGTTTCCACTGTCTCCAATTTGATACAAACTAAAGATTTATTAAAGTCAACAAATCCATGTTGCTCCGATTTTCAAAAAACAAAATATTTATTACCTAAAAATATTTTATAAATAATTATTTTAATAACTGATCTCAAGAATTGAAAAGACTAATGTATGTACCTTTATGTATTTAATATTTATTATTTTTATGTTATTTTTTATTGTATACTTCTGAATTTTTATACACACTTTTGTTAAGTTTCTGTTTTTAATAAATATTAAAAAATAGTACCGTCATGGTATGAAAAGTACATTTTGTTGTCATAGTTGGTACAAAATCAAAAAAGCCATTTTCCATCCCTGCTTCATACTGTCCACTATTCGAGAACCTCTGCCTTAATGTAACCGAACCGTAAGTGAGAATAAAAAACTAATATTTTCCCATTAAAATCACATACGAGCTATTAAGGAAACAAATTATGAGTAAAAATTTTGCAACATATTCTAAATTCCACATTTTTAAGTTCTACAGTCAACATTCTTCTTTTTTCGTCATTCATACACAATCGTATCTATTTTTAATTAAACTTAGGGAAACGAAAAATATTTAAATATTTTCCTGGACATGAAGTAAACTTTACCAATAATCTTAAAATTTTATTATTTATGCACAAGTATTTTAAGGAAACATGTTGTACTGAAAGCAGTTAAAAGTTTAATAAATCCATCGCCTTCTTTGCCCTAAGTTGACTCAAATATTCTTCTTGTCTCAATCCTAGAGAATATTAAAGCAAATGTCAAAAATTAATTTAACCTATGAATGACAAATTGTGTCTTGATGTGATGTGTTTGCATTCTTTATAATGTGAATTGGATTTCTTAAATGATGTGACACAACATTAATTATCATTTGCATATAAAAACTCTTTCAAACTTCTATATTTTGCTTACTCTTGTATGCTTATGTGTATGGATTTGTATAACATTTATAGTATATGAAATATTCCCCACATGACCATTAAAAAGTTATTTCGGGTTAAAATGTATACATTCGTTTGTGAATTCTTAGATACTTTATTATTTGTAAATATTCTTCTAGCTGGTTATGGGTATTTGGGGATTTTACTAGTCTTAACATACGTTGATACAGACGTATTTTTGTGTGTTAATAATTCGTAAATATTTTAAAAACTTTATAAGTATGTTGATTTTGTTTTTGTTTTTACAAAGTTAAATTAAGTGCACTCTAATTTTAAGTCATATTTTTTAAAATTGAAAAATTTTTGATTTTTATGAGTGGTTGAAGTCTTTCTTAATTGTTCTTTTAAAAGTAGCTTAAATATATAATTAAGTTTTAAAATCACAGAAAATTACAAATAAAAAATATTTATTTTTAATAAAATAGATAATTATACACATGGTGGAATTACTTACAAGGTGGTGGCAGGTGAATATAGTACAAAAACAACATGGAATTTGTTTTTGTTTTTTCAGCTCTTTAATGTCAAAAGCAGGTATGGTGAATTAAAAAAGCACATGCCAGAAGTGTGTGTGTGTATTTTTAACAATATACATGTCTCTACACCAAAACAAAAACACGAATACACACAAAGCAAAATGTAAACAAAACATAAATATAAACAAACTTTTGACAGGAGCGGTATGACCAAAAAAAAAAAAACTCAGCTGGGTTGGCAACACCACCTTGTAAGTAATTCCACGATGATTATACAGTATTCACAGGATAATTTCACCACGCTTATTTACCACAATTTCTAAATCTAATCACCTCAAAGGGGCAATTAAACGTATTCGTTTAAATTGACTTCCATGCATAATTGCCCAAAAATTTTGACATTTTTATCGAGGCAATTATCAGTGGAATACTGTATTTGAAGAAAAACGCTTTTTGCAAAATACATTGATATTGTTCATACATTTACGATTAATGGACACCATTGATATAAGTAGATGCTATTGAACCTGGCTTGTTGTGTTTTATTAAAAATGTTTTAATTATTAGTCTCGTCTGACCAAATAACACGCTTCCAGTCAGATGGAAAGGAATATTATTGGCATCGTCCACATGAAAATCTTTAACAGCATCAAGTTAAACAAACAGTCCAGCATGGTGGTGGTGGTTTAATGGTGTGGGGTTGCTTCACATGATGGAATATTGGTCCTTTAGTTAAAATAGAAGGAGTAATGAAAAAGGAAGATTATTAAAGTATTCTTCAGTCGAACTTGTCAGATTTTGTGGAGAAAACCCCATACCCTGAGGACAATGTATGGTTTCAACAAGATGCAGATCCAAAGCATACGGCCAAAATTGTCAAAGATTGGCTTTTGCAACAAAAATTTCAATTGGTAAATTGGCCATCACAGAGCCCGGAACTAAATCCAATTGAAAATTTGTGGGTACTTTTAAAGAGAAGATTAGCAGTATATGAAAGTTCTCAAAACAACATGGATGAACTTTGGCAAAGAATTCAAGATGAATGGAAGCATATCTCGGACGAAACTCCCCATAATCTAGTAGAAAGTATGCCTAAGCGTATTTAAAGTGTGAAAAAGAATAAAGGATTGTGGACAAAATATTAGAAATATATTAACACGTCCATATAGTTAGGTACGTGCAAAAGTGTTCGAATTGAGTTATTTTTTATTTTGCGTTAAAAAAAACATTAAATAATAAAATATTTCTTATGTTGTTGTTTTCTGATAAAATGTCATAAATGAACAATAAAACAAAAATAAAATTATCTTGTTTTATTTTATTACAAAAAAAATATTGAGCAGTATTTAACAAACTAAGCAACATTCATACACTTTTGTTCGCCAATGTATACGACCACAACCGAGGTTGTTAGAGGACGTCGCCAGAGTATGCTGAATCAGCATTGCTGATGATGTTTAAAAATTTTAAGTTTTGTTGGGACTAAAAAACCCTCTACATACGTACATAAACTTTAACTAACAAATTACTTCAGTTTTTTTAAATCTACTCTTTGGTATTTTTATTGCAAATTTGTATCAAATCGAAGTATTTTAGGAGTTTAACTGGATCGAGACATGATATCCAGTATAAATCAATTCCCACAAGAGTTGTTTGACCCTTGTTTGCTCATTTGAATTTTCATATTACAGGCACATTTGCCAAACGACTGCGTTCATTTTAAATGATTTAGTACATCTGTAGTGCGATTCACTACGAAATTTTAACAACAAACACATTTCATTAATAATTTTCCAAAAAAAAAAAAATATTTTTAATTTTTTTTAGAAAAATTTTAAATTTGATATCAAAATACAATATGCAAAATCGGTATTCACACATATTTTTTAAAGGACCATTTTTCCTAAAATACTTTGTTATAGAACAAATAGTAAAAATTATATAAAAAATAATCCCTGTCCTTATATGTATGTACTCGTATATAATGTCGCAAGAATTAAAGAACGCTGTAACTGACAAAAAATTGAAAATCGTTTTATGTACTATTTTAATCAGAAAAAAAATACGCGTCGATTGGTCCCGGTCCCAGATTTCTATGATGAATGGAATTTCACTTACGCCGTTTGCGTTTTGAAAAATGCGAGTGTTTTTTTCGACTTTCATACAGGTCTTTTGGCTCTGGTGAACATTAAATGTTTTGCCAGTTACAGCGTTCTTTAATTCTTGCAACGACATGTATATGCGTATATTATAAATCTCTATACAAGTCTGTTTGTCTGGTTACCTGTTTGTCTGTTTGTTTATCGGTCAATCACGTCTAAACGACTGAATCGATTTTGTTGAAATTTGGGACATAGATAGAGTCAACTACCAAAAGTGGTACCTCTCATACAAACTAAATAATGATTTTTGTATACCTAGAGAACAGTTAAAGCTAAACTTTCTAAACTTGGTGTGAACGACTTCACGGTTAAGAAAAATCATCAGTCAGGTAGTGAGCGGAATCGAAAAAGTGGGCGTGGTACCTCCCATACAAGTTAAAATATTAGTTTATTTATATCTTGAGAAGTGTTAAAGCTCAAGTTTCTGAATTTGGTGTAATTGATTTCGTAGTCATTAAAAATCATCAGCCGAAAAATGTGTACAAATGATTGCGGTAGGTGTAGCGAAAGATGCCGAGGATGAACCAGTTGGATATATGTACATAAGGTGTGCGTCACTATAAACTGTAACACATCAAAAATCAAATAAAAATTGACTGGAGTAAGCTAGAGTTAAAAATAAAACAGTTTTATTTTGCATTTTTATTACAGATTTATATTCTGTATTATTTTATTTAAAAATTAATTTAATTTTATAAAATTTTTTATTTTATTCATTATGCCATCCATAAGCAATGTTATAGTGTTTTCGGTGATTTTTTTGGTACCAGCTGTCCATTTATATCGAAAACTAATAATGGTTTTGGGAACAGATGTACTCTTCTTTAGTTCTCTTTTGACCAGAGCCCAATATCTTTCAATAGGCCGCAGCTCTGGGCAGTTTGGTGGGTTAGCCTCTTTTGGAACAAAAATAACATTATTTTTATTATACCAGTCTATTGCGCTTTTACTGTAGTGACATATTGCCAAATCTGGCCAGAAGAATGTTGATATGTTGTGCTGTCTTAGAAATGGGAGCAACCTCTTTTGAAGACACTCTTTGATATAAATATCTGAGTTTATTGATCCCAATGTAACAAACGGTGCACTTCTGTTGCCGCAGCTAAAAATAGCCTGCCAAACTAGGAACTTTTTGGGAAATTTTGATAGTTTTTTAGTTCCGAACTCTTCAGAAACATTGCCTCTACTATCCGCTACATAAAACTCTTGGCCAGGAAGCTGCGCAAAGTCTGCAAAAACGTAAGTTTCATCATCCATTACACAACATTCGAACTTTTGAAAAAATTCTTTTTTGAGGAGTTTTGCTCTTTTTTTTGCTTCAATATTCTTCTTAGCATTTCTATCCGGAACTTTTTGGACTTTAAATGTTTTAAGGCCAGCTTTAGCTTTAACTCGGCGCACAAAACTTTCCGAACATTGCACGCGCCGGGCCACTTCGCGACCAGAAATGTTTGGAAGAGCCAGCAAAAGCTTCTCAACCTTTTTGGCTTTCGCGTCGTTCGTTACCAGTTTTGCTTTACCTGTTCCAGGCTTTCTTTCAATTTTTAGGTCTTTGTTGAACTTTTTGACCACTCTGGAAACACATTGCCTGGTCACGTGGACTTCCCTAGCAACTTTTGTATAAGTCCAATATGGTTTTTTTGAATTATTTGAATAATTTTTGTATGCACTTGTCTTTGATTATCCATTGTGAACTAACTAACAAGTCAAATTTGAAAAAATGATACATTTTAAAATCTGACATATTTTTCAAAGATATTGTGATTAAGAAAAAAAATTTTGATTAAAGGTGAAAAAAGTTATTAAGAAAAATGGGTGTTACACTTTATAGTGACGCACACCTTACATAGTATGACAAAATTCAAGTGAATAATTTTTAAAATTTATAAGAAAACTGACTTTGCATACAGTTTTTTTCGTAAAATTTTTTTTTTGTTCTAATAGAGATGCCACTTGATTTATATTTTTAACTACAAGCGTCAACGAGGAATTACTAAATTTTAACAGAAAAAAAATTTCCTGAATTACTCTATTGATATTATACTCAGTAGCTTTTTACTTTGAATTTGTCAGGCTTATTTAATTGCTAAGATAAACAAATAATATATTGCATTGATTTCAGGCTAATTATTGTAAAAAATAAAAAAAGAAAATGAAATTTCATTGAAAAAATAGTAAAAGTACTAATACTTACATGACCCTTTTAATATAATGTATTTTACTTAGTTTTAAAGTAAACAGCCTTGATTTTGAATAAAAAACATTGGCGTATTGATTGCTGTGTCAATCATTGTTTCATTAGTATAACATTTTTCAAAAAGAGATATTTTACTGAAATAAATAATAATAATAATGAGTTTCATTTTTTTTTTATTTTGTTTTAGATTCACTGAAATGAAATTTCTTCAAAGGATTTCTCATTTTGTTCTCTATATTTTACAAAGTATATAAAAAATTATTTGTTTCTTTTTTTATGAACAGGGAAGATATAAATTATTTAAAACACTTTATTATGTTTGAGTTTTATTTATGATTATTACACCCTACATCACTGTAGGTATATCAAGTTTATTATTCTTTTCTTTTAACTTTTATTTACAAAATTTCAATGGCTTCCCGTTTAATTAATTAAATATCAAAATATTTTTTTATATTTAAATTTCCTTTTTATTAATTTTTTAATAAATATTTACATAAAAGGAAAAGTTTCCATAAAATATTTGAAAAAAATAGCGGGTTCGCCTATTTCGTCTTAATTATTATAAATAAATTAAGAACATTAGAAAACAAAAAGTTGTTATAATTTTTATAAAATAAAAAAAAAAATTATTTATTTATTTATTTATTTTATTTATTTATTATTTTAAGTTGCTGTAACTTTCAACTGTACTAAGGCGATAGTGCTGGGTTCAAATCTTAGCTCTGTCATCTTAAAAAAAAGAAATATGAAAAAATTATTTCTTTCGGCGACTACCTCACAGCAGTCTTCTGGCAAAAGCTCTGAGAGTAATTGATTGCCATGAAAAAGTTTCTCAAATATGTCGTTCGGAGTCGACTTTAAACTGTAGGTCCCGGTACTCATGGATAAAAATTAACACACACAACATGAGTTCTGCGAGAAGCTAGGCCGTAACCCTGAAAAGTTTTGGAATTCCTTTTTGACTTATTACAGTAATGGGTATTGCCTATCATTAATATAAAAAAAATCATCAAAACAAATAAGTTTTATATGACTTTAAAAATGCACATGAGTTCAATTACGAACGAAATCGTTTTTCATCTCATAAAGGATACCAGTTTTTTCGGATGACTTAAAGGAAATTTTATTCCTACTAATCATAAACCGATTCAAGTTATGATGAAATGTACTGGCATAATCACTTTATTTCCGCAGTATATTAATCATAATAAAATAATAATAAAATCTGAGCACGATAGGAAAAATCTGAAAAGGAATTAGATCTAATTCTAATTCATTTAAAGTCTTTATATTTCACAAATTTGTATTAGAAGCCGATTTGCGCTGCAGACCAGTGTAATTTGTAGTAATTGGTTCCCTCATAATAATAGATTCCTTTAATGTGCGAGTGGTACTTTTGAATGTACATCAAGCTCACCTACTCATCAGCACTACTATTTACCTATAAAAACTTTAATGTCCTTTGGGCTGTTAACTAGTAACTAAACAAGTAACTTAAAGACAATTAACATTTAATCTCCTACATGACACTTTTTAAAGTACCTTAAAAGTGAAAAATATTGTTAGCTCTAACCTAAAAAGGGCTCAAATAAGTAAAACATTTGTTGTTATTATTCTTAAGTCCTTTTTGCCCGTTTTCACTTTTCTTTCGATATGGAAAATTTTTTTGGTTTTCTGGCAATATCGACAAAATCTCATAATGAAAATTAAAGCCAAGCTACTATCTAATATTCGAATATTTAACGAATATTTAGAAATATATTCTACACAGATTGTTCTTTTCAGCAATGTAAAAAATCTCGTCCCAATATTCGAAGAATTTCGTATTCATAAGGATGGGATTAAGCATCTAGAAAACTGTCTTAAAAATTTTAAATAAAATTTTGAAAATAATATTGTATTCAATAAGTACGAAATTGTTACAAATGTTAAGTAAAATGAAAATGCAGCACTGTCATAAGTGTGTTTAGTGAGCATATAACAATTAAGCGAACACATTTTGTTGATATTTCACGACTCACTTATCAATAAAAATAAATTTTTAAAATAAAAAATTTAAAAGATATTAATTTGTACTTCTAAAATGTACATAAATATGTAAAAAAATGAAAGAAAAGAAGATTAGGCTAGAGTAATGCAACTGAGATAGCACTTCTTTATATGTGGCGAGCTGTTTTCTGGTATTCCGCTGTCAAATGAATATTGAGTAAGCTGAACTGCGCATGCCTGAAAACTTAAAATAATTTTGTCAATTAACCGAATATTGACTCAATAAAAGTTCATGTCTGAACGTAATATTAAAAAGACTGCATTTGTGCCTTAATTTATTTTAAGTGATATTCAATGTTATTTCACACTCCATAATATTTTAGTTAATTATTTTGTTTAACATTTTTGAGGTTTTTTTTTACTTTGAAAAATATATTTTAGCCCTTTTTACCACGTTCACGCTGGCGCGTACCACCGGTGGCTCGCACATGTCTGCCTGATAGGGCGGCGCGTACCACCGGAGGTTCGCGCTCGCCCGATAGAACGAAAAGCTTTCAGTGCAACCGCCTATGGGCAAGAAACATGAATTGCAGTGCCGGCGTGAACGTGTTAAAAAAGAATGCAATGATAATGTACTAAAAGAGTAATTTTTTGGCACTCTTTTCTGATATCTCCACTCGTTCACAGTCAGAAGAATTAGCATCACTGCTACAGGGTAATTAATAAACAGGCATGTACTCTATACAAGTATTTCAATAATAAATAAATTTTGTGTAATTTAGAAAATTATTGATAACTTTGAAGCTTTGTCTATATAAAATTTAATTCGACTTCAAGCAACACTGTGTTGGCTTATGGATCAAGTAACAAAAATGTTTTTTAAACTTTTATGCTGTTAGTAAAATTTGTTTACATATCACTATTAATTTTATTATTTCGAAGGCATTCCGATCCGAATTCAAAATTGAAAATTGTACTGATCCAAACATTGTAGTATAGGCTATTATTTGGTAGAACTTTACCGATTATGTTCCTTTTATATACTTTCCTTTTAGTTCTTGTTTTCTGTACATTTTCATTTTCACTTTTACTTTCATTTGCGTAATGCTTGTATCCTGTATCTGGTTTTTTTTTAAATGCATTTTCTACTTCAATATCTGGTAATTGTAATATTAAAATAAAAAATGATTGTTTTGCGGCGAAGAAATTGTGTGCATAATAGTTTTTTCTTCTTTTTGTTTGTTATATAATATTTTAAATTTATGACTTTATCATCATCATGCTCGTAATCATAAAATAAATAATAACATTATCATTCTTTCGTTTGGTTTCATGTTTACTTACAATTTTAATACTTTGCAGATAAAATATATGGTGTTCTTTTTTTGAAAATATACAAAGCAATTTTGTTCGAAGTAATTAGCAAAAACTGTAATAATTTATATTTTAAAAAGTTTTTTTACAGTTTTTTTTTAAATATAAAAAAATGTATTTACACAAAAATTTCTATGTATTCGTGTCTGCATTTTATATTGATTCCTTTAATTTTGGAGACTTTTTCTCTCTTTTTTGATCTGAGTGTGTTGATAGATAGAGTACTGATCATTTAAATATGTTGACTAGTACAACTTCTGCGTAGTTGTACACTTTATTCATTAAGAGTATAAGGAGGTTACTTGGAATCCATATTATTGTTATGCTCGTATTGTCATATTGAAATTAACAATCAGATTTCATTGCTAATAATGCATTGGATTGTTACAATATGTCCTATACACTATTATTACTTTCGCGTAGATTTTGCATTGATTTTTATGCTATGATCTTATTGACTTTGCTTGATGGGTTGTGCCTTCTACAATAGAAACGTGCTTAACTTGCTGGCACTAATTTACAAATTTCTAATTGTAAATTTCATGCTCTTTTGTTATCGTTCTCTTACGATAAAAAATACGGTTTTTATATTTTTTTGCCTATCCAATTGCTTTTGGTATCTACACAGAAAAATATAATTTATATAAAAAATAATTTATAATTTTGCTTCATTTTTTCATATACTATTATTTTGTCATACTATTTATTTTACTAGCGTATTTTTTTTTAAAGATTTTAAATAATTCCTCTTATAATACTCCCTTTTGTACTTATAACTTTCTTTCTATTCTTATTAATGTACCTTATTTTGATTTTGAAAGCATTGTCAATACACTAGATGATTATGCTCGGCTCTAATAGCTACAATTCCAGTGACTGTGTGTACAACTTGTTAAGGGTTTTAGCAAAGCAGAAGTATGGTCTTAATATGGTGCACATTAATGCACAAAGCCTGAATAAAAAGATAGATGAATTCAGACATTTATTTGTATCATCAGGCATTGATATCATTTGTGTTACAGAGACATGGTTTCCGCTGGATATTCAGGATTCAGTTTTTAATTTGTGTGGCTATAAGCTTTTTCGTTCGGATAGAAGGATCCTAGTCAACGGCGCTATAACTAAAGCTAAAGGAGGTGGGGTAGCAGTATACGTCCGAAACGGTATTCATTCTAGGATTAAACTTGTAACTGAAATTGGTAGTAAAATTGAATATTTATTTCTTCACATCTCGACGGCCAATAATAAGAAGTTTTTATTGGGTACTGTTTATAGACCGAACAGTAACATGGACTTCACTCCTCTTATTTCCACTTTGGAGGAAATATCTATTTCATATAATGACATTGTTATTATTGGAGATTTTAATAACAACCTTCTAGTGGATAACTCATTAAACGCCTCAATGTTGTCTCTTCGTCTCCATCCTGTGAACACTTCTACTCCTACTCACTTTCTCTCTACATCCAGCAGTCTGATCGACCTAGTTTTTGTGAATCAGAAGGCTAAAGTGTTACAGTATGATCAAATTTCAGCCTCATGCTTTTCTAATCACGATCTTTTGTTTCTGACCTATGACATTTCTATATCTAATAAAGTGAAGTAAGATGTGCGTCACTATAAAGTGTAACACCCATTTTTCTTAATAACTTTTTTCACCTTTAATCAAAATTATTTTTCTTAATCACAATATCTTTGAAAAATGTGTCAGGTTTTAAAATGTATCAGTTTGTCAAATTTGACTTGTTAGTTAGTTCACAATGGATAATCAAAGACAAGTGCATACAAAAATTATTCAAATAATTCAAAAAAAACCATATTGGAGTTATACAAAAGTTGCTAGGGAAGTCCACGTGACCAGGCAATGTGTTTCCAGAGTGGTCAAAAAGTTCAACAAAGACCTAAAAATTGAAAGAAAGCCTGGAACAGGTAAAGCAAAACTGGTAACGAACGACGCGAAAGCCAAAAAGGTTGAGAAGCTTTAGCTGGCTCTTCCAAACATTTCTGGTCGCGAAGTGGCCCAGCGCGTGCAATGTTCGGAAAGTTTTGTGCGCCGAGTTAAAGCTAAAGCTGGCCTTAAAACATTTAAAGTCCAAAAAGTTCCGGATAGAAATGCTAAGAAGAATATTGAAGCAAAAAAAAGAGCAAAACTCCTCAAAAAAGAATTTTTTCAAAAGTTCGAATGTTGTGTAATGGATGATGAAACTTACGTTTTTGCAGACTTTGCGCAGCTTCCTGGCCAAGAGTTTTATGTAGCGGATAGTAGAGGCAATGTTTCTGAAGAGTTCCGAACTAAAAAACTATCAAAATTTTCCAAAAAGTTCCTAGTTTGGCAGGCTATTTGTAGCTGCGGCAACAGAAGTGCATCGTTTGTTACATTGGGATCAATAAACTCAGATATTTATATCAAAGAGTGTCTTCAAAAGAGGTTGCTCCCATTTCTAAGACAGCACAACATATCAACATTCTTCTGGCCAGATTTGGCAACATGTCACTACAGTAAAAGCGCAATAGACTGGTATAATAAAAATAATGTTATTTTTGTTCCAAAAGAGGCTAACCCACCAAACTGCCCAGGGCTGCGGCCTATTAAAAGATATTGGGCTCTGGTCAAAAGAGAACTAAAGAAGAGTACATCTGTTCCCAAAACCATTACTAGTTTTCGATATAAATGGACAGCTGGTACCAAAAAAATCACAGAACACACTATAACATTGCTTATGGATGGCATAATGGATAAAATAAAAAATTTTATAAAATTAAATTAATTTTTAAATAAAATAATACAGAATACAAATCTGTAATAAAAATGCAAAATAAAACTGTTTTATTTTTAACTCTAGCTTACTCCAGTCAGTTTTAATTTGACTTTTGATGTGTTACAGTTTATAGTGACGCACATCTTATATATCATACCGTGACTTCCGGAGCATTGATTACTCTCTGTTGAATAGTAATATTGGAAATATTTGTTGGGATCAGATCTATTATATGGACAGTGTGAATGATCAACTTTCTTTAATTCAGAAAAATGTAAATCTATTGTATGATATGTGTGTCCCAACAAAGACTAGACTTATCAAAGCCAATCAGCAGCCTTGGTTTAATTCCGAAATTCGGCTTTTGATAAGAAGGCGTGATGATGCATACCGTAGATGGAAAAGGTTTAGAACAGATGATCTAAAGGAAATTCATAAATCTGCTCGTAGGCTTGTTACCTCACGCATTAGACTTGCGAAAATTCTATATTATCGTGCAAAGTTCTCGACTGCTATGGACAATAGATCCAAATGGCGGGAGGTTCGTAAAATTGGAATAGGTGGAAAAAGCACTTTCACAGACAATCTAGATACTGATGTTAATGCATTGAACGATCAATTTATTAATATTAATGTAACGTCTCCACCCAGCAACCTTTATGACGACATGTGTTACGTTTCTGTAGAAAATCCCTTCAGTTTTCGGCGTGTCCAGCAGCTTGAAGTTCTGGAGTGCTTATCTTTAGTAAAATCAAACGCAATCGGTTCTGATGGCTTAGATCCTAAATTTATAAAAGCTCTAACACCTTTATTGTTGCCTTATTATACTCATTTATTTAATACTGTTCTCACCAAGTCAACTTTTCCATTAGAATGGAAGCTATCTAGAATCATAATCATTCCTAAAACTAAGAACGATTTCAGGCCAATTGCAATTCTTCCATTCTTATCCAAAGTTATGGAGAATCTGATTGCTAAACAGATAGACCAATACTTGAACACTAATAATTTTCTTTCTGATTCTTAATCTGGGTTTAGGAGAGCCAGAAGTTGTACAACTGCTTTAGTACACGTAATTGAAGATCTGAGGTCGAAGTTAGATGAGAATTTTGTGGCTTTTTTAGTTTTATTGGACCACAGTAAGGCCTTTGACACAGTTGATCATACGATATTAATTAGTAAGCTGCAGAAAATTTATCACTTCTCAAGATCAGCTTGTGAACTTTTAAATTCTTATCTAACTAATAGATCTCAACGGGTACACCTTAACAATAATATCTCCATGCCACTTATGGTAAAAAGAGGAGTTCCCCAGGGATCGATACTGGGGCCTCTTCTTTTCTGCTTATATATTAATGATCTACCGGACGTCTTGGGTTACTGTAGACTTCATATGTATGCAGACGATGTACAGCTCAATGTAGGTTCTCGAGTTGAAAACGTTGGCCCTTGTGTGGATTCCATTAATAGTGACCTGAGCAAGATAGATGGCTGGGCTATGGCCAACGGACTGTGCATCAATCCCTCCAAGTCTAAATGCTTGTTAATCTCTAAGTCGAATAGAGCTTTTGCAGTTCCAGAAATTAATATAAATGGGAGGAAGATTGAATTTGTCAAGTCTGCCTCTAACTTAGGTATTATCTTCAATGCTCGACTAACGTGGTCTGATCATATTAACGTCGTCGTTGGCAGAGCTTATAGTATGCTTCGAAATTTGTGGGCAGTTATTGATTCAACACCTTTTGCCATTCGTATGCAACTTGCGAAAATATATTTAATTCCTGTTCTTTTGTACGGATGTGAAATTTTTGCAAACTGCGACAGTGATGATAAGCGGAAGCTAAATCTGGCATATAACAACATAGCAAGATATGTATTTCTTAAGGGGCGTAGAGACCACATTTCTCTTTATTCCTACCAGATTTTTCACTTAACATTTGAAAATGTCTTAAAAATTAAATGCTTAGTTTTTCTTCATAAAATCATTGTATCGAGACAACCTGAATATTTATTTAACAGATTACTATTTGCTAGATCTAACCGTGATAGGAAGATTATTCAACTAAAATATAAGACCCTTTTATCACAACGGCAATTTCTTATATATACAACCAGTCTTTGGAATTCTCTACCAAACATTATTCAGAATATTGACAATGCAAACATGTTCAAAAAGGAGTTGTGTAGAATATTTTCATAATCATTATTATAATATGTATTATATTTTTATATTTTTCTTATTTTTTTTTTCTTTTCCTATCTTTCCTCAACGGATATTTTTATTATAACTTATTATAACGTATTTTCATAGTTACATATCTTGTGTTCATTTTTCTTTTTTATTACATAGATTATTATTTTATTCAACATTTTTGTTTGTTTAATTAATATTTATTTATTTAATTTGTAATAAATATTTAGTTCCTCACATAGTACTTTCACTTATAAGATTTATATCTTGTTGTGCTATGATACAATCTTTTCAATGAATAAATAAATAAAATAAATAAATAAAATATTTGATTTCAATTAATGAATTTTAGTTTAAATTTCAATTATTTGTTATAATTGATTCAATTAAATGTTAAATTGATTACTAGTTTGTTTGCCATTTACAAAAATAAAAAATATTCATTTAAACCATACAAGTATGTTAAAATTTTTTCGTTTTTAATAGTTTTTTAATTGATTCAATAAAAACTTTAATTTAGTTTGATGGTGCTTTCAATTAATTTTTTAATTTATTTTACTAAAGTTTTTAATAAAACTTTTGATTTCATTTTCATTCGAATTTTTTTATTGATATTATTAAAAACTTAATAAGAAAAATTTTAGTTAAAATCTTCTGACTGTTATGATAAATACGGATGTTGTGGTCTGCAATCAGTTAAAAATTTAATTAGTATGACAAATTTTTCTTACTCTTTATAAAAGTTTACTTACTCTAGTCATAAATAAAAGTATGTGATGGATTAATTATTTTTTTAAACTGTTTAATTGAATAAAACTTTTTTGTCTACAATTTTATTAAAGAGTTTGGTATACAGAAAAAAAACGGGGTTTCAATTAAATATTTGTAATGACAGTTAAATTTTTATTTGCATACGGACTAATATTCGAATTTATCATATAAATTAAATTATTTTAATAGAAAATATTTTAAATTACCTTTTTAATAATACCAATTAAAAAGTTTAATTGAAAATAAAATAATTAATAAAAATTTAACTGAAAAAAAAAATCAAAACTTAATTTTAATTTTAACTTTATTAAAGTTTAATTCAAAACAAAATAAACAAATATTACAACATTTTATTGAATCAAATTAGCAAATTAGTAAAAATAAGTTACGAATTAATTAGAAGTTTAAGTATGAAATAAAAACCCGGATTTCTGATTGTTTTGTAGCAATTGTCCTAATTCTGCCAAGGTAAAAACTTAATTGTAACAATTAATTTAAACTTATAACGAAGTGATTTGGGTACAGAGCTGATTTTGGGTGCATGTACAATTCGAGCTTATTTTTCAATTAGATGAATACAATTGAGGTCATTATGCCATAAGTTTTAAAATCAAATTAGAGTTCATTATGTTCAATTTAATGCAATTTAAATACGATATTCCAAGGTATTCTAAGAATATTAAGGTTTCTGTCCTAAACGCTTGGGCATCAAACCAGAGCTTTAATTAAACCAGACAAATGCAGATGATGTTTTTATTTTAGATTTACCATTTAAAGGTTTATAAGGTAATTGTGAAATTAATTTTAAATCAAATTTTCCATAAAATTTTTTTCTGTAATAAATTTTGGATCTGTTTTAAAGCTTTAGGAATCATAAGGCTATGTTTTAAGTTACCAGTATTATATTGTTTTGTTTACTATTAGAAGAATAGTGTTCAGAGCATAATTTTCACTGTTTTTATAAATGCATACATGTATACTATTTCTTTATTTAGTGTGAAAGCAGGAGTTGGACTCTAGAGTCGTATATAGAACCATCTTTTGACAATTTCATCCCTGGTTTTCATAAAATTTTAATACACATGCTAAAGAGTTTATACAGGTGTTTTTCTTTCCCTAAAAAGCAATTCAGTTTAATCATAAAATAGATTTATTTTAATTTTTATTTTATACAGTTTTTCTATTATACAAGTATAATTTTGCCTTATTTTTTTAAAGATTTAATTCTACTTCGTATCTATAATTTTTTTTTTATATTTATAGCTCAAATATGCAAGTACATACATATCTATTAAAGAAGACATGTATTATCCTTATAAGACAACATCAACTCTTCATTTCTCATACAACATTACTTCAGACATAAACGTAAGTACTTACTTACAACAAAATAAAGTTAGAAAATAAATGAACGAAAGAATATAGAGAAATCTAATGAAATTTTTATACCCTAAAATTCTACATCCACTTGCTATTGAAAACATCATTAACCAGTGAACATCTATGTTTCCTAAACAATCTGATGTTCAAAACGCATAATGAGACCACTACGTATTTTACTATGCTCACACTCATGTGCTTAATTTAGGAGCTTGGACAATTAAGGTGTTAATTGAGCTCAATTTACTATAAATACTTTTTACACTTTATTATAAAAAGGGACAAATTACAGATGCAGTTTACACATTTTGTAATAAAAAGTTGGATATATCGTGTATTTATTAGCGTTATCTCTTTAAAAACTTATTTGACAAGTCTCACCCAACATATTTTTTATGAAGACGGCAGAAAATTTTTAGTTAGAATCCTTTCTGCTGAGAAATGCTAATTAAGTAATTCTAATTGAATTATTTATGAACACTATATTTAATCACTCAATTAAAACTAAATTGACTCAATTAAAATGTGCATGAGAACAATTCCTATAATATCAATTTATTAAGAACAACCCACAATTAAGCGCCAGAGACAAGTTGTTGTCAATTTGATCACTTAAAGGCCACTGTTATACCTTCACCCTTGAATGATCAACTGCAGTTGCCCCATCTGTCGTTGCATGTTGATTGTGAACATCTTCACAATGTACGTAGCTGTTATTTTCCCAAAAGGTGGCTTTTTTCTCCTCATCATTTATTTTTGATGGTATGCCAAAGGTTAAGTAGAGATGAAAGCGACCGTGTCTTGTAGATGAACTTCTTTCTTTATTTAGAATCCCCTAGAACTGCAAATTTTTAATTCTTCATTTCATTTCTCCTTTACTGGGGTTTAACCCTGTCCTGCTTTGAATTGTATTCGGGCGTTGTAGCCACTATGCAGCTAACACCGTCTTGTAACCTAAAATTGTAGACACCTAAAGTAATAGTATCAATCTAAATCTATATATGTATAGATTATTCTTGATGCGTGGGGGTGGTTAAATGGTGATTTTAATACCTTAAAGGATGATAAGCTGCTAATTTTCTTAAGTCTTAGAGAATTTTTAGTGCCTTTAGACTTTAATTATGTCTACAAAAGAGTCTCAAAATTAAATATGAGAAAACATCTGATGTATTATTTTACGCGGTAATCTGAAATGATGCGTTTTAATCTGTTAAGGTGTGAACCGTCAAAAATATACCTCCTCAGTAGGCCGATTCTATAACATGTTGTAGTAGACATCTGATTTGTCTATTTTTCTATTTCTTAATTTTTATTTCCGGTATTCGCAATATCAGCTGTTGTCATAAATTAAAGATACAAGTAATAATTTAAAATATAGAAAAATAACTTTGTCACCTATCGTTAACCTTTAACTACTGAGGTGAAAAATTTGGACATAGTTATTGAAGTGGTGGTAAATTTTACCACCTTTGGTTTTACCAAAAAAGATTGCCAACAAAATTTCTTTTTTTTAATAATTTGTTTTTAAAAGAACAAGAAAACACATTTTTATATAAAAAGGATTATAAAAATAAAAAACTCAAACATTTAGTAAAACAAAAGAAGGATTTTACTTCATAGCCACTTTTCTTAAAACTAAAAAACAGTACATACTAAAACTTAAAAAAAAAAAATTTATTAGAAGATAATAAGGAACATAAAAGGCATTTTTCACAGCCAAGATTATAAAATATCAAATGGAAAAGAAACCAAAATAAAATTATTTATATAAAAAAAAAATGGGGATCAGCCTATTTGGAGATATTTTTTTCGTCGAACTCCCTATTTGCACAATGTAAGCATATGCGTTTGCTGCATCCCATACACATAGGCTTCGCACAATGTAAGCAAATGTGTGAAGTTTTACGTTTTAGCCTACTAGGGCATATATAGCACAACTTACGGGAAACTGTTGTCGCCTCTACAGGAGGTGAAGCTACAGAGTCTGGTCCTAAAATACTGGTAATTGTGTCCCGTAGTAATCTAGGTAGTCTTTGGTTGTGTTGCCGTCTTTGCAAATGGGGTAAAATCAATTGCCTTCCTAAGCTCTTCAAAAAATCTGCTCTTGATTTATTATCAAAATCATCACAGGATTGATATACGACATAGGCATTTGCGGCACTTATGTCCAATAATCTATAAAATATTGCAAGTGGCCAGCGTCGTGTACGTCGACCAGTTGAATATATGGAACACTTTTTGTCAAGTTCATCGACTCCTCCTTTTGTATTATTATAATCTGATCTAATATTATTATATTGATAGCGCTCACCCGAAGAGAATAAGTTAAAGAAATCTAAAGAGAGGGTAAAATTTACCACCGCCTCAGTAGTTAAAGGTAAAATATTTTCTTCGAAAAAAATACGTTCTCTTTGAGAAGTGGTAAATTTTACACCAACACATGCAAACCTCCGCTCACACGAACCCAACAGCAACCAAAACACAACTGAATAATAATTATAAGAACATCAGAAGATACTGTGAGAATAAAATTGATAGCGCTCACCCGAAGAGAATAAATTAAAAAAATCTAAAGAGAGTGTAAAATTTACCACCGCCTCAGTAGTTAAAGGTTAAAGTGTAGTTAGTGAATCGAATAATTTGTGAATGCGTAAAACAAACATTATCGACTTCTATTCTAAAAAGTCACTAAATCCTGCTACGGGGCTTAGAATTTTCTAAATCTAATAAATATTTCCTTCAAAATTAAAGCTTTCGATCAGATGCAAATATTATTATTTTTTTTAAATTAAATGTATTTGTAATTATAAAAGCCCGTAATAGGTCAATTAAAAATATTACAAAAGAATAATATTCTCTTATTTCTAAAAAAATTGAATATTGTAAGTATAGCATAAAAGAAGTTACAATATATATATGGCATCAATTAACATTGTTTAAATTTACAAATTATAAATAAAAGAGTAAACAAAAAGCCCATGTTAACGACACTTACTTTAAGGATTATTACTCACATTTAAAAATTCAGTCAATAGGTATAATCTAATCTAATATAATCTAATTTTTCGATATATCATAGGTGAGTAACTGAATAATCTCAAATGAGTTGGTAAATGATTCCAAGAGCGTGCAATTTTCACAATGAATGACTTTTCGAATATAGAATTGTGTATTCTAGGTATAAAAATCTGAACGTTCCTTGATGAGTGAATAAACTTTATGCGACTATTCATAAATGTAGGTCCTGAAATCTTTATAAGCTTATAAAAATATGAGAGAAATTTAATTTTAATAAAATTAGAAAATGAACATTTGAAAAAACGGATGAGATTTGCTGATACTCGATTCCTAATCTTAAGGTTAAAAACAAATCTTATAACCTTTTTTACTAAAATTTCTATGGATTTCATATTACCAGACCAGAAAATTAAAGCTTTCGATCAGATGCAAATATTATTATTTTTTTTAAATTAAATGTATTTGTAATTATAAAAGCCCGTAATAGGTCAATTAAAAATATTACAAAAGAATAATATTCTCTTATTTCTAAAAAAATTGAATATTGTAAGTATAGCATAAAAGAAGTTACAATATATATATGGCATCAATTAACATTGTTTAAATTTACAAATTATAAATAAAAGAGTAAACAAAAAGCCCATGTTAACGACACTTACTTTAAGGATTATTACTCACATTTAAAAATTCAGTCAATAGGTATAATCTAATCTAATATAATCTAATTTTTCGATATATCATAGGTGAGTAACTGAATAATCTCAAATGAGTTGGTAAATGATTCCAAGAGCGTGCAATTTTCACAATGAATGACTTTTCGAATATAGAATTGTGTATTCTAGGTATAAAAATCTGAACGTTCCTTGATGAGTGAATAAACTTTATGCGACTATTCATAAATGTAGGTCCTGAAATCTTTATAAGCTTATAAAAATATGAGAGAAATTTAATTTTAATAAAATTAGAAAATGAACATTTGAAAAAACGGATGAGATTTGCTGATACTCGATTCCTAATCTTAAGGTTAAAAACAAATCTTATAACCTTTTTTACTAAAATTTCTATGGATTTCATATTACCAGACGATGTACATAAATATACCTCAATGCAATAGAAAATCTGAGAGAACAATAACGAATATGCAATCTTATATCGAACATGATAGGGCAAATATAGTGATAGCGAATATAAACGCCGAAGGGTAAACCTCTAATTTTTAGATTTTATTTACAAACAAAAATAAAATTAAAGATTTTTCAGGAATATACGTATGTATAATGAGTTGGCAACTTAGTTTTAATTATATCTAAAATATTAATATAATACATAGTAAGGAAATTGAGAGCACAATATAATAATACATACATATATAATATTATATAACATATATAAACAATATAATATACATACATTTTAGTATATAATACATAAACTATATTTATATACAGTTTTTAAAGTCAACTCCGAACGACAGATTTGAGAAGCTTTTTCATGGCAATCAGTTACTCTCAGAGCTTTTTCCAGCAGAGTTTTGAGTGGTACTCGCCGAAAGAAATCATTTTTTCATATTTGTTTTTTTCAAGATGTCAGAGCTGAGACTTGAACCCGGCACTATCGTCTTAATAAGCCAACACACTAAATACTAGACCACGGCGAAGATATACTCCTGTAAAAAACTCACACATATTTGCTTTTTATCACACGCACGTATTTTTAATACCGCAAACAAAATTCAAACGAATTAGAGAAAATGCCTAAACAATAAAACAAAACTAACTGCGGATTGCATTTGAAAATACTAGACTACTGTTATCACAACAGCAATCCATATTTGGCGTAAATAATTCTTCTCATGTAATCTCAAATAAGAAAACATTTAATTTCAATAAATTGCTGTTGACATGTATTTTTAAATGCAATTACATTTAACTTAAAGAAAATTCAATTTGGATCAAATAATTTAGCTCTTGATTTATGTCAACTGCAATTTTGTAGTTGCGACAAATACAGTGTATTCGCCGAAATTCTTTGTGGCAAATAAAATATAATTTAAATCAAATATTTGCGACAAATACAATTTCCTCAACTGCAAAAGGTATTTGCCCTAATAACACTTTTTTTTTCTGTGTGGCTGAAGCACCATAAAAAGAATCCATTTGTGCTTTTAACATTCGAGAACATATAAAACAGGGGACAAATTACTGCATTCGATATCGAGCGATATTTCATACAATTTAAAAACAATTTTCATATAAATTTCGTTCGATATCGAATGCCGTAATTTGCCCCCAGTTATCTTAATAGTTTTCGAAAATATACTTTTATTTCAAATTACAGAATTCGACATTCAGTCTTTGCTGAATACCTTAAGGATAAGTAAAAATATGCTAAAATTTTCTATGTTTTAGCAAATTGTTTGCAGAGTACAGTGTGAGAGAGTGGTTAATTGTAATGCTACCGTGATTTACAGCAATGTATACAATTTGATAATTTAACTTTGCAAGGTATTCTCTTTCTCGCTTTAAACCAGCATTAATTGTCACCAGCTGCTAATAATAATGGGAGGGTCGTGGCATACTGGTAGAGCGCTTGCACAGAAACTCACACGACCAAGGTTCAATTCCAGCGAAGGACAAAATTATAAAAATAAATATTTGCGGTTTTCTAAAATTATAATTTAAATTAAAAATTAAATTTAAATAAAATAAGAGGTTCCCCCCCCCTCCAGCAAGACCATCTGCAAGAAACCGCCCCCTGACATTTCTAATCTATTCCACCAGAAACCAATGATCAGGAGTACAGCGCCACCTTCTGGGAAGATAACAGCTAATCTACTGAAGACGCTCACCAATCACATGTAAACATCCACCGACAGATGAGGCCATTGCTGTTTGATCATCAAATTACCAGCAACTTGTTTCATCAACAAATAAAGGCGCAAAAAAAAAAAAAAAAAAAAAAAACTTCTATCCACCATCTTCACATTCGAATACAATGCACACTGCATGAGTAGGGGTTTACCCCTGAGTATTGTTCTTAAAAAAAAAAAAAAAAAAAAAAAAAAAAAAAAAATAATAGCAATACTGGCATACATTATTTCAAGCGTTACAAACTATTAATAAAGCCTCAATTCTTCCCCAAAAATATGTACATTTTTAAGGCATAAAAAACAGTTACTCTGATTGTATGTCAGCCAATAGCAAAATGTTGACTGGAGCAACATAAAAATAATTCAATTCTCAACATACTGAATAATGTCGTAGATTCCAAATAATAAGATTTTCCTGGCATTGCTTTTTCAAAATGGCTTCATTCGAAAAGAAAAAGTATGAAATAAGAACAACAAACTTTTTTCCTTCGTGGTTTCATGTTTTCTTTTTCTAACATCTTTTCCTGAACTAAATTCGTAATGAAAATGTCAAAGTGAATAAAAACGAACGAGTTGCAAGTTAAATTATATGCTTGTTGCACAAAACATACATGATTATTTGTAGGAAGAAATAAAAAAAGCAGTATTCACGGTGATACAAGAAGCGTTATCTGATTGATAAATGACAGAAGAGCAAACGATCTTTAACAGACAAAATAAAAAACTAATTCTTGATAAATGGCTATGGTGACCAAACTCCATGAAAAGTCAAGCTTTACAAATTCAGACAAAATGCATAATTGATTTGAAAACTAATTGCATGTTTTTTTCGTTTGTTAAAACTACATTCTTTTGATTATTTTGAAAGCTTTCTATGGCTTAAAGAGAAAAATAAAAACACGAATTTTAAAAGGTTGATGCAATATTTTCCATTTAAACATATCAAGTTGTTTATTCATTAAGTTGTTAGACTAATTTTTTTTATATGCAATATGTTAATATGGCATTTTACTTCACCGTACTCTAGTGGTCTAGTTGGCAGTGTGAGTTCAATTCCCACCAGATATCCTGGTCTATAACACTGCACCGAGCAAAGGTCATAGTCACTCGTTTCTGATTAATTAAATATAATAAATAAAATTATTATTTTTAAATTATAATTTTGAAAAAACCGCACACTAACTTTTCATTTTTCACCTTTGCTGAGATTGAAACCTTAGCCGTTGGAGTTTATGTGCGAGCGCTCTAAGCCCTATACCACGCACCCCACAAAATACTAATATTTGTGGTAGTAGGTAGGTAGGTCAAATGGTTAGTCAACTTAAAACGTGATCAAATACAATTACCACAAAGTGTCATTTTGATACCATTGTAGGACAAGAGACCTGTCTATAAAGTGGAGTAAAACAAGAGGGTCTAAGTTCGCACACTGCTCCAAGCTATCGAAAGAAAGCACCCCAAAAAACTTTAAATGTCCGGCTGCCAGACCTGGGCAATCGTAAAGAAAATTACCTACAGGTCATTGAGAAGGTCAGATGGAGTGAAGTATTTCCTGCACCGTTTTAAAAAACCGAGGCACTTGAATGCTTCTTTCGACACTCGAAATATGTGATCATTCCAACGGACATCACAACTAATTCTCATGCCCAGAACATCAAGAGCGTCAGCCTCCTCAATATTTACATTACCCATAGTCACAGATGGCAGGATTAAATCATCACAACGCCTATGCGTCATAAAACAACATTGGGTCTTGCGCGCATTAAATTCGACCCTGTTCGCGAGACCCCACTCGGAGATTCTTTGTAGGTCATTTGAGAGTGTGTCATTCATATTCTGCCTTCTCGCCCCGATCTCCAAAAGGCTCGGCCTACGGTCAAATGAATATGAGTGACAAATGTTACTGTCATCTGCGAAGAAGTAAATGGGATTAGAGGTTAGGAGGAGAAGGTCGTTAAGGAAAATTAAAAATAGGGTGGGAGATAGAACAGAGCCTTGCGGTACTCCCGAATTCAGCCTGAACTCACTGGAAGAGACACCGTCTATAACCACTCTTATAGAACGGTCTCTGAGAAAACTCGTTATGAAACGACAGAAATGGTTACCGACGCCAAAAGCAGCTAGTTTAGAAATAAGAGCATCGTGCCAGACTCTATCAAACGCTTTTGAGATATCCAGAGCAACAACTTTGCTTTCACCAAAACGGTGAATAGATCCACTCCATCGCTCAGAGAGTAATGCCAGTAGATCACCAGTGGAGCGACCTCTACGAAAACCATACTGACGGTCGCTCAGCAAGTTATTGGACTCCAAATACCTCATAAGGTGATGATTTATCATACTCTCCATAACTTTGGAGAGTGTTGAACACACTGCTATTGGGCGGTAATTTTCGGGATTGGTAGCCTCACCCTTTTTGGGGATTGGCGTTATATTAGCAACTTTCCAGTTAGATGGAAATACTCCTTCACGATAAGCCGCACTGAAAAGTTTAGCTAATGGACGCGAAAGCGTCGAAGAGCACTGCTTCAGGACCAGTGCTGGTATACCATCCGGCCCAGAAGATTTATGGATGTTGAGGTCTGAAAGAACCCTTTTGACAGCACGGGCTCGAAAGAATATATTAGGCATAGTCACCGATACTCTTTCAAGCTCGGGCAGCGGTTGAACGCTCTCCGGCAAACATGAGTTTTTTGCAAACAATTCAGCTAAAAGGTTCGCTTTTTCAACCGGGTTTGTGAATGCTTGGTCATTCTGTATAAGAGTTGGAATCGAACTAGCGTTATTCCTTATCCTCTTAACGAATGACCAAAAGCTCTTACTTCCCCGGGGGAAAGAAACACCTTAGCACGAAGACGCTGCTCGTGTAAAGCTTTTTCGCGTCTTAGTACTGCGGCACACGAAGATCTCGCCTTTTTGCGTAGCGTATCAGTATGTGCGCACTTATTATTACGCCAATTTCTGAACGCTTCCTCTCTGGATCTGACTGCCGATCTGCACGTCTGATTAAACCATAATTTGTCTCTTGGTTTAATCGAAATATTTTTAGATGTAATATAGGTATCCATCCCCAATTTTATTATATTCACAACCATTTCTGCCATGGCATTAACATTTGAATCAAGGAAGCAGAGTCCCCAGTTAAAATGCCGAAAGAAATCGTTGAGCTCAGCCCAACGGGCTTTTCCGTAGTTAAAAACTGAGCGTTTCATAGCTGTCGTTGAAACCTCATGAAGCCTGGATAACGGAAAAGAGGCAGAGATGGTACAATGATCCGAATTGCCGAGAGGTGCAAGAATATCAACTTCATACTTATTAGGGTGTGAAGTGAGGAAGAGGTCAAGTGTATTATTCTGGTGCCCATCAACACACGAAATGTGAGTTGGTTCATTCACTAGTTGCACAAGGTGATTGTGTGCGGCAAACAACTCAACATATTGGCCTTCTGGAGTCGTGCGGCCAGAATGGTGAAGCCAAGACGAATTATGAACATTGAAATCGCCAGCAACAACAATTTCACTGTTCGGGTAATTTTCTAGGATTCGTGAAATGGAGTCAGAAAGAGAGTCAAAGCCAGAAAGGGTAACCTCTTTTTCTGCATTTGGACTTCTGTAAAGAAACCCGAAATGTGCCCTGATTTTGAACTTAACCCAGAGGCAGTTAAATTCTGCATCAAGCATGCCATACGGTTGCTGGTATTGGTACACAACTTCATTGCGAATATAAATTGCAAGGCCCCTATGGAGCATGAAAAGGGATAGGAGGTGGTAACCAGGTATCTGGAAATCCTGTGGATCAGCATCCCCAGAAACCTGGGTCTCACATAAGGCGAGGACATCCGGCCTATGAATACAAACATGAGCATACACAGAGAAGAAATATGCCCTTAGCCCACGCAGGTTACAAAAATCCAAACGAAAACGGCCTGCCACCACGACAACAATAAGAAAAAAACAAATGTCCTATTCTAAAATGCGAACTGTAATGAAATGGATTACTGCTGATTGATTATTCAATGGCCAGTGCTATACCTTCACCATTAAATAATCCAACAGCAATCAACCCCAAGAAGCTCGCAAAATAAAAATTTTGATTAAATTATCAAGGGAACCGAAGAGCACAATGTACCGCTAATGGTGCCATAAAAGCCCCAAATGTGGCACTTTTGCCCCTTTCCCAATAGTCGCCAGATTGTACGGCATCTATCAACACTATCACTTTTGTTCTGTTTTCTCTTTTTTTGCCAATGCAGCCGTTATTATTTTTAATTTTGTTGTTATTATTGATGTTGTTATTGTATTCTCCCGCTCTGAAGTATTCTCGCAACTTCTGGCAGACTCAACCTATTTACCGATCAACCAGTGACCCTATACACCGCCATAAGCCTGACGATGAATCCTCAAGATTCCTAGAGTCTTGCCCTGGTTTCTAGAGCCTTTGTGGTAGTAATGAAAATTAAAATACTTTGACACAGTCTTAGCAGTTTTGCTTTAATCTTCAGGGAACTTAGTATTAAAGTCTTACAAAGCGCTCAAAAACCTGACTGATTTGAACCAAATTACTTTTCCCTGGATGCCAGTACATGAGCGGTATGGTGGAAATAAGGCGGCGGATATTTGTGACAAAATGGTCAGCATATACATTGAAAAATATAGTTAAACGCTACTAAGTTTGTCAGCTTGGAAGCTCTATGGACAATGGACAGGGAAAATATGAAAACACTTTCGGGGCAATTACATATCACTACGCTTCCATTATGCATCAGTACAGGATAAGCATATCAAATATCAGTATCTGCAGACTCTTCTGTAAAGAAGTTAAGTCGATAAAGCATTTTATCACCAAGTGCGTAGTGCTGAGATATAGGACATACAAACTACATACATACATACTAATTTAACAGCATTCACATTGAACGAACTGGTTTGTTTCTTTGAAGCCTGTGATTGATGTACCATAAATCAACAGTGTTCGCTGTACTCATTAAATCTATTAACTAGAAATAATATTTGGATCCTTTTGTATGGCAGAGATGATGAAAACAATTAAAGTTTAATTCAGCTTTTGAGCATAAAAAATGCTTTTTTTTGTTTTAAAATGTTAACATTTTGTATATACAATGTAATAATAAAATAAGAATAGACAAATGTCAATTTAATTTTATTTTTGATAAGCGTTATATCATTTAAAATTAACGATGTGATAACTTGTAAACTGACTGAACGTTTTATGCCAAATAATAGAACTCATTCTCAGTTAATGACCCATTTCTGTTTGCATGCTATGTTTCTAACTAAGCAAGTCCATCCAGCCATACATGCAGAGAGTAGTCAGTGTTTCTCACTTTCAGTTAAAATAATAATAAAAAAGAAATAAATAAAAAAAAAATTATTTATATCACCTTGGGGAATGGTCATGAAGATGATCACCAACACCATTTGCTTGTTGATTATCATTATGTACTTAAATTTAGAAAACACACGAAAGAAAATGTTTTTTTTTGCACACTCACGATATTTTCTGCCATCAAAATGCTTCTTAATTTTTTCTTTTTAATACAATTTTTCATTCTTTTTTCCGTATGCGAATACCAAAATTTCTTTTTTATTCTTTTACATTGAATTTTAGCCATCCATGGTCATGCCGAAAACCAACCATTATTAATATCGAATGTCATGTCTACAAGTGAATATGTATGTATGTATGTGTATGCATGTGTGTATGTCATCTGACCATTTGGAGAAATGAGTGAATAAATGCTTTTGTGTTTTTATGGGCGATATTATGATACTTGTTTTTTTTTTTGCTTTTTTGCTCAAATGTGACATAATAAATGTTGTTAATTTTCTATAATTTGTCAATTTTTCTAGTCAAAGGTCAAACAAAGAAACACTATGAGGTGAGAGTGTGTGTTCTTTTCGAAATTACCAATTGGCTCATTAATATACATCAACGATATACTTTTTTTTATGAATGATGCAAAATTGTTATTGAGAGGCGGTGACTTAAGATTAAATTTGTATGTATTTGTAATAAAACTTAAAGGCATTTTTCTCACGAAATTTAATAAAAAAATTTGAAGAAATTAATTTATTTGAATAAATTAATGGTACAAAATGTTAAAAGTACAGATTTTACTTTATTAGTTTTACACTTTTTTTAAGTTTGATTTTATCTACTCGTACCATTTTTACCTCAGTTTTTTCTCTTTGTAAAAAAGTTTTAATTTTGTAAAATAAAATAAATATTTACTGCGACAGTAATAAAATTTATTATTTTATATTTCAAAAAGATTTTAAACATGTGCTCATATGACGAAGGGAATTTTCCATTGCGGTATATGATTCCATTTCTATGCCAAACTAAGAATATTAGCTCCGCTTAAGTCTTTCTAGCCTCATGTTACATATTTGCTGAGAGGCTGTGACTTAAGAGTATGTTTATAATTGTACTTAATCTTACAGACATTTGTCTGTAGGCGTAAATGTCTCAATTTATATAATATTTTTTAAAACGTATGTTTCCTAATTCCTTTTGTGAGCCAATGTATTTATTGACACCCACTTCTATTTTTTTAATTTAAAGAAATTTAAAAAATTTTTATTTTAAAATCATGTTTAAAAGGGCAGACAACTTTAAACAAATGCTTTGCATAAAATAGCCTCAACCAAATCAGTTTAATATACTAACTAAACACTATCTGCCTTAGTTCTCAATATTACTCGATACTTAAATCAGATTTTTGAATTTTGAACATGATGAGAATGAAAATATTAAAAAAAAATATTTCTTTCGGTGACTACCTCTTCTATCAAAAGCTCTGAGAGTAACTGAAAGCCATGAAAAAGCTTCTCAAGTCTGTCGTTCGTAGTCGACTTTAAACTGTAGGTCCCTGTACTCATGGATAAAAACTGACACACACAACATGAGTGCTGCGAGAAGCGAGAAGATAGGTGGTAACTTTGAAACATGGTAGTAATGACTAATTATGTGTGTATATATGCATGTTAAGAATAAAATAAAATATAACTTGAAATATTATTACTTTTGTATATAATTTTATTTAAATGTAAACTTAACTTCAAATCCAATAATTTTTTTATCGAGACCAATACTCAGGGGGAAAGGCATGACAAAAGAACATATATTATATTTGTTTTTCTTATATTATTAAGCGCCTTAGGAAATGAGACAAATTGCTGTGAATTGATCATTTAAACGCCACCTTGAATTGTGGTGAGTGCCTTCGCTAAGTAGGTTTGCTGTTATCTGCTGCTTTTCAATAAGAATTTAATTATAAATTATTTAAAATTAAGAACTTTATTAATAAAACTAATATATAAAAAAAAACTGTAGATGCTTAATTAAAATCCAATTGTTAGAAATATTACCTTCATTAAAATTTTCCTAATTGTTTTATTAGCAAACGTGTATCAGTGGGTTGGAACTTGAGGCTCCTCCTTTTGATAAACGACATAAATAATATTTTATTTAGCATGTTAAACATCAGCCCTATTAAAATAAAGCCAAACATGGCTACGTTTTTACGATTTTATCACTAATTTTAATATGTTGAAAACGCAACAACTTTATTAAAATTTAAATTTTCCATACAACTTCGATAAAAAAATACAAATCTTAGAGAAGTGAACTGTTTCTTATGTCTTGAGTACCCAAAAATTAGTACAATTTCTTGGTACCCATTACTGAAAACTTTATCAGCACTAGTTTATTAAAAATACGGCACTATAAATATATCCCTAAAAGATATACATTCAGAAAATGCGGCTACTCGGTTCACCCGTGTAAAGAGTTTATACTCTATGAAATAGATTAAAATGTGCAGGTTTTTTTGTGTATTTCCAAGTAAGTTACGTTATTGCTTAAAATCTGCTTTCGTAAATAAGTGAATATGTACTTATTTTGAACCCACATGTCCCATGTCTGCATTACAACGGACTATTTTATAACTGCTCCCTAAAAATTAAATGGATTATGTACTCTTATATTTTTTGTAGGGATAATGCTCACATAGATACAAGTAAGTAGTTTACTGGGTAACACTTGTCAAGAATACACACGCGTATATGAAAACGATCATTTAGACGTTATCAGAGCTACACAACTACACGACCACCAGTGTCGCTGTAGCCCACTGTAGAATAATTTCTATTTTTTAACGACAAAATAAAATTAGTACTGCTAATGCTTAAAAAATATAAAATAAATTTGCGGAAAATTGTTTCATATGTTAACCATATGTATATCGAATATGTTGATTAAATTAAAAAAAAAAATTGAAGTTATAAAAATTTGTCAACAAGATACTGGAAGTAGGGATGCTTGATGTTTATCGATGTATTGCAAACATCAGTGTTTTTAATTGGATGCATCGATAGCCCTGTTTGAATGCTGCTTATGCTTATACTTAATTGATTTTTTTGGAAATGTAAGAGGATAATGTTGCCATACAAATTTTTTATAGAACTAAGTCACAATAAGAATTTTTAGTTATCGATACTATTTACAAATCACAAATAAATTTATGTAGATATTTATCTATATTTTATGTAGATATACACGGATTTACACTTAGGAAAATGAAAGAAAATTTTTAAATTTTTCTATTGGATCCACGCTTTAATAAAAAATAAAAAATTTTGTAAACCCAATTGCTTGTTCCAAAGCCGTTGGAAAAATTCAAAATATAATAGCAAAAGATTTAACAGACAAGTCGGGCTCTGATACTTCAGATAAGGTAAAAGACGACTTTAGTCTTTTGAGCGATCATCACAAATTAGTTCACAAAAATTGGAAAACAAATTGAAATGAAGAAAACTGTCTGACGAGCTCTCTGTGCATTTACGTAGTCCTGTAAGTCGATGTAATGAAAACCCATTAGAAGTATGGGCCGATTAAAAGGTACAATTCCTGAAGTTCTACAATGTAGCGTACAAACTCTGAACAATGGTTGTCAGTTCCGTGCCATCTGTAAAGGTTTTTTTAAAAGCTTCATCAGTTTTGACACAGAGTAGAGTGTAGGCTAAAAGGGTTAATAAAATATTATTTATACAAACTCTAGTCATAAACTATTGGGACTTATTAATTTATACTAAATTTTTCGTAAAAATAATTGTTTATTTTTTATTGAGTTAAATTTATATGTATCTAATAAATATGTATGTCTATTGAAATTTTAAATGTGTTTGTCGTTTTCAAAACAATTAAGTAGCTTTACGGTGACAGTTGCCACCAACCATATTTGTTGCCTAGTAGCCGTGTAGCCTGCTGGCTTCCATGTGTTTCGAGCATAAGTAAGTTAAAAGCTTTAGTTACTTTTTAATATTCATACAATTATAAAACAAAAAAAAAAAATATCATCTGCAAATAAATCTGGTTTTCCATACTGCTATAAAAAATATTAAAACTGTCAACTTTTTAATCAATTTCTAATTTAATAAATTAAAAAATAAATTTTTTGTTATTAATTTACTAAAAAAAAATTGAACAAAAAGCGAAAGCACAGGTTTGCGCACAAAAAATCAATTCGATTAGGAAAAATGATAAAACAAAAGTTTTTTTTTTTAAATTAATGTTTGTGGTTTTAAAAGTTTCTACTTGTAGCTGGCTGTACTTGTATTGGTTTCATATTTATTTGGAAAAGAAATAAAAGTGTGGTTTAAAATAAAAAGTATTACTGCTGATAAAACTGATAAAATAATATCAAATCAAATTAACAATTTGAATAAAAACCAAATAAAGAAACGAAATAAAAACTTTTTTGAAATTAAAATGAAAAAAAAAAGGACAAAAAGTTTAAAAAGTGAAAAACTAAAACACTTTCTTTTACACATTTATTCCACCTTGGTTTGCGGTACAGCAAAGTAAAATGCTGTTGTTTTTATTGCCGCTGGTTTATTTTAAATTTAAATTGTATTTTTTTCATTACGACTGATGCTTCTGTTTTCAGTTTGGCTTTGAATAATTTTTATTTTTTGTTTTTTTTTTTGTTTTCTATTAATAAGTCCTTTACTATGACAAAAAAAAAAACAAAAATAATTTTATTTAAAAAGTTCTCTTTTTCAAATTTTAATTCAAATGTTTTGTTGTTGCTGCAGTAGTAGTTTTTTTTAACAACATTTTAAATGAGAATTTTATTAATTTATCACTCCGAGTACTTACAACAGCAAGAAGTAGAGAAACAAACACTAGAAGTTGCAAAGTTGACTATTAAATTGGAATGGCACATGGTTACAAACACTTTAAAAAAAGTGTGGTATAGAAAAAGGAATATCGTAAAACAAATAATACAACTTCTTGTATGGACAGAGAAGATGTGTGTGTGCCGTTCTAAATCCGTTTTGTGGTAAATGTAAGTGGATATGGAAACACCAGTAGACTCTTATTGTACGTGTAAACTTTGTTAAATTGGTGTTAGTTAACAACTATACACCAGTATACGTATCGTTTAAAGCCTTGACCCACTTGTGTTATATATATGTATGGTTTAGATATAAAACTTGGTTATGTTTTGCAACAGCAACAATACCTATGGCTACTTGTGTTTTTCTTATTGGTTTAAGTTGTTTGTTATTTTTTTTTACTTTTTAATATGTTTTCTTTAGATTCCCTATAATATTGAAGATAGTAATTCAAGTCTATCGTACATTATGTAGATTTTATTTTCTACAGCATTCTGTTACCAAACAATTAATTACTTTCTAAATTAAACTGATCAGTCTAGCCTTATAACTAAATATATAAAGCTTGTAAGCAAATAATAATATTACAATAAAATTTAGAGTCATTACTATAACGTTACGATAAGGTGAAAGTTAACTTTAGTTTACCTTTACTTTAAAAATTTGAGGAAAGTCTATATTCCTAAAAGCTGAAATGTTAAGGTTGATTTATAATAATAAAAACCAATTTAACTGTCCGATAAAATCCTACTTTTTACCATCGGTAACTTGTAATAATGGCCTTTAGACTGCTATTTTATGAGACAAAAGAATAGACTTTTGAGATTTCAGTAGGAGAGCATAATAATACTTATGGCATGTGTCGCAACATCTCGACTAAGTTCTGACTAATAGTTGCTTTTATATATATATATATATATATATATATATATATATATATATATATGTATATATGATTGCTGAGACCAAGACACATTTTTCCATGATTACTCATAAGCCTTAATAACACAATTAAGGCCTTAAGTAAGGTCAATTTTCGCATAAAGCGAGTTTAATTAATAAATTGCACAATTAGTACATAATTTCACCACTAATTGACGCTAACTATAAATCCAACTCTATGTAGAGTACGCTTAGTGAAAAGTGGTAGATCAAAACAGAAAAGAGAAAAACGTATCGAATTTCATACAAAAACCAATTTCACAATTTCGAATGCAGCGAAGGCAAATGTCAAAATGAGGCACTTGCCTTTTTGCTTTCGTTTAATGAAAAACACGAAATAGTTGTATACACATACAATCACACACTGTTCAATAGATGCATACGAACAGATTTCAGCCAACAAAATTATGCCGATTGCAGTTTAAAAAATTCTCATGCGTACTCATTTTTTTACAATACAAAAGCACACGAACAAACACAAACTCTTTTGTTTTGGTTTTATTACGTCATTTTTTATATCAACAACGTGCCCACACACGTTACAATTACAACATAAAACTGACCCAATTACAATTCAATTTGATTAGAAGATCGATTAATATGTGTTAAACGTTGGATGACAGCTGAATGAATATTTGTAGCCGATATATACAAGTAAGCACCTTTAAACAGAGTTGCATTTGTTCACAAGCAGAATAGTAGTTTATTTTCTCTTTTTAAAGAAATTCATTAAAAATTTTCAACTGTCAACACTTTACTTTTACGATACGTAAAATAGAAAAATGGTGACTCGTAAGAGCTGCCGAAAGACATAGAGAAACCCAAAATATCTTTCTTTCATGTGTTTTTCTTTCTCTCAGTGACTGTTTGTTTCGTCATTGTGAAATAGGCTGTTAAATTTAACTTGAAACATTTCTGATTAACTTTTTAGATTCATATGTAAACAAAAAACAGCTGTTTCTTATAACATATGTTACAGACGTAGTTAGAAAAAAGTTCCGCAAAATTTGCACAGTGAAGGAAAAAAAGATTTACTTTCTTAATTGTTTAAACATTTTTATCTGAAACTCTTATAGGTAACTTTAAAGTTGCATTTGTAACTTCAATTGATTATTACCAGAGTACCAAATCGTTCACTCACTTTTCACTCATGAGTGAACGTGTGCATTTAGTTTTTATTTTTTTTCTCCTCACACATGTTTGTAGAAACAGAAAATATTTTGCTTTGCTCTTTTTCATGTATGAAAAAACAGAAAATATTTTGCTTTGCTCTTCTTCATGTGTGAATATTACTTTTTTTTCTTTTTTGACGCATATTCATTTATGAAAAATTACAATTTTGACGAATACTCTTTTATGCGCATATTCATTTATGAAAAATTACAATTTTGACAAATACTCTTTTATGAGCATGAATATTTTTTTCACACACTTACTCGCACACGTATACTCGCTTTGCTTTTCAAGTGCAAATTTAAATTTACAATTGTACGTATGTATGTATATACAACAACAATACTCTTCTATTTGGGATTTTTTTATGTAATTGTTGTATTGTGAGATCGCGACAGGCAGGCGTCATGAAACAATTTTGCTTAGAAAAATATGAACGTTCCCGTGTGAAAAAAATTTGTGCTGCTCATTTATGTGCATGAAGAAAATAAAAAAATTTCTTTACTCTTCATATATGGACGCTTAGAAAAAAATTAATGCACACGTTCGCGCGTGATTTTAAGAAAATAAATTTTGCTGCTCGTTCATGTGCGTGAAGAAAAATAAAAATTTTTAAAAATCGCATTCTTGATAATATTCATAAATGTTAGTTTTTGAGTATTCATAAATGGAAAAATTTGAACTCTGGTTATTACATACAGTGTGTTTGGTAATTCTGGTGTAGTTTAAATTAAAGTCGTTCAATGACATTTCTATTTTTTCTAAAAATTTCGCATTTGAAAGGATTCTTCTGTTTGTGTGCTGTGCGTTTATTTATTCCGTTTAATATTTACTTTAACTGCCTGGTGTTGTAGTGCCAACATTAGTAGAGTTTTTTTTCCCTTAAGATGAACAATTGTATTTTGCCTAGTTTGCTTTAGTGAAATTGGATTTTTAGTTTTAGAAAATAAACTAGAAAATCTTATTTTGCAGAACGTTTAAATTTTTATTTAACAATTTGTGTGTTTGTCATTTAGCATGGCAAGAAGTATACATTATTGTACATACATTTATAATATAATTTTTCTAACGTTTCACATATTTTGTAAATCTAAACAAAATTTTCATATATAAAAAATTAATTCTTTATTTTCGCCAAATCTTAAGTAGTTTTTACAAATTCAAATATCTTGGGTTCAAGCGCATTAAATCCGATATTCGACTCTTGAAATTGCTTCATGTTCTAACCTATTATACAAAAAAAAAAACATCCTAAATTAGAGCTTTCATTAATATAAGTTTTAAGAAATTGAAATCTGTTGTCTCAATACATTAAAAATAATGGAATTTAAAAGCCTAATGATCAAGAAGGTTCGATAATTAATAGTAAGTTCAAATGAGATCATACGTCGCCAAAGTATGCGACGGCTGAGTTTAGGAAACCCCTAATCTTAATAAAAGACTGCGAATATAGCTGAAGTAGCTTTTTGTTAATGCTGGAATCCATCTATTTATTAAGGAATTGTAAAAAAAAGCAAAAATGAATAGATTGCCTTACCCAATGATATGATTTGTGATCTAGTCCAAGTAAAAGCAATAGTTTTATTTTTCCTCTTGCCATAACATATTTTCCTATACTGAATTAGTAGGGGTTGTCCCCTGAGTACTGGCCTTAATAATAAATAAAAATAACAGTCAACGCTCTTTTAACATCGGGACACTAATCTGTTCAAAACTGTGGATACATCGGTTCTATATGTTAAAAAAATCTAAAGAAGCTATCAACTTTACAAGTCACAAGTTGCATTCAGCTTTTATTCTGTCAGTGGCGTACTTCAGTATCTGCACAATGGTAGAACAATCCGAAACAGAATACGTAACAATTTTCTCTTTCATAAAATGCAGCAAATTAACAGTTGACCCTTCAAATCACATGAATCTGAAGTTATACCTTCTGTTTCAAACAAGGTACCTCTCGAAATTGTTTTTTTCCTTCTTGTTGTATTAAATAAACTATAAATATTACGCACAAACTGACTCAAGCTTAAAAACGCAATGAGGATAGCAATTCGGTATTAGCCTCTGTTTAAAAATATTAAAAAATAAATGCTCTTATTTGAAACTGGTGGAACGAGGGGTAACTTTGTGCAAAGGGCATACGTTTTTTATGACTATTAAGCTGAACAGAGTACAGTCTTAATATGCTTTTTGTGTTGTGGAATTTTTCGAAACTAAAAATTGCTTGACCGATGGAATTTCGGATCAGGTGTGCTACTACAAAACGTACGATAAACCTTATAAAAAATAATAACAATGTAATAAGAATGCATTTGCGTTAATGTGAACTAATTAGAACCAAGGGAGTTCATGCTAGCGAAAATGTTTAGGCTTGCCGAATTTCATAAAAAAATATATATACGAGTAGCAACTTTTATTGGTGAAAAGAAAAATAAATCTTTTAAAATATGACTAGTTGTTGTAAATAATGAATAAAATTATTGGTTTCTGTCCTAAGTAGGAATTGACTTGTTTTTGAATGTCCGTCTTTTATTACTATATTTAAAAAATGATTTCTTTCCTTGTGAAACTTAATTCTCTAAATCCTGTCATGAATTGAATAGGGGTTTTTTAAGAACGGTTAAGGCGGGTGGTAGGGATCAATAAAAATTTGAAAAAACACGCGTAATATATTAGAGTTTTCGCATACTTTTAAAGCTGTAACCAAACGTTTACGTTGATATCTTTATTTCGATTTCTTCTCTACTTGACTATTTTGCAATGCCAAAATATAAATTCGACATTTTTAGTATGAACCTAAAGGTCTTCCAACACGGATGTGCGGAATATAACTGCTTATAACGGCCATCATATTGAAGATACATTTGTCAACTTAATTGTTATTTGTTTAATCTGTTTTGCCAAATTAGAACGGACGGATATGGAATTCAACAACATGTGCAAAAAATAAAATTCTTTTATCAAAATGGGTACTCTGTTCGGGTAACATAAAAAAATTTAAACGTTCCTGCATCGATGAATTTTAAATGATAATGATGCGCTGAAGGTTAATGATTACCAACTTGTTTTGGCATGAATTCGATTGTCTGGACAACACTGACATGTATTTTCAACAAAAAGATACTAAGTGCCACACAGCACCTGACAGATTGTGGATTCAGCATGAGCGGAACATGAGAGCATGATCAACTCACGTACAGGTAATGAAAACTGGCCGCCGAGATCATGCGATTTAACCACGATTTACAATTTTTCTTGAGGATCTTTTTTAAGTCCCAAGTATTTGCGAATAATCCACAAACCACAGCTGTGTTCAAAGCCAACATAACCCATGCCATTGTTCAAATTCAGCCTGATTTATATGACAGAGTCATGTAAAATTGTTTTCATTAAATTTAAAGATACGAAGGGCTTAATGAAGACCTCTACATTTATTCGATGTTTTAAAAAATTTTAGTAAGTTCTGGCTAACTCGTTCTAAAGCCGAGTGTCCACTAGGAAGTTTTCTTGCGGAAGTTGCTTCCAGAAGTGATTTCCAGAATTTTTTGTCGTGTAAACACATATTAGAAGTCGACTTCCAGAAGTTTTTGTTTGCAAGAAAAACTTGCAGAAATTATGTGGAAAAATGTGTTCGTTGCTTGCTGGAAGTAACTTGCGCAACTTGCTGTGAACTGCAAGTGTTTTCAAGACTTGCGGAAGAAGTCAGTTATATGTCGGGTTTTGTTTTGTGTTTTTTTATTTTTTTTTGTTTTTGATTTGCATACATAAAAATGGAAAATAATAAATTTATTTGGAGTAAGGAAAAATACATTTGGTTATTGAACACCAAGAAAGTTACCCGGAACTATGGGACACGTCCTCAAAAGAATATAAATATAAAATTAAAAACAAAACGCTGCAAAGGTAATAGCCAATGCTATAGACGCGCCAGAAGAAGAGGTGAAAAGAAAATTACACAAACTCCGAACGCAGTTTTGACAAGAGGTCAACAAAGAAAGAAAAAAAGTGGTCAAAGTGCTGAAGATATATGTATATGTTAGCAAGTGGGAGTTTTATCATGACATGAAATACATGACGACATCTCATGTACCCAAAGAAAGATATTTTTATATTGTTATACTCTTTAAAGAAACTAACTTTACTGCAACCTGTACTCACATTGTGTGTAAACACGTCTGAAAGTTCTTGCTGCAAGTTTGACATAAAACTTCTACAAACTACTTCTGGAATCAAACTTCCGCAAGTTTTGGTTTCAATGGAAACATTTCAGCAAATTCTTGCAGAAGTTCTTCCGCAAGTAACTTGCTAGTGGACACTCGGCTTAACAGGGTAAATATTTTGTAATTCGACTTAAAATCAGAAAATTTTTGTAAGTTTTTTTGATTTAAAAATAATTTTAAAAATTGTAGAAAGAAAACTTTCTGTGCTTTAATCGCTGTGCACTCATTTAAATAAAATAAATGATCTGTTGTTGTTCATTGCTCCTAAATAGGATGTCGTTTTATGTAACACATATTGTAGCTGTTGTTGTTATTATTGCTGCCATTTTCTCCTTATTTAATACACTTTTAACATTGGCTTTTGTAGATCCTTATTTTTTATTAATTTAAATATTCCCAAGGGTATGTGCATGTATGTGCATATGTTTGTATCACATGAGAAATTGGCCTGGCCATGAAGATGCCTAAATGTTTGTCGTTCTTGTAATGTAACACTATGAATTGCAAATACGTTGTGAAAAAAAACAAAAGCATTATAGCCGTGTTGTTGTTGTTTTAGGCTTGTTAGTTGGTTGGTCACTATATTTTACTGTTAGTGTTTGTACTGTTGACTGCATAAAATGTTTGCAACTCTATGTAAAGCAACACAGATTGTCACTAAAGCTTCACTAACAATTTTACAGAGATGAATGTGTCTGTCCTATGTAAAGTGTAAAAGGCAAGTGCATATTTTTTTCTTTGTTTGCAAATGTGTAAGCGAGTGTATGTTTGCAGCAATGGTGTAACATCCTCCATAATACCGTTCTGAACATTTTTAATATTTGTAAGTGGCTTTTCGAAGTGGTGACAATGTTGCAAATGCAACGTTTTAAGCACATGTCCTTCAAGCAATTAAAGTCCATATTCATTTAACGGCCTCATAAAATATGCTAAAAGACAATATGGGTTTGTAAAAGCTGACAGGGAAATCATAAAATGAAAACCTGTCTTTTTGTGTTCTATTTTTTTTTTGTTCTTTTTCAATATATTTCGTATGACATTTTCAAAATTTGTTTTTGGGTGTGAAATGGAAAGCTTTAACAAAATTGCGGCAGCATTGTTAAATGCTGTAAAAACTCGATAATAATATCAATCATTTCAAATGGAAACGTTTTAGCTGATATTTAAATTGAATTTTCGATATTTTTTTAACCTGATCAAACGTAGTAAATCTTTAAGATGTAGTGATGACACTAAGTGCTTAAAGGTTAAAATTCCTTAACCTTAAAGCAGGTTTATTTTGTTCTCTAACTCTCTTAGAGGAGACAAAGTGGAAGGAAGAACTATAACTTAAAATTATGAAGGCTAACGCTTAAGGGGGAAATAGAATCACAACTCTTATTTTGGTTGTTATTAGTTAAAATGCATTTTTGATCTTCTTTATTTTTTACAAATTAAAATTAATTGACTTTGTGGTTTCTTTACAAAATTTTTTTAAATTTTCCTTTGATTTTGTGACAAACCTTTAAGCTCATGCTGCCTACACAGTACTTCGTTGTGTGAAATCGCAAGCATAAATAAACAGGTGCTTTTTTTAAGAGATTGAGAATTTATGAATTTAAATTATAATATAAGACATAAATATTGTTGAATTAAATTTTTTTTTATTATAATGTGGTACATTTCATGGTGTGTAATTTTTTAAATATAATTTTTAGTCGCGGCTACCAGTTACATGGTACATTTGATCGGTCCAATTTTTTTAATACTTTTTGTTTTCAATAAATCTTCCCGTCATTGTGGCTAAAATAATAGATTTTAATGTTTTAAGAGTTACTGATTTTTCGGCCTAAACTAATGTCATAATGTAGTCTTAAAGGAGTTATACTGAGAGGCGTTAAAACGCACAATCAGAAGGTCAGTGAACAGCACCATTATTTTAAGTAAAGTTTTTACCAAATTGATTTATTTACTGTAACAGTTTGTTAATTTCAAAGTTAAATAAGGAACAATGGTAATGCCAGCGTAGGTACTATTCAATTTTAATAGCAAATAATGTTTTATTAACGACTACTTTGCTTATTGACATTATCAGCTGTTCAACTAAATATGTATATCGTTATCGATAGTTCTCATGTAACTAAAAATTTCCTTTGTAATGTGTTCTAGTGAACATTATGGTCATCATCTACATTTATAGCTGTATAGCATTGGATTGTAATTTATCTTCTCAAAACCACAAACGAAATCGTAATGCTTAGTATAATGCGAACATTGCCGTAACGTACCAGCTGATTTTAATATCTTTTTAAAACCAATGTTCGGGAATATGATGTGATGATATGATGAATATGAGGTTGTACCCATTACTAATTACTAATAGTTCTTTAATAAAGCAAATAAAGTAATAACAACTTCAAAAACAAGAAAAGCTGTTTTTCATTAAAGTTAGTTAAAGTGCCATTATTCAAATGAACCAAAAAAACAAATACCACATTTTTAGATTTGTTTTATAAATTCCTCAAAAAACGGTTCCTTAGTTAAGAAACCACCATTGTCATGATTTTGTTTATATCTCAAGATGTCTAGCTTCCATTTCTATTTTAAAATTCTGGAATCGGTTAAAAATTGCAAAAGATACCGGCTCCTGCATATGGGATTTTTTGTGCCTTTAAATAAGTGAACCGGAGTGTATAATAAATTTGATAACTCAAGGGCCAGATTTATACTTTCATCCTTGAATCATCCAACAATCCTCATCTGTCTGTGGATATTGAATATGAGTTGTAAGCGTCTTCAGTAGGTTAGCTGTATCTTTCCCGAAGGTAGAGCTGTACTCTTGATTATTCGTTTCAGGTGGAATAGACTGTCAGGGAGTGGTTTCTTAAAGATGGAATTCTTGAAGAGGGTCCCCCTCTCTTATTTTTTAAATTATAATATAGAAACACCACAAATTTAAATTTTATATTTTTTTTCCTTCGCTGGGATTGAACCCTTATCCTTTGAGCTTTTGTGCGTGCGCTCAGCTAATTTGCTGATTGATAGTCTTTAGACAAATTTAGTAAATGTTATTTTATATGGAAAATGTTTCGAAGTTGCATAGCTAAAAAGAACAGATTAAAATAATAATTTAATTTGATTGTAATATTGAACAAAATTCAATCTAAATTATTCTTAAAGAAACTAAATAAGTAAGTCCGATCCAAGCGACAGTTTCTGCGGATATTTTTATATTATTTTATTGAACAAGAATTTATAACAAAGTAAGTTGTCATATTCAAGTACAAAGAAAACAATACATAAATTCAGAAAGAGAATTCAAAAGGAATAAAGAAAAAATGTAACTGTAAAGCTGAAGCAGGCCGAAACCGAAAAAAAGAAGGTATAAGGCAACTTATAATTCACGCTATATTTTTCACAAATATTATATATGTTTACCCAATTACAAAATGTTATATTGTTGTAGATTATAGTTAAATGGTTGTTGATTATAGTTATAAAATAAATAAAAAACAAATAAAAAAAAGTTTTCCAACTCTGGTGTATTGATACGACATTTCGGAAACATAGGAAAAATTGTCGTACATGTTGTAGTAGTTTTTGACATGGAAATTACCAACAACATTATGTACAATAGTTGTAGTTTGTCATAGTTTCTACCGATCTACGACAACTATAATATTTTGTGAATTGGATAATTGTAATTGCATATAATAGATTTTATAGATCGCAGTATGCTAAATTTAAAATTCAAAAGTAGTATATTTTAATTTATAATTACACTAGTATTCTTTATTAAATCTAAATGGTTTATGTGAAATTAAATTATTTATTGAGTGTAAAAATATTAGAAATACAGTTTTTATACAGTTTTAAGCGTTTTAGAACTACTTCTTATACACATTCATCATTTGTATATTCTTTATTTACTTTTTATATAAAAAATAAGACTTGTGGCCTTATGTTAAATATATGCATATATGTAACTCGAATTTAAATGTTTTATATTTGAACAGACCTGCCAACAGAATGTTACATTACATTACCTTACGACTACGACAATGTCTGCCTAAACAGGCCTTTACCTAATTTGAGTCGATATTTGTATATTTAAATTATAATTAAATTATCATGAACAGTTCCAATAATAGTTTAATTGAATAGGAAATCATAATCTTGAGCATGGCTTATTGTGGTTTCGTGGCCTTTAGTGGAATAAACACAATTTGCTAGAGTTCAAACAAACACTGATGCATTCAGAATTGCAAAATATTTATTGCGGTTAATTGCAGAGTAATATTTATTGACATTATGACTTTCAAAATGTAAGTACATCGCTTATATTTTACAGGACAAATCCATATGTAATGCAAAAAATAGAAAGTTTAAAGATGTAAAATAGGATTGATAATAATGTGTATTGATTTGTACAAGTCCTCGCTGGTCTAGGCTAAGAAAATAATTATTTTTGGGTAGTATCTTATGGATTATTTTAAGCAATATTCCCGGAATATGTCGTACTTATTTAAGTACAGGTTGCCGCCATTTTGGTAATCATTAGTCTTGATAGTTCATATTTGGCAGTAATGAGTAGAGATGTAACAAATTTATTATGGAAAAATATTCGGTAAACCAATGTGTTTAAACACTTAAAACATTTTAGTCTGGTGTGAAATTTGGTCAGGAGGAATCATTGGACCTTACTTCTTAGAAACTGAAAACGGCGTAACGGTTTCTGTCAAGATGATGCCACTTCGCATACAGCTAGGATTACAATGGAATTACTGCGAGACCTCTTTTAGAACAAGTTATTTCAAGGAATGGTGATGTTGATTTGCCTCTACGATCACCTGCTCTAGACTACTAATATCTGAGGATATCTGAAAAGAAAGGTTTATGCAAACAAACTAGAAACCCTGAAAATACTCAAACAAAATTTTTGTGATGAAATTAATGAAATACTTCACGCAGTATCTATGAGAATGTAATGGAAAATGTGCTCAAAATGGCTTGCATTTGTGAGGCTAGTAGAGGCGGACATTCATTGATATTGTATTCCATACATAATTGCCGACATTAAATAAAATATTTAATAATATAAGATCCATTCAGTTTCATTTAATCAAAAATTATAAAAAAATAAAGTACTATACCTTCCCGATGGACACCCTGTATTTAAAGATGGTAAAATCTCTAGAGACTTTTCGTTATCTCACCATAAATTCTTATAGTCATCACAAAGACGAAGCTTATGCAAATTTAATGTCAACATTTGAACTACAGTCGGCTTTGCTAGAAAACAATATAAAGTTTACGGTAAATGTAGATCTCTACACTTACCGCTAGCTAACCAAATTATTTTGCTTTTTAAAATATCTTTTACAGAATGTACAAAATAACGTTAAAATTGGTTGCTTTTATTTACATTTATCGTTTTGATTTATCCTCGCAGGAAGAAACTATGACCGATAGGATTAAAGTTGTAATACAATTATGAGAAATGTATGCTTCTTAGTTATCCTGTTTAATTGTCATCTCAATCTATATTATTCTTCATTTAATATAATAAATTATTTGGTAATTTGTATTACGAAAACATTGGGAGCAGTTTATTTAAATAAAATTATTTTGGATATACGGCGGCGGTTTCATAATCGGTTTACTTTTATATTAAATATCATCTCTTTAGCTTCAGGAAGAATTTATGTTTTTTTTTTTATTAATTTGAACATATTTTTATATAACACTGCGTATGATTGTTATTTAATTATTATTACCATATTATTGCTAATACTTTTTATTTAAAGTGAAAAATATGAAGAGCTTATTAACAGGCCCTTTATGTTTATTATAACAATTTTAATATATTTTTGTACACCATTGCGTATGATTGATATTTAATTATTATCTTTCTTTATTAGTTTTAATATTTATTTTTTTAATTAAATTTAAAAATAGGAAGAACTTTTTATGTTTATTGTATTGCTTTAAACATATTTTAATACACTACTGCGTATGATTTTTATTATTACGAATTATTTTTAATGTTTTTGTTTATTTAAATTTAAAAACAGGAAGAACTTTCTGTAGGAACCTTTTATTTATTGTGATACACGTATTAATTTTAATATATTTTTGTATACAATTGCGTATGATTAATATTTAATTCAAATTACGATATTATTTTTAAGACTTCTGTGATTTAAATTAAAAAAACCTTTTATTTTAACATATTTCTATATACACGTCCGAGAATCGTTCAACATCTATCGGGTTGTTAAATTTCAAGGTCCAATGTTGAATATAAACCACACCTACACTTCAAGTTATTCCGGCCTATTATGAAAATTTGTGTTTAAATCAAAATGAATATCGTATATTTCGTGATTTTTTCGGTAAATTTAATCAATGAAAACACCAGTACATCCTCGTACTGCAGAAAATATTCCCGAGCCGTGAACAATATTTCGTTAACTTTCGGTATCAAATCAAGCTTATAGCTTTATTAAAATAATAAAAAACATCACAAAATACCGCAAGTTAATAAATCAAGACTAAATCGTGAACAAATTGTATAAAAACACCATAATTTCATAAACTAAGAACGATCTATTATTACATTAGGAATGACCTGTTATCGAATTATGAACGATATGGTATCAATTAAAGAACAGTGCGTTATTAAATTAAGGAAAATTGGTAACAAGAAGGGAACAATGTGTTATCAAAACAATAATGTTAGTAATAAAGTGATACCTACTTGTTATTGAAATAGTGATACCAACCGTTAACAAAGTAAGCACAAATGGGCTTAACTCAGTTTCAGTACCAAATATTATAAATTTCGGTAGTTTTCTACCACTTTTTTCCATGAGTGTAAATATAAAAATAGGAACAGCATATTGAAGGACCCTTTATGATTATTATATTACTTTAGACACATTTTTATACGCCACTGCATATCATTGTCATTTAATTATTATTATATTTTTAATGTGTTTTTTATTTATTTAAATTTAAGAACTGAATGAACTTTTTGAAGTACCTTTAATGTTCATTACATTAATTTTGACATATTTTTAGTCACTACTCAGTATGATTGTTATTTAATTATTAATACTATTTTATATTTTTAAATTTTTTATTTAAATTTAATTTGTTGAAGGACACTTTATTATTTTTGTTATTTTTATAGCGTCGTAACCAATCACATAAATATATAAATATTTTTAGTTTATTTTGATCTAAATTTTGCAATTACAGTATAAAATACGATAATTGTCTTGAGGAAGTATACAAATTTCTTATTTTATTTGTTTAATTTTAATTAAAAACAATATTTCCGCTACATTTTTTAACAGTTTTTATTTTCTGTGTTAGATTTTGTTTTGTCAGAAACGCTTTAATTAGATCAAAGCTAAACTCTATTAAGAATTTAGATAATTTTTTTTTTGCATTGATTTTAGATAATCAAAGCAGAAAATGTTGTTTTTTTTTTCTTGCAACTCTTAATATACAATTTGAATTTTTTCCTTATTTTATAATTATCAAAGATTTGCTTTTTAATTTCCTTAAATTTCTTCTTAAAAAATCTTCGGAAGTTGAAATCCAATAACGGAAATTAATTTATAAAAAAGCATCCATAGGAATCGCTACAAGATTTGTTTCTTTATTTTCCAATATTTATCTATTTGGTTTAAATTAAGTTTTTATTACTTTTTTTTTTTGCTTTTTATGTTGTGGTTTTCGCAGTAAAATATTTTAATATAATAATGTTTAATGTTTAATGTTTACTAAAAAGTTTGGTTATTCATTAATTTTGAAGTTATCATTAAATATTTAGTTTAATTTGTGCAATAAATTCATTCAATTGTCAAGCCGTTTTTGTCTATTAACCCATATATGTTTAAAATAAAATGGCTTACAGTCTATTTTCAGTTATTTTTAATACACTTTTACTACATTGTATACTCGTATGTTAACAACAGCTTTGACTAAATACAAAAATTGTATTGTTAAATCTAAATATATAAAATTGAATGTGTGTTTGTTTATTTGTTTGTTTGTTTGTTTGTTTGTTTGTTTGTACCTTATAGGAGACCAAACCTCTAGACCGATCTTCCTGAAATTATCACAGCATTTAGCTGGGACTCCGGCATGATTAATAGGGTACTTTTTTTTCGACCACGCCCACTTTTACGCCCACTTTTTTAAAATTATGTAATTGCTCCCATATAGTTTTTAACAGATTTACTTCAAATTTTATACACATTATACAACAGGCGAGGTATAAATAAACATATCTTACGCCACGCCCCCTTTCTCGCTTAACTGTATTTGAAAGTTTTAAACTTTTTGTTCTCTGTATAAATTTGTTCCTTCCAACGGATTTTTTTTATTTGGTAGTATATTGGTCTTAATACTGTTAACGTCGCCATATAACTATGAACCACGTCAGCGCCGTTAAGTTTACAAAGAATTTCTCCATCATTTTCAATTTGAATCTTCGCTCTATGAATGAAAAGCTGTATAACAAGCTTTCGTACATACTGCTCTCCAATGATCGTATCATTGAAATTGTAGTACATAAATTGAAATGCGTCGTAATTAAACAGATCTGATTTCAAGCAGATTGGTTTGTGCAGTTGTCTATTGATTGTGTCTCAGAAAATTATTTGTCTATCATGAACAGAAGGCTAATCTAAAATAATAAGCAAAAAAAGAAATGGTTGCAGGTGAACAAAGAACTAAAGGTGTTTTCCAATTAATGGAAAGCAAATCAACTGAGTAGTAGTTAAATTTGGCAATTTCCTTTAGTTTTATACAAGTACACTGGTATTCAAAATATTTTAAAATGCGATATCGCTGCAAAAAAATTAATTTGCAGAGAGGGGGTAGCGAAGCACACCGGGTTCAGCTAGTCATGTATAAAAAATAAAAAAAAAATTTTTAAAATATTATTCCCAGGTAGGTAGATAGGTCAAATGGCTAGTCAGCCAAAAACTGATCAACTACAATTAGCACAAAGTGCCGATATGAAACCATTGCAGGACCAAACTGAAATCACTTAAAATAGGAAAAGAACTACAGCCAACGAGGGCTGTTTATAAAGTGGAGTAAAACAAGGGTTTCTAGATTCCCACACTGCGCCAAGCTATCGAAAAAAGGTACCCCAAAAACGTTAAACGTCTGAGTGCCAGACCTGGGCAATCTCAAAGAAAATGAAATGAGAGGTAGTCTCAACAGTAATCCCGCAACATTGGTTTTGCTCACTTTTGTGAGCACAAATCGTATATTATGCAAACTATTCTACCATCAGACACGAATGATCAGGAGAACAGCGCCACCTTCTGGGAAGATAACAGCTAACCTTCTTAGTGAAGACGTTCACCACGCACAATCAACATTCACCGACAGATGGTGCAATTGCTGTTGATCATCCAAGGGTGAAGCTATAACACTGGCCTTTGAGTGATCCAATTGACAGTAACTTGTCACATTGACGTAAGGCGCTTAACATCTTTCTATCTAAATCTTCAACATTCCAATAGAATGCACAGCATGAGTAAGAGTTTTCTTCCCTGAGTAATTGGTTTTAACAAAAAAAAAAAAAATATAGAGAAAGGAAGAATAACTTTAAATATATGACTCGACATTACCTCACAACAAAAGCCAATGTATACTACGCTATAAGAAGTTTATCTAAATATTGTTTAAAAAGGCCACTAATTATGCCTGCCATAGTTTTTTATGGCAATGTTTTTTATTAAATATTTTATAACCAAAAACAAAAACAATATTTTTTCTCTTTAAATTTTCTCAGTTATTCATGATATTTTAACACTCATTTGACACTTCAGTATACATGCGCTTTGACTTTTAATACAACAAATTAAGTAATTCAGTTAATAAATATTCAACAGTTGTTGCATGCCGCTTTACCCATATCAGCAATAGCATCAACACCTACATTTTCTACAGGCAACCACAAACATAGTTTGTATGCAAGAGAAAACTCATTATCGCCATATATTATATTGCTGCCAGACACAGCAAGCCAACAAGGACTATAAGAATTCAGAGAACATTAATGGAATACAAAATATGTTGCCACAATGCGAATGCAAACACTTGTACAATTAAAAAAATATCATACACAGATACATTTAATTATACCGAGTATTGTTGCTGAAACCTGAAACAAACAATATTAAAGTTTTATATTAATGGATTTCCTTTTTTCTTTTCCAAGATATTGAATATAAAAGTACGAGTACATACATTTTTATTTTCTCATTTGTTCTATAAAAAAATTGGCTAAACTGAGTTACATCGTTTATAATATTTAAAGAAATTAGAAAAAAAAACTCCTTCAATGAATAAATAAAAAACATTACTTCTGTTTTTTAGTTGTTTTTGAACAGAGATTTATAGTGGTTTTGTTTTTTTAATATACTGATATAGGAAACTTGTATAAACATACCTAATTAAACTTTATTTGTGAACTTGCTTAAAAGGTAAGCTAATTCTTGGAAGAGAAAATACGAATTAAGATCACTGGAACAAACAGTTTCAAGCAAGATTTCAGAGTTATTAATACTGATACAGTATACTTTGACATTATTATCGTCATTACCATACAACGGGACAAAACAAACAGGACATCAAATTGCATATCCTAAAAGCAGAGAGAATTTCGTATAATATTATTGATCGTCGCTGCAATGCACTTTGTATGGGTATGCACACAACCACCGATTACTTGACGCTTTGCTCTTAATTAGCTGACCGCTCGAAAGCATTTTGAGTCAGATAAACGGGGCAATATTGGATGTTTTTAACAAAATCTGTCCTGAGTGGTCTGGTGGTAGGGAGATGGCTGTAGTCTTGTGGAATAGCTCTCTGCTCTTGAAAAGCTCGGTAATAAAGCGATTCGAAATAGAAAAAAACAAAGATAACAGCGAAACCTGCAGACTATAACAAGTCAAAGTTGAGTGGGATAGCTTTAAGAAATTATACGAGGGCATTAAATTCCAAGTGGAAGTCGCAAGGGTGTATAAAAAATTTACAAAGAACGGATCGAGGATGGTAATGATGGAGGCCTAAGACGGAAAATTTTAATTTTAACAGTAGTAGACTAGGAAGAGTGGAAAGAAATTCAATGGGCATTTGACAACTTTCAATCATTTTAGTCTCCAGAAATGGATTGATCTTTGCGGTATTGTTACCCTACCTAATAAATATAAGACACAATAATATGCCTTATGGCAATATACCAACAGTGTGAAAGGGGCGAAGTTTTAGCTTTTACTTTTAAGTTTTTTTTCTTTCACACACAGTGTTATTTTTAAAAGAAAATTATGATATACTCGCATAACAAACGAAACTGTTTGACATGAAATTAAGATTGGATTAAAAAAATTAAACCTTGTTTTCCTTGTTTTTTTTTCAATACAAATATGGTTTCGTTTACTTTGGGTAAACGTTAAAGAAAAAAGCATAATTGAAAGCATTGTTGTAAATAAAATAAATTCAACCATTTCTACAGATATTTACAGCTTTCGTACAACACTATGAAAAGGCATTTTTATTATGTGCATAACAATTCATTATATTCTTAATCTTTTGCTGAAATTCTACTTTATAATATATGAACAGTTTGTACAGTATATAAAAGAGTATGTACAATACATTTTAGTGATTTACATAAAAATAATAAGAAAGAATATTCTTTAAAATAAATACAAAGTATTCGTATCCGTAGCCGTTGTCTATTTGTATATATGTATATATATACAAATAAATTGCACTGCCCAACTCTGTTTTTATATGTTTGTTTTTTATATGAATGCAGTTTACAAGGCCAATCACACTTAAAATGTTTCTCTGTTTAATTTTATCATTCTTCTTTTCTTTCTACCGTTTACAATATTAAAAAAAGTGCAATATTTTTGTTTAATCGAAAGTAGTAGTATATAAAGAAAGAAGAAGGAGAATGAGAGAGAGAGAGAGCGAGCGAGATAAAATAGAGTTTAATTTAAGACTGTAAAAACAACTTTAATAGTTTTTTTTTATTCGTACGAATTAAGTAAATAACAATAATGGCAACACAACAGTTATTTACGTTGTTTTTTTAAAAGTGCAGTCGTATTTGTGTTTGTACATGTGATTGTGTGGGTAAGCGTTTAATAGAGAATGTTTAAATTTTATTTTTAAACATTTTTCTTTTGGCTACTGTTTTCCTTTTCTGAAGATGAACAGATACACGAACAATTTTACATAAGCACTTGCAGCTATTTACACACACTTACTAACGCAAAGAAAAACATATTTCCAAGTAACAACAAGTGCAATTAAAACTGCCAGATTTAATATTTTATACCGCTTAAAATTGTTTGGTTTTGCTTTTTTTTGCCCTCAATTAATTCTTTGTTATGAAGAACTTAATTTTTTTGAGTTATTTTGTTTTCTTATTCAAATTCAAGTAATCTGTTATAATAAAATTTTTCTAAATAGCTTATAAACTCTGAATACTTTGTGTTCTCTCTTTAAAGAAAAAGAATACAAACGGTGGCACCAAGAATACATGTAATTAGAAAAATGTTAAGTGAGTGTAGTAATAGCAAGAAAATAGTATTTTATAACCATAAAAGACACGGTGTGACACACTAAAATCACTAGGTATGTAATATCTACTAAGAGTTGTAGGCCTGCATTAATGTAAAATAAAAAAAAAAAATTTTTATTGAGAAAAATACTCAGGGGTAAACCCCTACTAATGCTGTGCATTTTATTGAAATTTTTTATGGAAAGGACAGTACATTATGACAACAGAACATATATTTTGTTTTTCTTATATTAATAAGCGCCTTAGGAACGAGACACATTGTTGTGAATTGATCATTCAAACCCCAGTGTTATACTTTCACTCTTGAATGATCAACAGAATTTGCCCCATCGTTACATATTGATTGTGGTGAATGCCTTTGCTAAGTAGGTTTTAACTGTTATCTGCTATTTCCCAATAGGTGGCACTTTTTCTCCTGATCTTTTTTTTGTCAAGGTAGAATGTGACGGAAAATTCCAGCTTTATTAACAACATTATATTTAATTACAACAAGAGGCTTTGAGATACAATGGCTGGAATAAAATGCTGGCGTCAGAATAACTCCTTTTGGTTCAGATTAAAACTAATCGAAAATGTAGTGCGGTTACATCACTACGCTAGTTACTGGAATACATTTGATTCAGTTGTATTTAATAATACTGCAAATTCGATTACACGAGACTATACGAGTGAATTAGGAGTGAAACTAATGATTTAGTTTTCAAACATAAGAGATAAACAAAACATTTTTAGTAACACATGGGCTAAAAAGTTCCGGACATAATAGAGAAAACACTTTTTTCTTGGGCAAAATTCGCTTTATTCATGAATGTAATGTCTATCAAGAGCAAGGCAATCATCATTCTAGCGCCCCTCTCACAACCACTTTTTTTAAAACGTAGTCGACGTGGTCTAGTGGTTAGTATGTTGGCTTACTAAGACATGGGCCCTGGGTTCGACTCCAGGCTCTGACATCTTCAAAAAAAGAAATATCAAAGAAATATTTCTTTCGGCGACTACCTCTCAGCAGTCTTCTGACAAAAGCTCTGAGAGTAACTAATTGCAATGAACAAGCTTCTCAAGTCTGTTGTTCGGAGTCGACATTAAACTGTAGGTCCCGGTACTCATAGATAAAAATTTACACACACAACATGAGTGCTGCGAGAAGCTAGGCCGTAATCCTGATACAGGATTGTAAAGGCCAGTTATGTATATATGTATTTTTTAAAACGATATATTGTTTGTCTTAAAATCAGCTTTAATTTCTGCAATATATTCGACATGTTTTACAGGCAACTATATTTCTGAGGTCTTCGAACAGCAAGTAGCCGCTAGGAATCAAATCTGGTGAATACGGTGGATGTAGTAGCAATTCGAAGTTCATTTCAGGTTGTTTTGCCATTGTTTTGATTGACTTGTGACGCGGTGCATTATTTTAATATGACAAAATTATTTTTTGGGCATATGCGATCGTTTCTTTGCGATTTTATCCTCAAATAGCGATATCTAATATTCAGGAGAAAAGCGCTGCCTATAGTCAACTAATAGGTAATAAATACCTACTTAGCGAAGACCTTCACCACTTCACAATAGATATCCGAAGATAGATAGGGCAGTTGCTATTGATCATTCAAGAGCAATCATGACAGCAACTTGTTTTATTCGTAAGGCTCTTAATAAGAAAAAAAGAAAAAAAAAATAACAGAAATAAAACTGTCTATCTTATCATTTACAAATTCCAATACATTGCATAGCATTGGTCTCAATAAAAAAAAAAATACAATGCTGATTGTTGTGCTTTCTGGTCATTTGCACTAGTTTCACCTGTTGTTGTTCTCTCAGATGACGATTGTTTTGATTTCGGAGTGAAGAGGTAATTTCGGGTTTCATCTATTGTTACATAACGATGTCTATTGAAGATTAGCACTTACTGCAAAAGAGGTGAATGCTACATATAAACTAGCATTAGATCCAGGACTTTTCAGTCCTGTGTGTTAAATATCCAGAAACGCTACTATTTTCATCAGTAGCTGAGTTTAAAAATTTTAGTTTTAAAAATTTTGAGTTTAAAAACAAATTTGACCCCCCAATTGAGACTACATGAGAGTGGCTGTGATTCTAATTTCTGGATGATTTGTATTTTTTTATTTTTATTTTCACTACAAATTATTTTTCTCTCTCACTAAAATAAAGCCGGGAATCACCGAGTTATTCGTAATGTGTACAAGTCTCCAAAAGCTTCTGAAATTTAAATGTTTCTACCAAGTTTGGTCCGTTGATAACCAAAATTCAAAGTGTTCATACTGATTATATTAAAAACCAATTCAATACCTAATAATTAAATAAATTGTATTGTATTAAAAAAAGGTTTGTACAAATAATTTTATTCAAATTTTTTTATTTTCTTCAAGACAAAATGTCCAGAAATTCGAATTTTTCAGAAATTCGAATTGCCGGTACACGAAGTGATTATAATTTGTAAGATTCTACTGTATTAAAAAACCTCCGTCTATAATTTAAATATATTCTAAAAGTAAAAGATTTCATCAAATACATAATATTTGCTTATCATAAGATGGATATTTATTCTTCAAAAATTAAAAAAAAAAAATATAATCTGGCAACCAAAAGTACAACAGGAGGACTGTAACAAATAAAATATTAAAGCATTTGTTTTATAGTTTCTTAATGCATTTACGATTAATCTGCTTACTTATATAACACAAAGCTTACAAGATACTTTGGTTTGTACTTTTCTTGTACTATTCTTCTCCTGCTTTCGTTCACTGTTGTCTGTTATCCTTATTTTTGGTATCGTTGTAATTTTGTTTGGTTTTTTGTTTTGTTTTGTTTTTTTTTTTGTATTCCTGCTGCAATAATAAATAAAAAGCATCTTTTATTATTCTTATGTTTGTGTGTTTTTTCCCTTAAGCTTGTTGCTCTTGTTGTTACTTTTATTTTTTTATATGTTTATCATGATTTATATTTTTCACATGTGATTCACACTTCCGCTGATGCTCGATTTTATTTTTTTGCACTTATTTTTTTACTTTTCCCAGTTTGGTTACCAGAATCATAAAAGAAAATTAATTTTTGTACCATTAAAATCAATAAAAAAAAAAAAATATGAAATTAAACGATAAAAATATATTCGAGTTTATAAGTGTAACAAAATACTTTTATCTATATAGTATTGTATGACATGCTGCATACATCTTAAATACTCTGTAAAATTTTGACTTTTCTGGTATGAAGAAGTGTAAAATTATTGTTTATGCTGCTCAGATTTTTGATTAAATAAATCTTGGATTGAATTTGTTTTCATTTAATTTTAGTAAAAAAAAAAGCCAAATTGGTTTAAAACAACATTATTGACATAATTGAAAAGAAACGTACAACATTTTAAAATGATTCGAATGTTTTATTCTAACGTAAATTATCAAGGGATTTTCATTGCAAAAAAAAAAAAAAAAAAAAATTTAAGTATAAAATATATTTTCTAGGAACGTGTTATACTTATGGACATCTATACCAGTTAAGTAATTTACCGATGTATTTATGATAAAATAAAAACAACTGATATTCTCAGGAAAAATATTTTCAGAGTTTTTGAAGCGCAAAAGGAACTTAAATGCTGATTTATTAGCTTACTATAAAGACTTATCGATACACGAACACCACTTAAAACATATTTTAATTACTACAAAGGAAACAGTCAGTAATTATAATCAGCACGTAATTGTCTTTTTTTGACGAGATGTATTTAATGGAGAATGTCATTATATGTACAGGGTGGAAAAATTTAAGGTTAGGAGGTAAGTTGGCTGTCAAATGATGAAATGTCAAAAATTAAGCTGTCATCCTTTGACATTTGTTTAGTAAAGAGTTGAGAAATTTTTAGCGCGGAACACTATACTCTTGAACAAAAAATTTTAATTGTGAAAATTTACTATCAAAATGGTGAACATTTTACTGAATCACTTCTTAAAAATTGAGCAGCCTTTACTCGCAATAAAGCTGCTTCTGAGACCACTGTATGTAATTTAAGCGCTAAATTTGAGGTTCACGGTACTGTTGCTGACAATAGACCAATACAATACACTGCTAATGACTCCTGTACACCTAACTGTTGACAATAAATCGACGTTCGCAACAATTGTGCATCACAAGATAATATTCAAAAAATATTCCTCTCACGCTTATAAAGTTCAACTCGTTTAAGAATTAAAGCCGGCCGACCATTGTTTGCATCGAACGCTTGCGAACTGTTTGAAAAATAATGCATTTTTCAACAAAATCATTTTTAGTGATGAGACCCATTTCAAAATTTACAAACAGTCTCTAAAACCTTTTACTTCCAAAGAAAGTAACCGAATGGTGCGGTTTGAGGTATAGCGGCATCATCGGCCAGTATTTTTTGAAAATTTGCAAAGAAACGCCGTCACGGTGAATTCTCTGCTCTACCAAATCATGATAACCAATTTTTTGTGACCACAATTGGCTAATGTTGAGGTCAGTGCCCTTTGGTTTAAGCAGGACGACGCCGCCAGCCATAAAGCCAGTTAAAAAATTCAGTTATTGTATGAGATATTTCCCGGTCGCGTAGTTTCTCGATTTGGTGATATCAATTATCCGCCTCGTTTTTGTGATTTAACGCCGCTGGATTATTTTCTTTGAAGCCTTTGAAACACCGGGTTTACGTGAACGAACAACAAACAACTGACGCTCAGAAAATTGAAATTCGGCGCTGTGTTGATAAGATATGTGAAGCTTTGTTATAAAATATGATTCAAAATTTTGTGAAAAGAGCGGACATCTGTCCAGGTACTGAAGATTTACATTTGACGGTCATCAAGAAAACTAAATTTATCAGAAAAAATATTGGTTTTTAAGCCAATTAACTTCTTAACCTGAAATTCGGCCACTTTTTCTATAGTACCATCGTTTTAAATTTGGATTGCGTGGTTTAGTACATATTTCATTTTTAAAATAAAATTAAAATATTTCTTTCACTTAGAATTTTTTAAGTTGCAAATAATTTGATGGAATCTCATGTTTATATATCTGTGACACCTTATAAAGTCGTTAGTCCTAAATTTTTTTTTCAAACGGAGTCCTAATGCCTTAGACCAAAGTAGTAGAGAAAATTGAACCCATGATATCGAATCATAGTGTTGTTCCAAAATTTAAACCTGCAAACCTATTTTCTTGTTACTTTTCTGCGAACGCTTAAAATAAAACTTGGTGCCTCCAAAAAAAAAAAAAAAAAAAAACCATTAACACAATGCCAAAAGTATAACGTGACGACACTGCTTGTAAATTTCAAATCACTCGCCTATTATGGTGTCTCGCTACCACTTTGTGAAATATCATGAACAATTATTTTTTATATATTGATATATCGAAAATGATATGTTTCCGTAGTCTAATGGTAAGTGTGTTGCCTTACTAGAACAGAGCTCCGGGTTCAAACCCCAGCTCGGACATAATGAAAAAAACGAAATATGGAGACATATTTCTTTCGGCGACTAATTCTTAGCAGTTTTCTGGCGAAAGCTCTGAGAGTAACAATCTTCTGAAGTCTATTGTTCAAAGTCGACGTTAAATAGTAGATCCCGGTGCTTATTAATAAAAAATGGCACTCACAACATGGGTGCTGCGAGAAGTTAGGCCATAACCTTGAAACAGGGTTGTAATATGTGTATGCAGGTAAAAAGGTGTAATTAATATTCTTTAAAACTTATATATTTATATTATTTTCTTTCACTTTTTGTAATTTTATTTAGAAATGGATTAAATTATTTTGAGTTTTTTGAGTATATACATAAAATATAAATTTAAAAAAGAATCTCAGCTCAAAATATATAATTTAATGTGTAATTAATTTCCAAAAGTATTTAAACGAAATTTAAATTGGATTTGTTTAAAAAATTTTCGTAAAAGTTTTATTATAAAATTTTTTTCTTAAAAAAATCGAGATAATGTGTTAATACCCTTCTCTTCTTAATCTCCAATTATCACCATATTTTTTTTTTAAAAATTGTGAACTTTTTTATTCTGACAATTTAATTATAAAACAATTGTTGGTCTTTTTTTCAACATTTTTATGTTAAAAATGAACTCTTGATGGTTGTGTTAGACATTTAATTAAACAAATCAAACTAAATAATGGTTTAAAAAATTTCTAAAAACTAAACTAAAAATTCAAAAAACTTTAGAAAACCACTTAACGAAAATCTAATTTAAACACTTGTTTTAATAGAGTTGATTTGTAATATGAACTGGTTATTATCTCTGCTCATATACTTATAAAATATAACAGTGATAAAAAAGTAATAGTCATTTAAGTCCTTATGAAAAGCAGAGTAAAGTACAGGCCATATAAATTCGAAACAATGCTGTTTGGGTTAACCAACGTAAGCAAAGTTTTAAAAAGAAATAGAAATCATTGCATCATTGTGTTCTAATGATCACAAAATGTCAAATTAATCAATAAGGTGAAAGCGACGAGTAACCCTTTCAAAGTATGCCAGAATTAGTACCAGAAATCCAGATCTTGCATATGATATAATATGCTTCAAAGTAGATTCAGGATTCAAAATTAAAATCTAGAGTAAAACACAGGTTCTTAGCAACGGGGGTCAATCTGCTCAAAGAGTTTTTCCAACAGTTTTTTTCTGCTGATATACTACGTGATTTTATTGTGCTCGTAATAGTATCTTTTACAACTTGGGCAAAAGTATAATTATATATTGGTTGTGATTATGCAGAAATAGATTCATTCAATGGTGAAATTGTTGTGCCATGGAAAGTTTTCATATGAAAATATTTTTTTAGAATTAACTTGAAGATTTAAAATATGTTTTATCTTTTATATATTGCCGAATTTCTTGGAATAATTTCTGGGAATAAGTAGGTATGTATATAGCATCTAAATACATCCTATTGTTAGTAGTTATCAGAGTTGTCCATTGATATTCTAGGACAATGACACATTTGGCTTAAGTAGATGGAAATACAATAATATCTTTAACATTGAAAAACATTTACTATGAAATGTATAGGTAGGTATATATAAACTTCACTTTAGTGTTGCAAAGTCCATATGGACAAAAATCCTTAAATGAAGAAAAAACAGTCTCTAAATTTTTGTGGAATCATAACATAGAAATCCGTAATTTTTTTTTGAATGTTTTTTTTTTACAAAAATATTCAGTTTTTTTCTGAGTTTGCCTTCGTAAATTTCAATAAATCACTAGTCGTTATTAAAAAATTTCTAAAATAATTTCATCATTTTCATCTGCTGCTCTAAGCGATTAAACAATCTTGAAAAGAGTGTAAGGAAAATGTATATCTTAGAACTGATTTTTCTGTTGAAATCTCCATTCGATTTCATAATTTATTTTTGAATTGTCATTGCAAATCTTTTAAAATAGACTGCAATATCTGTTATATCAGTTTTCACACGAAAAAGATCGTATTTCCTAGATTTTATATTTTCATATTGCATGGAAGTCTTTGCTTAAGTTGAAAATCTTATAAATTGGCGACTATGATCTGTCTTCTTAAGATATACAGAAAAAGCAAATATCGCACAAATAATTCGTCACATTATTGACATATTCGTGGAAATACCTATATATTAATTTATAACTTATTTGTGATCGATAGATATTATTTACCATAAATTTAATACTTTAATGTTACCGTATATGTAAAGTATGTATGCACATACATATGTATGTGTGTCTTAAGCATTTTGCTAAAAATTTATATATTTCATGCATATAAATATTTGTAAATATTTCACATGTGCGAAATGTGAATACTTTTGAAATGTGCTAATGTGTGCAATTACATATGTACTTATATATGTATGTACTATATAAACATGTATATTGTAGAAATACATATTTTAATGGGAAATTGTGATAGATGTCAATCAAACTGAACTGACAGATATTAATTAATGCTGAAAAACGAATATATTTGCCATAATTATAAACATACATACATATTTATATACACCAATGTAAAGTAGTAAGTAGAAATATTTTAATAATTTATTTTAAAGTCATGCACGTAACATGTAAATTGTTAAATAATAAAAACAAGAATTAAAATTATAAATGACACTCCCTGAACTTAAGGTACAGCATACACACATACATATGTATACATATAAGTGTATAAACTTTATACACTTATATACTTTATAGTATAAAATTTTATTAAAAGTAGTTTTTAAATATAAACTCTTGCAAATTTTTTAAAATATAGTGTTCATACGAACTTTTTTTGGGGTCTAATTCGGCTATTCTGAAGATTCAGTTTTTTTTAAATGATTTTACACTAAATATTATGAGAAAATAGTAGATTACGAGTGATGATTTATAAAACCTTTTGGAATTTTAATTTGTTTATGGTAATCGGCGTGGCCTAGTGGTTAATATTTTGGCTTACTAAGACTAGAGCTCCGGTTCAAGCCCCTGTTCTGATACCTTGAAGTAAAAATTATGAAAAAATATTTCTTTAGGCGACTACCTCTTTGCAGTCTCCTGCAAAAAGCTCTGAGAGTAACTGATTGCCATGAAAAAGCCCTTCAAGTCTGTCGTTCTGAATTGACTTTAAACTGTAGGTTCTGGTACTCATGGATAAAAATTGACAAACACAACATGACAAATTGACAACGTAACTCTAAAACAGGGTTGTAATGGCCAATTATGTGTGTATGTATGTACTATACATAAAATTTGTGTAAAAAAACTTTTTATAAATCAAAAATACATTTATAAATACTGAGTTTAATATAATACTTAACAACATAAATTTTTATATTTTTCTATGCTCTGTCAGTTTCCTTCTACATTACAGAAAAAGCATCTCAGTCTCTAATTTTATTATTTGTGAATCATTTAATATAACGTGCTTGTTAAAATGTGTCATTATTTAATTCGAGTGTAAAACAATAGTGAAGTTAAATTGACCCTTAACATGTACTGAAATTAACCTCTAAAATGAGTGTTTTTGGTTATAAGTATTTAAAATTTTTCGCCACAACTAAAATAATTTTTTTTTTTATATTTTTAATATGAAGTAATAATGGTTTTTGTTTTGTTGGGAATTTATATTTACAGTGAAAGTTTTGATAACTGGACACGCAGTGATGCATTATTTTTGTGAGATAATGAGATATATCCTCTTATGAGAGGATACCAAGTACCAAATACGTAACGATCAAAAGGATTTGTTACATAGCCGCCATCTTTCTTTCTCTTCTTAAACAAACCTTTGGCGAAGCAACACGCTTTTCTTTTTGATCAATTTTCGTATTAGCAAAAGGGCATCAAATAATTGAATCAATAATTAAATTAAATTCCAAATTACTTTATTATTAAAACTAAAATTACAAATTTAAAATAAAAACTTACAATAAAATTTAAATCAGTATCCCTTTTCTTATTGGTTGGTAATCCAACATAATAAAAGAACCAAATATATTTTATTTATATTTTTTATAATGCTACATTTTAAAAGCAAATATATTAAAAAAACCGATTTAATTTACAGCCTGTTTCCAAAAGACGAATGGTTTAAAACGTTCGTCTTTTATATGTGAAACAAAAACAAATCTCTTAAATTTTTGAGTGTTTTCTATTAGATTGGTCTTGTTTGAGCTGTTGAGTTTCAAAATAACTCAATATTGTTGATTTATTGGAATTAGAAAAAGTCGTCTCTAGCCAAATATTTCAACTAAGCTATTCACCATGGATAATGAAATATCAAAAAATCTTAGAGCGCTCGCACAAAAACTCAAACGGTCTAAGTTCAAATCCCAGCAAAGTGAAAAATTAAAAAGTTAGTTTGCAGTTTTTTTCAAAATTATAATTTAAAAATAAGAGAATTACTAATTTTATTTTAATCAACGCGGAATTTTCAATTATAGTATAAACAACTCTTATTAGTGTAATCAAATATTTCTTTCTGTTCATACGATATATTTATAACGAATTTTTTTTCTGTGTCCATTATGAGAGGCTTTATTGTGTATTTATATATATGTATGTATATATGTACATACATGTGTATATGGGCAATTTCAAAAATTTTCGACATTTTGATATTTTTTTTTTCGAAATTTTTTTTTTGGATGACACGAATGACGCTTTGGTCACGTGAAGGGTGATATTTTAGCATACCAAAACAGTTCGCGTTAATCATTTATTGCAAACGGAGCGAAAGTTATGGAGGTTTTAAGTTAAAATCTCTTAAAAAAAAATTTTAAGTTAAATTTATTGGTTTATTTTAATAAATGTTGTATGGATGCATGAAACTCATTTCAAATTCATCAGTGCAGTCAAAATTCATCAAAGCACTGATAAAATACATAAAAAATATCAATTATAATTAAAATTTCTTAACATTAAAAAAGGCGAATTTTTGCAAAAATGTGAATGTTTCACCGATTGTTATAATACGTGCTTATATAACGCATAACTAATTTACAGAAAAACAATGTTTTAACTTGCAAATTTAAAAAATAAAAAAAATTATATAAGAATTATTTTTGAGGTTAGGATTTTTTTTTTTTTTTGATCTGTAAAATTTAAAATCATGAAAATTTTTTAATGCCTATTCGGTTTTATTATCAAGCTTAAAAAAACCTATCATTTGCTGTTAATCGCGGCGAAATCTATACATAACTGCAGATGTCACAAAGCAAAATGTGTTTGAAGAAAAATGCCACTGTACCCTCTAAATATGGACCGAATTCAACCGTATTTATATATGATCTTTAGTTCACCGCCGCACTTCATTTCCAATACTTTACATTGATTTTAAACCACGGATTAATTAAAAAAAACGCGAAACAAAATCATGAAATTTCGCAAAGTTTTTATTTTCTTTATAAAATTTTTGCGTTTCAAAATATTTTAACGCCTTCTTGACGTTGAGGTGCCATTTACTAAGAAGTTTAGATCACGCAATACATAAACCAGTTTTAAATAAGATTGCAAATGTTAGGCGCGAAAAACTGTCATTTTTGAAAAATTTACGCCAATTCTATAAAAGTTTGAGGATATCGTTCTCAGCAACTAGCAGCCTGACATCGACGTGATATGGCGCAAATTTTAGCAAATTATACCATCTTTTAAATACTGTTGACGAAATGTAATTTTCTTGAACGGCGCAAAAACGCTATAGAAAAAACTGCGAAAATTGAAAAATCGGAAAATTTTGGTTTCAAAAATAAACCGCTATACAACTTTTTCCCAAATAGTAGTATCGGCATAACTTTTATAGTGTAAATATCTACTAAGTCTAGTGACTTTATTTTATATCAGTGGGCATCGGAAGTTTAAAACTAAAAGTAGAAAAGTGATGAAATATGAAAAAACTCTTGTAAATTTCAAGCCTGTTTTTGAGTTTTTCGATATTTGAGTGCCCATAACTTTTAGAGATAAAGAACTGATGGTCTGAAATTTTGAATTTCCCAGTTTTCTAGTGTGGCCTACCATTCCCTTTCGACCGTTTGGTCAATTCGAAAAACTGGAGAAATAATAAGCATCTGAACTCAGTTTCAACAAATGTTGAAAATTTTTGAAATTGCCCATATGCATAACCACTAAATACAAAATTTTAAGTCCTTTAACATATGTAGGTATGCCAATAAAAATAGTCAATATGCTTTATTTGGTTGGTAAAATTATTCTGATATTTAATAAAATAAAAAAAATTTAAACAAATAAAAATATCCAATAAATAATTCATATTAATAGTGATTAAATTGACCCAGAAGCTATGTTTTGGAATTTTTGGTTTGTAAAATAAAATTATGTAATGAAGTGAAATTAAGAAAATTTCCGGTTAAAGGTTGTCAAATGTTGTTTAAGTTGTTTCATTAGTAAATTAACTACAAATTTATATATTATACGTAAAGCCTTTAAAATACTGAAATTAATGTGCTACAGTTGAACAACCCTTACAAGAAGCATGCTAAACAGTTGTGAAAAGAATAGGCACCAATGATAAGTATTTCGAAAAACTTTGGAATAATACATAGCATATGAGGGTTGCCTTTTATATTTCGAGATTAGAGAACAAAAACAAATATTAATTATCGAAAATTACTTTATTATTTTTTAAATTAAGTACCATATTGTTTCTTTCCCATGAAGATCTATACACTTTTGTATGCGTTTGAAATAATTGTCGCAGCACTCTGATTGAGGTATCTCCAAAACATGCATTCTGAATGCAGCATCCACTCGTAAAAAATTATAGCACGAAAATATTCACGATTTAATTCTATTTTTGGGCCGAGATGAATCTTTTAAGTTACTGTAATCAACACAAATAGCGCTCATATATCAAAACCTTAAAAATGTCAAACTTTACGATAGAGCTGTCAGTTTCCAAATCCTAGTAGCAAAGTATGAAATTGTTTCCGGACAGGCAGTATGAGACTTGCACACGTATAAGTACATGCAATCTGTAGAGAGAAATAATACTTAAGTTTCCTATCAAAACACGGAAGGGATAAGTAAATAAATTTGTAAATTTGGTTCAAAAACCTTCATACTCAATGCAAATAAATCATCATAAAAAATTCTCGGAAGATGGGATTGATTTTTTAAATCAAAAAATCAATTAAAGGAAATAGCAAAGGAAGTCGGTCACAATTGCTTTATAGTTAATACAAATCATGAGTTGAAAACTGGGCGGAGATAAACAAGTAAATAGTTATGATATCTTCTATAAAAAGTAGGTATTGATTTTTGTATGATTTGGGCATGGTTGATATCTACAAGTTAGATTTAGATGACGTTAAATTAAAAACAAATTATCAGTCAAAAAGTTAATCGAATAAGTACCTCCCATATCAAGAAGATATTGATTTGTGTGTATCAGAGATCAGCATTGAGTCAATTTTTAGCGATTCATAAGCACTTATGAAATTTTAAATATAAGTGAGTACAAGTAGTTGAAATTTAACTACTCTGACTCACTCATACTCACACAATGTTGATTCATTAATAAAGGTTGCAATTAATATGAGTCCAATGTTGACATCAAACTCATACTCACTTGGATTCATAATTTTATAAAAATACTAATGATACTCACAATTGATTAGAGTGACTCGAATCATACGAAAAATTTTTACCATTTTAGTCGATAGACGTATACAATACAAAATGAAATTTATATGGTGTATACAAAAACATGCAAATAATAAACAAAAATAAGCGAAAAAGTTAAAGTTTATAAGAAATGTTTTAAAGAACATAAAAAGAATATATTATGATATTCACAATTATATCATAATTATTATTTATATTGTGATTATTTTTTAATTTTTTATAAACAGGTTCTAAAGAAATTCATAACAAAAAAAAAATATTTTTTAAAATTTTTTCTACATTTTACATTGTAAAAACTTATAGTATACTTAACAAACTACATCTTTGTAATGTGAAAGTTTCTAAATTTGATGTAAATGACATCATAGTCAATACAAACAATCTGTGACAAAGTGGTCTTAAATAGAACAGTAATGATGCCACCTCCCATACAAAGTAAATGTTGTCTTTTTTATATGTTCTTATTGTGTCATCTGCGACTAAGGCGGACACTATTGATGTTCTGGGCGGCCTGAGAACAAACTATGATGCCCGTTGGAATGGTTACTTTTTTCGAGTGTCGAAAGAGGCATTCAAGTGCCTCGGTTTTTTAAAATGGCTCAAGAAATATTTTACTGCATCTGACCTTCATAATATTTACAACACCTTTATCCGAACCAAGATGGAATACAATTCTCATGTATGGGCCCGTGACTATTTTGGGGCTTCTCGACCGAATATAGGAGAGGACGAAGATGCTTATCAGTGATGGTAAGGTATTCAACTATATCGATTTGTTGGACCGTCTGCGCAATGTGGCGTGTGTTTCACTGTTCTAGTGATACTACCACGGGAGGTGCTCTGAAGAAATAAAATAAATCCGCAATAACCGCACATTCTTACGTAGTACTTGTAGCTGTCACAAAGTACATCCTTTTGTAGTTGAATCGCCCAATGCATTATAGAGAAAATTCGTTCTTTGGTAGCACTGTTCGTTTATGGAACAATCTTCCCGCGAATGTTTTTCTGTCAATTACGATATGAACACTTACAAATCAAATATCCACAAATGCTCCTCCTCATAATATATTTTCCTATCACTAGCAAAATGTACTGCATGAGTAGGGATCATCCCCAGAGTACTGGTTTCGTGAAAATGCTAATGTACATAATGTACGGAGCTTGAACATATAATATTTGTATATTAAGGTTTTTATTTGATTCAAATAGTGGTTGCGAACCAAACCGGGTTTTGGCTAGTACGCATATAAAAATTGAAAGTGTTGTTGTTTGGCTGTTATGGGACAGAAAAGTTCGTTGGCATACATTTTAGCAGTAATTCTAATATTTTTTCTTTATCTTTTTGCTATATTTACATGCTATTAATGCATATTGCCAGCAAACTTATATCTTGGGAACTTCAGTTTCTCATAGTACTCTTATATATTCATTTTTAAAGTCTATTTGATATGAAGATGGTGTACAAAACAATTCTTTTTTTTTCACACATTTTGTATTCCCTAAATTTCTGCTTATCGAAGTAATTTAGGTTTTGTTTTTTGGTCAATTTTACTGTTGTAAAGCGAATGCTGCAACGGAACAAGAAGTTGAAATGGTAAAAAAAAAATATTGTAAAGGAAGAAAAAAAGAAAACGAATGTCCAACAAAACTACACAAATTGTTACTTTTGCGATTACAGCAGTTTAAAGGACAATCATGAAACTGTAGTTTCTTGTGTTTTGGAAAAAGTCCAATACAGAGATACTCGCCTATAAAAAAATATTACCGTTGTTGTTGTTGTAAATAGCAAAAATTTTTTTCTGTTTAGTTTAAATATCTTTTGAAACTGGCCTTTTGCATTTTACCATCCTTAAGATACTCTTACACTGTGCATTTTTATTGCACTATGGCCAGGTTTACATGAAACTAATTTAAATTTAAATGATTTTTAATGATTTTTTTTATTGTTTGGTGTTATTTTTTTATCTGTAGAAAAGAAAAAATTAAATAAAAAAGTACTTACATTTGGTGTTAACTGCTGTTGTTGCTTCATTGTCTACTACTGTTACATGTTCTTTTTTTATTCCTTCAGCTTCCTTGTTTTTATATCGCATTTTATCGTTATTGTAATTGTTTGTTGTGCCACCACTTCATGATGCACTTTTTAGCATTATAAAAATATATGAAAATTTAAATGCAATTTGCAGGGCATTACAAAGAAAACGAAAAAAGTAGAAAAGAAAATTTATATATATTTATTTTTTTTTCTCAATGTTTTATTATATTGTACTGGAGCTGTAAACAGCTTAGTATACAATCCACATCATGACAGCATTGAATTACTTTTTTAGGTTATTTTTTTATTATTTTTTTTACATATCTGTGATATTAATTTTTCAATTTGTACCTTTAAGCATATTTTTTCTTATTATGAGTACTCAGCAGTTGATTGTTCAAAAATATAAATGAAAAATTGAAGTAAAATAACAAAACTATGAAATATTTAAATAATTTCACTCGTGCAAACTCGCTTTAGTTCAGCGGGCACTCCTAAAATGATTTCTGGTGATTTGTTCTTCTAAGTGGTGAGGCGGATTTTATTGTTTTCTATAGTGCTTTGCAGTTACCTTAAAAGTGGCCGCTCTTTTCGCTGTTTTTCAACAAGTTTTTCAGCAACATTTTCTCAAGTCCGTCTTAATTTGCTGACACGGTTTTCATCGTATACGCTTTATGCCCCTGTGGCCTAGACATTTCTTGAGCTAAATCGAAGGCCACTGTGTCTGCAAAATTTGTTTTATGGCTGGCACATACATCAATTTTAACCGCCAACTGAGTAAAACCTTAAAAAATCTGAAATTGTTAAACATTTTCTCAAATTAAATTCTAAAAATTGATTAAACCAAACTTATTATATATCAAATGATTAAAGGGAAAAATTAAATATAAATAATTAAAATTCTTCTATTAAATTATAATTAAAACTACAATTGAATATTTTAATAAACCCAACTGTACTGAAGTATAATCATACAACTACTTATATTAAACCTATTTTATTTAACGTTCAATACACTCATAACCAATCTAATATAAGTTGAGCTCATATAATCTAATCCGACAACACAATTTAATATTTTAACCCTAAAACTAATCTCCTTATGCTTTAGGCACAATTGGAGCGAACGAGGTATTTTTCGAGGCGACTTTTCGTCGCCAAAAATAAAACTCATTTGTGTATATGGTAAGTGGCACAATCAGGGCGACGGCGAAAATTTCGTCCGACGCCGCGAACTCAAATAGATTTATTTCTATTTCATAAATAAAGTTACTTTTTACTTTAAAAATTGTTCAATTTTGACTTATTAACATTTAAAATGAAAAAAACAAAACAAAAATAGCTATAAAAAACCATTTAGTTGAGTTGTTGTTAATGTTTAATTTCTGATGAACTTTTTTCCAGCATATGGTAACAATATCGTATACGAAAACACAAATATTAAACAAATTATTTTTTCGTCGTTATTGTGCCTCATACGACGAATATACGCGGCGATTATTTACCGGCGACGTCGCCGTGTTGGGCGAAATACGTCGTTCGCTCCAATTGTGCCTAAAGCATTACTTGTTTGTTTCTTACACGTAACCACAATCCACTTCTGTAATTTCTCATGTGAATGAGAAATTATATACGATAACAGAATTGGTATATTCTTATAGATACAGTACACTGAAACAAATTTAAACCAATACTCAATTTTGTACATAGTATTACTGCTAGTTGGTTGTTTTCTTTAGAATAAGTTAACTGCACTAATATTTTGATTTCCTCAGCGAATTCCTGAAGCAACTCATTTGTTCCTTGTGCTCGGCGTCTTAATCCCATGCGGTATAGATCTCTTTTATTTTCATCACCGAAGTAACGTTGCATTGCTATTAGGAGTTCATCATAGTGGTTTCTTAAATACATATCTGCAGCAGTTGCTTTTAAAATCAAAATCAGCTCCAAAGTTTTTTCGTCATTAGCCCATCTGTTTTCATTAGGGTCCTTTTTAAAACTGAGACCTAAAAACTGATAACAATGTGCTGCCGTCGTATGTTGAAGTCTTTATTCCGCTCGTAGCTTCTGGTATAACACACACTGCTACAAGGCTTTGGTACTGATAACTATGGATTTTCTCCTCGATTTCTACTAATTTTTTTTAACGGCTTTTCCCACATATTTTCTGTCCATTGACTTTTATTTTAGTTATAAGTTATAAGAGATCCCCCACACAACTAACTAAAAAGCCTATCTACAAAGAAACCACTCCCTGACTTTCTACTCTATTCCACCTTGAGAACAAACAACTAATGATCAGGAGATATAGCGCCACCTATTGGGAAGTAGCAGATAACAGCTAAACCCTACTTATCGAAGACACTCAATACAATCAACATGTAATAATAAGGCAATTGCTCTTGATCATTCATGGGTGAAGGTATAACACTGGCCTTTGAATGAACAATTCACAACAATGTGTCTCATTCTTAAGGCGCTTAATAATATAGGAACACAAAATATATGTTCAGTTGTTATAATGTACTGCAATTTCTAAAAAAAAATTCCAATGCAATGGATGGAATTAGTAGGGGTTTACATCTGAGTAGTGGTCTCAATAAAAAAAAAATCATGGTTGGCTGAAGATAATTCTCGTACTTTAGCCAATAATGTCCTATTTTGCAGTTTAGATGTAGTAAAGTTTTCTATAGTCTAATACTACAGAACTACATTGTTTAATTATGAATATTCTCTTAAAAAGCAAGTAAAATTGTTTTGATTTTGACAAAAGTAAGAAAATAAAAATTATTCTCTTGATTTGTACAAATTTTCTATAAAAGGAGAGAAGCAAGTGAAAAATATTTAGTAAAAATTGATTCAATATGGGAAAAGTTACAAAATAGATAAGTAGTTAGTTAAGAATATTTGTTTATAATAATGTTTTATTTATGTAAGATGGTAACCCTACGTGAGAATTTGGTAACATGAAAAGGAGTTAAAAAAGAAGTTGACAGTTGCCGAAAGGAAGTTGATGAAAACAGTGGTTCTTGGTTAATATAAGAAAATTAAGTCATTGAAAGTTGTTCAGTAAAAGAAAATTGATGTTCGAAGTTGTTAATAATTGCTTTAACTTGTAATATTTGTAATATAGTATTACCGTGGTTTTTATTGAAGAAAATTAGTTTTTGCAATATTATTGAGTACAAATATAGAAATAAAAGAAGCCGTTTTTTTTGTGAAGAAAACCCATGGCTCAAAAAATAATAATACCAACCTTTAATTCTGAAATTAAAATTTGATTAAAACTTTTAAAAACTAAATTATATTAATATAACCTAATATAAACTCTTATAAAACTATTGTATATTAAAATTCCTAAACGAATAAAACATATAAAATCAATCAAATCAATTTATAAATAAAACAAATATTGAAGATCAAATCAATTACTTTTTTTCATTCCTTTTTACATTTATATTTAACAAATATTTATTTGATAAAAAACGCGTATTTAAAATTTCATTTGCTTTTAATTTCAGTCGCATTAATTTTTCAGAACATACCAGAATATTTAAGCATTTTAGAAACCTGGGGATAATAAAAAGTTAAAATATATAGCTTTCACAATATTTCAAATACGATAGTTTTAGATACAGTAGGGTAAAGATAAGTTCACAATGCGAATGGTGATCTTTTGAAGCCGATTACAATCTCCATAATCAACCTACACAACACAGCGAATAAATTATGTAAAAGAGAATGGCTCGGTTATCGATATAATATGGCATGTGTTTCATCGTAACATTCATTCTTTGGTGAGAATTGAGGCCACAACCCTTTCACTAATAATCTCACACACTAATTACTAGACTACTGAAGCACCCAAAACTTAATTTATCAGGAAGTCGATTCATCGTCAAATCAAATAATATTTTCAACTAAGTAAATCAATAACAACACATTAAATGTGTTACACTATTATTTTAATTTTTTAACTCACATTTAAAGTATTAAATATGTCCTTTTTTACAAATTGCTATCCCTTTTTGTTGCAATTAAAGTTTAACGATTAATTTCATTTAAAGGATAATCGGAAATTGATATGACGGAAATATGTATGTTTTAACAAACCAGTAAGCAGATATACGTTCATATTTTCATATCATTTGAAACACACATTGAAAAAATGAAGAAAATAAGGCGATAAAAAATAAAATCTTCCACACAAGAGTTTAAAAAATCTGCAAAGAGTATCAGTTATTGTGTTACACATGACTATTGAGTTGATTAATGTGGGACAAAATGAAAATTTATTGACTTTTGCCAACAATGTCAACAGACATATTTTTATTTTTTTTTTTGAATGAAACCATCCACTTCATTTGAATGTGATGACGAATATAACCACATGAGTGGCGAGAGAAAAAACGATTGCAATTTGAAACAAAGAACAAATTCATAGTCGATTAAGGTCGAGTATGAGCATATAAAGTGGAACATAAAAATTTACAATTTGAATCAGACATATGTCAGTGCTATTAATACTACTATAAAGTTATTCAAGTACAAGTTTACATTTAATCGCTTTGATAAAGCCTGATTATATACATATATTGTTTGATAGGGTAAAAACAGCAGGATAGGAATATTTTACTATGACATTACCGGAAAAATTGAAAACATGGAGAGACCTGGTTTTTACTTATGCTGATGATATTGATATCATTGTAATTACTGAAAGGGGGAGAGATACAAGTATCTGCAGTATTTTCTATCATTAACAGATTTTGGGCAACGACATTATATAACTTCAAAGAAAATAAGCCAATTTTTGTGTTCAATTAATTGGGGCATTACGAGCATTTCTTTTTTTTATCAACAGTTCTTTGAGTAAATCAGTTATGAAGCGCGCTGTGTTTTTATTACATGTCAGCAAGAATAATGTTTGCTAGTTGGGGTACGAAAATAATTTTTAATCTAATTCCTATAACGTGTACCATTAACAGTAACATTATAGCAATCATCGTTTTTAAAGACATATATACCAATGACTCCACTATTCCATAAAGCGCAACAAGCTTCAATTTCAAGTGAATATAATCGCATTTATATAATTCCAATTCCAATTTTTTTTTTTATTTAAGACCAATACTCAGTGATAAACCCTTACTCATGCAGTGCATTGTATTGGAATTTGAAAATACATAGATAGATTTTTATTTAATTTTGTTATTATGCGCCTTTTTTATTGTTGAGAGAAGTTGTAGTCAATTTGATCACTCAAAGGTCAGTGTTATACCTTCACCCATAAGGGATCACCAGCAATTGCCCCATCTGTCAGTGGATGTTGAATGTGAATGGCGAGTAAGTTAGCTGTTATCTTCCTAAAAGATTGTAGCGCTGTACTCCTGATCTTTCGTTTTTCGTGGAACAGACTGGAAATGTCAGGGTGCACTTTCTTGAAGGGGGGGGGGGAACCTGTTATTTTTAAATTATAATTTTAGAAAACCGCTAATTTTATTTTAAAATTTTTGTCCTTAGCTAGGATTGAATCTCGGTCGTTTGAGGTTCTGTGCGAGCTCTCTAACCACTATACCACGACCCCAATAATTGCACTAATTCTGGATATTTACGTTTTAATTGGAAATACAATGATCCTTTCGTTTCTTTTCCTCCACGGGTTGAGTCTTGAATCCAATATTCTTTTGTAAAATCTTCCAAGAGGAGAAGGTCATAACCTTAATTTCGGAGAACGGCGAAAAATTGATTGACTTGGATCTTCTTTTTCTTCCCTGTAAAGCAGCTACAGCTTCGAAATTGAGTATTATACGGTTTCGAATAGGAAGTTATTAAGAGTAAACGTGGTGCGAAAACCACTCAGTGTTATTTAAATAAGCCGACCTTATCTGCATGCCATAAAATAGACGAACTGAACCATTATTTTGACAAACAAATTCAACAATATGAGAGTATTGATCTGGTATGAGTCCATCAAACCAAAGTATGCAAAACCTAACTGTAGGCTGTAATGTCGATTGTGATACAAAGCATTTTTGCCAACTCAAAGCTGCGAACATGTAAAAAGGCGTTAAGTTTGCGAGAGAAACTAGCGACTATATGTATTATATATACGTGCTGGGAACAATATTCTTAACCAAGGTACTAATCCTTATAGTATATAACATATTAAAGTTCTACTTTAGTTGCGTAAAATCTGCATGGCACGCATTTTCAAAATCGATGACAATCAACACTTTATTGACGTAACTTTATATTGAGCAAAGACCACAACTGGATTGAAGCAGTTAACAACATGGCAGTTTTATAGGGTTTTATTATTTCCAAAATTACGGAATGAACACCATTATCATCAAATTTATTAAAGTATTTATGTTTATCTGGCGCATCAAATTTCACGTCAAAAAAAATATTTTCTGAATATAAAAATATCAATCAGCTTACTGTAGCAAAATTCTGACCGTCATATTCATAAAAAATTAAATTGATTTTCAAAGTACTTATCTGACAGATTTCTATAAAATAATTGTGAATAAGCCCTTAACAAACCAATTTTATTTTTTATGAATAAAGCAAAATTCTAAGTCTATATAGTGAAGTCCTACGAGTTTAATAATTTTATCAGGCTTAGTTGCAGTATAAACTTCTTTACTTACATATTTACAAATTGTACCTATACCAACAAAAAATATTTTTTTTTATCGATATCACTCTTCTTTTAGAATATGTTACATACACTTCGATATACCAATGATACCCTTTCTTAATAAAAATATTTCTCAAATTTCTAGAATTTGAGTGTTACTGTAATTTTATCATCGAACAATTGAATGAAATTCCCCAAATTAAATTTATTGCAGTTTTAAGCAAATAGTTATACTCGTACTTGTATATCTGTTTGTATTACAATTAAAACAAATTAAACACGGAAATTGACAATAAATTTTAAAACAATCCTTTATCTGTATACAGTAACAAACAATTATACCATAAAAGAAATATAATTCAAGCATTACAAATTTACCTTTTATAAGTTTCTCATTAAATTCCAATCAATTGTAACCATAATTAGTGGCTACTTATTTGAAAACATATTTGTATTGTCTACTACCTTATGCCTACAACTTTTTAATGCCTTTCCGTTGCCACATTTGTAAGCGCTTTTATGGCCTTTTATTGGAAATGGCCCCCTGGGGTGTATTTGTATAAAAACCATAAAAAGACTTAAAATTTATACTTTTTTTCCATTTTGTTTATAGATTTTGTTTTTCCTCCTTTTTTCATTACCTATAAAGTCCTGCCTGGCTTACCTGATTTTTGTTAAAAAAAAAATAGCAATTAAGAGAATGAAAATTATAATTTTTTTTGTACTATTTTTCCTAAACCACGACTTAAATTATTTGCCAAACAACAATAATTTGTTAAATTTATGAATATTTAGATTTACAATTCGGTGCACTTCACTGAGCTAGAAATTTTAACTAAAATACGAGGGTGGATCAATATGTCCATGTCTTTTTAAATTTTCACTTTAAAATCATAAGACCAATACTCCTTCTTTAAACAATTTGTCAAGGGGCTTTTAAATACAAATGTAAAAATTTCAGCAAGCTGCGTCAATTAGCTCGTGTTTGACAGTAATTCTTAACGGGCAAACATATAAAGTAAAAATACATTTAAGGGGTAAAAGTAAATTTATATGTTTGTTAACATACATACATAAATAACTGGCCTTTACAACCCTGTGTCAGGATTACGGCCTAGCTTCTCGCAGCACTCATGTTGTGTGTGTCAATTTTTATCCATGAGTACCGGGACCTACAGTTTAATGTCGACTCCGAACGACAGACTTGAGAAGCTTGTTCATTGCAATTAGTTACACTCAGAGCTTTTGCCAGAAGACTGACTAAATATCCTATTTTAGATACTCAGTAATATTAATTTTTTTAAAAGGTGTAAAAACGTTTGGCCAAGTACGTACTCCGGATAAAAATTAAAATTCGTATAATAACCTGTACTTATAAGCTCGACGTCGTACAATAAATTTATCTAAGAATTATAAAACAATGAGAATTATGAATGCATTGTTGTGAAAAGCTTTAAAAGGCCAATGCATAATTAAATTACGATTTTAAATTATGAACAGAATACACTCAAAATGGAAAATTAACATTTTAAAAGTTTTCTTTTTTAATATTTTAAATTAAAAGAAAACAAAATCTATTTTCTGTTGTTTTGTATTTCTATTCAAGATTATATATCTGTGTAGGCGTGTAGCTTAAGTCAAAACAAGAAATTTTGAAATATTCTCAAATATTTGTAAATTTTACTATAATTAGTTCTTGCAAAAAATAACTACCCTGAGGTAGGAAGGAAGCGACAAAAATAGAATTTTAATTTAAGCTTATGTCGGCATAAGCTATTCTTCGATATTACCACATATATTATTATCCAATAATAACCTTCTCCTAGTTTACTAAGCGTTAACTTTAAATCTATTTCTTAACTGGATTAAACCGATTTTGTAGAACTTAACAGATTTCGTAGATATTTCTTTCTCTAAACCTTTTGTAGTACGTATAATTAAACAAAAATTAGAACTTGATTGCATACAGATTTTTTAGAAAAAATAAATTCCGCCTTAAGCCGAGTCCATACAATAAGCAGCAACGCGATGAATGGCAGAGAGGCGAGTTTGAGCAGCAAGTGGCTTATTACTGAGCGTCATTTCTGAGCGGTTAGTGCGATTAGTTGTTAAAATGCCCATTTTTATTTTTAAAATTTTATAATATATCTTGCCATATTAGCGGTCGGCTTTGTACAGATGAAATTATAGGTGGAATAGAATAGACTAAGGTAAATTTGTCACACTGACAAAAGTCATAACAAATTATTTTTTGGTTCACTAAAACAGGTGTACAAAATAAAACAACTAGAAAAAGAAAGAATTTTGGCGGTAAAATAATCAAAAATGTGATAAAAATTATAATTCTGGCAACGATTTTTGTTGCACCATTTGCCATAAAACATTTGCGAAGCAAACAACTGTCCATTATGATCGATGAACCAATTCTCACACTATCATTAATGAGGTACTAAATATAAACGGAGTTATTACACTATAAAAGCGTGTTTTATTTTAATTTAAATCCGTGAGCAAAATCTTTAACCAGTTTAAAGACTTTCTATCTTCTATCATGGGGGGGTCGTGGTATAGTGGTCAGAACGCGAGTAAAGAAACTCAACCGATCTAGGTTCAAATCCCAGCGAAGAAGAAAAAATTAAAAAATAAATTTGCGGTTTTTCAAAAATTATAATTTAAAGAAAAAGTTTCCCCTCTCCTCTCCCCCTCCAAGAAACCCATCTTCACATAACTGCTCCCTGAAATTTCCAGTCTATTCAACTAAGAAACGAATGATTAGGTGTACAGCGCCACCTTCTGGAAAGATAACAGTTAATCTACATAAAAAAGATGCTCACCACTCACATTCACCATCCAGATGGGGCAATGGGACTGGCCTTTGAGTGATCAAGTTGATAGTATATGTACTGTCCTTTCCAAAATTGCAATACATTGCACAGCATTTAGTAGGGGTTTACCCCTGAGTATTGTAGTCGCCCTGGTCTAGTTGTTAGTGTGTTGGCTTACTAAGACATGGGCCCAAAAAAAAAAAAAGAAATATAAAAAAAATATTTCTTACGGCGACTACCTCTCAGCACTCTTCTGGCAAAAGCTCTGAGAGTAATTAATTGCCATGAACAAGCTCCCCAAGTCTGTCGTTCGGAGTCGACATTAAACTGTAGGTCCCTGTACTCATGGATAAAAATTTACACACACAACATGAGTGCTGCGAGAAGCTAGGCCGTAATTCTGACACAGGGTTGTAAAGGCCAGTTATGTATGTAAGTATGTATTGGTCTCAAAATAAAAAAAAAAAATATATATTTGTCCCATAGACATAAGGCGCTTAAAATCTATCTATCTATGTATATATTCAACATTCCAATACAATGCACTGCATTTAGTAGGGGTTTACATCTGGTATTGGTCTTAAATAAAAAAATAAAAATATAACTGGACGATGCATACTAGCCGACCTACCACTGGAACTATGTGCGCTGTATTTTCTTGTCACCTATTTACTTGAAATATTTTTTGTGTTTTGCATTGGGTGGCGTGCTGGCCTGATTGAATTACTTCAGACTTTATTAGTGAAGTTTTTTGAACTAGCGATTGTATATTAAGAATCCTTAGACGTCAAAGAGATTATCCGTTTCGAATCGCGAAAACTATCCTCCAAAGTTCTCGCATAACTTGTGGGGCTGCAAGTTGACCGATAATCAGAATCCTTAAGTAAAACTAGGGTTTACTACTAAAAAAAAAATAATAAAACGGCCAGAAGACATCTGTTTTTTTATTTAGTGATCTTTTTTGGAAAAATAATTGGAATTGTTGAAATATTTACTTTTTTAAACACATTGTTTATTTTAAATGCAGTAAAGTAGAGGGTACTTTAATTGGCAACTAGTTGTACTTATAAGATCGACAAAGGCTTAACATGCAATAAAGTTAACTGCGCAAATTAGGACGTCTTAATTGACCTTGAATCAGCAAAATCTTATGTTGCACTCAGTTTTGAATTAATCACAGTTTTTGTAGGGGTAAGAACAAAATAAGGTATTCGTTTAAGCTTTACTCTTTTAAATTGTTTTTTAAATCACTGCTTCAATATGAATCTTTTTCTATGTGTATTAATTTAATTTATATCTACGTGAATACAAATATGTGTATTTGTATGAATTTATTTGACAATTTAATTATTTTCCTTATGAGAAAAAATTAGCTTTTGTTTGTGTATTTTTTATTATTTAAAATTTTTGTTTATATTTGATGTTGAATAATTGAATCTGGAACAAAGAATAAATAAAAGTCTGAGCACTATATGCATACAAGAAGACAATGCGAAGTAATGTGTCTTAACTTGTGAACTCTAAACATATTCTAGAAAATCTGAAATCTACATACAACGAAACACCTTTTTAGAAGTACATACATGTTTTAAGACACGAAAACTTATTTTAGATAGATGATAGACTAGAAAAAAAAAACTGCAGAACCAAAATTCTAACTAACTAAATGAAAAAACAAAGAGAACAGGAAAAAGAAAATGAAATTTGCATAAAATAGATGAGAATATTGTCAAGTTAAGCAAGAAAAGATATACTAAAAAAAAGAATATCCGACCTTTATGCTCAATTTAATGGCTGATGTTAAAATACGTAAGAGGTTAAGGAATGTGTAAAACCAAAAGAAAAAAAAAATCCAGCATCAAGCCAAATATAATTCTCGTGAGTTAAAGTCGACTTTATGGTACTGTTCTCTACGTATTAACACTAAGTTTAGTACATAAGGGTTTCGAATAGAATGTTTTGTGAGGCTTAGTTGTATTTAAAACTTTGTAGAATTCTACTTTACAAATTTCGTAGAAAATTTTTGGATATATTGGCAGAAAATAATTGTGAAATTTTTATATTTCTTTTTCATTGTAAAAGTTTTTTTTTTGTTGTGAATAGCCTATTTCTTTGTGGTGTGGAAATTAAATTTGAAAATTTTGAAAATTGACTTTGAAAATTAATTTATTTTTTTTATTTTGCACATATCCTTTTGTGGTAAGTTTTGTTTGGAAGATATTAGAAATTAAGGGCCAGCTGAGAATTGGGATAATGAGAATTTTCCTTGTTTAAATTTTCTTAGTTGCCATTTTGATACCAGCCACGGGATAGCAAATTTCACGGACAAATTATTTATTGACGATAGCGGCATATTTAAATACATCTCGATTGGGAGAAATCGGAAGGGGATAGAATACTTGTTCCTGGTTTGCCAGAATTTTTTTTTATCCCAACTTACTGATATACCTGTGATGACTAATCAGGTATTTGTATTTCATTTCCGATTGGTTTGTTGTTTTCGGAGTTCATGCTTGTTAGAACAGTTCTAACGTATCCAATGGTGGTTGACTCCAAATTTTAAGAAGTTACGCATACATGCACATACATCATAATTTGTTTTTTTTTTTTAAATAATAATTTTTCTTCAATATCATTGAATTTTCTATTATAGTTTTTATTTGTTAATATTCAATTACTCTAAGTCAACAATTCCATAATTCCTTTTCCATAGTTTTTTTTTTAACCTCTTAAATTAAACAATTATTCCATTTTATTCTGGTAAATATTTTATGACGTAATTTATATTTGGAAAAAGAAAAGAGAAAATATTAATATTGAATGAAAATTTAAATTAAAATTATATAAATCCCATTCAGAACTCTAGCATCCACAGACAACAAGCCTCCAGTCTTCGTTGGATACGTAAATTGGTGAGTTTTTTTGTTTGTTTTTATTTTTTTTTTAATATGTTCATGCATACGTCATTTAATTGAAGTTTTCATTCAAATAAAAGAAAAAAAATTTAAATTTACATCATTATTTTAACAAAATATGTAAATTTTTTTATTAATATATTGTTAACATCCCATACTCTTTAATTCTGTTAAATTTAACATTGATTTCAAATTATATTACATTTGTACATATTTGTTTAGATTTTGTATGTTATTAACATTGTTTATAAATTAATTAATTTTTTTATTTTCAAAAACGATTTTGTTTTTTTTTATTTTATGTAGAAGAAATTTAATTTTTTTTGTGCAATTTAACATATTTTTTTTACGTACATTGTATATACATTATCGAAATTTGGTCTTGCATTTGCAAGAGTGAAATGTTTATAGGAATAAATATTATTATTATTTTTTCTTGGGTTTAGTTCATTTATTATGTTAAATTTATTTCATTTTTTTTTTTTGGAACATGAAAGTGTAAATTTAATTTTTGTTTTATGAAAAGTTAAGATCCGCGGTAAGAAGAGTACATATCTATGTATATATCAAAGATGGCAAGGTTGGGAGGGTGAAGATATTTGAAGGAGTGGTATCATCTGGACTTCTTCGACTATTGAGCTTCACTTGCTTATTATTTTTGTTTGTTTTTGGCTGTTTGTTTTTGTTTGTTTTTTTGTCGGTTTGAATATTAGCTACCTAATATTTTTTTATCTAGTTACAACCATTAGCTTTTCTTAAGGGAGGCAAGATCCATCCCGTTTTCCCTGAGCACGGCCGGTATAAGTAGGTAGCACTGCCTCTGAAGAGTTAGGACCTTTTAAGGGTAGGTTCGTTACAGTTTTTTAAATGAAAACTTAATAAGCCCTTCTGTACTTATATCATAATTGTTTTAAAAAGTTCTTTTTAAAACATACTTTTTATTACGTTTGTTATTACAATACGAGTACAACAATATTCTTTCAGCCTACATTATAATTAAAAAATCTACATCCCAAATTTAAAATATTAAAAAAAAATTCCATACATATTCGAAATGTATTGCTTATAGAGATAGCACAAACCAAACTTCGGATGAGCTTGCTATGAGCGCCTTTGCAGGAGGGAAGCCTGTTGCCTCCTATTCGGATGTTCACTGCCCTATGACTGCCATTAAAGAAGGGATATCCAAGTCTTTCCTTAGAAAGGCACAGATAGAGTTCCATCACTTCCTGTGCTATTTCTAGGACACTTTGGCCTCGATATAACTAGGGCAAGACCCTAGGAATTTTGGGGATTCCTTGTCAGTCCTTGTCCAGACTTAAAGCAGTGTACACGGGTCACTGGCTGATCGGTAAACACTCAGAGAGGTTGGGCCTGCCCTTTAATCAGCACTGCAGAAGTTGCGGAAAGACTTCTGAAAGGTAGACTATAAATTATTTTCTTTGTGATTTCCAAGGTCTGGCAGTCAGACGTTTAAAGATTTTTGGGGTGCATGTTTTTGATAGCTCCCATAGTACTTTAAAGACAACTCTGGTTGGCTGTAGTTCTTTTCCTATTTTGGGTGATTTCAGTTTGGTTCTGCAATGGTTTCAAAACGGCATCTTGTGCTAATTGTAGTTGATCACGTTTTTGATTAGCCATTTGACCTACCTACCTGCCAGCACACACCAATATATAAACTCCCACTGCCTCTGGTGTTATAGAGTACAAAACTTGTTATTCTTTTTTGTATCTTTTTTTTTATTTAATATAGAAGGTGTAAACATGATGTCACATGGAAATATGCAAAGTTCGTTACGCCAAGACATGAAATGTCATTAATTTTTTGTAAGTTTCTTAACTTGGCATCGCATGCTCTACTTTATTGAGTATATTTACAGTAAGAAAAAAAATTTTGGATTTTTCATTATACCAGATACGAATTTTTCATCATACCAGAAATTTTTCATAATGTTTTGTTTTAAATTTCTTCAATATGATTTTTAAATTGAAAACGAAAAATTAGCAAAAAAAAAAAAAAATCTTGTTTTATATTAAGGAGCTGTTAATGGCCATTTAATAATGTTGCACTCAAAAACGAGAAAATATTTTCACGTTTCTTGCAACGGAAACGGAAGTAACAAACAGAAGTAGCAACAACAACAGCAACAGAGAAAACTAAAAAAGCTTGTATGTATTTGTAAAAATTATTATTTTTGGAAATTGAATTTGTTTGCTTTTTCTTCCAGCTTCCCGCTTCAAAGTTTCACCAACATTTAAAGCCAAAATAGTATATTAACAATAGAAACATGAGTATGCAAAAGCAACAGCAGCAACAGTAAAAATGGTAGTGGCAGCAATAAAGCAAAACGAGATGCGAATATTTAAGTAAACAGTTGGTTTTTTTTTATAAAGAATTTCGTTTTTTTTTTGTTTTTTAGTTTTATTCTTTTTTTCAAGCTGTAAACTATGAAGTAATTTATTTGTTTAGTTTATGCTATTGTTGTTTTGCTCATTTGTTTTTTTACACAGCCATTGTTGAGATTTCTGAAGACCAACAAATACTTTTCGTGTTGGTTTTTTGGGGAATTGTGTTTTGTTTTTCTTTTTATATACGAGTATATATATTTTGTTTGCGTTAATATAAGATTTCTTATTTGCTTTGCAAACCTTAAAAAAAGAATGTACAATAACAAAAAAAAAAAAAAACAAAATTCTAATTAATTATTATGCAAATTGTTGTAAAATAAATGCTCACTGCTTTCCTTTGGTTTTGATTTCATTTAAAACAACATATTTATGTAATGAACAATATTTTCCATTGCTAGCTAGCACAGTGATTTTTAATATCAATAAGTTTGAGAAATATGAATAAGAAAAATTGGTAAAGGATTTAATAATCATCTGCATGCAATGAAAAAAAGATTAATGTCTTTACCACTGTCCTACTTAACTACTACAACACAACTCTTAGTTAGCCTTTTTTATAACTTACAATACTAAACAAAACAAAAGAATTCAGGCGATCACTTACGCGTCATTGCACAACGCGAAGGAAGTTCATATGTTTTAGAAAGTTGTTTGTCGAGATCTTCGGTTAATCTTTGCAGTTCATTGTTTAATTAAATTTTGAACGGTTTGCTACCTATGAATCTAAACTGGGAAAAGAAAAGTATAGAAGAACGAATTTTTTAAAGACTTTTGCGGTTTTGGTCTTATAGGTGGAGTTTGTTAGATTTTATATTTTCACCACTTTTGCTCTTCATGACAAGAGCTACAACTTTGCCTCAAAAAGTAAATCAAAATTCCGAACGGTTTGCAAGATATGAGCCTAAGAATATGAAATATTTTTTCCAAAAATGACACCGAGACTAAAAATGTTTAGTAGCCCATAAAACAAAAGTTCATGACTTTGATCAAAACTGGAAGACACGGGTCATCTTTTGTTTGGTCTTTTAGAACGTAGTGGTGTCCACATATGGTTATATTTCCATGACTTAAAAAATTACACACAGTGTAACCTACATTTGTTTGTGTCGGCCATGAATTACACAAATTCAATCCCTAAGAATGGCACAGCGTAACTCGAACTTTTAACTCACACTATATCAATGAAGTAAATTTGTATTTTTAAGTTACTAGTTATGAAGATAATATGTGTACATTGTGCTTTGTCTTATTGCTGCAATAGTTACACAGTTTTTATTTCTTTCAAATGATTATTTATATGCTTCGCTGCAAGTACTGCCTTTATTGCGTTATTAATAATTCAAGTTATTTTATTTATTTATCCCTCCATTATTTTGTTTATTCTCCTTAATAACCGCCCCTTCTTTGAGTGATTTTAACATAAACTACATAAATACAATTGCCCAAATTAAAAAAAAAAATCATTTGGCTTTTGCTCAATTTACTACACTGCCACACTGCACAATATCACTGTACAATGCCAGACTTGGACACTGACCGCCCTAAGTATAATGAAAAGTTAGCAACTTATTAGCATATGGGACAAAAAACTGGCAAGTTTATCACCCGCTCTTGACTGATATTATAAAAACTTTCCATACCCTCTATTTTATAACTAGTCAGATAATTCAAAAAATAGTAATACCTTGTACCTTTGAGTAAGAATTTCCGGGTATTGAAATGACAAACTTAGCCACTGTGTACAACGATCTGCTAATTTTTTAGTATAAATAAAGCTGTGAGTGTATAAGCTACATTAGCAATTCAAAAACATATATGTATGTATGTATATATCGTAGACATAATTTTTGTGATGATTTATGATTTACTGTATATTTCCTTTTTTCTAAGCAGTGAAACTTTCCATAACAGATATATCCGAACATGGCCGAACAACTCTTGTAGTATCAAACCTCTTCATTAGTTTTTGTATACAAAGCATTCCCTTAACCGGATATTAAATTATTTAAAAATAAGTTTTATATACTTCATAAGCTTACAGGAACATTAAAGTATACAAATAAAAGTTGTATTAAATTATTTTTCTGAGACCAGTACTCAGGGGAGTAAACCCCAACTCATGCTGTGCAATATACTGGACTTTGTAGATGGAGTTGGCGATTATTTTCATTCCTGTCAAACCCCTAACGAATGAGACAAATGACTGCCAATTGATTTGATAACTCAAAGGCCAGTGTTTATACCTTCACCCTTGAATGATCAACAGCTATTGCCCTATCTGTCGTTGGATGTTGATTATAAGTGGTTAGAGGCTTCGCTATTGAATTATTCAATTTTTTAGCAAATGTGATATATCCCGGCAAAAATATTTTATAGTTTTGGAAGCTTTAAATGCACTTAACTACTGATATATTAGTTTAATGTAAAAACTTATCAAAAAGCAGGAAATAAATCAGTATCATTGAAATTAGTTTTGAGTTACTGTAAGCGAAATACGTACATACATACATAATTCTCCATTGTAAGACTGTATCAGAGTAACGGCTAAGCTTCTCGTAGTACTGATATTTTTTCATATATCTTTTTTTTAAGATATCAAAGCTTAGGTTTGAATACTGAGCCAAGATACTAACCGCAAGACTAATTGAAATAAAATTATTTACTTAGGGATGATTCTGATATAGAAATAGTTTTAAATTATATTATACTTATATATAAATAACACTATGCTACAAAAGTGAAGAAAGTGTAAGGTTTCTGACATAGCAATTCTGTTTTGGTGTAGGCCATAGAGTACTGAAATGGTCTTAGTTTTTTTTGTCAAGTTCGTTAAGTGTCTTTTTTAATAGCAAATATAGTGAAATACCCATATTCATGACATTACAACTTTAAAAAAACTATTTCAGTACTCCACAAAACAGAATTGCTATGTCAGAAACTCTGCATATTTTTGGAGTAGCACAGTATAATTATATAGCTTACTCTGTCCCCTACTTTGTAATGCATCGGGTACTTTCAAATAGGAATCAGTCATATAAAAATCGGCTACATAAAATACTCTGCAGAAAATTTGGTTTCTCTACCTTTAAAAATTGCTTATACGCAAGGTAAATTTTTCGGTAGAATATTTTTGCCGATAAAATTGAATTAGTGATTCGTGATAAATACTTATGCTAAGGCAATGATTTTTGTCGCATTCTAATAGATCTATTTTTAAGGAAGGTAAATCGTTGGCAATTTATCACATAGGATGCCACATATTTAACGATCAAAAAACAATTTTCTCTTTTTATGTTTTCGCAATTTAATATATTACTAACCAAAACGCTTCAACCAAATTGAGTTTTCTTTTTTATTGTATTGTATTGTATTGTATTGTATTGTATTGTATTGTATTGTATTGTATTGTATTGTATTGTATTGTATTGTATTGTATTGTATTGTATTGTATTGTATTGTATTGTATTGTATTGTATTGTATTGTATTGTATTGTATTGTATTGTATTGTATTGTATTGTATTGTATTGTATTGTATTGTATTGTATTGTATTGTATTGTATTGTATTGTATTGTATTGTATTGTATTGTATTGTATTGTATTGTATTGTATTGTATTGTATTGTATTGTATTGTATTGTATTGTATTGTATTGTATTGTATTGTATTGTATTGTATTGTATTGTATTGTATTGTATTGTATTGTATTGTATTGTATTGTATTGTATTGTATTGTATTGTATTGTATTGTATTGTATTGTATTGTATTGTATTGTATTGTATTGTATTGTATTGTATTGTATTGTATTGTATTGTATTGTATTGTATTGTATTGTATTGTATTGTATTGTATTGTATTGTATTGTATTGTATTGTATTGTATTGTATTGTATTGTATTGTATTGTATTGTATTGTATTGTATTGTATTGTATTGTATTGTATTGTATTGTATTGTATTGTATTGTATTGTATTGTATTGTATTGTATTGTATTGTATTGTATTGTATTGTATTGTATTGTATTGTATTGTATTGTATTGTATTGTATTGTATTGTATTGTATTGTATTGTATTGTATTGTATTGTATTGTATTGTATTGTATTGTATTGTATTGTATTGTATTGTATTGTATTGTATTGTATTGTATTGTATTGTATTGTATTGTATTGTATTGTATTGTATTGTATTGTATTGTATTGTATTGTATTGTATTGTATTGTATTGTATTGTATTGTATTGTATTGTATTGTATTGTATTGTATTGTATTGTATTGTATTGTATTGTATTGTATTGTATTGTATTGTATTGTATTGTATTGTATTGTATTGTATTGTATTGTATTGTATTGTATTGTATTGTATTGTATTGTATTGTATTGTATTGTATTGTATTGTATTGTATTGTATTGTATTGTATTGTATTGTATTGTATTGTATTGTATTGTATTGTATTGTATTGTATTGTATTGTATTGTATTGTATTGTATTGTATTGTATTGTATTGTATTGTATTGTATTGTATTGTATTGTATTGTATTGTATTGTATTGTATTGTATTGTATTGTATTGTATTGTATTGTATTGTATTGTATTGTATTGTATTGTATTGTATTGTATTGTATTGTATTGTATTGTATTGTATTGTATTGTATTGTATTGTATTGTATTGTATTGTATTGTATTGTATTGTATTGTATTGTATTGTATTGTATTGTATTGTATTGTATTGTATTGTATTGTATTGTATTGTATTGTATTGTATTGTATTGTATTGTATTGTATTGTATTGTATTGTATTGTATTGTATTGTATTGTATTGTATTGTATTGTATTGTATTGTATTGTATTGTATTGTATTGTATTGTATTGTATTGTATTGTATTGTATTGTATTGTATTGTATTGTATTGTATTGTATTGTATTGTATTGTATTGTATTGTATTGTATTGTATTGTATTGTATTGTATTGTATTGTATTGTATTGTATTGTATTGTATTGTATTGTATTGTATTGTATTGTATTGTATTGTATTGTATTGTATTGTATTGTATTGTATTGTATTGTATTGTATTGTATTGTATTGTATTGTATTGTATTGTATTGTATTGTATTGTATTGTATTGTATTGTATTGTATTGTATTGTATTGTATTGTATTGTATTGTATTGTATTGTATTGTATTGTATTGTATTGTATTGTATTGTATTGTATTGTATTGTATTGTATTGTATTGTATTGTATTGTATTGTATTGTATTGTATTGTATTGTATTGTATTGTATTGTATTGTATTAAATACAAATTATACAAAACAATACTACTTTTACTTATACGATATTTTTATTTTTTACAGTAACAATAATGTGATTCCCTAACTATACTTTAGCGATAGTTGACAGCTCTATTTTTCTTTATTTTAAATTGTAAATTTTTTCGTTAGTTTACGACAACGTCTGATACGGCCTGTTGCGAATAAGGTAAATAACATCTATTGAATAGCAAAATCAATAATTCTGCTGTCCACTGTTAAAAACCATACTCGTACGATATTCATCAAAACATGTTACTGAATAGCGCTACCGATTTTTACGGTTACTAATCATACTCTCCATAACTTCAGAGATGTACAACGCAAATTGCTATTGAGTTTTATTTTTCAAAGTTACTGAAACAACGATTTTTATATATATATATTGGCGTGACATTATCAACGTGGCATTGTTTTCAATTTTATCTTTTTCATTTGTAACAGAAATGTTTACAAAAATTTCCTTATAAACTACTGTATGACAGTAAATTATGTGAATTGTAAAACTTTTGTAAAGAAAACTATGAAGCGAACTATGCGCTCTTGTTGTTTCGATATTATTTTTGAAAAAATATTTCATTTTCTAAAAAAGGCCATAATGTTTAATAAATTATTTACAATCAAAAGCAGTTGTTTCTATAACAAATTAAAGAAAAAAAAAAGGAAAAAGCGAGAAAGAAAATTATTGAAATAAGTTTTAATTTTATATTTTTTTCTGAAAGACTTCAGTTTAAGTGTGTAGGCAAATATATATAATTCATATAGAATATCGTTTATTGGTGTTGATGGTATTAGTTGTTAACTGATATGTTCCTAAAGTTAAACTTTGAATTTATTTTGGGCATGAAGGTGTAATTCTTGAAAAAAATTTAATATTTACCTCCTGGTTGGTGCTTGAGGTCTTTAATTTTTTAAGTTTCATATTTCGCTAATCGTTTATAAGAAATATGTACATTAAAATGATATTATGTTCTAAAATCATACATATGTAGACGCTGGCTGAATGGTAATTGTACAACAAAGGTTTTAACTGAGAATAATTGTTTCAAAATTATACGATAAGTATTTGGCAGAGTCACATAACACTTCACACAACGTCATGCTGGAGTTTATGTGCTCTATCCGCTATTTTATATATCTCGAGTTAATGATGCCACTTAGGTTTTTGATACCAATGATTTTTAAAATCTGCAATTCGTCTTCGACTATTTATCTCCGAAATTGGACGAGATATCCGATATCAGACCTGAATAATTTAGGGTCGAAAACTTAAAGTGGCATCATTAACTCGGGATATATAAAAAATATGAAATGATGAATAGACAACATGTCTTTTTTCGGTCTATAACTTGTTTTTTTATAATCTATTTGAAATGTTTTATTTTTAAATGCATAAGTAATGCTTTTAGATTTCTTTTTTTTTTACTTAAAGCTTTACTGCTTTGAATGACTATTCTATTTTCTATTTGAAACATTTTTCTAACATTTGATGTGCATACATAATATGTATATAGGTATAAACAAACTACATATTTTTATTTTATTTTACTTTTTTATAATTTTCTTTAAAGAAAAAGATACGAAAAAGAGTTATAATAGCATATTTATTTTAATAACATCGTCATCATCAACGTTCTCACTTTTTATATCAAACATTTTCAAAAATCATTCTATTTCACGGTCTTTTCTCTCTGACATTCATATACAGGTAAAGACGGCCATGGTTATATGAAGTGCATTATGCAGTCGTCGCTATGATTTAAAAGAAAAGCATGTTTGTTAATAAATGTGATACCCAAGTTGTCGTTTAATTTCTTGTTGACATTTAATTTTTAAATTTCTTTGCTAATATTGATAATGGCAGTAAATATACGAAAAAAATGTGCAGACAAAATGCAAAAATTAAAGGTAAACTCAGGCTCTAGATACTAAAAGGCTTTATTTAATGCAAAATTAATTTTAACTCCCGTATTAATAAAACAAACTTTACGTTTCTATGTTTTTTTACATACTTCTGAAATGTTTATATCTAAATTTATTATTATGTACTTCGTTTGTGAATGGCATATTTTGTGAAATTTGCTATATTCAACTAATTATGGATTTTATATCTTAATAACAAATAATTAAATAAATAATTTCTTAGAAAATTTAATTTGATTATTCGAAATTAAAAAAATTTTCAAAAATAGTATCAACTCTAGGTAAACCGCTCTTTGATCATATGAGAGAGCTGGTTAATTGGAGCATTGATTGATTTATGAAGTTTCTGAATCACACAGACTGGATATAGTTACGTGGTTTATGAACGTTTCTTTTTTAACAATCTGGTAGAGAATATGTGGCATCAAAACGGCCCGAGAGTACTTATTGGTTCTTTGGATCACCACTAAAACAACTAACCAATCAGTGAGCAAAAATTATTGTTTCGAATTTTTACTTTTTCAAGTTGTCTGAGTGTGAGACATTAGTGTCTTTAAGTATAATTCGACGATTGAAAATAATTAACTAATAATTAAATTAATATTTTGACTTAAAATCATTGGAAAAAAGTGGAAAAAAGTCCACATGTATACACTGCAAAAGAGAACTAAATCTTGGTTAGAATAACCAATACAGCTATACTGCATTCGATAAAATTCATAAATAGGAGTACTGAACGTATGAGTAATATTTTATTTTGTCACCTATTTTCTGTACAGAAAATGTGGCATACTTTTGGGGTTATTAAAAAAAAAAAAAAAAAAATTATGTATGTATTAAATTGTGTATGACTAATGCGTACATAAAATTAAAACTCGTAATAATATTAAAAAAATAAAATATATATATTTTATTTTATATATATATAAAGTGTATTCCTTTAAATACTTAATGCCTCTTATACCGCTTAAAAGCGTAAAAATATCAGGCATGTTCTGGAAATCGTATGATTTAAAATCACATGTGATTTTGAAATCACTCAAGTGTTCTGAAAATCACAAGCTTTTCAGCCTTTACATGTGATTCATTGTTTTAAATTAGACACATTAAGCTTTTTTGTTCCGTTTTTAGAGCTTCCAGAATCATTGCTTCCATTTGTATTAAAATCGCACATTTATATTTAAAAAATTAACCAATCTGTGTTAAATATTTTAAAATATATTACTTTAAATGAACAAATTAATAAATTGTTGTTTTTAATAATTAATTTAACTGACAAATTTAGTCAAATGATGGACAGTATAAACAACATTTTAATGTGTTTGAAAATTTCGGAATCAAATTTTATTTTTTTTTATTTTTTTATTAAAGAAATACAAAACAAATGATATTATATGTTTGTTTCGCTTTTTTCGCCAAGTTGTAAGCAAAATAGAGTTTAAAAAGGCTAGTGATTTGATATCGATAAGCTTTTATCTGACCGATTTAAAATCACAAAATTTCAGGACATGCCTGTAAATGAAAGTTTGAGAGCTATTAGAAGCACTTTACAGATTAAACGAATACCAAAACGAAATAATATTAAATAATTTTAAATAAAAAATAATAACTAACCACTTTGTGATTGGTCAATCGGCTTTATTTGCGCGACTTGCAGTTGGATTCTGCATATATGAGGGCACAAAAGCGAAAGCAAAATGCTCGTATGTTATAAGATAGAGCCAATGGCTAAAAAGATATGATTCGTTTCTAACTTCTAACAGAGACAGTTTTTTACTTATACATATATTGCAACATCAAAAACTTCTGCCTGAAGAATTACTGAGTAGAAAACCATTCGATTTTTAATTGATTCCCGTCTCAGTTCTGATTTTTCTAGTGTTGACTCGCCAAGTTTAAGAAGTTTTGATTATCATTTGTTTCACCATCTGCAGAACTTTCTTCATGATCTAAATTTAAATCCTGTAAGTTGCCTGTAATATGACATTGGATTAAAGTTTAGTGCAGAAAAGAGGCATTGATTATCGAACAGAAAGCGGGAAATACAAAAAAACTTGATTTTTACATGCCACATACTCGTAAATATTATTATAATCATCAAGGAGTAATTCTGCCCAAAGGAAGACACTGCGACCCAAAAAATCTGTTGTGCCCTACTCCACTCACGGATGCTTGTAAATAACACTGCTCGACAAAATGAAATTGTTTTTTGTGACACATGAACAAAAATGGTAAAAGCCTAAAGTATTTGCTCTCCTGAGCAAAATGCAGTAATTTTATTAGATGCGTTTTTTTCTTAGGCTCGTTGTTACTCTGAATAACGTGCAAGTCATATAGTTTTGTACCGGCGACAGATATTTTAAATATCTACTGTATCAGCTTTTGATGATATTATATGGGACTTACAACAGGTAACGGATAATCAGTATTCGATTCTAAAGATTCTTATCATATCTAACGTAAGAAGCAGGCCCGTAAGTTACTCAATGCCAGCTCGCAACCGTTGATGAAGACAGGGTTAACTTAAAGAAAAGTAATACTGTGCGTATGATGAGGATTATTATTATATTATTATTATCTTCGAGATTAAAGGTAACACTTTAAATAAAATAAATCGTGATAAGACCAAAGAACACATGTCTTTGATGACCCGATAGAAGCTAATATAACCTTGTTGGGAAGTACTGATTAATGCATACACCATATGGCTTAAATCTTACACCTTCAGCTTATTCGTTTTCATCTCTTCAGAATTACTTATATAATGGGTTTAAATTTGACTTAATCTTTACCTCAAAAAAACCCTACTAAAAAAATTATGACTTTTACTTCAAAAATTGCAAAAGTCCCATATATGTCTTAATAAGGATCAATAACAATAAAGTGTTTAATTTTGCTTCAAATTTTTAACAAAAGTACCTTTTATATGAATTTTTAATTTAATTCAAATTCGGCATGGGATTAAAAATTTATATTTTTGAAAGATTTTGTTTTGTTTTGGCTTTTCATAGCTGACACATAGAACCAGTGGGTATTTATACACATTTACTATGTATGTATATGTATGTGTGCATGTATGTACGTATGTATAAAAATATTTTTATATTAACAATTGTGTATGTGTATAAATATTTTTGTACGTCGTACATACATATGTATTAGTATGTGTTATAAGGTTACATGTAACTTTTTTCCTATTTCACTTCTCAACAATACGTATGAGTAACAACAACCTTGCACTCTTTTTTTCTGTAGGTATATACGAGTAAAGTTGTTGTGCTTCATGAAGCATAAAAATGTTGTAAAAAAGGTGTAAATTTTGTATGTTTTTCTTTCTTTGTTTTTTTTTTTCTTTTTTTTGTATATTTCCCTCTGCAAGATTCGATATTCATAGCAAAATCCATTATTTTCAATTGTTTATAGGATCATAAAAGATTAATAGTGGTGGTCGTGTGCAATGCAATTGATTATTTAAAATATTCACTAATAATTTAATAGTTTAATATTTGTTCTTATTCGATATCCAGTTAAATATTGGGTTCAATTAGATGGATTAATTTGGGGAAAAAAAGAAAAAATTAAAGTACTGAATGGGATTAATTGTAAATTCGCCTGGTTATGTAGTGGCCAATAAGAGTGCAAATTTTTTAAGAGTCATTTTGTTTTCAATAATCATTTCTTTTTAATAAATTTTTTTTGTGTACTTTTATGTTAGAGTCAGATTACATTAAAAACGTATTTTTTTTTTTTAAATTTAACAAAATTAGAGCAGTTTCGCTTCTTAGGAGCCAGTATAACATTTATTACCATTACTACTATACGATTTGGAATGCTTTCATGTAAATAATAAGAATGTTTTAAAAAAGAAATATTCATATAATCTAAAAGACAGCTGTGTGTCGAAGAGCATAGTTTTTGGAATTGTGTACCCTTAAAAAAAACTATCATTTTAGTTTAATATTCTTTTCAAGAAACAAATATTTCTCGCTCTATAGTGAAATACATACATTATACGTATGAAATGTATTGCTTTTGGGGGGATAAGCATGTCTCTATGACCTCTACTTAAAAGGCTTGTCAGAAGATATTTAGCCAAAGATGATAAACTCTTTTCTTTTTTTTATGAATCTCATTTAGTTTATAACTTTTTGATATTCGCGATATTGAGCACCATTTCATCAAGTATGGTTTAATGACACCTCCTGTCCAAAATCAGTACTTCATAGTTTCACATTGTGGGTACGTATGTTGTTTTCTAATCACTAATCGGTTGTCCGAATCCCAAACATGGTAATTTTGGCCATTAACAAAGCCATCGAGGTAAAAATTTCGATATTTAAAAATTCCTACTAAACTCCTACAAATAAGTATTTGTTGAAAAGGTGTAAAGACAGCAGATTAAACGAAAACCTCTAATAATTTGCGTATTTCTATTGTTAAAATATAATTTTTTAATAGTGCTTTTCATTAAGAGCTTTCTGTGTCTAATTTTAGTTAAGGCAAAGTTCCGATTTTCTATATCAGAATCATGACGACGAAGATGCCCTCAATCCGAAATCCACAGCCATCAAACAATGATTTATGGATGCAACGAATAACTTTTGACAGGCTATATTTATAATGCATATAAATATAAAATAAACACAATAAATTTCTTAGTTATTTAAAAAATCAATAATTCTTTTTCTTAATAAACCACAGTCAGAAGAGTAATCAATAAGAGAAAAATTATTTATTTTTTATTTGAGACCAGTACTCAGGGGTAAACCTATACTAAATGATGTGCATTGTATTGAAATTTTATAAATTTCAATACAATTTATAATTATTAAAAAACAAAAAATATTTTTCGCCTTATTGGCAAAATACATTCAATATAATTTGAAATGTATGCTTTTGGGGATAAGCATGTCTCTTGAGCAGAGACGAAATGGCCATAGAGACATGCTTATCCCCAAAAGCATACATTTCAAATTATATTTATAATTATTATTAATTATATTATTATTATTATTAAACGCCTTAGGAATGAGACAAATTGCTGTGAATTGATCATTCAAAGGCCAGTGTTATACCTTCACCCTTAAATGATCAACAGCAATTGCCTCATCATTGCATGTTGATTGCGTGGTGAGTGTGCCTTCACTAAGTAGGTTTGGCTGTTATCTTCTACTTCCCAATAGGTGGCACTTTTTCCTGATCATTCGTTTTTTTTTTTTGTTGACATTCATTAAGGTGGAATAGAGTGGAATGTCGGGGAGCGGTTTTAAATTATAATTTTGAAAAAAACCGCAAACTAACTTTTTAATTTTTTGCCTCTGCTGGGATTTGAACCTGGGTCCTTTAAGCACAAATATTGTAGTTTAAGAGGAAGGCAAAATCTTTTCAAACGGTTTGGAACTATGAATCTTAGGAATCAAATTTACGGCATATTAAGTTATTTATAAATGATATATTGAAAAAAATTTTTCTGCTTTTTACTGTTGAAAGTTTAGTAAGTGCTGGACACCTTTCGTATGCTGGTAAAGCTTCGAAGATTTCGAAGACAAAAAAGAAGAAACTCTTTCTAAACTGAATCAATTTTAGAAACGTTAACATCATCATATTAAGCATCTCAGACCACAGAAGCGTATTACAAAATTGTCCATGTTTTTTTGAAGTAAATTACATAAGTCTGAATTGTTAAGATTGTTATTTAATACAGTTCGGTAAGTGATTACTATATATTAGAAATAATAGACGGCCTAAATGACTACCTTGTCATCCCAAGTTCGACAATTCTGTTTTTGCACATACCAATTCATGTGCACATAAGCTTCATCATTAAATATAAACTTTTAATGAACTATTTTTTTACTTTGCCCAAAAAGAACATCCATTTTGATAAAACAGCTTTTTGATGATTTGGTAAAACAGACTGAATACATAAGTATATCACAGCTACTTAAACTGAAGTAAATTCAGCCGTATAGCCTTTACAAACTTTCAAAGTTCGGAAGCCCCTACTAGAAAACCATATATCGTCGTGCGGGAGTTTATGTGCTCTATACGCCATTTTATATTTTTTATATATCTCGAGTTAATGATACCACTTTAGGTTTTGTGTGCAATTCGTTTTCGGATACCTTGTCCAGTTTTGGAGAAAAATATCCGAAAACGGAATGCAAGATTTGATTTTTTTGTGTTAAAAAACCTTAAGTGGCATCATTAACTCGAGAAATATAAAATGGCGGATAGAGCACATAAACTCCCGCACGACGATATAATTAGCTGACTGCAAACTTTATCTATATTAATTTTGTACAGAAACTTTTATAATATCAAATAAGATTCTTTTACATTCATTTCTTAATTTAATAATTTAAGTACTTGTTTTTAATGTTCAGGATTTATTTAAATTTTTAAATCACTTTTAAAATGTTTATACACATTTAAACATTAAATACATGATTTAAACTAAAGCGGAAATTATTTTTTTAATGGTTTCCCAACTAATTTTTTTCTTCATATAAAACGTCTAAATATCCGGTCAAAACTTTTTTAATTTGAGGGTTTTATATTTTGTTTGAATTCATTTTTTTTATTTTCATAAAAAAAAACTTACACACATACTCTCACATAACACCATGTGTGTACGCACAAATCTTTAACGATAATAATATACGGAATTTTAGACATTTCCAAATTATTTTGTTATTTTCATTTAAAAAGGCATTACGAAAAGAAAAAGAAAAAAAGATTGTAACAAATAATCCAATTGATAGAAACAACATTTGAAATTTGTGTTTTCGTTTTTTTTTAGTTGCGAACGACTGGTACATAGTCTCCTCAGACCTCATAAAACATAATTGTATTGAGTTATAATACTAATAAAACTGTCATTCGTTGTAAAGATGAAAATAATACTCGTATCGATCCAAGCAGCTGTAGTAAAAAGTTGAATTTCATCTACATTTTCTCAAACATGTCTTTACACTTAAGGTAAGTTGAAGTATATTTGTATTGAAATATGTCTTCAGTATTTAAGGAGATTTATTAGCAAAAGTATTAAAATATCTGCGATTGTTACATTTGAGACTCTTTAGAAAAGACTACACTCGAATTACATTTTTGACAGGTTTGCTTCAAACCTGAATTCAATATCTATAATTTAATTAATCTGATTTTAAATAGCAAATATGAAATTAGTACATGCATGAAATATTGAGTCTTTCATTAAGCTCTTTCTGTCTTTTAGTTTTTCCTGGTGGGATATCATCGAACATCTTTATTCTTCTGAGATAGCTATTGATGGCGTTACTTCTTTCAGCATTGTTCAAATATGCGCCACAGATTTGCTAGGGGGAGGTCATCTGAAGTTTCCAAATTTTCCATGACTTCTAAATCAGACTGAATTTCTCCGATGGCATGGGTTAATAGCATGATGGTTGGCCTTAGAGATCGCTGTGATTTGTGGCTTATTCATATACACCTGGTATTTAAGGAAACTTTACGAGATACATTTTATATCGAAGTTCGAGCACCAGGAAGAGTGATACATTTTTTTTAATTTTTGTTTTGTCAGAAAAAGTGAAAAATGAAAAGTGTGAGTAAAATAGTTGATGTTTAGTCTTGAATATGCACAGGACACAAAGAACTCTGATAAGACAGCCGTAGCTGGAGTCGAAAACAATTGTTCAGTTTGGCTAGTGTACTATTCCTTCACGGACATCATTTTTCCTTTGATTTACAAGATAAAGTTCTACAGGTACTAAACGCCTAATATTGGTTGCCCGTTCGCATCACCTCCACATGAGAAACTACATTCTCAAATTGCTCGTGCAAAATATTCAATGTGTAGCACATAGCTTTGAAACCAAATTTGCTGGTATCCAATTCAGACCACAGGAAGCTGTTAATAATTGAGCTATAGCACTTTCCTTTGAATGGAGATGATCTGGTCAACGTTGTTATCAAAGAAATATGGCGCATGTCGCTAGTCCAAAATCCACACCGAACAACAACTAGAATAATTTAACGTGCCTACCCGTCCGTAGACACAGCACACGCTACCCAGTCATATGGTTAGAAGTGAGATACAACGCGTCATTACTATCCAGCGCTATCCAATGCCGATACTCAAAACTTTCAGACATGCCGAAGCCAAGCTGCTTAATCGAGAGCATTCTTACAAGGGATTACCAATCATGATACTACCTTTGCCTGGGTAGTAGCACCCCTTCTTGCTAAGGAGGTGATACTACGTGTACTCCACTAAGGGCGGCACTCAAACCATCAGTCAGGACTTCCTAATACCCCGAATGACAGGGCAGCACAGACAGACGTGGGACTCCTGATGCCCATAGTACCAGATTACATAGGTATCTCTAGTCAGTCCCTGAGAGCATCATTAATCACTAACAACTCTCTGCCTATAGCGATAGACAGGTCACCCAGAGCTGGGTGAACTCCATATGTCCCGAGAGTACAGGCCCCTGGCGGGAATAGTCGACAGAAGCTTAAAGAATCTCCAGGAGGAATCCCCACCGAACTCCATATATCCCGAGAGTATAGGCCCCTTGCGGGAATAGTCGACAGAAGCTTAAAGAATCCCAGGTGGGAATCCCCACCGACCAGTGATTTTTTCGGGTTGCTTTGAATGTCCTTGATTTTTATCTAAATTAATATCGTCCCATTTTTTTGTGATGCTAATAATTTAAAAATATATAAAAATTTGTACAAAATAGTAAGAGAATTGATTTTTTTTGCAATACTTTTCAAATAAGCTATTTCTTTATGAATACCGCAGTTAGCTAATAAAGTATTAGAGGTAAAGTTGAATTATGTCACCAATAGACAATAGCAATATTGCGGTAAGACGTGACTTCAAAATGATGTTTTTTTTTTACAATCAATGTACTCATGACAATTTTCCAGTGTATATTAATCAAAAATTAGTAAAAGTTAGCAATAAATCGATTACTAATTGCGCTGTATGGCAAGTTAGGCAATTTTATTTCTGTTTCCAAAAATGAATCAACACGGATTGGTAATGCTCAAAATTTGCTGTAACGATAGACTCTTGCTAATTTCAAAAGAAATAAGTTTCGACTATTCCACTATCGTGTAGACTGCACCAAAGGGTCAATTTTCATGGATGTACTTTTTATGATGTCGAATCAAGTGCACTGTATGGCCAATCTAGCCTATTGAGGTCATCATTTAATTATAAATGATTCCAGTTTTAAATGAGCCCAAAATACAAAATGCTGTCACACCATGGCCATACAATTTTCCACATAGTCGAAGGTCATAGGCTAACGCCATTTCGGCATCTTTTTCTACACTGCATATTGGTTTTTGTACGAAAATTTGTTTGCTTTTCTGATAATCTTAAATTGAGAAAACTAATTGAATTGAATATAACTATCAGAAAAATAACTGCAGGGATGACTTAGTGATTGGACCGATTATGTTGATCGTAAAGTGGATGAAGTTTGCTATGAATGTGGCAAACAGATTATGTTTTTTGTAGAGTAAATAATTAAAAGAAATGCTTTAGATATTTATTTAAAAATACCTCAAGTGTAAATACTTAGTTTTATTTACAATTAAAATTAATCAAGAGGTAAAAGAAAATAATACAAATTTGTTTAAGTAATTTTTTTTTTTATTTTTTTGACTTGCTGCTTTAAAGATGCTTGAAACCTTAGAACATACTTCTGGAACAAATTTGAACAGAGTCGCAACCTAGAGATTTCGGCTCTACTGAGTTATGTATTTTCAGAACAACATTTTTAAAAATGCGCAATGAAAGTTAATAGCCATTTGCAAAAAAAAAAAAAAAATTATAGACTTTAAGTCAAAATTTATATGGCAAATAACGACTTCAAATTTACTTTATTTTTTTGGCATATGGCCGTAAAACATTAATAAAAAATTCAAATTATAAATAAATTTAAATTTCTGTAACATTCTTTGCTTTAAAATCTTTTTTCCATGTACGAGTATATACATATATCCCCATTCACATGTACATTTACAATTTTTAAAATAGTTATAAAATAATAAAATAAAATTTACAAACAATACAGCTTTATAAGCGACATGTTTATTATCAATAAAAATAATTCACGATATATGGTATAACACAAACACTAAATCCTTTAGCATGGATTGACTTTCATAATATGTATTGCGCTCAGTATGTTTTCTGTATGTATTTGTCGTATTCAAGTTAATTTTATTTAAAAGTTGCAATCAATAAAATCACATTCAAGCAATCAAGAATGTGATTTAATTTTATTAAATTACTTTAGAATAGAAAGAATAAACGCTAAATAGAATGTTCAGTGCATTTTAATAAAAGAGGATATATTTTATTAAATAATAATTTTTTCATATAAAAAAAAAAAATTGTATTATTTAATAAAAGGTTAATAATTTGTTTTAGTAAAATACATAAAAAAAAACAAAACAAATAAGCTTTTACTTAACAGGTTATATAATTGAAAGATTTTTTTAAGGTCAACGTACTAGACAAAAAAAATTTATTGAATTTACTTTCTATTATTATTGAGACCAGGGTAAACGCCTACTAATGCTGTGCATTGTATTGGAATTTTTTGTGGAAAGGATAGTACATTAAGACAGAACAAATATTTTTTTTCTTATTTTATTAAGAGCCTAAAGAATGAGACAAATTACTTTGATTGACTGATTCAAAGGCCAGTATTTTACCTTCACCTTTGAATGATCAACAGCATTTGCCTCATCGTTACATGTTGATTGTGGTGAGTGCCCTTGCTAAGTAGGTTTTGGATGTTATCTGTTACTTCCCAATAGGTGACTCTTTTTTTCTTGTTTCTTCTTTTTTTTTATTTGTTTTGTTGTCAAAGGTTAAGGTGGAATAGAATGATTTCTGTTTTTTTTCTGAGATAAATAGCCCAAAACGGAATGGCAGATAGAGCACATAAACTCCCGCACGACGAAATTTTCGTATTTCGTTTTTATTTTTGTGATATCTTGTGTGTATTTTTTGTAAAATTCCGAAGAGTTTTATCGTTTTTCTTGGAGTAAAACTAAAAATGTCATGAAGTGTCATTGAAACTATTTATTATTTATTTATTTAAATTTAGGTCTATGGACAATACATCCTTACAGACTAAGGTAAAATTATATATACATGCATTAATAACTAGGCAAATTAGGTATTTAAATATAAAATAATATTACTTTTTACTACATAATTACTTTCAGCAAAGTTTATAAGATGATAACAATTATTAAAATGTACACATATACGATGAAAGGGATCATTATCAGCATAGGTTGATCTATTGAATTTTACATTAATTAATTGAAAATTCCTAGTTTGACGGGTTGGAATACAAAAATTTATTTTACTAGTCAGGAACACAGAGTCAACATCACCACGAATTAAACCAAGAAGAAAAGTAACACTTAACATAACTCGACGACTTTTTAAGGTTGGTAATTTAATGAGAGCAAGCCTACTAGTATATGAAGGCAATACATATGAATTCCATCCAAGATCTCGTAGACAAAACAATAAAAACTGCTTTTGTACAGATTCAATTTTTTCTATGTGGATATTATAGTGTGGATCCCAAATGGTTGATCCATACTCAAGAATGGGACGAACTAACGAAGTGTATAGTAATTTAGTGATATAGGGATCTGAAAATTCCTTGGACCAACGTTTCATAAAGCCAAGGACGCCATTAGCTTTGTTAACCATTGATGTTATATGATCACGGAAATTAAGTCGTTGATCCAACAATAAACCAAGATCACTAATATTATCGACTTTAATAAGCATTACATCATTAATGTTATAACGAGTATCTGAATTATGTATTCTGTAGAAAGACATTTGTTTACATTTCTTAATATTAAGTTCCATTAAATTTATTTGACACCAATTATAAAATTTGTCAATATCTAATTGCAGCAAACTATGATCTGTGGGGTTTTTCAAAGTTTTAAAAATCTTTACATCATCAGCAAACATTAGTATATTGGAATATAGAATGACAGTAGGCAAGTCATTAATAAATAAAGTAAATAACATGGGACCCAGATGACTTCCTTGGGGGACACCAGAAGGAACAATAATGTTTCTCGATAAAGTATCTCTAAATTTTACTTGCTGAGTTCTGTTGGTTAAATAAGAATATAGCCATTTCAAAGTAGTAGTACTGAATTCCATACGCGATAATTTAAAGATTAATATATCATGATTTACTTTATCGAAGGCTTTACTAAAGTCCGTATAAACAACATCAGTTTGATTTCCATATAAAAAGCCATTATTTACAATGGTAGTAAGTTCCAAAACATTCGTAATTGTGGATCTTGATTTATAAAAGCCATGCTGACAACTAGAGATTAATGAGGTTATTTGATGAGATAGATTATCGGTCAAGATCTTTTCCAAAAGCTTAGGTATAGCATTTAGCTTAGCAATTCCTCTATAATTTTTTATATCCATCCTACTACCATTTTTGAACAATGGAATTATAAATGATTTTTTCCACACCAGAGGTAAGTAGCATAAGTTTGTAGACATATTGAACAATGTAGTAAGAGGATATGATAACTGGACCATAACTGCAAGAAAATTTTAACGATTTTAGATGGGAAGAAACTGTACTAATATTGATTGTTGAAAAGTGCACTCCAGGAGAATGAGATATCTCAAAGGGATAAGGCAAATTATTGTTGTACACATTATTAGAATAAGTAGTAGAAAAAAAATCAGCGAACATATTGCAAATTTGATCATCATTGTCAGCAAAGCAGGAGTTCAATTTCAAGTACTTAGGGTAATCAGATACGCGACGTTTAGAATTTATAATACTGTAGAATGATTTAGGATTTGTTTTCAATTTAGACTTCATGTGTGTAATTTACACGTCATTGTTTGTAGAAAACTCGAGTTTTATGTCATGGTTAAAGGCTATGCATTTAACTGCTAATGAACGATTGTTTAATAATTTTGTACGAATACTCATGTTAAAAAGTTCTGAAATATTTGAGTTTTGGTAAAGAAGCATCAGAAATGTTTCGAATTACATAAAAAGAAAAAACCATTTTGATGAAGCTAGCTTGCCAGGAACTACTATTTTCCATTACTTTGTCAAAAGTGGGCGTGGCCTGCTCATTTTTCTTAAGCCGCACTTTTTGTTATTGGAAGTCTAGACAACAAATTTGGTGAAGCTAGCTTGTCGGAAAGTATTTTTTGTCGCTAAAGTCGCGATAGTGCATTAGATTGCCCGAATTCCTCAGCTGCCTCTTTGCTATTTTTTAATCTGGTTTCTTTTTACATAAGCAATCTAACAATATGTTTCATATCAAACATATTTTGGTTTATTATAAATATATTTGTCCGGTATGTGATAAAAAACGATCTCGATCGAAATAGAAATCGAATGAAACTTCAAGTTGCTATAACTTCCAAATCAAGTTGCTATAACTTTCTCACTTACTATTGCCTCTACATCCTTGATTAATAACATTTTGAAATAATTAAAACAGGGGCCCTATTCTGTAATTATCTTAACCTAAAATGCTAAAATTTTGGGTTTTTAAAACAGGCTGGGCTTTAGAATACATATATAAAATTAAAGATTTTAGAGATAATACGCCTTGAAGAATTGTATTCGTAGCCAAAATGTCCTAAATTAAGCTTATAAATTTTTAGCGGTAGAGTTTTAGCTTGGGAGAGTTACAGAATAAGGCCTCAGATAAGTCTTATATGACTTTGAAGATACAAATGATTTCAATTTCGATCGAAATCGTTTTTCATCACATACCGGAATATTTGTTTAATTTTAAATGCAGTGCTTAGCAGTTCTACTTCAATTATCAATTAAAAGTACTATTGACAGTGTTGTCGAAGTTAAAAACTATTTTGAATTGTGTAGAAAACTCCGAACCGTTTCTAATCGTATGTTTTATTACCATTCCGTTCAATCGACTGACGTACGATTGTAGATACCATGGCATATGTGCCCAGATATTTAAATGGTTTTAATTATTTGGTTTTAATATATTGCAGACTCGAGCAAACAGAAAGTAAGAGAGAAATTTTAAAAATCACCTTTCATTTCGAGTTTAATTTAAATTACAGATATTTTGATTCGAAAAAAGTAGGTACTGCTTAAATTTTAATTTTCTTTTATTTAAAATATTTTATACTAAGAAAACCCTTCGAGCAATTCTGTGCAGCTTCATTTTCATTTTCTTTTCATCAATTTTTTTTCCATACAATTCATAATGTAAGTAGGATACATAAATAATTTATCATGTACAGTACATATCATCATACGAGTAATTATGATGATGTATTTGGTCATAATAAAAATAATATCTAGTAGAAACCAACAAGTTACATTCTATAGAATTTTTTACGTAATACTTTTTAACTCATACACACAAACATTTTTAAATGAAATTAAAAAAAAAAAAATATTTTGTTTTCCACATTATATTATTAATTGGGTCAGGTCGTAAAGTGACACATTTTAATAGTTTCTCTGTTTGTTTTTCTTCTATCTTCTTTGTAAAGCAATATTCGTATGTGTGTATAATCTTTTATATACACAAAAAGTGATTATTTCCAATTTTGTTTATGTTTTTAGTTATGAAAGTGCTTGTCTTAAATACATATAAAAACATGTGTGTCATAAAGGAGGTTGTTGCAAACAATAAATGACAAATTGTCCTTTTTGAAAAGAGAAGAGGGCAACAGAAATACATCAAACAAGATAGTGTTAGATAAGCAAGACAAATTTTATAAAAGTCAAAAACTTAAGAAATATTTTGTAAACTGACAACGAATTTTGAGGTCACTTCGGGCATAAATCAAATTTATATAATAGAGTTCAGTTTTCGGCTACAATTAGTAAACATGTTTTAATTCAGCAACGTATCATATTATGTGTTATCCTACCAACTACTTATTAACAAGCTATCTTTAAGAAAACAACCTCCAAAATATAATTAACAAATCAATTTCGGCATTACCTTTCTTTATTACCATGCATTTCATATACCTGTTTGGAGACCTCGATTGAACTTTTTCCTTTACAAAAATAATAAAAGAAAATATGGAGAACATATTCATTTTTGCATTCCGTATTCATTTTGGAGGAAAAAAAGACTAGGTATGGATCGTAGTCAAGAAGATCATAACAATTACAATTATCATAAAAATGAGTACGTACGAGTGACATCTGTAACTAAAATCGCTCACCCAATACATCAAACCTTAATTTACGATAATTATTTACACAGTTTGTGAGAAAATTGTTAAAAACTTTATATTGAAAAACGACAGCCAGGTGACGATAAAAGGCTTAACGTAAGGAGCGACGCTCTCTAAGGTGGTGAGAAGTGAATGGAAACTTTAAGGCATGTATGTGAGTGTAGTCATGTAACTACAATGTAGGTTCCGGTTTACTGTGGTATTAAAAGTAATAAGGTGGGAGACATGCCGACATGTGAAGAGACTGTTTTGTGCCGACTTAAATCTGTAATAATTTGTTTTGACCGTAATGCATGTTGTCAGATAAGGATTGCTGGAAATTGTTTTTCAGAGAAAGGCACATCATAAATGGAAGCCGTATATCATATATTTGTTTTATCATGGCTATTCTATTGACAATAAAAGTTGATAAGATTCCCTTGATAAAGCTCTCGAGAGGGAATTTTTACGCTCTAGTACTAGCCATCAGAGAGCGTACAAGTTATCTTGGAATAGACAGCAATTATTTAAGTAGATGCTGCTGCAAGAACAACAGCGAGTAATCAGGAACTCATGTACATTCCAAAAGTTTTACCTTGTATAGGCTCTGAAACTGAAACTGAAACTCTCAAAAATTAAATTACAGGTGTAGTCCTTATTAAGATCATTTGATTTCTGAACATGGCAGACTGGATTTAGAACTTAACTTTTAGTGGCTGTGCTTTTGTCATGAGTTTTATTTTTGTTTCAAAAGATGTCATGAATCCATCTTTTAGAAGATAGCACTTTACCCGAGCTATAAAGTACTTAGAGAAATATAAATGCTTTAATTTAAAATTTATCGCTATTTGACGATCTTTAAGGACTGTCCATTCTGACCTGTTATATGGAAGACCGAGTAATCGATTTGTCATTGGAATTAATATGTATTTTTTTGGAGTATGTAAACTATCTAAGTCTAGTTGTGTTAGTTGTCAGACGAAACGGCTGATATGTTGGATTTTATATGTCGAAGGCAATGCAGTTGCTTAATTTGCTGTTGTATTTGAAAACGTGAAAAATATCAGTGTTAAAAGCTTTGTTAATAGAACCGAAAAACAAAATATGAATTTTGAATTTTTGAATTTTTTACACAATAAAAAAAATATAGCTCATTGGCACAGATTTTAGTCATGATTCTGCAGTTCAACGTGAATCTCGTTCACCGCTGTCCATAGGCAGGGGTGAAATATAATGCGTTAGACTAGCACTAACCAGTAGAGACCGCCAGCCAGTTGCACAAACCAACAAATCTCTTCCTAAATGGAGTGCCAGACCACCCAGATCTAGATAAACTCCATATATAGATCTCTGGGGGGAAGAGTCGCTAGAAGCCATAAAGTACCCCCCAAGAAAAGATTTTAAAGCTAAACTTAAATGGTTGTACCGTGAAAGCGGTACCAAAATCTTAAAATATTTTAGTGTAAGCATGTTATGCTTGTTATATTATAGTTTATCTGAAAAATAAAATTTTAATAGCATTTACTTATATTAAAAACGTTATCAACTAAAAATCTTTACTCGTTGTTTAATTTACTTTATTATTAATTAAAAATGTTGGGACAACATACTGTAAATCAAATATACGATATAGACGCAAGATTTAAAGAACGCTGTAGTTGACAAAAAGTCGAAAATAGGTTTTTTGCATAATTTTTATTAAAAAAAAAAATAATAAAATACGCGTCGATTGGTCCCGGTCCCAGATTTCTATGATGAAAAGAAATTCACTTACTCCGTCTGCGTTTTAAAAAATACCAGTGTCTTCTTTTTACTTTCATACGGTTTTTCGGCTCTGGTGAACATTAAATGTTTTGTCAGTTACACCGTTCTTTAATTCTTGCGATGACATGTTGTTTGAATATTTGTTTAATATCACTTAACGTCGTCATATGCATTATGAAAATAAATGAAATTTAATTTTTCTTTATTTAAAAATCGTCTTAGCAAATCAGAACTATATTCTATTTTAAATTAATTTAAATTCCTTTTGCAATGATTTTTGAAGAAAAAAAAAAAAAAAAAAGACATCAGTGAAGTAATTGTATACCAGCCGAACTAGAGAGGTTTCTAACTAAAGCTACATTAGTCTTAATTTATTGAATTTCAGTTTTCTCTAGAAAGCATATATTGGAATTATACTTTGTTATGAGTTAGTCGGAGTTTAGTCAAATATATGTATTTTTTCTCACATTCTCTTTTCTTTTCTCCTCATTGCATCTTTTGTCATGTTTATATCCGTTGTGAAAACGTTTTCATTCGCTCAAACCAATGGCATAAACAGCTATAAAAACAGTTTTGAAATTTCGAAACGTTTTCACTGACACTGCTTTTCAAACCTATTTGAGCCAGACCAAGCGTTTTCAAAATTGAGTATAAACGCATATGGTTTTGAAAGCTTTATGAAAATCAGCTCTAAAGAACGTTCTGTCAAATTTGATGTTTTTGCTAATTTATTTCGTTGGTTGTTTTTATTACATACATACATACATAACTGGCCATTACAACCCTGTGTCAGGATTACGCCCTAGCTTCTCGTTATGTGTGTCAATTTTCATCCATGAGTACCGGGACCTACAGTTTAATGTCGACTCCGAACGACAGACTTGAGAAGCTTGTTCATGGCAATTAGTTACTCTCAGAGCTTTTGCCGGAAGACTGCTGAGAGGTAGTCGCCGATAGAAATATTTTTTTCATATTTCTTTTTGAAGATGTCAGAGCTTGGTGTCGAACCCAGAGCTCATGCTAGTTAAAACAGTTTAAAATTGTTTCGGCTCAAAACATAGATATAAACGCATATGAAGTGTCGAACCGATATCAAAACAGGCATAAATTAAGTACACGTTTCCCTCCTTGTCCAATAGTTGATATTCAAAACAAAAGTACGATCATAGCCGAAGTAGTTAGAGGGCGACGACAAGGCATGCATTTACATACTTCACTTGTTTCAAATTATTTCCAAACACTTACTGGTGGCGATATTCTAACAATTAATTTTTTTTCCAAATTTGTGAAACTTTTGTGTGACTTTTTCTTTTATATTTTATTACTTTTATTAACTGTTTGTTATTTCTTTATTTTTATGCAGATAACTTTATAAATTTATCTGATGGAAAAATATAAAAATCAAAATTGCTTTTACAAATACACAAATTGCAAATATTAACTTGGCAGATCGTAAACAAATTGTTTTGCATAAAGTCTGTGGCAACGATCTGTTAAACAAAATGGGTATTTTAATAATGTTATTAGCTCGTTACAAACTGTGTACAATGAGCTTATTAACTGTTCGTTATGTTTAATATGGCAGATGTACTAATTTAGAATAGTACCCTTAAGGATACATTATTTTCAAAAGTTTATTTAACAGTTTTTTTTTTTAAGTTTAAGTAATATGAAATCTATTTTTGATAAAAAATTTCTTGTTGTATAGAAATATTTATGATATTTTCCTTCAAAATATGAATTCTTTTTTGCTAAATAATTTCATTCTCAAAGCTATTGGTTACCCTGAATTATACAAGAGAAGTTGTATAACTTGGTATTTGACAGCACTTGGAAACAAATAACCCTATTTACTTTAAGGAAAGTAAAAAAGTGATTTTTGTGTTCTATGGCAGCAAGAAAAAAAAAAAAAAAACTACAATATAAAAACCGCAGTCAAGGTTGTACTGTACAAGCTGACTTTTAATGTGTACTCTGCACTAAGTAGGTTCTTGTATGTACGAGTATTCATAAAAAATAAAATTAATATTATTAATAGCAAGTTACGAAATTGTGTCATTTATCATAATGATAAAAATGTAATAAAAAGAGGGGAAAAAATTGTCTGCAACTATTACTGTACTTAATGCACAAGCATGTAAATGTTCTAAAAAAAAAGAATTATAAATACATTGTAACATAAGTAGTTATTTAAACGTTTTCTGATTGAAAGGTGCTGTTATTTACATGTCAGGGTCATATAAAAGAGCAAAAAAAAAAAACCATTTTAATTTCCCTGTCATTCAAACTTTGGCAAAATGCTTGTATACATTTCCATGTATTTGTACAAGTTACTTTTTTTGTATAGAAAACAAAAGTTAAAATTATGATAACAATTTATAACTTTGAAATAATAACGATATATAGTTGGTATGATAAAAAAAAAAATTATTATGCGAGTTGCTCTTTAGAAATCTGCTTTATTTATTATATCAATGATATTTATAAAAGTGTAATGATATGCACTAGCATTTTAATACTAAACTTTGTTTAGTTTTTTTACTAGTTTTCATATTTCTATAGGGAATTCCATTAGTGCGTCAATCATATTTCCGATATATATTAATTATACACTAACAATTATTGGAAAAATAATTTTTTTTTTGCTTTGTGAGCTGCTGCGGCTGAGTTGAAAAGTTCTGAAATTAATTTAAAATTTTTAATGCCAAAAAAATTTATATTTTCCTTTATAATTATAGTGGTCATCGGCGGATAAATGCGTATGTATGTATATGCACATGCTTGTGCAGCAGCATTTAGACACAAAGTAATTTCTATTCAATTAAATTGAAATGAATTATTTAATATTCTCATATAATATGTGTGCGTACATATGGAAAAAATTAATTGGGCGTAAAGTGGTTACAAATTGGTTGGCAACAGGAAGAAAACAAGAGTTATAACAGACCTGCGAACATAACTATACAGTAATAGACATCCCAATGTATTGTTTTAAAAAAGTAAATAAAAAAATATACTAAAGTATTAATTTTCGATGAACGAATTCAATTAACTTTTCCACGGATATGAAATGAAAAATATTTCCATATGTTTCTAGTATTCGATATAATCTGTGTCGTTTGTCATTTGCTTTTGACAACAAACTAAAATCGACAGTATGGCATCACTATTAGCGTTGTCAACAACTATGGGCCAATTCACACTAGATGAATATTTCAACACACAAGTTTTCTGCATTAACCCTTAATTGCATGATTTTTTTTCTTTTTCTAAAACAAACTACTAATAAAATTCATGCAAAATATTAAGAAAAAATATTTAAAAATATTTTATTGGAAGTATCTAAAACTACAGTCCATGGGGTATAATCTAATGCTGAAATATTTCGGCAGCGACCAGTTTACACTAAAGTTTTTGTACATTTCTTTACTTCTTCAAAAAAAAAAAATTTTTTTTTGATGGAAATTTCCATCAGAATACTTTGTATGTATTAGGGATTTTGCGTTATTTGATTGCACGCATGAAATGGAAAAGTACACGAATAATTTCGTATGGATTGGTGTTATGCTGTGAATGTACAAATTGCGTATAGTTTTAACCAGCCTAAACCTTGCATCACCCTGCAAAAAATGCGGCTACTCCATACACGCGTGTAAAGAGTAGTACATAAAAGACTAGGCCTAGTCTAAACATAACCCAAATGTATGAAACAAAACGTGTTACATTTAACATTACACTGTCTTGGGCGAGAACTACGAAATTCAGCTATGTATGACATAAGATAATTTTAAACTAATGTATCTTATGGTCCATGGAGTATACACATAGGGTGCTTGTTTGAATACTAGTTTATGTTAATACTAGATAGTCGCCGTGATCTAGTGGTTTACTAAGACGATAGCGCCGTTCAAATCTCAGCTCTGGCTACTTGGAAAAAAGAAATATAAAAAAATTATTTCCTTCGGCGACTACCTCTCAGCAGTCTTCTGGCAAAAGTTCTGGGAATAATTGATTGCCATGAAAGAGCTTCTTAAATCTGTCGTTCGGAGTGGACTTTAAACTGTAGGTACCGGTACTCATAGATACAAATAGCCCTGACACAGGGCTGTAATGGCTAATTAGGTATGTATGTACCAGGGGCCTAATTACCGCAGTCGATAGCGAGTGAGTTTTTTTCGAACTATCGAAATTTTTGTCTTTTGGTATTCTGTCACTCGTTATCGAGTAAAGTGAATCGAAATTTCTAATGATGGCACTCGATAACGAGCATACGTTCGAATACATGCTTGTGAGTTTATACTCGGTAGCAAAATACCAAACGACATTTTGTTTTTTAAAGAAAACTTAAAAAAAAATACATCGCAAGGCAAAGCAACAGCCAATAAATTATGCGAAAACTTAACAATAAAACTGAATTCCTCTGGTCCACCTGTAAAGGATTCCAATTATTCAACTTTTATTCTGTAGGTTTATGCCGATCAAAATTTTTTAATAAAAAGAAAGATTTCTTTTAACAAATCTTCTAAAAAGAAAACCGGGGAGGTCATTACGAAGAAAAACACCTTAGTACTGCAGAAGAACAAATTTTAGAGGCAGCGGAAATTGATGTGGCTGTTGCCGGCTTGAAAGTTAGAACCTTTGGATCACAAATTCAAGATGTCGAACAGAGTACATCGTCAATTGTGTCAATAAGAGAAGATACAGATGAAAATATTCTTAACCTTATTGACACAATGGAGAATGATGAAGAGGATGAAGTACCACGGAAAAAAGTACTACCTGTTTATAAGAGCATGCCTTCTACAAGCAAAGAGCCAAGAGAAACGAAAACTTTTCTGCTAAAAAAATATTATTGCCAATGATGAATATCATACCAAAGTCCTCGAGAAATTAGATAAAATTATAGAAATCAAGGAAAAAATAATTAAAAATTAAGGCAAAAGAACATCTAATTAACATGGAAATAAAAAGTACTGAAATACAAATTCGAAAAAAGGAATTGGAGAAACTATATAAAGAATATAATTAATACTTATATTAAAAAAACAAAAAAAAAAAAAAGATTTTAAAATTTTTTTTAAAATGGAAGATAAAGGACTAATACCGAAGGGCCTGTTTTTATAGGGCAAGCAAGCGACTTGTCTATTAAGCAACTTGTTTATTTGTATATACAACATAGAAGTTTATAAGTATTTTTATATTTTTCCTTTACAACACTTAAACAAAAAATCGGCTCGTTTCTTATCGAGTACCATCATCAGAAAATTTCGAACTTACTTACTTACTTACTTACTTAGCTGGCCATAACAACCCGTTAACGGATTTCGGCCTGCTTCAGCACTAGTCTCCAGGCGCTTCTGCTTAGCGCGCGCCTTCTCCAGTTGGTCACACCAATCGATGACAGGGCTTCATCAACCTGGTCCTTCCAACGTAAACAGGGTCGCCCTCTACGCCGACGTCCAGTGACCTTCGCATCGAAAACTTTCTTCGCTGGGGCAGATTCTTCCATTCAAACAATGTGGCCGAGCCAGCGTAGCCGCTGGATGTTAATACGCTGGACAACGCCTACATCACCGAGGAGCTCATACAGCTCATGGTTGGTTCTAATGCGAAACTCATCGCCATGCCTTAGAGGACCAAAGATCTTACGAAGAACTTTTCTCTCGAACACCCCTAGGACCGCTGCATCGGCACAAGACAGCGTCCATGCTTCCGAACCATAAAGAAGCACCGGGAGAATAAGCGACTTGTAGATTGTTAATTTCGTCGCACGCGAGAGGTCTCTATTACTAAACTGCCTACCGAGACCGTAGTAGCACCTGTTGGCCAGTGTGATTCTTCGCCTGATCTCTAGACTGGTAATGGCGGTGCCAAGGTAGATGAACTCCTTGACCACATCGAATGTATAGTTGCCGGCTGTAACCTGGGAGCCGACACGATCAACGTCCTTACTCGTCGACAACATGTACTTCGTCTTGCTCTCATTTACCGCCAGACCCATTTTAGCAGACTCCCGTTCAATAGCATTAAAGGCTGCGGTGACATCTCGCTTGGTATGCCCAATGATGTCTGTATCGTCTGCATACGCAAGGAGCTGGACACTTTTGTTAAAAATAGTGCCATTACGATGCACACCCGCCTTTCGCAAAACACTCTCCATGACGAAATTGAAGAGGTCGCAGGATAAGGGGTCGCCCTGTCTGAAACCTCGCACGGTATTAAAAGGCTTGGAGAGGTCTCTTCCTACCTTGACGGAGCTGCGGGAATTACTCAACGTCATTCTGCACAGTCCTATCAATTTTGCAGGAATACCGAACTCAGACATTGAAATTCATCAGAAAATTTCGAGCTATCGAAATTAAACTCGATGAGAAATTATTTCGATCACGACTCCCAGAATTAGCCCCCAGGGAATAATTAAAATTGTGTAGCTTTTTTTTTTTTTTTGTTTTTAATAAATAAGCGTTTTATTAATCAATAATAATAATAATAATAATATTTATTAATCAATAATAAGGTCAACTAAACTTATTAATACAATTTTTTTTTTTTTTTTTTTTTTTTTTTTTTTTGGGTTGTCAAGTAAGTCACGGTTTTGCATAAAATCCGTGTTGGTAAATAAACGAACGGTCTTCGGCCAAGCAACTACCACTTGTTTTTAAAATATCATAGTCCATGTTTGCATTACAATGTAACTACTCCTTAAAAACTTAAATGGATTACGTACTCCAATATTTTTTGCAGAGCACCAGCACAATACAAATCCATTCACAAGACAGCACCAATACATACAATACATTCATCGATCGTCGTAGCGTTAACATCGTCGCATAGCGTGTATTTTTTCGTTTTATATGTGTAATCAAATAAAATCACTTTCCATTCCAATTATTTCACTGTCATTTTAGTATCATTTTTTGCAAGTAGAACTTGAATCGACAAAAAATTTTTAACATTTCATTGCTTTATCTTCCGGCATTTCAAATTTTATACCAGTAGTTCAAACTGTGTCATTCATCACGTTCAAAACTTTCGGTACAATTTTACTAACTGTGGATTAGTCAAGGACCTATTAAATTCATTTCCAACGGTTAGTTGATACGAGCCTTGCGCGTAAAACTGCAGAGCATAATTTGAATTTTAATTTTTTAGCCGCTTTTAATATTAAAATATGATCAAACGGGAAAAATTGCCGTTTCCAATAAAAATCATCAACAAGATATCGTCGATGGAATTAAAGAACGCTGTAACTGACAAAACCCTAAATGTTCACCAGAGCCAAAAAACCTGTATGATAGTAGAACAAAGATACTGGTATTTTTCAGAACGCAGACGGCGTAAGTGAATTTATTTTCATCGTAGAAATCTGGGAGCGGAACCAATCGACGCGTATTTTTTTTTCTGATAAAAATGATGCAAAAAACGTATTTTCGATTTTTTGTCAGTTACAGCGTTCTTTAATTCTTACGACGATGTATAAATGCCCGTACTGAAAAAAATATTGCTGCTGCAGCGTGAACACTTTGGAAGATTTTTTGAAGCCATTCATCATAGCTTTCAACTCATTGGCTTTTTTCATCAACTACATGGAAAATTTTACAAAGATCTTGCCTTTATTGCCTTTAGAAATAAAACAGATGAATGACATATTCATTTATCGGCGTTCAATATCACGAAATATTGGTACTGCTACCTTTTTCCCAAGTATTGTGTTCAGACTTAGAGTTTCTTGGAGGAGAGTTATCATGTTATTATACAGGAACTTAAATAGGTTTCAAACTACTTAAATTGATGGTAAAATCTTATTTTTATACTTTCATCTAAATAATTAAGAAGAATCGAATATAACTAATTGTGCTGAAAACATAACATTTTATTGTGGAATACCCTTGAAAGAATTTGGTGTATATGAACATCCTTAAACCTACTTTTTACTTCCATACACATCCACATGATATCATTATTTAAAGTCGTTTGTTAATACATGTTATTCGGTTAGTATACGTTTTGTATGCAAACAAATTCAGCCATTTTTATGAATTTAAAATTTTTAGATGCTATTGGTAACAACAATTGTGGTCGGTGTAGATTGTGTTTAAAAACCATAAATAATAAGTTAATTAAAATCAGTTAGAGAAAGTTTAGTTCATAAATATCATAGTATTTATGTACATACAGTCATAGATATTCGTTTGGCTCCACTTTATTTATGGGCTTTCATTTGTTTTCTTTAAATCGCAATAACTTTTATTTCAGTTTTCTATTTTTTATTTACTTGCACATCCCTTACCTTAGCTGACTAAATAATTATTCCAGTAGTTTTTGTTAAGAAAACTGATATTATTTTATTAAATTGTTGCTGGTTTCACTACATGTAAGTCATTGAACTCAATATAAGAAAAATTAATTTAAAACGTTAAATATGATTTGGAAATATGTATTTTATTGCAGCTCAATTGACAAAGCATTAAAGTAAAAACAATAACAAAACAAAATTTAATATAAATTTTTCACTTCTTACACTTAATCCTGTTTTTATGCGATTTTTGTTTTCACCTGACACGTTCATTGTTTTCTTAAAATTTTAAACGGTTTAGTACCTATGGACCTAAACAAGGGAAAAAAAGGTAAAAAAGATCGAATTTTTTTTAGGTTTTTTGCGATTTTGGTCTTGAAGGTGACGTTTGCTGATTTTATATCTTTACAATTTTTGTTCTTCATGACATTAATTTTATTTCCATAAATAATTCGTTATCTTTTCTTTTCAATAAATTTTCTGCTGAGAATTAATTTTTTTATTTTTCTCTTCAATAAAAGTCATTCACATTACAGTAGTAGCACAAAAATCAATACAACTTTTTTAAAACACACCAAAACAATTGCATGAGTGTATAAAATTTTTTTATGAAAATTACCAACAACAAGCGTATATGGGCAATTTCAAAAATTTTCAACATTTGTTGAAACTGCGTTCAGATGCTTATTATTTCTCCAGTTTTTCGATTTGACCAAAACGGTCAAAAGGGAATGGTAGGCCACACTAGAAAACAGGGAAATTCAAAATTTCAGACCATCAGTTCTTTATCTCTAAAAGTTATGGGCACTCAAATATTGAAAAACTCAAAAACAGGCTTGAAATTGACTAGAGTTTTTCCATATTTCATCACTTTTCTACTTTTAGTTTTAAACTTCCGATGCTCATTGATATAAAATAAAGTCACTAGACTTTGTAGATATTTACACTATAAAACTTATGCCCATACTACTATTTGGGAAAAAGTTGTACAGCGGTTCATTTTTGAAACCAAAATTTTCCGATTTTTGAATTTTCGCAGTTTTTTCTATAGCGTTTTTGCGCCGTTCAAGAAAATTGCATTTCGTCAACAGTATTTATTAGATGGTGTAATTTGCTAAAATTTGCGCCATATCACGTCGATGTCAGGCTGCTAGTTGCTGAGAACGATGACCTCAAACTTTTATAGAATTGGCGTAAATTTGTCAAAAATGACAGTTTTTCGCGTCTGACATTTGCAATCTTTTTTAAAACTGGTTTATGTATTGCGTGATCTAAACTTCTTAGTAAATGGCACCTCAACGTCAAGAAGGCGTTAAAATATTTTGAAACGCAAAAATTTTATAAAGAAAATAAAACTTTTGCGAAATTTCATGATTTTCTTTCGCATTTTTTTTAATTAATCCGTGGTTTAAAATCAATGTAAAGTATTGGAAATGAAGTGCGGCGGTGATCTAAAGATCATATATAAATACGGTTGAATTCGGTCCATATTTAGAGGGTACAGTGGCATTTTTCTTCAAACACATTTTGCTTTGTGACATCTGCAGTTATGTATAGATTCCGCCGCAATTAACAGCAAATGAAAGATTTTTTTAAGCTTGATAATAAAACCGAAGAGGCATTAAAAAATTTTCATGATTTTAAATTTTGCAGATCAAAAAAAAAAAATCCCAACCTCAAAAATAATTCTTATATAATTTTTTTTATTTTTTAAATTTGCAAGTCAAAACATTGTTTTTCTGTAAATTAGTTATGCGTTATATAAACACGTATTATAACAATCGGTGAAACATTTATATTTTTGCAAAAATTCGCCTTTTTTAATGTTAAGGAATTTTAATTATAATTGATATTTTTTAAGTATTTTATCAGTGCATTGATGAATTTTGACTGCACTGATGAATTTGAAATGAGTTTCATGCATCCATACAACATTTATTAAAATAAACCAATAAATTTAACTTTAAATTTTTTTTAATGAGATTTTAACTTAAAACCTCCATAACTTTCGCGCCGTTTGCAATAAATGATTAACGCGAACTGTTTTGGTATGCTAAAATATCACCCTTCACGTGACCAAAGCGTCATTCGTGTCATCCAAAAAAAAAAATTTCGAAAAAAAAAAATCAAAATGTCGAAAATTTTTGAAATTGCCCATATATATAGTCTAAAACAATGAAACAACGATACAAAGGTCTTGTGAATTAGGCAAATATTTCAGTTTAATTGAAAATAGAAAGAAATATAGTGCAGTTACACAAATCTCTTTGATTGTAGGTTTTTGTTTTTGTTTAAACGTTTGGCTTTTTTTTATAAAAAGAAAACAGAACAATTATTAAATGATATGATTACGTGTGCGCAGCCTACAACATTAGTACGCCTTTACTAAAAAAATTTGTATAATTGTGTGTAACATACTACAGTATGTATATATAGAGAATTATATAAACATAAATACATATATCCTAATATACTTATACATTCAATTAAAATTTCCTAAATATATGTCCATAGAGGTTTACCATAAATTATAAAGCAAACAAAATATGAAATCTATGCCGTTTTAATATAAAAAAAGTTATTGAAAATGACTACATAAATAAAAAAAAAAATGAGAATTAGAACATGTTAAAATTAAATTTTGCAAAAAATTGCTTGTCAGGTATGCAAATTGCAGCAAATTTATAACAGAATTATTGTCTGTTAATTTATTTTTTTTTTATATTTTTTATGAAAATGTGGTTTGAAACAATAAGCTTATTTATTAATAATATGTGGGTTATGTGGTTTGAAAAGTAAAGATGGAATTTTATTTTAGAAAATATAGGGAAAAGAAATTCTGGCTTTCAAATGTTATTTTCAAATCGCCTAAATTGAAAAGAACTTTCTGCTGATGGTAATGGTTATTTGAATTATTCACAATTCTATTGCAAATTTGTATAACCATTATTATAGTACTTACTTCCTATTCTATTGCAATAGGCTGTTGTGGATATTTTCGCAATGTCCACACCAGAGAACAGCAGTGAATACTGAAAAAGTGAGTAGACTCGAATCATGACTCATAACTTCTAATTTGCTCTACTCATCTCAAAAGTTTGAAGTACTCTTTTAAATTTCATAAGTGCTTATAAATCACGAAAATGCGACTCAATGCTGATCTCTGGTCCACAGCGTTTTAAATGGAAAAAAAGTCATGTTCAAGGCATGAATTAAGTGCAACTGGATATCAAGCAACATTCCTCACATACTTAAAATAACTTTAAAGAAACGTATGAAACCTATAGATATAAAAGGAAATATTTAAATATATAAAATATTAATTTACATGCGTACAAACATAACTGGGCATTACAAGCCGAGCTTCTCACTGTACCCGTGACCTTCAGTTTAACATCAAATCCGAACGACAGACTTAAGGAGCTTATTCATGGCAATCAGTTACTGTTAAAGACTTTGCCAAACGACCGCTAAGATGGTGGTCGCCGAAAGAAATATTTTTTTAATATACCTTTTTTTCAACAGCTGATTTTAATCCCGGAGGTCTTGTCTTAGAAGCCAACACATTACATACTAGACTACGGCGACCTCAAAACAAAGTAAGAGTGTGGTCGTGGAAAGAAGCAAAGAAGAATTATATTTTGTCAAAGTATAAATATCCAAGCACTGAGATCTTTAAGTCCTCTTTCGTGGAAGTATTGTCTTTTTTTTAGATCAATATTCAGGGGCAAAAAGCAATTGCACCATTGTTTTTGAGTGGCGTCGCTAAGTAGCTTGTAACTGTTTTCTGCTACTTCCCAATAGGTGGCGCTTTTTCTTTCGATCATTCGTTTTTTGCTTTCAATGGTTAAGTTGGAATAGAGTGGAATGTCAGGGAGCGATTTCTTTACAGATGGACTTCTTTGGAGATCACGGCAGGGGGCAAAGACTTCGATGTCAATAAATTTTTTTTATTGAAGTCAACGGATAAAAAAAAAAATCCGCACTGACCACTGTTTTTAAAAATACCGAAAGCAAAATTTTTTTTTGATGGAAGAAACCGCTTATCAGCGAGAAAACTGAAAAAAAAAACAAAAGAAGAAGAATACTTTGAAAATAATTTTAGACAAAATAAGATGTTGCTATGTCGCCCGAAACTACAAGTACACATCAAGAGCTGTGAGGAAGAAGCCATTTATTTTTATACAAAATTATGAAAATCAAATGTTATTGTTATAGGAACAATCACTATCAGCCATGTTTGAAAACAAATAGATACAAAAAGCGGCTATACTGTCATCTTCATTGTGTTTTTCTCACCATATATGGAATGACTCTGAATTTGGTAGTCACCTGAAAAAAATCCGTTTTTTAAACAATTTTGCATATATTGTCCGTTATGGCTATTATAGGCAATCACTTTTTGTAAGTCTTAATAAAAATCCAATTTAAAATTTCATAAGTTCAACTTAAGGTCACTTATATTTTTTTTAAATTTAATCCATCTAATAGATGAGTTCACAAACACTTCACTATTTATCGTTAAAGCACTCACTTTTGACATTATTTTCCATTTTTTAATTTTAAAAACCAGATGCTGACTTTGTTACTTTTTTTTATTTTCAAGCAAAACAAAAAAAAATAAGCTTTTCAAAAATTTTAATTTTGACTTTTGGGCAAAAGAATTTTCTTTAATGCTCTGTTACTAAACTTTAATGAGTCCAACTGCATGAATGTCGATATAAAGCTCAATGCATATAGGACCTTATATAATATTTTTCTGCCGAAAACACTAAGAATTAATTTGTTCCATATAAAAACACGGAAGGTTGAGGTAAATTTATTCTTTAAATCAACGAAATTATTTCTTTTTTGTTATTTTCATAAAAGCTAACGAATGTTTCTTCTTTAAAAGGCTGTCAAATACAAATTAAGTATTTCAACTTGTTTCAAAATACAATATTAATCCACTATCAATTTTGTTTGAAAAAGTAAAGAAATTAGTAAATTGTCCTCGTGTACGTATTAAAATAAAGATTTCAGTGCCAATAAAAATGTGATATATTGGAAATTATTGTTTTTGCCGCCTGACTTGAATATTAAAAAAAACCACTAAAGGTTGTTAAGTTAGCATTTAATTGAGATATTAAAGGCTTATATATTTTTGTTAACCCTTGTCTAATTTATATGTCAAATACAATGTACGTATATTTTCATTAGCACAAACATTTTCTTTTGTTCTGTTTAATTTTCATTTTCGTTCAGACGAATGTACAAAATATTTATTAATTAGAAATTAACATGCAATCATTTTTCGGTTTGTTTTTGTGTGTGTGTGTGTTTTTATTGTGTGTTTTGATTTCACAGCCATGAGTTATTAAAAAAGCCAGACTTTGATTATTACCCTGCGGATAGAAAAAGGGTATTCCAGTAATTCTGAAATACCTTAATTTTTATTATTTATTATTTATTGTTATTTTATTATTTTTATGGTGATAGTCTGGAGTTTTTAAACGTAACAAGTGTTCTTGTGTTTGTATTTATAAGAAAGTCAGAAATTAAATCCCTTTAAAACGAAAATCTATTTTTAAGATTTAAAAATTTAATTTTAGGAAAATTTTCAATTCTTGTTTTCTAATTCTTCAACAACAAAGTAATACGGCAACAATTTTTGTTTGTTGCCTGTTTTCGTTTTTTTTCATACATTTGTGTTTGTGTTAAACAACAACATTGTTAAGAAGGATGAGCCATGTGATATGTGAGAAATTGACCTTGATAGGAGCACAATAATATGTATTTGTGTGTGTATGTTTGCCTCTTACAAGTAGGCAACTTAAAAAATGAAAAAAAAAAAAAATACGAAAAGCACACACGCACACTTACACAAATGCAGGAGACAACGACCCATTGACAAGGTATAAACTTTATTATTTTAAACAGAATTTACTCTTCCTGTTTTCTCTCTCTCTCTCTCTCTTACTCTCTTCCTCTATTCTCTCTTTTTCAGTTACTCTCTAAGCTTTGCCTATGTTCTCTTATTCTTTGAGCTTTTATTTCTGTAAATTCCCTTAAATGTGCTGAATATGTTTTTAACGCTTTTAGAAAAATTAAAAGAGCACAACTTGAATAGCATTAGAAATGCTTTTCTTTGATTCCTACTTTTTAGTATTTCATTCATACTTTAATATTTCGATTTTATGCTGAGATTTTCTATTGTTGCTGTTTGATGTTGCCAACTTTTTTTTCAGATATCGCTAAAATGTTACACTACATTTAGCTAGGCTGTTAAATTAAATAAAAATATTAAGAAATTTAGCGATAATCATTTAAACACAAAGACGACAACAAGCAGCAGACAGCAAGTTTTCAAGATTATAATATTTTAATGGTAGCACAGAAAATTAAATATGAAAATTAAGTTAATTGAATATTTTCTTTGCGTTAACCATGATTATTTGAGCATGGTGATTCCACTGAATCCAAAATTTTTATTTTTAATTAGACAACTTTGTTTTAAACTTGCAATACCTTTTCATAGCGACCATAATTCAATGCAAGAAATAGCTAGATTTCCAGCTTATAGGTAAATAGACATTTTTACTCCAAAATGGGATTAAAAATCTCTAGATATGACAAGAAAACAGCTAAATTGATAGCAATGCCTGAAAGCTTATTCAGTTCATAAAAATTAAGAACTTCTAAATTTGCATATTTGTTTTTTATATGTGCACGTACATGTTTAAGGAAATAAAATTTATTATACATTTGTAGGTATTTACAGACATACAATGTATGAACGGGTTAGCATTTGTATGTAGAATAATAATCTAAAATATGTACATACGTACATAACAATAGTGAATATCACGGAGTGCCAAATATTAAGTAAATAAATTTAAAATATTAGAATAGTGATAACAATAGATATTGTTGAGCGCAACAAGAAACTGGTTTTGTTAATTGCGAAACACCTCAACAATCGAAAGTTTCATGATCGTTGTTTGATGCCCTTTCTCGTATATCTGTGGGAATTGTGGTATAGACCTAAATCACACGCAGAGGCTGATTATTATGGCATGGTTTTTCAAATACTGGTATCTATTACAATCCCTTTTAATTGTTTTACGTAAGAATAAGTTAGATTTTGTCAAAGCAATCTTCGATGATTATTGGTATGATTACAAAAAATTGAATAGAACAGTTTCTCATTGCTCTTAGCCTTTTTTATAGTATATAAACAGCTGTTCGCATAAAACATATAAAATTCAAAATCTTTTTTAAAGATGGAAAAAGTGATACGAATACAAATTTTTAATAATTTATTCTTTTACAGTACACGGTATATAATTATTTTTTACAACAGATATTTTAAAATTAATCGTTTATTTATATTATTTGCATTTACATTTTTGTCGAAAAATAAAATTAAAAAAAAACAAAGTTTTGTTTTTCAATATCTGTAAAAAACACAACTTGTTTTTAATTTTTAAAGTACTATAGAACTCTTATAAGCTTAAGAATCGTAAAAGTCAATTAGCATAGCAAATAAGAATGCACAATACACTGTGGCGTATGATTTATTTGTGGTCACTATTAAATATTACTTATACGTCATGAAGTTTTCTATTTATCCAAAATCATTACACACTGTTGAATAAATTACCCACTGCTAAAAAAAAAAATCAGTTTTTCAAAGAAGTTAAAAATAAGCTGGCTAAAATACAAAAAACAGTTTACGAAAATTTTAAAACATATTAAAAATTTTGAGTTATATTAGCAAACCAAGCTGGCTTTAAAAGTACCTCTAACTCACACATTTTTAGATGAATTTAAAAATTCGGACTGTTTTGAATAAGCAAAGGCTTTAGCTTTATTAAAAATACCAGTGGTTTCAGGGAATATAACATTTTACTTTTTAATAATAGTTTTTTTCAGAAAACAAAAACTAACACAGTGCAACACAAAAAAAAATAACAATATATTGACACCACTAAGTGATAAAAGATCAAAAACAGAAGGCCCAAAATCATTAAAATTTTTTTATGGTCTCCCAAACATTTGGGACTTTGGTGTCATTTTTGCAAAACGCTGATATCTTGCAAACATATTTTAATTTTGGTTAAAATCGCAAAAAACGTTAAATAATTCGGTCATTTTTACGTTCTTTCCTCTGTTTAATTTCGAAATTTAAGAAAACAATCAACAAAAATTTACTTAAGATCTTAATAAACAACTGAAAATGATGTGTAATAGAGTGTGTTGTTTTCGTAATTCAGTTCAGGTTTGGGTATGTTAGTTATTAATATACTTAATACATATTAAGTGATGTCACCAATTTTAAACTTGCTATACTATTTTACATCTTTTTGAAATCATAGAAGTTCATTAAAGGTAGAAAAGAAAAAAGTGCTCATAATTTCAGACAGTATTCTCTCCATCAAAAAAATTAAAATCGGAAAAGAAAATCGGATTTAATGATTTGTAAAAATAAACTCACTTAATTATAAACGTTTTTGTAAATCTGTTCTTTTTTTAATTGTGTTTACCTGTTTGCTTATCTGTCATCACGCCCAAAGGACTGCACCAATTTTGTTGAAATTTGGAACATAGATAAACTCTACTTCCTAGTATAGAATAGAGTATGTTTTTTTCAAATTGGAGCTCCCGTATAAACTGAACACTGATTTTTTATATCTTAAGAACGGTTAAGGCTAAATTTTCGAAATTGGGTCTGAATGACTTCACGGTCAAGTTTGCATGGTACCTGCCAGACAAGTTTAACATTAATTTCTTTATGTCTTAAGAAGTGTTAAAGCTTAAGCTTTTGAATTTAATGTAATTGATTTCGTAGCCATTATAAATACTCAGTCGAAAAATGTGGACAAATCGTCGTGGGGGAGTTTATGTGCTCTATCCGCCATTTTGTACGTCTCGAGTTAACGATGTCACTTTAAGTTTTCGACTCCAAATTTTTCCAATTTGCAATTGGTTTTCCTGATATTTCGTCCAGTTTTTGAGTCTGTTTTGTTCTATATCCTTTAAATGAGAAATATTGTGCTATTTTTGATCGATTTTCTCATGCATTTTTGGCACATAGAGCACTTAAACTCCCGCACGATGAAATAGTAGTCGTAAGTGTAGCATAGAATGCTTTGAGGTGAGTATTTATATAAAATTAAAAACTGTAAATAGAATTGTTGTCGTAAAATTATGTAAAAGAAACTAATACGTAGAAACCCTAGAAATTGCTAGAGAAACTATAACTGTTTTGAGTTGTTTGAAAGTTGGCCTCTTTATTGGATTTGAAAAATCTGAAAAAAAAAAATAATGTAAATAAAAAGATTATTTGGAAAATATTTTACGCCAGACAATTAACAATTATAATATTTTGATGTTTTCAAGATGACTTAATGCAAATGTATAATTTTTGAAAAATTTACGTTTTTTGTTTATATAGTAGGCTTTCTAATTAAAAACATTATATAACATGATACTAAATGGATAGGTTGGTTCACATGTACATATGCATTAGTCACACTTATTCTTCAATATACAGCATGAAAAATATCTAACCTAGGTTTTCTTTAGCAAGAAAATGTGACAACATACCACCTAACTTTGTTTTAAACAGATTGTCTGTAAATAGCTTTCAAATATTAGGTTAGAATGTTCAGCCTACAGTCTTGAATATAAATGATAAATTTGTTGTAATTTAAAACTTACTACTGGGAAGTAGTAGATAACAGCTACCTAAGGGAAGATCTTCACCACAATCAACATCCAAGAGACAGATTGAGTAATTGCTGTTGATTTGATGAAGGCATAAAACTGAACTTCGAGAAACTTCTTGAAAGCAATTTATCTTTTTCGTAAGGCGCACAATAAGAAAAAACTCTACCTTTTTCTTTCAATAAAATTCCAATACAATGCACAGCATGAGTAGCGATGAATTTCAGTAGCATTTCTGAAATATAAATACATACATATATAACTGGCCATTACTACTCTGTTTGTGTTGTGTGTTTAAATTTTTATGCATGAGTGCCGCGACCTATGTTTAAAGTCGACTTCGAACGATAGTTTTGAGAAGCGTTTTCATGCCAATCAGTTCCTCTCAGAGCTTTTGCCAGAAGACTGCTAAGAGGTAGTCGCCGAAAGAAATATTTTTTAGTTTAAGGTTTGAACCCAGAGTTATTGTCTTAGTAAGCCAACACACTAACTACTAGAGCATGGCAACTACGGAAGTGTTTCAGAAACAGACTAAAATTATTACAAAAAAAACGTGGTATTTTAAAATCCTGTAAACTAGGCGGTATAAAAATGTCCTGTTTAATTTTTGGGCTTCATCTAGCTGTTTAAAAACAATACTTTTGATATTTTTTGATAATGAAATTAAAAATGTTTTGATAGTTAAGTTAAAGTTACCTTAACCTTTACAGACTTTGGAATCTATTCGGTTTTAACTTGTAATTAAATAAATTAATTTTAAACAATTTCTACCTAAAGTGTCTTTTCATACGGAGACAATTTGCTAAACTTTATTGAATCGTTTAGGTTTAAATTACTAGACAATAAAGTGTAGTCATATCATACTTATTTTCCTTTTTAGGAATACGTTTAATATTTTAATAATTTTCTTTCTTATAAACTTGCAGGATCTGATACGTTTAAATTTTTATTAATCTCATATTGCCTTTAATAAATCATGTTATGCCTTACGGCCTCATGTTAAAAAATAACCCCAAAATGTAGACCGATTAAATAAATCTCTTTAAAGAATTCAAATTCGTTCTGGTTGAAACTGTTTTTGGTTCGCGTTTGTTTAACATCATTTAACTATTTTGCCATAAAAGTGCACCACTGGAACCCTTTATTTATAGCTGGTAATCGTTGTTTTTTATATTTTTGTTTTTGTATTGCTATTGGTATGTGCTACTGCGGTAATCCGTTGATAAAATACTGTTAATTGCCAGAGTCATAGGAAACAAGAGAGAAGAAAATAGCCATTTACGTAAACTATACACGCATATTAAGAATTCAACCCTTTAAAAGAATTTTATATGATTATTTGTAATCGTTCTCATTTACTTTTTTTTTTTTTTTGATTTCCAGTAGAGCGCAAAAAATAAACATGAACAGATATGAGATCTTTTTAGAGCTGTTTTATTTTAAACTAAAAAAGAAGCGAGAAAAAAGGTAAATTGTTACAGTGTTCTACAAAATGGTTGAATGGTTTAAAGATGCCAAATAAAACTATGGCGAATAATTGTAAAAACATGAAAATGATTGAGTGTGAACAAACAAAATAACACACATGCTTATATATATTTATATTCAATTGTGTATATACGCATTCAGACAAATACACGCAAGCCACTGTGTGTTGTTTATTGCAATAAAATCAAAATATCAAAATAGTAAGTTTTATATATATAATTTTCTTAGTTGTTGTAGTTGTTGTCTTTTGGAAAGTCATAAATAATACAGGATACCCAAAATAAAATAAATAAATACACGCATACCCAAACCTATACAGAACACAAAACCATTATTTTAAAAAATATTTATATGGATGGTTGAAAGTAACAAATAAATCCCACAAAAGATGAAAAATTTAAGAAAAGAAAACAGTACGAAAGATTATTGAAAAAAAAAAACAAACTAGTTATAGTTAAACAAGCAACACCATATTGAACACATGCTCATCTCTAGGATTTAAACATCTATTCTGAATACTCTCTTTGCAACACACACACAGTCTTACACTAGTATGAATAAACATTTTCGGTTATTTTCTATACATGATTGCATAGTGAGGCCAGTTTCAATTTTTGTTTGTTACAAACAGAAATAAAAACTCACACACAATCAAAATCACACACATCAATATAGCAAATCCTGTATTCCTTTCATCCTATTGACACAGTCACTTACATAAAACAACACAGTAAACGACAACGAGTAAATCTAAATCTCCTTGAAATTGAGGGAAAAATACAAATTGAAATATATTGAAGCTGTTTTTAAAATGGTGATTGAACAATAAAATGTTGTACACAATTCCAGGTCATTGGCTGTGTGTTTGTTGTGGTACGAGTTGCTACCAAATAAAGTTATATGCCAGCAAACCTTTAAATATCTTTTATAATTTTTTATTATAAATATACTTTTTTGGGCTCTACTTTTTTTATTGTTACTAGAATTTTAACTTGTTGATTGTTGAGTCATATGCCTTAACTTTTTGTACATCCTTTTCATAAATAATTTTAAATCCTCAGTAACTTTTATGAGTTTAAACATTCGTAATCTATATTAATATGTTTACATTTATAAAATTCTTCTAAATTTATTTATACTACAAAGGAATTTCCATAAATTTTTTGGTCTTTTAAGAGCCATTGCTACAGATTTCTGAGGAGCAATATGAAATAACAAAATTTTTTGGAAATATTAGTGTTTGCATTCTCTTAGAACTTAAAAATTTTGTAGACTATAATGAACACAACAAGTAATAATAAATAAATTTATCAGTCACAGTTGCCATTCTACTCTATAATGATCAGGAGAAAAGCTCCATCTTTTGATAAGTTAAAAATAATAGCTAAATTTACTTAGCGAAGACACTCACACCACACAATCAACACACAACGATGAGGCAATTGCTGTTGATCATTCAAGGGTGAAGGTATATCACTGGCCTTTGAATGTTCAATCAACTCATTCCTAAGGCGCTTAATAGTAATATAAAAAAAAGTACGTTCTGTCATAAATGTACTGTCCTTTCCAAATTCCAATACAATGCACTGCATTTAGTAGGGGTTTACCCCTGAGTATTGGTCTCAAATAAAAAAAAATAAAAAATCAAACGTGATAAATTTTATCCATCACACCTGATAGTCAGAGCCGTCAAAGCTGAGAGGAACATTTTTACTATATAATAAAATACAAATTTTTATTTGAAAGTTACAAAAGTTATTAGAAAAATATTGATAAATTAAAGTAGTCTGAGATTAATTTTAAGATTTTACAAATAGCTCTGAATTGATTTCTTGCATTCATCAAAACTTTTCGACATACATACCCAGAAGAAATTAGTGCTTTCGAATAAGCTATTTTGTAAGGTAGAAATTGTAAACAATCACTTACTCGTGCGCATCAATAATGCATGATATTTATATGAAATGAGCCGCTAAAATGCAATAGAAAGGCAGAATTTATTGCAACCAGAAAGCAAATATTATACAAAATCAAAAATAATACCTTATCTTATAGCATCTTTGGAAGCTTTAAGGTATGAATAAACAATATAATGCTCCCATTATTACTTACAATTTTATTTGTTGTTTTAAAATTTGAAAAATTTTCTGCTGGGTATACCCTTACGATACATTTTTTACGTGGATTTTTTCTATTAATTGGTACTATTCTCTAATTTTGATTTTAAAATTTACTTTTTATAGCATCGGCGATTATGGAATTATAATTTTTTTCGGTTTCCTTAATTATGAGATAAAAAAAAACAGAATTTTATTCGTTTATTGAGTAAAAATAAACAAATAACACTTATGTAACTTAAATCTAAAAAAAACTAACAAATTTATTGTACATTGTTGTATTGCTTTGTACGAAACATAATGTAAATTGTATTTGGTTGCAGCCGCCAATTACTTTGAAAGGGTTTTAGACTACATTTTGGCAAATTTTTAATAGTGTTTTGGCTACAACTTGATTTATGTTGATTTTTAAATGCTGCAACAGTGATAATCCCCGTACGTACAGCCACAGTTATAGCCCAACTAAAAGAATTTAATGGCGTCAAATCGTATGATTTTGGTTGACAATAGACTACACCAAATTGAGACAATACGTGCCCCGAAAAGTTTATGTTTTGCAATAAATCCAGAATCGGTAATGTTGTAGAGGTCGTTACTAGGGAAGCTCACGAAAAAAATACAGCCATGTTTTTTCCGATACAATGCATCGTAAACATACATCGGTGCTTTGCGATGTATTCAATAAAAATATCGATGTTTTCGATGCATCGTATAAAATTTTTAAGAAATAGCAAAACAAGCAAAAAATATACATATTTTAATAATATAAGCATTTTGTTTTGCCAAAACTTAGTATAACTTAATAAGTCCAAATATTTTTTGTCTAGAGTTTGATAAAATAATATTTTATTAACCCTTTTAGCCTTCACTCTAATTTGCTGTGCCAAAACTGTTGGAGTTTTTCAGATAGCACGGGACTGGCAACCATTGTAAATTGTTTATACGCTGGCCCACACTTTTAAAGGATTTTCATTAAAACGACCTACAGCACTACGTAAATACACAGAGAGCTCGTCAGACAAGGTTTTTTCATTTCTATTTGTTTACCAATTTTTGTGCACTAGTTTGTGATGCTCGCTCTATAGACTAAAGTCGTCTGTTACATATTTTGAAGTATGAGAGCCCGAAAAAATATATCGATGCATCGAATTAAAAATATCGATAAACATCGAACATCCCTAGCCATTACAATTCGAAAAGTTTGTTAAAACTGCAATACTTTGAGCTTTTATTCATATTTTAAGTTTTCTTTCATGGAAATTTATTCTTAAATACGATATATTGATATATTTTTTATGTCAGTTGTAAAGCTAACATTCCAACACACAATACGAGCATGTCTTACAATACAGTTGTAAAACAATTAAACTTTTTTTGTGGCACAAGCACCTGCTATACTACGCCTTATGCCATATACAGACAAAGCACTGTGTTGTGAGGGCGGCCAAAAATAAAAAAATCAACTATCCAATTGATAAGAAATGTTAATATGGTTTTACTAAGTACATTCAAATTAAAAAAAAATCAGAAAGAATTTTTTAAAAAAGTTAATTTTTAAGGTAGTTCTGAGCACTCAAAGTTCAAAGTTATAAGTAAATACACAATTAAGTATTACAAAAAATCTGAAAAATGCTATAATTTTAAAAGGTTAACTGGTAAACAAAATAACAATAAAGCAGCGTAATTTTAATTAAAATATATATGCAGTGACGTTAAAACTTTGAAACTATGGTTTTTACTACAATGTGATTGTCACATGCTATGTACCGTTATTCTGAATATAAAGAAACCGACAAAAATAAAAATATTAAACATTTTTAACTTCAGTGGACAATAAAAAAAGATAAAAAAATTGTTTTTTACACTTTAATATAAGCAAGTTTACTTTAAAAACTTGGTTTTACTTCCACTCAGTGGCTAGTCAGGTTCAAATTTGTTAATTTTTTAATATTTAATATTCTAAATAAATATGAAGCAAATGAAAATTAATGTAATGGCTTGTATTGATATGGTTTTATTCATCTGACTTTTATAAAAATTTAACAAAATTAATTGCGTTTACAGAACAATAAATATAGTTTTAGTTAGAGGTTAAATTTTTCGATTTAATTTTTATTCAGGATATATGAGCTGTGGGTGTGTCCTTGCTCAAAATTGGAAAAAATTTTAAATCCAGAATGATCTAATAGTATCATGTATCAAAAAAAAAAAAAAAAAAAAAAACAATTAATTATAATTTTGTTTACAATTTTTCTTAAATATTCGAAATAGGAAAATTTTAAACTGGACTTGTTCTTCCTATGAATTGGACCACATTTGGTAGAAACGTTAATGTTGTTCAAGGTAATCAGTGTACAATATTTCATAATGATAGAATTTTTTCTTCTTCTGTTATGACATTTTAAATTTTCAAGATATATGGGAAGAACTCGAATCCTTGCTCCGAAATTTTCTAAATTTATGATTTTACTATCTTGTATCAAGTCAAACATATGTGCCGAATTTCATAATTCTACGTCAACTCTTTCTATCTTTAGCCGCCTTGAAAACGCGACACTGTGCGACGGCGTTAATGTGCATTAGCTGAGTTAATTCAACTTGCGCATTATTTCCAATGTAAATGCATAAAATCAAACTAAATTTATAATGCATTAAGATTTTGGCAACATCGCATAAAATTAGTCAGTTTTTGGCTAATTATTTACTATTGGTAATTAAAATGGATAGAAAGCAAAGTTACAAACCTCTCATTTCTATGGGTATAAAAGCAAATAAAAATAGTTCATAATAGACTTGTGTAGTACATGAACGACCTAGTTCAATTGTACTACTTTTTCAATTAAACTAAGTGAGCCGCTCTTTTTAATGAGATCTCTTAGTTCAGTATGTCTTTTTAGGGGTCTATGAAATAACTCCTACGAAATAAGTCCCACTTTTAAAAACGAAATAAGTCCCACCAAAAATTGGTTAAAAAAATTAAATAACTCCCACGAAATAAGTCCCACTTTTGAAAACGAAATAAGTCCCACCAAAATGAAATGATTTAAAAATTTACTTGAAATGAAATAACTCCCACTCAAAATGAAATAACTCCCCCTTGAATAATATATTTCTTAAATGAATTAAGTCCCACTTTCATAAACGAAATAAGTCCCCAACTGTTTTCACTGTTTAATGCGATTTCAAATAAGAAGTATTTGGCTTTTCGAAAAAATCACACGTCGAATAATATGAATAATCAAAGCAGAGGAATAATAAAGAAAAATCGTATGCAAGCTTGCAGAAGGCTTCTTAATGGAATGGATATTACGAATTTTGATAGAGTTCCAGAATTTATTATTAATTCTTTTTTTGGTCAAGGAACCTATACAGAACGCCTACTAGTAACAACGTTTGGATTCGTAAATGGATTAAGTACAGATCAATTGTTCTTATTATTAAGATGGAAACCGTTTCGGAAGGACCATCAGATTAAAATTATCGACCTTTATAAATGGCTTGAAGATCCAGTGCATGGTAGACGGTATTATAGTTTTAACGTGGCATTGGGATTAGTTGTATTTTGTAATGGTGGTATTAGAAAACATGGAACACGAATTCCAATTTCCTACTAAAAATATAATAAAACACATACTTACATACGTAATTACGTCAACAATTCGGTACCTATTTATACACATTTCTTTAAAGTTTTTTTATTATAGTAAGTATAAAGTAATTAATAACAAAAAAAGGAGAGCCATGAGAGATAAGGACAAAAAATTATAGTTGTCCCTTTTACGAAATGTCCAATATATAACTTTTTGTATAAGAAAAAAATGAGAAATAAAGCCATAATGGCCTTATATTTCATGGCTCTATCGCACCCCTCCATAAAAAAATCATTTATTTATCAGATAAATATTTGAAGGGTTTCATGAATGAAACAGAATGGACATACTAGTTTACTGGTTTGATCAATTTTGTGAGTTTGCATTGTAAGACAGCATTCCCTGCAAATTTTCAAGTGCTTACAAGGAAAAAATAAGATATTTGGCTGCTTTATGAAACAAACCACTCACATATTATTATTAATTGTATTCTGGTTGGTTTCAATATGGTTTAACAACTCGTCTTCAATGTTCTCTTCCAAATATGATAATTCTTCCAAAGATCTTCATCAGGCTCCATTTGTACAATTAAATAATTTTTTGATAACACCAGTTGGTCAAGGAATTTAGAAGAAGTTATAGTACCTTGAAAGAGATCATTCTTGAATTTCGAAATCATATCTGCTTTCAAAACACAGGACTTTTTAATACGCTTTTTTTCCATACTACCATTGGTATTCATCAATAGTTCAAATTTTCTTACTTTTTCAAATTCTTGCATCTGTAAAAATGCTACAAATTTGAAAAATGTAGCCTTCTTTGGAATGCTTTTTCCTATGACGCTATTGTAAGCTTCTATTGCAGACGTAGTGCGGATTTCAGAATCGAAAACTGAAAAGTTATGTGGACTGATCTGTAATAATGAAATCATAACACCTTTTTGTAAATATTATGTAAAAGGGAATATTGTACCTTTCTCACCAAAGTATAAATTTAGGAGTATGAAATAACTCCCACTTTACAAAACGAATTTATTCCTACTCAAAACGAAATAAGTCCCACTTAAAATAAAAACGTGTAACGAAATAAGTCCCATCAATTGACGAAATAAGTCCCACTTTTAAAAACGAAATAACTCCCACTTTCAAAACAGCAATTTTTTGTGGCACTTATTTCGTTTTTAAAAGTGGGACTTATTTCGTGGGAGTTATTTCATTTATTTCCCTCTTTTTAGGTTTTGTTTCATTCTAGTACAGGTTTCTTTTGGCTATATTTCACTCATAAACCTCTTTCAACATACATACATATTTCTTTTTAGTTCACTTGTCAAATCCTTACATACTCGTACATACTTTGGTGGTAGTAGTTATTGCATATAATAATCACAAACAGTGCTGCCACTAAGCATTTTTTGTATCCAGCATTTGTGAAAAAATAATTAACCGAGATAGGTTTTACGATTATTTTTTGATTTTATAATGGATTAATGTACTGTTTATAATTGATTATTTTACATTTTTAGTCAGCTTTTCATTGGTACCATGAATGCATCAATTGAATGTGCCGCTTGGTCAAATTTTAAAAAATGGCAATTTTACACGCTGTGTTACATTTTTGAATTGTAGGAAAATTCTAGTTCATAGTTTATAATATAAAATTATATATCACCATTTAGCTAAGAATCTCAGCTTTCCATTGGTACAATGGGCATTGTAATCAGGGGTGGCATTAAGCCAGGATTCATTAAAGAATGGTAGAACGACGATTTTTTTACAAATTGTGAAATTTATGGTATATGTATGTATATTTTTTTAAACTAAAATTAATGTAAATTAGTAATTAAAATATAATAAAACATTAAATAAAGTACTATATTTCACAATTCAACTCAAATATTATTAGATTTTCGTTGTAGCTGCAAGTAAACGTAAAGAAGAAAAGAAGCTGCAAATAAAAGAAAGAAGATCAACCTAGTTCATCTTTGCCCCTTGAACTAAAAAGAGGGCTCACTTAAATAAACTATTAATCGCAAGTCTAGTTCATAAGCAAACTAACGTTGTCGTGTGTCTACGCTATAAATGCAGATACTATCGTCTGTCAGGGTAAAATTTTAATTTGCATTAATAAGTTTTAAATGCAAATTAACGTTCTCCTCTGTCTATGTGCCTAATTCATAATTTCAGTTGATTTTGTAAGTGACTTAATTCTGCAGATGATTTCATTTCTTTCTTAGACAATTATTGTAAGCATTCTTGCTAACCATTTCTAGTTTTAATTTGAATAGGTTCGCTGGGTTATATTAGATTGAGTTTAACATCAACGTATACTTTACAATTCGATTTTCTTTCAGTAGCAGACCACAACTATTATTACACGTACGTATCTACGTATGTATGTTTGTATGTAATACACTTCATACTTAAAACTTATAGTTTTTAGTTGGTTTTTTTTTTGTTTTCGGTGAATATATAGTACAATGAGTTGTAAGCCATTTTACTAACAACACCAATGCAAGAATCTTCGACTTTCGGTAACACATAAACACAAAAATATATGGTATTTTTTTACCCATACATAGACAACTCCAAAGTACATTTACTCGTACAAAGTAAAGTAAGTTTTTGTTATTATGCTTCTATTGTAGTAGTAGTAGTTGTTGTTTTATTGGTAACTAACCTATTTGGCATGAAAAACTAAATTCATATATTTCTGTTTCTTTACTCAACAAAATACTAATACTTACTTATTCACACATGCATGTGTACAAGTGTATTCACACATGCACACACGTTTACAAATTCATTATTACAAACACTCTCACACAAAATAGTTTTCATTTCATTGTGGTTTGTTTGAGTCGATTTTTGGTGTCAGCAATTGCTTTTTCAAAAAAAAAAAAAAAAAAATGAAAAAGTGAAAAAAATAACGAGATGAAGCAAAAGAAAATGTAAAAATAAAAAAGAAAGAAAAATTGATGAAAAATAATGGCAACAACAAGAAATTGAATTGTTAAAAATATGTAGATGGTTTTGTTTGCCAAATCCGGAGTATTGTTGACAGCGTTACAGACGCCAAAAATTATTGAAAAAAAAGTATAAAAACACAAAATAAAGAATAAACTAACAAACCAGTAAAATGTTTGGCTTCTAACGGTAGTAAAAAAAGAAGAAGAAATGAAAACAAATTCAAATATAGACTTCTTTTTAAACAATGACAGTGACTGGATTAAGTAAGATGGGTGAGATAATTTTACAAATAATTGGACTAAAATATTTTTGTTGCTTCAAACATTTGTTCTTTTTTCTTGTTTTGAGTAGTCATTTGTTGTTGTTCTTTTAATATTTGTTATCTTTTTTTGTTTCTGTTTTTATTGTTCAAGTTGAATCTCTTTCTCTCTATCACGGTGTTATTATGCAATTACGGTCTTTAGTAGTGTTATTTATGAAATTCTAAAATTTAAATTGGATTTTCTGTTCTCACACTAAACCTGTTAAGAATGTAATATGTTGTTATTGAAAGTGGCTTTGATTTCTTTTATGAGATTTTAGGTTTTATAGTTAAGGACTTCAGGATTATAGGACTTTCTAATTTGGAAGATAAATTAAAAATTAAAGTACGAAGTGCAAGCAATATAAAATTCATTGTCTGTTTGTTACAGACATTTGAAGAGTCAGCATTTTTCTGTTGGAATTAAAAAAAAAACATAACTGATGTTTTTATTTTTAAATAAAGAAAATAATAAAACAAAAAAACAGTTTCAATTTTGAAACAGCCTTAAAGAAAATTGAGTCTAAAAACTTAACTTTAAATTCGGTTTACCTCTGTCGGGAAAAGAGTTCTTTGAAACCTTCCCTTACCATTTAGTGACAAAGTTTAGATACAATTTGTTTGGAAACTACTAAAGTTTAAGATCGCTTAAAGTTACCACCTATAAGGGAACCGAAAGCGAACTCATATTAATAACATTCGGAACGCTTTTTTAGAATATTACAGGAAATAAACTCTCTGATGCAATTCGTTGTGGGGTAAAGTTCGTCAACTGCAATGTTTCTAATACAAATTTAATACTTCACTTATTTTTTGGGTACCCCAGTAGTCTAGAAGGTAGTGTGCCTGCTAGTACGAGTGTTGTGACATTACACCATGCATATGGTCTGAGTCACTCCACTCGTAATAATAATTAGAATATAATCTAATATTGTATTGCAATTGTCGCTGTGGTCTTGGAGTTAGTGTGTTAGCTTATTAAGACGATAGCGTCGAGTTCAAATCTCACCTCTTACATCTTGAAAAAAGAAATATGAAAAAATTATTCCTACGCTCTAAAAATAACTAATTCCCATGAACAAGCTTCTCAAATCTGTTCTTCGGAGTCGACTTTAAACTGTAGGTCCCAGTACTCATGGATAAAAATTAACACACACAAGATAGATGCTGAGAGAAGTTTGACTGTAACCCTGAAATAGAGTTGTAATGGTCAATTGGTATGGTATGCAATATGGTATGCACAGGGTGTCCGCCGTGAAGGTATACTACTTTGTTTATATAAAAAAGAGTGAATCTTATGTAGATAAATGTTTTATTTAATGTCAGCAATTATGTATGGAATGCAATATCGGATAAAAATCGGTATCTGCTAGCCTCACATATGCGAGCCCTTTTAAGCACCTTTATCATTACATTCCCACACATTTCAAACACTATTTCATTAATTTCATCCCGAATATTTTGTTTGAGTTGCTTCAGCGTTTTTAGTTTATTTTTATAAACCTTGCTTTTGAGATATCTTAACAAAAAGAAGTCCGAAGCTGTCCAATCAGGCGACTGTGGAGGCTAATTAACATCACAATTATTTGAAATAATTTGTTGCTGAAAAGTGGTCTTGCAGTAATTCCATGGTAATCATGGTTGTGTGCGATGTGGCACCGTCTTGTTGAAACCACATGTTAGTCATGCCTATAGCATGCAGTTGTGGCTTTAAAAAGTTTTCAATCATATCACGATATCGTTTCCCATTGAGAGTTACTGTAACGCAGATTTCAGTTTCAACCACCAGACTGTCACTTTTAATGGATGCAAAGGTGACTGAGGGTCTTCCATTGCCCAGAATCTAATATTCCGTTTATTCACATATCCATTCAAATGAAAATATACCTTATTATGATTTTTTCATGAATATCGGAGTTGTCATGGGTGAGCTGTAGCATCCTATTGGAATATATGCGGTGGCGTAAATGGTCTTATAGAAAAAGCTCTTAACGTATTGAAATCTTTGTGCGAAGTTGTGGCCAAAGTTGTTCTTTGAAGACCAAGGCTTCTGAGAACAGCGTCGAATTGATGTTTTGAACACTTTCTTGAACAGCAGTAATGTTTTCAGCCGATCTTGAAGTACGTTGTGGTCCAGGCTTGGGTCTATCAGCTACAGTCCCTCTTTCTCCGAAATCATTCACTACACGATAAATAGTGAGTCTTGTTCCCACATTGTTTCTCCCAAAAATTTAACGTACCTTTTTCATTGTCACAGTAATCAATGATTGATTTTGATAAAATGTTTTAACAATTAAAACACGGCAGTTTACCGAATAATTTTTCATAATAAATTTGCCACGTCTATATTTCACGATGGCCAAATATTAACTGTCAAGACTAATGTTTACCAAAATGGCGGTAAAACAAAGTAGTATACCTTCCTGGCGGACACCCTATAATTAAAATTTGTATATTTTTTTGATATTTTAAAAGAGTGATAAATAGATAAAGTAATATCCTTTACATTTTTGTAAATAAAATTTAGTTGGATTTAAAAATTTTTTTATTCATTAAAATTGTTAAATACTTGTACATTTACATAAGCGCCACCATATTCATACGGTGGTAACAAAAGAAAATCAAAATTATTAATTTTTTGGCAATTTATGTTGCTGTCATAACAACGAACAATTATTTCTTTAAGCCAAAAGTATAATACTTTGGCTGGCTGTAATGAATAGCAAAAGAATACAAAAGAAACATAATTTTTAAAATGAAAAATTATTATTATAGTTTCAGTTTATAATTGAAAATTCTGGACACATTTGCATTTGTCTTAGCCATTATTGTTTCAGCAATTTTTCCATCATTTTTTCTTCTCTCCCTCTCTCTCTCTCTCTCTCTCCTGTTTCTGTTTGTTCGTTATTGTTTTTAGCATATCTTTTTTTCTTTCGTTTTTGTCTTTTTTGTTTTCTTTAGGCTTGTTAACTTGTTTTATATTACAGAGAAAATGAGATGAATGAATATGATTGGCGATGGTTACTGTTGAGGCACTGCTATTCAAAATTTCATTAAATTCATCATTATGTTATACTCGTACATACATAAATAAGTTGAAAGTCAGTAGCCTGTAGGGTAGGGATAAGGGGGCTGTAGGGTGTGATGGGAGGAGCTGGTATATTTTTGTATAAACATTATTTATTTGTTGAATCCTTGTTTTGTTCTTAAGAGGAAGATGCTGATGTTTATGATGACGGGAATACTGGCGATGGCGATGACGATGATAGCGGTGACGTTTAAGACAACAACGGGCATAATAGTGATGAGCATGATTATATTTTATGATGTTTTAAGATTTCGTATGCATTAAATGTTAAATATATGTATGCTTTTGTGTACTGCTGCTTCAAAACTCATAATGGGAAAATAATAAAAATGGTCATATGTCTGTCTAGCAGCAGTATCCAATAAATAATAACATATCTATTCAATGTTTTGAGATTCTATTACGACTACTACTAAAGATACAAAAACAGATGGATAAACTTAAATATAAGCCAGTATTTGGGCTGACAGCAAGCTTTCGCCAGTATTATAAACAGACAAACAAATGAAATGAATTGAAACAAAAGAAAAATCAGTCAGACAGAAGAGGCAATGGATGGCTATACAAACTGGCAGGCAGGAAGGCAGGCAAAAAAGCATACAAACAAACAAACATTTAGAAAACCATAGGCCATTTCAAAAGAAAGGGAAAAAAATTTATTCTGCGAAAAAGGAAGTTTGTATAATCTGTAGAAGATGGCTTCAGCCAAGTGTCAAAATGAAAATGATAAATGAATTGTTGTTTTCATAAATGATAAACTAGGCCAAATAAATAAGCATTTCAGTCCGATTGTTACAGTTTGTAGGTTTGCCTACCATTCATTACTATTCTACTTTCCCTCACTCAATCTTTGGCTATGCTAGGGTATGGTCTTTTTGTGGCCTTTAATGGTAATTGGGTGGATAGAGAGATGTTTTATCTGCTGGTAAATTTCTAAACGAAATTTAAATTGTTTGCTTTCTTAATTGTGGATACAAACTTTAAAATGGTTTCATTTTGTAAAGTTCATTGTAGGGTCATGGTTTAATAACAACTATGCAAGCATTTAACAATTTTTCAAATAGTGTTTTTTTGTTTTTTGTTTTTTGTTTTATTTTCTAATAGCTAAACTTATATTGTAGAAATGTTAATAAGTTAGAATAAAAAGGCAGAAAGAGATTTCTTTTGTTTGTTACATTCTTTGATTATAAATTATTATTCTGAAAGCCTTTCTCCTTAAATCTGAATTTTTACAAATTACTAGCTTAAGAATTACAAAGTATATAATTTAATAACAGTGTCCAACAGCATTTTTTGTAGCTGAAATACAGTTCTACAATTTTGTAAGACTATGTTGAGTCCAGCTGGCCTGAGTTTTTTTTACAGTTGGTCAGAGTTTTCGCTTCTTTGTCGAAAGAAGCATTGTGCTACATGTTAAAGAAATTGTAAGCCGTGTCAATATTACTACGTCAATACTCAGACATTGACTTGAAATATTTTTAATTGTCATAAATGCTTTATTTGATAAAAAAATTAGAACTTTGGGCAGCTGTAAAAAAAAAAACTCCGCCTGTCTAGATCATATTTTTATTTTAGAAAAATGATTTACTCATCAGATTCTTTCAGAGTTATAGTGTTCATATGCTTTTCCAATTAAAAAGTATTAATTTGTTCAAAAGTGTAATTATGAAAACGTTTTTAAAAAAGCAATACGTCATATTCAAATATTAATTAAAACAAAACAAACAAAAAGTTTTTACTATGCTCATTGAAAAATGTTTCTCGACGTTTGTTTTCTATATTTAGTTTTTGTTTTATTATTTTATTAAATCTCAGCTCTGGCATCTTGAAAAAAAGAAACATAAAAAAAATATTTCTTTCGGTGACTAACTGTCAGCAGTCTTCTGGCAAAGTCTCTGAGAGTAATTGATTGTCATGAAAAAGCTTCTCAAATCTATCGTTTAGAATCGACTTTAAACTCTGGATCCTGGTACTCATGATTAAAAATCAACACACACAACATACTTAAGTGCTGCGAGAAACTAGGCCGTAACTCTAAAACAGGGTGGTAATGGCCAGATAAGTATGTATATGTGTATGTATGATTATTATTTTATTTTTTAAGTATTGAGGGAGAAATACATAATACGTGCTAGAGTTACAGAATATACCTCAGACGCGTTAATTGCCGTGCATTGTATTAGAATGTGAAGATAGAAGGGTAGATTTTTCTTTTTTATACTAAGCGCCTCTTGACAATGAGACAAGTTGCTGTCAATATGATCACTCAAAGGCCAGTGTTATACCTACAGCCTTGAATGATTAACAGCAATTGCCCCAAGCTGGATGTTGCTATCTTTCCAGAAGGTGGCGATGTACTCCTGAGTATTCGTGTTATGTTTACCACTAAGGGTAAAATGTTGCTATTTTTGGCATAAATTCAATTTTTTGTTTGTTTAAAATTTAAAATCTGCTTTCGTTTTTTGAATTCGTATACTCTGACGGTTATATAAACGTTTTTTTTTATAATTTTTATGTTGCACCCTGTTATTTTATGAAAGAAAAAAGTCAGATGTTTCATGGTCGCATTATGAACAGAAAATGCGCGCGAAAAAGACTGTGAAAAAGTTTAAATATGGAAGAAGTTAGACAAGGTATGTAAAACAATTTTTGATATAATTTAAAAAATAGTTATGTGTTATTGTCTAGTAACTCAGTGTGTTCTTAGTGTGTTATTATAGGTCGAAACTAACAAACATACGTGTATTGTGTGGAATAAAACTTCTGTGTATAGAAAGGTATTTGCAATGTTTCTGAAAAAAGTTATTAATAAAACTGTTCATTATCAAACACCATTACCACTTTTTGTTCCTTTTTGTTCCTTTTGGGAAAAAACTTAATTTTGTAGTTTCATACGAGTTTTGCCATTCAACACTTCTTGAAGTTTGGAGCAGCTAAAATCGATAAAAAGATAGTGTAAAAGAATTTATTTTGGAGAATATTACACAACAAAACTTATCAGATGAGCAACATCAGTTAATTACCCAAGTATTGTTTTCATAAATTTAAATTTGCCAAAATGCAATCGAATACTTGAACGATTTAAAAAAACTCGCGTTTGCTTGCATCCAATTATTGAAATAAGTGATTGCGGCTTGCCTGGCAATAAACGAGGTCGGAGGCATTTAGACTATACTGATGCAGGGCCTCATTTGAAGAGAAAGTTAGCATCTGAGCTTGCCGCAGAACAAAAAGAAATCGAACGAAAAACAAACAGCATTTCTGTTGAAAAAAGCTGTTAGTAACGAGAGTATAACAGGAATTGAAAATGGCTTTAGAAAGCAGCAACACATTAACATTAAAGCATTAAGTAAGCAGCACGGATCCAATTTAAGCCAACCTTAATTTTATTCAACTAACCTTTATTTAACTTCCCTTATTCAATAACTTAAGTTTTAAAAAAGTTTCTTGAAAATAAAGCATAATTTAAATATCTCTGGTCTTTGAAGGGTTAATGAGCATTTTATACCTTAACAAAAAGGCTGAAGCCTTGTCTATTATCTGAGTCTACCAAAAAAATATAAACACTTAAGTGGTTTTTTATAAAAAGTGATATTAAGAAATAGTTTTTTAGTACTGGCCCCTAATGGGTTAATAAAATAAAATAGTTTTAGATGCAAACTTACAGATTCTTGAAACAGCTTTCTAATCACATATATTTCAAATAACGAAAATAAAAAATGCCGAGGTGCACCCAAGCCGAATTTATGCCAAAACCTGACCTGTTTTAATGGGGAGGCGGAAGAAGGCGTGGTCCAAATCAAAAAAAACAAAAAACCAAAATTCCGTTTTGGTGTTAATTAAGTTCGTGCAAAATTTTAAGTCTCTAGCTTTAAAGCTGCAATTAATGCCAAAAATATCGCTTTTTTGCCCATAGTGCAAACGTGAAATAGAGTGGAATGTCAGGTATCGGTTTCTTGAGAATGGGAGGGGTGGGGGGGGGGAACCTCTTATTTTGAAATTATAATTTTGAAAAAACCGCAAATTTAATTTTTCATTTTGCTTCTTCGTTGGGATTTGGGCTATTTGAATTTTTGTGCGATAGATCTAACCACTATACTAAGACCAACCACTAATTCCCTGTTTTTTTTTTTTAATCTTATTTTGAAGGTAAATATTACCTACCCAATTAAGTGGCGATAGCAATTTTATCAAAGAAGAGTTTTTCTTGAGCTTTTTGACGAGTTTTATTGTTATATTCAAGGCTCCAAACCAATTTTTTTTGTATTTGCTTTCGCATCAAATAGCTAACTTCTAAAGAAAAGCGATGGTGATATCAGCTAAAAAAAATTTATCGCCTCTGTCCTGATATTCACAAAAATGTAAGTTTATTACGAATTTTTGCTGTCCTAAAATCCATATATGAACATTTTATTCATATATTCTCTACAACAACCTTAGAGAAAAATATACGAATAGTAATTTGTTCTAAATATTAATATGTCAACAATAAAGGCCTCGTTACTCAAACGTAAACGTAAACGTTGCGGAACAGCTGTTCACTTTTGCTTATCAAGCTTATGTGTAAATGATTACTCATACGTAAACGTAACGTTGCGTTGCGGGCGAATCCAATAAATTTAAAATTTTTCTTCGTTTTTACGTATCAGCTCTTTAAAAATTGTAAACCAATTCTAAACCATTCGCTGAACTCGGCCACAACGTTTACGTATCCGCAACGTTTACGTTTGAGTAACAAGGCCTTAAATCAAAAACATATTTTTAACGTAAAATTTGATGTTTCTTTTCATTTATACCAAAACTAAAATTCTACAAAACTTATTCGAAAAAAGATAAATTATGGGAATTTGCAAACACAAAATTTCAAATGAGTATTCATTCGTATTCGAAAAGTTGGAAATAATGGGATAGAGGCGAATAATTTGAAATATGTGTTGGTTGAAAAATTGATATTGTTCGATTTTGTATAAGCAAAACTCAATTTAAACAGTTTTTTAGGCAAATAGAAAGCATTTTCAATATTTCTTCTTACATAGGTCTTTATCATGATAAGCTTCACTCAAAATTCTTTCCATCATTTAACAGTTTTATTTTATTTATTTTATGTAAAATTACCATTAATACTGAATCAAGGTTTTGTTTGAATCTTTATTTGAATTATTTTATTTTTGAAATTGAATTACTCGCATCTATTCATAAAAATGACAGTTTGCTATTATTTTCCGATAGAAAAAAATTACAAAAAAAAAAAACTGTTGAAAAATATGGAAATTTATTTTACCACTCAGATATTTCCTTGAAAGAAACTTAAAATTGTAATTTATTATTTTAACTAAATACGTATTTAAAACTTTTATAAATGTTACATACTGAATTCAGTCATATTTTTGGATGTAGTTTCTAAGATTAAAGAAGAAACAAATTACATGACAAAATATTATACGTTTCAAAATAATCAAATCATTTTTAATAATAAAAAAAAAATATTTTCTTTAATATACCAAAATATAAGATATCGAGATTAAATACGTAGTACGAATTTGTTTATATTTTCTTAAATTAGGAAAATTTAATTCAACAGTACGTACAAGTAATGTGAAGTTATGTTGCCATAAATCTATTACTCAAACGTACATGGTTTTTGTGTAATGATTTGAAAGTACTTTTAGGCTATATTTCTTTATTCTTATCTTGCCAAATAATGTTCTCCAAAATCCAAATTACAATTAAAGCGGTTAATTTTACTCACCTCTGACCTTTCCCAATGCTGCTACAATGTGTTTAAAAGGTTTTGTAATCAAACCAATTCTGAAATTAAATTGCCATACTCTAGAGACATATTTGCTATACTCTAGAAAATTTCATATGTAACTGGCCATTAGAATCCTTTCTTAGAGTTATGACCTAATTTCTCACTGTGATACCCGTTTTCCTCCAAATTGCTTCGGTCATTTCAGTAAATTTTTCTTCCACAGCTATGCATGTTTTATTTTGGGGTCTACATGTATCTTGTACTTCAACCAAGAATGTTTTGTATTGAGCTTTTGATAATTCCTGCGCTTCAGGCAATAATGTTTTATTTTCTACCAATAGTGCTTTGTTTTGCGCTTCAAATCTGGATTCCATTTTATTAAATTTTTCTATCATAGCAACGAGCATCTAATGAATATCCACACTGCTCGTTTTGGTTTGCCTACATGTCGATGTCAATGCCACGATGATGAAATCCTTCCAGTAATCTTTTTTGTAGCTCCACCTTATTACCAGTTGTCGTCAGCTCCAGCTTGTTCAACTCTCTTTTGAGTCAGTCTATCTTTAACTCTTGAAATTTCATTTTTCTATTTTAAATTTTTCTCTAGTTATCCTTTTTCAGTTACAGTTCGCGTTATACTTTTTCGGTTTATAATTTCACTTCTGATACCAATTGTTACGAATTTTCTTTTAGAATTCGTTTTATGTTTTAAGGGTTCGATATTTGTAAACTAAAACAGCGATACTTTTCGACGGCTTCTTTGGTCGTTCCTGTTTTCAGGTTGAGTACAATTTCCATATTTATTAACAAATGGAATGAATACGAAAAATAACCAAATCTTTTCATTTTCTGGAACTAAAGCAGTTATAAATTTAATTTCATTTCAATTTAAATGGCTTTTAGTTTATAAGTATATCACACCCGATTGTAGGTGTTTATTTAAGTTCTAAAAAATTCCTCTACTTTGTTGGTATGAACATTATATTTGTATTAAGTATTTAAGAAGGTGAGCTTAATCACTTTTCCACTAATTTAATCTTTATGTTGAATTTTGTATGAGACTATTTGTCTCGGTACTGTTATGTAAAGTAGTGTGTTATGCAGAATTATGTTGTCTTTGACAGTGCCAAACGCTTGTATGTATGTATATAAGACATGACCACTATACTACGGATTGCTCATGATTTGGTTAAATAACAGAAAATTAAAAAAGAAAAATATAAACATCCTGAAAAATAATGTTTTTTCCTTTTAATTATGTCTTAATGAAACTTAAATTTTACGTATAAATACCTGTAGCTTACCAAACTTGAACGCCTATGTACTTACTGTGTCCCATAAGCCAGTAAATGATTTGCAAAATTAAACATGCGGACACAATTTACAGCGTTTAATTATCAATTGAATACAGGGATTTTAATCACACAAAATTTAGTCTATAAGTATATGAGGAAGAGCAGTTAAGTCAACAGACGCATTAATAAAAAAAAAAGAAAATAGTAGATGAATAAAATTTATGTGCCACACAAATTTGGCCTTCACAGAGCAGCAATGAAAAGTGCTGATTGTAGGAAATATTGTTCTTTGTTTTTGCTACGGTTCATATTTATGAACGTCAAGTGAGTAGGTGTGTAAAGAAGTACTACATAAGGAAACATAGAATGTGTACCTTTACTTTTTCGTTTTATGTCTCATTGATGATTTATATTCATAATGTCTCATCCATTCATTTTGAAAAACACACACAAATCACCTTTGGGCCATTAAAGTACAAGTTTTGCAAAAAAAAAAAAAAAAAACCAGAATTGCCATTGAAAATTTGAAAAGTAACAAAATACTCTTAAAAGCTTCATTTTTTTTACTTTTCGTTGCTTTATTTCGTATCATTTGGGTTGCTAGATTTTCCAAATAACCAGAGTTATACATCATCCAAGTATTCATTGCGTAAAATTTTGTGTACACTTGCAAGACATAAAAAAAGCAGAAAAAAATTTACAAACGGCAGTACCCTTAACTTTTTATACTCTTTAAAGAGAGAAATATGTTAAAATTTTCTTTTATTTGTGTAATAAATGAGCAAAATTACTTGATATAATTTTCAAGGCAGTAGAATTTAATGTTTTACCTGACCAAGTGCTCTTCTTAGAAAATTTTATCTATTCTTATACGTACATACGTACATACATACATATACATACGTACGTAATTGGAATGGCAAAGTTGATGACAACCAGCTTAAGAATAGAGTTTAGAAGGAAAAAATGAAACCCATGTTGTAACGCAGGCAAAGAAATGATAAAATGTTGGTATTTAATATCAGCTACAGTATGCGAAGACAAATCGTGACTGTTACTCATCTCTTAAAAGGTACAATAATTTTTTAATATCATAACGTTTAGAATTTGTCCTGAGTAATTTTGTTGGGAATTATTTTATTAATATACATATAGCATAGCTTTGCTATATAAAAGGAAGTGAAAAAATCAAGAAAAAAAAAAAATAATAAAAAATTTGTTTTAATTTAAAATAAACCTTATAGTTTGTTGTAAGAGAATAAAGAGAAATTTTTTGTTTGTTTAAACTTTGACATTTAGATAAAAAACAAAATGGGTACAAAACGCTCCCGCCAACTTTTATAATATATATTTTTTATAATTTCGTAAAAGTGCATTAAATTAAAACTATTAACACTATTATTTAAAAAAATATACAATATGCTGGAGACCCGATAATATAATAATTTAATATATATATAATAATTTTAAATTTTTTGAAATTAATTTTCTTAATAATCAAAGGAGAATATGATATCCCTGAAGGTATAGTACAGTAGCTAAACTGAACATGTTTTCGACTCCAGCTACGGTAGTGTCATCAGAGTTCTTTGTGTCTGTTCATATTCATGACCAATGACCGCTTAATGTGATTCAGTATCCAGAACTCTGATGGGCTCATCTTTCATGGTTTTGATGGTGTTGCGCATTGAAACAACTCTGGATATTCTGCTGTTGTGAGAACTTTTTCTAGTTCCCGCTTTCATAGTTGCTCACTTACCAGATAAAAACATACTACGGCTCACAGTGGTAGTGATTCAAATTGTGCAAAAAATATAAGGAGTGGACCTTAAAAGTTGGCACGGAGTATTATATTGATTTAATTAAGAAAATAAAAGAGTTTCATGAAAATCAACCATGCCCACCGCCCACCGCTTATACAATTTAAAATGGATATTTTCTCATAAAACTTTCCTATAAAAGCAAAAGTCTTACAACTTAGTACATACACTTCTTAGAAAAATCAAAAGATGCATGCTAAGTTTCATTAAAATCTGCCACGCCCATGGCGCCGTCTTACACTATGTGAAGGCGGTATTTTGGTAACAAAATTCGATTTTTAAAAATTATTTTTTACAAATCTAATAATTCCGTTCCAAAGAAGGGTTTTTCACTGAGAGGAATTTATAATATCATCGTTAGAATTAAAGAACGCTGTAACTGACAAAAAATCAAAAATACGTTTTTTGCATCATTTTTATCAGAAAAAAAAAAAAAAAAAATACGCGTCGATTGGTCCCGGTCCCAGATGGGACTTGGTGAACATTTAAGGTTTTGTCAACGATATATTTGATTGTAAAGGAATACTTTGTCTAAGAAAAAGTCTATTGAAGTCACTTAAATATTGTAAAACGAAAACTGAGGAAAGTTTTCACACAGTTCAGTAATTTACATATGTCAGGTATTTTAATTGACAACTTCTTAATGTTGATTTTATATAAATACAGCACTTCCTTTATAATTCGAAGAAAAAGTTGTTCAGATTGCATTTGTAGAGTAGTAGATATCAGGGAATTAAAATTGCCTTCTAAGGGTTAAAATTTGCAGGTTTTTCTTTGGAAATAAAAGATAAGTCCGGCTACACTCACCTTATTAGTGAAACCGAATGAAACCTGAGAGCCTGTTCCTTGAATCTTAGGATTGTACTTTTTAACAATACTGCAGTATTATTAAAAAGCATGCTATTATAAATTATAAAAACTTATAAAAAGAGCAATCCTAAGAGTACGCAACAGATTTTAATGCAAATTTCTACTGCAATTAGATAATTGTGAAGGAAATTTTTCCTCATTATTTTTAGTTTCTTAAACCGGAATTGCTTAGGGGCAAATGTGAGCAGCGGAATTTTTAATAAATTGTTAGCTGAGACTTCAGGCTTTAAATTGATATCTCTGGCTAGAGGTCGTTGGATATCAGTAGATGCAATCCATAGAAGTTGGAGAAAATAAATATTTTTGGACTATTTTTTGTAGTATAAAAAATTATTTCTTTTAAATTTGAAAATTTTTTTTATTTACATATATATCATTAATAACGTCCAATTGTATTAAAAAAATCTATTTTAAAAGCATGAGGCTATAGAATGCAGCATATATAATACGGTCATTTGTCTGGAACAAAAAATAATAAAATTATAAGCCTAATATTATTGGTACATGATAATTATATTATATGTTACAAACTGTAAAAAAAAAACCAGGTAGATCAGAAGACATGGAAAAAATTAATTAAAGCCGCTCTTGAACCAGTGTGCTGCTGCTTTTAGATACTTTCAGGTGAGTATTGTTGTCAGTGTATATTACGTAAGCAACAAACTCAGCAACGTTCAAAATATTATAAAAGAAAAAAAAAATAGCCATCTAATTGTGCTCTGCCTTATACAAAATTCGAACTAGCTGTTGTCCATGTTATCAGCGTCCCCCTTGGGTGTTGTTGTAGTCCAATAGAAGCAACGACTTCTTCTTAGGACCGACCGTTTCTATTTTATAATGAGTAGGGGATAACATAGCAACTGCCTTGTTTTTCTTGGGTTCGTACGAGTATATAGAATTCAAACATTGGTGATTAATTGTTGCACAATTTCGTGTTGGCAAATGGTGCTAGAATAAAATGCTTGAAATTACCAAACACAGATAGATAAATCGCCAAGGCTTTTTTCACATTCACTAAACGATGACATTCCTGTGTAGATTTGTATCCACATTGAACAATTAAATTCAATTCAGTTGTTTAAATTTTCAAAATTATCCATATTCAACACACCCATTACACCTTTTTCCTATATTTGACAGTCTTGGATGGTATGTATTGCTTGAAGCCTCTTTCACCAATTTAAGCATACAATTGTTCGTATACGATAATGTTGGCTCCTGCCGCGTAATATCTACGAAGACAACTGTTCACCATCAAAAAACTTTCGATATTGCTGCTCCTCCGTCACTTTGTGTTGCTGGCGTGTGTTTCTAGTGTCAAAACGTATGAATCGGCTTATTTCCTAAGATCGTCGTACACGATCTAATGTATCTGATGTAGTTTTTCAAAAATCTCTCGTATGCACGTAACGCCACTTAGCAACAGTAGGCCCAAATATACATCAAAATCACTTGTTGTTATAAGAATCCATGATCTCGGTTCTTTTGTTGGATGTTTTGTATTGTCATTACAAAGATTGCCTCTCGAATTGATTCACCAATAATTATGTCGCATAATTCGGCAATTGAAACATTTCTTCAATGGTCAAACATTGTGTAAATATATAAATATGTATATATACCACTTTTTAACAAAGAATTACTAAATGCAAGGCTAGAATTAAATATCATAAAATTTTTGAACCTCTTGTCTGTTTCTAATGCTAAAGATATGACATTTCCCATACAAAACGTATGTGCATACCCAGGTATGCTGCTGTTGACGAGCGCAAAGCAGTTCTGCTGTTGACATAAACACGAAAGATGTTCAAAAATTCTTGGATCTTACAAATTCATCGAAATTCATTAATTTTCTTCTAACCAATCACTATTTTGTTTAGGGACCTCAAATAAAACTAAAAAAATCATCATATTAGAGTCGACAGACACATATGATGTTATATACCAAATTAATCGTCTTGGAGAGCTCTCACAGAACCTGTGGTGATTTTGCATAAGTGATCATTAATCATATTTTAACTGTTACTTTTTGACGGAAAAATTAAAGTTTAGATGAAACCTTTAAAAAGAGAGTTTTATTTTTCTGTCATAAAATAAAACTTTTTTTTTAGTTTTATTTTTCAGTCAAAAAATAACCGTTATTATTCGAGTTTTATTTTTCCGTTAAAAAATTAAACTCTATTTAGGAGTTTTATTTTTTCTGTCATGAAATAACCAAAAAAGCTAAATACCTTGTATGTTTGAGCAAGAATTTCCATGTATGGAAATAACAAACTTAGCCACTGTGTACAACGACCTGCTAATTTTTTATTACAAATAAGGCTGTAAGTCTTTAAATTTAATCTACTTTTATTTCATAAACAAATCTTTAATAAAATGTTTTAGACTGTGTACTCCTCATTTATATTCTGCTAAGATTTTTGGTAGATCATCAATTCAATATGCCAAAAATAAAAAAATCTCACACATACACAAGAGAATAAGTCTCTTGTATCTCATCTGTTTAGTTTTTATTTCCTGTATTTATGGCCGCTGTTATAAAAACCAACTACCAAATCCATTACAATGGAAAAAAGTACAAACAACCAAGAACAATAAATGCGTTCATTTATACAAACAATTAAAATAAATTGCATTATTTGTCCCTACGGTGGCATTCAAACGTTTGATAAAAGACATCCGATGGCAGGCGCACCTCATCGCTTTTATTTAGAAAAATATATAAACAATAATAAATAGACAGCTGGAGCAAGATTAAAACAAAAAAATTTTAACAAAAACCCGTCAACATTTTATGTTTAAGTCAAAAGAAGTTAATGATGGACAACAACAATCATGTTAATCTTAATAAGGAGAGTGTAAATCTCTACCAAAGTCAAAAAGAACGTGACACACGAAAGAATGGCATAAAAAATAATAAAATAGCATTACTATTGATTTTTAAGTCAGACTCTAAGCGTAATATATCAATTAATTTTATTTATTTTTTTCTATGAATTTGAATTTGACAATGAATTCATCAATTTTATTAATTTGAAACACGCTCAAGGTTGATTAATAATGCTATAAATCAGTTAAACAGTAATTAAAGCGCAATTCACACGTACTGCCGGGGTTTGTATTTTATTCAAGAGCATTTTTGTTATTAAAAAAAAATAAATAAATAAATAAAAAACTTAATTTCTCTGTATATTGTAAGAATACTAGTCTTTATATTATTTGTCTCTTGATTTGCATGTACAGTGGTATATACTATTGTACTTATATATGTATACTTCCAATAGTACGCATTTTCTTTTCTACGAACCTTCTATAGTACAAAGACCAAATTTTTTGCATGAGGCAGCAAAAACTTTGTAGTGATGCCAACACAATATTAAATATTTAATAAATACTACTTCATATAATTTTTTTTAAATTTATACTTTCATATATAATGACAGTGGTTCGGCGTGTATCCGATATAAAATCCCAAGTAAATGAGAGGCACAATCATTAGTTACTTTTATTTTTATCAAAATAAACACAAATAATTACATCGATGAGATATTATTATAAAGGGTGATTTTTTAGCTATTATCATTTTGGAAACACTGGTTTAAACAGCTGAAGCACTTTTCGTGTTTTGTTTCACTGTCAAACATCTTCAGTTTGGTCTGTAATTAACCATGAATCGTCTTACAAACGAACAACGCTTGCAAATTTATGAATTTTATTATCAAAATGCGTGCCCTGTTAAGAAAGTTCATCGCGCGCTTCTTCCATTTTATTGTCAGTTTAATCAGTTATGTTAAAGCCCATGTCTATACAGCCAAGCCCGCTTTAAGTGACGCATTGGAAGACAACATTGAAGTATTTATTCGTGAGATATAGGGCGAAATGTTGGAAAGAGTATGCCAAAATTGGACTAAGCGGATGGTCCATTTGAGGCTCAGTCCTGGTCAACATTTGCATGAAATAATCTTCAAACATTAAATTATATGGACCATACTATCGATTTAAATAAAGATTTTATAACTTTTTCTAAATTTCATATGTTTTTTTTTTTTTTTTTTTTTGAAAAACTTTCCTATAGTTCTTGAAAAAATACACTTTATTTTAAATTCAAATATATTTATTTAAAACTAGTTTAAACCCGGCGCGCTTTGCTACACCTACCATAATCATTTGTCCACATTTTTCGACTGATGATTTTAAGTTACTACGGAGTAATTCAGACTAAATTCAAAAACTATAACTATTACTGAACTCAAGAGCTAGAGTGTCTGAAAGCTACTACATCTGCTTGTCTGCCCTTTTTTCTATTGATAATTTTTAATGTCTACGAAATAAATCACACTAAATTTAGAAACTATAGCTCCAACACTTCTAAAGATACGTATGTATAAAGAAATCAATTTCTAAGTTGTATAGGATGTGTTATGCCCACTTGTCTAATTTCGCCCACTTGCTGTCTGCCTAGCCCCCGAAGTCATTTAGACTTAATTCCGAAACTTTATTTAGAGATAAATAGAAAAAAATGGGCGTAAAAGTAGGCGTGGCAAAATTTTATTTTTGTAAAAACCTAAGCTGGATCACGACGATCATAAATCGACGATCATAAATCATTCCAGCCGTTCTAAACTGATGCAATGACTAACGAACAATACCGGTTTTTATTTATATAGGTAGATATGTTAGTATTCAAAAAACGTAGGGGGTCTTTTTTCAGTTTTTTGCTATATCATAGGCATTTACAGTTCGATCTTAAAGTGTGATACACCAGTAATTTTGTCTCTGCCCATCTACGTTACACCAACCATAAACAAAAAACATAATCGCACAGACACTTGTAGTTAATATGTTAGATGTTTGTTTACACTTTATATCTTGGTTACGATGACAACACAAAGTGAGAAAATTTATAAGGAACCTGCGCAAAGCACTATCTCTATTTCTTTGTTTTATGGTTCGCTCTAATGTACATGCGCACATGAGATCAATAAATCGCAAAACTGTGCATATATTTTTAAATGAATTATTGTTGTCATAACATTAATTTCTCTAGATCAGGCCTGTGCAAAAATAAAAATTTCATATACAATTGCTCCTTAGCTTAACTCACATGTATTCTTACGCTCTTGCTTTCAATCGTCACTGAAACAGCGACGAGTTAACATGCATAGTGGATGTACGCTGATTTATTGTTTGCAGTGGGAACAAAATTAATAGCACTGCACACAAATGTTTTCTATTATAAATGAATTTGTAAATCCAATACCTTATTTATCATAGAACATTTAAAAATATAGTTTAAAAGTTTTTCAGCGACATTTTCATTATTTTTATAAAATTTTTATTAAATTTAATGAAAAAAACGAAACATAAAAAATTTTTTTTTGTTCAAAAATTAAAAGTACTCTTTATTTCTTTATAGCAGTTTAGTATTTATAAATTGCTCTTAAAGTAATTAAATTTTTAGATGAAATATTACATATAAATTTTACTTCAAAAAAAATTTCATACAGTTGCAGAAACTGCTACTTACACGTACAGCAATGTAATTCTCATTTTCTCACCAACACAACTACATTTTTACTTTTGCACAGGCCTGCTCTTGATGTGTTACAAAGAGAGTATATCTCTGTGATAAACTCTCTTTTCATTTTTCGCTGTTTTCAGTTATATGTGTGCAGTGAATCATTAACACACCAAATCAAAACAGCAATGGATATTCGCTCCACACAATAAGTATTCACTGTGTTGTAAGCGTTTACGAGTATTTATATTTCATATGAAAACAAAAAATACTCAAGTATGTGATTGATATCGTACAAATTTATTTTCGTTTGTCTCTCTCCCTTTTAATTCGTATATTTGATGTATGTTGTGCAACAAATAACTCACAATATTAAATTGAATTCACTGTGTATGAAAGAAATGACTGTAGTAATGCAGGTCCATACCATAGAATATAAATCATATAGAATGTGCATCACGTACAAGTAAAATTTCTTTTAGCGGGTTGTAATGTTGGAACCCGAAAAAAAAATATAAGAATTGTTACTCTCTTTTTCTCAGCAAAGACAATTCGTTTACTCTCGCTAAAAGACAGATTTACTTTGTGTTTCTTTTTTGCTTAAGTACTGATAATATTTGTTGGTTCAAATATTTTTTGAATATATACATACATACGAGTATATATATTAAGAATAAAAATAGAATTTTTTTCAATTTTCTCATAAATTTATCATTCGAAAATTTGTCGTTAATGAATATATAGTTGTTTGTTTTTTTTAATATTTTTAAAATTAAATTTTTTGGTTTAGATAACCTTTTATTACAAATAAACATAAAATTAATTGTTGAGCTTAAATAAATAACAATAATAAAATATATTTCTCACTACACTTTTATTAAGATATTAAATAGGGTGCCAAATATTCGATGTAAATTAACTTCCTTCGCGCAACTACCAATTAAGTATGCTTTGCCCTACACTAGCTAAAATAGTCGTATCGGAGCACTGTATTCTTTATTACAAAAAATATTTGAACCAAAAACATTCTTTAAGTTTTAAAAATTAAAAACAATGAATAAGAAACACAAAATTGTCAACAGAATAAGCAATAGTGTGTTAAGAAAAAAATAAATAATAATGATCAAAGCTAACGAAAAAAACTAAACCGCAAACCAAAGAAGAAGTAAAACACTCATTAATTTCTCTTTCGTTTCTCCTGTTTTGTTACGCTCTTTGATTTTGTTTTGCCTTTTGCACTTCCTTCCCGCATCAAATAGAATTTTTGAAAAATATTTCGATTCTTGTTGAGATGAGCATTCTATATGATTTATATTCTTTGCTAAATACACAACTATACTGAAATCAAAACTATGTGGCGTATGAGCAATCTTTTCATGCGATATCCATTATACGTATAGTGTGACTTTAATATTAAAGGCCCAAATATAATGTTCAGGAATTAGCTCAACTCCTCTTTAATTCTCATAGTGAAAGTAAAAAAATTTTAATTTTATTTTTGGCAGAAATAGCGTAGATATGTTTTATAAAAAAGAAGAAAAATAAAATTGCTAAATAAATCAGCCCGATTTTCTTTTGAAGGGCGCTCAACTACAGGTGACACTGGGCACTGTACAAAGTTAATGGTTTCAAATACCCGAATTTTTCTCAATTTTTACGTAGAAATAAAATATGAATTTTCTTATAATTCATATATATTTAAAAGAACATTTTAAAACTTATTTACTGTGGAAGCTGTAACAACATTTTACGTACATATATGCAAACGATATTACACTTAGCATACATTTTTCTAGTATGTTGATGGGAATATCCACATCATCGTTGAGAGCAGTCGACCAGCAAGTGATCATCCATAGTTCCTCCGCTTCTTACCTTGATAGGCACTATTAGCTTCATAGGAATGCCACAAGCAGCATTTCCGATTGGGGGCTTATCATATTTTTGCAGGCAAAAAACATTCTAATATGACAAAGTATATTAAAATATATATAAAATATCAAATATCCTGTAAAAAACAGATTAAGCAATGTAAACTCTCATTTCATCAACAGGCACATTCAGTGTATGATTTCTATGTAAAGCATACAAATTACCCATATCAGCTATAAAATTAACATGATTTTCGCTAGAAAGTAATTCAAAGCATTCCACGGCAGTCATCTCATCCTGTAAGATAGTGCTTTTTACTTTTTTGATAATGAAGTTGATCATCTTTTTCTTCTTGGGCAAAGTATCGATTATTTCTGTATGTGCTCTATATTTTGTATAAACATTAGCCAATATTACTGGAAATACTTACCAAATAAAACAAAATATTGCACAAATGTGCTACAATGGTTAAATCTATCTTAAGTTCATGCAAGTACATTATGGCCACTTAAATATCTTCTTTAATTTACTTATGACTTTGATAGAATTTTCGTTAAATTTTGACTTTTTCTTCAGCCAAGTCATACACATTACCGTTGGGATTTAATATAAGGTATTACTTACGAATTAAACAAAACTACATAATTATTAAAAAATACTTGTCTGTTCATGAATGATTTTTCTTTATTTATTAATTGTAAAAAGAAGAGTTTATTGTTTAGAAAAAGAAAATTAAAAATGTTTTGTACATTATTAAATATATTTATAATTTAAAAAACTTTTAAACTTACAATTAATAATACATTTAAAAAAAATTAAAAATATATTTTAAAATTATAATAAAATGGATGGAAAAATAAGTGTATAGATATTATGCAAAGAAAACGTTAAAGACAAATTAAATAAAATGTTTTAAAATTATTAAATACTAGATATAAAAGTTTTTTTATTTTTTAATTTATAGTTAAAATACATATAAATATTACATATCCTAAACTTATATATATACTATATAAAAAATGTTTTCATTTTTTTTATTTATTTATTTTGTAACATTTAAAAATAAATTGTATTCGAAGCCAATTTTGGTTTTGTTTAAATTACGTTTAAATTTACGAAATGATTTATTTTTATTACTCTGTTTTAATTAATGGAGTTTTTATTTAAATCAAGATTATCTTTCAAACAGTTTTATGCTCAGTTTAATTTATTAAATGTAATGTTTAAAATTTTCACTTAATTTTTATTTATTTTTTTTTTTTGCTTATTTTCTGTATTTTTATTTGTGCATTTTTTTTTCTATAAAACATCATTAAATTTTTGCAAAGATTTTGTAATAAATATTGTATTTAAAAATGCGAGATTTATTTTTATTTTTGTTTTTATCGTGATTTATGAATCTTAATTATTTAGTTTACATTTAATTAAAAAAAAACTCTTTTTACTGTTTTTGTTTTTTAATATTTATAAAATTTTTATATTTTATAATGATTTCTTAGATTTTTATGTACGTGTTGGTTTTTTCATTTTGAATTTTCATCTTTTTTAACATAAACTATCTCTGCATATTCTGTTGAATTTTTTGCCGGCAGTGGTTCATTATTATCGGCGGGTTTTAATACAAGTTCTGCATAGACGAGTTGTTTATCTTCCTGTAACAAGAAAGGCAAAAGGATTTTAATAAAAATATTTGCTAAAAGGTAATTATATAATAATACTGTAAAATTTTAGGATTTTAGGATGAATGGCAACTTGACTTCAGTAGCTTTGAAATTTGTCAAGTAAAGTTTATTTAATCTAAAACGCTTTAATTCGATCAAATTCAAGTTCTATAAAGAACTTTAGATTTTTTGCAATGAATTTTTTGATAATCAAAGGAGAAAATGATGTCCGTGAAGGAATAGTACAATAGCCAAGCTGAACATGTTTTCGACTCCAGCTACGGCTGTCTCATCAGAGTTCTTCATGACCAATCATCAAACTTTTTTAAGAAATCACATACTGAAATTACTTTTTCTTCTCCATATGTACCTACACTGGTATGAGTTACTCGAAATAAAGTCAAACATATTCTTCTTTTTTCACCATAATTGCAGTTTTTGTAATTGTCATCTTATTTGGATGAGACAGAATTACAATTTATTCTTCTTTTTGTTTTCTTATTCCAATTTATCTACATTAGTCAACATCGACCATAAGTGCGACTGCAGCCGTGGTGGTTAAATAGGCATTAAAGCGTTTCAGACGAATCAAAATTGATTTAGAAAATTATTACTCTTTCTGGGGCTCAAACTCGGGTCTTCAGCATATAATAGTTGTCGAATAAAGTTTTCAATAACACTACTAGTGTGGTCAATTTTAATACTTAAATACTTAAAATTTTTTAACGCTCTCGTCAAACAAAACTTTACCTAAAAATCTAATAACATATTTGACAAAAGTCAACTCAACTAAAGTTTACTTGCCATTCATATGATCGATTCAGTCTTAAATATTATAAATATTATATGATTTTGGGTTTGAAATGGATGATTAAGGTTTCTCCTGAAACAATTACTTTTTTCATTTTTGCTTAAGGTTAATCTTAAGCCATAATATTATTATAGCCTTAATAACACTTGTCAAGAAAAGACAAATAACTCTTTGTTTTCTGCGATTTTTTGTTTTTTTCTATATCAGAATGACATGTATTTTTTCAATACATCAACAGATTTTTCGTAGCAGCTCTTGCTTTTAAGTTATAGTTAACAGCCCTCACATACTATTTTTAATTAGATTTTCATTATTTATTGAACATTAAAATATATACTATTGTTGTTTTCATTCAATATGGCTTCGACAAGAATATGTTGTCTGCTTAATCCTAATTGTTTTTGCAATATCTATGGTGAGTGTACATTAAAAAAATATCGAAAACCTACACTGCCGCTCACTTGAATAGGTTTACTATTTTCATTACATTCAAATTAATTTTTTTCTAAAAGTAATTAAGTTTTTAGTTATATTATTTTCTAAAATGGTAAAATATTGGATTATGTGTGTTTACAATAAAAAAATTGTTTCAATAATTAATAACTGAATTTTAGTAATTTTTCCCAAAACGAATATGATTTTCAGCACAATTTTTTGCATCATTTGAATAGGTTTACTATCATTAATTTAAAAAATTAAAGAAAAAAATGATTTTTTTGTAAACCTTTTTAATTTTTTAAGATTTCTTACAATGCTTGATGATTTTTTAAGGAGTATATCCTCCTTTATTCGATATAACTTCAAGAATACCATTTGGGAGGGAGCTATAAAGGTTTTCAATTAATGATAATAAAATTTTTGGACCAAGCTTTTTTAATTCCTCCAATGAAAGCCTATTTGGTTTCGTATTGTCTGCCGGACTCGTAGACTTTGCGAGAAAGCAAGCCCCATACATTTTCTATAATATTTAAGACAGGGGAATATAGTGGCCCCATCAACATATCGATATTTTGGCTTTAAATCCACACTTTTACAAACCTGGCATTGGGTATCGGGGCATTATTTTGTTTAAGTATCCAAAGAATTGGTCTAAAAATAGTAGAAAAATATGGAAACACCTTTTCAAGTACTGTTTTGTAATTATTCGCGTTCATTTTTGATGTGAGGAATTGAAGCACAAATGTACCATAATATGAAATCGCCCCCCCACACCATTACATTTCCCTCACAGAGACGAGACGACTAAGGTAGCGTTCCTCCTTATGCTGGTCGTGGAAATAGTAGTTGTATCCATCCGGACCTTCCAAGTTAAAAATTTTTTTCGTCTGAGAAGGCAACACGATACCACTCATTTTTATCATTCATGTGTTCTCGTGAAAAATGAGAACGTGTCGCTTTACGAGCAGCAATAAGAGATGGTTTTTTTTAATTTTTAATCTCCTTAAATGTTTAGAACGTCGAATAACACATCTTACAGTGCCTATGATAGCTGTGATACACAATTTTTGTCTAATTTTTGCAGCAAAATCGCTCGAATTTGAGGCAGCTCTTACATTAACTCTTCTGTCCGCTTCTGTTGTGGCTTTTTTCGTCAGCCTTTTCATGTTTTTATACTAATCGGACAGATTTCTTAAAAAATTACTTACAACATTCTGACTGCGATCAATTTTTTTGTCGATATTCCTATGGCTTAAGCCAGTTTCATTGAATGCTTTAATTTTACCTCTTCCTTCTTCAGTTAATCCCTTATTACGCCCCATTTTACGTCTAATATATAAAATATTATTGCAGTAACTCACAAATATTTAAAATTTTAATTATACTGTCGATGGTCAAAAGCAAACTAATTTTATTCCTATTGAACCTATTCAAGTGACCCAAAATCTACACCTGTTTTCGCAGCATTTTGAAGTAAAATCAAAAAATAAAAAATTTTTATTTATTGTACCGTTATTCTTTTCTTCCTAAAATATGATTATTCATAATATCTCTTAATTTAAGTGAAAAAAAAAAAAAATTATTCTCCTAAAGTTCATATGAAGAAAAATTAAAATATAAGAGCAAAAATTATTAAACCTATTCAAGTGATCGTCAATGTATAACGGACTTTATGAACACTGCGTATCATGAATACTTTAAAATTAAATTGTGTAATCAGAACAAGCCGTGGCTTTCTCATATTATTACGGCTACGTCAGCGATTGGTTAGCCGAACTTAAACTTTTATAAAGTAATCTTCCACATTTTAATTTGTGTATAGATTAAGTAATTAATGAAAAAATTAATTTCTAACCACAAAGCATACAGTATAAGTTACAAGTATTGTAATTAAAGAACATTAAATATTCCAGTTTAGAATGGAATATGTTTCTTATTAAATTTTATACTTTGTTCTTACTTTTTTCTTTTTTTTATTTTTTTCCTTTTAACGTAATCAATAATTAAATATTTAAATAACAAAATTGTGTTATTAATCAGAGGGATAATATTTAATTCAGTCTCTGTAGTTACAAGTAATAACTATAAGAATCAAAATATTAAGGTGGTCTAATTTGTGTGTATTTTTTTATAATCAGATATATGTATATGAAAAAAGAGTTTCAATAATTAAAATATTTTAAACTTAAGATTTAACAATATTTGCAAAATTCAATTTAGTGCCTTCTACTGCTGACTGTAAAATAATAAATTCATTGTACTTGCAGCTGAGATTCGACACATTCGGACCATAATGGATATTATTTTAGAGAAATAATATTACTATTACTGAGCATCTGTTTTCATTTTAAAGTCATACCCTCTAAATCGGCTAAATATGGCAAAAACAAATTTTTACCCACTACATGGTCAAATTTATACTGCAAAGCTACAAGACTGTCCAAGCAGAAGGTATCTTTGTGAAAGAACTCTGCTTAACTTAGTTGATTTGTATAAACGTTGTGGAAGAAATTTCACTGAGATTGACCACGAAATAAAATTCTTGGGATATGAGTTTAGTTGCCATGATAAGAAAAATTAAGAAGTTCTTGTGCAGCAATATCGTACAGGCTATAAAAGATTGGTTTATTTACTCAACAAATTTTGTCTACAACAGTAATGCCACAATCTGTTCATATGTGAAAGTACAGAAAAAAGCAGTCATTCTTCTGACAACTATGCATACAAAAAGAGAAAAACAGAGAAAACACAACTAGCCAAGTCATAAACTATAATGTTCTATAAAAAAACTAAAGGTGAAGTTTTTGTAATGTATAAACGGGGCTAGCCTCTGCCATTATTTTATAATATCGCTGCTTTAGAACAAAGGATCAGCGAAGGAAACCTTTGAAATATTTCTCCAAGCAGCTATGTTTGAATGAGTGAATGTATGTATGTAGGTATGAAGCTGTTTCATAAGTACCTTTTGGTAAACATGTAGCTTGCTATGTTTGCCAATAAAAGAAACGTAGACAATGCTAGACTAAATTTACGTGCAACTTGTTTATGAAGAACACTCAGTTCAAAATACAACTTGCATTTCATACAACGAAATTCAATGAAAACTCAATTCAATCAAAATTCGACGACCAGTTCACATCACCTTTTACATGGAATGACAGAATCGCTTGTGTAGAATATTCACTGTATCATGAGCAGTGTGCCATAAAGCGCCGTTTTGTTGGAACCACATCTCAGATCATAGTGTTCAATTTAAAGAAGTTGTTAATCATACATACATACACACATACATAATGGGTCATTACAACTCTGTGTCAAGGTTACGGCCTAGATTCTCGCAGCACTCATGTTGTGTGTGTTAATTTTTATCCATGAGTACCGATACCTACAATTTAAAGGCGATTCCGAACAACAATTTTGAGAAACATTTTCATGGCAATCAACTACTCCCAGAGCTTTTGCCAGAAAACTGCTGAGAGGTAGCCGCCGAAAGAAATAATTTTTTCATATTTCTTTTTTCAAGATGTCAGAGCTGAGATTTGAACCGGGCACTATCGTTTAGTAAGCCAACACACTAACCACTAGACCACGGCGACGGTCGGTAATCATCGACCATTCGTTCTAAAAGAAATATGATGCCGTCAGCTCGAAATCTACGCCACACGATTACTTCTTCAGTATGCAGTGGACGATCTTGGATCTCCTGTGGATTAGTATCGTACCAAATTTAAGAATTCACTGCCAAAAATGGGTCTCAACTCTGAAGATCAGTTTTTGATGAAAAATGTTTTTAAGCCTCTAGAACAGAACATCCAAATAACACAATAAAGTTAAAGCAGGATGTCTGATGTGATTGGAAGGGAATTGTTCCTTGTAGGGCCCTACAACCGGCACAACTTATTGATTCTGTTCTCTATTGTCAACAATAATTACAAATGAGAGAACAAATTCAATTAAAACGATCAAAATTGGTGTTGTGTTTGATCAAGACATCACAAAAGAACATTCATCACTAATAGTCCGGAGGATATAAAAGAAACGTTATTATGTATTCAGTGTTATTTATATTTTAGAAACAAAATTTAATTTTTAAAATTCCCTACAATTATTACCCACTTAGTTTTTAAATAGATATTTTAACTAAATATGCTTAACACTTATTTACTTATTTAATGTTCTTTTAAGCTCAAAAAAAAAAGATTTTCAACAAATGTATGCCTAAAAACAATAATCATCCATTTCACGTGCATGTTTTATGATATATTTTATGTTTAATATTTGTAAATATAATCCATGTATGATTTTAAATTTTTAGATAAATAATTATAACATATTATAGTTTTGAATTTTCATTAGACCTATTAAGATATAATTATTTAAAATATATTCTAATCTTTAAAATGTACCTTAAATTTAAGCAACTCAGTTTAAGTGAATGTCCATTCTGGTGTTGTCGTTTGCCATATTATAACCTTATTTTGTATTTTGGTTATATTTGTTTATGTGATTGATTATTTGTTTTATGGAGAAAATATTTCAAATACATGCATACACACACAGAGATTTTATTATGATATTATTTAAATTAAATATGTATTTAAAACCAACAATTTAAATAACAAATTTCATTTTAATTTAAAAAGTATATATTATTCTAAGAAAAGCAAAAAGAAATGATGTGAAAATCAAACAGAGAATACTACTTTTAACAAAAAAAAAAATTCGAAAAAAAAACTATTTCATAAATATTTTTAAGACAAAATAGGTATCTGGTTTTAAATTAAAACCTATTAAAAGCAAGATCTTTTGCAAGCATTTTTTAAATAAATCCCCTATAACTAGTGACGCAAACGATACATTAATGTTTTGATTACAAAAATTTATGTTTTTATGAACAATATTTCGGCGATACATCACCATTAATTTTTAAAACATCGACATCCTTCTTTGTACATTTAAAACGCATGGTTGATTTTCTACAAAAAAATTCTTTCGAAAGTGGCATACCGACCGATAACTTGCTGTATTTAAAAGTAAAATTGTAGTTGTTATACATACATACATACATAACTGGCCTTTTCAACCCTGTGCCAGGATTACGGCCTAGCTTCTGGCAGCACTCATGTAGTGTGTGTCAATTTTTATCCATGAGTATCGGGACCTACAGTTTAATGTCGACTCCGAACGACAGACTTGAGAAGCTTGTTCATGGCAATCAGAGCTTTTGCCAGAAGACTGCTGAGAGGTAGTCGCCGAAAAAAAATAGATGTCAGAACTGGGTGTCGAACCCAGGTCTCTGTCTCAGTAAGCCAACACACTAACCACTAGACCACGGCGACTACGTTAACGTTAAAAACATCAATGATTTCAACCAACGATGGTTTTATTAAAGATTTTTCAACTTTACCTATTATAACTTCAGTTATCTGAAGACCACATTATATACATATATAAGGATATGTCAAAAATTCTACATAAAATAGACACATCTATATAAATAACTTCGTTATTTGTCCGGATGTATATCCAATTCTCTTTTCGTAGGTTTTTTAAGCCGCCTGACGTCACAGAAAGCTGAAATTTTGCGTATTTAAAGCTTATTTGCTACAGATGTGCAAGACGGAGCCAGGAAGGGATAGGCTTTATGACTAGTTAAGTATATTATAAAATGCTAAAAAAGAGCCTATAGGAATATGAAATTTGTCGTATGGCTTTCATTATTTGTGCAAATTTTTCAAACAGTCAGCCGAACTGAACATGTTTTCCACTCCAGCTAAAGAATTCAACATCGTTCATAAAAATTTTCAGAAATTATATATTGAAATCATATTTTTTCTTTGTAATGAGATAGTCGAAGTATGTCAAAAAATATAACTTCAATATATGATTTCTATGGAAAGTGTGAGTTAAGACGGCTTAGACTAATCAACTACACACATGATATGCCAACATTTTGTGTAAAATAGTAGCAGTGTGATAATCGAAATATAATATGTAATCGAAGTATCCTATAATGATTGATAATACTTATGAAAAATTGACAATCATATGGCTCTCACTGTTTTCTGAAAAATTTAAAAAAATTAAGTCTTTCCATTGCATAATATATTTGTTTTTAATTATTTCAAATAATAAAAAGCAATTTTTCAATTCATTTAAAAACTTTATAAACCAATTTTATTTTTTATGAATACTGTAGTAAAAGTGTAAACACAAACAGCTTTGTAGTACGACAATTATACTCATTTTTAAAAATTGAATAGAATTTTTTATTATTTTCTTTCAGATTCCGGGTTGAAACTTCAGCTCTCTGCCATCTTAAAAAAAAAGAATTATGAAAAAAAAAAAATAAACTGTAGGTCCCGGCACTCAGGGATAAAAATTATTACACAAAACATGAGTGCTGCGAGAAGCTGGGTCTTAACCCTGAAACACGGTTATAATGGCCAATTATGCATGTACGTTGTATGTCATTTGTGAAAACATCTAAGTTTTTAAGATTCGGTGCGGTGGTACTGCAGCAAAGAGCTTCAATAATTTAAAAAGCCGTAATGTTTTTATTGTTTTGTAAATGAATTTAGACTCAGAACGCATAAGATTACTATAATCTAGCTACAAATTCTCTGAAGAATATCTGACATACCCATAGTCAACCTAGCAATCGAATTTTAACGGATCGTGTATGGATGCGGCATGTTTCGCCTGATGCAATCTGTCTATAATTTTTCTAAATTTATTTTTTTACTAAAGAATACAATTCTGGGGAGATTAACGACCCAAACCTAAAAAAAAACATATTGGCCCATACATATAAGGTAAATCCTAATATATACGTACGTATATATTTTATTTTTTTTTTATTTTTTATTTCTAAGGCCCCTACTAATGCAGTACATTGTACTGGTCTAAGAAAATATGTAATGAGAAGCGGCAAAGAGGGAGTAGTGTTTACGGACATTTGATTTAAACCTACTGATACCGTAATTGGCAGGAAAAGTATTCGCGGAAAGATTGGTCCATAAACGAACGGTGCGGCTAAAGAACGACTTCTCGCATTGTGCGATTAGCTGAACAATCAAGCACAAATGGGTGCGCTCTGAGAGATGTACGTGTACTCCGCAATAATATGCGACCACCCGTAATAATTTTTTTTTTTATCTCCTCAGAGCACCTCCCATGGTAGTATCGATAGAACAACGAAACGCACGCCACATTGCGCCGATGCTTCAACGAATCGATACAGTTGGATACCCTACCGTCGCTGACAAGCACCTTCGCCCTTTCTTGTACGCTTTCGAGAAGCTCCAAAATAGATTTTTAAGCACAGGTCGGATGAAGGTCCTATAAATATTGAGAATATCTGAAGGAGTGGAGTATTTCTTACATACATACATAACTGGCCTTTTCAACCCTGTGCCAGGATTACGGCCTAGCTTCTCGCAGCACTCATGTAGTGTGTGTCAATTTTTATCAATGAGTACCGGGACCTACAGTTTAATGTCGACTCCGAACGACAGACTTGAGAAGCTTGTTCATGGCAATTAATTACTTTCAGAGCTTTTGCCAGAAGACTGCTGAGAGGTAGTCGCCGAAAAAAATATTTTTTTCATATTTCTTTTTTTGTTTAAGATGTCAGAACTGGGTGTCGAACCCAGGGCTCATGTCTTAGTAAGCCAACACACTAACCACTAGACCACGGCGACTACAATTATCCCTTACACCGTTTTAAAAGCTGAGACACTTGAATGCTACTTGCGACCCTCGAAATACGTGATCATTCCAACGGATATCACAAATAATTGTCCTGCCCAGAACATCAAAAGTGTTCACCTCCTCAATATTTACATTACCCACAGTCACAGCTTGCAGAATTAAATCATCACAATCCCTATGCCTTGTAAAACAACATTGGGTCTTACGCGCATTAAATTCAACTCTGTTCGTGAGATTCTTTGTAGGTCATTCATATACTGCCTTCTCACCCTGATTTCCCAAAGGCTCGGCCTATGATCAAATGATTATGAGTGACAAATGTTACATTCATTTGCGAAGGAGTAGATGGGATTTGATTGTAAAAGGATAGGATATTCGGTACTCCCGAATTTAGCCTAAACTCGTTGGAAGAAACACGGCTTATAACCACTCTTACAACTAGATTGGATTTAACGTGCGTACCTGTCAGAGACTCACCACACGCCGCCCGCTGCCAGAGCGGTAGTTGAATACATGCGCTTAACCATCGCCACCCAATGCCGGTGCCCTCTAATCTCAACCATGCACTAGGACACGTCGCTCAGAAGGGAGCTCATAGCACTGAGTTAGGAATTTAATACTACCACTGCCTGGGTTGTAATACCCCCCTTGTTGAGGGGTTTCTATCTAGCACTACCACAGCCACTACGAGTACTCCTCGAGGGCCGCACCCAAACATTCAGGCTGGTTTGGCTATCTACCCAACTGACGGGGAGAACAAGCAAACCGGGGGCTTTCTGATGCCCGTAGTATCAGATTAGAGTAGGTTTCTCTTGTCAGTCTCTGAGATGGTCAGTAATAAAATACCAACCTCTTTGCCTATAGCGAGTGCCAGGCCACCCAGAGCTAGGTGAACTCCATATTCTCCGATGAGTACAGGCCCCCGATGTGCCGTAAAGCACCAGCAACCCTTAACTGTATCCCCTGGGGGAACCACTCTTACAGAATGGTCCCTGAGAAAGCTCGTTATGAAACGACAACAATGGTTACCGACGCCAAAGGCAGCTAGTTTGGAAATAAGAGCATAGTGCCAGACTCTATCAAACGCTTTTGAGATATCAAGAGCAACAACTTTACTTTCACCAAAACGGTGAATAGATCCACTCCATCTAGATCATCAGTAGAGCGACCGCTACGAAAGCCATACTGACGGCCGCTCAGCAAGTTATTGGAGTCAAAATACCTCATAAGGTGATGATTTATCATACTCTCCATACTGCTATTGGGCGGTAATTTTCGGGAATACTAGCCCCACCCTTTTCAGGGAATGGCATTACATTTGCTAAATTCTAGTTAGATGGAAACACCCCGGCACGGTAAGTCGCTCTGAAAAGTTTAGCTGATGGACGCACAAGCATCGAATAGCACTGCTTCAGGACCAGTGCTGGTATACCATCCGGCCCAAAAGACTTATGAACGTTGAGAATTGAAAAAATCCTTTTGACAACACGAGCTCGAAAGAATATACTAGACACAGTCACTGATACTCTTTTGAGCTCGGGCAGCAGTTGAACGCTTTCCGAAAAACGCGAATTTTTTTTCAAGCAATTCAGCTAAAAGGTTCGCTTATTCAAACGGATTTGTGAATGCTTGGTCATTTTGTACAAGAGTTGGAATCGAACTAGCATTATTCCTTATCCTCTTAACGAAAGACAAAAAACTCTTACTTCCGCGGTGGAGAAAAAGAACTTTAGCACGAAGACACTACTCGAGTAAAATTTTTTCGCGTCTTTGTACTTAGTACTATATTGTTCCGACTATTTTTTTAGATCGTACTTGTTCTTATTTTATTTGACGATTTAAAAAAAAGGTAATTTAAAGAACTATTTTCTTGTACAATATAGGTGTTGTCGATTAATCGAATGACGGATAATCAAGGTCCCACTGTATTTAATTTTTCTTTTAAGGGAAATATAGGTTTACTAGTAATTAATCCCGTTCTTGTTTTTTTTAAATAAAATAATAGTTTGTTTTATAGTTTAATAGGTGTTTATATCCTTTAGGAAATCCTTTCATTTTATCTCTCGTATTCAAAACAAAATCACATTCTTCCCTATACAACTGTTAAATAAAATAATAATAAAGAGAAATGTAAAACGGAAAGAAAATAAAAATCACTTAACAATAAATAACAAATGTTTTTGTTATTGGTTTGGAAATAAAAATATAAAGAAAACATACGAAACAAATTTGTATAATAAAAAAAAACGACATAATATGTAGTAAAAAAGAAAATATAGAAAAAATAAAAGGAAATAAAAACAAATATAATAAAAAATAAGAATAAAAATAATATTAAACAATAGTCGTACCTTTGGTTGATTGTCATTGCCATCAGTGTTTATGTTAGTGGTGGTACTGTCAGTTGGCAATTGTTCATTAGCTGCTGTTGTTGGTGTTAAAACTTCACCTTCATTGTTGATATCCTGTTCGTTGTTTTTCCGTTTATTTGAAGTATCTCTTTCATTTATACGTTTAAATATGGCAGCAAATGAGGGTAAACGTTTTGACTTTTTATTGTTGCTAGTACTGTTGCCACTTTCATTATTCACTGGGGCATTTGCATCCAATTCCGATACGGCGGCTGTTGTTGCAGTTGTTGCTGTTGATGTTGCCTTAACGTCAGCACTTTCAGTATCGCTACTACATAACAGATGGAAAGATATGGACGAACATTGGACGGACGAACAATAGATCGAATCGTTGGTTCATTGGTTGATGATAATGGTGTTCATGGTGTTCATGTTGATTGTACGTATGATTGTGAATTGAATTTGAAGTGAAGTGAAGGAGGAGGGAGGTTTTATTAGAAAATCATGATGAATCAGGTGTAAGTGATGAATTATTTTTTTTTTTTTTTTGATTTGTTTTATTTTATTGTTGTGTGATAAAATTTATTTGATATATAATTTTGTTTTTTTTTTGTTTCTTTTGCTTTTATGTAATTGCTTGATTTTATAAATTTATTATACAAATTAATTTTAGTTAAATGGGGTTTTTTTTTGTTTATTTATTTGTTTGTTGCTCAATTGAAGTTAGAAAATATTGTAAATCATTAAGAAAAAATACAAATATTTATAATAAAAACATAATTATTAATTTTTACATAAAAAAAAAAATAAAAACAACAACTCACAACAATTACCATATACGAGTACATAAGTAAGTTAAAATAATTGTATTACTAATATATATTGTATATAATTATGTCAGTGTTAGTAAAAGTATGATAGTTTTAGTGTTTTTCTTTTAATTTATGTTGAAAGAAAAATTTTTTTTCTGTTTAATTTTATGATATGGTTTACACCAGTGTCTTATGGTCTTGTAAAGTAAGAGCATATAACATGAACCATTAGTATCTTTTTTTGCCTCAATAAAATTTCAAAGTTCATACCAACATGAGAATTTACCTTCCATTAATGAAAATTGATGGTTGTGGGGCTGTTGTAAACAGTTTGTTTTAGTAAATAAAATAATATAATAAACATACACAATGTGACACAAAAGTGACTATACTATCGGGATATGTTATAATTTTTACAAGTGGCGATTTGAAAAAAAAATTCATACAAGAATGATCTGAATCACAAAACCTGTTATGAATTTTTTGCATAATATTTTTCTTGTTTTTACTTATTTATTTAATTATAATATAATATTAATAACATAATAAAGCAGTGTCATAGGTATTGTATCACAGACGAGAGTGTCTAGTGGTAATCGAACCTTAATAGGTAATCTGTGTTATTACTGCAATATTAATTTAGTCATACATTTGACAGATCCGATACTGACTGGAAAATCACTATGGTATTTACCTTTTTGTCTAAAAGAGTTTGGAATAACGAAAGCTGCCCCGCAAGAGTCATTCTAATGATGATGTCACGACTATGACTAAAGGTATCTCAGAAAACCCAACAGTATTGACCAGACAACATGCAATGAAATTGAGTATAAACTGTGTTTTTCCAGCCTTTGGGCGACGTGATTCCATCTCAATGTATATATGAATAACTGTTTCAAGGCAATCGAAGAGCCATGGAAGTTACTCTACAAAACATTCATAATTGGCCATTACCACCCTGTTTTATAGTTACGGACTACCTACTTGGAGCACCCATGTTGTGTGCGTAAATTTTTATCCATGAGTACCGGGACTAACAGCTTAAAGACGAATCCGAACGACAGATTTGAAAAGCTTTTTTTATGTCAATCAATTACTCTCAGAACTTTCGACAGAAGACTGTTAAGAGGTAGTCGCCAAAAGAAATATTTTGTTGTATATTTCTTTTTTTTTTCCTGATATCAGAGCTGAGGTTTGAACCCTGAGCTATCGTCTTAGTAAGACAACACGGTAGCCACTAGACCACGGCGGATATTAATTTTTCGAAAACATATACAGAGCCATGATCAACGATTCTTTTATTAACTTCTTTTGGTAACACTGAGTTTTTGAGCCAACCAGTTTTCGTGTAACACGTTACTGTCAACATGGCCAGTTTAGGTGAACTTCTGAGGCGGCTATTTGAAGTCTTGTGGCTAAATTTCGATTTAAATTTACATTTATGGATAATAAACAACATTTTCCCAGCTGTATTGGCCAAAGTTGTTGATGACAATGAATTTTCGTAGCAACTGAGTATCTGTTTCCATACTACGTGTATGATTTTGTAGTAGAGTTTGTGTGTAAAACTTTTTAAAATACAGCTGGTGCAAAAATTTAAGCCACAAGACCTACCACAATGATAAATGAGTACTGGAAAAGTTAGATGAAAATCCACCTTCTAATCAAAAAATTGTGCTTAGAGATGAAGCTCATTTCTGGTTGATTGAATACACGAACAAGCAAGATTGCCGTATTTGGTGTGAAGAGCATCCATAAGTATTGTGATAACAGCCAATGCACTTCGTCATTCCCCCTTACTTTTTGCAAATTGATGAAGAGAGGAACATTACTGTGAATGGTGGTAAGAGCCGATTTATTTCACGTTTGGGGCTGGTTAACAGGCCACCGTGATCGTTCGATTTAACGCTTTAATCTCATTTCTTGTAGTATAAACAAGCGTAGCCGCGGTCTAGATTCTCACGAAATCGTTTTTAAACATTCTTCGTATCGACTTAGAGATTTTATGTATTAATTTTAAAAATCAAATACGAAATCCCTTAAGAAATGAGTGATTGTTAGGACTAGAAAATATGTGGTACTAATAAAGTGGACCAACAGCACATACAGAAAAACAAAATTTTTAATCAATTCCTAAACATTGAGAAAAACTGGAATATTAAAACTAATACTTAAGTCTTTCTCGATGCCCACAAATAGCAGAAAACTCAATTTTTTTTTTTTTTTAATTTTGAAACTTGGTTTTGGTAATGATATTTGAAATAAATGGTTAACGTTTAGAAACATCAAAGTGATAAAAATTGATTTCTACCATTTAAACAAATTCAGCCATTTGTTTTATATATCCTGGATGCAAACTTAAGAGTAGATGAATAAATTTGTGTCTATCGCAGACCTGCCACATGTACATAGTGCACACTATTAAAACCAGTGGAAGTGTGACTCAAGAACAAAATAATTTTTCAAAGTACACATTTATTTAGGCAAGAGATCTTATAGGATATGGTAAAGTAAAAGGGTACAGTTTAGAAATGCTTTCATATAAGAATGGGTATCTTACCATGTCTATTTACTGTTAAAATGTCTATTTACTGTCAATTAAAAAAATGTTCTTCTAAACACCAACAACTCGATTTTCTATTTTACTTAAATTTGAGGTTATGTATGAAATACCTTTCACTCGATGTATTAAAGAATTTTTAAATTTGTGATTATTTGTTTTCAATGATTGGCAAAGTTGTATTCGAAATATGATAATTAGAGTAGTAGACCAAAAACAACAGATCAGGTGGCATTACATGTAGTTTTTAGTGTTTGTTTCAGCAAATTGTTTGTTAGAAATAAACTATTGTTTTTGCCTATTTTATGTACAATTCGGATATACAGTGAACTCGCGATAACATGAACTAATTTTACACCAAGGCAGTTTATATTTGCAGGACTGTTCACAATTTCGATTTATTTAAAAAAAAAAGTAGTACGAGTATTTTAAGCAAATAGCTTACTGATTAAAGAAAAAAAAAACAATTTGGAGATTTTATAATTAAAAGAATGTAAAGTTTAAAGACATAACGTAGATGTTAGTGTTCACGTCTTAGAGTTTTCATATTTTTTCACGTTTTAGAGTAGTCTGTATAAAAATGTTTTCGCGGTTCTAAGATGTTTACTCTTTCGAGTGTTCACGTTATAGCGAGTAGACTGTATATTATACAAATATATTAAACAGTTATTATAAATTATTTTTTTTTATTTATTCCATTATTCTTAGTGCGTCACCATGTGTCTCTTAAATAAATTTAATAGAAAAAAAAAGTACATAACTATATGCGAAATATTGTGCAGGAAACAATTAGTTCAAGTGTATTAAAAAAAGTCATCACAATAATACTTTATCAATAAAAACAAACTAAGTTTGTAGTTCATTAAACAGCAAAAAAGTGTTAAAAATCCTATATTTACCACAATAAAATCAATTTGTTTCCTCGATTTTTCTCTGTACTAAAAATTTTATTTGAGTGTTTCTTTTTTTTCTAATGAAAACCAGAATGTTCATATAAACGAAATGTACTCTATTTTTAAGTACATGGTGAGAAAGGCAACTGTGGCTAAATACTTCGTTAGTGATAAAATGTTTTGGTTTTTTCTCCAATTTAATTTTTTTTTTAATCCTTAAACAAACAGCTTTAAATTTGCATTTGGTTTTTAGTCACTCGGCGATTAAAATTAATGCATGTTATGAGGATTTATAGTTTTTGAAAATACTCAATGGCTTTTAAAAATTGTTATGGTTCTACTATTTTACATTGATTGTAATTTTATTTCATTTGGTTTAGCTTTTATGCAGTTGTGACTTAAACAAAACAAATACTGTGAATTTAATTTAAATTCAAACCATAGTATGTTTTGATTTTGCTAAATTAAGATATTTTTACTTAATGGATTACAATGTTTTTGAATTAATGTAAAATTAATTAAAAACGAAATGAATTTATATTAAAAAAAAAAACAGAAATATTAATAAGCTACATTTTGGTCCTAGTTGTTTATTATGTTTGGGTTGTCTTATTAAACTAGAACTCCAGGTTTAAACCACAGCATCTTGAAAGAAACAAATATGAAAAAATATTTCTTTCGTCCACCACCTGTAAGCTGTATTCTGGCAAAAACTCTGAGAACAACTGGTTGCTATTAATAAGCTTTTTAAAATGTAGGTCCGGGTACTCAGGGATTAAAATTTGCGGGTGCTGTGAGTGAAATGTTTGTCTCACATACTACATGCTGTCTGTTGTAGTTGTCGTTGTCGTTTATCCTGATGACAACAAAATGTAGGGATTTTTTATGAAAGATTTTGTAGCGTTGGTAATTTATCATGATACTTAAGTTTTTGTTAGGAAAGTAAAATAAAAACAACTTTACAGGAATTCTGTATTGCTTTTAATTTCTAATGTTCATGAAGAGAGTAAATAAATATCCGAATTTCATTTCGTTAGCTGGGTAATATGGAAGAAGACCACTACTTTATGGATTTGTCTATAAAAAATTAAATTGAAAAGTGTAAAAACTGTACTTTTATAAAATTTTTAAATATGGTGTGACTATAGGCTTTCGTTAATTATATTATATTAAATATTATATTAGTCGTATACTATTATTAAAAACTTCATGACGTATAAGTAATATTTAAAAAAGAATACACCCAATCCTATTTTTACACGGCCTTTTTTTTCGATTTTGAAATAACACGATTTAAACAAAAATTGTATCCTGTTATTACACGACTTTTTTTACACTAATAAAAACATTGAGAAATTATCAGTGTATGTAGTAGACGAATGTTGCCACATACATAATTTAGATGGTGGTTAAAATAAACTTTTAAAAATCTTGTTATGTGGTAGCATAATTCTTCATAATTCAGCCTTTAATAACTGCCAGTTCAATTCTGGATGGCCTTCAAATGGCGAATAAATTATCGGAATATTTCTTGGCAAATGATCATGAGCACGAAAGAGCTAAAAAGTTTCAATCCGACCTGCAATCATGTATTTATGACTCAATACAAGAGAGAAAAATGTAAAGAACAACATAAGTATATAGGTAGAAAAGAAAATGCCGTTATATTATTTGAATTTTTAATATACGTTTTGTAGAAAAGTATGTATTAACAGCTGTATTAATAAAAAATATCAGGGGTTTATGAGAGGCGAGCTTATTTGCTGGCATCTGTCTAGAGAGCAGCAGCTTTGAGAACTACCTCGGCTTGTCGCACAGTCTCGGGACATGCAGTTCTTGTTATATCCGGCACAATTCCTGTCGACCTAGTGGCAGAAGATCGGATGATGATATATAGAGCCACAGGACAGGACGCCCTATAACTAGTTTTATTAGGCAGGATATCATTCTCAAATGGCAACAATGCTGGAACGCTGAAGAAAGAAGGAAATAGACAGCGAGACCTATAGCTATATCTATACGGTCATGAATAAATCGAAAATCCAGAGAGGTGAACTTTTACACCACACATATGCTATCGGGACACGGCTATTTTAGGAAATGCGAAAGTGTGACTCATCTTTCTGCGTTTACGATGAGAACGTAGATGTGATTGACGATGCGGAGCACACCATTTTCAATTGCAGCCGCTGGCATTGCTATCGAGAGGAACTGATATTAGCAGTTGGAAGAATTACGGTCGATAATATTGTTGGAATCATGAGAACAGACATGGTCAACTGGGCTTTCATTGCAGGATACTTTGAACGTATTATAAAGAGGAAAAAGAAGGACCTTGAGGCTATTGAAAGTGCGGGTCCTGAATGCAGGACAACCAAGACGAAAATGGCAACCATGCTAAAAAGGGTCCAATTTGCGGTAATGCAAATGTGGTTTTGAGGTGGTATTCTTCCCCTGGTGAGGAGACAAGGATGGTTTTTAGTCAGTATATCCTTTTGGGTGAGTCCGATTTATCATGTGAGAAGACGACCTACGAAAAAGCATAAAGCTTTTCCCTCCTTCCCGCACAAAAAAAAAAAAGAAAAATGATGGGCGTATTTGACAATTATTGCATAGAAATTTGTCAAATAAGCAATTAATAAATGTATTTTATATTTTATGAATATAAAAATATAAATTAAATTACTGTGGTTGGTATATACACAGATTATGTCTTTTTTAAAGAATTATTTTATAAATGGGCTCTGAAAATAAGTTAGAAATGCACACTTAATATATTGACCGCTAAAGCATTTTCAATAAATAAAATGCTGGAGGTCACAGCTTTTTTTTTTCTTTTGAGTACTCTGTAAAATTGTCAATATTGCCAGTAATATTAAATGCTTAAAGACTATACAAATTAATGTGTCACACATATCCGTTTGACATGGATTCATTTTATTCCCATACATATGTATATGGTGAGTTGCTGTTTTTTGAGATGAATAGAAAAAATAATAGACTGTTCGGTCATACATATGTGGCTGATGTGTTAGATTGCTCGGAACGAATTTTGTGACGTGGCGTCACATAACATGCCTATATATTTACGTATATATTTACCTATTACCAACATTCCTGTATATCTTACTTATATATTAACCTATTACCAACATTGTAGTGTAGTATAATTCTCATCAAGTTGATGAAAGTAAATATATAAGAGGTTGAATTTTAATCAACGAATAGAGATTGGTTGACGGTGAATAACCAAATACCGACTCCTTAGGGAACCAACACGTGTCGTAGCTAATATTATTACCGTAGATTTGTCGAGTGTAAGAGCTTCCGAAAATTTTTCTTCCGATACAAATTCATCGAATGCAAAGACATCACCCACTCTAAACTAAATACTTATATGTTTGAAAATTGTAATTATAAACATTTAAGTGCTTTTAAACATTTTTAAATTTTCGTATTGATTTCTTATCTGTTTTTTTTTTTGTTTTTTGCAAAACTAAATATTCTATTTATTATATTATGTGCTGTGACACATAATGAATTACAATGAATCAGTAATTCTTTATATTTTTTGATAAATTTGTAAAAAATATTTCGTTATCTACTGAGTTAATACAAATTAATTAATAATTGTTGCTGGATTATTAAATAAAAATTAAAATAAATAAATGTGTGTGTATATACGATATATTATTAATAAGTTAATACCCAAATAGATGTGTGAATTATATTGAAAAAATCATTTAATTGTGTATTGAAAAATTTCACAACATCATTGTTGTGACTAAAAAATATATACATAACCTTGTGGGTATGAAAGTGTAAAAGTATATGCAAATTGTATTTCGTTAGCTAAAATGCAAAAAGACATGACTATTAAAAAATTCAATATGGAGTTTGTAATTGATTATTCTGAATGCCATTAAACTGCATGTCTTCATAAAATTTTAAACTTGTGCAATCGAAAATGACAAAAATGGTGATTGATTTTCTATGTAAAAACATTGTGTGTTAAAAAGCTTTATTCTTCTTCTGTGAAATTATATTTTTGTTATTTGCGCCGTTTTGCATTTTAGCTAACGATTTGTATTGGTTTACCCATGTGCGTATACTTATATATTAATACAATGGTAGATATTCGTTTGGACGCAGTATTCCCCTAAAATACTATGACGCTTTAACTTTCAAAGATTTTGTGCATCTAGTGAGTATTTTTTTCTTCTAAATTTTCCCAGCAACAGTTTCCACAATTGAAATTGAAACTGAAAATTAAATTATTATCAAGTATTTTTAAAACAATCAATAACCCTTTTGATAAAAATTAAAATTTTCTTAAAAACAATCAATCAAACTGTTTTATCAATTTTCATTTATCTGAAAAATTTTAAAGAAAATTTGCTTGACTGTGTGGTTTTCGCAACAGAAATCAGAGTCTGTTTTCTCTGTGTAGAAATAAATACCTTGCGAGTATAAATTTAAAATTCCCATTCGTTTGACTGAAACATCTGTGTTTTCTAGCCAATGAATGGTGTTTTGTTTTGAATTATGACTGAGAAGAGGAAGGCAATAGTATTTTTTTTTTTTCTTTTAATTTGCTGTGGTTTTAAATTTTTTTCTTTTTTCATTAAGGCCAGAGACGATCCCTACTTAGGCATTACTTTATGCTGGTTTAAGAAAATATGTTAAGGGAAGGTTAAAAGAGGGAGTAAAGCTTGTGGATTTAAACTGACATCGTAATTGGCAGGAAAAGCATTCGCTGGAAGCCTGTTCCATAAATGAGCGGTGCAACTAAAGAACTAATTTTCTCTATAATGAATTCTGCGATTTACTGGACAGTCAACTACAAAAGGATATGCTCTGATTGCCATTAAAAAGCTTCTTAAGTCTGTCGTTCGGAGTCGACTTTAAACTGTAGGTCCCAGTGCTCATGGACAAAAATTAACACACACAACATGAGTGCTGCAAGAAGCTAGGCCGTAACTTTGAAACAGGGTGGTAATGGCCAGTAATAATAATTCACTTTATTCTAGAGTGCCTCCTTTACAAATGAATAAAATGAAATTTAATCTGTATAAAAACAGTCTCTTTTTTTGCTTTAGAAATATTCAATGAAATCTGAATATAGTTTTACCAAATTAAGCACTACTCAAGCTTCCAACTCCTAACACAAAAGATTTTGAGTGAACATTTCCTATGTTAATTATTATATGATATGCGGCATTATTGATTCTGGGACTATACTTAGAAATCTTAGAATTTATAATTCCTACTTATTCGGCTAGATATTATGTTTTTATTAAACTGCAATATTTCCATTCAAAGAGTTTGTGCAGAATTCAATTATTATTTTTTCTTTACTAAGTACCCTTCATATAGTACACTAGACAAAAGAATAATGACCCATTTAAATATCATAATTAATGATTTCATTATGTCTGTACTAAATACTAGCAGTGATTACTTTGTATTGAAACATTGCAAGTTGTGCAAACTTAGAAAACCCCCTCAAATAACAACAAAATCGAAATACAGATGCTAGGTTTTCTATTTATAAGAACATTTGCAAAGTAACGTGTAAGAATTTATTTATTTCATAGGCTAAGCAAATAGTTAAAAAGATTTTCGTGAGTTTACTGTTTTTAAGGCGAGTTTAAACGACATAGTTTTATCGTTTAGTAAGAACGGCTTGTCCCTATTAGAACAAATATTACTTTTTCCATATTAAAACTGTTTACAGATTATATCGTCGCAAGAATTAAAATCGCTGTAACTAACAAAAAATCGAAAATACGTTTTTTGCATAATTTTTATCAGAAAAAAAAATTCGCGTCGATTTGTCCCGGTCCCAGATTTCTACGATGAAAATAAATTCCCTTACGCCGTCTGCGTTTTGAAAAATACGAGTGCATTTGTTCTACTTTCATACAAGTTATTTGGCTCTGGTAAACATTTAACGTTTTGTCAGTTACAGCGTTCTTTAATGTCATCGATGATATTTTCTTAAGCGCATACCTTAAAATGTTATTTATTTTCGCACAATAAATTTTAAATAAAAAGAACTTAAAAAATAAAAAAAAAGTTAAGTGCAACTAAACGAATGTTTTCTAGTTTTTAAAAAAATGTGCATAAAAGTTTATTACTATACATACATATGTAGAGTTGTAATGTAAAAAATAATTAAGGAAACTTTTAGTTTAAATATAATATTTATATAAAAGAATGAACAAAATAAATATTTGCATGGGTGTAAAAGAATTAAATTTATATTTAAAAGAACGGTAATACATTTGCAATATCAATTAAAACAATAATAATAAAAATAATTGATTAAATTAATAAAAAGTAAAAAAGAAATAATAATAATAAAATAAAATAAAATAGTTTAAACGATTTAACACAATATTTTCTTATTCATATATAAATACATAAATATGTTTAATTACAAACGTGTTAATAAGGCACTTGAATTGCAGATCAATTTTTTGATTTTTTTTTTATAAATTAAAATCTTTTTTTTTATAAAAATGGGAAGTATAACAATTAACGGCCATATGTATAATGAAAAATTAGCAACTCGTTAGTATATGAGACAAAAAACAGGCAAGTTTATCACCCGCTATAGACCGATTTTATAAAAGCTCTTCATACCCTCTATTTGATAACTAGTCAGATAATAAAAAAAAATTAAATACCTTGTACCTTTGAGTAAGAATTTCCAGGTATTGGAAGGACAAACTTAGCCATTGTGTACAACGACCTGCTAATTTTTTATTATACATAAGGCTGTAAGTGTTTATAGTTTCCTTTATTTTTTCTCTGTTTTATAACTTTATTTTTATTTCATAGTTAAAGATTAGTGGAAGACATTTTAATTACGAGTAATAACAAATTTTTGTTTAACAACTTTAAAAGGTTTAACCTTCCTTTCCTTCTATTAATTTCTTGCTTAAATATGTTACTAGTAAAAGTTAATTACTTTTATTGAAATTAAATTATATCTGTATAAAAATTAAATTTCTGCTTTAATGTAAACAATTTAAAAACATTTATAATTAAATTAATGTGATCGTAGAGACAGCTAATTAATATTACTTATGCAGTCTTTTAATGACGCCTATTTGTTTCATTTCATGTTTTTTGTTTTTGTTTTATAAAATAACTTAAATTATTTTAATAAAAATAAGTTACAACTTTAAAGTAAAAAATACACTATTGAAATAACTTGAGTTGGTATTATTATTTAAAGTTTTACCCAAAAATAATAAAATATTACAAATGATAGGTGAGGCAGCGAAAGTTTTCCGTATTCAAGAATCTAACAAACCTCCCAAATACCCGTCTTTTTATAATGAAAAAAAAAAGCCCTTTATCCTCCATAGGTAAGATTTTTGAGAAAATTATCAATCAGAAACCAATAAGATTTTTAGAATCCGATAATACTTTTCCCAAAGATCACTTCGTCTTCCGAATTCGAATCTGAAAGTTAGTTACTAATGGGCCAATTCACACTAGATAAATATTTCTACCAACAATTTTTCTGCATTAAACTTGTACATTGTACCTTTGTATGAATAAATGAATATGTATTAATGTTGTATTCTAAATGTATTTGTGTTGTGCTGTTGAGGCAGGGCAGAGGCTGGTTGAAACCCATACATATACAGCACAATACCAATACATACATACATAACTGGCCTTTACAACCCTGTTTCAGGATTACGGCCTAGCTTCTCGCAGCACTCATGTTGTGTGTGTAAATTTTTACCCATGAGTACCGGGACCTACAGTTTAATGTCGACTCCGAACGACAGACTTGAGAAGCTTGTTCATGGCAATTAATTTCTCTCAGAGTTTTTGCCAGAAGACTGCTGAGAGGTAGTCGCGGAAAGAAATATTTTTTTTCATATTTCTTTTTTTGAAGATGTCAGAGCCTGGAGTCGAACCCAGGGCCCATGTCTTAGTAAGCCAACACACTAACCACTAGACCACGGCGATTACAGCACAACACCAATACATATACATTTATTCAGTCGCTTATCGATCGTCATAGCGTTAACATCGTAGAATAACATGCACTTTTTCATTTCATTACTGCAATCAAATAAAACTAAATCAGTAGCACATACAAAAGTGTGTATACTTAGACATTTTGTGTAGAAAAATATTCATCTGGTGTGAAGTGGCCCAATAGGTTTACTATTCACTAATTAATTAAAATGAAGCTGCTAGATGTTAGACAGTTTCTTGTTTACAAAATGATTAGTTTTAATATTCCCAATTAAATAATTGAAAAAATGAATTGTAGAAAGTTTTTTTTTTAATTGTATCCTTAGATTACACATTGTTCCTGTGTACCTCCTATTCTATAAACTATGTTTATAAATCCTCTTAAAGAACAGGTCTATGTGAATTGCCGATCTAATTAAGGAAAAAACATATAAGACTCAGCTCAGTTTTGATACTTTGCGAGGGCAGTACGAAATTGTCATGGCCTGATAAAGTGATAGCGTTATAAACAGTAAAAGCATTGCATAGTAAAAATTGCAGTCCAGCAACTCATTCGTTTCAAAAAGGCGCTGTAGTGATTTTTTTATAATGAAAAAATAAGAAATTCATATTGTGATTAAATACTAACACATTTTATTTATCGGGACAACAAATTTATTGTGAATGTACTGGGAAACATTAGTTTACTTCAAATATATTTGATACTCTTCACCGAACTGCAACAGTTAACATTGATTTGAGCAATCAATGTCTACGTTACTAATAATTTTAATAAATGACTATCCGACATTTTCGGTACTTCACTTTGATAGTTGGGAATAGGGAGAAATGTCCCCTGTACATACTTAGCTTAAAATTTCATCGACGTCGGTACATTATTTAATTGAGGCATAAAATTCCTCTTGGGGCGGGCATCTTAACATTTAGAGGTATGGAAAATATATGTTAAAATTTACATTTCTTAATCAAAAGTTGTTTTAATACGCGAACAAAATTTAATCAAAATCAGTTTGTTAGTTGGAGATATGCAAAAATAGTCCTTATACCGCCCCCCCCCCCTGAGTATTTAAAAAAACAAACGTAAACCATGTATGCTCTACGGTACGCAGTTCTATCTAATTTAAAATTTCATCGAAGACGGTACATTATTTAGGTAAGGCATACATTTCCTTTGAGGCGGGACACCTTAACATTAAGGGGTAAGAAAAATAAATGTTGACGGATTCTCAGACATAACCGGTATTCATACAAAATTTCATGAAAATCAATCGAGCCATTTCGGAGGAATTTGGCAACAAACACCGCGGCACTAGAATTGTATATTTTATACTTCTATAGGAATATAATTTAACAAAAGGACACAAAAACAAAACTTAATACCCCACAAAATTTAAAAACACATAGTCTATCACTGCTTAAAAATCGTCCTGTAAGAGTTTATTTGCTCTATCCGCCATTTCATATTTTTTATATATCTTGAGTTAATGAAGCCACTTTAGCATTTAGACCTCAAATTGTTTAAGTTTGCAATCCCTTTTCGGATATCTCGTCCAGATTCGGAAATAAATAGCCGAAAACGGTGTACAGATTTTAAACATTTTGGTTTTAGAAACCTAAAGTGGTATCATTAACTCGAAATAAAATGGCGTATAGAGCACATAAACTCCAGCAGGACTAAATGGCAAGTAAAATTGCAATAAAATTCTACATTCTGCAGGTTGCTACGTTATAGTAATTATACGAGTGCATATGTTTCTTAAAATTCAGTAATGTTTTGTACTGATTTTCATATACTAAAAACGAACAGCTGACTGACGTCACGTTACTGTCGGCTAACCCGACCTTAACATATAAAAGTAATGTAATCAAAGAAAAACATAAATTAACGCTCGTAATCGGTCGTTCGTACTTTTTCTGTCGAGGTTTCTAAATTTTTGCTGTTCTTATCAAAGTAAAACTTTGAAGATTCAGTCAATTTAACACAAAGATGAAATAGGCCTCAACATTTTTTTTAAATTAGGAGCAGTAGTATTGCATTTTTCATGCTCAAAATACTGAATAGATGCGTAAGTGTGATGGCTATTGAATTGAAAACATGATCAACTGCACTTATTATGAGACACAATACAGCAAATGATAAAACTTCTTCCATTCTTTGGTTTTAACTTTGTTCATTTTCCCAACCTACTCAATTCAGGAATTTTATACTTTATACATAAAAAAAATTCTGACGTGTACATGAAAATCGCCGATACACGTGTATTTTTATTTTTTCCCCCCTTTCCGAAAAAGTGGGTTCATAGGACAAAATGTATGTAATGCGGTGTTATTTATAAAAATTTCAATGTAAGCAGATTTTAAAAGATTTTAATCAAATTTGCTTTAAAATCAAATATATTCAGTTGTTTTTTTAAATAACTAAAACCAAAAGCTTTAAATTTCTCGGCAGAAACTAGGCTCTAATATTAGTTTCACACTTTCTTTTAATAATTTCCTTATAATTACTGAATCGATTTCGATTAAGCTATACACCTGTTACAGTTTTTCTCACTCAAACAAAGTACCCCACTCTAATACAAATATATTCTGCAAAACAGCTGATGATCGTAAGTTTTTATATAAACAACTTATATTACTTTATTTACTATGACTGGGATAACCCAACTTTTTGTTAAAATTTCAATTGTGTATTTTGTATAGTTTTGAATTTAATATTAAATAAAATATAAAATTAAAATAATTTATCGAGTACTTATAGAAAAATCGATATTTAAACTTAAGATTTATGCTTATTAATAATTTGTTTTTCTTTTCTATATAAATTCGTTAATACTCGTACTTCACTAGATTTCTGTTTCCGTTGGCATACTTTTGTTACTTTGATTCGTGACTGTGTCCATTGCTATTGATGCTGCCTCTTTGGTTGTTTCTGTAATACGTTTTGGTTCAGGCGTTTTTGGTTTCATACGTTCTGCCATAATTTTCGCCTGTTTCTCTAATATTTCTCTTTGATCTTTAGGTATCCAACGTGAAAAACGTGATTCTGGTATACCCAATTGATTGCCTTTTGTAAGTAAATCGGATTTATCATGTGGACTATCACTTTCCGTACTTTTCTGAGAATTACGGCCACCAGCTTGAGCCATTACACTGCGTATGGGTATGGTGGTAGGATTGTAAACACTACTCTCACGATCTGTAGCATATTCAAAGGAATCGTCTTCGTTGTCATTATTATGCAGATTACGCCTTTCAACCTCACTATTGTCATGTTCATTACTGTATGCAATAGTGCTGGTGGTATTACCATTTGATGGCTTATTTCCAATGATTGTAACACCATTTGGTGTTTCCAATAAAGCAACATTTTGTCCATGCTCTTGTTTGTTGTCTCTAATCATTAGATTACATATGTACGTGGCAGCACACACACACACAGCATTGGCAGAATGTCGTGAGCAGATGATTTTAGGCAAAATTTTATTCGCAAAATTTGTGTTCATTTCACATTTTCAAATGTTTCGGGTTTGTTTTTTGTTTGTTTTCATTGTTTATTTTATTTGTGTTATGTTTTTATGTCATGTAAGTACGTATGTAGTTATATTTTTTCGAGGAATAAAAACGGAAAAAAAATAAAAAAAATACAATAGTAGAAAAATGAAGATTAGCACCATTAGCTTAGTGCTACTATTTAATAGCAGTAGTAGTTTTTAAATTCTGTTTGTTTTAGTTATATAAACTGATTTTGGGACGTAACAGTGATAGTGAGTTTTAAATACTATTAGAGATGTAGTATGTTTCGTTTTTTTTTTATTCTAATTTTATAACTAAGTATTTTAAATTTTAGATGAGCTTAAATGAGATTTTGATTGAAATTGATTTTGAGCGCATGTGACACAGGTGAAACGAATTTAATTTTTGGTTTTTGTTATTTTAGTTCTTCGTTGTAAGCATTTTACATTCATTTTTAAATTTAGCAAAAAAAGAGGGATAGACAATCAAAACATGTTTGGTTTTTTTATATATTCTTTCAAATCGTAAACACACATAGAAAAATTACACAAAAAAAAAAAAAAAATTTGGACGTAAACATGGCTGAGTTAACTATAGACAGTTACATAAAATAAATGGTTATTGGAAAGAGAGAACAAGTATATGCATTCGATTAATGAGGAGGCACAGATAATGATCTCTTTCATATTAAATGTCTTTATCAAATCTATTCAAAGTGTTATTGTGGCATTGCTGTTGTTGTTTTTGTGTATGTATGTATACCTGTAAAAAGCTATGCATGTGTCTGTATAAGTATGTGTGCATATGTATGGATGATATGTATTTGTGTAGAGAGTCTTAAATGTTAATCAAATATTTTTTTGTAAACCTTTTAAATTTCTAATTAAATGAAAACTATTTCATGTTAAACTACAACATAAATAAATGCATGCAAAACTTAAAGTGCTACTACAAGCTATTCAAAGAATTTATGTCACAATTTTACCATTTTGTTAATGATTGTTAATGTTAAGCTTTCACCAATTGATTTATGAGCACTAAGTGGAGTCATTTTATATAATAAATTTATAGAAATTATAAAATTTTTCTTTTTGAGAAATACTTACGTTTCATTAGTTGACATTTTTACCGATTTGCCTAAAATTAAAAGAAGGAAAAAAATATATTTTAATAACACAACTTTTTTTTAGGAATTTTATATTTGTTTATAAATTCATACTACATGAACACGTTTACAATAAAATGTTCGTTTATGGAAGCATTTTATAAAGAGTTATAAATTCTTCGGTTTCAAATGTTAAGTCAATTAAAACACTCAGAAGATACTTGAAGTACAATTGTGTCTGTTACTTCAAGAATAAACGGTGTGAGCCTATACTATAAGCGACAGCAGCAACTTAAAATTTTGAGTGATTTTTTTTGTGACTGTTTTTGGCAGCTCAGGTCTTTTTGTGCAACATTTTTTTTTGATTTGAGACCAATACTCAGTGTAAACCTCTACTAAATGCAGTGCATTGTTTTGGAATGTTTGGAAAGGACAGTACATTTATGATAGAACATACATTTTGTTTTTCTAAGCACCTTAGGAATGAGATAAAGTGCTGTGAATTGATCATTCAAAGGCCAGTGCTATATCTTCACCTTAGAATGGTCAACTGAAATTGCCCCATTGTTTACATGCTGATTGTGGTGAGTGCCTTCGCTAAGCAGGTTTTAGCTGTTATCTGATACTTCCCAATAAATGGCGCTTTTTTTCTTTATCATTCGTTTTTTGCTGTCAAGGTGGAATAGAATGGAATGTCAGGGAGCGGTTTCTTTGTAAATGGACCCCTTGTTGGGGGGGGGAGGGGGTGACGAGTTTCTTATTTTTAAATTATAATTTTGAAAAAAAAGCGCAAACTAACTTTTTACTTTTTAATATTTGTGAAGATTTGAACCTGGATCGTTTGAGTTTTTGTGCGAGCGCTCTAATCACTACACCGTTTGGTATATCTATATAACCATGAATCGACTTAAAAACAAACAATGCTTGCCAAGTATTGAATTTTATTTCGTCCATTTTATGATCAGTTTTGGCCACCTTTTAAAGCGACTATTTTCCATCTAGTAACTAAATTACTCGGCATTAAATCACTAACACACATACGTAGATTTCGAACAGAGTTATTAATGATGGTAAATTACACAAGACTAAAAATTCGTTGTTTCCTGCGATTTTTTTTTGTTTCTATGTATATCAGAATGACGTGTATTTTTTCAACACGTCAACAGTTTTTCTGTAGCAGCTCTTGTTTTTAAGTTATAGCTTACTGCCTTCAAATACTATTTTGAATTAGATTTCCGTTATTTATTGAATACTAAAATATATTTTGTTACATTTAAAATGGTTGTTTTCAATATGGCTTCGTCAAGAATATGTTGTCTGCTTAATCCTGATTATTTTTACTACATCTGTGTTTAAAAAATATAGGCACTCGCATTTGGACCGATTTCCACAAAATCTTAGTTATTATAGTGAGAAACAGGGTGAATGATTTCCTCAGGATCTTCGGACAATGGAAGAGCGATATCAGGGAATTTGGGGCTCACATATAATGGCAGACTGCTGCTGGAGATCTACCTAAAATCGTTCATTCAAGGAAATATTTTAAAATATCATTTGATAGTATTCGATAGAATTTTTGTGAACATATGTATGTATTAATTTTTTGTACTTTTTCGTCAAAATAATAAAATTTATATTTCGAAAAGTAGAGCTTTTGGTAATCTCCCAGTATTTTTTTCATTATTAAGGCTAGAGAAGTAGTCAATAATAGAAACAAAAAAAATTAAAGACAACAAGAGGTGTGTTGACCAATGATATCGATCTGGCGTTGTTCGTAGCCATTAGACCTCTGTTGCTCCACTATGTGAAAAGTTTTGCTTAAGGTTTTGTGGTTGTAAAAACTCTTAAAGCACAGCTGTTACAAGAATAGAGGATACAGAACCTACCACAATGGTTAACTTTTGGTGAATAGGTGCTGGTACAGTTGGCAGAAGATCAATTTTCATACAAAATAATGTTTAACGATCAAGCTCATTTCGAGTTAAAAGGATATTGTGAACAGCAGTAATAGCCAATGCAACCCAAATTATGCACTGATTAATGTAAATTCTATGCGGGTGCCACATGCCACACTATACATAAAACAATGGCCCAAATTCAAGTTGAGTCGGTAAAATAACATTTACATACATACCAAATTATAAGGCGATTTAGTTATAATTCTTTAATTAAAATTTGAAATTATGCGGTTTTTCAGGATTTTAGAAAGAATCATTAGTTCACTTATATGAAGCTAGAATATCGTTTAAAGCGAATTCAAAATATGCGATTTTTTCGCAACGCATCTATCACATAAACGCGACCTGAGTGTATTTAATAATGATAAACTTTTTTGGAAATATATATTTATTGTTGTTGGTTAAACTTGTTTTTTAATTTTTTTTTTTTTTGTGGTTATAGCCGCCAAATTATTTTTATTTTAGAGCAGCTGTCAGAAATATTTTTAAATTTTTTAAATTTCAACAAGAGTAATAAAAATTCAGTTAAATTTTTTTTTTTTGCAAATTTAATTTTGTATATTTTTTTTTTGTTAATTTTTTTTTTTTTGGTTTTCAATATTAATATACGGACATACCTATTCATATAAACTTTTATTACATTTAATTACATTTTTAAAGTCATATACTGTTGTTATTTTGTATTTCATCACCATTTTACAAATTTATTAAATTTTATTATTCATCCACCACTTCTCCATAAATAATTTGTTGTCAATTTATTGTTTAATACTCGTATATATGGAATGGAATTTAAAATCGCACACACAAAATGTAAATTTTATAAAGCAGGTTACAAAAAATAAAATTTATTTTCAATTGAATGAGATTTTTAATTGCATTTTTCAATGTGTAAATTTTTTATATCTAAAATATAATTTGAGGAGATAATAATCAAATACATACATATATGCTCGTAGTTAGAAATTATAAAATTGTAATAAAACTGTAATGCCCTATAATACAAAAGAGCATATTCAGTTCAAAATGACATTTTCCACACTTTTTTTAGAGATTGGCAAGGAGAAAAAATATGAAGCGCATACTTTAGTTCATAACACTTAAAAAGGGTTTATGGTTTTACATACAAATTTACACCATTTCTCACAACTTATTATCCAAGTAGTGCATTCATATTACATCGAAATTTTATAAATTAGATTTTAAATTTTACCAAAAATCTAAATTGCACATTCATTAGGAATGTTAGATTTCAAAGTTTTAATTCTTCAATAAATGGAAGACAAAAAATTTGTTGGAATTATGTTTTGCCATATAGAGAATTCGCTAATGTGTGAAGATAATAAAATTGTCTCTTCGAGGAACGTAAAAAAAGATTTTCTTCGAAAAAAATCTGCCAAAGTTAAGTTAAATAAAAAAAACTGTAAATAGCATCCTCGACCAGAGAATTATATTCAAGTAGTATACTGCCCTAACTTGCGTTTCATATGATATGTCACTAGCGTTTACTAATTTCTTATCATTCTTATTATGGACACCATTAAAATAAAATTACGATATTTTTATTATTTAAAACATAATAATTACAATTGAGTAACATCTTCTCTGGTATTGATGACTGTAACGACCTGTCTCAGCATGCCTTCTGTTAAAGCAATCTTGAAGAGTAATAGAATTCCATACTCCCTGTATTTTTCTTTTGGGTGAGCGTTTTTTTCTTAATAGCTCAAATAGCCTTAATAAGACGCAGGTATTCACTAGATGTTGTTGTTGTTCTGAAAACATTTTTGTAATTTTAGAGGTGTGAGCTGGATCATCTTGTATTCCCCAAAATAACCAAACTTGTCACAGATAGCCAAAAAAATTTTTCTAAAATTACTTAATTTTCTTTATGTACCACAAAGTATTTAATGTCGATGCGAAACAACAAAGGCTTCCAAAAAAATATAAAATGTGATAAGTTATGACTTAAGAACTCTGTACTAAGAATTTAAAAATATATAGGAATGAAATTTAATTTTGCGAAACTCCTGTAAGTTTTATGATCTCACTTACCACCAGATTTAAATAACAGAATAATAAAAGAGGACTGTAATAGTTAGAAAAATATCCATATTCTACATACATACATAACTGGCCATTACAACCCTGTGTCAGGATTACGGCCTAGCTTCTCGCAGCACTCATGTTGTGTGTGTAAATTTCTATCCATGAGTACCGGGACCTACAGTTTAATGTCGACTCCGAACGACAGACTTGAGAAGCTCTTTCATGGCAATTAATTACTCTCAGAGCTTTTGCCAGAAGACTGCTGAGAGGTAGTCGCCGAAAGAAATATTTTTTTTTTTTATATTTCTTTTTTCAAGATGTCGGTGCTGAGATTTGAACCCGGCACTATCGTCTTAGTAAGCCAACACACTAACCACTAGACCACGGCGACTACAATATCCATATTCTATCGACAAATAAAATATTTGAGATAGCGGTTGGGATAAGTGCTTTAATATACAGTTGAGTATACCATCAAATCCGTGATTACTACACTCAGAAAAAAAAGTGGTAGAAAACTACCGAAATTGATACCACTAGGTATTAAAATTGAGTTAAGTCCGTTTGTGCTTACTTCGTTAACGGTTGGTATCGATTTTTTCTTTTTTTTTATTAACTTATGATATTTTTATACAATTGTTCACGATTTTACTACCGGTTGTTCTTGATTTGTTAACTTATGGTATTTTGTGCCATTTGTTTTTATTTTAAGCTTGATTTGGTACCAAAAGTCAACGATATATTTTTCACAATTTGTTCTTAATTTGATACCCTTCGTTAATAATTTTAGAACGCCTTTTTTCCCTCTGTGTTTTTGATTTTAGCTTTAATCATTCAAGTGAAATTTCCTAATGACTGATCAAAGAAACTTAATATTTCTCTAACAAGGATAATGATCTTTGCGTGGTTTACAGAAGGACTCAACTGGCTATGCCGGACTACAGATCTCTAGCAGGACTTCCCATGTCAGAAAGGCAGCTGAAGAGCAGCAATTAAGAATTGTACTAGAGGCTGGATCAAGGTGTTATATTATCCGTGTTGAGAATCGGGCAGGCTGGGAGCCCCTAAACGGCCCAGCAGATAGCGGAGGCTCCGGAAAACCAAGTCGAACTCAAGAGTATGTAGGCTCTGCCATATTCGACCTTTCAATCCCGGATATAGGGAGCATTATAGAGACTGTATATTTTGTTAAGGAGAGAAGGCGGCATAAGAGCGGGCATATTTGTACATGAGACGAAATATTCGGAACCCATGAGGAAACTCGCCAAAATTATCCGGGCGAAAGTTTATGCCATCGAAAGATGTGCTCAATTTAACCCGGATAAAGGATACAAAGGGCAGGAGACAGCCATACTTTCCGATAGTCAAGTTGCAATCCTAGCACTTGGCTCGTATGAAATTGATTTGAAGTTAATATGGGGCTGTCTGGACAAACTGATCCAGCTGGGTAGGAACAATGCTGTTTTATTTATATATTTTATTTAGAATCTAAATAATTTGTTCAAAAATAATCTACAGACATATTAGCTATAAGATTATAGTCACAAAAAGCATTATCATCGAGTTAAATGATTAAATTCTTAGAATTATTGTTTTTAAGACCAATACTCAGGGGTATAACCCTACGCATGCAGTGCATTTTATTGGAGTTCGAATTTATAGAATTTTTTTTTTTTCAATTAAGTGTGTTATGCCAATGGGACAAATTGCTGTCAGTTGATCAAAGGCCAGTGTTATACCTTCACCTCTGAAATGGCCAACAGAAATTGCCACTTCTGTTGATATTAGTTTTTGTTTTTTTTTTATGAGGTGGTGAGGGTCTTGGCTAAGTTGTTATTTGTAGGTTTTTTTGATCCTTGCTTGGTTCTGCCTGTTTGTTTCCAGTAGGTGGCGCTTTCTTCTGATTGTCCACTGGATAGGATTTAATGTATTTTAACGATGGTGTTAAGGGAGGGGGGAGCGGAAAGCTCTTAAATATGCAGGCATATGTATTTCGAAATACCGCACAAATTTTTGTTCTTCATTTTCTCCAGCGCTGGGGCTCGAATCTGGGCTGTTTGGTGTTGTAAGCGAGAGCTCTAATCATTATACCACGACCCCCTTGAACAATTTTACTGCACTCGATAAATAGAGAAACTGTCATAGTTAGTTATTGTATTAAGCTTTTTATATACGAGTATTTTAAAAAGTTTCTTTGTTTTGTTTAGTATTCTAAGGAGGACCTGAAAACTTATGCACAAAATGCTTCAATGCAAACATATCTTTAAAAAAAATTTATTTTATAAAATTTATTATTTATATTAATTTATTATTGTAGTCGCTGTGGTCTAGTTGCTTTACTAGACAACAGCTCAGGGTGCAAACCTCAGCTCTAATATGTTGCAAAAAAAAGAAATATGAAAAAATTATTTCTTCCGGCAACTACCTATTAGCAGACTTCTGGATAAAGTTTTGAGAATAACTGATTGCTATGAACAAGCTTCTCAAGTATGCAGTTCGCAGTCGACTTTAAGCTGTAAGTCCCGGTACTCATGGATAAAAGTTGACAGACACAACATTGGTACACCGAGAAGCTAGGCCGTAACTCTGAAACAGTGTTATAATTTCCAATTATTTGCATTAAAAGTTGTATCTTTATCGCTAGAAAGACTATGTCGAGCCAAATTTAAATAAGAAATAGTTTTTGTTAAGACAGCTAATTTTCGGACCGCTCTCTTATGACGCGAATTTTAATATATGTATAATTTCTTTTTCAAATCTTATATTAAACGAAAATACTTTTATGAATAAGGGGTGTAGTAATATACAAACGAAATCGTCTTTTTGTTTTTATTTAATTTTTTTTTCTTCTTTTTAAATTTATTTATTATTAAGCTTCTTATAGTTATAGTATAGGTATATAGAAAAATTTGTATGAAAAATTATTTATATAAATACAAATAGTAGTTGTAAAAAAACACATTCGACATTTTGTTTTTAATCATAAAATCTAAAGACAGATTCATTTGTTTTAATTATTCAGTATAAAAAAATATTTATAACTTAAGTATTATATATTATTATAATTTTTTTTTTGTTTAAAGACAAATATATTCGAGGACGGTTTAACAATATCTGTATATAAATGTGTTTATAAAGGATTTATAAATGAGATTTGTGAGTTTGTATGTGTTTATAGAAAAGAGATTCAATATGTAGAATAAACAGTATTTAAATCATATCGTATTAATATCATACTAAACAAAATACTTGGCTTATAATTAAAAAATATATATATATATATATATGTATTTGTATAAGTATATTATTTAAATAAAATATTAAAATATTTTACGGGCATTCACAATAAGGTTGTTAATAAAAATTTATTGTTTAAAATGATTATTTAAGTTGTAATTGTTTAATATTCATGTTATTTATCGTTTAAATTTTATTTTAAACAAAATTTGTGCTCTTGTCAAAATGTGCTTTTTTTTTTAAAAAAATATTTTTATATATAAAAAATGGAATTTACTTAAAAAACTTAATTGTAATTAATCAAAGAAGAATCTTAAAGATTCAAGTTTAGAGAGAATATTAGTTTATAATTTGTCATGTTTTTTAAATACAATTCCTGGCAATGTTTTTAATTTTTATTTTTATTTTATATTTTTTTTTTACAAAAGAAAACTACACAACTGAGTAAGAGTGTTCAAGGAATATGTCTAAAAAATAATAATTTTTGCTTTATAACTCCTCTTAAGAGATGGCCTATTTAGGTTTAATAACTGTGTTGCAACATATACACTAGTTTTTAGAAGAAAAAAGAGTGAAAAGAAAAGTTTAAGAAAAAAAACTATCGTTGTCTGTCATAGTTAATGTCTTTAAAATTAAGTACAAAATTTGTTATATTTTTACTGTTAAAAACAAAAGATAGAAAGTTTAAGCATAATATGATTTAAACTGAAGTATTTGTTTTATTTTCATTAGCATGGCCATTTCCATTTGTAGCAGGAGTTGTTGTTGTTGTTTTTGAGCTATTATTTTTAAGATCAGCCTTCTTTTGAGCCTCCAATTTGTCTGTCACCGGTGGTGTAGGTTCTTCTGTCTGATGTGTGGTATCAATATGTTCTTCACCATTATTAAACTCTCTACCATCGAAATCATCATTATGTTGGGGATTGATTTGGGCTTCAGAATCAGGTCCAATGTCAGTATTAAGGGTGGCTCCTGTAACAACAACAAACAAGAACTAACTTTTAACAAAACCGTTTCCTTTTTTTATCTCCACAAAAACCAAAAAAACAATATTTTTTTAATAAATTAAAAGAAAATCCATTTAATACCAAAAATATGAAGAAAAAAAAAATAATTCTTTAAATTCTATGCAATTTTTAATTTAAAGTTACATTTTCTTTTTAAGTACAAGGTTTTAGAAAATATAACTTTTTTGTAAGTTTTTGCAAAAATTTACAATCTTTGCGTGTTAGTAAAATTTAAACCAAAAACCCAATAGCTTTTTTTAAAACTTAAAAATACAGGCTTTACAAAAAACGAAATATATACACGAACTAAAATTTTCATTAAAAAATTTGAATTCATTTTGAAAAACATCTGTTTCTGTTTTGCTTTGAGAAGTTGAAAATTTTAAAAAATAATTCCTAATGAACAATTCGAACGAAATAAACTTATAATCCAAATGATAAACATAAAATGAATCTTCAACACATTAACTGAGAGCCTGTTTTATGTTTTCTTAGTCTCTTTTGTTTTATCAAGTTAGCTCTTGTTTTATTGTTGTACATGAGGGTAATTTTCTCAATAGTTTTATTTTTCTTTTTATTATTTAAACTTTTATATAAAATTTCTTATTTTTTTTTTTAATAAATGATTTGTTTTATTTGAATTGTGCTGTGCAACATGCAAAATACTTAAATATGCATAGTAAGTACGTATAGTCAGCTAAAATACAAAAAGGCGTAACTAACAAAAATACTTTTTAACAAGCCAAAGCTTTTACATAAAAAATCAGCCCATATTTTGATCGCAGTAATGTAGTTTAATTGTATTTATAGGATACAACCAAAAATTATCTTAAGAATTTTTTGTTTGTTTCGCCTTTTTGCACTTTAGCTAACGATAACGAGTATATGTATATTGACAAAAAATATTAAAAATTTTGCTTAATATTTATATTGAGTGCATATTATTTCATTATTTTTAATAAATCATATAAAAATCTATTTAATATTTAAACAGTAGTAAATATTTTTTTTAGTATGACATGACATTACAAATAATATTTGAAAGCCACAATTTTATTATAACCATTTTGTAATATTTGGAAAAAAGAAAAAAAAAATTATTTGCCAGTTGTGCGAGGCAAGAAAAGAAATATATGAAATTTTCTAAACAAGGAAAGAATTTTAACCCTTCTCAAGATATACAAAAATCAATATTTAGTTTGTATGGGGGGAAACGCCCACTAGTCAGATTCCACTAAAGATTTTCATTGGTTGTCAACGCATCCAAAACTTAGACAGAAATTGAAAAGCTTTACCTTCAACCATTCTGTAGATACGAAAAAATTAATATTTGGTTTGTAGGGAAGGTACAACTCAAACTTACCCTAATCCGCTCACTTTCTGACTGATAATTTGCCTTCATCATCAAGTAATTCGGACTAAGTTCAGAAACTTTAGCTTTAACCGTTTTCATGGCATACAAAAATCAGTATTGAGTTTGTATGGGAGAAGAACGCCCACTTGTACGTAAGCGAAAAATAGCCTCAATTCTTATTAAGACAAATGATTTCATCTTTTGGTATAATTTGCCGACTTAACATATTTTAGAATCAAAACTTTGTGGATCACAAAACTCTCGACATAGTTCTCTTTGATTGACTTAAAATGTTTCGTAAAAAGATAGCAGATATGTAACAGGAGTGTTTTTAACTCCTTGGAAACAATCGATATCGGCAACTACGACAGTAGTAAAATACCAAACTATGTTGGCATCTACATATGTAGATTTTAGTAACGCAACTATTAAGTTTATAGAAGCTTATGGAAAGTGGAATAAAAAGGGCAAAATAATTGCCCGTTCTCCAGCACTTCTTATAATTCTATTATTAATATTAATATTTTATTTTTTATGTTTAAAGAACATTAAAGACAAAACAATTGATTTATGAAATTATAATTTAAAGCATAACATCAATAAATATCTTGAAAAATTTTTATTGACCTTAAGTTTAACTCTTTATATTCATTATACTCTTTTAAACTTATATGTATATTTTAATTTTTCTTTAAAATAATATTCATACAAAAAAGGGGGAAAATATTGTGGCATAAGGGCTTTAACAACTTGAACTGTCAACGAGAAGTATCTCCAAACCGAGACAGTTTTAGCTGCGTACTGGAATCTGTGTTACCACACGATTTATAATTATATATATTATATATATTAAATTTATATGAAACGCATTGCAAAGACGAAATGGCCCATTGCAATGCATTTCGTACATATTTATACTGAATGTTTTTGCCTAAATGGCGGAAAATATTTTTAGTTTTTTTTTTTATTATATATAATATAAAAAAAGTATTTAAATTGTACTTTAAAATACAATACACCTGACAAGTTTCCCAAAATATGGAAATTCTTTATTATATACCACCACTCCTCAGTGTAAAATTAAAATAAATATGTAAAAACAGAAAATCATATAAAAGCAAGATAAACTATAGTCTTTAAGTCTTCTAAGTCAATAAATTTTTTGTGAAATTTGGGTACATACACTATATTCTAACAGCCTTATGTATAATAAAATTATTAGCAGGTCGTTGTACACAGTGGCTAAGTTTTTCATTCCAATACGTGGAAGTTCTTGCTCAAACCTACAAGGTATTTAATTTTTTGGATTCTCTGCATGGTTATTAAATAGAAGGTATGCAAAGTTTTAATAATATCAGTCTAAAGCGGGTGATAAACTTGCCAGTTTTTTGTCCCATATACTAACGAGTTCCTAATTTTTCATTATACATAACGCCCTAAGGGTACTGTAAAAATTACATTTTATTCTAGGGTAATATATAATTTTTTCAGCCGCTTATATTTTTTTTTTTTTTTTGAAAATGATTGACAAATTTATATTTTTTTTTAAATATACCATAACTAAAAGAATATACGAATGTGATTTGTCTTTAAATTTTTTATACAATTTTACTGATTTTCATGTAAAATATGTACAGCTCTGCACAAAAATAATAGCACAAGAAACGTTTGCAGTTTCACAACTATTTTAAAGCCTTTATAAAAATATATTAAAACAAACCCGGCGTGCTTCGCTACACCTCCCACTACTATTTGTCCACACTTTTCGATTTACATATATTTTTAATGACTGCGAAATTAATTACACAAAATTCTGAAACTTCAGCCTTAACACTTCTCAAGATATAAAGACATTAATATTTAACCTATATGGGAGGTACCATGCCCACTTATCCAATTCCGCCCACTTTTTGAATGATGATTTGCCTTTACCCTAAAGTAATTCAGACTTAATTCTGAAATTTTAGCTTTAACCGTTCTTAAGATATATATATATATATATATATATATATATATATATATTAGTGTGTCCCAAAAACAAAATTTTTTTTCGATTTTTATAGGTCCCCCAGCATTTTTTGAAAGCTTATAGGGTAAAGTATTTTTGTGATTTTTTTCAGATTTTTCGGAAGAGGTTTAGAGGTCGCTAAAATCGAATTTAACCAAAAAATCGGGGTTTCTCGACTTTTTTGAATTTTGCGCATTACTCGGCCCATTAGCACGATTTTCTTTGTTACTAAGTCAATTTTTTTAAAGAAAACTGTTCAAACTTTACTTCTCTGTGCAGATATTATAAGTTTCGGTAATATTTTTGCTCATTTGGGTACCTTTTATGACATTTTTTTGTAAATTTAGCATAAATTTTAAAAATAATGCTTTGTAACTTTTAAAATTTCTATTGAAGTTAAACAAACTAATGATTAAGTTTAAAATGTGGATAAATTCTGAGTCATTTAAAAAAATAAATATTGAATTAGCTCTAACCGTTCCAAAGTTATACCCTTTTTAAGTTTTGATTTCATTTTGTGTATATACAAAAATCTATTAAGAAGTAATAAGTAAATACTCATTTTGTGACATTAAAAATATTGTAATGTGTTTGCCAGATACTTATGTATCGGATTTGTTTTAATGTGTAAACTAGGTCATTCACTCTTCAGTGGGAGTCCATTGACAAAGACAAAATTTCCGATTGCATAAACCACAAAATTTTTAAAAAAATTATCCCAAAATGTATTCGCGAAGATTTAAAATTTTTTATAAAATATATATATATTTTACGAATAGTAAAAGATGGGATTTTATCAAAAAGATAAATTGCTTTTTAAACGTTTTCATTATTGGAAAGGTAGAATTCCTGTGACTTTTAACATGAAGTGTAAACTAAATTTAAATTTGTTGTCCAAAATACAACTTATTGGAAAGTTGTAATACTGGAACTTAGTAATTAAGCTAAACATTAGTTTTTGTTATTTTTTGAGTGATTTAGAATTTAGCGGAAAATAATACCACATCTGCACAACCAAAGTAATCCGTACACTGAGATAAGTGATATAATGGATCGATGTCGTTTTGAAATCTGCTGCAGTATTTTAATGGTTTTAAAGCACATAATATTTATCCCTTGACAGTGCAATACGAGGAGAGTACACGAGTGGTATACAAAGCCTCATGTTTGAATCAAAAGAAGCTAAATATTAGACTACGCTAAAGAATTTAGTAAATTTGGCGTTAAAGTAGTATTTCCAGATGAGTGTGAAAACAATTTTCTTGACTGCATAACCGTATGGAGAAAGCCGACTAGGGTATACGATTAACAAAATCTTGTTTCTACATTTAAACAGCAAAATTAGTATAACAGTTTGCATCTACATATCATCTTCGGGTGTCGAAAACTTGGCTTTTATAGCAGGTATCTATTTGAAAGGAAAACTATTAGTTATTGGGATGAAGTCTCGGATTCAATACCTTGCTCTCTGATGATCTCCCAATAGGGCATACTGAAAGCATAATTTTACTTGTAGAGTTAAATAAATTTGCCGACATCCTTTACATATAAACATAGGATTAACCGCAAAGATTCAGCTTGTCATGTGCGTATATGGTTAACGTATTACGTGGCACAAGTGGATCTCAATCCAAATAAAAGCGTCAAATTTCAAGTAACTCTTAACTACAGAAATCGATAAAGAAATTGTGCCTTAAAATTGCAAAAATGCGTACAATCGCCAGAATTTTTAGTTATCTCTAGTCAGAATAAAGTTTGTAATCCGAACAGAAACCAGATTTTTAACATTTTCAAAAAACCAAAAAAAAAAAAAAAAAATATTTATATTGCGAAACGAATTGTGACTTAAATTGTAATCAAAATAATTTCCGGCAGTAAGAATGTTATATTACATTGTGAAATCATACATATATACATAATTGGCCATTACCACACTGTGTCTATGTTACAGCCTAGCTTCTGGCAGCACTCATGTTGTGTGTGTTAATTTTTATCCATGAGTACCGGGACCTACAGTCTAAAGTCGACTCCGAACGACAAATTTGAGAAGATTTTTAATGGCAATCAATTACTCCCAGAGCCAGAAGACTGCTGAGAGGTAGTCTCCTAAAGGAATAATTTTTATATATTTTTTTTCGACATATCAGAGCTGAGATTTGAACCCGGCGCTATCGTCTTAGTAAGCCAACACACTAACCACTAGACCATGGCGACTACATAGTGAAATCAGCTTTGCTTAAATTCCTTAAGGGATATATTCTAATACTTCTGTGCGATAAAATCGTTATACTCGTACTTTGTTGTTTATTTTGTTATAGACAAATATATAAGGTGATGTTTTAACTGCTTTAGTTTGTTACTTTATTAAGTAACACTACTAATACTTTTGTACAGTACTGTTTGTTAAATGCCAATCCAAATGCCACATGTAATTTCTCTAATATTTCGTTACGTTTCGTTTCGTATTTTTTCTCATTTTGACAACTTCTTTATGTCTAATCCTACTAAAATGTAAAATTATATGATTATGTCACATTTACTTTTCTAAAAACCTTTTAGAAAAAAAAACTGCTATATTTAGAGCATTAAGGTAAAGTACGACGAGTATGTACATTTACCAAAAACATAATGATATTAAAATGACATTTAAATAGAAGAACAAAAATGAAGATAACGTGTTGCAATGTGGTTTCTAAATGAATATGATTTACTTATAAAGTGACACAATTCTTTAACCCAAAACCCGTCTTATTAATATTTAAAATTTTTTGAATTTTTTTTAAAGCAACTAAGCTTTAAAAACTTAACTTCTATACTCTTCAAATTTATGCCAAGGAGAGAATGATGAGTAAGAAAGAAATAAAAAGGATTTAAGGAATGAGATTTTAATATATGGATTAGTGTATTGCTAAGAAAGATTATTATGTGGTTTCACTTTTAGTTCATTAAAATGTTTGAAAATATTTATTCTGAACTATTTCTTTGTAGGCAAAGAAAATTTAATTAATTTTTTTTTCCTTCCCCAGAGTAATAAAACCAAAGTAGTAGAATAAATATATAAACTTTGGCTTACATGCTCATTTAATTCATATGAATACTTTCTTAAAAATATTTCTACTTTACCTACTACTATGAAGTATGAATGTAAAAAAAAAAAAAAGACCATAGACTGGCATGTGGTGTATATAAATTATAAGCTTACAAAAAATATTTATAAAATTTTATAAACGAAAAAAAAAACTAAATACTTTAAGCAGGGATAACCAAATGCATAAATCCATGTACATATCGTCGTGTGGGTGTTTATGTGCTCTATTCGCCATTTCATATTTTTTATATATCTTGAGTTAATGATACTACTTTAGGTTCTTGACCCCAAATTTCTAAGTCCGCAATCTGTTTTCGGATATCTCGTTTCAGAGATAAATAGCCGAAAACGGTTTGAAGATTTTGAAAATTTTGGTGTCAAAAACCTAAAGTGGCATCAATAGCTCGAGATATATAAAATGGAGGATGGAGCACATAAACTCCCGCACGACGATATTTTGAGCAATGTATATATTAATGAAATTAAAAAAAAAAAAAAACAAGTTGAGAACCACTGGCAATATCAACTAAATATCCCTGTATAGGTGTTTGCTACTTAAAGTACGAGCATAACAACATACTCGCACATGTGGTTGTTATGATTACAAATGCCAACAGGCACTGTGTCCTTACAATTCCAGCATATTTTTATCATTTTACGTTTACGAGTATAAGCAAAAACTCTTGTTTATGAAAATATAGAGCAGTAAGGCTTAGAATTGCATTATTATTTTATCCTAAATATGGTTATAATTTAAAAAAAAAGGAACAGGAAAAAATTCTTTATTTTTCAAATTAAATTTCATTTCTATTTGTTTAATAAAACATTTAAAAAAGCCTTTACATATAATATTAGCTTACTTATTAAATAAATATATTTTATATTAAATAACTAAATAAAAAAAGAGAAAACAAAAAATTTACTCACCTCCAAAACACCATCTACCAGTGGCACGTGCAAATAATACCAAAAGTACGATTAAGACAAGTACTGCCACTGCTACAACAATACCAACAATAGCACCGATTTCTAAACCACTAGCTGGTGGTGTGGCTGATGAACTAATGCGTACTGTATAATCAGTAGAGCCCAATGCATTTGATGCTCTTAAATTGTATGTTTTAGTTGTATCTTCCAAAGTGAGCCCAGCAATAATTAAAGTAACATTATACATGTCTTGTCCCAAATAAACAGGTTCTGAAGCATAAAAGCGTCCTTCTTGATCATGTTGGCGTATCACACTACCATCAATGGTCCATTCAACAATGGGGGCGGGATTAGAGCGTATGGTTAGATTAACAGTGACAGTGTGTTCCAAATATAAACCGTAAACTAAAATTTCTTCTTGACGAATGGGAGCATCTAAGGAAGAAAAAAAAAAATGAAATTATTTTCAAGTGAGGAAATTACTGCAACTTCAAGTGTTATTCTTCATACATAGTATGTATGTTACTCTTAAAATGTTTAGGAATGTTAAATTGTTAAAAAATGGTATGCAACTTTTTTTTTAGCATTTTTATGATTTTACTGGTGCATTTTCTCTTTTTGTTTTTAATAAATTCAAACAATTGTAGCGTGAATTTCCAGAAGTTGTAGTTATTTAAGTGGATAGTTTTTTCTCCTACAAAATAATGAAATAAGCATTAGAAGTGAGAGTTTTGTAATTCTGTGCATAAAAAAATAAGCCGAAACACTTTTTAAAGTTTATTGCTTTCAATTTGAAAATTATTTAATACTCGTATCAGCAATAAAACATCTACTAAGTATATTAAAGACACCCTTGCTGTTAGAGATGGGCGTGTGATAAATTTTTCTAACCGAACAAGAATGCCAAACCATCCAACACGTACGACAAACTCACAATAAACATTTTCCCAAAGCTCAAGAAATTAAAATATTAATAAACAAAGAAATTAATTCATTAACAATTTTTAAATTATGGACTTTCCACCTCAAAAATTTGAAAGCAATTAGCTAATATTATGCCTATGTTTTTATTTTTTATTTTTGTTTGGGCTCAGCAATTAAAATCATATAGACATGGGATATGAAGCCCACATACACCTTATGAATTTTTTGTTCTTTGTGTATTTAGCAATACAAAATACTTCTTTTTCTCACTGAAAATTCATGTATTCATGTATAGTGGCTATAGCACAACTCCCAGTTACTAAACTAAAATAGAATCCCAAGATCCCTCCAATTTCTGCCATTTAATTTTAAAAGTTCGTACTCAACCGGGTTCTTCGCTTCGCTTTTATGATCGTAGTGTTTACGCCGGATCATCTCTACTTTTATGCACAACCTATCCAAATCAACGTAGACGTTGCACTTTGATGGATCTAATGACGTCGATGTCATACGACATACTCGGATATGATAAACTTTTTTCTGGAAGACTACAGATTCATCTTATTACGCAGGTACCTACGCAAGCAACAATGCGGGTAATATCAGTACAATCTAATATTCGTTTGTCGAGAGGAAGCATTGTTCTAAAATTGCTTGCTTAGACCGAAGAAGCATCCATTACGATAAGTTATTATTCTTCATCTTATTTTCAAACTTATGTTGTTTGTTTTATGTTTTTATGTGCTGAGATAGTTAAACTCGTCCACTTCTTCAAACTTGTAGTTATCAACGTTCATATGATGGTGTAGTGTTATGGATTCTTTGTTCAACAAAGCTAGCAATTTGATGGTATTTTCATTACAGCCAGAACCATTTTCATTGATTATTTATCAATTTTTAACAGGGACCGTAACGGTTATAAGTTATATCGAAAAACTTATTTTTTTATGGTTATTTTTAGAGTTTTTCCAAAAAAGGTCAGCAGAAAAAGTTATTTTTCAACGGAGAAAAAAAATTAAAAAAAACTCTCAAAAAGCGAGTGTAAAAAATAAAATCTATCATAAAAACGAGTTGTATTTTGTGACAGAAAAAATAAAACTCCTAAATATAGTTTTATTTTTCCGTTAAAAAAATAACGGTTATTTTCTGACTGAAAAATTAAACTTTATTTTATGACGAAAAAACAGGGACCGCAAATAACAGTTATTGCTTAAAAATTAAACTAAAAAAATCATCGTATTAGAGTCGACAGACATATATGATGTTATATACCAAATTAATCGTCTTGGAGAGCTCTCACAGAATCTGTGGTGATCTCGCATAAGTGATCATTAATCGGATTTTAACCGTTACTTTTTGACGGAAAAATAAAAGTTTAGATGTAACCTTCAAAAAGAGAGTTTTATTTTTCCGTCATAAAATAAAACTCATTTTGTGAGTTTTATTTTTTCGTCATAAAATAAAACTTATTTTTGAGTTTTATTTTTCAGTCGGAAAATAACCGTTATTTTTCGAGTTTTATTTTTCAGTTAAAAAATAAAACTCTATTTAGGAGTTTTATTTTTTCCTTCATAAAATAAAACTCGTTTTTATGAAAGATTTTATTTTTATTATAATCCCGTTGCTTGTGGTATCTTTATTTTATTGTTTTTTATAGCTGAATACATAAAATCTCAAGCTAAACGATTTTTAGGGTGCTTTAATATTAATAAAAGAGCAAATTTACACAACTTAAACCGATAATGGCTGGAACTTGCTAAAAATATTACAAATATTTGAATAGGAGGATGAAAGCGGGTTCGATGACTGCGTCTATTACGACATTCTGCACGGAACAAAATATGATAGAAATGACATTTGTAATAGTTTGCAGACGATAATGTGTCAAATCAGGATTAGGTGTAAAAAATTTTTTTTTATAAAAACGAGTTTTATTTTATGACCGAAAAAATAAAACTCCTAAATAGAGTTTTATTTTATGATGGAAAAATAAAACTCAAAAAATAACTGTTATTTTCTGACTGAAAAATAAAACTCACAAAATGAGTTTTATTTTATGACGGAAAAATAAAACTCACAAAATGAGTTTTATTCTATGACGAAAAAATAAAACTCTATTTATAAGAGTTTTTTTTTAACTTTTATTTTTCCGTTGAAAAATAACTTTTTCTGCTGACCTTTTTTGGAAAAACTCTCAAAATAACCATAAAAAAATAAGTTTTTCGATATAACTTATAACCGTTACAGTCCCTGCGAAAAAATAAAACTCTGTTTTTAAAGGTTTCATCTAACCTTTTATTTTTCCGTCAAAAGGTAACAGTTAAAATCCGATTAGTGATCATTTCTACAAGATCACCACAGATTCTACGATTCCAGGACGATTAATTTGGTATATAACATCATATATGTCTGTCGACTCTAATACGGTGATTTTTTTAGTTTAAATTTCAAGCAATAACTGTTATTTGCGATCCCTGATATTTTAAAAGGAAGAAGTTTTTTCGCGCTGTATCGGTTCTTTGATGTAAATAGCAGATAACTGCTGCATCACACAAGATATTTTCTAAAAATTACTCTTCCACTCTCACAATTGATATATTCCTTTGATATCAAGCAACTAAACATCTACTTAATTGACTAGCTATCCTATTAATGATCCGAATTCTACTACTTTTACTACGATTCCCGAGTTCTGCTACATTCTTCAGGGAGCATTTGAATCAAATTACCATCCGACTAGAACTTTTGACCAAGAAAAGTGTACTGAATTTTCCCACTATAGTTGCACTAGACATTCTGTCAGATAGATATATGATTTATCGACAAGATTTACTCATTATCCTTATCTGAAGACAATTTGCTGTAAGGGTCGCACATATGGATAGACTAATAGGATCATGTCTAATGATATTGCAGACGCTATTGTCATGAATCCAATATATGCAAGAAGTATATACGCCGAACCATTTGTAGAATCTTCATATTACATTTAAAATTCATAAATATTTTGAATATTGTGAAAAGATAAATTAGTTTTGTCTCTATTATACAGGTGTGGTGTTAGCAAATATTTGAGAAAATAACGGTAGACACCATTTTATTATATTATTTTGTTGATTATTGTTGTTTCAAATTTAATTCTAATATTATCGGTAATCAATATTCGTTGCAAATGTCCTTGCAAGGGAAGCAAACGTATTAAAAGTATTGCCTATGCCAACATTTTGCTATTGTTTGGCCTAGTTGGGTACGTTAGCAAGAATTGCAAGAAACTTTGCTAACAAAAGTGGATATCGCTATTATTTCTTACAATGATCCGCTTTTTAATAATTTTTTAATTAACGCAAAATACATTTTTGCTCAAAAAGTTTTCATAAAGGAGGTTTTATACTTTGTTTTTTGTCAAATGGTTGCTAAATGTAAGCGTAGTCTAAGATCATAGCTAAGTCCTATGCATTATGCATTATCATGACGTGACCCTTTTATAACAATATTAAATAAAGAAGTATAATAACTTGTAACCACTACAACTCTTTCGCATAAGTGATATTCCTTAAATAAATTTTCCAGATACTTTAGAACTCATATATTAATCTTACAAGAATTTTTAAAGAAATAGTTATTAAATAAATACTTACAACGCACTAATAAATTGTAAGAAGACTCTTGAGGTGGCAGGTTTTCACGATCTGTTTGATGATGAGAGCGACAAATCAATTTGCGGCCATTATCCTCAGGTGTTAAGTGCCATTGTATCTCTTGAATGGTGGTAGATAATTCCAAACCATTGGGATTTGGTGAAGCTAAAACTTCCAATTGACCAAGACGTTTATCGGCTGGATAATTATCAATGAACCAGGTAATATTAGCAGCTGGACGACCATCGGGTACAATACAGCGAGCCTGGAATGTGCTACCCTCACTAAAGTAACCTTCACGATCTGGTTTGGTAATCAATTCAATTAAAGGTTGTTTGGGTCGTACTGTATAATAAAAAAATATAGAGAATAAATTAATGATAAATATTTTAATACATAAATACGCTAAAGAGATACATTTTTGTTGTTGTTTTGTTGACAACATAAACTTACATGCCACAACCAAATCAATAGTTCCAGATAATTCTTCACCCTCCACACCAAGATTACATTTAACCTGTCCATTGTTAAGAGCCTTAACACGTTGTATACTCACACCACATTCGCCAGCCTGTAAACCTTTACCAAAGTACGTAAAGCCAGGAGTTTTATTCCATTCCGGTGATAAATTAAAAACTTTTGGTTCACCAGGTATTTCAATTCGACAATATGTTATTGTATGATGAGCATAACGACACAATAATTCAGTGGGATCTCCTTCATTTAAAACTGCTGTATTCGGTTCAACATTGACTTGAGCACGTGCCAGTGAATCTGTTATAAGTAAAACAGAAAGAGAGAAAAAACAATAAATGAGTAAACAGTAGTTTTAAAAGCTTGTTATAATTAAGATATACCAGTTGCTGGCAAAATTTTACGTACAAATATTATAATTTTTGGTTAAAAACGTTTTTTTAGTTTAAATAATGAAAACAAACAAACAATTAAAATTTGATTTTTAATATATTTGTGAGAACTTCGGGCCTCCAGCACTTACAATTTTGTATTTTTCTAATGCTTGTATGTAGACTTTTGTGATATAGTTACTAGAGCTTTCAAATATGTTTCATTGATTTGACTTCCTTTTGACTATCGGCTACTGTTATATTATTCAATTGAATTTGTATATTATTGTTGCTTTTCATATATTCACATTCCAGTGATTTACTTGTAAATTGAATCAGCAAACAAATTTCAATGTATTACTCTATAGCAACGTAGATATATTTGTGTATAGAGAATTCAAAATATGACCTCTTGAACTACAATATTACTAATTAGTAAATAATATTGAAATTAGTAATTCAAGCTTGCAAAGTAACATACTTTCTATACCTGAAGTATTTCATAGAAACTATATACAGTAGAATCTCGAAAAACTTAACACACATACAAGTTAAAATCTCGAGCATATTAACTTCAATCAATTTTTAATTTTAAATAGTTAACTAAAGGGTTAAGTTTAAGGGCGTATGATTATTTTTGAACCAGTGATTATTCCGATTAACAATTAAATTTTACTGCTGTATTCATAAAAGAAATAGTATAGGTTTATTAAGGACTTATTTGACAAGTATTGAATAGAAATTTGTCAAATAAACCTATAATAAATGAATTTTATTTTTTATGAATACCGGAGTTAGCCAATAACGATGCTTTCGAAGCGTCCTATATCAAAAAAGGTATTCACTAATCTAAGGTGAGCTTCTCGTAGTCAGTTAAAATCATCTAAATAATAACATTCCACTCTATTCCACCTTAACCAATAACAACAAAAAGGAATGATTAGGAGAAAAGCGACACCAACTATTAAGTAGCTGATAACAGTTAAACCTACTTAGCCAAGGCACTCACCGCAATACAATCAACATGCAACGATGAGGAAATTGCTGTTGACCATTTAAGTGAGAAGGTATACACTGGCTTTTGAATGATCAAATCACAGCAATTTGTCTCATTCCCAAGGCGCTTATTAATAATATAAGAAAAAAATAAAAGAATATATATACCCTCCTTTCCAAAAAACTCTCCTAACTATTGATTTTGTTGTTAATTTTACAATACAGTACCACAAGACATTCGCTAATGTTGATATCAGTGATCTTTGGATTTAGCAGGACGGTGTCACAAGTAAAACAGCCGGCCAAACAATTCAATTATTGCATATGAAGAGACCCGTTCGCGGTTTGGCGATGTTCTTCTGTTTCTCTGGGACTAATTGAAAGACCGGATTTACATGAAAAAAGCACAAATAACTGAAACTCTAAGAGATGAAATTTGACGCTAAATTGACGAGGTAAGCGTTGTTGCGATATGTGGTTCAAAATTTTATGAAAAGGGCGGGCACATCTGCCGACGTGCTAGAAGTGGACATTTTGTCAGGCATCATACACGTATTCGATTATTTATTTCCATATATCTACTTTACATTGCTATCAATAAAACTGAATTTGTCGAAAAAGAAATGTGTTTTAAGCCAATTTACTTCTTAAATTCAAATGTTTCCACCCGTTATATGCATTTCTATTATTTTTAATTTCTTATGAGTTCTTACGGAGTTAAGCTAGATTTTTGCTCTGTTATACTTTAAATTACTTTTAAAATTTTTAGTTTAAGAAAAAGAAAAGAAATTCTCAATTACAATAATGATTTAAATTATTTTGCTTTCTTTAGTACGCTGTTGGCCATATTTAATGTTTTTATGTGGACCATATTGTTGGCCATTACCGAATATATAGCACGAGTGTGTAACTCTAAATGGTTAAATTGCAAAAATGGAATGGAAAATAAACGTTTTTATTACTTTGACCAGTTGGCTAATTTAAACGAAGGAACCACTATAACAAAAAAAACGAAGAAAAAGAGTCTGACAGTTTGAAGTTTTTACTAATGCATGTCTGCAGAGGAAAACGTATTGTAATAATTTGAACATGCAATTTATTATATATGAAACGGTTACATGAAAACATGTATAGAAGTGCTTTAAGAAAATGAAAAGAATAAGAAATAAAGCAATTTTAAAATACAATTAGTTGTACAATTTTCTTCAATATATACATATATTTTTTTTTTTTCAAATAAATGGCAACATATTTCGAATAAATAATAAAAGTAGAAAGTTTCTGTACATTGTATGTTTAAAAATTATATTCTTCTAAGTATAAAAAAGATGACAAATTTTGTAAAACATGCAGACTAAAATTGTCACTTGGGAGCTTCAAGCTGTGCTCAGTGAAGTAAATTAAGAAAAATCTAAACTAATGTAAAAAAAGCAACCATCAACTGTAAAATGAGTTGTTATAGAAATCGGTTTTATCACTTCACAGTTTTACTAAAGTTATCACCGAAATACGACCAGAAAAACTTTCTGGAGAGGATCGATTACTGGAAACAATTCAGAGGCGATCATTAAAGTGATATTTTATTTCGTACATAAAGGCAAAGTACAAAGTTCAAGCATTATACAATTTTTATCGAAATCTAAGCTTTATGTGTGTGTTATTTAGCGATACTTTTTTTTTTACCGAAAACTGATGTAGAGTAGAATTTAAAAAAGTACATAATTTTGTACCAGGTGGTATAGTGGTTAGAGATTTCGCACAAAAACTCAAACCGCCCAGGGTCAAATTACAGTAAAGGTGAACATTTAAAAGTTTTTTTTTTTTTTTTAATTATAATTTAAAAATAAGAGGTTCCCCCACTCTCCAAGAAGTGCAGCTACAAAGAAAACGCTAACTGACATTCCACTCTATTCCACCTTAACCATTGACAATAAAAAACGAACAAGCAGGAGAGAAAGCGCCACCTATTGGGAGGCAGCAGGTAATAGCTAAAACCTACTTAGCGAAGACACTCACCACAATAACCATGTAGCGATGAGGAAATTGCTGTTGTTCATTCAAGGGTGAGGGTACAACTGTGAACTTTAAGGATCAATTCACAGCATTTCCCAGCCTTTGATGACTAAAGAAAAACAAAAATATATGTTCTCTCATAATGTACTGTCCTTTCCACAATTCCAATATAATGCACAGCATTATTATAGGGCTCAATAAAAAAAAATTGACATTTCTTTACACTCATTTAGTTTATTTACGATATTTTCATAAAAAAATTACTATTATATTTCTTTCTTGTAAATTATACAGAATTTTCCATTTGATTTAAAAAACTTTAACAAAATCTTTTAATATTTTCTTTTTTAATATAAATAATTTGTTTTTCACTAAGCTGTTAGATAAAAAAAGTTTTTTTTTTTTTTGCTTTTATTAAAACATAACTTAAGGCTCTTTAATAAACATTTTATTGATTTATTATGATTAAGTTAAACAATGAAAACAATAAAAAACAAATAACATTTACATCTGAAACTGAACACCTGTATTATTTTAATTTTTAAGATTTAAATTTAAATCAATAAACGTTAGAGTTTAAAACCTTAAAACCTATACAGACAGCAAAGACAACAACTTTTTTTGAAAGAAGATGGCTTTATATATTAATGAAACTTTTTTAAGAAAAATTACAAAATTTTAATATCATTATTTATGTATTTTAGACAAATTCTTGGAAATTTACTTGTTGAACAGATTTATTTTTTTTTATTTGATTTTGATTTGATTGACAAATCGACTAACTTCACTTTAACAGAAATATATATTATTATTAAAACAACATATTCAATTTTAAATTTAAAATATATTACTTATGAGGAAAAGAATTGTCTAAATGGATATTTCGCCTATACTTAAGAGACTGTTCATGAGACTTAATGCTGAAACAGAACTGGAGGTTGACGAGTTTTCCATACAAATTGCTGCAGAATGCAGTCCTGAAATAAAGTCTATTTTATTTTGACAGAGATTTTTCTTATGTTCTCATTTTGAGACACAAATTCTCTCAACAATATTACTACGCTTTTATTAAATTTCGTAAATTTTGTAAAGAAACCCATATGTTTTATTAGTTTTGGAGCAAACAAAAATAAGAACAAAAGAAACATCAAAAGATTACTTGAAAGTTTAAATAAATTATAAATTTTGTGACTTATTAAATAAAATGAGTGATATTGTAGAATAAATAATTGAAGAAGTGTGTAAGCATGATTAAATTATAAAATATAAATTCAATTCCTACCAAAAACTCTTATAAACTTAATATTCTAATAGCACTGTGTGTAATTTTGTAAGTCATCTAAATATAACCAAATACGGACCCCAAAACGTGATAAAAGACCAAAGAAAAAAAGTCTCGTGCCTCCCAGTTTTGTGCAGTCACGAAATTTTTTTTTATGAGTCCCCAAACATTTGAAGCCTCTGAGTCATTTTTGCAAAATAGTGATCATTTTCTTAAGCTCATATCTTGCAAACCAAACAAAAATTGTAAACATATACAATCAAAAAACTTCACTTTTAAGACCAAATCTTGTTTGCCATTTTTTCCTCGTTTAGGTCCATAGGTAGCAAACCGTCCAATTTTTAAGGAAAAAATGAACTACAAAAATTTACTTAAGTTCTCAATAAACAACTTTCTAAAACATATAAACTCCCGAGGAATGATTCTTAACACCGTTTAGGTAGCGCTTAGGTAACCGCAAAAGTAAAAATTTCCTGAAAATTACCTAAGCGCTACTTCAACGGTATTAGGAATCATTCTTCAGGAGTTCATATATATTAGATAGTTGTTTACTGAGATCTTTTATCATGTAGTTGTATTCGTATAGGGCAATTCTTTTCGTGTAGTGTAGTTTTAAATACAAGAAATGTAAAACATTAAATGACCGCTCGTGAAGCTGTAGCCGTCGTTTTAATTATGGGCCTGTTTCCTCTGAGAGTCATCTTTGCTTGAAGTTGCGCTGGTATTCTGTTTCATTATTTATATGTTCAAGATATTTTTGACATTAATAATTTAACAAATTTTCTAAAACGGAGTTAATCGTATTGGCAAGAGTAAATGAAACATTTAATTCCTTTGTATAGGTATATATGCAGCAGCAATTGTAAGAATTATTGTTTTTTTTTTGTTTTTCTTTTTAAAGAAAATAAACAATTTATAAAATCTTATATTTTGTTTTCTACCATTTTCTTGTTGTTTTTTTTTTATTTATTACAGTATAAGACATTTACATTCCTTCTCTTAAGATATAAACAAATGACTATTATTTTTCAATATCCAATCAAAAACACAATATTAAAATAAAACAATTACTAAAAAGGATATTATTTCCAGACTCAAATTAAAGAAAGTTTAAATTGTTCTGTCCCAACATTCATCCATCTTATCTTTGGTATTGTTCTACATATTTACTTGTGAGTAAGCCTGTGTATCCCATTCATGTCTGCCTATATTCTGTACAATTACTATTAGAGGAGTTGTAAAGTTTTATCGTTTCTAATCAACAAAACAAACATAAAATACGAGTACAGTTGTAAAAATCTATGCTCAACTTTAGGAAACATAAAATATAAACTGAGTTTCTTCTGGTGTATTTATTTTTAAGAAATGTTAAGACAAGTGTGTTAAATAAACGTGTAAGTTCATAGATATTTTGCTTTTTATTATTTTTTTTTCTAACTTTTAAAACTAAATCATTCAGAAAATAATGTAAAAGAAAACAGAAGCCATTAAAGTTTTTCTAAACAATTCCAAGATTTTGTTTTTCTTACATCTCAGCAATTTTGGAGAAGTACTGAAGTAGGAAGGTATTAAAAGTTTATTTTACCATAGGAAACAGCTACTCAAGTCAAAGTAATATAACAAAATATTAAACAAAAGATTAATTCTATTTGGACTTTTGACAAAAGAAAATATCTTAAAAATACAACTTTTAAGGTGGAGTGAAAAAACTAAAAAAAAACTTTATCAAGTTCTACTTTCACTTTACTTCTTCCTGTATATTTATAATCCTATATATTTTCCATATGTTTATTTCATAACAAAATACTTTCCATTGGTCCAATTAAAATTTTTAAACATCTGGTTGATGACACTTGATGTCAATACCGTTTTCACATTGAGTGGATTTAACACAAAACTTGTTTGTAACGTTAAAACAATTTTAGAAACCTAATTTTCCCAAACGAAATTATTTTACTTAAAATCCACATTAAACCTTATTAGAATTGGTTTTATATTGATTTTTTTAAAGCACAAACTAAGTTTCGATGTAGTTTATTGGGTCCTATATTGGATTACTAGACCAATGTTGCGGGTTTGAAAAATTGCTCTGACTTGTTTCAAAAAGAAATATGAAGAAGGAAGATGTCCTAAGCGAGCACTAAGCAAAAGTGGGATAATACATACCATTAGTGTCGAAACTTTGTTTGAATCATGTAAAAATTTGCTATATAATTCAATGATAAAACGAAGGCGTATTACAGTATTCGATATCATATGGAATGAAATGTCTACGTAAGTTTTTCAAAATTATATGAAATTTTAATCGATATCAAACGCCGTAATTTACCCTTAGATCAGCAATTATTTTATTTAAGTTTTAATCAAAATGTTAAAGAAAACTGAACACTTTTGATTATGATATAGAGTAAGACTAACAAACCGAAGTGCTACGTGACAGTTTGAACATAAAGTTTTCATTCTTTTCTTCTGTTTCATAGAACTAAACCTTCAATAACGTAATCTTTGTTTTGAGGAAATTGGTATGTGGTCTTCTGCGCTTATGCTTCAACGAGGTCTGCATAATATTCCTTTTTAGTTTTGCAATTTTTTCTGCCATTTTCTATCATATCCTCAGTTAGAGGATTATCAATTCTGTATTTTTATGACAACTTTGTCGGCTAACAGTCCTCACGGACAATCATCTACAGTCACCTTAAGTATTTTGAAAGAAGCCTTGTGGTAAAGACTTCCGAACCAAATCATATACTCAATCTTTTTGCTTCTTAATTCTGCATTTCTTTGTTTGCATGTAGTCGTGTGTCTGGTTGCCCTACAACAGTTATACAAAACTAGTAATTGTCTCAAAAGAATTTATCATAAACTCTTCTTGACTTTTCTTTAAGTTTTTCTCACAGTTCCGACTGCTTGATATCCAGCAGGAGTTTTTCCACAACCCTCGCTCCTAATGTGGATCTAGGTACTACAGTATTTGTGCCGCTATGAATATTGATCATGTACAAAACTTGTTTAGTGTAAAAACCTGTCTTTATTGTTTGTGGTGGTTAGTTAATATTGTTTTAATGATGATCTACTTGGAAAGTTTGCCATTTAGTCATCAATGGCTTTAAACATAGATTCTGTTCTGGCTGAATATAATAAATAAAACTGTTTTTTTTAAAACAAAATTCCATTTCTTCCATTTAGTACAATCCTATCAAGATTTTCGGTACAATTGAAATATATTTCAGACAGTATAAGTTGAAGTCGATCTCTTGAGTTGAAGTCGATCTCTTCTAATAGCTTTTGACGCTTCTATGTTGCGAAATTGTTTAATTTCAATGAAAATTCCGAATGTGAAAATATGGCCAACAGTAGTAAAAAAAACTGGTTAAGAAAGTTGTTACAAAAAAAATACACTACTTCTTCTGAAGATTAATTCTCATATCATACATACATAACTGGCCTTTACAACCCTGTGTCAGGATTACGGCCTAGCTTCTCGCAGCACTCATTTTGTGTGTGTCAATTTTTATCCATGAGTACTGGGACCTACAGTTTAATGTCGACTCCGAACGACAGACTTGAGAAGCTTGTTCATGGCAATTAGTTACTCTCAGAGCTTTTGCCAGAAGACTGCTGAGAGGTAGTCACCGAAAGAAATATTTTTTCATATTTCTTTTTTTTTTTTTTTTTTTTTTTTTTTTTGAAGATGTCAGAGCCTGGAGTCGAACCCAGGACCCTTGTCTTAGTAAGCCAACACACTAACCACTAGACCACGGCGACTACTATTCTCATATCATCTCCTAAAAATAAATTCTTATAAAAACTGTATACTATTACTTACTTCACAACTTTAAACTCAAAACTAGGATTGTGATGTCTTGAAATATGATTATATTTACTTTGCAGACTAAATAGGATCGTTTATACATTCTCTAGGACGTATTTTCCCAATAGGATCGTAGAAGTTAAAAATATGTTAATTTATGACAAGTTTTCCTTTATTTATGTATGTATCTAAATTGGTTACCCCTTGTAAGTGTAAGAAAAAAATTAATGCCTGAAAACAAGTTTATTTTTGCGCAAAAGAAAAACGTGTAAAAGCAGGATAAGGTGTGAGTATAGATTAAATAAAATTCAAATTGCTTACTGGTGCCCTAGGAATTGATTTTAATAAAAATTGTTGTTTAAAGAAATTTTAAAGTTTTTTACATGTACATACTCGTACAAATCTCAAAATTGTATTTCTTTAATACTTTTCACTTTAATTTGTTTTATTTCTCCCAACCACTTTACAAGCAACATACTCTCAGATAAATCCCATAAATAATTTGCTCGATGGCACGGGTGTAAACTAATAAAAAAAGTACTTCAATACATTGGTGTGTACAATCATCAGTGACACTTTATTTTGTTTTAGCATTTTCTCTCTCTCTCTCTCTCTTTCTACTTTTAAACTTGTCGTTTAATATAAATCGATACACAAAATATTATGGGTGTAAGTAAAGTTATCATAAATAAATTTCTAATAAGTTTCTTCCTTTCTTGTTTCGTTTTACTTTTTCTTTACATTTCCAAAATATTTGCTTCTTTTTTTCTTTGGTTTGTCGATAACCAGCTCAACCTGACAAAAGTTGTTGTTTCTGCGTTGTGGTAATTGCGAATGTGCTTTTGCTTTCTCTTAAAAGTACAATAAACTTTTATGAGACAGTTAGACAAAAAGTTTAATGGATTCAACTGAAACAAAATAATATTAAAAAAATAAGAGCAACAAGAAATTTATAGAAAAAATTATTCGACTTGTGGCTTGTGGTAAAAAAAAAATTTGTAACTTTAATTTATAAATTCATCTTAAGATTTAGAATGGCGTTGTGGGTAGGTGTGTGATATCCCAGCAGAAATTTGTGCTTACCAATAAGCTCTTTTGTAAGAGAGAAATTGTAAACAATCACTTACTCTGGCGCATCAATAACGCACGATTTTTATATGAAATGAGCCGCTAAAATGCAATAGAAATGCACATTTTTTGCAACCAGTAAGCAAATATTATACAAAATCAGAAATTATATGTTATCCTGTAACATTTTTGGAAGCTTTAGGGTATAAATAAACAATATAATGCTTTCATTAATGCTTACAATTTTATTTAATGCTTCCAAATTTGAAAAATTTTCTGCTGGGATAGTGCTTTGAGCGCTCGCATACAACTCAAAACAACTCAGGTTCAAACCCCAGTAAAAGTGAAAAATAAAGAATAAAAAATTTGCGGTTCTTCATTATTTTAATTAAAAATGTTGAGGTCACTTTCCCCTTCCCAAACAAGATGAACCCCTTACATTCCACTATCTTAAAAAGAGAATACGCGCCACCTACTGGGAGGTTAACAGCTACTACCTACTTAGCGAAGATGCTCACCACTTTATAATCAACATCTATCGACATATGGGGCAATTGCTGTTGGTTAATCACTGGCCTTTGCGTGATCAAATTGACAGCAACTTGCCTCGTGGCATTCGTAACTCGCTGAAAAGTATATATCCTATAAAAAATTCCAATACAATGCACAGCATGAGTGGGGGATTACATACCCCTGAGTATTGATCTCAACAAAAAAAAAAAAAAATATTTTATTAAAAAAATAATAAGAAAAAAAAAAAAGAAAAACACAAATTACGTTTAATACTTAAGCTACTGTACTAATAGATAAATATTTAAGGGAAAAGATTTTTTTACAGAAACAGCAACATATAATTGCAGCCGAAAAAACCTCCAATAAGTCGCAGAAAAAAGGGCTAGCAAAATGGATTGATGTTGATCCTTCAGAACAACATTGGACATTGGGAGACCAAATTAGAAAGTCCAAGTCAAATATGTTTATATTTTGGGACTGAAATAATTTTATTTCAGTGGTAGATGTATACAGAACGTTTCCACTAGTGATCACAATGTCAGGAAATGTCACACGAATTAAATATAACCACTGGTGATCACGATGTCCAATAAAGTAAATCCACCAATAACCGGGTAATCAAATTGTCTCAAATCGTCAAAATATAAATGTCCGCCGGTGGAGCACATGGGGCTCAAAGTGATTGCTGCTTTAGTGTAATAAAATTTCTATGTAATTTAACATACATACATACATACATTATTGGCCATTACAACCCTGTGTCAGGGTTACGGCCTAGCTTCTCGCAGCGCTCATGTTGTGTGTATTAATTTTTATCCATGAGTACCGCGCCCTACAGTTTAATGTTGACTCCGAACGACAGATTTGAGAGAAGCTTTTTCATGGCAATCAATTACTCCCAGAGCTTTTGCCAGAAGACTGCTGAGAGGTAGTCGCCGAAAGAAATAATTTTTTTTATATTTCTTTTTTTTTAAGATGTCAGAGCTGAGATTTCAACCCAGCACTATCGTCTTAGTAAACCAACACACTTACCACTAGACCACGGCGATTACAATGTAATTTAATGCTTATGGAAATTTGTTAAATTAACATTTTTAATTGGAAAATGTTTTGTTTCCATATCCATATTGTCTTCAAAACCATTTTATTTTATTCAAAAAAATTCACACTTAAGAGCCTTTTTTACATAAAATTAAAATTTTATGTATTAAATTAAGAAAAAAAAAATGTATATATACTATATATAAAAGAATTAAATTATTCACTAAATGAAATTAATCTATAGATCTGCCTTGTCATGTGGTAAAATTTCCTTTATAAATATTTAAATAATATTGAAAAATAACAAAATAACGAATAATTGGAAAAAAACTCATCTACAGAAATCTGTCATTTGCACAATGAAAACAAGAAAAATTAAATGTGTTTTTTGCTGTTTTTGCCAAGTGTTTGTGAAATATATTTTGTCTCCTGTTATTTTTATACATTTTAAAAGCCTTCTCTTGTTTCTGGCCAATAAAAACTATATTATATAATAAATTGAATATTTTTCATTGTCATTTTTCATTTACTTTTATTCAACGAATTCTGTTTTTTTTTTGTGTGCTATTACTAGAATGCTCTACTGGCCATTAATTTCAATTTAATAATTTCGAGAGTGGCTAAAATTTTAAATTTAGAAAAATTTAATTGTTAAAAAAAATATATATATATAATTACTTATTGATATTTTAATAAAGCCCGTCAAAATACGATTAAAAAAGAACAAATATTGCAACTTGATTGGAAATAATAACAAAATTGGCTGTCGTTTAGTTCAACTTTGTACGGTAGTAGGTGGTTCAAAGAGTTCTTTGATTCAAGTTCTGTAACAATTAAAAGGGTTTTGTAAAGGAAAATAAAATAATTAGTTGTAGGACACTTAACAACTAATTAGTTTTATTCTTTGATTGTACCATGCTTTCCAAATAAGACTGAGCAGAGGTGAATGACAACTTTCGTTTTGGAAGATTCATCACATCAAAAACCGATGAGAATGTCAAAAAAGTGAAGAAAATTGTTACGACACATGAGACTTGGACTTACACGCTACTTGCGAAAAATACTACGCAATAATAACAAGGCATCTGCTTACTCGTCATTGTTTGTTCGAAATTTGTTTGAACGAACAAAATACCGTACTCATGACTTAGACACCATTTTCACTAGACTTTCCCTGCTCCCAAAATTGAGAAATCTCATTCTTGGCGACGATTAAGAAGTCAAAAGCCGAATCGCTGACAGAACTCAAAGTTATACTAAAAAGTTCATATCAGAACTGCTTTGGAGATTGAATAAATGGCTGGTACAAGTGTATTATGCTACCTTGAAGGGAACAAAAGAAATATTTGATGAATAAAAATTTGATTGACAAAAATAAAATTCCACCTTTTCTATAGTATGGACCTCGTACACATATGTATAAATATATAAGTAAACAATTGGTGAATTGGATTCAGTAATAATGGCACTTTTGTATGTATATGTCTAGTCTCTTTATGGCAAAAATTCATAAAAAATTAAGTAGGTATCTAAAGCACTACGGTTTTCTATTGAATCGGGTTTCTATTTAAAATTTATCCCTATCAGTTATAAGTAAGTATTTTAAGTACTTGGCTAATTAAGAGTATGAGAAATTTATACGATTTTATAAGTCAATATAAAAACCTCACTAATTAGTGGGTCATGATATTTGTTTATTTAAAATAAATCTCCAAGTGATTGTAACAATCGTACAAATGAAATGTCAGCATATATGCCGCGATTGTAGGGCATGATATAATTAGGTTTTACTAGTTATAATTGTATTTTTTTATTATTATTTAAAATTGATTACTAATTTATTTCTTTTAAACAAAAATTGTTTTTTCATGCCGCTTCTTTGAAATAATATTTTTATTATTGGTTTTGTTTTTAGTGTTTTACAATGAAAATTATTTTTCGGTTTTATTACAAAAAAAAAAAAAAAAAAAATGAAAAATAATACAGAAATAAAAAATAAATAGAAACAAGTATATAACATTGCTAAATATTTGTGCATAAATTTAAAAATCAATTGCTGTTAAATTTTAAATTAATTATCTTTTTATGTTATAGCGACAACTATTTTGTGAATAATTGTTGTTTTAATAATTCTAGTTAAATGAGTGAATTTTTAAAGTATGTACTTATTTTAAATAATGTCATAAATTATGACATTATAAAAATGTCAAATGCATTTTACGTCCTTTTTAATTGAAACCTCTTTTCAACACCACTAAACTATAGTGTACTACCTATTGTAGTACTAATAGAGCACAGAAACATACGCCACATTGAGTCTTGGTTCCTATGAATCGACAAATTTGGATACCCTATCATTATTGATAGGGAGCTTTCCCTTTCCTGAACTGTATAAAAAAAAAACCTAAAATAGACTTTGAATTAGCTACTTATACACGAGAGTTGTATTGCATCTTGGGTCGGATAAAGGTCTTGTAAATATAAAGAAAGTTAGATGCAGTGAAGTATTAATTGCACCGTTTTGAAAACTAAGGCACTTGAGTGCTTCTGTTGGCACTACAGACTATTCTTGCTTATTAAATTGTAACTAGAAATCTATTCACATCCGTACACCAAAGTAAGTATGAGGTATATCTTAGTAAACAGCGCATGTTATTAAGTGGTGTAATATATTTATCAGAGACTTCTCAGTATAGGAAACTTTCACTATAACTTTCTAAATTAATACATTGAATCTAGTTTGTTGGCTTACGAGACGAAAGTCCGGGTTCAGACCCCAGCTATTTATAAGGAATGTACATAATAAAAAACTAATAAAAAACATTTAAACTGAATAAAATGGGTTAGCAAAAACCGGGTTACTTGAGGTTTTTTTTCTTAACTCGCGTTTTTTTAGTATAAAATGCGCTCACTTTCAATGGTATTTGCCAAGGCACTTTAGTACATTATTTTTTTTTTTAAAGGAAGGCTTTTCAAAGTCGACAAATTTTGACAATTTTAAATTCATAGCTTAACAAAGAGTCTTAATTCCAGAAAACTTGAGGTAATTGCGTCATTATTTTTGACTATGGTTCTAGAAATATTATTTAGGGTTACGTTTCCAAAGTTTAAATGAACAAAAATAATAAAAATTAACCACAATAACCGAAAAATGCTTACAGTTTGACCAAATTTCTAGGTTTTTTTATAACATAACTTTCAAACTGCATGGGTTAGATTTTTAGCTTGAAGTTGAGTTTTGAGACACCCTGTATAAGTAGTTTGTGTGTCAGGTACCACGCCTACTTGTCCAATTCCGTTTACTTTCTAACTGAAAATTTCATATATACCTTTAGCCGTTCAACAGATGTACAAAAAGTTTGTGTGGGAAGAGCCACACCCACTTGTCAAATTCCGTCTAATTTCTGATTGAAGATTTTAATGGATTTTGAAGTCATTCAGACCGAATTCAGAGACTTTAACTTTAGCCGTTCTCCTGATATACATATGTACAAATGCCAATATATAGTTTGTCGAATTCTGCTTAATTTTTAAGTCATAATTTGGTTTGGCTATGAAGTAATTCAGACTAAATTTATAAACTGTACTGTTAACCATTCACAAGAAATACAAAAGTTAGAATTTAGTTAATATTGGATGCGCCACGTCTACTTGTCCAATTCTGCCCAGTTTATAAATTATGATTTTTCCTCGCTGTGGCACTTTTCAGACTAAATTCTGAATCTCTGCCTATAACCGTACACATGCTATTTCGGACCAAACATTAATATAATTTTTGTACATAGACCCATGTACCTAACCTCTAGATAAGTTTGCGTCGACCTACATATGTAATATAAAAATATTCTCCATTTTTAAATACGTATATGTATATACACTTATGTATCAATTTTAATTGATTTCAGATTGAATAAATTAATATCTCAATATTTTTTCATATTGTTATTCATTGTTAAAGCGTTTTTAAATAAATGTTTACATAAGAATTCTATATCTGAACAAAATGAATAAAAAAAAGTAGGGGTTATGCTTTTTGATCAAATATTTACCCAAAGTGACCATACCATAAAACTGAGAGACCAAAAATTTAATTGACACTCTTTAAATATGTACTACCAGCTATTGTACTTTTTAAATGTTTCACTTCTTTTGTGTAGTTGCTAAGCAATAGATAAAAGATGACAAATGTACACAAAATAGTTTCAAATTTCAAATGTTTTTGATGTTAAAATTCCAGTTAAAGCTCTTTTTGTCATAATCAGCTTTTCATTAGTAGTCATTATCAATAGCTTTGGAAAATATTCTTAAGAATTCATCTGTTTACATCTGTTACAACTCATTATTGCAATACAAATTTTTATATCAATAGATCTTAAGTGTGCAAATATGAGAAATACTGCAGATGTTAAAACAAACATATACTCATATACGTACACATCTATACATACAATATTCTATATATTATGAACAATTGGTTTTAAGTATTGTTTGATTTGATATTTCTGAGAAAACACCTACAGATGTTTCAATGAAATTGAGATTTTACTGAAGTACAAATTATTTTATTATTTCTTTTGTTTGCAACTCTTAAAGTAGAACAAACACAACTATAGCTTAAAGCACTAAAAACAAAAGACTGTCAGAAACGAATATGATTACGAAATTAACAAAAAAAATCATAACCAATATATTTAGTTCACATAGTTTTATTTTTATGATCTACACTATCATAGAGATAATGTTGGTGATGTATTGTATTTGGCTTGATAATGGTACTTTTAAGGAATAAAAACTTATACTGATCAACTCACAAAGAGTTACCATTTTATAGCACTGATTGACACTAATAGCCCAAAATTATACAATAGAAAAAAACTTATCATATATTGTATACTTTTTTGTTTATTTTTACCATGGGATATAGCAAAAAAAAATCCAAAATCATCAGGTTTTATTTAAAATAAATTATATTTGTTTATATTGAATAGAGGGCTGGTTCTACGACAGAAAGATTTTCACATCATCTGCCTAGATCAAAATGTTTGAATGCAGCAAGTAGAGCGCCAGGGTGGGTACTCTGTATAACCATAGAACATGCTTGTTTACTTCTTGATAATGTATTTTGAAAAAAAACCCGTTTCGTGTTCTGTTTGATAAATTTGTTTTGATCAACATAACAGCAGCACCCGTAAATTCTATCATATGCAATTTGTTTAAAAAGACAATATGATTTATTTTATCAAAAGCAACCCTTTTCAAAACTCTTGCTGATAAGGGGATATAACATTAGAGAGGTGTTAAAATAACTGATCGGTAATTAATGACACCAAAAACTTTAGTATGATACTCAAGTCCGCTTTGTATATATTATTTTCAACATCAGATCTTTTACCGGATTTAAACAGTGAAAGTAAAAAAGATTCCTGCCAAATTTTTAGTGCAGTTCCGAGTTCAATTGATATATTGAATAAATCGTAAGGGTATAGTTAATACTGCACTCAAAAACTGTAGACAAGTATTTGTCTGATTTATAACAATTATAAAATTTTAAGTTTCTCAATTAAGAAACAAAAAATATATTTCGCCTTATTGGCAAATACATTTAATATAATATGGAATGTATTGCTTATAGGGATAAGCATATCTCTATGGCCATTTCGCCTCTGCTTAAGAGACTCGTCAGGAGACTTTTTCCCAAAGGTGGTATTCAAAACTAAATATACTCATTCATTTTAGGATATTTTTAATAATCTATCTCAATGAAAATGGCGGCGATATTTGGCTAACTTATGAGGAGGGTAGGTTCTAAGACCTATTATATACGGTTTTTTCCTGGTCACAGGAACATCACGGGTAATTGTACTGCGGATGAATTGGCTAGGGCGGGGACGTCTCTGCCGAACGTTCATCTTCATGCGGAAGTGCGTATGCCCCTTTCCTCCGTCAGACTCCTTATTAGGAGGAGACATTTATTGGACGCGGACCTGGCCTGGTCGCGGGAGGAGTCTTGTCGAATTTCTAGACTCACCTGGCCCAGGCTGGACTTGAAGCGTACCAATCAACTCTTTAAACTGGACCGCAGGGATATCTCTTCCGTCGTATCTATCCTCACGGGTCACTGCGTGATGGGCAGGCATGCGGAAAGACTTCGCTTGCCCGCGAATGACTTCTGTCGTGGCTGTGGGTCGGCTGAGGAAGAGGAGACTGTGGTTCACTATATTTGCCAGTGTCCATCTCTGGCTCGACGTAGATTTCTTACATTGGGATCTCCTTTTCTCGATAGCTTGACTGACCTATCGATCTTGGACATTGGATCAATTGCCAATTTTATTAGGCTCTCTGGCTGGTTTCCAGCATAATTTTCTGGGGAAGTAGTGCTTCTTGCGTGGAGCCCCTGACTATCAGTGCTCCCCGCATCTTGTGGTATCACAACGGGCCGCCATGCGTGCTCAAGTGTGCCTTGTCATTACGAGGCTGCCACTTCCTCCTATCCTATATACGGTTTATATAATATTTGGTTAAAATCTGAAATCTCATGTGTGCGGACTTCCTTAATTTCAAGGTAAAGTGTTTGAATTACATACATATAAACATACATAGCTGGCCATTACTACCCTATATTTAATATATAATTACAGTTTAAATTCGGCTCCGAACGACAGATTTGAAAAGCTTTTTCATGGCAATCAATTACTCCTAGAGCTTTTGCCAGAAGACTGTTGAGAGGTAGTCGCCCAAAAGAAATAATTTTTTCATATTTCTTTTTCAAGATGTCAGAGCTGAGATTTGAACCCAGCGCTATCGTCCAACACACCAACCACTAGTATTCTATACTAGTTTTAATAACTTTCAATCTTTTACGATGAGTTATTTATCTTTATCTTTTCTAATTTCTATTTAACATAAGCAATTTTTTGAACATATTGAATTCTATGTGTAAATGCGGAAGTCTTTGCAGTCTGTGAGCCAGCCAATTCGAAACTAAAATTTTCTTTTTTATTAGCACTGAAAAAGTCACAAATATATATTCTTAAAATGCGAAACACTAAAAATTATTTTGAGAGATGTGAATACAAAGTAGGGTTCAGAAAAATTACCAGCTCAATATCAAATTCAGAAGAACATTCGGAACAGGGAAAACAACGTGACACAACGAAATCTAATTTAGTGAAATATTTTTTACAAAAAACCATCATATGATATAGATTATTATAAAGTCGGTAGTACGTATTAACTGTTAAATACCTGCTACTACTGATTTATCTTCATTGTTTTATTGTTTCGAAATAGTAAGTCTTGTTCTTTTAATACTATTGGAGTTATTTTTGAATTAATTTTATTTTTCTAAGAACCAATATGGTTTTCTTATTTTAAATTTTTTTTTCAGCTTATATATATTTCAAATAATTGGATTTTTTATTCTACTTGCGCCAAGATAGTTTTCATTGAAGTGAACGACTGAAGACTGCAGTTAAAAAAAAAGAAACAAATATATAGAAGCGAAATATTAAAGCTCTTACTGCTCTTTGTACAAATAAAAATATTGTTTGAACAAAAAATACTTGCAGCTCGGAAATGAAAACGTGATACTTACAATCAATGCCAAAAGCATTATCGTCGTCAAATAAATGATTGTAACCGAAAACTGTTCATGTGGTCAACAGTGCATGAAAAAATAAAATGTTCACAATCAAAATAAATTAAATGTGGGAGTTTAACAAATGTATGCTTCTTCCTTAAAAACTATTCAATTTAAAACTGTATGTTTAGTTTTAACAACGACTGTAATCAGTCTCATTCATTTAATTTTATGGCGATTTAAGTAGCGAATGAATGATGGTTGGTCAGCATTAACAACTTTATAAACTAAATAGCAACATCATGTGTGGTATGCAACAATAATAATGGACTCTCTCTCTCGCTTATATTGTAAGTATTTGTTTATGTATGCAGTTACTTTTATGCTTGTATTGTAACTTCATTCCATTGCATTGAAATTTTATGTAATTTAAGATGAGGTTTGTAATTTACTTTGCAATATATGGAGGTTTGATTTAATTGAAACCAAGCAAAATTACAAAGGAAATGATTTAATTATTTGTGCCCTTTATAATGAATTTAAGGCAAGCTTAAGACCTTAATTCCGTATAAGTAAAGTAAAGTTAATCATTATATTGATATAAAAGAGACATTTTGTTGTTGATAAATTGGCTTTTAGAGGAAGAAAACAAAATTCTTTGTGTTGTAATATTAGAAGAAAATGCGACTAATTTTCAAATTGGATTTACAAAAACTTATTAAATGAATAATTTACAGTAACATAAGCTTAAAAGGCTTCTTGATGCCATAATGTACTTATGGCATGACTTTGATGAATGGAACGTATCTGTTTCATATTTCATGATTCTGGGGTCTAAATCATGTTAAGTTTGACTATGGCATTGGTTAAATTAGCTTTGAGAACAGTTTGTAGTTTGTGACTTACGAAATTTCTACAAAAACTGTTTAACGAGATAAAATCAAACCCTATCGGTGCCTAGTACACATCACCTTTACGTGAGACGACCACTATAAACACCCTCCTACTGAATGTCCAATAGAATATGAACTTTCTGGCGCTTAATGCCGTCTTAAAATCACATATCATATGGATTCATATCTTCCAATTAAGGCCAAAAAAAGTTGGTAGTAGCTAAATACTTAATAATGTCATTAAAAAAGTTTTTATTTTGATTTATACATACGAGGATAAATATTTGTAGTAGGATAATACGAACCGGTTGTGTAAATAGAAGTGTAAAACGACTACAACGTCAATCCAAAATCTACAGAACTGTATCTTATGCTCTTGGATCTTATATGGATCGGTTTGGTACCAACTTAATTTATTTCTTGAAATGGAGCCGAAGATGATTTTTTAATATAAAAATAAACAACAGTTTTTAAGTACTCTAGATCAGTGGTTCTTAACCTCCCTGTACAAAAAGAAAGAAATGCACTATGTACTATTTACTACATCTTGCCGTAAGCATTTGAACTATGAATGAACGATTTTGTGTTATATCGTCAAGACAATTATATTTTCACAAATATTCTTGTTGAAATGAAAAGAGTACAAAGAAAAGTCGAAAAACGAGCGAACATGAATGGGGAATACCCATTTTACAATTAATAAATATTCTTTTTCCACTTTTCGCAAAAAGTGTACACAAATATAAGATAATCCAGTATAAAACAGCGTATACACACAATATATACAAATTCTTGTACACAGTTTCTACACACAAAATGTAATCAGGAATACACACATCCAAACAAACGACAATAAGAAAATCGATGCAGATTTTAATACAATGTTTGATTTTTTTAAATATGTTCTATAGAAAATTTTGCATAATTTGGCGGCAAGCTTCCCACCCACCGGTTAAAAATCACTGCTCTAGATTCCATTCCTGCAATACAAATTGTACTCTGTGTTTGTGTCTTTTCAGCTTTTGCTACGTGGGTGATAAAAAACCGACTGTCTTGATGACAATGGCTGTGTTTTTGCAGATTTAGCTTATGGTAGCTTGCAGTCTAGCTACAATATATACTTATAAAAACAATTAACGTATAAGCTCGATTTCTAAGTCGTTTTTCTTCTTCAATTGTTTGTTTTCGGTTATATTTCTATTTTTTTATCAAGACAATGAGTGGTCATAAAGAACGTACCTTTGTTTTATGAATTTGCTAAGACCACTTTGAAAATATACATACATGCTCAGTGAAATAATTAAAAGAAAGAAAAACGGTTACATCGTCAGTGAGCATTAATAAATTAAAAAATTTAATAACATTGGAGAGATCATTCATAAAGAGCGAACAACAAAATGGCTATCTTAGACAACACCACATGGAACTTATTCATATTTACTTTGATATAGTACCTTAACATCCTGTCTGCTTTCTACCAGTAAAGTACGACCTTATCATGCAGTTCAAACTTATCTGAATTTCTACCAATAATTCCAATTTATTTAAAGGAAGTTTATGGTTCACTCTGTCGAAGGCTTTCCAAAAATCTGTATAAATTACATCTGTTTGCTTTTCGTGAGTAAATGTACCATTAAGCATGGATGTTTAACGTCGAAGAGTGATGAACAATGAAAAATTAGCAATCCGTTTCTCAAACACTTTTGGGATAGCACTGAATTTAGCGATGACCCTAGATTTAAAAAGATGTCTTATTGTCTGGCTAAAAATAAAAATAAGTGGTTTACCTATTCAGCTAAAACTTGTCTAACCAGTTTTGAAATTTTTAAACATTCTATAGTACAAAGTTATCACAATATTTGGATACTACTGTGTGTAATTTTTTAAGTTATGGAAATATAACCATATACAGACACTACTAAAAAAAAGATCTGTATCTCAGAATTTTGCCCAAAGTCATGAACGTTTTTTATGGTCTTCAAAAGGTTTGGGGAGTCAGTGTTAATTTGAAAAAAAGTGATAATTTTCTCAGGCTCATGTCTTTCAAACCGTTTGAAATTTTGAAGATATATAAAATAAAAAAAAAAAGCAGCTTCAAGACCAAAACCGAAAAAAAGCTTTAAAAATTCGATCTTTTATATCTTTTTTTCCCCTGTTTAGGTCCATAGGTAGCAAACCGTTTAAAAAAATTTAAGGAAGAAATTGAAAAATTTATCTAATATCTCAATAAATAACTTTCTAAAACACATGAACTTTCTAGGAGTGATTCTCAAATCTTAACTTTTTCGGCTACCTAAGCGCTACCTGAACTGTGTTAAGAATCATTCTTAGGAAGTTCATAAGAAACAAAATTAATTAAACAAATTGACCACTCTTTCTGGAGCTCGAACTGGGGTCTCCAGCATATCATAAAACAAACGTATTTATTATTATTTTTTTTTAACTTAACGAAAATTTTTTGTTCTAAAATTATTCATAAAATATTAAATTTGGTTAAATTTCGAACAATATTTAAATTTTGATACGTATATATCTGTATAAATAGTCGTATAAATTATTATGACTGCATGTATATATCGTCGCAAGAATTAAAGAAAGCTGTGACTGACAAAATATTTAATGTATGAAAGTAGAACAAAGACACTGGTATTTTTCAAAACACAGACGGCGTAAGTGAATTTCATCATAGAAATCTGGGACCGAGACCAATCGACGCTTATTTTTTTTCTGATTTTTTTTTTCAGTTACAGCGTTCTTTAATTCTTGCGACGATATTGTTTTCTTCTATTTAATTTCTTAAAAAAAATTCCTTCAACGTAAAATACACCCACTTAAGAAAAATCTCTAATATACTGGAAACATTCTCTGAAATTTAATTTTTCTTAATTCCATTATTCCTTTTTATTATCTTGTTTTTCACAATTTCGTTTGTGCTACTCAAATTCTGCAAACTTTCACCACTCACTAATTTATACTCCTTTCTATTTGTTTTTATTATTTTTTTTTTTCTTCTTCTTCAAATACTCAATATAATTTTCTTTTATTCCATTCTATCCAATCTTTTTTTTGTTGTTTGCACCGTCTGACATAAATGCGAAATAACAATCAGAAAACATAAAAAATAAAATTCATAAAAAAATACGTTGAAAGAAAGAAAAACTGAATCAAGCCAATAATATTCTAGCAGTTGGCTTTGAAAGGTAATGGCAGAAAATTGTTTATACTAAAATTGGGTCATTATTATGTTTGGCATGATTGATTTTATAATCAGCACACAATCAACTGAAATAAACTTAACTGAACTGAACTGGATAAAACAGAACATCATAAAATAGAGCAGACTGGAACTAATAATTAGAAGAAGAAAAAAAAAAAACAAAATGGAAAATAACAATTCATAAAAACGTTTTATGAAAAATTAATAATGAATAAAATAAGAATATAAGTTAACCAAAATGGTTAAAACTAATCCTTAAATCTTAATAGTTTCACTTTTCTGCCATTAATACGAGTACAATGACGTTAAATCAGGTAAAGTCTGAAATGTCTGCAAATTTAATAGATATAATAATCCGACCGTTATGATGGTTTTAGAAAGGTTAACAAAAATACAATGAAAGTAAAGAAATAACTTAATTGTTTTATTTGCTAAGGGCAGATATGCTCTTTTAGAACAAAATAATTACTTATTGGGTATTTTATAGTCTGTTTATTAAAAACATTGTTGAAATAATTGCCACATCTTACAATATTAGCAGATAGCTCAATTTATTATATAGAGTCTGGAAATGAAAAATTCCCAATGCTATATAAATAGCCAGTTAATAATATTGTGAGATAATCTTACAATTAGTTGCGATACGTTTGCCTGTCCATGTTGTCAAATAAGCTATTGTCAAAACTGCTATAAATCTAAAAAATTCAAGTTCAATTGTCATAATATAGTAAAATATTACATACATACATACATACATAATTGGCGATTACAACCCTGTGTGAAGGTTACGGCCTAGCATCTCGTAGCATCCATATTGTGTGCCTTCACTTTTATCTATGAGTACCGGGACCTACAGTTTAGTGTCGACTCCGAACGACAGAGTTGAGAAGCTTGTTCATGGCAATCAGTTACTCTCAGATCTTTTGCCACAAGACTGCTGAGAGGTAGTCGCCAAAAGAAATACTTTTTTCATATTTCTTTTTTTGTTTTCAAGATGTCAGACCTGGGGTTTGAACCCTGGCCTCATGTGTTAGTAAGCCAACACACTAACTACCAGACCACAGCGACTACATAGTAAAATATTATTTTGAAGTCATTTAATAACCGGACAGCCATGGCATATATAGTCCTTTTGTCAAATGTATACATGTTTTTCAAATAAAATTTACAAATCTATTTAGTTTTTTATTTTTAATTAAATTAAATCTCTACACTAAAACTATTGTCTTTTTGACAACACTGGTTTAAACAGCTGACGCATGTTTCGTGTTTTGTTTCACTGTCAAACATCTTCAGTTTGGTCTATAATTTAGCAATGAATCGTCTTACAAACGAACAACGATTGCAAATTATTGAATTTTATTATCTGTTAAGAAAGTTTATGTTCGAAAAATTGTGTTCAGCGACGGAGCTCATTTTTGGCTCAATGGGTACATAAATAAGCAGAATTGTCGATTTTGGAGTGAAGACCAGTCAGAAGAATTGCATGAGCTACCAATGCATCCAGAAAAAGTCACAGTTTAGTGCGGTTTATGGGCCTGTGACATCATTGGACCGTACTTCTCCAAAGATGATGCGAATTGTAACGTAACTGTGAATGGTGAGCGCTACCGTGAGATGATATCCAACTTTTTATTTCCCAAAATGCAAGAGCTTGACTTGCATGACATGTGGTTCCAACAAGACGATGCCACAAGCCACACAGTACGCGTAACAATGTACTTATTGAGAGTCGAGTTCGGTGAACATTTTACTTCATGTTCGGGACCGGTCAATTGACCGCCTAGATCGTGCGATTTATCACCTTTAGACAATTTTTTGTGGGGCTATGTTAAAGTTCATGTGTATACAGCCAAGCCCGCTTCAATTGACGCATTGGAAGACAACTTTGAAGCATTTATTCGTTAGATACCGGCCGAAATGTTAGAAAGAGTATGTCAAAATTGGACTAAGCGGATGGACCATTTGAGTGGCAGTCACGGTCAACATTTATAAAATAATCTTCAAACATTAAATTATATGGACCGTAGTATCGATTCAAATAAAGATTTAATTAATCTGGAGAAATGTTATAGCTGAAGTTTCTGAATGTGATGTAATTGTAATTTTGTTTCTTCAGAAACGCTTTAATTAGATCAAAGCCAAATTCCATAAAGAATCCAGAAATGTTCAGTTTGGCTAGTGTATAATTCCTTTACGGATCTCATTTTCTATTTTGATTATTAAAAAAAAAAAATTTATGCAAAAAAGTCTGGATTGTTTGAGGAATTCGGCTTTGATCTAAAAGTATTAAAGTATTTTTGACTAAAAAATTAACACATTTTGTTTTGTTATCATTGCTGCATTTCCTATGAACTATATCTTTGGTTGAGGCTAAAAAGAAAATATTAAGTATACTTGGCTTAGCTTTCACTTAAGCTGTCATCATCATTCAATTTAAAGTTAGAACGTCAGTCAATGTTTAGTTATCATTTGCTTACACATTTGGCCGTCATAGTTTAATCTCAGAAAACACAATTCATAGAATAGAAAAATAAGCTGAAATTATTAATTTATTATTATTTTTTTTTTTCTTCTTTTCTAATTTGATGCACAATATGCAGTATGATGTAAATGAAAGTTTATTCATTAATCTTCATCAAATATTACCAGGTGTTCCGTCATATACTTGAACTACTTAGAAAAAGTAAAGGTTGCATTAGATGAATAATGTCTTCATCAAAGTATATAAAAATATAAAAATAATAGAAAAATATATTTATATATGTTTTTTTTTTTTTGCTGCAAGCTTAGTATAAAAAATATTATTAAAATTCTTTTTAATAATGATTTTTTGTCTAACAATTATTTTTTTTTGTTGCCTTCATTTTAATAGAAACTGTTCAACATTTGACATGTTTTAATATCTATGCAATATGGTGTAAGATAAATTTCTTTTAATATAATTTTAATAGCTTTGCAAAACTTGAACAATCTGACTGAACTAAATAATTAAATCTTAACGTTAATGAATTATTACAGAGCAGAGCACATCTATGTTGGATATACACGTAGGTAAAGAAGTAAAGCCTAAAACAATTAAGCATAGAACTCATTAGCTTTCTTGAAATTCTTACAAACTTTCTATTCAACTAAATGCTTTGGCAATTTTTTCATATTTAATGAAATTATTTTCGTTCAGCGTTAAGCCACTTCTTCTTTTGAAATAGTTTTAGGGCAACACCCAAAACATTTGCAAATGATTGCTTTAATAAAATTACTTTTATTAAATAATAGTTTTACATTTAAAAACTAATTGTCTTTCTTACCAGAATCTTATTAGAAACTAATTTACCTTCCAAAGCAATAGGGGAAATAAGTTGTTTGAAATATACACAAATACTCGTAATTAAAGAGATCATTAACAGTGTAAATTTAATTAGTAAATCATAGTATATGATGGCAAAACAGAAAAGTTAATTAGTCATGTGTTAGTTTGAGTAAATAGTAAGTTACAAATTAAATTATTTTGTAATTGAAATAAAAAAACTTTAAAAGAAGCTTGTATTAGAAAGGCATAAAATAATAACTTCAAGAACATAAAAACTTTGCAGTTGTAATGCAATTAAAATTTTATGTTTAACCCTACAACCATAACGTACGTAAATTTTACGTGCACTTTTTTTTAAATTTGTCAAAATTGTATGGAAAACGATAACTGAATAATGTAAATATAGTAAAAATTCTTTTCTTTTTATACAATATGAATTAAAATAAAGAAATTATTTTAATTAAAGTAAATAAATTAAAAATTTTCTAACTTAAAAAATTGCGTAAAAATTAGCGTTATGGTTCTAGGGTTAAATTGGTTTTCGAAGTAAAAATCTATTCGTCTAAATGAATGTAATACTTAATGAATAAAGTCAATACTGTCATATTGTCCTTTACATGCACAGTTGCAACCATATTGTAGTATCCCAGCAGAAATTAGTGCTTACCAATAAGCTCTTTTGTAAGAGAGAAATTGTAAACAATCACTTACTCTTGCGCATCAATAATGCATGATTTTTATATGAAATGAGCCGCTAAAATGCAATAGAAAGGCAGAATTTATTGCAACCAGTAAGCAAATATTATACAAATTCAAAAACAATACTTTATCTTGTTGCATATTTGGAAGCTGTAAAGTAAGAATAAACAATACAATGCTTCCATTATTGCTTACAATTTTATTTATTGCTTCCAAATTTAAAAAATTTTCTGCTGGAATGTGTTCTATTGTTAGATCCATTAGGACTGAAAGTTTACTTAGGTAACACGCTGTGAAAAAAAAATTCTAATATCTTTAAAATAGAGATGCTCTATGTGTACCGATGTATTACAAAAATCGATGTTTTTAATTCAATGCATCAGTTGATACAATATACTTCGATGCATTGATATATTTTTTCAATATATACTTATATGTAGTTTTGAGGTTCTTTTTATCCGACAGACCTGCGATAACGCTGCTTAAATTGTGTATTATTTCCATGATTTTTGTAAATGTAAGTGGACAATGTTGCCATATAAATTTTGTATAGTTCTAAGTAACAATAAGAATTTCTAGTTATCGATACTATTTGCAAATCAGAAGTAAATTATAACATGTTATGTATATTTCGTCGCAAGACTTAAAGAACGCTGTAACTGACAAAAATCGAAAATACGTTTTTTTTTTAATAATTTGTATCAGATTTGTCGATTTGTCCCGGTAACAGACTTCTATGATAAAAAGAAATTCACTTTGCCCGTGTGTGTTTTGAAAAACATCAGTGTCTTCTTTCTACTTTCATACAGGTTTTTTTTAGCTCTAGTGAATATTAAATGCTTTGTCAGTTACAGCATTTTCTTGCGACGATTTGCAAATAGATCGTTACTCCGGATTTAAACCTAGGAAAACCAAATGACAGATATATTTAAAATTTTCCTATTGAATCCACGTTTTAAAAAAACAAATTTTGTAAGCCCAATTGCTTGATCCAAAGCAGTTAGAAAATTTCGAAAGATGACAGCAAAGGATGTAGCAGACAAGTCGGGTTCTGATAGTTCAGATAAGGTAACAGACGACTTTAGACTTTGGAGTAATCATCACAAATTACTTCACAATAATTGGAAAACAAATAGAAATGAAGAAAACCTGTCTGTCGAGCACTCTGTGTATTTATATAGTCCTATAAGTCGATTAAATGAAAACCGTTTAGAAGTATGGGCCAATTACAAGGTACAATTCCTAAAATGGTACAATGTAGCTTAAAAACACTTAACAATGGTTCCCAGTTCCGTACCATCTGAAAAGCTTTTTTCAAAAGCTTTGTGAGTCTTGGCACAGCAAAAGAGTGCGCAGGCTAAAAGGGTTAATAAAATATTATTTTTATAAACTCTAGGCAGAAAATATTGAGACTTATTAAATTATGCTACATTTTGGTAAAACAAAAGGTTTTTTTTTTATTGAAATTTGTATATTTTTTGTTCGTTTCGCTATCCTATAAAAATTTTATACTACGCATGGAACACATGGATGTTTTTATGCCATACCTGGCAAAATATCGATGTAAGTTCACCTTGTGTCTCATCGAAAAAAACGTCGATGTATTTTTTTCGTGAGCATCCCTACTATAAAGTGAGACTAATAATTAAAAAAAAAACAGTTATTGGTATCTGCCAAGTAATATCACAAACTTGAGTTCTTTTGCACTTGACAGTCATAATTTAGTACAAGACCAATTGATTAATTTTCAACATACATGCATACATAAGAGAATGGTGCCGGAAAAAACTACCCGGCGTATAAATGGCGGCAGCTGTTAGAAAGTTGCAGAGCTCCAATGCCTTCTTTCCACACAGCGAATTGACAAATCGTGCAAATGTTCTAAATTTTTACAAAAGAAGAGAACGCTATTTATTTATGTTTAACATACAAAAACTATCTTTAAATAGGACTTTTATATTCAAATTTTTGAAAAAAAAATACCTCCCAGAGCGAGTCAATTTTTACTTTTCGCTTTCTCAATAGGAATTTCACTTGAAAATGATAAAATGTAGAATATAAATTTTTGAGTGACAAAGTTTAGTTTCAGGCCTGTTTCAGGCTTTTAGGTCCTATATTGCGGAAGAGTATTTATATGCTGAATAATATACTGAAAGTCTTTCTATTTGATTACTCTTTCATGTTGTTAAAAGACGGCTTTAAACTTGTATAATAAACATAGTTAATAGGGGAATTATTAGACCGTCAGACTTTATGTATGCAAGTAAAACCTGAGAGAAAACAAAATGCAATTCAAAACGACTACTAAAACTAATTTCGTTGTCGTTTTATCGTACAATGATACGAAAAAATAAAGAAAAGAAAAAACTGCATTATAAAGAAAAAGAAATAAAATTATAAATCTTTATTTTTATTTTGCGAAATGGCTCGTATTTACGGAGATGTGACATGTACGAGTAATATTAATTATGAAGTTAATAAGTCTAAATCAAATGTCTACAAATACTACGCAAACTTTCCCTCTTCCCATAACATTCAGGCTGTTCGCCGTGAAGGTATACTACTTTGTTCTGCCATCATTTTTGTACACATTAGTCTTGACAGTTCATATTTGATGGTCGTGAAGTAGAGACGTGACAAGCTTATAATGGAAAAATATTCGGCAAATCAACGTGTTTTAATCGTTAAAACATGATTTCACGACTGTCATAAAAAAATCATACTGAGTAACGAGGCACATTTGAATGGATATGTGACTATACAGAATAGTCGATTGTGGACAATGGCATTCATTATTCATCATTATTCATCATCCATTAAAAGTGATAATCTGGTGTGCAATTTGGTCAGGAGGAATTATTGGACTTCACTTCTATGAAATAGAAAAAGGCGTAATGGTAACTGTCAATGGGGAGCGATATCGTGATATGAGTGACAAATTTTTAACGCCACAACTGCTTGCTTTGAGCTTGACTACCATGTAGTCACATCGAATACAGCCAGGATTAAAATAGAATTACTGCAAGATCTCTTTCTACAACAAGTTATTTCAAGGAATGGTGATGTTGATTGGCCTTCAGGGTCGCCTGATTTGACTACTCCGGACTTCTTTTTGTGGGTATATCGGATAAGTAAGATTTATGCAAACAAACCAGAAAATGCAAAAAAAAAACAAAAAATATTCGTAATGAAATTAATGAAATACCGTGTGAAATGTGAAAACGTAATGAAAATGTGGTCAAAAGGGCTCGCCTTTTTGAGGCTAACAGAAGAAGATGTTTATCTGATATTTTATTCCATTCATAATTGCCGGCATTACCCTGTATTTTTCTCGATAAGCACAATGTACTGCATAAGTAGGCGTCATCCACAGAGTGAAGATATAAATAAAAAAAATGGAACAAAAATTGTTAAATCACTTGTCGGATAGCTTAAAATTGAAACTCTAAACCTATCTTACATCTTACATACCCAATTATTTTACTGTTATAAACACAACAAACCTCAATGTCATGGAGGTAAAGTTCTAGACTGTTAGTGCCATTTCCTACACAAACTCTGGTACATTATACTACACTGAACAGACAATCTTTGTCATTCCAAACATAATTAGTATACAATTTAACAGTATAAATGAAAGGGCTTTCTTTTATAAAAACTATTTTTAATTTTTGTTTTAATATCTTAATGTGTAACACTTTAATCTGTCTAATTAAATTATTTACATTTTCTAACTTATTTTCATCGGTTGAAATTTCTAAAAAACTACTCTTTCTCTTTCTTCATATTATTTAAATATAATTTTCTTTTAATGTTTTTGTTTACTTTGAAAAGCAAATTAAAATATTTTAATTGAATTAAAATCATTAAAAAGTTCATTTGTATGGCAGTCTATTTTCATCGACACAAAGTTTTTTACAATTTGATATTAAAAAAAATAAACAAAATAAAGAGAATAAAGTGAATAAAAAGCTTAATGAAACATCAACTAATAGCTATGAAATCAAAGTAAGAAAAAAAATTTTTTTTGTGGCGAAAAACATCTTACCCAACCAATTATTTGTGAAAATTTACCTAAAAAGAAAATAGAGAAAACATTTAATATTTATTGCAACACAATTACTAAAAATTAAAAAGATCATTAAGTTTATAATTATATATAACAACTTGATATAATAAAAACCAGAATGGATAAATTTAAAATATGAAAACAATTTTCCTAAATTTTATACCTTAAAATTATAGTTTAAAGTTTAGCGAAAAACGTGCGGCTTTATAAAATTTTTTTTAAACGTTGTTGTCTTTGATTTATTTTTGGGAAATTATTTCGACATATAAATTTATGAATTTATTTAGATGGTAAAAAACTATTCGTGGCTTTTTAAACAGGTCAAAATAATTGCCAACAACACTTTAAAACTACAACTACCTATGGCACTAACGATACATAAAAAAATAACTTACCTACTGTTCAACTAAACAAAACAAAAAAAAAAACCAAATTTACCAACTCCAATATTTTGAAATCACATCCAAACGTTGAAAAAGAGTTAAAAACTTTGCAATAACTACGAAATAAAACCAACATTTGTAATGCATACACACGTTCAATACTATATTCCTTACTGGTACAGAATAGTAGCAGTTCAACGATTTTATTTTTAAAATTTATGAAATAAAATTCAAAAACGTTTACATGGTCAACTGTACGAAATAGTACTCTGAGCGTATAAACACAAGAAAAAAAGCAAAGAAAATTAAATTGGAAACTTATATCCAAACTAAAAAATATATAAATGGAAAAATAAAAGAAAAAGTTTTTACGAAAAAAAAAAAACAAAAAATTATATAAAAAACAGCAGAATGTTGGCTTGGTTACAATCAAACGTGAACTGCAGCTAAGAAAACACTTGAAGAAATTATTTTGGTCAAATACACTAAAACTGCTGAGCCAGCAATGCTATTTAGTATTAATGTAGAAGTCACTAAACTCATAAAAGAAGTCTCAAACTCTTTGAGAAATAGTTTATTGGGTTTAATTGAAGAAGAACCATAGAATAGACTGTAGTTCTATATATAATATATGACTGAATACAAATACTCAATTCTTATAAAACTTACTCAAAGCTATGGTAGTATCTGGGAAAAATTGGCAGGTACTTTAAGGTCACTGTATGCTGAAATCCAGATAAACATGCCACATGCTACAGGGCAGATAAACATGCCACATCTTCAATACCTCCAATAATGCTAAATGTGTTCTGTGGAATGGTGACAATAGTTTAACAGGCCTATTTAGCCAAAGAGAGAACAAATAATATGTGGTTGCTTCTATGAAATCAGATAGGGTGGAGACAGTTTACATTTTTAATTGTTTAATATCAGTGTTTTATTTTAGTAGATACTCTAAATGCTCACATTAAACAAAAGGCATTATTTTAATAAAGTTATAACGGTATATTCAGTTAAAACTGTCAGTCAAAACTGTACATATGTGGGTAATAACTGACAGTTTAACTGAACAGTTCAGTTTAACTGAGAAATTTAATATTTTTATATTTTTAAATGACAGTTTCAACTGAAGTGAGCGTGGGTAGGGTTCAACTGTACCGTTCTAAGTTCAATTTGTATCTAGCAAGAGTTAGTATCATGTCGTGTAAACAGAACCAAGTGATAGTTATTCCAAGCGCTTGGGGAGATATTCTTGTAGAAAATTTTAGCCATTCATAGGAACGCCCTGTTGCTAGAAAGTCATGCGCAAATAATTCAGGAAATCTAATGGTTCTTTACTTAATTCTTTTAATAAACTAATGTGGAAAGATAAATTGCGTTGTAATAACCAATTATTGCATCACTATTTATGCTGTTTATTTTATTCTTTTTTTGTAAAATTACAAAAAGTACACCGAGAGCGGCCAAACCGTCCTGTTCGTTCGAATCCATGTTAAAAACTTAAGTATTGAACTGAACTAGTCGAGGTAACATTATTTGACACAAAACAACGTTATATTAATAAATTTTCAAATAGAAATGGAATTGTCAAGACTACAATTTTGAGACTTGAGCACTAAGTCTTTCTTTTATTTCTGAGCGAAAAAATAAAAGTCAAATTTTAACTTTTATTTTTATCAGAAAACGCTTTAATTAGATCAAAGTTAACTGCAATGAATATTTTTTGGTAATTAAAGAAGAAATGATGTCCGTGAAGGAATAGTACACTAGCCAAACTGAACAATTGTTTTCGACTCCAGCTACGGTAGTCTCATCAGAGTTCTTTGTGTCCTGTGCATATTCAGGACCAAACATCAACTATTTAACTCACACTTTTCTGGAAATCGCATACTGAAATTATTACCGTATGTACATACACTTGTATGAGTTAGTCGAAGTAACTTTTATTTCTGACCGAAAAAACAAAAGTAAAAAAATAGCTATTATAAAGTGACTTTTTAATAAAAGTCAAAAAAATTAAAGTCTTTTAAGTTTATTATTCCTTAGCATAACAGCATCAATATGCTGTATTCAAATATCTGATAGACAAATTATATCCACCTGACTTTTTGATTTTAAATTTTAGAAATAACTGTTATTTTCGGTCCCTGGTGAATACATATGCCCATCGTCTCGCATATTTTGCTCACTGTAGTTTAAAACTACTTTCAACTGACGACAACCACTGGCACGAGCCAATAATATAAATAACTAAAAAAGAAAAAAAAAAAAAAAACAAAAGAAGTTTAAAAACATATTGAAAGTTCAGGTTCAATAAAAGTCCACGAAATGCCTTACACGTGTGTATTAACTGAATGAAGAGATTTGTTTTTTATAGTTGTGTGTTTAGTTTTTCTATTATCGAACTGAAGTTTTCTTAACTTTTTACCTCCCTTTTGCTTTGTTCGATTTATATTTGTGCACCGTAAACAAACGCCAAATGTGTTTTTAATACTTACATATGTGTATATACACGATCAGATATTTAACCTAACCTAAGGAGTGTCATTTGCTGCATATCGTTATCATAAATAAAACTGGACAACAAAACTTTTTAAATCGAGAGTTTAGTTGTTTATACAATTTTTGGACTTTTAAAATTAAAAATACCTTTTTTATTTAGAGAGTTTAAATGCAGTCACAACAACTGAAAGCGCGTGTTAACGAAAATAGCGACAACTTCGAGTTTTTGTATCAAAAACTTACAGCCTTATATATAATAAAAAATTAGCAGGTCGTTGTACACAGTGGCTAACTTTGTCATTCCAATACGTGGAAATTTTTCCTCAAACTACAAAGTATTTAATTTTTTGAATTCTCTGTCTAGTTATCAAAGAGAGGGTATGGAAAGTCTTAATAATATCAGTCTATAGCGGGAGATAAACTTGTTAGTTTTTTGTCCCATATACTAACGAGTTGCTAATTTTTCATTATACATACGGCCGTTGATGATTTCAATTTTTTGTTTGCAATTCATTTATCATTTATATTCATAATCGAACTTGTTCTTTAAAACGAAAACGAGTAAAATATAAACCGGAAGAAAGAACGAATGCTATAACTTTTGTACCTGGCTGGACATGTGGGTGTACAAACGCCGAAGTTTAATCAGCTTATACATATTTAAAAGTGTAGTCGCCATGGACTAGTGGTTAGTTTGTTGGCTTACTAAACCGATAGTGCCGGGTTCAAATCTCAGTTCTGACATCTTAAAAAAAAAAAAAATGTGAAAAAAAATATTTCTTTCGGCGACTACTTCTCAGCAGTCTTCTGGCAAAAGCTCTGGGAGTAACTGATTACCATGAACAAGCTTCTCAAATCTGTCGTTCGGAGTTGACTTTAAACTGTAAGTTCCGGTACCCATGGATAAAAAATTAACACACACAACATGGGTGCTGCGAAAAGCTAGGCCATAACCCTGAAACATAATTGTAATAGCCAACTATGTATGTATGGAATTACGAGATTAGTAACTAAAACCTTTGCTTGGTATAGTGTCACAGACCAGAGTGTCTGGCGGCAATCGAACACATAACCCTCATATTAGTAGTCTAGTACACTACGCACAAGTCTACTGGGGAGCCCATAGTTTCTTTAATTATTAACACTTTAAAATAATTAACGCAGTTAAGCTTTGTTTGTCTTCAAAAACTCACTCGATTTCAAATTCAATTGACTTCGTCTAACAGATCATTAGGGAATGATTTACTTTTATTAAATTTAAAACATATTTCTGTTTGTTTTGTAAAAATAAGTGTAGTTACGACCGTTAGTATTTAAGACGACGATATATCTTTACGTACTTATCTGAAAGGAGATTATTATTATTATTTTTTTTACACATTTATTGTTGTATTTCTGTAACGAAGCAGTAAATGGTAACCATAATCTGATGTAGTCATCCAGTAAATTTTAGAAATGTTAAAGCGAAAGAGTTTTTTTTTATAAGTAAATTGGGTTCAACCTGTATAGTACATGCTACCATTTACTAACGCTCCCATTTTAGTTTGAACTGGCATGTCGTTTTATTAGCAAAAATTGAGTTCAGTTATAATGATAATGAACTTTCAAAATTGATCATTTTTACAGCAGACATTAATTTTATCTAATTTTTGTTTGTCACGTTTATATGTTCAGTGTTGTTTACAACAACAAAAAAAATCTTGGAGACAAGTTGTTTTTAAAATGTATTTGGAAAAAAAAAAGAAAATATTAAATTTTACAATTGTGTGTTAAATTGAAAAGACCAAATTGTAAAGGTATTAAGTTCAGATGTTGCGGCATAAATAGCACCATCTGTGACTATTATTGGATTTAATTATGTTAAATAGTCTAGTTGATAGTGTGTAGGCTGCTAGTGTTAGGGCTGATAGATGCCCAACAGAGACCCTGGTTTGTGACATTACACCGAGCAAAGGTCTTATTCGCTCGTATCGGAATATATACATACAATAAATAAAATATGCATTCACATAATCGATACAAAATATAAAATATAAATTGGGAAAACGCATCGATAGTGAAATCTAGACTTTAAACAGAAAAAAAAATGGTTGGGACCATTCTGATAGACTTAGATGTTAAAAGACCCTAGAGCACGTATTTCAGGATTTAAAGTGTGATTATAAGCTTTTTTTTATTTGGGCCGATACTCAGAGGTAAACCCATACTGATGCATTGCATTGGATTATTTGGAAGGGACAGTATATATATATTTTTTTTTCTTATATTATATTACAAAAACTTTCTAACACAAAATATTTTCCACTTTATAGTTTAAAAAGTAGAAAAAAATTAAATTTTTATTAATAGATATTATTATTATTATTATTTATTTATTTCCCCTCTAATATATTCTAATTGCACACTAAATTTTTTTTTTATTTAGGCTAGCACTTAGGGGATCACACCTACTCATGCAGTACATTATGATGATCTTGGAAAATATGAGGGGAAGGGAGAAAAAGAGTGTGAATTTTTGATTTTAACTTACTAATATCATCTCTGATGTCAGTCAGAAAAAAAGGCCCTACTTTAAAAATGTGAACCGCAAGAATATCGGTTGTTGTTGATTGATTATTCAATGGCCACTGTTATACACTTACTCGTACCACTAAATAGTTCAATAGCAATCAACCCAAGAAGCTCATATGATATTGATGTGGTTCTCCTTAATTTAGCCTCTGGGATAATTATTAGTAACTGCTCCTCAACTGCCCTTCTGGTATGGAAGCCCCTGCCAGAGAGCTATTTCACTCCACCAGCAGCTAGTTGAGTCCTTGCATTGTAAGCCAATAGACCACACTATAAATTAAGAGCAAATGTTCTGTTGTTACTTCTTCTTCATCGTCATTACAGATATTACAGAAGTCCTTGTGAGGTATTGTTCACCTAAAGACGCGTGTACAAATGGGCCAATGACCCGTTATTATTGCTACAAAGGCTCTGAAAATGACTCTGTGTAGATTTAACGCAAAATTCATTCCAACCATATCCATGTTGAGTCAGATTTGTCTGGTCATTAAGCAATTGAGTTCATTTTTCCATTTTTGATCTGCCGATAAGTAAAGTCTTTGTAAGAATAGCTGTTTTCTCTTTTGTAGAATAATGGCAATCTCGCGCCCGAATTCGCTCTAATTAATAGTAGAACCAGCCTTAGAAAGTGCATCAGCTATGGTATTTCGTTCAGCATAGACAGGTAGTCACAGAACTGCACTCTATTAAACATTAAACATTAAACATTTTTGATATATTAACCGTCAAATGGACGAAATGCTGGATAAACTTCACGAACAGATTGTTTTTTTCTTTTTTTTAAATAAATTTTTACAATGCAGATGGCTTACCAAATCTTACTTAACAGATATGTCAGCACTGTGTCACCATACTAGTAGTTATCGATATTGATATTTCTTATTCAGCCAAAAAATAACACCTATTATTTATCCACCTAAATATAAAAATATAAATCTGAAAGTGGCACAATTTTCATTTATTATCGCTTTTTATCCTCCTACTCAACATTCTCTCTACTTACCTTTTAAATTTCATTAATTTTGTATTGTGTTTTCAATTTTCTCTCTGTTTTTTTCGCTGCACCATTGTTGTCACGTCTAAATGATGTCGACAAAGATCTATGGTGTTTTATGTAAATTTACATTTCACTTTATTACAGGCAATTTTTATTTATTTTTTTCATTTTATTACAGTTTTCCTGTTTAAACTAAAGCTTATATTGTGAGGATAGTTAACTATGTGTTATAAAATACCAAAAACAAAAAAAAACCTATTCTCGTTCTGCTCTGTACGTAGGAGTGTGTATCTCAAAACTTTTGCTATTTTGACATTATTATGTACTACGAGTATATTCTATATATGGATTAAGTTTATGAAGTGTTGTGTACATATTTAAATTTGTAAAAGTTGAGTAATTAATACTGTAGATTAATATTTTAAAATGAACATAATTACTCATATGTGTTGATATGTTGGTTTGGCTTAAACAAAAGGCGATATAATTGCTTATTAATATTAATACCCTACATTATTATCACTTGCAATGATTAAATTACTAAGCTTATAAGATTGAGTCTAATTGCAACTCGTTGGTTCATATGTGTTTTCAAACACGTATTGGTTAATTTAGTTCGTTTGTTAACTCGTCTTGTATAAACTTTGATTTCTGAAGATGGGTCACAATATTAGTAATTCATTGAAATCTAGTAATTTACTTATACTTGGCGTTGCAGCCTAGGTATTGAGCTTTTTCCCATACTGTGGTCGTAGGAAACCCTATGGATAATGTGTAAGATAAATAAAGAAAACATCCAAATGCACAGAATCAAAGAATATATGCCTTGACTACTGATAATTCTTTCTTAAAAATTTGTTTTTCATTGTTAGTACTTGGATCTGTAGATGCATTTAATATTTCGCTACAGAAGCCATTAAACAAAGAACATATATTATATAAGAGAAAAGACTTCATCGCCTTAACTTTAACCAAAAGTTTTTTTTTTGTATTTGATTTAAAGAAATGTAAAGATAAATGCCTTGCGATTGTAGTAAAGATTACGAAGTATTTTACGAAAGTAAATACCTAATTGCGTACTAGTCACCGGAAGCTAGAATTTCAAATTCCGAAAATACTTGTACGATAACGAATATCTTTTATCCGTACCGCAATTCAGTAGCAGGTTCCGACCATCATCGCATTAGTTTTAACAGTCAACTAAATGAATTTTCGGTTTTGTTGTTTATTAGCTGTTATTTACGATATTTGCAACAACCAATATCAGCCGTTGTCGATACTCTAAACATAAAGAAGAACAAGTTGTCGTCTCACATGATCTTACTGCAAATAACGAACAACTTTTGTTTTTTTTGCGAATGCCATATATGTACATAAAAGTTCCTGAATCGCACTAGTGACAACGAAAATTTTTAACAATTTTTACTCGATAATATATGCAGCACTTTGGTCCTTGACTTAAGTTATTTATAGGGCCTTCAATCTTGAAAAAAATTTCATATCTACCGATTCTACATAAGATCGGAATTTATTTAACATTTTATTTAAGTTTTTTTATTACTGGGGCCCTGTTCTGTAATTCTCTTAAGCTAAAATGCTAAAATTTTGGGTATTTAAAATAGGCTCAGTGTTAGAATAAATAAAATTAACAATTTTAGAGATGATAGACATGAAGAGTTTAAATTACAATGCGCGTTAAAGATTTGTATTCGTAGCCAAAAAGTCCTAAATTAAGTTCGTAAATTTTTAGTGATAGAGTTCTAGCTTAGGAGATTTATAGAATTAGGCCTCTGTATTTGCTTATTATAAATCAAAAAATAAATTATTTACTTGAGGAGTAAATTCAACTTGTCTCTATTATTCTCTTAAATATTTTGCAATTAAATTAATACTTTCTGAAGTAGGGTATCCTTATGCTCACTTAGTCGAGTCGTTTATTATTTTCTAACTAATTTTATTAATTTGTAGCTCTTTGTACGCGTATGTGTTGGAAATGTAAAGGTAAATAAACTCTTAATACCAATATATTATAAAATGATACGAGTTTGTTAAAACGGATGAAGAATTATAACCTTAAGGTACAATAATTTCCTTGCAACAATTTGTTTATAAAGTACTTTGCAAATATGACTTAGTTTTCTTAATTGAGTCGGTATTTAAAGATAAATATAATAAAAGATTTACCTGGAAAATTATTAAGAAATTTAAAATATTAAAGGAAAATTAAACTGAAAGGAGCTACATACGTATATTACTTACATAATTATATGCTAAGAAATTAATGTTTCAGTAAAAAAAATAATAATAATAATTTATAACAATAGAAATGTTAATTACTATTATAGCCAGGAGCTTATTTTATGAATACAATAGCATTGAAGTCAATAAAGACATGAAGTATGAATAGTTGTAGTCTACAAATAAATACATGCATACTAGAAGAGTAATAAATTAAAGGGTCAAAACAAGCAGACTATTGAAACGAAAATATGGAGGGATCGGATATACGCATAGAAATAAAAGTACTGAAGTTGCACATGCAGGCTTTCAATAGCATATAATGGGGGTTCTTTTTTAATTAATGACATATCGTCGTGCGGGAGTTTATGTGCTCTATCCGCCATTTAATATTTTTTATTTATCTCGAGTTGTTGCAAATTTCGAAACTTGCACAACTATAATTCTCAAAGTAAAAAATCCACTTGCCCACTTGTTCAATTCTTCTCATTCGTTAACTGATTATTTGGATTGACGTTGAAGTTATTTAAATCGAATTCAGTAAATTTTGCTTTAACTGTTCCCGAGATATACGAGTAGGTGTGAGGTACCATACTTTTCAGTTTCATTAAATCTATTTTCTAACTGAAGATATGTACTAATCATTCATCTATATTGAATCTAACTAAGAAACTTCTATTATTACCATTTTGAAGATATACAAAAGTCAATATTGCATTGAAGGCACCATGCTAACTTGTCCAATTGCGCACACTTTTTAACTAATGATTTGAATTGACTATTAAGCTATTTCAAGCGAGCTTAAAGGCTCTTAAATTCATACATAATTGGCAATTAAAGCTCAGCATCTCACGGCACCCACACTGTGTCTGTCAATTTTTATCAACGAGTACCAAGGCCTACAGTTTAATGTCGATTTCGACGGAAAGTCTTGAAAAGTTTGTTCATGTTATTCAGTTACTCTCCGAGCTTTCGACAGAATACTGCTAAGAGGTGGTCACCGAGAGAAATATTTTTTCATGTTTCTTTCATTCATTATGTCAGAGCTGGGGTTTAAATATGTACGAGTATATAAATGTTATAAATTTTATTAAACTACAGTACACTCGCAATAACGTAAACACCATCTAACGTGAGCATCGTTTAATGGTAAAAAATGCTTTTATTTTACAATGACTACTCTAACACGTGAACTGTTTTTTTTTATTACATATGACTTTGATATCAAAATGAAAACATTATTCTACTTACACTGAAATCCATGGAATTTGGCAAAAAAAAAAAAAAAAAATCACAACCACGATTTTCTCGTGATCTCGTTTTGTTTTAATTTATATGCATTTTAATAGTTTAAATAACAATAATAAAATTTTATTTTCAAACGTGTTAAGGACACTTTTTTCATGAATTTCTTCAATCGCTAAAGTGAACAATTTCGCTAACAAAAACTCACTCGACTTTAATTAGTTCACGTTACCACAGATGCACTGTATTTCAATTTATTATTGTTTTATTGTTCATATGTTATATTTGTCATATGTTATATTATTTTTTATAAAAAATGAAATCATTATAAAAATTTTGCTAAAAACTGCCTTAAACACTTTTGTTGTTTTTTTTTTCAATATCCGTTGTCTGTTTTTAAGGGTAATTTGTAGTGGAACCATAAATTTTAGAAAATACTCAAATTATTAAGTTCCATTTATTCCAAACGTAAATCAAATTTAAAACAAAAAAAAGCAAAAAAATGTTTTTCCTACGGCAATAATTAAATCCTAATGACATATGAGGGTTTTAACAAATGATATATTTCACACTAAAAAAATTTTCAAAAATATTTTATGTATTCCTGCAAACCACTTATATTTATGCAAATTTATTTAAAGAAAAAAATTATGTAAATTTTCTATAAAAAAATTATCCTTTTTTTTGGGAAAACAACCACATCTTAATAAAACAGGCCCAATAAGCAACTGGAAAAATGTTTTTTGTAAAACGATTACAATTAAAACAATAAAATCAAACCAGAAATTATAGTTCAAATATTTCTCTATGAAATTTATGATTAAAAAGCCGGCCGCTTTTTAATCCTTGACATAATGTACTTGATTTATTAACGGCTAAATGCTAGTTACAAAAAACAAGAACAACATTATCCTTCACACCCGGGGTAGTCATAAACGCCGTTGTTATTACATATTATTAGTTTGATAACAATTTTATAAAAGGAAACCGCCTGGCTTGAAAATGGGAAAATAACACACTTAGACAGGCATTTGTAAAAGAAGAAATCAAAAACACTAAACCCAAAAGGCAGGTAACAACCCCTAAGAGTACACACATACTTTAAAAAAGAGGAAGGAAAAAAAAATGCAAAAACCAACATAAACGGAAAGAATTTCAATTCATTGCTAATATATTGTATTTCTCTTAATGTACAGAATATACAGACACACACATGCTTTATATTTAAAAATTATTTGTATAAAATTTTAAATCCCGGTTACAAGCCGACAATTGTTCAATAAGGGAGTCATGTTGCACTTAAGTAATGCCAACAACAATAGAAATGTTAAAAGTAATAAGAAACCCCTGTGGCTAGCATAACTAACTTACAGTTGAGCAGTAGTAGTATTCTTCAACAGTTTTAAAATTTCAAAAAAAAAAAGGAAAAGAAGTGAAACAAAATCAAATCAAAAAGTGGGTAGAACCCTTATGATTATTTTAAAACATTTGTAACGAATTTATCAAATGTAAGCAGTATAGCAGCAACAATTGCAAAAATAATAACAAAAAAAAATTTGATTTATTTTATTTTCATTATTACTCGCATTGTTAAGAATACTCATTTTGTTGTCAACACCACGGGTATTTTGAATATGGTTACAATTGGAATTGAAAATAAATTGTTTAAACTTAAATACTAACCCCATAAATTTCCGAATTTCTATTGTACATAAGGTTTGACTATCAATTATAAAATAAACTTTTACGACTATCACCACAACAAAAGGTAAGCCCGTTTATAGTCATATATAAAAACGGAAAATTCAAAGCCATATCGTCGTGTGGGATAGAGCACATAGACTCCCGCACGACGATATGCTATCTACGTATCACAATAAAGCCATCTTGAGATGATTTCGAAGAGATAGTCTCTATACCATCCCAATACGTATGTTCCAATACTGTAATGTACTATTTTGGAACCCCCAGAAATCAAAAATTCAAATCAAATACATTATCCTTTGTTTGTGTGAATGCGATATAACTGGAAATGTATGCTTTTAAAGTTGGCAAGCAGTTTTGTAGAAGTCTTTAAATGTCGGCCTCCATTTACACATATGAGGTTTGAATGGTCAATACTTGAATTATTTGGTGAAGAAGAAAAGAGAATGTAAAGAGTCTTAACCATAGCGTAAATTTTTTCGAATTCTTTGTTTTTCTTATCCGTAATATTCCTAATGAGTGTCATCAGTTCATATTTCATGGAGACAATGTTCGCTAAGCAATCACTGTCAACAGCAAGCAAAGTAAAGTAAACTACTAATATGAGGTTTTGACAGGCAGAGCAGCGTGTCATACAGCTTATGCTACATTGGCATGGGCATCCTACATGGAGATATTGTGAAGTGGTCACCGACATCGTCCATTGTACCAACAAATATATTCAAAATGGCAAGAGCTAAAGTGAAGACTGATAAAAGCTTGGAAACAAATAAGATAAAATTAAAAAAGAATATAAAACACTGTCTTCATAATTTTAAAATTTCATAAAATTTTACTAAACGAAACTAAGCACACTACGTTAATAATTAATTTTGGAATGAATTGGATTTATTCAGTAAGAAAGTCATTGTTAAGTCTTCTAAATTTGTAGATAATTTATATTTGCTACTCACTGGTTCCACATTTTTGTATGCCAGTTATAAAAACTAAAAATAACAAATATTAGAGCGCAACGAACTTATAAAAACTAATGTGGTCCAGCAATTCTAGATATGTAGAACAAATGAGTGAGATAAAATCTTATGATTTTATAACTTTCTTTTGAACTACCAAAGTAATGATCAGGAGAAAGCGCCATCTACTGGGAATAGATAGACAGAATTAAGCAAGGATTGAAATCCACCATATAACTTAGCAAAGATTCTCACCAAACAGACAAAGAATTAATATCAACAGATGTGGTAATTGCCTTTGATCATTACAAAGGTCAACTGACAGCAATTTGTCCCATTGGCATAAGGGCTTCAATCAGGCTATGTATATGAACCATAATTTCAAACATTTCAATATAATGCACAGCATGAGTAGGGCTGTAAACCCCTGTATATTGATCTTAACAAAATAAAATAGGGACTATTGTTTAAAATAAACTAAATTAAACTGGTAGGTTACTAAGCATTTTCGTAGACAAACTTGTAAGAAATTTTTTCTTTAATGTGGCAATAACGCCTTTGACCAAATCAAAATAAACATGGCATTTGAATGAGAGTGCATGTAATTCAGTGTTAAAAAGTACGTGTATGCTTCTCGTTACATAATTTTGTTAATCAGAGTAAAAGGTGAACAAAATCTATTTTCAATCAAAAACAGAACAAGATGTATTAGTTGGCTAAGCAGCAACGAAATAGCTATAGAGACAAATTCAACCCCTTAAGCAGTTCTATTTGTGATTTTAATATTTTTGGAATTAGGCATGAATTATAACTGATTATTAACAACCCAGATTTCAGCTAAATATTGAGAGAATATATGAAAAATTTGACTTCTACAAAATATTGATCGTATTACATTTAAAATATTTTGACAATCTGTAACAGTAGTCAATATGTAAAAATCTATCTTTTAGTTTACAATTTTCCCTATTCAATTCTCCTGTAGTATATTTTGTTTTTGTTGTAAATTACTTTAATAAATTTAAATATGTGCGTAATTGAGTTATTACAACATTATTCCGTTTGATGTAGGAAAAATGTATTAAAAAAGTAACGAAAACTAAAGATTGTTATCGCATTGAAAGCTATAAATACGCGTTTGCAAGCAAACATATGGAAGAGTATTAGGAGAAATACATACATATGTACTTATGTATATACATATATACATACATAAAGTTTTTGTTATTTTTTATAATAATACTGAGTGTATAGTTATATTTAAAATCAAATCTAATATACATTTACACTTCACTGCCTCTGCCACTAGAGGGTTGATGTGCATTCCTCTTGTTCATTGTATCTGTCTAAAGAGATCGACCGTAAAGATTATCTCCAGCAAATGCGGACAAATGCCTCATAAATCCTTAAACGTACGCTAGTCAAATTTCCAGTTTCCTGTAATCGAAATCGTTTATCTGTATCTATTAATTATTGTGGATAGATTTGTAACTACGATACAATAAGGTATTGCAAATGGCATGCATATGCTTAGAAAAGATAAAATTTTAGAAATACATACATATTTAGTGAAAAATTATATACATTGAAGGCTATTAATTTGCAATAAATTTGATGGAGTAGTTTAAGTATTAGTTTTTTCTGGTTTGAGAAGAACTTTGTAAGGAATTGAAAGTAATTAAATGGTTTGTGAATAAAAATAACTGCCAAATAGTTAAGAAGCTTCCACTGCTTAAAATGTTTTCATATAGTGAAAGACCTTTATATTTGTATTTAGGATGAAATACAACGCATGTGAAGGGCTTGAGTAGCACAAATTATTTTGGGGTTTAATGACCAAATATAGGAAAGGCCAACTGAAGTTTTTTTTTGGAAAAATGCACGATTTGATAGTATAGGTTCGAATATACTACCAAAGTGTTTTTCTTTTTTTTTTAAGACCATTACATACATACATACATACATAACTGGCCTTTACAACCCTGTGTCAGGATTACGGCCTAGCTTCTCGCAGCACTCATGTTGTGTGTGTCAATTTTTATCCATGAGTACCGGGACCTACAGTTTAATGTCGACTCCGAACGACAGACTTGAGAAACTTGTTCATGGCAATTAATTACTCTCAGAGCTTTTGCCAGAAGACTGCTGAGAGGTAGTCGCCGAAAGAAATATTTTTTTTATATTTCTTTTTTTTTGAAGATGTCAGAGCATGGAGTCGAACCCAGGGCCCATGTCTTAGTAAGCAAACACACTAACCACTAGACCACGGCGACTACCAAAGACCATTACTCAGGGGTAAACCCCTACTCATGCAGTGTGCATTGTATTGGAATGTGAAGATGGTTGATAGAAGTTTTTTTTTTCATAGATTTTTTGTATATTTTGCGCCTTTATTTGTTGATGAAACATGTTGCTGTCAATTTGTCCACTCAAGAGCCAGTGTTATACCTTCACCCTCAAATGATCAAACAGCAGTGGCCTCATCTGTTGGTGGATGTTTACATGTGAATGGTGAGCGTCTTCAGTAGATTAGCTGTTATCTTCCCAGATACTTCCCTGTACTCGATTTGCTCAGTTTGACTACCATTTTTTGTATTTACCTTAAAAGATTTTGAAATTCTAAATTTTAAGATATTGCTTCACTATATTCATAAATAATGTAGTAAAGGGTATACTAAATAAATTTTAAACATATTTTATGGGCAGGAATAATTTTTTGCTGCATTTTTTTCCAAAAATATAGGAGAAAGTTATTTCTACAAAATTGTAGCCAGTGTAAATCTAAACAACTTTTGTGAAGGTATCAATACAATCTGAATGTGTCTAGAAATCCCAAATAGCTAGCAAAAACCACTTTTCACCCTAAAAATGATGTTTTTCACCTAATCGCCAAGATGAATATCAAATATCGGATAGGGAACTGTCAAGATTGGTCGACATTTTACACGTACAGTGGATTTTCAGATTGAAATATTCTTATTACCTCATATGTGAATAAATGAATGAACTTCCTTGAGTCATGAACGCTGCCCGTTCGACTTGCACTTGCACTTTAGCTTGTATAGTCCGGCACGCACATCATCATCCACTTTAATGTGTGGTTTACATCCAGGTCAACATATCCTTCCTTATATAATGCAGGCATGTCAAATTTAATGATTGTTGCATCTTATAGCTTCAACAACTGTGTGAACAGTTTTTCAAACTTTTAATTTTGCAGCAACATGTATAGCTGCAACTCCATGGTAGTCGCAAGTATTTCCGAGACAATACAAGTACATTAGACGTTGGTTTTCCACCGTCTAAGCATGAGTGCATTGCTCTATTTTTTTTTTCAATTTTATTTAAAACAAAATAAACTTGGATTTGACTTAAAGAGAAGCACTTCTAAAAATATAATCTATTCTCTATAATTTATTGATGTAACCATATCGTCATCATCATAGAGCAAAAACACATGTCGTGAATTATAATTTAAAATGATCGTTTATCTTGCAAATTTTCGACAAACTTTTGAAAATTTTCTTTGCAAACAGTTTTTGTGTAATGCAATAGCAAAATTATTTGTAAAATCTTTTTGAGTTTCAACTTATCACATGACAAATTTTATACAGTTCCGGGAAATATTTGACAAGTGCCAAGTGAAATTGATAAGCTTTTATGTGGAAGAGGAACCATGTCTGCTAAAAAGGAAGAGTGGCTAAACAAATTTTTAAAAATTTCTTACAATACAACAAAAGTGTCTATAGTCATTTTTAAAAATTCTATTTATTCCAACGACTACACACGAAAAAGGAAGTACAAAATATAAAAAATTATATAAAACTTTTTATTTCATTTCCTTGGTTTACTGTTTAGAAAGGCGTAGGTAAAGATTTGACGAGTCAATTAATGTTTGAAATTTTTCTAAGGAACAAACGGAAAATGACGTCGTTTCTAATTGTATGCCTTTCTACTGGTGTAGAAAGTGTAAAATTAAAGAAAGGCTAAAGTAAAAAAAAATAAATCAAACAAAAGAAATTAAAAATATGCCAAGTTTTATTTTTGTCATCTCATTATAAGAATGTCAGTGTTTTTTTCTGTTTTTTTACTCTTTTTCTCACCCTCTTACCTTTGAAATGTCACATTGTATTCGTAAATGAATTTATTTTATTTCGTTGAATTCTTTTTTTTTTCTCGTCGTACTCTATATTTATTTAGGAATACATTTTTTTATATTAATAAACATCCTTCTATGTCAGGCATTTAGGGTATAAATATAATTGTTAAAGCAACACGAGTTTGTATGTCATTCTGTTCCACCACTAGAATTCTGGCATGACTTTGACACCACTTTTAGGTAATAATTAGGGGTTTTTACGGCTTCTGTGCTCTATTGTATGTTTATCAATTCGTTTTATTCTTTTTTGTATTGTTTACTTTATTCAACTTTTATTTTTTTTGCTGTTGTGTGTGTTTTTTGAATCTTTTACTCCAGCAACTAAAAACACTTGTGTGCACAGCTTGAGTTTCTTTTATTTCCCTTATTTTTTATTTTAGATGCCTTTTTTTTTGTTTGTTTAAATGTGACAATTCACAGATGTAAACAATGGCTCTTGAGTGCACATTTATTGGCATATAATGTGTTTATTTTCACTAATTCATAAAATTGTACATTCTATGTACAAACATACACATTTTCATACCTACATACATACATACATCTTTTTAACCTTATTTTGGTTGATTTTTATATTTATTTCATGTCATGCTCTAAGTGTATGCTATTGTTCAAAAGAACAAAAAAAATCGCTGGTTTTTGTAGGTAATTTAAGGGGATTAAATTTGGGATTAAAGTGTCGTTTTAAGTAGATTTCGTAATAATTGTCACAAAGAAGTGAACTTGTTTCTATAAATTGTTTAGAAAAATCTTTACAACTTATTATCCATATTATTATAATTCAGGCAATAATTTTTATGAGGGTACAGGGAGTTTATAGAAATTGTTTAGAAAGTGTTCTTTACAGCAAATTTTTCTTAAATTAAAAAGAGATTAGAAACAATATTTGTGGCAGAGAGTAAATTAAAAATTCTGTTATTTGCAAAATTAACTGAGAAGCAGGCAAAATATACTCACGGTTAGGAGCCTTAATTACATTTATACTGTATGAATATGACAGTATTTTATTGCTTCTTAATTACCTGAAACGATAAAAAAATATTTATGAAAATAAGTAATTACTAATAATCAAATAATTAACAATAAAAAGATATTTATATAATAAATTAATTTTAATTAATTAAAATCGTTTATTGATTAAAGAAACTTTTTAAAAATAAAAAATAAAATTTTCATAAATACGGCCTAACACCGGGTATTTTATTGAGTACTTCTTGTCTTTTAATTTAAACAAAACAAAATGTGTTCAAGATATCCATAAAATTTTGTATTCATTTGTAAAATTAATTTGGGGTAGAGCGCATTAAAAATTGCGCAAACTTCCATGAGTCGGGCGTATAAATCAGGTTGAGTTTGAATTTGTAATCACCGTGGTTAGGTTCAAGCCGAAAAAAAATTTTTTTTTCTTTCTGCTAAGACTTCTGGCAAAAGCTCTAAGAGAAATTGAATGCCAAGCTTCTCAAGTCTGTCGTCCAGAGTCGACATTAAACTATAAGTCCCGGAACTCATGGATAAAAATTGACACACAAAACGTGAGTGCTGCGAGAAGCTAGGCCGTAATCATGACATAGGGTTGTAAAAGCCAATTATGTATATATGTATGTAAGTGTCCAGTAATAACTCATTGGATCAAAGTTGGCACAGAAAAGAGACATTCATTATCGAACAGAATGCGGGATTTAATGCCTTAAGCAAAACTGCGTTTTCAGTTTTTTTTTATCTGTTCGAGATATCTTGTAATAGGCGTGACGAATGTTGCCCCCTTTATAAACTGACTGCTCTCCTATAGTAGATCATGGTTCTTGGCTCATTTCTATACATTTGGGACTTTAAAAAATCCTACAATAAAAACACTAACGGGATTAAATCGCACAATCTCAGTGGCCAAGTCACATCACCACCACGTGAGATGACCATGATCTCAAACTGCTCATTCATTATATCCAATGCGACATAGCATCATATTGGTCAAACTACATATCGTTGGAGTCCAATTCGTTTCACTTAGGCCAACATACTTACAGTGTTTACCGTTTACATTGTTGGCCTGCTTAACGTTATTCTCTTTTTTTGTTTTTTTTTTTTAAGACCAATACTCGGGAGTAAAACCCTACTCATGCGGTGCATTGTATTGGAATGTTTTTTATTTTATTTTTTTTTTTTATTGAACGCCATATGTCAATGAGATAAGTTGCTATCAGTTGATCACTCAAAGTTGATCACTTATGAGACAACTTCCTGTCAATTTGATCACTCAAAGGCCAATGTTATACCTTCAATCTTGATTGATCAACAGCAATTGCCCCATTTGTCGGTGAATGTTGATAGTGAGTGGCGACCGTCTATACTAATTAGGTTAGCTGTTATTTTCCCAGAAGGTGGCGCTGTACTCCTGATCATTCATTTTTAGTGGAATAGACTGGATATGTCAGGGAGCGGTTTCTCTTGCTGATGGACATCTTGGGGGGAGGGGAGAAACCTCTTATTCTCTTAAATTATAATTTAGAAAAACTGCAAATTTTATTTTATAATTTTTGACCTTCGCTGGGATTTAACCTCGGTGGTTTGAGTTTCTGTGGAATATGAAACGATGACGCCGCCAGCCTAAAATCTGTAAAAAATAGAGACTTTTTGTACCCCATTTATCCATGAATAATGAATGACCTTTCTTGGAAAATTAGATACTATTCAGCCACACATTTTGATAAAACAGCTTTTATTATTATTATTTAATTATTTTTATATTATGCGTGTAGCATTGTTCAGTACTGTAACCGCTAAGGTGACTTGTCAAAACAGATTGAATATTGACAACTAATTTGACAGATATAATTCTAGCAACATAACCATAACCAACTGTCAAAGTTCAGAAGTCTCTATTGATAAAAATATCTTTAAGTTAACTCTCGTTTTATTAAAGTACGTTTGCTAATTTTTAAATGTTTGTATGCACATATAGTCGATGGAATTAAAGAACGCTATAACTGACAAAACCTTAAATGTTCACCAGAGCCAAAAAACTTTCATAAAAGTATTTTGGTATTTTTCATTTCGCAGACGGCGTAAGTGAATTTATTTTCATCGCAGAAATCTGGGACCGGGACCAATCGACGCGTATTTTTTTTCTGATAAAAATGACGCAAGAAACGTATTTTCGAATTTTTGTCAGTTACAGCGTTCTTCAATTCCATCGACGATATGTAGGTAAATAATATTGAATAACCCTACCGAAATTATGGGACCACATAATCTACTTTATGTGTAGAATTATTTTGTTTTCAAATATAAAAGAACAATTATTCTTTAAAATGAGTTGAGAGAAAATGAAAATTTAACTGTTCCTTCTATAAAAAGATCGGTTCTTTCGAATTTGTCTTTCAATATGAATGGATGTTTAAAAGATGTATTTGTTATTATAAGTCTAACGCAGTGTTTTATAGGGATTTGTGACATGTTTTGAAACATGACAAAAATTTATGACAAACTATGGAGACAACACTTCATGTGACATTTATATGTCATTTTACTTTCAACAAATCTAAAAACAAATCACTTTCTTGCAAAAAAAAAAAAAATTCATGGAAATTGAATACTTTATTAAAAGTTGTAAATGAATTGCAATTTTCATCAAAGTTATTTTATGTACAAAGATCAGTACCCAAAAATCTCTACTTAAAGTACTTCAATTACTTTTTTCCATTACTTTTAAATTAAAATATGTCCTTAATATTGCAATTAAAAATCTAACATCTGTCTTTTTAAAAAGTCTGATCGTATTTCAATACATTTTTCAGCATTTTGTTTACAAGTCACACAATAAGATAATATCTTTTCAGAAATGAATACAAAAGTCCATATAAATGTTAAATAAAAGTCAGTTAACGTTTTATACTACAAATTTTCAATACTTATTGAACTATTAGGACAATGTTACCTGCATGAAATTGTAGACAAATTCTAGAAATTATGTACACAAAAGGTGTTCTGCTATAGGAACGTGCAAATTTTGTCAATTTTGTACTTCTGCTTTTTGTTCCAAGTTTTACTTTTGAAAAAATATTTTTTGTTTCTTTTACTGTTTTTGTAATCAAATATTAAGTTGGAACGGAAGCACACAAGTAGCCATAGAGATTTCTATTTAATTCCTTTTTTAGTTTGAATAGAAGAAAAAAGAGAACTTTTCTTTCAAAGTGTAAATATTTTGTTGCTTTGTGTGCTAAATTCTAATCTCAAAGGCCTGATAAAATATTTAGTTGGTTAGAAAGAAACATTAGAATGTAATTACTTGAAATAGTGTTATGAATTGCTCCAATACTTTAAACCACAACATTATTATTTTTCTTTTCTTCTCTTTTTTTTATAAATTCAATTTATTATAAAGTGTTGAATACAGGGAATTGAAATATACTGAGAAAATAAAAACAGATTATTCTGTAATTGTTTTCTTATTTATTATTAATTCATTTTCTTTATCTGTATTGTTTGCTATTCTGCAAACAAGTCCAACGAATTGAGAAATAAAAAAGAAAAATCTTTGATTTTCTATTGTCTTGATTTTTATTAATATTCCAATGCTATATGTACATACTCGTACATACAGCAAACAGATATTATGTATTCCAATAGTGTAGAAAGTTTGCATGAAATAATTTAAGCAATTTTAGAAAATAACGTGTCCATGTATTTATTAATTATTAAAATGTATCCGGTATAGCAAAGTAAAACGGTCATTAGTAAAACTGAACAATTTTCAGTTTAGTAGTGTTAAGGGGTGAGGTGTACTATACACTCTGTTTGAGACAAAAATTAACAGTTTTTTCTTTCACATGGTTTGCATTATTTAACAGATTTTATAATTTCTTTAATGGCAAAAGCATTATATGAAAAGTATTAACTTTAGTTGATCTAAAACGACTATTTAATACTTAATTCGGTACTAAAATACTCATGTAAGCTTTGAAGTTTACATGCTCACCTATGAAAACAATAAAGAATGAGGCATGTAGTAGACTTACTAGAGGGCTGCGCAAGACCATTTGAAAGTCAGACGACACTATTATACAATATAATGTATAACAAAATTTAGTTCAATTTTTTCATTAAAAACTAAAATTTTGTGGTTTTGTGTCTCAAGAGACAAGCTCTTGTATAATTTGAAATTTTTCAAGAGAATATTGTCATTGTCATTCTAAATTTTAGAATTTTATAATATATAGCAATTTTGTCTTATTTCATTTTTCTCCTAAATCCTTTGTATTTTTTTCTACAAGAGTTTTGATGTTTTTGATTTTGTTTGCAGTTCAAAATATTTTCTCTTTATTAACATTTATATAATAAAGAGACAGTACTTGACATGAAATATTTAAAAAATGGATGATTGCTTTTAAGACATTTAAGCTATGCTTGCGCAGCCCTCTAAGACTTACTTATGACAAATTGTTTTTGATTATAAATTAATAAGAGATTAACAAGAAAGTAACAAGCCATTATTCTTTTTTTTTCTGATTAAGGGCAGAATTCAGGGGATAACCCCTACTCATGCAGTGTTTTACTTATTATGAAAATTAGATTTTCATAGCTATTGCAGTATAATATTTTAATAAATACAAGTATTTTAAAAACTCGTTTAATTTCAATGAAATATAACAATAAGTGAGTACATTACAAACTACGAGTATGTGTAACTGACATTTATCTCTTAAAATCTCCGCTTCCAGAAAAATTAATGTGAATGAATATGTGAAAAAAGTTCCCGACTGGCATACCTAATTTCAATGTCAGTGTATTTTTGTCTCCTATAATAACTTTTTATAGAGCGCATATTATTTATAATGAAATAATTCTACAGACATTAAAATGACTCTCATGAACATTTTTCTCGTCTAATTCATTATAACAAATTAGAACTTTAAACAATACTCCACACGGAAATGGAAGTAAAATCAAATTAAAAAATTCTCAGAAAGTACATAAAATAAAATTCTCATTTTCAGTGAAAGCAAGTATCAAATAATATTAGTAATGTTTAAAAAATGTTTTCAATATCCAAATGTTTTGTAATCTAAACCCAGAAAATTTACTACTTTAACTAAAATTTTTAAAACAAACAAAATTTACAGCTTGTTTATAGAATGCGAAATATTTAAGACGTTCGCCTTTTTATACGAAAAACAATAACAAATTTGAATGTTTCTTCTGTTGTTTCACATATAAAAACACGAACGTTTTAAACCATTCCTCTTCTATGAACAGGCTGTTAATTTCTTTACTATATAGTTTCTATATAATGAAGTGATTTTCTGATACAATGCGAATTCATATACCCCTCTACGTGGGATAATCACCTTATCGTGATGTAGAGGCTTATACTGCAAATACTCAACTGGCGGAAAGCAATAGCTCTAGGGCAGGATCTCCCATGCTAGACAGGCAGTTGAGGAGCAGTAACTAAGAATCATCCAAGGTGCTGGATAAAGGGCAACAACAACAAAAACATCATCTTCATTGCCATCTTTAGTCCTCCCCTAATTTAAACTTTACTGTGCGAACTTGCGAACTTCTTGGCGTCGATTGCAGATGGATTAATTAGTGGTGAATGTACAACACTGGCCATTGAATAATCAGTCAGCAGAGACCGATTTAATTGCTGTTCGCATTTTTAAAGTAGTATCTTTATTTTTTTCGGACTGATATCAGATACGATATTAGTAAGTTTAAATCAAAGGTCCATACACTCTTTCCACTCATATTTTCCTAGACCAGTATAATGCACTGCAAGAGTACGGGTCATCCCCTGAGTGCTGGCCTCAATCAAAAATCACCGAACACACGTTGCATATGATGAAGGTTTATAATCTGTCCTGCCAACAAACTTATAAATTACAGCCTATAGAAGAAGGCTAGAAGATATCCCAACAGACAATTTTTTAAGATTTGGAACCAATAAATAAAATTGTAAGCAATAATGGAAGTATTATATTGTTTTTTATACATTAAAGCTTCCAAATATGCTACCGGATAAGGTGTTATTTTTGATATTTTGTAATAAGTATTTGCTTTCTGGTTGCAATAAATTTGCATTTCTATTGAATTTTCGCGGCTCATTTCATATACAAATCGTGCGTTATTCTTGCGCACTAGGAAGTGATTGTTCACAATTTCTCCCTTACAAATTAGTTTACTGGTATGCACTAATTTCTGCTGAGATCAGGCTAAAGACACATATGTTAATCATATATGAACGAATAATTAACTAAATATTTGGGTTTTTACAAAACATTATACAAATATAGAAAAAATTGGGAATACAATCTGCATTTGAGATAAAATCTGAAAAAGAGCTTAACATTAACTGAAAAATTATCAAGCTAAGTCGGCAAAAATTAAGCTAAATTTAGCTCTGAAAAAGTAAAACTAGTTAGTCATGAGAATCATCATATTATTAAGCTTTTAGAGCAAACGCTCCAGTAGTTAGCTGATTTCATTGCTCTCCAAATCTGCTTTGTAATTGATGTTCTCTGTAATCCGATTTTGGTCCCCGATATACTAAATGAAAGCTAAAGTCGGTGCCTTGGTTTTAAAATATAAAGCGTTTTTGTATCTTTAGTGGTTTATAAGTGAACGTAAGTGTGTACTTTTAAAATGCCTCAAAGGTCTTGACTGTTCACACTATATCGCAATTGTGTTCACACTATAGTTATGACTACTATATAAGTAATAAGAAATGAAAGTCTGAGAACAATATATGTCTTTTAGTTTTAGCCTGGAACGAAAAAGAAACTGATCGCTAATGAATAGTGACTGGCAATATAAAAGGAATACAATTTTTTACATTATTTACCCGGTTTTTATTTTACCCATTTTACTAAAATATACCAGTATTGACATATGGCTTTGACATGTTATTTACCAAAAGTACAACCATTAACTATTCAAAAAAAAAAACAAAAGGTAGTGTTACCCTTATATCTTCTCTAGAATTTGCATTTAATCATTCAGCTATTCATTTTGCATTTAAAGCAATTTCATATTCATTTGACATTAATTAATGATACCTTTTCAATTTAATGCATTCATGTAAAATCTGCTTCAAATATAAAGAGGAATCTATTCAATGTTTAAAGAATACGTATTTCCATTTGAAAACGTGGTAAGAGAGTGTAACAAAATATATTTCAAAATAATATAATTGATGTTCTTTCTATTGTTTCATTGGTGAATTATGAGCTTTACAATGAACAAAAAAAAAAAAGAAAAATGAAAAAGTAAAAAGTGAAGAAGACAAGTAACAGAAAAATTGGAAATACCAAAATGTAAGCAAATCCAGCGAAGAAACGAAGAGAAAAACTAAATATTAATGGGAAATTGTATTGTGCTCGTATTGTGCTGTGTTGTTCTTGTCAGTTTATGAAATCAATTGATTTTTATATTTAAAATTCATATTTGGCTCTGCTCTTTTTAACTGGAATATTTAATTAAAGCAATATTAAATGACGCTGAAGAATGCTTAAAAAGAATCCTTCGTAATATTAATAATTAAATCTAAAGTATTGCAAAGGGTTTCATTTGTAATGATTCTTAGAATGTAAAATATTTCTTTAAATTTTATTAATACGAAGTTAAGGTGTGTGAGAGAGAGAGAGAGAGAGAGAAAGTTGAACAAATGCTACAAAATATATCAAAGATATATTTAACACTATAAAGTCCTTGCAGTACTCAGATATATAGAGTGAATCATATGACTTATGAATTAGAAAAAACCGAAAAACTTTGCTGTAGTTTACATTAATGATTTAATTTACATTTATACAATAACATAAGGTTTGATAATATAGGAGAACTTCTTAATGAGTTCAATGATGATTGGTAATCTGTTGTGGTAAGGTCATAGTAATTGCGTTTAAATTACATAATTTGTAAATGCCATGAACTGAATACAAATAAGTCTAGAAGTCTTATAATTCTACTACTGGTGTTTAGGAGCACTTTAAAAAAACCTTTTGTATGACAGATTGTATTAACATTTAAATACATGCCTACATTTAAATTTTCTGTAGAATCTTGTAATGTTTTCATACTTCACTTATTATGTAAAATATTCCGTTGTAAGCAGTAGTCCAGTTATTTATAAAGCTATGGTTACATTAAGATAATATTTAACGAAAAATTCATAACCAATCTTTGGCAGGATTTTTCTCGTAGATGAGTAATAGAAGCCCATCTTTTCGAACAATATTTCACGGCCGCACACACCCGCAATATTTTCCTCTATTCGCAATCCACGTATGAGTGTTCATAGTTTAACGTTCAATAATGCAAATTTAGTGTAAAATTTAGTTACAAGACTCCAAGTAGCTGTATCAGAAGACCACCCAACATACATACATACATAATTGGCCATTACAAATCTGTGTTAGCGTTACGGTCCAGCTTCTCGCAGCATCCGTCTTGTGTGTGTTAGTTTTAATTCATGAGTATCGGGACCTGCAGTTTAAAGTCGACTCAGAACGACAAACTTGAAAGGCTTGTTCATGGCAATTAGTTACTCTCAAAGCTTTTCACAGAAGACTGCTGAGAGGTATTCGTCGGAAGAAATAAAATCGCCAAAATTGACCATAAAATGGATCAAGTACCCAATGCACTTTCTAAACCGAGCATGAATTTATGAAGTCAATTTACGAAGAAATTTTAGACCAAACTGCAGAATGCTACACAAGAGCAGTGTTGTCTAAAAGCAAAGTCGCTAAAAAAACTTTTCATTAGTATAAAGAAGAATATGTGCAGATTCTGTGACGAGGCGGTCGAGTCATCAAAGTACATACAAGGCAACTGTACAGCATCGATCCACAGTAGAAAGGGATACCTCGGTGATTATCAAATATCAGATGGGGGTTTGTCAGAGTTGGCACCGACCGGTATCTTGAATTTCGTTAAGTCGACGAAACTGGGAGTTAAGTTGAGGGCTGTACAATAGATCTACAGGTCGAATTACTTATTATCACCTTTATGAATGAATGATTGAATAAAGAAGTACATTTTGATATAAAAGACCATTTTGATATAAAAAAATACAAAATATGTGAAAAAGTACACTTTGTTCTACAGCACTTCAAATTGTATACAAATCAATTCAATTTATAACTACTGTACAAACATTTTATAAATTTACCATAACCGGTAAAATTTACTGATGCTCTCAAAGTAGCCCAATAATTTGACGTTTGTAGTGACGGGTTAAATCATTTTTTAGTACATTGAATATTTTAAATGTAGTTTTCAATTTAAATCCATTTTTCTAAAACATTAAGCTTTTAACAAACTTTAAATAATAAAAATACTTAAAGTTGCTAAAAGTGTGTCATATAAAACACATTTGAAAATTCAAACTCAAATATTTTATACATAAAAATATATATTCTTTTTTTTTACAAAAATATAGAAAACTAGTTGACACTTTGACTACTCAACTGTTTGCAGGTCATCAAAAGTATATACATGCTAATACTCTGAATAATCCATAATATTACAACTTATTGTTATTGTAAAATGTAGTATAAGTAAGCAAATACTTAAAAAATATACACCCTCTAACAAATGTACATAAATACTCATACATACATATGTACAGATATACATATAACTCAAAAGGAAATGTTAATGTGTATATAGACACTCGTATAACTTTTAATAGCAAAACGTATTTTTCATTGGAAATACTGCTACCGATGGAGCAAACTGAATGTAACTGCTATAGTTTGTTGATATTCATTGTTGATATAGCGAAAAATTACAGACATGGTAGGTTTGCTACATCTGCAAGACTTGTAATAAAAAAGAAAGCTATGCCAACGATTTTAAAATTGCAGAAAGCAGAATAGTGTTCATAAGAAAATGTGCTTTAATTAAAAAAGATTAGAAAGCCATTTAAATTATGATTGTCCTATATATCTAAATCTGTGTTCCACTGTTTTTGGATGCCTGTAAGAATTATAGATATAATATCCACAAATAAAATTGCCATCTTCTGTTAATTCTCTTACTCGTATAACCCGTAAGAAAATAGCCATTAGTTTTATATGTTTCAAGCACATGCACAAATTTCCAATCCTTAATTGATCTTCCCCTATGCAATGCATTCCCACAGTGTATAGGAAGTTATAGCAACTGGCCTCTAGATCTATACGAGCCAGTTCTTGCAACCTGTTATAGCAGTATTTGAAAAGTTTAGGGGTTAAAGATGGCGGCTTTTTTAGGTAAAATTTCTCACATTCTTCTATCAACCTAATTAAAAGCTATTTTTCAGAACTCAGAAATAGGCAATGAAAGTGGAAAAAGTTTTTTATGCAGATCAGTACTTCTTTTTGAGGATATCAAATTAAACAATGATTAAATCGAGTTAGATTTTACTTTAAAGATGTACAAGCTGCAAAGATGACATAACAGAAACGGTTAAAAAACTTAAGTGAATTCATTCATGCTCAATTTATCTAGAGTTTCTTTAATATCTCCCCCAGTTTTGTTGTTCTAACGAACTTCAAAATGTCGGTTGATGCCAATCTTGACATTTCGGTATCCGATATTTGATAATCACCAAGGAGCCTGTTTCAACTTTGTATAAATGTTCCACAAGTGCTCACTATGTGCTCTAATAATTAAATTGCTTTATTACACTGTAGAAAATGCGTGACCTAGATGAAGTAACAAGTATATTCAAAAGAGATGATACATCGCATATGGACGGAGAATTTTGTAATAAGAAAACTGTGAAGTTGTGTGCCGTATCGTCTTCCCATAAGAAAAAACATCGATGTAAAGATGTTCCAATAAAATTCTTATCAATACAGTGATAGAAGCGATCAAAGCAATGAAGTAAAACGTGTCCAAAGAAAACAACTACAGTTCCATCTGCAGGTTAGATCATGCCATGTTAATAATGTTTACTGGGTTCTTTTTTGAGATTATATTTGATTTTAAAATACGAAATTAAACAAAATTTATTACGACTCATTACCTATTGCAATGAAAAAAAAAAAAAAATCAAAATCAATAAATAAAATTTGGAATTGCACCTTATTTGCCAGAACTAGTTCCCTTGTATTATTTTCTGCACTAAAAGTTTGAACGATTTACTATCAACGAAGAGATGGAGACTGCAATTGCCACACATTTTAAAGACATGGACAATTCTTACAATAAATATGGTATCACTGGGAATTGGAATACACAAATACCAGCCGGGGAGAAAATAAAGAACAAAAATTGGTGGTATTTTGAGGTTTTAAACAAAAAAAATTAATAAAAAAAAGAAGTTCCCCCCTCCAAGAAGTCCATCCGTAAGAAACCGCCACGGACATTCCACCCTATCCACCTACAGAAATACAGAAAATTAAGATTTGGATTACATGAATTACAACCATTTCATCATAGCAAAAGTCACTTGTTTACGTATATGTTATATACACGAATATATGTATACATAAATAGTATTTAAACCCTCCCTAACCAGTTTTCTCTAATCTCATTCGTTTATAATACATTAATCTACTATCTTTAAATTGTGGTATTTCAATTATTTTAGACACATGCACTTATAATATATTTATAATTTTTATTTAATTAATAAATTACACACATATTAATTGGCTATAAAAATTTTTTTACCAAATGAAATTAAATAAAATTTAATTGTAAATTTAAATGCATACATATGTACGTACGTACTTATAATATAATGACATGATATTTACATGAAAAAAAGGAAATGTTTTCCACTTTTTTAATAAAATTTGTTTTTTTCCTTTTACATTTATTAAATATATAACATTATTAGAATTACTTTTAACCACATTAAATACATTTAAATACCATTTTTATGTGTACCACAATCCATTTAATAAAATGTTTTCAAATAGTGATATGAAATCTTATAATTTCATCTGTTTTTCGAATACAAAACAATGAATGTGTACACTATAGGTATACAGGTTACAAAGAACTGTAACGAAACTACCATAGCTGATGTCGAAAATGTGTTCAGTTCAGCATGTGTACAATTGTTTAGTGGATGTTATTTTCACTGGTTAAAAATTATTGCAAAGATGGATTGTTAATTGGTTCATTTGGCCGCTTACTGCAAGGATAATCTAAGTTCATTTGAAAGAATTTAGTTCTAAAATACTTCAGATGACTCATATTTCCGGTTTATAAAAGAAGAGCAAATGAGCTTTACTTGACTAATATTTGGCACAAATAGATCATTCTTTTGTTTTTGTATAAGAAAATCTAACTAAAATCGTTCGGTATCTTTCGACAATTAATATTTACTAGTGTACAGTAATATGTTGTATGTTGTAGCTTTTAATGTATTGTTTACAGTGAATCGAAAAATTCTATGGCTTTATTTCTTACCAAATTAAGCACGTTATCGTTTATAATGTATTTTAGTATCTCATTGTTATTCCTTTTGTATTTTATTTGATAATAATAAAAAAAATTAATTTAACATTGAAGCAAAACCCCTCCTAATGCTGTGCATTGTATTGACATTTTTGTAAAAACGATAGTATATTATGACAGAACATATTTTTGTTTTCTTATATTATTAAGCGCCTTGGGAATGAAAGAAATTGTTGTGAATTGATCATTCAAACCCCAGTGTTATACCTTCACCCTTAAATGATCAATAGCAATTTGCCCATCGTTATATGTTGATTGTGGTGAGTGCCTTCGCTTAAAAAGGTTTTGGCTGTTATCTGCCACTTCCCAATAACTAGCGCTTTTTCGTCTGATCATTCGTTTTGTTGTTGTCAATGGTGGAATAGAGTGGAATGTCAGGGAGCGGTTTCTTTGTTGATGGACTTTTTGGAGGAGGGGCAAGACCTCTTATTTTTAAATTAGATGTGCTGTATTTAACTTAATTTTTCTTTTAACTCAGTGGATTTTACTAATTTTTAGTCTGTTGTTCTAATAAATTGAAATAAAATTTTTGGCTATTAATGTATGTACTTTAAAAGAAAAGAAAATAAAAGAGAAGGTATGTATTTAAATGGATTAGGTTATGCTTGTACCGACCTTTAAAGATTAAATTTTAGTTTAACATATTAATCGAATTTTCGTGAGTATAAGTATATGCCTCAGTTACGGATTATTATTTTATTACTATTCGCATAACGATTAACTGCACTATGCTAAATTAAATCTTTTGTAACCTGTGTTTTTACATCCATTACACAAATGTAATTATTAACCACAAGAACTTACAGACATACATAACATATTATTTAATTATTAATGGTAAATATAATTTCCATATGTACAGATATATTATTTTAACATTAATATTTTATTGTATTTCTGTTTTTTTTTTTTTTTTTTTTGACGCATTACATAATTAAAAATACATATAATTTGCATTCTATTTGACATATTTCACGTATTAAATGCGAATATTGAAGTTAATGTAACAACACGAAATGTATTACTTTACACCACTTGTAGAATTGCAGAAGAATGATGGTTTTAAATTGATAAATTATAAACTAAAGTGGCTGGCATATGTATGTGCAAAAAGTAAAAATAAACCCACAAACTTAACCAAAATTTTTTGTTAATTGTTTTAGATTCGTCTTATTTATTTAGACTTATTTTAGAGGTATACATAAGTACTTACATACATATATCCAATTGCTAATAAAAAGTTATTTTAACCTTTAACTACTGAGGCGGTGGTAAATTTTACCCTCTCTTTAGATTTGTTTAATTTATTTTCTTCGGTGGAGCGCTATCAATTTCATTTTCATAGTATCTTCTTATATTCCCATAGTTGTTATTCAGTTGAGTTTTGGCTGCTGTTGGGTTCGTGTGAACAGAGGTATGCATGTGTTGGTGTAAAATTTACCACTTCTCAAAGAAAACGTGTTTTTTTTAAGAAAATATTTTACCACCACTAGCAAATAAGTGTAAGTATTTAATGTAAAAAAAATACCACTCATCAGGATAGACGTTAGGTTGTTATAGAATAAATTTGACCACTCCTCCGTTTTATTGCGATTTATGCTTGTAGACTATATAGAAATTAAACGAACTTAGTAATTTAGAAATAGTTATGCTGCTTGGATAAGTAGGCGAAATCAGCGACGTTGATGATGAAATTGCTGATGCAGATTTGTGCATTCAGGAAAGCGATACAACACAAAAAAGGCCTACATAGATTACTATGGAACACAATTATCAGTATTTTAGGAGCAGACTATGTTGCTTCACCTTTAGTAGTACCGACAACGACTTCCAGGAAGCTATGCTACATAAGCCCTAGTGGGCTAAAACGTCAAACTTCCCACTTTTACTTGCATTGTACCAAGCCTATGTGTATGGGATGCAGCAAAAGCATGTGCTTACATTGTCAAATACGAAGTTCGATGAAAAAAAATATCTCCACATAGGCTGATCCCCATTTTTTCTTAAATATATAATTTTGTTTTCGTTTCTTTTCCATTTGTTATTTTATAATCTTGGCTGTGAAAAATGCCTTTTATGTTCCTGATTATCTTTTAATAAAAAAATTTTTTTTAAGTTTTAGTATGTACAGTTTTTTAGTTTTAAGAAAAGTGGCTATGAAGTAAAATCCTTCTTTTGTTATACTAAATGTTTGAGTTTTTTATTTTTATAATCCTATTTATATAAAAATGTGTTTTCTTGTTCTTTTAAAAACAAATTATTAAAAAAAAAGAAATTTTGTTGGCAAAATTTTTTGGTAAAACCGAAGGTGGTAAAATTTACCACCACTTCAATAACTATGTCCAAATTTTTCACCTCAGTAGTTAAAGGTTAAATACAATAGTTGTTTTAAACAAATATCTACTTTTTAGTCATAATTGCGAATCAGTTTTCGCGCAGTGATCGCAAAATCAGCCAACTTAACAAAAAAAAAAAAAAAAAAAAAAAAAAAAAAAAAAAGATTAAAACGGTTTTAAATTTCTTTCAAAGCATTAAGAATTAAAAATGTATTCTTTAAAGATTTGCATGAAAGATTATATTTTAGCGATTGCCATAAAAGTTTGCAAAAATAACTATTAAAACTGATGTTTGTTTATATTTTATTACACATAACGGTTGTTTTGTTAAAAATATTTGACGTACAAAAAAAAATGTATAATAAATTACAAAAAAAATAATAATTAATTTTAATTTTAATTAACAAAAATTTGCAAAAAATTAAATTACTTTACCTGTTAAGGTACAGAAAAATATAAGTCAACGAGACAATTCCTAAATTGATTAAAACACTAAAGTTTTTATGTTCAAGTTTTGGAATTTAAATTGCAAATATTTCTAAGAATTATATTTTTTTTCTATTTCAGCAAAAAACATTTCTTACCACATGAATTATGAATTATGAAGAAAAATTAGATAAAACAATTAATTATAAAATGTTGGCAAATGTCTCCGAATTTATATATTGCTAAGCAGAAGAATGTACTAAAACTATAACCTGATGAGTAGTGATTACTATTGCAAACAATTGCTAAAGGCAGCAAAATTTCTAAGTGATGACAAAAAATCTGACATCAGTTTTATTTTTCAATTTAAATTTTTAATAATAATTTTTATTCAAGATAATCATTGAAATTTTGGAATAAGTTTGAAAAAAAAAACAAAAATTCCAAAAATATATGCATACATCATACTCCGAATCCGTTGAATATTCTATACAATTGCTTCAGGCCATAGATGGTTAAGTAATTTTTCCAACTTCAAAATTTTTTTATGTCTAAACTTCTCAAACTACCTACTAACATGTAAGAATAGATCTTTTAATAAAGTAGTTATGCTTTGCTTTATTATGTTTTAATTATTATTTTAATATTAATTACGAAAAAAACTCGCATACATACTCTTATTAATATGTATTCTTACTTTTATGTATTAATTTTTTTTTTTGCAGTTGCTTTCTTTTTCACTACAATCGAAAATACAAAAGAATTTGAAAAGCTGTCAGCCATGAAGTTGTAAAATGTTTCATAAATAAAACAAAACGTGTTTGAGAAAAATGGAAGTTAAAGAAACGCTGTTGTTTAATATGGAAAAACTTAAAATTAATTTATTTTACTTTTTAAATAAATAACTATAGAAAATAAGCTATAAAATAAATAAGAGAAAAAAAACAAGCAAACTTAATATGAAAATAAATGTTTTCTTATATATTTTAATTTTATTTATCTTAATTTTTATGTTTTTTAAAAATTTTTAAGCAGTGATATTACGGTTATGGACAGCAATGAGTAAGAGTATCAAATTACAGCGGTAGTTAAAAAGAAGTTTAGATGTAATCTTACATTAATTTTTAGATTTCTGTTGTGCAATAAGTTTGGGGTTACCTGTAGCCAGTTCAAAAGAAGAATCTGAATAGCTTCAATTTAATTAAGGTTTAATTTTCCCATTGATGAAAAGACTCTAGATGCATCTAAAAAATTATTGCAACTTAAGCGTCTGCATATTTGCATATTTTGGTGCCAAAAACCTAAAGTGGCATCATTAACTCGAGATACATACTTATATGAAATAGCGGATAGAGCACATAAACTCCCGCACGACGTTATGTAACATATATTATGCTAATACCTATAGAATATCAGCGATATGATAAAATAAGATTCATACATGCATACATACATAGATAAATAACTGGCTTTTACAACCCTGTGTCAGGATTACGGCCTAGCTTCTCGCAGCACTCATGTTGTGTGTGCCAATTTTTATCCATGAGTACCGGGACCTACAGTTTAATGTCGACTCCGAACGACAGATTTGAGAAGCTTGTTCATGGCAATTAGTTACTCTCAGAGCTTTTGCCAGAAGACTGCTGAGAGGTAGTCGCGGAAAGAAATATTTTTTTTCATATATCTTTTTTTGAAGATGTCAGAGCCTGGAGTCGAACCCAGGGCCCATGTCTTAGTAAGCCAACACACTAACCACTAGACCACGGCGACTACTAAAATAAGATTCACTTTAATAAAATTTTTAAATTAAAAATTTTCCTAACCTTCTTCCTATGTTTTTTATCTCAAGAGTTTCCTTAGTTTTAAAACGCCACAAATCTTTAATATTAATCTCTATAAATACTCGTATATTAAAACCAGTATTATAGACTATTAAGACTGTAAAACCACAAAACTTGTTAAAGATTGGTGTATAGTGGGACTATAAAAGTTTAAACACATACATATAAACAAGTGTATACACATTTTCGCCTAAATATGTACTCGTATGTATACGTATGATAATGCGTATCCCGTATTCGTAGTATTTTTTTATTAATTTTTTTTTCATTTATAAATATTTATAATAAAAAAAAAGAAACATAAAAATGTCTTTGTGTTTTCATTAAACAGTTTTAAACAATTTCAGTACATAAGGAGGATGTTGTAAATGTTGCTGATGGTGCACAAAAGTCAACAGCAACTATAACAACAATAAACATTTCCACTTTCTTCAATAAATACTTCCGTTTAAAACATCATGTTCTTGAAAAAACAGTAAAAACTAATTTTAAAGTGATTTCACCTCAAAACAAAATTATGTTCAAGTTTTAATAGTGGGAAAACATTTATTCAGATTTAGTGAACAAACAAAATTATTACTTTTGAATATTTTGTTTTAAATTTCTTTTTTTTATTAATTAACGTTTTAATTCTTATTTCTTAAGTTTTAAAAATTTAATCTTTTGCTCAAATGTAAAATGACTCATATTTAAATATAATTACGCATAAAATATGCAAACATTTGTTAAACATACATACTTATATGTTTATATTTAATTTTAAGTTTCATAAATATTATCTTCTATTTAGAGATTTTCACTTAAAAACCCTCTTGCCTTTAGTTTATTTCTATTTAATTATGAAGTCTGCAAAAATTGAGCAAAACAAGGTTTTGTGTCAGAGCAATAGAATTCACAACATGTAAGAAACTTATGGGTAATCAAAATTCAATATACGATTTACAGTGAACTTTTAATCCATTTTAATTCTTAATACTGCAACAGTAAAAATTTCCCGAAATGTACCTAAGAGCTATCTGAACGGAGTTAAGAATCATTCCTAGAAAGTTCACATGTTTTAGAAAGCTGTTTATCGAAATCTTAGATAAATTTTTGTAGTTCTTTGTTTCTTTAAATTTTGAACGGTTGGCTACCTATGGACAAAAACAAGGGAAAAATCGGTAAAAAGATCAAATTTTTTAAAGTTTTTTGAAATTTGGGTCTTGAAAATAAAGTTTTATTGATTTTATATCTTCACAATATTTGTTCTTTAAGATAGGATCTACAACTATGTGTCAGAAAGTAAATCAAAATTAGTAACGGTTTGCAAGATATGAGTGTGAGAAAATAATCACTTGTTTGCAAAAATGACAACCAGGACCCAAATGTTTGGGGGCCCATAAAAAAGAACTTAATGACTTCTGGCAAAACTGGGAGACACGGGCCTCCTTCACGTAGTGCTGTCCGTATATGGTTATTTTTTTCGTATTGCACGGTGTAATGAAAGAAATGATGTTAATTGCTGTTAGATTTAAAAATTCCAGAATATGGTTATGACCCTATGGCAGTTAATTAAGTAGTTAGAAAATATGAAGAAAATTACTTTTGTTTTTTATTACCCTATTAAGTTGGCTTATGGTGTAAAACAAACTAATGTCTTGGGGTACATCATACAAGAATATTATTGTTAACATAACCCACTTACTGGTTTCAGTTTTTATTTTTCTGTATTTTTGGTTTGTCTTGCGAAAAAAGAAAAAATGTAGGCTTTCAAATAAAATTATAAAAGTTTTTCTCTCTAAAGGCAAAAATAAATAAACAGTAATGCTTATGTACTCATAAATAAGAATTATGAAGACTTAACTTTTAATTTCTATTTTTTTTTTCTTTTTTGTGATGAAAGCAAAGGAAATAATTTAAAAAAAAAACATGGGTATTATTTATATAACTAATTATGATAAAATAGAACTAAAAACACAAAAACAAATTTAATTTTATTTTTTTACTTAGAAAAAGCAACTTTACTCTCAAAATTATAAGAAATTAAAAGTGGTAATAGTAAAAGTATAGTGAGGACTGTATATATCTTTATACATATATTTCTTATTATTAAATATTTCAATAAAAATTTAAAAGTTAGGAAATTTAAATTAAGGATTAATTGCCTTTTATTAACATAATTTAAAATATAGTGCGTGGTTGATACGCGCAATCAATGATTATTTCACAGCACGCAAATTTTTTAAATTTAATAATCGAACACAATTACATATGAAACTTGAAGAAAAACGCACTGTTGTTTTAATTTTAATCCCTACAAAATTATAAATACTTTAACAATCAATAGTGCAATCTTGATGTAGAGCAATCCGAAGTAGTTTTAGTTTTAGTGAAACAACAATAAATTTACCATGTGGAGGTCACAGGGCGGAAGGGATCCTAAATCCCTACTATTATTTGTTTTGGAAGAACTTTTTGATATTTAAACAAAGTTTGATCTTTTTTTAATATATTTCGTTTTATAGTGGTTAGAGCGCGTGCAAAAAACTTAAGCGACCGCGGTTAAAAGTTCAGCGGTTTTTAAAAATTATAAGTAATTTAAAAAAAATGAGAGGTTCCCCCCTCCAAGAAGTCAATCTTCGCGAAATCGCTCCCTGACAACTACAGTATATTCCACCAAGAATCGAATTATCAGGAGTACCGCGCCACCTTTTGGGAAGATAACAGCAATTTATGAGGCAATCGCTGTTGATCATTTAAAGGTGAAGGTATAACACTGGCTTTTACATGATCAAATTGACAGCAATTTGTCCCATGACACAACACGCTGAATATCATCACATCTATCTATCTATATGTTTAATATTCCAATACAATGTACTGCATTTAGTAGTGGTTTACCCCTGAGTATTAGTCTTAAAAAAAAGCATAATAATAACATTTAAAATAAATTTATTTAACATTTTTTTTAAATTATTACGAATATTATGCAAAAATCTTGCATTTGTATAAAACAAATTATACTACGATTATATCCAGTGATTTCCAAAAATCTCATATATTTGAAAAAAAAGAAACCCCATATAATTTTTGTTTCTCTCACCATTTTAGAAATATACCTTATACAGGCAGATAAAATAGTGCTTAATGCGGAATTATTATGAAAACTTTCTGTATTCAACTGTCTCTAAATTAAAAAAAAAATGGAATGTAAATTTTTTTAAGAAAAATTAGTTGAACATTAACGAGCATCAAAAAATCGTTTTAATTTTTAAATAAGAAAGGCGTTAATTACTTTCTCAAAAATAAAACTTTCACTTCCGTTTACTCTTTTGCTTTTTCTGTTTTATCTTTTTATGTACTTATTTAGTCTATTATTTCTTTTCTTACGTATGCAGTTGTATTTGGCAAAATAACTTATTTGTCTTTCATAATTTGTGTTCTAAGAAAGTGTAATTTTTTCTATATTATTTGTTTCTCTTAAGTTTCTTTTCTTTTTCTTCAGTTTTATTTAAATGAATTTTTTCATTCACAATTTATTTTGGTTATGATGATTTCCCAAGTGTCAGCGTGGTGTATGTATTTTGTGGATCTCAAATAAGCAAATTGTTGAAATGGGTGTTAAATTTGGATGTTGTGAAACAGATGGAACATTTTTCGTATTCTTTTTTCTTACAAAATGAAAGTAACAAGTGTATAATTATTATTTTAGGGAAAAGCTGCAAACATTTTTATTTCATTTGGTTATAATGTACGTTAATTTTGCTTTCGTTTGTTAAATTTTTGTTTTTACTAAATATGTTATTTCATGTAATCTATAGACATACTTTATAAATGTCTTTGTTTGTTTGTCGTTCAATCACACCTAAACGATGAAACCGATTTTGTTGAAATTTTTAACAACCGAAAGTGCAGTAGGGCATATTTTTCCAAATTTTGATCTATTCGTGGTATTTCCCATACAAATTAAGTACTGATTTTTGCATATCTCAAAAACGGGAAAAGCTAATTTTACTGAATTTGGTTTGAATAACTCCAACGGCTAAGGCAAATCATTCGTCAGAAAGTGGAAGGAATTGGATAAGTGGGCGTGGTGTCCCATACAAACTTAACTCTACGTAGAATAATAACCTCGTCGTGGGGCAGAATCAAGAACAACAAAAACAAAATCATCTTCAATAACATTGTCATCTGAACGGAAATGAATACCAGGAGCAACAACAATAATAACAGTCGTTGGCTTTACAAAAATCGTATTCGTTTAAACGAAAACGTAGAACAACTGGTAGTGCCGCATTTGAGGCTATTAGGGCGCCATTAGCAGTATATTTTTTATTTTTTTATTTTACCCTTAATTTAACCTTTACTGTACGGCCTTCTTGGGGTTAATTGCTGTTGGATTATTTAACTGTGAAGGTATAACTTTGGCCATTGAATAATCAATCAACAGCAACCGATTTTCTTGTGGTTTGCAAGTATTGAAATAATATAAAAATAGAATCTTGGCGACAATAAACAGTTTAATGCTGTCAATACAATAAGATGCATGAAAAAGGTGTTAAAAAAACGCAATACATACATGCATTACATACATTAAAAATGAGAAAAAATTTAAGTTGCACCACTAAAAAATATACTTATTTGTTTACATTTTTTGTTTAGTTTTCATTTACATATTTCATTTATTTACATCAGTTTTTATTTCATTTTTAATTTATTATTTAATTACCTTTTTAGTTTTCTTAATTCTTTAAAAGTTTTCTTCAGAAATTTTTGTTTTTCTCACAATTTCACTTAAAAAAAATCAGTGTGTTATATTTTGTTTAGGTTATGTTCAATGTGTGAAAACAGATGGTTATTTTGTAGCTGTAGTCGTTATTATAATTAAGTATCTGGCTACTTGGCTACTTTTGTACCCAGCGAATTTTGTAGTCGTGTGTTCGGTGGTCGATAGCCTTGAATATGTTATAGTATATAAGTTTAAATCAAAGGTCATCCCATGAGTGCTTGTGTCAATCTAAAAAAATCCGATAAGGTTTAAGCTAATCGTTGTGACAAATATAATTAAACTTTTATTTGTATTACTTATTAAAATTTCAATTGACTTTTTTCTAAAAAATCTTCACATTATTAATTATTTAAAGACAAAGGCAATAAGTAACTTAAATCGTTGTAATTAAAAATGTAGAACAATTTTGATTAGATTAAAGGCAGGAGAAACATTTTGTCTTTGTTCTGCTACATAAACGTCGTCAGACGAACACGACGTTGCCAACTGGAATAAGGCCGAATATATTTATTTCACCAGAGCACCTTCCAATATAGTACCGAGGGAACCTATAAAAGTACGTTACATTGCTCCAATGAGTTGATAAAGATGTATTCATTATCATTATTGCTGAGAGCTTCTCCGGTAGCCAGTCGAAGAGCCCAAGAATTGACTTTAAAGCACCAGCACATACATAAGAATTGTAATTCGTCTTTGGCCGGTTATGAATTATTTATTGCACCATCTTACAAACCGAGGCACTTAAATTGTTCTTTTTACACTGGAAATATGTGAAAAATTATTAATTCTTATGGCCAGGAGGCAAATTACGGCATTCGACATCGAACGAAATTTATATGAAAACTGTTTTAAAATTGTATGAAATTTCGCTCGATATCGAATGCAGTAATTTTCCCCCTGAATAGCAACCGGACAATATTACATCATCAATAATTTCATACATTTTAGGCCCAATTATTAAATGCTATATTCGTAAATAGCCAATCTTTTATGAAATATATAATACTTAAGATTACAGACATTTACTAGCTGAAAGCGTTAAATGACTAGCGATTACTAAACCACTAAATGGATAATCCGATATTTAGCAAAGAATACTCTTATAAGCTAAAGAAAGAGGCGCTAACAGTCATCAGTGTCATATTTAGAAACGAAAGAAAAAGAAATCTCTTTATTTTTCATTCTGATTTCATAGTCAAGTATTGTTAAAATAATTTATGGTTTTCGCTGTTGTTGCCTTAACTCTAAAAGTATTATACTGTTTTGTTTAAATTGTTTTATAAAGAAATAACAAAAAACGAAAATCACAAAATAAAAGCACAACAACAATAAAAAGACCGACCTTCTTGTTAGCAATTTTAATTAAAGTTGCACCTTAAACACCAGAGTGGCATGCTACAATAAACAATGTCGGCTTAAATGAGGTGTTTTTATATTATTTTCTGTTAAAGTTTAACCAGTTGTTTTTCATTTTGTGTTTCTCTGCCTTTTTATTGCTAATAAAGTTGCACCTATTTTCTTCACGCACTAAAGTTTTTCTTTTTTTTTTTATCAACTTTTTCTTACCTCTTAGTTTTTAGTATAATATAGTCGACACTAAACCTATCCTTGGTTAGTTTTATATATAGAAGTAAGTACATCATGAGCGCTTTTTGGTCACATAGTTTTTAATTTAATTTTTTTTTATTTAATGCCTAAGGTGTGTCTCTCTATGTACTGGATGATGACATATTTCACTTTTAGTTACTTTAAATATAAATTGTTCATGTTTGTTGGTTTGTTTGCTTGTTTTTAATTTTTTTTTCTAGGCAAAGGACTAAATGAGCTGTATTCATATACAAAATATATTTATAAACATTCATACTCGTACATACATATATGTATATGTATGTATATTTATAAGTAAATACATATATATGTACAATGTACATTGTACATGTTTATACGTTTGTTTGGTTTTTAAACATTTATTGTCATTTTGACGCCTGCTTATCATGTATTTTGCATTTATTAAAATAAATGTTTTCCTTTAGTCTGTTTGTGCTTACAGTAAACGTTTAATAATGGTTGGCCATAGTATAAAATGCACGTAAATATGTATGTATGTATAGGTATATTTATATTTATGTATTTATTTTATAATTAAAAATAAAAGCTTGACAAACGTTGTCATATTTAATAAAATGTAGGGTATGTTGACAGTCCTATGAATAGGGAATGTAATGAATGAAACAAACAAACAAAAAATTCTATAAAAACTTATTTATTTTTTTGTCCAGTAAAAACTTAATGGCAATTGCACATTAATTGCAAAAAAAAAACAAAATTAAATTTATCTTATCCATTAAGTTTCTTCTTTTTTACTTTATTAATTAAATATTTAATAGGCAGTTGTATGATATTCCAGGAAAATTGAATTGTGGTAATGCTTTTGGCAATTGGTGTCAGGAGAGGAGTTGAAATTAATAATAAATTAAGTAGTCAATTGATTTAATGAATTCATAAGAATTCTGTTGAAAACTTGGAATATTACACTGTTCATTATATACCAACCATAATATATGTAGGTACGCCTTTATAGAAAAAACCTTCGCCGAAACAAAATTTGTTATTTTCCTGACGAATCGAGATTGTTATAAATGCTTGTCATGTTGCGTGAGTTAAGAATATTAAAGAAATTAGGGACAGATTAGGAACTATATTCATAAATGCAAATGCAAATGGAAAAATTCAAATTACGGTTTTAATGATATGTTTTAATATGTTTAAGCCAACAGTTTTTAAAAATAATGACCAAATTGTAATTTAATATATCGTGATAATTTATTACTATACATAATGGATTGCTGTATTTAAAACAAATGTCCTAAAAAATGGATAAATGTTTGCTTTAATTCAGATTCAGATTCCATTTACTAAAAATTATGCTGAAAATTACATATTCCCCTAAATTTTATGTCAATTTAGGCTAAAGATTTTTAACGTCCAAGATATAAGTGGCACAAAACACTGCAAAACATTAACGCAGTCCGTACATAAGTTGCTTTAATATCCACAAAATATGCACGTACAAATATATATACATGTATGTACAGACTAGTTGATCCGCCAAAGGTTATTTTGCCATCAAAATTATTTATAGGAAATATTATTTTTTTAGTTTAAATATATTTGATACTCTTCACCGACCTTCAGAACTTAACATGCATATGAGCATTGAATGTGTTGTTCAACGAGAGGTGTATATGGTAACACCCAACGATTATTAACGTCAATGTCTGCGTTACTGATAGCTTTAATGAGCAATTGTCGCCGTTTTCGGTAATAATATAGGGGGGGTCGTGGTATAGTGGTTGAGCGCTCGCACAGAAACTCACACGCCAAGGTTCAATCCCAGCGAAGCACAAAATTATAAAAATTAAAATTTGCGGTTTTCTAAAATTATAATTTAAATTAAAAATTACATTTAAAAAAATAAGAGGTTCCCGCGCCCTCCAAGAAGTCTTCATCTTCAAGAAACCGCTCACTGACATTTCCAATCTATTCCAGCAGAAACTAATGATCAGGTGTACAGCGCCACCTTCTGGGAAAATAACAGCTAATCTACTGAAGACGCTTACCATTCACATTCAACATCCACCGACAGATGAGGAAATTGCTGTTTGATCATCAAGGGTGAAGGTATAACACTGGCCCTTGACTGAGCAAATCGACAGCAACTTGCCTTATCTGCAAAACAAAAATCTATTATCAACCATCTTCACATTCCTATACAATGTACTGCATGAGTAGGGTTTTACCCCTGAGTATTGGTCTAAAAAAAAAATCAGTTTGATAGTAGGGGATAAGAAGAAATAACCGTTGTACCATCCCCTCTGAGAATTTCTTGAAAAAAACCTAAACTATATGTCTTCGAAGTCGGTAAATAATTTATAGATAAATTGTTCCTTGGGTCACCCTTAACATTTAAGGGTATAAAAATAGATGTTGAGCGATTCTCAGACCTACCCGATATACACACAAAATTTATTAAAAACTGTCTAGCAACAAGCACCGTGACACGAGAATTTTATGTATTAGAATGTATGTACATACAAAATCCATATTGTGTGCATCAATTATTATCCATGAGTATTAGGACCTACAGTTTAGCCCCGAATCCGAACGTTTTGAGAAGCTTGCTCATTAAAACAATTACTGTCAGAGCTTTTGCCAAAAGACTGCTAAGAGATGGTCGCCAAAACATATTTTTATTTTTTTATATTTCTTTCTTTCAATATATCAGAGCTGGGGTTTAAACCTGAAGGCGATTTTCCGCTTACATATATATATCGCCGCTGAAACCTATATGGTTTACGGTTATGTTTTGTTAAAATCCAAAATCTCATATGTCGGGTAAGTAAGTGCAAATCATCCCTAAGTTTTTTTTTATTTTTATTTGAGACCAATACACTGTGGTAAACCTCTACTAAATGCAGTGCTTTGTATTATAATTTTTAGAAAGGACAGTACATACATATATGTACATACTTATATGTTTTCTTATATTATTATAAGGAGCGGTGGGAATGATACAAATTGCTGTGAATTGATCCCTCAAAGGCCAGTGTTATATCTTCACCCTTGAATGATCAACAATAATTGCCTCCTCGTTGCATGTTGATTGTGTGGTGAGTGTCTTCGCTTAGGCTTAGCTGTTATCTGCTACTTCCCAATAGTTGGCGCTTTTCTCCTGCTCATTCGGTTTTTTTGTTGTTTTCAATGTTTAAGGTGGAAGAGTGGAATGTCAGGGAGAGGTTGCTTTGTAGATGTACTTCTTGGAGAGAGATTGAGAGAGGGGAGGAGTGGAGGGGGGGGGGGGGGGAGGGATCTCTTAATTTTAAATTATAATTTTGAAAAAAACCGCAAACTAACTTTTTCGTTTTTCACCTTTGCTGTGATTTGAACCTGGGGTGTTAGAGCTTTTGTGCTAGCGCTCTAACCACTATATCTTGAGGTCGGTTAAAGGTAAATTTTCTAAATTCAGTCTGAGAAATTAAATAGTCAATGTAAATCATCACTTAAAAATTGAGTGTAATTGACAAGCGGTCGTGGTACATACAAAACTAAATATAGGTTTCTGTATATCTGAAGAATTATTAAAGTTTATTCCTTATGTCGAATATATTTGATTTTATTTTCCCAGGGTCAGCTAGTGAATTCTCTAAAAACTAAATAATAATATATGCGATATATCAGCAACACCGTAATAAACAAAATTAAAAATTGAATTAAAGCTATTTATTCTATTCTTTATTTATAAAATATTATTTCTCTAAGAAATATATCTGTGGCAATATGGAAGAGTAGCTTAAGTCGACATAAGAGAGAATTGAGTTAAGGCGTTTGGGACATTACAGAAGCAAAGGCGCTTAAATGTTTTTAGTCCGTTTTGAAAAATTCTATTTTTTATCAATGTTATGTACGTTTACTTTTTAGCCTAAGTTTTTTAAATCAATAATGCATTGAACAAAACAACTTATGTACACATAGATTTGTTTACATATTCAGATTTTCGATTTATCATATAACTTATATTTACATTAGTTATTTTAATAAAATGTGATTCTTGTATACAGTTATCTTAAGTGAATGTAAGTTCTTGAATAAATCCTCTTATGTTTATTTAAAACTACACAATACATACTTTTTATTTCAAAAGAAGCGCTTAAGTTACTTAAGGACCTGTCTAACGCAGATTGCAGTTTCGAAAAAGCGCTTAAGTAGAAAAGGCGTAAAATCTTCTAAAATAAACCATATTTTTTACAATATTCATCCTTCTTCTCTAATGAACATGTTACCAATATATTAACTCATAAATTATTCGCAAAAAACATACAGAATAAAAATTACACAAAATTGATGATATCCCAAATCTTCAATTTTCGACTTAAGCTACTCTTCCAAATTGCCACAGATATTATTGGAATTTTGTTTTTTTATTGTGCCAAGTACGAAAAAATTTCTCTGACTTGACCTGTATAGTACATAGTTCAGATTTGGCCCCAGGCTTTTTGCAATTATGAAATAGATGCACCTCTGTAAGAAATTTGCTTTAAATTATGTAGCGATTGCCGAAACTCTGGACTAATGTGACAGTTAAGGCCAACCGATTTATACAAAAAGCATCGACAAATTAGAAAATCTTTGAAATTAATGTTAATAAGACATTAAGGAAGGAGAGCATATTAATATATGGGCATATCCGAAAAAATGTCAACCAACAAAAAATTTTTAAAATTGATCAAAAATTATTCTTGATTATTTAGAGTAATATACTATATTTGTACTCTTACAAATATCATCATAAAATATTTTTCTGGCAGTCCATTTTACGAAAATCAGGACTTAAGGTTCAGCAACCTTACATTTTTAATATTTGGCCAAAATATGCTTGTTTTTTGGCTGCTGTTAAACAAGCTTTATCCAAAACACGGCTGCTTCATCTTCGAAAAAGTGTTTTTTTAATTAATTTTCTGCAACTTTATGAAAGAAACGCTTTAAATGTTCTATTGGAACATACTAAATAAAACTGAGTAAAGTTACGACCACGCTTTGTAACGTCCGCAACGGAAAATAAGGGTTTTTATATATAACGAAGAAACTAAAAATTTTTTTGACACCACATTAACATTCCAAACAAAACTAAAACTGTTCTTTAAAGTAAGAAAAAAAAATTCTAAAATATACAAAAGTATGTTTCATTTCTTAATATCAAATTTTGTAACGTCCGCAACGGTATCGATCTGTCCTAAAATCAAGTTCTGCTAAAAGTTGTTTTGTTTTCACAAATCTATAATTGAAATCACATACATCAATAATTATAATTATTATAATTATAATTATAATTATATATAATTAAATATAATTATAATTATAATTATAATTATAATTATAATTATAATTATAATTATAATTATAATTATAATTATAATTATAATTATAATTATAATTATAATTATAATTATAATTAATTATAATAATTATAATTATAATTAATTATAATTATAATTATAATTATAATTATAATTATAATATATATGCAATTATAATTATAATTATAATTATTATTCAAAAGCATCATTCAGTATCTAAAATCCGTGTTTTTTCCGATTGATGCAGTAGTCAGTTTAAAAATAAATTTATTTTACGTAGCAGTCCACAATTTAAGAATGAATTTGGTGTTAACCATTTTGAGTGGAATTTCTTCGCTACTTATCATGGCAAAGGTGCAGTAGACGGAGTAGGCGCTATCATGAAACGTAAAGATTGGCAGTTAGTAAGAGCTCAAAATCTTATTCTGAAGGATGCACACGATTTTTACAGACTGGCCAAAAGTAATATCGATGGGGTCAAACTAATATACGTTACAGAAAACGATATAAAAACCACAACTCAATATCTATGCGAGAAATGGCTAAATATAAAAAATATTACAGGCGTAAAATCTCATCATCACTTTTCCTCACTTAATGAAAATTTTATCGAAATGGCACGCACTGCAGCATTTCCTAAATATAAACTGCAAGTTTAAAAAGAAAAATAAAATCTATATTTTTTGAAAATAAAACCAAAAATATTTTTTATTTATATGAGTAGGACAGTGGTTAAAAATGCAACGTCCGCAACGTAACATCCGCAACAAATATAAGACAAAATTGTGAATAAACTAACAATTATTTTTTAGCCTCGAAAGTGGGTTTGATATGCTTAAGCATTCCTCTTTCTTTAATGTATTTGGAGTTTTTTTGTTTATACTGTAAAATTCGCTAAAATTTATGAAAATTTACATTGATCTCCACAACGACTTCTGTATTGTGTAACGTCCGCAACGGCAATTTAAGTACAATTATATCGTAACTGATAAAACTCAGAAAATATTTGTAACTGCCATTTGAAAGTACTCTCAAAGGCCAACGTACCAATGTAGGTTACTTAAGAATATAACGCTCAGAGCGCCAACAGTATTCAAAAGTATGCGTACGAACGTAACGTCCGCAACGCAGGATTAGCCCATATACAAACGGAATTAAAAGAAGCAGATATGCTTTTCTTTGGGAAACCGATGACTTTTTCAGTTTAACAGCACTTTTTTGCAGTGATTAAGTAGTGAATTGTTGCACAGTACCTGGTAATTGAAGTTTCTGATAATAACTTTTTATAATTTTTTTAAGTTTAAGCAATAATGTAATGAATTGCTTGTATTGCACTGATTCTACGATTACGTTTTAAAAATATATACAAAAATTAAAGAAAATTATTTAAGGAATTGAATGAACTGAAGAATGTGAATTGCTAAGAAATAACACAAGATGGCTTTAAAAGTTGTAGGCATTTATACACGTGGTATTTGAAAGAATAAACCTAACAAAAGTCAAGTCAAATACATATAATTTCGTTTACATGTTGTCAAAAGCACTAATTAGACCCATGTTTTAAATCAAATTTTCCACACAAATTTGTTTAAAATTACCTTTCAAATCCATTTAAATATTTTATGAAAACGGCAGTCAAAATTTTACAAGAAAAAGTTGAGTTAATTGTTTAAAAATGTTAATTTTTTTTTTTTGTTTAAAAAAAAAGAAATTTATTTTGCTACAAAAAAAAAAAAAAACAAAAAAAAAAAAAATAATAAAAAAATAAAACAAAAGGAAAAGGGAAACAAAAAAAAACTTTAAACACCCACTCAATATACTAAATGAATTTATTTGGTAATACATATTAAACCAAAAGGCATATATTTACTAACACCCACATTGAAAGTTAAACAATGGATTTTCCTCTTCATCCTTTTTAAACTACAATTTATTTGAATTGAAATTTTATTTCCTTTACTTTTTTGTTTTTGTCTTCCCTTAAGTTTAGTTGCCACTTCTGAACCATTATAGCCAGTCATAGAATTGCTACAACAATTACATTTACAATTACAAAACTTTAAGATTAAAGTCATGACAAGAGAGTTAGTGTACGAGTATAAAAGTAAAACTTGTTGCATTTATTTAACCTAAAAGTTAAAAACTACATACACACACACATCGTGCAACTTAGTCTTCTTCAGTATACCCAGATATGCAACAAGAAAGATGTAGACAAGAAAATCGTTTTATGTGTCTACTTGTACATCTTTAAAACAAAAGAAGACCACCATCAAAACTGACTGTCTCCTTCATAATCACCAACACTAAAATTGCCACCTCTATTATCGAACTCCTGTCTCTGGCATCAAATATTTTTAAGTGTTTGTAAGTTAAACTGTGGGCGTTGTGTTAGTTTTCTGTAAATGTTTATCTTTATAGAGTATATCCTTGTTACACTACAATAATATGAGAATGTGTTTAAATTTATATACAGATTTGTTAACAACATTTGCCCACATATGTGTGTTTTATACCCACACACACACATTTACATTATATTTGTATGTTCATATACATTTATTTTTACATAAATAGACTATTGCAAAAGTAAATTGTAATTAAAATTCAATGTTCTACCATAACATTTCTGTTCTAGGGTATTGTAATATCAAGAAGGCATATAAGTATTTACATACTCATACTTATGATTCCTGTTTAGTTTACTCTGCCTTTTTGTTTGAACTAAACTCTGGTTATGAAAGAAAATATTCTAGGATTTATTGATGTACCTAATCAGTATGATTGTGTTTTTGTATAATTTCTTATTAAAATTGAAAATACCCATTTAAATATTTAGAATTGGTTGATTGGGTTTATATTGGCTATTTCTTAAAATAATATTTATTGCATTTACTTAGCCTATATACATATGTATGCATATACTTTTAAGATAATTTATGTTGTAGACATGTTCTCTATCTGAACCAAATTTATTTTTATTTATAAATTATATTGCCATTATAAATAGAGAACGAATCAAAACTAGTACACCTTATTGTAAGAAGGTTTTATTTGGATAATTTTCAATATTTAGATTTGGATAATATAGACTTTGGTTAAAGGCTATTAATTATTGGAGTGTGCTGACATACTAATTTATTTTTTATTAATCTATAACTGTGTAGAGCTAAAGAGCAAACAACTAAAGGCGTTTTCTGTTCGTAAAGAAATGACGAAGTTATATGAAATATGGTATAGGAATATTCCTTTTTTCTCCGTTTATTGCAATCTTTCTTTCAAGCTAATGCTACAAAAGATACTTTTTACAAAAGAGACAATATTGTCAAGGCGAGAGAGAAAACAAGTATATAATATAAGTTTTTTATGGTGCAAGGGAAAACTCCATACTTTATAGTGCACGTACACATAGAGAAAAAAGTGTTCTAAAATTGTCAACCAATGGTGTAAAATTAAAAACGTATCGTGAACAATATTTCGTTAACATTCGGTATAAAATCAAGCTTAATGCGTTAATAGAATAAGAACAAACATGAACAAATTGTATAAAAATACCATAAGTGAAGAACGATCTGTTATTACATTGTAATGGTTTAATGGGCGATATGGTATCAAATGAAGAACAAAACTGATAAAAGTACGGTTACAGTATCAAAGTACCCAGCAGAAAATTTTTCAAATTTGGAAGCAATAAATAAAATTGTAAGCAATAATGGAAGCATTATATTGTTTATTCATACCTTAAAGCTTCCAAAGATGCTATTGGATAAGGTATTATTTTTGATTTTGTATAATATTTACTTACTGGTTGCAATAAATTTGCGTTTCTATTGCATTTTAGCGGCTCATTTCATATAAAAATCATGCATTATTGATGCGCACGAGTAAGTGATGGTTTACAATTTCTTCTTTACAAAATAGCTTATTGGTAAGCACAAATTTCTGCTGGGTAAGAACAGTGCGGTGTTAAAAAAAGAAAAAATGGTAACAAGAAGAGAACAGTGGTTGCTAATAAAGTGATACCGACCGTTAACAAAGTAAGCACAAACAATTTGGCATTAAAAGTTTTTTTTTACCAATATTCAGGGGGAAACCCCTACTGATGCTGTGAATTATATTGGAATTTTTTGACAGTACCTTTATGACAGAACATATAGTCGTAAGAATTAAAGAACGCTGTAACTGACAATACATTAAATGTTCACCAGAGCCAAACCTATATGAAAGTAGAACAAAGACACTGGTATTTTTTCTAAACGCAGACGGCGTAGGTGAATTTCTTTACATCATAGAAATCTGGGACCGGGTCCAATCGACGTGTATTTTTTTCTGATAAAAATGATGCAAAACACGTATTTTCAATTTTTTGTCAGTTACAACGTTCTTTAATTCTTGTGACGATATGTTTTATTTTCTTATATTACTAAGCGCCTTAGGAATGAGACATATTGCTGTGAATTGATCATTCAAAGGGCAGTGTTATACCTTCACCCTTGAATGATCAACAGCAATTGCCTCATCGTTGCATGTTGATTGTGTGGTGAATTCCTTCGCTAAGTAGGTTTAGCTGTTATCTGCTACTTCAAAATAGGTGGTGCTTTTCTCCTGAGCATTCGTTTTTTGTTGACATTGGTTAAGGTGGAATTGAATTTAGTTTTAATAGTATCAATTTCAGTAGATTTCCATCGCTTTTTTCCCTGGATATAATTATTTTGTCGCTATTAATTTATACTCTATAGACATCAAAATAATTATAAGGCACAAATTAATCATACTTGTTACTTTTAGTACAGTACAGTACAGTAATTAAATAAAAGTTTTAAATACTTTTTTTTGTATTAATAAGTTTAGTTGACCTTATTATTGATAAATATATATAAGCGTTTAATTAAGCTTTAGGTCTAATATATAATTATTTTTTCGATATTTCGCTACTTCTCTGCGTAGCTTCTTCAGGAAATATATTTTTTTTTTTTTGCAACACTTCATTATATTTCATTTCACTAAGTCAATTCACACTACACTGATTGTCTTAGCATAAAATGATAGTTTGTTGGCAAAAGAGGAGAAGAAAATGATTCTTTGTTGGTTGGTCATAAGTTTGAACAGCCTTCAACCCTACACTACATCAAGCAATTGCTCTTAGTCATTCGCCTCGCTATAATTAGAATAAAATATTTATGTTGTATTGTAATACATACATAGTTGGTCATTACAACCCTGTTTCAGGATTAGGGAGTAGTTTGTGACAGCACCCATGTTGTGTGGGTAAATATTTTTTATCAATGAGTACAGAAACGTACCGGAAAGGTTTAATTTGATAAGCTTGCTTGTGGTATACAGTTACTTTCAGAGCATTTTTTCGTTGTTTGTGATAAGATCAATACACCCCTACTCATGTTTTGCATTGTATCAGAATTGAGAAAGTGAGTATTTTTTTAAGTGCCTTATATGGAACAAGTTGCTGTCATTTGATCACTCAAATGCCTTCACCCTTGAAAATAAACAACAGCAAATACTCCTTCTGTTGATGTTAATTTTTGTCTGTTGTAAAGTGGTGAGGATCTTGGCTAAGTTTTTGTTCAATGGCTGTGATCGGTGCTTTTCAGTTCTGCCTGTTTACCCAGTAGGTGGCGCTTTTTTCTGATCATTAAATTTATAGTTCAAAGGTGGTTAGAGTTGAATGCCAGAAGACTGCTAAGAGGTAATCGCCAAGATGTCAGAGCTGACGTTTGAACCTAGTCTAGTAAGCTAACATACTAGCCACTAGACTAATACAAAATATGCAAAAACATTTAAAAGTATAAAAAGAACAAAAAAATTAAAAAAAAATTATTTTGCTTTATAAGAGATACATGATACCTATTTTACATTTTCGCAGCTTCTTTTAGGCATTACTTTATAGCTATTTTGAATTATTAGTTACTCTCTGCATTACGTGGTATTTAGTAAGTAATGTCTTTTAATTTTCTTCTGAATTAAAAATTAAAATTAATTTTTTTTACTGAACGCGATCTTTTTATTTTTAAACTTTTCTATTTCTTTGTATTGCTCTTTATTATTTGTATTATATTTCGTTTGTATATTTATATTGATTGAATACATATTTCGAATTTTATTGAGATGAATTCGATAGCATTTTAAACAGAACTATGTAGCTATTGGTTTAAGTTGTATAAAATGTTATTGATTGGGTGCCCCAGCAATAAAGCGGGTAGTGTGCTGAACTGCTATTAACAGGGTTGTAGATTCGATTCCTACCAAAGACAATGGTCTACGACGCTGCACCGAATTAACTCTCATAATCATATCGTTCGTAATAATAGAACTCTATCGAGTTTTTCAAATTACTTAATATCTTAGTTGGTAAAATAGGCCTGGGCTGGAAATATATAATTTAAAATTTTATTTCAGAGCTGTTCAGTACTAAATAATTTAAACATTTTTAAGTATTCATAATTACCAACATAAAAAAAACATAAAAAAGTGGTTGATTAGAAATAACAATGGAAACAAAAAGCAAAGGCACAGTTGTAATAATGAAAATATAATTGCAATTGTAAAAGTGTATTTAAATATTTATTGGTTTAGTGTGGGGTCAATATTTTGTTCGACACATTCTGCATATTTATTATTATTTTTATAACAGATAAAGTGTGATATATAAGCATTTAAACACACAATTTATTATTTTTTATATAGTACATCTGTGTAAACTTGGTATAGTTATACATACACATGTATGTTAAATACATAAATTAAATATCACCCTATACCAAATTCCTTACTTTATTAAATATTTTTAAACAAACTGTTGTAATAATGTTGTAAATTAAAAAAAGGGTGCATTCTTCATGCTATTTGTCACTTGACTCTTGGTGTATGGGGAAAGAAAAAAGTAGAAATGAAATGAAATACGAAGAACAATACTTGTTTCGCCTTTAACCACATTAAAGTGGAAAAAGCACTGAAATTTAAAGGGCCTTTGGCAGTTTTATTCAATTTCTACTGCTGCAAATTAAATATTTAATGTATTCCCTTTCAATCTGTTTAAATGGAAAAAATCACACCCTTGATAATAAAAACCACACGCACTTCTATGTAAAAAACAAATATATTTACTTTGTCGAAAAGGGTTTACTTTACGGTTTACTGTGTAATTTAAAAGAGAAAAAGAGACGTACATTAAAAATATATATCAGTAAACTGTTAACTATTAAAGCAAATTATGGGTTTAATAATAATAAATTTCAATTGGCTTGAGAGAAGATATATAGGAAAACAAGTTCAAGATTACAAAGTGTATGATAAATACCCTATAGCATAAAGTATTGACACGTATTTACTTAAGCCAGTGCCACATTAGCTAATGTTTAATGAAAAAAATGGAAGTAACCACACTCCCAGATAATTTCGTCGCTGCCCCAAAACATTTTCTAAAAATCCCTGAAAATTCCTAAAATTAAAAAAAAATCGATAGTTTGGTATTTTTTTAATAAAAGGTGAACCAATTAGTTGAAAATTCAAAAGCTAAAAATCTAACTCTAATACAATTATGAAAAAATATTTCTAAAAAAAAACCCTCAAAAAATCAAATAAAACTTTTATACGAACCTTGATCACGTACTAACACAGTGCAATACGAAATAAAATAACCATATACAAACACCACTACGTGATAAAAGGCCAAAAAAAGAAGACCCATGTCTCCCAGCTTTGTCGAAAATCATGAACTTTTTTTATGGGCCCCCAAAAATTTGGTGTCTCGGTGTCATTTTTGCAAAAAAGTGATCATTTTCTCAGGCTCATATCTTGCAAACCGTTCGGAATTTTGATTTACTTTCTGAGGCAAAGTTGTGGCTCTTGTCATGAAGAAGAAAAGTTGTAAAGGTATAAAATTAAAAAAACTTCACCTTCAAGGCCAAAAAACTGTAAAAAATTCTATCCTTTTTACCTTTTTTCCCCCTGTTAGGTTCATAGGTAGCAAACCGATCAAACAATGGAAACAATGAACGACAAAAACTTACTTAAGATCTCAATAAACAACGTTCTAAAACATATGAACTTCCTAGGAATGATTCTTAACTCCATTCAGGTAGAACTTAACTCCTTTTATATTGTGTGCTGCGTACCTTGATGTGTGCGCTGAGCTATCTGTTTGCCAGTGCTGGTGCGTGACCGCGTGAGTTGTTTATATTTTTGTAGTCGCCGTGATCTAGTGGTTAGTATGTTGGCTTGCTATTATTTTTTCCGGTGACTACCCCTCAGCAGTCTTTACTATGAGAGTAACTGATTGCCATGAAAAAGCTTCTTAAGTCTGTCGTTCGAAGTCGACTTTAAACTGTAGGTCACGGTACTCATGGATAAAAATTAACACACACAACATGAGTGTTGCGAGAAGCTAGACCGTACCCTTGGCACAGGGTTGTAATGGCCAATTATGTATATAATTAGGATCTCAACTTTAAAAATATATTTTATAAAAGCTGAAAACGGTGACAGCCTAGTAAGAGAAATTGGCAAATTATTATCGTGTCTGCAATCTCATATTTTTAGTAATAATTTGGAGTGTGTTTGGAATAGTTTCCACTAATTTTCGGCCGCTTAGAGATTGACCAATAATTTGATGTCTGTTTCTTGTTTCTTATTAAACCTTCACCTAGATATAATAACACACTCTTTCTTAAAATTAGAATTAAAACAGTTGTAACCACTACTGATGGCTACATGAATAATGTTTTTAAAGCTCAAAAATTCCAAAAAAAAGGGTTTTTAAATCCCCAATACCCGAGTCGATTGTTTTGTCCTTCTGACCAATAAAAATATAGCCACCTTTGGGGACAAGATCCCAAGTCTGAATGCCTTCAGCGTAACAATTATTTTATAACAACTTTTAACGTATTTTTTATTATTTTCTGTTCTACACTAACTAACCAGATTTTTAGGGAAATACAAATAGTGGCATAATATTTATGCTTAATGCGACTAAAAACTTAACATATTCCTTTACCACCCTCCTAAGTGTAGGGTATATTTAATAAAATAATAAAAAAATTTTATTTGACTTAGAAAAAAAAAATCAAATTTGCGTGTAATTGGAAATATTTTGCAATTACATATCAGTGGTTCTATACTTTAGTGAATTTTTATTTGTATTCTGTTAAAGAGTTTTATTAAAATATGAACCCTTTTAGCTTTATAAATTGTTTTATGGTTTTATTAAAGCATATCAATTTTATTATTTGAATATATTTTTACACTAGAATTAAAATAAAAAAAATGGTTTTGGAAAAAGTGCGTATCTTCTTAAATCTCGAGAGAATAATTTATTTGTTTTGCGTGAAAAGAAAAAAAGGAGAAATATAATAATAAACGAAAAGATGTTTTATTTATTTTGGTGTCTAATGCATTAGCAACGACAGGCCTTAGTTGTTTGTCTATTTGTTTCTTTGTGTATTGGATAGGAGAAAACATATTTTCTAAGAATTAAAAAAAAAGAAATAAACATAGAAGAAATACACAAGAACGAAAAATTATCAAGAAGAAAAAATCTAATTGACCCGGCAAATATTGTTTTACGTTAGAAATTATTTGTAGTTATTTATCTATATATTTTGTTTATCTTTTTATTTAAAACCTCATAGTAAACAAATTTGTTGTTTTTGTAATTAAAAATGTAAAAACAAGCTTTAAATATAAGCAGCGAAGCCACAAAAGAGATTTTGTTCCTTCCAAAAATTACAAAAAATCGATGAAACAGTTACTTTATTTTATTACAAATACTACTAATTTATTGGCGTATTTTGTTCTAGTATTATATTAATCTATTGCCATACAACAACACAATAAAAATTAGTGCATTTTTTATATTTCTTATATTTTATGTCACATATTTGCTACAACAGAGTTGCATTTTTTTCACAGTGATGTGCTAGACTGCTAGTGCGAGGGCTATGGTTTCAATTCACAGAACAGACCCTGTTATGTGATATTGTCCCGACCTTAGAATATACTTGTAATTTAATATTTTATTGTAATTAAGTAAATAAAAATAAAAGATATAAAAAAATTAACTAATAATTGGTGCATTGCGGCAATCATGTGATTCTACGTTTACGCCATTTTAGTCAAATTCTATTTCTCTAATATAACCGTATCTTAAGGCTTTGAACTGTATTAATCTCATTGTTTGTTTATTTTTCTAAAGAAAATTAAATATCTTAGAGTTTTTCGTTACTATCGTCAAAACATTTTTCTTTTTTTATATTTTTGTTCTTTCATAACATCGAAATTACTTTTGCTCTAAGCCAACATTTGCAAATGTTTTCGCTACTGCGTTAAACCATTTTGCCATAAATTTTACGGAAGTTGTTTATATTTCGGCACATGCTTTTATGGATATATTCATGCATAAATATATTCGTTTTCGTATTTATAATTTGAAATTCTTTTTTGCATTGTTCTCGTAACTTCAATTTCCCTTTCATAAATTATTGTTCATATTTCAATATTTTCTTTTTACTAATTTCTGTTTTCGTTTTGAATTTTTTTTTTTTTTTGCATAACCAAACGCTAAAATATCTCGAATACATAATAAAAGAAAAAGAAAAAAATTAGAAGTGTGAAGTTATTTGATTTGAATTTTTGCTTTAGGTTTTGATTGAAGTACTCGTATGAAACAGAAACCAAATATTTTGTTATTCTTGTTAAATACGTGCTTATTATTACACTTCAAAAGTTTCCTTTGAATTTCAAATTTCATTTTAAATTTTCAGCATAAAGCAACACACACACATTTAATGCAGGAAATTAAAATGAATGAAAGAGAAAATTTTGTTTTTATTAACAATCTGTAAAAGTTTTCAAAAGTATGAGTACTAAAAAAAAATGCGGCTTAAAATCGTTTTAAAAAATTAACGAAGTTTTTAATTAAAACTCTAAGAAATTTAGATTACAGACATAAAACGTAAAACCTATAGCGGTTAAAAAAAGAAGATAACGATATAACAGGAAAAGTTATTTAACGACTACAAGGTTAGAGTTAAAATGAGTAAGAATTTAACAACAATTAGATAGTTTATAACTTAAACATCATGAAAGAGGCTGGGTTGAAGGTACACATTTCTAAAACAAACAGGAATTATGCAATTAGGCAGAAAAAAATCTGTATCGTCTGCTATTTAAGCGGCATTAAAACAAAGGCTTGTAGGTGTAAGGATGAAATTGAAAATTGCTTCATATTGTCAAAAACAAAGTTGTGGTAGGTTCAATTTAGGGTTCGGGAACTCCTCTCCCGTCGAGTAAAACTTAAAATATTTGACACGAACATTAAATTAAATCTACTCTGAGCAATAATATCCAGTAGTTGCAGGGCAGCATTAGCAAAACAATGACTCCCTATAGTAATATAGTTGTTACAAAAAGTTGGAAGTGGTATTAGAGAGTATATATTAAGTGCAGACTATCATGCGAACTCCTGTCGATTGGAACTCGCATGGAAACCGTAGAAGAACCGTCAAATCGACATCAAAATTGAAGTCAAGGTTTTAAATACGATAAATTTTCTGTTATAAAATTTGTTATAGGAGAGATTGTAGTCGCCGTGGTCTAGTGGTTAGTGTGTTGGATTACTAAGACGATAGCGCTGGGTTCAAATCTCAGCTCTGACATCTTGAAAGAAGTTATGAAAAAATATTGCTTTCGGCAACTATCTCTTAGCAGCCTTCTGGCAAAATCTCTGAAAGTAATTGATTGCCATGAAAAAGCTTTGCAAATCTGTCGTTCGGAGTCGACTTTAAACTGTAGGCCCCGGTACTCATGGATAAAGAGTAATACTCTGAAGTAGGATGGTAATGGTCAATTATATATGTATGTATGTTTGTATGTAATCATCGTATGGTATAGCACTTTTCCTTAACAGTGATGGCATGGACAATGCCGTTCTTAAAGAATTATAAAACTATGAGACCGACAGCCCAAAATGTATACATTAAACAGTGACTTTTTCGTACTGCATTAGACTCTTTGGGATCTCAAGTGGACTGGTGTTATCCTAAATATTTGACAAATTTTTTGTTCATGATCATTTGAAAATTGGTCGCATCGCTGAAGATGATATTACAATGAAAACGTTGCTCGAACAGAATTATACGTTTTGTTGAATAAATGACAACTAATGTGATAGATTAAGCTTTAACAAAATGGATTCCCTCCGGCGGTTCATTAATCTTTCGGCAACTTTACCCGCTAGGGGCCTGTGCTCTTTGGGTATATGGAGTTCCCCTAGCTCTGGGTGGCCTATCACTCCATATAGGAAAGGAGTTTTTGGTCTATGTAGCTTACTGGTACTGTCAAGGATTATCCAGAGACACCTTAATCTGGTACTGCGGGTATCAGGAGAGCCAATATTACTTGTATGCCTCTGTCATTCGGGGTGTGCGGGATTCTTGCCTGTTGGTTGGGTGCCGCCCTTCGGGGAGTACACGTAGTGGATATGGTAAGTGCTTGATAGTATCACATCCTCAGCAAGGAGGGGTCCTACTATCCAGGCAATGGTAGTACCAAGATCTTGCTAATCCTTTGTCATAGAGCTCTCGATGGAAGCGGCCGTAGTACGCTATGTCCGGTTGTTGGGAGTACCGGCATTGGGTGGCGCTGGTCTGACGCATTGTATCTCACCTCTATCCATACTTCAGTGTAGCGTGTGGTTGTGTCTACGGTACACACGTTAATTATTTAATTGTTACCCAGAATGGCTGTTAGCAACTGTCAAAAGTTTGAAAGTCTTCTATAGTTTTGCGATCAAAAAGAGATTTCATTAAAGAATTTTTAAGATATATGCACATAAGTAATATTCAATATTTAAAGGAATATATTTTTTGAAGTTCAAGGGTTATGATATGTTATGTTTTATGCAACAAAAAATCTCTGAAGGAAGTGTTTATACAGTAATTTTTTTTTAATTTTTTATAACTGAACTTTTTTGTATATATGTATGCATATATGTATATAAGTACATACATACATATGTATAATTACACAAGTATTATTTTATTTTTTTGCTTTTGTTTTTGAACTGTGACTCCCTCTTTTATATGTATAAGAATACCTACGTTTGTAAGTCTTTAAGCTTAAATTATTTTAAGAGTACTTAAAGCATAAAAATACATTTTACATATTAAAATCATTTAGCATTTTTAAAAATACTTAAGAAAAACAAAAAAAAAAAAACCGCCAACAACACGGTAAAAGTTAGGCTGTCATTCAGCCAGCCATAACATCACTCATTCCCTCATTTGCCGCTTTATACGTTGAGTTAAACGCAGAGGAAGTTTTAAAACATTTTTATAAAAAAAGAGTACATTTTAAACCACGCAATCTACAAAGGCTAAAGCATATAGTTTTACAATTACTTGTTGTTTCCGTTTTTTTTTTTTTAATTTAATTTTTTATTTTTTTGTTTAGGCGGTGGTGGTGTTGACTTTTTTGCTTTAAAGTTAAAGACCAATTTGTCTAAGGGCTAACTTTCTACTTGAAGTCATACTTGATTGCTTTAATTATGTTGACTTAGCGTCGTGCAGTCCTACAAACAACAAACACACTTCATTTCTTTCTTTGAACATTTTATAAAATATTTTGTTTTTTTCTTAAGTTGTTATTTTGTTATAATTTCTTTTGTTTTTTTTTTATCGTGTTTCTTTTGTTTTAGTCTTCGCTCTTTTCATTATTTGTATTTTTATTATTTTATTTAAATAAGTTTACCTTCATTCTTACCAGCAATTCGTTTGATTTTAGAAACATTCGTATGTTTTTCTTATTTTATTCTTAAAGTCCCTCTGTATGTGTTTTCTTTGTTTTGTTTCGTTCCTCAGTTACAAGGAAATTTTAAAATCTTACAGTTGAAGTGCTCTCTAAGTATGTCTAGGTTTTGCAATTGCTGCAAGTCCTTATTTAAATTTTTAGGATAAAATGTCCATCTACTTAATTTTCAATTCATTTCCTCTAGCATTGTTGTTTAAATATACAGTTTACATATACTACTACTAAAGAGTCAATCTATTAAATAGCTTTTAATTCAGACACTTTTGTAAAACGTTTGTTTTTAATTTTTTTTTTATAAAAAATATTGTGATTTTATTGCTACCGCTGGTGCTGTTTCCAAGGAGTTAAATGTCAGCAGAATGTGTTGCTTTTAATGACAACGATTTAGTTTTTTGTTTAGTTACCTGTAAAGAAAATAAAATATAAAACAAAAGAAAAATTAGTAATTCAGACCATAAATAAATCATTTCTTATAATAAAAGAGGTTTTTATTAATATTTTCTATTTTAAAATTTTAACCTGCATTGCAAGGGTTTTAGCAAAATAATTTTACATATTTCTATAAATTTTTTGAATAAAAAATTACTTCAATTGAACATTTCAACATATCGTTGTGAGGGAATTTATGTGCTCTATCAGCCATTTCATATTTTTTAAATATCTCAAGTTAATGATGCCACTTCTCGTCCAGTTTCGGAAATAAATATATTTTAAAATGTTGGTGTTAAAAACCTAAAGTGGCATCATTAACTCGAGATATATAAAATGGCGGATAGAGCACATAAACATCCGCACGACGATATGATTTTGTATAAGAATATAGTTGGTCTCAAGTAGAGCTGCCCTAATTAATATATTTCTGGAAATTTAGATGCGAGAAGCTTGGCCGTAACCCTGAAGCAGGGTTGTAGTGGCCAATTATGTATGTATGTAACACAAAAAAAAAAAAAAAAATCAAAACGAATGAGATTTGAATGTTTGATTTTCTTTAAAACTTGTATTTAAAAAACCTTAAATTTTGAATATTACAGTTTCTATTATGTCTTTACTTTCTCCTATAAATTTACAATGCATTGAGTTAAGTCCTTTCTACTTCAGAACAACGAAATATCACAACCCATGGCTTTGACTGTACTTATATTATTAGGCTACTTCATTGCTGTAACTTAGGCAGTTAAGTATTTAAAAGAAAAAATTACAAATACAATGTAACAAATTTCGTTGATGTAGTATGAGTAGTTTTCCTCCTAAAAATATTTTTTAATGAAGGCGTGGCAGTCTACGCATTTTTTTGTAGAACAATCGACAGCTACAAATATTTCAAATATTAACCCATTGAGTTATTTTAATTTCTATTTGTTGTTAATTGTGTTATTTAGTATTCATATATCTGCTTCGGTGGAAGACACCGAGGTCATTTTTAGTAACCAGTAAAGAATTTTCAAGGAAAAAAAAAACACACATACAAGTCAAAAATTTGTCAAGCAGCGAACAAATAAACTAGCATCCATTTGTACGTATATTGTCCACCCCGGGGGTACAATTAACGGCTGCTGGTGCTTTACGTCACACCAGGGGCCTATACTCCCCGGGGAATATGTAGTTCACCTAGTTCTGGGTGGCCTGACATTCGATAAAGGCAGAGAGGTTGCTAATTTATTACTGACCATCTCAGGGACTGACCAGAGAAACTTACTCTAATCTGGTACTACGGGCATCAGGGAGCCCCCGGTAATGCCTGAGCTCCCCTGTCATTCTCCAAGGAAGTGGTGGTACTAAATTGCTAACTCAGTGCTATGGGCTCTCTTCTGAACGACGTGTCCTCGTGTATGATTTAGATTAGAGAGTATTTAACTACCGCCCTGGCAACGGGCGGCTTTGGTGAGTTTCTGACAGGTTCGCACGTTAAACCCAATCTAGTTGTACGTATATTGTCAACAAACACTAAAGGGGCTGCACTAACTTTATTTGGATTCAATTAAATATTTAGTACAAATAAATATTGAGAGAACCACTTTAAAAATACCAACATTGTCCATTTTTGATTGCCGGCCTTATAAGAAGAAGTTGTTTGTGCTTACGTTAGAAAAATCAATAAAAAAAAATCAACATTGACTACGAAATTTTAAGAATTTTTTTAAAATTTATTTACAATAAATTTTTTAATATTAGAGCCAACGCTCAGGGAATGACCTCTACTTATGCAGTACATTGTGTTGGTCTAGAAAGGTAAGGGAAGAAGGAAAGAGGGAGTAGTGCTTGTGGACATTTGACTTAAGCTTATTAACATCGTAATTAACACAGAAAAAACTTTCGCGGAAAGATTATTCCATAATCAAACCATGTGGATAAAGAACGAATTCTTTCTATATAAGTGGTGCATTGTGCGGTTAACTCGACAATCAACTAGGAAACTTTTTCTGTAACTGTTCTTAAAATATAAAAGAACAGACATTTTCATAGTGTTATTCGTACTTTATATCTACAAATTTGTATTGAGTATGAAGCGATTGGGCTAAGTTTAGAACCTCCACTTTTTCGTTGTCAATGCATGAAAAACTGCATCCCTACTTTGCGTAAAAAGTACCCTGCAATTAATTTGCCCACTTCTTAACCAATGGTTTTCATTGACCAAGCATTCATTTAAACTAAATTTTTAAGCTTTTGCTGTAACCGTTCGCAAAATATTAAAAACAAATCTGCATTTTCTTATGCGAGAATACTTTCAACCGTTCAGCTGTCTATATACTCGTATATACAAAAGTCCATATATCCCTTTCAGACCGTGATGCATCGATTGTGCGGGTGGGTTACGGTCTCATTATTTTCCATTATATTTGACCAACATCAAAAAGACCGGCGTGCATCGATTGCGCTGATTGTTCTTTATGTTTGCTTCTGACATTATTCCGCTATTTGCAGTGCCGTTATTTAAATTATTGCGAAATTCTAGCGTCAGATTTCAGTTTTGTCAAAATGAGCCGTAGAAGTAAGTTGTGTTTGCAATTACGAAAGTACTAATGGCTAATAAGTAGTGAAGTGGGCAGACTTTAATTAAAAAAATTATAAACTTTAATGTTTCAAACCAATTAAAGTCATACAAGGTAATAAAAATGCGTTTTAGCTAAAAAGTGTAACAAGTGCATCAATTGTGCGTATCAGGTCTGATGTCTCAAAAATCTTGCTTGTTTTTAATTTTTATTATTGGAAGTTCTTACCGATGATGGCATTTTAGCAGAGCTGGAAGATTCGAATGCGCTTAATTTTAGTAGCGATGTTGATAAGAAGAGGACAAAAACTATGTCCCGCAGTTCTTAGTGTAATGAGTTAGGCTCCAATAAAACCAAGAGGTGAAGAAAATATTAGACTTGGTTCTGTATTCATCCTGCGTCTTGTACAAACATTACCTAAAAGATTCAAAATATTTTTTGACAAGTACTTTACCACATTACTACTACTGGGTGAGCTTCTGCAAATAGGATTTTATTGGATGGGAACGATAATAATGTAGTCTCCGTTGTCTAGTGGTTAGTGTGTTGGCTTACTAAAACGATAACGCCGGGTTCCAATCTCAGCTCTGACATCATGAAAAAAAAAATATGAAAAAATTATTTATTTCGGCGACTACCCCTCAGCAGTCTTCTGGCAAAAGCTCAGAGTAATTGATTGCCATTGATTTGATTGATTAGTCGTTGGTGCAAAAAAGAAAGCATTCAAACGCCTAAATATAGTACAGCAATACAATGAGTCAATGGGTGGTGTGGACATTTACGACCGACTAATGGAAGCATATCGGACCTTTTTCAAAACCCGAAAATGGCCATTAAAAATAGTCGTACATTTTATAGAATCGGCATTCTGCAATGCTTGGATGGAGTATCGAAAGGCTTGTCGGAGAATTGATGAACTACTAGAAGATACGCACGATTTACTAAGTTTTCAACTTGCGTTAGCTGAAGCATTTGTGGCCACTTTAAAAAGTAAGAACGTGAAATCGAGCTCTGAATCTAAAACGACCGAGGTTGAAATTACTCAACAGTTAAAACGATATCGCCCATCAGACGAGCTATTCCCCGAAACACGTCTGGATGGCTTTATTCACTGGCCGGAAGAACTCGATTTGAAATCTGCCCGTATGTGCCGTCGAAAAGATTGTAAGTTACGTACACGCACACGATGCACCAAATGCGATGTATTTTTATATTCCAACAAAAAATATTATTGCTTCAATCTCTATCATAATGAAAAATAAAAAGACGATTGAAAATAATTTTATTTGCGGCCTTAGTTATTTCAAAATGAAATTAGACCGATATGCATCAATTGTGAAATACTTAGTAAAATTTAAACATTTGTTACATTTTGATACGATACAGAGACCATATATTCCAAAAATCATTAAAATATTCCCATTAGTTTAGTGTGAGGTCTGAAAGGGATATAGTTTGTATAAAAGGCGTCATGTCCAATTTCGCCAATTTTTTCACTAATGATTTGTATTCAATATGCAGTTATTTGAAACAAATTTAGATACTGTTATTGTTACCATTTTAAAAATATTGATAAGTAAAGATTTGCTTTTTATGGGGGTGGCCCCACCCATTTAGAATTATTTAAATATTAAATATACACACAATAATTTTTTACAGACATAACAGATATGCGACAGTAAAATAAAAAATATTTTAGACTTCTCGATGAGAATATAAAAAAATTAAAAAAAAAAATATTTTTATTTACTATTTTTTAGTTCTCAAATTTATTTATTTATTTATTTGTTAATACATATCCAAGAAATTACATCATTTTCCAAATAATTTCTTTTCCGCTAACGTAACCAATAACAATTAAAATTAATTTTTAATTTGACAGTATTTTATTATAAAATAATTATTATTTAACATAGAACCACATATTATTTTATTTTTAACTGTTTAAATAAATCATAAACTATTTTGATTTTATAATTATGAAATATATACATTAGACTGGTTCTTTTAAGGTATATTTTCTAACTATTTTTTACCCTGCAATGTACGTACTCTATGTGCTGATGAATGTTTAAATTAGCTCAATAATAAATATAATAAATTTAAAACCATAAAAATCTCATAAATATTAAAACGAACAAAATATTATTTTAGTTTCACTTGACTAAAGAACCTACATATCACATGCGTGTGTATGTCTAAATAAAAAACTGTTAAATAAAATATATATTTTTCTATCTATTAACCTTTATAACGATTTCAAAATGGTGCCAAATTTATTTAAATAAATAAATTTTCAATTTTTCATACCCTATGAACTGTTTATGTTTCAAAAAAAATTTATTTTTTTTGTTTAGAAATATAAACTATTTTTACGACAAATTTTATCTAATGCAATATAAAGTTTTAGAAAAAAAAATCATTATATTTCCATACGAAAACGTACCAAATGGATTTCACACCTGAATTCACCATCACATATTGAATTTTTTATATTTTAATTTAATTTATTTTTCATATATGTTTAACCCTGCTGTTAGGTTAGGACCATTTGGTCCATTTTTTTTATTGTTTTGTTTGTAATTTTTGAACGGTGACATATGGTGACTTAATTTTTTAGCTCATGTGGTCTTTTTATAAAACCATGTTATACACAAAAATTCAAGGTTCTGACTTAAACCAGGACTGAGAAAAATAAAAAATTACGAATCTTAGGTTAAGGGACCATTTGGTCCATAAGGTATTTTCTTTGAATTTTTTTACACATTAATTAAAAAAAAATTAGTATTTATTAGTTGGTTTTATAATAATTATCATTGCATAATAAGAAAAATTTTTTCTATTAGTTTTGCAAATAAATTTACTGCAAATGGAGCATTTTATTTATATCACACTTAGACTTCCAGCAACTACCAATTCCATGATTTCGGGCCTCTGAATTAGAAATATTATTTGAAGAGACAACTGGAACTATACATGATTTTAGTATTTTCATAAATAACTGTGCTGAGAACTCTTTTTAAGGTTATCTAGTCCGTTTCATCATATAGGCGTTTGCCAGAGAAAGTGGTAGTTGCTGCAATAACTCTGGTCTCCTGCAATTCCGATCAGCTGGAACCCATGAATCGTCGATTTCAGAAAATATTATGTACGCATTTAATTATGTTTGCAAATAAAATGTTTGGCCATCGAGTTGTTTTGAGTTTATAGAACGGTACAAAAGTATATTTTTGAAAGTCGGCAATATCGGAGGATATTTCCTTTTCTGAAGTTTTTTTGCCAACTCAAAAGTGGAAAAAAAATTGTTGTCTGTTATATTTTGCCCTTTAAAGCCTTCTGTTAAGTCCAATAGAACGCGTTCTCCTTGGTTCTTTTCAGGCTGTGCAATTCTAAGCTTACCAAGTTATAGTTGTAACCTGACTTGGAGGCCACCGAGAAGCAAAATTTCAAACCATATTTTGATGGCACAAACTGTCAAAAAGTTCATCGCCCCCTTAATGCAACAAGTGGCTCATCAATGGTGACATTTTCGTTACAATTATAAAACTTTGGAAGAAGTTGTTTCCAACGGTTTCACAATTCACGAATAAGAGCAAATTTATCGCATCTACGCATTTGTCGTCGACTCAAAACATCACCGAAACGGATGGTAATCATATGAAATTTTTCTTCAGACATAATTGCTACGGAAATGAGGCGACATCTTCATTTTTTATACTTTCAATAATAGATTTTATATTACCCAACTATTTTGTTGAAATAAATAAACAAGATTATACATACCGACATACGCCTGCAAGAATGAGCACAGCAATATATGCGTTCAACGCGTGCACCAAACTTGACCCTGTCGTACTATTAGTATTTTCGATGATAATTCTTACTTTTGGAGGCCGAAAAAACAATAAAAAAACTGACAGAATTTTATTGCATCTGGCTGCGTTGAGATAATATTCCCAGCTGTAGCTCCAGTAGGCTGAGGTAATGGAGTGCCACTCCAAAGCATTTTGTTTTTAGCAATAAAAAACGGATCAACGGAGCTACCTGCAGCTAGAACGGGTTCCCGTTCAGTATCTATTTCAGAAGAACTTGTTTCACTATTTTTTGAAGTAGAACCAATTTATGAATCTGAAATATCGGAGTCACTTTTTACATTGAGCAGTTCTTCCTCAATAAATTTTTACATTAAATGTATTGAGTAGAGATTTGCTGTGGTCACGTGATTTGCGTAGTTTACGTGAATAACGCGTGAGAGTGAGTTATTTTAATTTTACTGACGTGAGTAGTGCGTGAGTAAAGAAAAATTCGAGTGAGTGATTCGTGAGAGATTATAAAATTTCTTGCGTCAGCGTGAGCCAAAATTCACTCACTCGCCCATCTCTAGCGTTAAGGAAAGCTTAACTTAATAATATTTAGGGAGTGATCCAAAATAGATACAAATATAAAATTAAATGGTTATTTTGTATAAATATTGAAGTATGGACCAAATGGTCCATTAACCTAACATTCGTAAGTTTTTTCTAACCTAACAGCAGGGTTAAAAAAAAAGATACAAATTGTTGTTTTGTTTAAAATGAACTGTAATATAATATTATTTTAGTGATGCTTTAAAAAAATAATTATTTTTGTATTTTTTCTTTTCTTCTTTTTTTGTAGCGCAACTTTTTGTGTGATTTTTTTTTTTCTTCATTTTTAACATTTTTATCAAAACAAAGTTTGCAATGTTGTTAACTTTCAATCATCACGTATAAAGTTTTAGCATCAGATGTTCTTAAACTGTTTGCTTGTAAATATAAAATAGGTTTAAGCAAAATTGTACATTTTTAATTCAATAATATTTCAAAAGTTCGTTGAAACAAAATAATTTTGCTGTTCTTTAAATTGACCAATTTTATATATATGTTTCTTCCTTTATATCCATAAGCTAATAAGGTCAGCAGTTTCCTCGTTATGTAAATAAAAACAAAATTTTTTATTTAACTTATCCCCGACGTTTCGTCAATTATTTGTTGACTTTTTCAAGGGTGTCTATTTTATTCAGAAAAAATATACATTAAAAAATTTTTATCTTAATTAAAAAACCCGAATAACAATTATGTATGTATATAATAATTATTACTTACAACAATTCTATTTTATTTTACATATTAACAATTTTCTAAATTATATTTTATTTTTATATAAAAGAATATCTTCTACACACAGCACTTAAACATACATTTCAACTAATTTAGCATTTTCACATATAATTTCGATATTTTCCAGACTAATATATTTTATTCTTCTCCTACAGTTCCTGTTATAGCAACACTGTAACTCGAGCTTATGTTGTTAGTGTCCTCTTTTAAATTTATGGTCTTCTCCTTTTTCTGTTGTATTCTTAAGCTCTCAATAATATATCTTTTTCTACTCATTTTTTCTTTATTTAAAATTTTTACATTCTCTAGTTCAGCATAGTGATTTGTCTCTAAAATATGTTGTGCTAAAGCTGTTGTTTGTTTTCTCTTTTCAATATCTTGCTTGTGCTCATTTATTCTTGTATCTAAGCTCCTTTTTGTTGTGCCAATGTAGATCAAATTGCACTCTTCATTTTCATTTCCGTTACATTTTATTTCATAAACAACATTATTTTGTTTTTGTTTTTCGATTGGTGTTTTTAATTTTGTAAATATTGTATTTACTGTAAGATTTGGTCTGTATGCAAAAATTTTATTTTTATCTGTATGTCCAATTGTTGTTTTTATATTTTTCCAATCTGTTAAACCAGGAATATAAGTTACACTGTAATACTTTCTCTCAATGTTATTGTTCGTTTTATTATAATCATTATTGTTAATTTTATTAATTGTCTCTTTTATAAGTGTATCTATTGTATTTTCGGGAAAGCTATTCTCTCTTAAAATTTTTCTTATATGTTTTATGTTTTTCATATGGAATTTATTATTACTTATAAAAAGTACCCGATGGATAAAATTATTTGCCGCGTTGAATATTTGTATTTTCGGATGTGTGGAGTTATAGTTGATAATTCTCCCTGTTGCTGTATCTTTCTTATACCAGTCAAATATTATTTTATCATTTTCTCTATAAATTTTAGCATCCAAAAATGGTATAGATTTGTCAACTTCCATTTCCACCGTGAATTGTATCTTGGGATGGTAGTTATTAAATATATTCAAGATTTCTTCAATTTCTTCTTTTTTGGCTATGGCAAAAATGTCATCTACATATTTTGTTATATATTTAAAATATATATTTTTTGTCTTTAATTTGGTCAACACGCAATAGCGGATATAGAACAATATGTTCAAGATATGGATGAGAATTTAGAAAAAGAAAAGGAAATTATAAGAACAAAATTATCCAATAATATCATAAATTTCAGAAGAAAATTTAGAAATACTCCAAAAGAAAAATTCATACTTAGGGCTTATGAAAAAACAAAAGAATTCCTTAAAAAACACAAAGAAATTGTAATCACAAAAGCTGATAAAGGCAATAAGACAGTAGCTTTATATAAGGAAGATTATAAGACAAAAATGAAGACATTATTAGATGATAAAAACACGTATAGAAAAGTTAGAATAGACCCTACGACAAAACTACAGAAACAAAATAATAATTTAATAGATAATTTATATAAGAAAGAATATATAAATATGTGGGAGAAAAATAAACTAAAATGTTCCGCTGCTATAGCTCCCAGAATATATGGCCTACCAAAGATACATAAACCCGAAATCCCACTTAGGCCAATAATTTCATCGGTTCAGATTCCGTGCTATAATTTATCAAAATATATAAGCAAAATATTAGGAAACCTCATCTCTAAAGAATATAATATTGTAAACACTTTTCAACTAAAAGAACAACTCAATAATCTCAACCTAGAAAACAAACATATACTCTTTTCACTTGATGTAATATCACTTTTTACTAATATCCCGGTTGAAAAAGCTATATATGTAATAATGAAAAAATGGAATATAATTCAGAGACATACCGTGATTCCTAAAACAACCTTTTTGAAAATACTTCGTTTTTGTCTGTGTGATAATAATTATTTCTTATTTGAAAAAGATATATATAGTCAAATTTTTGGTATGCCAATGGGTAATCCACTATCTCCCATTATAGCAAATATAATACTGGACGACTTGCTAGAAGTAGCGTTGACCAAATTAAAGACAAAAAATATATATTTTAAATATATAACAAAATATGTAGATGACATTTTTGCCATAGCCAAAAAAGAAGAAATTGAAGAAATCTTGAATATATTTAATAACTACCATCCCAAGATACAATTCACGGTGGAAATGGAAGTTGACAAATCTATACCATTTTTGGATGCTAAAATTTATAGAGAAAATGATAAAATAATATTTGACTGGTATAAGAAAGATACAGCAACAGGGAGAATTATCAACTATAACTCCACACATCCGAAAATACAAATATTCAACGCGGCAAATAATTTTATCCATCGGGTACTTTTTATAAGTAATAATAAATTCCATATGAAAAACATAAAACATATAAGAAAAATTTTAAGAGAGAATAGCTTTCCCGAAAATACAATAGATACACTTATAAAAGAGACAATTAATAAAATTAACAATAATGATTATAATAAAACGAACAATAACATTGAGAGAAAGTATTACAGTGTAACTTATATTCCTGGTTTAACAGATTGGAAAAATATAAAAACAACAATTGGACATACAGATAAAAATAAAATTTTTGCATACAGACCAAATCTTACAGTAAATACAATATTTACAAAATTAAAAACACCAATCGAAAAACAAAAACAAAATAATGTTGTTTATGAAATAAAATGTAACGGAAATGAAAATGAAGAGTGCAATTTGATCTACATTGGCACAACAAAAAGGAGCTTAGATACAAGAATAAATGAGCACAAGCAAGATATTGAAAAGAGAAAACAAACAACAGCTTTAGCACAACATATTTTAGAGACAAATCACTATGCTGAACTAGAGAATGTAAAAATTTTAAATAAAGAAAAAATGAGTAGAAAAAGATATATTATTGAGAGCTTAAGAATACAACAGAAAAAGGAGAAGTCCATAAATTTAAAAGAGGACACTAACAACATAAGCTCGAGTTACAGTGTTGCTATAACAGGAACTGTAGGAGAAGAATAAAATATATTAGTCTGGAAAATATCGAAATTATATGTGAAAATGCTAAATTAGTTGAAATGTATGTTTAAGTGCTGTGTGTAGAAGATATTCTTTTATATAAAAATAAAATATAATTTAGAAAATTGTTAATATGTAAAATAAAATAGAATTGTTGTAAGTAATAATTATTATATACATACATAATTGTTATTCGGGTTTTTTAATTAAGATAAAAATTTTTTAATGTATATTTTTTCTGAATAAAATAGACACCCTTGAAAAAGTCAACAAATAATTGACGAAACGTCGGGGATAAGTTAAATAAAAAATTTTGTTTTTATTTACATAACGAGGAAACTGCTGACCTTATTAGCTTATGGATATAAAGGAAGAAAAATAATTTTGCATTTATCTGAAGTCCTTTTTAATGAAAATGCTGTTTTCTTACATTTTCTTATAAAGGAATTCGACTTTATTTTACCAGAAATTGTCTTTTAATTCGGTTGAAATGGTTTTATAGTCAATTCAAAATGTAAATCAAAAAGTATGCGGAATCCGATAAGTAAACGAAATATTTATTTTTTTATAATATAATAACTTTATTGACCACTTTTTATAAATAATAATTAATCTATATATAATGTCTTTTTATATTAATATTAAATACTTATTTATTTTCAATATTTCGCTGCCCCTTCCTATAGCGTCGTCAGGAATTATTATAAATAAATATTTATTATAAACCATTTTTGGAACAGCGCTATAAGACTGGTTATAGACAGTGTGTTTTCCAACCAGTGTTTTTCCCTCTCCTTTCAACAACATCCAACACTATTTATTATTTCTCAGAGGACAGCAACATTTGTCATTCGTATTTATTTGATCATAAGCAGAGACTTTTGGAAAATGAATGACAGATTAACACATGATCTACAAATAACCTCCCAGTGGTGTCGCACAAACAGGTTAGAATTTAATGCGAGCAAGACTCAATACGGTTTTATCATGCACAGGAGTGGTGGTGATGATGCATTCTAGTCATCCATAACTAATGTAAATATCGAGAAGGTGAACGCTCTTGATGTTGTAGGATGAGAATTAATTGTGAAATAATAATATTTTTCGAGTGTCGAAAAAAGCATTCAAGTGCCTCGGTTTTCTAAAACGGTGCACGAAATACTTCACTCCATCCGACCTTTTCAATATCTACAAGTCTTTTATACGACCTAGGATGGAATGTATGGGCCAGCTTAAAAATCTATTTTGGGTCCTCTCGACCATGTACAGAAAATAGCAAGACACTTACCAACTTCGGTAATGTATCGGAGTCTATCGATTAGTTATATCATCGGCACAATGTGACGTGCGTTTCATTGTTACATCGGTACTACCATGGGAGGTGCTCTAATAAAATAAAGGATTTGACTCCGGATAATCGCATTTTTTACCGACTTCTCATACCTCTCTCAGAGCACATCCTTTTGCGGTTGATTATCCAGTGTATCGTACAATGCATTATAGAGAGAATTCGTTCTTTAGCCGCACTGCTCGTTTATGAAACGACTTACAGCGAATGTTTTTCCAGCGGCAAATTACGATATCAGTAAGTTTAAATCAAAATTCCGAAAACACTACTGACTCTTTCCTCCTTCCCATAACATATTTTCCTAGACCAGCACAATGTATTGCATGAGTAAGGGTCGTCCACTAAGTGCTGGCCGTAATAATAAAGAAGCGTTCTGTTTTAAAGATCTATTAACATTTTTTATAATTGGATAAATTCGGGAGCAAAATAGAAAATATTTTGCCATTACAACCCTGGTTGATTGTTAAAACCTACCTTCTCGCAGATAATTTGTATCCATGAGTACCTGGGCCTAGAGTTTTAAAGTCAATTTCGAACAACAGACTTAAGGAGCTTTTTCATTGCAATCAGTTTCTCTTAGAGTTTTTGCGGAAAGAAATATTTTCTTTTTATACATATATATTTCTTTTTTTGTAAGATATCAGAGCTGGGGTTTAAGCTATTGTCTTAGTAAGCCAACACACTAACCATTAGACCCTGGTGAAGCAAAATAGTCGTTTATTTTAATTTAAGAACTTCTGATCATATGTATCGTATAGACTAACAATTTTTATATTCGTTAAATGGAATAAAATCAGTACTTTAATAATAAAAATTTAGCGAAACAAATTTAAATTACATAAAAAACAAAAAATAAAAAAATAAATTTAGAGAAAAACACTTTTGCCAAACAACCAACTAAATTATAAAGTTTTTATTCTTAAGCTCACGCTGTATTTATTTATTGTTCTTTTTTTAACGGCAATATCAACTTTTCTATAGGAATGCTTTACAGAGTTTATAATAACGGTTTGTAAAAATAAAATAATTTTTATTTTTCATTTCAACCAATTTTTTCTGTTAAAAACCTTTGATGTGCATTAAAAAAATAATAAACACTGAAGTAAAAAAACGTTTATTCAATTTACACCAAATGTGTGGAATATTTCCAAATAAACATACAATTTGCACTATAACAATCAGATATTATTTGAAAAAAAAAAAATTGTTCTTTTGAAAAAAAAAAATTATTTGCCATAATTGTGTTTAATTTTAATAATCAAAATAAAAAAAAAGTAAATAAATATTTGTGAAAATTTAAGAATGCAAGAATATTTAAATTTAAAAATATTTCAAAACAATTCTAAATTGATGTGATTACAACCAGTTAATTTTTTTGTGTAATAAGAAAAAACCCAAACCTAAACAAGCTTGAAAGAAAAAGGAATAAAACAATATATAAAAATTTAAAACAACATTGGAGTTATTTATACTGCACATTTTTTACACCATATTTAGTACCAAAATTTTTTTATTCATGAAACCATCAAAATTTTTATGCAAATTCGGTCTTAAACTATACGAAAGCTGTTAAATGAAATTTCGTGCTAAATTATGCGAGCACTTTGCCAAATAATGTTAATAGAGCAACAAATTTAGCTGGAAAATGTATTTATTATTTAACACCTTCAAAATTTTTTTATAGGTAATAATATTAACACTAAGGACAATATCCGTATCCGGTAAGAGAAAAAAAAAAAACAAACAAAAAAATAGTGATAAAATTTCATTGTTATATTCTCTTACGATAATATTTTGCGAGGTAAATACTTTAAAGTAATAACCGACAAGCTTAGCTTTACAGGTAAAATATTAAAAAAAATGTTTTACTTATATCTCCTGTTAGAGGCTATCACGTGACCATACCCTCTCTCCTTTTTTATTAAAAAAAAAGGAGTTTTTTCATTAAAAAATAATTTCTCTCCTACTGACGATGTATAATGTTCTGTACACATTTTCATATTAGAAAATAGAGTGAAAAAAAAAAAATATGAAAATATTTTTTAATAACAAATAAGGAAAATGTGTATGATGGAGACGACTTTAGGGCACCCTTACTTTATTGATAAAAATTTATGCCTTTGCTTACAACAAATAAAATCTCTTTTAAGCTTTGTTGGCTGCCGACAAGAAATGTACGATTATTTTGGAAAAGTTTGTTTAATCGTTCTATATTTTACATATGGTTGCTTGTGCTTTTTTTTGTTACAAACGTACAAAAAAATAAACTTTGTGAGGACGACAAAGTATGCCGACATATATGACCGTAAGAATTTTTCAATAACATTTTAAAGTGTTTTTTTCGTGTTTTAGTTATATAGGTTAAAATAATACGATCTAGATTTCTTCAGTCAATAGTAGTAACAGACAGCACTTAGCAAGGATTTAAACCTACCATTCAACTTAGCAAAGATCCTCGCCACTTCATAACAAACAAAGAATTAACATCAAGAGATGGAGTCATTGCTGTTGAACACTTCAAGAGTGAAGGCATACTACTGGCGCTAGAGTTAACAAGTGAGAGAAACTTGTCCCATAGACATAAGGCGCTTATAATTGAACTGTATACTTAGTAGGGACATAAATATTGTTAGTATATATCTAGAACATACCCATTAGAATAGTAAAATTAAACCTACTCTATTATTATCACATGGTTTTTGAAAGGTAATCTCTCATGTTGATAGCAGCTTTAACAAAATTGGATACAAAAATTCAAAAGTCTTTTTGGTGAAGTATGCTGATAAGTCTCATAGAAAAATCTTGTTGACGGATGAAAAATACTTAAATCGGAGCTTCTCATACCACTCATATTGTGTGAAGCAATTTTTGTCCATGAATACAGGAACCTTAAGTTTAACGATAACTCGGAACGACAGACTTGAGAAAGTTCTTCATGGCAATCAGTTACTCTCAGAGCTATTGCTATAAGACTTCTAAGAGGTGATCGCCAAAAGAAATATGTTTCATATTTCTTTCTTTCAAGATGTCAGAGCTGGGGTTTAAACCCGTAGCTCTCGTTTAATAAGCCAACACACTACATACTAGAATACGGCACCTTGTTAAAAGTGTTAAACGTTACCCACAAAAAAAATTTTGGTTTTTTAATTTTTTTAAGCAAAATATTATTTGCATTATGTAGGATATAGTGTTTGTAGGGTACAAAAAACATAAAATAAAAATAAAAATTATTTTGCCCGGCAAAGGGTCGTTACAAAGTGTGCATTTGCCACAAAAGAATTTTCATATTGTAAATATTTTTTTAGCCTCACACTACATATACCGTTCTCCCCCTTTCTGTAAAGTCTTCCTACTATTTGTTTATTATTTTATATTTTTATTTAATAGCATTTCATAACAACTGTAAAATTTGGTTGTGCTGTATTTTTCTTAATATAAAACTCTCACGCTATTTTACGATGGATACGAGTATGATGTTACATTTATGAAATTATTTTTTGTTTGGTTTTTTGTAATTTTTAAAATGTATGAGATTATATGGTAATTGTTCTTTAACAAATTAATGCAAAGCGGCATAGTTTAGTGGACTAATTTATTTAATAAAGATATATTGTAAATTCAAACCAAACATCATGCTGCTCTTAAAGCGAAACGCCTGCAGTTTGCACGAGAACACATGACCGATAAGAATGAATGGTATGGTGTTGTCTTCTCAGACGAAAATAAAGTTAGTTTGACAGGTCCGAATGGATACAACTACTATTTCCACGATCTACGTAAGGATGAGCGCTACCTTAGTCGTCTCAATAGCTGTGTGGAAAGTCTAATGGTTGGTTCTTGAAAAGGCATTTCCATATTTTCCTACTATTTTTAGACCCATTCCCTCGATATTTCAACAAGATAATGCCCCGATACATAATGCCAGGGTTGTACAGGCATGTATTCAAAGCCAGAATGTCAATAAATTGGATTGACCACCATATTCCCCTGACTTTAATATTGTAGAAAATGTATGGGGCTTGCTTTCTCGTAAAGAGGAATTAAAAAAGCTTGGTCCGAAATTTCATTATCATTAATTGAACATCTTTTTAACTCCCTCCCAAATGGTATTTAAGAAATCTTAAAATATAAAAAATGTTACAAATAAATCATTATATTCTTTAGCTTTTTAAATGAATGATAGTGAACCTATACAAATGGCACAAAAAATTGTGTTGAAAATCATATTACTTTTGGGAAGAAATTCGTAAAATTCAGTTATTAATTATTGAAACAATTTTTTTCATTATAAACTCACATAATCCTATATTTATTTATAATATAACTATAAACTTAATTACTTTTAGAAAAAAATTTATTTGAATATAATAGTGAATCTATTCAGTGATCGGCAGTGTTGTATCATGCCAACTTATTTAATTCAGCCCACTTTTTTTCTAATGATTTGTATTGAACTGAAGATATTTGAACCAGACTCTTACTTTTTATTATTTTGCAGGAATAGTGACACCTCCTAATGGTAAAGAGCTCCAAATAGTCCCTTATATGAGTGCAATGGCTTGTCAATACTGATTTTTCGGTGCTCCGAACCGCACATGGGATAATATTGTTTATTAACGTAATCACAGACTTAGATATCTGCTTCATCACTTAAACAAATTTTGCTCACAAAGTTAACACAAAGACCCTGTTACTTTAGCTTTGAAGCAGCATATCCATGGTGCTGTGAGTTCACCAGTCACATGGGTGTAAATTCAAATGTAAACACGCCATGATGACGCGCAGGAGTGGCTTAGTTGCTGAGAATGCCATGGAATGAACATATGTAATTAGATTATCTGAAACACTCAAACGAACAGAAGCATTATTTTCGTCAGTGCATTTGATACACTTTCAGTTTCTTCACAGTTCTTTATAATCTTGCCAATTTCTTCAGTATATTCAACTATTTAATAATTATAAATCATTAAAAAAAGAACAATACGTGGTTTTATAACAAATAAATTTAGAAATAAAATTGGGTTACTTTTTAGTTGCCAAAAAGTGCTGTCACGTAAAGAGCAAATATTTTTCATATTAAGAAATAACGTTTTTTTTTTTTTTTTTTTTTTTTTTGCCAAAATTAGTGTTACTCAGCATTTATGTGTGAGATCTAAAACAACAATGAAGAAAATAAGAAAAATATTGAATGCCATTGTTCACACATATACGGTTTTTTGCTGCTGTAACGCGTTAATAAATATCCATTTTGTTTCATTTAAACTATAAATCAACGTAAAAGTTCAAATTTGTAAAAGTAAAAAAATAAAAATAGAAAAATACTCATGGAAAAGTAAAAGAAAATGAAGTAAATTTTTTGTTTTTTGCTGGCAACCAACATATTAAAGGTGAACATTTTTTTTTTTTTTTTCTCTTTTTCAATATAGATTTTTTTTTTTCTATTTCCTTTTACTGGACGAGAATATGAGCATATCCCATACCTTCATTTTTCTAACCTGATGTCATTATATAATATTTCTACCGTTTTATTTGTTTTGCGTGTTGTCATCTTGACTAAAAACCATCATATTTTGATGGTCGGGTAAATGAAGAATAACATGTTTTTCTATTTTTTTTTTTTTTTTTTCAAAAATTAAATTAAATTTTTCAAGTCAACACAGGACAGGAAAAAGTGTAGCAACAACAACAGTAAATTCTGTTTATACAAAAAAAATTTTGTTCCAGTGATGTGATTTGTTTACTACAGTCATGTTTCCCGTTGTTGAAGTCTTTTATAAATTTAAGTTTCTAAGGGTAAAAAATTGTTGATTATTATCTTGGTTATGCATGAAGCTTGCAGTAGTGGCGTTAGGGTTATAGTAAGTAAATGAGGTTTGTTATGATTGGTTGACTAAAGATTGAGGGTAAGTGAGAAATATCCGCTTGTGAGTATTTTTGCAAAAAAATTTATAACTACCCTTTAGTAAATGTTTGTATGTATGGCTGTATAGGAAGATTGTAGTCGAATTTCATATTTTCACATACATATAGAAAAAGATAAAAGCATAAATGTAGCAGAGAATTTGTGTACAGAAAAAACAGAACAATACATGTTTAAGACAATACGCTGCTGAGCCAAGGATTGAAATGTTTAGATACAATGTTGATAAGCCAAATATTGCAAAATAAAACATATGTATATATTAAATTTTTGAGTTTTGTTTGATTATAAGAAGCAGAGTAAAATAGACAATAAGCTCGGTGTAGTATCGAAGACCAGAGTTCTTGGTGGGAATCGAACCTGCAATAATCGCACAAGCATTACCCAGTACTAGACCACTAGGCACCCAAATTTTTCAGTTTAATTTCGGAAATAGTACATAATTTTTAATTAATTAATTAAAAATGTATCATAAAGAGGTACTGTCATATTAGACAAAATTGTTTTATAAAAACCCAAATGAAATTTTTATACACAAACAAACGAAAATTGTGTATCAATTGTAATATGGAAACAGGCCCTTAAAATATACAATTTTATTTATAAAACTATTGCTTTCATATTAAAGGGGTGCGTTTATATATTTTACAATTAAAAAAAAAAAAAAATTCAAATTTATAATTCCGTCAGTTTTGTCTTTTAAAATTGCTTACTTTTGTAATATTTTTCTAAATATTTATGACTGTTATTAAAAATATTTTTATAAATACATTTTAGAATATAATAACTATAGGCTGTAATTCAGTCATATTTAAATTTATCTTTTTTTGTAAACAAAAACACCAAAATCTAATATGTATTTTATTTTCTAAAACAATTTAATAATACTCCTATAATTTTATCGTTTTTAAAATGTAGAAAGAAAAAATATTTTACACATTTTCGAATGTAACTACGTTTCTTCTTTTAAAGAGATACTGGCCGGCAATGGAAAAAAAGCTCACTAGGGTGTTGCTAATGTCAATCAATAGTTGTATGGTATTTCGCAGGTTTCTCAAAGAATATCAATAGTAATAGTATTTTTTGCAAAATACAACTCTGAATCTATTAAAGGCAGGTTTAGACGGTAATACAAGTCGTACGACATGTCAAATTTTTATGCAGAAGAAAAAGAATAGTATCGTGTAAACTTGATATCTCTGTAATGAGACTGTACGACATTGAGAGAAAATAATGATGAAAATTTTACAGTCGTTCGCCTCTCTTTGTTTTTTGACAAAATTTCAAATAACCACCACATTTCATTAGATCAGGGATACATTTTTATGTTTTTGTTTGTTTATGACAAATGTATTCGATGTATTAATATTTTCATTTTACTTTGTTTTGGCACTAACCATGTAAATGTAAAAAAATCTGTCGTAAGATCTTTACTCTCATTTTTAAAATATGAGTGGAATTTCATAATATTTTCTCTTTAATTTTACGTATTACCGTCTAAACCCGCCTTAAGCAATTTTTTTTAGCTAATCTAGTACCCTAAAAACAGCCGGTATTGACTACTCAATATTTTCACAACTCTATCTCAAACACGTTAAAAAATTAGTTATCAGCCATGTCATGAAACTCAATTCCGAGCGGAAGTGGAAATACTTATATTTTCGAAATGAAGCCACTGTTAACTTTGCACGTAATGCCGTTATATTTATAACAAAAATTATCATATAAAAATACCAGTTTGATAGTTTAAGGTGATTTTATTTGGATGAAGTATTTAATTTTTTAAAAATTCTATTTTCAGAATTGAAACCACTTTTGATCGGAATTGAGTTTCATGAGATGGCTGTACAGTTCTGTAAAATAAAAAAAAGTAAATTTAAATTTTAACTTGAGAGTTTTAATATTGGTTGTCAGTGTAAATTAAAAATAAATAAAAACAGTGTTAAAACAAGATTAGGTTTACTAAGTATATAAAATAAAATTTTTCTTTGCTGTCTTAGTTAAGAATTGACTTAAAAAAATTTTTTTAAAAAACTTGTTTCATTGGAATTTGTCTTAAAGTTTTGTTCTTTTTTTTATAAATAAATTTAGTCATACTCGCTAACCAGTTAACCAAACAAACTTTTCGTCTTATGTATCTAATAATAGTGTTTTGTTTACACTTTTAATGTAAGAAGTACAGACCCACAAGGCCAGCCTAAATTGGTTACAATATAAAATTGATTTTATGAATAAAAAACTGTAATACAGCTGCAACAATTTGTTACCAAGTGTTAATGAAAAACCACATACTATTTCAGCTGTAGTTATGGCGAAATATAAGCACAAAAAAAAGGTAGAAACTGCTATTGAAATTAAAAAAAAAAATTAAATTTTAGATTTCTAAGTGAGCAGATTTCTAAGTGTGTTATTTGGAATACATGATTTTTAAAACTGAAAGTCTTAATGACATAGAAATTTGAGGTCAAATCCCAGTTAGATAAAGAAAAATCTCTAATGTCACGTTGAACAAAATATAACAGAGCAAAACGTGGTGTCTTTGATAAAACTTCGATTAACTCATTACAAAATATATAAAGAAAGTATAATTTTAATATACAATTTCTAGAGCAAATTGCGAATTAAATAGCTGAAGAATGTCATGAATGTGTACAGCTCGAAAAGAACTCTGAGAAGACTACGATCTCAGCTGGTGTACATCTCCTTCGCGAATATATTTTTTATTAATTCATTTAAGATGATTTAGTTATTTTAATAAAAGTTTTAATTCAACTTCATATTCTAAAAATAAGTTTAAGAGGAATACTTTATTGCTAAGCAATAAATAAAAAAGGATGTATTGTACTTGCTTGCTGGCTATCATTTACAATAGCACTTATTTTCATTATTTTTATTAAAATGATGTTATAGAAATAGTCTTGAAAATCTCTACAGAAGTTTTTAACAGTGAATAAAAATAAAGCCAATTCTGCGTTAAAATTATCGACATTCATCGAAAATATGTATATCGGCATTTTCGATTGTAAAACGATCATAAAATTATTCGAGAAATATTATTATTATAAGCAACGAAGTTGAAATGACAAGAGGAAAAATTAAAATATGACCAGTGTGAACATGTGTACCTCATACGCTAAAGGGTCTCGGAAGTCAGTAAAAAAATTATTTGCACTCTATTGCTTCATTTTCCAATATTTAATTTATTTTATATACTTTTTATTTTGCTCATCAGTTTAATGCGTATCGACATAACTTTCTTGCTAATAAAACCTTTCCAATAATTAGGATAGTCACAAAAGCTTGATATGTTCTTGAAAATATAATCGATTTCAATATCATTGGTTGTCATTCTCTATCATGTATGTATGTTCTTGATTATTTTCATAAATTAAATTTGATTTTATTTCTTAAGTTAATTATTTTCTGCATTATTTCTCTGTCTTTGACGGATAATTTACAGTGTCATTTTAAAGGAATTGGTATGAGATTAAATATACGTAACGGAAATTTTACACTCTACTGTGTCTTAAAGTACTTTTTATTTTTACTTGAACTGGCTGCTGCTCTTTTAAGTTTTTTGTGTGGGGATTTAATTCGTGGCAATTAAATTGTATTTAATTTACCATTAATAATAGGATTGTAGTACGAGTACATTTAAAAAGAAAGTAAATTATAAGTACAAAAAATGCGCCATGTTACTTTATATATACATATGTATGAACATACATATGTTCTTTGTACTTATTTAAATTTCTTAACGCTTTATTAAATCCATAAAGTAAATTATTTAATTGTTTTGTATTTTAATGTTTTAATTAAAAAAAAATAAAAATTGTGGCAAGTAATTGTGAAACAGTAATTACATTTGACAAAACTGATCATTTGATGCCTATTTTGATACAGAGGTAATATTAAAGCATATTTTTTAAAAATTGGGGGGAGGAGGGTGGCAAACTGGTTACGGTGCTAGCATACAATTCAAAACAGCTCAGGTTCAAAACTCAGCAAAGATGAAAAATTGAAAAAGTAATTCAAAAAAAAATTCCAAGAAGTTCATCTATAGGAAACCGCTCCTGATATTCCACTCTCTTCCACCTACCTTCTAAAAATGAATGATTAGGAGTAAAAGCAGATAACAGATAAAAGAAGATAACAGCAACTCACCATTTCAGAGTCAATATGCAGTTACATGGGACATGTACTGATAATTATTCAAGGGTGCAGATCCTACACTCGCCTTTGAGTAATTAAATTGATAGCAATTTGTCTCCGTCTCGTTTGTAAGGCGCTTTAAGAAAAAAAATCTTTCTAATTTTCAATTCCAATACAATGCACTCATGAGTAAGGGTTTACACTGATGGGTATTGGTCTCAGATAAAAAAATGTAACAAACGTATAGTAATCAATTTTATTTTTTTGTTACAAATATGGTTTCAATAAGATGGGATCACCAAACCACACAAAATAACCGATTTTGGTTTTATTGCATAAGAAATTTTCCAGTCTTAGAATTTCTTGATTTGTTGATGTCAAGTGGCAATAAAAGTTATATGGCTTGGCAATGTAGGACTTTTATTGTGTCAGGCTACATCAAAGATAGTGTCTACACGATTAAGGTAGAAGTTTATAGCATGCGTTACGTCGTCAACATTGGTTACAATGTACGATATAAGTTAACTGTTCAACTGTTAATGCATCTAAAAGTTAAAATTTTTTAAACTTTTACACGTGAGATGCTCTGCTACATATGCCAAAATTACTGCCTTTACCAAGTAATTCAGTTAAATTTTTGATAATAATTTAGAAACAATTTTTAGGATTTATGTTTTATTAAAAACAAAAAATATTTTTCGCCATATAGGCAAATACATTTAATATACATATATATTATGTATTTATGTTTTATTTTAGAATTATTTTTAATCTGTTACTTAATTTTTTCTTTTGTATAAAACTTTATTTTTAAAAGTAAATTGTACATATTTTTTAAATTGCTTTGGGTTATTATTCCGAAAAGCAAATACTATAATAAGACTATAATCCTTTATTATTATTTCTACCAATTTATGTGGTTTTTAAAAACTGAAGTTTATTAAAAAAATATATATACACTTTGTATTTATACAATATTTTTCATTATTTTAAGAGCATGTTATTTAAAAGAATTTATGGTTATTCGCACGGATACGATACATGTGTCATTTTTAACAATATTCGCAGACATAATAATCTAGTTAGTTGACTTTTTAAGGCATTGAACATGCATCTCCTCATCCGACAGCATATAATGAAAAATAAATAAAAACTTTTTAAAAAAGAAAATAAAATAAATAAATTGCCGGCCAATACAGTAAAATCAATTTGTATTGGTTTCTATGGTAAAACTCGTTATATGAAATTATTTAATACGCCCTTTTATAGGCCCCCATTAAGACATTTTACTGTTACTATAGTACTTAAAATATTTTCAATGAAAAGGGTGCTTTCTTTAAAGATTGAGAATTTATAATACAAGACAGAACTATTATTTATATAAAATGTTTATTTCTTATTTAAAATATGTTTCCGGCACACATATGTCCGCTGTAGTTACAAGTTGAGGGACATTTGCACCTTTATAAAAATACATATAATGTTCCATTATTTTATAAAGAGAAATACTAGGAATCTGTCTGAAAAGTTGTACAATCAGACAAAAGAAGTCTTATGTATTTTTTTTTTGTTCTATACTACGCAAAAAGACAAGTATTTTGTGTAGTATTTCTTCTTGTGAATCAAAATGTAAATTTACTATGAAAACTGCATTAGAGAAAAATATCCTGTTTTTTAAGAACTCAAAGCTGATGAAAAAATTAGAAAATATGTCCAACTGACAAAAAAAAAAACATAACAAATCATTCCTAAAGTCAAAATATTTATACTGTCAGATTTATTTGTCACTATTACAACTTGCCTTTAGTTAAAGGTAGGATGTTATCGGACAGATAAATTGCTTTTGGTTATTACAACTAAACTTTAACCTAAAAGTGACCGATAAAGTTATTGGGAAGATTGCCTTGCCTTTATCTTTTAACGTGAGGTTTAAATTTTTGAGCTTGCCATATTTTATTGAGACTGCCATATTGTTTTGTTCGTTGAATTATTAACAAAAATATTTTATTTATTTTGTCAACAAAGAAGAAAATTCAATAAAAATGGAAAGTAAAACACATTTCTTTGTTGTTAAGTGTTTTTATTGCACAATTTACAAAATTTTTTTGTTTATTTATTCATGTAAACATGCGTGTTGTTGCCACTTGGCGTCTTTTAAACAAATTTAATGCAAAAAGTAATCGGTTCTTGTTCTGGTATTGCCGTATTTTAAAAAATATAACTTTTATTTTAAAGGTAAGTTGTAATAACGGAAAGCATTTAAAGGTCACTTTATTCCTCCCGTTAACGAAAGTTACCTTTAACTATCGGACACTTTATAGGCAAGTTGTAATAATGGCCCTTAAGTTTTTAATATATCATTTCATACAGTATTAAGATGTGACATCTATGTATATGTGCTAAGGTGACCGATACGGCTTGTAGCAATCGATTTTCTCCGTTTTTCTTAATCTTCACTTTGCGGGTTTCTGTAGTCGAATATCCGGTTTATCACATCCATTTTTATATATTAAAAGTACTAAAATACTTTCTACACCATTTTCATTAATCTGATAACTAAAAAACAGTATAAATATTTTAAGAGGGTAAAATATACAGAGATGTATAATTTTGCTAGTATATTACACATTTTTTTATTTACAGTATCGAAGTGTACGCATCTTTTTTTTTTTTTTTCTTTATTTAAGACCAATACTCTGGGGTAAACCCCTACTAAATGCTGTGCATTGTATTGGAATTTTGGAAAGGACAGTACATATATTATTATTAATTATTATATTATTGTTAAGCGCCTTAGGAATGAGACATATTGCTGAGAATTGATCATTCAAAGGCCAGTGTTATACCTTTACCCTTGAATGATCAACAGCAATTGCCTCATCGTTCCATGTTGATTGTGTGGTGAGTATCTTCACTATATAGGTTTAGCTGTTATCTGCTTCTCTCCAATAGGTGGCGCTTTTCTCCTGATCATTCGTTTTTTTTGATGACATTGATTAAGGTGGAATAGAGTGGAATGTCGGGGAGCAGTTCCTTTGTAGATGGTCTTATTGTAGGGAGGGGGGACCTCTTACTTTTAAATTATAATTTTGAAAAAACCGGAACTAACCTTTTCATTTTTCACCTTTGCTGGGATTTGAACTTAGGTTGTTGGAGTTTTTGTGCGAGCGCTCTAACAACTATACCACGCACCCCCTAACCAGCTGATGGAACCCGAAATAAGCTTCAACACAAAACACCATTCGTAGATAAAAATGCTTAATTATGCCAGTTTTAAATGAGTACAATCTGCAAAAACTTCATCCAACGATGGTCAAGTGAATTTAAATACTGCATTAATTGTATTTTACAGGCATGTAAATGAAGGTTCTTATACACAATTTTCTATTTAGTCGGCAAAAGTTAAAAAAAAAACTACTAATCGCCATTGTGGCATCTTCTTTAAGTCATCGCAATATATCGTGATCAAAAAAAGGAGACCCGGTAGGCCAGTTTTGCCCAAAGTTATACAATTTTTTATGGGCCTCCAAGCGTTGTGTGCCTTGGTATAACTTTTACAAAAAAGTTTTCATTTTCTCAGGCTCATACTTCCTGAGGCAAAGTTGTAGCTCTTGTCATGAGGAACAGAAATTTCGAAGGTATAAAATCAAAAAAACTTCTCCTTCAAAAACCCAGTCGCAAAAAACTTTCCAAAGTCCACCCATCAAACCAAACCTATGAATATTGACAGTTCTCCAGCAGCTAAAAAAAACACCCTTTACTTGTAAAATTCCCAGTAACTTAAACTTTTACACTTGTTACACATACCTATTAAAAATAAATGTTAATAAACTCTGAAATAGCTTAAGGACGTACATATTTTTTTTTACTGCAAGTAAAATTTACAAATATTTACTTACTGTGTAATCAGAAACAAAAATATTTCACATCATTTTAATGAGAAAAAGGAAAAATAAACCAATCATACCTGAAAATAAAAAAAAATAAAACATAAAGAAATAAATAAAATTAAAATTAAATTTCTGTACTTGGTTTTTTGTACTCTTTTATATTATTTTACAATTTACATATAATGTGTACAACATGATATTTACATTGATATTTAAAAAACAAACAAAAAAAACAAAAAAATAAAAATTATTTAATACCAAATGTACTCGTATGTTTACAATTTGTATGTTGCATGCAATTAATTGGGGGAAATAAACTTATTTAAAAACTGTTTTAAAATAATGATTTCTACAATTTTTTATAATTAAAATTATAAAATTCACTTTAAAACTACAACATTATAATTACTTGGGTAAAAAGCTTGTACATTTCCGCTTTAGGTTTTATATTAAAAAAAAAAAATTACCTGTCGCAGGTTAAGTAGCTGATTTATACACCCTAATAATGTTTTTTCTTTTGATTTTAAATGACAATGAAATTGTTTGTTAATGTCGAAAGAAAAATTGTCTTTTGAATTGTTAAACAACAACATTCAGTTTCAATTCAAGTCAATTGTTTTCATTCACAATTTTCCTGTTTTCTTTTTGTTTTAGAGTTTTTTATAACTTTGGTGTTTTTCTTATGATAGTTTGTAAAAATTATATATTTTTTATTTGGTGGCGTGTTTAATCCCATTCTTTTTAAACTAAAATTGTGTAAAAAAATTACAGTTTACTTAAGTTTTATTTAAACAAGCAATTATACTTTAAATTTAACTTTAATTGTACTTCATTAAGTTGTTCAACGCCCAAAGAAAGTAAATATTGTGAAAGCATCTAAAATCATTTGCATAGTTTTAGATTTTAGCTGGATGTAGCCTAGAAAAAGAGATTTAAAATATTATAAAAAGTGTGTATTTAAGACCGCTATAATTTGCCAAAGAGGAGCATTAAACTGCACTTATATTGTAAATGTTATGATCACAATTGTAGGAAATTTCCTGCAACCAAATTTGCCAGATTTATCTAAAAAAAATGAATTACGAATTCATGCATCCTTTTTTAAACATACAAGATTGCTAGTTAAACAAAATTCTACAAATATACCTAATTTTTTTTAATGAGGCCAACACTCAGGGAATGAGCCCTACTCATGTTCTAGGAAAATAGGCGTGGAAGGGTTAAAAAGGGTGTGGACCTTTGATTTAAACTTACTAACATCATATCTGACATCAGTTCGAAAAAACAAAGGTCCTTATTTAAGAATGCGAACCGGAAGAAAATCTGTTGCTGTTGATTGACTTCACTACTGAATAATCCCCAAGAAGACCGCACAATAAAGTTTAAATTAGGGGAGGAATAAAGGATTATAATGATATTGGAGATGATGCTGTTGTTGTTCTCATTGATCCTACACCTGTGATAATTCTAGGTTAGTGCTCTTTTTGACTTTGGCCTCTCATTTTGAATTTTGGCCAAAAATCGGATCGAATTTCCTATAGTGAAATGTAGTGAAATTATTATTAAATATGAAATTAGTTAAATATAAACTTAATTTAGCTTACCGAACTTAAAGTTCTGTGGGCCTAAAAAAAGACCCTCTGATTATTTTAATTTTGCCGTATTAAAAAACGAAATGTCAGCATCACGTAACAAAAAATAAAATAAAATAATATTTAGTTGTTTGTTTCTGTTTATATTTGACAAATATTTGTAGATTTTATGAAGCGAGAGGTAATTTTTTTGAACGTTAAAAAATTTCATTTTCAATATATATCTGCTGTTACCAGATTTAAATAAAATATTTAAAATAATTTTTTTTGTGTATTTTCCATATATTCAATCGTTAACAAAATACTTTTTAATTTCACAGTGCAACAGTAAAAAAATGCACAGAATCCACAGTATAGGTTCGATTGTACTAACAAAAGTTAATTAAACCCTGTACTCGGTTTGGTCAGATTGTCTATCAATATTTTTTTTATGGACCTCAAAAGATTTTGAAAATCACTGCATCACTCAAAAAAAGGTGTCCTCATTTTTTGGCCAACAGCTAACTCGAACTTGAAGATACTGCTTAACTATGTTTGGCAATAATGTAGAGAAGACTCTACTGAATAAATTTTATAATATTTTTTGTGAAAAAAAATAATTTTTTCTTGCCCTTTTTTACAAAAATGTACGAAAAAATTTTTACTTTTTTCAGCATAACTTACAGGGACTCGTAATTGTTCTCTAACAGTATATGACAATATTGTAGCCATTCTAAATTTGAACAACTGTCGTGAACATATCAATACAATCTTAATGTGTCTAGGCATCGAAAATAGCTTACAAAAGCCAATTTGTACATTAAAAATTTTATTTTTTTTATAATTTTTTAAATAATTTTTTTTTATTTTTTAAATTAATTAATTACAATTTAGTTTGTAATTTTTTTTTTCTTTTATACGGATGGAGTATATTTTGATAACATTTAAAAATACTTTTGGTTTTAATCCAAAATCCTTGTTATTAAATTATTATTATTTTTTTTTTACTTTTCTACACTGCTTTCGGTTTGTAGGGTCACTATATGGTTGCACCTGTACTTTTTACTTTTAATTCTGCCTATGAATGATTAAAACTTGACGGGTTCAGAGTTGAAAAAGTTGTTAACTGTTCAGGTAAATGGTATTAAAAGCTTTCAATTGTTTTGTTTTTCTTACAAACTTTTACTAAGAAATAAAAGAAAAATTCAAAATTGACTAGATATGCGTCAGAGGGAGAAAAGTTAATCTAAGATTTTCTTAATATTTTTATATCGTCTTTGGCTAGCAAATACTTTATTAATCGCAATTGATGTGGGATGCGATTTGAAAAGTTTTTTCGAGGTTAAATACATTTTTAACCCCGTCAAAAACAATTTATAATTTACTTTTCTAACACTTAAAAGATTTGATATCTTTGTACTTTATTTGTTTTTACTTTCCCGTTTTTTATCAAACATATTGATTTTTATGCTTGTTATTAAATAACTTTTGAAGTCACATACTTACATACTTTAATATATAATTTGATTAAAATAAAAAAAAAAAAATGAAATATATAAGTACTTCACTATAAAACATGACTTACTAATCCATAATGCTGCTCTTAACAGTTCAACTGTAAATGTAATAGAAATTGCAAAGAGCGTTAAATAAAAGGTTCTTAAATTTTGAAGCAGCATTTATGCGTCAATTGTGAAAATATTATTTTTTTATTATTTTGACACTTGAAATAAAACTGAAGTAATGGACTTTCAAGTATTTTCAATATACTCGTACACACTTTTTCACTCCAATGCTTTTAACAAAGTTTCATATATTTTCCTATGGTTATTGTATAAAATTGAATGATGATGGACGATGAGAATAGGGTAGAAAATAAAACAAAATTTATTGCCTTTTGAGGTGTTAAAGAAAATAATACAAAAATAATTACAAAACACGAGAGAAGAAAATTAACAAATTGTTAGTCAATAAAAACAGTGTCTTCAAAAATCAATACATATTGGCAATTGACAGGTGAATTGAAAGCAAAACAAAAACAGAAAATTGTAATAGAAATACAATAAAAGAGATGATGAATAGACAACTTCAACAGACAGCTGTAAGTGTTACATAAACAACAAAAAAAAAAAACAATCTGAAACCAGGAAGTTTTTTTTTTTCTTTCTTTGCTGCCTATGTAATTTGATTTATTAAGTCAGCAAAAGTATTCATAAGAAAATATTACTTCAAATCTTTTATGTTCAGTCTTTGTAAAAGGTTTTTACACTTTTTTGTAATTTTATTTTTATTGTATTGTTTTAAAATAAACTATTATTATTTTAATTTATATTTTAAAAGAAAAAATTAAAAATTTGTATTTTATTGAAAAATTTTAGATTGTGTTTGTCGGTTTTTTTATAAAAAAAGCAATTAAAAATTTTGAAGAAAACTCTGCAGGCAGCATAGTTTTAATAGGTGCGAGTATTAGAAAAAATATTGTGTTTGTGCTGATGTTTTTAATACTGGTAAAACAAACATATTCGGCGTTGCTGATCAGACCAAAATTTATTGAAAAATATTTTTTTAAATTTTTTGTTAAATATTTTTTTATTTTTTTAATTATAGCACAAAATTTTGAAAGACTAATTATAATTTTAATATTATTTTTAATAAACAGTATATTTCATTTATACCAATTATACTTTAAATACATTCAAGACTACAGTCTGTAAAAAATATCATACATGTGTGAAAATGAAAATGCTGACCTTAATGACAACACAGGTACAAAACCTCACGATCACACAACCGTCATTGTAGCTGTAGCCAACTTAGACTTTATTTATATTTTTGTGGGCGACAATGTATAAGATACTGCTGTCAATATAATAAGATGAATGAAATTGAGGTTTAAAAACACCATGAAAGTTCTTTGTGTCACCACAAAAAATTAATAATCAACTTACAGATAAGATGTCTATTTCCTTGCGGCCACCTGGAAAATAATTAAAACTAGCTGACTACTTGACGGTATTTTCCTACAGAAGTAGTCTTGAATTTGTCTGAATATAAAAAATAAAATATATGCTTCAGTTATATTAAATTTTGTTTAAGAAACGATAACAATATTTTTTTTTATTAAGGCCAAAACTTAGGGGATGACCCCTACTAATGCACTACATTGTGCTGGTCTAGGAATATATGAGGGGGAAAGGAGAAAAAGGGTGTGGACATTTGATTTCAACTTACTAATATCATATCTGACATCAGTTCGAAAAAACAAAGGTCCTACTTTAAGAATGCGAATCGCGCGGAAATCAGTTGCTGTTGATTGATTGATTCAATGACCAGTGTTATACCTTCTCCACTGAATATTTCAACAGCAATCAAACCTAAGAAGCCCGCACAGTAAAGTTTAAATTAGGGGAGGAATAAAATATCATATTGATATTGGAGATGAAGTTGATGTTGTTCTCCCAGCCCCTGGGATAATTCTTAGTAACTTCTCCTCGAGTGCTCTTCTGGTATGGGAGATACTGCCAAAGAGCTTTTGCTCTACCTTAGCATAGCCAGTTAAGTCCTTAATATTATTTGGTTTTGTTTTCATTGAAGTAACGGCTTTAACTTATACTGTGCATTGTGTTGGTAAGGAAAATTTGTTATAAAAATGAGAGAAAAAGGCCTTATAATATTATTAATATCGTAAAGCACGAATCCTATCCTTAATGCACTGTGCGACTCACTCGACAATCAACTTCTCTATGCACCTTCTCTAGAATTTTTTTTAAGACAAATACTCAGAAGTAAACCTCTACTCAGGCAGTGCATTGTATTGAAATATTGAAGACAGAAGACAGATACATTGGTTTTTTTTTTTGCCATATATTAGTGAGACAAGTTTCTATCAGTTGATCACTCAAAGGCCAGTGTTATACCTTCACCCTTGAATGATCAACAGCAATTGCCCCATTTGTCGGTGGATGTTGATGGTGAGTAACCGTCTTCATTAATTAGGTTAGCTGTCATCTTCCCAGAAGATGGTGCTGAGTTTTTTTGCCAACGCTCTAATCACTATACCACGCACCTCTCCCTAAGAAGGTGAGATAAAAAAACCGAGTACTTGAGTAGTTCTTTCGATAGTCAAAATATGGGTTATTCCAGCAAATACCATAATTGATTTATATGCGCAAAAGATTTTTTAATAAGACATACATTATTTACTTAGCAATGCATATGACAAACATAATATTGCTTCCCAGGTATTGCAGGTATTATTCAATTTTGTCATGCAGTGTAATCTATTAGTATAACAAAACTATTTAGAATTAAGCTTACAAAACATTTAAAATTTCCTTAGATTCGAATATGCAAAAGGATAATGAAAAGGTAAGAACACAATTAGATGACAAATAAATAGAATATCTTAAATGGTTAACATTTCTAAATAATCAGCATTTCGACATGTGTCCCTTAATTTAAAGTATAGGTTATTACGAAAATAGTTTACTTTGAAATATCACATTTAGGTTTTTGATCACAAAATTAACTGCAACAACAAGACTTTGATAATAATCTGTAGTTTTTATTTTAATCAAGATTTGAGAAAGAAATAAATTCCCTTCTTCGGCATCTTTTATATTTATACTCCTGTGACATGGTTGGTAAGCCATACTAACAAACATTTATTATTTCAAATGATAGTATACATTAGTGTTAGACGTTAGATGATAACGTAATAGGTATGTGTTGTGTGTGTGTGCGTGTGTGTATACCAGTAACTAATGTTGCACATAAGTATCTGGTTAATGAAGTTATTTATGATATTTACGCCTCCAGAAATTAATGTTGCATAAACATTTTCATGAGTTGTTGTTGTGTCTTCTTATGCCTGTCTTAATATGAAAATTTATGTTTTAATATGTTTTACTAGTTGTCATGGTATAAAACTATTTACAAACATCTACCAAAAATATTCCTTTGGTAATATGATGAGAGACATGTCTAGCAAATTTAAAATTAATGTATTTTTTGTTTTTAGATGTAACATACTCATACTTACTGTCTATGCGGGTTAAATATTCATATGCACAAACATAGATTTATTTAATTTTAGCATATTTAATTATTACCTTTAAGCCAGGTGCCATTTTATGTAATATAATAAATTTTTGTAATAATTTCTATACACAATTCAATAGAATATCAAAATATGAGTATGTATGTTATTACTAATCTGATATATTGATAGCAAAGGCATGGAATTTCATTATTAGGGACAAAATATAGCAATATTGTAAATTAATAATTTTACATTTAAAAGTGAAATCTACTAACTTGGTCTATTTTATTATTAGTATTAAGTTATATATAAAAATTACAAGCTTTTAACATACAATTTATTTGTAATGCTATAAATATATTGTAATACTTTATAACTGGAATAAAAGAAGCTTCTAAGCACTTTTGTATATTTGATGTTCTATTTACAAAACACTTTTAGTATAAAACTGAAAACACTTAAACAAAGTTCTATCATGTATAAAAATTGAGGTCGAAAATTTAAAATATTTTAAAATTTATAGCATTAATTCAGTTAAAATCTGCTGATATTTATCTATCTATGTATCTATAAGTATATATGTATGTATATATACATACTTCCATATTAGAGCGTCCCAGTGACAAGGAAAATCGCATTCTAGGGATCAAAATAAGAAAGTTTGCTTAAAGAACCATACCTCTAAAATGACTTCCGATGTTCCTTATTTTGACCCAAAAGGCAAATTTTGAAAAATCACACTTTAAGCCAATGGAGGTGATTTCTGGCTTATATATGTCGCCAAACTTACAAAGAGAACAGGTACTGTAACCTATACGGTTTTTACTAAAGTTTATTTTGTTTACGTTATGCTTGAAATTTGTATATCTTGAGAACGGTATAAAGGTAAAGTTTCTGAATTTAGTCCAAATGATTTCATGACCAATGCAAATTATCGCTTAAAATTTTGGCGAAATTGTACAAGGGGTGTGGTACTTCCCATACAAATTAAATATTAATACCCGTATTCATAAAAAATATTTTAGGTTTATTGAGGGTTTATTTGACAAGTATTGCATAGAAATATGTCAAATAAGCCCTCAATAAACCAAACATTATTTTTATGAATACGGGCATTATTTTTTGTATCTGTAATACAGTTAAAGGTAAAGTTTCTGAATTTGGTCTGGATGACTTAAACAATCAATGAAAATATTCAATCAAAAAGTGGTCGGAATCGGACAAGTGAGCGTGGTACGTTCCATACAACTTATGTATTCGACTGAATCGAAGAAACAAAACATGTTTTATAAAGGATTGAAAACTTGAAAATTTTAACATGTTTTGGTAGTCTAGTGCGTGGCGTACTAGATTGCAAAAAACACATTTATTAGTTTTAATTTTATATGATTTTTTAGCAGAAAAACCTTGTTGTGATTGAGTATTTGCTTCGGATATAAAAATTCACAAAATTAACTCGATATCGGCTTATATTAGAAATTTGCATACGCTCCATTCGATAACATGTACGAGAAATCCAGAAGCAAAAAAAAAAAAAAAGAACAGAATAGGAATTTACTAGACATAAATAACATAATTAGCATGTAGCATTGAAGCAGAATTCTAATAGAAAAAAACAGAAACATGTTTCTCATATACATATATCTACTTAAGCTCCTGTTAATTCAACAACTTTTTTTGTAAGGTGGTATAAATAACAACAACAGCTTGAACTTTCTGCACACATACGAAATGTACTCCAGCCACATCGTCTTTACTATAGCATCCTTCTGATAAGAAGCGAGGTATTACATGTGACTAACTGAGGCGCTGTTTAGACACTATTTGTATTTCCGCTCAGAGTATTAATGGAACCAAACAAAAAAAAATTTGAAAATAACCGCTTAAAAGGTTTGGCGCAAGTACTTTCAATATTGAAATATGCGTTGTATAAAAATGTTATATATTTAGAGGGCATTATTTTTCTCGTGCACATGCAGGTCTTTCAAGAAAAAATAATGATATCGGTGTGAAGATAAATTTGCCAAATTAAATAATTTTTTTCGCAACTAGTTACTTTAAATACTAAATTGTTACAATCTAATAATTTTATTTATAAAATCATTATTACATATCTTTTTTATCTTAATTTTCTTTAAGTATTTCTAGCACTTAAGTTATATACACGAAATATTACTATAACAAAATACACATAGAACAATCGAGTATGTTTAAAATTAAAAACCATTACAATACAAAGTACATGTATATGTTAAAAATTTTATGAAAATCAAATCCATAGAGCTTCACAATACTGTTTTGAGTTATAAAGTGTAAATAAATCTTTAAATCTATAGTTACAATGGATGATCTCTTGAAAATATAAAACGAATTCTTAAAGACATATTGACAAATTGTAACAATATATTTAACTCAAAATTATATGTATATGTTTTGATAAACACTTAAGTGGTAAATAAATATGATTTCGTAGTCGCGAGTTAGTGAGGACCTATTAAAGTGGAAATTTAATATTTTTATATATGTTAAATAAAAATATATATAAAAATAAATAAATAGCAGCCAAATTAACTAAGAGAAAATAAAAAATAACTGAATAGTTTTTTTGCCCTTTTTATGTATTTACGATTTATTGAGGCTAAATTGGTCTCTGAAGAATTCTGGAAATATTTGGTCGTATGAAGCCATCGCCACCTTATAAATGGTTCGCTTAGGGGCTGTGCTAGGGCGGGGTATAGATAATATTATTGATTTGAGAGTGGGAATTTATTTTATATTAACACTATCGAAAATATATTTTTGGGTAAACTGAATCGTAGGAGGGTTTTTGACATATTTGGCCAATTTTAAAAATTCTATTTAGCCTTCGCTGCTTCAAGTAAATAACTTTTTGTTTTAATTTATACCTAAACACTATTTTCATCATATTATTGTATTTTTATTTCTTCTTTATTAAACATATTTTCTATTTATTTGTATTTTATTATCAGTTGCTATTGAAAGGTAAAACACGCTTAATAAACATTTGTTTCGGTTCTCTTAGAATTGTTTTTCCTTTTGAAATAATAAATATCATATTCTTTTGATTTATTCCCAATGTATTAATAGAACCGCATATTAAAGTCTACCATTATTATGTGCTATAGTTGTCATAACAAAAATTGGCTGAATCAATAACAACCATTTTTTTTTTGTAAAAAAGAACCCAAAGTGCAAACGGAGTAATAACGAGCTACTTAAACGAGATACGAATTTATAAATAAATATCAAAAGAAAACCTACACACTCTCATATAATTAGCCTTATTATGGATCTTTAAAGTGTTCTTTGTAGAAGTCCTCGATTTTCGATTACAAAGAATACCACCTGTACGCATACTGAGACCTACATTGAATCAGTAGTTCGTTTTTCTACCGTCTGCAATTGCTTTTTTTCACAAAAATGGTTGCTATTGATTCAGCCAATTTTTGTTATGACAACTATAGTACATAATAATTGTAGGCTTTAATCTGCGGGTTCTATCAATGCGAAGGATAACAAAAGAATATTATTTTCAGTATTTGAAAAGGAAAAGCTGATTTTTGAGTTAAAAATGTTTTAAGTTGGGAAAAAATTTTTTTGTTTTATTTATTGCTAAACATTTACTTAAATTAACCTTTTTAATGAAATAATTTATTAAGCAATGCCATCTTTTAAAAGCAACCATAGTGATGGACAGCAAAAGACAAGAAAAAATAAATAAATAATAGATACAGACTCCACAAATATATCTAAAAGCACACAATACAACTAAAAGATGTTTGTTTTAGCCATTGCATGTTAATGGTTACCCACCCATACCAGTTTAACCAGTTTGGGGTTTTGTTTTACTATTTCTTTTTTTTTTTTTTGTTTTTTTTTCTTCTTGTGTCTTTCACTTTTTTTATTTTTCGTTTGTATACTGCACTCAACCGCATTCACTTTTCGATGAGAACTGACATGAAAATGCATCCAAAAAGCCAGTATTTGTTTCATGTTAAGCAATTATTTTATGCCATTGTATATGACACATACCAACCATAAATGTTTGTTGTCTGGTACATGACTATTTCATTTCAGTGTTTTTGGTTTCTGTGTGTATTTGACTAAAAACTGATAAAAAAAACACAATAAATAATAAAAAAAATTTAAAGATAGGCACAAAAGCTAGATAACTAAATGCTTATTGCAAAAAAAAAACAAAAAAAAAAAAACAAAAAATTATATTAATTTGTTTTTTAAGGCATGCTAAAAGTAATACAAAGATATGTATTGTGTCACATAACATTTTTATTTTTATTTATTTTTTTTATTTATTAAAGATGATAAAGTTTACAAGCGCAAGTGGAACTGTACTCGTAGACTATTAGTGTTACAATTTAATTTTTTTTATTTTTGCGGTAAGAATCTGAAACCTAAAAACTGAATTTACAAATATCTTTGCACCAATCTTAGTGCTTTAGATACCACAAAAGGGTGTTTGTTTTTTACCCCACTAAATTTCATGAACTTGGGAAATCTAAAACAGTCACAGTGTTTTGGATACCGTCATGCTGGGCTAACTATTAGTTCACATAATTCATATGAGTATATTCATATTATGTTAATATTTTAAATTGTTAATAAAATCCGTTATATTCATATTAATGGTAATACATAAAATCAAACGCATAGGACATATTGCCTATATGATGCAAAAGCATCAAAGCAGGTTGAGGGAAAGTGTGTACTGGTTAATGTCCGTCAAATACGTGAAAAATTCTTTCTAAAAATGTTTACCTACAACCTTTTATGATTCACCTGGTGGTGATTCCACTATAATGCTCTGTATGTTGTTCTAACGCTATGTTGAGCTATAATGAGGCCAAAACTCAGAGAATGACCCTTTCTCACGCAATAATTTGTGCTGGTCTAGGAAAATATTTTATGGAAAGGGGAAAAGACAAGTAGTGCTTGTGTGCATTTGGTTAAAGTTTTTAATATCGCAATTGACAGAAGATTATTCCAAACCGTGCAGCTAAAAAACGAATTTTCCCTATAATGCATTGAGCGCTGTACTCGACAATCAACTACCAAAGGATGTGCTCTAAGAGTGGAACGAGTAATAAGTAAGAATATGTGATTATACGGACTTAAGGCTTTTATTTCACCAGAGTACCTACCATGGTAATGCCGACAGAACTGTGAAACACATACCACTTTGCACCGATGCTTCAGTGAATCAATAGAATTGGATACCCTAATAACGTTGATTAGCAGCTTTGCCCTTTCCTGTACCCGGTTGAGTAGCCTTTGCAGCACTGGCCTATACGTGAAAGTTGTATTCCATCTTAGATGTTGGATGAAGATCTTGTCAGATGGAGTGAAGTACATATGTATATTTTAAATTGTTCTAATAAATCGAGGCAATTGAAAGATTTTTCTTTAGACACTTGAAATATGTGATCATTCCAACTAATATCATAATTAATTTACATTAACCACATTGATTCTCTTGCGCATTAAATTCGACCCTATTCGAGCTACTCCACTCGGAGATTGTTTGCTGTGCGTCCCTCATGTAAGGCAATTATAAATCAATCCTATGTTTTATTATTACACGTAAGCGCTAAATTTTTCAGTTTTTTTTTTGTCTTCATCAAGCCTATATTTTGGCTTTGACTAATATTTAGCCCGATTTTTATAAAACGGAATAATTTTTCCTTTAGTTCACTAAACAAAATTTTTGGTATTTTCAAATGTTTCAGAGTTTTCCAAAAATGAGTAGACTCTTATGTCTTCTAGAATTTTAAAAAATTCCGAAAACAAATAAAGGGTTGTTAAATTTTAGGGACCGATGTTGATTTTGAATAATACTCAAGGGTAAATCCCTACTCATGCAGTGCATTGTATTGGGATTTGAGGATACATAGGTAGATTTATTTTATTTTTTTATTATGCGCCTTTTCGTTGATGAGACAAGTAGCTGACAATTTGACCACTCAAAGGCCAGTGTTGTACCTTCACTCCTGAATTTCCCCAGTGGCGAGCATCTTCAGTAGGTGAACTGTTATCTTTCCAGAAGATGGCACTGGGCTCCTGAACATTCGGAACATTTAGGAAATTATTGTCATTTGTTTTTATTATGATAATTTGGTATGGTTCAATTGTGTGTAAAACAAAATATAGGCCAAATGACCGCCGCGACTTCGGCGGCACTCCTCGATCCGATGGTCCAAATTTTCGATAACGCTGAGGCATATTTGAGGTTCTGTGCCGTTCATGTGTCTAATTATCTCATCCTTTAGCTTTTGACGACAACTGGCTTGTCGACGTACAACTTTTCTTTAAAAATAATCCCTAAAGAAAGAAGTCGAACGGTGTAAAATCACATAATTTTGGCAGCCAATTAACATCGCCACCACGTGAGGTAATACGGCCATTGAATTTGTCGCGCAGTGCCACCGCCCTGTTGAAACCACATATCGTCCATATCCATATCTTCCAATTCGGGCCATAAAAATTTCGTTATCATCTCACGCTAGCGAACAATATTCATAGTAATAGTGAACGGTTCTTCAGCCACACTATCGCGAACAGCAGCAATATTTTCCGCAATTTGAGCTGTACGAGCATGCACTTGTGTTTTCACATCTCCTACAGAACCGGTTTGGGCAAATTTTTGCACGATGTTTCCGATTGTGCGCACATTTGGACGATAAAATTGACTGAAAAAATCACGAAGTGCACGAAATGCATTTTGATTCGAACGCCCATTTTAATAATAAACCTGAATAACTTTAACACGTTGCTCGATGGTATATCTTTCCATGGTTAAAATTAAGTTAGTCTGAAAATGTCAAATGAAATGCAGAAAAAAACTTGATGTTTGGGTATGGTTCACTTTCATTATCTGCCCTTAAAATTTAACCAACCGAATTTTTACATTTCTTTGATTGATCCAAATGCCAGGCATATTAGTAGTAAATTAATTTTAATATAATATCTATAGCAGGATCCGCGGTAATATTATTTGTCTAATGGAAATTATTTGTCAAACAAGGGCCTAACAAATCTGACCAATATGGCAGCAACATTTCAAGCAATATGAGTATTAATTGTTTTTCACCACATAAGATTTTTCCATCTTGTAATGCAGGATATTTATTATTATTATCAAATAATTTATTGCCAAATTTCTTAAAAATTTAATATAAAAATATATGCAAAAAAAGGTTAACCTTAACAACCTTTTTAATTAGTTTTAATAACTTTTGCAGCTCAGAAAGTACAAAAAGCAATGTCAAACAAAGAAAGAAGGGAGTAAATAAAAGATGGCAGTAAAAATATTATGGTCCCTTGAAAAAAGTTTGACAATTGTTTAATTGAGATTTTATAGCTTAAAGAAAATTTTTACATTAAGAATATATAAAAAAAAATTGTCAAGTTGTGAAAAAAAGGGATCAATAAATTTTAATTTAACACTAAATCATATTTTCTTTTCCCTTCTCTCGCTTTTAATTTTTATGCCTCTTGTTTAAATTAAAGAAGGATGTAGTGTTCAGGCTTAAAAAAACTGAATTTCAAAAATATGTTCAAAATATTTTAATTGCTATACAAAAACAAAATTCAACAAAAAACAAAGAAAAGGGAATTTTAGATACAAAAAGAGAAAAGCCATAATTTAAAAATCTGGTCTTTGTAATTTTATGTGCAAAGTTATTGAGTTTAATTTTTTGCTTTTTAAATGTCTTTTTTTATTTTCCTTTTTTGTCCTTAACATTTAATAATCTTTGTAATCCTTAAGGAATATTTGTTTCCACTTGAAGGCACAATTTTTCATTTAAACAAGTTAGAAGCTGGAGTACCATTAACTTGGTAACGAATTTATTTGCCACGAAATTAAAGGGTTTCTTAATCTCTTTTTTTTTGCTTGCATAGTTAGGGGTACACAAAGATGTTTAAAATTTATTATGTTTTGTCTTAAAGGTTTATAAATTAACTAATTTTCTAGTGTTTCTTTTTGGGTGACCGACCGACCAATGCATCTCACATCTTTTAATTTTGCCAAATGTGTTTTCTCTTACTAAATGACAATGCGAAGAACATTAAATGATCCTTTTAATCGTTTTTTCTATTGAAGGCAACATTTTAAAGACATAAAATAAACAAATTATTTAGATATTGGGTTATTAAAAAACGTGCACACACATACACACTTATATTTTATTTAATGGCTCATAAATTAAGGATATGTTTTTGTTTTAAAACAAAAAATTAAATTACTTTCTACATTTGTTACAGATGTGACCAGGTGAAGCTTAGTTTGTAGGTGCCATTATTGCTATTCTTAAAATACTTGTATGTTTGGAAAACTAAGGCATGCAAACAGATTAAAAAAAGCATACGCAATACCATTAAAGGTCTTTTGTTTGGATAAAAAGTCTAAAGATTGAGTAAAGTACTTAGAAGTATAGAAAAAACCAAAATAAATTCCACGGCTCTTGTTCTTCAAACATAAAAACAATAAAGCAATAGATATGGCTCGACAAGTCCTGATTTGATTAAAGTTCTTAAGCCATTATTGCTGGTTTTATATAATTTTAAAGAAATTCTGGTCTCTTCAGGCTTTGTTTTTATTTCAGAACATGTCACACTTTTTTAGTTCATTTGTACCTATTCTTCTGTCCAATCTGACATAAGTAAAGTCACAGTGATATTTACAGTACCGACAATTAAAATTGCAACGCTATGACAAGTAGTACATAATTTGTTCTAATTTGCTTTTATTAAATCTTATGACTTTGTGAAACCCCGCCTTGTTTCACTGTGGATAGTTGATATCTGGGTGAAAATGTTTTATTTGGTGGCCGGCGAGTATAATTTATGCCATCGTAGCTGAATAAATTAGATTTTCTTTCATCACTCCAAAGCACCTTAGCCCAATCCTTTACTATACAGTTTAAGTGTCACTTTACAAATTCAAGACACTCCCTTTTATTAACTTTATTTATTAGTGCCTTTTTACAGGGACATCTAGCAAACAGGTTGGCTTCAATTAATCTACGTCTAGTGGTGTCTACGTTAATTGAGACATCCATTTGTGTATTTGAATAAATTGCAGCATCTGCTACCGCCTTTCGTGGTTAAATTTTTATTGGCCTTAGCATTTCTCGGTCTTGACAAGCAGTAATAATTCGTCGGCGTCTACTTCCTCGTTTTCTGTCTACACTTCCAGATGAATGAAATTTTGATAAAATCCGACTAGTGGTTGATTTGTGTACTCCGAATAGGTTACCAACTTTGCTCATCGGCATTCTTTATTTCCAAGCCTTTTATTATTGCCACTTTGCTAACGTTTGATAATTGTTTCTTGACAAATGTAAAAACTTTCGAAACTAAATTATTTCTTTTTAATAAATTTGTTCACTTTTTATAATTCATAAAATATTGTGATCCAATTAAAAAAGATAATCAACTAATAACATAATGTTTGCTTCTTCTCATTATAAAGAATAAAAATGCAAAAGAGAATTTGAATATGCTACTGTTCTTCGTAATGGAATGCAATTTGCGATTATGAAACGCAGAGTTGCATTTTTAATGCTCGTTACTTTTGATTAATAGGTTTTCACAAATTGCATTCCACTTCTAAATTCGTTTTTTAATCATATTGTCGATTTTATGATATAAACATTTTTTTAGTTAGGTAAAGCTTATAATATATAAATTTGTTAATCTATTTGTCTATTCCCATGAAGATATGTTTTATAAGCTTTTAAATACAGGGTGTCCGCCGGGAAGGTATATTACTTTGTTTGTTTATAATTTTTGACTAAATGAAAGGGAATTTATCTTATACAGATAAATATTTTATTTAATGTCGGCAATTCTGTATGAAATACAATATCAGATAAATATCCATCTCTATTAGCGTCACAAATGCGAGCCCTTTTGAGCACACTTTTCATTTCATTCTCACACATTTCACACAGTAATTCCATTCTAATCCTGGCTGTATGCGATGTGGCACCGTCTTGTTGAAAATACATATTAGTCAGTTACCGTAAGCCGTTTTCAGTTTTAAAGATGTAAGGCCCAATGATTCTTCCTGAGCAAATTGCACACCCGACTGTCACTTTTAATGAACGCAAAGGTGACTAATGAACAATTTGAGGGTTTTCCATTGTCCAGAACCGGCTATTCTGTTTATTCACATATTCACTCAAATAAAAATGTGCCTCGTCACTCATTATGATTTTTTCAATCATCATCACAGTAATCGATGATTAATTTTGATAAAATGTTTTAGCGATTAAAACATGTTGGTTTACCGAATATTTTTAAATAATAAATTTGCCATGTCCCTACTTCACGACTGCCAAATATTAACTGTCAAAACTAATTGTTTACCAAAAAAGTGGCAAAAAGAATTCGTATACCTTCTCGGCGGATCCCCTGTATTTTCAATCCAATAGCCTTTTAATATAGAAATTAATTTTAAATTATTATTTTGTAGATATACGATTACGTAATAAGTTAAAGTTTTAAGGCATTTTATAGATTTTTATTGCAAATTTTAATCTAATACCTTATAATTCGTTAAACAATTTTGTTGCATTTTAAAGATTATATGCTAATGTTACAGCAACAGGTTAAAAGGTTTATACATTTATAACCAAAACATATAAAAGTTAAGTTAATAAAATTGCCACACAAAACTAATAAAATAAATTTTCAAGTAATACCTAAAATTTAATAGAAACAAAAATTACATGCAATTTGCAAAATATTAAAAAAAATTCAAATTTATGTTAAATTTCTACATATGCACAGTAATAGGCCATCAAAAATTTTATAAAGTTACGAGGATAAATAAATAAAAACAAATTATTATTTACGAGGTATGCTAAAAATAATATACGAATGGAAGGGTTTTTTATTTCTTGGGAATTAATAAAATAAAAGTTTCTATTTTAGATACATATCGTCGTGCGGGAGTTTAAGTGCTCTATATGCCATTTTATTTTTCTCGAGTTAATGATGCCACTTTAGGTTTTGGACACCAAAATTTTTAAAATCTGCAATCCGTTTATGGCTATTTATCTTCGAAACTGGACGAGCTATCCGAAAAAAAATTGCAAACTTGAAAAATTTGGCGTATAGAACACTTAAACTCCCGCACGACGATATATTGCCAAACTTTTAGAAAGTTAAATTTTTGCTCTCGGATTTTTTTATTTTACTTCTCGAAATACAGTAGAAATCAAAACCCGAGATGGTTTCTATATAGGTAGTATATATGAAATAATGATTTTTAAGCCTGAAAATATTTGAATATTATTTCAACAAACCTCGTATTTTAATATGCACATTCATATTAATGTATTTCTATATAAAATATAGGCATACAAACGTACTCATACATAGGGTAAGTATTAGACTTGTTAGTACATGAACGACCTAGTTCAATTGAACTGCTCACACAAGCGAACTAAGAGAGCAGGTCATAACAATCTGCTCTTTTAGTTCGTTAGGTCTTTCAAGTTATTGTTACTTCTTAGTTCATGATTCTTTTGGTCATGTTTCTCTTTAGTTCGTAATTCTTTTTAAATCATATTTCTTTTTCGTCCTTTTATTTTATATTTCTAATTATTAATTTTTAATTTTTTTTTTTTTGCAATGAATTTAATAAATTTTTCTAACATACTAAATTTTACACACTAAAATACATATTTTTGAACTAAGTATATGACAGCAAGGGAGCAGTTGAACTAGAAGATTAAACTAGTTAATTTTTCTCTTTGAACTAAAAAGAGCGCTCACATAACTGAACTATTAGCCTCAAGTCTAGTAAGTATACTTACTGATCATAAAGTCAGTAAAAGATTGTAAATTGCCAAAATAAATTTTTATGTGTTTTTCTATTTTTTCTTATATCTATATACTCGTATGTATACTCGTAAATGTAAAGATATTTTGGTGTTCAACAAATTATGATATCTAAAAGCATGACGGCATGAGTAATATGCTTGATGCAGTTATCTGTAAACTGAGTTTAGGCAATAGAGACATACATAGAAATCATGTTTATTTATTGACAAAGTGTGTGCATATAAATATAAAAAAATACTTTGATATTTATGATAGAGAGCTTATATTACGGCCACTAGTTGAGCTGTATAATCAAACAAAGCTGTACACACACACATACAGAAATAAACATATAGGCTTGTGCATTTTTATATGTGTTATATCTATGTGTTGAATGGCCAATGGCACTGATGGTTGGCTTCTGATGACCATAAATGTATTAAGACAATAAGTCAATAATGTTTTTAAGTGAGTGCTGCACACAGCCAAATGCATTTTAAAAGTTTACAATCAGTATAGCAAATAAAGCTAAAGGCTTACAAAATTACAAAAAAAAACAAAAATAGAGAAAGAAACAAATTATTATAACCAACACATATAACGCTACTTATAGAAAAACTAAATATGCATGTGTTTCAAAATTTATATACTGAATCAACAATTCCCCATTTTTACATGCATACATGTTTAGATATAGGCATTAACATTTTATTTTAAATTTTCTAATGCTTACCACTGCTAATGAGTGAATGAATATACCCGTACATGAAAAAATTTCATGGATTAAGTAAAAATCATTAATCTCACTAAACATAAAAGAAAGTTAATTGAATATTTCAAAGAACTTATGATTAATTATATTGATTGAGTCAATTATGGAATAGGTGAAAGTTTAAAAGCCAAACAGAAAAGTAATTGTAACTTTTTTTTTTAAACAATACGTGTTATGATGATATGATAATACATGTAAGAGTACATTTGTTAACCTAAAAGTTGTGTAAATATGAAAGGTTATTTATATGATTGTTTAAGTTTTTCCGAAATATATTTTAACCATAGAATAAAACTAGTCACATTAGGCAAATATTTGATGGAAATAATGTATTCTCAAATATTTTATACAAAAATTTCGTTTCATTGTAAACATTTCTTTAAATGTTTTGCTAAACAAATAAAAATAAAAAATATTTGTTTTGTTTCACTGTCAAACATCTTCAGTTTGGTGCGTGTTCTGTTGAGAAAGTCCATCGCGCGCTTCTTCCATTTTGTGGTCAGTTTAATCGACTCACTGAAGCGGCGATTCGGGCTATTGTAAATAAATTTCGCACCAAATTTATATTGTTGGACATTAAAATACCAACACGCTTACGTAGAGTGCGAAATGAAGAAAATATCGTAGCTGTATCGACCAGTGTTAATGATGACCATCAATTATCGACTCGTCGCCGTTCGCAGCAATTGGGCCTCTGTTACTCAACGACGGAAGGATTTAGGTATGAAGCCTTTCAAAATACAGCTGGTGAAAGAATTGAAGCCGGACGACCTACCGAAATGTAGAATTTTTGGTGAATGAGCTCTTGGAAAGTTTATTTCACGTTCGGGACCGGTCAATTGGCCTCCTAGATCGTGCGATTTAACGTATTTAGACTATTTTTTGTGGGGCTATGTTAAAGCTCATGTCTATACAGCTAAGCCCGATTCAATTGACGCATTGGAAGACAAAATTGAAGCATTTATTCGTGAGATACCGGCCAAAATGCTGAAAAGAGTATGCCAAAATTAGACTAAGCGGATGGACTATTTGAATCGCAGCCACGGTCAACATTTGCATGATGTAATCTTCAAACATTAAATTATATGGATCGTGCTATAGATTCACATAAAGATTTCATTAATTATTCTGAATTTAAGTGTTTTTTTTTTTTTTGCTTTGAAAAACTTTCCTATAGCTCTTAAAAAATCACACTATACAACAAAACATCATCAACAGCAGAAAGAACAAAAAATACCATCATCAAGCACGAGTTGTAGCAAAAGTGTCATTTATATTGACGACAATAACTCATCTAGAAGTGATATTCAGCACAACAACAATGACAACAACAACTCATTTATGTATAGGTATAATAAATATCACAACGATCATAAAAATTTAGAATTATCATCACCAGCAGCAAAAATAGCATTGTTTTTAACGAAGAATATTTAATATACAACAACAACAGCAATATTACCTATGAACAGGGATAAATATCCGAGACAACGACGACAAAAGTAACAGCCATGGGCTTTATAAAAGTTTTATACGTTTAAACGAGAATGTGAGGCAACAGGTAGTGCCGCAATTGGGGCTTATAGCGTTTTTTTATTCCTCTCTTGCAATTTAATTCGAATTTTACTATGGGGGCTTCCTGGGCTTGATTGCTGTTGAATTCTTTAGTGGTGAAGGTATAGCACTGCCCAATAAATAATCTATCAGCAGCAACCACATATTTAATGTTGGAGCTTTGGTTTTTCTCTGACTAATATCGTCCTGTTAATTACAATGTTAGTAAGTTTAAATCAAATGTCCACAAACGCTACTCACTCTTTACCCTTCCCAATAACATTATAGGTATGACACGAACAAGATTTGTTTCACTAAAGCCTCTATAGCCAACAAATCGTAATTACTTATAAACTGACAATTTCGATGTATAATATAGAATATTAAAAAGGAAAATAAAATAAAATAAAATAAAATAAAATAAAATAAAATAAAATAAAATAAAATAAAATAAAATAAAATAAAATAAAATAAAATAAAATAAAATAAACACATAAAAGTACTAAAAATTAGGTCGAACATAAAAATATTTTTATTTTAATTTTTCTTTTTTTTGCCATTTTAACATGGAACTTTGATGGAAATGTTATGTTTTTAATCAAACTAAATTTGTTACAGTTGAAATATACTCATTAAGTAAACATATTTCGTTACAGGTATTATGAAGACTGACATACAATATAATAAAATTCATATTATTTATAGAAAACTACTACAACAATATTGGCATAGTGACACACATTTCCATTTAATGCAAAATTTTCTTCAAAAGACCACAAGATAAAAAATGCCATTTACCTTAACAGATTGCTTTCGTCCTAGTTTTTATTAAAATATCACTAAAATGATTTAATTAACCATGCAACACAATTATAGTATTCTGCATAAAGATTCTTAAAGGTACGTACGTGTAGTAGGTATACCAACTTAGCAGTGTTATTAAGACTGAGTTGTAATGGAACAAATGCATTAGTTGTTAATAAATTTTTAAATACTCGTATACTGCACGTATAAGAGCAAATTTTAAATATTTTTCGAACATATAAAACTACGAGGGGTACATGTATGCATGTTATGGACTCGTATGTAATACAAATTTGTTGCTTTTTTGTCTTCCTTTTTAAGCTCAAACTGTTGCCGCATGCTTGCAGCTTTGAACGTTACATACTAATGTTAGTACGTACTTAGTACGTATATTTTTGATGGATACTCTTTTAATAATATTTGTCACGATTTGTTATGACAAATATGTAACTGTGGTATCTTGTATCCGTGTATGAGTATGAGTGTGTATAGTGTAAATAACAACTTAGTTTTGTATGGGCTAGAATAGCGTGTATGACTAGAATTTTAAATGCAGACGTTAAACAATAAAGTTGAAAAAAGAGCACAGAAATAGAATGTTTAAAGTCCGGTTTTAAAATAACTCTACAACAATCAAGCAGGCTTTCACTATTTTAAATGCTTTTTTTATTAATTTTTTTCTTTTTCTTCGTAACTACAATACATTTTATGAAGGCCGTTTAACCCTTTAAGAGAGTAAAATGTAGATTAATTTAGTAAAAGGGATTGGGAATAACATTTTTGTTTTTTTTTGCTTAAGATTATTTTGTTAATTATTTTACATAGCTCTTGAACAAAAAAATACATTTTTTTATTCAAAAAATATTTATGTTTTAACGAGAACAAGCACTATATGCTTCTAAACGCGATTCAAAATCTTGATGTTAAAGCATTTGTATTATAGTTGATAGCAAAATAACAAAAAACTAGATGACCCGTGCGAATATTTCGCACCGTTAGTTGTCATTTTTGTAACATAAAATGAAAATAATTAATAGAAATTTTAGTAACTTTAATACATTTCATTAAAAGTATAAAAATATTAGTAATCATAATATATCATACATATTTACATACATACATACATATGTATGTTTAAATGCTTTTATAATACTTCTTTGAATACAATGTTAGAGGTAATGACATGATCACCGTTAACTTTTTGCCCGTACGAACTTTTGCCCATACAACCAAAATATCTTTAAACGTACGCACTCGAGAAAAAGCCACGTATAACTGCCCATGTGAAAAGACCGGTTCTGGTAAATACAATCCTATCTTTACTACACTTCATAAAACAAACAATGCCATGACAATACCGGCATTACCAAAATGGCTTTTACAACTTTATATATTATGTGGAATAGCATTACAATTAAGAGACCCTGTTTATCGCACTTGATCTAACAACTACTGCAAGGTATTGCCAAAACAGCTTTTTATAGTAAATAGCGGTATTGCCAGAATGGATTTTAATATATACGTACTATATTATGCAGAACTGCATTACTATTAAGCGGCCCTGAATTACCACACTTGAACAAAAACATATAATCATAATGACAACAGTATTATCATGCAGTTCTATACAAAATATAATTTTTAGCAATGAATATATTAATTTTTTTTTAATATAATTTTTCAATTTCTAATTATTTTTCGTCATTAGTGTTAGAAATAAGCTTTAAAATGAGATATCATTCATTAAATTTAATGGGGTGGTATGGGAGATATTTGCAACCGACCAAAAAAAGTGCTTTAGAAATAATATACATGATGATGATGATAATTGGCACTATTTAGTCTTAACTGACACTTCTCTTTCGTTGTCGCTTTTATCGCCGTTTCGTTCCTAAATTGATTTTCTTGCAATAGATTAAAGCAAAGAGAAGTTATCAAAACCATATCAAAACAAACTTTGTAATGTTTGTAGCACTGCACCGTGTTATTTTTGTTTCGTCATAGACGCTTTAATTAGATCCCAGTTAAATTCAGTTGTGGACCCATAAGGTAAAGTCAATAGACGATTCTTATGGACAACTGCTGCACAAGAGGACTTGTTGCCTCCAAGGGGCGGCCAAAGGAAATATGCTGTCAGGCCAACTCTTGATCATGGCTAAAGTAAGCAACGCTTGCTGTTATCTATATAAGTATTCGGGGTACTCTACTAAAGGTTAACTTAGGTTTTCACTTAGTACAGTCCTGGTATCTGCAATCTCATATAGAAGTGTGATCTTTACCATCTATATGTGGTAATCGCAACTCACAGGTCAGTTATTTCATGTCTCTGCTGACTGTTAGTTAAATTTGATCATGCGAAAGGTGGACGCTCATCATAACTGTTCCCCCAGTACAAGGTGGAACAGCAAACGTTGAGGGATGTATTATCAAGAAGTACTTGGCTAATGTGGCCTTAATGCCACAGGTGACTTCTTAACCCAAGCATGAGATATTTAAAAGGAAAATATTGTTCTTCGTATTCTGTACATTCTCATGACCAAGTCATGTAGAAATCATATATGATTTTCTATATGTACATACGCTTGTAATGAGTTAGTCGAGGTAAAGTCAAACACAACACACCCCTATTTTTAATCATCATCATTGCATTTTATGTAACTGACATCGCAGTTGGATGAATTAGAATTATAACTTTTCTTCTTTCTGCCGTCTTATTTCATTTTATCCACATTAGTCGCCATCAACGACATGTACGACTGTTGACTGTGTTATTTTTGGCATAATAGATACGTTGTCATTTTAGATACGTTTCTACTTAAAAAGGATATATAAAGAACCGCGAGTACTGAGTTTTATATTTTCAGTTCAAGTTATGAGGAGGGAATAATAAAGATAAAAACTTTCGATATGTATTGTCAGAAACAAAATACTTTTTCAATTTCTTCCAAATATATGTACACATGAGTGTAGTCGCCGTGGTTTAGTAGTTAGTGTGTTGACATGAGCCCTGGGTTCAAACCCCAGCACTGACATTTTGAAAAAAAAATATTTCTTTGGACGCCTACCTCTTAGCAGTCTTCTGACAAAAACTCTGAGAGTAATTGATTGCCATGAAAAGACTTCTCAAGTCTGTAGTTCGGATTCGTTTTTAAACTGTAGGTCCCGATACTCATGGATAAAGAACTGACACACACAACATGAGTGCTGCGAGAATTTAGGCCTTAACTCTGGAATAGGGTTTTAATGGCCAAATATGTATCAATGTATGAACACAACAAAAAAGGTTAAAACATTTTAAATACAAGGGTTGAATAAATAATTTTTCAATAAAAAAATCTACACACCTAATTATATAACAAAAGATTGCGTTAATAGAGATTTAAGAGAAAAAAAATATGTCTGTATATGTATTTTTTGTAATTTCTTTACAAGAATTTTCAAAGCATTCCTGGCAATCATTGACAATGATTTCCTTATTTGTCAACTCATTAGTACGCGTTCTAGCTTTAAAAAATAGCCGACATAATGGCTCTTTTGACCATAAAAGGGTTAAGTGATATAAAGAAAATAAAATTTTTTGTTTTAATATTGCCAACAAATAGTTATGATGTGCCTGCCTTTCCATTTCATACAAAACTTTTCCTCGTTTTTTTTTATAGTTTTTTAATTCTTTTCATTTAGTTATGGATGACAACAGCAACAACATATGTATACAAAAAGTTAACAACAAAATAAAAAAATAAAAAATACAACAACAACAACGGTTGTATGTCAACGTCATAAAACTTGGATTTTTACGCTTGCAGGTTTTTGTATTCGCAGTTAAAAACAACATTTCTATTATTTCTGCTGTGTTTGATATAAAATTTTTTTCTTTATTTGCTTTTTTTGTTTGTGAAATCGTATTTTTTAATTTTCTGTTTTTATTTTTTTTAAATTCTATAACATTGCGCAGATACCTTTTTCAACTTTATTGTAATGCAAACTTTTTTTAATTGTAAGTTTTTAGTTTTTCTTAATTTTTTTTTTAAACTGCAATACAAAGTAACACATAGACACTGTGGCGGAACCAAAAATGTATGTAAAAATTTAATTTTCATTTGTATAAACTGATTACTTACTTACAACTACATTTGTATGTAATTTACAAAAATACTTTTGTTTATATACACATATGGTAAAAATAATATTTACACGAGAATGATTTAAGTTTTGTGAAAAAAAGAAAATAGCAAAAAAAGGTAATAATGTAGTAAAGCTTCAAACTCCTATAATTTTAAAATGTGAAATCTTTTGGTTTTTTTTTATTCATTCATTACGTAACAATTAACATAACTTCCTTGCTTATTAAATCCGTGAAATAATTTGCTTGATTAGATTTTATTTGGCTTTGAAAAAACACTCGATTTTAATTTTACTCGAATTTGTTTTCCAGAACATATCCGAATAATAATTATTTGTATACAATTTAATTTATTTCTATTACAGTTTTAAATGTAATGCTTTAAACACATTAAAACCTGCAAGCTACTACAAACCGCAAGCGACAAATGTTGCCAAGTAGTTAACTACATACTAAATAATATTTTTTATGGAGGCAGCAATGATTTGTAAACTGATTATTCTTTTACAAATGTGCCACTAAAAACTTTTTTCGTTAAAGTTTAATTTAGATCGTTTTTAAACCCTATATTTTAGAAATTTTTATATTAACAACACTTAGTTGTACATTGTCGCCAACAAATATAAAAACTAGTCTAAGTTGGCTACAGGTACACGCGCACCATGTAGTCATGTAGCTATGTTGTCGTTAAAATAATCATTTTCATATGCGCACATTGAATTTTTTTTTTTGAATAGTTGTAGTTGGTAGATTTTAGCTTTAAATCTATTTGTAGCACAAAAAACGAAGTACCTATGCATTAATAACAAAGATCTTTAATTTTTAAAACTTTCGACCCAACTATTTGCTAACTGCACTTCTTCCCCTGCCTTCCTAGTTTCAAATGGAGGGATCGTTACTTGGCCTACCACTCATTGCTATATATGCTAATGACTACTAGAATATTGTTAAATGGACATGTTACCGATGACGTGCATCTCTACATCATGAGCAATATCTATAATGTTCAACTTTGCATTCAGAATCCGGAATTATCATTTCCAAAGCATCAGTAAGTGGGCTAAAGCCAGGGGCACACTGTCTCGACATTATTTTAACAGTTCGTTGATATGGCCTGACAACAGTAGTAGTACAGCAGGCAAAACGTATGCTATATTTGGAATATTATATAATACGGTAGTACAGAATATTAGACCCACACCATACCACACAAAATAGTCTCACGACATACTCGTAATTTTAACGTTACCGTACTTAACTGCAGTATGAAATTCTTTATACAGGGAGACATTAATGTTACGATTATTGTTAGTGTAAAGAGAAATATTAATCCATTTTTATGTATAGCCGATTATTGGAACAATTAAAAATATAATTTTATCAAGCTTAGTTTCTCATTCAACTTTGTTTTATTTTTTTTTTTTTTTTTTTTGAAGCAAATGAAACTATTTCACTATTTATGTAGTCGTCATTTGAACAATTCAAGCTGATATGTTAAATCCTGTATCAATAGAAATTTTCGTGGATGAAACAAATTTACTTCTTATAGCAAAAGTAATAATTTACATTTTTCAGTCTTGTATTGCTGGAAATATTAATTTTTTATATTTGTCTATTTTGTGTTGACTCTATAAATCCAAATTGTAATGATAATATTCAAGATCTGGTATTCTTATTGAGAAGTAACATCCGTTAAGGAATATGTGTAACAACACTAGCAGAACTGAACTAGTTTTCGACCCAGCTACGAAAGGTCTTATCAGAGTTCTTTGTGTTATACATATTCATATTTTTATATTTCTATTTATATCACCATCTTATTAGTAGTGAGATAAGTTCATTGTTCGCCTATTTGCTTCAAGCCTTTTTGGTATTTTCTGAGCATTTTGTACAAAATACAGTGACATTTTTAAATGAGATATAAGCCTTCGCAGAAATAACCCTTTGTTTCATTGTTTTATCGCGAGTATTTTCATTTCTTTTGTGTTTAATTAAATCAGACAATCATGCAAACATACATATATGGCCATATATGGCCGTGTCTCAGGGTTATGGCCTAGCTTTTAAACGCATCCATGTCGTGTGGGTCAATGTTTATCCGAGATCTACAGTTTAACGTCGATTCTGAATGACAGTCTTAAGAGGCTTGTTAATGGCAATTTCTAACTTCTTACTTTCAGAAGTTTTGCCGAAAGACTGCTAAGAGGTAGTCGCCGAAATAAATATTTTTTACATACCTTTTTTTTTTTTTGTTTTTGTAAGATATCAGAGCTAGGTTTTGAGCCACGAGCTCTTGTTTGGTAAGCCTGCTAATTAGTAAATAAAATTCAATTCAAATAATGTGTTGTAAAGGTACATGCACATATTATTTTTACCATTAATGTGTGTACGTGTGAACTGTTTTCTATCATATTATTTAGTTATAAATGCATTTATTAAAATTTCTATAAAGTTTGTGTTATTACGTAGTATTCTCATTTGTTTTTAGAAACTCATGCTGAAATTTTATTTTAGTTTCAAATGATAACAAATTAAAACAATAAAAAAGTTGCGTCTTTTTTAATGCAATTAACTTCCTGTAGTGGTTTTTGTTTTTATTAAGTCTTCTGTAGACCAAAACGCAGTATGTACGTTAATATCTATTAGTCAACAAAATAGAACACGAGAAGTTCAGGACAAAGATCTACAATTTAATGAATAAACATATTTACCCATATACGCCTAATGCCAAGTAAGAGAACTTCAGCAACATTAAGTGACAAATTTAGAATTTATTTAAAGCAATATTAACAGTATGCCAAATGGTAAGCAAACAACTTTAAAAAGTAATTTTTAATACTTCAACTTTATCATATTTTTATCACATTGTCGGCAAATTTATTATGCCGACTATAAAAACAACAACGCTAATTGTTCATTTAAATAAATAAAAAAACATTCTGTTTGAATACCAACTCTTCTAGTTGCCTATAATTAAAGAAATATCAGGAGAAGTAACAAACTTTTTGGTAAAACTATGATTTTATTTTTTTCCCTTTTTATAATTTTCTTAACCCTGCTGTTAGGTTAGGACCATTTGGTCCATTTTTTTATTGTTTTCTTTGTAATTTTTGAACGGTGACGTATAATGACCTAATTTTTTAGCTCACGTGCTCTTTTTACAAAACCATGTTATGTACAAAAATTCAAGGTTCTGAGAAAAATAAAAAATTACGAATCTTAGGTTAAGGGACCATTTGGTCCATAATATATTTTCTTTGATTTTTTTTACATTTATTTAAAGAAATTAGTATTTATTAGTTGGTTTTATAATAATTGCCATTACATTATAAGCAAAAGTTTTTTGTGTTAGTTTGCAAATAAACTTACTGCAAATGAAGCATTTTATATCACACTTAGACTTACTGCAACTAAAAATTTCACGATTTCGGCCCTCTGAATTAGAAATATTATTTGAAGAGGCCACTTGAACTACGTATGTATTTTAGTATTTCAGTAAATAACTGTGCTGATAACTCTTTTTGAGATAATCTAGTCCGTTTCATCATATACGCGTTCGCCAGAGAAAGTGTTAGTTGCGGGAATAATTCTGGACTCCCGCAATTCCGATCAGCTGGAACCCAGGAAACGTCGATTTCAGAAAATATTATGCACGCATTCAATGCGGATATATCAATTATGTTTGCAAATAAAATGTTTGGCCATCGAGTTGTTTTGCGTTGATAGAAAGGTACAAAGAGATTTTTTTGAAAGTCAGCAATTTCTGAGGAAGTTTCCTTACCTGAAGTTTTTTTACCAACTCCAAAGTAGAAAAAAATTGTTGCATGTTATATTTTATCCTTTCAAACCTTCTGTTGAGACCAATAGAACGCGTTGTCCTTGGTTCTTTTCATGCTGTGCATTTCTAGGCTTACCAAGTTATAGTTGGACCTGACTTGGGGTCCACCGAGAACCAAAATTTCAAACCATATTTTGGTGGTTTTGATGGCACAAACTGTAGAAAAGTACATCGCCGATTTAATGCAACAAGTTGCTTGATGAGCATTTTGGTAACAATTATAAAACTTTGGAAGGAGTTGTTTCCAACGGTTCCACAGTTCACGAATAAGAGCTAATTTATCATAACTACGCATTTGTCGTCGATTCAAAACATCATCGAAACGGATGGTAATCATATGAAATTTTTTTTCAGACACAATTGCTCCGGAAATGGGGCGAAATTTTAATTTTTTCTACTTTCAATAATAGATTTTATATTATCCAACTATTTTGCTCAAATAAAAAAAACCAGATTATACGTAACAACATACGCCTGTAAGAATGAGCACAGCAATATACGAGTGCAATGCGTTTTCATCAATATCTTTCCACTTGCCACCAAACTTGACCCTGATGTACTTTTTAGTGTTTTCTATAATAATTCTTTCTATTGGAGACCGAAAAAACAACATAAAAGCTGATAGAATGTCATTGCATCTGGCTGCGTTGAGATTATATTTACAGCCGTAGCTCCAATAGGCTGAGGTAAGGAGTGGCACTCCAAAGCATTTTGTTTTAACAATAAGACACGGATCAATAGAGCTAGCTGCTGCTACAATAGAACGGGTTCCCATTCAGTATCTCTTTCAGAAGAGCTTATTTCGCTATTTTCTGAAGTATAATCAAATTCCGAATCTAAAATATCGGAGTCACTTTCTACATTGAGCAGTTCTCCCTCAATAAATGAGGTTAACAGAGGCAGACATTTATCTGATATTGTATTCCATACATAATTGCCGACATTAAATAAAACATTTATCAATATAAGATCCATTCCCTTTTATTTGATCAAAAATTATAAACAAACAAAGTAGTATACCCTGCATAAACTAGATATTTTAATGTATCAACCTTATAGGAAAATTTTTCATTATTTAGTAGCCCTGAGTTCTTTTTATTTAATTCATACACGTTAGTATCATTTTACTTGTTTAGTGTTGTTCTAAAAGCTTTAATATTAAGATAACTTTTAAATCTTTAAATAATACTTGATTTGGTTATATTCATTAATTATTTTGTAGTTTAATTTTTTTGTTTCTTTTTTTATATAATTTACAACAATTTATTACCTTTACCAGTTACAAATTGACGAATTATTAATAATACTGACCTGAAAGTAAAAGTAAAGATACAATTGTTAGATAACTGACAAAATTGTAAAAAAGATACAGTAAATATTTTAAAAAGCTTTAACAAAAAAAGTTTCATATTTTATTAACTTGTGCCTCTAAAGACTTGTAAACCAGATTTATGTAGAGTTTCATCTAAGTTTCACATTTAATTCTATTGTAATTATTATTACCGTAGTGCAAAGGGTATTTGTTTAGCTACATGAGAACTATCGATATCGATAACTATAATTTGACAGCTGACATCATTAAACTGTCTTGATTTGTTAAGTTAGTTTTGGCAGTTTGATTTCTTGAATGATTAATGTTGAAAACTCATATATAATTACTATTGATATACTAATTTTTTAAAATAGCCTTTAAGAATGTATTTTATAAAACTTTATCTCAAACTTTCTAAAATTGTGTATTAATTTTAGTGAAATTCTTAAAGATGCATTTGCTTAAATGCGTAATAACTTTTAAACAAAATTTAATTTCCATAAATTGTAAAACCCTTTCTATAAGAAAGAAGTGTTGTATAAAAGAAATTAATTTATATGAAAATAAATTTTCCATTAGGGAACATTTTTAAGCTTTTTCAACACCATTACAGTACACAAACTCCATTATTAACAAAGCACGAACAATAGCAGTATCTCATACCAATACAAATTGCTATAAAAGAAAAGAATAGATGAAGAGAACAAAAAGCAAAAAAAAAAAAAAAAAATGGGAAAATAAAAATCTTTTCAGACATTTCACTCAGTGAGTAGACACTGTTGATTGAACATAGATTTTCACAACGATTGAGTGATTTTTTAACACTTTTCTATAGATGGAAATGTGTGCTAAAGCGAAACGAAAAAAGGAATTTATTAACATTGATGACACTTTGAAAATGATACGATAATTTTAACAGGAATGGGTTATTTTTCAATGTATTGACAAACTTTAAGAAAAGCATGAACAAAGAACAAAGCAAAGAAAAATAGACAAAAAAATAACAATAAAATAGGGGTATTCATTTGAAAAAGAAGTAATTAATAGTAAGCTTTAAGTCGCTCAACTTAAAAATTACAGAAATAAAGAAACAACAATACAAAACGTATGCATATGTATACCTGTGCTAAAATACAATATTTAATCTTAAAGCCATTTATAATGAAATTTTACAAAAATGTTACTGCTGTCATTATCTTATAGCCAACCGACTAACTACAAGTATTACATGTAATACACTGTTAGAGTATAATTTAAAAAAAAAACCCCCATAAGTAATGCCTAAAGGCCTTCAAATCTTGGGCTCTTAATAAGCCTGCAGCCAGAGTCAGTGTCAATGTCTGAGTACTAAGAACAAAGGCAAAAGCAAAACCCCTTAAGTTATATTTAATAAAATTGTTTAAAGAAAATTAATACTGAGTTAGAAGAAAGAATGAGAGAAAGAGCATAATATCTAACACTTCTATATACAATATTTTTATGTATGTTTATATGTACTTATGTATGTATTACTACAAGTATTATAGTGACACTTTTTTATATGTTTATCTGAGTAGAGAAATCATTAGCTAAATTGTTAGCTGCTAATAATACGGGCATAACAAACTAGTGAACACATATACCGGTAAATATTTTATCATGTGAATGTAACTTTTAAAACTCTCTACTTGAGTATAAAGAATTTTGCATAAAAGACACGTTTCTTGCATGCATCATATTGCATAATGTTGTGTCAGTTTTTAACTGTACAGTTTTAGACGCAATAATGTGACGGTATACATACGTACAGAGATGGTTACTATTAAATATATACATACATACACATATTGCACAGTTTGTACAAAAAATTAAGTTACAACTGGATTTTTGCATTAGCTTACACTGGTCAACAAAAGACTAAAAATTTGTTGTATCCTGCCATGTTTTTGTTTTTTTTTATAATATGCAATGCGCTCGCTTCTGACACTGTACTCTAACCACCACGGCTACAGTCGTACATGTCGTTGATGTCGCCTAGTGTGGATAAAATGGAATACGAGGTCAAAAATAAATAGCAATTCTATTTCATCAGAGCGCTCGCACCAAAACTCAAACGGCCCAGGTTCAAATCCCAGCAAAGGCGAAAAATGAAAAAAGTTAGTTTGCGGTTTTTTCAAAATTATAATTTAAATAAAGAAACCGCTCCCCAACTATTCCACCCTAACTACTGTCAATAAAAAACGAATGTTCAGGAGAAAAGCGCCAAATATACGAAACCTACTTATCGAAGGCACTAACCACAAAATCAACATGCAACGATGAGGCAATTTCTGATGATCATTCAAGGGTGAGTGTATAACACTGACCTCTGAATGTTCAATTCACAGCAGTTTTTATCATTCCTAAGGCGCTTAATAATAATATATACACTGACCTTTCCAAAAATTCCAATACAATGCACAGCATTTAGTAGGGGTTTACCCCTGAGTATTGGTCTCAAATAAAAAAAAAATAAATAAAAAAATTAGAAGACAATTACAAAAACTGCAATTATGGCGAGAAATGGAGAATATGATAGAAACTATTTTGACTTTACTTCGACTAACTCATACAAGTGCATGTGCATATAAATACATACATATGTACATACATACATACATACAAAACTGGCCATTACAACTCCGACTCAGGATTACGGCCTAGTTTCTCGCAGCACTCATTTTTGTGTGTTAATATCCATGAGTACCGGAACCTACAGTTTAAAGTCGACTCCGAACGACAGATTTTAGAAGCTTTTTCATGGTAATCAATAACTCCCAGAAGACTTGCCAGAGGTGACATTTGACTAACCGCTAGACCACGGCGACTACAATTATTGTCATATATAATTATAATTAAACTACTATATAATGTTCTATATTAATTAAGTAAATTTTAGTTTTATTTAAATATCTGATCTAATTACGACATTTCTGACGAAATATAATTAATTAAAAAAGATTAATCAACAATTTTACTGAGATTCGAACTCTATTGGCCATTGCTACCCTGTGTCAGGGATATGGCCTAGCTTTGTGCAGCATTCATGTTTTGTGTGTAAGTTTTTTCCATGAGTACCAGGGGTCCTACAGTTTTAAAGTAGACTCAGAAAGTCAGACTTGAGAAGCTTGTTCATGACAATCAGTTTCTCACAGAGCTTTTGCCAGAAGACTGCAAAGAGGTAGTCGCCGAAAGAATTACTATTTTCTTATTTCTTTTTTTCAAGATGTCAGAGTTGACATTTGAACCCAGTGCTATCCTCTTAGTAATCCAAGATACTAACCACTAATTTCATTATGTGATTTCTTGAAAAGTATGACTTAATATTTGATGTTTGGTCATGAATTTGTACGGACACAAAAAACTCTGATGAGACTACCGTAGCTAAAGTCGGAAACATGCTCAGTTAGGCTAGTGTACTATTCCTTCACGGACATCATTTTCTTCTTTGATTATCAAAAAATTTTCATTGTTGCTGTACAATAGATTCTCAGGTCGAAGTATGTTTCTTTCCTCATTTATAAATGAATAAATTGAATAATTTATAGAGATCGCAACAAAATAGTTTTTCTGTTATCTTTTTTATTGAATTGCCATGACTTCAGAATTACTTTAAACTTTTTAATTGTTTAACCACACCTCGTAAATACAAAAACTTTAATGCAGAAACGAAAATGATAAATAAATAAATCTGTCTACCAAGAGCTAACAACAGTATGTAAAGGGGCATAAGGGTGTATCTACATACCATAGAGTAAATTAGTGAAAAAAATGAATGCCACAATAATGTTGACAACAGTGCAAGACTATTGTTGTCATTTTTCATTGTTGCAAACCTACCCTACTTTTGGGGTTATGAAACACTCTCAGAGTTCAATCACTTACATTCATAGCCATATGTATGTTTGCTCACAACTTATTAAAACTATTTTCTGCATATCATCATGTGTTTGATGACATTTGAAAAGTTGACAAAATAGTAACGTTCCTATTGAAATTTTTTCTTTTTCTGATAAAACAAATAAAAACTGTTTTTGATTTATAAATTAAAAAAAAAAAACACTATACGGTTTAAGTAAAAGATATGGAACCCATTTTATTCTATTTTGTTTTAATACTCGTATATGCCTATAAAAAGAGGCATTAGTTTGGCTTTGCCGCATATACTTGCAAATTAAAATACTGTTTATCGCAAATACACGATTTGACTTGAAAACATTTTTTTATTCTACTCCATTTTTTTTCCGAACATATACACCTCAATCGTAGATAAAACAACCAAAACCAAACAAAAATTCATGAACAAAAAGGAAAAAAATAAGAAAAAAACACAAAACAATATACACTTAATGCATGCTTGAAGGAGTTTTATTGAGCAGTATGTTGAAGTATCAAACTGCTGTATAATTTTATATCCACATTATCATTGTCATCATCAGCAATACATTTAGAAATTTTTCTCTGTTTTTTCTTTTATTCTAAAATTCATAGAAAAAAAATTGTTTGTCTGGTTTTTTTGTGTAGAAAATAGCAGGCAAGAAAAAAGTGAACAAACCATACGAATAGTTTATGCTTGAGTGACTGTCAGGAAGAGTATGTTTTCGTTTTTAACCAGCGTTCTATAAACACAATTGTAAAGTTGCTTAGAACGTGCATTTGTGTCCTTTTTGGTGTTGAAATATTTTATATATATTTTTTTTTGAATAAGAGCCTGGGAATAAATGAAAAAAAGGAAGGTAATTTTTCAAAGCTGACAAAACTGAGTACACGAACATGCAACATAGATTTTCTATTATTTCTCGAAGTCTGTATACAAATGCCAAGTTCTGCGACCTATGAAGATGTATTGTGTCCTTCCTATTCTGCAGAAAAAAAAAATAAGAATAAGTTTGATATAGAACAACCAACTATAATAATATCAAATCACAATTTTTTTATGTGATTGTGCTATTCTAGGTAAATATGAGGGGAAGGGGGAAAGACTGTGTGGATCTTTGTTTTACATACAGACATACATACATAATTTGCCATTACCATTCTGTTTCAGAGTTACGGCCTAGCTTCTCGCAGTACTCATGTTGTGTGTAACAATTTTTATCTATGAGTACCGGGACCTACAGTTTAATGTCGATTTCGAACGCCAGACTTGAGAAGCTATCATATGGCAATCAGTTGCACTTAGAGCTTTCACCAGAAAACTGCTGAGCGATAGTCGCCGAAAGAACTACATTTCTTTCATATTTCTTTTGTTCCAGAAATCTTATACATTCATCTTTAATAAAATCTCTACTTCTAAGCGATAGTCGCCAAAAGAAATATTTTTCATTTTTTAATTTTTTTTAAGATGTCAGAGCTGAGTTTTGAACCCTAAGCTACCGTGTTAGTAAGCCTAACTAACCACTAGAACACGGTGACTACGGGACCTTGGTTTTAAACCTAAAGTTAGGTCCTACTTTAAAAATGCGAGCCGCAAAAATTTCGGTTGATATTAATTGAATATTATACCTTCACCACTGAGTAATCCAACAGCAATCAACCCTAAGAAGCCCGCCCATTTAAGTTTAGATTAGGGGAGCAGTAAAAGATATCAATGATATTAAAGATTATGTTGTTGTTGTTGTCCAGCTTCTGGGGTAATTGTTAATTACAGAACTGCCTTTCTGGCAGCTTGCTCTTCACCAGCTTAGCCAGTAGAGTCCTTCCAGTGTAAGCCTCTAGACCACGACAAGGTTATTATCACATGTAGAGTAAGTTCGAGCATTTTTACAATAAATTCATAAGAAATTTAATTAATACAAACAAACATACGCACAAACATTTCTATTTCTGTATGTAATTTGATTAAAATAATTAAAGCATTAGCTTAAAAATTTATTGCGAAAATCAACTGAGACTGTAAGATACCTGTGGTGCAATTCAGTAACATATTTTTACGATAATCGCATTGTTTTCAACAGTAAACAACAGAATTGTCGATATTGCTATTCATTATTTTTTGTTTACGATGGCTGGTGTCGTAAACTAACGCCAAAAATTTTTATGCTGTTTATTTAGTTGGAAAATCGTAAATTTTTTATATTGAAATTTTGTATAGAGATGTGCCTACGCTATTAACTAGTTTGTTTGAGAACCATTTTTGTGTGTTTGTATACCCAAAGAAACTAGAGGTTTGCAGCTTTGCTAACTTTCTACCCAAAAACTGACTAATTTTATACAGTGCTGCCAAATTATTGAAATTTAAACATAAAGAAAACTACAGTTGTAGACTGTCGATAAAACGTACTTAGTGAATCACATAATCGTTACTGCAAACAATAAAAACTGTCGACTTCTTTTGCGAATATCGTATTGTTAAAAGTTACTGAATCCCGGTACTGAGGCCTTATTTAGCAACTCTATCGTTTTATATTTATAATCTTGATTTAGGAATTTTTGGCTACGAATACAATTCTTCAACCCGTATTGTCATTTAAAAGCTTCCTGCCTATTATCTCTACAATTTTTATTTTTTATATTCTAAGGCCCAGCCTGTTTAAAAATCAAAAATTTTAGCTTAAGAGAATTACAGAATAGGGTCCCTGTAAGCACAAATTACAAATATTCACTCATTCGTTTCAAATTTATCCAACTGGGTCTTGTTTTTACCTTTTTTGAATACTAAGATTACCCCATTCGATTAGCTCGTAATATAAATAAAAATTGATCATGTCATGATAAACTTATTTTTTTCTTCAAATTTTTTTTTCTTTTTCTTTAACTTAGTTTCGTCATTGAAAGGGTTTCTACGTTCTTTGTAAGTATTTTTACTGGTATATACAAAAATCTCTAGATAAATACATACATACTGATATCTATATACTACACACATATTATGCACAAGTAGTCAATTTTATTATGTGAAGAAAGTATACTTAAGGTTTATTTCATATCATATTTCTTTAGCAGCATGTATATCCTTTTTCATCGTCATTTTATTCAATTTATTTATAGATATTTTTTAGATTTTTATGCTTTCAATTCATGTATTGTTGTGCTAATATCGCATATACTCCAAGTGATTTATCTGATTAAAATTCTGATATATACTTTTGGATTCTTCTTTATTCTTAGACAAAACAAAGATTATCTTGTTTACTCATAATCACGTCATATTGAATGGTAAAGGAGTTTAAAAGAAATATAAAAAAAATTCTGAATAGAGGAATGAATGTATAAAAAGAAATTTGTTTTTCATTTAATTTTTTATATACTGGTACTTTTAAGTCGTTTTTTGTGAAAATTATGTAAAATTTCTTTAAAATATTTTGAATAGCGAAATAAAAGTAAGAGGAACTAATTTGCGTTTCGTCATTAAGCGCTTTAATATGATCGGAATTATATCAAATTAAAACATTTTAAAATTAATTAATATAAATTATCAAGAATCTTAGTGGGATTTTAACTCGGATTACTAGATTATTTATGGTAGAAATACACAGCATGCGTTACAGCGTTAACAGCGAAAACAATATACAATGTAAGTCAACTATTCAACTGTTAACGCATCTAAAAGTTAAAATTTGTTTAACTTCTATACGTTAGAAGAGTTGCCAATTTCGCCAATAACTTGTTTTATAAAAATTCCTTATTTTAACTTTTATTGACAGACGGGCGAAACACTCGATTTGCACAACGCGTATTATGTACTTCTAACTTTACAAAAAAGTTACTTGACGCTGCCTCAAGCAATGACCTCTAACGGTTGTGGTCGTAAATGTCGTTACTGTGGATAAATAGAAAAAGAGAGCAATTTAAAAACTGATGTCATTCCGATTATTCAGAAAAGATAATTACATATTACAAAAAGGCAATGACGGAGAGAAAACGAGGATATGGCAGAAGAAAAAAAAAGTAATGTCATTGATACTATCGCGTCTCTTTTATAGTGTCACAACTTTTTATTTCTTCGACGACTACCTCTCAGCAGTCTTCTGGAAAAAGTTCTGGGAGTAATTGATTGCCATGAAAAAGCTTCCCAAATCTGGCGTTCGTATAAAAATTACCACACACAACATGAGTGCTGCGAGAAGCTAGGCCGTAACCCTGACACAGGGTTGTAATGGCCAATTATGTATGTATTTATGTCTCAACTTTTTGTTGTCATCACTGCTGTATTGAACCACTCACTTAACTGCTGACAGTTACTTTTTTTTATTGAGTAAACCCCTACTAAATGCTGTGCATTGTATTGAAATTTTTGTGGAAAGACATTATGACATTATGACAACAAAACATATATTTTAAATTCATATATGTATTATTAAGTGCTTTAGGATTGATGACAATTGCTGTCAAATGAACATTTAAAGGATAGTGTTATACCTTCACAATTGAATGATGAACAGCTATTGTCCCATCAATGCATGTTGATTGTGGTAAGTGCCTTCTCTAAGTAGGTTTTTAGCTGTTATCTGCTACTTTCGAATAGGCGGCGCTTTTCCTTTATCATTCATTTTTCATTGTTGGTAGTTAAAGCGGAATAGACTGGAACGTCAGGAAGCGGTTAATTTGTAGATGGATTTCTTGTTAAGTTTGCTTTTATATTTCAATATGATTCAACTTAAACCAGAGCAACACGTGCAAATTGTTGAAATTTTAATCAAAATAACTGTTCTATTGATAGCGATTTTGAATTTCCATTCAAAATTTTATTTTTCGATGAAGCCCATTTCTGCTTGAATGGGTACCTAAATAAGCAGAATTGTCACATTTGTTCACAGGCTTTTGCCGAAACATTATTACATCCACAGAAAATTACTGTTTGGTGCGCTTAATAGGCCGGCGGAGTCATTGGCTAATGATCAGTGAAACCAAAAATATGCAATTGCATGTTTTTTCTTGTGCGACCTATGAAGTTAGGTGTAAGGTATTTATCCGTTTCAGGAGTTTTTATAAAATTTGGCATGGATTCTTTAGGGAATATTTGTGCACAGTTAAACTTTAATAGCATATCTTTGGCAGATTTCTTCCCCTTAAAGAGCATTTTATACCTTTTTAATGCATATTTTTATATGTTTCCATAAATTTTTTTTTTTAATTTACTCATCCGTAATTGAAATTTGTTGCACAGTTACAATTTTTCAATTCACTCAAGCATTAAAAGGAAATATAATAAAAAAATCAAAGGATGTTTTACCCTAAAATAACGCATGTAATATGCGCAGCTTATGGACTTCATCGGTTAAGCGAACGATTTTGAAAAACAATATAATAACGTAAACAGTGTAATTGGACATGTAAAAAAGTGTTTTTAAAAAGTTTGAAAAAACTAAAATATTTTTTTTAGATTATATTTTTGGTTTCCCTAGTAATGATTAACAATCTAAATAGATTTTGAACTTAAATTATAAATTTTTTTATGACTTTTCTATTACCTTGTATAATGGGTATAACAGAGACATTTTTAAACCTGTACCACCAATAACTTATAATATTTTTTATTACACAAATTTAAAATATTTTTTAGAAATTTAAAAATCAAATAAAGGAAGTTGAAATAAAATGTTATTAAAATTCTTTGGTATTCTTTTAAATTTCCTTGCCAGCTTATTGATCTAAAAACATAATTATACCAACAATAGAAATGTTATTTATTAATAAATATTGTTTACAGGTGTTTTTGACACCTGTTAAAATAAGAATCATTTATAAAAATAAAAAAAGTATAAAAAATAAGAGAAGAAAGAACATTTCGACTTAAATATAGTTTAAAGAAAGAATGTTTTTGTGAATTTATTTGGACTGATATAGACTGACTATAGACAAAAAAATAAAAACCTAAATAAAGAAAAATAAAAAAATAGAAATATGAATTTGTGTGCAACAGCATAATTTTTTACTCAGACATCAGGAACAATAAATGTAAATATTTTTACTTTCCATACAACATAGTACATATAGGGTGTTTTTTATTGAGGTATAGAACTTTAAGTTGGCATCACTTTTTTAACTGGCGGCCATTTTGTCAGGTGTCAAGTGATTAATATTTAGTTTGGTTTGCCATTTCGTCATGAACAGGTTGACAAAAGAACAACGCTTGCAAATCGTGCAAATTTATTTCGAAAATAATGGTTCAGTTCGCGAAGTTTACCGCAGGCTCCGTCCATTTTATGGTCGACATAATCGTCCATCAGAGCAATTAATTCGGTTAACCATGGATCGTTTTCGCACTACGTTTACTCTATGTGATAATACGCATCCGCAGAGACGTCAAACAGTGCGCACCGAAGAAACAATTGCCGCTGTAGAGCAAAGTGTTGAAGAGAACCCGAATGAATCGATTCGCCACCGTGCACAGCAATTGGAGCTTTGTCCATCAACTTTATGGAAGATTTTGCGCAAAGATCTTGGCTTGCGACCTTACAAGATCCAGCTTGTGCAAGAATTAAAGCCGCGAGACCATGCAATGCGTCGTGATTTTGGTGTTTGGTGTGCTCTATGAGCTGGTGAAGTCATTGGGCCATACTTCTTCCGAAATAATGCTGGAGAGTCAGTTACCGTTAATGGAGACCAGTATAGAGCCATGATAACCGACTATTTTGTTCCCGAATTGGATGGCATGAATGTGGATGAGATGTGGTTCCAACAAGACGGCGCTACATGCCACACAGCGCACGTCACAATCGATTTATTGAAGGAAACATTCGATGAGCGCATAATTTCGCGGAATGGACCTGTCAATTGGCCACCAAGATCGTGTGATTTGACACCATTGGATTATTTTCTTTGGGGATATGTGAAGTCGCTCGTCTACGCCAACAAACCAGAAACGTTAGGGAACTTGGAAGCCAACATTCGTGGCGTTATTGCCAACATACGGCCCTATATGCTCGAAAAAGTGGTTGAAAATTGGACCTGTAGAATTGGCTTTATTCGAGCTAGCCGCGGCGGCCACATGCCCGAAATCATATTTAAACATTAATGGCATAAAATTATCCTTCCAATAAATCCAAATTGATGGACATTAAAACGATTTTCTTGTGTTTTATTTCAATTCGAAGTTCTATACCTCTAAAAAAAACACCCTGTATGTATGTATGTATATTTGACTCTACATAAATAAAGAATTTGTATGATTTCAAAACATTCATAGTATATGTATGTATTGTATGTATGAACTGCACATATCGCGTCATTTTTGCAACAATGTAATATCTGAAAGTAAACTTAAACTTGGCAAACTTTGCTTAACAACAAGTGCTTACTGTTCAGCATCTCATGGTGTGCACATTATAATTAAGAGCAAATGCCTCTGAAAGACAATTATGTATGACACAAGAAGAACGTAAGGCAGAGTAGGTTTAACGAACAGAACCATGGTTATTGTCTATCTATAATAAACAGTCAAATTAAACATAAAGCAACTATCGGTTGTCAAATTAAAAATGTGAACTTCAAAAATAGTACCAATTACTTGTACACATATGTACTTCTAAAACAAGTCTAAATAGCCATAATTTACTTAATAATTAAAAATATATACGAGTATATTCAAATATTATACAAAACTTAAAAAAAGACGTATACAGGGTGTCCCAGAACTCAACGTTAACTCAATGAGAAAAGTAATGATCATTTAAGAAAATCTAGAAATTCGGTGGTCAAAATGTTACAATTTTTCGGTTATTATGAAATCGGAACTATAATGAAAAATAATGATGCAATTGTCCCAAGTTTTCAAGAATGACGACTATTTGTTAAAATATTTAAAATTTTAAAAATTTGTCGACTTTGAAAGGCCCTCCCTTAAAAAATATATACTAAAGTGCCTTGTCAAGTGTCATTAAAAGTTCGCGCATTTAATCAGGATTGTAAAATACTTGGTAATTTCGTACTAGAAAAACGAGTAAAAAATAAAAACCTTAAGTAATCCGATTTTTTCTAACCCATTTTCATATGTTTTTTCTTTTTTTTGTAGGTTTTTAATTTTACGGCAAAGTGATGAGAGAGATGGGTAGTGGACATGTTTGCCATAAGAGAGCGAGACAGATAGTAACATCACTCAGTGGGACTGAGATGTGTCGTTTGAACGCGTGTGAATGAAACAGATACAGTCGCTAAACTAAGCAAATGGTATGGCTAATACAACAACATGTCAACAAACGTAGCAAACCAAATCAAACAACAATAAAATGTAGACGGATACACTAGGCTTTCTACGTTTGCGCAAGGCTTGCCAGATCATTTGCTACGAAGAATGATTATCGCTATTATTAATTTGAAAAAGGCAATGGTTAGAATCTAGGAGTGAGCTAGTTTATTTCCGAAAGATTTATTAAATCTCATGTAATGGTTATTTTACGCCCGTGTTCATAAAAAATAAAAATAGAGTGCTTACTTAACATATTTCTATGGAGTAATTGTCAAAAAAGCAATTAATAAAACTGTTCTATTTTTTATGAATACGGGCATTAATTTTGAAAATTAATCTGGAAATGAAAATTTTGTGGAACAACTTTTTTTTCAATCAAATTTGGCAAAGCAAACATTTAAGATTTGTTTAACTCTGGGTTATTTTATGCTATTTTCTTTGCTTGCATTTCATTTGCTGCTACAAGCTGATTCAAATATGTATGTGCTTATAGTTTAAGTCCGAAAGCATGGTTGCTTCGTAGGAAGACGTTCTAAACAATGAAGTTATGCCCCAATAACGATGAGCATTACAAAAGAAAGTAGTCGCCGTTGTTTAGGGGTTAGTGTGTTGGCTTACTAGACAAGACTCAAACCCCATCTATTTCAATATTGAAAACAAAAAATTGAAAAAAATATTTCTTTCGGCGACGCTACATGCAGGAGTAGCAAAATATCGATAATTAAATAAAAGAAATATGAAAAAAATATGTGGGTCCCGGTCCTCGTGAATAAAAATTGACACACACAACATGAGTGCTGCGAGAAGCTAGGCCAGAACCCTAAAACAGGGTTGTAATGACCAGTTATTTATGTATGACAGAACCATCATCAAGAAGACCATCATCAAGAAACCGCGCCCTGACATTTCCAGTCTATTCCACCAGAAACGAGTGATCAGGAGTACACCGCGACTTTCTGGAAAGATGGTAGGTAACCTGCTTAATAAAGGAGCTAACAACTCACCATTAACATCCACCAACAGATGGGACAATTGCTGCTGATCATTCAAAGGAGGAGGTATGACACTAGCCTTTGAATGATCAAATTGACACCATCTTATTCCATTGACATAAGGCGCTTAACATCAACATATCTATATATACCCCTGAGTATTGGTCTTATTCTTGCAAAAGGATACTTGAAAATACAACTATTTATAACATTATTCACAAAGGAGCTTTGAGGACCGGTGTTAGAAATATCGTGGTTATATTTGGTTATGTTGGAAAACCAAATAATTTACCCCAAAAATCCTTTGATAACTAAAAATTTTTGTTTTAGAGACCGCATTCTTTGCAAATTCTGGTTTACAAGTACTTAAAGTTATACATGCAATACGTGTATGATATTTAGTTTGTATGTTAATTCGTATTTTAAAAGATACATTGCTACACGAATTGCATTTCATGTGAGTACCCAAATATGTTTTTTATTTAAAAAAAGCGAAATAGTGTCTCGTCTATAATTTTCCAAAAAAAAAAAGCATTTTTTTTTAGCAATACTTTTGAATAAAAGAGTACATACATACAAGTATGTAGGGATGTGCATACAAAAATAGTTTTTTGTTCGTGTTAGAATTCCATACAAATTTTTATAAAGCTGTTGCAATTGTATGTTGTTGAGTTGTTTTTTTTACCATTATTGTTGCAATTCCTATTTATAATTGAATGCTGGTTTGATACTCTAGCAAATATCATCATTTGAAAAATACACAAAAAAAATAAAATTCAAATCTACTTCAATGGCTTTGAAATTTTTACCCAAAAAAAAAAGTGTTTTATAACGATAAATTGAAACATGGTGCATAAATTCAAGCTGCAAGAGTTAAAGAATAATGTTTTTGGACTAAAACTCAAATACCAACAAGATGTAGATGAAAAGTACAATGCAGCTGCAAGTTTAAAGCGATTCTTATTTTTTATTTTTTATTTTTTTGCTATAATGCAGTTTCTGTTTTAGAGCTTAACTCGTAGAATTTTTTACTTTTCATTTTCACTGTTTTAATGACCAATCACTTATTTGCTTGATTCATTCATGTAAAGTTTGTTCTCTCTGTAAAAAAAATATTTTTTGTTTTTAGAAAGTAAGTAAATGGAATTTCCGTATTTTTTTAACCTAAATTTTAGCAGGATTGTACTTTTTGTGAATAGTAACGTTGATTAACGTTTTGAAATTAAAAATTTCATAGAAATGGTTGTTTTGTTTTTGTTAATTTTGAATAAAAGTTTGCCAAAATAAACCACAGTTTGGGTCAACAAATTTAAACAATTAAGCTAATAAGTGGAAATTTTTAAATTGTTTAGTTTTTTCATTTTTTAAATTAGAATTTACTACAGAATAAATAATTATGCTTATTCAAAAAGGCTCTTAGAATTTTAGGATGCCATTAAGAAAAACAAAACTGAGCTAAAATGAAATTTTCAATCTACTATAGTAAACCAATCAAATAAAATATAAAAAAAAATTATTTAAATTTTTCCTAAAATACTTTATATATTAATGTGCCAAATATTTATTAACTCTATGGATTTTTTTCTTTCTTTTTAAAACTATCGACTTAAAACAGCAGTCAAAAGCTAAAATTGGTGAATGCTGAGCAAACAATTCACTGCACGTTTTTTTATTAAATGAGATTGCATCATTGGTTTGGGCTACAAAGTTTATCAGAAAATAAAAAAAAAACATAAAAATTAAATCGCTTTATTGAACTCCATTTGGGTTTTTTTGGTAAATATTTTACATCGAAACTGAAGTTGAGTGGAAATTAGTTGCAATTGTAACATAAAGTCGGTTTAGAGTTTATTTTACTTTAGCTTTCTCCCATTATTTATTTACTTAAGATGTATGAATTAAAGTGCTTACCAAGTGCTTAAACCAAACATTATATACAAAAACTAAAACACGAATTTAATGAGCAATCATAGTGTCTAATTATAGGTCTACTTAAGATAGTGAATAGATTTATTAAAAAAGTTATGTTAAGCACTAAACGCCGTCTTTCCAAAGTCCACAATATAATTGAAGCAAATCTACTAGAGTATGACTGCAGTTTAACATTACGTTCTACCACTGTGTATTCCAAGCTAAATAAGAGAAACTAGTTTTAAACAGATTCAATACGATTTTCTTGATCATTTCCAAATAATAGATGCAGAATAGGCCTTACCAAAAAAGTTTACAATCGTTTCGTTATTATACGGTCTGTTAATTTCTTAGGTCAAAGTTTTATGAAAACGAATAAACCATTCTTATTATATGCCCTTTGAATAATATAGGGCACTGCTGGCTATGTTGGGCCTTAAGCGCCAAAGTGTAATTGGTTTTAAATATAAAAGTACAAAGAAAAATCTCTTTTATTCACTCTCTGGCTATTATTAATATAGGGGATTTCTTTTTGTTACTGCATAAATACTATTGAGAACTACAGTTTAATAGCTGATAATGTTAAACTCTGTTAACAAACATACATACATATGTAGTTAGCTTAGGCTTGTAAGGCCTTTTTCAAAGTAACGCCTTAGTTTCTCACACTACCCAAATTGTGTTCGTCAATTTTTATTCATAACTACGAGCGATATATTTTATAAGCTTTTCAGTTACTCACAGAGCTTTTGTTAGAAGACTATTAAGAGGGGGTCGCCGAGATATCAGACTTGGGTTTGCATATATAGATCTCATCTTTGTAAGTCAAAACTCTACATACTAGACTACAGCGACCACAGTTAACTCTTTTATTTAATAGGGTTTGGAAGGTTATCGTGAGTCACTTAATACTAAATCAATGCGACCCGTCCTGATTGTAGAAATTGACTCCCCACGGGGGAGTATAGTTAATGACTGCTGGTGCTTTACGTCACACCAGGGGCGTGTACTCACCAGGGAATATGGAGTTCACCTAGCTCTGGGTGGCCTGGCATTCGCTATAGGTAGAGAGTTTGGTAATTTATTACTGACCATCTCAGGGACTGACCGGAGAAACCTACTCTAATCTGGTACTACGGGCATCAGGGAGCCCCCAGTAATGCCTGGGCTCCCCTTTCATTCGGGGTGTGAGACAATTCGGCCTGATGGTTTGGATGCTACCCTTTGGGGAGTACTCGTAGTGGTTGTGGTAGTGCTAGATATGAAACCCCTCAATAAGGGGGGTATTACTACCATGACAGTAGTGGTACTAAATTCGATGTCCATGGGCCTTCTTCTGACCGGGGTGTCATTGACATTTCCGAAATTAGAGGGTACCGGCTTCGAATGGCGCTGGTTAAACGTGGCGTATTTGACCACCACCCTTTACAACGGGGTGGCGTGTGGTGAATTACTGGCAGGTACGCACGTTAAGCCCAATCTAGTTGTAGAATTTGACTCCCCCGTGGGGGTAAATTATTTGGCTTCTGGTGATACGTCGCACCAGGGGCCTGTGCTCTCGGGGAATATGGAGTTCACCTAGTTCTGGGCAGCCAGGCGCTCGCTATAGGAAGAAACTGGTTGGTAATTTACTGACTGGGACTGACAAGAGACACCTTTATTAACTGGTACTACGGGCATCAGTATTGTCAATTAGGGAGTGAGGTAAATCTGCCTGATGGTTTGGTTGCGCACCTTTGGGCAGTACACGTAGGGGTTGTGGTAGTCCTAGATAGTCACCTCCTCAATATGGCGGTGGGGGGGTGCTACTACCCAGACATTGATGGTATCAAAACCAATTGTCCAAAGGGCTTTCTTCTGAGCAGCTTGTCTATGAGAGCATCGACTTTGGATTACACTGGTCAGACTCACAAAATTTGACCACCACTTATATAACCGGGTGGCGTGTGGTGTGTCTACGGACGAGTACTCACGTTAAATTAATCTATTGTTGTTGTAAAAATTGAAAAATTGACTATGAAAAGAAAAAAATTTAAAAATAATCCCCGAAGTATAAAGAGCACTTCGCATATTTTAATTTCCATAAAGTAGGCCTAGTAAACAGTTAATTCGTATGGTTTGGCATTACTTTTGATCTTTTCACTTGAAAACCATCAATAAGACAGTAAGCTGTGCGTAACGAAAAGAACATTTTTTTGTAGCTCGAGGTCTTAAAAAAGTCACTAAAATATCGAGTCGTAGTTGTTCTCCTCCTACTGTCGAAAATTTTACGTACTTATTTGCCTTTGCAAACCAAAATTTCGACGATATTATATGCTCTAAATATTTTTCTTATTTTGTTTTTTTTTTTTCTAATTTAAAAATATAAAATACTTACTTCACAAAAATCTAGTTTTGTTGATTATAAGTGAAGTATAATGCCAGCTTTTCCACTTTATATCTCCATTAAAAATTAAATATCAATGACACTTAGGCAGCTGTGCAAAATAAATTTTCATTTAAATTTAAAGGTTAACAATCTAGTTAAGTTTGCTGACAAGAAACTCTTGAGTCATATAATAAATGACATGATAAACAAAAAAAAAAAAAACTTTTGCTTTTCCAAAATAAGTAACAGTATACAATAAACTTCATAAACTTTCCAAAAACCAAATGTGTTTTACTGAAGAAACAAACAAACAAAACATTTTAAAGAAATATATATAAAATGAAAGTAGCCAGTAGCCAGTGCTATATAAACTCATTTAGTGCATTTGGCTTAAAATAGAAAGACACCAAACAAAAATGTGTCTACAAAAATGGCAAACAAATCGTTGAAGTATATGTTAATGTCAGAGTTAATTTAAACAGCAAAGAAAAAAAGAAAAATCACTGAACATAATTGAACAGTTAAATAGGCAACATAGGCACAAGTGCAACTAAAAATAAAAAAAATTAATTGAGAAAAAAAAGAAATAAACTTTCGCTCAATAGTTAAATAAAAATATAAAGGAAATAGAAAATGCTAAGCATGTAATAAAACCACATTAAAAATGCAATAAAACATTGAAATAAAAATAAAAATAAATGTTTATACAACAAGTAAATTGCATATTTAATTAATTTGCATACACTTGCATTATAAAATGCGAACAAAAACAGACATTGAAAGAGCGTTTGAAATGGTCAAGTTTCTAACAATTTTTTTTTAAGTTTATAAATAAATTCCGTTACCATATGCACTTATTTGCATTTAAATACACAGTGTAGAGGGGAATTTTTTAAGTTGGATAAAACTAACGAAATGAATAACTATCAGATGAGTTCTTACAAATCATTTGACAAATAATATTGACATGACTTGTATACAAATAAAATAACGGGTGATTTTTGTTGTTGTGGTACCCAATGTTAAATACGTTTAACTAGACAACCAGTTGTCAAACTGAAATATCAGAGCACGTGTTGTAAGAGTCAGTTCAGTACAAATTTTAGAGCATTACACACTAAAAGAACGCACTGAAATAGTGAAATAGTATTTTCAAAGAAACTCCCCTGTTACACTCACACAGCGTGGGTACAGAGCAAAATATCGTGGTCGAAAAGTGCCTACAAGGAAGATAATTTTGCATCTTGAAGCGAAATTTAATGAAAGAAGCCTCGTCATTATCCAAAAGTAACTGTTTGGTGCGGCATATGCTCGGGAAGAGTCATTGAACCGTACTTTTTGAAAATGAAACTGGTGTAACAGTGACAGTGAATAGGTAATAATACGTGACTTTTTTGGATATGAGCTGGCTGAAAATGGCACGGAGGATTAATAGTTCCAGCAAGACGGCGCTACATGCCATACCGCTATTGAAACATTGACTTATTGCGGCAAATGTTCTCCGGGCGCTTTTTTTTTGTATTTAAGACCAATACTCAGGGGTAAACCCCTACTAAATGCAGTGCATTGTGTTGGAATGTTGAATAATATAGATGTTGATAGATAGATGTCAAACGCCTTATGTCAATGGCACAAATTGCTGTCAATTTGATCACTCAAAGACCAGTGTTATACCTTCACCTTTGAATGATCAACAGCAATTGCCCTATCTGGATGTTGAATGTAAGTGGTGAGCACCTGTTTTTTATGTGGATTAGCTGTTGTCTTTCCAGAAGGTGGCGCTGTACTCCTGATCATTCGTTTGTAAGTGGAATAAACTGGATATGTCAGGGAGTGGTTTCGTGAAGATGGACTTCTTGGAGAGGGGGTTAGGGAGAACCTCTTATTTTTTAAATTATATATTTTGAAAAACCGTAAATTTATTTTTTATTTTTTTTCTCCTTCGCTGGGATTAGAACCCCGGTCGTTTGAGTTTCTGTGCCCGCGCTCTAACCATTATACCACGATCCCCCCATTTCAAAAAGTGATGATTATGACTGGCCGTCTCGATCACCTGATTTAACTGCTCCTAACTGCTTTGTGTGATGTGTTCTTAAAGGTAAGGTTTTAGGGACCCAACTGGACGGCCTTCAAAAGCTTAAGCCAATATTTGTGAAAAAATCGCAACAATCACATAGCGCTGATATGCTTGTGTGGAGGAAGCCACTTACCAAATATAATTATCAAAAAGTGACTGAACAAATTGTACAAGTCCAAATTATAACAAAATATGGGGGGTCGTGGCATAGTGGTAGAGCGCTTGCACAGAAACTCACACGACCATGGTTCAATCCCAGCGAAGGACAAAATTATAAAAAATAAAAATTTGCGGTTTTCTAAAATTACAATTTAAATTAAAAATTAAATTTAAAAAAAAAATAAGAGGTTCCCCCCCTCCAGCAAGACCATCAGCAAGAAACCGCTCCCTGACGTTTATAATCTATTCCACTAGAAACCAATGATCAGGAGTTCAGCGCCACCTTCTGGGAAGATAACAGCTAATCTACTGAAGACGCTCACAATTCACATTCAAAACATCCACCGACAGATGAGGCAATTGCTGTTTGATCATTCGAGGGTGAAGGTATAACACTGGCTCTTGAGTGGGCAAATTGACAGCAACTTGTTTCATCAATACAAAAAAAAGCGCAAAATATACAAACATCTTCTATCAACCATCTTCAAATTCCAATACAATGCATTGCATGAGTAGGGGTTTACAAATCATAAAGTATGTTTTACAAATTGTTATTAAAAAAAAACTTCAGGTACCACAAAAAAAACACCCTGTATAATAATCCAAAGACATTTGATCGGCTTTCTGTTCTAGAAATAAGTTATATTTTAAAACTTGATGTGCTTAGTGTTTCAAAAGGGTTGACATCACTGTGAAGAATACGTTACTAGAGAATATTCATTGAGAATTTAGGCACTCGAACTTGATGGGAGTTTCCTTTTTTTATTTCTCTTTTGCTTCCGCTTCCTACAACTTTTTCTTAACAAATGACGTTAAAATTAAATTTTCCATTCAATTTTACAATGTAAAGTTCTATCTGTCTTACTGCAGCACCCTTTGTACAAGCATGACTCAGATACACCTAACTATGCATCCGATTGAATAGATTATATTTACTTGAAATAGAAAAAAGTGATTGAAAGAATAACACAATCAATCTAATTAATGGCAATAAATTGACGGGCATTAACATGGTTTTGTATTTTGTTGCATTTATAAAATGTGTTTGATTTTTATAGTATTTTTTACTGCAGTGTTTATAATCAATTTCAGTATTTGTGTTTCGGTATTTTCTATAAACAGTCCGCATTAGTACAACACACAGTAATCGTGGACATAATAATTAGAGCTAAACAAGGTCGGCCAATTAAATCAACTACACTTACGACTAACAAATGATTAAATTATGTAGCTTTTTCTACAATGATTATATTAAAATCGTTTTAATAAAATATAGCTTTTAAGGGTGGTGTATTATATTCTAAGTTTCATAATTATAAAGCATGCATTAGTATGTACATAAATGGTAGGACTTAAAGTAGGGTACAGAGAAAGAACATTAAGAACATGAAGCAAAGCTTGCAATCTATGACTTTAACAAATGACAGCCTGACAACAGAAAAAACCATATGTGACAGATGGTAGTGGTAAACACTGAAATCTTGTGACTGATTTCAAAAACAGACAGTGTTTTTATCTCTCCCTCTCTCTCTTAGCATTTGTTTGTTATACGCGTTTGACGCCAACATGACCAACCCATTTACGAGTAATAAATCACAGACAATGCATTACTAGTTATTTTTAATTTTTAAATTGATAAATTACTAATAATTCAGACATGAATCTAAATACAAATAATAAGAACGAGTGAGAGAAGTTGATTTTGAGTAGCAGCATTTCAATATCAAATTCGTTAAAGTCATTAATGATTAGGAAAGGCAAGTCTAAGATTTCAATTAGATAGTTAAAATGCTCAAAAACTAATAAAATTCTTTCAAATTCAAATTAACTTTGTTCCGCTTAACTATTATAGTGGATAAAGCTTGATGTTAAAGCACACATTTTTTGAAATATAAATTCTTTAATTAGGTTGTAATAGCAAATAAAAAATTTGTTTGTACACCTAAATATATGCAAAATATTTGTTAATTAAAACACACAATGGTGCAACGAATCCTGTTTTTACACGGTAGATACATTCCAAAAGAAAAAAGGTGAAAAAAATGAGCAGAAGAAGTAGCATTTAGAAAATTAATTATAGAGATTACGGCATTCTCAAAGTAATAGAAAATAAAATTGTAATCCTGCATAATAAATAAAAAAGTATGTGTTAGATATCATCGAAATTTCTTATTAATTTAGAAAACTATAGCTGACATTGTGTGTGAAAAATAGCCTTTTTAATTTAAATTAAACCTTTTCCAAATTAAACGAAACTATTTTCAAAATAAATTAAACTTTATTCAAATTTATTTAAACATTTTTCAAATAAAATTAAACCAGTGATAGAATTTAATAGAAAACAAAAGAAAAAGAAAAATAAAACATATTAAACATATTAATTTTTATATATATATTTTTATTTATTTATTTATTTCAATTTAGGTCTATGGACAATACATCCTTACAGACTAAGGTAAAATTATATATACATACATTAATAATTAGGCAAATTAGGTATTTAAATATAAAATAATTTTACTTTTTACTACATAATTACTTTCAGCAAAGTTTATAAGATGATAACAATTATTAAAATGTACACAAATACGACGAAAGGGATCATTATCAGCATAGGTTGATCTATTGAATCTTACATTAATTAATTGAAAATTCCTAGTTTGACGGGTTGGAATACAAAAATTTATCTTACTAGTCAGGAACACAGAGTCAACATCACCACGAATTAAACCAAGAAGAAAAGTAACACTTAACATAACTCGACGACTTTTTAACGTTGGTAATTTAATGAGAGCAAGCCTACTAGTATAAGGTGGCAATACATATGAATTCCATCCAAGACCTCGTAGACAAAACAATAAAAACTGCTTTTGTACAGATTCAATTTTTTCTATGTGGATATTATAGTGCGGATCCCAAATGGTTGATCCATACTCAAGAATGGGACGAACTAACGAAGTGTATAGTAATTTAGTGATATAGGGATCTGAAAATTCCTTGGACCAACGTTTCATAAAGCCAAGGACACCATTAGCTTTGTTAACCATTGATGTTATATGATCACGGAAATTAAGTCGTTGATCCAACAATAAACCAAGATCATTAATATTATCGACTTTAATAAGCATTACATCATTAATGTTATAACGAGTATCTGAATTATGTATTCTGTAAAAAGACATTTGTTTACATTTCTTAATATTAAGTTCCATTAAATTTATTTGACACCAATTATAAAATTTGTCAATATCCAATTGCAGCAAACTATGATCTGTGGGGTTTTTCAAAGTTTTAAAAATCTTTACATCATCAGCAAACATTAGTATATTGGAATTTAGAATGACAGTAGGCAAGTCATTAATAAATAAAGTAAATAACATGGGACCCAGATGACTTCCTTGGGGGACACCAGAAGGAACAATAATATTTCTCGATATAATATATAATATATAATACTTGTTAAAATTAATGAATAATTTGTCCACTGACCGTCTTAGAAATCAACATGATCATATCCATAACATTGTTCCCACAATCATTTTGATAATGATCGGGCGTGGAATTTTACCTTAGAAAATGTTTTCTCTATCGGGTTCAACATAGGAGAATAAGGTGGTAAAAATTTAAGCGTACAGTCGCTATTATCCACCATATTTCGAATTTCCTGGGTTTTATGGATTCTGGCATTATCCATAATTAAAAATGATTGTTTTATTTCTTTTCTTTTGTTTTCTATTAAATTCTATAACTGGTTTAATTTAATTTGAAAAATGTTTAAATGAATATGAATAAAGTTTCATTTATTTTGAATGAAGTTTCATTTATTTTGAAAAGAGTTTCGTTTAATTTAAAAAAAGTTGCGTTCATTTTGAAAAAGATTTCATTTATTTTGAAAAAGGTTAAATTTAAACTGAAAATGCTATTTAACATTCAACTGTCTACCAAAGCATCTGTTGGTAGAGCGTATATCAAATATCAATAGCAATATCCAAGGGTATGTCGCATAAGTTAGGTTAAATTTAGCGGATCTGTTTATTGGCTTTGAGGACTGTTAATGTTTGTGGCTTTCTCGCATTAAATGTAAATGTAAAATCTCATAAGCTGGTAGACATGTTCACCTTGTCCGCACGTGAAATGACCTCAAATCGCTCGTACAGAAAATTGTGTGCCTAGCTTGTTTAAACCACAAGTTGTTGGTGCATAAATCAACCAATTCCAGGCAAAAGAATTTTGTAATCATGAACGCGTAGCACTTTCCGATGACTGTAATGGCCTACTCAATGTAATTTTTAAAGAAATATGAAACGCTGACTCCGCCAGTCCAGCATGGAATATGGATTTCATGTGAATTGATATGGTAATAAATTCGACAATTTTGCTGGTTCACGTATTCATCCAGAAATGGGGCTCATTTTTCCATTGTAATAATTTTTGCATTAGCATTATGGCCGTTATCTATTGTCAAAGGGTTGAAGTTTGGAAAACCATATATAAAAAAATTATTTGAAATATATTATACACACATACGAGTAAATATACACGATTTTGGACAATATTTCGTAACATATGCATATCTGTAATGAATAATGCGGGAGTTTATGTACTCTATCCGCCATTTTATACATCTCGAGTTATTGATGATACTTTAAGTTTAGACACCAAAATTTTTAAAATCTGCCATCCGTTTTCGGCTATTTATCTCCGAAACTGGACGACATATCCGAAAACGGATTGTAGACTTCGAAAATTTGGGGTCGAAAGCCTAAAGTGGAATTATTAACTCGAGATATATAAAAAATATAAAATGGCGGATAGGGCACATAAACTCCCGCACTACTATTTTTAGAATTGCTGTGTCTTTCAATATAATCTCCTGAATGCACTTACATACATTCATACATAATTGGCCATTACAACAATTTTTCAGGGTTACAGCCTAGCTTCTCGCAGCACCCATGTTATGTCTGTTCATTTTTAGCCATGAGTACCGGAGCCTACAGTTTAAAGTCGTCTTCGAACGACAGACTTGAGAAGGTCTTTCATGGCAATCAGTTACTCTTAGAGCTTTTGCCAGAAGACTGCTAAGAGGTAGTCGCCGAAAGAAATATTTTTTTTTGCTGAGGTTTGAACCCGCAGCTATTGTCTTAGTAAGCCAAAACACTAACCACTAGACCACAGCGACTACTTCCATACACTTAGTTCAACGTTTTTCTGGCAACTTTAGCTCTTGATGAAAATAATTCTGCTGCAGCTCCTTTCAAAGAGATAGGAATCAGAAGGAGCTAATGCAAGATGAATGAAGATTAGGGTGTCCCAAATAAAATTAAAAATTGGAATTCGTCGGAAGATCATTCTTAATTTGGATACTTATGAGGAAAAGTATTTTTGAGAATTTTTTCAGATTTTTCGGAAGTGGTTTAGAGGTCGCGCAAATTGATTTTTGATCAAAAATCGAGCCTTTTGAGTTCTATTTAATTTTTGGTTATGAATTCGTAAAAAATCGATATTTTCTCGACTTCTGAGTCAATATTGTCAAAGAAAATATTCCGATCTTTAATTTTATGTGCATAAATAATAAGTTTCGGCAATGATTTTGCACATTTTGATAAATTATATAACAGTTTTTCCTAAATTTTCAACAAATATCGAAAACAATGGTTTATAACTTTTAAAATTAGTATAAAGACTAAAAAAGCTAATGATGCAGTTTAAAATATTATTAAGTTTTAAATAAGTTAGCAGAAAAAAAAATTTTTTTCTTTTACCGTTTTCGAGTTGTACTCTTTTAAAGCTTTGTACCCATTTTTAATACTGTGTGAACTAAGTTGGCATCGGAATTAAATATACAACAATTTTATAAACAACAACAAAAAAATTTGATTTTTTATAAATCATTTATTGGGGTTCTTGCAATGCTGCTCTATGCCCTGCGGTAAATACTGAAAGTCTGTTTCAGAAGCTGTGATATTAAAATAACTACTAGCCAAGGCCTCACCACGTTCTGCGACATCATTTACAACTTGCAATTATTGAACTCTGTGTTTTGCTTCCTGGAATGCCTTAAAAAACAGATAGGTGCAGGACAGTAAAATAGCGGTTTTTTATTAGTGCTTGAGATAAATTTTACAGCTTGAGATAAAATGTTTTATGCTGGAATCTAACTGAAAATGTTCAATTTATGTGTGCGGACACGACAAGCTCCAACACAAAATCGGGGCATGCGTTTTACTTCTCCAAAAATTAAAAAAGACGTAATATCTTTGGCATGTCGCCACTATATGTTAGAACTAATTGCTGGATCAGCGTTTGGGGCTCTTAATATTGAGGATCAAATTACATCCCCACAAATTAAAATTTTCGTCACTCTTCAGCAAAGGTGGGCCAAAAACAATTTTTGGGATAGTACGAACCACGAAATTGTTGGAAAAATTATCCCAATTAATTATTATTGATACGAAAAGATCTAATATTTTTTGTAAAAGGGCAGCTGGAGAATATGCAACTTAGGGAAGATTATAAAGAAATGCACAACTGAGCCTTATATTTTTGGGTGATAGACCTGAGCACCATCCAACAATAAAATCTCCTGGAGCTATTAACCGAGCTCGCTGGATCATCAAAATTATATACTCTCTAAAATTATGTATTTTTCAAAAGCAGCTACAACCTTTCGTTCAAAATTCAGAAATTGATGCCTTCTGAAACAGACTTTCAGAATTTGCTGCAGGGCATAGAGCAGCATCACAAGAATCCCAATAAATGCTTTATAACAAATCAAATTATTTTATTGTTTATATAATTGTTGTATAACCTAGTTCACACTTTATAGTATTAAAAATTTCATACAGTGGGTACAAAGCTTTAAAAGGGTACAACGCGAGAACGGTAAAAGAAAATTTATTTTTTTCCCTGCTAACTTATTTAAAACTTAATAATATTTTAAACTGCATCATTAGTTTTTTTAGTCTTTATACTAATTTTAAAAGCTATAAACCATTGTTTTCGATATTTGTTGAAAATTTAGGAAAAACTGTTATATAATGTATCAAAATGTGCAAAATCATTGCCGAAACTTATTATTTATGCACATAAAATTAAAGATCGGAATATTTTCTTTGACAATATTGACTCAGAAGTCGAGAAAATATCGATTTTTTACGAATTCATAACCAAAAATTAAATAGAACTCAAAAGGCTCGATTTTTGATCAAAAATCAATTTGCGCGACCTCTAAACCACTTCCGAAAAATCTGAAAAAATTCTCAAAAATACTTTGCCTCATAGTGGTCCAAAATAAGCTTGATCCCAAAAAAAAATTTTTTTTTGGGACACACTAATGAAGATGTAGGTGGTCATAAAACTCGTACCTCTATTCTTTAAAGCTTACCATTATTAAAACATTTTTATGGGATGATGCGTTGTCTAATGAAAAATAATTTCTTTCGAGTTGTAAACCAAGTCATTTTTACCGTATTTTCAAATTCAATTGGTTCAAACACTTATAATTGTATTCCTAATTTAATACTTTACCTATTTGTTAATAACATTCATGCAGTCCTCGTAGTAGAATTTACATACTTAGGTCCATTTATATGTGTGCCACTTCAGAACTGAATACACAAGATATCACATCTTATGGTTAATAATTTTAAGTCTATAAAACACATTATTTATTGGAGTCCAGAAGAGTTCACAGAAACTGTGCGGCATTATATAAAAAAATTTCAACTTTTTTATTTTTTAAAAGTTCACTCTAATGAACGTCTTAGTATCGCTATGGAAAATGCAATTCTCTAATTTTATTTTTTTCTTTCTAAAAAATATTGCATAGCAACTGATACCAGTGAAACTGACCCTTTTTCTTCCACCTAAATAGATGAAAATAATAAATGAAAAATTCTTTTATTTTATTATTGTGTTTCCAGCTCGTTTTGCAATTAACATTATTATTATTGTGCTTTTAAGTTTGCACAAACCAACGTACATAAAATCAAAATTTTCTAAAATTGCTTTGTGTAAGAAAAATTCTTTTGCATATTATTTTGCTGCAAATGATTTCATTCATTGGAATTAAATTTCTTTTCTTTTTAATATGGTCTTCAATAGAGCCAAGAACAAACACATCCACCATAATCACACAAGCATTCTTAATTTCTTTTGTAATGTTTATAATGTTCTAAATACTTCATTTGTATAAAAAGAAAATTTATATATTTCTAAGTTTATTCTTCAGTGGGGGAGTCTATTTGCATGCGTTTTTTTCAGCACTTTCTTTTCTTAAATTTTGTATTGTTTTAATGGCTTTAAGTAATTTTCTTTTTATTTTATATCTTTACATTTAAATAAATAATAAAAAAAAACATAAGAGTGGCGCATGTGTAATTGGTTGCATTATTCATTCAAGTACTCATATTAAATAGCATCAAATTAACTTCACTACCCGTTGCAATTATACATTCAAATTGTCTAATGCCGCAGCATCTGCTTGTATTCGTATGTGTACTTTTGAACAATGTTTTTTTGTGTTTAGTAATAACCCAGTAAACAAATTGATTTGTGAAACCTTTTTTAAATATTCTGTTGTTTCTTTACCTTAAATGAAATGCCCAAAATCGAGCACAATAACAAAAACAAGGGGAATTTAAAATTTTCAAGTAATAAACTTTCTAAAAAGTAAATTTGTATAATTGAGTGACAGGATTAACTGTAACCATCTTGACAAAAGTCAGAAAAAAATCTATCAAATGCAGATTGAAAGTTATGGGCATTTAAGAAAAACTTAGAAATTTGGTCAAAATGTAACCATTTTGTGGTTATTGTGGTTAATTTTTATTATTTTTGTTCATTTAAACTTTGGAACTGTAACCCTAAATAACATTTTTAGAACCACAGTAAAAATAATGATGCAATTGTCCCAAGTTTTCTAGAAGTAACAGTATTTGTTAAACTATGAATGCAGAGGTGAAGCCTTCCTCTGATCATTCGTTGGTCAAGTTGGAATAGAGTGGAATGTCAGGGAGCGGTTTCTTTTTAGAAGGACTTCTGGCTGGCAGGGAAGGGGAGGGGAGAAACCTCTTATATCTAAATTATAGTTTTGAAAAAACCGGAAACTTGCGTTTTTATTTTTCACCTTTGCTGGGAAAAATTTTTCCTATATACAGTAGATATATAGCGCGTTTAGACGCTGTCAAATTGCTAATTGGGATTGTAAGAATTGTGTGTTTTGTTTTTTTTATTGCAATTTAAAGTACATACATGCACATAATTTATACACAAAATCCTTTGCATAATCATTTATGAATATTTGCATAAAGTTGATTGCAAAATAAAAACTGTTTGCAACACTTTAAGTTAGATTTAAAGAAAAAGAGAATAATATAATATATATGTATAAGAATGCTACATTATTGGAAAATTATTAAGCAGAATAAAGTTAAACTAATTCCTTATAAATATAGAATTGTATAGATACAAAAAAAAGTTTACTTAACAAAAATGGCGATCAGGTAACGTTTAGGTAATTTTCGGGAAATTTTTACTTTTGCGGCTACTTAAGCGCTATCTGAACGGTTTTGAGAATCATTCCTAATAAGTTCATATGTTTTAGAAAGTTTTTTATTGAGACCTTTGGTACATTTTTGTAGTTCTTTGTTTTCTTAAATTTTGAACGGTTTTCTACCTATGCACCTAAACAGGGGGAAAAAAGGTAAAAAAGATCGAATTTTTTTAAGTCTCTTGCGATTTTGGTCTTGAAGGTTATGTTCTTTTCATTTTATATATTCACTATTTTTGCTCTTCGTGACTACCACTTTGCTTCAAAAAGTAAATCAAAATTCTGTACGGTTTGCATGATATGAGCTTGAGAAAATGATCACTTTTTTGCAAAAATGACACCGAGGCCTTAAATGTTTGGGATTCTATAAAAACAAAAACTTCATGACTTCGGACAGACACGGGACTTCTATTTGTTGGTCTCTTATTACGTAGTTTTGTGGGTATATGGCTATTTGTTTTCATGCTGCACTGTATTGTGTATAATAATATTGCATGTTTTGTTGTTGTTTTTTTTTATATAAAATACTTTTAAGCTTGAATTTATTTAACATTTCATATGGTAGAAGCATCACTAATCAGTTTTTTGCTGCATCAAAAAATATAAATTAACCTACTTAAGTTAGGAAGCAATAGCAAACGCTTTCATCTGGGTGCTGCCATTAAAATAATCGTCTTCATAAAAATATGAGTATTCAAATTTTGATAAATTGCTGCCTGTTGCTTTTTGTCGTCTATGTGTTTATGGCATTATACTGCAAAGACTGTTTGCACGCTTAACAGATGTGTGGCACATTATTGTTGTCACCTGACAGTTTCAAAATAATTTCCCTGCAAGAACTACACGACTGAAACTAACACAGACTAAATATTTTCACTCGCACATTTAAACCTATAGAATCAGAAAGCATACATGCAAGAGTGAAACAACTAATAACTGTCCTATACATTTTCTGGGTTAATAAACAAATTGTGTCCCAAGATGACTTTCCGCTATATTTAAGTGCATAAGTTTGTTAAACCTACCTTTTTGATTTTAATAATAAATTGTTTTATATCAAGTATGGAAAATAATATATGTTGTTTTAAAATTAAGGGAATACCCATCATACTTGATGTGTTTATACATCATTTGGGATAGCTATATTCATTAGGTTTGTTTGTGAGCTGTGACTGATATACGAGTATTCATCATGAGTGGTTAATTACTTCTGACTAATATTTACTTCCTACTTGAAATAAAAAATGCAGCAGAGTAAAGAGTTCAGATATATGTTCAATAGCCAACATATTTAGTAAGTTAGAGTAGGAAGCACTATCACATGTAGACAAATATGTATTTCCATCAGTTTTTCCATATTGCCCTTAAGAAAATGATAGAATCTTCTGATTGGTATTTTAATCAGCAATTCCAATCATATGACCGCTCAAATGACTGTCACTGTTCTTGCAGGGTTATTTGACAACGCAGTTCATACGGTTGTAAGCAATTTTAATCAAATTTTTCTACTAATTTATTAAATTTCACAATTTTGTTGTCGATTAATGTCTGTTGTACAGCTTAATATAAATCATTTTAAAATATTATTCGTCCACACTTTGGCCTTAATCTTTACTTACGTAGGATAATAAGGGTTTAAAATATCACACCATTATATCTGTCTTATTATCTCATTGGCATAATCTAAATATTATATAAATTATGCTTTAATCAGCATTTGTGAAAAATTGGGTAAATTTCTTTTTCTATATTTATTTTTTTGGTTTAGTTATTTAAACCCTTCTCTACATTTATTTAAATGAAATTCAAGGTATCATGATTCATTAAGCCCACTTTAAAATAAAGCATTTCTTTATTTGTTTCCTCACAACACAATAATTCAAATTCAAAAATATAAAGAAAATACTCAAAATTGTTTTTTTCTTTTCAGTTATTAATAAGTTTTCTATAGTCTAAACTCAAAAATAAGTATAAAAGTTTATTATGGGCGGGTATATAAAAAAACTTAATTAAGACAAAAAGAATGTTTTCTTAGAATTTAATTTATTTTCAACTTAAAAATACTCGTAAATTTAAGCAATTTAATAATTTTATTTCATTCCATTTTTTAATTAATATCAATGTCTTTAAATCAGAAATCCTTTTGTTTTTGCAAACATTTTATTTTATTTAAAATTAAGGAGGGATATATACAAAAATTAGGTCAAATGTTGAATGTAAACCATTATTTGTATGCTTACGAGTGAGTATTTATGATTTTTTTCAATATTTTGCTTCCTTTTGTTGCTTCTCTCTTTAAAGGGATTATAATTAATAATTGCACTATTTTTCAAACAAACTATAAAATCTATTTTGCAATACAATGTAGGTATTTTTATGAAATTATAAAAAAATAAACAAAAATTTTTTTTTTTTTTTTTGCTTAATTTTTCGTAAAGTATTGGGTATTCACGTCATGTCTGTCGTATTATAAATATAAAACAAAAAAGCGTTAAAAGTATTTTTTCCAAGCGGTTTAATTTTATAATCATTGCACGTAAATGGCAGTTCTTTAAAGGTGAAAAGTTTCGTGTAAAAAAAGAAGAATATTTTTTAAAAATTGATACAAAAATACTTATTGGCGGCTGTCGTTTCAAGGATTTAAAAATTAAAATTTTATTATGCACGCCAAGATAAAATAAATTGAAAAATTGTGAATGACCCGAAGCCCAAAAAGAAGTCGGAATGCTTTAAAATGGCACAAAATTAACCCTCTTTTACAATAAATTACGAGGGGTTCATGGGTTCACACAGCCAAATTTCAAATCCAAAAAAAAAAAAAATAATTAAAAATAAAAATTTTAGGTTTTTCAAAATTATAATTAACAAAATAAAAGGTCCAAAAAGTACATCAACAAGAAACCTCTCCTTGACATTCAACTTTATTTTACTTTCGGCATTTTTATCAAAAACGAATTATCAGGAAAAAAAGCGCCACCTACTGGAAAGTAGTAAATAACAGCAATCTACATAGCGAAGACCCTCATCACAATTAACATCCAACGACAGATCGGGCAATTGCTGTTGATCATTCAAGGGTGAAGATATAAATACTGGCCTTTGAATGGTCAAATTTGACAGCAATTTGTCTCATTCGTAAGGTGCTTAATAGGAAAAACTCTATCCAAATTCCAGTAGAATGCAAAGGAGTATAATCCCCTGAGTACTGGTCTCAGTAAAAAAAAATTTGCTAGTATCATAAGTAATGAAGCTCTAACTTGAAGAGAGAATATTGGAATATTTTAAGCTCGCAAATAATCTGCTACATTTTAAGACATAGAAGGTTGTTATCTGCGAGGAGCTACGAAAACTTATGAAGTCAGTCACTAGTCGTAAAACATATAAACATAGCTTTAAGGAATTTGTTGAAATTACGTTACCCATCGTAATAAATTTTTCTGACATGACTGGATAATGGAATAAAAAACCGATATTTTTTCACATTTATAAGCAACGGCTTGTTTATGGCATCGACCGTGATTCGAAATTCATTTTTCGAAACGTCAGTTCTTTAAACGCAAACCCAATTAAGGGATTTAGGAAAGATAATCCAACGGTTTCAAATCACTAGAACAAGAAACTGCCAAGTCGAGAAATTAAACGACCGAAAAACTTCACATAAATAATTTAATTATTTGGTCTTAGTAAATGGCATTCGGCATTATTTCTTACTTCAGTTGAACTTACATATGTAAGTGCGAATGCTTCTGATTCTGCCCAATTGTTGCTAACGTGGACAAGTTTATATTTCGGGCTCATTCAAACATTTTCTTTTTTAGCCACAACTAAAACCGTTTTGTTTTCCAATATATATATATTTTATTATATATATTTTAAAAATAGTGAAAAGTAACATTTTTAGGGTACAAATTGGTCTTTGTAAGCTATTTTGGATGCCTAGACATGTTCAGATTGTATTGACATGTTCATAAAAGTTGTTCAGATTTACAATGGCTACAATACTGACATATATTGTTAGTAAAAAATGACGAGTCCCTGTAAATTATGCTGAAAAAAGTAAAAAAAGCAAAAATGTTTTCGTAGATTTTCGCAAAAAAGTGCAAGAAAAAATTATTTTTTGCACAATAAAAAATATATTTTAAAATTTGTTCAGTAGAATCTTCACCACATTATTGCCAAACATAGTTAAGCTGTATCTTTAAGTATGAGTTAGCTGTTGGCCAAAACTGAGGACACCTTTTTTTGAGCGATGCAGTGATTTTCGAAATCTTTTGAGGTCCATAAAAAGTATGGTAGTCAATCTGACCAAATCGAGTATAGGGTTTTACTAAGTTTTGGTAGTACAATCGAACCTATACTGTGAATTTCGTGCATTTTTCCAAAAGACTTCAATTGTCGCATAGTGTTATAACAGCTTTAATGTATTTTTTTATTTATTTATGAATTTTAATATTCATAAAATGAAAACTCTAATGCCTCTACCAAATAAAATGACCCAAAAATCATTTTCATTTTCTATACATTAAAGTTAATTTAAGTAGTTCCTATTTTTTTTTTTTTTTTTTATTTATTGGATTTTGCTGTGGCTTTAAAAAGTTCATGGCTATTTGTCTCTCAGTTAATTTTTTTTATGTTTGAATGCTTTTTGTTTCTCTCTCTTCTTTTTCTAATAAAAGGTTAACAAATTTTCTATGAATCATAGGCTTCAAACTGTAGGCTATACTACTTTTAAGAAGAATAAAAAAATTTGAAAAAAAATAAAAATTTAAGCATTTACTGAAGTAGTTGTGAGTTACTACTTGTATTTACTGCTGTTTTAGTTACAAGTATAATAAAGCGGATCTCTTATACTCGTTAACTACCACTTGTTTTAATTGAAATTTAAATAGTTTATAGCCGGAAAATTATTTTACATAATTATGAACATTTTCTGTAGGGTTTGTGATATAAAATGAAACCTATGGAATATATTTTTTATTATTTTTTGCTTCTCCTATATTAGAAAGATTGTGTGCTTAACTTGTGTAATTATAATGAATAATTAAAAGTTTTTGTATTGAGAAATAAGTTTTACTTCGATTCATTTGCATGATTAACAATTTTCATTGATTTTATAAAATGTTGCAAATGTTTACCATTTTTTTAACTCCTATATTTAAATTTTTGTTTTTTTTTTACTTTTTTGTTTTTGTACTTATCTGGTTTTAGTAATCAAAGTATAGACATTTTCTTTTGAATAATAGCACTTGAGTTAAAAACTATTTGTGCAGTATTTATCCATTAATTACCTGAAAAAGAAATAAAAAAAATAATTAATTAATAAAAAAAAATTTTAAAAATATACTAAAGGTATTTATACAACTGATTTCATAATATCTGTTAAGCAATTTTTACAAGTTACACTTTTTAATACAGAATAGATTTAGACCTAATAGAGAGGATCTGGATATATTTAAAAATTAAAAAAAAATTAACTGATATAATTTTGAGTTACAGTGTAAGTTTGATTTGCCCAATCCCTGGTTATGGCAATACCCAAATTTTCCCAGAAGACAAATTTTTTTACATACATACATACATCTTTATATAGCCGCAACGATGTTAGAAATTATAGGGCAATAGCGAAACTTCAATTGTCAGCATGGTTTCTTTCGAGGATGATCTACTATTTACAATCATTCTTATGGAATTACCATCTTTTATAAAGGTTTTTATAATGAAATTTGAACAGACGTTATAGTATATATAGATTTCAGCAAAGCTTTTGACAAAGTTAAGCATAAACTACTTTTGTTAAAGTTGGATGCAATCGGATTTTCAAATAATTTTCTTAAATAGATCCGATCCTATTTCATTTATCGTAAACAAAGCATAATATTCAATAATGCTAAATCAAAATATATAGAAGTAACATCTGGTGTTCCACAGGGTCCATCCATCTTGGTCCTCTACTATTTTTACTGTTTATAAATAATCACCCAAATATCATTCAATACATCGAAATTTTGTTATACCCAGATGATGTTAAACTTTTTAAGAGTATATCGAGTGTTGATATTGGTTACCACTTCAGGCTGATATAAACCATTTCTGTAATTGGTGCGCTGAAAATCGTATAGTGTTACAACTAAAAAAAAATGCAAAACTATGACATTTACTAGAATTTCAAATTCTCCCTATGTGTATGTGGTGTGGCATTGGAAAAAGAAAACACTTTTTTAGACCTCGGAGTAGTGTTTGATAAAAAACTAAGTTTTACCTGTCATATTCTTCTGACCGTAAATAAGGGTAATGGTGTCCTCGGTTTCATAAAGCGTTGAGCAAAAGAGTATGATGATCCGTATATAACTAAGAGTCTACACATTTCATCAGAGAGATCAATATTGGAATATGCGTATAATATATATACATAAAAAGATTAGAATTGGTAAAAAAATAGTTTTCTTCTTCGGAATTTTAGATGGAATTCTCCCGCCTTATCGCAGCCGACTAGCACTTATCAACCTGCCGACTCTAAAAAGCCGTAGGATTGCCACCAAACTGTCGTTCATGAAAACAAATTAACGTGCCTAATAGGCATTTAAGAACATATGAATCGTTTTATATAAGATCATAGAGGTCCAACTTAATCAATTTTGATCCTATCCGAAGACTCTGTGTGTAGACGAAAGATTTTTGCAATTTAATTGATTTTGCTATAGACTATGCGGTATCTAGAAGGATAATACTACTTTATCTAAATTCTAAATCTTATATATAAATATGATTGTTTTTGAATATATTGCAAGGCATTTTTTTATATTTGTTTTTTGTTTTTTCTAGGCTGTTTGATATATAGCTTAATTAATTAAATAAATAAATAAATAAATAAATAACTAATGCTGTAAAAATTAAAACGCCATCAGTTTTATAATGAAGTTATTCTTAAAAAAAATTTATTATTTTATTAGTTTTTAATTTCATATTGAACGTTTGGAGAAGTAAAGGGTTTTTTTCTTAGCTGTACGAGAAATATTGATATCGATAACTAGGGCTTGCCTAGTTATGCAACTATGCAGTAAAGTGTCGCGTGGTATAGTTCAGTTGCCGATTAGAGCGGTATACATACATATGTACATTGTACATATTCCATAAGAAATAATGTAAAATAATGTCATGCCGTATCTCGTCACATAATGTCGTGCGGCTTTATGGTAAAAAATAATTGTGTCTTTTATTACCATTTAAAATCTCATTTCTTCAAATAACACCCTTTACAGTGAATATCCACAGGCAATACACATATGTGTGTATAATCTAGATTATATGTTCATACTCCGCTAATGTCTATGAATCATAAAAAACTAGAATAATATTTTTTTTGTGTACGGTACTAATATTACTATTGACCCTAACCTTTCTTGATTTTTGTTTGTATAATGAAAAAAAAAACAAAACTAAAAATAGCAATAAAACGGAATATTAAAAAAAACGCTTATGTTTACAAATGTACAAACGAGTGTGAGTGGTCGTTTGGGTGTATCCAAAATTGAGTTTATTTTGCTATGTTTATTTTGTTTAAGTGTTATTGACCTTTATTGTATGTTACTGTTCTTTTTAGTTTTTTTTATATACGAGTACATACATACGTATGTATGTATTACTTAGTTTTTCTTTTATGTTCAAATAACAGTTTACTCACCTACGCATAACATCGAATTTAATTGAATTTATTTTTCTATTTCCTTTTTATATATTTATTTTTATTTAAACGCGCGAACATAATTACACTAAAATGTACACATGTTTTCTATACAATTGTTCAGTGCATGAATGAATGTACATATATACAAGGGGTATACGTACATATTGACTAGTAATTGTTCCAATTAATTAAAACATATTTCTATAGATTCTAAGAGTAAAGGTAAATATAAATTTATGTATTTTCTTATGAACACGGGAAACAAAATTGATTCTTATAAGAGAAACCTTATACATAAAATACATCGTTTAATTAATTGTTCTTTCTTTGGAAAAATGTATACACCCACACATAAAATTCTACATTTTGTTAAAGTGTAATTAAAGCAATTTATACTAAAAATATTTTATTAAATTTACTTTAAGTCAGGTCAGTAAAGAATATGTATCATTTCTATTTTTAATATTTTTTAGTTAGAATTACAACATTTTATGTAAAAATAATTAAAAACAACTTGTTGTTATGTTAGTTTTTCTACTTTAAATCATGTAGTTTTACTTGAAAATTATGAGAACTAGCCTATTGTCCAAACCAAATTTACTGTTTTTCTTTTTGTTTTAATTTTTTTTTCTCTATTTTTTCAAAATTACAGTCATTAAAATTAGCAAAAAGAAATGTAAGGACTGTTGAAAAATGTTTAGTAAGTTTTGAAAAACTTTGAATATATTGTTATTGTCTTGACAGCATCTCTCTCCAAACGAAACTCTTGTAAATATTATATACATTTTACTAATCTCTTTTCAGATTACACTATTTCAACTTAAAGCCCTGTAAATGTTACTCTATAAAACATAATAATAAGTGTCATATCAAGCAATTGCAATGCTGTGCTATCCCGATGTGTGTGATGGTAGTAAATTCGAGTTTGAAAAGCAAAGGCATTTTTTAGCAAACACATTTTTTGCGTTAACAGAGCTCCGTTAATACTTTAACCCCGACTATGTATGGGCTTTTCAGGACTTAAGGCGTTTAATGGACACACATTACAATATTTGGAAGAAAAGATACTCCCATATGGCGGGTATATTTTTCACTTTGTATCTTATAAAAAACAAATCATATTTGTTGAGTTTAAGGTTAAAAAAAAATGCCGAAACAAATTCTTAAAAAAAACCAAATAAGTTGAAAAGATCAGTGGCCATTATAGAAAAATATGAAATTGCAGGTGTATCACACTATATAGGGAGGATAGTCCAAGGGGTCGCTAATGGACCTGTATAAGTGCTGTTCCTGAAATCATTTTGGGAGTTTAGAAAATTTAATTTGAAAAATTCATTTTTCTTTTGCAAAATTTTTCCATAATGGCCACTGATCTTCTTTTTAAATTAAATTTTCTAAAATTCCCAAATTATTTCAGGAATATTGTTAAATATAGTATTCTCAAGGATAAAAATTGACACACACAACATGAGTGCTGCGAGAAGCTAGGCCGTAATCCTGATACAGGTTTGTAAAGGCCAGTTATGTATGTATTGTATCTGATGAAACAAAAATTAATTAAAAAAAATATTTATCGCTCTTCCTGGGGTTCGAACTTCGGGCCTACATCACAAAACATTGTATTATAATTTATATCGATAAATAGATTCACAAACTCCAGTTATATAAATTAATACACCTTGTAACACTGAGTGACTTAGCGGATATTTAAGCCAAAAAAAAAAAAAAAAATACAATTTTGTTAAGACATGATGCTTGTCATGTCGTTTCAAACACAGTGTTATGCCATGTCACAAAAACAGTCATGGACATGGTATTCAATACAACGTGTTCAATGCAACAGTGTAGCTGATTTGCAATATCTAACATGCTAAAACACTACGATGACTTTGCAAGACATGGCATAACACTGTGTTCAAGATGACATGACATGCATTATTCATTCATCATGTTTTTGACTCCAGCTATAGAAGTCTCGTCAGAGTTCTTTGTGATCTCTAACATTGCACGGAACTTATCAACTATTAATCTCTCACTTTTCTATAGAAATACTATATTGGAACTATATTTTTCTATATACTTTGCACTGATTTACGCAAAGTCTTATCGAAGCCATTAAGTTTTTTTCTTCTTTCATATTCTCCTTTCTCTCCATCATTGAATTTTATTTATTATGGATAATAAAAATTTTTATCCACCTTATGCAAGATTGACGACAAGTACGACCACAGTGGTAATGCTTAGAAGACATCACTTGAGGCTGCAATTAATATACTTTTGGTTAATGGTCTGGAAACTCGAGTTCAAGCCCCCTTAAGATTGTTGTTCAGTGTTATTCATTAATTTCCATATCGTCATTAAACCCTGTCGGAAATTTTAAAATAGCAAAGAGACAAATTTGAATTTGACTTTTGCATTAAAGGTAGACTTTGTGACTGAATTCAAGGAAAACTTGCTTTTTTTCCCTGTAAAAAACAGATATATTTGTTACTCAAGGCAATGCTTAAAATAAATATAGTGATGATAGTGTTTATTTAGTCATTCTTGTCTCATATTTGGATAAATAAAATTCCCAAATTCTCTTGCATTCGCCCTTTATCGCTCACATATTTCTAGAATCTAGATTTAAAATGATGTAGAGAAGGAAACAAACAAAACATAGAAATAATAAAAATAAATAAATAAATTTCTTAAGTTGTCATCATCATGTCATTCCATCACTATTTTTTTTTATATAAAACAGACAGTGTATTCAATAAAAAGTAAAAAAATAAGAAAGAGAGAAAAAAATCTCTTGAAAGAAAAATTAAATCTAGTTGAGTCACGATATGATGGGATGCATTTGTAATTTGTTTACTTTATAGTTTCCTCGTATTGCCTATTTGTTTGCTTTTTTATTTTTTTATTTATTTCCATACTTTGTTGCAATAGTGTTGTATTCTTGCTTGCTATTTAGATATTAACATGTCGTGTTTGTGGTAAATATTTACAGCATGTAGGTACTTGTATTATTATCACATATTTGTTTGTTTGTTTGTTTGTACACACATTTAAACGTACTTAAGAATTAAAAGAAAGTTACATTTATTTTCAATATACAAATAATTAAAATGATTTTCTCTAAAGGTTTGTTAAAAAAAAGGTGAGGCAAACAAATACAAACAATTGTTGACACATTAACGGTTTTTTCTTGAAATTTGACAACAAGAGAATAGCTTAAATTTCCACACCCCTGTTGGTTTGTGTCATTAACAATAATTTAAATATTTGGGCTGACTTTACAAGAATACTCACACACTAGTGTTATCTGTAAATATGTCAATCCGTTCTTTATTGAGCTCATGTTTAAGCTATTGTGCGGTTAATTATTTATTCATGCATAGACTTCTACATACTTGTATACGTACAAATATGCTATAAAAAGTTTTAATTTATTAAGGCCACTAAGTCACTTTGTGCGTTGAGTATTTAAAATTTTTTATAATTAATTTTTATTGGCTTATGGTTTTTAATAACTTCTGGGGTTATTCGAGTATTTAGGAATAATTTTTTTTTTGTTTTATTAAGTATATGAAATGATAAATTATAATACACACATACATGCATACGTTGCAAGTATGTACTTGAATAAATAATATTCTCTTACTCATCATTCATTTGAACAATTTCAAAAAACCGCTAATTTTTATACTTTTTTTTAAAGAATTTTAATTTAAGTATATTAAAATATTCAATTGAAATCTGTTAAAAATTTTAAGTTTGCATTACCATAGCTGGTGAGTTAAATTCTTTAAATAGTTCCAGAGTGAATTATTATGGGCTCGAAAGTAAGGCGACCATAAAAGATCATTTTCAAAGAACCCACTTTATTAATCTGGCCTTTTTTTATTAAGACCAATACTCAGGGGTAAAACCCTACTAATGCTATGCATTGAATGGGAATTTTTGTGGAAAGGCCAGTACATTCTGACAACAGAACATATATTTTTTTTCTTATATTATTAAACGGCTTAGGAAAGAGACAAATTGCTGTGAATTGATCATTCAAAGGCCAGTGTTATTCCTTCACCCTTGATTGATCAACAGCAGTTGCCCCCTAGTTACATGTTGACTATGGTGAGTGCCTTCGCTAAGTAGGTTTTTTCTGTTATCTGCTGCTTCTCAATAGGTAGTGATTTTTGTCCTGATCATTCGTTTATTTTTTTGTTATCAATGGGTAAGGTGGAATAGAGTGGAATGTCAGTGAGCGGTTTCTTTAGAGAATTTATGCTCTATCCAAGGCTTATAATTATTTTCTTGAGTACTATAGTTCAAACCCTAGCTCTGACATCCTGAAAGTAAGAAATATTAAAAAAAAATATTTCTTTCGGTGAGGCAGTCTTCTGCCAAAAGCTTTGAGAGTAACTGATTACCATAAACAATCTTCTGGGGTCTGTCGTTCGGAGTCGACATTAAACTGGAGGTCCCGGTCATGGATAAAAATTTACTCACACAACATGAGTTCTGCCAGAAACTAGATCGAAACCCTAAAACAGGGTTATTACCCAGCAGAAATTTGTGCCTACCAGTAAGCTATTTTGTAAGGGAAAAGTTGTAAACAATCTCTTACTCGTGCTCATCAATAATGCATGATTTTTATATGAAATGAAAAGCTAAAATGCAATAGAATTGCAAATTTATTGCAAATTTTAAAAATTTTCTGCTGGGTATGGCAATTTATTTATACAGTATGCTGAAACGTTTCATTTCTTACTCTATTTATGAATTTTAATCCATATGATCACTTTTACTCTATCATCAGTACTAAAATGATTGCATATTCGTCCACCGGCATCATCTGGCTTAACAATTTACCCTATTTAAGGGAGCGGGTTGAAATCCATGCTCAAATAACAACTTCTCCGTTTTTCGAATGAAATCGATTAGATCGCTGACAAGAACAGACCAGATCCCAGTTGAGCATTTGTTTTCTCATTCCACTCAAGGCAGAATAGTAACGTAGTAATTAATTTAGATGATAACCCTATAGGACACCCACTAATACTCAAACTGTGTGAAATATTTGAACAAATTACTGAGATACAAAAAGCTAAGGGAGTGTTCGACTCATATGGTGATGACTGTAAATCCTAGTTTGACTGCAATACTGAAACATAATTTTGCATTTGTTTTATTAAAAATTCTTTTTCAAATTTATTTCGAAAACAAACAAAAAAATAAAATTTATATAAGAGAACCCTTTCTAAAGCAAAAGAAAACTTTTAACAACAAAAATAAAAACTTTATACAGACAAGAAAAATCTGTTACAATGAGGAAGTTAAACATTTGTCTGAAACAAAAACACATAAAACACAATAAAATTTGTTTATTTGTTTTATGTTTCTAAAATCTAAATATGTAAGTGCAGCATAATTGTTAAAGCAATTCTTTTGTATTCAACAAAAAAAAACAAAATTTTTGTGAACAAATACTTATAATTATAAACAGACATATTTAATCAAAACAACAAGTTTTTCATAACAATAATACTTTTTAAAAAATAAATAAAAAAGAAAAAATCAACAACAAATGTAAATAAAAAAAACTCAGTAATTTTCAAAAGCAACAAATACGGGGAAGAGATTATTTAGAGTAGGGAAATAAGAAAAAATTATGCATATGCTACTTAAAGTGTTCAACAAATAAGCAAACAAACCATCAAAATAAAGAAACCAGCAACCAAGCATGCACTCATCAAAAGTGGCACAACAACAAACAGTAATGAATTTTCCAAATCGAAGAAAATCTAATAAAAATTATACAAAATTTCAAGCATGGTAACGTATTCGATTGTATAATTATTGTTTGAAATTTTTCTTGATTTTTTACGTTAAAGTGGAAGGGCAAAGTAGGGGTTTATAAAGGGCACACTTCTATGAAAAAAAAAAAAAATAAAAATCATACATAAATTAATTTTTTTAGCTGTTGAATGATAACTATTGTCTGACAATTAAAAAAGTCAAAGTGTGTTGTCATTTCCTGTTAAGTCGGATTTGACAAGTTAGTTTGATTTCAGAACCACGTTACCAAATTCTTTATAAAACACTTTGTCCGTTTTACGACCATAACTATAGACCTAGTTAGCGATCAAATCAGGCAGTTATTGATCGTTTTCCACCTTCTCGATTCAACACTATCAATGCATGTATACACACATACCTAATAAGCCAGTACTGTGTACGTAAATTTTTAACAATGAGTATCGGATAACATGAGTATCAGAGTTTTTGCAAAAAGATTGTATGGTGGCCGCCGAAAAAAAATTATAAAAAAAAGTATCCGTTCCAATGAGAATATTTCTGTTGTAGCGCTGTAAAAAGAAACCGAAGTATCGTTCATCGACGTTCTCAACTTGTTGGCCTTTGCCCTTTGACTACGAATCACAGTTGCAAGCATTGCAAAGAAAATATTTATGCTAAAAAAATTTCAATTAAAAAGTTAATTGATATCATTTCAAATTCTTAATTAACTTTTTAATTAATACAACCAATTTTTTCGATTAAAACATGTTTTTATAATGCAATTAAAATTTTATTTATTACAATTAAAACTTTAATAGATACAATTAAAACTTTTATTTGATAATGTTTGTCAAAAACAAAAAATATTTTTCGCCATATAGGCAAATACATTTAATATACATAATATATGAAATGTATTGCTTTGGGGATAAGCCTGTCTCTATGGCCATTTCGTCTCTGCTTAATGTTTGTCGATAAATTTTAATTGTTTCTAAAGACAAAACCAACAAACAATTTGATTGATATTACAAGGGTATAACAAATATATAAATTGAAATCGATTTTTCTCTTTTTATGTGTGTCTTATTGGTACGGTTTAAATGTTGGCATTATAATCAGTTACTATTTTTTCTAAAATGAGAATGCGTTTTTATTTTTTTTGCGGTTAAATGTGTACGCAATGAAATTTTGGTTTCAAAAATAAATCTGCTAAACATTCATTGAAAACTGAATAAATTGTCAAACAGGGCCCTTAAAAAATAATATACTAAAAAATTAATTTGATGACAACTTTTTTTTAGACATGGTCCTCCTCAATCACCTTCTGGTTCATACAAATTAATGCCTAGGGCTTACTTTTTACAAATTTTAAGTATTGAAAGCCGATACTTAAGCTGTCATCGATGCTATACTGTAAAATTTTTTTAAGTAAAAAATTAGACTAATGAAATAAATCATGTAACTCGTAGCCGTGGCGGACTTTTGCCAGAAATCATATTTAAAAAACAAACATTCCATTAAACATTACACTCTCTCCAGCTTTGAATTAGCAAAACGATTGATCAGGAGAAAGCGCCTCCTACTGGGAAGTAATCGATAGAACGAAGTAAGGATTAAAACCTACCAGTCAAATTTGCAAAGATTCTCACCACTTCACAACAGACAAAGGTTTAACATTAACAGATGGAACAATTGCTTTTGGACATTTCAAAAGTGAGGGTATAACACTGTTATTTGAGTGATCAACTGACAGCAACTTGTTCTATTGACATAAGGTGCTTAAATGAAAATATGTATGTATGTATATGAGTTATACCTTCAATAAAAACATTTCAATATAATGCGCAGCATGAGTATATATTATATTACCATAGAATTATCTATTAAAAAATATTATAGTCCAACGATAAGCTTCTTAAGCTTTAAAAAAACACTCTATATGCATTACAAAAGAACTTAAAAACAGTAAGAAAACCCATAGTATTACTTTTATTTAATTTTTATTATTATTCATATGCGATCCAGAATATACATACTTACCTATAAATTCAATAATTTAATTGATTTTTAATCTTAAAAAAAATCAATCTTTTAATCAAATTATACATTAAAAAAAGGCAATAAAACAATAAAAATAAAAACGAAATATGCTGGTTTTAAATTGATAATAAAATTAACAATCTTTATGTGATTTAATTAAACTGGTCCGGTCAGACAACTGTCAGACACTCAGGAAATTTTAATATTAAAAAAAACCTCGCACACACACATATACAAAAGTACCAACACACATTATCAAAGTGCATATGCCACATTAAAACGTGCATGAACAACGCAACATGCCACTGTGCTTGCTGCCAGTAGCAATGACTGATATATTTACTCTAGAAATGTTTATGGTTTCTTGTTTATTTTCCAAAAGAAGCGACGTGTGTTTTATGTCAGTGGATCTCTGTAACAACCACTGATATAAAATTAATAAAAATAACAGAAGTTTTTACACTTGAATTTTATAAAATGAAATAAAGCAGTGCTGCTGCATCCGAATAACTCAGGCAATCTGGTAAATAGTAAGTAAAACTCTCTTATGTAAAGTATACAGCAGCATGTGGCAACAATGCCCTAAAGAAGTATCAGTGATAATAAACCATAAATATTTTAAAATACATACTTGAAATATAATATGAAAATAGTCATGTGGTATTTAAAATAAATACCACTTTGATAGTGTACGAGTGTATATATTAAATCCACAAACTTCTTTTTTCTTAAATGGTATTATTTATGGATTTAAAAGGAAAAGCGTATTAAAAATAACAAAAAGAGAAGGAAACTGCAAACTTTGTCTTGATATTTGAGTGGGTACAGTTTCCACATAAAACATAGAATTTTTTTTTAATTGCCTCTCTAAGTTATGCGTTTTTTCTTTGCAAAACTTATCACAGCGTCAATTGAAAAATTCGGTCAGTAAAACCAACACAAACAAAAAATGACTGAAATGAGAAATTCTAAATTGTTTACAATTACCTACTGCGAGTACACATATTTTGTGGTAGAGAATGAAATTTAATTTGGGCATAATAAAAAGTATGTAACCTAGAAAGCACTATTGAACATTCCAAGACGACATATCTTAAAAATCTTATAGTATTTATTTTGGAGTCATCATTTGACAGATATTTTTCTTCTTAATTGTTGACAAAAAAAAGTGGAGAAAGCAACAAAGTTATTTCCTTATCAAAGCTATTCTAATAACGCAGCATGTTCCGTCTGACAGACTAAACATCGTACATTGGCAGGTCAAGAGATTATTTTTATTAAGATGTGCATTAGACCATATTTTAAAAAAAAGTTTCCCCGTACGGCCCTTAATAAAAGGTATTTTTGCAAGGAGATTTCTAAAAAAAAAATTTTTTAGACTAACGTAGGGGTCTTCTCACCAGTTTTTTCTTTATCTTAGGCGTTTACAGTACAAGGGTTTACCCCTGAGTAGTCAGGTGTAATACCTTCACCCTTGATCTTAAAGTGTCATACATCAGTAGTTTTGTCTCGAGAAGACTAATGTTTTTCCTTTAAGGGTTATTGACTTCAATATTGGTATTTTCGAGACAAGAACATTGAAATATAAAATTTTTTTTGCCGAACATAGGGGCATCATTCATTTTTCACCTTTGCCGGGATTTAAAGCTGCGCCGTTTGATTTTTTGTGCGAGCGCTCTAACCACTATACCACGCAGCAGTAATACCAGCAGAAGTTTCGAAATTTGTTCAAAACCGTATTCTATAAATCATTAAAGAAAAAGTGTGAGCGACGTTGATATCTTGGAAGTCGTGCTCTGTGTTTTTATATAAATCAGCCCAATTATGTATAACAATTTACTATTTCTACAGAATTGAAATAATCACCGAGTTTATTTATCTCTTGCTTTCTCTTTAAGAAAACCTGTCAAAATCATGATATATGTTTATCACATTCACCCCTTATCAATGTCGTAGCATACATACGTACATACATAATTGGCCATTACAACCCTGTTTCAAGGTTACGGCCTAGCTTCTCGCAGCACTTATGTTGTGTATGTCAGTTTAAAGTCGATTCCGAACGACAGACTTGACTTGAGAAACTTTTTCATGGCAATCAGTTACTCTGAGAGTTTTTGCCAGAAGACTATTAAGAGGTAGTCGCAGAAAGAAATATTTTTTTCATATTTCTTTTTTCAGGATGTTAGAGAAGAGGTTTGAACCACGCTGACTACCAACGTCGAGACAACCGGTTCTGATTTTCTCTATTCCTTTTTTATAAGAAGAAACTTTCATTTTACATTCATTATTTGCAAGGCTTAGATATGTCTGATAAGTAAATATACACCAGCTGATTTTAATTATAGATCCCACAAATGGATGTAAAATTTGCCACCAAATTTTAAATCCATAACATTTAAAAATTAATATCAATCGTAATCACAAATTTGATATGAGATTTGGATTTAAGTACATATTATACAGACTAGATTTAATAAAAAAGTCAGTATTTATTCATTAAATATTCGCACAAATCCATTCAAAAAGTTGGAAAAATATACAAACTTATAATGCCCTAAAAACTAACTCTTTATTTGCAAAACTGCAAAAGTAATATGTATATACGAGGGCAGTTCGGAATATACTTAGCCTGACACAGTAATGGCGAAACAACTAAAAGTCTTTTATATGAAAACATGTTAAATATTATATAGATTTGCCAACTTATTCGTATAGCAACTGGAGTTCAAGAAAAGACACTTCAGTGATTTAGTACTTATAAATACATAAAAAAGGTTTATCGGGACAGAAATTTATCTAGATGTATCGGGTGGAAGTGCTACTTCGTATACAATAGTGCAAAATAGGATTACTGAGCGTAAACGTGGTTGTATAAGCATTGAAGATGAACCCTGAAGTGTGCATTCAAAAATTGCAACAACGCCAGATATCACAGCTAAAATGCATGATCCGATATAAGACGACTAAAGAGAGATAGTGTGTGAAATAGTTAATGCCAAAGGCATATTAAATGATCGAGTACATTTTTTTTGTATCAATAATTACAGATAAAAATATCATTCCTAAAAATGGGTGCTGCAATTGACCAGAAACGTATAGGAATCAAAATTTTTCAATCTAATTTAGATCGACTTAAGTGAAATAAATGGGTTTTTAGCTTCGTTTTACAATTATTTATGATCCATGGATCCATTAGTATATATCACAGATAACCCTACTGTTAGATTAAAAAAAAAACTTACTAATTTTAGGTATATGACCATTTTTGCCCAAATTATTCTTTTTTTGTAACAATTTCCTGTTCTAATGTCAAAATATATATGTATGTATATGATGTACCCAGTTTGTCTTTGAAGTGTTTTAATAAGTTACCTTTATTTCTGGGATTCCCCTTTGTAAGGTTACGTATCAACCGCGGTAGTTAACTTCAGTTTATATTCAGTGTCTGACAAATTTTTTTTTTACTAAAACAATGGAAAATCGACGATTGACAGCAACTAGAAAACGTTGAATTTGCAGCTGCTTCAAAACTAAGTGCAATAGAAAATGCATCATATGCAACAAATTTATATGTAAATTATGATCAGTTGCTCATCATGTAGTGAGAGATTTAATAAAAAAAACAATAACGAACCAAAATGGTTCTAAACCCAAGATTCGTAATTTTTTATTTTTCTGACTTCCAATTTATTATTTTTATTTGAAAGTTTTTCAGGAGTAATAAAATATAAAAATACTCCAATACCAAACGTTTTAAGTTGATATGTTGCACCATTTCTTAGTCAAGGCAAAAATAAAACAAAAATTTACCAAAATGGTAAAAACCTAACAGCAGGGTTAAAAGAGTAATCATAACAATGGACTGGAAGTGCAACAAGGAAGGCCAAAACAGTTCAATCGCCTGGCAAGGTCCTGGCCAGCGTTTTTAAAGGTATTTTAGTGATCGACTATCTTTCAAAAGCAAAAACAATAAATTTGGAATTCCATCCCACAAAAGTGATTTAGCAGTGGAAAAATTCAACGAGTTGTTTTACCACCCACCTAACTCTCCAGATTTACATTCTCCTAATATAATTCCTAATCAAAAAAAAAAAAAAAAATTCCTTGCTGGCAAAGATTTTACCTCAAATGTAGATGCAATTGCAGTTGTAAATGTTTATTTGAAGGAAATTCAGATAATTTTGTTTAAAAAAGGGGTAGAGTTGGTGGAAAAATGTTACACTAAGTGCACTGAAGTCCAGCGAGTTATACTAATATTTAGATATAAAATAATTCCAATACTTAGTATGAAACGTTCTCGTCTTGATAGACATTTTTTGTTCATATGATCCTCTAACATTGATGTGAATTTTGTCCTTGCTGTCTCTTGCTCTTCCTTATCCAAACTATAGAGGATAAGGAAGAGCAAGAGACAGCAAGGACAAAATTCACATCAATGTTAGAGGATCATAATTCCAATACTTTAGCTCTTATTTTTTATTGTTGGGCTACGAAAATTTTTAACTGCACTCGTACATATTTATATATATAAAATAATTGTGTCTCTGTAAGAGGGAGAAAAATAAAAACAAAAAATGTTATTCTACTTTTGCCCTACAATAATCAAAATAATAAATTATTAACAAATAAGCAAAATGAATGTTCATATATGTACGAATACACACATACTATATGAGACTGCACTTAGTATTACTGACTACTGCTACTGCTGCCTTTACTATTTATGGTAGAATACGCTTAATGTCATTGAAAGAATTTACGAGAATGTACTATACAATACCATAATATATGTATGTATATATACTCGTACTTATACATATGTCACTCGTATATGCTTAAAAATATAGTATTTTTCTTGTTATTATAGTTATTTGGATTTTTTTACTTCTCGCTTTTGTCGTACTTTAAGCTTAAATTGTATTTTATTGTATTGCTGTTCTCTTTATAGTGCGTTACACTGCAACTACAGCAAGTGAATCTTTTCGTATGCCAGTCTGAGAAATATCTGTACATTCGTATGCATGTAAGTATTGCTCCAAACATGACTAATTGGAGGGCCATAAATGAATAACAGAATTAATGTTGTTGTTTTATCGGTACGTTAGCAAATTTTACTATAGACTGTAAACTATGCAGTTTCTAAAAGAGTAAAAGTTTCACTGAATTTCTTCATTAATCTTTTCACAGTTGACGAGGTTAAATCACGCCAAACTTTTATTAGTTTTAAGAAATTGCTCAATAATGCAAACATGTTATTGCATTCTTACTAGCAATAAGCTGTCAACTGTTAAACTGTTTTCTTTTCAGAGTTGCCAACAACTTCCTGCCAAAGTGGCGGGAAATTCAAATCTAATATCGGTACACTCTTCTTTTCACTTTTGTTTTAAAGTAAGCATTTGTCTATTTATTATTAACTGGTTTAGTCCCAGCACCAATGCAGGACACTGCTACCTATAAGATATGTTGTCTGTTCAAGAGACCTACTGCCTTCCTTATGAACATCAGCAGGTCCGAAACTTTAGTGGCGGATATGTCCACCAATGAGACCATACATCTGCCTAGACATATCCATCTAAATCAATCAAGAGCCACACGTTCACATAATATGTGCTCTGCCGTTTCTTATGCTCGTGAGCAAAGTCTACAAATTTCTACGTCTGTGATCGCCATTCTCATCAGATGCGCTCGCACACTACAGTGACCCGTCAGGAAAACCGTTAGGATTTTCATATCTGGTCTTCTATATTTCGGAACATCAGACTTACTCCTAAATTGCGTTAGAATTGCAGCCTTGGCCTTGGACTCGCCTGGCCGTTCCAATGTTCCAAACATTTGCCAAGTTCCCACTCTCCAATTAGATTGAGAATAGAAGAAAGTGGTGAAAATATAAGGCGTCGCAAACCCCTTCCTAACCAATGCATCCGCTTCCTTGTTCCTGCTTATACCACAGTGTCCAGGTACTCAGAACAACTGCACCCTGTTTCTAACCGATAATCTTTGCAACGTGTCGTAGCAATATTTGACAAGCCTAGATGTCGCCGTGGTCTAGTGGTTGGCTTACTAAGAGATGAGCCTTGGGTTCGACACCCAGCTCTGACATCTTAAAAATAAAAGAAATATGAAAAAAAAATATTTCTTTCGGTGACTACCTCTCAGCAGTGTTCTGGTAAAAGCTTTGAGAGTAACTAATAGCCATGAACAAACTTCTCAAGTCTGTCGTTCGGAGTTGACATTAAACTGTAGGTCCCGGTACTCATGGATAAAAATTGACACACACAATATGAGTGCTGCGAGAAGCTAGGCCGTAATCCTGATACAAGGTTGTAAAGGCCAGTTATGTACGTATGTAGATGTCATACGATGAGAGTCAAGCGTCTTTAAGGCAGCCTGACTATCCCAGAATATATTAATCGTCTTGCCCTTAAGCCCAATATCCAGGTTAAGCCTGAAAAACACTCAACGGCTACCCTAGTGGAATTGACAGGTTTCGATTGTCTTCTGTTTGTCTACTACTTTATTATTTTGTTACAGTTTAGAACATTTTCGTTTTGAAGTAGAGACAGAGAAAAAGAGAACAATTATTTGAAATTATAGAGGATTACCTGTTATGCTTGAACAGACTTGTACCCTTCATGGGGCATATAAGAAGACAGCTATCTGTATTCACTGAATAATTACAACAGCAGTTTTCAAGGTTTAAAAGAAATTAAAGTTCAGTTTACGCATAGAAAAACGTTTTATTGTAATATAAGACAGCGAAACTCTTTATTTTCATACAGAGGCAGGAGGTGTCTTCTAAGTGTTTAGATATTCAGCCAGATTTCTTTTCCTGTTTTGTATTAAAACACTTATAAATTTTATTTATCTTTTAACTCTTTTTGTGTTCTGTTATATCCACAAAAGTAAAATGTATTGTATGTTAAACAATTGTTTTTGTATTTGTACAATTGTTCATTTCAGTTTTTGACTTTTTGTCTTCTGTAGATTTATTTAACACATGACATGAATACAACACACAACAATACATATACATAAACATTTAAAAATTTACCATGTATTGAGGGCGGTTGTAATGCATTTGACATATTTTGTTTCTATAAAATATTTAAAATGTAAAAGAACAGTATAGCTCCTACAATGTCATCATGCAACACTATCAGGCGGTGCGTGTAGTGAATGTAAATATTTGTAAAAAGCAGTTGAAAATTACAATTCTTTTTTTTTCAAAAAGTGTTATTTTAGTGAAATCTTTTTATAAACAAATGCACTAAAACACTTTGGTTGATAATTTTTTTATAACTGCGATTTGTTTTGTGTTGTATGTCATTTGATTTCAAATGTAATTAATTATTGCTAAAAAAAAAGAAATCATAAATTTTATTTTAATTTATAATTGTTTTAAATTGAATCTTGTCAGTTTGTAATTTTTTTTCTAAATGATTCACCCAATCTAGCATTTAAAAAGTAGTAAATGAATTATTTCATTTTTTTCCTTCGTTTTGTTTAAATTAATATTATTGTCATAAACATATATAATCCTGGTTCATGTTTCTGCAATTTTAACGGATTTCCTTAATTAGCATTAAATAACAATTTTATATAAAAATTGAAATCCTTTTAGAAATACTGATATTAATTAAAATGTATAAAATTTTTTTAACCACTATATATAGTTTTTTATATTTAAACAAAAAATTTAATTTATATTAAAATTCAAAAAAAGCAATAATTAAGAGAAAACTTTCAAATAAAAACGTACTCACTCAAAATGTAATTAATGAACAATTGGTTAATTGTGGTTGAGAATATATAAAAAAAGTCATTAAAAAGAATACCCTACGGAAGAATATAATGAATTTTCATTTTTAAGAGTTCAAAGTAGTCGCTGTACCTATCTTGAAAGAACAAATATGAAAAAATTTTCTTTCGGCAACCAACTCTTAGTAGCTTTTTAGCAAAAGCTTTGAGAGTAACTGATTGCCATGAACAAGCTTCTCAAGCCTGTTGTTCGGAGTCAATATTAAACTGTAGGTACTGGGTACTGCGGGAAGCAAGGCCGTAACTCTGAAACAGTAACTGATAGCCATGAACAAGCTTCTCAAGCCTGTTGTTCGGAGTCAATATTAAACTGTAGGTACTGGGTACTGCGGGAAGCAAGGCCGTAACTCTGAAACAGGGTTTGTAAGGGCCAATTATCTAGGTAGTTAAAACACCGTATTTTTTAATAAAAACATGGGAATTGCGAAAATTCAACTTGCACTAGTAGTCTATTTTTCTACTTTAACCTCATAATACAAAACTTCGAACGCAGTAGTTTATATAAAAAAAGCTGTTTGTCATGGACAAGCTTTGAAAGTAGTTAAGTTCGTGAGTCCACCTTAAATTCGTAAATAAAAATCAATGCACACAATGTGGTTGCTTTGGGAAGCTTAGCCGTATCTCCGAAAGGGACTGTAAAAGCTAATTATATATGAAGGTGTAAAAATTAGCCAACTAAACATTAAGGTGATATGTAGATGCCATATATCGCGCTGACAAGCGAAAGCAGGTATATTTTTATTCAGAACTTTCTGATCTCACAACAGATGTGATTTTCAAACTATCGTTTACAAGCAAGAAGTGTGACAATTTAGTTATTAATGGTTCTTTAGAGATAGTCGCGTTTCAGACATAATTTTCAAAGTGTTGTGTACATATCACTGGCAACTCATTGCCGTTCTAGCATATTATTAAAATATGACAAAATTATACTCTCTTCCACCTACCATCTAAAAACAAATGATCAGGAGAAAAAGCGCCACCTACTGGGAAAATAATAGCTAGTGAAGATGCTCACAAGTTCAGAGTCAACAAGCAGCTACAGATGGGCAAATGGTATTGATCACTCAAAGGTGTAAGGCGCTTAAAAAAAATGACTATCCTACTAAACTCAATTCCAATACAAAGCACGCATGAGTAGGGATTTACACTCCTGAATATTGGTCTCAAAAAAAAAATTTTGTTTTTTTTTTTTTTGTTTTAAACTCTTGATTTAATTATTTTAAAAATGGTGTTAAAATGCATGTTATATGATCTGTATTTGAACTTTAAATGTGTTTAATTACATGTCCATATTAAGACATTACAAAACAATTGGGAGATTCAAATGATAGTTTTAAAATTATATTTATATCATACGTATATAAGTAAAACAATAACACATAATAGAATATGATTGTTGTAAAAAACACTTCATAGTTTACTATATTATATTTCATATCAGTCAGATGTTGACGTTGATACAAAATGACTAATTTTGATGGCGACAAGTGAAAAAAATTGTCAGTGGCTGCCAACCAAATGGATCATGACAACACAACCTTTTGACTAGTATGGCCATATGTATATTCATAGAAAATATAATACAGTGTAAATACATAAGATTGTGACAAAAGTTTAACCACATTTCTGTGGATCGTATGTTTTGGTAGCGGTTTGTAAATATTATCATCGGTTAACCAAATAGCTTTAGTCATTCAGCTCTGCATTCTACTGTCAATAATATTATGCATTTTTTTCCATAGCCCAACAATAAGTTTTTAAGGTTGATAGGACACCATTTGAATACCCCGAATATTTCTAAATTATAAAGTATCACTTTATACACAAAAAAATTTTATAACTGAATAGTTTGCTTAACTTTGGCTTTCAAACTTTACACAATTCTGTCTGTACAGTTAACAAATTTTTTAAAATTTAGAAAAAAGCGTTTTTATTATGTTATGACAAAAGTGAAAATTCCTGAATTAAAGAAGGTTTAAAAATTTTTAAATTTAAAAGTAGCCAGTCTTGGTAAAGCTTTAAATGTATATTTTTATATAAAGGAACACTAAGACTTTCTTTCCTAACTTTATGTGTCATATTTATATGAAATTTAATAACCCTAATGAGTTAAAATACTATTTATTTATTTTTTTTAATACATGGTATACATACATATGTACATGAATTTTTCAATATATGTATGTACATATATATTTAAAATAAATTTGTGGTAGTGGGTGTAATTAAAACGACTATAATTAAAATTGTATGACAGATTTTAAATAAATTAAATTTTTTTATTTTTGTGTTCGACAGTTTATAACTTTTTTTAAAGATAAATGTTTATACCGGAAACAGGTCAAAGTAAATCAAAAGAAAGCTAAGAAAAATATGTTCATTAAATTCAATAAAACTTACTTTGTTGGTTGTGGAACTTCATATCTTATTTAGGACATGGAAAACGATAAATCAATAGCAAACATCAGCTGTTTAATTGTTTGTGAAGTAAAGCAGTATTGGCAACTTTAATAACTTAATATTTATTTATTAAAAAGCAGATACGTTAAAGTGACTCAAGTAGTGCTCGGAAACTATCGATAGTCTCCACTGTATAGTTTATTACATCATCTGCTTGTCTTCTGACCATTCGTCTCTGTTGTCGATGGTGGAATGTCAGGGAGCGGTTTCTTTGTTGATGGAATTCTTCTTTTTTTAAATTATAATTTTGAACTGCATACTAACTTTTTTTTTAATTTTTCACCTTTGCTGGGATTTGAATGTGGACCGTTTGAGTTTTTGTGAGAGCCCTCTAACCACTATACCACGCACCCCTAATTGGCCACCAACATCATGTGATTTGACACCGTTAGACTTCTTTTTTGGGGTTATTTCAAAGAAAAATGTACGCCGATAAACCAGCAACAATTCATGAGGTAAAGAATGAGTATATTCGGCATATTAACGGCATAGAACCTCAGCCTCATTGAAAATTGGGACCATCGGATATAGGTAAGCGCCGAGTTCGCTGATATTTTGTTCCATACATAACTGAACCATACAAAATTATCATAATAAAAAGAAATGACAACAATTTTCCAAATAATTTGTGTTTTATTCAAAATTAATATCAACAAATTAAAAATTTAACCACCCTTTACTATAATTACCACAACGTCAAAGGGTAAATATAAACAAATTTTTGCAGTGATGTCCCTAAAAAAGACCATACATCGATCTAAGAGAGTATTGTCTACTGTTTTAATATAAAACATTTGCTTAACGCCACTAACACAAGTCTTTAGCGATAATTTTGATCGTGTTTGTGGTCTGTGGGAATCCAAAAAAGAAAATATCACATAAATTTGCCATCATAGAGAGTTAATAAAGCAAATTCTTGGGGCATTGCTTTGAAAACAATGAAATAAGTATTTTACTGATTCTAAAGTTCATGTGTCGTACATATGTAGTTGTATTGAATACTTTTGGGTACTATTACATTTTTCTAAATCTTAAATGTAATTAATGGCCTAAAGTGATACGGATAAAAGAAAAAAAATATTAGAAATAAATAAAAAAATATTTGTTGTCTGAAATTATACAACCAACCAATTACACAATAATGGCTTTTTTTAGTAAATATATGTACGAGTATTTCAAATGATTCATATTTAATAGCAGCATTTGAAAATTTAATAAATTCCTAAAAAAGTTTTTCTAGAGTTTTTCATACTCCTGCTTAATTAAAATCGCAATTTAATTAATTTATGTACTTGTAAGTGTTCAATTACAATATGTTTTCTTTTTTTTTGTGTTTTCAAATTATGATTTAATGAAATTATTTTGTGCATTTAAAAAATTCTTTCTCAATTATAACTCATTCCTAAAATTCTTATAAACATGAAGAAAACAATAATAGAAACTCAAGTTTCAATGTCGTTTCAAATAATTAAATAATAAAACAACTTTAGGAAACTTATTAAATGGTCACATGAAATTTGAGTTTAATGAAGTGCATTTACAGAGACACAATTAAAAACGAAATACTAAATGAATACCAAAGACTAGTACATATTTAAACTCGTATATAAATTTATGTATGGGACATGACAACATAAATAATTTCTAAGTGACAGAAATAATCCCACATTATTTATTTTGTATTTAAGAAATTACTTGGTAAACTGTTTTAATACTGAAAATAGAAGGAGAAAATATATAAAAATTTATACAAGAAATTCTTAAACAGAAACAATAAATTGGTTTGAAATATAAATTTAAAGATTTCTCTTGTGTATGCCATATTAAAAAAATGATCCAATGAAAATGTATTCACTTTCAAATACATATGCAATTACTATACGAATCCTTTAACTATTAAGAAATATGTTTATTTTTTGTTGTGAGAAAAGCTGCTATTAAATTTATTCCAATTACTTAGTTTTCTTAAAATCGGTGATTTTGAAATAAAAACATGACTGGAAAGGTGTGCTATACTTGGCTCAATATCTAAAATAATTCTCTGACTTTCATGGTAAAATTACAAGTAGGCTAAGAACTAGTGTTCTAAGAGTACTTAAACAAAATTACAAACAACCCATGCCTATATAAAATGCTATATTAATACATATATGTACATACTTATATAAATCCGTAATTAATAATAAATATTTTTATGACATACATATTAAAAAAAAGTATTAGCATATATTTACTTATGAATGTGTGAATTTAATAAACTTGTTCTTATAAAACTTTATTTACGAGTATTTATTTATTTTTTAGAATACTCAACGAGTAAAACATGTTTTTAGTAATTCTTTAATATGGCATTTATTATAAAGAAGTATGACATTTACAACAAAACAACTTTAAAGAATTACAAGGTTGCTTAATGTGATTAATTAAATGTGATTTTTATTTAAAACAATATGGCCGCGAGAACTTAAAACATTAGAAACACGTAACATTTATTTATAAGTAATAACTTCATTTTGTATTATACACTCAACGAAAAAATTTTTTTTATATCCCGAGTATCCCTTGTGCATTTTAATTGTATATTGGCAATCGGAAAAAAAACGGAAATTAAAAAAATTGTATGAAATATCTTATTTATAAAAAAATAAAACTGAAAAGTTAATTTTTATTTTCTCATTTCTCGTGAGTCATACAAATCACATGTGCTAAAGGCGTCTTATATACGAAACATGTGATTCATTTTAAAACATATAAATATTTTTATTTATTTATCTCTCATGATGATGAATGTCATTTATAAATATTAAAAATAGCAAAGGTCCTAATAAACTACTTTGCGGTACACCTGACGTAAAAATATATGATGAAGAAACAAAATTTTTAATAACAACTGTATAGCTTCTACGCCCATGTAATCCAAATCTTCATTTTCTGTACATAACTGTGGTACAGACGCATTTCATTTATTGAGAGTTTTGGTAAACTATGTTCTATGTGATAGATAAGATCTCAGCCAATTAAGCAATTGGCCATGAAAACCCAATTTTTCAAGTATGAGGCAAAGGATATTATAAGCCAACTTATCAAATGCTTTACAAAAATCTATAAATACAGCATCCACTTGATTGTGTTTTTCAAAAGCCGAAATATCTACATGATTAAAAATTGTACAATTTGTAGTTTTCGAACGTCTAGGATAAAAACTATGCTATTCTTTACATACATATATAACGCTTAATAGAGTAAAACATATTCTCTTTAACAATATGTTCAAATATTTTCGAAACATTGGACAACTTAGATATAGCCCTATAATTACAAATATCAGATTTATCACCACTTTTAAACACCGGGGTAATATAAGCGACTTTCCACTGATCTATGTAACAATCTTCCGTCAAAGATTTATTAAAAATACACTGAAGTGGTAAAAACTAAGACCATCAATATCTTGACTATAAGAGTTATTAATACTTCTAATTCCATTTAAGATATCATCAGGACTCAATTGAATAAATCTAAAATCCACAACAGATTCTATAAACTTCAATACATTTCGGTCAACACAAAATAAGATTGAAAAAAATAACGCAAAAGCATTAAAAATATTATTACCGGATGGCAAAGCAATATCATTAAACGGTAATTGCTTTAATAATTAAATATTAGATACGTATATGTGAACGCACTACATATTGATATATGTAAAAGTACTACTTATGTTATTGTGTAACTGAACGTACTTCTTATACGTGAAAGTAATGGTTATGTTATTGTCTAACTGAACGTATGATTTTTATAAACTGTCAACCGTTAACAAAATTGAGTGCGAGTGGAAAGAGGAATTTTTTTATTTAATAAAAAATTTTATTTTACCTTATTTTTAGCGCATAGCTTAGTAATATTATTATATGATTTTAAGATGTGAGGGCAGAGTGTATGAAACAACACCAAAACTTAGATAAAAACTTGGTTTCTAATTATTCGCAAGCAATGGTTAAGCAAAGCCTTTAAACACTAACCAAAACGCGAAAGAAAAAATTTATTTTAAGTAGTAAAGTTTTCAAAAAGTTTTAAATATTACGTGAGAAGCTAGTGATTGAACTATGCAGCTGGTTTGAATCAACTTGTATTAAAGGCAACAAAACGATAGCAATATTTAACAACCTAGAAATCTCCAGTAACTGTGGTAAACATACTGATGAAAATTTCAAAATGTGAAGAAAAAAAATCGAAGTGTTTTAATCATTGAAATTTTCTCATATACACATATGTACATTAAAAATGACAGACTTGCCGAGATTACCGGACGTGTTAGAGTTGAGCATGACAGGGGGACGCACAAAAGACCAAGTGATCTTTACGGAGTTAAAAAGGCCGAAATTTTGCTCTTTAAAATCCAAACGGTATTATGAATAAAGACAGTTGAATATGTCTCTTCTAAATCATAGTAAAGAGTGTTTTCTTTTTTTTAACATATATTTGTTCCAAGAAAACTATTGATATTAATAGCACTGTGTTCGTATTTGACAATTTTTTTAACAAGCTGGGCACCCTTTTGGTAAAACTAATTCGAGTACACTGAATTCAATTCGCAATATTCGCGATTTTAAATTTTTACGCTAAAGTACAAAAAAATTGTATTTTTATACTTTTGGGATATTTTTAAATTTAAATTAATTCAACTCTGTTCAATAAACACAAGATTATATGATAGCTAAGATTGTCATTATATGGACATTTTCATAGCTTAACGCCAAAATAGGAATAATTAATCTGTAAATAGAGTAGAGCGTCTATTTAACGTTCAACATAGTCCGCCTAATGAGCAAACAATTTGTTTAGATATTAATCGGTTTTGAATTAAATTTACTCTTTTCAATTGAAGAAAATAAATAAGACAGAGAAATGGGTGTACTACAGAGAATATTGCTGTTGTAGCCCGAAATTTTGAAGAATATGCTAAAAATGTTTTATTCTTATGGGCTATTGTCATTTGACTATGTGAAAAATGTTGCAGAAAGATTTTGGCTTACTTGCCCATAAAATATAGCTCGGGCAAGGACTAAAGACAAAGGATTATTGCTTGTGTCGCAATTTGGTTGGGCAGATTAAAGTACAATTACTCGAAAGTAAGCTTTTTTATAGTACAATTGTGGTGAGTGATTCATTTTTGAGAAATAGTTGCCGACAAATTTGCCACGTATGGAGCGACGACATCTTTAAGGCGTTAATGAATCTGTCGTTTATATAGCACTAGCATCTTCAGTATTTCATTATATTGTTTTAGCTAGCAAAGAGTTGGCATTACAGGGAATGGTGTGTGATGTCGAGCCATACAAACTGATTAATTAGTGTATCATTAACAATATTTGTTTCCATTAAGATAGTATAACTTGTCATAAAACGCACTTAATAAGTGATTTAAATATTGCAAAATTTGTTGCCCACTTTTTTTCCAACAGTGGTCCTGTTCACTGATACTCTGGTTTGTGAGATTCAAGGCGTTACTTGGAATTGGTTTTAAGAGGTTTTGTTTGGTCATTAACTTATGCCGACAAACCAAAAACTTCTGAAGCATTGGAATCCAATTTCTAAGCAATCACTATAGTCTAAGGCGCGATTTATTCGAAAAGTAGGCAAATGTAGCACTAAAGTTTAGTGACTAAACGAATGGACCAGTAGCCGTGGCAGATATATCCGTATGTCAAAAATCATGTTGAATAATGAAAAAAATATCATTCCAATAAGAGTTCTGTCTTAAAATATAATTTTAAATTCTCAAGTTATTAGAAAGCACCCTACCTATAATGTTTTCTATTTAAGAATGCACTTTATAGAGTGTCAGTATGTAATAATTTATTTCATTTACAACTTTTTTTTGAATTCCAACACCGTACCTGATATTTAATATTCACCAGAGCCTAAAAACCTGCATGAAAGTAGAAAGAAGACACTGGTATTTTTCAAAACGCAGACGGCGTAAGTGAATTTATTTTCATCATAGAAATCTGGAACGCGGACCAATCGACGCGTATTTTTTTCTGATAAAAATGAAGCAAAATAAACGTATTTTCGATTTTTTGTCAGTTACAGCGTTCTCTAATTCTTACGACGATATGTACGTACTCGTATGTACCTGCTTTTATATTTAATAACCAAATTCTATATGATTAAAACCATTCTCTTTTAATTAAAATATAAAATTTCAGCACATATGAATTACCTTTTAAAATTTGTTAGACTTCTAATGGTTATTTGGAGTGTAGTAAGTTAAGTTTTAATATTTACCTGTAATAAAAATTAAAAAAAATTAGTATTATATTATAAATTAGAACATGTTGTTAAAAACTAAAACTAAATTAATTTACTAGAATAATAAAATAAAATAAAAAAATAAATAAAATAAAATTAAATTTAGTTTAAACTATAAAATTTTGTTTTAAAAAGAGAAAACTTGACAACAAAACTTTCTAATTATTATAATTTTTTTTTTCTAACTTATTTTAGTTGAAGTTGCATATGGTGTTTAACTTGTTATTTTAGTAACAATTTTACTTTTGCCAACATTATTTAAATGGTTATTTATTTTACAGGTTTTTTGTTTGTTTGCTGCAGTGAAAAGAGTTCATTAGCTTCAATGACTGTCAAGTGCTAACATTTTGATATGGTTTTGGACCCACAACTGTTGTCGTGTCAAAATAGTAAGTGACACTGATTGCAGTGTATTATTATTTAAATTAACACTGGACAACAAAACAGTATACCAAAAATGGATTGGATTTGTTTTTTTTTCAGGTACACACTTATATTAATTTAATTCGTATTTTGCCTAATTTCGTCATTGTGGTAGCTTATTCAGGCTTTCTCCACCAAGCTGTCGACGCATTGGTGACTATTGAAATAACAATAGGAATATTTACAAAACTATAGTGTCACAGAGTGCACAAACTATTACAATTGAAGAACATTGACAATAGGATTGATTTAGCAGAGACACTAAATCAGTGTTACCAGTATAGTTGAGATTCTAGATACACAAACTAATATTTTATACAGTTGCAGTCTTATTCATAAGCGATGTTTAACAGAAAATGCTTAAGAATAGAAAATCTCTAAATGTTTATTTGTAAACGTTAAATGGCTGACTTATTGAAAAAAAAGAAATATTAAAAAAATTTTCTTTCGGAGACTACCTCATAGCAGTCTTCTAGCAAATGTTATGGACAAGCTTCCCAAGTCTATCGTTTGATGTCGAATTTAAACTGTAGATCCCGGTACTCATGCATAAAAACTAGCACACACAACATGAGTACTGCTAGAAGCTAAATCGTAACCCTACAGTTTAATGTCGACTCCCAACGACATACTTGAGGAGCTTGTTCATGGCAATCAGTTACTCTAAGAGCTTTTGCCAAAAGACTGCTAAGAGGTAGTTGACGAAAGAAATTTTTTTTGCATACTTCTTTCCTTCAAGATATGAAAGTTAGCCAATAGACCACGGCGACTGCAATACAACTCGCAATACAACTTCAACTAAAATTCAAACTTTAGTCACTGAAGGCCGTGATTCACTATAATATCGAGTCATACGGTTTTTTAAAAAAATCTTGTGTGGTTTAAAAAAGTATAAGACTGTGGCATAAAAATGCATCTATGTGACAGATTTGTTGATAAGTCTGTTCGACTTCATAATCTTTTGAAAAAATTCATAAACATATTTTTCTCCATGCGATCAGATGTTAGCAAAAAGCAATTCTGTATATGCTTTGCATCTAATTTTGTGTCAGGAGAAGAGCGCTACCTATTGGGAAGTAGCAGAAAACAGCTGAAAACCTACTTAGCGAAGGCACTCACCGCAATCAATATGCAACCATGGGGCAATTGCTGTTGATCATTCAAAGGATTATACCTTAATTTCACAACAATTTGTCTCATTCCTAAGGCGCTTAATAATATACGAAAGCAAAATATATGTTCTGTTGTTATAATGTACTGTCCTTTCCACAAAAATTCTAGTACAATGCACAGCAATAAGTAGTGGTTTACCCCTGAGTATTAGTCTCAATAAAAAATATAGTTTTTATGAATACAGTAGTAAATATTTAGTTATATTTTTTTAATAAGTATTAAATATGGAATGTTTTGCTTATGGGCATGGCCATTTAGTCTCAGCTCATAAGACGCATCAGGAAACTTTTTGCCAAAATGGTTATAAAACTATACACTTAATGAGAATTACGTTCCATTTAGTATATAAAAAAACGAACAAAATAATTTTAAAGCAATACATTTCTGTTTTTCAAATTTTAATTCCATATTTCATATTAAATATATTTGCCTATATGAGGAAATATAGTATATATTTTTTTACTGTTATTTTTATTTTTTTATACTAATGTTTTAAACTGATACGGTGTAGTTCAAGCGAACCTTTTTAAATGCAAGTAACTAGAACTGCCACTTTTTGTTAATATTTTTATTATATTTCACTGGTTACTTTGTCATGTTGTACTTATAGTATACAAAGGTTTTAGTTACGCTGACACCACTAACGTCATTTGTGGCACACAATGTAACAATATATATAAATTGTTTAGTATCACTTTTGAAAATTCTATAAAACTAATTTTTCGTATTATATTTAATTTCTAACTTTTGACTTTTGCATGGAGATTAATGATTTACGAATACATATTTATATTCTAAATATAAATATAAAAATCTTATATTTGCATATACATATATTTAATTTAATGCTATTAATTTTGTTATTTTCGCATTTTTTATACTTGTAATATTTATTTCTCTTTACAATACGTGTAATCATAGTATCCACACATTTATTTTACTTTTATTATATAGAAAAAGAAAAAAAAACACTAACAAGCTAATCCATCAAACGTCAATAATTACAGTAAAACAAAACAGTCAAACTGTCAGTCAACCATATGAAGAAGAGAGACAAGCGGTATTTATAATGGATTATCCATATCAATCCGTATAGTGGTTATATTGTTCGGGTATTGGAAAAAGGAATTGATTTAAAAATACAAAGTATTTATACGAGTAGTTGAGAAAAATGTGTTGTTCTCCATGGGCCACAATAATAAATATTTGCTTTCCTTTCATTAATTTCTATTTAAGTCTTAATGAAAGCAGCTGTTTGTTAGAGTCGTTACAGAATAATAATAAATATAGAAATAAATATATTGTTTTAGTGTTAATTTAAATAATTATTCATTCTCTTAATAATTTGCTATATTTTGTTGGTAACATTTGTAATATTCCATGCCAAGGGATAAAAATAGAAGTAAAATTTAAGAGTCGGACAATTAAGCCCTTATGATATTGCATTTTTGCATTTGAAAGAAAGAAATTTGAAAGAAAGAAACAACAAATGTTAGAAAGAGAGGAATATAAAAAATGTAAACAAGATATTTATTTTTGCTGTAATCACTATATGACGACCCCCTTATTCGGTATTGATGTGAACTTTTTACACATGCCATATATTCTTTATAATTTGAATTAACGCTACGGTGCATAGTGGGGTTGCTCGTTCGTGCTAAGTGCTCCCACTATAATAAAATGAAAGGTAAGACTCCATACTATCAATTAAAAAAAGCTTAAATAATTAATAAGAAAATAAATCATAAAATTTATCTCCAAATTCATGAAATTTTTAATTAAAAAAATTTTAAAATTAAAATTAAAATATAATTAGTTTTGGTAAAGAAACAAAAAGTTGTGGGAAAAAATATGATATGGGTTAGATGGGCGGGGAGTGTGGGCGTTAATTAAGGTAATATAGGCTCTGTGCCAAATTTCAAAAACTTTGGGCCAAAAATAAATTTTGGGTCTTATAGACGGTGGGTAGTGCGCTTGACCAATTTTGATTAAACTTAATATTTTTTTAATTGAGCTAACTAAAGGCTCAGAGAAAAATTTCACAAACCTTGGGTCAAAAATAAATTTTGGGTTGTATGGGCGGTGGGTAGTGGATGTGACTAATTTTGATGAAACTTTATATTTTTCTTAATTGAACTAACCAAATGCTCAAAGCAAAATTTTAACATTCAACAAGCACTCCTTATATTTTTTGCCAGACATTTTATGAAAAAATCCCACTGTGCGGTGTCCTATTAAGCCATATTTTCATAATATGTATCATAAAATTTTAAAATTGTTTAAAAAATTTGTTGTTGAGCTGTGAATAAAAAGTCATAAAAGAATAAGACTTTTCAAGCTATGTATGTATGTTTATCATTTTGTCATAAATTGGCAGTAAAATGCAGAGTTGAATGTCTACAGCAATTTAATTTGACGGCAATAATATTTACAAGCCGCCGTTGAAATATAAGCGGCGTAGAAAGATTGTAAAAAAATGTTCACACCCTTATGTCCTCAGGGTTGCGACCTACTTTTTCCCAGAACTAATGTTGTGTGTATAAATTTTTATCCATGAATACCGGGACTTACAGTTCAAAATCGACTCCGAAAGACTGACTTTAGATGCAATCGGTTGCCCTTTTGAGCTTTTGCCAGAAGACTGCTAAAAGACAGCCGCCGAAATAAATATTTTTCAACTGAATAACTTTTAAAAAATTACAAAAGAATTGCTTTTATAAAAACTTATATATTTTTACATGCTAGTGAGAATATTTTGTTTCTATAACTCATTTGACTGGCAGCCACTGAACGTTTTTCCACTAGCTGCCATTGGACATATGAATTTCTCTTTTATATCAGATAACTGAAATGAAAAATAACAAACTGAACTATGACGGTGTGTTCACAACAATTATATTTTTTTGTGTTATTGTTTTGTGATATATGACTTTAAAACGACCATTTGATTCCACCAATTATATTAATTTGAAAAAAAAAAATAGTGTCATAAGGGCTTTATCAATATCCATACATTCTTTCCCTCTTCTCCTCATATTTTACTATACCAGCACAATGTACTGCATGAGTAGGGGTCATACCCCGAGTGCTGGCCTCAATTAAAAACAAAAAAAAAAAAAAGAATTCAACTTGTATATGTTTTATTCTGTTTTTTTACAAACAAACAAAAAATAATTTTGTAGACATTTAATCAAACACTAAACTAAATATTTATTAGGTGTTCTGTTATACTCGTACTAAAATTAAAAAAAAAGAATTTTCCTAGAACTAGAATCTATATTGAATAGAATATCTCTACTAGTAAGTTCTCTTAAAAGGTTAATGCCTTTAATACACAGAAATACAATTGCGGCGATTTTGTTTTGATTTAATTTTTACTACCTAAACAAGTCTTTTTTTTAATTTTTTTAATATAAAAATTCCCAACTTTAAGGTAAAAAAAAAGATTAAACTTTTCTTTAACCTGTTTTGTTGCTTTTTCACAATTAATTAATTGCTATGTTTTAGTAACAAAACACTTAAATAAAAAAAATGTTTTTTTTCCACTTCAACAGTTAAACTTGTATTGTTAATACGGAATTTTTAAATAAAATAATTTCGGTATTTTTAAACAAGTAAGAGAATTCAAACAATAAAAAATTTTATGTCTACAATTGTTTTGTTGTTTAAAATTCAATAGAAGAAAATTAAAAAAACCAGACCAGTAAAAAGAAAATTATAAAAGAAAAATTATACACTGAAAACAACTTGAGACTTTTCAAGCATTTAAAATCTCACTTTTAAGATTTACTCATACATGGAAGGTATTGACTGTGTAAAGAAATTTTAACGGCTTTCGGTCTTAATAAATCTTTAACAAAAAGCTTTCATTCAAGTGTTTATTTTTTTTTTTTCTGTCTCTATTTAATAAAAATTTTGTTTCTTTTTTTTCAATTTTTTTATGGGTGTTGTCTGGTCAAAACATCAATTTTGTAGAGATTAAAAAGCCTGTGGTTTTAATGAATTATTTAACAAATTTTTTTGTAAGAGGTACATGATGGGCAATAGTTTGTTGGGTCTACTTTGTCTTGATTTATGAAAGTTTTTTAAAAAATTGTAATTTTTTTTCGTTTAAACATGCTGAGTCTTGATACTCGTACGTCACTATAAAATTTATTGCTCTTTTATAACATCACCAGAAATTAAAAACAGTTAAAAATTATTTCAAATAGCCGTGTTTCTAAGCTGTTTCTTTTATTGTCTAAAAAATTAATCAAAAAGTGGATACTACCCACCTGTTGTTTATTCTGACAATACACTATTATTATTTATTAAAAATAACTAAAAGCCGAGTGTTTTAATTTTTTAAAACAATTTAAAATTTTTATCATGATTACAAGTGTTTATTACAAGAGTTTTACACAAGATACAATAATACAATAAATTTTATATATTTAGGAGAACAAATAGTTTTAACATTTTAACAATCATAAGAGAAAAGTAACTGCGAATGAATTTTGTAGATAAACAAAATTGTCTATGTTTTATTATAAACTTCAGCTGAATTTCAAAAGTTAGGCAAGATACCTTATTAGATATTTCATAATTTAATTCTACTGTTAAGTTAGTAAATTTACAAACATCATATTTAATTTTGATATATTTAAATAAACCTCTTTCAGACGATAAGGTTTTTCTTGCGAAAAGCCTTACTTTGTAGGCAAAGGGTAAAAGAGAAACACAAAATTCTGTACATAAATATTTATGAACTCAAAATTCATTTTATATTCCTCAAAGAATCGTTTGTTAGGCGCGCTATATAGTCAGTTGTACTATCTTGTAAGATTTAAATGAATATCATTTTGGAAATTATATTCAAGCATGCATCGGAAGACCTTGCTGTTCCCCTTAGCGATAATGTCTTGCTAATTGAAGAAAAAAAATGAGACTGATTGTGCCGACAACATATAAAACGCCTCAAAAAGACAATTTGAATGCATATAATCAGGGACCGTAAATAATGATTATTGTTCGTTTTTTTAAATAAAAAAATCAATCACTTAGAACAGATATAAATAAAAATTTTTTGCACCATTATTATTACTTTTTAACAATCTTTGCATATCCGTCATGATTTTAAAATTTTTGATTTTTAAAGTTTTCTTCAATGGTATTTTGAGCGAAAAAAATAAAAATCATAAATAATGATTATTTTTGAGTTTTATTTCTTTTGCTCAAAAATAATGATTATGGCTGATTTTTATTAATATTGCTCAAAAATAATCATTACCATTGAAGAAAATCTTTAAAACTCACAATATAATCATTACTGTGTAATTTTTATTATAAAACTCATAATGATTACGGTCCCTGCATATAATAGTGATTCATTACAGGCTTTAAGTTTGTCTTTTTTCTATATGTGGAAATTTTTCTTATCTACGTAGACATTTAGCTGGAAACGAGCCTCATCATTAAATACAATTCTTCGTTAAAAATGTACGTATTCGGACAGTTGCAAATGAGCTAAAATTCTAGCTACGTTATAAAACGTTATATTCTATAGAAACGTTAGTCAAGACCCTTACGCTCAAATTTCCATGTAGCCGACTAGCAAAGACAAGTTCATTCAAGAAAAAATTCTTTATGGCGAAGCTTTCTTAACAATTCAGTTGCTGACGTACACGTCGTGAATGTCAACTAATGGGGATAAATAGACAAAGTGAGCATGGGAAACCTGTTGTATTTTTCAATAAAAAAAAAACGTGTTGTCTTTGAAAAGAGTTTGACTAACTCATTACAAAGTAATATAATAACTTTATTGACCTCTTTTTTATAAATAATAATAAATCTCTTTTTCTGAGCTTAAGGTCTTTTTATATTAATATTAAATATTTATTTATTTTCACTATTTCGCTGCTGGATTATTTGTTAAAATAATAATTCCTGAAGACGCTACACGAAGAGGCAGCGAAATATTGAAAATAAATAAATATTTAATATTAATATAAAAAGACCTTAAGCTCGGAAAAAGAGATTTATTATCATTACATAGTATATAGAGAAAGTAGAATTTACCGAAAAAAGTCTGAGTCACATAGTTAGTGTTTATCATGAATATTTACAGGTCACAAAGAATCCTGAGACTACTGTGTCTAAAGTCAAAAACATGTTAATTTCGGCTGATGTTGATGCCAAAACTATATAAATTAATTTAATATAAATTAGATTTTCGATAAACAATAAATAAATTTACTTCTTGTACTGTTCTCAAAATATAATATTTTGGTTTATCAACTGAATATTATAAATTTTAATAACTCTTTCAACACCTTGACAAAATTTATTTAATATATAAGATTACTGTACTTTTTTTAATCATTGGAATAAACTACAAAAGTACACTATCCCGTCAAATTGCTTATTATTTAAACTAAAAAGCAGTCAATTTTGATAAATTTTTGTTTATTTGATCAACAAAATACATACAAACAATAAAAGTAATTACTGATATTGTTTTGTTTCAATTATTTTTTCATTTATTTGGGTTAAATACAGTTTGTTTTGTTTTGTTTTATTGGTTTTGTTAATAAAAACTTATTTATTTATATTACAAAAGTTAGAGCAGGTGATTAACCTGCCGAATTTGGGTTATTTGTATGTTATGAACGTATATAAATAAACTCATACCAGAAACAATTATAAGCATGAGTATCTGTTTTATGTACAGTTTTAGATAAAAAATACTTAACTGTTATGGTTAATGGTTAAAAAACGAAAAACACCATCAAACTATAAATTTTATTTTTAACACATATACAAATCATAATAACATATGTTTGTATGTATGTATGTATGAGTAATAAATATAACTCTGTTTACAATTATCGGTATCTTTATGAATACCTCTTCATACATATAAATATAAAAATAAATAAATTGCATTTGTTTTTAAAATATATTCAATACATCGTGTATGTTTGTTTTAAAGTGCACACAATAAAAACATTTAATTGTGTATGAATGAAATACATACAATACAAAATACTTATTTATAAAAAAGAGAATGGAAAGACACAAAAAAAAAACATTTAACGAAAGTGGAACTCAGATAAAAATTTTTTCTATAGTTTTTATATTTCATATGATAATTTATTGAAAAGTAGAAAAATACATTTCTGTGTCATATATACACTTAGGTATGACGTCAAAGATAATTACAATAAACAAACTTATTTTTATGTACTCATAAGTAAATATGTATAACAGGTATGAGTAGTTTTTATTTTTTTTTTTTTTGTTTTGCTCTTTTATTATTTGAGAATAAGTTGGAAAATAATTTGTTTTTAAATGTTTTTGTTTTTTTTAATAGAAAAACAATATAATAAATAAATAAATTATTTTAATGTTTTTTTAGTGATTCACCGTCACAGTCATAGTCAGAATCTGAATCAATTATCTGTTAATGTTCAAATAAAAAATGTGAAACTTAGAATACGAGTATAATATGTTTTAAGTGTTTTATAGATATTCTTAACAAAGCTCAATCAATGAATAAATTTTAATTAGCAACAGTTGTTTACAATAAAAAAAAAACAAATTATGTACATATGAGTCAGTGTGTATTAACCCTCTACAGATCTACATATATGTTATATCTGTACCAAGAGCCTAAAAATATATATAAATAATGTATAAAATAAGGGTAAATTCATAACAATATCTTTAGGGCAGGCATTGTAAACATTATTTTACAAAATTTGTACAAATTATTTCAAGTAATGTTCCAATTAATTGACCACCAAGATCGTATGATTAAAGCCAATATTTTGGTAGAGACAGTTGCCATGAAGACAACAATAAATCAGGCATCCCCAAACTCAACGTCCAGCCGAAACGTAATAAAAGACCAATAAAAAACATTTGAACTTAGTAAAATGGGTTTTTATTTTTTTAACGTTTTTTTTAGTATGAAACTAACAAGTATATGTACCATTTTGAAATCCTGATTAAATGCGCGAATTATAATGGCACTTGCCAAGGCACTTTTAGTACATATTTTTTAAAGGAGGGTCTTTCAAAGTCGAAAAATTTTTAAAATTTTAAATTTATAGTTTAAGAAATAGTTTTAATTCTAGAAAACTTGAGCAATTTCGTCATTATTTTTGACTGTGGTTCTAGAAATGTTACTTAGGGTTACGTTTGCAAGGTATAAATGAACAAAAATAATAAAAATTTACGAAAATAACAGAAAAATTATTACAGTTTTACAAAATTTCTAGGTTTTTCTTAAATGCCCATAATTTACAAACTGCATGGGAGAGATTTTTTTCTGAAAGGTAAAGTCTCAGTATTTAGTTTTAAAAATTCCACAGTCAATGCAAATTGTCACTTAAACACTGGGCGGAAGTAGATAAGTGGGCAGGAGACCTCCCATGCAAATTAAAAGCTAGATTTTCTATATCTTAAGAATGGCTTAAATTTATGCCCTGTGTAAGAAATTTGTTATTTTATTTAATTGCTCAACAAAGAAAGCACAGGATCCGCTAATTTTGACATAAAATTAAACTCTAAACAACTCTTTGGAATATGAACTCTATTTCAGTTGATAGTTTTATTAATTAACGCAATAAGTAGTACACAATTCAGTTGTACGAAAATTGATTTGCAAACAAATATGTACATGCATTGCAACGTTATATTTACACTGATGGTATATATTAAACTGGGTGATGCCACGCCCACACAAATTTTTTTTATTTATTTGTTTATATCTTTAAAGTGGTAATAGTCAGATAATATACTCGTATTTATTCCAAATCATCAATACAAATCATATGCCATAAAGTGGGAGAAATTGGGTAAGTAAGTGTAGCACCTCTCATATGTACAAACTCAAATTGGTGTCTAAACCCACACACCAGTACACAAAGAAAGTATTAATTTTTGTATATCAACAGAAAAGTATTAGTAAAAGTTACAAAGTTTTTTTCACTTAACAGTATTACGAACACAAATCATTAGTCATGAAGTGAGCGAAATAGGGTACATGGGAATGACACCTTTCATAAAAAGTAATTAAAGTGTAGTGTTGCACTTTTCCAAGCAAACAAAATAATTTGAGGTAAATACCTTTTGTATGTTAATTGGTTATACCATTCCTAGGTGATTTCAAAATTTTAACTGATAAGGATGGTTTCATTTAAAAGTCCAAGTAATTTTTGCATATTCCCGCAAATAAAGGCACTACTAATTCAAAAAGTGTTACAAGAGTGACACAAAATATTATAATTGGTTGAGTGATAGCGGATATAGTGATATTGGTAGGAAAAAATAATCTCAAAATACAAATCTGTTGAAAATGTTAAGAATGAAGGAGACGTAGTACTCTATCAAACTAAGCCACCACATAATTTACAATTGAAAATTGGATCTCCAAAATACATTATTTTGTTTAACTCTGTTATTTGTTGCATATTGGGATTTTTTTTTTATTGAAACCAATACCCAGCATCAATAGGCTGTGCATGGTATTGGAATTTTTTTTTTTTTTTTGAAAGGACAGTATATTTGTTTTTCTTATATTACATATTAAGCGCTTTAGGATTGAGACAAACTGCTGTGAATTGATAATTCAAAGGCCAGTGTTACACCGTCACCCTTAAATGATCAACAGGAATTGCCTCAACGTTGCATACTGATAGTGTTTGGTAAGTGTCTTCGCTAAGTAGGTTTAGCTGTTATCTTCTGCTGCTACTTCCAAATAGGTGTCGCTTTTCTCCTGATCATTAGTTTTTTGTTGTCAATTTTTAAGGTGGAATAGAGTGGAATGTCAGGACTAGATGGACATCTTGGAGAGCGGGGCCCTCTTAGTCTTAAAGTTTGAAAAAAAAACGACAAACTTGTATTTTCATTTTTTTACCTTTGCTGGAATTTTAACCTGGGCCGTTTGAGTTTTCATACGAGCGCTATCACCCCTATAACAGACTACCACCAAGCTTATTTCTCTGTGTGTCTGGAAGAAACCAAAAGTTTATTTATTCATATTTGGATTTGTCTGTATAGTCTACACCTCTAAAATTAGATAAATACTTCAGTTATTGTCGTCTGCTGTAAATTTCTAAACACTTGCTAAGCTTCTTTATTTACAAATGACTCACATTTTTTATTATTTTATTGTTTTTTTTTTTTTATTTAAACAATTTATAAGAACACATTGTCATGACATTCATTCATTCATGAATCATAATTTTCATTAATTTAGCAATTTTATATAAAATTATTAACATTCAAACGTTACTTTTGTTGGTGTTTCTATTCAAACAATTGAAAATGGAAAATTGTTTCTGAAGAAAAAAAAATAAAATACAGGCAGTAATGAAATTTCTGTAAAAAAGCACGTTTTCTTATGAAAACTTTCTTTTTTCTTAACGCAAAAACTACATTTTATTGTTATTTCTCTTTTGGTTTATTCTATGCCATGTGTTTAGAAATCTATACTAATACGTTATGGTTTTTATATGTATGAACGTATAAGTATATGTAGGTATACTATATAAATATTGTTTGCTAAATTGTTGTCTCTGTTTTTTTTTAGATATTGTATAGTAAATTTACCGTTAAAAACGTTATACATTATAGTATGCTTTCAATATATTTCTATGTTCTTACATATATATGAACATATATTGCAATTACATATTTATTTTTTATACTTATGTATATTTAATATGCCATAATTTTTTATTTTTTTTGCTTTTTGTTCTTTTACTTTTTTTATAATTCTTTATAGTCAGTCAAACCTTGTCACCAAAACCTAATTCTAGTCTGTTCATGCCTCACGAACTCTACGTGCTTTCAAATATTTCTTTATAAATGGCAATTGCGGTAAACATTGCATTTCTTACCACCAGCGACCATAACAAAGAAAAACAGTCAACCGTCAGTCAACAACTTTATAAAACTAAAATATCAAGTAATTTTTTAGAAAAATATGTTTTTGTTCGTGTTATAAGCTTAGAAAAGTTTTTTTTTCGAATTTGAATTCAGAAAAACAAAATATAATACATACATATCGATGACTGAATATATAAATGGCGTAGTTCAATTTTAAAACTATATTTTTTTGTTTTTTGCTATTAATAATTGCAGGGAATATTTGTTTATGCCTTAGATTTTACTAATTTCATTATGTTGTCTTCTTTCCCTGTAAAGTAACAAAATATCGTTTTAGGCCTTTTCAATATTAAGCCATCGATATGTGCAGTCACTTTAAGACCTTTAAATAAAAGTGATTTAATGCTATTTCACAATAATTTAACTGTTTTAAGCTTAAGCAATTTGTTATAATTTTAATTTAATGAAAAATACGTCAAAAGAAGCCATTTAATATAAAATTTAGAAACGCTTTAAGATTTGTTACACATATCGTCACCCAAAGTTATTTCGCAGTAACTCCAAAAAATTATTATTTGAAAAATTGAACCGATAACTGTCGCTTAATTCTTTGTTAGATGTTGTGTTCATAAAACGAAATCGAATATTGTAAAAATAAGTTAGAGATCATATTTGTTTACTTTTAGACTTTTTTAAAACAAAAAACAATAAAATAAAATCAGATAATATTTTGCTTTATAAGCCATTGTTTATGAATTATTTCTTACCATATGAATGTATAGCTCATAGGTCGAAACTGAATACGAAACGCGACAAAACTTATTAAGACACCTTGTGGCACAAAATATAAATAAAATATTGCAAAGAAATATGAAAAACTACCACAACGATTACCTATTAGCCGTCTTATGGCAAAACTTCCTAAAAGTAACTGATTGCCATGAACGAGATCCCGATACTCATGGTTAAAAATTGGCGCACACAACATGGGTGCTGCGAGAAGCTATGTCGTAACTCTGAAACAGGGTGGTAATGGCAATGTATGTATGAATGTAGGTACTGAGACCAATATTTATGGTTGCTTACAAACCCAAATCTCAAGTAAGCGATAAATAACCCCCCAATCTCCTCTAAGTTATCCTTGATTCTTGTATATCTTGAGAACGGCTAAAATTCATTGCTTATGCAGAAAACCTCTTTTCTTGTTTTGCCAGGAGAGCAGACACAGGGTCCGCTAGTTATTCATATTATATATTAATATTTTGTTTTGATATTTAAGTTTATTATTACATACTGTTAGAATTAAATGTTAATATAACTATCCTTTATCACTTTATCCTTTAATTTTTATTTTTACTGAATAACCTTCAAATATATGGGGTAGGTATATTCGAGGCTAGGAAGTAAATTATATGTAAAATTGTTGACTTTCAAGAATTGAATTATTGGAAAATATTAATGATGGAACGCTACACTACCATTGTTTGCTTCAAACTTTTATGAATTAGATGTATGAAAAACTATAGAAAGCAACGCATTTTTCAACAAAATTATGTTAAATAATTATACCATGATAACCTTTTTTTTTTGCTAATGTTGACATCAGTAAATTTTGGTAATAGCAGGACGGTTACTGCATGATAAATTTCACGGTCGCGATTAGGCAATGTCAATTCGCTGCCTCATTCTTGTGATTTAACCCCTCTGGATTATTTTCTCTGGGGCCAATTAAAAGACCAGTTTTACGTGAACAAACCACAAACAGCTGACGCTTTGAAAAGTGAAATAACGAGATATATAAAACTTTATTGCTCAAATTTTGAACGGTTTGCTACGTATGGACTTAAACAGAGGGAAAACAAGGTAAAAAAGATCGAATTTTTTAAAGTTTATCTTTTGCGATTTTGGTCTTAAACACGAAGTTTTTTTTTTGTTTTTTTTATCTTCAAAATTTTTGTTCCTCATGACAAGAGCTAAAACTTTGCCCCAGAAAGTCAACAAAAACTCCGAACGGTTTGCAAGATATGAGCCTGAGAAAGGTATCACTTTTTTAAAAAAATGACACCGAGACCCCAAACGGGGGGGCCCATAAAAATAATTGCATGACTTTGGGTAAAACTTCTTCTTTTTGTTTTGGCCTTATATAACGTAGTGCTGTCCGTACATGGTTATTTTTATTCATGTTGCACAGTGTAATTAAAACTTAGTTTAGAATATCAAGCTGAATAATGGAATTATTGCCATAATCTCAATAATGACGCATGTTTGAACACAGTACCATGTTCTTTTAACACGAATAGTTTTTAAATATCTTAAAAACCATTAGACATAAAGACCTGGAATTGAACAGATCGATAGATCTAAGAATTTGACTCATTTTTTTATATTGGGATATACCTGAAATTTATTGTCTTCAGGAAGATGATGTATCACAAAGGGTTATAAGGAGCTAAAATTACCATTTTATCAATTAAATTCCTATTTTTGTATACATTTGTAAATAAATATAAAAAAAACGATTCATTTATGAAACATATTTTATTAGAATTTGCTTGTAGCTAAACGGGGTTGAGTAATATTTGAATTTAAATTCAATTTAACTATTGTTTACTTTCAATTTTTACACTCTAAGCACTTTTTTAAGTAATTTTTTTTTTATTGATTAAATTTTACGGAATAATTGTTTTGTATTTCCTAATTTATTTATTTTGTTTATAGTTGATCAAGTTATCTAATTGCAATGAGTAAGTTTTTAATTTGTATGTTGTTTTTAGGTTTTTCTTTTTTATTTTTTTATAAAATAAACATAAATTTGAATTTGCATATTAAAATATTCATAGAAGTGCTGAAATATTTAAGAGTTGCACAAAATTTGTATAAATTAGTCTTAAAAAAATTTTGTATCTGTAAGATTTTGAATTTTAAGCATTCGTAATAATTAAAGAAAAAAGAAAATATTTTGTTAATCTTTTTTTCGTGAATAAATAAGTAATTTCCTACTTTTTTTATAAATAACAAATAAATCAAATGAAACCAAAAAATAACATAAAAAATGAAAAACAAATTCAATAGTGTTTAGTTTAATTCAGAAGTGTGGTTAGGAATCTTTAATTAAATCTATAAATAATAACTGAAATAAATCAGATTTTTAAATTTTTCCTGAAAAAAATAAATTAAATATTTGTTCTGTCTTTTGTTCAATAACAAATTTTTTTTGTAGCATAAGTTAGTGAAAAGGCAAATATTCAATTAAAATTAAATACGATTAATTTTTACTGCATATAGTGTATTGGCTAACAAGACATTAAGAAAAATATCCCTCCCCCTACAGTTGTTTAAAAGTATAAATTATCTTTAAATATTAAATTTTAATAATGCCGACTTTTTTATTTTTTAGCTCTTAAATTTATTCAAAATGTAAGCATTAGACTAAGAAGTAGGTCACTAAGACTAATTGCAGTCAACCACTAGTCCAATTTGACTATGAAAACGCTGCAATTGTGAACAGTCATAGACATATGTGTGTCAACTACAGAGTCCATTTTAATGTTCTTGATAAGAAAATTGTTTTTGAGATTCCAACTATAGACCTCAGATCTAAGAATTGATCGATACTCGGTAATGCCCTGGAATTATATGCAAACAGCTTTAGAATACTGGTAAAAGAAGAAAGAAGTACATAAGTGGTCTTGACATTAAACTTTTGTACAGTATATTTAAGGCGAAAGTAGCGGCTTTACTGAAGGTTCTAAACTGATTGTTGTGGAATATAATTATCGCTAGGACTACACTGATTAATGGAACCAGCTATGCTACGACAAATCACCTTTCCAGCGTCGCATACAAACTTATATTGGTTAATGCTAGAGGGTTTTTAGAAACATTTCTATTTATTCAAAGTTAACACTAGTTAGATGGGTACCAGCATAGAGAAATATTAATGGCAATTGCCTTGCTCGAGGTCGGTTAGGGAGGTGAATATTTTGAAACTGAAACTAGTTATAGGTACAGATACTCAATTTTGTTGGCAGCATGAAAACAACTGCAATATCGGAAGATTTTGCTGCACTTAAGTAACTGATTATATTCCTTCCTTGAATCACATAGCCATAATTTTTGTTTTATTTAAGACCAATACTCAGGGCTAAACCCCTACTAAATGCAGTGCATTGTATTGTAATGTTGAATATATACCCAGATAGATGTGAAGATGTTAAGCGCCTTATGACAAATTGCTGTCAATTTGATCACTCAAAGGCCATTGTTATACCTTCACCTTTGAACGATCAAGAGCAATTGCCCGATCTGTATATTGAATGTGAGTGGTGAGCATCTTTTTTATGAAGATTCTTCCCAGAAAGTGGCGCTATACTCTTGATCATTCGTTGCTTGGTGGAATAGACTGGAAATGTCAGGGAGCGGTTTCGTGAGGATGGACTTCTTAAAAAAAAGCTAATTGATTTTTAAAATTTGTTTCTCCTTCGCTGGGATTTGAAACTCGGTCGTTTGAGTTTCTGTGCACGCGCTCTAACCAGTATACCAAGATCTATTGCACTGTTACAATTCCCACTGTTTAATTGGAAGGTATGATATGGAAGGTAATATGTTTTACGCCTCACTTCTGCAAGAGTTATGGCTTTTAAGAGAAGAAGGAGGAGAAAACTATTTTTTATTTCATGTGTAGGTGCCCAGCTTTTGTCACGAAATGATAGAAATGCGTTTTTCCACAAGAAATGTCCACCACTTCAACCTATTCATAACTATTTATACTAATTTAAAGGTCGCTTAGCATAGAGCGCTCGAAAACAACTCTAAACCGCCCAGGTTCGAACCCTAGCAAAGGAGAAAAATTAAAAATAAAAAATAAAAGGTGGTCCCCATCCTATAAGTCCATCCATATGAAAACGCCCCCTGACATTCAAATCTATTTCACCTTTGCCATGCTATCAGAAAGGAATGATCAGGAGAACATCGCCATCTTTTGGAAAGATAACATCTACCTACTTAGCGAAGATGCTCTACACTTTATAATCAGCATCCAACGATAGATCGGTCAATTGCTGTTAATTATTCAAAGGTGAAGGTAGAACACTAGCCTTTGAGTGATAAAATTTGATAGCAACTTGTCTTATGCCTAAGGGGCATAATACAAAAAAAAAAACCCTCTCTAACCTATCAAAACTCCAATACAATGCACAGCATGAGTAGGGGTTTACACCTCTGAGTGTTGGTCTTAGTAAAAAAAAAATATAAATTGGAAGAGCGTAGTGAAATTTCTTTGTTAGAGTTTCATATTTGTTTACAAATTGCGGGCTATCTGTCAATATAGTAGACGTTTGGAAATTTGACTTTTCAATTATTCGATTTAGCAGAATTTGAAATCAATAATTTAATTCAAGGCTCCTTTATCGAATTATAAAGAACAATTTAAACTTTTTAGTGTTTTGTTATTTTTTTTATTATTTATCCCAACCAAATTACAAGCAAAAGAATCACCATGTCGTTTTTTGTTTTAAATTAATTTATAAAATTTTTCTACATATTAGAAAATTTAAAGCCTTTGTGCAATCCTTTATAAAATATGTACTAAAAATCAAATTCATATTAAATATTAAACAAAAATTTGTAACAGATTATATAGTTCTCTGTATTGTTTTATTATTTTAATGGCATTTAATAAATCTCAGTTTTATTTCACGGTATTCTCTAGGGTATAAACAATTACATACATACGTACGTACACTCGTCTACATAAATATGCCAACTACAACAACTTAGTTATTTGACTGAAAATTTTATTCACGCTTTTTACTATCCCCAGATACCTATTTATAATAGTTACTTGCTAACCAACAACAACAAACCATAACACACATATTACCCGAAAAAAGAAAAAAAAAGAAAACATTCCCCCCTTTAACATAAATTACTGTTGTGCAAAATTTAAATAGAAAATATATTTTTTTTAGTACTTTTTTTAATAAAACGTAAAGGACGTACAAAATAAAGTAAAAACAACTCTTAAATTATGAAAAGTTTTTTTTTTTGTTTACTTATGTTTTTTTTTCTTTGCTCGTATAAAGCAAAAATAGTGGATAACGCTATAAGAACAAAAGTTTCATGTATGGATGTGTGTGTATTTGTATTTTAAAATAGAGCTTAAGAACAGAAGTATTCAATAAAATTTTTTAACTACTACAGTGAAAAGTCGAAGGTAGCAGGAACACAGTTTAGTTCATTGCACCCTTTCCTACCGGGTTTAGTACTCGTATGTATGATAAACTTACAAAGCGTGTAGAAAAAAAAACTTTTATTTTTATTTGTTTTATTTGGTTTAACGTTAATGTTTTTGTCTTTGCTGACTTTAAAGTTTGTTAACAACATATTTTTTTATGTTAGTTATAAGAAACACTTACACATACACACACATATTTATAAATGTTAATGTGCAATCGTATGATTGCAACAATTTTTTTTACTTGCAGAGGTTAAATTACAGATACCCTACAACAGAAACTAGTCATAGTGTATGGATATATTTAAAAACACCAACATTACAGTAAGACTTTTATTTTTCATAGAGGTATAGAGCTTAGAATTGTCATTTGTCAGCTGTCAAGTGCTTATGTTTAGTTTGGTTTGGCATTTCAACATGAATAAACAGATTGATCACCAAGTAAAGCGTAGATTCTGTGAATGGGGCCAAAACAATTTGCCGTTATTGCTGATTTTCATAAGGGAAGTTTATTTATGAAAAAATATTTCTTTCGGCAACTACATCATAACAAACTTCTGGCATACCTCTGAGAGAAACAGATTGCCATGAACAAGCTTCTCAAGTCTGTGGTTCGGAGTTAACATTAACCTGTAGGTCCCGGTACTCATGGTTAAAAATTAACACACACAATATGGGTGCTGCGAGAAGCCCGGCCGTAATCCTGTATGTATATAAGTTTATTTAGCGATGCAGCCCACTTTTTTAATACTACATCGAAAACCCAAACGGTCGTATATAGAGTGATGATAATCCTAAAGTATATGTTAGGACACCGTTACATGCAGAAAAACTGAGTGCTTGAAATCATTGGTCCGTACTTTTTTTAAAAACATTTGCTGACTTTTTGTTTATGATGTGCAGAAGCTGTGGTTTTAATTAGTGGTCGGAAATTCGATAGTTTTCTCTAATCTGTTAAACTTATACGAGTAATAAGGCTATTTACAATATTGCGCTTCTTATATGAATTGAAAAAATTTTATAATAACAACTCCAAAACTACGATGACTTCGTTGGCAGTAAGTTGAGTAAACGTTTCCAAGATTGAAAATAATACATTTGAAATACATTTATTTGTTCTCGTTATGTGTTCTTCTATCTCTTCAGAATTTCCTGAATAAAAGATTATAACCTTTCGCATTTTGTTTCAGCTTAAATATTTCGTATGTTCATAAACTTTTTTCTTAAATTTTTTTAATGTATTCATTTCACGACAGGCCATCTTTCACAAACTAAGTTCAAAGTGTGGTCATAGCAACGGCAGCATTATTTGTAACGACACAAGAAACTTTATCCAGTATGTCCGATTTTAAGAGAGAACTTTTTAAAGTATCTACGAATTTGACGGCTGTGTGATGAATATCTTCTAAAAGAGATTCTGACGATAAATCTGCCAGCAAAAAGATCATATCATGATCGCTAAAAACATGTAGTTGATAAATATAAATTTTTAATTTGCTCTACATGTCCAACCGTTTTATATGATAGCAATGTGCAAGACTTAACGCAATTTGTTTACTTACTTGGCATTATGTACTCGTAAGTTAATTAAACCTCATTTAAATACCTAATGTTAGTTACCACATACCGTGTATAGTTTGATGAAGTCCTCATTTTTCACAATACTTAATGAATTATCAAATCAACCAGGATGTTATCGATGGCATAATTTCAGCTTTGGCCACTCAAGCAGAACCCATTCACTTAATTTTCCCAGATATTCGTCGCTAGTCATGAATAGATCATTTGTTGTTCGTGTAACCAGACTCTGAAACTAAATAATTTCAGGTAGGGAACGAGTGATCAATGGGTCTGTTGCGAATTTTAAGCGAATTATTTTAAGTAACCTGTGAGCTGCTGCCACACATACCACAGTACCAGTATCTTGTTTATAATTAATTTTTATTTCAGTTTGTTTTCAGTATTAGTGCAAAAAGGGTATATTGGTATAGGAATGTCTAAATATTGGTATTGCCATTTAATGATCCGATATTTTTTTATTTAGTATATATTTAGGATAAGATATAGAATTTTTTTGTAAATATAGAAATAAAAATACACGTTTAATATCTGGATTAATTGGGCCTTAAGGGCTTATGATCTCTAAATAAATAAATAAAAATATAACGACTTGTATAAAATATAAATCAATTGATTTTACTCTTGTTCGCTGTGAGGAAGACATGCTTCGAAAATTCCTTTTAACTGACGTTTCATCAACTATATCTTCCAGTCTGGGATAAAATTTTTTTATTTCAGTTTTGGTTTAACATGCATCACTGGCATTACGTTCATATTTATTACTTTAAAATCCTTTATAATTCCTTTAACAATTTTATCCATATTATGTTATTTTCAAATATTTATAAAAAAATATCGGTCGTATTTAAAACTATCAATACTGAAACGATTAACAACTTGGAAGAAAACATTTGGTGAGTTGTTATACAGAAAAAAAAAATGTTTCAATTAGAAAATTTGTAATATCAATTAAAAAATTTATTATTTTTTCAAGAGTAAATATTAATACTGATTGTAATATTAATTAAAGGTGTTTAAAGTATAGTTGTATAAAATATTAAAAAGTTAAAAAAAAACAATTAAATTATTTAATCAAAACAAACTTTTTCAATTAACAAGTTAATTCTCATAAAAAATGCCAGTTTTAGGATCTTAAGACCGATATAATAATTATACAGTAATTTTAATTGTATTTACCAAAACAATAAAGCATACACAGAAAAAATTATGGATATTTTTTTTTTTCAATTAACTTGTTATTTGAAAAAGAAATTTCTTTTGAATAATAATTTAATTGGTTTAATTAACTTTTTAATGTTTTATACAACTTTACTTTAACTACCTTTAATTAATATTACAATCAGCTTAATTGATAGCATTAATTTGTTAACTGGTGGAAAAATGTACAATTTTTTAATTGATATCACAAATTTTTTAATTGAAACACATTTTTATTTTATTTTTTCTGTGTACGCACAAACATTTTCATTGATGTATATCAACAAAGAAATTAATTGTATTAACTAACAAATTAATGTTACCAATTAACTTTATTTATAAAATTATTAATAAAATTTATAAATAAAAATATTTTTGTTAATATTAAACTTTATACGACATTCCTTTATACTTTACTTGCAGTAGGTAATGCATAATTATATTTAAATCATTTGACTAATAATTAGAAGGCCAGTAATTTTGCAATATACAGAAGAATTCGTAATAGGTGGTGATATGGGATATTAAATTTATGATTTAGAATTACTTTTAATGCAATGTAAATGCTGCATTTTAGTTAAAAATGCATCACTTCCATTTTTTGAAAAGATTTAATATTAAGTCTGGTAGAGAAAATATACAGTAATCCCTCGATTTGCTTCGTGAATTTGTTTGCTCGTTTCAACTTTAATTTGCGTACTCGAAATAATGAAAAACAAAATCAATAAGTTTTTCATTTATATGTAAAAACCTAATAAAACCAAACTTTTTGCAATAAAGTAGGGTACAAAAAGAAAATCTGGAAAAATTTTTATGTGGAGAAAAAATATATAAATGTGCATATACTCGTATATGTATTTAAGTTAACATATGTTAAAGGCATAGGCATCTAGGCTTATATATATGTTTGAATGTATCTGAATTAATGTTTATATGCAGATGAGCATTAAAAATTTATAATTACAAATGATGCAAGTTGGCAGTCAGACATGGATGGAATCAGTCAGGCAAAATAGGTGCTGTTCATATAAATTTTTTGTTATTTGTTTTGTTTTCCTCTTTTTAGTGAATGAACAAAAGTTAAAAATGCATCACGCAATTATATAAAACATATGTATGTATGTATAGGCTGTATATAAACAGATTTATTTATATATATTCGTATATCCATATATAGTTTTTTATGCTTTTTTTAAATTTTTTTGTGTTTACAAAACCTCAATTCGGTACAAGTATTTCATTTGTAAAGTTTGTACCATATAATGGAATCATAACATCACATAATATTGAAAAGAAAAAAATAAAAAACTATACGATAATCGTAACCTGGGTATTAACACAAGGCGTAAAAAAAGCAAGTAAATCCGATAAAGCACATTTCCATATTTTAATATTTTTTTTTAAGAATTTCCACTATAAATAAGAAACTACAAATAAATCCATAGAGGAAATGTTAGTAAAAACTCTGTTTTAGTACATACATATTTTATATGTATTAATTTCATACATATATGCATTTATTTCTTTACGTTTTATGTAATCTAAATAACATAACAAAATAATTATTATTCTTTAAAAGCATAAATGAAAACACATTTTATATTTTTTAATATAATTTCTTTTTGAGGGTTCAGTTTCAAAACGTCTGATCTAATTGGATATTTAAATATATGTGTGTAGGAGTATTCGTTTAACCTACTAAATGCCTCTTATATTTACATCTTAAACTGTTTAACTGTCGTACAATTTTACGAGTTTAAGAGGTTTGAGCGACACTTAGCAGGTTAAACAAATATTCCTTATACAGTCAATTCCGCTTAATTGGGACAAGTCGGCACTTGGGCATTTTGTCCCAATTAAGCGTCTGTCCCAATTGTTCTGATAGGTCAAAAAAATGGACAAAAAATTAGTTAACGTGCCAGGTGTATTGATAACTGAACAATATGTGATCTTAAATTTACTGTCCCAATTATGTCTCAATTAAACATATTAATTTTGTATTGGTTTCGTTTTCTTTGAGATTTGTCCCAAATAAGCGGCTGTTCCAACCAACCGTATACATTCGTTCTTTTATAAACTCTTTCAAGTCGAATAATAATTTCAAGATACTAAAATGGTTTGATCACTAACATTTTGAATTGATATGTAACTACGAAGAAACTTATTAGTAAAAAAAGAAAAATATTTTGAAAAAGAGGTACGAGCCATTTTACAATACGGATGCATATCCAGTTGGTTATGTGCCAGACTGTTAGAAAGAAGGTTGTGGGCTCGATTACTATCAGAGACCCTGTTATCTAACAGTACTCTGAGCAATCGTCTTAGTCACACCGCTCGTTATAATTAGAGTAAAATATCGATTATTTGTATTGTAATTTAAATTAAATAATAACTAGTTGTACAATATTAAATATTACAGAAGGTTTATTGCAAATAAATATCCCAAATTTTGACTTTAAATCAGAAAAGTATCTTTTTTAACAACAAAAAATCTTTCAATCGTAATATCCTTATCAAGAATTACGTGATCTTGCAACCAATTTATGACCTAAATTGAGTAGCAAACAGAAGAGCCTCAATCTTTTGTCACATACAGTAATGTGATATTATTATATTTTTTTTACTTTTATTTGAGACCAATACTCAGGGGTAAACCTCTACTAAATGCTGGCATTTTTTGAAAGGGCGGTACATTTATTATTATTATCATGTAAGGCAAGTGCTATACCTTCACCCTTGAATTATCACCAGCAATTGCCTCATTGTTGCATGTTTATTGTGTGGTGAGTGCCTTCGCTAAGCAGGTTTAGTAGGTTTAGCTGTTATCTGGTGCTTCCCAATAGGTAGCGCTTTTCTCCTGATCATTCTTTTTTTACTGACAATGGTTAAGGTGGAAATAGTGGAATGTCGTAGAGCGGTTTCTTTGTTGAAGTAGAGGGGGAACCTCTTATTTTTAAACTATAATTTTAAAAAAACCGCAAAATAACTTTTTTAATTTTTCACCTTTGCTGGAATTTGAATCTGGGCCTTGTGAGTTTCTGTGTGCGCGCTCTAGCCACTATTTTATTGAACTGCAAATAGCTAAAAAGTTAGTACCTTTCAATAAGAGCAAATTAAGAAAAAAAAATCCATTGAGATGTTCCACTCATTGTTTTGTTTTAAAGGTATAGCGTCTCAGATATTTTTTATGGGCATGTAAAATTTTGACAGATCACTTTTGCTTCACGCGCTAATTAATTTTAAATAATTTTGTGACAGGGGCCAGAAATTTCCTGTGAATTGAGATGAGCAAATGAGTTGTGGCCCTTTGTTTATTGTAAAATTATTGGTCACATATTGAACTTGCCTAGGCGGAGTATTTCAGCTGTGTGTTAAGTATACTGTCTGGTGTGTAGACATGCAGTCCGTCTGGGATATGTCAGCTAAACTTTATGTAGTTATTATCTGGAAGAGGACGTTAAGACTACGTGACAGTTATATACTTCTGGAGTATCCGGCACTTTCAAGTTTAGATGGAGAATCCTACAACAGCACCTTATGGATTCTAGTTCGCTACTGGATTTTCCAGAGGAGTATATAGGGCGCTTAGTTATCGTAGCTGGCATAGATTTTAGGATTCCGTATTACTGTCAGTGGGATAGAAATTGGATCACACTTTGGTGAGGAATAACTACCTTGGATCAGCGACCTATTTTTAACTTGCTCTTCCTTGTTTTTTTTTTAGATATATATGTGCTTATAAAAACTCTATCCTATCTCAGTAACTAATATCATACAGTGGATATTGACAAGAGGCCTCATATCAACGATGGAATTAAAGAACGCTGTAACTGACAAAAAATCGAAAATACGTTTTTTGCATAATTTTTGTCAGCAGAAAAATACGCGTCGATTGGTCCAAGTCCCAGACTTCTACGATGAAAATAAGTTCACTTACGCCGTCTGCGAAATGAAAAATACCAGTGTATTTGTTTTACATTTATGAAAGCTTTTTGGCTCTGGTGAACATTTAAGGTTTTGTCAGTTACAGCGTTCTTTAATTCCATCGTCGATATGGAATTAAGAGATATTATCTCACTTATGATGTAAACGCTCGATAAAGAAGAATTTTCAAAAACCTGGGCTGCAAATCGAGCGAAGATATAAAATGTATATATTGTATATAAAAATTAATTTAGTCGACGTGGTATATTGGTGAGTTTGTTGGCTTACTAAGAGGATAGATATCGGCTCTAACCTCAGCTCTGACATTTTAAAGTAAAAATATATATAAAAAAATATGCCTTTTGGCGACTATCTTTTACCAGTCTCCTGGCAAAAATAACTGATTGCCATAAAAAAGCTTCTCAAGTGTGTCGTTTGGGTTTGTCTTAAAACTATAGGTGCCAGTAGTCATGGATAAGCTAGGCCATAACTCTGAAACAAGGTGGTAATGGCCAATCATGTATGTATGTAAGTATATAAAAATGGATGAGTGGGCTTTCTTTAAGTCTATATAAAGCGAAACAGATAACATTTACAGTTTTTGTTTGTCTGGAGGGAGTTCTAACGATCTATAAATTCAAAAGGTTATATAAATTATACATATATGAACTTAAAAAATTTTAACTACACTATACCTCAACTATAGACAAAAAAAATATTTATTTGTTCACATCTTCAAAATGGTAACCGCAAATCTTATCTGAATAGCTTCATATTCATTACAAATCATTAGTAAAACTGTGCGCGTCGTTCGACAAGTGGGCATGGTACCCTCCCACACAAAGTAAACATTGATTTTTGTATATCCCGAAATTTTTATATTTATATTTATATTAATTTACATTATCATTAAAAATTTAAACAACATTTTATTCTTGAAAGTGATTCTCTTCTTTACGAAGTAGGTATTGATATTTGCAGATATTGAAAACAGATATAGTACAAGTTTCTAAATTGCATCAAAATAAATTGATTGTCCGCCTAGCTATGCACACCGGGGCTCTTATAAAAATAGTCTTACATTGGTACCTAAAACTAAATATTTATTTAAAAATTTTTTAATTTTATTTCTCACCATTAATCCCTAAATCCTTAGAATTCGAATCTTTATATCTTGATATTTAAAATATTTTTATATACTTAATTAACAACTCATGCATACTATAAATTTTTTGTTAAATGAAAATATAGTTTCACCAAAATTACTAAACTTGAACTTTATGAGTTAAGAAATATGACTGTTAAAACTTTCATAAGTCTTTACATGATTATTGTTGCAGATTAAATAGAAAAAACATTTAATATGAACACTTGCAACCGGGCCTTTAGTTTTAGTTTGCATTTTTACATTTTTACAAAGAAGGGTAACGAAAAGACAAAATAAAATAAAATCCAACATTATAAAGTCAAAATGAAGTACTTTTGCTGACTTCATACCTTATTAAATATGCACTTTTGATAATGATGCAAGGGCATCTTTAATGCATAATGTGGATGCTTATAAACAAACATATGCACATATATAGATGCATGTATGTACAGTCTAAAGCATTAATCAGGGTACAGTGAGTAAGTGATATAAACAATTGTATTATTTTATAGCATAAATAGAAATTTTTAAAAAAATATTAGCCATATGACTAACAAATATCCATTCCATTTTCAATTATATTTTATTTTGATTTTTTTAACATATCTCATTACTTTTCTATAAACTGGTAGTATTTGCTCCCACATAAGCATGTAAGAGATTTTCAATTGTTTTTTGTTAATAATCAGGACCTTGTAGAATAGTATTCTAAGCAAAATACGTTTTTACTTCAGCAGCAGTGTGTTTTTGAATATTATCTCGTTGGAAATAATAATAATTACGAATTCTTAATCTTCGATCAGAAATTTTCAAATAACTCTCTTCTGCTAGCGATATGTATACTAGAGGGCTTCGCAAACAGATCTTGAATCTCTCACAAACAATAGTTCTTTAGTTTAAATACTTCCTTTTTTGTTCTCTTCTTTCATAAAACAATTTTTGCAAGAAGAAAATAATTTAAACGACAACAAAACCGGAAACTTCCAGCTGATTTTGTCATACAGACATCCCCGAGGATGGATGCACGGCAATAGACTTTCCAGCATATGTGCATAGACGACAGCCAAAACAATTCATCAAAGATATAAACAAATTTTACAAAAATCTTGCACGACTGACTATTTGACTTTGTATGAGCAATGCAAGCGTGCCGTCATTATTCTTTTTATAATCGACAATCTTAAGAAAATATACCACAAAATATTGTGCACGAAGACCTACGCGGTGTTGTCGACAACCGTAATTTATATGTGCCAACTACGAGTAGTAATAAATAAACAGACCAAATATGTGGAGGAGGGGTCGTGGTATAGTCGTTAGAGCTCTCGCACAAAGACAAGGTTCAAATCCCAGTTAAGTACAAAAATAAAAATTTGCGGTTTTTCGGAACATTATAATTTTAAAATAAGAGGTTCACCCCTCCCCCTCCAAGTCTTCCATCACCAAGAAACCGCTTCTTGACATTTCTAATCTACTTAACCTTTAGAAGGCATTAAAATGAATGATCAGAAGTACAGTCTATTTTCCTTCTGGAAAATAGCCGCTAACCTACTTAGTGGATGCTCACCACTTTTAATTAACGTCCAACGAAATTGCTGTTGATCATTCAAATGCCAGCAACTTGTCTCATAGACAAAAAAAGAGCGCTTAATAATAAAATCTATCTATATACTCTCACATTCCAGTACAATGCACATGGGATAACCAGTGAGTATTGCTCTAAAAAATATTAGATTAGCGTTTAGACCTAAAAAAAGAAGTAAAACTAAAAACAATAAATTTGAACCATCTTTTATGTAAAAAAAATAGTACTTTTTGTTGAGTTTGTTGTGTAAATGAATAATTTTTTGGTTTTATTATAACACAGAATCAATCCATAAAACAAATATACAAAAACATTTTGCTCAAAATGCATAAAACTCTTGACACCAATTAGGGTACCTTGATTTATGCTGCACACTGTGTATACTTTCATATTTTACATTCCTCTCTAGTATGATGACTTTACTAGATTTTATATTTTATATATAGATTTCTTCTTTTTTTTTCTACAAATTATTTAAATTTTCTTTTTGATGTGTATGCATACATATGTAAGTATGTATGTATGCGTATATAAGGCTGTTTCTATGAACCTACAAAGGTACAATGTACCTCGAAAGGTAGTAGGTGCCTTTTATAAAACGAGTAGTAGACATAATAAGTACTATTATGAAGTAATATTCTTATTATCATCTCATACATGCCTGTATATTTAGATCTCTGTACTTCATACAGCTAATGGGTATGTTTGATTTGTTGCAAGCAAAAATATAAAATGCCTCAAGCTTTGCATAAAGAAAAGAACCAAGATTTTCATAAGAAACTGCTGAAGAAATACAATTTTAATTCAAAAATTTTAAATGACATGAGTTTAAGGGCTGTTAAGAAAAGAAATTTTAGTTAAAATTTTAAATCTATTTTATATGCATTTTTCTTCTCTTGCTGTCATACATGTATGGTTTTAATAATTCGTTATATACCATTTATATTACGATCCATAAAATGACTTTAAGGTATTTCTAATATGCTCGTACAAACAAATTTGTATATTTCTGTTAACATCTAAACTCAGAAGTCTATGAAATATGTTGTACACACAGTAGAGAGGGGGAAACAAAAACAGAAGAGTGGAGTGGAAAGCAAAAGGAAAACTCAATTGTTTTAACAGCTGCTTTAAAATAATAAATTCAGGTATCACTTCAATTTGTCTAATTGGATGAGCATACATACATGAATGCATTCAAGTTATGAAATTTAATGAAATGTTTGCAATAGCAAATAAATAATGATAATAATTTTTTGATGATAATTTTTAATTAAATTAATGAAATGAACCAATTAACAAATTCAAAAGGAAAGAAAAAGAAAAACGAAAAGAACAAATTAAGGTTTTAGTTGTTTGTGTATCAACAAAAAACTTTTATATACTGCTAATGAATTTAGCAGCTTGTACGAGTATGTGTAAGTAATAAGAAATAAGTATGTACATGTATAAGGAGTGTTCCATACAGAGAAATACTTAAAACATAAAAATTAAAAAATAACTAAAAAAAACTATGCACTCAACATTCATTTTATTCTGAATTTTAAATATTGGATTTATTTTTAAGTTCGATATTTTGTCATTCATGCCTTTATTTGGGAAATAAATTTTAATTTAAAATCAGAGATCAATAAAAATTTCATTTTAATATTTTCCTATATATCATATATGTACTCGTACATGTGTATGTATAAGGGTGTCCCATTTTTTCAGTTATCAGTTGACAACTCTAAATATGAACTATTTGACAGATTATTGCTTAGGGTTAGAAAAGTTGAATGTTATGTGATAAAACAACATGTTTTTATTGTTGAACAATATTTTAATAATAATGAAAGTAATGAAGAAAAATAAAAACAAACGAAAAAAACTTTTTCACCTCGAAATGCACCTAAAGAGTGTCATCGTTTGGTATATATTTTGGACAGAAAGCTTTACAGGACTATTCTTTTTTGATAATGAAGCTGATCAAGCAGTCAATGTTATTGATGTTCTATATCGCGACATGATAACACAGTTCTTTCGGCCGAAGGTGAATGCTATGATGGTGATGAAGATGATAAAATGAAAATATAAAAATCTAAGGACTAAAAACTCTTCTTCATATTTAAATAAAATTTTGGGTGATTTTTGGTACATCCTGTATTAGTAACTGAAAACTAATAGCCGTATTCATAAAAATATTTTACATATGTATATTAAGGGTTTATTTAAGAAGTATTGCTAGAATTTTGCCAAATAAACTCTCAATAAACTTAGAATGTTTTTATTGAATACGGGCGTAAATAAGTATTTAAACAAATTTATGATTATTTGGTTGGCGTCTATTGACCCAATCGAAATCTGTCAATTCCACTAGCGAAGTTGTTGAGTGTTTTACACGCTGAAATCCTGGCCATAACTACTTGTGCTGAGATTACCCTGGAAACTGAGCTAAAGGGCAAGCCAATTTATATATTCTCGTATAGTCAGGCTGCCTTAAAAGCGCTTGACTCTCATCGAATGACATCTAAACTAATTCAAATATTTTTATGATACTTTGCAGACATTATCGCTTAGAAACAGGGTGCAGCTGTTCTGGTGGTATAAGTGGAAACGAGGAAGCGGTTGCATTGGCTATGAGGGGGTCTGTTACACCTGCTATTCAGCCCCGCTTTCTACTATTCTCAATCTGATTGATGAATGGGAAACTGCTTCTTCTCATTATAAAGAATAAAAATGCAAAAGAGAATTTGAATATGATACTGTTCTTCGTAATGGAATGCAATTTGAGATTATGAAACGCAGAGTTGCATTTTTAATGCTCGTTACTTTTGATTATAGGTTTTCACAAATTCCATTCCACATTTAAATTCGTTCTTTAATCATGTTGTTTTTAAAGTTTTTAAATACTAGGTGCCCTCCCGAAGGTATACTATTTTGTTTGTTTATAACTTTTGACTAAATGAAAGGGAATGGATCTTATATTGATAAATATTCTACTTAATGTTGGCAATTATGTATGGAATACAATATTAGATAAATGTCCGCCTTTGTTAGCCTCACAAATGCGAGCTTTTTTAAGCTCATTATTCATTACATTCGCTCCTCATTGACAGTTACCCTTACCCCGTTTTCAGTTTCAAAGAAGTAAGGCCTGATGATTCTTTCTGACCAAATTGCACACCAGACTGTCACTTTTAATGGATGCAAATGTGACTGATAAATAATTTGAGGGTTTTTAAAAGCCCAGAACCGACTATTCTGTATATTCACATATCCATTCAAATGAAAATATACCTCGTCACTCATTATGATTTTTCAATCATCGTCACACTAATCGATAATTGTTTTTGATAAAATATTTAAACGGTTAAAACACGTTGGTTTATCGAATATTTCTCCATAATAAAATTGTCTCTACTTAGTGATTGCCAAATATGAACTATCAAGATTAATTTAATGTGCTGGAGGCCCGAAGTTCGAGCCCCAGGAAAGGTCTGATTAATTTTTTTATAATTTAATTTTTGTTTCGTCAGAAACACTTTAATCTTTGATCTAATATCAAGATTAATGTTTGCCAAAACGGTGACAAAACAAAGTAGTATATCTTCCCGGCCGACGCCCTGTATATTAAATCTACTTTTCGATTCAAATAGGGGTAACGAAGATCGCCGGGGTTAGTCCAGTATGACAGAAATTTAGCATTAATAATTACTAACCAATATTGTGATCAATTTTATATTTCCCTCTTAAACTCTTAAAAGTTAATTGTTTCAACTGAACTCTCAAACATATTGTAGGGTAGCAAGTGACCATAAACAACAATTTTTTTTGAGTTTCCTGCTTTGTTGCGGTCAAAAAAAAAAAAAAAAAAAAAGAAATCAAAGCAAAATAAAATTACAATAAAAAATGCAATGTAATGAAAATAAAAGAAAGGAAAACTATTTACTAATAACTATTTTTGACTTCAACTTTCATTACAATGAGTTGTACTTTATTTATATTTGCGAAAGGAAACCGTCTTGCACTCCCTAAGGCAATTATGGTTTGTGCTTTACTATCTGTGTTCTATCAGTTATAACTGCTATTTCCGTTTGTATTCTAGCAATTCGCATACTATCTGTCCATTCATCTCCATGGTGTTTGTAATATTTACAACGTTTTTTTTTTTCTTCTACTTTTTTTTTTGTTTTCGTTATAATTTTGTAGTTTAATCAAAGAGGTTGTGAAACTACTTTATTGAAATTAAAAACCAGCACATTTAACCATGATCTAATTTTTGTTGTTTTATTTCGCTCTTTATGTCCATCCACACAAAACCACGTTAATATACTTCAATAACAAGAACTTTGTGATACAAAGACTGAAATTAAAATTCGTAAAGAAACGTAATAAAAGAATCTAAATGGTAAAGAACTAACAGCGGTAACAAAAATAATAATAAAACAGAGTTAAAGCCGTCTTTTTTTTAGAAACTCTAGAAGCAAAAGACATGAAACACAGAAAAAGTCAAACCATAAAATAAAAACTAAAAGAATGAGAGGCAGAAAAAAAATCGCAAAGTAAGTAAAGAAAAGTAAAAGAAGACAAAAAAAAACGTTATTTTTAATTTAAACCAAGAAATAAAAATAAAATAAAAAACGGGTAAATAAAACAAAAACACAACAACAGAGACAGATATTAGCATTTAAGTTAACTGCAGTTTGATTAAAAAAGAATATGAATAACAAAATGGAGAATGATAAAAATAAACACTGAAAGCGAATTAAAAAAGACAATAGCAGACTCTGTCAAAAACATAAAAAACAAGTTAATAACGTTTTAGGTGTGGATAAAAGTATAACGTTTATTTTTTTTAAATACCATAACACGACTGAGACGGACTACATCTTTACATTTGTACGAGTAGGTATCTATGAAATAAACGTATTAATGTGAGAGAATATAAAGCATGCTAGACCTGCGCAGTGGGAGATTAATAAAAAAGCTGAACAAAAAAACATACGAGTACGTATCAGTTTTCTTTTTTGGAAACAAGCAAAAGATTTATGGTTTCTGTTTATCATCAAACTAAACACTTCAAAAGTAATGAACAGAATTAAAAATAAAATTTAATTTTTTTTTTCCCAAGAAGTTTTTGGTTGTAGAGAAAAAATTTAATTTTAAAACTTAAGTTCAGGTTGGATTATAATCGGAGAGATAATGCCCCCATTTTTATACCAATATCAGTACAACGTAACACTCAATGTCAAGACAGCTTCAAAAACGAAACCACTAATATAGACCAAGGGTATGTCCAGCAGCGATAGTAATTTTACCTGTTCTTTCTTATTTCTTATTTCGCCATGAAAGGCTTTAATTTTATTAAAATTGTTAAATGAATTTAGTTGTGATTTAATTACGACGTTTTATCACGAAACATAATTAAATATAATCAGGATTTAGGGTACGAGTATTTCGAATTAAACCAAAAATTTATTTAAACCAAATATCTTATCAAACAGCAAATTTTTCAAAATTTCGAATTTGGAATCTGAAAATAGTAGCAGACCAATAAATCATAGATCTCCCTGTACTCATAATCATACTTAAACTACTGTGAATTAGAAATTAAAAACCTGCTTTTGTTCATTATATAACTATAGTCAAAATAATTTTTTTTTAAGACCAATACTCAGGAGTAAAGCCCTTATTATATTATTATTATATTATACTGAAATTTTAAAGATAGATAGAAAGATTTTTTTTCTTATTTAGTTATATATTATGCGCCGTTTTGAAGATGAGCCATGTTGCTGTCAATTTGACCACCCAAAAGCCCAGTTAGTGTTATACCTTCACCCTTGAATGATCAACAGCAATTGCCCCATCTGACGGTGGATGTTGCTTGTAAGTGGTGAACATCTTCACTAAGTAGGTTAGCTCTTATCTTTCCAGAAGGTGGTGCTGTGATAATTCGTTTCTGATGGAGTGGACTGGAAATGTCAGGGAGCGGTTTAATGAAGATTGATTTTTTGGAGGGGACAACCTCTTATTTTTAAATTATAATTTTTGAAAAATAGCAAATTTTATTATTTTTTTTTTTAATTTCTCAATTTTTGTCCTTTGCTGGGATTTGAACCTCGGTCGTTTGAGTTTTTGTGCGAGCGCTCTAACTACTATACTACGATCCCTCAACATTAAGGGGATACCACCTCTAAATTGAGAAATGTGGCAAGTGGCATCACTGAACAGCTGATAATAAAAATAACAAGAGAAAAACAATACGACAAAAAAAAATTAATAATTTTAACTGAGAAGCAAATATGAAAACAACAAAATAAATATGCACGTGAAAATCTTAAAGTATGTTATGCTAAGTAGTAAACAGCTGTTTGGAAGTAATGTTGATGTTAAATAAGTTATTATTTATATTAAGAGATGGGAAAGGAAATTTACCGATTCATATGTTTCTGTCTATATTCATATCCACATTCGGTTTTAATATATTTTATTTTGTAATGAAATATTTTCGCACAAATTAAGCTGGTTCCCTGGGAAGACTGTATAAATAATCAAAACTTTAAACGTCCATTGATTTTTCTACGTCTCACAGTAGATCCCTTTAAATAGTTTTATTTGTATAACTAAGTTCGTTATTGTTGGATATTACACTGTTATTAATGAGCACCTTTCAAGATATACAAGAGAGTTGTATTTTCTTTGAGGTTGAACAAAAATATTTTTAATACTATGAGGTTCAGAGTTAGTAACAAATTACTACAATACATACGTGCATACATAACTGGCCATTACAAACATGTTTCGGAATTACGGCTTAGCTTCTCGCAGCACTCATGTTGTGTGCGTTAATTATTAGCCATGTGTACTGGGATCAACAGTTTAAAGTAGACTCCGAACGACAGATTTGCGAAGCTTCTTCATGGCAATCAATTATTCCCAGAGTTTTTGCCAGAAGACTGCTGAGAGGTAGTCGCCAAAAGAAATATTTTTTTTTCTATATTTTATTTTTTAAAATGTCAGAACTGAGATTTGAACACAGCGCTATCGTCTTAGTAATCCAACAAACTAACCACTAAAAAAACCGATCCTTCGACTTACGAGAAATAGAATCGTTTTTGTGAGCATTACAGTAAATTCTGTATGCAGAACTTAAGAGTGCCTTCTTACTGAATATGGAATGACTTACAGTCACAGATTGCAAGACACACATACATACACATAATCGATCCTATTCTCATCGTCTTACTCAGATATGGCTACCAGATGACTTGTTTCTGAGTTTTTGTTTTTATTTAAAAACGCTATCAGAAGTAAAATCCAATAAATTTTTTTTTCATGCAGCTGCGCACTAAACAATTTTATTACTATTAAATAAATCTCTGCTGTAATAACTACTTAAAATTTTTTATTTTTTATTGCTAAATGGTTGTTGTATTAAATTAATAAGTATTAAGACTATAAAATACATATAAAAAACCAAAAATATGCACTAAGAATTTAATTAAAAACTTAAATTGATAATAAAATAGACTTGCGCACTCTGTATTGAAAACAAATGCGGTTACAATACGTGAGCTCTGACTGCAATTAAGGAATATAAGAAAAATATTTCATAAGAAAACAGAAACTAAAAAAAATTTTGTTTTTGATTTTTATGCCACCTTTGTTCAGTAAACAACAAAAAAGAAATATAAATTATTAAAAATAAAAAACTTTACTTGCTGTTTGTGTAATAGAAACGTTTAAAAATGTGTTTTTGTTTAGACCTGCATTACACGCACATTGAAGTCATATGAAAGTATCAGGTGATGGGTGAGTAGGGAGATAAAAATGGCATATTTTTCACCCATCAAACTTGCATATGTAATTCTTTTTCGAGAGTTTCGGACTAACAAAATAAAAATAAATAATTAATTATAATTATTATAACAAGTTTAATAAGCTTAAGATTTTTAGGTCCTAATACTTTTAATAAAAGTATTATAATTTACAAACCTTAAGATCAATATATTTGCTATTATTTAGTTTTAATAAATTACTATTTTTATAAGTTTTAAAACCCAAAACAGAATACAAAACTTTACTTTAATGACAAACATTTTTAAACGATTCATTAATGGCGCCCGCATTTGATCACAAACAATACTACACATTTTTGTGTAGACATAGGTAGCCAGAGTTGTCAGAGTGTTTTCAATTTTCATTTCCAAATTGGAAACCTTAATCGCCGATATTCCTGAAAACCTTTCACCACAAAAGACTGCTCTAATTTATATAAATATTTTATTTCTAACAAGAATATATTTACTGTAGAAAATTATTGGTATATACTAGAATTCTTTACAAAACCTAATAATTTCATGACCTTTTCGATATTAAACATTATGTATGGAAAAGGTCATGAAGGTCATGGTTAGTGTCTTGCTTACTAAAATATAAGCCCTGGGTTCAACCCCCAGCTCTTACATCTTGAAAAAGAAAAAAAACAAGAAAAAATTATTTCTTTTGGCGACTATTTCAGTCTTCTGGCAAAAGCTCTGCGAGTAACCGATTACCATGAACTAGCTTCTCAAGTCTGTAGTTCGGAGTCGACTTTAAAAGTAAATACTTTTAAAAATAAACTTTATAAAAATAAAAAAATTAACACACACAACATAAATGCTGCTGGAAGCTAGGCCGTAACCCTGACACAGGGTTGCATTGGCCAATTATGTATGTATATTGTATTTCAGCAGACGAATTAAATGTATTGCAATATATTCCATTGTAAAGACAGTCATAATTCCATAGTTATGGCATTGTTCTAATGTTCTTAAGTATAGAAGGCCAGACCTGAAACTTTTAACAGATTTTCTTATGGGTCATTGTAGTATGAGAGCACATTTATAGAGAATGGCGATCACAGATTTAGATGTTTGTATATTATTTACACAGGCATCAGAAACACCGCTATGTGATATTCTGGATAGTTTTAGATGGATGATTTGAGAGAGTAAAATGGCTCTCTGAACGATATACCTATCAATAAAGTTTAAGATTTACAGTCGTTCATTAAGAAGAAGGCAGTTGGTCTGCTGAACAGACAGTAGTCTCGAAAGTACTTAATTGATCTTTGATCGGTCCTAGAGTCTTACAATTGTGCTGGGCGTAAATTGTATAATGATAATAATAATACATGTTTAATTGTTATGAATGGTCATTTAAGATAGAATTAAGGTAGAATAAGTTTTTATTGTCTGTTACTTTCCGCATCAGTTGTTGATATTTTGTATATGAAAAATAAGTACAAGTCGTTAGTTTTTCTGTTACCTTACGTTTTGTTTCGGACGAACCTGTTAAAAGCAAAATTTTATTCAAATTTTTATTTGACAGCAAAAAATCTGACATCAGTTTAATTTTTCAATTTAAAGTTTTAGATAAACAGTGAAATTGTGAAATAACTTAAAAAAAAGAAACAAGAAAATGGCAAAAATAATTCCCTCAACTCACAAATCCGATGAGCATTCCCTATTATTGCTTATCTTTTTAATCAATTTTTTATAGTATTTTTTTTTTATTTACTGAAAACATATGATATTTTGTCACAGACACATTAACTAAGTAAGGGAATGGCACAGAGGCTTTTATTTTATTTTGTAAAGCTGTAACTACGAGTGTATACAATATGTAAAAAACAAAATTGTAAAAAATTGTAATAAAGTATTTAAATTAGAAAAAAAACTTAATTTTGAGGTTAAATATTTAAATCTGACTCAACAGCTGATATTTATAGCCACCGCTTCTCTCAAGTCCATCTAAAGGCTGAAAGAATCTTGTGAATGTCTGTGACATATCGGTATTGTGGACAACAGTTAAGTAGTAAAACGGCGACTATATTGCCGAAACAATATCCATTTGAACTATAAACACCTCTAATGACTTCGTTTTAATAGCAGTGAAGTCTATTTCGGCGTTTAGGTATAATCTTAGATAATTCTGTAATTAATTAGAATGGATTAGTCGCCTTTCAAAATGCATGTATAGCGAATTATGAATAAAACCCTACGAAGCTAGTTCACCATATCTCTACCTTCGAAGTAAGAATTTGAAAAATATTTATTGCGCTTGCGCATAAATTAAAATACAAGATACCACTGACAGCGCGGTAGAGACGAACTTAGAAAATGCCGAAATCGCTAATACGAGTTTATACGGGTATTTTCTCTAAGCTTTAACGTGCCAAGTTCCTATAACACATAAACAGCGTAAGAAGTTTATTTACAAATTCATATTAAAAAACCGTGTTAGAAAAGGCTGAACTGTGTATAAATTAAAACGAAATAATTACACCATACAGCTAAGCAAATCAGTATGTTAGCAACACATATTACAATTTAAACCAAACCGTTTGATGTGTGGCCAAGTAAGTCACTCCAAGCTGTTTAAAATTTTAAAAATTTAAAACGTTATTTAACTTTTTATTTGCCTTCTTTAAGTTGTAAACAATATTTTTTTTGTTGACTTGTTTTTCTAAACCTACTCGTTTGAAAACTATTCAATACAATACACAAAATATTTTAAATATTTTATTAAATATTTATTAATACTTTTGAAAATGATTTCATTCGACAAATAAAACCGGTTCTTATTTTTCATGCCATTACTCGTACTTGACTCACCTGTTAAAATGAATAATAAACACAAGCCCAAATAGAACTTTTTCTGCAGCACAACCAAATGACTTGAATGTTGAAAATACATTTTGCTGTTGATTTAATTGCTATAAATGTATGTAATTTGTTATTTTTCAAAATAATTGCAGCTTATTTTTTAAATATTAAAAAAAACTAAGCTTTAAATATTATTTTTATTATGGACACTACTGTACACTTCTATTTTTTTCCAAAAAATTTTAAGCTAACAAATGGCTTCAATTTGCTGGTATTTGGTATTTTAAAGAAATAATTTTTATTTATTTCTGGAAATTCAATTTATTTATTTAAACTTGATTTTTTCGTTTTCTTTTTTTTTAACGGGATATTATAATTATGTATTTATTTATATTTCTTTAATATAAGCAAAGGGTTTCTTTTTTTTTAGGGAAAATTAAAACAAAATTTGGCGCGCAAACCGGCTTTGAATAAATTTGCTCGCAATTCTTAGAATTGATTTTTATTAGAAATTGATTTTTTATTAAAACTTATTTTATCTTATTAGAATTACTTTTTTTCTTATTTTTTATTGCAACAACAACAAAAAACCCAGTTGAAATATTTCCTATTAATTTCTTGGTTAAATAGAAAAGAATACTATTGTGGTTTCGTCACTACACTTAGTTAGAACGCACACACACAGCCACACACACATGCAAATGAGAAGAAATATTTTTTTGTAGTTGAATTTGTATGTCGATGAATTATTATAATACACGAAGAATATAAGAAAAATATGTGTACAATATGAAGTAAACGAATGAGCGCGAGTGTAGTACAGAAATATGACAACGTACGATGCAACAGTTACTAAACGACTGAGGCAATGTATGTTTATAAAGTTGCCAAACAGCTCAACATTTCTGGTTGGGTTTTAAGTATAGAGTTGTATGTAGTCATTGTAGCACAGCAGCAGTATATGTATATGTAGTTGTGGTAGTGGTAGTAGTAGTAGTGGTAGTAGAGGCACGATAATGTTGTTGGCGTAGATAGCATGGCATGGTTTGTTTTTGAAAACATTCAAGACTCACAATACACAAGCATACGCAATTGTAGTATGTAAACATGTGTGTATGTGTGTGTGTGTGTGAAAAGTAATTGTATAAAAACACACCACTGAACAACATACATACTCACTCGTTCACGTATGAATGTGTGTATTTCAATGAAGTTCATACATTTTAATACACAGCAACAAGAACAACAATAACAACCTGCAGTAAGAGTGTAATTTACACATAGATACAAACATATACTTACACACAGCTTTATAAACATATGTATATGCTTACATACATACATACATACTTACATATAAGCTTTATTTTTTGTATACAAAAACACTCTTTTTCTCATATCAACTTATGGCCCGAGCGAGTATGTGTTATTTTGTTTTCAGTTTGTTTTAGTTTTTTGTTTTCCTTTTTTTTATTATTTCTTGCTCTCAGTTTATTTTTTTAAACTTTTTGTGTTTTTCTTTGTTTTTTTATTTTTTTGTAATATTCGGTTTTGTATACATTTCAACTTTTGAGATACACAACCTATAACAACCGCCCGTATAGGTACAAGTTAAAGTGTTTTTGTTACTCATATTTTCATAGCACAACAAAGAAAAACAGTACAGCAACAATAATAAAAGAAAATATTACGCCAAGCAAACATTTTGTTACAGGCCATAGTGCAGTTCGTTACTGTGCAACAGCAATAGCAACAACATTTATAAAAGAGCTGTTAATTCATATTGGCAACATTTAGTTGGGTTACCTTAAATTTGAATGCATTTAGTATACTTACATGTATGCATGTAGGTTTGTTTGAGGTATTGAGTACGACAAAAATTTTATTTCATTTTATGTTGCCAGCAGCAGCATACTGGTGTACTATTTATTGTCTTTACATATATACATACATTCATACATATCTACCTATATTATTATTATTTTAACATTTATGAAACATCATTATCATCTTTTGTTGGATTTAATCTCAAATTTTTATAATGCATATGTTTGTTGTATAGTTTGCTTTCGTCCTACTATTAAAATGCAACTACAACACCACAAAAAAATAAAAATAAACATGTTAAGTAAAGTTTATTCACATTGCATATAAAATACAATAATGTTGCCAGTGGCTTAACTATAGCAACATTCAACATATGTATATTAAAATTATTGATGTAAAGCAACACAAACAAATGTTACTAAAGCACTTGTTGTGTTATTTTAAAACCAAAATTCAACTTGTATCTAAACATTTCTGTTTCATTAAAAGCAACATATTGCTGTAGCAACATATGTATATACATACATATTTGTATGTTTATTAAATGTTTAGTTTACATTTCTCACTTACTGGCTTGTCTTATTACCAGTACTTAGGGGGGTGGTTATTTACACAATTTTTATTATAGAAAGGGTATGTTTTAGATCTTCACCATTTTTTCCTTTCGCCTTTTTTTTATTTTTATATTGCAAAATGTCATAAATAATGAAATCTGTGTGTTTGTGTTAAATCAATAACACAGATTTTGCCCTTTTTTTTTTGTGTGAAATGTTTATAGCCAATAATAAATAAAAATAAATATTTTTAAACGTGTTATCATAATAAATAATTTTTGATTGAATTTCATTGATGTAAAATAGATAATTTAATAGCATTCCTATTCAGTTCATAATATTTAAATGGACCATAGGTAAATACATACATCTATGTACATAGTTATAGAACAGATTTTTGTTTTTAATTAAAAATGTTGTCATTTACTGTAGAATGGTCAAAGAAACATAGACATAGACAGTCAATTACGGTTATAACGATACTTCAGTTCATTACTGATGCATTTGCCTACAACTGTGGTAATTTTTTAATTCATGAAAATATAACCATTTACAGACAGTACTACGTGATAAAAGACAAAAAAAATATAAGTTTTTTTATGAGCCCCCAAACATTTCGGGACTCGGTGTAATTTTTGGAAAAAAATATCATTTTCTCAGGCTCATATCGTCGCAAAAATTAAAGAACGCTGTAACGAACAAAAAAGAATAAACCTGTATGAAAGTAGAAAGAAGACACTGTTATTTTTCAAAACGCAGACGGCGTAAGTGAATTTCTTTTCATCATAGATATCTGGGATCGGGATCAATCGACGCGTATTTATTTTCTGATAAAAATTATGAGAAAAAATAATACATTTTCGATTTTTTGTCAGTAACAGCGTTCTTTAGTTCTTGGGACGATATCTTGCAACGAGTTCTGTATTTTGGATTATTTTCTCAGGCAAAGTTGCAACACTTATCATGAAGAACATAAACTGTGAAGATATAAAATCAAAAAAACTTCACTTGCAAGATCAAAATAGCAAAAAACTTAAAAAAAGTAAACCTCTTTATCTCTTTTTCGCCTGTTTAGGTCCATAGGTAACAAACCGTTCAAAATTTATAAAGCAATGAAGAACCACAAAAATTTAGTAGGCAGGTAGCCGCAAAAGCAAAATTTTCAAAAAATGTCCTAGGCTCTACCTGAACGGTGTTAAGAATCATCCGTAAGAAGGATTCCATATATGGTTATTTTTTTTTTCGTTTTGCACTGTGTAAAAGCAAAATATTTAGATAGAAATTGAAAATGTGAAAAACAACAGAAAATCAAATTAAAGAAAATTCACCTAGATATGCAAACGATGTCGGGTAAAATATATGGTACAAGATGGGTTAATGAAGCTTATTTTGGGTTACGTACATCAAGAATAACATGATCATTGTTATATCTAATATATAAAATTGTCGTGTCGCGGTGTTTGTTGCCAAACTCCTCCGAAATGGCTCGACCGATTTTCATGAAATTTTGTGTGCATATAGGGTAGGTCAACACCTATTTTTTATACCTCTAAATGTTAAGGTGACCCGCCCAAATGAAAATTTATGCCGCACTATATATGTACATTAGGGTGGGTCAATTTTATTATTTATTTATTTTTATTTATTTTTATTATTTATTTATTTTAATATTTATTTTATTATTTACCCAAATAATGGTTTTGGAGGTTTATATCACAATAATAATAGTTTTAGGTTTTTAACAGTTTTACTATTATTATTTTGACATAAACCTCCAAAACTATTATTTGAGTAAATAATTTTCTATAAATGATACAGATATAGAAAGCTGAGAAAATTTCCTTTAAAATAAGCCCTCTTCCAGCGTTACAGGTCAACTATTCACCAATTGCAATGAATACTTCCAAAAAAATAGCATTATTTTCGGATGACCTGAGTACCTAATTTTCTCTTAAAAAACCGGAAGCTCGATTTTGATTTTAGAACCATGGTTTCTTTGGAAAAAGTTCTTAGAATTTCTCGTAGATTACGACCTTGCTATACGCTTTGTCACGTTTTTCGGTTCCGAACAAATTGACCCACCCTAATGTACATATATAAACTATATATGTACTGTAGAGCATATGTATATGGTTTACTTTTTTTAAGTACTCAGAGGGGGCGGTACAGGGATATTTCTCACTATCCCCAACTATCAAACTAAAGTACCGAAAATGGTGGATAATCTTTTATTAAAATAATTAGTAACGCAGGCATTGATTGCTCATATCAATGTTAAGTTTTGCAGTTCGGTGAAGAGTATAAAATATATTTGAACTAACAAGTGTTTCCTAGACCAAATTTATAAGGCAAAACGTTTTTCGAGTTAACTAGTTGTATATAAATATTTTTATTCAGAAGGGTTTTATTTCCAATGGCTCCTTTAATTGTTAACCAAATTACCGATATTTATTACATGCTATAACATTTTGTATACAACTCACGCAAAACAATAATGTGAAGCTCTTTTTATCTTATCTATAATTTTTCTAGTAATTTTTATTGTTTATATGTAATAATTTTTATAAAATTCTAAAACAACAATTTCATGTAAAATTTTTAATTTTATATAATTTTATACATACTTGATTTCATACATGTATTTTGTTTTATAATTTTTATATAATTTTAAAAAGTTTTGCATCCAAAACCTTCTAGAAAATTGTACATGTAGTTTTTAAACAGAGACTTTATTTGTGCAAACGGTGCCGAAACGATCAGTTTTGTGCAAAACTTACTCATAAGATTTCGAATAGCCGTCAAGCAAGCTGACCATAAAATAGAAGAAGTGCACGACGCACTTTCTTAACCGGAAATTAATTTTTATATTAAAATTTAATAATTTGCAAGCGTGGTTCGTTTCTAAGTCTACTTACACTCTAAATTTTTTCCCAAAATTTAGGTTCATATTATGTCTAAATTGGTGTTGAAAATTTGTTGTTGTCTAAAATTATATAAATTTCCGTCTTAATTTAAAAAAAAATAAAAAATTTACACAAAAAAATAAATTTGCTATTAAAATTGTTTATGTTTAAACAAGTTGGGCTTAAATTTACTAAATAATGTTTAATATTAAGCACATTTGCTTGAAATCAGTAAAAAATTTGTAAAATTAAACACTTTTGTCTAAAAATAGTTATAAATGTGTAATATTGAGAACATTTAAGTAAAAAAAGTTGGAAAGCTACGAAAAAAGAAGAAGCATTTATTTGAAATAAAAAGTTTAAAAGGGTCGCGTCGTATTCTGAAAATTTTTTAAATATTAAATTTGCAGTGGCTGCATCATTTATATATATATGTATTTAAAAAAAAGTGTTTTGTATTCAGCTGGTGATGTTTATTTTAATTTATAACTAGTTTATCAAATATATTAAAATGTATATTAATTATTTTAAAAAAAGTGTTTGTTGCAAAATTTACAGAAAAAAAATGACAAAGTTTTAAAGTTTATCATCTATATATTAAGGATCGCTGTAACTGACAAAACATATGTATATACATATTTGTATTTTATATCTATTTATAAGTATATATAGATAGTTTGTAAGGTATATAATTTATAATAAATTATTTTATTGAAAATATGTATTTTAGGCATTTTTATTTAAGGAGTGTTGAAAATAAATATATCAAAGGGGGGAATATTAGACACAAATTGCCTAAAATATTTAAACATTTTTTGTTTAATTTTAGACATAATTTGCTTAAAAACTAACCAAATGTCTAAAAAAACTAGATGCCTAATTTTAGGTCGAAAACAGTCTGTAAAGTGTTGCCTACTATTATCGACCTAATTTTCAGCAAAAGTGGTTTAGAGTGTATTCAAGATAAGTAAATTATAGACCGAACGAAATATATTTATAGTAACATGTCGCACGAAAACAGCTGAGCTGCCAAGAAAAAAGTTGCCAAAAAAATCTCCCGATTATTCCATAAGTAAATAGGGTTTTAAAAAAAACACATATCTTTGTCCTACCTATCCCTACGTTGTTTTTAAATATTTCTCTCTAGTCATTTGAAGTTCTTTTTTTATTACAAAAAAATAATTCTTTACTATTCAAAAACATGTCTCATAAATACATTTTTCATTATGTTTTTGGTCGCGAAAAAGTTAATTTGTTTGATTGTCTGTTTATGACTTTTCTCACAAAAAAAAAATTATAATAAGGAAACCGCAAAAAATAATTATAGAAATACAACTCTTACATGTTTATTCAACAAAATTTTTAATTTTTTTATAAAAAGAAAAATTAACGTTAGAACACAAACGAATGAAATTGTAATATGATTTTCACCCACCTGTAAAAATCAAAATAATTGATTCTTATTTTTATTTTCTGTTTTATATCACGCCTTACCTAACAAGCTTTGTAACTAGAGATTTGGTTTCTTTTCCCTAAAAGAAAGTTCTTACTCAAAGGCGTTTGATAGAGTTTGGCACCATGCTCTTATATCCAAACTATCTGCCTTTGTCGTCAGTAACCATTTTTGACGTTTCATAATGATCTTTTTCAGGGACCGTTCTATAAAATCGGTGCCTCTTCCAACGAGTTCAGTCTAAGTTCGGGAGTACCGCAAGGCTCTGTTCTATCTCCAACTCTATTTTTAATTTTCCTTAATAATCTTCTCCTTTAAACCTCAAATTGGCTTTACTCCTTCGAAGATGACAGTTACATTTGTCACTCATATGCGTTTGATCGTAGGTCGAGCCTTTTGGAGATCGAGGTGGGAAGGCAGAATATGAATGACACACTCTTAATTGATCTGCAAAGAATTAAGGAGTGGTATCTCGCGAACTGGGTCGAATTTAATGCGGCAAAAACCAACGTTGTTTTATAACGCATAGGCGTTGGGATGATTTAATTATGCCATCTTGTGATTATACATAACTGGCCTTTACAACCCTGTGTCAAGATTACGGCCTAGCTTCTTTTGATTATGGGTAATGTAAATATTGAGCAGGATGACGCTCTTGATTTTCTGGACATGAGCTTAGGGGCTTTCCGACTGCGTACAGGAATGGGCGCACGTTCTTATAAACGACGGCAGGGTAGCCAACTTTATCTATTCCTTTTAGCATAGAGGCAATGTGCTGTGGGTTTCATTGTTCTATCTGTACTACCATGGCAAGTGCTCTGATAAAAAAAAATTGATTCCGGATAGTCGCAAATTTTTGCAGACTACACGTACTACAGAGCACATTCATTTGTAGTTGACTGTCCAGCGAATCACACAATGCATAATAGAGAGAATTTGTTCTTCAGCCGCACCGCTTGTTTATGGAACAATCTTCTAGCGAATGTTTTTCCCGCCAATTACGATATTAGTAAGTTTAAAACAAATGTCCACAAATAATACTTCCTCTTCCTCCCTTCCCATAACATATTTTCCTAAACCATCACAATGTACTGCATGAGTAGGGGCCGTCCCCTGTGTGCTGGCCTTAAAAATAATGGGAGGGGAATAAGCCTCAATTTAGCTGGAATAGACTAATTTGGATTCCAAACCGAAGTACTTGGATCTTTGGAAAAAATCTCACGAATTGCGATTCGTATGTTCATATCTTCATTCGAATTAATAAAAGTTTATTTTAAAATTAGTAATTTGTATGTAAAGCTAATGCCATAGCCTAAAAATTTGTACGTTACAACAGTGGCTTGTTGCAAACAGTATTCGCTATAAACATGTTCTACTGTAATAATTAAATCAAATTTTATTTTAAAAATATTTTTACAAAAAAAAAAAAAAAAATCACAAAAGTGCCTATTTTTGTAACACAAACAGTAGCAAGTTTTTAAATATTTTTGAGGACTGTTCATACAAAATTTTCATTAGTTTGGAATTCTTTATTTTACAGAAATTATGTGATTTAGATAAGTGTGAGCTTTTAAAATATTTTAAACTGTTTCTTGAGTTTTGTTAAACTTCCCCTAAAAAAAATTTATGACTAACTTTTAATTGAATTTGAATTTCTTTATATAAAATAATATTTAGTTTGTATTGTAAGAAAAAAAAAACAGACTTTCAAAAAAAAAAAACAAAAAAAAATATAGAAAAATAAGCTGTTGTTTTAACAAAAATTTAAAATGTCTATTTAAATTCTCTAATACATTGCCAAGTCATGATAACTTCAAATGCAAAAATTACTCGTAACGTTTGGTTTCTTTAAGCATCATATTGATGGGAAAATATATATGTGATATGACTAAAATGTAATGATATAATGAATTTATGAACACACTTATGTGTGTCATTGTATATGATTCGCTTGTGTGCAAAACTTTCATAATGTTTCCTTCCTACCACTAGGAGAAATAATGAGAACAATTACATGAGTAATATGAATAAAATTCAAACATTTAAAAACATTACTTAAGTTAATATCTCTGGACAGCATAAGGACGGAGATTAAAAAGAGGAGAGAGGTATAACGTGGAATATGTGACACCTTGAATTCGCAGATGATATACGTTTAGTATCCCATTGATATGCAAAGTAAATTAAATGAGCTTCTGTACAATTATAAACCATTAAAAGGTTTTGCTGGGATCAGGAGTTTTTTTCATTAATGTTTAAATCTCATTTTAGCATATGGATATAGAAAACTGAAAGACTTATTTTAATAAAGTTTTTTCAGCATTTGCGGCCGTATTACGTTCAAACACACGATCAGTTAATTGGATAATTGTAGTGCATACTGTATGGCATGTGGCTTCATTCTGTTGTAACCACATCTATTTATGGATAACAATATCCTTACAGAATACAATACAATATTATCCATTTTAATAAGAAATTAAAATACTTTTAATTATATGAACATTAAGAGAAAAATCCAACATGAAAATAAAGTCTATTGACTTCATTCCAAAATTTAATAAAATTATCAAAATTAGTTCTAAATACATTAACTGATAGAAGATAGAAATGATGTGTAGGATGAAGTGCGACATTTTAAAGCAAACCACTTACAAAAAACTAAGAGCACACATTTCCATTTATTAAATTAAAGACAAATGTTACATTTAACATATTTCTACGGCTTTACAGTGTAAAAAGCTTAATAAGGGCCAGTCTACTGGTAAAGACCAACTGGGTAAAGAAATTTAACGTGCATACCCGCTCGTAGACACAAACCGCAAGCTACCCAGTTGTATGGGTAGAGGTGCAATACCAAGCGTCAGACCAGCGCTATCCAATCCCGGCACTCTCAACTCTCAGATATGCCGCAGCCAATCCGCTCATTGGCTCCGAAGGGCCGCACATAAACCATCATGCAGGACTACCTTTCTCCCCGAATGACAGGGGAGCAAAGGCAGATTATATAGGTATCTCTGGCCAGTCTCTGAGAGCGTCAGTAATTTACCAACAACCACGCCTATAGCGAGCACCAAACCACCCAGAGTTAGGTGAACTCTATATTCCCCAAGAGCACAGGGCCCTGGTATGATGTCCCAAATTACAGATCCATATTCACAAATGGGTCTAAGTTCTGTTTGCCCAGCACTTTATGAACCCAAGCACTGTATGCGCTTTATTAGTTGATGAAATACGATGATTAAAATTCAACCTCAGCAAGATTAAGAAGATTTTTCTCATCATGTACATTTACCGTTCACCATTGACAGTTTAATATAAACAAATGACTCCGCCAACATATAAAACACACCAATTAGCAGGTTTCTGTGAACCTAATGTTGTTTCAACAAAAGTTTGTGGCTTATCTTCATTTCATCGGAGGAAAAAAATTTTATATGAAAGTTCAATATCCAAAATAATTTGTACTTTAGACAGTAATACAAAACTTTATAATAAACAAGCAGGAAATAGGTTTCTCTAACACTTTCTGTTATCTCTAAGAATAGTTGTGCTATAAATAGGGAAGGCCAGATCAGTATTTGGTTGACTTTACCACATATGACCTTCAACACAATCTATCTATTCGAACTAAAATGAGAATATTGAATACTTGTACATAAACACTACTGATTTATGTAATATCAAAGAAAAATATTATATAGGAATGAATGAAGCGTTAAGAATTACTTATATGACGTATAGTTCGAACAATACACAAGGAAATTAGAGAGCTGAACAAACCAGGGGATGGTACAGAAACACTTTGTCAGTTCCTAAAAGATTAAAGAAAGAATTACATTTTTCTTGAAACACTTTAAGTTTTTTTTTTCTGTGACCATAAAAATTACAAAAAAATACTACAACTTGTGCTATTCTTTATAAATTTGGGGTGTGCTCGTTATATTGGTTATAACATTCGCACAAAAAGTCAAAAAGCCAAGGTTCAAATCCCAGCATAGGGTATTTATTTTCGAAATTATAATTTAAAAAAAAAATAGGGTTTACCCCCCCCCCCCCCCTCTCTCTCTCAAAGAATTCAACTACTTGAAAGCGCTCACTGGCATTCCACTTTATTCCATATTTGTATTTTCATCAAAAATGAATGATCAGAAGAAAAAGCGCCACCTACTGGAGAGTAGTAGATAACAGCAAACCTACAATAGCGAAGCCCCTCACCACACACAATTAACGTCCAACGACAGATGGGGCAATTGCTGTTAATCATTTAAGGGTGAAAGTAAAAACACTAGTCTTGGGGTAATCAAATCTATTGACAGGAATTTATCTCATTCGTCAGGCGCTTGATAAGAGGGAAAAATACCTACCTCGATCTATACGTTCCAGTACAATAAACAGCATGAATATGGTTTACTTCTCTGATTACTGGGAGCAAAATACGGCATTTGATATCGAACGTAATTTCTTTGTAAAATGTTTTCAAATTTAATGAAATTTCACTCGATATCGAATGCCGTAATTTGCCTTGTGATCTCAGTGAAAAAAAAATTTATTTAAATTATGCTGCTTTAAAGCATAATAATTATAAGCAGTTTAATACAACGAAGTTCTAAGAAGTTTTTATTTTTCTAGAGATAATACTAAAATATTCCTGGTGTACAAATTTTTGCATTGCTCGCAATCTATTCCACAAGTCCTTCAGATTGTCATACATGCCAAACAACACATTTTTTTTTTCAAATATCGATGAAGTTAACATTGAGTGATGGTTGTGATCAATTAAGAAAAGAGTGGGAGTTATAATTAAATATTTTTTTTCAGTTTTTATTCACTTTATATCTAGATTGTCATAAAGAAAGTTCTCTAAGAAGTTCAAAAATAATTAAAAAGGCTTTGAGATATTTGTTATGATTTGTTTGTTCTGCCACTCTTCTTTTACAATCACCTCTTTTTGAGGAAATCGTTTGCCTTTTGTGCACATTTCCCTTTTTCCTCCAATCATTTTCTGTAATTGCCTTGTTAGTCTTGACATTTCTGTGTTTTCCTTTGCATTTAAATAACTTTGGCTACATTCAAATTTTTTTCCTGTTTCTTTCTGTGCGTTTTTTTTTTTTTTTGTTTTTTGCTGTAATTAAAATTTGTTATACTCTTGTGATTTTATTTTTGTAAAGTCATTGAAAAATATTTTTGGTCTTGTTGTTGTTTTTTTTTTTTTTTTTTTTGTATTTAAGAATTTGTAATTGGAAAGTAATAGCCAAACTTTTAGTTTCATTGTTTTCTACACAATAATTATTGTTAACCATCTTGGCAACTATAGTTTCCAAGGGAACAAAATTAGCTCTGTTTGTTTTATATTTTTGTTTTTTTTTTCTTTTGCTTCAGATTAAGATGAAAACGCATTTATTAGAAGAGCTGGGGGAAATTGTTATTCTACATGCTTAAATTAAAAATTTTGACAGGGATCAGTTCTAAAACTTTTTAAATTTGTTTTTTTTTTTTCTGTTTTGTTCTTTACTTGATAAATATTGCAAAATTGCAGTGAAGAATATGAATAAGTCAGGAGATACATATGTACGTGCATATATGTAAAGTAGAAATAAAAAGTATTGCAACCAAATACATAAAGTTTTTAACGACTTTATATGTATAAATATATACAACAGGTAATCCTTTATTATTTTTTATTTTGGAATTTTATGGTATAGGGTTGAAATAGTCAACATTTCTAAATGAATTTAATGAATTTGTTTATATGCTCCAATTTTTATTAAAGTATGCAAATTTACCTTTATGCCCTTAAATCCCACGCAATGCCAATTCGCTTTATTACAATAAAAAATATATACATATATGTATGTATGTGCATATGTATATAATTTGAGGATTTTTATGATATAGTGTGTATATCTATATATAACTTACCTGATTTTTAACTCAAGGCTTTTGATGATTATCTGCTGCGCGTAATCACTTTTTGAAGTACCTTAAAGAGAAAGTAAAAATACAGTTAAAATATCTGATATGCTTCTGCAAATAGAATTTATAAAAGAAATTGCACTACAGTCAACACTCTAAAGAGTGAACGTCTTAGATACATGAAAATTTTTTTTTGCGGACTATACTAAAACGTGAACAAAATGTGAAAACTCTAAATCGGGAACACTTTTTTTTGTTACTTTTTTAATTTAATTTTTAATTTTAACTTTAACTTGGAAATGCTCAACAGCAATTGCCCCATCTATTGATATTAACCTTCCTATACTCACGTCAAAATATGAAACACGTATACTTGTTCTCGGTCAGTCTGACAGATGATTGCAGAGCCCACAAAACTTAGATTAGTTTAAAAGATTTTAATAAAAAAGATTTAAAAAACTGTTAGAAATGTATGTTTTTAGTAATATAAACAAAAGTTTTGAAGAAAATGAAGTTTTTATTTATGACTAACAGTTTTTTATTTCAGTATTTGTAAAATATGGTTAAATTCTTAAGAGATCAAAAAACATCGACAAAAATCTATTTCTATTAAAAATTGAATCGAAATTGAAACCACTCGAAATTGGAGTTAATTGAGAATAATGAAGCTAACGGAAATTACAATAATCTCACTCTCTTCGTTCATAAGAAAAAAATTAAAATACTGAAAGTCGGTCTCAGATACCGTATGCGTGAGTGTAGGAAGGTTAATTATTTCTTGTAAAGTGATGAGGATCTTTATTAAGTTGAATTGTAAGTTTTTTTTAGTCCTTGCTTCGTTCTGCCTTTAACTTATCAGTAGGTGTCGCTTTCTCCTGATTACTAGTTTAATAAATCAAAGGTGGACAGGGTGGAATTTCATGGGGTGGCATTCTTAAGGATAGAATTTTTAGAGGGGGGGGGGGGGGGGAACCTCCTATATAATTTTTTTTTTAATTAAAACTCCGAAATACCGCACACAAACTTTTTGTTCTTAGTTTTCTCCAGTACGGGGACTCGAAACTGTTCTGTTTGGTGTTGTAAGCGAGCGCTGTAACCACTGCAATTCGCTAAGCCCCTCGTGAAATACAAGTCTCACATTTTTTTTATCAAAACATTATCCCTGATGGTAAATAGAATTTCAATAATTTGGCATACGAAATTATGAACAATATTGAAAATGTGAGCTGCCATGGTAAAAATTAGTTCATGTTATCGTGAGTTCACTGTATTAACAAACTGTATTTCACAAATACTAAAATTATTTAATTAAATACGGATGTTCTTTTTTTTTAATTGATAAAAATATTCCAAAGAATGGGAAATTCGTATTAATTAGCAAGAAATGCAAGCAATATACTTCACGTGTAGAAGAAACACTCTTTATGCTTTACAAGAAGATTTAAGCAATAAAAACTTTACAACTATAGAGTTTTAAATTAAGGGCTTTCTATATTTAAATATAAAAAAAAATAAAGTGTGTGTGAAATATCATCAGATTTTTTTCCTTCTCTTGAAAGGTTTCTTAAAGGTTTCTTTCTAAAGCCGTGCAATGTGCAATTTTTAATGACTCTGCCGCATGAGTTAGGCCATTATCTGTGATGACCTGGCAAAAGCGTTTCTTAAAGAAATTTGGGACGAAAACGTTGCTAAACCAAAATCGAGATACATTGGACACTCTGCCCAAATTCGATAATTGTATTCACTCACACAGTACGTTGCACGATCAGAACACCTCTTTGATTTTGATAAATTAATTTTATTATTCGTATGTGCTGCTGATTTGACAAAAATTACTGAATAAATGATGACTAATTTGACAGATGTAGCTTCAACAAGATGGTCGTTATCAAGTGTCAATTTCCGGATGTTTCTAGTGGAAGACCTTCCATAGTGTGAAATTCTGAAGTTAAAATAGTTATATTGCATTCAAAGTTTGCCTTTTTATGTCATAAAAAACGATTTTGAAATTAGAATCGTTTGTATTTTCAAAGTCATATAAAACTTATTTATTTTTGCCCGTATTCATAAAAACTATTTTAGGTTTATTGAGGGTTTATTTGACAAGTGTTGCATAGAAATTTGTCAAATAAGTCCTCAATAAACCTAAAATAGTTTTTATGAATACGGGCATTTAATTATTTCAAAATTTTAACAGTCAAGCATGTAGAGGCAATAGTCAGTAAGATATTGAGTAAAAAAGGAATTCCAAATACATTTGTTTTTTATTAAAATCAATACTCAAGAGTAAACCCATACTGATGCAGTGCATTGTATTGGAATTTTTGTTTTTTATTTGAAAAGGACATTATTCTTAAGGGCCTTAGGAATAAGACAAATTGCTGTGAATTGATCATTCAAAGGCCAGTCTTATACTTTCACCCTTAAATGCTTAACAGCCTTATCGTTGCATATTGATTGTGTGGTGAATGCCTTCGCTAAGTAGGTTTAGCTGTTATCTGCAACTTTCCAATAGGGATTAAAAACTTTATTAATAAAAGTGATATATAAAAAGAACTGTATATGCTTCCTTAAAATCAAAATGTCAGAAATATTAATTTCATGAGAATTTTCTTAATTGTTTTATTAGTGTCAATAAACGACTATCAGGGGCTTGGAATTTGAGGTTCTTCCTTTTGATAAACGAATAAAATAATGTTTTATTTAGGATGTTAAACGTCAGCATTATTTTCTCCTGATCATTAGTTTTTTTTTTTTTTTTTTTTTTGTCAATTATAGTTGGAATAGAGAGTCAGGAAGTGGTTTCTTTGTAGTGGATGGAGTACTTGAGGCAGGAAGAGCGGGAGGGGGTCTTATTTTAAAGTTATAATTTTGAAAAAATCGCAAACCACCTTTATCATCTTTCACCTCTAACCACTATACCACTCAAATTGTAATTTGATTTAAATTTTTTGATCGCCATCGATTTCCATCACATACCAGAATATTATAAAAGTTATGTTCTCTTCTGTGAAAAGAAACGCAAGACTAAGTCTAGATAATATAATTATAATAGGTATTAACAACTTTTCTTATATAATACATAATACATCCTCCTCGATTAGGGCTTTCTTTGTCCATCACTTCTCTGATAGTACATATCGTCATCCGGGAGTGTATGTGCTCTATACTGCATTTTATATATTGTATCTCGAGTTAATGATGCCACTATATATAGGTTTTTGACACCAACATTTTTAAAATCTGTAATCCGTTTTCGGCTAGTTATCTCCGAAACTGGACGAGAAATCCGAAAACGGATTGCAGACTTTAAAAATTTGGAGTCGAAAACCTAAGGTGGCATCACTCACTCGAGATATATAAAAAATACGAAATGGCGGATACACCACATAAACTCCCGCACGACCATTACAACCCTGTTTCAAGGTTACGACTTAGCTTCTCGCAGCACCCATGTTGTGTGTGTCAAATCTTATTTTTGAGTACTGAGACCTACAGTTTAAAGTCGATTCCGAACGACAGACTTGAGAAGATTTTTCATGGCAATCAGTTACTCTTACTTACATTTTTTGTCAGAAAATTGCTAAGAGGTAATCGCCGTCGCTTATGGCGAGCTATTATAGTTTGCTCTAATTTAACCGAACTTTAGCACAAAGTAAGGAAACAAAACTATTATGGCCGCTTGCGGCTGCTTGTGGTATACATTGGACTTTTTCTAATAGATAAACGACTATGGATGCCATAAAAACTATAAAGACGACTGTAGGTTTGCGCGAATTCTAAAATATAGCTGACAATCTGTTCATAATGAACATTGATATCAATATGAGATTTTAGTACAATAATACAATTGCCATTTAATTCGCTTCTAAGTTCTATTTGACTTAAAAATTAAATATAAAATTTTTCACAAAGAATTTAAATCAAATAATCCTACTCAAAGGGTGCTCATTATACTACAATTATGCTTCAATTATATCATTTTACACATAAATTAAAGCAAACAATACTTTACTTGTGACTTAAATGAAATGCTGTTTTAATCAAAATACAATTAAAGTGATTATTTACTAAATAAATTCATATTTATGTTGACTTGCTCATATTATTTAAATTACTTTTAAAACTTTTCTTTTTTTTTTTTTGTAATAAGAAAACATATTTATGTATGTTTGAGATACATAAGTAAACAATTTTATTTGCCTAAAATAAAATAAAACAGCAACTAATTTCAGAGTATAAGAGCGTTAGTTAGTGAGTAGGTTTTGTTTTTTAAATGGGAAATTATTTATACTTTTTTAAGCTATTTTTTTGGGTCAGTTGTTATTTGCTAATGCGACCCTCTTTTTGTCGTTATTTTTATTTATACTTCTCTATAAATGTATGTCATTAATCTTAAGCGAAAGAATAGTAATAAAACTTACTTACTTACTACTTAAATTTAAAATATGCAAACTTTCATAAAGTTTTTTCTTTTCTGTTTTTTTTTTTCAACGTGTTGAGGTCTTGGTGTCAAGTAAGGAAAACAAAGAAAAATAATAGATAACATAGTAAAAATTACAAAATATATAAATTTCAACATATTTTATCGTCTTGTTGTTAACAGATAAAGTTTTCCTTTGTATTATGCAGACAGCAACATGAGGCCTCAGCATATTTACAAAAACAAAAAATTTTTGAATGTAATATGTAGTTGTAAAAAACAATCTATAATTTAACTTTTAAATTAAAAAAACAGTTCTAAAATTAGTTCTAAATCATTCTTATCAAATTGAAAAATTGGAAAAGAAAATAAGTAAATCATAAATAAAATGATCCCCATGTTATATCATTTACGTTCTCAGGAATGTGAAATCAATATAAATTTTTTGGTGTTCTTACAGCCACAAATAAAATTTTTACTTTCATATAGAACAAACTAAACAAACACAATAAAAATTAAATTAGATTTGTAATTTAACTATCTGAGTCTATCTGGATACGCCTCTGATATAAAACTCAGATGAGAACTTAGGTGGCGTAAATATAGCTTAAGATCTCAGTAAACAACTCACCCGATCACGCACCGACCGCGCCAGTACAGGCAAAACAGTAATCTCAGCAAATATGTATATCAAGGGACGCAGCACACAATATAAAGCCTACCTAAGAGCTACCTGAACGGTAGTACGAATCATTCTTAGGAAGTGCATACATATGTTTTAGAGAATTGTTTATTGAAATCTTTGGTAAATTTTTGTAGTTCATTGTGTTCTTAAATTTTGAACGGTTTGCTACGTATAAACCTAAAGAGAAGAAATAAAGGTAAAAAAGATAGAATTTTCTAAACTATTTTGCAATTTTGATGTTGAAGGTGAAGTTCTTTTATTTTATATCTTACATTCCGCCAAAAACAGCTAAATATGATGCAAAAATATGTTGAACAATTGGCTCAAAAAAAGTAGAATTATCCATTATAATATATTTTAATTAGTAGTTTCAAAAATAAATAAATAAGAAAACATTTCATTGCGAAACATCTAAATTCTTTAAAGAATTTAATTTTGATTTAAATAAAGCATGTCTGACGAAACAAAATTAATTTAAAAATTGATCACTCTTCCTGGGGCGCGAATTCGGATCTCCACCAGATTAAATAAAATGCGCTTGCTTTGCCGTTGCTCTCTAACCACCACGGCTGCAGTCGTACATATAGTCGATGTCGACTAATGTGGATAAAATGGAATAAGAGGGCAAAATACAAAAATAAGTTGTAATTCTGTTACATTCAAATAAGGTGACAATTACAAAAACTGAAATGATGGTGAGAAAAAGATAATATAATGGAAACTGTTGTATGTATGTATGTATGTTCATTTTTTTTTTATTGAGACCAATACTCAGGGGTAAGTCCCTACTAAATGCCCTGCATTGTATTGGAATTTTTGTGGAAAGGACAGAGCATATACAAGGTGTGATAAAAAAATAACCGTTATTTTCGATATTTTCAAAAAGTATTTTTTTACTCATCAACTAACTATCTTGTCCCCTTCAAAGTAATCCACCTCAGATATAATACACCTTTGCCAGAATTTTTTCCAATATTCGAAGCACTTCTGAAATGCCAACAGGCCAACAGCTCCTGTTTCGATTTTTCTTTTATCTCCTCAATCGTAGCAAAACGCTTTCCTTTCATCGGTGTCTTCAGTTTTGGGCAGAGGAAAAAGTCACCTGGGGCCAAGTCCGGTGAATACGGTGATTGAAGCATGATAACGATTTTGTTTTTTCCAAAAAGTCACGCACAAGCATCGATGTGTGAGCTGGTACGTTATCATGGTACAAAATCCATCGTCATTGACATCTTCTCGGCCTTCCTTAAACCGGTTATATCACAATTGAACTTGTATTCTGCTCATAGTAGACTCCTTGCGCATTTAGTTAAATTTTTTACACAAAACTTAATACAGTTTCTTTGATAAATTTTTTCGAATAGCAAAAAGGAGAAGAGCACACCAAAATACGACTTTTTATCTGTCAAGCAAACTGACAAACGAAAATGGCTGATATTACCAACGTATATAACAGACATGTGTACCAACATAACAAAAATGAAAATGCAAAAATCTAACATGTATAAAGGTTAACATGAAATAACGGTTAATTTTTGATCATATATTAGATCTTATAGTAGGAATAAGACAAACTGCTGTGAATTGATCATTCAAAGTCCAGTGCTGTATCTTCAGTCTTGAATGGTCAACAGCATTTGCCTCATCGTTACTTGTTGATTGTGTTGAGTACCTTCACTAAGTAGGTTTTAGCTGCTACTTCCTATTAGGTGGCGCTTTTTCTCCTGATCATTCGTATTTTTTGTTATCATTGGTTAAGTTGTAATAGAATGGAATGTCATTGAGCGGTTCCTTTGTAGATGGATTTCTTTGAGGGTGTGGGGGGACCTTTTATTTTTTAAATTATAATTTTGAAAAATTAATTTAATTTTTCACCTTTGCTGGGACTTAAACCTCGCCCGTTTGAGTTTTTGTGCGAGCGCTCTTACCACTATACCACGCACCAAAATAATTTCAGTATGTGTTTTCTTAAAAAATGTGAGTTATATAGTTGATGTTTGGTCATAAATATATATGTACAGAATACAAAGAACTCTGATGAGAATTCCGTAGATTGAGTCGAAAACATGTTTGGTTTGCCTAGTGTACTATTCCTTCACGGACATCATTTTCATCTTTGAATATCAAAAAACTTATTGGAAAAAAAAATATTTCTTTCGGCGACTATCTCTCAGCAGTCTTCTGGAAAAAACTCTGCCATGAACAAGCTTCTCAAGTCTGTCGTTCGGAGGCGACATTAAACTGTAGGTCCCAGTACTCTTGGATAAAAATTGTCACACACAAGATGAATGCTGGGAGAAGTTAGGCCGTAATCCTGACACAGGGTTGTAAAGGCCAGTTATATATGTATGTATATATTGCAAAAAGAAATATAAATTCTTATAGAATTTTATTTTGAACTAATTAAAGAGTTTCTAACGAAAAAAAAACATTTTAGTTTAGTTTGACTTTTGGTTAAAGATTTCAGCTACTCTCATTATGATCAGCCCAGACCATAAATATACGGTTACTAGTGAACTGCTTGTCCGATCATCTTATGGTTAAACCCATATTTTCTTGAAATTATTATACAATACATTGTTTTACTCAAAATGCTCGTATAAATGCAAAATATAAAAATCATCTAAACATTCCCAAATTAAATGCTAATGAATGTCTAGAGATAAAAACTAATGAAGAAAATCCATATTATTCCTAACACTACTTTAAAAGCAGTTAAGATGATTATAAACATATTTTTATTATAATCATAATAATATTTACAAATTAAGTTAAATTTAACAATTACATACATTGCAAATAAATGTATTTATGCACTTTAAAACGATTACACCAAATGTCACAAAAATACGTATACAGTGAGACAGACATAAAAAAGTCAACAACAATTGCAACTGCACAATCAAAATACATACATACTCGTATATACTACGTACAGATGTATGTATGTATGTATGTATGTATGCATATGAAAATCTTAAATCCAACCACAAAATCACATTTCTAGATGTCAGATTTAGCAAAACATACGACAACAGACACGGAAATAAAATCAAAAATAAATGCAACCAAACAGATAATAAGAAAAAACACAACAAAACAATACCACTAAAAAGATAGAAAAAAAACTAAAAACGAACAAAAATAAAAGTAAGAAAAATTAACAGAAATGCATAGAGAAGATAAAGAAAAAAAATATGCCATTTGACAACAATTTCCAAAATAAAAAACATACACACACAATCATACAAATATTCTTTAAAAAAGGAGTATAAATGTGCATATAGAGAAAGTATACGTACAATGGAAACAGACACTTCTTATTCAACAACAGGCTCAGAGCAGCTACATACATACATACACACATATAGCAACAGCCGGAGCAGCTTTAGCCTGGCTCATGCTATGTACACATGTATGTGTATAGTGTGATGGAATAACAGTCAAATAGTCAGTAATAAAGAATACAAAATAGCACCGAGCACAGAGCGGAGGCAAATAGAACAAATGAATGAATTTGCATGTGTTTACATAAAACCATAAACGTAATGCAAATGTTGGTTGGCAAAGAAGAAAACAAGAAATGAGAACAAAAAAAAAAAAAAAAACAAAATCCGAATGTAAGATTTCAATTGGTAACAGCCAGATGGCGGGAAAAGGCGGACAGACAAATAAAAACGGATAAACTGTCAGGCAAACAGACAGGGCGGACGGATCGTTAGAAAGATGAAGCAATTTAAAGGCTTTAGAAATTTTGCCAGATGATGGTTTAAAGGATGCATGAATTCAAGATGCAAAATGTTTAATCATAGGTTCTATTACTGTTGCTGTTGATGATGATGCTGCTGCTGTTGTTGTTGATTTTATGTTGGTAGGTTGGTCATAGAACTGGCATTATTCAGATGTTGATAACGTGCATAAATAAGTAAAACAGGGTATTTCCTAATGAGCCACAGATTCTGAGACTGTAAAGGTTTGTTGTAGAATCTGTACTCGATAGCAGACTGATGGTGTAAAAAAATAACAATTACGTCATATAATCGTAAAATATCAAAAGCTTTAGTCTAGATTTAATTAAAAAAATAATAATAAAAAAATAAGATGTTCCCCACTTCCTCCAAAAAGTCCATCATCAAGAAATCGCTCCCTGATATTTCAAGTCCATTCCACAAAAAAACGAACGCTCAGGAGTACAGTGCCCAACCTTCTGGGAAGATGACAGCTAACCTACTGAAGATGCTCGCAACTCACATTCAACATAGATGGGGCAATTGCTGTTGATCATTCAAGGGCGAAGGTATAACATTGGTCTTTGAGTGGTCAAATCGACAGAAACTTCTCCCATCAACAAAAAGGGGCATATTAAAAAAGTCAAATAAGGGTTTGCCCCTGAGTATTGGTGCTAAAAAAAATCTTAAATACATCAGAGTTCTTTTCTGTCTTCCACTCTCTTTATGTTGTTTATTAACGATCTTATCTTTTAACATTAAAGGCCTCATTACTCAAACGTAAATGTTGCGGACACGTAAACGTTGCGGGCGAGTTCAACGAATGGTAGTTACTATAGGTATATACGTAAACGTGTTATATGTCATATTCTTGTAATCTGGATAGAATTTATTATAAAGAAATTCTTTTTCCTGCAGAAATATTGCAAGTTTCTGTTCGCCTATGTTTGAATTCATTTTCAAAAATAAAATATTTAGAAATTAGCTTTATTTTCGTTTTTGTTTTATTTTATTTATTTTGATTTTACTCCCATTGTTGCTTTTAAAAATGTTGTTAATATTCCTGTATAAAAACGCTAATATAAATCAATATCGACGCTTTTATATACAGATGCATATACGAAGATATAAAATAAATAGTTTAAAACATTAATTAAAATTTCGAAATTTTGGAAAGTTTCCTCAATTTTAATTATTTCTGGAAAACAATTTATAACTTCACAAATAAATAATAATAAACAAATGCAATAAAATCGTAGTGCAATAAGTTAATGAGAATTTATTTCGACTTAAGCTACTTTTCTTTATGATAATTTGCACCTTTAAATGATAAAACTCAATATATACGAGTATATATTATACATGGGCATACTGCATTATACGTGTATAAATATTGCATTAAAATTTTGAAATTTACTGCTTGCTGAAAAAATTCCAGTAAAGGCTATGATCCACTATTATACACAGCCATACGATTCATTCCCAAGAAAATCTTATCGATTTCTGTCACACTTTTAAAAGTCGCATCAAAATCGCAACATTAGTGCCACATCATCACACAAAATAAGATGCAAAGCATATGCAGAGTTTCTTTCTCTTAACATCTTATAAAATGCAACCCTGATCGCATGGAGAAAAAAATGTTTATGCATTTTTTCAAAAGATTATGAAGTCGGACAGACTTGTCAAAAAATCTGTCACACAGATGCATTTTAATGCCACACTGTTATACTTTTTTAACACCTGGGATTTTGTTGACAAATCGTACGACTCGATAGGATAGTGTATCACGGCCCTAACCAGTAAAATTTTACTAAGTAAAACTCAATTTTCCTACTACTTATTGAAAAAATTAATATTTAAATCATATTATGTGTTCAATATTAAACTTTTAAATATCACCTGATTCATTGTTTGATTTAAGAAGCCTAAGCCATACTTTGACGATTAAAAATTCCTATAGAATGCTCGTACTTATGTACGCAAAACGAAAATAGAATATACCTATATATTTTCTCTTCACTTAGTTTTAAATAAATAAACCGTCGGTTAATAAATTTGTTGACAACACTGTTTAAAATACACATACAATTTCAAAGAGCTGATACGTAAAAACATAGAAAATTTTAATTTTATTGGATTCATCCGCAACGCAACGTTACGTTTACATACGAGTAACTATTTACATATAGGCTTGGTAAGCAAAATGGAACAGCTGATCCGCAACGTTTACGTTTACGTTTACGTTTGAGTAACGAGGCCTTTAGTTTTATCAACTCTTTCACAGACGACAGTAATATTTGTCTCTGATATTTATCGCATCGTAGATCAAGCCTTCTGGAGACTGAAGAGTGAAAACAAAATATTAATGAGTACCTTAGAAATGACATGCAGACAGTCTTCGAATGGGTTCGCGTATAAAGGGTTGATCTTTATGAACTCCAGGTTCAACATTGTTTTTTCGCATATAGAAGTGATGGTTATCGAGGACTCTTGTCATACCTATGGGTAATATAAATGTTAAGGGGTCAGATGCTCTTGATGTTCTTGGCATGAGAATTAATTTTTTCCGCTGAAATGATCACAGTTTTCAAGTGTAGAAAGAAGCGTCGGTTTTTTTTAAAACAATACCAGCAATACTGTACTCTATCTACCAGCAAATCTGTACTCTAGTTCTTCTTACGTCGGAACTAATTGTAATATTAGTAAAAGGGTAAAGTTGCTTATTAATAGAAGTAATTTATCCAACTCTATAAATTCTCTCTCCTATTGGTACTGCAATATTAAATGTTGAAATTATTGTAAATAATCCCATATTCATACGTAATACTCGTACCTCACACAGAGCCAATCCTTTTAAAGTCAATTGTACAGTGAATGGCATAATACACCACAAGAGAATTCGTTTTTTAGGCTCTCGGTTTGTTCATGAAACGATATTCTCGAGAGAGTTTTTCCCATCAACAACAATATGAACAGGTTCAAATCAAATGTTCACAAACCCAATTTCCTTAATCTTGCTTTCCATACTATAGTTTTCTAACAATAGTAATAAGATCAATTTTCTATATATTTTCTATTCATCCAAACAAATTGAAATATGTTTTAATATATAGTGGTTGGTATTTGATTAAAAATTAATGTTTTCAAATATTTTGGTATGTGATGGAAATCGATTTCAAACGAAATTGAAATCGAATGAAATTTCAAGTTGCTATAACTTCAAAATCATTTAATCCATTAACTTACTGACTACATCATTGATTATTAAAATTTTAAAATAATTAAAAAAGATAGGTTTTATAGGACTTTGAAAACACAAACCATTTCAATTTCGATGGAAATCATTTTTCATTATCTACCCGATTAAGTTATTATTTTAATTTAAATAATTAATTTATAGTTTTTGGGCTATATGGAATATATAAAAACCTCCTTAACATATGCTAAGTTTTTACTTTTATATTTTTTCAAATAAAAATAAAAAGTAGCGAAAGTCTAATTTTTTGCGTACATAAGAGTAAATAAATAATAAAAAGTCCATCTTCAAGAAACGGCTCCCAGATATTTTCCATTCTATTCCACCAGAAACGAATCATCACGAGTACAGCGCCACCTTCTGGGAAGATAACAGCGAACCTACTTAGTTGAAGACGCTCACCATTCACATTCAACATCCACAGACAGATGTGGCAATTGCTGTTGATCATTCAAGGGCGAAGGTATAACACTATTTTTTGTGTGTTCAACTGACAGTAACTTGTCTCATTGACATAAGGCGTTTACTAAAAAATTTAAAAAAGAAAAAAATCAATCTATCTATCCTCAAATTCCAATACAATGTACTGCATGAGTAGTGGTTTACCCCTGAGTATTGGTCTTAAAAAATTAGATAGTGGCCTTAACAAAAGTTCTTAGAGACCAATGTTATCAGACTGCTTCGAATTTTTATCCCAGAATTCAAAATTCTCATACACAAAGTTCTAAAAAACCTTTTTCAGATCATCCTCGAAAATTGTTAGAACATTTTATCAGTAGTTAGGTACGCAATTTGCTCGTATATTTCATAGTTCATATCAAAATCATTAGTATTGTTAAGACTGTAATAAGCAACACAGTGCTTTAAAATCAATGCTGATTGAGTAATTTTGTGAATTATCGATACAAGACACTAATGATGGTTCTTGATTTAGGAATGAGTGCTGGAAATATGGTTACAAAGGACATGTAAAAAATTGTATATGCAATAACGCATTTTTAATGGACACATTTTTTTATTTACGATTAGATAGCTATCTCGTGAGTGTAAAAATGGTACTATATAAAGGTTAGTTTCTGCTTTAAAGAATTTGGCAATAATATACCCGGAAGTCCTATATCCACTTGCATAATAAACAAATTAAAAACGTATTTTTACCTACATAAAGACAATAACAGCTCATTTTATAAATATAAATCATCATTTTTGAATTTAAACGGGTTTGTTGTACTATAAGTATAACTTTCTTTTCATCTCTATGAAGAGTATGATGTTGCATATGCAACATGGTATATTATGGTTAGTGGGTGATATCGAAATTCCATAGACAACATATGGCAGTTGAGCATGTTGCGAAACATGTATAAGTTTATCTAAAAAAAAAAAAATAAAATAGAATATAAAAAAAGTCATACAAGTGGTCTAGCAATACTTAAGCTTTTAAATTTTTGTCCTTTTTATTTTGTGTTTTTAATTTTTATAAAACTTTTATAGTCTTAATTCGTTTTCCTCTATACGTAAAGACTTGTTAGTGTAGATGATAAGTACATACATACATACGAGTATATGAATTTGTATCTCTTAGTACATAAATACGTCCTAAAACCAACCTGCGGCAACACTTTGTTACAAGTGATGCACATGTGCTTTAACGTGTGTGTAATGAGTACACGTATGCAAGTATAACAAACTTACTACTTGACGGCTGTGCAAGTGTAGAATGCTTTTCACTTTATGTGTACATATACACCACAGTCTCTGGTCAAATTTTTAGATACACTATAATATATTTGTGTTAGATATTATGACATACTACACGGAACACAAGTGGTTTTAAAAAATTTTTATAAAGAGAATTTTCTAACCTTTCTCATCATTGGAGCTTGGTGTTTCTAAACAAACGATAGATCTTAAAATTGAAATCCTTGACTTCGTTTTTAGGAGTGTGTGAAGAAGTATTTGCATAACCTTAAAGTCACAAAAACTGCTCCATTGCCGACCCACTTCAAAACGCAAATGAAACCGATTTGTTTTTGTGTTAATTTCGAGTATAATCTGGCAAACAATGCAATACTTTGAAATAGAATTTTAGTAAATAAATATTTAGTTATCTAAATAAAAAGCCATTATATATAAAACTATTGTATCTAATGTTCTTAATTAATTGGCCATACACTGTATATTTATATACGAATCTTTGACTACTACAAATGTATATATTTGTTAAATATGTTTGTTTATTTTTATTTATAAATGCATCCCAATACGAACATATTTCATACTAAATATGGCTAGAAAGTAAAAGAGATTAAATTTTACGCTTATAGCGTTTAAATGGCTCAAATGTAAGAGATACTTGTAATTAAATTTGCATAGAGCAAAACACCGATTTGCTTATGAGCTATAATATTTCTGAAATGCACTAAAATTTAAGAACATTTAAAGCGTTTTTCGTCAAGCGTTACAAACTTATGCCGAAAACAATTAAAATAGTAAAACAAGTTTATGTTTATAACTGCAGTACTTTCCATGCGAAAATCTAAGATAACTCTTAGAAACTTCAGACAGTTAAACAAAAGACTTGCATTTTGTCTTTTATAATAAAAACAACAAAAATAACCATAAACTTAAAATAACATATTTTTTAAGTTTGTAAAAAAAATTAAATTTCGAATGATGGGAAATTGAATAAAGAAACGATTTTATTTATTTATTTTGTCCAACCTATGAAACAATTTTTTACGGCTTATTTTTCCAAAATTAATATTTTAATAATAATTAAATATCCAACACTAATGATTCAAGAATTCAATTAAAAGCGTCTTTCTATTGTCGCATAATCGAATTCGTGGGCACTGATGTGAAAATGGGCACTAAAATTTCCACACATTCCTCTAAACGGGTCAAAATTAGAGTAATTTTTTTTTTAATTGCGGCCAATCCCCAGAAGTAGTCGCCGTAGTCTAGTGGTTAGTGAGTTGGGTTACAAAGACATGAGCCCTGGGTTTGACACCCAGCTCCGACATCTTAAAAAAAAGAAATATGAAAAAAATATTTCTTTCGGCGACTACTTCTCAGCAGTCTTCTGGCAAAAGCTCTGAGAGTAATTAATTGCCATGAACAAGCTTCTCAATTCTGTCGTTCGGAGTCGACATTAAACTGTAGGTCCCGGTACTCATGAATAAAAATTTACACACACAACATCTTTATTAATACATTTCGAATAAATTTTTGATTTTTTAATATAATGAATGTCGTATTCATTAAAAATTATTTTAGGTTTTTAAGGGCTTATTTGACAAATATTGATAATTGAACTGCCTCGGTAAAATTGCCTGTATTTACATTTCTTAAAATTAAGGTTCATTAAGTTCGTACCACACTAATAATAAGAATTCCCAAAGTCTTTTTGTAGTAAGTAGCTAAACTCCCAACAGTTGAGATGATGGAAAAGCTTTATGTCATCGACATACATAAATATATAAAATTACCAGACGGTAAGTCTTTAATGTAATAAAGAAACAGTAAAGGACAGAAATAACCACCTTAAGGAACTCCAGAAGACACAGAAATAAATTTAGACTTTTTGTTTCTAAAAACACTACACTGAGAACTGTTGACCAGACACGCAGATATCCATACATACATACATACATACATACATAACTTGCTTTTACAACCGTGTGTCAGGATTACGACCTAGCTTCTTGCAGCACTCATGTTGTGTGTGTAAATTTTTATCCATGAGTACCGGGACCTACAGTTTAATGTCGACTCCGAACGACAGAATTGAGAAGCTTGTTCATGGCAATTAGTTACTCTCAGAGCTTTTGCCAGAAGACTGCTAAGAGGTAGTCGCCGAAAGAAATATTTTTTTCATATTTCTTTTTTTTTTAAGATGTCGGAGCTGGATTTCGAACCCAGGGCTCATGTCTTAGTAAGCCAACACACTAACCACTAGACCACGGCGACTACGATTGGATGGAATGCTTTTCATTAAGCGGGTGCGGCCAGGGTAAGGTAACAATTACTAGTCCACGGTAATATGCCTACAAATTTATCATTATCCATAAGCCGGGTTTTGTGTTTGAAACCTTATAGATCGCCAAACTGCTTGCAATCGTTTGAAGTTCATTACTTAATAAAATTTGTAATTGTCTATCGACCCCAACCATGTCACACGCAGATATCCAATTGAGGAAAATATTCGAAAATCCACCGTATGTACGTGGAACACTCATTATGGTTAAAAACAATTTGGTTATTTTTTTCACCATCTTATTAGAGATGAAAAAACAGTAATCAAACTTTTGACCATTTTTCTTGCGGTAACCTTAACAGCCTGTTTCACGGTGTCGAAAGAATGCTTCCATTCGCTTGCTAAGAGAAAACGTCCTTAACATCTGAACCAAATGTGAACCGCGACTTAAAGGAAGTTGAGATAGAAAAATATGACAATTTCCATACCAAAATTCGTTGCACGTCGTCAATAGGGGGGCTCGTGGTATAATGGTTATAGCTCTAGCACAAAAACTCAAACGACCGTGGGTCTATGCCAACAAAAGACAAAAATTATAAAATAAAATTTGCGGTTTTTCTAAATTATAATTAAAAAAAAATTTCTATAAAAATGTATTGGAATTTGAAATGATAGATAGCAATTGCTTCGTTTGTAGTAGGATTTTGATTGTGGTGAGGAGCTTTGCTAAGTAGTGTGCTGTTATATATTACTTCTCAGTAGGTGGCAATTTTTCTCCTGATAATTCGTTTTTTGATGGCAGGTAGAATAAAGTGGAATATCAGGGCGCCATTTCTTGTCGATGGACTTCTTGGTGGGGGAAGAACCTCTTATTTTTTATGTTATAATTTTATTTTTCATTTTTCCCCTTCACTGGAATATAAGTAAATCTCGCCTATTTGAGCTTTTGTGCAAGTGCATAGACAGATTTATGTATCTATAGGGTCTCTCTGGCGCCCATATCTACCGCTAGAGTTATATACCTGCTGGTGTTCATAACGAAATCTGTGTATTTTCTAAAGAAAGGGTAGACTGTAATGTAGACCAGAATAGTTTGCAATATTTTACAATTGTGTTGAATCCAAATAAAAAAATAATAAACATGAGAGATACTACTAATCATTTATTTCATCAAACCTTAAAAAATTCTATAAAATAATTTTCGAATTTATTACATAAAAAATATTTAAATCTTTGAATGCGTATTGGTTTTAAAAATGAAATTTTCCGGAAATTGAAAAGCATACAAAAAACAAAGAACATGTTTTTCCTATACTCTACTACTTATTTATTTCTGACATTATGGTTAAGTTCAACTGTTTCTAATTCGTCCCTTTGATTTTTATTTATTGTAGAGCATATTTTAGCATCACATAAAGCTAAAAAAAGAGGAATCTGTGTTATATTTTACACTCTGTAGGCAATACAAGAGCAGAGCATACACATACGTGCATATGCATATGTGTTATAAAATACGGCAAAAATACAAAAAGACAATGCATGAATGAATGAAGCAACCAAGAGGCATGGCAGGTCCTTAAAAGTATATACATACATAAGTATGTACATCCATACATATAAAGAGAAGTACATATACAAGCAACAAAGTTTATAAATTAAAATTTATGGCCGTAGAGAAGGCATATGAATAGTAAACATATTAAAAGACATGAGAGTTAAAAACGGCAAACTATGACCTCTTTAATTAATATTTGATTTATAATTTTTTTCTCTTTTTTTTTAATTTTCACTTAATAATTATGAAAGTTTCTTTTTTAAACATATAATAAATGTGTACAAACATAAAGTTGTTTTAAATGTTGCATAATTTTAATAAAATATTAAAAAAAAAACATTCTTAGCTTTTATCTGCAGATAAATAAACTTCTACTCTTAAAAAAAAGAACACTCATGTGATCATTTAAAATTCTTAGCAACATGGGCACGAGTATCTAAACATTATTATTTATCCCATAACTATATGGTTACAGTCAGTTTATGAGTATTTTTTTTTGTCAAACAATTTCATAGATTTAAAAGCAACTGTACCGACAACCGATAATGTTGCGGTTAAATGTACTTTTACTCTTTCTCTGGCTTTAATTCTTCGGTTATATGTGAGCTTTGCTTAATCCCAGTAAAACTTTAAAGTTTAAAGCATACATTGTGGACAGGAATGCCAATGTTATTGTCGTCTTTAGTATAAAGCCTATCTTACCAAAATTTGGTAGGTAAATGATAAAAAAAATCATGTGTGTCATAAAAATGCATCTGTATGACAGATTTTTTGAGAAATCTGTCCGACTTCTTAGTCTTTTGAAAAAAAAAATCATAAACATAATTTTCGTCATGCGATCAGGGTTGCATTTTATAAGTTGTTATCAAAAAGCAACTCTGCATATGCTTTGCAGCCTATTTTGTGTGATGGTGTGGCGTTAATATTGCCATTTTGATGCGACTTTTAAAAGTGTCAAATACAAATATTACATTTTTGGATTTTAGTTTAGTTGTCAACGCATTGGGCAATCAATTAGCAAAATAAAATTGAAAGTTGTTCCAAAATCACAGCATTTTCTATAAACATGATGAATGTATTTCTAAGAGCTGAATTGAATATTCTAAAACAAAACTTTTTTTCTTAGCAAAGAAAATACTATTCACGTCGTTGTATCATGTCCATGGTATGGAAAAAACGAGTAATATTCATTGGTAGTTTACGAAAAATAGAACTACTCCAGGTTGATGTGTTCTAACAAATAATTACAGCTTTCAAGTAATTTCTGTTTAACGCGCAGATGAACTATATAAGAGTAGAGAATCTTTGACCAAATCTAAGAATTAATTTTTTCTTGTGATGAATTTAATTGCACAAAAATGTCTAAAAAACTTGTATGCAATAGTTGCCAAATATAACAGTTAAAGTTTATGCCCGTATTCATAAAAATATTAAAGTTTTATTAAGGGTTTTTTGACAAGCATTGCATAAGTATTTTTAATGAATACTTACTTACTTACTTTGATAGTCATAACAACCCGTAAACGGGTTTCGGCCTACCTTAAAACTAGTCTCCAGGCGTCTCTGCTAAGCGCGCGCCTTCTCCAGTTGGTCACACCAATTGGCGACAGGGCTTCATCAACTTGGTTCTTCCAACGTAAACACGGTCGTCCTCTAAGTGACCTTCGCATCAAAAACTTTTCTCGCTGGAGCAGATTTATCCATCCGAATAATATGGCCGAGCCAGCGTAGCCGTTGGATGTCAATGCGCTGAATAACGCCCACATCGCCGAGGAGCTCATACAGCTCATGGTTGGTTCTAATACGAAACTCATCGCCATGCCTTAAAGGACCAAAGATCTTACGAATAAATTTTCTCTCGAATACTCCCAAGACTGCATCGGCACAAGACAGAGTCCATGCTTCCGCACCATAGGGAAGCACCGGAAGAATAAGCGACTTATAGAGTGTTAATTTCGCCGCACGAGAGAGGTCTCTATTACCGAACTGCGTACCGAGACCGTATTAGCACTTGTTGGCCAGTGTGATTATTCGCCTGATCTCTAGACTGACATCATTCTTGCTGATAATAGCGGTGCCATAGTAGATGAACTCCTTGACCACATCGAATGTATAGTTGCCGGCTGTAACTTGGGAGCCGATACGTTCAACATTCCTACTCGTCAACAACATGTACTTCGTCTTGCTCTCATTTACCGCCAGACCCATTTTTGCAGACTCTCATTCAATAGCATTAAAGGCTGCGGTGACATTTCGCTTGATATACCCAATGATGTCTATGTCGCCTGCATACGCAAGGATCTGAACACTTTTGTTAAATATAGTGCCATTTCGATGTACACCCGCCTTTCGCAAAACACTCTCCATGACAAAATTGAAGAGGTCTCAGGATAAGGGATCGCCCTGCCTGAATCCTCTCACGGCATTAATTTATTCATAATTTGAATAAATTTAAGAGTTAAATTAAAAAGAGTAAATAAAGATTTTTATTGAATTCGTTAAACATTTTATTTTAAATTATGAATAGGCAGAAACTGTGGTTTCAGCAAGACGGCACAACATGTCAGACTGCTCGTGCCACAGTAGCATTATTGAAGGTAACCTTTGGTAATATTATAGTTTCACGTATCAGACCTGTGAATTTGTCTCAAAGGTCGTGCTATTTAACGCCGCTATATTGTTTTCTGTATGGATATGAGAAATCACTAATCTATGCAGAATAGCCCAAAATGATAAACCACTTGGAGGACCATATTCGCTGCATTATTTCCGATATACAACCAAAAATGTTGAAAAAAATTTAAAGAAAATTTAACCTCCAGATTAGACTACATCCGTGCTAGCCGTGGAGGTCAGATGCCAGAAGTCATATTTAACTTATTTTGTATTTAAAGAAGATTGCCTTTCGAACAAAACATAAATTGCATATCAATTTAAAAATTTCATCTGTGTTTTATTTAATGTCAGAGTACTATACATCTATAAAAAAAACTTTCTCTATATACTTGATTGTTTTTCATGACCTCTACCTACCAAAGAAACCAATATTGGTAGATTTTTATACGAGTGTATTAAATAGGTAGGTTTGTTGCTTGTCTTAGTGGCAACGCTGTAACGTATGATTCTTTCTTAATGCATCTTTTGCTTTGTGTGTGTTTTTTTTCTTTATTATTTTGTTTGTTGTTTTATTATTACCTACATACTAACTCTGTTTTTTTATTTATTTATTGACTTGCAAGAGATATTTTTTTTTTTTTTTTGAACATAATAAATGTATCTGCTTATATTCGTATGTATGTGTAAGTCAACAAAAACAACTGAAGTTGAAGATGAATATGAAGCTAAAAACTAAATAAACAATTTATAGACTTGTATACTCGAAAAGGTCATGCAGCAATGCATTCCGTCCAGCACCCATATACAATTTAAGGTAAAATGTATTCTTTTCTTTTTATTAAAAGAAATATTTTTAATTTTTTTTTTTAATTTTAGACTACAACACGAAAGAAAGCGACATGAAATGGGTGGTTTCAGGTTTTAGTTACGATAGCTTTTTAATTTATTGGCCTCTTCAGTTTTATAATTGCGGCAATATTGCTTTTGTGGAAATTTTGGGCTTAGAAATAGATTTTTATTTTTTTCAAGAGTTAAAATTCATAATTGAACTTAATTGACTTTCCAATTTCACACTCATAATTAATGTTAAAATGCTTTATTCTTTTATATACTTGGCTACATACTTGAACATATAAATTCCCTTTCTAATTATTGTACTCTTATACCTGTGGTTGTTTATAATTGGCCTACTTTTTGAAATCCCTTAAAATATTTAAACGAATCATTCTATTTATTAGAAATTGCACTTAAAAAGAAGAAAAAGTATTTTTAAAATCAATGTTATGTTGCCGAAATATAAAAAATTTAAAGTGTCTAAACTCATTAACCCACTTCTTATAAAGTGGACACTAAATTCAGAGACTTTTAGGCTTTTAATTGAAGAAATAAAAGAACATCAATTATATTTTTGCATTTGGAATTGTGCATGATAGGACAGAAAAGAAATATGTATAAATTTATACATAGATGTATTTATGTATGCACTTTTTAAAACTATTATACACAGACAGAAAAAAATGAATGTATTTTGGTATACACTGAAAAAATATGAAATCGATTTTGATTAACAAAATTGTTATACGTTTGTATGTACTATCAATGGTTTACCAGTTTGGCTCCTACAAACAATACGAGATTAAATGTGATATCAGTTACAAGAATATAAGAATAAATTTCAAGACTTTGTAGAAAATAAAAAAGGAAAATTAGATGTTAGTCAAAGTAGCCAAAACAAAAACATCCTCTACGTAGTGTAGAGGCTTACACTTCAAAGCCTCAACTGGCTAAGCTGATTGAGAGCAATAGCTCTCAGGTAGGGTCTCACATATACGAAAGGTAGTTGAAAAGCACCAACCAAGAATTATCCCAGAGGTTGGATCAAGGAGAGCAACAACAACATTATCTCCAATATCATTATAAATTTTTATTCCTCCCCTAATTTAAACTTTATTGTGGGGGCTTCTTGAGGTTGATTGCTGTTTTATTATTCAGTGGTGAAGATATAACACTGCCCGCTGAATAATCAATCAACAACAACCGATTTCTTTGCGGTTCGCATTCTTAAAGAAGGACCTTTGTTTTTTCGAACTGATATCAGACATGATATATCTGGAAAATTTGGGGTCGAAAACCTAGAGTGCCATCATTAACTCCAGATACCACCCCGGGGATACAGAAAAGGCTGCTGATGATATGTCCCGTCAGTGGTCTGTTTTCTCCGGGGAATATGAAGTTCAACCTAGCTCTGAGTGGTCTGGCGCTCGATATAGGTAAGGAATGGTTGGTAATGAGTAGTACATGGCCTTTATGCCACGCGTACTTCGAAAACTTGTCTCTGTAAGTACGCGTGGCTGGCATTTCTGGTGTTCTCAAGGACTGACCAGAGATGCCTTAATCTGGTACTATGGGCATCAAGAGCCCCCGGTTAGCTCGGGACTGCTTGTCATTCAAGAGATGGGCTAATCGGCCTGATGGTTTGGGTGCGGCTATTCGGGGAGTACACTTAGTGGCTGTGGTTGTGATGGGTAGAAACCCCTCAGCTAAGGGGGTATCACTACCCAGACAGTGGTAGTGCTAAACTGCCAACTCGATGCTATGGGCTCTCTTTTGAGCGCCGTTCCCTCGTGCATGTACGGGATTAGAGGGTATCGGCATCGGGTGGCAGTGGTTGGACGCATTGATATCAACTACCGCCCCGGCAACGGGTGGCGTGTGGTAATGTCTCAGGACAGGTACGCACGTAAAACCCATACAGTTGTTGTATCATTAACTCGAGATATAAAAAATGACGGATAGAGCACATAAACTCCCGCACGACGAATTGCAGAAAAAAAGCATCATTAAGAAAACAAATACATCCGTGCTTGTTAACGAACCATCGATATTTAGGGTTGCATATCTAGCTGTGACCAGTTTAAAGAATAATGTAACCAACCCATCCAGTATTAAAGGTAGGGACAAAATTATTAAAACCTACAACCAAAGCATAGTATAAAATATATAAAACAAAAGTGTATACGCATGTATACCATTATTTTTTTATTGCATAATAAGAATCTACATAACTGGAGTTAAACAAGATAGGAATCGCATCGAGAGATATGTGTGACGAGGGGGTCATCAGAGCACATACTAAGTAACTGTGCAGCATTGATGCATAGTAGAAAGAGATTCCTCGGTAATTATCGAGTATCAGATGGGAGCTTATCAGAGTTGACACCGGCCGATATTTTGAATTTCGTCAAAGCGACGAAGCTGGGGAAGATACTATAAAACCCTGCTTAAGTTGAGGGCTGTACAATAGATCTACAGGTAGAAATACTTTAGTACCTTCCTTATGAATGAATAAGATCATGGACTTACTTCGGCGTAGTCTCGCAACTGTTTTCATTCATTAAAGAATATTTATTAAAATTTACAAACATACTTATATAATTGGCCATTACAACCCTTTTTCAGAGTTACGTCCTAGCTTCCCACAGCACCCACATTGTATGGGTCAATTTTTATCCATGAGTATCGCAACCTACAGTTTAATGTTGAATTCGTAAGACAGACTTGAGAAGTTTGTTAATGGCAATCAGTTAGGCCCAGAGATTTTGGCGGAAAACTATTAAGAGGTGATCGACGAAAGAAATGCGTTTTTCATATTTCTTTCTTTCAAGATGTCACAGCTGGAGTTTGAACCTTTCTAGTAAACCAACATACTACATAATAAACTCAAATTAAATTAAAAATTTATCTTTAAATAATATCTTATCTCTTTGAAAGTACCTACATGAATTTAGAGCTAATAATTAACCATGTCTTTTTAATGCATAAAATTCTTGTTTAGCACGACTCTAAGCGATAGTCAAGAACTCTATATTTCTTGATATTTAAATAATAAATTTTGTTGTTAGCTTTCAACCATAACTGATTTTCACTTTAGTAATAATTACGATTTAATATTAATATTTTCTTGTAATTCAAATAAATATGTTTTCTTATTGAATTTCTTCTAAAAAGCTCAGGCATAAGATATTCAGAATTCAAGATGAAAAATGCAACAGAAACTATTAAAATTATGGACTCTTTATAAAAGATCGTCCGAAGACAATTGCGTTCTATAAATAGGCATTTCTGTTTTAGCATAAAATTGATTTCTTATTTTGAACACTTTCGACAATATAATTTTTTAATGTATTCAATAAAAACGGTTTTGTTACGAGTATATGATTTCAATGTAAAATTTTTTCATAATCTTCACTAGTGTACAGTAAGTAGGTAACAGTAGAAGAAATATAAACAAAACGGAGAAAAAAATGAAGTTTTTTTTAAACGATATTCTCATTATTCAAATGAAATAATTGTTAAGAGTTGGTAGCACGATGACGACAAACACAAATCATAGGATTGGAAAAGAAGGGGGAAAAATTATGAAAGCAGTCGTCGTCATTATGATTATATAATAACAATAGAAAAACCAACAATTTATTTAAAATTTTCTTAAACAAAAGCATACAACCTACACAGGCTGACGATCATAATTTTTTTTTCTTTGTTGGCTATAAAATAGATGAAACTTAAAATGAAAAAATTAAAAAAAGAACTCAAATAAAAGCTTGAGTTATTAAATAGTTTCAGTTTTCAATGACTGTGTAAGTATGTATATAAGAAAACATTTTACAGCATGCATGTATCCAACAAAAGCAAATAAAATGAAAAAAAAGTAAACACAATACAACATATTACAATCTAATGAAACTGACAGTTGAAGTATTGTTTTATTCTCTTAATGTAAAAGTGTCTTCAATAGTGGCTGTCAAGGTGTACATGTGCCAGTAAATTTAAGTTGAATATCCATATAGTACTTGTTTTATATGCAACATAAATTCTTTTTTTTTTTCTAGAGTATTTGTTTAGCTGTAGAGAAAAGGGGGAATAGAAAACAAAACTCCACTCTATTTTTAACGCTTTTTAGTTGTAGCAGTTGCTTCCAGTGTTACTCTTATTTGATTTTACTTTTATGTGAGTTTATCATTTTTAGAAAAACCCATTGTAATAGTATTTCCTTCAACAGAAAAAACAGTACTACTTATAACGTTCAAATGTTACAATAAAAACAACAATGTAGTATTTAAATAACTATTCTTACTTTTACTTTACTTTACCTTGGTTTAGTGTATATTGTCTTTCTGAATAAGAAATGAAATAAAAAAGAAAACAAAAATAATAGGGAACTCTCTTTCAATTAGCAGTTAAGGACGAATGTTTTGGTTACTTTATAGAGCACAAACTATTTTAAAAAACCAATAGAAATCACATTTTATTATTTTTATTTAATTTTTCTGAAATCAAATTAAAAAAAAACGGACTATCGCTATGCTCGTGATATTATGATCTTAGTTAGAATACGGCGTTAGTCAAAAACATAGTTTTTACAAGCGTTAAAAGAAGAAAACTAGAAGATGTTAATATAAGCAATTAAATATTATATAAAGCTAGTTGATTAGTTCAAATACTTTGACCAACTGGTAAGCAATGAAATAAGTTGAAGAAATATAATACAATCAACAATCATACATAATAGGCCATTACAACCTTGTGTCAGGGTTACGGCCTATCTTCTCGCAGCACTCATGTTGTGTGTGTTAATTTTTATCAATGAGGACCCGGACCTACAGTTTAAAGTCGACTCAGAACGATAGATTTGAGAAACTTTTTCAAAGCTTTTTTCCCAAAGCTTTTGTCAGAAGACTGCTAAGAGGTAGTCGGCGAAAGAAATATTTTTTTCATATTTCTCTTTTCAAGATGTCAGAGGTGAGATCAATCAACAAACAATTAAATTTCAATTAAAATATCTATACTAGCTCTGGAATTTATTACATTAAATGAAATATTTTAATTTTTAATTAATTTTTTATAATATCAATTAACAATTCTAGTGTAATTAAGTTTAAGTGAAAACAAGTATACTATGGGTTGTGTAAACATTGCATAGGCGGATGCTGCTGATGTTCTGTGATGTTCGTCGGAATGATCACATATTTCGAGTGTTGAAAGAAGCATTCAAATGACTCGGTTTTCTAAAACGGTGCACAAAATACTTCACTCCTTCGGACCTTCTCAATGTTTACATGTGCTGCAAAGTCTATTTTGGAGCTTCTCGGCATCGTACAGGAAAAAACGAAGGCGCTTATCAGAGACGGTAGGCTATCAAACTCCATCGATTCGTTGGAACATCAGCGCAATGTGGCGTGCGTGTCATTGTTCTATCGATAATACCATCGGCGGTACTCTGATGAAATAAAAGATTTGATTCCGGATGGTTGAATATTCTTGCGAACTGCGCATACCTCTCTCAGAGTACATCCATTTGTAGTTAATTGTTGAGCGAATCGCACAATGTATTATACAGAGAATTCGTTCTTTAGCCGCACCGCTCGTTTATGGAGCAATCTTCCGAGGAATGTTTTTCTTGCCAATTACATATTTTCCCAGACCAGCAAAATATACTGCATGAGTAATGGCCGACCCCTGAGTGCTGGTCTTAATCATAAAAAATTTAAAGATTAATAATGTTCCACATTATCTTAGTAAAAAAAAATTATATATGAAATGTATTGCTTATCTGGAAAATTATGTCTCTTTGGTCATTTCGTCTCTGCTTAAGAGGCTATTAAAGAATCTTTTCCCAAAGATGGTAATCAAAACTATAAACTCTTGTGTTTAAAAAAGTTATAAACTAAATGAGAATCATATCACATTAAGTATATGAAAGACAAAAAAAAAATTTTGTTTCATCAGAATTGCTTTAATAGATAAAAGTCAAATTCTATTTTTAATTGTAATTCTGATTCATCCGAATAAGATGACAATTAAAAAAACTGCAATGATGGTGAGAAAAGGTGAATATGATAGAAACTGTTGTTTGACTTTACTTAGACTAACTCATACAAGTGTATGTATGTATATATGGAAAAAGTAATTTCAGTATATGATTTCTTGAAAAGTGTGAGTTAAATAGTTTATGTTTGGTCATGATGAGACTACCTTAGCTGGTGTTGAAAACAGGTTCAGTTTGGCTAGTGTACTATTAATTCACGGACATCACTTTCTCCTTCGATTATCAAAAATTCATTGCAATAAAATCTAAATTCTTTATGGTATATGACTTTGATCTAATTAAAGCGTTTCTGACGAAACAAAATTAATTTAAATAATGATCACTCTTCCTGAGGCTGGAACTCGGGTATCCAGCACATTATGTTTAAAAGAATTTACAAAACATTCAAATTCTATTTATCCGTTCTATCACAGTAAGCCATACATCGACTGGTAGAAAAGTCTGTAAACATTCTTTATTTTTCTAGTCATACGCTTAGAGTTGTCAACTATTCGACGAAATCCAAAAACCGGTTTTCGAATAGTTTAAAAAACCGCACATTTTTAAAACCGGTTTTCGGCTTTTTTATTTAAAAACCGGTTCGAATAACCCGGTTTTTCGGTTTTCTCCATTAATAAAAATATATGCAATATACTACATATATAACAATTTTTTTTTTGTTTTTATAACTATTTTAACTTAAAAAAAACAGAAGAAATACATTCATCACATTTCATTCTTAACATTAATCTAAAATAATTTAGAATTTTAAAAATTATAAAATAGTACATATGTATGTAAATATGTATGTATGTATATATAGTACATATACATATATTTACATATATAGAAAGAAACATACATATATGTATGTACATATGTACATCACAAAAAATATTTATTCAAAATTTAAACATTTTATTTACTATTATTATTTATTTTCTTAAAATACTTACTTATAGCATTTCAAATATAGGATGCAGTTTAAATGTTTAGATGACATACGGTTTCTTAGCTTTGTTTATATTGTTGAGCTTACTGAAAAGACACGTTCATTTTTGTAGAAGTTGGGTTAATTGTGAGCAGAGCTGTATATATCTGATTTAGTTTTTTAGAAAATAGTGTTGCGAAGTGTTGCATACGTAATTTAAATTTGTTAGAAAAAAATCAGTAAAATATAATACACCTCATATGAAAAATATTCGAAAATGTCGAATAGTTCGACACAAAAAACCCGGTTTTTCGAATAACTCGAAAACCGCCACATTTTTAAAACCGGAAAAATAGGAAAAAACCGGTTTTTCGTATAATTCGAAAACCGGTATTGACAACTCTACATACGCTACAGACCTTAATGGCAACTGATGGATGACCTACTAAGGTAGAACAGATGGAAATTTTCATCATTCCTATTTGTAAATTAATACCCGTATTCATAAAAAATATTATAGGTATATTAAGGGTTTATTTGACATATTTCTATGTAATACTTGTCAAATCAAGCCTCAATAAACCATAAGATTTGTATGTGTTTGTAATATAGTATATATAATCTTAGTTTATGCATGTTTTGAAATCAGTTCAACACAAAACGATTTTACTCATAACGATAACTACATATGTGTTTATGTCTATGTTTTCTGATTCTAATTTTTTCATATTTTCTATAATAATACACATAAAATAATAAAATCAACCAATGCAAGAAATTGGCAACCTCATCAAATATGACAGAATATTCTTTACAGCTCATTTTCATAGAGGTTTCAAAACCGCATGGGTTTATACTCAATTTTGAAAACGCTAGGTCTAGCTCAAACAGGTTTGAAAAACAGTGTCAGTGAAATTTTGTTTCGAACATTCAAAACTGTTTTTATACCTTTTTATGCCATGGGTTTGCGCGAATGAAATCTTTTCAAAACGGACATAAACATAACAATAGTTTTATAAAAACAGTATTCAAGTCCTTTTAGAAATTTGTTAATTCTAAAAAAAATCTATTGGATCTCCTTTTGTTATGAAATTTATTAATCAAAAATAAAAACATATTTAATATTTTTACTGACTTCTTATGCAACACTTTAATGATTTCTTCTTTTTATAAGGTCTGTGAAGGGTCTTTTTGTCATTAGACTTAAGTAAATAACTAAATATTATTTTTACTTTGAGCATAATTTCTTTACATTTAATAAAAAAATATGTATTTGAAAACATTCAGATTTGAATGCAAGTACCTAAGACAGAAATTCTGAATTTTTCAGAGTGATAATCTCATTTATAGTCTCAATACTGTGGTAATTCAATTTATGAAATAAATGTATTACAAACAGCCTTGTAGGGTGTATTAATTTTTGTTTTCTGCTTTTTGGTAAGTAATTCAAGTAGTTGAAGTAAAAAAGCTTTTATTGTGATGATTTGCTTTGCGCTTTCTTATATTTTACTTTTATTCACCTCCACTTTATCTTTTATTTCTACTATTGTTATACATTTTAAGATTTTTTTTCTTATGTTTTTGCTTCTTTTTTTTCACCTAAAAGCAGTAGTGCTTAAAATAAACAGGCTTATGCTTTAACACATACATATACACACACACACACACACCTAGATGTGGCCGCATTTACTCACACACTTTGAACCACCTCTACAGACACATTTATGTATTAAACAAAAGCCTTATAAAAAAACAACTTCGGCCAAGTATACAATAAAAAGAAACAAAAAAAATGAGGGAAAAGTAATACTAAAAGCGTTAAAAGCCGGTTTATGTCGTCACACAATTTAAGTGTTTGTTGCTTTTCTGTCCCTGTTGCAGCAGTATTGCTGGCTGGCTGGCATGGTTGCTGGTGTAGTTGTTGTCGCCTGCCTATAAAAATGTACTGCTGGCTTTTGTTTTGAGAATATTTGGTTTTTTTCTGGTATTTTTTTATTTAAATGTGGCAATTCTTCTTCTTCTTGATAATTTTGAAGACCTCAGTTATAAATACAAAACATGTTTAACAAAAAGCATAAGAATAACAACAACAACAGCAACTATAATATTCATATGGCTAAATAGAGTTCTACACATTTAGTGGGTTTCTCTTTTTATATTTTGTTGTTATTGTTGTTGTTGTTGTTGATATTACTGTTGTTGTTACTTTTTGTTCTGAATTTTCATGTGATGTCGGTTAGGTTGCCAAGTAAATTACGTGTAGAATGTTTTTTTTTTTTTTTGTTATTATTTCCCCCCTTCTTCATCTTTTGTAAACGAATTTCGTTATTGTTTTTGGCGTCTTTTTAGTTTAGGCCAGTGACGTGGTAGGATTTACTTTTAATTTAAACACCTACAACATTTAAGTACACATTGCAGGAATATATATAACTTGTACTACGTTTTACAGAAATAAAAAGGAACCAATTAAAAACAACTAAAGATGTTGGCTTATTACGCCTATTGCATAGAAATTTGTCAAATAAATCCTTAATAATTTTATTTTATTTTTAATGAATACAGTAGTTAAGAGTTTAGAAATAAGAACCTTTATGATTACCTACACTGATGGCAGATATATGGAGGTAGTGACGCTCACAACCCCAAGTGACTAAGACAAATGTTAATAATGTGTTAAATTAAAAGTAAATAAGTACTCTTAGCTCTCCATATCTAAAGAAAATATTAAGCTTAGTATTTTTGGCAGTATTTTGCCTTTGATCAGTGGTCGTATTTTAATACGTGCAATATTGATTGTTATCGTAGTAATAATTTTGAAGCAAAGTTTCTTGGTAAAGTAAGTAATTACTTATTATACGATTAAATGATAAGGAAATGCGAGTTCGAATCTCAGTAAAAAACTGAACCGGTTAGGCAGGGAAAATAAGATAAGGTCATTCAGGGAAATGAAATGGCAGATAAATTAGCCCCATAGATGGAGCCAGAACCCTTTCGTGGAATAGGAAGGAGATTTTGGAAAAGCAAACTAAGGGAAAAAGGAGACAATGAAAGACACTTGTTTTTCTCTGGTCAGACTGGCTTTAGACTTTCCAAGCTTTTGCTCAGTAACTATAATAAAAAAAGATTTTAGTCGTAAATTAGGCTTTCTAGGAATAATCTAAAAATGCCAGCGGGCCTTCCGACTGGGCACTGCAGACTCAATGGACACATAAATTTTATAGAAATCGAGCGATATGTACAAATTCTGTGACGAGACGATCGAATTATCAGAGCACATACTGACTAATTGTGCAGCATTGATGCAGAGTAAGAAGAGGTACCCTTGTGACTATCTGTTATCAGATTGGCAACTCTCGGGGTTGGCACCAGCCAATATTTTAAAGTTCGTCAGAGCCCCCAGTCTATATTGTAGGAATCCCGATCAAGTTGAGGGCTCTACAATAGATCTACAGGTCGAAGTATTTTATAATCTCGTATATGAATGAATAAATGAAAGCTGTATTTAAATAAAACTAAAACGTATGCTAATTCTCAATTTATTTTGAAAATTCCAGCTGAACTACATGTCCTCTCTGATAATTGTATATCTAGATTTGATTTAGTGCTCGGGATTTCTTCATACATACATGCATACGAGTAATTGGCCATTACAACCCTGTGGCAGGGTTACGGCCTAGTTTCTCGTAGCATTCACATTGTGTGTGTTAAAGTTGTCCATGAGTACCAGAACCTACAGTTTAAAGTCCACTCCGAATGATAGATTTGAAAAGCTTTTTTCATATTTCTCTTTTTTCAAGATATCAGAGCTGAGTTTTAAACCGGCACTATCGTCTCAGTAAGCCAACACACGAACCACTAGACCACGGCGATTACCAGATCAAAATGAATTCGAGGGGACCTTCTATATGATTTTAAAATCAGTTTTTATAGGGATGGTTCCTAGATGGACTATAGTGCTGGATATGGTGGATTCTTTATCGAGGGTTCCACAGCTTTCCGACAGACATAGTCAGAAACTAATTCTGTTTTTGTATGTTTTTCTACTCCTATTTTATTTTTTGTCTTTTTAGTACACTTACACTTGCTTAAGATAAATGAGAAAGCAAGGAAGTTTAAAAAAGTAATAACGAAGGGATAACAAAAATACACATGATTTATAAATTTTGAAATATTGTATGAAAGAAGATCAACAAAATGTCAGGGTTTATTGGGCCATTTTCTAAATCGTGTGATATGTGCATATTTATCGTTTTTTTATATTAAAATAAAAAATTTGACCAATAGTCGGATTTACGTGTAACGAAAACAGAAACCAAAAAATGCAACGTCTTTGAGTTCACTTTCCCATATTTTGTACAAAAGTTGACTGTTACTGTTTTCTATTATGCGACCATTATATTCTTGTTGCATGGCAATGACGACGACGAAGATGATGTTGTTGATGACGGTGTCGACGACAAAGTAGATGACGATAATGATATGTTGCATGATTTTTGTTTTGAAAAGACAGAAAAAAAGAGACAAAATATAAATAAAAACAAAACTGAAAATCAAATACGAAAGAAAAAATAAATTATATACATATGTACGTATATAAATGTAAGTATATAAATAACAACAGCAATATTAAATTGCTTTTAACTATTATGTATGTATGGCTATATGTTCTTAAAAACACACATCCAAACATACTCTCCTACACACATATGTGTTGATAGAGTACTTTGTACCTTTTGTACACTCTTATGCCAGATAATGTAGTATATGAATGTAATGATCACTGTTACTATATTCCATGATATTGCAGCATTCTATATTATGATTGTGTCTCTATTGAAAACAACAACAAAAAATTACTCGTATTTCAGTTGTTTTCTTTTGCATCATCACATCCTTAAGGTTCTTGGCACTGTTGTCTGCTGCATTAAACGGGTACAATAAAGTATACGAGTAGTTGATGTGCAACATTTCGAGTGTGTTTATTTTATAGGTACGAGTAGTAGTGGGTGCCTGCCAGTATTTTATGCGTATTGTTTTTGTTTTTGATTTTCTTAGCCGTTTTCATCTTTTTTAGGACCATAGATAGAGTTTTCCTTTTTGTTTTGTTTCTTTTGTATGGCATAAATGCCTTTAGGGTACCCATTATTTTTTTTTCTTTCTTCTTTTATTTCGCTGGTTAAAACTTTATATACGAGTGTGTATGGGCATTTGTAGGTTCTTAGTCTTTTTATGACATGCGAGCGTAGGTTGTTTTGATTGTTGCTGCAGCAGTTTCTTTTTGTTTATGAAGTATTTAATATTCAGTTTCTTGTATTTTTATTATATTTTCTTTACATTTTTTTTGTCTTGTTCATTAATTTTCCTCGTTGTAAAGCTTTTGTTTTTTTTTTATTTGCTTATTTAGTTTCTTTTTTATATAAGATTTTAATAAAGCCAAACACTAAATTATAACGTTGTATTAGTCTGCTTGCAGAAGTGTAGGTGCAAGTAGTTTCCTGAAAAAGTGCTTTTATATCTAATCTTTGTTTTAAAACAGAGGTCCATATTTGAATATCCATATAATAAATTTTTAATAAGAAGCTTACTTTTAAACAAGCCTTTAAATATATTTAGAATCTGCAAGAGGCATTTTCGAGTTATTAATTTAATAATTTTTAATTGTACTGCTATCTTCTATTATAGGTAAGAAGGAGTCCTACACCCTTCTTGTTGTATGATTTTTGGCCTAAAGTTACGTGTCTATCGGACTCCAATCGACTGATAGTCAATTTTTGATTTCACTGGTTCATGAACGCAAGCATTTATTAAATGATAGAAATCGATCTATTACTCAAAATATCCTCCACTTATATTGCTTTTTATTTTTTGAGTAAATATGTAAATGTAGAATATACAGTGTGGAATAAAGCAAACTAAAAACAGAAGATTTTTCATTTCACTTCATATTCACTACTAAGATGGCTGAATGATTGAATGAATGCTTTTTTATCACAAACAAATATATCAGTCTATTGTAATATTCTACGTCATGCGTCATAATTGCACAAATTATTGTTATAAATTAATGTAATGAAATTCAAAAAGACAACATCAAACAATTTTTTTCAATTTCAATATTGTATAAAATCTTTAGGCAAGATCGATGAGAATTAAAGAAATATTTGCCTTTTGGGACTTATTAAGACTATGCTTGGTGTAGTATTTAGACTCCTAGCAAACAATACAGACCAGCCCAAGTTGTCGAATTCCAGAGAATATAGGAAAAAATTTTATTATAACTTAGGAGGTTTTCTCCACGAGACGCTTATATTCAAGAAGTCCCCAGATTCCCTCTGCGTGAGGAAGGTATAGACAGAAAAAAATCACCTCCTCTTAAAAAATATAAATATACGTTTTATTAATATTTCATATAAGCCATATTTTATTATTTTTTACATCAAATATTTGTAATTTATTTTATGTTAAAGAGAAAGAACTTGAAATTATGACTGTGTTTTGTATTTTTGTAGTTATTTAATCAAAAAGGAATAACCAAAATTATGGTAAATAATTTCCATTTTTCCAACCCTGATTTTTTCTTATACAGTCGAAACTCTCTATAACGAATTCCAAGGGACTGGATTTTTACTTCGCTATAAAGAAAATTCGCTATATGGAAAAGAAAAACAATATAGTTCCTTTTAACATTTTTTATTTGTAGTAGTCAGTTATTTTGGCTTGAAGTACATTTTTCCACTTTTCTTCTTCAATGCAAAGGCAAACGGATAGCGACTGCAAGAAAAATTTACAGCCTGTTTCTAGAACACGAATGGTATTTGACATTCGTCTTTTTATATGTGAAACAGTAACAAAAACACTCAAATTTGTTATTGTTTCTCATATAAAAAGACGAATGTCTGAAACCATTCGTATTCTAGAAACAGGCTGTTAATTTTATGGTAAATAAACGATTCAAAGCATCAGACTCTGCTTGTGCGTTGTGAAAGCAACAAAGTACACACAGAGCAACAATAACAACACCAATAACACAAAGCGACATCGATTTCTTTTTTGTGTGCGTGCGTTCGGTTTTACCTAATTCGTTATATGGAGATTGAAAACGCTTCAATCTTGAAGTTACGGTCGCAAAAATGCTTCGTTATAAGGAAATATTCGCTATATAGAAATTCGTTATATGGAGATTATAATACACTCAAAGTAGACCTAAAACACAGTGTTCTTATAATTGCTTCGCAATAAAGAAAACTTCGTTATACAGGAGTTCGTTATAGAGAGTTTCGACTGTATTTGTGTAAAAAAGCAACTCTGATAAAATGAAAAATCTAATGGCTTAGAAAAATTTCTACAAATGATGAGAACCATACAACTGTCAAATATCTATCCGTATTTTTTGACAATTCATTACATATTGTTTTCACACTATTATACTTTTTCATTTTATTTGAGTTTTTGACGAGTCGTTATACTCAGTGGGATAGTGTAAAACCACCTTAAGCAACAACAAGTGGCCATGTTGTTTGTGTAAATTTGTATCCATGAGTACCGAGACCTACAGTTTAAAGTCGACTGCGAACCACAGACGTGAGAATCCTCTTCATGGCAATCAGACACTCTCAGAGCTTTTTTTGCCAGAACACTATCGAAAGTGTTCGCCGAAAAACATATTATCTAATATTTCTTCATTTCAAGATATGAAATATCACAGTGTAGTAAATTCTAACTTTAGCCGGACAAAATAAAAAATAAATTTGTAGAAACATTCCTTCTGAGCATTTAATTAGCTTCTCAATACAATTGGCAACTGAAATTCATATTTTTGTTCTTGGTTTTATCTCTGATTAGGAAAAAGTAAGACTTAAAGTCTTTTGTTGTCAACAAGTGAAATCAGATTTCAAAGAAAAGAGTATTTTTTGTGTAAAATTGCATAGTTTACGATTGAAGAGACTACTGTGATTATAGTGCCATAATTTTTGTTTATTATTATTGAACCCTATATTAAGAATATATTTTAGAATTTTCACTTAATTTCCATTGCAAGTATTAAATAAAAAAATTTTTTTGCGGACAGTTTAGTAAGTGAAAAAAAAAAAACAAATTCTATTTTTCATGTAGAATTAAAACTATTTATTTCGGATTGTTCTGGTGTAAAACTATATTTGGGTTAATCTTTAAAGTGCACCTCTTAAGGAAAATAAAAAACATTTTGCGCATTTTGAGACCGCCATACATTTTTTCAGTTTTTTACTATGACATTCTCTCTATTGTAATGGTTAAATATACACCCCTATTGTGAATATTATGGGAATAAGTTGTTTGGGAGTAAAATTGTTTCCTCATCCCAAAAACTCGGTATAGCGAATATATAGGCAGTTAAAATTTCTATTGTGAACTATTTATGAATGCTGTATAAACAAATGTATTTATTGTGAATTACCTCTCAACAATATTTTAAAGTAAAATACAAATATTTAAAAAAATGACTAGCGTATATCTTCTTTTTTGGGTGCTGGAAGAGGAGAAACAATCCATGGAAAGGTTGCAGCTAAAATCTATTCGAGATGAATCGAATCCGCTATCACTCCCGTTGATAGAGTAAGAATTATACATACAAAAATATTTATGCGTGGCTGTAAACCATGTGTTCTTTACAGATTCCAGGAATAATACATGTTTTTTTCTTATTCCCTTCTTGTTCCCATTGGCACTTATTGGGAATTTACTTTACAAAATAATTTTTGGGAGTAAACATTGGCGATGTCATATTTCATATGGCACTATATACATATATATATTTTGGCTCCCAGTAAATTTGTGTTGAGAATGATTTACAATAAGAAATAAGGAAATTTGTGAATTTTTTATGGGAATAGTTGTTTGCGATAAGGGCGATAAACTTCATGATATACCCAGAAGAAGCTACAGCACGTAACAACACTAATAAATTTAGAAATAAATTTTTGCAGTTGTATGGGAGGTAGATGTGGTCAGTGGTCCAATTTCGCCAATGTGGCCTAGTGACACCTCGTACCAAATTTCATAAGTCTAGCTTCATTATTTTCCAAGATCATAATTTTGTTCATCTAGACTGGTAAAATCTCACACAGGAAAAAATATCTTCATTACCCAAAGGTTTATAAAATGCAAAGGTATAACGAAGATGTTGAGCGAGGAGGATATTATGAAGGTTTGAAACTGTCTCCTATCTGGTTATAACACTGCTGAAGTTTGAAAACAGAGTTCTCGTCTAGTAAGAGAACAAACTACCTACTAGACTAGCGCTTAGATTCTCTCATTAAATTAAAAAGATTTAGTCAGTTGTATTACATCGTAACTTAAGTTTTTGTTTTTGATGACAATTTACCCAACTGATGTAAATGCTGATATTACGGTGATCAAAAATGTCACAGGGTCAAAAACTAAAATACGTTTTGTATTACCAATGCCAAAATACATCAGATTTTATGAAGCTTTTTCTGATAGTGTAGTAATAAATTATGAACTTAATTTCAAAGCTTTACAAATACAAGACAATTTTTAATAAAATCTTAACTTTTTTGAGTTAGAAATGTAAAACTTTGTAATTACAACTCTTCACAATTTGGTTAATATTTTACTTTTTCAGGTAATGTCTTACAAAATTTCGTTTGTTGACTTCTATAATATTTTTGTCTTCTTTTTATTTGTTTATTGTTATAAAACTTTTGCGCTTTGAATACTTCAAGATGACTTTTACAAATTTATTGTCATTACTTCTTACGCACTTTACTATTCGTTTATTTTTGTTGATTATTTTTATAACTTTAATTGTTTTCATTGTATTCTGACTTTTGGTTTTATTTAACAGAGTTGTAACGCAACATATTCAGATTTATGCAGGGATGGAGAATAAGAAAGCACATTGTTAATGGTTTTCTTAAACTTTTGATTTTTATATATACAACATTCAAGGATTGTGAAACATAGAGAAGTAATTCAGTTTTGTTGCATCGTATCCTAAAAGCAGAGCTTTACAACATACCTATCCTCGTATTAGCACTAATATGAGAAATCAAGGCTAATTAACAAAAACTTTTTTTTAATGATCTGAATGCTTGAATCTCAATACGAGTGTAGATCATTTTTTGTTATTTAATTTCTGTTTTGACATTAAACTCCTTAATAAAATCAGAACTTAATGCGATTAAAAAATTTTTTAGACAAATTTTGCAATGAATTTATTTAATTATTATACTTATACTATTTAATTTATTAATATATAGACTTTTTAATGCAACCTGCACAAATGTGCTATTCTTATATTCGCCATTGTAAGTCAGAAATGCCATATTGAGATAAATTATTATACAAGTTTATGTCTTAATAAGAATCCTCCTAGAAGTAGTTTAAAATACATTTTTAACACTAGAAAGACGGAAACTTTTTATATATCTACATTGCCCCAAGGCAGTCAAAATGACTGCATTGTGAAAAATAACTAATGTGTAAAGAAATTTGTTTAAAATTAATTTTTAATATTTCTTATATGATTTACAGTCATACAACAAGTTATTAACAATAAAAAAAAATTACTTCAGTTGGGAAAAAAATATTTTATGCATTATTTGTACTTGACAAATTTTTCGTTTGTTAGAATATGTTGTATTTGATGCTTGTGGGTCTTCATTTTCTGATGACTTTTTCTGTCTTTCATCTCTGTAATCGGTGGAGAGCTGTTCTGCTAATTGAAACAAAACCTGTTTTCGTTGTATTTGTATTCCTGCCGCTTCCTTGTAAATGATCCAAGCATTTATAGCAGCCAAATCCAAAATGTTGAAAAATATTTGGAAGAGCCATCTACGAGAACTAGATTTTACGGTATATTTTCTGGCCATTTGATTCGTCATATCAACTCCAAATATTGTTTTGTTATAAAATTGAATAGAGTCCGGTAACATTTTTTTATTACTTCTATCAATTTTCACAAATTTATGCCTGAAACTTACAACAGCTACTCTTTTATTCGGTTTGCTTTTATATATTGTAAGGACAGAATTTTCCGATTTATATAGGAGGGTGGAAGACCGAGGCATGTAATTCTTCGTTTGTTTGGCTGCTTTGGGTAGTTCTCTTTTATTTACCCTAACAGTTCCAACTAGTGTTGTTTTTTTGGTCAATAATTTCGTCGCAAGTGACATGCTGGTGAAAAAGTTGTTGGTCGTGACATTCCTTCCACAATTTGTGTATACCTCGGTCAGTTTCAAAACAACGTGTTCACTGAGAAGTATTGATGCTGATGTTCAGGTCAGAGTCGGGGATATAAAAGTAACATAACTCGCGTTCAAGGGGATGAAGAGATGCGTGGGCAGGCTTTGCATAAAGATTCGAATAACAAGTCACGTACGAGTAACGGTAATCAAAAAATATATAAACTGTTATGCGATTTCGGAGCCGATCCGGTCATATAAGAAATTTACTCAACCCAATAATAAAAGTCAATTGATTATTTAAAATTTCCCAAGCAGTCAAAATAACTGCTTTTCGGCAATACACACTCTAAAACTTTTCCCAAAATTTAGGTTCATATTATGTCTAAATTGGTGTTGAAAATTTGTTGTTGTCTAAAATTATATAAATCTCATTCTTAATTTTAAAAAAAGTAAAAAATTTAAACAAAAAAATAAATTTGCTATCAAAATTGTTCATGTTTAAACAAATTATGTTTAAATTTACAAAATAATGTTCAATATTAAGCACATTTGCATAAAATCAGTAAAAAATTTGTAAAATTAAGCACTTTTGCCTAAAAATAGATATAAATGTGTAATATTGAGAACATTTTAGTAAAAACGGTATGAAGACGTGGTAACAAAGCGACGAAAAAAAGAAGAAGCATTCATTTGCAATAAAAAGTTCAAAAGAGTCGCGTCGTGTTCTGGAATTTTTTTAAAAATTAAATTTGCAGTGGCTGCAGCATCTATATATTAAAAAAAAGTGCTTTGTATTCAGCTGGTGGTGTTTATTGTAATTTATAACTAGTTTATAAAATGTATTAAAGTGTATATTAATTATGTATATTGTATGTATGTATATTAATTAAAAAAAATTGTTTGTTGCAAAATTGCAGAAAAAATTAGTTTAAGAGTTTCTCATCTACATTTGTACGTACGAATATAAAGAAGAAAAATGCAATGTGTTTAATTTATATTTTGGATTTTATGTGTTTTAATTAAATTTTTTTATGTATGTATATGACAATATGTATGTAACATACATATATGCAATATTATGTAACTTTTTAAAAGAGTTAAAAAAGTTATGGATATATGTATATATGTACAATATTTTATATCTATTTATAAGTATTATATATAGATTGTTTGTAAGATTTATAATTTATAAAAAATTAAATAAATTTATTGAAAATATATAATTTAGGCATTTTCATTTAAGGATTGTTGAAAATAAATATATGAAAGGGGGGAAAATTAGACATACATTGCCTAAAATATTTAAACATTTTTTGTTTAATTTTAGACATATTTTGCTTAAAAACTAACCAAATGTCTAAAAAAACTAGATGTTTAATTTTAGGTCGAAAACAGTCTGTAAAGTGTTGCCTACTATTATCGACCTAATTTTCAGCAAAAGTGGTTTAGAGTGCAGGTATAACACATATATATACCAGAAATGAAAGAGGGGGGGAGGGAGCTACTATGATTAATAAACGCATTTATATGTTGTACAAAAAGTCACAAAATTCTAAGAAACTGTGTCTTTATATACACAATTGTTTTTCTGATTTAAATTGGAAAGCAGTCAAAATGACTTCCTTCGGCAATCTAGTGTTAAAGAGAAACTTTTAATATTTTCCTTCTAGATTATTACCAAACAAAAGGGAAAAAAGATTGCAATTTTGTTAAATGTAAAAAATGATATACAACGAAAATTTTTGGTATACCTTTGACATTTATTAATAATAAAAGTAAATAAAGGAAAAAAAAATTTAATAACGGTAATCAGGTTTGGGTGCAAACGCCCTTGCAACTCTTGCCTATATTTTATTGTTGTTTGACTTGGTTTGCTACGTTTTTACGAGTTAGAAGGTCGTATGTAATGTCGATATATTATCACCAATGTTGCTTCTATTTTAAAATTGATAAAACCTCATAAGTTGAATTTTAGTTTATATACAAAATTATCATAGACTGGTACATGTTTCTTTAAATTAAAAGTTTTATTGCGCACAAACATGTGCATTTTTTACAGACGTTAGAATTTGTTGTATCGTATTTCAAAATTTTTGTCCAAAATTTTTCATTCATCTTTTACAAAAATGTCGAAATACGACAATAATGCGCCAAAAACAAAAAGGGTGTTTATATTTAGCACCATTTATGTATTATTAGGGGTCGTCTTAGAATGGAAATTTCACTTGCCTTCTTTTAGCTTGGTGCCTGATACTTGTAGTCACGTGTAAACTCTTCAGCCAAGCGAAACAAGAAATATTTTCCAACATATTTTTAAACAAAATTCTGAAATTGATTCTTGATAATTCTAAAATAATACAAAATACTTTAAATGGCCACCTTCTGCAACCTGATTTCTCACTTTACTTTTTTACCATTTGATCCGTCATATTAACATCGAATTTCAAATAGTTTCTTAAAGTTCTACAAGAATTTTGAAAAACGAGTTATTCTTTTTATTTTTGGAAGCGTCCGTTTGTTGCAAGTAACCAATGAAACTATTGTAATATCTTTAGCTAATAATTTAGTAATTGTTAACTGTTCATCTACTGTGTTGAATACTCCTGGTTGGAAAGAGTTTTGGCTATTTGCAAATGAATTTATCTCAAACAATTCATTCGCTCGTATCATTTATCAAAGCGAGTACAACCATACAACTTCTAATAAGTTATTCCTAATCATACTTAAAAAAAATTAAACTAAAGTTTTTATTCCACCACAGCCGTACAAAACTCCAATGAAAGCCTGCCATATATTCACTTCTTTCCTAAAACTCGAGAGTATTATAATTCAGGGCAATTTCTAATATCCTCCAATATTCAAGGACCTCTCAGTAGTAAGATGTCAGTGCTTACCTCTTTTTTCAAAATATTCCGTCAATTTGTACTGTAGGCTGTAAAAACTCAAATATGTTTTTTATATCTTTTGTTTGTTTCCTTTTTAGAACTCGAAGAAAGCCGCATATGTACGTCTTCGTTTTTGAATAGCATGGAAAATAATGTAGTCTCTGGCATAAAAAAAACATACCAGCCATCTCCTCCGTAGTAAGAGACTATTACAAAAAGTTGAAAAATAAATTACATATCATGGGGGGAGGGGTCGTGTAATAGTGGTTATAGCGCTCGGAACGACAAAAATGTTAAAATAAAATTTTCTGTTTTTATAACTTATATATTAAGAAAGAAAGCTATTATTAATTTATGCTTTTTATCTTTGCAAACAAGATGTGCACAGAAATTAAAATTAATAAATATGAATTAAATAGAATTGCAAAATAATTATAATTATCTTGAGGTACATATCTATGTACCTATACATACATAAATGTTATAAACAGCTTGTCAATATATGTTGTTGCTTACATTACTATTAAAAGTAATAGAGCCGATCAAAGGTATGAAAGAAAAACAAATTTGATTTCTTGAGGTAATATTTTATTTTGAAACTAATCTTCGATATTAAAATCATACTTATTTGTTAACGTCTGCATATACATAATCAATACATACACATATATTTACAACGAAATTCAATACTCAAATATATCCTTTGGCAATAACTCCAATTTCAGTGTTCATATTTACCCACAATATGTCTCTATAAACATGTAAACTCATATGTACAGTACATTTATATTGAAAGAGGGGATATAAATAAAACTTTAGAAAAATATATAAAAATTAAAAAAAAGGAAAACAAAAATTCTAACCTATTATACGTATGTATGTTGTGGTTTTCCATGTTTTAGTAGGTTTTTTTTATCCCTTTTGAAATTGTAAACCAACTTTAGTCACTTTACTCCACCTGATGTTGCTGACAAAAGCAGCAGCAGCAAAAGTTGTACAAACCCCTAAAGATTTGAAAAAAAAAATTGTTTTTTCCCTATTTTTCCTCTGTCTTTACAATAAAAAATTGTCAACAAGAAAGTTAGAATAGAAAAATAAAATAAAAATAATACCAAACATTAAAGGTAAATAGAAAATAAAACGAAATACAACTTCAAATGTTTAAATCTAAATTCAGGTATGTATGCTTATGGCAAGAGGCGTATTTGTTGCAAGAGAACTTGAAAACGTTTACTATGGAAAGTAAATGGAAAAAACGAAATGGTTAAAACTTCAATATATAAAAAATCCTTTTTATATATACAATTCTTACATTAAATAGGAGTATGAATTGACTTTTACTACAAACTGCCACTTGTTGGTTGTTGTGTTACTTATTTTTCATTTCATTCCTAGATTAAGTTAAAAACATATGCATGCTTCTACCTATTTTATAAGAAATTATTAGTTGGAGGAAAAAGTATATTTCGCTTGTGTATGCCTTTAGAAGGATATATAAAATACTAGCCAAAAACCTGCCTGCTTCTCTAGACTTACTTCTACTATTTGTCCACAACTATCGACTAATGATTTTAGTGACTACTACTAGTTAGTTTGTATGGGCACTACGCCACCTGTCTAATTCCGCAAACTTTCTGACTTGGATTGAAGTCATTCAGAGTAAATTCAGAAGCTTTTGCTTTAACCGTTCTCAAGATATACAGAAATCAGTAGTTAGTTTGTATGGGAGGTGAAACGCCCCTTGTCAAATTCTGCACACTTTCTGATTGTTGATTTTCTTTGACCATAAAGTCATTCCGACTCAATTCCGAAACTTTAGCATTTGGGGGGTTATACGGTTAATTAAGGAATTCAAGCAATTCGGTGAATGGAGTGCAACATAGATTTGAATTCATATTGAAATTGTATTCAAAATTTTGTTCACTTTCATAATTAGGGTTGAATGGGAACATTATGCAGAATATTTTGTAGAAACACCAATGCATTCACAAAAAATTACTCGTTGGTGTGCTTTATGAGCTAGTGGGGCTAATATGCCTTTAAACACGATTATAGCCAGAATATTACTTAATAATAATAAATAAAGCCCGATTATTGATATTAACAACACATTTCTTTCTGTTGTTATGATGTAAATTTGAGTAACTGGAAAAAAGCACTCTTTATTCAAAGATGAAATAGTATTATTTAAGCAAATTTTACTATTCCCAATACTGGGTTTTTCAATAAGAGTGATATAAGAGTTTTTTAAATAAAACAAAAACGGTTTTGGATATCAATTAAATTCTTTATTCCTGTAAAAGTACGTTCGATGCCATTATGTATGGAACTCGATTTCTTTTGCATTGCCACCACGGGCACGTTTGCAGAAGTCCAGATACTGAACCCAATTTTCGACGGTTTTCAAGCATAAATCGGCTGATAATGCTGCAATTTCACGTTCAATATTCGTACGAAGTTCATTATTCATCGCTGGCTTGTTGACGTAGCCCCACAGGAAATTGCCAAATCGCACAACCGAGGCGGTCAATCGACTGGACCATTTCGTGAGATAATACGTTCTCAAACTTGATTTCCAATAAATTCATTGTGACATTCGCTGTGTGTCTTGTGGTGTCGTCCTGTTGGAACCACATGACCTGCAAGTCAGTAGCATCCAATTGGGTCCAAAAATATTCGGTTATCATTGAACGATAGCGCTTCCCCTTCACAGTAACGTTCCGGTCGTGATCTTGATCTTCGGAGAAGTACAGCCCAATGACGCCGCCGCCCATTAACCGCACCTAACCGTAATTTTTTTTGGGATGCAATGATAACTCATGGAGTACGTGTGGATTGCTGATTGACTAATAACGCATATTTTGTTTATTGACGAAGCCATTCAGCCATTCAGGCTCTTAATAATAATATAATAATATATGTACTGTCCTTTCCAAAAATTCCAATACAATGCACAGAATTTAGTAGGGGTTTACCCCTGAGTATTGGTCTCAAATATAAAAAAAAACATCGACGTCACAGAAATGACCAATGCTCGAGAGACACATTTGGGCTTTCTTCAACTGAAGCCTCCGCGGCAGCAATATTCTCGACACTACGATCACTTCTTTGTCTCACTGGCACGGTAACATTTTATACTGTGCCTGTAGATTCAAATTTTTCCACTAGACGCTCAATTGTTGATTTGCTAGGATGATTATGACGACCATAAATAAGGCGTAGCTCTCTTAACGTTGAGGCCACTGACTTCGAATTTCGGTAGTAAATTTTAATAAATTCGACTCGTTGTTGGCTCGTATATCTTTCCATCATGAAATAGCAAACTGAAGAGAAATGTCAAAAGAGTGGCAAGAAATATGGCGTCGTTTGCTGTAATAAAACCGATATATTTTTTTAAAAAATATCATAAACTATAAGCTATAAAAAGTAGCCCCCATAGTCTAGTGGTTGGTGTGTAAGCTTACTAGACATAAGCTCCGCGTTCAAATCCCAGCCCTGATATCAAGAAAAGAGAAATATGAAAAATAAATTTTTCGGCGACTACCTCTTAGCAGTCTTCTGGCAAAAGTTCTGAGAGTAACGGATTGCCATAAACAAGTCGGAATCGTCTTTAAACTGTAGGTCACGGTACTAATGGATAAAAATTGACCCTCACAACATGGATACTGGAAGAAGCGAGGCCGTTAATCTGAATTAGGGATGTAATGGCCAATAATGTGTGTATGTATAAGCTATAAAATATAACTACATTGTCAAATAATCAGTATGGGTACAGCTTTTTAACGTTGTGAAACTAGATTTTCCCCTAACCAATATTTGATTCTCTAAAATAATTCATATAAATCCAATCCTCTTGGTTTGTTCTTCGCTATCTAACCTTAAACTGATGGCAAAATATAAATTATTGTATGTGGTACTTTAATATTTTTTTATATTTTTATTTTTTTAGATTTTTTAAGGGTTTGGTAAATATCTGACAGAGTTTATATTTTAAGGTAGGAAAGTACATATTTTTACATACTCGTAATTATCTATACATACATATATGAAATGAAACAGGCCTGTATGTACGTTGTTCTCTTACACATATGGCACATGCTATGAGTTTTAATTCTTAACGAGTACATAAATTCAAGCTTTAAATGACTATTTTGGGTCGTTTTGAAGTTTACTTTTCTTAGCAGCCAATTTACTATGTCTTGACTGTCTTGTCTAACTGTCTGTCTATCTATCTTGGCTTGTCTTGTCTATATGGTAAATGAAAATGGCAATGTCATTAAAGTCTCAATTTCATATATCGCAGTATATGACTACACTTGTGGTCTTTATCCGCAGCGATTGTTCTGTACTGAATTTCAGTTGTTGTTACATATAATCAACAAGAGGTCATAGTTGAAAGACATAAACGTGTACGTGTACGTGTACTTTATATACATAATGACATAATATATGTTTATACTTAACTTGGTTTTATATGCAGCAGACAAAGATGGCAGCAGGATATGTGTGAAAAGAACAAAATTTACCTAAAGAAGGTGACTTTGATTCTGTAATAAAATTACTCTATATGAATTTATAAAATCTGTATTAAGTTATTAAATCACCTCAGGATTATAAATAAGTATTTCGATAATTTGTACGTAATATTCAACATCTTTCAATAACTGCAAGTACATGGGTAATTGCCACATTGTAAAAAAAATGTTTAATGTTGCTCAATAACGCAAACACATTATTTGTCTTTAAAATTTAAGCAAATCTTTTACTCTCTAAACGATATCTTTAAAAAGAATAATTTAATTATAAATGTAACTCTTAGTGCATAACACTCTAACGCATTTAAAAGACGTACAAGAGAAACTGTCAACTTGCTAATTTCAATTAATTCGCTTATACTTCATTCAAGTCATAAAGGTTTTCTTCATTAAATTACCCCCATGGAATAGTTAAACTTTTAGCAGTACCAGACAATTGATAGTAATCGAGATTTATGTAAACACTTTAAGTAAACAACTCAACTCATAAACTAGGATTTCATGATAATAAAGCAAAATGAGAAAGGGATAATAAAAACCAAGTGTTTAATTTTAATATATAAAATGCGCACATGACGAGTGTCTGTATAGAGGGTTTAAGAAATGAATTATGAATACGTCACTCATACTAATGGACACAATTAAAGAGTATTCAATTAAAACTTAAAGTTCATAGAAAAAAAAAAAAAAAAAAAAAACAACAACAAATTTTGTCAAGACTTGAACGAACTGCAAATGTTGTTTAAATTTTATTAAAATGTTGTCTTCTATTCTGTGCTATTCGGCCAAAGTCAATGGATAAATATTAGCTTAATGCTAAAATACATATAAAATTTTATGATACCATAGGGCTAAATTTAAAAAATAAAATAAAAGAAAAAAATAAGACCAAGGATACGAGTATAATAGATAAATTTATTTGTTTAGCTTTTAATGCCAACACTACTCTGCAACAATACTATTTATGCTGTAACATATTTATTTTGGGGTATGCTTGTGTATGACTAATATAAGTAATAAAACCATAATGCATTTCACACATAGACACTCCAGCCACATAATCCTCATCCCCAAACAGCCACAAAGAACTTAGAAATCTCATAAATACCATTCTACTACTACACTTTTATCCTTGCAAAGTTCGCTTTCTCTCTTGAGTGTTAATATGAAAACAGAAAAAAATAACATACAAACACTGTATAGTATTTACTTTAAATAAATAGCAAAAAATATGTATAAAAAAAGAAAAATAAAATGAAATCCTGGCTAAAATAAAATCCTCATACAACCATTTAGCGAATATGTTGCAATTTCTTTTGTTGTCATTTGTATTTGACTCACTAAAACTGTTGCTCGTTATTTATGTTGGCTTTTAACGAAATATTTCTACAGCATATAACGTTTACCACACCAAATGCTTAGTACTGTACACACATACTATGTGCCATACAGTTACTTATACACATATGAGCATTAGTGTGTCCCAAAAAAAAATTTTTTTTGGGGATCAAGCTTATTTTGGACCACTATGAGGCAAAGTATTTTTGAGAATTTTTTCAAATTTTTCGGAAGTGGTTTAGAGGTCGCGCAAATTGATTTTTAATCAAAAATCGAGCTTTTTGATCTCTATTTTATTTTTGGTTATGAATTGGTAAAAAATCGATATTTTCTCGGCTTCTGAGTCAATATTGTTAAAGAAAATATTCCGATTTTTTATTTCATGTGCATAAATAATAAGTTTCGGCAATGATTTTGCACATTTTGGTACATTATATAACACTTTTTCAAAAATTTTCAACAAATATGGAAAACAATGGTTTATAACTTTTAAAATTTGTATAAAGACTACAAAAACTAATAATGCAGTTTAAAAGATTATTAAGTTTTAAATTAGTTATCAGAAAAAAAATTAATTTTCTTTTACCGTTCTCGAGTTATACCCTTTTAAAGCTTTGTACCCATTTTTAATACTATAAAGTGTGAACTAGGTTGGCATCGGAATTAAATATACAACAATTTTATAAACAACAATAAAAAATTAGATTTGTTATAAGTCATTTATTTGGGTTCTTGTGATGTTGCTCTATGCCCTGCAGTAAATTCTGAAAGTCTGTTTCAGAAGGCATCAATTTCTGAACTTTGAATAGAAGGTTGTAGCTGCTTTCGAAAAACACATATTTTTAGAGAGTATATAATTTTCATCATCCAGCGAGCTCGGTTCATAACTCCAAGAGATTTTATTGTTGGATGGTGCTCAGGTCTATCACCCAAAAAAATAAGGCTCAGTTGTGCATTTCTTTATAATCTTCCCTTATTTCATATTCTCCAGCTTCCTTTTTAAAAAAATTATTAGATCTTTTCGTATCAATAATAATTAATTGGGATAATTTTTCCAACAATGTCATTGTTCGAACAATCCGAAAAATTGTTTTTAGCCCACATTTGCTGAAGAGTGACGAAAATTTTAATTTTTGGCGATGTAATTTGATCCTCAATATTAAGGACGTTAAACGCTGATTCAGCAATTAGTTCCAACATATGGTGGCTACATGCCAAAAATATGACGTCTTTTTTAATTTTTGGAGAAGTAAAACGCATGCCCCAATCCGCCGTGCTGTATTAGAGCTTGTCGTGTCCGCACACATAAATTGGACATTTTTAGTTAGATTACAGCATAAAACCTTTTATCTCAAGCCATAAAATTTATCTCAAGCACTAACCAAAAACCGCTATTTTACTGCACTTATCTGTTCAATAATTGCAAGTTGTAAATGATGTCGCAGATCGTGGTGTAGCCTTGGCTAGTAGTTATTTTAATATCACAACTTCTGAAACAGACTTTCAGCATTTACTACAGAGCATAGAACAGCATCGCAAGAACCTAAATAAATAATTTACAACAAATCTAATTTTTTATTGTTGTTTATAAAATTGTTGTATATTTATTCCGATGCCAACCTAGTTCACACTTTATACTATTAAAAATAGGTACAAAGCTTTAAAGGGGTATAACTCGAGAACGGTAAAAGAAAATTAATTTTTTTTCTGCTTTCTTATTTAAAACTTAATAATCTTTAAAACTGCATCATTAGTTTTTTTAGTCTTTATACAAATTTTAAAAGTTATAAACCATTGTTTTCCATATTTGTTAAAAATTTTTGAAAAAGTGTTATATAATGTATCAAAATGTGCAAAATCATTTCCGAAACTTATTATTTATGCACATGAAATTAAAGATCGGAATGTATTCTTTAACAATATTGACTCAGAAGTCGAGAAAATATCGATTTTTTACCAATTCATAACCAAAATTTAAATAGAGATCAAAAAGCTCGATTTTTGATTAAAAATCAATTTGCGCGACCTCTAAACCACTTCCGAAAAATCTGAAAAAATTCTCAAAAGTACTTTATCTTATGAGTATCCAAATTAAGAATGATCTTCCCACGAATTCCAATCTTTAATTTTATTTGGGACACCCTAATGAGCATATACATACATATAACGCATTAATGTATTATATTTATAACTGTACAAGTGTATTCCTTTAAATTCCATTTCAGCATTTCTTTTTTTTATTTATTATTACAAATCTGTAATGCGCAACACTCTTTTGCATTTCTTAAGATTGTTTAGGATATCTCCAATATTATAAAACTTGTATGCACATATTTATTAGTCTTAAATGATAGAGATTAGGTTTTGTAATACAGAGTGTGATGTCATATAGTACATACTTTAAAAAAGAAAGTATGATGCAAACTACAACTTATATATACATACAGTACGCCACAGTTTATTTGGTAAAGACGGAATAGACGGAATAGTTGTGATGATAAAAAAAATTAAAAATTTTTAAAAAATTACCGTTTTATATAAACTGGAATATATGTATATTGCTTAACTATAGTTAATAAAATAAAAAAAAAATCAAGTCACATTCCGTATACCGTATGCTTCATATGGCTTTACTATTGAAAAATTTTAAAGAGTGACTTAAAGAGGGCATTTGCAATAAAGAAATAGTCAATTTTTTACATTACATTTTAAAAGAAGTTTTAATAAAGAAAAGAAAAAATGTACTCAATAATAGAATAAACACTCTTCCTTGCAAATGCCCTTGCAAACCTTGCAAACAAGAAATATATGCTACATATACCTACATTTTGTTATTGTTTTACATGATTTGCTACGATTGCAACACGTGCAAAGGTGATTTCAACTGAGACTGATAACTACTTTTATGACTTAGAAACTGTTCATCTATACTTTTCAATTAAGTAATAACTTGGAGTCCGGTCTTCTTGTCACTGCTACACGTTCAAAATATATTGAACACGATCCAATATTGCGATATTTATTGAACGTGTAGTATGCAATATTGATAGATTGCGAAATAAAATAAAAATTAAAAAATTTTATTACTTTTGTGTAAAATTTGTTTTAATAATTTGTAATGGAGAAGATAGTAAAAGCGAGTTATTTCTGCCGGTGGAATCGGAATTGACGACCGAAAAAATTATTTTGAAAAACTTTAATTGTAATTTGGAGGCATTGCCGGAGTTGTGGGATTTTTTTTTTGGTTTTGGTAAATACTGATGCGATAAATATTGAACATGTAGCATATGCTCACAATATATATTGAACGTGTAGCAGTGCCCTAAAGTTAAGAGGCGATAGATTGTAATCCTAAGTCTCAACATTGAGTCTTGTCAGCGTTTCATTAAGGCCCATTATTACAACTTGTCTATAAAGTGTCCGATAGTAAACTTTAGTTAAAGCGAGTAATAAAATGACCTTTAAACGTTTTTACAACCGACTTACATAAAAGCTATGTTTTTCTTTTGTAAAATATGGCAATACCAGAAAAATAACGGGTTGAATTTCAGCATTTAAGTTAGCTTTAAGTTAGCAACAACACGCATGCTCAAATGAATTTGTGCGCCAACTAAAGTATACTTTCATAAATAAAAAAAAACACAATTTACTTTGCATTTATGTTCAATTTATTTCTTTGTTGACTAAACAATAGAAAAAATATTTTTGTTATTTATTCAACGAACAAAAATATAGCAAGCTCAAACGTTTCAAAATCACGCTAAAAGTTCAAGAAACGATAATCATCCTAATAACTTTATCGGCCACTTTTAAGTAAGAGTTTATTAAAGTTTAAGTATAATAACAAAAAGCAATTTATCTATCTTAAAACATCCTAACTTTAGCAATCAATAAATTGTAATAATAGGCTTAAGTCACATAGTATCTATACACGTTCAGCGGAAACGCTATGTGCGAACATATCTGTGGCATTTTGACAAAACACCTTAAGTCGAGATAAGAGAGTAAATAAGTTTTTCAAAAAAACTCGGGGAAAAATTATTTTTATTAAAAAATAAAATAAACTGAAACTAAAGAAAAATTTTTTCTTTTTCTGTGGTAGAACAGAGAAATAGAATTTGAATTTTTTGAAAAACAGAAATGTATTGCTTTGTAAATACTTTTGTTTGGTTTTTATATACTAAATGGGATATGATACGCATTTAGTCTATAACTATTTCAACATAAGTATTTATAGTTTTGAATAACACCTTTGGGAAAAAGTCTCCTGACGAGTCTATTAACCAGAGATGAAATGGCCATAGAGACATGCTTATCCTCAAAAGCATACATTTCATATTACATATAATACAAAATTTTAAAAACGTACACAAAAATGTTTTTGAATAAAAATTGGTATCATTAACAAAATTTTTGTCAACTTTTTAAATTTGACTTATGATGTTTTGTCAATATGCCACAGATATGTACTATAAATGAAATAAAGTTGCATACTTAAATTTGAGTATAAGTTTTCGTTCAATATATTTTTTTTAATTACCAACTCCAAAATAAAACTATTAGTTGTTTTAAGTTAAGTCTCATCAGCCGTATTATTTATACTACCTTGCTCAAATTATGTTTCAAATTCGGCAACAATTTCTAAATATTATGTCTGTTTTTGACTCTGTAAGTATTGGATTAAATAATATCTTATTTGTTGCAATCGTCCTAGTCTAAGAGTTAGTGTGTAGCCTTACTAGACAAGAGCTCCAGTTTCAAACCACATCTTGAAAAAAAAAACTTAAAAAAAACATTTCTTTCGGCGACTACCTTTTAGCAGACTTCTGGCAAAAGCTCTGAGAGTAACTGATTGCCATGAACAAGCTTCTCAAGCCTTTCGTTCGGAGTTGATATTAAATTTTAGGTGACGATACTTATTGCTTCAAGATGTCAGAGCCGAGGCTAGAACCGAAGATGTCGTCTTAGCAAGCCGACACAGTAACCACTAGACCACGGCGACTACTACAACAAATTGTCAATAATAATGCATGTAATGATATATCCTTAACAACTTAAAGATGATCTTTGCTCTATATACTTTAAGAAGTGAAATTTTTTACTAAAAAAACCAACAACCTATTCTAACCTACCAGTTTAATTTAAGTGTAAATGTGACATATATTTTTTTTATTATTATTTTAAAGATTAATAAAAGTTATAAGTTATTATTTATTTTTTGCCTTTATATATGATGTGCTTCACTATTTTTATATCTTGTTTGCAGATCAGTTTATGAATTACATCCAATTTACACGATACCTTTTAATACAACAATTTTTCGATACCTTTTGTTTTCAATTGCAGGAAAAAAATCATTAATGAATTATAACACAAACAAATTTAAGTATTATTTCTTGATAATGTGGAATCTAGCAATTCATTTCCTATTTTTTTTTTATTTCAGACCAATACTCAGGAGTAAACCCCTACTAAATGCAGTGCATTAAATTGGAATTTTTTGGAAAGGACAGTACATATATATTTTTTTATATTATTATTAAGCGCCTTAGGAAAGAGAAAAATTGCTGTGAATTGATTATTTAAATGCCAGTGTTATACATACCTTCATCTTTGAATGATCAACAGCAATTGCCCTATCGTTACTTGTTGATTGTGGTGAGTGCCTTCGCTGTGTAGGTTTAGCTGTTATCTCTACTACTTTACAATAGGTGACGCTTTTTCTCTTGATCATTCGTTGTTAGTGGTTAAGGTGGAATAGAGTGGAATGTCAGGGAGCGGTTTCTTTGTTGATCGACTTTTTGGAGTGGGGGAACATCTTATTTTTTAAATTATAATTTTGAAAAAACTGCATAGTAACTTTTTTAATTTTTCACCTTGCTGGGATTTGAACCTGGGCCGTTTGAGTTTTTGTGTGAGCGCTCTAACCAATATACCGCTATAACCACTATATGTGAACTCTAAATTTATTTACTTCACAAACATTAAAGCAGTCTGGTATTTACAGACATTTGCAAAAACTATTTCATCTTACGCTAGGGTGATATCTTTTGCACAACTTTCTCTACATTTTCCATAGCTAATAATAATTTCACGCTTTTTATTGTTATTCTCTGGCAAATACAAAATGTTTGCAACTTCTTAGTATGTCGTAATTTAAACAGAAGCGTGCCAATTAATGCACAATGCCGTTTAAAGAATTATGTGTGTATGACTTGTTACATTTGGACACAAAGACGATAAGCACTGACTCAAAACAAAAAAGTTATAACACCCTCTATGTATGAGTATTAAAAAAAAATAAATAAAAAGAAAAATTCTGTCTTGTCGTCGTTTATGTTCACACTGTGGTAAGCATTCCATAGTAAGGATTTATATTATACGATGGTTGAATAAATAATTTTAGGGGAATTAATTGCTGTAACCACATAATTATAGTTTTATTCGTTACAAACTAAATTAGTTGCATATGAAACCATTTGTAATTTAATCATCATCGATTATTTTCAATTTTCTTTCAATCGTATGCAGTTTTTACGCTTAAAGAAAAAGTACACATTCGATAAAATCATAAATTCACACGATGTTGTCATAAAAAATAATTTATTGGTTTTGTTAGAATTTCTTATGTCGCTAAAACGAAATTATAATTTAAAATACTTTTTCCATTTTTTAGTTTTAGAGATAGAAGCTCTGAACATTTTAATTCGATCCTCTAACAAAATATGTCACCGAAATATACGTTTTTCTTGAATATTCGTACTTTACAATACATTTTCACTTTCCTTTCATATGCGATATATGTACATACATATGTGTGTATGTACGTATTCATACAAGGAGTTATTCGTTTTGTATGCTGTTTGCTCAAAGGATTTATGTGTCAATGCATTATTTTTCTTTTTCTGTGGTTTTCTTACTCACTTTTAAATGTACAAGCATGTATAGCATTTACTCGTACTTGGCAGCCTTGTATAAGTAATTTTTGTAATAGAGTAATGGAAGTCCAAGAACAAAATCCCTTCATCGCTGTTTGCCTGTGTAGTCTATATTAGCAGTACTTACATTTCGTCCTTACATGCTGTCGCTGATGATGTTGATGCCTTTATTAGCTTCGTTTTCAGTATTTCTCTTTTCTTTTTTCCACCCATTTCATTTTTATCAACGTCATCGCAAGTGCTTAAAGAAGCGATTAACCATAACTGTCAGTTGTTAAAGCAGTTGTCATGTATCTGGTCTTTGTGCGTATTAATGCATTTGATTTGATAATACATTTTTCACTTCACTACACTTTATATGCGTTGTGAGCATATATGTATGTATACACACTTACATATCTACAAATGTATGTACGTACATACCACAAAACACAAGATTGTTCTTTTTATTTTTGTGTGACTTAAATGTTTTCACGTTTTCCTTTTTTTTTTTTTTTTGCTTAAAAAACAGCAAAAGGAAATGCTTTAATTGGGTGTCTTTTCTTTGTCTAGCTTTTGATAAACGTTGCTTTTTTGGCGTTCCGTTCTTTTGCCATTTATCTATTTGTTACGTTAAATGTTTGTATATTTCCACCAGTAATACTGTTGCACGTTGTTTAAGTGCTAACTAACATAAGCCAAGTGTGGGAAATGTCAACGTTTTAGGGGCTTGCGGCTTGAGGTTTTAATCAAAAATTGCTGGATTTTGAAGTGATATGCTAAAGTGGCAATAGTTTTGTTTGGTGCTTATTTGATAATCCTGATATTGTGTTTTAATTAAATTTGCTGCAAATCTTCTCTTGTAAGAGAAATAAATTTTAATGAACAATTTCATGAATACCATTAAATTTTAAATAACAGAATGTCAATTCTATTTAGTAACCATTGTAAAGAAAGGGTTTTATAAAAAAAATTTTATATGCCAAGAAATTTAAATTAATCCTAACCCTACGGCCAGTTAAATATTTCTTAAGCAAAGCAAAATACAAATTTGAAGTTCCTTAAGTTTTTTTTACCGTAACATTTCTTATAAGCTGTTTTGATTCGTAACCCTCCTGATTTATTTAGATTGGCTATATAGAATCTTACGTCCCTGACAAGGGTACCCGGGTACCCGGAAAATAAAAAAAATATAAATAATAGAAGTTTTTTTACTTGGTTATTGAAATAAACACTCATTTCACTTTGAATACATATGAACTAATATTATTACAACAGAAATCAAGACTCGGTGAAGCAAAGGGAAATTATTTTGCTATATGTAGTATAAATAGGTCACTTATATACCTAGCAAATACATACATAATTTGAGTTTTTTCATCTAGAACTGGGGGGTGCGTGGTATTGTGGTTAGATCGCTTGCACAAAAACTCAACATGACCAGGTTGAAATCCCAGCAAAGGTAAAAAACTAGTTTGCGGTTTCTCAAAATTATAATTTAAAAATGTAGTCGCCGTGGTCTAGTGGTTAGTGTGTTGGCTTACGATATCGTCGGGCATACATGTCTGCTTTGACATCTTGAAAAAGAGAAATATGAAAAAATTATTTCTTTCGGCGACTACCTGGGAGTTATTGATTACCATGAAAAAGCTTCTCAAATCTGTCGTTCGGAGTCGACTTTAAATTGTAGGCCCCGGGACTCATGAATAAAAATTAACACACACAACATGAGTACTGAGAGAAGTTAGACCGTAGCCCTGACAAAGGGTTGTAATGGCCAATTATGTATGTTATGTATGTATGTATAATTAAAAGTAAGAGGTTCCCTCCTCCCTTCAAGAAGACCATCTACAAAGAAACCGCTCCCCGACATTCCACTCTATTCCACCTTAATCAATGTCAGAAAAAGACGAATGATGAGGAGAAAAGCGCCACCTATTGGTAAGTAGCCGATAACAGCTAAACCTACTTAGCGAAGACACTGACCAAACAATCAACATGGAACGATGAGGCAATTGTTGTTAATCATTCAAGGGTAAAGGTATAACACTGGCCTTTGAATAATCAATTCACAGCAATTTGTCTCATTCCTAAGGCGCTTAATAATATAAGAAAAAAATGTGGATAATAAGTGTCCTTTCCAAAAAATTCAAATACAATGTAGAGCATTTAGTAGGGGCTTACTCCTGAGTATTGGTCTCAAATAAAAAAAAAAAAAAAACTGGCACCATCAGTTACAAAGTGAAAAAAAAACTCTTTAGAAGAAAACGACAAGTTTTTTTCCGCTTAGATATTTTTGGAAGGTCAAAAAATTAATTCGCATGTGCTCACACGAAAGCCTTATGTTTAAGATTTTGGCTTATTCTGCTTTAAACTAAAATATAATGAGTCTTATTTTTGACGCCATGTGTGTACGCAGATGTGCAATTATGAATGAGAAAGTATCCGTATCGCCAATACTATAAAGAATGATCGCGTTCCTTTACCCATCGACTATTTCGTCTACAAATTAGTATTCTTTGAAATATGACTTCCTACGTTTGAGCACAGGGTTTTAAATAGCTTTATGTTGTACATATAAGCTCCAAATATGTTGGATAATGAGTGTCTATTTGTGTATATCTTTAACTGTCTCATCTCAATCCACCACGAGAGTTAACATTTTTTGGCACTACGATTGCAACTGGGACAAACAAGTGAACTATGTCACAAAAATCCCTAATATATAGTAGATGACCATTAGCCATTTTGCTTTAAGCAAATACCAGCTTCACTTGGGTATCATTTGGTTCCATAAACCACTATGAAAGTTTTCTATCATTGAGAATAGTGCAGTGTTGAGAGTACACATGTGCAATCTTTCTGGTCTGAACCGTAAAAAGAGTCGTTTTGTTTAATAATGTAGCAGGGTGTACATTAGACCGTACCTCAAATAAAAATTGTCCCTTCACCGCCTCTAATATAATCTTTTTTTTGAAAAGTGGCTACGAAAAAAAATATTTTTTCCGACTGTAGGGTTCTCCATTTTATTTTATTTTTTTTTTTTGTTATATCTAAGGCATTTACAATCCGATCTAAAAGAATGATATATCAAAGTTTTTGTCTCGATATGACCAATATTTTCTCTTAGAGGTCATTTATCTCAAGTATCTCGTTCTAGTATTTATCCACCAGTCTCTGTTTGTACTACCCTAATGTACCGCCCTAATGACATAAAAATAAAGCTCGGAAGAAACTATGAAACTTTTGCTGAAGAAGCAATTCGATAATTCCAACAGAAAAATTTTTAAATTTAATTAGAAAATTAAAGCACGTTAAAAATCATTAGAAATTAGTGTAAATGTAAAACGAGGTAATAGTGTACTCTAAATCTACGATTTTCAATTTTAAATAAAAATTATAATCTTTTAAACACCAATTTCAAATAGTGTTTGTAAGCAACAACGACATATGAATCTTTAAAAGCAAAACAGTTTCTTGATTAAAATTATTTGTTTTTTCTTCTGTATTTTACTGTTTTATTTTTGTGTCAGCTATCTTACAAGTATCTGCCGCAAACAATTTAAAAATAATATTTTCATTAAGATAAATCATAACGTGCTTTCCAATTTGATTTTAACTCTTCATCTTTCTACTATTGAAAACCAAACCGTATTAGAAAAATGAAAGCACTGTTTGAAACAAGAAAAAAAGGGCATTTCATAAAATCCGCTATTAGTTGTCAGTTTCAGTTTTCAACTCCATGACAGTTTTTTACACAATTCAACAACAGTTTGTCACATACAATTTTTCACTTATTCATCTTTTTTTTTAAGATCAAAAACTGTTAAAACATATATATAGAAAAATATAAGCCAGTAAGCGGATACCTAACGTTGCCAAAATAAAAAAGTAAAAATAGACAATAGCGGAGGAAGAAAACAAACAACCGAAAATCATCAGAATAAAAAGAAGCTGTAACAATAACATCATTATAAAAAGTCAATAACCTTTAGTTGATTGTTCAAATATTTTACTAAAATAAACTGGAAAAAAAAGATACACCAAAAATACGTATAAAAAAAAACACAAACAAACAAACAAACAAACAGAATCATAATAATTTCAAACCTTTAGGATGCACGAATCAAAATATAACAAAGACGACTAGAAAGCAGTCGCTACAGCAGCAGCGGCAGCAACGGTAAAGGAAATAAAATCATGCTGCATTAGAAGACCATTATAATAACTATGAAGAGAAATGTGTATGTTGTTGGTCTATTGGACTGACTGTTGTTAGTGAGTAAGTGAAGTTTTGTACGTTAACCCTTTATTCTAAGAGTAGACCATGTTTGGTTGAAAATATATAGTGGGTGTGCGCCAAAAAAATCGTGTTGTTTTCCTAGAACATATTGAGGGGTAGGAGTAATGATGGGTAAAGTAATGATGATGAAGGTGATGCACCTTTTACTGCTGGTCGACTGCAATTGTTTAATAGGATTAAAGGCACACACTAAACTGTGCAATAATAAGACCAACTGAGCTAAGTACTTTGATGAAGGTTCGATTTTTGATAAGGCAAACATCGTTGCTACCTTTAGTAAGATGTTCATTTTAAAAGTAACATTTACAGACAGATAACGGCTGGTTCTGTAAAGTGTTTAAAGTGTAAAGTGTACTGTTGTGTAAAAAGGAGTAGATAGTTTTTTAAACGAAATATCAAATTCTTTCAAAATTCTTACTAAAGCAAAAGAATTATTGAAAACAAACTTCTTTTGGCGACTACTCGTACCTCTTAGCAGGCTTCTGGCAAATTTGTCATGGGTAAAAATTGACACACACAACATGAGTGCTGTGAGAAGCAATGTCGTAATCCTGACACAGGCTTATAAAGGCCACTTATGTTATGTATGTAGTTACTTTGTCTATCTCAATTAGTGGTGCAATTAACGAATAATTGTGAAGTTTAGTATTTATGCTAAATTGAACTCAATTAAGGTGTTAATTACGCAAATTTCTTAATTACCTAATTAATCCTAAACCACATTTTTGGTAAATATAAAGGGGTTTTCATTAAATTTTTCTAATCTTCTAATTCATGAAAATAAAATGGGAGAAATATCATCGAAAATTTTTGTTGCATTATGTATGTATGACATCACGTTGGCTTTGTGGCTGATCAAAACAGCCCTACAACTAAACTAATGAAACGCTACAAGAAAATGTATAACGAAAACAATTTTTGGGGCCAATTTGGATCCACATACAAAATCATGTCTTTAAACTGTTAATCTAGAATTTGTAATACATATTACAGCAGATGTTTGCCACATTGTGGATTCCGGCTCCCTGAAAAATGGCTCCAAAGAAAAATGACCCCAACCCGAAATTACAAATGACCCCAAAAATTTTAATGGAGCACAACAACACGAAATTTTGGCCCATTTTTCTCTTTTTTTGGGGTCATTTTGCATTTCTTACTTTCGGGCTATTTTGGATTATGAAAAATGGCCCCAAATTTTGATAATATTACAAAATATTTCTAAAATTATTTTATAGTAATTTTTCATAAAATGAGTAAAATATAAAAACCCAGCAGAAAATTTTTCAAATTTGGAAGCAATAAATAAAATTGTAAGCAATAATGGAAGCATTATATTGTTTATTCATACCTTAAAGCTTCCAAATATGCTACAGGATAAGGTATTAGTTTTAATTTTGTATAATATTTGCTTTCTAGTTGCAAAAAATAGCGTTTTTATTGCATTTTAGCGGCTCATTTCATATAAAAATCATGCATTATTGATGCGCACGAGTAAGTGATTGTTTACAATTTCTCCCTTACAAAATAGCTTATTGGTAAGCACTAAATTCTGCTGGGAAGGTACGAAAAACCTTACGGAATTCGTTGTTCTGTTAGTAGTTTTTTGTAAATAAAATTAAAATTTCGTTAAGAAAATATAATTAATATACGTATAAGTATATTAAAAAAACATAGTTTAGTCATTACAAAAAAAGGTTTGGATTGATTTGGTCACCAAACCGTAAATTTTTAAACAAATTAAAGAAACAAAAAATTAATATATTAAATAATAGTATATAATATATTCTTCACAATCTGCATTAGATGTCATTGAAGCGTTTCAATTATGGACCAATTTCGGTATTTCTAGTGACGAACAAAATCCGAGACCATTTTATACAGCTTGCAATATAGAAGAACGCTTCTCCTACTGCATATTTTCATCACAAAAGTCAATAGACCTCATAAGGGAGAATATTGATGTGTCTGATAGGAAATATTTGGTGGACGCAACATTTAAAATTTTTCCTTATTGGTGTTTTAATCAGCTACTAATAATATATGTATATTGAATATTTAGAAGAGGTAAATATGTTTATTTTTTATTAGTTAATATTTAAGTATTAGCATCTTATTAAAAGGAAATCATATGATTACAGGAGAGACTTTTTGTTTATAAATGATAATTTATTGTGTATTTTAAATCGCTTAGTTTGTATTGATAACAGAATTTATTTTTTTGAATTTGGAGGATAGATGGCTCCGTAATAAAAGAAATGATTTAAAGAAATTGTAGGACAACAGGGAAAACTTTATTTTTTTAAAAAATCGCGCTATTTTTAACCTTTCCCGAATAAGTTGCGGGAATACTTCTGAGAGAGAGAGACTATGGGTAATTTTCTTTATGATTGAACAGGTCTAGCACCTAAAACGCCCTCGTTTTACTTCCCTTTATAGACAGCTATGGTTAGCCGTAGTTCTTTTTCCACTTTGTTGAGTTCAGTTTGTTCCTGTAATGGTATCAAAACGGAACTTTGTACTAATTGTAGTTGATCAAGTTTTTGATTGTCTAGCTATCCGACCTACCTATTATAGCTTAATAGCGGAGAAATTTAGATCTATAAGTGATCAAACAACTACAACTTTGATTGGAAGATGTTTCTAATAATTTATTTCTTGGAATGTTGACTATACCTTTTAGAAAGATAATACTACAAATATGAATTCTTTGTCTCAGAAATCAGTTATTTGACCCACAATTCAAAGATAAGAAATTGACTTTTTAGTTATGGAGTGACCGCAAAACCTTTGAGGTTCAACTAAAAAATTAACATAAAATCTATGAGAATCCAGAGCTCCAGTCTTCCTTGCAGATTAGATAAAACCCTTCAATAAGAGGGATTTATAGCTGTAGTTTTGTAACTTAATTGCAGAAATGATGGCACAGCAAGCACTGCAAATATATGTGCAACATCATGTCTAATAGTTTTCAACATATACTATGTAGATAAGAAAGTATTACATCGAACAGACCCAGTAGTCTTAAGTTTAAATTTATTGAAATGAAAAAAACTATTTCTCTTAATAACTTAATTTCTAAACCCTGTTCTGACTGTCTCTCAAATACTAACAAGATTTTTTTTTTTTTAATTTAAAAAAAAACCTTCACAAGTTTGTGGTCCCTTTATGCCTTAGAAATGTACTTTCTTTAACTATTCTGCTCCTTCTGATCGTCCATATTTTCATTTCATTTAATTTTTGACGGTTTTTTTTCTTCATTTATGGTTTGATTATACACAACTGTGTCTTTCTCTTTTAATGGTTGCAGCCAAGTGTTGCATGTTACTGGTAAAAGTATTGTTGCTGCATTATAGTAATGCAGCTATTGATTGTGGTTCTTCTTAAACTCTTACTCTTATACAAAGTGGCTCTGTCTTTGTTATTGTAAAAAGCATTACTCTGTGTTGTTTGTGCATGTGGTTGTCTAAGTTTAACATCTTTTGGTTGTTAGATTGTAATCCTGATTGCTGCAGAGTATTATTTGTTATTGTTGTTTTAGTTACACGTTGAACACCTGAAAGAGTTCAATGACTTTAATCAATCCCTATTTTTTTTTTCTTTTTTTTTGTAATGATCTCTTAACCTTTTATTTTGAAGGGTATGCTCGTAAACAATTGGATAAATTCGTGTGTAACAAAATAGCAATCAAATGAATACAAACCTTAATAGAATTCTTTTATTATCAAATTACATTTGTCCGTCAAGTGATAGGTCTTCTGAAACTCTTTTTTGTAATTTAAAATTGAAATATTACTCGTATGAATGCCTGCTGATGTAAAAAGTCATACAATTTCAATTTTTTCTTAAAAGTGTATAGAGAGGGTACCTGTTTGTACTTTTGTTAAGTGAAAAAACATATTTTTTAATGCGAAGAAAGCAAACAGGTATTTTAAAAAAGGTGCAATACATTTACTTAGTAGGGACATAAATATTGTTACTACTTTGAACATACCCATTAGAACAGTAAAATTAAACATGCATACATACATAATTGGACATTACAACCCTGTGTCAGGCCTAACTTCTCGCAGCACTCATGTTGTGTGTGTTCATTTTTATCCATGAGTACCGGAACCTACAGTTCAAAATCGACTTCGAACGACAGATTTGAAAAACTTTTTTATGGCAATCACTTACTCCCAGAGCTTTTGCCAGAAGACTGCCGAAAAAAATAATTTTTTCATATTTCTTTTATTCAAGATGTCAGAGCTGAGATTTTAATCCGGCGCTATCGTCTTAGTAAGGCAACACACTAACCACTAGACCACGCCGACATACCCTTTTATTATGTTTTTTAAAAGGTAACCTCTATAGTGTTAGTCAGTTATGGGAATTTGAAATTTTGTTAACTTTAACCATGTAGTGGTACGATAAAGAAAACAGAATAGCAGTTTTTAAGTTTAGAAAGAAAAAAAATTATATTTTCAAAATATTCCGCCGTCTCGATATTAGTCGCATGTTAGTCTACAGGTGCATACAATTATTCGAGGAGACCGGAGATATAAAAAACTGCCTCCGGTTCGGACACAGCAAGTAATCAAAGCCGTCAAAGCAAGAATTCAACAAAATCCTCTCCGGAAACCGAAAATCACACAAAAGTCCATGAGTCGTATTATAAAAAGACTTTGTGCTTGAGGCTTTCAAACTGCGTATAGGATATTTGTTGACTGCAGCTTTAAAAAAATAGGATAGAAAAATCCAAACGACTTTTGGTGAAGAACGCTGATAACTTGCATAGAAAAATTTTGTTTACGGATGAAATAATTTTTTCCGTACAGGAAGAGTTTAATAAATAAAATGATAGGGTTTATGCCCTAAGCATCAGAACTCATTCCACGGGTCGAAAAGAGTCATCATTCAACTGAAGTCATGGTATGGTGGGGTATCTATTACGATATTGTGACGGACATGCATTTCTGTGAACAAAGGGTAAAAAAATCGTCCGAATTTGACCTAGAAACCGGAATTATTTTTGAAGCCGCTTAACAGTTCCCTGTCCCATAACCTGCCTTAGACTTTCAAACAATATTCACCACCAGCTCATAAGGCACAAACGACACAGATGTGGCTTCGAAACAATTTGCCAGCTTTTATATGCTCTGAAGGTTGTCCAACTAGCAACCACTGATTTTAATTCTTTGGATTACAAATTGTGGACAGTTTTATGGGATATGGTCTCCCACAAAGGATACCATAACATTGATTCTCTAAAAACAGTTCTGTTGCATACTGTAGCCTATTTTTCAATGGATAAGAGAAGACATTTTGAATAGAACTAAGATTTTTGTATACAATATATGAAAATTGATGTACATTTTGATGTCACCACTAACCGCGAAAACGGATGAATCGATTTTAGCCAAAATTCCAGGGTACATTGGAGATAGTCCGTAGATTGTTTATGAAGTTTGCGCGAAATCGGCCCTTTGGTTCCTATTGTTCAAACTACTTTGAACAATAAATATTTGTTTGCCGACACTAGGTTTATATGGCACTTAAATAAAATCCTTTACCCTAATTTTGTGAATTTGAGTCTGGCATCACCACGTCGAGCGCATTTCTCGTTAAAAACATGAACTGCAGTTGCAGCGAGTAAAAGTTTGACAAGTTTAAAAAGGAAGAGAAATACTTATAATTTACAATTGAAAAAGTGCAGTGAAACCTTAACCAACGGAACTTAAATACTTTTATCACAACTTAAAACTATTGTTATTTATATCTATATGTATTAAAAATGAATATTAAAATTAACCTGTCTAAAACTTACTTATATTTATGTATTAAAATCTTTAAATTTACTTACAAACCTATCTATTATCCACATAAATTTTGAAGAACAATAACAACTTTGTTAACACTATAGAACGTAATAAAAAACCTGAATTATATTTATATACTAAAATGAAGATTATCTCTGCCTAAAATTTCTTTCTCATATCATCATCTGGGAGTAAGTAATAATTATCACCATTACCAACAAAATTTAAATTGATGTCTTCAACATACATCAAACACCTATATATTCCCATACAAATTCAGTGTAATATTTTATTATTTTTATTATGCTTCACTTATATCTTGAAAGCTGTTAAAGTCAAATTTTCTAAATTTGGTCCGAACGACTTCATGGTCAAGGGAAATCATCAATTAGAAAGTAAGCGTGGTACCTCCCATGCAACTTAAATATTAATTTTTTATATCCTGAGAAGTGTTAAGGCTGTAGTTTCTGAGTTTGGTATAAATGATTTCGTAGTCATAAAAAATCATCAGACCAAAAATGTGTAGCAGTAGGTGTAGCGAAGTACGCCGGGTTAAGGCTATAGATCTAAAAACCATTCAGTATTTTTTATTTTATAGCCCATCATATTAGTAACAGTATTTATTTATAAATGAATAATTTTAATTTTATAATTTTTAAGGGCAATTTTTTGTAATAAAAAACCGTGAGTTAATCTTTTAAAGAAGGTAAGTATGTGAGGCGTAGCCTCGTCGTTAATGTATTGGCTTACTATGACAAGAGCTCCGTGTTCAAACATCAGATCTGGCATCTTGATAAAAAAAGAGCTATTTCTTTGAGCAAACATCTCTTAGCAGTCTTTCGGTAAGAGCTCTGATCTGTAACTGATTACCATGAACAAGCTTCTCGAATTTGTTGTTCGGAGTCGACTTTAAACTGTAGGTCGCGGTACTCATGAATACAAATTAACACACACAACATGCGTCCTACGAGAAGTTAGGCCCTAACCGTGAAACAGCGTTATAATGGCCAAGTATGTGTATACGAATGTAATACAGACATTGACAAAACAACGTTTGCTCGGTCAACTTGTATTCCTTATAAAAATGGCATCGATTTGTCTTTCAAACGAAAAAAATATCGACGATTTCTTACACACATTTTTTTCACCTACATTTTAATAAATAAAGTTTAAAGGTACACAACACGGCTTACAGTTTGTCTTAAAAACCCCAAGCCGGTATAATCCAATCAGTTAAACCTAAATTCAATTTTCTTCTCTTAATTTACCGTGAAAAATCATTCCAAAATTGCTGCTGCTCTTATTTTTAAAATATTTTTTGTATAATTTTAAGCTTATTTGATATGCTTTCCGTGTGCAGTAGAACTATTGTTTTATCCATAATATATCAATAGTATGTTGATCTTATTAGCTGAAGAGAAGTGTGTAGATCTGCCCTTTTCTTTTTTTTAAAGGAACTTATGAAAACAATTTTTTTTTCGTTTTATTTCTTTTATTGTTTATTTTGATTTATCAGAAGCAATTTGAAAACATAATGTTTTGAGCCCCTCTTCTAACTGAATGGTACCTAATTCGTGTTCAACCATTTTCCATATAAAATGCATTTTATGAGGGCGTTACTCATAACATATCTTGAGAAATTCTTTTTCCCAGTTCTAAACAATTAAGTACGTAATGTACGTCACACAATTTTGTTTTCTAATGTGACATTCGATTTGTTCGTTTACGGATATTTTATGGTGGTATACAAAAAAACAGCATACCTTAATTAGTTTCTGTTTTTTGTATACATAAATATCTCTTGATGAAATTGTGTTTGATTTTTCTTTCTATTTTCTTTTTTACATTTCTTGTTGGTTGTAAATTAAAATTGATTTAAGATTATGAAACAGAGGGTTTAGAAAAAAAACTGTAATTAAAAATAATCTTGGGCGTTAAGAAAAGCGATAAAAATTAGATAGAAAAGTAAAACAATCTTTTAAATGCTTTAAATTCTTTGCATATAAATAATATTCTTAAAATTTAAGCCAGTGTTGTGGAGCTTAAGAAGAAAGATTTATAAGTTGATTTCATTTTACAACAAAAGACACACTTTTCCATGACTGGTTTATTACCCTTTTTGTGTAAAGAGATTATCGTTTTAAATAATTACAATAAATTTATATTCACAAAATTCTACTTGCCCACTATTAATTTTAAAAATAGGTTATCTACCGGTTAATTCAGTACTACAACTGTCTTTCATTTGACCGTTTAAAAATTTGTAAAATCATATCTCACTTTTAGATTTTTCCGTCAATTGGGTTTTTTAAAGGTATGTTTTGTATTTTAATTAAGAATAAATTAATTAATCTTCTTATATTTTTTCTATATTCACTAATTCTAAAAAAGAAATGTTATATTGCTAGTGGTCTGTTACAAATATGTAGAAATTTATATACAAATTATTAACAATAAAGAAATAGAAACAGTTCTATTTTGTAAAAAAAAAAGTCATATATAAAACGTAGCATATTTGTGCTGATAATTATGAAAATGGTCTAAGTCCAAATTTAACAAAAAAGAATTTTTATCAGTTATTTCATACAATGTAATTTAAAATTAAATCTATTCAATGTAACTTTAAGGAAATAGTTAATAATAAACATTTTAGGGAATTGATTAAGAGTTAATAATGAAAGTGTTCAGAGTTAAAAATGTTAAACAAATTGAAACTGTAGATCACAAATTTTTGTTATCGGGTCATGTCCGTGATATTGGATTAATAGAAATGAAAATAAAAAAGCGCAAACTACGTATACCACTTGCACTTATGTATATATGTAGGTGTAGAAGAAAATATATATTTTCGATAAAACGAATGTGGCAGTTGGTTTTTATTTCAACGAAATCACTAGAAGATTTAAAAACAAGAAAAGTATACAATACCGCGGCGAATGTGTCTCTTTGCTGCAAATTAAATGATTGAGATTCTTTAAAACGTAATCTTATAAAATGTTGTACAAAACTTCTTTACATGATGTTGATTTAATGTTTAGGATATTTTAACTAAATGATGAATTCCAAATATATACGGAAATGATAAATTAATTCCATTATAGTTACGAGTACACCACGATGAAACCAGTTGCAGAAGAAAAACATAAAGATATTATATGTTGCCTTCTTTATATCCCCCCAGTTTTTTTTATTTTTTTTTTTTTTTTATTGAGACTCAGGTGTAAACCTCTACAAAATGCTGTGCATTGTATTTGAATTTTCGTGGAAAGGACAGTGCATTAGGAAAACGGAACATATATTTTTGTTTTCTTATATTATTAAGAGCCTTAGGAATGAGACAAATTGCTGAGAATTGATCATTCAAAGGCCAATGTTATACCTTCATCCTTGAATGCTCAACAGCAACTGCTCCATCGTTGCGTGTTGTTTGTGGTGAGTGTCTTCGCTAAGTACGTTTTTAGCTGTTATCGTCTATTTCCCAATAGGTGGCGCTTTTCTCCTGATCATTCGTTTTTTGTTATCAAAGGTTAAGGTGATTAGAATATTCACACAAAATTTCAGGTTCAATAAATTTGCATTAATCAAAATTATTAATTAAAATGTTGCCTAATTTAAAAAAATATTTTTAAGTTTAATATACATAATATATGAAATGTATTGCTTTGGGGATAAACATGTCTCTATGGCCATTTTGTCTCTGCTTAAGAGACTCGTCAGGAGACTTTGTCCCAAAGGTGTTAATCAAATGGCCATAGAGACATGCTTATGCACAGAGCAATACATTTCATATATTATGTATATTAAATGTATTTGCCTATATGGCGAAAAAAAATTTATTATTTTTAAATTTTTAAGTTTATCAAAAATCTTTCCTCCTTCCCATAATATATTTTCTTAGACCAGCACATTGTAATGCCAAAGTAGCGGTCATACCCTGAGTGCTGGCCTTAATAATAATCAAAAAAAAAATAAAATGGAACTCATAAACTATGTCCAAACAAGAAGTATATGTATATGACTAAGACCACTTTACATACATAATTTGTCCTTACAACCATGTTTCAATGTTACAGCCTAGCTGAGCTCAGATGCGAAATTATTAGCACTAGGAATATTTTTACTGCAAATAAATCCACAGGCGACATACATATGTCGCATATGATTTCGGAGTGTCATTCAGACGTTCAGATACTCACTGGCCGACACTAGGGATCGTTGTATAATGGTTAGAACGCTGGCACAAAAATTGAATCGAACGAGGTGGAAGTCCCAGCGAAAGAAAAAAATATATACATACATACATGCATACATACCTAACTGGCCTTACAACCCTGTGTCAGGATTACGGCCTAGCTTCTCGCAGCACTCATGTTGTGTGTGTCAATTTTTATCCATGAGTACCGGGTATCCATGAGTAGTAAGCCAACACACTAACCACTAGACCACGGCGAAAATTATAATTTAAAAATGTCCTCTCCAAGAAGGCCATTCTCTTGAAACCGCTCCTTGACATTTCACATTAAACATCCACCGACAGATGGCGCAATTGCTGTTGATCATTCAAGGTATAACACTGATCTTTAAGTGATCAATTTGGAAGCAACTTGTCCCATCGGCATAAATCGTTTAACATCTATCTATCTATCTATGATGCTCCTCCTGCAGTACGGTCATCCCCTGAGTGCTAGCCTCAATAAAAAACATTTTGTGTTATTTTAATAATAACTTCGGGAATTTAAAGAATTTAATTGATACTCTAAATACATTTATACATAACCCTGTTTTAGATTTATGGCCTAGCTTCTTTTTGATACTGACAACTATTATATTACTCTTACACTTTCATATATTAATTGTTGCATTTAAAATGTTTCTTAAATTTCAATTCGAAATATTTGCTGTGTAATATAATTTTTTTTTTGCATTTATAATTCTCATTAGCAGTTGATTGTAAAGATGGCAAAACATGCTGTATTTAGACAACAATTACACCCTCTGCATTAAAAGTAACAACTAACTTTTCAACACAATAAATACAAATTAAGACAACAAAACAATAACTGCCTTAACAAGATGCAACAAAAAAGGTCAATAGGTTAAATCTAACAAGAACCAGCTACACCTTGCCATGCAATGAATATTTAAATGTTCTTCAAAAAAAGAAGAAAAAAACCAAATAATAAAGACTACAACTATAGTAATGATGATGATGGTAACAGTTGGTATTATTTTCCTACATTCTCTTGGTGTCTGTACGTATGTATGTATGTTTAGGTAAAATAGAAATGATTATGGTGTATGTTTGTGTAGATGCTATGTTAGAAACTGTTGATTTTAGCCCAAAAGTCATTGACATTGTAAGCTATTATTAGTGTTGTTACAACAAGTATGGTAAATATAAACGTTTATTGTATTCATTACTGGTCCTTATTATATGCACAGCAACAATAACATAAAACCTACAATAATAAACACCTAAAACGTAAACGAATAGAATACTCATTCTTAAACATAAAAAGGATGTCTGTCTGTCTGTCGTCTATTCATTTTAGTTTTCATTGAATACACTTTAGCCAAATGTTTAATGTTTTTCGTATACGAGTAAGTAGAACAGCTTGTTATCATCAAACTCATTTTCATACAGTTTGTTATTAGAGCTGTTGTAGACTCCTACTTTTTCTATCTGTTTGTAATTATTGACCTGCCACCTTAAGTACAACACATTTTATTAGGATGTATGTACGAGTATATGTATGTTCTTGTTATTGTTATTGTTACTATTTGTTATTCTACCTATTTTTATATGATGGCTATGTGCATCGGTCCAGAACCAAAATTGAAAAAAAGAAGAATAATCGCACTAAACAAACAACAAGTTCAAGAACTAATAATGAATATTATTTTTATCTACTTTCCTATTATTTTTCTGTTTATTGCTGTGTATACGAATAACATTTGGTTTATTTTTATTTCTTGTTGTGGGTTTAGAATCAATGTGGAAAAAAGTGAGTGGAAAGTCATTTGCCTGTTAAAGTTAAAATAATATTTTTTGTTTTTCTTTTTTTTATAACACACTATACACACATTTATTCATAGGTATGTATATTTACAATCAATCTAAATTCTTTCATTGAAAATATGTAAAGTTGTATGAAATAAAAATATTCCCACACTTGTCTTTTTGTTTCTTTATGCATATCTCAGTTCTAATTGAGTGATTACGAGTCACAAAAATATGCAGATAAGTTTTGTGTTAAAACAGAATTTTTCTTGTCCACTTACATAAATAGAAATTTCTTGTATGAATTTAATTTATACGAGTATGTCCTAAATATACTCAAATTAATTTTGTCTTTTAGTTTGATTTTACCTTGTGTAATAAGGCATACATTATGCTTTATGCCCCAGAGCTGTAAATTAATGAATTCTGACTGAATTCAAAATTAGAAACGAAAAATTTTAAATAAATAAAAAAAATTTTAAATAAATTTTTCCCCTTAATTTAAATGAATTTAATTTTAAAACTGGTAAATTTTTCAATTTTCTTTAAATTTTACATTCAACAAACATTCCCAAAATGTACGCAACATTTCTTGATGTGGCATTCTTAGCGGGTATCGAAAACTTCTAGTTCAGTTCCCTTAGAGTTAAACATATTCCTTAAACAGATGGTAATTCTCATAAAAAGAATACCACTTTTAGTTGTTTTTTTTTTATGCAGGCCAGGAGGGAGAGTAGTAATTATGGACATTCTTAAGATCAATATAATAATTATACAATAAAATTAGAAAATAAAGATCCACTAAGTGATACCAATTAGGAATTCAAGATATAAATAATTGTTAAAACATTTTTTGTTTCCTATGAACAGAACTGATTTCATTTTTAGCTGGGGCTTTAAATCTACAGTGATTTCTGATTTTTAGCTCTACGTTTTAAGATGCGTATTTTTATGCAATTCGTAATTGTTCAGTTGCTGTTCATTGAGTTCAAACTATGAATATTTAAAATGCTGACTACTAGGTATATACAAAAATTTGAATTAGATACTCCAAACATAACTTAAATATCAATAAACCTTAACATAATATTTGCTGTCGCATGGTCTGTAGATTTTTTATTTTTTTTTTATTTAAGACCAATACTCAGGAGTAAACCCCTACTAAATGCAGTACATTGTATTGGAATATATAGATACACATAGATACATAGATGTTAGGAAATAATGTTAAACGGCTTATGAATCTTATGAAGAGCAAACAACAATTTAAAACAGCAAAAAAAAGGAAAATTTAAAATAGTAAAATGGGAAGAGAAAAACTGATTTATTGTAAATATTCATTACTTCAAACAAACCTTAAATCTGATCTTAAAACCCAAGCAAAATAATAGCCTTCATGTTGTCAATAAATTTTTAAAAGAAATCGGTAAATATCAACCGAATTTAAAGCTGCCAGTGCTACAAAAATAGTTAAAACTCAATTTTAAATTCATTCGCATCAAAATAAAAAAACAATATATTAAAGTTCATCCGAAATAAATACTGGCTGTATTTGAATTTGAAAAATATATTTTATCATCAATTGTAATACACTACAAGGGCAATAATATTTATTTAAACTTAAATGGATGAATAGAAATGAATTTGGCTAACGATCAAAAATTTTAAAAAGATATATTCGTGTGGTCGCCGCAGTCTAATATGTAGTTTATTGGCTTACTGTACGCAAACTCTGGGTTCAAAATGCAGCTTTGACATCTCGTAAGAATGATATATAAAAAAATACTTTTTGGGACCCACCTCTTAGTAGTCTTCTGGCAAAAGCTCTGAGAGTAATTAATTGCCATGAACAAGCTTCTCAAGTCTCTCGTTCGGATTCAACGTTAAACTGTAGATCCCGTTACCCATGGATAAAAACTAGCACACACAATATGGGTGCTGTGAAAACATAAGGCCGTAAAAGGGTTGTCATAGCCAATTATTTATGTATATATGTATTTAGGTAAATTTAAGGCATACAAATATTATTCATTCTTTACAGCTCTGATATAAGCGAATGTACAGCACTATAAAACCCGGCAATATAAATTTATTTATGAATATGACACACTATGTACTTATATACTCTAAATCAAAGTTTTTACTAATTTTTGATACTCTTTTAAAGTTTACATCCGATTTTATTCACAGGGAACTTTAGCAGAGTTCGATTTCTAATATGCTTAATTCTATATCTGTAGTAGAAAATTATGTATATTTATGATGGACTTGTGAAAAATGTATCACTGAACTGCAAGTGATGCGAATGGGGTTTGGAAAAGCATTTCGTCGCAACATTGAAAATTTCAAGTTTTCAAGTGCTATCTACCATGTTAAAAAATTAAGAATATTACAAATAATTTTTCGCGGAGAACATTCCACGACGTATGTGAATGACCCATAACATATAGTCGATGGAATTAAAGAACGCTGTAACTGACAAAACCTTAAATGTTCACCAGAGCCGAAAACCTATATGAAATTAGACACTGGGGTTGTTCAAAACACAGACGGCGTAAGTGAATTTATTTTCATCGTAGAAATCTGGGACCGGGACCAATCGACGCGTATTCTTTTTTGTCTGTTACAGCTTTCTTTAATTATTGCGACGATATAATCTAATAAGATTAAGTCACACGGTGTTCAAACAGATACTTTATGATGTGCTGCTTAGACTAAAGGGGTTATCAGACTGTATTGTTTTAAAAATACCGCTGACAAAATTACTACTACATAACCTAACTATCCGAATTATAACTGGATAACATATGGTTAGGACAAAGTAGAGCAATTTCTCATACTACAAGATCTAAAATCATAATTTTCGGCCGACTTCGGGTTGCCAAAACTTTAATTTTTGTGATTTGCATTGGCCGGTAAAACTATTCGATTTATCCATTTCAAACATCTTTTTGTCTGGTTGTTCGAAATAAGAAGTCTATGTCAGCAATTAGCAGACTCTTGGAGTCCTCAGAGAGAATATTTGTCCGAAATGTAGGAACATATCGCCGGATGTTCTGGCAGTCAGAAAATGATAGGCTGAGATATTGCCCCAACTCGTGTTTATATGGTCAGCAATATTGGAAGTGGTCAATATAAACTAAAGTATTTTATTTATGAATAAAATTAAAATCAAGGAGCACTGGGTGACTATTTTTGTTTACCTTTTTTTTGGAAAAAATTGATACCTACAAAAATGATCTCAAAACTATCTGACTTAACAAAGAAAATCGAACAAAATTGAAAAAAATAAATTTCATTTAATACACTGTTCTTCAGGGATATTTAATAACTTCAAAAACCGTTTTTAGTCTAGAACTGTCTAGATCATTAAAATGGCTATGAACTGCAGACTCTATTTCTGCATTGTTAACAGATCTTTTACCATATTCCCAATGTTTTTAAATTTAATACAAGAAAACAAGTCAAGGCAGGTAGATCTGGTGAATAGGGTATCTAAACAAACCTCGATTTTGTGATATAAAATCAAACGAAGTCCAAGATCATCCAACCGCCTCAGATTAACCGCTTTGTTTAACCATAACTTCTCTAAAGTATGTGGAAACTAGGGATAATGTTCGGTGAACTATTGATTTTGGCCATCCAAAAACTGACTTGTGAACTTATTGCATTCTGAGACCACCCTCGTAGATTATATTTTATAAAGAAAAGTTTTATTTATTTTTTTTATTTATAATTAAGGCATATATTATTCGTTGTATAATTATGTATGAAAAATGTATACCAATTCATTGTTTTTTTTTTTTCTAATTAAACAAAGTTTTTATAATTTACTACCAGACGTTATCCTAAATTACGTATCCAGCTGCTGTTCTAACTGCATGTACATACATATTTACAGTTTGAGTACTTGTATATCAGCACTTCACTTGTAGTTGTTTATATTCAATATAATTTATCGACTTCATAAATAGTTGACTTTTTTGTTACATTTCGATTTTATTTTACTTTATTTTTTATGTCGACTCCTTGTGTTGCAACTTAAAATGCAGCAGTTGATATAGAAGTTATAAAATAGTTCCTTTCAACACAACAAGTTGTCGTTGGCTTTATCGTAATTTATTTAATTAATTTGATTCCTATTAAACTTTCTGCACACACACACACACATTTTACACTGAACACACAATACGAAAGGAAGGGTGGCACATGAAAGTTGCAAATTTAATGGAAAAATATTAAACTTTGAAATAAATTAGTGTGAATAATTTAAATAATTCGTATATAATTAGTACATTGGGTGTGCTGTACTGGCTTTATAGCGTATAGACTATTTACTATTCATAGAAGTTGAAGCAATTATGAGCCAGCATTTACTTATATAATCATATAAACAAATAATATGGAAATAATGTGTGTGAAAAGTTAGGAAAAAATAATTATAAAAATAAGTTTGTTTTTAGAAACAAACAAGGTAGGGTTTTAAATGTAAAATAAAAAAATTAAATGGAAAATATTAAATATTGTATGTTATTCATTATTTTTAGTTAAAAAAAGCTTTAAATTTTTAAAGTAAGTAAACATATTGTGTTATTTGTGAATACCGCAGTAAAAATTTAAAAGAAACATTACAGAATTTATATAAAAGGTAATACATTTATTCAGATATTCATTGAATTTTTTTTTAAATTTTCGTTACTTTTAGTCATACATACATACATTACTGGCCATTACAACCCTGTGTCAAGGTTACGGCTTAGCTTCTCGCACTACTCATGTTGTGTGTGTTAATTACTCTCAGAGCTTTTGCCAGAAGACTGATGAGAGGTAGTCGCCGAAAGAAATAATTTTTTCATATTTCTTTTTTTCAAGATGACAGAGCTGAGATTTGAACCCAGCGCTATCGTCTTAGTAATCCAACACACTAGACCACGGCGACTACTGGTACTTTTAGTCACAACGTTGATTATTAAAGTTTTCACAAACTTAAGCAATCCCTTTACGTGAGATAATCACCTTGTGGAGGCATAGAGGCTTACACTGCAAGAACTCTACTGCAGGGTCTTCTATGCCAGAAAGGCAGTTGAAGAGCAGTAACCAAGAATTATCCCAGTGGTTTGATCGAGATCAACAACAACATCAACTTCAATATCATTGACAATTTTACTCCTCCATTAATTTAAACTTTAATGTGCGGGCTTCTTGTGGTTGATTGCTGTTTTATTATTCACTGATTAGTAAGTTTATGTCAAAGGTCTACATACCCTTTCTTCCCCAACTATTTTCCTAGGCCAGTACAATGTACTGCATGAGTAGGAGTCATATCCTGAGTGTAATTGTAGTGTTTTTTCAGATAATACATACATACATACATACATACAATGCATATATTTATTTCGTAAAAAATCAAATAGATTTCAAAAATGTTTTAGTCAAATTTTATTTAATCGTTTTCCAAATCTTATTAAATATTCTTTATGAATAAAAGGGTTAAATCGTATTTTTCAAAGAACTAGTAATAATTTATTTTAAGACGACTTCTGACATAAATTTAAAATATTTAATAAATCATTAATTTTATTAAGAACTGATTAATATGTTATAGAGTCGCTCAATAAATTCGCCAAAAAAAACATTAAAATTAAGTAGCAAATCAAAGATTTCATATTACATAATACTCTTAACAATTTTTTTTTTGATAATAAAGAATATGAAGTCTCCTCTGAAAGATAAGAATAATTCATCCATCCATAATTGGCTATTATATTATAACCCTGTTTTAGGGTTATGGCTTAGCTTATCACAGCACCCATGTTGTGTGTGACAATTTTTTTTTTCACGAGTACCGGGACTTACAGTTTAAAGTCGATCCTGAACGACAAACTTCAAGTTAATTAAATACTCTTAGATCTGCTGAAATTTAGTCGTGGAAAGAAATATTTTTCTTCAAATATCTTTTTTTTCGAGATGCCAGAGCTAAACTCTTGTCTAGTAAGCCAACACACTAACCACTAGACTACAGATAAAAGTAATACTAAAACAAAATCAGTTTCTTTATAAACAAAAAAATTTAATTACACACAAAATTTACCCTCAAAAAGTAATTGGAGAGCCGACATGCAATCCCAAACTAGCAGAGAAACTCGTTAAAGCTTAGCAGTAGGTCTAAAGTTTTCTTTTCTTAGTTTTTCGTTAGAGATTCTTCATATGTACCACTTTCCATTGGATCTAAATATATGGAAATTTATCCAGCTCTCTCAGATTGTTCTCACTTTTTATCCCCAATTTCGAAATTCCTACCCCCAAAAATCCCCCAAACCCTGTTTAGTTCATCCCCGAGATCCCCACAAAGACTGCATCAATAATTTTGCATGTATGTAGTGTAATTATACTTATTTTTAATAGCGTTTTGAGATTGTGTTCATAAGCTTTTAAAACATATCGATTGGAATGTTCTTCCACACATCTTTAACAAATTCTGTTCCTTGTTAGAAGGGTTTTTTCCTCGAAGAAGTGCTTTGACAATTTGCCACAAATTTTCAATAGAATTTTAGGCCATCTTAAAACTTTGACGCCATTATTTTGAATCCAAACTTTTGTTCGCTTCAATGTAAGTTTTTGGTCATTATCTTGTCGAAGTACCCATCTATGTGCCATTTCATATTAACCATAAGATATAATAATGTCGTTTAAAATATTTGTATAGTATACGGCATCTATTGTACCTTCAACTCTAAAATAAAAAATTCCCATCCCATTAAGTACAAGTATAGAAGTGATTTGTGACCGAACGAATACTGAATTCCTTCCGCAATAAAAACCATTAAAAACAGTGGCGAAAACATAATGATGTGAAGATGTTCTTATTTATATGAGAAAATACACCAAATTAAAACCAAGAAAGAAGTTTATAATATGAAAATCTTTCATCGTGTGTTTCAAATGTAAGCAGTCTAAAATGTATAGTTAAATAGGCAAAAAATTTGAAAAATCGCCGAAAATTTGTCGATTATCCCCATCCCCAAACTAATTTTTTCATCAACATTTCAGAAAAAAACTCCCCATTTTGTTATTTGAAGCTTTTCCTAAATTTGTTGGATGATAATCCATCATTCGTCGGTATTTCCGCACAATTTAGACCCTTCAAATTTTGTTGTCGTCCAAGTATTTCTCCTATTTCTCGATTCGTTTTTCTTTCTTCATAGTTTTTTGTGGAATAACTTTTTTAACGTCATCAGTAGCATTCAACTTGAGTCTGGATATTTTTACAAATTTGAAAAAAGAAGTATTAAAAACAATTTTTTTGTCAGTTTACAGTGATAGAACAAATGACAGCTCCAAAATTAAGAATCAGCTGTTGTTTTACTTACCACAGTGTAATACAGTGATGAAGGAAATGACAGCTCAAAAAGTTTAAAATCAGCTGTTACAATTTGTTGTGGCTATCTTATTATATAATGTGATGTTATATTATGTTCAATTTTGTTGTGGCTATTTAAATACTGGCGAAAATTAAGATAGCCGTATGTACTAATATATCTATCTCTCTATTATCATAATTTGTGGCTATCTTGACTGTGTTGTTCTTGTTATAGTTGTTGGAGATTCGTCACTGTATTACACTGTGCTTTTACTAACACTTAAAAACAACAATAATTGCTATCACTTTCATTTTTGGAGTTTTGTTACTGTGTACACTGTGGTAAATAGCACACTCAACTATAATAGTGAAAATTATTTGACAAATATTTTTATATGCCAACTATCCGACTAATTAATATAAATAAATTTAAAATATTTGTGCAGTTTTGAGAAGGAGAATATCGTATTGAAAAAACCCTGGGGTAAACGATCCTAAGGGTTATTTTAATATGTTGACATAAAGTTATGTCAACAAATTTAATCATTGTCCGATGACATTGCTGAAAAGAATTAAATAATATTCTTGTACGAGTATTAAAAAAAAACTATATTTTATTTAATTCCATTCTACTTAAAAATTTTTTCTATAAGTAGATAAAATTCCTAATGTTTCGGTATTTAATACGAGTACACACACACGCACAATTCGCGTTTGCTAATATGTTATGTGTCAGGTGTAACTATCACGAGTGATATTTTAATTACACTAAAAGCCAGCCGGTATATATGTATGTACATATGTACCATAAAATCATGAATGCAAAATTTTTGTTTTACACCTTCAGTGAACACTACTGTTACATGCGAGTACTAGTCTATATACCATATACGAGTACTTATACTCGTACAACATATAATATATAGTATGTATTGTACATACAAGCTCATATGTTTGTATGGATGTATGTAAAATAGATTATTTATGCTATACTTATTCCAAAGGGATATAAACATAGCAGGCGGTAATTGTGTGCAATAGCAGAAACAAATTTTGTCCAACCAACTTTGTATAAACTCTATTGTTGTACGCGTAGCAAAAATTCGGGAGTTATACTTAAGGTGAGACAAATGTTGGGTTTGTTGATTGGGCTGAATTTTATAGCAGCTTTGAGTTGCTAATAAACACGTATGATAATAACGGTCTCTTAACACTTAGTGGGTAATGGAGATGACATTTTAATAAAACCAAAAACAGTTGGTAACAGTAAGCAGTTTAAGAACCACAAATTTCATTAGTTAGTGTTAAATTATAAAAAAAGGAAGTACAATTTAATAATTAATTCATTGTTATATAATAAAAATAAACATCTATTTGTTCAATGGCAAATCAAAGTCGTATGTAATGTCGTGTAGTAGTGGTGCTCCATATTTTATGAAGATAATTTTCCTTCACGAATAGATTGTAAATTGCAGCTCGTTTTTGGAATGATATTAATGCTTTATTTTTGTGCTTCAATCAGACAATTGTTTACCTTCGACTTAATAGTACAATGCAACACCGAAGACTATTGCACTCGAATTTTCTTAATTGATTACAAAATATGCTGAATAATTATATGTAGCTTTTTGTATCAATGCAATATTAGGTCCTTAGAAAGCCATACGGTACATACCTATATCTGGGAAGCATGTGTTACAGTTTTCCGCAAAATTACGTATAAAGTCAGACATTTTTGAAGGTTCACATCTTTATTTCACAATCCATTTGACAGTTTTTCTTCAGTATGGTATAAAATTTCATGTGTGTTGACTGGAAGATTTTATCAAAATAATGGTTCGGTTCGTTAAACATTGTGCAAAATTATCGTGCAATTTTATGGCATACTCGTACAAATCGTCGTCAGAATGGCTAATTTTAATAATAATTGATCGCTTTGGGATCACGTTTACTTTTCCTGATAATGTGTCTAGTGTGGGATGCTGAAAAGTGAGCACAGCTCTAGCCCCTGTACAAGGAATTATTGAAAAAACCAAAAACAACCAATCCGTTACATTTTTCACCGACTGGATTTTTGGTTCTAGTTTTCACCTGAAAAAGCTCACTTTGTTTAGCAAATAAATCCCAAATCTCTTCAGCCACACTTTCGTGAACAGCAGCAATATTTTCTGCAGTACGAGCTGTACGAGCTCCAGTTTGCTCAAATTTTTGCACGATTTTTCAGATTGTACGCATATTTGGACGATATAAATTGACCGTAAAAACCATGAAGTGCATTTTGATTTGAACGCACATTTTCAAATTTGAGGATTTTCTAAATTATAATTTAAAAAATAAGAGGTTCCCCCCTCCACCCCTCCAAGATGTCCATCTGCAAGTAAAATCGTTCCCTGATATATCCAGTCTATTCCACCAGAAACGAATGATCAGGAGTACAGCGCCACCTTCTGGGAAGATAACAGCTAACCTAATTAGTGAAGACGGTCACCACTAACTATCAACAAACTACCGACAAATGGGGTAATTGGTTTTGATCATTCCAGGGTGAAGGTATAACACTGGCCTTTGAGTGATCAACTGATAGAAACTTGTCTCATTGATATATGGCGATCAATAAAATTACAAAAACAAATCTATGTATCCCTCTTCTATCTTCAATATTCCAACACAATGCACTGCATGAGTAGGGGCTTACACCTGATTATTGGTCTTAAAAAAAATAAGCTTGAATAACTTTATATATATATGAATATGAATTTCCTTTCTTGTAATTACCACGCGTACACCCGGAGTCCCTGTGATCATTGTGCTATCATGAAAAAGTTCAGTACCATGCAAATCGCCAAAACAAAAGACTAGACATGAGAGAAGCCAATCAAAACTCTTCCCTAAACCAAAATAAATAATCTGAAAGGTATCACTGGCAAATTTGTTTAAGTTCAACAGTGAAAGATCCCTAAGACAGTCTGGATCATGGAAGTGGCAATAATAGAGTGGTTTTGTATTTGGAAATCAAATAACTCTTTGTCCAAATATGTTTGGACAATAACTTATTTTTATGAAAATTAATTTTATGAAATTTTACTTAAATTTTATTTTTTTTATAAATGTATATTGTAAATTTCCTTTGTTATGTATTAATAAGCTATTTGCAATATTATTTGCCTTCACTGTGAAAGATCGTACTCGCAATTTCCAATCAACTGTAACCAATGAGTTTTTTTTTTCTTTACTTTACTTCTATGTTCTGTTTGAGAATTTATGTCACTACTTATATAGCAGTGATGTCCACTACTACATAAACACACTTGAGCTTGTGTATGAAGCAGAGAAAAGACTCTGCTTACTTCTACCAGAAATGGGAATGTTCGAATTACTTTCTGTTTATAACTTCATAAATATTTCTTCATAATTCTAAGTAAAGAACGTAATCGATTGTCCGATAGACATGTGACCGATCTATTAAGAATAAAGGAGTACCGAGGTCACATAAATTTGGAGGAAATAATGAATAATTATTTCAGTTAAATAAAAATGATACAAAAAATATGCACTATCCAACCCTGCACTATGTTGGAGAGAAGCTAAAATATTAAAAGAGCAAGAGTAACAATATTTCTTTTTATTCTGTACGTGTTTGACTTCGACGCAAGCAGAATTTGTTTTCCTATCACGCGTGATAGGGAAAGAGAATTGTGGACATCACTGTTATATAGCCATCATTGAAGCAACACATCAAAGAAATAAAGGATGTATTTAATAAAATATTATTTATTTAGAAATATTTTATTGCCTTTCATTTCTTTACCAACTCCAGGAAAAAATATTAATTAGATTGGTGTCTCACCTATACACCAACACACTGTTATATGCATACATATATTCCTTTATAAATGCAGATTATCTTTTTTATTTGACTGCTTCACAATTATTATGTCTTCAAGTTCGTATACTGTTGAATTACGCAGTGATAGACACATTTTTTTGGATGAGTGTCTAATGTTCTTATGAACGACGATACACGATTTTTCTCGACTTTATTGCTTTCTGAAATTTGAAAGTTGACAACCTGTTGTCATTGAAAACCCTAAAATATTTTAAATTTCGATTTGAAAATGAAGACAGGAAATTAAAGGACAAAGAAATCTATACCTAGTATTGAAAAAAAGGTCTATTATTAAAACTTCATTGTTAAATGTTATTCCCAAAAATTACATTTCAATGGATATATAAACTATGATATTAAATTCTGTTCTATACGCCTCCATTTTAGTCATTAACATGCTTAAAATTTATTAGCAATTTCATTTACTTGTACATATACATTAAATAATAAAACATTTTGAAAATATATATTTATATTATACATATGTATGTATGTAGTTTAATGATAAAAGGATACATATATGTTGTTCATGCCACCAAATATATTAAAACCAATGGTTGGTAGACAGACATAATGCGTGTAATGTTAGTTTTAAATTTAATATGGAAATATTTTTAAGGACCATTTTTGACCTCATTTCTTTTAGCAGTTTTACGACACTTAATTACTAGAAACATGTTGCCGAATATTCATGTGTCTATGTGTTTAAAGGAAAAATGGGTTTGTCCATGTCAGCAAGTGATTTGTGGTGGTGTGGACAGGTGAAAATATTTTCCTTCATTTAAAACATAAAGTTAGAACAGTTTTGTAGCTTTAATAAAATGTTATATTCCATTGAATTTTGAATATGAAAAATAACGCCTAATTTGTATTGAAACAGATAATTTTTAATTTTTTTTAAGTAGACAGACTAATTTACTGTTTACAGGGAAAATAATTAATTTCTTCGAAGACATAGATTGTACTTAAACATTAAAAAATTTATAATTTGCATATTAATCTTAATTATTTAAAAATTTATGCTTAGCTCGAATTAAAAAAAGAAAAAAGCACATATGACGGAGTCCTAAACGGGACCTGCAGATGACATAGCTAGCGAATGACTATCTATTTCTTTAACTACCAATCATAACCATTAGCTAGGGACTTAACTACTAGCAATGCTTATAACTGACGATTTTAACACGGGAATGACATTGATGGTTAGCCATTTGCCCTGAGCATGTAATGTGTAATTTAACTGATGCTTTTGTTTTAACAGATTAGTTAATATATTAGCACTAAATCCTTCTGTCTGCAATAGAATAAAACTTGCAGTAATAACCCAAATGGGTCCATTGGAACCATTTATATGAAAGTAGTATGGGTCTTATTGACCCGACTGGTAGTTTGCAGTAGAAAATCGATAACATAAAATAAAAGTATACAAAAAACACAGAAAAATGAGCAAAGGAATAAAGTCAAGAAGGAATAAAGCATTTGGATTATTATTATTATTTGGTACCTGTTAATGTTCTATTGATATTTCCACAATTAAATTAAAACTTAAATAATTCATTTTAAAACTATAATTGAAATTGTCACAAAAAAAATACTCCTAAACTAATTTTAAATCGAGTAAGAGAGTGAAAAACCAAAAGGCGGATTACCTGGTTTTGAGTTAATTTCTAGTTTTAAAACTACAGAGATCTTTACTATTCATGATTTAAGAGAGTTTTGGTACAAATGTAGTTATTACGATATGTTATGTTATGTTATGTTGAATAATTAACAATTAGAAAACTATGTAATAAGTGAAACGGAAGTTGTTTAATTTAAGCGTATGAGTTTAAATTAGAAGACTGCACAAATCTTTTTAAAAGACAAATTTCACTACTGTACAGTATTACCTACAAGACGTTTTCTACAAGTTTTATAGTGAAATTAAGCATGCTTTGGCACAATTTGGCATTAAAGTAAGCATTATTCAAGTGAAGGGCATTTCAATGTTTTGTATTATGTTCAGCAGTAAAATTACAATATAAAATTGAAGTAAAATTTAAAAACAATATATAAATTAATTAGTATGCTTTAATACATTTCTATTTTACTTCAGTTTGATATACGTGAACGTACTGCTTATCGTAAAATTCGGGATTATGTAATGCTTTATCGTGTAACCGAACATATGATTATTCCGAAATGATATAACCATTAAAAAATTAAATGCGATTGTAAGGAAACATTTTCTAATTAATACCTTCATTCTGCAAAGCAATCGTTTACAAATATTTCGAAATTTACATTGACAACAACAATAAAAACTAAAATAATGTATATTTCACATATAAATTTTCAAAGGTTAGGTTTATACGGCAGTATGTATAATCAAAAATTAGCAACTCGTTAGTATATGGGAGAAAAAATCAGCAAGTTTATCACTCGCTACAGACTGATATTATTAAAACTTTCGATTCCCTCTGTTTGATAACTAGTAGGGTATTCAAACGATTAATCGTTAATCGATTAATCGAAGAATTTTGTTCAAATAATTGTTCGAACAATTAAAAATAGTCAAATTTCGAATAACGAATAACTCGAATAATTCCCTACGATTAATCGATTAATCCATATAAAAACATACTTTATTTAGAGAAATAATAAATGGTATTAATAAACTTCCTAAGTGTTGTAAAATATTTAATAAATCTAATAAAAAACAAAAGAAATTATAAACATATGTTATGCTGCAAGAATAGAAAAAGAAATTCGTCTTGTACATGATGTAAGGCATCGATGGTCGACTTTACATACCATGATTGAAAATTTTCTTCGTATTTCTAAATACGTAAATTACGCTCTATCTGATTTTGGTTTGATGAAATTAAAGTTTTATCAAATTTGAATAAAGCCCTTAAACCACTTGATGTCGCTATTAAGGAGCTCGGCAAGGATTCTGCTACATTGATAGATTTAGAAGCCATTAAACAATTTATTATTAATACAATGGAAAATGCGAACAATCCTCTTCCAAATTATTTATTAGAAAGGCTTAAGATTCGAATAAATGAAAGACGTGTAAAACTACTTAGTACACTTATTTTATATCTAAATTCTGGTACATTTTCACTTTTTTAAAATATTGCACAAAATCTGAAACAAAAGATTTTGCAAACAAATTGTTTTTGAGAATGTTTTTAGAAAATATGGAACAAAATGTGTAAGATGATGATATGATTGCAGAAGATTTAATTGAAATAAACGAAAATAATCTATTTTCACAATTAAATGAAGCAATTAAAAGTGTACAAAATTTGAAAAAACCTAAAAGAGGCTGCAATGATTTAATGGATAATATTTTATGTATATTTAGAAAAAACCAAAAACAGAACCGAAAAATTATATATTCTTTTCCATGCACTTCTCTCGATTTCTAAAACATCTACAATCAGCGAGAGAGTGTTCTCAAAATCGAGTTTTATTAAAACTAAAGAAAACAATCGGTTGAAGGCTAAACATATGTATATGTAAATTACATTACAAGACTTCTTTAATAGAAGTGCATAATTTTTTTAACGAATTTTTAACTCATAATATGAATTATTTTTAATTACTTATTTAATATTTTTATTGCATTTGAAGTAGTAAATTATTACTTTTATATATTAAATCGTTATATACGAGTATATGATCTCAAATATTAAAATTAATTAATGAATTATTTTTGGTTTAGTTTTTCAATAATATGTTTGAAAGTAAAATATACCATCTCATTACATTTTCTACACTACACATTACTATGTTTTTGGTTATTATTATTTGTTTTTTTGAATAAAATGTTTTAATAATACGCAAAATTGGTATGTTATTTTATATAAAACAAAATACGATTAATCGATCAATTTTGAAATTTTATTCGATTAATCGATCAAGAAAAAAACCCGAATAATTACTCACTCGATTAATCGACCAAAGAAAAAAGTCGAATAATTGAATACCCTAATAACTAGTCAGATACGTTTGAGCAAAAATTTCCACGTACTGGAATGACAAACTTAGCCACTGTGTGCTAATTTTTTATTATACATAAGGCTGTAAATAAATAATGTAATTTTACTAAACTGTTAATGAATTGTCAGAGTTCATGAACAAGCAACAAAACTTGGTTAAAAACTGTATTTTTAATTTTAAGCAAAGAGTAATCTGTTCTGATCCCTCACCTCCTATCTTCTTGAAAGAGATCCTCCGATAAAAAGAGATAAAAAGAGGACGTAGCAGGGACAATGATATTAGAGTGTCCAAGTGGATATGAATATAAGGCTCCTTTCCGATGTGATGTCATATATTGATGTTTTCGGAATGAAGCCGGTTCAATTGGAGAGAGGATGCAATTATTGCGACTTAAATTTTAATGGTAATTTCGATAACAAAAAGCGTAAAAATAATTGTGTCATTAATATATTAATGAAATTAATCAACTAAATTCGTGACGGCTTTAAGCCGTGATATAACGTGAAAGAAGAACAAAAGAAAAGTAAAATTCTATTTAATAACAAATGATGAAACTTATGCTAATGGACTAATTTTGACAGACACAAAGATAACAGCTGACTTACTTAGTGAAGACGCTCACATCCACCGACAGATGTGGCAATTGCTGTTGATCATTCAAGACCACTGGCCTTTGAGTGGTCAAATTAACAGCAACTTGTTTCATCAACAAAAAGCGCATAATATGTACTGGCCTTTACAACCCTGTGTCAGGATTACGGCCTAGCTTCTCACAGCACTCATGTTGTGTGTGTCAATTTTTATCCATGAGTACCGGGACCTACAGTTTAATGTCAACTCCGAACGACAGACCTGAGAAGCTTGTTCATGGCAATTAGTTACTCTCAGAGCTTTTGCCAGAAGACTGCTGAGAGGTAGTCGCCGAAAGAAATATTTTTTCATATTTCTTTTTTTGAAGATGTCGGAGCCTGGAGTCGAACCCAGGGCCCATGTCTTAGTCAGCCAACACACTAACCACTAGACCACGGCGACTACGCGCATAATATGTATCTATAAAAAATCTATACTTACACTCGTATATCTAACTATCTATTTATATTCAAAATGTCAATACAATGCACAGCATGAGTAGAGGTTTACCCCTGAGTAGGTTAATATCCAGTTAATCCGAAAACTTGATCAACTACAATTAGCACAAGGTGCCGTTTTGAAACAATTGCAGGACCAAACTGAAGTTACCTAAAAGTAGAAAAAATAAAATAACTACAGCTAACCAGAGTTCCAGGTCCAGGTTCGCACATTGGGCCAAGCCGTCGAAAAAGGGCACCCCAAAAAACTTCAAACGTCTGAATACCAGACCTGGGCAATCACAAAGAAAATATTCCACAGTCTTCCTTTCAGAAGAATTCCCGCAACTTCTGCAGTGCGGATAAAAGAAAAGGCCCAACCTCTCTGCGTGTCTACCGATCTGCCAGTGATCCGTATACACCGCTATAAGTTTAGACAGGGACTGACGAGGAATCCCCAAGATTCTCAGAGTCTTACCCCGGTTATACCGAGGCCATAGTGTCCTAAAAACAGCACAGGTAGTGATGGAATTCCACCTGCTCTGTGCTTTCCCCAAAGAAAAACTTGGATATCCTTTCCTTAATGGCAGTCATAGGGCAGGAAGGCAGGACATCTGGGTAGGAAGCAACATACTCTCCTCCGGCAGAAGCTTCCCTAGCAAGCTCATCTGCCTTCTCATTTCCCAGGATGTCCCTATGACAAGGAACCTAGACCAATGAAATTCCACAAACGTCCTCAAGGCGCTTCAAGAAGAATTTCCCATGGGCGAAGCCAGGGCTCTGATAGCAGCCTGGCAATCAGAAACCCCTGAGTAATGGACTTAAAAAAAGAAACATGTGAAACTCAAACCTAAAAAGCATGTTATGTAAGAGTACTTGTAATGTGTTGATTATTGTAATTTCAAAGGCCCCTTATGATAAGTGCGCCGTAATACTGCCGTTCGGTCCAATCGACTAACGTTTCACGTAATTGTTTTTCACACGATTGCAGACACGATAACGTATGCTACGATTCGAGCTTTGTTTTAATCTATTCTATTTTTTAATTTTGTTTGGTTATCGATTTTTTTTCCAAAAGGTATCCATAGAACAGAAGAGACAGTATGTGAAATGTGAGAAAACCACTTGTAAACTATTAAATTTATGCCGCGTGCTAATTAAAATCAAACTTCTTTTTATTATTTTCTAATATTATAAAGGCAACTTTAATTTTGTTAAAAGTTGTCACACTTGTAAAAAGCTAGTCTTTAATTTGTATTGTTTTTTTTTTGTATAAAATATTTTTGAATTAATTTTACTTCAATTCTGTCACATCTTTTCTTAACAGTTAATTCTTTGTGTGCTTTTACTGCAAAACAAATCTACAAAGTCATGTCGGCAACAAATGTTTGTTTTATTTTAAAGATATATTGTAGAATATGAAAAAGGGTTTTTGTTTCACTATAAAAGTTTTTAGCGAATAAATATATTATTCATTTAATTTTTTTTATTTGATTGGTTTTTCCGTAATTTATTATTTGGCTAATCTTTAAATTTTCAATATTTTTCGTGAAAATAAATCATAATATGAATGTATGTGAATGCAACAAGATATTGATTTCGTATTAATATTTAAATTTATAAATGCTGTTTTAAATGTTTAAATCTGGCATTATAGAAGAGCAGTTTCACGCAAACCCTACACCAAAGACAGTGCTAAGAATTGTGGCTGAATGGGTACACAAAACAACAAAAATTATTTTCTTTTTTATCACACCTCTTCTATACACATACATAACTTATATACATACATACGTACATACATATGTATGTAGCTAAATATAGTACGTAGTAGAAAAACACAAAATTTTAAATGAAAAAGAAAAAAGAAGAAATATTCACCATGTGTATTCGTCACATGTCTATTTGTTTATTTTTTTCTGATGTATCACTTCAAATCCTTATGTTGGTTACTGACGTCTATTCACTATGTTACTCTATTGTTTAATGATGTTAATTAAGCTTTATGTGGTGTCACCTGTTCTAATAACAAAAACCAACAGAAATTAAAAGAAAAAAATTTTTGACAGAAAAAAAAACAAAACTTTATAGATTACTTTGTTACAAATGATGGAGCTTGGGTGTTTACATACAGAGATGCTCATTTACATGAAAGAAGCCTTGCCCTGTATTAAGGGTTTGTATAAATATATGCGATCGCCTTGTGGCAGTTTTATTAAATTTGCTTGTTAATTATATTTTTAACCAGACAAATGTATAAAGCAGATTAGTTTTGGTCATTTACGAACTGATTATAATGTGGTTTGAACTTCAAACAATAAATACTAAAACTTGCTGGCGAAGAATTATACTCAACCTAGTAGGTTTAAAGACAAAATCGTAAAACTTGGTCTAAAAAGATGGGCGAAAAATTGTACTCAATCCAGTACATTTTAACCCTGCTGTTAGGTTAGAAAAAAACTTACGAATGTTAGGTTAATGGACCATTTGGTCCATACTTCAATATTCGTACAAAATAACCATTTAATTTTATATTTGCGTAGTTGTGATAAATTAACTCTTATTCGTGAACTGTGCAACCGTTGGGAACAACTTCTTCCAAAGTTTTATAATTGTTAAGAAAATGTCACCATTGATGAGTAACTTGTTGCATTAAGGGGGTGATGTACTTTTCTACAGTTTGTGAAATCAAAACCACCAAAATATGGTTTGAAATTTTGGTTCTCGGTCAGGTTACAACTATAACTTGGTAAGCCTAGAAATGCACAGCCTGAAAAGAACCAAGGACGACGAGTTCTATTGGACTTAACAGAAGGCTTGAAAGGGCAAAATATAACAGGCAACAATTTTTTTCCCACTTTGCACTTTGGCAAAAAACTTCAGGAAAGGAAACTTCCCCCTAAATTGGTGACTATCAAAAAACTCCCTTTGTACCATCTATAAACACAAAACAACTCGATGGCCAAAAATTTTATTTGCAAACATAATTGATATATCCGCATTGAATGCGTACATAATATTTTCCGAAATCGACGTTTCCTGGGTTCCAGCTGATCGGAATTGCAGGAGACCAGAGTTATTGCACCAACTAGCACTTTCTCTGGCAAACGTGTATATGATGAAACTAGATTACCTCAAAAAGAGTTACCAGCACAGTTATTTACTGAAATACGAAAACCATGCATAGTTCCAGTGGCCTCTTCAAATAATATTACTAATTCAGAGGCCCGAAATCGTGGAATGTGTAGTTGCTGCAAGTCTAAGTGTGAAATAAAATGCTCCATTTATTTATTTGCAAAACTAATAGAAAAAAATTTAGCTTATCATGCAATGACAATTATTATAAAACCAACAAACAAATACTAATTTTTTTAAATAAATGTAAAAAAATCAAAGACAATACATTATGGACCAAATGGTCCCTTAACCTAAGATTCGTAACTTTTTATTTTTCTCAGTCCTGTTTTAAGTCAGAACCTTGAATTTTTGTCTATAACATGGTTTTATGAAAAGACCACGTGAGCAAAAAAATTAAGTCACTATATGTCACCGTTCAAAAATTACAAAGAAAACAATAAGAAAAATGGACCAAATGGTCCTAACCTAACAGCAGGGTTAAGATCAAATCAATAAACTTGGTCTAAAAATATGGGTTATTATTTATTATTATTATGATTTTTAGACACAAATTATTTTATTATTATTATTTTAGACACCAAACGTTCCACATGAATGCTTTACTAACGTCTTTTCGAAAGTTACGGAAAAAGCCCATATGTTTTCTACTTTGTGTGGTTTAAAAAAAAAATAAAATTTTCTTAGCCGTTCATCAAAATTTAATATTATATGTCACTATTATTTTAATAGACTAACAGCCTATTTCACAATATCGAAACAAACAGTCACTGAGTGAAAAAAAGATACACGAAGGAAAGGTATTTTTGGTTTCTCTATGTCTTTCGTCTGCTCTTACGAGTCACCATTTTTCCTTTTTATACTATGTTCAGGTATAAATTTTTATTGACTCAATATTTAGTTAATTGACAACATTATTTTAAGTGTTCAGGTATACGCAATTTAGCTTTCTCAATAATCATCATATGACAATCAGCTGACAAATAACAACAATATATAATTTTTTGCTTGGCCACAAATCAAGTAAAGCTGCCTCACTGGCAGCACTCCACCCCATTCTATTTTTCTTTTTGTTTTTACCTATTTAAAACATAAATACATCATTATTTTTTATCAAATTAGAAATTTCATAAAAATAAACTTACCTTCCACCTGACTAGCCATCTTTTATTTGTCTTATTTACATTAGAGTTGCCAACCATCAACGAAATTTGTTCGTTTTTATTGGTAATGTACAGTGTTGCATTTTAAATTTTACACAATATTATAAAAATATTCGTATTATTACGCAATAAATAATTGAGATTTTGTATGGAATATTGAGCTCAATAATGGCGTTTATTGCGATTTACGCAATAAAGGTGTATACCTGAACATAGTATTACGTATCGTAAAAATTAAGTGTTGCCAGTTGAAAATTTTTAATGAATTTCTTTAAAAAGAGAAAATAAACTACTATTTTGCTTGTAACCAAATGAAACTTTGTGTAAAAGTGGTTACTTGTATATATCCGTTACAAATATTCTTCCAGCTGTTATCCAACGTTTAACACAATTAATTCAATCTTCTAAGCAAATTCCATTGTGATTGGGTTATTTTCATGTTATAATTGTAACCTGTATGGGCAGCTTAATGATATAAAGAATGACGACACAAACCAAAACAAAAGAGTATGAGTGTGTGCAGTGCTTTTGTATCACAAAAAAGTGTGTACGCATTTGAATTTTTTATACTCGAATCGGCATAATTTTGTTAGCTTAAGACCTTTTTGTACGTATCTATTGTACAGTATGTGATTGTATGGGTATACAACTATTTCGTATTTTGCATCAAACGAAAGCAAAAAGGCAAGTGACTCATTTTGATTCATTTTGTTCCTCACAGTGCTAAAGAGCTTGGTTTTTGTTCGGAAAAGAACAATATTTCACAATGGCGACTGGCCGAAAAACTTTGATTTTGGTTTCTCTACATCAGAATTGTATGCAAACAAAACGAATGTCGAATGCAGCGAAAAAGTTTAAAGGGCTATTCAATAATGAAGCAATAGAACGTCACTTGTAGTTGTGGTATGTTCGCAATAAATCGTACACCTTAAAAAAATTAATGCATACATTTATGTCATCATTTAATGTATAAACCCAAAATAAAAAACAAAAAAATATATATATGGGCATGTTGATAAGTCAGTGGTGGGTGACTGACAATGTACACAAAAAATATTTGACTTCATACATACCAATGTACTGGTTTTACGCATTTTAAGTTTACACAAACAACAAACACTGAATTGACTTACTTATTTTTGATCATAAGGAATTTTAAAAATTCCAAATTTTGTGCTCGCAAGTCGAGCAGAAAGCAATTCAAGAGCGCGAGTCGTAAGACGTCTCGTAAATTGTACAATATTTGAAAACACATATAATTAATAAGAAAAAAGAGAAAAAGTATTTACATATGTACAGGGTGTCCACTGGGAAGCTATACTATTTTTGATTAAATGAAAGATAATTGAGTTACTTATATATTGATAAATGTTTTATTTAATGTCCGCCTCTGTTAGCGAGAACATTTGAGCACATTTTTCATAACATTCTCACACATTTTAAGCGGTATTTCATTAATTTCATCACGAATAGTTTGTTTGAATTGCTCCAGCGTTTCTGGTTTCTTTTCATAAACCTTGCAGATATCGCCACAAAAAGAAGTCCAGAGCAGAAAATCAGGCGACCGTGGAGGCCAATCAATATCACTATTTCATAAAATAACTTGATGTGGAAAGAGTTCTAGCAGTAATTCTATTGTAATCCTGGCTGTATACGATGTGGCAACGTCTTCTTTAAACCACCTGTGAGTCAAGACCAAAGCATGCAGTTGTGGCGTTAAAAAGTTTTTAATCATATCACTATATCGCTTCCCATTGACTGTTACCCTTATGCCGTTTTCAGTTTCAAAGAAGTAAAGTCCAATGATTCTTCCTGACCAAATTGCACACCAGACTGTCACTTTTAATGGATGCAAAGGTGACTGATGAATAATTTGAGGGTTTTCCATTGCCCAGAACCGACCATTCTGTTTATTAACATATCCATTCAAGTGAAAATATGCCGCGCCACTCATTATTATTTTTTAATAAATACCCTATTGGCATATGTACGGCAGAATAAATGGTCTTTTTGAAATGCAAATCTTTGTGCAAAATTGCGGCCAAAGTTCTCCTTTGACAACCAAGCTCCTGAGCAGGGCGTCGAATTAAGGTTGATGGATTATTTTGAAAACTTTCTTGAACAGCAGTAATTTTTTCAGCCGATCTCGCAGCACGTTGTGATCCCTGCTTGGGCTTATCAGTCCATCTTTCTTCAAAATCATTCACTACACGATAAATAGTGCGTCTTGTTGGCGTGTTGTTTCTCCCCAAAACTTCACGTAAAAACATAAAACATATTGGCTTACGGAATACTTTTCAATAATAAATTTGCCACATCTCTACATCACGATTGCCAAATGTGAATTGTCAAGACTAGTGTTTACCGAAATGGCGGCAAAACAAAGTAGTATACCTTACTAGCGGACACCCTGTATTTAACAGTACATTGTGTGTACTAGATGTATTTTCTGAAATCCAGTTTAAATCTTTCATCTTCACTTAGAATTTTGTTTTTCCCTATTGCGAATTAGACACTAAAAGATTTCTTAGATTTTAATTTACAAATCAAGGCCTCCAATTAAGAAAAAAAAAGGAATTTAAAAAGTTGAAAAAAAAATCAAAATTTCCTGTCTTAGTTTTGCAAATAAAATTAGGCAAAAAACTATGGCACTTTGCCTTTAAAATACAGTCTAACTTCTATAACTCGAACTTCTCTAATTCAAATTTTCTCCAACTTGAATTATTAAAGTGGGCAGTAGCCTTAAGGGAATAAATTAAGTAAAATTTTCCTTCCCTAACTCGAACTTCCATACGTCGAATTTCTCCATAACTCGAATGAAGCACATGCATGGAATTCTACAACTCGAAGTATTTTGTTTGTTTGGTTTCTTTATTTTGTTTTTTCCCTGTTTATTTGGCACAACTAGCTTTCTTACAAATGAAGACATTGTTGAGTATTTCTGCCTTAAATCACTGCCACTCACGTTATTTATCGAATGTTCACTAATTATTTTAACTTTATCTTCAATATTGAAAGCGATTCTTTGTCTTCTTACCACTGCAGTGGTATGATACCAGTGCACTGGTAAGGATGTCATTCTAAATAAAGTTCGGTCTAACCACCCGCACTTTTCAAATTTCAAATTTAAACTTATCACTTGTAAATGCTTCTGACTCATCGTATGCAAAGAAGGGAATTCTCCGTTTTCATCACGGATAATAGAGGTTATCACGGTTAATCGAAGCACACAATTTGAAAATATTGCAAACAAAAAACAATATACTGATCTTTGGTTACCGGTTAACCAGATCTCTCATAATCGAGGCTTGACTGTATTTTCAATCGAATAAGGCTACAACTGATGGGAATTATAGGAGTCATTTTGTATTGAAAAAAAATTTTTTTTGGATAATCGCGATTGAAGTTATTTAAGTTTTTTACATGTATACTTCTGAGTTCAATTAAATACCTTATCAGCTGATAGTAAAATATTGTTCTAGAAAGTTATAAACTTTTATGAACGAAAGTTAATATGGCTCTAATCATTTGAACAAAAGTATATGTAGAGGTCATTGCTTTTAAAATGTATATGACCATACATAGGTATGCGTATATATATAAAGTATAATTTTTTCGTTTTAATTTAAAGCTGGCAGTGATAGATATTTTCATCACATCCTGCTCTCTTACAGTGTTGACACAATTAGTCATATTGCTTCATCACCAAATGTTATTTTCAACAACTGTATCATCATTTTTTAGAAATAAAAAACATAAAACATTGCCAAATGTTTTAGTATTAAAAAAGAAACATTTAAAGTGATATTTATAAAACATTTACGAGTACCCTTAAATGCCAGTGATGTCTGTATAAAAATCCAAAATTTTTTTCACACTATTTGTCAGACTATAACCATCGTCATATGTTGTATGTGTTTAGACGATTTTATTTTTTATTTGCATTCAAAGAAAAAATAAAACGTCAACTAAAATTTATGAATTCAAATGCAAACGTTAAATGTTTTAAAAACGTTGTGTCAGCGAAATATCATGCATTTAACATGTAACATACAAATATTTGATATTCTATTTATTTATTTACATATGTGTGTACATATGTAAATGCATACATACAAACATTTATATTTACATACTGAAAAGTTAAACAAATTAAATAAAATCTTATGACATTTAAAGTTTAGGAGCATTTCAATCATAAATTTAAGTATTCAGGAAGTTTTTCTAATATCCTTTAACATGGGACTAATTTCGTAAATGACTTTATTCAACATAAACGACACAATAACATAGCAAAAACTAAAAATTATATTTCTTTTTATTATTTTTTCATGTAGCAAATGTTGCAAGTTGTATAAATTAAACTTTTGTATAATTCGCTTGATATGCATAAGGTGTGTACACGCATATAATACGACTATAATAGAGAATATACAGGTAGAGCTTGAAAATGAAATGACTAATCCAAGCAAATTTAAATATTATTTTGATTTCCCATAACATTCAGTGCCATTCAATTTAAAATACATTCTTAAGTTCACTGATATATAACCATTTGTAGTAAAACATTAAAATAAGTATTTCACAATATTCCAATTGAACAGTTTGCTTTAATTTTTGTTAAAAATTAAATTTAAATTAACTGGGACAACAACTATACCTGTTTATCGTGCGTACCTATCCTGAGGCTCAACACACGCCGCCCGTTGTCAGGGCGGTAGTTGAATACGTGCGTCCAACCACCGCCATTCGAATCCGTACCCTCTAATTTCGGAGATGCCAAAGACACCTCGGTCAAAAGAAAGGCCCATAGTCATCGAAATAGCAATTTAGTACCACCACTGCCTGGGTAGCAGAGTTGTAAACGAATCATTCATTTTTGAATTAATTCGTGAATCATTCATCCAATGAATTGGAAAAATTTTGAATTAATTCTTTTCTCCAAAAAACGAATTGAATTAAATTTGAATCAATTCATTTGAATTAAGCGAACATGAATTGCAATTCATTTTCAATTCAAATGAATTGGTAAAAAGAATTGCAATTCATTTCCAATTCATTTGAATTGAATTGATTTTGAATTAATATAAATGAGTTAGAAAAAATGAATTGCAATTCATTCCCAATTCATTTGAATTGATTTTGAATTAATTCAAATGAGTTAAAATATGAATTGCAATTCATTTTACCAATTCATTCGAATTAACTCGAAAAATGATTTTGCTATACATTTCCAATTTACTTGAATTGAATTGAATCTGAAAAAAAGACTGCAATGCAAAAGCATCACCCTTTTTCCAAGTACTTCTATTCTGTACTTTATAATAAAAATATATCCATATGAAAGTGAACGATGCTTTCTGATTTAATCTAATTAGCATTTGTTTTATAATTAAAATAATAGAAAAATTAGTTGATGCCAATAACTCTTCCTAATTTCATCTTTATTTGTAAAATATTACATATTGTTAAATAAATATTACTTAAATATTAAACAAATATTACATACATAAGTATTACTAAAGTGTTTGTCCTTTAATGTTCGTGCGTCACAAAATTTCATAAATTATTAATAGGTTTTAAATACTGAATGTCTTGTTATTCAGCGTATATCAAAAGCGACATAAGTAGTACTTGAAGCACCAAACTCCAAACACCAAGTTTACTTCAATTGAATGCAATTCATTTTTGATTTGATAAATTTGAATTACAAGTTACTTTTCTAATTCATTTGAATTAATTCCAAATCATTTTAATTCAAATGAATTAGAAATGAATTGCGATTCTTTTTACCAATTCTTTTGAATTAAAAAATGAATTGCAATTCATTTTGCCTAATTCAAATGAATTGCAACTCATTTTGCCCAATTCATTTGAATTGGAAATGAATTGCAATTCATGTTCTCTAAATTCAAATGAATTGATTCAAATTTAATTCAATTCTTTTTTTTGTTGAAAAGAATTAATTCAAAATTTAGCTAATTCAAATGAATTGAAATCAAAAATGAATGATTCATTTACAACTCTGCTGGGTAGTAATACCCCCTTGTTGAGGGGTTTTCTATCTATTTAGCAGTACCACAACCACTACGAGTACTCCCCGAAGGGCCGCACCCAAACCATCAGGCCGATTAGCCTCACTTCCCGAATGACAGGGAAGCCCAGGCATAACTGGGGGCTCCGTGATGCCCGTAGTACCAGATTAGAGTAGTCGTCTCTGGTCAGTCCCTGAGATGGTCAGTAATAAATTACGAACCTCAGTGCCTATAGCGAGTGACAGGGCAACCAGAGCTAGGTGAACTCCATATTCCCCAGAGATAACAGGCCACTGACGGGACATAATCATCAGCAGCCAGGATGTATCCCCTAGGAGGAATTAACCGGGACAATGAAAACATGTCAAAAGTGGCTTTAGAGGCCCTCATTAATATAACATCACTGAAAATTTTTGTGATCAGGGTGGCTGCGTGTTCCGTTGCAAGAATATTTCGTCGTAAGAATTATAGAACGCTATAACTGACAAAAAATTTAATATTTACCAGAGCCAAAAAATCTGTTAGAAAGTAGAAAGAAGACACACGTAGACGGCGTAAGTAACTTTCTTTTCATCAATGAAATCTGGGACGGGGACCAATCGACTCGAATTGTTTTTTTTTTTTTTCTGATAAAAATTATGCAAAAAAAGTATTTTCGATTTTTTGTCAGTTACAGCTTTTTTTAATTTTGCGACAATTCTTCACAAGGTGGTCAGAAATCAAATTTAGGACTTGGATGCCATGCCTTTGAAACTGTGCTTTGGCAAGATTTCAAAGTTGAGGTATTTGGATCGGAGTGAGTTCTAACTAAACTGGTATACTGGTGGTTTCAAAATGGACAGTAGAGTGAGGACCGGCTGCTATGGACCCAATGGAAGCCCTTCAATTCCACAAGAGAAGTCGTTGAATGTTTTTCAGTTTTTTCAGGCAAGACAATCAATATCTTCTCGGATAGTCAGGCTTCCTTAAAAATAAATAATATATTTATTCGCTAAAAACTTTTATAGTGAAACAAAAACCCTTTTTTAAATTTTACAATATATCTTTAAAATAAAACAAACCTTTGTTGCCAACATGACTTTGTAGATTTGTTTTGCAGTAAAAGCACACAAAGAATTAACAAATTAAAGACTAGCTTTTGATAAGTGTGACAACTTTTAACAAAATTAAAGTTGTCGTTATAATATTAGAAAATAATAAAAAAAATTTTGATTTTAATTAGCACGCGGCATAAATTTAATAGTTTACAAGTGGTTTTCTCACATTTCACATACTGTCTCTTCTGTTCTATGGATACCTTTTGGAAAAAAAAATCGATAACCAAACAAAATTAAAAAATACAATAGATTAGAACAAAGCTCGAATCGTAGCATACGTTATCGTGTCTGCAATCGTGTGAAAAACAATTACGTGAAACGTTAGTCGATTGGACCGAACGGCAGCATAACGGCGCACTTATCATAAGGGGCCTTTGAAATTACAATAATCAACACATTACAAGTACTCTTACATAACATGCTTTTTAGGTTTGAGTTTCACATGTTTTTTTTTTAAGTCCATTACTCAGGGGTTTCTGATAGCCAGGCTGCTATCAGAGCCCTGGCTTCGCATATGGGAAATTCTTCTTGAAGCGCCTTGAGGACGTTTGTGGAATTTCATTGGTCTGGGTTCCTTGTCATAGGGATATCCTGGGAAATGAGAAGGAGGAGAGTATGTTGCTTCCCACCCGGATGTCCACTGCCCTATGACTGCCATTAAGGAAAGGATATCCAAGTTTTTCCTAGGGGAAAGCACAGAGCAGGTGGAATTCCATCACTACCTGTGCTGTTTTTAGGACACTATGGCCTCGGTATAACCGGGGTAAGACTCTAAGAATCTTGGGGATTCCTCGTCAGTCGCTGCCTAAACTTATAGCGGTGTATACGGATCACTGGCTGATCGGTAGACACGCAGAGAGGTTGGGCCTTTCCTTTTATCCGCACTGCAGAAGTTGCGGGAATTCTTCTGAGAGGGAGACTGTGGAATATTTTCTTTGTGATTGCCCAGGTCTGGTAGTCAGACGTTTGAAGTTTTTTGGGGTGCCCTTTTTCGACGGCTTGGCGCAATGTGCGAACCTGGACCAGGAACTCTGGTTGGCTGTAGTTATTTTCTTTTTTCTACTTTTAGGTAACTTCAGTTTGGTCCTGCAATCGTTTCAAAACGGCACCTTGTGGCCATTTGACCTATCTACCTACTCAGGGGTAAACCTCTACTCATGCTGTGCATTGTATTGACATTTTGAATATAAATAGATAGTTAGATATACGAGTGTAAGTATAGATTTTTTTTATAGATACATATTATGCGCGTAGTCGCCGTGGTCTAGTGGTTAGTGTGTTGGCTTACTAAGACATAGGCTCTGGGTTCGACTCCAGGCTCTGACATCTTCAAAAAAAGAAATATTAAAAAAATATTTCTTTCGGCGACTACCTCTCAGCAGTCTTCTGGCAAAAGCTCTGAGAGTAACTGATTGCCATGAACAAGCTTCTCAAGTCTGTCGTTCGGAGTCGACATTAAACTGTAGGTCCCGGTACTCATGGATAAAAATTGACACACACAACATGAGTGCTGCGAGAAGCTAGGCCGTAATCCTGACACAGGGTTGTAAAGGCCAGTTATGTATGTATGTATGAATAGCAAAAAAGTTATACAGACTTTTATATGCAAAAAGTCTGCACAGACCTGGATATACCGACTAGGGTTAAACAAAAAAATACAATAAATTGAGAAAAATTTGTATTTTTCAATATAATTTCCTATATTTGGAAATAGAACCTAATCTAAGGATGCCAAACTGACGAGAAGGTGCGTGAGGAGCCTATTGAGATATAAGGTCAGTAAGTTTGGCAGAGGAAAGGGGTTAAATATCTGGGACTAATACTTGATAGTAAGTTAACGTAAAAGTTTCGGAAAGAGCAGGAAGTGGCTTAATTCTATACAAAAGATTTACGGATACTGTACTGTACTGGATATATAGGTACATGAATTGAGTTTCTAGCCTTCTTACTTACTCAGTTACTAAACTACCCAACTGTAGGATGGGCAACAAGAAATATTTTCTAAAAGCTTAATAGAATTTTCAAGTAATAAAATTACTCATAAAAAAGGGTCTTAAATGAATTTCTGCTCAACAACCTTTTACTGCTGTGCCAAGTTGATTCACATTATATACACATTTGAACAACTATTCTTCGATGATTGTGCGCTATGCGAATTAATCAAAAAATTTAGGATTTTTATTATAATGACTCATATTTTTTTCATTTACTTTCATGTGCAATAGTTGTAATGCCTTTACTTCGCAATTTAATAATTCTAAAGTGGTGGCATATGGTGTTGTGTTACTAAAGCGCAGTTACAAGCACAAGTAAACACATTGCGTGAATTTTCCCACTTTTGGGATTTTGTGGAAGATCATATACTTTTAAGCAAATATGTCACACATTCTAGCATACAACTATACAACAACTGCAAGCACATGAAGAGTTTATGTGTCTCTATAAAGTGTTTGTTTGCATGTTTTCATTTCCCGGAAATATTTTTCATGAATGGCATGGATTTAACAGTGTGTTGGTGGCAAACGGAAAACGTTTGTGTTTTTTTTAGTCAAAATTTTGTTTTTTGTAGCGGTTTTTCTTCGCATCTTTTCATTTTGCCACTATTGTTTATGACTCCGATGAGATGTGTGTCAGTGAAAGAAAAAAAAAATTAAAAACTTTTGGTATGAATTCGTTAAAAAATTTTGGTCATTTGAAAAGAGTGCAATTGTGTGTTTGCATATGTAAAACAAAAAAAAAAAAATTAAAGGCTTTAATCAAAATACTAATTTTTCTAATGCTAGCAAAAACTACAAAGTTGTAAAAAGTATTCTAATGTAAGCCATTGAGTGCACCCTAAAGCAAAATTGCACAAGGCAGTTGGCCTTTGATTTATTTGAGTATTTAGAAATGCATCTAAAAATGAAAAAGAAATTTAAAGAAAAAAATTTGTGTTGTTTATAGAACTTTTTACGCATTTTGGAATACAAAATTCCCGTTTTGTTTAGCAGACCAACGGACTTACGACCAGCAGGTCCGGAATTATAGTGGTGGATATGTCCGCTAATGAGATTATATATCTCCCTAAACACATCCATCTAAAACTATCAAGAGCCGCTGCTGTCTCTGATGCTTGTGAGCATGTGCGAATAGTAGAAAGCGGTGCTGCACAGCAGGACTCCAGACCAATATAAGATTTCGCAGACCCCTTCCTAGCCAATCAATCCGTTTCCTCATTTACGCTTATACATCCAGCTACCCAGAACATCTCGAGTTAATAATGCGACTTTAGATTTCCGACACCAAAATTTTTCAAATCTTCAATCCGTTTTAGGCTATCTCTTTCAGTTTGTAAGATAGATAGTGTCTGTTTTGTTCTATATCCTTCAAACCAATTTTTTTTTTTTTGTTATTTTTATTGATTTTCTCAAAATACATTTTTGGCACTACGATATGATCACACTTTTCAAGAGAATAGTAAAGACTTACCATTCTTTTGCATATTCAGGCATCCCACTTAAATTTTGCATATAACTTTCTTTTATTTTTAAAAAAATTTTATAAAATAGAATGAGATTTTTGTAATACACTTCAAAGATCACTATAAATAATTTTTTATTAAATATTTTACTTGATTAACACTTAAATGCTTATATTTGAATAAATTTTTCAGAAAATTTACAACTTATCTTACCGAAGTTTAACCAATAACTAAAGAAAAAGAAATATAAAGAAAGGAAGAGGAAATAATGAACAAAACAAAAACCCAAATTTAATTTTTATTCTCCTAAAAAAAGTTTACTTCATTTTTATTATCACCCCTGAGTTATGCAACAAAAAGTTTGTTTTAATTAAGAGACTTGAATGATGTGTGTCTAGACTAACTTCCATTTATATTTGAATTGACTTCCACATGCTTTGAAATCGATACGAAATTATTTATACAGAACGATAATTTTGTTGTGGATGGTGTGTATTTTGGATTGACCAGTCGATGGGAAATAATTAGGTTTTGACATGTTTGTAATAGCGATATCTTAGAGGAGGATTATATTAAAAATCACTTGAGTGGCCCGTTTCTGCGTTGTGGTTAAAACAAACAATTTTTAATTAAGCAGCCAAATAATTTTAATTCTGGTTTTTCGACCTTTAAGAAGCCAAATTTTTATCGTTTTAGTGCTGATCAGAATTGTCAGATAGTTTTCAATGTTTATTCCCTATTTACATATGTTTTATTATTTACCTCTGTATTTAGTGAAATTACTCTAATTTTTAATAAGGTCCGAGAAGAATTTTGGAATTGAGTCCACAGGTATTAAAAACATATCGATGATAATCATCTTCCACATATTCTTCCATAAATTCCCACAAGTGTTCCTTATTAGAACAGTTTTTTCCTCGAAGAGCCGCCTTGACAGTTTACCATAAATTTTTCAAAAGAATTAAAATCTGGCGACTGTGCAGATCTTGACGACATTATTTTGAAACGAACCTTTTGTTCGCTTCGATGTGTGTTTCGTGTAGTTAACCTGTTGAAACACCCGTCGATGTGCCATTTCATATTCAGCAAAAGACATCATGTTGTCGTTTAAAATGTTTGTATAGTATAAGGCATCTATTGTACCTTCAATTCTAAATATGTCCTGTGGCATAGTATGAAAAATATTCCCATACCATTAAGGGTAGAAGTAAATTGTGTTCGGATTAAACTAAAATAATTTGGTTTATCTCCAAAAGAAGTAGTGTAACTATAGCAAGAACCTCTAATATTGAATTCTTCCGCAATAAAAACAATAGAAATAGGTAACGGAAACATAATGGTGTGGATATCTTTTTACTTGTATGAGAAAAAAACCAAACTAAATCCAAAACCACACGATACAAAAAATGTTATATGAAAGCATAAGTTTTAAGCAATTTTATAAGCAAGTCTTGCTTGTAAACTCATACTTTCATATGAAATTTTAAAAATCGACGAAAACTTGACGATTATCCCCAATAAAACCCCCATCCCCAAATGAAATTTTTCATCCCCATTTCAGAAAAAAAAATTTCTATTTTGGGGATAAATAGCCTAATCTGACAACACTGGAGCCGATATGCCTTAAGGCTACATACATAAATAGGTAATTTACTTACTTACTTAGCTTGCCATAACAACCCGTTAACGGGTTTTGGCCTGCCTCAACACTAGTCTCCAGGCGTCTCTGCTAAGAGCACACCTTCTCCAGTTGGTCACACCAATTGATGACAGGGCTCCATCTACCTGGTCTTTCCAACGTAAACATGGACGTCCTCAACGCCGACGTCCAGTGACCTTCGCATCGAAAACCTTTTCGCTGGAGCAGATTCTTCCATCCGAACAACATGGCCGAGCCAGCGCAGCCGCTGGATGTTAATGCGCTGGACAACATCTACGTCGCCGAGGAGCTCATACAGCTCATAGTTGGTCCTAAATCGAAACTCATCGCCTTGCTTCAGTGGACCAAAGATCTTGCGAAGAATTTTTCTCTCAAACACTCCCAGGACCGCTGCATCGGCACAAGACAGCGTCCATGCTTCCGCACCATAGAGAAGCACCGGAAGAATAAGCGACTTGTAGAGTGTTAACTTCGTCGCACGAGAGAGTTCTCTGTTACTAAACTGCCTAGTAGCACCTGTTGGCCAGTGTAAATCTTCGCTTGATCTCCAGACTGACATCATTCTTGCTGGTAATGGCGGTGCCAAGGTAGATGAACTCCTTGACCACATCGAATGTACAGTTGCCGGCTGTAACCTGGGAGCCGATACGATCAACGTCCCTACTCGTCGACAACATGTACTTCGTCTTGCTCTCATTTACCGCCAGACCCATTTTTGCAGACTCTCGTTCAATAGCATTAAAGGCTGCGGTGACATCTCGCTTGGTATGCCCAATGATGTCTATGTCGTCGGCATACGCAAGGAGCTGGACACTTTTATTAAAAATAGTGCCATTACGATGCACACCTGCCTTTCGCAAAACGCTCTCCATGACGAAGTTGAAGAGGTCGCAGGATAAGGGATCGCCTTGTCTGAAACCTCGCACGGTATTAAAAGGCTCGGAGAGGTCTCTTCCTACCTTGACGGAGCTGCAGGAGTTGCTCAGCGTCATTCTGCATAGCCTTATCAGCTTAGCAGGAATACCGAGCTCAGACATTGCGGCATAAACGCGATCCCTTATTGGGCTATCGAAGGCTGCCTTATAGTCGACAAAGAGGTAGTGTGTGTCGACTTGACTTTCATGGGTCTTCTCCAGGATTTGGCGCAGTGTGAATATCTGGTCAATGGTGGACTTACCAGATCTGAAGCCGCACTGATAAGGTCCAATCAGTGAGATGGCGAATGGCTTCAGTCGTTCACACAATACGCTCGTAAGAACCTTATATGAGATAGGGAGGAGGCTTATACCCCTGTAGTTGGTGCATATCGTGGGATCTCCCTTTTTCAGGATGGGACAGAGAGCACTAAGATTCCAATCGTTGGGCATACTTTCCTCCACCCATACTCTGCAAATGAGCTGGTGCATGCACCTAACCAGCTCATCGCCTCCATACTTGATGAGTTCAGCGGGCAGACCGTCAGGTCCGGCTGCTTTGTTGTTCTTCAGTCGCCATATGGCAACCTTGACCTCTTCATGGCTGGGGGACGGGATCACAACGTCATCGTTGATTGGGTCCGGCACAGCATCTCTAGCAGCGGAATTTGTATCATCATCGCTTTGCAGTAGATTACAGAAATGCTGTCTCCATAATCTCAGTGCACCATGTGCATCTGTAACCAGATTACCATGTTCGTCTCTGCAGGAGGTTGCTCCGGTCTTAAAACCAGTAGTAAGACGCCTTATCTTTTTAAAAAAATTGCGAGCATCATTTCTACTCCTGCACATCTCGATTTCCTCACGATCACGCCTTTCTTGCTCTCTTTTCTTCTTTTTAAATAGGCGTCTCTCTTCCCTCCTCTTTTCACTATACGCCTCGACCGTTGCTCTTGTAGTGGTGGACTGCAATGTTCGTCTATAGGCAGCGTTCTTTACTGCAGTGGCCTCACGGCACTCTTCATCGTACCATTGGTTTCTGCGGGGAGGACGCTCAAAACCAAGAACTGTTTCGGCAGCGCTGCGCAGAGAGTGAGCGATGTGAGACCACTGTCCACCAATACTTTCGAGAGAGGATGGGATGTAATTGACCTCGTTAGAAAGACGATCGGAAAACGACCTGGCTGTCTCTTGTGATCGCAGCTTTTTGATGTCCAGCTTTCCTTGCACACTAGAACGTGTCGTATTCGACGCGCATATGCGCAGTCGCATCTTGGCTGCGACAAGATAATGGTCCGAGTCGACATTTGGACCTCTAAACGTGCGCACGTCTAGTATGCTGGATACATGCCTTCCATCAATCACAATGTGATCGATCTGGTTGTTGGTAGATCGATCAGGAGAGAGCCAGGTGGCCTTATGGATATCGAGATGCTGGAACCTGGTGCTACAAACTACCATGTTTCGCGCCGCGGCGAAATCGATCAGTCTCAAGCCGTTCGGCGAGGTGGAATTATGGAGACTGAACTGTCCGGCAGTGGGGCCAAAGATATCTTCACGTCCAACTTTCGCATTGAAATCGCCGAGGACAATTTTGGCGTCATGTGCCGGACACCCATCGTACACTTCCTCGAGCTTTGCGTAAAAAGCATCCTTGACCACATCATCCTTCTCTTCCGTCGGGGCGTGAACACAAATAATGCTGATGTTATAAAATTTCGCCTTTATGCGGATCGTAGCAATTCTTTCGTTCACAGGGGTGAACTCCGAGACGTGATGGCGAAGTCTCTTGCTAACTACGAATCCGCAACCAAATTCGTGTTTCTTCCCATGGCAGCTGTAGTAGATGTCACATGTTACTTGCCTTGTACAACCTTGCCCTATCCATCGCATTTCCTGGATGGCGGTGATGTCAGCCCTGCATTTTGTGAGAGCATCCGCCAATTGGATAGGCACCCTCCCTATAAAGGGTTCTCACATTCCAGGTGCATATCCTTAAATCATAGTCCTTAAAACGTTTGCCAAGTTCGTCAACATAAAAGGGGGTCCGTTTAGAGGCTATTGTTTTTGCTTTCATTGAAGAACGGTTTTACGTGGTGGGTTTCAGGCCCTACGCATAACCCAAATTTAAAGTCCAGGGGATTGGACAATCGCCGCATACATTAGTTAACAAGCTAGCGGGTGCTAGTATGTCATCCAAGAGGGCCACGTGGAGGCTGTATGTCGACTTGAATACAACGGGAACAAGGATCGTTCTGGAGGCCGCCAGGTTGACCCCAATCAGAGACTTTGCCTTGTCCGAAGTATCCCATCCATCCCATAAATAGGTAATAATATAAGTAAAATAATTTTATTTATAATGAATTTATAGTTGTCATATACATACAGTGAGTGCTGTATAAAAATTAAAGAATATTAAGTTACAGGTTGTGGCGCACACCATATTGCATTTGTACAAACAATGTTTTATTGTGACACCTCTGGCCGTATTCGTTGAAGTGCCCTATATGCTATGTATGTTGTTGTTGTATTGCATTGCTTATGATCGTTGTCGACGTACTTCAAACTAAAGGTTAAGGTTCACATCATGCGTTCATGCATGGAAGCGTATGATAATTTTTATGCATTCTATGCGTTTCTAATTTCAAGTTACATGCAATGCGTCTTACGCGCCATTTAATTCTTTTTTTTTTTTTTTTTTATCAACTGTTGTGTAAATATTGCTATCAAATAAAAAAATATTTAGGCAAAATGGAAAGTGAAACAAAACAAATAAACAACTGACATTTTTTCACCACTCATGCGACGGATACAAAAGTAGAAAGTAAACTTACCTTGTTGCATTGATACGTCTATGTATTCTATGCGTTTTGCTGTGTAACTTGTCACATACAATTACGCTGATTCTACTTTTTTGTAAAACGCATAAAAAGAAAAGACGTATAAACGCTTAAATGTTTTTTGCTGTTGTATTACACTGACTATGATCGTGTGTAGCTTACACCACTCTTTACCGGGGGAAATATAATTTGTTACAGTGGGCAATTGACTCGGGTCATATTGCATCCATTTATGCCAAGGTAAAAACACACAATCCATTAATAAATTATACACAGGTGTTTTACTATAATAGTAGTATTGAAATAAGGTTTGATGTGGTATTGACAAATCCGCCAAAAATTAGTAGAAAAGCGCCGCAATTTTTTCATATCAAAAGACAGACTAATTCTGACCAAGCCACCAGCTCCTATCAAGTTGTAGACTTTATTTAAATAAATAAATTTAAATTGTGGTCTCAATACAGTATACTACATTACAATATATTAATTCCTAAGAACATATCTGTACCGATTTAAATTAATAAAAAAAACTACTTTTTTTTTTTTAAATCTCAATATCGAACTGATAAGATATGGAACTTAAGTCAAATAATAGTACGGGTTAGTAATACTGTAATTTTTTTGAACGTAACCAGAGTTTTGCGAAAGAAATCATTTTATATTTTAATCGTAATCTTCTATGAGTCTTTAACAAAACGTTTGAGGTTTGTCGATGTCATCATTAATGTCATTATTTGAATTTTTATCTTTATTTGCTGTGTTATTATTTTTGTTATACAGAAATTCCTTTCGACACTAAATACGCAGTATAAGTCAGGTAAAAGAGAATATTGTTGTCAAATTCATTGATTTTTAACATGAAAACTGCTCATGTGTGCATTGCTTCAATTCCTGATGCAAAATACATAAATACATACATAAATTTATGGAGGCATTTTTGCTTGTTAAATCGACGCAATAATAATACATTTTATTGTTATTGTTTTATCTGTACTGCCTTCAAATATACAATCCATAAAAATAAAACACCTTTTTAATGATACATAGATATATATATTTCAAACGCTTTGGTTCATCATCAGGATCTTTTTAATAAATAGTTTACACAATTGTATATTTATACTAGATGAACCCGGTGTGCTTCGCTACCTCCTCGTTATATAATAAAATGAAAATTATTTATATATTTTGCAGACTATCATACAGATTATCATGTAATCCGCCCACTTTTCTTTTGGAGCGTATATCTATTCATGGCAATACCATATATAGTAAATACTGCAGCGGTTGGTCAAAAAATGCACAGGATATGGCGATTTAAATTTTGGGTTATATTGGCGGTGCCAAGGCACTTTGTCCAATCAAAACTTCTTATAGCCTATTATTCCTTCCAGAGTTACTGTAACATGCTCTGAAAATTTCAGGAAGATCGGTCCAAGGGTTTGACCCACTATAAAGCCCAAACAAACAAATAGATAAACAGACATTCATTTTTATATATACAGCAGAATAATTATAATTTAAGGTAAAATGGTATTTTGTATAGCAAACATTATTAGTGGTATAAGTAAGTATCTGAATTAAAAGAGAAGGGGGCGGTGAGGTGGGCGTGGTTCATGGAATTTACAAAATTTGGCGTGAAAAGGGGCGTAAAAGGGGGCGTGGCGTAATAAATTATCATTTATACTTCGCCTGGAGTATAATGTGTATGCAATTTGAAGTAAATCTGTTAAAAACTATATGGGGGCAATTACATAATTTTAAAAAAGTGGGCGTAAAAGTAGGCGCGGTCGAAAAAAAGTACCCTATTAATCATGTCAGAGTCCCAGTTACAGATACAAACAAACAAACAAACAAACAAACAAATAAACAAACAAAAATTCAATTTTATATATTTAGATATATATACAGATAAAACAATAACAATAAAATTTTCAATCCAGCAATACAAATAAATTAATTTACAATACATTTTTTGTTTATTGCCAATTTATCCCGGGAAAGCCACTAACTACAATGGGCTGTGTTTTAAATGAATTTTATAACTGCACAAAATCGGCTTTATACGAAGTGAGACGTTTTCGTCTTTATAATATCTGAAACTATAAGTTTGGCCAGTATTAAATTGAACTTTAAACTTTAGTAGAGAATTAAAGATTTAATACTAAGACGTTGCAAAAACTAAAACATTCTTTATTCTTTTTCAATACCGAAAAATCTTGTAATTTAAACAGTAATTTAAACAGTAATTTAAACAGTACCAATTGAAATGAAAGACTTTTATTATCCAAAATATCTATTTATACATAATTTGCATTGAATTCAGTCTAATTTAAGCTTCTAAAACAACATCAAATAAATATACGCATCCACGAGATACCAACTTAAACATTTCTAGAGGCAAGAGGTTTAAAGACCTCATATAGCACCAATTATAAATCTGAATACAACGTATTCTTTCTTTTAGAAAAATATAAAACAAAATGGATGGTAGCAAAAATATATATAATGGTAACGCAAGCAGCGCTGCTTATTTGGACCCAATAAACTATGTAAGTACATATTTCATAATATCATTTGTTCCTTTTGTAAAGTTTTTTTAATTTTTTTTTATTAAACCTCTCAAATTTTATAAAAATTAAATAGCTTTTTTAATTATTTTAAACATTTTCAGCATATATTACATACTTTTCAAGAAACTATGAAAGACTTACCAATTGTTTGCAAATACAGGCATCCCACTTGCAGTTTACGAAGTAACTCCTTTTTTATATAAATTTTATTAAATAGAATGAAATTTATGAAAAACACTTGCAAGATCACCGTAAAAACTTTGTTTGTAAAATATTTCACCTGTTTAACACTTAAATTTTTTAATTTTTATAAATTTTACAGAAGAATGCCAACTTATCTCACCGAAATTTAATCACTAACTAAAGAACCAGAAATAAAAAGAAAGGAAAAGGAAGTAATGAATAATTTAAGACAGGGTATTCTGTCTTACAATTAAGAACAATTTAATATCGTCCTTGAAGTATGCAACTAAATTTTCGGGAGAATTGAAACTGTCATTGGGTGTGTCATAATTGATATCAAAAAATTTTTTTTTACATTATAACTGTACACGTAAACAAATACAAGATTAACACGCATATAACACAGTTGCCCAGTAGAAATTAGTGTTACCAATAAGCTATTTTGTATCTATTACTCGCGCGCATCAATAATGCATGATTTTTATATGAAATGTGCCGCTATAATGTAATACAAATGCAAATTTATTGCACCAGTAAGCAAATAGTATAAAAAATCAAAAATAATACCTTATCCGGTAGCATATTTGGAAGCTTTAATGTATAAAAAACAATATAATGCTTCCATTATTGCTTACAATTTTATTTATTGCTTCCAAATTTGAAAAATTTTTGCTGGGTGTGCATAAACATATAAAAACTACTTATATATTTATTTAAACAAGCAATCACTAGAAGATGAATTCTCTGTCTGAAACAGAGATCAGCATTGAGTCGCTTTTTAGCGATTCATAAGCACTTATGAAATTTTAAGTATATATAATTGAGTACAAGTAGTTGAAATTTAACTACTCTGACTCACTCATACTCACACAACGTTGATTAATTAATAAAGGTTGCAGTAAATATGAGTCCAATGTTGACATCAAACTCATACTCACTTGGATTCATAATTTTATAAAAATACTTATGATACTCACACTTGATTCGAGTGACTCGAATCATACGAAAAAAAATTTACCGTTTTAGTCGATAGACGTATAAAATACAAAAGAAAATTTATATGGTGTATACAAAAATGAACATGCAAATAATAAACAAAAATAAGAGAAAAAGTTTAAGTTTAATATAATAATATATTCTGATACTCACAATTATATCATAATTATTATTTATACCGTGATTATTTTTTAATTTTTTATAAATAGGTTCTAAAGGAATTCATAAAAAAATATTTTTAAATTTTTTCTAAATTTTACATTGTAAAAACTTATAGTATACTTAACAAACTACATCTTTATAATCAGTATTCTTAAAATAGATTATTGCCTATATCGGGCTATTGCCTTTATGTTTCCAAACTAATCGGAGACCTCCGACACTGATTTTCTCCTTAATCTCACTCTTGCAATCCATTTCTTTATAACCTGCTTACAAAAATAAAAAAAAAAATCATTAAAAATTTTTTAATTTCTTTAAAATATTTCCTATACGCATTAGTTTTTTCGCTTATGTACATTGTTACATTTTGAATGTTTATTATTATATATACCATATCTATTTTCTTTTTATTGACGAAAAATAATAAAAAGATAATAAATTACATAGTCAAAAACATAATATTTATTTGACACGATTCATGATTTAAACTAAAACTTTTTCTTTTGCAGTCGTGTGGTAAATGGTTGGTAGCTATAAATGTGTTTATAGCATTAATTTACTCTTGTACTAACGCAGTAACCCTGCAAAAAAAATTGGACTACATAACCCAGATGAGTAGTTACCAGAATAGTCCTATGTAATTAAATTGTGTACTCTTTTGTATATTTGAAGCAAAATTTTCAATTGGGTAACACTGGCGACACATTTAAGTTAAAAAATTACTGAATGGTAACGCTGGCGGCGTCCATGTTCAGTTTTTCTCAAAGTCTGTGTATACATTAAAGTGTAGTAATAAAATATATTAGGGCTTAAAAATTGTTAAAAAATGTAATTAAAATTTGATTTAAATTTAAAGGTTTGTAGGAAATAGTCTTCTGTTAGTAGTCCATGAATTAATGACATAAAGTAGTTATCAAAATAACTACAAAAGTTGATCCATGGAATATATACGTGAAGTAGTTATGAAACTAATCTCAATTGTATAATTCACGGTGTAGTTACATGGGAGTAGTTTTGAGGTTACTCTTATGTTATATTTGGTTGGACCTGGTCCTCTCCTAGGACATCGCAATGTAAAATGGGTCACTTTTTTACATGCATAATGGGTAAAGGATGTTACTAGTCATGGTCCATCATGGAGTACATTTTACACACGTGCATGGAGTAGTCGCACTTTTTGCAGGGAAGCAGAGCAAACACACACCAGTTTGTAATCGAATCATACTTATTTTTTCTCATCAGTATGCACTGAGTTAAGGAGAGTTGAAGTCAACAACATCATACGTATTATTAAGTATAAATGTGATGAGTACTTCAAACTTTTGAGAAGAGTAGAGTATCCGTTACATTAACAAGAGTATGAATGCGTATAAGTACAAGAAATTATGAATCATGATTCGAGTATACTCACTTTTTCAGTACTCATTGCTGATCTCTGGTCTGAAATACAAAAAATAAGCATGTCTAAAATAAGAAATCCCTAAATTTGATTTTAATTTATTTGTGATGTAAAAAAGACAGAAATAAACTTTTTCTGAACGAATAATAGAATTAAGTATAATATAAACCACATAAAAGTAGAGCTCAGTAACCGTTTTCAATGTACGGGTAGTTCATATAATATTTATGCATACGCAAGTTACTGACTGGTTAAAACGAAACTACCGTTTATTTAATAACACATAAATCCTGGGGTCTTGGTGGAATAGACTGGAAAATGTTAGGGAGCGGTTTCGTAAAGATGGATCCTCTTATTTTTTAAATTATAATTTTTGAAAAACCACAAATTTATTTTTTTATTTTTTCTCCTTCATTAGGATTTGAACCTCTGTCGCTCTCTAACCACTAAACCACGACCCATTGCTAGGTTAAATCATTCACCGACCATATTAACTTACTTGAGGGAAAATTAGATTTTAATGTCTATATTACTTCAGCTCTAAATAAAGTCAAAGTTGTTTTAGCGTTTATTGCGTGGGCTATAAACTATTCTGATTCACCTGTTACTAAAGGTCTTGATTTATAAATAGTCATAAATCCGACCACAGTCGGAAAATCAAAAATTTGGATCCGTCTTGAATATGTGGAGAAAATGAGTTTTAAGTATGCAAAATTTCAGCATTCTACGACGTCAGACGGCTTTAAAAGCTGCGGAAAGAAAATTGGACATACATCCGTACAAAGAACGAAATTATATATATAGATTCGTGAGACTAATTACGAAATATGGATATAATAACAGAATCTGTCCCAAAATAATTTTTGATGTTTTTCTTACGCAGGCTGGAGTGAAACTGCACAAACCTATTTTTCTATATTGGCAGACTTGCTTTAATAAAACTATATATTCTCAAAAGTCGTCGTACAATGTTAAATAGTATATCTTTTCTGGTGAAACTTTTAAATGGTTGGTATATCGCCGTGCGCGAGTTTATGTGCTCTATGCGCCATTTCATATTTTTTATATATATCGAGTTAATGATGGCACTTTAGGTTTTAGGCCCCAAATTTTCAAGTCTGCAATCCGTTTTCGGATATCTCGTCCAGTTTCGAAGATAAATAGCCGAAAACGGATTGCAGATTTTAAAAATTTTGGTGGCAAAAACCTAAAGTGGCATCATTATCTCGAGATATGTAAAATGGCGGATAGAGCACATAAACTCCAGCACGACGATATATTATGAATTTGTGGTAAACTTTTTTAAAATCCATGTCATAATACTCTACATTCCCTTGTTTGTTCAATTATGTAGATACAACTGCTATCCCCTTTACTAGAATATGTAGTCAATATATGTCAATATTTGTCAGATTATGTTGATTTCTCTTTTAATTTAAATATTATAAAGAATAAAATAATTTTCTTATTTAAATTTTATTTTGTATTAAATTTTCTTCTTATATAAGCACTGTACGGATATTTTTAATACATAAATTAAAATAAATAAATAAAACGAATTTCAGGAGTATTGCACAAAATTTGGGGTGTAAATATTTTAGTGTTACTCAACTCAACTTTAATGCATTTTAAGCAATAATTTCTTATTTTGATTACTGATGTTCTCGATTAACCCTCTGCGACTGATGTGGTAGTCTATCAGACACCACCAAACACAAAATAGTATTTTGAAAATTCATACCATGCCGATTAATAACATTAAACACGAATTTTCGCTATAAATTAAAAAAATTATTATAAAAATAATACCTTATACAAATAAACAATAAAAAAAATGATTTTATTAGTTTTACAAATAGGAAAATATAAGCCATGGAAATAGTGTCTGGTAGACTACCACGTCATTAGAATTTTAAGAACTACATCACGTCAGTCGCATAGGGTTAATTCAATAGGAAAATATTCAACTCGAAAACAATGCAATGGAAGAACAGAATACAAATAAATTAAAATAAACACGTCAGAACGAAATAAAAAAATTGTGTGTTTACTCTTTCGTTACGAGCACCTTTTTTAAACGGACTTTTTTTCGAAGCCTATAAAAGTAGATTTAGTGGGTTTTTAATTAATTTTAATGCAAAAAGCCTTGTCCTATGTGCAGTGTATAGTACGAGTACATTGGTAAATGAATACAAAAAATAGTGTTTTATTGCAAAATTATGAGTTTTCAAGTATAATTGACAACTGTCGATCATTATAACTTTTCCGTTAGTGCAATAGGAAGTTGTTAAAATTCATCTCAAACTGTAATCAATAACATATTTTGTTTTGTTACTTTATTGTCACAATTACATCGAAGCATTGAAACGAAGTCGCCGTGGTCTAGTGGTTAGTGTGTTGGCTTACTAAGACATGGGTCCTGGGTTCGACTCCAGGCTCCGACATCTTAAAAAAAAAAAAAAAGAAATATGAAAAAATATTTCTTTCGGCGACTACCTCTCAGCAGTCTTCTGGCAAAAGCTCTGAGAGTAACTAATTGCTATGAACAAGCTTCTCAAGTCTGTCGTTCGGAGTCGACATTAAACTGTAGGTCCCGGTACTCATGGATAAAAATTGACACACACAACATGAGTGCTGCGAGAAGCTAGGCCGTAATCCTGACACAGGGTTGTAAAGGCCAGTTATGTTATGTATGTATTGAAACGTACTATATGATACAATGTTAGAGGGAAATAAAACCATAGAATTGTTATTTTTGTACAGTGTTGTCAGATTAGGGGACTTATAACCAAAATATGGTTTTTTTCTGAAATAGGGATAACAAAATTAAGTTACCGGCGACTTTTAAAATTCTTTTGCTTATTTAATAAATTTTTTATTTTTTTGCTTTTTATTTCAAAACACACGATGAAAGAATTTTATATGAAAGTATGAGTTTATAAGCAAGATTTGCTTTCTCATATAAATAAAAACACCTCATACTGTTTTTAATGGTTTTTATTGCGGTAGAATTCAGTATTTAAGGGTCTTTTTATAGTTAAATTACTTCATTCGAATATAAACAAATTAATTTCAGTTTCGACCGACCACCAATTACTTCTCCTCAAGATAACAACCCGAAACACACATAAATGTCAAAAAAAGATTGTTTTCAAAATAATAACATCAAAATTTTAAGCTCGCCTACACAGTTACCCGATTTAATTCCAATTGAAAATTTATGGCAAATTGCCAAAGCGGCTCATCAAAGAAAAAACACTTCTAATAAAGAACAGTTGTGGGAATTTTTTAAAGATGCGTGGAAGAACAATCCAATCGAAACGTTTAAAAAACTTGTGAATTCAATGACAAAACGCTGCTTGGACTTTATTTAAAATATGGATTATTCCACTAAGTACAGATATTAATAAACAGTAATTGAAAAGAATAATTTGGTTTATTTAATAAGAGAAAATTTTCTTTTAGTCATTCCAATTCGGGGAATTTATTTTTTTGAACAGAAAAAAATAGTTCAGTTTAACAACATTTTTGAATACATAGTTCTTCAGGTTTTTATCTCGAAAAGTGTTGTATTTTTCGTATGACATATTTACTTTATAATTGATATACTTATTTATAATAGAAACAAATAAAAACGTTAATCACATTTTCTTTAATTATTCGGTCACAAAAAAGCTAGATCATTATGAATCCATTTTATTAAACACCACTGTATACTTATATACACATACATATAAAATGAAATATATGTACATTAGGGGGGGTCGTTTTTTTTTCGGACAAAGCGTATAGCAAAAACGAAATCTACGGAAAATTCTAAGAAAATTTCTCTAAGAAACCATGGGTCTAAAATAAATTCGTAGCTCCCAAAAATCGAGTTCAAGTTATGATGTTATATTAAATTGTTCTCTAAAACCTACTAGCATTTTTGTTTACAATAATTTAAAAACAACAGCATGCCGTTATCAATGCAGTGCTTTTGTGTTTTTTTGGACATTTGGCACAATTCACCTCGACTAGAAGTGTGGGAGTGACTCGTAAATGTCAGATAGTCTGTCTGCGTTCAATAACCAGCGTGTATTCCAAATTACTTTTTTCAACTTTTAAATAGTTTTTAATTATTAAATTATAACACAGGTTTACAAATTTTTAATTTGGAAAAATACCAAGAACGCGACATGCCTAGATAAGTTAATTGGGACCTCCTGAGCACGAAAAACGCTGTTATTTTTTTTTTCCTAAGTACCGTTTTTTAGATAACGGTACTTTTGTGTTTTTCGGTGTATGGCCCCACTCAAACCCTTGTGGAGTCCAACCAAAAAGTCTTTTCTGTCGATATGCTGGAAAATTCTATCTGATAAGAAATCGCTGAGATATGGCACGTCCAAGTTCAAAATTTGCCTGTTTTTTACGTTTTTTTAAAAATTTTTCATTTTCATTTAAATTTTGTCCTACGTTATATTGAAGATCTGGAATGTTTTATTCTTTTAACAAATAGTTTATTTAGTTACCAATATTTTAAGCGTATTTTGAATAAAATCGGATAAAAAATAATATTTTTATTAAGGATTTTGTCGAACGACAATATTTTCATTTTCATTGCTCACACAGTATATTCGGAGTAAATTCAAAAAATTTTAATTAAAATGACGAGCGACTTGAACTCTTGCGTTTTTTTTCAGATGAATCTTCGCAAATGAGGAACCAACAGTAGTCCGCCATCATTAAAAAAATAACAGCGTTTTTCGTGCTCAGGAGGTTCCAATTAACTTATCTTGGCATGTGGCGTTCTTGGTATTTTTTGGCTGTAAACCAGTGTAATTAAAACGTCTGTAATGTGAGTTGATTACACCAATTCAGAAATTGATACAAATTCAATGAACTCGCAACGTATTGAAATACTATTTGTTTTCAGACGAGGCTGAGAAAAAAAAAACAACAATCGCACAGAATTCATACTCCACAAGAGGCAAAAAATTGTTTGAAATTAGGAATAAGCTAAATATTCCGTTAATTCATGAAAAAAGTGTCTCGAAAAAACTAAAAACATTACTAACTAAACATCAATATCAAATAAAATGTCAAGCAAAGTCTTTAACATTTCTGCAAACTATTGATGACGTTTTTTTTATATTGGGAAATGTCAGTGCGCAAAAACATCGTTTTCCTGCTGTGGCTTAATAACCATTGACCTCCAAGAGTTTATGATTGATCAGCACAGTAGGAGAAAGCTAACCATTCCCGAATTTGATGCGAATATTGTTGACCAATAATCAACACTGCCACTAGCTAGTCGCGATCCAACGTTTAATCCTGGTCCATCACATATGGATATTGAGTCTGAACTGGAGTTTTCCATACCAACTGCAGGACAGCCAAGTTCATCGTAAAAAAGATTTCATACAAAAAGATACGATACACCCCATTTCGCTATGCCGTGTGATAGGTTTGGTATCGGGAATAAGCTTGCTTCTTTTCTGGCCACATCACTTTTCAAAGACATTGTTTAACGATGAAAATGGGGAACCAATAATTATGGGCAAATCCAAGCTTTCACGTGAAAAAATAGAAATGTAGGGATGCTTTTCATAGAAAGTAACGCAATGATTATGATTTAGTAGCATTCTCATTTGATGGCAGAAACAACAACTCTCTGACGAGAGAAGAAGAAAATGGTAGATATCATCCGAAAATTGCAAAAGAATCGCACTCAGTGGTTCTTGCAGAGCCTAAGAGCAATAAAAAGAAAACTGAGATTCTAAGCTAAACGGTGATATACAATTTTCTATTATAAACTAGTAATTGGAATTTTCCTATAATTTCAAAAGGTAAGACAGCGTGTAAAATTGTCGTAAAACCCCTACCGTTTGCAATTCTTTTTTAAAATATGACCAAACGGCACAACCGATCGAAGCATTCATGATACCAATGGAAAGCTGACAAAATGACCTAACTAGTGATTTACAATAACCTATTTTAACTAAAGAATCCTATTTTTCTTATAGTCTTTACTTCTAAAAAAGCATTAATTTTACAACTTGTCAAAAAAACATCCTTTTTCAATTCTGTAATGAAACCTGACTAAATGGCAACCTCGATTAGAATGCCCAAGCTACCACTGGAAAGCTGAAATTCTAAGGTAAACGATGGTATACAATTTTCTATTAAAAGCCATTAATTGGAATTTTCCTATAACTTCAAATGGTAAGACAGCGTGTAAAATTGTCGTAAAAACACTACTTTTTGCAATTATTTTTTAAAATATGACCAAACGCTGTATGTACATGGTAAATGGTAAAATGAGGGATTTAGATAATTTCCAACTTACAGCCTGTTTCTAGAACACGAATGGTTTTTGACGAATACATTATACTTGTATGAATAACAGTGTTGTCAAATTAGGATTTATCTCCAAAACGAAGATTATTTCGTTTTTAGGAAAATAAAGTGTTAAGAATTTGTAAATCAGGGATTTCACAAACAAAAGGATAAAATTTTGCAAAAACAATTTTAAAACATTAAGGTACATATTACTTGTTACTCGTATTACACATACATACATATGTATGTACATCAAGAAATGGTAAATTGTAAAATAAAGATATAAACCTGTCTTCCACATTTCTTTAAAACAAGCATTCATACTGCCCAAGAAGTTTAGCGGCGAATTCAAATCATGTGGAAGATAGTTCACTCATAAATAAAAATTAGTCGCGCCACACACCATTAATATTTCTTCATTATATCATACTTTTCGTTGCATACATTTAGCATTACATCTAAAATTAAATTGTTTGTGTATAACATCAAACACCATAAATTTGTTTTGTTATCACTTCCTCTTCCTCACTTTTTATTTCTTATTCTTTAGTTAGTGATTAAACTTCGATGCGATAAGTTGAAAAAATCTTGTGCAAAATTTATTAAAATATAAAAATGAAAGTGTTAAAACAAGTGAATTATTTTATAAAAAGCTTTATAGGTGATCTTGAAAGTGTTTTTCGTAAATTTCATTACATTTTACAAGATTTCTTTAGAAGAAATTTATTTAAAAAATGTACATGCAGAAGTTGGATTCCTGAATTCAGAAATAAATGGTAAGCCTTTAATATATATATATATATATATATATATATATATATATATATATATATATATATATATATATATATATTTTTTTTTTTTTTTTTTAAATTTCCAAAGGAGCTGGAACCCTTCAATATAAATAAAAAAATATTTAAATTGTATAAAAATTAAAAGGTTTAATAGAGAAAATTAAAAAACATTTTTAAACATTGCTTTGTGAATCTTATTCTTTGGTGAGGTTAAGTAAGCGGCGCTGCTAACGTCGTTGATTATTAAATGTTTGCTTCCATTAGAATTTGTTTTTTTTTTACTTTTAACAAAGAGTGTTGCCAGTTTAGTTTATTAAAAAATAAAATTAGTATCTTAGAACGTATAGTTGATTTGAAGCCAGTTGGACAGAAAAGAGCCCTTAAAATTTAACCATCCTTTATTATGAAGATACTTTTGATGTTGTCCACAATGCATTTTTCTGTCGGATCTGAAAAAATTGTTTTATCCCAGTATACATGTAAGCTTAGTCGCATTACGGCAGACATCATTTTTATATTACGAGTTATCACTTGGCAGAAGCCCTTGCATTATGTAGAGGGTAGTGCATAGAAGAAAGTTCCATGTAAAAAAATCTTTATATATAAATTATTTACAAAATGTTTCTATGTAAGGGATGACTAACATACCCAACATAATTGTCCATTAGAATCCTTTTTCATGGTTACGGCTTAGCTTCTTGCAGTACCTATGTTGTGTGCGTAAATTATTCTCCATGAGTACCTACAGTTTAACATCGACTTGAGAGCTTGTTCGTGGCAATCAGTTACTCTAAGATCTTTTGAGAGAGACGCTAAGACGTTGCCGCCAATGAAATATTTCTTCATATTTCGGAGCTCTTGTTTAGTTAGCCAACACTCTAACCACTAGATTACGGCGACTACATGTAAACAACAACTGTAGGCAGTTAATTTAGTTCTGCTTACAATTGTTTAATACCGTAGACAGACGAGGGCGTTAATGTGCATTAGTTGTCTTGAGACAATTGATTTACGCGTAATTAAAAAGTATTATTTGTATGCTTTTACAACCAATTAATCAGTACAAACTTTCTGATTACCAGAAAACAGAGATATTTTGTCAGAAATATATACTTTTTCAGTGAATAGCGTATTATAATAAAAAAGAGAAGATGTTATTAAATTATTGGAACAATTTCTAGAAAAAATTTTATTGTAGCTTAATAACATCAAAATCATAAGATCGAAAAATATTTTTAATATTACATTGTTTTGGTTAGAAGGTGTAGCGTATCGGGATTCTGTAGGAAATAGTATCTTCAAGGATTTAGCCGATTATGCTTTGCAATATAGATGCTGAGCGAGATTTTAGTCAACCTAATGTTGTAAAATTTAGCTTAAGAATCGGTTTCAATCTGAGATGGTTAATAGCCTTTTGACAGTAAATTAATTAATAAGGGAATTTAATATTATTATATTTTTAATTAACATCTTTTTTTAGATATGTCCTTTGTCGACATGAAGAGTGCTGCTATGATTATGAGGTCCCAGAAAGGTTTTTAAATTTAGTATGGTACTTCAGAAATATATTGTTCTCAAAATGATAATTTTGAATGAGTAGATGCAAATTAATTATTAAATTATAAATTAGCTTTTGCATAAAAAGTAAATAAAATTTAGAATTAATTAAATTAAGTTATTTTTCTTTTTTAAAACAGTTTTGATAAATTAATTGTTAAATGAAAATTTAGCGGTTTAAAACAGTGGGTTTATTTAAAGATTTAGTGATTTTTTGTGGTTTTTTTGCATATATTGAACATGTACTTTCGCAAAAAATTAAGGACAATAATTCCAATTATACATGTTAACTAAGCCAAAAAAAATTTTTTTTTATATATATATTGAATTAAATTATACTATAAGCCTTTCACTGCAGGTTTATAAATATATTTTAATTAAACTTTTGAAATTTTTTTTAGTTTTCTGAACCTTTGGTTTATGTATGTAAATGTATGTATGTATGTATGATTATTTGTTTACTCGCACAAACTAGCCCGAAGAAAAAGTGCGGGCTATTTCGTGCATGAAGAAGAAGAATGTTACTCTCTCAAAACTTCTTTTATTTACCCAAATTGTGTGTAGGGGAACACTTTTTGGTAAAATTGGGATCCCGCGGGCCCCCAATGTTGAGTAAAGAAACAGACTTACTATTGGTAATTAAAATGGATAGAAAGTAAGCACAGTTACAAACCTCTCATTTCTATGGGTATAAAAGCTCTCGTCTGTCTACGCTATAAATGCAGAAACTGTCGTCTGTTAGGGAAAAATTTTAATTTGCATTAGTAAGTTCTTAATGCAAATTAATGTTGTCTTCTGTCTACGGTATAAAACATTATTTCGATGGTACTTGTATAGTAAGCTAATACGATACCAATAAAGATCTTTTTGAGCTTCCAAAAGCATGAAATATTTTAGCTAATATTTCTTTATTCTTAATTCATAACTAAATACTTATATATTAGTTTTGAAAGTGTAAAAAATAAGCTCCTTCATATCAATTTTTTTTATTCGGACCCTATAAAAATAAAGTGTTAATATGAGTATATGCAGAAAGTGAGATTTATTTTATTTTATTTTTTTTATAATTTCTGAAACGTTTTAAAAGAAATATTGCACTAATTAGTCTTAAGAAAATTAACAAGAATGAAAACCACTTTTTTTATTAAAATTTAAAAATAAAATAATCCTCTTTATTTAATTATTCATAAGAAACTACTACTGGTCTTAGAAAAAGAAAAAAAAAAGGAAAATTCCACACAATTCTCAATTAATCGACATAAAAAGCAGACAAACTATTGAGAATAATTCAAGCAGAACAAATTAATTTAGCGTTCTAGACAAAGTGAGCAATATAAACTTGAAGAACTTAAGTTGGTGTATGCACCTTCAAAATGCATAATAATATGCTTGGAAATAAAACAATAATGAAATGAAAAACTTAAAATTCGAGTATAGCAGGATTGAGAAGAAAAAAAAAATGAACAACTTTCACGTCTAATCAAAGTAACTTAGCAATTAGCAGAGAAGAAAAAGCATAATCAAAACCTGAAACAAAAGATATTATAGGTATAGACGATGAAGATGAAAAGCATAATTGAGAAAACAAAACCAAATACTATAACAACACTCAACTTTAGAGTTAAAGTTAAAGCACCTTTGAATATAGATATTGCTGCAGAGAGCAGCATACCAACCAACAAAGGCTATAATATGGATATTATCGATAACCTAGTTTTAGTGCAGCAAAACATTAAAACTGCTATGCCAAGAAATAGAAAGAAATTCCAACATTTATTGTTTATACCAGCTTTCCTTGTACACTGTGTGTGTGTATATTCCTTATTTGACCCTATTTCTTGCTTAACTAACATTATCAGCAAATTAACCGCAAAGTACTCGTACCTCTGCCAATAGTTACTTGCCTACCTACCTACATACTTATACATACAAAAGATAGATAACAACTTAAGATGCAGCAAAAACTTCTAATAATATTTTGCCATTCTTAAGATCCTGTTGAAGTGAATGAAATAAAATAAAAGCAAATCATAAAAGAAGAGAAACTTGCGCAAAATTTCAATATAATTTTTAATGTTTTATAGTATTTTTTTTTCACCACCCCTCTTAACCGACAGTAGTAGTTGAGTTCAGTCAGTACAGTTGCCAATGGAATTATAACTTAACCACTACTAACATACAAAGTTTTAAGTACAAGAAATGTAAGAACGTCCGGATTAAGAAATTCAAAAAGGACATCCGTTAAGTTCATAGTTTGTTTTTAGTGTTCATCACAACTTAAACTTCTTTCACTTTTCTCGTTTTCCTTTTTATTACCATTTAAAATGTATTCATAATGTGGCGGAGTATGTGGTTTGGAAAAAAAAGCAGGAAGAAAAGAAAAACCAAAACTTTCACATGAACACACACGTTTGCCAAATTGTTTTATGAAATTGGAGCAACGAAAGTTAAAATATATTTTTTTTATTTATTACTTTGTTTTTTGTTTAAGATTTCGGCTTGTTAACATAAAATTGATCAGTACTTAATTATGCCTCATAAACTTTTATGTTTTCAAATAAGCAATTCAATTGAATCTTAAGTGTTTAATACAATAAAAAATTAAAGAAAAGAAAAAGGAATTGTTGGTTATTTGCATGAAAATTAGCTTTATTGTGGAGCCTGAAGTGTAGTTTTGCCTTAAATTTTAAGTTTTTATTTTGAGATTTTACAATGGCTGCTTATTATATACGAAAATATAAAAACAAATATTAAAAACAGGAAAATGGTTTAATGGAGGGTCGCGTTAGCACAAAAACTCAAACGGCCCAAGTTCAAATCGCAGCTAAGGAGAAAAATTAAAAAAATAAAATGCAGTCTATCTTCAAAAAAACCACTCTCTGACATTCCAGTCTACTGCATCTTTGAAACGAATCAGGAGTACAGCCTACAGAGAACAGCTAAACTACTTAGTGAAGACGCTTACCACTTACAATCAACATCAACCGACAGAAGGGGCAAGGGTGAAGGTATAACACTGGCCTTTGAGTGGTCAAATTGACAGCAACAAAAAGGCGCATCATAAGAAAAATACAATAACTCTAAGTATGTACATTAGGGTGGGTCAATTTCTTCGGGACCGAAAAACATGACAAAGCGTATAGCAAGGTCGTAATCTATGAGAAATTCTAAGAACTTTTCCCAAAGAAACCATGGTTCTAAAATCAAAATCGAGCTTCCGGTTTTTTACGAGAAAATTTGGTGTTCAGGTCATCCGAAAATAATGCTATTTTTTTGGAAGTTTTCATTGCAATTGGTGAATAGTTGACCTGTAACGCTGGAAGAGGGCTTATTTTAAAGGAAATTATCTCACCTTTCTATATCTGTCCTCATTTATAGAAAATCGTTTACCCAAATAATGGTTTTGCAGGTTTATGTCAAAATAATAATAGTAAAACTGTTAAAAACCTAAAACTAATATTATTGTGACCTAAACCTCCAAAACCATTATTTGGGTAAACAATTTTCTATAAATGAGGACAGATATAGAAAGGTAAGATAATTTCCTTTAAAATAAGCCCTCTTCCAGCGTTACAGGTCAACTATTCATCAATTGCAATGAATACTTCCAAAAAATAGCATTATTTTTGGATGACCTGAACACAAAATTTTCTCGTAAAAAACCGGAAGCTCGATTTTGATTTTAGAACCATGGTTTCTTTGGGAAAAGTTCTTAGAATTTCTCGTAGATTACGATTTTGCTATACGCTTAGTAGGCAAAAAAATTGACCCACCCTAATGTACATATCTTTAAATTTCAATGCACTGCATGAGTAGGGGTTTAAACTGTTTACTGAATGTTGGTCTTAATAAAAAAAAAAAAAAAATGGGAAAATCAAAAACTAAACTAAAATACTGCTGAAAATAATACCTACTTTCCTTTCATTTCTGAGGTAATTCCCTACTTTACTAGCAACATTAAAAAGAGTATTAAGTAGGGGGTTTTTTTATTAAACGTCTACCTCAAAGGAAATTTTCCTAGAACTAAACGCAGTTGATATTGATTAATTTTTATAAACAAAAATAATTGGCCATTCAGGGTTACCACCTAGCTAGGTAGGATAGCTAGGGTCTTTTAGGCCAGATTCATTCTATCGGGTCCGCCATCTAACGTTTTGTTTTTTCAACTAGTGCGTATTTCGTAAACGGTAAAACTTAGCTCAAGTCTGATTTGACAGATAATTATTTTTGTCCTTCCGCTGAACGAATATGGTTGTGTATACGCTTGAATAACGCTGGGAAATATTACGACATTATTTTGAAAATCATGCCATGATGCCAAAAAAATTATCTTTTCAGATGAAGCTCATTTTGATCTTGGCGGGTATGTAAACAAGCAAAATGCATTTGGGGCACAGAAAACCCACACGCATACACTGAAAAGCTGATGCACCCAAAAAGAGTCACTGTTTGGTGCGGATTTTGGTCCAGAGGCATAATTGGGCCATTTTTCTTCGAAAATGAGCAAGGAGTGGACTTAACAGTCAATGGCCATCGTTATCGGGCCATGTGGCTACGCGCCACACAGCCGAGCTACACTCGATGTTTTGCGCCCTGTTTTTGAAGATCGCATTATTAGCCGCAGGGCTGATATCGTTTGGCCACCTCGGAGATGCGATTTGACACCGTTGGACTATTATTTGTGGGGTGCCGTCAAAGATAAGTGTCACGCCGACGAGTCAGAGACAATTGACGCTTTAAAGGACAATATTCGTGAAGCCATTTACGAAATACAGCTGCACACAATCGATAATGTGCTTAAAAATTGGACCGATCGTGTAGGCTACTGCATGGCCAGCCGAGGCAGCCATTTGAATGATATTACTTTCCATTATTAACCGGAAGGATTGTACTTTCAAATAAAAAAAGATATATGAGAAAATATTCAGTAGTTTTCTTTTTATAACATTTAAAAAAAAGTTATTTGTGAACCCTATATATTCCCAAAAATTGTCTTGACTGATAGAAATGGTTTTCTTTCACTCTGAGTACGTTAGTAAACATGTTGCATTGCCATATAATCTGGTAATGTTTTTCGTTCATAACGGCTAACTTCCTTCTGATTGCGTTGTTTACTTCTCTTCTTTCTTATTTTTTCTATTATGAGACCTATTTTTCCAGTTGAAAGTTGTATAAAAATTTATTACTCTTCGTTGATGGGCCTGTTCCTTGCATTTAGTATTCTAGTTTTCATTGCATCCTATTTTTGTTTGAAGAGCTGAGGTTTGAATTCGGAGCTCTTGTTTTGTAAGCCAACAAACTAACCACTAGACCACTGGGACTTATTAAATTATTTTTAATATATAAATTTTAAATATTTTTACAATATAATAGTGTCTATAATAACTCACTTTTATGGTAAGTATTAAACGTTCGGCCAAAACTGACTATTTTAAATTTTTTCCCCAGTTTTTTTTTTTTTTTTGTATTTCTTATTTAAGGCATGAGTAAAATTAAATTAAAACGATATTGTCTTTATTGTCATATTGCTTTTAAAATGTCAAGTAATCATTTGTGCTATGGAATGCAGTAAATGATGCACTTTAATATTTTCTTCTTTCCATTTATTTGTTTCTTTCATTTTCTGTTCACTTCATTAAGGTTAAACTCTGGCCAATAGGAATGCCTATTAAAGAGAAATTTCTGTACTTTTAATGTCATTACAGAGTAGTTTTATCAATGAAAGTATTTCACTTTTATGCCTTGATAGGTATTTTAAAAAAATGTGTTATATAATGTGTAAATATCGTTGGCTGCAATTAAAATTTTATTCTTTTTTTTATTAAATTTTAACGACATTTCTGGAGTAATGCATTCATTGTCTGCATCCACTGTTTGATGTTTGGACACTTGGTATATAAAATTGACTTGGCTGGTTTTCAGTTTAATGGGACGATATAGAACACTTACTTGAGTTTTATTTATTTATGTCAGAATGTAGAAGACGTCAATGAAACTAAATAGCTTTTCACATTATGAAAATTTAATTTTAATGCTTCAGATTATATTAAAAATGCCCCAGATTAGGTAAAAATGTATGTCAAAAATATTTTATTTTAAATGGACTTATTTATTTAATTAATTATATTATAATTAGCTTTTGACTGTTTTAAATTAGTGAGTTTTAATAGAAAATTAGTAATTTAATTGAATGTAAAAATGAATAGCATGTTTTTACCTTAAAATGCTTATTGAGCATTCTAGTTTCCGAAAACATGTCAGTCGTATACGGTTAAGAAAATAATCAAATTAATAATGTTCAGATTAAATTAATTTCCCTACAAATTTTATAACTCTTGTTTATAAACTTGTAATAATATACTACTAATACCACCTCATCCAGTGCATTGTGCTGGTCTAGGAAAACATGCTGAGAACTTGGCAAAGGTGTGTAGACCTTTGATTTAAACTTATTAATATCGTAAATGATATCAATCAGAATTAAACAAAGGTCCTACTTAAAAAATGCGAACCACAAGCAAATCGGTTGATGTTGATTAATTATTCAATGGCCAGTGTTATTCTTCAACCATTAAGTAATCCAACAGCAATTAACCCCAATAGGCCCGCACAGTAAAGTTTAATTTAGGGGACGAATTAAATATGACAATGATATTGAAGATGATGTTGTTGTTGTTGTCCTTGATCATGCCCAATCAATCGTTTGAGCGTGATTGTCCGGCTAAGAAACAGGCTTACAAAGAGATTTATAAATGCATATCGTCAATGGAATTAAAGAACGCTGTAACTGACAAAAAATCGAAAATACGTTTTTTCGCATAATTTTTATCCAGGTCCCAGATTTCTACGATGAAAATAAATTCACTTACGGCGCGCCATCTGCGAAATAAAAAATACCAGTGTATTTGTTTTAGTTTTATAAAAGTTTTTTGGCTCTGGTGAACATTTAAGGTTTTGTCAGTTACAGCGTTCTTTAATTCCATCGACGATATATACTCGTATTATGATTGAAATATTTTTATTACACCTATGGCAGAATTTTTATGTCGGTCTTAAGATTCTAAAACTGATATTCTAGACAAAAAGCGTTCTAAAATTGTTAACCAATGGTATCAAATTAAGAAGAAATCGTGAACAATATTTCGTTAACTTTCGGTATCAAATTAAGCTCAATGTGTTAATAAAAAAAGAACAACTTACCATAAGTTAATAAATCAAGAACAACTGATAGTATAATCGTGAGTAAATTGTATAAAAATACCATAAGTTAATAAATTAAAAACTATCTGTTATTACATTAGGAACGACCTATTATAAAATCTTGAACGATAAAAGCTACCATATGTTATCAAATCAACAACGATGTTTTATCATAGTAAAACCATATTGGTAACAAGAAGGGAACAGTACGTTATCAAAACCCTAACGGTTGGTAATAAAGTAATACCGATTTGTTATTGAAATATTGATACCAACCATTAACGAGGTAAGCAAAAACGGACTAAACTCAATTTCAATACTCAATGGTGAACCAAAAAAAAAAAACACATTTATAGATTTTTTTATAAATTCCTTCCTTAGTTAAGAAACCACCATTGCCATGATTTTGTTTATATCTCAAGATGTCTAGCTTCCATTTCTATTTTAAAATTCTGGAATCGGTTAAAAATTGCAAAAGATACCGGCTCCTGTACCGGGATTCAGTACTTTTAACAATACGATATTCGCAAAAGAAGTCGACAGTTTTTATTGTTTGCAGTAACGATTATGTGATTCACTAAGTACGTTTTATCGACAGTCTACAACTGTAGTTTTCTTTATGTTTAAATTCAATAATTTGGCAGCACTGTATAAAATCAGTCAGTTTTTGGGTAGAAAGTTAGCAAAGCTATAAACCTCTAGTTTCTTTGGGTATACAAACACACAAAAATGGTTGTCAAACAAACTAGTTAATAGCGTAGGCACATCTCTCTACAAAATTTCAATATAAAAAATTTACGATTTTCCAACTGAATAAATAGCATAAAAATTTTTGGCGTTAGTTTACGACAACAGCCATCGTAAACAAAAAATAATGAATAGCAATATCGACAATTCTGTTGTTTACTGTTGAAAACAATGCGATTATCGTAAAAATATGTTACTGAATCGCACCACTGAATATGGGATTTTTTGTGCTTTTAAATAAGTGAACCGGAGTGTATATTAAGGGTTTATTTGACAAATTTCTATGCAATACTTGTCAAATAAATCTTCAATAAACCTACAATATTTACCCTTATCCCAGTTGTTGTCGTAGATGATTTCGACGTTTTTTTTTTGGCGTCATCACTTCGCATCGACGATGATTTGGTATTCTCTAACTCTCATGAACGACGTCGTTTGTTTATCGAAAATATCAACAAAACAAAAAGCACATCTCTAAAATTTGAGTAAACTAATTTTTGTATAAAAATGTTTTTTATTTTTAATTTCCGATTCAAATTCCGATTCAGACTCAAGTGATGAAAAAAATAAATCAAATCTAATACTATTAGAAAGAAAATCAGACAGAAATCCGAAATATTAAATTTTTAGGATAAAACGTGAGTATAAATATCAAAGTATTTCCTAATGCTTATTTTGTTATTTGTTTAAAAGGTTTGGAAGTTATTTTCGACTTAATTAGCAGCCTTTAAGTATGTGCTGGAAACAATAGATCCTCATTGAAAAGCAACGTCAGATCAACATTCGTCTCAAAAACAACAAAATTAGCAGCCATATTATGATTTTTAGCCCAGGGTTCGTACCAATTGGGTGTTGGAAACGACTCTAAATTGGGACTTTCACAGCCAGTCGTTTCCAAGATTCTGTCTAAAACTTTGGATGTCTTAGAAATGATAATTTTTCTCCAATTGTATTAATTTAAAATGATTAATGCTGAAAAAGATGAAGCTAAATTAGACCTATCTCAAAAAGTAGGCTTTACCGGTGTTATTGGTTGAATGGATGGGACCCACATTACAATACTGGCTCCAAATAAAGAAGACCAGCGTCTATACTTCAATCGTAAAGGGTTTTGACACTTTTGTAATTTCATGCCATTTTTCTTTAAAATTTCAAGGCACTGCACCTTTACTAAATTCTCTGACAAGACAAGGATTATTTTACAATTACTATTAGATTTTCGAATTCGTAACTTTCTTTTTTCTTGTTGCGCCATATTTTAATTTCTTTGAAAAAATTCTTTTCATACTTTAATCGTTGGAAAAAAACTTGACGATAAAATCAGTGTCGGTTCAATTTCATATCGTCGTCGAATTACATTAGAGAAAACCAAAAATATGTCGATCGTTATCGATAAATGTCGATAGCGACAACGGGAATACCAATTTGTAACAAACGATACAAACCAGCGTGGTTTCGCCGTCGACGACGACAACTGGAATAAGGGTAATTTTTTAAGAATACGGGTATAAGTATTTATGAAATAAATGTGAAGCAACAAATCACAAACAAAGTAAATGTTTCAATAAAATAGTGGTTACACCCTTTTCGTCAAATATTTGCCGTAAATTTGTTCCACTCACACTTTTTAAATATGAAAATAAATTCTAAGAAATGTTCCTTCATTTCAAAGTACAGTATTCCTCTTTCTTTATGTCCAATTCAGATTGGACAATCAATCTTCTATTAATTTTGTTGTTTAACTTATGAATTTTATGTTATACTGAAATATTGAATTATATTTGAATTTGAATTAAAAATGATATTTTTATATTTATAACATAATTCACTTTGAATTTAAAATACCAAATTGTATCCATACATATTAACGATCTATAATCATATGTATAGAAACATATTAATTTTACAACGCTATTGTTCATTTTAAATTGCCTTCCCTGTGTTTGCTCACTAGTCGGTTTTTCCAGTGTCAAATAAAAAAATAATTCGTTGCCTTTTCTTGTAAGACCATTGGATGGAATTTCAATTAGTACCTTTTATAACATACATCTATCAACTACGGTTGAAGACCCTTACCTTCGGACGACGATTGGGACCAAATCTACCACGGAAGGCAATTTTACTGCATATATTATTATAATAATCACACTCATATCTATATCTACTCATATATACAATCTCCAATAAAAGGATACAAAGAACGATTGATAAGTACCTACAGTTTGTTTTAAAAAATATGTATGTATAACTCAAATTATTTTTTAATAAATTATATTAAATTTACATTTCAAGTGTTGTCATTTGAATTGAATACATATAAATATAACCCCATTCCCTCTTCTCACAATACCCTAATTTATATTATATTTACAAAATTTACATTTACGTTGGTGTCCACTTTATACACCAGTTCATGGTCCTTCGAAGCCCTTTTCCCCTCTAAACCAGTGGCTTGAAAGTGCTAACCCTTCTGCTCATCTTTGATAGAAACCCGTTTCCTCATCATATCACAACAATATATTTAAAGTTATAAATACCTAAATTTAATTATAAAACACTCTTTAAATAGTAAATGCATGTTCCAACTCTGGTTTGAACATAAAACAACGAATACATAAAAGTTTAAATTTTTACGTTTTCCAACACTACAACATAATAAACGAAAAGAAAAAGGAAAGAATAATAAAAATCTCTCGCTAGTATCAGTATGTGCAAAACGCGGTTCAGATCGTAGTTCGAAACTCCTAAAATTTTGAAAAGAAAAAAAGAAAATAATACAAAAAATTTGTTTAAAAAATTATATGTACCTATTTCTCCTAACAAAAACAACAAAAATCACAGTGCAGCAATCTGTACACACAAAAAAAACTAAATCGATAATAAGAACGGAAAATATTAATAAATTTTGCTTAAAAATTATAAAAAAAACCTAAAAAACTATATTAAATTCAGTTATTTGTCCAAATATGGTTTTTTACATAAAAAAGAAATACATATGTACAGTTATCCCTCAGTACATGAATTTTTTTAACAAGAAAAAATTTGTTTAAATGAAAAAATACATAGTGTATACGAAAAGTGACGTACATAATATAATATACATATAAGAATTGAAAAGATAGCCGAAAAAATACAAAAAAAATAAATAACCGTTATATACAGTTACTCCTTACTAAGAAGCACAGTGCAAATTAAAATAAATAGAAGGCAGTGTAGCATTCTATATACAGTACCTACATATATGCAATTTAAATATATAAACAAACCGTTAATATAAATAACAAAAATTTTACAGTATGTACATATAAGTATACCTATCTAAATATAATATTACATAAAAAATAGAAATAAAATAAAAATATGTTCATATGGAAAACCAAACGAAGATTGTAATAAATAAAAAATACTAAATATTGATTCCCTTTTCTCACTATTTTCTTTACTAATAATATATAAACAAGTTAAAAATTGTGAAACGGTTTGTGATCTCTTTATATTATCGTTCTCGTTGGTTATTACTAGGTAATTTGATTTTGAATATTGTTTGTTGTAAACAACTAAAATAAAAAGAAGACTATTCCCAGCAAACATTGAAAAAAAAGAGAAGAAATAATTTTTCTATGCAAAATATTAGTGCTAGAATTTTAAATTATGTTTATGTACATACAAGACATATTCAACAGAAAAGAAAAATTTAAAAATTGAAAATAAATTTAAAAGGAAAAATTATATTTATCCATTTTCTTCCCTTCAAACATAATTCTATTTATGTCTAAGAAAGAAAACGAAAAGTAAGCAACAATTAATTCTCAAAAAAAAAAAAAGAAAAGAAATAATATTGTGTGTTGTGCTCGCTATAGTATTATGTTCACATTAGTATTACCACAGTTCAATTTTTTTTTCTACCAAAATTGGATTAAACAAATACCAATCTTAAAATTTTTTCTACCAATAAAGTAGTTTACTTTATATCAGCGAATTTTGAACTTTATTTAAGAACGCTCTTCTAAGAAAAACAAATTATTTAGAAACCACTATCTTAATACATATAATTTAAAATAATACTGGAACACATTTTGTAATCTAAATTAAAATCACATGCAAATTATGAAATATTATTAAATATAGTCCAATATACATAGAACTGAAACAAAATATATAAAACCCACAAATAAAATCACAAAAATTATATAAAAGTAATAAAAAACAAAAACAAAAATTCAGTAAATACAACAATAAATAAACATAAAAACAACAGAATAAAATAAAGTAAACAATATGAATTTTCTTAACCCTAATGAAAATTATAGTTTTTTATATATGTGTTAAAAAATCAAATAATTTTAACCGTGCTACTATAAAAATTATGCAGTAAAGAAAAACCCAATAAAAGAAAATATAAGCGAATTACAACAAACATATATGAAACAAATACCCTCTACTTTAAAAAGTTTAGCTTAGAAGAAGAAGAAAACAAAAGATAAAAAGAAATAACCCAGCAAATATTTTTTTTGTGTGTTTGAAATTTTTTTAACCAGCAGCCTATAGACACGAGTATTATTGGCAACATAAAAGTAATTATTAAAAACCTAGAAGAGGTATTAAATACATCAATTGGAATACAGGTACATAATAATAAATGTAAATAAAAAATATAATAAAAGCATCCACACATCCACACGAACACATTCATAATTATATCATACAAAATCATTTTCATACCATGCTCTTACAACTGTAATCATAGGATTTTTTTTCACATATTTTGTCTCACATTGCACTAATACACTGATTACTTATAATTCTACAATATTTTATTCACTACACAACTACAACTTAGAGACCAGTAAAAAATTTTAACAACACAGGTAAATTCGAAAGATAAAGCTCAGAAGCTATTTTATAGAATGAACCCATATTTTATAAAAGCCTATATTTGCAACATAATCTCATTGTTGTTGAAAATAACTTGTAGTTAAATAAATTTATTACTAGTATACATATATTTTGTTTTATAGTGAATTCTCATTAACCTTGTGCAGGTATAATCATTAGTCACATCACATATATCGGTTCGGAATTTGATATTTACCCATACTTTACCCATTACTATCTAAATTTTTTCTTCTCTCGAATTTTGTTATCCTTTTGACAGATACCCATATCTGTCTGCTATCGTTAGCCCCTATTTGGATAACAAAGGTGGATAAGTATCGTAAATTTCGGATCCTTAGCTTACGATTTATTTCTCGTTTTCCTTTTTAATTTTAACTATCTCACATAATTGTCGATCCCCTCGTAGCCGATTGAGGATATTATATATATAATTTTTTCAACTCTTATCTCGTTTTATTACTCATCGAAATGATTTCGATTACTCGGGATTATAGCTCCAATTCAAAGGAGTATTTTCAGTTTGATTCAGACTATCTACTCGCATTTTGTGAGAAATTCCAGGAAACCCCTGTCGAGGATCAGACTGAATCAGTTCTAGAAGTTAAGATGAAAGATATAGAGCTTCGATGGAACAGATTTCAGAGCTCTTATGAAGCAGCAGTAATGTCCAGAGACGAATCCATCTCACCTGAAATGATGCAGGATATTAAGGATCGGTATAATGTTTGCTGTGAGGCTTATTATAATTGTTATGCCCAAATGTTGGACATTATGAAAATCCAGAGACTCGATCAGCACGCTCACCCAAGATTTCAGTCAACAACCAGTGACTACGTACAGCCCCAGCAAAACACACAAAATATAAATCTTCATGACTCAAGTGACTATATTAAACTCCCCCCATGCGACACCGAAGTTTTCAATGGCAGCTATGAACAATGGCCCTCGTTCCGTGACATGTTCACAGCTGTGTATATAAATCACTCGAAACTTTCACCCGTAACGAAGCTCTATCACCTTCGTAACAAAACGAGGGGTGAAGCGGGAGCAATTGTCAAGAGGTATCCCCTTTCTCATGACAATTTTGACATTGCCTGGAACGCTCTCAAAACTCGTTACGAGAACAAGCGTGTGCTGGTTGATAATCAGATTAAAGTTCTCTTTGACATCCCTGCAGCCAAGTTTGAGAACAGCGAATCCCTGAGGAGAATACAATCTTCAGTTAATGATTCTCTAGCTACTCTTAGGACACTTGGTATAGACGTAGAAAGTTGGAATCCAATTTTGATACGTTTGGTTTCGACAAAACTCCCAGTTCAAACCCTCGCCCTTTGGGAATAATCCTTGACATCACCTCGTGAACTCCCAGAATGGTCTCAGATGTCACAATTCCTCGTTAACAGGTACGAAGCAGTAGAACGACTAATGAGCATAAAGAACTCAAAAGACTTTAATATACCTCAAAGAAGCCAACATAATATACAGTCATACGCGTCGCATGAGAATTTAACTTCTTCTTGTAAGTTATGCAACGATGAACATTCACTCAGAGAATGCCCGAAATTTAGAGAGTTTACAGTACAGCAGAGACTCGACTTTGTTTTTCAAAACAAAATATGCAACAACTGCTTGGCACTGTCCCACTTAAAGGTAAATTGCAAGAGCAAACACACATGTTTATACTGTAAAAAGACGCACCACACTCTTTTACATATAGGAAATAAACCTTCTAGCTCAATTAGGACGTTAGAAAATCATAACGAAAATTCAAAATCTCACGAAACAACGCCTCGAAAAAACCGCGAAAAGAATAATCCAAGCAAGGATTACATAGATGAAAAGCACATCAAAAAAGGTACACGCAAACTGTGCCACTGGTAGCGAGCAAATTCTATTGCGGACGGCAATAGTGCAGGTAGAACACCAAGGTGAAACTTTCACCATTAGAGCCCTAATCGATCCAGGATCTCAACGAACATTTTTATCTGAAAGGACGCGCAGTCGTCTCCAACTACCCTATATAAAGTCTCATTACGAAATTATCGGTATTGGAGGTCATAAACAGTCTGCGAATAAAGAGTGCGAAATGGTTTTATATGCAAAAAGATATAACCTCAGAGTGCCCATAAAGGCTATAATTTTACCAAAAGTAACTAAACACTTACCCTCTCATACCTTTCAAATCCCTAAACACCCAGAACTTACTAATTTAGATCTCGCAGACCCAACTTTCAATAAATCGTCCCAAATAGACCTGATACTGGGTAATGATTATGAGCATTTTCTCAATATTGATGGTATTAAAAAAAATGTTTACGGTAAAGCGTCAGCCTATAATACCATCTTCGGATGGGTACTCAGTGGCCCCATTAGCACCCAAACGGTTCATACCTTCACAACTTCTGTCTTACCAACAGATACAATAGAATTAAATAATCTCTTAAGGAAATTTTGGGAGCAGGAAGAAGTACCCATAACCCCCCCAAAATCGCCCGAAGAATACTTTTGTGAGGAATTGTATATGCGAACAACCACTCGAACGGAAAATGGCAGATATATGGTACGGCTACCATTCAGGAAGGAATACCCCGAAAAAGTATTTCTAGGATCGACACGGTTTATAGCCCTAGCCCAGTACTCTAGCATGGAAAAAACGCTTTCGAAGAATCCCATTCTACATGCAGAGTACAAAGACATTCTCACGGAATATATATCTCTTGATCACATGGAGGAAACTTCACCATGTGAAATTATAACACAGAAAAAATTTGGATCATTTTATCTGCCACATCATGCAATAATTCGCCCCGACCATAAAACAACAAAGGTGAGAATAGTTTTTAATGCATCAAGGAAGTCCAAATCGAAATTCTCTCTCAATGACGTTTTATACACCGGTCCCACTCTTCAAAATGACTTAATGTCTGTCATTATCAATTGGAGAAAGTATGAATATGTTTTCAGCGGTGACATACAAAAAATGTATCGTCAAATATTAGTGCACCCGGAAGACAGACCCTTTCAGAGGATATTATTTCAACCCCAAAATGACGGCCCCATAAAAGATTACCAGCTAAAAACAGTCACGTTCGGCGTAAACTGTGCTCCATTCCTCGCAATTAGAACTCTTATTCAACTGGCTTCAGATTCCGAACTCATGTATCCAAAAGCATCCGAAATTTTACGCACCGAAACATACGTGGATGACATCCTCTCTGGCGGTTACACTTTAGAAGAAGCAATTTCTAGCCAGACACAAATTATAGAGGTTTTAAAATCAGCTGGATTTCCATTAAAAAAAATAACAGCTAACGACCCCAAATTACTCGCCAATATTGAAAAAGAGGACTTATACGATTCAGAATTTTTACGTTTTCACGACACTAGCTCAACAAAAACATTGGGCATCAAATGGAACGCACTTACAGACTCATTCACATACAGTTTTTCTCCTATAGACCAAACAGCGACAATTACAAAACGCAAAATGCTGTCTTCTGTTGCAAAACTTTTCGATCCAGCGGGATGGCTAGTCCCTGTAGTCATCAGAGCAAAAGTTCTTATGCAGCAGATATGGTTGGAAGGCGTAGAATGGGATGAAAATGTTTCACAGGAATCTCTGACAAAATGGAATGATTTTGTCCAAGACCTGCCTAAACTGGAAAAAATTTTAATTCCACGTTGGATAAAATACTCTCCAAAATGCTCAATCGAAATTCATGGGTTTGCTGATGCTTCGAAGTTAGCATATTGCGCAGCTATATACATTCGATGTCAGAAAGACACAAAAGCATTCACAAATTTACTGGTAGCCAAAAGCAAAGTAGCCCCTCTACAGACAGTATCTCTTCCACGCCTAGAGCTAAATGGAGCGGTCTTATTAGCAACTCTAGTGAACCACATCACTTCATCCTTGAAGCTTAATGGTAATGCAATATATCTCTGGACCGATTCAACTATAACATTGAGTTGGCTTTCAAAACAACCATCATCGTGGGAAACTTATGTCGCAAATAGAGTTTCTAAGATACACAGCCTAGTACCCGATGCTAAATGGCGACATGTCCCTACACATGATAACCCAGCAGACGTAGGAACTCGTGGCTGCAAATCTCAAGAACTTGCTCTAAATTCACTTTGGTGGCACGGACCCCAATGGCTGACTAATCTATCATCAGAATGGCCTCAAAGAAATCCCGTAAACTTAATTGCAAAACCCAATGAAACAATTTCACTTCAAACTCAAGTTGATTTAATAGATCTCCTAGACAATTTTTCATCATATACAAGAGCTCTACGTGTCATTAGTTACATTTTTAGGTTTTATCACAATTCATCAAAGAAACCAAGCCGACAGGCAGATGATAGAAGTCAGATCAATTTAACCCAACAGGAACTAAAATTCGTTAAATATCGCCTTATTAAGTTAACCCAGAAAATATTTTATCCTGAAGAGTACAACTCCTTATCGAATTACAAACCCCTCTCAAAAAAAAGCTCTTTGAAAACTCTTAATCCGTTTATTGATTCTAACGATAACTTACGCGTCAATGGTAGATTAGTTTATTCGTATCTCCCATACAATGAACGTTATCCTATAATTCTACCAGGCAACTCAAGATTTTGTCACTTATTCCTTACCCATATTCATAATTTTCTGCTTCATGCAGATTATAACCTAATGAGCAGAATGACCCAGACTGAATTTTATATCACGAAATTAAAACCCCGAATAAAAAAGATAATACGGAACTGTAAAACATGTTTAATATACAAAAAGCAAGCAGGACACCAAATTATGGCACCATTACCACCGGAAAGGTGCAACCTCTCTCTACCCTTTCAAGTAACAGGTATTGATTTCGCTGGACCATTCGAATTAAAATCATCGCCTTTAAGAAAATCACCCTACATAAAAGCTTACGCCAGCATATTCGTTTGTTTTAGTACAAAAGCTGTACATTTAGAACCGTGCTCTGAACTCTCATCAGCAGCATTCCAGGCGGCATTTGCTCGGTTCGTTGGGAGGCGAGGTCTACCCCAAAGGGTAGTAACTGACAACGGCAAAAATTTTCTAGGTGCCAGCAGATCACTCGAAGAAGAGTTCTCCTAATTTCTTAAAACTAGTGCACAAGATATAGCGCAGAAATACCTCACACAAGGTTTCGAATGGAGGTTTATTCCACCTCACGCTCCTCACATGGGCGGGTTATGGGAAGCTGCCGTCAAAAGTTTTAAGTACCATTTTAAAAGAGTTGCCGGTGCTCAGAGGTTTACTTTTGAAGAATTTGCAACAATTCTAGCTCGAATAAAAGCCGTGCTAAACTCTCGCCCAATATCAGCCCTATCGGAAGATCCCTTAGACTTAACAGCAATAACCCCGGGCCATTTTCTTAGAGGTGCCCCGTTGCTCGCTTTTCCAGAACAAGATTTTAAAACTATGTCGGTTGTCAACCGATGGGAGAAGGTAAAAGCACTTCACCATCAGTTCGCCGTACGATGGAAACAAGATTATCTTCAATCATTACACAAACGCTACAAATGGAAGGACTCTACTCCAAATATAAATACTGGAGATCTCGTAGTAGTAATGGACGACCTAATGCCACCACATGACTGGCGATTGGGTAGGATCGAAAAAACCTTCCCAGGTCCCGATGGTAATATACGAACGGCTGATGTGAGAATATCCACCGGGACAATAACCCGCCCGATAGTTAAATTATGTCGTCTACCTCTTTTGAAAGACTAACCCTTTAAGTTTGCCAAGTTTATTTCCTATTGCTCACTTTCTAATTCGTGTATCTAGCACATAAGATAAGTTGATTCACATGACACTATATTCACATTTCATGCTTTATTTTTACTACTCCTCAGTAGATAATCATTCTAATATTTATCATTTTATATCCCTAGGAGACCTTACAATTCTCAACGTTACTCGGAAACCCATTTTATGTGCGCTCTCTGCAAGAAGATGCATGCACTTCGGTTCTGCAGAAAATTCTTAAAAATGTCTATTGAAAAGAGAGAAAAGGTGGTGGACCGGCATGGTTATTGCATTAATTGTCTAGCAAGAAGTCATGATTTAAGGTCATGTATATCAATGGATACCTGCCGGAAGTGTGATCAATTTCACCACACACTGCTACATCCAAGGAAATCCCACCGAAACCAACCGACAGGCATTGAAACGCGGAACTTGCGCCACCGACAACGGGAACGCCTACATCAGATGCACTATCCACGTCACCAGCAGAGACAACAAACACATCAACCAGAGCATAATAAAGCAAAACCAAGTCTTCACACGGCAACTGAATCAACAAAACCTTCATCTAAAACCCAACCTGAGACCAGCACCTCAGCTGTGGTACAACATACAACACTAACTGCCGCACCCGATGCCAAGGTGATCGTTGATGCCATTAGATCATTGGCAAACATCCTATGTGTAACTAATAACAAATGATGAACCTGTTGCCTGGGGCAAGGCCGGCGGCATGTCCAATTCAGATTGGACAATCAATCTTCTATTAATTTTGTTGTTTAACTTATGAATTTTATGTTATACTGAAATATTGAATTATATTTGAATTTGAATTAAAAATGATATTTTTATATTTATAACATAATTCACTTTGAATTTAAAATACCAAATTGTATCCATACATATTAACGATCTATAATCATATGTATAGAAACATATTAATTTTACAACGCTATTGTTCATTTTAAATTGCCTTCCCTGTGTTTGCTCACTAGTCGGTTTTTCCAGTGTCAAATAAAAAAATAATTCGTTGCCTTTTCTTGTAAGACCATTGGATGGAATTTCAATTAGTACCTTTTATAACATACATCTATCAACTACGGTTGAAGACCCTTACCTTCGGACGACGATTGGGACCAAATCTACCACGGAAGGCAATTTTACTGCATATATTATTATAATAATCACACTCATATCTATATCTACTCATATATACAATCTCCAATAAAAGGATACAAAGAACGATTGATAAGTACCTACAGTTTGTTTTAAAAAATATGTATGTATAACTCAAATTATTTTTTAATAAATTATATTAAATTTACATTTCAAGTGTTGTCATTTGAATTGAATACATATAAATATAACCCCATTCCCTCTTCTCACAATACCCTAATTTATATTATATTTACAAAATTTACATTTACGTTGGTGTCCACTTTATACACCAGTTCACTTTAATTACCACAAACCAAGGTTACTACGTTTGACTTAATTAATATTTTGGTTTATAATGAAATTTCTTAAACCCTTTTTTTATTATCAAATATACAGTATGTAGATATAATATTTTGTTTATATTTTATTTTTTTTGACTTGACCTATTTGCATATTAATTAAATTTGTATCTTTTGAAGTCCTTGAGTACATATCTTTTTCAGTAAAATGGGATTTATCATAAATTTTCTTAAATGAAATGTTAAAGGAAATTAAGAAAATGTGAAGTTGTTTCCTGGTTCTTTTTGAATAAATGTCATCTCGAGTTCTTTGTTTTTACAGAAAATTGAGGCAAAACAGAATTGTATTTGCGTTCAGTAAACAAAAAAAAAAAAAAAAAAGCAAAAAAGAAAATAAATACTTAATTAAGGTATAAATGAATGTCAAAATAAATATGCGAATTTTCCTGTTTTACGCTCAATTCTACTAAAGATTTTCAATTGAAAAGATTTATTTTTTTCTGTTGCACTGCTCCACTTTGTAACAAGGCAGGGGTCGCCTGTGAGTAATAAAAGAACAAAAAAAAAAAAAAAAAAAAAAAATTAAGAAACGGAATAAGTTTTACGATTAAACAATACAAATAAAGAAAAATTATATATAATTTTGTTTCCCGGTATGGTTTTCCTTGTTCCGTTTAGAGTTACCAAGTTTTCTTTTGTTAGTTTTTCTACAGTCCACATGTTTTAAGGATAACTCCTTCGTCGGAATTTAAATAATTTATCACCCAATCTTTTAATCAAACTTGAAATCGGTTTAATTTTTTTAAGGTAATCACACGAATTGTGAGTAACTGTGACTATAAGTCTTTTATCTAATAAATCATACTTATTCTTCTGTGTTGCATTGTTTTGTTAGCTTCTTAGTTGCTCTATAAATATAAAATTATTTAATTTAAATTATTATAGTCTCATAGTAATTTCGATTTAAGTTTATAGCAGCCAAGTGCTCTCTCTGAAGGCAACCTGTTTGGTATATAGTATGGCACTTTTATCCTTTCTTCAAATTGAATTGAACGCTTCTTTTAATGGCATCAACGTCCACCTTGAAATGCTGGCGAATTTTCTCAAGGGCTCAGAATATTGTATTCCCCCAATTCTTCTGAGTTTTACTTTTTGGTAAGAGCTTGAGCTTTTTTTTCGGTTTTTATATTCTCAATTGGTCGCCAAATGCTGTATGGTGAATACGATGGCTGAGGCATTCTTATGGTATTGTGTTCGGCCAAATAATTGCGAACAGATAATGACGAGAGAATAGGTGTATTATGGTGATTCAAAATGTATGAATTATTTTTTCACAAATGCGGAGATTTTTTTTTCTTAATTCCAGTTTTATTAAACCAATGCGACCCTTTGTATTGGAATGTGAAAGTATGTATGTAGATAGATTTTTATTATTAAGTGCCTTTTTGTCGATGGCATAAGTTGCTGGCATTTGATCACTCAAAGGCCAGTGTTATACCTTTGAATGATCAATAGCAATTGCCCCATCTGTTGTTGGATGTTATTTATAAGTGATGAGCGTCTCTACTAAGTAGGTTATAGCTGCTATCTTTCAGAAGGTGGCGCTGCACTCCTGATCATTAATTTTTATTGCCTCTGTCAAAGGTGGAATATAGTGAAAATATCAGGGAGCGGTTTCTTGGTGATGATGGACAAATTGGAGGGGGGAGGGACCTTTAATTTTTAGAAAACCTACTAATTTTTATTTTTAATTTTTGGTCTTCGCTGGGATTTGACCCTGAGTTGTTTGAGTTTTTGTGCGGGTGCTCTAATTACTATACCACAACCATACCACACCATATTTGATCCAAATTCTTCGATACATTTTTACTTTACAGCAAACTATTGCCGAATAAGCATAACACGTCTTACTGTTATGCCTCCCACAAACAAAATCAATAAGGAACATAAGAGGCCATTGTGCCGACATAACAATAAAATCGCCAATCGAATGCACATTTGCATTGTACATACCTTCTACACATTTTTATATATGGAATTGTGAATGTAAGTCAAAACAATTTTTGTTTTTAGTTTGTTACACATTTGATTTAACCCTCATACGTTCCTTAAAAACTTTAACACTAAAGTCTTTCGGATAAAAAATCAACCATTATTAGATTTTTCTGACCTTCAATTGAAGGTATTTTAATAATTCTGTTAAAAATACCTAAAAATTAAAAATAACGTAATTTTTTTTCAGTGCAAGTTATGCATATAAAATATACAACTTTATGTTGCCCACCAATTAATTTTTTACAAGATGTACATGCCGAATATTATTTTCTATTGCTTTTTGACACATTTACTATCTAGATCTAAGAAATTTTTCTCTTTTTCCACCTGATGACACAGAAAGTTTTTTTGTCGTATGGCGCACAGAGGTAAGGCTTCATAAATTTTTGTACAAAAAATATACATAAGGGGTAGACCTAGAATCTTGAAAGTTGGCACGGAGTATTATATTGGCTGAATAAAGAAAATACTTAGAAGAGTTTCATGAAACTCAGCCATGCCCATCGCCCACCTCCCCCATACAATAAATATGGATATTTTAGCATTAAACTTTTCCTATAAAAACAAAAGTTCATTCATTCTTCAAGAAAGTCATTTACCAAAATGGAATAAAACCCTGTACTCGGTTTGGTCAGATTGACTATCATTTTTTTTTATGGATCTTAAAAGGTCTTGAAAATCACTCTAAAAAAGGAGTCCTCAGTTTTTGGTCAACAGATAACTCAAACTTAAAGATACTGCTTAACTATATTCGGAAATAATGTAGTGAAGACTCTACAGAACAAATTTTAAAATATTTTTTTTTTGCAAAAAATAATTTTTTCTTGCACTTTTTTGCAAATATTTACGAAAAATTTTTTACTTTTTTTGCACTTTTCAGCATAACTTACAGGGACTCGTAATTTTTCACAAACAATATATGACAATATTGTAGCCATTGTAAATCTGAATAACTTTCGTGAACATATCAATACAATCTGAACGTGACCAATTTGTACCCTAACAAATATTTAGTAAAAATGTTATTTTTCACTACTTTTTAAAATAATTTTTTTTTTTTTAATTTTTTAAAAATTTTTTTTATTTAATTTTTAATCTGACCAAACCAGGGTTTTACTAAGCTCTGTTAGTACAATCCAACCTATACTGTGGGGTTCATGCAAATTATGGCAAACCTGGGGCCTATTTCACTAAACTACAATTCTACAAGTTACAATTACAAGTCTTTTTTTTTACAAGTGATAATGAATTGTGTTTCATTAAAATTTTTATAACAATTGTAGGTTTTTGTACTTGTAAACTACAATTTCTACAATTACAAGTTCTTTTGTATATATTGGATATTAATTATAAAATTCTTATTTATTATTACTCAAAGTGCTAAAATATCCTATAAAAATGCAATGTAACACATTTTAATAATATTTCGCAAATTTTTTAAATAAAATAAAATATTTTTACAAAGTTATTTTGATAAATTAAGCATCTCAGAAGGACTCAAGCAGATTGTGGTCAGGCTATTCTGGCGACCATTATATTACTTTCAGTTCGCTATCATTTAAAAACTTTTGAGTTATTTTGGCGGTGAATTTGAAATTATTGTATTGCTGAAAAACTAATTTAATTTTGGTTTAGTCCGGCAATAGGACCATCTTCCAATCCTCCATAATCCAATTTAATTCAATTTAAGTGCGTCCGATCAAAATCCAGGCGAAGCTTTACATGGCGTTTTGTGGTCAGTGGTTTGTTTACTTTTGATCGACCACCCTGACCAGCAGAATGCAATGAATTTCTAACTGACAGACAGATTAAAATTGTCAAATAAGATAAAATTTTTATAAATTTGTACTGCAGTCTCTACTTTCTGCTGGCTAAAGGTTTCGTTTCATTTACACTCAAAAAATTTTTTAACTAAATTTTAGGAAATTTTCCTAAAATTAAGTAAATTAAGGTTGTCGTATGGCGCCAAAGCCGTTTTGTACCTTTTTTAAAAAAATATTTCCTTCACTGTAGGAAATAAAATTTACTAAATGTATAGAAATATTACTTCATTTGAGTAAAAGATTATTTAATTTTTCTAAAATTCATCCCAAAAGAGAGAAAAAATTTACTAAAATCTAGTTTGTAATTTAGTTATATATTTCTTTACTTTTATAAAAAATTTCCTACACAAAAATTAAAATTTAACTAAAATTTAGGATATTTTCTTTTTTAAGAATAAAAATTTACTTCAGTTTTATAAATTTATTATAAAAAATAAGAAAAAAATACCTTATCAGGAGAAATTGCTTTCTAAAAATAAGCAAAAATTTGCTTAGTTTTCAAATAATTTTGAACCAAAAACTATAAAATTTTCCTTGATTTGAGCAAATAAATAAGACAATATTTTTATAAAAAATTTCTTTATTTAAATAAAAACTTAACTGTTATCTGTACAAATTTATAAAAGAGTGAAACAAATCAAAAAGTGATGGGCCAATTGCACAACAAGCAAACAACGGGTTGGTTTTTCGAAAAACGATCATCCACTAAGACCTTAATTTGATTTAATTCGCAACTATTTGTTGCATGTAATGAAAACGATTTTGATGAATCTTCTGTTGATGATTTTTAGTTTCTTCCTTTATTTTCTCAAAAAAATTAATTTTTTTGATTCAGTTTTAAAACGGAATGTATTAGTTCCAAAACAATGCGATCTCTTACATCTGTCAAAACAAGAAGAATTAAAATATATATGGAGTACATAATAGAATTAATTAATATAATATAAAGTAATGAATACTGAAAAAATAATATGAACAATAAAATTTATAAGGATTATTTTTAGATTAGCTAAATTTTGATAATATGTATAATCCCACTTTATCTTTATCGTCACGTTTAATAATTTTTAACATCTTTTGGAAAAAGTTTCCGATTTATTTTTAAGCAGATGTTCTTTTTTTGGAAACATTCTGCAAAAATCCTCGGGTATCTATATATGAATATATGATTATCTACTTAAAATATCGATTAATGTTCTAACTAAAGTTTGTCCAAATGATTGTTTATAAATTTGTCAGTCATTGAAAATCTGAAGCAAATTATAGTTAGATGATTAAAGAAAATCCTTTCTTATTCTAAAAGTGTTTTCTCACTTTTTTAAAACCTCTGACATTGGAGAAGAGCAAAAATCTTTAATACTAATTTTTAATTTTCTGTTTTTATCAACTAATTTATAAAATTGCTATTTAAACAAACCAAATAAATTAAAAAAATGTACTACAGATAATTCTGAAGCGCAATAATTTGTGAAAAATTCAAATCCTTAAATAAAGATAAAATTGATTCTCCTAGAAAGAATTACTTGGAAGAGACACCCTTGGTGACGCACAGCTACTATGGCTAAGGAACACTAGAGGTCATTTAGGCTTCCATTTTACCTTTTTTAAGGAAGTTACTGCAAAAATGCATAATATAGATATATAAATATAATAATATAGCTGCGTAGTAGTACTTAGTAAACATAACATTACCGTTTACTTATTGCATAGGAATTGCAAATAATCAAAACCAACGTAATTAGTTTTATTACTTATTTTAATCAAACTCTAACAGCCGTAAAAGCAATTAACGTAAAATATTATTAAATAATTTTCAATAAATATTTACAAGTATAATATTTTACATTAAGCATTTTTGACAATAAACAAATATTGCACAAAAGCTCAAATTTAAAATTTATTTGGTTAGTTTTTAGAAATTTTAACATCTTAGTTTAAAAAAAATACCTTCTATCTCTAATTCACTTCTTTATTAAGTCCTTTATTATATCCTTTATATGTCCTTCTTTTCTAAAATTAAAAATAAAAATAATACAATATAAAAATTATTGTACTTGCTGCATAGGCTTCTTTCCTTCTTCTTTATAAAGTACAAATTCTGAACATTATTATTATTTAACATTAAAAATAGTCGGACCCTTTAGATAAAAGACTTACTTTATTTTCTGTTGTAAAATTGGCATAATTAATTTAGAAATATATTCAAAATACCTTGGAGTGGGCTTAATATTATTTTCAATAAGATAAGTTGAAACGCAACTTTCAATTTTTCGACGAATAAATTTAAAAACAGATTTTCCAAATCGGTTAATAGATCTTTAAATTTATCCTCTGGTTCCATAACTATATGTTAATTGATCTAAAAATAATATACAAATTTTGTAAGAACCACGAAACAATACCTTTATTCGATTTGCATTTAAAAAATTTAAACGAATAATAAAATATGTATGTACATTTGTATATACATAAGTACAAAAAATTAAGATAAAATTTAAAAGCTTACCAGTCGCGACGCAATATATTAATAACAGCTCTCTTTATAGTTATTACACATATTTGACCACTATATATACATATAACTTTTTATATTTATTTCACGAATTCTTTTTTTTAAATTATTTTTGGTTGAAAAAAAAAAAAATAAAACACTGAAAACAAAGCGAACGCTGTTAAAAAAGAAAATTTTTTTTGAAAAAAAGTATATATTTTTAAAATAAACTAAATTTAAGGAAAATTTTCATAAAAATTCAAAAATTATTACAAAATATTTATTCAGTTAATTTTTATTCCAAAATAAGTAATCTTGATAGAAATTTGTGTTAAATATATATTCGAATAAGAGAAAATTTTTTACCTGTTTTTAACAAGCCAAATTTTGGGAAGTATTTTTAAGGAAATTATTAACTGAAAACACTTTTGTAAACTAAAAAACAATTTACTTATTTTTATCAAAAAATTTTCATAAAGTAAAATTATGTTTCCCAAATTATAGTTAATTTTTATTCAAGTATAAGCATTTTTTTCTTAGGAATTGAAAATGCTTTCAAGTAAATTAATTTACAGTTTTCTAGTTTATAAACTATTTTCTTTTTACTCAAAACTAATAAATTTAGAACCTTTCTTAAAAAATTACTTAGTTTGAGGAAAAGTTTACTTACAACAATACAATTTTTGTACTAAAAACAAGTATTTTTTTTTCCTCGGAATGAGTTAATAAAATTTTTTTGAGTGTACTTGCACAAATAGGTAGTGGAAAATCACATTTTAGTGCAATTATATAACGACTCTTTTACTGAACTCGATAATTGCTGCTTTTGCATGACAGCTTATACCTTAAAAACTAGTGAATTACGCTCCACAATATTCTTCGGCCAAAAATGTATTAAAATTTCTTAAAAGAGGGTTAGAGATTTTCTTAACAACTCCAACATATTCTTAATGTTTTTCTTAGTTATTCCTTCTGATTTCACGTCTAACTGCTTTTGGTGATGTAGAAAAATTTAACATAAAAAATTAACAATGTGCACTTTTTCTAATTATCTGAATCCATTTAAAAGAAAACACAATAACAAAGCAAATGAGTGCTCCATAAACAAGATCGGAGAAATAGTTCTGACGTTGTAAGCATTTGAACATAGGAATACTTTTTATAGTTTTACAATAATGGGTACTTTAATATCGATAATTTGTAACAAGCAAACAATGTGATATAGTTTTTTTTATTACATATAATCACTTATATAAAAAAATAAATAATTAAAAATAAACAAAATAAATAAATTAATGGTAATTAATATTAAAATTGTTTGATTTTGTGTTTATTTGAACTATTTTTTATTAAAAAATAGTTAAAATCAAATTTTTATTCAATTTATCATTCACTTGTAACTTGTAAAATTTTTTTGAGAGTCTCTGTCGACCCTAAGCTTTTTTTCTACAATTCTACAAGTGTACAAGTGAAAATTTAGTTTGATGAAACAAAACGACTTGTAGAAGTATGACTTGTAGACTTGTGAATTGTAAAAATCACTTGTAGCTACAAACTTGTAATTGTATTTTTATGAAACACAATAGTTTACAAATTTACAATTTTACGGCAAAAACACTTGTAATTGTAGACTTGTAGCTTAGTGAAATAGGCCCCTGTTTACTAATAAAAACCCGATATTGTATTTCATAGATTGTTGATATAATATGTTGCACAGAATTTATCTGCGCTTTATATTGTTTTAATCAAAATTTACACATTTATTTACTAAAAGAAAAAAAAAAAAAACTACTGACCGATCTCTAATAAAAACTTACAATATTGACATAAAATTTATTTGAGTTGTACATTTTTATTTAAGTTATGACTTTAAAATTCATCTCACAAACACTCAATTTATAAACTTTGAAGAATTTAAGTAGAACAACTATTTTTATATATCAAATATATGATCCAATACCTTAAACTTAACTGAAATTAATTTATTTACACAAGTGTTCTTTATATCACTTTGTATTTAACTTTGAATTGTTGCTGCAACATCATAAAGAACAAAAACAAGCAAAAAAAGAACAACTTATTTTGGTTACTCCCTTGAGATTTAATGGTAAATATGTTGGAAATTAAATTTTCAACTAGAAAGCAAACGACTAAAATACAAGTTAGTTGGTAGCAGACAATATCCACAAAAGGCATAGGCAAAGAAGTAAGAAATACAGTTTTATTATGCGAATATTTGCTTAAGAAATATCTTAAAAGAAGGACGGATGTTCTTTTATTTAATTATGGCCAACTCAAGATTTTCATTTTCATTTATTTTCCTTTTTACGTTTTCTGTTTCCGTTAGTGGCTCTTTGGTATTTTGTTAAAAATTTATCATGAATTAAAACGGACCATCTACAAATAATACAAAGGAAAACAAAATGTATTTATTTTAACATGATCAGGGTTTTCGAATTTTTTATTTTTTTTTTTTTTTGCTAAGAGAAGTTTGAAGAAAATTGCTTTAACAGCTACTCGTTTTCATATTTTTTTTCTTTCTTTCTTTATATTTATTAGAGTTTTTATTACAACATCAACTGAAATAATATTTTACTTGCGTTCTTCGCTCGTTCGCAATACTACTCGTATCACCAGCAGTAGTTTTATAGTTGTTTCTTTATTTTTCTGATTTTTCTAATTTGTTTAAACGCTGTTTCTTAGAATTATTTACTATTTAATGTTTTTATTCATTTATTTCAGTTGTAACATGATACAATTTATTAAGCCAGTTTAGTTTTAATTGCAACATCTTTATTTAGTTCTATACTCTTGTGTTAATTATGTTGTAACAGTTAAGAAACGGTTTAGGTGCTGTTTTGCAGTCTTTAAATTTGTAATTGTATTTGAGTTCAATAATAATATTAAAATTGCTTTGTTAAGAACTGATTAAATGAACATACATACCAGAGAATAAAATGAATCGTACTAAAATGGCAATTTTTTGACTTTTTAAAAATGAATATTGAGCTAGCAATACACACTAACTAAATGAATGCTGCTATTGCATGTCTTTTGCTACAAAATGTTTGTAGTTGCTTGCAAATTTTAAACACTCCAACCAATCACAAAAGCAGTAAGTTTGTTTGGGTATTTCACTGTTTAAATGTGAATAAACCAACTATGTATGAACAAAAGAAAAACAATAACACGATTGTAATGAAAAATAATGCAGTTTCACTTATACATATTTTTAATAAAATATGCTACTTGTTTTTTATTTACTTATTGTTATTTATTTATTTATATAATTATATTACTTTGATTTTTATTTATTAGTACTAAAACGTATGCATAACAAGTAACAAATATTATTAATATGTTAAAAAAAATAGCTCACAAAATATCAGCTATACTTCAAAATTTAAGAAACAAAACTAAATTTTATATTTATTAAAAATAAACAATTTCTATTTCTTTAGTTCTAAAATTAAAAAATCAGGTAATGTTCATTTCATTTTAAATAAAAAGATAATTAAATTTTTTTTTTCTCATTTTTATTTTGAAACATTTGTTAAGAAACGAATTACTGCGGTTAGAAATTAGGTCTGATGTTTAATATTTAATCAAATTTTTAAATTTTTTTCCTAAAAAACTAACAAAATATTTTTTTTTTTTAAAGTATTTGCAGTTAATAAAAAATTATAAAAAAACACTGCTTTAGTCAACGATTTAACCTCTTAGTTCAGCTTTAATGAATCATTTGAGTGTTTTGTATAGAAAGAAGTGTTTTGTATGTTGTCAATGCTAACGGTATCTAAAAAAAGATTAAGAATAAACAATGCATTTACAAAAGTAAACTCTACAAACAATCAGTTGCCACTGCTGATTAATAAAAACAAAACAAAAGCAGTAATAATAGGAATAGACAGTAAAATCGAATCAACTCATGTCATTCTCTGATAAATACCTATACGGGTGTTATTATGTTATGCTGACAATGGTTTTTCATAGATATCATTCCGACTAAAGGATATGGAATTCACACCGTAATTTTTGTAAAATATCTTTTTCTAAATGAAATCCGCATAAGCAATGTGTACACCTTTTTATATAGGGTGTTTTTTATTGAGGTATAGAACTTTAAGTTGGCATCACTTTTTTAACTGGCGGCCATTTTGTCAGCTGTCAAGTGATTAATATTTACTTTGGTTTGCCATTTCATCATGAACAGGTTGACAAAAGAACAACGCTTGCAAATTGTGCAAATTTATTTCGAAAATAATGGTTGAGTTCGCGAAGTTTACCGTAAGCTCCGTCCATTTTATGGTCGATATAATCGTCCATCAGAGCAATTAATTCGGTTAACCATGGATCGTTTTCGTACTACGTTTACTCTATGTGATAATACGCATCCGCAGAGATGTCGAACAGTGCGCACCGAAGAAACAATTGCCGCTGTAGAGCAAAGTGTTGAAGAGAACCCGAATGAATCGATTCGCCACCGTGCACAGCAATTGGAGCTTTGTCCATCAACTTTATGGAAGATTTTGCTCAAAGATCTTGGCTTGCGACCTTACAAGATCCAGCTTGTGCAAGAATTAAAGCCGCGAGACCATGCAATGCGTCGTGATTTTGGTGTATGGGCCGAAAATGAGATTGATCTCGATGCTGATTTTCATCTCAAAATTTTGTTCAGTGATGAGGCTCATTTTTGGTTGAATGGCTACGTCAACAAACAAAATTGCCGCATTTGGAGTGAAGAGAATCCACATGAGACCCTTGAGACGCCATTACATCCACAAAAACTGACTGTTTGGCCATACTTCTTCCGGAATAATGCTGGAGAGTTAGTTACCGTTAATGGAGACCGGTATAGAGCCATCATAACCAACTATTTTGTTCCCGAATTGGATGGCATGAATGTGGATGAGTTGTGGTTCCAACAAGACGGCGCTACATGCCACACAGCGCACATCACAATCGATTTATTGAAGGAAACATTCGATGAGCGCATAATTTTGCGGAATGGACCTGTCAATTGGCCACCAAGATCGTGTGATTTAACACCATTGGATAATTTTCTTTGGGGATATGTGAAGTCGCTCGTCTACGCCAACGAACCAGAAACGTTAGGGGACTTGGAAGCCAACATTCGTGGCGTTATTGCCAACATACGGCCCCATATGCTCGAAAAAGTGGTTGAAAATTGGACCTGTAGAATTGGCTTTATTCGAGCTAGCCGCGGCGGCCACATGCCCGAAATCATATTTAAACATTAATGGCATAAAATTATCCTTCCAATAAAGCCAAATTGATGGACATTAAAACGATTTTCTTGTGTTTTATTTCAATTCGAAGTTTTATACCTCTAAAAAAAACACCCTGTATATATAAAACTTATTGTTAAGAGATTAAGAAATTAAAATTATAATGCAAAACAGAAATATTGTTGAAATTAAATTTGCTTGGTAAAATCTCTTAGACAAAGTTACGGTGACATACATACGTACGCCGAAATTTACGCTCCATTACCCCAATTTGTCATAGCTTTTTCTACTAAATTCGACCATATGGCTAAAATAATAGCATGCATTTTGACTTTCAAAGTTTTAAGAGTTGCTGGTTTGTCAATATAAATCAATGGCTTGATATAATCCTATACAAATAGGACTTGTATCGTTTCCGTTGAGAAATTTGCCAACTTATTTATTTTGCAATAAATCGATTGTTAAGCGCGCTGTATTGTAAGTTGCACCGAAACTAGAATTCAGCCAACACTCGATAGAGCTCAATATCACCGTAGCAGAAGTAACCAGAGCGTAAGCCTCAGCTAATAGTCAATTTCAATGAATACAATATTTATTTGTCTACAGCATGTGGATTTTCTATTTAACCAGAAATAAGACACAAATGAGCACAATCAGCAAAAAATGCTTCATTTGGCTTCAATTTTTGTACAAGCAAGATCTTTACAAATTAGAACGTAGTCGAAAGGAATAGGCCCACAAGTTGAGAATAATAATAAATTGTCAGTTATTGGTCTTATTTTGTGCCAGTTTAAGATGAGCCTAATAGAAACACCCCATATTCATATAAAATATATATATATATATATATATATATATATATATATATATATATATTTTCACCCCGGATGTGTTGAGGTCAGTTTTTGGTTCCATCGGATAGCCTGGGGACATTTGAATACATTGAGGTCTGGGCTCAACCTTTTCTTGGACGTCTAGGATGTTATGGGGACACGGTAGGTTGAGGACAATTTTTTCGTTTTTTTTTTTTTATTATCAATCGATACCTCCATATCTGTTTTACAATATATATATACCCCGATATCGGTAGACTAGTTAGAAGTATGTTTTTTCTTAAATTTTGGAAAAAAATTTCGACAACTGTGTTGCCGTACTTCTTCTTTAAAATCCCGTCTAAAACGTCGATAAAAACGCGTGTCGGCTAATATCGGTTTTTGTCATTTGTTTAAAGCCGTTCAAAATGAAAAGACTTTGAAGTTTTGCTTATTTACGTTGTACAACACAAAGTGCAAAAAAAAATTTTGATTTTTATTGGAGCGGGAAGCACAAGTTGGTGAATATTGGACTAGTGAAAGAGCACCAAAAAATGGCCATACACCTAAGTTTCATATACATAAATATTTTAAGCTTCAATATAATATGAAATGCATTGCTTATGGTGATAAGCATGTCTCTATGGCCATTTCGTCTTTGCTTAATAGACTCGTCAGTAAATTGGGATTGACAATTTTAAAAAGACTAGATGAAGCTGATACCTACATACATTGCAAAAATAATCAGTTTTTCTTAACAAATTTAAGTTTGTCTTAAATGTTGCAATCTCGTATGTGATGGACAACGATTTTGCTTATCCCCATAAGCAATACATTTCATATTATATTGAATGTATGCATTTGCGTACATGGCGAAAAATAATTTTTGTTCTTTTTATTAAAAACAAACGATATCTTTATTATGTTTATAGATTTTGGCAACAAACAAAAGTAAATAGAAAAGATATAATAGCAATTATTAAAGATCTTCTGTTTCCTTTAAATGCTAACATGGTGGTATATATAGAAGGTGTGTACATTTTTCATTTAATAAAAATTTATACAATTAAATTAATTCATATAGGTTTAGGTATTGCCAGCAAAGAACAAGGATTGACAATTTTAAAAAGAATTGATGCAGCTGAAACCTATATGGCCAAAATTACCAATTTTTCTTAAAAAATTAAAGTCTGTTTTAAATGTTTTATTCTGGTAAGTGATGGAATACGATTTATGTAGATCGAAAATGAAATTAACTGAAATTCTAAACTGTTACAGCTTCCAAATCTGCAAAGATTTTTAAATCCCTTTTTTACTGATTACTTAAAGAACTATTGAAACTATTTCCTTGATTATATAAATTAAAATAGATAAGTTTTATATGACTTGGAAAGTACAGACAATTTCAATATCGATCGAAATCGTTTTTCATTAGATACCGGATTATACTAGTTTTAGTTTTTATTTCTATTACTTGAAGCTAGTTTTTTATATAATAAAAGTTTGAATAAATCAAATGGAAGAAACCTTTTTTAAGGAACTACTTATTTGTAGCGAAGATACTTATCACATATTATCATAATTTGGTTTGAAAAAGTAAAAAAAAACAGATTTTATGTCACACAGGTAGAGTAGGAAAATAAACAAAACTGAACGTTTGATCTCATTTTGTTGTATTCTTTACAATGAGTAAAACAAAAATAAAACAGAAACGGTGAGAAAGATTGTCCCATTTAATTTTGTATATTATTTTTGTTTTAAATACTACTACAAATACAATAACTCAAATGTGCGTAGGTACCACAAAAAAAAAAGAATGAGAAGAAAAAGGAAAGAAGATGAGAAGAGAAAGAAGAGCAAATTATACGAATATGACGGAATAACAAAGCAAGCACAAAAGCGAAAAGCTAATTGTTTCATTTGCGTTCTTTCTCATTTAGAAAGTATTTGTTTTGGTTTTGCTCTTGTACAATACTATTAAAAAAATTTTGAAAAGTGTATGACTTTGTTGTAACTTTTGCGAAATATTTTGTTTGTTTGCGCACTCTGCATACAGGTATTTCAGTTATATAAATAAAATTATCTCTTCTAAAAGAATTTTGGTTCTGAAAAGAACCGATTAATGTTTTCCTTAAAAATAATAAATTCATATTAAATTAAATAATAATAATATACACATAAAAATGTGTTTTTTGAGTTATGCCACTCTTCTCGCAAATGAGCGATATCTACATGCATTTCAGAACGTACGAGTACCCATTATCTATTTAAATTTAAGGAAGTATTATAAAGTATGATTAGTTAAGCTACTATCTATTGATTTGTTGCTGGGTTAAAGCTGCCAAAATGAACAAGCAATTTGCATTATTACAATTTCTCTGGATGTCAATTTCCACAATATGGTGGTTTATTATATATTATTTATGTATGTTGGAAGTATAAGGGCCTTAAGATGATATAACTGGCCAGGCAGAATGTTTTTTTTAATTTTAGATAGCATTATTATTAAATAATTCTTAAACAACGAAAGAAAACTACATATTGTTTACCATCCAGATATTCCCCTGTAATAATGTACATTTGAAATATACTTTGTGAAATAAAGGAATACTTTTGCAGTGTGATGTTCTTTATTACAATTCTAACAGTAGTAATGGTTAAATGTTTAGCCGCCTTTTCGGTAAAATTTTTGTAATCGATTTCTAACAGTAGTAATGGTTAAATGTTTAGCCGCCTTTTCGGTAAAATTTTTGTAATCGTCATGTGCACTACCCGTCACAACCATTGCAGCCACTAAAATACGATCAAAGGAATGACATTCTGGTAGGTGATGGAAAACAATTTTGATCGAAATTTAAATCAACTGAAATTTTAAGTTTTATATCTGCAAATATTTGGAATTCCTTTTTTACCCATTACTTAAAGGAATATTGAAGCTACTTCCTTGATTATTTCAATTTAAAAAATATTAAAACAGACAAATCTTATATGACATTAAAAATACAGACGCTTTCAATTCCGAACGAAATCGTTTTTCATCACGTACCAGAATGACTAAGGCCCATTATTACAACTTGCCGTTAGTTAAAGGTAGGATTTTATCAGACAGATTACTTGCTTTTTGTTATAACAAGTAAACTTTAACTTAAGGTAAGTCAATGTTCTCAATAACTTTATCGAACATCATGAACCGGGAACAATTTGATGAAAGCCTTTATGTTCCTGTAAATTTAATTCTCTGGCCATTTCTTCTTTAAAGAAAAATTTTCACTGATTGTTATGATATGTAATTTTTTATACGCAAATTGTTAAAGCAAAAATCTTTGTATATTATGTACCAAATAGACGTCTTATGTAAACGGTGTGTTAAAAATGATTTAATGCTGGTTTACACATGAATTTTTTTTATATAAGTACATAATAAATAAAAATTTTTAAATATAATATAATATAATATAATATTCTTATAGCATTTTATGAAGACTTTCAGGAAAGTAAATTTTGTTTTGAGCTTCAGATCTATAAAATATTTTTATTTGAATATGTCGGAAAATAATATATTAAACGTTAATAACCTACTCGAGCAATTTAATTTAGGGGTAAAGTATAATTGGGGCACATGACCTCAGACACAGCAGAAATTAGTGCTTACCAGTAAGCTATTTTGTAAAGGAGAAATCGTGAACAATCACTTACTCGTGCGCATCAATAATGCATGATTTTAATATGAAATAAGCCGCTAAAATGCAATAGAAATGCAAGTTTATTGCAACCAGTAAGCAAATAGTACAAAAAACCAAAAATAATACCTTATTCTATAGCATATTTGGACGCTTTAATGTATAAAAAAGAATATAATGCTTCCATTATTGCTTCCAAAATTTTCTCCTGGGGAATGTTATGATAGAAATCGGAACGAAAAGATTATATGTACTACAAGATTTGATTCGCGATGAAAGAGAATCCAAAAAGAGCAAAGAATGAACCTTTGTCTTAGAAGATGGAACAGGAAAAAATGATTCTTCTTAGTAAAATACTACTCTAACTTTCTTTTCATCGTAAGTATTCAAAATGTCTAAAACTTGTTTAAAAAATTAATATTAATATACATGTCTCTCGGTAACAGTGGACGTGTAATGAACAACCAAGTCCCATAGGTTTACGCAAATTATCAATTTCCAAAAATGTTCAGTACCCTTGCCAATATTCATAAAATTGTACCCTTCGCTCCCACATGTGATTATCTTATGGATAATTAAATAAAATCTGAATCCTATGCTAAAAATACATTTGTATTTTGTTATCTGCTTCCCTAGACCATTGTTTTTCACCATTAGAAAAGGTCATTTTTCTTTATACAATCATCAGTAATAAATGCCATTCTTTTCTTTATAGGTGCTCTGAATTGAGATATTACTTTGAAAAGTCGATATAAAGAGTTATTTGTAGGTGAAAGCATGTGTAATATAGACTTTACTACTTTCTGGTATATTTTCATTCCATAATTTTACTCCTAATTCATTTAGGCACTCAGTGAAAACATTTGCGACCACCATATCGACAACTTCACGCTATATATTCGAAAACTGCATAATAATTGAATTTTAGATTATTTATTTATCTATTATACACTTGTTGTAAGTAATAATTGAAGTGTTAGTCTTTTTACGGTTGAAAGCATTTCTCCCAAAAGCATATAGTTTCCAAAACAAATTATCCAGAATTTTTGATATGACAAATACTTGGCATTGATTTTACTACATTATTGTAGTCTTCCAGATGCATCTTGCCTACGATTTTAATTGTTGACCGGACCGCACTCTTCCGGGAAACAAACACGAAAAGCATAGGCATTTAAATTGCTTATGATAGGTATACATATATACGATTATGTGGAATTTTAAATTCAATGCCATAATCGATTTTGCAATTTACGATTCTATTTCAAATCATGGTTCTCTCAAATCATCTTCTTTGGTGGGTTAGATTTGATATTTGGTGTGCTTGTTAAAAGGCTTTAGCTGTAAATATGTATAAACCAATTTATATAAAGAAAGGCATAATCCTGACGAAACTACTACTTACCAATGCAAAATATATAATAATACGTATACACTGTATACTATACAAAAATTGTTTTGTCTTCCTATCAGTGTTGCCACGACGTTTAATTTTTTACCAAATTTCAGCAACAATGTAATCAAGTTGGAATAAAAATAATTAAATTTTAAACTCATAATTCTGATAGAAACAATAAAAAAATTGTCTGTAATCAATTATTACTATTAAATTTTTTTGCAATATAATGTAAGGGATGTATCTGAATAAAAGCGTACGGCATATACTGTTTGTCAAAATTGTTTGATGTCCATAAATTTTCTACTGAAATATTATAGATTTCAAAAATCCAAATTTGACAGAGCGTACAAAAGAAAAATTAAAACAAACATAAAAAAAATTATATACCTATAATAATACTTGATTTTTTTTTTCTAATACAAACAAAAGTAAAAAGTTGACAAAACAATCGGGTATGTGATGGAACTACGCGGCTAATGCGACTACGAGCTGATGTTCATAGTGCATCAAATTAAAATTTCTAATTTTTCTTCTAGTTTGTTTTGCTTGACGGTAGCACAGCGTAGATGAACATTTGTTTTCTCAACGAAGTTCTTCGAAGAAAATCATATGAATGTGGACAGCCTAGTTAAGCAAAATCGTTTAACGAAAAAATTTTTTTTCATTATATATTAAACCGATGGCACGTGTAGATAGGGTATATTGTAACACAGGCGTAGTACGTCGTCTATACGAGCCGTTGATTTGCAATATTGTGAAAAAAGCATGGGCAAAGAAATTAACCAATATCTTAAGGTATCTACAAACCACACAAAATTATTAAGAATTTTATTGTGTTTATTTGCTGACCATTGGAATACCATTGAATACAGGCCTAGTAATTTGCGTTTATTTTTATAAAAATTAAACCATGTCAAATTTCATTCAATTTTTGATTGATGGCTTGTATTGACTGAAGCAATTTGGATGAAATTTAAGTGGTTCGTTCAGAGGCGTAAATCGCTCAATTTTTAGTAACAAAATTATTTTATACAGAAGTAACGCAACACATCACCTAAATGATTTATACAATAACGTTCTTTACTGGTACCATTTTGATGATATAGACATATGTGTAGTATTTTCTTTGGAATATTTTAAAATTAATATAACTTGCATTTTCTTTTGCACATGTAAAATGATGCTGTTGAAATTTCTAGAAAATCGGTACGACCACTTTTCTGAAATCATATCACGACCAATTACGGATTTTTCAGTTTTTAGAAGTGATTTTCATTATTCTCTACCACAAGCCCTAAGCTTTGTCGTTTTGTCTATAGACGCGCCAGTTTCATTTTTGCCTTTTGCATCAAAATATTTTATACATATTGCAAAATTTAACCATGTTCAAAATTTTACTGATGTATTTATAAAAAATATAGATTTATTTGACAAGTTATATTTAGAAATTTGTCAAATAAGTTTTAATTAAGCATTTAGTATTTTTTAAGAATATAGCAGTTAATATTTTTGAACAAATTTTATATATTTTTTTGTAATTGCAATGAAAAAAATCTACAAATTCTATGAGCACAAAAAACGATTTTCAAAGAGAAAAGTCAAAGGATTACATTATTATTGAAATAAAAATATTTTATAGATCTCCAGCTCAAAACAAAATTTACTTTCCTGAAAATTTTCATAAAATGCTATAAGAAAATTGTTTTTTATATACAAATTTTTATTTATAATATACATGTATAAAAAAGTTTCATGCGTAAAGCCAGCATTTAATTAATTGATATTTGTTTATCTTGAGAACGGCTAAAACTAAAGTTTCTAAACGACCTTAAAGTCAATACAAATCATCAGTCAAAGAGTTGCAGAATGTGAGTACCTCATATAAAGTAAATATTGAGTTATGTATATCACGAGAACGGTTAAAACAACAGCTTCTGAATTTGGTCTGTATGTCTTCATGGTCCACACAAGTCATCATTCATCCATACAAAATAAAAATACATTTTTGTATATCTTAAACAATTTGTTACACCTCGCCTACACAAGACATCCATTTGGTATGTTATGTTCAAATGATTTGGCTAGTGTAAACAATCTGAGTCCATGCAACGTTTTTAGCATGGCGTATTGATTATAAGGTGCATTTGACATGCCAGCTGAGCTACTTTTTTTTTTTAACAATTTGTGAATATAGTTGTCAATTTTTGCTTTGTTTTATGTACATTGTTTTTTTTTTCATACTTTTTTTTTTTGGTTTTTTTGACAGTTAACTACCCTAACCAGCATTAAAATGCTGTGTTGTTTTTGTTACTGTTTTACTTGTTGTAATCTCAAAGGCACCTTATGATAAGTGCGCCGTGGTTTTTAGCTTATCATCCAAACAAACTTGGTAACATTAAAAACAGCATCATTTTTTGGCGGCATGCATAAAAAGTTTTTTATACAAACCAAGAAGAAAAGGTGTATGAAAATATCTGTAAGTATACAAAAATTTAAACTTAAAAAAAACAATGAAATTTTCTTTTAGAAAGACGAAATTGCTAAAGTATATGATTTGCCGAGACATAAATCAAAAATTGACACCATTTATCAATGGATGGACAACCCTGTTGTATATGCCGTTTATCAGACTATTCCCAATTTATGAAGTTGGCTATACATAAACCAAAATTAATTAGATTTCTGTAAATGCATTGTCTTTCATGGGTTTTGTATAAATTTTACTTAAAAGGAGGCTGAACCTATTAGGCAATACAAGTGGAGAAATATAAGGAAGAAGACTCCACTTTGCAAACGGTGTTCCTTGTCGTGTTGATGGAAAGCGTGTAAATCCTATTGGTGCTATATTAGCAATAGGCTAATAGAAAAAATCGTTAGATCTAATGTAGTGGTGGATTATTATATCAAATCAGCTCTAAAATTGTTTTGGCACCTGTGAAGAATGTACACGGAATTGTAGCATGTATGAAGCATGTTGTATACGAGTGGTTCATAAGCCCTGATGTGAAAGACGTGTTTATCTAGTACATGTATAGGCTCAAATGACCGGTGAAAACGTAGCAAACAACAATCTAGCCAGCTTAAACCAGATTAAAAACAAGCTAGTTAGCACAAGAGAACAAATGCTCTGATACCCAACAATAAAAGGAATGGATGGAAAACAATTTCAAAATTCATTTAATTTTATATTATACTACATTATGTATTAAAAAATAAAAATTTATTTCTTCAATTTGATATTTTGTTTAAAATCGGAAACGTTAGGCGATTTTAACAAGTGTAGACAACCGTTTTGATAAATTATGAAGAGTCCATATATAAAAATGGTTTAATATTTGCATCAAATAAATAATACCATTTTAGTAAATAGTTATCATTAAAATGTTTTTGTTGGAAATAACGCATCTAAACAAATAAATTTAAAAAAAAAACTTGAATATAGACCCAGTATATTTGCATTTATTTTTATATAAATTAAACCATGTCAAATTTCATTCATTTTTTTAGGTTTTAGAAGTGATTTTCATTATTCTATACCAAAAGCTCTCAGCTTTTATGTTTATAGATGCGCCAGTTTCATTGTTGCCTTTTGCATTAAAATCTTGTATTTGCAAAATTTAACCATGTTCAATGTTTTACTGCTGTATTTTTAAAAAATATAGGTTTATTTGAAAAGTTCTGTTTAGAAATTTTTCAAATAAGTTTTTAGTAAGCGTTCAATATTTTTTACGAATATAGCAGTTAAAATTTTTTAAAAATTTTTATATATTTTTTTCATAATTACAATCAAAACAAATTACAAAGTAATTGAGCACAGAAAAGTATTTGCAAAAGCCAAAGAATACCGAAATATTCAAATAAAAATATTTTATATATCTGAAGCACAAAAAAAAAATTTATTTTCCTGAAAATTTTCATAAAATGCTATAAGAATATTATATGTTATTTACAAATTTTTATTTATAATATACTTATATAAAAAATTTCATGTGTAAACCAGCATTAAACCATTTTTAACACCTCGTTTACATAAGACGTCTATTTGGTACATAATGTACAAAGATTTTTCGTTTAACAATTTGCATATAAAAAATTACAAATCATAACAATCAGTGAACATTTTTCTTGAAAGAAGAAATCGCCAGATAATTTAATTTACAGGAACATAAAGGCGTTCATCAGATTGTTCCCTATTCATGATATTGGTTACATTAACACAAAATTAATTAAACTTGAACATTCTGGTATGTGATGAAAAACGATTTCGATCGAAATTGAAATGGTCTATTATATAAAATTTATGTTTTAATTTTTTTTTAAATTTAGATAAAAGGCAACAATGAAACTGGCGCGTCTATAAGCAAAACAAAAAGCTGAGAGCTTGTGGTATAGAATAATGAAAGTCACTTCTAAAAACTCGTAATTGGTCGTCATATAATTTCAGAAAAGGCATGTGTTACAGCTAAATGGTCGAACCGATTTTCTTGAAAATAGTATATCATCAAAAGAGTAAAGTAAAGAAGAATATTGTATAAATCATGTTGCGTTACTTCTGTATAATTTAATTTTGTTAATAAAAAAATAATTAACAAAATAACCACCTCCATTTCATTCAAATAACTTCAGTCAGTACAAGCCATCAATCAAAAATTTAACGGAATTTGACAGGGTTTAATTTGTATAAAAATAAATATACTAGGTCTATATTAAAGTTCTTCTTAATTTATTTGTTTAGATGCGTTACTTTCAACAAGAACATTTTAATGATAATCATTTACTAAAACGGTATGAAATCATTTTTATATCTGGACTGTCATAAAATGTCAAAACGGTCATGTCCACATACAACCCTGTGTCGGGATTACGGCCTAGCTTCTCGCAGCACTTATGTTGTGTGTGTCAACTTTTATCCATGAGTACCGGAGCTTACAGTTTTAATGTCGTCTCCGAATGACAGACTTGAGAAGCTTGTTCATGGCAATTAGTTAATCTCAGAGCTTTTGCCAGAAGACTGCTGAAAGGTAGTCGCCGAAAGAAATATTTTATTTTCATATTTCTTTTTTTTAAGTTGTCAGAGCTGGGTGTCGAACCCAGGGCTCTTGTCTTAGTAAGCCAACACACTAACCCCTAGACTATGGTCATCTACTTTAAAATCGCCTTACATCTTGGGCTTTAAACAAAATATCAATTTGAAGATACATATAAATGTTTATTTTGTTAATTTTATTTAGTATATCCATCATTACATTAGATTTGAAGATTTCTTTCCTAGTCTATTGCTAAATAGCACTAATAGGATTTGCGCGCCTTCCACTAACACCACACAAACACCATTTGCAAATTGTAGTCTTTTTCCTGACATTTCTTGCCATAGTATTGTTAAACATTTTCAGACTACTCATTATAATTTATGCAATCGCCATGAAAGACAATGCATTTACACAAGTCTAATTAATTTTGGCTTTGTATAACAGACTTAAAAAATCGGGAAGTCTGATGAAGGGCATATACAACAGGCTTGTCCATCCATTAATGAAGGCTGCCAATATTTACGTTCCGGTAAATCATATTCTTTGGCAATTTCGTCTTTCTAAAAGAAAATGTTATTGTTTTTTTTAAGTTTAAGTTTTTGTATACTTACAGATATGTTCATACATTTATTCTTTTTGGTTTATATAAAAAATATATTGTGCTTGCCGCCAAAAAATTATGCTGTTTTTAATGTTGCCAAGTTTGTTTGGATGATAAGCCAAAAACGTTGCTGGACTTAGATTGTTTACACGAGCCAAATCATTTGAACATAACATACCAAATCGATGTCTTGTGTAGACGAGGTGTAACAAATTGTTTAAGATATACAAAAATCAAGTTTTATTTTATATGGAAGTACAAATGCATAATAATCCGATTCCGCCCACTTTATGAATGATGATTTGTGTGTACCATGAAGTCATACATACCAAATTCAGAAGCTGTTGTTTTAACCGTTCTCGTGATATACATAAATCAATATTCACTTTATATGAGAGGTACTCACATTCTGCAACTCTTTGACTGATGATTTGTATTGACTTTCATATATTTTGTTCATAAAATTGTTTAAACTTTTGTTTAATGTGTTATTTATTTTTATAGTCTCAAATACCAAAGATATACCAAGTCGTATATAGAAATTGTATATTTTTTGAAACATGTTCAATGATTTGATGTTAACGAAGTCACTAATGCTTACGATTTTTACAAAAATAAGAGTAGAATTAATTAGACGAAAGAATTAACATTTTTGGACTAAGTAAATTAAGCTGAGTGTATACTTAGATAAAAAATTAGGCATAGTAAATTTTTAACATACTTATTTAACATACATATTTCAAATAATTATAGTTATGGGTATTAATTAACATGTCGCAAATACTTTTAATTTAGTGTATTAAAAGTTTGGATCACTAGGTCAATTATGAAGCAGTAAAGAAAACAAGGCACATGCCTTTTTACCTGTTACTTTTTATATAAATATTTTCTTTTTATTAAGAGCATCTTGATTTTTACTACAATACAATAAAATTTGGCACTTCGTTCGTTTATAAAAATAATTTAAGCAAAGCTTTTTCTAAAACAAGTTTTAATATTAGCAAATCAAATTAACTAAGATACTGAGGGAGAAATGTTTTAACTTATAAATTAAAGCACTATGTATACAATTCTCAGTGTAAATTAAAATGTGTTCTCCAAATCAAATGACGTAAAGTTTGCTCTTTTATTTAAAATTAATAATTAAGTTTGCTTTCTTTTGAAAATAATTTTCAGAAATATTTCTTTTACCCAGTAAACAAAAAACATCGAAATTTTTTGTGATTTATTTCCTCACCATTCAAAAGCATAAATTTTACATACTTTTCACACAGCGTGAATAATTTGATGAATTTTATAAGAAAAATTAAGTTTTACAATAGAAAATTTATGAATTTTCAGTTTTAAAATAAATTTTAGCAATTTTACTAAACAACAAGTTAGCATCACTTAACACAAAAAACGTACGAACTTCTGCGGCAAGCATGAAATTCCTACCGCCGGCAACTAAAAATCCCAAAATATTGTGAGAGGTCCGGCAACAAAAATTTTCATGGTCGTAACCAACAATGTGGGGACATGTCCTCAAGTAAACCGTAAGACCAACTAATGTCCTCAGAAGATCCGATAGAGGCTAAAATCCTAATTTCTTCGTTTTTAGTAAAGATTTAATAAAAATTGCGGTATTTATATGACCGTTAATTTTTTTTTTACAAAAAGACATCAAAAAAAGTGGGATATTTTCCTGTCCTCAACACATCCGGTGTGAAAATATATATATATATATATATATATAAAATATATATATATATATATATATTCATATAAATATAAAAAGAGTGAACGTTTACCCATTTTCCCTCACTTATAATACATTAGACCTAACGTCTCCCCACAGTTTCTTTTTGTAGATTAAACAAAATTATATTTATTTGCAGTTCCGGTCACACGGAAAAGACTGATAAACAAAATAATAATTAGTAACAAATTTCAGAGAATTTTTTACCAAATTTTTAACTGTTTTTAACTGTTTTCAAAAACTGTTTAAAACTTATATTTTACAATTTTATTTGCACTTCTAGTCACAGGAAAAAAACCGGTAATTTAAACCGGGAGTTTATGTGCTCTATCCGCCATTTTATAATGCTTATATATCTTTATATACTTTAGGTTTTCCGTTTTCGGATATCTCGTCCAGTTTCTGAGATAAATAGCCGAAAACGATTTGCAGATTTTAAAAATTATGGTGTCAAAAAGTTAAAGTAGCATCATTAACTTGAGAAATATAAAATGGCGGATAGAGCACATAAACTCCCGCACTACGATATTGTGAATAATGCCAAGGAATCGTGTCTCAAATTTAATTAATAGATAAATATTATTATTAGATAAATATACTCGTACTATATTTTTATTTTCGCGTTTCCGTTCCCACAAACATATTTACATAATTACAAGTAAATTTGACAGAACGTAAAAGCTAATATTGATATTGCATTGTATAAAATATGGTAAAATTTATCAGACGATACCGCTGGGTTCAAATCTCCGCTCTCACATTCTGAAAAAAAGGAAATATAATAAAATTATTTCTTTGAGTGACTACCTCTCAGCTGTCTTCTGGCAAAAGCTCTAGCAGTAATTGATTGGCATGAAAAAGATTCTCAAATCTGTCCTTCCGGGTGGACTTTAAACTGTAACTCATGGATAAAAATTACCACACACAACATGAGTGCTGCGAGAAGCTAGGCCGTAACTCTAAAACAGGGTGGTAATGGGCACTGCCCACTGGGCAGTTATGTATGTATGTAGGTTTAATTCCTAATCAGAAAATGTCCGACGTTGTCGGCCATCAGTGTTAACTCTTGCACGTGCAAGATTCTTACATAAAACTACCATGTGCTTCACATAATGTAAACCGGACGATACAGAAACTAATATGTTATAAAGAACAGAATTGTTAATTGTTCGGCCATACTCCATACGTTTTCTAGCCTGACGTGTTTTATAAGCTGGCTGTTACTTTTTAAAGTTATATAACAGACTTATTAATTGCTGAGTTACTGAAGAAACCTATGGAAATCAGTAAAATCTTAAGCCTGTTTTTTCGCTCATTGTATCTTTAGTATTCGCAAACGGATTACAAGCAAAGCCAACGCTTTAGATTAAATTCTTTGCTTAGAATCCAACTCATGATGCTTAAACAACAAAACCTGGCCACTACCAGAATATTATTATCACATCTGTTACAAATTGGATGATAGTTACACATGTTAGGCTCATTAAAAAAATTCAGGTAATTAGCTTCTACAGAACTAATTCAAGTGTTTTTCAAAGACAAATAAAACCTAAATACTTCAATTATTTTAAGAGTTAATGGCCAATAAAAGCATAAATAAAAATATATAAAAATCTTGTCATATTTTAAAATTCTATGGTTTAGTATGCTGATTATTGACTACTGGCAAATTTTAAAGTCCTTTTTGTTTCATAAATATTTCTTTTAAGTTGAAAAAGTTCTTTAAGGCTACGCATTAACTAAGAATTAACTCTGTTGGTGTTTAATTTTAAGTGTTACATATGGGTTTCCTTTCTGAAAGTAAAAACTTAATGCAGAAAACAAAATGTTCATTGTCTCTTGGCCTTAGTTTGAAAAGCACTAAATTTTTATATTTTTCTTAGAATATTTAACTATCATGATAGAACTTTTGCATTCAATAGGTAAATATGAAATTGTGTATATAAAGCTCCCTTTAATAATTAAAGTTGCCTATAAATGTCATACAAAAATTTTAATTGAAAATGATGAACATGTTTTGTTTGAATTGAGTTGCAGTGTTAAAAGTAATGTTTAATAAAAACTGTATTGAAAAAATCAAAAAGAAAAAAAAAAAAAAAAAAAAGATTGAAAATATTATGAATTTGTTTTCTGTCCTTGTTTTGGAATTTAGGATTTTAATCTCTGGAAATAGAGCATTTGCTTTCAAGTGGCATTATAGACTATATGAAGTAGGAGAAGAAAAAAAAATTATTATTAACAGTAGACAAGAAGAATGGAACAATTAAAAAATTATACTCAACTAAGTCTGATTTATGGTCACCCTACACTATATTCCAACCGTGGTTACTCTATTGCCGTCATATATTTGCCAAATGTGAACATATTACTTTACACTATGGCTTCTTTAACAGACAAATTGAACTGTTCTTGGTGTTTTTGAAAGATAAATAGTACATATTCGTACTTCGTAGAATATTTGGATAAATTTACGACGGCAAATACTGGTTACACGGACTGAATTAAGACTTTTATGCAATACTTAACTTAATTTTATTGTTAAAAAGCTAAAAGTATTTTGAGGACATTTATTAAGCTACGGTCACATTGGGAAAATATTTGACGAAAAAACGTAACCACTATTTTATTAAAATATTTATGTTTTCATTTTTCATTTCCTAAAGCTTAAGCTACGGTCACATTGGGAAAATATTTGACGAAAAAACGTAACCACTATTTTATTAAAATATTTATGTTTTAATTTTTCATTTCTTAAAGTTTAGTTAATTATATATCCAAATATTTTTTCTTATAAAATATCGATTTTAAAAAATTTTTGAAGAAATGTTTACATAAAAAGAAAAATTTTCATAATATATTTAAAAAAAATTGTGGTTACGTTTTTTTCGTCAAATATTTGCCTAATGTGACCGTAGCTTTAGGCTTGAGCATTTTACATAAGGCTTAATGACTGCTGATATTTTTTGTGGCAGAATTCAACCAAACAATTTTTTTCAAAAAAAAAAAAAAGGAAAAACTGTATTTATTCAACAAATGCTTATTAACTGCTGCTTTGAAAGTTCCAAAAAGAAGGCAAAACTAATGTCCTGGGGGCTAATCGTCGCTTACGACAACGAGTTAATTTGATAGTGTTTATTTGGTTTGGCATCGCGTCATTCTTTATTGAACAAGTCACACGGGTTATTAAGATGATAGCATACATTAACGAGTAATTGATCGAGTGTTTTCTGTAGCATTTTCATTCAATACATATGTATATATGTGATTATCGTAAACATATGTACGAGTAGCATATTAGGTCGTATTCCAATTAGCGATGTCGTTAATTTGTAATAGATTAAGGCAAGAGAAACATTTTTTCTTTATTCTGCTACAAAAAGTCGTCAAACGACAACGACGCACAATGTGACAACGCCGGCATTAAATACAAGTAGTCATTGTAGAGCTTTGAAATTTTTCACAGGTTATTTTTGAGACAATTCCAGTTTAAAAAAAAATTAAGAAAATCCGCCCACTTTTACGCCCATCTCCCTTACAATCGAAATTTGTAAAATGCCGTATTGTCCGTAATACTTTAGGTATAACTTTCAATTTTGGTATACTTGAATGTTATATTGTTGCAAACATTATCTGAAAAAAATTTTGAACTTTGGTCCACTTTTACCCCCACCACCCTTCCAACCTCAACAGAAAAAGTGCCATAGTTTCTAAAATATTTTAGGTACGACCTTCAAGTTTGATATTACTGTAATTTATATTATTTAAAATGTTTCATGGAAAAATTACAATAACACGCCCACTATTACGCCCACCTCTCATTGAAATGCAATAAAAAAGAAAAATTTTGTTTTTCACTCCATCAATAATTTTTTAATATCATCATGGTATTCTAATTTTTTCAATTTCATTCTCATTCTAAATGATTTAAAATAAAAAATTGTAAACAATAAAAAAAAATAAAAGTAAAAAGTTGCGTATTTTTTGTAGTTTTTTGTATGTTTAAAGTACTTTTGCAAACTTTTGCTATATATTCTTTACTTTAAATGAAAGCTGAGACTTCAATCTTTTATTTGATTTGAGTCTGCACCTAGAGCGAGAGGCTGCTTTATATATCCTAGTCCATTGAAAATGCAAAATGTTAAATTTTTACACCACAATTCTTTTGTTAAGTATTTTTTTTTTGCGTTTTCTATTAAAATTTATTTTTTCATCTACTCATTCTACAACAACTGAGTTAATTAAAAGAATACTTTAAAGTCATATTTATTATGTATTTTTTTATTAATAAGCTTTTGAATATTACATATTTCAAGCGCGTTGGCATACCTCAACTTTGACTTGCTCTAGACCAAAAAGTAATGGAGTTATGAGCCTGAAATTTCAGATAATTGTTACTCATATACCTGTTAATATACTGCGAAAATTTCATCCAAATTGGACGACACGCCAAAAACCATTTTTTGCCGCGGTTACTATGGGGCTGTCACACTGTGCGACGCGTCATCGCTAATTGAAATTAGGCCGATTGTTAATTCTAAAAAAAAGATTTGTTTTATTTAAGTATAAATTTCTGTTTATACATACAAACTTTGTATTTACTTAACAGTTCTTTGATACATGCCATTATATCATCATCATTGCGAATTATATACTGAAAACCCTGAAGGGTAAGGTTTGCTGAAAGATGTAGTTGGTGGTGTGCCCAGTAAATTGTAGCTACTTAAGTAGATAGTTAAATGCATTTCTTGTCACTCTAAAATGCTGTTTAAAACTGCAGAAGTATATATATATATATATATATATATATATATATATATATATATATATATATATAAGTATATGTCCATATTAATAAAATGCGATATATTCTATCTTTAGTTTTTTACGTTTTATCTGTAAAAGACAATGGGTTACTGTGGTCACGGAGTTCTTTCCTTTATATTTAAATTTTTGCCTTTTTCACAAATACTGCTTATTTAATTTCTTTTTTTTTTTCATTTAATTTTTTGTTCATTTAATAACCATATGTTGAGATTCTCGTACAAAGAAGAAAAAATTTACAATAGTACAATTTTATAATTTACGATTCGATAGCACTCGAATGTCATTCGTACGGTATCAAAATTCGATACATTCACTCGTTCGATCACTTAAGCGACGATTAAATCCCTGTTGTTAAAAAACCTTTTCAGTTAGAAGGCAATTTAAAAAAGAGGTCACTGATATATTTTTTAGAAATAAGAACAGATGGCAAAATTGAGGTGTTCTGACCAGGAAGGGAGTAGAATGTAATGTCATTGATTCAAGGGCAAGTTTGATCCGGATAAAATTTACATGATTTGGCTTCAATATTTTAAGTAAAATTTTTAAAAACTGTAATAAATTTATATTCGAAATCAAGCAAATGGATAACGTTAATGCATATTTCTAACTCCGTAGGTGTTGGTCATTAATATAAGGAGCATTATAAGAAAACAAATGAAAAATGTTAAAGCGAAAGAAAAACTCAACAAAACAACATAAAAAATAAACGACACTAAAGACAACTAGTGTTTCGTTTTTATTAAGAAATTCAAACAACATACACAACACAAGTTACATTAATAGAAATACTAATAAAATGAAAAGAACTTTTAGAAAAAAAAAGAAACGAAAGAAGATGCAATTCATGTTAAATCAACATGACATCATTTAAACTTTTACATCAATCTTTACAACTGATATAAAAAAAAAACAAAACAAAAAAAAAAAATACAAAAAATAACTGATTAAATATGTATACGCTTAAGCATGTATGTACATACATGCATACATACATGTAGCAATGTTGGGGTTGCCAGAGAGACGTGATTTGGCTTGAATTTAAGCTCTTTCAATGCGTTTGAAGAATAAGAAAACTGTAATTTCTAAAGCTAAAACTGACTTTTAGAATTCTTATTTTAGAAATATTTTGTGCCTATATAACAGAAATTACTGAAGACTCTGATTTAAAATTTGAAGGGTCTTGGTACTATGATGTCGACAAGTTAGCCGTAAATTATAAAGTGTGCTGGTAAATTTTACACACTGACTGCTTCCATTAGAATTAAATAAATTTTTATTGATTTTTATTTATTTATATGATGGATTACAAAATATTTCGACAGTTGTTAGTAGGCCAGTTCCCATATCCCTTGGCAAACCCACACCTATTTTTAAACTATTTTTTTAAGGAATCACACTTTGTTATTAATTGTTCTTACAACCAGATTGTATTCCTTTTTAAAGGTAGTGAATGTCAGAAACAGTCACAATATAGTCGGCTTAGGCTTATTATGACATGAGCTCAGGGTTAAAACCCCAGCTCTCACATCTTGAAAAAAAAAACATGAAAAATTATTTCTTTCGGCGACTACCTCTCAGCAGTCTTCTGACAAAAGCTCTGATAGTAACTGAAAGCCATGAACACGCTTCTCCAGTCTGTTGTTCGGAGTCAATTTTAAACTGCAGGTCCAGGTACTCATGGATAAAAATTAACACACACAACATGGTTGCTGCGACAAGCTAGGCCGTAATCCTGACACAGGGTTAAAATGGCCAATTATGTATCTATGTATGTAAATGTCATAAATTGTAGTCGCCGTAGTCTAGTGATTAGCGTGTTGGCTTACTAGACAAGAGCACCAGGTTCAAACCCTAGTTTCTTAAAAAAAACATGCCAAATTCAGTAGAAACTCGATTCTTGCACGTAATGAAAACCGGGCTCTGTGCAAGTTTCGTGGTTGTCGCAAGTACCGAGTATTAATTTTCCATACTAAATAAAAGGCACATACATCTGTTTAGAATCAAAGTTTAATATTGCAATTCAAAACACTTACTAAGTTCAACGCATTTTGATATTTTTTTTTTCCATTTTTTTTTAGATGACACGAATGAGGCTTTGGTCACGTGAAGGGTGATATTTTAGCATACCAAAACAGTTCGCGGTAATCATTTATTGCAAATGGCGCGAAAGTTATGGAGGTTTTAAGTTAAAATTTCTTTAAAAAAAATTTAAAGTTAAATTTATTGGTTTATTTTAATAAATGTTTTATGGATGCATGAAACTCATTTCAAATTCATCAGTGCAGTCCAAATTCATCAATGCACTTATAAAATACATAAAAAAATATCAATTATAATTAAAATTCCTTAACACTTTAAAATCGCGAAGTTTTGCAAAAATATGAATGTTTCACCGATTGTTATAATATGTGTTTATATAACGCATAACTAATTTACAGAAAAACAATGTTTTGACTTGCAAATTTAAAAAATAAATAAATTATATAAGAATTATTTTTGAGGTTAGGATTTTTTTTTTTGATCTGTAAAATTTAAAATCATGAAAATTTTTTAATGCCTATTCGTTTTTATTATCAAGCTTAAAAAAACCTTTCATTTGGTGTTAATCGCGGCGGAATCTATACGTAACTGCAGATGTCACAAAGCAAAATGTGATTGAAGATAAATGCCGCTGTACCCGCTAAATATAGATCGAATTCAACCTTATTTATATATGATCTTTAGTTCACCGCCGCACTTCATTTCCAATACTTTACATTGATTTTAAACCACTGATTAACTAAAAAAAACGCGAAACAAAATCATGAGATTTCGCAAAAGTTTTATTTTCTTTATAAAATTTTTGCTTTTCAAAATATTTTAACGCCTTCTTGATGTTGAGGTGGCATTTACTAAGAAGTTTAGATCACGCAATACATAAACTAGTTTTAAATAAGATTGCAAATGTCAGGCGCGAAAAACTGTCATTTTTGACAAATTTACGCTAATTCTATAAAAGTTTGAGGTCATCGTTCTCAGCAACTAGCAGCCTGACATCGACGTGATTTGGCGCAAATTTTAGCAAATTACACCGTCTTTTAAATACTGTTGGCGAAATGCAATTTTCTTGAACGGCGCAAAAACGCTATAGAAAAAACTGCGAAAATTAAAAAATCGGAAAATTTTGGTTTCAAAAATGAACCGCTGTACAACTTTTTCCTAAATAGTAGTATGAGCATAACTTTTATAGTGTAAATATTTACAAAGTCTAGTGACTTTATTTTATATCAGTGGGCATCGGAAGTTTTAAACTAAAAGTAGAAAAGTGATGAAATATGAAAAAACTCTTGTAAATTTCAAGCCTTTTTTTGAGTTTTTCGATATTTGAGTGCCCATAACTTTTAAAAATAAAGAACTGATGGTCTGAAATTTTTAATTTCCCAGTTTTCTAGTGTGGCCTACCATTCCCTTTGGACCGTTTTGGTCAATTCGAAATACTGGAGAAATAATAAGCATCTGAACTCAGTTTCAACAAATGTTGAAAATTTTTGAAATTGCCCATATATATTTTATGTGGAATTAAAGAAATTTAAAATTTTTGTTTGTTTTGTACAAAGTTGGTTTACTGCTTCTTAGTCTCTGGAGCATCATAATATCGTCCAGGGCCGGATTCAGAATGAGCCACAAATTTCATTATGGTGTTTTCATTTTTCTTAACACGAGTTATTGTTGATCTATGCACATGAAAACTTTTGGCTAAGGAATTGGTGGAAAATCCTGCACTAAATTTCTTTAAAATCACAGCTTTGTCTTTAAGTGTCAGCAACATAAATTTTTTTTTGCCATTATGACACCTCACCTCTGAATAGTCAGCTTAAAAAATTACATACAACATTTCATCAGCAGCATAAAACGACGGGGAATTCCCGAAATGTATTCAGTCTAAGAAAACGTAAACAAAACAGCAGGCAAGAGTAATATAAAAATGTTGCAAGTATCGAGTTCAAACTTTTCCAATGGAGCAAGTTGCAAGAATAGAAGTGTGCAAGTATCAAGTATGTGCAAGAATCGAGTTACTACTGTATTTCTCTCGGCACCAGCTCTTAGTCGTCTGGTTACCGTTCTGAGAGTAACTGATTGCCATGAACAAGCTTCTCAAGTCTGTCGTTCGAAACCGACATTAATGTGTAGTCATGGGTTAAAATTGATACCCACAACATGAAAGTTTTTTATAAAACTAAAACATGTTGATAAAGTTTCTTTTCATAACGTGCTTTTTAGATCTTAGTTTTCACAGTTTTCTTTAGATTTTACATTACAAAGATAGTAAAAGGAGTATGAAAAATGAAATCATAAATTACTTTTAGGCGCAGATGCCAACATCATTTTCATATTAAATTCATAATGACCATTTCCTTTTTGAAAAAAAAAACAACGTAAAACTAATATTTACTTAACTGTAAATGAATATTAATTTAAATGCATTCTTAATTTTAAAGGGCTAAAAAAAGGAACCAAAAACAAAAAACAAAAAAAAAAAAAAAGTCTAACACTATAATGGCGTGAATGTTTTGTATGCTTCTAAATAAATGAATTCTGTTTCACTGCCCAAGGATATTTTACCTTTTTTTTAGAAACACACATATTCGTTCCTTTCCTTCTTTTTTTTTTGGTTTAATTTCTCTTTAGGTTATACAATTTTTGAGGCCACATAACCCAAAACATTTCTATGAATCGTTTGAAAATGCGAGTAATTGTGGCATGGGAATGTTTTTATTGTGTGATGTGTAAATAATACATATACTCGTTCGTATATGTTTGTTTTAAGTATTGCATGAAATTTTACTTGTCTCAATATGATGTTGCAGTTTTCTAGTTTACACCTTTACAACTGAATTGAAAAAAAAAAATCTCTTTTTCCCTGCAGATACATTTTAAGCATTACAAACATTTTAGAGGGGCATGTTAAAATATGAACACATATTAGCTTAAACTGATGATGTATGTGGTTTGACTGTGGTTTCTATTGCTTGAAATTTGTGTATCATATGACCTTTAAGTTGCTGGTTAGAGAAATTGATAAAATTTAGTATTTAAAAAACTGAGAATAAAAATAAGAATATAGAAAAAGGTCTTATTAATTAACTATTAAGGTCAAAGAAAATTAATTTAAATCTTTACTTACATATATGGTAAAATATTCGTTTAGTAATTTAATGGACTGTATAAATATGCTTGACTTAACTGCCAGTTAAATATTTCAAGCTATTAATCATAACGAGAAGCTAGACCGTAATCCTGACACAGGATTGTAAAGGCCAGTTATGTATGTATGTATTAATCATAACACATCAAAGTAACTGCAAATAAAGTTGCTGTTACGGTTTTGGTGATCCACAATAAAATTATCACGAAACCAAATATATTGTATTATATTCAGATATTAAGCTTGTAAAGAAAACAAACTTTAATAAATGCTTAATTTAATTGCAATATAGAATTTGTAGTTAGTTTTGCCTCGTTCATGATAAATACTTTTCAAGATATAAAGAATTCAATATTTCACTTGTAGAAATAATACCATGCCCAATTCCGCATATTTTCTGACAGATGACTTTCCTTGATCTTGAAGTCATACAGATCCACTCCGAAACTTTAGCTTTATCCTTTCTTAAGTTATACAAAAATCAAAATTAGCTTGTATTGGAGGTACCATTTATAGTATATCTTTATACATGTACATGAATTACGCTGAACCTGCTTACTTGTTTACTTTTAAGGCGTGTTTTTTAGAGAGTGTCCCAACTTTGAGTTGGCATCACTGCTTTATTGGGCCACCCACTTAACAGCTGATAGTTGCTTTTCGTTTAGTTTGCTTTGAAAATTGAATATGAATCGACTTACACCAAATCAAGGCGTGAAATTGGTGAATTGAATAATTGTTCTATTCTATTGATGTCGATTTTGAATTTCCATTCAAAATTTTGTTTTCCGGTGAAGCCCATTTCTGGTGGAATGGGTACGTAAATAAGCAGAATTGCATTTGGAGTCAGGAGAATCCACAAGCTTTTGTCGAAACACTATTACATCCACAGAAAACTACTGGTTTATGCGCTTTGTGAGACGGCGGAGAAGTCATTGGCCCATATGTATTCAAAAATGATGATGGTCAGAATGTTACTGTCATTAGTCAACGATATGGAAACATGACTCGAAATTTTTTCGTACCTCAATTAGGTGGAATGAATCTTGCTGATATGCGGTTCCAACAGGACGAAGCCACATGCCACACAGTGGGAGCTACAATTGGTTTACTCAACAAAATCTATGATGAAAGAATAATTTCACGTAATGGCCCAACAAATTGGCTGGCAAGATCGTCTGATTTAACCCCATTGGATTATTTTCTTTTTGAGTTATATTAATTCACTTGTCTACGTCGATAAACCAGAAAGAACACTTGCAAATCAACATTCGAAGAGTTACAGCCGAAATACGGCCGCAAATGCTGCGAAAAGTTGTTGAAAATTAATGCTCTAGATTGCGCCTTCTACACGCCAGCAGTGGCGACCACATGACAGAAATTATATTTAAACATTAATTTCATAAAACTTTCTTTTCAATAAAACCCGTTATATTGATATTAAAAATATATTTCATTGCTTTATTATGATTTATACTTGTGTCACTCTATAAAAAACAACCATTATTATACGTGAACAGAAAAGAGATTGGTGTGATATATGTTGTTGTTGAGTAGTGGACTGTATTTTTCTGTGGAATATACACCAATTCTTTTTTGTTACAATAAATAATTTCTCAAGTATGAGAAATTATGATGCATTAAGTTGCCGGTTATTTTTTGGGAGAAAAGAAAAGGGTTAGTGTTATGAATTTTTGCGATTATTTGTTGTGTGAGCTCACCTTATTAGTTTGTATTGTTGAATAGATGTTTGTTCGTGTGTAATGTAAAGTAAAGTAAATGTTGATTATTGATATAAATTCAGGATTCCTTTTATTAATGTTTTTCTTTTCTTTATGTAATTTTAATGTACATAAATATAAATTTTAATTTTTTATGATTCAAAGAAATTTATTGGTTTAAATTTTTAGATTTAAGTAAAAAAAATAACTTTTGATTTAGTTTAAATTTAATTTGAAATCAAATTAAATTAGTTTGAGTTAAAGTAAGTGGTTTTCACAAGTAGTTAGAAAATTTAATATGATTAGAAATAAGTAAGTAAAATAGAAATTTTAATGTGATCAGCGATAAGTTTCAAAATTAAGTCTGATCAGCGGTAAGTTTAAAAAATAAGTAAGTCTGATCAGCGATAAGTTTAACAATTAAGTAAGTTTTAGAATAACTTTTTAGTGCCCTTAAAGCCTTTTAACATTTATTTTATGGGAACAATTTTATCCACCATCATTGGAATTCAATTCACAATAAGGGCACGAAAGTAATCGTTACAATTATTTGCAATAAATAACATTTTTAGTACTTTTAAAAACATCGTTATTTTTAAATTAAAAATAAGTAAAAAAAGACAATTATGTTATAAAATCGTAAATTTTTGTACGATTTTATACAATACGTTTTTCAAAGAAGTAAGATTTTCAAAAATTTTATTAATTTTTTTTTTCGCAACAATATAATACAAAATAAACTTTTTACTCTTTCGTCTCCCAAGTCTCTGTAAATTGTTTTAATTTTGGTTGTTAAAAAAACTAAAATTTTATTTTTCCTGTTAGAAACATATTAACACTATAACATGTTAAATTCATTCGTAATTTCTAACTTATACTCATTTAAAATTTTTGAAATTTATATATACTTAATTAGCTATTCCAAACCTATTTCAGGATTACGGTCTAGCTTCTCGCAGCATCTATTGTGTACGTCAATTTCTGTTCATGACCTACAGTTTAACGTCGACTCTGAACGACAGACTTTAGATGTCTGTTAATTGCAATTTAAGAGAAAAACGCCAAAAGAAATATTTTTTCATATTTTTTTCTTTAAAGATAACAGAGCAGGGGTTTGAAACTGGAGCTTTTGTCTAGTAAGCCAACATAATAATCACTAAAATACGGCGACCTCATTTTTATGCGTACTGCTTACCAAAATTAAATAAAAATTGATCAACTCGTTTTGGAGGAATTTTGTTAAAAACACTGTGTAATGAGAATTTCGTTTATTAGATATATACTACTCTTACATATATTCTTTAAATATATGTATATACATACTCTCATACTAATTGCAAAGTTTAATTGTTGATTGATTCTGAAAGTGCTGTCACAAAAAATTTTTAGGTTAAGTAAGTCACATTTTAAACACTGTATTTAAGAGTCGAATAAAACTAACACATACTACCTCTGGTATTCATTAGATAAAAATCGAAAAAGTTACAATTTCCTATTGGTAAAAAAACGTTAAAATGAATCCAGTGTATTTCCTTCAGGCCTAAACGCAATATGAGCCAATGAAATTGCACATCAAACAACCATTAAAAAAATTATTTTTTAAAAGTAATTTAAGAGTAAAATGTAAATAAAAAAGTGAGTATCATTTCTAAGTTAAGGGCATAGTATTAATAATCTACTCAGTTTTAAGCATTTGAGGGGACTTTCAAAAGTTAAAAATTTACGTTAAAGAAAATCAGTGCATTCAAAACTTAACTATGACAAGCATTAAATTGCACTAAAAGTGTAACTTTTTGTGTGCACTTTTTATTTTTGTGTCTCCTAAATCTGTAGCTGGCTTGCGGGTATATAAAACCCAGAACGGTATATATATTTGTTTCTTATAGTCTTTCAACTCAACACTTTGCTTAGCTTTTTATTTTTATAGCACAGTTTAAATAATTCTTGATAATAAATATCAAATAGATTTCAAGTACTTGATGAATGCAATCATGGATGTGAATGGATGATATGTCATGTAATAATGTATCACTATGAAATGCTGAATATATTTGTTTTATGTATGAAAAGTATATTTGTAATTTAAAGAAAAGTCAGAGAGAAAAGTTTTAATTTTTTTCTTCAATATATTAAAAGCAAAGTTCAAAACAAATTTTTTTTCACTGTTAGTATCGTACCTGAATAAAAGCGTACGGCATATATTTTTTGTCAAAATTGTTTCATGCCCATACATTTTGTATGAGAGCTACCGAAATACCTGGTGTACGTATGTTATAGATTTCAAAAATCCAAATATGACAGAGCGTACAAAAAAAAGGTTAAAACAAACATAGAAAAAATAATACTTATATGATAACATTTGTTTGAAGTTTTTTTCTAAAACAAACAAAAGTAAAAAGTTGACCAAATAATATTTTTTCTTTTATTTATTTTTTCTCTTTTTTCATTTATTGCGTATTTCGGTAATACGAAAAACATATTAAAGACTACGTTACTCCTATATTCCCAGCGCCCCATTTAAGGTAAAGTGGGTTTAATAACAAAATTAATGATATGTAAGAGCCAAGCTTTTGTCCAACTCCCCATTTAAGGTGCTTTGGGAATGCCAGACACCATAAAGATTGTTTTATATATCATTCTAAAAATTGCCTTATCTAACCTAAAAATGTACTTGTATGAGAAAAATATAATTTTTTATATAAAACTCTTACGATTTCCTACATTTGCTCGAGAAAGTTATATTATTGGGCTACGATGCCATAGGAATAAACCGGCTTACAGACTTAAAGGAGCACCACTAAAGGATATCAGGGAATGAAAAAAACAGTTATGGGTTCTCATTATCAAATTACAGGTGTGAACTCCCAAACAACGTTGGTGCACTACCATGATAACAACATTATAACTATAGTTTCCACTGAAAGTGGTGTTCAGCCACTTTGCAAAGTGAAAAGGTAGTGTAGTAATAAGCTGGTGAAAATCGAGCAACCTCCTTGTAATCAAAGATATAACACATACATATACAGTCTTGGACAGAATGTTGGAAAGTACAGAATAGCTATATGATATTGGAAAATGATGATGTTTCCCATAATAGTATCTGTGAAAAATGCATTTCAACTATACCGTCTTTCACCAGAAGAACAGGCAAACGATGCTCATGATTTATTAACTTTTACAAGATACATATCTCAGACCAATTTAATGCTGGGTAAGCCATCTTCTTTAGTTTCAAAATGAAACAAAGCTACGCTGTCAATAAGAATTAAGAAAAATATAACTGATACTATAAAACTAGATCAAAAGGGGAACTTTGTATATAAGTATAATAAGAAATGAGACGCAACTAACATGCCGTCACTACCTTAAAAATACCAAGTTTCTCACTCAGCAAATTAATTATTACTGAATTCACTTATTTTGTAATAAAAAGATCCATAAACATAAAATACAGTAGTAGTTTATTTACATAAAACCGTAGGCATATGTTCGCAATGCCCCATTTAAGGTGCGCTTCCAAAACTCTGTCAATAAGTAAAATAGAAAAATTATTAAAATATTTTTATTTGTTTTAGGAGGTACTCATTAAAAATTGACAAAACAAATATTGATTTTTTTCGATTTTGATATCTTCGGAATATATGGGTTAAATAAATGGATTTTTACAAAGTATTTTAAAACACCTACTTTAAAGTTATATTTCTATTCCAACTTTGGTATTGACATCAAAATACGGATGATCAGGAAAAAAGCGCCATCTACTGGGAAGTAGTAGATAACAGCTTCCGACTTAGCGAAGATCCTGACCACAACCAACATTCAACGACATATGGGGAAATTTCTGTTGGCCATTCTAGGGTAAAGGTATAACACTGGTCTTTGAGTGATCATCAAATTGACAGCAACTTTCTTATTCAAAAGGCGCTTTATAAAAACTCTATTCTACTATTTCTAGAAAAAATTCCAATATTGCTTCTGAATATTGGTCTCAATAAGAAACGAAAAAAAAATTAATATTTATTTAATTATTCATGCAAATAATCTTCTTTAAGATTTTCCTAATGCATATAAATTAAAAAAATTGCATCATAATTTTTTATTCAAATATAAGAAAAAAAAGCCAAATTCATCTTGTTAGTTGAATAAAAAATTAACAAAAATTATTCAAATATTTAAATAATGCTTGCCCGAGTGACCACTCTCTATTTGATACAAATTGGTCAAAAGCTATTTAATAATTAAATTGCAAAAACTCTATATGGTTTTTTTGTTTCTTTTGTTTTAATTATATGCAATTATTGTAATTTCGTCATTAAGATGTTTTCATATTAAGTATTTTGTTTTTATGAAAAACTAAAACAGAATTGAAAAAAAAAAACTTAACGAAATAAATGAATTGGTGTCACCTGCAGTTTTAAAGTGAAACCCATTTTCACTTCTTTTGTAGCTGCAAAAAATAATAATTATATCAACGGGTTGCAATCATCAGCAGGTGGCATGTTAATATCTCAACTACACTGCGGTAAGCTGTAATGACTATAGAAGACATAAGAAAACAAATAAAAAGACAAATTCCCTCCAATACGAATCACTAAAATGCTAACAACATTGAGTGGTATTTTTTTCTATAGTGATATAAGTTTAGAGCATAATAAGACAATACGAACTTTATTAAATAAATAATTTTACTGCCTTTTTTTAGACCAATACTCAGGGGTAAACCCTTACTCATAATATGCATTGTACCGGAATGTGAATGTATGTAGATAGATTTTTATTATTAAGCGCTTTTGTTTTGTCGATGAGACAAGTCAAAGGTCAGTTTTATATTTCTACCTTTGAATGATCAACAGAAATTGCTCCATCTGTCGTTGGATGTTAATTGTAAGTGGTGAGCGTTTCCACTAAGTTAGTGGTTCTTCCAGAAGGTGGCGCTGTACTATTCATAATCATTCGTTTTTAAAACCTGCCAAAGGTGCAATAGAGTGGAAAATGTCAGGGAGCAGTTTCTTGGTGATTTACAACTTAGTGGGGACCTCTTATTTTTAAATTATAATTTTTAGAAAAACAGCTAATTTTTATTCCTTTATTTTTGTCCTTGGCTGGGAATTGAACCTGGTTTGTTTGAGTTTTTGTGCGAGCGTTCTATATATGTATATATCCCTTAATCTTTAGATATGGTTCTAGTCATGTGGTCGCTACATATCACCAACACCAATTTTAACAAACTTTTTGCAGCATATGCGGTCGTGTTTCGCCAATAACTCATCGAATGTTGATTTATAAGTATTCTGTTATCTTTGGTTAATCGCCGGATACAAGTGAATTTTACAAGAGCTCAAAGAGAACGATAATACGATGTTGAAGGTCATTACAAAATAATAATTTTTTCGTCAAAAGTTTTTTGGAAGAAATTAATTGTAGTGTGCGTTGTGTTGCATGTGGATGCAACCAATAATTCTACTCATTTCTCTATACTATTCACCATTTTTACTGTCATTGTTTTTACTGACATCCAGGAGCAAATTACTGCATTTGATAGCGAATGAAATTTATATTAAAATTAATTTAAAATTGTATGAAATTTCACCCGATTGCTATGCCATTATTTGCCCCCTGATTAAAGATTTCTCCAGCCAATAAATTTCAACAAATAATAATTTTTTCGTTGACGTAATGTTGTTTCGATAAAAGCTTGTGAATTATTCCCACTTTAAGTGCAACAATTCTAATTATTTACGTACTTTTTCATCAAAAACTTGGCTTAATAAGAAAACAAAATTTTAAATTAAATTCAAAATCTTATCTCAGCCAATTCTCTGGGTTGTCGGCACCTACGATGGTCATGTCCCTTTAGTTCTCGCAAAAGTTGAACCTTAAAAACTATTAAGCCAATATTCTTTCGTAAAATCTTTCATAAAGTCGAAATACAATATCTCATTAACATCGAACGGCGATGAATTAATTGATCTACTTCTTTAAACAACGGCTACAGCTGCTTCAGTGCATACCGTTCGGCATCTTACAGCATGTAAGAGTAAACCTGACGGGAAAGCCATTCATTGTTATTCGAATTAGCTGCTACGAAGGACGATTATGTGCACTATTGAAAGAACGGAATGCATCGATAAATACGAGTATACTCATACAGTTTGTCATACAACCCTTTATAAGAGTTACTGCATAGCTTCTTACAGAGCTTCTGCCAGAAGAAAGATAAGAGTTGGTCGGCGAAAAATATATTTTTATATTTCTTTCCTTGAAGATTTCAGAGCTAAATTTTGAACCCGGAACTCTCATCTAGTAAGCCAACACACTACATAATATATTCCGAGGATCATATAAATAAGAAAACATCCACTATTAACACAATACTTAACATTTTAAAATAAATGTCTAATGGATGACCGTCAAGTTAAATAAAATGCGAAGAACATATTTTATACAGAATGTAGAGTGCTAAGAAGTTTCTTATTGTATGACACTTTTGTTCACGTTAAAAAATATAATTCGTTATTTGTTTAAAAAGTGAAACTTTTAAGCAGAGACCTAGATTTTAAAATAAAAAAATAAAAAAATAAACAAGAAGTAGTAATTCCCATTGAGAACAATTAAATGTTATGTCCTTATATTTTCATATTTAACTGAAACTGTCATTCTGTGGCCTGTTACTACTGCATACATTTTATTAATTCATTAACAAGAAGGACAATTTTAAATGCAATAGTTTTCTGTACTAAAATATGTTCTGCTTTCCTAAACATTTTTTAAAGGTACTGCTTGCAAAACCTCATTATTAATTAACAAAAAAGAATGACATTTTATATAAAATTTTGTTCATAAATGAATGCCAGCGAAAAAGTTCTTTTATAGAAGAAATAAATACATGAGATTTAAATTTTAAAAAGCTTTTGTCAAATTGCATTGAATGTTCAATGCAAACACGAATAAATGATTGTGTTCGCATTACACAGAAATACGGCCTAGCTTCTCACAGCACTCGTGTTGTGTGGCTTAATTTTTCTTCCATAGCATAAAAGATGACAAAAATATTGAATGTTGTTGTTCTTGATTCAGCCTCTGGGATAATTCTTAGTTACTGCTCCTCAGCTGCTTTTCAGTTTAGCAAGTTGATAAAAATCATAAAATTCATATGAACGTACATATATGATTAAGATATTAGGCATCTTTCAGTGACACACACAATCGTCTGAAAAATGTTACCGTCTGAAGAATGTTACCGAGTTACCCTTTGACTTCAAAATATTATAGTTCATTTAATTTTAATAGGGTTCTACTTTCATTTACAGTAACGAAATTTTGTATCATTTAATTGCTGCACGAATTGCAAAACTAACTTTCTACTGAATGCTAAATTTGTTCATGATAATTTACCAGAGTTTACTGATTATAAAAGTTAGAAAGTTAGCAGTGGGAACGTTTGCTTGACAGTTAACACCTTAGTAAGTTCTAGCGAGCACTGAAAGTTAAATACAATATTCCACGGTTAATTGCCTCGACAAAAATGTCAACATTTTTGAGCAATTATGCGTAGAAGTTATTTAAACGAATACGCTAAATTGCCTATATACACTGCCTCCAATACATATAAAAAGCAAGTAACTTTATACTTATACTTATACATAGACTTGGTGGAATTTAATTGTAAGGTTAAGTTAAGCTGCACTTTTTAGAAAATAATTCTTTTTTGAAATTTAAGGAGGGAATTTTAATGGATTTTTTTTTTTTTGCGGAAAATATATTTGAGGTAATTAAGCGAATAACGCAATTAAGCGAAAGTTTATTAACTGTCGATTAGGTAATGTTTTTTTGACATTCATTTTTTCATTACAAAAAATACTTATACTGATCTATACTTAATAGACTTTAAAACAAACCTTATAATATTGTATTGAAATCTTTAAATATTATATATGCTTGAGAGCCCAAACGGGGACAGCGCATTTTTGATTTTGTTATTTAATACTTTTGTATATTTTAAGTTCGAATACTATATGTAATAAATTAAATAAATAAACATTAAAAAAAAAAATTAACTGTGGAATTTTATTAGAAAATGGTAAGAAAAAATATGGGGATTTAGAAATTGAGGTAAATAAAGGTGAAAGAACAAGAAAATACTTCTGCTAGTAAAGATAAGTAGTAAATAGTGAATTGTGGTTTTGGCTACTGACTCATTTAGAATACTCTCTCGAGCATTGAATTGTTTTGTGGGAAATTTAAGTCCAAATCATGGAAACGAACATATTAATTGCAGTGTGCTAAGACATCCTATTGAGTATTTTGAGAAATTGAGTTCTCTTCTAATTCAGAAGACACGTCTTAAGTTTATGACATCAATTCATATATATTTTTTTCAATTTAAATTTAAATGTTCATTCTCTTCAGATTAAACTACTGCTTGATTTTGCGTACAAACTTGAACGTACAAAATATTTAACTCAAGAAGAAAGAAAGAATTTCGATGGTGTTTTTCTTTCAAAAATTCGTTAATCAAATGGAAGCCACAAAAAAAAAAACAACAAATTAATCTTTTTTCAACGATATCGCATATTAAAATGTTTTGAATACCAGTGTACTTGTATAAAACCAAAGGAAATTGCCAAATTTAACTACTACTCAGTTGAATTGCTTTCAATTAATTAGAAAACACTTTTAGTTCTTTGTTCACTAGTAACCATTTCTTTTTTTGCTTATTATTTTAGATTAGCCTTCTGTTCATGATAGACAAATAATTTTCTGAGACACAATCAATAGACAACTACACAAACCAATCTGCTTGAAATCATACAGATTAACAGATTTTAGCACTCGCACTTTTCTCTGTTTAATTACGACGCATTTCAATTTATGTACTACAATTTCAATGATACGGTTATTGGAGAGCAGTATGTAGGAAAGCTTGTTATACAGTTTTTCATTCATAGAGCGAAGATTCAAATTGAAAATGATGGAGAAATTCTTTGTAAACTTTTTCACAAACAAAAAACAAAAAGAATTTTTTTATTGTTTCTTGTTGACTTTGTGAGACTTATCATCTCTTGCTGGTTAATTAAAATTTCTTTCACATACTCTGCTAGGTAAAATTGTTTTCATTGTAGAAGTTTCTGGTTTAGGAATTTAAATGAGTTAATATGTTATAAGCATGACCAATTTGTTTTTAATTGATATAACGTTTAAAAAATTTATGAATTTTATATTCATTTATGTATGTACGTATAAATAAATATGTTATAAAAGAAATACAAGAAAGTGAAAGAAGAAAAAACAGTGAGCGCTACTAAGTGCTCTTATACCTTAGATGTTGTAACCCCCCATTCTTTGCGTGCGATGGTTTCTTATCCATTAAAATCACCAACTCTGAAATCACTGTTCTCTGCCATACTAACGTTCTGGTAATATATGACATGGATGGAATGTCTCTACCTATAACCGGTTTCTGTATCTTTTTGATTTTTTTTATTCTAAAGAAACTTTGTAGTCGCCGTGGTATAGTGGTTAGTGTGTTGGCTTACTAAGACGATAGCGCTGGGTTCAAATCTCAGCTCTATAATCTTGAAAAAAAGAAATATAAAAAATTATTTCTTTTGGCGACTAACTCTCAGCAGTCTTCTGGCAAAAGCTCTCTGAAAAAGCGTCACAAATCTGTCGTTCGGAGTCGACTTTAAACTGTAGGTCCCGGTACTCATGGATAAAAATTAACACACACAACATGAGTGCTGCGAGAAGCTAGGCCGTAACCCTGACACAAGGTTGTAATGGCCAATTATGTATGTATGTAAAGAAACTTTCTGTCAAATCTTTGCATTTAGAAGTAATATATATGAGTAGGTGAGATGCAAAACTCATTCGTTACACGTTAACAGAATTTTGGAATAAAGCAAAAAAACATGTAGCGGCTGATTAAATGGACCGAATTTGTGGAATAGTTTAAGGTCTTAGATATTACCGCGTTCTTAAGCATACATTGATACAATCTCTATATTGCTTGTCATAAAACTCCACAAGAACTACTACAATCAATAGTTATCCCGATTTTTTTAATTTTTGTAACGAACAAGTTTTGCATCTCTTCTAGTCATATGCATTTTAATGATATTTTCACTTCCTTCACTATTGCAGTGAATTAATTTAGGGCTAAGGGAATAAATAGCCAGCATACTGGTCGACACTTATATATGGTTGAGTACAGAAGAATACCTGGCAAAAGCTTACAGTACATTTATCTTTGGCACGCAGCATTATAATCTTGTCGTGGTGTAGAGACTTACACTGCAAGGACTCAACTGGCTAAACTGGCGAAGAGCAATAGCTCATTGGGAGGGTCTTTCAAGGCAGTTGAATAGCAGTAACTAATAACACGGTGCTACAAATGAGCAACTTTTTTTTATACTTGGAAAGTGACCTGGTGTAAGTTGTAGGCCTTATTGAGTAGATCATAAATTAATTTTTAAAAGTTCGGAAACACCCTCAAATTTCGGAGTTATTCCGAAAAAACTATTTTCGGGTAGGTTCGAGTACTTATGAACACGTAACTCAGTTGATTTTAATCCGATTTTAAATTTTTAAACGGTTTCAGAAAGAAGAAATATGTGCCTTTTTAAATATGTACATATTTTTGTATATATGTTAAATTTTTGCAGTATTATTTTTAATTATATCTGATTTTAAATTTATTTTTTCTAAATTTTTTAACTTTGGCGCCATTTTTTTAAATTAGATTGTTTAGAAACATACCCTTATGTATATATTTCATTAAAGATAATTTAGTTCTGAGTTAAACAAGCTTCGAATAAATAAAATCGATTAAAAATTAAAAAAGTTATTAAGGTTTTTCGAAAGTTAAAAATTTTGCTTTTACAAATATGTATTGATCACGATACTACATTTTCTTTATTTTTTAGTATTTTAATGATATGATTATAAAAATATTTTAAAATAACAGTATTAAAATTATTCTATTTAGAAATTTTGAATATTTGATTAAAAGTGCTTGCTAGACCTCTTTCGCTTGTACCCCAAATCGTCTGTTTCTCGCTTAAGTGACCAGAGTAATTTAAATCATTCATTGAAATCTATATGTACATGCAGAAAATGAACTTCAATGGACATTCTGCATCCCATTTCTACATAAGTCGCACGAAATTCATTTACTACATCATTATAATTTCCACTTTTTTCAATTCCCAAAAAATTTTCACATAAACTAATAAAGCTTCTCCATGCCCTTTTTTCCAAACATTTAATTTCATTGTGAATTCTTCGTCAAGCATGATTTTGCCGATTTGAGGTCCAACAAAAATAAAAAATAATACAATTATGTTTAGAAATCAATAAGGATTTGTACCTTCTTTTATTTTTGCTTCAGTTATTCTTGGGAAAACTGATTTTAAGTGTAAAAAGGCATCGCTTTCCCTATCCAGGCGTTTCACGAACTGCTTCATGTATTGCAATTTGAGGTGTAATGGTGGCAAAATTATTTATTCATAATCATAAGACTAAAAAAATAAAGAAAATGTAGTATCTTGATCAATACATATTTGTAAAAGCAAAATTTTTAACTTTTGAAAAACACTAATAACTTTTTTATTTTTTACTCGATTTTATTTATTGGAAGCTTGTTTAACTCAGAACTAAATTAGCTTTAATAAAATATATACATAAGGGTATGTTTCTAAACAATCTAATTTAAAAAAATGGCGCCAAATTTAAAAAATTTAGAAAAAATAAATTTAAAATCAGATATAATTAAAAATAATACTGTAAAAATTTAATATATATACAAAAATATGTACATATTTAAAAAGGCACATATTTCTTCTTTCTAAAACCGTTTAAAAATTTAAAATCGGATTAAAATCAACTGAGTTACGTGTTCATAAGTACTCGAACCTACCCGAAAATAGTTTTTTCGGAATAACTCCGAAATTTAAGGGTGTTTCCGAACTTTTAAAAATTAATTTATGATCTACTCAATAAGGCCTACAACGTACACTAGGTCACTTTCCAAGTATATTTTCACTGTAGCACCGTGTAATTATTCCATGGGCTGGATCAGGGACAACAACATTCAATATCATTGTCATCTTTAATGCCTTCCTTAATTTAAAATTTACTATGCTGACTTCTCGGGGTTGATTGGTTTTTGATTATTTAGTAGTGAATATATACCATTGACCATAGGTTAATCAGCTAACACCAACCGATTTCCTTTCAGTTGGTATTTTAAAAGTACCAAGTGCTGCCATCAATAATAAAAAAAAAAGAAACAGCGAATGTTTTTCCTGTCAATTACGGTATCAGTAAAATTGAATTAAATGTTTACAAGCACCACTTGCTATTTACCCCTTCCTATAAAAAAAAAAAACAAGCAGGCCTGTGAAAAATAAAAATTTCAGAGACAATTGTTCCTTAGCTTAACTCACATACATTCTTACGCTCTTGCTTTCAGTCGTAACTGAAACAGCGACGAGTGCTAACATGCGTGTTGGATGTACGCTGATTTACTGTTTACAGTGGGAACTAAATTAATAGCAATGCACACACAAATTTTATTATTATATATGCGTCAAGTAATCTCGTGTAGCTTATTTATCATGGAACATTTAAGAATATAATTTAAAAGTTTTTTTAACGACATTTTCATTATTTTCATAAAGTTATAACAACTTTGATTGAAAAAGAAAAACTTTTAATAAAAAAAAATTGTTAAAAAAATTAAAAGTATTTATAAATTGTTCATACAGTTAAATCCTTAGATGAAATATTACATGCAATTTTTGGTTAAATAAAATTCATACATTATACATTTTTCATTCTTGTATTGCTGGCAATATGTATTTCTTATATTTGTCTATTTTGTATTGCCTCTATAAATCCAAATTGTAATGATAGTATTCAAGATCTGGTATTCTTATTGAGAAGTAACATCCGTTAAGGAATATGTGTAACAACACTAGCAGAACTGAACTAATTTTCGACCCAGCTACGAATTTGGACTTATAGAGGCAATACAAAATAGACAAATTTAAAAAAATTCATACAGTTTCTAATACTGCTACTCTCATTTTCAGCACTGTAATTCTCATGTTCTCACAAACACAACTACATTTTTACTTTTGCATAGGCCTGTGGTAAATAGAGTTATCGATTCAATTAAAAATTAATTGATAATTTAATTTTTTTCTAGTATTTTCATAAATTGACTTTAAATAATCAAAAAAAGTTTCATTACTATATGGAGTCTAGTAGGCTTGTATTAGAAATAGTTTATGGCTGAAATCACTTTCTTCTTTATAAACTCCACGATGAAGTCAATATTTCTATTGAGGAGGTTCTATTTTTACTAATTCTAGTAATTTTAAATTTACGTCAGCTAAATACATTTCAAACAAATTTTAATTAAATTTTGTATTAAAAAAAAATAAATCAATTTTCCTTTAATCGTAAATATGCTCTAAAAGAGTATACTGAAGTTAATTGAATGAACAATACTGATAAAGAGTTAAGATGAAGATAATGATTGATTTATTATTAAAATAAATATACCATTGGGTCTTTTGCTTAATTAAATCAAAGAGTGTAAATGAGAAGTGTAAGTGAATACGACAATGTAAGTAAATTGAATTTAATTTTATACACGATATTTGTAAAATTTCTCTCATGTACCTACTATGTAGGTATATTAGAATTTGAGATACATATACATGCATATAAACTTATATTGATTTCTAAGATATACATATATATATATAAACTTTGTGGACTATCTACACATCAGTTTTATATAATCAATAAGTATTTATATGAAACATACACGTCTGGAGAATCAAAAGATTTATTCCATTTTAAATGGTTAAACACGTAGACGTGCAAGTACAAATTGAAGCAAATAAAATGCAAATTGTTAGGTTACCTGTTCTTATTAAATATGTACAGCATACACTAAAACTCTGTTGCTTGAGTTTCATTTTTTCCAGTAAAAATCTTACTTTTGAGATTTTCGTATTTTGGTTTAATTAGTCTGCGTTGCTATATAGAGATAAATGACAAAGTCAATGGCATCAGTGAGGTAATTTCACTTACATTTAATTTTTTATATCTTTTTTTTTATCTACTTTCAGATATAAATGAGAATAGCTAGCACTAAGTAATTAGTAAGCAAATGTAATCTGGTATGTTAAAAGGATTTTTGAAACACTTCATAGTTTAAAAACAGAATACAAGTAAACTAGAAATACATATAAAAACAAATTGGGGTTTCTATTTTTGAAAATTGTCAAATACCTGCAGTTTCTTGAGTAAGGGAAGAATTCACTGTTTTTTTATAAACTGATTTAAGTTTTTTAAAATGGAACTATAGATATCGGTAACTGTGGTTTATTAGTTGACAATGTCAACTGGTGTTGATATTTCGTACAATTTGGCAAGTCATTGGAAATTGTTTAACGTCAGAACAATGCTTCCAAATTGCGGAAACTTATTTTGATATTCTTAAATTTGTAGTCGCTGTAGTTTAGTGTTTAGTGTGTTGGCTTACTCGACAAGAGCTCAGTGTCCAAATCCCAGCTCTTACATTTTAAAAATAAAGAAATACGAACAAAATATTTTTTGCCGCGACTACCTCTTAGCAGTCTACTCAACAAGCTTCTCAAGTCTGTCGTTTGTAGTCGACTTTAAACTGTAGGTACCGAGAAGCTTGGCAGTAATCCTGAAATTGGGTTGTAATGGCCAATAAAACTCGGGAGATGTTGAGGTTTTTGTTAAACAAAAGTTCCTTAAAACAATTTTTAGAAGCAAACAAATATTTGCAGATTTATAAGTTTCTAATTCAATTCACGGATTCTCTTTTCTATGAATTTAAAATGGAAAAAACAGAGTTAACTCTTCTAATAAATTATAAAAAGTTTAATAAGACATCAAATTTAATTATTTGTATGTATTTAATTAAAAATTAAACTTGTCTTATTTTGTAAACCAAAAATAATTTGAACTAAATAATAATAAGTAGTAAATCAGTAAATTATTGTGTTATTACATTGATTCTTGTTTTTAATGAATTTTGCAAACGGATGAGTTAAGTAACTAATTCTCTCTTACTGCACGTATGAGTTATTTTTATTTCTCATAAATTAGGCGTTACGTATGATTTTTTTATTTTTATTTATTTTTTTTTATTTATTATTATTGTTTCCGTAAAAAAACAATTTAAAACGATTGATAATTTGTATGAAAAACACTAAATTTTTCGTGGTATAGTGGTTAGAGAGCTCGCACAAACACTCAACAGCCAAGGTTCAAATTCCAGAGAAGGACAAAAATTAAAAATAAAAAAGAGAAGATTTTCTAAAAATTATAAATAAAAAAATAAGTGATCAAATTGAGTGATAAAATGCCAGCAACTTGTCTTATCGACAAAAAAGGGTTGAATAATAAAATCTGTCTACTGTCACGTTCCTGTATAAGGCACAGCACATTGTACCCCTGAGTACTGGTCTAAAAACAAGGATCTTTAATATAAATATTTGTTTGTGAACTGAGTTTTTTGTTGAAGTGAAATATCTTCTTGTCGAGTTGTTTATTCAGGTTTAGAAACATGAAATTACCACTCCTGATTATATGATGACTAGTAAAGAAGTTTTATTATTTGTTTATGTGAATATGTTACGTTTTTATTGTCTATAATAATTGCCGAATTCACAAAACTCTCGTTTTTATTGTATTCGTTGTTTGATTGTGGGGCAATACAATAGTTGAGAGGTAGATTTATTTATTTTTGAATAGTGCTTTTCTTCTTCTTATGTAATTTTTGACGTTTTTAATACAACGTAAGTTAATACAAGGATACACTAGGTGTTCACAAGCATGTAAACAAAAACTGTTTTCAATAAAGCATACAACGATACAGAAGCTTGTGAATTCGGCAAATATTGTTTTGCTGTATTATTTCATTTCTAAATGTCAGTTTCTTATTTGCATTGTCAACTTAACTTTATAACTGATTTTATAAAGTGATATCGTAAATAAATAACAGGTGGTGATTATTCTGCCAAGGTCTATTATAAGTAATTTAAATATCTAATAACTGTGTGAATTCATGCCATAAATAACGTCATGAAACTTAACCATTTACTACAGTTTTTCCCCTTCTGTATGGCAAAGGGTTTTTTTATTTATTAATTTATAACAACAACTGTAAAAAGTTTATTGATTGTATTAATAATTAAATACCCTTAAATTTATGCTAGATATTGCGTGTTTTGATTTAAACACCAGATTTTCGACACAAAGTAAAGGAGTAAAATGTTATGTTAAATATATATTTTATATTTAAAATTTCTATTATAGATTCTTAATATCTACGAACATTTTAAATTTTACTGTACTATGAAAAGCTAGGCCGTAATCCTTAAATAGGGTTGTAATGTAGAGCTGCAAAACTATCGATAGTCGGCCCCATCGATAGTTTCGATAGTTTAAAAAAAACTATCGATACTATCGATACTATCGGTTTTCAATTTTTCTGAGAAAATTAGAATCCCAATACGAATTTTTTGATATATTTTTACTACGTTCTTCTAAAATCTAGTGGAGAAGTAGAATTCAATTTGTATCGGAAGTCCAGTAAGTAAAACTCTATTAAAATATAGCAAGTACTATGTACATATGTATATGGGTTATTATTCGCTGTTAACTGTCTTTCATAATAAATGCATTAATTTAAATAAAAGACATACATATGTATACTATTGTAACATAAATTTCAATTTTATTATAAAATAACAAAAAACGCAAATTATTTGCCAAACAAAAAAAAAAAATTTATTGAAGCTGTTAATTTGAGAAAATTTTTTTTAATTAACGTTAACCGTAAAAGGCTTTGACGTTCAAAACGTAAAACATAAAACATACATTCTACATAAGTAAATATCAAAATTCTAGTTAAAAGGGATTATAAAAAACAATTCATAAATAAAAATTAGGTACAGAAGCGTTAAATTTAGGTATTTATAAGTTATACCAGGTTTACCCAATAATTTTTGTTAATTAACAAGAGTCTATCGACAGTTTTTGGTCGATGGTCTTAATTGACTTTTCCGCTTCTCTGAAACTAGAGTGCGAACGTTTAAGGTGATCTAATAAATTCGTAGTATTGCCGCTAGTTTTATAATATTTGCCACACATACGGCATTTAGCACAATTTTTATCTTTGTTTATTTCAAAATAAGTCCAAACATCTGAATACGTCCTACGTATCTTTTTTTAAATACCCTCTTCATCATCGTGGTCTACCTCAATGTTTTCGTTGCCCTATTCTATTAAACACAGACAGACATACACACTCCTATGGATGTGTCCAATGAACACATATGTACATACATTTAAATATTATTGTAATAATACTTAGTTTCTGCTAATTGTAGGATCCTCTCCATTTTTTTACACTGTTTTTTATTTAAATACATATTCTTTATTCTTACAGAAATACTATTAATAATACAAGAAACTTCTACTTTAAAACTTCTTTGTATTATTTTTGTGTTTATGCACTTCTATAAATTGCAGCGTATTGTATATATAGAAAAAGAAGCCAGTTACATTGCCGCCAATAATTCGTCGTTGTCGCTATTAAGGTATTCTTTATTCTTTCTTTTTTCGTTGCCGCTGAATAAAAATAATTAAGTTTAAATGAAATTAATTACCCTAAGGAGTTTAATAGAATAATACTTTTTTGAAATATTGACTCTATTTTATTTTACATTAAATAAATGCAAATATATTATTTTTATTGAAAAATTAGAACATACACACAAAAATTTACCGGCGGAAAAAAACCTGCGTTGAAAAATTTTATTTTTAAAATTTTCCGATAGTATCGCTACCGATAGTGAAACCATCGATAGTCGGCCAAAAATAAAACTATCGATACTATCGATAGTACTATCGATTGTTTTGCAGCTCTATTGTAATGGCCAATTATGTGTATATGTATGTGCGTGTATGACTCCTGTTGCTTAACTTGTAAAGTAAAATGAGAAGCATTTGTGGTTTTTATATGCTTTATTGTGAGCCAAGACACAATAGTGCGTAACAGCTTATGCTGTTTTTTTTTTAACTTGTGTTAGAGCATTGTTTTTAGCAACAGTACAAGAATACACACATTAAAGTTGGGGTAAATTAAATATTTCTTTAATACAGAATTTCTTTCATTTCTAATTCTGGTATGTATTGTTTATTGTATGCGTTCTTATGTAGGAATTATATGTTTATAAAAGCATATATGAAAAGTTATTCTTAAATCCTGTGTTCTATCAAACATATAAATATTTGTATAAACACCATTTCATTATATAAAATATGTACGTTTGCTTTTGCGTTTGTTTCACAGGAGAAAGGATAACAATCAACTACATTTTCTTGAATATTTTATAAAGAAATTATTATTACTTGTGAGTATAAAGACGTCTAGTGTTAATCATATATGCATGTATAATCGTATTAAATGCTAAATAATCGTACTTAAACATGTACAGTCACAGCAATAATAAGAGAAAATTATACAAAAGTATGTACATATCGTCATTTGAAATCTAAGCAGACAACCTTTTTTCGTATCTCACAGAGTAAATTGTATGATAACCGTATAGAGATTTTGTAAATGACAAGAAAAGCAAACAAAAATAATAATATTAAAAATACTTGCGGCGATTTTGAGCATAAATTAGACAAATTTAAAAACAAGTCCGTTGTTTTTTCATTGTAGTTATCTAAAGTTGGGCTTGAACATGAAGGTTTACGAAATAAATAATTTTATTTTTTCTTTCGAAAATTACACTAACTTGTATTTATATCAGCGTTATGTATTTATACGGCTAAATAATTTTATATATAGCATTTTCAGTTTAAATTAAACCCTTTTCAAAATAAATGAAACCTTTTTCAAAATGAACGCAACCTTTTACAAATTGAACGAAACCTTTTTCAAATTAAACGAAACTCTTTTCAAAATAAATGAAACTTTATTCAAAATAAATGAAACTTTATTCAAATTCATTTAAACATTTTTCAAATTAAATTAAACCAGTTAATAGAAAACAAAAGAAAAAAAAACGTAAAACATATTAAACATATTCATTTTTATATAATACTTGTTAAAGTTAATGAAGAATTTGTCCACTGACCGCTTAACATGTTCATATCCAAAACATAGTTCGCACAATCATTTTGATTAATTTGTGCAACACTTTCCTCAATTATCTACACTTACTATGTTATGTTCTGTGGTAATGTCAATTTAATAACGATGGGGCGTGAAATTTTATCTTAGAAAATGTTTTCTCTATCGGGTTCAACATAGGAGAATAAGGTGGTAAAAATTTAAGCGTACAGTCTCTATTATCGACCATATTTCGAATTTCCTGGGTTTTATGGATTCTGGCATTATCCATAATTAAAAATTATTGTTTTACATTTTTGTTTTCTTTTGTTTTCTATTAAATTCTATAACTGGTTTAATTTAATTTGAAAAACGTTTAAATGAATTTGAATAAAGTTTTATTTATTTTGAATAAAGTTTCATTTATTTTGAAAAGAGTTTCGCTTAATTTGAAAAAGGTTGCGTTTAATATGAAAAAGGTTTCGTTCATTTTGAAAAAGGTTTCATTTATTTTGAAAAAGGTTTAATTTAAACTGAAAATGCTATAGTGTTAAAAATCAATTATTTTTATGACAACTTACCACAATATTTCGTTTTATGACAAGCTGGTAAATTGCTAATAATTATGTTATGCTTGAGACATAGGCTAGCCTGTATCGTAAAATAATACAGGAAAACATATTTGCCGAATTCACAAGCTTTCTGTATCGTTGTATTGAAAACAGTTTTTGTTTATTTGCTTGTAACACCTAGTGTATCCTTGTGTTCATGTACGTTGTCTCGAAAACGTCAAAAATCACATAAGAAGAAGCAAGGCACTATTCACAAATAAATAGATATCTCTTAAATATATATTTTTATCATATTTATATACTTCGTTATTTTTTTAATCTAAATAAATTTGCAGCTGACAATAAATAAATTTGTTTGTACTTTTTTCAATAATAGGCATTCACTTTACATTATAAGCATAGAAACCAACACAATTTTTTAAAAACACATGAAAACCAATTGTATGAGTGTATACAATTTTTTCATGAAAATTACCAACAACAAGCATATACTGTTGCAACGAAACAACGATACAAGGGTCTTGTGAATTCGGCAATTTTTTATTATTTTTTTTTTTTTTTGGTAAAATTTGATATTTATAATTAAACACAGTTCCCTTCGTGTGTGATATTGAACTTATAGTGGTCATACAATTTTTATCGTATGATTTCTCTTTAACCTTAAAAATATGTTTCATCAGATCTCAAATACATGCTATTTTCACAAAGTTTTATTGACCGTTTTTTTCTTCTTTTAATATTATTTAATTCTAGGTAATCAAATCTTAAGGGTCTTTTTAAATTGGGTATTACTTACACAGGGCCGCTATATTTGCTAAAGTTAGTTTTGACTGAAAAAGTTGACTTTCAATCCTATTATTTCCTGATCTATCCTGAAACTGTTCCAACAGCACATTCAAGGTAGTCGGTATATATTAAATATTTTAAGATACTCAAGAAATAACCTTATAATGATATTTGTAAGTTTTCTTTATAATTAAAAATAAATACAAGGTACCTACTACTTGTGTATGACGTCAATAATACTAGAGATATCATAGCAAAACAAAATTATGAAACAAAGTAGAATTTTGATAAACAAATTGTTTAACTGTTGCAATATGAAAAAAAATATTTCTTTCGGCGAAGAAGCTAATAGCTCTTAGAAGTCTTCTGGCAAAAGCTATTAGTGTAGCTAGTTGTCGTAAAGAAACTTCTCAAGTCTGTCGGTCTCAGTACCCATGGATAAAATTTAACACACACAATATAGGTGCTGTGGGAAGTAGGGTAGTAATGGTCAATTATGTATGTAAATGAAATATTTTTTTTTTCATATTTCTTTTTTTTAATGCTATCAGAGCTGGAGTTTGAACCCGGAGCTCCTGTCTTAGTAAACCAACTCTTTAACAATTAGACTACATTTCGCATTAAGAAAATGCCTCCAGTTCTTTATATTCTTTGCAAGATTTTAGTTTTTGTTTAGCAGGAGCCGAATATAAAGCTTCCCGTTGTTTTTTTAAGTTCGTCGTAATTATTTCGTTGTATTTAAAAGCACACGAAGCTTTAAGATATATGTATTTCCGTACTCAATCCAAAAATACACCAATTTTAAGTAAACCTAGGTATTGGCTTAATTGTGCATACATTCTCTCTTCTTCCGAGGTAAATGACTAAAAGAACATTTACAGCATAAGTGACTGGTTTGAGTTCTATTTTAAAAATAGTTTTATTTTAAGTTTTATTTTGAAAATAACGGACTTTTGGCTAAAACCTAAATAAACTGAGTCGTACATAGGCTGGAAAAATAAACTTTAACACAACCTTGTCAGCAGACTGTTGTTGTTTTGCACGTTCTGCATTTAATTAATCGCATTCTGTTCTTTCTACTGATTGTCAACTTAAACATGGATTGCAGTAATAAACCAATGCTTCATTCGTTGTATTATATTGATTGAAAAATTGAGAGAATGTCGATAAATATTACTGCGTGTCATATTTGTATTGTACTTTGACCTTTTCATTAATTGATTGTTGACTAAAGACTCTACCTCAAGCTCAAATAATTTATTATCATCGTTTTGAATCGACACTAATCTGTAGGTCCCGGTATTCATGGATAAAATTTGACACACACAACATGAGTGCTGCATGAAACTAGACTGTAATCCTGACACAGTCTTGTAAAGGCCAGTTATTTATGTATGTATGTAAATCACTTCCTAACGATTGGTTTGTCTGACACAAAGTCCCAACAACGTTTAATAACATAAGCTTTGGCTTCAACGGTACTCATTTTTGTTCTGATTTTCTATCTGATTCAGGAACTGAAATCGAACCCAAATTAGTTCCGGTTCATTGTTTATAAAAACAATGCGCCCGAACTCATTGGTTCATTGGTTAAAATAAAGTCGGGATTTACAAAGTAGAAATTGAAAGAGAGGCAGACGAAACACATAAATTGTGATGAGTGTAGTATTGGTATACGGAAGTTTGTACAGCACATTTTTCGTTATTCTTTTCTACTTTTCGTAATTTTTGGTTGTTCTGTTTGTCTTCCAAGTTCTACATTGTGGGCAAGAGCAAAAGACAATTGAACAATGTCTGCCTTTCAATTTCTACATTGTAAATCAGGACTAACGATAAAGTAAACAAAAATTAAAATGTCAAAAAATAAATTACAAAAACAAATATTTTTTTTTAAATTTTCGAGTTGAAAGGAAAGAAATTTTTATAACTGAATCAATATTTTGTGATAAAACAGACAGATTTTTTATGATACAAATTATTCGGAAGATAATATTGTGGAATTGACAGGCTATTTAAAAATCAAATTGCAGTATATGAAAAATATCCGGGCTAGAAAAAGGAAAAAAACATTCTACTGAAACATTAAACTGTATTATCATTAATGTATTAGGCGGCTTAAATTCTACTTGCAGTACTTGCTACGAAGGTAAGTGTGGAGACCGCCTTTTTAGGATTAATATTTTTTTTAGACGCAAAGAAAAAATTTAAAAGAAGAAATCCTGCAAAATATATTATTAATTGAAAATTATTTTGGAAAATAGATAAATTTTATATAAATAGAACACTTCTTCTTTTTAAAAACCTGAGCCGAATACACACCCTGACCCATACCCATACCAGAATTTAGAAATTTGATTAACCCGTACCTGAATCTGTTTTTGCCGGAGTTTCATTCCCTGACTTAATTCCAGTAACGCTATTCCAACTCAGCTATTAAAAGACACTTTTGAAATTCTAGAAGTAAAGCTTAACGTTTTTGTGTTGACGACTGTTAGCTTAATTTATATATAACATGCATATATACATATGTAAGTGCCCAATTTAACCCTGAGTCGGGGTTATGGCCTATTTTCTTGTTCCACCCATGTTATGTGTGTTAAGTTTTTATCCATGACGAACGATTGAAAAAGCTTGTTCATGGCAATCAGTTACTCTCATATATAACCAGACAATTTAATTAAGTGACATTTATTTTGGGATGTTTCTGACAGACTAAGTACATTTAGTTTGCAAGGCGACAAAATAACATTTTTACTTCTTAACTCGAGTATAAAGCCGTAGTAAAAGTTGTATTCAACAAATCTCTAAAAAACCTGGATCTAACTATTGATTATTTTTTGTTAAGTGACTTTTAGCAAATTTAGATTTGCTTTGGCTTAAATATCCGCTTAAGGCGTAGTAAATACTATCACACTCTAAACAAATAATATTGCAGTTCATAATAGTTTTAATCCTTTTTCATACATTTTGCACATTTTTATTTTTGTTTTTATAAAAACAAATTGGAATACAGAACAAATAACTAAAAGCATATGTATCTATGTATGTATAGGTATATGCAACTAAGTGACAAATAAAATTAAACACAGAAATATGCTCAAATTGTAAAGGCTAAAAATATGCAATCAATGAATATGCATATAAACGTACATATCTATGTCTACATTCATACATACATACATAGTATATAACACAAAATTTTCCAATTTTCACTGTCTCTGTAGTTAAATTTATTTTTTTTTACATGCTTATGTTCTTGCACATACATGTGTACGAGTGTTTTGTATGCAAATGAATCAGACTGAATGTGATCAATAATTAAACACTATTGGAACACTTTTATTGATTATTAATTTAAATATTTTATATAAAAACATCTGCTGAAGCAGGAACTTTACGATAATCTCCGAGATTGATACTTTTTACATGAAGTAATAGAAGTGCTCTAAAGTTTCACAGATTTGTTCGATTTTTAATGAATAAATAGTTTTGATTTCATCAGTTTAAATCTTTGCAATTATTTTAATAATCATGGAAAATGTAAAAATATTATTTAGATTTGATACTCTTTTTCATAGTAAAAACTTTTTTTTTTAAACCATTATACTGTTACACCTTCTTTATAGGCTAATCGATACGGTTTTTAGTAATCAGTTACTCCCGGTTTTTTGGGTATTTCGGTTGCGGTTTTTCTAAAATCTAATTTTTTTGAACATCGAATAAATCGTTGTTGTTTATCTTTTCCCCAGTTTTATAAGTCTCTTTCTATATATACGAGTAAGTGTATATCTACTGAAATACTTTTCTAGATAATTTCCTTAAGTGCATAATTTATTTTTATGAATTTGGCTACATTTGGGAAAATTTATCAAGAAAAAATTGATTTTATTTATATAAAATATAAAATACTATGTATATAGCCGGTTACCGGTTTATTTCAAATTGGTTTCTACAACTGGTTTCTGCATAGTTTCGCATGATGTATAACCTAACTAAATAAAACTTATTTAACAACCCCTACATACATGACGAAAATTATGCCAAATTTAATGAAATATTGCCAGTTTCCATCTCTGGCTCGACGTAGATTTCTCAAATTAGGATCTAATTTTCTCTATGGCTTGACTGACCTATCGATCCTGGACATTGGATCAATTGCCAAATTTATTAGGCTCTCTGGCTGGTTTCTAGCATAATTTTCTGGGGAAGTAGTGCTTCTTGTGTGGAGCCCCTGCCTATCAGGTCTCCCTGCATCATGTGGTATCACAACGAGCCGCTATGCGTGCTCAAGTGTGCCTTGTTATTACGAGGCTGCCACTTCCTCCTATCCTATCGTAATGAAATATTTGAATTAAAATTTAATGAAATTCTGTAATTCTTTTAAGCTAAACTTTTAAAATTTTGGGTTTTTGAAACAGGCTGGGCGTTAGAATATATAAAATTAAAAGTTTAGAGGTAATAGGCATAAAGCTTTTAAATTCCAATAAGCGTTAAAGGATTGCATTTGTAGTCAAAAAGTCTTAAATAAAGTTTATACATTTTTAGCGATAGAGTTATATCTTAGGACAGCTACAGAATAAAGCCTCATGCCATGAAAAAGCTTCTCAAATCTGTCGTTCCGAGTCGACTTTAAACTGTAGGTCCCGGTACTCATGGACAACATTAACACCCAAAACATGAGTGCTGCGAGAACCTAGGCCGTAACTCTGGCACAGGATTGTAATGGTCAATTATATATGTATGTATGTAATGAACTATAAAGTACACACATATGCGTCTCTTTGTTGAAGTTTTGCACAATATTATGCATAATTGTGGCTAAGTTCCGTTAATGAAATATCTAATTTTCCATCGTAATGCACTTTTGGTTATGGGCGTGCTGACATAGGCGCTTGATTTAAATAATTACATTAGATAAAATTTAATATTGTTAGATCTCTATGAGTGATAAAGCAATTTCGGTTGATCATTAAAGGGTAAAGGTATATCACTGGCCCTTGAGTGGTCAAATTGACAGCAACTTGTCCCACCAACAAAAAGGCGCATAATTTATATGTATCTACGAAAAAAAATCTATTATCTTTAAATTGCAATACAATGTACTGCATGAGTATTGGTCTTAAAAAAAAGATGCCCACTGGGATCGCCAAAATTAGTGAGTACACTGTTATAAAATGTGTCATGCAGTAATTGATTTGTTTGGCTGTATAGCATTCGACATCGTCTTGTTGAAATCGCATATTAGACACATCAACGGCATCCAGTTTCAGCAAAAAGAGCTGCGTTATCATTGGGGGGTCGTAGTATAGTGGATTGAGCGCTCACACGAAAACTCAAAACAAACCCAGTTTCAAATTTCAGCGAAGGAGAAAAATGAAAAATAAAATTAACGATTTTTTCAACACTCTAAAACTTTTCTCAAAATTTAGGTTCATATTATGTCTAAATTGGTGTTGAATATTTGTTGTTGTATAAAATTATAAGTATAAATTTAATTCTTAATTTTAAAAAAAGTAAAAAATTTACTCAAAAAAATAAATTTGCTATCAAAATTGTTTATGTTTAAACAAATTATGTTTAAATTTACAAAATAATGTTCAATATTAAGCACATTTGCTTAAAATCAGTAAAAAAAATTTTAAAATTAATCACTTTTGCCTAAAAATATATATAAATGTGTAATATTGAGAACATTTGAATAAAAACGGTATGAAGACGTGGTAACAAAGTGACGAAAAAAAGAAGAAGCATTCATTTGCAATAAAAAGTTCAAAAGAGTCGCGTCGTATTGGTATTTATTCTAATTTATAAATAGTTTATAAAGTGTTAATTAATTATTCACAAAAAATTTGTTGTGTGCAAAATGTCCAAGTTTATGAGTTTATCATTTAATGAAGAAAAATGCAATGTTTTTAAGTGTTTGTATTCAAAATGTGGTAAAATATATACCAATTATAATTCTTATGCAGTTAGTTTCACATGGAGTCACTCTACTAAAAGTCACATGTGCAATAATAAATATAGTTTGAGCCATTGATATCAATAGTTGGTAAGCAAATCTTTTAATATTAATTATTTTATTTTACTAAAAAGCTTTTGTACTTATAGAAACATCAATAGAGGAAAGTTGCAAATCTACTGCATACATTTGGTTTGAAAAGGAGATTACGTCGAAAGAGGAGGATTTCAATATACTGGATCTTTTTCTATAGTTCCTTTGTTACTCAAAATTTTGGATTCTAGTTGCGATATTTTTTTAGATTTTATTCTTCGCAAATGAGAGGAAAAAAGTGTCATATAAATAATTTAAGAAAGATTAATACTTTAATACGTAAGCTCGATAATGCCATATAAAAAGTGATTTTTTATATAAATATTTTCATTTATTTAATCCTTTATATATGAAAAAATGTTTTTTTAATTAAACTTTTTTTATGTACATGTAAACTTTTGACACTTTTTTTACAAAAAGACAATATGTATGTAAACTATATGTAATAATATGTAACTTGTTAAAAGATAAGACAGATATATGAATTTTATATATATTTATAAGTATATATAGTTATGCCCGTATTCATAAAAACTATTTAAGGTTTATTGAGAACTTATTTGACAAATTTCTATGCAATATTTGTCAAATAAACCCTCAATAAACCTAAAATAGTTTTTATGAATACGGGCATTAGTTTATAAGACATATAATTTTTAATAAATTAAATAATGTAATTAAAAATATGTATTGCAGCCATTTTCATTTAAGGAGTGTTGAAAATAAATATATGAATGGGGGGAAAATTAGACATACATTGCCTAAAATATTTAAACATATTTGGTTTAATTTTAGACATATTTTGCTTAAAAACTAACAAAATGTCTAAAAAACTACATGCTTAATTTTAGGTCGAAAACAGTCTGTAAAGTGTTGCCTACTATTATCGACTTAATTTTCAGCAAAAGTGGTTTAGAGTGAACATTATAATTAAAAGTTAAGATATTTCCCCTCTTCCCCTCCAAGAAGTTCATCATCAAAAAAGCGCTCAGTGATATTCTAGTCTATTCCACCTATGGCATTGACATCTAAAACGAATGATCACGGGAATGCCATCTTCTGGGAAGATTAAAGCTAACTTAGTGATGACGCTCACCACTCACAGTTATTATCCACTGACATGATGGGGCAATTGCTGTTGATCATTCAAGGGTGAATGTATAATACTGGCAATTTAGATAAGGCGCTTATAGAAAAAAAAAAATACAATGCTGCACCGGGTGTAGCCTCCTGAGTATTAATCTTGTCTAAAAAAACTAAAATTGTTTTAAATTAGAAAGAAATACTTGAAATTTTACTAAGTTTTAAGTAATAAACATACAAAAAGATCAAGATTGTTGTTAAAAAGCTACACAAACGAGTAGAATAATATCGATTTATTAATTATTATAATTTGAAACCTCAAGCTAAATAAATTTGCAATCATTTTAATAAAACGACAGTGGTCACTAAAATGATTATTATTATTTTTTTTCTATTTTAATTTTGTTTCTTTACACTACAGTGTATAAAGTTATATGAATGAATGACCTTAACATAAATCTTACTAAATGTTAACAAAATATTTAAATAAAAGATATTTAACTCATGCCTAAACGGTTCTATGTATTAAGGAATTAATCCTATTTTACCTTGAACGACCTTTATATTCAAAATTATTTTCTATTTTATTTTTCTTTTTGTTCAAACAATTGATTGTATCTATACCACCATTGTGAAACACAATATCTTTCTGTATAATTTGGTGCACAATATAATGGTCAGTTGTGTTAAAAGAAAAAAAAAAGAAAAAAAAATATTACAAATGCTGATTGTTTATATGTCTCCTTATAACAATTTTTATTGTATCTTTTGGTTGTATTGGTTATGTCCTGTATTCATTGTTTGTTTTAATGATGATTTTATATATACGAGTATATATTTTGTTTTTTCTTTCTTAGAAGCAACAACTTTTAAGCTTTAATTTACACAAAAAAAGCAAAAGTCCGTTAACTGACTGTGTTTTTTTTTTCTCCTTTTGTTATTGTTGATTATATTGCCTTTTATTTGCACTGAAAATATTTGTGTTCGTTTCTTTGTTGCAACAATATAAATATACCTATACGCCTATACAAAAAATTATATATTTGAGTGGTAAAGAACGACTACATAAAGCTTTTAATTCCTACCACGCAGACTAAACGAGTCATATATTTGGTATATTATATTATTTTTGTTCGTTTATCGATTTGTGTAAACTCCCTATTCTATGTCATGTTCTCGATTGGTAAAACATCAACCATCTACTGCCACTTTCAATTTGACGCATTCATTTTTACCTTCATAATTGAAGAGATAACTGAAATGAAATTGATTAAAGGTTTTAAGTTATGATTTGGTCTCTACATACACAAATTCGAACAAAATCTTAAAATTTACGCCACCGATATTTTGTTCATACTATACCAAATCGATGGCTCATATAGATGGAGTTTTGAGGCCAGTTTGCACCCTAATATGGTGTATTACGAGTTGTCGAGAAATGAAATAAAATAGAAAACATAGTAGTGTGAAAACAATATGTCCAAGAATACGTATGTAAATTCGACGGCCGAATGGCCGAAAGTTTTCTAAACAATTTGTGTATCATCAGACTCGTATTATTCCAAAATCACAAAAAGTAAATAGGGTGCAAAAGTTTGTTCTCGTAATTTTATTTAAATATTTAAAATGAAAAAAGTAAAACTTCAAGTATTTCTTTCTTATTTTAAATAAATTTTGTTTTTTGGTTTTATTTTTTTTAGATAAGACCAATACTCAGGGGGCTACACCCGTACTCATGCTGTGCAGCATTGTATTGGAATGGTAGATAGATCGTCTCTTTTCTATTAAGTGCCTTATGTCAATCAGACAAGTGCTGTCGGTTGATCACTCAAAGGATAGTGTTGTACCTTCACCCTTGAAAATGATCAACAGCAATTGACCCATCTGTTGATATTAATTTATTTGTTTGTTGTGAAGTGGTGAGGATCTTAGCTAAGGTGTTGTTCATATATTTTGGTCCTTGCTTTTTAGTTTTGCCTGTTTACCCAATAGGTGGTGATTCCTCCTAATCATTCATTTGATCCCTCGAATGTCAGGGTGCGGTTTGCTTTGGGATAAACTTCTCGAAGGGAGGGGGGATGAATCTCCTAGATATTTTAATTTAATTTTAATCTTTGAAAATGCATTTTTTGTTTTTCATATTCTCCAGCTAACATTCTAACAACTATACTACACATATTTATTGTAAAAAACAATTCAAAATGGTACAGAGTGTGAAAAAAGCATAAACAAGTAATATCAGATAAACTGACCATAGCTAAAAAAAATAATATAAACACCTGTTTATATACTGCTAAAATTTACCGTTTTACTTAAATTATGATATTACTCTCATTTTTCTTAAAGCCAAATGTAAAGCGAAAATTATCTTCTTGATATTTTGACAATCAGACTCATTGGATTTTCTTCTCACATAATTTAATGAAATATTTTAATATCTTAAACTGGCCTGAGTTTTCATGAGATTAAAAATAAACTTGTAAATATATTTGTCTGGGCCTACAAACCAGTGTTCGAAAATAAACTGTACATTATTATATGTACGGTTCACAAATCCAAGAACGGTATTTATTTTTTTAGTGTTTGTGTATTTCTACACAACCAGAATAAGTCGTTCTGTTTTTTGTTTTAAAACAGTACAGTTTTAGTGTTTGTATACATTTTGGTTTACTGATCTTGGGTTATTTTTCCCCAAATTTCAAAATATTTTCGTTTTTTGCATTTTTTATCAATCAGTTTAGAATAAAAATATTGAAAAAATATTACAACAAAAAAAAAATATTTTTCCTTTGTTGTTTTTTCTATAGGTTAAGAACAGTATATTCGTTATGTAGAAAATTCAAAAATATTATAATGTTTTTTGTTTGTTTTGAATTCCCTACACAAACACTTTTAGTGTTTCTGTATTTAATATTCTACAGTACAGAACACTAAAGTACGTTTTATAAGGTAAATTTTCGAACACTGCTACAAACATGAAAAAATTAGTTATTGACTAGATTTTTAAGTCAGAAATATTTTTACTGTTATTATTAATAAAGAAATTAGCAAATGCTTTAAAACACCAACAGAATGTCATGTAGAGTAACAAATAGAAAAACCAAAAAGTAATATTTTTTTGTTTGTTTATTGTTCTCTCTTGATAACCTTGAATTTGATTTCATTTAATGATGGCATTAATATTAAACTTAATAGGATTTAAGAGGTACAGACATTTTCATCAATATTAGAACCCATTAAAGTTAGATTTTATAGTACCAAAGAAATAATCATACAAAGCGACTAGACTTTCTGAATATCTTGGATACTAAATTTTCGTTTTTTTTATTAGTTTTCGAAAAATGTTTTCTTATATACTAAAACTCCTCTTTTATTTTAACGAATCAGTACGTTGAAAATAAGAGTGGAAATGCTAAAAACCTTTTATTTTTTAATTATAATTTTGAAACTGCTGTATAATAAATTTTTAATTTTTCACCTTTGCTGGGATTTGAACCTAGGCTGTTTGAGTTTTTGTGCGAGGTTTGTTAAAAAAAATGGAGAAATCATCAATGCCAAATTGAGAGGAATTAGAATTATGGAAAAAAGGAAAATAAAATTTTTAATAATATTATTAGATTGTAGAAATCGGCTTTTAAGTACATCGAAGATATGGCTAAATCCAATTTTAAATATTCAAAAAATGCCAGTTGCATTAACAGTGCAAAATACTATGAATAACATTGTAAACATACTTGTTTTAAAATTCTTCTCATTACATAAACAGAGTTTCTATAGTTTATTAATAAAAATTCTGACTCTTTGGATGCTCTAATGACTTATAAATTCTCTGCTTTATTTGGTCGTTTAAAACAAACTGAACTGTCATAGTACAACATATTGTAAAAGAATTTAAACATTGTGGAAAAGCTTTAATCAGGAATTTGATTCAAAAAAAAAAAAAAGAACTTTTTCGGTCACTGATCTTGATATTGAATTATTACATACTAGCCAAATCCCGGCATTAATCGATAACGGAGAGGTATGTTATTTGGATCAGAGTTGTAAATAAATCATTCTTTTTTGATTTCAATTCATTACGAATTAGCTAAATTTTGAATTAATTCTTTTCAACAAAAAAAAAAGAATTGAATTGAATTGAATTGAATTTGAATCAATTCATTTGAATTTAGCGAACATGAATTGCAATTCACTTCCAATTCAAATGAATTAGGAAAAATGAGTTGCAATTAATTTGAATTAAGCAAAATGAATTGCAATTCATTTTTTAATTCAAAAGAATTGGTAAAATGAATCGCAATTCATTTCTAATTCATTTGAATTGAAATGATTTGGAATTAATTCAAATGAATTACAAATTTATTAAATTAAAAATGAATTGCATTCAATTGAAGTAAACTTGGTATTTGGAGTTTGGTTCTTCAAGTACTACTTATTTCGCTTTTGATATACGCTGAATAACAAGACATTCAGTATTTAAAACCTATTAATAATTTATGAAATTTTGTGACCCACGAACATTAAAGGACAAACACGTTAGTAATACTTATGTATGTAATATTTCTTTAATATTTAAGTAATATTTATTTAACAAAATATTTTACAAATATAGATGAAATTAGGAAGAATTATGGGCATCAACTAATTTTTTTATTATTTTAATTATAAAATAAATGCTAATTAGAATTGCATCATTCACTTTCAGCAATAATAATTTTTCAAAATTATCATCTAATAGATTTCCACGTTTTGGGATATTTAGAATAGACGCATACGAAAACAATCGTTCAACAGAAAGCCTTCTTAACAGTCGGATAACTATGCAGCATACTTAAAGATTTTGAAGAATCGTTTACTGTAGACTGACAGCATCGTTTATTAAAAGACCTCTTATACTTAAAGCCTAACGGTTCTTAAGATAAATTAAAATAAATGTAATAAAGAGAATTATTATAAATAAGTAATAAACGTTTGGATTAAAAGTAATAGACAATGGGTGATTTATTATTAATAGTGGATATATATTTATTATAAAGTACCGAATAGAAGTACTTGGAAAAAGGGTGATGCTTTTGCATTACAGTCTTTTTTTCAGAATCAATTCAATTCAAATAAATTGGAAATGTATAACAAATTAATTTTTCGAGTTAATTCAAATGAATTGCAATTCATATTTTAACTCATTTGAATTAATTCAAAATCAATTCAATTCAAATGAATTGGAAATGAATTGCAATTAATTTTACCAATTCATTTGATTTATTCATTCATTTGAATTTAATTGATTTTGAATTAATTCAATTGAGTTACAATATGAATTCAAATTCATTTGATTCATTCATTCATTTGAATTGAAAATGAATTGCAATTCACATCCAATTCATTTGAATTGAATTGATTTTGAATTAATTCAAATGAGTTAAAATATGAATTGAAATTCATTTGAATGAACTCGAAAAATTAATTTGTTTATTGTTATGTTTATTTGAATTGAATTGATTCTGACTGTAATGCATGTTCAAATGAATTGATTCAAATTTAATTCAATTCGTTTTTTTGGAGAAAAGAATTAATTCAAAATTTTACCAATTCATTGCAGGAATGATTCCTTTACAACTCTGATTTGGATTAAAATTAGTAAATTTCTTAGGATATGCGAATTCTTTTCAAGAGCACTTGCACGTCTACTAAGAATGGAGAGAGCCACTTTTAAATATCTAATATCAACTAACCATTAATAGATTATGTACATTATCACTGAAGTGTACCATGCATGTACCAAAGTTTGAAAATTTCAATATTACCTTTCTCAAAAGCAAATAATTTGTTATTATGATAAGTACACACTATGAAGACATTTACACGCAATTTGTTAACTTTCGCCTAAACTGTTCGCAAGTTATAGAAAACCTATTACATTTTTATGGGCGGTACTGCGCTTACTCATCTAATTTTGCCCATTTCTTTAATAATGACTTGCATTGACTATGAAGCTACTTGAACAAAATTTAAGGACTTGAATAATTCTTTATATCGTACGTACGTAACCCCGATCTGTTGAAAATTTTTAGATTTACATAGGCTGAAAATCCTTCCAAACATACAGGTAAACACTATAAAAAGTTAAAAAAAAATTTGTTGAGATGTACATACAGCGAGATTTTATACAAATCAACAAATCATTTTTGCATAGGAACTTCATACATGGAATTCCGAACTTTGAAAGTTAACAACGGCCATCTCTTGAAAGCTATATCTATTGAATTTATTGTTATTTATTCAATCTGTCAAACCACCATATGTAGCATTCTAAACTAATTGAAAATAATAAAACTTTGTTAAATTGAAAGTTCTGATGGTCTTTTCAGGGAACGTAAAAAAATCCTTTCATCGAAAAATCATACTCAGCGATGCATGGGTACGTGTGCAATCACAATTGACGAATAATATTCAAGAGCGTCCAAATAATCTAGAAAGAGTCATTGTTGTTTGTGAGTTTTACGCTGGAGGCGTCATTCGTCCACGTTTTATAGAGAATGGTGTTGACAAAGCTATCACAATCAACGACGAGTGCTATAAGTTGATATTTCCCAACCTATTTTGATTTGATTTACATGATGATGATGATGGACACCAATGTCAAGTGGTATTAACAGGACGGCGCTTTAAATCTGAAGAATCATGAAGAATTTACGGACATGGTGATGACAACTTGCCTCCGAGACAAAATTTAATTCATATACCTTTTCTTGTTAGCTTTTCTTAAGTAGCAGGTTTAGGCGAATAAGTTATAAACCACAGCGACCCTCGAAGCAATATAATCCATGACAGCAGCTAAAATCAGCCTGGGCCAGAGTTATGGAAACTTGGGCTTTACGATTTTGAGCTCCACTTAAAGAAACTGTATTGAACATTAGAACAGAGGCCTTATTCTGTAAGTCTTCTAAGCTAAAACTCGATCGCTAAAAATTTATATATTTGATTTAGAATTTTTTGGCTACGAACAAAATTCCTAAACGCGTATTGTAAGTAAAAAGCTTCATGTAAATCATCCCTAAAATATTTAATTTTATATATTCTAATGTCCAGCTTGTTTTAAAAACTCAAAATTTAAGCATTTTAGCTTAAGAGAATTACAGAATAAGGCGGGAGGATTATACTGCACAAACGAATAAAAAATTTCGATGAAGTGTGTGTGAGATACACTTTGTTTAATTTGAATTTATGCTGCTCATGCTTCACTAAATACCCGATACAAAGCACACAGAACATAATAAAACTTATCCATCGAAATTTCAAGTCAATCGGAGTAAAAGTTTCGTGTTTGTGATGTTTAGTTAGCTAGTTTCAAAATATAATTTTTTTAATTTTATAAAGTACACTGTTGTACAAAATACAAAAGGACAAGTATCTTTATTATTTAAGATGCAGCTTTATGCTACTAAGCAACCTACAATATGTAGTAGTAGTCTGGTTTGCTTAGTAGTTTCTGCAGATTTTTTGCTGTTGATATTGTACTGTATATATGATATATGTACTGTATATAAAAATTAAACAAAATGTACCAAATATAACCACCGAACAACTAAAGGAACAATACAACCTAACAAGCATTAATTATACAATTAAAGACTGCCCCAACAGAGCAAACTTTGGCACATTAATGTTATGAATACGAAATTATCAAATGCATGAAAACGATTTATAATAAATAACATGTTAGAAAAGTAAAAGTTCAAAGAAAACTTTTGAAGCTTTTAAAACATGAAAGCTCTTAGTTTACTGGCATATTCTCAGCGTAGCAAAAGTAATGGCTGAATATGTACTCTTTAATTTTATTTAAACGAAACTCTTAATAAAGTTTCTTAAATAAGAGAAATAATTTGTAACGCAGAATGCTTTTAGCAGGAAACTGAGCTTTTTCAACAACAGAAGTTTAAGAGAGAACAAACAGGGATGCTGTAAATGCTTTTCCTGTGTGTGGGAATTTTTATATTTTTGTTTTTTTTTCTTCTTTTTAATTTAATCACAATGAAAAAGTAATACTTTTTTGTATATGTCGAGTCTGAGTTGAAGTGTATACGTTTATCCTTTTTAGTTTGTGCAGAGGTAGTTTAGTATTTTTAACGGTAAACTTCTGGGAAAAATTTTCAGTTCAGTTAAGCTCCAGCATCCACAAGGAGCACGAGAATATAACGGTCGTTTTGAACGGTTTAGCAAACAGTGCTAAAGGCATTAACAAAATAGAGAAAAAAAATAAAATAAAATGAAAATGAAAAAAAGAAAAGAAAAATTTAATTTATTTGCAAAAATATAAAAACGGGTCTGTGTTATGAGTTAAAAAAAGAATCTTAAAAAATATACATTAAGCACATTTAACAAATTTATGGCAAAAGCAAGAAAAAATTAAGTGTCTTAATGTGTTTATTTCATTTTCTATAAAAATCGTGTTTAAAGTTTAATATGTTGTCGGTTCGTTTATAGTAATTTCAACAGTTGAAATGTTATAAATAATCAGGTGCTGCAGATTTTTGAATTGCTGCTAATTTGGACTTGTAGTGCCACAAATTAGAAAGCAAAAACATTTACTCTCTTCGAAGTGCAGCATTCACAAATGCAACACAGCTTTCAATGAATCAGTAGCCATAACAGAACCCAGCTGAGTGGGTCGTCGCGTATTAAACGATGCGTTTTATAAAACTGAAATGGACTTTAAACCCTATAATAATATATTCACTAGTTTTAACGTAATTTCCCACGCATATATAAATGGTAATAAAAATAAATATAAAATTATATATATATATATATAAAAATAGCAGTTGTTTTAAATATAAAAAAATAATATTCCTTTTTTTTTGTCTTAAAATTTGTCAAAGAAAAGAAAAAAAACATAATTTGTAGGTCATCTTTGTGAGGATAAAAGTAAAATGATTTTAAATGTGCTTAAAAAAATGAAACAAAGAAAATAAAAAAAAAGTTTCATAATATTATTTGCTTTAAGAGGCGCTTAATTTAAGAAATTTTAACAAAAATTGTTCTTTGAAGTGAATCCATAAGGTTTTTTAATTTGTTTTCTTGTTTAAAGTTGAGCAAAAAAAAGGAGAAGAAAAGTACCAACTTAACAAAAATTAATCAAAATAAAAAGGTTTTTCTATTGAAAAAACAAAAAAAAAAATATATATAAATTTAACACTCGTTAAAGAGATGAAATTTAAACCTGAAAATGGTAAAAAAAAATTATTTAAAGTAAAATTAAAAAATTAAAACTGCCTTAAAATGTGTATGAAATTTTATTTAAGCAAACAAAACAAAAAAAGTAAAGTATCTCAATGCCTAAATTCCCAAAAATGTGTGGGTGTTGTACTGAATTTTAATTGTCTTTTTTTTAACAAATTTATCTTAAAAAAATGGAATTTATTTTAAAGTCATATTTTAAACTAAGAAACACACCCTAAACACGTTTTTCAAATTAAAGCATCAAAAAAATAAAAGGCTCTCCTTAAAAATTTAAAAACATTTTAAAATATTGCTGAGCCAGTATTTAAAATTGAAGATTTTCAAAAAAAAAAAAAAAAAGGGACGTACTTTTTCACTTTGAACATTTTATTTCCTTCTAAAATATAAAACATAAAACAACATAAATCACAAAATGAAAACAAAAAGAAAAAGCTTAGCATTGAAGCGGAAATTAAAATCAAAACATATATTTATGCTCGAACAAAACCATGTTCTGCCATCATACGTTTTACTCACGTTTTTTGGTTATCCCTCACAAATACGAGTATTAAAACCAAACACTCCATGTTAAAAGAAATCAAATATAAACAAAAGTGAATCAAATGATATTTAGTTTAATAGAAAAATAATAAAAAATGGAGGAAAACCAAATAAAATTTATAACCTTTTTTTTCTTATTTTAACTTACGATCTCTTTAAATTCATTTAAATTGTTTTATAAAAAAATATTTTTATTTTTGGAAGCTAGTTTCTTTCTTTCAGCTTTCTATATCTGTGCTCATTTATGGAAAATTCTTTACCCAAATAGTGGTTTTGGAGGTTTATGTCAAAATAATAATAGTAAAACTGTTAAAAACCTAAAATTATTATTATTGTGACATAAACCTCCAAAACCATTATTTGGGTAAACAATTTTCTATAAATGAGGACAGATATAGAAAGCTGAGATAATTTCCTTTAAAATAAGCCCTCTTCCAGCGTTACAGGTCAACTATTCACCAATTGCAATGAATACTTCCAAAAAAATAGCATTATTTTCGGATGACCTGAACACCAAATTTTCTCGTAAAAAACCGGAAGCTCGATTTTGATTTTAGAACCATGGTTTCTTTGGGAAAAGTTCTTAGAATTTCTCGTAGATTACGACCTTGCTATACGCTTTGTCATGTTTTTCGGTCCCGAACAAATTGACCCACCCTAATGTACAATCACTAGCAGAACTGAACTAGTTTTCGACCTAGCTACGAAAGGTCTCATCAGAGTTCTTTGTGTTATACATATTCATATTTTTATATTTCTATTTAATGAATTATATTTGAATGCTATTCTCACCAGTTTTTTTCCCTTTTGAACTAAAAATTTTTCAAATTCAAAATATTTTTCAATGTAATTGTTACCATATTCTAAGTAACTGGAATTACAAATTTATTTTCCAATTTACAAATATTCGAATTTAATTCAAAAAATATAGTATAATATGAATATTTAAAACTAAATTTATTCGAAATCATTCTTACACAATTGATAAAAATGAACCATTTGATAGTGCTTAGTGATAGTGCAATATTACATAAAATTCATTTAGTGTTAGTTAAGGAAGTGGTCTAAGTCAATAATTTAAAGCAATTTAATAAACTTAACTTGAAAACATTATGTGGCCCATTTTGACTCGTTTCTGAACTCTATATTAAAAAAATTAAAATTAAATTCCGGGTTATCTAACAACATAAATTATTTAAACTTTTCATAATTGTGACAATGCTCATCAAGATGTCGAGTTGCTAAGACTTAAAATTAGTGTGTTCGTTATAATTATTTGTTATTATAATTATATTAATGAAAATTCAATAGTTGAGATTCTTTAAAAATTTACTTTATAAAGTGAAATTAATTAAATGAAATAAAAATTCTTGAGATGATTCTAAATTTCGTTATTTGAATTTTTCATCTAAAAGACCTCAGGAAGTGATGAAGAATATTTTCCTCTAGTGAAAGAAATAGAAGCTTTAGATACTGAGTTTGTAGGAATCATATGAGTTGAAAGATAGTGATGAGTATGATTAAGCTGAAAAAAATATGAACTTTGTGCCCAAGATGAAATGTATTGCCGAAATAACTCCTTCGCGCTAAAAGATATAAAAAAATAAATAAATTTAAAAACAATAATTCATAGTAATCTTGTTGTCGTATTCGTTTCTATTAATACGGTTCTCCTAAAATACTAAAATGCACACCTTGACTCCTATGACACACAAATCAAGACTTTAATTCTGCTGCAAGATTATACGAAATTTATTTTACTTTTTTAATATATTTGCATGTCATATAATAAATTTAAATATCTGATACCAGTGAAAGACGCTTTAAGGCAGTCACAATAGCTTGAAATTTGAAATAATCAGTTCAGTTCTTTCAGTTCAGTTGTCAAACTTTTAAAAATTTAACTTTCTTATAGAAAATTAAACGCCAATAGGAGTGTAATAGAAATATTGCATGTAAATCAGGGGCCTATTTCACTAGGCTACAAGTTCACAATTACAAGCATTTTTGCCTGTAAAATTGTGATTTTGTAAATAATTGTGTTTCTGAAAAATACAATTACAAGTTTGTGATTTTTACAAGTTACAAGTCTACAAGTCATACTTCTATTAGTAGTTTTGTTTCACTAAACTGAATTTGCACTTGTACACTTGTAGAACTGTAGAAAAAAAGCTTAAGGTCGACGGTGACCCTCAGAAAAATTTTACAAGTTGCAAGTGAATGATAAATTAATTTAAAATTGGATTTTTAACTACTTTTTAATAGAAAATTAGTTCAAATAAACACAAAATCAAACGATTTCAGTATTAATTAGCATTTATTTATTTATTTTGTTTGTTTTTAATTAATTATTTTTTTTAAATATTTTATTATATGTAATAAAATAAACTACAGTCAAATTTTCATAATTCCAAGTTCTCCATAACTTCAACTAAATACATGTATGGAATCCAATAACTCGAAGTATTTTGCTCGTGTGGCTTGTTTTTTTTTTCATTGTTTTTTCCTGTGTATTTGGGTTGTATATTTTGTATTCTTTAATTTAGGGGAAATCCCTTTTAGTACATCATATATTTCATGAAAATCAAATTGTATTTGAGGCTGGTGAAAAGTGAAGAAACTAACTTGCAATATGCTGTGTTATGTGATTTAAAGCAGTAACGTGGAACAATGTCATAATCTGTAAAAAAACCTGTTACGCAAAGTTCATAATCTTTGTGGTATGAAGAGTGGTATGAAGAGATTTCGGTAGAAAGAACTATTCATTAATCTTTTACAAACGAAGTACTTATACATACTATATGTACAATTTTTTGCGAACTTTGAACTTTCATATGTATATTTTTTTTAAACGAATGTTACTACAACAGATGAGCATTTAGTACCGAAAATAATAAAAAATAAAATTAATTTTCATTCACTAATTTCAGATTTATCAAAATATCAAAATAATTTTGTAAAAATATTTTATTTAGTTTCATTAAAAAAATCTATAAAATATTATTAAAAAGTGTTACATTGCGTTTTTATGAGTAATAATAATTAAGAATTGTAAAACTAATATCACAATATATACAAGAACTTGTAATTGTAGAAATTGTAGTTTACAAATGCGAAAAGTTACAAGTGTTGTGAATATTTTAATGATACACAATTCATCAGGACTTTTAAGAATTAGAATTGTGATTGTAACTTGTAAACTTGTAGAATTTTATTTTAGTGAAATAGGCCCCAGTTATTACATTTGATATAATCCTTAGGCTAAAAACTTCAATGTATAATTATTTTTAAATTTTTATTATTACTAGGCTGTAATATATGGCAGCCTATGTATTAATCCTTTCATGTATTGCAACGAATTTTCGTTAATATGAGAATTTGTAAAAGTGGCAAATTTGAATGTTATATACTTAAAAAAATTTATATTAAATTATGAATTCTAACAAAATTTTCCAAAATTTTCCAAAATTTTTCTAATCAAATAAATGAAGCCTTTAAAACAAGATTTGTATATTATATATTAAAGTGGTTTTTTTATTTTTCTTCCAAAAGGCCTTTTTGATTAACTAAATTTTGAATGTTTCAATTATTTTATAAATAAAAAGCAAATAATATATAAATAATAATAAAAAATCAAACAAAATTTTTATTTTAATTAACTTTTATTATTGCTTTCTCAAAAAGAAGCATAGTGTTAAAAAATTTGCATATTTTAATGCTTTTTATTTTTTTCCTTTTGTTTTTTATTTTGCTATATAGATACCTATAGCAAAAATGTGTATTTAAATTTAATTAATGGGTTATTAAAAAGAAATATAGACATACATATTTCAACATCAAGTGACACTTGTCACCAATTATGAAATCGATTGTATGAATAAAAAGTGAATAACGTTTTACTATACGTAGGGAGAATAGCAAAAGGCATTAAAAAAGCCTGAAATTAACATTCACTCGTACTATCAAAAGAAATATAAATTTCAATGCTACTTGAATATTTTTGCTCTTTTGACATTTGTTTCTTGGTTTTCATTAAATACGTCCTGTCATCTATTATTATTTTGATTTAGTGGAGGTTTATTAAGCCTATTTCATATTTAACAATCGTTTGTTAAATATTCTTCATTCGCTATGACATGTGTTTATATATTCTACATCATTAGTGTATCATGTGCGTATCTTTTACAACTGTTACGACGCGTCGCCACGGTTTAACGGTTACAACGGTTCGAATGTAAGTAATGTTCAATAACTCATTATAATCTATATTAAAATATATCATTAATTATATGAGGATCTAATGGAAGAAATTCTTCAGTTTACACAGCTTTTACAGAAAAGTGATATATCCGAATATGAAAGAAGTATCGCAACTCAGTTCAATTTTTTGTTTACAAAAAAATATAATAACGTGGAAACTTGGAAATCTTCTTCAGAATATATCTGTCACTAGCATAAACAAATTATTCTGCTGAAAGATGGTTATCTTGTTTAAAAAGAATAAAAAGTTACATTTGTTCACAAATGAAAGAAACTCAACGAACTTCGGGCCTCCAACACATTAAATTAAATGACGTTTCGATTCGTGGTTTTTATTTTGATTATTAATTAGTTTCGGTTATCAAAGTTATTATTATTTTCGAGACATGTTTTATTTTGTTGATGCACATTAAGGTCAGTATTTGGATAGGCTTTACTTAAAAGTACTCATATAAGTGGTATAAAGTAAAGCGATCTTCATCTTGATTCTAATAATGGCAAATATATGGCATTTTACAGGCCATATGTGCATCAATTATATTATTTTATGAAATTAAGGAAGGAAGGAAGGAAGTAAGTTCTATAATTAATTTTGACTTTCTACTCGATAGGAAATTAAATTTTAACTCTCTTACTGCATAGAAAGAATAGTGTTTCTGGTTTATTAAACGTTGATAGAGAAAATTTTCCGAGCCATGTATTACTAATTATTTTGTTCCTTGGTAATATTTATTATAGAATAAGATTCCGTAGTTTGGACTCTGTAGTAACCCTGCCATTACACATGAAAGAACTTTCATGAAAGTTCCGTATACGTATTATAAATAAGAAATAAAAAAACAAAAATACAAAAACAAAAATTAAAAAAAAATGTTTATGTATTAGTAAAAAATTGAGAGTGTTTTAAAATTTTCATGAAAGTACTTTCATGTGTAATGGCAGGGTAAAGTATAAACATATGTGTATTAATAAATCCATAATGTATTCCTTGAACTTTACCAACTCATGCCTTCCTTATGGAAAATTAAAAGTTCAGAATATTTAAATCGTTATTATTACAGCACAAGCTATATCACTACTTCTGAAAAATTTTTCTAAAGTAATAAATATTGAGCCAGTTTGATTGCATGTTATGTGGTACGAGTTTGTTGTTCAACCACTTGATTACACATTCATGCCGTTGTCGTATATGGCCTGCTTTAATTAGATTATCTATTTTGAAAAGAAGATGTGCTCTACGTAGTGCTGGCAAAGTATCGAGTACTGATTACGGTTATCGAGCATTTGTGCTAATATTTGGGTACTCAATACTAAAAATTAATTGCAATGGAAAAGTTAAATTTTAATGTGCCCAAATATTTAAAATAAAAATACATCATTATGAAATTATTTTGTTAAATTTATTATAAAATTTAAAAACGAAGGGATGTTAGATGTTATTATAACAAATTTGATGATTAACATGCTAAAGTTTGTGAAAAAAAAAAACAATTACCTAAAAGAGTTAGAGCTTATGTGGTTTTTATGGTCAGCGCAAGTAATTACTTATATGTGCGGCACACATAACTATCTTGTTATCCTGCATTAATTATTTTAATTAAATATGTAAATAAATTTAAATAAATGTTCAAGTTATCTTTATTTCACTAGAAAGAAGTTTTTTGTATTTTCTTGTTGGTTTTCTTAGTAAGAATTGGCATTAAAAAATTTGTTTTTAATATAACTTGTTTAGGTAATAATTTTTCTATCCACAACTGTTTGTTTGTTGTTGAAGTGAATCCTTGAATTCAATAATTAAAATTTTAGGAATAAAGTTGTTATGTTTTCCTGTAGCCTTAAACGTACAAATATTGTCACTGGATATCTTAAAAATTAATGAAATGCAAGAATTGTGTTTGCTAATCTACCAAAATAGGAATTAACTTTAAGGAATTAGTTTTTTTTTGTAGTACATATCTACTTATTTTCAATAGAAATATGAATAAATTATAAAGCTTAATAAAAATAAAATAATTGACAACTTTTTTTTAATTACATAAAGGCTGATCCAACTAAAATGCACGATGTTATTTGTAAGTAAAATAAAAAGTTTTGAGAGAATTATCTTAATATTTTTTTTAATATTATTCTATATACATACACATACATACATACATAACTGGCCATTGCTTCTTGCAGCGGCCAAGTTGTGTGTGTTAATTTTTTATCCACGACTACTGAAACGTACAGTATTAAGTCGACAACAAACGACAGACTTGAGCAGCTTGTTCATGGCAATAAGTTATTTCCAGAGCTTTTTCCAGAAGACTGCTAAGAGGTAGTTGTCGAATGAAATATTTATTTCTATATTTCTTTTTCTCCAGATGTCAGAACTGGGGTTTGTACCCTGGGCTCTTATTTTACTAAGCCAACACACTAACCTCTTGACCTCGGCAATAAGTAATCTATGAAAATATCGACCAAATGCTTGCCACGGCTTCTGTGGCATACCTCTAGCCGATATTTCAATGTCCATGTTTTCAACGATTCTGATGAATAATTGAGGTTCAATGTGTCAAATTATCTTATCATCCTTTAGCTCTCGAATTATTCTTGACTTATTAATGTATACTGTTTCTTTTAAATATACTTAAAAAAAACAGTCCAATGTTGTTAACTCACATGATCGTGACGGCCTCGGCATGAGATAATACGGCCGTTGAATCGCATTGTTTCACAGGCTGTTGGAACCAATATTGTCCAAGTCTCTATATCCTTCTCTATGGCCACAAGATATCCATTATTAACTTCCTTATCATCAGATACGACGATAAATGAAATAGGCGAAGACACATTTATGCTTTTACATTTCCTATAGATACATATAATTTGCTGAAATTTGCGCATAATTTTCCCGATTGTGAACATATTTGGTCCATTTGCTGACCAAAGTAATTACGTTGTGCACGTAATGTACTTTAAGTTCAAAACCTATTTTTGTAACGAGCTTTAACAATTTCTATGTTTAAATTTCTTAAACACTGAAACAATGTCATATTAAGTTGGTCAAAAAACTTGACGTTATGGTGTGACTCACAATTAACATCGTGCATTATGGTTGGACCACCCTTTAGAAAGTTCATTTAAAGCATTTTTAAAATAAAATATTTTCTATTCTTTTTTCTTTTTAGCCCAAAAACAAATTTGTTGAATACTACTGTTGCAACAAGAATGCCAATTTATTACAAAAATTAGCCAAAATCGACTGAAAAAATACTTGCAATAAAAACAGCTGTAAAAATATAGAATTTAAAGTGTAAAAATTGTAATGAAACATAAATTTTTTAAATAAAAAATGTATAAAAATCACAAAAAATTATTATTAAAAAAATAACAGAATCATAAACTAAAATAAAATAATAAATTTATGACAAATATGTGAAAAAATAAAAAGAAAACACTACAATCCATTTATTGAAAACATACTTGAAATATTTTGTTAAAATAAATTTTTAAGAATAACGTACGTGAAAATATTTATTAAAAAAAAAAAACAATTTATTCTGGTGAAAACTATTTGATTAGCGATATAGTATATGTTCATATATACCAAACAAAAAACCAACACTATATGGTGGTTTCTTTCTTCTGAATTTCAATTTAAATATGAGACTCTTTTAGTGTCACAAAAATATTTTTGGTGTTTTTAAGTGAATATTTATAAATAAATGTTGTATATGAAATACATGGAATTGAAAATATTTATAGTGAAAAATTAATAAAAAATAAATAATTTCTTGGAATAATGCAGTTTAGTTATCACATCCGGTGTAAAATAAAATTAAAATCGTATTGTATTATATAAAAAAATTAAACAAAAACAAAATTTAATTTATTCTGTTTAAATCTTTAATATATTTGGTAAAATTGAAATAAAATTAAATCAAGTGATAAACCGTTAAAAGTGAGAAAAAAAATACAATTTCCTTAGAAAAAGTAAAATTGACCATAAAAAATTAAACGAAAAAAAAAATAATAATAATAATAATTCGTCGACTTAATCTGTCACACAATAAAAAACCCCACTCAAAGAATAAAAGCGTATTATGTGTTTACGTACATATAATCCCTCATTTGAAGCTACACACCCTCTTCATTAAAATATTGCGAATATATGACTTCATGTGTATAAAATTAAATCAAACACAAGTAAACTTTAGTGGTTATTTTTTACAATATTTGATTATATTTTACGACAGTGACATTAAACGTTTGTAGCTGTACTTTTAATTTAATGCTGGCCTCATGGTCATCATCATCACCCGAATAACATCGTTAACAGTGTTCTAAGTGCCAATCTTATCATTCTGCTATAAGCAGATCAGAAAAAAAGAGAAAAAACAATAAAAACAAAAGACATTAATGTTTTAGGGTATGAGCGAGCATTTGCTGTAAATAAAAGTGTTTTGGGAGTATTTATGTTGTCAGGATGCGATTAACGAAACCCTCAAAAATATAAAAATAAGCAACAGGTAAGTGATACTTATATTCGACATAAAAACCTACAATTTTATTAAATTTTTTTTACATTAATTTTGGTTTAAGTTTTCTTTTTTTTCAAGAGATTTTAATTTCTATTATAGTTTCCATTAATTTTAATGCTACTTTTTAACAAAAAGACTATTAAATGCGTTTTTTTTTATAATTAGATTTTGTGTTCAAAGACTTTTTGAGGCATAGAAATATGAAAAAATATAATAAAATTTTCAATGTCCAATGTCCTCTGTAATGACGGACTCTATTATAAAGATTTTTAGCGTAAAAAAAAGAATTTAATTTTAGCTTTACTTTTATACTTCTGGATTCACGGAACATTAATTTTCATCCAAAAAAGTTTGTATCTTTAAAACATTTTTTATACAAATCAGAAGTAAAATAATTAAGGAGCTCACAATTAAGACTTATTTTATTGTATTGGGACGTTTCAATTTTAGTGCTTTAATAAGGGCTGATGAATTTGTTTTAGTTTTCTAATTTGAGAATTCAAAAAGTATGCAATTTCATGGAAGGCAAAAACAAAAAAAAAAATATACATATTTTTGTTTCTTCTTAGTTTTTGATATAAAATATTTGAAATTTAAATTGCTGTTAACTTATGCCCTTTGAATAGTGCAAATGTTTTTGCAATTCTTGTAAATGTAGTAAACCATAGTAGCCAATAAAGGTAGGCATAAATTTGCTACATTTGTAACCAGGATATATATATTTTAAAAGGGCATTTGAAACGACGCAGTTGCCGTTGTCTAGTGGTTAATATGTTGGCTTACTAGACAAGAGCTCTGTGTTCAAACCCCAGTCCTAACATGTTGAAAAAAGAAATTTTGAAAAAATATTTCTTTCTTCTGTCCTAAGCTCTGAGAGTAACTGATTGCGATAGAAAAGCTTTTCAAATCTGTTTTTCAGAGTCGACTTTAAACTGTAGGTTCCGGTAAGTCTGGATAAAAGTTAAACACACACAACCCTTCGGCCGTAACCCTGAAACTAGGTGGTAATATCCAATTATGCAATTATGCATGTATAAGTATGTATGCATGTATTTATTACGACAGCTTGAATATGTCATAATATTATATGTGTGTGACGATAAATTCGAATTAAACTAATCAAGACATATACCAAGGAATTTATTCTAGCCATATTTTACATTGAGAGAGCTCTGTTAATAGGTTAACAGTAGTTATGTGCCAAAAAGGTATAATTACCGAGCTGATTTAGGAGAAACAGGACTTGTCTACCAAGTGTACAATTTGTATATAGTTGTATATTTCTAAAATCACCCTTAAACTTCTAAAGAATTTTCTATTTTTTTTCTTGATAAACGAGTTTTTTAAATTAAATTTTCTCAAATCCCAAAATTGCGCTGGTTGAAAAGGGCTCCATGGAGCACAATTTGTATATTTTAGATTTCTTCAAATCCAAATTTATGAAAACCCAAAGTACTGTTGGCTACACTGTGTATGCAATTTAATAGAGAACTTCTTAGACTACCATTCGTATATAGTCACATATACGAATGTATACCAAAACGTATTTCCTCAGAAATGGCCACTTATCCACTATAAAATTTTCTTATTTTTCATAAAGTGATTTTTTTAACCCATACTTACAGGATCCCAAAGTAGCACTGGCAATACTAATTGTGGAACTCAATATAAGACTACCTGAACTACCATTCGTATACAGCCTCATATGTGTAACAATTCCTGTTTCTCCTAATTTGGCTCGGTAATTATAATCTTTTAAAATATAACCACTGTTAACATAATATATGGCTGGACTAAATTACTTGGTATATACTTTGACTAGTTAAATTCGAATTTATCTTCACGCACACCATAATATTAATATTTTAAAGTCTTAAGATACCATTTGTGAATACTTTACTTGAGTTAAAATAAATTTAAGATTTCAAAAAACGAACAAAAAAGTGGATGAACACCGGAATACTAGAGAAGGTTTTTGTAAAATGGATGCACTCGTACGATAAGTTCGCAGTATTTTTTGGTGAGGCGTAAACTTTGCTAGAAAAATCCAAAATGTTTTCGTTATTCAACAAAATCATTCCTCATAAGACGAAACCAACCATTGTTGATAATACAGGTGCTACTACATATGAGTACACCCTAATTTCTAGATTTTGTACCAAACCGAAATTCTCGAAATCTATAAATCTAGTTTATTGGAAACACATTTCAGGTGATTAAACGATGAAATCATTTCGCAAATGAGTACCTCTTTTGAACACTCTGACAAATACGTTGAAAAACAAAATAACATTTTTATCAAGATACCTATCTTCCAATCAAAAATTCTAAAACATTCTCCTTTTTTTAAGAAATATGTTAATAAGGGTGGTCCTTATTTAGGAAATATTCGAGAGCTATTACTCTCTGTCAGCTTAGCCAGTTGAGTCCTTGCAGTAGAAGTCCCTACACCACGGCGAAGTCATTATCAGACGTAAACGTTATCCAATACTGTGAATTTGTCATACATTAGAATTAATATAATAAATATAATTAATTTTTGCAATTAATCAATTAACTCGGCCCCCACGATAACCAAAAATTTTAGTGGAATTAACACGGAAAAGGTTTTGTTATTACTTTATATTTTTAGTTAGTCATTAATAAATGGATCATCTCGAGACATGATAATTCTTGTAGCAAATTTAATGCTCTACAAACAAGGTCTCATATGATTTTATGCCAACTTCCCAGCAGAAAATTTTTAAGATGTGGTAGTAATAAATAAAATTGTACGCAATAATGGAAGCACTATATTGTTTTTTGTACATTTAAAGCTTTCAAATATGCTAGAGGATAAGGTATTATTTTATTTTTTTGTATTATTTGCTTACTGGATGCAATAAGTTTGCATTTCTCTTGCATTTTAGCGGCTCATTTCATATAAAAATTATGCTTTAGGCACAATTGGAGCGAACGAGGTATTTTTCGGGGCGACTATTCGTCGCCAAAAATAAAACTCATTTGTGTATATGGTAATTGGCACAATCAGGGCGACGGCGAAAATTTCGTCCGACGCCGCGAACTCAAATAGATTTATTTCTATTTCATACGCCGGCGAACGGCGAACAAAACAGTACAAGGTGGCCATATTTTTACAAAATTTATGTGTTTCAGTAAATAAAGTTACTTTTTACTTTAAAAATTGTTCAATTTTGACTTATTAACATTTAAAATGAAAAAACAAAACAAAAATAGCTATAAAAAACCATTTAGTTGAGTTGTTGTTAATGTTTAATTTCTGATGAACTTTTTTCCAGAATATGGTAACACTATCGTATACGACAACACAAATATTAAACAAATTATTTTTTCGTCATTATTGTGCCTCATACGACGAATATACGCGGCGATTTTTTACCGGCGACGTCGCCGTGTTTGGCGAAATACGTCGTTCGCTCCAATTGTGCCCATTATTGATGCGCACAAGTAAGTGGTAGTACACAATTTCTCTCTTACTGGTAAGCACTATTTTCTGCTGGGTTTGTTGATTTGAAAGTTATACGACGTCAAAATCAAAATTCATATCAATTCTATGAATTTTTTTAATTCTTATATTAGTTTAATGATTTATATATCAAGCAAAAATTATAATTTATAGGCTGATCCGTTCATTAGTGGATAAATTACAAAATTAACAACAAAACGTTTTGCAGCTTAATTCCAGTTAAAATTTCGGCTGCCGTTGGGCCAGTTTAATTTTAAAAGTAAGAGCTGCAATTTAGTACAAATATTTTTCAATATATTTTGAACCTATTTACAACAATCCTAATGAAAAATTCTAAAATTTCCGTAATACGGACTACCCTAATGTATGTACATTGCACATACACAACAAATGTGTAACAAATTAAAGTTTTTTAATAATTCTTCTTTCAATTTAAATTTGCCACTTGTAACACATCAGAAGCAAACAATATTTCCACAATACAAAATACCAACAAAAACAATAATATGCAATAAATAGCAGGCATGTCTAAACAATTAAAAATACGCATGTATGAGTAAGTATGTTAACAAACGTAAACAATGCTGAAATATGAAAAATAAAGAATTTTACATTAAAAAAACTAACAAAATTATAATGAAATAACAACTGTTAGGAATTGGTGGTGTACACAAACACTAACAAGGACATGCATGCATATGGTCATAATGTATGATAGCATATGCACCAATGCATAGACATGTAATAAAAATTTAGTAAATGTCTGCACGTTTTTGCATACAAATACCTCTACAAATGTGTTCCCACAAAATACATAATAGTGGTAAATGTAAAGCAAACACGTATACATACTACATACATTATAACTGTGGATGTGTATTGAAAAGCGTAAGTTCGTTCATACATGCATGCTATGAATGTTTGGGCATGATATTTTAACATTATTTGGCATTAAATGGCATTTAATTGAATTCAGGTTGACATATGTTACAAACAAAAAAAATTGTTTATTTTTTTATTTTTATATGATTACTATACTATAGTATTTATAGTTAAATTGCATATCATTTAACATTTTTAAAATACCTGCTGTAATTAATTTTTTGAAATTTTTCCTTTTTTTATAAAAAAAAAATATGGCAGTTAATTTGCTAAATCGAGCGCAAATATACACAATTCTCATGCACATGCAAATATTCTATTATACATATGGATTAGCGTGCGTATGTGTGGAATTTTTTTTTTTTATCTAAAATCTAATCCGATTGAAAATAAATTATAATAAAATAATTAAAAATCAAAGATTATTTATTATTATTATTAGCACATAGAGTTATGATATGTGTTTCTTTTCTGTGTTTTATTTGCTGACTTTTAATAATTGAACTGCAAAAGTATTTGAAATGTAGTAGAAATATACATTTTTAATAAAAATTACTAAATAATTTTTGATGTTTTCTTGTTTGCTATTTGTGGATTTAAGTGATTATTAAAAAAATTATATTTTATTGGTAATATTTTATATACAAATTTTTAGGCTGTTTTAAAAAATTTCTATATAATTCTTTTTGTAGCGGTAATCCCTCTTCCTTGCAAACGCCATTGCAAGCCTTGCAAACAAGCAATCTTATATGCATACATTTTGTTATTGTTTTATATGATTTGCAACACTTTTAAGGGTGCTTGCAACGATTAGTGATTACCGCTTATGTTTTTTATTAAAAGTATTCTAAAACAGGTAGTAAGTAGAATCGTCACAAATTTGAACTGTCCAGAAATTGAAACCTGCCATTTCAATTTATTGGACACTCTAAAATTAGTACTACAGGTTTTAACTTCAGGATGTTTTGTATTTTTTTTTTTTTTTTTTTTTTTGTACATATTTTCTCCACAAATTATTTTTTTCGCTTATTAAGTTTAAACGGGGAATCACCCAGTTATTCGTAGTGTGTACAAGTCAGTCAAAAGCGTTTGAAATTTGGTATGTTTGTACAAGTTGGGGTCCGTTGATAACTAAAGTTCAAAGTAAAATGTTCATACTTGATACGTCTGATTAAAACACAATTTAAAACCTAATAATTAAAAAATTTTTTGAAAGTTTTTGTTTTATGAATTAAATATATTAAATTAATTAAATGTTAATAAATGAAAATTGTATTGTGTTATAAAAAGCTTACATAACTACTTTTATTATAATTTTATTATATTCTTAAAAAAATGTCCTGAACTTCTAACTTTTCAGAAATTCGTATTGCCCTGTACACAAAGTGGTTCCAATTTGTGAGATAGTAATGTAACATATTTTTTTGAAAGCAGTTACTACTTGGAGCAACAAACAACATTTTTATTTATTTTGGATTTGAAGTACTTTTATCACAGTTTTTAAAAAATAGTAAAAAAAAACTGAAAAATTTATAGTAATTTTTTTTAGGTCTTACAGTCTTATTCATATTGAGATAAAACATGCTTATAAGAGCTTTATAAGCAAAATCTCTTAATTATGTATTAATAAACAACAAATAGTGTCATAACGCTCTCATAAGCTATTTATAAATGAGAAATTTTTGTTGTAGTTCTCTAAAATTTGTGCTTCAAAGGAAATTTTTTTTTAATTTTTCAGTTTGTTTTACTTATTTTTTTAACAGCAGTAAATATTATTTCAATCACATCTATTTTATGTATAATTGTGTTACTATTACATTATTTTTGTGAATACTAAAAAGTTATCGAAGTAACCGAGAGCTTTTATTGTGCATCACTATTCGGAAATAACATCATGGTATTGCCAGCATGACATTAAAATCGTTTATTAGTTAATTTGCTCTTATGAAAGGTTTATGAATAAGATTTTTTATTTTGAGCTTATAAGACAGATAACGTCTCATAACTAATGTATGGATTAAACTGAAATTAAGGAGTTATTATGAATTAGACTGTTATACTATACATTGTTGCATTTAACTGTAAACGTTTAGGGCCTATCAACCTTCCTAATAGAATTGATTATTTCTGTATATTCGATGGTTGCAAATTTATTAAATGACACCTTGTTTAAATTTTTGTTAAGCACTATTTTTTATTCTTTATTATGTTGTATATTGCCTTTTTCTGTGATTTTTAATTTCTGGAATGGTTTTTTAATATAAAACAGAACTGAAGGTTATCTAAAAACAAAGTTTATGCAAAAAAAAAAACCCAAAACGCTGGCGCAACTCAAAAAAAAAAAAAATATTCGTGAAGAAATTAATGAAATACCACAAGAAATGTACGAGAATATAATGAAAGATATGCTCAAGAGGGCTCACATTTGTAAGGCTAACAGAGGCGGACATTTTTCTGATATTGTATTCTATACATAATTGACGACATTAAATAAAATGCATACATACATAATTGGCCATTACAACCCTGTGTCAGGGTTACGGCCTAGCTTCTCGCAGCACTCATGTTGTGTGTGTTTATTTTTATCCATGAGTACTGGGACCTACACTTTAAAGTCGACTCCGAACGACAGATTTGATAAACTTTTTCATGGCAATCAATTACTCCCAGAGCTTTTGCCAGAAGACTGTTGAGAGGTAGTCGCCGAAAGAAATAATTTTTTCATATTTCTTTTTTCAAGATGTCAGAGCTGAGATTAAATAAAATACTTATCAATATAACATCCATTCCATTTTTCTTTTGAAAGGTTTTGTGCTGCCCTCTGGTGCGTACTCAAAAATATTTTATGAAATATTTATTAATTGATCAATTATAGCTCTCTGAATTAAAATATTAATCAATTATAAAGTAAAAACAATGTTATTATATAAGGAATATAATTTGTAATATTATATTGTTGTTATTACTGAGTTACTCACATAACATTTAAATGAAAAATTTTTTTTATTTAATTTTTACCGACAACAAAAAAAAAAATGAAACAATTTGTAGCAAAATTCATATACACAGTATGATAGTTTAAAAACACAGCATGAGCATTAATTTTTAAAGGTGAACAATGTTTTCAAAGTCATGCAAGCAGGAGTTATAAAGAAAGCACGTTAATATACAAATTATTTAATAGTTTTATAAAACCATTTCAAGTAATTTTCTTGCACTAGATGAAAATTAAATAGGCGTTATTTGTATGAATTAAGCAAATACGATTAATACAATTAAAAGATTTGTCAAATGACAAATTACAAAAACAAAGATTGATATTTGCGTACTACTTTAAATAGTTTCGATAATTAATGAAGTCGGCAATTATAAGTAAATTTAAGACCTTAAGCTTAAGATAAAGGGTAGAGTAAATTTGGGTATTGTGGACTGTATGTCTAATGTATACTTACGATCTTTGTTTGTTATATATTATATATGATTCGTTGTCAGGAGAACGAATGTTTTGTCTAATAATAAAAACTGATATCATATACCGTAGTCGCCGTGGTCTAGTGGTTAGTGTGTTGGCTTACTAAGACATGAGCCCTGAGTTCGACACCCAGCTCCGACATCTTAAAAAAAAAGGAATATGAAAAAATATTTCTTTCGGCGACTACCTCTCAGCAGTCTTCTGGCAAAAGCTCTGAGAGTAATTAATTGCCATGAACAAGCTTCTCAAGTCTGTCGTTCGAAGTCGACATTAAACTGTAGGTCCCGGTACTCATGGATAAAAATTTACACACACAACATGAGTGCTGCGAGAAGCTAGGCCGTAATCCTGACACAGGGTTGTAAAGGCCAGTTATGTATGTATGTATGTATGTATGTATATCATATACCACTGTTCAAAGCAATTTGGACTCTTTAATAGCGCACATAGCGTTATCTACATTTTTTTTTTCAACAAATGACAGCAGTTTCTTTAATGATAGATATTATCAGTCCTCTATATCCTTTAAAGAAATTTCCTTTTTTAGTTTATTTCTTTAGTTTAATTTAATAATATAAAAAATTAAAATAAGGTTTCTTCGAAATCATTATAATAGCGGGTTTCGTTTCTAAATAAATAATTTCTTTTACAATTTAATATTGATTGGATCAACACTTCTGATTAGAATTTGATGACCTGCATTCGCAGAACAATTTTTTAAAGCATCTTCAACTCAAAAAATCAACTGCTTTGATTTTGGTTTGGTTCCAGTAGAGCTTCTGTTTTGAATATACAACATCGCATCTTTACACAGTTTTTCTATTAAATATTTATAATGGCGTGTTTTCAATATAGTGATTTATTTTATTTAGTTAATGGATATTTACAACGATGAAAGTGTAACCAAATTAAAAAATAATATAATTCAAATTACACTCTTAACGTAAGTGAATTTAATTATATATGTATATGTATATGTATGTTAGAAAATTACATAGAATTCATCATCTAACTACTATCCGTAGGTATTTATCTAATACCACACGTAAATTTAAAACGTTTTTGCATAGAAATTGTTTTTTTTAAAGCCTTTATAAACAAATTTAAATTTAATTAAAAACCACAAAAACTGGACACAAATGAAATGAAATTTTGAGCATAAATTGCACTTTGGCAGGAAACAACCACAAAAAATCATGTAATTCGTGAAACAAATACAATCACCAAAAAAATTGCCACTGAAAAACATAACAAAAACAACAACAGAAAAATAAAACATGTACCTGTAATGAAGGCTACATGTATACCCAGTATACACAAAGGCATGATTTTATATACATTAATGATAATTTTTCTGCAATAATTCTCTCAAATGAAAAGCGCTCTAAAGTTAGGTGAAAAAAGTTACATGAACATTGTAACAAGATTTTAAAATAAAGCTAAATAAGGCTAGAAAGAGCTAAAAAAAACTCATCCAAATATAAAGCTAAACTTCTTATTATTTTACAACAAAAAATTTTCCTAAGTTTAATAATTTTTATTACTTGAGATTTTTGTTTTTTGATTATTAGACATTTTTTTATAAAACATGATTTGATCATGATGTTGAGAAACTAAGGCAGTAAAAACTACTAATCTACTAATATTACAAGTGTATGTAGAGTTAAATTTCTCTATAGTGAACATCTATAAAATAAAAGCGTCCTTATTATGCATAGACTTAAACAATACAGCTTTTTTTGTTTAAATTTTATTGTATTTTCTTCTTTTCATAATGAATTTCGATAGAGTGAATTTTTCTATATAACGAAATAATTTTAAAGATATTACTTTTACTGTCATATTTTTTGTCTTGCTATGATAACATTTTATTTCAAACTAGACTAAGTGCCGGTAAGGAAGAAAATAAAATTAAGGAATTAAAAAAAAAATTCAATACATAATTAAATGTTACCATTTTTGGTATGTACAGTGTATGTGTGCATTGCCTTTCTGAAAAATATTATTATTGAAATAATTTTCTTCTTTAAATTCTCTTAGAACATTATATAATAAATCTATATATCTATATAAAACTGAAAAATCTGCTTTATAAACAAATACAATATGTGAGCCATCTTTAAAATTTCGTGCTGCTCTTGTCTTCTGGTCCTGATCTTTGACATTTAAATCAAACTTCTTGTGGTTTCAAAATATTACGCCCTCTTCTTCCCAAAATACATGAGTTTTTTTTCCAAACTTAACTTTTTTAACTTCAGATCTTCATTTTATGTTTAGTTGTCTTCATTTTATTGTTAATATGTCGTCTTAATAGGTTTAAATTACTTGTCATTGCTAAGTATTTGATTGATTTTTATTACGGTTTGTGACCATAGATTTTCGGCCAGGCATATTTATGGTTTTATAAAACTTTGGCAAATTTGACTAAAGCTAGTCACATTACGCAAATAAATATTTGGCAAAAAACAAGTAACCACGATTTTATATAATTTTTTCTTCTTCAAGCCGGATTAATTAAATATCTTAATATTTTTGGTTATTAAACAAATTTTTAAAGAATTGATTACACAAACCAAGTTTCTGCAATATATATTTTTATAAATAGTAGTTACGTTTTTTTGGTCACATATTTGACCACTGATACGATAGCTAAATAATTTTGTTTAGTTTCGCTGGAGTTCAATTACATTTATATAATTAATATTTTTATTTGGAATGTATTTACATATCGTCATATTAAATGCAAATGGACGTAACTATACAAAATTCCGAAATTGAGTTTTTTAATGATTATAGTTCGTTTTATCGTTCGTGCAAAATTTTAGAATCCCACGATAAAAATGGCGATTTTATTACGGAAATCAAACGGTGGGTGTAATTCTGCAAGAAGACACATACATATTTATATGCAAACCTTACATTCAAACTTTTTTTTGTATATAGGGATGTCAATCCTTATATCTTGATTCTGAAATTTTATGATTTGCGGGATTTACGAAATGTTTGATTTTAAGGCTTTTTGCTTCTCCTTTAAAAAAACAAAAATTGTAGTTACATCCGTTTGCATTTAATATAACGATATATTAATTCCTTTTAATAATTCTCATTTAGTATATAAAGTTCGGAACACAAGTATTTAATAGTTGATTTGAAAATTATGAAAAAGATCTCCTCATGAGCCCTTTCAACTCCTGTAAAGATGAGAGAATTCGTTGAGTGGTATTCACTGATAAATAATAAAGGGCAGAGTATTTATGAAAAGGACGTAAGAGCAGCCGGTTCAGAAGTAGACTTACATAGATACTTACAAGCCATTAATTCAAATGGTTCTATGCCCTTCAAAATAGTCCTCTCAAAAATTCGGCATACAATTGGTGTTTGGGCTATTTCAGTTACTGCATTTTAATAGCATTACTTTCTTTAGATATTTTTAATGAGAGTTTTCTTCCCATCGGTTGGTATATTGTCGACTCTCCAAATCTGATATATATAAAACAATTGCCCATTTTGTAGTAAACCTATCTAGTACGCATTAATTTTTTCAAAATTCCATTTTTTTAGCAAGAATTATATATTTATTTATCTGCAGATTACGTACTGATTTTTCAAACTAATTTTTAAATAGAAAAAGAGAACTTAGTTGGTCTTATCAGCTTATGCTTTCGTTTTTACATGATAGTCGCTTCTGCGGTTATATGAACGTGTGAAAATATTGCACATATCGATGTTTGTTATACCACCACAAGTATATTAAAATAAATTCACGCACAAATATTCACCTCCACAATACGAGCATACACACTTTTAACGTAAAACAAGAAAAACAAAAAAAAAAAAAGTTGCGGATAAATTTTAAAAAATTAAATATTTCCATGTGCAAAACTATCAAATATTTGCATATGAGTGTGAGGGAAAGTGCTTTTATCTACGTGTAAGGAAATATATGTATATCTCCAGCAACTATTATTAAAATTGCTACAGTAAATATATATAAATATATATATGAATAAATATATTTTTATATAATATTAAAATATTTTGCATATTATAGGTGTTTTATATGTAAATGTACAAAAATATATGGTGAAAAATTAAAAGTACATAAAAACAAATTTTGTTTCAATATTAAGATATTCGCTGGACCTAATATTTGTTAGTTTCCTTCTTACATATCTATCGAAATGCAACTATATTTCGGGACACCTTTGTTTGTTTGAAGTCTATAGACTGCTAAACGAATTTTTGTTGTTGTTGAAAATTTTACAGTATCTCTCTATATGTCTGAAAGGAACTATGTATAGGATATAAAAATTTTAAAAATTTCAACTGGGCGGGGCCCGCCTATACAAAGTATTCATTGAGATTTAGAGTTTAGTCCAAATAGCTTTATACACTCTAAACCACTTTTGCTAAAAATTAGGTCGATAATAGTAGGCAACACTTTACAGACTGTTTTCGACCTAAAATTAGGCATCTAATTTTCTTAGACATTTGGTTAGTTTTAAAGCAAAATATGTCTAAAATTAAACAAAAAATGTTTAAAATTTTAGGCAATTTATGTCTAATTTTCCCCCCTTTGGTATATTTATTTTCAACACTCTCTAAATGGAAATGCCTACAATACATATTTTTAATTACATACGTACATACATACATACATACATAACTGGCCTTTACAACCCTGTGTCAGGATTGTGGCCTTGCTTCTCGCAGCACTCATGTTTTGTGTATCAATTTTCATCCATGAGTACCGGGACTTACAGTTTAATGTCGACTCCGAACGACAGACTTGAGAAGCTTGTTCATGGCAATTAGTTACTCTCAGAGCTTTTGCCAGAAGACTGCTGAGAGGTAGTCGCCGAAAGGAATATTTTTTTCATATTTCTTTTTTTGAAGATGTCAGAGCCTGGTGTCGAACCCATGGCCCATGTCTTAGTAAGCCAACACACTAACCACTAGACCACGGCGAATAGTTTTTTATTTACATTATTTAATTTATTAAAAGTTATATATCTAATAAACCTTCTATATACTTATAAATATATATAAAATACATATAAATATATATATATGGGTCGATATCACGAAATGACTACATTCTGTGGCCCGACTCATTTAGTATTAAAAATATTCAAAATTTTAAATTATGAGAACAGGAATGAATAAAACAAAATGTCATTTAACGAGGCGCAGAAATGAAAATAAAATATTCTAGATATTTTTATGAAAAAATTTGGTCGCAAGGCGCAAATCGTCATTACCATGGCGTGTGTCCGATCGTTTTGTGTTTAAAAAACACAGATTTTCATTAATATCTCAAGATATATATTATAAATGAAGTAGGTGAAGTTATTCAAGAAGAATGAAACAAGTCAATTTTAATTTCATAAATATAATTTTATGTTAAAATTTATGATTTTGAGACATTTTAGTCTGTGGCTAATTTTTTTCGTCATTTCACGTGGGCCAATTTGTTTATTAAGAAAAAATGCATTTAACCGGTTTTTCGGTTAGGTGTAAACTGTCAATGTAACGACAATTCCCGTTAGTTTTAAAGTTAATTGACAGAAGTGAAAAATGTAGTTAGTTGTTTGAGAGCTGTTGAAGTGTTTAGTGTTTTTTGCTTATGTTCCTGAAATTTTGTCATTCTCGTGGTAATTATATTTTTCCATTATATATAGTATAATTTCCAAATTTGTGGTATTGGTTTGTTCATTTTTTAAGTCTTCATTAGATTATACTATATTTTATAAAAAATTTTGAGGATTTCCACATTTAAATCCAAGTATACTCACGTTTCCATCATTACCGTGCAGTCATTACCATGGGTATAATCTAAACCACGGTAATGACAAAAGGAACACGGGAATGACCTTTTCAATGTAATTTTGAGATTATTCAATCTATGGTAATTATTAAAGCAATTTATAATATGATTTTTAAACTTTCCATCAAATACAATATGGCACCATCAAAAAAAGGTAGAAATGCAGAGGAAAAAGTAAAACATGTGGAAACGGAGCGAGAACGACTCAGAAGAATGAAAAACGATCCTGCCAAATGAGCCGCACAAAAATTAAAAGAAATCGCCCGATATTTCAGAAAGAAAATAAGGTTATTAAACCAATTAAGGAGATAACCCCTAGAGCACAAAGGGTATAATAGAAAAAGTGGATATAAATGCAAAGAATTATAGAAAAAAAAACATTTGAAGGAAAAGGAAGAACAATATATGGCGGACTATTCTCCACCCAGATCGCCATCATCATCTACAGGAGAGGATGAACCACATTCAGATATTCAAGACCCAGTTCCAGCTCCTGTTATACCTAAATAAAATCAGAATGGAAATGAACATATTTTCAAAGTAAAAAAGAAACTTGCGCGTAAACATAAGCATCAGTTGGCTCAAAACGACAAAAAGATTTCTAGTCTATTGTCGCTACACAATATAAAAGGGCTGGAATATCAGAGGTCGAAATGTGGAGAATTCCAGGCTAATTAAAAAAAAGATGTCAGGAACAGCATACAACGATTTTTAGAGTAGGATATTAATAGCCAGATGTGTGCAGCTAAAAAGGAGATGTGACAAAATTAAAACAAATTCAACAAAAGCGATTTCTCACAAATACGCTTAAAAATTTACACAAAAAATACCTTGTCGAAGAGAACAGCTCACCTGTGAGCTATAGTGGTTTTTACAGAAATCGTCCATTTTGGATTAAAGAAATTAAGATTTCTAACAGAGACACATGCAAGTGCATAAAACATGCAAACATGGAAGTGATTATTGTCTATTTACACAATATAATTTCACAGATATCATTTCCGTGGGACTATTGTCATTCCCGTGGGGGGCAAAAATCCCTAAAACCCTTAAATATACATGGCCCATTGCTTATTAATACATAAAATGGTCTTATAAAATAGTATCAACCGAAAAATAATTATTTAAACCCATTTTCGCACTTGGCCATTTTCAACCCTTGATTGTAGTCATTTCGTGATATCGACCCATATACATATGTCCATAACCCATAACATCTTTTAATAAATTACATATGCTTTACATAAATATTGTCGTCTTTTTGGAAAAAGGTGTCATAACTGTATATGTAGATACATAAAAAGTGTAATAAATAATAAAAATAAATAATATTTCATACATAAAGAATTAATAAAAATTAAAATATCATTTGTTAATGATAATATTTATGTATATAAAAAATCACTTTTTATATGGTATTATTGAGCTTACGTATTAAAGTATTAATTTTTCTTAAATTATTTATATGACACTTTTTTCCTCATTTGCAAAAGTTAGAATCTAAAAAATATCGCCATGAGAACTCATAAGTTTAAGATACATATGTATATCCTTAGGATAAACAATGTTAAAAAAATTATAGAAACAAAACAACTCCTCTTTCGATATAATCTCCTTTTCAAACCAAATGTAAGCAGTAGATTTGCATTTTTCTTCTATTGATACGAAAGCTTACTCGATCACGAATGCGGTAATTCGGCCCCTGGTTATCGGTTGTACCTCTTATACAACTGTTTACTGATTTTTGTTTGTCTTTAAAAAGGTTATAGTAAAAGCTTATAAATTTGGTCCAAACAGATTTTTGATATATACAAATCATAAGTTTACAAACAAAAGGAACTAAAGAAGTGGACATGATACTTGCCACAAAAATAAAATGAAATTTTTTTAAATTTGTTCTAAACGACTTTATCATCAATAAATATTATCACGTAATAGGTTTCAGTCCCGTAGTCTAGTGGTTAGTATGTTGGCTGACTAAACAAGAATTCCGAGTTGAAACCCTAGCTCTGACATCTTAAAGAAAATATGAAAAAAATATTTCTTTCGGCGACTACCGATTAGCAGTCTTCTGGCAAAAGCTTTGCCATGAAAAGCTTCTCAAGTCTATCGTTCGGAGTCGACTTTAAACTGTAGGTCCCGGTACTTATGGATAAAAATTGACACACTCAACATGGGTGCTGTGAGAAGCTAGACCGTAACCTTGAAACACTATTGTGATATCCAATTATGTACGTATGTTTGTAAATAATTAAAAAAAATATACGAGTACCTATAATTTTTACCACATGTGTACATTAACTTGTATCTGTATATATGTATAGAATATATAAATATATTTATAGTATATTAACAAACACACTGTATAGTTATCATACCAAAGTTAATTTAGTATATGAACCTATCATCTGTGTGTTTATTAATTGTTTAAATTTTAAATAAAAATATAAAAATCTTTATAAAATATTTATATGTATGCAGAGGTATAAATATTATTGTAAGTATATGCGTGTGTATGCATATTAAATAAATTTTATTTCTGCAATTAAATTTGTAGGGCCAGAAACCAATTTATGGAATATCATATATAATGAGAATTTAATTGTAAAGCAAATCGAGCCGTAACCGCAAAAAAAGCGTAACCAACAAAAATAAAATTTTAAAGGAGAAGGTTTTTTTTTAATATCTTCGTTGTTTTTGCAGTTATTGTCATGAAATTTAGTATGTAAGTGTTATTTTTCACGATTTATATACTACATTTAAAATTGCTCACATTTTAGAATAATAACGGTAATTTTTGTCGCTTACGCTTTTTTCGCTGTCACTCTTGTAACCTACTGATGATATTTGTGTCAGTTAAGCTTTAAAATCTTTTTTTAGAGAAATAATTGTATACTGTTTATATATATCGCTCATTTGCTGCAACAGTGACATAACTCAAAATTGCGTTTTTTGAGTTAAATATGTAGAAATGTTCCCAATATCGTAAATAATATTGTATACAAAACCTATTGTGATCGGAATGATTTTGAGCGTTTAGGATCAGAAAGTGATTCGATACTACTTATTTTTTTAATACAACAACGACAAATTTCAGGCGCTACAAAATCTTTGTAAAATAAAAGAGATATTATTATTTTTTTAATAAATCTCAATCTTTGATTCCTAAAATTTTATTATGCGATGAAAACAATTTACTAAAGTGTGTAGAATCTAAATAAACATTAATGTTTTGAGTTGTGGATAAACTGCTTTTCTGAAAAAAAAATTTTTTGAGCTGACATTATTGCAGCAAATTAGCGATATGTACATAAATATTATTTTATTTAATTCTTTTAATGAATTTCATTTTAAAGTTAACATAACGCTGACTTTTAACGCTTACTCTCTTAATAAGTACAAGACTTCAACCAATCTTTTTGTCTAATTTTATTGCCAATTCCCCAGAAGTTTTCATTTATTTGTACTCTATCAATTTCCGTAAGCTTAGAGCTACATGAATTCCCACATTTTTTATTTTGGCATGGGTCAGGCCAAACATCTCTATCACGAAGTTTAGCCTTTTGCAGCCTTTTGGGTATTTTTTTTTTTTTTTTTTTTGCTTTTTATATCCTCTTTTTCCCACACATGTTTCTTCATTAGTCTCAGATTTCGAATAATTTACATCTGAAGATGTATCACTATCACTGTATGGTACTAGATCATATCGAACGCAATTCTAGAAGACACGTTTATAAATTGATACTTATATAACATCCAAGTGGAATAAAAAATATTTTTATTACCTCCGCCATATTGTTAAAAGATTATAATATTATTATAAAGTGCGAATTTTTAACAATATTTAATATTATAAAGGTATTTCAATGAATGCAAAATGCTTTTTTTAAAAAAGAATTTTAGTGTAACCAACAATCTGCGGTCATCAAAAATGTAAACAAACAAACATTGTGCACTTACGCTAAAATTGTTTTTGCTCTAAATTTGTAACGGTACTTTGTATGACGATGAAATTTTAGGAGATGATGCGGATGTTGTCAATGAATTCATTTATTAAAAAAAACGAAAATCGAAAATTATGTTGGTTACGCTTTTTTGGCGGTTACGGCTCGAAATTGAAAAACTGCATAAAATATTAAAGTGTAGTTTGATTTTGTTTGTTTATTAAATTTATATTCTTTTATGCTGCAAAATAATATTGAATCAATAATATGTAACCAGAAAAATTGTTTTTCCTCTTGAAGTACTGTATAAAATATAAACATTAGGCAAATTTGAGATTAAGAAGTAATAAATTGGCTTAAAGACACCCTGTTCTGGACAAAATCGGTTTTTATGAGAACAGTGTAAAACAAAAATATGAAAATTAATAATGGAATATAAGCTCGGGCAAATATTAAACTATGGAAAAGCGGCAGATATTGGCTCTTTTGTAGGATTTTGTAACATGTTTTGTAATAAATGTAGAGGAATGGAAATATTATTGTAAGTATACTGATTTTGGGAAGTTGAAAAATTTCCGGAAGCTTACTAATTAAAATCATATAATCCAGTGCATTAAAGGCCTTGCTTTAGTCCCATAACTTCGATCTTCAACTACAAGAGCAGTTTTCCTAAAGTCTGATTGAGAATTAGAAAAAAAAGTATAGAATTCAGGTAATGGTCTATTTATTAAAATAAGAAGGAATAAATTGCGATTGCCCGCAAAATGGGGCTAAACTCTGTATACATACGGCTTATGGTCTCCAAAAAAATTTGTTCAGAGTTTTGTTTAAAATCGTTGGCATCATTTATGATTTTATCGTTTAGACCAATACCTTATTTTTTTTTTCAGTGAAATAAATAATTATTATTTTATATAATTGCTATGCAAATTAAAAAAAAGATAATTCGAAATCATTAAATGAAAATGAAAACCATTTTATTATATAAATAGAATTCTGTATCAATAAAAACCGAAAACAAAAACAAAATCGGGTATTAATGTCCGTATTCATAAAAAATAAGAAAAGAATTTAAATTAGTTTTGATTTAGATTTTCCATATAAGTTTTTTTTCCATTTCTATTTAAATTTGGTATCAGTATGAGGGTAAGTGTTTTATGTTTTTAAATTCGTATCATTTTCTAATTCATTGTTTCATATTGCAAAACCAATGTACTCGTAATAATAAATACAAATGCATAATTTTTCAAATAAATTAAGGGAAGTATTAATCAAAAGCAGAAATACAGATTTCAAACAAACAAATTAAAATCCTAAACTTATAAATGTTTAAAGGGTAAACCCCTACAGATGCCGTGCATTATTTTATAGTTTTTTTTTTAGAAAGAACAGTACATTTTGCTTTTCTTACATTATAATTAATCGTCTTAGAAATGAGACATATTTTTGTAAATTGATCATTCAAAGGCCAATGTTATACCTTCGCCTTTCAATGATCAACAGCAATTGTCTCATCGTTGCATGTTGATATGTGTGGTGAGTGCCTTCGCTATATAGGTTTTGCTGTCATCTGCTACGTGCCTGATTTTTCGTCTTTGTTGTCGATGGTTAACTTGGAATAGAGTGAAATGTCACGAAGCGGTTTCTGTGTTGGTGGATTTATTGGAGCTAAGGGGTTGGGGGGCAAAACGTTTTTATTTTTTTAAATTATAATTTTGAAAAAACCGCATACTAATTTTTTAATATTTCGACTTTTCTCGGCTTTGAACCTCGGCGGTTTGAGTTTTGTGCGAGCACTCTAAACACTACAATACTTTCTTATCCGTGAAGGAATTTTACACCAGCGGAACTGAACATGTCTTCGACTCCAGGATGTCTCATCAGAAGATCTACACATTAACCAACAAATATTATATAACTCACATTGCAAAAGGAAAAATATAATTTTTGTTATTCATTTATTAAAATTGTAAAACAATATAAACTTTATATTCAAATTGTAATGAGCTGAGTGACTAATACCATATGCTTTTTGTAGTGCAACTGACCAGCAGTCTAGCACACTACCCACTAGACTACTGAGCACCAAAAAAAATTAATTTATTTTATAAAATAAAAGTATATCATCTAAAGCAAATTTTATAGAAATTAATAAAATTTGCGTTTAACCTTCAATAGATTCAACTTCAACAAATTTATTTGCTGACAAAAATATTGCAACATTTCTTTAAGCCTAAATATTAAAACGTTTTGTTTAATAAAACAAAACTATTTAATTAATTAATGTTTGCAGGCATTTATTTAAATTCAAAGTAAATAAATTAAATAAACAAAAATGCTAATTTTAAATATTTAAATTTAGAGTACTTATGCACACACTAAATAAAGATAATGCAGGAACAAAAAAGTTTGTTAATAAACAAAATACGTTCTTATTTAATTTAAATTATTAGGGTTCATAAAAAAAAAAAAAAAAAATAATAACAATTATATTGTTGTTGCTATATTTTATACTAATTTGCTCAATTTTATTTTAATATTTATTTTAATATTTTATAAAAGAAATCGCACAATAGGCATTTGGGTCGTTCATAAAGGTTGTGCATTATTTTAATAATGATTTCAAATAACTCATCACCGTCAGTGTGAAGGTAACAAAAATTTCGATTTTCTTTTTTGCTGAAATTGCGTCGATACATATGTTTTATAAAAAAGAAGAAAAATAAATTGCTAAATAAACCCGCGAAATTTTCTTATAAAGGGGGGTTACCTACAGGTGAAACTTGGAACTGTATAAAGTTATTGGTTTAAAACTCATTCCATCAACAGTCACATTCAGTGTATGATTTCTTTGTAAATGCACTACATTGTGCTGGTCTAGAAAAATATGAGGGAAAGGGATAAAGAGGGTATGCTCTCTGATTTATACTGACTAATATCATGTCTGATACCAGTCAGAAAAAAACAAACGTCCTACTTTAAAAATGTGTGCAGCAAAGAAAACGGCCAGTGTTATACCTTCACTACTGACAAATCTAACAGCAATCTACCACAAGAAGCAGGCACAGTAAAGTTAAAATTAGGGGAGAAATAAAATATCAAATTCGTATTGGAGATGGTGTTCTTGTTATTCTTCCTGATCCAAGCCCTTTCTGACAAAGGAGACTCTGCCAGAGAGCAATTGCTCTCTGTCAGTTTAGCCAGTTGAGTCCCTGCAGTGTAAGCCTCTACACCCCGACAAGGTGATTATCAAATATAGGAGGATTTGTTTTCAATAAAATTTTTAAAATCTAAATTTAATGTGTTTTAAACTTAATTCCTATAAAATTTTTAAGTAGTAGATGATACAAAAATATATATTTTCAAACAAAATTTATTTTCTGGTTTAATATATAAAATATACTCGTATATGTTTGTATATGTGCGTTATATTGTAAATGTATAAAAAGTTTAATTTTTAATATTTACTTGTTTAAGATGTTATTTTAAATAAAACTATTTAATCTTATTAGTATTTGTTTTCTATAAAAAGAATTAAAGGATATAACAGACATGTAAAGATTCAGTATAAGAGTTCAATAAATTTTTGCAACATTTATTTATTTTTTATTAAGTTTTTTGGAAAAATAAAACTTCTTTTTTTTATTTAAAATAAATATTGCAAAGAGAAAAACTGAAGTAACCAGAGGCTGATTTTTAAAATTGAAGTAAATGAAAAAAGATTACAAATATTAAAAAAAAGTTTTAAGTTTGCAAATGGATTATGCAAGTAAATATAAAAAAGGTTAAAAATAAAATAAATAAATGCATAGACGTTATTTATTTGAAACTAAGGGATTTATTAAATGTATTTCAAACAAAGAAAAAAAAAAAAAAAATTTTAGACAAAAAATATTTCTTTTTTCAAGTTTATTCTCACTTAAGACAACAAAGAAACATTGTTATTTATTCACTTCGTACACCTAATTCTGTTCACTCATGTCTTTCATAGGCACGATTTTGAATTAACATGGCTCCCATGTGATGGCAAACTAATATTTGGATTACATTGAATATAACGAACACAAAAAATATAAATTTGTTTTTGTATCTATGCATTGCATAACTGGCCTTTACAACCCTGTGTCAGGATTACGGCCTAGCTTCTCGCAGCACTCATGTTGTGTGTGTAAATTTTTATCCATGAGTACCGGGACCTACAGTTTAATGTCGACTCCGAACGACAGACTTGAGAATCTTGTTCATGACAATTAGTTACTCTCAGAGCTTTTGCCAGAAGACTGCTGAGAGGCAGTCGCCGAAAGAAATATTTTTTTCATATTTCTTTTTTTGAAGATGTCAGAGCCTGGAGTCGAACCCAGGGCCCATGTCTTAGTAAGCCAACACACTAACCACTAGACCACGACGACTACATTGTTTTTGTATAGGAATGAGTATTATATTGAGGCAAGAGAAGAAGAGTTTGAAAGCACATCCTGAGGAAGAGGAGAGGGCCAAACAGATCCGAGTCTTTCCAAAATTCTACTTGGGTAACTATAATCGAAGGTGATTTGACTCATGCATTACACTCTTTAGGTATAATTTAAATATTTTATCAAGACTTCTTCTCGGGCACTGCAGACTCAGACGCAATTCGAATATTTTATGCAGATTATTTGGTATGAGATTGGAGTCATCAGAGCACATACATACACTAGACAATTGGCAGCATTGACACAAAGTAGACAGAGGTACTTTGGTGATTATTAAATATCGAATAGGGATTTATGAAGGTTAGAATCGGCCAACGTTTTAAAGTTCGTCAAAGCGACGAAGACGAGGGAGATACTACAATAATCTAGTTAAGTAGCTCTACAATAGATCTTTACATCGGAGTACTTTTATTACCCCCTTAAATAACACAATGACGTACGAATTATATAGAGGGTAGCAGACCACTGATGCTTAATCTAGATTTGATCTTATCCACAGCGAAGTGGATAATTGTTTTAAACACAGAGATCACTGAACTCTTTTTTTTTCAAAAGTTTAATAAAATCAAGACTTCTTTCGAATTATTCGAAGTCTGAGAGATATGTTGAATATTAATTTCACATCAACTAATACTCCCAGAACAGGAAATGTATCAACTTTTTCAAGGAAATAATTTCTAATTATATAACTGGTGCTATTATAATTATATAATTATATAACTGTTTCAGATTTACGGCCTAGCTCTTCGCAGAACTCATGTTGCGTGTGTCAATTTTTTTCCATGAGTACCGGCACCTACAGTTTAAAGTCGTCTCAGAAGGATAGATTTGATAACCTTTTCATGGCAATCAATTACGCTCAGAGCTTTTGCCAGAAGTCGGCTGAGAGGTAGTCTCCAAAAGAAATATTTTTTTTCTTATTTCTTTTTTTTCAAGATGTCAAAGCTGAGATTTGAACTCAACGCTATCGTCTCAGTAATCCAACATACTAACCACTAGACCACGGCTACTACGTTAGCTAATTGAATTGCCTTTCTTAAATTGCATTCATTTACATTTCTTTAAGTTAAGTTTTATAAAATTCATATCGGACTATTGATAAAGAATTCCTATGTTCTTTTGGAGTCAGTCGCTGAGTTCCAATTATGGAAAAGTTTTATTTCATCTCATACATTAATATGTTGGAAAACATTATTCAAGATTGGATGTGATTAAATAACAGTAAGAACTAAGAAAGACCTGAATGACTAACTTGACGAACTCCAGAAGGTACAGAACTAATTTTCGACTTATGGTTTGAAACTACAATACACTGAGATCCGTAGATATCTAATTTTGGAAAGTGTTAGAAAATCCAATTTTATTTAAGATCATGCTTACTTACATTGTCTAAGTGTTTTACCGAAGTCCCTGCAGACGGTATTAGTGTTCATACCTTTTATAAACGAACAAACTTCAATAAATATTTCGAATTTGAACAGTGTTTTCTGAACCGTTTTTAAAATGGTGAAAAAATTGAAGTTGTTTGTTGTGAAGTTATGTCAGTTAATACATGCTCAACAATTTTGAAAAAAAAACACTCCATATAGGTATGCGGTTATAAGAGTAATTTGAAATGCTAGAAGGGAAAAATAAAATATAGAACAATTTTTCCATAGTTTGGGTTAATCCAATTTTAATCAGAAATTAAACAAATGTATAAGCTGTTTAACAAACTTTTAGGCAGAATATAGCTGGGAAGTTGATTTGGTGATCAGTGTTGCTATATTTTTTAATCCATCTACATTAGAATTAAACATTTTTGTTAAAAAGTAATATTTAGAGGTATTTCTTTCTATAATAGGTTTTACTTTAACCCTATAAAACTAAACTAAACCTGTGAGGCGCAGCATATGCCGTTTTTACGTATTTCGTTTTGATCGAGTGGAAGTAAAAGCACGAGCTTTCAAACCAACGCAGTAATCTATCGTGTAAGCTTGTCAGCAGTCGTTTATTGCACAGAGGTTCTTTGTTGCAGAGATATACTACTTCGTGTTGCCTGCGAGGCGAGGTTTAGTGTTAAAGCAATAAACTTGAATACACCTTCTATTTAAAATTTTAAATTTTTTAGCAACAAAATTATTTTAAATCTTGAATATTTTTTAAATTTAGAGATGTGCGCTTCTGATTAACAGATAGAAAAATGACTGGAAGAGTTGTTGTTAAGTAAAAGAGAAATAGGGGATACTTTAGAAGATGTCGATTCAGACTACAGTCAAGTTGATCCAAATTAATAATACTTATTCGATTAATTTTAATCCACACTGTATGTATTTTATAAAACATCCTTAATTTTGTCAACAAACTGAAGCAAACTCTCAGAAAATAATACTTCTGGACCCAAAATTTTCTCCGAAATAAATGTGTAAATTGTTCTAAATGTGATCAAATTTTTTTGTGCGATTAATTTATAAAGTTTTTTTTTTTTTAAATAAGAAATAAAATCTTTAATTTTTTATTATACACTCTTTATACTTTCAAAAAGAGGCCAACAAAAAATATGTGTTAAATAATCTATAAAAAATAGAATTTCTTTTTGTTTAAAGAAATGCAGAACATTTGTGAAATTTTCCTCAATAACAGAGAAAAACTAAAATTATAATAAAAAACAAATTTCCTGAATATAAAGGAGTTATGAAAAAAAAAAAAAAAAAACACCATAAAGAGACCAGGGCAATATATGCACAACCCAATTCACAATAAGAACAAATAAAAAATCAAAGAGAAAATAATAATAAATTTTCTTTCTTTTACTACTAAAAGTTGTAAAAAACTTTTATTTTCTTTTAAATTCTAATACACGTATAATATATTTTTTTACTATATACATAAGTATATAAATGTGTTTGTTTGTATATACTTACCTCTATTTACATACTATACGTATGTATGTATATAAAATGGCTGTTAAAAGAAACGAAAAAAAAAAAACAATTTGCAAAAGACAATGAATGGTTCTACTTGTATTTTGTATACGATATTGTTTTAAACTCAAATAAGTACATATGCTTGAAGATCCGGTTTATTGTTTAAGTAAATTTTTAAAAGGCAATCCATATGTACGATAACTTTTTATTTGTGTCACTTTAAGTTTTTTTACTTCTGGTCTCTATTAAGTTTCGCTCTACAGTCTCAGCTTATTTTATTGGCACACATTTCAGGAAAATATAATGGACAGCAAACGCAGTAGTTTAATTTTGTTAATTTGGGAATAACCTGATTTTGAATTCTTCATAATTTTTTTTTGTTTCATTGTGACGTATATTGTGGGGTAAACCCCTGGAAAGGACATTAAATACTTTCATCAATAGCAATTGTCCCATCGTTGCATGTTGATTGTGTGGTGAGTGCTTCGCTATTTAGGTTTAGTTGTCATCTGCTACTTCCCAATAGGTGGCGTTTATCTCCTGATTATTCGTCTTTGTTGTTGAGGGTTAAGTTGGAATAAAGTAGAATGTCAGGGCGCGGTTTTTTTGTTATTAAATTCATTTCTCTCTTTATTTAGACTTGAGTTTTTGGCATCATCTTATGTCAGTAAGACAAAAAACGTAGCTTAGAAACCACATTTTAAATGTTTAAAGTGATTTGTTTAGTGCTTTACTTATTTTGACTTTAGATATTGGTTTTTTACCACATAAATTAGGAATGTTATCTATTCTCAGAATCCTTGAGAAAAAGTAGTTAGAGCGCATGCTTAGAACACAAAGCAGCTCAGGTTCGAGACCCAGCACTGGAGAAAATAAAGAACAAAAATTTGTGGGGCGATATTTCAAAAGTTTTAATAAAAAAATGTATAAGAGGTTACAACCTTCCCCCCTTCCCACTTTCTCCCCCATGACTAAGAAGACCATCCCGAAGAAAGCCGCCCCTGACATTCCACCCTATCCACCTTTGACTTATCAAACAAAAGATCAGGAGAAAGCGCGCCCTACTGGAAAATAATAGACAGAACTAGGCAAGGATAGAAACCTGCCAATAACTTAGCAAAGAATTTCACCACTTTACAATAAACAAAATTAACATCAACAATTGGGGCAATTACTGCTGATCATTTCAAAGGTGAAGGTATAACATTGGCCTTTAAGTGATCAAATGAAAGCAATTTATTCCATTGACATAAAGGACGTATCGTTCCAATTCCAATGTAATGCACATCATGAGTAGGGGTGTAAACCCCTGAGTATTGGTCTTACAAAAACAAAACAAAAATCTAAGAAACGCTACTTATTTAAGCAGGGATAGTACATCAAGAAAAGGTGTCACAAGGGTTACATTTATTCGGGCAAAATAGAATGCCACGCACTATTAAGTTTACAACTCACTGGTCGCCGTAGTCTAGTAGATATTTAGTGTGCTAGATTACTAGACCAGAGCTACGGGTTGAAACCACAGCTGTGACAAGTTAAAAGAAAGAAACAAAAAAAAACTGTTTCTTTTGGGGATCACCTCTTAGCAGACTTATGGCAAAAGCTTTGAGAATAGCCGATTGCCATGAAAAATCTTCTCAAATCTGTCGTTCGGAGTCGATTTAAATCTGTAGGTCCCGGTACTCATGGATAAAAATTAACACACACAACATGAGTGTTCCGAAAAGCTAGGCTGTTACTCTAACACAGGGTTGTAATGGCCAATTATGAATGTATGTATGTATGAATGTATGTTCACAATATGTGTACTGTAAGAAGCTACACTATAACTCCGAAAAAGGCTTTTAATGGCCATTTATGTGTGTATGTACTCGCTGAACAGAAAACAAAATTTTTTGTTTAGTTTAAACTTCTCTTGGTCATTACATAATAAAGTCAATGTGTTAAAGAGATTTTATATTCTTGGGCTTAATGGTCAGTTAAATAAAATTTCTTTAAACAGCTTCTTCTGAAACAATTTTCTTTAATTGTTTTTTAATTACTTTCTTATAAGAGAAACCAACCCTACTAGTTAAATGCATTTCATTTATACCAGTCTTATGTCAGCAACCGCTACTGTATATATACTCTCTCTCTCTCTCTCTCTCTCTTTCTCTCTCTGACAGTAAAAACAAAGATTTTATGATTTTGGGTTGTTTATGTTTTAACACAGGAAAATAATTAAAAATCTTTTACTTACATTCATACGCATTCCTATATCGTATGTTACTGACACACACAATACAAAGTAATTAAATACGCATACTAATAGCTGTATGTGTATGCTGTCTTTACCCCTACATATGTATGTATGTGTATGCCTGCTTATATTGCTGTACCATTGTATTTCGGGAACCTATATTGTCACACATTTAAAATGTCTAAGAGCACGTTATTTCAAATAAAATTTTTTATTTTGATTTTTTTGTTCAACACAGTAAATGAACTCAAATAGTCATTAAAAAGTACTGACTGACAAGTTCATTTCTTATTTCCTTTACTACTCGTATTCTATTCTGTTTTTCTTATTTTTGTTCAGTGATTTTTTTTTTTTGGAAACATTTTGCCCATAAAAAATGTCTTCAAATGAAAATTGAAATTAAAACATGAGCTAATATGAGTTTATAGGCATAGTACCTTGGAAAAGTGTGGAAAAATTAGAATGCCAGTTGTTATATGTTTGTGTACGAGTATACCCAGTAAACAATACACCTGATTGCTTTCAACTAGAAAATATTTAAAATTTTTTTTATGCATTAAATGTTTGAAAGCGAATTGAAAACAAATTGATAAAATAATGCTAGAGCACATCAAGTTAAGGGTAATTCTTATGTAGGATGCTGAAGGTAATTCCAATAAATTCCTACTACACAGCAAAATCGGTACACTTTTTAATGAAGATTCTTATAGATCTACATTCTGGAAGGAATATTTATTCATTCATCCTGCAAGTCTATTGTACAATCCTACCCTATATGTTATATAAAAACCAAGTTGCCTTTTCATAATATGATTCAATACTGCACAAGTGCTTAATATGCGGTCTGATTTTTGGTTCTTCTCTTCAGAGAATCTGCACGAATCATTGGTAACAGATTCCTACAATTTTCAGACTAAGTATGCTGTTTCATGTAAAAGTTCATTTGATACTCTCTATCAAATCTGATGGAAGTATTATAACTCCCTTTGTAATAGATTCCAAGTAGAAGTTTGTAAAGTTTGTAACGTAAAGATAGTAACTGTCTCTCAGTGCTAAAAGTGAGTATGAGTATGGAATTTACTTTTATTGAAGTAATGTAAAAAAATGCTATTGTCCATACACAATATTCGTAAAAATGGATGCAGTATATAGATATAAATATATAACTCATACCGAAACTCAAGCGACAGAGTTTCAAATCCCAGTCAAGAAGAAAAATTAAAAAATTAATGTGCAGTTTTTCCCAAAAATTATAATTCAAAAATAAGAGGTTTCCCCCACCAAGACGTCCATCTTCAAAAAACTGTTCTCTAACATTTCCAGTCTATTCCACCAGAAACTAATGTTCAGAAGTACAGAGCCACCTTCTTGGAAGATAACAGCTAATCTATAGATGACGCTCGCCACTCTCATTCAACATCCACCGACAGATGGAGCAATTGCTGCTGATCCTTGAAGGGTGAAGGTATAACATTGGCCTTTGAGTGATCAACTGACAGCTACTTGCCTCATTGACAAATGGCGCCTTCTGATAATTGAGGAGGAAAACATCTATCTATCTGCCATCAAATTCCAATACAATGCACTGCATATGTAGGGTTTGTTTATTCCTGAGTATTGGTCTCAAAAAAAAAAATTTATGTTGAATATTGTATGCATGTTTGTTCGAAATGTACAAAGTTGCCATATAGTTTTTTCATATGTGGAATCAAACTATTTGAAACGCTATTTAAAATCAATAAAGTGTATAACTTAAATGAAATATTATTTTTCTGTAGCTTTCATTTAATTGTGCCATACAAGTTTAAGCTTAACTAGAAAGAAAGCTAAACATTTCAACCGATGTGCTTGCTGGGTAGCCTTTTCGATGATTCTGTTTACCTTTGTGTACCTGTGTGTATGTGTGTCTGATAACTGTGTGCATGTTTGTGTACAATTTTTAACATGTCACGAGTTTTACATAAACTTCCTTGGAAAAATGTGTCAATAGAACAAAAAAAAGTGACAAAAAAACGAAAACAAGATTGGATAAATTGTGGAGAAGAACAGCATCAAAAATTCAAGTACGATATAGAGTGTTACTATGCTGAAGTATTCTTCTTCTTGTGACACAAACAAAAAAGTACAAAAAAAATATACTATTAAAGCTATACACACATGTACTTACATTCGTTATTAAGTCAACAGTGTAGTGTAGGGTATACAAGCCTGATTTTCTTGACGTTAACGGATTTATTGGCATGTTAAAAAATTGCAAAAAATATTTCAACAAATAATGAGTTCATTGTGAAAAATAATAAATAAATTGAGTTCTTAATTTAGTTTCTGTGTTAATTTTTTTTATATATTTTGTTATTTTTTAAGGCAATGGTTGCTTTTATTGCATATTTAATGGTCTTATTAATTTCTCTGTGTGGTGAATCCTAAATCTGGCTGAAAAAAATAAAAAAAATTAGTGTCTGGAAACCTTACTTCTGATCATCAAAGAAGCTTCTCAATACTGAAATTCATGTTTCGAGTTTTTGGTTTTGGTTCCGATTAGGAAAAGTAAGCCTTAGGGTCTATTATTATCAAAAAGTGCTTCAGATTTCAAAGAGAAGCCTATTTTCTGTGTAACTTTCGACGCGATTAAAAAGATATATAAAAAGTGATTTTTTAGCTTTTGCCAAAAATACAACCCTGGTTTAAACACCCACGTTTCGTGTTTTGTTTCACTGTCAAACATCTTCAGTTTGGTATATAATTTAACCATGAATCGTCTTACAAACGAACAATGCTTGCAAATTATTGAATTTTATTATCAAAATGCATGCTCTCTTAAGAAAGTTCATCGCGCTCTTCCTCCATTTTATGGTCAGTTTAATCGACCCACTGAAGCGGCTACTCGGGCTATTGTGACTAAATTTCGCACCAAATTTACATTGTTGGACATTATACCACCAACATTCTTACGTAGAGTGCGGAAGAAAGAAAATATCTGTATCGGCCAGTGTTAATGATGAGCATCAATTATCGATTCTTCGCCGTTCGCAGCAATTGGGGGTCTGTTATTTAACGACGTGGAAAATTTAGCAGAAGGATTTAGGTGTGAATCCTTTTAAAATACAGCTGGTGCAAGAATTGAAGCCGAACGACCTACCGTAACGTAGAATTTTTGGTGAATGGGCTCTTGGAAAGTTGGCCGAAGATTCACTTTTTTATCGAAAAATTGTGTTCAGCGGAGAAGCTCATTTTTGGCTCAATGGGTACGTAGATTAGCAGAATTGTCGATTTAGGAGTGAAGACCTGTTAGACGAATTGCAAGAGCTACCAATGCATCCAGAAAAAAACCCAGTTTGGTGCGGTATGTGGTCCTGTGGCATCATTCAACCATACTTCTTCAAAGATGATGCGAATCGTAACGTAACTGTGCATGGAGAGCGCTACTGTGAGATGATATCCAACTTTTTTGCCCAAAATACAAGAGCTTGACTTGGATGACATGTGGTTCCAACAAGACGGTGCCACATGCCACACAGCACGCGTAGCAATGGATTTATTGAGAGCCGAGTTCGCGGAACATTTTATTTCACATTCGGGACCGGTCAATTGGCCGTCTAGATCGTGCTATTTTTTTTTTTTTTTTTTTTTTTTTTTTTTTTTTAAGACCAATACTCAGCGGTCTTATCAATTTTGCAGGAATACCGAGCTCAGACATTGCTGCATATACGCGATCCCTTATCGGGCTATCGAACGCTGCCTTACAGTCGACAAAGAGGTGGTGTGTGTCGACTTGACTTTCATGGGTCTTCTCCAGGATTTGGCGCAGTGTGGATATCTGGTCAATGGTGGACTTACCAGGTCTGAAGCCGCACTGATAAGGTCCAATCAGTGAAATGGCGAATGGCTTCAGTCGTTCACACAATACGCTCGTAAGAACCTTATATGCGATAGGGAGAAGGCTTATACCCCTGTAGTTGGTGCATATTGTGGGGTCTCCCTTTTTCAGGATCGGACAGAGGGCACTGAGAAGTACATGTTGTCGACGAGTAGGGACGTTGATCGTACCGGCTCCCAGGTTACAGCCGGCAACTATACATTCGATGTGGTCAAGGAGTTCATCTACTTGGCACCGCCATTACCAGCAAGAATGATGTCAGTCTAGAGATCAGGCGAAGAATCACACTGGCCAACAGGTGCTACTACGGTCTCGGTAGGCAGTTTAGTAATAGAGACCTCTCGCGTGCGACGAAATTAACACTCTACAAGTCGCTTATTCTCCCGGTGCTTCTCTATGGTGCGGAAGCATGGACGCTGTCTTGTGCCCATGCAGCGGTCCTGGGGGTGTTCGAGAGAAAAGTTCTTCGTAAGATCTTTGGTCTTCTAAGGCATGGCGATGAGTTTCGCATTAGAACCAACCATGAGCTGTATGAGCGCCTCGGCGATGTGGGCGTTGTCCAGCGTATTAACATCCAGCGGCTACGCTGGCTCGGCCACATTGTTCGGATGGAAGAATCTGCTCCAGCGAAGAAAGTTTTCGATGCGAAGGCCAATGGACGTCGGCGTAGAGGACGACCCTGTTTACGTTGGAAGGACCAGGTTGATGAAGCCCTGTAATCAATTGGTGTGACCACCTGGAGAAGACGCGCACTAAGCAGAAGCGCCTGGAGACTAGTGCTCAAGCAGGCCGAAACCCGTTAACGAGTTGTTATGGCCAGCTAAGTAAGTAAGTAAGTAAGTAAGTAAGTAATACTCAGGGGTAAACCCCTACTCATGCAGTGCATTGTATTGGAATGTGAAGATGGTTGATAGGTGTTTTTTTTCTTTTTTTTTCATAGATGTTTGAATATATTGCGCCTTTTATTGTTGATGAAACAAGTTGCTGCAAATTTGTCCACTCAAGAGCCAGTGTTATACCTTCACCCTCGAATGATCAAACAGCAATTGCCTCATCTGTCGGTGGATGTTTAATGTGAATGGTGAGCGTCTTCAGTAGATTAGCTGTTGTCTTCCCAGAAGGCGGCGCTGTACTCCTGATAATTGGTTTCTGATGGAATGGATTAGGAATGTCAGGGGGTGACTTCTTGCAGATGGTCTTGCTGGAGGTGGGGGGGGGAACCTCTTATTTTTCTTAAATTTATTTTTTTTTTTAATTTAAATTGTAATTTTTAGAAAGTCGCGAATTTTAATTTTTATAATTTCTTCCTTTGCTGGGATTGAACCTTGGTCGTGTGAGTTTCTGTGCGAGCGCTCTACCACTATGCCACGACTATTTTTTGTGGGGCTATGTTAAAGCTCATGTCTATACAGACAAGCCCGCTTCAATTGACGCATTGGAAGACAACATTGAAGCATTTATTCGTGAGATACCGGCCGAAATGTGGGAAAGAGTATGCCAAAATTGGGCTATGCGGATGGACCATTTGAGGCGCAGTCACGGTCAACATTTTCATGAAATAATCTTTAAACAATAAATTATATAGACCGTACTATTTATTCAAATTAAGATTTCATAAATTTTTCGGAATTTTATGTGTTTTTTTTTAAACTTTCCTGTAGCTCTTAAAAAATCACACACTCACATCTCTTGCCTGTTTTAAAGGTGTTATAAGTACACTAGTTAACACGGAAAACATTGTTTTGTGGTATAAATTTGCTCTATAAAAGATTATTTTAGTTCAAATATATTCGATACTCTTCAACGAACTGCAAAAGTCAACATTGAAATGAGCAATCAATGTCTGCATTACTAATAATTTTAATAAATGATTATCCGCCATTTTCGGTACTTCAGTTTGATAGTTGGGGATAGGGAGAAATATCCACTGTATCGCCCCCTTCTGAGTGCTTCTTAAAAAAATAAAAAAACCTAAACCATATGTCTTCTAGTTTAAAATTTCATCGAAGCCGGTATGTTATTAAGGTGAGGCATAAATTTCCCCTTGGGGCGGATATCTTAACTTTTAGGGGTATGAAAAAAAGATGTAAACATTTACATTTGATAATCTAAAGTTGTGTTAAGACACCAACAAAATTTAATCAAAATCAGTTTGATAGTTGGTGATAGGGAGAAATAGCCCTTGTACCGCCTCCTCTAGTACTTAAAAAAAAGACGTAAAGCATATATGGTCTACGGTACGCAGATCTATTTACTTTAAAACTTCATCGACGCAGGCACGTTATTTAGGAGAGGCATAAATTTTCCCTTGAGGCGGCTCACCTTAACAATTAGGTATATGAATAATATATACTGACCGATTCTCAGATCTATCCGATTTGTATACAAAATTTAATGAAAATCGGTCGAACCATTTTGGAGGAGTTTGGCAACAAACATGGCGACACGAGAAATTTATATATTAGATATGCAATAAAACAAACTCTTTTATTCAATTGTTTTTAATTTTTTTATAAACCTACTGAACAAAATTCATATGCGACTGATAAGTTACTCGAAAAAGAATCAGTACTAAATAACTGAAAAAAGATTTTAAAGACAAAAATGACCAATGATGAAAGATCACTATAAACTTACAAGAAAAAAGAACTATAAATGACTTCTCAAGACAAGTCGCCCGTAGGTAGCATTTTCTCCCGACAAAGGTGTCTTTCATAATCAGAAAATAAGGAAGAAAAAAATTTAGAAAATGCTTGCTGTGATTTAATTAATCATTAACTATAGTAACACAATATTGTTAAAATGATTTTTTTATTGCTGTAAAAAATATAAAAAAAACTTATTTTTTATTGTAAATAATACACGTTACTGCTGTATCCATAATATACAAGAATTGAAGCACTCTCTCTTCGTACCACACATTCTGACAATTAAAAATGTTTACATTAGCAGTACGTGAGTTGTTAAGATTTCCCTTCATGGTTTTGTATTACGAATGTATTCAAATAATATAAATTAAAATTTTCCTTAGAAATTAACTTTTCAAAAGCTATAAAAATACTTTTTTTTTATTTCCCACAATATCTACCATTAGAGAGGTTTTTCTTTTTTTTTTTTTCTTGTAAATTTAAAGATGAAAGCAAATATTGTAAAACAAAACAATTCAACTTAACACAATACAAATAACAAACACATCGTATAATTAAATGAAATATGTGGTACAACAATTGCTACAAAATAACAATACCCACAATAATATTTGAAATAGCAGCTGCAACGACAACGGAAACAGGAAGTTACGAGTGTATGTTAAGAGAATGGCTTTGTTGTAAGTGTATGTGTGGGAGAATTAATGCGTGCGTGTTAAATGTTAAAAGTTATGAAGTGAATGGAAAACAAAGAAAAAAAAAATTCAAAAAACAATGCAAAGAACTAAATAAATTTGTTAAAGACAATACAGACTTTGTACTCTACAATGCTTACACAAAAATGTACAAAATAAATTTGTTATACAAATACCTATAAAGTGAAGAAAATGAAAAGTGTGTAGAAGTAATGTTGGCTACATGCTTGACAACACGTACATATTTGCTTGTTAAATAAATAGGCAATAAATGTTTATAAAGTTGCGTGTAAAGAGTAATTTCTTATGATTTTATACATACTTTATTGTCACCTTAAAGTTAAATGCAAGTTCTCTAAACTATACTTAATTATTGTACTTCTTTTAAGTCGTTAAAAATTATATTAAAATTATAAATTAAGATTTTTATTTTGTACCAATTAAAATTCGTAGCAAGTAAGTCGTAAAAAATGTTTTTCCATCATCAAAATATTAACACTGCTCTAGGAAGGGATGAGTAGTAGTAGTCCGTTTACCACTATGGTGAGAGAGTAATATATCTCTCTCTAAATATAACGAAGTAGTAGCTCTTATATCACATTGTAATTGATAGTCACTTTTCTTATTATATTAAGAGCCTTCTCAGATATGGTGCTATAAAAATGGTTAGTGCAGGCATCTGATATATTTAGCACAGTTAAAATTCAGGGGTAGCACAATATTCTGTTATAAAGGGTTTTTCAATAAGAGCGCTACAAAAGTTTTTTTTTTAAATAAAACAAAAACGGTTTTGGATCTCATTGAAATTCTTTATTCCTGTAAAAGAACGTTCGATGCTATTACGTATGGAACTCGATTTCTTTTGCATTGCCACCACGGGCACGCTTAATTAAGTCCTGAACCCAATTTTCGACGGTTTTCAAGCATAAATCGGCCGTAACTACTGCAATTTCACGTTCGATTATAGTACGAAGTTCATCAGTCGTCGCTGGGTTGTTGGCATAGACCATAGACTTGACGTAGCCCCACAGGAAATACAATAGTCTAACGGCGTTAAACCGTATGACCGAGGCGGCCAATCGACTGGACCATTTCCTGAGATAAAACGTTTTCCAAACTTGGTTTCCAATAAATTGATTGTGACATTCGCTGTGTGGCTTGTGGCGCCGTCCCGTTGGATTCACATGTTCTCCAAGTTCATATCATCCAATTGGGGCCAAAAATATTCGGTTATTAATGAACGGTAGCGATTACCATTCACAGTAACGTGTAGGTCTTGATCATCAAGGAAGAAGTACGGCCCAATGACGCCGCCGGCCCATATACCGCACCAAACCGTAATTTTTTCGTGATGTAATGATGACTCATGGAGTACGTGTGGATTTCTGCCTGGCCAATAACGCATATTTTGTTTATTGACGAAGCCGTTCAGCCAGAAATGAACCTCATCGCTGAAGATGATTTTTCGATTGAAATCCGAATCATTTTCAAGTTGTTGCTCAGACCAATTCACGAACATACGACACTTCTGGTGGTCAAGCGGCTTCAGTTCTTGAGTCAATTTGATCTTGTAAGGATGTAGGCAAGGATCTTTTCGCAAAATTCGCCACAATGACGTCACAGAGATGCCCAATGCTTGAGAACAACATGTGAGACACATATTTGGGCTTTCTTCAACTGAAGCTTCAGCGGTAGCAATATTCTCGATACTACGGGCACTTCTTTGTTATACTGGCACGGAAATATTTTATACTGTTCCTGTAGATTAAAATTTTTCTACTAGATGCTCAATTGTTGATCTGCTAGAACGATTATGACGACCAAAAATTTGAACGTAGCGTTCTTAACGTTGAGACCACTGACTCCGAATTTCGGTAGTAAATTTCAATAATTTTGAATCGTTGTTGGCTCGTATAGTTTTATCGTATGAAATGTCAAACCTTACTGAAGGGAAATGTCAAAAAAGCGGCAAGAAATATGGCGTCATTTCCTGTCCCTATCGCTCTACTTTTGTAGCGTCCCTGTTGAAAAACCCTGTAGATAAATTTTATTTTTTTTATGCTCCTTTTTGTTGAAGAGAAAATTGCTGTCAATTTGATCACTAAAAGGACAGTGTTATACCATCGCCTTTGAATGAGCAACAGCAATTGCCCCATCTGTCGGTGAATGTTAAATGTGTGTGGCGAGCGTCATCTGTAGGTTAGCTGTTATCTTCAAAGAAGGTGGCGCTGTATACCTGATCATTAGTGGAATAGACTGGAAATCTCAGGGATAGGTTTTTTGAAGATGGACTTCTTAGATGGGGAGGGGGGAAGTCTTATTTTTTAAATTATAATTTAGAAAAACCCTCAAATTTAATTTTTTAATTTTTGCCCTTCCCTGGAATTGAGCCTTGGTCGTTTGAGTTTCTGTGCGAGCGCTCTAACCACTATACCACGACTCCCCTATTAGAGCAGTCTCTCCAATTCCATTTTCTAAAGAACTGGGGGAGTTGTTTCCCATTAATCGTATATTTTTACGAAGTTTTCGAACATCTCATAGAAAGGTTTGTGGTTGATTGTCAAGTGAAGTGCATAATAAATTATAAGGATAAATTGCAAGATTTATTTATGAAATAAAACTTTAAAATCATTCCTATATTGCTAATAAAGTCTACTTTAAATCAGAAGTGTTTTTTAGAATCACTATTTTTATGCATTTTTTCTTCATCCTCAAGGCACTATAATCCATAATTGATTTAATGAGCACATGTGCTAATATTTTAAATTTCTTCATCATTTTAATTTATTTAATTAATTACGGCTGCTTAAAATTGTTTGAAATTCTAGCCCTAACTTCCTCCTTGGTTTTCTCAGAGAGTTGAGAGTATGAGTTTCTATTTTTCAAGAATATTTCCAAATTTTTACTGCCTTAAACAGACCGTTTAATTTTGTGGAAGTGCTTTGTCAAAGTTGTATTACTTGCTGTTTTTACCAATACTTGAAGGTATTGATTGATTAATTTGTCTCTAATTAAGTGTCGTTTACTGTTCATATACTAGTAATTACACACATTTTTGCAATCTTAACAAGACAGAAAAAAAAACAAAAATAAAAACAACATAAATTCATTTCACATATACACACATACTTAACTATAAACACACACTTACATTTGCTTAACATTTATAAACGAGTACATAAACATGCCTAAAGGTGTGTGTGTACTAAAAAAAAAAACAAAACAATGTCGTAAAGGATGAAAAAAAATTGTTGAAAAAACAATGGCATATTGAACAACACAAACAACAATAAAAATCAACAACTGCGATAGAAAAACATCAATTATTTGTGAAAACAACACAATCAATCAGTAGAAAATTTCATTTTTCAAATGTTAAACAAACAAACAAACAAACACTCATACACGAGACAATACATGTACTCGTATTTACGCTTATACGCACACCTATACTTGCAACTCATAAACACAATATTTAAAAAATTATACAGCTATACACACACATGCTCACACACAATAATATTGAAATTAATATTAACATCGAGAGAGAGAGAAAAGTAAAATAAACAAACAAATGAAGAGCTCCAACACAAGCAGGAAAGAAATGTGAAGTACACGAGTACTTTTGAAATGGATGATGATGAACTACTGCTATTGGTGTGTGAAGTACATACATACATACGTAAAAAATAAATGTGAGACACAAACTATTGACATTGTTCAACATCTCTATTCCTTTACTTAAGCATAGACAAAACGTGATAAAAGTGTTAAACAAAACTTAGAATTTCTATAAATAATGAAAACATAAAGAAGCGATTCAGACAGTACTATTTGAAATATCTTTGAATGCATACACTTTTCATTTGAAAAATACAAATGCTTTCTTTTTAAACATGTAAATATTGTACATGTTAATGATAATAGAGTGAATACTTAACTTCAGTGAGAAATAAAAATTGAAGGGTGTTTAACAAAATTTTGTTAACAGAACTAAAATTATTTAATTTCAATTAAATTTTACACGCTTACCTGGTAAAAATTACAGCTTACTTTTAAGTAGTGAGAGAAAAAGGGAAAGAAGCTAAAGTCCCCCATACAAAGTTTATTATGGAAGGCATGATATGTATATATAGCGAGTTGCCACTTGAAAGCAGCAGCCTTCACGTAAGAGAACAGAGTGAAATGTATAATTATTTATGCATAATATAAAATAGAAACTGTTTCTATGTAAGGGAAAATTTTAAGCAGTTAATTAACTTTCGCTTACAATAAATAAAAAATCATTGCAATGGTATTTGCTTAATATTATGCTTCTCGTTGAGTCTTCATTGTGATCTTATAAATTGGTAAGTAAGTTACTTTTCACATTCCAAATTTATACAATATTTTTGCTTGTCTTAGTGGTTAGAGCATATGTATATATGTACATACATAACTGGCCATTACAACCCTGTGTCAGGATTACGGCCTAGCTTCTCGCAGCACTCATGTTGTGTGTGTTAATTTTTATCTATGAGTACCGGGACCTACAGTCGACTCCAAGCGACAGATTTGAGAAGCTTTTTCATGGCAATCAATTACCCCAGAGCCTTTGCCAGAAGACTGCTGAGAGGTATCGTCTTAGTAAGCCTACACACTAACCACTAGACCACGGCGACTAGTGGTTAGATCGTTGGCACAAAAACTTAAACGGCCCAGGTTCATATCCCAGCGAAGTTGAAATAAGAAAAAGTTAGTTTGCGGTTTTTTTAAAATTATAATTTAAAAATAAAAGATACACCCCACCCCGCTCCCCTCCCAGCAAAGAAACTGCTTATCGACATTCCACTCTATTCCACCTTAACCAATCAACAAAAAAAAAAAAAACCAATGATCAGGAGAATAGCACCACCTATTGGGAAATAGCAGATAACAGCTAAACCTACTTAGCGAAGACACTCACCACACAATCAGCATGCAACGATGAGGCAAATAAATGTATAACCATTTAAGGTAGGTACTGGTGCGTGCTTTTTGCGATTTATTAGAACAAAGCCGTAAAATGCAGTTATGCGGGGGAGTTAGAGAGTTAATATGTTCTACGGAAATATTTGTCATGATATTTTCTACAAAGTTGCTGAACATACCATACACCTCAGATGTAAGGAAAACATAGTTTTATACACTGATATGCCCAGAGATGAAACATTTTAACCGCCTCTAAAATGAAATTCCGATGTGATCTGTCAAAACGCCGACACACGTATATACTTTTTTAGTCTCCTCTACCAGGATCAATCGCCAGAACCCCGTAATTTTGCAAAAAGTTTAGATTGTTGCACAGTGTTATTAATAATAGTTATTTTTTTAGTTTTGTCAGAAATGTCTTAATTAGAATTCTATAAAGACTTTACATTTTGAAATTAATTTGTTTGATAACCGAAGGAAAAAATGATTGCCGGGAACGAACAGTACTATAGCTAAACTGAACATGTTTTCGGCCCCAGCTATTGTAATCTCACCAGAGTCTGTGTTCTGTACATATGCATTAATATTACGTAATTATTATTATTTTATTAAAATAAATTTTTATTTAATACAACTTTGACATTGAAATAAAAATAAAAAACAAATAATCAGGAGGAAAGCGCCACCTACTTGAATGTAGTAGATAACAGCTACTAACTTAGCGGGAGATCTTCACAACAATTAACATCCAACGAAAAATGGGTAAATTACTGTTGATCATTCAATGGTGAAGGTATAATACTGGTCTTTCAGTGGTCAAATTGACAGCAACGTATTGACGTATTTTTTCCTATCATTTCGAAAAAAATTTTCAATAAAATGTACAATGTAAGCGTTTACTTCTGATTATTGGTCTTAATAAATACCTTAAACAAAAAAGCTTAAATTAATTTTTTTTTTTAAACACCCTCAATATTAATGAGTTCAGATTATGATTAAATTTTTATTTTGTTTTTGTTTTTTGTAATGACAATTAAAAAAAATAATAAAATAAAAATAAATAGATGTTGCATTATGTTAGTGGTTATAATAATAGTCAGGAGTCATATGCTCTTGACGTATGAGTGTTGCTTCATATAAAATAAAAATCATACGCAAAACATTTTAGCTGCACATCAACTAAAAAAATGCAATTTAAACGATTTTTTTTTAATAAAAATAATAGAAGCAAAAAAGAAATTTAATTTAAAATCATAAAAGTTTAAGCTCTCAGGTGCTCTATTACGGGTATAAATTTAAAATTAAGTAAAAAAAATTTAAAAAATAAAATGGTAATAACGTTCTATTATTATAAAATGATGTTAAAAACTAGATTAAAATAACATTTTTAATAGATTCATGCAAATAAAATAAGTTTAAATTGAGCCTAAAAGCAAAAATAAGAACTACATTTAAATAAATATTAAAAAATTCTTTTTTTTAGTAAATCAAATAGTGTTTAAGTATTTTACAAATAAAAAAAAAAAAATAATTAAAAGTACATCACAACGCTGTATTATTGCCATCATATAATTACATTAGTAATCCGTAAATAATAATTTTTAAAGTATAAATAAAATGTTATGACAAATATGAAAAAAGAGAAACCATTACAAATGATTGATTTAAACAAGAAAAATGATGTTTTCACATCTCCTACAGATCCGGTTTGCCCAAATTTTTGCACGATTTTTCTGATTGTCCTCACATTTGGACGATTAAATTGACGGAAAAAATAACGAAGTGCTCGATATGCATTTTCATTTGAACGCCCATTTTCCTAATAAGTCTGAACAACTTTAACGTGTTACTCAATTGTGTATCTTTCCATGGTTCAAATTGAATTAGAAATTGAAATTGAGAAATATCAAATGAAATGCAGAAGAAAACTTGACGTTTAGATGTGGTTCACATTCACCAACGGCTCTTAAAATTAAACCAACCGAGAAATAATTTGTAAATACTTAATGTTACATACATACATACATAACTGGCCTTTACAACCCTGTGTCAGGATTACGGCCTAGCTTCTCGCAGCACTCATGTTGTGTATGTCAATTTTTATCCATGAGTACCGGGACCTACAGTTTAATGTCGACTCCGACTTGAGAAGCTTCTCCATGTCAATTAGTTACTCTCAGAGCTTTTGCCAGAAGACTGCTGAGAGGTAGTCGCCGAAAGAAATATTTTTTCATATTTCTTTTTTTCATATTTCTTTTGTCAGAGCCTGGAGTCGAACCCAGGGCCCATGTCTTAGTAAGCCAATATACTAACCACTAGACCACATGCGACTTAATGTTGCTTTATTTATAAAAAGGTAATAATGTTGTTGTTCTTGAATGTGATTCATTCGTGCATTATTTTAGGAACGTCCCGTAAATGTATATTTTCGAGGCTATTCATCTTCGAGGTTTGGTACTCTAAAGAGAGGACGTATTCTAGTAAGGACCAGCAGGTGTTCGACGAGGTTGTCACATACAATGATTTTGAAATGCGAGTCTTGGTTATTATTAATATGTGTTGAGTGTTTATGCAGATGAATTGCTTATTTTTAAATGTAAAATCATCACATAAAGAAAGAAGTTTAAAAAACATTTCTTTTGCTAACTATTAAATAGGCCGTTACACTAAAATCCAACGGATCTTCAATACTTAAAAAACTGGTATTGAAATCAAATAAGCGTTGGTGCCCTACATTTGATTTTACAAATTGTTCAAAGAGATCTATAAAACATAGAATTGCACTTGAAACGGCAACCGACAACTAACTAGTCGTACAAATAAAAATATGAAAAGGTAGGCTGTTGACAAAAACTACCACGCCAGTTCTTCTTTATTATATTATATATATATGGTAATAAATATATCATGTAAGTTTGAAGACGATATCTTTATTCTAATTATTTTTTTCACCACCCGTCATATAACTGCAGCCACCTTGCTATGTCGCTCAAACTCATAAAGGGCTTAAGCACTGTGTTTTTTTATTAAAGCACGTAATCTGGGGATTAACACCACTAATTCCGTACAATGTGCTGGTCCACGAAATACATGGGAGGAAGGGGAAAGGTTAAAATGGCCAGTGTTATGCTTTCAGCATAAATAAGCAAACAGCAATCAACGCCAAGAAGCACAGTAAAGTTTAAATTACGAATACGATAAAACATTATAATGATATTGGAGATGAGCGTGAGTTATTTATTGAGATCCTAGATACATTTTTGTAGTTCATTGTTTCCTTAAATTTTGAATGGTTTGCTACCTACCTACCTGATCCGAAATAGGAGAAAAAAAAGGTAAAAAAGATTTTTTTTAATTTTTTTTCGATTTTGGTCGGGAAGTTGAAGTTTTTTTGATTTTAGATTTTCACAGTTTTTGTTCATGTCAAGAGCTAAATCAAAGTTCTGAATGGTTTACAAGATATGAGCCTTAGAAAATGATCACTTTTTCGACACCAACGCCCAAATATTTGGGGAAACAATATTTAATTAAAAACTTTCATAAACAAAATTGATTAAATTTTTTCACCACATATTTGCCTAAACGGAACGCATTTGTAGTTATTTTAAAAAAGATTTTAAGTTATTAGCTTTTAGTTTGACCAAAATCTTTTGTGATAGAATAAAATCATTCTATATTTAACATACAAAGTCAAACGCTCATGGTTAAAAATACGATTCGATTAAAATTTAAATGGAGAGTTCAAATATTATTGGAAATATTTTCCAATACCAAAATAGTTTTGTTATATTTTAATAGATTAGGCTGTTCTAGTGTCGAAAGAGAATAAAACAATCTTCAGGAAAATCAATAGATTTGATAAAAAAAAAAAAAAATTCACATTTTTTCCTTCCATTTTATGTTTGAGAACAAGTATAGAGAAAAAAAATCGATATACAAAATTAAAACAAAATTGTGCCTTGCAGTTATATTTTGTTTGATTGCCCATTTCAAACATATACGTTAACTGATAAAAATTTCAAACAAATATTAATTGGAAGGCTAGAATTGGAAAAAAACGAGGTCAAAGAAATATTTTTTTCAAAATAAATTTTAGATGCAAATTGAAACATTTGTATTTAAATTGTTGTATTCTAAACAATTTTTTTAATGGAAGTGTGTGATTCAATGACTACAAAAAGAAAGTATTTTGGGATTAAACGTAGAAAAAATTTAGAAAAAAAATCAAATCAATTTAAAATAATTTATGGTATTTTGTTTAATTAGATTTTCTTCTATTTTTAATTTGTAACAAAATTTATATTTCAATTAGAAATTTAGATTAATTTCTATTAATTTTTCTTCCCTAATTCATTTTATTTAAGACTTTGTTTTGTATCAAGAGTAGCGTTCAATGCACTCGCTTTCTATTTTATTTATTTAATACACTTTTATTCGCAATTATAAATATAACACTTTACAATTATTTTAAATATTGCATTGTTTTATTTATAATATTCACAAGTTCTCTGTTAAAGATATTAATGATTATCAGAATTATCCCTTCATATGCAATACATACAATTCCAGAGCTTTCAAATTTATTAAAATAAACATAAAATACTCGTATATAAAAACTTAAGGAAACTTTAATTGAGTCCCTAGAATGATGTATTAAATTATTTTTCAATATTTTAAGATGATTTCGTGTAAATGTTGAAAGCGTTTACGCCTTAGGCCCATTATTATAACTTGCCGTTAGTTAAAGGTAAAATTTTATCAGACAGATTAACGGCTTTCTGTTATTACAAGTACACTTTACTCTAAAGGTAAGGCAATCTTCCCAATAACTCTATCGGTCACTATAGATAAAAGTTTACTTGTAATAACAAAAAGGAATATATCAGTCTAATAAAATCCTACCTTTAACTAAGTAAAAGCAAGTTGTAATAATGGGACTTAATCTTTTAAACATATCGGTCGATATTTCACGAATAAATTGTTTAATATTGACTTTTAGTGCTTCAGTAGTTGCTGGCTTGTTCGACCTGAGCGTTAGCACTGTCCCATAAAAAATAGTCTAAAGGCGTTGCGGATTCTAAGAGGCCAATTGCAGGGCTGCATATATGAAACTGTTCATCGAACTCACCTATTAAATAAGTCATTATTGTGTCCTATGTGGTACCCTCTTATTTAAACCACATGATAACCAATTGGAGTTTTTCCATTTTGGGTAACAAAGAAGAAATTGTACCATCCATTGAGGACAGTAGCGATACCACCGGTAGATCGTGAGACTTCAATTCTTGCTATGCTTTAAAATCTTTGTGGGGTAACACAGGCTCAATTTCTACAACTGCCATATTTTTCTCTGTCCGCACTTTTCGTATGTGTGCTAGTAGTTGTGTGCCTAGTGTTTAGTGTGTTGGCTTACTAAGACGATAGCGCCGGGTTCAAATCTGAGCTCTGACATCTTGAAAAAAAGAAATATAAAAAAATTATTTCTTTCGTCTACTACCTCTCAGCTCTGGGAGTAATTGATTGCCATAAAAAAGCTTGTGTTTTGGTACTCATGGAAAAAAATTAACACACAAAATATGAGTGCTGCGAGAAGCTAGACCGTAACCCTGACACAGGGTTGTAATTGCCAATTATGTATGTATGTATGTTAGTGGTTGAATGTCATCTCATGTAGTGCCTAGATTCTAAATATCCACCTGAGAAAGTCGCACAAATTGATTATAAAATAGAAAAAGTGCTCGATTCACTTTCTGATTGACGAATTTTAATCATAATATTAAGTAATCTGCAATCGTCGTTTGTTTAAAGTCGTTTTTTAGTTTAAACATAGACCAAACTAAACATGTTTGATAAAAACTTATTACAGGAAAATAGTTGATCTGCTAGAGAGAGAGTTGCCAAAACGAAGATTTCTAAAATATCACCCGGACAGGATCAAAATTTGCGCAATTCGAACGGAAATATTATAGTTTAAGAGAAACGTATATTACGTTTGATCGAGTAGGTATAATAAATTCCAGCTGCTTTAATTTTTTTTTAAATATTGATATTTTGATGAAAGTATATATACGCCGTGGTCTAGTGGTTAGTGTGTTGGCTTATTAAGACATGAGCCCTGGGTTCGACTCCAGGCTCTGACATCTTCAAAAAAAGAAATATGAAAAAAAATATTTCTTTCGGCGACTACCTCTCAGCAGTCGTCTGTCAAAAGCTCTGAGAGTAACTAATTGCCATGAAAAAGCTTCTCAAGTCTGTCGTTCGGAGTCGACATTAAACTGTAGGTCCCGGTACTCATGGATAAAAATTGACACACACAACATGAGTGCTGCGAGAAGCTAGGCCGTAATCCTGACACAGGGTTGTAAAGGCCAGTTATGTTATGTATGCATGTATATATGGGTTTTTAGTATGTAGTAGACTAACTCAGGTCAAACTCCTGCTCTGACAAATTAAAAGAAATAAATACGAACAAATATTTCTTTCAGCAACCACCTCTTAATAATCTTCGTACAAATGCTCTGAGAGTAACTGATTTTCAATTCTGTCGTTCGGCTTTGACGATAAACTGTAGGCTCTATACCTTTTTTTTGCTTTGCCTTGCCAGTTTATAATGAATTTATTGATGGATATTTTTGGCATTTATAAATTTTTTTTTTTATATTTTTTGTGCAAGTTAGAGTAACATTTTTCTACGTTTCTGCCAGATTTTTTTATCAAACTATGTCTTCTACTTTGTCCTTTACTTCTGGTGAAATTGCATTTTTTTAACGAATACCTAACAATATGAATTGTTATATTGTAAGGAAATTTCAAGAGTAAAATCTTTTTTACTTATTTTGTGTATGCAGTCCAGATAAGTAAGGGTCATCTCCTGACTGCTGGCTCAATAAAAAGAAATATAACTAGTTATAAAATTAGCAGAGTCATATTAATAAAGATGATTTTCATGAACTAGAATGGATAGTTCATACTAGAGTATAACACAAACGCTTTACTAAGTAGTTCAAAGCAGAATTTGACGAGCAGGGTTCCACGGCTTGCTATAAGAAAAACAACAGAAAAAGTGTTTTCTTTTAGATCTAAAAGCACATAAAATGTAATTAAACGCTTTAATATTATATACTGAATGTTATTTTCATTAAAAAAAATAACTCACACGCTATTGGTTTTCTTTTCAGAAAGTATGGCAATGGTTGGTATCTGAAAAAAAAATTGTTGTTTCTTTTTTTTACTTCTCCTGTGATTGTGACAGTTGTAATCTAAAGTAACATCTTTTCTTTTTGTCATGTTCTTTTATTCTTTGTAATGATTGTTTTTAGTTTTTTTTTTTTTTTGTGATGAGTTTTTGCTGGTTGTGTTTTAGGATTTATATACACTGTCTACATACATACAAACATATGTATTTATGTATGGTATGTAGTATTTATATACACATTTTAGCTCTTTCTATAATTTAATCGTCAAGTTTTACCAATACCACGTTCATGTATAAGAAATCTGTACAACTTGGTAAGGATATGAAACACTGTTATAGTATTTCCTGTTTTACTTCCACTATTCTTGTAAAGCCATCGTTTTTTCACTTGGTTTTAGATATGCGTGTTCAGTTTGAAAATTGTTTGAAGTTTGGAATAAAAATATTATTTGATTTTAGTAAAAGTAAACAAAAATTATTCTTTAATATATAATATCTCTTAAGCACAAACCATTAAATTCAGTGTTTGTTAATAATTTTCAAAAAAAAAAAAAATCGGTCACCCCCCAAAATACTTGCTTAAATCACTAGTGGTATTTTGTTTGCCTTAGAAGTTTATTCCAGAAATGAATTCAAACTTTATTTAGTTTTTTCAATAGTGATTTAATCTTTATGGATTGAGGCCTTAAATCAAACTTGAAAAATTCCTATTCAATATAATCGATTAAAATACAAACAACCTTGGTCGGTTTTTTTGTTAGATACAAATATATGTTCGGCCATAAGAAAATAGGCTTTGAAACAGTATGACATATGCACTTGTAGATTTAAACAATAATGAAGGCATTAAATTGTTTTTCACACCTTTAAGTTTCCAAAAATGCTGCATGGTAAGGCATTCTTTTGACTTTTTGTACTAATTGGTTACTGGTTGCAAAAATTTTGCATTTTATCGGTTCATTTCATATTAAAATCCTGTATTATTTATGCTCACGAACAATTCACAATTTTTACTTTTCAAAATAACTTACTGATAAACATTATTTTCTACTGAGTAAATAGTTATTTTATTCTAAGTATTTGAAAATGCTTATGAAAAACAAATAGTCACATATAACTCATTTGCTGATTATAGAGCCTATATGTAATCAAAGGTGTTCAAAGCCATATTGTAGAGATAATCGTTTAAAATAGGATCGAATCTTAAGAAAACATTAAACACCAAATAGAGTTTCACATAGTGTGATATGTGACGATTGCGTTTATTCTGATTAAATTTATTTGAAACTTGCTGAAAAGTGCTCAGAAAACTTACAAGGTAGTATTTAGTGACGAAGCTCATGGTATTTAGCCAAATGGTGTCCCAATGCCCCAACCAGTTAACGAATCACAATGAAAACTAATAAATTTGACTTTTGAGTGTGGTTTAGTTTTTGATAATATCATCTACTCTTATTTGTTTGGAGAGAATTAAGCTAAACATTGTCATTAATGTCTACTGCTAAAAAAATGTCACAACTAATTGTTGGCCTTGTGATTGGTTTATATCGGCAATCCAGAAATTTCTGAAGCATTGGTATTTGATTAAACGAGTCTCTATTGGTGCCATACGTACAGATTTATTGCAAAAGTAGTCAATATTTGGATAGATCGGAAGAACCATGTAATTATGTATGTTTATAGATAATGTAAATACTAAGAAATAGAACGCCCTTGAAGTTTCTAAGAGATTTATCTGTGATGTCTAAAATCTCATTTTTTAAATGCCAAAAAAAGGATTCGATTACTTCGTTGCTTAAAATGGTAAAAGAAATAATTCACTTCATCTGATTTACTTAATAATTACAAGATCGTGCTATGGTAGTTAGAGCGCGTGCACAGAAACTCAAACGACCGAGGTTCAAGTCCCAGCGAATTAGAAAAAATAAGATAATAAATTGGCGGTTTTTCAAAAATTATAACTTAAAAAAATAAGAGGTTCCCCTCTTCCAAGAAGTCCATTTTCACTAAACCGCTCCCTCACATGTCCAGTCTATTCCAACAATAAACGAATGAACGTCACCTTCTGAGAAGATAACAGCTAATCTACTGAAGACGCTCACCATTCACATTCAACATCCGTATGGTGCAATTGCTGTTGATTATTCAATGATGAAGGTATAACACTGAGTATTAATCTTAAAAAAATACCAACTCTTATGTATGGCTCGGTATTTTGTCTATTGTGAGGGTTTGTCGAATACGTACAGGCAAGATCGAAGTTGTTGTAAGTAAGCGTCATAGTTTTATTGGTAATTCATTGGGAAGTACTCTGATAAAATAAAAACATTCTCATAAAGTACTGATGTCTCTCACCAAGCCCATTACTTTACAGTTGATAATCCACAGAATTAATGGAATTCATTCTTTATTCACACTGTTGGTGAACCTAAAGCGAATATATTTCCGTTTGGTTATCGTATGTGTATTGGTATTAATGTTTTATACTGATCTGCTATATACTTAAGAGTTTATAGGACTAACCTCGCCGAATTGCGAAGTTTTTTTTAACCTGATATAAGGGTATAGTATATACATATTAAAAAGAAATGTATTAAAACTTAGCCTCTAAATAAAAGCTACCAAAGCTACCAACAACTCCACGATTTTAAAGTAACAACAAAATATGCATTAGCATTTTTTTTTCTGAATGTTACTGACAAAACAACCCAAATATTAATTCATTTTAGGAAAAACTACGTCGTTTAATCCCTATTTTTTACCGCATATTTTTGCATATTTCGTCGTAAATGCATACTTTTGCAATTTTCAAATTTTTTCCTATTTTTATGGCATATTTTACAAATGTTAACATATGTTAGGAGAATTTATGTGTATTACCAAATTTTTTTTTTCAAAATAATGACCATATTCTGATATATTACTTAAGTATAATCCATTAAATAATAACGGTACTCATGAAAACGCTTAAAACTAACATTGAGAAAATTGGCGAAGCTCCTTTTTAAACTATTGTGCAATAGTTAATGTCAATTTGATAAAAACGTCAAAGCAAAAAACAAATTAAATACAAAGCATAGAAATTTTACATACATTTATGAGAATAAGCGTTTAAAAAAATTGCTTAATAATGAATTCTCAATTAAAAGTTACGAATTTTTCATCGTTTTTCCTATTGGGAAAAAATTTCCATAATTGCATGGCATAAAAAATTAAATTAAAAGTTGATTTTTAAATTAATTAAATTTTCATAAGAATATGCAGAAAATCAAGGAATTATGTCACTCTTCTCGCAAATGAGCGATATGTAAATATAAAGGAAATTTATTTTATCGGGTTGTGGCTAATTGTTACTCTTCATATTTTCAAATTTTTTACAGAAATATATGTAGTTTTACATCAACATGTTTATGTATTATGAGTTTTATAGAGCATATTTTTAACCCTTAAAACTGTTTTTTTAAAGCATATTTTAGGCGCTTAAAACTACTTTTATAGAGCATATTTTTGGTTGCCCTTGTAATAACTACTTGGTATTGGTTGGTGTTCAGAGTACACTTTCTAAACTGAACACCGCCTTTCAGTAATATATTTAACTAAAATTAGTAAAATGGTACAACTGCATAACATCATCTGCATCTAGGGTAAAAAAGAATCAAAAACTGAAACTGCGGTAGAACGTATTGGACGTATTGGACGTATTGGAATTCATATTTAGAGTAAATTCCATTACACCAGATTACAATTAAAATATATCATTACACTAATATGCCTTTCTTTTGTAATAAATCTCAATTCTTAAGCTCTGGAAAGAAACACCCTATACTTAGTTTAGTAAGCAAATTTTGTGTCTATTTATTGTGACTAAATTATTAAACCTTCCCTCGTTGGTTATATAGTATAAAGTACATATGCTAGAACATACACATAAATAAACGTGCATACATGCGAGTACATATGTAATAAAGTCGAATTCGCTTTTAGCTTGAAGGTTTTTTTCTTCGCCTCTTTCTTTTTCTTTTTCTTGTTGTATCTTTTACTATTTCCTCTTGATTTACATGGATCCCTACCAATGCTGATAACGAATAACATATATGTACGTACTCGTATAAATACATGCCTTAGACACTTCCATAATTTTATAAATAAATGTGTTTGCTTTTCATATACCTACATACATATGTAATCCGAAATTTATGTGTTTGTGTGTGTATGCTGCTTGAAACGATAGTAATAAAATTGTCCTTTAGTGGGTGGGTGTTTTAAGTGTCATAAAGGAGTAGTGGAGCATGTTTTCAACAATTGCTTTTTTTTCTTATCTTCTTGAACTTCTTTTGCCTCTTCAATGCTTCTTTAATATGGCTTTCAAAAGTGTTAAAAGTAGATAGAAAAAAGCAATATATATGTATAAGTATATATACTATATAGTATATGGTAAGGAAATAAAGTTGGAGTAAAGAAATGTACGTTCGTCATTTTCTTTTTTTATGTTTTAATTGTATGGCTGTTAAGATGTTCGTTCTTCGTTTACTGAACAAGCTGTTAAATGTCATTGAAAAGAAATGATAATAATTGAATTGATATTTGCTCATAATAAATTTTTTAAAAATGATATTTTCCTATATTGTTTTATGTCCTTACAAGCAAGTGAAAGCAAACAATTGACAAGATTAGATGGATTATTATAGTACATGATTAAATTGAAGAGATTTTAAAGGATATTTTAAGTTTATGTTAATGTCTATTTTAATAAAGCAAATTAGATTGAAATCCAAAGGACACTATAAATTGAAATGAATAAAAAGTTTAAGGTAAAAGACTGGATGTCTCAAAATAAAGGCAAGATTAAATTTAATTTTTGAAAAAGTCTTTAGTTTTCAGATTTTTACTTTGTCACCGAATTATAGAGAACCTAGGATAGGATTACTTATGAAATAACATACTGGGGAAATGGCCGCCAAGGATTTGCTGGCATAGTGGATAGAGCACTCGTACAAAACCTCAAACGGTTCAGGTTAAAATTCTATTAAAGGTGAAAAAAGAAAAAAACATATTTGTGGTTTTTTTTCGAAATTATAAATAAAAACTAAAACTCTAAGAAGTCCATCTGCAAAGAAACCGCTCCCTGACAATCCACTTTCCACCTTAACCAATGTCAACAAAAAACAAAATACATACCAGGAGAAAAGCGCCACCTATTGGGAAGTGTAGATAGCAGCTACACTTACTTAGTTAGCGAAGGCACTCTCCACACAATCAACAAGAAACGATGAGGAAATTTACTGTTGATCGTTCAAGGGTGATGGTATAACACTGGCCTTTGAATGATAAATTCACAGCAATATGTCTCATTATTAAGGCACTTAATTTTTTTGCTAAGGAGGGGTAAATGTACCTATCCGCACCATAGAGGAGGTCGTCACCATCCCCCGCACCCACTAAGTCCCCCCCCCCCTTATCCACTCTGGACTCTTTGTGCCCACTCCGGAACTACGGTGGTATTACTTCGGAGTGGAAGTCCCTTTAGCTCTCTGGCCCCTCTCGATTAATCCGCGTCCGGATTGCGCAAACTAAATTCATAAGGTCCATTTAGACATTTCTCCTTGTTTTCTGGTCCAAATCTACTTTCTTAGATTTCAGAACATATTCTGTGTATCGAGAAATCCTGTTCCAGTTCTGTTCGTTGCTCAGAATTCTCTCACAGAAGGCCCTTAATAATAATATAATATGTATACTGTTCTTTCCAAAAAAATTCCAATACAATACACAACATCAGTAGGGGTTTACCCCTGAGTATTGCTCTCAACAAAAAATAAAAAAAAATAAAATAAATTGTTACTTTCTTATTGAATCATAAAGTGTATAAGAGAGTATTGTCTATGGAGTAACATACGAAGGTAAATGGTCTCCACAGATTCGTGGCACATATGCACATGAAAGTGAAATTGTTCGTAAACTTTCTGCATAATTTTGATCGAATTTTGTTGATGAAGCTTTTAATTTTTTCATGTAATACATATGAAGACGCCATAGTCTTGTGGTTAATAAGATGGCTTAATAAGACAAGAGCTCCGGGTTCCAACCCCAGCTTTGACAACCTGAAAACAAGAAATATGAAAAAAAAATTTCTTGCAATGACTACCTCTACGCAGTCTTCTGACAAAATCTCTAAGAGTAACTTACTATCATGAAAAAGCTTCTCATATCTGCCGTACGGAGACGACTTTTAACTGCAGGTCCCCAATTGAAACACACAATATGGGTGCTGCAAGAAGCTGTAACCCTGAAACAGGGTTGTAATTGCCAATTAAGTATGTGTATATGTACGTAATGCAAGTGTGTGGTGGACTTATTACCACAGATCTTTGATTTAAAATATCCTCATAAATAAATTTCATGATATTAGATCACATGATCTAGGGAGCCAATTCTAGGAGCAAATTCCGATATTCGATATCGAACGTAATTGTAAATTGTTTTAAAATTTTATGCAATTTCGTTCGTAATCGAATGGCATAATTTGCCAACTGATCTCCGAAAGAACAAGGTACACGACCAGGATAGATCTCATCCAGTAATTGAGTTGTTTCGTTGGCTGTATGGCATGTGACACCATCTTGAAGCCAAATCACATCATTAGCATTAAATTACAGCAGAAAAAACTGTTGCTCAAACTTCAAAGATGGCAATTTTGGTGAAAACGTAAGAATATTTTTCGCAAAAATTCAGAATCCTCTTGTTGATGATTAATATACTATTCCACGAACTGTCTTCGATATTCATAGTTATTAGATGTCAGTTTTTGTACTAATTGAGTGATGTAAGCAAATCTTATGTCAGGAATTGTTGTACAACGCTTTTTTGAAGTTTGAAATTTTTTTCCACTATGACTGGATTATTACAAACACCATTACGCACTACTTCGATGTTGACATTTCAACGACTTGTTAGCATCATAAATTGGTCCAATCTCCCTGAATTACTTAAATAATCTTTTCACAGGTAATAGGATTAAACCATAATTTGTATACATTTTTAGAACAGCGGCTTCCAGACTGTGATTTTTTTCAATAATCAAAACACGTAGTCCTGTCGTATAATGCCGCATTTTCTAACCTTTATTCTGAGCTGTGAAACAATTTTTTTCCGCATTCGCATTTATTTACTACAGGGCAGTAAATTTAGAGTATAAAGTTCAGCGAGCTTTCAGTAGACAAGATGTGTATTTTAAAATACTGTTTTATTATAACTAATAGTCTTTGAAAATATTTTTTTTGTAAGAAAAATGTATGAAATTTGTACAGAATTATTTGAATATAAAGTTTGAATATAAAGTTAACAAATGTTTTTCTTTTTTTTTCATTTTAGGTAAGCAAGCCTTTTTTTAAATTTCTTAAGCCTGTAAAACCTGTAAGTAATTTGCATTCTTTATTTAAAATGCTTAAGAGCACAGCGATTGAAATTTAATTCCCTTTATTTTTTACATACCGCTTCAACACCAAAAACAAAAATTAACCACTTTAATAGATTTTATTGGCCGTTACATTTTAAACCGTTAACGATTTGGGTGTCTTTTTACTTTACTTTTGCACAGCTTATCATCAATTTGTAAGACAATAAAATTTTAAGTTTATCTCTTCATTATATTTAATATTCCCAGGAAAAGAACAAACGCCTGTAGATCTAACAGTTCGTTAAACTTAAACGGCATTGTCTGTGTAGCTTTTTGGCTGCTGTAGGTGGATGTTTAACAAAAAATTTTAAAACTTATCTAAGAAAATGTTAATGGTTTCTTAAATACTTACAATGACATTAAATCCACCAGTCAGCAAAAAGGGGAAGAATACATATAAGAATACAGAACTCGATAATTTTATTTTTTTCAAAGAAAGAAAAGAAAAAAAGGAGAACAAAGAGTTTGTAAAAGAAGGAAAATCATATTTTACAAAAAAATATGCTTCATTTTTATTAAATTAAGTAAAAAAAATTTTAAACTACAGCAAAGAAAAGTAAGAACGTTTTGGGTCTATACTTAAATAAATACTAAAAAAGATAAACAATTAGAAGAAAGGTGATCTCTATCTATAGTGAGTTTTTACTTAGTTACAACCGTTAGTTTTATTAAAAAAAAATATTTTTCCATAAAAAAAACGAATGTTAAAGACAACAAAAATGGTTCAGGTTTTTTATACACAAGCAATATATTGTTTATTTGCGGCAATGTCGCACAGTGGGATTTGTTAATACAATGTTGGGCAAAAAATATAAGGAGTTCTCGTAGAATGCTGAAATTTTGTTCTGAGCCTTTGATTAGCTCAATCAAGAAAAATATTAAGTTTCATTAAAATTGACCACTCCTACTACCCACCGCCCATAGAACCCAAAATTTATTTTTGACCCAACATTTTTGAAATTTTTCTCTCAGCCTTTATTAGCTCAATTAACGCTCACCACTCACCGCCCATATAACCCATATTATATTTTTTCCCATAACTTTTTGTTTCTTTACCAAAACTATTTAAACTTTAATTTTTTAATTTTTTTAATTAAAAATTTCATGAATTTGGAGATAAATTTTATGTTTTTATAGAAAATTATTAATTATTTAAACTTTTAAACTTGTTTTAATTGATAGTATGAAGTCTTATCTTTAGTTTTATTATAGTGGGAGCACCAAGCATGAAAAGAAGTTTGTAATCATGGTACATTATAGAACAAATTTTATTTTATCATATCTTTTCAACCATATGAGCCAACCTTATAATCTTTTTTTAATATACGCAGAAAAGTTTATATTTGAAACAAATCACTATTTAAATCAGAGAAATAAAACTATCTTACGTACAAACACTATAGAAGTGCGTAAATAGTTTTCAATAATTTGAATCAAAATTTACATATGATTTTACTTTATTATTTCAAAGACAAATAAATGTTTTTTTGGGATACAATTTATTAATTCTTCATACTGAATCAATTCTCTACAAGACTGCATCATTACATTTTTAAATTTTATGTGTTGATAAAATTACTTATTACACGAAAAATCCTACTGTGCGTCGTTGTAACTCAAAATTTTTGATTTTCCAGAAGACATATTGTTAGTTTTTAAATTGAGTTAAAAGAGAAGATCTTTATTTTCTAGAGAACTTAACTATGTTACCACACGAATTTCGACGCAAAACTGAGATTGTGATTTGTTACAAATAGCACACAAACTCACGCTTCACATCTTCTAAAGCGGTGAGTAGACAAGCTATTAATATGATTTTAAAACAAAAGATAAAACATAATTTGACGAATAAATCGGCATCATTACCGCAGACATCTCAGTTAAGAAGACATTGCAGCAAATGAGCGATATGTGGTTGGATTATACAAAAAGATTCTTCACTTCTATTTTTCATTTTTGTTTTGTTATTTTTCCATTAAAGTTTCTTATTTTTAGAGAAAAAGAAATGAAATTAATTTTTTTTAGTGTATATGTAGAAAAGATTAAAGTTTGTAAAATTGTAGGAGTTTATATTTGCAAATCGTGCATGTAAATTTGTCTTTAAGTTTAAGCATTACCTTTAAGTACAATTGAATACCAACAGTACACGGCAACACATTTCTATTCAGAAGCTATTAAAATTCGTTACAATTCTCATAATGCACTTTACACTCTGTATTGTAACCATATTAGGAAAAGTTTTAAATTTGTCTAATAGTTCTTTATCTTCTAAAATGTTTGAAAAGTGCTGTAAAACTTAAATCTTAAGAGCGTTTTGCTGTTCTATAAAAGCATGGTTTATAGGACACCTTCATTCTTCCTAATTTTATCAACAGTAATACCATATTTATTCCAAAAGAATTTATAATTGTCTTCAATATACCATACGAGGGCGGTTTAAAATATGCTTAGTCTAACAAGGAAAAACAAGAGCATTTATTAATTTGTCAATACAATCTCCTAAAAAATTTAGTCCAACAATAATTTTGAGATTTTCTATCCCTTGATTAAAACTATTCTCTACAAGCTTCTAAAAATCATCGTTTACAGTTGCTATTGCATATTTATTCGAGGTAAAGCATTTGTTCGCAATGATGTTTTCTTGTTAAATTAAAGAACAGCTAGAAGGGAGCTAAATCAGATCAAACAGCTCATACTTTAATTCATTGAACTTTTTCATTGGTCAAAGACATTTAAATGGTGAGTTTTATTATTCGTAGTTTAAAATATTTGATTAGTAGTGCATAGTGTTGTTCAAAAAAATTTTTTTTTAAACGACGATTCTTGTAAAATGTTCCCTTTTGAAAGATAGTCAATCAATAAAATAACTTTGTAATTTTGTTTCGTCAGAAACGCTTTAATTAGATCAGAGTTTAATTCCACAAAGGATTTAGGTTCTTTTGCAATGAATTTTTTTTTGATAATCAATGGAGAAAATGATGTCCATGAAGGAATAGTACACAAGTCGAAATGAACATGTTTTCGACTTCAGCTTAGTAGTCTCATCGAAGTTCTTTTTTTCTGTACATACTTATGACCAAACATCAACTATTTAACTCATACTTTTTTGGAAATCGCATACTGAAATTATTACCGTATGTACATACACTTATATAAGTTAGTCGAAGTAAAGTCAAACAATAGTATCTATCATATTCACCTTATCTCATCATCATTGCAGTTTTTGTAATTGTCATCTCATTTGCATGAATCAAAATTACAATGTATTTCTACTTTTGCCTTCTTATTTCATTTTATACATATTAGTCGACATCGACGACATGTACGACTGCAGCCGTGATGGTTACCTTGTAATTACAAAAATTGTTGCCATGACCTTACCAGTCATTTGAGCTGGTTTTGCTTTGTCTCGTGCACTTCAACCGGCTTACGTTTATTGTTAAAATTATTCTTTTTCCTCTGGCATATAGTGCTGGATCTATGTTTTATAAAAGCTAGAAAGCCATGTTCAAATTCCCTTATATTTTATTAAAATTGCTGCAAACAAGATCAAGAAATTTTGTTTCGAATCCGTTTTTGGTTAGCTGCTTTCAAATGCTACACCCATATTGCAGAAAGCTTTTTCATCTGTAATTCTTAATTCAAAATTAATTGTACTTAATAGTTCTAAATAACCTATGCCATTATCTTATTCACGTACTTTTACTCGTCGATTGTCACGCACTTTAGACCTGATTTCTGGCTTTGGACGTCCTCTTGGTTGTTCATCTTCCATGCTGATATGACTACTTTTCAATTGGGCAATCTAATTTGTTACTATTGGATATCAAAGAGCAATTTCACACAACACGTTCGCCATGTCGTTATGAATTTTAGTTCCGGTAAGCCTTTCTTATGTAAATATTGAATCACACCATGAATTTCTAATATTTCACTTATAAACAAATCACTGAAACATATTTTCTTAGCACCTGCTATACTACACGAATAAGCTGCCAAATGTAAACAAAATGTGTTGATATGACGTATGAAGGCTTACATTATTCAAAGCTATGTTAAGTTAAGAACTGCCGTTTAACAAAAGCTGAGGGCTTATTCTGTAACTCTCCTAAGCTAAAACTCTATCGCTAAAAATTTATAAACTTGATTTAGCACTTTTTGACTTCGAATACAATTCTTGAACGCTTATTGCAATTTAAGAGCATCATGCCTATTACCTCTAAACTTTTTAATTTTATATTTTCTAAAGCCCAGCCTGTTTCAAAAACTCAAAATTTTAGCATTTTAGCTTAAGAGAATTACAGAATAAGGCCCTTGAATAGATAAATTACAAAATTAGTAATTAACACTGGCAATACTGGACAATTGACATACCTTAAGTGGTGGACGACTATCATTTCACGCAAATATTTTTAATTTAATTCAAAATATCTATAATTTTAATAAAATTTAATTTTTTCCCCGTGTTTATGTCTCGTTTATATATTTTGACAGTTTTCCAGGAGAATATTCCAATAAAGAAGAAATCACTGATATCATTCTTCACATTCACTTAAGAAAATACTCTTAAACATAAACATCGAGAAGAAATTAAATATTTTATTTTTCACCTTTCGATGTCAGAACTTCATGCAAAAAGACACAGAAACGATGCACGGTTTCTAATTCTTTTTCAAAGTGACTGAGCTCAAGTGCAATTTGTAATATAAAATCGTTGGTTTGACATCTACACTAGGACAAAATCGCAACTTGTATTTATAGGAAGCAGTTGTTCGTCTATGGTGACGTCTTTAGAGTTGTCAATAAATAGAGGTTCATGACTTTCGATACGCATACGGGTATGTTCTGTATACAGAAAATGAATGAAACTGAAATCGAATAAAATTTAATATCGCTATGATTGTACTATACAGCGAGTTTTTTATATAATTCTTTTATTCATTCTCTAAATAACCATTAACATAACTTCTATGATCATCAAAACTTTTAAATACTTTGCGCAATTAAGTAATAATTGTATTTAAAAAATCACTCGATTTCGCTTTCGATTTCAGTTTACAGAACATATTTCTACTTTTGCCCTCTTATTTCATTTTATACACATTAGAATTTAGAGCATTTTGTATAGCCAAGTTTGCTCTTTTTATCAGCCGCAACATTTTGTCATTAATCATAGTTTTCAAGCTCAATTAATCATAAACACCCTAAAAATTAAATATTCTGTGTAATGAGTAGGCCCTGGACATTGCTGTCAAATAATAAATAGCGCTGCATCCTTAGATTGCTTTTATTTTACTCTCTGACAGAGTTTCAGATAAGAAGCGAAGCATGCCAGAGTTTTGCATAAACTACAAATGAACTGTTCAGCTCTAGAGTAGATTTAGAATAAAGTTTTCTAAAGTCACAAAACTGAGGTGTACCTAAACACACTTATTATTTGTTGGCTGTACGGATTTCAATTATAAATTGGTATCATTATTTTTTCACCAGAGAGTCTGGTCTGTAACACTTCACCGAGCAAAGGTCTTAGTCACTCGTCACGTAATAGTTTAATATAATATTAATATTGTATTTTAATTTAAATAAATAAATAAATATTTTCTATATTCATAAAAATGTCTTGAATTTTATTTTGTATGTGTACTGTGAGCAGATATGTCTGTTATGTCGAACATATTTGCTACGTTTGTTTAATTTGGCTTATTTTAACGTTATTTTTTGCCTAAAACATACATGTACGAGTATAAACAAGAGTATTCAAATTTAAGTGGAAAAATATTAAAGAAATTTATAACCCAGCAAACTATGAAGTACAATTTCTTGTTTTATTTTTAGTTAAATCAAGTTATATAAAAAATAATTTTTTTGAAGTTAATTTCCATTTGGAAAAGCAATGAAAATTTTTAATACTCCTATAATTTAGGCACTCCCGCACTTTACATTTACTTTACATTTGACTTGTCAAATATGTACTAACCCTCCGTCCTGCGCATGCTAGATCTTTTACGAGTTTAACACTGATTTAAACAAAATTCTAATTTAGCTCTATATACATATGTGGCATATATTTATATTGTTAGCTATCGTTTTTTGAAAAAAAAAAAAATATAAAAAAAAAACAATAAAAAAAATTTTTGTGGATTTCTTCATCTACACATAACATACGTAGCGCATGCATCTGGCCAGTTGCACGTGTATTTAGTATGGAGAATAATGAGATTGATTTGTTTTTTTTTTTTATTTTTTTGCGTTTGTTTACTCAAATTAACTCAAAGTGAATTTTGTGGGTACTTCGCGTTGTTGTAGCTGTTGTAAGTTTCAGATTTTTGGCTATGCCCCACGCACTTCATAGTACAGACTTTCGCAGCAGTGAAAACAAACACAAAAAACTATTACTTTTTTCTATTTGCATCAGTTGAATTGTTTTTTCGTGTTAGTTGAAAAATAGAAAAAAAGTGAAAATATATAAAATAATGTCATAATAATTAATTTTGTCACTAAAATTGCATATTTTTCACATAAATGTATTGAAATACATAGTGTATCTGGCCAGATGCATGTGTTACGTATGTGACTATCAGAACATGTGCGTGAAGGAGGGTTAAAGTTTAAATTCATGTTTTCTTTTTCCATGGAATTTAACTTTCCTATTTAATGTCATTAAAATTGGTGTAATTAAAACAATACATTATCCGTTTGCTGTTCTTTTTGTGCTATTTTTCTTCATTTGCTGTTACTAGCATATTTTTAGGCATTCTAAATATATATTTGAAAATGGGTATTACAGCTTGATAATGGGTTAATATTTGAAAAAAAACTGAATACAAAGGATTTTAGTATCAATTGAAAATTTTATTTAAAAATTAATAGTAAAAACAATATAATATGAAATGTATGCTTTTGGGGATAAGCATGTCTCTATATCCATTTCGTCTCTGCTAAGAGAATCGTTAGGATACTTTTTCCCAAAAATTGTATTCAAAACTATAAATACTTATGTTAAAATAGTTATAGACTAAATGCGAATCATATCGCAGTTAGTATGTAAAAACTAAACAAAAGTATTTACAAAGCAATACATTTCTGTTTTTCAAAAAATTCAAATTCTATTTCTCTGTTCTACCACAGCAAGCCACCCAATGTTTTGCATAATGTCTGCAGCAAATAAATAGTTTAATAGTATAAACTTTAAAACCCCATTAAATTTTGTAAAGTGGTCTTTATTGTCTTAATTCTTTGACGATAATAGGTAAGTATGCTTTCCCGGCGGTGTTTAGCTTATATATTTGTCCAGGTGTCAGATAGACCAAATATATCAAAAAGTGTTTTATAGAAGAAGATTGTAGTAAAAAAAGTTGAGGGCAACGACCTATCTAGCCCCATTGAGCTTCTACGAGGCCCGGAATTTCGTCCAAAAGTGAACTTTTTGCGGAGGGCTACAAAGATGTAAAAATAGGACCCAAATGGGTTGGAGTCAATTATGTTTTGAATTCAGACTTTGTCTTGAAATAGCGTGTTTTTTCGGCAGTAACTAATTCTGCAACTCTTTTCATAAGCAAACCAAAATCTCTTCATAAAATTAAAAACGCAACGGTTGAAAACGCTGTTCCCACCAGGAAAATATTTTTTTTTGTACTACTATTAGGCAATAGATAGCGAGAATACAACAAAAAATTTATTCACTTCAACCGAAAATATTTGGTCGTCAAAGTGTTAAATCTGTTTTCAGTCTAAGAATGTTTGGTGGGTTTGGCCTTACCATATGTTTTCATATATTGAGCATGCAAAGAAGAAATTTTGTATATATTATGTGCTATAGAGAGGTGTTTTTGGATATTGATTGTTTAAAAATTCAACACATTTAAAGTTTTTGTGGTTTCTCTTCATTTCAACATTTATTTTTCAACAAAAATAATTCCTATTATGTGCATCTGCTTTAGATAGTAAAAGAAAATAAATAATTGGCCTTATTTTTATCTGTTTTTTTATATTTTTGTTTCTTGAAACCTTTTTGTTTCCTTTTTTCCTTGTGAGTTGCCATTACTAGAGCTAATCTATATACTTATGTACATATGCATGTACAATGTAAATGGCCTTTTTTGGTAGCACGTGATATGATTGTTTAAAATTGGTTTTGGGTTAAATTTAATATTCAAATCCTTTTATTGTGTGGTAGTTAGTGAAAGAAGTTTATGGCAATCAAAAAAGAAATTTTTAAATGTTTACTTTGAAATGATTAATGAGGGTTTGAATTTGGTTTTTAGAAAAATTAACCAATTTTTAGAGTATTTTTTTACAGATTTTTTATTTTTTTGTAAACCAAAGCAAATGATGTTGAGCAGAATCAGGCTACTAAATTTAAAATAAATTTTTTTTTACTTACTTTAATGGCCATATAAAAAATGGTTGAAGAGTTTGGAATGTCATGATTTGAAAGATCAGTAGTGCTATGAATAGAGAAATTTAAACGATAATTGTTTGATGAATAATTTTAGTCGATTATTGGTGTTCTTATTCAGAGAAGATTTTATTGCCGGCGTAGTTTGGTGGTTAGTATGTTGTCTTACTATATCATAGCTCCGGGATCTTAAACAAAGAAATATGAAAATAAATATATTTCTTTCGTCTCATAGCAGTTTTCTGGTAGAAAAAGAGGAAAATGTCTTGAAAGAAATCAGTAGTAAGAAGGCAGTTTTGATAATACAATGATGAGGTAATGATCGGCAATACAGTTTATAAAGTTTACCAATTCAATAAAATTTATAAGACCAATACTCAGTGGGCTACATCTCTACTCATTCTGGGCATTGTATTGGAATGTTTGAAGATATTGTTTATATATGTAGTTCCATTTATGCGCCTTATATGGGACGAGTTCTTGTCGGTTCATCACTTAAAGGCCAGTGTTATACCTTCGCCCTTGAAATGATCAACAGCAATTGCCGAATTAACGTCATTTATTGACGTTAATTCGTGTTTGTTGTGAAGCGGTGAGGATCTTGGCTAAGGTTTTGTTAATAGGTTTTTATCTTTGCTTTTTAGTTCTGTCTGTTTACCCAGTAGATGGCGTTTTCTCCTGATCATTAAATTGATAGCTCAAAGGTGGTAAGAGTTTAATGTCAGGGGGCGGTTTTCTTTGGGATGGACTTTTTAGAAATGGAGGGCAACCTCTTATATATTTGTTAATTTAAAACTTTGAAATGCCACACAAATTTTTTATTTATTCATATTCTTTAGTACAGGGACTCGAAGCTGGGCTGCTTGGTGTTGTAAGCGAACGCTCTAACCAATTCACCACAATATTTAAATAAATGGTTTTATTTATTGAATTTGTAACTACGAATCTACATTTATAATTGTTTCCATCGCAAGGTATAACAGAAACAACACGTTTAAAAAAGTTTAAACATGACAAAACTAATAATTTTGGCAATTATCAATTGTTTACACTAAAGTTCGCCTGACGGTTGAGTTGACCTTATTAATCAGTTACAATCTGTTATTATAACTTTATTTACAAACTTAATTTTTCTTTAAGAAAGTGATTTTAGTTCAACTATTGTCAGTTAAAAGTACGACAAATAGGAGAATAGCTGACCCATCATGTAATTTTATTAAATTTGTCACAAGACAACAATACTCTTGGGCCTATTTGTATACAAAATCAATATCATAAAATTGTGATTGACAGCTCATAAAGCATACGGAGGTATTGAAAGCTTATTTAAAATTTATGACAAAAAAAATCTTCGTATTACCAACACGTTATACTCAAGAACTTCCAAATCTTTTATTTGCATGCACTTGTTTTTTTTTTTTCTCTTATTCCAAATAATTTATTCAACAATTCTAAAAATAAAAATGGGTAAACAAAGGAAAGAAACGTGGATATGTGTTAATCTTTTGGGATCAATATTTATGTATAAACATGTTGAAACATATAAAAACTTTTATGGCCTTGTCAGAAAAAAATAAAGAAAAAAAACATAAAAATTTTCTATTTTTTTTGTGTACATGTAAGCATCAAAATAATTTATTTAAGGGCTATTAAATTTTAAATATGTTCAAAGCGAGTGTAAATATTTGCATACAACAGACATAAAAGTTAAATTAATAAGACCAACTTCCTCTCGGATTAAAACAAAAAAATAAAAAATAATAAAATTATATCTACATTTGTCAGAGACAATAGCATTTAAACATATTTGTGTTAGAGAATAAACAAAGAAACTGCATTCACGTACTTTTACAAGTACTCGTATGTAGATATTTGCATACATACAAACGGACATACATATGTACATATGTATGTATGAACATACATGTAAGCTCCTCTTAATGTTTAAACAATTTCACCGCCATTATTGACACTAAGTGGTGCTTTAAATGGGGAAAAAATATATAAAAATAAATGCGAAAAAAACAAATGAAAGTACACACTTTTACAAATTTTCTCTCATACACACACCAACCAGTGTGCAATACAATTGGCCCCCGGTGACGCCTGTTTAATAGCAGTCAAGTTGCCACATGGTCCAATGACATTTGAAGTGTGTAGTACTTGTGGCATTAGTTTTTTAGGTTTTTTTTCTATTCTTTAGTTTGTTAGTTTTTGTGTGGTGCAGTTGTTATTCTTGTTGTTGTTTTCTGCTTAAAATGTGTCACGTTTATTTTTTGTTGTTGTTGTTGTGGCAACAACGACATGCTTTAAAATGTAAATATATTTAAATAACGAGTGTTCTACCCAACATGCAAATTTATAATGCAGTTTTAACTACCAATCATTAATAGAAAGTGAAAAACTGCTGTCGGTGAAATAAAATACCGTGAATAATAGAAAAAATAAACTTCTGAATGTGCTTCCTACAATTTAGTTCTGCTTACTTACTTAGATGGCCATAACAACCCGTTAACGGTTTTTGGCCTGCCTTAATACTAGTCTCCAGGCGTCTCTGCATAGCGCGATCCTTTTCCAGTTGGTTACACCTATTGATGACAGAGCTTCATCAACTTGGTCCTTCCAACGTAAACATTGTCGTCCTTTACGCCCAGTGACCTTCGCATCGTAAACTTTTAATGTTAGAGCAGATTCTTCCATCCCAACTATATGGAAGATTCAGAGTCATCGCCATGGCTTAGAGGAGCAAAGATCTTACGAAGAACTTTTCTGTCGAACACTCCCAGGACCGCTGCATCAGCACAAGATAGCGTCCATGCTTCTGCACTACAGAGAAGCACCGGAAGTACAAGCGACTTTTAGATCATTAATTTTGTCGCACGAGAGAGGTCTCTATTACTAAACTGCCTACTGAGACCGTAGTAGCACGTGTTGGCCAGTGTGATTTTTAGTTTGATCTCCAAACTGACATCATTCTTGCCAGTAATGGCGAAGGGAGCAGCTATGCCATTGATGGGGCAGAACTCGTTTGGGGAATAGGAAAGAGAGTTTGGAAAACCATACTTAGGGAAAAGAAGACAGGGAGAGACAAACAAACAAACTTACAAACTTTTTCTTAGTAACTATAAAAGTTAAATATTTGAGTCATGCATTAAATTTTGTAGGAATAATCTGAGAATACTAGCGGGCCTTCTGGATACATAAATAAAGATAGAAATCGCTTCGAGCGATGTGTTCAAATTCTGTAACGAGCCAGTGGAATCATCAGAGCACATACTAGGCAACCTCTGTAGCATTGATGCACGGTAGAAACAGATACTTTAGTGATTATCGAATATCAGATGGGGGTTTTTCAGAGTTGGCAGCGGCCGATATTTTAAAGTTCGTGAAAACGACGAACCTGGAGGAGATACTACAAAACCTTGGTCAAGTTGGGGGTGTACAATAGATCTACAAATCGAAAGACTTTAGTACCTCCTTTATGAATGAATGAATGCTAGTAATGGAGGAGCCAAGGTAGATGAACTCCTTGACCACATCGAATATATAAGTAGTTCCCAGCTCTAACTTGGCAGCCGATACCTTCAACATCCGTACTCGTCTACTACATATACTTTGTCTTCCTGTCATTTACCGCCAGATCAATTTTGGCAGACTCCCGTTCATTAGCATTATAGGCTGCGGTGATATCTCACTTGGTATGCTCAATGATATCTGGGTTTGTTTTCAGATAAACGACCTAAAAACATTCTCTAAACATGACATTTGTATTCTATGGTAAGAGTCTTCTTACAAAATGTTGTCCAGTCAGGCTCCTATTGTAATACTTTTCACGAAGTTCAGATATTACCTTTTCATAATCATTTAATAAATTATAGATAGACGATGACGCTCTCGATAGCATCTGCTATAGACATCTTCCTTAAGTTCTTCCCATATTTATCTGAAAGTCGTGTAGTTTATAAAATTACGGCATTTAGTAGAATAGCATATATATTTACAATCTAAGGAACCTAGTAAAAACGATAGTGAATAAAATAATAAAATTTGGTTATTCTATACTAACTTTGGTCTGAAGTTTCTTTTGAGTTTGCAAAAACTTCTTTAGACTTCTCGTCTTTTATATGTATGTTGACTATAATAATTGCCAATTTTTCCCATGAAAACACTCCATTTACTGAATATAAGATGGTCTCTGTTTGTATGCAACAACTCGAAGCCTATATTAATCTAAAAATAGATGAAATGAGTTTATAATTTTTTTTATGTTTGTAAAGCTTACTAGTTTTGCTGATCTAATATTAGAATAAAGTGGCCAATCCCTAGGAAATTTATAATTACTTTCTGATGTCTTCAATTCCTTTAGCCTTAATAAAAAAGTCTTTCGACAGATCCTTGATTTCACAACAAAAATATTTGGTTACTGCAATGTTACCTTATATTCAATTATGGCAAATGAATCAGTTCTCTTTGTGTGCACATACTTGTCAAATAAGGTTTTACTTCAATTAAATCAAAAGTTTTCAACAGCTCGTCAATTTGGGAACTTTGGCTTGTATTTTGAAGAACTCGAACATTTAATATAATATTTCCTTCTTAATCTCTAAATTAAATAACACTTGATGAATGCATATCATTATTGTTGGACTCATACATAATTATATTTTTTTAATTAAATTCACTTACAGAGCACTTTATTAATACACCACGCACTGTGCTTCTTTAAACTCTAATACTTGATGATTTTTTTCATAATCTGAAATAACGGAACTTTTTTTAGACTTCAACATGAACTCATGTCATGTTAACATTTTTCATGTTATTTTAACATTACATAACTTTAATTCAACCTTGCTTCAGGTAGTTTGTACAATTCACAATTCAATTTTAAAATGATTACCATATTGTTTCAGTATAATTACAGTTACGATCAGATAAATAGGTTCATATCAAAATGATAAATCAATTTTGTTTGACTATAGTTTACATTACAGCAATAAAAAAGGAAAAGTTGCTAATTACTAAAGCAAATACCCACTTTTAATACTGCATCACAATAATTAAATTTATATGTAAAAAATTGCCCAAAATTAAAAAAAAATAACCGTATAAAATCAAAGAGCAAATAAATAGGTTCACTTTGAAAGATTTGTTAGTTTAAAATGTTAAACGCCAAAATTATAAAAATTATTGTAGAAAACTTTAAATTCAGCCTTTTAATAGAGCTTATTAAAGCAAATACCTCTAAAAATTTAAAAAATGGGACGTTCTAAACATTGTAGTGAAGAGGAAAAAAAGATTATAAAGGATCTACACAGCCGCAGTTATAGCCAACGGAAAATTGCTGAAATTCTTGGGAGATCGCAGAATATGATAAGAAATGCATTGCAGCCTCCAAAACAAAAACTTAAAAGGGGTCAACAGCGAAAAACCTCGAAAAGAGACGATGATTGCATTAAGATGGTGTCAACTCGTAATCCTTTCATGTCCGCAGTTCAGCTGAAAAATGAGTTAAAGCTTCCCGTATCAGAGTGGACCATTAGACGTCGTTTAAGAGAAAAAAATTTATCAGAAAGATCGGCCCAGAAGGTTCCAATGCTTAATAACAGACAAAGAAAAAAGCGCATTGAGTTTGCAAAAGTACATGCTGAATGGGCCGGCCCGGAAGGTATAAAAAAATGGAGAAACATACTATGGTCTGATGAATCCAAGATAAACTTAGTCGGACCTGATGGAAGAACATGGGTAAGGCGTCCAAAAAATAAAGCATATGATCCAAAGTACACCACGAAGACAATAAAGCATGGCGGCGGCAACATAATGATATGGGGTTGTTTTTCCTGGTACGGTGTTGGGCCAATATTCTGGATCAAGGAAAATATGGACAAACATTTTATCTGCATATTCTTAAAGAAGTAATGCTTCCGTATGCCGAGTGGAAAATGCCTTTAAAGTATGAGTTCCAGCAAGACAATGACCCCAAGCATACTTCTAAGATCGTAAAAAAATGGTTCCAAACGAAAAATATAAAGTTAATGGAGTGGCCTTCACAATCGCCGGATTTAAATCCCATTGAGAATCTTTGGAGAATCGTTAAGGACAAAATTGCACCACTCAAGGCTAAAAATAAAGAAGATTTATGGACAAAAGTGAAGGAAACGTGGTACTCAATTCCACTAGAGACTTGTCAGTCACTTGTCGAATCAATGCCCCGGAGATGTTCTGCGGTGATTCAAAATAAGGGATTTTCAACAAAATTAGAAATTTTCTTGCAATTGCACTTTTTTTGTATAAAAATGTCATTCTCTTTTCAATGAACCTATTTATTTGCTCGACAGGCATCAATTAATATATTAAATATATCAATTTTTCTCATTTTTTTTAATTATAATTAAATACATTTTATGTAATTATTTATGTTTAATGTAATAAATATCGCTTTATTGTATATTGCCGCTGTTTAAGTTATTTGAAGGCGAATTTATCAATAAATGTGATGTGAACCTATTTATCTGCTCGTAACTGTAAATACTATTTAAAAATTAAATTGAAATATTTTATTTCAACATTATGTACTATTCATTTTAATATTGACTTTAATGTACATTTTATATTGGTCAATGTGGCTTCAAATTGTCCCAATGTTATATCAATATGAGAATTTTTTTTTTACTAGAAAAATGCAGTCTGACAAATTCAACATGAAATCATGTTATTTTTACTACGGACAATGTTGAAATTAATACGCACAATTTTATTTCAACATAAAAAGTTTTAAATTAACATTGTTTAATACTAAGTTAACCTGTTTAATTGTTTATTCAATATGAAACAATGTTAAAATAACATTTTTCCCAAATGTTAATTTTACAATGGCGTTTTTTTCTGTGTGTACAGACGTTAATATTTAGCTTCAATATTCAATTTAAAAACTGTTTAAAGAAAAAAAAAACGATTTTGATTTTTTGATTTTAAAAATACTATTTAAAAATAAATGCTTTGTGGCCATCGCATTAACGTTGGCAATAAAAGCAAATGAAAATGAAAAAAGACACACAAGAATTTAAATGAAGGAGATTGGCTAAAAAAAAGAAGGAAATGAAGTTGAGCTCTCCAAATAATTTCGCTGGTTATTATGGTACTGGTTACGATGATACTTGCTCAAAATTTAACAATAGTCTATTAACAAGAGATACTTAATGGGTGACTTAATCTTATCAGAATTCGGGCAAAAGCATTAAGAGTAACTGATTGCCATGAAAAAGTTTGTCAAGTCTGTCGTTCGGAATCGACCTTAAACTGTAGGTCCTGGTTCTCATTGATAAAAATTGACTTATACAACATGAGAAGCTAGGCCGTAACCTTGATATAGGGTTTATATTTTAAGAATAAATTTGTGCAAATCGTGAATGATCATACTCGTATGCATACTCTACGGCAGAAGTGAAACGGCTATAGAGCCGAATTCAAAAACAATATCATTCATATTCTTTTTAGTTTATTTCCTAAGCTAATCTTAAACAGTGTTTTAAAAGACAACTTTTCCATTTTATTATCTATTTATCTGATCCCAAATAATCTTAAATTATCAAAATGATTATAAAACTCTTCTGAATATTCATTATTGAATTAAAAATTCTACATAATGTTTTGTTATAACGTTGTTTTATAAATGAAATTTGTAAAATGTGTCTTTTATTTAAAATACTTCATTACACAATAACTTTTTATTTTAATTCATGACTTTTTGGTCCACAGTTTGTAACAGAAGCTAAATATGAATTTTCTGAAATTTAAATATGACACAGCATAGTAAGTCATCGTTTAGTTTAAATGTCACATTTTTTTGAATAATTTACACTTTAAATGAAATGTCTATCTGTCTGTCTGCCTTAATGCTTGTCTGACCAAATGATATTTTGTTCATGTAAATGTCTACAAATGCGTACATTATGCACTTTAAAGTCAGTTTAGTTTGTATGATTTTAAATAAGTCTTTGTGTGTATGTGTATTTAAGTTAAGCTTTGGCTATGAACCAAGTGTACGGATGGATAAAGAAAAACAAAATGGCAAAAAAAAAAAAAACAGAATGAAAGCACTTGCGAATATCTTTCTTGTTATTTAGTGCACGCACATTTTCCACTCATATTTAGCTGAGTTTTATCATTTTTATTTTTTATTTTTTTTGTACATTCTTGAACTAAAGCCAAAATGATAAAAAGTTATCAACTATTGCATGAATTTACAATGTAAGAACAACAGCAAGAAGTTGTAAATTTTACAGAAAATAAATAAAAAGAAAAAACAACGCAAAACAAAAGAAAATTGCAGTTGGTTGTTGCATAAAACAAAATTACGAGTATACGAGTATGACAACGTTCGTCTAAAACTGTATGTTTTACATTTTTGTTTTTGTTTTTCTAACGTCTGCTTGTAAACCGTAAGAAATTTGAACTGTAACTCTCAGCCAAAAAAGAAACCAGTTCATATCATGAACCTTATGTATCGGGTGTCTTTTTAAGAGCTTCAAAATCCAAAATAATAGTATTTATTTTGTTTTTTTTTTGACATTTACAAACGCTGAAATCATAAATTAATTTTAATAAATGGCCTTTATTGAATAAACAATTATGTGCTATTAATCTTGGCGTGTGAGACGTGCAAAAAACGAAGTTTGGAAAACTAATTTTTTTTTTGTTGAAGACCAATACTCAGGAGTTTACATCTCTACTCATGCATGCATTGAATTGAAATGCCTTTGAAGATATAATGTTTATGCAGTTCTATTTAAGCGACTTATGTCAATGGAACAATATGCTGTCAGTTGATTACTCAAATGCCAGTGTTATACCTTCACCTTTGAATGATCAACAGCAATTTTCCTATCTGTTGATGTTAATTCTTTATTGTGAATTAGTGAGAATCTTTTGCTAAGTTGTTGTTAGTAGGCTTTGATACTTGCTTTAGTTCTACCTATTGCTTCCCAGTAGATGGCGCTTTTTCGTGATCATTCATTTGATAGGACAAAGGTTAAGAGAGTGGAATGTCAGGGGCGACTTTCTTAAGGATTTAAATCTTAAAGGTGGAGGGACTTCTTATATTTTTTTAATTTAAGACTCCGAAATGCCGCACAGATTTTTATTTGCCCAGTACTTGGGCTCGAACTAAGGCTGCTTAGTGTTGTAAGCAAGCGCTCTAATCACTACACTATGCCACCTTATGGGTTACTGAAAACTTTAAGTCAAGAGTCTTTTATAAAACCTGCCGCAAAGTGGATGAATGCAGTTTGAGTTGCTCAGAACGGCGACGAGATGATGACTTTGATTCTTCTTTAATGCTTCCCTGTACAATGGCTGCTGTGCTCACAGTTAGTCGTCTACTGGTATGCACATTACCTGTATGACTGAACGTAATCCAGAAATTATCTATTTCATATTCAAATTAGCAGCTCTGCAATTAGTCCAATTTCAGATTACTTTTTCGAATAAATTTAGCTGTATGACGTCATTGGAGACCTGAGTATTGACTTTTAATATTTCATATGTTGCCGTTTTATTGAAACAAACCAATAGCTTAAATTAGCGTTATAAAAAGTAATCCGCTCGACAATCGTCTTAAAATCGATTATTAAAATCGATGCTTTAAATCGATTATTAAGTGCAGTGTATGGCAAGTTGTACCATTTTATTAGAACAAAATATATTTCATATTTTGTTACTAAATTTTTGAATATAAGAACTCGGTCAGCATTGTTTTATAACGTCCACTATTCACTACAATAAATAGGTGCATCAAATACTTAATTTAAATAAATGTAATGGTGACGTGTTAATGAAAAATTATCTCTTCTTAAAATTACAAAAATTTTTCCTATCATGTAGCCATATACATACAATAAAAAGAAATTAACTGCATTACTAATATTATTTGTTTTGGCTACAAAATCTCATCTTCGATCGCTTTCAAATGAGTCCAATCAATAAAAATTTGATTCAAAATACTCTATTGCTTACAAGAACAAATTTATTTCTTTCCATTGTTCTGGCAATTAAACTATAACTATTAAAAAATCACCCGTTATATGTCGGATTTTAAAAAATTGTTGACAAATTTTTTACAAATTGTAAACTAGCAACTGCATGCGTTGTCAAAGGCGCGCGTATTTGTATTTTCTTTTACACACTATTAAATCCCAAGACAATGGCCAGGACAACAGCACATCGTAAGAATCATTGACAGCAACATCATCATCAAAATCGTTGTTGTGTGTTGTGGAATTTGGAGACCTCATAAAAGTTGTCTTTATTTTTTCTTTAACCGTTTCGTTAAAATGGAAAGCCTTGGGACTATGCATTATGGTCCCATTCCTTTTAATGTTCGTGTTCGTAATAAGTTTTTCAAATTCAGTTTGAAGTAAGTTAGAAATTTGTTTGATTAAAAATGTTTAAAGAGAGTATTTTTAGAGCATGGCAAAGTTAAACTTAAACAGTTAACTTTTTGGTATGATTTATTCACTCTTGGATATCCTCTTGATTGATATATTCCCAAATTTAAAAGTCTTGTTTTTTCACGTATACATGCACTCAAAAATTGGCCTCATCTCTGAAGATAGTTTTTAGGTGACAATTTTTTTACAGTGCCTGAACGAAGCAAGTCATTTAACAATTAACAACAATCAAAATACAAATATTCCTTTTGGAAGTTAAGTGCTAACAGACCCCAAATTTTATTTTATCTTACACACACACAATTGGCCATTACAATACTGTTTCGGGGTTCCGGCCCAGCTTCATCCAGCACTCATGTTGTTTGTTTAAGTTTGTATCCATGAATACCGGGACCTACTGTTTAATGTCGAATCAGAACAATAGACTTGAGAACCTTGTTCATGGCAATCAGTTACTCTCAGAGCTTTTGCGAGAAGACTGCTAAGAGGTAGTCACCGAAAGAAATATGTATATTTTCTTCATACTTTTTCTTTTTATGATGTTTTTATTAAACTCGTAGCTTTTGGGATATTATTTCGTATGCAATAACTCTAAAAAAAAAAAAATAAAATAAAATAAAACCATATTAGTCGTTCTGTATATTATTTTTGTTGCCAAATAATATTACGAGTAGTTAGTTAATGCTTAATGGTTGCAATAAATTCTCCATTTCTATTGCATTTTAGCGGCTCATTTCATAAAAAAGTCAAGCATTATTGATGCGTACGAGTAAGGGATTGTTCACAATTTCTCCCTTACAAAATTAGGTATTGGTAAGCACTATTTTCTGCTGGGAACTTTGTTAAGTACTTTTTTGGAGTTAGAACCTGTTGTTTTTTAACAAAATTTGTATCGACAGAAGTATTTATTTTGGCTTGTGAGATAGGGTTTAAAATGCCTTCGCAATTACAGCTGATCATCACCAGCTGCTTCGAGTGGCGAATCCACTAAAACAATCCCTTCTCGGATGGGCATACCTTACTGGAACCGCTTTTCGTATTATTTGGGGAAGGCCCAGAGCGACGTCCTCATAAGCACCATGTCTGGGGAGGCCTCTCATCTTATTTTGCTGAAATATATCCAGATTTCTCTTATTTTTTCGGAGTATGTGCTCGACGTAGTTCCGTATGGACCTCCATAGGTTATCGCATTCAAGTATCTTATCCACTATGTTGTCGGGATTGAAATCCCCCAGAGGGGTTAGCCACTCATTTGGGACGTATATTATTATTGGATATGAGATGGAATAAAACAATGTTGCAGACATCAAAGTAGAGTACTAAATACTCCTAAATGAATTACAAGGTATAAAACGTTGTGAAATTTATTCAGACAACAGCGAAATTTAATATTTTAAATGTTTAAACAATCAATATTATTTATTTATTATTATTAATGACAAAATTTCTGTTTTTTAAAAATAAGAAAATATAAAAGTCAACTTTATAGCAACACATACTCATAATTTAAAGTATTTACAGATGAATGACAGTGAATACCAGCAGTTACACTTTATGACGGATATTCCGGAAATGAAGAAATTCTACACACATACATACACATATGTCTAAAACTAAATATACTTTGTCTCGTTCCCCCTTTTTTTTTTCTTTAAGAATTTTTTTTACAGAATGTTACAACTCAGATAGACACATGATATTTTACAAATAAAAAGAGACACTTTTCTATAACGCACATTCATTGGGCTGCAGTTGATTGTGACAAACTATACTGGCAATTTTGGAATAGTGTCCAGGCAGCACTATAGAAAAAGAATAAAAAAAATAAAATTTAAAACTTTTCTTTTGCTTTTTTTTAAGTACTATACAGCACATGATACGCTTTAGTTGATGTGTAAAAAAGGGCAAAAAGTTATTAAAGTTTACTGTGTGTTTGGAAAATCGGCTTACATTTTCTGTACAATTGAAATGTGTCGTTGGACTAATTGATAGTCGAAAGATACTTAAGGGTTTGACAGTTTAAAATAAATTGTTTTCAGTGCTTGTTAAATAAAAAATAAAGTTTTCTTTTTTTTATTGGCCAATAAAAATCTGAAGAAATTTTTGCTATTTGTAAAGGGAAAGGGTTAAAAGTAACCACTGGATTTTTAGTCTAGGTACACATATTGGAATCACATATTCAAATTAAGCTGATTTACTGAAAACTCCTTTTAAACAAATACCTGAAATGAAATGTTTTCAGGATTAATATTTTAAGAACGATGTACAAGAAATTTAATACAGAAGTAAAGATAAATACAAAAAATAACAGAGAAATTATTGTTTTCCAAATTGTATTTTTTCTTGAATAACCTGAAAATCTGAGTTCGAATCACAAACAGATTGTTGATTATTTTTGTTAATCAAAGCGTGTAAAAAAACAGTAAAATTCTAATATACGATTTCTAGAGAAAAGTGTGACTTAATGAATTAATGATTGTTATGAATATTTTTAGGTCATCTAAAGCTCTAATGAAATTAGCGTAGGTAGAGTCGAAAACATGTCCAGTTCGGCTGGTGAAAAAATTCTTCGCACATGTCATTTTCGTATTTCATTGAAAAATAAAATAATTTTATTTAGTTCATACATAAGGTACCAAAACCACTTGTCCAATTTCGTCCAATTTTAAGTAATGATTTGCATTGACTATGAATTTTTTCAGACTAAATTCAGAAACTTCACCTGTAACCGTTATCTAGATATACAAAACCAAGAATAACTTGGAGACTATTTGGGACGTACTTATCTCACTTATATGCGATTTTAGATTCTTACAAAACATTAATATAAACTATATAGATCTCAATACCTACGCTCTTCATAGGTTTAGTTGAAATCGATTTTCTCGTTTAGGTGTTATACGACGACTCCGTTTTTATACATACCGATTGTGTATTATTTTTTTGTAATAATTAAATACTTTTTATGTTTCTTTTGTTTTAATTTTTTATGGAGTAACATAAAATAATTATTGCATAATTATTGGGAAAATATTTGTGCAACTTTCCAAAGAATTAAAGCACAATCTCTTAATCGATTAGCTGCTAGAACAGCAGTGTTGTGGGGATGACTCACATATAATTTATTTAGAGATCTGCAGCCAATTAAAAACACTCTTAAGCAGTCCTAATAGATTGACATATTAATTGGCCGTTTCTGTTATTAAGCCTAGAGAATAACAAAACTGGATTTCATACGATGACAATACTACATGTTACAAAGCATTGCTATCAGTAATATCTACGCTACGATAGAGTAATTCTGTAAATATAGGGTGTTTTTTATTGAGGTATAGAACTTTAAGTTGGCATCACTTTTTTAACTAGCGGCCATTTTGTCAGCTGTCAATTAATTCGGTTAAATATGGATCGTTTTCGCACTACGTTTACTCTATGTGATAATACGCATCTGCAGAGACGTCGAACAGTGCGCACCGAAGAAACAATTTCCGCTGTAGAGCAAAGTGTTGAAGAGAACCCGAATGAATCGATTCGCTACCGTGCACAGCAATTGGAGCTTTATCCATCAACTTTATGGAAAATTTTGGGCAAAGATATTGGCTTGCAACCTTACGAGATCCAGCTTGTGCAAGAATTAAACCCGCGAGACCATGCAATGCGTCGTGATTTTGGTGTATGGGCCGAAAATGAGAGATCAGCGTCGAGAGATTTTCATCGCAAAATTTTGTTTAGTGATGAGGCTCATTTTTGGTTCAATGGATACGTCAACAAGCAAAGTTGCCGCATTTGGAGTGAAGAGAATCCACATGAGACCCTTGAGACGCCATTACATCCACAAAAACTGACTGTTTGGTGTGCTCTATGGGCTGGTGGAGTCATTGGGCCATACTTCTTCCGAAATAATGCTGGAGAGTCAGTTACCGTTAATGGAGACCGGTATAGAGCCATGATAACCGACTATTTTGTTCCTGAATTGGATGGCATGAATGTGGATGAGTTGTGGTTCCAACAAGATGGCGCTACATGCCACACAGCGCACGTCACAATCGATTTATTGAAGGAAACATTCGATGAGCGCATAATTTCGCTAAATGGACCTGTCAATTGGCCACCAAGATCGTGTGATTTGACACCATTGGATTATTTTCTTTGGGGATATATGACGTCGCGCGTCTACGCCAACAAACCAGAAACGTTAGGAAACTTGAAAGCCAACATTCGTGGCGTTATTGCCAACATACGGCCCCATATGCTCGAAAAAGTTGTTGAAAATTGGACCTGTAGAATTGGCTTTATTCGAGCTAGCCGTGGCGGCCACATGCCCGAAATCATATTTAAACATTAATGACATAAAATTATCCTTCCAATAACGCCAAATTGATGGACATTAAAACGATTTTCTTGTGTTTTATTTCAATTCGAAGTTCTATACCTCTAAAAAAAACACCCTGTACATAATTTTTAAAGCTTTTACATATACTTCTTTAACAACATAAATCAACAACCTATACTTTTAAATGTAGTATGTACAGCGATGCACTCTATTATTGGCAACGCTCATTATGCATGGTGTCCGCCGGGAAGGAATTTTTTATTAAAAGAAAGGGAATAGTTCTTATATTGTTAAATATTTTATTTAATGTCGGCAATTAAGTATGGAGTACAATATCAGTTAAATGTTCGTCTCTGTTAGCCTCACAAGTGCGAGCCCTTTTGAGCATATTTTTCATTACATTCTCACACATTTCACTCGGTATCTCATTAATTTCATCACGAACATTTTGTTTGAGTTGCTCCAGCGATTCTGGTTTGTTTGATTTTCATATTGTTCCACAAAAAAGTTCAGAGCAGTTAAATCAGGCGACCAATCAACTCACCGCCCACTCTTACACCCACCTCCCATACAATCGAAATTTGTAAAATGCCGTATTGTCCGTAATACTTTAGGTATAACTTTCAATTTTAGTATACTTGAATGTTATATTGTTACAAACATTATCGGAAAAAACTTTTGAATTTTGGCCCACTTTTACCCCCACCACAACCTCAACATAAAAAGTGCCATATTTTCTAAAATATTTTATGTACAACCTTCAAATTTGACATTAATTTATATCATTTAAGATGTTTCATGCAAAAATTACAATAACACGCCCACTATTACGCCCATACCCATTGAAATGCAATAAAAAAGAAAAATTTTGTTTTTCATTCTATTAATATTTATTTAATATCATCATGGTATTCTAATATTTTCAATTCTCATTCTAAGTGAATTAATATAAAAAATTTTAAACAATTAAAAAAAAAATAAAAGTAAAAAGTTGTAAACATACGATAGCATGCTAACATATGTATAGCCACAGAATGCGTATTTCTGCAGTTTTTTGTATGTTTAAAGTACTTTTGCAAACTTTTGCTAGATGTTTTTAGTTTAAATGAAAGATGAGACTTCAATCTTTCATTTGATATAAGTCTGCACCTAGGGCGAGGGGCTGCTCTATGTTTCCTAGTCCATTGAAAATTCAAAATGTTCAATTTTTACACCACAATTCTGTTGTTAAGGAATTTTTTTTCGTGTTTTCTTTTTTAAATTTATTTTTTTATCTACTCATTCTAAAACAACTAAATTAAATAAAAAAATAAGCTTTTGAATATTACATATTAAACTAACATACATATTTCAAGCGCGTTGGCATACCTCAACTCTGACTTGCTCTAGACCAAAAAGTAATGAAGTTATGAGGCTGAAATTTCAGGGAATTGTTACTCATATACCTATTAATTTACTGTGAAAATTTCATCCAAATTGGACGACACGCCCAAAACCATTTTTTGCCGCTATTACTATGGGGCTGTCACACTGTGCGGCATCCTATTGGCATACATATGTACGGCGGCGTAAATGGTCTTCTGGAAAAAGTTCTGTTGTCAAATGAATCTCAAATTAAAACAAATGAATTTTTTGTGCAAAATTGTGGCCAAAGTTGTTTATTGAAAACTAGCTTCTGAGCACGGCGTTGAATTGAGGTTTAGAGATTGTTTTGAACACTTTCTTGAATAGCAGTAATGTGGTCAGCCGATCTTGCAGTACGCTGGGTTCTATAATTGGGCCTATTAGCTACAGTTCCTCTTTTTTCGAAATCATTCATTACACTATAAATAATGCGTTTTATTGGCTTGTTTTTTCTCCCAAAAACTTTCATGTAACACTCTCATCGTCACAGTAACCAATCACGTTTTATTTGCCTTTGAAAAAAAAAAAAAACAGTCGACTTCAGTTTAAATCGAATTCGTTTTACTGATCACACTCGAATATTTTACTTTAATTGAAACCTGGTTACCCCATTGTTCTCCTTTAGAAAAAATGATAAAAACAAGACATAAGAAAAATGATATACAAAAAAAAATTTTCCATTTTAAATGTATTTTTGATGATACAAATAAACAAATAAATTGTTTAATGAAAAGAAAGAATAAAACATGTGTACTTGCATGTATTTGATATGATTATTAAATTCTTAAATAATTTTTTTCTTATTTTTATATTTAAAGGAGTATAAAAGAATTTTCTGTATTCTCATCTTTTTTATGTAAATATTTATTCAAATTGTATTTTTTGTCATTGCTTTTAGTTGAGTGATTTCTTGAGATAAAAAAGAAGTACAAATAAGAATTTCCCTCTAATTGTTTCTGTCTTTTAATTTCATTTTATTTTCACTTGCTTTCTAAACCTTATGGAGCCTTACAATGTAATGGTGAATAAATATTACGAAGAAAAAACGACTTTTGTACGGAGTTTATTTATTTTTATTATAATGTTGTACAAATGCTCAAAATATACACAATTTTTATTTGATATTCTTAGTGTGGCTTTTGTTAAATAAAAAAAAAAATAAAAAATAAATTTCAATTTATTTTATTTGTTTCTTCTTCAGTAAATATTTTAAAAAATTGTTTTTTCTTTGTTTTTTAGATATATAAATAATAGGTTGTAAAAAAGTAAAGAATTAAAATTAAAACTAAATGATTCTAAAAGACCAAGAAATAAATGTTAAATCAAAATAATTGATAAAATAAAATCCGGCTAACTTTATACGAAATACTCGTAAGAAACGCTTTCAAGAAGTGCTTTAAAGTGACTCAGATCCATAAAAAAACCAGGAAATAGTAAACGGATGAACCCTCAACAGCTATTAAAAAGAGTCACTAAAGAAAACTAACGATAAGGGGCAAGAGCTAGTTTTTAAATGCAAGTGTCTAACGGAACATGACAACTAGTAATTGATAACACAGTCAGTCATCAGGTATATCAGTAGATATAGCCATAAGAAGACAAGAGAGCCTATGGACTTTTAAACTAAAAACAGCTACTAGAGAATCTGCTACTATTCATGGGAGCTTAAATTGAAGATTAGTAACATTAGTGCAAGATATGTTTTTATTGTTAATGAGGTGTCGATATTATAATAATTCATAACAATAATCTAAATAATAAATTATGAATTGTCATAATGTAGGTTCAACGACAATAGTGTTGCTAGAAAACAATTACTGTTGGACGACAAAAACCAACACCACAGTCGGAAATATTGATATAAGCACGTATTGATGACAGAGATTGTCCACACAAACCGTTTGTTCGGTAGTAGAACTGGAAGAAGTAATTATAGAAACGAAATAAGCATATCATCACTAATGTCTGGACCACAGTTTAGCATTTCTTTATTGCGCCAAGATAGATAGGATGGGTTCCTGCCTCCCTCATTGATATCAACTTCATCTTGTATAAGTTTTTAATCAACAATCCATTATTCAGGCATTTGAACAGCTCTTAGCAATTCTTGGAGCAAGTAGTCTTCATCGTCATCATTTCCAGAGAAATCTATGTCACTTTCTTTAAAAAAAATCAGCAATTTGTTGTTCATCCATTTTCAAGCTAACTTCTTTGAAAACATGTTTTAAATCCTGAGGTACACATATGTGTACCAATAATATAACGAAGATTTTCTGCTTCAAAATATAAAATAAAATAAAAGCTTATCTTCTTAAACGTTTGACCTACTAGTGTGGTTCTCAAAACTACAAAAGAGTTTAACCCAAGTAATAAGGTAAATTGTAAAAGAACAAAAAACATTTTTTTCAATCATACCCCACTAGATAAAATGTTAGCGCTAAATTCAAATGCAAATATACCATTAGAAATTTGAGAACAGTGCCATCTCTTGACACAGAGTAAATTTAAATATTTTATAAATTGCAATAAAAATTAAAAAAATTACCAAAAGGTTGCAACATGTTCTATACCTGCATCAAACTTAAGGTACACATATGTGTACCCCAGGTCTTAAGAGTTTAAATAAAATCAGCAAAAAAGGCATGGTAAGCAGCGATGCCAATTTAGTGCTTTTGCCACTAGTTTTAGTGCTTTTTGATGTTCCAAAATGCCAAATTTTTATCTCTGGTGCCAAAAGAAGGAAAAGCACTAGCTTGGTACTTTAAAATTTTCCAATGGTGCTTTTAGTGCTTTTTAGAATTTTTAATTATTTTATGTTTTATTTTTTTTTGTATTGGTAAATCCTTTTTAAGTTACGCATTGTAGACCGATAACAAATAGTAATTTTTGCGTTCATCTACATAAGACGGTTTTGATTAATCGTCTGAAAATGGAAATCCCGTTATAACGAAAAAGTAATTGAAAGAAACAAACCAGAAAAATTATATTTTGCTAAAAATTGAATGTAGGTCTCGGACCTATATTTTTTAATATATTATTTTAAAACACTATTTTGTATGTAGATGGACACAAATACTCAAAAATATAGAAAACTTTTGGAACGAAATTCGCTCCTTAAAAAATCGCTGCGGCCCACTATAGATACCAAAAAGCAACCTTAACTAAAAAAATTATAAAATATTTTAATTATTTTGAGGATGATTTATTCAGTACATGAGAAGAATTTTGTTATTTGGGACATAACTGTGAAAAGGAATGTAAGGACATGTTCATAACAGAAAATGCAAAGAAGGAGATAAAAAATAATTGTGTACGCTTTACAAAAAATCTTATAGGAAACTAGAGCAAGACTGCCAAAAATTTGGAAATTACGCAAAAAGTTCATCTTTTAAGTATTGGTAATATGTTTGGTAATAACAATAAGAATTATATTATTAATTTCGTAAAACATTTCAATATGTGCCGATGTGTCGATACTATTTCTAAAATAGAAAATGGCTTGAAATGTTGCTTTTGTTTTGTTGTTGTTCACAATGACCAATTAAAATAAACCTTATGCTTTTTTACGCCTTTTTTAGCTCGAAATTACCCTTTTTAGTGCTATTTTTTAATTTATAAATGCCTTTTGTTCCAAAAAAGTTGGCATCACTGATAGTGAGAGTGCTTAACTCAACAGCCCTTGAGAATGTTATCACAGTGTGTATATTTCGTTGTAAAGCTTGACCCTTGCCTATAAGCCTTGAGCCTTGAAATTGAAACGACCACCTCTGGATTGACACAGCAGTCGATTATTTTGAAACAGTTTTGGGATATTTTTTGGCATATATCGGGGGTATTTCTGCAACAATTTGGCAAATGGTGCTTCAATGTTACGGGATTAACTGGGTAACATTTTGTTTGACGTAGCCTTACCTAAAGGTCTAACAGTATAATATCGCATACTTTGATGGTCAATTGTAATAGAGAAATTACGCAATCGCAATTTTTCTTGTTTTAGCAATAAACTCAAAACCAGCTACTCCCACTGCATAGGAGGTGATTTAGAAAAAAAAAATTATGCCTCCATATCAAAATAGTGTGTGTAAAAGCTTTCTAATAAATTCTTCTAAGATCTTCGAGTGATATATTTAAAAATTTCGCTTAATGCCGTGGAACATAGAATGAGTTTCATTACTGACCAAAATTTTGTTCAAAACATCAACAATCAAACCCTATTGCTTTAGCACACCACTAGCATGCCAGCTTCGTTGTGAATTGTGTGAAGTATTTAATTAGACGAAGATTTAAATACTAAGGGAAAATATGAAACAATTAGGTTAAAAATAAGCCAAATTATGCTTTTTGTAGTTTATGTATTGCGATGATGCACAGTTTGGATTGCAGATTGAGTGAATTTTTAGGACAATAAGCACTTAGTAATGCTCATAAGGTTTACACGTCGCACACTGGGGTTTTTTGTATGAAGGTGAGGAAAAAAATATATTTGTCGATAAATGTAGTGATTTTATCACAAATTTAGGTTTATTTATATAGTAATATACAAAAGTAATCAAAATAAAGAAAGTTAGAGAAATGTATGTCGTTACCTATAATGTAAAAGGCCATTGAAATTATTTTATTTAGAAATTTAGAATATTTGATAAAAGTGCTTGCTAGACCTCTTTCGCTTGTACGAAGCCCACAACCTACACTAGGTCACTTTCCAAGTATAAAAAAAAGTTGCTCATTTGTAGCACCGTGTAATCAATCAACAGCAACCAATTTCCTTGTCGTTTACATTTTTAAATTAAAGGCCCGCAATCGTTTTACCTTTTCCCATCATATTTTTCTAGAACAGCACAATGTACTGACTGCACGAGTAGGTGTCATTTCCTGAGTACTGGCTTCATTATAAAAAGACAACTTTTTAATCACCAGTTTTTTTTTTTTTTTTTTTGTAGAAAGATTTAAGTAAATTTTCTCTTTACTCGGCTTTAAAGGATTCATATTCGTAAACATAAAACATTTCGCTGAACATCTGGCATTTTATTTACAGTTAAAAAATATTTAACAGTTAATAGCCATTACTGACCGGCGGTTTTGAAACCATTAGATAACTCGATGCCATAAATATAAGAATTACCTTAATGTTGGTGTAAAACAAATTTTTTCCAAATTTTGTGACTTTAATCATAAGAAAGTGCTTAATTCCACCAAATACACCGTGTCGAATTCATTAGGAATCCATTTGGATTTAGAACAAAAAATAAAAAAAAGGACGGAAATCTTATCTTAAATGCATGTAAAACGCTTAATAGATAACAAGCCAGATTCGATTGCAACACTTACATACATATGTGTTTGTTTCTTAATATCCTTTCCCTCGTAGTTTATTATCATTAAGACAAGAAAGAGAAAAAATTAAAGAAATCAATATTTTACAAAAAAAAAAATTAAGTAGTAGAACCGGTACACATAACTAAAATAAATTAAAAATTATCCCTTTTTCCTTTTTTATTTAAGCTTTTTTTTATATCTAATTCACGTTTTATTGAAAAAAAAGAAATTTATGAGTTGGATGGAAAACAACCCACCCACCACAATCTATCCATTGTTGTCATTATAATAATAATTATTATCCAACATCAACTTTTTTTGTTCACAATAATCTTTTGCTTTTTCTTGGTATCACAAAATGACATATTTATTAGTTGAATTCTTTAAAATATCATGCTCGACTGCTTACGTTCAGCTAATTTTATGCACATGCTCTTATGGTATACGAATAGGGGTTGCTGTTGCGTTGTTAGCGATACTACTACTGAGATAAGCAGTTGCGGTGTGGTTGCAACCGCATTAAATTATTTGTAATATGGCCCCTACCGCATTTGAGTGTTTGCAGTTTATTTTCACCGCATAGCGGCATCCTGAAATATAATTCTCCAAACAAAATAACTGGCTTTTGTCTTTTTAAATAATATATAAGATAGTTCAAGCAACATACATTTTTCCAAAAAAAGGAATGTATTCCGTAACATTTTCTGTAAGTCTATTGTGGTTTAGCTGCGTTATGTATATTTCTTCCACGCAAATATTATGATTACTCGAGTCATTCTAAAATGTTTGACTTCCGGCTTAAAACCAAATTTCCCATAAACACGTTATTTCTGTATGTTTTGGCTCTTAGAACTAAATCTAGATATTATACTGAATGGGTTATCTTTTTAATTAAAAAAAACTAAATAAAATTTCTTAATGTTCTCTCTTTGGTATGTTATACGCTTCCTTATACTCCATATGTATGTATTTCTGATTAGTCAGTATATTTTTATGAATTTCATATAACTTTTCTATTGTGATGATATAGTTTTAGGTTTTATTTATTTATTTTTTTTTCATTACGGTCTGTACTCCGAAACGGCACTACTCATGCAGTACATTGTGCTAGTCTAAGAAAATATATTTTGAGAAGGGGGAAAGAGAGAGTAGTGCTTGCGGATATTTGATTTAAACTTACTAATATCGTAATTGGCAGGAAAAACGTTCGTTGGAAGCCCATTCCATAATCGAGCGGTACGACCAAAGAACGAATTCTCTTTATAATGCATTGTGCGATTCACTGGACAATCAACTACAAAAAGTTGCGCTCTGCGAGAGGTACGAGTAATCCGCAAAAATATGCGACCATGCAGAATCAAATCCTTTATTTCATCAAAGCACCTCTCATGGTAGTAGTGATAGAAAAAAGAAACGCACGCCACATTGCGCCGATGCTCCAGTAGCCCCAAAATAGACTTTGAAGCACCGGCCCATACATGAGAGTTGCATCCCAAGCACGTCGCAATTAATTCTCATGCCCAGAACATCCGCCTCCTCGATATTGACGTTACTCATGGTCAAGTTACACGTTACAGATTAGTAAAACACTTCTAACTATTCATAATATGTACACTGGTTGCTTTAAGTAGCATAGGTTCATTTTGGTTTATTTGCGGTGCATTTTAGGGTTTTCTAATATATCGACTCAAAGTGTGCACAGAACGTTCTCATCCATAACTGCCTTGAAGATTCATTTCGATTGCATTACGTGCTATATCAACACGTCTTTTAATTAAAGTGTAGTCTATTAAGTTTTATTGATGTCTCGGTTTTAAAATGTCAGTGGTTGCTGGTTTTGCTCTTTCTTTTCAGCGTTTCTTTCTTTTAAATATATTTATTAATTTTCTTGAAATTACTTTTACTCTTTTAAAACTATTTGAAAATAAGTTTAAAGTATGTTATTGGCACAAGGAATAAAACAACTAAATGTAAAACGAAGAACTCATTGTACTCAATATTCAATGTCACTTGGATGCCTTAAAAATTAAAGACAGAATTACAAATCTGTATTCGAAATGGTTTTTGTCTCTTCTTCTTTGCATTTTTTATAGGCAGAAAGAAATCTGAGTTTACCGTGGCACTCAAATGGTGAGTAGGCTGCTTGTGTTGGCGTTCAGAGCTTTGGTGACAAAACAAAAATGAAAGAAAAGACAGGGAAATGGCAGAAAATCAAGCCTGATGATTTTTTTCTTTTCAAGAAATTGTGAAAAAAATAGTCTTTTTTAAAAGCATAAAAAAAGATGTTGAAAAGAATAAAAGCAAATAGTATTAAGGAAATGTGTTTGCCTTATCATTTTCACTATCACCAGGACTTTGTCATCTACATCAGCAGTATCATATTGGGTGAGAGGAAATAAAAACCAATTTTTTTTGTATGCTTTTTTTTCTACTTAAAAGAGTCTAAATCAAAATGAAGAAATTTTTTACTTGGACAGCTAAGTGTTCTTTTAGATTTTGCCAATTTATTAGAATTGTTTTTGTTTGGAGTTTTATTTCCTCTTAGAATTTTTTCTTTCTACTTTAACCAAAAGCACTTACTTAGAATATGAGTTTGTATGCATTTCTTTTACGACTATTTGTGAATGGATTTCACTTTTCTGATTCTTAGTGCACATTTTAAAAATTTTAGTTTTTTTAAGGAATTAAAAAATTCCAAGAAAAGCACGTAATTTCTAACGAATGTGTCTTAAGTGGAGATTTTTTAAAAGCATAAAAACGTTAACAACTGGCTTTATCCTGACAATTCAAATGCTGAGATGCTAGAAATTAAGAAAATTTTTAAAAATAATAGATTTGAATGGAATAATACTAATCCAAAAATGTTTTTTATATTATAAGTATATCAAGGCAACAATTTTTAATTATGTTTTTTTTGTATATTTAGATCGTAATGTGGATATGAAACCCTACTTCAGGTAACTTTTTTAGTTTTTCTTATATTATTATTAAGCGCCTTAGGTATAAGACAAGTAGCTGTGAATTGATCATTCAAAGGCAAATATTATACCTTCACCCTTGAGAGATTAACAGCATTTGTCTCATCGTTGCATGTTGATTGTGTGGTGAGTGCCTTCGCTAAGTAGGTTTAGCTGTTATCTACTACTTCCAAGTAGATGGCGCTTTTCTACCGATTATTCATTTTTGTTCCCAATGGTGAAGGTGGAACAGAGTGGAATGTCAGGGAGAGGTTTCTTTGTAAATGAAATTCTTGGATGGGGGGATGGGGGAGGGGGACCCCTCATTTTTTAAATTAAAATTACCATACACATCAAACTTTTTTTCTTCATTTTCTGTCTTTGCTGGGATTTGAACCAGGGCCGTGTGAAGTTTTTGCGCCACCATACTACGCACCCATTATCTTTCAGTGTTGCCAAGTACATATTAACAAAAATCCCTGAATTTAGAAAAATCATTCCTTAAATTTCTGTGGAATAATAATATAAAAACCCTAAAAAATGCACATTTGTATATACTTATACATAAACTTTAAACATTTTTTCGGTTTAATACAAAAACATTGAGTTTATTTGGTAATTTAAATTTATTTCTTAAATATAAATGAATCCATAGTCATTATTAAAAATCTGCTCAATTATATATGTATATATGTAAAGTAAAATGACAGCTGTTTATGTAGTATTCTCTATACATACATATATAATTGGCAATTAAAACCCTGTTTCTGGTTTACGGCCTAGCTTCTCGCAGCACTTATGTTGTGTGCATCAATTTTCTCTATGAGTGCTGAGACCTACAGTTTAACGTCGATTCCAAACGACATTTGCTCTCCGCAATGTTTTTAAAATGAATTTGCACTCACTTGTGTAAAAAGTCAATAAACTCGTAGCACTTTTGTATAATTTAAAACCATTTTCAGTTAAAAAACGTATTTGATATTTGCATGTGTAATGTCAGGGTTACCGACAATATTTACTTTTATGTTTAACGGTCTCCAATTGTAACCGTGGAAATAAACGGAATTTAATATATTTCCATCGTAGACCATCAAAGATTGTTGACAATCTGTATCGGCAGATCATTCCAAAAAGTACTTTCAACTCTTTTTTACTTCTGGAAAATATTATACCTTTCTGTTCACAATAAAGTTTTGTAAAGTACTCTATTGGTGAATTGAACTATCAAACTATTATCATTTTCAGTATCCGATACGTTCAAAATCTCTAGAATTTCGCTTTCAGTTTTACAAAACCGACGCAATCTGCTCATTCTTAAAATTATTTTATATGTTGAAATATGTTGGAAGAAAATATATGTTCAAACCGTATATAAAATCACAAATTATGGCATGTAAACCGTTCGAGAGTTGACTAGAAATTAAGCCACAATTACAATCGTTGTTGGTTATATTCTTATATAATTAATTTATACTGTTATATAATGCCCATGTTTATTTTATAGCGACAAAAATGGGCCGTAATTAAAATGTATTTATTCCCAAATAATTATACTTGACGACGAATGGGACACATATGTCCCATGATTTTTCTCCTATAAGGACTAAAAATTTTTAAATTTTTACAACACTTTAGTCTTGAAATGTTATGTTTCCGATTAAGAATCCGCAAACAACATTTGAAAATTTTCAATTTTACATTCTTCGTCGTCAAAGGGTTAAAGAGAAAGGTTAAGTATAAAGCGATTTTCATTGAAGTAAGCAGCTAATTTGAGGGTTTTGACAATTTTGTTTGGGTAAAGACGACGAACTTTACAGGGTTTATGTTTGAAAGCCCTTCTTCCTTGTACCATCGGTTGTTTGGTATATCTTTAACCTTCATCTGCTCCTCAAAATAAATTACATTGTCTACCCTGGCGTCGTTTTCGACGCACAATATATTTCTTATGGCTTTTAGTAGAAAAACGCGAAACACTCATGATGAGAAAACTAAAAATTGCTAGTTATTATATTTGCTTAATATTAAAATATTGATTTTAATTTTATTATATATTAGAGTGAATTATTATCAATGCATTTAACACATACGTTTTGGTAATAAATATATGTTTTTACATGCACTTTTTGCACAAAAGCAACAAATAGTAGTAAGCGTGTAATTTTTTGGAGTAAGTAGAATTCCTTTCAAAACATATCGAACACCTTTTTGTACCTTTAATTTGTGAAGGAACAATTTTTGATCTCTTCGATGCATATGATGAAAATGGCATACCAATAAAATTTACAAATGGCCTTGATCGTAGACTTCCTGTTCTACTTGGCATACAAAGGATAACCATAGTCAACGTCGAAAATTTCTTCTTATTGCAAATTTATGCGTTGTTTGGCAATTAGGGTTAATTTTTTTTTTAAAATAATTAATGCATATAATGCAGCTATGCAACTGTAGCAAGAAAGCATCTTATCGACCATATCGACACAGTCTATATTGAAGTAAAAAAACTAATTAAAATTTGATGAATACTCTTAGAAAAAATTAATGGGAACGTCTCTATGAATAAGGCTGTGGCCTTGTTATAATAACTCATAATTGTTGGCAACCTTTTAATACCCGGGTTCAACTTTTTTAGAGTAATGCAATATATTTTGTAAAATTGTACACTAATTTTTTCTACCAATATATCAAACAAGTATTGTATTGATTGTGAATGCAAATGTTGAATTGTGCAAAGGTAAAAGCTAATATCATCATCTAAAGGAATAACTTCATTGACATCTTCAAAAATGTTTTTGACATAATTGCCCTCAACATAATACGACTATACTCTGAATCGAATAAATCAGCACTTGATTGATTTTTTTATCTAAAAAAATATACAGCATTCATGTATAACGAGTAGTTGTATCAAAACACCCATAGAAGCTGGCAACAAACTGCAATCAATTTGCAAGAAATCGTCGCCATACTTAGCTTTGGCAAATGCATTTGTATACCTTAGAAATACGCTTTCAAGATGCAATTCGTGTGATGCGGGCAGAAGATCGATAACATTTTCAGTTCTAAACCTACCACCTTGTGGCTGACTACACTACTACTAACAACAGGATTTCTGACATCAGAAAAACTGTAGTTATTTTCAGCTTCGTTTTCATTTAGTAGAGCTCCTATTTCTTCACTTGAAAGATATTTTATTTACTTCTTTTTAATTATTTGATATATTTTGTTTACAAAAATGACTTTATCACCTATAAAAAGCACAATGACTAGTAAAAAAACAAAGTTGCCCTCCAAAAAACATACGCTTTCTCATATGTGTCGAAAACGACGCATGAGGGTAGGCAACGTAACTTTTTAGATACAATAAAAAAAAACAAAATTTATAATAGGAAAATAAGTCTAAATGTGCATAATTATGTGTTCTACAAAGTCAGGAAATTTCACGAACTTTTAGCTAACCATATTAATAAAAATTCAAAAATCGTATTGGGTATGCGTCGTTTTCGACGCAAAGAGCAGATAAAGGTTAAAAATTCATTCTAATCATAAGTATTTAAAAAAGGAATTTTGTGAAGTAATCTGGTATGTGATGAAAAACGATTTTGATGGAAATTAAAATCTAATGAAATTTCAAGTTACTCTAACTTCCAAATCTGAACAGATTTGGAATTATTTTTATACTCATTACTAAAATGATTATTAAAACTACTTCCGAGATTATTTAAATTTTAAAATAATTAAAACAGATAAGCTTTATATGACTTTCAAAATACAGACTATTTCAATATCGAACGAGTTGTTTTTCATCATAAGTACGTTTATACCGGAATAACTAAATATTGTACTTTATTTCCATTGTTAGTTTTTATCACACATTTATTTTATCTGGATTACAAACTAATATAGTTTACATTTAATATTTTTCTTTTTCTCATTTAAATATAAATGCAATATAAGAAAAATTTATACCAATATGAGCAGAATTGATATCATATATGGATAAGCCATCAACAGCCATAAATTTAAAATAAATAAAAAAAACAAATCTGTATAGCATGACAGTTCTATGTTATCCATTTTATCGGCTTTGGTTTTATGTTATATCCTTATAAATATACTCACTCGCATTAAGAGAGAATATATGTATAGGGATATTTATGCCATATTTATAAATGTTGGCTGTATAAGTAAATCTACCACATTTTTTTTACACTTCCGATCGGAAACAAAATCCACAAGAATAGGAAAAAAATATAGTAAAAAAAACTTGAATAACTAAAGCCATTTGTTTCGTCTCATAAATATTTTCCTGTATCTTATCAATAACAATTTAAATATATTTTTTTCGTTTTATTAAAATATTCAATCTCATTTCTATTTCTACTTCTATGATTACTTTTAGTTCTTATGTACAGCTGTTAGCAGAGTTAAAGATTGAACCTTTTTTTTGCAGAATTTTTGTTTTTATTTTGTTTTATTTTTTGTTTTTAAGTAAAAGTGTTTGAAAGATTTACAGCATTACGAGTATATAAACAAAAACAATTTGTTACACATTATTAAGAACATTAAAAGTGGAATTTAAGTTATCTTTTTTTTTATATATTTCTTAAGATAAAAGTTTTATGTTATTCATTAAAAGTTTTATTTTATTCATTAAAACTTTTAAAAGTTGGAAAAATATAAAAACAGTTTCTTTATCAATCTCTTAAAAAAATTATTTATCATTTTTCAAGGGTAAACCCATACTCATGCTATGCATTGGACTAGAATGTGAAAGTATGTAGATAGATTTTATTATTAAGCGTCTTTTTTGTCAATGGGACAAGTTGCTGGCATTTGATCACTCAAAAGCCGGTATCTTACCTTCACCTTTGAATGATCAACAGCAATTGCCCCATCTGTCGTTGGATGTTAATTATAAGAGGGTGAGCGTCACCAATACGTAGTTTAGCTGATATTTTCTAGAAGGTTTTATATATTTATGTTGCTAATTTAGTTTAAAAATGTAATCTGAAATGAAGTATAAATCTAGATTTATATGGAATTTCGAAAATATTGTAAAACTCTGGCTAAGGCCCTGATTATCGTTCAGAACACATAAATGTTAGATTGTATTATATCGGCCACAAAAAAACGTTTTATTCTTTTCATGAGTAGGAGTATGTTGTGTATATCACTCGGTCTTTCATTACAGTGCACTCGCTGTAACGTTAACGAATTTAAACCAAAGGAGTTCATGTTAGCGAAATTGTTCACTTTAGCGATTGTTGAATTTCATGACAAAAGTATAAAATTTTTCAATATCAACCTGTTGTTTACACGCTTGAAAGTGAGTAATTTTTTTATTTAAATTATTAAAATATAAAATTAAAATAAAACGAGTTCACGGGAAAATAATGGTCGTGATTTAATTTTTTTTTTTTTTGCCAAATGTCATGGATTTCAGTGGTACCATCAACACAAGAAACATTTGCAAGCTAAGCACACCATAAAAGTTAGTAAAAAATTAAAAAAATTATTCACGTTATAGAGCTTCTGTGTTTGTTAACGTCGAGAGAATCGATCAGTATCTATTATTCATACACCTAAATGTTAAGGTGAGCCGCCCCAAGGGAAATTTTATGCTTCTCTTAAATAACGTACCGTAGTCGATGAAGTTTTAAGCTAGATAGAGCATATATGGTTGACGTTTTGTTTAAGTACTCAGAGGGGGCGGTATAGGGGCTATTTCTACCTATTCCCAACTAACAAACTTATTTTGATTAAATTGTGTTGGTGTCTTAACACAACTTTAGATTAACAAATGTAAATTGTCACATATATTTTTGATACCCCTAAATGTTAAGGTACCCGCCCCAAGGGGAAACTTATACTTACTTACTTACTTACTTACTTAGCTGGCCATAACAACCCGTTAACGGGTTTCGGCCTGCCTCAACACTAGTCTCCAGGCGTCTCTGCTAAGCGCACGCCTTCTCCAGTTGGTCACACCAATTGATGACAGGGCTCCATCTACCTGGTCTTTCCAACGTAAACATGGACGTCCTCTACGCCGACGTCCAGTGACCTTCGCATCGAAAACCTTTTTCGCTGGAGCAGATTCTTCCATCCGAACAACATGGCCGAGCCAGCGCAGCCGCTGGATGTTAATGCGCTGGACAACATCTACGTCGCCGAGGAGCTCATACAGCTCATAGTTGGTCCTTATGCGAAACTCATCGCCTTGCTTCAGTGTACCAAAGATCTTGCGAAGAATTTTTCTCTCAAACACTCCCAGGACCGCTGCATCGGCACAAGACAGCGTCCATGCTTCCGCACCATAGAGAAGCACCGGAAGAATAAGCGACTTGTAGAGTGTTAACTTCGTCGCACGAGAGAGGTCTCTGTTACTAAACTGCCTACCGAGACCGTAGTAGCACCTGTTGGCCAGTGTAATTCTTCGCTTGATCTCCAGACTGACATCATTCTTGCTGGTAATGGCGGTGCCAAGGTAGATGAACTCCTTGACCACATCGAATGTATAGTTGCCGGCTGTAACCTGGGAGCCGATGCGATCAGCATCCCTACTCGTCGACAACATGTACTTCGTCTTGCTCTCATTTACCGCCAGACCCATTTTAGCAGACTCTCGTTCAATAGCATTAAAGGCTGCGGTGACATCTCGCTTGGTATGCCCAATGATGTCTATGTCGTCGGCATACGCAAGGAGCTGGACACTTTTATTAAAAATAGTGCCATTACGATGTACACCCGCCTTTCGCAGAACACTCTCCATGACGAAGTTGAAGAGGTCGCAGGATAAGGGATCGCCTTGTCTGAAACCTCGCACGGTATTAAAAGGCTCGGAGAGGTCTCTTCCTACCTTGACGGAGCTGCAGGAGTTGCTCAGCGTCATTCTGCATAGCCTTATCAGCTTAGCAGGAATACCGAGCTCAGACATTGCGGCATAAACGCGATCCCTTATTGGGCTATCGAAGGCTGCCTTATAGTCGACAAAAAGATGGTGTGTGTCGACTTGACTTTCATGGGTCTTCTCCAGGATTTGGCGCAGTGTGAATATCTGGTCAATGGTGGACTTACCAGGTCTGAAGCCGCACTGATAAGGTCCAATCAGTGAGATGGCGAATGGCTTCAGTCGTTCACACAATACGCTCGTAAGAACCTTATATGCGATAGGGAGGAGGCTTATACCCCTGTAGTTGGTGCATATCGTGGGATCTCCCTTTTTCAGGATGGGACAGAGAGCACTAAGATTCCAATCGTTGGGCATACTTTCCTCCAGCCATACTCTGCAAATGAGCTGGTGCATGCACCTAACCAACTCATCGCCTCCATACTTGAAGAGTTCAGCTGGCAAACCATCAGGACCAGCTGCTTTGTTGTTCTTCAGTCGCCATATGGCAACCTTGACCTCTTCATGGCTGGGGGACGGGATCTCGACGTCATCGTTAATGATTGGGTCCGGCACAGCATCTCTAGAGGCGGAATTTGTGTCGCCATCGCCCTGCAATAGATTAGAGAAGTGCTGTCTCCATAATCTTAGTGTTCCTTGTGCATCTGTAACCAGGTTACCATGTTCGTCTCTGCAGAAGGTTGCTCCGGTCTTTAAACCAGTAGTAAGACGCCTTATCTTTTTATAAAAATTTCGAGCATTATTTCTACTCCTGCATATCTCGATTTCCTCACGATCACGCCTTTCTCGCTCTCTTTTCTTCTTTCTAAATAGGCGTCTCTCTTCCCTCCTCTTTTCTCTATACGCCTCCACCGTTGCTCTTGTAGTGGTGGATTGCAATGTTCGTCTATAGGCAGCGTTCTTTGCTGCAGTGGCCTCACGGCACTCTTCATCGTACCATTGGTTTCTGCGGGGAGGACGCTCAAAACCAAGAACTGTTTCGGCAGCGCTGCGCAGGGAGTGAGCGATGTGAGACCACTGTCCACCAATACTTTCGAGAGAGGATGGGATGTAATTGAGCTCGTTAGAAAGACGATCGGAAAACGACCTGGCTGTCTCTTGTGATCGCAGCTTTTTGATGTCCAGCTTCCCTTGCACACTAGAACGTGTCGTATTCGACGCGCATATACGCAGTCGCATCTTGGCTGCGACAAGATAATGGTCCGAGTCGACATTTGGACCTCTAAATGTGCGCACGTCTAGTATGCTGGATACATGCCTTCCATCAATCACAATGTGATCAATCTGGTTGTTGGTAGATCGATCAGGAGAGAGCCAGGTGGCCTTATGGATATCGAGATGCTGGAACCTGGTGCTACAAACTACCATGTTTCGCGCCGCAGCGAAATCGATCAGTCTCATGCCGTTCAGTGAGGTGGAATTATGAAGACTGAACTGTCCGACAGTGGGGCCAAAGATACCTTCACGTCCAACTTTCGCATTGGAATCGCCGAGGACAATTTTGGCGTCATGTGCCGGACACCTATCGTATACGTCCTCGAGCTTTGCATAGAAAGCATCTTTGACCGCATCATCCTTCTCTTCCGTCGGGGCGTGCACGCAAATAAGGCTGATATTATAAAACTTTGCCTTTATTCGGATCGTAGCAATTCTTTCGTTCACGGGGGTGAACTCCGAGACAAGATGGCGCAGTCTTTTACTTACTACGAATCCGCAGCCAAATTCGCGTCTCTTCTCATGGCAGCTGTAGTAGATGTCACATGTTGCTTGCCTCGTACAACCTTGTCCTATCCATCGCATTTCCTGGATGGCGGTGATGTCAGCCCTACATTTCGTGAGAGCATCCGCCAATTGGATAGAGGCACCTTCCCTATAAAGGGTTCTCACATTCCAGGTGCATATCCGTAAATCATAGTCCTTAAAACGTTTGCCAAGTTCGTCAACATAAAAGGGGGTCCGTTTAGAGACTATTGTATTGGTTTTCATTGAAAAAATGTTTTTACGTGGTGGGTTTCAAGCCCTACGCACAACCCAAATTTAAAGTCCAGGGGATTGGACAATCGCCGCATACATTAGTTAACAAGCTAGCGGGTGCTAGAATGTCATCCAGGAGGGCCGCGTGGAGGCTGTATGTCGACTTGAATACAACGGGAACAAGGATCGTTCTGGAGGCCGCCAGGTTGACCCCAATCAGAGACTTTGCCTTGTCCGAAGTATCCCATCCATCCAGGGAAAACTTATGCCTCATCTAAATAACTTACCGACGTTCATAAAATTTTAAACTAGATATTTATATCTGCGTACCGTAGAACATATATGGTTTACGTTTCTTTTTTTTAAGAAGTACTCAGAGGGGCGTTACAGGGGTTATTTCCTTCTATCCCCAACTATAAAACTGAAGTATCGAAAATGGCGGATAATCATTTATTAAAATTATTGGTAATGCTGACATTGATTGCTTATGTCAATATTGACTTTTGCAGTTCGGTGAAGAGTATCACATATATTTGAACTAAAAAATGTTTCCTAGAGCCAACTTATATGGCAAAACAACGTTTGCCGGATTATTTAGTATATATATAAAAATGCATTCCTGATTGTATAAAACCGTCAGTTTAAAGCAAAAATTATTAGTATTCCATTTAGAAAAATTTTGGGCCAGTATTTAAGAAAACAATTAAATTTTTAAATACAAATGTTGGACATTAGTGTCGCCTATTCTTTGATGCCGCTGCATGACATATGACACGCATTCGAAAATGAAGTCGGGATAGGTTTAGAGCTTTCGAATTACCAGATACAAAGTATGTAAAACCCACTTACACATGGAAATGTTACTGTATATTCTAGAAATATTTTGCCTTTAGTTTTCATGTTTTATCTTGTTTAATAGCTTTTGAATTATTTCTCAAAATTATTATAAAATATTTGTCTGAAATAAAAATTAATAATTTTGGATTGTTGTTTGAATTTAAACGTTTTCAATTATGTCTGTTTTTTTATTAAAAATACTATTTAAAATTTTGTTTTATTTAATTAATATTTATTATTTTATTATCGATAAAAATGGAACTTAAAAAGTATTCTTAAGGTTATATGCTTGTGTTTAATGGCCAAATAAACTCTGCTCTTCTAATATTTACTTGTTGTTATCTCAAACACACCTAATGGTAAGTGCGCCGTGGTTAATATTGTGGTATACAGAGTTGTATGTCTCAAAGATGTTGCCACTTCTGGTAAAACGTTTATTGTCAGTGACTCTCACACTTATTATGTTTAATTATAATATTCAATTTTCTTTTAGTTTTGTTTAATTTTTACGCATCAAATAGAATGCATTTTTGAATTTGCTTTAAAAACTTAGAGCTTTCTTAGAACCGTCAGATACTCCTCCATTTGCTTCTCAGTGTTTATTTTCCTATAAAATATTTCCAATAATTATTCATAACTTTTAGAAATTTTTCACCATTTGATTTACTAATTAATGAAACAACACCATGTAGTGACTTGTTGTATGATTTTTACAGTATAATATATATAATATATTGAATATAACCAATATGAAATACAATACTGGCGATGAGTTTTATGAATTATTATAGTAATTTAAAAATACAGCATCATTTATAAAATAATTTTCAATATGGATTGAAAAAATATGTTGTAAAAGATCTGCTCCTGACGATGAGCGGAAAAGTTGCTTATTGTATATGGCAATGACAGGATAATGGGTTAATTAAATAAGATACAGCCTGTTCCATGAGTCTTTAAAGGCATAACTGTATTAGAATTTGTTTTTACATCAAAAATGACTAAAGTAATGGTGCATAAGTACAAGTCACCCAGAGATAATAAAAGGTCTAAAAAGGTTCGACCCTTCAAGAAAAAAAAAAAGGAATAAAAAAAAGTGCTGAGCTAATCCATAATTATATGAATAAAAATTAGAACGGTTTGGTTTAGGTATGTCGTCAATCAAACTTATGAAGAGGGGAGATATTAGGTTAATATTGTATAAATGTTTGTGTATAACCCGAAATCGCATGTAAGAGATAGGTACGCCCCAAATCGCCTCTAAGTTGTCCTAGATTTTTGAATAGAGAAGAACGGCTAAAGGTAAAGTCCCTGAATTTAGTCAGCGTGAATCCATGGCCAATGCAAATAATCACTTAAAAATTGGGCGGAACTGGGCAAGTGAGCGTTACTACTCATACACACGGATTATTAATTTTTGAGTTTCTGGAGACCGGTTAAAAGTAAAGTTGCTGAACTTTGTCCGGATGACTTCACAATCAATTGAAATCTCTGGTCAGAAAGTGCTCAGAATTGGACAAGTGAGCAACGCATCTTTTTATATATCTTGATAACGCTTAAAGTTTATTGTTTCTTCTTTTATTTTGTCTGGAAAAACAGGCACATTCAAAATGCTTATTTTAATAAGCATTCCAAAACTGAGTTATTATTACTACCTGCTGACTACGGCCTTCTCAGCAACTTTAAAACCCGCTAAATTTCAAATACTTCAGTCTGAGACACTCATCACTTGTACGGTTATCTGAAGGATTATGCAAGATTTGTAGACTAAATGAAATCACAAACGCCTAGGCAGTATTCTATTTTGTAACTATGCGTGCAGACTAATAGAACAACCCGTACACATCGTATCGGTAAGCCATTTTCCCCTTTGATCATTAGAAACCTGTTGAATAAATAAAAAAATTATTTATATTGCATTTGACATCTTCCAGACATACTCGTACCTTAAAAGAAGCCGACATGAGAAATTAATAGTTTTTATGCAACAAATAAATGAATTCTTCTTTTTTTTACTTCTTCTGCACATATGTACTTGCCATAAATGTTAATCATTATTTATGCATTTTGTACTTTTAAACCCGTTTTTAGAGACACACCAATACAGGTACAAAACATATTTATATAGTTTTTTGGTGGTTGGTTTATTTTATTTTTAGAGTTTATTTAGTATGTATGTGTGGTTTGTGGTTAAACTAAAGTGTGGATTAATTTAACTTTAATTTGAAAGATGTTTGTGTGTACAACATATGCATACATAATTACAAATATAGTACATACATATGTGCATAAGTATGATTATGCATATTTTTTATATACTTTAACAGAATACACAGACTCATTTGAAGTCACATACACCAGAAGTAGTTGTCGAGGTTGAAGTTAAATTCGAAGTCAAAGAAATTTTGTTTTTTTTATTTGATTTCTATGTAAATGGATTCATATTTTTTCTTTTAACTTTAAGTTGTATTTACATCTTTCTTGTTATACAGTATGTGTTAACAGGGATTACATATTCGTCTGCGTATAAGTAGATTTTTAAGAATAGAAGTAGAAGTAAAATAATAAAAAATAACGAACCAAGTCTATAAGTGCATACACATATGCGTGCAAGAATGTGATTGTGTGAGTAAACTCTCTTAAAATACACAAAAAAAAAATAAAAATATTTTTGCTTTTCATAAGAACTAGTATTTGTTGTTATTGCTTTTGATGGTTGTTTGGTATAAGTCATGGTTATTATCACAGTATTCATAGTCTAAGGATGTGTTACTATTTGCTTATATTTTTTTATACTTAAATATGTAAATGTTAGTCGTATGTGAGTGTATGTAAATAGTCGTAGTTAAGTATAATATAAATGCCATAAAACAAACCAATACACAACAAAATAAACAGCTTTAAGATATTCGCACAAATTTACACAAACCATAACACAAACTTGGTTAGAGAACGAGAGTATACGATGCATGGTTTGTAGTGCAAAGTTGGTAAAAATTTGTTTAATACACTGTTATATAACATTATGCTTACACCTCATAAAATTTCATTTAATTTAAAATTTAAATCAATTTCTAAAATCAGTTTAAAGTGAAATTATCATTTATCTGATTGAAACTCTTGTGAAACTGACAAGCTGCAGTTCAAGAAAAAACTTGATAATATAGAAGTAACTAGAGAGTGTTTTTGAGGTTATAAAAGGATTGGGAAATACAAAATTAAAAACAAATAGAAGAATACCCCGGTAGAGAAGTAGTAGTAAGCTAGTGCAGAGGTCGTGGGTTGGAGTTGCAATAGATACACAAGAACTGAAGTTAATTTTATATTTATTCTAGTTTTATTTTTATTTATCTAAAATATAAATTCTACGTTGTAATATGGACGAGCTTTTTTTTTAAAAAATATTAATCGTTTTACCTTGACTTGTAGTATAGGTAACTGATGACCATTATTGACCATGGAGTATCGGATATATCGAATTAATTCCATATACGTATTACATGTTTATACGCAGCAAGAGAGGTTACCTTTTCTGGCTTCGACTCTCTTTTGGATTCTAAAAGTCCAATATATTTGTGTTGTTTGCAGCACAAAATCATCTTGTGCAACTAGTGATTGAACTCACATATTGTGTGTTGATGGGCATCAGAATAATACATATCGGGGGGGGTCGTGGCATAGTGGTAGAGCGCTCGCAGAGAAACTTACACGACCAAGGTTCAAGCCCAGCGAAGGACAAAATTATAAAAAATAAAAATTTGCGGTTTTCTAAAATTGCAATTTAAATTAAAAATTATTATATATTATTCTTTTTAAATTCTTTTTAAATTATAATTTTTAGAAAATCCGCAGATTCTAGTTTTTCATTTTTGTCCTTATGGGATTTGGAATTTGAACCCGGGCTGTTTGAGTTTTTGTGCGAGCGCTCTAACAACTATACCACGACTACCACATTGCGTGAATCTAATGAAAAATCACATTCAAATGATAATTATATTGGTAAAAAAATAAAATTAATTTTAATAAATTTCTCATGAAAACTTGTCGAATTTCGTTCGCGCTTAACTTTTTTTTTGTGAAAAAATTTGTGTTCAACAAATCAATGCGGACTTTCAGTTATAACAGTTTTTAAAAAAATTAAATTATAGTCTCTATACGAACGCAAAATCGTGGTCTATGCACTGGCTTTAGGTTAACATACAATCGTTAGGGTACCCCAGTAGTCTAGTGGGCAGTGTGCTAGATTGCTAGTGCAACGGTTGTGAATTCGATTTTCACCAGAGATCCTGTCCAGACACTACATCGAGCATATGGTCTTATTCATTATTATTATTGTATTGTACTTTAGTGAATAAAAAAACCACTTATTTTCAGTTTTAATATAAAATAAGGAACAGGTGGAAGTCATTATTAATATTATAATTAGACTCTCACACTTGAACTCTACATACATACATACATAATTGGCCATTACAACCCTGTGTGAGGGTTACGGTCTGGCTTCTCGCAGCACACATGTTGTGTGTGTTTAATTTTTTTTCCATTAGTTCCGGGACCTACAGTTTAAAGTCGACTCCGAACGACAGAATCAGTTCTATCAGTTACTCTCAGAGCCTTTTGCCAGAAGACTGTTGAGAGGTAGTCGCCAAAAGAAATAGTTTTTTCATATTTCTTTTTTTTTTTCAAGATGTCAGAGCTGAAATTTGAACCCGGCACTATCGTCTTAGTAAGCCAACACACTAACCACTAGACCATGACACTAGAACTCTTTTATAGAAATTTTTGACAAGTCATACTATTTGTTAGATAGTCTTAAAAACCCTGTATTATAGCATTTGTAGTATGTATTAGCAAATTAAATACGAAGAGACTTCATTTTTGTAAATAACGAGGACTTTTACGAATCACTATCAATCAGCATTTAGACAAACATACATATTTACCATATTCATGTTTGTATGTAAGTGTAGGTACAAATCAACATTTCGCATGACATATTGTCAAGAAAATCTTACTAAAGAATTCATCTTTTATTCATAAGTAATATACTTTGATCTCAATCTTAAATGTATTTGTTTACTGGGTCATGTACGAGTTAGTATGTGTGTGTGTCAATGTTTAAAAGTTTATCTTCTTTATTTATGCTAATATATATCCACTTCACCGCTACCGCTGGTTAGTAGTGATACAACAAACTAACACTTACAAACTGACATTCACACTCTATACATACATTAGGGTGGGTCAATTTGTTCGGGACCGAAAAACATGACAAAGCGTATAGCAAGGTCGTAATCTACGAGAAATTTTAAGAACTTTTCCCAAAGAAACCATGGTTCTAAAATCAAAATCGAGCTTCCGGTTTTTTACGAGAAAATTTGGTGTTCAGGTCATCCGAAAATAATGCTATTTTTTTGGAAGTATTCATTGCAATTGGTGAATAGTTGACCTGTAACGCTGGAAGAGGGCTTATTTTAAAGGAAATTATCTCAGCTTTCCATATCTGTCCTCATTTATAGAAAGTTGTTTACCCAAATAATGGTTTTGGAGGTTTATGTCAAAATAATAATAGTCAAACTGTTAAAAACCTAAAACTATTATTATTGTGACATAAACCTCCAAAACCATTTTTTGGGTAAAAAATTTTCTATAAATGAGGACAGATATAGAAAGCTGAGATAATTTTCTTTAAAATAAGCCCTCTTCCAGCGTTACAGATCAACTATTCACCAATTGCAATGAATACTTCCAAAAAAAAGCATTATTTTCGGATGACCTGAACACCAAATTTTCTCGTAAAAAACCGGAAGCTCGATTTTGATTTTAGAACCATGGTTTCTTTGGGAAAAGTTCTTAGAATTTCTCGTAGATTACGATTTTGCTATACGCTTAGTAGGCAAAAAAATTGACCCACCCTAACATACATACATACTTGTATATATCGTATACATTTAGAGTATCCACATATAATGCTGTGACATCCGTGGCATCAACATGCATAAATTTAATTGATTTCTGACAGCAAAAAGAAAAAAGTTTATAAATATTTTTGGTTTTTTTTTATTGTTTAAGAATATATTCATGTATGTTGGTAAAAAAAAGAGAATATAAATACATATAATATGCACATATTTAATGCATATCGCTGTTTTGGTTCAAAAGTTTCATAACGCAAAAAAATACGTTTTTTTTATTCTTAAGTATGACAAATAATATATCACGACTGATACTGGCTATTATGTTGTTATTGCAGAGAACAGTTGACCGCTAAAGATAGACACTTGCCTACATCTTGCCAGTAAATTGCTCTTAATATCAGATATAGAAGAGCTAATTTAGTGCTGTCAAGTAGAATTGATGGCAACACCTTTTATGACACTTATATTCGTAAAATGAAGCACTTCAGATTACAGTGTGCTATTATTGTAGGTATTTTTAAATTACAACTCTTTAATTGCGTTTAATACGTGATAGGAAAAGACATCGTCAGTTTTTGAGAACAATTTCGTTTTTCACGCGATCACGCACCGACCGCAGCAGCATAGGCAGAAAGCTCAGCATACACATCAAGGGACACAGCACACAATATAAAAGCCACACGACGCTCACATCGAGGCATTGCACAACACAAAAGTTTTAGAAAGTTGTTTGTTGAGATCTTACGTACATTTTTTTAGTTCATTGTTTCCTTAAATTTTGAATGGTTTGTTACCTATGGACCTAAACAGGGGAAAAAAGATAAAAAGTTCAAATTTTTTTAAGTTTTTTTGTGATTTTGGTCTTGAAGGTGAAGTTTCCTTGATTTTATATCTTCACAATTTATGATCTTCTGGAGAAAAGCTACAACTTTGCCTAAGAAGGTAAACAAAAATTCCGAACGGATTTGTAAGATATGAGCCTGTGAAAGTTATTGCTTTTTTGTAAAAATGTCACCGAGGCCCCAAATGTTTGGTTGCCCATAAAAAAAAAAATCATGACTTTGGGAAAAAAATTTTTTATTTTTTTTGGTTTTTTTTTCTCGTAGTGGTGTCCGTATATGGTTATATTTTCACGACTTAAGAAATAACATACATTATAATTTAGTTAAGGCATAACAAATCTTAATATAGTATTAATAAGTTTAGTTGACCTTATTATTAATAAATATATATAAGCGTTTAATTAAGCTTTAGGTCTAATATATAATTATTTTTTCGATATTTCGCTACTTCTCTGCGTAAAATATTTCCTGAAGAAGCTACGCAGAGAAGTAGCGAAATATCGAAAAAATAATTATATATTAGACCTAAAGCTTAATTAAACGCTTATATATATAAATCTTAATATAGTTTTTATATATGTATATTTATGCAAATAATGATCAACGCTTTTGACAAATGCCGTTCTTCTCTTGACCTTTTGGAGCACAATTGCCTATATGGCTAAGGCATTCTTTTTGATGCTTCTGTTCTAAACGTTTTTATTAAATACTAGCTCAAACCCGGCTTGCTTCACTATACCTACCACTATCAGTTGTCCACATTTTTCGACTGATGATTTTTAGTGACTACGGAGTAATTCAGACAAAATTCAAAAACGTTAACTGTTAATGATTTCAAGATATACTATACTATATATATACTATATATATACCGCCCTTTTTTCTACTGATAATTTTTAATGACTAGGAAATCATACATACATACATAACTGGCCTTTACAACCCTATGTCAGGATTACGGCCTAGCACTCATATCGTGTGTGCCAATTTTTATCCATGAGTACCGGGACCTACAGTTTAATGTCGACTTCGAACGACAGACTTGAGAAGCTTGTTCATGGCAATTAGTTACTCTCAGAGCTTTTGCCAGAAGAATGCTGAGAGGTAGTCGACGAAAGAAATATTTTTTCATTTTTTTTTTTTTTTGAAGATGTCAGAGCCCATGTCTTAGTAAGCCAACACACTAACCACTAGACCACGGCGACTACTACTAGAAAATCAATCACACCAAATTCATAGTCTTTAGCTTCAACGTTTCTACAGATAGGTATGTATAAAGAAATCAATTTTTAACTTGTATGGGAGGCGTCAAACTTTAGCTTTAACCTTTCTGAAAATATGCAAATATCAGTATTTAGAGATAAATAGAAAAAAGTGGGCGTAAATGTAGGCGTGGCAAATTTTTCTATCAATAAAAACATAAAATGGATTAATAAAAACATTTGAAGGAAAAATTTGTCAAATCGATGGAACCATTTTCTGATTTTAGGTAAATCAAAAAAAGTGGGCGGGGACAAATTTCCTTTCCTTAAATAAACATTTCCTTCACTTTTACAAATTTTCTGTTTTTTTTCCTATTTACAAAATCAAAACGTTAAAACAGCTAAACGTATAGATCTTTAAAATCTTCTAGCCACTCGTTTTTCTTTTCAATGTCCATTAAATAATTGTTTATCATATAGGGTTCTTCAATAATGTATTGAGTATTGCGCTATAGTTGTGGTTTCGTTTTCCACCAGAGACCAGACACTATACCAAGCATATGGATTTAGTCACTTAGTTAGTAATCTATTAAATATATCATTAATGTTATATTGTAATTTACAAAATAATTTTTTATTAACTTTAAAGAAATAATAATAAATTTTTATTACAAATTTTTTTTTTTTTATATTTCAGGTAAGCTGCTTAAAAAAAACAATAATAAAAAATTATAGAATGTAAGTATTTTTTATAGTGATTTATACACCCATTTTGTTTTGCATTATAAATTATGTTTAAGAAGTGTTTTAGAAAATATTTTAATACTTTAGAAGAGTACATAAAATTGCATCTCTATATATACTACTACTGATTTAGATTCCAACATAAGTTAGTTCAATAACAAAACACTCTTTCAAACTTTGTTGGGCAGTCTTTTCGTTTAGAGTACTCTGAGGTTATATTAAGAAAAATAAAAATTTTTTAAACACTAATCACCAGCCGCTTCTAAAGTATTAAAAGCAAGTTCAAAAACAAATATAATTTTGTTTATTAAGCCATGTGCCCACTACCAAGTTTTCTTAAAGAAATTGCTTCGAGAAGCGACTTCCAGAAGTTTTTGTCGTGTTAACACGTATTAGAAGTCGACTTCCAGAAGTCACGGCTTGAAGAAGTTTCTTGAAGCAATTATGTGGAAACACGTGTTTGTTGCTTGCTGGCAGTAAATTGAACGACTTGCTGCGAACTATTAGTCTTTTGAAGATTTGCAGAAGAAGTCGGGTATACGTGAGGAAACGGTTTGTTTTTTTTTTTGAGATCTTTTCAAAATTTATAAAATTAGACAAAAATAAATTCGTTTGGAATAGTGATTTATTTGGATTTAAAAACAAGAAAGTTATCCTGAATTATGGAACACGTCCTCAAGAAACTAAAAGAATAAGCTTAAAAAACAAAATGTTTTAAAAGCAATACCCAATGATATAGACGCACACAAAGAAGAGGTCAAAAGGAAATTGTACAACCTTTTTGTGAGGTATAGGCAATCTCATTTTAGTATCCTGTTTTTGAATACTTGTTTGAATTGAAGATAAAATGTATTCAAAATAATCGTTAGATATTCTCATGCAATTTTTCAGCTGCATGGAGTCTTCAGTCCCCAATTCTTCAAGTAATATATTTTGGAAACTTAGATCTACGCGTCACAGCACCCAATTTCTCACCCAAACACTTCCTTTGTTTTTTTTAATTTGTTTCTTTTTAGTTAAATATGCTGCGTTAAATAGTTAAATAAGCTGCCAATCTTATTTGCCACAAGACATTTTTATACTGTCATTCGTAAAGGAAGCAAACTACTGCACATTGTGTGGAAACACGTCTGCAATTTCTTGCATCACGTTCGTCGTGATAAAATCTACAAACTACGTCTGGAAACAGACTTCTGTAAGTTTCGGTTTCAGTGAAAGCAATTCAGCAACTACTTGCAGAAGTTCTTCGGCAAGTGAATTGTTAGTGGACACGCGGCTATAGTTTGCATACAATGTTTTTGTTTTGAAATTTAAAAGTTCAAATATGTTCTGTAAAACGAATTTGAGTGATACTGAAATCAAGTGCTTTTACAAAGACAGGTAAAACTCAATTTCGCTCTTTATTTCAAAGTTACTTTAATAGTCATTAAATGAATGAATTAAAAAAAATATATACAAATTTTAAAAATTTAAAAACTTAAATTTTTATTCTATTTCAATTTCACTCGTTTTATATTTTTAGAACATACACGACTGGTTTGTAATTAATGAGTTATATGTTGGTTAAAAAATATTTGTTTCTCATTTTATCGCATCATGTTTAAAAGTAGTATTCGACCAGTGAATAAAGGCTCATAGTTCGACCACTTTTTTTTAAGGCTATAAATTATGCTTCATTTAGTGCTTGTAGAAATTGTCGTATAACTTCTTAAAGTCGTATAACTTCTGAGAAGGTATTCTCATAGAAAATATCCTTCTTTTGTCTCTTGAACTCTATAGTTTTTACAGCACACAATATACTGAAATTTCACGCCCAAAATATTAAGAATTTTGAAGTCAATAAAAAGTTTGAAATGTGTTTGAATCGTTTTTGAACATAAATTTGTAATATTACATGAAAAAGATAGAAAATTATAGTAACAAAGCATTTGGAAGGATAAGAAACATAACCTTTTAGTAGCACCCATCTATACCAACTATACCGTTGAAGTTCTTGGAATACGTGCTATACTGTTAAAATCTAGACAAGAAACCACCATACCATACAACTACCATACAATGAATAGAGTGGCTTTATTCTTCCGAAATTGCTACTACAGTGTCCGCTATACAGGACATAGTCCTTATTCACGTTCAAATTTTTCATATATTTGTTTAAACATACATATCCATATATAATCATATTTTTGCATAATCTTTATTGTTTGTTCTTTCAAATTTAATTAATTTAAAATGTACGTATTTTTATATATTTTTCTTTATAATTTCTGTTATTATCAGGTTTTAAGTAATATTTCAAAAACTGGTTATTTAAAATGAAATTTTTTTATTAAATTTTTTCCTGGAATAGTGTTTTTTACATCCAATATTTGTCAAATTTGAACGAATTTTCTTATCTACCATTCATAACTTTAAAAACTATAAGTTTCTACCTCCATCCTCTTTATATACTTATAGAGTAGCATTATATTGTGCAACATCTTGCATAATGAAAAATACGCCACCACACTACAAATTACAAAACAGATTTGTTAATGAACACTTAAGTAACGAAGAGTGGCTGTAGAGCATCAGTGTAAGAATAAGTATATCAATATACTATTTCATAGAAAGAGAAAACAAATTAAAATAGAATGGTTGCGTATGAGTTCCATATGGAATGATAAAATAAATATTTATCATACGCCACGTGTATTCATTGCCATCATTGAAAAAGTTTGACCATGAGCATGAAGTGTTCTAAATCCATGAATGATTTTGTGCTTAAAATTAATTTCATGAAATAAGTTTCAAGTTTTGTTTTTTCAACAAAATTTTTATGTATTTTTTGTTTCTTTTTTTAAAACAAGCAAAACTTGTTTATTGTAAATTGTTATCTTACTTAAATAAACAGATAGAAAGATAGAAGAAAACTTTACTGAAATACATAACTATAGAGTAATCTTTTGAGTCTGTAGAATTTTAAATACAAAAACAATAACACAAAAAATTAAGTTATAATATAAATATTTATTTGTTCGAACTATTTATGACTATATGCCATGAATATTTGAATATATGACGACTTGAATTCTGCACAATTTTGAACAGCTAGCTTGTATGTTCGCATTAATTTCCGATTTCATCTGGCGTCAAAAAAAAAAAAAAAGAGCCAAGAGTTGTCAAATTGAAAAATAAGTTTCTTTAGAACAATTTATCGCAAAATTTTCATTTTAGTAGCATGTAGCACCATCCACTTTAAACCAGTTCTGAACTGAATTACATCATTTTATTTCATACCAAAATTTTTTATAATTAACTCTATTGATTTCAACGCGAGATCTTGCTCAACTGCTAAAAAAAAAAATAAAATTACGTTTTTTTCTTAAAACTGAAATTACATAAACTGTAGATTTGCTTATTAGAAAGTACGTTGAACCAAAAATAACTCTTGTCATTAATTACAATTTTGACTATATATAATTCTCTAATCCCCAAGGTAATCATTTATAAAATTGATAGATACACCTGGTGGTGTATCTATGTTAAGTGGGATTTTGCTGTTTAATTACGGAGTTTCTTAATGCCAAAGTTTCATCATTTAACTTCTATTGCTTCTCTTGCAATATGTTCTATTCCCTTAGCCGGTTTTGCAGTAGAGTCTCTTTAGAAATTGGTACTGCAAGATGCAGAGGGCACCTATTGCTTCAGCGCAAGATAACATTCGAACGATTTTTCTCTTTAGAATTCTTCTTGTTGGTGGCTGATAGGACGGTACGAAAATAATTCATCTGGAAGATTTCCCAATTTTTTGATAAGTACAATTATCTGTTTGTTTCCATCTAAATGAGATAAATGGGTCTATGTTGGATGGCCATTTAAGTGCTTGAGATTCCATCGTGAATTTATGGCTGATTTTTTAAGTGAATCTAAATGTACTGGTAGTGTTATTCAAACGTTATTCTCTTTATAACGATTTATCAGAGTAGTCTGATAATAATTTTTAATAATTGAGCGCTCTTTTTGATTCTATCTGGTTCAAAGAAACACCCTCTATTTAAACTTTCGACTCTGACTTATTAATTAGAAACATCTTCAAAATTACATAACAGTTTTACATAATGTATTGCGTTGAGAACTTAAATTGAAATCCTAACCACCCTGTTTAAAATGGCCAAAATCTCTGTCACATTTCAAGGCGTTTCGTACAAACCTGTGCTGCCGAATACGCTGCGTATTCATAAACATTTTAATGTGAAGTAATTTTAACTCTGCTTTTGGGTTTACACCAAATGGTGTAACATATAAACTTAAATCATTTGCTATTGGGGTATTTTTATATTCTACTACTCCTGAAAAACTTTCAACCAAAAATAATAAAATGGAAGTCAGAAAAATACAAAAATTGTTTTTTTTATTGAATCTTCTCACTATATGATGAGCAAATGATCTTTCGTTGCAACTTATATACTATAAATTCATTGCATATGGTACATATGCTATCGCACATAGTTTTGCAGCAGCTGCAGATTTCAAGTTTTCTAGTTGCTGTAATTTTTGGTAAACCGCTGGTGGATGCTGTACAATCAAAAGCTAATGTTCTTGTTTTGGTAAGAAGCTCAGCTGAAAATTTATTTGCAGGGAGCTTCGATCTTTATGTCATGTAGTCCTGAGCAAAAGATAAAGCTAACTGCCGCAAAAATTCTGCTCTCTTACGATTTTTGTCCACTGGCTCCCACGAACCATAAATAACAGAAAACGATATTTCAATCATATTGGAAAACACAATATTTTTCCATCGATTTGTTTTTCGTTTTACACTGTAGAATCCAATTATCATTTGATCCTGAAAAAGAAATTACCAAAGTTTTACATCTCATTTCAGTGCAGTTTAATCGTTGATTTTCGATTGTTTTAGCAAAGTATACAAGTCAGACGCTGAATACAAACTGAAGTTAACTGTCTCAAATGATATGTAAACTTACAAAGGGGAATCCCAGAGCACCCCAAAGACAAACTGTGTGCATCACAAGTATATATGTTTCGACATTATAACAGGCAATTATTACAAAAAGAGAATAATATGGACCAAAATGGTCCTTTACCTTAAATTCGTAATTTTTTTGACTTAACAGCAGGGTTAAATATACAGCCATTTACAGTTATTTGTATCCCAATTGCACCAAAGCAGACAAATTTCTGTAACTTGTCTAATGTCTTCATAGTGGTTGCTTCTTTTGCCTTCTCTGGCCTAGTTATTGTTTCATATGTGAATATGGGTCGAACAATGGCAGTATAAATCCATAATTTTATTAATGTGTGTAGAGGCCATGTCTTACCATAAGAAGGGCGACTTGCTTACAGGAGCCTTGTCATCTTAGTCTGTAGAACAACAATGTTAAAGTTCCAGTTAGGTGTCCTTTCTAGAATGATATCTACATAGTTATATTATTAACTTCTTTACAAATATTGTCTGTGGTGGCCATAAAAGAAATAGTGGAACTTATTCTCATTAGTTTATTCCTTACTAAGTAATACACAGAGCGGTTTTAAGGCAAATAGTTTGCAGCCTCTGCTGTTTTACACCGCATCTATTGCAGGATATGTGATAACAAACATACATACATACATTCATTATGTTAAAGCATAGAAAAGAGTTGTAACTAAATAATTAAAGGTAAACCTTGACACAAATAATTTTTTGTATAGACTTATGTTGTCATAAGAAACTCTTATATTTCTAAATAATTGTCCAAAGCTGTATCAATAATTTGTGAAGAAAAAAATTTGTTTATGCATATTTATATTTTAGTTATGCTATAAAAAAAATTATCACATATGCTGATAAAAATAAATGCATGAAAACTGCATATAATGCCACAGACTTAAAAACACTCTCAATATTGCACACTCTCCCACACACATCCACTCAAACACATTGATTGCATACGTAATTGCACATGTTGTAGTTGACATTTTAAAGTGCATTTTTTAAACACACACTCTTTTGTAAGTTTCAACTCTGGAATTGAAAAAGAAAAAAATATTTCTGTGTACTCGTATTAGTTGGTGTCTAGTGTTGTGGCCTGTGTGTATAAACTTTTTAAAGTACCATTTGTTGCTTAAACAATAAAATTTTATGCAAAATTGTGCGTTTTTTTTTCATTTCTTTAATGTGTTCCTTTGTTTATCTTAATGGTTGCCTTGTTTTTGAAGATATAAAAATGAAATTTACTGCTATATAGTGAGATAACTGTACACATAAGCGTACTAAAAGCAGTTTTATATTTCCTAGAATGTATTTTAATGTCACTTTAATATGTGATTTTTTTTTTCTACACTACATACCCACTATTCCTTGTCTGCTGGCTGCATTGAAAAGTTATGAAGAATTTTTTTTTTTAGTTCAAGTGGTGAAGAGGCTTGCCATGTACCGCGTTATTAAATCACCTTTGGATTTAAACCCTCAATGGTGTGTATCTTTCTTGAAATTATCTTTTTCTTAATTTTGTTTTTAACCAGACTTGAGTTCAGAAATAAATTTTTAGTAGTTAATTGGAAACTTTGAATTTCTAAAATGATTTATTTCTATTTATTTTTTATAGAAGTCTAAACGGCTTTGCACGCTTTGAAGATGAAATGGGATACACAAATTTCAAAAATTCCAATTGCATGTGCCACGACCATACAAAGTAAATATTTATTTGGGTATATCTTTAAAGTGTAAGGTTATCTTACTTTGGTGCAACTAACTTAATGGCCAATAAAAGTTGACAAACGACGAATAAAAAGTTAACGGAATCGATAAAGAGTTGTGCGGCCTTCCATATACAAGCCGAAACGGGGTGACAAGATTGATTCTAACCATCATGAGAAGTCAGAAAAAATCTATCCCAAGCAGTTTGAAAGTTATGGGTATTTAGGAAAAACCTAGAAACTTGGTCAAACTGTAAACATTTTTAGTTATTGTGATTAATTTTTATTATTTTTGTCAATTTGAACTTTAGACCGTAACCCTAAATAATATTTTTAGTACCACAATCAAAAATAGTGACGCAATTGCCCCAAGTTTTCTAGAATTAAGACTGTTTGTTAAACTATGAATTTAAAATCTTAAAAATTTTTTAAAGTTTGAAAGGCCCAACTTTAAGAAAAATGTACTAAAGTGCCTTGGAAAGTTCCATTAAAATTTTGCGCATTTTATCAGGATTTTAAAATAGCTTTTAGTTTCATACTAAAAAAAAACGAGTACTCAGTTCAAATCCTGGTAGGTTTTTAATTTTACGGAAAAATTAAGAGTGATGGGTAGTGGATATGTTTGCCATGAGTAAGTGAAATAGGTAGTGATGCCACGCAGATATGCGTCGTTTAAATACGTGCGAATGAAACCGATACAGTCGCCACACCAAGCATTTGGCTACTCTGCCAGTCTTCACCAGTTAGTACGTTTCGCTCATTCATATATGCTGAGCTTACTGTTTTGCCTGTGCTGCTGCAGCCGCTGTATGATCACGTGAGTTGTTTATTGACATTGTAGGTAAATTTTTGTAGTTCATTGTTTTCTTAAATTTTGAACGGGTTGCTAACTGTAGACTTAAACAGGGGAAAAAAAGATAAAAAAGAACGAATTTTTGAAAGTTGAAGTTTTTTTGATTTTATATCTTCACAACTTTTGTTCTGTATGACAAGAGCTACAACTTTGCCTCAGAAAGTAAATCAAAATTTCGAGTTTTAATTAAAAAAAATGTAAGAGGTTCCGAATGGTTTTGCAAGATATGAGCCTGAAGAAAAGATCACTTTTTTCCAAAAATGACACCAAGCCGGCAAATGTTTGGAGGCCCATAAGAAAAAAATTTCATGACTTTGGGCAAAATCTTCTTTTTTTTGCCTTTTGCCGCATAGTGGTGTCCGTATATATTTATTTTTTCGTTATGCACTGTGTATTTCCTAAAACCTACTTAATTTGAAGCATTTTTAAGTCCAATGATAACTAGACATTGAGTTTTTATATCTGAACAATGGTAACCGAAAAAATTTATAATTTGTTTTAAATGATTTCATAGCCAATACAACTCATAAGTGAAACATTGAGAAGAAGTTCTGATTTTTTATATAACTTGAAAATAGTAATACTGATAGCTTTGAAATTTTACACAAACAACTTTTAAGCGAATTATGTCATTGTGCGAGGTTCACTCATTTGTTAAGACACTAGTTTCAAACATCTGCCGAATATATAAATAAAATTATAGGTTTATTAATATGACAAAAAATTTTATAAATACAACAGTATGTACTCCATTAGAATTTATTAATCTCGATTGTCGGCATCTAAGTCTATAAATAGAGAATAATTTTAAATATAGAACATACTACATACTACAGTCAGAACAAATATATTTCTGCCAGTTTTTAACGTATTTATTTCAGGTCAAAAGTTTGTACAAAATATTTTCAAATTAATCTATTGACGTGATGAGTTCTACTTCAAACACGTGAAAATTCGGAGGCAAAAAAAAAATTTGTCTTTTGCAAAATATATATGTAAATTTTGCACTACATACATACTATATACATAGATGGGAATTTTTAGGTAGAGGTTCGACAAACAAAAGCAATAGTCAGTTTTTTTTTGTATGTTGTTGCTGCATTCACAGCAAAGAACGATTTATAAGCAAATATTCGTTAAGGCTTTTGAACGAATTGAATTGAAGAAATAAAAAATATATGGTAAGAACACAGCGTGAAACATTCACTGACAAAAACGTCTAAGTTGGGCAATTATGCTTTAATACCTTGCATACTATCTAGTTAAAGCTGCTCTTTTAATTTTTTGCTTTTCTAGTTTTTTAAAAGAGAATTTGGTTGATAAGATTTTAGTTAAAAAAAAAACAGGTCTTCGTCGCAACGAATACCTATTTGAAATGTGCACCATTGACTGTTTTAATCCTTTTAGGGAGCAAATTATTCCATTCGATATCGAGTGTAATGCCGTACAATTTTAAAACAATTTATTTAGAAATTTCGTTCGATACCGACTGCCAGAATTTGCCTTCAGATTAATTTAAAAATTTCCGTTTTCAAAAACTAGAAAATTTCAATACGTTTACATGAATTTTAAAATTTAAACATGAAAATTTAGAGGATAGAGCAAAGGCTATCTACTAAAATTAATGGTAAATTTGTTTCATATTAGTCTTAATCCGTTCTGTGGAATCAAATGAGTTTTTTAACAACGGAGAAGTAAAACAAAATTCTTGCTGAGTATACAGTGTTAGATCAAATAGTTTCTGATGTTTTACAAAGAAATCTTGAGTAAACTATTTTGATATATGCCTCCTAGCAGGATATTTTAGAAGCCAATGAAACCCCAGGCATTACTTAAAAATTATTGCACTTTTTGGGGCTAATTTTTGTCGATTATTATAGTTTCACTAAAAGTTCAGAGTAAGTTCTTTGTAAATGTCCGATACTAGGCAGGTACTAAAAAATACAATATGTAGGTAAGTAGGTCAGATGGCTTTTAAACCAAACATGTGATCAAATGCAATTAGCATAAATTGCCGTATTGATGCCATACGAAGACCATACTGATATTCCCCACACAGAAAGAGAACTATAAACAACCAAGGCTGCCTACAAAGTGGACTAAGACGAAGGGGTCTAGGCTCGAATTTTGCATCAAGCTATTAAAAAATTGCCAGCCAGACCTGGACAATCCATAGAAATAACCGATAATCTTTCTTTTATAAGTACTTTCAGAACCTCTGCAGGGAAATTTAAATAATTTATCATTAAAATGGTTTAATATTTTTACTCTAGACAAAACTTATAAACACGACTTTATTGACCATTATATTCTACAGCCCAGCAGAAATTAGTGCTTACCAATAAGCTATATTGTAAGGGAGAAATTGCAAAGAGTCACTTACTCGTGCTCATCAATAATGAATGATTTTTATATGAAATGAGCCACTAAAATGCAATAGAAATGCGAATTTATTGCAACCAGTAAGCAAATATTACAAAAAATCAAAAATAATACCTTATCCTGTAGCATTTTTGGAAGCTTTAATGTATAAAAACAATATGATGCTTCCATTATTGCTTACAATTTTATTTATTGCTTCCAAATTTGAAAAATTTTGTGCTGGGAGCACAACAACAAGTACATAAAAAAATTTAAAGCACGGTAAACTCAGAAAACTGAACTAAAGCATGTACTACATGTAGTCCGGTCGGCATATCTGGGTTAAATGGCAAATCAACCTGTCAATTTGGCTTACAAAAAATTTGTATCTGAAATATTAAAAAAAAAACAAGAAATTCACTCAGTTTTATTTTAAATTTTTGCATTAATTTTAATTAAATATTTTTAAATTCCATATTTTCACTAAATGGCATATAAAAACTCAATTGGGTTAAAGAACTTTTAAAACAAAAGAGCCCAAACAATTTTTTCTTATTGATTTGTTTTTAACATAGACGGTCTGGAAATTTAAAATAGAAATGAAAAAATAAAATGTAGATTTTCCTATTCCATTATTTCCCCGTTAAAGCAGAAATAAAAAGGAGAACGATTTTGAAACGTTGAAAATGGCAAAAAGAAGCAAAAAAAAAATAACTTGAGGCAAAATAGAAGGAAAAACTAAAAATATTTTCATATTGATTTTCTATTAAAACTACAATATGCGTTAAATTAAAAGAAAAGAATAACTGAAAGAAAAGTTTTACTTTTTAAAAAAATATACTGCATTAACTGGGGTAATAAAATGTTAGCAAAAAGTTTTTTGTGGTTCATAATTTTTTTTTCTTTTTTTTTCCTATGAAAATATTTCCTTTTTTTATTTTTACGATTACTACCAAGTGAGGTTGAAAACGTAATTAACTTTATTACAGTACTTATTACAACTCATTGGTTTCTAATCAATTCAATTAAGAAAAAAAGGAACTGTATCGGTATAAATTTTCATTCTCGGCTATGTGTGCAAGTGTATAAGTGTTGTTAACTAAAGGAATTAAGAGTAAAATTATTACTGTTTGAAATTGTAAATTAACAGATATGAAGGCATAAAATATGCTTTTACCATATGAAACATATTTTTCTGGGCAAGATATGTGGTTACTACAATAAAAGAAGCATTTCAGGCGAACAAAACAAGAAACATTTCATTTATTTATTTAGTATATGGATTGTATTTTTACATACATTTATGCATAAAGTAGGAATTACAATTTTAAAAATAGGAAAAGAGCCAAATAAATTGTGCATAAAATAATAAACAATAAAAAGAATTATAAAACTCGTTTCATCACAACTAAATTCTATTAAAAGTATTTAGATTGTTTTTTTTTTTTTTTTTGAAATAACTTCTTAGTAAAAGTTCACTTCAGCTGAACATGTTTTCGACTCCAGTTACAGTAGTCTTTTCAAAGTTCTTTGTGTTCTGTATATATTCATGACAAACAACTATTAAACTTCCAGTTCCCTATAGAAATCATGTATTGGAATTATAGTTTTCGTTTGCTTACTTTGTAATGAATTAGTTGAACTCTTGTCATAACAAATTCTATTATATTTGCCTTTTCCCTCCCTCATTGCATTTGTGTAATTGTCATAGTTTTGGATGAATCAAAAGTATAATGGCTTGGTTTCTTCCTTATCTTACTGCTATTTGAACTCGGATTTTCAGATCATTCAACAATATAAAATATTAATCTGACAAATTAAATATAGTTCTGCATCTCTTTAATGCTAGTAATTTAAACTGGCCATCATTATAAACTATTTCTTTGGGAAAATAAAGTTATATAAAACACGTACAATATTAGATAGAATATCACAAACTCTTCAAATTACTATATATTTTTCCTGCAGAAGATCTCGATTATCCAATGCGGTGTGGCTTGTGGCTCTGTCGATTATAATATTCGATTTATCTACAAAATAGTTCAGTTAGCATGCGTCCAAATGTTGAGCACATAGAGGAATTGACTAATTTGTGTTTTTCCTCTACTTTCTGAGCAACAACCGCTATATTTAGAGCTGAATGAATGTTACGATCATGCACTTTTCTTATAATGTTGGCAACCGCTCTTTTAATTTATTTACTGTATTCAAAATTTTTTTGTTGTATGGGTCGCTTATGTCGACCGTAATAGACTTGTAAAGCCCTAAACATAATAACAGAAGAGTCACCATTTTTAAAGTGATCAGTTTAACGTGTTATTTTCAACTGTTAATGGTTTCATACCTATATGTTGCATACCTCCAACAAAAAAGAATTGAATAACGCTCATGTTAAATGGTAGGGTTTCACTTTCTCAACATTGAATTGGACAACCCTTTAACATGATTCCAGGTCAAATCTTTTATTATAAACTTCTGTTTGGGTTGTTAAAAAAATTCAATTTTGTTTAATAGTGCATACTTGGACATTCAAGTCACAAATACTCGTAAAACTTTCATACAACTTGCCTGTGCCGATCTACTAAGCAGATCCAATTGCGATTTCTTTAATTTTTAATTGTTGCTCAAAATAATTATGATGAGTATGGCAAGCTCAATAATATAAGGAATGGCAACATAAAACCAAAATAAAATTATTTGCGTGTGTCATTTTTTTACTGAAACCAGCATATTTTAGTGGCTTACAATATATTGAACATTTATTAATTTTGCAAATGTAAAAAATTATTTTCACACAAAATAATTACAGCGATTTGATTTAGATTTTATATTGGCGGTAATCACTGACTGCTGCAAACGCTCTTGCAAGTCAACAAAATATAGCCAACTTCAGTTGGGCATGATGGCTTATCTATTAAATTATTGAAAATAGCTTACCATTATATATCCAATCACCTCTTGCATCTAGTTAATACTATATTAACTTCATCAAAGTTCCCATCTCAATGGAAAATCTCTAAAATCATTCCTGTTCCCAAGTTGAAGGGTTGTATGACGGTTGATAATATGAGACCAATTAGTATCTTAACTACGATTTCTAAGGTGGTGGAAAATATTCTAAAAGTGCAGATGACAAATTATTTGGAGAGTAATAGATTATTAAGTAGTTGTCAGTATGGTTTTCGATCTGGTCTTAATACCAGCTTTCTTTTAACGGAATTAACTGTGAATATTAGGATTGCTATGAATAATGGATGTATCAGTACACTTATTTCTATTGACCTTACTAAGGCATTTGATCAGGTTAGGCACTCTAGCCTTGTGCCTAAATTATTTACCAAATATAAATTCTCAAAGTCAGCTTGTTACTTAATTTGGTCCTATTTATATGATCGGAAACAATACGTTACTCTTAATGGATTATACTCGGAACAGAAATTTGTTAGGTCTGGCGTCCCACAAGGCTCTGTTCTGGGCCCACTGTTGTTTACAATTTTTCTTAATGATTTTTTTGAATATGTGGAGACATGTGAGTGTAAGGCATTGGCCTTTGCAGATGATGTACAGCTTTTGTGGACTGGCTCCTGGGTGGACTGTAATGTTTTAGAGTCTACAGTAAATGATGATTTATCTGTAGTATATGATTGGATGGTTGTTACTCCCCTACATATAAACCCTACAAAAACTAAGGCGATGATTTTTATGTCTAATAGATATAAGTAGTCAGGTGCATTTGAACCTCAAGATTTCTAATTATGAAATTGAAGTTGTTAACTGTCTTAAGTGTTTAGGTGTTACTATAGATGATCGGCTGACTTTTGAACCGCACATTAATAACATTTCCTGTAGTGTGATTAACACATTACGAAGGTTATATAAACTTAATCTACGTCTACCACTGAATGTTAGGAGAGTTGTAGTTAATGCCCTCATAATGTCGAGGTTAAATTACTGTATGGAAGTATATACTGGATGTAACCTGGGAAATCGAGGTAAAATTGAATCAGTTGTGCGTAAAGCTATTTGATTTGTTTTTGGAATTAGAATTGGATCTCATGTTTCTGGTTACTTAAAACAGCTCTTGAATTTTACATTTAAGGACCATCTTAAATTTCGTCTTTTAATTTATCTCTATAAAATTGTCAAGTTTCATCGTCCTGATAACTTAGCAAATATGATCTCATTTATCAGATCTTTAAGAAATCCTCAAATGTTTATCCCTCGAATCTATAATAGTACATTTGAACTATCATTCATTGTACGTGTAGCGCGGGTATGGAATAATCTACCAATGACACTACGAACTTTCTCTTTTTCTGTAGCGATGTTTAAACGTAACATTGCAGCTGTTTTGAATAATCACTAATGATTGGAATTAAACCAAATTAATTAAGATCAAAATTAGAATCATTAAATTTCTAATATTAATCTGTTGTATTTATAATCTTGCTCCAAAACTTTTTTCTTATATTTATATGTATTAAGATGCTTTATTGCAATATTGTTACCTAGATTTTTTGTTTTTATTGTATTACTTGTATTATACACTTAAACACTATCTCATAGAATGAACTTATCTGTAATATATTTTTTTTATTGGCCAATTGGCTATGTATATATTATAAATGAATTAAAGTAAAATAAAAAAAAAATAAAAATAAAAAATATGCTATGTTGCCTACATTTGCAATACTTGCAACAGTGTGAGCAACGAATAGTGTATTGATATTTATATACATACTTACATACGATTGTTGTATGTATTATTTTTTTTTCCTTTTAAGTCATGGTTCGTGTAATCTCCGTAGCCTAGTGGCTAGTCTGTAGCAAGCAGGTATACTGTTTTATATTGTATTTTTAAAACAAACGGTTTGTGTTGTTGTCCTTAAACCTATCATTTGTAATTTTCTTATTAGATCAATATTATTAACATTGTCAAATTCCTACACATAGGTTTAAATTTTAGGTAGAAATTTGCAGCCAAAGAAAAGTTTGACAGAAGGCAAGTGACATAACGGCAAAGTTCAGCAGGCTAGTGGCGAACTTAGAGAGTCCTATAGCAAAAAGAAGGATCATTAGATCCTTTTATATGGATGCGAGATATAGGGTACAAAGAACATTGGAAATATGTGGCAAATTTTCTGATGCTAAAAAAATTGATCTCAATAAATTATAAATGGGGGGTCTGGACGCAAACAGGAGGCATCTGTGGTCACAGAGGGAGCCACCTCGAAGTAATACGAAAGTGTTCCCGAAATGAGTAAACTCCGGAAAGTGGAGGTGGTTTTTAGTCGGTATGGTGAAATGAGTAAGTCCCATACATTGCTTGTAACGACGACAGCGAATGCGAAATTGCATTTCCAACCTAAACGAAAAAAAAGTCTGATTCGCCAAATCGTAATGAACAAATTTCACGTGCAAATTATAAAATTGTTTTATTACAATTTTTGTTGCATTTAGACAAAATAATTGAATTGGTATGTGAACAAACAAAATTGTTCAATTTTGGACGGTTTTAAAGCACATGAGATCTAAGAGTGTCTAATGCATTCCAAAAAAGTTACTGTTTATTGTCGATTTGGGACTGGGGGTGGCATCAGTTTATAATTCTTTCATCACTGTCACCGGCCTGAAAATTTTACATATGGGATATTCCAAGTCAAATCAACCAATGGTTTTAACCTACCCCCTCCGAATTTTATGATTTTTTGTAGAAATATAGTATATCATAGAACTAAATTAAATACAAAGTTTGGAAGCACTGATAAATCTGGATCCGGAAATATGAGGTCTTGAAAATCGGAAAACAGTACAAAAATGCACAAAGTTACACTTACTTAATTGTAATTTTCTTGAAAAGTATTATAGCTACGCATCTCGTAAAAGTCGCATTTGGAAGGGTATTAAATTACCTTTGATTTAATATACGACATGATTTTTTCTTTGAAAAAGTCAAAGGTCAATTTTCTTTATCTATAAGTCGGAAGCCTATATCTCCGAAAGCGACCTTTTTAAAAATTTAAAAAAAAATTATGCCAAAGATAGTTTCGTTCTCTACAGTTGTAAAAAATTTCAGAGTGGAGGTATTTTTGGATCAAGAAATAAAAATGAAATCGCAAAAGAATGTGATTAAAACTAGTCTAATAGTGCTGGAATGGTAGACGATTTTTCGATTTATATTAGCTGGAACCGCTTATTTTGTAAGTTTCTACAAAAAATACATGAAACAAAAAACGGGGGATGTGGGATGGTGGCAAATAGTTCTTCATCGGGGTCAAAGGTTGGGTTGAAGGAATAAAAATCTACAAAAAGCTTCACAACTGCCCTGGAGTAGCCCCTAGAGGGATAAAATGTAAGACCGACCCTTACTAATATTTTACCTCGAACTTTTTTTTCGAACATACCTACCCCCTATCTCCATTCCCTAGAGTGGTAGGAGCACATTTTATAAACTTTGTAATGGAGCCTCCTTAGGGAGTGGAAATAGGGGGTAGGTATGTTTGAAAAAAAAGGTAGGGTTAGGTATTTACCCCCAACTTTTTTTCTAATCATACCTAACCCTTATCTCTACTCCCTAGTGTGGTAGGAGCAAATTTTATATAAAAATGTAACTTTGTAATGGAGCCCCCTTAGAGAGCAGAGATAGGGGATAGGTATATAGGTAGGTATTTACCCCCAACTTTTTTTCTGAACATACCTAACCCCTATTCCCACTCTCTAGAGTGGTAGGAACAAATTTTATAAACTTTGAACTGGAGCCCCCTTAGGGACTGGAGATAGAGGGTAGCTATGTTCGGAAAAAAGTTGGGGGGTAAAATATTATTAACTGTCGGTCTTACATTTTATCCCTCTAGGAGCTATTCCAGGGAAGTTGTGATGTGCGCATGGAGGGTTAATCATATTCTATGCTGGCAACCCCATAAACAGCTGAGTGAGTGGAGGGATATTTTGTTAGTGGAAACAAGCCAAAAACAAATTTATAGCTGAAAGATTGGTAACGGAAAAAGCGGTATAGGCCAGAGATTATAAAAGGATGGTCAACAAGAAAAACGGTTGAGTTTTGGATTTTGCAAAGAAGATCAGTGAAGTGACGTGGTAAAAGGTGGTGTGTGAAGTAAAGTGGAAATATATTCATATATTGATATAGAACAAAAAAAAAAAAATAGAATTAAAGAAAAAAAAAACTTAAAATTTTTTTGGATAACAGTGTCTTTTTATTTCTTTAAAATTTTTTTTACGTGTTTAATTCTAAGAAAAAGAGTGACACAAAACAAAGTTAAATTAAGAAAAGTATATAATTTTTAAAAATTAAAACAAACAAATAATAAAAAGACAAAACAAGAAAATAAAATATTTAAGACCTGAAAAGAAAAAGGCACGTAGAACGGTTAAATACTTACCTGTACACAAGTAATTAAGCTAAAATAAAAGAAAAAAAAAGAAACAACAAAAAGAAAACTGCACATAGTTGAAGTAAATCTAAACTCAAATATTAACAGATCTTTCAACATCAAAAAAAAAAACCACCACCACCACGTACGAAAACCTCCACGTCCAACGAGGGACCCCACAACTATAATCCCAACACCAGCAGCAACATCGACTCCATTGTCAGCACCAACAGCAACACACCATCCAAAGGGCGGACAAAGCAGCGTACAAAGCGGGAAGTAATAGTCTGTAAAGAAAAAAAAATTTTTATGTACATTTATTGTAAAATTATCATATATTATTGTTATTTCGATTTATAATATATAGATTTATTATTTGTGTGTATATTTATATATATATGTATATTTAGGTTTAGAGTTTTCCTTTTATACTATTCGAATTTGAGATTTTTTTATTAATAAAGGTTTAGGGGGAGGCATTTATATATAGATATATATAGATAGATACTTTTTTAATACTTACCTTATTGGTAGTTTCAAGCCCCTTGTGTTGAGCTCAGACCCTCGGGAAGATTTCATTCTTGTAGAAAAAGGGTAGTTTTTATGCCCACAATATAAAATGGTTGCCCCTGTAATCTAAAATAGTAATTTTTATTTCGAATAGAAAAGAAGCGATAAGTATAAAAAGGGAAAGAAAAAAAAGTGAAAGATTATACAGATAAATATATATATATATATATGTATACATATATATAGAGGAGTCTTTTGAAAGTGCATTAAGTTTATATATATGTATACAAATATATGTTTTTTTGTCGTTGTTAGGAAATTATATTAAATACCAATAATATTATTGTTAGGATTACAATTTTGTATATCTTAGAATATAAATTTTTTTGTTTTTTTTTTTTTTTTGCATTACCTTTTTTTTATATAGTTAGAATTTAAGTTTTTGTTTAAATTTTGAATTGTTTTCATTTTTTTTAAGGATATTTAATAAAAGTTTTATAATGTGGATTTGAAATTACCGTGTTGTAACATTAATTATGAGTGGATAAATTCTTTTCTTTGAGCGGTAAGTAAGGTAGCAAAGGTTTCACAGGACGTAATTGGGGCACCCTAAACCATCCTATGGGTGTCATGGTGAGACTTCTAGTCTCTGAGGGAGGGTAGATGTTCCGGCAGACCATCAGCCGATGATCCAGTGGTGTGTATTACCACAGCAACAGGACGTCGAATGCTTCGGGCCCCAGCATGAACATTTTCATTTTTATTTTTTTTTTCCATCAAAAGGCTGGCATGGATTTTTTGTAGTGAGAAGATAAGGACGGTCAGCAGGATTGGCAACAACCCACCCATCCGGCGAGCCACAGCCCGGCAAACGCCAGCATGCCAGCGCGGCCAATTGCTGAACTGTCCACTAATCAGGCAACTCTTTTTTTTTTTCTTCTTCAAAGTTGTCGGCTTTAAACGCCACCACGCCACACTGTACCACTACAAAAATGGCGCCCAACGTGGGGCCCGAGGTATGTTCCATGGTCTATGGGAAAACGAAATCGATGTGGCGTCTTCTGTTCAAGGCGTATGTCCCGTTTGGTTAATCCCAAGAGTCCCAAACGCGCCGCGACGCTTAGAACAGAAGACAGTATCTGGTGATTGACAGTTCAGTGCAGGTAGACTTATAATTGTATGTAATTTTTAGTTGCACATTAGAGTAAATATAATTGCTACCTGGCTGACTTGCCAATGCTAGATAGAGGCAATGGATCTTTAAATTGTCATGTCAGATGCCATCAACACTCACGTAAGTCCCGATTTAGTGGATTTTAAAATCCAAATCGAGTTGCGACGTGTCGTGTTGGTGGTATAGTCATGTCAATTGATAGATCCATATGTCACTGCCTTTTGGGCACCCTTGAGGCCTATATATGCGGATGGCTTTCTCTGGTATATAGTATATTAATTGCTCAAGGGTGATTTAAAAGACAGAGATGCCTGCCATCGTGGCTGAGTGGAGTCTAGAATGAACCCTCAGTGTTTTTCCTATAGCCCTGGACGATGGACGTTCCTGGAAAATAACATAAAAGATTATTGGTGTATGCATCACTGGATATTTATACGACTTACCTGTGAATCCTTGCTACCCGAAAGCGCGCTCGTTTTATAAAGTTTGGTTCCTGTGAAGTAAAAATTTATTATTCTTATCATTTTACCTTTTTTTTTTGTTATATTATTTTACCTTTTGCTTTTATTTTCTTTTGTTTTTAACCTTTTTATATTCTTTTAGTTTTTTTTCTCTATTAACTTATTTATTTTTCTATCTTTTTGGTTTAATTATTCCTTTTGTTTTATTTATTTTGTTTTATTTTATTTATTTATTTTGTTTTATTTTATTTATTTATTTTTTTTTCTTTTTATTTATTTTTTTTATTTTGAAATTCATTTATATTACATTTTATTAGCCTTTTTATACCTATTCTCTTATTTTCAGCAGTTTTTTTTTCGCATTTCATTTTTATTCTATATATTTTTGATTCGATATTTTTTTATTTCTATATTTTTTTGATTTTTTTTAATTCTTTGGTTGGCGAAAGTTTTTATTTGGAGTTTTAGGTGACAATAGGTAGTTTTTTTGTTTTTTTGGGTGATTAATGGTACTAACCCGGTCTGAGAGGAACCGCTTGGAGTCAGCAGGCATGAACCCAAATACGGTGGTAAATACGCAAAGCATACCGCGAATATCAGCCGAAGCGGGAGTAACGACAGCACCTCCCGCGGTTCCAGGCGCAACAATGCCGACCACTTCAGAGGCAATGGCACCTTCGGTCCAGCAATTTCTCGGCCTGGCTGGCCAAAACGGTGCTACAGTAAACCCCCAATCATCTGGTGCCTCTATAGTTTCACCGGACTATAGCAGCCTGACTTCGAGAGGTGATGGGCAGGCGGGGATATCAGTGCAGCCACAGCCACCGAGTGGTGCGAACCCTAATGTGACTGACGATGCCTGGAGGGAACAGGTCGCGCGCCAGATGCAGCAATTACAGCGGTCTCTACAGGAGATAGCTCGCGCTGTTGAACAACAGGCACCGGTCGGCAATATGAACCCGCAGGCTCCAGCTCCACCACACACACCGCTGGTGAATAGGGGGGAGTATTTTAATGGTGGTGCCATACGGCCGCATTCAAATGGGGCTTATTCAGGGCACTTTAGGCCGGTTAGGGGACCTCATGACACACAGGAGTTTGGACGGATTTCTTCCCCTGTAGGAGACGGACTAGGAAACCATCAGACAGGTAATAGGGTAGATTTGTCGAAATGGGGTGTGAAATTTGATGGTTCAACGAAGTCGATGAGCGCAGAGGACTTCATATTTAGGTTGAATTCTCTTCGGCAGGATTATGGCTGTACATACAGTGACGTTCTTCGTGGTTTCCATCAGTTGCTGGAAGGCCAGGCGCTCGACTGGTACTGGAACCTGAGAAAGTTGACTCCTCTCCATACCTGGTTCGATCTGGAGAAGGCTTTTCTAAGTCAATACAGGCGCTACGAAAGCGAGTTCCAGATCCAAAGAAAGATTATGGACCGCCGACAGCTGCCGCAGGAGCCTTTTGAGGAGTTTTATAGCTCCGTTATCAAACTCAGGAACCAACAGCGCACTCCGTACCCTGAAAGAGACCTCGTGGAGATAATGAGGGGTAATTTGAAGCCGGCCCTTTCACATCTCCTGTTTTCCTTGCGCTTTAACAGCCTGCATGATTTTTGCAAGGAGGCCAAGAGGGCAGAAAGCCTTTTAGCTAGTCAGCGCTACCAACAACAGCGGTTTCTGCCAACGCAACGCGTGAATGAGGTCTCGTACGATGAAGTTGAGCTACCCCAGGAAGATTTAGAAATCGATGCTCTGACAGGCAGCAGCAGGTACACCTGCTGGAACTGTAGGCAGGTAGGGCACGGGTTCATGGACTGTCCTGCTACCACCCGTCGAATATTTTGTTTTAGATGTGGTAAGGATGGGGTAGTGACCCCCAAATGTCCAGTTTGTCAGGGAAACATGCCCAAGAGCAAGTCTCGCCCCGGGGAGACTCGTTCAACTCAGACGTAAACCCGGAGATCAGATCAAATATGGCCGAACCCGAAAAGATCAAAATTTTAGTCAATGAAAATAGGGAACCAATAACACCCATGGAGCCCAGGGTTCGTGCCATTAAACCTCTTCATCAAAGGTTAAAAGAATATAGGGAGGCGAGGTTGAGAATTTTTGGTGAGGTGTCGAATAGGATCAGGAAGGCGCGTGAAAGGTATAAAGCTCGTAGAAGGCTCAGACACGAGATCTCGTCGGCTTCACTATACGAGGGTAGCGACGCACGGCTCTATACTCGCATTAACATCGGCGGCCATGAATTAGAGGGTCTTTTAGACAGCGGAGCTACTGTTACGTGTCTGGGACGAAATTGTATGGAGTTTGTGGAGAAAACAGGTCTCCAGAAACACGGCTTTAACACCTTTATCAGGACAGCAGACGGAACCCCACACAAGATCGTGGGCCGCGTACGTGCCCAGGTAACATTTGGCCAGGCAACGCAGGTCATAACGTTTTACTTAGTGCCTAGCTTGAATCGTGAACTTTTCTTGGGGATCGATTTTATGAAGGTTTTCAAAATGTTTGTTCACCTTGATAGTATTACAACTAATGGTGTGTCTCTTGAAGAGGAGACACAGGATAAGGCCGATACTGTAACTCATAGTTTGGATGCTGAACAGCGTAAGAAATTGGATTTTGTTATTTCGAAGTTCCCCTGCTATACGAAAGTAGGACTTGGTAGGACAAAATTAGAAATACACACTATCGATACTGGTGACGCAACTCCGGTTAAAGATCGCCACTACCCTGTCTCTCCGGCGGTGCAAAAACTGATGTACGCAGAGATAGATAGGATGCTTGATCTCGGTGTCATTGAAGTTAGCGAGAGTCCATGGAGCCATCCGGTTACTTTGGTCCGTAAGGGTCAAAAGAACCGTTTGTGTTTGGACGCTCGAAAGCTCAATGCACTGACCATCAAGGATGCCTATCCTCTGCCAAACATTGAGGGTTTGCTTAGCCGCTTGGGAGATACATTTTATATCAGTAGTGTTGATCTTAAAGATGCATTCTGGCAGATACCACTAGACCCATCTAGTAGGGAGAAAACTGCTTTCACGGTGCCTGGAAGACCGCTTTATCAATTCACTGTCATGCCCTTTGGGTTGTGTAACGCAGCTCAAAGGCTATGTCGGTTGATGGATAAGGTGATCCCCGGAGCACTTCGGGAAAGAGTTTTCGTCTACCTGGATGATCTTTTGATAGTATCTCCAGACTTTGCTACACACCTAGAGTTGTTGTCACAAGTAGCCGATAGATTGGCGGCAGCAGGTTTGAGCATCAATCTAGCAAAATCCAAATTCTGTTTCAAGGAGTTACGGTATCTGGGATATATAGTTGGAGGTATACAAATGAAGCCGGATCCGGCCAAGGTGGAAACGATCACTCGTTTTGCGTACCCGAAAACAGCTAAGCAAGTGCGGAGCTTCATGGGGGCAACCGGCTGGTATAGAAAATTTATACCGGACTATGCCTCCATTGCAGCCCCAATCTTTGACACGCTGAAGAAGGGGAAACAATTCAAGTTTTCGGATGAAGCTAAGGTCGCTTTTGATCGCCTCAAGGGGGCTCTAAGTTCAAGTCCGCTTCTTAATCACCCAGACTTCACTCGACATTTCTACATTCAATGTGACGCGTCAGACGTAGGCATTGGGGCTGTTTTATTTCAGAAAGACGATTCTGGCGAAGAGCACCCCATTGCCTACTGTTCGCATAAACTGACGTCGGCACAGAGGAATTATTCCGTTACAGAACGTGAATGTCTGGCTGTAGTCTTCGCGATTAAAAAGTTTAGGCCCTATGTAGAGCTTATGCCCTTCACTGTGATAACTGACCACAGCAGCCTCAGGTGGCTGATGTCACGTAAGGACCTTAGTGGCCGGTTAGCCAGGTGGAGCCTACATCTCCAATCATTTGACTTCATCGTGGAACACCGAAGGGGGAAGCAAAATGTAGTACCCGATACATTGTCAAGATATGACATGGATGAAGTCTCGGCAGATGTAGAAGGACTGGTCGATTTTAACTCAGCTGCTTTTAAATCGGATGACTATTTAGAACTTGTCTCTACTATAGAGAAAAATTCTGAACAGTTGCCTGATTTAAAAGTAGTTGAAGGCTTTGTCTATAAGAGAATACGACCCTATGATGGAGTGGTCTTGAATGAGGATTTCTCATGGAAACTATGGGTGCCTCATGAATTGACCAAGTCCATCATCGAAAAGTCGCACAACTCACCACAGGCATCGCATGGTGGCGTTGGGAAGACTCTCCGCAGGATAAGAGAATATTTTTACTGGCCAAATCAGACCACTCAGATTCGGGATTATATTTCAAATTGCCAGACCTGCAGAGAGTCTAAACCGGCTAATGTTACACTGCGGCCACCCATGGGAACGGAGTCGTATAGTGAGCGCCCGTTTCAACGAATTTACGTTGATTTTCTAGGTCCTTACCCCCGGTCGAAAAATGGAAATTGTTTTATTTTCATTGTATTGGACCACCTAACGAAATTCGTTTTATTGAAGGCCATGCCGAAGGCTAGTACGCGTAATGTCATCAAATTTATGATAGCCGAGGTTTTCCATAAATTTGGCACTCCTGAGGTACTAGTGTCTGATAACGGCAAACAGTTCGTAAGCCAGGAGTTTAGGAATCTATTGACCAGTTTCGGTGTGAAGCATATGAAGACCGCCATACATTCTCCGCAGGCTAACGCATCAGAGCGCACAAACCAGTCTATCCTGGCGGCAATTAGAGCCTATTTAAAGGAGGACCACACCAATTGGGACAAATATCTGTCCGAGATTGAGTTTTCTTTGAGATCTTCAATACAAACTTCAATAGGCGTCACACCGTATTTTGCTCTATTTGGCATGAATATGATAGGACACGGTGGTGTGTACAAGCTCGCGAGAAAACTTCAAAGCCTAGAAGACTCAGAGTTGAATGTAATACAGAAAGCGGATAGGCAGAATCTCGTGAGGCAGAAAATACGGGAAAATCTTCATAAGGCCTACTTACGTAATGAGAAGACGTACAACACGAGGTGTCGCCAAATAAAATTTGTGCCTGGTCAGGAGGTTTACCGTCGCAACTTCCAGCAGAGCGACTTTAAAAACAATTTTAATGCAAAACTGGCCAGAAAATTTATTAAATGTAGGATAGTAAGGCCCGTGGGTAATAGCCTGTACGAGGTAGAGGACCTTCAAGGGAGATCGTTGGGGGTTTTTCACGCCAAGGATTTGAAACAATGAGTTCATCCTTGGTGGTTCTAGTCCCAACATCTTTCTCCGGCACAATGGGTCAATAGGTTTTGATTTTAAATTTTCTGTTATTTTTGTGTTTTCACAAAGGGGGGAGGAAAAACTATCTCCATCCGTGGGCGGCCTGAGACGTGGTATGTAGAGGTTAATTTTTCATGTGAATGTATAGAATTTTCTTTATCCACAGGATGCTTTTAATTAGAATTTTTTTTTGGACTAATGGCTAACGTTTCTGAGCTGGTTACATATTGTAACCGTTACCACCACCGAGAGTGCAGCTCCTTTATAACGCTCTGGGGAACTGTGCCATAAAGAACTGGGAGCCGTTAGTCACCTGGTTGGGTAACATATATCTGAGTCCGCTATTACAGCAAGTCCAAGCAAATAGTAATTGGGTCGTCTTGGGTCTCGAAAGAAACACAAGATGTCGCATCCTATGGACTTTATTTCACTTTAAGTAACTCTACAAACTGCGCCTCTACGGCGTGCGGATGGGATGGGCTACGGAATAATATGTTGTGCAGGTACGGACAATTACTACCGGTCGTCATACTGCCTTGTGCACTTATTTTCCTGCAGACTTTTATTTGAAATATTCGGGCAATCGAAACTCGGACAGTAATTGTAAAATGCCAATACTATTATTAGGAACCTTGAATTTTTATTTTTGTAACGACCATCTGAATCGGAAATTTACCTTAGATACCACGGATAATTAAACCAATCAAACCTGACACAACCGCGAAATTGCCCTATAGTCTTGAATCTAACCTAATACTATTTATATCTGACTTATATTTTTTCTTTTATATGAATTAGAACAAATTGGAAAATTTACACTCACCAAATATGAATAGTACTGGTTACTCGCCTTGATGATTCATTAGGTTCTTTTCGGTTGGTAAATGATGAAGGCCTGGAAAAAAAGAGATAATATTAGTACAGAATCGAGAGTTATGATATTGAAAATTAATTAACTAATAAATTGAACAGAAGGAAAACAAAAGCAGGGTACGACTATACATATTTTTTTTTTTTAATTATTGAGCCATATTTTATTTTATAATTACATACATTGATTTATCCGATATGTAGGTACATATTTAGAATTTCTTTATAGCATAAATTTTGATATTAGTTCTCTATAAAGCAATTGGACGAATTATTTATTGCATTATTTTAGTTTCCTCACTTTTTGGAACACCGAATTATTCAGTATTAAGTTTAAATTTATCGCTGACTGATTATTTTAAATTTTCCCTACACGCAACAAATTATATTTATTTTGTGCTAAATTCACACAGATTATGCAAATTTTTTTACATTTAAATTTTTTTTAAAATATTTGCCTTCATGGTAACACTTCTACCGGCATACCTTTTGCTTTGTTTTCATTCTGTGTCAAATTAGATCACAACTATTTGAAATTATAGCAGCGGTCAATACGTTTTATATATACATGTATATACACCTACTGGAAATTCATTCATACTTACCTGTTGAATCCAGTGTCCAATGTCCGTCCGAGCATTTTGTATTATCATTTTATTCCGGTATGTGATGAAAGAAGATTTCGATCGAAATTCAGATCGTTTGTATTTTCAAAGTTATATAAAACTTATCTGTTTCAGTTATTTTAAAATTTTAATACTCAAGGATGTAGTGACAATAGTCAGTAAGATAATGAGTAAAAATGAATTCCAAATATGCAGGGATTTTGAAGTTATATCCACTTTGAATTTCATTCGATTTTAATATCGTTGGAAATCGTTTTTTAACACATACCGGATTTACTCCCCTAGTGAACCTGGAAAGAAAAACGAAAACGAAAATTAGTAAAGGCACGGTCAGGGTATTTCATGGTGGAAGAATACTCACCAGTTACCGCAGCGTCGCCAAATACATGACCCGAGAAGGAAAATAGAAATAAATATTAGTACACATATTTTAATTATAATTATTATTGGAATTATACTCACCATTTAAAACAGGGTAGCCAACCTAAGAAACTAACAGGGAATCTTAACCAGAATCACATTTTTTATGTATTTTTTTTCCTTTTCTTCATCCATGGTATTTCGCCCGTATTCCTTAGTAGGGCCGACAATTGGATGGGATACATTGAAATTAGTGGGATTTGGATCATTTTCAGAATATTTTTCCTGTGCCACATTGCAGGCTTGCGTAAATAATAAAAAAATTTGTAAAATTGGCATCCGTTTTGTCCGTCCTCACAGTAAAATGTTGTTAATAATATGGCGTCCTTTCATTCATAAGGCTGTCCATTCACGGTGCTGCCAAGTTGTACTTTAACACACAGAGTTGTTTTGTGTATATGGTCAGCGGCTTATATGCGGCTAGAGTTGCCAGACTTATTGTTACACTCCCGGAAACGCTTAGATTAGATTGTGAAGAATTGGAACAGGCCCAGTTTCCCTCCCATCCTGAGTCCAAGGTAGACTTCAGGAGTGGTTGGATTTTGTGATGTGCGCATGGAGGGTTAATCATATTCTATGCTGGCAACCCCATAAACAGCTGAGTGAGTGGAGGGATATTTTGTTAGTGGAAACAAGCCAAAAACAAATTTATAGCTGAAAGATTGGTAACGGAAAAAGCGGTATAGGCCAGAGATTATAAAAGGATGGTCAACAAGAAAAACGGTTGAGTTTTGGATTTTGCAAAGAAGATCAGTGAAGTGACGTGGTAAAAGGTGGTGTGTGAAGTAAAGTGGAAATATATTCATATATTGATATAGAACAAAAAAAAAAAAATAGAATTAAAGAAAAAAAAAACTTAAAATTTTTTTGGATAACAGTGTCTTTTTATTTCTTTAAAATTTTTTTTACGTGTTTAATTCTAAGAAAAAGAGTGACACAAAACAAAGTTAAATTAAGAAAAGTATATAATTTTTAAAAATTAAAACAAACAAATAATAAAAAGACAAAACAAGAAAATAAAATATTTAAGACCTGAAAAGAAAAAGGCACGTAGAACGGTTAAATACTTACCTGTACACAAGTAATTAAGCTAAAATAAAAGAAAAAAAAAGAAACAACAAAAAGAAAACTGCACATAGTTGAAGTAAATCTAAACTCAAATATTAACAGATCTTTCAACATCAAAAAAAAAAACCACCACCACCACGTACGAAAACCTCCACGTCCAACGAGGGACCCCACAACTATAATCCCAACACCAGCAGCAACATCGACTCCATTGTCAGCACCAACAGCAACACACCATCCAAAGGGCGGACAAAGCAGCGTACAAAGCGGGAAGTAATAGTCTGTAAAGAAAAAAAAATTTTTATGTACATTTATTGTAAAATTATCATATATTATTGTTATTTCGATTTATAATATATAGATTTATTATTTGTGTGTATATTTATATATATATGTATATTTAGGTTTAGAGTTTTCCTTTTATACTATTCGAATTTGAGATTTTTTTATTAATAAAGGTTTAGGGGGAGGCATTTATATATAGATATATATAGATAGATACTTTTTTAATACTTACCTTATTGGTAGTTTCAAGCCCCTTGTGTTGAGCTCAGACCCTCGGGAAGATTTCATTCTTGTAGAAAAAGGGTAGTTTTTATGCCCACAATATAAAATGGTTGCCCCTGTAATCTAAAATAGTAATTTTTATTTCGAATAGAAAAGAAGCGATAAGTATAAAAAGGGAAAGAAAAAAAAGTGAAAGATTATACAGATAAATATATATATATATATATGTATACATATATATAGAGGAGTCTTTTGAAAGTGCATTAAGTTTATATATATGTATACAAATATATGTTTTTTTGTCGTTGTTAGGAAATTATATTAAATACCAATAATATTATTGTTAGGATTACAATTTTGTATATCTTAGAATATAAATTTTTTTGTTTTTTTTTTTTTTTGCATTACCTTTTTTTTATATAGTTAGAATTTAAGTTTTTGTTTAAATTTTGAATTGTTTTCATTTTTTTTAAGGATATTTAATAAAAGTTTTATAATGTGGATTTGAAATTACCGTGTTGTAACATTAATTATGAGTGGATAAATTCTTTTCTTTGAGCGGTAAGTAAGGTAGCAAAGGTTTCACAGGACGTAATTGGGGCACCCTAAACCATCCTATGGGTGTCATGGTGAGACTTCTAGTCTCTGAGGGAGGGTAGATGTTCCGGCAGACCATCAGCCGATGATCCAGTGGTGTGTATTACCACAGCAACAGGACGTCGAATGCTTCGGGCCCCAGCATGAACATTTTCATTTTTATTTTTTTTTTCCATCAAAAGGCTGGCATGGATTTTTTGTAGTGAGAAGATAAGGACGGTCAGCAGGATTGGCAACAACCCACCCATCCGGCGAGCCACAGCCCGGCAAACGCCAGCATGCCAGCGCGGCCAATTGCTGAACTGTCCACTAATCAGGCAACTCTTTTTTTTTTTCTTCTTCAAAGTTGTCGGCTTTAAACGCCACCACGCCACACTGTACCACTACAAAGTTGTGGAGCTTTTTGTGGACTTTTACTCCTTCAACCCAACCTTTGACCCCGATGGAGGGCCATTTGCCTCCATCCCACATCCGTTCTTTTTGACTTATGTATTTTTTTGTTGAAACTCACAAAATAAGCGATTCTAGCTAATCGAAATCGAAAAATCGTATACCATCCCACCACTATTAGACTAGTTTTAATCACATTCTTTTGCGATTTGATTTTTATTTCTTGATCCAGAAATACCTCCACTCTGAAATTTTTCACAACTGTAGAGAACGAAACTATCTTTGGCATAATTTTTTTTCAAATTTTTAAAAAGGTCGCTTTCGGAGATATAGGCTTCCGACTTATAGATAAAGAAAATTGACCTTTGACTTTTTCAAAGAAAAAATCATGGTGCATATTATATCAAAGGTAATTTAATACCCTTCCAAATGCGACTTTTACGAGATGCTTAGCTATAATACTTTTCAAGAAAATTACAATTAAGTAAGTGTAACTTTGTGCATTTTTGTACTGTTTTCCGATTTTCAAGACCTCATATTTCCGGATCCAGATGTATCAGTGCCCTTAAATTTTACATTTGGCTTAGTGTTTTGATATACTTTATTCATACCAAAAATTAGCAAATTCGGAGACAGTCATTTCAAAAACGGCATATTTTAAGTTGAGTTGATATGGTTTAACCCATATCCGATGTGATCCACTCAGAAAAGCCGTAACAAACATTTGCCATTCGTTAGCCTTCCAAACGAATGAAATGTTTAGAACTTTTTATGTAATAGCTGTCAAGTAATGCAGAGTGTAGTTAATATTACTAAATATGTTGAAAGTATTGCTTTGATAATGAAACTGTAAAATAAGTTTCCATGGAGTAACACACGTTATGGATTCATATGAACCAGTAGTTTTGTTTCGTTAAAATTAATTGAAATGAATTTTAAATTTCCGCTTACAACTGTTCTCAAATGTTATCATTTTAGTATGGCTACCTAAACAGAAAATACAAAAGTGTATGAAATAAGCCCAAACACGAAATTGAAAAGTGTTAAAAAGAGTATAAAAGTAAAAGCCTATAAATATGTATGAATGTTTTATTTTTTTGTCCACGCAGTGAAATACAGCAACTTCATCTATTATTACATTGCGTGTAATATCTTTTTTTTTTGTTTTGTTCTTGTTTTTGGCTTGTATCCTGCGGTCATTCATCGGTGGCAACAAATGAACCACAGAAAAACAAAAAAAAAAAAACAGAAAAAAATGAAACATAGCATTACCAGTTCCATTTGAGCAATAAAAGTAACAACAAATATTGTAAACAGCAGTCATAATACAAAACACTGAAAAATAATACGGAAATATAACAGAATACTTTTTAAACGTAAAAATAAACTGCAAACAGAAACAGACTTAATTCGGTTTCTTTTGGTCCATTCATACTTAAATTTTCTGGCAAAAACAAGTTAAAAGTTATGGTCTAAAAATGTATAAATGTTTTATGGCAGCAGAAAAACAGTATAACAACCAGAAAAATATAAAAAATTAAAAAAAAAAATCATAAACCGATGAATAAAAATTTTACAAAACAACAGGCAAAACATAAATTTCATAAAGCCTGAAATTGTCAAAAGTTATTATTATTATTTTTTTCTCCTTTTTACCGATTTTAAAACGAAATTGCCTGGCTGCTGTATATCTTGCCATTTCTATTGTGAAAAATACTCGTAATTTATTAGATTGTAATAAGCAAAGTTTTTATATTTCACTTTTTGCAATTTCTTATTTTGTTTTCTCTAATTTTTATAGATAAAATGGTAAAAATTTATTCGAATCATATCATCCTTATGAAAGAAAGCAACCAAACACCAGCCGCAAACGTTACAAAAGCAAATAAAATATTTTGTATTTAAATAGCGATTAGCGTTTTGAGGTTTCAGTGGTAATTTATCAATATTTTTTGTTTGTTTTATCTGTAAAGCAAATAATTCATAAAAGCGTCAAACCATGTTTAAAGATAAAATAAAAATATTTTTAAAAATAATTTTAATACAAATGAAAACGAAAGTTTTGGCATTAAAATTGTAGACGAAAAAAGATTTTTTCAGGAGTAATTTCTTTGATTAAAAATGTTAAACAAAAAATTGTGTGTGTCTTTAAAAGATTATTCCAAACTAATAACCAACTCTTATGACATTGTGTGTTAAAATCAAATGAAACTTTTTAAAGTTAATTTTTTTATAGCCGAAACTTGTATAAGTAAATATTTCCTGTGCTAAAGAAGCATTGGGTTTTACTGAAAAAGAAACTGTTGAAGCCAAAACTTGGCTCAATTATTGTTATTTAGACTCTGCATAAGGAAAACTAACTATTGAGAAAAAGCTTTCTGAATTTAAATGAAATAGGTACTGCTAAACATTTCTGGTTTAGTAAATATTTTAGATCTCTTAGTACTATTCGTCATGAGGGGGTTTATGTGCACTATACGCCATTTTATATATTTTATATACATATCTCGCATATGCCACTTTAGGTTTTCGACCCCAAATTTTTCGAATCTGCAATCCCTTTTTGTATATCTCGACCAGTTTCGGAGATAAACAGCTGAAAACGAATTACAGATTTTAAAAGTTTTGATGTCAAAAACCTAAAGTGGCTTCATTAACTCGAGAAATATAAAATGGCGGATAGAGCACATAAACTCCCACACGACGTATTGATATCGCTAACACTGATTTGACAGGTAAAATTATTAAAGTGTTCAGAAATTCCTATTCCGTAAGGTTGAGTAAGTCATCAAGAATCGAACAATGCTTTCAAATGATAGAAGTTTAATCTTAAAAAAATAAATAAATAAATCTGTTGTCGAAGTTCATTTTATGGTCAACGAAATTAGCCAAGTAAGTCAGAAATATGTTCCACTAATTTTACATTCATCGATTTAAAGCCATCAACTAGACAAAGAAATGTACATACCGAAGAGAATATGGCTACTGTAGCCCAAGGTATTGAAGAAAACTCCAGCATTCTCAACTTGTTCCCTCTTTTCGTTTAACAGTTAGGAAAATTTTCCGTAGGACTTTAAGTCTACACGACTACAATATACAATTCGTGCAAGAATTGAAGCTAATGCTCAGTTGAAGCCAGCCGAAAATGTGTGTACATACTCGTATATTATTATTAATTATTATATTATTTTTAAGCGCCTTAGGAATGAGACAAATTGCTGTGAATTGATCATTCAAAGGCCAGTGTTATACCTTCACCCTAGAATGATCAACAGCAGTTGCCTCATCGTTGCATGTTGATTGTGTGGTGAGTATGCCTTCGCTAGGTAGGTTTAGCTGTTATCTGCTACTTCCTAATAGATGGCGCTTTTTTCCCCCAATTTTTTCGTTTTTTGTTAACATTGGTTAAGGTGGAATAGAGTGGAATGTCGGGGGGAATGTTTCTCAAAGAGTTCTGCTTAGCGATGAAGCTTCCTTTGGAATAATCACACAAGTAGAGAAGAAAAACCTCAAGTAATGAAGTGAGCACCACTACACTCATAAAAATTTTATGTTTGATGCGGTTTCTACGTTAGATGTATCACTGGTCGTTATTCCATAATTGACCATTATAGCCCTATTTCAAGGTTATGGCCTAGCTTCTGGCAGCATCCATATTGTATTCGTAAATTTTCATCTATGAGTACCACGAACGGTCGGAGTGGAGTCTGTTGCTACCTTCCCGAATGTCCATTACAATACTTCCAATTTCCAAATTAATATTCAAATTTCTTATTTATATATAAAATTATCGATAGTTATTTTCATTCATATTATAAATTATTTTTCCCTGTCATCCAAAGAAATAAAACCAAAGAAATGGTAGATCTAAATCACTCAAACGCTCCCTAGACAACAACCAATATGTAATGATCGTAACCATATCGTCATCAACTGAGAAAATAAAGTGATGTAAAAGCAAACGAGAAAAAAAAGAGAAAGAATTAAAGTCATATTGTGTTCTACATACATATGTACATATATAAATAGTATGTAAATACCATTTGAAATGCAAAAATATTCTTCGTAAAAAATGTAAAGAAAAGTAGACAGTACGCCCAAATAGTGAACGACAACGTTTTTCCTATTCTATTTTTCACCCTATACAAAAGATGTCATAAAAATATTTTAAAAATGAATTAAATGTCATGAAATGTTCATTACAAGCTTGGGCCTTCCCTTTAATCCGTACTGCAGAAGTTGCTGGAATTCTTCTGAGAGGGAGATCTTGAATCATTTTCTTTGTGATTGCTCAGGTCTGACAGTCAGACGTTTGAAGTTTTTTGGAGTGCCCTTTTTCGATGGCTTGGCGCAATGTGCGAACCTGAATCCCTTGTTTTACTCTACTCTATAGGCAGCTCTAGTTGGCTATTTTTAAGTGATTTTAATTTGGTCCTGCAATGGTTTCAAAACGGCACCTTGTGCTAATTGTAGTTGATCACGTTTTTCATTAACTGGCCACTTGACCTAACTACCAACCTACCTTCCGCGAAGGGCAGAAACTTCTTCATGGTTTTGCCAGAAGACTGCTAAAAGTAGTCGCCGAAAGGAATACTTTTTTTTTCATATCTTTTTCTTTAAAATGTAAGAAATGGGGTTTAAATCGCATAACTATGCAAACCATAACATATTTTAAGAGTGCAGAACAATGTACTAGGGGCCGTCCGCTGAGTGCTGGCCTTAATAAAAAAAGGCGACTACGCTGCTGCTAATTTTATCAGCGAAGTTTTGTTTCCAAAAAAAAAAAAAAAAAATTGATCAACTTGCTATACAGCTCGCTTAACAATCATTTCATTGTAAAAGCAATTTTGTAACAAATTTCTTTTTAAAAATGGCACTTTCGTAAATGCTTTTTATAAGACTTTTTATGCGACCATTCCAAGTCATTTTTTATGCTGATAAACCAGCAACTTTTGTATTTCTTATAGAAAAGAGTTATAATTTAGACAGATATAAAGTTAAAAAAAACGAGGAAATAAAATGTTTTTTATAATTTTGAAAATATCTGGCATTTAAAAGAAAAAATAAATTATATTACCCCTTAACTACAGCAAATCGGTATTATTTTTACCGCTAAACTGTTTGTATTTCACTGTCCAGTATCTTTAAACTATGAATACATTTTTTTCTGTTCCTTTCTCTAACGAATTTATGACTAACTTTGATGTACTTTGACGATAGTCAACAAATCTATTTTTCTTTATGTTTAAATTATAATTTTGTTGCTAATTTACGACAACTGATTATACTGGTTGTTGGGAAAATATTAATAAAAGTTAATGATTAGAAAAATCAGCCATTCTGTTGTTTACCGTCAAAAACAGAACAATAATTACAGTCAAACTATGTTACTGAATTGCGCTATTAATTTAGTCTAGAAACAAATTAATTTCATTTTTCCTCTTTACCTACTGCACAAACATTAAAAATTTGTGTAGAACAAAAGACCCTTTAATTTTTTCCAATTTCACAAAACCACCGACCTGTTTGTCTTTTAAGAGGAGGTAATTAAAAAAAAATCACAATAAATTTATTTCTAGTAATTAGCTGAAAGTGGCAGAATTTTACACACAAAATATTGCAGAAATCATTAAGATTTAAATTTCCATTTAATTGCTTTCACCGTAATGAGAACAAAACGCTTTATTATTACATCGTCCTTGAGACTTGCTTAAACGTTACTTTAGTTAGCCAAAATACCAGTAACAACGAAAATAAAAACAGAAAAAAAGAAAGCAATAAAGGATTAAATTTGTTAATTGAGTTTTGGATTTTTTTTTTGCAAACGACTAGACAGAATTAAAATTAATTAAATTTTTTTAACAACAGACTGTTGCGGCAGTTCATATGATTTGATTTTTTATAATTATTTTTCTTCTTAAATTAAAAAAAAGGATTGTTTTGAATAATATTTTATGATTTAAAAAATAAATTTATAAAAGGATCTTTTAAAAATAGATATAAAGAAGTTTTGTAAGAATCGCCAAAGTAATACTTATTAGAAAACATAAGTTTCATGCCAATAGACGGCATATCGAGGTGAAAGGAATCAAATACTCTTATGATAGGGATTGACCGTACTGGGGAGGTATGTTTTTAAAGAATGTGCACTCTCTATAAGAAAACCTAACTATAGACTTCGTATAGCATAATACACACGCACATATATATATTTATGTGCATTAAGCATCAAAGTCAGAGTAAAATTCATAGACGGAGCTAGAGTTGGACATAAACAGCGATTGGAGTTAAAAACTATTTTTGAGGACAACACAGACCATCATCTAAATACATACATTACAAACTTGATTTGATATATTCCATGAAAAAGTACTTGAAATTGCAGTGTTTTAATTGTCATATCTATATAAAATATTATTTTTTAATCTAAAAAAGAGAACGAGAACCATATATGTAAAGACACAATTCACTGAAAAACTGGCGCATGCGTTTTAAAACATACAAATAATCATAGAACAGAATTATTTCTAGACCAAAGGTCAAATATAGCGAATCTAAGTTTGATTATGTTTTAACTTTAATTTAATTTAGTCTGAATTATCAAGCTTTCTTACAGTCGAATCGGAAAAAGAAAACACATATGTAAGTACATGCGTACAGTAAAACGTAAACCGAATTGAAAAAGATCAAAGTTGGATAGATTCAACACGAATGTTCGAATAATTCTGTAAATGTTAAGGTAGTAGATTGCCACAGATATAGACAAAATAAAGCTCCAAACTGACACAAAAAAAACATGACTTATCTTTATTAAAAAAATTTTTATCAAACAGTCCCTATACGAAATGCAATTAATGCGCGGCAATACTAGTACTACAGTAGTATGTTAGTGGTGAATCAAATAAAGATCATTATCTTCTCCTTCAGGTTATCAAAATACAATAGATGTTTTAGGCTACAGGCTTGTGCGGATCTTGGCTAAGGGGTTGTTCATGAGTTGTATTCCTTGCTTTTTAGTTCTACCTGTTTACCCAGTTGGTGGCGCTTTCCCCTGACCATTTATTTGAAAGCTCAATGGTAGTTACAGTAGAATGTAAGTGGGCACCTTTTTTTGCAATGGACTTCTTGGAGGAGGGAGGGGGGTACCTATTATATATTTAATTAAAGCTATGAAAATGCCTCACAAATTTTTGCTTTCATTCTGTACTATAATTTATCGTTATTTAAGACAATGTATGTTCATGAATAAATTGCCTTTCACCTTACCTCTTTCAAAGTTGTGAATATCTATGTACGTATGTCTCTTTTTATGAACCAAGTAGAATGAAATCCATTCCATACAGATTTTACCTAAGGCTATTTGCCTAATTGCGTATTTCCATTTAAGGTTCCATGCATACAAAATGGGATAACTGCTTTTTAGAATGTAATGTATTATGGCAAACAGAAAATCGAGTTCCTCAAATTCTTTGTTAATAACACAAACTTAGTTTTTCCCTGACCATCCTCGGGCTTCAACTCTCGGCTTAAAAGTTAAGAGAATCTAACAGTCTGTTAATGAAACATATAACGCAAGTATATATAATACAAATGTCAAATACATATGCGTTCGTATAAATACATATCAACTGCTTTTTTAAATTGAATTTCTTGTGAAACCCAACAAAAGCAATGAAAATGAAAATTTATATTTGTCTGCAAAAACTTAATAGAATACAACGAATATCTTTGCTATTTATACTGATATCATGAACACATACATATATTATTTCCGATGCATATATATTGTAGTTTCTTTTTACTTTTATTTCAATTTAAAAATATATACTGCTTAGCGTGTTGGCTTACTAGAAAAGAGCTACGAGTTCAAAATCCCAGCTCTGGCATCTTAACATAAAAAGAGAATAGAAAAAATATTTCTTTGGCCTACTCCCTCTTAGCAGTATTCTGGCAAAAGTTCTGAGCTCTGCTATGGATAAGCTTCTCAAGTCTGTCGTGCGGAGTAGACGCTAAAGTGTAGGTCGCCGTACTCATGGAAAAACAACATGGATGCTGTGAGAAGCTAGGCCGCAACCCTTAATCAAAATCGTAATAGCGAATTATGTATATATCGTCGCAGGAATTAAAAAACGCTGTAACTGTCACAAAATTTAAAAATACATTTTCATCAGAAAATAAATACGCGTCGATAGGCTCCGGCCCCAGAGTTCTATGATAGAAAAAAATTCACTTACGCAGTCTGAGTTTTAAAAATACGAGTGTCTTCTTTCCACTTTCATAAAGGTTTTTTGGCTCTTGTGAATATTAAATGTTTTGTCAGTTGCAGCGTTCTTTAATTCTTGCGACGATATGTAAACTTCTAAAAACATAATTCGCCATTTTTTTTTTATTTGTTACCGTTAAATACACAGAGAGGTTGGCTCTGTTCTTTTAATCCGCACTGCAGAATTTTTGTGAATATTTCTGAGAGGGAGACTAAAGGTCATATTCTTCGTGATTGCCCAGGTCTGGCAGCCTGACGTTAAAAGTTTTTGGGGTGTCTTTTTTCGATAGCTTGGCACATTGTGCGAACTTAGCCCCCGTTGTTTTACTCCACTTTACAGACAGCTCTGGTTGGCTGTAGTTCTTTTTCTATTTTAGTGATTTCAGGTTGGTCCTGCAATGTTATAAAAACGGCACTTTGTTCTAATTGTAGTTGATCTCGTTTTTGGTTGTCTAGCCATTTGACTTACCTACCTGTTTACAATTAGCGAATGCTTTTCTTTCTTCCGTCATATTATGATTATCCATTTCTGTGTTAAAAAAAAGTAATCCTCTATAAGCAAAAGAAAACCAATCAAGACTTCGTGCATAACAGCAATTCTGTGTATTGACACTGCATTGATATGTTCACCATATAACATCAGCCTGACGAAAAATTAACAGATGCGTTATTAAAACCCAAAACTGTTACCTATTCGTCCATACACGATTTGTTCGTGTCTTTAGTTTGACTTTTTCCTATGAACAGGCTGTAAAATTACGTTCTTGGTCTCACTAAATACAAACGGAAATTTACTTGATATAGAAATCACAAGTTCATCGGCGATTAATTAAAAATTGAAAAATGTTTCTTCTAAAAATTATTGTGTATTAAAAACAGTTTTAATACTAAAGGATTTAAAACAATTCAGTGTTTTGTTTAAAAAAAAATAAAAATAAATAAATAAGAAAGAAGAAAAGATCCAAGAACTGTGCTACCATAAAAATGTTTGTTTTACGAAATCTGTTTAAGTAAACAGAATTAGAAATAAAATTTTCATTCGAAATAAATACGAGGATTCTATTGAATAGCAAAAAATGTTATGCCATCAACTCTTATTAATGCCACATGTTGTGTTGATAGTAAAATAAAAATAATATTATTTTTATGAAAATTTTATATTGAGTTGACATAACACACTCGTCCGTATACTTGTTGGGTTGGTTAATAAAAAGGAAAACATAAACTGAATACAAAAACAAAAAACAAAAAAAAAAAAAAAAATTTACATGTTAATAAACATACATAAGTTCATAAAACAGATTTTGTATTCATATTATTTTGTATATAAAACCAAAAAAAAAAAAAAACAAATTCATTTAACTCTTTTGCTTTGAATACACTGTGCAACAAATCTAATTTAAGTTTAAACAAAAGCCTGGTAGTTAAATAAAAATAATATTTTTATTATTATGTGTGTCATGAAAAATAGTAATCTTTGCTTGTTTGTGTAAAATATTTATATCTGTATGTGTATATATATATATGTATGTTACTAAGATTTTAAGAAAAAAAAAAAAAGAAACCAAGAGTATAGAAAATATCTCTTTTTCATAATAAGCATGTATGTGTGTGGAGACCATACTAATACCCTTATCTGAAAGCTGTCATAAAAACTACCAATTTGTATTTATTAGAAAATTTTTTTTTTCCTATTTAATGCCGTTTTTTATATTTTACCCACACATATGTATGTACATATAGATATACATACACGATTTAATTTTTTTTATGGTTTCTTCTTAACAGACCATATAAATTTCATTTCCTTTTTTCGACTATTTATAGTCCATCTTCATTAGAGTTATGAAATGATTTTTTCTACATTTTATTTGATTATACAATGTGGTGTATGTTCATATTCCATTCATTTGCATGAATTTGAATGCTAAGAATTTTTCACATTTTATTTTTTACTGCCATAGAAGGTATGTGTTTTGTTTTTTTTTCTATTAAGAACGATTTTATGATATAAATATGTTATGTTTTGGCTTTTAAGAGATATTCTGGGATATTGGAGTAACAGATAGTACAAGTGAAACTATACGTACAGGTCTATTGACCCAAATTATGAAATATTTTATGTATCTTTAAACTTAAAACAATGTCGAAAGAATTCTTTCGTTCGCTTTCTAAGCAAAAAAGGATTAATTTGAATTTCTCTTTATTAGGTTTAATTAACAATTGTAAAATAAGTTTTTCTCTTTCATGGAAACTCGTTAAGATTATCTTTCGATATCTTTAAAATCATTATCATTATATGTTCCTATTTAATAGTCTGCTTTAGGATATGGAGATTTTGTTTGCTTGTTGGGAAAAGAACACAGTTCTATTTTCTACAAAAGTGAGTTCTATGCCAACGAAGACTTGAAAGAAGAAGAAACTGAAACATGACGATTTTCACGGCAAAGTGGATATCACGATAAAGAAAAAAAAAAAATGGCAACGCTGGGTCATTTAAATTTTTGTTGTCATGTGATGCAATACGGCAGATTAGTTGGGTGCAAATACAGGGCGTCCGCCGAGAAGGTATACTTTATTGTTTTCCCCTCATTTTAGTAAACAGTAGTCTTAACAGTTCATATTTGTTAGTCCTAAAGTCGAGACGTGGCAAATTTTTGGTGAAAAATCATTCGGTAAACCAACGTGTTTTAATCGTTAAAACATTCTATCAAAATCAATCATCGACTACTGTGACGATGAGAACGTTACGTGAAATGAGTGACGAGGAATATATTCATTTGAATGGATATGTGAATAAATACAATAGTCGGTTCCGTGCAATGGAAAACCCTCAAATTATTCATCAATTACCTATGCATCCATTAAATTTGGCAGTCTGGTGTGCAATTTGGTCAGGAGGACCTTACTTCTTTGAAGCTGAAAACGGCATAACGGTAACTGTCAATCGGAAACGATATCGTGAAAAATTTTTAATGCCACAACTGCATGCTTTGGGCTTGACTAACATGTGGTTTTAACAAGACACCGTATATTAGCGAAGTAATACGAAGTCAGAGTCATTTGTATACCAGAATATAGCGATATATCTGGCAACTGTGTATCAGATGAACTGGCTGCACAAGTACGAAGGAGGGACGGGCTCTTCTGACGTAAGCACGTCTTATTATTTTAAAGTAGCAGATAACAGCTTAAGGCCTGGTTAGCCAAACGTTGATGTCGTAAAAACGGTACGTACGTTAACGTACGTACGTATGTGCAGTTATACAAACGTGTCATATGTCAACAGAAAATGTAAATAAAAACAAAACACACCAAAAATTATAAAGGCATTCATTTGCCTGTACCTATAATATTAATTTTTCGTCGCCCACTAAAAACAAAATATAATAATTTTTTATTTTATTAATATTGATTATATAATTTATTATATTTTTTTTACTTATTTTTCACAAAACACAGCACAAATAAAAAATTTTAATTTTTAAATGGCAATATGAAGCCAGCTGTTTAGAGAAGTGATGAATGTTGTTAAATTAACACAAAGTTAAAAATGTACCAGAAGTACCATAATAAGAGCATATTATATATACTTCTTATATTTTATGCTTCGTAAAGATTTATGCCCGTATTGATAAAATTTATTTTAGGTTTATTGAGGGTTTATTTGACAAGTATTGCATAGAAATTTGTCAAATAAACCCTCAATAAACCTAAAATAGTTTTTATGGATACGGGCATTATTCTTCTACTACTACTGAAGATTAAATTTTTGGTTTAAAGTCATTATTTATTGAATCGGATCCATTAGTTTATTGTGGACCGAAAACGAAAAAAGTATAACTTTTTTAAAAAATTGAAATTATCTCGGTAACTAACTAGCACCTAAATCAATCATGCATCGCATATGCGTCTTTTTAGAAAATCGAATAATTTTTCATTTGGTATGTATATAATTCGTAGGCGTAACCCATAAACTGTCGAAGATATATTAAGTAAAACATGCGACTTGTAAGTTAAAAAGAATTAAAAATAAATAAAAAGTACAAAAAAGGGCATTTGGGACACATTGCCATTTAACATACAATAGTACCATCACTCTCATTGAAATGTCACGTAAAAACGTTTAGAAATTCTATTTTATACAGATTCTTCCGTCCCGTCAACGTGACATTTATTTTGGATAATCATTTGCATTGTTTTCATATGCTAGAAACCAACGTACGTTGCATTACGTTACATTAACGTTCGGCTAATTCTACCTTTAATCTGCTTTACTAAGGCACTCACCACAGTCAACATGCAGAAATGGGTCAATTACTCTTGATCTTTTAAGCGTGAAGTTATAACGCTGGCCTTTGAATGTTAAATTCACAACAATTTGTCTCATTCCTAAGGCGCTATTATTATAAGAAAAAAAATATAGGTATATAATAATATAACAATAAAGCTTAATAAATAAAATAAAAAAGTAAATAAATTACTTGAATATATCCTTCTGTCGATATACCGTTTCACTAACAAAAAAATACTTTTTGTTGGGCTTTAAAAGCAGGCAAAATCGTTAATCCTTCATAAAAGGTGATAGTCACAATGGAACCACATGTCATACAGCGCGTGCTACAATTGATATACTTAAAGATACTTTTGATGAAAGACTAAATTCATGTCATGATCCATTTAATTGCCCACCAAAATCATGTAATATAACACAATTATATATCAACTTATTTGTCTATGTTTGTTAGTCGAAAATTGACCATTTGGAAATCAACATTTGAATAATAATTGACTATACATGGCCGAATATGCTGCGAAAACTTGAAAAAAATTAAAATATTCTTGATTGTAACTATTACGAATATTTTATATAAATTTCATATACAATGACGAGCGTCCTATTTATATTAATAATTGCCGAATTCACAAGTTTCTGTATGCATTACTGAAAACACTTTTTGTTTTTTGCTTGTGAACACCTAGTGTATCATAGTGTTCATGTACCTTGTATCGAAAACGTCAGAAATTACTTAAAAAGAAGAAAAGCACTATTCACAAAAAATAAATGTAACTTTAATTTGTATTTTCATCACTTTATCGATATTAAGTTCTCTTTATAATTATGTAATATATTATCTTTTTTGAAATTATGGATAGATAGATAGCGCATTATGTCAATAGGACAAGTTGCTGTCAATTTTGATCATTCAAATAACAGTGTTAAACCTTCTCCTCTGAATGATCAACAGCAACACCCATCTGTCGATGGATGTTGATTTTGAGCGTCTTCGTTAAGCAGACTAGTTGTTATCTTCCCAGAAGGTGGCGCTGTACTCCTCATCATTCGTTTCTAGTGGAATAGACTGGAAATATCAAGGAGCAGTTTTTTTGATGATGGTTTTTTTGGTGGAGGGACCTCTTATTTTTTTTTTTAATTATAATTTTTCGAATAACCGCAATTTATTATTTTATTACATTTTTTTCTCTTTCGTTGGGATTTGAACCTCGGTCGTTTGAGTTTCTGTGCGAGAGCTCTAACCGCTGTACCGTATCACATAAACTTGCTTCTGAAAATAAATAAATTTTTTTCTATTTTTATTCTTCTTATCAATAATAGGCATTCACTTTACATTAATACCATAAAAACCAATGCAAGTTTTTAAAAACACATAAAAAAAGTGTATGAGTTGTGTACAACTATTGTATTGACGTACAATTAAACAACGAATATAATGAATACGAGCATTATGTGAATTTGGTAAATATATTTCTTTGTTTTAAAATCATTAAAACTTATGGAACTGTAAAAAAAACACCTGTTCTTCAAACGCAGTATTCAAACAAGAAAAAAAAAGAAAAATTTTTATTTTTAAGAGACTTACACATAAAAAGAATTTTTCCACAAATTTTATTTTCTAAGCCTTTTATAAATGAAAAAAGAAAAATGTACAGATAAGAGAGCCAGCCTTTAAGAATATTTACTCCTTCCTTCAATGTTCAAAAATAAAATTTATTGTTTAATATGTTCGCCTCTGATTTCAACTATACGCCCATTCATAAACCCATTCTACGAGAAAATACCCTTAAAAAAAACGTTTAATTAAATACCACAAGAAATAATGAATTACGTGTTTTCGACAGTTTTTGAAGTGTTGGTATGTTTCGACAACATTTTTTTAACTCGTTTTAATAAAAGTCATTTAAATTTCTCTTTCATTTTATTTCTATTTCTATTTTCCTTTTTAAAATGCCATTAACATCTAGAGAAAACAAAAAAATTAAAACAAATTTGATAAAGGTTTGAAGAAAAAAAAAATTCGATTTTTAGTCAATGGCATTTTTGTAAAAAGAAATTAAAACTTTTTATTTTTTGTTAAAAAGTGTGGTTTATTAAAAAGAAAAAGCAGTTGTGAGCAGAATGTGTAAAAGAGAATTATAATGGGGTTTAGAAATAATATTGGTTGTCATTTAAGCCGGCTATGGGTTTAAATTGTAAACAAATGGTATCACAAAAAAAATTCTTTTTAAACCAATAAAAGGAACATTTAATTTCCAATACCAATCTATGTCATTTGGTCTTAAACATAATTTCGGACGTACATAGACATGGTCATCGCAGCTGTTCTTGGGGTAAAAGATTCCATCGGATGGTTAAATTTTAAGGGCCGACGTTGAGGGTAACCCCACCTAAACGTCAAATTTTTTTTTACCTTTCTCGATTTCAGACAAACTCAATTCGAATCATAGAAAGATTCCCTATTGAGAAATGATTTTCAGTTATTCAAGCTTATGAAAATAGGTATTTAAATTAAAATGCGATTGTGCACTTCGTGATTCTTCGATCAATTTAATCCTCCAAATGTGCGTATAATCCGAAAAATCGTGCAAAAATTTGAGCAAACCGCGTCTGTAGGAGATGCATGCTGCAGTATATGCTCGTACAGTTCGTACAGCTTGAAATGTCAAACCAAACTAACACACAACACTTGAATGCTGTCAAAATGGCCTCCAGTTAAAAATAGGTTGCCAATTTAAAAGTACATACTTTTGTGAAAAACATCTATTACTATTTTTTGATTGCAAATCCAAAGGACTGGATAGCTGGTAAAATAATTTTATCTTATAGGAAAATTATTATTAAAAGAAATGCTTATTTTTTATGGATTTAAATTTACTGCCTGTATATCTTTTTTTTACGTCTTTTGGTGCACATTTTTTAATATTTGGTACTGCTGTCTGCAAAAACAGGCTCTCAAATAGACAATTTTTTTTAAATAAATTTTAATGTATTTCAAAACAAATTATACTTTCAAAACTGTTTTTAACATTTATTGATAAATCAAATTCAAACATTTGCAGCATGAATGGTGGAGGTTTTTAAAGAGCTCTAATAAAATGAAAATACAACACAACACTTTTGTGATGAAATATTTTATTTTATTAAAATGAAAAAAGAAATAAATTACATACATATCTGTCAAAGTCACAGAAAATATTTTTGGAAATAACTTAAGTATTATAAATCATCCCCAAAGGATCAATCACAAAACCATTGTCTCTTAGGACTGTTTTTTTTCGATTAATAACATTTTTGTTTGTAATATTACAGCGAAAGCGATTAAAATTTTATGAAATTTTATACAATTTATTTAAATTTATTTAAATTGTATAAAATCCTTTTTTTAATTCTTTTTTTTTTTACCTTACACACTTTAAAGTGAAACTACATTTGCATCAAATTCGCCAAACATATAAGTAAGAGTATGCAAATAAATGTATCTTCTAGTCAAGATTTATTATATGACCATAAATAAAAAAAAATATTATTTATGACCAATTTTTTTTACTCATTCACTTATTTATGTCAGTGCTTTATCTATAGGTGACCACAAATATTTTTTATTTACTTTAGAAGTGGTTATTCATTTAATATCGTCCTTTTTTTAGAAAAATTTTAAATAAAAGTTAATTGCAAAGAACAGTAAGTCAAGTTAGACTTCGTAATAGGTTTTTTGTAAGGGAGACATATATACTTTATAACCTGCCTTTCAAAATTAAGTTCACAATTCCAATGACATTTTTTTTTTGGAAAAACTTCTATAAATTGGTGTTCACCTATCAGTATACGTATTTACGCGAATTTCCGAACAGTTTTAAACTTTGATTTTATTCATTTTGATCGGATTTCTTGAACTTTTAATCAAATATTTAATAAACGTTGCCTTCGTACACCCACCGGATTATTCTTTTGCTTAATTCCATACTATAATTATAGGTGGCGAAAAAGTCGCAAAACTTGTTCAATATTTTTTAAGGTATATAGGTACATACATATTTATACTAAAATCCCTCTTATTCATCACATTAAAAGAAAAATATTATTAAATATGTCGTGTATAGTGGTTACTGTGTTGCCTTACTAAGACGATAGTTCCGGTTCAAGACCTGGCTCTGACGTCTTAGCAGACTTCTGGCAAAAGCTCTGAGAGTAACTGATTGCCATGCCTAGCTTCTCAAGTCTGTCCTTCGAGTCGACATTAAACAACAAAGGGGGTTGTATCCATTACTAATAGTTCTTTAATAAAGCAAATAAAGTAATAATAACTTAAAAAACAAGAAAAGCTGTTTTTCATTAAAGTTAGTTAAAGTGCCTTTATTCAAGTGAACCAAACAAAAAATACCACATTTTTAGATTTTTTTTATAAAACCACTATTTTATGAAAATATTTATTTTTTAATTTTTCATTTCTTAACGTTTAGTTAATTATATATAAAAATATTTCTTCTTTTAATATCGTTTTTAAACAATTTTTGAAGAAATGTTTACATAAAAAGAAATATTTGCATTATATATTTCCAAAAAAATATTGGTTACGTCTTTTTCATTCAAATATTTGCCTAATGTGACCGTAGCTTTAGATAAGAAACCACTATTGTCATGATTTTGTTTATATCTCAAGATGTCTAGCTTCCATTTCTATTTTAAAATTCTGGAATCGGTTAAAAATTGCAAAAGATACCGGCTCCTGAATATGGATTTTTTGTGCTTTTAAATAAGTGAACCGGAGTGTATGTATGTAATATGTATATGCACATGGAACTGTGTGGTATAGACTACAAATTTTGAAAACTACAGAACGCTTTAAACATTTTGTTAAATTAAATATTATTTCTGTGAAGAAGTTCCTAAATTTTTGAGTGAAAAGTTAATGGAGACAGTTATGAAGTTAAATCTAGAGAGAATCTATACATGTGTGCCCTCTATCATTTTCAATGTGGTATACAACACTTCTTCTGCTAATTTTCAGTTTAATTTAATGGATTCCATTAATATCATCAATTGGTGTCTATAGTGATCAGAATCAATAATTAGTTTGAATTGAAGAAGCTCATAAAGAACAATTTTCCATCAATCCCAATAGATATTAGCTTTCATGGTGAAAAATATTGGAATTGTCACTATTTGAGAATATTAATCTAGTTTTTTTCATATGATCGATATAGTTGTAAAAGACTTACTCTAAATCGCTTGTAATAATTGCCTTCAGATTTATTTCGCTTTTAATTAAGGATAGCAAATTGAAACTCAGCCCATTCTCTCAATTTATAGTTTTTAATTATGTGGTGATGAATACGTAAACCATTGCAAACATTTGCAATGTTTATGTGCTGGTTTTTCTAAATATTTTTTTATGATTTCTTTGACTTTCTCAGTGATTGGGGCTCGAATTCAAATTTTCAGCATTCAGGTGTCATGATGGGCCTAGGTGTGCAGTTTATTGCAGTGTAGTTAGTGGATAAAACGACAGTAACTTTAATGCTATAAACACATTAAAGGCTACCGACCATCGACTACAAGTTTTCAAATATAGAATACATGTGTGCATATGAGAATAATTATTTTAGTGGCAACACGGCTACCGGCCACAAGACTACTTCTGTAGCCCGTAGCCAAGTTAGGCTAACTTCTATTTTTCTTGGCGTCAATTAACAGTTTAGTGCTACCAAAACAATAAGATGCATGAAAAGGTGTTTAAAAAACCCAATTCATTAAATATGTACATTAAAAATGAGAAAAACGTTTAAGTTGCACCACAGAAAAAAATCATTTGTTTACATTTTTTGTTTAGTTTTCATTTACATATTTAAAAGGTAACATATTTTTTTTGCATAAGATATCCGAGTTTGATGGATGAAATCGAGAGTGGGTGGGCGACGACCAATAGCCCGACACTTACTCTCCAGTATAGCCGACAGGCCCCGTAGTTTTAAGTATAGTAGTTATTTTTTATTATTAACTACCTGAATGGAAAAAGTTGCCGAATTCCTTTTTCATTCGTAAATTTATATTAAGTTTATTTCGTAAATTGCCGACAGAGAGTGGGTACACCGACGGCCAATAGTCCGATACTTACTCCCCGGCGTAGTCGACACGTGTCGTAGATTTAGGATCGTAGTTTCATGATAGTAGTTTTCATGGTTGTAATTTTGATAATAGTTATTGTTTTATTTAGCTGAATGCAAAAGCTTCGAATTCCTTTTGCATTCGTATATTAAGTATTTTGCCGAGTATAAAAGCCCCCGAATTAATTTTATACTCGTACTAACCGTAGCTGATGACAAGAGCTGCCGAATTCTTCTTGTCGTATTTGTGATTATAAATTGTGTAGATTTGCCGAGTGTACGAGCTCTCGAATTCCTCTTACACTCGTATTAGACGTAGCCGAAGTATTTTGCCGAGTATAAAAGCCCCCGAATTCCTTTTGTACTCGTGCTAACCGTAGCTGATGACAAGGAGCTCCCGAATTCTCTTGTCGTATTTGTAATTATAAATTGTGTAGATTTGCCGAGTGTACGAGCTCTCGAATTCCTCTTACACTCGTATTAGACGTAGCCGAAGTATTTTGCCGAGTATAAAAGCCCCCGAATTCCTTTTGTACTCGTGCTAACCGTAGCTGATGACAAGAGCTCCCGAATTCCTCTTGTCGTATTTGTAATTATAAATTGTGTAGATTTGCCGAGTGTACGAGCTCTTGAATTCCTCTTACACTCGTATTAGACGTAGCTGAAGTATCTTGCCGAATATAAAAGCACCCGAATTCCTTTTATACTCGTGCTAACCGTAGCTGATGACAAGAGCTCCCGAATTCCTCTTGTCGTATTTGTAATTATAAATTGTGGTAGATTGCCGAGTGTACGAGCTCTCGAATTCCTTTTACACTCGTATTAGACGTAGCCGAAATATTTTGCCGAGTATAAAAGCCCCCGAATTCCTTTTGTACTCGTGCTAACCGTAGCTGATGACAAGAGCTCCCGAATTCCTCTTGTCGTATTTGTAATTATAAATTGTGTAGATTTGCCGAGTGTACGAGCTTTCGAATTCCTCTCACACTCGTATAGATGTAGCTGAAGTATCTTGCCGAGTATAAAAGCCCCCGAATTCATTTTATACTCGTACTAACCGTAGCTGATGACAAGAGCTCCCGAATTCTTCTTGTCGTATTTGTGATTATAAATTGTGTATATTTGCCGAGTGTATGAGCTTCCGAATTCCTCTTACACTAGTATTAGACGTAGTCGAAATATTTTGCCGAGTATAAAAGCCCCCGAATTCCTTTTATACTCGTACTAACCGTAGCCGACGACAAGAGCTCCCGAATACCCCTTGCCGTCGTGGTATCTTTTATTTCCACATCTTAGATCAGCAATTATAATAAATTTGACCTCTGTTTTTCTCATATTTCTCGTTATCTAGACCAGACGATTGTGCGCACATCCGAGGCCAACATCGTAGTCATAGTGATAGCAACGAGACAATAGTATTCCTGAAGGCAGAGACAACATTACTGATAACACCATCCTGCAGGTCGTGAATCTGTTTTATAGAATTAGTACTACATAAGTTAGCTTAAGGTTTCCGTTAATAAAGCTTTGTTCATATTATATTACACGAAAGGAGTTTTGTTTTATTTAAAGGAAGCAGACCTTTAAGTTTCGAACCTGGACAGACTGAGTCATACCCCAGCTGTAAACAAAAACTGCATTACAAGTTTATTTATTAGTTTTTGTTTTATTAAAGTTGGTAAGTATTTAATAGTTTGTTATTACTGTGTCAAAACAGATGTTTATTTTGTAGCTGTAGTCGTTTATAATAATAAGTAGCTGGCTACTTGGCTACTTTTGTAGGCAGCGAATTTTTTTAGTCGTGTGTTCGGTGGTCGATAGCCTTGAATGTGTTTATAATATAACTACTAAGCAAACAAATATACTCTTTCAGCGAATTCTATAGAATTGCTATCAAAAACGTCTTCAAGTGGTCACATATGTAAAATCATTTTTGTAAAACGATCCATTAATTGGTTTATAAACTCTATATTGACTATCACCTCTGCTATTAAGTTTTAGCGACTATTTATTGTTTCTAAATTTATAAAAATAATTGGAATGTAATAGAGTATATTGAAAGAAGAGGCGTATTTTTATGGCCTTAAATAATTATTTATGGTATTTGATAATTAAATTCCTTTCCTATAAATAAAAACATAAATGGTTGGGAAAGTGTATTGGTGTAGTTTATTGCTAAAAAAAAGAGAACATAAGTGTGAGTTTGTACATTTCAATTTATTTCCAAGTCTTACATGTAACTTTTTGTGTTTTTGTAATTGTAAGAGAATTTTTAATTTCCTGTTACTTGTTGTTTTAATATTCGTCTCATTTCCTGTTTCACAATTACAACACGAATACATAATTTTTATTACTCTCTTAAGCTAAACGTTATTTGTGATTTTGCTTTATTAACGAGTTACAAAGTAATTTTTGATTGTAAGACCCTTTTGAATTTATTATACAAGTTTATATATTTTTTCTTATATTTCTAATTCCATTGGTTCTATACTTGTACTCGTGCTATTGAATAATATCCAACAACATAAATTGATAATGAAATAGTATTTGTGGATTGTGTTGTGCTGTGGGAGGAAAGATAAGAATTAACTGTATTCAGTGACTTTTACTTCTCGTTACAATACTTGTACTTGAACAACAACAAGTGTAGCAAATAAATGACTAAATAAAAGGACCAACATTTGCTTAAGATTAATTATTTAAATTAATTTTAAAGCGACAATTAAATTTTCTTTGTTCATTAAGGCAGCCAGGGGATGGAATAAAGTTGCTCATTATGTTTGAAATGAAAAACAAAGAAGAGAAAAAGAAAGAAGCAAAGAAGAAAATAAAAAGAAAATTATATTTAAACTACCACTTGTACTGCTTTCAACTTCAGTCTTAAGAAGTGTGTATTTAGAAGAAAAGAAAAAAACTATACATTTTCTTTCCATTAATCCGTTTCGCCTTGTTAGGTTTGTCCTTTCAAATACTTTCAACTTTCTTGAGTTTAATTTTCTCCGTAAAAGGGCAGGTGCTTTAAAAGTCACCTTTTTTTCTTACTGTACATTTGGTCACTACATTTTTAATTTATACATATTTGAATATTAAATCATATTTGCAAGCATAAGGGAAATAATAATTATTAGTTAAATGAATAATTTAATATAGAGAAGTAGTGAGGGAAGCACAATGTTCTACTGATTTTGATAAAAAGTAATTTTAATTAATTTTATTTTTTATAATATTTGTTAAAAAAAAATATACGAAAATTTAAATAAAAACGTGGCCTATTACCAGAATCCTTTTGGACTTTAAGCTCAAGTACGGGTGGTGAACACAGGTGTAGATGTTTGCACTTTATGATTGCAGACCTTAGAAACAGCGAAACACTTATACACATCTGGTCTCGCTAACACACATATCTACTACTAAAGTTCTAGACTTTCTAACGTTTGGTATGAAAGCAGGATTTAATTATGAAAAAAAAAAAAATATAAAAACTAATAAAATTTTAAGTAATTTTATCGTCCGTTTTTCAAGAGTATACCTCTTGCTCTAAATCGTGGCCTGTAATTCAATATACGAGTATTTAGAATTTTATCAAAATGGAACGGTTCCTGAAATCCGAGGCAGTAGTTTTACTTAATAGTGGCCGAATATATATAGAAGTATTGTGAAATTTTTTGGCGTATGCATTTCATCCCACAAATACTGCCGTTTTTATTTTACGCTCTTTAATGGGGTCAAAATAAGCTTTAAAATATTATTCATGAAAGTAAAAATAGATCTCAAACGAAATAAAAGGAAATTATATAATAAAACCATAATTATATAATAAAACGAACCACTTCGTCCGTAATATGCGTTATCTTCTTTTCAAATATAATGGTTATATTGTATCGTTGTTTGTGAGATCTTTGTGAAAGTGTATTGGTTTTCAATTTATTGCCATGATATTGTTTGTACGACCGAAAAACCTGCATTTCGGACTTTTTTTTAGAGTTACTCTAGTAATTTGCTTTCACAAGTTTTATTGCTTTAAGTTCTTTGCAAGAAAATACATATAGGACACATGTGGAAACTAATTATATTGTAGATTTTCCACTTAATTTTTGAAAAAATTATGATCATGATCTTTGTCAGCAGTTACATGTGCACTTTTGTATGGCAACAAGTTCTTTGTATATTTAAATTCATCATTCTTTTATTCATTCATATAGGCGGTAATAAAAGTACTTCGGCCTGAAGATCTATTGTACAACCCTCAAATTAACTAAGGTTTCTACAGTATCGCCCCCAGTTTCACCAAGATGACTTTTTCTAGTTATTTTCCATCAATTCTGCACAAGTGTCGAGTTTGTGCTCTGATGACTTGAAGCTATTCTTATCCTATTCAAATGTCCATGGAATTTACAGTGTTCTTTTAGATATTCCGTTTTTATATTATTAATCCTATCCTAGTTACCGAGTAAAAATTTGAAAAGTGTAAAGCCAGTCTGCCCCAAGAATAGTAATCGTATCTCCCTGTCCTCTTTTTCTCTCAGTATGCCCTTCTCATCAAACAAACGGTTTCTGGCCTCACCAGTCGCATGGATGCTCTCTTTTCGGGAAGTTCATCTATCATTTCATTTTCCTGAATACCCACATGACCGGGGAACCAGCCCAGTTAATATTTTATCAATTTCATATTAAGATTTATAGATTAATATGATTTTTAATTTCAGTTCTTCAACGTTGTTTGACGTTCTTGCAAAGCTATGCTAAGTAGAGTTTATTTGCTAGAACGAGAATCGTAGCCAGTTGATTTTTGCCCTTCTACTAATTTCTAGTTTTTTGAGGGCTGTAAATAATGAAAAGGCAACAAATTTTGTTTGATGTTGGTAAAGAATAATTTTGATACATCCACATTTTCCTCTACGCAACCCCGTATCAATATTATCTCTCATACCTGCTGTAGCCCAAAGTTTTTCTTTGGTTTATATGTTTGGCCGAAAAGTATTAAGAATTATTCTGATACAACAGTTTACACATACTCTTAGTTTACTTTGTGTGGACTTTTTAACAAATCATCTCTCGTAACTATAATATACTTATACATATGTACTGATAAATGAGGCTTTGTTTGGATCCCCTTAAAGTGTTAAGTTCCAAAGCTTGCAAAACTACCTCTTAGCCTTTCTAATGTGACTCAGCATTTTTAAAAATGTTATGTTATCCCATAATAAAGCATCCTTAGTGTTCAAACTCATCGTCTTAATGATCCATGAAAAACGCGAATGGTGATATTTTTACCTTTGTTCTGTTTAAAATCGTGTACAAACTGTTTGAAATTTATATAATAAGAACGAAATTTTAAATAAATATACGTTCAAAAAAGATCTTTCTTTCACCTTGTAAATCACGGAGTAAATTGGTGATTTCAACGAATAAACAGCTAAGCAATAATGGTTTAAAATGTAAGAACTGCAATACTTAAAAGTTAACATTTTGTGTATACACACAGCCTTTTCACGTCGAAATACTCATGTTTTAGAACAAAAATTATTTAAAAAATTTGCACTTAATTAACACACAGTAGTAACACATGAAAATAATGGACATCTTAACTCAACCCCATTCATACGAATATAATCAAATTGGGACCAATTCATATCGAACTAGAAACTTTTAGGTATAAACTGCATAATATTCATAAATTTTTCTTACATTTCTAAGATAAATATAAATATTTTGTTTAAAGTAAATAAAATATGAGACTATATGTACTGCACAAGAAAAATTTCGTTTAAAATACAGCCTTAAAATTTCGTTGTTAACCATCATTCTTTAGAGTATTAATTTATATATTGTTGACTCAGGCAATCATTCCTTTTATATTACACAATTTTATATTATTTTATTTATTTATTTATTTAGTCTTAGAAATTATTTTTCTCTATATTTGCCAGAGTTTGCGTCTGAAACAAATTAAAAGAAAATGGTAATGAAGCCTTAAGGGGTTTGTTCTCTTCTCACTCAACTCATTTTGTTGCCTTTTTTTAAGTAACTTTGTTATTTTTACCTCTTCTTTACTGTTATTGCCTTTTATTTTGTATTAAAGCAAAAAGTTTTTCTTCAAGTTTAGTTGTACAATTTCTGTACAATGAATGAAGAAAGAGAAAGAAAAAATCAACACTTTTTCATATTTTTTTTTCTTAATGTTACTGGAAAACATAACAAAATAACAAAATGTGTTGTTTTAACTTCATCTATTTTATTTATTGTTGTTATTTTTTTTTATAAAAAAACATTCTTAATGAGCAACTTTAATTATTTCTTTTGATTTAAATTAAAATACAACAAAATGAAAACTAAAACTATAGTCGGTGTATCCTGTTTATAGAATGACCTCTATCAGGTCGGTCACTTAATAAAAAAATTTAAAACTAAGTCGATGTCGAAATATTAAGTATTTTCTAAAAACTATTACTAAATAAGTCCAAATTATAAATGACACCTTTTGTATGTTGCTTGAGTCAATTAACGGTCCACATACCTTAAGGCAAGCAGGCGGCTTTTAAAATCTTTTATTCTTTATATTCTTAATATGTACTGCGTGAAGTTCAACCAAATGACAGAACAGGCACCAAGCGAATTTGTGAACTAACAAAACCCATAGAAACTTAATCCTTAGTAATTGAGGTGGAAGTTGATTCATTCTTTTAGGCATATTTGTGGTACCCAGCGTCAGAAGAAAATATAATTTATTTTATTAACTGGAAAATACTTTTACTTCGTTGAGTAAACTACCTTTTTTAGAGTACTTTCAAGGCCTTTGGTATAGTGATTGAACGCTCGTACAGAAAATCAAATGACCGAGGTTCAATCACAGCAAAGGACAAAACTATAAAAAATAAAAATTTGCTGTTTTCTAAAATTGTAATTTAAAAAATAAGAGGTTCCCACCACCACCATCCAAAAAGTCTATCTTCAAGAAACCGCTCTCAGACATATCTAGTCTGTTCTACCAGAAACTAATGATCAGGAGTACAGCGCCACCTTCTGGGAAGATAACAGCAAATGTACTGAAGACGCTCACTATTCACATTCAACATTTACCGGCAGATGACGCAATTGCTGTTTTATCATTCAAGGGTGAAGATATAAACTCTTAATTGGTCAAATTAAGAGCAACTTGTCTCATCAATAAAAAGGCGAATAATGTACAAAAATCTTTAAAAAAATCTCTATCTATCAACCGGTCTTATGAAATAACTCCCACGAAATAACTCCCACTTTTGAAAACGAAATAAGTCCCACAAAAATGAAATGATTTAAAAATTTACTTGAAATGAAAGAACTCTCACTCAAAATGAATTAACTCCCCCTTGAATAATATATTTCTTAAATGAATTAAGTCCCAATTTCATAAACGAAATAAGTAACACTTTTTCACTGTTTAATGCGCTTTCAAATAAGAAATATTTGGCTCTTCGAAAAAAACACACGTCGAATAATATTAATAATCAAAGCAGAGGAATAATAAAGAAAAATCGTATGCAAGCGTGCAGAAGGCTTCTTAATGGAATGGATATTACGAATTTTGATAGAGTTCCAGAATTTATTATTAATTGTTTTTTCTGTCAAGGAACGTATAGAGAACGCCTACTAGTAACAACGTTTGGATTCGTAAATGGATTAAGTACAGATCAATTGTTCTTATTATTAAGATGGAAACCGTTTCATTAAAATTATCGACCTTTATAAATGGCTTGAAGATCCAGTGCATGGTAGACGGTGTTATAGTTTTAACGTGGCATTGGGATTAGTTGTATTTTGTAATGGTGATATTAGAAAACATGAAACACGAATTCCAATTTCCTACTAAAAATATAATAAAACACATACATACGTAATTACGTCAACAATTTTTTTTAATATTGTTTTTCCAGTAGTTAAGTTCGGTACCTATTTGTACACATTTCTTTATGGTTTTTTTATTATAGTAAGTATAAAGTAATTAATAACAAAAAAAGGAGAGCCATGAGAGATAAGGACAAACAATTATAGTTGTCCCTTTTACGAAATATCCAATATATAACTTTTTGCATAAGAAAAAAATGAGAAATAAAGCCATAATGGCCTTATATTTCATGGCTCTATCGCACCCCTCCACAAAAACATCATTTATTTATCAGATAATTATTTAAAGGGTTTCATGAACTTCTGCACGACAGAATGGACATACTAGTTTACTGGTTTGATCAATTTTGTGAGTTTGCATTGTAAGACAGCATTCACTGAAAATTTTCAAGTGCTTACAAATAAAAAATAAGATAATTGGCTGATTTATGAAACAAACCACGCACATATTATTATTAATTGTATTCTGGTTGGTTTCAATATGGTTTAACGACTCGTCTTCAATGTCCTCTCCCAAATATGATAATTCTTCAAAAAGATCTTCATCAGGGTCCATTTGTACAATTAAATTATTTTTTGATAACACCAGTTGGTCAAGGAATTTAGAAGGAGTTATAGTACCTTGTAAGAGATCATTATTGAATTTCAAAATCATATCTGCTTTCAAAACACAGGATTTTTTAATACGCTTTTTTTCCACACTACCAATAATTCAAATTCATCAATAATTCAAATTTTCTTATTTTTTCAAATTCTTGCATCTGTAAAAATGCTACAAATTTGAAAAAAGTTGCCTTCTTTGGAATGCTTTTTCCTATGACGCTATTGTAAGCTTCAATTGCAGATGTAGTGCGGATTTCAGAACCGAAAACTGAAAAGTTATGTGGACCGATCTGTAATAATGAAATCATAACACCTTTTTGTAAATATTATGTAAAAGGGAATATTGTACCTTTTGCATCCATAGGGGTATAAAATAACTCCCACTTTACAAAACGAATTTATTCCCACTCAAAACGAAATAAGTCCCACTTAAAATAAGAATGCGTAACGAAATAAGTCTCACAATTGACGAAATAAGTCCCACTTTTAAAAACGAAATAACTCCCACTTTCAAAATAACAATTTTTGTGGGAGTTATTTCATTTTTAAAAGTGAGACTTGTTTCGTGGGAGTTATTTCATAGACCCCTATCAACCATCTTCACATTGCAATGCAATGCAATGCATGAGTATTGGTCTTAAAAAAAAAGTTATGAATAATAAATAATCATATCGATTTTGTGACAGTGACACTGAGAGTTCCGATCACATTCTTTATGCATTCGTCAGACAAGGACTAAATTATTCCCATTACTCTTCAATATATATTTTTGGTCAAGTTTTTTTTATTAAATAAAAAAAATTTCAAAATGAACATAAGGGTGTCCCAAAATTAACAGAAGATTTGAAAGTTGTTGGACGAAAATGAAGTGTAAGGTTTGTAAAAAAGGAGCGTTATATGATACAGTAGTGTATTTTTGGTTCTGCACAACAATTTACACCTTGATGACAGTAAACAGCAAATATGCCGTTTTTTACCGGTTAGAAAAACTAAGTATGATTGTTGAACGATAAATTCACCCACAACGTATCTATGTTTGGTGCGAATTTTGGGCAGAAGGAATTCTTTCTATTGATCTTGAATGCTATTGAGTGGCCAAAATGTGACATAAATAACACTGTGTTGCATGCAGTACAGCCAATGAAACAAATCAATTTCTGTACAAAACTTTTCATCGTCGTGTACTCTCTCGATTTGGTGATCAGAATTGGTCATCTACGTACATACATACATAATGGGCCATATTAACCCTGTATCAGAGTTACGGCTTACCTTCTCGTAGCACTCATGTTGTGTGTGTTAACTTTTATCCAGGAGTACCCTGACCTATAGTTTAAAGTCGATTCTTAACGACAGATTTGAGAAGCTTTTTCATTGCAACCAATTACTCTTAGAGCTTTTACCAGCTTTTTTACGACTTCTGAGAGATAGTCGCCTAGTGAAATCATTTTATTCCTATTTCTTTTTTTTTCAAGATGTCAGAGCTGAGATTTGAACCCGGCACTATCGTTTAGTAAGCCAACACATTAACCACTAGATAACTGCGACTACAATTGACGAGCCAGCTACATCATATGATTTTAGAGTTTTTCTTTTGGAATTATTTGAAATCAAAGATCTATGACAACAAGCCGAATAATACACGTGCCTTACAAGATAAAATTAAAAGCTTCATAAAGAAATTTGAGCCACAATTATGGAGAGAGATCATGAAAAATTTTAACGAAAGAAGGCATATGGGCTAGCAAAACGTTTTGTGGCCATTTGTCCGATCTTTTACTCCATAAAAATTATTATCCTATTTTACTTTATGATTCAATGAAAAAGAAAAATCGACATGCTATAAACTCTATTTGATATTCAATTCAAATTAAACACAATTTTAGGCTGTTGAAGTGATAAACTATAGAGGTGGAGAACTGGATGGATATATCTTTTAAGCCGATGGTTGGAGCATAGAATATTAATTTCAGTTTCTGTGGATAGTATTTAATATGCTCAAATGAACAAAATCCCAGTTGCAAAATTTCCAATGAAAGCAAAGAAATAAAACCAAGAAAAGAATTAAGATTTTAGATATAATTTTAGGATTTTATTGAATATATATTTTGAATAACTTTACTTACTGAAAGAATATTTGTATAGCACGATGGGAAAGCAAACTTAAAACACAAAATTGACAGCCAAACGGAAGCAATACGTGGCCTTTTTTTAACTCAGGTTGATGATGGCATTCAGGAAATATGCATTCATTATTCAGAATATCATATATTTTGGATATGTGTTTTAGCATGACAAGATATTTAGTTTGACTGCATTAAATTTGGCTTGTTGTCTGACAAGAAATATATATGAAAGCCAACGGATTATAACACAGAAGATTTCTTGGCATTATCAGGAAGTTTGGCATGGCAATATCTAGTCAAGTCAGTTTAGCAGTTTACAGCTCCATAAAGATGATTAAGTTCTAAAGTTTAACACTATGAAGTTGAGGTGTAGGGTATATAATTTAGCAAAAAAGTTTAACAACTACAAAATAAAAGAAAATAATATACATACGGACATACATACATACTTATACATACAATTTTATTTTATTTTATTGCATTTTATTATTTTATTTTCTATATTACTCTCTATAAGCTTGATTATTTTAATAATGATGTTACATTTTGTTTGCTTTCTTTTAACATTTTTTTCTGTTTCAAACTTTTATTATTTTAAATTAAAAACTTTTTTTCAATTATATGCTTGTAATAACTAATTTTACTTAGATCCTGATTAAATTACTTTAAATTTGCTAGTAAAAAAGTAAATATATTTACGTCGGTGGTTTACTTGTATAGACTTGAGAATATAAATCAAGTATAGACGTTGACATTCTAATAGCTGTCACCAGATTCAGGATTCATCTTGCTCGTGAGAAGACAGAAAAAATTAATTGATATTCTTTTGGCATGGTTAATGCCACACCCAATTGCTGATTGCAATTATAGCCAACTATTGGCACAACTACCAGTATTACTTAAATTAAGTTTTAAGACTTAAGTTGCTACCGTTTGTAGGATATTGTCAATAAAATTTCGCTAACAATTTAAGGGGATTTATTTAATTATGAAATTTCCTCTAAATACTGCTGTAAAAGGCCTTTATTACCTCCTTATCATCACAATACAAACAGTCATAACACTCGTATATCTTCCAAATAAAATATAATGTCTTCTCAGAAAGTGTGATTAATAAGAAATAAATTATTTATGGCTTACATATAAACTTTCTTTTTTTTTTGGAAGCAAAGCAAAAAATTATAACGATGCTTTAGATAATTATTTAAGTGTCAATAATTGAAAAAAAAGTGTCCTTTTTTATGTTTTTTGAAATCCAATAACCAATACCCACAACAATTTTGTGCATGTGGTATAAATAACTACTACAGCACATAATAAAAAAAGAATATTTAAATAAGAAAATACACAGACATGTTGAACAACCAATGATGTTGCTAAAGATGTGGTTGGTTAAACACACGTATACACTTACAACTACAAGTTGTTAACATATACAAATACATGGACATGAATTAGAACAACTACAAGAAAACGAAATTTCTACACATGTTTTTTTATACTCAGAAACAAAAAAATAAAAAACATATAAAATAAAACGAAAGTAATGTGAACAATAAATCACAGACATTGAAATTTTATTATATTTTTAGCAATGAATGAAGAGGAAAAAAAATACACAAAAATAAAAGCACAGGAGGTAGAATAACTATAAAAATACAAGTTAAAATAAACGAAAGACATAAAACAAAAGTAAAAATAAAATGTCTGAGCTTATATTGAGACACAGGCACAGGCATGCATGCATACGTTGTTTTATTTGCAATATATTAAAGCAAATCAAATCTTGAATTGTATCAATAAACATAAAAATAAAAACAATATAAAAAAAATCAAAACAAAACAATAAACAAATTTCGTTTATTTTTAAAGCCTGCCCTATATGTGGGTAATTTCTCACTAATTCCATAATCAGATTTTACTATTTATTTTGAAATATCTTTCCACAACAAAGAATTGAACTTAAAGTATTAAATCAAAAACTGTTGAAATTAAAATTCTTGAACTTGTGATTTATAATACATACATAATTGGCCATTACCAACCTGTTTCAGGTTTACGGTCTACTTTCTCGCAGCACTCATGTTGTCTGTGACAATTTATATCACTTAGTACCGGAACCTACAGTTTAAAGTCGACTCCGAAGTACAGACTTGAGAAGCTTTTTATGGCAATCAGTTACTCTCAGAGCTCTTGCTAGAAGACTGCTAAGTAGTATATATTTTAAACAACTCACGCAATCACGCACCGACCCCGCAGCAGTACAGGCATAACAGTAAGCTCAACACACACATTAAGGGAAGCAGCACACAATATAAAAGCGACACGACGCTCACATCGAGGCATTACAGAATGCGAAAGTTTTAGAAAGTTGTTAATTGAGATCTTAGGTAAATTTTTGTAGTTCATTGTTTCCTTAAATTTTGAATGATTTGCTACTTATGGACCCAAACAGGGGAAGAAAAGGTAAAAAATATACAATTTTTTAACTTTTTTTTGTGAATTTTGATGTTTTATACTTATATTGATTTATATTTGTTCTTAACCTTTAACTTCGGAGGTGAAATATTTTTTCATAGTTATTGACGTGGAGTAAATTTTACCACCTTTTGTTTTACCAAAAAAATAGTCAAAAAAAAAAATTTTTTTTTAATAATTTATTTTTAAAAGAACAAGAAAATAAATTTTTATATAAATATGATTATAAAAAAAAAAATCATAGATTTAGTATAACAAAACAGGGACTCAACTGCGCTCAACCGAAGAAAATAAATTAAAAAATCTAAGGAGGGAGTAAAATTTACCACCACCTCAGTAGTAAAAGGTTAATAACGAAAGCTACAACTTTTCCTCAGAAACTAAATCAAAATTCTGAATGGTTTGAAAGATATGTTCCTGACAAAATTATCACTTTTTTACAAAAAATTACACCAAGGCTCCTAATATTTGGGGGCCCATACAAAATACTTCATCGTGTCCTGTTTTTTTTTTTTTTTTGGTTTTTATCACGTAATGGTATAGGTATATGGTTATTTTTTTCGTGTTGCTCTTTGTTATTCAATAGCCCGTATTGTACCTTCACTACTAAATAATATAATAGCATGATATACGAAATCCCTGATCCAGCCCCTGCGTTAATTCTTAGTTAATGCTTCTCAACTGCCTCTCTGGCATGGAATATCCTGCCAAAGAGTTATTTCTCTTCGCCAACTTAGCCAGTTTAATTTTATAAAAATTGGTTTTGATGCTTTAATCTCTTTAAGATTAGTACAAGAATTTCCATAGATTAAGCCAGCTCCGATAAATAATTATTTACAAAAACACTACCAGAAGAGGTGACAAGAAACTCATGTAGTGCTAAAACAAATATAATTCAAACGGCCCTAGTTCATATCCCAGCAAAGTTGAAAAATAAAAAGTTAGTTTGCGATTATTTTAAAAGTATAATTTAAAAATAAAGATTTCCCCCTACCTTTAAAAGTCCATTTACAAAGATACCGCTCCCTGACATTCCGCTCTATTCCACCTTAACCACTGACAAAAAAAAAAAAAAACGGATGATCAGGAGAAAAGCGCAATCAATTTTGAAGTAGCAGATAACAGCTACACCTACTTAGCGGAGGCACTCACCACACAATCAACATGCCACGATGAGGCTAGTAGAAGCCGTGGTGTAGTAGTAAGTTTATTGGTTCACTAACAGGAAAGCTCCGGGTTCAAAGCCCATCTCTGACATTTTGAAAAAAAAGAAAAGAAATATAAACAAAATATTTCTTTCGGCTACTACCTTTTAGCAGTCTTCCAGCAAAAGCTTTGAGAGTAACTGATTGCCATGAACAAGTTTCTCAAACCCGTCGTTCGGAGTCGACTTTTAACTGTAGGTCCCGGTACTGAATGAATAAAAATTAACACACACAACATAGGTGTTGCGAGAAGCTTGGCTGTAACCCTGAAACAGGGTTGTTATGGCCAATTATGTATTTATAGGTCCGTATGAGTAGACTAGAAACAATTTGAATAAAATTTTGGATGGTGTGAGACGAAAGGCCTTAGTTATCAGAGCACATACTTGATATTTGTAAGACATTTATGTACCATAGAAAATAACCTAGATACATATTAGGTCTTTAATAATGAACTGTCATTGCTGGTACTGACAACGAATTTAAATGTAGTCGAAGGTTTGAAGTCGCCATGAGTTAAAATGAATAATAGATTTTTTTAAATGCTTCTGGTATTATTTAAAAATTTAGGTGATACTGTAATATATCTTTTTAACCGAACACAAGATGCTAGCTTTTTGATATCCACAAACATGCTTCAACAACATCGCATTTTACTTGCGCAAGACAATGTTTTAAGTAAAATATTTAAAAATGTATGTCACTAGATAATTTTGTAATACATTTATGGAATTTTCTCAACAAATATTTCTGATGTTTTGCACTTGGAAATAAAGCTCAACAATTTGAAATCTGATTTGTATATGAAATATTAAAAAAACAAGAACTTCCAGTCTCATATACTGTGAAATCACCATTTTGAATAGAAAAATCTGCCCGCTCTTAAAAAAGGAACACACTGACAAAGCAAAACACACACATCCAACAACAAAATACAAATACAATCAAAGTTTAATATAAAATAATAATAAAAGGATCTACACAAAAAAACTATTTTTATGCCATGTTTTTCAAAATTTCATGTCAAACCAAAAAAAAGCAAAATAAAATAAATTGAATTGGATTGAATTCAATTTGAATTCTTCACTACTCTCTAATCAAAACGCAAAAAAAAAATCGAATAAAAGTGATAAAAATTTGTGAATGAATGTGTTGGTAAGTGTCCTTTAATATTTATATCTACCAAATAGAAAATACAAATGAGATTACAAATTTATGGATTTTTTATTGTCTGCCAGTGTTGGAGTGGTAATATTTTCGAGAAAAAAAAAATAACTAAAACTATTATTGAGTTTTGTATTACAGGGAAGTATGGTTTATCACATGTTAGAGAAAATTTGTAAATTTTTATACCCTTCTTTATTAGAAAATTTATTAAATATATTTTCAATACACATTTGGTTATGGAGAAAAAAGTTTTATTAAATATGTACTTCGTAAAAACAAACAAAACAAAAATGTATTGTTTTTCAAGCTCGAAAACAGTTTGTGGTCGCCGTAGTCTAGTAGACTTACTAAACGAGACCTCCAAGTTCAAACCCCAACTCTGACATCTTGAAAAAAATAATTATATTTCTTTCAGTGACCACCATTGACAGTTTTCTGGCATAAGTTCTAGGAATAACTAATTGCCATGAACAAGTTTCTCAAGGCTGTCGTTCAGAGTGGGCGTTAAATTGTATGTCACGGGTGTGATACGCAATTTTTAATAATCCATAATTTCCTGAATTTTAATCGAAACAAAAATTGCTTTTGACTCAGTGACTAACTTTTTAAGTTTTTCTAAAAAATAATTAAATGTTAAATATATTTATTGTGTAGTAGAAGGTTGTTTGAATTTTTCATTTTTTAGTCGTCGCTACCCGAAGCCCGCCGGGGTGGGTTGTACCATAATTAGTCAACTTATTTTTAGATCAAGTTTTTAATTGTAGGATGCAAGGTTCTTCTCCCAACTGCTCCAGAAATAGCTCTCGACAAGAATTTTTACCAGTACCTTCGGAATTATTTAACATAAATATTACATATTCTGCAAGAGCTGCCGTGTCAATGAGATTATACACATTTAATATATGTATATTGTGATCTTTGGATCGCCATCCATTTTAATTGATGGATCACGAGCGTATGCTACATGTTCAATATTTATCGCGTAAGTATTTACGTTATTTTTGTACAGTGCAGATCAGTTATTAAGAAAATGTCTTTAGCCGATCAGTCCTACAACTCCTGGAATGCCTCCAAATTAAAAATAAAGTTTTTAAAAATAATTTTTTCGGTTGTTAAATTCGATTCCACCTGCAGGACCCACTCACTTTGACTATTTTCTGCCATTACAATTTATTAAAACAATCTTTACACAAATGTAAATAAAATCTTTTACTTTTTATTTATTAAATTTTTTGCACTGGGTCTTTTATTTTATGTTTTATTTCACTTCTTATTAACGTATCGCGTATTTAGGCCATTCTGCGATATGGATCGCGATCCATCAGTACTGCATGCTATTGCAATTATCGCGATATTTATTGAACGTGTAGCAGTGCTTTTAGTTTTATTATAATACATCATTATTTCAGGCGTTTCCTTTAGACCAGTTTTATCTTTATTTCGATACATAGTTGACAAGAGAACAATACATTTATTTTTAGTGGGATTATATCGTCAATGGAATTAAAGAACGCTGTAACTGACAAAAAATCGAAAATAGGTTTTTTGCATCATTTTTATCAGAAAAAAAAAATACGCGTCGATTGGTCCCGGTCCCGGTCCCGGTTCTATGATGAAAAGAATTCACTTACGCAGTCTGCGTTTTGAATTTCATACAGGTTTTTTGGCTCTGGTGAACATTAAATGTTTTGTCAGTTATAGCGTTCTTTAATTCTTGCGACGAAATATTTACTGGGTTCAATCGATGTTTTGTATTGCATGTGGTTTATATTATAAAGTTATTACTCAATAATTAAAAGACAAAAGGTGGTTTTGCTTTGCTTTTCCCATATTATACTGCAGTCCGTTTTACTTTTTAGTGATAACTTGTACAAATTTGTTTTACAAAATTTAATGTTAAATTTTAAGTTTTTGTGACACCATTCTAGAACGACATTATTCTTTTTTTCCTCTTCTGTTTTTGTTGTTTATAAATGAAGTTGTTAAAAATGAATATTTATTTAAGTATGTATTTGTGTTTATGCACATGTGAATGAATACCAGTCAGTCACCAATATTTATTCACTCACAATACATATGAAAATAAAATATATCGTTATACGAGAATAAAGATGTTGTTTTCTGTGTATACAACAGAATGCCATCATATAGATCATTTGCTGTTGTTAAACAAATTCATTTCATGGCTTGATGTATGAGTATTGAATATCTCTATTTGTGCTATATTTAAAGCAGGGGTGACTAAGTAAACTCTTGAGGGCCATAACTAATTATAAAAAATTTTAAATGTTTAGGTAGTGCGCATTAGCTTTAGCGGGGTTTCGTATTAAAACAAAATTAGTTTGCAAAATGAATTGCGTTAAGCCCAAGTTACTTGTTGGCCATATTAACTAACAATCATAATGGCCAACCCTGATCTATAGGCTTTTTGCAAATTTTATTCATACTTCCTTCCCCTAGAAAAACTATATAACTTGTATTTATCTTTGTTGTTTACTATTTTCATTTCATTCATATACATATTTTATATACAATGACCACAATACAAAATAAAATAATGCAATAAATTGTCCAAAAAATATTTCAAAAAATTTTTATAAAACCTGCCTTTAACTTTTTTATAGAGTATAAAGCATGTTATGGTTTAAATTTTTACCAATTTGGTTGCATTTCTATAAATTTTTAATTGAACAGAAAGAAAAATTGTTTTGAAATGTTGAGATTTTTTTTTATTCCCTTTACTTGATCACAGTTTTACACAAATTCTGTTTTTTTTATTTTCCAAAAATTTTTTTAATTTTTAAAAATCTTGTAAGTAAATTTTAAAAATTTCCAACAAACTATGAATTTTTTCCTTTGTTTATTTTACAACAATACTTAGAGCAAAATGCCTTCTACTCTTTGCAAAGTAATATAGGGGGTCTTTTGAGCTACAGGAGATTTATCAATATTTACCACAATGGTTTGACAACTGGTAATGTCAAAGGTATACAACTGAATAAAAAAACAATATTTTTATATTCTTTTGGGATAGCACATGCTTAACCCTAGGAGGTACTCGTATAACCAGGTCTGTGCAGACTTTTGGCATATAAAAGTATGCATAACTTTTTTATTTTTATGTTAGACAACTATGTCTATGACAACTATCTCCAAACACAATGAGCAAAAAATCAGGGCGATTGCATTTATACAGACTTTTAACACATCTGTCTATGCGTTTCCGTACCAATCCCATGTAGGTCTGCACAGACCTGGCTATGCCGTTTATGACAAAATATTTGTACACCTGGATTAACCTGAACCCACACCCCCAATCGCCCTGATTTTTTGCTCATTTTGTTTGGAGATAGTTTCTCCAGGAAGTTATGGAAGGATTTTTCTCTAACATGAAAAACAAAAAAGTTATGCACACTTTTATATGCCAAAAGTCTGCACAAACCTGGATATACATACCTCCTAGCGTTAAACACACTATTAACACGTCTGTCTATGCATTTCAATACAAATCCCTTGTAGGTCTGCACAGACCTGGTTATGCCATTTAGCGGCAAAAAACCCTCATACCTCCTAGGGTTAAAGCTATAACAACCTATTTAAATTGTAGATATTTTCTTAAAAAATTTATTCACGGAAGTCATCTGATTTTGCAGCCAACATTACAGGCCTCTTAAAAAAGCACTTCCTTGAATCAGTCATTATTTGCTCACTAATTTTACTCTACCCGATTAAAAATGATCAATGACACAAACAAATTTTAGTATAGAAAAGAGTATTGTTGTTGTAGTGCACAGCCTTCAGTACTCGTAAGATGCTGAAATACACAGTTGTCGTTTTCAACTGGTGCTTAAAAAATACAGCCATATATTCGTGAAAATATTAATCGTTTTATAACTAATTTCACTCCTTGTGTTATCATTTTAAGTTCAGAAAGTATACTGTGCATAAAAAATTTCGCATAATTTCATTAGTCTTACTTTTCTCGAATGGATAAAAACTTAATTTAATAAAATTTTTGAACCCTTTAAGAGTATAGATGGACCATTAGAAATTATGTCCAAACACAATCTTCATTAATACGATCTAAAAGACTTAGAATTTTCTCACAATATCGTGGTTTGTGCGAAAACGGACTTAAGTAAGTATTATCACAGTTTTGTTCTCATGATGCATTCTTTTACACTCCCTATCCGTTGAACTGTCTAACTAATATTAGTATTGGTTTCTCCTTGAAAGGGTTTCCTTTTCATGGATTATTTAACAGGGAATTAATAAAATATTTTATTATTAAACTTCGTAAAGTATACTGAAACTTAACATATTAGTCAGATTAGAACCACAGTGTTTGGATTTGTAGTTTAGCGTTTTAACCATGATAATATGCCATCCTTTCTAAGCATATATCTTTCGATTTTTTTTTATTTCTTATGCTTTTAGATTTTATTAGTCTACTCATACTTGTCTAGCAAACACATGTGCTTCTGCTCTAAAATAGGATAAAATAAAAATCCTTTTAGCTAGCAACATTTTTGGCATATACAACATATATGTACACACAGACACATAGATTGTGATAGAGTTTTAATTTCCAAATAATATAGAAATATGTGATTGCAAGTGTGGGTGTTTTCCATGTATAGATTTTCTACACGTGTAGATATTTTAGCGTGTATATTAAATTTAATTCATTGGACCATAATAATTTGTGCACATTTTTAAAAAATTTAGGTCATCAGCAGTGGCATAATCAGTTTTCCATCCCTCTTATTTTTTTTTTTTCATTATTTCGTTGCCATTTTCTTGTGTCGTTTAAAAATATCGAAAAGTATTTTTTTATAATAAAAACCAAAATTATCGCCATATATTTTATAAACAATAACGTAATAAATAAAAATAAAATTTTACTCATCATATATTTAGGGTTGAAGCCAGAAAAGGTTTTATTTTATGGGTCAGTAAAAGTAAGATTTTATTTTTTTTTTCTCTTGAGTCATACATTTTAAATGCAACACGGATGTGTAAAGTTAAACCATAAGATAATATTAATTTTTTTTTAGTAGAAAATTCACTATGATGTGCTTTGTGTTACTAAAATGTACGAATATGAGTATGTAGGATTTAAAAAAAATATTTTGCCTTAATTGTCATTTTAAATTAAGTTTAAAATGTGGATTAAAATTGCATGTGGAATTATAAGTAAAATGGAATTACGAGTATTACTTCCAATTTAAAATTTTATATTTTAAAGCGTTATTTAGTTATTATTATAATGCAAAACAATCGATCCTATTTTACTATTCATAATTATTGTTTCTATATTTAGTTCATAAATTGCTATTTCGTGAAATACGTTGAAACGAAGACAAGTTATGGAAAACATACCAAACCAAACGCTGTATAGTTGGTAGCAAAGCAATACTTAGGCCCATTATTATAACTTGCCTTTAGTTAAAGGTAGGATGTTATCGGACAGAGAAATTGCTTTTGGTTATTACAACTAAATTTTAACCTAAAAGTGATCGATTAAGTTATTGGGAAGATTGCCTTACCCTTAACTTTTAACATAAGGTTTAAATTTTTCAGCTTACCATATTTTATTAAGACTGCCATATTGTTTTGTCCGTTGAATTATTAACAAAAATATTTTGTTTACATAGAAGTAAATTCAATAAAAATGGAAAATAAAACACATTTCTTTGTTGTGAAGTTTTTTTAGTGCACAATTTACAAATTTTTTTTGTTTATTTATTCATGTAAACATGCTTGTTGTTGCCACTTGGTGTCTTTTAAACAAATTTAATGCAAAAAGTAATCGGTTCTTGTTCTGGTATTGCCGTGTTTTAAAAAATATAACTTTTTTTTAAAGGTAAGTTGTAATAACGAAAAGCATTTAAAGGTCACTTTATTCCTCCCGTTAACGAAAGTTACCTTTAACTATCGGACACTTTATAGGCAAGTTGTAATAATGGCCCTTAATGTTGTTGTTTTTTAACCCATGTATTCATATATATCATAAAAAAACTCTTTGTAAGTCTGGTTTTCTGTTTGTCGGCCAATCACGCAAAAACGACTGAACCAATTTTGTTGAAATTTGGAACATAGATAGACTCAACTACCAAATATGCAATAGGGTATGTTTTTCTTTCAAAATTGAACCTGGGCGTGGCATTTCTCATACAAACTAAATACTGATTTTTATATGTGTTGAGAAAGGTTAAAGTTAAAGTTTCGGATTTCTGCCTGAATGACTTCATAATCAGAGCAAATGATTTGTGAGAAAGTGGATGGGTTTGGACAAATGAGCGTTGTACTTAGCATGCAAACTAAATACTGACGTTTGTATATCTTCTAAAGTTTCTAAATTTGATGTAAACAACTTCAAGGTCAAGAAAATCAGAAAGTAGGCGAAATTAGACAAGAAGGCGTGATACCTCCCATACGAATATAAGCTAAATATTGATTTTTTTTTATATCTTAAGAAGTTTTAAAGCTAAAGTTTCTGAATTTGGTTTTCTGTATGACCAGTAGTTGTAGTCACTAAGAATCATTAGTTTCCTACCTGTGGACAATGGAAGCGGTGTGTGTAGCGAAGCACGCCGGGTTTGGGCTAGTGTATGTAACGAAATATTTTACTCATGACTATTTTTATATAATAAAACTCTAAAGAATATAAACTGACGGCACTTTTTTACATTTTTGACAGTATTGCTTTGTAAAACTACCTTTATGGTATCACACAAATAGCAGATATTGCTTTTATTTGTGGTACAAATGGTTGGAATGGACTCAATTATAAACCGTTATTTCTTGATTTTTTATTTATTTAAAGAAAATGTGCGTTCAAATCAAAATGCATATCGTGCAAAAATTTGCAATGCATTCTCATACAGCTCGTACTGTAGACAATATTGCTGCTTTTAGCGATAGAGCTGTCCACCTCAACTCGTCATCGTGTCCAAAAATTTCACTTCTCTCTCTTTTTTATGGCCCGAACTGGGAGATATGGATGTAGGCGATATGTGGTTTCAACAGGATGGTGCCACTTGCCACACAGCTCACGGAACAATGGCTGCCTTGCGCAACAAATTCAATGGCCGTATTATTTCACATTGTGGCGATGTCAATTAGCCGCAAATATCATGTAATTTGACACCATTAGACTTCTTTCTCTGGGCTTATTGGAAAGAAAAGTTTACGTCGATGATCCAGTAACATTAACCTAAAAAAAATTACAATAATTTCCTAAATAATTTGTGTTTTATTCAAAATCAACATCGGCTCTTAAAATTTAAACAGCCTTTGTAAAAATACGATTAATTATAACACAAAGAACTCTGACAAGATCTACGTAGCAGGAGTCAAAAACTAGTTCAGTTCTCTTAGTGTTATACATCTTCCTTAACGGATGTTAATTCTCAATGAGAATACCAGTAAAAAGATCCTATGACCAAGAAAAATTTTACAATAAATAGTTTGCTTTTATAACATTTTCCATGACATTTTTAAGAAAAAGCCATCAATTTAAAATTTGAGTCGATCACCAGAAAAACTCGATTGCATATATTCGTAAGATCTCTGTAAATTTAAATTTCATAAAGACATTCAAAGACAATAGAATTACATTATAGTTCAAAAAGTTCCAGATATCTAGCCAGAAGTAATTATAGCTTTAGTTTCAAAATAGTGGCCTCTAGAACTGAGATCTACTATACACTACTCAAAAGAGTCAATATTTTTTACAGCAGGCGATGTCTCTCTAGTGCAAGACAGTGATATCAAAAAATTAAGATTATCGCCTGCCCACCTACATCACTGCCGCTACGAGTTGGTTGAAAGGGAAACAACACATTATGTGCTAAACATAATAGCCAAAAATTGGATGTCCATTTCCACATAATTTTACCATGTATTGGTATTTAAAATAAAAAATATTTTGGATTAAAATTTATTTTTTATTTTCTTTTGCTTTATTTTGTTACAATATAAAGTTCTATTGACATTAAGCCTATATACCGGTATTTATAATATAAAACTTGTGTATTTGTTCCATTTGTAAAATTCGATAAATGTATTGACGTAAGTCTCTTCATTTTTTTATTAGTTTTTTTATTATTTCTAAGTACTTTGGAATTAATAACAAGAAGTGGACAATTTCCATTAGTCTCCTGGTTTTTTTTTTTATTTATTTTTGTAGAAAGTGGTCATTGAATTCAATGAATGGTCGTTTGTTTATTTGTTTATCTAATTTATAAGCACAAATAAACTTTTATAAGTACTTAGAAATGGCAGTGAAAATTACAACTTCTGTTAACAAAAAAAAAAAATAAAAAAGACATGCAAACTTTATAATAAAAATATTTGAAAATAAAAATGAACATTTAGAAAAGACTAATTTGATTAGAAATCCATTTGAAAGAGAAGCACAAGTTGAAAGACAAATTAATTTCTAAGAAATATTTTATTGGTTATGTTCTTATATTTTATGGATTTTTTATATTTTTTTTATTTTTTTATTTATTGAACTTGTGTGTGCTTGTCTTTCTCTCTTTTTTTGTTTCAATTATTTGAAGTACTTTTAAAAATTCTTATTAATATTTGTTCTTTCTTTTTTAAAGAGGAAAACTCAAATTAAAAAAGAATATGTATTGTTTTTCAAAAATCTATTGAATTTATTTGAATGGTTATTGAATTTGTTTTTCATATTTAAATACATTTAAAGGGAATGGTCTACTCTTGATGTAGAGAGTATACACAGTTGGTCTTGCCTTTTAACAAAATACATATTTTAATTTAAGCAAATCTCATATAATTTTTTAATTATTTATATCTTTTCAATTTGTCTCTTTTTATCAGCAGTTTTCTTTTTGATCAACATCTCACATGGGCTTTTCTGTAAGGCTTTACATATTTTTTGTTTGTTTCGTCAATTTCTAATTATTTCGGATATTCTGTATTATTGTTTGTACAAAAAAATTAACATTTATTGAGGCAATATTAAGTTTTCCTTCAATTATTGTATTTATTTATTTTTAATCCTCTTTAGTATGTATTTCAAAAAAAATATAATAATATTAAGTTTCATATTCTAAAGGGCTTTTCATTAAATTCTTTGTATACTTAAATTTAAATAAAACAAATTTTATATAAGATATTATCGAAATTTTTTATTCATTTGATGGACATGTTGATGCTTTTATATTTGTAATTTAAATTAAAATATTCGCCAAAAATTCTCTGAATAATGCTTAGCCGTAGTATTCAATTATCCACGACTCTAGAGCATTAGACAGACTGAATTCGACCGAAGATATGTGATATCCTCATTTTAAAAAAACTGTGGTTTGTGATTTATTCGCTTATATATGCAGTTTAAGAAAACCTCTAAAGTCAAAACGCAGGATATCGGTGTCCATTTCATATCACAACTACAAGAGATGACCATGTCTTTAAATCATTTCTGGAGAATATCCAATGTAGCATAAGCTGTTTGGCATGTAGCGATATTTTGTAAAACCCACATGTCGTTAGTGTCCAGATCATACCATTCAGACCAAAATAAGTGGGTTATAATTGATCTGTAGAGCGCACCGCTAGCAATCTCATGTGTTATCTCAAATTCTAAAATTTTGTTCTTTACGTACCTCCTCTTTTTGAACTATGTCTCTCAGTGAAAGATAATTTTCCCAGAAAACATTGTCCAAACTGAATATCCAATTGGATTAGACAATTTAATGTTTTGCACGTGTTGTTGAAAACTATGTATATCGATATATTGTGTTTTATTTATTTATTTATTTTTATTTTTTTTTTCAATTTAAGTAAGCGCCTTCTGTCAATTAGATAAGTTGATGTCAGTTGATCACTTAAAGTCCACTGTTATACCTTCCCCATTGAATGATCAACAGTAATTGCCCCAACTGTAGGTGGATGTTGATTGTGAACTGGTGAGCATCTTCACTAGGTAGCTGCTATCTTTCAAGTAGGTGGCGCTTTGTCTCCTGATCATTCAATAATAAAATTGTGTTGATCGATATTAAATATTTTTCTGTAAGAAAATATCAATGTTTTCATAAAATAGATTCTCAAAAAGGTTAACCGAAGTGTTAACCGAACTTTTCTTAGCGTTTAAAAAAATTAAATGAATAAACAAAAACATTAATAACTTAATTCTTTTTAAGAGAAACATGTTAAATTTTTATTTATTTTGTTTTTTTTCATCGCCAAAAAAAAAAGACAAACTTATATTTAATACAATACAAGAAATACTAATTTTGTACAAAGTGAATTCATCAGCGTCTTCCTCGAATACTTATAGCCTAATATGTATTTAAGATCCATAAATTAATTTGGACTTATAGGTTAACTAAAGACTAACGCGTTATAACTTGTTATATATAACTTGGGCTTTGCAGAAGTATTTGTCTTTTTGTTTTATGTTTAAAAGTAAAACAATGAATTTTGCAAAATAAACGGAAATTTTTCTTTTATTTTTTTTTAAGACCAATACTTAGGGGTAAACCCTTACTCATGCAGTTCATTGTATTGGAATTTGTAGATACATACATAGATAGATTTTAATTTTAATTTTGTTATCATGCGCCTTTTTTGATGATGAGAGAAGTTGCAGTCAATTTGACCACTCAAAGGCCAGTGTTATACCTTCACCCATAAGTGATCACCAGCAATTGCCCCATCTGTCATTGGATGCTGAATGTGAGTGGCGAGCGTCTTCAGTAGGTTAGCAGTTATCTTTCCAGAAGGTGGTGGCACTGTACTCCTGTTCATTCGTTTTTGGTGGAATAGACTGAACATATCAGGGATATAGTTCTTAGAGGGAGGAAAGTCTTATTTCTTTTTTTAAATTATAATTTTGGAAAAACAACTAAATTTATTTTATAATTTTTGCCCTTCTCTGGGATTGAACCTCGGTTGAGGTTAATTATCTTGAAATATGAGATCGAATCCTTGTAAAATTATTGATGAATCTTTGTTAGTTACTTTTGTTTTATCATTAAATGCCTTAATAAAATCAGAAATACAATCTCCTGAATGAGTTTAGATTATTTGTGCAACGATTTCTTATATAAAGAAGAAAATGATATATGTGATGTCATTTTAAATCAGCCCAACCGAATATGCTTTCAACTCCAGCTTAGGTACCAAAGTACTTAATGTCCCATACATATTGACGACAATCAGTACTTATTAACTTATACTTTGGTTTAGAAATGGTATATTGGAATTATATTTTCTCTATACACTTTGTAATGAGTTAAGTGAAATCATCTGAAACCCCCTACAGTTTTCCTTGTCATATTCCTCTCTTCATCAATCGTTAATTTTTTGTAATTGATATCTGTTCCGTTTATAAAAAAAAGACAACAATGCAAAATATTGTAATACTGATTCTCCGGAACAAATGACAAATGGATGAAAACTTTAAGAAAAAAACTGATCACATTAAATGGTTAAACAGAACTGGGGCATGACGTTTTTTTCTATACAAATTGACAGATAAAAACGCTGGAGAATGCAGTCGTGAAATAGAATCTATTTTATTTTGACAGCGATTTTCCTTATGCTCTCATTTTTAGAAACAAATTCTCTCAACAATGTTACCACACTTTTATTATATTTCATACATTTTGTAAACAAACCCTTTTGTTTTTTGTTGTTGGTGCAAAGAAAAATAGAAACAAAAGAAAATCGAAAAAACATTTGAAAGTTCAAATAATTTAAAAAATGTTGAAATTTGTTAAATAAAATGAGTGATATTTTAGTAAAAATAATTGAAAACGTGAGTAAAGATGTTTAAATTATAAAATATAAATTCAATTCTCCGCAAAAACTCCCATAAACCTAATTTTTAATAGCTTTACATACAACAAATGCAAAAACAATAAATGACAGTTTGTGAAGTTGCGGCCGTCGTTTTAATTTTGGGCATGTTTTCTCTGAGAGTCGTTTTTGCCTGAAGTTGCGGTCGTATTCTGTTTAATTATTAACGCGTTTAATAACGAAACAAAATTAAGTAAAACGAAAAATATGTAATTTTTTGTATTAAATGTTAAACATATAAGTGTATCTAAATTTTTGACCATATGTGTATTTTAATGAATACCTTTTTTAAATTTCTTGAGATTTTCTAATAAAAATTTAAAACTTTTGTACTCATACTGCTCTTAATGTCATCACCTGATAAGGCAGGCACTTATCTGTTTACCAGTTTACAAATAAATAAATTTTAGATTATCAAATTTAAATTTTAAGCACGTTCCATTTGGAAATTTTCATTTCAAATGAAATGTGGTAAGAAAAAAAAAAAACTAGTACTGGTTGACATTTTCGGACCAATAAATATTTTTATTGTTGTGACTCTGATAGAACAGGAAATATTTGAAATATTTTATGAACCATTAACAAACGTATGAACAACTGTTTTAAACCACATCTAAACCAAAAAGATTTCAAGACCAAATAAAATAAAATGCCAGGCATAAAAACTAATAGAGAAAAACAACTTAACGTAAATGGTAAATGACATGAAAGATGATATTTCTCAAATGGAATTTACAGCTTTTGAATTAAAAACTTTTACAAAAATTTCTTAACAAATAATATAACAAAACAATATATTAAACACAAGCAAATATTGTGTCTCAGTGTTGAATCACAAATGTTCGTTTTATTTCAACTTGAAGTTCATGGCTAGGAAAAAGTAATGCATGAAGCAAGAAAAAAGCCACAACAGCATTAAAAGCAAGTCAGTTTTAACATGAATTTTCTAAAAATGAAAAAAAAAGAAAAAAAAATTAGAGAATATAAAGCAATAATTCTTACATGAGTTAAAATTAGCTAAAGCAGTAAAGACTGACAACACAATACGAAGGAATAGAGTACTAAAACAATGGTCTGGTGTTTAAATAATTTTTTATTTTTTTTTTTTTTTTTGTAGAGAATTGCAAACATAAAAACAACAGAAATTTAAAATTTACAATTCAGTGAAGCAAAATTGACATTTTCTTTGCTTGTACTTTTTACTCCTCCTATCAAATGTAAAAGCTGTCATTGGGTTTGAGAAAACCACAGAAACCTCAAAAAATTTAAAATTTCAAATAGACAGTTGTATAGAAGGAATTAAATATTTATACACACACAGATACAAACTAGTATTTCGACCATAAGAGGAATATTTGTAGATGGTAAATAACGACTCACTGATAACTGTGTTAACAGCAGTAAGACATTGCCAGTCAAAAAGAGTTTCTCGGCAAGATAAAGGAAATAAAACTTATGAGGTCTCTGCAAAGTCTTCTATAGTTTAAATATATTTGAATTCTCATATTTATTTTGTTCTTTTAAAAATAATTAAATGTTCTTAATTTTCTTATGCTTGCATTTCTGTTGGATTTTAATACCATTACTGCCGATGTCATTATAATTTCTTATAATACATACTTCAGCAGAAGCTGCGAAAAAAGTGGAACTGGCTTAAAAACTTTTAATGATGACCTACAACTAAAATTGTTGCCTAAATAGTCTTGCAATGGCTCGTTAAGTTGCTGGTTTATCGGCTAAAACCAATAACTTAACACAGCCATAATAAAAGTAATGTAGAGACCTTAAATCCCATGTCCTGTTCACCTCAGCAAAGCAAGTTGTTACTAAATTGATGTCGCAAATAATCGATTGTTTAACTCCCTCTATGTCCGTTGCTATGTTGCTCCGTTTTACCTTAATCAAGCCATTAATATTAATGATACATTTTATGATTCCATTATGTTAGCCATTAACACATTGAGTGCCAAGCGGTTTTGAATGAAACCTTCCCAGGAGTCCAAATACTTAAAAAAATGCATTTTATATATTCTTCACTTTATAAAACCGCAAAATAGCTTTCTGGACCCATTAATGCTTTTGCAAAAATATTCAGTAAAGGATTCTTTATATAAAAATCTCAACAAATTCCACTCAGTGTCGTATATAAAAGAACTATAAGCTCTTAGTAAAAACAATGACTGTCGTACGGAAACGTACGACATGGCACCCTCGGACAGGATAGGTGTCGTAGGTAAACTTACGATGTGGCACTCAATGTGTGAAATGTAACAGCAGCTTCTTGTTGCAATTGAGCAAATAAGGACCTACAACCGCCTACCAAACTGTCAATGGTGATTCTTTAATGTTTAAGTATGGCCTTCATACTTTGCTTAGCGTCTTAGCCATTTAACCAGAAATGAGCTTCACTACTGAAAATAATATTTTTATAAAAATTTTTATTTTTAGCCAGTTTCCAATGAGTTCAATCAGCAAAAATACGATTCAAAAAATGGTTATTTGAATAAATTCTTGCACAAACTGTATTTTATAGGCGCGTAAATGAAAATCTTTACAAAAAATTGGCCACCTAGTTGAAAGGCCAACACCAACAATTTGAAAACAAGGACGAATTACTTTGCTGTTTTGGTTAACACTGCACATACATAACATACATAATTGGTCATTACAATTCTGTGTCAGGGTTACGGCCTAGCTTCTTGCAGCACTCATGTTGTGTGTGTTGATTTTTACCCATAAATACCGGGACCTAAATTTAAATTCGACTCGGAACGACTTGAGATTTGGGATGATTTTTCATGGCAAACAATTACTCCCAGAGCTTTTGCCAGAAGACTACTGAGAGGTAATCGCCAAAAGAAACAATTTTTTCATATTTCTTTTTTTCAAAATGTCAGAGCTGAGATTTGAACCCAACGCTATCGTCTTAGTAAGCCAACACACTAACCACTAGACCACGGTAACTGCAATGAAGGAATAGTTACTATCAATAAAATTTGCTATAAGTTTACGAATATTCCAGTACCTGAACAGAACTTGAACTTTTCTAATGACAATCTTATTTTAAAATTAACCAAATTCTACTCCCCATTCCACCGAAAGGTATTGAGACCATAAGTGGAAAAGATTTGAGTTGTGCATTAAGTTCTTTAGGAATAATGTGATAGTACTAGCGGGACCTCTGACCGGCCACTGCAGACTCAATGGACACTTAAATAAGATAGGAATTGCTTTAAGCGATATGTGAAGATTCTGTGACAAAGCGATCGAGTCATTAGAGTACATATTAAGGTGGCCACACACTAGTGATTTGTGACTATGATTTGTTGTGTTCGATGTCTTTTTACATGTTAATGGGGCTGTATGACAATAAATCCCAATAATTTGAAATTTTTCAATTTATTGTGATTTGTAACAAAGTGTATGGGGTTGTGCGCGAACATTTGAAAAAATTTTGAAATTAGTTCATAATAAAACGCCAAAATATTCATTTCTGTAGAATTATATAAAATAAAAATACGAAAAGTGAAAATATTTTTTGTGGTTGCGGAGATGGCTAGCAAACAATTTTTGTTAGAATTCATTGAAATTTTGCAAAATGAAAATGCCATTTGGAAAAGTAAAAGTGATGTCTTGTTGTTGACATTTAAACTTATTGTGATTTTTTATAGTGTGTGGAGAAATGACAAGCGAACAAATCACATTCACAAATCACTAATGTATGGATAGCTTTAGGCAACTGTGCAGCATTATTGCACAGTAGAAAGAGACACCTCGGTGATTATCGAATATTAGATGGGGGTTTGACAGAGTTGGCACCGGCCGATATTTTGGAGTTCGTCAAAGCGACAAAACTGGCTGATACTATAAAAACCCTGGTTATGCTGAGAGCCGTACAATAGATCTACAAGTCGAAATACTTTTGTATCTTCTTTATGAATGAATGGATGAATGAATCAGTGAAATGGAAAATTTGTCTGCTAATTCACTTCCCTGTTTATCTATATGACCCAGGATCAGTACTTTTATATGGATGTGAGCTTTTCTTGTTGGCTTTGATTTCAAAAGTACACAAACACATGAACATAGTAAGACATATGAATGTATGTACATATGTATGTATCTTCATTGCAGGTGTTTTTTTATAACAGAACTTTAAAGACTGCAAAGTTATATATTACTAAAAGTCTAACCTTTACGCTCTTGCTCACGTAGCCACAACATTATTTATAGCAAATCTGTAGTAAAGCAAAAACCAAAACTTATAACAGTGGACTTGGTACTCATGTACTTAATTTATTTTTTTTTTTATTGATACCAATATTCAGGGTTAAACCCCTAGTATATGCTGTGGAAAGGACAGAGCATATATTTTGCTTTCTTATATTATTAAGCGCCTTAGGAATGAGAAAATTGCTGTGAATTGATCATTCAGAGACCAGTGTTATACCTTTACTCTTGATGATCAACACCAATTGTCTCATCGTTGCATGTTGATTGTGTGGTGAGTGCCTTCGCTAAGTAGGTTTAGCTGTTATCTGCTACTTCCCAATAGGAAGCGCGTTTTATTCCTGATCATTCGTTTTTTGTTGACTTTGGTTAAGGTGGAATGGAATGAAATATCAGCTAGCAGTTTCTTTGAAGATGGAGGGGGGAACCTCTTATTTTTAAATTATAATCTTCAAAAAACCTCAAATTAACTTTTTAATTTTTCACCTTTGTTATGATTTGAACCCGGGCCGTTTGAGTTTTTGTACGAGTGCTCTAACCACTATACCACGTATGATAAAAATTGAGCTATTTCATATCATTTTTTTTTTTAAATTCTTCCTTGATTTTGTTTTTTTTTACCTCTGCCAAAGTCTCTTAATTTAAATTTCATACAGTCTTGCTCAGAAAACCCAAAAGTTCTATACAAATGGATATTGTCTTTACCAAACAAAAAAAAAACTCAAACTAATAACCACCGATTTAAATCTGAGGAAAAGCGTTTATTTCTGGTTAAATATTTTACTGAACTTTTTCAATCACTACGAAACTTTACACGACAGTCGGTTGGTTAAAAAGATTTAACAGTAAAATTTGTTAAAATTTTTTTGAGATTTCCCGAACCATTGTTTGTTATCTAATCTAAATAAATTCAAATAATTATATCAAAATAAACTCGATTTGGAACTATAGTGTGGTGTAAAGTGTAAACTCTATGTTTTATGACTGTATTTTAGCAATTAGTTTTCTAAATTTGCTTTCAAAAAGTTTTTAAATATAAAATAATGTACGAAAAAAAAAACAATTTACTTTAAAACATAATGTAGGGTAATAGATAAACAAATGTGTTTGTATTTGTTTACACAAATAACAACAATTGTTTTCGAGCAGGACTGAGGGAGTGTGTGTTGTAGAAATGCGTATTGTATGCTTTTATGTTGCTGACATAAATCAAAGATACATTTCACAATTGCCAGACAAGTAAAAAAGCATGGGCATGTGTGTGTGTGTGTGTCTAAATAAATGTATACAAATAAACACAAATACTATCTGTTACACTCTCCAACCTCATCACCCATACAAAATAGAAACAAAAGTATGTGTGGATGTGTATATGAGAGGCATTACAAATATTTTACTGTTTTAACATTCTTTTGTTCCGCTTTGGTTTTATTGTTTTAAAGCTTGTTGCTGCTGGTGTTTGTCACTTCTAATATTGGTTGTATCCACTGATGCCAGATGTGACGATTTATCGTCATTTTGACGATTTTAAGTGCCAAAAATAGCTAAATGACGATCTGATGACGATCAAAATGAAAAAAATTCTATAATTAAACATTGTAGAAATTTTTATATTGAATTGTGTAACCAAATTTTAAAACGGTTTGATTTTGAAGATAAATTTAAATATTTAAGTATAATAACTCCAAATCTAATAATTGATAATAAAAATCTATAAATTTTTAAATCGTCAAAGCGTTTCCAAATTTTGTAAATAAGGAAGAAGTACAAATGTTGGATTCGGAATTCAGAGAACTCAAATTATTAGATTTAAAAAACCTATGTAATAAAAATGAAACAAACTTATTAAATTTTTGGAAACAAATTTGCAAATTGAAACGAAATGACTCTAGTTACATATTTCCAACTTTAAAAAAATGTATCAAAAATATTTTAATTTTATCACATTCTTCTGCTAATGTGGAAAGAATATTTAGCAAAGTAAACATTAACAAAACAAAATTGAGAAATCGATTGGAAAAAGATACAATACCCTCATTTCATATACTAAAGATTATTTGAAATTAAAGAAATCAAATTGTTTTGATACTCCAATTAAACCAGATTTATTAAAAATATATAATAATGATATAAAATTGTGAAATATATTTATAAATAAACTTACGTATATTCTCAAATATAATTTTAAAAAATTTCATGGACCTAATAAGTTCTCAAAATTATATTTTTACTTTTATTAATTATTATTTTTGAAAGTACAATTAAAAATTATTTTAACCGTTTTTCGTTAGTTTTTTTTTAATTTTACTTCTATATAAAAAACAAAACTATATTCTGAAGTGCATGTGTATATCTGTTAGTTTTTTGCTAATAAAACCTAAAAAGATAAGCTTTTTTGTTTTCTGACGATTTTTTTTAATTTTTTGACGATTTTTTAGAACATGATGACGATTTTGACGATATTTTTTTAAAATTTGACGATTTTATGCCCAAAGTACCTGGCAACTATGGTTGTATCTGTTACTCTCTTTCTCTCTCTCTCTCTCTCTGTCTGTCCTTATAAATATAAAAAAGAGCTCTTATATTTCAAAATGAAGGAGTTTATTTTTGTTTTTGGTGTGTATGTTTACTATAAAACGCCTTTATTTATGGGTGTTTTGTTAGCAGATTTGTCTGTTATTTTTTCTTTTTTTTCAAAAAAATTTTTTATTTCTCATACAATTGTAATGATTTACAGTTTTTTACAATGGTACTAAAGAATTTTAGGCTTAATTTAGTTTTTTTTTTAATATTTTATATTTTTTTTTTGTTTCTAAAATCTTTTATTTTATGCTGATTTCATGTAAAGTGATATTTTGCCTTGCTTTGTAGGCTTCTTTTTTGGTTTTGGTTTTGTGTGACTGAGAAGGTTGTCTCATTTTCTGTAGGAACATTTAAAACATTAAATACAACAATGATTTATCACTACCGTTTAGTTGACATTGTCAATGACATAAAAACTAAGTTATAGGCTCTCAAATATTTTTTGTTTCTCTGTTTATTTTGGACCCCTATGTCAATAGACAGATATGCGGAAATGATAATAAAATTTAAAATTTTTTTATTGTTTAATATAAAATCTTTAAATTAAGTTGCGATAAAAATGTTTCAAGTTAAACATTAACTTGGATTGTAAGCTTTAGTAAAAAAATATTGATATTAATATAAAAATCAACGACAAATTACTACAGAGAGTTATATAATCAGAAAGTGTGCTGTTTTCTTTCTGTAACCAATAAAGTGTAATAGTTTTCTGTAACAGATTGTAACATGTTTTTTTTTTTTTTTTTTGTAAAAGTCAAAGGTCAATTTTCTTAATCTAAAAGTCGGAAACCTATACTCTGCTCGTCATCAGGTTAGCGCCTCCTAACTTCTCATTTACTTTTTACATTTTCTATTTTAATATTGGGCACAACTTCTTAATTTTTGTTTTGTTTTTGCAATCATCATATACGTTTTCTCTCACAAGAAAATTGAGCTCAATAAAAGAACCGTTATATATTATTTTATATTTTGTTTTATTTTTGTCAAAATATTTTTTTCTTCATCAGATTAGCGCTACCAAATTGAATTTAAGTTATCTAGTTTGCCTTTGCAATAACTGCCAATATCTTCAAACAATTGCAAACAATTTCAAAATATGAGAAGAGGAGAAAAAATCGAATATTGAAGCTTATTGGGAGGCAGGACTATTCTTCCATAAAATTGCAGAAAAAACTGGAAGGCACAGGAAAACAATAGCCAATTTTCTTAGAAATAAGGAAAACTATGGAAAAAACTTTAAAGGCGGTAACAATCGAGTGGTTTCTAAAGCAAATAGGAGTCCCATACTCGGGGAAGCATCAAATTCACATGACTCGTCTACCAAAATTGAGGAAAAAACTGGTGTTAAAGCGAGCTTGTCAACGGTGCAAAGAGTTACAAGAAAAGCAAGACATTTACGTAGACAGAAATTGAAAAAAACCACCACTTAATGGGCTAAGAAAAGAAATGCGCTTAGATTTTGCTCTAATGACATGGTCTGCTGAGTGGAAGTACGTAGTTTTTTCAGATGAAAAGAAATTCAATTTAGAAGAGCCTTGGACCGCTTGCACAGTCGAGAGTGGCATTTTCAACACGACAATGCCATAATTCACACTGACAAAATCGTAAAATCATGGATTCAAACCCAAAAAGTTAACGTCTTTAAGTGGCCACCATACTCGCCCGACTTTAATATAATCGATAACGTCTGGGGATGGTTGGCTAGGAAAGTATACGAGTCCGGAAAGCATACAGCACAAAAACAGAACTAATTGAAAGCATCAAATACGCTTGGTCCACCATTTAGTTGAATTACATTGAAAGTCTTTACAATTTCATTCCCAGTCGAACTTTCGAGGTGATTTCAAATAAGGGCGGAACCACACATTACTAATTTTATTTAAAAGTTTTCAAAATATCATAAACTGGCAATAAAAAGCATTCTTTTTTGCTTAAAAAACTAAATATATTAAAATTATCGCAAATAGCGCTATTCTGGTGACGAATTTTTGGTTATTTTTTTTAATATACTTTTTCCAAAAATAAAAAATAATATAGTAACTTCAACATTACAATAGCCAGTATTGGTTTATTTTAAGAAGAATTGATAGGAGTCAAATACATAAAAATTGCAAGTCCATAGCACAAGTAGTTTAGGTAGTATTTAAGACTAACGGAGAGCGTAAAGAGGGGCGCTAACCTGATGACGCGCAGTGTATCTCCGAAAGCGACCTTTTTAAAAATTTGAAACAAAATTATGCCAAAGATAGTTTTGTTCTCTAAAGTTGTGAAAAATTTCAGAGTGGAGGTCTTTTTGGATCAAGAAATAAAAATCAAATCGCAAAAGAAAGGGTTGGTATAAGATTTTTCGATTTCGATTAGGTAGAACCACTTATTTTGTAAGTTTCTAGAAAAAATACATGATGTGGGATGGGGGCAAATGGCTCTTGGGGGGAGTGGAGACAGAAGCTAGGTATGTTCGAAAAAAAAAGTTGGAAGTAAAATATTAGTGAGGGTCGGTCTTACATTTTATCCCTCTAGGGGCTACTTCAGGGCGGTTATGGAGCTTTTTGTAGATTTTTATTCTTTCAGCCCAACCTTTGACCCCGATTTTCCGATTTTCAAGACCTTATATTTCCGGATCCAGAAGTGTTATGATATACTTTATTTTTACCAAGAATCAGCCAATTCGGAAACAGTCATTTCAAAAACGGCATATTTTTAATTGAGTTGAGGTGATTTAACCCATATTCAGAGATTTACTGTAGAATTTTCAAGAAAATCGCTTTAGTCGTTTAGTTGACTATAGATGTGACACCAAATCAACAAACCCATAAACATATATTGGTTTTTATACAGTTATAGCGTATGCACTTACATATAAACTTACACTGTTGTATATAAGTAATTAATAATACTTTACTACAAAACTTTGTAAATTCCAATTGGCTAGTTGTATATTCTTTGGAAAACTTTTTGTTTATACTAAACTTTGCTTTTTTTTTTTGGTAAAATGCACCCTACAAAAAAAAAAACTTAAGTAATATGTTTTTTTTTCTAATGGTGCTTAGATAACTTAAAGTTTTCTTCTTTCTGGGTTGACATGTGACAGATTATTATTAATATTTTGCAAATATTATTCATTCAGGCAATGGCTTAAGCATCCCCTTTTTTGTGAATTTTATCTAGAAAGAAAAAAAAAAAAAAAAAGAGAGAAACAAAACCAACCAAAGTACAAAAGCTAAATAAAAGCCAAAGTAAAATAAAAAAGAAAGTTTAAACTATCCAAAACAGTATCCACCAATGTGGGCGAATATATGTTGCTTATCAGTAGTTTAATGCCAAAATATTTCGTGTTTAAAATCATTTAACTCGGATTAGTTTGTAAAGAATACTTTTTAAGTCAAAAATTGTCAGTGTCTTGTTTTCTTTTCAGATGATTATGGTAATTTTATTAATAATTTAAATTTTTATCTCTTTTGCAGGTAAGAATTATTTGAAGGCATTTTCATAAAATTAACTGCTTAAATGACTGTGAACAAAATTAATATACTCACAAGATAATAAAAGGTGAGTAATACAAAAAACAAACAAAAAACAATATCCATATATGGCTGATTTCTTTGCCAATCGTAGTTGAAACAAATACTCAGTGGTTGGAGTGCTCATGATATTACTTTCAGTCCGCTATCGTTAAGCCACTTATGAATTATTCCATAATTAAATTTATTTCAATTTAAGTGCATTCGAGCAAAACCCAGACGTTGTTTTCGATGGCGTTTTGTGACCAGTAGTTTATTTACTTTTGCTCGACCACATTGAAGAGCAGAACACAATGTATTCCTAACTGGCTACACAGACAGATTAAAAATGTCAAGCAAATATTTATCAAATATTTATAAATTGACACTGCAGTATTTACTCTCTGCTAGTGCAGATCTCGAAGAATCTGTCTCTCCTGCTCTACGATAAAGATTTTATTTCACAAACTTGCACAAATAGGTAGTAGAAAAACCGCATTTTAGTGCAAGTTTTGCAGCACTCATGTGTTGTGTGTGTAAATTTTTATCCACGAGTACCGGGACCTAGAGTCTAAAGTCGACTCCGAACGACAGATTTGAGAGGATTTTTCATGGCAATCAATTACTCCCAGAGCTTTTGCCGGAAGACTGCTGAGAGGTAGTCGCCGAAAGAAAAAATTTGTTCATATTTATTTTATATTGTCAGAGCTGAGATTTGAATTCGGCCAACACACTAACAACTAGACCACGTCGACTACACGGCACACAGTGGGATTTTTTCATACAATATTTGGAAAAAAATATAAGGAGTGCTTGTAGAATGTTGAAATTTTGCTCTGAGCCTTTGGTGAGCTCAATTAAGAAAACTATAAAGTTTCATAAAAATTAGCCACGCCCACTACCCACCGCCCATTGAACACAAAATTTATTTTTGGACCAAAGTTTTTCAAATTTTGCTCTGAGCCTTTGGTTAGCTCAATTAACGCTCACACTCACCGCCCATATAACTCAAACCTTTTTTTTTCTTTACCAACACTAATTAAATTTTAATTTATATTTTTAATTTTTTTAATTAAAAATTTCATGAACTTGGAGATAAATTTTATGATTTTATAGAAGATTATTAATTATTTAAAATTTTTTTTAAAGTATGGAGTCTTGTATTTCATTTTATTATAGCGGGAGCACCTAGCACGACCGAGCAACTTTTTTTTTTCTTCCAAGGAAGTTTGCTATCACGGCACATTAAAGAACAAATTTTATTCTATCATATCTTTTAAACCATATGAGCGAACTTTATAATTTTTTTTTAGTACGCAGAAAACTCTATATTTGAAAAAAATCAATATTTAAATCAGAGAAATAAAATTCTCTTACGAAAAACACTATAGAAGTGCGTAAACAGTTTTCAGTATTTTGAACTAAAATTTACATGTGACTTTAATTCAGGATTTCAAACACATATAAACGTTTATTTGGGATACAATTTATGGATTCTTCATACTGAATAAATTTTCTACAAAACTGCATCATTACATTTTTAAATTTTATGTGTCGAAAAAATTTCTTATTGCCCAAAAAATCCCACTGTGCGACAGACAGCTGATTCATCATTTCGGAGTTATCGGCGTAGAATAACGATGTCACATATCCCTACATTAAATAGTCTACCTGCGTTAACTCGCACGAACTTGGAGGCAAATTCAATCAGATTTTTGCTCATTACGAAAAAAATTAAAACCGATTATGCCATAAGATCTAAACAACACTAAATGTTCAATTCTAGTGGATATAATGCTTTTCCACTAACACTCTGTATAGGGTAGTTTTAGTTATTGAATAGTAGTCATTTAACAAGAAAATACTTCATCAATTATAGTATTGATGTTTAATTATTATAATTCTTCCATGAAAATGCTTACCCTAGGGCCTAGGCTTTAGTAGGGTAAACCTCTACTAAATGCAGTGCATTGTATTGGAATGTTGAATATATAGATATAGAAAGGTGGATATTAGGCGCCTTATGTCAATGAGACAAATTGCTGTCAATTTGATCACTCAAAGGCTAGTGTTATACCTTCACCTTTGCAACAGCAATTGCCCTTCGATGGGATTTCAACATCGGTCTGTGCACGCGCTCTAACCACTATACTAAATCAAAACTCAGTACAAATACAACGTAAAGAACGGTTATTTGGGTTCAATTCTGAGCTGATTTTATAAACACGTAAACCATAACCCACGTCATCGAAGGACATAGGCCTACACCTTGGGAACTACGACGAGTCTACATATATTTCGGTGTCTTCTGCAAGATTATTGATTCCAGAATTGTAAAACTAATATGAAAACGATCAATAACTTCCACTATTTGTGTGGTTATTAGGCGAATTATGTTGACTTCTAAAACAGATTTTTGTCTATCAAAATAAGTTTTTACAATTTACAGCGTTTTTTTTGGGCATTAAACGGTTATTAATGGCTTGCCAAGCAATATCAAATACAAATGTTGGCAGAGTTTAAAATGCTCAGTATGCAAACCATGATTATCCATATCGATAATGCTCAAGCATTAAAGAAAAAAAAATATAGTTTTACAAGGCAAATATAAACAGATTCATAATTATTTTTCCTTTTACTAGTCTGGTGAAATTATAACGTTGGTCATTTCAAGGCTAAATTAATTTTCGTGTTGTTGTTTTATTTTTAACCAACTGCATCATGGGCTTAATAGTTCCTCTTTAGTGCTTCTTCTTTGACAGTATTGTTAACAGAAATACAAACATGAACAGCTTTGACTTTAATAGCAATTGTTGCTGCTGTTATTGCTGTTCTCAAGCATTAATGTGAAACAATAGCATGGAGAACAACATTAGCAGAGGCAACTGTCTTTAGTGGTATTTACTTGTCATCAGGCGTGTTCTTGTCATTTAAATTTTATCGAGTTACTCAGTCATTTATATCGTATTTGTACATGTACTCGTATGTTAGAGGGTATATCATGGCCTTAAATAAAGGATGTGGGTAATTGCTATTTTAAATGAATTTGTGCACTGCAAGCAAATGCAATAACAACAGAAACTTGAAAAGGCCATTTAAAATTACAAAAAAAAAACACATACTTCAAGCCAATACAAGCAACAAAAAATTACAAAAATATTGCTGTACATTGAGGACAAGGCCACGTTAAAGTAATCATTTCGTTTGATTTTAAATGGCTTGAAAGGGCTAGAAAAAAAGGAGCAAAAATAAATAAGAAAAACTGAAACCTCCACTTACCATAAATCAACAAATGTATTCTGTGTGCAACAATTTGTGTAACTTTTTTTTTTATTAAGTAGATGTGCCACTGTTGTTTCGTTTATTATTGTACTTTTTCACAGTTGCCACAATATAAAATATAGTCGTAAAGTAGCAGGAAAAAGAACACAAAAACAACAAGTGCTGCAGCTGCTGTTATCCACATGAATTCCAACATTATTTTCAGTTTATTTTTCTCTCCAATGACTGTTTTTGTTGCTTTGGTTATTGCTGTTTTTAAAATAATTTTTATAAATTTTTTCTCTTTGATATACAAATGTCGAGGAAAAAAGACGGCAAAAGAAGTAGATGAAAAAAAAAATTGTAACAACAAAATGGGTCACTCATTACACCGAACGTCACCACGTCAGTTGTATGTCAGTCTACAGATGTACAAATAGAAAGAGGTAAACAGGCTATTGCCTTACCAGTAACACTGACTGTCACAGGCTGTTTTACATTTTCATTCAAAAGTATATGTTTGGGTACAGCTTGGTTTCAATGTTTGTTAGATGTTGTTGTTGTTGTCTCTTTTTTTCTTTTCTGTCTTTCTTTTAAACAAATGACATGGAAAATGCAAATTAAAAGCATAAATTTAAAAACACACATCTTCCCATATTTTACAACTCTGCTTTATATGTTTTAAAAAAAATACCATAAAGAAATAGCAGAGTATAAAGAAAAATATGCATTTGAAAAACGGAATAAGGAAAACAAAACTTTGAAAAAAATTAACACAATTCACACATTTTTATTGCAAATTATCCTTTTCGTTCTTTTAAAACCAACCACGGCAGGCATTTAAATAGCTTAAAACAATAAAGGGGGAATGGTATAGTGGTTAGAGCTCTCCCACAAAAACTCCAACGACCCAGGTTCAAATCCCAGCAAAGGTGAAAAAGGAAAAAGTTTGCGGGTTTTTCAAAATTATAATTTCAAAACAAGAGGTCCCTCCCCCCTCCAAGAAGACCATCTACAAAGGAACCGCTCCCCGACATTCCACTCTATTCCAACTTAACCTTAACCAATATCAGTAAAAAACGAATGATCAGGAGAAAAGCGCCACATATTGAGAATTAGCAGGCAGCAACTAGAACCTTATTAGCGAAGACACTCACCACACAGTCAACATGCAACGATGAGGCAATTGCTGTTGATCATTCAAGGGTGAAGGTATAACACTGGCCTTTGAATGATCAATTCTCAGCATTTGTCTCATTTCTAAGGCGCTTAATTGTAATATAAAACAAACAAAATGTATGTTCTTTCATAAATGTACTGTCCTTTCTAAAAATTTCAATACAATGCACTGCATTTAGTAACGGTTTACCCCTGTGTATTGGTCTCAAAATAAAAAAAAATATAAAAAAAAAATATTCTAATAAGTTAAATTTTTTTATTTCAACCCCCAATACTCAGGGGTAAATCGGTACTGATGCTGTGCATTGTACTGGCATTTTTTTGGAAATGACAGTATGTCTTTTTTCTTATATTATTATTAAGCGCCTTAGGAATGAGACAAATTGCCCTGTTCTTGATCAACAGCAATTGCCCAAAAGTTACGTGTGAGTGCTTTAGCTATGTAAGTGAGTTTAGCTGTTTTCTCTTCTACTTCTCAATAGGTGGCGCTTTTCTCCTTATTATTCGTTTTTTTATTGTGGATGATTAAGGTGGAATGGAGTGGCATTGATTTCTTTGTAGATGGACTTCTTATTTATTTTTCTGTCTAAAGAAATGCATCTACAAAGTTAAATATTAACGCAACATTAATAATTGAAAAAAAAAATATTCTCAGATGTCCCCCGACAAATAACCAGATGTGAATTTAAATACGATTATAATTTTTTTAAACGTAAAGTGCTTCAAACTTAAGATCCCATAGTCTTGAGTTAAACTAACTCTGTTAAAAAAGTTCTGCTAATTTTTGTTTTATTTTTTATTAATACCGGACCCAGGGGATGACCCCTACTTATGAAGTACATTGTGCTAGGCTAGCGAAATAAAAGGAGAAAGAGGAACGAGATTATGAACCTTTGATTTAAACCCAGTAATATCATATCTGATATCAGTCAGAAGAAATCAAAGTTCTTACATTAGAAATTCGTACAGCAATTAAATGGGTTGCTGTTGATTGATTATTTAATGGGAATGGCCAGTGTTGTACCTTCACCTCTAAATAATCCAAAAGAAATCAATCCCAATTAGCATACACAGAGTAGTTTAAATCGAAAAAGACAATACTGGAGTCTTAACGATTTATTTAGAACATCAAGATAATTGTCATAATATGAGGAAAGTTCTAAATAAATTGCTCTATAAAGGAAGCACAACAAAAATATCGAGTGTATGTATTATTATGATTTCCATCCATACACTTAAAGTGGTTTGGTTCTTGCACTAGTAACATATTGGCTTCTGGAGTCTTGCAGCTAGAAAATTAAGTTATAATGAACAACAATTTCACTCTTCGGCTAATTCTCTACGATTTTTGAAATAAAATCAGACAGAGAGTAGATGGCACAAAATGCGACTTTTTTTTAGTTAAAACCTCTAAATAGAAAATCGAAATGCATTTCTTCCTTAATTACCAAAAAATATTCATTGCAGTTAACTTTGATCTAATTAAAGGATTTCTAATGAAACAAAAATTAAAAAAATTAAAATTGATCACACCTTTCCTGGGGCTCGAACCCGAGTCTTCAGCTCTTAACATAAAATTGCGTCCGGCTATGGCGCTGCGCTCTAACCACCACGACCATCGTCGTACATATCATTCATGTCGACTAATGTGGATAAGGTGGAATAAAGGGCAAAAACAAAATAAATTGTAATTCTGTTTCATCCAAATAAGATGACAATTACAAAAACAGCAATGATGGTAAGAAAAGGTGAATATGATAGAAACTGTTGTGTGACTTTACTTCGACTAACTCATACAAGTGTATGTGCATACGGTAATAATATCAGTATGCGATTTCCAAAAAAGTATGAGTTAATTAGTTGATGTTTGGTCTCGAATATACACAGGACACAAAGAACTCTGATGAGACTACCGTAGCTGGAGTCGAAAACAATTGTTCAGTTTGGCTAGTGTACTATTCCTTCACGGACTTCATTTCTTCCTTAGTTACCAAACAATATTCATTGCAGTTAACTTTGATCTAATTAAAGCGTTTCTGATGAAACAAAAATTAAAAAAGAGAGCATTTATATCCAGAGGTATGAAAATCCTGTAGATCAGTATCCTCAGACTCCTGGGTCTCAGATAAAAAAAAATATTCGGCCTATAAAGATAAACATTAGAATATACTGGAAAAGATCTTAGTCTTCGAACATGCATGTTGCAAACATCTAAGCGAAAATGCGCTCATGACGATTTCCATCAGAAACAACAAAGGTCGTACTTTAAAATACGAAGTGCAAGGAAATGGACGCTGCTGCTGTATGGTTTTTTAATAGCCAAAAATTATAACTTTGCCATTGAATGATTCAACAGAAATTAAATTCAAAATAAATGCACAATAAGACCACATAGTACATATTTAAGGCAGATTTTCTATTTTTCCCAATTGCAAGATTTGTTGAGACTTTCTTTAATGTTGCAAAGATTTTATTCATAATTATGAATAAACTCTTTTAGATTTCTAATAACTTTACTTCACATATGTATGTATGTGTGTCTTTTGCTTAAAAAACCCACAATGAAAGGGGAATTGCGGCACAAATTAAACGCACTGTTGCATTTCTATGCCAAAGGGAATAAAGGAAGATAAAGTAAAAAAAAGAATGATTTTTTTAAACGCAACGAGTTTATAGAGCAACACCTAAGGCTGCTTAATATTTTTCTTTGTTAAATATTGCTTTAATGTAAATGGTTGATTTGAATAGAATTAGAGCAGGAATTGTTGTTATAATTTTATAGTACGAGTATTTGAATCATGTGCCACAAACATATATTCCGAATATACTAATTAAGTACATTACAGGCAGATAAAAGCTTATATAAGTATTTATATATACATACGTATATACATATATTTTTTTATATTTTGTAAAAGGTGAAATACTCGAAAGACATACACTTTATTTGGCGCTTGAAATCGGTTTATTGAATATTTCCCTATACGTGTGAGAAGCTTAGTCAGAAAATATGTATAAATTCCTTGTAAATATTAATATTCCTTTGAATCTGTTGTACATGTATATTCTTATGTACATATTACAGAAGCGTGTATTGCAATCTTTAAATTTAAAATTTTCAATGAACAATACATAAATAAACAAATAACACAAAAAAAGTTTTAGAATTTAGAATTAAAAATAAACAAAAAAGTAATCTTTTATTTTATTATTATAACGTAAAATTTTGCCATCAATTATAAAGAAAAACTGACTTAAAAAAAAAAAGATTTATTAAATACATGCAGTAATTCTAAAGTAGTTAAAAACAAAACTGTGTCAAGTTGTATGTGTTTATCATACACATGCTTATTGTAATATTCGATTAAATGAAAGAGAATGGATCTTCTATTGACAAGTGTTTTATTTAATGTCGGCAATTATGTATGCGAGTGCACTTCTTGATTTTTTCGGTCAAATGTACGTACAATCGGAAAAATCTTAAAAAAAATTTGAGCAAACCGGGTCTGTAGGAGATCGAAGAGATTCGAGAAGCTAGGCCGTATGTATGTACACACAGAAAAAAATATCACCAAAATTCAATAAACAAAGTGAGTCGTTAATGTGAAATTTTATTTTAAATATGTGTTTTATAAATACAATAAAATATGTTTTTATATTACAAATATTACGATTTATTTTCAACAAGTTTTGCTAAGTAAAATTGTTGTTATTATTTAAGGGACATTTTCAAAAATAATAAGACTTAATTATAAAAAAACAACAAAAAAATATGAGGTTTATAAAGAAGTTTAACAAAAATATTTATTGAAAGTGTTGTAATTTTTCCAAAAATTGGGTTTTTAACCACAATAATTGAAAATAGATGGTACCGTTACATTTTTTTCTTTTTCTCAAAGTAAACTTTGACAAAAAAAAAATTAAATAAATTATTACGGTACCATACATTTTCAATAAAAACTATTAAATAAATTTTTTGTTGAATTCTTTGGTTTAGGTTAGTTGCGCATATTTAGTACAAAAACAACATTATAAAAATTAGGATTGACGTGATGTAATTGTCAGAGCACCTGCATACAACACACAACAGCCCAGGTTCAAACCCCAGCAAAGGATTTAAGGATTGAAGAGGATTTAATTAAAAAAAAAAAAAAGATTGATAAACTAGTGCACAAAAACATTTACTGAAAGTCTTCTAATCTTTTCAACAACAAGTTTGTTAACCACAATAATTGAACAAAACATGGTACCGATGCATTTTTTTTTCTTTTCTTAAGGAAGCCTTCAATTGTCGTATTTGAATTTACAAAAACCGTTGTTATTTGAATAATATTTTAATTGTATATACAAAAAAATTTATTGTATTTACAATCTAGTTTTTTCTGTGCATGCTCGTACAACTAATACTGCAGAAAATATTGCTGCTGTTCGCGATAGTTTGGCTGAAAGCCTCCAACTATTACTGTAAATGGTGTTCGCTATCTTGAGATGATAAACACTGGCCACTGGCCCACAGCTAACGAAACAATGCCTGTTTTGCGCTATAAATTCAAGGCCGTGTTATTTCACGTTGTGGCAATGTCAAGTGAGTGCTAAGATCATGTGATTTGACAACGTTGGACTTCTTTCTTTGGGAATATTTGATAGAAAAGATTTAACGTCGCTAAGCCAACAGCAATTCAAGAGATAAAGGACGCTATAATTCGGCACATTAACGGCATAGAACCTCAATTATGCTTCAGCGTCATCGAGGTCGCGACCGATATTTTATTCAATACATACTTAATTGACCATACCAAATTATCATAATAAAAAGAAATGACAATAATGCAAAAATTTGCTCAAAAGGCTTTAAATTTGTGATGTCAACCGAGGCGGACATTTATCTGATATTGTATTCGATACATAGTTGCCGACATATTATAAAACTATTGTCAATATACGATCCATTCCTTTTCATTTAATCAAACATTATAAATAAAAAAGTTTTGTCATAATTATTTTATTTATTTTTTTATTTATTTATTCAATCATTCAATTCCTGTACAACAAGACTTAATCTTATAATTAAAGTACAGAAAAGCAAATTCATAGAGACCTTAAACGATAATATATTCTAGAGATAACAATAAATTAAACTAAAAATTATTTATATTATAAAAATAGTGAATGAAAAATTACAAGAAGTCGAGTTTTTTACGGCAATTCTATACTCTGTCTTACATTCTTGAATTGTAGGAAAACTCTAGTTCATGATTTCTAATAAAAAATTCTATATCACCGTTTAGCTACAAATCTCAGATTTTGACTTTGACATTTAGCCACGGTTCATTAAATAATTGTAAAAGGACGGTTTTTTTGGACAAATTGTAAAATTTAATATATATGGGTTAAACCATATCAACTCAACTTAAAATATGCCGTTTTTGAAATGACTGTCTCCGAATTTGCTAATTTTTGGTATGAATAAAGTATATCATAACACTAAGACAAATATAAAATTTAAGGGCACTGACACTTCTGGATCCGGAAATATGAGGTCTTGAAAATCGGAAAACAGTACAAAAATGCACAAAGTTACACTTACTTAATTGTAATTTACTTGAAAAGTATTATAGCTACGCATCTCGTAAAAGTCGCATTTGGAAGGGTATTAAATTACCTTTGATTTAATATGCAACATGATTTTTTCTTTGAAAAAGTCAAAGGTCAATTTTCTTTATCTATAAGTCGGAAGCCTATATCTCCGAAAGCGACCTTTTTAAAAATTTGAAAAAAAATTATGCCAAAGATAGTTTCGTTCTCTACAGTTGTGAAAAATTTCAGAGTGGAGGTATTTTTAGGTCAAGAAATAAGAATCAAATCGCAAAAGAATGAGATTAAAACTAGTCTAATAGTGTTGGAATGGTAGACGATTTTTCAATTTCGATTACCTAGAATCGCTTATTTTGTGAGTTTCAACAAAAAAATATATAAGTCAAAAAGAAGGGATGTGGGATGGAGGCAAATGGCTCTTCATCGGGGTCAAAGGTTGGGTTGAAGGAGAAAAAGTCCACAAAAAGCTCCACAACTTCCCTGGATTAGCCCCTAGAGGGATAAAATGTAAGACCGACACTTACTAATATTTTACCCCCCAACTTTTTTCCGAACATAGCTACCCCCTATCTCCAGTCCCTAAGGGGGCTCCAGTTCAAAGTTTATAAAATTTGCTCCTACCACTCTAGAGAGTGGGAATAGGGATTAGGTATGTTCGGAAAAAAAGTTGGGGGTAAATACCTACCCCTACCTATATACCTATCCCCTATCTCTGCTCTCTAAGGGGGCTCCATTACAAAGTTACATTTTTATATAAAATTTGCTCCTACCACTCTAAGGAGTAGAGATAAGGGTTAGGTATGATCAGAAAAAAAGTTGGGGGTAAATACCTAACCCTACCTAACCCCTACCTACATACTTACCCCCTATTTCCACTCCCTAAGGAGGCTCCATTACAAAGTTTATAAAATGTGCTCCTACCACTCTAGGGAGCGGAGATAGGGGGTAGGTATGTTCGAAAAAAAGTTCGAGGTAAAATATTAGTAAGGGTCGGTCTTACATTTTATCCCTCTAGGGGCTACTCCAGGGCAGTTTTAAAGCTTTTTGTAGATTTTTATTCCTTCAACCCAACCTTTGACCCCGATGAAGAACTATTTGCCCCCATCCCCCGTTTTTGTTTTATGTATTTTTTGTAGAAACTTACAAAATAAGCGGTTCCAGCTAATCGAAATCGAAAAATCGTCTTCCATTCCAGCACTATTAGACTAGTTTTAATCACATTCTTTTGCGATTTGATTTTTATTTCTTGATCCAAAAATACTTCCACTCTGAAATTTTTCACAACTGTAGAGAACGAAACTATCTTTGGCATAATTTTTTTTCAAATTTTTAAAAAGGTCGCTTTCGGAGATATAGGCTTCCGACTTATAGATAAAGAAAATTGACCTTTGACTTTTTCAAAGAAAAAATCATGTTGCATATTAAATCAAAGGTAATTTAATACCCTTCCAAATGCGACTTTTACGAGATGCGTAGCTATAATACTTTTCAAGAAAATTACAATTAAGTAAGTGTAACTTTGTGCATTTTTGTACTGTTTTCCGATTTTCAAGACCTCATATTTCCGGATCCAGATGTATCGGTGCTTCCAAACTTTGTATTTAATTTAGTTATATGATATGCTATATTTCTACAAAAAATCATAAAATTCGGAGCGGGTAGGTTAAAACCATTGGTTGATTTGACTTGGAATATCCCATATATTATTTTTAAGCAAAAAATAAGGTAAATGAGTAAATAAAAAAAAAAATTAAACGTCAAATAAAGTGCTTTATTTTAAAATTCAACTCAAATTTTAGTTGTAGCCGCATGTAAAAGGAAAAGAACAGTGGAACTAGCATATCGAACTAGTTCTTCTTTGTTTTTTGAACAAAAAAGAGAGTCCACTTAAATGAACCCTTAAGTACAAGTCTACACAGCAGCCATATTGAGTGCATCAATTTTTTTCCTTGAGTACAGATACCTACAGTTAAACGACGAACCCCAATGACAGACTTGAGGAGCTTGTTCATGGCAATCACTTACTTTCAAAACTTTTGCCAGAAGTCTGCTAAGAAGTGGTAGCCGAAATAAAAATTTTTTCATATTTCTTTTTTTCAAGGTGTCAGAAAATAAGCTTATTGATCATTAGCACAATCATTGAAGAAATCTACCTGAAAAAGTTTAATTTGTGGGGGGTGCATAGTGGTGAGAGAGCTCTCACAAAACTCAATAGACCCATGTTCGAGATCGAGCAAAAGTGAAAAATTAAAAAAGGGAATTTTTGCGATTTTCTCAACATTGTAATTTAAAAATAAGAGGCTCTCCATTTCCGTTCAAGAAATCCATCTTCAAAGAAAGCACTTTTGACATTCCACTCTATTCCACTTTAACCATTGTTAACAAAAAGCGAATGATCAGGAAAAAACACCACACCTATTGAGAAGTAGTAGAAAACAGATAGAACCTTACTAGCGAAGGCACTCACCGCAATCAACATGCAACGATGGGGCAGTTGCTGTTGATCATTCAAAGGTGAAGGTCTAACACTGTCTGACCAGAGAAACCTACTCTAATCTGGTACTACGGGCATTAGGAAGCCCCCGGTTATGGCTGTGCTCTCCTGTTATTCGGGGAGTGAGGCAAATTGGCCTGATGGTTTGGGTGAGGCCCTTCGGGGAGTACTCGTAGTGGTTGTGGTACTGCTAGATAGAAACCCCTCAACATGGGGTGTATTACTCCTCAGACGGTGGTGGTACTAAATTGCTAATTCGATGTCCATGGGCCTTCTTCTGACCGGCGTGTAATAGACATGTCCGAAATTAGAGGGTACGGCTCCGAATGGCGCTGGTCAAACGCGGCGTATTTGACTACCACCCTTTACTACGAGATGGTGTGTGGTGAGTCTTATGACACGTACGCATTATAAATCCAATCTAGTTGTCCTTTTCACAAAAATTCCAATACAATGCACAGCATTAGTAGGGGTCTACCACTGAGTTTGGGTCTTAATAAAGAAAGTATATAAAAAAATTGCAGTAAAATAGTAATGAATTCAATATATAGTCTTTATACGATGGAAGTAATTCAAAGACATGAATAGTATATGATTTTGAGGTTTTCCTAAAACTATAGCATTTTCATTGAACGCCTAATGTGTAAAAGTGTAGCATTCGTTTTCGAACCATATTGATCGAAATTATGAAATTTTTTAGCTTTAATTATAATTATTCAGTACGAAAATTCAATACATAACAAAGAAGACGATTTTGTTCCTGAATTTAATTTTCTAAAAACCTCTTACTTAGCAGGTCTTTGGATCACTTCCGTCGTCCTATAAAAACCACATCCTAAATGGTGAGTCACCAAAGATAGAACTAACATTTTAATCTCAACCATTCTTCTTCTTTAACATTTAAATTTAACAGTTATGTGGAAACATAAAACTCTTCTAATTATCCACTAATTTCATTTATGTCTGTAAAAACACATTTAATTAAAGCAGAAACTATTAAATTTCATTCCAATAAAATCAACAGACTTATAAATGTCATGCCATCTTTTATTTTTGTTATACTAATAATATTTCAAAGTGACTTCATAATTTATTTGTCTTGCATTTATAAACATTTTGTTGTCTGGAGATTGTATACATAATTATACCCTGTCTGGCAATGAAATATAATTTTTTTATTACTTTTTAAATAAAATAATGAATAGCATTCTTAGACGTGAAAGTATGCTGTCTGTGATTTCTTATCTAAATTGGAAGAGTAACTTAGGAGTGAATAAAAATTTCAAAAATACACTCTAAATTAGCATTTTTGAAAACTGATTTTAATTAAAAAAAAAAATAATAATAAAAATTTTAAATTATTTTATAATGCATTTTTAGTTAAAGATCGCTTTTAAGCAACAAAACTTCTCTATATTTTATTAAAGCGATCCACTTTAATGAAAGTCTTTCAAGTTTCAGCACAAAAAATTAGATTTTTACTATAATTTTTTCTTTAAATAGCGCATTTTGTATAAATTACAAGAGACTATTAATGTTGCGTTTTAGTTATGATGAATATATGCTCGGTGTAGTGTAACAGACCAGAGTCTGTGGTGAGAATCGAACCCACAACCTTCGCCCTAGTTGTCTATCGCATATTTCACTAGAAATATAAATACCCAATAAAATTAAAATCCTTAAAAACAAGCAAAATTATGCATTAATTTTTATATATAAGTTTAAAAAAACTTAAAACTGTATGGCTTTTTGTTTAAATTACTTACCATCTAGAATACCCTGGTTGTCATGATAAATGTCATTTAGAGCTTTCCCAGTGTTTGTTTTCTAGATTTTAATTTATCTTCTCTTTTGTCTTATTATTGCTGTTGTTCATAATACTGTTGTCCTACTACATTTGCCAGCCATCCTTTATAGTTGCTAAGAGCGAATGTTGAGAGAAAACAAAACAGCAATAATTTTTATTACAAACTTAAATGATTCCTTCTAACGAGTAATAATAATAGTGATTTCGTGATTTTATTATTTAAGAAGAAAAATGTTTTTGCACAGTATATTAGACTAAAGGAAAAACAGCAAAATTTTTAGAGGGTTAGAAATGAATGAGTAAAGGGGCAGGGTTGCAGTATATTCAGTAACAAAATTTTATTGCATAATTAGAAAACAATCCTATTCAACATAAAGAAATCTAAGACAACCTAAAAATAAATTAAAATAAAACCCATCCTAACAAAAGCTCAAAACTCTACTCTTTTAAATAATGTGTAGTCCAAGGCGGTGTCTATTGACGGTTTTGTTCAACTTCTTGCCATACAACTTTTTGGAATACAACTCTCATGTATGGTCCGGCGCTTCAAAGTCTATTTTTGGGCTTCTCGACTGTGAACAGTAAAGGGTGAAGGTGCTTATTTGCGACTGAAGGGTATCCAATTCTATCGACTCGTTGGAGCATCGACGAAATGTGGCGTGCGTTTCTATGTTCTATCGGTACTGCCTTGGGAGGAGCTCTGATGAGTTAAAGGACTTGATTCCGCATAATCGCATATTTTTGCGGACCACTTGTACTTCTCCCTTACCACATCCTGTGGTAGTTCAGTCAGTCGCCCAATGTATTATAGAGAGAATTCGTTTTTTAGTCGCATCGCTCGTTTATGGAGCGGGTCCCCAGCGAATGATTTTCCTGCCAATTGCGATGTTGGTAAATTGAAGTCAAATGCCCTCAAGCACTACTTCTTTTTTTTCTCCCTTCCCACAACATATTTTTCTAGACCAGCATAATGTACTGCATGAGTAGGTGTCGTCCCTGAGTGCTGGCCTTAATGAGGAAAAAAAAATCTACTTTTTTAAGTCTCCTATATCTCTACTGTAGTCGCCGTTGTCTAGTGGTTAGTATATTGGTTTACTAAGCCAAGAGCTCCGGGTTCAAAACCCAGCTCTCGAATCTTGAAAAAAAAAATATGAAAATAATATTTCTTTCGGTGACTACCTTTCAGCAGTCTTCTGGCAAAAGCGCAGAGAGTAACTGATTGCCATGAAAACGCTTCTCAAATCTATCGCTCGAAGTCGACTTTAGGTACCGGTACTCATGGATAAAAATTAACACACACACAACATGGGCGCTGCTAGAAGCTAGGCGTTAACCCTGACACAGGGTTGTAATGGCCAATTATGCATGTATATATATTTCTATCAAAAGTGGATGTTATTTCAAATGCGAACTATCATTGTGACCGGTAATAGCTATGTTTCAAATATGTGATCAAGTGAATTATTATTTCATTGGTTATTCACTGTGCTATCTGCAGTGACAATTTTTTGTAAAATTCTTAACTAACTGAGCCAAGGAAATAAATCTTAGTTTTGGTATCATAATTAATAGGAAGAAAATTGTGAACAAGCACCATTTGCATGCAAAATAGTTGTGGCTCATGCCACTGTTTATATGTTCAAATTGCAATGCAAACCAAATCGTTAATAATGCTGATCTAGTATAGTCATATGCGCTTAGTGGTAATAGAGTTATTATACTTTGTATTACTTTTCTGTATTCTGGATGTTCTTTCTATACTGTTACACAAGTTTAAATCATTAATAAAACAAAGAAATGTGTTTTTAGTATCAATCAAATTAATTATTATTTTGGCCATTGGCCGCCGTGGCGGTAGCGTAAGAAGCCCAATTCGAAAGTTCAATTTTCACAAATTTTTCGCAGCATAATAAAGCTTGTTTTGCTAATAACTCTTTGGATATTAGTTTACAAGTGTTCAGTTGTATATGGTTCAGCAAGGTGCACAAGTGATTTTACATCAATTCAAAGAAAAAAGGCCTATGGGATGAAATCATACGATGTTATTGAACAATTAATTATAGCATTAAGCGAACTTATTCTATCATGGCTTTGAGAAAGTCTAATGTAGCGCTCGCTTTGTTGCTTGTGGCTTCGCCCTATTGAAATCCTATGCCAGCAAGATTAATATTAGAAAGTTAAAGAACAAAAAAAATTTCTAATCATTCTTATATCCTTCACTGTCGGTGTTTCGATAAAAGCTTATAGGTCTATGCTTATATGTGTACCATTTTTTCTAGTAATATCCTCCATCGTAAAACAAAATTTTGATTGGAAATTCAATATCAATATTATTTTTTAATTCTTCTTAAATTGTGAATCTTGAAAGCTCTTAAGTCAATATCCCTTCGAAAAATCTTCCATTAAGTATAAAAATAACTACAGAGCGGCAACTAATTGTTAAATTCCTTATACAGTGGTTACAGCTTCTTTAGTGCTAACTGTTCAGCATCCCAAGGGATGAAAATCACCATGAACTCCGATAACGATCCACAGTTATTCCAATTAACGGCTCTTAAGAAAAAATATGTGCATCAATAAAGGGATGAAGAACCATTATTTAAAAATTTCAAACCTGTGCAAGCTTTGCTTGGAGGTAAGTCTGTCCATAATGAATAATATAACGTCCCAGCAGAAAATATTGCCTACTTGTAAGTTATTTTAAATTGTGAACAACAAGTTACCCATGCGTGTCAATAATGCATGATTTTTATATAAAATTAGCAGGGTTTTCGTATTAAAATTTGCAACAAGTAAGCAAATAGTATAAGAAATCAAAAATAATACCTTACAGTTCAACATTATTGGAAGCTCTAATCTTGTACCACAATCCAAAATCGTTTACATATAAAGCTGAATTTTGGAAATCTGGCTCTTGGTAACTTACTCATCAGTAAAAAAAAAGTTTAAAAAAATCGGGACTTTGTGGGATGTTGCAAAAACGTAACGTTGGCTAGTATCATGCAAATCAGATTTGTAATAACATATAAAATAAAATTAAAAAAATAATTTTTATTATACTAGAAATTATATAAATAATATTAGTTTTTCACCTAAAGCCTTGCTTTTTTTGAATTTTCATTAAATAATTCGAATGATTTTTTTTTCAAATCACTTTGTATAAAATGAGTGATTGATAAATGAATAAGGAACCATTATATAAAAATGTCCAAAATGTGCAAGCTTTGCTCTGGGATAAGTTTGTCCACAATGAAATGTCAAACCAAAGAAATAGCAACTATCAAACCTTCAATCATTTGTCAAGTAAAAATGAACTCGTATTACCAATGCAATGTCCAAGTAGACTAGTAACAAGTAATTTATTTTGTATTAGAAGGGAAAACATGCAGTTATCCTTAATAATAAATGATTTTTATACAAAACGAACCGCTGAAATATATCAGATTTTCCAACCAGTAGCAAATCGTCGTGAGGGAGTTTATTTGATCTAACCGCCATTTCGTATTTTTTATATATCTCGAGTTAATGATGCCACTTTAGGTTTTCGACCCCAAATTGTTCAAGTCTGCAATCTGTTTTCGGATATCTCGTTCAGTTTCGGAGATAAATAGCCGAAAACGGATTGAAGATTTTAGAAAATTTGCTGTAAAAAACCTAAAGTGGTATCATTAACTCCAGATGTATAAAATGGTGGGTAGAGCACATAAACTCAATCACGACGAAATAGTATATGAAATAAAAAATTATACCTTACCGTGTAGCATTTTTGGAAGCTTTAAGGTATAAAAACACAATATAATGCCTCCATTATTGCTTACAATTTTATTTGTTATTTCCAAATTTAAAAAAAATATCTGCTGGGGTAACGAACCTCTAAAACAAACACGCCTGGAGCCCTATTCTGTAACTCTCTTAAGCTAAAATATGTCTTTGGGGTAGAATATACAAAATCAAAAATTTATAGATGATAAGCAAGAAGCTTTTAAATTACAATACGCGTTCAAGAACTGTATTCGTAAACAAAATGCCCTAAATCAAGTTTATAAATTTTTAGCGATAGAGTTTTAGCTTAGGAAAGTTACAGAATAAGGCCTCTATTATTAATGAGTAATTATATTCATACCAGTAGACAAATAATTTAAAAGATAATATACTTTCAATATACTCAGAAGTATCACAAAATGTGTTTTTGGACTATTAAATTAATTTCGTATGCAATGAAAATGCTTCCAAATTCATTGAACAAATAAAATTATTTATTTTTTTGCTGGGAATGTGTATCATTTCTACCACAACTTAATCCTTTTTTTCATATTTTGGTAGAATATATATTGAAGATCTTTGTCTTTGTTTAGACTTTATTGCGTTTTTGTTCTTCCTTTATAAACATCTATGTTTTGTAACTTTAAATCCAAAGTTAGGTAGAATTGTTTTACCCTCCATTACACACAAAAGCAAAAGCAATCATTCTTAATTAATTTCAACAAAATATTTAACAAATCTTGCAACAATACTGTTAAGAATTCTCACATTATTCAGTAGTGAGTGAGTGAGCATTTCGCAGACAAGTATTTTGGTATCGATTAACTAATAGGCTTATCGTAGTATAGTGCGGTTGCAGTATTACAAACATCAGATAACCGCTATACAATTGAAGTGTATATTGGTTTTGTAATGTTATTAAGAGTTAGCAAAATTTGATTACTTTCTATAGCATTGGAGAAATATTTTTTATATAAAATCTTTTGCTACTCGTACTATTACTTATAAACCAATAAACCACAATCTCTACTTAAGCGATTAAATTTGTCTTTTACAATTAATATGCTGAAAACACTGTATTTCTAAGACTACACTCATACTTGTATTCTTTGTATCTTAAGGAATTTCTTTTCAAGTTTTTTAAAATATATACTTATATATACATATTTATGTGTATCTGTGTATGTATATATATTCTTTTTCTTAATATTTACGCATCGTTTATCATAATTTAACTTCGTGACTTTAAATGTTTTATATTTTTTTTTATAAATTTTATTTTTCTATCATCCTTTTACAACAATCTTTTGTAGTTTGTAATGGTTTATTATATTTTTTTATACAGAATCTCACAAAATAGTTTGTATAAGCTTTCGACCGGCAAACATTACAAAATGTCATTATCATGTCTTCTTATGAATTCTCGCCGCTACTGCTATTTCGGTTCCTGACTGCAACCGGAATTGTTATGGCGATAGTTGTGTTATAACCGTAATGCACACATTTACACATTCTTATTGTAGTTATATAAACGTGTTCAGTGAACTTTTTTTTCATTTTTTTTTCCAAAGTATATTTTCTTTTCATAGCTTAGATTATGCAAATAACAAAAAAAAAAAAAAGACAAAAAAGAGAATTGAAATATTAACCCAATGATACCAGAACCATTAATAGAGACGTAGCAGCCAAGGCTTAACATGTAAAATGAAATAAATTCTCATACATCGTTACAAGACACATACACAGCTATATTCCTTTCAATAGGAACTACCACACAATTACATTTACGATAGTTGTAATTGCTTACCCAGCAAACAAAAAGTCAAGCGCTTAAACTAAGATGTTTTTGTGGGTTGATATTATAACACAATTCGAGGCATTTTTCAATTCAATCTTAAATTTATTGTCTTATTGTATTCAAGTCAGTGTTCAATGTCACACGTAGTTCTTTCCAATTAGTCTTAAAAATAAAAGTTCATGTTCAAAGAGAAGCTCAAATTTGGTTGTAATTTTTGTTTGTGATTACAGTCATTCAGAAATAAAATACTAAAATACTTTTTATATGCAAGAGAGAAAAATTTTTGTTTATTCTTATATTATTTTGATAAATATTCTTAGACCCAACCGAGACTTGTCAATTTCACTGAGGAGATAATTAAGTGTTTTTCAATCTGAGATCGTGGTTATTTCAAAATGCATTGAGTTTAACTTGAACTGCAAGCTCAAGGACATGACAATTAATATTCTTAGATCAGAATGCAGCCAAATTGATGGTTAATATCCTCCTTTGCGCATTTAAAACACATTTGTTCCAAACATTTAGTAGTTTATCATTCTACAAACAGATTAAGAATATTTTAGAACGATACTTCAGAATGCTCCGAATCGATACAAGGTGCCACAAATCCCTTCATAGTGTCCAGGTATCCAAACATATTCCGTGCAAAAAATTCTACATACTCATGTCGAAAAAATTAAAGCCATTTAAAATAAAAATTGATTAATTTAAAATAAAAATCATGTTTGCTGGGTAGGCACAAATATATGATAATTTTTTTTTTTTAAATTTAATGCTTATGCTCTTAGTAATTGTTCTGGATATTGTGGCTGACGTTCGCTCACGTTTTGCCATTAAATTTTATACTTTTAAATAAGATCATAGAAGGTATGTTTTCTTACCTCTGTAATCGCTAGTTATTTGAGTGATGGAATTATACAAACATATACCATGTACATATGTACATACATATGTGTGCATATTTTTATATATATATTTGTATGTACAATAAAGCTTAGATATAGGAAACTCGAAGACATTGTATAATCAATAAGTATTATACAGACGTTAATAATAGAAAATAGTGTTGAATCATAACAATATAATACAATTTAATTTTGTTTTAATAAAATTTCAAATTATTAAATATGGGATTACCTTGCGGTTTTACATGTGTTATTTTTTTAGCCACATGACAACTATCATAACTATGATTTGACAGTTAAAAATATCAGACTATGTTAAGGCGAAATCATAGGCAATATTTTAATTTTAGAAAAACACATTTAAAATTGCAGAAATTTACTTTAAAAGGAATAAATCTGCCCAAAATTTTAAAAATTTTGAAGCAATAAACAAATTTGGAGGCAATAATGGAGGCATTATATTGTTTTTCGTAGCTTCAAGTTTCCAAAACTGCTAAACGGTAAGGTATTAATTTGGATTTTTTATACTATTTGTATACTGGTTACAAAATGAATTGAATTTTATCTGCTCTTTTCATATGAAAGTCGAAGTGGTCTAGTGGTTAGTGTGTTGGCTTACTAAGAAGTTAGCTCAGGGTTCAAACCTCAGCTCTGTAATCTGTAAAAAAAATAAGGAAAAAAGGAAAAAAAAAAATATTTCTTTCAGTGACTACTTCTCAGCAGTCTTCTGCCAAAAGCTCACAGAGTAACTGATTGCCATGAGAAGGATTCTCAAGTATGTAATTCGGCCCCTATACTCGTGGATAAAATTTGACACCCATAATATGAGTACTGCGAGAAGCTAGGCCGTAACTCTGAAACAGAATTTAATGGCTAATTATATGATTGTCGTGGCAGACATACATATATTGAAAAACATATGGCCACGAAATTGTTTTCAAATTCAAATTAGCAATAAGAACAAAAACCTAGTTAGAAAACTGTTCAGACTGATGCTTGGTCTCCGGAATGTTGTAGTGGATTCATATTTAATCCACAGTTAAAAAACACCGCAAATACTCATTCGAGTTGCGGTAAAAAAATCCTTGGAATTTGTCACATAATTACGTCTATGGTCATTTGAGAGCAAACGCCGCATCCGTTCTGAAGACAGCTTTTTTGAACCCAGATAATCATTTACAATTGGAACCACACTGCCATATAAAATCTCATCAATCTCACGCATTTTTACTCTTTGATCGGCCAACACCATATCGTGGATATTTTCAATATTTTCGAATGTATTGACCTCAATTGGATGTCCACAAAGTTCAGTATCTTTTATACCCTTGCGACACAACGTAAGTCAATAAACAACTTTTTTCCATTGAAATCGATGATGCAGAGTCTCCGTAAAAATAATGTTTATTGAGCACGCGAAATTCAGTTTTTTCCATTTACAAAACAATACACGAGATTGAAAGTTTTGAACAGCTGTTAAACGCAAAGTTCATGACAGAATTTGCTCAAAAGGTTTAATGGATGGTAGCAGTGTTGAATTTAAATAACTACGAGAGAACATTTTACTTTTTTTAAGAAAAAAAGGCAGCAAAAAATTAAAATTATTTAATTTAAGAAATTAATTTATTTGAATAAAGTTTAAACATTTGTGTTTCAGTTTTTTATAATATTTTAATATTTTTCGCCTTTTAAAGAGGTTTAAGTAAACCATACAATAGATCCTTGTAAACCAGTGGTCTTCACCAGTATTACTCAGGTAAATAAATTGTTCGGATATTTTTTTAGTTTTTCTTACTCTCTTCGTGAATATTACAACCAGGGTTGCTTAATTCCACAAAAATTCTGGCAAACAGCTTCTTAAAATATACCAAAACTACCACGTATTTTTACGCTCTTTTGTTTGATCGTCAATCAACCAATAGGAAATCAGCATGTTGAGTGGGAGAGACAAACTACACTTGCAGAACTTCTGTGTCTTATTTTTTTTATCTCACCAATACTACTACTTAATGGTCTAGGGGTTATTGTGTTGGTTTACTATGGTTGGTTTACAACAGTGATGTCCAAAATTCTCTTTCCCTATAACGCGTGATAGAAAAACAAATTCTGCTTGCGTCGAAGTCAAACACGTACATAATAAAAATAAATATTGTTACTCTTGCTCTTTTAAGATTTTAGCTTCTCTCCAACATAGTGCAGGGATGGATAGTGCATATTTTTTGTATCATTTTTATTTAAGTGAAATAATTATTCATTATTTCTTCCAAATTTATGTGACTTCGGTACTCCTTTATTCTTAATAGATCGGTCACATGTCTATCGGATAATCGATTACGCACTTTACTCAGAATTATAAAGAAATAATTATGAAGTTATAAAATGAAAGTAATTCGCATATTCCAATTTCTGATAGAAGTAAGCAGAGTCTTTTCTCTGCTTCATACACAAGCGCAAGTATGTAGTAGTGGACATCACTAATTTACAGGCCCTGACATCTTGAGAAAAATGATATATAAAATAAATATTTCTTTCGGCGACTACCTCTCAGAAGTCTTCTGGCAACAGCTCTGAGAGTAACTGATTGCCATGAACAAGCTTCTCAAGTCTATCGTTCGGAGTTGATATTAAGCTGTAGTTCCCGGTACTCATGGATAAAAATTGACACGCACTATATGATTTAGTGGTTCGTTACTCTTCAAAAGGGTTGTAATGGCCAATTATGTATGTAGGAAATCTAAAAAATATGATTTTCTGTAGAAACAAACCCATACTGCTTTTACATATAAAATCAATCCAAATTTTTGTTATGAAAATATATCTGATTAAAATCCAAATCACAATCCCCGTATTAACAAACAGTCAACCTCTATACACTAGCCTACCCATAAAACATTTTTTCAATCAGTTTTAATTTTGCAAACTTACTTTAATCACCTCATTTTTTCACTTTCCTTTTACTCATTAAAATTCTGCTAAAATTGGAATATTTGCAATTTATATAAAAGACGTTGACTGTTATCTTTTTAATTTTTTTATTTCATTTTTTTTAATTAAATTTAAAACAAGAAAATTAAAAAAAGACACTTGATTTAAGAAAAAGAAAAAAATGTTTGCAATATATCAAACTTAAAACACAGTATTCTCTTTTGGGGTTAATATTTTTCTATAGATATTAAATACTAATAAAACGGATTTAATTAAACGCTGTTACTAGCTTGACAAAGTCCGTAATTAAAATATATAAACCAAAGAATAATGTCTACTTTAAATAATTAAATTTAAAATGCTGAGGGCATTAAATGAATATTAAGCGAACGTAAATTTTTAATAAAAATGTTCACGAACAAAAGACTATTTGGAGAATTGAATATTATAGTGAAAAGAACATTTTCGTGAAATATAACTTACGAGTAAAGAAGTCTGACATCAAGTGACTCTGTGAAAAGAATAATAAATGCTACACTTTTTTTCATTATTTAGCACTGTACTTACAGAAAAAGCTGACGTGCTTTTAATGCAAATTTATGCTTCCTCTAATGCAAATATTATTGACACACATATATTACTGTTTTCATATAACAAAATATTCACTTTACTTTTACATTTTAAAAATATATATATATAAAAAAAAAAAATCCGAATTCCAAGCACATTTTTTAAAATATTGAAAAGTAAAATGTTTCTCCTAAAATAGCATCTACTCACCTCATTTTTTATTTCAAAAAACAATATGTTACGAAACAAAAAAGGCATAAAAAATATGAAATTCATTTTTAAGACACATACTTAAGGAAATATATATAAAAAAAAAGTAAATATTTTACAAAAACTCAAATAGAAATTTCTGAATATATTATAGAAGAGTAAAACAATTGTCTTGAAAGTGATTGTAAAGGAAAACGTAAAAATATGTTGATTTGACAAAAAAGATGTATGTTTTCATTTTCATTAAAATTAAAAAAAAAAAAAAAAATGTCTAGTAAGTACTGATATAGAGCATAAAAAAAAGAAAAATATTTCAAAGAACAAAATCATATAATAAAAATCAACATATCCATCTAATCAAGAAACAGTCATTTGAGCAATGACAGGTTTAATAAACAATCGATGATCTGGATGGCAACGATATGTGGTTTCAACAGGAAGGCGCCAGTGCAAGGGCAAAACTAAATAAATTAAATAAAAGACTGTTGGCGGCATAAACGATTTATGGTGAAATGACCGCTTATCAACATCTTGCGTTAAATAAAACGTTACGACAATTGTTTACACAGAACTAATGAGAAATTTAGAAATACTTTAATCTCTATTCTCAAACCAAATACACTTAAACCCTAATTATCCGAGTTAAAACAGTACCTGCCTTAGCACGGATAATCAAGATAAACACAAGAAACTACACGTTTATATTTAACAAAATATTTAAAGGTATAAAAGTACAGGGTATCCGCCGAGAAGGTGTACTACTTTGTTTATAATTTTTTATTAAATGAAAGGGAACGGATCTTATACCTACTAAAGCTTTACTTAATGTCGACAATTATGTATGGAATACAATATCAGATAAATGTAAGCCTCTGTTAGCCTCAGAAATGTGAGCTCTTTTGAGCACGTTTTTCATTACATTCTCATACATTTTACGCGGTATTTCATTAATTTCATTACGAATATTTTTTTTTTTTTTGAGTTGCTTCAGCGTTTCTGGATTTATTGGCATAAATCTTGCTTTTCAGACATCCTCACAAAATGAAGCCCAGAGCAGTCAAATCAGGCGACCGTGGAGGCCAATCAACATCACCATTCCTGGAAATAACTTGTGGAAAGAGGTCTCGCAGTAATTTTCTTATAACTCTGGCTGTATGCGATGTGGCACTGTCTTGTTGATGTTAGTCATGTTAGTCAAGCCCAAAGCATGCAGTTGTGGCTTTAAAAAGTTTTCGGTCACACAACGATATCGCTACCCATTGGCAGTTACTGCTACGCCATATTCAGTTTCAAAGAAGTAAGGTTCAATGATTCTTCCTGGATAAATTTCAAACGAAACTGTCAGTTTTAATGCATGCAAAGATACCTGATCGATAATTTGAGGGTTTTCCATTGCCCTTAACCGACTATTCTGTTTATTCACATGTGCATTCAAATAAAAATGTGGTTTACGGAATATTTTTCCATAATAAAATTTCAAGAAATTAGTATACCTTTCCGGCGGACACACTGTACGTATGTATATTTCTATGATATGCAAACATTATTTAAATAATTCTATTCGTTTTTAATTGTTCTTTATTTAAAAGAGTTAGTATGCGTTAGTATGAATTTAAACTTACTCTAAAATGCCTATAGAACTGTTATTTTTTTAGCAACATTACTCATCTCTACTTCGTGTGCTAGAGTAGGAGTTTCAACTTTATTCCTTTCTTCTTCGTATCATGAGTCACGGACACCTCCTTGAGTTTGATTGACCATGCTAATTTTATCATCAGATACAATGGCAAATGGTGTCACACTAATATTGTATTACATGCACTTACCATATCAGATTGAATTTTCAGATGGTTAGTAAGATGATCTTTAGAATTTTGATAGAATAAATTATTTCAAACTTTGCCTGAAACATAAGAAATTCAAGTCTATTAAAAGAGTGCGAAAGCTTTTCCTCCTTGATCCTTGGTATAAATTCATCAAAGCCAGAAAGGGAGCAACCATGCAACTGGTGAGGTTTTCTTTGTTGGAAGGCAAGGGGGCTTTGGAAGCTCAAACAGGAATAGACAATTACTCTTCTAGAATCAGAATGGCCCTAGACTTTCCAAACTTTTACTCTATTAAACTTTGATAGGAAGAGATTTCAATCATGCATTAGATTCTGTAAGGATAATCTGAGAATATTAAGAGGACCCTTAATCTGTCTATGTAGGTTCAATGGACATTTAAATCACTTCGAGCAAGTAATTTGCGCAGATTCTCTGACGAGTTAATCGAAAAAGAGTAGAAAAAGGTACCTTGGTGATTATCAATTTTAAGATTGGCACCGGCCGACATTTTAAAGTTTGTCCGAGTGGCAAGACTCGGGAGGATATTATGGCAGTCCTGTCCAAGCTGAGAGTTGTACAATAGATTTTTGGTCATAGTACTTTTGTGCTTTGTTTATAAATGTATAAATATATTGAATCAAAGATTTACAATTCAGTGGATAATACTTTTCTGTTACGTTTTCTGATTACATTGCACTTACATCTGGATGCGATGGACAGTTATCTGTCAATACAAATATTTTACATTTCTTGTCGAGATAGAAAAAAAGAGACCAAGGGGGAGAGAGGGCCGTAGATCTTTGGTTTAAACTTACTAATATCACAAGTGATATAAGTCTGAAAAAACAAAGGTCCTACTTTAAAATTGCGAACCGCAAGGAAATCGGTTGGCTGTTTGTTGATTATTCAATGGCCAGTTTTATACCTTTACCACTGAATAATCCAACAGCAATCAACACCAAGAAGCCCGCACAGTAAAATTTAAATTAGAGGAGGAGTAAGTGATCTCCTTAATCCAGCCCTTGGGATAATTCTTAGTAACTGCTCCTCAACTGCCAGAGAGCTATTGCTCTCCGCCAGCTTAGCCAGTTGAGTCCTTGCACTGTACGCCTCTACACCACGAGAAAGGATTATCATACGTTTATACAAGTTCCCCATCTAAACACTGTCATATTGTCATATTCAGTGAAAAGTTTATTATTATTTTTTAATTTAATTGTAGATGTATTGTTTTATTTAGAAAAGATTCCACTTAACAAATAATTATACATTAAGCAGCAATTAAAATGATAACTATTATTGCATTCAACAGCTTGTTGCATGTTTAGCAGCATTTAAGTATGTATTCTATGCTTTGTGGGTGAACTTATTGAAATTGAAAAAGAAAAAAAGAAAAAACTTTTAATATAATTTTATTATCTCAAAAGTTTTTGTTAAAACACTTTTTAAGTGTTACTACGAATATAATTATTTTTTTTCAGATTTTCAGATCGTTAAACTTCTTTTCTGGAATTAAGAATTTAAATCAGTGCTGGCCAAAGAGCGAAAGAAAGAGATTGTTTTTCATTCAGCTGTATATTATTATATGAAAAGCCCAATGAACTTCGGCGCTTGAGCGCCCACATGAGCAGCCATGTTTTAAAGTAATTCCTCTGTTGTATAAAAAACTGTTAAGTTTTTAAAAAGATTAAAGTTTTAAATAATTGTTTTTTAAATACCAAAAAAAAATTGTAAAACATTTTGTAAGACGTTTTTAGTTGTCATTCGTTAAGTGATTGTATTTTTTGCTTTAATCTGTACATTATTTTTTATCTGATTTGATGTAATAATTTTACAAATGCCTACACTTGTAGTAGATAATTGAATACAATTGTGTTTTGATTAGATATTTCTTTTATTTTGTATGAAAATTTTAAATACTTTTAAATTTAAATTTCCTGCCAAGTTATTGTTGATTTGTGTGTTCCTGATTTGCTTAGTAAGTTTTAGAAATACATGTTCATAAAACATTTTCATATCTACTAAAGATATTAGAGTTATATTTGTTTGATATTTAGAAGGTATTATGTATGTACCTACAGTGTTGTACAAATCTAAATAAACAATTCATACCTTTAAATTCATTGCCTATAGTAAATAAGGTAATGAATATCGGTTCAAAATATATTAGCAACAGTGATTTCTCGTGGTAATAGCCCCTTTAACGACCACAGTAGAGCAGCAAATATCTTAGTAAAAGGAATTGTATTCCTCAGCCACCAAATTCCTCCAAGCGAGTTTATTCGTCTTTTCACCTTCTTCCAGGAACGATGTTCCAAAAACCTATATAATGAAAATATAGCAGCTTTAGCTTACTTTTGCAAACATGACAATTCTGCACGAATCCAGGACCTTGAGAGAAGACTATCAGTGAAATGATTCAGGGTTCTAATGACAAATTATGTATGCACTTAATCCATTAGTTCCGAGAGCGAGATATGTACATGATCTTCTTTTTCTTGTTACCAAAAATTATTACTGATCATCAGTACTAATGAAAACATTCAACAATTTAATCGATTTGTTAACAAATAAAATATACTAAAGTAGTTAAAAAATAAATTTTCGTCACTGAAGAGCAGTTTAGACAACACAATTTTCCTTATATGTTCGTAAAACCATAGAGAAAATATTACAAAGTTTTATAAGATTATTTTTTAACTAAAAATAAAAATCGTACCACACATTTTTTGTCTTTCTACTTTTGTCAAAAATTTTTCTTTAATATTTTTTATATAAAATAAACAAGTGATATTAGTAAAAGCCGTACAAGTGAAAATATATCTTAGACATTTTCTCTCAGTGTATACACAAAATTTTTATGAATAATAAGACTTATTGGATAGTCTATACTCCGCTTAAATATTATAGGAAACTATTTGTTTAATTATTAGATTTGCAACACTTTTAACAATTTGGAAGTTAAATTTATTTATAAACAATAAATAAGAAAGTTCGATCAATTTTGACCAACACTGTACATATATTTTTCTGACAATGTACAGAAACTAATATTAATGGAAAATGTGCATTTGCTAAGATGGAAATGCTACAACATATGTATTTGTTTCAGTTTTCCTGCTCAATATATGACAATTTGAAAACATGTCCCAGATACAAAAATATAAAATTTCATTACATTTCTTTGATTGTGTGTCACTCATTTGAATAAAATATATAGTTGATGGAAAAAGAAAGCCTAGAAACATATTTTGCTCTTATTTGGACTACATAATGGTGTCTTATTATTAATTAAAATGGAATTGGTAGCACGTCGTTATAATTTTTAACGTAATATATGTATATACGAAATATTTATTAATAAAAAAAAAGGAAATTGACAAAATATGTATCTTCTTCTTCTTACAATTACTCTTGTTCTACTTGTTATAATAAAATTTTAATTTGACATAACGACGGTTAGGTTAGGTTAAAATTTGCAGCCGCCTCCAGGCAAACCAAACTTGGGTCCTCTAAGGTCCATCAATTTTACATGTCGACGACCGTTTACCATTTTATGAAATAAATAAAAAATTAATATATAAGCGTTTAATTAAGCTTTAGGTCTATTATATAATTATTTATTCGATATTTCGCTTAATTAAACGCTTATATATTAATCAATAATAAGGTCAACTAAACTTATTAATACAATTAAATAAAAAATTGCATAAATATACGTCCCTTATCTAATAATGTGTGATGAAATTTGAAATATATAAAAAAATAGAAATAACGGAGAGAGCCATACGACTGTAACATTTTCATCCGTTTTTTCTCTTTATATTAGTCGCCGTGGTCAAGTGGTTAGTGTTGTTCAGGGTCGAACCTAAACACAATAAAAACACGGTTCGGTTTCTTGGTTTTATGTCTTTAAAATTAAAATGTTTTATTTATGTATTAATTTGGGTTTTACTCGTATATGTATGTATGTTTCTAAATGTATAAATGTATATTATGTGAGTCGTTGTTTATTTTATGTAAAATTTGTTTGTATTTATTTTTCTTTAAGTTTTATATTTTATTTTCCTCACTTAACTTTACTATCACCGTAGCACTTCTTATTTACACAAATTTAAAAAAATGAACTACTTCTTAAGCTAAAGTATATGAATACATAGAGCATAGAATACTTATAAAAAAATAAATAAAATGAAGTGCAGTCAGTGTTGACACTTTAAGCGCGTTTCTGAACAAGTGTGTTGGCTTACTAAGACAAGGACTCCGGTTCAAGTCCCGGCTTTGATATCTTGAAGCAAAGATAGATATATTTTAAATAAAATATTTCTTTCGGCGACTACCTCTTAAGGCCATGATACACTATCATACACAGTCGTACGATGCATTCACAAGAAAATCTTATCGATTTCTCTTACACTTTTAAAAGTCGCATCAAAATGGCGACTTTAGTAAATCATATACAGAGTTGCTTTTTGCTAAAATCTTATAAAAATGCAACCCTGTTGTCATAGAGAAAAAAATGTTTATGAATATTTTCAAAAGATTATGAAGTCGGACAAACTTGTCACAATACCTGTCATACAGATGCATTTTTATGACACACTATTATACTTTTTTAACCAACACGATTTTTTTTGACAAATCGTACGATTCAATAGGCCTTCACAGACTTTTGGCAAAAGCTCTAAGAGTAACTTATTGCCATGAACAAGATGTTGTTCGGAGTGGATATTAAGCTGTAGGTTCCGGTACTCATGGATAAAAATTGACACACACAACATGAGTGTTGCAATAGGCCATAATCCTCACACAGGGTTGTAAAGGCCAGTTAGGTATCTATATATTTTTCCTTATGTCATACTTATCGTACGGCTTATATTATCGTCTAAATACCCACTCACCAAACCAGTTATTGCATTCTATCCATACAGATTCATCAAAATCTTTTAGTAAAAGTGTTGTATTTTAATTGTTCTGCATTTTATTTCTTTACTCTACCTTTCATTTTATTATAAAATTTTTAAATTTTTTTTTTTTTTTTTTGCTAAGACCAATGCACAGGGGTGTGCATTGTATTGGAATTATTATTAAACGTCTTATGGCAAGTCTTATCAGTTGATCACTAGAAGGCCAGTGTTGTACCTTCACTCTTAAAATTACCGCTAGCAAATTGACCCATTTGTTTATGTTTGTTATTGTTCTGTTGTGAAGAGGTGAGAATTTTTGCTAAGCTGATTGATAGGTTTTGATCCTTGCTGAGTTCTGCATATGTTTTTCTAGTAGGTGGCGCTTTTTTGAGATCATTCCTTTCGATAAGCCAAAGTTTGTTAAGGTACAATGTCAACCGCCGTTGTGCGAACATCTGCTAAACGTTTTCTTTTATTCACTCCTCTAAGAATATCGTGTTCATGGTTCCCATCATTTTTAACTTCTTAACTACAATTCATAGACGTCTAGTTATTAATTTATGTGTGATTTTCTTACGCATCGAATTGTTATCAATTGCACGTGATATCAAAATAATTGGGATATATAATGTATAGATATATGCTGTATAGTTTATCAATTCTTTTGTTCAAATCATCAATATTATTTATCAATTGTGGTTTGTGAAATATTTTTTGAAACTAAGTTTTAAAAGTAAATTCTTTATACTGAGAATGCTAAATTTATCATATAAAATTTTTTAAATTCCATTTACCTAATGGGTAAAGCAGCTTTTTGTCTTTTTCACACATAAAATTTTAAAAAAGCATTTCTATGACATACACATGTGTTCTTAAAGGAATTTATTAAACACGAAAAAAAAATTATCAAATGTGTATGCAAATTCTTTTAATAAAATCATACTATATCTCTGTGAAATTTTTAAAATAAAGAAAAGAAAGAAATGTCTGCACTAAAAAGGAACATTTAAATAATATTTTTCTCTTTGTGGTAAAAATATTTACAATGACAATAAGGATGATTAAAGGAAAAATTTTTATGTAAAATTGTTTTTTAAATTATAAAAGATTTAAAAATTCAAAAAAAAAAACAAATAAATAAACCATTACTGTATAGCAGTATCCTTAACACAAAATTCTTTGTACTCGTACGAAAGTTATAGCAATTGTGTCAGAAAATATATCTTTAAAATAAATTTTTTTGATGTCCCATTCCATTTTCTATTATACGAGTTTGTAACATAAATATGTTGCCTAGAAACGTGACATTATATTTTCTTGTCTTTTGTTTTTTATGTTTCTTATATATTTTTATAGTTTGAGTTTTTAATTTTATTTGCATACATTTTTTGAGGCCAGAAACAGCAACGAAATTATGCCAGATTAGATAAGAGAAAAAGTTTTTTATGATGTTGCGTACTATTAAGAATAATTGTGATTTATTTTTTTCTGTTAATTTTTTTTATATTAAAATTATTCAGTATGTTTAATTGCTCTCCTAAGCTGAGTTTGATTCGAGTTAAAATTAGAAACTTGTTCGCAAAAGCTTGTTTTTAATTCTTATTTTGTTTGTCTAATGCAACTAGGTTTTTTTTTATTTAAGACTAATACTTAGGCGTAAACAGCTACTAAATGCAGTGCATTGTATTGGAATGTTGAATATATAGATAGATGTAAAAATGTTAAGCGCCTTATGTCAATTTGATAAATTGCTGTAAATTTGATTACTCAAAGGCCAGTGATATACCTGCAGCTTTGAATGATCAACAGCAATTGCCTCATCTGGATATTGAATGTGAGTGGTGTGCGTCTTTTTATATGTTAGTTAGCTGTTATCTTCCCAGAAGGGAAATTTATAATTTTGTCCTTCGCTGGGATTGAATCTCGGCCGTTTGAGTTTCTGTGAGAACGCTCTAACCACTATGCCACGACTCCCCCAAATATTTAGACTTTTTTAAAAATCATATATTGGAATTATAGTTTCCCTTTTTCTATACTTATATCGGGTGGTTAAATTTTAAGTATTTTCCTGCATTTCATTTGACATTTCTGAATTTCAGACTAACTCAATTTGAACGTTTGAAAGATGCACAGTCGAGCAACGTATTAAAGTTACTCGGGCTTATTATGAAAATGGACGTCGAAATGAAAATGAATATCGTACGCTTCATGATTTTTCCGATCAATTTAATCACCCAAATGTGCATACAATCGAAAAAATCATGAAAAATTTGAGCAAACCGCGTCTATAGGAGATGTGAAAGCACCAGTGCATGCTTGTACTCTAGAAACATTACTGCTATTAGCTATAGCGTGTTTGAAGAGCCGTCCACCTCAGCTCGTCGTAGTGCCCAACAATTGCACATCTCACGCTCGTCGGTGAGGAACATTATCATGTCGACGATTTGTGGTTTCAACAAAACGGTACCACTTGCCACACAGCAAACGAAACAATGGCTCTTCTGCGATACAAATTCAATGGCTGTGTTATCTCACGTTGTGGCGATGTCAATGGGCTGCCAAGATCATGCAATTTGACACTGTTGGACTTCTTTCTTTGGAGTTATTTGAAGGAAAAGGTGTACATCGATAATCCAGCAGCAAGGAGGATGAGATAATTCGGCACATTAACGGCACAGAACCTGAATTATGACTCAGCGAAAATTTTGACCATCGGATGGAAGTGTACCGTCGAGGTCACCACGGCGGCCATTTGGGCCATATTTTGTTCCATATATAATTGAACCATACCATAATTCACTAAATAATTTGTGCTTTATTCAAAATCAACATCTGCCCTTAAAATTTAACCACACGTTACATACTTGCAAAGATTTAGTCCAAGTATTGTCAAGCACAACACATTATTTCATACTTTTCTTTGTCCACCATCATTGCATTTTTATTAATTGTCATCTTATTTGGATGAATCAGAATTAAAACTTTTTTCTTTTTGATTCTTTTCCACTTTATTCACATTAGCCGACATCGACGACATGTACGGCCGTACTCGTGTTGATTAGAGTTCACAAAAGTGTCAGTTAAATAGGTGATGTTTGTCATGAATGTGTATAGAACACAAGGAGCTCTGATGAGACTACCACAGCAGGGGTCAAAAATATGTTCAGTTTGGCTTGTATTCGATTATTTCACGGATATAATTTTCTCTTTTTTGTTATCAAAAACTCATTGAAAAAACTATAAATTCTTAATAACTTTGATCTAATTAAAGTCTTTCTGACAAAGCAAACCAATTTAAAAAAATGATCACTCTCACTGGGATAAAGTTTATTATTGCCAACCATGTTAATTCAAAATTGTGCAGAGCAGAATCGTGTAAATAGAGGCCTATGTATACGAAATTTATAATATATTATTTTGCTTTAATGTAATTCGTAATTGATAAGTAGGGATAGTTTTTTCAAATTTTTTTGTCTCATAAATATTCATGGGTGCTCTAGTAGTCTGGTGGGTATTCTGCTAAACTGCAAGTACAAGGTTTGTGGGTTCGATTCCTACCAGAGACTCTGGTCTAAAACACTACACCGAGCATATTGTCTCTTGTCTCAGTCAGTTCGCTTGTAATAATAATTACTATTATACATACATACATACATACATACACACATACATAATTGGCCATTACAACCCTGTGTCAGGATTACGGACTAGCTTCTCGCAGCACTCATGTTGTGTGTGCTAATTTTTATCCATAAGTACCGGGACCTACAGTTTAAAGTCGACTCCGAACGACAGATTCAAAAAGCTTTCTCATGGCAATCAATTACACCCAGAGCTTTTACTACAAGACTATTGAGAGGTAGTCGCCGAAAGAAATAATTGTTTCATATTTCTTTCTTTCAAGATGACAGAGGTGAGATTTGAACCCGGCGCAATTGTCTTAGTAAGCTAACACTAACCACTAGACCACGGCGACTACAATTATTATCTTATATAATAATAATTAAAATACTATATAATGTTTTAAATTAATTTAGTGAATTTCAGTTTTATTTAAATATCTGTAAAATATTTATTTTATTTTTTTAATAATATATTTGCAGGTCAGTAAACAGTAATTTTAATCGTTGACAGAAAATCACTGTAAATCAATTTGAAACATTTTGCACTAAATCGGGTGAGTAATATTGATAAATTGTAGTATAAATCATAAATATTGGAGCAGTTTTGTTTTCTTTGACCATTATAAACTCATATGTAATGGTTTTTTTTTTTTTTCGTTAAGATTAAAGTACTTCTTTAAAATTCTTTATAAATAACGTTTTACTATAAGATGTGATAACATACAAGGGGTTTTAGTTAACGAGAAATATTTTTAAATTAGAATTTTTTTAGAATTTAGCTCCAAATGAGATATTTTAAATGGAACTTAAATCGAAGTGTTATAAAATTAAATAACATTTCTTTCGAGAATTTTATCAATTTATACCCAACATATAATAATAATGAAAGTTCTCTCATAATCGTAGCATTTCTAATGCATACCAAGTACTTGTACGTTCTGAATTTAACCCTAGTTCTTATAGCCAACTTTTATTACGAGACACTTTTCTGAGCAAATGCATTTTAGAAGCTTAATACATTTCCGAAAATTTTAAGTGGGCATAAGTATATATTTCCGACACTAACGTTATCAAAAAAGGACAAGGAGAAATAGTAATCGAGTTAGAGTTTTAGATATAGAAGAAATATAGAAGAATATCTGTTAAACTCTTCTCTTGACAATCAATGATAAATAATAAACAATTTGCTGGTAACAGCACTAAGCCCATTACTGATAATAAAAAATTGGTAAAAAAGGGCGTAATTTGTGAAAATATATGTGTGATTCCTGTTACTTGAAAAATGGTAACAATTACATAAAAAATATATTTTGAATTTAAAAATACAAATTTCAACAAATAGTTGAATTTAGAAAAATATATAAAAAAGACTGGTGAGAATACCATTCAAATATAATTCACATAATCTCTTTTCCAATAGATTGTGATATAAATAGCAATATTGAAATATGAATATATATAACACAAAGATCTCTGATGAGACCTTTCGTAGCTAGGTCGAAAACTAGTTTAGTTCTGCTAGTGCTGTTACACATATTCCTTAACGGATGTTACTTCTCAATAATAATACCAGATCTTGAATACTATCATTACAATTTGGATTTATAGAGGCAATACAAAATAGACAAATATATTAAATAAATTATTTTTTTCCATACCAAAGATTAAAAGCAAATTGCAATTTTTCTCATTTTGTTTTTTTTTTCCGAGGCAGTGAGAAATATTTCATAAATCACAAGGCAAATCAAAATTCCTAACACACATCTCTATATATTTATATGTGTATTGCTGAAAAAATTAAAAAACAAAAAATGAAAATTAAATGAAATTAAAATTTTTATGAGACGTCATGTATGACAATAAAATACTTTTTATATCTTTTGTAAACTAAATGTGTGTATGTACTCGTAGTCTGTAGGCATGCTTATTGCTCTTATTTTCTTTTTTCCTTTTTTTTTGCAAATAAATCATACACACGTTTCTAAATTTTCTTTTTTGCCACAAGCCATTTATAAATTTCATTTTAAATAAAATCATATTCATATTCATATTCATATTCATATTTGCGGCTTAAACTTGTGTCATTCATTCTATTTGTTATTCCGGTTCTTATTCACACTCTTCCTTTCATTAACAAAACAGATAAGAAAGAGCAAAACACTAAAAACTCATACCGTATCTATGATTTCTAATGGAATGTATGAATGTGTTTGATGTTTCTTTGTAATTTTTTTTTCTGTAATAAACTTTTAAAAGTCAATTTGTATTCTGCAGGCATAACAGGACAACACCTGTTAGACATTAAATATATATTTCCTTGTTTACTTTTTACTTTTTTTTCCATTCTTCAAAAATTATAAAATCATTTCCTTGCTAAGACCACAAGACAAACATTTTGTATATGTGTAAGCTGTTTAAGAAAATTAAATTTATATTTAAGGAAAATGTACTTATGCATGAAATCTGCCAACGTGTTTTGTATAATTTTTTAAGAAAACAACAACTGACTTCAGACTTCGTGTAATGTAAAATATATTTCGAAGTGACAAAACCATTAGGCTCGTTATAGTAAAACAGACGAAAGACTTCGGTGGGAATCGAACCCAGTACATCTGCACTAATAGTCTAGTACAATATCTACTTTACTACCTGGACGATTTAATGTAATTTTGTTTTGTTTGTTTTATTTGCAAAGTATTTTTGACATTATTTACAATCAAATTGGCTCTACAATGCGTATACGTTACGCTATTTTTGTCTTTATTACTCATACGTACTGTGAAGTGTATGAAATTGGAATTCTCTCACTATAGGCAATTATTTCGGCCATAAAAAATATTTTCTATAGGTGACCCTATGATCGCTCAAGCACTGAAGTTTTATTGAACATACATACAAAAGTATAGATCTCATTGAAAAAAAAGTCTTCCATTTCCTTGACCAAACATGCTTTAAAAGTTGAGGGGGAATACCACAAATTTGCCTATCCTATTTTCAAAAATATCCGCACCCAAATAAAAACTGCGTCAAGTAGTAGTTGTCCAATTTTACAGAATAAAATATATGGAACTACCTTTACTGCACTCCATATAAGAATTTCTTCTAGATTTCTACTTTGCTACTCCTAAAGCATTCCATACATAACCCTGTGTCAGGGTTACATCTTAGCTTCTCGCAGCACTCATGTTGTGTGTGTTAATTTTTATCCAAGTCGACTTCGAACGACAGATTTGAGAAGCTTTTTCATGGCAATCAATTACTCCCAGGGCTTCTGCCAGAAGACTGCTCAGAGGTAGTCGCCGAAAGAAATAATTTTTTAATATTTCTTTTTTTTTAAGATGTCAGCGCTGAGATTAAAGCCCGGCGCTATATCGTCCTAGTAAGCCAACATACTAACCACTAGACCACGGTGACTCCTAAGGCATTGTGCATTTTAAATTTGCTATCCGGTTAATGTGCCAAATGTTTTTTAATTTCTGTATTTTCTCCTTCCCTTATCACCAAATCATTAGGAACTGTTGAGATGGCGCGTTTGTCGCACGTCATTGCCGTGTAAAACATGATGGTGTCATGTGGCAGCAACATGTAAGCTGACGTTTGTTGTCCTTATGCTTGAGTTATTGTGAAGCATAGGACGAATCGTGGTTTTTAGAATTAAATATTAATAGAAAAAGATCTTATTTGAAGTGTTCGCCACGAAAGTGTAATTAAAAATTATTAATTCATAACTCAAAAAACCGCCAGCAAATACATTTGAAAAGAATTGTCGCTGGTGTTAATTTAAAAGGTTTTTCACAAAAGAATTTGCTATTTTTCAAAATTAAATTAAAACCAAATTTAAATTGTTACTGAATAAAAACCTAGTGGGTGTGTGCAACTAAAGAGCAATTAAATATTGGGTAGAGTGAAATACAACATAATTAATTCAAAAGAGCATTGAAAATATTAAAAGAATTATAAAACATGTCTAACAATATATTAAATAATATAAATATTTTAAACAACAGTCACTGCATTTTTATCCACAAACAATTCTTTATTGTACCGAAAAGTAATTTTGTTTAAAAACCAAAAATAAATAAAAGAAAAATAATAAAAATTAAAATCTTTTAATGGACTTCATAGGCCGTATTCTTATTTTAACAAAAATATTAAGGGAATTTGGTTTTAATAATCGCAGCAATACAACTATAATTTGACCATTTTCTCTACAGGTTCTTGACGAAACACACATCACATCCCCAAGCAAACAGGAACAATTTTGCTTAGCCAAGATCTTTCTCCTTCTTTCCTTTTAAATAGAATCTGCTTAAATTTCACAACCATCCAAAAATGTTGAGTTACGAGTTGAGATCATCATGCCTAGAATAGGACATTCTACCGTATATATGCTGTAAGCCTGCTCAGTGGCACAGTGGCCTCAGAAGTTCGCTCCTTTAAAAAGTCATATATTTTTATGGTTCAATTAAAAAATAAATAAAATAAAAAGTAGTACTCATTTTGAAAGCGTTAACAAATGACAAATAGTTCAGTATTCTGGATTTTTGGATAATTTTTGTAAGTAAAACAAAAGTGAGTGGAGCCTTTATAAGAGTCGTGCCATAGTACTTCATTACACGAACTAAATTCTAATGCTTAAATGAATTATAAAGGGCTGTTAAATGAAAACAAAAAGTAAAAGAAACAGACTTTGGGCACTAGCCGACAATACGTTATACGGATGTCCCTCATAAAGCCCAGTACTTTTGTAACACTTTTTGATTTTACATGATTTAAAAAAATTTATAACGCGGATAAAATAAGCTGAAGTTCTCTCTCACATAATCACCGGATTATACGAATGAGACTTTTCGTTCACAAAGTTCTAGTTCATGTACTAGTAATAAATGAAATATAAAATCATGCTCGTACCATGCCTACAAAATACATATTTTCATATATTGTTTTGTTAATGCTTTTCATATACCATGAACTTGTACACAAAAAAATAAAAAAAAAGAGGAAGAAGAAGATATACCCTTTAAATGCGAAAGGAAAGAACAAAATGATTAGCAATTTTCTTTTAAAAAGACAAAAATTTTTTTTTGAATTATTTCCTCCAACCAACCTCTGCTGAACTACAATTTTAACCTCAACATTAAAATCATTTGATGAGTTTACTCTTCGCATATGTATTATCACATTTACTTTGCTTCCTTGTTTTCTTGTTGTACATATTTTCTACGTATACATATGTTTTATATATGAATGGCATTTACCTTAAGACATGGCAACTACTATCTCGATATATAAGAAGAAAAAAAAACTTTTGCATAAATGAATATAAAAAAAACAAAATGCATAGACATTTCAAACAATATGGCAAACAGAATTTCTTCTATGCAAATCAACAATTGTTTACATTCCCAGCTACAAAAACGTATGTCATTTACATTTTTATTTTTTATTCCAAACCAATTTTTGTTACTGAACTTATTTCAAATGGGACATACGGTTACCAGAAATCTTCTTAAATGTCAAGCTAGGCATGCTTAAGGGGAAGTCTTGCTATGGAAAGATAAACAAAAGTTAATAAATCAGTTTTATTAAAAAAAAAAAAAACAGAAGAAAAAAAAATAATAAATAAAAAATAAATATAATCAAGATAGAGAAAAAGAAGTAAAGGTAAAGGTAAAACTTTTTGATGCAAATTATTTTTTTTCTCCTCTAGTTTTTTAATTCCCAGAAAACTTAAATGAATGACTTGATGTTCAAGAGTCAATTGAAGAATGTGGTAAAAAACCTATGAAATTATTCAATTTAAAACTCGGTCAATTTAAAGAAAATTAAATATACAAAAAGATCTCTAAATGACAAATTTTGATAAATTTCAATACGGCTTTACTTTCTGTAGAATGCTGCTTGGTGTCTTTAATATTGTAATAGATCCATGTGTCATCTAAAGTTACAAAACGCCGCAAAAACTTATTCGAATTACAGTTAATTCGGCCAAGCAATAGGCCTTTGAAATTGTCATACGATTATGTTTCTTATCAATTGAGAGCAAACGCGGCTCCCATCTTGCAGACAGCTTTTCTAAATCTAGCTGATGATTTTAAATCGAAATTACATTTCCTTTCTATGACATCTCACCCACTTTTACTCTTCAACCGGCCAACACCATATCGTATATTTCTGTTGACATTTTCAGGTGTATTGACCTGAATTGGTCGTCCAAAAGGTTTAGAATTATTTCTAGTTGTGGGGCACAACGAAAATCAATAAACCTCAATAGCCCTCATATTATTTTTCAAGATTTTTCTTGGTTTGATTGACAGTTTTTCTTCGCAAAAACTAATGTTTATGTAGCACCCGAAATTCACTTTTTCCATTTTAAAAAATATACACGAGGTTGTATGTCTTGAACAGCTGTTAAATGCAAAGTATACTACAGAATTTGCCTAACATGTACTACTTGATAGTATCAGTGTTGCATTTCATAGAAGTTAGAAAAATCACGAACTTATTCATCAGCCCTCGTAACACAATGTTAAAACATCTTAAAAACAATTTTTTTTATTGAGACCAATACTTAGAGGTAAACCTCTACTAAATGCTGTGCATTCTATTAGAATTTTCGTAAAAAGGACAATGCATTATGACAACAGAACATATTTTTTGTTTTCTTATATTATTAAGCGCCTTGGGAATGAGACAAACTGCTGTGAAATGATCATTCAAAGGCCAGTGTTATACCTTCACCTTTAAATGATCAACAGCAATTTCCTCATCGTTGCATGTTGATTGCGGTGAGTGCCTTCGCTAAGTATGTTTTAATTGTTATCTGCTACTTCCCAATAGGTGGCACTTTTCTTTTGATCATACGTTTTTCTTTGTCAAAGGTTAATGTGGAATAGCGTGGAACGTTAGGGAGTAGCTACTATTTAGATGGTCTTCTTTATTTCTCCTTAATGAAAAAAGGTAGCAAAACATTCAAGTTATTTAATTTTGAAAATAATAAATAAAAAATAAAAACAAAAAATAAAGAGTAAACATTTGTGTTTCATTTTTTTATAAAATTTTAATATTTTTCTCTATTGAAAGTGGTTTAATTAAACCATCTAATAGATCCTTGTAGTCGCCGAGGTCTAGTGGTTAGTGACTTGGCTTACTATGACACTAGCTCAGCGTTCAAACGTCAGCTCTGACACCTTGAGAAAAAAAAAAGAAACATAAAAAAATATTTCTTTTGGCGACATCTGGCAAAAGCTCTGAGAGTAACTGATTGCCATGAAAAAGCTTCTCAAGTCTGTCGTTTGGAGACGACTTTAAACTATCCCGGTACTTAGGGCTAAAAATTTACACCCACAACATGAATGAGAAACTAAGCCGTATCTCTGAAACAGGATGGTAATGTCCAATAATGAATGTAAAGATAGACCCTTATAAATTCTTTTATTAAGTTTTTCCACGGTATTCTACAGTGAATATTAACAATAAATGTAGAATTTTCTTTTTAAATTTCACAATTTTTTGTGTAGCATAGCATAGCATAAATCACTAAAACAAAACCCAGAATATTTTACTTCAGATTTTTAATAATTTTTAATGTGCTCTAAAGCATATGTTTCATTCTGCTAGAACCACATGTTTACCAGTTATATTTCATCTAGTTGAAGTATGAAAAAATTATAAAGCATGCCTTTTATTCAATCCAAGTCCAATCCAAGCCCAATGAAGAAAATTTTGAGATGTAAGTATTTACTTTATATGGGCGTGGCATCACCCAGTTGGAATTGTTTTGTGTAGTATATAATTCCTTTTAAACATACTAAGAGATACTGTAAAAGTTTTAAAACAAAATGTTTTAAATTAATTTTTAATACTTTAAAGATTATCTTTAAAAAAAAAACTTCAATTTAAGAAAAATTCTACTTAGTGCTAGAAAGCTAAAAAAAAAATAAATGAATAAACTTTTTATTCAAGACTTTACACCTTCACACGTAATAAGCTTTTAAAGTTTTTTAAAATATTTCTACAATGTAGCTTCACATTTAAAGAAAGAACTTTCCCAGAAAAAACTATTTACAGTAATAAAATCAAGTCCATCAAATAATAAATTCTATGCATAGATGCACAAAAAATTGATGGCAAAGAACAAAAAAAAAAAAAAAAAATAAAAATAAAATCCGAGTTCAAAATATTAAAAAAGAAAAATGTATCTCTATTTGTAAAATGTTTTATGCCTTCAACAAACTCATGCTTCATTAAATGTTGTTTCTACTGTTGTTCCCTGTTTTGTTCTTGTTTTTTGTTAGTACAACTCTATAGTATGTTCGTCTCACAAAAACACTTGAATGGTTTAAATGAAGAAGTGCAATACAATTCTTTTTAAGTAGAAATTTCTGAGCAAATGCAAAAGTCTGTATTCGTATTAACATTTAAAATCTATATTCTCACATACATATATGCATGTAAGTGAACAACAATTTAAGGAACCATTTTTCTTAATACAAATGGAGTAAAGTAGGTGTATATGAATGTATACTCTGGGTATTTTAAGTGTTTGCAATAGTAAAGCACAATTTTAATATGAATCTCAATTTAATTTGTAATGGTTTGTTGGTAAAGAGAAATGCGAACTGTAAAGGTAGAGGAATTAAACAGGATTTTAGAAAGGGTACTATTTTTAAACACAGATTGTACTAAAACAACCGCAACAAGCCTACTTGTTATAAGGCCTGTTAAAGATTTTATGATTTTTTTATATTTATATATGATTCTAAATTTTTTTGAATAAGCTTGCGCAAATTACATTTCCTATTGGTCCTAAATTCAATAACCGACTCCTGACAACATAGATAGTAAACCTTATTATTCCTGCCAAAAGACTAGTTTTTGTGTCAGGGTTCCTTTCGCCTACAGCAGTATTATGATCTCTAATATTATTTTTATGTATTTAGAGCACGTTATTTGCAAAAGTATCACTTACGAGAAACAGCCCCACAGTATGATTTTACCATCTCATTGATTGTCATTTTGATAAATCTTACATTATTTTATGATATAATGGATGTAGGAGTAGATCAATCTTATATTGCCTTTCAAAATACAAAACTATTGTAGTATCATTCATGAAGAAATAAGGACTTTCAGAACAGCCACTTCTTAAATTCAGTATCGGAGATATTTTTTTTGTTTGGCATGTAAGGGAGGGTTTAAAATGCCTTCGCACTTACAGCTAATCATCACCATCTGGTTCGAGTGGTGAATCCACTAAAACAATCCCTTCTCTTCCTCTGGTAAGAATACCTTCACGGAACCGCTTTCCGCATTACATCGGGAAGGTCCAGGGTGAAGTCCTCATAAGGATCATTTTCTACTCTCTCACTTCTGGGGCCATCGGCTCGTCCTCTCATATCATTTTGCTGGAAAATATCCAGATCTCTCTTCTTTCTCCGAAGTATGTGCTCGGCATAATTCCGTATGGATCTCCATAGGTTCTCGCATTCAAGGATCTTATTCACTATGTTTTCGGGATTGAAATCCCCGACTTGCCCAGCGCGTCTCTTTCATCCTGCCGTTTAATGCAGTGGTAAAAGGTATGTTCAGCGTCGTCATCGAACGTCCCGCAGTAGATGCAGGAGGCATTAGCCACCTTGCCTATTCTGTACAAGTATTTCCGGAAATACTCAGTATCAGAATATATTGAATAGAAATATACAGATTATTACTAATAGTAAGTAGGCAATTAAGATCTTTAAAAATGTGTACATCACTTTTAAAATTGTCCGAAAATGCCGAGTGTCTCTGAAAGACCCTGCGAAATATTCAAGGGTTATCTTATGTGGGTTACTCGATACGGAGACACTGAAGGAAATAGTTCAACATACAAACAAATTCATGCGACAAATCAACATTCCTTTGCTGAAAGAAAAAGAATAAAAGATGGAACATTGCTTTTGTCATTGTCCAGCACTTGGTGATTTGAGAAGAAATATTCTTGGGCACAATGAATTTTTAGACAGAATCTGTTGGCCTTGAAAGAATTTGAATAGAATTTAAGCATTTTTGAAATTATCAGTTTGATTGGAGAATAGCTAATAGCCGTAGACATGTGAAATGTGTATACCGGCATCACCAAAGTATATTGCACTTATTTTACATATATACATACTTATATATAAAATTGTGTATCATCTGGCCAATTTAAAACTCTTAACAATTCACCCACATATAAAGAAAACCTAGCAAATGAACAAATTTATAAAACCGACAAGCTTAAACCTGTTTCCGTATGTGCCTTCATGTTACTTTGTATTTCATTTTTTTTTTCTTAGTTTTTTCAAAACGCTTTAAGAGAAAAATGAGAAGAACATCCGCAATTTATAAACCGTAAAAAAATCTGGCCATGAAAAATAATCATGGCAGTTCAATACTTACAAATGTAATTCGTTTACAATAAGAGGAAAGGAAGAAATATTGCAATTTTATATAAAAAGCAATTTGTGTGTGTGATAGCCATACAAAGCTGTGAACCGTTATTGGTAATCGAAAATGTTCTGCAATCGGCATTGTATACTCTACTCAAAAGTGCATGCTATTGTGAGAACTAACTAGTTTGAGGGTACTTTTTTTTATTGAGACCAATTATTAATGGTTAACCCCTACTGATGCTGTTCATTGTATTGGATTTTTTTTATATATTACTATTAAGTGCCTTAGAAATGACACAAATTGTTGTAAATTGAACATTCAAAGGCCAGTGTTACACCTTCACTCTTGAATGATCAACAGATCAACAGTGGTGAGTGCCTTCGCTAAATAGGTTTAGCTGTTATCTCTGCTTCTTCCCAATAAATGGCGCTTTTATCCTGATCATTAGTTTTTGTTGTCAGTAATTAAGGTGGAATAGAGTGGAATATCAGGGAGCGGTTTCTTTGTAGATGGACTTTTGGAGGGGGAGCACCTCTTATTTTTAAATTAAAATTGTGAAAAACCGTAAACTAACATTTCATTCTTTACAGTTTGAGTTTATGTGCGAGTGCTCTCATCAAAATAATACAAAATAACTAATTCTAGGTTCGATTTGCTTCTTTTCTAAACCAACCTCGTGTATTGTATTACACAAATAGCATTTTTTAGTTTATTCATACAGTTTTTAAAGGCTGTTTGTTAAACGAGATTACACTTTGAATGCAAAACATTTAACCTTGACATGTTATTGACTTTGAACTTTAAGAACAAAATAACTGTGTTTTGAGATTGAGAATAAAATCTCTTGATTTTTATTCTTGTTTAAAGCCTTTATCATATTTTTCTCACAAAATTTATGAGCCTCAGTAACTGTTTTTACAAATACGTCAGCCAGAGCTCCCACATATTTTTTTCACTGTCCCAAAAAGAAAAAAAAATATTCCCAAAAATACTCGAGATTAAAACTAAATTTATTGATTGAGTAAAACTAAATTAAAAGAATTTTTGAGATTATTTGTAGAGGTAAAACTGTACTAAAAAACTATTTAAAGACTAGTTTTACAATAATTACACATATTAATATCACATATTAATTTAGGTATTAACACGTTCGCGGACGCAAAAAATTTTAGGGAGCTGCAAAAATATACAGGCAATTATTTTTGAAACTAGTTGTAATATCCGAAATCTAATTAGACATATATTATAAGAGTAGTCAGAACATCGTATTTTAACCGTTATATACATATATATATACGAAAGTATCTAATGAACAAATTGGTCATTATTTTGAATGTGTATTAATTACAAAAACTTAAGATTGTATAAAATTAAATGAATAAAAATTGGCTTTAAAATTTGAATGCTATAGCATTCACGTCATTTTGCATCAGTATGAAAATGAATGCTATAACATTCACGTCCGCGAACGTGTTAAGAATAGCTAATTTATTCTGTAATAATTTTAAGCCAAATCGATTATTATTTGTAAGAGACTACATACATACATAACTAATTGTTATGTTTCTGAGCTACGGGCTAGCTCCTCCCAGCCACATATTGTGTGTCAAAATTTTTCTCAGTTTACTATCGACTCCGAACAACAGACTTCCGAACCTTGTTCATGGCAATAAGTTACTCTCAGAGCTTTTGTCAGAAGACTGTTAAAAGGTTGTTGTCGAAAGAAATGTTTTTTAATATATCTTTTTTTTTAAGATGTCAGAGCTGGAATGGATCATACGTTAACATTTTATGATTATGTTCCTATGAGGTTTTTGTTAAAATAATTTTATAATCCATATATTATAAAACAGTTGAATATGGATCTATTGTATGGGATTCTTACTATAATAGTACATACAATAATACCATTGAATTTGTTCAGAAACAACTTTTAAATTTAACATATAATGGACTCGTGCAATCATGTTCCCTTCGAATTTAGTACTTTCTATCAGGTAATCGGTTTATCTGAAAACATAAGGAAAATGTTAAAAGACTAAAAGTGGTAAAAACCTAAAGGATTTAATGGTCTGAGCAATCCTGGTCAGGATATTTTGTAATGGATTGGCAAATTTTGTAATTTTTCATAAAGCGACAACACTTTTTTATTACATCATAACTCGAAGACGGTTTATATAATTTGAAAAAATTAAATTGCAGAAGATGCTGCACAAAATTACCTGTAATACTGCTCTTGGCAAGTTCCAATAGTTTTATAGTTTTTCGGAAACTAGCATCAAATCAAAAAAAAAAAAAAAAAACCTCAAAATATTTACTCTTTTAAAAACCTTAAAATTTTAAAAATAACAAAAATTTTAAGCGTTTATATCTCCTGGTGGGGAAGTTGTATTACAAATAAAATTTTAAACCTAAGGTTCAGTGACACCATAGGCTCATAATCTACACTAAAAACTGCACTTTTCGAAAATAATGGCAGTTGTTGCTGTTCCTTACACCAAATACTACTACTTGTTTAAATGCCGACTCAAAAAAAAAAACCAATAATCGTAGCTAAACATAATTTTCCGGTAAGAAAGTGGATCGTCATTCAACATTGCAAGCGTCCAGTTTAATCGCTATAGTAGGTCGTGTGGCTTCAATTCATACACCAGCTGTATTTTAAAAAGTTTTGTGCCCAACGTTTTCGACACAGTTAATTAACAGAGACTCATTTGATAAAAACGGCGCCAAATCTATAATTTACGGTCCTCAAAAACACTTACGGCTACAGCGGCGATATTTTCTGCTGCCCGAATTCTACGTATGCATGTCGGTAGTTTAGTATCTAATAATGAAAAATTTATGCAAAATTTAGTCACAAGATTCTGAATGGTCACCTCGAAAAGTCTCACAAATTGACCATCAAATGAAAGAAGTGCACGATGCACTTTCGTAACCGATCATGAAGTTTGATAATAAAATTTACAGCCAGGCCCACGATATTGAATCGTGTAGTTTTAAGCGACAAACAGCTGATTTGCGGCACACTAATTTTTGTGTCTCCAAAAATAAATGCGATTGGTAACACAAAATATTGTTGCTCACATATACATAAATAAACAAAATCGGAATAAGTTGTTTACTACATTTCTGTCAAGTTAAACTAACACACGGTTGCATTTTTTACTGTACAATTTAAGCATTTCAGCGCTTTTTTCGTGTATATTCGCGATTATTTTTTGATATGTTGATATGGCAGCTTTGTTGTTTATTTGCATTACGTTGGTAACGTAAAGCAAAGCGAACGAAAAAGTGACAATTAGTGGGCCGCAGTTTAGATTCACAGTGAGTGACTGAGTTTCTTTCGCTTAAGTTTTCTTTCGATATCGTGGACCTGGCTGTTAATTCAATTGCTCGTCTGTAAATCGATTCTTTGTTGAATAATACGACGAACTGTTTGAAGGTAAAAAAAAAATTCTAAAAAAAAACGTTAAACTTTATAAAGGATTAATTCCAAAACATTGGGGAAGAATTTTAAGGAAATTTACAAAACAGGATCTGATACTATGGACCTAATGTTAGGTTTCATAATCCCGTTAAAAGTATCGATCGTTATCCAAGAGATACTCGATCAACACTCAGCACTATATAGTCTTTTTTAATGTCCAAATAAACATTTTAATTTATAATTGTGTAAAGTCAATGCAAACATACGTGTGCTTCTGCAGAAAATTAATCCCTGAACAATGGGCTTTTACTCTGAAAAAAATATGATCATATTGCCTTATTTGAGAAATGCAATGCTTTCTGACTAATTCACTTATTCTTTTAATTCAATTTCTATTATACAATTAATAAATTAATATTATACAAGTAGTCGCCGTGGTCTAGGGGTTAGTGTTATGACTTACTAAGACAAGAGCTCCAGTTCAAGCCCCGGCTCTGACATCCTGAAGCAAAGAAATATGAATAAATATTTCTTTCTTTCTTTCGGCGACTACCTCTCAGCAGACTTCTGGCAAAAGCTCTGAGAGTAATTGATTGCCATGAACAAGCTTCTCAAGTTTGTCGTTCGGAGTTAACATTACTCGACCCGGTACTCATGAAAAAAATTTGACACACGCAACATGGGTGCTGCAAGAAGCTAAGCCGTAATCTTGACACAGGGTTGTAAAGGGAAATTTGTACATATGTATGTATGTATAATACAACTAAAGGCACCCTTACACGATATGTTTTTTACACGTGTTTTTTAGGTTTAAAATACATACGTTTTTCTTTGTGTATGTCAAAATTAGTCAATTTACATAAGGTTTATAATTTTTACCCCCAAACGTATATGTACAATTGCATATGTAAATAAATAATAAAATTTTAGAAACAAAATTTATAAAAAAAAACTGTTTTACAAATAATTCATCGCCGACTAATGTTTGTGCAGGCATAGAAATTTAATATCATATGTGTGCACATACGAAATTAGAGCATGCTCTAATTGAAATTTTGTCATAAGACTTTCCTTGTGTTTTTTACACAAGTAATGTTTTAGAAGTCACACACGACATGTAACTGTTTACTCATGTAAAAGTTGACAATAACAGTGTAAAAAACATGTCGTGTAAGGGTGCCTTAAATGCCAATTCGTATTTTTCTAAATTTTTTACAAGTACAGACAAATTTTACAAGCAAGAAAATTCTGAAAAAAATCCGTAAAAATATTTGTGAAAATTATCAAAAAAATTCAGAATCTCCAAATCAAGTTTTTGCCCTTTAAAACAACAAAAAACTCCCAATCCAAATTAGGAGAAAACCCAAAATCTTACAGACCTGGTAGCAACATACGTCTAGTGGTTTATGTTTTATTCATTTGTTTTTTGTTGGTTTTGTTTTTTTGCTCTCATTAGAATTGGCAATTTGCTTGTCATTGTTTGAAAATTGTATGCTTGTGTGTCGTATTATTTAGTTTTTCCAAGCACCACCACAGCTATTAATATTTACTTCCACAACATCTAGTGTTTTAGTATTTCTAATACCATGTACGAGTACATACGTTTCTCCATATTTTCTATGCATGTGTACTTACATTTCTTATGCATGTATTCGATGTCTGAGTATGCGTTTAGAATGCAAGATATATAAAAAGTTTTTTTTCGTCTGGCTTGATAAATTGCAAATATCTAAATTTGTTACTTTAGCAAATTGCTTGAGTGAATTGCGCTTTCGGCACTCTTCAAAAATTTGGAAAATGTTGGTAAATTTTATTTTTTTTGTATCATTTCATTATTGCATTTCAAACGGTCGTTTAACACAGAAAAAAAATTTAAGCAAAACATTTTTTGAAATTCTCTATATTTTCTTCCTTAAACAAACCAAAAAAGAAGGAAGTAAATAAAAAAATAAATTGTTAGAAACTCACATGTTATAATTGTTGTGGTTTAGTTTTGATTTAAAATATTTTATTTTCAGTTATTTTAACATACACTGCCACTTTTCTATTACAAAATATTTTCTTGTTTTCTAAATATGTTTTACTACGTAATGAAGGCTCATTAACAAGTTTTAGAAAGATCTATAGCAATGGATAAAGTAAAAATAATGATTTTTCATGTTAAAAAACTACTAAATTGTTGAAATGCTTAATGTGCCTTAAAGGAAAATTTGTTGACCAGAAAAAAAATTAACTATTAGTTTAAAGTTTAAATTTTATAGGAAATACATTAAATATTAAACACAGTAAACTCCCAGTTGCCGTATTCGAATAGTAAGTGTATTGTATCTGTCTGATAAAATTTGACCTTTAACTATCGGCAAGTTGTAATAGTGGGCCTAAATTTTATTGCTAATTGTGTACATAGAAGTCATTATTGTAGGGTTTGGAAATATTTTTTTTTAAGACGAGCAACTCGAAAAAATGATGACTATCATAGCAATAGATTGAAGTACTGCCCACTATGTAAATCATATGACAGAGTTCTTTAGAATAGAATTTTTTAAATACTAATTTTTAAAGCAGATGATCAAAAAAATTTTTGTATTTTTCATTGAGGCCACCGCTCAAGGGACGGACCATAATCATGCAGTCTGTTGCGCTTATTCAGGAAAATATGTTATGGTAGAGCTGGCAAACAATCGATAGTACTATCGATAATATCGATAGTTCTATTTTTATTAGACTATCGATGTTAGTTTTTCGATAGCGATACTATCGTTAAATGTTGCATTTAATTGACTTATACAGATTTCTCTAACTTAAAACCATAATCGCTTCAAAACTTGCAACAGGCCAGATTTTTTTAAGTTACAATAACTTAACTCGCACTGTACATATTTTTAATTGCAATTCTTAATAGAAACCAACAAGAAAAATCGTGATAAAGAAAGCAAAATTACTGAAGTTGATACTGAAGCTATACAGTTGAAAAAAACTTGCAGAGGTAATTCGTAATTTTTAAAATGTTTTCTAAAAGCAAAAGATAAAGAAAATGCACAATATCGGTTGTGTTCGAAAATTTACAATACTGGAGGCAACACATCAAACCTATTTGATAACCTAAAACGTTCCCATCCATCTCATAACCGACTGCCGAAACAATCAAACATAATCCAATATTTGTCAAAGAGTCTAAAACCTATAAAAGGGATTCCGAATGGAAAAAACTACAACATACTGCTGTAATGACTTTGGTCGCCAATGATTTACAGCCATTCAGTATAGTAAAGGATACATGTTTCCGAAATTTTATTAAATGCTTAAGTCCCCGCTATATGTTGCCTTCAAGAAACACTCTGAAAAATGTGATGATGGTAAATTTGTTCAATACAACCAATACAAAGAAGTGCAAATCTGGGTTATTACAACAGACTTGTTGACTTCAAGCGAAAAGGATGGCTAACTTACCGTAACGTGTCACTTTATATAAAACAAGTTTGTTCTTCGTATGACTGTTTTGTCTATGTGCTTACAGGAACGTGAAATTTAGCATTTCTAAAAGAATTCGATACTATCGATAATATCGATAGTTTTTGATCAACTATCGAAAACATCGAATGGCACGACTATAGATAGTTTGCCAGGTTATTGGCAAGAAAAAAAAGAGATGTGCTCTACAAAAGGTATAAAAAGTCGTACCTAAGAATGTGATACTTTGGAATAAGTTTTTTTTTGTATGGCACTGCAGCCAGACTCTCATTGTTTGCCACAAATTTTAATTAAAAAATTTGAAAAATTAATAAATAAAAATTCGAAAGAAAAACAAATTAAATAATTATTATTAAATTTTTATTCTGCGGTATAAAGAGAAAAATATAATAGCACATACGCCAAAGATCAGTACCAATGTATTTTATAAGGGTTTCCTTCCGACATTGACTCAATTGGAAAGTAATTCACCTCGCAACAGTATTTTTAAAATTACTTTGAGTTGGTGCTTCGAGGTGGTGCTCGGCCACTAAAGAATTTTATCCCAAATTGAGGGTTATGATACTTTTCTCTAAAGCTACTACTGGGAATTCTTCCTACAAGAATACATACATACATACCTGACCTTTACAACCCTGTGTCAGGATTACGACCTAGCTTCTCGCAGCCCTCATGTTGTGTTTGACAATTTTTATCCATGAGTACTAGGACCTACAGTTTAATGTCGACTCTGAACGACAGACTTGAGAAACTTGTTCATATCAATCAGTTAGGATTGGATGGGAGGAAGTGGCAGCCTCGTAATTACAAGGCACACTTGAGCACGCATAGCAGCCCGTTGTGATACCACATGATGTGGGGAGCCCTGATAGGCAGGGGCTCCACACAAGAAGCACTACTTCCCCAGAAAATTATCCTGGAAACCAGTCAGAGAGCCTAATATTTTTCGCAATTGATCCAATATCCAGGATCGACAGGTCAGTCAAGCCATCGAAAAAAGGAGATCCTAATGTAAGAAATCTGCGTCGAGCCAGAGATGGACACTGGCAAATATAGTGGACCACAGTCTCCTCTTCCTCAGCCGACCCACAGCCACGACAGAAGTCATTTGCGGGCAAGCGCAGTCTCTCCGCATGCCTGCCCATCACGCAGTGGCCCGTGAGGATAGATACAACGGAAGAGATGTCCCTGCGGTCTAGTTTAAAGAGTTGATTGGTACGCCTCAAGTCCAGCCTAGGCCAGGTGAGTCTAGCAACTTGGCAAGACTCCTCCCGCGACCAAGCTAGGTCCGCGTCCAATAAATGTCTCCTTCTAATAAGGAGCCTAACGGAGGAAAGAGGTATACCCACTTCCACGTGAGGTTAAACCTCCGGCAGAGACGTACCCGTCCTAGCCAGTTCATCCGCAGTACAATTACCCGCGATGTTCCTGTGACCAGGAACCCAGATCAGATTAACGACACACTGTCTCGAGAGTGCCACAAGGCCATCGCGACAGTCGCCGACAATTTTGGAGTTTGTGGTCAAACTCGACAGGGATCTGACCGCCGCATGGCTGTCAGATAATATGGTGATACCGGTAGTGGGAGTACCACCCCGAAGTATCACCCTTGCAGCGTGACATATAGCCATTATTTCGGCCTGAAAAACGCTGCAGTAATCAGGGAAGCGAAGGGATATGGAGAGGGCGAGCATCTCCGAATAGATCCCACACCCACCTTGTCTCCAATCCTGGAACCATCAGTATAGACTTCCAACGATCCACTGGGGATGATCCCGCCAGAGGCCCAGTCATCCCTACTTGGGATCATCACGTGGAAGTCTCTGCGCAGTTCCAGTCTCGGTGAGGTGTAATCGATATTGTCCCGTATCCGAGGTTTCTCCAAAAGAATAGAGGACTGCCCCGAGGGTACAAAATTCCACCGTGTTAGTGCGTTAAGTCTTACCGCCACTAGTTTAGCCTGCTGCCTGGCAAGAATCTTAGACGGAAGCCATCCCAGCATAACAAAGAGTGCCTTTGTGGGGGTGGTCCGTAATGCACCAGTAATTTGAATTGCCGCGGACCTCCTATCAAGGAGTCTGACATTACAGAACTTTTCGAGAGCGGTCCACCAAAAGACCACTCCGTATAAAAGATTCGGTTCTATGATCGCCGAATAAATCCAGCGGACCACGCGGGGACGTAGTCCCCATCTTGCCCCTACTACCCTGCGGCAGCAGTAGATAGCACAAGCAGCTTTACGCGCCCTTCAGCTAGGTTTGGCTCCCAGTTCAACTTGGGGTTCAGAATGAGACCCAGATATTTAACCGAGGTACTCAACTGCAGTCCAACCCCGTTCAGGTTGGGTAAAGTGAAATGAGGTACCTTGTACCGTCTCGTAAAGAGCATCAACTCCGTCTTGCCAGGATTAGCACGTAGTCTAAGTTCCCGGCACCACCTAGACACAATGTCCAGAGCGAAGTTGAGCTTGTCAGACAATGTCTGTGGGCATATCCCAGACGCCGCGATGGCGATATCGTCAGCATAAGCAACAACCCTGTTACCAGAGCGTTCCAGCCCGATGAGAAGAGTGTTAACAGCAAGGTTCCAGAGACTTGGAGAGAGGACACCGCCTTGTGGGGTGCCCTTAGCAGTCGCCCTCTGGCACCTTGTAGTTCCGATTGTGGCGGATATCAATCAGTTATTCTTAGAGCTTTTGCAAGAAGTCTGCTAAGAAATAGTCGCCGAAACAATTATTTTTTTTTCCATATTTCTTTGGTTCAAGATGTCAGAGCCGTTGCTTGAGCCGGAGCTGTCGTTTAGTGAGCAAATACACATACCACTAGACCACGGCGAATACAAGAATATGTTCAGATAACTTTCCAACTAAACTCCAGTTTAACACACTACACGACGTTATCCGTACATTCCGTATTCCGCATGCGAATTCATACCGATATATTCTTAAAATTTTTTTGATGTGTTCGGTTCTTCAAAAATGGCTAAAAAATGTATGTTCGGCATCATTCAACACTTCATCCTCTTCATAAATCCAGAAGGGTAAGCTGCTCCATTCGGTGCAGATACTTTCGGAAGTAGCAATGGACGGATATCGTCTGCATTATGTAATAATCTACTTCACCACTTTCTTTGTTTCTCCACTGTTTTATATTGGCAATTAGTTTATACGTCCGTCTGCAATGTTTTGCATTTCTCCACAAAAGTTCCAAAGTTTACAAATTTGTTTGGCTCTCAAACGTCTGCGGAGATTGCCAGAATAGCCGTTGGTACCACAAATTGGGGTAATATTAGTTGTCAGGCTGCTATTCTCTCAACGAATAGTTGTTTACTTACAAGTGTCTGTGCTTCCAGGGTATGAGCAGAGATTTCTCAGATTTTTAAATATATAGGTGTAGGTTTTTAATGAAACCAGGAGTGTATTTGTGTATATAAATTTTATTTTATTAACATGTACTTTGTTTGTGGAATATGTATTTCACTATTATTCAATTATAATGATGTTTTATTAACTGTTTTTTATTTATATTCGTTAATACATATTATTATTTATTTTAATAATAAAGCTTAGCACAAGTACGTCTTTTCTAATTCGAACTTAGCAGTCTGAATTGGTTGAATGTTACAATGCGACTCACTATGAATTATAAAAATCATGTACTCGCTACCTGTTAGCGAGTCATCAGCGATGCAATATTATATATGTTATTAAATTGTCTGTTTTGTATTCGTCAGTATGTGTGTCCACTCCTAGTTGAATATCCGTTGAATTTGAATCCCACATAAGTAAAGTGTTTCTTAATTCCATGAGTAGTTTTCTCCTACTGAAAAGGGGTCCCCTGATATATAAAAGTTCTTAGTTGAGTTTTTATATGTAAGTATATGTTGTTGCTTTAAATAACTCAGCTTATATTCCCCATATAGTACGTATATTTATTGTTGATAATGTTGCACATACCGGTAAAATAATTTAGTTTTTATTTTTGTTTTTTTTTTTTTTTTTGCTTCCAAATTCACTATTACAATTTTTAAATTTATACACAATTTATTTTTAAACCTGCACACTTCTGCTTTTTATTTTTGCCTCACTTTTAGATATTCAAAGAACTTTTTTAGCAAATTTTTCTTTCAAATTTCATTGAATTTCTTTTACAACTGTTAAACAGTTTAGTAATATCAGTATGTAATAATAAAAATATATTCTTCTGTTGCAGTAAATTTGACCTGTTCTAAAATGTCAATAAATTTTACGTCAATTTCTTCAATTTGTTACTACAATTTGTAATAAAACTGTACGTAGAACTTGTGTCAAAGCAATCAGTTGTAGTGTTTGTTTGCCAAATTTAACTTTAAAATAAATATAAATATTTTAGGAAATGTCTTTTATATATTTCCTTTTTTTATTGTATTTTTTATATTATTTTTTATTTTATTATTATTTTTTTTTTGCAGTTAATGGTGTAAATTTGCAAGAAAGTAAAGGTTTTACACTTTTTTTTTAATGCATTAAAAGGCAGTTTAATAAACCAAATTGACTACAAATCCGAGAATAAATTTAGGTGTAAAAAGAAAAAAATGCTCTAGAAACTGTGACAATTCCTTAATGACATTGATCAACAATAAAAGCTTGAACGAAGGTAGTCATCTTATATTTAAATTGAATGGTAGCATACATTATCCGAACGTACCCTATACATACTCGTATGTATCGTTAATTTCAAATTAAAATGACCATTTTAATATTATGATTTTTATATAGAAAAAAGTCAAAACAAGATACAGTTCATGGCTGTTCACTTTTCACCAGGTATTCTCATTTAGAGCACTGGGATTGAAACATGTTTTCGTAAAATCATGTAAAATTGCAGGAAAAAATTAACATAAGTAGACTAATATTAAGAATAAATTAATTGGAATTTGAAATATCAAGAAATTGTCAAGCTATCATTACATAATAGACTATTATAGACAGATAGGTAAGAAATTGAAAAAAGTTTAGTTGCACTTATTTGCCTCTTATTATCACCAACAAATGCATTATTGGCAATAAAACTATAGTACCGATTTAAAATAGGAATCCAGTATTTAAACAGATTTAAGTTTTCTAATTTTTTCTTTAATTTTTTAATATCCAAAACCGAACTGACGTTTCTTTATCATGTTTTACATTTTAAAGATAAAAAATGGTGTCATCAAATAAAAAAAATAAAGCATGGCTGAACAAATATTCCATTCGTATATGGGCAATTTCAAAAATTTTCAACATTTGTTGAAACTGAGTTCAGATGCTTATTATTTCTCCAGTTTTTCGAATTGACCAAAACGGTCAAAAGGGAATGGTAGGCCACACTAGAAAACTGGGAAATTCAAAATTTCAGACCATCAGTTCTTTATTTTTAAAAGTTATGGGCACTCAAACATCGAAAAACTCAAAAAATTGCGTGAAATTTACAAGAGTTTTTTCATATTTCATCACTTTTCTACTTTTAGTTTTAAACTTCCGATGCTCACTGATATAAAATAAAGTCACTAGACTTAGTAGATATTTACACTATAAAAGTTATGCCAATACTACTATTTGGAAAAAAGTTGTACAGCGGTTCATTTTTGAAACCAAAATTTTCCGATTTTTCAATTTTCGCAGTTTTTTCTATAGCGTTTTTGCGCCGTTCAAGAAAATTGCATTTCGTCAACAGTATTTAAAAGATGGTATATTTTGCTAAAATTTGCGCCATATCACGTCGATGTCAGGCTGCTAGTTGCTGAGAACGATGACCTCAAACTTTTATAGAATTGGTGTAAATTTTTCAAAAATGACAGTTTTTCGCGCCTGACATTTGCAATCTTATTTAAAACTGGTTTATGTATTGCGTGATCTAAACTTCTTAGTAAATGGCACCTCAACGTCAAGAAGGCGTTAAAATATTTTGAAACGCAAAAATTTTATAAAGAAAATAAAAATTTTGCGAAATTTCATGATTTTGTTTCGCGTTTTTTTAATTAATCCGTGGTTTAAAATCAATGTAAAGTATTGGAAATGAAGTGCGGCGGTGAACTAAAGGTCATATCTAAATACGGTTGAGTTCGGTCCATATTTAGAGGTTACAGTGGCATTTTTCTTCAAACACATTTTGCTTTGTGACATCTGCAGTTATGTATAGATTTCGCCGCGATTAACAGCAAATGATAGGTTTTTTTAAGCTTGATAATAAAACCGAATAGGCATTAAAAAATTTTCATAATTTTAAATTTTACAGATCCAAAAAAAAAATCCTAACCTTAAAAATAATTCTTATATAATTTTTTTATTTTTTAAATTTGCAAGTTAAAACATTGTTTTTCTGTAAATTAGTTATGCGTTATATAAACACGTATTATAACAATCGGTGAAACATTCACATTTTTGCAAAAATTAGCCTTTTTTAATGTTTAGAAATTTTAATTATAATTGATATTTTTTATATATTTTATCAGTGCATTGATGAATTTTGACTGCACTGATGAATTTGAAATGAGTTTCATGCATCCATACAACATTTATTAAAATAAACCAATAAATTTAACTTTTAATTTTTTTTTAAGAGATTTTAACTTAAAACCTCCATAACTTTCGCGCCGTTTGCAATAAATGATTAACGCGAACTGTTTTGGTATGCTAAAATATCACCCTTTACGTGACCAAAGCGTCATTCGTGTCATCCAAAAAAAAAATTTCGAAAAAAAAAAAATCAAAATGTCGAAAATTTTTGAAATTGCCCATATACATATATTTTAAATTACACACATTATAACTCAAATCATGTAAAAAGTTTTTCTTGAAAACAACAGCAATAACAGAAACAAGTTCATTCAACCTTTTTTTGCTTTACACATACAATTGCACTCACACACACACACAAGAGTATTTTAGTATCCATATGGTACCCATGTAGGAATACCGAGGTTAAGTGGGTGACTTAAAACTTTTTCATCACTTACACAGTGTTGGTAATAAAGCATTGTAGCACATTTAACTGTAAAACAACATATTTTTCGGGAATGTTTTATGGTCTGTATAAATAACCTTTAAATGTGGACACGTAACAACCTGTTTTAACTTTAAATTGTAAGCAATTTTTTATATGTGACAACATTGAGTGTGTGTGTTTGATTGTTGAAGTAAATTTTAAATTTTTTCTGCGAAAATGAGTAGATTACCAAAGGCATACATACGAGTACACATACAAATCTTGCCGATTAAAAAAAAAATTTTTTTTTCTGTGTATGTGTAGAAATAATAGCGTAAATAGAAATGTAGGAGAAAGTAAAAGAAAATATTTTTATTACAGTTTGTTTTACAGGCTCGTAGCGCTAAAGTCTGCGCCCTATCGTTAAATAATATAATTATTAGAAACTGCGATAAATGTCAGTTGTTCTTTGAAATTTGATATTTGAATTTAATAAGAGAAGTTTCGCTATATTCTTCAAAAATCATTAAGAATACGTGCACAATTTAAAGGCAGTCTAAATATACGCCGTTTTCTTGTCCAAAGAAAAGTGTAGTATTTTATTTTTATATTACAGAAATATAGAATCTTCCAGCAGGGACTTTAATAATGGTTTGTTAAAGCTACATCTGTGGTATTGGTTGTCACAATCACCATGCAGGAATAGGATTTTCAGCAAAACAGTAACTCATCAACTGACCGTGAGGCTAAGTTTTTCGTTAAAGTGTACATGAAAAAACAAATTGGTCGAATTGGGTATGAAACCAACCCATAGGAGATTCAAGACCTTCCAATGCTTTTTAAAAATTCACTGTTTGGTTTGTATGGGCTGGCGGCGTTATGAGTTCATATGCCTTTAAGAACGCTGTAAGCCTTGTCACACTGTCAATAATTTTGAGGACAATATATAATTTTTTTTATGAATACAGCCGTAAACTTTCAGATATTAGTTTATTAGTTTGACAAATAAACTTTGTTTTGCCACCATTAGTCTCGACAGTTCATATTTAACAGCCGTGAAGTAGAGTCGTGGCAAATTTATTGTGGAAAAATATTCGGTTAATCAACATGTTTTAATCGTTAAAACATTTCATTAAAATCAATCATCGATTACCATGACGATGAGAAAGTTACGTGAAATGCGTGACGAGGCACATTTTTATTTCAATGAATATGTGAATAAAGAGAATAGTCGGTTCTAGGTAGTGAAGAGCCTTCAAATTATTAATCAGTCATCTTTAAATCCATTACAAGTGACAGTCCTTGGTCAGGAATGCCTTGGGCCTTACTTCTATGAAAACTTCTACGAAAACGGTGTAACGGTAACTGTCAATGGGGAGTTATATCGTGATATGATTGACAACTTTTTAACGCCACAACTGCATGCTTTGGGCATGACTAACATGTGGTTTCATCAAGACGGTGCCACATGGCATACAGCCAGGATTAGAGTGGAATTATTACGAAACCTCTTTTCACAACAAGTTATTTCCAGGAATGGTGATGTTGATTGGCCTGATTTGACTGTAACGGAGATCTTTTTGTAGGGATATCTGAAAAGCAAGGTTTATGCAAACAAACCAGAAACGTTCTAGCAACTCAAACATACTTAATATTCGTAAAAAATTAATGAAATACCCTGTGAAATGTAATGAAAAATGTGCTCAAAAGGACTCGCATTTGTGGGGCTAATAGAAGCGGATATTTATCTGATATTGTATTCCATACATAATCGCCTACATTAAGTAAACTATTTATCAATCTAAAAGAAATTCCCTTTCATTTAGTCAAAAATTATAAACAAACAAGGTAGTATACCTTCCCGGCGAACACTCTATACATACAATCCAATAAATATAAAGCAGTTTTATCAAACTTAAAAGTTTGATTGCCTTTTCCAGGTCCAGATATCTTAAACAAATATATTTAAATTTTACTTCTTTACTTCTATATACATACATATATAGATATAGTAAATCTATCTATCTATATAAATAAAAATCAATGTTGTTCGTTAGTCATTGCTTCAGTTGAGAATAGCTGAACCGATTTTTACAATTTATTCTTTCTAGTGATCGCTGTGATCCAACATAGGTTTTTATAAAAAGAAAAATTTTCCACGCCCACTTTTACGACCACTTTTTTGATATCCTAAAACCAGAAAATCTCCCCATCGATTTGACTAATTTTTCTTTAAAATGCTGACTTTTATATATCTTCAGAACGGTTAAAGCTAAAGTTTCGGAATTGAGTCTGAATGACTTCGTGGGCAAGGTAAATCATCAGTCATACAGTGTTCGAAATTGGACAAGTGGGCGTGACACCTCCCATACAAGTTAAAAATTGATTTTTTTTATACATACCTGTCTTTAGAAGTGTTGAAGCTAAAGTTTCTGAATTTGGTGTGATTGATTTCGTAGTAATTAAAAATTATCAATAGAAAAAAAAAAGAGGGCAAGTAGATGTGGTAGCTTCCAGGCAAACTAACTGTTGAGTTCAGTAACAGTAAAAATTTTGAAATTTGGTCTGAATTACTTCGTAGTAACTAAACATCATCAGTGGAAAAATATGGACAAATGATAGTGATAGGTGTAGCGAAGTACGGCGGGTTTAATCTAGTTATTTATAAATTTTGTATAACTGGTAATAATTAATTAATTAAATTGAAAATAAATTAAAATTGTAAACCGCAAAATTTTCTGACGTAACAAACATGTTTATTTATTTAAATTAGAATACAATATTAACATTATATTTAATTATTCCGAGACGAGTGACTAAGCCCTTAGTCTGGATTTACACGTTGAAATAATTTCATTGAAATTTTCATTCTGTGGGTGAGAGAAAGAGACAGGAATAGTAAGTGGTACGAGCTTTCATGTACTCTGAAATTCTCTTTTGTACTATAATTCGTAATAGTCAACTGCAGTTTTTTTCACATTTTCTTTTATTTTTATATTCTTCTAAATGGCTAACAAGTGCGCTTAAAAATATTAAATTGTGGATTGAAAAATTTAAGTTTAGAAAAAAAAATTATTAAAGAATCGAAAAATAAGCAATCTTTAATTTCATTAAAAAAATTTCATTGTGTACATTCCAATGAAAGTTCAAACGAAATTAAACTAAAATTTCAATGAAATTATTTCAACGTGTAAATCAAGGCTTAGCGTTGCAGTGTTGTATCACAGACCAATGTCTCTGAAGGGAATCGAACCCACAACCCTCACACTAGCAGTCTAGCACACTACCAACTAGACCACAAACAAGTTCCTGAAAAAATAAATGTTTAAAATCTTTGTTTTTTATTTTCATTTAATAGAAATTTTTAAAATGTTTTCCGTTTACTTGCCCTAGAATTATATTGACTTTTTCAAATTTATTATTATATATAAAAAAATACTAAATTACTATATTTTTTGAAATATTTTTAATTTTTATTGCCCACTGTACACCCACTCATATATTTTCCTGTATCTTATTCTTTACGTTCATTGACTTGCCGTACGTAAATGTATAAATTTTTTTTATATTTTCTACCTTTTTTTAAATTTCTATGCACATTAAAATGAATGTAGAATAGTTGGAAGGCATGTGTATCGACTGAGTTGAGTTGTTGCCACAAAAGTAGCATAATTTTAAATGTGACTTTTAAATAATTGATGAGAAAACTTTGTTAACTAACGTTAAAAATGTTAGATACTCGTATTTTTATTTATATATTTCGTATCTGCCGTTTGTACGTTTTTGATAAAGTACAGCATTTCTCGTTCGTTTTTTTTTTTCTAAATGCTGGCTAATGATTACAAACAACGAGAAAATTGTATAAAACAAAAGCTTCAAACATACTTGTCATTACACTTTAACTGCGACAATTTCAGGTAAAGTTTGTTTAAAAAACTGCAGCAGAACCCTTTATAAAACAAGTAAAAGCTAGGAGAGGGTGGTATTTAAAAAAAAGTTTTTTTTTTTTTTTTTTGAAAAACTCATTTGAATGATTTAAGGATGTTATTGCTCAAAACAGACTGTGTACTAGAAAAAGAAAATAGTAACAGAAATTAATGTAAAAACAATGTTCTTCAAACAAACAATCACACATTACAAATGAGTTTGCCAAATTTTTCTGTCAATTTGTAGTACAAAAAAAAAAAAAAACAAACAAAAAACATGATAAAACGATATAAAAAAGTACTAAAAGTTTATAGCTTTTTTGTTAGTTTCTGGTCAGCTAAACTCAATGGAAACACATACAAGTTGCGGGGAGTTGAACTGAGCTAAAGTGAACTGTTGTTCGTTTGATAAAAGTAATGGCAAAATAAATATACAAAATGCCATTAATCATGTTTTTTTTTCTTTTCTTTTTTGTATAGTTTTGTTTTGTTTTGTTTGATCTTTTTTTTAGGTGTTTTTCCTTTGCCTTCCTCCTCCACCATACTATCCTGTTTCTGCTTACGAAATTGAATTTGATTACTACTTTTTGTTTTGTCTCAAATACATTTTAAATAAAAAGAATATATTAACTTTAGCAAGTCAACTCCATTAGACTACATTCTTAATTCAATGATTATATTCAATTTTCAACAATATAAATTGTATGCTTTAGTTAATTGAATTGCTTTTTTATTTTTGAAATTCAGCTTCAATCCAACTAATGCTTGTTTATTTTCTTTAATAGTTGAGTATTAAACAAAATGTTTAACATTCTGTTTAAAGAATAATTTACAAAAAATAATATTTTTGAAATGACCAAGTTGGCTCTGTCTTAAAGACTTACTCGAGTATGAGTGCACGACTACAGACTATCATGTAAGAGATCTGATAAAAAATTAAGCGTTATTTAAAATTTCGTGATTTACGTATGTTCGATTTTCGCATTTTTTTTTTTTTTTTGTTATATTGGTACACATGTCTGTTATATATATATTGGTAATATCAGCCATTTTTGATTGTCAGTTTTTTTCTTTTGACAGATAAAAAGGTTAGTCGTGTTTTGGTGTGGTCTTCGATTTTTTACTATTCGAAAAAATGGATCGAAGAAACTGTATTAAGAATTGTGTAAAAAATTAAATTAAATGCCCAAAGACATTTCAAATGTTGACTGGGGTGTTTGGCGAATCTACTATGAGGAGAACACAAGCTCAATTGTGGTATAACCGGTTTAAGGAAAGCCGAGAAGATGTCAATTACGATAGATTTTGCACCATGATAACACAGAAGCTCACACATCGATGCTTGTGCGTGACTTTTTAGCCAAAAACAAAACCGTTATAATGCCTCAACCACCGTATTCACTGGACTTGGCCCCCGCTGATTTTTCCTCTTCCCAAAACTGAAGACACAGATGAAAGGAAAGCGTTTAGCTACGATTGGGGAGAAAAAAATCGACACAGGAGCTGTTGGCGATACCAAAAAGCGCGTTTCAGAAGGGTTTCGAGGATTGGAAAAAACGCTACCATAAGAGTATTATATCTGAAGGGGATTACTTTGAAGGGGACAAGATAGTTATTGATGAATAAATAAATACTTTTTGAAAAAATTGAAAATAACTGTTATTTTTTTATTATACCTCGTACGACGCATAGACGACAGCTCGAACAATTCGTCGGCGACATTTTTAAACAAATGTCGAAAATATTGTACACGACTGGCTGTGTTACAATGTCACTGAGCTTGTAGTATGAGCTATACAAGCGTGTCCTCAAAATTTTGTTTATCATCGACAACTTGAAGGACATACACTACAAAACATCGTGCAAGAATACCTTCGTAGAGTTGTCGACAACCATTAGTGGCATGTTTTAAAGACATACTTGAGGACAATGTCATGCATGACGATTGTGCCAACAGGGGAGGTTGAAAAAAAAAAATTAAAATGCTATTTTTTTTTTGTGTAGGAGAGAAAACTCCCCTTAAAACTAATGTTCCTCTACTACAGGCATAAAAATAAGTGCTGAATAAATATATCAATATTTATATTTAAAGATTTTTTGAAACACTTCATTATATGTGTGGCCGCTGGTTTTCAACATTGTTTACCGAAATTTTGTAGTTTTCTTGTTTAATAATTATAATTTTTTTATTGAGGCCAGCACTCAAGAGATGAATCCTTCTAATAAAGTACATTGTGCTGGTGTTGGAAAATAGGTGTGGAAGGGGGAGAGAGAATGTGGATTTTTGATTTAAACTTACTAATATCATATCTGATATCAGTCAGAAAAAAAAGGTTTCACTTTAAACTGCGAACCGCAAAAAAATCGGTTGCTCTTTGTTGATTATTCAATGGCCAGTGTTATACCTCCACCACTAAATAATCCAACAGCAACTAACCCAAGAAGCCCGCACAGTAAAATTTAAATTAGGGGAGAAAGAAAATGCCATAATGATGTTGGAGATAATGTTGTTGCTGTTTTTTCTGACCCAGCTACTGGGATAATTCTTAGTAAATGCTCCTCAACTGCCCTGCCAGATAGCTATTGCTCTCCGCCAGCTAAGCCAGGTAAGTCCTTGAAGCCTACACCACAACAAGGTGATTATCATACATAGAGAATCTAATGCTAAAAATTAAAATAAATTAATTGTGCCACTTTAGGTTTTCGACCCCAAATTATTCAAGTCTGTAATTGGTTTTCGCATATCTCGCCCAGTTTTGAAGATAAATAGCCGAAAACGGATTGCAGGTTTTAAAAATTTTATTGTCAAAAACCTAAAGTGGCATTATTAACTTGAGATATATAAAATGACGAATAGAACACATAATCTCCCGCACTACGAAAAGCATTACCCTGGTTCATTAGAAGTGATGCAGAACATTTTAAATTCGATAATTTTCATAATACAGAAAAAAACCATCTTTGCTCAAAAGTAACTGATTCTTAAAATGATAATTTAAACACTTGGGGTACATCCCGTGGTAGTACCAATAAAACAGTGAAACAGACGCACATATCGCCGATGCTTCAATAAATCAATAGCGTTGGACACCTCAACAGCCCTGATAATCATTTTCGCCCTCTCCTGTACACAGTCGAGAAGACCCAAAATAGTCTTTAAAACACCAGCCCACATATAACGGTTGTTTACCATTTTTGGTCTGATATACGTCTTGTAAATATTAAGAAGGCCACATGCTTCTTTAGGTACTCGAAATATGTGATAATTCCAACGAACAGCACAGTTACCTATGCCCTATGCTTTAAAGAAGAACATTAAGAGTTGCACTCATTAAATACTACCTTGTTCGCGCGACACCACTCGCAGATTATTTGCAGATCATATGTGAGTGTGTCATTCAGATTCTGCCTTCTCGCTCCAACCTTCCAAAGCCTGGGCCTATTATCAAATGAATATGAGTTCATCTACGAAAGGGTAGATTGGATTTGCAGTTAAAAAGGTAAGATCGTAGGGAAAATTAAAAATAGAGTAGGAGACAGAACAGAACTTGTTGGAAGTAACACCGTCTATAACCACGTCTATAACGCGGTCGCTGTGGTCTAGTGGTTAGTATGTTGGCTTCCTAAGACAACAGCTTCGGGATCAAACCCCAGCTCTGACATCTTAAAAAAAAGAAAAACACTTTAAAAGCAATATTCCTTTCGGCTACTATCTCTTAGCAATCTTTTGGCAATAGCTCTGTGAGTAACTGATTGCCATGAAAAAGCTTCCCAAGTCTATCGTTCGGAGTAGACTTTAAACTCATGGATAAAAAACTGACACACACAACATGGGTGCTGCGAGAAGATAGGCCGTAACTTAGACACAAGATTGTAATGGCCAATTATGTATGTATGTATGTATGTACAATGTTGTCCCTGAGAAAACTTATTATGAAACTACATAAATGTTTACTAAACCCAAACACAACAAGTTTGAAAGTAAGAGTCTCGTGCCAGACTTTATTAAAAACCTTTGAGAAGTCTATAGCAACATACATACATAACTGGCCTTTACAACCCTGTGTCAGGTTTACGGCCTAGCTTCTCGCAGCACTCATGTTGTGTGTGTCAATTTTTATCCATGAGTACCGGGACCTACAGTTGAATGTCGACTCCGAACGACAGACTTGAGAAGCTTGTTCATGGCAATTAGTTACTCTCAGAGCTTTTGCCAGAAGACTGCTGAGAGGTAGTCGCCGAAAGAAATATTTTTTTTTTCATATTTCTTTTTTTGAAGATGTCGGAGCCTGGAGTCGAACCCAGGGCCCATGTCTTAGTAAGCCAACACACTAACCACTAGACCACGGCGACTACAGTCTATAGCAACAGTTTTGTTTTTACCAAATCGGTGAATAGATCCGCTCCACTTCTTGGAGGTCTAATCTGGATTAAATCCTCTAACTTAAATAAAAAGATATGCACTCATAAATCTTATCGTGAAGGATAGTATAAAAATAACGAAATATTTTTCTTTATGTTTAACTGCTTTACCTTAACTTTTCAAAGTATAATATGTTGTTGACTTTTGTTTCTAATATTTATTAACAACCTTATGTGCAGTAAACTTGATTCAAATTATAAGAAGAATTACAATATTTGTGTGTGTGACTGTGTTTTTTTATACACTTTTCTTCATATGAAGCTTAATTCTTGGCTACAAGATACTAAATCAACTTATTACCAAGAGTCCAATTCAATTCTAGTTTTAAGTGGCATTTTCTTTTTATTCTTGCTCCTTCTCTCTTCTGTTGCACTTTATTATCTTTATCAAAAATCCTGGAAACAAACAAGTACCAAGTGTAGACAAACTGCTTTGCTTTTTCCATATTGCAAACATGCTTTCTACATGCTTTAGTCTTTATCGAAAATGGAAATAAAAAACACAACAAATGTCCTACTCTTGTTTTGCTTAGAGTCCTTGCACAAAGGTATGTCTTCGCAAATTTAATTGGTTATGGAATATTTTGTTTCCAAAACAAAACAAAAACTCTGCCTTGAAGAGAATAAAAAAAAGAATATATATCAAAACTTTATTAAAAAAATGTTCTTTTTAAAAGATATCCTTTGAATTTATTATATTACTCATAAAAGGTAGTAATTTGTTGTTGTCGAAAAGATTTGTTAGAAAGTAAAACAAGTCAAATCAATGCCTACTTGAACAACATTAAGATTTTTTTTTTTAATTATTATTTGGGCCCAGAAATGAACTCGAAATATTTAGTAAGAAAGTCATACTCAGAGAATATTATGATACATGTGTATCATCTTTTGGTTTAAAACTTTTAATATTAAATAGAAACTTTTATCTTTTTGGTTTATTTAAATCCATATTTCGAAATAAAGTATTCTTAAAATATTACTTTGGGGGTTTGTTTGCTAGGTACAATTCAAACAAGTTCTTATATACTGTGACCACAATTCTAAAGGACTAATTCTTAGCAGCTGGCAATATATCTTTCTTTCTTTGAACGCTTCCTATCTTCAAATTTAAATTAAACACACTGGGTGTAAGATATCATAGAAATTTTTTATTAGTCTTACAGATCCATAGTACCATGATATATGGAGTGAAACTACATTCAAATTACCACTAGGGCTTCTCTGGATTGAGGACATCGAAAATATTAAATGTTAAATTTATGACTCTAACGTACAAATGAGGTCGAATTTGACAAATGGCATGGGTTATCTTGGCTTTAAGTACCGCAGTAGTATGGTGATAATACGAGACTTAAGAAACTCCACAAAAAGAAATCGAACAGGTTCAAATCTCAGATCACATTGGCTAGTTCACATCACCACCACCAAAGATGACAATGCCCTCAAATCGTCCGTGCCGCCAGTCAAAAAGTTATTTTCCTGGGTACTATTCCTTCACGGACATCATTTTTCCTTTGATTTACCAAAAATATTCATTGCAGTTAACTTTGATCTAATTAAAACGTTTCTGACGAAACAAAGATTAATTTAAAAAATTTATTACTTTTCCTAGGGCTCGAACCCGAGTCTTCAGTATCTAAAATATTTCACGCGGCGACCACTTCTTAGCAGTCGTTTGGCAAAAGTCATGTTATGAACAAGTTTTCAAATCTATCGTTCGAAGTCGACGTACTCATGGTTAAAAAGTGACGGACACAATGTGGTTGCTGCGATAAGGTAGGCCGTAACCCTGACGTGTACATGAAAATCGCAGATACACATGCATTTTTATTTTTTCTCCCCTTTCCGAATAAGATACTTGGTTCATAGGACAGAACAAAAGCTCATTTTTGTACGTGGTTTTATGTACTTATGTTTGTATGAAGTGGATACTCGACGCATCTCATATGGATTGTTACAGACTCAAATTCAACAAATTTGTTTCTACTCATCCAAAAAAGGACTTCGTATTTATTTTTTAATGAAAATAAAAGAAATTTAGACAATTGAATAAAAGACTATTATTATTTGCACATGCTGTTGAATGCTGTATCCCTGCATAGTAATTAACTCTCTGTCTATCGCCAAGTAACTTTCAGTAATCAACACACCAGGTCCATTCGACCCATTCGTATGAAAGTAGTAAGTATTTAGTTGATCCGACTTATAGTTTGCGGAAAAAATAAAGCAGTAAAATCATTTTGCCTTCGGCTTTATTAACACGCATGGTGGACAGAAGTTAAGAAAAGATTGACTGAATAAATGACAACTCGTTCAACAAAGTTAGCTTCAAATTGGTGGTGGCTTTCAACTGCCAAATTTCAGAAATCATTATTGGAAGACTCTATACATTCACCTGGAAAGTTTTTGTATGAATAATTCAACAAGTTTTGACCTGGGGCCTTATTCTGTTATTCTCTTAAGCTAAAATGCTAAAATTTTGGGTTTTCAAAACAGGCTGGGCATTTAATTATTTACGTTTAATTATTTATTTAATAATTTTATATAAAATTAAAAAGTTTAAAGGTAATAGGCACGAAGTTTTTAAATTACATGAAGCGTTCAAGAATTCTATTCCAGGCCAATAAGTCCTAGATCAAGTTTATAAATTTTTACCGATAGAGTTTTAGCTTAGGAGAGTTACAGAATAATGCCTCTGGTCGTTTTTGTTTTTTAAAAAACCACACCTGGACTTATAATTCAGCATTCAATCTACAAGTACCACAATAACGTCTCATAACAAAGCAACAATTAAGAAATGAAAGACTGTTGTATGAATGTTTACACTGGACAGTGTTTACTGTATGCCTTTCATACTTCAGTGTTTTTTTATGCGTATTTTTGTTTTGAAAGAAACTGATTGAATAGAATTCTATTTTGACATGATATAGTGTTTAATGTACTGTTCGAGCAACAAGCTCGAATGCCAGTGAAGTCTACATTAATAATTAAGAAAACATTTTTCCAAGCCATAACTTGTTATATGACAAAACGCTCGCATAATCCATTGAAAAAATCATGTTCTGCAACAAAATGGTTAACTTTTATCAAAAAAAAGTTTAAAAATAATGAACGTAACTTAATTATAACACAGCCAATTGGCATAAATATTCCCTTAAATTTAAGAAAATTTTCTAGTTGTTTTGGAACACACGAAAATTTTTTAAAGCCAAAACTAAAAAAAAAAAAAAATTAAAAATCTTAAGAAATAAGCAATTAAAATAAGCAAAAATTATCTCAAAATTTACTAATAAATTAGAAATGAAAAGGCAAAATTATGTTCATCAGGAAATAGAAATTCAAAATTATAAAGACTAAAGATTAAATTTTAAAGATATAACTCTAAGGGGGGCTACAAACTTAATAATGATAATGAAAGAGAGTAACAAATTTGATTTTTTCTTTTCTTCATTAAATTGATGAGTGGCAAAAGTTTTTATGTTAAAGCAATAGAAAAATATTGGAAACAAAACCAGCAAACTCAACGCCATTTCTTTGATTACCCTTACAAATGAAGCGTTTGCAAAAGTTCATCTTTAGGCATCAATTTCAATCCTAAACCATAAGAAAAACATCTTGAGCACACAAAAAATAAAAAGAATATCCAAAATGTTCAAGAAGAAGATGTCGATAATTTTGCGACAACTTAAAGTTTTTCTTTATGTCTTTTCTTTTTCTTATGGTTTTTGGAAAAGTTTCCCAGTTGTTGAGTTTCGCATTTTATTTCCTAAATGACAGAGTGACAATAAGTATGTATATACGTGTGTGTATAATTTCACTGGCAAGACTTTTGGCATCAAATCTGTCTACCTTTTTGTCATTGAGTGACAAAAACTATGAGAACGACGAGGAAAACTTTTTAGTTTCACTTGATTCAAACTGTGATGGTCATTTTTTGTTTCTTTTTTTGTTAAACTGTTAAAAGTCTGTGATCTTTAATTTCATTTTTGGTTTTGTTATGTTCTGTTGTTAAAAATTGTTTAGTTGTATGACTTTTTCTTAAAAAGAACAAGTGACTGTTGGTGACAAAAAATATGTATGTATTTATAGATACATATATACATATATAAGTTAATGAGGTTAAAAGTTATTTTATATAAATGGCTTTGCTCAGAGACGAGCAAAAAGTCTTTAAAGAAAAATTTAAAAAATCCTGAAATATATATTTTTTCTTCAAATTTCGTTATTCCTATCAACCAACATCTGAGTTGATATTTAAAAAAATCGCTTAAGAATAAAGTTTTACATTAACCTATGCCATTGCGATACCACAAGTATCATCAACAAAATATGGGTAATGTAAATATTGAGGAGGCTGACGCTCTTGATGTTCTGGGCATGAGAATTAATTGTGATGTCCGTTGGAATGCTCACATATTTCGAGTGTCGAAAGAAGAATTTAAGTGCCTCGGTTTTCTAAAACGGTGCAGGAAATACTTCACTCCATCTGACCTTCTCAATATTTATAAGACCTTCATCTGACCTAGGATGGAATACAACTCTCATGTATGGACCGGTGCTCCAAATCAGTTTTGGGGCTTCTCGACCGTGTACAGGAAAGGTCGAATGTGCTTATCAACGACGGTATGGCATCGATTCGTTGGAGCATCGGCGCAATGTGGCGTGCGTTTCGTTGTTCTATCGATACTGCCATGGGAGGTGCTCTAATGAGATAAGGGATTTGATTCCGGGTGGCCGCATATTCTTGTGGACTACACGCACCTCTCTCAGAGCGCACCCATTTGTGGTTGATTGTTCAGCGAATTGCACAATGCATTATAGAGAGAATTCGTTCTATGGCTGCACCGCTCGTTTGGGGAACAATCTTCCGGCGAATGTTTTTCCTGCAAATTACGATATCTATAGGTTTAAAGCAAATGTCCACAAACACTACTTTCCCCCTTCCCATAACATTTTTTCCTAGACCAGCACAATGTACTTAAAAATAAAAAAATAAAAAACGCGGCAAACAACTGGTCCTCATAGAAAATCATCCCGACTTGAAAATCAATCCAAGAATTTGAGTTCTTAATAAATTTCTTATTTCGGAATATTAGTCCAGTATGTGATGAAAAATGATTTCCTTCAGAATTGAATTCATCTGTATTCTCATAGGCATATAATACTTATCTGTGGTGGGTATGTTAAAATATTTGTAATCTAGAAAGTAGTGATAATAGTCACTAAGCTTATGAGTAAAAAGAAAATTCCAAATATTTTCAGATTTTGAAGTTATAGCAGTTTGAAATTTCAGTCGATTTCAAAATTTTATCGATTTCCATCACATACCATCAGTCTTGCTATTGGTTTCTATTAATAAAATTAAGTAAATTTTGGTTTGATAATAAAATATTCGGTAGAACATCCAAACCCATCATATTAGTCGCATAGGGCTGTGAATATAAAAATGTTTGTACTTTACTGTCATTAATGAGGAAATTTGTACTTTTTGTACATAGTAGAGAAGCTATATGTAAATTGTCTTTCTTCTTGACAACAACCTTTGACTTGAAATGACATATATACATACATAATTACATAATTGACCATTACAACCCTGTGTCAGGGTTACGGCCTAGCTTCTCGCAGCACTCATGTTGTGTGTGTTAATTTTTATCCATGAGTACCGGGACCTAGAGTTTAAGGTCGACTTCGAACCGCAGATTATAGAGGTAGTCGCCGAAAGAAATAATTTTTTATATTTCTCTTTTTCAAAATGTCAGAGCTGAGATTTGAACCCAGCGCTATCGTCTTAGTAAGCCAACACACTAACCACTAGACACGGCGACTTGAAATAACCCTATAAGAAAAAATTTCATTGTGTTAAAACGCATTAACCAGAGGTCCATTCTAATCACTAAAGCAAGAATAACTGGGATTTTGTTTTTTTTTTAAACTAATGCTCAGGGGAGTAAACCTCTTACTCATGCTGTGAATTGTATTGCACAGTTTTTCTATTTTCTATTAAGCGCTTTATGCCAATGAGACAAATTGCTGACAGTTTGTCGCTCAATGGCCATCCTCAGCCTTGAAATTATCAACAGCAATTGCCCCATTTGTTGATGACAATTGAGAAATGGTGAGAATCTGTGCTAAGTTTTTGGTAGGCTACGATCCTTGCTTAGTGCTGTCATAGTGGGCCTGGAACCTGTTATTTGATTTTTTTTTTATTAAAACTTTGAAATACCACACAAATTTGTCTTCTTCATTTTCTTTTGTGCTGGGCTGCTTTTTGTTGTAAGCGAGCGCTGTAAATACAACACTACGTCAATTCTTGAATTTTTCATTAGCTCCATGGCCTATGACACTGCCTTGTTGAAACCACATATTAGCGACACCAATAGAATCAAATTTCAGTAGGAAATATTGTGTTATTATGCCACAATATCAAGAACAGGTAACAGTTGCAACTTGTTCAGACTCAGCCACACATTGGCGACTAACAAAGTGATCGCTGTGAAAAGAGCTTTATTGACGTTTTTATTTTAAGACCAGGGGTAAACCCCTACTAAATGCAGTGCATTGTATTGGAATTTTGAATATATAGATATAGATAGATAGACGAATATGAGTGGTTAGCATCTTTTATGTAGGTCAGCTGTTATCTTCCAAGAAGGGGCGCTGTACTCCCGATCATTCGTTTCTTGGCGAAATAGATTGGACATGTCAGGGATAGGTTCCGTGACAATGGACTTCTTATTCCTAAAATAACTACCTGTTTGTTTCCGATTAATAATCCGTATTACAAACTCTCTTATTTTTTGAATTTTGCAAGCTTTGAGACACGGATCTTTTGTAAGTGTACGCTGTAGAGAGCTTACTCAAATTTGTTATTGTGCCTGGGTTTTTAATTACACTACTACACACTGCTTTGATATTGACATTTTAAGGGCTTAATTTCAGACAACGGGTTTCCCACTAATCCCTGAATTTTTCTATTAATCATTTCACAGCTGGTAAAAATTTCTTGATTTTTAAAATATTGTTCAGTAATGAAAACAAATTATTGGCTCGTATAACGAGCAAGTTTTACTAATCCTAAATCAATTTAAAACCATGAAATACATACATACATACATAACTGGCCATTACAACCCTGCGTCAGGGTTACGGCCTAGCTTCTTGCAGCGCTCATGTTGTGTGTGTTAGTTTTTATCCATGAGTACCGGGCCCTACAGTTTAATGTCGAGTCTAAACGACAGATCTGAGAAGCTTTTTCATGGCAAACAATTACTCCCAGAGCTTTTGCCAGAAGACTGCTAAGAGGTAGTCCCCAAAAGAAATAATTTTTTCATATTTCTTTTTTTTAAAGATGTCAGAGCTGAGATTTGAATCCAGCGCTATCGTCTTAGTAAGCCAACACACTAACCACTAGTCCACGGCGACTATGAAATGCTAATAAAAATACACTTTTATTTTTATACATTTTTATAATTTTTTTTTTCTAGCATTGTTTTAGCGTTTTCTAGCATATTTTAGCATAATCAAGCATTTTTTCTCAGAATGTTATGCAGTACTGATTTTGTCGAATATATTAAGTCCAAACAATGAAGAGCGTCCGCCTCCACAATAATTACATTACCCATAAGCACAATTAACTACACGCCACCATCAACTCAAAGCCTTTGGGAGGTCATTCATTTTTTTTTTTGGAAGGTCAATGGGAAATTTTTTAAGTTAATAACAATCAGTAAATCTAACAATAATCTTTAATTAAAGACTCTTATGGGAATTATTGTACAGGTGATTTTTTTTTTTACTTCTACGCAGATTATTTCAATTATACATGAAAACTTTGCTTAATAGCACGTAGTGTGAAGTCATCATAACTAAACATTTTAAAAGAATTCACCAAAAAGGCAATTTAATTGAATAAAATAAGGAGTTAAAAGTGTTCACAATTAAAAATCAATTCTATTTTGTCGATATTAATAGCTTTAACTCAAACAAAAAGTCCAACAGAGCAAATGTTTTAATATTTTAACATTGTTGTTGTTGCTTTTTTACTTTCTCAGCATGGATGGAGAAATAAAAAACGAAACACCATGGCATAATAGTGGAACTATAAAACATGCCAAAGAAGAAACCAAAAGTCTCTTCAGCAAATTGAAAGTTAAATTAACAATAACATAAAAGAAATGTTTTTTGTTTTTTTCTTAAATAAAAATAAAAAAGATTTTACGCTTGTAAATAAAAAGGATAAAATGTACTGCACTTCCGTTTCCTTAACAGCCAATGTTGAGATACAACTTGCACCGAACCAATCTTAACCATGTGGAAACAGCAGCAATTGTTGTAGTCTCCGACAAACTGCCATTGTTTTTAATTGTTGTTATCATGGTTGGTATGTATTCTCGCCCATATGAAATTTTAATATTTTTTTGTTGCTTTTATTTTTCCCCTATACGAGTATGCGTGCATATATTGAAGCAGACATGCAAATAATATTCAATTTCCTCTGTAACAAGTTTATTTTCAGACTGTCTGTATATGGTAATATAAGTGTATGAGGGTGTATTTTAGCCATATAAATACATATATACGAGTACGTTTGTTCGTATATATTTGTACGTATAAGTATAACTTATTTAAAATTGCACTGACTTTCCGGTAGAAAACAATTTTATTAAAAAAAAGGACAATACATGCCATGTCTGGCTTAAGCCTTATATTGCGTTCTTTATTCATTTCGTTGTTATAAATTGTTGTTGTTGTTTTTTTTTTTTTTTTTGTTTAATTGTCAATAAAAAAAGAAGGCATTTAAATGTAAAAAAGATGACTGGACATAGAACTCAATATTATATTGCTATCCACATGGCACGTACGCTCTGCATTTACTCATTAAATTCATTTTCTTTTTTATTATGAGGATTTTACTGGATTTATTCAGTTGTACAGCTTGATGCACAAGTTTTGTTTAAAATTATTAATGATTTACAAAATGCTTGAATGTCAGAGAACAATAAATTCAAATTAATGGCATTTGCTTATAATTGATTGCGTTTCTCATTAACATACAGTTTTTTTTTTATAAAAAAAGAGTTTAATTTTTATGAGTATTTACTAGCTACCTTATACACGACAAATGCATATGCTGTACTTGAAGATAATAATTTGTATTAAAAAATATTGTACGAGATCCATATATAATTATTACGAATTGTTTGTTTTCAAGTAGATTAAGTAATAAACTAATAGTGAGGGAAAAAAATTTTAAGCAGTTTTTAGCTGAAAGTAAAGTGCAAAGACAATTATTTTTATATATCGAATAAAAATTACATTTTGTGACATTGAATTTGGTAGCTCCCCGTGTGTGATGACTGAGCTTTTGAATCTCTTGTGCAAGCTGTTGATTTGTCAGGAGCCGATTAGTTCAAACAACATGTTTCTAGGAGTTAATATTAAGCTCCTTTATTTTAGCGTGACACTAGTAGGGTCTTCAAAGTCATTTTCAAAGATATATGTTTTAGGTGGATCGCTTCTAAGAAAATTTCTTCAAGAAACCATGGGTCTAAAATAAATTCGTTGCCCTCTAAAGTTCGACCTCGTAGCAATAATCGAAGAAAATTTGAGTCTTGCATTAAATTCTTTAGGGACAACTTCAATTGGCATTTATATGAAACAGGAATCGTCTCTTGTTGTTGGTGCAGATTCTGTGACGAGGCAATTAACTGAACAGAACACATGCTAGAAACTAGTGCAGCTTTGATGCAAATTAGGAAGAGGCACCTTGGAGTTTATCGAATATCCGATAAGAAATTATCAGGGTTGGTACACAGAAAAAATAATTTTTTTGATTCAGACACGAAATTCACTGAGTTAATAAATTTTTTGTTTAATTTCGGTCCTACAAAGAAATTTGTGAATTCGAACAACAAATTTGTAATTTTTTGTTTGAAAAAAAATTGCGATATTTTCAATAAAAATGTTGCGATATTCAATAAACATTTTTATTGGAGTCACAAAAACGAATCAAACAAAAAATTTAATAGAAGTAGATAAAAGTTTTATTGAATATTACGGTTCTAAGCAAACAAAAATTTTGTCAAACCAATTAATATATTTAAAAAAAAAAAATTTGTTTTTAAAGAAAAAAGTTGCCAATTAAAAAAATAAAATTTTTAAAAATGAATGCAAAATTGAACAAATAATTATTCGAGACAACAAAATAATGTTCAGAAATTTGACAAATATTTTTTTTACAAATTTAAATTTTTTATGATAATTTATTTTTATATTTTATTATTATTAATAGTATTATTAATATTATTATTGTATTATTTATTTTAATGTAATATGAAATGTATTCTTTTGGGGATAAACATGTCTCTATGGCCATTTCGTCTCTGTTTAAGAGACTCGTCAAGAGACTTTTTCCCAAAGGTGTTATTCAAAACTATAAATACTTATGTTAAAATATTTATAAACTAAATGCGAATCATATCCCATCTAATATATAAAAACCAAACAAAAGTATTTACAAAGCAATACATTTCTTTTTTTTTGTTTTCTTTATATCATGTTTTATCAACATTGATACTTTTAAAATACATTCAAACAAAATTATTAATAGAATCAAACAAAACTTTATTTGAAAACGAAATAAAAATTGAACAAGCGTTTGTTTGAAAATATTCCTGCAATAATTTTTTCTGTGTAACGGCCAACATTTTAGGATTCGTCGGAAGGAAGAAGAACACTAGAACACTAGTTTAGTTCAGGGCCGAACAATAGATATTCAGGGCGAATGAATGAAGTATGCTAAATAAAAAATGTCAGTTAAAGAAGCATTTTCTTTATTTGAAAAATTGAAAATTTATTATTAATCAATTAAGCGGTTATTATATTTCATTTTTAATTAAATTTTGAAAAATTGCTTATTTTAGTTTTTAAGTAGCTAAGGCCAACGAATTTTGTACTACTATTGTGCCAATTATCAATACTGAAATAGAGTTGACATTACAAATAGTTATTCAGAGTTGAAATTGTTATCTGAGTTAAAATAAAATAAAAATACAAAATATGTAAATGAATCTTTATTGGCGAAAAACTCAGATGCTTTAATGAAAGTATTTTATCAGTGTATGCTTCAGAAGCAAACACGCAGTTTTTTTTTTATTTGAGACCAATACTGAGGGGTAAACCCCTACTAAATGCAGTGCTCTAAGCTGGTAAACCGTAGCCTTTAAAATAGATAATGATTATGTAGCTGGTATTTATAAATGTAGGCAAGACTTACATCACACTCGGAAGAATCGAAAAATCAGCCTTATAGGCACTCAGAGCTTAACATATATGTAAAACCTAAGCTTGCCAAATATTGGTATGAAAATTTGCAAGGACTGCCGGTTATAAGTCAAAGCAACAAGTCTGCAAATTACTTGAAAGCCATTACGTGTTAGTCTCTATTCCAATTCTGTAATATTGCTTACTGCTATTTTAAATCGAATTAAGGATATAGAAACTGAATTTAAATATTAAATGCATTGCTTACAGGGATAAGTACGTTTTGTTTCTGCACAATAGACTCGTCAAGAAAGTCTCTTAAAAGGTTGGAATGTTAGAGATGATTTAAAACATATTAGGAAGATCATAAAATCACAATATCTGGCTTAATATCTCCAATAGTATAGTATAGACATAAAAAGAAGAAAAAGGAAGAGCCAACTTAATATCTATATATGTAATGGGTGATTTTTATAGAGTGACAAAAGTTTAAATCATAATAAAGCAATGAAATACATTTTGATATCAATATAACGGGCTTTATTGAAAACAAAATTTTATGAAATTAATGTTTAGATATAATTTGTGTATGTGGCCGCAATGAGTGGAGTGTAGAAAGCGTGATCTGGAATGCCAATTTTCAAAAACTTTTTGCATAGATATGGAATGCAATGGTGTTTCGATAGAAGCTTGTGGATTCTCCTCACTCCAAGTGTGATAAATGTGAATTTTTACGTACCCATTCAACCAGAAATCGGATTCATCGGAAAATAAAATTTTGAATGGAAATTCAAAATCGAAATCCGTAGAATAGAACCACTATTTTGATTACAAATTTCAACAATAAAAGAAATATTTTAAAAAGCAAAACCACCATTGCACTCCTCTCATTTGATTTTTTCATATTTCTAGCATTAGAGTTACAGCCTGTCCATAGAACACGAATGATTTTTGACATTTGGTGTTCTATGAACAGGCTGTTATATACACTGTAACGACACGTTTACGCTGGTTGCTGGGGTAGCGCAGCGGGGTCCAGTGTTACAGAAAGAAAATACAATATTTCTTTTATATTTTCATTAAATTCTATTTTATTATTCAATTAACGTGAGTGAATACTACAAATTGTTGTCTTAAATGTTTTGTCTTATGTTTAATATAATATTATCTTATTCTAGGTCAGTGATATATTATTTTGTTTATATTACTATTAGTTGTGGTCAGCAACTAAAATCTCACAATAGACTGTGTGTCCCGGTCAAACTCTATATTGTCACCGCGTCTTAGAGGAAGAGTCGTAAAAACACCATTTAACCGGCCTACGCCAGGTATAATGGTTGTTCTAATCGTTTGGAGGGTACCACTAGCGGACGGCTACACTCGATCCGTCAGTGAATACCATCCAGTCCGTCTGACCCTTCTCTGTCAATTCAATGATAGTCCGTGTCCCTACTTAAAACCTACACTAATGGGGCAACGTCACCATTAGTGTATAGCTTCAGTTTGTCTGTCTCTTAGTTGTCCGTCGTTGATTTAATTGTATACTTAAATTCACACAGTAGTGGGGCACCGTCACCAATATTGTGTTAATTTAAGTATTTATTTATAGCTACTTTATGTTAATAATTACGATGTCAAATATGGCCTACCAATATTTAACATCGACCTCACCAACCTGTAGCCTGAAATCAACTAACTCTCTGTTTAATATGCATGTTCTACTTATACACTTCTCAGTGATAGAAAACAACATCCAACCACATCGAACATGTTGCAATGCATACCAAACAGCAAGTCTGTTTGCCTATTCGTTGTGTATACCTTGTGAGTATACACAACGTGTACCAAAAGAAGAATCCGTTATCCTTCATAAAATGTGTTTTTAGTTCGTAAACAACACAGTGGGCCCTGACATATCTATTATTGTACAAAATATAAATTTTACAATTAGTATTAAATTATATAAGTATATTTCAATTTAAATAAATATGAATCCATGGCATAAAGTACAAAAATAAAGTATAATAAAATATAATAAAGTATAATAAAATAAAGTATAATAAAATATAATAAAAAATAAAATAATCAAAACTAAATAAATCCCTGACTGGACGACTCGGTGAACTTTGGTGTGGGCAAAAACAAGAATTTCGCCTTTTGTCGTCACACTACCCCCTCCCTCTCTTGACGCTTAGTTATGTGTGATCCAAATACTGTCTCCGTTCTTGCTGGTCACACGATAGGGATGCCCCCATATCTGATGAATGAATCTTACCCGTCTCTTCTGGAATGATTGTATACGCTGGGTTAGGTCCTGTTGGACCTGGATAGGTAGCTCATTAAATTCTAGGGTATTTGGCAAGAATTCTGTGGATATGGCTGGCGGGGATGGAGGTTCAGATAAACTCTGACGGTTGATTGGTGGTGGTGAAGGGACTGGTGTTGGCGAACGTTGCATAGGAGATGATGGTGAAGGGATACGTTGATTTAGACCATCAATCCATCCTCCTCCAGGTGTAAGTGGCGCGGTGAAGTTGCGATCATCACATTGGCGAGGTGGGGATTTAGTGACTGATGTTGCTATTTCGTCTGACACTGTAGGTGGTGATATGGGACTACTTAACGCTGGCCTGCGTTTCTTCGACCCGTCACTGATCAGGATAGTATTGGGATCCGTCTTTTCCTTCGCAGAGACCACGGTGATGTGCAAGTTCCGAGCCTTGTTCGTTCCGCTGGTTTTAGGTTTAGGTGGCTTTTGTGCCCGTGCCTGTTTATGTGGGGTGTATGTCCGAAACTGTTGTTGACGTCCACGGGATCTACCCTTAGAGGTACTAGGTAGCTCGTCGTCGTCGGGGAATATTGTGTGTCGTGCCTTCTCTTTTTCTCGTTGTAGGTTACGCCGGAATTTTTCTCTTGTCTCTTCGAATTTTCGTCTATTTGCATCCATACTCTTGCCGTTTCGTCCGTCACTGGATTTAGAAGATCCACGGGACATAAAAAGAAAAGAAAAATTATTGGAATGGTATGGCTTTAAATCGTTTAAGTGTGCGGTGCGTTTCTCATGAGATCCTACAGCCCTAAGTTGTGCGATCACCGGGGATACAAATCCAAGGACGACATAAGGTCCCTCGAATTTTGGTGCTAATTTAGCAGTGAAATTGTCGATAGCCTTTGATAGTGGATGCTGGCGTACCAGTACCTGATCCCCTACTTTTGGAGACCAGTGCCGCCGACGTAGGTTATAATGATGTCGCTGCTTCTGGGAAGCTTTTTGTAGGTTGTGCCTCACGATCTTAAAAATCTCTTTTAATTCTTCCGCTCGTTCATTTTGTGCCCTTATCTTAGTTTGCGATCCATTGTTCTGGTATGTCCTTTCGTCGACTACTCGGCTTTTCGTAGTAAGCCCCGCACATGTGATAGTTGTGTCGAAAGCTCGGAGAAAGTCGAGGCCTAAAATGATCGCCTCAGTAGCCTCTGTCATAATCAGAAACTCGTGGTCTCTGGTAAGGTTACCAAACGTTACCGGGACTCGAATGGCCGTGGCAATGCGTTTCTTCGACCCGTCGGCCAATGCCACTTCTATGTCCTTCGGAATCTTTTCCGGCTGTCGTCTCATTTGCTTAATCAGTGCCGGCTTTATGAAACTTCGTGTTGCTCCCGTATCGATTTTGGCGTTGCATATATGGTGGTTAGCGATTATGGTGGCCCTAATCTTTTCTTCTTCCCAGAACAGGTATGACTGACGTTTATGCTGATCTAGGCTGTCCATGGGTGGGGATTGAGTGTTGCGTAGTATACGATGGTGCTCGTTACAGCCTGGAGGTTTGGGTGCAGGTATGCTTTCTAGCTCTTCCGCCAGGGACAAAAGATCTTCTAATGTATTGAAATCCCTTCTTCTGATATACCATTGATAATCCGGTAGCGAGTTCCGGAAAATAATTTCTAACTTCTCCTTCTCACTCAGGTTCGTGTGGTACATCAGGTCTTGCAGGGCAAGCATAAAATCTTTGAAGTTCTCACGTGGCCGTTGTGTTCGGGCACGAACCTCTAACTCTAATTTTTCAAAATATCGTTGTGGGAGAAAGAATTCTAAAAAATCCGTTTTAAACTGAGACCAGTGTTGCCATGGTTTCTTGTTATTTCTGAACCATACAAGGGCACGGTCTTTTAACAGTTCACCCATTAATGGGACAATATCACTTAACTTTACCTCATAGATTGGTGACAATTCTTCCAGGCGATCCACAAATTTCAGAGCATCTTTTCCTCCATCGTACTTCAATCCCCATTTTCTAATTAATTCCATGATGGCGATACGTTCTTCTCTCGTTGCGGTTGATAGTCTATTTGCATTACTTTCTCCGGTTGTAGCTTCGGGTGGGATCTTGAGTTCTACATCATTTATCATAGACGGCTTGCGGGCTTCATTCTTCTCACTCGGCACTCGATACGAACCGCTTGGTAGACCGCTGTTGCTTTGATCGTGTAGCCTCTGCCACTCTAGGAGTTTTTCGGTTACTTTATCATCATGTTCGATGGTGATGAACTTCCCCATTCGTTTCCGCATCTCCTCAACAGTGCCAGACGCATCTTGGCCACATTGCACCAAATAACTAACGAGTTCTTCCTTTTTCAGGGAGTACACCCACGACGTCTTTAGTGATTCACGTAGACTCATTTTGGCTAGCTGCTTGTCAGGAGGATATTGCCACTTACTGGATGAATACTATTGATATAAACTGCAAATATAAATAAATTTTTTTTTTAATGGACATTAACGTCCCTGCTCGGGCGCCACTGTAACGACACGTTTACGCTGGTTGCTGGGGTAGCGCAGCGGGGTCCAGTGTTACAGAAAGAAAATACAATATTTCTTTTATATTTTCATTAAATTCTATTTTATTATTCAATTAACGTGAGTGAATACTACAAATTGTTGTCTTAAATGTTTTGTCTTATGTTTAATATAATATTATCTTATTCTAGGTCAGTGATATATTATTTTGTTTATATTACTATTAGTTGTGGTCAGCAACTAAAATCTCACAATAGACTGTGTGTCCCGGTCAAACTCTATATTGTCACCGCGTCTTAGAGGAAGAGTCGTAAAAACACCATTTAACCGGCCTACGCCAGGTATAATGGTTGTTCTAATCGTTTGGAGGGTACCACTAGCGGACGGCTACACTCGATCCGTCAGTGAATACCATCCAGTCCGTCTGACCCTTCTCTGTCAATTCAATGATAGTCCGTGTCCCTACTTAAAACCTACACTAATGGGGCAACGTCACCATTAGTGTATAGCTTCAGTTTGTCTGTCTCTTAGTTGTCCGTCGTTGATTTAATTGTATACTTAAATTCACACAGTAGTGGGGCACCGTCACCAATATTGTGTTAATTTAAGTATTTATTTATAGCTACTTTATGTTAATAATTACGATGTCAAATATGGCCTACCAATATTTAACATCGACCTCACCAACCTGTAGCCTGAAATCAACTAACTCTCTGTTTAATATGCATGTTCTACTTATACACTTCTCAGTGATAGAAAACAACATCCAACCACATCGAACATGTTGCAATGCATACCAAACAGCAAGTCTGTTTGCCTATTCGTTGTGTATACCTTGTGAGTATACACAACGTGTACCAAAAGAAGAATCCGTTATCCTTCATAAAATGTGTTTTTAGTTCGTAAACAACACAGTGGGCCCTGACATATCTATTATTGTACAAAATATAAATTTTACAATTAGTATTAAATTATATAAGTATATTTCAATTTAAATAAATATGAATCCATGGCATAAAGTACAAAAATAAAGTATAATAAAATATAATAAAGTATAATAAAATAAAGTATAATAAAATATAATAAAAAATAAAATAATCAAAACTAAATAAATCCCTGACTGGACGACTCGGTGAACTTTGGTGTGGGCAAAAACAAGAATTTCGCCTTTTGTCGTCACAACACAAAATATTACAATAACGAAATACAAATGGAACAATCGAGTATTTTGAAAATTTGAAATCATTACAATAACAAAACACATGTAGGAAAAGCAAGTATATTTAAAGTTACATAAAATTAGAAATTGTAAATGAAATTGCTGTTGTAGAATTATGTAAAAACTAGTGCATAAAAATAATAAAAATTACCAGATAAACTTTAGGTAATATGCCTATAAATTGAACTTCACCTTACTGTTTCGAGTTCGTTATGTATAAAACATTATAGTCTGTATATAAAGCTTTATATCGTTAAGTATCGGTGTTTTAGTTACAATAAACGAATCGCTGAAAATATAAAATTATTTACGAAGGGCAGATAATCCTGTGGAATACATGGAATTGTTTTGGCATAATTAAAAAATATATAATTATTCTTTTTATTATTAACTGCCACACGCAAATTAAAAAACAGAAAACTCCATTTAACAGGAACAATAAAAATTTTTTTATTATTATTTACTACCTTAAGGAAATTTGTACATACAAAATTTAATACTTTGACAAAACCAAATTGTTTTTTTTATTTTTCTTTTGTGTGTAATAACCTTTTGGTCACGTATAAATAAAACCGCAAGCCCTTAAATAAATAAAACATACTTTTGAATTAAATGTGTGAACTCGTGCGTATGATGATAATGTGATGATGCAGTTTGAAAAATTAAAAACTACAACAATGCCAGCAATATCAACAGCAGTCATTTTAATTTTTAAAATGGCAAAAAAAAAGTTTCCTTATTGAAAATCAATGATTAATCAAAAATCATTAATTTCCTGATAATCTGTAAATAAATAATTTTTATATATAATTTTAATATATAATATTGACGGTGGAAAATTTTATTTTTCACATGTAAGTTTAATATTAAAGCACTTTTTTATAGACCGACAACAAAACACTATGATGGAAACAGAATATTTAAGAATCACATGAACATCTTTCAAGTCATCTTATATTATCGATATGTTGGTAAAAAAATTGGCAAAAAAAAAGTGAAATTTTCGTTAGAAATGTCAGCTTGTGTAAAATTCTAACTGTGAGTAAATGACGGCTTCAAATTTATAAAAATATTTAAATACTTATGCCCGTATTCATAGAAAATAAAATCGGTTTATACATAGAGTGCTTATTTGACATATTTCTATGAAGTAATTGCCAAATAAGGAATTAATAAAACTGTTTTATTTTTTAAGAATACGGGCATTAAAATTTAAATAATGATTGAGAAAAATGTTATACAATGTTGTTTCATTAGAAACGCTTTATTTAGATCAGTGATGTCCAAAAATCACTTTCTCTATAACGCGTGATAGGAAAAAAAATTCTGCTTATGTCGAAGTCAAACCAACCAACATAGTGCAGGGATGGATAGTGTATATTTTTGTATCATTTTTATTTAACTGAAATAAGTATTCATTATTTCCTTCAACTCTATGTCACCTCGGTACTTCTTTATTCTTTATAGATCGGTCACATGTCTATCGGATAATCGATTACGTACTTTACTCAGAATTATGAACAAATAATTATGAAGTTGTAAACAGAAAGTAATTCAAGCATTCCCATTTCTAGTGTAAGTAAGCAGAGTCTTTTCTCTGCTTCATACACAGGCGCAAGTGTGTTTATGTAGTAGTGGACATCACTGATTTAGATCAAAGTTAAATTCTATAAAGAATTTTACATATTTTTGCAATGAATATTTTTATGATCAAAGAATCATCTGACGATCATCTGTGGCTCGAACTCTGGTTTCCAAAACATAAAGTTATACCATGTTGTCAAATACGTACATACGAGTATATTATTATGATTATCTTATTGTCTTTAAAAGCTTTTTTTTTACTCAAAACTTTTTGATAATAAACTCTCTAATAAAAAATTTTTTTTGTTTATTTTTTTACAGATAACTTTTAATAACCATCAAAGGTGAGTTTATATTTAATTTACAAACGAAAATAATAAACCTAAATGTATTTATTTTACCAAATTTTAATAGTAAAAGTTTTTACTTGGGAAAAATTTACAAAATATTGACATATACTGGTGAAGTGGTTACGACGAAATAAAAAAAAAAATCTAAAAAGTATGCTAAACTCTCAAAAATAATATGAAGAAAGCAATGAAGTCCTAAAAATGTTTTAACAATTTATACAATAAACTTTAAGGGACATAAAGCACAAAAAAAAAAAAAAAATAAAAAGAGCCTTAAAAAGTTTTCGGCTATAAAACAGAGGTTCTCAAAGGTTCACCTAGGAGAACATAAAATATATTAACTGCCCTACATACATATATGATTGGAAATTAAAACCAAGTTTGAAGGTTACGACCTAGCTTTTCGCAGCACCCATGTTATGTGTGTCAACTTTTTTATCCATGAATACCGGATACATGTCACTCCGAACTACAGATCTTTTGTTATTGTTAGTCATCTTTCTTTATATTTAAGATGTCAGAGCTGGAGTTTAATCCCGGAGCTCTTGTCTTTTAAGGCAACACTTTTATAGTACTTTTTATGAATACGGCTTTTTAACAACCAACTCCATAAAAAGTAATAGAAATAATTAAGTACAGGGTGTCCGCCTGGAGGTATACTACTTTGGTTTGCGGCTGTTTTGGTAAACATTGGTCTTGACAGCACATATTTGGCAATCGTGAAGTAGAGACATGGCAAATTTATTATGGAAAAATATTCAGTAAACCAATGTGCTTTAATCGTTAAAGCATTTTATTAAAAACAATTATCGATTACTGTGTCTATGAGAAAGTTACGTGAAATTTTTTGGAGAAACAACGTGCACTATAGATCGTATAGTGAATTATTTCGAAGAAAGATGAAATGAATCTGATGGGCCCAATTATGGACCATAACGTACTGCAAGATAGACTGAAAATATTAATAGTGTTCCATCAACCTTAGCTCGATGCCATGAACAAAGAACAACTTTGGCCACAATTTTGCACAAAAATTTTTTTTCTATTTAAGATTCAGTTGACGCAAGATCTCCTACCAGTAGACAATTTATGCACCGAGTTTTTTAACCAAATTTTTTGAGTTTTTAACCAAATTTACTTCTTGCAGGTTTTTTTTCAAATGCATATTTTTCTTTTTAATTTTTATATTTTGTATCTGAATATATTATATTTTAAGTTTCTATAATAAAATGAATTTGTGTTCTGTTTAAATATTTTTTTATTGTCATTTTTCTACAACCTTAAAAAATACTAAAAACGGTAACTGAGTATATTTTGCTTTAAAAAAACTTGTGCGGATTTATTAAAGTAAATAGTTTTATAACTTTTTCTAGATCTTGATATACAAGAAATAGAGAACAGATATATATTAAACAAATTTATCAATTGTGTTATACAAATTTTATATATTTTATATAACCGGTAAAAATTACCGGTGGTCTGTACTACCGTTTATATAATTTGACTTCTGTAGTTAAGGGTTAAATGGATATGTGAATAAACAGAATAATCGATTCTGGGCAATGGAAAACCCTCAAATTATTCCTCAATTCTTTATAGTACCTTCGCATCCAGTAAAGGTGAAAGTTTGGTGCGCAATTTGGTCAGAAGGAATCATTATAACTTACTTCTATGAAACTGAAAACGCCGTGACGGTAACTGGTAATAGGGAGAGATATCGTGGTGTGATTGAAAACTTTTTAACTCTACAACTACATGCTTTGGGTATGATTAATATGTGGTTGCAACAAGACGGTGAAAGAACGCATACAGCCAGGATTACAATGAAATTACTGCGCGGACATTTATCTGATTTCAGAGGCGAACATTTATCTGATATTGTATTCCATACATACCTTTACCTTTCATGTAATCAAAAATAAAATACACACAAAGTAGTATGACTTCCTGGCGCACATCCTGTAACATATAGAGTAAAAACGTGTCGAAACCATTATTAGTTCCCATATAGGTCTGCCTTTATACTTGTATAATTTGTTTGAAATAAATTTTACTGAATTCCGTTTTCACGCATTCTTCTGACAACATTAAAATATCAACCGTTTTTGATATGATCTGCAGATATTTAGCACAGAGGGCATTTTTCAAAACTCTTATTATTATCATTTTGAAAATGTAATCAAATAAAAATTAACTTTTTGTATGCGTGGCATCGCCCAGTTGGTAGTTTCTATAGTACCAACCTTGACATATTCCATCTCCTGAAATATATACGTATGTATATATATTCCCCTATCTCCTTTCAGAAATACAAGGAGTTTCTGTAAAAAATAAAATAAGCGATTCATCCATTTAATTGTCTATAGATATTAATCAAACAAACACATGGCACTACTAACCCATATGTACGAATAAATTAAAAAATTACATAAAGTGGCAGTCAGAAGGCTCATTGAATCAATCATTCCAGAAGAGAAATTGAATGTGGAAGGTAAATTCTACCATTTTCTTTCTAAATGTTACAATTTTTGATACGTTTTGCGTTTGCTATGACAATAAAAAGAGCACAAAGATAATCATTCGTCTTGTGTAAAGTTGACTTGAAATATCTATATTTCTCTAATTGTCATTTTTATAGATCGTGTTCCGGTCAGGCCAACCAGTAAAGCAAACAATTTTTTTTTTACAATTTAGATAGAAGTATTGATTTGGTTTTTCATCAATCAAAACTAATAACCGTATTGAGGGACAAAATTACACTACTCCCACCAGATCGATTTGATCGGTGGGAGTAAAATTAAATTTTTGTTGGATATACGAAATCATAATTTAAAATTTTTCATAAAGTGCGTTTCATTTATTCCTTCGATTGTAAATGTAAAAAATGGCGTCAAATTGAAATGACAGTTGATGGTAGCACTTGGTGGATAGGGCAATTGTTTTACCAATACGGTTGGCTAAAAATATGATATTTTAAGTCTACGTGAGCCAAATCCCTGACACCACAAAAAATTGTTTATGGTATACATATGATTTATAAATACCTATACAGTCCAAGTAAAATGATTTATTTTCAAAATGCCCTTGCTTTTACTGAAAGAGTTGTAAAAACATATCGAAACCACTGATAAATGCTTCGTCCTATTTCTTTAAGATAGTTATACCATCCACATTAATTTAAATCTTTACGGCTTTTGGAACAACAAACTTTCTAATCATTCGCCATTTGCCTTAAAACATGTTTTGAATCTCGAGTCAATTGAAATTTCTAGAGAGGACGCTGAAGTTATAACCTGTAAGAACCACTGCTATAAAATATAAATAAATGCACATTTATTCTACTATAGAGTATTGAATTAATATAAAAAAACAGCCACTTCCCGCCACCACAAATTTTCACGAAAATCTTAAGTTTAAATTTTTCTTCTCAAACAGATGGTGTAATATTTTATAGAAAAAAATAAGAAAAAAAAAAAGCTGTGTATGTTTATTAAAAAAATTGAAAAAAACTTGTGACACTTACCCCCATACGACTATGTTGCTGAAGGCATAGACTACACTTAAGATTTTTATAGCTGAAGTAGCAAAATACTTATATCAGGATGAAAAAGAAGGAAGAACTTTAAATCGATTTAGTAAAGTACTAATAGTTCTCTGTGTAACATACTTGTTCTTATGTGTACCATATATTCTCTTATATACACATATGTTGCATCAATACTTTTAATATGTATTGACTCTTTTAAATTAACTTCATCAGCATCAAAATAAAATGAAAGAAAAAAGTTTTTATTATCAGTCCCTTTTCCTTATCATCGGTACTAACATAAGTTTTGTTATTGTTGTTGTTATTGTTGTTGTTATGGAAAGTGAAATTTCGAGTTCAGAAACAAGAAAGTTTTCTTCCCTATACCAACAACTTTTCAAACAACTGGCAAACAATGATGACAAAGTTGTTTGTATGATATAATCGATAACATTGTTATTGATAATTACTTATGCCATCATAGTTGTTTGTAATATTAGGGATAATCAGTAACAAGTGTTAAGTAATTGAAAATGATTTGAAATGATAACTGACAAGTGTCTAATAAGAACTGATGTGTAATGCTTTTGTTCTCAAATTTCTATTAAACAGCTATGGATTACAAACATTTTGTTACTGAAAAATACTAAAAATTCTATTCAAATGCTAAAACAAAATAAATGCTTTTTTGTTCTTTGATTTGCTGTGGTAGAAACAAATTTTTTTCTGGGTAACAAAATAATGAAAAATATCGGCCATTGGCCGATACTGACAACTTGGAACCACAGGTTTCGTTTTGCGATATAGTATGATCAATTGCTGAACCTGTCTTAGAGAAAAAGAATCACACTCTGATCGATCATTCAGAATTGAAACCATTGAGTCACGTAAGATGCCTTTGCCTTTTTTAAATTTAGAGTTTGATTTGCTAACACAGTAGTGCTATTTTGTGATGATTTCAGGTGTAGAGGCTTCAATTGTGCTTTCAAAATGCTCGACGTTTTTCGTATTTGCATAAACACTCCTTCTATGCAGGTACTGAAATATGGAACTGTCATGGACACATCTCTCTCAGAAGATATCTTCCCATCAATGGGAGTTGTAAAGCGGAAGATTTGCATGGAATCCTATCAGGTCTCAAGTCAAAAGCTACAGTATGAGCAGGTCGCTTTGGCCAAAATATGAAATGGAGAAAAGGAGATCAAAATCAAAAGATGCCAGTAGGATCAGTGCAGTAATAACTGATTTTTGGACTATGGAAGATTAAGCAGCCAGAATGAACATTCTTTTCACACGCTTCAAGCAACCGGAGGAAACAAAAACAGTATTTCGTTTCCTTTGCAAATGCTCTTCATTATTTTTTTCGCTCGCGCAAAAACTCACACGGCTCAGGTTCAAGACCCAGCAGAGGTGAAAAATGAAAAAGATAGTTTGCGGTTTTTCCAAAATTATAATTTAAAAATAAGAGGTTCGCCCCCCCCCCCCCCCCCTCCAAGAAGACCATCTACAAAGAAACCGCTCCCCGATATTCCACTCTATACCACCTTAACCAATGTTAACAGAAAAAAAAAGAATGACCAGTAGAAAAGCGCCACCTATTGGGAAGTAGCAGATAACAGCTAAACCTACTTAACTAAGGCACTCATCACACAATCAACCTGCAACGATTAGGCAATTACTGTTGATCATTCAAGAGTGAAGGTATAATACTGGTCTTTGAATAATCAGTTCACAGCACAGTTCATTCATAAGGCGCCTAATAATATAGGAAAACAAAATATACATTATCTGTTGTTATAATGTACTGCCCTTTCCACAAAAATTTCAATACAATGGATAGAATTAATATGGGTTTACCCATGAGTATTGGTCTCGATAAACAAAAATCATGGTTGGCTCTAGATAGTTCTCGTACTTCAGACAATAATGTTCTACTTTGGAGGAGATAAAGCACCCCCTTTTGGGAACTAACAAATAACAACTAAAACCTATTTAGCGAAGACACTCATCACAATCAACATGTAATAAGACGGCAATTGCTCTGGATCATTCAAGGGTGAAGATAAAACACTAGCTTTTTAATGAACAATTCACAGCAAAGTGTCTCATTCCTAAGATGCTTAATAATATAGGAAAACAAAATATATGTTCTGTTGTTATAATGTACTGTCCGTTTCAAAAATTTTAATACATTTGGGTTTCCCCCTGAGTATTAGTCTTAAATAAGAAACAAATAGCTCTTGGATAATATTACGGAGCTGGGTGATGTGGGCATTGACTGACTTAAGTTTCTTAAGCGAAGGAACAATATTTAGTTACGTTGTGCAAAGCCGTTTCTTTTTGACAAGTAGGTAGCGAGAAGGTGGGATTAAAGTGGCACCTGGTATTGTAGTACCAAGAGAAAAGTGATACATACGCCACATAGCGCCAATACTCCAATAAGTCGATAGAGTTAGATATCCTAACGTCTCGGATGAGCACCTTTGTCCTTGCCTATACAAGGCCGAGAAGCCATAAAATAGACTTTGAAGCACCGGCCCATATATGACAGGTAACTGCCATCTTAGGTCGGATTAAGGTCATTAAAATAAATTTATACGTTGCATGGGAAGGACATCCTTATTGCACTTTTGCTTAAACAAAATATGAAAAAAAAAAATACATTTCATTTTCTACGCATAAAAAAGTTTTCTATTTTCTAATATATTTCTAAGGCACGTGCCAATGTAATTACTAAGGCGAAACGAACTAAAAACAAATTTACTCTCAAAACAGGAACAAAAAAAAAAAAAACATAAATTGTAAAACTGATGTCAATCGATGTAAATGAACTTCTTGATTGAACCATTTTGCTCATATTTATGTAAAAATATATTTCTTACACTACTAAGTGTCTATCATTATATGCTTCAACATGCCCTTAATCCATATTTTTATGAGGAGAAGTAGATTGATAAAAAAATATTGAATTTTTATCAGATGCTTGCTTTCATAGGCTACCACCCATGAACTTTGAAGATATTTTGTGACATATTGGGGTTTCTGATGATGAATTTGTTGTTGCACATGCAAATTTCAATCATAAAACTTTAGTCAATGGCAACATTAGTTTCGTCTGCATTTTTATTATATTTTCTTTTTGGAATGGTAACCAGTTATTCTGATGATTATTTTTTTTATTTTCTGTGAAAGTGACTCGAGTGTTCATTTTCATATGTATGTGTATGTAATATGTTAATATATTGGTATTGCGATAAGAATTTATTGTTCCAAAGGGTATACTTTTTAATATCAAGTGTGACATATGTGCTTAATTACTTACTTAAGCGTTTAGATTACAAATAAAATATTGCATCGCAAAACAAATCAAATTACATTTTCTTCTTATGCATAGTTTGTGTATTGATTCTCATCAGTATTTATATTTTATATCGTCTTAAATAATGATCTGGAAATCCGAGATCGAAACCATTTGGATTAGTAATGGTGTGTGTTAAATAATAATTGTTTCGTGATAAAACGCCTAAATAGTACAGAACCAAATTATATAAAAAAAATTTTGACAGTTTTTTGCAATGATATATCAAGCAAAGTAGAAAACGACTTTAGTGAACATGTTAAAAATAACACAGTTAATATCGCTGAGGGATCCTCTGAGCCAATTAGTTTGAACCTACTTATTTGTAAATTTGTGAAAACCTATGAAGTACCAAAAAAAAAAAAAAATAACCAGTTTATCAAAGCACTGTTTGTTATGTCTACACAGAGAGATTTTTAATTTTTTACACATGATATTTTTTATGATATATTTTCAACAACTGTACGAAAGACAATTATTTTTGAAATGCCATTAAACTGGTAAAATTATGCTGGAACTAATGCTTATCATACAGTTCCAAATGGTGTCAATAGGACTTTTTCTTTTTTATATAAAGTGGCAGAATTCTAAAATAAATGGTCTCTATGACAAAGTAAAGATCCACTTGAATAATTTGTTTGCTGATTATATCCAGTTAGGATAATATAAATTGGGCGAAGTAGCATGTCTATTGAAGGCCATGATTTTACATTTATTTAGAATCACTTTCAAGGGACTATAAGAGCACTACTTATAGAATTTGCTCAAGGTACCAGGGAGGTGAAGTCTGTACTCAACATTTTAAATACTTTTACAAAGTTTAACATTATCAGCTTACAACAAAGTATTGCTGTTTCGAAAAGCATTTAGAAAATCTTTAAAAATATTCATAACAATAATCAACCAAGCTGGCGACCTAATGAAACAGTAGGTGTAACGTTAATATGTTTTTTTTTTCTTTGAAAAGGACAGAACATATATATTTTTTTGTAATAATAATAATAATAATAATAATAATAATAATAATAATAATAATAATAATAATAATAATAATAATAATAATAATAATAATAATAATAATAATAATAATAATAATAATAATAATAATTTTTTTTTTTTTTTTTTTTTTTGGTGAGAGGGGAAATGCATTTACGCACTTAGGTGGTTTTTGCCACCCGTCGTGCCGGACTCCACGCAGTTATTGCGTGCCTACCGGCTAAAACCCCTCTCTATATCACCAGGCTCCATCCTGGAACCGTCAATTTATGACATTACTTCAGGATGGAGCCTTATATGCCGGTCCAGTTGGACCCTACGGCTCTGTCGACCTTGCCAGGTCTCTCTCCTTCTGACGAAGAATCCCCCTCGCAAAAAAGGCGATCCTACTCCATGCAGCAAGGTTTCCTAACATGACTCCCATGATGGTATTGGGAGTCAAGATGCCAAGATCCCTCTCCAGTGCACGCCTCTCCAACATCCACTTCTCACACTCAAAGAAAGTGTGGAAAGCGGAGTCGGATTGTGCTCCACAGTAGACGCATGTGGGACTTACGGCCTTTCCTATTTTAAACAGGAAAGACCGAAAGTGCCCATGGCCCGTCAGCAACTGCGTGAGGTAGTAATCTACCTCACCGTGCTGACGATTTAGCCAAGCGTCCACTTGAGGGACAAGGGCGTAAGTCCACCTTCCGCGTGTCTCAGTATCCCACCGTAACTGCCAGTCACGGAGGGACTGAGACCTTGCCACAGATTGTGCGCCTTCTCTACCAATTTCGTCCTTGTGTTGGTGGACGAATTGTCGCTCCCTGGCGAGGAGGTCGATGGGTATGACCCCGGCGACCACCAAGACAGCCGGCTCCGATACCGTGCGGTAGGAGCACGCTATGCGGAGCGCTGCTCTCCGTTGCACTGCCGCCATGCGCTTTCGGTACTTTTCGACCCTGAGCGCATCAGCCCAGACTTCAGCTCCATACAACATCACAGACTCGGCGGTGCTCAGCAGCAAACGTCTTTTACAGGGAAGAGGGCCCCCAATGTTGGCCATTACCCTGCTCAACAACGTCACTACTGAGGCCGCTTTGTCTGCTCTGCTGGATATTTCGCTCCAGAAGGTTAGTCTGTTGTCCAAACTAACCCCCAGGTAGCGAACGGCATTCTTCGTCTGGACTGTAACCTCTCCTACCTGCATGCTTCTAATGAGCGGGATGCGCTTCTTAGTAAGAAGCACTATCTCGGTCTTAGTCAGTGCCAACTCCAACCCGTGGTCACTCAGCCAGAGAGTAACTCGACGCATAACCTGGTTGAGTCGCAGTTGGGCCGCATCGACATCTTTGGCAATAATTACTGCCGCGATGTCGTCTGCGTAACCAACCAGGAATGTCCCTTCGGGCATCTCCATACGTAGAATCCCGTCATATGTATAGTTCCATATGTCGGGTCCCAGTATAGATCCCTGGGCCGCCCCTGCCGATAAGACTTTCGTCTCTCGGCCATCCTCCGTGTCATAGAGTATGGATCGATCTTTCAGGTAATCTCCCATGATACGCAGGAGGTACCCTGGGAGCCTGAAATCTCTCTCCATCGCGTATAACGCATCCTGCCAGCGGACAGAGTTAAACGCGTTTTTCACATCCAGTGTGACCAGCAAACATACGGGACGTGAAAAGTGGTTTCCACGTTCCGTGCTCCTACCTGCATTAACTACCTCCTGGATAGCCGCCACAGTCGACCTGCCCCTTCGAAAGCCGTACTGTCTTTCGGAGAGGTCGCCTGCCGCCACTACTGCAGCCTGCAGACGTGGGCGAAGAAGCTTCTCCAGGAGTTTCCCCGCGTTATCAAGCAGGCATAGTGGTCTGTATGACCCAGGAGCGCCGACTGGTCCCTTGCCCTTGTCAATAAGTACAAGTTTAGCCATCTTCCAGCGGGAGGGAAACACCCCGGCCTTTAGACAGGCGTTGTACATATTGAGCAAGAGCTCTGGATGACTCCGTGACACGGCTTTCAGCACCTCTGCTGGTAGACCATCAGGACCTGGTGCCTTCCCGCTGCGCAAACAACGAGAGGCACACTCCAGTTCCTCCAAGGTGAAAGGCGGGATTTCCGTTTCTTCCGTGACCGATGTTCTATCGACCACTGGATGATCCGGAAAAAGGGCTTCCACTATGGGCCGAATAGTATCCGCATTCAGAGAAGCGTTTGGCTTAAACGCCCTCAATTTGCGGAGCACTATTTTATAGCCCAACCCCCATGGATCCCTATTTAGGTCCTCCGTTAAGTCCTTCCAGCATCGGCGCTTACTTCTTTGGATGGCGCGGCGAAGATCTTTTTTCGCCGCCTTATACTCTTCGGCTTTACGGGCTGCGTCATCTGCGTTACCATTAGCGCGTTGAGCCAGCCGTCTACGACGGAGACAAACACGCCTCAGATCCGCAATTTCGGTCGTCCACCAGTAAGCAGGACTTCTCCCTTCGTTCGGACCCCTCCTCGGTACAGCGCTTTGACAGGCCTGATGTATAAGACTCATGGTTGAGTCCACAAGTACATCAGCCCTCTCCACAGGCGGAAGATCATTACGGATCCCCTCTGTGGTCATACGTCCCCGTTCTAGGGCTAGAGACAAAGCTTCAACGTCCATCCTAGCGGCATTCCACCTAGCTGGTCCATGATGTTGGATGGACCGAGCTGGCGCAATATCACGCACACGGAATGTGATATACTGGTGATCGCTGGCCGTAAAGTCCTCGATCACCTGCCATTCCTGCACGAGTGCCGCTAGGTTTTCAGTTGCCAGAGTGAGATCGATAATGGTCCCCCTTTGGCCAGATCTTCGAAAGGTGGGCACGGAGCCGTTATTTAATACAACCAACCCCGTCCTGGACATAAAGTCCAAAATTCGCCCACCTCTCGAATCGGTTCTAATCTCGCCCCACTCTACTGCTTTTGCATTGAAGTCTCCAGCCACTACCAGATGACCTCCCATGCTCCGTAAGACATCCTCCAAGTCGTCTAACTTGGTTTGGAAGTCCGAAATACTCTCGTTTGGGGTAAGATAGCAGCTAAAGTAAGTCACCAAGCCGCTTCTCACCCAAACGAAACCATTTCCAGAGCCATGGGCCGAAACACAGAAGCGTCTCGGGTCCGGGATCCATATCGCCGCTGTACCGAGGTTGTCCCTAAACCACGTAGGCGCACATCTGTCTCGGTACTGCTCACTGATCAAAATAAGATCAGCTTGTTTCTCGAGACGGATCTGCCCCATCAGGTCGTGAGCAGTTCTGCTGCGGTGCATGTTGGCCTGTAGGATGACCCTCATATTGTCCGCTTAGCATCATCTAATGCCTTGCGGAATACTCCGCAAGCGCCCGAACCTGCAATATGTTTGCGGCCACTTTCCCCTATGCCGGAGCATAGGTAGCATGTCGGCTGGGACTTGCAGTCCTTTGCCTTGTGCCCTTCTACCCCGCACAGGAAACACATATTGCCTCGGTCAGGTCCGCTGCAGTTTCCACTAAGGTGACCGTACCCCAGGCACCTAAAGCACCTGGAGACGTCCACTCTGCCGCGCATCCTGCAGTTGACCCAACCGATTTTCACTGTCCTCCTTTGGAGGAGAACCTTGGCAGCTTTCGCCTCCATCTTGGCAATAGCCATGTGTTGCCCCCTCATGTTGGGCTTGGTCAGAAACACCTCCAGAACACCCTTGTAGTCTACAAGAATATCTTGGAGAGCCACTTCCACTTCCTCCACAGAGGTGCACTCGTCGAGATCTCTGATCTCTACCTTACTCATAGGGACCAGTTCTCTGACTACACTCGTCTCGCCCGCTGCCTTCTCTAACGCCTGTTTAAAGGCGTTTCTTCCTTCAGTGGAGGACTTCTTCAGCTCCACAAGAAGCTCTCCCGCCTTGGTCTTCCGTATTGACCTAACAGCCACTCCACAGGCTTCCGGTTTGACCTGCGATCGGACGGCACTAAGCACTTCCGCGTATGTCTTACCAGCTGCCGGTTTTAGAACAATCGCTTCTGGCTTCTCGCCACCACGCTTCCTCTTCTGCATATTGCCCCTCTTACCACTCGGTCCATCCTCATTAGATGGAGCAGTATCCTGAGGAGCACCTTTTCCCTGAGCGCGGTTGCGCTTTTTCCCGGCGGGGGTTTGGGCCACCTTTGAAGAGGCAGCATTTTGAGATGCTGCTCTTGTCGCGGGTGCACCGTTTTCAGTCTCCGGTTTGGAGACGACCTCGCTGGCTTTCGCCTTTTTTGCGCTCTTCTGCGCCTCTACCAATGGTGGACTACCTGCCCTCCTCTTCCCACCTTCCTTGGTGAGACATCTAGGAGCCGCTACATAATCCGGACATTGCGGTTTCGAATAGCTCATGGTGAGCCACTCCAATTTATCAACATTTTCCTCCAGTTTTGGAAGAGAGTCCTTAATGGACCTGCTGACGTTTGGCTGCTTTTTAACAGCTGCCCCCATCTCCTTAATAATGGACCTCATTCCTGACAGTCCCTCCTTCAGCTGGGCTAAGGCTTCCGCAAACCACCTTTCGGTGTTTCCGAAAGACCCAACTCCTCCACTACGGCCTTCCAAGGTAGGCTCCATCATCAAAGGGGTGCCACTTAAAGTGGGCACCGACCCTGACCTCTCCATCCGGAGGTAATAAGTTTCAGTGCTATCCACTTTCCACTTATTACAATGCGCAAAACTAATATAAAAGAAACAAAAATTCGTAATAGGTACCTATTACAAATATTTAAATTTCCTCTATCAAAAATACACCTATTACTAATAACACTAATTATTATGCGGTCGCAAGAAAACACGTCTGTACTCGTTAAGAGATCACCAGAGAATCATAATAATAATAATAATAATTTTTTTTTTTTTTTTTTTTTTTTTTTGTGAGAGGGGAAATGCATTTACGCACTTAGGTGGTTGTTGCCACCCGTCGTGCCGGACTCCACGCAGTTATTGCGTGCCTACCGGCTAAAACCCCTCTCTATATCACCCGGCTCCATCCTGGGACCGTCAACTTATGACATTACTTCAGGATGGAGCCTTATAGTCCGGTCCATTTGGACCCTACAGTGCAACCGACCTTGCCAGGTCTCTCTCCTTCCGACGCAGGATCCCCCTCGCAAAAAAGGCGATCCTTCTCCATGCAGCAAGGCTTCCTAACATGACTCCCGTGATGGTATTGGGAGTCAAGATGCCAAGATCCCTCTCCAGTGCACGCCTCTCCAACATCCACTTCTCACACTCAAAGAAAGTGTGGAAAGCGGAGTCGGATTGTGCTCCACAGTAGACGCATGTGGGACTTACGGCCTTTCCTATTTTAAACAGGAAAGACCGAAAGTGCCCATGGCCCGTCAGCAACTGCGTGAGGTAGTAATCTACCTCACCGTGCTGACGATTTAGCCAAGCGTCCACTTGAGGGACAAGGGCGTAAGTCCACCTTCCGCGTGTCTCAGTATCCCACCGTAACTGCCAGTCACGGAGGGACTGAGACCTTGCCACAGATTGCGCGCCTTCTCTTCCAATTTCGTCCTTGTGTTGGTGGACGAATTGTCGCTCCCTGGCGAGGAGGTCGATGGGTATGACCCCGGCGACCACCAAGACAGCCGGCTCCGATACCGTGCGATAGGAGCACGCTATGCGGAGCGCTGCTCTCCGTTGCACTGCCGCCATGCGCTTTCGGTACTTTTCGACCCTGAGCGCATCAGCCCAGACTTCAGCTCCATACAACATCACAGACTCGGCGGTGCTCAGCAGCAAACGTCTTTTACAGGGAAGAGGGCCCCCAATGTTGGCCATTACCCTGCTCAACAACGTCACTACTGAGGCCGCTTTGTCCGCTCTGCTGGATATTTCGCTCCAGAAGGTTAGTCTGTTATCCAAACTAACCCCCAGGTAGCGAACGGCGTTCTTCGTCTGGACTGTAACCTCTCCTACCTGCATGCTTCTAATGAGCGGGATGCGCTTCTTAGTAAGAAGCACTATCTCGGTCTTAGTCAGTGCCAACTCCAACCCGTGGTCACTCAGCCAGAGAGTAACTCGACGCATAACCTGGTTGAGTCGCAGTTGGGCCGCATCGACATCTTTGGCAATAATTACTGCCGCGATGTCGTCTGCGTAACCAACCAGGAATGTCCCTTCGGGCATCTCCATACGTAGAATCCCGTCATATGTATAGTTCCATATGTCGGGTCCCAGTATGGATCCCTGGGCCGCCCCTGCCGATAAGACTTTCGTCTCTCGGCCATCCTCCGTGTCATAGAGTATGGATCGATCTTTCAGGTAATCTCCCATGATACGCAGGAGGTACCCTGGGAGCCTGAAATCTCTCTCCATTGCGTATAACGCATCCTGCCAGCGGACAGAGTTAAACGCGTTTTTCACATCCAGTGTGACCAGCAAACATACGGGACGTGAAAAGTGGTTTCCACGTTCCGTGCTCCTACCTGCATTAACTACCTCCTGGATAGCCGCCACAGTCGACCTGCCCCTTCGAAAGCCGTACTGTCTTTCGGAGAGGTCGCCTGCCGCTACTACTGCAGCCTGCAGACGTGGGCGAAGAAGCTTCTCCAGGAGTTTCCCCGCGTTATCAAGCAGGCATAGTGGTCTGTATGACCCAGGAGCGCCGACTGGTCCCTTGCCCTTGTCAATAAGTACAAGTTTAGCCATCTTCCAGCGGGAGGGAAACACCCCGGCCTTTAGACAGGCGTTGTACATATTGAGCAAGAGCTCTGGATGACTCCGTGACACGGCTTTCAGCACCTCTGCTGGTAGACCATCAGGACCTGGTGCCTTCCCGCTGCGTAAACAACGAGAGGCACACTCCAGTTCCTCCAAGGTGAAAGGCGGGATTTCCGTTTCTTCCGTGACCGATGTTCTATCGACCACTGGATGATCCGGAAAAAGGGCTTCCACTATGGGCCGAATAGTATCCGCATTCAGAGAAGCGTTTGGCTTAAACGCCCTCAATTTGCGGAGCACTATTTTATAGCCCAACCCCCATGGATCCCTATTTAGGTCCTCCGTTAAGTCCTTCCAGCATCGGCGCTTACTTCTTTGGATGGCGCGGCGAAGATCTTTTTTCGCCGCCTTATACTCTTCGGCTTTACGGGCTGCGTCATCTGCGTTTCCATTAGCGCGTTGAGCCAACCGTCTACGACGGAGACAAACACGCCTCAGATCCGCAATTTCGGTCGTCCACCAGTAAGCAGGACTTCTCCCTTCGTTCGGACCCCTCCTCGGTACAGCGCTTTGACAGGCCTGATGTATAAGACTCATGGTTGAGTCCACAAGTACATCAGCCCTCTCCACAGGCGGAAGATCATTACGGATCCCCTCTGTGGTCATACGCCCCCGTTCTAGGGCTAGAGACAAAGCTTCAACGTCCATCCTAGCGGCATTCCACCTAGCTGGTCCATGATGTTGGATGGACCGAGCTGGCGCAATATCACGCACACGGAATGTGATATACTGGTGATCGCTGGCCGTAAAGTCCTCGATCACCTGCCATTCCTGCACGAGTGCCGCTAGGTTTTCAGTTGCCAGAGTGAGATCGATAATGGTCCCCCTTTGGCCAGATCTTCGAAAGGTGGGCACGGAGCCGTTATTTAATACAACCAACCCCGTCCTGGACATAAAGTCCAAAATTCGCCCACCTCTCGAATCGGTTCTAATCTCGCCCCACTCTACTGCTTTTGCATTGAAGTCTCCAGCCACTACCAGATGACCTCCCATGCTCCGTAAGACATCCTCCAAGTCGTCTAACTTGGTTTGGAAGTCCGAAATACCCTCGTTTGGAGTAAGATAGCAGCTAAAGTAAGTCACCAAGCCGCTTCTCACCCAAACGAAACCATCTCCAGAGCCATGGGCCGAAACACAGAAGCGTCTCGGGTCCGGGATCCATATCGCCGCTGTACCGAGGTTGTCCCTAAACCACGTAGGCGCACATCCGTCTCGGTACTGCTCACTGATCAAAATAAGATCAGCTTGTTTCTCGAGACGGATCTGCCCCATCAGGTCGTGAGCAGTTCTGCTGCGGTGCATGTTGGCCTGTAGGATGACCCTCATATTGTCCGCTTAGCATCATCTAATGCCTTGCGGAATACTCCGCAAGCGCCCGAACCTGCAATATGTTTGCGGCCATTTTCCCCTATGTCGGAGCATAGGTAGCATGTCGGCTGGGACTTGCAGTCCTTTGCCTTGTGCCCTTCTACCCCGCACAGGAAACACATATTGCCTCGGTCAGGTCCGCTGCAGTTTCCACTAAGGTGACCGTACCCCAGGCACCTAAAGCACCTGGAGACGTCCACTCTGCCGCGCATCCTGCAGTTGACCCAACCGATTTTCACTGTCCTCCTTTCGAGGAGAACCTTGGCAGCTTTCGCCTCCATCTTGGCAATAGCCATGTGTTGCCCCCTCATGTTGGGCTTGGCCAGAAACACCTCCAGAACACCCTTGTAGTCTACAAGAATATCTTGGAGAGCCACTTCCACTTCCTCCACAGAGGCGCACTCGTCGAGATCTCTGATCTCTACCTTACTCATAGGGACCAGTTCTCTGACTACACTCGTCTCGCCCGCTGCCTTCTCTAACGCCTGTTTAAAGGCGTTTCTTCCTTCAGTGGTGGACTTCTTCAGCTCCACAAGAAGCTCTCCCGCCTTGGTCTTCCGTATTGACCTAACAGCCACTCCACAGGCTTCCGGTTTGACCTGCGATCGGACGGCACTAAGCACTTCCGCGTATGTCTTACCAGCTGCCGGTTTTAGAACAATCGCTTCTGGCTTCTCGCCACCACGCTTCCTCTTCTGCATATTGCCCCTCTTACCACTCGGTCCATATAATAATAATAATAATAATAATAATAATAATAATAATAATAATAATAATAATAATAATAATAATAATAATAATAATAATAATAATAATAATAATAATAATAATAATAATAATAATAATAATAATAATAATAATAATAATAATAATAATAATAATAATAATAATAATAATAATAATAATAATAATAATAATAATAATAATAATAATAATAATAATAATAATAATAATAATAATAATAATAATAATAATAAAATCAAAAAGAGTCTCACCCCGTTCGTTGATTTCGCTGCTTCCCCAAATGGTATGTCTGGCATGTATATTCATTTTTTACAAAGATTTTTGCTGTTGAAACTGCCAGCACTCTGTCGGTGAAGATAATTTCAATTTGTTTATATTATAAAAATTTCATACACTTCTCTTCGTTTATGCATGAATATGGAGTATAAAGTATTACAGCATACTATATATAATATTTTTATCACATAAATATATAACAAAATGACTTCATATTATCTCAGAAACTATTAGAGGTAGATACAAACGTGCAGAACGAAAGTGTAACGGATTTTACTTTAGGAACTCGTCTTACTATTTGTTTGTTTGGTGATGTTTCATCCTGAAAACGATTTGTTCGAATCGAGTTGTGCGAGCATTGAATGGAATTTGAAAAAAAAAGATATAGAGTAGAATCTAATAGACATAAAGTGATTTCAGTGCAACTTGGCACAGATGTTACTAAACTTATGTGTTTAAAAAATAACAATATCGTAAAGATACCGTAACACATGTAGACAAGAAATTCTTATTCTGCGAGTAACTTACTGCCATGAAGAAGACTATCGAGTCTGTCTTTCGGAGTTAACATTAAACTGTAGGTTCGATTCATTCACCCAAGAGGTACTAAAAGTACTTCTACCTGTGGATTTATTGTACAGCTCTCAACCGAACTATAGTGGGGGTTTCTATAGTGTCTCCCCCAGTGTCATCGCTTTGGCGAACTTTAAAATGTCGACCGATGCAAACTTAAAAAATTTCCCACCATATATCTGAGAATAACCAAAATACCTCTTCCTAATGTGCAGAAATTCTGCCCAATAGTCTAGTATGTGGTGTGATAACTCGATAGCCTCGCCACAGAATCTGCACATCTCGCTCGAAAGGATTCCTATCATATACAAATGTCCATTGAATCTGCAGTGCTCCGTCAAGACCAGTTAAAATCCTTGAGTTGAAGCTAGAGAATCCAATGCCAAACTCGAAACTACTTCTGTCATAATTGATAAGTAGAAGTTTGTCTGGCCCAAGAAGAGTATTCTTGGATAAAAATTGACTCACAAAATATTGTTCGTATGGGAAGTTGGACCATAACCACAGTGTATACAGTGATGAAGGAAATGACAGTCAAAAAGTTTAAAATCAGCTGTGTTTTGTTATGGCTATCTTATTATATACTGTAATGTTGTGTGTGCAAAAATTTTGTTGTGGCTATCTTGCTGTTCGTTGTTCTTGTTATAGTTGTTGGACTTTCGTCACTGTATACACTGTACCATAATTCTCGAAAAGGGTTGTAATGGCCAATTATATATGTATGTAGTGATAGCTGCTTATATTTTTATTCTAACGCTATATGAGTTCAAAGTACTGCTCTCAATTATATAAAAATAGTTTTTTGTTTTAAATTTCATTTTAAATTTGAATGTCCTTGTTAGTTTTAAGTGTCTTGTTATTTCATTATAATGGTTTCTTTAAACAAATATTAAAAAAAAAATTGGTATTAACTTTAAATTTTTACCACAGCTAATATGGTTTAAAAAGTTACCAATATATACAGATTATCACAATTTTAGTACCCCTTTTGGTTTAAATAAATAAAATTCCCTTTTTTAGGTATTTAAGTAATTACATATCTGCATTACTTCTAATACTGTTGTCTATGTGTTTTTTTTTTAATTTTTTTTTATATATTCTTTTCTTGCCAAAAAGACAAAAACCTCAACTACTACAATTTACTATGCCAGCCAGTTAGTCATTCAACGGAAGAGATTTGTTTGGAAGAATTTTAAGCCCAGACATTTTCGACTCATTTGCATCTACTACTTCTGTCAGCTAAATTGACTGGTGCCAACTAATAATTTAAATATTTAAAATATTCTCAAAATCTGTTTAATGTCCAAATAAATTAGAACTTATTTTGTAGACCATGGCATTTAACAACATTTTCTATGGGGACCAAAACCACAACCTACCACAACAGAGTTTCAAAAAAGGGAGAATTTTGAAATGTACGTTTTATTTTTTCTTTTCCAGTTTTTGTTATCTTTGTGGGTGTAAAAGTTTTGGTGTGTTAAAAATAAAAAGCTTTTTATTGATTTTTGTTCGCTTTAAAGACTGTAAGAAATAAAGGAGTTGTAAAATTAACTTTAACCAGGACGAATGCGGTATTCAAATGTTTCTGATGAAGTAAATAAAAAATCAGCAAATTTTTATTTAAAACCCATTTTTTTGCAAAAGCAAAAAAAAAAAAAAAACCAACCAACACAATGAACGTTTATTTCAGCGCAAAGTTTCAGTACGATTGTACTGAAAGCGCAAAAAGGCTAAAAGGCAATGTTATGGCAGTTAAACCACTTGTTTAGAAACAAAAACTCCTATACTCACTTCTTGCATAATAAATAAGTCAACTGACAAAAAAAAAAAAACAAAAAAAGAAAAAAAAAAACTTCAATACGAGGAATGTTATAAAGTTTGGTATTTGATTGTATGGTTTGGCTTTAATGGTTACTGGACTGCTAAGTTTTGTTTATGAAATATTTTTCTAAACTTTTCAAATTCATAGATCACAGCATGATGTTTTGCATATGGAGTATTCCGTTTTGATAGCAAGTAATAGCAGGCAAAATATAAATATCCTTCGGGATTTCATTTTTGTTTTTGGCCATCATGTTTATTCGTATACTTTTTTGTTTTTTTTTTTTCTGCAGTTTGTAAAAATTTTAATAAATTCTTTCTATACTTTTTTTAGACATTTTTTGTTTTGCTTTATAAATTCTTTATAAAAATGATTATTCTATTTCATTTTTAATGAATACCCTACAGCCAGTTGAAAAAGAATGTGATTTGTTTATAAATATTTTATAATAACAGAAAGGTTAAAATTGCGTTTTTTATTTTTAAATAAAATATTTATAGTGGCTAGAACGAGGGAAAAAATAAAATTTGAGGTTTTTCAAAAATTATAATTTGAAAATAAGACAAAAACAAAAAAAAATTGTAGCATAATTTTAAAATATGAAAATTGTTTCGTAATAGAAAAATATTGCAATTGCCAGGAAAAACATTTTCGAAGAAATTATTCTAGAGACGAATACTGCAGGTATGAAAGAAAAAAGGTAAAAAAAGGAAGAAGAAGAGTTTATAAAAGGGGCAAGCAAACCTTCCTAAAGTTATGCAAAACTAAAAAAGAAAACAATAACTAACCGCTTCTAATAAAAGGTTTTTCAAAAGGAACGCTACAAAAGTAGAGCGAAAGGGACAGCAAACTACGCTATATCTCTTGCCGCTCTTTTGACATTTCTCTACAGTACGGTTTGCCTTTTCATGATGGAAATATATACGAGCCAACAACGGTTGAAATTATTAAAATTTCCTACCAAAATTCGGAGTCAGTCCTAGCAGATCAACAATTGAGCGCCTAGTGCAAAAATTTGAATTTGAGACAAAGAAGTTTCGAAAATATTGCTGCCGCTGAGGCTTCAGTTGAAAAAGCCCAAATGTGTCTTTCACATGTCGTTCTCAAGCGTTGGGCATCTCTGTGATGTCGTTGTGGCAATTTTGCGAAAAAATCTCTCAATAAATAAAATATGCGTTATTGGTCAGGCAGCTGTCCACACGTACTCCATGAATCATCTTTGCATTGCGAAAAAATTACGGTTTGGTGCGGTTTATGGCCCGGCGGCGTTATTGGACCGTAATACTGCCGTGATGATCAAGACCAGCACGTTACTGTGAATGGGAATCGCTACCGTTCACTGATAACCGAAAATTTTTGGCCACAATTGGAATATATGGACTTGCAGGACATGTGGTTCGAACAGGACGGCGGCACAAGCTACACAGCGAATGTCACAATCAATTTATTGGAAACCAAGTTTTAGAACGTGTTATCTTACGCCGTGGTCTAGTGGTTAGTGTGTTGGCTTACTAAGACATGGGCCCTGGGTTCGACTCCAGGCTCTGACATCTTCAAAAAAAAAAGAAATATGAAAAAATATTTCTTTCGGCGAGTACCTCTCAGCAGTCTTCTGGCAAAAGCTCTGAGAGTAAGTAATTGCCATGAACAAGCTTCTCAAGTCTGTCGTTCGGAGTCGATATTAAACTGTAGGTCCCGGTACTCATGGATAAAAATTGACACACACAACATGAGTGCTGCGAGAAGCTAGGCCGTAATCCTGACACAGGGTTGTAAAGGCCAGTTATCTATGTACATGTATGTATGTATGATTATCATCAACCCACACAAGCTATTCGTATTCAATTGACGTTGCTAATGGCTTATAATAATGATGATAATCCCCTTATGATATTCATGGCCTGAGAGCATAGAAAGGTTCTTTTAAAACTTGTCAATAACTGTAGTCAATATGCATAGCATAGTGCTTATGGCGCTTCCACAAAAACGCACACAGCTCAGGTTCAAATCGCAGCAAAGAAAAAATGAAACAAAAATAAAAAATTTTTCGGTTTTTCTAAATTTTTATTAAAAAAAAAGAAGTTTCCCCAGCTCTGTAAAGTTCATTCACAAGAAATCGTTCCCTGATTTTACACGCTGTTCCAACTTTGTCGTTGACATAAAAAACGAATTATCAGGAGAAAAGCGCCACCTACTGGGAAGTAATAGCTAAAAGTTACCTACTTAGCAAAGTTTCCCACCGCAATCAATATCCAACGATAATTAAGAGTGAAGATATAATTCTGGTCATCAAATTGACAGCAATTTGTCTTATTCATAATTCGCTTAATTAGAAATATCTATGATATCCCTTCAAATCAAAATTCCAATTGACTGCACAGCATGTGTAGGGGTTTAATCCCCTATTGGTCTTAATAAGAAAAATACATATGTACTGTATACATATGTATAGACTACGATCTGGCGTCTAGAATGGAAAAACATTGCTGTGTTTTTTGTTCCTCTAGATTTCATTATTTCGGTAGATTTCTGAGTCTCAGAAGGCTAGTGGGTAGTTTTTAAGTCTGTAAATTTTCTCACCTGAACTGAATTGCCACCAAAATTAATTATTTTTTTTTATTTTTTTTTTATTTTTTATTTATTTAATAATAATATCAAAATTATAGCGGAGCTTGTATGTTCAAAACCCTATTCTAATATAGGTTTATTTAAATTTCCAGAGTATTTTAAACTTTTAAATAATTAAAAATAGCACAACATGTTTCAAAGAAAAGCAACTTCTTTAACACTTATTATATTTCCTTTATAGATTTTTTTATACTTTTTTAAAGATCTTCTATGTGTATACTTATATATATGCATATGTACATATACATATGTAGAGTATTTCAAAAAGTTTTAGTCACTTAAATTAATTTCTATTCTTCGGTAAGGGATAGGACAACCATAAAAAAAATTTACATTTTGCAATTGTTAAAGAAATTTTGTCTTTATTCATTTTTTGTTGTAATAATTATGCAAATATTTTATGTTGATAAAATTTCAAAAGAAAAGGAAAAAAAATCTTGAAATCTTTATAAATATACAAAAGGTAGATAAACTAATGGAATTTTAAATCTATTATTTCTGCTATATTTTTTATATCCTTTTTTATTATTATGAATTCAGTCTAATATTTCATTTGAAATATTTTAATTTAATGTAGTCTTTAACAAATGAAGTAGAAAGAAATAATTATTCATAAAACAATAGTTTTTATTTATTCTAGGAAAATTTATTATAAAGCGAACTATTTTTTTTATAATCAATTTAATTTTATTTAGAAAGTACACATACAATTTGAAATTAAATGAACTGATAGTATTGATTTTTTTTTCATAAATCAAACAAAAAGCATTTAAATTTACAGGTTTTAAGTTGCATTTATTTGACAAAAAGAACAAATAATAATAAAAATTAAAAACAGGTATTGCACACACTGTGGTTTATCAGTATAAAACCAGCATCCTTAAAATTAAAAACACTGTGTAAATTTCAAATAGAGAAACAATAAAAAACTAAAGCTGTATAGAAACATCATTGATTCTTGCAATGGCTATTAAAATACAAATACTTTTGTGCTTTCTTTGTCTGTAGTCAACTAGAAAATGGTTTATTAACCACCATTAACCATTTGTTACTTATATTTATTGTAATAAAACTAAAAAAAATTTAAGCTTAAAAATATGTAAAGAAAGTATTTTAAATTTGCCGATAAACACAAAATTGCCAGATATACCAAACGTTGTAAATATTTGATAATGAATTACACAAAACTTCCTAAAACATATTCCTACTTATAAATTAAAATACCAATAAAATATTTTATATATCACTAACTGAAAATGTGAATGTCTACCTTTATTTGTAGTGGCTACTCTTATTCGAGAATTTACTATTGTTAGCATGGTAATAATAATCCTTTAATAATTCCACCACAACAATTTTATATAATTTTAAACATACTCGAATGTTCCTCGTGTATTTTGTTATTGTAATAATTTATGTATATAACTTAACTACTACAAGTAATAACAAAGACTAATAATTTAGGAGGATTCGTGGTATAGTGGTTAGAGCTCTCGCATAAAAAAAAGACCTCGGTTTAAATCCCAGCGAAGAGGAAAAATTAAAAAAATTAAATTTGCAATTTTTCAAAAATTATAATTGAAGAATTTTGGCTTTAGTAAATTCCAACATACTTACAACATTTTTAGCGATTCCACAAACATGAATTCCAGTGAAAGGCAAGCAAATTATGTTTTGGCTGTACTTGCCTAAATTATTCTCCTTGATAAAAGTACAACATTTATTTTCCAAATAGTCTGCATTTGTGAAGGAAGTTATTGACAAATTCTGAATTTGTCAAATTGTTATCAAATGTAATATTTTGCTCCTGTTTTCATAGGCTATGTAAATTTTTTGACAAATGTTTTTCCAAACCAAATTCTTAAAAAAAAGATTGCATACATAAAATAAGCCGTTCTGCTGTTATATAGGCTTCAAATCTCCAGTTATCTGCTTCAGTAGGCATATATTACTGAAAACAAAACTTACCTCTTAAAGCTGCTCGTGGACACCAATATTTTCTTCAGAAGCAGAAATAGCGTATTGGTGCTGCAGAGTAGCTAACCATAGCTTTTCATTCATACCAAAACTATTTCACCATATTTTTCAATATGAATATTAGAGTGTCCCAAGTAAAATTAAAAATTGGAATTCGTCGGAAGATCATTCTTAATTTGGATACTCATGAGGAAAAGTATTTTTGAGAATTTTTTCAGATTTTTCGGAAGTGGTTTAGAAGTCGCGCAAATTGATTTTTGATCAAAAATCGAGCTTTTTGAGCTTTATTTAATTTTTGGTTATGAATTCGTAAAAAATCGATATTTTCTCGACTTCTGAGTCAATATTGTCGAAGAAAATATTCCGATCTTTAATTTTATGTGCATAAATAATAAGTTTCGGCAATGATTTTGCACATTTTGATACATTATATAACAGTTTTCCCTAAATTTTCAACAAATATCGAAAACAATGGTTTATAACTTTTAAAACTTGTATAAAGACTAAAAAAACTAATGATGCAGTTTAAAAGATTATTAAGTTTTAAATAAGTTAGCAGAAAAAAAAAATTTCTTTTACCGTTTTCGAGTTGTACTCTTTTAAAGCTTTATACCCATTTTTAATACTGTGTGAACTAGGTTGGCATCGGAATTAAATATACAACAATTTTATAAACAACAACAAAAATATTTGATTTTTTATATATCGTTTATTGGGGTCCTTGCAATGCTGCTCTATACCCTGCGGTAAATATTGAAAGTCTGTTTCAGAAGTTGTGATATTAAAATAACTACTAGCCAAGGCCTCACCACGTTCTGCTACATCATTTACAACTTGCAATTATTAAACTTTGTGTTTTGCTTCCTGGAATGTCTTAAAAAACAGATAAGTGCTTGAGATAAATTTTACGGCTTGAGATAAAATGTTTTATGCTGGAATCTAACTGAAAATGTTCAATTTATGTGTGCGGACACGACAAGCTCCACTACAAAACGGCGGATCGGGGCATGCGTTTTACTTCTCCAAAAATTAAAAAAAGACGTCATATTTTTGGCATGTCGCCACTATATGTTAGAACCAATTGCTGGATCAGCGTTTGGGGCTCTTAATATTGAGAATCAAATTACATCCCCACAAATTAAAATTTTCGTCACTCTTCAGCAAAGGTGGAAAAAAAACAATTTTTGGGATAGTACGAACCACGAAATTGTTGGAAAAATTATCCCAATTAATTATTATTGATACGAAAAGATCTAATAATTTTTGTAAAAGGGCAGCTGGAGAATATGCACCTTAGTGAAGATTATAAAGAAATGCACAACTGAGCCTTATTTTTTTGGATGATACCCCTGAGCACCATCCAACAATAAAATCTCCTTGAGCTATTAACCGAGCTCGCTGGATGATCAAAATTATATACTCTCTAAAATTATGTATTTTTCAAAAGCAGCTACAACCTTTCGTTCAAAATTCAGAAATTGATACCATCTGAAACAGACTTTCAGAATTTACTGCAGGGCATAGAGCAGCATCACAAGAATCCCAATATATGCTTTATAACAAATCAAATTTTTTTATTGTTTATATAATTGTTGTATAACCTAGTTCACACTTTATAGTATTAAAAATTTCAAAAAGTGGGTACAAAGCTTTAAAGGGTACAACGCGAGAACGGTAAAAGATAATTTATTTTTTTCCCTGCTAACTTATTTAAAACTTAATAATCTTTTAAACTGCATCATTAGTTTTTTTAGTCTTTATACTAATTTTAAAAGCTATATACCATTGTTTTCGATATTTGTTGAATATTTAGGAAAAACTGTTATATAATGTATCAAAATGTGCAAAATAATTGCCGAAACTTATTATAAAATTAAAAGATCGGAATATTTTCTTCGACAATATTGACTCAGAAGTCGAGAAAATATCGAATTTTTACCAATTCATAACCAAAAATTAAATAGAGCTCAAAAAGCTCGATTTTTGATTAAAAATCGATTTGCGCGACCTCTAAACCACTTCCGAAAAATCTGAAAAAATTCTCAAAAATACTTTGACTCATAGTGGTCCAAAATAAGCTTGATCCCCAAAAAAAATTTTTTTTGGGATACACTAATGAATATCTAACACGTCTTACAAGCATTTTTCTTACCTTTTTCAACGACTTATTTTGCTTTACCATGTGATTGTAAAATTTGCAGTACTTTTAATACTTTACAAAGCCTCTTCTTTAATATCGAAAACACCAAATAAAATTTCCGCTTTCGTAAAACCATTTGATATATTAATTATACAAAATATAAGTGCACAGTCCTTGAATAGGGAAGCTGAAAACGGTAATATTGTTGAAACTTAATCTGTTAAATTAGTGTTCATTTATTCAGTCTGTTTTGACAAATTACTATGACTTAGTACAGCATTAAGAATGGATGTTGTAAAAGGTCAACGTGCATATTAAAAAAGTTTCCCTCGAAACATCATCTTCAGCGAAAAAGCCCATTTCTGCAATAATGCGTAACTGAACAATCAAATTGTTTAAATTTAGACGATACCCATTCATATGATATTCAAATTCATCTAATAAGTCCCAAAAAAGTCAATTTTTGATTAGGTTTTGGCCTGGCGGCACACAGTGGCATTTTTTCACACAATGTTTTGAAAAAATTATAAGGAGTGCTCGTAGAATGTTGAACTTTTGTTATGAGCCTTTGGTTAGCTTAATTAAGGAAAATATAAAGTTTCATCAAAATTGGACACGCCCACTACGAACCGTTCATAGAAGCAAAAATTAATTTTTGGCCCAAAGTTTCCCTTATTTCCTCATTTAACGCCCATCACTTACCGCCCATATAACCCATTTCATATTTTTTCCCACAACTTTTTGTTTCTTTACCAAAACTAATGTTAAATGCTAACTATAATTTTTTTAATTTTTTTATTAAAAATGTCATGAATTTGGAGACAAATTTTATGATTTTATAAAAGATTATTATTTATTTAAACTTTTTTTCTTTAGAAGTATGGAGTCTTGCCTTTCATTTTATTATAGCGGAAGCAACTAGCACGACCGCGCAACTTTTTTTTCTTCCAGGAAGTTTGAAATCACGGCACATTATAGAACAAATTTTATTCTTAAAACCATATGAGCGAACTTTATAATTTTTTTAAATACGCAGAAAGGTCTATGTTTGAAAAAAATCACTATTTAATTCAGAGTAATAAAATAATCTTACGTACAAACACTACAGAAGTGCTTAAACAGTTTTCAATATTTTGGTCTAAAATTTACATGTGACTTTACTTCATTATTTATTTATTTTTTTTTTCATAAAATTTATGGATTCTTCATACTGAATAAATTTTCTACAAAACTACATCATTACAGTTTTAAATTTTGGGTATCGAAAAAATTACTTATTGCACAAAAAATCCCACTGTGCGGTATTATCGATTGATATTTGATATATTGATATTTGATATTTGAGAACGATATTGTCCAGGACAGCACTGCCAATGGCGAGCGCTATAGATGGAAGATTACCCACTTCTTTTGGTATAAATTAGTTGATATGGACCCCAAGCACATGTAATATCTTTAGGAATACGATGTGTGCAACATTGGATATTCTGCATGAGCAAATTGAAGGCATGGCTATCACTCGTGAAAGTTATGTAAACTGCCCATCTAGATCAATTTGATTTATATAGGGTTTGTCTTGTAGGAAAAAGTTGTCTGTTTAAACGAATGAAACAACAATGGTTCTCAAAGCCAACATAATCCATGCTATTGATAAAATTTAGCTTGATTTATGCGCCAGAGTCATGGAAAATCAAGCATTTTGTATAGCCTCCACCAGAGATGTCATCAGTAGGCTTTTCAAGTGCATGAATAATTTCCATGATATTCGTCGTTATTTGTTATTGTTTATATTTATAGATTAACTGTAAAGACATACCGAATTTTTCTTATTTTATTAAAATATGCCTTCTAAATTCATCTTATTATTGAGTTTAAGTAGCAGAATTATATTTCGTTTTTTGGAATTTGGACTTTTCACTTTATTTTAGTAAAAATTTATTATTAAATTTTCAAAGTTTACAAAACTTTCAATTGTAATATGTTATTGCTTAACTTATTCTGATTTATTTAATGCCTATTTAGTATATAATCTTCTTAAAAAAACAAATTCGTATATGAAAACCAAATATTCCTTCATTCCTTGTGTGTAGAAAAGTTTAACCCCAGTGATGGGTAAGACATGTAATAACAATTTACTTTTATCCAATAAAGTTGTCTAAACAATTTCTTTATCATCATGTAAATTAACTCTGTCAACTTGTATTGACATCGCTTTATATTCTTTATTCAGATATATTGTGTTATTTGAAACTTTCTGTTTGGATTCTTCTTTCTTCTTTGTGAAGAAATCTTTTTCTTTAAACTGACAGATGAGATAGTTCATGCCAAGTTCCTTAAACTTTATCTGGATGGAAATAGGATACCAAAACTACTATCCATGGCCATAAGTTTATGTTGTCTGTGCCAACTGTGTGATGACAAACTTTTGATTCTCCGCAGTATGTTGCATGTGCATATCATATGATTGTATGGAGTACAGTTGTTTACGTTGCAGTTTTTTAGTTTTTCTTTTTTTGTAAGAAAATGTATTTTTTTTTTATTTCACAGCAGGTGTCCAACCAACTCCCTCAATAATGTTTAGATTTTTGGTCTAAACTTTTTGTAATTTCTTTTCCTCTTATTTTAAAGATATTAAAATTGTATAAGTAAACCAGAAAAAATACAAATATTCAGTTTAAATATAATTGCATTTAAAGTGCAGCGTTATCGATATTATTTTTAGAATTTGTTAGAATTCTATATTTCCCATTAAAAATAAATTACAATTATTTCGTTTGCCTTTAATAAGCTTCTTTTCGTATTAAATGCAAATTTTTTCCATTTAAATTTTCCTTGGGTTATAGAAAAACAAACTTTTTTAGTTGAAAACTTAGAAATTATAACAGAAATAATTATATTTTTATCCGATTAAATTTCGCTTGTAGCAGTTTTAAAATAATTTAATTTCATGCAAACTTTTAACATATAATTTGGTTTTTTTGAGGCATTTTTTAAGACTTAATTTTGCACTTATTTTACATTTTATTATTGAAATTAATTTCTGTCTTTAAACTGTTATCATGGAGTTTAGAAAAAAATTTATAGTCGACTTATGAAAATGTTTCAATATTTTTGTAGTCAATAAGGGACGTAAATATGGGTTAAGTTTTGATATTTATAAAAATTTCTAAGTAAAAACTCTTTTTACATACTCTTACCCTAATACTCCTTAAACACCAATAAAAAAAATATTTATATTCTTCCTTTTTTTATAACTCACTATCTTTTTGTATCACGCCTTTCATTAGATGCTTCCTTTCTTTAAATTTAACTAAAACAAAGTCGGGGTGAGATATTATCAGAATTCTTTTGAAAGCATTAAAATAGCATTCAAATGTCCCCTAAATCTTCTGGCCAATTTTCTATAATTTTAATTATTCTTAATTATTATTAAACTTGCTATATACGAAAGTGTGACAAGAAGAAGTCTAAACGAGTGTAATCGCATGATTTTCGTGGCCAATTCACATTGCCTTCACTTGCGACGACCATGCCCTAAAATCGCCTGGGCAGAAAACTCAATGTGGCATGAGCTATGTAGCTTATAGATCTATTCTATTGAAACTCTGGCCCAAAAAAGTTGATAGTCATCGATCTATAGCGCTCGCCGTGGGCAGTGATAGCCGAGCCAAAGTCCGATTTCGCCACCAGTCCAATATCTACTAATAAATCTCTTTTTTTAAGCTTCAGGAATTATTATTTTAACAAATAATAACAAAATGAAAAAATGTTCAAAAAAATTAAAATAAAAATTAAATTAAATTAATTAAAAATTTTTTCATTTTGTTATTATTTGTTAAAATAATAATTCCTAAAGACGGTACACGAAGGGGCAGCGAAATATTGAAAAAAATAAATATTTAATATTAATATAAAAAGACCTTAAGCTCAAAAAAAGAGATTTATTATTATTTAAAAAAAGAGGTCAATAAAGTTATTATATTGTCCAATATCTACATACATTATGGAGTGACTTTTTCTGGTTGCATTCAGTTGGTTGCTTTTGGACCTCATGTGTATTGTTATCATTTAAAATTCAATGATATTACTGGTTCACGTACTCATATATTTAGAAATGAACTTCATCTTTGAAATGATTTTTCGAAGAAAAAAACTTTTTAGAGTACCAAACCAGAAGAAAATATTTATTTTGGTAAAACATATTTCTATTATTTATATTATTGGATTGCCGGTATTCGCAATTATGCAAAATTAGAGGACACTGAGTGAGCGCTGCTTTTAGGCAAAAATTAGGGTCTTTGCTGATAGTCAGGCTGCTATCACGACCTTGGCGTTGCCTATTGACAATTCTTCTTTGATTCTTCGCTGTAAAGAGAAGCTGAAGCTTTTTTAGGACGCTTGTAGCATTTCTTTGGTCTGGGTTCCAGGTCATAGGGATATCATGGAGAATGAGAAGGTGGACGCGCTTGCTAGGAGGGGAGTCTACTACTTCTTACTCGGATGTTCGCTGCTCTATGATTGTCACTAAAGAGAAGATATTCAGTTTTTTCCGTGAAAAAGTACGGAACAAATGGAGTTTCATTACTTCCTGTGCTCGTTCTAAATCCCTTTTGCCTCAATATAATAGTTGCAAGACCCTAAAAATGTTAGTGCTCCCTCGTCAATCTTTTTCTAATCTTATAGCGGTGTATACGGGAAATTGGATGATCGGTAAATACCCTAAAAGATTGGGTCTGCCCTTTAACTCCACTTCAGAAATTACTGGAATACTTCGGAAAGGGGACAATAGGTAATTTTCTTTGTGATTGCCCAGGTCTGGCAGTCAGACGTTTGAAGTTGTTTGGGGTGCATTTTTTGATAGCTTGGCACAGTGCTCAAGTCTAGATCCCCTCATTTTACTAAACTTTATAGACCTATCTGGTCGGCTGTATTTCTTTTTCCGATCTAGATGAGTTGAGCGGTCTTGTAATGTTATCAAAACGGCACCTTGTGCTCTTTGTAGTTGATCACGGTTTGCAAAGAAAAAAGAATGTACTTGGCGATCCCGTTTTAATAGATGGAACAATGAATCAACAAGCTTACATAATTAAATATGCTGAACAATTTGGCATTCAGTTCTGAAATTATAAATTTCAGGACAACACTCCTAACACTCCTACTTTAAACCTTCGTGTCAAATGAAAAACTATTTTTACGTTAGTCTTGTAGGGACTCACAAAGCTCTAATTTGAATACTATGGAATATATCTACGTTATACATAAAAAACACTTATAATGGCAAAATAAAAATAGGAATCTATCGGAGGGTGCGTGGTATAATGGTTAGAGCGCTCGCACAAAGGTTAAAAATAAAAACTAAATTAAAATTAAAAAGTTATTTATAATTTTAAAATAATAAGTTCCCACCCCAAGAAGTCCATCTACAAAAAAATTTCTCCCTGACATTCCACTCTATTTCAACTTAATCATTGATAACAAAAAAAAAAAACGTTTTATCAATAGAAAAATTGCCACCTATTGGCTAGTAGTACATAACGGCGAAAATCTACTTAGCGAAGGAACTCACCACAATCAACTAACGATGGGGAAAATGATGAATGTAACTTGAAAATGCAGATAAAGTGTGGGCTATTTAAGTCACGAAATTTTCTTCTTTTATTTGCACTGTAATAAACAAGGCTGTCTAATATAAAGCATATTCGATATTAATGAAAATATCTCTGAATTTATATGACATTTGCGTTTATATCTATTAAAAAGAGTTCATATGGACTTAATATAATTCTTCAACAACTACAGAAAAAATAATAAGAAAAAAATAATGTTAAGAATTTGTTATTCAATACATACAATGTGTGTATATGTCTTTTGTAATCAAGTTATATTTTAGAATATTGTTTAACATTTTAAACAAAAACTGACAAACAATGAAGAAGAGTGTACTTGTAAAATCAATTGTTAAATTTTTTTTTCACATAAATGAAACATCAGAAACAACATAAAAGAACAGAAAACAGAAACAGAAATCATAAAAAGTTCCTTTATAACAAATTATTTGTACTCAGAATTCTCAGAAATATTTATTAACATGCTTAGTGAGCCAGTGTTTTTCAAAGTTTTAAAAAACTTTAGTAAAATGGAGGACTCTCATACAGACATGTAGAACTCAAATAATTTTCTTTAACAACATGATTTTTTCTGAGAATATGTCTTCTGCAAATTATATTTTTTTTTATATAAAATAATTAAAAAATTTAAATGTGACGGCAATCAAATATGTATTAACACAAGATTTCTTTGCTGCTTCCAAGCATTTTTTTATTTTTAATTTTATGTGTGTTTGTTTCACCAGTATTTTGTTGTTTCTATACGTTTTATGAGAGTTTTAAAACAATGACGCCTTAAAAATACTTTTTTTTTTCTTTGAAGTAAATTTTATGGATTACGATGTTTTCTTTAATTGCCAAAGACTTAAGAACGACAACATTCAAAAGTTTTTATATTTACGAGTTCACTTCTGCATCCACCATGAGTGTATGTTTTAAAAAGTCAAGCATTATTGTAAGGAATTATAAAGTATAAAGAACATTTTTAAATTTATTGAGAAATTAAATTTTGTTTAATCAGATGCAATTTCTTTTTAATAATATTTTAATGCAAATTTGCCAATAGTGATTTTATATTCAGATTTAATTTTTTTTGAGATAGTAGGTTGCTAGTGTTCAATATTCTGAAATTCTCATTAACATACACACGTACATAATTGGCCATTACCACTCTGCATCAGAGTTACGGCCCAGCTTCTCGCAGCACTCATGTTATGTATGTCAATGCTTATCTTTGAGTACCGGAGCCCACAGTTTAAAGTCGACTCCGAACAAGAGACTTGAGAAGCTTTTTCATGGCATTCAGTTACTCTCAGAAATTTTTCCAGAAGACTGTTAAGAGATAGTCTCTGAAAGAAATTATTTCTTCATATTTCTTTTTTTTTTTCAAGATGTCAAAGATGAGATTTGAACCCAGCGCTATCGCCTTAGTAAGCCAACACACTAACCACTAGACCACGGCGAATGGTTACACATAAAACAAAACAGCAGAATTGGGAACAATACGAATAATCACAAAATCCAAGGTGTAATCGTAGAGAATTCAACGTTTTGGATTCGCTCTATCCAGAGAAGCTGTGGCAGGCAATTGAACCATGTTACAGTTCACACATAATGGTAACAGTAGGTCTTTCAAATAAATAAAAATGTTGGTGATAACCCATAAAAATTTTTACAAGAAAAATTATGTATTCCTACTTATTTACTTACAAAGATGGCCATAACAACCCGTTAACGGGTTTCGCCCTGCCTTAACACTAGTCTCCAGGCGTCTCCGCTAAGCGCGCGCCTTCTCCAGTTGGTCACACCAATTGACGACATGACTTCATCAACTTGGTCCTTCCAACGAAAACACGGTCGTCCTCTATGCCGACGTCCAGTAAACTTCGCACCGAAAACTTAATTGCCTTATGCATTCCTACAGGCTCCAAAAATAACATCGTTATTGTGCTTGTTGGTTTGTTTGTTTTTTTAGTTCCCCAGCTTTAAATCGTTATAAACCAATGAAGCCAGTCTTCTTCGATAAAAAATTGTATAACAATAATGCTTATATTGTATGTATGTATGTGATTTCGCCTATTCTTCGATCCATGGCTGTGGTGTCGGAATTTCAGTATTTTTACAGCAGTTGAAGTCGGAGTACCCACAAATGTTTCCAAAGTCGATTCAATATTTCTCCCCAATACACGTGTTTAAAAGATATACCTTCTTTTTCATAACGATATTGCTGATATATAAAAAATTTACAAAGCAAAGTTACTATGAAAATTTGTTTTATTAGTCTGTTATAAATCAACATAATGTTTACATGTTATCTCGTAGCAAAAATTAAAGAACGCTGTAACTGACAAAAAATCGAATATACGTTTTTTGCATCATTTTTAAAAAAAAAAAAAATACGCGTCGGTCCCAGATTTCTATGATGAAAAGAAATTCACTTACGCCGTCTGCGTTTTGAACAATACCAGTGTGTTTGTTCTACTTTCATACAGTTTCTTTTTTGGCTCTGGTGAACATTTAATGTTTTGTCAGTTACAGCGTTCTTTTAAACTTACGACGATTTATATTCTAACTATTGATATGGTGGCGTATACTTATTATGTCTTTTATTAAATATTACTTATACGCCATGCATGTGAGATGCGCATAGAAGAGCAGAAATACATATAATTTCTTGATTTTGTGCTTATATTTTTATAACAAATTAGAAATTATACATAAACCCACTCTTATTTTAAATGAGTGCTCTAAAAAAGGGAATATAACATCCATCTAAAACAGATCATATAGGCAATGTAGGCTTTTTTATTACAGCGTCACATTCTGCCATTTCCACCAAAAAAAAAATATTGAGACAGCAACGTGTAAATATTTTTTTAAAAAGAGTTCTAGAAACATTAAAACATCAAGAAGTAATTAAGGTGCCCATCAAAAACACTTATTATTATATAATGATATTAAGGTATACCAGATTACGAAGTAATAGGATTCTTTGATGGTTCAGCTGCCTCCTTAATTTTTTTTTGCTTTATGTAGCTTTCAGTTAAATGAAATAACAATGTCAGTTTCATATTCAATGTATTTGTATTTATTATGTATTTAAATTTTATAATTGGTTAATATTTTTTGCAGTTTCACATCTACTGTGAATTAAAAGTTTACATTAAGTGTGTGCGTTCTTTTCTGACGATGATAACTACTATTAGAGATATGCGATTCTCTATAAGGATTGATCAAACAATTTTTTTTTTAGAATTTTCTGCATTGTATAGTCCATGTTGTGTGTTTTTATTCATTTTCCTCTTTTTTATAACTCAAAAATACACATTTCACATTCAATATTATGCAACATCATTTTTTATTATTAGTATAGGATACACCTCTTACAAAGATAAAATATTTAAAACTGAATAGCTTTATTGCATTCATTTTTGATTTCAGTTGAAAGCAATTGTCACGAAAGGTATTCAAAGAAGAACACTCATTAAAAACGTATAGAAAACCATATATTTCATATCAATTACATTCTCTACATTGTAAAATTTCTTTATACAGAACTTATTCAGTTTTTACTACTCCGTTTAAATTAAATTCCAGTACAACATCTTGTGCATTTTCTTTTGTTATATATTTGAATGAATATTATTTTTAACTCCTGTACGTATCATTTTATTACTTTCTGTTTAAAAATGAATTTTCGTTAACATCATCTCTCTTTGTAGATAATTTTTGAAGCTATCAAAAGACAAAACTAATTAAAATGTTATTTTGCCACATATTCGTGAATGCCTGATATAGGAAAATATTACTAAAATACTCACAAATATGCTGGTTAATATGCGTAGTAACATATATGCTTTAATTCTAGGAAAATAAAAGTAATACAGGATATAACCATAAAAGAGAAAACAGCACACGTTCATACAGACAGCACAATTATAAAAGAATTAAGGTTGTAACAGACAGCAAATGCCATAAAGATGGCAGAATTAGTTTAATTATTGCAGCCGTAATGAACGAATATAATTTTAACTTTTATTACGGGTTTATATTTTCATTGCTTTTGTAGTGGATATGTGACATTTGAATGGCAGGAGATCGTAGGCCACAGCTATAAATAAGTATTTACAAGGAAAATCGAGGGTTAAATTTTATGACAGTTTGGTTTGGTATGATGTATTCTAAAACCAAAAGCGTTAGAATCTTAAAGCTTGTTCGTTTTGTTTAGTCAAGAAGCAAAAGTAATGAAAAGTCCTTTAAATATTATTCAAATCTTACAGTTTTGTTTAAATAAATTCTAAATAAAGTTTTTAAATAATTAGTTTTCATTTTAGGCATCCGTGAAAAAAGTTCGTCATTTAAGTTCCTTATTTCATTTAAATAATGTAAAAAATACCTCATTTCAATTCAACTTCTTAATATTTCGAAGAATGAAATACAATTTTCTCCTTTTCTAAGACTCAGGGGAATGAACCCGTACTAATGCTGTGCATTTTATTACAATTGAAAGTTGATAGAAACATAGATTTTTTTGTTTTCATTCTACTAAGCACCTTATGTCAATGAGATAAACTGCTGTCAGCTGAAAAGTTAAAGGCCAGTGATATTTCATTCTTGTAATGATCAACAGTAATTACCCCATTTGTCGATGTTAGTTGTCTGTTGTACAGTGGTGAGAATTTTTGCTAAGGCTACAACCCTTGCTTAGCCCTGTCATCTATTAATTTCTAGTAAGTAAGTGGCGTTTTCTCCTGATCATTCGGTTCATGACAAAACCGAAGGATTCTTACGGGTGGATTTCTTATTTTTTCAATTAAATCCTCGATATTTTTGTTACTCATTTTCTCCTTTGCTGGGATTTTAACCTAGACTGCTTTGTGTTTTAAACGAAGTAAAGGAAAAAACAAAAATGCTTATAAAGAAAAGTCGGTTGATCAGTTCTGTCTAAAGCATAGGCGCAACTTTCGTGTGTTTCTTTTTTTTACCAATACTGCCTGATGGACCAAAACTAATTAATTAATCGCATATTTTTACGTCGTATTCGAAAGCCTCCCTTCTGTAGTGAATTAGCCAACGAATAACAGAATGGATTATCGAGAAAATACATTCTTTAAATAAAACCTTGATGTAAAGAATAACATTTCTGTGAATGTCTTACTGACCACATATATATTTCTTCTTCCAATAATACATTTTTCCAGACCGGCATAATGAACTGCATGAATACAGGATATCAACTAATTGCTATCCTCAGTAAAAACACAAATCATGACATATTCTATTACTAAGAGGAACTAGTCGTTACTAAGTCGATTACATTTTACGACGAAACATGGCGTGGGCCATAATAGTAGCTGCTGCTGTTTAAATAGGTTTTCATTTTATTTGCCAACTCTTAGTTTTATTTAAGAAAATGGCAGGAAAAGTATGGTCATTCACTACCTCAAAGTAATTGTAAACAAGTTTTAACTTTAGATCCAGTATAGTAGATTATTATTTTATTAGTGCTTTATATATGGTTGCATCAGCATTAGGCTCTAAACCTTTTTAGTTTAGTTTATCTCATGATCTTAACATCATTTGTTCAGGACGCTTATGGCTTATGTTTCTGTATACCACTTCTATAGCAAATGAATAAGTTAACATATACTAGAAACTCTCGAAATCTCAAACGATAATTAGCCCACACAGTTCTGATATTCTCAATTATAAAGGCTTGAAACACCTATCGGTTGCCATTACTAGTCATTGTAAACTGAGATTTAATTTTTTTGAAGACTGGTAGTCACAGATACAGATAAGTAGTTGTAGATTTTGCTTACAGTTATCAGAAATAGCGGAACATATATGGTCTCGCTGACCCACGATATAAATGTTTTCGTTTGTTGGCATTCTCCGCGAAAGACAGTTGTTTGGCGTACCAATAACAGTTTTCAGTACGACAAGCCTAACAAAATTCGAACGATATCTTAAATACTTTATAGTCTTAATCTACCCATTTCAGCGAATTTTTTTTTTATTTTTATTTTGATTCACTTAACCCTAATCCTATCAACATGTGCCTCTTAGGCACAAATTCATGTTTAAGACGTTATAACTTATTAAAATTTAGTTTTTAGTTCTTGTTGCTTTCTTTAATTCCTACTCTGAATTGTTTTCTTTAGAAATAACTAATTTTTAAATCTAATATCAAATTTATGTACCTTTATTTTTTAAAAAAAACTAAAAATGCACCTAATCCAGTCAAAATGTGCCTAGCAGGCACATTGATTTAGAAGAAGCTCTAAATCAAGAAAATATTAGTGATGAAGATAACGACAGTACTATTTTTGATGATGTGAACTTTGTACCAGAACTTGATATGTCTGAAATATCAGAAAGTGATGAAGATACGTGTATTGATATTGAGCCAGAACAAAGTACTACAACTGCTTTTATAGGAAAAGATGGAACTGAATGGAGTACATCGGCAATAAATGTAGAAGTTGGAAGATTTCGTAAGCATAGCATTATTCGTGGACCAACACATAAAGTAGTTTTGCCACCTGGAAAACATATAAGTTCTGTTTCCGATGCATTTTATCGTATATTTGATGCCGATGTCATCAATATGGTTGTTGTGCATCAATATGGTAGAGGCACACATGGAGCGAAATGGCAACCAGTAGACGAAATAGAAATTAAAGCTTTTATCGGCCTATTATTAAATGCTGGCCTGCTCTTCATGGAGTTCCTTATCTCGGTCAAAAAGGTCTTGAAAAAAGCAAAAATGTCGCTGAAAGAATTGTCGAGAATCTATGCAAGCCGTTCGAGAAAACAAATCGAAACATTACATTTGATAATTTTTTCACCTCTTTTGAATTAGTTAAACGTTTGTTTTCAAAAAACTTAAAATGTATTGGTACACTAAAAAAAATGCATTCCATCGAATTTTCTACCATGCAATATAAAACAACCGGAAAGTTCGTTATACGGATTCCATAAAAATATGACACTGGTAAGTTACGTTCCAAAAAAAAAAAATAGTGCAGTTTTATTATTGTCATCATTACACCATGATGCAAAGACATATCCTGAAGATAGAAATAAGCCAGAAATTATTATTGACTATAACAAAACTAAAGGAGGAGTAGACACGCTTGTTCAAATGGCACACAGCTATTCCGTAAAACAGAAAACTAATCGTTGGCCCCTCGTGCACTTTTACAATTTGATCGACATAAGAGACATTGCTGCTTATGTAATTTAGTTAAATACATTTCCTGAATGGACCAAAAAAAAGCAATTGCGACGAACAATTTTTCTTAAAGATTTAATTCAAGAACTTGTTGTTCCAAATATAAAACGTCGTAGTCTTTTAAAATTAAATAAAAGCAACGTGGATAATATTAATTCAATACTATACAAAGATGATTCGTCTAATCAGACAACAGCCAAATAAACGACGTAGATGCTATATATGTCCTCGGAATAAATGTAGAATATTTAAGCAGTCATGCAGTAGTTGCCACAAAAACACTTGTAACAAGCATTGTTCAAAAGTTATTTTATGCTTAAAATGTAAAAATAAATAAATTATCATTTTATGTAATTAAAAAAAAACAAATAATAATAATAAAAATAAAATGGGTTTTAATTACAAAAATATTGTTTAAATTCTTTACATGTGCCTCTGAGGCACATTTTGACTGGATTTGTTACAACGTTACCCTGACTTGATTAGGGTTAAACTGCTGCTTCACCATCATTGAAGTTTTAAAATTTTTAAATATTTTACGTCTTAAATGTAAAGCCAAGAAAACCATACATTATAAATAGAGTAGAATGCTTTTAGAACAGTAGTGACGAACTTGTTTTCGTTCGCATAGTTTAACGTTCGATATCGTGGAACAGGCTGTTAGAACTCCTAAAACTAAAAGAATTGACTACACCTTCTTTTGCACGATTTTTCCGATTGTGCGCACATTAGGAGAACCAAATTGATCGAAAAAATCACAAAGTGTACAATATTTGATTTGAACACTAATTTTCATAATAATCCTGAATGACTTTAACGCGTTGCTCGATTGTATATCTTTCCATACTCCAAATTGAGTTAGTCTGAAATTGAGAAATGTCAAACGAAATGCAGAAAAAAACTTGGCGTTTAAGTGTGTTTCACATTCAACGTCTGCCCTAAAAACTTAACCACACGTTATCTTAGTTGCTTTAAAAATTTGTTTTAAGTATTACAGATTTTATGAAATTTTTCCTTTTCCTTTAAAATTTTGCCGCTTTTTAAACTATCCACCATATATTTATACATTACTATTACACACTGCGTGTATGTATGTTTTACTAACATATCAATATTAAGAAATATTTTTTAATTATGATATGAATTCTTTTTTTTCTCTTTACAATTTCCAATAAATCTGCTTTCAATGAAATCTTTCAGATGCAGTGTTGCATTAAGACATATCATGTTAGATATTTCAATATTAATCAAGTTTTTAAACAACCCATCTTCTGTGAAATAATAACTTAAAAATTTATATGAAAATCTACTTTACAAAAGTAATAGCGAATAAAATTCTTTAGTATTTCAGTTCGTAATAAATTAAAATGTGAGAAAAAAACAAAAAACAAAAACAAAAAAGCAAGAGAACACTATTCAATTTGTTAACATCTCCATATCAAACAAATACAAAAGCATACTTAAATACACTTACAAATCCTGACACTAAGGCATACACCCACAAAGTCGCATGAATATTTAATGACAGACATTTACATATACAAACTGTTTGTTTATGTGTATACGAATTTATGCAAGAGTATGTTGGGAACCTTTAAAGGATTTCTAGAAGCCACTTACGTGCCACCCATGTATAGGAAAAGAGAAAAAACAACATTGTCTCAGTTTTATTTCATAGTTTTTAGCAACAGTTGCAAACATTTACAATTTTATCCATCGAAAAAAAACAACTGCTCTGTTTTTCTTGTTTTGCTGTTTACACTGTACAAGTTTAATGATATGAAATACAGCATTTTTTTTGTATTGTTTCTGCAACATATCGGTGCAGCAGTGTAAATGAAATGAGTTCTTTATTTCTGTCCCTCCTTATTTGGTGTTGTTTAAAGCATTACTTTTCAAAAACGATTCCCTAAAATCTCATGAGAAAAGATGACAACGATTTTGAGATGCTTAATATCTGCAGAGCTGTAAAAGCAATCTTTGTTGGAAAATGTTTGTTGACTTTTTTACAAGGTTATAGAAATTAATTAGACAAATATAAATTTCATTTAATTTTTAATATAAAAGAAAGTTTTTTCTAAAGTCAGTTCCAATGTAGTTCAGCAAAGAAATATTTTTCTAAATACTTTTCATTGCACTGAACAAAGAAATTCTTGCTTCATTCAATTTTGTTTTTCTGTTACTATTGGGAATTTCCATGATCCGAGATTGCTAACAGCTTCACTTTTTTCAAATATGTCTAGAATTAGTACACATATCAAAAAAATATTTATTGTCTACCATCGAATGACTTTTTAAAACTTTATTTTAGACTTCAGGTAGATCTTATTACAAACAAACAGAGGTATTTTGCGATGTATGTATGTGTCCCACCTTTTTTAATGAGGCTCTTCCATTGTACAAATATCCCGGGTGGTTACTTTGTATTTCGATTTGAATCGAAAATGTTTTTAAAAGAAATTTCCCGTTCGAAAAAAATATATGGGTACGTTTTGAAAAACAAATTAAAGTGAAATTGAAATCCAATAATATTTAAGCAGCTATATTTTTAAAATGTTAAACTGTTTTGAACATTTTTGCCTATTTATTTGTCTAATAATCATTAATGTAGCTTCGTTGGATACCAAAGCTATACAAAAATCCTCGCATTTAAATTTTATTTGACTTTTAATAAACTTTGATTTTCAATTTCACTCGAATTCGTCTTTCAGAACATACCCGATAATAAATTAATACAAACATTTTTCAAAAATTCGAATCGAAATAACCCCCTTGAAAACTGCTCTGCAGGAAGTAGATTTTTATGCTCGTGTTTCAAGTTTGATGGCACTCACTCCTCAAAGTCAACATGATCGTCAGAATGCACGTTTATAACACTAAAATTTTTATTATAGATTAGAGTTCTCACGGGATTTATTTCAGTCTGGTTCGTGGTAATTTTAATTAACCGAATATTTAGATGTGCTGGATTGTGAGCTCAAATGTCAATGGCAAAACGGCCTTTTTTCCAGAATCAATTCGATGACAGATTTTTGTCTAGTTCATTTCCCTTTTCGTTTATGCAATTTAGCGCCCCTGTTTACTTTTTGGTGGACTATGTAAAGGTTATCATAAAGTCAACATTGTAGTCACCGTGGTAAAGTGGTTAGTGTGTTGGATTACTAAGGGTTAAAGCCTCAGCTCTGGCATCTTGAAAAAAAAAATTTATAGAAAAAAATATTTCTTTCGGCGACTATCTCTTAACAGTCTGCTGGCAAAAGCTCTGAGAGTAACTGATTGCCATGAACAAGCTTTTGAAGTATGTTGTTCGGAATCGACTTTAAACTGTAAGCCGCTATACTCAGGTATAAAAATTAACACACACAACATGAGAGCTGTATGTATGAATTGTTGTTCTCGTGATTTTAATTAAGGTCTTTGAGTAGAAGATAAGTTATAATGTGACCACCAATTTCGATTACCAGGTTGCGTTATTTTTTTTTTTCTGCCATTACTTTTTCTAGTGAATTTGTGATCATTTTCATTTTATAAAGAAAATATGAACAAATAAGAGCACTTTGGTCACTATAGCATTTAGTTATTATTGCTTCCATCTTTGCTTCTAACTTGACACTGGTTTTATAATACCAGTACCACGATTCAGTAACTTTTAACAATACGATAATAGCAAAAGAAGTCGACAGTTTTTATTGTTTGCAGTAACGATTATGTATTAAGTATACTTTATCGACAGTCGACAACTCTAGTGTTCTTTATGTTTAAATTACAATAATGGGGAAGCACCGTATAAAATCAGTCAGTTTTTGAGTAGTTGGTAATTAAAATGGATAGAAAGTTAGGAAAGTTACAAACCTTTAGTTTCTTTGGGTATAAAAGCATACAAAAATAATTCTCAAATAAACTAGTTAATAGCGTAGGCACATCTCTCTACAAAATTTCAATATAAAAAATTTTTTCCAACTGTATAAACAGCATAAAAATGTTTGGCGTTATTTTACGACAACAGCCATCGTAAACAAAAAATAATGAATAGCAATATCCACAATTCTGTTCTTTACTGTTGAAAACAATGCGATTAACGTAAAAATATCTTACTGAATCGCACTACAGGAAAAGAATTATGACAACATTTGCTTTATTCATGCAATTTTATAGGCACATAGTAATTTGCCACAGTAATCGCCGTGGTCTACTGGTTAGAATATTGGTTTACTAGACACACGCTCCGGGTTCAAATCCAAACTCTGATATCTTATAAAGAAAAAATATAGAAAAAATATTTCTTCCGGCGACTACCTCTCAGCAGTCTTCTGACAAAAGCTCTGAGAGTAACTGATTGCAATGAGCAAGGTTCTCAAAGCTGTCGAACGGAGTTGACATTAAACTGTAGGTCCCGGTACTCATGGGTAAAAATTGATATACATACACAACATGGAATCTGTAATCCTAAAACAGGGTTGTATGTAATTTGAAGCTACATTGTGTTTTATAAACAAATCAGCCAATATAAAGGCACGAATATTTTAACATTTTTATCAATTATTTAAGGGTGGACAAATTTAAATTAAATTCTAATTATTATGCTAAAATATTCGCTACTGTCTTCAAATGTTTTCGTTACTGTTTTGAGCGAGTCCTTCAGCCAAGTTTCAAAAGGTGCTCTCCATACCTTAAATATATTGAATTTAGTTTGTACTTATAGTGCACGGCCCTAAAAGCCAGTGCAATTATAAGTAATAATTTTCTCAAATGTATTTCCAACAAAATTTAATTACATTTCGTTTCAAATAGTTAAAAAAAATTAATATGCAAATGACAAATCCTGCCCGAATTTACAAGAGGAAGAATTCTATAAAAATATTCCAAATATTACTTTTTATAAAAAATAAAAGAAAATTTTGCAATCCTTTAAGCAGAATTACATTTCGCTTTCTATAAATCAAAAATTAATTTTTCTGTACATCCCAAACTCTATACAGTTCTTTTAAAACTCTGATTGTTGTGTATTGTGCAAATCAAATGCTATTGTACTTCAGTTCAGTAACATATTTTTTCCTTAAATGTTTGTTACTTTGAATCCCTCATCGAAAAGAATACCAACCTAATATCAGATAAGGTGAATAAATAAGAAAAATCAAGGATAGAAATTCAAATCTGAACAGTTAAAGGATTGTTTTTGAAAAACACAAAGCAACCTCGTTCAATGTATGAGTATTTCATAGTAAAATGTATGAGTTTTAACATGAAAACAAATAAAATATTTCTTCTTTACAAAATACAACAGAAACAGACGTAATCACAGACATTATTTCTCTTAAAAAGTAATGCATAAATGAAGTAGAACGTAGTTATTGGCATACAAAAAAATTGTATCAATATTGAAATTTGTTACAAACAAGACCAACAAAAAAGCAATATTAAGTTCAAAGTATTTAAGATTATTTGTATGAAGTAAGTCCCCCACGAGGGTATTCACAGGCGCTCGCTATAGGCAGAGAGGTTGGTAGTTCATTACTGACCATCTCAGGGGCTAACCAGAGAAACCTACTCTAATCCGGTACTACGGTCATCAGGAAGCACCCGGTTATGCCAGTGCTCCCCTGTCATGCGGGGAGTGAGGCAAATCGGCCTGATGGTTTGGGTGCAGCTCTTCGGGAAGTACTCGTAGTGGTTGTGGTACTGCTAGATAGAAACCGCTTTACTACCCAGGCAGTAGTAGTACTAAATTGCTAATTCAATGTTCCTTCTTCTGAGCGGCGTACTATAGATATGACCGCAATTAGAAGGCACCGGCTTCGGATGGCGCTGGGCAAACGAGGCGCATTTGACTACCACCCTTTACGTGTAGTGAGTCCAATGACAGGTACGCACGATGAAACCATCTAGTTGTATGAAGTAAGTAGTTGCGAGTTAAATACGATGATTTTCTAACAAAAAATATGAATAAAAATAATTTACGTACAGAAACCATTACTTAAAAATGGGAGTTCCACCACTACGCTGTGCTATCAATTTCAATATCAATTACATTATGAAGATCAATAATGTTGGACGATTTAAAGTGCTATGAAAGTGTCATAAAATCGCTTGGCCAGATTCTAGGTCTTTAGACATCTCAAAGGAACCAGTAGGGCTGTGGAGTTTGTTGGTCTTCAGGTTGAAATCCTGGCCATAACCGCATGTGCTGAGATTAACCGGGATAGTGAGCTGAAAGGCAAGGCATTTAATATATTCTCAGATAGTCAGTCTGCATTAAAAGCGCTTGACTCTCATCTTTAAACATTCAGACTAGTCAAATACTGCTATGACACTTTGCAAAGATTATCACTTAGAAACAGAGTGCAGCTATTCTGGGTACCTGGATATTGTGGTATAAGAGGAAACGAGGAATAGAATGCATTAGCCAAATGTTTGGATTATTGGAACGCCCAGTCGGGTTTCAGATAGGAAAAGGCTGGGATTCGTTAAATATTTGGGAGTAAGTCTGATGTTTTAAAGTGTAGAAGGCCAGACCAAATAATTCTAATGGATTTCCTTACGAGTCACTGTAGTGTGATGGCGCATTTGATGAGAATGGCGATCACATATGTAGATATTTCTAAACTATGCTTACAAGTATCAAGACAGCAGAGCACATATTGTGTGAATGTGCGGCTTTTGATAGATTTAGATGGATGTGTTTAGGGAGACATATGGTCTCACTGGCGGACATATCCACCACTAAAGTTTCGGAACTGTTGGTGGTCGCAAGGAAGGCAGTTGGTCTGCTAAACAAACTGTAGACTCAAAGTGATCCAAAAGATCTTACAGGTCGCAGTTTCATGCATTTGTGGTGCGTCTGAACCAGATAATAATAAAAAATAATGGAGTCGAAGCTACAGTGCCTTTATCCGAGTTAGAGTACCTAAAAACATTCGTGACTCAGACTCCATATTTTGTAGGGATTTCAAGTGGGTAAAAATTGCAACAATTTTTTTAAATAAATGTCAAAATAATTATTCTTCACAATTTGCAACGTAATTTTATTTGCATCTATAGTTTTTCATTTATTTAGTTCAAGCACCCAAATAGAATAGTAAATAGAAAAATCAAGGAAAAATCCAGCACAGGAGAAAAAATTATGAACAAAAATTTTTCAGTATTTTGAAGTTTTAATTAAAAAAATAAGAAGTCCCCCCTAACCACCTCTAAAAAGTCCTCTCATAAGAAGCTGGCTCCTGAAATTACACCCTATCCACCTTTGTCATTAAGTGAATAGCCAGGTGAAAGCGCCACCTATTGGGAAATAATAGACAAAACTAAGCAAGGACCATAACCAACCAACTTAGCAAAGATCTTTACCGATTCCCAGTATACACTATTAACAACGACAGATGAGGCAATTGATGTTGATCATTTCAAGGGTGAATCTTTAACATTGACCTTTGAGTGAACAACTGGCAGCAACTTGCCTCATTGACATGAGGCGCTTAAAAGAGAAAAAAAAAGAAAAATAAATTCATCTATCTTCAATAGTCCAATATAAGTAATTCACAGCATCAGTTGCGGTTTACTCCCCTGAGTATGGGTCTTAACAGAATAAATAAATATAAATTATTTATGTGTAATTTAGGGACGTGATGAAGTTTCGGAGTTCATAATACAAATAAATATACATTTCAATTGGTTAAAAATACGTACCTAATAAGTATTTAATAGGTTCAATTGGAATAACAAAATGTAGGCACATATGCTACGCTTTAAATATTTGCAAGTGCGTTTGCAATGAAGAGGAACTACCACTAATATTACAAAGTACCTATGGTTCCTTTATGGAATTATCGAACGTTTTTCGTTTTTTATATCGAAATAAATTTTTTATTATAATGTAACAAGCATATCTATATTGGAATTTAATAGTATTTTTATTATATTACATTCTCGGAAAATCAAATATATTTTTATTTTTTACAATTTTTATATTTATAAAAAGTTTTTAAAACCCCAACTGATTTGGTTTTTAGAATTAAAAATTATAAATGAAAACAAAGAAGATATTTTAATACAGTTTGCAAAACCTAAACATTTACAAAACATTGGTAAACACAAAGAAAAATATCTAATCCTTTGAGTACAGTATGTTGTTTAAAACAAAATATTTAGAAAAATATATCCCGTTGGCTTATGACTTCAATCTATCAATACATTTGCTCTCAATTATTAGCAAGAATTAAAAAAAAATCAATTTGTTGTATTTTTATTTTGTAATTTTCTTCTGAAAAAAAGGGCTTTAAATTTGCAATAAAGCTCAGCATTAAGGATATACACCCACACATACATATTATGTAAATATAATAAAAATAAAATAAAAGAAAAGAGTTACTTTCGTGTAACAAAAAAGAACAAAAATTAAACCTTAAATAACAATTTTAAATAAGCCAACTGACAGACAGTAAAGAAATTTTCAATTTACTTGGGGTTTCAAAATAAGTAATTTTGAAGCAACATCATATAAAATTCTGTAAATACCATGTCAGTATGGAATTTAGAAATACAAAAAAAAAAAAACAAAATACTCGTACATTGAAATATAAACAGGAATTTCTAAAAAACAAAAATGGATTTAAATTGTGTAACAGAAATTTCAATTTTATATTACAAATCCTTGTCATGTAATCACAATATTCTAAAAGATATAAAATAAAATTGTTGTATTTACATTTTGAAATTTCAATTGAATAAAGATTTCGTTTTTTATCAGAACAAAATCTAAAATTTTTTTGCAGTTTCATATGAACAAAAGTCATTAATCTTGTTTTTTAATTTTTAAAATCACTTTGATAATTCCGCATTTTTCTTTTATGCAGTTGCTACTCGTATTAATGCCAAATATTTGCTTTAACTTTTTACTCATTATTGGTCTACAGTTGTAAATTGAGTGTGCTCAGCGTATTTGGCGTATTGCCATTAATTTTGCTGTCACTAAAAATTAAAGAAATACCTTTGCTATTAATTACTTTTTATTAAAAAAAAAAAAAAACTAAAGTTTTGAAAAGCATGAATTTTTTCACTAGCGCATATGATGTGTAACTTTAGGTTATTTCTGTGAAGTATCTTAAGTGTAAATAGCTGTAACAGGTTTCTTAACAGAGTTGCGGTTAAAAAGATGTAGTAAATTTTGGTATGAGCAAAGTTATCATTTTTAGAGCTAATAAATGTGAAAAATTGTTCGTATATCCCATGTTCAAATGCTGACAACGCCAAAACTACCTACCCGATGTTGCGTATGCCACACCTTTTTCTGTTAATATGTTTTATTTTAAATGGATGCATTAGGAGTGCAGTCTATAAAACCGTTTATTTTTGTATATTCAAATAATGATGTGCATGTGGTCAATTTTCTAGTTATGGCTAAATCTTATCTATCAACCAAGTTTTAGGATTCTACCTATAACATAATAAGAATGAAGTTAAAATTAAATGTTAGCCAACACTTTTGTTGTTCTCTCCCTTTGATGACTTTATATGTTGCCGGTACAATATACCAGAGTAGGAAAATAAACAAAACGATACGTTTGATCTCATTTTGTTTTGTTCTTTACTATGAGTAAAACAAAAACAAAACAGTGAGAGCGATTTTCCCATATAGTTTTGTATATTGTTTTTGTTTCGAGCACTACAAATACACTAACTCGAATGTGCGTAGGTAGAAAAAAAAATTAATGAGAAGAAAAAGAAAAGAAGAAGAGAAAAAAGATCATATTATACGAATGTAACGAAATAACAAAGCAAGCACAAGATCGAAAAGCGAATTGTTTCGTTTGCGCTCTTTCTCATTTGGATAGTATTTGTTTCGGTTTTGCTCATGTACAATACGATTAAAAAAAATTTGAAAAGTTTATGACTTTGTGGTAACGTTTGCGAAATGTTTTGTTTGTTTCCCCACTTTGCAATATACAGGATAAAACAGAATCATAGTCCAAATACTGGATTTCCTTTGTTTTTATTACCGAAGACAGCTCTCAGGGGACTACCTCTACTCATGCAGTACATTGTGCTGGTCCAGGAAAATATGTTATAATATGTGGACATTTAATTTAAACTCACTGATATCATAATTGGCAGGAATAACATTTGCTGAAAGAAGATAGTGAAGTAATTTGCAAAGCCTGTCACTGCAGATAGCACTGTGAATAACTAATGAAATAATCATTCACCAGATCATATATTTGAAAGAAAGCTATGACCGGTCACAATGATAATTCACATATGAGATAACATCTACTTTTGGTAGAGATATAGGATACTTAAAGAAGTATTTATATATATTTTTTTTTTTCATTAAGGCCAGCACTCAGGGGAGGACCCCCATTTATCCAGTACATTTTTCTTGTAGTGCTTGTGGGCATTTGATTTAAACCTATTGATAACGTAATTGGCAGGAAAAACATTCGCTGCAAGATGTTCCATAAACGAGCGGTGCGACTAAAGAACGAATTCTCTATATAAGGCATTGCGCGATTGACTGGAGAATCAACTACAATAGGAACTTCTCTGCGATTATCCGGAATTAGCAGAATTAGCAGAGCACAGCAGTACCGATAGAATAATGAAACTCACGTTACATTACGCCGATGCTCCAACGAAACGATGGAGTTGGATACCCTACCGTCTTTGTTAAGCATCTTCGCCCTCTCCTGTACACGGTTGAGAAGCACCGGCCCATACATGAGAGTTGTATTCCATCCTAGGTCGGATAAAAGTCTTGTAGATATTGACAAGGTCGGATGGAGTGAAGTATTAATTGCACCGTTTTATAAAATCGAAACATTTGAACACTACTTTCGATACTCGAAATATGTGATCATCGGACATCAAAATTAATTATCATGGCCAAAACATCAAGATTGTCCGCCTCTACATTATTTACGATACCGTAGTCACAGATGGTAGAATAGATGTGTGATAAAATAATATTGGGTCATGCGCACATTCGAACCTGTTCGCGAGACTCCATTCGGAGATAGATTTTTTTCAGGAATTGGCGTTACATTAGTAAACTTCTAGTTAGATGGAAAAACATCGAATCGATGATCACTGCTTCAGCAGCAATGCTGGTATTCCATCCAGCCCAGAAGACCTGTGTATGTTCAGGTCTGTAAGAATTTTAAAAGAACCCTCAAAAGTTTATAATTCTATGAATAACACCTGATTTTATAAAAATAATCAAAATAGTTTAAAAGTAAACAAAACTTATCACAAAAATATTCGCTTTACTTCTTGATTAATTAATTTTTTATAATCTGAAGTAATCCTGATTATTTTTATAATCGTAATTATTTAATAAGAGGATAAGAGGATTATAAGGTGTGCGTCACTATAAACTGTAACACATCAAAAGTCAAATAAAAACTGACTGGAGTAAGCTAGAGTTAAAAATAAAACAGTTTTATTTTGCATTTTTATTACAGATTTATATTCTGTATTATTTTATTTAAAAATTAATTTAATTTTATAAAATTTTTTATTTTATTCATTATGCCATCCATAAGCAATGTTATAGTGTTTTCGATGATTTTTTTGGTACCAGCTGTCCATTTATATCGAAAACTAGTAATGGTTTTGGGAGCAGATGTACTCTTTTTTAGTTCTCTTTTGACCAGAGCCCAATATCTTTCAATAGGCCGCAGCTCTGGGCAGTTTGGTGGGTTAGCCTCTTTTGGAACAAAAATAACATTATTTTCATTATACCAGTCTATTGCGCTTTTACTGTAGTGACGTGTTGCCAAATCTGGCCAGAAGAATGTTGATATGTTGTGCTGTCTTAGAAATGGAAGCAACCTCTTTTGAAGACACTCTTTGATATAAATATCTGAGTTTATTGATCCCAATGTAACAAACGATGCACTTCTGTTGCCGCAGCTACAAATAGCCTGCCAAACTAGGAACTTTTTGGGAAATTTTGATAGTTTTTTAGTTCGGAACTCTTCAGAAACATTGCCTCTACTATCCGCTACATAAAACTCTTGGCCAGGAAGCTGCGCAAAGTCTGCAAAAACGTAAGTTTCATCATCCATTACACAACATTCGAACTTTTGAAAAAATTCTTTTTTGAGGAGTTTTGCTCTTTTTTTTGCTTCAATATTCTTCTTAGCATTTCTATCCGGAACTTTTTGGACTTTAAATGTTTTAAGGCCAGCTTTAGCTTTAACTCGGCGCACAAAACTTTCCGAACATTGCACGCGCCGGGCCACTTCGCGACCAGAAATGTTTGGAAGAGCCAGCAAAAGCTTCTCAACCTTTTTGGCTTTCGCGTCGTTCGTTACCAGTTTTGCTTTACCTGTTCCAGGCTTTCTTTCAATTTTTAGGTCTTTGTTGAACTTTTTGACCACTCTGGAAACACATTGCCTGGTCACGTGGACTTCCCTAGCAACTTTTGTATAACTCCAATATGGTTTTTTTAAATTATTTGAATAATTTTTGTATGCACTTGTCTTTGATTATCCATTGTGAACTAACTAACAAGTCAAATTTGACAAACTGATACATTTTAAAATCTGACACATTTTTCAAAGATATTGTGATTAAGAAAAATAATTTTGATTAAAGGTGAAAAAAGTTATTAAGAAAAATGGGTGTTACACTTTATAGTGACGCACACCTTATTATCATTACAATTCTTTTTTAAAAATAATTTTATGGATTTTTAATTGTAATCGCAATTTAACAGGCTGCTTTCCATCACTCCACTATTCTTTTCCTTTTCATTTTCTATATGCACTCTTATGACTTTATTTTAGAAAAGGTATACTTTAGAAGTTATAAAATTTCCCTACATACTAAAATATTGTCACTTAAAGAAATTAAATTAAAATAAGCATTTAATTTAATGATAAAAGTGAATGACCCAACATTACATTTTAAATATTAGGCTGCTTAACTTTTAGATTTGCACATAAATAGTGAAAAAAAAACAAGAAATTGTCATACATAGCCCGAGGCAACAAAACCAAAACCAACTGCAACTACGCTTATTACTGTAAGACAAAGTTATATACACAAAAGGATGTGTTCATAATAACTTAAGGATCACTCACACTTACGAGTATACTACCATTGAAGAAACATTACTTCCGGTTAAAAAACTAGCGATTATACATTCAAGCCTCCTCTTTGCTTTTGTAATTTCATACTTGTATTTCATTCATCACTTTTTCATTTACATTTCTTTCCCCTTTGCATGTGGGTGGGTGTAGCGGTTGGTAAAAATAGAGAAAAAATTACTACTTTTGTAATTTTATAAAAGAAAATGTTAAGTGACAACCAAAAAGAAAGAAAGAAAAAGTCGAAAATGTAACACATGCGACAGTCATGACAAACGTAAAATAATCAGAAAAAAAAGAAGATAATGTATAAAGAAAATAAAAAGGAAACAACAGCAATATCAACAGCAACAGCAAGAACACCCACATACTTATACATATATTTCAATAAATTTGTATAGATATTTACATATATATGTATATATATATGTGCTTATGTTTTTGCTTATTTCTACTATGTAAGTAAGTATGTGCGCATAAAGAATAAAATAAAACAGGAGCAGAAAAGAAAAGACATGGATACCTAAAATATTAAAGCAAAAAATAATCAGAAAAAGAATAAAAAAGAGAAAAACAAATATAATACAAAATCTTTATAAGAGGGCCGTTTCTTAATTCATTAATTTTTGTTTTTATTAAGACCAATACTCAAGGGTAAACCCCTACTGTTTCTGAGCATTATAATGGAATTTTATGGGATGAAACAAATTGTTTCAAATTGATCATTCAAAGGCCAGTGTTATATCTTTACCTTTGAATGATCAACAGCATCATTGTCTTATCGTTGATGTTCATTGCGTATTGTGAGTGCCTTCACTAAGTAGATTTAGCTGTTATCTGTTGCGTTTTTCTCCTGATCATTCGTTTTTTGTTGTCAGTGGTGAAGGTGGAATAGAGTGGAATTTCAATAAGCTGTTTCTTTGTAGATAGACATTTTATTTTTTTTTTTTTTTAATTATAATTTTGAAAAAAAAACACAAACTAATTTTTTCACCTTTGCTGGGATTTGACCCTGAGGGCGGCCAAAAAAATCAAGTATCCAATTAAAAAAAGTTTTATATGATTTTGCTAAGTATATTTAAAAAAAAAAGAATTTTTAAAAAAAGTTAATTTTTAAGGTACTTAGTTCTGAGCATTCAAAGTTCAAAGTTTTAAGTAAATACACAATTATTGGAAAAAATCTGGAAAAATGCTATAATTTTAACAACAAAGCAGCGTTATTTTAATTAAAATATGTATATGCAGGGATTTTAAAATTTGGCAGTTAATGTTTTTACTACAATGGGAATGTCACAGGCGATGTTCCCTTATTCTGAATATAAAGAAAGCAAGAAATGTAAAAATATTAGAAATTTTTAACTTCAGTGGACAATAAAAAAAGGTTAAAAAAATGTATTCTTTATACTTTAATATAAGATTTCTGCAAGTAAGTTGATTTCAAAATACTTGGTTTTACTTCTGTTTTCGTCCTCCTTTAATTATTATTCGCAGTTTTCAGTGGCTAGTCAGGCTCAAATTCGTTATTTTTTTAATATTTAATATTTTTTATCATTATGAAGTAAATGAACATGAACATCTGATTTTTATAAAAATTTAACAAAATTAAGTGCAATAAACATAGTTTAAGTTAGAAGTTTAACTTTTCAATTTGATTTTTGTTCAGTATATATGAGCGGTGGGTGTGTCCTTGCTCAAAATTAAAAAAAAAAATTATAAATTCAGAATGATCTAATGGTTTCATGCGTAGAAAAAAACTAATTAATTATAATTTTATTTACAATTTTTCTAAAATTTTCGAAAAAGGACATTTTTGAACTAGGCTTCTCCTTGCAATGAATTGAATCATATTTGGCCGAAACGTTGACGTTAATTAAGGTAATCAGTGTAGAATATTTCATAATGACAGACCCTTTTTTTTCTGTTGTGACATTTTTAATTTTCAGGATATATGGGAAGGACGCGAATCCTTGCTCAGAAATTTTCAAAATTTTTAATTTTACTATCTTTTATCAAGTCAAACAAGCGTGCCAAATTTCATAACTCTACGTCAACTCCTTCTATTTTTGGCCGCTTGTTATATGAAAACACGACACTGTGCGCTTCCCCCAAATTTTTTTAGTACAAGCACAAATATAAAATCTTCGCCAGTAAACAAGTGTTTTTAGATTTGGTAACTGTTAGAAGTCAGAGAAATAATATCACAAAATTGTCCCGTAAGTAGCTTAAATGTCATTTATTAACAAAATAACATGTGCATAGAATTGTAAATTGTTATGCGACTAGCTTTGCTTCTTTACGCGCTGTCAAAATTGGCTTTTCCCATTCCAAAGCCTTGACGCCGTAGTATTTGGTTTGGCTTTATATATTTTGGACAGCCATGTAAATTTTAGACAATTAGATAAAGAGCATCTTTTTATCAAGATTTGTTTGTTTTCTTAATAGATTCAAAAGCTTAAAGTCAACTCTGAACGACAGACTTGAAATGCTTATACATGGCAATCAGTTACTCTCAGAGCTTTTGCCAGAAGACTGCTGAGAGGTAGTGACTGAAAGAAATAATTTTTTCATATTTCTTTTTTTTTCAAGATGTCAGAGCTGAGGTTTGAACCCTGGGCTCATGTCTTAGTAAGCCAATATACTAACCACTAGACCACGGCAACTACAATTAAATTTATTGTTTTACAATTTTAAAGATATTCGATCAAACCCTTGATATGATCTTACCAGCCGATTGAACTTTTTAGACTCTTATTGATATTATCAAAAAAGTTATTAATGTCAGTATATAGTACTGTAATAGTACATATTGCTTTCCTTGTAAAGCATATTTAAGACATTATTAAACTACTCTCGCATAAACACACATTCACTTTCATTCAGGTTCCTTTTACATCAAAACATAAACAAAAAAATATAAGTATAATATTAGAAAGACATGAATTAGAAAGTTATAGAATAACAGAATAATAGAAATAACGAATAAAGACGGCACTACAAAAGCTACAGAAGTGATAAGCGATGTGTTGAGATGTCCTTGTAGGGATAAAGATCCAATAAAAATACAAGCAAAAAATGGAACTTAAATTGTAAAACAAAACATAAAAGCAAAAAAAAAAAACAAAAACAAGGAAAAGAAATAGAAGATAAAAAATCTAAGAGTTACACAATTAAAACAAAAGCTATTAAACAGAAACAAAGAGGAAAACAATTTTTTTTTTTTTTTTTTTTTTTTTTTTTTTTTTGTAAACGTTTATTTAAAGAAAATTTCTATTATAATTACTACAAATAAACAAAATAGTATAATAAACAGCTTAAATCTATACACTGTCCCATAAACGAGCTCTCTAGTATAATATATATAGGTATAAATATATACAATATATACATTTTTTAAAACTAATTATATTCTTTTTACAAAATATATACAAGATTATATCTGTTCTTAATAACAATTATTTCGTAATGAAAATTTATACAAAAAACATTACAATAACAACTTTTATAATAAAAAAAAAAATGTCAGGGGTTAAAAGAAAAAATTACGGTATTTAACTAAGCCACCAGTATTTACTAATATTTAAATTTGGAAATATGTTCTTATCCTCACGAAAAAAGTTCGTATCGAATCTTCTGTTCTCAGCTGTCAGTTGATTGCTAGAGATAGCTTTAATATTTGCTCTTCTATATATATGGAAAAATATAGGGACGCCTGTGTAGTTCTGTATGAAACCGTTCTTATCAAGATACACGAATGCTTCAGGAGGAACATAACCACTTTGTAATGTTCTATATATATATTCGTCATTGACATAATATGGGGCCATTATTAGGTTATTTTCATAATGGTCACAACAAGATCTGATATGGTTTCTAATAAGGTGTATGATGAAATTATCAATACGACTAATTTTGGCAACATTGTAGAGTCTCGAATTACTTATATATTTCGTAAATTGACTATTTGGGGATCTATATAACGAAGTACATGCCCTTAAGCATCTTCTTTCAAATTTACGTATTTTTTCCATATAGGAGGGAGAAATATTAAACCAAATTTGACAACCGTAAGTTAAAACTGGGCGTATTAAGGTTTGATACATGAGAAGCTTAATATCACGTTTAATGTATTTAGACAAAAATAATTTTCTGTACATAAAATAAGCATTTCTAGCTCTTTTAATCTGGATGTTAACATGTTCATTAAAATAGAGAAATTTGTCCAAATGGATTCCTAGGTACTTTACCGTTTGTTTATTAGGTATGGTTATATTGTCGCCAGATTTAATGCCAAAGGATTTCCAGTTGCGCCTTATATTATAGTTGCACTTTCCAACAGGAGGACGGAAAAGTATAGTTTCACATTTGTCTACGTTTAATTTCATTTTCCAATCATTGGCATACTTCTCTACAATATTAAAATTAATTTGCAATTTCCTATTTATCTCCTCTATTCTGTTATCGGCATGATATACTATAATATCATCCGCGAAACCTATAATATTATCAACGCTATTTAAAAGGTCATGAATGAATATATTAAATAGTATAGGAGCATTAACTGTCCCCTGTTGTAAGCCATTAACTATATTAAATTTTCTACTACTAACTTCATTCCCGTTGGAGACGACATACGATTTATTGAAAAGCATGTTATGTATTAAAATTACCAAATGAAGTGGAAATTTGTATTTCAAAAGTTTATATATAAGTCCAGGAATCCAAATGCTGTCGAACGCTTTCTCAAAATCGACAAGACATGCGCCTGTACAGAGAGATTTATTTAAATTCCAATTAATGTCAGATGTCAAAAGGTGTATTCCGTGTATCGTAGAGTGTCTATACTTAAAACCGAATTGTCTATCATTAATTAGATTATTATTTTGACAAAAATTTAAAATATTAATATTTATGCAAATTTCAAAGATTTTACTTATATTTGGGAGCAAGCTTATGGCTCTCAGGTTCTTCGGATTGCTGGTGTCCCTATCTTTCTTGGGCAATACCACAACTTTAGCCAATTTCCATGCTCGGGGGAAATAAGCGTTGTTAAGCATATTGTTAAATAACGTGCAGTAATCAAGAATTAATACATCAGGGATATTCTTTAATACTATATTCGGAATGGTATCAACACCAGACGATAATTTATTTCTCAAATTTTTAAAAATATAAAAAATTTTTTCCTGTGTAATAAAAAAATTCTCTGATTGTGAAGCACTTATTTGATTTGCCCTTTTATCTAAATTAAAGGTCGTAAAACATGACTGATTACATTCATAACAAGATTTTTCTGTTAAAAATCTGTTGAAACAATTGTCAACATCAACCTGTAAGTTATTACTCCGATCAATCTCTTTAAATGAATGGGTCTTTTCGAGAGATGCTCCTATTACATCCAAAATTTGCTGTTGTTCCCTTATAATGAAATTCTCACTATCGCTCTCTGTCATGATGGGATTTACGCCAACATAACTTAATAGGTCTTCTTCTTCGCGACTAATTTTTACAAAATCTATATCTAATGACAGCTTAGGTTTAAATAGTTTCTTTACTTCACTAAACATATGTGAAGAATTTTTTTTATCTAAGATAGTTAGTTTATTTCTATAGTAACTATTAACCGATACACAGAAATTTTCAACAATTAGTTTCTTAATTAATTTTAGTTTAGTTTTGTGGTAACTAAGTTCATATGGAGTACATATAACTTCATGTCTATTATGTTTCTTTATTATGGTTAAGATTTTACTTTTTTCCGTATGTAGCTTCCTTATAATTGGATTTACAAATTTATTTATTGTGTCAATATTTTTGAATTTTGGAACAATTTTTTTGGTAGAATCTATAATAACATCATTTAGTTCAGTTAAATAATAATCAATTTCAGAATTTGTGAGATTTCTTGTAACAGGAATGGGACCAGCGTTTTTGTGTACATTCAATATATTTTTTCTGAACTTGTTCCAATTGGTTTTTCTATAATTAAACTGAGAATCGGGGGAATCAACAACAAAAGAAAACGGGTGATCATTTGTATCATTTAAAAGATCAATTAGTAAGGCGTTATGGTCACTATCATAATCGAGGGATTTGAGAGAGTTAACAGTGTTATTAACTCTTAGAATAGGGAGAAAAGAGGAAAACAAAAATCTAAATAAAAGGTGATACAGCTAAACAACAACTATTCGTATATTATTGTCAAAGGCAGCACAGACATCATTATATCTACAGGTACGAGTACAAAAAAAAATTTGTTAATGTATAGGGAAATATTTTCATGAACAATGGCTCATTATAACAATGACATACATTGTAAATATGTGGTAGCATTTTAACTATTGTTAGCAAGTTTAATGCTGCCTTGTGTCAACAATTTGTAATAAATCACATGGGTTTTCATTATGCTTTAAAAAAATGTAATAGCAGTTGTGTGAAACCTTAATTTGTTGCAATTATTGTTTAATTCAATTTTAATATAAAACTTTCACTTGTTCCTTACTTTATTAGAGTATTCTAAAACCGAAATCGAAAACCGGTTAAATGGTTATTTTAGTAAAGGAAAATCGGCCTTTGCCACCCTTTTATGATTTAAATAACTGGACTAACTGATTTATATGTTTTTATTACTTCTTATGGCATGTTCACATTTGGCAAATGTTTGACAAAAAAAGCTGTAACCACTGTTTAATAAAAACATTTATTTTGTTTATTTGTTGTTTCAAATTTTATTAATTAAAAATTAAAAAAAAATAACTCTTACGTTGTTCTGCTATCTAAAGTATTTCTGGAAATATTTTTTTAGTTCAAATATATTTGATACTCTTCACCGAACTACAAAGCTCAACATTGCAATGTTTGACATATAACTGAAGCGCGGCATACATAGCCATCATAGTTAAAAGTTTCATTAAAAGAACAAAATTTTTTTAATCTATGTAAAAATGGACTTGGCGTAAAACCACTTTCAGCAAAATATTTTTTGCATAAAAAATTAATAAATACATAATAATAACGGTACACACCTTCAACTTGAATGTCCATTGTAAAACAATAGGTCACAAATAATTTTTTCCTTGAAAAACACGTACTATAGATTAACTTCATTAGCACATTACTTTATAGATAAGGAGAGTTGTTTTAATATGTTCACTTCCAATGCACAAAAGTTAATGTAAAAGACAAATAATTGCAAATCTTTTTGCATGTTTTAGTCGTGTCACTATTAGTGAGTATTAGATCAAAATAACGGTGAAAAAATCGAACATCATGATTTGAATCCTATGTCCTACTACTGAACCACTGTGCATTGATGTGAGCATTGAATGTTTTGCTCAATAGAGGCGAATATGGTACCACCCATCGCTTATAAACGTCAACGAGTGCGTTACTGTACTTTAGTTTGATTTGGTTGTTATGGCCAGCTAAGTAAGTAAGTAAGAATAAAAAAAAATCGATACCAACCGTTAACGAAGTAAGCACAAACGGACTTAATTCAATTTTAATATCAAATTCGGTAGTTTTCTACCACTTTTTTTTTTGAGTGTACAACTCGTATCTCTCTCTGAGCACATACTATTTAGTTGATTGTACAGTAAATCGCATAATGCATTATAGAGGGAATTTATTCTTTGGCCGTAAAGTTCGTTTGTGGAAAAATTTTCACATGAACGTTTTCCGTGCCAATTACGATTTCGTAAGCACTACTCCCTCTTTCCCCCTTCCCATATCATAGCGCCATGTGCTGCATGAGTAGGGGTCGTCCCCTGTGTGCTGGCCTTAATAACAAAACCAAACAAATAAGAAATAGGGGCAGCAAATCACGTCGTGGTAATATTATTTTATCTTTTTTCTTTTTTTTTTTTTTTGTATTTTACTTTACTTTTTTCTTTTTAATTTTTCACTTTTATTTGTACAATTGCAATTGATTATTTAACCACTTGATTTTTGTCAAATATCACATTATTTGTTTCTATTTATTTAAGTTGTGTACACAAAGAATGCATTTTGAAATGATTTTCAAATATTTATATAGAATCTATATTTCATGCAATTTATTTGTATTAAAAGGACAATGAGAGAAAAAAATTAAAAAGATTTTCAAATGAAAATAAAAATATCAAAGCAAAGGAAATTTATTTACTATTTATCTTGGTGTAGATATTATCTGGTCTATTATGAAAGCAAATATTTATTTTTTTTAATATTTGTATTTAAAATATTAAATTCTACTGAATTGTATTTATGCCTGTGATGTATAAATATTGAAAATTAAATTTTTGCAGTTTTTGTAATGATTTTATATTTAATTATAAAAGTTTTATGTTATTATTGAATACAGTAAGCGAATAATACATGGTGTATTGCAAAGAAACTATTAAACAACTACTATGAGTATATATTGTTCCTTACTACACGCATTCGCGTGAGTGCGGTCTGAAATATACAAGCAAATCTCTAATAACACAATATTGTTAACAACACTGTTAAACAGTACCCGAATATGCTTTTCCAATTACTTACCAATTCATATCCAATTACGAGTTTTGTAACCCATTTAGCAGAGTGGTCAAACAAACAAAACATTTCGCAAACGTTACCAAAAAGTCATAAACTTTTATAATATTTTTTTAATCGTATTGTACATAAGCAAAACCAAAACAAATACTTTCTAAATGAGAAAGAGCGCAAACGAAACAATTCGCTTTTAGCTCTTGTGCTTGCTTTGTTATTCCGTTACATTCGTATAATTTGCTCTTTTTCTCTGCTTTTTTTCTTTTTCTTCTCATTCATTTTTTGTTCTACCTACGAACATTTGAGTTAATTTATTTGTAGTGCTCAAAACAAAAACAATATACAAAACTAAATGGAACAATCGCACTCACTGTTTGTGTTTTGTTTTTGTTTTACTCATTGTAAAGAACAAAAGAAAATGAGATCAAGCGTTTCCTTTTGCCTATTTTTACTTGCGATATTATGGAAAACCTAGTTAAGTTGAAGGCTGTACAATAGATTTTTAGTTCTTTATTAATTCATGAATGAATACATTTAATCGTAACTTGAGAAGCATTTATCCAATTTCGAACTAATTTATAGAACAAAATTTATTTTTGGACACAAGAATTTATCTATATTTTCAACTGTTTCTGTATTATTCAAAAGAATTCATATTTTTTTTTTATTCTTGAAAAAAGTTAGAAGCACAAACATTTTAAATTCATCAACAAGCCAGGTAAATTTAGTTATAAATTGTGGTAATCGGTTGACATTTTTTAAGTGCTCATTGGGTTAAGTATTTACATTTCAAGAAAGTCTTTTTTATAGACATTTCCGTTCTTTCATACAAATAATAACGAAATTTGTGCTTTTTAAAATCTTAAGACCCATTATTTATTACGCAATTTATGTCATAAGTTTTTACTGATAATATTGGACGTTCTTGGTCCAAAACTTTCTAACCATTGCAAATATAAAGGTTACCACACCTGGTTTAGGGTGACAATTAAAATGAAATATAAATAATGAAACAATATATAGCAGTACTATTTTAAATACCAAATTTATTTAAAGTGTTTCAAAGTGTTTCTATTTTTTTTTTTTTTCATTTAAAATCATCGGTTGTAATATGTTGATGATGATGATTATTACAGTTATTTTATATTTAAAATGTGCGAACAACCATTACATGCACTGGTTGTCATACTGTTTAATAATAATGATGTGCTTATATTGCCATCACGTACTCTGCTCATAAACTATCTAAATATTCTCTACAGCATCAATGTGCATACATCGTAGGACATGCATTGGCATGAAATTATCATATAATAACAATTCAATAAACCAATGTAATAAAGAATGGACATAATTTAGATATGCATGTATGCACCACATTCAACAAGAACACCGAAAATAAAAACTTCTTAAAGCTGAAGTTTAAAATATTAGTTCGTGAGGTGTGTAGCTGTATTCAGTTACTTTTTAACAATATTTGTGCAAAAATGTATTTTTATAACACCATTACCTTCGCACGGTCTCACAGACCGAAAGGTTGAAGTTCTGTTTATTAGCGATGCAAAAATTAAACAGTGCAGTTTTTTTTATTTAATCTTAATTTTTCTTTCGATATACAAATTTTATTGAGTTTTTGTGTTTTACAAAACTGTCTGTAAACTTAAGGTTTTTTCTTAGGTTTTTTTTTTATTTAAGACCAATACTCAGGGGTAAACCCCTACTAAATGCAGTGCATTGTATTGGAATATTGAATATATAGATATACATAGATGTGAAGAAGTCATGTTAAGCGCCTTATGTCAATGGGACAAATTGCTGTCAATTTGATCAATCAAAGGCCAGTGTTATACCTTCACCTTTGAATGATCAACAGCAATTCCCCATCTGGATGTTGAATGTGAGTGTTGAATGGTGAGCATCTTTGTTTTTAATTTTTACAGCACATGTGGAACCAAACGTTAATTTGTAACGATTTATTTTTCTCCGTGGTTTTGAAAACGTGATTTACAGAACAGCATAAAATAACACAAGCGACTTGCAGCCTATCTCACAATGTCAAAACAAACAGTCACTGAGCTAAAGAAAGACACACGAAAGAAAGTTATTTTGGGTTTCTCTATGGCTTTCGCCTGCTCTTACGAGTCACCATTTTTCTTTTTTATGTATCGTAAAAATAAAATGGTCAGTTGAAAATGTTTAATGAATTTCTTTAAAAATAGAAAATAAACTACTATTTAGCTTGTGAACAAATGCAATTCTCTTTAAAAGTGCTTACTTGTACATTAGGGTAATAACAAATATTAAGAACTGAGTTTTTAGTTTTTAGCTATCGTTAAAAACTATTGCGCACCAAACCCGTTAAAGTTTTGAATCAAACAAAGTTGAAAAAAAAACTTTTTTTGATGCCTTAACGTCTGACCATCACATCTATATAATTAAGGCATGCTGATGCCAGCACCATGTCCTGGATTTGGTATTAAGGCATGTTGTGGATGAGTTACTGGATGAAAAAGCTTCATCTTCAAACATTGCGTACCCGTTCATTACAGATTTATTAAATAATTACGAAAATCTAAAGGCGTCTCATAAACAAATTGAAGTTGCACTTGAATTCAAAAAAATTAATTGGTAAGATGACATGCGGTTTTTATATGAACTTTGAACGGTTAAATAAGTCATTAATAAATTTTACGAAAGCCCATGAGTGTTTCCTCAGACATTAGGTACCTACACCATCTACAATTCCGAATCAACAACGCAGTAATATTTGTGCGGAACGTGGAATAAAAATACTACAAGGTATATATCCGCCTTGTAAAACATCGCGTACTTTGAACCTAAAGTTTATATCTTACAATACCTACTTTTAATCATTTATTGCTACTGAGTATTTGTTTTGGGGGGGTCGTGGCATAGTGGTTGAGCGGGTGCACAGAAACTCAAAGGACCGAGGTTCAAATCCCAGTGAAGGAGAAAAATAAAAAAATTAATTTGCGGTTTTTCCAAAATTATAATTAACAAAAAAATAAGAGGTTCCCCCCCACCTCCAAGAAGTCCATCTTCACGAAACCGCTTCCTGGCATTTCCAGCCTATTCCACCAAGAAAACGAATGATCAGGAGTACAGCGCCATCTTCTGGGAAGATAACAACTAACACACCTAAAAAAGATGCTCACCACTCACATTCAACATCCACATGGGGCAATTGCTGTTGATCATGTGAAGGTGAAGGTATAACACTGGCCTTTTCGTGATCAAATTGACAGCAATTTGTCCCATTGACATAAGGCGCTTAACATCTATGTATATCTATGTATCTATGTATATCTATGTATTCAACATTCCAATACAATGCACTGCATTTAGTAGGGGTTTACTCCTGAGTATTGGTCTTAAATAAAAAAAAAAAAAAAAAAAAATATGTATAAACCATATTTTAAAAAAGATTTATTAAAAAATATATATTAGAGGCATTTTAGAAATCGCTGTCGATGCGTAAGGTTTTTTGTACCAAATTGAACTAAAATACTTTTCTATCATTAATACAATATTTGTCATTAGAAAACCCCTGGGGAGAATATTGTACAAAAAAAGTTATCCCCCTATTGTACATATCCGTTACAAATATTCTTCCAGTTGACACCCAACTTTTAAAAAAAAGGTTTATGTGTGTTCGTGTGCTCTTTTATTATAAAAAAAAGTGTGTACGCATGCGAATTTTTTTTACTGGAATCGGGGTAATTTTGTTGTCTAAGATCTGTTTGCACGCATCTATTGTACAGTATGTAATTGTATGTGTATACTACTATTTCGTGTTTTACATCAAACGAAAGCAAAAAGGGCAAGTGACTAATTTTGACATTTGCCTTCGCGTGTATTCGACATTGTGAAATTGCCTTTTGTATGAAAATCATTACGTTTTTCTCTTTTCTTTTTCTTATTTGTTTGGTCGCACACAATTCTGGAAACCAAAATCAAATCGACACTGTGAAATACGCTGTTAAAAACTTAAAAATCAAATATTATTTAAAATCACGTGATTTTCAGAACATAAGTAATACACTCGGACAGATTTTTCATTTTTAAAATAAATCCACAAAGTGGAATGCAATCGTTTGGATAATTTGACTAAAGATTGAAGCATCAGCCTGACATTTAGAATTTGGTTTATAATTTATTTCATAAATTTGTCATAACATTATAAATTAAACGAAAAGTTAAGGAAAAAAATAAAAAATTTTCAGTAAATTAACTAATGAACTACTATTGGTTGCTTTTAAATTTAAAATAAAATTTATGCTCTTTTTTTCTATAGCAACTAAAAATTTGCCTTTTTAAAGCGTTCGTGTATTTATATTCTGATAGCCTTGAATAGCTTAAACACAAGAGCATAATCATGCGTAGGTGTACAATTTTATGTCTGTATGTGTAAACTTAAAAAAGTATGAATGTTTTCCAACAATAATTTCTGTTATCAATTTGAATCACGTGCGTAGAGAAATAAAATTGAATTAAATTTTTATTTTTATTTTTCCACAAAAACCGCCTATTTTGTATTTCTATAGCTTTCTAAATATGGTTTTCCTTGGTCATATACACATATGTATGTACGTATATACACAACCAGCTATGAATTTTTATATAGATTGAAGAATATAATTTTTGTTTTTGCCTCACCTGGTTAGAGGTTTTGCGCACATACATATGGGCACGTGTATTTATGAATTTCAGCAAATACATACATAAAAATAACCATTTTAAGCAATTTACAATTCGCATGATTATTATTATATTCCCTATGAATGAATTAAAGTTGGTGTATGTGAGTGTGGGTGTGTGTGTGTATCTGTATCTGCGTGTGAACTAGTTGTAATAGAGCATTGCATGTAGATATTCTATGTCAGAATATACTTGTGAGCCTCGTTATCGCTGAAATGTAGATGTTTGCTTATACATAAGTAGTATATCTGTGTACATACTAAGTGAAAATATAATTCATTTTTATTACACTGGCGCCTTATCGGACATAAATTTTGTTATAAATAATCTGTAGAAAGATGTTTTTATTTCTCAAATGCATGTATATTTTCATTTTTCTTTTACTTTTTTTTAATCCTTTCAGGGTCGAACATAATTTAGTACCAAATTAAGATAAAAAATATTGGTATTGATAGCTAAGTAGTTACATCATAATAATAAAAGAAAATAGAAAAATTATGTTTCAAGTTTTACTTGGATCACTTCTAATGTTATCATTGTATTCAACATTAAACCTTTATGAAATCTATAGCTATACGATAAACAGTACTGAGTCGTTAATATAATAAATATCTAACTACTCTTTGATAATCTTTATAATATGAGTGCGTATGAGTGATGCACATAAAATATATACGTTACAGTGTTCATAATGGAACAGCTGAAATGTCCATATATTTAGTTTTACTAAATTGTTTGACAAGAATTATATTTTTCAAATTTAGTTTATATATGTATGTACTAAAAACTAGCCTCGACACATGCAGAAAAAGGAATTAAATTATTAAAAATTGCTCAGAAAATTTTTTTAACTTAATACTGAACTTACTTTATTTATGTAGGTTTTCTGCAAAATTGTTTATATCGGAAAATAATGGACTAATTGAAAAAATATGTACAAAAGGGATGAGATCATAAGTAATTTTAGTAATTATAGTCTTTATATATGTCCAGATATATATATATGATCTTTCATTAAATTTAAGTAAAAAAGCGTTCACCACTGCTTGTTTGGCGGAGCACATCCGAAATGTCCAATTTTCCCTGACTCTAGTCCACATCAAGCTGAATTTAAACGTTGGACTAGTTTTTTTTGCTTACCAGTATACGTGTACATCCACTGTGTTAAATCATACGACTGCGATGGCCATTTTACATCATCAACAGTTAAGATGAATATGCCTCTAAATCGCTTGGGCAGAATATTCATTGTGACATGAGCTATTTGGCGTGTAGCGTCATTTTGTTTAAAGCCTATAGCCTTAGTCTGCATTATATCTTATTTCGGGCAAAAGAAGTTGTTACTCATTGGCCTATAGCGATCGACGTTGATTGTGATAATATCCAACGTTGCTTTCAGAAAATATTTGAAGTTGCCAGACTTTTAATTAAAAATCTTTTTTAAATATTATTCAGCAATACATGAAATTAATTTATTGAAATATAAATGGGTGAAGAAACTATAATTTTAGTTATAATCACTTTACTCAACAAACCAGTAAATAAAAAAGAAAATTTTTACCACACTTACTAAGATTCTAACGCAAATTTCCAAACCATATGACAATAATTATATGCTCTTATTTTGCAATGCTAGTCGCCGTGGTCTAGTGGTTAGTATGTAGGTTTACTAAGTACAGGGTTTAAACCCCATCTCTGATATCTTTGAAAAAATAAATATGAAGAAAAAATATTTCTTTTGGCGACTACCTCTTAGCAGTCTTCTGGCTAAAGTAACTGATTGGCATGAACAAGCTTCTCAAGTTCTGAGTCGACTTTAAGCTATAGGCCCGGCACGCGTGGATAAAAAATTAACACACACAACATGAGTACTGCGAGAAGCTAGGCCGTAACCCTGACACAGGGTCAATTATGTATGCATGTATGTTTGGCAATGCCCTCTAACTATCATATCTACGGTCGCACATGAACATGTACATGTTGACTAATGTGGATAGAATGGAATAAGAAGGCAAACCAATAAAATTTTTAATTCTGATTCATCTAAATAAGATGACAATTACAAAAAGGAGAGTATGATGGACTGTCAAATATTTTGAAAAAATATAAACCCAATTTATGATTTCTAATTTGTCATGAAAATAGACAGAACGTAAATATTTCTGATGAAACTATCGTAGCTGTGGTCGAAGACATGTTTAGTTTCGCTAGTGTACAATTCCTTCACTCACATCAGTTTGTCCCCTGAATATCAAAAATCATTGCAAAAAAATAATCTAAATTCTTAATACAATTTAGCTCTGATCTAAGTAAAGTATTTTTGACAAAACATAATTAATAAAAAAAAAAAAACGATTATACTTACTAAGACTCGAATTCAGTTTCAAAGACTATATAACAAGAACCAGGTTGTTGTTTACCTATGGTTTCAATAAACAACTTTATAAAACATGTATGAACTTCTTAATAGCCGCAAAAGTTTCCTGCATCCCTTGATGTGTGTGCTGAGCTTACTATTTTGCTGTTGCGGTCGGTGCGTGGTCGCTTGAGTTGTTTATTGAAATTTTCTTAAATTTTGAACGGTTTGCTACCTATGGACCTAAACAGGGGAAAAAAGATATAAAAAGAATGAATTTTTTAAAGATTCTTTTTTAACGATTTTAGTCTTGAAGGAGAAGTTTTTTTTGATTTTATATCTTTACAAATTTTTGTTCTTTATGACAAGAGCTACAACTTTCACTCAGAAAGCTAATCAAAATAATTTATAAGATATGAGCCTGAAAAAATAACTAGTTTTTTGAAAAATGCCACCGACTCTTCAAATGTTTGGGGGCCCATAAAAAAAAAAAACTTATGAGCTTGGGCAAAAGTGGGAGGCACGGGTCTTCTTTGTTGGTCTTTTATAATGTAGTGGTGTTCGTATATGGTTATATTTCCATGAATTAAAAAAAGCACACACAGTGTAATTGTTTGATAAATTTCTTGGCTTTCTGTGCATATTAAAAAAAAACTTTGTTCGTAAAATTTTCCACTAATACACATAAATAAGTTGTAAATGGAATATTTTTATTCCCAGAAATTTATTATTTTGCACTTACTGGTGAATCTTGTTGTTTTCATGTTTTATTTGCGGTTACCAAATTCTTTGAAGAATTAAATAGAGCAATTTCATAGTTACGGAAAGGGGTAAGCAGATACAAACTTTTTTGCATTTATGGTCTTTTTATTTCCAACCGAGAAATGAGAGTAAAACAGCATTTTATCGCTTTTTTTCCTATTTTGATTTGACTATCATATACTTCTTAGTTTTCATAGTACTTATTATAAATTAATTTATCTTGTCTGCCAAAAAAACAATCTTGTTGACAAACAACAATTCCTGGGAACAGAGTTATCGTAAAAATTATCAAAATGCTTTCATAAACCTTCTTTATTTATTATAACTTTTTACATACAATTGTATTTTATTTTTATAAATAAATTACGCAACATTTTTTATTAATTTCTAACAAACGTATCTTTTTTCCTTTCTTTTAGGCAACAAATTTAATCAAGATATAAAAAAGGTAAGTTCAAATGATGTTTTTAAACTTTTAATTTATTTTAATTGACTTATTTATCAACAATTTATAATGTTCTTCTACGCTTTAAATGCTCAACAATAATATACACGAGTGTAAAATAATGTATTCGGTCAGATAAAAAGTAAAAATAAAATTTGAATGTATTACGTTTTAAATTCTGACAACTTTTATTAAACATGGCCGCCAGCTTGTATATACATATCGTCATATTAAATGCAAGCGAACGTAACTAAACAATCTTTCAAAATTTAGTTTTTTTATTAATTATGGTTCGATTTATCAAAATACATGTTCGTGCAAAATGTTAAATTCCTACGATCAAATTTTATTAATGAAATTCAAACGGACGTAACTGGTACAAGTGCGTGTATTTCTAAATGCAAGAAGACATAACTGCATACATATTTATATGAAAACCTTACATACAAACTCATTTGTTAAATATAGGAATGCCATGCCTTATACATCGATCCTGAAAATTATATGATTTTCAGGATTTACACAATTTTTGTTTTTAAAGTTTTTTGCTTCTCTTGTAAAAAAACAAAAAGTGTAGTTACTTCCGTTTGCATTTAATATGACGATATATACATACGTATACCAAAATAATATTATATAACAGATAATGTGAGAGAGCCAGTGCAGTGGTAGTATTGTTTGTTTTATTTGTTTTTCTTTTGTAAATGCTGAATATGATATCCGAAGGATATCGCAATATTGATTATTAATTTGAAAATAAACTTGACCTTGAGCTTGAAAAAAATAATTTCTCATTAATTCGATAATTTATTGACAAGTTTATTGTTTATATTTATATAAGGTCATAAAAAAAGAAAACTCAGTATCTTGTGATACTGGGACCAGTACTCAGGGGAGTAAACCCCTACTCATGCTGTGTATTATACTGGAATTTGAAGTGATAGATAGAAATAGAGAATAGAGAATAGAAGAATAATTTTTCATCATTTGTTTCAATGCCAGCAGAGAACTAATTTTGTTTTTAATGGAAATCTTTTTTTAATAGCTAAACTAATTGGTACAGAAAATCCCATTTTATTTTCATTATTAGTTTATTGTTTTTTGTAACATAACAAATTTTACAAAAAAAAAAAAAAAATTCAAAAGGTAGATTTTTCTCACAGTATACTTTTCCAAAGCAAATAAAGGTTTTTAGCCATTAAAAACTATATTACTCAATTTTGAGTAGGTGTCGTTGACAAATATTTTTGTCTATTATATTAAACAAAAGAAACTTTTAATCTAAATTCATTTCCATATTTTATTATTTTATATTTTAACTTTTTTCGCAATAAGTTTAATAATATTTTAGACTTAAGAATAATGTTGTTTAAAAAGCAAATCTTCAGATAAGGTTAAAAAACTCAAATAGAAGTAAAAAACCTTATCGATTTTATAAATTTATAACGATGAGAATAACAGACTATTTTTTAGTGATTTGTTTGCACGCAAACATACGAATTTAATTTGTTTGTACAAAATTTATGCACATACATATGTATCTTTGTGCGTTTAGGATTATTCTATACAAATAAGATGTTTTTCTGCGATAGGCAGGCTATCTAAGGAAGCCTCTCTCTTAACGTATATCATCTAAACTTGTAAAATATTTGCACGATACGTCGCCAAGATTAGCGCTTATAAGTATATTTCAGTTTGTTTATATACCTGAACACTGTGGGAAAAGCGAGGCAATGAATGAACTAATTAGGACGGGATCCGCAACAGCTATTATGGCTTCGAAGCATTGCTGTGCAGAACTGTTTTCTACAATTCTCAACTCAATATGGCTAGAGGATGGAAAGATTTCAAATGCTTGGAACATTAGAACCCTCAAATGGGCACATTTTAAACGAAAATCTGATCCCCTGACACATAGAAGGCCAGACTCTCTTAGCGGATATCCTTACAGGCCATGAGGGCGCATTTAAAGAGAATGGCGATCACAAACGTGTATGTGTGTAGTGTGTGCTTACAGGAGTCAGAAAAAAAAAAAGTCAGAAAAAAAACGGACCACATACGGTGTAAATATGGGATTCTTAATAGTTTTCAATAGTACATGGTTACTCAGAAGGATTTATTTTCCATCAGAATTAAAGTCTTGCTTTTATTCAAAACGTAGTCGCCGTGATCTAGTGGTTAGTGTGCTGTATTATTAATCAGTAGCGCTGGGTTCAAATCTCAGCTCTGACATCTTGAAAAAAATAAATATGAAAAAATTATTTCTTTCGGCGACTGCCTGTCAGCAGTTTTCTAGCAAAAGCTCTGAGAGTAATTGATTGCGACGGAAAGGTTTCTTAAATATTTCGCTGGGAGTCGACTTTAAACTGTAGGTCCCGGTACTCATGGATAAAAATTAACACACACAACTTGAGTGCTGTAAGAAGCTAGGCCGTAATCCTGACACAGGGTTGTAAAGGCCAGTTATGTATGTATTTCTGTTTCATTCATAACGAAGACAGTAGGTGTCCTTAACTAACAATGGATTCGAGGTAACACATTATGTCTTATAGGTCGCATTGTATTGTACCACTGATAAATCTAAACTATATAATAGCAAAAAGTTTTTTTTTAATAAAAAGTTTTCTTTTTCTTTTAAGGTAATTCATTTAGAATCAGCTTCTTCATTATAGTTACGAAAAAGTTTATATACCAGTTTTTTATTGTTTTTAAGCATATCACAAACCAAGAAAACTTACGTTATCATAGCAGTGATTCACATTATGATTACCGGTGAGAGATAAATATATTTTGAGATCACCAAGTACAACAAATCATTGCCTTGCACGTCTTACTAATGTACTAATGTATGAGAATACGAGTAAGATTTTATTTATAACTTTTAAGATCTTTATAAAATTTTCGAAATCTTATTCATCCTCCTCAAAATAATACAACTCTCCGGACGCAATGCAACTACCAATTTTCAAAACATTTTTTATTATCGTCTTCAGTGGAGCGATTCAGTAACATATTTTTACGATAATCGCATTGTTTTCAACAGTAAACAACAGAATTGTCGATATTGATATTGCTAAACTAACTAAACTAACTATTGCAATTTAAACATAAAGAAAACTACAGTTGTCGACTGTCGATTAAATGTACTTAGTGAACCATATAATCGTTACTGCCATCAGCTCTTTCTTCGATTTTCTTCAATCAAATCAAAACCATGTCTCCGAAGTGGGCTTTTGAGATCGCTGAGCCGCCAGATGTTGCACCATGATAAATCAGGCGAAATATATTGGTTGACTTTTTAGGAAATTGTCACGTGGTTTCTCGAACAATCTAAGTGTTTTTAGCACCACTCTAAGTTTGACATTTTTAGGCACACAATACTTTTAAGATGGTCGATGTCTAATCCATTAAAAATTTTAGCAATATCGGCAAGCTCTGTAGTAGTCAATACGATTTTGCAGCACCACTTCTTTTGTTTTTTTTTATCTTCTAGCTCATCAGTGGATGTTTTTGGTCGTCTTTGATATAGTTCGTCATTCTTTCAATAATTTGTTACATTCAAAAACACTTGCTTTTGACATTTACTTCACACCAAGGGCCTTTTGCAACATTCTGAAAGTTTCTTTTATCTCAACGGACACGGTGTTTCTCAAAAAATATGAACCGAAACAAAATTAATTTAAAAATTATTCCTAAACCATATACGCTTGCTTTGATCATGCCCTCTAACCACTACGGCTACGGTTGTATATGTTTTCGATGTGGACGATTGTGGATAAAATAGAATAAGATGGCAAAAACAAAAATTCTGATTCATCCAAATAAGATAAAAATTAAAGCAACTGTATTGATGGTGAGAAGAGGGCAGTATGAGAAAAGGTGTTGTGTTTGACAATACTCAACTGACCCATTACAAGTGTTTGTACGTATAAAAAGGGAAAAAAATAAATCCAAAATATGAGTTCTACATGAGTCCTATGAGCTTGCCATTAATACCGACAGAACACAAAGAATTCTGATTAGACTGCCGTAGATGGACTCCTTCACAGACACGATTTTATCCTTTTTGCAAAAAAAAATAAATTCTTAATAGAATTTTACTTTGGTCTCATTAATTTATAACAAAATGGTACCGATAATGTTGCCAGTCTTTGAAGCAAGCAATCTTTTTCTTCGGATTTATTGAACAATTCTAGATTTTATGTGCAAAACTAATAAATCAAATTCAGCCATTTTGCCTGATAACGTACACATTCATCCAAAAGTTAGGCTCCTTTGGTGGTTTCTAAATACCAACTCAAGCTTCTAAAGCCTATCGATATAAAACACATGTCATTGTTCTTATTCATTTAACTTTAGCTCCCGGGTCACTTGTACGGTTGCAAACCCAAACCATGATGCAAAACTTGTAATTTTTCGATCTACAAAAAAACCGTCTGTTTATAAGCATAAGAAAGCCATTAATAAACTGCAAATTCGAGCTCGAATACCAGTAAAATTGTGGATCATTTTTTATTTATTAATTTTTGTTTCGTCAGTATCGAAAAATCATTGCAAAAAAAAAAAAAGTTAAATCATTTAATAGAATTTAGTTCTCATATAATTAAAGCGTTTAATCATGATACAGAAATTACTTGCTATTTTAAATTTGTTTCCATCATATCTAAAATTTTAGTTTAAGTAACCATTATAACAAACCCACTTATTTTGATACCCCAAAGCTTAAGTATTGAAAAAATGCTTTTAATTAGAAAACTTTTTGAAATACAAAAAAGACATTAAAAAAAACAGAGTAAAACGCAAATTCAAAATGAAACAAAAATTAAATTTTCAGAAAATGCTTAACATTACGTATTCAGGAGATGATGTCCACACTGGCTAAAATATTTGCACGTGTTTGTGTTTTTAAACTGGCACAAAAGAATTGATGACTTTTTTCCAACAGAAACTTGCACAACAATACAACTTTTTAACAAAAACAAAACTGAAGAAACAGAAAAAACAGGTGATACCAATGGCTTATACGGCTTATATGTTAAAACAAACATTTTAACGTAATTAAATACAATGCGTAGTATAAAAATGAATAAAATAACTTGGCAGTTTGCTACCATTTTCGGCTGTTAAGTTACTCTTGAATATGTGTAATGTGTGTAGTACTTTAATACAGACATTCCCTATAATAGCCTAAAAATATATTATTTTCTATATATATTTGGAGTATTACAAAAATAACCGTGAAACTCCTTTTATTTTAAGGCAGTTAAAACTTTATTTTACTTTTCCTCTAATAGCAGAAGCATTAAGTATATAGCCATGGCTATAAATAAAAGTTAAGAAACATAATATTTTATTTAAGTCAGGTGTATAAATGAGTTCATTAATATTTTGTGAGATTTCTTACACAATAGCAAATAAGGTCTTTGAAGAAAACGGTGCTGCAACAAATAAATAACTTAACAGCCGCAAGGTTAGAAATTATAAAAAATTATGTCGAAATATGCGAGAGGTGAGTGTAAAAGTTTTAGAAAACACCAAATGTTAATATATTGTGATACAACTGTGGTTCGCTCTATGTTGCATTAATAATTTCTATGGGATTTCGAAGTGGATTATATTTTGGATGAAATATCTATTGAAAACTAGCTAGATAGCAACCGGAATCTACTAATATGGAGATTTTAGTCCAAACTAATTTTTTTTTTACTGAAACCAATACTAAATGCTGTGCATTATACTGGAATTTTCGTGAAAAGGACAGTACATTTTAACAACAGAACATATATTTTGTTTTTCTTATATTATTAAGCGTCTTAGGAATGAGACAAATTACTGTGAATTGGTCATTCAAAGTCCAGTTTTATACCTTCACTCTTGATTACGCTTGAATGATCAACAGCAATTGCCCCATAGTTGCATGTTGATTGCGATGAATGCCTTCGCTAAGTAGGGTATTTAGCTGTTATCTGCTACTTCCCAATAGGTGTCTGTTGTACATTTACTTTTCGTTGTCAAAGGTTAAACTGCAATAGAATGGAAAGTCAGGGAGCGGTTACCTTGTAGATGTACATTTTGGAGGGATACTTCAGGTTTTCATATTTTTAACCATTTCGTTTAGTATGAAATTAACAGGTATTGTGCTCTTTTACGAGCCTGATTAAATGCGCGAACTCTTCACAGCATTTGACAAGGCACTTTAGTATAATTTTTTTTTTAAGGAGGGCTTTTCAAAGTCAACAAAATTCTAAATTCATACTTTAACAAATAGTCTTCATTTTAGAAAATTTGGGGTAATTGCGTCATTATTTTTGACAGTCGTTCTAAAAATATTATTTAAGGTTAGGGTTCCAAAGTATAAATGAACAAAAATAATAAAAATTAACTGCAATAACCGATAACAAGTTACATTTTAACAAAATTTATAGGTTTTTCTTAAATGTCCATAATTTTCAAACTGCATGGTTACAATCAATTCTGATATCCCGTTTCAGCTTAATGTTGAGTTTTGTGGCACCCTGTATATATATATTTTTTTTTTTTTCTTTTGTTAAATTGACTAAATGAGTAGCGTAGGGTCATTCTCTAAGGCTACCGGAAAAAGAAAGATTTCCGTAGGTCAACGTAAATAAAGAATATTGAAGTATCGTAAATAGAAAATAAAATTTGTTCTATATTCGCATAAATTTATACAGACTCAATTAAATATAACTTTTTATGAAAATTCAAATAAAAACGAAAATCATTAAATTATACTTCACATATGCAAAAAAAAAAAAAAAATTGAAAATATTCTGACAAATAAATAGCAAAGAGAAAATATTGAAGAAATAACTAAAAAGAATTGAATTTCAATAGAATAAAAAGCTTTTTTAATGTCTTATAACAATGAAATATTTCTGTGGCAACGAAAACATATATAAGAAAACATTTAATGTAACGAAACACACAAAATGAAAGTAAAATTTTATGAAACAATAGCCAACAAAAAGAAATATAAAAAAAGAGATGGAAATATGAAATAAATATAAAAAAAGAAACATAAGGAAATTGGAAAAAATAAACCAACTTAAGCTAAAGGTCATGAAAAATTTATTGTATTGATTACCACCAAACGAACAAAAGGAATGTATGAGACAACGGAAGGTGGTTACCAAAAAGATATAAAGATATCCTTAAAAATAAATAAAATATAAAATATATCCCTTAAAGCCAAAGTAATAAGTAGACTTTTTTTCAAGACGAAGAAAAGGATATCTTGCGTCTGTTCACATGTATTTCTGTATGAGTTATTTGCCACTTTATGGCCATATATAGCAGCTCAGTATGATGAAACACACAAGCAAGAGTATGCAACGATATTTTAACAATAACAGGAAATGTAGCGTAAAGTATACTTTTTAACGATAACAAATAGCGAAATTGATGCAAAATAGAAAAAAACCCATTAAAATATATATAAATAATGTATAAAAAGTAAATCTCTAACTTATGAAATCGTCTTAAAACATAAAATTTTATTTCTCTTAAAAAGAGCTAAATTTTGTGAAGGCAAACAACCATAAACGGCAAATAATGTTAAAAAGTAATTTATATGATGTTTTGTTTATTTTAAATAATATTTCATTGTATGATTTTTTAAACAAATTTGAAATTTTTGTTAAAGAAATCAAATCCAAGCGACTTCAAAGTGTATTTGAGTTTTGGATTTGTCCTATTTCGAGAAATACAAATATTTCCTTACAATGTATAAAATGTTTATATTTAACTGGTCTGTTTCAGTTAAAAAAATGAAATGGAATTGCTTATTGGAATTAAGTCACTATACATATTTCGTTGGTGCTTAGCCATTCGTGGTCGCCGTGGCAAATACATATATTCTATAAAACTATCAAAATATAAATGATAAAAATCTAAATTTTATAAATTTGTAAAAGATAACCTACGCAAAACTGACACACCAATACTCACGTCGGTCTCACAGACCAGTTATTCCTGTTTTAGCACACACGTCCTACTTTCACAATCTTTAAAAGGTAGAAAGATTAAGAACGATATTGGCCAGTTTATAATTGTTAATGACTAGCACTATAGTTTACGAACTTCCTTTGGCCAGAACTCAATGATGTGGGCACAAGATATATGGGATTTAAACAGAACTAAGCTACTTGCTACATAAATCGTCCCATATTTTATATGATGTACGAGCGATTTGAGCGTATGACCACCTCACGTGGATGTAGTGTAAATTTGTCATTGAAATCTAGCGATTTGACTTGGTTTAACCTTTTTTGAAGGGCTTTCGTAAGTCGCAGTTGTTTGCGAGTAAGCCACAATCTACAGCGCTCCTCAAAGCCAAAAGAACTAATGCCATCATTGAAACTCAGCCTAATTTTTACACCAAAATGATTGATTTTTGACAGAAGCTTTTTGGGCTACTTGATGATCTTATATTCCATTCCACATAATGGCATCAGCAGCGTATTTCCAAAATTTTAAATTAAAAATTTTAAATTATTTATTATTATGGGGGGGTCGTGGCATAGTGGTTGAGCGCTTGCACAGAAACTCACACGACCTAGGTTCAATCCCAGCGAAGGACGAAATTATAAAAAAAAAATTTGCGATTTTCTAAAAATTACAATTTAAATTAAAAATTAAATTTAAGAAAAATAAAAGGTTCCCCCCCCTCCAGCAAGACCATCCGCAAGAAATCGCCCCCTGACATTCCTAATCCATTCCACCAGAAACCAATGATCAGGAGTACAGCGCCACCTTCTGAGAAGACAACAGATAACCTACTGAAGACGCTCACCATTCACATTAAACATCCACCGACAGATGAGGCAATTGCTGTTTGATCATTCGAGGGTGAAGGTATAACACTGGCTCTTGAGTGGACAAATTTTCAGCAACTTGTTTCATCAACAATAAAAAGGCGCAATATGTTCAAACAACTATGAAAAAAAAAAAAAAAAGACCTATCAACCATCTTCACATTCCAATACAATGAATTGCATGAGTCGGGGTTTACCCCTAAGTATTGGTCTTAAAATAAAAATAAAAAAAAAAAAAAAAACTAAAATGTTCGCCTTTTACTTTGAGAGCCATATACTTCCAATGTAAACAATGTAAAAAAAATTAAGTTGGCTTTCCTGTAGATCGTATAAAGGTGGAAGACACTTCAACGATAAGGAAATAATAATTAAAGTCATGTAGGGATCCTGAATTGTGTGTTTTCTGTAAGGTTTATAAGTTTTAAAGACAATACACTGATAAGGAATTACTAATTCAAAAGATTTAGAGTTCATGGAATGAGTTGTCTTTGGATTATTTATGATTGAAATAAAAACCGCACATTTAAATTGATTTTAAATTTAGGATTCAATAAAAAGTCTAAAATTCGATCAATATTCTTAATTTTAATAACTCGTATTAATAATTTAATAAAAATCTTTTTTTTTAATTGAACAGAAAAAATTGTGATTGTGACATTAAACTTCAATGTTTTGCTTACTGTTGTAATTTTTTTTTTTTATTTTAAGGAATTTCTTATTACAATGGTAGCAAAATTTTCCTTTCGATAAACAATTTGGAAAATTAAACCGACATTATTTAAGTGGTTCTAATTATCTTATCGAGAGTGCATATTGGACGCATTGTTTAAAATGCAATCAAAAGCATTTAGGTTCAGTAAATATTCACAAATTTAGCCAAATCTTTTAAAAAAAGAGACATACTTAGAAAACAAAAATGCGTTTAAAAAAACAGGAGTCTATAGATATCACCATGTTCTTCAAACTCATTTTCATTTGCAGCAACAAATTTCTTTGTAAAAATGCTTCGTTAGCTTTATTATGTTTTTTTTTTTTAATTTTTGTAATTTTATCTACGAGTGTATAATCTGTAATACGGATTCTGTATATGTTTTTATATTCTCTATCAATTACTTGTTGTCTCATTTAACACATATGTGTGTACACTGTACATACATATGCTGTAATGCCATATTTTTTATTTTCATACGATAACGTCTGTCGTTTAGCCAGCTTTTCTGTATGCATGATTCCATTTTTTTTTTTCTTTTAAAAAAACTGTTACAATATACGGTTTAGGTCTGTAGTGTTAATGGCTTTTTGATATTAATAAAGTGTTTTTACTGGCGTCATATGTTTACAAAAACAAACAGAAAAGTGTGTAATAAAGTTGTTGGTTAAAAAACATTCGTTGAAATTTAATGAGGCATGGATAAAGATTTTTCTTTAATATTGAAATTTAAATTAAGAATGAATTGTTTTGGTTTACATAATATTTAAATTTCATATTTCTTTCTTATAAATCATTTGAAAAATCTACATATATTCTGTATATTCACCCACCAACTAAATCAAATTGCAGTAAAGAGCTTCCCATTTAAATGTGTATGATTATGATTTTCTATATTTTTTCTCTTGTTTGGCTTCCAACTTGTTTAATAAATTATATCCCAAAACTCAAAAATTTTAGCATACTCGTAAGCTGTTTTCTAAAGGAGAGAAGCTTAATTCTATTCTAGAAAGTGTATAAGATTAAGCATGATTTTTAACATTCGAGTTTCCGCTTGCAAGCATTTCATTTTTGAAAAATTAAGTTCTCTTAATTGGTTTCTATATACTTCGAATACAACTTTCTTCTATATAAGATTTAGTTGATTTTTAAAACATTTTAAAAAACATTTCCATTTCCTTCCTTTCAGTCGTATATCCTGGTAAAATTTTGCAGACTTATACCCATTTATTTACGTTTACTATATCATCTGGCCAGTTAGTTTTTTAAAAGTGCTCTGCTGCAGATCGTGGTCTCATTAGTTGGCTACCCAGTAAAACAGCTTTGTTCTCAGTCCATTTCGATTTCGATGAATTCAAAACTAGTCCCCTGAATACAATATGAATATTTAGAAATACAACTATGGACACATCTCTGACAAACCAACCCTCTATTACACAGAAAAAACTAAAAAACACATTCATTTGGGGGATGAGTAGCATACTGTAGCGCTTGCATACAACACAAAACAAGCTAGGTTCAAACCCCAGCAAAATTGAAGAATTGAAGAATAAAAATTTCAGTTATCTAGATTTTAATAAAAAAAGAGGTTCTCTACCACCCCCTGCCCTCTTCAAAGAAGACCATATATAGGAAACCGCCTTCTGACATTCCACTCTCTTCCACATGCAATCTAAAAATTAATGATAAGCGCCACCTACTTGTAAGATAACAGCTACGTAGAGAAGATTCTCAACAGTTCAGAGTCAAGATGCAGCAAAAAAAATTCATTCTTGTTTGTAATTCCTCCGATGGGCGAAGAATTAAAAAGTTGCCTAAATTTTATTTTAAACACCAACTGGTTTTTGATTTGGGACAATTATTGATTCAATTAAAAATTAATTAATTATTATTTAAATTATGGTAAACAGAAATTTATCTCATTTGTGCTTGATAAAAATTTTATAATTTGTAAATCGATTACAAGTATTCGCCGTGATCTAATGCTTAGTGTGTTGGCTTACTAAGACGATAGCTACGGTTCAAGACCAGGCTCTGATATCTCTGATATCTACAAAAAAAATATGAAAAAATTATTTATTTCGGCGACTACCTCTCAGCAGTCTTCGGGCAAAAGCTCTCAGAATAACTGATTGCCATAAACAAACTTCTCAAGTCTGTCGTTCTCAGTCGACATTAAACTGTAGGTCCCGGTACTCATGGATAAAAATTTACACACACAACATGAGTGCTGGGCGAAGCTTGGCCGTAATTCTGGCACAGAGTAGTAAAGGCCAGTTATGTATGTATCTATGTATGTATGTAATTTGTAAATGGATTACAAATAGTGAGTAAGAATACAAAAGAGAACGACTTCTTTCTACAAAAAAAAAAGGAAAACATTACAATAATTGGAAGAAAACCAAATAATCGCCAAGAAAAAAATATTAAAAATTAAGCAGACTAGCTGGACCTTAACAGGACCTTTAAGGCCAATAAGGTCACCACTATATTCTATCTCAATGACGTTAAAAAAAGAAGAAAATATTTATTGTGGAAAAATTCTATAAATTTTATTAATTTTTAAAAAAAATTCTCAGTTACTTTAATTGCAAACAAAATCCTACTTCTTTAATGATCCTGAAGTAATTTAAAAAGAAACTTAAGATAAAAGAGAAAAACTTACACGCACAACAAAAAGGAGTATGTTGGGGTACACTAAACATGTACTCGTATATCCCTGCAGAAAATATGTAATCCATTCAAGTTTATAGGGAGTAGTTACGAGATAGTTCATTGTAATACAGATATAGACCATGTGATTTTTAAAACAAGAAGTAGATTTTATGCAAAAACATAACTTATTTGGCAACTTCAAAACAAAAAAACAAAAACAGCACAATTAAAACTTTTCTGTAGAGTGTTAACATAAACTACTTTCAAAACTTTCATCAGAGTGTACGGAGTATTATCACGAAATAGTTACGAAGCTAGCACTATATGTATACTCATGGAGTAGTAACATGAACTAGTTTTTAGATTACTCTCATGTAATGCATAGTTGGAATATATAGCATAGCCCTCTCCTAGACATTGAATGTTTTATGGAACACGTTTTATTTATACATTTAAGTTATGTTTGCAGTAGCCTTAGTATTTTATGTACTACTCTTTACATGCGTGTAGGGAGTAGCCGCATTTTCTGCAGGGATGTTTATTTTTTTAATACTAAATTTTCTTTCTCTAGTTACGCTTAAATAATTCGTAAATAATGACTCAATATATTGAATTCCCCATTCAACATAATTGCAAGAGAAGAAGAACGAACAAAATAAAAAACTAAGAAATATTTTGTTTCTCTTACTTACAACAAACTATCAATATTAATTTTAAGTAAGAGACATATACCAGTATATAGTACTCTACTGCATTTAAAAAAAATATATATCAAACTATGGGCATTGCCACAAGTGTGCATCATCATATTAGTGCCAAACAGATTGTGATTTTAATAATAATTTTGATTATCTAAGAGATGGCAAGGAAAAACTAAAAGGCGAATTGAGATACATGTATTCATACACACACACAAAGACAAACCATATGAATATGACTTACTGTCACCACTAACTGTAATACACTCTCATCAAAATATTTTACCACAAGTTTCATCAGTATGTAAATAAAAGCCACACATGCTTAAGCCTTCACTAATACAATTTTATTTAAAACTAATGGCTGCAATGCAAGAGGATATCAACTCAATATATAATAAATAAATTGCAAGGAAACTTAAAGTGTTCTAGTTGAGTATATAGAGTTTAACTGATTCTGCTATGGTTTAGCTAAAATATTAAAAAGTTTGATTTTTCATTTGTTTAGTTTTCCTTTTTTTATATTGGTCGCCGAGTGTGTTGGTATTTATCTTTTTTTGTCTTTTCTTCTAGTTTAAGGATGTTTTCAAATTTTTTTTTTTTATATTATTTTAGTCTTCTTGAAAACATTTTTCTTTTTACTTGATTTTTCTTTGGGTAAATAATGCACTGGGGAAATTAATTTTGTTGCTTTACTCTGCTAAGGGTCATATAAGTTAAGTTTTGTTTCAAGAACATTTATTTCTATATAAATATTTGCAAATAATTCTATTTTGATTTATTTTTGTATACACATTTAATTTGTTTTTATATTTGAAGACTTTCCAATTTTGCAAAAGTTTTTAAGCAAAATAGATAAATGATGGAAATAATAAAGATATATGAGAAGAATTTAAGTACTAAAAATGTTTAAAATGGGAAAAACACGAAACGCACATACACTTTTCTATTAAAAATAGTTTGTGAAATGTAAAAAAAAATATATGTAAAATAAGACCTGTGAGAATAGTTTTATATGTAGAGTGACAACAGAAATTTCAAAGGTTTTGTAATTATAATTATAAACTAGTTTTTTAAAGTTATTTTAAAAATAGTTTTTTTTTTATTCTTTATTTACTCTTTGTATGGAAAATGACGCGTAAGCAATACATTTTTTACCTTTTTTTTTATAGCCGACTGAAAATAAATCAGTAGTTATTTTTTAAGTTTTTCTCCAAAAAAAAGCAACAAAAGTTTTAAACACTTTAAATTTTTAAACAAATCATGAGACTGTACTCAAAAACATTTCTGTTTATGTGTTTCTTTTAACCATGTTAAATGTATTGACGTAATGGTTAATACTGGATCCCAAACTCCATTGGAAATTGCATGTAGAGGAGCGGGTGAAGAAGGCCTGCGTGGCATTTTATTCTTGTAAATCTATGTTTGGCCGAAGATGGGGATGCAGTTATACAACCAGGTGCTTTGGTTATACAACCAGGTGGTCTTGCCGATTCTAACCTATGATTGCTTAGTGTGGTGCGTGGCCCTTCGTAAGTGCTATATTGTCACTAAGCTGGAAAAAGTGCAAAGGACTGCGTGTATAGGTATCAGTAGGGCATGTAGAAGTTGCCCCGAAGCTGCTCTAAATGTCATTCTGCACTTACTGCCTGTCGAGCTTCCTGCTATGGCGATTGCGACGCAGAGTTGAGGGAGCTGGGCCTCTGCGTGCGTTTTTCGGATGTCCATAGTAATATTCTGGGGTAACTTCCTCCCCATATAAGAGAATTACGTACGTACCTCCACCTCTTGAAGTTGGATTTTGGAAGGCGTGCCAGGGTTTTCTTCCCCAGCAAGGAAGAATGGGCATCGGGAAGGATTTGTATGGGTTCCCGTGTTTCAGTTTTCACGGTTGGTTCTAAGATGGAATCCGGCGTAGGGGCTGGTGTTTTCTCCGAGTCTGCCAAATTGGCAGAGTCTTTTAGACTACCAGACACATGCAGTGTTTTTTAGGCCGAGGTATTTGCTATTATGCAATCTTTAAGGATACTGTGGGAACGATGCATCGGGGATGAAATTAGGGTTTTTTTCTGATGGCCAGGCCACTATCAGAGTTCTGGCGTCGCCCATGGGAAACTATTTCCTGGTTCTTTATTGCAAAGAAGAGCTGAAGCTCCTTGGGAATGTTTGTAGCATATCCTTGGTCTGGGTTCCGGGCCAAAGGGATATCGTGGGGAATGAGAAGGCGGATGAGCTTGTCTGTTGCTTCCTATTCAGATGTTCATTTCCCTATGAATGTCATTGGAGATGGGATATCCACGTTTATCCTTGTGAAAGCACAGAACAGATGGAATTCTATCACTTCCTGTGCTGTTTCTAGGACATTTTGGCCTCGGTATAATCGCGGCAAGACTCTGGGAATCTTGGGGATTCCTTGTCAGTCCCTGTCCACTGCAGAAGTTGCGAGAATACTTCTGAGAGTGAGACTGTAGTTCATTTCCTTTGCGATTGCCCAGGTCTGGCAGCTAAACGATTGTAGTTTTTAGGAGTGCCTTTTTTTGATAGCTTGGCGCAATGTGTGAACCTAGACCCCTTTACTTTACTCCACTTTATAGGCAGATCTTTTTGCCTGTAGCTCTTTTCCTAAGTTTTAAATTAAAATTTTTCGGGCAAAAATTTTTCCGTATAAGTGATGAAACAGAACACGATCGCAACTTCAAGCAAAATCGATTCTCAGAGAAAATTACAGATTTTTTATTTAAAGTATCATTAAGTTTACCCAATAGAAATCTTCCAATATCATATTATATTAATGTTTTATTTATTTATTTACCAAATAACAATATAATTGTTAATTAATATGGTGTAGTGTAGTGGTTCGAGCGCTGGCTTACAACACTTCACAAAGAAAGCCGCTCGCTGACATTCCACTCTAACCATTTTTTAACTATCCAATGAATGATCAAGAGGAAGCGCCACCTACTGGGAAAACAGACAGAACTAAAGAGCAAGGATAAAAACCTACAAATTACACCTTAGCCAATGCCCTCACCACTTTACAACAAAACAAAAATTAACATCAACAAATATGGCAATTGCGGTTGATCATTTCAAGGTATAAGACTGGCATTTGAGTGATCAACTGACAGCAAATTTTAACATACAAAGTGCTTAAATGGAACTATATGAACTTTTTATTCAAACATTCCAATACAAAGCATAGCATAAGTAGGGGTGTAACCACCTGAGTATTAGTCATATAAAAAAACAAAAAAAAACAAAACAATATTCTCATTAATATTACGAGATAAGTGACTAAAAGCATATGCGGGGTGCAGTATCGCAGAGCAGGTTCTCTGGTGGTAATCGAACCCACAGCCCTCGAACTAGCATTCTGGCACACTACCTACTAGACTACTGAGATACTCAAAAATAAAGTTTTATTTGTTACTTTTATGGCGTTATTTATCAACGTGGGTTAAAAGTCCAAAGCTCCAGACTAGTATCTCTGGTGGGAAATTAAACCACGACTTACTAACTATTCATTTATCTATTACGCACAGTCATTAAGTTCTCAAATTATTTCGTTAAAAGCACATTTAAAAATATTATTTGGGGGAAGTTAAAGTTTCAAATAACAGTACAAATACCTCTTTGGGGCGTTAGTACAACAATGTTCACTTGTTTTCTTTTCTTGTAAGCCACCCTAACAGTCAGTTTAATTCATACGACAAGCTTTACAAGTAAACATTTTTTGCTGTTCAATTGTGTTCCTTTTAAAATTTTGAACAGAGTATCAATTAATTTCATTGTGTTTTTGTTCTGTGTTAAAATAAATGAAAAGAGAAAAAAGAAAAGTGAAATGTAAACGATATTTATACATACACGAGGAGTATGTATATGCAGAAGGATAAAGACACGCATTGTTATTGGGTTTCTTATGCTATCTTATACGAACAATAGTAATTGTTTATTGAAATACGTTAATAAAAACAGGCTTTTGTGTTTGTATTTGTAAGACAAACATCTGCAAATGTCTGTGCATTTCCGTCTGCATAAAGAAAATAACCTTAAATTTACCAACATTGTAAACGAATCTTGTTCTTGTTCGTTATTTTTCTTACCAGTTTTTACTTTTATTAATATTTTCAAATTTCTTTTGGTGTTCAACATGTCCGCTTTTTTTTCAACTTGAAATAATTTATTGTTTTTCTTATTCATTTGTAATAGATAGAAAATATATTTCTATATATTGATTATGTAATAAATGTCTTTATATTAAAAAAAATTCTTCTTTTTAACAAGTTTGTATTATGGAAGATGGAAATATATAAGCCATTTTTAGCCTTTATAATCGTCCATTTATACTTAAGAAAATTAATTAAGAAATTCAAGTCGATTTTTAAAACTCATTTGAAAAGATGTGCGAATCTTAAGACATTAGAAAATTACATTTAGTAATTTGCATGATTAAGTTTACACCAGGCACAGTTGCTAGGCAGATGATATATAAATTCCATTTGGTTCTACTAGTGTTTTAGATATTTTGTTTTTAAATAGTTAACAAAAATCTGAAACTAAAATTTAATGACGTTAATGATCATCATTGAGACCCTGTGCTACTGAAAACAGTTTCATCTAAATCAAAGAGTTTTTAAATATTAATACAAGACAGAAAAATTTGTTCAAATAAAGAAGTTCCAAAATAATTTGGGAGATATTCTGAGGTCATATGTTTTTTAAAATGATTTCCGACATATGTCCGCCGAGGCTACAAGTTATATGGTCCTCGGTATCAGCGTAATTTTGTAATAATTTTTTCAATAAAAAACAAGGACGTTGCATAAAGTTTTCACAATTTATATTGACTTTTGTATGTATACTTTATATTTTCTGTATTTCTAAAGTCTGGTACGATGCTCTTAATTCCAAACTAGCTACCTTTACCGTCAGTTGTCATTTTTTTCGTTTCATAACGAGTTTTATTAGGGACCATTCTATAAGAGTGGTTATAAACGGTAACTCTTACAACGAGTTCAGGCTAAATTCGGGAGCACCGCAAAGCTCTGTTCTATCTCCTACACTATTTTTAATTTTCCTTGCTTGCTCCTTTTAAGCTCAAATCCCATCTACTCCTTTGCAGATAACAGTAACATTTGTCAGCCATACTCAATTGATAGTAGGTCGAGTCTTTTGGAGTTCGGAGTGAGAAGGCAAAATACGAATGACACACACTCAAATTACCTGAAAAGAATCTCCGAGTGAGGCCTCGGGAACAGGGTCGAATATAATCAGCACAAGACCCAATGTTGTTTTATAACATATAGGCGTTGTGATGATATCATCTTGCCATCTGTGATCATGGGTAATGTAAATATTGAGGAGGCTGGCGCTCTTGATGTTCTGGGTTTGAGAATTAATTGTGATGTCCATTAGAATGATCACATATTTCGAGTGTCTCAATATTTACAAGACCTATATCCGACCTAGGATGGAATACAGCTCTCATGCATGAGCCGGGGCTTCAAAATCTATTTTGGAGCTTCTCGACCGCGTACAGGCGAAGGTATATCTATTAATTAACTTTAGTATACAACAAAAAATCTTTTAAAAAATTTTATTATAATAAGATTTCTTTATTAATTATTGAAATCAATGATTTAAAAAAATCGGTTTTTTTTTAATTTAAAATTTTTTTTATATAATTTAATTAAATTTTCATTGTAGTTCGATGTATATAGTGACTTAGTTTGTCATTTCAGTACGTGGAAATTCTTACTCCAAGGCGCAATGCATTTAATTTTTTGGATTCTCTGACCAGTTGTCAAATAAAAGATATTCAATGTTTAATTAATATCTGTCTATAGCGGGTGATAAACTTGCAATTTTATGTCCCATATACTAACGAGTTGCTAATTTTTTATTATACATACGGCTGTTAGATTTGAATCTTTTTTAATTAATACGGTAGGGTACCCAATTCTATCGATTCGTTGGAGCATCGACGCAATATGGTGTGCCTTTCTTTGTTCTATCGATACTAACATTGAAGGTGCCCTGATGAAATAAAAGTTTGATTCCGGGTGGTCGCATATACTTGCGACCTCTCTAAGAGCACATCCATTTATGGTGGATTGTCCAGCGAATATCACAAAGCATTATAGAGAGAATTCATTCTTTCGTTCTGCTCATGCTGCAACAATCTTAAGGTGAATATTTTTTCTGCCATATGCGATGCCAGTAATTTTAAATCAAATTTCAACAAAAACTACTCCCACGTTTTCCCTTCCCATATAATATTTTACTAGACCAGCACAATTTATTGCATTAGTGGAGGCCGTCCCCTGAGTGCTGGCCTTGAAAATAAAAAAGACAACGAATGGTGGCTTAAATATTGACTTTCAAACTTTAAGAGTTGCTGGTTTGTCGACGTAGATCAAAAACTTTACATACATACAAGCACATGTACATAATTGGATATTACAACCCTGTTTCAAGGTTACAGCTCAGCTTCTCGCATCAATTTTTATCGATGAGTACCGGAAGCTACAGTTTAATATCGACTCCTAACAGCATTGAGAAGCTTTTTCATGGCAATCAGTAACTACTGAGCCTTTGCCAGACGAAGAGGAAGTCGCCGAAAAAAAAATATTTTTTTTTCATATTCCTTTTTTGAAGATGTTGGAGCTGGGGTTTGAACCCGAAACTCTAATCTAGTAAGCCAACACACAACCACAAGACAACAGCGACCACAATGATGACTTTATTATAGCTTTTACATAGCCCACGAAAAATTAATAGAGAGGCGTTATATTGCATGAACGAAAAGGGAAGTGAATTGATTCTGAAAAAAACGACTGTTATGCTATTGACGTTTAACTGTTATACCATCGAAATCGATAGCTGTAGTACATGTCTATAATGGCTCATAAGAATGTCTGTCAAGGGATTTACATCGAGCGTGGTCTACTTAGAAACATTGTAAATGGACTGAAGTTATGGGCTCATCAGCACTTTAGTGTTTGTGTGTATGCCTAAGCTTACTTTATACCTGCGAGTATTTGAATTACCTGGTAGATTTCCAATTCTTCATTACATTTAGAATTATTGTAAGCGATGCTGCACAAATAGGCCATAGCATGCTACTACCCAACCTAGACAATGTTTGTGTCTTTTTTACCATGGTATACTACTTATTTAAAACAACTGAACAAATAATTAATTAACAGGTTTTCACTGGCCTGAAAATACTCAATTTATTTTCCAATTTCGATTATTTTTATAAACAGCAATAACAATAAGTTCAACTAAAGCTGATATTAAGCCTATTCCTCGATATGTCATCACATATAGTTCAGTATTTAAACATTGAATTTCATGACAAAACATTGTTGTTAGTTGTTATGCCTTTTAACAACCTGAATAGAAACAACACAATCATGAAGTAGTACTAAACCCCAGTATCCGTGTTCTACATAACCTTAAGACAGTCACATTACTATGCTTGATTCTATATTTTTAAATCCTTGTTTGTAAATTTGCAAATTTCTTTTTCTTTTCATCTGGGATTTGTCGATCAATAGATTTCTTTTCTGCAAATCGTATTCCTTTAGCAAAATATTATTGAATATTTATATACATACTAGTATATATGTGTTTACAGTGATAAGCATTTCAACATTCCTTAACTGATGAAAATCCTTTAAAGTTATATATTTTTTTCTCAACATTTCATTCCTCTTTTTTTCTTGCGTAATTTCTTTTTGTATATCGCACATTCTGGTTTTTAAGTTATTGTTACAAACACTTTTAAAATTTATATATATTTTTTTCTATTTTATATATAAGCAAATAAAATAAAGAAAACGACAAAAGAATTACAATTACCAGAAGTATATTTAAACAGAAAAATAATTTTCGAAAGAAGATAGAAAAAAAAAGGATTTAAGGCAAATAACATTTGCTTATACTCATACCAAATTAAATATGACTGGCGGCAAATATTTTACAATTTTATTTCATTTTGGTATAAATTTTCTTTCCCTCTCCTAAACTTTCCTTTCTTAAATTTATCATTTAACTTATGTTGCTTGCTTTTAGGCGCCTTTGTTAGTGCATGTGTTTATTTAAAAAAAAAATGGCTAGAATTTCGAAACCCCTTTCTCTTTAATGCTGCCTTTTTTTTGTAGAAATTAAATTTTTTGTAAATTTCCTGTTCTCATTTCAGTTTATTTTATTTGTGGGCTTAATATTTATCTACATTTCCTTTTCTACTCGTATATGGAGCATGTTTATGTGTTATTGTTATTTTTGTTCTTAATGTGATTACATACTTATCTGTGGCAATATTATTATTGCTACTCTGTAGCAGTATTTTTTAAACAAATTTTATCTTTATAAATAGAAAGAATTTTCTTAAATTGTGGGATGAAAAGCATATGGAAATTGAAAACATCCCAATAAACACAAAACAAGGATTTGAGTTTTCATTCCTTCAACTTCATTCATTCTAAGTATATACTCGTATTGTACTCTCCAGCAAGGAATGTCAATAGTTAAATGATAATGAATTTATAATTATTTTTAACGTTTATATTACTGATCAGGGTCATAGGCTTGTCATTGAAATTCTTCCATATGGAGACAATGGGATTGAAATTCTTAAGGAAATCTTAAATTCTAAAGGAAGTCCCGAGTTCTCTTTACCAAGCCCCAAAATAGAAGTATAAAGTAACAATATCTTTATGATTAATACAGAAAAACTATTGATGCGATTAAATTTCTGACATTACGATTAGACAATAGACTATAAATCTATTTATGAGAGTTATTTACTTTAAACCTAACCTAACCTAACCTAACCTAACCTAACCTAAGGCTCTAAGCCTCATATAAAAAAAAAACAAAAATAAATAAACTTTAAAAGAATGTTCATTCTAGAAATTTTTATTAGATTTTTGGATAGAATTAGTATATAAAGCAATTCTATTTTAGTAAAGAAAGTATCCCAGCACAACTATTCGCAACACTTCAGGAAGTGCCCAGAAAAACGACAAGAACCAACTGCTACTCACCCACGCCTGAGTACGCCATACTCAAGCCGTTTGCTCACCTTGCATCTTGGCAAATCTGGCTACTTCGAAATTTTTCCTCTTCTGTAGAAGTATGTATTCAACATATTTTCCTACTGTTCTCCAATTAACCTGCGATTCAATTTGATCTTTCAATGTGTTTCTTTCAAAGTGCTATCTCGTACAATTAAAGAACGTGTGTATGTTCGGCATCATTTTCTATATTTTTGTAATAAATGCAGCTAGAAGTGGCTACCTTGTCCGAAAATAGTTCACTTTCCCAAAGCCTCTTGAAATCCACAACCCTATCTTGGGGATAAGTTGTCTTGTCCATCTTCCGCTAGTTTCCATACTCGATCTATTCCCATGCTTTTCTTATTTCGCACGCCAGAAGGTTGATCGATATCTCTCCGCTTATCGCGAAGACTGCAGCAACCCAGGCAGTCCAATATGCCGCTGTACACTGTACAGCCTCCAGAATTTTACGACTGAACGTAAAATTGTGTTCCAGGCCAAATTTCACTACGATACAACAACACAAAGTTTGTTATGGCCATAAGTAGCTTCCTCTTGCCATGTTGCGGTCCGCCAATATAGACGATTAACCTATTTAACTCTGCTGTTAGGTTTGAACCATTTTGGTCAATTTTTGTTTTGTTTTTGCCTTGACTAAGAAATAGTGCAACATATCAACTTAAAATGTTTGCAATTGGGGTATTTTTATATTTTATTACTCTAGAAAAACTTTCAACCAAAAATAACAAAATGAAAGTCAGAAAAATAAAAAAATACGAATCTTGGGTTTAAGAGCATTTTGGTCCGTTATTGTTTTTTTTTTATTAAACCTTCTCAATACATGATGAGCAAATGATCTTTCGTTGCAATTTACATATAAATTTGTTGCCAATGGTGCATTTGCTATCGCACTTAGTTTTGCAGAAGCTGCAAATTCCACGTTTTCTAGTTGCTGTTAATCGTCGATTTTCCATTATTTTAGCAAAGTAAACAAGTCAGACACTGACTATAGACTGAAGTTAACTACCGCGAATCATATATAAACTTGCAAAGGGGAATCCCAGAAGTAAAGGGTGCATCATGTATATATTTCGACATATAACAGGCAATTATTACAAAAAAGAATAATATGGTCCAAAATGGTCCTATACTTAAAATTCCAAAAATTTTTTTTGAGCTAACAGCAGGGTTAACTTACCACTAAGTTTTGTTGCCTTGGTAGCCACATGCTCTATTTGAGCCCAGTATGTAAGTCTGCAGTCGAGCTTCACACCTAGATATTTCACTGCCCTTTGCGTTACCAGAGCAACATCACCCAATTGAAAATTGACCTCAAATGGGATGTGGGCTTTGGTTATCAGAATAACTTCCGTTTTATGTCTGGCCAGCTCCAGACCATGGTCCTCAAGCCATATTTGAGTCTTTATCATTCTTGGTTTAGCTTTCTACAAGCATCACCCGTGTCACGCGCTGAGATGACCACCACTAAGTCATCCGCATATCCAATGAGGTGTGTTCCCTCTAAAATTTCTATGCCCAATATCTCGTTGTAGGTCAAGTTCCATAGAGTGGGTTCAAGGATAGATCCACACATGCGATTTCGAATTTGAACCAAATATTATTTTACACCTTATACAAGGTCTCTGTACCTAATCTCTATATAAGCTTGGTTGGAATCGGCCAACGCGTTGAATTTGAGTTAAAACCAAATCACGTGTAAGCCAATTTACACTAAATCTCTTAATAAAATGGTAAAGATTATGAATACTTAGAATGCAAAATTTTTCGAAGATTGATGACACTGTCTCTAAAGTTCTCTACATGCACTAAAATTAAAAAGAAAGACAATATAGTGACTTTTAATCGTTTTAACCAACGACCTGACTAGTGAATTATTTAAGAATGTATTACTTAATCATGATGTGAACGGTGTACTTCGTAATCGTGATACAGAATACAAACCATTTGGTTCATTGTCATCGTGTGAGCAAAACTTTAACAATTTGGTATGTAACTATTTTAAATATTAAAAATAAAAATATGATTTTAAAAATTTTTCATTTCAATACATTTAAAGCAATTGATTTCAATTAAGGAATCAAGAAAAAAAATCTTTTTTTTTTTTTGCAAAATTATAAAAGCATTACTTTTAATCAGAAAGCCGTAAAAAGAAAACAAAACGTCATTAAATTATTATTATTTAATATGAATTTTTTTTTTTTGGTTAACAACAATAAGAAAAATCAAATAAATGTGTCAAATTCACCAAATCAAATGAATGGAACATATTTGTACTTTTTTTATTCTACAACGCATGTTTAAATTTTTCTCTTGCAAAAGCCATATTAAAGCTTCAATGCTTTTCACAATAACGTGCTGAAGTCACAGCCGAAATTAAGGCAGGCGGAACATGTTTTAACAAAAGAGTCATTTACACTTGAATACCTTTTTTAGTTGGAAAATTTTCAATTTCTTTTATGGGCGTTGCACAATGGTATGATAAATTATTTTATTAAAAATTTTGCAAAAAAAAAAAAGTTAAGAGAGCGTTTCCAAATTTTTTCTCACCTAAAAATAAAATACCGACATTATTAGAAAAGAAAATAATCTACTTTTAGCTCAATACACTTTTCCTAGTAATACTCAGTAGAATCCATACTTTTTTTATAGTAAGAATAATATAGGACCACAAAGTACGCAGACTCCACCTCCAAATTTACTGGATAATTTATTGGCATTTCGGATATAGAAAATTTTTTTAAATGAGTTAAATCTGGTTAATGAAGTGAGTAATAAAATTATTTTTATTTCCAATAATTATTTTTGGCTATTGGAATTGTCTCTTTTCTTTAATTTCACTCCATTCCATTAATTCCAATATATTCCACCTTAACCATTGACAACAAAAAACAAATAATCAGGAGAAAAAGCGCCACCTATTGTGAAGCAGCAAATAACAGCTAAAACCTACTTAGCGAAGCCACTCACCACAATCAACATGTAACATTGAGGCAATTGCTGTTGAATATTCAAGGGTGAAGTTAAAACACTGGCTTTTGAATGATCAATTCACTGCAATTTGTCTCATTCCTAAGGCGCCTACTAATATAAGAAAACAAAATATATGTTCTGTCATAAATGTACTGTTCTTTCTTATATATTTTATTTCTTTCTCGTATATTTTGGTTTATGAAAACTTTAATATTTGAAATCCATAATAAAGGCACATCACTTCAGAATTTTACGTGACAAAATTTAAAAAATTCCACTGTGGGAGAAATGTCGCCTACTTTTAATAGTTGTTGGCGAATCTATTTCTTACTGTTCAACTAGCTAAAGTCGGACGTTTTTCAATATTCCTATTGAAATCAAATAAACAAGTTTATTATCAACTAATATTGAGAGATTCACTTACAAAAATTCAACATTGCCCTACAAGGCAATTGTTTGTATCAACTTTTGATATAAAATATCCAATATTGACTCTGAATGAGAGGTAACATATTTATTTGCTCAATTGCGCTTACTTTGTATGTCATGAATTGGAATGATTGTGAAAGTATTCACACCTAAGTTAGTAACTTTAGCTCTACTCGTTCTCCAGATATATAAAAATCAATATATTTTTGTTTTATTCCTGAGTCATTTAGATTACCGAACACGTGTAGTGTTTTTCTGGCTAAGGTACATATTTGCCATTCTCCAACTTTGAGGATTCTGAGGGAGCGATGCTTTGTTGATGAAATCAGGGTTTTTTGTGATACTCAGGCTATGGGCAACTCCTTCTTGGTTTTTCGCTTTAAAGAGTAAATAAAGCTTCTTTGGGCCGCTTGTAAGATTTTCTTGGTCTGGGTTCCGAGTCATGTATATGTATGTCAGTGTATCATGAAGAATGAGAAAGCGGATGGGCCTGCTAGGAGAGCCTCTTCGGAAGGAAAATCTGCTACTTCCTTCTCGGATGTTCGCTGCCCTCTGACCGTAATTAGGGAAAGTATATTTAGTTTTTTCCGTGAAAAAGCACAGAACAGATCGAGCTACACCAATTCCTGTTCTGTTTTTAAGACTCTTTGGCCTCAACATAATCAATTGGCGATCCCTCTTCAATCTTTATCAAAGCTTATAGCGGTGTATATGGGTTATTTGATGATCGGTAAAAACCCTGAAAGGTTGGCTCTTCTCTTTAGCTCTCACTACAGAATTTGCTGGAAAACTTCGGAGAGGGAGAAATAGATTATTTCCTTTGTAATTGCTAAGGTCTGGCAGGCAGACATTTGTAGTCTTTTGGGGTGCCTTTTTTTGAAAGCTTGTCACAATGCTCAAGCCTGGATCCCTTGTTTTACTCTACTTTATAGACAGCTATGATTGGCTGTAGTTCTTTTCCCAACTCAAATGAGTTAAGTTTGGTCCCCTAATGATATCAAAATGGCACCTTGTGCTATATATAGTTGATCACGGTTTAATTAACTAGCCATCTGACCTACCTACTTACTTACCTTGTTCTATTCCACATTTAAAAATATTTACATAATTGAAGAATTAATGATTAAACAACTTTAACCGGTATTAAGAAAAAGTGAAATCACAATTTACTTTTTATAGTAGATATCACGCACAGTTGTCAAATTTCTCCTACTTCAGAAGATTCAGAAGAATTGGCTTTATTTGTTCTCAAGATACACAGAAATCGATATGTAATTAGTATGAGGGACGTAGCATGCCTAATTGTCCAATTATTCTCACTCTCTTACAGACTACATTCAGATCATATTATCATTATTCATACATACATCATACGTTTCTCAAGATGTACAAAAATTATTATTTAGTTTACATAGTTATTGCCATGCTCAGGTCTAATTTAAGATATTGTAGTGCAATTTCGGTAGTTAAATCTGTCTATGTTCTAAATTTTAACAAATGCGATTTAGTCGTTTAGGTGTGATAGATCGACAAACAAATGGACTTACAATTAGATTTATAATATATTTATATGTGGATTAGCTTTGCTTAATCAATTCAAAAATATATACGTTATGACCTATAACTCTTGAGATTAGTTAGTTGAACTGTTAGAGAAGGGGTAGTGCTTTCAATACCTACTAGAGACTGGACTGTCTTACTATATCACGCCTAATTATCTTCTACAACTTGCTCGTAATTATTTAGAATTTAGTTTCATACCAGATTGAAATTAATATGTTAATAATGTGATAATAAGCAGATAATAAATTAGTAAACAGTAGTTGGCCCAGTGTTTTTACAAACAATTAATATGAACAGTGCTTTGTTGATCTTATTGCCATATTTTGTGATGTAAATTTCCAAAGCGATGATGTTGATTAAATCTCCCTATTGAATGCTTAAAAGTCTTTGTAAAAATTTAACATTCAAAACAAAAAAACAAAAAAAAAACTGAATTTTCACACCAGAACGAATTATTCCACTGTGCATTGTTATATATTCACATAATTTTTATACGCTTCTCTTTTGTTATTGATGATAACTGCGTAAAGTGAATAAAAAAATAATTCGTTTGGCTGAGGGGCAAATAAAGTTGAGAGAAAAAAGGGGCAGTTTGTCGTGCTTTCAGTATTTTTCACTGTCCTTTAAAATAGGAGTTGCAAAAACCAGTGCTTTAAAAAATATATATATCTTCCTATATATAAGTACTTATATTCTCGCTTGAAGGCAAACAAACCCAATTGAAATACATATAAACGAACAAAAAATAAATAAAAAATCATCGTATATTTAAGTGTTACTGTACAAAATTGTACACATTTCGCCTATTGATTTTTGCAGCCTTAGAGAAACGAAAAAAACACGCATATTAAATTCGATACAATAATTTCTTTTTAGCTTTTCTTTTATAAATCCCTCAAAAAAAAAAAGAAAAACTTAATGAAAAGCAAAAAATTCTACATAAAAAGAATTCTTAACAAGGATTTTTTAAGGCTGGATTAGAACAGTTAATAATATCGTTCTTTAATGTTTGATTTTTGACTTAAAAAGAAAAAAATATTTATTTGATTTGACAAAATAATTAAACAGACACTAAGTAAGATAAAAAAAATATATATAGAGGAAAAACGCTTTTAATTTTTAAATTAAAGTTTTCTATAATACAGGGTATCGCAGAATGAGCTGTATGGTTTAAATGGTTTATTATTGGGGAATTTTTTGCAATAAGCTTTAAAAAATGATATCCTGTCAGTGATGACCATTTTCTGCTTCGCACATACATACGTGCTCTTTTTAGCATGTTTTCCATAAATTTTCGCAAAATTTCGAGTATAATGGATATAATTCCTTTCCAATGTTGGTGTTTAGTTCGCGTATGGTTCTTAGTTTGTTAATGTACAATCTTACTCTCAAATATCCCCAATGAAAACTGTTAAATCTTGTGAACGTGGAGGCCAATTAAAATCGTTTCTACGCGAAATAATGTGTTCGACAAATATATCCCTTAACAAAGCCATTGAAACGCCTGCAGTATCTGCTGTGGCTCCATTTTGTTGAAACCACAAGATTGGTTTTGGTCTCCCACAGCTAGACTCAAAAAATTTTCCAACATCATCCGATATGCACCACCGCTGACAGAGATTGAGAAACATCTTTCATTTTCCAAAAAATATGAGACAATTATCTTTTCATAGAATAAACCGCACCAAACATTACACTTAAGTGTGTCTAATTATTGCTGATGAACTGCCCTTGGAATCCCTAGCCCAAATCCTGCAGTTTTGCTTGTTGACATACCAATTTAATAGGGAATGGGCTTTATCGCTCATTACTTAATTGTGAATAAAGTCTGGATTTTTCTCCGCTTTTTCACGGAAACGAATGGCCGTTGCTGGAAGCCTGTCGTCTTCAATTCTTGCACAAGTTGAACATTATATGGGAGCAAGTCTAATGTACTTAAAATTCTCTGCAGCGACCGCCGTGGTAGTCCAAGTTGTGTCGAACGCCTCCTTGTTAATGTTGATGGACTATGCTGCACGCTCTCCCGTACACGTTCAATATTTTGACCAGTGTACGCGGTAGGTGTTCTTTCGGCACTAGGAAGGGTTCTTGCAGACCCATGTTGACGAAAATTTCGAATCAAATGGTTTATTGCTGATATGCATGCTGTGTCAACACAATAGTCTGTTGGTTTGAAAAATAAAATTCAATTATTTTTGTACGTTTATCGGTCGTGTAATGATTCCTTATTAATTTCCCAAGTCTTCTTCACAAAATGCTGGAAAACCAGCAAAGAATTAAAAATGTTATAATGGATTCAAACCATATAGCTCATTCTGCGCCACCCTGTACAATTTCCCTATAAACATGAAACAAAATGAATATACTTTCAACGGATTTCGTACATTATACGAGTATGGCTTTTTTAACTGCAGTCATTAAAACTTATATTTATTGAAACAGCCTGCATTTTGCAGTTAAAAGCAGCTTTTATTTGGAGTTTTAATGCAAAAAATAAATTTAATTTTTAAAGATTGCTAATGGAATATTAAAACAACGTAAGAAAAATTATCGCCAACATCAGCATTTCCTTAATTATCATGAGATTAATAATTTTCATTTTAAAAGGATTTACAGATTCACATTAATAAGGTTTTGTATTGGCAAATTGTTGAAATGTTTATGCATAAAAACAGATCAATTATAGTTAAACCTTAATTTACTGAATTAAAGGAATACAGAATATATTATTGGGGAATACCGTTAACGTAAATCTTTTAAACTAAAAAAAATTCTTTTTCAAGCCTTTTTAGAATTATTGTTGTTGTTGTTTTATTGTGTACTTCTACCCTTTTGGAAAATAAGAAGATATTAATTGATGGAATTGTTTTGCACTGATAAATGTTATGATACCGTTTAACTAACTATCATGGATAGCACAGAACGGTAGCCAAGTTCATTAAAACTAAGAAAAATTTTTAGTCTATCATATAATTCAATTTGAAGAGCAAAAGTGTTCGTATGTAAACATCTGCCAAATAGAACGCCAGTTGTTACTTTGTAATTCGTTTAAAACAGATACAGAGTTGTATTTGGAGTTTAGTGCTAAATAAAGTGAAAAAGAAATTAGCAGCACTTGATTTAAATCCCACCATTTATAAAAAATCAAAAAGCAGAAATCACAGACACATATGTGTGAGTGTCTGTATGTATAGTGTGGTTATAAATATTTGAAATAAAAAATGATAGCCCAGTGAAAATCAATAATAGATTCTATCAATATACATACATATATTGTAAATAACAACGTGGGTGTTATTATTATAGAATTTTCAGTTGGCAACACTTTTTCAACTGGCGGCCATTTTGTCAGATAACAAGTGATTTATATATCGTTATGTTTGGCGTTTCAACATGAATAGACTAAGGTCTAATAACACTTCCAAATTGTACAAATTCATTTGTAAACTCATAGTTCTCTTGAATGAAGCTCACTTTTGTTTGAATGAATATCTCAGTAAACAAAACTGCTATATTTGAAGTGATGATAATCCTAAAGTGTATATTGAGATACCGTTACATCCACAAAAACTGACTGTTTGATGTGGTTTATGAGCTTATAGAATCATTTGTCACTACTTCTTTAAAAACCGATATTAGTCAGATATTTACAGTCTATGGTGACCCCTTTTTCCTTCAGAAATTGAACAACTATGATGTATAGGAGTTGTGATTTCAAAAGGACGATGCAATGTGTCACACAGCTCGTGCCGCAATTGATTAATTAAAGAAAACGTTGGATAACCGCATAGTTTTGTATTCTGTACCAATGAATTGGGTTCCAAGAACGAGCGACTTAATGCCGATTAACTATTTTCTGTGGATATATATGAAGTCGCTAATTTACATTGATAAGCCCGAAGCAATCTAACACTCGGAGAACAACTCCGCGTTATATCCGGTATATGGCCTTAAATGTTGGAAAAAATCATTTAAAATCTGACCTCTTTTTAGACTTCGTGACTCTAGGTCACGGTAGGTCACATGGTGATCTTGCACTATCAGCTCACGCACGGCATCAATATTCTCTGGCACAACGGCCGTTTTTGGACGACCTTTACGGAGTTCGTCTTTGAGCGAGTGACGGCTACGATTGAATTCATAATACCAGTTTTTCACAGTGCTATAGGATGGTGCTTCATCGCCATATAAAGATTTAAGTTCATCAATGTACTCTTGTCATAATAATCCACGTTTAAAGTTGTGAAAAATGATCGCATAAAAATGTGTAGGAGTTAATTCCACTTAAACAACACAAATGATGGTCGTATGTCAAAATCTTCGGAGTACGATTATTTTAAAAAATGTCAAGCTTTCCAAAGGAAATGTCAGATTGCACACTTAGTGTTGCCAGGCCAGGAATATACATATTTAACAGCCTACATAGTAGCTTAGTGAGAGTATATAAGCCTCTTTAACTTGTGAAATTCATAAATGTAGTTTTTGAATCTGATACATTATCTGTTATTAGTCTACTGCAGCAGTCACCGTAAAAATATCGCTGTTGTGCATATTGTATAGTGGTGAAAGCCTTTTATATCTCTGTGTTTCTGAACTTCGATCATAATTGCAACTTCCTGATAAAGGTAATAAAACACATGAACAAGGAAATGAACGGAACTAGTTATGAAAAAGAAGCTGTCACCAATTAGTTTCTAACAAATCGTAAATTTAGTTTTTTTGTTACGAAATGCCCTTGATTTTTGACAGATAAATTTTTGCAAAAGGGTGATCATTTTCTCAGGCTCATATGTTGCAAACCATTCTGAATTTTGATTTTCTTTCTGAGGCTAAATTGTATCACTTGCCATGAAGAACAAAAACTGCGAAGATATAAAATCAAAAAAAAACTCCACCCTTAAGCTCAAAACCGCAAAAACCCTAAAAAAATTAGATCTTTTTTATGTCCATACGTAGCAAACCGTTTAAATTTTAAGGAAACAATAAACTACAAAAATTGATCAAAATTTCAATAAACAAATCATGCGATCACGTAACGACTGCAGCAGTACAGGCAAAAAAGTAAGCTCAGCACAGACATTAAAAGACGCAGAACACTTTCGCGGCTACCTAAGTGCTATCTGAATGGTGTTAAAAATTATTCCAAGAAAGTTCATATGTTTAAGATAGTCATCCTTCGAAATTTCTGCTACCAGCATACGCTCGATATTACATGAGCACCTGGCCGTAAAAATTGTTTTGTTTTCGTTGGATCCAGCACAATTTGACAATCGCTTAAAAAAAGCCTCGTGTGGATGGGTGCAAAGAAATGCTGAAAAAATACGATCGCGGTACTTCAAAAGACATTTATGTATAAGGTTGTCACAGGTGACGAATTAGGGATCCGTATGAGCACAAAACAAACCAACAATCGACCGTGTGGGTCTTCGAAGACGAGCCAAATCTAACGAAAGTTGTTCGTGGAAGAAGCACTTCAAAGCAAATGGTAGAATGTTTCTTCGGCAAAACTGGTCATGTGGAGACTATTCCGCTTGAGAAACATAGGACGGTCAATTCTGAGTGGTACACGACAATTTGTTTGCCTGAAGACTTCAGAAATAAATTCGCATAATGAACAAGAGAAGTCGAATCATTGTTCACCATGACAATGCGAGTTCTAACACATCAGCTCACACCAGCGCCTTTTTGAATTGATGAGTCATCTGCCGTACAGCCTTGACTTGGCACCCAATGACTTATTTTTATACTCGCACATCAAGAAAAAATGCGTGGTCAACCATTTTCGTCGCCAGAAGATGCTGTTGAAGAGTTGAAAAATCGTGTTTTGAAGTTGTCTCAATTGGAGTGGAAAAAGTGTTTCGACAATTGGTGTATAAATCACTCTGGCGAATTCATTGAAAACATTATTTGGCGAAAAATATATCTCCCACGTACAAAAAAACGAACGCTGAACATTTGCTACTCATTTAAATTGCATATCGAAATTTAATTCTAAGTTAAAATTATGCTTTAATTTAAACACAAATTCTAATATTTGCTTTTTCAATCTGAACGAACTTGACAATCTTGTCTTTTGTTGTTTAGATTTTGTTTTTTTTATAAGCCTTTTAAAAGTGAAAAATATTTTTGTTTTTTTGATAAATAGGTGGCTAATTTTACACTTCTTGTTATCTTTTTACGTTTTATTTAAAACTCTAGCACTTTAATAAATGCTAGTAGAAAACACCTACAATACTGTCTCAAAAAATTTCATTCATAAATACTTGTACCACAGCCATACAAACTAAAATCGCATTTGCCAGTCTAAGTCTGCAATTAATTTATAATGAAACAATCCTTGACACATTAAAAACATTCACTCATTCATTCATAAATTTGTTCCTGTAATTCTTAAACGAATTAAATAATTATTATACAGTAAAAACAAATTATAATTCCTTTAACTGGGAAACAAAAAAAAAACAAAAAATAAACAAATCTTTTTATGAAAAGTATCCACTCATTTTTCTAAAAGTTTTTTTATATTTTTCTCCGTTTTTATTTTACTATTTTTGTTTTTTTTTTATTTTTTAACAATGATCCTGTCATTTACAGATTTTTATAATATTTTGCAAACAAACATTTTACCTCTCACTAAGCCAGCCACCACACAAATTCGAACAAACAAAAACAAAAAAACATTTTTTTTACACAAATCTAGAATAATTATTAAATACTTACACTAGCCCACACACAAACTGTATACGAATATAGGAGAAAATGTATAAAATTGTGGGAAGAGGAGAGATGAAAAAAAGGAGTTTTTAATTGTTTGCAATTAAATTGTGTGCAAGCAAACGGACATAGGAAAAGAGTAGCACTTAAATCCTTCTTTTTGTTTTAACACTTCCCTTTTACTGTGAACCATTTAACATTATGATGAGGTTGAGTACGTAAGATGAGAAAGATTTGTTTTGCAGAAATGGTTGAGTTTTAAATGTTAAAAGTTAAAATGTGGAGTTTTAGTTGTGACCAAAACTAAAGTACTGCATAAAACAAAAAGAGAAGCAAAAATATAATAATTAAAATGAGTTTAAAAAAAATATCATTATAATTTAAAGTTGTACGTATTATAAGGCAAGAATAGCAACGTTGATACAGTAGACGCTAGATAATTAGAGCGGCAACTTAAACTAATGTAGTTTCCAGTTTCTAAACTGTTTTTTTTTTGTTTACAACAATTATAATAAAATTTAATCTCATTTTTCTGGGCCTATATTAATTGTGTATATAAATGGGCTTTATTTTATATCTATATAAACTGTGGTTTACAAACAATATTTTAATTCGGCTATGCGTAGTTCCACTTTTTTGTTTTATTTAGAATTCCTACAATTAATTCAATCGCAAACAAAATCTAAGTACATTCTGTTCAATAAATTAAATGCAAACACAGATATTCACACGGGAAATATACTACCTTCTTTGGCCGCCATTTTGGTAAACATTAGTTTTGACAGTTCATGTTTGATAGTGGAATGGAAAATTCATTATGGAAAAATATTCGGTATACCAACGTGTCGTAGTCGCCGTGGTCTAGTGGTTAGCGTGTTGGCTTACTAAGACGATAATGCCGGATTCAAATCTCATGTCTGACATCTCGAAAAAGAGAAATATGAAAAAATTATTTCTTTCGGCGACTACTTCTCAGCAGTATTCTGGCAAAAGCTCTGCGAGTAATTGATTGCCATGAAAAAAGCTTCTCAAATCTGTAGTTTGGAGTCGACTTTAAACTGTAGGTCCCGGTACTCATAGATAAAAATTAACACACACAACATGAGTGCTAGGCCGTAACCCTGACACAGGGTTGTAATGGCCAATTATTTATGTATGTATGTATGTATGTATGTATGTATGTATGTATGTATGTATGTATGTATGTATGTATGTATGTATGTATGTATGTATGTATGTATGTATGTATGTATGTATGTATGTATGTATGTATGTATGTTTGTATGTATGTATGTATGTATGTATGTATGTATGTATGTGTAACAACCCGTCACAATAAGACACTTAAGTAAAACACGACTTTTCAATTTGATATTCAATGCAAAACTATTTTTTATTCATACAATATAATTTCATCAACCATTATGCCATTTTCTCATAGCCTACTAAAATAGCCATTTATTTACCAGCCTACTATAATAAGTTCTATAAATTTATAGTTTAATATTAACAGGTTTGCCACATCCCTCCTATATTTTTAAGACGAAGTTTTAGGTTTTCATGGTTCTCACTTGGTTGTTCTGCTACCTGTGTTGACTGTTTGTTGCATTCTGATAGGCATTGTGGTGTAATGGAGTCAGGCACAATTCCCACTTCTGAAGAGTTTGTTGACAATAAAGTTGGCAGTTTAGCTACAGGAATTTTCTTAAGGTGGCTAACATTTCTACAAAAAGTCTTTCTTCCGTTCGACACTTCCACAATGTTACCTGACCTTGCTGTTACAACATATTCTGTTGCGTCGAAGTTTGGTGTCAATTTATGAGGAAATACTACATTCTTTAGCAACACCTTATCCCCGATAGATATATCCACTTCTTTTGCTCCTCTCTTTTTATCAGCTAGCGTCTTTCCTTTTTGTTTATTAATACAGTCACGATCTTTTTCGGTAGAGTCCGTGTATTCTCCCATTAAATCTTGTACTCCGGGTATCTTGTCTCTTATGACCCTATTAAACATAAGCTCAGTTGGGGGTGTCCCTGTGGTTCCATGTGGTGTGACGTTGTACATATGAACGAATTTCTGTATTTCATGTAAAAAGTTTTTCTTATTCGCACATGCTATTTTCAGTCGCTTGCCAAGAGACCTGTTCATATTTTCGACCTCCCCGTTCGCTTGAGGCCAATATGGCGGTGTCAGTATTTGTTCAATGCCATTTGTGCGGCAGTATTGATTAAACTCGGCGCTTATATATTGCCTACCGTTATCAGTCCTTAAGTACTTCGGGAATCCTAATCTACAAAATATTTCGTTCATTGAATCGATAATTGTCTGCGAGGAAATCGAACGAAGCAACTTAAACTCCATATATCTGGAGTAGTAATCAATAAAAACCAGAACATATTGGCCATTTGGTAATGGACCTAAAATATCAGAAGCTAATGTGTTCCAGGGACTAGTTGGGAATTGATGCCTATCCATAGCTGCTGGATTTGATGGCTGCGATACCAAAAGGCAATCTCTGCAAGCTTTCACGAAATTTTCAGCTTCACGGTCAATTAGTGGCCACCATACCTTCAATCGTAATCTACGTTTCATGGCCGACTCTCCCGGATGACCTTCATGAGCCAACTCGAGAACCTTTTGGCGTAGAGACCTAGGAATGACTAATCGAGACCCGCGCAGAAGAATACTGCCCACTGCCGACAACTCAAAACGGAATGGGTAAAAACTATTTGTTAAAGCTGAGCTCCAAGAATTGTTACTGAGACAAGTCATCGCATCAACTATCTCCTCGTCCAGAATACTATTCTGAGCAATTTCGGAAATAGAAACTGCTGTAGGTACACAACTTGTGACAATATGGCAAATACTTTGCTCACCCGAAAAATCAAAACAATCAGCATATGGTAATTGGCAAAGTCTGGATAATGAGTCTGCAATATTCTCCTTACCTGGTTTGTATATAACTTTAAATTTAAAGGATTGGAGACGCAAAAGCCATCTCTCGATTCGAGCTGGTGGTCTTGACGTAGGTTTAAATATTGCTTCTAGCGGCTTATGATCTGTTACCAGTTCAAATTCCAGGCCTGCTAAATAGTAATAAAACTTTTCAACCGCCCACACCAAGGACAGGCTTTCCTTCTTTGTTTGAGAGTATCTTTTTTCTACATCTGATAGGCTTTTGCTGGCAAATGATATAACAAGCGGCTCATTGTATCGATCGAACTGCAATAGGACTGCTCCTAAAGCAACAGGACTGGCATCAGCAATTAACCGAGTCCTACGCTTCGGATCAAAATAGGATAAATTTGGTATTTTTGACAGTTGAAGTTTTAGGTTTTCGAAAGCTAACTTTTCCTTTGCACCCCACATAAATTTACTATCTTTTTTTAGCAGACATCTTAATGTCTCGGTATGATTTGCTAGGTCTGAAATAAATTTACCAACATATGTGACCAGTCCGAGAAAACTACGTAATTCTTCTTTGTTTGTAGGATCTCTAAATGATGTTATCATTTGAATTTTCTCCGGATCTACTTCAATGCCCTGATCAGACAGTATGTGGCCCAAAAACTTAATTTTTTTTTTTGTTTTCCATATGCATTTTTCCTCATTTAGATAAACATTATTGTCTCGAAATATTTGAGATACCATTTGGACGGCCTTATCATGCTCCTCCTCTGTACTCCCAAATATTACAACATCATCAATGTAGTTCATGACATTAGGACATGGTGATAACATTTTCTCAAGCATTCGCTGAAAAATTTCTGGAGCGGAATTTACTCCAAACAGCAGTCTTTTAAATCTGTATAAACCCTGAAATGTTATAAAAGTTGTTATCTCCCTGCTTTCTTCGTGAAGCTCTAGTTGATGATATGCATTTTTAAGATCCAATCGGGAAAAATAATTAGCGCCTCTTAATTTGGTCATAAAGTTTTCAAATATAGGGAGTGGGTAGTTTTCCCTTAATATAGCCTTATTTGCCCTACGCATATCTACGCACAACCTTATATCACCATTTTCTTTAAATGCTAATACTATTGGCGAGATCCATGAACTTGGACCCATGACTGGCTCAATTATATCTTGCCGAACTGCATCCTCCAGTTTAACTCGAACTTTTTCTTCTAGAGCTACTGGCACACGCCGCACAGGCTGCTGAACTGGAACTATCTTATGGTCGATTGACAGTTTTATAATTACATCCTTCCACTTAGGAAAAGGCTTAGTTTCTTCAACTAGATTCACGTTTACTCCAAGTTTCAAAACGTTAAGCTTCATAGCCGTTTCCCGTCCTAAAAGTGACTGGCGCCCATATTCGATAACATAAAATGTAGCAATTAATTCAGTTTTCTCCTTAATAGAAATTGGAGCTTCAAAAATACAAATTACTTTAAGTAACTCTTCTGATGCGTATGCCCGAAACTGATTAACAGATTTAGTGCGAGTATTAAAGACTGTCGCACCTTTTTGTTGTAAGTCTTTCCAGTCTGCCTGACTTAAAAGATTGAACCGAGATCCTGAATCTATAATCATTGGTATCTTTTGACCCCCTATCTGACATACAATAAATTCTTCGTTTTCTTCATCACTTGTTACTTTAAAGCAGTAATTTCTGTCTTTCTGGACCACTTCAGATTTTCCACCATCTACCGAACGCACTACCGTACGATGCCGTTTCAATTGAAAATTGTCATTTTGGGTACCCTGTCTTTTAATATTTGTTTTACACTTACGAGCGTAGTGACCTATTCGGGAACATTTATTGCACTTCACATTTCTAGCAGGACAATTCATTGAATTGTCGGCATGGCCAGTGCGCCCACATCTACTACATTCTGCATTCAATAAGTTTGCCAGCCTTCTCTGTGAACTAATTTTACTGATAACGTCTATATCTGACTTAGGTGTCATCGATTGCGACTGTTTGCTTATCTGTTCATCTATTCGGCACGCATCTAAAACTTCGTCAAGGTTATGTTCTTTTTCTAATAGTTTTCGTTTAAGCTCTAACGGCGCCCATACATCAATTATTTTATCTTTTAAACAGATTTCCTCGATTTCGGTCTTCGTAACACCAAAAGAACACTTAGATATTTGTTGACGCAAGCGAAGAACAAATTTGTTAAAACTCTCCCCCTCCAATGGGATGATACCACGAAACAGATGTCTTTCAAATGTCGAATTTCTCTTCGGCGTAAAATATTCATTCAGTTTACCTACTAAAATGGCATACACATCGTTCTTTAACTCGTTGTCGTACGGTACTACTGCTCCAGGCAAAGAATCAGCAACAGTTTGCAATTGTTGGCCTCCAAAATGAAGTAATTTATTTCTTTTTTTTACAACGGATGTAATCTCCTCCGCATCTACATAAATCTGGAAGGACCTAAGCCATTTTTCCCACTCAATACGTACCAATGATTTGTCTATGGAATCGCATAAAAATGGCTTGATTATCTCCGCCATGTTTATTCCTATTAGAAAACATAATAATTGTGTATTAGCTTATATCTGCAATCAGATAAACAAAAATCAAAAATCAAAACTGCCTTTTTCGACCTGCATTCAACACACGGTCTCTGATCTTTGCCAGATAATAATCAACGCTTGCTCCTAAAGCACAGCCTCTGACCTTTGTCAGATTCATAATTGCAATTTCAACCTGCATTCAACGCACGGTCTCTGACTTTTCTCAGATAATAATCAACGCTTGCTCATAAAGCACAGCCTCTGACCTTTGTCAGATTCAAAATTGCAATTTCAACTTGCATTGAATGCACGGTTTCTGGCCTTTGTCAGATAATAATTCGTTTACGTCCTATAGCCCTTAATTCTTAGTAGATAGTTTAATATTCTTCAGTCTGCATTTCAAATGCATAACATCAGACATTTATTAAAAAAAAATACAAACCTATGTTTCTTTTTCAATTTATAAAACTCCAGGAATCTTTGTAAACGTATGTATTTATTTCCTTTTTGATCCTTTTTAACGTTAAATGTTTTTTATCCTCGTCGCCAATGTAACAACCCGTCACAATAAGACACTTAAGTAAAACACGACTTTTCAATTTGATATTCAATGCAAAACTATTTTTTATTCATACAATATAATTTCATCAACCATTATGCCATTTTCTCATAGCCTACTAAAATAGCCATTTATTTACCAGCCTACTATAATAAGTTCTATAAATTTATAGTTTAATATTAACAGGTTTGCCACAGTATGTATGTATGTATGTATGTATGTATGTATGTATGTATGTATGTATGTATGTATGTATGTATGTATGTATGTATGTATGTATGTATGTATGTATGTATGTATGTATGTATGTATGTATGTATGTATGTATGTATGTATGTATGTATGTAAACAAACGTGTTTTAACCGTTAAAACATTTTACAAAAATTAATCATCGATTACTTTGATGATTAGAAAGTTACATGAAATTGTTGTGCCATGTGCCACTATTTATCGTGTAGTGAATGATTTCGAAGAAAGAGGGACTGTAGTTGATAGGCCAGAATATGGTCCACAAAGTAATATAGGATTACTGCTGTTCAAAAAAGTATTCAAAACAATCCATCAAAACATCAATTCGACACCGTACTCAGGAGTTTGGTCTTCAAAAAACAACTCGGGCTATAATTTTGCGAAAAGATTAGCATTTGTTTCCATTTAAGATTCATTTGACACAAGAGCTTCCTCCAAAAGAGCATTTACGACGCTGTACATACATATGCCAATATGATTCTACAACATGCAACCCGATTTTCATGAAAGAATCATAATGAGTGAAGGGACAGATTTTCATTTGAATCGATATGTGAATAAATAGAATAGTCGGTTCTGGGCAATGGAAAATCTTCAAGTTATTCATTAATTACCTTTTCATCCATTTAAAGTGACAGTCCGGTATGCAATTTGGAATCATTAGACCTTACTTCTTTGGAACTGAAAACGGCGTGACGGTAACTGTCAATGGGGAGCGATATCGTGATATGATTGAAAACTTTTCAACGATACAACAAGACGGTGCCACATCGCAGACAACCAGTATTACAATAGAATTGCTGCCAAACCTCTTTCCACAATAAGTTGTTTCAAGGAATGGTGATGTTGTTTGTTGTCCATGGTCGACTGATTTGACTACTCCGGACTTTTTGTAGAGATATCTGAAAAGCAAAGTTTATGCAAACAAACCGGAAACGCTGAAGCAACTCAAACAAATTATTCTTGATGAAGTTAATGAATTACCGCGTGAGATGTGCGAGAATGTAATGAAAAAGTGCTCGCATTTGTAAAGCTAACAGAGGCGGACATTTACTTGATATTGTGTTACAACCATAATTGCCGACATTAAATAAAACTTTTAAATTATGAGATCCATTTACTTTCGTTTAATCAAAAATTATAAACAAACAAAGAAGTATACCCTCTCGGAGGACACTCTGTATTTCTTTTTCTGTAACCCTGGAAAGTCATACTTCGTCGAATAGACGGCGCAGATTTACTTTTTGTACTTTTTTTTCGAAATTTGTATTTTTACTTCGCTATCCTCTTGATGTGTGCACAAGAATAGCTCTCTACGTATTGGATTTATTTGTTTTTTATTGCAATTGCGTTGTCTAAATGACGAAGTCTGAACTTCGTGTAACTTTTAGAAACTTTTGTTCTATTCAGAGTGCTTATTTTTTATAATATTTTTTACATAGGCTTTGCTTTTTGTCTAGTTTATTTAGTGGCAGATAGAGAAGCTTTGAATAAATACAAAAATTTCTTTTGAATTGTGAAAATCGAAATCGAGTCAGATCAAAGTGACATAGACACGAACACTATATATGTATGTAATAATCATTATATCAGATGACATTGATAATATCATCATTTATTTAAGAAGGAACAGTCAATTAAATATCGAGTAAATCGCATGTGATAGAATTTTAGAATAAAACGAACGGCGGAGTCGATACGTTTGACCAAATGGTCACTACAATGAGCTCTTCCAGGGCGACAAACAGAACAAAATTTATTTAGAAAGCATGACAAGTTTTATAAAAATAAAATTTTTATTCATTCACATTTTCGCTTATCAAAATATTCAATAGTCGCCGTGTTGTCGTTTTTTTTTTATTGAGACCAATACTCAGAGGTAAGCCCGTACTAAATGTTCTGCATTCTATTAGAATTTTTGTGGAAAAGATAGTACTTTATTACAACAGAACATATATTTTGTTTTTCTTATATTATTAAGCGCCTTAGAAATGACACAAATTGCTGTGAATTGATCATTCAAAGTCCAGTTTTATACCTTCACTCTTGAATGATCGACAGCAATTCTCCCATCGTTGCATGTTGATTGTGGTGAGTGCTTTACTAAGCTGTTAGCTGTTATCTGCCTACTTCCCAATAGGTGGCGCTTTTTTCCTGATCATTTGTTTTTCGTTGTCAGAGATGGACTTCTTATAGGGGGGGACCTCTTATTATTAAATTTTAATTCTGAAGAAACCGCAAACTAACTTTTTCATTTTTCACCTTCGCTGGACTTCTAACCTGGGCCACGTCATATCCTAGTATTACTTGCCTTTGGAACAAAACTTGATTTTAATTTCACGCGATTTTGTTTTACAGTACATACACGACAATATTTTGTCGCAAGACTACGAAAAACAATATGTGGAATATAAGTTAAGAAAACTATAATTAAAGCAATCTTTCTTTAAGAATGCTATAAAATTTTTAGATTTTTAAAACAAAATATCGAAAATTAAAATGATAAATTTCAATGTAATTTCCCATGAAGATTAAATTTATTAAAAAGCATAATAGCTAACTTATGACCATATTATGATTATTCGAAGTATTATAAGTATTTCAATAACTGTTTGTAATTTTGAAAAAGTCTATTTTGTGAAAGTACTTAGTTTTGAGTGTCTACTGTAAAACAAGATACTCGGCTGCAAGCAAAAGGATAATAAAACATTAAACTACAGACACAAGAACATTTATAATTTTTTCTTTTACCGAAAATGTTATATATGTATACTTAAGTACATATATGTATATTTTTATTTGACTTAAATTATGCCAATAATTTGAGATGACCCGCAAGTCAGTGTCTTACAGAGACAAAGAGTCACAAAGACATTAACAGCAAAATTGACACAATTTATATCTTTTTTTTTTGTTGTTCGTTTCTTTTTTGCTTTCAGATGGTCAATGTAAATATAAGAGAAACAAATTGTTTTATGTATTTCAGTTTTAATTTATCAAATATTTCAGATCTCTTTTACCTTTCAGTCTAAAGGTCCCTTGCAATTAAAATTTAAATTGTATTTTTTAAATTAAAATATCTTCCACAGATTTGATTTATGTGTTTCAGCTAAAAAAAATTTATTAAGGAATTTTAAATAAAGTTAATTAAGTATTTAATTGAAATTTTTTAGGCAAAAATATTTTGGGTGCTGTATTCAGTAGGGTGGGTCAATTTTTTGGCCTACTAAGCGTATAGCAAAATCGTAATCTACGGGAAATTCTAAGAATTTTCCCAAAGAAACCATGGTTCTAAAATCAAAATAGATCTTCCGGTTTTTTACGAGAAAATTTGGTGTTCAGGTCATCCGAAAATAATGCTATTTTTTTGGAAGTATTCATTGCAATTGGTGAATAGTTGACCTGTAACGCTGGAAGAGGGCTTATTTTAAAGGAAATTATCTCAGCTTTCTATATCTGTCCTCATTTATAGAAAATTGTTTACCCAAATAATGGTTTTGGAGGTTTATGTCACAATAATAATAGATTTAGGTTTTTAACAGTTTTACTATCAGTATATAGCGGGTTTTTTGTCCCACATTATACATACGGAGGCAAGTGCTTAAGATGCTTTTATTTTTAATAACATTTGTTATTAGAGCACCTCCATAGCTCAGTGTGCAATTGTGCAAGACTACTATCTAGAGGATTTCCACCAGAAACTATGGTCCTTAGAAATTTAAATAAATAAATAAAAGAATGTTATCATATCTTTAGCATAAAAGTAATCAAAATGACAAAAATAAACTTATACACACCACTACATATAAAAATAACCAATTCTGATTAAAATTAACCAAAACGACAGCACTTGGTAACTGCATTCAGACTTTTTAAGTAATATTTAGTTTATACTATGTTTTCTTTAACATATTCAGTTTACAAAAATAACATCAAATGGGAAAATATTAATTAAATTCTAAATAAAACATAAAAGAATTATTTTAAATAACAAGCCACTGATAACTCTTTGTGGGTCTGTATGAAAATATAATTTCATTTTTCTTTTTTTATATGCGGTTTACCAAAAAAAAAAAAATATTCGAGCTAAAAAGTAATTATTACTCTACAACATTTTTAGAAAAGATTTATTTTTTATAATTTATAATAAAACTCACTTTATAGTGTTTTATTTATGAATTCTAGTTCTGGGTTAAAGTTTATTTTTTTTTTTGTTACAAAAAAGAGATGAAAAAAAAAGTCGAAACTAAACAACATTTAGCATAAACACGTTATGCAAATGCAACTTTATGGTTTGACTTTAATTTTATTTTTTTTGTTTTTTGCGTTATTTTGAAGCAGTTTTTTCAACTTTTCGCGCAAAAAAATTAATAAAAAATGGCAACAGTCACAAACGTCAAGTTGCTGCGAAAAAAAAATTGAAATAAAAAGAAAGTAATAAAAGGAAGGAAAAAAAAGAACAGAAACCATTACTGCCAAACATATACAAACTTTTTCAGTTTTAATTCATTTTTGCAGAATTTTAGAACTGAAAGCAAAATCACAAAAAGGCCAACTATCAACTATGGGAATAGTACTTGCCTGTATGTTTGTTTATGGCAAAAAAACACGAATTTTTGTTAGAATTGAAGAAAAGTTACGAGTAAAAAATGAATAGAATTGCATAGAACCACATAAAATAATCAGAATATTTTTAGGCGAAGGAACCCAGTGCTTATAAAGTCACTGAGAAAAATTAACAAAAAAAAAAAAAAAAAAAAAAAAATTCAGCCGTCTTAACAGCATGCAAACTTTAAATCAAACTTATTACTAAAAAATAAAATAAAAATTAAATCAAGTATACTCAGAGTAGGACTATGTATGCTAACAGAGGAAAGATGTATTAGAATTTTATATTTAAACGCTTAAATATATTTTTTGGCATTCTGGCAATACTTATTTCATAGTGGCCTTTTTACCATTGATTTAAAATTAAAATGTTAATGTAAATATATAAGTATATAAGTATACATAATATGCGAATGTTCTAAATATTTTTTAAATTTATTTAACTTACATGCACATACACATACATACAAAAAGTCTGTGCACACACTTTCCTAATTAATTAATTCCTAAAAATTGTTGGTTAAAATTAAAAATTTTATTTAAATACGGGTTTGTTTTAATAAAATGATCACTAACACATAGCCAGTAGCAATTTTAATTTAAAATTATCAATACATACATACTTAACTCTATTTAAGGGTTACAGCTTAGCTTCTATGTTGTGTATGTTAATTTTATTCATTAGTACCGGGTCCTACAGTTTAAAGTTAAACGAATGAGAAGCTTGTTCATGACAATCAGTTACTCTCAGAGCTTTTGCCAGAAAATTTGTAAGAGGTAGTCGTCGAAAGAAATATTTTTTTTGTTTCGTCAGAAACGCTTTATTTAAGATCAAAGTTAACGGCAATGAATATTTTTGGTAATTAAAGAAGAAATGATGTCCGTGAAGGAATAGTACACTAGCCAAACTGAACAATTGTTTTCGACTCCAGCTACGGTAGTCTCATCAGAGTTCTTTGTGTCCTGTGCATATTCAAGACCAAACATCAACTATTTAACTCACACTTTTTTGGAAATCGCATACTGAAATTATATTCTTTCACATGTATGTACATACACTTGTATGAGTTAGTCGAAGTAAAGTCACACAACAGTTTTTATCATATTCTCCTTTTCTTACCATCATTGCTGTTCTTGTAATTGTCATCTTATTTGGATGAAACAGAATTACAATTTTTATTTTGTTTTTGCCCTCTTATTCCATTTAATCCACATTAGTCGGCATCGACGACATGCACAACTGTAGCCGTGGTGGTTAGAGTGCAGCGCTAGAAGCATGCGCATTATAACTTAATGTGTTTGAGGCTCTAGGTTCGAGCCCCGGGAAAGTTCTGATCAATGTTTTTATAATTTAATTTTTGTTTCGTCAGAAACGCTTTATTTAAGATCAAAGTTAACGGCAATGAATATTTTTGGTAATTAAAGAAGAAATGATGTCCGTGAAGGAATAGTACACTAGCCAAACTGAACAATTGTTTTCGACTCCAGCTACGGTAGTCTCATCAGAGTTCTTTGTGTCCTGTGCATATTCAAGACCAAACATCAACTATTTAACTCACACTTTTTTGGAAATCGCATACTGAAATTATATTCTTTCACATGTATGTACATACACTTGTATGAGTTAGTCGAAGTAAAGTCACACAACAGTTTTTATCATATTCTCCTTTTCTTACCATCATTGCTGTTCTTGTAATTGTCATCTTATTTGGATGAAACAGAATTACAATTTTTATTTTGTTTTTGCCCTCTTATTCCATTTAATCCACATTAGTCGGCATCGACGACATGCACAACTGTAGCCGTGGTGGTTAGAGTGCAGCGCTAGAAGCATGCGCATTATAACTTAATGTGTTTGAGGCTCTAGGTTCGAGCCCCGGGAAAGTTCTGATCAATGTTTTTATAATTTAATTTTTGTTTCGTCAGAAACGCTTTATTTAAGATCAAAGTTAACGGCAATGAATATTTTTGGTAATTAAAGAAGAAATGATGTCCGTGAAGGAATAGTACACTAGCCAAACTGAACAATTGTTTTCGACTCCAGCTACGGTAGTCTCATCAGAGTTCTTTGTGTCCTGTGCATATTCAAGACCAAACATCAACTATTTAACTCACACTTTTTTGGAAATCGCATACTGAAATTATATTCTTTCACATGTATGTACATACACTTGTATGAGTTAGTCGAAATCGCATACTGAAATTATATTCTTTCACATGTATGTACATACACTTGTATGAGTTAGTCGAAGTAAACTTTACTTCGACTAACTCATACAAGTGTATGTACATACATGTGAAAGAATATAATTTCAGTATGCGATTTCCAAAAAAGTGTGAGTTAAATAGTTGATGTTTGGTCTTGAATATGCACAGGACACAAAGAACTCTGATGAGACTACCGTAGCTGGAGTCGAAAACAATTGTTCAGTTTGGCTAGTGTACTATTCCTTCACGGACATCATTTCTTCTTTAATTACCAAAAATATTCATTGCCGTTAACTTTGATCTTAAATAAAGCGTTTCTGACGAAACAAAAATTAAATTATAAAAACATTGATCAGAACTTTCCCGGGGCTCGAACCTAGAGCCTCAAACACATTAAGTTATAATGCGCATGCTTCTAGCGCTGCACTCTAACCACCACGGCTACAGTTGTGCATGTCGTCGATGCCGACTAATGTGGATTAAATGGAATAAGAGGGCAAAAACAAAATAAAAATTGTAATTCTGTTTCATCCAAATAAGATGACAATTACAAGAACAGCAATGATGGTAAGAAAAGGAGAATATGATAAAAACTGTTGTGTGACTTTACTTCGACTAACTCATACAAGTGTATGTACATACATGTGAAAGAATATAATTTCAGTATGCGATTTCCAAAAAAGTGTGAGTTAAATAGTTGATGTTTGGTCTTGAATATGCACAGGACACAAAGAACTCTGATGAGACTACCGTAGCTGGAGTCGAAAACAATTGTTCAGTTTGGCTAGTGTACTATTCCTTCACGGACATCATTTCTTCTTTAATTACCAAAAATATTCATTGCCGTTAACTTTGATCTTAAATAAAGCGTTTCTGACGAAACAAAAATTAAATTATAAAAACATTGATCAGAACTTTCCCGGGGCTCGAACCTAGAGCCTCAAACACATTAAGAAATATTTTTTTTTTTTAGATCTCAGGGCTGAGGCTTGAACCTTGAGCTCTTGTGTTTGACAAAACACTAACGACTAGACTACGGGGACTACCAAAGTTATTAATACTATATATTTTTACGATATGACATATAAGAAATTTTCTTCACTAGCTAAGAAAAAGTCTGCGTTTTTATACAAGTCAGAATCAGAATCATCAAAATCCCTGCGAACGGCAGTGGTAGTAAAATATTTATTTTGCACAATTATTGTTTAAATTTAAGTTTATTCGTAAATTAATTTTTTGTGAAAAAAAACGTTTAAACGGAGGCAAAAATATAAATTCTGCAGAACGTGAAAATATAGTTGATTTAGGGAAGACGGTATAGTAGTTAGAGCGCTCGCAAAGAAATTCCAACGACAGAGGAAGCAAAAAAATTAAAAAATATATTTGCCGTTTTTCCCTGAAATTTACAGTCCATTCCACTAAGAAATTAATGCTCGGGAGTACTGCGCCCACTTCTGGGAAGATAACAGCTAACGTTCTTTGTGAAGATGTCCACCACTCACATTCAACATCCACCGACAGATAGGGTAATTGCCGTTGGTCATTCAAGGGTGAAGGTATAATACTGGCCTCTAAGTGATCAAATGGACAACAACTTGTCTCATTCACTTCACTAAAAAACTTCACATCTTTCTATTTATTCAACATTCCAATACAATGCACTGTAGGGCGAGTGTCATACCTTCACCACTAAATAATCCAACAGCAATCAAGCCCAAGAAGTTTGAGCAATAAAATTTAAATTAGGGGAGAAATAAAAAAAAATAATGATATTGGAGATGATGTTGTTGTTGTTCTCCGTGATCCAACCCCTTAGATAATTCTTGGCTGCTGCTCCTCAACTTTCTGGCATGTGAGATCCTACAAGAGAGCTATTGCTCTCCATTAGCTTAGACAGTTGAGTCTTTGCAGAGTAAGCCTCTATACCACAATAAATTAATTATCCCACTTATGGTTAGATTTTCGATGTAGGCAAGTTGCATTCTTGCAGATTCAAATTGACCGAATTACTATTGATGTCACTTATTGATTACTTTGTTTTGTTTAATTAAAAAAAGAAAACTCCTTCTTTTTCTGAAACAAAGACCGCCAATATTCATAAAATTGCCCATCTCTGCACTCTCATAACAATTTTCTTTGACTACTAATATTCGCTTAATTTAAAAAAAAAGTTTTAAACTGCATACGGCAGGCACTTTAAACAGTTATAGTTGCAACAACAGCAACCTAAAGCTAACAATTTTAAAGTGGATTTGTTCTTTAGCCACTGTGTTAACCCTTAAAAACCCATGGATGCGGATTTTGTTTAAAAAAATATATGATATGTAATATTATCATTAAAACATTACTGTGTACTTAAATTTTAGTAGAAAAATTTTTTAAAACGGTATTTTGAAAAAAAGTGGTTGTATCTTATAAGATACACTGGGCACTCCCCCTATTATAAATTTCAAAGGAAAGTACATATTAAAAACATACATAAATGAAACAAATTTTAGTTTTTATAATATTTTTATTCAGTAAAATAAAAATAATAAAAAATCATACAATTCAGTACATAAAAAAATAAAATAATATTATTATATAATATAATATATATATAATATATATATAATAATATATATAATAATATAATATTATTAAATCAACTCCTCCCATATGAGAATTATACTCCTTTATAATTTGAGGACACGGAATATTTTTTATTGTTTTTTCTTTTCTGTCAAATCTTTTTATTGTTACAGGTTCCTCCTCTACATTTTTACTATCCAAAATAGGTTTAACCCCAACGTAAGTCGAAACCAGGTTAACAATTTTGTTGTCTTTCCATGACAATGATGTTAGGTCCATACCATAAATATTGCAAATAAATTCCTGACTCGTTCATATTTCATCATGACTTTCTCATCAGGAAGCTTACAATTTTTGATTCGGTTTCGCCGAATGGTACCTACTGAAAGTATACCCTGTGAACGCAAATATACCAACAACGGTATTGTTGTATAAAAATTGTCAAAGAAAACTATATAGTTTTTAAATCTGGGAACTTCGCGATGTAGCCGCACAACTATGTTTGCAGAAGGTTGAAGGTCCGGTTCTCCATCAGCACAAATTTCAGTTGATCCACTATATATTTCAAATTTATACGCGTATCCCATTGTATTACACATTACATAAAATTTAAAGCCCCACTTTTTTGGTTTATTAGGCATATATTGCTTCATATAACAACCAATTTTCGAAGAGCACATTTGCTCGTCCACACACAGCCTGCTCAATTTTGGAGCGGAGGCAAAACTTTTATTGAGAGATTCCACAATTGGTCGGATCAAATAAAGTCTATCACGATTAGGATCATCTTGAAAGGGTTTTTTATCTTTATCATTGAAATGTATATTTTCTCGAATTTTTTCGAAGCGTGTCCTGTTCATTTGATTTTTTATTACATTAATGCAACGGTCATCTTTTTCAGACCAATAATCTCGAGAATTTGGAAGCTTATAGTAAGACATATAAAAGAGAATTCCGATAAATTTACGTAGTTCAGATATGTTAAAATTGATGTTATCTATTCCCGAATATTTTACAGACTCGTTAACTATATGTTCCTCCAAAGATTTTGGAAACAAATAACACCAAACTTGATATGGGGTTTCCAATAATTTAATATTTTCTGGAAGACTTATATCTCCCCCAAATTTAACTTGCTCCCTTTAAATTGGAGGTTGCCTTTTTTCCACAAAACTCTTTCAAATTCTGAAGACTTGGAATTTATATTTACACCACTGAATTGAGAGGAAAATGAAGACCAAACATTTGTAGGACAAGACGAAAAGGTAGAAGGCATTGAATTGAGCTCCTCTGATTGTTCATAATTTGCATCTATATCATTGTCATCATTTATCATTTTGACAAAAGAGTCATGTATGGATCCTTCAAGATCAATTTCTTCCTCAGTTTCAGAGTCGAGACTTTTTTCCTCAATTAGTTGCATTTTAGCAGTTCCCTGTATTTCCTTGCTCTCCTTTTCTTCATTTTCTAAGGGTTCGAGTAAATCATCAGTGTCAGTATCACTTTCGTCTGTGCTATTGTAAAAAAAATCTTCGCTATTGCATAACAATTCACACACTTCTTCATCCGTCAACTTTGCTCTTTTGCTAGATCTTCTGAACCCTGACATACTTATAAAGATATTCTTCCCAAAATCAATCAAAATAAATAAAAAAATCAAATATCGATTACACAATACAAAATATATGCTTAAAAACAGTCAACCTGTTTCTTCAAAGCACAAACTATGAAAGAGAATTAGCAATGAATCAGTAGAAAATTCAAATAGAAACGAATTTCAAGTTTAGAGGAGAGTGCTCAGTGTATCTTAGAAGATACAACCATTAAATGAACATTTGTGGCAAGGAATCGAAATATATTTTTTTCTAATTAATTCATATCGATTATAGACATATTTTGAAACAACCTCATATTTTTTTTGTATTTCAATTAGTAATCTGGTCCGATTTTTTAATATTTCAAAGCACCAAACTTAGCGAATTTTGAAAAAATAAATTTTTCAATGTTGATGTTTAATAAAATATAGAATTCAATAATTTTTAATTAGAAATATTTTTTAAATAAAAGGTTGGTATTTTCTCAATGAGTTCTGATTTACTTTATTTTATTTACTTCTAAAATAGATCCCTGGGAATTTTTTCTTTGGTTGTATCTTTAAAGATACTGTGGGCATTTAAGGGTTAAGTTTGTTTTTAAAATCTTTGCCTTTTCTAGTGCTCGCTACTCGCGCATAAGTGCATTATTTTTGCTTTTAAGCCATCAGTAAGGCCACATTAAGTTAAAGACACACAGGTTTACACCATGAATTTTCATTTGTTTGATAATGGAAAAGGAAAGAAAATTGTTCAAATACTAGAATGTCTACAAAAACTCTCCAAAAAAAATTAAAAAAAAAAAAAAACAATTTTTTTCTTGTTTTGTAAAACCATTAAACGAATAGTTTGTTTTTAAGTTGTTGCAACTTCTGTGTTTAGCTGTTGCTAGTGCTACTGTTGTGTGCCTTAAAATGTTTGTTTTTTTTTCCTTTTTTTGGCAGAATTATTTCTTTTTATTGCTATTTTTTTCATACTACACAACTAAGCCATGAATAGAATATAATACAAGATTTGGTTGAATTAAATAAGAACAGCACAAGATTACATTTGAATGTGTTACAATTTTAAAACATTTTTAAGTTAAAGTAGCTGTCGTTTAGTAAAAGCGCTGCTTAAGAAACATTCAACGGAAAATTCTTATACAATTCTCTGTTATAATTTATTTAGTAGTATATGTAAGGGCATATTTTCCTTTCTCATTTCCTCTATAAATAATATGATATATGACTAAATTCTTACTGTGAAAAAGAAGCAAAAAATAAAAAAAAAACCATTTAATACTTCGTACAGCTAAGTTTGCAAATATTTGCAGTGCTATACTATAAGTGCTACTTTTTAAACATTTCTATGAAACATTAATGCTGTGAAATCGTTGGTTTTTACTAAAATTATTAATACGTCTGATATTTTTGCTGTGGCAGCCAAACTAAATAAGTAGTTTGGTTGTTATATCTTCTTATACATTTGCAGCCACTTCTTTTTATTTATTTTATAGCTTTTTATCCCCCTCTTTTTTTACGTTTCAAATGCATAAATTTCTGAGAGTCACAAAAATATTATGGGGAAAAAAATGATTCTTTTAAAAATATAAGGAAATGTATGTGTTTGGTGTTGTCATAACTAAAATAAACTTATTTATTCCCTGAAGCAGATTTATATAACTGCAATTTTCTTTATACATATAACTGTTACCAGGAAAATAGAAAAACTTACATGATTTTTTCTTTTCTTCATATTCCTCTTTTTATGCATTCATAGACATAAAAAATATCTATTCATAATATTCAGACTTTTAATGCTACATTAAGTTTATTTCTCTTAATGCAATGGCATGTGGGTTGTTTTACTTTAAGACGAATTTTTATTATTTATTTTTTTTTTTTGGGAAATTAAAAATCATTGGCGATGCATTAAACGTTGTTTCGTTTTTTAATAACACTGTTTGTTTTTAGTTTTGCTAAATATTTCAATTAAATTGTTTGCTGGATGCAAATATAGATTTAGCGTATAAAAATTTAGTTAGAAAATTCAGATTTGTTTTAGCGAATTTCAGTCTACTCAGAACAAAATGTCGTTCACAAACAGTCAAAAAAGTATGTCTACTAAAGGCTATGACACACTATCATACAGAGTCGTACGATTCATTCACAAGAAAATCTTTGCGATTTCTGTCACACTTTTAAAAGTTGCATCAAAATGGCAACATTAGTGCCACACCATCTCACAAAATAATATGCAAAGCATATGCAGAGTTTCTTTTTTCTAAAACCTTATAAAATGCATCTCTGATTGCACGGAGAAAACAATTTTTATGAAATTTTTCAAAAGATTATAAAGTCGTACAGACTTGTCAAAAAATCTGTCATACAGGTGCATTTTTAGCCACATTGTTATACTTTTTAACACAAACGATTTTTTTAACACATCTTACGACTCGATAGGATAGTGTATCCCGGCCTTAAGAGGTTAAAAGTAAACTTGCATATAATTCTTAAGATACATATAGAAAATAACATTTACAAGTTAAAATATAAATAAGTATGTTGGCATATCATCTAAATTTTTATCAAAGCTTTCTTTATTACTGTAATAAGGTATAGGACCAAATTGTGAAATATGTATATCTCAAAATAGAGAGCATTAATCCACATACGCTCTACGGAAAAAATTCGCCCATTTTCAATTTTAAAGTCGTATATCTTCTAAATGTTTTGTTTGATCGTTATCAGACATTTATCTAAATTTCTATATTGATCTTTTATATAAAAAACTGGTAAAGTTTTTTAAAAAAATTTAGTACAAATAAAATTATTTAAACGTATTTATATAAAAGTCCTTCTGGTGAAATTTCAGCCTTGTGGAAAAAGTAATATTCAATAAAAACAAAATATAATTCCGATATTCCCTGAAAAGCTATTTGATAATAAATTCTTACTGGCGTACATTTTACTGTACAAAGAAACATAATTATATAGTGTAAAGAATATAACAGACAAATCGAACATATCTAGAGAGCGCTAAATAAAAATATTGTTGAAAATCAATATAATTGAAAATTTATTAGGGTCTACTTTATGCTGAAATTGAGCATATAATGGAATATTAGGAGTATAGAGATGCCCCACATGTTATTCGTTCAGATTTTAAAGAAGATTGTGTTCCAGATGAGTTGAAGAAAAGATAGTTCACATTTTTATAGTGATAAAGAAGAGTTAGAAGAGTGTGAAGAAAACATTGCTCATAGACGGTTAGGAATAATTCATTAGCATCCAGTCGTATTGCTGGTATAAAGAATACATTTATGGTATATGTTTGTGTAACACTGCAAAAAATTATTATAAAATACATGAATGTGGAAGGTATTTGAGTTTATGGGTGTGATTGGAAAGATATTGCATTCACATTTGGGGCTACTTTATTAACGGGCGGAAATAAATCATACAGTGAGTCTCTTGAGATAAACTGCTAGACTAATATTTCATTCAATGATGTCGTTAAAACTATTCAAGAAAGGAGCTTTCTAGAGTTACAAGATTTGATAATAAAGCTAGTAAAGCTCGAGATAAGTTAGGCCCAACAACTATTTTGATTTCGAAATAGATTATTCCTTAATGACCATAAATAGAATTAATTAAGCCTGACATTTAAGGCTAGTCAAATTTACCAAGGACGGATAATGAAATAACGTTGTTTAATACCATAGCCCAATCCGACTAAGAACTTTCTGTGGTTCGGGATCTAGATATGAACTGTATCCAAAAAACGATAGAAAAAGTATTCAGCATGTACATCTTGGAAAAAATAATATTTTATATAAAAAACTTTTACTGAATAAAAACAAAATATATACGAATAAATTAGAATTATAACGCACTTTTTTTTAGATTTAATAAAATACTTTGAATTACATTTTACAAGAACACATAATTACAACTACAAAAAAGTCCAAAAAGGCGCATAATATATATCTATATAAAAAAAATTTATATATGCATAGCACGAGTAGGGGTTTACCCCTGAGTATTGGTCTTAAAAACAAAAGAAAGAGGTATTACGTATTCGTTCATAACCAATATTTCTGAATCTGCATTTGCAGCGTTTCGATATCATAAGTGTTTTACGATTAAATTCACTATCAAGAACGTATGCTAATGATCACAGCACAGAGGATTAGACAAATATCGTTTGAATATTCTGACACCATTACCCTTTTACACCAGTATCCGCCGTCCCGTATCTCTACACTGAAGTTTCTGCCATATTTTACATCTAAAGATGTTTCAAGGCGTTTTTTATTTCAAAACCTTTGCTGCTGAATATGCCGGCATATTCATCGTCTAAATGTGAAGCGGTTTTATGTAGTCAGAGCCGTTGTAGGACATTTTCTTACAGCCCTAGTTACGCTGAGACAGTCATGTCTTTTTAGCCTTCCCCTAAAAAACTATTCCTGCATAAGTGATTATAGGATGAATAGTAGCCATATAAATCAAGAGTGTCATTCTTTTAGAAAGGCTTCATGGCTTTTCATAAGAGCGACTTATCCAAAATGTCCTTGGATAGCACCAATCTACGAGTTCCAACTATGTCTTCTATAAAGAATGACATCTGGGTATTTAATCCGCTACAAAACATGTTGTTGATACCAAACAATAAATACTGTCAAATACAAACTTGTACTTCTTTTGAAAATATACAACAATTATGTTAGAGAGTAGACCCACTGCCAGTTTGAAAAGATCGTCACAATAGCTTATTACGCTGACGCCATTTTTTATTAACAAACAAGATTTTCTTGAGGGTACCTTTTCGACGTCCTTGTCGATCGCTCCATCGAGGTACCAGGTTACAATTCTGCTTCTTAACATTAAGCTATTTCAAGTTATAATTTGATTCCAACGAAGTATATCATGTATTATGAAAAGCAACCTGAATATTCAACAAGATGAAACATTTTTGCCAGAGAATGATTTTTTAAAAATGTTAAGGAAGCGATAAAGTTTTACGCTCAGTAGATTTAGCCTTCACTTACCCGAACTGTTCCAGTTGAACAGTAACTTATTGTTCTTATGTAAACATCTATTAGCTTTTCCATTTTCATCAACAGAAATGATAAAAGACTGTTTGGGTTAAAATATATCACAACTCAGGTAGGACAGTGCAGGAGGTTTGTAAGCTTTAAAGAAACCAATAGCACACAAAACCATGTCCAGAGTGAATATTTTAACCATCAGACTTTTGAACCTTCTGATAGTATCAACGGGATGGTCCTAAATGTTTGATCACTCTTCTGGACTTAGTGTGCCCAACGTTACCAATACATATATAGAAACTCAATAGAATTCAATAAACCTCACTACTTTTAAAATTATTTGGAGTATTTTTATAAAACGTTTTACTTTAAAACATAAATAATTAAAACAACAAAACCTCTTAGAAAAATTTTGATGTAAAATATCTCACATTCCTCTGCCCACTTGAATCTATGCGTTTCGTATGATTCTGTTACATAAATGTGTCTTTATTAGAGCATTAGCATTAGTAGATGAATATGAATATGAGGTTATGACATGTCAACATTTATTTTTTCATTTTCTTTTCTTTTTTTTTTCCTCTATCTATAAAATAAAGTTTAAGATCATTAAAGATAAACTTATTCATACGAAAAGGTCAAGCAAACATGAAATCATAATCGTCTTTTATGTTTAAAAATCATAAAATGTTTACTCGAAGGGATGCATAGTTGTTGACATATGAGAACAAAATTGATATAAAATGACTAAATTTTTTCCATTTTATACAAATTGCATTAAATTCTGCTTTTTAAAACGAAAAGTTAGAAAGAGTTTAATTATGTAATAAAATTCTGAAGATTGAAAAAGCACGTATTGATTAAAGTTAATCTATTCATTCATAAATGAGCTATTTAAGTGCTTCGACCTGCCCATATATTATATAGCGCTCCACTTATCCAGGATACCTTTTACAACTCCTTATTCTAGACCCTCTGACGAACTTTTAAATATCGGCCGGTAAAAACCCTCATAATTTCCTATCTGATAATCACTTAGGTACACCTTTCTACTGTGCATCAATGCGGCACAATTACCTAGTATGTACTCTGATGGCTCGGTATTAGGCTAGAGTTGAAATTGACTGACTGTTACCTTATTAGATACGTACTTAGTTAAGTTGACTAAATAGTTAGATGCCTTTAAGCAAAGTACACTTGGGTTCGTAAAGGTCGCGTTGTGATAAATTTATACTTATTCTGACAAATGTTTAAGGTGTCTCTATTTATCAACTATTCTGACAATTTCATAAAGGTGTAAATTTTATGTTTGAAGATGATTTTACTTCAAACAACCATATACAAATTTTGGCTTCACAAAGTTGTTCGTCTAGGGTGTAGAACAAAGTGTAGAGCAATGACAGAGAAAATGTGTTCTTACTACCTCTTCTTCTTTGGCATTACAGCTTCTGCATGAGTCGTTGTGACTTAATTTCAAGCAACGGGCATGTATACGCAGAACCAATGTCCTGTAAGTATTGGTTTCTGTGTAGATTCACTAACAGCATAATTCTAAATAAAAATTCCCTGGGAGTATTTTCCCTCCCCCATTTTCGCCATATAAATTCATTTGGAGAAATAGAAAAGGGGAAAAAACTCCCGAAGAGTTTTTATTAGAATTGAGCTGTAAATATTTAATAGTGGTATCAATCCTCCATATTTTCCATCCCTTGTTCTCTCCTTAACAAATGCATGAAAAGTACATGAGTCCGAATTTGTTTTCATTATTATTACAACCAGCTTTTCAAATAATTCAGCTAAGTTGTTGTCTTTAATAATCCCGTGCCCAAAAAACCACATAAACGTAAGTTTATCCATTATATGTCTTGCAATCTGTTTCAGAGACCTCTATTATTTTCGGACAATTATAGTTGTGGTACACGCATTGCACAGAGCCTTGATGGCTATCTTACTACTGTTACAGATGTGTATCTTCTCATTCAATATGCTTTAATACTGGATTTTTGAAAAAGCTGCCTGAATAGCCATTTTGCTAAACTGGATATTATTGTGTTAAAATGGACCCAAAGACAATATAAGGGCTCTGGTACACGATTCATATATATACCTTCTTACGAAAGCCGTCAAACACTTATCAAACTTCCTACTCTGAAAAGCAGAAGAACTTGTTCCAACATTTCTTTTATTAATAATTTGATAAGCGGAGTTATTGATACGGAGACTTTATTTACGCAGCTGGAATTTATTATTCCTACTCGGCCAACTAGATATTACATTCCTCTTAAACTGCAATGCTTCCGATCAAATTACGCAAATTTTGATCCTGTCCGGAGAATGTGTGCAGAATTCAATAGCTATTTTTTCTTATTCATTACTCCTTGAACTTTAATGATCTTAAATATAGAATATTGAACTTTTTAAATATTTATGTTTAGACTACTAAGAATAATCCAGACAGTCTGTAAGAATCTTTGTATCATTGGCTGAAATAAATAAATAAATAAATGTCGTTGGTCATTGAATCAGTTGAGAACGGCTGGACCGATTTTGAGGATTTTTTGCTTTTAATTATCGTCGTGATCTAACTTAAGTTTTTACGGAAAGAAATTTTTGCCCCGCCCATATAGCACATTCTATCGCTATACGTATGTTAGCATGCAATAGCATGTTTACAACTTTTTACTTTTATTTTTTTTAATTATTTGTAATTGTTTATATTAATTCATTCAGAATTAGAATGAAATTGAAAAAATTAGAATACCATGATGATATTAAAAAATTATTGATAGAATGAAAAAAAAAATTTTTTTTTTCTTTTTTATTGCATTTTAATGGGCGGTTGGCGTAATAGTGGGCGTGTTATTGTAATTTTTGAATGAAACATTTTAAATGATATAAATTAAAGTAATATCAAATTTGAAGGTTGTACCTAAAATTATTTAGAAAATATGTCACTTTTTATGTTGAGGTTGTATGGGTGGTGGGGGTAAAACTGGTCCAAAGTTCAAAAATTTTTTCCGATAATGTTTGTAATAATATAGCATTCAAGTATACCAAAATTGATAGTTATACCTAAAGTATTACAGGCAATACGGTATTTTACAAATTTCGATTGTTTGAGAGGTGTGCGTAAAAGTGGGCGGATTTTCTTCATTTTTTTTAACTGGAATTGTCTCAAAAATGTAGAGCTGTGAAAATTTCATAGCTCTACAATGATTCCTTGTATTTAATGCAGGCGTTGTATCACTGTGCGCCGGGTTTATAAAAATTTTATTTTTGAATATTAAAAGAAAAGATTGTAGTCGCCGTGGTCTAGTGGTTAGTGTGTTGGCTTACTACGACATGAGCCCTGAGTTCGACACTCAGCACCGACATCTTAAAAGAAAAAAAAAAAAGAAATATGAAAAAAATATTTCTTTCGGCAGTCTTCTGGCAAAAGCTCTGAGAGTAATTAATTGCCATGAACAAGCTTCTCAAGTCTGTCGTTCGGAGTCGACCTTAAACTGTAGGTCCCGGTACTCATGGATAAAAATTGACACACACAACATGAGTGCTGCAAGAAGCTAGGCCGTAATCCTGACTCAGGGTTGTAAAGGCCAGTTATGTATGTATGTAAAAGAAAAGTTTCCATTTTTTTTAATATGGTTATTCATTATTAACATAAGTACATACCTTATTTACCCTACATACCTATACATACATATTTACATCTTTTTCCCAAAATCAATCAGTTCCTTTTGGTTTTCCACATATACCAAAACATTCATAATTTCATATTAGTATTAAGATACCAAATTTAGGAATTCATTCAGTTTATTCAGATTTGTTCAAGTCAAACAACACATAAGGCTGGTGCCTAATAAATTATTATGGGAAGAAGGACATTTGATTTGAATTTATTCATATGTATCATGATTGGTAGGTAAAACATTCTCGGGAAGTCTACTCTGTGCAGCCAAAAAATTAATTCTCACTATAATACATTGTGTGGTTTACTAAACTACAAAAAAATGTGCTCTAGGAAAGGTAACAGTACTAGGTAACAGAGCAATGCTTAAAGTTCTTTAAATTTGTCACAATTTTTATAAGAGTAAAAGGATCTATTAAATTTATTTTATTTTATCTCGATTTAAATACATTTTTATATAAAAGTCAAAATTAATTTTTGTATGTTTTTATTTATATTTTGCAGCCAATGATAATCCTCCAAAAAAGCCATATCGCTGACACAGAAAGCACTTCAAACGTCATTATTATAAAATGTAATTTGATTTGAAACCTTAAAAGAAAAAAATGCAACTTAGTGTTGCATTACCATATTATAAAACCACAAACAGAAGAGGAATAAGAATATTTTATATAGAATAATGTAACCTTAACTAGATTTTTAAGTAGACAAATTAAGAATAAGAGAAAATATTGCACAAAATGTTGGCCAAAATGTTGGTAAACACAGCGCACCAAAGTGTTGTCAGCTGGCTTTTATGAGAAACTAAGCGGATTTTAAATTCTGTGAAAAAACAAAACGACAAATAAACTCTGAAAGACACAAAGGCAGCAACACCAATATAGTTTCCTTAATATTGGCTAACAGCTAAAAGCCAGTTAAGAACACTAGGGAGAAAGGCTTGGAGATAATAAAAAAACAAAAACATAAATCCTGATATTTAAAAGGGAAGCTAAGAACTACAAAAAATCTTTAGAATTGTAATAGCCCAGCAAGTGGTAAACTTTTTAAGCTTTACAAAGAAAACAAAAAGAGAAAGGGGATTTTATTGTGCAAGTGAAAACATAAAATAAATGAATGATGAATAGAGAATAAGCCATTGATGCAGATGAAAACAGGTTACAGGTTCAAACAGAAACAATACACTATTAAATACCAACTTAACCGCCCGGTCACACTTTGTAAACGTTTACTTTGCAGCATGAATAGCAAAAGGTAAATTGTTTTCAATATAGCCAAACCGTAATATCTGCCAAAGCTATCAAAACAATTCTTGTCATCAACATCAGCATCATCATCATAGTCATCATTTAAATATTGTAAAACGGAAGTGGAATTTTAAAAAAAGGTACTGAATGCAGATAAATGAAATTGGTATGAGCTAATGGTGTAGATAATAATGGGCCACGTGCTGTTATAAAGCAACAGACAGCTGTCTCATGAATATTTTATAAGGCCAATAGCCAAAACGAAAACCAAAAATAAAAAAAAAAACGAAACTTTAGCAAAGTACCATAAATGCTTAAAAGTATCAAAAAATGTAATAAAAACCAACACACAGAACGTTAAGTCATACACAAACGTTATATTGAGTGCCACAAAATCTATAACGAAAACTTTCTGACAATTTCTGTTTTTTTGTTTTCATTAGTTTGCAACTTAGTTGTCTAAACAAAATCACTATGACCGACCTTAGACATGCATTTGATAAGGGTAGATTTCAACAAAAACAAAATTCTCATGATAGTAATTATCGTTCCAGCTGCAGCTCAACACCAGAACCACAAAAACATACAACCAGTTTAAGTCTTAGCAAAACACATGCCACACATACTGCTGTACGCAAACCAATGCTTCAAAATTTAATAGATCATCCCAATATGAGCAGTACTAGTGGTGGTAGCTCTACCAGCACTACTGCCACAGCAAACACTATTGGCCGTAACTCTGTTTATGCTAATGAAAATGGTAATATTAACGTTTCTATGGCCGAAATACAATTTGATGAACGTGAAATTTATTATGTATCACCAACGAAACGAAAAAATAGTCTTAGTGCTTCCCAAACACCTGTCTTACGCAGCAGCCTGAGGGCTTGTGAACGTTTACGTTCATTTAGTCCTACTTCAGCGGCTGCTATAGCACCCTCTTACCCGCCTATAATGCCTTCAGCCGCCTATGGTGCCCGTCTCAGTGGTACACCCGGCCATGATCTTAGTTTTGACAATTATGACTCATCTTCACATTACTCAGATACAGCCATGCAAATTTTAAGATCTGGCAGCTGTTCTGCAATGACAACCATTTTGGGTAACAGCAATCTTATTAATGGTAGTACATCATCCAATGCTGTTAATAATTGTAACAGCTCTTCATCAAGTCTTGCACAGCAGCAGCAACAACAACAACAACAGCATCCTTCTCAACAGGCACACTTAACACCGGGCCAACGTCTACAAAATAATGTGGTGACATTTTCGAATCACATCAGTGAACAATGTGCTGCAACACCACAAAATCGTGGTTCTTTACGTCGTGCAAAGGGTCGTAGTAACCAATCATTATGTAGCTGTGATGCTGGCAATGAAACGGAACTAAATCCGGATCCTTCAAAACCACTATACGAATACAGTTTAGAACGACGTCACAAGACTCATACATATACATGCGAACAAAATGCTCAAATATTATTACGCCTAGAGCGTGAACGTAATCGAAAATTATCTTTAAGTGGTGGCAGCATTAGTGAAAGTGGCACAGGTGGCGGTGGTAAAGGGAGTAGAGAGAATTTAGAGGTGAGTAATGAAAACTTTATTTTTTCTTTTCTGTGTGATATTAAAACGATTTAAAAAAATTAGTTAAAATTAGTTGTTTTGAAAGGTACGTACGTTGGTTGAAACCAATAATGTTTTCAAAAGCTATCAAGAGTTCATGCAAAACAAAAAGCTTAAAAAAGCCTTTTGGTAGAATATGCCACTTAATGTGGCAATTAAGGTTTTATTTAAATTGAAATGCTATAAAATATTTACATACGTATGGAGGTATCCTTTGATTAAATTTTCTTTTTAAAATTTTAATTCTTTTTTGTATTCAAAATGTAGACCCTTTTCAAAAGAAATCATTGGCACATGAAATCACAAACCAATTTTATTCATTATAATTTTTGTTTTTTTCTTTAATGCTAAAGACGCAATTATAACCTTAATTTGTGTAAAATAATGGAAAATTTATTTGAAAGAAACTAAAGGCAAGAGCGTAATCAGAGCAGTCTGCTTTATTGCACGAGTACAGAATTAGATGCTATTTATGAATTTTGTTTTAGTCTCACGCAATTTACGTGGCATTCTAATTAAACATGTGGCACTTTTCTTACATATTTTATTAATTTTATTATTTAAGACAAAGAGCTCTTTTAACGATAAAATTATATTAAATTGTGCTTATTAAAGTATGAAATACAAAAATATTTGTGTACACTTTAATACTTGTATCGCTACCCATTTACAATTATTTATAAAAGAGTAACAAAATAGTCATTTATGCACGACTTACAAGGACAAAGAGTAGAAAAGCACAACACGTTCACAAAATATTGCATGTTTTTTTTTTGTTAGCAAAACAAAACAAATACAAGCACATGTTGGGAAAAAATGAGAAAATATTTACTTTTCTATGGCGGTATGAAATTACAAAAAAAAAAAAAAATAAAAAAATTGGGTTGCTTTTATAAAGGAATGCATGTTTTTCAAATAAATTTATATTCGTTTTGTTGAGTTAATTTATATTTAAAACACATTTATAGGGCTTAAGTATGTTTTCAAAAGTACATACACATGTTCATCTGTATGTATGTATGTGGTTTCCTTTTATTTTTATAAAACTTAAGAAAACATGGAATTAAAAAAAAAGAACAAAAAGTATATGTGTAGGTTTTTTATATAAAAATCTTAATAGGTATTTAGAAAAATGTTTTAGAGACCTTTTAGATATGTTAAAATGTGGGTAGTATAGTAGTTACAGCGCTAGCACAAAAACTCAAACAGCCCACGTTCAAATTCCGGCAAAGGAGGAAGATGAAGAATAAAATTTTTTTGTTTTTTCGAAATTTCATTTTAAAAAGGTTTCTTCAACTCCAAGAAATCTATCCACAAGGAAACCACTATCTGACATTCCACACTATGCATATTGTGTCATTGACATCAAAGAATAATTTATTAGGAGAAAGTGCCACCTACTCGGAAATTGTAGATAACGGCTACCTTCTTAGCAAAGATCCTCACCACAAACAACTTCCAACGACAAATGGGGCAGTTGCTGTTGATCATTCAAGGGTGAAGGTATACCACTGGCCTTTAAGTGATCATCAGATTGACAGCAATTTGTCGTATTCATAAGGATCTTAATGAGAAAAAAATGATACCTGCCATAGAAAAAAAGTCCAGTTATAAAAAAATTAATTAAGAATATAAATTATCAATTAATTTTTTATTCGATCAATAATTCCATTGATTCCATCCATACATACATATGTACATAACTAGCCTTTACAACCCTGTGTAAGGATTAGGGCCTGGCTTCTCGCAGCACTCATGTTGTGTGTGTAAATTTTTATCACTGGGTACCGGGACCTACAGTTTAATGTCGACTCCGAACGACAGACTTGGGAAGCTTGTTCATGGCAATTAATTACTCTCAGAGCTTTTGCCAGAAGACTGCTGAGAGGTAGTCGCCGAAAAAAATATTTTTTTTTTTTTTTCATATTTCTTTTTTCTTTTTTTTCATGTCCAGGGCTCATGTCTTAGTAAGCCAACACACTAACCACTAGACCACGGCGATTCCATCCATACATTTTTTAATTGTTTTTACAATTTTTGTTCATTGGGGGAATTTCAACCAAAAATTAATGTTATTGCTTTCGTAATTCAGGCCATTTTTTTGTCTTTTAAGAAACACAAAATATTGACTGGTACATTTTTCAAAGCTTAGTAGAGACAACTTCATTAAAAATGTATGTCGTTAATCAAAATCACCATACTAATGTATGTTTATTAAACTTTTTATTTAATTCAAGTAGAAATAGAAATGCGCGACTTAGCTAATGTTTCATAAAAAGAGGGGTTCTGTTACGCAGAAACTCAAACGACCGCGGTTCAATCCCAGCGAAGGACAAAAATTTATAAAATAAAATTAGCGGTTTTTCTAAAATTATAATTTAATATAATAAAAAAGAGGTCCCTCCCGCCTCCTATAAATCCATCTTGAAGAAACTGCTCTCTGACATTTCCAGTCTATATAACCAAAGACTAATGATCAGAAGTGCAGCAAACATAACAGCTAAAATAAATAAATAAATAAATAACCTATTACAGACGCTCACCTCTCAAATTCAAGATCCACTAACAAAATTGTCAATTGCTGGTGATCACTCATGGTTGAAGGCACAACACTGGCCTTTGAGTGGTCAAATAAATAAAAATCTATCTATGTATGTATCTTCAAATTCCAATACAATGCACTGCACTGAGTAGGGGTTAACCCCTGAGTATTGGTCTTAAATAAAAAACGAACAAACAAACTGTAAATTAATTTTCAAACAAAACCCTTGCTGGGCATTAAAATAATATTATTGTGTTAAAGATCTGACTTACTTATACTATAACATGTTGAAACCCTTAATAGTCAGGGTACTATACATATCATCGCAAGAATTAAAAATAGCTGTAACTGACAAAAAATCCAAAATATGTTTTTTTGCATCAGTTTTATCAGAAAAAAGATAAATACGCATTGTTTGGTCCCGGTCCCAAATTTCTATGATGAAAAGAAATTTACTTACGCCGCACAGTGCGACAACGCCGGCATTAAATACAAGGAGTCATTGTAGAGCTCTGAAATTTTTCACAGGTTATTTTTGAGACAATTCCAATTTAAAAAAAAAATTAAGAAAATTCACCCACTTTTACGCCCACCTCCCATACGATCGAAATTTGTAAAACGCCGTATTGTCCGTAATACTTTAGGTATAACTTTCAATTTTGGTATACTTGAATGTTATATTGTTACAAACGTTACCGGGAAAAAATTTTGAACTTTGGCCCACTTTTACCCCCACCACCCATACAACCTCAACATAAAAAGTGCCATATTTTCTAAAATATTTTATGTACAACCTTCAAATTTGATATTACTTTAATTTATATCATTTAAGATGTTTCATGCAAAAATTACAATAACACGCCCACTATTACGCCCACCTCCCATTGAAATGCAATAAAAAAGAAAAATTTTGTTTTTCATTCTATCAATAAATTTTTAGTATCATCATGGTATTTTTATTTTTTCAATTTCATTGTCATTCTGAATAAATTAATATAAAAAATTGTAAACAATTAAAAAAAAATAAAAGTAAAAAGTTGTAAACATGCTATTCCATGCTAACATACGTATAGCGACAAAATGCGTATTTTTTGCAGTTTTTTGTGTGTTTAAAGTACTTTTGCAAACTTTTGCTATAAGTTCTTTACTTTAAATGAAAGCTGAGACTTCAATCTTTCATTTGATAGAAGGCTGCACCTAGGGCGAGGGGCTGCTCTGAATTACCTAGTCCATTGAAAATGCAAAATATTAAATTTTTACACCTCAATTCTGTTGTTAAGAAATTTTTTTATGTGTTTTTTTCCTTAAATTTATTTTTTCATCCACTCATTCTACAACAACTAAATTAAATAAAAAAATAGTTTAAAGTTATATGTATTATGTATTTTTTTTTTTTATTAATAAGCTTTTGAATATTACATATTGAACTAAAATATTTCAAGCGCGTTGGCATACCTCAATTTTGACTTGCTCTAGACCAAAAAGTAATAAAATTTTGAGGCTGAAATTTCAGGGAATTCTTACTCATATACCTGTTAATATACTGTGAAAATTTCATCCAAATTGGACGACACGCCAAAAACCATTTTTTGCCGCGGTTACTATGGGGCTGCCACACTGTGCGCCGTCTGCGTTTTGAAAAATACTTTCACACAGGTTTTTTGGCTCTGGTGAATATTAAATGTTTTATCAGTTATGGTCATATAAATGGATGTTTTTTTTTGTCTCTTGGTTCAATGTTAAACAATTTCAAATTTGTCTGACTGAGTACTGTGTTGTGATTTTTTAAGAGCTATAGGAAAATTTAAAAAAAAAACACATAAAATTCAGAAAAATTAATGAAATCTTTATTTGAATCGATAGTACGGTCCATATAATTTAATGTTTGAATATTATTTCATGCAAATGTTGACCGTGACTGCGCATGAAATGGTCAATCCGCTTAGTCCAATTTTGCGTGTTGGTGATTTAATGCCCAACAATGTAAATTTAGTGCGGAATTTAGTCACAATAGCCTGAAGAGCCGCTTCAGTGGGTCGATTTAACTGACCATAAAATGGAAGAAGAGCGCGATGTACTTTCTTAACAGATCACGCATTTTGAAAATAAAATTCAATAATTTGCAAGCGTTGTTCGTTTGTAAGACGATACATGGTTAAATTATAGACCAAACTGAAAATGTTTGACAGTGAAACAAAACACGAAACGTGCGTCAGCTGTTTAAACAAGTGTTTATTTATTTATTTATTTATTTATTTATTTAAGCTACAATGAAATTAACAGCTAGAATAATTTAACAAAATTTAAAAATAAGAAAATTAATATAGTTAAATATTATTATATATATAAGAATTAGAGTTGAGGTAGAGTAGGAGGTTTCTTTTTATTTTACTAATACTATCAGAAAAATCAATATGAGAATAAAATCTATTAAGCTCTGCACATATTCTACGGAGGGGTTCAAAATTTATAAAGTTTGATCTTAGGGGCTTTAAGTATATTATATCATGTGATCTAAGTTGTCTGTTAGGAACATTAATTTGAATTTTGCTTAGAAGAATTTCCGAGTCTATATCACCATGCATTAAATTAAGTAAGAAACATATGTTGAAAACAATTCTGCGACTTTTTAACGTTGGTAAATCAATGAGCGCTAGGCGGCTACGATAAGGGGGAAGCAATTCGCCAGGATTCCATCTAAAGCTTCGTAGACAAAAAAGTAAGAATTGTTTCTGAACGGATTCCAATTTCTTTATGTAAACATTGTATTGTGGATCCCATATAACCGATGCATATTCAAGGATTGGTCTTACGAGCGATGTGAACAGGTTTTTTGTAATATAGGGATCATTAAATTCCTTTGACCAACGTTTAATGAAACATAAAACTCCATACGCTTTATTCACCGTCAGTAATACGTGTGAGTTGAAATTTAGTTTTTTATCAAAGAGAACTCCCTGGTCTAAAAATGAATCAACTGAAGTTAACTCAAAACCATTAATAAAGTAAACATTAGCAGACGGAGAGTATCTACAGAAGTTCATAACTTTACATTTTTTTAAATTTAATTCCATTAGATTAGCATCGCACCATCTATAAAAGTTTTCCAAATCAGATTGAAGATGAGCCTTGTCAGAGTCATTAGAAATATTTTTAAAAAGTTTAACATCGTCAGCATACATTAAGATTTTACTGTGCTTAATGACATTGGGAAGATCATTTATAAATATAAGAAATAAGAGCGGTCCAAGATGGCTTCCCTGAGGAACACCAGAAGTTACTTTTATAGGTTTAGATTTTGTTTTATTAAAAATAACGCATTGATATCTACTTTTTAAATATGATCTAATCCAGTTAAGTAAATTGCAGGAAAAACCGATAGCATCAAGTTTATGTAAAAGTATATCATAGTTTACTTTATCAAATGCTTTGCTAAAGTCTGTGTAAATGACATCAGTTTGCAAACCATTACAGAAGCCCGAGTTAATGTAGCACGTTAATTCCATTAAGTTAGTACAAGTTGATCTGCCTCTACAAAATCCATGTTGAGCATAAGATATAAATGATGGCATTTGATAAGCTAGGTTATCCGCTATGATTTTTTCAAATAACTTTGGTATGGAATTAAGTTTAGCTATTGGACGATAGTTAGAAATTTCACCACGGCTACCAGGCTTATGAAGAGGGATGATAAAAGATTCCTTCCAACAGTTAGGAAAAATCCCAAATTTTAATGAACAATTAAATAAATATGTAAGAGGGTTAGCCAAAACATCCGCACAATTCTTTAAAATACAACTGGGAACACCATCTGGGCCAGGAATATATGAACTCTTTATAGATTTTAGGTTAGCAAAAACATTTTGAACGCTGAAGAAGGGAATATTAATTAATAATGTAGATGAACCACTTTTTGATTTAAATGTATTGTTGCATTTCTTTGTTGAAAATGTAGATGAGAAAAAATCTGCAAAAATATTTGCGATATCCTCATCATTATAATAAGATTGCCCATTCATCTTCATTGAGGTGGGATATGATGAAACTTTCCGTTTAGTATTGACAAAATTATAAAATAGCTTCGGATTATGTTTAATGTTTGTTTTCATTTTATTAATGTATGTTAAATAACATTTTCTATGTTCAACATTATAAAAGCTTCCAGCAATAAGGTATAGACTGCGATCAATAGGATTATTAGTCCTCTTAAACTTCTTGTAAAGACGATTGCGTCGGTTTTTTAACCAGGATAAGGTTCGTGAAAACCAGGAAAGACGATTTGAAGTTACTTTTTTTGTCAAAGGGGTACACGAAGTTATACAGTTTTTGAGAATTGAATAAAACTTTTGGACCATAAGATCAAAATCGTTTCCATTTATTTTATAATCGAGTACATTCATCCAGTTTATATTAGATAGCAATTGATTCAGTCTTCCAAAATCAGTACACTTAAAATTATATGACTCATATACACAATGCATGACAGGTTTTCGGACCACTGGGAGGGAAATTGAAATTGTTGGATTATGGCGGTCTTCAGGCACACATAATGGATTACTCCTATTAATATCGAACATGGAAGGATAATTAACAAAAACTAGGTCCAATAATCTGCCATTAGAATTGGAAATGTTGTTTATTTGGAAAATATTCATATCGGCGAAAGACATCAGAAAATCTTGCGTCCAATCGTATGAAGAAATAGGTATCAAATAATCTGTGTCTTCGGAATTAACCCATGATGCTGATGGAATGTTAAAGTCACCCAAGACAAGCAAATAATCAGAAGGTTTAAGTCCATCTGCAACTGATTTAATGATAGTAGCGTGCATTAAGTAAACTTGAGGTTCAGAATTAGGTGGTATATACGAGCAAGTAATAAAAAGCGATAAGATAACAGCTAAAAAACCACCATACAGTCGAACTTTCCTATAGTGAATTTCTATACAATGAAGTTCTCTCTATTATGCTAATGTAAATACATATTAATCTCCTTATATTGAATTTCCATAAAGTGAATACTTCCTTGCAATAAAAAATTTCCGAATGTAAATTTAATTCTTATGAGATTTTATCTCTCCATTTAATGACTTTATTCAACCAATTTTCTGTTATGAATTCTAAGAACTCTATTTCCCGGTAATAAAATAAATTACATATGAGTAGGAAATTTCTGAAATAAAAACAAAAAATTAAAAAAGAAGGTATGTAATTAACTAAAATAACGCATAGTATTAACATTTCTCTAGAAAAACGTTATTAATAATCAGTAAAGTTGAAGAAGGTTTATTAAACAAAAAAACTAAAAAGAGTGTGGAAATCTTCTCAGAACTTTTTCTAAAAAAACAAGAACGTCATTTTAAGGAATGTAGAAGACGACCAATTAAATACTTAATTTAAAAGACTTCGAACCTATCTTTTTAGGATATTGATGAAATGATGCTAAAGTGGATTACCGTCCCATATAGTACAAATCGTCCTCTGTATGAACATCTGAACCATTAAAAGAATTTAATTCTTTCATAATGAAATTTCTATATAAAGAAGTGATTTTCACATCCCATACATATTCATTTTAGGAAAGTTCGACTGTATATACCTATATGTAGGTATGCACATACTCGTACATACACGTATATATATTATTAAGATCTACAATACAACTTAATATATACAAATGCAGAAAAAAAGAACAGAACATAAGTCGCATGTGCCGCAAATTGTTTTTTAGATGAAAAACTTTTTCTGTACTCATATAAATTAAAATTTTAAAGGACTCCACAAACATACGTGTTTTGTAAATCGGTTGACTGCCTGGCTGGTTGATGTGACCTTAACAATTTTACTTATTTTAATAAAAAAATATATAAAGCAGCACGTTTAGGATTTATATATTTCAAAAGTAACAGATTCTTCTAAAGAAAAAAAAAACCGAAATAAAAATAAAATATTGCCATTTTGTGAAATAAAATGAGTCTTCACGTAGAAATAATGAAATAATGCGGAAGAGCATTTTTATATTATAAACGTGTAGATTAGTAAAGCGGCAATTTAATACAGTATATATCGCTTTTTTATTAGATTGTAGTCTAACAAAATAACAAAAATATATATTAAAAATTCTAGCCAAACAGTGCCTTTAGCCTTTGACTTTAGCAATAGCCAATTCATTGATGAAATAAATCTTTAATGGTTTTGTTTATTAAGGAATCGACATAGAAAAATAGTATTCGTTTGCTAAAAAAAGACATAGGCTTTTAGGTCAATTTTGACCTATTTTAGGAGAAAAGTTGAGTTTTTCTTTGTTTTTTAATTAGTTGCTTATATTATCCAGATTTGCTGAATTTTATTTAAATTTAGTTTTTAAAACTATAATAAGACTTTGTAAAAATTTGTTTGCAAATAAACTGATTATACATTTAATTTTGTTTCGTCAGAAACACTTTAATTAGATCAAAGCAAAATTCTAATTTTAATCCATCCAATAGATGACTTCACTAGAATTCAACTAACTGTCATTAAAATACTCTTCTTAGAAATTATATTTTTAATTTTTAAAACTTTAAATCTTTGTTCGGAAAACTTTTAGTAGAAACTGTGACAAAACTCACTGCAGATACTCGTTATTTAATAACTAATTTAAGGGTTTCAAACAAATCAGTTCCATTTAAAAATTTTAAAAGAAATATTTTCGTTTTTTTTTTAATTTTGTAAAAAAAAAAAATTAAAAAAAAAATTGGTACAATTTTCTAATATACAAATGTTTGACAATAGATGAGGAAAATATTTGATTGCATCTAAATTCGTCGTATAAGAATTTATACGAATTACTCTAAGTATTTAATTGTTTGATTTAAATTCCATTATTTCAGTCAAATATAATAAGAATTGAATTCAGTAAAATAAAACTTAAAGCTACTTACATTGTAACCTATTTAAAATATTATAATATTTTTTTAGATAAAAAAGAAATATAAGCGATTTTACATGTACATATGACCTAAATCAAGTTAAATAAACAATTTTTTTTTATCCATTAAAAATTAATTTAAATTTAGAGAATATTAGTTTTCAACAACCAATGTCTCAACTCAAATGTCAGTCATCTTAAATCGTGTGGAGATTTTTCTATAGTTGACTGTCTATACTAGACTGTCTGGTATAATTTTATTGAATTTACTGCAACAGTTTTATATTTTTCCCTTATTTGTCTATGCCGTCATTTATAATTTATGAGTCCAGAAGTAGAAGTCTAATAGACAAAGAAAGTTATAAATATGAAAAATTGTTGATGGAAATAAAATTAAGTGGTTAATCCTTACAACTTTCTAGATTTGTTTATATGTTTATAATGCTTGCTACCAAAAAGCACTAAAGGGCAAAATGATAGCAAATAAATTGATTTTTTACAATATATTAAATTTTTTAACAATTTTATTCTTAAAATTAGTGTATTGCAATAAAAAAAACTTTTATTGGTTCATTTACTTAGAGTAGCCGCTTGTACGTTTGCTCTTTTTAGTTTTTTGTTTTTATTTATATCAAAGGGACTATACCGTTATATAAATAAACAAATAATATTTAAAAAACACACATAAAACAGCTAACAGTCTGTGCAGGTAGGTGAATTTAAAATCAGTAGATGGAAAGCTTTATATGTATACCAAAAAGTTGCGTGGTGTTAAGGGGCATTGCAAATTTATAAAAATTAAATACTTAACTCACTAAATAAATTAAAAAACAAAAAATATTTTTCGCCTTATTGGCAAATACATTCAATGTAATATGAAATGTATGCTTTTGGGGATAAGCATGTCTCTATGGTCATTTCGTCTCTGCTTAAGAGACTCGTCAGGAGACTTTTTCCCGAGGGTGTTATTCAAAACTATAAATGCTTATGTTACATAAGTACATTTCATATTACACTAAATAAATATTTTAAATGAATATATGCATTCACCTTTAAAAAACATATTAAATTAAGGACCTTCTTAAGCTACAGAAGTAGAATTTTGTAGAATGCATCAATTGGAACTATAGTTTCCACCTCTGATCATATCGAGAAAGTTTGTGTGGTGAAATAGAATGATACAACTAGATTAATGTAGCTAGCGTATCCGTCCATAGACACAAACCACAAGTTACCCATTTGTATGGGTAGAGCCAACCAATGCCGGTACTCCCAACTCTCGGACATGGCAAAGCCAAGCTGCTCAATCGAGAGCCCTATGACAAAGGATTAGCAATGATGATATTACCATTGCCTGGGTAGTAGTACCTCTCCTTTCTGAGGAGGCGATACTATCCAGCATTTACCACAACCACTACGTATACCACCCGAAGGGCAGCACCCAAACCATCGGGCAGGACTACCTAACACGCCAAATGACAGAAGAGCACAGGAAAACCTGAGGCTCCTGATCCCCTTAGTACCAGATTAGATAGATGTCTCTGGTCAGTCGCTGAGAGCGCCAGTAATTTTACCAACAACTGTCTGCCTATAGCGAACGCCAGGCCACCCAGAGCTAGGTGAACTCTTTATACCCCTACAGCACAGGCCCCTGGCGGGAAGAGTTGCCAGAAGCTGTAAGAACCCCCGGGGAGGAATAGAATGATAAAATTTAACTAAAACTGATTGCCTGTTTCCGTAAAAAACAATTTCAAATGATTAAAAATTTGTATGAAAAACACAAAATTTTTCAAATAATTTTGAGCACTTTCCATATAAATTTTCAATTGCTTAAAATTGTTTGTCATACAAAAAGTGGCAGTAAATTATTTTATTAACGAATATAAACTATAAACCTTTAAAAAATGTTTTTGTTAGTAAACTACTTATTTAAACTTAAGCGATTAAGTTTTAAAAGCAAGCTGACGTTTTTCGAAATCTTTGAAATAAGTTACACTTGCCACCACGCTCACTTTATTTCTTTCACTTTTATTCTTAAAATAAACTCAGAAAATTATTGAACAATGTTAAGGTGTAGCACAGCAAGAGATAAAAATAGCGTTTTCAGCTAGCTAGTAAGTCCATTGCAGGTTACTAACTCGTGTATAAATATGTATAAAATAGGCAGGATAATGTGTACCATGTTTTGCTAATATAATTGTGTTTCACTACTGTCTAAATTTAACTGTAGTTATTTGTTGCTTAACAACTGTAAATTACCGTTGTTATGTTAGAGTTATAAGACATGACATGTACAGCATTATATTATATTATAATAATTATAATATTAATTGGATATGGATGGTAGCAGTGTCTTACAGACTAAAGTAAAACTTACAAACATATTTTATAATTAATGATTTCAATATAAAACAGTTCTTCTTTCTAAAAAATCATTACTCTCAGAAGGACCAACTAAGTGATAAAGATCATTCAACTTTAAACATATTTAGTTGCTGCAAAACGTTAACATTTTAAATTAAACAAATTAAAGTTACAAGGCAGTCTAATTGAAACATTAAAAATAGCATCACATACTAAATATCCTTGTGTTAATCCCAGAAGAAAGAAACGCTTAGAATTCTTCTTTGACTATTTAGCGAAGGTAGCTTAGTTTTTTGGTTTGAGATTTTGTTCGTTGAAGAAATATTCTTTGTATTCCAAAGCTTTATAATAGCGAATCTGTTTTTACATTTTGGGAGAGAGAACGAGTTCCATGAAAGTCTTCCCATCCCAAATAAAAGAAAACGTTTCTTTAGAGGTCTATTTAAGTTAAGGTAAATACGAGAGTGTAGATCTCATAAGATAATTCTTTTGTTACGTAGCAATCAGTAAATTCTTTTGACCAACGCATTATAAATCCTATTCGCTTTATTTCCCATCATCTAACAAAATTAAAAGATCATTAATACTTAACATGTGTTTACATTTATTAATATAAAACTACAATAAGTTGACATCACGCCATTAGGAAAACTAAAAAATTAAATAAATAATAAAAGATAGAAGAAGAATAATAAATAATGTGAATATTATTGGATCAATATGGCTCCTTTGAAGCACTCCATCGGGTTCATTTTAGATAGAGCATTTTCAAATTTTACTTGTTGATTTGTTCTTCGACTAAAGCTGTTCTTCCATATTCCCACAAATATCTAAAAGAGACCGTCTCGTCAGCTTTGGCATACCACTTACTTACTTACTTACTTAGATGGCCATAACAACCCGTTAACGGTTTTCGGCCTACCCTAACACTAGTCTCCAGGCGTCTCCGCTAAGCGCGCGCCTTCTCCAATTGGTCACACCAATTAACGACAGGGCTTCATCAACTTGGTCCTTCCAACATAAACACGGTCGTCCTCTACGCCGACGTCCAGTGACCTTCTCATCGAAAACTTTCCTCGCTGGAGCAAATTTATCAATCCGAACAATATGGCCGAGCCAGTGTAGCCGCTGGATGTTAATGCGCTGAACAACGCCCATATCGCCGACGAGCTCATACAGCTAATGGTTGGTTCTAATGCGAAACTTATCGCCATGCCTTAGAGGACCAAAGATCTCTCAAATACTCCTAAGACTGCTGCTTCCGCACCATAGAGAAGCACCGGAAGAATAAGCGATTTGTAGAGTGTTAACTTTGTCGCACGAGAGAGGTCTCTATTACTAAACTGCCTACTGAGACCGTAGTAGCACCTGTTGGCCAGTGTGATTTTCGTTTGATCTCCAGACTGACATCATTCTTGCTGGTAATGGCGGTGCCAAGGTAGATAAATTCCTTAACCATATCGAATGTATAGTTGCCGGCTGTAACCTGGGAGCCGATACGTTCAACATCCCTACTCGTCGACAACATGTACTTCGTTTTATCAGCTTTGGCATAATCATGATAATTTCTTTAAAGATATATATCGCCTATAATTAAAAAAATCATAAATTGTGTTCTGTTTGTATTTATTTTTTTATAGAATAACCAAATAATTTTTAATTAAAAATATCACAATTATTTTGCTCTCTACTATTTATCGTCATAAAAGTATGTTTCTAAAGCACTCACTGTTATATTTACGCATATATAAATATGCAGCTAATTAACCTCGATTTATCTCAATTAATATAACGTACTCTATTTCCCTCCGGTATAATTTGTTGTTTTAGGAATTTATTTTATACTAAAACATAATGATAGATACAGTATGTACATATGTATACATATGAGTACGTGTTGAAACATTTAGAAGTGGTTTTGGTTTCTGCTAACGACAATATTTCATCAGCGCACTTGGTCTTTATAATGAATTCTGGGAGAAGTATTGTTTTTTATAATTTTTAAATGCTTCACTGCATTCTCTAAGGGTTGTTTGTCCTTCGGTATAAATAAATTTTGTTATATTTGGTAGCACTATATAGAACTACAATTTAATTTACGAAAACTTAGTTTAATAAAAAAAAAACATAGCGCCAATATAAATTATACAAAAATATCTTCTTTATCTACTATTGAATGAAGCAAATGTATTGGTTGGAGAGCTGGAATGCTCAATTTTACTTCCCACGCAATTATATTGCCAAACTGGCATAATATTTTTTAGCTGATGTTTATAATATTTTTCTGAAACCAATACCCGACCCTTTACTGTTAAATGTATTGAATAAAAGAACTTTTTTATTTTCTAAAGACAAATGTATGTATACCATAGGTCGGCAAAATTGATTTGTAATTGTGTTAGTGAGCATGGAAGAGAACTGCACCGAACAAAAAAATGTGTGAATTCATATATATGTATGTTATTAACTTACATATCACTAGGCGTGAACTAGGAACTTTCTTTTACGTCTGAAGGAAACATATCGGGTATATCTAATTCGGGTACGTGAAATTCGGTAGTTCTAACCGTTTGCTGAAGGAAGATCTTAAAAAAAAATTATAATATCTTGTTTTTTAGTTTACAAATCACATTTATTATAATAATTTAAGAAATTTTGTGTGATTTTATTAAAAAGAAAAAAAAAATGCACTCAAATATCTTGAATTAATAATAATAATCTAATATATTTAGAGTTTTATAAATTTTTTTCCAATTTATCTTAAAAATTATTTTAATTTTCATAAAAAAAAATAAAAAGTCCGGTACACATCTCCACTCGTCAGCAGTTCATTGACGACTAAAACATAAAACAACATTTGTCTCGTAACATGATACATTTCTTTAAGTGTTTTTGCAAAAAAACTAATGCAAAGAGAGGACAAAATGAAAGAGCGTAAGAGTACATGTGAACTCTCCCGGCTGAATTCAGCTATGAAATGCCGACCTATGATGTATACCCTCACACTAGAGGTTAAGCATGTTACCCACAAGATTTCTTGAGCATCCCAATATGCCACAAATAAGTTTATAATTGGTTTTTATAATTTTTATAACCCCATGCAAAATTTGTTAATGATGCAACCTTTTTAATATTCTGGGCATCCGTTAAGATAATTTAGATTTAAAATGTTATTTCCCTTGGCAATTTGAATCTGAACCTTAACTTTTGAATTCAGATTCTTATATTTTAAAATAATTTACTTTAAATAAATTAAAAAAAAATCCAATAAATTTAAAGTCATTAAGATATTCTAAAGTGACCTTAAAGTAGTTTATATTCTTTAAATTTTACATTTACGGTAATAGTTTTGAAAACTCTTACAATTTTATAGGGTCTGATCCTTATTTCTTTGTTAAGTCTGATTTGCCAGCTCTATTCTTGTCGGTGTGAAAGCATAAAGCTCTTTTCAAAAAGCTCTAGAATGTGTAGATAGTGTGAACACGATCGTTTTAAAGCAGAAAATCTTTTGAAAAATTGCAATTACTGTGTTTACTATAATCTCAATATTATGCTCATATTTCCATTGGATGTATAAAATGAAAATTTGGAGAAGTTGCGCTATTTGTTTGTTAATCGATGCCTAGTGGCTATTGCTTAAAATTTTCTATGGCTACTTACGCCAGCAACAAAGGGCTATGAATGTGCAGAAAGATCGCAATATCGTAGAAGACCAGGTTCCATTGCAACAAAGTACAGATATTGGTGTACATAAGCATAACTGAGGCAAAGAGATGTTGTACCCGCAGCTGCATTGGAACTTTTTTTCTCCTAAACATATGAATAGAGATCGTTACAGATACACGTAATGGTGTTACACCTATATCTTTGGGAAAAGATCAAAGACTTTATAACTTCCATAGATTCTGAAGTGTGCGACTGAGCTATAAAACCTAAATTTAAAAATGTATGGAAAAAATTAATAAAAAATTAATTAAAAAACTTAATTAATTAAATTAATTAAGGAAAAAATATTATTTTGTGGTATACGGACAAGTCAAGAGCCCAAAAATTACGCAGTGGCAAGAATTTTTGGCCCAGAATTTTCTATTCGAATCAAATAGGGAAAATACCGACCATTTTGCAAGCAGAATTTCATACAATTGAAAGGTATGCTCAATTCAAATTGTCTAGTAAACATAAAAAAGTGACTGGCATGAGTTGATCGACCATCGAAATTAGTGGGGGTCGAAGTTAGTGGGGACCACTTTAAATGGATCAAAATAGGATTATTCAAAATTTAGATTTGGTCAAACTAAGGAACATCAGAATTAATTTTAGAGGTATGGTTTCTTGAGAAAAGATTCTTATTTTGATCCCCAGAATACGATTTTCTTTGTCACTGGGGTGATTTGTTTGCGTCCCTACAAATCAACCCGCCCTAGTATACATATGTATCGAGTGTTTTTATAGAGTATCACAACTTTGAATTGGCATTACTGCTTTATTGAATCAACCACTTAACAGCTGATAGTTGCTTTTTGTTAAGTTTCCTTTGAAATTTTAATATGAATCGACTTACACCAGAGCAAACGAGTGCAAATAGTTGAAATTCTTAATCAAAAAAATTATTCTATTCTATTGATGTCGTTTTTGAATTTTCATTCAAAATTTTATTTTCCGATGAATTCCATTTCTGGTTGAATGAGTACGTAAATAAGCAGAATTGACGCATTAAAGGTGGGGAGAATTCATAAGCTTTTGTGGAAACACAATTACATCCACAGAAATTTACTGTTTGGTGCGCTTTATGGGCCGGCAGAGGCATTGGCCCATATGTATTCAAAAACGATATTGGTCAAAATGTTACTGTCAATTGTGAACGGTATAGGAACGTGATTCGAAATTTTTTCGTACCTCAGTTAGGTGTCATGAAACTGGCTGATAGGTGTTTCCAACAGCACGGAGATACAGCGGACGCTACAATTGATTTACTCAAAGAAACTTTTGATGAAAGAATAATTTCACGTAATAGCCCAAGTAATTGGCCACCAAGATCGTGTGTTTTAAATCCATTGGATTATTTTCTTTGGAGTTATGTTAAGTCAGTTGTCTACGTGGATAAACCACAAAGAATTGAACACCTTGAAATCAATATTGGAAGAGTTGTTGAAAATGGGTGTTCCTTATTGCTCTTTCTAGGCGCCAGCCGTGGCGGCCACATGGCAGAAATTATATTTAAACATTAATTTCATAAAACTGTCTTTTCAACAAAGCCCGTAATATTGATATTATAAAAATATATGTCATTGCTTTAAACTTGTGTCACTCTATAAAAAATAATAACTAAAGTATTTAAAAGAATTCTTTTTTCCTTAAGAAAACTTTTGTACAGGTTGTATTTTTCTTTTTTAATTTGAGGACGCCTTACAAATAACGCCGGCAGCTCAGAATATTTGAAGGTAATCTCTTTGTAACTAAAATTTGATGAATGTCATCTCAACAATGAAAGCACATCACATTTCGTATGTAAACATGCATTAAATTTGGGTCACAGAAAAAAAAACCTAAAACATAAAATAATTTATTTGAATTTTTATTCTAAATAAAAAACTATTTAAAACACATTTTTTCTTTTATGTCAATAATTAGGTAAAATATGAAATGTTGGATTGGTACTTATGACCACTAAAAGAGACTTCAAGGACATTTAAAACGCCATAATTTTATGTGATACTTACTTATAATAATTTTTATTCTTTTTGCTTTTGTATTCATTTTAAAAAATTGTCAAAAGCAAATACTCGTTATTTAATTACATTCAATTTTTTTTATACTAAATAAACATCATGCACATATTTCAAGGTGTTTTCTTTTATTATTTTACTGCAAATAACATTACTTTTCATTTGTCATTAAATAAAAGAAAATATAAAGATATATACTGTACATATGCATGTAAGTATATACATAAATATAAAAAAAAAGATCGGAACAAGAACAAGACACATTAATGACATTAAAAGTACATCTTTCTCATAGTAACGTATAAAACAAAAATTTATTCTACAGAAAAGAAAAAAATACCAAAGCAAAAGCAAAAGTTTTGAATACAATCGAAATACGACACTAAATTAAAAGCATTACAACAAAAAAGAAAAAAGAAAAAAAAAAAAAAATTACAAATCACGTTTCGTACAGCAACGAAAAAAAAAAATTTTAAACTGACGAATTTTCAGGTAAGACATGATTAAAGATGAAAATGACGACTTTTAAGATCCATATAACAGAATTCTAAATATGTGCCTTAATTAGAAGCTAAGGCTTAATAGTTATTCTCTAGCCAATTGTTAAGCTATTGTTACAAACAACCTCATTAATATTTAATAAATGTTATTAAAAACCCAATCAACTAAATTTTCTACAAACTGCTGCTTACTTAGCAAAGGTCCTCACCACAATCAACATGTAACGATTGGAGAATTGCTTTTAAACAATCAAAAGTGAATGAATGAATCTTTGAATGATCAATTGACGACAACTTGTCCTAACAGTAAAATAAGACATAAATATTTATATACGTATAAACATTAATACGGACTTATCCCTGCGTATTGGTCTTTTTTTTTTTTTTTGATTGAGGTCAGCACTCAGGGAACGACCCTTACTCATGCAGTACATTGTGCTGATCTAGAAAAATTTGAGGGGAAGGGCGAAATACTATGTGGATCTTTGATTTTAACTTACTAATATCTAGTGGTTAGTGTGTTGTCTACTAAGCAGATGGCTCCGGGTTCAAACCTCAGCTCTGATGTCTTAGAAAAAAAATTTAAAAAAAATATTTATTTCGGCGACTACCTCTTATTAGTTTTCTGGCAAAAACTCTGAGAGTAAATGATTGCCATGAAAAAGCTTCTCAAATGTTTCGTTCAGAAACGATTTTAAACTGTAGGTCCCGGTACTCATGGATAAAACTTAACATACACAACATGGATGCTGCGAGAAATTAAGCCGTAAATCTGAAACAGGATGCTAATGGCCAATTATGTATGTATGTAATATCCTATCTGATATCGCTTTACAAATGCGAACCGCAAGGGAATCGTTTTTGATTCATTATTCACTGGCCCCCATAGCAATCAACCTCAAGAAGCCCACATAGTAAAGTTTAAATTGGGGGAGGAATAAAAGATGACAACGATATTGAAGATGTTGTTGTTGTTGTAGTTGTTTTTGATTATTACCCTGGGATAGTTCCTGGTTATATAGATATTTGTATATTTTGCGCCTTTTTTTTGTTCATGAAACATGTTGCTGTCAAATTGTCCACTCAAGAGCCAGTGTTATACCTTCACCCTCGAATGATCGAACAGCCATTGCCTCATCTGTCGGTGGATGTTTAAATGTGAATGGTGAGCGTCTTCAGTAAATTAGCTTTTAGAATAGAATAATTCCTTTCACAATTAACCAATCTTGTAGTCTAATTATAGAGCCATAAAATGATTAGTTATGGTTTTCAAAAAACAAGATAGAATTATTAAAGAATGGCGTATAAATAGTGCCTCAACAGGACTTTGCACTGAAATGGAATCAACTCATCAAATCAAGTTCATTTTCGAAAGTTGATGAGGATGCTGTTATTGATACATTCCCCTAGACACTAAATCATTTAATTAATTTCTTTTTTATATTGAGCGCGTCATTTAAAAATTAATAAAGTCACAGAACATGTTTGATATACTCATTCACTTCATAAGTTTTTTATTGCCCTTTTATTCATTAAACGCTAAAATTCATATTTATTTTTAAATTATTCAAAATTAAAATTTCAACAAATTCTAATCATACCGATTAGTACTGTCCTTGTGTGGTTGTAATCAAACTTGTATTCTTTAATGTTTTAATATTTGAACGATTACCGACTTTCGGCTTAACTGAGCATTACGTTTCAGGTTTCGCCTTTTCTCGCTCGGACTTGCCTGTTAGTTGTAATAATAGATAACAGAGCATATAATTTCTGCCATGTGGCCGCCACTGCTGGCGAGTAATTTTCTGTGGATGTAATGGTGTTTCAACAAAAGATTGTTGATTCTACTCACTCCAAATGGGACAATTCTGCTTTTTTATGTACCAATTCAACCAAAAATGGGCTTCATCGAAAAAGAAAACTTTTAATGGAAATTCAAAATCGACATCAATAGAATAAAACAATTAATTTGATTAAAAATTTCAACAATTTGCACGCGTTGCTCTGGTGTAAGACGACTCATATGGAATTTTAAAGCAAACTTAACAAAAAGGAACTATCAGCTTTTAAGTGGATGATCCAATAAAGCAGGAATGCCAACACAAAGTTGTGACACTCTATAAAAAACACGTGATAGTTTGACAGCTAAGAGTTTACAGAAGCATGGACAATAGGGTGGGTCAATTTTTTTGCCTACTAAGCATATAGCAAAATTGTAGTCTACGAGAAATTCTAAGAACTTTTCCCATAGAAACCATGGTTCTAAAATCAAAATCGAGCTTCCGGTTTTTTACGAGAAAATTTGGTGTTCAGGTCATCCGAAAATAATGCTATTTTTTTGGAAGTATTCATTGCAATTGGTGAATAGTTGACCTGTAACGCTGGAAGAGGGCTTATTTTAAAGGAAATTATCTCAGCTTTCTATATCTGTCCTCATTTATAGAAAATTGTTAACCCAAATAATAGTTTTGGAGGTTTATGTCACAATAATAATAGTTTTAGGTTTTTAACAGTTTTACTATTATTATTTCGACATAAACCTCCAAAACCATTATTTGGGTAAACAATTTTCTATAAATGAGCATAGATATAGAAAGCTGAGAAAATTTCCTTTAAAATAAGCCCTCTTCCAGCGTTACAGGTCAACTATTCACCAATTGCAATGAATACTTCCAAAAAAATATCATTATTTTCGGATGACCTGATCACTAAATTTTCTCTTAAAAAACCGGAAGCTCGATTTTGATTTTAGAATCATGGTTTCTTTGGTAAAAGTTCTTAGAATTTCTCGTAGATTACGACCTTGCTATACGCTTTGTCATGTTTTTCGGTCCCGAACAAATTGACCCACCCTAATGGACAATATAAGCAAAACTGATTTGTATTTTGTAGCCAACTTTTGTAAAAACACCATTAAACTACCATATAAAGAGTGTAGGGTATGTGCAAATAGAATAACGAATGAGACAAATACTCACACCTCATTCTATGCATGACAGCACAAATGAAATATGAGATCACACTCATTCATTTACTAACTTTCACTTTCACGCTAAAATACGTACGAGTATTATAAATATGAACAAATTTTTGTACGTTAACATCTTATGGCTCTTGAGGCATGAAGGATATGAATTTAAACACTTTTTTTCTGTGTTTTTTGTTAAAAAAGAAATTGAAAAAAGGAAGCCTTTATGCATAAACATATGTATGGATGTGTGTGTGTGTGGGTACAGCTGCATATTATAATGCACATGACAGCAATTATAATAATGATGTTGATGTCAATGTAACATAAAATTTCAGAGAGAATATTCCCATAGTAACGTAAAGTTTAATGAAATTAATGCATATGCATTTCAGATTTGATTTATTTTTTTTTCGTTATATTTTTTTGGGGGAATTAAAATGTGGAGTAAAAGAAAAAATTTTAATTGAATTGCATGGGATTTAGTGTTTTCCCATTTGACATTAAATGTAATATTTGTGTGCGATTTATAATATAATTTGAAGAGATTTTTGCCACGAAATTAATTTGGGTTTCTGAAATTCAAAAACTAACGACTGTAAAATACAAGTAATGAACGCACAAGATTTAAAATCTTTCTAATTGGTTAAGTAATCTTAACATTTTAAATATACGAATTAAAAACGACCTTGAGTTTTGCTTTAATTTATAACATAATTTTTAACTAAACTCTTCGGAGTCAAAATGCCAATCGTAATTAACTGAGGAGTAATATACTTTTTAGGTCGCAAAAATTCAAATGCTAGCGTACCTCTTTATTTTTTTAACTCTCAAAATTTTCTGAAAAAATACTTCATATACATATAACAACATACATGTACAGGGTGTCGGCCGATAAGGTGTTCCTTTTTGTTTCATATTTGTCTGTCGTGAAGTAGAGACGTGGCAAATTTTTTATGGAAAACTATTAGATAAACTAACGTGTTTTAATCGTTAAAACATTTTATAAAAACCAATCATCGATTACTGTGAAGATGTAAAAGTTATATGAAATTTTTCGATGAAACAACGTGCGAATTACACGTACTATTTTTCGTGTAGTGGATGATTTCAAAAAAATAGGAACTGTAGCTGATACCCCCAAGCATGGACTACAACGTACTGCAAGATAGGCTGAAAACATTGCTGCTGTTTAAGAAAGAATTCAAAACAATCTGTCAACCTAAATTCGATGCCGTGCTCAGTAGTTTAATCTTCAAAGAACAACTCTGACTACAGTTTTGAATAAAGATTTGCATTCGTTTCCATTTAAGATTTAGTTGACAAATGAGCGTCTACCTAAAGACCATTTATGTCGCGTACATATGCCAATAGAATGCTACAGCTCGCCCATGACAACTTCGATTTTCATGATAAAATCATAATGAGTGACAAGGCATATTTTATTTGGAATGGATATGTAAATAAACAGATTAGTCAGTTCTGGGCAATGGAAAAACAGTCAAATTATTCATCAGTCACCATTGCATCTACTAAAAGTGACAGTCTGGTGTGGAATTATTATTGGATCTTACTTCTTTGAAACTGAAAATGGCGTATTGGTAATTGGTAATGGGGAGAGATATCGTGATATGATTGAACTTTTTTAACGCTACAACTATTTGCTTTCGGCTTGACTAACATGTAGTTTCAACTAGAAAATGCCACATCGCATACAGCCAGGATTACAATAGAATTACTGCGAAACCTCTTTCGACAACAAGTTCTTTCAAGGAATGGCGATGTTGATTGACCTCCACGGTCGCCTAATTTGACTGTTCAGGACTTCCCTTTGTGGGGATATCTGAAAAGCAAGGTTTATGTTAACAAATAAGAAACGCTGGAGCAACTCAAACAAAATAATCGTGATTAAACTAATCAATTACCGGGTGAAATGTCTGTTAGTATAATGAAAAATACGCTTAAAAGGGCTTGCATTTGTGAGACTATTTATTTGATATTGTATTCCATACGTACTTGCCGACATTAAATAACACATTTATCAATCTAAGGTCCATTTTAATCAAATCATTTAATCAAAAATTATAAACAAACAAAGTAGTATACCTTCTCAGCGGACTCCTTGTTTTTAAACGATTATGAGCGTTCTTCAATTCGAAATTTATATCGATTGAGTTCAAGTAATAGTTGTCTCTCCTCAGCAAAAGGTCAATTTACTACTACTATCGTTATTGTTGTTAAAAAGCAAACGCGTTTCAAACAGTTTAGTTGTTCAGTTTTCCTTTTATTTGTCAAATTTAGATATCTGGAAATTTTTTGGTCTGCAAAACTACACCGAGGGTATAGTTTAAGTTACTCCGTTTGTATAGGGCGGCTCATGAATATTGCTACATTAAGAAGCTCAAATAATTTTTTTTTATTTGTATTTCATTATTATATGTTAATTAGTTTTAAAAATAATAGAATTTAAATGACCCTTAACCTCCTCACCCCCTACTCGTTGATGCAAAAAGTTGTTCGCTACTGCTTGGAGAGTTGAGCCAGGAATAGCCGCAATTATTTCTCGAATGGATTGCTTTAGTTTATTCAAGTTTATTGATTTTACTTTATAGGCTTCCTGTTTGCAATAAACTTACAAGAAAAAGTCAGGTGCAGTAAGGTCAAGAGACTTGGGGGCCAACGGAATGTGGAGTTTCTTGATATCAACTTATTGAAAAATTTTCGCTTCATTTCTTTCATAACGCGCGAATCGACAAGTCTAATGCATTCAGTTATTAGCCGTTTGAATTTCATATGGGAATAAGTCCAAATCGTTGTGCACAATTGGCTACAATGACTGTCTGCTTAAACTCATTTAAGCAGATAAGTTTCTCGTCGAAACTCTTCTGTTGTTTTGTATGGCAGCAGCTACAGCAACTGTTTGTTTTCTCCATCCGAACTGAATAGTTTTGATGGTAAGTTTTTTTTTTACTATCCCATGCTCATCAAAATTGTTAAATAGTCTCATTATGGGCCATCTGCTCGGAGGAATGCAGCCACATGTGCGCCTATACTCTCTTTGAACCGAAACTATGGACTCCAGTGCATGATAGCAGCGAACAATTTAAATTCTTGTTTTGGTATTCCAGTTTTTGTTAAATTTAAAAATCAGTCTGCAAAATATAAAAAATAACCAGATTCATTAAATAAAAAAGATATTAATTTCTTTTTTTTTTTTTTTTTTTGTAGCGGCTTTCATGAGCCACCCTATCCCTTTCCGTCCCAAGCAATTTTAAAATTGGACGATTTCAATTAAATTTTTGGTATGTGATAATTTGTCATTAGAAACCACAAAAATTTATTTTTTATGCCCATACAAAGTTCGTGTCCTTAGAAAAAGGACATACACATATGTGTGTCTTGGGCTTTCAATTAGTCAAAATAAAAAATTCTAATATAATAATAAAGAAACAAACTTTTTATTTCTTTCTTCTTTAAATATTTAATGCTTCTATTACAAAAAAGTAACCAAATTTTTAAATATTTGTTGTTATTTAAATAAAATAATAATACTTACATTTTTTGTCTCCCGCACTGCGAAGCATGATCACCTTTATTACACTCTTAATCATACATACATACATAACTGGCCTTTACAACCCTGTGTCAATTTTTATCTATGAGTTACGGGACCTACAGTTTAATGTCGACTCCGAACGACAGACTTGAGAAGCTTGTTCATGGCAATTAGTTACTCTCAGAGCTTTTGCCAGAAGACTGCTGACATGTAGTCGCCGGAGGAAATATTTTTTCATATTTCTTTTTTTTGAAGATGTCAGAGCCTGGAGTCGAACTCAGGGCCCATGTTTTAGTAAGCCAACACACTAACCACTAGACCACGGCGACACTCTTAATCACGAATACTAAAATAAGCGGCGAAAAAACTTATAAAAGAACAAAATGGAGATAACAACTAAAATGACAACATTGAATTCAATAAGAAAAGCTAGACAATAATAACAATAATTTTTCTCCGAAATACCTAAATTTTCCTACACATTTGTGTAGGCAGGGACGGAAAGGGCTACACTAGTAATTGTGTAATGTTGTTAATAAATAAATACAAAGCAAAAGTGTTGATTCAAATGTAACCGTTCTAAGGTGAAAATTATGGCTTTTTTTTATTGAGAAAAATACTTAGGGGTAAGCCCCTACTGATGCTGTGCATTGTACAGAAATTTTTTGAATGAAACAGTATATTATTTTTTCTTATATTTCTATTTAACGCCTTAGGACTGAGACAAATTGCTGTGAATTGATCATTCATTGATCATTATACCTTTACCCTTTACTGATTAATAGCAATTGTCTCATCGTTGCATGTTGATTGTGTGTGATGACTGCCTTTCCTAAGTAGGTTTAGCTGTTAGCTCTGCAACTTCCCAATAGGTGGCGCTTTTTCCTGATCATTCGTTTTTCTGGTGTCAGTGTTTAAGGTGAAATAGACTCGAATGTCAGGGACGGTTTTTTGTAGATCGACTTCTTGAAGGTCCCCCCCCTTATTTCTTTTTTATTATAATTTGAAAAAGTTGCAAACTAACTTTTTCATTTCTTTACCTCTGCTGGGATTTGCGAACAATATTTAACATACTGGAGATGTAACAGCAGTGTATAGGCTTGCTCATCATCTTACTACTAAAAATACCGCTTCTTTAATGAAACTAAACAGAAAGTCCACATTTCCTAAATCTATTGCCTTCCCTACGTCTAATTATGACATATTTTGCTTTTCGATTTGCAACTCTATCTCCACAACAACCAGCTCACGTAGCAGTAAGAGCTTGCTGATCATTCACAACGCCTTATATATGGCGGGTATGTGATACATAGAACAACAGGCTTCTGTTACTGATCTTTAAAAAAAAATTATTTTGCAATGAAGAGCCTAAAAGTGTATATAAAAACCCAATGCATCCAAATGGGTTTTGGCCTGCTCTGCTCCCCACAGTTTAGTACGGTATTTTACGTATCGAACAAAAAAATGTTTTAACAGTTTTGTAACAAATATGAATAAATACATTGAAATATGAAATTTTAACATAAAAAAAATTTGAAACTTTTAGTAAAATGTGGTTTTGCCACTCTTTTTTTTTGCATATTTTGTTTCTCTTATTTTTTTTTTTTTTTTTTTTGTTTTTTGTTTTGCGGGGGAAGTCATATTTGATTTTGTATATGAATATAAAACAATAAAAATAAATATTAAAATCATCCATTTGTATTATTATTATTATACGAGTACAACAAACACTTTGTGCATTTGTTGCATTCATCCATCCATCCATCCATCCATTCATTCATCTATCCATCCGTCTGTTCATATTTATATGCCTCTTCTTTTTTAATTTAAAAACCACTCCCATTTTATTTTGAAAATTTAATAAACGGAAGTACATCAGAGTTTTTATAGTGGGGTATCACAATAATACTGTGCTAGTTAAGACTATTGTATATATATTTATGTGCGTGTATGTTTGTATGTGCTGTTGGAAATAAAAAAAAAAAATTTAGCATGAGATTGTGTGAGTACAACGGTTTGTAATGCTCCCTTAAGTATAATGGCTTTAACTTATTTTATTTTTTTTTTATTTTGAATTGTGTTGTTTGTTCTCTTATTTTTATTTCACTCTCAACTCCACTTTATACACTCTTTTAATGTATTTGTTTGCATAATACGCTGCTTTTGGCTGGAAACATAAATGTATTTAATTGTTGGTAAAAATGAGGTCTAACACAAGTGGCGAATACTTGAAACAGTTTTCTGAAAGTGTTCCTAAAGTATGCAGTCGTTGTTATTATATTGTAGTTTTACTTTTTTTTAAGTTTTTATAATTTTAATATTAAATTTACAATAAATAAATGTTTGTTTTGAACACATAAATAATAAAATATTAAAAGTACAAATAATTTAGCTAAAGCAGGAAAACAAGTAAATAATCTTTTTTCCATATCAACCCAAAGAGTCATCTAACAGCAGAAAATATATATAAATTTTATTCAAACAGAGCAACTAATATATATCGCGAATATTTATATATTTCTCAGGACAGAGGAAAGTTTTTTAAATTAAGTTTTCAGAATTATTTTATTTTTAAATTTATGTAAAAGTTAACTCTTACATTACTAATAAATTTCAACAAGCCTTCAGATGCCTTTATACTATGCAGACTAGAATAAAGTTTTACTATAATAGGCTGTGCGAATATTATACCCGTTGCATTTTTGGGATATCTAATGATGCCAGTAGTGATATTTAATTTATACGCAATTAGAAATCATCTCCTGAAGTGCATTAAAGCAGTAAAATCACACTAAAAGTGGCATTTTAATTTTCTCCCCACAGAATCTTTACACAAAAACCAGACCAAATTGTGCAATTCATTGATTGTGCAATTCATTAGAATAGGTTTATAAAAGACTCAAATCTCTTATTGTAATTACATACATACATACATAACTGGCCATTATCACCCTGTTTCAGAGTTACGGCCTAGCTTCTCGCACTCATGTTGTGTGTCTTAATTTTTATCCATCAGTACCGGGGCATACAGTTTAAAGTCGATTCCGAACGACAGATTTGAGAATAATAATAATAAATAATTTTTTCGTATTTCTTTTCAAGATGTCAAAGCTTAAATTTGAACCCGGCGCTATCGTCTTAGTAAGCCAACACACTAACCACTGACCACGGCCAGATACTCTCAGAGCTTTTGACAGAGGTATTCGCCGAAAGAAATATTTTTTTATTTCTTTTTTTATTATTATTAGTAAGCCATTATACAAGATAAATTACATTTCTTTCTATAGAAAATTAGTACTTAAAGTTTATAAATTTTGTTCAAATAACTTTGTTATCAAAACAAATCATCAATTTAAACAACGGACGGAATGGGATAAGTGGTAGTGGCACCTCCTATAAAAGGTGACTAAACAAAGTACAGAGACGAAATTGCCATAGAGACATGGTTATACCCATAAGCAATACATTATATCGTCGCAAGAATTAAAGAACGCTGTAACTGACAAAAAATCGAAAATACGTTTTTTGCATAATTTTTATCAGAAAAAACATACGCGTCGATTGGTCCCAGTTTTCTACGATGAAAATAAATTCACTTACGCCGTCTGCGTTTTGAAAAATACCAGTGTCTTTGTTCTACTTTCATACAGGCTCTTTGGCTCTGGTGAATATTTAAGGTTTTGTCAGTTACAGCGTTCTTTAATTCCATCGACGATATGCAGTGGGACTCGATTATCCGTGATGGTCGGGACAAGAAGCATTACGGACAATCGATTTTCACGATTAATCGAATAACAATTTGATAATAGCTTTTTTAATATTTTTATTATTTAACAATTAATTCAAGATAGCAATATAATAAACGGTCTGTATTCCAACTTCGTATTTTTCGGCTAGCATTTTAACAATCACATTATTTTTATTGCCAATACTCAAAGGAAATCACAGAGGAAAACCCCTACTAAATCCAGTTCATTGTATTGGAATTTTTGGAAAGGATAGTATATTTTATGACAGAACATACATTTTGTTTTTCTTATATTACTATTAAGCGCCTTAGGAATGAGAAAAATTGCTGTGAATTGATCATTCAAAGGCCAGTGTTATACCTTCACCCTTGATCAACAGCAATTGCCTAATCGTTGCATTTTGAGTGTGTGGTGAGTGTCTTTGCTAAGTAGGTTTAGCTGTTACCTGCTACTTACCAATAGGTGCCGCTTTTATCCTGATCATTCGTTTTTTGTTGACATTGCTTAAGGTGGAATAGAGTGGAATATAGGGGAGTGGTTTCTTTGATGATGGTCTTCTTGGAGGGGGGTGGGGGACGTTTCATTTTTAAAATATAATTTTGAAAAAACCGCAAACAAACTTTTTCATTTTTCACCTTTGCTGGGATTTGAACCTGGGCCGTTGGAGTTTTTGTGCGACCGCTCTAACCACTATACCACGCACCCCCCCAAATTTAAATTTAACTTTATCTTCAATATTTTTAACGTTTCTTTGTATTTTTACCACTTGTAACGATGCCATATTAAATATATTTAGAATTTCCTGTTTTGATCACGGTTTATCTCTATTAAACACGGTTAATCGAAGCATACAATTTGAAAACATTGAAAAAAAGAAAAAAAAAACAATAGACTGATCTTTGACCATAACGGTTAATCAAGGTTACCGGTTAACCAATTTACGGATAACCGAAGCCCGACTGTATTTCATATTTAAAGTATTTGTCTATATTGCAAAAAATATTTTTTTGTTTTTTAATAAAATAAATCCCATATTTGATATAAAAACCAGCAACACGAACAGCTTTGCTGTAGATATGGTATAAAATTAACACTACTTGAATACTTGAAAGGAATCGCATCATGATTTCTTTCTTTTCTAATTCACAAGTTTTAATATAAAAACAACATTTATTTAAAAAAAAATTGTGTTAAAAGAAACATTTCTTATCAATATCAAACGGCAATAATTTTTTGTCTTTCATAAGATATTTTTGTGCAAACAAATATAAAAAAGGCATTTATGCAGTTAATAAAGAGTTCTAGGAAATATTAAATATAATTCAGAGAAACATACACTTATGCCACAATTAATAGTATTTTTAATTTATGTTTTTTAGAATGATGGTTTAAGTTTGTCAGATACTGAAACTATACCGCCTATACCACCACCACCGGCTATGAAACGTAATGGTAGTGTACGTAGTTTGCGTTTATTGCAACACCTGCAGCAGCAACAACAACAACAACAGAAACAACAGTCAACACTAAGATCAAGTGCCATATGCAATGGCACCAGCAACAAGTCACATCATAGTAATAATAACAGCAACACCACTAACAACAACATCATCACCAGCAATAATAATAGTGCTGCCAACAGTAATAACAACAGTTCAATAGCCACATTATGTAGTAGTGATTTACTAAGTGAATGTGCTAAAAGTACTCATGATGTTCGAGCTGTGATTGACGACTGCACCACTTCCATATTGAAGTGTGCCAATGCTATGGGTTCAGACATAATGTCCAATACAAGTACAACGACAAACGGTAGCTATAAAACACAAATATCTACTTTAAACAACATGGTCTCCCACAGTAAACCAGATGTGTGCCATGTAACAAACACCTCCTCCAACTTTAATAAATTCCCCCCGCCCTATGCCATACATGATGATATAATATTGCCAAAGAGCCAAAAGTCAGATCCATCACTTTGTTTTCTACATAAATCAGGTGTGAGTAGCATGGTTCCTGGCGGCTTAGTGACTGCACCCATATCCTACTCCCAATCAATGGCATTTACAGATTTTACTCAATCACAACGTGATTTACAACAAAAACTGCAACACTATAAAAATAGTAGTAGATTAAGCCTTAGTAAGTACAACACTATTGGGCCAAGTAGCGATTATGCACGCCAGCTAGCTTTATATGCACAGCAGCAACAACAACACCAGCAGCCACATTTACAGCAAATGTCACAAACACACATGAAACCGTTTAATGAAAGATGTCGTTGTTTCTCCAAATCCTGGTCGAATTTTTCACGTGACTTAATGCAAACACAATGTTCAAAAGGCACGACTGCTGCTCTCTACCACACCAACCACGACAATCACAGTAGTTTATCGCATCAGCTACAGCAACAACACCAGCAACAGCAACAGCAGCACTTACAACAACAATTGCCCAATTTTCATGCATCAGCTATAATGGCAACATCAGGGAAAGGTAGGCAAGATAAAATTCCATTACGCTCCTCTCTAAGCAGTCGTAGTTTTAATAATTTATTCGACATCGATACATATAATTACGACAACATGGCCTCCATACTATCATCACATCATAAATTACATCATCTTATGCAAAACTCACACTCGGTTACATGTAATGACAGTGGAGTTAGTGTTGACGGTATACTTAACCAATCAAGTAGTGGTAGTGGCCTTAAAGACAAACATATACTTGGTCAGGCATCGCTAAAACTTCATTATCAACAACAACAACAACAACAGCAACAACAACAGCAGCAGCAAAAACATCAGCATGAACTGTTGCAGCATCATTATCATCATAAAGACTTTCATTGCGATGAACACGAAAATCATAATTCTGTAAACAATTCTCATCATATAAAATCATCTGAGAAATTTCATCAACATAGTCATCATCCGACACATCATTCAAGTCTGACCAACATTATGCCCTGGAAACATCGTCAGAGTCCAAGTCGTGGCTCATCTAGTTCGGGAACAAATTCTTTTCGTAAGTAGTAATAAAAAAAAAAACTATAGATTTCAGTTCCGTAATTAGAATTTCTTTAATATTTAAAACATCAATTTAATTGAAACGAGTGTTTTACACACTTTAACTGGCTCCGGCTGTAACTGTAACGGTTTGTACTAAAACTTACACGAACGCTCAACCTAGCTAAAAATAAGCTATTTATTTATTTTGAAATTGCAAAAATAAATATTTTGCTTGATAATATAAAATAAATATCTCCATTATGTTATAAACACATTCAAGACTACAGACTATCGACTATGACCGTTCAAAAATTTAATACATATGTATGTGCGTACAAAAGTGATATTTTCCACGATAATACAGATAAATAACTACACGACCTTCGGTGAAGCCAAAACTGTATTAAATTGTTATTATCGTACAGGTGACTGCTGTCAATACAATAAAAAGCACGAAACAGAGATTTTAAAAATGCATTTTACAAAAAGTAATTATGAAAAACATCAAAAAAGTTTTTACTGTCACCTCTGAAAAATAATAATCAACTAACAGAGCATATAAAAATTGGCACACAAAATGGGTGCTGCGAGAAGATAGACCATAACCTTGACACAGGGTTGTAATGACTTATTATGTATGTATGTGTGTATGTATGTAGCAGAGCAGGTATTTATTTCATCACTGGCGCCTTGAAAATAGTTAAGTAACTAACTACTTACTTACTGACACTTATCTCTAGCGGCATATTTAACCTGTATTCTTGTATGTACATCTTTAAGGCATTAGTTTTGGCATATACATAGCTTGAAACTTTTCATCTATAATAGTACAAGTGAAGTGTTAAAACAACAATTTTAAAGAATTTTTTTAAAAAATTTATACAACGACACAAAGTTATGTTTACTAAAAATCCCGTTTTCTACAAATATATTTTACATATGAAATATTGATAAATGTCGAAAATCTATAAGAATTTAAAACAAGAACTTATCAGACTTAGCTTTCAATTTTATATTCTTATTTGCAAATTAATAGTTTTTAATAAATATTTCTGAGACTTTAAGAATTACTGCCACTTTATCCTTCAGTGGTGTTTTATTTTTTTTAGAATGTAAAATTTTCATTACAAAGATGAATCTGCATACTTAGATAAATATTTTGTAGTCAGGACCAAAGTGATAATCGACTTAATAGAGGATATACAGTACACAAGTCAAATAATGATATCTATGGTATAGTGGTTAGAGCGCTCGCACAAAAAGTAAATCTGCCCAGATTCAAATCTCAGCAAAAGATGAAAAATTAAAAAGCTAGTTTGCGGTTTTTTCAAAATTAATATTTAAAAATAAGAGGTTCTTACCCGTCTACCCCCTCCCGCTTCAAAAATTTCATCTACATTCCACTCTATTCCACCTTAACCGTTGACAACAAAAAAAGGATGATAACAAGAAGAAGGGCCACATATTAGGAAGTAGCAGATAACAGCTAAAACCTACCTAGCGAGGGCACTTACCACAATCAACATTTAAGAATGTTTGTCATTCAAGGGTGAACAACACTGGCCTTTGAACGATCAATTCACAGTAACCTGTCCTCATTCCTAAGGCGCTTAATAATGTAAGAAAAAAATATATATGTTCTGTTATAATGTACAAATTTAGTACAATAACAACCTCAGGAATTGAAAACATAGTCAAGAAATTTAAGAACAAATCAGGTTATTATTAAATATCATAATGGGAAAATCATAATTTTATATGTACATACATATGTATGATATATAAGACGAAGAGCTCAAAGGGGTTGAATCATATAGGAACTACGAGTATCTTAATGAGAGTTTTTTCTATCTGTAATTCTTGATGAAAAATAAAACGTACTTGAACATGCTTCGAAATGTCTATTGCATTACCCATTTCAGATACTTTCATTCATCGTTTGTCTAAGCATATACCATATAGCTAAACTATTGTTAAAGATTTTGGACATCGACTTGGTGGTTTATTTTCAACGATTGTACTGCCTGGCTTAAATTTGATAAGCCAATTGTTTACATATATGCATTGGTATATAATTGGTCATTACAAACCTTTTTCAGGGTTATGGTCAAGCTTGTAGCAGAACTCTTATTGTCTGTGTCAATTTCTATCCATGAATACCAGGACTTACAGTTTAATGTCGACTATGAACGACAGACTTGAGAAGCTTGTAGTGGCACTCAGCTACCTTCAGATCTTTTGCCAGAAGACTGCTTACAGGTAGTCTCCGAAGGAAATATTTTTTTTTCATATAGCGGGTAGTTAAATTTTAAAGGCAGATGTTAAATTTGAACCACACATTTGACATTTCTCAATTTCAGACTAACCCAATTGGAACCATAGAAAAATCCACAATCGAGCAACTCGTTAATGTTATTCAGGGTTATTATGAAAATAGGCGTTGAAATCTAAATACATAACGTGCACTTCGTTTTTTTTCGGTCAGTTTAATCGTCCTAATGTACTTTTAATTGAAAAAGTAGTGCAAAAATTTGCAGGGCATGCTCGCATAGCTTGCACTGCAGAAAATAATTCTATTTTCGCGATAGTATGGCTAAAAAGTTGTCCACTTTTACTGTGAATAGTGTTCGCTATCGTGAGATGATAACGAACTTTTTATGGCCCGAATAGATAAGATATGGATGGGGACGATATGTGGTTTTAGCTCGACTAGTTTAATAACCCTGTTATATCATGTGATGGCGATGTCAATTGGCCTCCAATTAATGTGATTTGACACCGTTAGACTTCTTTGTTTGGAGTCAGTTCGTCAATGAGCCACCAACAATTCAAGATCTAAAAGATGAAATAATTCGGCTTGTTAATAGCATAGCATATCAATTATGCCTCAGCTTCATAAAAAATTACCACCATCGAGGTCGCGGCGCACACTGGTTCAGCTTCATACGATTGGTGGCATTAATTATAAGGAGTGGACCTAGAAACTTGAAAGTTGGCACAGAGTATTATATTGACTAAGTTAAGAAAATAAAATAGTTTCATGAAAATCAGCCACACCCATCGCCCACCGCCCATACAATCAAAATGGATATTTTTACATAAAACCTTAAAATTTAGTACATATACTACTTAGAAAAAACAAAAGACGCATGCCAAGTTTAATTGAAATCTGCCACGCCCATCGCACCGTCTTGCTTTCTGTGTAGGCGGTATTTTGGTGACTAAAATTCGATTTTTTAAAACTATTTTTCACAAATCAAATAATACCGTTGCAAAGAAGAGTGTTTCACTGAGACAAATTCATAATTTATTTGATTAAAAAGAAATATTTTGTCTTAGAAAAAGTCTACTGAAATCACTTAAATATTGTAAAACAAAAACTGAGGAAAATGTTTACACATTTCAGTAGCTATCATATGTCAGATATTTTAATTGATAACTTTTCATTGCCGTTTTTATTGAGATATAGCACTTCATTTATAATTCGTAGAAAAAATTGTTTAGATTGCGTATGTAGAGTAGGAGATATGACCGAATTAAAATTGCCTTCTAAGCCTCAAAATTTGCAGTTTTTCTTTTAAATAAAGGATAGGTCCGGCTATATTACTGGAACCCAATGAACCCTAAAAGCATATTCTTTGAATTTACCCAAAAAAAAATCCACACGTTTTTACAGATCGTTAAACAAACTTATGAATTTTTTGAAAATGGCCGGGAAAACTGCTGACAAGTTGCAATAAAATTTATTGCAGAGAAGTGCAATCCTAAGAGTATGCAACAGATTTTAATACAAACGTCTACTGAAATTACATGATTGTGAAAGAAATTTTTCCTAACTAATTTTAGTTTTTTAAACCGCAATTGCTTAGGGGCAAAAACGGGCAGCTGAATTTTCAATAAATAATTACCTGAGACTTCAGGCTTTAATTTGATATAAGTATCAGGCTGAGGCTCGTTGGTGCACAGAAGATGCAATCCATAGAATTTGGAGAAAATATATATTTTTGGACAATTTTTTGTAGTAAAAAATTTTTTTTTTAAATTTGAAAATTTTTTTTATTTATATATACATATATATCATAAATGACGTCCAATTGTATGAAAAAAAATCTTTTTAGTGTCATTACAAGAGTATTTTAAAAGCATGAAGCGATAGAATGTAGCATATATAATACGATAATTTCAAACGCATTCACTTAGGTCAACTTTGAATGTCTCTAGACAAAAAAGTAATAAAGATATAAGCCTAATATTTTTAGTGCATGATAGTTAGATTGTCTATTATAAACTGTAAAAAAATCAGGTAGATCAGAAGGCATGAAAAAAATGAATTAATGCCGCTCTTGAACGAGTGTGCGGCGGCCATTTGGCCGATATTTTATTCCATACATAATCGACCAAATTATCATAAAAAAAATTACAATAGTTTAATAAATAATTTACGTTTTATTCCAAATCAATATTGGCCTTTAAAATTTAACAATCCTTTATAATTTTTCAAGATATTAGTTCTTAGAAGATGTACTCTACCCCAGTCTAGTGGGTAGTATGCTAAACTGCTACTGCCAGGGTTGTGGATTTGATTTTCAGTAAAGACCCCAGTCTGCATCTCCTACATCGACCTTATGGCTTTTGTCTCTCTGCTCCTTATAATTAATTGAAAAATAATTTAACATTATATTGTAATAGTAAATAAATAATAATAAAAAAATATACATATACATACATATATAAATATATAGAAAAGATGTATATTTAAAGAAAAAAACTAAACACCCATTAGTATTTTTATTTTATCTATATGTCCTAACTCGCAAGACGGTCTGAGCATTTGTGTAGATTTTATAAAGCAATGTAAAGGATATAGGATAGAAGTCCTTGTAGTGTATAATAATCACGCTTCAATAATAACAAAATTTTTAATTATGCGTCCAAATATGTGTCACGTATAATATAATATTTTAAATTTCATTTGCCTTTGTATGCACTCTTTCAAAATTCCAAAATTTTTACATTTCTAATACTTACCTTTACTCCTTCTCTTTACAAGCGCGAATATAAAAGAGTATCTTCAACAGCAAAAAGTTCAGTGTGAAAACACTTGGTTTTTCCGCAGTTAATAATGCTGCGTTTGTGTGACAAATTGCCAAATAAAGTTCATGCCTTTCGTAAGCGAGGTGACCAGAGAAACTTTTATATTTCTTTCTTGCAAAACTGTTTTATCCAAAGCCAAATATTTTATTGGAATGCATTCTTTTTTTAATTTATATAATTAAAATTAAAAAAATCCATATAATGGCAAAACTCTTTTTTTATTAAAAAAAAATTACTGAATATAAAACTAAAAAAAGGGATAACAAAAAGTCATTATTTCCTCATATAAGTAATAATAAAAAAAAATAATAATACATTTTTAGATTTTAAATTTAGGCCTTTATTAAAAAGTTCATTCACCATATGCACTATGTGCTCGTATATTTACATTGTACACACATACATTGTTTATAGAAATGTAAGTTTTTAATCTTCAATTGTCAAAGTAAGAAATTACTGCAATGACTGCAATCAACGCTTACCAATTCGAATTTCCCCTTCTTATATAAAAATTTCAAATATAACCCTTTTCTGTTTTTCGTATTTTCTTTCGTTAACATTTAAAAATGTTATGCTTGAAGTTGCAAAAAATATAACTAAAAACTGAAAATATAAATTGAAAAGTTGAAAAAACTCTATTTTAGATGACTTCATAACTTTTGTACGCTTTTCTATACGAGTATGTATGTGTTTGGCTAAAAGTGTTCTAATGTGTAAGTGTGCATTTGTATATGTGCATCTACTTAAAACTCCATGTAGAGCCACGAAACTTGGCTCACAATTCATTTAAAAGTAATGACTCTATGATGGTTTCTGTGGTTGTCTCCCAGAGTTTTTTTTTTTTTTTTTCATTTTCTTTTTTTGTTTTCCTCCAGTATTTTTCTTTCATTTTGTCCCGTTTCTCTTTTTATTTTAAATTTATATCAAAACTCTATTACAGTATTTAACTTACCACTACCACCCTAATGTATTTATAAACATGTAAGCCTGTGTGTTTATACGAGTATATATGCTATCTTTGACTATGTCTCCTTTTGCTGTGAGTTCTTCCGTCTGTCGTTTGTCTGTGTATTTAACTTGGCAAATGATAGTGGTTTTCTTTGGCTTAAAATCTCATTAATAGCCGCAAAGTTATTCAGAGTATGAGTGAAATAGTCATGAAATATTTTAGAAATGAATGGTTTTATATGTATTTTAATCTCTGTGTGTGTGTGTGTGTGTGCCTGTGTATGCTAGTGTGTAGCATCACTTGAACGTTGCAACAATTAGTTGGAAAACTATGCCTTTGTTAAGTATTTTAATGTTGATATTACAATTCCACATACAAATCTACTAACAAAGGACTAAAAGGCTCTCTATTTGTGCACACGCAAACATACACAGACACACTCACTCTCCAACTTGTAATGCTGTTTTTTTCCTTTCAAATGCATACAACACCCACATATTTGTTTTTAATTACAGTGAAGATTAAAAATTTTCTTAATTTGAAAAAAGTAGTATATGTGAGGAAAATGTTAAGAAAGAAAAATTTTTAATTAACAGACTTTTCAATCTTGGCAAAATAGCACGATATAATGCTTATCCATATTTTATTATAATTTTGGAAGAAAGTGTTTTTATGTTGCACATTAACAGCCGTATGTATAATGAAAAGTTAGCAACTAATTAGCATATGGGACGAAAAACTGATAAGTTTATCACTCGCTATAGACAGATATTATTAAAACTTTCCATAGTTTTTTAAGTACTGGTAATTGGAGCAAATTTTCCTCATTCATAAGCTACGTTCACATTTGGCAAATATTTAATGAAAAAAGCGTAACAAAAAGTTGTTTTGTGTAAACATTTCTTAAAAAATTATTTTAAACATGATAATAAGAAGAACTAATATTTTCATTTTTTATAGATTAAATTCAAAAAAGTAAACACTCAAAAAACTAATAGCTCCAATTGAATAGTGGTTACGCTTTTTCCATCAAATATTTGACAAATGTGAACGTACCTTTAGTTATTCAAAAAGTTATTGATCTCAACTACTCGTATTACCTAATTTTCATTTAAAAATCATAAAGAATCGTTAAATTCTCATGTCCACATACAGTTTTTATAACAAAAATAAAATTATTATTAAAACTGTTGGGAATTAATTGACAGAATTAAGCAAAGATCGTAACCTTCCATCTTAGCAAAGTTCCAAAATACTTCACAATATACACAATTAACATCGATAGATTGGACAGTTGATGTTGATCAATTTAGGGGTGAAAATATAACACTGGCCTTTGAGTGATCAACTGACAGCCACCTGTATCATTGGCATAAGGCGCTTACTAGAGAAAAAAAGAATTCTATCTCTCTATCTTTAACATTCCAATGCAATGCACAACATGAGTCGGAGTTTACTCCCCTGAGTATTGGTCTTAACAAAAAAAAAAACAAACACGTTTACTTCAATGAATATAATCAAATCACTGGAATTTAATAGAAATTTGGTTCTTAAATTGCAAAAATTTTGTAATTCTGTAATTCTGCCTGTTTTAAAAAAATTTTGTTGCCTATATCTGAAGCTATAATATGTAAGGATTGTCTTGTTTGTATTCCTTTAAGAAACAGTAGTTTCAGTATATCATTGCTCTTAGTCTTTATCCTCTTATTAGTGTGAGATAATAAATTAGGTTTATAAAAAGTATATGAAGTAAGTAGCCGCCGGGGTCTAGTGGTTAGTTTGTAGGCTTACTAAGACGATAGACGATAAATATCAAAAATTATTTATAGCATTTTCAGTTTAAATTGAACCATTTCCAAAATAAATGAAACCTTCTTCAAAATGAACGAAACATTTTTCAAATTAAACGAGACCTTTTTCAAATTAAACGAAACTCTTTTCAAAATAAATCAATCTTTATTCAAATTCATTTAAACATTTTTCAAATTAAATTAAACCAGTTATAGAATTTAATAGAAAACCAAAGAAAAAAAAAATAAAACATATTAAACATATTAATTTTTATATACTTAATACTTGTTAAAATTTATGAAGAATTTTTCCACTGACCGCTTTAGGAATTAACATGATCATATCCATAACATAGCTCGCACAATCATTTTGATTAATTTGTGCGACACTTTTCTCAATTATATACACTTACTATGTTATGTACTGTGGTAATGTCACTTTAATAATGATCAAGTGTGGAATTATATCTTAGAAAATGTTTTCTCTATCGGGTTCAACATAGGAGAATAAGGTGGTAAAAATTTAAGCATACAGTCGCTATTTTCCACCTTATATCGAATTTCCTGCGTTATATGGATTCTGGCATTATCCATAATTAAAAATGATTGTTTCATTTTTTTATGTTTTCTATTAAATTCTATAACAGGTTTAATTTAATTTGAAAAATGTTTAAATGAATTTGAATAAAGTTTCATTTATTTTGAAAAAAGTTTCATTTATTTTGAAAAGAGTTTCGTTTAATTTGAAAAAGGTTGCGTTCATTTTGAAAAAGGTTTCATTTATTTTGAATAAGGTTTAATTTAAACTGAAAATGCTATATTTCGGCGACTACCTCTCAGCAGTCTTCTGGAAAGAGCTCTGGGAATAATTGATTGCCATGAAAAATCTTCTCAAATCTGTCGTTCGGAGTGAACTTTAAACTGTAGGTCCCGGTACTAATGGATAAAAATTAAAACACACAAATGAGTGCTGCGAGAAGCTAGGCCATAACCCTGAAAAAGGGTTGTAATGGCCAATTATGTATGTATATATATATGTATGCATGTACATATGTATGTATGTATATGAAGTACATTTTTTTTTCTGAAAATTCATTTTATAATCCTGTTATAAATGATGATGGATCACCGAGCCTGTTGTCACTGTCTGTTGTTTAGAGCTTCTGTCGGTGCTTTATTTGTCCACAAGTTTGATACAGAAAACATTGTTTTTCTTAAAGTTTAATGATCTTATTTATTAACTTTTAATTTATATTATAAAAAAAAGCTTTAAAAAATATTTAGAAAAAAAAACACAATTTTTTCTTATTTTTCTTATTAAACCTAGATGCTTAGCGTATCCACAAACCGCAGCTTTTATATATATTTGACATCTTACCTGAGGCTCAAGTATACAAGAAAATTTCTTCCTACAAACTATAATGAAATAAAAGCTTAATACATTTTAATAATTATGCGATCCATATAAATATGTGACCTGAGTCTATATCAAACTATAGGGTTATTATTCCTTTCTAAAACTCAGCCTATGCGAGAACCAAATTGTTACACTGCCGTTATTTTCACTTTTGCTTTTGTCTTTTCAACGTTATTGTTAAAAGTTTTAGAGACAGAATGCTTCATCGTCTCTAAATGAAGAATATCAATATATTTTCAATGAATATCGATAAGGCCACTGTGAGGTCATTCTGTCGAGTTTATTTTGTTTTCAAAAGCCAATTTAAGTTCAACTTTTAAAACCACTATAGACTGATGCTGTACTAAGCTTTCATTAGAAATATAATTATCTAGCTGTTATGGCGTAGAAGAGAAAAAATAGACGATTTTGTAATTCTGAGCCGCCGCCGTAGGGTTTCAGGAATCAAGCCTAAACATATACGAATACTACATATACTACGAATGATCTGCATGGTTGAACTGCTAATGACTTTAGTGCTTCAATTTTAGAATCAATCAAAATTATTTAGTGAAACACACTTTTAGAATGAAATTGTGTATGTCATATGCTAACTACTTACTAGAAATAATAAATGAGAGTCTCCATAATATATAGAATTAGCAAGTCTATCTTTGTCTTTGTTTTTACTTTTTATATTTAAAAATCAAACAATAGTATCTGCTTTGAATGGCATTTTAAAATAAACTAAAACACATAGTTGTCTCATGCCTCATCAGCTATTCATTAATCGATAACAGTTAAAATAAAAGCATTGTTGCTTGGAAAACCACTGCTATGAAATTGTTTCACAGCAGCTAAAATATAGCAATTCGAAAATCTAAAATTGCTTTTTGATCACCAAATATTTTTACAATTGTTTCAGCCATTATCCACATTTTTCTCTCTCAGGCCATTGATAAAACCATGGCTAAATGATTAAAAGAAAATTTGTATATTTGTGCCGACAAGTATTTTCTTTGTTTCTTTTTTATGTTTTTTCTTTCTGTTGTCTTTTCTACTTACAAAATTTTAAATTCTGTCATGGTATTCGGTTTGGCAAAAATTGCATGTTTGTGCCTATTTTCTTTTCTTTCAGTTTAGCATAGATTAGATTTTGCCTTTTTATTGTGCATATTTAGTATTAGTGGCTCTTTTAACGACTTGTGCTAATCTGTATGCAACCCTTTTTGTATTTTCTTGTTGTATATATGGGTGAGTGTATAAACATTTTTATATTTGCTACAATACTTATGTTTTTGCAAGAGTATTTAATGCAATTAATTGTAATTGTATTTTTTTTTTTTTGTAATACTACAATACTCTAACGTCAATACAACCACACTTTTAAGAGTATACTTGCACATTAGTACACACAAAAAACACATAAACTTATACTCATTTAACTAAAGAGTGTTGATACTCTTTGGCTATGATACACATAAATATCAATGTAGTTGTAGTTGTGCATGGCTTTTTATACGATACTGTGTTGGTAATTTTATTGCCAGACATTTAATACAAGCAAGACTACTCAATTTAATTACACTTACACAAAAACATGCAAACACATACATATATACTCGTATATACACGTATAAAAACACTTGATACAGAAAACAGTAGTAAATATTTAAGTTAAAATTTGGACTTCTCTCCAGCAATAACAATAAAGTGTTTGATTGTTGTCGTTTGTGTTTCTTCCTCTATTTTTTGTATAATGATTGCCTTTAAAATAATGCTTTTGTCAAAATTAAACTATAGCAACATGTAGGTGGATTAAATTGATAATTTGTTTTATATTTAGTTGTAATTTTTTTATTAAATTTCTTAGTTTTGTAATAGAAAAAAGGCGTTTTAATGTAATTTTGAAAAAATAGGACCGGATACTTGATATAGTTGTGCAGTAGTTCGTGCCAATACCATAGGTTCTCTGGAATATAGATAATGTCCTGCTTGGTATATTTCTTGATTTCAAACTTAGATGGAAAATAATACAGACAATTACAAACATTCAGATTTTTCTAGTGTAAATTCTATGTTGATTGGTATAATGTTTGCGGATTTATTGAGAATGTGGTGCATTTTAATAAGAAATTATATACATGTTTTCTGCTAATTGTTCCAAAACTGCGTTTGAGGAGTAAGAGAATTACTTAAATAATATAGGTTTTAATATTAATCGTGCACGCTTATCATTCTTTAGTTCTGCCGATTCTAAGAATGAATCTATTACCAGTACGTCTATAATTTTATTTGGTGAGAGGAAGTATATAGACGACCTTTCTATATCTAATGCTTCTATATCTAATGCTTTTGTCAAATTATTTGATTATTTATGTATTTAGCTCTTCTGCATTTTGGGTGGGAACTTCAGTGTTCCTTATTTGGCACATTTAATCGTTACTCATATGGTGGACTTACACACTGGTCTTGATGAAATTCCTACCTCTGTATCCAGATAGGCTTTAATTTTGTTTCTGAATTGTTCCATGTGATCAAAAGGAAATTCAGTAATACAGCAATACTGACAATACAAATCCTAATATAGCGTTATATCTTTTGTTAAAGAATTTCATATAGCAAAACCGTGCTATTGCTATATTAACGTTTGTAATCTTTACATACGGCCAAAGGCGACATTATACCAGAGCTTTATATATAAGAAATATTTTAACGCAGTAAAGTTACCCCCAAAAGTATATGTTTGTACTTTATTTAAAATTGTACTTTGAGGTACTATTTGAAGTGCAATAAGTTTTATTAAAATAAACTAAATAAACCCAAATGAGCGACATATATTTATCCATGATCAGCCTAAGTAGTTAAAAGTACTTTTAGTTCCTAGATACGTATTATAACTGTAAAAAAGTTATAGAGTGTACTCTCTCAGATCGGATATTTACTTTAAACGAACACCTTACCTAAATGTAAATTTGTTTAGTACACTAAAATTCTTGGTGGACTTCTAATTATTTTATATAATTAACAACAATTCCTCTCACAGATACGGGCACGTGCAATGAATTTCAGAAACAACATCAATTCAATTTAATTATTCATATTTACTTAATTTTTTAAAATATCCAGAATCAAAAATTTCTTGATTCTCCTTACACACATTTAATATAAACTTACATTTGTTTATGATTGTTTTGATGATTCCTCTTAAAACTTTGCACAATTAAATAAATTGTCTTATTATATACGTAGTTGGCTCTGTCTTAAAGACATTCTCGAGAATGGATGCACGACAATAGACCATCCTGCACGACGCATACACGATTCGGAGAATAATGTGTCAACGACATTTTCAAACAAATGTCGAGAAAATCGTGGACGACTGATTGAGCGACAATATCACTGAGGTTGATTTCGTCCGCTCACTGTATTAGCTATGCAAGCATGTCGTAAGTTTTCTGTTTATCATTGACAACTTCAAGGAAATATACCACAAAATCTCGTATGCGAACATCTCTTTAATGTCTTAAAGAAATTACTGACAACAATGTCATTTACATATACATATGTATATGTATGTATGGATATTTAACAGAATTTGTTATTGCTAAAATGTTTTAAAAATTTTTTAAAATAATAATCATACGTATTGGTATACTTAGCAATACGTTAATAAAACGTAGCATATTTTCAGGGAGTCTTATTAAAAATACAATATTGCGTATACTTAAAAAGCAAGTATCACTCATACGTATCATTTCGTATTATGCATTCTAATTGTATGTATGTAATACGTATAGGTATAAGTTTTTTTTAATTGAATAAATTATCTTATTTACGGCAAAGTTACTAAAATTTAACTCATTTTGTTATGATAAATTAATACTGTATATTTTTTTTTAAAAAATGTTTGTATTTGAAAAACATTTTTGAAATTTTGCAATATTTTCAAAAAATATCATCTTCTAAAGTCAAAAAATCAACAACAAAAAAATTACACAAATTGTCTTTTATATGTAAATACTAAAGGTGCCTTACCTGCAGTCAACACAAAACAAATGTTATTTTGTCTACAAAATTCTGTTGTCAAAGCTCATGCCATTACAATTTGATATAAAAATTGCTGGCATTACCATACCAGATACAGACAAAAAACCTTGTAAGCAAATTAAATAAAAGCCTAATTGTAAGTTAAAGAGTATCAATTATTTTGATAAATTCACAAAAAAAAAAAAAAAAAAAAAAATCTAAAAAGCTTGTTGTTGCGTTTTAAATTAAATAATACCCTCATTTAAAAAAATAATTTGTTGATAAATGTTTTGAAATTTATATTGAGAATAAACAAAATAAATACGACTGAGAGTATTTTACCTTGATGCAGTCCTATATGTATGAAAAATAATTAAAAAAAAAATTATTCAGCCAGTTTTTGTATTACCTACTAAAATAAAACCCTAAAAATAAAGGTAAAAATAAGTAAAAAAATAAATAAAATTTAAGCGCCTCAAAAACGATTTTTTGATGATTTAATATCTCTTTAAAATTATATTATATAGCACTATTTTGTATTGTACGCATATAATGAGTATTTTTTATAGAGTAACACAATTTTAAATCCTAATAAACAAAGGAAATATATTTTTAATATCAATATAACGAGCTTTATTGAAAAGAAAGCTCAATATGAAAGCGCAATCTGGAACACCAATGATCAACAACTTTCGCATCATTAGGGACCGTATTTCGTCCATAAGTGTTCGAATGTTGATATCCAGCAGTTCAATTCTTTGTGGTTTATCAACCTAGACAAGTGATTTAACACAACATCAAAAAAATTATAAAATTGGGTTAAGTCACATGATCTTAGTGATTTTGTCATTAAGTGAAATTATGCTTTCATCAAAAGTTTCTTTGAGTAGCGCCCGCTATGTGCCAAGTGTCTGCGTCCTGTTCCAAGCATATATCAGAAAGATTCATTACACGTAATTAAGGTACGAAAAAATTTCGAATCATGTTCGTATACCATTCACAATTGACAGTATTCACATTCTGACCATCATCTTCTTTGAATACATATGGGCCAATGAATCTGCCGGCCCATAGACCGCACTAAACAGTAATTTTCTGTAATTTTCAACCAGAAATGTGCCTCATCGGAAAATAAAATTTTGAATGAAAATTCAAAGTCGACATCAATAGAATAGAACAATTATTTTGATTAAAAATTTCAACAATTTGTTACTCTAATGTAAGTCGATTCATATGAAAATTTCAAAGCAAACTTAACAAAAAGCAACTATCAGCTGTTAAGTTGGTGATCCAATAATGCAGCGATGCCAACTCAAAGTTGTGATACTCTATAAAAAACACCTGTTACTTATATACATAAATGAGTGCATTGAAACTAAAATAACGTTTCCGCTTCAGGTTGAGGTAGTTCAGCAGTTTTCAGGGTTAGAACATAAAAAAACACACTATTGGATTTCCAGTGAGATGTTTTAAAATGTTAATTTAATGCTAAAATCAAATAATTATTCTCGCAATTTCTTAATATTTTTAATCTAACTATAAGACCGGCTTTTACACAACTGAAAACTTTTTCAAAAAAAAAAAAAAAAAAAAATTAAATAAACGGATCTACCGAACGGAGGTGTCTCCACTCAGATATTGTCAGAATCAAATTGTGGATACCCTACATAGTATTGACAAATTTGGTAATTAATCTCTTTGTGACGTCTCTATCACAGTGGAAATAAGAACTCCCCAGGCCTAGACACAGGTCGTTACAGTCTACGTATAATTGTGAATCTCTTGGTCAGACATCTTCCATATACCAGTAATGGGGTGAACCAGGAAAACCAATCACGGAGAACTGTTCCAATTAGCAGTGCCAAAACACCGCTAACATTACCAATAAATATCCGTGAAAGTCAACCCTGTAGTACTGATTCCATTAGTGCTTTCAAGGATAGACAAATTTTCCAATCCAAAAAAATACCTGTAAAGTCCCAATCGACAAACAGCCATAACAGTCGTAGTCGAGAAGATACCATTACCAGTTTGATTACACCAACACCAGGAATACTATCGACATAGTATTAAGTGTAATTGATATTTTTAAGAATGGGTACTATTTGATGGACCAATCAAATACCAGTGTCTCTAGTGAGTTTGTAAAGTTAAAGCTAAACAAAGTCCATATGATGAAACCCTATATATTTACATATGTATGTGTACTTATATACGTAAATATTACAGTTTATAATAAAGCAAAAAAAAATTTAAATACAATAAACTAAGGTTTGTTTCATTTCACAAGAAAAATAAAATAGGAATTCAAGAAAAATAAAATAACAAAATTATATTTATTGTTTTGTATAAATAATTATTACTTTAACGGCAGATGACTGGAAGTGAATGGTGGGACTTCCGGCTTTTGTCGTCACAGTATTAACCCATATATTCCCAAGAAATCAAAATCGAAAAAATCAAAATTTTTTTTTTAATAAGTACCTCCTGAAACAAACAAAAATATTTTAATAATTTTTCGTTTTTACTTGGTGACAGAGTTTTGGATGCCTACGATTTTCTACATACATACATACATACATAACTGACCTTTACAACTCTGTGTAAGGATTACGGCATAGCTTCTCGCAGCTCTCATGTTGTGTGTGTAAATTTTTATCCATCCGTACCGGGACCTACAGTTTAATGTCGACTCCGAACGACAGATTGGAGAAGCCTGTTCATGGCAATTAATTACTCTCGGAGTTTTTGCCAGAAGACTGCTGAGAGGTAGTCGCCGAAAGAAATATTTTTTTTCATATTTCCTTTTTTTTTAAGATGTCGGCTGGGTGTCGAACCCAGGGCTCATGTCTTAGTAAGACACCACACTAACCACTAGACCACGGCGACTACGGTTTTCTTGTAAAGAAATTATTCGTGTATTTTATGTTTATGCATCTTTTTATTACAAAATAAGTAAATTCAGTAGTAATTAATTTTATACATCAACGAACTTCCCAGTATTTTTATGGCATTGATGGCATCTTATTTGCGTTTTTTATTATACTTATATAGTGCCCCTTTTGGTCTAGTCTTATCGTATCGGGTATCTTTTGCTTGATTGTTATTGTCGTTTTGAAATGGAAGAAGACGGCTTACCTAGCATTTAATACCTCTGAATGATGTACCTTGTAAGAGATAAAAAATCATGACTATAGTTTGCCTGTTCTTCTATTGAAAAACGGATTAGTTGAAATGCATTGTTGACATATAAATTTGTTGTATCTTTGATAACAATGAGGTTACTCGTTTTCCACCCGCTTATTATTACACTAACTTTTCACTTTTCAAAGTGGTTGAACATGACTTTCAGTGGAAGCTATATTTACAAGTTGTTATCTTTGTAACCCACTAAGGTTATCTAATAGTTCACGTCTCTAATTTTATGATGAGAAACCCTGTTTTTTTCATATCCCCGATAAACTTTATTGGTGCTCCTTCAAATCTGTTAGCCTAATTTGTTCCTATGGTATCGTGGAAAATAAAATATTTTCTTAAAAACCTTAATTTTGCACCCACGCATATCTTTTTATAGGCCAAATGTGTATGCGTTTTTGAACAGAATTGACTTTTCCAAAAGGCCTGTACTAATACAATAGGGTTAAATAGGTTCTTACATATAGCCATATATTCACTTGATTGTGTAATATTTTCTGTAGTTAAATCCTAGTAAAGCGCTCATTTACTTTATTTGTGAATGTAGTGAATGTGTTATACAGTTGTAGCAAATGTTTTTAATTAGCATGTCGGTTTTATTTCCCTTTACATTTAATTAGTTGCAGACAAAGAATTTAATTTATTGATAAGAGTTCTACAGAATGATACTTTGGCAACTGCTTTATAAAGTTCATAATAAAAGATATAAAACAGAGAATAAAAAATTATCAATATTACTTTATCTGTAAATTATTTAAATGTGTCATTAATTGCAGTCAACATTCAAGTGTTGTTATGATGCTGTTTGATAAGCGGCTGCATATCATCTTTAAAAGATAAAGTTTTAAATATTTAACTTTAAAATATTCTACAGAATATGGTGTGATAAATATCGTTTAGCTTTTGTAACCAAAAAAACTAAGCTATAGAGCAACAGTATGTGGAATTACGTTATACCTCAGTCCTAACTAATATTTTTTTTTCATGTGCACTTACTCAAGTGTGATTCATGATTTAATCATTGATTTGTTATTAAAGAAAATACCTTCTCTCTAAGAATTTATTAAGACTATTGGCTTAATTCACAGAGAAATTAATTTAAAAAAAGACTACTGGGTTTACTGCTTTCCTATACTAAATAATTAAAATTTTCCAAAAGATAATTGAAATATGAATGGTTTTATTTCAGAAATAGTTCAAAACACATGTGTGAATACCATGAATAAGGCTTCAGCACAAAAAAATACATATACATATGTATGTATGTATGTATGTATGTATGTATGTATATAAAACAGAAATACATAATAATTTTCCAATTAACAATCTTAAATTAAAATTTGCAATTTATGCATTTCTCTAATGAAACACACTTATTGATCGGTGTTGCATAACTGACCACAAGGGTACACATGATCAAATTTTCTCTACCAAATTTTGGTTTACAACATTCAATATTATTAATAATTGAAGAACAAGTTGAAATCAAAATGAAAATTATTATACGCACACACAGTAATACATTAGATTGGGGCATATGTTTGTGCCGACATAACAAACAATTGAGCATAACTAATTGTATGCCAGAAACTCATTACAATTAAGGACAAAAAGGCCAACAAGCAACTCAACGACTATTTGTTTGCAGCAATACATAATATGGTCTATTATAAACAACTACTGTATTATAATGTGAAGTTGCAGTATAAGAAAATAAAAGCCAGTGGCTAGTAGATTGTATAAGAGGTGTACAGTTTGTGGAATTGTGGAGATAAAAATATTTTTTACATGAGGTATGGTTATATGATACTTTATGCTACAATTAACTTTATTTTCTGGAATAACTTTTAACTGTACAGACAACAACAACAACAACAAAATAAGAACTCTGATGTGCAAACCATAATAAAACAGAAAATTTTAGAGTTTTTTTATTACTCAAATGTTTATTGTATAAGGCAGAGAAGGATAGTTGCTCAATTACAGATAAAATAGAATTATATGCAAATTTTCTGTAAAACCAATCATATAAATACAGATATTTTTTTATCAGAGCTGGTAATTAAATTTATTTACGAGACATACATCATAGACAGGTGCATACATAATTGTAGAAAACGTGATAAAAAAACCTACAAATGTAATACGACTATAATGTAGACAAGGATAGTAGGAAAGAAATACCAAAAGGAGTAGTCATAGCAAACATGATAATCTCTAAAAGGATATTCATCTGTTTAAAACTTTAAATATATTATTTTAACACCTTTTTCGCAGAAATGGAGCTTGGTGGCGCTACCATAGGCAACTTCCCACCATACCATCACAGAAGCAGGATGGTGATCTCTCTGAACTCTCGGAGCGAATTTATTTGCTTGTAGAGATAACTGAGTATAGACTCTATCAATTTGTTTTTTTAACGACTCCTCCACAGTAAAAATGTTCTCATCAGTAAATAGAATATTTCTGTGACGGTTATTGGCGTGCTGGCGAATCAATGCATTTGATTTTTGATTGCGTTTCTTTTTCAAAGCCGCCGTTAGTAGATGCCCAATGGGTCTCTTATAAGCCCGAAGTCCCAACTCATATTTAGTTGTTCGAGAAATGGATACTTTAGATATATTCATCTCACGCGACAGTATTTGCTTCTATTGAAGTGGATTTCGATAAATTTGATTCTTTACAGCTTTAACAGCTCTGGGAGTTCGCACACAGCGCGGACGGCCAGATTTTGGACGGTCTGCTACTCCACCAGTATCCTCCTCACAGCACGATAAAGAAAACTGCGATTTACTCCAAGCAGCTGCAACGTTCGACATACATATGTCTCCAGATTTCATTCCACATTTTGATTTTAGAGTTCATTGAATGTAAACCAAGATTACCAATAATTTATTAAAAAGTGTGATTGTTGCAGCAAAAAACTCAAGTGAGTTGAACATTTTATAACTTCACTCTTAAAGTAATACGAAATCTTAATGTAAAGTTCAATTTTTATAGGGACTCTTATTAAGCGCTTCCTATTTGTATATTTAAAAAATTAGTCACCGAAATGTTTTATTCGTTTGAAAGACATGCTGATGCCAATATAACATAATTTAAATGTCTGCCAAGGTTTCTCTAAACGGAAAGCATCCGAAATGTCTAATTTTATATGATTCTGGTGCATATTTTTATATTTTAAGTTTGTTTTTAGAACCGATGTGGTGGTTTGTGTGCTTATTCATATGCATCTCCGACCTAAGAAAAATCCACAAAAAAAGGTCGAACACTGATCTTTTGGAATAAATTGGGCACTCTTGGATTTAATGAGGATTCGTATTATACACTGTTCATTCAGAATTAGGAATCACAGCTAAAAATGATATTTTGATAAAACAGTTTTATTATTTGCAAGTGCTCTTGAATCCTTTAACCGACCACGGTAATTTGGCAAAACATATTGGATTAATAACAACTACTTGGCCGTTATTAACTTTCAAACATTGAAAGCCTCTGCCTATAGCCATTTATAATTTCAAGGTATTACAAACTCGACTATTTATTTGAATTAAATTTATTAAATTCCATGCGAAGCACTGTTACTATTTGGATTTCTATATTTCAATTCGTTCAATATACGTTTAATTGTCGCAGGTAATGATTGGCCAAATGTAATAAGTTTTATTAAAAAGTAAAATGTTCGCTTTGCTAATCTAGACTTTTGATTGATTCCCATTTAGTAAATAAATTTCAAAACATAAGTGCCTTAAAGTCTATTTGAAATGTATGTATAGAGTCTCCCGATGAGATGGTGTTTCTATCAATCTGTATATTTCATTTATACATTTTTTATGAAATTAATCGTAATTAATTGTTGTTCTTTCTGTACATTTATGTCTTATTATCTTGCATAAGGTATTCAACATTTTATTGTATACCGATGAGGTGAAGCTTTTCTTTCATCGCAACTGTTCTCTATTTAGCTGCTTACCACAAAAGGAACTTAATTTGAAGAAATACAAATACGTACAATTTTATAGAGTTAGTGCAATTACCTTTTTCTAATAAGACCATTTCTCAGGGTTTTACACTATACTTATACTGTTCATTGTATTAGAATTGGAAAGGCAATTTTTTTCCTATTAAGCGTCTTATATCAATGAGATCTGTTACTGTCAGTTGATCACTCAAAGGCCAGTGATATATTTTCCCTTGCCCTAAAGCTACGAAATGTGCCACAAATTATTGTTTCTCATTTTCTCCTGTTCTGAGACTCGAACCTGGACTGTTTTGTGTAGTAAATGAGCGCTCTAACCCCAACAGTACACCACTACGATTGGTACATATCCTCTAGAAATGGTTGGTATATATACATAATGGACTCCTAATGGGCTCTTTTCTTACAGCATCCATATTGGGTGCATCAATTTTTTCCATGAGTACAGGGATTTACTGTTAACCATCCTCTCCTAACTACAAATTTGAAAAGTTTGTCCAGGACAATAGTCGCCGTGGTCTAGTTGTTAGTGTGTTGGCTTACTAAGACATGGGCCCTGGGTTCGACTCCAGGCTCTGACATCTTCAAAAAAAGAAATATGAAAAAAATATTTCTTTCGGCGACTACCTCTCAGCAGTCTTCTGGCAAAAGCTCTGAGAGTAATTAATTGCCATAAACAAGCTTCTCAAGTCTGTCGTTCGGAGTCGACATTAAACTGTAGGTCCCGGTACTCATGGATAAAAATTGACGCACACAACATGAGTGCTGCGAGAAGCTAGGTCGTAATCCTGACACAGGGTTGTAAAGGCCAGTTATGTATGTTATATGTCCAGGACAATCAGTTACCCAGCAGAAATTAGTGCTTACCAGTAAGCTATTTTATAAGGGAGAAATTGTAAACAATCACTTACTGATTTACATGCGCATCAATAATGCATGATTTTTATATGAAATGAGCCGCTGAAATGCAATAGAAACGCATATTTGTTGCAGCCAGTAAGCAAATATTATACAAAATAAAAAATAATACCTTATCCTATAGCATCTTTGGAAGCTTTAAGGTATGCATAAACAATATAATGCTACCATTACTGCTTACAATTTTATTTATTGCTTCGAAATTTTAAAAATTTTCTGCTGGGTACTTTCTGAGCTTTTACCAGAAGACTTGTTAAAAGGGATGTGGAAGCAAAATTAAAATTTTAGTTTCCACGTTTTGTTCTTTAAGAAATGCTGGCAAATGAAGTTCAATGATTCACTTACTTTAAACAATCTTAGAGCAATAATGGGTAGCCGGGCCTGAATATGATATTCATACGAGTATAACTAAAATCGAATCTGCTCAGAAAAAATATTTCCTCTTTTGTTTTCGCCAACTTTAATGGAATCCAAATATTGCTTTACCATCTTGCACATGTCTATCGTAAATAATTTGTTAACTGATGTTATTTGTGCTGAAATTTATAGAGTGTCTCTTAAATTACATTATTGTCGTTCCAATAACTCTAATTTTAAACCCGTTTAGAAAAATGTGTGCGGATTTTAATACCCATTTCCACATCACTGACCATAAGCAGAATTTAATCATGAGTATAACTAATGTATAACTAAAATTATCGTAAGTTGAATAAAAATAAATAAAGTTCCAAAGAATAAATTTAATAAAAGATAAATTTTTATTTATAAAACCATAAAACTTTAAATACAAAGATCACATAATATTTTTTTATATTATTTTATAATATTTTTAACTTAGTTATTAAGTTTTACGATATCATTTACAATATTATTATAATTACAGACGAGCATAATTATATTTTAACAAGATCTTCACTAAACTTAATTGCTTAATTATTGTTTCTTTCTCGGTCACTTAATTGTCATCTTCATAATTATTATATCGACGATATTATCTGTGTAACTTTGGCTTTGAATACCTACTTACTTGGCATAACATACAACGTTAATTGGCTGCCTTTGTTTTGCTGTCAATGGAATTTTTGGAATTTAACAAAAAACGTTCTAACAACAACCGCAACACTTACTCTTGCAACTCATATTATGTGTATCCCTGCGAAATATGATAACAAAAATAACAACAACAAAATGCCTACATTGCTTAACAAAAAAAAAATGGAATATCTTGTCCACAACACCATCTACTACTATTTCTACAACAAAAACTACTCACTTTACATGTTCAATATTAATACTTGTTGGCTTTTTTAAATTGCAACGTCGTCATTCATTTACTCAATTTCATGGCATTATTTTTACTGCTCTTTTTTATGCTGAACATGAAAACAAAAACAAACGAAAATTAAAACAAAATTTTTTTTCAACATAAAAAGGATTTGATGCTGCAAAACATTGGCTGGCTGTTAGTTCGATACTTTTAATAATTGGTGCTGCAAGTGTAGCTGTTCCATTGGCGTTACGTGTAGCAGCAAGTAAGTAAATCAATTATTTTTTACTGCAAATTTTTCGTTTTATTTTCTTCCTCGTTTAGCATATTCCTTGTAACTTCACTTCCTTTTTCTACCACTCATAGTAAGCATTTTAGGAATTTATGACCAACTATAATAGCATCAGCAAAACAACAAAAACAACATCAGCTATGTCAAGTTGTTAATTTTTTTTTTTTTTTTTTTTTGATTTTGCTTCTTTAGCTCAGTCTATGCTTATCATAGCCATTCGTGGCTTCAGCAATTTCTGTTGTTTTTTCTTAGATTGTGATATACAAAACACCTATGCAGCACTTCATAACATGCTTGAGTTCAAATGAAAACATTGCCAATATAGGAGAGAGAAAAAAAAAAAAATACAGAAAGTACATAAGAAGGATTGAATAAAGAATCAAAATCGAATTTATGCTGCATTTGGAAGAAATTTAGATTCTCTTTTAGTTAAGGGAACACCATTTTTAAAAATACTTTATTTTATTTGTTCATTTTGAACAAGAATAGGCCAAAGATTAAAGATATTAAATAGAAACCAAATGAATATCAATTTTACTTCAATATAGTTTTGACTTTTTCGGTGTTGGGTATAGAGTACTATACACTATTAACTTAAAGAAAGACGTAAAAAAGTAAGACAAAAATATATCCCTGATAGTTGTTTTTGATCGGTGTTAGTACAGAATATCTTGATATATATAAGTATCTCAAAACAAACAAAGTAGTACCCTTCCCGCGGACACCTGTACAAAAACTTGTCTGACTTTTTGCCTGGTGCCTGCCCCTAGTAAATAAGTTTGAAATGGAACTAAATAAATTCATGGGAAAAAGTCTTATTGATTCTGGTTCTCAACTGATGATGCCAGGGCTTAATAAGCTCAGCTTAAGAATGATGATTGACATTCTGACGGGATGTTGTAATGTTAGGTTGCCGACGAGGTTCATGAGCTGATTTCAGGCGGATTTTGGCGAAAGAAAAAAAAGTAAAGTCGATTGAGTAGCCGTTTCCATAGGTAAAAGGAATACACTAGGTAATGTATTTTCTAATAAGTTGCATTCTTTCTTGGGAGATAATATTCAGACTGCACTGAAGTTCATTTTGGGTAACTGCGGTAAGTTAGGAAATACATATTTTTCATTAAAGTCGCCGTAGTTTAGCATATAGTGTGTTGGCGTACTAAGCGACAGATCCGAGTTCTAACCGTAGCTCTCATATCTTAAAAAAAAATTAAAAGAAAAAATATTTCTTTCAATGACCGTCTGTTAGCAGGTTTCTGACACAAGTTCTGAGAGTAACTGATAGCTATTAACAAGTTTCTTAAATCTCTTGTTCGAAGTCGACGTTAAACTATGCCGTAGAAAGGGCTTGTAGTGGCCAATTATACAGGGTTTTTCAAAAGGGACGCTACAAAAGTAGAGCGATAGGGACAGCAGACGATGCCGCTCTTTTGATATTTCTCTTCAGTAAGGTTTGCCAATTTTTGGTCGTCATAATCGTCCTAGCAGATCAACAATTGAGCATCTAGTGGAAAAATTTAAATCCACAGCCAGACTACAAAATGTTCCGGTGCCAGTGAGACAAAAAAGTGCCCTTAGTGCCGAGAATATTGCTGCCGCTAAGGCTTCAGAAAGCCCAAATGTCTTTCTCACACGTCGTTCTCAAGCGTTGGGAATCTCTGTGACGTCGTTGTGGCAAATTTGGCGGACAAATCTCTTTCTACATCCTTATAAGATCAAATTGACGACGCTTGACCACGAGAAGCGTTGTATGTTCGTGAATTGGGTTAAGCAGCAACTTGAAAATGATTCGGATTTTCATGGAAAAATCATCTTCTGCAATTAGGCTCATTTCTGCCTGAATGGCTTTGTCAATATATGAAATATGCGTTAGTGGTCAGGCCGCAATCCGGCGGCGACATTGGGCCGTACTTCTTCCGTGATGATCAAGACCGGCACGTTACTGTGAATGGGAATCGCTACCGTTCAATTATAACCGAATATTTTTGGCCCCAGTTGGATGATATGGACTTGGAGGACATGTGGTTCCAACAGTACTGCTCCACAAGCCACACAGCGAATGTCACAATCACTTTATTGGAAATAACGTTTAAAAAATGTGTTATCTTACGAAATGGTCTAGTCGATTGGCCGCCTCGGTCGTACGATTTGACGTCGTTAGACTATTTTCTGTGGGGCTACGTCAAATCTATGATTATTTATGCGATTTATGCTTGAAAACCGTCAAAAATTGGGTTTAGTGTCTGGACTTCCTTAATCGTGCCCATGGTGGCCATGCAAAAGAAATCGAGTTCCATACATAATGGAATCGAATGTACTTTTCCAGGAATAACGAATTTCATTGACTTTCAAAACCGTTTTTGTTTTATTAAAAAAATAAACTTTTGTAGCGCTCTTATTGAAAAACCCGATATATGCATGTATAAGACACACAATGCATTATCAACTAAAGGCAGCTTCATTCAATATTTTTGGTTAATGATTTTGCCTCGTTTTATATTGACTTAATTAAGAAATTAAGTTTTAAATTAAATGTTACTAATTGTTCTTTATAATTCGTTTATTGCCTATAGGGCCTTTTGAATATGAAATGTGTTTTTTTTGTTTTATAGCTTCAGTTTCTTACTACAGGATTAATGTAAAAAAAATTCAAATTTTTTTGCATATTTAAAAGTCAATTCAAAAAAATTTCGCCCAGTATAACATTTCAATAATAAACGATGTACGAGAAAATAAGGAAAAGTTAGAAGAGTTTTTTATTCATGTGGTGAGCAGTGTATGCGTAGTTTGAAATATAAAACGTAGTTTTGATTTTTCTTTTTTTTCTTAATCTTTTTGTAATACCTTTTCACACACTTAACATAGTGGATTAAAAACTAATATTTTCACACCAGTTGAACAGCTCTATAAGCACTTTGAAGTGTGTTACCCTACAACTTTTTAAAATTCTACAAAAAACACAGAACTATTTAAAGGAGTAAGAGAAGAAAATTGTCTGCTTCTTTTTTTTTTTTGTTTTTTTTTTACTTTCTTCTTTATGAAGAAACAAGACTTTTACATCATAACTTAAAATTTTTCTTTTAAACTATAAAATTTTTTTATTTCTTTCTTTTTTCAATCTTTTTTTCTTATTTTCTTTGTTTATCTTTTAATAGGTGCTCCATTTGAAGAACGTTTACGTGTTGCCCTACAACTGCTGGATCAAGTGCCTTTAATTGATGGGCATAACGATTTACCCTGGAATATACGGAAGTTCCTGCACAATAAACTCAATGACTTTAAGTAAGTGCCTTTTTATTTTCTCTTTTATTCCATTTCGTTTTTATGTTTGTGTGTTTAATATTTCCCTTTGCCAGAAAGAAAAAAAGAAAACAAAAACCGACAGAAGTTGAAAGTTTTATTGATTGATTGTTGTTTAGATGTATGAAGTGAGTACATATGAATGTATTTACTTCGCAATATGTACTGCATTTACGAACGAATATGGCTTTAAATTAAAAAAAAAAATAATAATAAAATAAAAGCATTTACTTTTATTAGGTTGTTGTGCGTATTTCATTACTTTTCTGTTCTCAAGTTTTTAATTAGTAGCTATTCTTGTGTTTTTGTATAATTTTGTTTTTGGAGTAAAATGTTAAACTAAGAGTTTTTTTTTCTTTTTTTAGAAAGTTTTAAGTATGTTTTCAATTAATTAATTTTTATTTACAGCTTTAATGAAGATCTAAGAGAAGTTATGCCCTGGAAAAGAAGTCATTGGAGTCATACAGACTTAACGCGACTGAAAAAGGGGCGAATATCAGCACAGGTATGAATTTTTTCATTTATTATAATAAATCTCATGTCTTTCAAATACGAATATATAAAAATAAATTTATTTCAATTAAATTTAAAAAACTTTTAACCCCTCAAATCCTTATTTAATTTTAAATCGATTTAAAATAATAACTGGTTTTGAGGCATGCAGACTAAAATAAATATTAAAAAAAAAAAAATTGAAATCAATATTTAGCCTCTAAACCCCTTTTCGTAGTTTTTTGTACTACTACTACGTAACTAAGTATTTAAATTGTGCAGTGAAAATATTTACTGTCAATTGAACCAAATTTATTTGAAAAGATTGATTTGCAAACGATTGAGTAGCAAAAAATAAAGTGTTTTTAAGAGGAGAATATATAGAGCACATAGATGACGTGATTAATTAGCTTTGTTTGGCCGCTATTTTGGTAAAAACTAGTCTTAACAGTTCATGTTTGGCAGTCGTGAAGTAGAGAGAGTGCCTAATTTATTATGAAAAAATATTCGTTAAACCAACTTGTTTCAATCGTTAAAACATTTTATCAAAATCAAACATCGATTACTGTGACGATGATCATTGGACCTTATAGGACCTCAGGGGTAAACCCCTACTAAATGCAGTGCATTGTATTGGAATTTTTGGAAAGGACAGCACATTTATGACAGAATATAAAATTTTTTTTTTCTTATATTGCTATTAAGCGCCTTATTAATAAGACAAATTGCTGTGAATTAATCAGTCAAAAGCCAGTGTTATACCTTCACCCTTGAATATTCAACAGCAATGGCCTCATCGTTGCATGTTGATTGTGTTGTGAGTGTCTTCGCTAAGTAGGTTTAGCTGTTATCTCCTACTTCCCCATAGAAGGCGCTTTTCTCCTGATTATTCGTTTTTTTTTTTTTTTTGTTGACATTGGTTAAGGTAAGAATAGAGTGGAATGGGAGGGAGCGGTTACTTTGTAGATGATCTTCCTGGAGGGGGGGGGCCTCTTATTTTTAACTCATAATTTTGAAAAAACAGCAAACTAAATATTTCATTTTTCATCTTTGCTGGGATTTGAACCTGAGCCGTTGGAGTTTTTGTGCGAGCGCTCTAACCACTCTACCTGAAAACGGCGTAACGGCAACTTTCAATAGGGAGCGATGTCGTATTATGATTGCAAACCTTTTAACACCACAACTACAAGCTTTGGGTTTAACTAACATGTGGTTTCAACAAGACGGTGCCCCATCACATACAGCCAAGATTACAATGGAATTACTACGAGATCTATTTCCACAACAAGAAATGGTCGCCCAATATGACTTCTCCGGACTTCTTTTTAGGGGGATATCAAAAAGCATGGGAAAAAAACCAGAAACGCTGGAGAAACTCAAACAAAATATTCGTGATGAAAATAATGAAATACCGCGTTTTAAGTGCTAGAATGTAATGAAAAATGTATTCATTAGCGCTCGCATCTGTAAGGCTAACATAGGCTGACATTTATCTGATGTTGTATGCCATACATAATTTGCGACATTCAAGAAAACATTTATCAATATCAGATCCAATCCCTTTCATTTAATATAGATTATATACAAACAAAGTAGCATACCTTCCCGGTGGACACACTGTATATCTACTAAATTATTTTCATATTTTTTATTCTCTAGATCTTTACCAAATTCATACTCCTCTCTGAAGTTAAACAGTTAACGGAAAATAAAAGTTTATAATATATAGGAAATATATTGTTTATGGGGATAAGCACACATATCTCTATGGTTATTTCGTCTCTGCTTAAGAGACTCGTCAGGAGCCTTTTTTCCAAACACGGTAATCAAAACTATAATTTTTTATGCTTAAAAGCTAATAAACTAAATGAGAATCTTATCTGAACGATCTGGTATTTAACAATTTATTTGCTCTTATTGATTGTAGTTCTACTATTTACTGTTAAATCATTGTTAAAATTGTTTTAAAATTTTATAGTGTATTATACCAATGTAACTCTGATACAGTACCTAAAATACCTGTCCCCAGTCAAGCGCTGTTTTTTGTTTCATAATGAGTGATGTTTTAACAGCTATCGAATTTATAGAAAAAACACATACAAAATTTACGGAAATTTATGAAATCTTTATTTGAGTCGAGTAAACGTTTTATAAGGTGTTCGTCACTATAAACTGTAACAGATCAAAAGTCAAATAAAAACTGACTGGAGTAAGCTAGAGTTAAATATAAAACAGTTTTATTTTGCATTTTTATTACAGATTTATATTCTGTATTATTTTATTTAAAAATAATTTAATTTTATAAAATTTTTTATTTTATTCATTATGCCATCCATAAGGAATGTTATAGTGTTTTCGGTGATTTTTTTGGTACCAGCTGTCCATTTATATCGAAAACTAGTAATGGTTTTGGGAACAGATGTACTCTTCTTTAGTTCTCTTTTGACCAGAGCCCAATATCTTTCAATAGGCCGCAGCTCTGGGCAGTTTGAGGGGTTAGCCTCTTTTGGAACAAAAATAACATTATTTTTATTATACCAGTCTATTGCGCTTTTACTGTAGTGACATGTTGCCAAATCTGGCCAGAAGAATGTTGATATGTTGTGCTGTCTTAGAAATGGGAGCAACCTCTTTTGAGGACACTCTTTGATATAAATATTTGAGTTTATTGATCCCAATGTAACAAACGATGCACTTCTGTTGCCGCAGCTACAAATAGCCTGCCAAACTAGGAACTTTTTGGGAAATTTTTATAGTTTTTTAGTTCGAAACTCTTCAGAAACATTGCCTCTACTATCCGCTACATAAAACTCTTGGCCAGGAAGCTGCGCAAAGTCTGCAAAAACGTAAGTTTCATCATCCATTACACAACATTCGAACTTTTGAAAAAATTCTTTTTTAAGGAGTTTTGCTCTTTTTTTTGCTTCAATATTCTTCTTAGCATTTCTATCCGGAACTTTTTGGACTTTAAATGTTTTAAGGCCAGCTTTAGCTTTAACTCGGCGCACAAAACTTTCCGAACATTGAACGCGCCGGGCCACTTCGCGACCAGAAATGTTTGGAAGAGCCAGCAAAAGCTTCTCAACCTTTTTGGCTTTCGCGTCGTTCGTTACGAGTTTTGCTTTACCTGTTCCAGGCTTTTTTTCAATTTTTAGGTCTTTGTTGAACTTTTTGACCACTCTGGAAACACATTGCCTGGTCACGTGGACTTCCCTATCAACTTTTGTATAACTCCAATATGGTTTTTTTTGAATTATTTAAATAATTTTTGTATGCACTTGTCTTTGATTATCCATTGTGAACTACCTAACAAGTCGAATTTGACAAACTGATACATTTTAAAATCTGACACATTTTTCAAAGATATTGTGATTAAGAAAAATAATTTTGATTAAAGGTGAAAAAAGTTATTAAGAAAAATGGGTGTTACACTTTATAGTGACGCACACCTTATAAAACAATTTTAAAACATGCTTCCATGTAAATGTTTACACGTATGTGTATAGGATTCATGAGCTTGATCCTATTTTGGCATTCTATCTCCAACAAATCGGCTGATATCTCAGAAATAAATTATATATTCAAAACTATAAAACTATTCCAGTGCCTCAACCTTTGCTAAGTTGTCGCAATATACCTGAGCCTTAACATAGTCCCACAAAAAATAGCCCTTACTACTCTGTTTTAGGGTTACGGCCTAGCTTCTGACAGACTCCATATTGTGCCTTCATTTTAGAAATACTGTTAGGCCTCACATACAATTGGCGATTACAAGCTTGTGTTAATTTTACGGCCTAGCTTCTCGCAGCACCCATCTTGTGTGCCTCAATTTTTATCCAGGAGTACAAGGACCTACAGTTTAATGTCGACTCCGAACGACAGACTTGAGAAGCTTGTTTATGGTAATCAGTCACTCTCAGCACTTTTGCTAGAAGGCTGCTAAGAGGTAGTCGCCGAAAGAAGTAATTTTTTCATATTTCTCTTTTTTTTCAATATGTCAGAGCTGGAGTTTGAACGCGGGGCTCATTTCTTAGTAAGCCAACACACTAGACCACGGTGACTACATAGTTCGCCATTTCTAAATAGCTTCTAAAACAAAAATTAAATATTCCACATACCAAAACATAACAGTTTAATCAGATTTTGCTTCCGTTTTAGTTTTTAGGAAAAAAAAAAACAAATATTTGAAACAATTTATTGCTAAACAGCCCTTTTGTGTGATAATAAAATAACTGAAATTGAACGTGCTTGCGGCAAGTGCACTTAACGATTACAAAATAAGCCAAAGGAATTGTATTGATTTAGTGAAGGGTTTGTAATATAAATGCACAGTAAAAAATGCAATACATTTAAAAGAATATTTTAAAAACTTTTTTTTTTAAAAACAATCTAGTAAACTTTATAAAAACAACAACAAAAAATTAAAAACACTTCTTTCTCATTAAGTTACAACATACATACATAGAGTTTCACGGTGTACAACGTTATTAGTATATTAACAATGACCGAAAAGTTTAATAAAAAGCTTTGTTTTTTTGTGTTTTGGATTTAAAAAAAACATTTATACAGGCATTCGAATGGAATGTGTGAACATGTACGAATAAGTTGTCGCCACAAAATATTTTACACCAAACATGTGCATGACTTGACTTTTACCCTGAAGTTCTTTTTTGCCTTTAACAAAACACTCGATTTTAAATTGTAAAATGGAAGGGGAGACGGACGAACAAGTATATAAAAATATTTAAAAAAGGATTTCACTAAAAATAAAATATCGTTTTTTTAACCAGACACAATTTAAATGATGGCACATGGAACCAACACTTTGCAGTTACAAAAAAAATTTTTTTGTTACGGCAATATTTTTTACAATGAAAACAAAAAAAAAAAACAATACAGAAATAGCCGTAATAAAAGGTAAAAATAAAGTAACAAAGCAACTGATAAATTGTTTTTGAATAGGGATGGCAATGCAATAAAACAAAAGACAATGCACTGAAAAGAAATAAAATGCTTTTTAGACAATAGGAAAAATAAGAGCAGAACTTAAAGCTGAATAGACTTACAAAAATCGTACAAAAAATAACACACACAAAAAGAAATCTTAAAACCACTTTTCAGAATTTAATCTATACATACATATATAACTGGCGTTTACAACCCTGAGTCAGGATAACGGCTTAGCTTCTCGCAGCACTCATGTTGTGTATGTAAATTTTATCCATGAGTACCGGGACCTACAGTTTAATGTCGACTCCGAACGACAGATTTGAGAAGCTTCTTCATGGCAATTAATTACTCTCAGAGCTTTTGCCAGAAGACTGCTGAGAGGTAGTTGCCGAAAGAAATATTTTTTTTATATTTCTTTTTTTTTAAGATGTCGGTGCTGGGTGTCGAACCCAGGGCTCATATCTTAGTAAGCCAAAACACTAACCACAAGACCACGGCGACTACATTTAATCATTTAAGATTATTTACTCTACAAAATCTTAGAAGCTACACCTACAATTAGTCCACATTTTTCGACTGTTGATTTTAAGTGACTACGAATTAATTCAGACCAAATCTAGAAATATTACCTGTAAACCATCTCAAAATACATAGAAGAAAATAATTAGGTTATATGCGAGGTAACACGCCTATTTGTCCACACTGATAACTTTTATTGAATACGACATCCATTACACCAAATTCAGTATCTTTAGCTTCAACACTCTTCAAAATATAAAAAAATCAATATTTAACTTATATTGGAGGTACCATACCCAGTTGTTCGTTTCCGCACACTTTCTGAAAGATGATTTGTCTTGGCTTGAAGGCATTTAGACCAAATTCAGAAACTTTAATTGTAACCGTTCTCAAGATATATAAAAATCAGTATTTATTTTGTCTGGCAGGTGCCACGCCCACCTGTCCAATTTTGACCACTTTCTGGCTGATGATTTTCCTTTACCGTGAAGTCATTCAGATATAATTCCGACACTTTAACTTTAACCGCTCTCAACCTTAACAAAACTCAGTATTTATTTTGTATGGGAGATAACACGTCCAGGTTTAATTTAAAAAAAAACATATCCTATTGTACTTTCGGTAGTAGCTAGGTAGACTCATGTATTCTAAATTTCAACAAAATCGGTTAAGTCGTTTATGCGTGATTGACTGACAAACAAACAGACTTACAAAGAGATTTAGAATATATATATGGATTTGACTCTCACCAAGCACAGCTGTTTGTTTAAAGGTAAAGATAAGCCTATCTTCTTAGTTAGTAATATGAGCTGAATATTAACGAAGCTACTACTTCTTCCTACCAGGGCCTAATAAATAAAATATGTTTATAGACTCAATTGTGAACTGGTATAACATTTGACATTGTTAACCTTTATCTGCTCTTTGCGTCGAAAACGACGCATACCCAATACGATTTTTGAGTTTTTATTAATATGGTTAGCTAAAAGTTCGTGAAATTTCCTGACTTTGTAGAACACGTAAATGTGCACATTTAGACTTATTTTCGTATTATAAATTTTATTTTTTTGTATTGTATCTAAAAAGTTACGTTGCCTACCCTCATGCGTCGTTTTCGACACATATGAGAAAGCGTATGTTTTTTGACGGGCATCTTTGTTTTTTTTTACCAGTCATTGTGCTTTTTATAGGTGATAAAGTCATTTTTGTAAACAAAATATATCAAATAATTAAAAAGAAGTAAATAAAATATGTTGCGATTTTTTCAGTTCAACAATACTTTATTTAATGATACATTTTGAGAAAAAGATTTATATTTATATACATTACATAATGAAATGTTATTACATAGAAACGGTTTATGTGTATCGTATTTTTCCTTTTGATTGTATTCCGATAACAATAACTTTAGGGTTTCCAATACATTCGTGTTGTACTTTAAATCGAATATTCAACATACTCCCGCTCAACACGAATATATTGTTTACAAATAATAATCTTCATTTTAGTTTAAAACCCATTAAATTTATAAAATGTAAATGTTTAGCTCTCTTTAAGTTTTTGGTTAGTATGTCGGCTATCATATCGTTAGTATTCACATACTTTAATTCAATAATTTTATCATTTATAACATTTTTTACAAAATGATATTTGATATCGATATGTTTACTTGATGAGTGGTGTGTGTGGTTCTTGGCTATTTGCTGAGCACTTAGATTATCGCTGTTTATTATCGTTGGATCTTTAAATTCCATCAGGCCAATTTCAGATGTTAGAGATTTTAAATAAACGGCTTCTTTAGCTGCTGTTGCCAACGCTATATATTCGGCTTCAGTACTACTCAGTGCAACACACTTTTGCTTCTTCGATTCCCACGTAAAAACACAACCAGCAAACATGTATACATACCCTGTATATGACTTTCTATCCAATACATTGCTCCCCCAATCAGCGTCAACAAAACCTTCAATTGGTTTTCCAGTTTTACGATAATGTAATTTTAGTTCAAGTGTATTCAGTAAGTATCTCAACAAATGTTTAAGACCAGCTAAATGTTCTTTATGTGGATCTTTGTTGTATTGCGCAAGTTTAGAGATTGAGTGCATAATGTCGGGTCTAGTAGAAATAGCTATATACATTAATTCGCCAACTAAACTTTGGTATTCTGTTGGATTAACTCTAACGCAGTCTTGATTATTACAACCGACCAGAAATCCAGCATCCAAAGGTGTTGAAGTTGGTCTGCAATGTTGGAATCCATGTCGTTGCAATAAATTCTGTATATATTGCTTTTGGTATAAATAAATATCTCCTAAATCACCCTTGCGCTCTATCTGCATTCCCAAGAAATATTGGAGTTCGCCTTTATCGATGCATTCAAAATTTTCAAATATTTTTCTTTTAATTGTTGATATGTTACTCATTGATTTGCTGGCAATGATAATATCATCAACATAGACTCCTATTAAATCAACACCTGTAGAGCTACTGCATTTGTACAAGCATGGTTCATTCATAGACGGAGTAAAACCGATGGATTTTAAAACTCTATCTAATTTTATATTCCACACCCTGCCAGCTTGCTTTAACCCGTAGATCGCCTTATTCAATTTAAGAACGCAATCAGGATTGGACACATCTTCAAAATATTCAGGCTGTTTCATGTATACGTCTTCACGCAGATCTCCATTCAAATAAGCTGTGCACACATCCATTTGATGTAGGTACATATCTTGTTCTACAGCAAGTGCTAATATAAGGCGTATGGTGGAATATTTTAAAACAGGCGAAAACGTATCAGAGTAGTTAACTCCATATTTTTGTGAGCAGCCTTTTGCCACAAGCCTAGCTTTAAATTTTTCTATTTCACCGTTCTTATCTGTTTTAATATTAAACACCCATTTAGAACCAATTGCTTTCTGACCCTTTGGCAAACAAGTATTTGTCCAAGTATTTTTTCTTAAAAGTGCTTCGTATTCATTTTTCATGGCCTCAAGCCATTTACTAGAATATTTACTACTGAGCGCTTCTTCAACGCTACCTGGTATTATTACATCATTTTTATCTGCTTGCAAAACATTAGCAGAATTATAAATTTTCTTAGGCCTACCTCGTCCTCCAGTACGAAGAAGTTTTGGTCTACCAGGTGCAACATATGGTCTATCAGTATGCTCATCAGCAGTCTCCAAATCTTCACATTTATTACCTTCTGACTCACCTTCATTTTCTTTCTGTTCTATTTGTGCTTCACCATTGCTCTTAGTTAAATTATTTGTTCCACCGCCTTCATTTGTAATATCACTATCGATATTTTCATCACTACTTACATCCAATAGATTAGTATTTTGACAATCATTAATATTTTCTGCTAAATCGCACTTATATTCATTTATTTCAACATTTTCTTTGACTGTAATGCTATGATTATTATCTTGGCCATCAGTTTTAATAATGTCAGCTGTAAATAAGTCAGGCTCATTGCATAAATCTTCTTTCTGGCTTCTATCAAAATCGTTTTCTAGAAAAACTACATCTCTTGCTATTATAATATTTCGTTGTGTTTTATCATACAGCCTGTAAGCTTTTGCTTCATCTGAATATCCGACAAAGACACATTGTTTTCCTTTTGCTTGAAATTTCATTTTTACTCGTTTGTTTAGTGCAATTACTGTACAACCAAACGTACGGAAATATTTGACATTTGGTCTTCTACCACACCACAACTCATATGGGGTAACATTTGGGTGTAACTTGGTTGGGCAACGATTTCGTATGTACGCTGCCGTATTGACTGCTTCAGCCCATAAAAACAGAGGAGCCTTACTTTCATGCAACATACATCTTGCCATCTCAGTTAGCGTCCTGTTGACTCTCTCGGACACTCCATTTTGTTGAGGAGTATAACTTACAGTCGTCTGCCGCTTAATACCATTGTCATTTAAAAACTGCTGGAACTCTTTATTAATGTACTCCAAACCGTTGTCACTTCTCAAATTCTTAATTTTGCAACCAGTCTGTTTTTCACTCATTTCTTTGTAATTTTTAAAAACATTCAAAGCATCAGACTTTCTTTTTATAAAATAAACTGTTACGTACCTTGAAAAATCGTCTATAAATACAATAAAATAGACTGAACCACCTAACGACTTCACTCGTATTGGCCCACAAATGTCCGTATGGATAATTTCCAATAAGTTATTTGTCCGTATATTTGCATAGGTTTTAAAAGGTTTTCTTACAATTTTGCATAAAGAACAGACTTTGCATAAAATGTTGGTGTTGAAATTAACATCTAATCCGTCAACTAAATTGTACTTTTGTAACATATGTAGATCTTTGTAATTTAAATGTCCAAAACGTGAGTGCCAAATTTCGCTTTTTGTTTCGATTTCTTTTAATGCCATCACTTTTTCTTTAGTTGCAAAATTTACTAAAAATATTCCTCTATTTAAATTCGCTTCAAAAACAGGATTACCATTTTTCATAATTACTGCTTTAGTGCCAGAAAAACTAACTGAGAGACTGTTATTTAACATTTTACTGACAGATAAAATATTCGTGTAAAGCTGTGGTATATACAGAACATTATTGAGAGTGATGTTTGTATAATCCGTTTTTAACATAACTTCACCAATTCCCGTTGCTTTTACACTCTCACCTGTTGCTAACATAACTTCTTGTCGAATATTTCTTAAGTTTAAAAATAATGATTTTTCTCTGCACATGTGAGAGGATGCGCCACTGTCAAGAATCCAGCTCTCTTTGCTGTTATTAAATTCGCCTTGACATGCTCCAAATGCAACAGCACTATATTTAGTATTTGTATAATTGGTACTTACATTTTTACATTGGGATTTTATATGTCCCTTTTTCCCGCAATTGTAGCACTTAATATTTTTATTACGATGACTACTATCGGCTTTTTCATGAAAATGGGTTTGATTATGCTGGTTCTTGATAACTCTACCATATGTTTTTACTGCAAACGCATTGCCCATCTTGTCTTGCCGTTCAACCCGTCTATGTTCTTCTTCAAGAATTTTTACCTTTAAGATTTCCAACTTTGGCAGCACTTCTTGTGCTTCTATAGCTACAACAAAATTGTCCATGTCATCCGGCAGGCTGCATAAAAATAAAATACTTTGCATATCATCTGCCATTTCAATATCAATTTCTTTAAGATCTTCTATGATGCTGCAAAAAGCGTTTATTTGTTCAGCCATCTTCTGCCCACTATCAAAACGAAAACGAACCAATTTCTTAAAAAGATTAACTTTTCTAGCTGGTCCTTTCGCACGATATAATTGTGAAAATACTGTCCAAGCTGAATATGCTGTGGTACACCTTTAAATGTGCAAAAGCTCTGAAGACTTTACGCTAAGAATTATTGAAGCTAATGCTTTTTGATCAGCCGAACTCCAGGCTGCCCTTTCATCCGCAGTCGCCTCTACTTTGCATTGTGATGCAACAACATGCCATAAATCCTGAGTTACTAATAAACTCTTCATTTGGATTTCCCATGTATTATAATTGTCACCAGACAATTTCTCTATTTGCGCCACAGATCCAGACATTATTTCTTTTCTGTTAGTATTGATTTCTAGAACACATGCAGCCTGGGCCCATAACCTCTGTTGCGATTTTTTCAGTTCAACAATACTTTATTTAATGATACATTTTGAGAAAAAGATTTATATTTATATACATTACATAATGAAATGTTATTACATAGAAACGGTTAATGTGTATCGTATTTTTCCTTTTGATTGTATTCCGATAACAATAACTTTAGGGTTTCCAATACATTCGTGTTGTACTTTAAATCGAATATTCAACAAAATATTTTTTAAGTGAAGAAATAGGAGCTCTTCTAAATGAAAGTGAAGCTGAAAATAACTACAGTTTTTCTGATGCCAGAAATCGTGTAGTTAGTAGTAGTGTAGTCAGCCACAAGGTGGTAGGTTTAGAACTGAAAATGTTATCGATCTTCTGCCCGCCGTCACACGAATTGCATCTTGAAAGCATATTTCTAGGGTGTACAAATGCATTTGCCAAAGCTAAGTATGGCGACGATTTCTTGCAAATTGATTTCAGTTTGTTGCCAGCTTCTATGGGTGCTTTGATATAACTACTCGTTATACATGAATGTTGTATATTTTTTAGATCAAAAAATCAATCAAATGCTGATTTATTCGATTCAGAGTATAGTCGTATTATGTTAAGGGCAATTATGTCGAAAAACACTTTTGAAGATGTCAATGGAGTTAATTTTGCATTCACAGGCAATGCATGTATTGATAGAAGAAAAGTGTACAATTTTACAAAATATATTGCTTAACTCTAAAAAATTTGAACCCGGGGATTAAAAGGTTGTCAACAATTATGAGTTATTATAAAAAAAACAACAATTTTAAATAGTTTTGTTACTTCAATAAGACTGTATCGATAGGGTCGATAAGATGCTTTCTTGCTACAGTTGCAAAAGGCCGATGGCTGTATTTGCGAATATATTCGATATGGCTGCATTGAATGCCTTAATTATTAAAAAAAAAAATTAATTCTAATTGCCAAACAATATATAAACTTACAATAAAAAGGAATTTTCTAGGGGAACCGGGGTTATCCTTGGTATGAAAAATAGAACAGGAAAGATACGATCAAGTTCATTTGTAAATTTTATTGAATTGCCATTTTCATCATATGCACCGAAGAGATAAAAAAGCGTTCCTTCACAAATTAAAGGTACACAAATGTGTTCGATGTGTTTTGAAAGGAATTCTACTTCAAAAAATAACACGCATACTACTATTTGTTGCTTTTGTGCAAAAAGTGCATGCAAAACATATATTTATAACCAAAACGTATGTGTTAAATGTATTGATAATAATTCACTATAATATATAATAAAACTAAAAGTAATGTTTTAATATTAAGCAAATATAAATACTAGCAATTTTTAGTTTTTTTTTTCGCGTTTTTCTACTAAAAACCAAAAGAAATATATTGTGCGTCGAAAACGACGCCAGGGTAGACAATGTAATTTATTTTGAGGAGCAGATGAAGGTTAAAGTACATTTTATTCTCATAATAAAACACAAGTTCCCCATACGGATTTTCTTCGAAATATTTGTTCTATTCATTACGAATGGCTGCTCTAAAATATAAAAATTGGGCACCGCCCGCTTTTGGTACACATTCAACTAATTAAGCCTACCATTATACTACTCCCTTCAAATGGCTTCACTATTACATGTATGTCTCTAAAGGTAGGATCACATAATTGCAAATAAAATGCCGTAAGACTAAAAATATTAAATATATAAAGGATCTCAAGCCTTGAGCAAAACTGTTTTTTTAGATTTTTTTTTATCAGGTTCAAATTCCTTGTAATTAATGTTGGCACATTTTGCCTCCTTAATGAGTACCTTTTCATATTAGAAATATAAAAGACAAATATCCAATAGTAAACTCCTACTTATGGTATGAATTGTCTTGGTATTTCTATTGAAAAGCTTAGGAAAAAGGGTTCTTGTAAAACGCATTACGAATAAGACAAGTAGTAATTTGATTAGTTAAAGGCCAGTGTTATACTTTTACCCTTGAATGATCAACAGCAATTACCCATCGGTCTTTGGATTTTTATTGAGGTGAGGATCTTTGCTAAGAAGGTAGCTGTTATTACTACTTCCCACTAGGTGGTGCTTTTCTTCTAATCATTCCTATTTTTATATATAATATTACCTGAACTTCACTCTATTTTCTTTATTTTTTTTATTTTTTATTTTATTATTTTATTATATTAATTTGGTTTTCAATAAACACACACAAATAAATATTTTATTTATGTTCTGATACACAGGTAACAGGTTAGAAAATGGCAGACACCTACAGTTACAATGAAGTTATAAAAATCATTCATTAAAGTTTTATAAATCTCATGTTTTTAAATTCTCTTGAACTTTAAAAACATACAAATTGTTTTATTATGTTCACCTTTCGTTGAAACAGAAGTAAATTAAAATGGAATTCTATATTGAAATAAACAAACAAACAAAAAAAAAACTGAAAACTTTTTTATTGTAGTTTATTTTTATGACCTACAAAGTCGATTTATAGCTTCAATTTTCAAGTCATCTTTTTGTTGTTTTTCATTTGTTTTTACTTTTATAATTCAATTTCATTAAAATTCACAAGAGTTACTTTTGAATTAAATTTTGCAGATCTTTTAACAATCTCTGTTTTTTTTTTTTTTAAATAAAAATTTACACTTTTTCATTTGTTACCACGGCTAAGAAAAAATAAAAGAACACTAAAATGAAAGAAAAATTTTATATACACCTACAGATATATTTATTTTTGTTTTAACTTCAAATAGTAGGGCATTATACTTTTTTTTTTTTGTTTTTTAGTTTATATAGTCTCACTTCCGTCCACTTGTAACTTGTGCAAGACTGGCATGTAATTCAATTTGTTGGTCTGCATTTTTGAATGTGTTACCAGTTTTATTATACTCGTTACCACTTCTCTGAAGTGTTAAATTGCATTTAAATTTATAACCTCGTAACTTCTGCATATTATTTATATCATTACTGTCTTAACATAGATATCAGTTTGTTTCCTGGTGTTTTGAAAAGTACGATTATAAGACAGGTGCATTCGTTAATGTAATAATATTTTTTAGTTAAAGCTGCTTATTAAGTTTTAAACGTAAAACTAATTAAATATTTATTGTTGAGTTTATTATAAATTTTAATTTATTTCTTTGTTTTAATCTAGTGTTAATATGTTGTATATATGTGCAACAGAATATTATTATATAGAGAAAGATATAAATAAAATGTATGAAAATGAAAATTGAATTCATTTTAAAGATGCTACGGAAGTAATTTGAATGCCCTATTGGTATAGTGGATATTAAACTAGACTACTACTGAGAGAGTTGTTAGTTCGATTCCTACGATCTGTGTCACTACACCAAGTATTGGTCTTAGTCACTCCGTTTGTGATAATTAGAATATAATACTTGCATTGTATTCTAATTTCTATAAATTGTGACGTAACGTCACATAACATGCCAGTATATTTACATGCATTACCTATTAACAATATGTCAGTATATTTATTTTATTACTAACCTATTAACAACATCGTAGTGTAATATAATTCTCATTGAGCAGATGAAAGTAAATATATAAGAGGTTGAGTCTTACCCAACGAAAAGGGAGTTGGTTGATGGTCAATAACCCGATACTGACTCCTTAGGCAACCGACACGTATCGTAGCTAATTTTTTTACCGCAGATTTGCCGAGTGTAAGAGCTCCCGAATTCTTTTTACATTCTTACTAACTGTAGCCAACGATAAGAGCTTCCGAATTCTTCTTGCCTTCGTTATTATTTTATTTCCAAAGATATACCGATTGCAAGAGCTCCCGGATTCTTTTTGACGTCGTTTTTATTTTTACCGTAGAGTTGACAAATATTAGTCCGCTGTAACGAGAAACCCGATTTCTTATATTTTATTTAGAAGTACCAGCTGCCCACCGATTTCTGAAGGCAACCACCATAACCCGAAGTGTGGACGCAAATCCGAATCCGAAGAAAGTCAGTTATTGCAGTTAAGTAGATTTAAGTATAAGGTTTTAGTATAACGTTTCGTAAATAAAGCTTTGTTCATGTAATTAGCATAATCATTTCGAAGGAAGCAAGCATTTGACTTCGAACCTGTACAACCGGAATTATACCCCGGCTGAAAACAAAAACTGCATTACAAAATAAGGAATAAAATAATTTGTAAATTTATCAGCTTTCTTCCCCAGTAGGGAATGGCTCGAAGATGGATTCCGCCGTGGGGGCTGGTATTTTCTCCGAGTCTGCCAAACTAGCAGAGTCTTTTAGATTGCCGAACACATGCAGTGTTTTTCAGGCCGAGGTGTTTGCGATCATGCAAGCACTGAGGGTACTGAGGGATCGATGCATAGAGGGTGAAGTTAGAGTTTTTTCTGATAGCCAGGCTGCTATCAGAGCCCTGGCTTTGCCCATAGGAAATTCCTCGTTCTTTGTTGTAAGGAGGAGCTGAAGCGTCTTGGGGACGTTTGTGGCAACTCCTTGATCTGGGTTCCTGATCATAGGGATATCCTGGGATCGGGTCACTGGTTGATCGGTAAACACGCAGACAGGCTAGGCATTTCCTTTAATCCGCACTGCAGAAGTTGCGGGAATTCTTCTGAAAGGGAGACTGTCGAACATTTTCTTTGTGACTGCCCAGGTCTTCTCAAGTCTGTCATTCGAAGTCGACGTTAAACTGTAGGTCCCTGTACTCATGAATAAAAAGTAAAACACACACAACATGGGTGCTACGAGAAGTTAGGCCCTACCTGACACAGAGTTATAATAGCCATTTATGTATGTATGCATGTGTGAAGGCTCAACAGTGTTTCTAAAACTAAGGCTTAGATGTCGGCCGCGTATATGTCAACATTGTAGTGTTTGAATTTGTCACCTCTAATCACGGGAAGGGAGTTCGATATTGATTATGGGTTTATCTGAATATATTCTTAACCCCCATATTCAATAGAGATTCAAAGCTAGAGTCCTACATCTGTTTTGTTCTTCTATTTGTTGTATTTTAAAGATCACTTAAACACATCACTCAGTGGTGTTTACTTTTCGTTAAAATATTTTTTTTATTTATTTAAAAAGTGAAATAAATTTGACTAGAAAAAAAATGCTACGGAATGTGGTAGTGTTGTCTAGAAATTTTAATTTTACAGTAGCGAATATATCGAATGAAAACCTGTGAATGAAGTTGCCCATCAATTCTATGTAAACAAGTCTACCAATTGACGAATTTCAGTAAAATGCCATCAAAGAAATTATGTTAAAAGAAAGCAAGGAAGTATTCGCCTTCTAAGATCCTGACCTGAAAGAACTTTAATAGTCCCAGCCTAATGCTTTGGAGTATTCAAACTCTCAACTTTTGTTGAGTTCTGAACACACATAACATTTTCTGGCTGTTGTTTTTCATGCAGGGTCTTTGTACTTAAGACAGGTAGAATGCCTTAAACAGCACAAAACACAAAACATAAAACATTTACAAACAAATACCAAATAAATGGCAACATTAAAAAAACAATAGAGCTCAAAGCTCAAATATAGTCCAGCAATAGGATAAAAAGGAACACTGTTGCCTTTAAATTTACTTCTCTGTTTCAACAAGAATTCATAGAATAATTAAATATCTTTCGATATAGTCGTAAACTGATAGTGGCAACAATAAAAATATAAATTTAGTGATTTTTTTATTATTTTCTCACTCTCTCTGCCTTTATTAAATGACATCCAACTTAGTTAATTTGAATGCAAACTAAACTGCATGAATAAGATTTTTTATTAAAGAAAACATGAAATGAATTTTTTTGAAATTCTTTTTCAATTTATATGAAAACTACTACCAACTCCAGTAGATGTTATATTCAACAATACATATATTTTATGGAAATATAAATTCTGTGTCGAAAACAAAACAAAAATAGAAAAAAAGAAAAATTTGAATATGAAAAGAATAAATAATAATAAAATGAAAAAGGCGGAGAAGAGTACAATGAAAAGAAGAAAAAAAAAAAAAAGAAAAAGTTGGTTAAACTTTTCATAAAAATAATTTGTGAATGTCGAAAACAACGGCAAACTTTTTTAACACATACAGTTTCACAGAAACACACACACACACACACAATTAAATAGAATTTACGGAGAGGCATACAGTAAAAGTAAGAAATTCACAATAATTGAAAGCAAAAAGAAGATGCAAATGTCATGTACCTTTCATTGAAAAAAAAAAATTAAATAAAGTAAATTGAAATCAAAATGTTTTAATATATTTCATATATATAATAATTATATACATATGTATGTGTAAATTAGAGCGTACGACCTTACAGGGAAAAACAAAAGTTTCTCCGTACCGCCTCTGACGTAAATATTTTTGCAAGGAGACTTGGAAAAAAGTAAATTTTTTTAGCCCAACATAGAGGTAGTCTTTTTAGTTTTTTCGTTATAACTTAGGCACTTTGAGTCCGACTTTAAAGTATCATATTCCCAGCCTATGCGAACAGATACCCGCTTCCACACTTCGATACATCTAAGAGCCATCAGTGTAAACAGTAGTATCGAAATTTCCTAACGCAAGACCCCGACTCTATTCCTCTCTGTAGGAAAGAAAGTGGAGAAGTTCCTATCACATGACTCCGTTGGTGAAAGGTAATCAGTTGCACCGGTGTACTGAGTACGTCGTATAAGTACTTTAACATAACCACAGGTTGAATTCCTCCAGCGTCCCGATCTCTTCAAACTTACAGCACTAACCGTCCCCGTCCGCATGATATACAGATAAATCGGGATCACATGTGCAAGTACATTCAAGGCTTCCTATGGGTACGATCTATTCGCACTCACTGTCATCGCACATGCAGTTCTTTGGATTCTATCAAGGATATTAATATTAAATGTATTTCTTTCTTCTATGCATGTGAAGGGCATTACAAAACTTCAAACCAATATGCTAGAATCGGACGTATAACACACATAGCATACACCCAGGTTGAAGTTCCCATCTTCTAACAAATATGCGTCTACAGGCATACAGAGCAATCTCATTCTTTCTTCAATGTTAAGCTTACAATTACGCTTCCCATCCAAGACAACGCCTAAATACTTTACACCGAAAGAAAGAGTCAGGGTTTAGCCATCCAGCCTTCTGAAAAATATAATGAGTTTTGTCTTACGTGGATTCAACTTAGACCACATCCAATTGCCCTACCCCTGGGTTCAGGTAATACCCTGTGAACAATCCCACTGATCGTAATAGGACCCAATCCTGACGGAAATTCAGCAGACTCCACTTTCTTTAAATCTATTAAGGATACCGTATCCATACACATATCCAAAGAAGTGGTGACAGTACTTCCCCCTTGTGGAGTTCCTCTGTTTACTCTTTTCGCTATGTAGCAAAAACCTATGATTCAATAATCCTACGGCCTTACATATAATAAAAAATGGCAAAATGGCAAGTTTATCATCCGCTACAACTGACATTATTAAAACTTTCCATACCTTTCATTTGATAACTAGTCAGATAACCCAAAAAATTAAATACCTTGTACCCCTGAGTAAGAATTTCCACGTATTACAATGACAAACTTAGCCACTGTGTACAACGACCTGCTACTTTTTTTATCATGCGTAAGGCTGATAGGTTTCAACATGGAAGTTATCCATCTAATCACACAATCATCCATATTCAAGTCATTCAGCGCCCGTTGTATAGACTCCGTGCTGAAGTTGTTAAAGGCGGCCTCAATGTCCAAGAATGCCGCCATATATAACGCTGTAGTCTGGCACTATAGTTGGTGCATATCGTGGTGTCTCCTTTTTCATAATAAGACTGAGATTCCAATCATTGGGCATACTTTCCTCCAGACATATTCTGCAAATAAGCTGATGCGTGCAACTAACCAGTTTATCATACTCAAAGAGTTCAGCCAGCAGACCATCCGGTTCGGCAGGTTTGTTGCTTTTTAGTCGCCGTTCGGGATTCCAACGTCGTCATCATTGATTGGCTCTTAGAGGGATAAATACATAACAAATTCAGTAAAATATAAAAGACGATTGTCTTCTTGCCGGCCTTTAAATTCCAAAGCTTAGGGATTTTCTGAATGTATTCTTATTTTTATTCTTATGGAAAAACAACTTAAAATTTTTAAGCAATTCTAAACAAAAGTCAATAAGAAATTATTTCGCAAAATATAGTCTAGATTTTTATATAAACAAACAAGTGGAGATATACCCACGTAATTTTAACCCTCCGTCTTACACATGTTTTAGTTTTCACATTCGTAACACATGAGTCTAGCCAGACCCACTTAGATTTTCAATACAATTTATTAAAATAGTTTTGTTTTTTTAACAAACAAAAATAATTTATGAATGAAATACTCCACAAATATATAAAAATATATATTTTCTTTATGTATTATACACACATTAACAGCTGATAAAGTAAACCTGAAAATGAAGTTGTTTTAATTCAGCATCGGTACTGTTAGTTACTACTGGTGTAACCTAAAGTAGTCAAGAAAAAATTGGTTTAAACATAAAAAAAATATTTTACTAAATCCTAAATCCTTCCTAAAAATAAATTCATAGCTGAGCGTGTACTAAATTGTTTGACTACATGAATATTATTCATTCTATTTTCAATATTTCAAAATTTTTAGAAAATCTCGTCTAACATTGTTCTTTTCCAAACCATAATCTCTAACATATTAAAAAAAAGCAAAAGGCTATCTTTTTATAGATTTTTTGTTGTAAAATTTGAAACCATTTGATCCATACATTCGACTCCGCATTTGTTTGCATTGTAAAACAAAATCTCTTCTGACTTCATCGCTCATGTGCACAGTGTATAGAATAACAGACGGTTGAAGGCAAATTGACACATTTGTTTTACAAATTGAAATCAAGTTTTTATGGAATCCAAACAATTACGAGAGAACACGTCGGGAATATTGGTTTTTCATTTCCTTAGGAATGCATCATAAACCCACCATATTTTTATGCCGTACTTAGCTGATTTTGATGGTATATATTCAGTAAATTTAATTTATCTTCGATAAGGAAACAACTGATCGTCAATTGTTATGGTGTCATGTGGGCTATAGTTTTTTGAAAGTTTTTATTGAAAAAATTCCATAATAATGTATTGTTGCAGCTTTGTCTTCCTGAAGTCGATATTCTCGTGTTCTGTCATCATCAAATCGAATGTAACAATCTGCAACTCTGAATATATGTAGGTAAGTTGTCTGAACGGCACAGAACCTCCTCCTTTTGATCGTTGTTTTGTGAAGCACTACCTATCAGCAAAATTCCGATGAATGCATCTAATTCATTCGCGGTCAAGGCTTCCCAAACTTTCCAATTTTTTTTCAGTATTGGCGGTAATCCATTTTTAAAATTCTATATTTTCCATACCGATTTGTTTTAATTATAATAATAACTACAATATTTGGTGTGAAAAAACTCCTCAATACCATAGAAATATCCCCTATGTTGTTCAGTTGGGGCAATCAGTTCTTCTGCGTCGTCCTTAGAAATATACATGTCATTTGGTTCAATAACAATGTTACTTTTAATGTCGGATGCATCATTCGGAACGTAATCCACATCTTCAGTCCCTTTATCTGTAAACGGTTCAGCCTTCATCAGCAGCTCGTTCATGCTCTAAGTCATCAGCTAAACCCTCATCTTGCATGTAAAAATCGTCATCTGGACGTGCGTGCGAATTCAAAAGCGATTAAAATTTATCATTCATTTTGTTTACTATACACCACTAAATAATAAAATAACTTGCCAAATAACATTGTATTTTCTTATGTATATACATATATATATCTATGAAGATTTTTTTTCTCTTCTACTTGTTGAATAACCGCACTGTGAACATATTATGTGATCTAACTCAAAAAATTCAACAGCTACTACTGATATATTTCAATATGTTAAAAAGATAATCATAAAACTTTAAAAATACATCACAATAAAAACATTCAATACAAAAAGCTGTATGGGTCTGACCAGACCGCATGTGTTACGAATGTGATGTGTGCAGTTAAATATTTAAAAAATATGTCCTTCTGTATCCTTTTAAGGCTTTCTTGATTTTTGCTATTAAAGCCAACAAAATTTTAGGAGGGTACCTGAAATTTCAAGTTTCTAACTAACTTTTAAATATGTTAAAACATCTTTTCAAATTGAAAAAGGTCTGGCCAGACCTATGCGTAAGACGAAGGGTTAAATATTTAAACCAAAATAACAACGTTTTCTAAAGCAATATTTTGCTATTAACAACCTCTTAAATACAGTACTTTTGGGTGGAAAAATATAAAGCAAACTTTAAAACACGGAATATATTTATAAAGAAAAAAAACCATAGAACAACCAGAAAATTGCATTTTCTATTACAACTACTACAATTAAAAGTGCAGCCAAAACGTACAGACAGCGAAATATGATCAGCTTAAATAACATGCATGCGTTTTAACTGAGTATTAGAAAGCACTCTCCCAAGTCCAATATATTCATACTATTAAACTCCATGTCATAAGCTGTTGTTTCGAGCTGTTTTTGTTAGAAAACAATAAAAGAAAGAGCAACAGCAACAGCAATAGAAGCCTCTTAACAAATTCTAAGTTATGTTGGCTTAACATTTAGGCACTCACACACTTATATACTTTTTGTACATGTACAGAAGTACATATGTATACTGTACACAAATTACTTCTATTTGAATGAACACAATAGAATATGCGGTGACCAATGCACTGTTCATAAGGTGTAGAATGTTCAGAATGCAAATTTCAAAGAAATTTTAAATGTAATACTGTTGTGGCATGTAGCAAACTTTTAAAAGTAAAATATTTAAATTTGCCTAGAAGTTAAAACAGACAGTGACGCAGCCTACAGTTTTTGTTCATCTCAATGCAAATGTTTTTGACAGGAATTAAGGCAAAAGAAAAAAAATTAAAGAATACCGTTTAAATTGTAAATTTAAAAGAAAATCCAAGCTCAAGTAATCAATTTTGAGAAACAATGTAATCTTCTACAATAAATTTTACAGAAGAATTGATATTTCAACGAAATAAGTCCTTTGAAGTTATGCCTTGTCCTTTCTTTACTATACAATTAATATAAAAGAATGCAGAAAACGAGTTTGTAGGAAAATTTTCAACGGAAAGGTTAATTAGTATTTATGAGATGGAACTGTTAACTTAAATAATTTTGTTTCCCTTAACGTTCCACAATTTCTTACCATTACTTTGACAGGAATTTAGGGGAATTGGTTACAGTTCTCTAACCACTATTCTGTTCAGAAGTCGTTGATGTATGATTGTGACGTTGATATGCCCCAAAAAGGACCTCAAAATAAATCAGACAATCTTACAAATTAATGGATATCATCAGTCTTCAAAACTTAAGAACTGTAGTTGTGTAGTATAAACCGTTGCTCCATCCAAAAATGTTGGAACAACAAGGGTATGGTTCTGTAAAACTCACCGTTCAGAGTAACTTATTGGCTCTCTGCGTACTAAAAAAGATAAGAATAATAAAATCAACGCCTTACAGAAACTTTGCGTTGGTGTACTAGAGTTTCGTCTATTATATGACGTTCTTCAGTGCGCAAGAAGTGAGATTTATGTTTATTTGCAGAATTTGACGTCGTCAAAGTGTTCCTACTATGGGTAAAAGTTAACAGTTGATGTACTGTCTGCATTTTGTAGCTAAACAGCTTCTTGACTTTTGCGGAGATTCGGAGTAAAAGCTAAAGATTGATGACAAGTTTGTATGGCACAGCATCTGATTGATACTCCGGTGTCTTTGAGTAGCTATATTCACAGTATACCGATTATTATGGATCCAGCTACACCGACTGTATAGTATGTTAATCCTGTGCTTCTCTAGGTAATCAGCTTAGCGGCAAAGTGTGCACAAACTACGTCGGTTGTTCAGAAATCTATTGGACAGCTCTCAATTTAACCAGGGGGGAAATTACGGCATTCGATATCGATGGAAATTTGTATGAAAATTATTTTACAATTGTATGAAATTTCGCTCGATATCGAATGCCGTAATTTGCCCCCAGGGTTTTTTATAGAATTTACCCCAGTTTCGCCTGTTTTGAAGAACTTCAAAATATCAGACGCTGGTACCTTTGACAATCCCCCATATTATATTCGAGAATCACCTATGTACTTTTTTCTACTGTGCATCAATGTTGTACAGTTGCCTACCATATGCTCTGATGACTCGTTCGCTTAGTCACGAAATCTACACATAGCGCTCGAAGCGATTCCTATCCTATTTAATTATCCATTCAGTCTACAGCGGCCAGTTAGAAGTCACGCTGGTATTATCAGATTATTCCTAGAGAACCAATCTTTTTTATTAACTTAAAGTTAGTCCCAGGGCCAAATATTTCTTCTCCACCGGATAGCTCCAGCCTTATAAAGAACAAATTTTTGCGCGAAAAATGTATATTAAAAAATTCATTCTTATAAATTAAAGATATTAAATAATTTAATTGGTAGAACTAAATTGTTCATTAAGCTTATGAAGCATAACTTTACTGAAATTTAATCTAAACTAAATTTTTTCCATTTTTCAAAAAATTCTGAGGAAATTTACGCCTCTGGTCAGTTTTTTAAATACTAAAACATGTAATTTTCCTGAGATTACAATTTGCATGCGAATATTCAACTATAATAAAATTCCTGTTATGCCATTTTACGTGTAGTATGCATGTATGTGTAAGCTGCACTTGCACAGATATAATTTTGTAATACTTTTTCCTAACTCATCTATTTGCCACTTTTAATTGTTGTTTATTCGCCACAAACGAAAAAACAAGACAATTTGGAAAAACAAAAAAAAAAACAAAAAATAATAGACGAAAACTTTCAAAATACTACTAATGGTACCCTCACACTGCACAAATATTTGACGAAAAGATATTAGACAAAAATTTTATTTTATATGAATCTTTAAAGGTTATTTAAAAACAGAAAACAAAGTTTAGACATTTAGTTAAAAAGTTTCACAAAATTCATAAGCCCATTGAAAAATTCTATAATTTTTGTCGCACGAGTTTAAAATGTGACATCAACCAGGCAAACACAACAACGTTTAAGTTTTTACTTAAAAGAGAATGGGACAGCACAATATGCTGTAAGCTCCTGAGGGTCCTCAAAAACAGTTTCGTTGACATTGTTGCGGCTGTTTTTGAAGATGTCCTTGTTTATTAATTATTATTATGCCGGAATATCCATTTAACATGAGACTCCACACAGTTGGATATCAATCCTCGGTTTTTTTTTTAATTGGGAATGAAAAATATATATTCCCAAGAGGATCGAACAACTCAGTTAGCTGGCCATAACAACCCGTTATTGGGTTTCGGCCTGCTTCAGCACTAGTCTCCAGGCGCTGCTGAATGTTAATACACTGAACAATGTCTACATCGCCGACGAACTCATACAGCTCATGGTTGGTTCTAATGCGAAACTCATCGCCATGCCTTAGAGGACCCAAGATCTAACGAAAACCTTTTCTCTCGAACACCCCCAGGACCGCTGCATCGGCACAAGGCAGCGTTCATGCTTCCAAACCATAGAGAAGCACAGGAAAAATAAGCGACTTGTAGAGTGTTAATTTCGTCGCACGAGAGATGTCGCACTGCCTACTGAGACCGTAGTAGCACCTGTTGCCCATGTGATTCTTCGCCTGATCTCTAGACTGACATCATTCTTGCTGGTAATGGCAGTGCCAAGGCAGATGAGCTCTTTGACCACATCGAATGTATAGTTGCCGGCTGTAACCTGGGAGCCGATATGATCAACGTCCCTACTTCGTCTTTCTCAACGACAGAACAACTACATTTACTTAATGATGCAAAACCAAAATTGTACATTTCCTGCTCACCTAATCTTTTGGCTGGTTGATATGTTTTAGATTTCTTTTGGTGTATTTTTTGAAGTCACATGTCTATGTAAACAATCCACGAATATTTAAGTCCTCCAAGAGAATAACAAGTTTGTCAAGACTGCGGCAGAGTATTGCCAAATCTGGTAGGAGTGATGAAAACAGCCATTAATGATGCCATAATGCTGATTAATTTTGACCGTAATCAAAGGTCGCCTATAATTTTTAGTACTTACTGATTAATTTCTTAAATATTTAATTAATCCAGTGTGACTGTACTTTTTTATTTCGACGTAAAGTTCGCCAAAAATATTATTCTTTTGGGAAAAAATACTTGAACAAGTCTCCCTTAAACTTATCTTGATTATTTTTAGTTGTTGCTTTTACTTGAATTTTATCGTTTTTAATTTTTATATTTTAGTTGTTTGCCCTTTTTTTAATTGTTTATAGAGAAAGTGTTCCGCAAAATCTTGGCTTAATTAAAAATAATGAAAAATTTTCTTTGTTTTATAAACAAAGAGGAAAAATTTTAATATGAATACTAAATAGGAATGAGTTTTAGTTAACCCTCTATCAACCACGAGGGTCTAAAGGACCCGAAGGTAAATTGATTTGAATTATATATAAATTATTAATAATCCAGATGATGTATCCTTTCTTGATTTAAATTTTTGCTTATTTTTCTTGTTTTTTTTAATTTTTCTTTTATACTATCTTTCTGTTCTCTGTTAGACAGATACTACTTTAATACCAATGGGTCCAATGGACCCAGTTTGTTAATTATTGCAGGTTTTTTTATAGGTAAAGGTTTAATTTTAATTTAAATGCACTAAAAATTTAATTCTATGTTACTGTTCCAGCATAATAATGGCTAAACTGCACTTAAAAATGAAAAAAAAAAAAATTGATAAAAACAACCATTTTAAAGACTCATTATCTTCAATGTGTTGGTGGTTAGTATTTATATATGTTATGGACAATAACATACAAATATAGATGTTCTCTCATACATACGTGTAGATGTAGGTTGTATTTAATTGGTATTCATTTTGTTTCTTTAAATTTTCTCTTTGTTTTCTAATTTCAATGCTCTGACCCTGATAATACATACTGTGTAGGAATACATTGTAGGTTATTGTTACTGTTGCTCTTAATAATAGTAAAGTGTTGGCAAATTCATTGTAACTATTGTTCTGATTGCTAAGTGGTATTTTTTCTTTATCTTGTCTTGTTTTTATTGTGTTTAAAGTAGTACAACCCTGACATTTGGATTAGCCTGTTTAAGGCATTCAATGACTTGTTTAAGTGATTTGGAGTGCATTTTCTGGTAAAAGAGAAAAAATGGAACAGCCAGAAAGTAATTATATGCAGGTGGAACATGATTAATGTTTTCTTTTTAAGCAAAAAAATAAAAATGTTTGGAAATATTCCCTGATAATTCATTTATATAAAAAAATTGGAACATCTGGTATAAGAGTCATTCCAAGTCAAATCAACCAAGCTCCAGTAGAAAGATACATTTCTATATACAATTTGCTTCTACCACTCTAGGGAGTGGAGATAGGGGGAAGGTATATTCAAAAAAAGTTTGGTGGTCTTACATTTTACCCCTCTAGAGGCTACTCCAGGGCAGTTATGGAGCTTTTTGTGGACTTTTATTCCGTCAAACCAACCTTTGACCCCGATAAGGAACCACTCTCACATCTCTTCTTTTTGGTGCATGTATTTTTTTGTTGAACCTCATAAAACAAGCGGTTCTAGCTAGTCGAAATCGAAAACTCGTATACTATCCCTTTCCTATCAGAATAGTTTTCATTTTCTTGTAAAATGCCTTTCTTTCCGATTTGATTTTTATTTCTTTATCCAAAAAGATCTCCACACTGAAATTGTTCACAACTGTAGGGAAGAAAACTATCTTTGTCATAATTTTTTTTCTTTAAAATCTTTAAAAAGGTAGTTTTCGGATATATAGGCTTCCTACTTATAGATAAAGAAAATTTACCTTTGACTTTTTCAAAAAAAAAAATCCTGTTGCATGTTAAATCAAAGGTTATTTAATACCCTTTAAAATGCGACTTTTACAACATGCGTACCTATATTACTTTTTAAGAAAATTACAATTAAGTAATTATAATTTTGTGCATTTTTGTACTGTTTTTCGGTTTTCAAGGCCTCATATTTCCGGATCCAGATGTGTCCGTGCCGTTTGATTTTATATTTGTCGTAGTGTTATGATATACTTTATTGATACCAAAAATCAGCAAATTCGGAAACAGTCATTTCAAAAGCGGCATATTTTAATTTAAGTTGAGGTGGTTCAACCCATATATATTACGAATTATGGTAGTGTTCTTTATTTGTAAACTAAAACAGCGATTTTTTCGTTTTTAGCTTCATTTAAACTTCTACAATATATCACTAACTCTAAACATTAATGCGAAGCCCTATTTGCAGTGACTGCAATTATTCAAGAATTTACTATTCCTGATGTATGTATGTTGTTTTACTAGCCATACAACAACAATTATATTAACAAATTTTAATGTTATATACGAGGGCGTATTAATAAGTTTCTGAGATTTTAAATGAAGCACATTTTTATTAAATCCAGAAAATATGGCGCATGAGACACCAATTCGTAGCCCAATTCATGTAATTTTGCCATTGACACTACAAACGTGTTCACCCGCCTATTATCTTGAGGCAGGCTAGTCAAATGGCTACTAATCAATAACGTTACCAACTACAATTAGCACAAGGTACCGTTTTGAAACCATTGCAGGACTAAACTGAAATCACCCAAAATAGAAAAAGAACTGCAGCTAAAGACAGCTGTCTATAAAGTGGAGTAAAGCTAGGGGGTCTAGGTTCGGACATTGCCCCAAGCTATCGAAAAATTAAAGAAAAAAGAACTGCAGCTAACCACAGCTGTCTATAAAGTGGAGTAAAGCTAGGGGGTCTAGGTTCGGACATTGCCCCAAGCTATCGAAAAAGCTTCAAACATCTGACTGCCAGACCTGGGCAATCAAAAAGCAAATGATCTATATTCTCCCTTCAGAAGTATTCCCGCAATTTCTGCAGTGTGGATTAAAGGGCACGCCCAACCTCTCTTATCTTGAGGAGACAGAACTTTTTTCTTGGCCATTTGATGTCGTTAAAATCCTCGTTAAACCAGTCCAATAGTTGGCATGATAGCCGTCGTTTATTGTTTTTCCCTTTTGAAGGTAATCAATGTTGATACATACCAAAAAACCGTTGCCACCACCTTATTGACCGACAAACCTGTCTTGGCATACTTCGGAGCTAGTTCACCCGGAGAAACTCTTAACTTGATCTCCGGAGTATTGTAATATATTTATGTTTCATCCACAGTTACAAAACGCTGCAAAAACGCATTCGAATCGTGGCTAGACAACTCCAAACAATCCTTTGAAGTCGTCACACGATTACTTTTATTGGCAATTGAGAGCAAATGCAGCACCCATCACGCAGACAGCTTTCTTAAAACCAACTGATCTTTAAAATCGAAACCATCAACCATCGGCATCAACAATCTTTACTTTTCAATCCGCCAACATGGATTTTTTTGAAATTTTCGGGTGTATTTACCTCAATTGGCCGTCTAGAATATTCAGCGTCCTTTGTCCTCTTTTAAAACTGAAATTTATGGTGCAGAGAAAAAATTATTTTTATTGAGCTTTCAAAATTCACTTTTTTAACAGCTGTTAAAAGCGCAAATGACAAAACTTGCTCAAAATTTTGAGAGGTGGTACTTGTTGGGAGCAGTGTTGCATTTCATAAACCTATGAGGGAAGTTCGAACACTCATGGCCTTATTAAACTGCCCTTATAATTTGAAAAATACTCGACTTTTCCACGTTTATGTGGTTATTTTAATAATTTGTTGTTATGACTTAACTGCTAGAAGTAATAACAGAAACTAGTTAAAGGAAATGTAATGATAGTTTTGCTGATCAAAATTATTCCTACGTAACAATAAACACAATTCACTTTTATCTCAGAATAAAATTATTACTATATTCGTTTGCTCAAAATATGCTAAAACCTACAGTTTTCATTCTCAAAACGAAAAATTGTTGCACAAGGCATAACTTATAAAACATGTTGGACGAGATAGCAATTTATGGATGTTTGCCATGGTGCCTACATTTTTCAGTAAAGAAATTTATAAGATTCGGGAATTCAAACATCAAATTAAAAAAATTTAATTAAAGAAAAAAATCAAACTCCATCAATATAAAACAGGGACAGTAGCTGTTATGACTTTTATCGAAAAAGTTAAGAAAAAAAAAAGTTGTTTTTTAACTTTAATTTTTTAAGGCAGAAATAAAAGCTATTTCTTAACTTTTATGTTTTAAGGCAAAAATTAAAAGTTATTTTTGTCTTTTATTATTTTACTGAAAAAATTAAAGTTATTTTTCAACTTTTAATACTTTAAGGCAAAAATAAAAGTCTTGAATTAAGTATTGCATAGTAATACGCTAGTTTTATTGGCTCCAATTTATAGGTAATAATAATTTAATATATGACTTTTATTTTTGCCTTAAAATATTAGAAGTTACTTTTATTTTTTGCCTTAAAAAAGTCAAAATTAAAAGTTATTCTTCTACTTTTTTCAAAAAAGGCACAAATTTAAAAGTCATACAAAAATTTGCATGTACATCACTTATGCATCATAATGATACCAACCAAAATTTGCTACGATCATTTTGTATGTGCTTTTTTGATGTAAAATTTTAAAAATAACAGTTATTTTCTGTCCCTGATATAAAATTTATGGCATTAAATAGATGTGTGGTTAGAATTTTTCTTATTATTTCAAACAATTATTTTACGAAAACAAACAATAATTTTTTATTAAATTTGAAAATTAATGAACAGCAAACTAATTGCTAAAGAAGTTTTTGTTCAGTAGTCGGATAAAACATCTGGAACTTTACTGCTGCATTGATAAAAAAAATATATTTTAGATTTATTGAGGTTTTATTTGACAAATTCCTATACCCTACTTGTCAAATAAGCCCTTAATTAACCTAAAGTAATAACGTAATATCCAACAATTAACGGATACGGTACGAAATACGGATCTTTTTTGAGTCAGAAGAAAATTTATAGTTATTGAATGGAAGAAAAAAAAAAAAAACACGGAACAAACCTACGCGAAAGAAGAGCATCATGTGCCTTAAAAATCAAAATCGAAAATCGGGGATGATGTAGTGTAGTGATTAGAGCGCTCTCTTACAACACCAAGCAGCCCGGATTTGAGCTCCAGCAATGGAGAATATGAAAGAAAAACAAAAAACTTTTGCGGAATTTCAAAGAAAGCCGATCCCTGACATTTCACTCTGACCACCTTTGAGTTGTCAAATGAATAATCAGGAGAAAGCCCCACCTACTGGGTAAATTGGCAGAACTAAAAACCAATGATAAAAACCTTAGCCAAGATCCTTACCACTTTCACAACAAACAAAAATTAACATTAACAGAGGTTGTAATTATTGTTGATTATTTCAAGGGTGCAGCACTTTGAGCACTCAACCGATAGCATATATGTCCCATATAAGGCGCTTTAATAAAACTATATCAAGTATATCTTCAAACGTTCCAATATAATGCACTGCATGAATAGGAGTGTCGACCTCTGAGTATTGGTCTAATTAAAAGAAAAAAATTCCTATTTTCCTCCCATGTTTTCACCTTTAAAAATACGCCCTTTTTTCCTTAGAATTACAACTAAAATGAAATATATTTAGAAAGGATTATCTAATAAAGTTTAAAAATTACAAGCAAATAAAAATAATATAAAAATATCATATTTCTAATTTTTAATTTCAGTTTTGGGCTGCTTATGTGCCATGTGAAGCACAACATAGAGATGCAGTACAATTAACACTTGAACAGATAGACGTTATTAAACGACTAACAGATCGCTATTCGCCCCAATTGACAACATGTACATCAGCTCAGGGTAAGTTTAAATTTGTATTTACTTTCAATAATTAATTATTCTAGAAATATATTTTCTGTAAGAAACCAATTATATTCTTAAGAAGTAAGCTAAACTTAGCATTTAAACCTATTACAATATTGTGGCAATATATTTACATCGTATTCAAATATGCTTAAATAAGAATTTTTTTTAGTGGAAAAATAAAACAAAGATCATATTGTGAATGAAATAACTGGTTTAAAGGGAATATTTTTATAGAAAAACAAAAAAAAAGTTTATTTTATAAAAACCATTTTATATAACATTTAGAGCAGGTAATATATTTGTAAATAAATAATAGAAAACTCATATATGTATGTATGCATATACAATGTTAGTTTTTGCGTGCCATTAACTTTGCCATCATCATCGTCATCATTGCAATATTTGATATCCTCAAAAATAAAAATTGTCTTGTTTCTTTATTTCTTTTTATTATTATTATTATTATTTCAATCATTTACAATTCCGCTTTAAAAGAAGAAAGAAGCCATTTGTGAGCACTTTATTAAATAGCATGGAAAAATAATTTCACTGTTTTTCTTATGCAAACAAAAATTTCTTCACTTTTTATATGAAAAATATTTTTAAAAATGACTGAACATGCATATTTATAACAAAATTCAATTGAATATGAATTCCTATAGAAATATATTTTTATTTTTATGGAAAAAGGAAAAAACTTTCATATGAACATTGAGATATAAGAGATGGAAAAATTATGAATAGAATAGATATTGGGAATAAAGACATCATAATAGCTTTATACAAATAGGAAAATATAAAAAAGACAGTCTTTAAATACCATTTAGGTAGAAGTTTACACACAAAAGTATCTTAAGTAGTAAAATAAGTGTTTTTAATAGAACAAGATTAACAAGACCCTGAGAGTTCCAGTAGAAAATTTATTGTGTTTTTTTAAGTCTTTGATTTTTTAGCAAATCTACTGCTTCTGTTTTGTTCATAAATGCCAGTATATTTAAAACCTTAAGATGGAATCGTACAAAAGCCGCTAATGCACAAATTATTGGTTCAAATTAAATGCTTATATTCGCCAATATTGTGCCTGTTTTACTCATTGATATCCGACTCTGGTGCGGAAATATGACGTCAGCATGCGCTTAATATGCAACCGTTCGTCAATATAAACTTGAAATATGTGATGTCACCCTATTTAAGACCTTTTTAAGTCACTTTACAAACTTCCGTCTAAATTAATAAAAATCTCACATTCTCATAATATATTGTATGTATGTCACGCTAATTTTAATGCCTTTGGTCATAAACTACAAACGTTCAAAGCCTTCATGACCATCTTCGGTAAAGGAGATCTTACTTTTTCGTGAAAGATTTCGTCACTTCGCTTTAAGAGTTTTAGTATTCCAGACACTGTACATTTTTCCAATCCTTGAATGCTACTAAATAATATTGAAAAATAAAAACGACAAACGTTTATTCAAAAACGAACGTGAGCTCAGATAATTTAATTTTGTAATGAAGTTATATCTGAATAAAATATTTTTTTTTTATGTTTATTTATTTACAATATTATAATACATAAATGAACTATATAAACACTAGTTTAAAATATTATTAAGGATGTACATACTCCCTTAGAAGAGCTCTCTAGTACAATAGTTATTTAAAATTTAAATTCCTTATAAATAATTATAAATTAAGCATTATATAATTATAAAGAATATACTATGTATGTATATAATTTGTTGTAATGAAAAATAGTAAAAAAACATTACATAATATTTAAATAATTTTTTATAAAAAAGGGAAAAAAATAATAAAAACAAACAAAACATAAAATCATTCACATAACCACCAAAATATTTCAGTTCTTAGTTTTTGCAATGAGCAAGGTTTTATATTGCCTACATTAATATCAAATCTTATATCGTTTATATCATCTGAAACCAAATTAAGATTAACAGCCTTTATATTATTCGCTCGCCTAAATCTATGATAAAAGACAGTAATGCGATCCACATTTTGAATAATATTAATTTTATCTAAGTATAAAAAAGCTTCTGCATCCGAATTTTTTATTATTTTATTTATTTTCAAAATTAGTTTCTAGATCGGTCTGAGTGCCATGTCCATATTTGTATAAATTTATTTTTATTCAGTCCCAAAAAAAATTAGAAATTGATTGCGTCAGCCTATCACTTTTAAAATAAATTCTTGTTCGTTTTATGGTCTGGAAATCTGAGTTCGAGTCATAATTTTATTTCAGAAAAGTTTTAATTAAATCAAAGTGAAATAATGCCACGAACTTTGATTTTTTTCAATAACTCTGATAATCAAAGGAGAAAACGATGTCCGTTAAGGAATAATACACAAGCCAAACTAAACATGTTTTCTACCCCAGCTACGGTGGTAGACTCTTCAGTTTTTGTGTTTTGCACATATTCAGAACATTTGTTAACTATTTAACTTACACTTTTGTGTAAATCATATATTGGAATTATATTTTTCCTTTTGTACATATACACACACCTATAATGGTTAGTCAAAGTAAAGTCAAACACAACACATTCTATCATATTCTTCTTTTATAACCATCATTGCATTTTTTTGTAATTTTCTTCTAATTTGGAACAATCAGAATTAATTTTTTTTTTTTCTTTTTGCCTTCTTATTCCATTTTATTTATCCAACAATTTCAACATCTAGGACTAATTTCTTATTATAATTTCACTTTGATTTAATTAAAACGTTTCGGGCGAAACAAAATAAATAAACTCAAACGTTTTTATGCCCCCATACCTTCCAAAACGCACTAAAATTTATTTTATTGTTTAGAGCGGTGTCTAAAATGAAAGTAAAAACAAAAATATGAAAGAACTATGATTCACACAATTTTAAGAACACTTTTTTTCTAATGAGATATACTTTTCATTTTTTACAATTATTGTATTGTTCCATTATATTTCAAATAGAAATCATATCGTGGTTTTACTAGGTTACCAGTGGAAGTTTTACAGCAGCTAATTACTTGACTGGATTTATAGTTTGATGTACATACATACATACATAACTGGCCTTTACAACCCTGTATCAGGATTACGGCCTAACTTCTCGCAGCACTCATGTGTGTGTGTGTGTGTGTCAATTTTTATCCATGAGTACCGGCACCTACAGTTTAATGTCGACTCCAAACGGCAGACTTGAGAAGTTTGTTCATGGCAATTAGTTACTCTCAGAGCTTTTGCCAGAAGACTGCTGACAGGTAGTCGCCGAAAGAAATATTTTTTTTCATATTTCTTTTTTTTTTTCAAGATGTCAGAGCTGAGGTTTGAACCCGGAGCTATGGTCTTAGTAAGCCACTAGACCACTGCGACTTAATCTATATAAAGAAATCAAATAATAAAAATTGGTCGAAAAATAAGATTTAAACAGTTTGTGTACTTTTGCAAAATGTGTTTTTCTACAACTAAATTTTCCAATCCTTTTTATCGAACATAAAAAATCTTTCTACCTAAGTAAGTTTTAAATACTATATTAAATGCATTTAATTGTAAACGTTGAAATTAAATGCCTGCAAAAATAGTTTAAAAGATGCATGCTTATGAATCTATGCCCGAAGCCATACTTTAAAAGATTTTTGAGTTTAATCCGCTCCTGCCCGATGTTGCACCATTGTGTTTATGAGCCTCTAATTACCACTATTTTAAATACTTTTTTTAATCTTTCGCATGTGTTGTTTAACCTTTCAGCTTATTGGTTGGTAGTCAGCTATGCACGTGTTCAGTTAGTAGCAATTCTGACGAGTGTTAAAAAAATATTAATATATTATTAATATATTATTAATATTAATATATCCTAAGACCAAGTTCAACAACTAACTAAAGCTACCCATACATTTGTGATTTGTGACTGTGATTTGTGCGGTTGTCATTTCTCCACACACTATAAAAAATCACAATAAGTTTAAACGTCAACAACAAGACATCACTTTTACTTTTCTAAATGGCATTTTCATTTTGTAAAATTTCAATGAATTCTACCAAAAATTGGTTGCTAGCCATCTCCGCAACCACAAAAAATATTTTCACTTTTCGTATTTTTATTTTAATTCTATGTACCTAAATGAATATTTTGGCGTTTTATTGTGAACTAATTTAAAAATTTTTTCAAATGTTCGCACACAACCCCATACACTTTGTTACAAATCACAATAAATTGAAAAATTTCAAATTTTTGTGATTTGTTGTCATACAGCCATATTAACATGTAAAAAGACGTCGAACACAACAAATCATAGTCACAAATCACTAGTGTGTGGGTGAAAAGTTAGTAAGAAATTCAACATGAAATTATTATTTAGTTCGTCTGTAATAATTTTTTAAATGTAGTTTTTCGTGTAAGCAACATTGGTCTATTGCGGTAATTTTCGAAAAATAAAAATTTATTTTTGTATGCACATTCTAAGGTGCGCCAAAATGATCTGACTCAGGCTGAAAATGAAAAATTTTTCAACTTTGATTGGAATGATTTGGCTGACAAGAAAAATTAAGAAGAAGAAGACGCAAATATGGACAGAATTATAGAAAAAATTTTGAAAAATTTGCATAACAGAGCTGAAAATATGGAAGTTGGTTTGATTGACCAATTTATTACAACTGAAAGTGATGAAGACTTAAATGAAAATGAAAATATTGTACAGGAGTTGATATAAAAAATTGATTTACAGAGTTTGAAGCGGAGAAAAGCTTATAGAAAGTGAGACCCACTGGAAAAGTAAATTACGCAACAATGCGGTGCAGAGCCTATTATAATCATTGGCCGGAAGGGGGAACAAGGCGCAGATATAATCTACGCAACACTAGGTTTCCAAGCTGTAACTGCAGCAAATGCAGTGTGCACTTGTGCTCCAATCCTCAAACAAATTGTTTTTTATTCTACCATACATAAATGGAAATAAACAGCCATTGAAAAAAAAAATCAATTTGTAGTTAACTTTATAACACCAACAACAACAACCGCAACATCCTGTAGCTGTTCCACGCGGACACCTAAGATATTGAAATATTCAACTTTATCTTATTCGTCTACCCAAAAAGTTTAGTTACGCCCATTTTAATTCGTGCATGAGAGTGTTAATTACATATATACTTACATATATAATTGGAGTTTACAACCCTTGTGTCAGGATTACGGCCTAGCTTCTCGCAGCACCCATGTTGTGCGTGTTAATTTTTATCCATGAGTACTGGGTCGTACAGTTTAATTTCGACTAAGAACGACAGACTTGAGACGCTTATTCACTTATTTTTTTAATATTTTTTTACTTCAAAATGTCAGAGCCGGGGCTTGAACCGGAGCTCCTGTCTTAGTAAGCCAACACACTAGACCACGGCGTCCACGGGTTAATTACTTGATTTTAAATGCCTAAGGTAAAGTCAGAATTAGAATATTTTTGTAATCTTTCAACAGTAAATAATAAACACACATAAAACATATAAAGGAATTTACAAAAGCTGCTTTTGTTATCACAAATTTGTTCTATTTTTTTTTTATAAAAATTTTTTCTTACTAAGAAAGAAATTAGAACTTTATGACGATAAAGCATAATAGCACGTAATGTAAATACTCGAATAGTATATTTGTAGTACGATTGGTAATTTTAGAACATACCGTCAGTTAACGTTCTGTACTTTAAATTCTATTTTCAACCAAGGAAACGTAATGCAATAGAAGAAACTAAGCAATTACACACATTCTGCAAACTAAAATGAAAGCAGCTGATTCAACGTTAACTTTCTTTTTTTCCAAAAATTGTTTTATTAAATTTTTTGCATTCCTAAACTTGATATGCAATTATAAGTAAAATGACGTGAGTGTAAAAAATAATAGCAGTATTACACGTTTAATTGGAATAGAAATAAAACCAAACAAAAAAAAATAAAATTTGAACATAATTCTGATTCCACAAACCCAGCTTGTTTTTGCATACCAACTACAATTAAATTGTTTTTTGTTTAAGTATATTTTGTTACAGTTGTTATTTATTCCCAAAACTTTAAACAGCTGGAAAAATGTTACCTTTTTAAAACTGTTCATATGAAATATGTATGAAATATGAGTTTTTCCCAAAGTGCAGTATAAAAACATAGACAAAGAAAAGAAATGGAAGAAGATTCGCTTAGAAAAAAAAATATTTTTCCCATGGCAGCCATTTACTCACTACACACACTTGCAAATATAAAGCATTTCTATGAAATGAAAGACGAATTCTTTACCAGAAATTTTTTACGGCTCATATTTTCTGGCGCGCACTTTAACTTTGAAGTCAGATTATGGAAAGAAAATAACCAGAATTTGGTAAAATATTTCGTTGATGCAACACAAGTGGTAAAAAACAAAAATCTGTAGAAAATTTACTATAGAGTAGGAAGGCATTATAAAAAAAAAAGAAAAAATAACAACAACTATTTGCCACACCAGCAGTTTATAACGGTTGTCTTAAAACGTGAAGCACTAACACAACGTCTACAAACTTCATAAAATTGGTAAAAAAAAGAAAAAAAAAATTATTTACAATTCAAGCAAACAAACAAACTTGTAAAAACTTATTACTGTACAATTTCTTACCTTGTGCTATATTCGCTTTATGGAAAATGAAAATTGTTTTCTTTTTTTTTTTTTTTTTTGTTAATTTTAGCTTTCGAGTTTCTTAACGCAATTTTCTTTTTCACTTTTCATCCAGTTTCTGTTTACTTTCTTTTTATTTTTATGCAATCCTCACCTAGTTTTCGTTTAAAAAATGACGTCTATAGAAGAAAAAAAAAAGTAAGAACAACTTGAATATTTCAAATGTTTGTGTTACTTTATATTGACGTTGTTGTTGAAAGAACTAAACTATTACAATAAGAAAACATTCTGTATCGAGATGCATTTCTTTTAAGCTAAATTGGGAACAAAAACGAAATGACAGTTACTTCTACACTCGCATATTCACTTAAGAATCAGTTGTTTGTTTTTTTTTTCTTTGTTTAAGAAAAATCACTTGAATGTTTACAAGTAGATACAGTCTAATGCAAAATTTTGTTGTGATTTCTGAATAGTCTCCTGATGGAACTTGGGAACCAGTATTTAAACGAAATCAAGATATTACAGATATCCCTCGTATATCTAATCAAACAGCCCATGATTATATTCTTATACATTTTCTGATTCAGTGTTGGAGATATAAACATCCCTTTGGAGACTTTATGCAACATAATCATGTTGTAAAATTGTACTGTCTGTTAATCCAGCATGTCAAAGCTATTGTATCTTTCCTTTGATGAATTCTTTAATTGAGTCGATTTTTTTTATTTCTCTAGACGATGGAAATGCTGCTACGCATACGCTGGGGTCGTCACTTTTAAGGCTTTTTCCTATTAGCCTATCTACACTAAAACCACCTTTTTTCTAGGAAGGAATTTTTTCGGCCACATCGAGACTATTCATCGTATTACTTCGGGGGGCTTCCTCCTATGGCCAGCATAGCCCTTCACTTCTCTGTTTCGTCAGACTACGTCTCCCTTAAGTATTTACAGGATCAAACTCATCCAATTCTTTTTCTTTTTAAGTAACTGCTCGGCGAATATAGCAATGGCCGTCAAAGGGCTGGATCATCGTTCGATCCCTATTTTTAGGCCCTGCCACCTACAGCAGTGGAATGACGTATATTCCGCATCCGTTTATGCATTCTGGGCCACTTGTCTTTCCCATTTTATTCAAAAAATTCCTAAAGTACCTGTGGCGCGAGAGGAATTGAGTAAGATAGTAGTTTACCTCTCAGAATTTTATGTTTACCTAGCCATCTACCTGCCATACCGTTCGCTTTTCAATTTCTGCTACCATAACTGTATGGTTTGTAGCCTTAAATTGTGATCTGAAATTTGAAATTCTATATCATTGCGTTGTTGCCATTTGCGTTTACGGTCCAAAACAAGCATATCAATCGGTATTGTCGCACTTATTACTAACATAGCTGCTCTGGAGAAAGTTCGGTATGCCGATGCCAAGTGAAGAGCTACAGTTCTCTGAACCGATAATCTAGCCGTTTTAGACCTTAAGTACAATTAATCAAAAACTTTATTTAAATTATTTCTTATAATTCCCAATAATGATATTTTATAAGGTTTTGATTAATAAATATTTTGTACATTTCTTTGTGAGAAAAAATTACAGGTTTTTTTGATTTACTTTTTTTATTTTGTTCTTCATAATTAAAAATCCAATACACACATTCATGTTAGATATACATACATATATTCATATCAGAAGTATACATAGTCGTAATATACATATGGGTTAAACCACCTCAACTCAACTTAAAATATGCCGTTTTTGAAATGACTTTCCGAATTGGCTGATTTTTGGTACGACTAAAGTATATCATAACATTAAGACAAATATAAAATTATAGTGCACTAACGCTACTGGATCCGGAAATATGAGGTCTAGGGACTGGAGAAAGGGGGTAGGTATGTTCGGGAAAAAGTTGGAGGGTAAAATATTAATAAGGGTCGGTCTTACATTTTATCCCTCTAGGGGCTACTCCAGGGCAGTTGTAGAGCTTTTTGTGGACTTTTACTCCTTCAACCCAACCTTTGACCCCGATGAGGAAGCATTTGCCCCCATCCCACATCCCTCCTTTTAGACTTATGTATTTTTTTGTAGAAACTTACAAAATAAGCTGTTCTAGCTAATCTTAATCGAAAAATCGTATACCAATATGAGACTAGTTTTAATCTCATTCTTTTGCGAAATGATTTTTATTTTTTGATGCAAAAATACCTCCACTCTGAAATTTTTAACAACTGTAGAAAACGAAACTATCTTTGGCATAATTTTTTTTTCAAATTTTTAAAAAGGTCGCTTTCGGAGATATAGGCTTCCGACTTATAGGTAAAGAAAATTGACCTTTGACTTTTTCAAGGAAAAAATTATGTTGCATATTAAATCAAAGGTAATTTAATACCCTTTCAAATTCGACTTTTACGAGATGCGTAGCTATAATACTTTTCAAGAAAATTACTTTGTTTTTACTTTGTTCATTTTTGTACTGTTTTCCGATTTTCAAGGTCTCATATTTCCGGATCCAAAAGTGTCAGTGCCCCCAAACTTTGTATTTAATTTAGTTCTATGATATACTATAATTATACAAAAAATCATAAAATTCGGCAGGGATGGGTTAAATCCATTGGTTGATTTGACTTGGAATATCCCATATAAGAAATTTCAATTCCTATTAAAGGAATATATTTTCATAAAGAAATCCAACTTTTAATTCGATGTTTAGATGGATTTTTATGTAGGAGTTTAAATTAAAAGAATAAAAAAAATAAATAAATTCTGTTAAGTTATTCAAATGAGTTAGGTAGGTAGGTCAAATGACCAGTCAATCGAAAACTTGATCAACTACAATTAGCACAACGTGCCGTTTTGAAACCATTGCAGGGCCAAACTGAATTCACCTAAAACAGGAAAAGAGCTGCAGCTAACCAGAGCTGCCTATAATTTATTAATAATAATGTTCAGCGGATATGTCAAAAGTATAGAGAAATCTCAAACCCTCAAAATAATATAGCCCCGAATTTCAAATAAAAGCATATTTTAGCAAAGCCATATATTACAATAATTTAAAGGAATATGGCGTTTCATGAGCGCTTAGTCTGTTAGTTATTACATAATTAATTTTAATTATTATTATTTTTAAGGCTACTTGTTCAACTCACGTTAACATCACTACAATATTTATTAAAACACTCAATTCGCAGGAAATGAGTAATATTGGTTCTCTTCAATATTATTAATAAAAAAATTGTTTTTATTTCAGGACTTGAAATAAACAGACAAATTTTATTTATGCAGATTTAAAAGATTTTCTGATATATTTTAGAAATTTTGGCTCTGACTGTAGAAAATAAAAAAATCATTATTTTTTTACTTTCCAGTGTTTTCTTAGTGCTTAGCAAAGAAAATATATAATTTTTTTTATTTCTTTTACCTACTTATTTATTGTTTTTACTACTTCTTCGTTTTTTCTATTGTTATACTTTATAAGAAAAAGTAAAGTGCAGGCATAGAAGTAAAATATGTACTTGAAAGAAAAAAAAAAGAAAACAAAAAACTAAAATATTCTAATATTCACTTAAATGCTTAAAATTATGACTTCGTGTTTGAGTTTTAAATTCTTTTGCTTTTATTTTATACACTTTAACTCGCAAGAAAAACTAAAACTCCTTGTTTTGTAAAAATTTTGAAAATATATTAAAATAGCAAGAAAAGAAAAACAAAACAAAACGAAAAGAAGAAAAAAAAAGAAGAAAAATAAAAAAATTTTAAATTTAAAACTTTTCTTCTTAGTTGGTTATTATTTTAAACTTTTGACTTACATACAAGCAAATATATTTGTCCTGCTAATGCTTCTGGTATCAACAATATTATTCTCTTTTTATACTCTACACAAAACTTTAGTGGTTTGTTGATTTAGGGCTGTTGTTTGTAACACAATAAAATTACGTTCACATTTGGCAAACATTTGTTTTGTGGAAATATTTTATGCAAAGATTTTGTTTTATATAAACCTTTCTTAATAAATTATTTAAAAACACAAAATAAGAAACACTCGGCCTTACTCCATTTGGAAATGTAGTTTTAATTGTCGTTTCTATGTCTTTATTTTTTGTTTCAAAATTTGTATATTTGTAATACATTGAAGCGAAGGCAACAAGTTATCGAAACCATAGCAAAACAAGCTGGGTAACGTAGATAGTTGAGCGATATTTTGCAATGTTATTTTTAACACAATTAAACATTTTTGAATAATTGTGGATATAAAAAGAAATTCTAAAGAATGGCGAGTTCTGAGTTTCTTTTTTCCAGTTCAAGTGCATGCGGAGATTTGGCTTCAGAACAGAAATATATCCGCTATGCCACGTACAAAGTAAGAACCATTTATTTTAAATAAATATAAATAGACTAAATATAAGTAGACATATATTAGTATTGTTGTTTAGATTATGAGCACCTAAATACGTCTTGGAAAGAGTCCATCCGAAACTAAAATGCAATATGCAAAAGACTTCAGTTAAAACAACAATTTTATGTTTTATTGAGGCCAGCACTCTAAGGATGACCCCTACTCATGCAGTACATTGCAGAAAATATGAGCTGAAGGGGGAAAGTGTGTACAGGCCTTTGATTTAAACTTAGTAAGATCGTACCTGATATCAGTAAAAATAAATAAAACAAAGGTCATACTTTAAAATCCGAAGCGCAAAGTAATGTCTTGCTGTTGTTTGATTATTCAATGGCCAGTGCTATACCTTGATCGCCTACTGGCGACTGTTCCTTGAAGCTTCTTTGGGCCGCTTGTGGCATTTCCATGGTCTGTGTTTCAGATCATTGGGATATCAAGGGGAATAAGAAGGCGGATCGGCTTGTTATGATCGCCTCTTCGGGAGGGTAGGCTGTCACTTCCTACTCGGATGTTCACTGCCCTATGACGGTCATTAAAGAGAAGATATTCAGATTTTTCGTTGGAAAAGCAGTTGGAAGGAGTTTCGTAACTTCCCGTGCTGTTTCTAAGACTTTTTGGCCTCAATATAATCAGTTCAGAACTCTGCAAATTTTGGCCGTCACTCGTCAGTCCTTCTCTAAGCTTATAGCGGTGTGTACAGTTCATTGGGTGACCAGTAAACACACTGAAAGTTGGGATTTACCCTTTAACCGTTATTGCAGAAGTTGCGGTAATACTTCGGAGAAGGAGACAATAGGTAATTTTCTTTGTGATTGTCCAGATCTAGCTGTCAGACTCTTGAAGCTTTTTGGGCTGCCTTTTCTTGATAGCTTGGCACAGTGCTCAAGCCTGGATCTCATCATTTTACTCCACTTTATAAACAGCTCTGGTTGGCTGTAGTTTTTATTCCGACTGAGATGCATTCAGTTCGGTCCTGTAATGGTATCAAAATGACATCTTGTTATAATTATAGTTAATCATGGTTTGGTTAACTAGCTATTTGACCACTAAATAATTCAACAGCAATCGACCCCAAGAAGTAAGTTTAACTTAGGCAGAGTAAAGTTAAAATTAGGGGATAAATAAGAGATGACAATGAAGATGATGTAGTTGTTGTTTCGCAACTTCTGATTTTATTCTTATTTATTACTTCCTAATCGCCTTTCTGGCATGGAAGATCCTGCCAAAGAGCTTTTGCTCTCCGCCAGCTTAGCCAGCTGAGTCCTTGCAGTGTAAGCAGCTACACTACAACAAGGTGATTATATCACGTAGAGGAAATCGTAATTTAGGATCAATCAAGAGTTAGGAATGACTTTCATTTGACTTTTATATTATTTGAAATTTTTTTTTTTTTGCGCCTTTTTTTGTTGATGAAACATGTTGCTGTCAAATTTTCCACTCAAGAGCCAGTGTTATACCTTCAGCAATTACCTCATCTGTCGGTGGATGTTTAAATGTGAATGGTGAGCGTCTTCAGTAGATTAGCTATTAAGTATCTTCCCAGAAGGTGGTGCTGTACTCCTGATCATTGGTGTCTGGTGGAATGGATTAGAAATGTCAGAGGGCGGTTTCTTGCAGATAGTCTTGCTAGAGGGGGGGAACCTCTTATTTTTTAAATTTGATGTTTAATTTTAATTTTAATTTTATCCGAAGTTTTGAACGTGATTAATAGCATACTTTGCAATAATTGGAAAACATTTTAAATGCCGGCAGATCAAACCATGGAGTGTAACCAATTTTTTATGAACGAAGTGGTTGTTATAGAATCATAAATTATTTAGATGGAAGTCATATACAAATAATTGGTTTTAACAGAAAACGATATATCAGCATAAATCCAATGATTATAAGGACTAGCAATGTTAGTAGTATCTTTCGAAAAAAAAACAAAAATTTATAAACTGAAGGGTTTTATTCCTTTTAAAAACGCCTTAAAATAAGCTGGAGTTTTCTTTCTTAAATTAGAAGTTAAATCCTAAAATGTTTATACTGACGTTATATCATAGTTTGTTTTTGTCGTTTCAACTACGTACCTAACGACAGCTAAAGACTTGTTCTTTAGTTCTCAAACGACGGCGATAACTGAAAAAATTGTATTTGTACCATATGCACATAAAATCCTATTTGTCAGAATAGTTTCTTCCACGTTACACGAAGGGGCAGTGAAATATTGAAATTAATTGAATATTTAACATTAATATAAAAAGACCTTAAGCTCGAAAAAAGAGATTTATTATAAGTTTCTTCTTTTAACTTAAATTTAAATAAATTTAACCAATATTTTATAATTTTAATGTTAAAGTTTAACCTAAACATCAAAGGAGTTAATCCATAACTGTTTCAAACTTCAAAAATCTATTATTTTAATAAAAACAGGACATAATTATTTATTTCATTTTATATTCCCTGCCACAGTAGAAAGGATATTTCTGTTTGGTAATGTATTTTCCATAAATGCGTTCTTTGTGCACTTTCTTGTACAATTTTTTTTTATTATTCTTTTCATAGGTCAAAAGTTATTCTTACTGCCTCGACCAACTTAAGTCATAAGTTGAAATTGTTTTTGAGTTTTGTAGCAACTTTTTTAAAGAGAGAAGAAAATTCTGTTAAAAATTTATTTTTATAAGTCATAGAGGTGAATGTAAACAGCAGCACCAAAGAAAACAACACATGAATAGGAGTGCAAAGGCAAATATATTCATAAAGAAAGGTGGCGCAAAAGCACAAAAGACTTTAAAGAATGAAATAAAAAAGCAAAGTAAAAAAAAACTATAAATAAAAAGGATAAAGGCGGAAAAAGGAAATAAAGTTGATTATTTAATATGCCGGTTCTTACTGTTTATAAGCCTGAAATATTTAAAAGATTTTTTTTTCTTTTTTTTTTTTTTGTATCTAAAGAAGAGTAAAACGGAAAAGAATTGTACTTGGAATTCTTGTTATTGTTGCCATAAAATGCGTTTAATACTGGGACCATTTATTTAATAAATTTTATATTTTTATAAAGAAATTAACACGGAAAAAGGCAAGAAAAATATATTAAAATTATTTCGTTAGCAGGGGCAGTCAGAAATGTAGAAACTGAATATTTTGCTCAGTAAATATAAATGAAAAACTTTTATAATAATGGTTTGCCATACATTACAAAAGATGATTTAGAATATAAACCCTCTTTTGTTTGATAAATTATATGGAATACTTAAAAATAATTTTATGGTTTGAGATAAAACTGAAATAATAAAGTTTTTAATATTAAATTTAGAAAATGTCTTTAAAGTAATAAATACGAACATTAAAAGGTGCTACTTATTTAAGAATGTTTTTAAAGCCTGATAGAATTCACAAAGGCTATAGCTGTCAATTGAACGATCTTATTGTAATAAAACGCCGCGAACGCCAAAAGCAAAGCTTAAAAAAAAATTTTTTTTTGACATCAATTCATTGTTAACAGCGTAATTTTTCTTTAATAATAATCAAAATGGCTTACTAAGACCAGAGCTCCCAGTTGAAACCCCAGCTGTGACATTTTGAAACTAAAAAAATATGAAAAAATATATTCCTTTCGGCGTCTTCGGCAGCGTTCTCTGAGAGTAATTGATTGCCATGAAAAGGTCCCGGTAGAAAGATAAAATTGAACATACCCTTTTATTGTCACATGCTTTTTTGGAATCGAACCTCTAATGTCAGTGAGTTACGGGAATTTAAAATTGTGTTAACTTTAACCAGATAAAGTAAACCGTATCGCAGTTATAGCACTTTTTAAGTGTGTAAAGGAAAATATTATGTTTTCAAAACGTTCCGCCTGCTCGTCATTAGTTGCATGTTCGTCTACAGGAGACCGAAGATATAAAAGACAGCCCCTGGTCGGACTTAAAACGTACCGTTCGGACACAGCAAGTAAACAAAGCCGTTAACACAAGAGCTCAATGAAAGCCTCTCCGGACTCAGAAAATCATGACCAGTGAGTTGCAAATCACACAAAAGTCCATGAGTAGTATTACTAAAAAATCTTGGGTCTTGGAGCTTTTGAACGGCGTACAGGACATTTTTTGAGTGCAGCTTTAAAATTAAAATGTTTTTTTGGATGTTTGCGTATGAAAAAATTTTTACCGTACAGGAAAAGTTTAACAAACAAACTGATAGCGTTCATGCCCGGTCATCTGAAGAAGGAGCAGAACTTATTCCACTAGTCGAAAAGGGTCATGGTTCATTGGGTGTTTCTTACGATGGGCTGTCTGACTTGCACTTCTGTGAACAAGGGGTCAAAACATCAGCCAAAGTTTACCAAGAAACCGTTTTGGAAACAGTTGTGAAGCGTCTTAACAACTCCCTGTTCAAGAACCAGCCTTGGACTTTCCAACAAGATTCTTAACCAGCTCATAAGGCTATACCAACACAGACCTGGCTTCGAAACAGTTTTCCAGCTTTTATGTGCTCCGAAGATTGGTCTTCTCGCAGCCCTGATTTGAATTCATTGGATTACAAATTGTGGACGGTTTTAGAAGATATTGTCTCATACAAAAGATACCATAAAATTGATTCTATTAAGGCAGCTCTGATTTATGCTGTAGCCAATTTTTCAATGCATAAGATTCGTGCAGGTATTGATGACTGGACAATGCGACTTATGGCGTGTGTGAAGGCCAAGGGCGGACATTTTAAATAAAACTAAGATTTTTGTATACCATTTCATTAGTTTTTGTTTTATAGCCCAACACATTAGTAACAGTATTATTTTTGTCCCTACTAAGTGCAACTGTAAAGTTCCTCAAGCTTAAAATTAGTTAAAATTCTAACGAAATTATTTCAAATTTTAAGAAGAAATTATTTCGTTCACATCAACCCTTAATCAAGTGGAAAATTTACCAAATATCTGTATGATATTTTCTTCGTTTTCTTCTAGTGAATGTACATTTCAATACAATAATTGTGAATTATTTTATGTCTTCGAAAATCCAATTATTCTTAAATGTGAGAACATATTTTATTATGCGTCAACTGCATTTCTTTTTATATTTTGAGTTTAAAGTTAAAAAAAAATAAAAGAATAATGAAAAGAATTTCACCAAATTTGCTTCTCTTACAATTGGCAAATAAAAGAAATTGAGTTTTCAATATCAATTTTTTATCATTCCATTTAATCTTTAAGTGCTTAAATGAAGAAAATTTAAAAAACAAATGTAAAGTACACTAAAGAGCTTTTATGCTGCTTTCTTAGATATGCAAGAAGAAAAATAGAGAGCAGTTTAATCATGCATCAGCTTGGAAGAAGTATGTAGAAAGCTTGTAATTTTTAAAAGAATATCAGATTTACTCGAACACTTTTATAACTTCTTTACTGAAATTGTTAATCTCTTAAGAAAAATATAGTAAAAGCAACAAAAGCATAATAAATATTGTGTTTAGTTAAGTGACGTTCTGTCGAACTACTATACGTATGTCGGTAATCTGATAAAGTTGTTTTAAATTTAATGTTGAATAATGAAAAAAATGTGGTGACTGGATGGATTGTAACTCTTTTTGTCCGTGAGTACTGGAATCTACTGTTTAAAGTCGACTCTGAACGACAGACTTAAGAAGCTTGTTTATGGCAATCAGTTACTCTCAGAGCTTCTGCCAGAAGACTGCTATGAGGTAGTCGCCGAAAGAAATTTTTTTTTTATATTTCTTTTTTCAAGATGTCAGAGCTGAAGTTTGAACCCGGAGCTATGGTCTTAGTAAGCCAACACACTAACCACTGGACCACGGCGACTACAAGAAGCACACTCCGAAAATTAGCGATTATATTTTTATTTCCGTATTATAGAAATCAAAATCGAGTAGAACTTAAATCGAATGAAAATTCAGACGTGACTTCTTCTGTAGAATATAAGGACATCGCCGGAGGACCCCATTTAGATACAAAAACTATTCACTAAGGCTGTCTTAGGAAAATATCACAAGATTTTGAGAGTATTGTATTAAATATTTGGCTGTTTCTAAATGCGTTGTATTTACTGCGATGAACATAAAAGATTGGGGAAGGTTCTCCACGACTACTTCCAAATACATACAGTTCATACTCGAGCTAACTATGACAACACTGGAAGGTTTATATGCCATAAAGCCAACAAAACAATCCAAATACTGCATGAAACATTTACTGGTAGTGTTTTTTCTTGTTTCGGTGATCAGTATTGGCCCCTTAGATCTTGTGATTTCACACCAATACAGTCATTATAGGGATATTTGAAATCAAAGGTCTATGTCAAAAAGACACATTGACAGAAAACGTTGCTTCAACGAAACTCAGCCATAAATATGCAGAAAAGTCATGAAAATTTTCAATGAAAAGATGTGTGTGGGCCAGTTAAGCCATTCGCTTGATGTGTTATGCTTATGATTCGGTAAGCATAAATCAAAAGAATTAAAATTCTCTTTTTTTATTCAAGTCTTGGGTTAAGTTTGCGATACACTTTATTTTGCTACTTCGAAATACAAACAGAGCACACAAAGCTACGATGAATAGCAGGAAATTTCAGCGTTTCAGAAATACGATAACGTCAAATGTAGATATCTGTTGATTCCCTTATAGACAACAGAATCAGAGCAACACTTTTTTTTATTTGAGACCAATACTCAGGGGTAAGCCCCTACTAAATGCTGTGCATTGCATTGGAATTTTTGGAAAGGAGAGCACATATATGTAAGAAGAATAAAAAAGAGCAATTTGTTTTTTTATGTTTTACTATAAAATATTCATTTATTTTAATAATTTATAAATTTGGGTTTTTAAAATTAAATAAAGGTTGAGGAATATAATATAATGTCCGTCCGAATCAATTATCTTAAAAAAAACTACAGCTTTATTTATTATTAACGACTTATTAACTTTCAACACTACCGTCACAACTTGAATCCTTTTTTCGACTGACTCTACTTTCTAATTATTTCAGTTTTGTACTTCTTTCCTTTCTGTCTCATATTTCTCTTCTGTCCGTCGGTAATTCCGAATTCTATTCAATTAGTCTTGCCAGATTTTTGTTTGTCCGTTAAATATATCCCTACATATATATTTTTTTATATTATTATTAAGCACCTTAGGAATGAGACAAATTGCTGTAAATTGATCATTCAAAGCTCATAATTGCCTCATCGTTGCATGTTGATTGTGTGGTGAGTGTCTTCGCTAAGTATGCTACTTCTCAATACGTGGCGCTTTTCTCCTGATCATTCGTCTTTTACTGATAATGGTTAAGGTGGAATAGAGTGGAATGTCGGGGAGCGGTTTCTTTGTAGATGGTCTTCTGGAAGAGAGGGGAGGGACCCTCGTATTTTTAAATTATAATTTTTGAAAAAAACGTAACAAACTTTTTAATTTTTCTCCTTTTTTTTGCTGGGATTTGTACCTGGACCGTTTGAGTTCTTGTGCGAGCGCTCTTATCAAAATACCAAATACTTACATATTTTGTGTATGAATTGCATGGGGATGTTTTTGAAGACAAACATGGTCTCGCTGGGAGATACGATATATGAATATCAACTAGCAATGTTTCAAAATTTGTAAGGTTTAGTAGAACTCCAATGAGTCTGTTCAACATATAGTAGTTTATTTTTATTTTTTTTTTTATTTTTAGTATTGTTTTTTCATAAAAAAATAATTTAGAGTACATTACCGAAAGCTAAGACCAATACGAGGGTTAACGGTTAAGAGAAACAGCAAACACTTCAATATTATAGCAATTTTAACTTTAAAAATTACTAAGAAAAAGCTTTAGCAATTCAAAGATAAGACCTGATTTAAAAATTAAAGAAGAAAAACAACATGTAATCCTTTAAAGACTTTATTGGAATGTCTCCTTTCGACTTGTATAACCAACTGTAATATTTTTTGAAATTTATTCATGATCACCTACAACTTATTGGTAAATTCCAACATTTTTACTGGGAAATTCACTGTCGTTGTAATGCTTTCGTTTACAATTTTCCTTTTCATTCATTTTATTTCTTCTTGTACGGTTTATTACTTCAAGTGATATTTTCAAGGATTTTAAGACTGCAAGCCAAGTACCAGCATTACATAGTAAATGGCAAAATATTTTCCTTTTTTACTTCTTGTTTTATATTCAGTTCAATCTATTAGAATCTTAAATAGTCATGAGTACACATAAATAGGGAGAAAAAAAATTGACTTAAAGAAAAAGAACCTTATAAAGAACATTTTTGTTTTGTGTTTTATTTTTTTTTTTTTGCACAAAATGAAATGAATTGTGAAGCCATTATATGGAGACTACGTGCAACATTTCCTGTTTTATTTTTTAAATATTTCAAAAATATGTGTATTTGCTTTCACTTTAAAATGCTGTTTTGTGTTCTGGATGCCTTCAATAGCTTTGTTTTAGTTCGTGTTTTGCAATGTATTTTGTTAAGGGGTTCTGTGAATACTTAAGCTTTAGTATTGGCAAAATGGAAAGTTAGAAAAGACAAAATAATAAAAGAAGAGATAAAAAGGATTTTAACATGTACTTCCATTCTCTAACAACTTATAAATAATTTTCTGCTTCAATACAATACTGAACTTAAGGTGTATTTTATTTTCTCTACAAATAATTTCTATTTACTTTTACTTATTGGGTATAACATGCATACATACATACATATAAGAATTGATGCATTGTGTGTACAAAAGCTAAAATCATAAATACATATGCACAATGTGTATTGCAAATGCATATCGTTCTTTCACTATAAAAGTGTTATAAAATAATAGTGTTGTTTTTTATTTACTTATGGGGACAATTCAAGAATATTGTGAATTTTTAAGTGTAACTTATTCGGACGTTTTTTATAAAATCATAATTTTTTTGTCCACGCTTTGTGCACTTTGTTTAACATCTCCACATTTCAGTTTTTGCTTTTAAGATTAAATAGGATTTTTCGAGGTCATCAAAATAAATATTTGTTTTTAAGTTGGCGTAATCCAATTTATGTTTTGTTGAACAATTTTTTTAGATTCAGAAAGAAAGACTAGCATATATAAGAGAGCAATACGTAAGTTATTTCCTTAATATATTCTACACAAACAGAATATGTATGCACCACTGAGGCCAGCACTCAGGAGATGATCCCTACGAATGCATTATATTGTGCTGGTCTAGGAAAATAGGGGGGAAGAGGGTATGGACCCTTGATTTAAACTTACTGATATCATATCTAGTATAAATCCGAAAATAGCAAAGCTCCTACTTTAAGAATGCGAACCGAACGAAATCAATTGCTGTTGATTGATTATTCTATAGCCAGTATTATACCTTCACTACTGAATAATCCAACAGCAATCAACCCCAAGAAGCCTGCACAATAAAGTTTAAATTAGGAGAGGAATAAAAGATTCTGATGATGTTGATGCTTTTATTTTGCTCTTTCTCCTATATAATCAGACTGACTGTGTAAAAGTACAGTATATATATTTTTTATATATAAAAGAAGGTGGCGTTAGTTACTACGCTTATAACTCAAGAACGCCTGAACCGATTTCGATGATTCGTACTAATTCGGAATCGTCTCTGGCCAAATAAGAAGAATAGCCAAAAAATTTCTAAAATATTCCAGAAAAAAGAAGTTATAAAGAAAATTCCTTTTCCCATACATTTTGTATGGAATGATGTCACAATATTTGTAACAAAGCTTCTCCGAGATCGTCTGACCGATTCTTATAAAATTTTGTCTGTATTTTCAGTAGGGCTGACTGCAGACCGCATTCTATTTTTTATACCCCCATGCCCACTTCACCGCCCACTTTTTCCGTGAACTTAAAACCCTGTTTATGTCCCCATAAGGATTTTAAAAATGGTACAAATGTTTCCAGCACTAGCTTTTATGATACAGCTTAATCCAAGCGGGTTAAGGGCAGAGGAAAGGTATTCCCGCAGAAGGTAGAGCACATTTTATCGCTCTTTTAAAGAGGTGTAACACATAAAGCTTCCAAGCTTAATAGGAATACGATCTCGCTAAAATATTACCTGCACCTGTATTTTAAATATACACAAAAACAATACTTTTCTAGGCAAAACAACGTTTTCCGTGTCAACTAGTATATTTATATTTAGTAGTTAGAATTGATTGAAGGGAATTTCTTTAATTGTTTCTATCACGGTTGCGAAATATAAATTTGGTTTTAATAATTTCATTTTAGTAATATCTATCTAATATTTTGTCCCAATTAAATCTCCGTTAAACCTCAAAAATGGCCAATGCACAGTGCTGTAAAGAGTCAAAAAATAGTAAAATGGAATGCTTAAAATTTAATAGTATATACTCGGGCTAAGAAAAATAGAAAATAATTAATTAACCGAAGTTATAGAGTGTCTAATTTGCACTCTGTAAACAAGTTTAATAATTTTTTTTGTAAATAAAAAATACAATATTTGCATGTGTTTTAAAGTTATATAAAAGTAAATTACATCAATTTAGGTAAAACAATTTTTACTAAATTATTCAGTCGAATATGTTTTTAATACGGAAACGCTATTTTTACTTGAAATATTAAAAACAATGGGAATACTCCTTTTTATAGGAAAACACGTTACTGTGCAACGCTCTCTTCAGAGTTGCCCTTCACTGTTAACAGTCTTTTAACTCCATTATAAAATTAATAAAATACAAATAAAAAATAGGTAAAAGAAAAATATGCAACTTTTTGCAAAATCGGCAACACTATATGAAAGAATAATTTAACTTTCATCGCAAAATAATTTTATTTGAAGGAGAAATATGTGAAAAGCTTTATGTAAGACAATAAAAACAAATATAAAAAAAACTTATGAAAATTAAACAAATTTTAAAAAATAAAATGATAAATATTTGAATGCTCCTATGTACTGTAATGTTTAAACTTTAAACTTCATTGCTAAACACCTTTCATGAATATTATAGACTTTTTGTTTCATTTTGTTGACGAAACATTTGTTATTCTTTCTCAAGTACATCGAACCAATTAAAACTTTTAAAATTTTACTTTTTACACCAAATGATGCAAAAATAAACATTAAACTTTAACTCCTTTGAAAAAATGTAAGAAAGAACTAAAACTAAAAGTATTATACGAGTACATATGTGCACATACCCAAGTAAGTAAATTTAAGAAATTTATTTATGATTTGTTTCAACTTTTAAGCATCTGTTCTCTAAATAACTTGATTGATATTAAAAAAATTAATAAAAGTAACTTGTATTATTAAATTTTATTCAACCAATCGAATTTTTTTTTTATTTCAACAAATGCGATTTATATTTAAATTTTTACAAAAGCAGTTTTTATTATTATTTTTTTTTTTTTTTTCTTATTTTTTTTTAAACCAATACTCAGGGGAAAACCCTTACTCATGCTGTGCATTTTATTGGAATGTTGAATATGTATGTAGATAGATAGACAAATGTTAAGATGTTAAGCGCCTTATGTCAATGGGACAAGTTGCTGTCAATTTGATCACTCAAACGCCAGTATTATGCCTTAACCCTTGAATGATGCAAATGCAAATGCCCCATATGTCCGTGTATGTGTAAGTAGTTTAGCTGTTAACTTACCAGATGTTGGCTCTGTAGTCCAGATCATTCGTTTCTGCTGGAAATGTCAGGGAGCGGTTTCTTAAAGATGGACTTCTTGGAGTAGGGAGAGGGTGTACCTCTTATTTTTATATTATAATTTTTTGAAAAACCGAAGGTTTTATTTTTAGTTTTTCTCCTTAGCTGGGATTTGAACCTCGGTCGTTTGTAATTTTGTGCGACCGCTCTAACCACTGTATCAGGAGACCCTCGAAAACAAAAATGTTTAATGATTTTCCTTCGTACCGTTTTCAAGTTTTTATATCAGTTTTTTTTTAACTTTCAGTTGCCTTCAAATTAAATGAAGTTTTCGATAAGAAATAACAAAAAATATGTAAATATTGAGTGGCAGTTAGTAGCCAGTATCTAATAAATTTATATATAAATGATTTCAAAACCCCAACTTCAAAGTGTATTCTATTCAATATTCTCTGTTTTTATATTAAAATATATATGTGCAAAATATATTTTAGAAAATCTATACAAAAAAAAATCTAAAATGGATTTTAATACGAGTATCAGTATTATTTTCCAACTCAAAAACTAAATACAATAAAAGAATAAATGTGTCAAATATTGAATAAATCAAAACACAGAACAACACCCTTGAAATAAAATACAATGGGCAAAAAAATAAAAATAGAAAATTAAACAAAAGCATATGCCAAAAAAGCCGGACTTCTTATCTTAAGTCATATTTCTGGCAAACAAAAGAGCAAAACAAGAATATTTCTTTTTTCTACAACAAATAACAAAGAAAACTTAATTTCCTGTATTTCTAAGTTTTAAAAAGATGTTCTAGTTTTTTATCTAAAAAAAAAATATTTTGTACTCATTTCTTTTGCCATTTTATTATCTTTTTCATGTGCGACTTTTTTTGAACCAAAACCAATAATAGACATCATTGAAGCCCATAAAAATCATCAATTGTGTTCATTGACCGGCGTAGAGGGTGGCCATTCGTTGGGTGGCTCTTTGGCCGTATTGAGAACATTATATGCTATAGGTGTTCGTTATATGACACTCACATCAACGTGCCACACACCATGGGCAGATTCCAGTTATGCAGATGCACCAACGTATAATGTTAAGCACGGTGGTTTAACGATATTTGGCAAGGTAAGTACTTCTTATTAAAAATAATATTAAACAACAGCAACCATACAACATGCACTTGAATGAAACAAAGATCAGTTATTTAGCATAGAATTCATGCTAAAATATACTCGTACAATATATAATGACTGTTATAAATAAGACTCTGCATCTGTATAATATTGTGTAAACATTCGATTATTTACTTGAGCAAAATAGTTCGAATATTCGAATACTTTTTATTCACTTTTGTTCCAACAAACAAAATTTTTCCATTATAAAATAAAACATTTTTGAAATAATTTCCATTTAAATTAAATGACGTACTTTTTGCAACGAACATTATTCAACCGAATATGTTGCATTTCCATCAATAATTGTTTGCTAGCCATTATGCCATTTGTGTTAAACTTTTGGGAGGAAAACTAATTTTATAGGATTTCGCAAACCTCTGGAAAAAAATTTATATTATTAAGACAGTTCTGTCGAAACAAATAATAATGTGAGGATGCCAGGTCGGGTTTGTTTTTATGATGTAACATAAAACCTTCTCTATTAATTTATTCTGACTATTTTAATGAAATTGCTTGCTTCTGTTTCATTAGTTGTTAAAATTAGATACCATTTGAGAAGGTTTTCTTTGCTTTATTTGCTTTTTGTCACACCTACCCACTCGTTGCAGACTTTGAAACGACTTCTTTTCATTTTAACAGTGAAATACATACATACATAACATAACTGGCCTTTACAATCCTGTGTCAGTATTACGGCCTAGCTTCTCGCAGCACTCATGTTGTGTGTGTAAATTTTTATCCATGAGTACCGGGACCTACAGTTTAATGTCGACTCCGAACGACAGACTTGAGAAGCTTGTTCATGGCAATTAATTACTCTCAGAGCTTTTGCCAGAAGACTGCTGAGAGGTAGTCGCTGAAAGATTTTTTTTTTTAGATGTCGGAGCTGGGTGTCGAACCCAGGGCTCAAGTCTTAGTAAGCCAACACACTAACCACTAGACCACGGCGACTACAAGTGAAACGCATATGAAAATTTTGTCCATTAAGTTTGTGGAGCGTAAACTTTAAGATTTTTTGTGAATTAAATTTCCTTCAAATAGTTATTAAGTGCAGATCAAATACCGGTCTTTCTTAAATTTTTTTAATGATTTCATCGACTATAGCAATTTGTAAAAGTATCAGACCGAAAATGAGCATTACTTTTCGCTGCTGTTTGTCTAAACCATACTTAACCAAAATTCTCAAAAAAATGTAGCACAGTTGTGTACCGAAAATGAAGATTTAGATTACATTGGTCTAAACTTTAAAATTTTTTTTTTTTTTTTTTTTTGAGGCTCGAACCCGAGTCTTAGGCACTTAATTTAAAATTTTTATTCTGCAATTATGTATGAAAAAATTTCGGTCAAATGCTCACCACATCTTCGGTGGTATTTTGTCCGTTGGTCTATATTTTCAATATCTTTGAGATATAATTGAGGGCCGAATTATCTTATTTTTTTAGCTCTTAAATTGTTCTTGACTTATTGACGTACAGTTTTCCTTTTAAATATCCCAAAAGAAAGAACTCCAACGATATGCAATCACAATGATTGTGGTGGGCGGCCAATTAACACATCTTCTTAATGCGATTACACGGCCATAGAATTTCTTTCACAAAAGATCCATTGCTTCGTTGGCTGTGTGGTTTGTAAGACTACATATCGCCCAAATCGATATCTTGAATTTCTAACCTCAAAAAGTTCGTTATCAATAGTGCTAGCCAACATTGGTTACGATAACTGCTTGGCTGACAGAATTTTCAAAGAAGATGACGCCGCGAGACCATAAATCGCACCAAGCAGTCACTCTTTGTGAATACATCGGCTTTTCAACAACTAATTTGACCATATCCGGCAATTCTGCTTTTTAACAAAAACGCTAAGGTGGAAGTGTGCCTCGTCCCTAAAGAAACTTTTTCCTGTAAAGTCTCAATTTACTTCTGTCTGTCATTAGGATTCAGCTTATAAGTTATTTAATGTTTGTAAACGTGTAAATTCAAATCTTTATTCAAAAGTCACATCCCTGATGTTCGAAATATGAGAACGAGTCGAGGTTGTCGGCTCTTCTGCCACACTATTGCCATCAAAAGCATTCTATTCTGCAGAACAATCAATATTTCCTACATACACGATTTTGGGGATTATTCCGAGCAAGAAAATAACGAATTGTATTCAATGCCTTTTGCTTTGAATGCTCATTTTCGTATAAGGCTTCAACAATCTTAACGCGCTTCGCAGTTGTTTAACTTTTCATTGTAGAATTTGTCAAACATTGAAACAAGAAAAAGTCAAACTAACGTTGAGGTGTGACTCATACTTAATTAACATCCTGCATAATTTTCTAGGTATTTTAAGGAAACAAATTTTTTTATTTTTGTGAAAAATATATTTTTAATTATACCCTTTATTTTAAGAATTTTAAAATTATTTAAATACTTTTTTTTGTTTTTTTTATTCATTTTAGCGTTGCAATAACAAAAATTTAAACGATTTTTTTTCGAATAATTTTAAACACGAATAATTTGAAAATTTTCGTAAACATTCACTCATTTGTCTTCTGTGTACATATTAATGAAACCATCATTATCATATCAAAATACAGATTTTTAAAGGAATGTATAAATGGTGAAAAGAACATACAATATTTTTGCTTTTTAACTGTGTTATTTAGTTCTGTTGACCTTTTATTTACGAAAATAATAAAAATGACATAAAAATTCGTTAGGGTCGCAGTGTTTGCCATTGTGCATATTATTAATGCAATAGATAATAAATTAATATTACGCTTTCGGTCTGATATACACATATTTATATGAAAAAAATAATTGATTGTTTAACAGGCACCAGCTAATTTAAATTGAAGTCGAATGTGTTCAGTCAAGTTTTTATTTTTGTTTGTAAAAAAAAGCAGTAAATTTTATATTTTATTTCTTCCAAACTACGAAACTAATATCAAAAAACTTTTTTGAATTCAAATCTGATTAATTACTTGTTGAAGATTGTTTGATTGTATAAATCCAACAAATTGTAGTAAAAATTAATGCCCGTATTCATAAAAAATATTTTAGGTTTATTGAGGTTTAATTTGACAAATTTCTATGCAATATTTGTCAAATAAACCCTCAATACTCTTAAAATATTTTTTTATGTGTACGGGCATAAATATTTTAAAAATTTTTTGCGTTCATCCAATCAAGTCCTAATAAGTTTACATATAAAGTTACTACGAATAAAAAACATATTATTTAGTACCTTACCCTAACTTTTTAATTTTAATAAAAATATTTTGTTTAATTAAAGTTAAAATTGCATTTCTAAACACATACCTTTAATGCCCTGACTGTCAAAACCCAATCTATATAAACTTGAATACATTAATGCATATGTATACATACATGTATGTATATGGTATGCTATGTTATAAAACTTATTTTCCGGTATTGAATTTCGGACATTTGAATTTATTATTTGAATAAGAAACAACATATTGTTGCATAGTTAGAAATTCCATCAATATTAGAGTAAACATGAAAATTATTCATTCATTATATTTTAACTCTATGCATGGAAAATGGAAATATAAATACAAATACAATTATAATATATATACGAATACAGTTAGGGGTTTAAAGCTGTAGCTTGTGTTGAAAAGTATGTATTTATTTGAAAATAATATAAAAGACGTAAAATGTTTACAAAAGCGCCTTTGGGCCTTTTAATTCAAGATATATGAACTGCCAATAAAAGTGTAATTTATTCAAATAGCTTATTTTAAATGAAAATTAGCAACAACAAGAAAAAAACTAGTACCGTCTGTTCAACGAAAGCAAAAATGTATTGTAGTTAAATTTAAACTATCAAAAATACTTTAGAATTCAATTCACTATAACGCAATATATATCACTTTTAACACAAATTGTGTTCTACAATAGCACTCTTCTCTTAAAATTTTGATTTTTTTTTTACCCAAATTAAATCATTCTATTATCACTTGAAACAAAAATTTCATAACACTTTTACCATATATGATATTAGTTGGATTAAATCAAATAACCGGAAGCACTACTCTCTGTTTCTTCCTGCCCATAACATACTTTCTTAAACCAGCACAATGTACTGCATGGGTAGGACTCGATCTCTGAGCTTATATTAAGCTTTATTCACTTTTATCATTTACTCAAATTTTGTCGAATTGGAGTTATACTATTTTCATGGAAAACGGCACACATATGTACATGTGTTGCAATAAATGCAAACTAACGGTATGCTAACAGTGGACAAATAAGCACAATATTATTAAAATATGTAGTGCAAATGTTTTAAAACATTTATTTAAGCACAGATAATATCAAGAAAAAATATTTAAAGTTTTGAGTACTTAAGCTAAATAGAAAAAATTATTACGGGCTTATAGAAATTCCTCAAAAAATTCCTCAAAAAGTTTTTTATTTTCTATAAATATATCAGTGAAAGTTTAACTAAACTAGTGATTTAGTTTTTTCGTTATATGTAATCGCAATTCAATGTTAATAACGTCAATCAATTATCAAAATGTGTAGTATATTTCTTCAATGGAATTAAAGAACGCTGTAACAGACAAAAAATCAAAAAAACGTTTTTTGCATCATTTTTATCAGCAAAAAATACACGTCGATTGGTCTAGATCCCAGATATCTGCGATGTAAAAAAATTCACTTACGCCGTCTGCGAAATGAAAAATACCAGTTTATTTGTTCTACATTTATGAAAGTTTTTTGGCTCTGGTGAGCATTTAAGGTTTTGTCAGTTACAGCGTTCTTTAATTCCATCGACGATTTGTTGTTGATCAATCGTCATACAATATCACCATCATCACACAAAAACTGTTTACTACACATGCTAGACAGTGGAGTTTGATGCTATTATTTATTACTGTAAGTAAAGTTTTTAATTAATAAAAAAATCCACAAATTTATCACAATATGACATAAGAGCACGATTTGTCAGTGTCTTAATTTTATTTTGTTTCTTTCCTTGTTTTTTTTATTTTATATCATGTGCTCAAAAAAATGAAAATTATTTATTATCCATCAACGAAGTACTCGTCTTACCAAAATTACCTTTTCTTACATTAACATCCGTTGAAAAAGTTAAAGTATGACGGATTCTACATACATAATTTTTTACTATTTAGAAATATTTTCAACAAAAACACATATTGGGGATTTCTGTGTTTTCACACTTTCATTTTTACTTTTATTTTATTTTAATTTAAGAACTCTAAAAAATTTTATTACTTAATTTCTTTTGCTCTGTAATCATAAATTTCCTTTCATGTTACAAAAATATCAACGATATCACTGAAGATTCTTTTTGGTTGAGGCGAAAAATAAAGGCTGAAGTACATAACAAGTGTTCTGAGCGCCATGCGTTGTAAGCTTATGTCAAAAAAAGTTGAAATAGTGTATTTTCACAAAGCAAGTTACATGCAAAGTATGCAACACTGCTAACGCGAGAAAGTTGACCAACTTTTAACTTGTCAAGCGTTGACAGCTGAATGAATGAAAAAAAATTAAATCACTAATACATATAAAAAAACGTGTTTACGTTTTTATGTAGAAAAAAGAAGACTGTTTGAAAAATATAAGAGAATTAAGTAGTTGTGGTTTTATGATTGGCTTGTGAGAAAAACATTTTGTTTACAAAAGATATAAAATTTTTGTGAAAAAATACATTTAAACTTAATAATAATAAGCATATATATGTATATGTATACATATTTAAGTGGCGCCTGTAAAGTATGGTATGTAACTTGTCTTTTAAAAAAGCATTAAACGTCTTAAAGTTTTAAACGCGCTCAGCGGCAGACGCTTGTTATGTATTTCCACCTTAGAAGAATTAAAATTAAAACACAAAGTTAGGTGTAGTTTGCCATACTTTTTCTAAAATGTCAAACACAAACTCAATAATAGTTTTAAGTGTCATGCAACCATTCTGAAAAGTTATTTCTAGAGAAAAAGCTATTAGTCTCACGAACAACCAAATACTATCTAGAAAGGTGTATTTTGGAAGTTAATTTCAATGATATGGAGAAATGTAACCAAAATTTCGAAAAGCACTATAGAAAAATAAAGTTTTAATATGTAGGTGCAAGATCGATTTCTAAAATATTAAATTCTCTTTAAAAAGAATCTATCCTTTCTTGTTCCAATTTTTTTTTATTGAGACTTATACTCAGGGGTTAACCCCTACTAAGACAGAACATTATGACAACAGAACATATATTTTGCTTTCTTATACCATTAAGCGACTTAGGAATGAGACACAATGCTATGAATTGATCATTCAGAGGTCAGTGTTATACCTTCACCCTTGGATGATCAACAGCAATTGCCCCAACGGTGCATGTTGATTGTGTGGTGAGTGCCTTAGCTAAGTAGGTTTTAGCTGCTAAAAGCTACTTTCCAATAGGTGGAACTTTTTCTCCTTATCATTCGTTTTTTGTTGGCAAGGTGGAATAGAGTGGAATACCAGGGAGCGGACCTCTTATTTTAAATTAAAGTTTTGAAATACCGCAAACTAATTTTTAATTTTTCACCATTGCTGTTTGAGTGTTTGTGCGAGCGCTCTAACCATTATACCAGGCTCTCTTCAATCCTATCTGTTAATAATAATAATAACAAAAAATTTTCAATTTAAATTTGTTTAACGTCAAAATAAATAAGAAAGAAAAAGACATAAGATTTGACAATCGTAAGTAAACAGCTGTTATTATTTTAGTAAGCGGAGACTACTTTATTATGATTGCACAATGGGTATGGCATAGTATCTGACATCATTACCGATAATAGATTTGAAGCTTAAACATTAACGGGAAAATTTTGTCTGTTCATACGTTCACAAAAAAAGCAGAATATCCCTTGGTTGTGGCATATTCAAACGAAGAAAAATTTAGATCTAAATAAGTTTTTTTTTCTTAACATTTAAAACACTGTGCCACATAAGGTGAATATCCTTTGGGGTTAATCTCAGCTATCGTAATTGTTAGTTAACGTTTTGTAGACTGTTTTGTTACTTGTTTAGAAAAACTACTACTGTTACTAAATTGCTGGCAACTCTATGGAAAATTATTAGGAAGGAACCAATGATGCGAACAATAATATGACAACAATTATACTCATATAATCATGTTGAGTGCGTTTTCGTTGTCAACATACTGAAAAATCATAAAAATATAAATGTTTTGCACCAGCCTTTACTTGTTTCCTCCCTAAATTATTATTACAGTTGCTGCATTATACGAGTCAATATTAAAATTTGTTGGTTTGTATTTAACATATGAATTTTAATGCATACAAAAACAAAAATTAAACGTGCATATACTCGCATGAGCATGTATTCGTTTTACTCGTACTACAAATGAGAATGAAAATGTCTTTAAAAGAGTGCTTGTAACTGACATTTAATTGCTGTTGTGTGTACATATGAATTTTTGTTTTCTCATGTGTGTGTTAATGACAAATTGACAGGTATTTACTTAAAATGTTATTTTTTTGCTCTTCTACTGTAGCATACAAACTGCAGACAAGTGCATAATTTATGAAACGCATTCATCTATGCCATGTACTTGCATTCTATAGAACTTTATAGCACACCCCTTTAAATAATGTAGACTCACCCCTTGTCATTTACAGATCAGGGCTATGCAATGCATAATAGAAATTAAGAATTTTATATTCCATTCAATTCTATTTTATTTATGCTAAATGTAAGTGGGTGTTTGTGTGTGTTTGTGTGTATACAGTCTTTTAACATTTCACCCATTGTAGACCAATTTCTTCTAAATCAAATGTTAAATCTAAAAACAGTAGTTGTATAGGCTGTGAGTAGGCGTTTAATGTGCATTTAAATATAATCTTAACCAAACCCATTAGTTATTATAATGATGACTAAACCAAAATTTGTTTAAATTAAACTTTAATAATATAGTATTTCATTGGCACAATCAAATACTTCGAGTTAGAAGTTAAGTTCAGAAAAAGAGAAGGAGAGGGAGGCCTTGACAAACACAGTTTTTACGTTTTTGTATTTCTTTTAAGGAAAATTAATGTTTTAGAAAATAATCGGTCTTTTATTGACTTCATTCGTATAATAAGCAATTGTATGAAATTTATTGGTTAGCAGGTAAATATATGTAATGAAAGCTATTCCAAACAATAGATTTTAATGTTTTACAAATTGTGTGTGGGAGAAAAGCTATTGTGAAATAATTATAGAGAGAGAGCAGATACATTTTGTTACATTGCTATGAAGCGAAAACTTGGTATTGAATATTTTCTAATACAAATTTATGTTTTCAGTTTGAAAAAGTTTTTTATTTTTTATTCAAAAAGTCTTAGTTAGTAAACAAATTTTAAAACTCATATTGAACAATTTTCTTGCCGCCTTTTACAGTTAACCAAGTACGTATTGCACATAGGAGAGCCTAATGCACTTCTTTGGTTTGGGAACCTCAATACGAAATTCATATAAAAAATTAAATATGCACAAGAACCTATCCTTTAAATTTTTTCTTGTGCTTCAGAAATTTTCAGCATAATCTGAATATAGTTTTGCCACTATATGAAAGGCAACTAGCACTTATTAAGTTTCCATCTCGTAAAAGTAAAAGAATTATTCTGAAAAATTTCTTTTTTTTTTTAATAATTTTATATGGGGTGTTATTCTTTCTGACACTGATGCGGGTATGGTCTACAAAACGAATTCCAGCGAAATTAGAATAGGAATAACTTAAAAATGTGAAAAAGGGGGGTCAGAGCGCTTGCACAAAACTCAAACGGCCCAGGATCAAATCACAGCAAAGATGAAAAATTAGAAAGTTAGTTTGCGGTTTTTTCAAAATTATAATTTAAAAGTAATAGTTCTCCCTCTCTCCAAGAAGTCCATCTGCAAAGAAACCGCCCCCTGACATTCCACTCTTTTCCACTTTGACAACATGGGAAGTAGCAGATAACTGCTAAAACCTACTTAGCGAAGGCCACAACAAACATGTAACGTTAAGGCAATTGCTGTTGATCATTCAAGAGTGAAGGTAAAGCGTTATCCATTTTACGGTTTCAAAGGTAAACATAAATAAAATACATATAAAATATTTTTTTTTATGATATTTCTTTTTTATTATAAAGTTGTGGCGTTGACATTATGTGTGAAACACTACATCATTTAAATGACCTCTACGCGAAGTGTTACAAGCATCGATTCTTTTGAGGTAATTTTCGACCACCACTTATCTCAGACATAACTTGACGAATGTTGGTTTTTAAGTGCTCAAGAGTTGAAGGTTTATTTGCATAAACACGGTCTTTCGCGTAGCCCTACAAAAAAAAATAAAAAAGTCTTACGGTGTCAAATCGCATGATCTTGGTGGCCAATTGATATCGCCACAACGAGAAATTACGCGGCCAGGAAATGTCTCTTGCAATAAAGCTATATTTGCTCGAGTTGAATGGCATGTGACATCGTCTTGTTGAAATCACATATTCTCAAATTCCTCAATAGCAGGAAAAAAAAAGTCGGTTATCATATGACCATAACGCTCCAAATTGATGGTGAGACTCGTTCCATCGTCGTTTTCAAAGAATTAAGGTCCAATCACACCTTCGCACCAAAGAGCGCACCGAACAGTGACCTTTTCTGTCTTCTATTACTTGAAGATTCTCAGAACCCCAAATACGACAATTTTTTTTATTAACATATCCACCGAGTGAGAAATGTGCTTCATCGCTGAAGAAAATTTTTGATGCACTGGCCTTACAATATTTGTAACCGCTCCAGTCTCTTCAAATTTCTTCACAATTTTGCCAATTGCTTGCGTAGTTGGACGATTATGTAAAACATAATCTCCTCTTAAACACGATATGTGGCTGTGGCAGAATCACCATTTTTGTAGTAAGTTTTGATAATTTTTATGCGTTGTGTTATAAGTAGTTAAGCGTTCCATTTTCGTCAATGTCAAACTTTCAACTGAAAAGAAAAAAATTGGTTTAACAACTTAGTTTGACAGATGTCGAATTAAATTCCCATACTTTTGAAACCACTAAAAGGATAGCCGGCTATAATACTCGCCTTTGAATGATCAATTCTCAGCAATGTGTTTCATTCCTAACGCGCTTAATCATACAAGAAAACAAAATATATGTTCTGTCATAAATCTACTGTCCTTTCCACAAAAATGCCAATACTATGCAGAGAATTATTTAGATTGATCAATTTGATGAACTACATATGGTTACTTCTTGATAATTTGTGTAAACGCTGCCTCAACCAACTAGCCAAGAAAATTTTATGTTTCTAATGTATTCGATCCAACTCTACCCAACAACACTCGTAAATAGACTTAAGCTTGTAACTCACCACCCTATATAACCCAATGAATGTAACAATTCAGGCTAAAACCCTAAAGGGTTATGCAAAACTAGCTTAATAGTGTAGTGAACTGTTAATACCCAAAAGAAACAAAAACATTTTGAAACAGTGTGCAAAGAGATATATAACGCATTAAACGAAAAGAAAAAACACTGATGACCCGCAGTAATAAAAACAAACTATAATGCTGTTTTACACCCAACAATCATTGATTATGTTTTTTTCGTTATTGTTTACATTTTCTTTTTAAAAGAATGTTTCATTAAAATATACTTGTGCGTGTATAAATTGTATATCGAATTCGAAAAGAAAAATAACAACAACAGAGAAAAAAATAGGCAATAAAATTTTTTTTCGAATTATACTACGTAAACATTATCTCTATAAACGCCAGACCAAAAGAAAATAAAATTTTCGTACACAGACACACCATTGCAATGCTTAAAAATTTCATTCATTCATTGAAATATTCATTCGACGAATTTGCTTTGACTAAGCAAGTGGTATTTATAAAATTTAAAAATAAAACCCTAAAAAAATAAGAAAATTCTTAAAGAAAAATTAACAGATCAAAACGACACGTTTAAACGTCTAGACATTTAATAAAAATTGTTTAAAATAAAATTTACAATTATAACGTTGGTGTTTAAGCAGCCTAAATTTAAAATGTTTAAATTTAAATTTTTAAAATAAATTAAAAACAAAATTGATTTTCTACCTTATACGGTATAAGAAGAAATAAAAAAATTAGTGCATTGCCTGGTGTTTTAAAACGAAAGAAAAGTGTGAAAAGAAAAACACAAAATTTTGTAAAAATTTAGAAGAAAAAGGGAAAACTCTAAAAGTAAATTGTAAACAAAAACAAATAATTAATAATTAATTGAACTTTTTTCTTTGCTCATCTCGATTTAAAAAAAAAAAAACAATTAGTATTTATTTTTTTTATGGAATTTTTGATTTGATTATATGAGGCTGGCTGGCTGGCTGGCTGGCTGTTTTTTTAGCTGCTGCTGGTGAATGAAAAATAGAAAAAGAAAAGTGAAAATTGTGTTAGAGCGCTTGCGCTTTGAGAGTTTCGACAAATGAGAGTGCAAATAGTTTTTTCTTGTTTTCTTTTTTTCTTTAGTTTTCTAACTAAAATAAATAAACATTTAAATAGAAAGTTAAAAGCAAAATATAATAAAAACAATAGTTTCAAAAACCATAAACAAATAATTAGTTTTCAATACTTTCATTTATTTATTAAAAAATTAATTATTTTCCCATTTGAAAATAATAATTAAGCTTGAAAGTCTGGATACATTTTAAATATAAAATCTTTTATCATTTGTGTTTAAAAAAATCATTATTGAACTCGTTAAGATTTTTGTACTTAAATCGGTGTTTTGTAATCAATACCTTTTTTTCAACCAGAGAACTTTTCAATTACATATGTACATATGTATGTATGTATGTATATATTGTAGAAATCTTATGAAGTATTAATCTTGACACAAACGTGTAAAATAATAATTACAGATGACATTTTCCATACCACCTGCTGATTTTAAATATATATGTGTGTGTATACAATTTGATTACATTTTGAGAAATTCTTTTGATGTCATATGCAATAGAGCTGTAAAAGTTTAGAGTGTTTGGGTATTGAGTACTCGATAGCCTATGTGATAATTTGATAGATGTTTTTTTTTTTTTAAATTGTCGGTTCTGTAAAATACAATAAATGATTAATTGATGAACATTTCTTTTTTCAGTTGCCTGCCAGGATCTTAGTGCAAGATATTCCTGAAATCCGAAAATGTCTTTAATTATATTTTCTGCATTTCAACAACAATTATATTATAATAATATTTTTAAACTGTTAATTTCGGTATATTTTTATAAAAAAAAATATAAAATATAAATTTGAACTAGCTTAAACCCGGCGTGTTTCGCTACACCTACCATTATCATTTATCCACATTTTTCGACTGATGATTTTTAGTGACTACGGATTAATTCAGACTGAACTCAAAACCTTTCATTGCTACCGATTTGAAAATATACTGAACTCAATAGTTAGTTGGTATGGAGGTTACCACGTCTATTTGTCTGCCCTTTTTTTCACTGATAGCTATTAATGACTACGAAACCAATTACACCAAATTCAGAATCTTTAGCTTCAACACTTCTAATCCACTTGTTCAATTTCACCCACTTTCTGACTAATGATTTGCCTTGCCCATGAATTCATTCAGACCCAATTCCAAAACTTTAGCCTTAACCATTCTGAAGCTATACAAAAATCAGTATTTAGAAAAAAAATAAAAAAAAGTAAGTGTAGCAAATTTTTCTCTCAATGAAAACTTAAAATCTTCAAATCGATGGAGACAAAATTGTCTCTCCGTAAAAATCTAAGTTGGATCACCATGATCATTAAAAAAAACAGAAATCGTCAAAATGAGTCCAGACGTTCTTTTGATTTGATTTTTATACATACATAGATATGGTCGTATTTGAAACGTGGCATTCGTATATTATAAAATGGATATGTAAAAACAATTGGGCTGTTCATACGGTAACATACTGCCTTAATGTTCTAAAATTTTAGAATGGTGTTGTTGTTTTGCAAAAAAAACTTATTTAAAATAATAGAACTTTACATGGCATATTTATTGTGTTGTTGTGTGTACTTGACTCTATCATCACAATAACTAAAATGTATTTTTCGCACAAACTGGCTATTATTTTAGCTTTTTTCTATTTTATTTTTTGGCTATTATATTTAAAAGAGAAGGTTAATTTTTATAATTGTATTGAGATTAATTTAATTCCAATAGTACACTAAACTTTGAGAAATTGTTTGTAAAAGTCGTATGTTTTCATGATGTTGTTATACAGAGTGTCAGAACTCAACATTAAGCCGATACGGGTGACAGATTTGAACCACCATGTAACCTTCATGAAAAAAATCAGAAAACAAATCTCTCCCATGTAGTTTAAAAGTTATGGGCATTTAAGAAAACCTAGAAATTTGGTCAAACTGTAACCATTTTTCGGTTATTGTGGTTAATGTTCCTTAAGCTATGTACAGACGGTTGTCAGATCTGACAATATTGTTAGAAAACTGTACAGAAAATTTCTTACAATCATGTGAACTTACAATTTTTTTTTCAACATTGCTAGATAAAACATTGTCAGAGCATTGTCAGATTGAAAAAACCGACAATATTGCCAGACATCTGGCAACCGTGTAAACGCATTTCTTTGTTATTGCCATATCATTGTCAGGCATTGTCAGATGCGAGAACATTTAACATCTGACAACGACATCATACATACATAACTGGCCTTTACAACCCTGTGTCAGGATTACGGCCTAGCTTCTCGCAGCACTCATGTTGTGTGTGTAAATTTCTATCCATGAGTACCGGGACCTACAGTTTAATGTCGACTCCGAACGACAGACTTGAGAAGCTTGTTCATGGCAATTAATTACTCTCAGAGCTTTTGCCAGAAGACTGCTGAGAGGTAGTCGCCGAAAGAAATATTTTTTTCATATTTCTTTTTTCAAGATGTCGGTGCTGAGATTTGAACCCGGCACTATCGTCTTAGTAAGCCAACACACTAACCACTAGACCACGGCAACGACATCATTGTCAGAAAAAAAAACATCCATAATTTATATGTATATTTTAATTTAATGAATAAAATATGTACTTATATCACAATTTCCAAATTCTGTCACACACATTTTACAATAAGTTTATTCTGTTAATTTAGCTGAACATTTTTACTACATAGCACATCTGACTACCGTGTGAACTGACAATTTTTCTTTTCTGCCAACGTTGTCAGAAACAGTTATTGTCAGAAAACTGTCTGACAATTAAATTGTAAGTTTTCTAACAATTTTTTTACAATCGTGTAAACAGACAATTTATTTAGTTCTGACAATTTTTCATTGTAAGGTTATTGTCAGTATATTGCCAGCTATGATAAAATTGGTAGATCTGACAACCGTCTGAACAAAGCTTTATGTTTATTCATTTAAACTGTGGAACCGCAACAATAAATAACATTTCTAGAATCACAGTGAAAAAATAATGGCGCAATTGCCCCAAGTTTCCTAAAATTAAGACTATTTGTTAAACCATGAATTTAAAATGTTCAAAATTTGTCGACTTTGTAAAGCCCTACCTTAAATAAATATACTAGAGTGCCTTGGCAAGTGCTATTAGAAGTTCCCGCATTTAATGGTACAATAATTGTTCGTTTTACACTAAAAAAACTGCCAAAAAAAAAATAAGAACCTCAAGTAACCCGATTTTTGCAATTTCAGTTTACTAAGTTCAAATGTTTTTTATTCATTTTTTATTACGTTTCGATTTGACGTTGAGTTCTGAGACATCCTGTATACTTATAATATTTAATTTTATGATACTTATGTGAATACCCCAAATATTCTTCAAAATTTTTAAAAACATTAAACTTTGCCAGAAGACATCAAAAAAGCTAGCATAAAGTTTATATTTTCATATTAAAACATTAGTTTTTGTGAATAAAATTGCTTTTTGAAAAAAATTTAAAATTTTAAATTTTGGAAAATCGTTTAAATAATGAATAGTATTACCATAATAGCTGAAAACTATTGAGTAGTTTTAGGTATCGAAATTTCACAAATCTTACAAATAAAATAAAAATATAATAATTTATACAAAAATAGTATAAATTTAACTCCAATATTAGGTTTGGAACCTTCTGAAAATAGCATGGTTCTGATTAGGCCTGGGGTTAGGCCCATTGTAATGTTGCAAGCATCAAAGCTAAAAAAACGGGAATCGTTTTCAGAAATAAATTTTCATACTGCGGATATACAAATTTATTAAAACTTATATAAATATAAATAACATGAAATTAGTGTCGATAAACTTATATCATTGCATGGCAAAAACTGGGTACTGACATACATGCATTTATTGCCATTTCAACACTTTTTCAAACTTACAGTCTAGCTTCTCACATCACCGACATTATTTAGGTCAATTCTTATTTATGAGTACCGGAACTTCAGTTTAATGTCGAGTCCGAACGACAGACTTGAGGAGCTTGTTGATGGCAATCAGTTGCTCTCCGAGCTTTTGCAAGAAAACTGCTAAAAGTTGATCGTTGAAAGAAATGTTGCTTTATATATCTGCTAGGTTTGAACCCTGAGCTCTCATCCTAGTAAGGTAACACACTACAAACTAGACCACATCGACCACTGGGCACTGATACATAAGATAAAATAAAATAAACAGTATTTACAGAAGTTATGCGAAAAACTGCCGAGCCTAATAGCTGGGGATAATAGCTTATAAAAACTGAAGTAGTCCGATCAAAGGAAGAAAATCTATAAGTCGTTTTCTTAACCATATCGGTCGGACAGAGTATAGAATAACTTTCAATCAATAAAATTTAATCACTTGTTTTACCTGTTACAGGTAATTGTTGTCTTTTATTTTCTTTAAGTGGAATTTTAAAATTAAATAATCAAAATTGTCTTTTTACTTCTATTGTACAGCATGTATTAATGTATTCGTGGATTAGTCGTTACTTGGAAATAATTTCCTCCATTAATTTGATGATTTTTAAGAGCGCATTCAAATGACCAGGATATCAAAGTACATTTCACTTAACTTTAATTGAGCTATAAAAGTTTTCATATTTCTAATTCGTGTGTAAGTTTTGAAAATTATTTCTAATTGGAGGACTATTAAGCATTTGGCTATTTGGCATTTAACCATGGTATTCACATTCCTAATAATTAATGTTTATTAGATAATCTTAATCATAGAATTATTGATCGCTATTATTATTTGAGTGTTTTACTTATGCTTATGTATACATACATATGTACATATGTACACATATAATGAGAAATATATTATTTTCAAATAAACCAAAATGATAAAAGACTTGAATTAATGTTTAAATCCAGGCAAATATTTAAATTTAAAGCAAAAATTGTTTAAAGTATTGTAAAGCATCAGACGATAAATAAAAAATTTCCGAATAAAAAAAATCGGTCATATTTGTAAAGATTTCACTGTTACATTTTATGACAACAAACACATACACATATGCACACCTTTAAATTATTAGTTTTGTATCGAGAGAGAGAATAGCTAAAAGAGAGAGATAGAGCAAAGAAAATGAAAATAATGAAAATTGGAAAAGATGCGTGAGAACCAGAGAATGAAAATGTATACAACCGTGGCAAGAACACATACACCCTCCATATACACATAAACTTTTAAAGCGTATGGTAAATGAGTGTGATTGAGTGTATGTGAACAATAGAGTGTCAAGTAAAAAACATCGTTTATTAACTGCCAGTCGTTGTTTTTCATTCTCCCGTGTTGGCAGGCATTTAAAAGAAAACCACAAAAACAGAATTATTCCTTCTTTTTATTTTTACAAAAATTTGCAATAAGTGGCAGAAAAAAAAGCACAATTAAAAATTAAATATTGAAAATATAAATGAAATAAAATATAACAAAAAGTGCGTGTTTTAGGCAAGTGAGCGGGGTGAGCAAACAGACGAACGGTTAAGTGTATGAATGATAGATAAAGAAAAAATTATTTGAAAAAACAAAAATATAAAAACAACTATACACAGCTAAAGAACAATAGAAAATCCATTGAGCTGGCCATCAAGCATCAAACAAAACGTAAAATTTATAAAAAATTCACCAAATTCCTTCATATACGCCATGAAAGAGTAAAATTGTTCGCCTCAAAAAACCCACCTATACTTCTACTACCACCATCAACACCACAGACACCGTCCTCAACGTTTAATAGTATGTCAAATCCTAACGAAAACACATCACCTCCATCCTCTTCGAAAGATGCCACAGCAAAAACGCAAAAACACAGGTCGAGGTCATCTGCTCGCTATGCTGACGTCGAAGCAAAGCAGCGCAAGAGAGCCTTACTGTCTATACCCAATACCATTAAATTGAGTATGCTCAATTCGGGTCTGCTGTCGTTTGAGAAAATCAAATTGGAGGCACGCGATGAAAACAATTCCCTCTCAAAGACCATACCCAACAATCCCATCGACACAAGGCATTTTCTCAAACTGTGCGAATTAAGACGCAAATTTCCCGTACTTTACAAATTAGAATTTCAGACAGCAGCCAAAGTGGAGACAAACACTTGTCGCCATGCTTTACGTAAAAACAATCATGACAAAAACCAAAATCCCAAGTGCATTCCCTATGACTACAATAGAGTTGTTTTGCAAAAGATACCCGGTGTGCCTGATTCCGATTATATAAATGCCTCGTATGTGGACAGTTTATTAAAACCCAATGCATACATTGTAACCCAGGGACCAGTCGAAGAGACAGTAAATGCATTTTGGCGTTTAGTATGGCAGGAGAATATCAGCGCCATTATAATGTTGACAAAAACTTTTGATTTTGCCAAGGTCATGTGTGTACAATATTGGCCACCCAATAAAGAAGTACACGAAACATATGGTGATATAAACATTAACATCGTCAAAGAAGAACAATTGGCTAATTTTCACATAAGAACTTTTAGGCTATATAAGGTTAAAGAAGGCAATCCTGAGGAAGTTACCGATGAAAGATTCATTTTGCAATTCCATTATACCGAATGGTATTCACATTCGTGTCCCTTTTCAAATGCCGTTTTAGAGTTCCGTAGACGAGTGCGTTTAGTAGTGGGCAGCATAATTAAAGATGATGATACTAAAGGACCTATGCTGGTGCACTGTAGTGATGGTGGTGGTCGTTCAGGAGTATATCTGTCCATAGATGCAAATCTGGAACTAGCCGAGGAGGAAGAATCGTTTAATGTTTTCGGTTACCTAAAGAAATTGCGACAATCTCGCAAGGGCCTAGTGGAGAATGTGGAACAATATAAATTTATTTACGATACTTTGGAAGAGAATGTAGTTTGTGGCAAAACTTGGTTTCCAGTATCCGAACTATCAGACCGCTTAAAGGCAAAAGCAAGACGTAATTCTATGACCAAAATGAATGATTATCAAATGGAATACGACAAGATATGCAAGCAAACACCACGTTTCACTATTGGTGATTGTGCAGGTGGTCATCGTGCTGATAATAGAGAAAAAAATCGTGATGTTTTGTGTGTGCCACCCGATAATTTCCGTCCTTATCTGACCTCTTTTCAAGGCAATGCTTTTACCGACTACATTAACTCTGTCTTTGTAGATGGTTACACAAAGCCACGTGAATATATTGTGACAGAATGGCCAATGAAACATACTTTAGGAGAATTCTGGTCTCTAGTCTATGATCAAGAATGTTCAGCTGTGGTAGTATTGTGTCAACCACCTGCTACCTCACAAAGTTATCCTTCTTTTTGGCCTGTTAAGTCGAAGATGGAGAAATATGGTCCAGTCTTTTCGGTACACTACTCTGCCGCAAAAAGCTATACCAACATTAAGCAGTGGGAGTTTAAGATTAATAAGAAAATTGTTTCTTTAACTGAAATGATGGCTGGTGTAAAGGCTCCCACACGTACTGTACAACTGTTTCAATTAACCTGCTGGCCTATGGGTCATAAAGTGCCCACGTCAACCAATTCTTTGGTTTATCTCATGAATATGGTAGAAATGTGGCGTGCCAAGAGTGATTATGGTCCTGTTTGTGTGGTCTCTCCGGATGGCCGAAGTCGTGCTGGTGTTTATTGTGCTGCCAATGCCTGCATAGAACAGGTTATACAACATGGTGAAGTGGATGTATTTCAAGCTGTCAAAACGGTAAGACGTCATCGTCCCCAATTGGTAGAGAACATGACAGAATACAAATACTGTTACGATTTAGTTTTGCATTATGTTTTACATTTCTTAAACAAACACGAATAAACTACGAAAACAAAAGCAAAGAAAATTAAATGTACAACTCAAAAGGAGTTCTAGTTAACTATTTTGGAAACCTTTTAGTTTCATCAAAATACAATATTGTTGTTTTTTCAAAAAACTCTATTAGAAAATGCCAAAATTTCTAAAAACTATACTTAATTGTGCTAAAATGTTTAAGTATTGAACAACCACCCTTCTTACAGTAATACTAAAAGCAATATACTCTGATTATATTACAAAACTAAAGCACCTTAATATCTAAACCCAACGTAAAAGGAAACTGCATAAAATAGTTTAATACTAAATGTTTTTAAGTGGCAAGTTTTTAAATGTAGAAAAATTTGTCTTAAATTAAAAAAAAAAGTATTTGCCAAAATCCTAAATTAAATATAAAAAATATATATTTAAAAAGTACTGAGTTTATTTGTATGACTTACATAAAACCAAAAACGAAATAAGAAATATTTTATTAAAAGAACCCTTTTAGATTAATTAAAAATATAAAAAAAAGTTAAAAAACTTATGTTTATATTTTACTTAATATATATCAATGGCTTAATATGAAAAGGGCTTTGTTTAATTTTAAGTATCATTACCGGCTAAATCTCGCTGATATGCGTGTAATTCTAGAATCAAACCAATTTTTAAGGGAAAAAGAATCATTTATTTTTATGTGCTGGAGCCCAAAGTTCGAGCCCCAGGAAAGGTGTGATCAATTTTTTATTTAATTTTGTTTTGTCAGAAACAAAAAATATTCATTGCAGTTATCTTTGATCTAATTAAAGCGTTTCTGACGAAACAAAAAAAAAGAAAAAACAAAAAAAAATCATTAATTTTTTACATTTTTAAAACTTTTTTGTTCAAAATTTTATGATTTTTATGAAGATATTCCTTTTTCCTGTAATGTAACCACATTTCGAGCTACGCCCTTATTATATTAAGGCATCGGTATATATACATATGTATAGATGTTAAATGTACTGATTGTATCCTACAAAATGTAATAAAACCAAAAATCATATGCCTTAAAAAGATCGAGCCTCAATTTGTTAACAAAAATTTTAAATAATTTATAAAAATAAATTTAGAAACCCTATACATATTAAGTTTTAGAAAATGAACAAAATTATTTTATAATATATTATGAAAATAAAAAAAAATTCAAGTGATTTTAGTTGTTTAATATTATAGTTAAATACTTTTTTTTTATTTAATATTTAATTTTTAATTTCTGTTTTTAAATATCAAGTTTTTGAATTTAACGGAGATACATGCGCAAAACCCAATTAATTAAAATTTTTAAGTGAACAATTGGAACATAGTTTTTTTTATAAATGAATAGAAAATTTTGATTTTTTAATAATTTTATTAATTTTTCCGCTTTCTTTAGTTGCTTAAAATCAAAAACAAACAAAAAATATGTGTTTTTGTAAAGTTTTCTTTTAAATTTTGTTTTCAATTAGGGAAACCATGTTGCAGACATTAATTGAAGGTTACTAGTAATCCTTTGTAGCCCAAGTTCTTAGGAAATCATTTAGCTTTGTCAAAAAATCTGATGAGATTTTTTTTTTTTTTTTACTTTTCATTCTATTTATTTGAAAAAAAGTTTTTAACCAACTTACAAAACGTTCTTCTCACACAAAAACAAATGATAATAGGCTTTTCACACTTATTAACAACTAACAATTACCATCATTTGGCAAAAATGTTGAAATGTTCCCACAAGGTATAGGGTTTAAATTCAACGAAATTCAACACTTCAAAATTCAATTCCATATCTTCACGAGATGTTTCTAAGTCATTTTCTTCCACTTAAACTTTTTCATAAATTTGAGTGTCATCACCAGAGCAGCGAATTTCATGCACTAAAAAATCAAAAACATGCACTATAAAAATTGTAATATGCACTCAATATATGAACTTTTAAAGAAAAATGCACTTAAAATAAAAAAAAAAATTAAGTTAAAATTTGTTTATTAGTTACAATAAGGTGCGCGACGCATTGCATTTTGCAATTATTTGCATAAAATTAAATAAACATAATATAACGGTAAATCTCTAAGAGCAAAACCTGCTTATTCTCACTTATTTGAATGAAGAATTTTTTGGAATAAGGTGACCATACGTAGCTTTTTATAGTTTATATGAATTGAGTATATATTAAGGTGACCTTATGTATTGTATTTAACCCAGATATGCCGACCGTACTATATGTAGTACACTCGTTATGTTCAGTTTTCTGCATTTATTGTGCTTTAAATTTTTTAATATAGATACTTGTTGTTGTGCTGTAGAATATAACGATGAATAAAGCCGTGTTGAGAAGTTTTGGCTAGGGTAACCGCTTATTTTTTTATTTTTAGTGCAGTATTGTATAAACAACAGAGTTGCTAAATATTTTTTCCCTTGAAGTAATAAGAATAAATTCTTCAATCAGAAACTAAATTTAAAAATTATGCAAATATATGCAATAAAATATGCTTGAAAATATGCACTTAAAATACAAAATATGCAAAAATGTGCATTTATTGCAAAATATTTAAAAACAAGTCGATGCCATTTTGTTGCAAATTCTTAAATTCGGAAAAGAATTTGATCTAAACAATTTTTGAGCTACTGACTGAAAATATGTATTTGCATTAAAGTTTCTGGCCTGGTCATTATCATCAATACATGGTGGCAGATAATTTTTATTTTATTTTTTTATTTATGTGCATTTCTTGTCAAAAATTAATTGCTTTTTGGTATTATTTTTATAAACAACTAACTTAAACCCGGCGTCCTTCTCTACACCTACCACTATCATATGTCCACATGTTTCGAGGGATGATTTTTAGTGACTACGGAGTAATTCAGATCAAGTTCAAAAATTTTAACTGCTACTGATTTCAAGATATACTAAACTCAATAGTTAGCTTGTCTGGAAGCTACCACGTCTACCTGACCGCCCTTTTTTCTAGTGATAATTTTTAATGACTACGAAATATATCACACCAATTTAAGAAACTTTAGCTTCAACACTTTTAAAAATAGGTATGTAAAAAAAATTAATTTTTAACTTGTATGGGAGGTGTCACGCCCACTTGTCTAATTTCGTTCACTTTCTGCCTGATGATTTTCCTTGCTCATAAAGTCATTCAGACCCAATTTCGAAACTTTAGCTTTAATCGTTCTGAAGAGATAAATAGAAAAAGTGGGCGTAAAAGTAGGCGTGGCAAATTTTTCTCTCTATGAAAACTTAAAATGGATTAATACAAACATTTGGAAGAAAAATTAGTTAAATCTGATTTTAGGTAAATAAAAAAAAGTGGGTGTAAAAGTGGGCGAAGCAAAATTTTCTTCCCGTAAAAAGCTAAGTTGGATCATGACGATCATTAGAAAGAAAAAATCGTCAAAATCTGTCCAGCCGTTCTCAACTGACTCGATGACGAATTAACAACATTGATTTTTATTTACATATATAGATTTGAATTTATTCCCACTATCAACAACATTATAGTCGACTAAATGCCTATATTTAACAAGAACATAGCTTTTTTTTCATAGAAACCAGGATACATTGTATGCCTTGGTTTAAAATAAAACAATTCATTTTTTCTGTTTTCTTAAGTTTAAACTAATAATAAATTTGTTTGTAAGGAATAAACTATAATTGCGTCGGTTGAAACTATTTAATAGTTTTATTTCTTTTAAAAAGAAATGTGAATACATGCAAGTGAATACACAAGTGTGAAAAGCCTATAAAACTAAAAAATATTTACATTGTATGTACATATGTTTTAAATTTTCCTTTACCCCGGATGTGTTATTATAATTACATACTTGATTTTTTATATTTTAAGTAATCAAAATATATTTATTTTATGTTTTATACATGCATTATCTTTAATTGCCTTATTGTTTAAAAAAATAAAACATAGATTTTATAAGGAATTATTTTTCCAGAAAAATTCCCCACTCTTGTGTTATAGAAGGTCTCTTGCGTTTATGTATTTCAAATATTATTTTTAACAAAAACTTTCAAAAATAACAAGTATTCCTAAACTATAGGCTTCAATGACTTTACGAGTATATCAATAAGTCATTTTCGACGGCAACTTAATCCAACAGAACTGGACCTTTTATAGTCGTTTGTAGACTATAGTTTACCCCTGAAAAAAGTCACTTGCAATTTTCTAGACAGGCCATTATATTATGTATTGTAAAAACCAATTTATAGCGGGCAATTATTGTTGATATCGACGCCACAATGACTAATTTTCTAATGTTGAGCAACAGAAAGAAAGGCTGTTGTCTAGGCTTTTAAAATAATTGTTTTTATATGAGTATACTCGTATGTGTATAATAATTTGAACAAATTGCTGTCTGCAACTTTGATTTAGCCCACCTATTTTATGCTTTAGGCTTTGGAAAAAAATTCATTAATTTTATTTAATTTTTTAATATTAAGTATAAAGCTTGTACGAGTATGTCCCTACTCATATTTGTCTGACATTACATGATATCATATCATATGATTTAATATAATGATTTAATAGCTGGATTACAAAAATATTTAATGCCAAAGTCTTAATCAAGAGTTCGATAAGTTCTTTAAACCAATTATTTGTTATATATGAAAATTAATTTAGTTTTATTTATTTATTTTTTTAAGAGAATTGTTATTGAAAATAAGGCAATTATTATCGTAATAAATATTTATGGTTTTTGTAAAGAATGTGTTTTTATATTTTTCCTTGTCGTGTTGTTAAATAAAATCAATTTATTACAAACATTTATAGTTTTTCTAAACAAGGAAAAAAAAATTTGTGGTGTTTTTTACTTTATACAATTACATTATGAGTATTTATAATTATTTGTACTTTATTAATAAATATGGTGATTCTTATGTGTAATATTATTAATATTTATAGAATTGTTCCTAAAAAAAATAAAGAAAATTGTATGTTATTGTTAAATTAAATGTAAAATTAAATAAAATATTAAATAATTAATAAGAATTTAAAATACATGTAGAGAAATTTCTAACCAATAACAAAAGTAAAGTCAGTTTTTGTTAAACAGAAAGATTATAATTTTTTTCTATACATAGTATGTATTAAATTGAGTCAATTTAAATTTAAATTGAGTTATTTTAATATGGTGTTTAAATGCAGCGTAATTATGCTTAATTATTTATTTAGCATTTCTGAGTGAAAACTTGTGTTACAATTTTTAAAACAAATGAAGAAAACTGCAAGATTTAAATCGAACTTCAGTGAAATGTTTTATTAGTAGAATTACTTCCTTCAAATTATGCAAATATTTGATGAAATAAGCGTAAATATTTTTTTTAAGTAAACCTTTAATAATTGAATTCTCCTCTCTATTGCTTTACGTTTGCTTAGTTAAATACAGAAATATTTTTTTCTATTTTTTTTTTTATTATTGTGACTACCTCCAGAAAAAAAAATATTAAATATAAAAAAAAAATAAAAATATTAAAATTTTTTTACCTTGTATTATTTTTTATTATTTATATTAAACGTTAAACGTCATTTAAAATAAAAAAATTCATTATTAAACCTACGATCAGATTAGGCAAATATATATTTGACGAAAACAACTTAAAATAAAACTATAAAATAGTGGATTTTATAGATAAATTTATGCAACAATTTTGTTTTATGCAAAATTGTGTTAATTAATTTTTTTATAATATAGATAATAATATGGATAATATAGGTATAAAGAAATAATATTTAAATTTTTATTTAATTAAATTTGAATTACCAAATTAAATACTTGTCTAATGTGATCGTAGTTTAAAAATATTAAAAATATTTTCTATAAATTTCAAAAATTCATTAGAGTATATTCATAAAAAATATTATAGATTTATTTAAGGTTTATTTGACAATTATTTCAGAGAAATTTGTCAAATAAGCTTTTAGTAAATGTATTATATTTTTCATGAATACGGGAAGTAGTTTTTATTTAAATAAACGCAACGTTTATGGCGTATATTGATGAATATTTAAGAAAATTGGCAAAATTATGTTGCAAATACTTATATGCACCAAATAAAATACATTCATAAAAAAACCTCTAAAGTTAAAAAAGTTAATTATATTTCAGTCTTATTTGCTTAAAATTTATATGTTTTTCGAAGAGGGATGATTATAAACAACACGGTGCACATTTTTGTTAACTAAACTGGGTTTAAAAGTTTCAATATACATTCATATGTACCTGAAGATTTTTTTGCAGAAGAAGCTCAGAAAATTTTTGTTTTGTTTTTTTTTCGGTCTTACATTTATTCGTTTGTAAGTCGTCCATTTTTTAACCGAGTTGTTGCCGCCGATATTTAATTATTATTATTTTATTAAATTATTATAAAAATTAATTTTCTCTTTAAAGAAATTATTAAATTTGAGTCATTTACATATGTGCGCATACTTCCCATTAATATTCTTAAATTTGCAAATACTTGTACATATATACAATGAAAAATATTTACAATTATAACTGTTTACATTTATGTATTATTATAAATTCTTTTAATATACATATATGTACAAATAACTTGCTTTAAAACATAACGGTCCTGGTTTACTTAGCACGTAGTCTTTTAGTTACAAGCTACTAATTTGTAAAATAAAGTTTTAGTCGGTAAAAAGGGCACGAAGAATGCAAAATTGTTTTAAAACGCTCTCGCTTAATAAATTAAGAAAATATTAATAAAAGGAAACATAAAAGCACAAGGAGTGCTATTAAAAATTTTGTATTTGATTTAAAGCCGGCTCGTTTAAATCGTGCCGCAACACGAGTTATAATTTTGAACCGGCTCTGCTCTTCCTATTCCTATACAAATCAATTAAATGTGTTGCAACATACAAATAGAGAGAAACTTAAATACAAACAAAATAAACTCATAATAATAGGCAAATAATATTTCCTTAAAAAAAGGGTTTCACATTTTTTTTTAAATTTAAACTTTTGTTTTTTTAATTATGTACATACATACATACATAATTAGGAATTACAACACTGTTTCAGCTACTTGAGACGCTTTTTTCACTGTAATCAGTTACTCTCAGAGAATTTGCCAGAAGCTTGCTAAGAGGTAGTCGCCGAAAGAAATATTTTTTTTAAATATCTCTTTTTTTAAAATTTCAGAATTTGGATTTTTTTGTTTTTTTTTTTTTTTGTATTGAGCCTAATACTCAGGGGTAAACCCCTACTAATGCTGTGCATTGTAGTACAATTTTTTTTTTTGAATGCTGTGTTCTTATATTATTAAGCTCCTTAGGAATGAGACACCTTCACCCTTGAATGATCAACAGCAATTGTCTCCTCGATACATGTTGATTGTGGTGAGTGCCTTCGGTAAGTAGGATTCAGTTGTTATCTGCTACTTCCCAATCGATGGCGCTTTTTCTCCTGACTATTCGTTTTTTTTTTTTCGTGTTCAAAGGTTAAGGTGGAATGTCAGGAAGCGGTTTTTTTGTAGGTGTAAATTTTGTAGGGAGGGGAATCTTAAAAATCAGATAATTTTGAAAAAACCGCAAACTAACTTTTTAAATTTTTACTATGTTCTGCAAAATGAAATCTAGTGAAATTAAAATTAAAAATGTCTAAGTGACATAATTTTAAAATGTTATTGTCTTCTAACCTTTTTTTATTTATTAGCTTAATGATCCTTAACGGAACTCCTTTGAATGTCAAAATTGTAGAAAATTGCCTTAAATTGTATAATTTTGTATAGCGACAGCAAAAGCAAGCTAAGTAGCACCAACTTAATTTTATATTACTAAACGTAACGACATTCATTAGATGCTGAAAGCTCGGGTTCGAGCCCTAGGAAAAGTGAGCAATTTTTTAAATTAATTTTTGTTAAGTCAGAAACGCTTTAATTAGATCAAAGTTAACTGCAATGAATATTTAGGTAATCAAAGGAGGAGAAATGATGTCCGTGAAGGAATAGTACACTAGCCAAACTGAACAATTGTTTTCGACTCCAGCTACGGTAGTCTCATCAAAGTTCTTTGTGTCCTGTGCATATTCAAGACCAAACATCAACTATTTAACGCATACTTTTCAAGAAATCACATGCTGAAATTATTTTCTTTTCGTATGTATGTACATACACTTGTATGAGTTAGGCGAAGTAAAGTCACACAACAGTTTCTATCATATTCTCCTTTTCTTGCCATCATTGCTGTTTTTGTAATTGTCATCTTATTTGGATGAAACAGTATTACAATTTATTTTGTTTTTGACCTTTTTATTCCACCTTATCTACATTCATTTTCTATGAAAAAGTGATTAAAAAGTTTATTTTAATGTGATTTAATTAATTAATTTATTTATTGTGAGATTTCTTTTACCGGTTATAAAAGTTATATGCTTATTTTAATCTTTGAAATTGTAATGCATGAATATTGGAACTTTAAAAACCATTTTGTTATAGGCAAATCAATGCCTCATGTCATGAATAATTCTTAATTGTCGCATCGTGTAATCTAAGAATTAGCAAAAACTAAATCACAAAAGGAAAACTTATGGCTCTATCTGATACTAAAAAGTAATTTATAAACTGTAAAATAAGACAAATTTATTAAAAATAAAAAATATATAAAAAAAAAATTAAACCAATCTAAGCCCAAACTAAATGTGCCATATAATACTTCTAGTTGTTGTTGTTGAAAAGTAAAATTAGAAAAAATGAAAACAGATAACATTTATTAGTAATAATATGAAATGCATTGTTTATCATGATGCTTTAACAAAGATGATGCATAATTCTTGTTTTAAAAAAATTTTCTATTATGCATCTACGTCACAAATGCCCTTAACTACTTGAAATTCTAATTAAAAATGGAAAAAATTAATAATATGGTTACTTTTCATGATCTAACTTCGACTGACAGCACAGCTTTATGATATACCTTTCAACTTGTCAACTTGGACTAGTTCAAATTTCAAAAATTGTTGATATGTTGTGTTTGACAATTTGTCAAAAAAAAAAAAAAATGTGAATTTCATTTGCGTTTTTCTAAGTGAACAGTACAGTTTGCTTAATTAAAGAGTTTGCATTTTAAAAAAATGCAATAAAGTTTACGAAGGCTTGCTTGTATGTGTGGTTTTATACCGATATTTAGCGTGCTTGGCAAAATAGGCTTATAGTAAAACAGCCTCTTTTGACAAGCTATGCGGTCCAGCTAAGTTTGATCTTATAATACTCACCTTTTGATTTTTTAATTTTAATTGTTCCAAAAAGACTCTACCCAGTCAAAAGTTGAAAAAATTAGTTTTGTGCGACTTTCTTTCCCCCTTTTTTACTACACTCCTTATATTAACAGTTTAAGGTTTGATAATTAAACCAGAATATATAATTTTAAATTTTTTCTTATATTTTTCAATTATTTCCTTTTAAATTTAATTAGTTTTTTTTTTTAATTTTTCGCATTAAAAGTTATTATTTTATTGATAATAAAACAAAATGGGCACTATGTACGTCACGCGCTCTCTCAATAAGATACAAAGAGAAAAAAAATCACAGTCCTGCTCAAAGCCTAATCTGTTTATTATAATAATGATTGGTTACGTGAATAAGAATGTCTTGATGGCCATTTCGTCTCTTCTTAAGAGACTCTTCAGAAAACTTTTACCTTAAAATGTAATGTAGACCATAAATTCTTATGATCAGATTTTTACGCACTAAATGAGAATTATCTTATTTACTTTATAAAACTCCAAACAAAACAATTAGCAGTTTATAAAGAAGGTATTTCAAATTATTATTAATATTGAATATATTTTTTGCCTATCAGGCGACAAATTTGTTTTGTTTTTTAGTACTATTTATTGTTATACAAAATTAGTGAAAACTTAAAGATAAAATTGTTTAAATAAATATAAAAAAAGTATTTACATATATATTGGTATTTATTGAAATATAGTTTTAAATCTCACAAAGTGAAATATATTATAATTGTAATCCTTAACAGACAGAAGGAGTAAATAAATTTGCAAATATAAATTAATTGTTTTATAATTACCTCCTTAATAATAACATATTAGCAATAGTATGAATTTTTTTTTTTTTCTTTTTCAAGAAGAATTTATTTTATTTTTGATTATAAATTATTGATTTATTTTGCATTTATATGCATATTTATACGAGTATAAAAATAATTGTTATAAGTGTTTGTAAGTATATGGGTTTATTTTTCTACATTAGTATATATATTTATGTATATGTATGTATGCGTTAATTACAATAAAGCACAAATAAATATGTTTGTATATCTTTATTTTATTTAATTATTGTTTTATTTTTAAATAAACTTATAAATTTTATAACCTCCCACTTAAAACCGAAAAAAACTCATATTGTGTTGAAATGATTTAAATTGAAAACTGTTGAAGGCTTTTCATTATATTTTAATTAAAAAGGTAAGACAATTAAATAAATATAAAATAAAACATTGCAAATTTAAAAAAATATTCAATTAAAACTATTGAATCTCATAGATAGACAAAAGAGTTTTTTATATAGAATTTATTATATAAACGGAAAAATTATTTGCGACAATTAATAAATACTATTTATTAATATTCTTTTTTAAGAAAAATTAAACTATAAGGTATTTTAACCGAGCGGGTATGTATATTTTCGTAATACTATTGTATTTAGATACCCAAATCGATTAACGTAATGTTGACATAATTTCTGGCACTTGTTCTTGTGTATTTCAAAATTATATGTGATGTTCTTATAGAAGTCAAAGAAGATTTCGCTTCGATTTGATACACAGCACGAAGTATGAATGCGCCCCTAAACGCAGGCAATATCATTACCCTTTTTTCAAATGCACTGCAATGTTGGCAGAGAGTCCTTGTTCCGATGAGTAAAGTTGGGCAAGGTTTAGTTTATAAATCCAGCGTTATAAAAGGTAATGTTAAATGCCATGATGTTTATGAAACTTTTATTAAATTATAATGCTAAGAACTTACCATTATGTGTAAAATACAATTTTATGTGTATAAACGACCAAGTCTGGATTGGTTGTAGTAACCGATGATTTTGAAATAGTTTTCGACAACTAAAGGTGGAAGTACATAACAAGCGTTCTGATCGTCTTGCGTTGCAAGCTTATGTCAAAAAAAGTTGAAACACTGCATTTTCATAAAGCAAGTTACAAGCAAAGTATGCAACACTGCCAACGCAAAAAAGTTTACCAACTTTTAACTTTTACGAGAGTTGACAGCTGGATGAATAAAAAATAATTAAATCACTAATACATATAAAAAAATGTGTATACATCTTTATGTAGAAAAAAGAAGACTGTTTGAAACATATAAAAGAATTAGTTGTGGTTTTATGATTGGCTTGTGAGAAAAACATTTTGCTTAAAAAAATATATAAAATTTTTGGAAAAAAAATAATACACATATATATATTTAAGTGGCGCCTTGTAAAGTATGGTATGGAACTTGCCATTTTAAAAGCATTAAACGTCTTAAAGTTTTAAACGCTCTCAGCGGCTAACGCTTGTTATGTATTTCCACCTTAAGGGATGAATTTCTTGACGAGTATTGATTTTCAAATGCTTTACCTTTAGCTAGCAAGGGCAAGGCTTATGACGTAGAAAGTCTTACGACGGCAAAGCCCATGACTTTGGTAGCCAATTGACATTCTAAATCAAAAAATTATGCGAAAGTGAGTGTGTTAAGTAGCTTGTGACAGCCACTGTCTTCATGTAAGCACATATTGTCCAGTTCCTAATACTCAATTGCAAGCAAAAGAGAAAAAAGAACATTTATTATGCAGTCATAGCCTTAGGAATTTACTGTTGTTGTTGTTCTAATGTCAGTAAAAAAAAGCTTATGGTTTAGGCACTTTTTCCTGATGGAATGACTTTTCTTTAACCTCTACTACGTTCTCAATACGGCACTTTATTTTTAACATAGTCATTAAAAAGAAAATTTTTTCTGAAGAATCAGCATTGGAAGCCTCTGGCCTTAGTACCCAATTCACATATGGCTTTTCGAATGGTTTGTTGGTTCTAACCATTGTGTATGTTAGTTTTTTCATGGATGCAAGCAAATTCAAATGCAAAACCCATCATGATGAGCTGTCAAATAAATAAGAAAATAAAAACAGCTCACAGCCTTGCATTGAAACCACTAAATCGATAAGCCGTACCATTTGAATATGGTTTTAGACGAGAGAAAAGTTAAAGTACTTCAGTTTTTACTGCACGCTTATATTCTGAACATACATATATGTACTTGGCATAACGAACTATAAAACTTCCTGCAGTATCTGTGTAGGGAAACTACAGTGAAGAAGAGATATCGTAACTATTAGAAAATAGCCTAAAGTTTTTGTCCAAAATTTGAACAAATATCCCAGATAATGAAGCACAGAAAAGTTGTAATTCATACTTTACAGCCTACAATAAATTACAGTAGTAATTTATAATTTTTATACTATTTTGTTCCATCATACAAATCTCATGCATTTTTATATATATTATATATCTACATATATACAAATCCTTATTATTTTAATTCTCGCAGAGCTAATCGGTTTGTAATTTTTTGTCCTGTGAATTGCACAATGCCTTATAGAGAGAACTGTTTTTTGCCGCATTTTTCATTTATACCATGATCATCTCGCTAGAATTGTTTTATCTGTTATGATATGAATAAGTCCAATTCAATTCAAATATCCACAAATATCACACTTTTGAATTTCCTTTACATCGCCTATTCTTCTAAGAGCACCACAATTCGATGAATGATGAATCGTAATACATTAAGTACTGTACTCGAGAAAGAAATTTTTATACAAAACATTTGTTTTTTTTTTCTTCAATTACAATTTTAACTACCGTATTTATTAAAAATAAAATTGGTTTATAGAATGCTTATTTGACATATTTTTATTAAGTAATTGTCAAATAAGCAATTAATAAAACTGTTTTTTTTTCTGAATACGGGCATAAAATGGTAAATTAAAGTTAAAAATAAATAAATTTTATTTTTTTATTTGTTTTTAAAATCAACAATCACCACAGAATACCTTTTACACCTCTTTACGTGTTCATTTTCTTACGAAAGGCTTTTAAAAGCTAATCAGTTTACAAATATGACTACACAAATAAAATAAGAACATTTTACACAATATTGCACTTAATATTTATTTTAACATCCGTTTACTAATGAGAACGCGATTAAAGACGATTTTTAGAATTGGTTTATTTTAAAGAGGGCAATTAGAATACGATCAAATTTCATCTGACAGGACGGCCTAATGTCACATTTTCTATCTGGCATAATAAGGCGCATTTAGCGTTTGTGCACTTGATGTAGTTTTCATCAAACGCATAACAAGTCTGCCAAACAAAGTGTAAATTTCATTTATGTTTATGTGAGCTTACCGTACATATGGCCTAGTTATAGTCTTTTTATATTCACGTACATCTTAGTGAAACGCATGGAAGATATTGAAAATGTGAAACATGCTTTTACATTAGCAACATATTACATCTACCATCAAACAGCTGTCAAAAAATTATAGAAAGGACGAAACATAATTTTTGTTATTAAAAAATTTTTTTAAAAAGGGTGTTGACGAGACATTATTAATTGGATCTAGAAAAGCCGCACTCTTCCATAATTAAGGGCATTTCTTGGTAGACGTGTGAATTTTCTCCTGGGGCCTTATTCTGTAATTCTCTTAATCTAAAATGCTAAAATTTTGGGTTTTTGAAACAGTCTGGGCGTTAGAATATATAAAATTAAAAAGTTTAGAGGTAATAGGCATGAAGTTTTTAAATTAACAATAAGCGTTCAAGAATTCTATTCGAAGCCAAAAAGTCCTAATTTAAGTTTAGAAATTTTTAGCGATAGAGTTTTAGCTTAGGAGAGTTACAGAATAAGGCCTCTGGTCCTCCTAATTTAACTATCTTTTCTTCCCACAAGTCCACTAGAAAATTTGCCATAATTATGAACCACTCAATGCAAAGGCTGGTTTTTTCCTTTACTAAAAACAATATAATATTTAAACTTAATTTTGAATTAAAAAATTTGAAATACACAAATTACACACAAAAAAGGCGGTAGTACAGTGCGAGCTCGATTTTCGCAACTTGAAAAAATCTGGCCTGTTGCAATTACCGAAAAAGTTGCAATAATCGACCTCTTTTTATTGTACCTGAAAATACCCCATTTTTAATAAAAAAAAAAAAATTATTTGTAAAAAACAATTTTTTTATTAAAAAAAAACAAAAAACTAACTGTTAAAAAACAGTATTCTTGTTGAAGCATTGGCGTAGCGAGAAATTTTTTGTTTTAAAAAGTGAAATTATACAAATATGTTAGCCTACACATCTGTGTAAACATACATATGCTGCAAAACAGAAAACTGATGCGTTTGTATTTGTGTTTTAAAACGTATTTGGGACAGCACTAACGTGGGAGAAATGCTATTGAAATGGGATTCTTTGATTAAATATGATTACTATTATAAAATTACGTTTCTGAACAAGAAATACAAACAGAAATGATTGTAAATATATTTAAAAAAAATAGTGTTGCACTAATTGAGACCTATTTTTGAAAATCGTTGCACTTATAAAGACTGTAATGTAAAAAATTTGCCTGTTGCGCTAATCGGGGTGTTACGTTAATCGGGGGTTGCGAAAATCGAGCTCGCACTGTTTTTGCTATTTTTGTAGTGATGACAATAAAACTATCGAAAGATGTAAGATGGAACGAAATGAGATAGGAACATCTTTTTTAGATGTAGAAAGATGTTGGTTTTGAGCACTGGGAAGATATTAACATCTTTGCGAATTAATGGTAGATGTTAGATGTGCTCCAGTGTAAAATGGGTATTAGACGGCGCATTTTAAAAAACCCATTGAGGCTTATGAAAGTGCGATTGCATGTGTGCAATCACTAACATATCTAGATAACACTTTCTCTTATCAGGCCGTGCTGTCCGGCCAAGTTTCATCGTGTAATGCATGCATTTTGCAACAATCTGATTTAACACAAGTTAAAATAAAAAAACTTTTTTATATTTGATTTTTAATACCCTTTAAATATTTCTTGAATCCCATAGAACAGAATATAGGATATATTTTCTACTATATTCTGTGAATTCAAATGTGTCAGCACAAAATAAATAAGTAACCTTTAACAAGAATTTACACGAATTTTTTTCGGAACGTAGCTATCATGTGAAAAGAGTATTAGCTGTAGTGCAATAGAAAAACAATAAAAACAAAAAATTTATTCGATATTATAAAGCACCACAGAACAAAAAAGTGTGGGTAAAGATTTTTTTATGTTTTTTTCTTATTTTAAGTTAAATATTCAGTAAAAAATAAAATTCAGAATTGATTAATACTTTTTTTGTTTTCATGTGTGAGTATTCATATATTGAATGGAATATTTCCGCTTAAAATTTATTTGCTAATAATTTTTTTTTTTGTTAATGAATACGTATACATACATATGTATGTATAATACGTACATATAACTAAAAATATTTTATAATTAATTTTGCAGAAAAAAAATATAAGATAATTATTTGACAATGAAATATAATGTGTATGCATGAACAGATATCTCTATATGCACACTACACATGGAAAATTTTATATTTCAATTAAATTTTTTGCTTATATAAAATAGGAGAAACAACTTTTTTAATATAAAAATTTCAATATATGAACAGCTGGAATATAAGAAATAAAATAATATAATATAGTTATGGTTTATATGACAAACGAATGAAACTAATTAGCCATACAGTTGAAATCCTTTATATATATGCATGTGGTGTAAATTAGAATAAAGGAGAACTTACATTTTTAAAACCATTTTAATTTAACGGCAATCCTCTTAGCATACCTAAAGTGTTCTTTATTTTACATTATCCAATTCTAGCTATGTAGTCGCCGTGGTCTAGTGGTTAGTGTGCTGGTTTACTAAGACATGGGTTCGACTCCAGGCTCTGACATCTTCAAAACAAGAAATATGAAAAAAATATTTCTTTCGGCGACTACCTCTCAGCAGTCTTCTGGCAAAAGCTCTGAGAGTAACTAATTGCCATGAAGTCTGTCGTTCGGAGTCGACATTAAACTGTAGGTCCCGTTACTCATGGATAAAAATTGACACACACAATATGAGTGCTGCGAGAAGCTAGGCCGTAATCCTGACACAGGGTTGTAAAGGCCAGTTATGTATGTAATTCTAGCTACGGTATTAGACAATCACTTCCTTTTGTCCAATGCACTTGAAAGGAGAGAAAACGTTGCAAATTCAAATCATTAAAACTAATTTAGTTATGGTTTAACCTTTCTGATTGGGATATATTCTTTTGTGCGCACTTGTCTGACACACTGAATCGTAATTAAAATCAACGTGGGACTGATGATATGTTCCTACCACTAAAATCTTTTACAAAAAAATCGTAGCCACTATTTTATTAAATCATTTATTATTATTATTTTAAATAAATAGAAATTTTTGTTCAACATTTTGATTAAAAAATAGTGGTTACGCTTTTGTTTTCATATATTTGCCTCATGTGAACATAACCTTATTTGGAATTACCTCACAGTTCAAAAGCAAATTATAAGTTGAATCCAGTTAGTACCAACAAAAAATCAATTACACAGTGCAACAGTGAAAAATATGCACTGATTCGACAGTAGAAGTTCGATAGTACTACCAGAGGTTAATAAAATCCTCTACTCGATTTGACCTGATTGACTACCAATTTTTTGTACCAACCTCAAAAAATTTTGAAAATCAATGAACCGTTCAATAAAAAATATGTCCTCAGTTTTTGTCTAACAGCTTACTCAAGCTTAGAGATGTTGCTTAACTACATATATTTGGCAATAATGTATTGTAGACCAATCATTCCAATAGAATGAAAGTCGAAAAAAGTGTTTAAGTGTTTAAAATCATGAGAAAAAATAAGTCACTCCGTCTGTCCCTCTTAATATTTACAAGATATTTATTCACAACAAGTTACTTAGAATGTAACTTCATGTATGGGCCATACAAGAAAGATCAAAGGTACCTATCAATGATGTTAGTGTTTCCAACTCTATGTTGCGTTCGTTTCCTTTTAAAAATTTTAAATTATGCCCTAAAATAGTACTGCCTCTTTCCCCTTTTCATCTAAATATAATTATTTAGATAGAGCTATGAATGTAGTATTTATTTTATTAAACAATGAAACGAATTTTAGGGGTTGTCGTCTTCTAAGTGCTGGCGTCACCTAAGAAAATGCATACAAGTACAATTTATTTATTTAACTCAAGTTGATCAACATATTTACTTTTAACCACCATTTAATGGCTTTTATTTTGAAATGTTATTCATATTTGTTTCTTAAATTATTTCTTTCTTTGTATTGTTAACTTTTTTTGAGGTCGCTTACAAGCCCAACGCTAGATATTTAAATCTCTGGTGGGAATGGAACGTTAATGCTTAAAAAATACATGCACGTAGCATGTACGTATAATATTATTAACCAATTTAAATTAATTTTTACAGCAAACCTCTAAATTAAAAAAAGTCATATCATCGAGAAAGTTCAATCTCTAGAGTACTATAACAAATATGCACACTAACCACTAATTGAAATGGCCAATGGTTAGTTGTTTACGAAAACCTTTTCCTCTATATTAATTCCGCAGTTGTTAAATGTTACTTCACTGAAAAGCAAGTACACACACCTATCAGTGCTGTAAATGAATGATTAATTTTTATTCTTATTTACCATTCTTTATAAAATTATTTCAATTTAAATATGAAAGGACACTGGTAAAAGCCCAACTCATTCTTCTGAGCTGCTACATTTTTTAAAGTTACAGGAATAATATTTGGCAGGTTTGCAAGATGGAGTGTCGTTAATATTTAAAAATTTTCAGTCCAATTATTGTGGTTTAAAAATTACATTGTATAGAAATTTATATAAATTAAATTTAAGTTTATTAAACTAAAAATTTTGTAGTGATAAAATCAATGACTGAAATAGTTAATAATTTTATTTTCAATGACAAGCACAATTCAGTTGATTTGTACTACAAATACCAACTACAGTCGAAACTCTCTATAACGAATTCCAAGGGACTGAATATTTACTTCGCTATAAAGAAAATTCGCTATATGGAAAAGAAAAACAATATTGTTCCTTTAAACATTTTTTATTTGTAGTAGTCAGTTATTTTGGTTTGAAGTATATTTTTCCATGTTTCTTCTTCAATGCAAAGGCAAACGGATAGCGACATCAAGAAATGTGAGAGATGTATATTTACAATGTATCAATACAGTATTAAAACCAAGTTGATACATTGTATTGTTACTTTGTTAATACGTTGCATACTAATACTTTGCAACTCTGTAATCGTTTAGGAATATTTTATATGCATTGTAACGTATCAATTATAATAAAGCGAATGACGGAAGAGCATATTTTATTGCAAAATTGTTTAGATATGTGCTAAAAAGGTAACTCCATCTCCGGTATACATATACCGTTCCCTTAAAATGTATAATCTATGAACTTAATATTTTGTAAAGCGCGTTCTCATAGAACAAAGCGTGTCTTTTTTTAACAAAATATTTTTTTATGTGTCAATTTTTTACTGTAATAAATATTAAGGAGATTAGTAAACAAAATACATTTTAAATTATAAGAAAAACCGCTTTCTTATTTTCCTGCGCCGCAATAGTGCTATGTATTGTATTTATTTTGTATCAATTTTTTTTTTTTTGATTTCTTTCTTGCTTTTTCTTGCGTATTAGCTACAACCATGTTGCAAAACGAAACATAAAACATTGTAAAATTTTTTTGGGTTTCATTTACGAATACGCTACAATGTATTACTACAAAGCAACATGCATTTAGGAAGTCAGCCATGGTATTGATTCCAGTTGTCATATGCATAGTTCGGTGGTTCCCCCACTTTTAATTTTATGGTAAATAAACGATTCAAAGCATCAGACTCTGCTTGTGCGTTGTGAAAGCAACAAAATACACACAGAGCAACAATAACAACACCAATAACACAAAGCGACATAGATTTCTTTTTTGTGTGCGTGCGTTCGGTTTTACCTAATTCGTTACATGGAGATTGAAAACGCTTCAATCTTGAAGTTACGGTCGCAAAAATGTTTTGTTATAAGGAAAAATTCGCTATATGGAAATTCGTTATATGGAGGTTATAATACACTCAAAGTAGACCCAAAACACAGTGTTCTTATAATTGCTTCGCAATAAAGAAAACTTCGTTATACAGGAGTTCGTTATAGAGAGTTCCGACTGTATTAACAAATATTATAAAATACTAGCCCAAACCCGGCGTGCTTCGCTACAACAACGACTACCATTTTTACATATTTGTCGACTGATAATTTTTAATGGCTACGAAATTAATTACACCAAATTCAGAAACTTCAGCTTTAAATGATTAAACAGAACTGTGGCATGACGTTTTTTATTTTTTCATACAAATTGACAAATAAAAACGCTGGAGAATGCAGTCGTGAAATAGAATCTATTTTATTTTGACAGCGATTTTTCTTATGCTCTCATTTTTAGAAACAAATTCTCTCAACAATATTACCACACTTTTATACATTTTGTAAACAAGCCCATTTGTTTTTTGTTGTTGGCGCAAGAAAATATAAGAATAGAAGAAAATCGAAAAAACATTTGAAAGTTTAAATAAATTAATAAATTTTGGAATTTGTTACATAAAATAAGTGATATTTCAGAAAAAATAATTTAAAAAGTGCGCAAAGATGATTAAATTATAAAATATAAGTTCAATTCTTTGCAAAAACTATAATAAACTTAATTTTTTAATAGCTTTACATGCAAGAAATGTAAAAACAATAAATGACAGTTCGTGAAGTTGCGGCCGTCGTTTTAATTTTGTGCATGTTTTCTCTGAGAGTCGTTTTTGTCTGAAGTTGCGGTCGTATTCTGTTTAATCATTAAAACTTGAAGATATAAAGGAATTAATCCTAACTTGTATAGGAGGTACCACATTCAGACCAAGTTTAAAAAATACAAAAATCAGTATCTAGTTTGTATGAGAAGTACCACTCCCAGGCCCTTTTTTGAAAAAAATACCCTATTGCACTTTCGGTAGTTGAGTCTATCTAAGTACATATGTTCTAAATGTCAACAAAATCGGTTCAATCGTTCTGGCGTGATTGACCTCAAACTAACAGATAACCATCCAAACAGACTGTTTATCTATTATGATTTGCAACTTAACAACAACAAAATACACGGATATTATTTTCAAAGATAAACATGTATATTCTACATAGTTTAAACATAAAAACAAAAAAATAAAAAAATTGAGTTAAGACACTTTTGAACTGGGTGTGCGATATGTCCTCTAGTCCTTGCTCTTCCATTTTAAGCACAAGAAAATGTTTAATCATGTCTTGATACCGTTCAGCAGCATGAATACTACACCATACAGTAGCTTTTAGTGGATGCAATGAAGTTTCATTAATTAAAAAAGGATTATGTGTTCCACAAACCGACTGTTCTGTTTATTGAAGTGAATTAGACGAAAAATCTTCAGTTTCATCGGACAGTCTGCATATTGCATTACTGCACTCAACTCATTGATCAGGATCTTTCTGTAGCAATTTTGTATGGGAGCATTTTAAAATCAGTATTCAAAATTCACCTTAAACTGCGCGCAGATATGTGTAACTGAGAACCACTTAACCGTATTGATGTTTCTGGAGACTCTGCAACACTGTCGCGCACAAGAGCCACAGAGTGTTATGAGACATCTCTTGTATACTAGAATGAGGTCTGTCTGTCGTACTGTCAAAAATTCTGATGTAAACGATATATTATCGTTTTGTGAGGCACTGGACGATTATAATATTTTTGACGCAATTTCCGCTGAGTGGCAATAATGGAACGATTATTTTCAAATATTGTCACTATTTCTGCTCTTGTCAGTTACACAGCACAAGTACATACATACATACATAACTGGCCTTTACAACCCTGTGTCAGGATTACGGCCTAGCTTCTCGCAGCACTCATGTTGTGTGTGTCAATTTTTATCCATGAGTACCGGGACCTACAGTTTAATGTCGACTCCGAACGACAGACTTGAGAAGCTTGTTCATGGCAATTAGTTACTCTCAGAGCTTTTGCCAGAAGACTGCTGAGAGGTAGTCGCCGAAAGAAATATTTTTTTTTTCATATTTCTTTTTTTGAAGATGTCGGAGCCTGGAGTCGAACCCAGGGTCTTAGTCTTAGTAAGCCAACACACTAACCACTAGACCACGGCGACTACTACACAGCACAAGTATTAAAGCTAAACTAAGCTAAACGTCACATTATAGGGTTTCTATTGCCCCACCTGTTACTATACAAAAATAAAATTAATCTATGAACGCTACAACTATAACGGTGGTCATGTTGTCGTTAAAATAATATTTTTTCTATATGCACACATGTACATATATTTTCTACAGGTGTAGTTGGTAGCCTAAAGTCTTGAATAAGTTTAAGTTTTCTTAATTGATTATGGCGCGTGTGAAAACTGACCATCAGCTGTAGAAAAAGTTGTGTAGTTTGTTTGAATTTTTATTAATTAATACATTCCTTTACAACTCTAAATACACTAATCCCCAACCCAAGGCAAAAATATTTTGTTAATGAAATTTTGTAAAGCAATAGCAATTAACACTAACCTTAAAGGCAACTTTAAAAACACACCTGAATCGCTGCCAGCAACATTTCACATGTATAGGTAATAGGGTGTTCTTATACAAAAACAAATTAAAAATGTTTTAAACCTTTTAAATTAATCTTGAATATTAGATATAAGAAATTTACAAATAATATAATGCGAATCTTCTTATGTCATTAAATCAAATATGCATGTGACATAATTATGTTGTGTTATGTATGTATGTGTGGATCTGTATGTCTGCATCTAAATATGAATTTATTGTATTGTGCGTATAACTGATATAAAGACGCCACTTGTTGTCATTAATAACGTCATTATAAAAGTCTGAACTCTGTGAATATATCCACAGTAAGTCATTAATGTTGTTATTGTCTTTATAATTGTTAAACAAATAAACCAACAAGCGTATAAACAAAATTACCATACGAGTATGTATGTAAGTACGTATACATGTGTGTATATACGATTATATAGTATATCCCCTTAATATATGCTTACGTTTATATGAGTGTATGTATTAATGTATACAGCTTATAAGGTTTATAATTTAATCTTTTACAGTGTCCGTTGAAAAAGTTGAGAAAATAATATATTTAACCCTAGTCCTTATACACGATTTGCACTTTGAAGTATTGTACCTTCTAAATTGTTTACGATGGAAGATGGCATAGATCTGTGTCGATAGAGGCGTTAATCACTCTCTGTTTGTAAGGGATTGTGGAGCTATGAGCTTCCAAAGTCGAGACCTCCAAGAACGTATACACAAGTACAGGTGTGGCCACTAATACAATTACATGAATTGACTATATATAATTATATATATGTTATATATAATTATATAATTATATTGTTTATGCATACTCTAAAGCTACCAAAAGTGGTATAGGATAAAGTATTATTTTGGATTTTTCATACATTTGCTTACTGGTTGCAATAAATATGCAATTCTATTGCATTTTAGCGGCTCATTTCATATAAAAATCATGCATTATTGATGCGCACGTGTAAGTGATTGTTCAGAATTTCTCCCTTACAAAATAGCTTACTGGTAAGCACTAATGCTTGCAATCGTTTGAAGTTAATTACAAAATGATAATATGGATAATTTTCAACCGACCACAAGTATGTCACACTATGAACGCTTCTATGAACGCTCACTGCCACATTCTTTTAAGGTTTTGGTTGAGCCTCCGGGTGCTCGGCATTGTTTTTGTGGCGTATTATTACGAAGTATATGCATCATTTTCGCACTCATATAATACTTAAATGTACTTGTAGCTGTAGATATTACCGGGCCACTTCGACGTCACAAAATATTTTGTCGTCTGCACAGATTAATATTTAGCTGCACAGGTTAATTTATTTGTATAGAATTATCTTCAGCGCACATTTCTAAGCCGCTATCATCACGTTACGGATATCATCATAGTAACATATATTCTTCTATGTTTCTTCAATATCTGAAACTGTAACTTGGTTTCGAATTCTCCTTATGCTCCTTGGATATCGTCAGTGTCCAAAATATATACTTATGTCCACTCAAAATTTTCGAAAATGTCTTAAGTTACAAAAATGCGTTAATAAAAATAATGTTTACTCAGAAAATGTAAGGGAAACCGTGAAAAATTGCTAACAGCCGCACCTATACTTCTTTAGTCTACGGTTAAATATTGTAAAATTATTTAGTTCACACTTTGTACAGTAGCAAAGTATTTGAAGAATTTATTTATATAAATTTTATATATTTTCTAACGTTTGTAAAGCGTTTTCTTTTGTTGTGGCTTGCAACAACTACGGAACTTAAATAACTACACCATTACTAGTACGTCTTCAGCCTAACACTTTCCATAGTTTTTCTCTCGACGTAGGCCTTAACTGAATCAAATGATTTGTTCGCTATGTATTAGGTTGCTGGGATCCTATTCTGATATACAATGCCATTGTTAAACTTTAACTACTCTCTGGTAACCCAATATTAAGCCATTTTTGGCTTACACTGTATACATTCTGTACTAACAATATATTTTAGAAATCAATATAGAATAATTATTTAGGATTCATACCAGTCAATAAATTTATTAACTACAGGTCCAGTCTGTTACACATTGTTTATAGCACAGTGAGTGTTAGCGGTTTTATTTGTTGTCTTATACACTTTTCATATGGCAAACTTGTGAACTATAAATTATAAGTACACTGTGGTAGTGTTATACCAATATAAGCACAAATGCATGCATGTCTGTCTATACTTTAATTACACTCAGGATTTATAGTGTAAATACATATATTGTGGTTCTATGACTTTTATATTTTTTTATTTATTTTTATCCCTTATTTTTCTTTACAGTTTTTCTAACACTTGCTTTGCTTTTATTTGTTTATTGTAAACAAAAGTTATTTGCTATTGGATCCAGTTGTTGACTTAAATGTCAAGTAACTTATTGAAAAGAATTAAAACAAATAGAATTACAATTATGCACCATACGAGTGCAGTTTCCTAAAATACAATAAAATGTATTTTTTTTAATAAAATAGCATTTACGAGAGTGGTCCGAAGTCTGGACATACTGTATTGAAGACGGCAATAGTTTAAAAAAATCAATTACTTTGGTGAATTGTGGCAACCTGGGGCCTTATTCTGTAGCTCTCCTTCGCTTGGATTTTTAAAACTGACTGGCCGTTAGAATAAACAAAATTAAACATTTTTAAGTTAATTTTAAAGAAACAAAAAAGCCGAAAAGTTGTAAATCAAGTTTATAAATTTTTAGCGATAGAGTTTTAGCTTAGGAGAGTTACAAAATAAATATTCCTTAAAAATAATGTTTAAATTCATGTATTTTGAAAGATACTGTAACGACACTTTTTGCTGGTTGCTGGGGTAGTTCAGCGGTGTCCAGTGGTTACATAAATAAATAAAATACTCTATTTAAATTATCTTTTCTTCACATAAAAAAAATATTTATTTATCAAAAAAATAATCTATAATGTTATTTTGTGATTAAAATGACTTACAATTACAGCTTCCTGGTGTCTTCTCATAAGGAAAAGACTCAAATTATAAAATCCTAAGCCGGCTATAAATGTCACGATAGTCACGGAGATCCGATAAGAACAACAATCCTCTGACATATGCCCCGACAATTGTTGGTCTAGATGCCCGGACAGTGCCACTGTAGGCGGTTAAGACCATCAAACAGTGGGACGTTATCCGGTCATACGGTCTCCAAAAATTAGTTGTCCAGTCGTGGGAGAGTTGGTTAACCCAGCAATTATTCGACAAATGCCCAAATAATTGCTAGACTTGAACGTTTGGAAAATGTCACTGTAGGTGGTTAAGACCTCCAAACAGTAGAACGTTATCCAATCGTGTCACTCTCCACGTGTCAGTTGCCAATGCCTTGCTGTTAATAAATTATACGTTGATGAGAACAATTTCAATCACCAGCAGTATAATTTATTTTTTCTAAGTGAGCGTCAATATTAAATGTCTATCACAACAATAATTAAATCGACCTCACTTACCAGCAACTCATCACCAACTGATCTCTCTGTTCAGGCTGTGTTTGCTTATAAGCATTACATCTGAGCTGTTAAACCGCAAGCATGCGCTCAGACATCAAACATGTTGTGTCTTAAACCCAACGAAAGTACAGAGAGAAACAACACACAACAAGACTGAACAGAGAGACCAATTATGTACAGTGTCTGTATATACAATTTCAAGCGACCGTTATACAACAAAAGTAAAAACAGTATACATAATAAAGATCTACTTATTCTAAAGTAATGAGATAATGATCATCAGAGTAGTTAATATACAAGCAAAAGCATTCCTTTAATTATGAACAAAAAGAAACCTTCCATAGGTATAAAATACATTACAATGAATTTAATAATAATGTTAAGGAAATAATAATATGAATAAAAATATAATAATAGTAAAGTAATAATATTGTTGGACGATTCGGTGAACATCATGTGTAGGCAAAAACAAGGACCGCCTTTTGTCGTCACAATACTTTAGGTAAAAAAAAGTTTCGAGGCACCATATTGTTTTGGGACATAAAAAAATATACTTTAAATTAAAGAATCATCTGTCCAATTATTATAAAAACTGATACCGTTTATTCCCTGAGGGAGTCTGTTTATTCATTCTCAGCTTAAACTACTGGGTAGAATAATCTAAAAGAAGCCCTGAGAAGTGCCCGACAAATCGGCAAATTATACACGAAAAATTTGTTGATAAGAGGGCTGTGCGCAAGAGGAGTGTCACATTTGCTCTCATTAGAACAAAACCAGTATGGTAAAGCTGTTTCAGTAGAGTATTCCCCCATATTTTACTGTATTAAGCCAAAGTTTTTGCATCAAATCGTAACACAAAAGAGACATATCTACACCACCACATATTCTAGACAAAAAACCATCAAATCCATGGTCTGAAATTGAAGTATTGTAGCCAAAGATGGCAAACAGAGTTATATCGACAATCAAGATAATGTTTTTTGAGATGCGCGTTTAATAACTCTTATATACTGATAAATTTCAAAATGAAGAAAATAATCTTGTTAAGCGTTTAAGTAACGAAATTGGAGAAAAAATGCCTCCTTGAACAAAAAAAAAAAAAAAAAAGATATCGTTTCTCAAGACAACACACCAGTTTAGACATCCACTCTTGTGATGAGCAGAAGTGATGAGTTAAAATTCGGATCTCTTTACAACATGCCTTATTCGTCCGTTCTAGCTAACTTGAGGTTGTTTTTTATATTCGAACTTAAAAATATGGCTTGATGACCAAACAGTTCTTACTATAACTAGTGTATAGAAGCTATTAAATTTCGATATGAAAACTATGTCGAACTAAAATAAAACAATCACAAGAAATAAAAAATTTTTACCAAAAAAAAATTTTTTTTATTTGTCATACAAACATACATACGACTACATACATAATTGGCCATTACAACCCTGTGTCAAGGTTACGGCCTATCTTCTCGCTGTACTCATGTTATGTGTGTTAATTTTTATCCATGAGTACCGGGACCTACAGTTTAAAGTTGACTCCGAACGACAGATTTAAAAAGCTTTTTCATGGCAATCAATTACTCCCAGAGCTTTTGCCAGAAGACTGCTGAGAGTTAGTCGCCGAAAGAAATAATTTTTTCATATTTCTTTTTTTAAGATGTCAGGGCTGAGATTTGAACCCAGCGCTATCGTCTTAGTAAGCCAACACTCTAACCACTAGACCACGGCGACTACAGCCGTCAGGTCGGTTTATTTTACGACCACCCTCGTAAGATTTTAAATTAATTCTATTTCTCAAAATAAAGGTTTTCAAGGCTTTAAGAAATAAGATTTTACCGCCCACTGAACCAATTTTGTTAACCTTGAAGGTATTGAAAGTGCGGGTCCTGGGCGCAGGACAACCTAGACAAAGCTGGCAAACATGCCAAAAAAGGGGTTCAACTTGAAGTAATAAGAACGTGGTTCCGAGGTGGCGACTACCTCAGCGAAAGCAAAAAAAATAAAAAAATAATTAATAGTATCATATGACCATGATGGAAAATGACAAACGAAAAAGCACAAGACACAAATTATCGAACACCTAATCCTACTTTTACACTTGGTATATAATTTATGTAAAACCAGTGTAAAAACAAATTCATATAAAAATATACGCAGTAGTTATACAAAAGATTTGAAGTGAATTCAAACTCTTTAAAAGCCAGAAATTAATAATTTTAAGCATGGACGCGAATAGGAGACGACATATCAGCCACTTTTTAAAACATGGTCTTTTTCTGAGTATTTTTGCACCAATTGATCTCATTGTATCCTTGATTTTCATAAAAATGGTTAGGAGAACCAAATAAACACACAGTACATATACATATGTATGTATTTATGTAAGTAGATACAAATAAAAATCCATACGTAAACTAGGTAAAAAATATTATATTATTATTGAAGACATATTCGTCTTATAATGGTAAGTATGTAGGTCAGACAGCTAATAATGATCAACTACAATTAGCAGAAAGATCCGTTCTGATACCACTAAAATATCACACTAAATTTTCTTAAATAGAAAAAGAACTACAGCCCACCAGAGCTGTCTACATAGTGGTGTAGGTGGACGGGAGAGTCATAGGAGTATCACAAGTATCACAGTAGGAAATAACAGAATCCCCTTTCGTGGATCTTTTCTTTTTTTAAGACCATTGTATGGGAATTTTAATATATATAGATAGATTTTATTTATATTATGCGCCTTTATGTTAATGAGACATATTCCTGTCAATTAGTAAGCTCTTCCGCCCTCTCATTTTCGATAACGTTCCTATGATCCTAAAACTATAGAAAGAAAGTGTTGTCAGGGCTTAAGTTCATCCATAGACCACCGTCTATCAATATTCTCAAAGCTTTTATAATTGCAAATGCCTCACAGAACTATTTGTCAAAACTGTAATGCCAGAACCAGTAAACACCCTGCCAGTATCTCTTTATTCCTTACTACAGAAAAATCTATATTCCGGTGAGCCAGATCCGTACCTAATTTCTTTAAATGCGAAGAAACTAACCCTAGTATAGCCACCAAGAAATTCTCTCCATAGGCTTGACTTTTTCAACTTGTTATTGTTATTACCTAAGTGCAGAATGATGTTACGGATAGCATTGGAAGGTGTCTTAAAAAATGGAATAAAATCGCTCATATGAATTTTAAACTATCATTTTATATCATTATAAAATAAAATTAAATTATATATCAAATTAAAAAGCACAAGCAAATCATAAACATTTGTAGAGCATTTCTAACAAATATGTATAAAATTTATTATCACCCGCTTCATTAATTGATATATACGCTGCGTAATTAGTAATTGCAATTTTATTCATATTTATTATAAATCTTGATAAAATAATTACTAATTGCTACTTTGTTCTAACATTAAATTATGAAAGTACATACATATATACACTACATAGGCATATGTAAATTAAAAGGTGTATAAATATGTAAATAATAAACATACATATGTGAATAATTTAAACTTTATAATTACTAGTCTTTGGTTTAGAATAATGAATATTCATTTAAAATCGATAAACATTAATAAAATATGTAAATAATCTATGAATGTGTTTAACTAATTACTGATAACGTATCGAATAAATTAATAATAATTTGAATGACTTAATATAACATACACATATAAGTATATTACAAAAAAGCAGCATAATATTAATTTTAAGTAATACTTAAATTGCAATAGCTTAAAAGTTTCGCTAAAATTACAAAAAGAAATAATATCATTAATTTTTAAATTCATAATTTTTTTTATAATATTCTGTAGTCGCAGTGGTCTAGTGGTTAGTGTGTTGGCTCTGACATCTTGAAGAAAAGAAATATGAAAAAATTATTTCTCTCGGCGACTACCTCTCAGCAGTATTCTGGCAAAAGCTCTGCGAGTAATTGATTGCCATGAAAAAGCTTCTCAAATCTGTCGTTCGGAGTCGACATTAAACTGTAGGTCCTGGTACTCATGAATAAAAATTAACACACACAACATGAGTGCTACGAGAAGTTAGGCCGTATTCTTGACACAGGGTTGTAATGGCCAATTATGTATGTATGTATGTATGTATGTATGTATTCTTGAGTCGCAGTGCTTGTTACCAAACTCCTTCGAAATAGCTCGACTCATTTTCATGAAATTTTTGTGTATATTGGGTAGGTCTGAGAATCAATCAACATGTATTTTTGATACCCTTAAATGGTAAAGGTGATCCAAGGAACAATTTATTTTTTAATAACGTACCGACTTTGAAGAAATTTTACACTATATCTATCAGTGTTTTTTGAGAAGTACTCACAAGCTAATTCTCCATATCCCCAACTATCAAAAAGAAGCACCGAAAACGGCGAACAGTAGTTCATTAAAACTATCAGTAAGGCAGAAATTTACTTTGATAATTGTTGGGTGATACCATATACACCTCTGCTGACCAAAACATTCAATGCACATATTAATGTTAAGTTTTGTAGTTCCGGGAAGAGTATCAAATATATTTGAGCTAAAAAAAATATATCCTAGAAATAATTTATATGACAAAACAAAGTTTGCCGAATCAACTAGTAATCGTATAAGGAATTTTTAAATATAAAGAAAAACTGAATATCGTCGCAAGAATTAAAGAACGCTGTAATTTACAAAAAATCTAAAACACATTTTTGCATCATTTTTGTCAGAAAAAAAATACGCGTCGATTGGTCCCGGTCCCAGATTTCTATGATGAATAGAAGTTCACTTACGCCGTCTGCGTTTTGAAAAATACCAGTATCTTTGTTCTACTTTCATACAGTTTTTTTGGCTCTGGTGAATATTAATGCCCGTATTCATAAAAAGTATTTTAGGTTTATTTCTATGCAATACTTGTCAAATAAACCCTCAATAAACCTAAAATATTTTTTTTAATAGGGGCATAAATGTTTTGACAGTTACAGCGTTTTATAATTCTTGCAACGATATGTTTTTTTAACAAAAAATCCTCTGACATCACAGATAATCTTTTAAGAAAAACCTTAAACCTTCTCAAGATAGAGCCTGCAATCATTTTCACAAAACACCTCCTAGGGAGATGATATCTTAGGTAGTAGTTGGCAATACCCATGTTAGCTAACCATAACTCGACCATAAGAGAGCAATTTAATTGATTTACCCTCAACTCGTATTACGCTGAAAAAAGGGTGCTGGAGCAAAGAATTCCACTCCGGTTCCTTCTTTTGCCTTTAGAAGAAAGTTATAAAGACATGAGACTCATATATTTAGTGGAAAACTGTTAATACTTTTCTTTCAAATAAAGCATTTAATGATGGATTACAGAATCCATTCTATGCTATACCTATATTTACATCACATAGTTTATTTCTTTTTATTTGTTATACTATGTAAAGTAATTATTTTCTTGTTTCAGGTAAGGAACTTTAAAATATTTCATTGTCTTTAAACATCACTGGTAAGTGTTAATACAAAATTTCTCAAATCAATTATCTTCTGAAATAGTTTCCTTGTAAACATTTTGAAATAGAAAAATAATCCAAGTACTTTTATAATTATTTTACTACAGAATTAATTTTAACACTAGTTGACAAAATAAAGGTCTTTTTACGTCATGTTTTTGTAATAAAACCTTCCTTACAAGCATAAAATGAGCTGAAATTTTTTTAAAGGCAATTTCCCACAACGTCCATTTTTTTTACAAATTTAATAAATAGTTATCGAATTATGATGTAAAATAGAAGTTAAGTCGCCTTATTAGGAAATCACATAAGACCCATTCATAATGTACATGACTTATCTTAAGAAACTGTTAAAAAAGTCTGTCAAAGCCATAAGTAAATTAAGGAAAAAATTTTTGTTTCCATACTGTACTTACATGATAAATGTAACCATTGTTGCACATTTGTGCACTATTTTGGTTTTTTTTTTGCGAGTAAAAAAGTACCCAAAAATACTAAATTTGGAAAATTTTATAATAAAATATGAAAAGAAATTACTTAAATTACCTAAAACTAATGAAGTATACTCTAGAAATATTATGTGCAAAGCATTTGTTATAATAAAAGGGCTGTCTTTCAATTCAGGTAATTATAAAAGCCAATAAACAAACAAACTTATCCATATGCACACACCACATTTGCGACAGATTTCTGCTATCAATTCAATTTTTTAAAATAAAATGGGCTTCTCTTGTTATAAAGCTTATGCTTTTTCAAATTAATCTAATAGCTAATATTGAGCTCTCATCCAGTTTACAAGTTTGTCGTTTTAATTACAATATTTTTTTTTATTTTAGAACAGCTGTTTCTATACGGCATAGTTTGGCACTTTACTTAAGCAAATGACATTTGACGAAACTTGACGAAAAGTTTGATTGATTTTATTATAGTTTGTCATATATGCTTGTATTCCCACAGTTGTTCAAGTTGACTTAAGCTGGATGATGCATATTATGGTTGGGCCTATATTCTCACGATCAGTACAAGAAATCTCTACCTAATGCAGATAAACTAAAATACAATGTTGCTTCAGGATCTCAAATTCTTTACGTTTTTTTTAATTTTGTTCTTGTGACATTATAAGTTATTAATTATTCGTATGGTTTAAAATAAAATTATAAATTCTTTCATTATATGACCGGAGTTTAAAATTAGAAAACTATAGGCACTTGAGCTTAAATCATTTTTTTACATTAATTAATAAAGGTCGAAAAAACCAGAATTAAAAATTATATTCTAAACGAAAAGTTAGATTTGTGTGGCATAGACTCTTCGCAAAAATAAGCAAAGATATTCAGGAAAAAATTTTTGATTTTTATAACATTTTGTTTTAACTTTAAACCTTTTGTTCTTATATTTGATTTTGAATTACATATTTACTTCCGGTAAACCACTTTTAATTTAATCCGGTGTTAGAGGATTTTAAAGTAAAATACACAAAACAAACAACACACTAGTGCGCCGCAACCTGGTGATGAATTTTAATCATCTTTCTATAGCAATTAGCAGCATTATTGTTATTATTTACCAAACAAAACTCATATTAGTCGATTTATTGTTTTATTAAGATTCATAAATTTATAACAAAACAAAATATATATAATCCGGTCCATTTAAATATGATTTAATCCGCTCAGCTGCCTTTAGAATTGGTTTAATTATGTTGAAAACAAAAAACAATACAAAGAAACAGAAAACCATATAAAAACACACACCCATTAGTTAAACAAAACTAGTGAAAGTTAATAAATAGTTGAAAACAAGAGAAGGAGAAAAAATATAACACACTAGCATTGCTGCCAGATAAATTTATTCTAAAATCGTCGAATTAAAAAAAAAAAATTCAGAAATAAAAAAAAATTTATATGACTTTTTTCTTTTTTTCTTGAGTACCCAAGGGGCAAATTACAGAATTCAATATCGAGCGAAATTTAGTGCAAATTTTAAATAATTTACATAGAAATTTCGTTAGATATCGAATACCTTACTTTACCTCCAGTATTGAGGGTGTAATCCTTATTGATGAAACAGAATTAATGCTTGACGATTTTTTCAAAATAAATTGAAGCATAAAAACGCTAAAGAATTCAATGGTGAAATAAAATCTATTTTTTTTTTTTTTTTTTTTTTTTTTGACAGCGATTTTTCTTATTCTCTCATTTTGAGACAAAAATTCTCTCAACAATATTACCACACTCTTATTAAATTGAATAAAAAGAACATTCGAAAGTTTAAACAAATAATTAACTTAGTGATTTGTTAAATAAAATGAGGGATATCATAGGAAAAATAATTGAAGAAGTGCGTAAATATTATTAAATTATAAAATATTAATTCAATTCTTAGTAAAAACTCTCATAAACTTAATTTTTTAAAAGCTTTACATCCAAGAAATGTAAAGATATTATAAAATTGCAGTTGATGAAACTGCAGTCGTTTCTGTTTAAAGTCGCGATCGTATAATGTTTCAACATTTACTCTCCAGTGATTGTATTAGTGTTAGAAAATATTTTATGTATAGGGAGAAGGCTTATACCCCTGTAGTTAGTGCATATCGTGGGGTGTTCCTTTTTCAGTATGGGACAGAGAGCACTGAGTTTCCAATCATTGGGCAGTTCTGCAGGCAGACCGTCCAGTCCAGCCGCTTTGTTGATTTTCAATCGTTGTATGGCAATCTTGATCTCTTCATACCTGGGCTTTGGAACCGGCACAGCATCTCTATAGACGGCATTTGTATTGTCATCGCCTTGTAGTAGATTAGAAAAATGCTGTCGCCATAATCTAAGTGTCCCTTGTGCATTTGTAACCAGATTACCACATTCGTCCTTGCAGGAGATTACTTCGGGTTTAAAACCAGTAGTAAGACATAAAAATTTCGAGCATCATTTCTACTCTTACACATCTTGATTTCCTCACGATCACGCCTTTCTTGCTGTCTTTTCTTCTTCTAAAAAGGCGTCTCTCTTCCCTCTTCTTCTTTCTGTACACCACCAATATCGCTCTTGTATTGGTGGACTGCAAAGTTTTTCTGTAAGCAGCATTCTCTTCTCCAGTGGCCTCACGACATTCTTTATCGTACAATTGGTTTCTGCGCGGAGGACGTTTAAAAGCAAGAACTGTTTCGGCAGCACTGCGCAGAGACTGAGCGATGTGAGACCACTGTCCACTACTACTTTCGAGAGAGAATGGAATGCAAAGGAGCTCACTGGGAAGATGATCGGAAAACGACCTGGCTGTCTCTTGTGATCGCAGCATTTTAAAGTCCAGCTTCTCTCGAAAACTAGAATGTACCATATTTGATGCCCATATGCGCAGTTACATTTTGGCTGTGGTAAGATAATGCTAGATATAGTACAATTTAAGCGACTTATGTCAATGTCAAACTGTAGTTGCCGTGGTCTAGTGGTTAGTGTGTTGGCTTACTAAGACGATAGTGCCGGGTTCAAATCTCGGCACCGACATCTTGAAAAAAGAAATATGAAAAAAATATTTCTTTCGGCGACTACCTCTCAGCAGCCTTCTGGCAAAAGCTCTGAGAGTAATTAATTGCCATGAAAGAGCTTCTCAAGTCTGTCGTTCGGAGTCGACATTAAACTGTAGGTCCCGGTACTCATGGATAGAAATTTACACACACAACATGAGTGCTGCGAGAAGCTAGGCCGTAATCCTGACACAATGTTGTAAAGGCCAGTTATGTATGTATGTATGTATGTATGTCAATGGGACTATGTGATGTCAGTTGATCACTCAATAGCTATTATTATACCTTCATCCATGAAATGATCAACAGCAATTGCTCATTTTTTTATGTAATTTTTTTGTTGGGAAATGCTAATTCTTTGTTCAGCTTAATGGTAAGTTTCAGTTCTTGCTTTGTTCTGCCTATTACTTCCCAGTAGATAACGCTTTCGCCTTATCATTCGTTTGATAGTACAAAGGGGACGGCTTTTTAATGACCTAGAGGTGGGGAGACCTCTACTATTTTTTAAATTAAAACTCCGAAATGCCGCACACAAATTTTTGTTCTTTACTTTCTCCAGTATTTAGAATCGAACCTAGGTGTTATATACGAGAGCTGTAACCACTACACTACGCTACCGTTATTTCACAATTACAGGAGAAAATGGAAATATACACCAGCCCAACTTAGCAAATTCAGATATATAAGTCAGATAAGAGCTTCTTGTGCTCTGTGCATATTTAGGAAAATTATCAACTATTCAGATCTTATGCTTCTATATAAACCATATATTAGAATTATATTTTTCAACAGAACTTTTAATTAACTACTATGTATATGGGCAATTTCAAAAATTTTCGACATTTTGATATTTTTTTTTTCGAAATTTTTTTTTTCGAAATTTTTTTTTTGGATGACACGAATGACGCTTTGGTCACGTGAAGGGTGATATTTTAGCATACCAAAACAGTTCGCGTTAATCATTTATTGCAAACGGCGCGAAAGTTATGGAGGTTTTAAGTTAAAATCTCTTAAAAAAAAATTTAAAGTTAAATTAATTGGTTTATTTTAATAAATGTTGTATGGATGCATGAAACTCATTTCAAATTCATCAGTGCAGTCAAAATTCATCAATGCACGGATAAAATACATAAAAAATATCAATTATAATTAAAATTTCTTAACATTAAAAAACGCGAATTTTTGCAAAAATGTGAATGTTTCACCGATTGTTATAATACGTGTTTATATAACGCATAACTAAGTTACAGAAAAACTATGTTTTGACTTGCAAATTTAAAAAATAAAAAAAATTATATAAGAATTATTTTTGAGGTTAGGATTTTTTTTTTGATCTGTAAAATTTAAAATCATGAAAATTTTTTAATGCCTATTCGGTTTTATTATCAAGCTTAAAAAAAGCTATCATTTGCTGTTAATCGCGGCGGAATCTATACATAACTGCAGATGTCACAAAGCAAAATGTGTTTGAAGAAAAATGCCACTGTACCCTCTAAATATGGACCGAATTCAACAGTATTTATATATGATCTTTAGTTCACCGCCGCACTTCATTTCCAATACTTTACATTGATTTTAAACCACGGATTAATTAAAAAAAACGCGAAACAAAATCATGAAATTTCGCAAACTTTTTATTTTCTTTATAAAATTTTTGCGTTTCAAAGTATTTTAACGCCTTCTTGACGTTGAGGTGCAATACATAAACCAGTTTTAAATAAGATTGCAAATGTCAGGCGCGAAAAACTGTCATTTTTGAAAAATTTACGCCAATTCTATAAAAGTTTGACGTCATCGTTTTCAGCAACTAGCAGCCTGACATCGACGTGATATGGCGCAAATTTTAGCAAATTATACCATCTTTTAAATACTGTTGACGAAATGCAATTTTCTTGAACGGCGCAAAAACGCTATAGAAAAAACTGCGAAAATTTAAAAATCGGAAAATTTTGGTTTCAAAAATGAACCGCTGTACAACTTTATCCCAAATAGTAGTATGGGCATAACTTTTATAGTGTAAATATCTACAAAGTCTAGTGACTTTATTTTATATCAGTGGGCATCGGAAGTTTAAAACTAAAAGTAGAAAAGTGATGAAATATGAAAAAACTCTTGTAAATTTCAAGCCTGTTTTTGAGTTTTTCAATATTTGAGTGCCCATAACTTTTAGAGATAAAGAACTGTTGGTCTGAAATTTTGAATTTCCCAGTTTTCTAGTGTGGCCTACCATTCCTTTTTGACCGTTTTGGTCAATTCGAAAAACTGGAGAAATAATAAGCATCTGAACTCAGTTTCAACAAATGTTGAAAATTTTTGAAATTGCCCATATACATAATGTTTTTTTTTTTTGTCATATACTGCTTTTCTTTTCTTTACTGGATTTTTCGTATTGTTATCTGTTACAGATAATGAGATTTACAACCGATTTGTCGTTCCCTTCTTTTTCCACATATCAGATGGTTAGAGGAAGTCATTATTACGTTAATAATCTACAAATCCCAAGTCAATTCCCAGTAAAACTATTGGTCATATTTTATAAATTAATTTCTGTGTATTTCTTAAACGCCTCGATTTAATAGAAATTAGTTCTAATCTAATTAAGGTGTTTACAAAAATAAAAATGATTATAAATTTTAATAATATTTCTGAAATTATTAAGATTGTTTTGTGATTTTAACAAGAGAGTTGTGTTCTAAAAATGTTCTTTCACTTTTATTATTACAGTTTTGGAATTAGGAATGAGTCATTGTAATATTTAATAATTTAGACTTTACATTGGAGTAATAAGACAAAAAAAATAGTTGTGCTACATTTATAAATTTAAAAGTCGTCAAAATAAGGATTAAAAGATTTAAATAGTAAATGCGTTGGTTTTGAAGCTTATAAATCGTCAAGTATGGCAGCTACGCACACGAGTTAAAAACAAAAAAATTATTAAAAATTAAATGAAATATATTCTTCGTATCATATAAATTAATTATAACTTTTGATAGAATAGCAGCAGCAACAGCAACAACACAAATAACCACAAAATATTAAAGTAATTAAGTTTAATACCTTGGTGACGTATAAGTAATAAACAACATTAATGCTTATGGATATACGTACGTATATAAGTATGTATGTATGTATATGCATATTTGTATAGCAAACATTATACTGTTAATCACATTACTTATACGCTAACAAACTTTAATTAAATTGAAAAGTTTACACACATTCAACACAACCACTACCCTCTACTCTAAAAAAATGAGAGAAAAAACAACTTTTTTAATCAAAAAAAAAAAAAAAAAAGTATGGGTGAGACAAAAAATATGAAGCAAGTGTTTGTTTCCGTATTGGTACATGAAACACGTAAAACATACACACACAAACACATATATATACTTATATTCGTAGTAAAAATAGTAAATCAACTTGATTTTTCACACACACACACTAATAATATTTTGATGAAAGCCATGAATTCTACGTACATGTACGAGTATATTTATGTGTTGGTATATATTTTATTCATTTCCTGTTCCGCATTTTGACGGCTGGTAATATCTATACAATTTTTAACATTCGGTCTTTTTATTTTTATTTTTTTTTTATTTGAATGGAGCTTTAATAAATTAACCACAAATTTAAATTAAATTTTTGTTTGAAAACTTTTAACAATAAAGCTATAAAATATACAAAAAAAGAAGAGAAAGAGTATTCAAAACAAATTGTGTCTATTAATCTGCGTTTTAAAAGCAAGTGGTTGATGGTTTTATTAAAAGAGAAAAAATATTATATTGTTGGAATTATTTAGGGATAAGTGCTAATTTTATTAAAAAAAAAAAGTAGCAAAGCAATTAAAAAATTTATTATATTTTTGAAAGTTTAGTAAAAATTAGGGCCTTCATTTTTTCAAAAGAAATGCCGAACTACTATATGTTATCACAAGGAAAAAATAAAAAAAATTTAATCAAGGAATATGTAAATTAGAGAACAACATAATATTGTTAGGTTTCACTTTTTCAACGTTTAGCTTCTAACACCATTTTCAATTGAAACTTTTGTTTATTGTGCGTTCGATGACTGCAAATTTAATAAATGAAATATGAAATTTATACAACTCTATCAATTATTTAATTATTAGTATACAACTTTAACGGACTTCAAACTTTACAAATATTTGCGTTAGAATAACTTTTTTAATTTATAGCTTTACACATCTATAGACATTTATACTTTAAAACTATATTACCGATCTTTAATATCAACTTTACTGTGTCGTTCTTTATTTTGCGGCTATTGTGTATTGTACATCAAAAAAAAATTTTTTTTAACTTTGTTTGATTCAAAACTTTAATGCGTTTTGTGCCTTACCTTTTTTAACGATAGCGAAAAACTAAAAACTCAGTTCTTAATATTTATCCATGCCGTACACGATTTTGTCTGGGGAGATTTGATATTTGCAAAAAATGCAAAAAGTTATCACCCTACTGTGCATTGCATTGGAATTTGTGAAAAGGAGAGTACATATATATTTTTTTATAATATTATTATTAAACACCTTAGAAATGAGACAAACTGCTGTGAATTGATAATTCAAAGGCAGGTGTTTTACCTCCACCTTTGAATGATCAACAGCAATTGCCTCATCGTTGCCTGTTGATTGTGGTTGGTGAGTACCTTCGCTAAGTATGTTAGTGGGTTTAGCTGTTATTTGCTACTTCCCAGTAGGTAGCATTTTTGTCCTGATATTTTTTCCTGTCATTGGTTAAGGTGGAATAGAGTGGAATATCGGGGAGCGGTTTTCGTAGATGGTCCTCTCGGCGGAGGGGTGGGGGCGAGAAACCTCTTATTTCTTTTAAGTATTATTTTGAAGAAACGCAAAATAACTTTTTCATTTCTCACCTTTGCTGGGATTTGAACCTGGGCTAATTTTGTTTTCGTGCGAGCACACTATACCACGCACCCCCCATGTACAATTTAACATATTCCTATGGAGTAATTGTCAAAAAAGCAATTAATAAAATTGTTTTATTTCTTATGAATACCGGCATTAGTTTTTTGATTCTATCAATAAAAAAAATATATAATTTTATATAGCAGTAGTTTCTAATATCACTTTTCGTACAAATATAAGCAAAACTTATTTAATTTGAGATTCTCAATACCAATTTCATATGAAAAAAAGTTAATCTGTTTAAAAATAATTCCTATTATTTTACCTTTGCAAATTTAAATGAAATACTGGCATAAATCTGCCACCGTACCGTATCCGCCTTGCTCTTATTATTCTTCATACCTTTGGACTGTGACACTTATAAATATTTCTAATATTCTAACTCGGTCGTACGAACCGCTTAACCTAATAACTTATAGATCTCACTTCATCAGTTTTGGGCCTTTCAGGAGAATTTTTATGGAGACGAATAAATTCTACAACCTCATTTAGGTTTTCTGAAACTGTAATAACTATAAAGAGGAGCTACTTGTTTTCATTAATACAAACTCTTATTATTGTGACTGGTCAATGAACAACATTAGTTCGGGTTAAAGCTTTTTAAGCAGCGAACGTGTACATGTTTGGTTATGGGATTTGGTTTCAGTAACTTATTTAAAATACGATAGTGCCGGCTTCAAATCTCTGCTCTGACATCTTAAAAAAAGGGAACATGAAAAAATTATTTCTTTCGGCGACAACCTCTCAGCAGTCTTCTGGCAGAAGCTCTGAGAGTAATTGATTGCTTTAAAAAACTTCTCAAATCTGCCGTTCGGAGTCGACATTAAACTGTAGGTCCCGGTACTCATGGATAGAAATTAACACACACAACATGAGTGCTGCGAGAAGCTAGGCCGTAACCCTGACACAGGGTTGTAATGGCCAATTATGTATGTATGTATCAGTTTATTTTGCTGTAACTAGTAAGTATTTATTTTAGGGCTGTTTTAATTTATATAAATATTTTTGAATATGCTAATCATATCCAAATATTGCAAAGCACTTAAGTCTCATACAGGCATACATACTATGTGTTTACGTAAAATGAATCCCATTATTTTCTCATATAATGCCAAATGTAATCCATCCGTTTTTGATTCTAAGAAAAACAAGAATTTTTTTATAATAATTCTCTAAATTCTGTTTTTTTTCTTTGTTTTTGCTATTGGGCAAACATTTACAGCATTATTGTACATGAAACAACAGTGCGTTTTATAAGATGTAATAATGCTGTATGTATGTCGGTCTGTTGTTAATGTTTTTGTCCTTTTATTAACAGTAACCAAATAATGCTGTTTTCTGATAACGATGATGTTCAAAAAATTCCACAAAATAACCATCCAAACCAAAATGTAACATCGCCATTTACATACAAGCAACAGATCAAATTATGTTTTTGATGTCCATATTCCGCCACTGATAACAACCCCCGGGCATGTAATACATTGTTTGGTGCGTGTGTGTGTGTATAATGTATTAAGAGGGTATTTAGCAATATATAAAATATTAAGGGATAATTTAAAAAAATATTTCAATATATGCGAGCACTTAGCCGCAGCATAATATAACTATAAAAAAAAATAAAAAATAAAAATTAAAAGTGCCAGCAAAGCCAACAAAACCAACAATAGGGGGCACACAGTTCATATGTTGCGGTGAATGTAATTGTTCAGCACAATAAACGGAATATAGCTGACAATGCCACCATAGGTAAAATTACAACATTTTGTGGCCAAAAATATAAGGTATCATTTAACAACTGATTTCGAATTTCAGGTAAAATTTTTACATTCAAATGAGCATTCTAATATGGCGGCCTACATTTAAAAATTTCGTAAGACTTACAGAAAAATCGCTATGATCAGCGCTATCTTCTGAAAGATAACAGCTAACCTACTTAGTGAAGACACTTACCAGTTATAATTAATATCCGACGACACATGGGCAATTGCTGGTGATCATTTAAAGTTGAAGGTATAACACTAGTCTTTGAGTGATCAAATACCAGCAACTTGTTTGTCCGACAAAAAAGGCGCTTAATAATAAAATCTATCTACATACTTTCACATTCCAGTACAATGTACAGTATGAGTAGGGGTTTACCCCTAAGTATTGGTTTAAAAAAAATAGGGGGTTTTTTGGGGTTGCTGATTTCGTATCTGACAAATTTAACATTTAATTTTAAAAACTCTTTATTTTCAGTAGGAAAACTGATAACTGTTTAAAATGCAAACTTTTTGTGCCCTAAACATAAAAAAAAAGACTTTAGTAAAAATATACATAATTGGTCATTAAAACCATTCTTCAGACTAATGCTTGCATCAATATTTATCCATCAAAACCGGGACCTACAGTTTACTGTGGAATCTAAACCACAGACTTAAAAAAGTTGTTCATGGTAACCACAGCTTTTGCCAGAAGGTGGTCAGCAAAAGAAATATTTTTTCGTATTCTTTTTTTATCAAGAGGTCAGAGCTGGTGTTTTCTCCCAGAGCTCTCATCTTAGAAAGCCAACACACTATGTACTATAGTTTCTACGTAGATAATCTCCTTGTCGTCGTGTAGAAGCTTACACTGAAAGGACTCAACTCACCAGAAAGGAGTTAAAGAACTGTAACTATGAATTATCCCAGGGGACAACAACATGATCTTCAATATCATGGTCATTTATGGACAAAAATGGATACAACAACAGCTTTTAGCTTTACAAAAGTCGTATTTGGTTTAACGAAAACGTAGAACAACTAGTAGTGCATTTTTGTTTTGTATTCCTTCTTTAATTTAAACTTTATTGTGCGGGCTTTAGTAAGTTTAACTCTCCACAATCTCTTTCTCACTTTCCCTCATAGTTTCTAGACCAGCACAATGTCCTGAATGAGTAGCGTCCATGCCCCGAGAGTTGGCTTCAGTAAAAAAAAGCGAGCAATCCTTAGAAGAAATTATTTATATATTTTTTTTAACAAAACTATTTAAATTTTTCTGTTACGTTTCATTATTTAAAGTAATTTCATTTAATTTATTTTCATATAGTTAAAGTTGCTGTTGAAGGTGTATAAACTAGCAATATAGTTTAACAGCATTGACTTTTCGACTTTCCGCGTCTTTTCTCTTTGTTTGGTCATATTTCTCAGGAAACTTTTCCTTCGAACATCCTTTTTAAATTCCGCTTAACTTTGTTTTAATTGGCAAAATAATTCCAGCGTATAGCGTTAGAGTTCGTTTTATATCCGATATATGTGAATCTTCCTGTTAGACCTCTACCATATGTTTGAGATGTTTTTACAAAAAATCGCACTTTAATCCCCACATTTTATCTAAACTCATAAAAACGTTCACCAAGGTTTTTTTGAAAAATTTTCCTTGACTCTTAAATATTTGTTATTCTACATTTGTCAATTATAATATATATTCTAATATATATTATATATTGTAGTAGAAAAGGATCCAATCCTAACCTCTTAATTAATTTAATTATAAAATATTGTACTTAAAATATTACACGAATAAAATTTACATATACATACATATACAACATACAAAAAATCGCAAAGCATTGCCACATTCAACTTAGCCAACAAAAAAGTTGAAACAATAGCATTCTTCTGCTCATCCAACGAAACTTCTGTAAGTAGGTTATTTTAAATATGGAGGCTGCCCACAAAAAATTATGTTTCTTCAAAATCAAAAAATTAAATTGAAAACATAAACTCAAAATATTTCATTTAAGTAAAACGTTTTTGATTGCTTCTTTCTTTTATATCTTTTCTTAAAAAATTTTTTTTTTACAAAATCTTTCTCTTAAACAATTAAGTATCTACCATCACTTCTGTTTTCTATAGTTAATTTAAATTTATTATTATTTTAAAACTTTTAAACCAGTTATGTTATCTTTAGTTTTGATGAGTTCTAAATTTAATACCAAGAAAAAATGTATTCTTGAAAGTCAGAAAAATTATTTTTTGCCACAAAATCGGGTCAAATTGCCTATAGTGCAATGATATGTAATTAAAACAACAAAGCAGTTTATTACAAACCTTAAAATAAAACCAGAAACTAATTCGTTGTTTTTTATCTTTACATTCAGGATTATAAATTATATTTTTGAATTATTTTTATAAGTTTAATTACAAATTTGCTACAGCTAAGCCAGTAGTAATTAAAATATTCAAATATTATACACTAATAATACACAATTCTTCATATACTGTATGCTATATATGCATATGTGTGTGTGTACTATGTATACATACATATATGGCAAGTAAATGAAAAAAATCCAACAGGTTTAAGTTAAACACACGTTCGTTTTGATAATAAAGTTCTATGAACTAACCCTCGGTCAGCATGTATATTTATAACAAAAAAAAATGTTTAGAAACAACTATTAAATCCATCCTAAATAAAAGCGAACAATAGGGGGAAATAAAAATAAATTTATTAAATTAAATAAAATAAATAAAAATATTCATTAAAATTTTTTGCTCCATATTCATATGGCAGATACATACAAAATGGAAAATAATAGAAAAATTTAATATTTAAAGAGTATTCAAAATCTAGGCCACAAAGTTAAAACGAAAAATTATATTTTAAAAAAGGGTTTAAATAGGTCACCAGCTTGTTTTTTTTAATAAATTGATGTTGCAAAACAAGATTAAATTTGAAAAATATATGTTTGCACATAATTTCTGAATAAATTGAATATACTGTGTGTCTGTAGAAAGCTTAACAAAACCGTTTGTGGTCTTAAAACTTTTATTCAAATATTTTTTAAAGGTTCAATCATCTTGACAAGCGTTTCTAATATAACTATCATTAATACATGACTTTTTTTATTTCTTAATTCCGAAACGTGCAAAGCTCTGGGATTATCTCAATCCAAAGGCTAAAGAAAAATTTCCGTAAAATTTTTGTCTCAAGCAAAGTTGTCATGAAGAATAAACAGTGTCAACATACAAAATCAAGCCGCAAAAGTACAAACTTCCTATGCTGCCCTAGCGCTTCCTGAACGGTGTTAAGAATCATTTCTAGAAAGTTCATGTATTTTAGAAAGTTTTTTATTGAGATCTTAAGTAAATCATTATTTCCTTAAAGTTTGAACGGTTTGCTACCTATGAACATAAACAAGAAAAAAATGTAAAAAAAAGATCGAATTTTTTTAAGATTTTGCGATTTTGGTCTTGAAGGTGACGTTTTTATTTATTTTTTTTTTTTTTTATTTTAAATCTTCACAATTTTTGTTCTTCATGCCAAGAGCTACAACTTTGCTTTAGACAATAAATCAAAATTCTTGAGAAAATTATTAATTTTTGCAAAAATGACATTTAGGCCCCAAATTTTTAGAGTCCCATAAAAAAAACTTCTTTTTTTTTGTCTTTTATCATGCAGTGGTATCCGTATATGTGTGTCCATGACTTAAAATATTACACACAGTGATATCATATTTTTGTTATCAGTTCTGAATGGCCTTAAACTTTTTGTACTTCCTTTTATTACTTCTTTTTAATAAGTAAACATTTTCGTCGAAAAATCATCCCCAACGATGAGGATCATTTCTTGAGGAATGGGCACATGAACAAATAAAATTTCAGAATTCGTACGACACACATGAGATCCACACATGCATCCAGAAAAAATCTCTTTTAATAGTCATCAGTCTTTATTTCTTTGAGAACAATGTTAGCCATTCTCAACAGCGAGAGCTATACGTTAATGACTACCTACGTCTTTTGGATGGTGCTACGTGCCATATATCTCATATCATATTGGATTTTCTGCAAGGGTGTTTTGCATAGTTTAGTTTTTCATAGTTTAGGGTGTTTATTCGCCGTGGTCTAATGGTTAGCTTACTAAGATAAGAGCTGCGGATTCAAACCTCAGCTCTGAAATCTTTTTTTTATTATTCGGGCAAACACTTAGGGGACAACCCCTACTCATGCATTGGAGTGTGCTGGTCTAGGAAAATATGTTATGGTAAGGGGAAAGAGAGTACTGTTTATGGATATTTGACTTAAATCAACTGATATCGTAATTGGCAAGAAAAACATTCGCTGGAAGATTCTTCCGTAAACGGGCGGTGCGGCTAAAGAACGCAATCTCTCTATGATGCATTGTGCGATTCACTGATCAATCAATTACAAAAAGATGTGCTTTGAGAGAAGTACGATCAATCCGTAAAAATATGCGATTAACCGAAACCAAGTAACTTATCTCATCAGAGCATCTTCCATGGTAGTACCGATAAAACAATGAAACGCACACCACATTGCGCCTATGCTCCAACAAATCGTTAGGGTTGGATACCCTACCATCCTTTGCCCTTTCCTTTACACGATCAAAAAGCCCCAAAATAAACTTTGAAGCAGTTGCCTATACATGAGAGTTGTATTCCATTCTAGGTCGGATAAATATTTTGTAAATATTACTTGAAAAAAAAAAAGATTATAGAAAATATTTCTCTCGGCAACTACCTCTTAGCAGTCTTCTGGCAAAAGCTCTGAGAGTAAACCGATTGCCATGAAAAAGCTTCTCAAGTCTGTCAATCAAAAGCGACTTTAACCCGTAGGTCTCGGTACCTATGGGTAAAAATTACACACACAACATGAGTGCTGCCAGAAGCCGTAACCCTGATATAGTTGTAATGGATTGTAGTGGCCAATTATGTATGAATGTTTATCCGCCTAATTTATGAAAAATTAAACAATAATTTACATGTCTTTCACACATTGTTTTATTTAAATTCAAAATTAGGAAGCGCTAAGTGAAAGGCCTATAAACACAATAGAAGATTGAGTCTGTATTTAACCCTCCCCACATTTTTTCAATAGCTTGGCACAGTAACTGTAGACAGAATATACTCACTTGTTCTACTCCACTTTATAGAGTTTCTTATATAATTACAATTATTAGATTTTTAAAACATAATAATTTTAAAAATTATTCTGAGTAAAATAGTAGAATTGCTTCTTTCAAAGGTATGCCTATCCTCCTCTAATATACAGATATAAGCAGCGAAATTTAAAAGCGTGAGGCTTACCTAATAACACAAATCAAGGAGGAAGTTTACTAATTAGTATGATTGATATTACATGCATATTAACTAAAAAAAATTTAATTAAAGTGCAATGACAAGTCAACAGAGCTGCCGTTAGCAATAATAATTGTTTGTATTTCCTAAATACTTCGCCATATCCCCACCACGTACAATGTTTTAAGTTCTAAAGTATTCACTGAATATTTGCATTTTCAAAACCACGCATACTTTCTATTATAAGTACTCTTTGTCTGAGTGTTTGTGTATTCGAAATTTTATCAACATGTCATACACAGAAACCAAAATGCGTGATAAAGTTGAACTTTCAAATAATACTCATACGACCAGGTGTACTAGCTAATATGCATTTTTTTCCACTATATAAAGTATGTTTTATTATAAAAATATAAAAATTCAAATTTCAAAGAAATAAGTTAAAGGTTGAATCACATCATTTCTATGCCATATGCATGTGTACGTGTCATTGAATTTAAGTTCAACATCACAAGTAAGAAATATGTCACATAAGATGCACAAAGCAGCAACATAAAGTGGTTTCTCTTTATTCCTTAAAACTGCCGTTATTTGCAGTGTGCTTGATTGTATGCGTAAATTATAAAATAAAAACAAAAGGTTTTTAAATATTATTCGCGCTTTTAAATACATTTTTTCTCTTTTCTTAAATGTTTATTTATCGTATTATTTTCCAACTCTTTTTGTGTAATAAAAAACTTCAATGTTTCTGCTTTTTTCTGCTTTTGTTTTGTGATAGAAAATGTTATAATTTTTGAGGTTTGTTGGTCTATGTTAGTGGGTTAATAAAGTGTATGTCATTAAAGCAAGGCATGGCACAGTGGTATTTTGGTGGTAAAATAAAAGCAATTACAAAGACTTTTTGAAAATTTAATGATACTGTTCTATAGAAAAAATTATTTCTTTCGGCGACTACCTCTCAGCAGTCTACTGACAAAATCTCTGGGAGTAATTAATTGAAAAAGCTTCTCAAATCTGCCGTTCGAAGTCGACTTTAAACTTATTGTCCCGGTACTCAACGATAAAAATTAACACACACAACATTAGTTCTGTGATAAACTAGGCCGAAACCCTGACACAGGGTTGCAAAGGCTAACTAAGAAACAAAAAAATTAACTATAAATTTTTAAATTTAAACAAAAGAAATATCAAAAAGCTACATAAATCCTAAATATTTTAAATACTTTGTATGGCCTTGGTGTGTATTTGTAACGCCTTGTAATCTCCTTTTCATAAAACGGTGCGTATTCATTTATTTCGTACTTCTAATGTTGTACCTTTAAATCATTGAAGTTTTTGAGATATATTTTTATTGCTTTTTTCATAAAAGTCCTTTTCAGCCTGAGCCGAAGGGTCCATTATCATTCTGAAATTATAAAACAACCATATATTCACTGTGTTCTCTTTGTAATTCTACTCGTTATATTGATTAAACTTGAACACTGGCTATTTGCCATTCATGAACCTGAATTTATTTGCAGTTTGTATGTCATGAATCCTTAATATGTTCAAATATTCTTCTCCATCTAGTGTACTTTCGCTTAATATTAAATAAAATCTTTACTATTTCTTTACTGAAAATACACCCTCAAAGAGAAAAATGCAAAGAATAACATTGAAAAAATTTTAAAAGTTAAATGAAGTTTAAAATTTTGTATAATTATTACATAAAAAAAATTTTTTCCATTATAAAAACAATATGCAGGCATACTATATGGGCATTTCCTGGGGTAACGAACGTACGTTCGTACGCTTTTGATGTACAAAGAATATAGAAAAAACACTTTTCCTAGTATTTTATTTTTGCGATTTGATAGCATTTTAGTAGATCTATATGTGGTGCAAAAGATGGATTTCATCGGGTTGAAGTTTTCATAATAATACTTAGTTATAAACACGTGGTAACGATCGTACGCAAAATAGAAGTTAACTTTAGCTGACAGTTGTAAAATGTAAAACTCTGCGAAATGCAACGTAATATTCAAAAGCGATTAAATAATTTTTAAAGCATACCAATGTAGGTCTCTACCCAGTATTTGCACAATAAAATATCTCTATTGGTTTTCTTTTAATTGGCTTAAGTATCGGTCGCGAACGTACGGGTCGCGAACGTACGATATTTCCACAGGTTTTTTTTTTGTATTATCACCATGCTTAATTCCATATATATCGTCAAATTTCCTTAACCAAAAACTTAATCCTCTATTTATAGTATGTGGTAACTAGTGCTGGCAAAGTATTGAGTAATGAGTACCAAGTATCGAGTATTTGTACTATTTTTTGGGTACTTGGTACATAAAAGTTGTGTGGAAAATTTAAATTTTAACGGGTAAAACGCAAATGCGTCTAAAAATACAAAAAAAGAGCGATATTCGGCGTTATTACAGTAAAGTTAATGATCAACAAGCTAAAAAAAAATTTGTGCAAAAATTTACTTACAAAGATTATCTTTTCCTTTTATTAAGAACAGGCGCAAGCCAGTACTCGTTTACAAATACTGATAAAAGAATTAGGAAACTTCTCGATAACATAATCCTTCTGATAAATAGATTTCAGTGAAGCACGTTCAGTTTTTTTTTTAATATTTGTTTTATTAATAACAATTTTCAATATGAAATAATGAAATTTTAACAATCAGGGCAATTCGGGAATACTTTCTTTATATTGTCGAATGCGGCCGGTCACTTTCGCCAACTAATGAATTCTCGATAACAACTCTTATATTTTTTTTATTTTTATTATTTGATTAAATAAAAATACATGTAAAAAACATAAAATTTTATACAAAAATATTAAAAACATCTTCGTACTACCCACAAAACATTCCCGAAAGGCTTTTTCAAATTTCATTACGATGATGAAGTCCTATAACTACAATAGTAAGAAGTAATTTTTACTAGAAAATACAAAAATTAGAAATAATTCAAAAAATACTTTCCATTCAGTTATTTTTTTAAGATATCCCAATTCTTTCTTTAAAGTAATGTAATTTTCATAAAACTCTTCTAATTGCTGCTGCAAAAAATTCGGTTGTTCAAATTTTTTCTTTTTTTAGGTACTGGCTCTTTAGCAGCAATGTTATTGATATTTGAACTAACTCCTTTTTCTAATGCTTCCGGTTTTTCAAACACTCCAAGTGAATTTACATTTAAAACACCTTCCACGGATGTTTTATAATTTAATAGTAAACACTGCCTCTTCCAAATCATTTAACGCAATGGTTTTGTTTGGACCTTCACCTGTGGCCTCCAATTGCTGTTTATTTATTACGATCTTGCTTTTTGTGTTGGTCTCGCCAGACCTTTGGAGATATGAAAAGTCGTTTCCAAATGGGATTTTACAAAAATTTCAAAACTCATATTCACATGTAGTCGATAATTGGAAGTAGAATTCAAATTTGAGCCTTTGATGAGATCTACTTACCTTTGTCCATCCTGCCAGGAGGGCCATTTATATTAACATTCTGTGTAATTTCTTTCTGTAAAGCATTTTGATCTTCTGGTTGTAATGGGCTGACTCATCTTCCAATGCCCTTATGTTCCACCATAAAATCAACCATCAATTTAAATTGACCTGACATTGTTTGTCTTTTAGCCTTAAATATTGCAAAAACTATTTTCCAATAAGTTAACCAAATACTGTTTTTTAGAAAACAAATTTTTATATATTAATTTTTCATGCTTTCTTCTTAAAGATTTACTTCTGGCAAAATTCGGCAAAAAAAGCCTTTTATTAATTATTCATGATATATTTTTTCCGATTGTTTATGTAAAACGCAGCAAAATTTTTGTCGAAGAAAAACGACTGGTTGTGATGTTGAAAACGTTTTTTAGAATATATAGAAATTGAAAAAAAAACGTATGCTTTCTAGTTGTTCATCCCTAACGTATTATAGAATTAAAAAATATACTCTATGAGCGTATTTGAGGTGAAAGCGAGAACAATAATAGCCCTGAATATTTATGATATTATTGTTTTTATTCAACAGGCCGTTAAAATTTTACTTATTTTAGGTCCTCATCACAGAAAATCCAATGCATCATTCTGATACTGGAATATACGATATAGCATTTCACTTTTAAAGTAAAGTTGGAGACATCTTATCAATTATAAACTCATTGAAGAAACTTACTTACGGTCGCGAACATACGAAATTTTGCAAACAAAAAAAGTCTATTTAATGGTAATCCAGAAGGTTTTTTATTTACTTATCTACACAGAGGGAAGAAAGGCGTTCTAAAATTATTAACCAAGGGTATCAAATTAAGAACAAATTGTGAACAATATTTCGTTAACTTTCGGTACCAAATCAACCTTAGTGCGTTATTAAAATAAGAACAAATGGCACAAAATACCATAAGTTAACAAATCAAGAAATCAAATATCAAAATATCATAAGTTAATAAAAAAAATCGATACCAACCGTTAACGAAGTAAGCACAAACGTACTTAACTTAACTTAGGCTCTTAACATAAAATTGCACCCGACTATGGTGCTACGCTCTAACCACCTCGGCCACCGTCGTACATATCATTCATGTCGTTAATGTGGATGAGGTAGAATAAAGGGCAAAAACAAAATAAATTTGTAATTCTGTTTCATCCAAATAAGATGACAATTACAAGAACAGCAATGATGGTAAGAAAAGGAGAATATGATATAAACTGTTGTGTGACTTTACTTCGACTAACTCATACAAATGTATGTGCATACGGTAATAATTTCAGTATGCGATTTCCAAAAAAGTGTGAGTTAAATAGTTGATGTTTGGTCTTGAATATGCACAGGACACAAAGAACTCTGATGAGACTACCGTAGCTGGAGTCGAAAACAATTGTTCAGTTTGGCTAGTGTACTATTCCTTCACGGACATCATTTCTTCTTTAATTACCAAAAAATAACATTGCAGTTAAATTTGATCTAATTAAAGCGTTTTCTGATAAAAACCAAAAATTAAATTGATCACACCTCTCCTGAGATTCGAACCCGAGTCTTAGGCTCTTAACGTACTTAACTTAATTTTAATACCAAATGGTATCAATTTTGGTAGTTTTCTACCACATTTTTTTCTGAGTGTACAAATTATTGACACCGAAATTAATTAAAATGTGGTATGTCTTTGCACCTATTGACGTTTTATGCAAAGCAATAACAATAAAATGATGTTTTCGGTCACGAACGTACGATTAAAACCTAGACATGAAACAAAGCAAAAATTAACCGTAAATCGAACTTTTGTTTTTTTCTCCCTACACATTTCCCTTTTTAATTGTTTGTAAAAGAAGGATTTTGAAGAAAGAGTGCAAACATAATACAGTTTTTGCGTGTAAATTAATTAAATATGCAACTGTCTTTAGAAGTAGCTTAAAAATTAAATTTGAAATATTCCTGTTTCTACCCCAATTTTCTCAAGTAAAACACCTGAGATATGCTAAGAATCCAATTTATTATAAAAATATAGACTCTTTTTTTATAATTATAAGCAATAAAATGCTATGATTAGCAACATATTTTTTTCGATCCTGGTTTACCATTTTGAGGAAATGCCCATATATAAATATTTTGTCTTATTACCATCCGTTTTCAAAATTTTTATTTTGGTAAACTCTTAATTTAGTTCAGCAAACAGTAAAGTTTCCATATTTTAGTACTCTAGCACCACTGCTTGTAGTTTTTGACTAAAACTACATGAATCCATACCACTGTACGTGGTCATGGCATGTCATTGTATGTCTGAGTGGGTTAATTTGAGAATTGTAATGGCTTTTCATAACAAAATGTATGCGTGTAAACTAAAATTTGAAAATTGTGTATTCAAAAAAAAAAAAATTAAAAACATCGAAATACCATAAAATTTAATGCAACAAAATGCTTTACTAACACAAAAGAAATACAATATCGAGCAAACAGCTAATATTTTAAGCAAAAAGTTTTAACAATACAATACAATAGGAAAAATATCTGCAAAAATAAATAATAATAAATAATAAATAAATTATAAATTTTTTGTTTTTAAAAATAAATAAAGTATTAGCATTTTTCACTGAACAATATTTTTTTTTTTTTTTTTTTTTTTTTTTTTTTGCGGGAAGGAGGGAAAAAGCTTTATGCTTTCGCGGAGGTCGTCATCTCGCATGATATGTCGGACTCGCCCAGAAGGGTATACCGACTAAAAACCCCCCTTATCTCCTCACCAGGGGAAATACCACCTCGGAACCACATTCGCATTACTTCAAGGTGGACCCCTCTTTGGCACGGCCAGTTCCTTCTAGGTTGTCCTGCGTCCAGGACCCGCACTTTCAAATGCCTCAAGGTCCCTCTTCTTTCGCTTCAGGATACGTTCAAAGTATCCTGAAACGGCGGTCCAGTTCGCCACATTTGACGTCATAATATCAACGATATTCCCAACCGTAATTCTTCCGACTTCAGACACCAGTTCCGCTCGATAGCAATGCCAGCGCCTGCATTCGAAAATGGTATGCTCCGCGTCGTCAATCACATCTTCCTTGTCCTCATAAATGCAGAAAGGGGAGTCACACTTTCGCATGCGGTGCAGATATTTTCTAAAATATCCGTGACCCGATAACATCCGTGTGGTGTAATAATTCACTTCTCCGAATTTTCGATTTATCCTTGACCCTACAGTCGGTATGAGTCTCGCTGTCCATCTTCCTCGTTCTTCAGCGTTCCAGCGTTGTTGTCATTTGAAAATGGTACTCTGCCTGATGGAACTGCTTACGGGAAGGCCTCCCGTTTTGGTCCTATATATTATCGTCCGCTCTTCGGCTAGAAGATCAACAGGGATTGTGCCGGCTATGACTAGAACTGCAGGTCCTGACACTGTGCGATAAGCAGAGGTGATTCGCAAAGCAACGACTCTCTGGACAGATGTCAGCAAATAGGCGCGTCCTTTTACCTTTAACGTCTCGGCCCAAACTTCACTTCCATATAGCATTACGCTATTTCCGGCCTCCATCAAAAGCCTCCGTTTCGCCGGCAACGGTCCTCCAATATTTGCCATTAATCTGCTAAGTTGTCTCACGAACGTCTGAGCCTTATCACTGGCATATCGAATCTGATCTGCAAAGGTCAATCTAGGATCCAACCTTAGACCCAGATACTTAACCGAACTCTTAGTCGTAAAAGTTTCGCCTCCAATATTCATGTCCACTTGCAAGGGATTATGACATCCGGTTATCAACAGCAATTCTGTCTTGTGGGTGGCCAGGTCTAGACCGTGGTCACTTAACCATCTTTTCGTCCTCAACATGACCCGTGTGAGCTTCCGTTGCGCCTCGTCGGTGTTCCTGGCTGTGATGACAGCTGCAATGTCGTCTGCGTAACCAACCAGGAAAGTACCCTCTGGCATGTCTTCTTTGAGAATTCCATCATAGCTAGCATTCCATAGATCGGGCCCCAAAATGGATCCTTGTGCTGCTCCTGATGTTATCTGCTTTGTTCTCGATCCTGCGGTTGTAGAATACATAAGACGCCTGTTACTTAGGTAGCTCCCAAACAACTTCAGGATATACTGCGGCACTGAAAAAATATTTTCCAGCGCATCCAGTACGTCGCTCCATCTAAGACTATTGAAGGCGTTCTTCACATCTAGCGTTGCGAGTAAAACCACGGGTCTTGTGAAGTGGCTGAATTGCCGTATAGCCGTGGCCGCCTGCGTCACTTTTTCCAAAGCACCAATTGTGGACCTGCCAGATCTAAAACCGTACTGTCTAGCGGATAATCCACCGCCGTTCTCGATCGCTGCATCAAGTCGTGGTTTCAAAAGCCTTTCAAAAAGTTTTCCCGCTGTATCCAGCATGCACAGTGGTCTATATGAGGATGGGACTTCCGGGTCGCCATTTCCCTTGCGAATTAGTACAAGCTGTTGTCTTTTCCAAATTTCTGGAAAGGTGCACTCTCTTAGGCACGTGTTGTACATCCCCAGTAATAATTCCGGTCTTCGACTAGATATCTCTCGCAGTATCTCAGGTGGTATGCCGTCGGGCCCGGGTGCCTTTCCGGGTTTTAGGCCAGATGCTGCTATATTCAGCTTCTGTGTGGTAAAAGGAATAAACTCCGTGGTGTGCGTATCTCGCCTTCTCTCTCGCCTTACCTCATGGGTCGGGAAAAGCGTGTCCACAATATTCCTCATTACATGGTCACTCATAACTCCCACTGGTTTTCTGGTGTTTAGCTTATCCATCACAATCTTGTATCGCAGACCATAAGGGTTTACGTTTATGTCGTTCCGTAGTTCCTGAAAAGCCTGTGCTTTTTTGAGCGTTATTTCCTCCTTCAAAGATTTCCTTGCCTCTTTAGATGCTTGCGTTTCATCGGCGGCTGTTCCACTACGCCTTGCTCTGGTACACCTTCGCCGTAGACGTAAGCACTCTCGTCTTAGGGCCGCAATGTTCTCATCCCACCAGTACACTGCCTTCCGTCTAATATTTGAAAGTCTCTTCAATGGCATTGCCTTCTTGCAGCCGCCTTTTATGATGCTCATGGTCTGACCTATTCTTGTACTTGCATCACTTGAAAATTCCACTGTGAACATTATTGCCTTCAAAATATATTGCAATAAAGTCTATTGTTGAAGAAAAACGCATAGGCTTTGTAGCGTTTACCGTATTCTAAAAATAGACAATTCGAGCAGGCTTTATCACTCCAAAAGAAATCAGCCAGCAAATGAACAGCACGCAGGCCTCACTGCAAAATATATTTTTACTAGCTATTACGCCTAAAATACCTTTTGAGTTCGAGAAAAATATGTGAAACTCCGTCCTAACACTTTGAAGAGACCACTACATTAACGAATAAAAAAAAAAATTTTTTGGTCAGGAGATACAAAGTATAACAGGCATCGTGTTTATAATATTTAATATCGCAAGAAAACATAAACTATAACATATCGAATTAGAACTTAATGGTTTCGAACTAAGTAATTCCTCCCATTAGTAAAAATCGACTTCATTACGAAAAATTTTATATTATTTTTGTGTTCTGCTTATCTTACCCGCGATCATTAGACTAGCCAAAAATAGATAGTTTTTCGAAAAAGAAATCTTTGTCTATTTTGGATCAACATATTACGTTGAAATACATAGAAAATGTGCGAACTCAAAATTCGATATACTCCTACCGTTTTAGGTACATAACACATATACCCAATTCACAAAATGTTATAGTTGTCGTAGATCGGTAGAAACTATGACAAACTCAACTATTGTACATAATGTTGTTGATAATTTCCATGTCAAAAACTACTAAAACATGTACGACAATTTTTCCTATGTTTCCGAAATGTAGTATCAATACACCAGAGTTGGAAAACTTTCTTTTTATTTTTTTTTATTTATTTATTTAACTATAATCTACAAAAATATAACATTTTGTGAATTGGGTAATAAATTTAAGTATAGAAAATCCTAAATTTTTTTGTAAAGCTAATTAAAATTGTGCATGTACTTTGGCTCTTATATCCTCGGGAATATTGATGATATTTTTAGCTTGCTCATCACTTTATTACTTGGAAAATTAATTAAAATAGATTATTTATTCATTTAGTAAAATTTTCATGGAAAAAAATTCAACGAATAATCATTTTCTGCGCTAATGCCCATTTTTTGAAAAATGGGCACATGAACAAACAAAGTTGCAAAATTTGAGATGACTCCAACCCACAACTGATAAAAACCATCCAATACATTACAAAAAAAGTGAAGATTTAGTGAGGATTTTGAACTAGTGACATCATCGGTTCATATATCTGAAGGAAAGAAGTTGGCCAGGTCATCAGTGTCAACGGTGGGCACTTAGGAACTTCTTTTCGACTAAATTGGAAGATCTTGACACCAATGATATTTAGTTTTAATAGAATGGCGATACATGCCATATTGATTATTCCAAACGAGCAATTTAAAGAGGTGATGGAACTCGGTATCGAGGCTATGTGATTTAATACCGTGAGTATTTTTCTGAAAGCTAATCGCCATCGGTAAAATTAAGCTTAATTTATGCGTTAAGAACCATAGAATGCGCCTCCTCCAGAGTCAAACCGCAGCGGATATCTGAACGATGTAATATTCCACACAATATGGCATCAATAGGTCTTTCGAATGAATAAACAATTTCGCTGTAATTTCACATATCATTAGCTTAATTACGACTTATAATTTGGTTGAAGAAGCAAAATACTTTTCAGTAAGCAATGCTTCTACATAGAAAATCAATCCAAATTTTGATAATGAAATCGTCACTGATCACAGAAGTGTAAAATTTAGTCAGAGCAGGTAGTTTAAAGGTTATAATAATAATAATGCTACAAAATCTCATTTTGTATTTTTGGTTTGTTTCGCTTTTTTTTGTATTAGCTAACAACGTACTTTGTTTTAAGTCTAAAGATAGTAAGTGCTCAATAAAATACCCAATAGATACTTTTTTCTTATTATACTTGTACAGAGCTTTCTATTCGGCAACAATTTATTAAGATTTTGATGACTCAGAGTAGATATTCTTTTAATAGAAGGCAAACGCGTAATGAAATATACGGAAAAATTTAATCGCTACTCTATCTTTTAAGTCCAAAATATAAAAAATCTCTTTCACATGTATTAGCAAAGTCAAGTTTTACTAAATCAGTGTATAGTTAAATTATTATTGCAAACAAATTTAAAATAAATACGTTTTGTCTACAGCCATTCACAAATCATTAATTTAAATATTTACTGCTTCAATAATTTAATAGACCCCTCATATAATTCTCTTTTTTGCTCTTTCTTTTATTTACTGGGGTAATACTATGTTTGCTTTGTATTAAAAACAAGCCTCCGTAAAAAAATTATAAAATTTTCAAATCTATATCTAAAATTTTAAAATCGAAATAAGGTCTACATTTAGCAATAATATACACACACATTTTACCACACAAAGTATATGCACGTATATATACACTGGCGAACAAAACCGAGTACAAAATGAGCAATTTTAGGTTAAATGTGCTATAAATTAAAAACTAAAAGGACGATTCTTTTGTAATTTGAAATAATTATTTTTTATTAATTTTAGGATAAAAATATGTATTTAGAATAGTAATAACACAACAAAATCAAAAAAATTCAATTTAAGAACATAAGGCAACTCTAAGTACTCAGTTTTGCACGTATTCGATATGAATAATAAAAGTGGGGGATCAAATACTGAAAATAGTAAATAATACGCAATACGCATGCGTTGGTGGTCTATTTTTGTTAATTCCTATTATTGTTAATTTTTATCAGTAATAGCGGCTTTATAGAGCAAAATAAAACCAAAATGAAGAAAATTAATATTGATATAATATTAATATCTTTGACTGAAAGTGGATATTCATCTAGATTAATTGCAAAAACAGTTATTTTGAGTTAACGGTCAGTGATTAAAGTTCAAAAAAAGCGAAATGCAGCTCCTAAAACGAATGTTGGAGGTCGCCCTCGGTTACTAAAGGATTCAGACGTGCCCTAATGGTCCGAGAAATGAAAAAAAATTCCATAAAAACACCCAAACAGGCTGTTATTGCCATAAATAAAGACGTCAGTGAGTGGACAGCTCGTAGAGTACTTCACAGAATTGGTTTAGTAACAAGTGTTAAAAAGAAAGAGCCAGCTCTTTTAGAAAAAAACATAAAAGCACGTTTGGAATTGTGCAAAAAACATGAGCATTGGACCATTGATGATTGGAAGCGAGTTATTTGGTCTGACGAGACAAAAATCGATTCCAATCTGATGGTAAAGAATATTTTTGGAACAGACCTCATGAGTCCATTCAAAAGCATCATGTAAAACAAACTGTTAAACACGGCGGAGGTAGCTTGATGATTTGGGGCTGTTTCACATGGTGGCACTGGGGCCAATAGTAAGGATTAATGGTGTAATGAAGAAAGAAGACTACCTCCAAATTCTGAAAACTCATTTACCCGATTTCGTTGACCGCAGCTCCTATCCGGAGAACGAAGTCATTTTTCAGCAGGACGGAGACCCTAAACACACGTCCACAATTGTCCAATAATGCTTGTCTGATCAAAAATTTCAGGTAATTAAATGGCCAGCGCAGAGCCCGGATCTTAATCCGATAGAAAATTTGTGGTACATATTAAAAAGACGATTGGGAAAACATAATAGAGCGCCTACCAATATTGAGGAACTTTGGCACCGTGTGCAGTTAGAATGGGAAAATATTCCTAGTGAATTTAAAGAGAACTAGGTTGAAAATATGCCGAGGCACATTAAAAATGTTATTAAAAAAAAAAGGATTATGGATACCATACTAAAATTGCAACTTTATAATTGCACTAAAGAAGTGTGCAAAACTGAGTACTTGGAGTGGCCTTATGTTTTTATATTGAATTTTTTGTTTTTGTTGTGTTATTTCTATTCTATATAAATATTTTTATTCTACAATGAATAAATAATAATTATTTTAAATTACAAAAAAATCGTCCTTTTAGTTATTAATTTACATCACATTTAACCTAAAAATGCTGATTTTGTACTCGGTTTTGCTCGCCAGTGTATGTATGTAGTTATTCGATTATCACTGGATGTGCGTGAGTACTCTTATAACTTTGGATTAATGGGGTAGGAAACGTACATACTTCGTATGTATACGGAACTGCTTAAGGCTTTAGGTTGTTATTATTACTGTGGCTGTTGGATGGTTTACTATAACGTTGCCATTTTATTTCCCTCTCTTTGGAACTATCTTTCTCACTTTCGTAACACTAGGGGGTATACTTTGTTATGGATATTTTTATATGTTTTGACAATTTTTCTTCAATTTTTTTGTTGTTGTTTTTTTTTTTTTTTTGTTTTTTTTTTTTTTGTTTTTGCCATTTGCATAGGGATTAAATGTGTGATTACAAGTTTTAATGACGAATTTCTTGTCACCCATATGATAAACATGTAAATAATAAACGTATAACAGAGAGTGAGAGAGTAAGTATGAAAATAAATGACATTTTGTTGTACGAAACAGTGGCCCATATATTTGTATTAATATATGTCTGTATGTGTGGGTATGCTCATTATTTTACATATAATTCACATGAATTAAAATGTACAATTATTTTTTATGTATGATTTGTATACACACACAAACCCATATACATATGTATGTGGGTAGGTAATAATATGTTCACAAAGTGAAACAAACAGAGAGAACCCACTATTATTATGCAGATAGACATCACAGTACCTTTGTTTTGCTACTGAACTGTATGTCACACAAGTAAATATAAATAATTTTCAATTATTATTCTTTTTTTTTAATGAATTTTGTATGTATTAGTGTATCATTTTTTATTATTTTGTTAGTTTTTTTTATTGTTTCATTTCATTATTTTAAAACTATTTAGTGTTCAGTTTTTTTGACACATTTCTGCTTCTGCAGACATATGTATGTAAGTTTGTATGTAAATATAATTTAAAAATTTCTTCTGCCAAGAAAAGTATTTAATTCTAAATTTAAAAATTTTTTTTTTTTAATTTTCAGTATTTTTTTTTTTAACAACATTTCTTAAAACCTTGAAAACAGGCATTTATTTCAGTGATGGCATTATATCCAGCTGTTCTTTATTTTTATTTAATTTTGAAAGGTATTATTTTTTTTAATTTATAAATTAAATTTTCCTAGAATTCTGTGTCTTGTAAAATATTTGTGAAAAAAAAGTGAAATGAGTGAATATGAAAACAAAATCGCCTTCTTTTCACACTTAAAATTTATAAAAAAAAACATAATAAAAATAGTTTTAGTTACGCATAGTACATTCAGTAGACTGAACCTGAAATTTGTTTTCCTTTAATTTACATTTATTGCATAAAACATACTTAATTTATGTCGGTTTTGAAATCAGTTCAACACAAAACGATTTCACTCAGAACGATAACTTCGTATGCGTTTATGCCTATGTTTTGAGTCGAAACAGTTTTAAAACTGTTTTAACTAACAGCTAATTATAAATAATTCTATAATAATACACACAGAATAATAAAAATAACCTATAGAAGAAAATAGAAATCCCAACAAATTTAATAGAAATATCTTTACAGCTCATTTTCGTAAAGATTTCAAAACCGTATACATCTACACTCAATTTGAAAACGCTAGGTCTGACTCAAACAGGTTTGAAAAGCAGTTTTAGTGAAAACGTTTTAAAATTTCAAAACTGTTTATGCCATGGGTTTGAGTGAATGAAAACGTTTTCAAAACGGGCATAAACATCTTGAAGATGGACTCCTTGAAAAAGGGAACAACTTATTGTTAAATTATAATTTTCGAAAAACCGCAAATAATATTTTTAATTTTTGTCCTTCGATGGGATTTGAACTTCGGTAGTTTGAGTTTCTGTGCGTGCACTCTAACAACTATTCCACGCCCCCATATGAAAAATTTTGAGAATTATGAAGAAACAAGACTCACAACACTAAATGTAAGAAAGGATGCCCCAGTGGTCTTACGGGTAACGTGCTTCTCGAAGAATGCTAGTGAGAGGGTTGTGGGTATGATTCCCACCAGAGACCCTGGTCTACGACACCCAGCATACATATGATCGTAGTCACTTTGCTCGTAATAATAAATAGAATATAATTTTTAATTGTAATTTAGTAAACAAATTAATAATAGATATCAGAAGCCTTTCACAAATTTATTAATACATATACTATTTTTATTTGTTTATTTTTTTTTTTTTAATTGATTTATAGATTCAAAACTTACAAAGTTTTCAATGTGCAAATTTTTTATATAAAGACAAAAGTTTAAGTAAAACAATCATGCAAATTTGTAGTTTCGATTTATAGAAATATTTATTAATTTTCAATTTATGTATATGAAAACTTGTTTTATTTATTAATCACTTTAAAACAATACTTTTTATTAATTTTTTTTTTTATTTTCTTTAATTCCTATAAAAACAAATATATAACAAAAAAATATTCAAATTCAATTAATACAGAATATTATTGCCCCGAGTATTATAAATAATAATGTTTAACAAGTTTACACTTAAAAGTAAAGGAAATGAAATAAAAATGTCCAATTTTTGATAAACTCGTTCCAGTAAACGCCAAAGGAAAGCAATTAAAAAGTCTTTATTGAATATGAAGAGAGCAATAAAAGTGTTTTCTATAAATTCAATTGTAATAAAGCAAATAATGCAAACACTACCTGAGGGCTTTCTCAAATAAATATTGAACAACAAATAGTTTTCCTTTTTTTGTTCGACAAATCATAATAAAATTTGTGTAAAATATAGTTTTTGGTTTGCTCGAATACCTAATAATTGTCCGATAACTAAATAAATTGCATATGAACAAAAGAAAATACAAAAAAAAAAAAAAAAAAACGGAAAACCAGCAGAAGTTGAAGTTTAAAAGCAATTAATATTCATACAAATATCATGAACAAATTTATAATAGCAAATTAAACAAATAATAAAATGCATATTAAATTTTGTAAATAGTTTTTACTATTTTATTAGTCTTTTTTCAGCACAATGCAACATTTTTTGGCTTATTGATTTGGGACTTAATTTTGAGAATTACCCATGAAAGTACCCCAAATATAAGAACTTCTTTGTTATCCATCTTGTCAAGTTTGGTGTATTAATAATGTAATGGCCATACGAAATTTTTTCTCCAACTGAATTTTTATCACTTTTTCTATATTTACCTCGGTTGTGCTTGTCGGTATAACGTAGAAAATATTTCTTTTGTGTCTGAAACTAAAATGTAGATATTGAATAGAAAAAAACATTGAAACAACATATACAATTGGAGTTTACAACCCTGTTTTAGGATTACGGCCTAGTTTCTCGCAGCACCCATGTTGTGTGTGTAAATTTATATCCATAAGTACCGGGACCTACAGTTTAATGTCGTCTCCGAACGGCAGAATTGAGAAGCTTGTTTATGGTAATCAGTTACTCTCAGAGCTTTTGCCAGAAATCTGCTAAGAGGTAGTCGCCGAAAGAAATATTTTTTTAATAATTCTTTTTTTCAAGATGTAAGAGCAGTTTGAACCGGAGCTCTCATCTTAGTAAGCCAACACACTAATTACTAGACCACGGCGACGAAACAAACAAATCTACCAGAAAAAATTGCATCCAATTTAAAAGTACAACTATGACAATAAATATTCGCTCTGAAATTATTATACATATTCGTCATTTAGTACATATTCGTCATTTAGTACAATGGTTCCTCCGACCAACTTTGACCCACTGTAAAAAAATTTAAACCAGCTAGACTATAAGTTTATTCTATAAAATAATGCACCAATCGTGATATTTTCGATCTTATAGTGTTCCTGTCTAGGAAAGAGTGAGTAGTGTTTGTAGACCTTTGATTTAAAATTGTAAAAATTAATCGCAAACGTCTTATTTTTAATTATAATTTTTGAAAAAACCGCAAACTAACTTTCTCATTTTACACCTTTGCACAATAGGTCAAATGACTACTTTTCTGTGCAAAATTATTAACGCCTAAAAAGTCATTCTATTTAAATCAAAAGCTGTAATGATTTCATAAATATGATTAACTTTATTGAAAAAAATTTAATTTAACCTATTAGCGACCACAAATTAACCCTTGTTCAGCTATTAACATAACAGCTTAAATCTAGTTCATTTCACAAGAAATAAAACAAAAAGATCCTCTTCACTTTCATTAGTTTCATCGACTTGGTTACTAAGATGATGTTCTTGTATGGGTCCAGTGGGGGATAATAATTCAATTACTACCGGTGGAAGAGTGAAACTTTTTCGATTTTGTAAGCGCTTATTTAAATATATTGAGGAAATTAAGGAATCTGAAGTATCGATATCCCTATTTTGCGGTTTCAAAAGTAAACGTAAATAAAACACATATAAAATATTTTTTTGTGATATTTCTTTTTTATTATAAAGTTTGAATGTTGACATTATATGTGAAACACTACATCATTTAAATGACCTCCACAGTGTTGCAAACATTGATTCTTTTGAGGTAATCTTCGATCACTCTTTGACACATATTGGTCGGTATCTCAACCATTACTTGACGAATGTTGATTTTTAAGTGCTCAAGAGTTGTAGGTTTATCTGCATAAACACGGTCTTTCGCGTAGCCCCACAAAAAAAGTCTAATGGTGTCAAATCGCATGATCTTGGTGGCCAGTTGATATCGCCAGGACGAGAAATTACGCGGCCAGGAAATGTCTCTTGCAATAAAGCCATATTCGCTCGAGTTGTGTGGCATGTGGCACCGTCCTGTTGAAACCACATATTCTCCAAGTTGTATTCTTCAATAGCCGGTAAAAGAATTCGGTTATCCTATGAGATCGACGAAAAATCGACACATTCGGGTCTTCGGCAACACTTTCACTTACAACAGCACAATTTTCAGAGGAACGAGCGAAACGATGATGCACTGGCCTTACAATATTTGTAACCGCTCCAGTCTCTTCAAATTTCTTCACAATTTTGCCAATTGCTTGCAAAGTTTTACGATTATGTAAACCATAATCTCCTCTTATAGTACGATATGTGGCTGTGGCAGAATAACTATTTTTGTAATAAGTTTTGATAATTTTTATGCGTTGTTTGATAGTTAAGCGATTGATTTTCGTCAATGTCAGACTTTCATCTGAAAAGAAAAAAACTGGTTTAACAACTTAGTTTGACAGATGTCGAATTCCAGTCCTATACTTTTGAAGCCACGACATGGATAACCCGGTATAATTTATATCAGGACTCAGCAGCTCATTCTTCAAAAACCCATATCGGAAGTGCAGTATTTCTTATTATATCTTTTGCATAAATAAGTACTTTTTTGGTAGGTAGTAGGTCATGAAAACGTATATTTTCAAATTACTGGAATTGGTTTCGAATTGGTTGACGAACAAATCAAATAATTTGAATTGAAATATAAGATCTTCATCAACATCAATTATTTCGGAAAAAATGCATGTTCATTAAAAGCTCGACTACCAGTATTCCCATCATTTTCATCGAAAAGTGTACTGTTAAATTTGTTATTTACATGTTTGAAAACGGCATCAATTTTTTTTTTTTTTGTGTATTCTTTTCCTAATATTTCAAACAATTCAATTGCTTTTATATAAAGGTTACCTTGGAAAAACTTCCATTACACGCAAAACGCATAAAATCGCAAATTAAAGTTTCTGCTAATAACTCAGTAGCCTATGTTTAAAATTTCAAAGAGGTAATTTGGAATATAATTTTTTTAACGCTTTCAGATTTTCAAAGTTTGAAAAATTTTTACCGTTTTAAGATTATGTGAGCTAATGAGTTATTTTGTTCTTGAGCGATATAAGAACTTAGCAGCTTTAATTAAAAATATATTTACTTACTCGTATCTTCGTTTTCCATTTTACACAAAGTAATTATAATTAACAAAATTCAAGAAACACGCACTTCAATTTGACCAAACTCTACTGATTTTGTAAAAATAATTTCATCGACTGATTTTAACGTACAGCTATGTAAAGGTGCTTTATTTTTTTGACCAAAAAATACCAGGAGGCTTTATTTTGAAGTGTTTTCAATTAGAAAACTTCGATAAAAAAAAGTGAAATGCTTACTTACTTACTTAGCTGGCCATAACAACCCGTTAACGGGTTTCGGCCTGCTTCAGCACTAGTCTCCAGGCGCTTCTGCTTAGCGCGCGCCTTCTCCAGTTGGTCACACCAATCGATGACAGGGCTTCATCAACCTGGTCCTTCCAACGTAAACAGGGTCGTCCTCTACGCCGACGTCCAGTGACCTTCGCATCGAAAACTTTCTTCGCTGGAGCAGAATCTTCCATCCGAACAATGTGGCCGAGCCAGCGTAGCCGCTGAATGTTAATACGCTGGACAACGTCCACATCGCCGAGGAGCTCATACAGCTTATGGTTGGTTCTAATGCGAAACTCATCACCATGCCTTAGAGGACCAAAGATCTTACGAAGAACTTTTCTCTCGAACACCCCCAGGACCGCTGTATCGGCACAGGACAGCGTCCATGCTTCCGAACCATAGAGAAGCACCGGGAGAACAAGCGACTTGTAGAGTGTTAATTTCGTCGCACGCGAGAGGTCTCTATTACTAAACTGCCTACCGAGACCGTAGTAGCACCTGTTGGCCAGTGTGATTCTTCGCCTGATCTCTAGACTTACATCATTCTTTCTGGTAATGGCGGTGCCAAGGTAGATGAACTCCTTGACAACATCGAATGTATAGTTGCCGGCTGTAACCTGGGAGCCGATACGATCAACGTCCCTACTCGTCGACAACATGTACTTCGTCTTGCTCTCATTTACCGCCAGACCCATTTCAGCAGACTCCCGTTCAATAGCAATAAAGGCTGCGGTGACATCTCGCTTGGCATGCCCAATGATGTCCATGACGAAATTGAAGAGGTCGCAGGATAAGGGTCTGAAATTTGATCTATTGTGCTTTGCTGGGATTTGAACCTGGGCCGTTTGAGTTTTTGTGCTAGAGCTCTAACCACTATACTACGCACCCCCTTAATAATAACTGTTCATAAATAAATTTAAAAAAAATATCGCCTATCTCGGCGAAGTTTTGTGCTCAAAAATTTTTTTAATTGCTTAGAAAAAAGACGAGAAATTATACACATAATGTTTAAAATTGTCAAAGAGACTGACTGTCAAATGAAAACCCTAAATTAATTACTTCAATAGAAACCTATTGTTTCAGAACAACTATAGCAAATAATACTAAAGTAGTTTTTGCTTTCAGTTGCTATCTTTATAAATTTAATTTCTTAAAAATCTATTACATTAACTAGTAATTCAAACAGCAATTCCCATTTCTTTTTCTTAGAATTTTAATAAATCAAAGCTTGCTGGAATTAATTACAGTTTAATTAAGTAATTTATTGCATTGAATTTTATGTTGTTTGTGTTCTTGTGAGTGTTTTTTTTTTTCACATAAAAATTTCCAAGTACTTTATAAATTAAAAAGGCTTTATAATTTTACAGAAAATTTATATTTATTTACTTCAATTCAATTCTTTTATGTTCTTGAACTAAAACTATTTTTTCTTTAAAATAGGATTTTAATTGATTGTAAAAGAAATAAACAAAAGTGGGAAAAAATTAATTTGAATAAATGATTTGCAAATAAATAATGACAAGAGTATTTGGATTTAAAAAAGATTTAATTTTAATTTATTAAGTGTTTAAGAAAATAAAATATTGACAATTTACAAATACAAATTGCTGAAAAAGAGACTTGAGGGAAAATCATTTTTCTTAATGAATATTTATGAATTCTAAAGGAACAAATAATTGATTGCTTCCAATGTTAATAAAGAATTATAAGACAAATAATTTACAATATTTTTACATAATTTTTTACGCAGTTTTTTTTAAACCCTTTTCCCCACAAAAATCTAATCTAATAACGGACAATAGATATCAGAACAAATTCTGAATAGGACCGTAATAGGCAACTTTTTAAGTCTAAAGATTGAAAGCGCTTTCTTAAAGCGAATATTTAATTTTTTTTCACCTACATTTTTTAAATAATTTTAAGTTCTAAAACAAGTGTCTCATTGGTAGAAGAATATTTTTTGAATTAAAAAAATTTTAAAAACGTAAGACAAAGTCTAGAGAGCTCAAACCAAGCTATATTGAAAACAAGGAACAATAACTTTTTTCCAAAAGCCTTTCTTTCAGTGAGTGAGGATATAAATTGTTTTGAGCTGATATTGGATGTATTCATACATACATACATAATTGGCCACTACAAACCTATTTCAGGGTCCAGCTTCTCATAGCAACCACGATTTGTGTGCCAATTTTTATCCATAAGTACCGGGACCTACAGTTTAATGTCGACTTCTAACGACAGACTTGTCTAGTAGGCCAGCACATTAACCACTCGACCACGGCGACTATAGTCTATGCTAACTACAATTGGTGTATTCTTGCAGGGAAAAAATCATTCTTTTATTAAGAATTTTAGTGGAAATGTTGCAATGAAATTATAAAAACATAATTATGGAAATATACCCAAAATTTTTAAGAATTTACAACATCCATAGTAATAACTTTTTATAAGTTTTTATGCATTTAATTAAGGTTTCTAAAACTGTTTTAAGTTTTTTTTAATACGGCTGCTAATCTTTAAAATTACATTAAAAGTTCTTTATGTTCTTTTAGCAATTAAAAACTTATCCTTATCAAATGTCTCTTCGCACGTAATAACAAAAGTTGATAGATGACTTTTAAAAATCTCTTTATTTATAACAACTATATCATAAGGGCACAGTTATAAAACAATGAGATTTTATACAAAACACTGCTTAATTGTTTTATCTAACTCAAAATTTAATTTAACAATTTATTACACTTGCATTGTTTACTTCTTCATATTATCTGAATAATTTTAAAACCATTTATAATGGCATTTTGAAAAGACACTCTTTCTTCAGCAAGACAATATTAAAAAGGTTAATTACCTTTTCTACTCAACGTATTAATTAAAAATAATAAATTAAATTTGAATTTTATTTTTCAAAAGAAAAGAAAACAAAAGAAATAAATGCTTATCTTTTATAAAATTCAACGGATATCCTATTTGACTTATCGCTTTAAAGCGCAATAAACGTAAGCTTATAACCATAGACTTTTCTGTGGGATTTTCTAGTGTACATGTGTGTATAGGCCTCTACGTGCCTTAAAATCATGCAGAGGTAAAAGTACAGACAGAACAAATACGCTTTACATGTTTACAAACACTCACGTATATAAAAAAAAGTATTTTTGTTTCTCTTGCTGTTTTCCATACATTTATCGTATACTCATTAAGTGTGATTTAATTAAAGCCACTAAGGAAAAACTGTGACAAAAAGAGAGAGACATTAGGAGAATATATGTACATTAGGGTGGGTCAATTTTTTTGCCTACTAAGCGTATAGCAAAATCGTAATCTACGAGAAATTCTAAGAACTTTTCCCAAAGAAACCATGGTTCTAAAATCAAAATCGAGCTTCCGGTTTTTTACGAGAAAATTTGGTGTTCAGGTAATCCGAAAATAATGCTATTTTTTTGGAAGTATTCATTGCAATTGGTGAATAGTTGACCTGTAACGCTGGAAGAGGGCTTATTTTAAAGGAAATTATCTCAGCTTTCTATATCTGTCCTCATTTATAGAAAATTGTTTACCCAAATAATGGTTTTGAAGGTTTATGTCACAATAATAAAAGTTTTAGGTTTTTAACAGTTTTACTATTATTATTTTGACATAAACCTCTAAAACCATTATTTGGGTAAACAATTTTCTATAAATGAGGACAGATATAGAAAGGTGAGATAATTTCCTTTAAAATAGGCCCTCTTCCAGCGTTACAGGTCAACTATTCACCAATTGCAATGAATACTTCCAAAAAAATAGCATTATTTTCGGATGACCTGAACACCAAATTTTCTCGTAAAAAACCGGAAGCTCGATTTTGATTTTAGAACCATGGTTTCTTTGGGAAAAGTTCTTAGAATTTCTCGTAGATTACGACCTTGCTATACGCTTTGTCATGTTTTTCGGTCCCGAACAAATTGACCCACCCTAATGTACATCCCAACTTACCAAATATGCCAGTGTTATAAACAATACTGGTATTACCACAACGTTACAAACAAAAATTATCAAATATGCACAACAAATTAAGAAGAAATTACAACCCCCAATATTTATTATAGTAATAAATTCAAGACATGTTACATGTAATATTTTTCCTACATAAACATCCTTGACACCACTTAGGTTTCTTCTAAAAATGAAGCCACCGAAAGGAATGTATGTATGTAAGTAAGCCTTTTTAAGAATTCCATTTCGGTTTCTTACATTTTCATTTATGAATCTTAATTTGAATTTAAATTGTGGCGTAATCCGCCATACAGACATGTGATTGAGCTTAATTAAAAGGTGTAATTATGGCAAAATGCACAGCTGGAAGACTAAAGTCGTTTTAGCTCAACTATTTAATATTCTAAAGCAAAATGTCATTGCCATCATCTCAAAATGAAATTGTTACCAATTGCTGTTTGTAAAAAATTAAAAAAAAAAAATATTTTAAGTCTAATACTATTTTAGCTTCGAATTTTTAGGTAAGTGTAGTTTTAAAATTTTGTTAATGTTATAGAATATACGGATCTCGTTATTTGCAGTTACTCATTACGTGTGATGTTACAATAATTTTTTCATATTTAAATCGATTTTTTTTAAATTAAGTTCACAAATAATTGAAATGAAGAAAGTAATTGCTACCTTGCACTAGAGATCAAACGAATATTTTTTGAACAAACCATAGTAAGCAGCTAGGCTTTTTAAATTTGGAACAGATGACTATTATAAACAATTTTGCCTGCAAGTAGATTAGCCCCAACATTTTTAGTTTCGCATGTTAACTCTTTGACCACTTTTCTAGATGACATTTATTTAAGCATATACATACTTGGTAAAAACGTCTGCGCATACATCTTTTCAATTCCTTTTTTTTTTCATTAAAAATTTTTAGAAAAACTTTAATAAAACTTTTCCCAAAATTAACGTCAGTTTTGAATTAAATATTAAGAGAATTGTTAGTTTTAACATCTTTAGTTTTCATTGAATCATAAAGGGTTATTTATGAAAATGGTAGCCACGGCTGTCCTGGAACATACGCACTCTTGCGTCATGAACTTCCTGCAAATTGTGACTGAATTTGGTTAATGCAAGCTTTTATTTTCTCTTATTATTCACGTGTGATTGTGGGCTTGTTGAAATGGATCTTTAATTTTAAATAATCTTATAAGAAAAAATCTAATGGTATTAAATCACATTATTAAGGGAAGAAATGAGAGAGTGAAATGAAATGAAATTTGTCCTGCAGTAAATTAAATTGTTTCATTAGTTGTATTGCATATGTCGTTATGAAATTACATATTGGCTGCATCAACAACATCCCATTTCGCCAGAAATAACTGTGTTTTGCCAAGATATCGAACACCAGCGTGACCATTTTCAAAAAATTATCCTCTTGCCTGAAATTAGCAACAAACTGTAATACACAATCAGTATAACTGAATGATGATTCTATTGACGATGCAGACCATACCTGATTTCATTGTAAGAAGTGGGCCAGAGAAAGAGCGTCGCTTGAGGCTAAGATTAGTTTGTTGGCAGTACAAAATTTCTGTGAGAGAATTCTGAGCAACGAGCAAAACTGAGACAAGATTGCTAGATACACGAAATATGTTCTGAAATCTAAGAAAGTAGACTTGGACTAGAGAACAAGAAAAAATGTCTGAAATGACTTTATGAAATTTGTTTACGCAATACAGACGCGGATAAATCAAGAGGGGCAAGAGAGCTAAAGGGACTTTCACTCCGAAGTAATACCACCGTTGTTTCGGAGGGAATACACAAAATTCAGAGTGGATAAGGGTGGGATTGAGTGGGTAAGGTCATCAAGCACGAAGCATGATGACGACCTCCTCTATGGTGCGGATAGGTACATTTACCCCTCCTTAGCGAAAAAAAAGAATTAGTGTAACTTCTCAGCAGTCTTCTGGCAAAAACTCTAGAAGTAATTGATTGCAATTAAAAAGCTTCTCAAATTTGGGGTTCGAAGTCGACATTAAACTGCGAGAAACTAGGCCGTAACCCTGACACAGGTTTGTAATGACCAATTATGTAAGTATGTATTTTACTTAGAAGAAAAAATAAATAGAGTAGGAATCTTAATAAAATTATTTTAAGATCAGTCTGGTTGTCTCTTCAAACTAACTAAATACTTAATAAAAGAAGTCTTAAAATAAATACATAGTGAAAAAGTATGTTGAAATCGATTTTAAAAAAACAGTTTGCAGCGCTACTATTTAAGAATATCCAAAAAAATATAGTATTCTCAGAAATTTCAAAAAGTGTGTTAGTTTTTAAATTGTCTATGGCTCCGTACTACTGGGATCTGTCCATTATTCTACGATCTTAAAGACTGAAGATCAGTGTACTAGAGAGTTGATGGCAAATAAATTACAAAACTCAGTTTATTAAAAATTTTAGTATATAATGGTAAAAGCTAAAATTTATTAAAACTTACTGCTTTAAAAGCGTATAAATTCACGCAATTTTTAGTGCTGCCCTCACAGCACACTAGTTCTGCAGGTCAAAGAACTTAAATACGTCTTGAATGAACTAATACTTCCCTTACAATTAAAACAATCTGTTTAGTATAAACAGTCTCTTAAATGTACGCTGTATTGAAAAATTTTATTTTTAATTAATTTTTTTTTTTTAATTTAAAGGTTTTCCTCCAAACAACTGACGTTTGAAAACATTTACATTTCGATTCTATTGGAACACAAAAACTACCCATATAACAACATTTCTTTTTTTTAATAAGAAAAGCATTGAAGTACATACTTATGTATATTTATGTACATAAATATGTGTGTTTATAAATCTCTCTACAGGCAACAAAATGTCATAACTACGATTAATTATAACTTTTAGCCTACTTGTATGCTCGGTTACCAAGAAAAACAATTGAAAAATCACCTTTTGTGTGATGGCTTCATAACTCTTGATTTGTTTTAGTCCATTAGCAATTTGTGTTTGTATGTGTACTTGTCTGTATTCATAGAACAAACAAAAGTTTCATATACAGCAGTATGTAGTGACTTCAGCTGGAAAATATGACAGGAACATGAAACCACCATCAAGAGGAAATCTGATACCATAAGTGAAATCTTGAAAAAAATTGCAAGGAAAAGTATTGTAACAAAATAATAAACATTTCCTGGGTACAACTATGCACGCATTATATGTAAACCAATACAAATGTGCAACAACCCTGTCGGACTTTTATAAACTAACTCACTAACTAAATAACTTACTGAACTAAAAGCTAAATTGGAGCTGGCACAGTCAAATGAGTTATTATTTGAAAAGTAAAAAAAAAAACTAAAGACAAAAAAGAAAAATCATAAGTAAGTGAGTACTAACCAGCTCGTATGGCATAACGCATTATGCCATCAAATCAAATTCTACTCACCACAAGCTAACTTAAAATGAGTTAATTTATGATTAGCTTAAACTTACTTCGAGTAACTGAGTAGCAATCAGATGATATCAGATATCGTGTGTTAAATTAAATAAATTAAACCTTTTCTTTGCCCCCTCTGAGTTACAAATGATAATTATAAGTTATCTTTAGTTTAAGTCCCAACAGGAAAGTTAAGTACATATGTAACAAGCACATACTAATTACTAAAGAGAACATGAATGTAAATAAGTTTTTATAAAAAGTACATATCATTTAAAGGAATATAAATCCTTTGAATCTAATGAGGGACATATTTATAAATTTTTCTGCTTATAGAAATTGTAGTTATATTTGTAGTTTTAAGTTTTCTGGTTAGTTGAGGTTGAGGTTTTTTGTTTTTTTCTTTTAATCAATTTTTTTCTATTTAAAAGTTTTAAATTATTTTTCAACTGAAAATGCATTTAATTTGATTCTTTTGAATCATAATCTGGCTAAGAAACCTGCTACTTAAAGAACAAAACATCTGCTCGTATCGTTTGAAAAATCAACATAATGTCTGAATCAAAATTAATGACATTGCTAGGTATATTACTTATACTAGAGTAAGTTCTGCGTAAAAGTTATTAATGTGCAAACTGCTGACAAGCGCCAGCCTGTGGGAGGGATACTAATACCATTACCGCCTATAACTTGTTAATCGAAACATGAAAAAAGCAGTAGCTGCTACACGAATATGTGGTCTAAAATTTTGGTCTCATTTGATTACCATTCCAAAAGAAAAATTCAGATATACAAAGTTCAATTCCATTTGGACACGAAATTTAAATTATATGTTACTACTTGTATTGTAGACGCCGTGGTGTAGTGGTTATTGTTTTGGCTTACTAAGACAATGGGCCCTGGGTTCGACTCCAGGTTCTGACATCTTCAAAAAAAGAAATATGAAAAAAATATTTCTTTCGGCGACTACCTCTCAGCAGTCTTCTGGCAAAAGCTCTGAGAGTAATTAAATGCCATGAACAAGCTTGTCAAGTCTGTCGTTCGTAGTCGACATTAAACTTGTAGGTCCCGGTACTCATGGATAAAAATTGACACACACAACATGAGTGCTGCGAGAAGCTAGGCCGTAATCCTGATACAGGGTTGTAAAGGCCAATTATATATGTATGTATGTATGTATGTATGTATGTTATTACTTCGAAAAAGAAAAATATAAAAAATTTTTAGATCGGAATTATAAGGAACAAAAATTGCCAATCCCGTAAAAAAAAATACAAATAATTTCATTCAGAAAAATTTTTTCACTTTTCGTTTTGTGAAGAACTAAAATATGACTTGAATTCAGTATCCGAATTGTGTGGACATATCTAATTGTATTAGTTTTGAAGTGTTGGGTAAAAATAAAAAAATGCTACACTTGTAGATAAGTAGTAAATATTAGCCGACGTAGTAAGAAATAGACTGCAAAATTTGAAAAATTTTGCAAGGAAAACTTTGTTAAGCTCAATACACTTTTTACAGCGATATTCAAAACTTCAATACTATATTTATAGTAGGAACTATTTAGGTTTTTAACATGGACATTAACCAGAGCTTCAATTTTTTTTTTATTGACACCAATACTCAGGGGTAAACCCTTACTAATGCTGTATTGTGGAAAAAACAGAACATCATGACAGAACATACAAATAGTTTTGTTTTCTTATATTATTAAGCGCCTTACGAATGAGACAAATTGCTGTGAATTGATTATTCAAACGCCAGTATTATACCTTCACCCTTGAATGATCAACAGCAATGGTCCCAACGTTACATGTTGATAATGGTGAGTGCCTTCGCTAAGTAAGTTTTAGCTGTTATCAGCTATTTCCCAATAGGTGGTGCTTTTTCTCCTGATTATTCGTTTTTTGTTGTCAATGGTTAAGGTGAAGTAGAATAGAATGACAAAGAGCGATTTCTTTGTAGATGGACTTCTTGGAGGACAAATGTGCTACCACCAAATAATTTTTTTAAGTATTCAAATTAAAAGTCCGAAGGAGCTAAGGCTCGCAAATAAGTTGGCTCATAAAGCAACTAAAAAAAAAACTTCGTTGAATTCATTCATTGGTCATCGCCTTAGTGTTTGTGAGAACTGTGTTATTGTCTTGGGAAAGCAAAATTTTTTATTCTAAAAAAACGGCCCTTTACACTTAATTTCATTAAGTTTTTCTGTCAATTACGATTTTAATAAGTTTAAATCAAATGTCCACAATCACTACTCCCTCTTTTGCCCTTCCCATAAAAAATTTTTCTAGACCACCACAATATACCTTATGAGTAGGGGTCGTTCCCTGAGTGCTGGCGTATTTTTAAGGCAAAGTTTCAGTACTTAATTGCTGCAGATGTGATTATTATGTAGTGTGTTAGTCTACTAGATGAGAGCTTGGTTTTTAAACCCCAGCTCTGGCATCTTGAAAGACAAATATATAAAAATTATATCTTTCGGAGATCACCACTTAGTAGTCTTTTGGCAAAAACTCTGAAAGTAACTGATTGCAATGAAAAACTTCTCAAGTCTGTCGTTTGGATCAGACGCTAAATCATGGATAAATATTTGCGCACACAATATGTGTTCTATAAGAAGCTAAGCTGTAGCTCTGAAAAAGAGTTGTAATGGCCAATTTGTAACTGCGGCAGTGATTTAGCATAATACTAACCGTTAATTGGTTTTTATTTTTTTCTTTAAATTCTGCTACATAATATTTTAGAGTCCTACAGAAAAGACACCCCCCCCCCACCCTAAGATAAAATAAATTCTAGTTTGGTTTTATTATTTTGCATTGATTATTGGTAAATCATCCAAAATTAAGGTAATCAGGTAATTAAAATTGAAATTAAGCCTTTTAAGATCTGTCTTCGTTAAGTCAGTTAATTTGCTTCCTTAGTAAAAGCCCAAATGCCTTTTTCTTCCAATGCCTTTTTCTTCTCCAGGCAAGAAGGTGTCATTTCCTGTTAGTTTTTGTCTTTACAGGTTCTACCGATGTCCCTAACAAGCTAAACAGAATGTTTTGATAACAGTTTGTTTCGTTGAGAACCCAGTGTAGATATAAAGCTTTTCCCTGTCGTCTCATACATATATGGTTTCTAAACTAAACTTTAAACATCATTATACTCATATAGCCAAAAATATTAAAGTATTAAACTTACTTCTACTACAATTTTTTTATTCTTTCGTATACAAATAATTTTTCTATTCTTTTTAATTTTGGAATATTTTGTATTTCGTATGATTTATATGGAAATTCAAATAATTCACGCTTTGCTTGTAAATTAAGATTAATGGCAGTTGGAGTCAAAAGAAGAAAATAAGTAAGTATCTACTTGTGTGTACGATTATTTATATATAAAAATTCTCCTACATGTAAATACGAAAAAATTTAAATTGATAAACCATATACTTTTTAAGATAGATTGTGTTTTATGTATACAATTTCTGTTTCTCATGTAGTTTCTGAATATTAAAATATGGCAATAAATATTTAGAAATTTGCATTCATTCTTACACATGTTTTTTGTATTTTGCCTATTAAGATGTTTTCATGTCTTTTGAAACTTAAAGCTAAAGAAGTTTTTCTTTATCGTTGGTTTCAAGAAAAATATTATATCATCGTATTGAATTTTACATTAAAGAAAGTATATAAATTATGATATAGAAAATATATATTTTCTCTTGTATAGTATAGAAAAAACTTTTAGTTAGTTTCGGTTAATAAAATAAAAAGACGACTTTAATTTTATTTAATAATTATTTAATTTACTAATAGAGAAGAGTATTTAAGAATTATTTAAAATTTTAATTTTCTAAAACTTATTACAAGCTTACTGCGTTTAAAGCCCTTGTAATAACTATAATTTATTTATCGATATTTTAACAAATAAATACAATATTACATCAAATAATAATTTTAAATATTTTTATTAATATAAATATAGGCGTTAGAGCCTTCATATACAACTCAAAACAGCCCAGGTTCACACTCAAGCAAAAAAGAACAATTAAGAATAAAAAGATTGCGGTTCTTCGCGATTTACGAAAAAAATAATAAGAGGTTTCCCTCCATAAACTAGAAACCAACCCCTGACATTCAAATCTATTCCACCTATGGCATGCCATCAAAAACGAATGATCAGGGGAAAAGCGCCACCTACTGGAAAAATAAGAGCTATCTACTTAGCAAAGATTCTCACCACTTCATAATCAACATTCAACGACAGATGGGGCAATTGTCGTTGATCATTCGTAAGGCATAGCATGAGTAGGAGTTTACACCCTGATTATTGCTCTCAGTAAAGAAGAAAAAATTATAATGTCAGCATAAAACAAATAAAATAATTTAATTCAAAATTGCTTTATAATAATAATAAAAAGTGTCTTGCTGAAAACAAAGGTCACTGATGTTATCATGGTTCTGTAGCGCAGGGAATTAACGGTAAATGCACTTCTTAGCTCATTTTCGAAAAAATACAAACTTTGTATAATACAGGCATTATTTTAACTCTCTCGAGCAGAGATTATTTTCTCTGTGGACATTTCGTCGTGCAGGAGTTTAAGTGCTCTATCTGGCATTTTATATATCTCGAGTTAAAGATGCCACTTTAGGATTTTAACGCCAACACTTTTAAAATTTGCAAAAGGGATTGCAGACTTGAAAAATTTAGAGTCGAAAACGTAAGATAGCATCATTAACTTGAGATATATCAAAAATATGAAATGGAGGATAGAGCACATTAACTCCCGCCCGACGATATTGTGCCACAAGAAGAAGAAGAAGAGTTCTGTGTGCTGTGTTTCTTTTTTTGCCCCTCGGTATTATTTGTTGTTTTAAGTGGTTGTAACAATTGCTTTAATATATTGATTTGTTTTAATGTGTCCAGTGAACTTCGATATTGTTAGTTGACATACATTTGATCCTGTTTTATAGGGTTTTATTTCGATAATTGGCAAATATTTTTTACATTGTTAGCTTTCATATACATATCTACACATACATATATAATATTTGTTTGGTGAATATACTAAAATTTAAATTTCTGGAAGCAGCTGATCGTTTTAGTACTATTAGTTACATCTGCTATTTTACAAAGTCGCTATTTTGGAGTTTTATATTCAAGCTGGTTTGTGCACTTGACAAAGCTTTTTAATAGCGCCCTATACTTTAGCTGAATAATATCTTCCCCGCACGACGATTTGATAGGCCAAGACTATATGAACAAGCCGCAAACAACTGTTGCTTTGAAAGAAGCAATTCGGCGCTACATTTAAAAGATAAGCAAAGCCTTGTTGCAGAATGTAGTTCAAAAATTTGTGGCAAAAACGAATGGCTGACGACGTGCTGGGAGAGGACATTTGCAGGCATTATATTCCATTATTAATTTCCATATGGCTACTTTGCATTATTATCAATAAAACTAAATTTTTCAAAAACAAAATTGGTCAAAATTTGCTTTCTAAACTCAAATTTTTCCACCCTGTAGTCTCCGTGATCTAGTGGTTAGTGTCTTGGTTTACTGAGACATGAGCCCAGGGTTCAAACTCCAGCTTTGACATCTTGAAAAAAGAAATATGAAAAAAAAATTGCCTTCGGCGACTATCTCATATCAGTCTTTTGGTAAAAGCTCTGAGAGCAACTGATTGTAATGAAATAGCGTCTCAAGTCTGCGTTCAGAGTCGACTTTAAACTGTAGGTTCCGGTACTTATTGATAAAAAAAAAACATGTGTGTTGCTAAAAGCTAGACCTACACAGTGTTATAATACCCAATTACGTATTTATGATGTATGTGCCAATTATATGTTAAAACCACGATTGTAATTTAAACCAGAGCAATCTTTACTATGAAAGAGTGTTTAATGCAGATGTAGTTTTCGATAATTAAAATGTTTGGTAATAATTTGTTATTTAATTTTTATATTTTTAGTTAAGATATCACACAAAAAACTAAATATGTTTTATTTAGATTATTTAATCTAGTATTAACCAGTCACATATCATTAAAATTTCGTCAAATATTTGCATCTAAGTTTACACATGAAGAGTCGTTATGAAAAGCAATGAAGTGTTAGAGTTTAGCTTTCTAGTGTTACTAAAATTAGCTTCCACTTAATTTACGCTACTTTATCTACTGTACTATATGACAAAATTTTAATATTTTGCAAATATTTTTTTTTCTTTTAGTTTTCATTTTTTACTCATTAATTTAAATTGATGAAAATAAAACAAAGTTATAAATATATGAAATTTGATAACAAATTATATTCTCAAATTACAGTTCATTTTATTAAACCAATTTCAACGGCTTGTCTTCTGCTGTTTTAAACAAATATTTTGTTTTATAAATATGTATTGCCATGGCAATGGTACTTATTTGCTACTTTGTTAATACATATATGCATACTTACTAAAAAAAAAGAAAAAAGACAAAAGAAAATTGAAAAATTTTACATTTGAAATATTTTAGATTTTATGCGCAAAAAGCAATTCATTATTTTTGTTTTTTTTTTACTCATTATCGTTAAATTGAAATTTATTGTTGATTATTCTTAAATCTCCTTTTGTCATCATTACATCAAATGACTTGTAATTGTATTTTAATACAATGTTTCTGTTGAGTGACTTGTTTTTTTATATTATTCATAAGAAAAAAGTATTTAATACCCTACACTGTAATACTGATCTTTAAAAAATTCGGAAAAGAATATCAGTTTTAGAATTCAAAAACTGATAAAATTATGCAATAGATTTTTTATATTCTTATAGCTTAATAAAACAATACGTTGGTTACATACATTCATACATTACAAGCCTTTTTCAGACTTACGACCTAGCTTTTCACAGCATCCATCTTGTGTGAGTCAATTTTAATATATGAGTACTGGAACCTACAGTTCAAACTCGATTTGTCCGAAGGACAAAATAAGGAAGCTTATTCATGGCAATCAATTAATCTTAGTCGCGGAAAGAACTATTTTTCGTATATCTTTCTTTCAAGATGTCAGAGCTGAAGATTGAACCCAGTTCTCTCCACTAGTAAAGAGACACCCACACCCCACATACTAGACGTCAAACTGTCCGAATCACAGACTTTAAAAGCTTGTTACTAGAAATGAAATGAGTTTGGTGGTAGCCCACAGTAATATTTTTGCATATTTCTTTCTTTCAAGATTGCAGACTTGGGGTTTGAACCCGGAGCTCTTGTCTAGTAAGCCAACACACTACATACCAATCGTCAAACTATTCGAAGGACAGACTTGAGAAGTTTGTTATTAGTAATCAGTTACTCTCAGAGTTTTTCCTTAAAGACTTCCAAGGAGTAGTCGCCCGAATAAATAATTTTATATATTTATTTTTTACAAGATGTCAGAGCTGGGGTTTTAACCCAGAGCTCATTCTAGTAAGCCAATACACTACCTACTAGATTACTAAAGCTTTGATTGCTTTAGTATATTGTATGGTATTCCTGTAAGTTAATATGATTACATGATGATTATTGCAGAGAAAAGAAGAATGTACTAAACGTGATCTGATTGATAAAATTTCGACTAACTCATTACAAAATATGTATTACTTATTTACTTAGATGGCCATAACAACACGTTAACGGGTTTCGGCCTGCCTTAACAATAGTCTCCGCGTCTCTGCCTAAAGCACGCCTTTTCCAATTGGTCACACCAATTGATGACAGGGCTTCATCAACTTGGTATTTTCAACGTAAACGTAGTCGTCCTCTACCTCGACGTCTAGTGACCTTCGCATTGAAAACTTTGCTTGCTGGAGTAGATTTTTTCTCCCGAACAATATGGCCGAGCTAGCGTTGCCGCTGGATGTTAATGCGCTGAAAAACGCCCACATAGCCTAGGAGCTCATACAACTCATGGTTCTAATGCGAAACTCATCGCCACGCCATTAATAAGAGACTTATATAGTTTTATTTTTTTCGTACGAGAGAGGTCTCTATTGCTTCGGCTGGAGCATAAATCCTTCACGGATATAATTTTCTTCTTTGATTGAGGAATTGTAGCAAAAATACAATCTAAACTGTTTATATAGAAAAGAAATTAATTACGGAATTTCAGATTATTTAGGAAAACTCTGATTATCTTTGTTATTTCCTTGTACGAGTTTCTTTTTACCATATAATTTATATCACTCAATATCCCAGAAAAAATTGAAGCTTATCAGTAAGAGGAGGCATGATTCTCTAACTGCGAGTTTCATCTTAGACGCAGTCCCTGCACTATAACTTACAAGGAACAGCGTAAGCTGTGTAATTATTTATGCATAATCGTAAATACAAACAACTTCTATGTAAGGGTTAACTGTAATCAGTTAATTTAGTTTTGTTAACAATAATTACTTAAAAAATAATTCCAATAGTAGCATATTAACATATTTTTTGATTCCCGATAAGTCCTTAAAGGTAGTTAATATATCAACAGTTAAGTTCTTTTTTGGTTTTAAAAACTATGAAACATATTTAATAAAATGTTTCTTAAATGTAGTACTCTTCATAGCTTACAAATACTCGTACTGCGTGCTTCCATTCCTTATATTTTTTTTTTTTTTGCGTTACTAAACGTGTGCGAACATATCGTCTGTCGCCATGGGATTGATTGCCCACATATGCGCATGCAAATTATTATCTTGAAAAAAAAAACAAAGCATGACATTAACATCTGCAGCTTGACTGGTTGATGGCAATGAATATTATGTGGTGTTTTGTTCTAAATCTTTTTTGTTTTTCTTTTTTTTTTTTGTTTTTGTTCGATAAAAAGCGTAGTTAATGCTTTATTTATATAATATTGATTTGGATTTGTTAGAAATGGTCATAATTGTCAGCAAAACTCATTTGTTCAATTGCCTGAAATTGGGTAATACCAAGTAAAAGCTTTTGGTTGTAGGGCATGCATACAGGCATTATTGGCGGATGAAAATAATTTTAATAATTCAATCAATTTATTTCTATATTGTCTTATAACAACATATTTTATTTTTTATTTTAACACTGCTTGTTAACAATGTAAACATACTCGTGCATTAACATATAATGAGCTTTAAAGACAGTGACATTGACAACATCATCAACAAATTTTAGCCTTCATTAATATATTCGTATATTGCAGAAATTTTAAACTGACAAGTCATGTGTAGATCATTATTTTTTTTCTTATTTTTCTTTTTCATACTTCTTTTTTTCTCTTCTATTCAAAATTGTTAACAGAACAAATTAATTTCATAGTATGTGATTTACATGTTTGTATTGACATCTCAATATATAAATTATTACTCGTATGTAAAAAGAAAAACGATTATAATAGAAAAATTGTTGGCTTTTGTTATCAGCAAAAACAAAGAAAACAAACAAAAAAAAAAGAAACAAATACATTATAAGGTTCTGTTAATTAATCGCATGTCATGTGCCGATATTAAAAATGTTCCGTTTTAATAAATTTTTTAAATATGATTATAAAAACGAAAAATATTTCCAAAGAATATTTAGAAAAAAAATATAAAATCAATTAATGATTTAACGAATATTTGTTTTTTTTTTACGTAAAGCCATCACTTAGGTTATGACCCTTACTAATGCAGTACAGTGTGTTGGTTTTGACAAATATTTTATGGGAAAGACTTAAATTCATTATATGATGATAACAATAAAACCTTGTTATCTGCAACTGTTGGTAGTTTAAACGTAAAAGAGGCAGATGGGCTGAGAGTTAACTGTAATGTTCGTGGAAATAATCACATTTTTCGAGTGCCGAAAGAAACATTCAACTGACACAGTTTTTAAAATGGAGCAAGAAATACTTCAATCCATCTGACCTTCTTAATACTTACAAGATTTTAATCCGACCCAAGATGGAATACAACTCTCATGTATGAGCCGGTGCTTTAAAATCTATTTAGGGCTACTCGACCATGTACAGGAGAGGGCGAAGGTGCTTATCAACGACGATAGAACATACAACTCTAGTGTTCTAATGAAAAAGATGACTTGATTCCGAATAATCGCATATTTTGACGGACAACTGGTACCTCTCCCAGAGCACATCCATTTGTAGTTGATTGTGTAGTGAATCAAACAATACATTATAGAGATAATAGGTTTTTTAACCACACTGTTCGTTTGTGAAACAATCTTCCCGTGAATATTTTTGCTGTCAATTGGGATATTAAAAAGTTTAAATCAAATGTCCACCAACACTACTTTTCTTTCGTTCTTCCCATAAAATATTTTCCTAAGCCAACATAATGTACTGCATGAGTATTGTTTGTGCTGGCTTTAATAACAAAAACACCCTGGAGGTCATTTGCTCGATAAGTTATACTTAAAGTAACCGTTTCCTATGCACTTTCTGATGTTAAAAAAAAAACGGAAAAATGTAAAGACTAGAAAGTTCCTTTATATTCAATTCAAATCTTGGGTTAAATTTGGATTCCTTTTATAAATCTACCAATTCGAGTATGAACTCCAACGTAGATAACGAAGTAAAAATTATAAAAATTGTTTATGCTCTGAATAAATCATTTTGTCATATATACCATACTACGAATTGCAAGCTACTCAACGGTATTCTAGGATGGGTCTTACCAAAGAACTGAATAAACGTTTAGTTAAGGATTAAGGAAAATTTCTTTTCTCAACGTTTAGAAAAATTCCATTCACTGTGATAATAATGTTGGAGTTAAGATCCAATTTACTACAAAACTGAGTGTCCTAAAATATAAGTACAATCATTAACAGATGACCTAGAAAATGTTACATGTTCGCCTTTATCAATACAGTAGAATCTCACAAATTAGAACTACTTTGTGCACCGGGCAACATTTCTTTTTAAGAAAATGATAAAATTACAATATAATAAAACTTGTTGTGTAAGCTTTTCGTAAGCACAAAACAATTTTTATTTGTTAACATTTAATTAATTGAACAATGTTCAATGAACATATTAAATTCCTAGAGAAACTTTAAAACAGTTTTTAATTACTTATTATGTATTGAATTGCTTTTGAATATAAAATCAGTATGTATCAAGTATAAAAATTGAAGATCAGTTATAAATGGACCCTAATTTTTACAAACATATCAAATTTCATAGGCTTTTGACCGACCACCATGAATAACTTGGTGATTCCCCATTTTATTTTAAACCAGAGTGGGCAAACAAACAAAACATTTCGCAAAAGTTACAACAAAGTCATACACTTTTCAAAAATTTTTTAATGGTACAAATGAAATGAAACAATTAGCTTTTCGCTCTTGTGCTTGCTTTGTTTTTGTTGTTTTTTTTCTCTTCTTCTTTTCTTTTTCTCTTCTTCTATCCTTTTTCTTCTCATTCATTTTTTGTTGTACCTACGCACATTTGAGTTAGTGTATTTGTAGTACTCAAAACAAAAACAATATACAAAATTAAATGGGACAATCTTTCTTACTGTTTCTGTTTAATTTTTGTTTTACTCATTGTAAAGAATACAACAAAATGAGATCAAACGTTCAGTTTTGTTTATTTTCCTACTCTGTTTTAAACTTTAATAGACCGTAGGTCCCGGCACTCATGGATAAAAATTAACACACACAACATGAGTGTTGCAAGAAGCATCGCCGTAACCCTGACCCAGGCCGATTATGTATGTATGTACATAAATAAAGCCTACCCAAGTCCCTGTGGAGTAACAAATGACTTGGCATTATACAACAAGTCATGTATAACTTTATGTCATTAGAATAGATTAAAATATTAGATTCCTTAATGCAAGATGAAAGATCTTTCGCTAAGAACAAAATCGAACCAAAATATGTACCCTGAAGACACCAATTTCTTAAGAATATGGCCTTCGATTTTCTATCCATTCTATCACAAATAAAATAAGTTCAATATCAATATCCTGGGGCTCGAACTTCGGGCCTCCAGCACATTAAATCAATAACAGAGAGTTATAATTTATCGTATCCAAATAATAAGAAAATAAAATATCTGAATATCTGAAAAATTATCCATCAAGTTTAGACAAACGGTAAGCGCTTACTCTCTAAATCTATAACTATAACGCCAACTATGTTTTAAAAATTACACATTTGGATAGAAATTACCAGATATCACGACTACCCTGTTGGTCATGTGGTAGCTTTGGTGCTCAACAATATAATATTTACGAACGAAGCGAATACGCAATATTTAGCTTAAATAATATTAATCATACGTTAATGGTACCATATTATTACATATTTATAAATTATAGATTATAAAATGTAAAAAAAACATAAACTTATAACAAACAGCAATTTACTAAATTTTAATTAAAACTTCGACCCCAGAGTAATGGTAAATCTACAATTTTACAATAGCCATGAATTAAATTTATTTACAACTTCTTAACAACGAACATAAATATACCGAGAATAACCTTTTTTAAGTATGTATTTTAAATTTTACACAAATTATGAACATTGTAAAGTTCTTTTTCTTATTGCATATGTTTGTTTCTTTATTTTAAATAAATGCTTAAGATTTTCTTGTTTGGGAAATTAGTAAAATTTTCATTATCCCTTTACATCAATATAATAAATTTTCATTAAAAAGAACAAGCAAAAAAACAAAAATAATGAAAGTCGTATCGCTCGTTTATTGTAATGTAGTCCTATAGGAAATATATAGAAAATCAAATTTAGCAAAATGTGGAAAATGTGTGCTTTGAAATGGGAGTAGACAAGACAGAAAAGTTCTCTTTGTAGCAATTATTAAATTCCCACTTTAGTTTCCAAACTCTAATAGGGACGTCAAAAATTTTACAGTTGATCACGCCTTGTTGAAACCATATCTTTCAAATTAGTTTGTACAGGTAATAAGGAAGAATAGTAGTCACTGTGGTCTAGTAGTTCGTTTATTGGCTTACTAAGACATGAGATCAGGGTAAAACCCCAGGGTAATTTCAGGTAATTTTTAATTTTCAGACCCTAAGCGCTATCTGAACGGTGCTAATGTTCATTCCTAGGAAGTTCATATGTTTTAGAAATGTGTTTATTTGTTAACTATGGACCAAAACAGGGAAAAAAGAGGTAAAAAGAACGAATTTTTTTAAGTTTTGTGCAATTTTCGTCTTGTAAGTTAATTTTTTTTTTAATTTTTCACAATTTTTATTCTTCATGACAAGAGTTACAACTTTTCCTCAGAAAGTAAATCAAAGTTTCAAACGGTTTTCAAGATATGAGCCTCAGAAAATGATCACTTTCTTTTTTTAGTCGTTTATCAAATAATGGTGTCGATATATGGTTATTGTTTTCGTTTTGCACTGCATAATAAATTGCGTATATTCTTTTTACAACAACAAAAAAATATTTGTTTTCTTAAAATATAACTACATTTCACTAAAGAAACGCTATGCATGCCACACATAATTTCGTTTGTTTTAACAAAGGACTTAAGCATGTTTGAAAGGACAGACAGTGTTTAAGGAGTATGACAAAATTGTCGAAATTAGAATTCTTTAAGGAATTGATAAAATATTAAATTTTATTTTTAATTTTATTTCTAATATTTTATTCCATTTCATTTAATTTACTTATTATTATGTTTCTTTTATAAAAATTTTAATACCAAAATAAATTGTAAAGAATTAAAACTTGAAATTGAATTGTATTGACTGTATTATGTTTAAAAAGAAATACAAATTTGTAATTTAAACAAAAATAATATATTTAATTTAATTATTTAATAAATAACAACAACAACCATATATTTAAATTTTATGACATACTTTAATACATTTTTCTTGGCAAAAAAGAAAAATACAATGTTTTATAAAGTGTTTTCAAATACGAGTAGTATGTCAAATTTTCAAATTGTTACAGATTACCTTTAGGGCACACAAACAGTCTTTGTTTGTATTTTGTAATTTAAATTTAAAAAAACATTTAATTATATAGATAAAAAAAGTTAAAATTTATGTTAAATTTTTATCTAGGATATAAAAACATTAAACGGACAGGTATTGTTAAGGTGAAATCAACAAGGTTGTGTTACCACTAAAACCATCAACGTCTTACAAAGAATACTTTAATATACTTAAGGCTTGTAAATTACAAATATAATATTTTGTTGAGCGCATTTAAACTTTAATACATATTTCTTACAACTTGCAGAAACAATTTTTTATTCCTTCTTAACAAAAAAAAAACATAAAACTTAAAAAAATATATATATGTTAAGCATAGTATCGTTAAAAAACAAATTCAAATTGGTATCTGATACATACATACATATATACACAAATAATTGGCTTTTACAACCCTGAGTCAGGGTTACAGCCTAGCCTCTCGCAGCACTCATGTTGTGTGTCTTAGTTTTTATTCATGAGTATCGGGACCTACAGTTTAATGTCGACTCCGAACGACAGACTTGAGAAGCTTGTTCATGGCAAGCAATTACTCCTAGAGCTTTTGCCAGAAGACTGCTGAGAGGTAGTGGCCGAAAGAAATAATTTTTTTATTTTTTCTTTTTTTCAGGATGTCAAATGTTACATAAAATACTAGTTAACCCGGCAAACGTTGTTTTGCCATATAAATTTGCTCTAAGAAACATTTTTTTAGCTCAAATAAATTTGATACTTTTCACCGAACTGCAAAAGTCAATATTGATATGAGCAATCAATTTCTACGTTACTAATCATTTTAATAAATGATTATCCGCCATTTTCGGTACTTTAGTTTGATAGCTGTGGATAGAGAGAAATACACCATATATGTGTTCTACGGTACGCAGATATACATACCTAGTTTAAAATTTCATCGACGTCGGTACGTTATTTAGGTGAGGCATAAATTTCCCCTTGGGACGGGTACCTTAACATTTAAAGGTATGAAAAATAGATGCTGACCGATTCTCAGACCTACCCTATATGCACACAAAATTTCATGAAAATCGGTCAAGCCTTTTTGGAGGAGTTTGACAACAAACACCACGACACTAGAATTTTATATATTAGATGTAAAAAAGAGTACATTAATTTTTAAAACTATAATTATTCTATCGGTCTTGAAATCCTAAAATTGGTTTTTTATAAGAATTAACATCCGTTTAGATATGTATACAAACACTAGCGGAAACAGTGTCAACATATTACAGAACCATTAACGGTTTCTCGGCACCATTTAACTTTTCTTAATGTGTCGACTTGTATAATTTTAAGAATTCGAAATTTCCTATAAAGTACATAAATTCTGTCGTTTTCGGTCTTAGACTCCATTATTCCTATTCCTAAACAGTGGAGCATTTTATGTTCATCCGCGTTGTATGCTATTCTATAACCCGTCTGCGTTTTCACACTATATTACTGTTCTCGTAGTGATCACACTGTACTTGTAACAAGTCATGTTCAGAATTCATCTGGCAAAATATGTCACCATTCCCATACAAAATCGTTAGACTGACGAATAATTGTAAATGTTCTTGAGTTTTCTCCTCTTATTAATATAGGTCAGTACATGTATAATAGTCTAAAGGTGAGAAGGCAGAATATGAATGATGCACTCACAAATGGCTTAAAAACAGTGATTACCATTTCATAGCACAATTGTGTAAAGAGCATTCACACGTATTGCTTACGCTCTGATCGATTACACTCAAAAAATATTTTATGTTAAAAAATTCAATTTTTTTAGAAACATTAAAAGCTTGGTTAGTAGGTTATAGATCCCAAATTGAAAATCGCGATTTCAAGCTTAATAAGCTTAAAAATTGTTAGAAATGGTAGATCATTTAGTGATGATGTTTTTATTAAGCAATTGTTGAAAAAAATTTGAAAAAGGCCTAATTATAATACAAATATTTTCCGACTTAAAATATATTTGTCCAGCAACGCAACAAATTACTTCTACAATTACGAAACTGTCAAATAAAAATAAATGTAGAAGATTTTATCATCTAAAAGTCTTATTTTATCCCAGTTATACTATATATACTTGTAGTTTTAAAGAATTTTTTTAAGAAGAATAAATTGATTTTTTTGGTTTTCATTGAATTTTTGTTTTTACGTGGTGGGTTTCAAGCCCTACGCACAACCCAAATTTAAAGTCCAGGGGATTGGATAATCGCCGCATACATTAGTTAACAAGCTAGCGGGTGCTAGAATGTTATCCAGGAGGGCCACGTGGAGGCTGTATGTCGACTTTTTTCGGCGTAGAGGACGACCGTGTTTACGTTGGAAGGACCAAGTTGATGAAGCCCTGTTGTTAATTGGTGTGACCAACTGGAGAAGGCGCGCGCTTAGCAGAGACGCCTGGAGACTAGTGTTAAGGCAGGCCGAAACCCGTTAACGGGGTGTTATGGCCATCTATGTAAGTAAGTAAGTAAATGGATTTTTTATTTCCCAGCAAATATATAAAAAACATACCCTAAATAGAGTCAAACATTTATAACTTTATGTATGCATGTTGATGAAATGAATGTCAGAATAGCGTATATTACTAAAATTTTTCTATGATTGCAAACAAATAAATTCTCTCAATTTTTTTTTCTCTCTTACTCACTAATACACAACCAAAAAAAAATTAGTAACCCCTGCATAAAAACAATATCTGAGTGGAGTCTCGCAAACAGGTTAAAATTTCATGTTCACTCATAATACTCATAACTCATAACACTCATATAACTCATAGCCGTGGTGCCAATGATACAATCCTGGCGTTTGTGGCCAAGAGTAATGTAAATATTGAGAAGGCGGACGCTCTTTATATTCTGGACATGAGATTTAACTGTGATGTTCATTGAATTTATCATATTTTTTGAGTGTCGAAAAAAACATTCAGGTGCCTCGGTTTCATTCAGTGTAAGAAATACTTCACTCCATCTGAACTTGTTAATATTTACAAGACCTTTATCCGACCAAAGGTGGAATACAATTCTCTTGTGTGGGCCGGTACCCTGATTATATAAAGATTTGATTCGGGATGATCGCATATTCTTAGAGAATGTAAGTACCTCTCTCAGAGCACATCCTTTTGTGATTGATTGCCCAGTGAATCGCTCAAAGCATTAGAGAGAGAATTTGTTCTATAGGCTCATCGTTCGTTTGTGATACAATTTTCCCGCAAACGTTTTTCCTGGACTGAGGCAATCCTTTAACGTTGAGAAATTTTTAAACAAATCAAATTAAATAGTTCTCTCTTAGAGACTGCTCAAATGTGAGAGAACGTCTTCAAAAAATACTTTAAAAAAATCAACTGCTGCTATTAATTTAGAGATGATCGTCCAAATCATACTATATTTCGTGCATAATAAAATAAATAAAAGTTTTATCGAGATTCAAGCCCTGTGTGTGCTTTATTTAACTTTCATATTTGGCCGAAACCGAAATTTTTTTCAACTCTTAACTCTTGCTCTATGTAAGCAATTTTTTAAATTTTTTTTAATATATTTGCTGTTTTAAAAATAAATTGTTACATCATTAATGTGATCTTTACAAACCTCTTAATTTTACAACAATTAATAGTACGCATAAGTAAAATTGTTTCCAATGCCTTAAAGCCATTAAACATTTATCTCTTAACTTTCTTAATCCCTTAGCAATGAAACATTCTTTTATAATTTTTGGTATTATATAACACTTGTACTTTTAAATAAAAGCGGTTTTATATAGAAAAAAAAGATTTTATGATAAAAAAAAGTTTAGAGAAAAATATTTCATAATAATGTCTAGCCTTACATTATATTTAAAAGCAAACAAAATTTTAACACCAAATTCTTGGCCAAACTCTATTGACCTTAAACCGACAGACAAACATTTAATTTACGTTTAAATATAAATTGAATTCAACCACAATGTTTAAGAAAATTGATGAACCAAAAATTACTAAAAGGCATTTGAAAAATAATTTTAACCAGCCCACCTACCATTACTCTTACTAGTATACAAAATTTCATCAAACCTTTTACAAAAATTAGAAAAGAAAAATTATTTGAAAATATTTAAACTTTTTTCTTTTTGTAAAACCACAAACAAATATTTACGGTAAGGAAACATGCAATAATCGTACACACTTTATAAAGACCTTAAGCACGTCACCATCAACAGCATCATCATTCCACTCATCTTTATGAAGCATTAAAGGATAATTCATACTAAAAACATCAAAATCAATATTGAGAAGGTGAAGACACAATCAATCTCATATTGAAAATTGTGAAATTCTCTATAATTCATATATTCATTTTCATTTTCTTGTTTTTTTTTACATTCTCCTGATAAATGCTTTTCATAAAAAAATAAAGAAAAAATGAAATGAAATGTTTTGTAATAAAATGTTCACAATAAAAACCACAAAATAAAAGGAGAGTCCATTATAAAAATGTTTAAAAATAAAAAAAAAACAAGACACAAAAAGAAAGTGAGGAATTGGGCAAATGTACCCGTATAGGCCACAATTTCTGAGAGTTAGTTTGTGTATAACTTTCAAATGAAATATTGATGAACTTTTGATATATTGTTGCAATAAATACATCAGTATGTATGTATGCACATTTAGAGATAATTTTTTCAAATTCCTATATAATTTTGGTTTACATATCTAATGAACATACATACTGTTTGTGTGTTGAAAGTCAATGTAAAACAAAAATGTTCATTTTTCTATTCCATTCTTTATTCTTTTTTATTTTTTTGTAAATAAAAAAAGTGAATAAGAGAACCACAAAAGTAATTTTAGACACCTTTAGTTTGTGGTTATATCACTCAACAACTAATGAAAATGATAGAATAAATCCAATCCAATATTAGATAATAAAACATGTACAAGAAAAAAAAAATAAACAAACAGCAACCGTATTGGTTAAGAATACTTGTGTTTTTCTGGATAAAGTTCGTAAAAATGTATGCAAAAGAACAAATTAAAAATTCTCTTAAATGATTGTAAATCAAAAACAAAAAACTGAATGCAGTATACAAACAATAAAACGTCAAAAAATACATAAACAAAACCAACTTTTAAAAATTTATGATAAAGAGGGGAACATTATTTACTCTTTCAAGACCAATACTCAGGGAAATAAATGCGTACTCACGCAATGCATTACAGTGGAATATTTTTATATTAAACCCCTTTCTTTCAATGTTACAAAGTATGGAGATGAGACAAGTTACTGTCATTTGATTACTACAAAGGCCAGTGTTATACCTCCACTCTTGAATGAAGAACTCCTCTAGGTTGACTGTGTGTTGTGAACTGGTAAGGATCTTTGCTTAAGTAGGTAGCGGGCATTCACTACTTCCGAGTAGTTGGCGCTTTCTCCTGGTTATTTGTTTTGGTGCCAAACGCAAGATGGATAAGTTGGAATGTCAGGGAACGGCTTCTTTTGGATGAAGTTCTTGGAGGTGGTGGGACCTCTTATTTGTTTATTAAAACTTTAAAAACCGCAATTTTGTATTCCTCATTTCCTCCTTGGTTGGGATTTAAACCTGTACTGTATTGTTGTAAACAAGCGCTCTACTCTACTTCCTAATTACTTAATCAAGAAAAGAGGAATAATTTTGGACCCTAAAGCAAATACTCGTATATGAAAGTTGTTCGCATCTAAAACAATAAAGTAATCATTGCACCTATTTTTGTCTTTTGTTAGTTTAAATGAATAACTGAGGATGAAGACCACCGGCAGCGAAATAAAAATCCTTACTGACACAAATTCATAACAATTTCGGAAAATATTAGAGTGATAAAGTACATAAGCATATGCATATAAATAAAACTCAATGTTGTTTATTGGTCAACGCATCAGTTGAGAATGACTGGATCGAATCTGACGATTTTTTCTGTCTAATGATCGGCGTGATCCAACATTGGTTTTTACAAAAACAAAATTTTGCCCCGCCTACTTTTACTTCTATATTTTTTGATTTATCTAAAATCAGAAAACGGCTACATCGAATTGACTAATTTTTCTTTCAAATGTTTGTATTAATCCATTTTAAGTTTTCATCTCGAGAAATATTTGCCACGCCTACTTTTAACCCCAGTTTTTCTATTTATCTCTAAATACTTATTTTTGTATATCTGCAGAATGGTTAAAGCTAAAGTTTCGGAATTGGGTCTGAATGACTTCATGTGCAAAGCAAATCATCAGTCAGAAAGTGCGCGAATTTGGACAAGTGGGCGTGACACCTCCCGTACAAGTTAAAAATTTATTTCTTTTTGCATACATACGTATGCTTAGAAGTGTTGAAGCTCAAGTTTCTGAATTTGGTGTGATTGATTTCGTAGATATTAAAAATTATCTGTAGAAAAAAGGGCGGACAAGTAGATGTAGTAGCTTCCTGACAAACTAACTATTGAGTTCATGATATCTTGAAATCAGTAACAATTAAAGTTTTTGAATTCAATCTGAATAACTCCGTAGTCACTAAACATCATCAGTTGAAAATTGTGATAGTGGTAGGTGTAGCGAAGCACGCCGTGTTTAATCTAGTATTAAAATAAATAATAATCTAGAAACTTCGACAAATACGGGTACCCCAGTAGTCTAATTGGTGTTGTGCTAGTCGGCTAGTGCGAGGGTTGTTGATTCAATTCCCACCAGATATCTTGGCCTGTGAAACTACACCGAGCAAATGTCTCAGTCACTGGTCTCAGAATAATTAAATATAATATTAATATTGTATTGAAATTTAAATAAAAAAAAAAAACTTAGACAAACAATCAATCTGGATTCCACGAGTAATTAATAAATCTGTAATTGGTTAAATTCGTTACGTTGGGGATCACCATCAGAATAATTAGCCCTAAAAATTTTAAAAGATATTGGATAGAAATATTGTGATAACCTCTGGAGTATGTATGTTTAAAGAAATTTCATTAATCATAAATCCAGAAAATATATCTCCCCTAATAATATTTAGTAAAAATTACAAGTTTAATTTAATTCTTCGGCTTTTCAATGTTGGCAGTTTTAAGACCTACTCGAGTAGATATGAAAGTATATTACTAGTGTCATAATGTAGTCAACCTAGGCAAAATAATAAACCAATACAAATTAAAGAAACATATTTTGAGGCCTTGAGTGACAACGTAAGAAGCAACTCTTAGTCTTCGTTTAAATTGTGAAATATTCACTGCAAAATATTTTTAAATTCTCTTTCGAAACTGCCTTCGTGTCTAAAAACCAAGTTTTTTGTTGTGTGGCTTAAATAATATAATATATAAAATAATATATATAAATATATTTTATACATTTTTCGAATTAAATTCGAATATTTAATGGATCTATATTTTACTTATTGTATGAATTTTAATAGCCTAAGATCCTAATACTGGTATTTTTATTCGACATTTTTGTGCAAATCAATTTTATTGCCACCTAACATCCAAAAGACTTTAAACGAAATAAATACAAAATTTAAATATTTTACTTGCAACTTGTTCGTGGCAATCTTTCACTTTCAGAGCTTTTGCCAGAAGAAGTCATCTTTCTTGCTTTCAGGAGTTCATAGCTGGAGTTTGAACCCGAATCTCTCCTCTTTGTAAGCCAACTCACTACATATTAAAGTACGGCAACCAGGCACAAACCATGCACAGGTTTAAAAAAGACGATATTTGTCAAAAGCGTATTTCAAGACCTTCATTATAAAAATTTAGCGCTTCAATATGCTATGCTTTTCAAAAAATCTTGCTAGAAAATCAAATGGCTACTGTAAATCGTTTTAGGATGGGAAAACATGTATGTATTAGTCCCGTGGAGTGGGTTAGAAGTAGAATGTATTTGCGTAGAAAACTCTAGAAAATCAACAACGAAAATAGATTATCGAAAGCTTTATTCCAAATGTATTCGAAACCTTGTAAATTCAAAGAAAACAGTGTAGTGTGATCAAATACCTGTTAACTGAGTCTGAAAATCGATATATTTCATCCTCATTATAACTTTGATAAAAATATTAATGCCCTTCTGCCATTTTAATTTCTGAAAAAAGTATTCCAAACGGCCTTCAAAACTATTGCGAAAAGAAAATTCTATTGTTTTAGGGCAAACTTTTGTAAATTAACATAAATTTTCATTGATTTTTTAAGATAACTTCTAAAATTTGTCCATAAAGAATTCGATAATCTGCAATAAATAGAGCTTTTTGTCTCTCTCTTTCTCCTTCTGCTGTGTAAATGTAAACTGTATACTTATGGTCTTTTAGATTTTTTACAAAAGTATAAATTGAAATAAACACAAAAAAAAACATTATTAACTAGAACTTCATAAGTTTATGTACTTAGTTATTACCTAAACGTATACGTAATATTTTTCTAAATATTTGTATTAAATATACCACATACGCCTACATACTTTCAATATTGCGATTTAAATGTACATTGTTCACTTTCACTTAAGAGAGGAAGTCTTCAAAAAAGTACTAAAAACGTATATAAAATAATTTTTTGTTTTAATAAAAATAAAAAACAGATTTTAGAATTTGTTTGAAGTGTATCTTATCAGTTCTTTGTTAAATCATGCTAATTTGCAAATATATAACTATTTGGTTTAATTCAATAAATTCCTTAATTTATTGCGTTAATAAATTATAGATTAAGGCGCATATTGTTTTTGCCCTGGAAAATAGATCGATTTTTATATAATCTGGGGTGAAATATGAACAGTTCTGTATCGAATTTTTATCACTTTTAAATGTACATAAAAAGTAAATAAAAATCAAATCTGATTTTAAATTAAATACCAGCTTAAACTTAATTAACTTCCTCTGCCGGTCTATTATTTAAACAAATTGTTTAAATTACTTTTTGCGTTTAAACTGCCTATATAATCATTGTTTCTAGCTTTTAAATAATAATTAAGTAAACTTTAAACAATTTTTTTTTTCTCCAAAAAGTAACTAAAATATAGCGAAATATTTTAATTTTGGGCATTATGAAAAATAAAACAAAAAATATTTCACATTTAAAATGCCCAAGTATTCCCAAGTTAAACATTTGAAATAAGCCCTGACAAAATTAAAACTCTTGACTTTAAATACAACAAAAGAGAAAAAAAAAATTAAAAAAAAGATATACGAGTAATATGATATGATAAAAAGCAAAAACGAAAAAAAGGAAACTCTATTTAAGGCAACATACGCTCAAATTATATTCAGCCCCTGAGGACAGCCAAACTGAGATATTAGAGGAAAAAAATTACAAGAAAAAATATTAAAAATAAATTTGTAAAACGAGCATAATGAGTTTCTATTAAAACAAAAAAGCACAATATTAATATTTAAGTCATAAATTATTATATAGATATATTTAATATAATTTTATTTAAAAGGTCTATTCCAATGAGGAAAATAAAAGGATTTTTTCCCCTTAAGGTGAAAGTGGCAATAACCTTCAATATAAAATGAAGATTTTATTCACAGTTTTTAAATTGATGTTGCTTTAAGGGAACATGATTAATGGTGTTAACGATGTCAGATATAAATCTTAACCTTAAAGGAATTAAATAAATATTTTGTGGTGTTTCTTTTTAATTCTGATTTTTTTTATTGTTTTTTAATAAAAATATAAGTTATTTAGGGTATTCACAAAATGTACTATCATGTGCTATCGGTTTAAAGTTGTAACTTTTTATGCGTAAACAACATTTTTTAGTTAATAAAGAACATGCATATGACAATATGATATAATAGCACATATGTGAATACCCCAATTATTTTTTAAGCAGTGAATGCATATACATGTATATAAATATTTAAATATTAATTTTGATTTAAATTTTCCAACCAATTGTTCAGTTAATGTGACTAGTAGCACGATTCAGTAACTTTCAACAATGCAACACTTAACAAAGAAGTATGACAACTTGACATAATGGCATACTTTGTGAATATGCCAATATAAGCGATATTCGATAAGTGATGCATATAAGTGAGATGCATAGAAGAAGATCATTTTTTGGTTCTTAAAGGAGGCACAAACTGGCTTGACGTGGCTGCTATACCTATACTATAAATCTACCTTACTACTGGAAACTTTTCGTATTTTATATGCATTAATATATTCAATTTGTGGTTATTAAATTACATGCCTCCATTATCGAGCAAATATTTTTAAATATCAAGGCATACTATACAATGGTGTGGAGTCTATCCTTTAACGGTGATATTTTAGTAGCTTTAGTTATCAAGTTATATGCCTTGGACGACAGTAAAGTACTTTCTGTGTCTGTATATTTTCAGTTACCGTTGATGGAATAAGTTATTTATTTTTAAATAATTTTCTGGTGATTCCTCTAAGGTATGACTGCAGTTTCATTTGATTTTCGCCATCTGTGGCTGGTACTGTTTCTGTAATTATTTACAAATAGCGTCCAGTCTTCAGGGTCCCTTATTGACTTTATAAGGGTCTGGGTACAACGTATCTCTCTGCTATTTGTGCTGCATTAGGCGGGAAATAAGAAGCCTTTAATGTAGATCTTGCACTTTAAGTAACATCAATTGTGTCATACATACATACATAATTGACCATTGCAACCCTGTTTCAGGGTTACGGCCTAACTTCTCGCAGCACTCATGTTGTGTGTGAACATTTTTAACCATGACCACAGTTTAATATCTACTCCAAACGACAGACTTAAGAAGCTTGTTCATGTCAATCAGTTACTCTTAGAGTTTTTCCAGAAGAATGCTAAGAATGCTATACTCTTTTCATTGAGCAAATTTATTAGTTTCATCTGACATAAAATTCCTAATATTGCTTAATGCAGCAAACATTTGAATAGTTTTCAGCTTATAATGAATATTTTATTATTTTATGTCTTAACAGATATTTTTTAAATTTTTCAAAGATAGGTGAAAATGTTTAAAGCATGAAAGGTTATACCATAACTCAGGATATACATATGCCTTACTGAGGTAGCCTTTAGTTGCTGGATTTAAATTTATTTTATTACCTTAATATGAATTATGACTTTGTCCCAAAATTTTTCGTACTCGTCTTTTAATTCTAATTAGATTTCGAATTTCCCATAATGTTAAAACTGGTTTGAATTAAAACGACTCGTACTGTTAATTGCATTAGTTGTACAAAGATAAAAAACTTCAACGATACGATTTTAAAAGCATTTCATAGCATTATCAATTTCAGCAACAGTTTTTAAGGAGACATACATACATAAATACATAATTGGCCATTACAACCCTGTGTCAGGCTTACGGCCTACCTTCTCGCAGCACTCATGTTATGTGTGTTAATTTTTATCTATAAAAACCGGGACCTACAATTTAAAGTCGACTCCGAACCACAGATTTGAGTAGCTTATTCTCGGTAAGCAATTACTCCAAGAGCATTTGCCAGATGACTGTTGAGAGGTAATCGCCTAATGAAATAATTTTTTCATATTTCTTTTTTCAAGGTGTCAGAGCTGAGACTTGAACCCAGCTCTATCATCTTAGTAAGCCTGCTTAAGGTATATATTTTGCTCTAGTCAGTAAAATCAGTTTTGTTAGTGAATAATTTTTTATTGCATAGCTTTATTAAATTAGTACTATAACTCAAACTATATGAGTTTAATAAGATTATCTGAAAACGACGTTTCTGTTTTAATAAAATATCTTCTATTATGCCTTCACTGCCACTATTTCCCAGTGTCATTATATTTCTTTTAAATTGACACATTTTTTATACGAGTACTTTCTTAGTTTGTTTTATTGAAACAAAACTAATTTTTAGTTAAAATTTTATTTAATACTGCAATTTGTCAACTTAAATATTTTCACACTTGGCTCATTTGCCAAACAAGTAATTGATGCAAAATTGTCTTAAAAATATTTTTTTCTAGTTATTTAGATTATATTTTTAACACAAAACTTTCTCGTTTCATTGCTTTTCTGCTTTACTTTATTCAAATATTTTTTTCTTTTTTGTATTTTTTCTCTGCTTGCTTATGTTTTTAAAAATATAATAATAACGATAATAATCTTCTTTGTTTATAATTCAAACAACAATTCCACATCATTTGGTAATAAGTAATCCAGAACCAAGAAAAAAAAGGAAAACAAAAACTGGAAAAAATAAAGACAAATAAATGAAAACTAAATGAGAAATATAAAAATCTACACTACACATGCACACATACATACAACAGACATATATACGTACAAGCATAAGCACATACATTTAAACATAGAATAGTAATGGTAAAAATTTGTTACGAGTACTAAACTTTCTCTTGAAAATATAAACATAAAACAAAAGATATAGAAAAATTCCAAAGAAAAGTAATAATCCACAGAGATATTTTGAATAAATCCAAAAAAATAAGCAAGAAAAACAAGAAAAAATTATGAAAAAAATAACAAAATAGGAAAAAGATTAGTTGTTAAATGACGAAAGAAGCTTTATTTCTCCTTGCTTTACATAGAATCTCATAATTTTCAAATTTATGGATTTAATGTTACAACAGCGTTACATATACACAGAATTATAAACGAACTATAAAAGAACTTTTTTTTTAAAAGATTTTTTTTAATCGTAAAAAAATACAGATTTTAGAAAAATAAATGGAAATATTAAATTTGATAAAAACAACAATATAATACTTTGAATAAAGCTTTTAAAATCCTTTACAATGGCAATACAAAATGGTATTTGTTAAAAAATTAAAAATTATGAAAGCCAACTTGTGTGGAGTCTAGGAGTTAAGTGTTAATATTTGCAAGGCTTTAAAATAATGGCAACACATAGTCTAACACATAGTATAATGCATCTGATATCTGCTACAATTCTATTGTTGAACAATTTAAAATCAACCAAAGATAATGCGCAATAATTGAAGAAAATGTTAGGAAGTATTAAAGAGTCTGGAGCAGTTAAATAATTACTCGTATTTGAATTTGTTTTATTGCTAAAGACTTAATGGATTAAAAGATGTATTTTCTTACACAAACAGAGGTGCTTTAGAACAGAATCTCCTAGGCAACAGACACTTAAGCCGTCTCACAATGTTTCGCAGGTGAATGAGAATTGGTATAACAATGCTTTCATAAGTAAGAATACGAAAAGTAAAAAAAGAAATAAAGTTCGCCGACACACATACATACATATTTAGATATTACAACCCTGTTTCCGAATTACGGCCTAGCTTCTCGTAGCACCCATGTTGTGTATGTCAATTTTTATCCATGAGTACCGGGATGAACAATTTAAAGTCGAATCCGAACTACAGACTTGAGAAACTTGGTCATGGCAATCAGTTATTCTCAGAGGTTTTGCCGGAAGACTGCTAAGAGGTTGTCGCCGAAAGAAATAATTTTTTAATATTTCTTTTTTTCAAGATGTTAGATCTGGGGCTTGAACTCGGAGCTCTTATCTTCGCCGACATACATACATGAAATATTTCTAACAAATCATATCCCAACTCTTTAGTTTTTTAGCCTATATTTTCATTTCATTAAACTTACATTAAAACAAAAAATTCGAATTCGCACAAAAACTCAAAGGACCCAGGTTCAAATCCCAGAAGAGGTGAAAAGTTAAAAAATTAGCTTGCGGTTTTTTCAAAATTATAATTTAAAAATAAGAGGCCCCCCCTCCAGGAAGACCGTCTACAAAGGAACCGCTCCCCGACATTCCACTCTGTTCCACCTTAACCAATGTCAACAAAAAAACAAATTATCAGGGAAAAACGCGCCACCTATTGGGAAGTAGCAGATAGCAGCTAAACCTACTTAGCGAAGGCACACTCAATACACTATCAATATGCAACGATGAGGCAATTGCTGTTGATCAGTCAAAGGTGAAGGTATAGCACTGGCCTTTGAATGATCAATTCACAGCAATTTTTCTCATTCCTAAAGCGCTTAATAATAATATAATAATTAATAATAATATACATATGTACTGTCTTTTCCAAAATTTAAATACAATGCACAGCATTTAGTAGGGGTTTACCCCTGAGTATTGGTCTCACAAATAAAAAAAAATATTTTTTTAGCGAATTCAGTCAAATTTTTTAATTAATAAATATTTTGAATATGAAATTAAAACAATTCAACAAAATACTTGTATTAAAAGATACATCTACAAATTGTATTACATTTTTAGGTTTTCTTATTTTAAAAATTATTTTATTTTTATAGTCCTCGTCTGTAGTTTAGAGCATTTCCTTTAAAATCTTTTTAGATTCTCATTTGAAAAAAAATTCATGTCCAAGCTTAAAGTTTTAGATTTTTCAATTTGAATTTGAATATATTTTATAGATTCTTTATTCTACATTCAAAGCCTTGATTTCAGTATTAATTATATTATCACTTTCGGATCCTTCTTCCAATAGTTCATTATTATTAGATATTGCTCCTTAAGAAGCATTCTATATAATTTAAGTTTTTCAGAGCGGACATTTTTAAAAACTGCTTTCAGATCCTTAGATCTGATTGCAGAATCAGATAAAATAACAGTTGCTTATTGGAATTTTAACAAATTATTTTACTAGTGCGTTTCAATTTATTATTTTTTGTAACTTTGTTTGACTTTATAGCTTGTTCGAAAAACATGCCAATGAAAATGTAGGAATTTTTAACATAATCGATTTCGTAAATTAGTATTTTTTACACTGGTGCTGATGTACGCTTATACCAGGAATATAATTGTATATATCAGAGTGCAGTCTCTTTTAGTAGTAAAACGAAAAATTTTTTCAAAATCTATATAGCAAGTCACTCAATTCAGATTCAAATCTAGTGTTCAAGAGCAAGTATATAGCCCAACTACGGTGGAATTTAAAAAAAAGGAAAATTATGTTGTTGCACCTTCGAATCCATTTCCTAACAACAACACAATATATGTATGTGCAATGGCCAATTATGTATGTATATATTTATGTAAAAAATGTAAATTTTGGTCACATTATCTACGCTGTTATAGAGTATTAAAACGTATCATATCCGGTTTATTATTTTTTATCTCAAACCCGTATAATTATATATGAATATTGTTGCAAATTCTAAGTTTTCTTTCAATTAAGCATACAATTGTATAAACACTGTTCTATGTTTTGTTTAGCTGCATATACGCACATCCATTTGGATATTTTATTTCAATTTAAAAGTTTAAATTAATTTTAGTACCTTTTTAATACTCTGCAGGTTAACAAGTTGGTTGTAAACTTTCCCATGTCGGGTATGGCTAACTTTTTCATAACATCAAACAAACTGACAAGCACAAACTCTACAACACAGATGTAACATGCACACATTTACTATAACTAAAGTATTTTATATACAGTAGCAATCAAATTTGACAACAACTTTAACAAATGCGAACTAAAAACCATTAATATGTAAAAAACAATACAGTGTTCTTGTTAAAAGCTTTAAATAAAATTCTAATTAAAAACAAGTAATATGAGAAAAATCCTTTTACGCCTATTCCTATTCAAGTACTTTATAACTACTTCTGGAGATTCTTTCGATATTACCTGTAAAAACTTAGAATTAAAAGAATTTTTTATTTTTTTTTTTTTTTTTTGCTCATGAAAAAATTAAACTACATATATACATACATACATAATTGTCCATTACCACCCTGTTTCAGAGTTACGGCCTAACTCCTCGCAGCACACAAGTAGGGTGCGTCAATTTTTATTCACGAGTACAGAGGCCTACAGTGTAAAGTAGATTCCGAACGACAGTCTTGAGAAGCTTTTTTATGGCAATCAGTTTAATCTCAGAGCTTTTGCCAGAAAACTGCTAAGAGACAGTCAAAAGAAAAATCACGACCTAATAATAAGGTCAACTCGAATCCACAAGCATTTGGTGGTTGTGTAGCGACGATAATATTTGTCAAATAACCAGTGTTGATATTGAAAATGATAATCATGCTAAAAAATCAACAAGAAATTTACTAATTATCTTAACAATTATACAATTAATCAATCAAATCAGTTTGAGAATTGAGTTGACCTTATTAATAGTCCTCTTAGAAGAAAAATCAATGTACCGAAAAAGTATTATTTAATTTGAAGATGTCCTTGTTTAGAAAGTGCTTGTTATTCACAGCAAAATTTTTTCATTCATCCACATCAGTTGATATTGACTACACAATCTTACTGGAATTAAAACTCGAATTTCTACACAATTAACAAAAATATATTTAGCATTACACTCAACCAGACAAGTTGTTTGCTTTATTTTCACAAAAAGCTGTATTTTAAATACTTGATTTTAAATATTTTGAAATTATTTAAAATTAAAAAGAAATAGTACTTATAGTGCAATAATATGAATCAGAATTGATTTCTGTAATGTGGTCATTTTTCAGTTTTGTTTAAATTTTGAGAAACAGTCAGATATATTAAGAATATAGAGCTTCCATTATTGTTACAATTTTATTTATTGCTTCCAAATCTTAAAACTTTTCTGCTGGGTTGTTGCTAGTTTATCGATGTACACAATTTCTTTCAAATAACTTCGAATAATTTAAAGAGAGGAGTCCCATGGTGTCAAATCATATGATTTGGCAGCCAACTGAAATTGCCACCAAGTGAGATAACACGGCCATTGTTTTCTTAGCTGTGCACAGTGGTTCAGTAGTAGGACATAGGATTCAAATCACGATGTTCGATTTTTTCAACGTTAGTTTGTTCTAATATTTACTATTAGTGGCACTACTAAAACATGCAAAGAGATTTACAATTAGTTGTTTTTTACATTAACTTTTCTGCATTGGAAGTGAACATATTAAAACAACTCTCCTTATCTATAAAGTAATGTGGTAATGTAGTTTTTTTTTTTTTTTTTTTTTTTTTTTTTTATTAAGACCAATACTCAGGGGCAAACCCCTACTCATGCAGTGCATTGTATTGGAATGTGAAGATGGTTGATAGGTGTTTTTTTTTGTATATTTTGCGCCTTTTAGTGTTGATGAAATAAGTTGCTGTAAATTTGTCCACTCAAGAGCCAGTGTTATACCTTCACCCTCGAATGATCAAACAGCAATTGCCTCATCTGTCGGTGGATGTTTAATGTGAATATATATATATATATATATATATAATATATAGTGCGTGTTTTTCAAGGAAAAAATTATTTGTGACCTATTTTTTTACAATGGATATTCAAGTTGAAGGTGTGTACCGTTATTATTATGTATTTAATAATTTTTTATGCAAAACATGTTTTGCTGAAAGTAGTTTTACGCCAAGTCCATTTTCACATAGATTAAAATTTTTTTTTTTAATGAAACTTTTAACTCTGATGACGACGTATGCCGCGTTTCAGTTATATATCAAAATGTTAGTCTATATCTCTACTTTCAATTTAAAAAAAAATTATCTGCGTTTGTTTGCGTTTGTGCATGGTACAGAGGGTCTACGTTTTTACGACTAGATTCGTAGCACATATTTTTCACATATCTTTTATCGTTCGTTTTCACGTTTTATGCAATACTTGTCAAATAAACCCTCAGTAAATCTAAAATATTTTTTACGGGCAATATAGTGCGTGTTTTACAAAGAAAAAAATTATTTGCGATCTATTATTTTACAATGGATATTCAAGTTGAATGTATGTACCGTCACTATTATTATATTTTTTCTAATTTGTTTAAAAAAATATATTAAATATATTTAAGGTTCTGTTATTAAGTGTTCTTTTGCAAGAATTTTTGTATTTGATACATGGCTGTCGATTAAGGAAAGTTTGACCGAAAGTGAGCGGCGTAATCATGTGTTTCAAATCTTAATGCAGTTATTGACAGATGCGGAACATTTAAACATTGGCAGTTGTGAAATTAAAATAACCAACCTTTGTAGAAGATTGGCAACCTACTGGAAACAAGTTAACAGATCACATTTGCGTATGGTGCCTAAATATAGTGACTGGCTTGACGAAATCGAAGTTTGTGAACTACCTTCGAAAGTCAGCGAGCATACTCTAAAGCCTGTGGAAAGTAACCAGCTTTACACAAGTGTACTACATAGAAAGGAGTTCATGGACTGCAGTAAGAGAACAAAACGCCGAAGATTAGCTAAATTAGCTGTGGTAGATGATTCCGCAATAAACCATTTGATGAGTGATTATAGCCGATCTAACAACACTTGTGCGGTATTTACTACCAACAAAGTATTATCAGTAATAAACGAGGCAAAATTAACAAATCACCAGTATTTAGTAATAATGCAGTTTATCAATTCACAATTACCAAATGCATTGCCATCTTATCATAAAGTGTTAGAGGCAAAAAAACAGTGTTATCTACTAGAGGAACAGCTGTAGTTTAGGACACAATTAGGTTTAATTGTCGAGAAAGCTCAGAGTGGCGGAAGTGGCACATCCAATGACAGAAACACTGCAAGAACTTTTTTTTGAATTATGCTATATCTGCTGAAATAACTGGCTTAGATCAACTAGTTATGATCGGTGTCGTCACCTTTTGCAGTCTCTTTCGTCGGGTTACAAAATTAATAGTCTAGCATTTAGAGATTACTCATTAGAGACCGCGCGAATGCTTGTTAGTACATATCCATGGCATAATTTGCCTCCTTCAGTTCATAAAGTGCTAATTCATGGATCGGAAGTAATTAATCATTCTTTAGTTTCCATAGGCGAGCTCTCTGAAGAAGCCGCTGAATCTTGTAATAAATTATTTAAGCAATTTAGACGAAACAACACGCGAAAAATATCTCGTGTTGCTACTAACACTTTTGCATAGACTTCTTCTAAATTCCGGCCCATTAATTTCTTCTTTACGTAAATTACCACAAAAGAAGACGTCTATGCTATCACCTGAGGTTTTAAGTATTTTAAGTTTATTGAAAATAATGTAAAAATGTTGTGTTAAATTGGCGTTACAAAACTTAATGACTCACATTTTTGATAAATAAATTATAATAAGATTATCCTTGTTGATTTTTTTTTATATAGTTTTACCCTACTTGACCCTTAAATAGCGTAAACACAGACATTCATATTAATTTTGATGAGTATAGCTAAGTAAACTACGTATGACCGCCTTCCTTAGAGACTTGAACCACTGTGCTGTGTGGCAAGTGGCACCGTCCTGTTGAAACCACATATCGTTCACATCATAATGTTCATCAACGATGAGCGTGAGAGGTGTAATTGTTGGGCACGACGACGAGTTGAGGTGAACGGCTTTTCAGCTACACTATCACGAACAGCAGCAATATTTTCTGCAGTGTGCTCTGTACGAGCTGTATGAGCATGCACTTGTGTTTGCTCTAGTTTTTGCGCGATTTTTCCGATTGTACGCACATTTGGACGATTAAATTGACCGAAAAAGTCACGAGGTGCACGATATGCATTTTAATTTGAATGCCCATTTTGTAATTTTCTAGCCTTAAAAATTATTTGGCTACAAATCGTTTTCCATGCAGGCTTTATTATAAAATTCTCTTAATAATTGTTCATATATATGAAATGGATTATTGTTTAAAGAATTTAATTGTTTTCATTTTAATTACATTTTTAATAAGCAACAATATAAGTAATAAACATTTTAAGATCGATATATTAAATATATTTGTTATCTTTTAAAATTTTCCTTTAATAAAATTTAATTAAATTTATATTTATTGATTTTTAGTTAAAAGTTTCATGTCAATACATACCATATGCATCAATGTGTCTATACATGAATTTATTAAGTATCTAATAAAAAAATATCAGAAACCTATATAATATTATGTTTGTACCTATACATAAATACATATTTCTATATCGTCATATTAAATGCAAACGGACGTAACTATACTTTTTGTTTTTTTTTTTATAGGAGAAGCAAAAAACTTTGAAATTAAAAATGTTATGTAGTTACGTCCGTTTGCATTTAATATGACGATATACTCATACTCGTACTTATGAATAGTATAAAGACAAATTGTCTTTAGAGAGACATTTTTTATTAATCTTTTGAAATTCCATATTGTCAGAGGTATTATGACAGTCTGACATAAAATTTTACCAGCAAACTATCTCACAGTGGTCCGAATGCTCAAAGTAGCTAGAAAAAATCTTTTATTTATAATATTTCGAAAGCAAAAATTGTTCTTTATAATAAAGCCACAATAACTGTTATAATACAACAACTATTATTCTTTAATTGCCACTACTAGCTTTTCGAAGAATATTGCTTGAAATGCAAGTAATTATTTTAATATTTTTATTTATATTTAATAGTGCAAGTGAAGTTCAGTAGTGGCTAGTGCGCTCGCACAAAAAATTCAAACGGCCCCTGTTCGAATCCCAGAAATGATGAAAAATGACAAGTTACTTTGCAGTTTCTTGAAAATTATAATTTAAAAATAAGAGGTCCCCCTCCCCACCCCTCCAAGAAGTCCATCTTCAAAGTAACCACTCCCTGACATTCGACTATATTCCACCTTAACCTTTGACAACGAAAAACGAATGATAAGGGAAAAGGGGCACCTATTGAGAAGTAGCAGATAACAGCTAAAAGCCTACTTAGTGAAGGCACTCACCACAATGAACATGCAATGATGGGGCAATTGCTTTTGATTATTCAAGCAATTTGTTTCGTTGCTAAGGCGCTTAATAATATAAGAAAACAATATATATCGACGATGGAATTAAAGAACGCTGTAACTGACAAAAAATCGAAAACACGTTTTTTGCATCATTTTTATCAGCAGAAAAATACGCGTCGATTGGTCCAAGTTCCAGATTTCTACGATGAAAATAAGTTCACTTACGCCGTCTGCGAAATGAAAAATACCAGTGTATTTGTTCTACATTTATGAAAGTTTTTTGGCCCTGGTGAACATTTAAGGTTTTGTCAGTTACAGCGTTCTTTAATTCCATCGTCGATATGTTCCGTTGTCATAATATACTGTATATTGATTTTACGAGCGCACCTGTCCGTAGACTTAATCACACGCCGCCCGTTGCCGGGACGGTAGTCGAATTCAATTCGTCCGACCACCGCCACCCGATGCCGGTACCCTCTAATCTCACCATGCCCGAAGGCATAGCGCTCAAAAGAGAGCCCATAGCAACGAGTTGGCAATTTAGTACCATTACTGTCTGGGCAATGATACCCCCCTTGCTGAGGGGTATCTATCTAGGTACTTCTACAACCACTACGTGTACCTCCCGAAGGAGGCCCTCACCAATCATCAGGCCGGACCACACTTCCCGAATGACTGAGAGTCTAAGGCACAGGGGGCTCCTGATGCCCGTAGTACCAGATTAAGGCATCTCTGGTCAGTCCGTGAGAACACCAGAAATGCCTGCCACGCGCACTAAGTACGCGTGGCATTACAACTATGCACCTCATAACCGCCATTAATGGCGTTCTATGCCCATATTGAGCGCCAGACCACTCAGGGCTAGGTCGAACCCAATATTCCCCGGGGAAAACAGGCTACTGACGGGACACTCGTCAGCAGCCTTAACTGTATCCCCGGGGGGGTGTCATAATATACTGTTCTTTCCAAAAAAAATTCCAATACAAAATATAGCATTTACTACGGGTTTACCTCTGAGTATTGGTCTCAATAAAAAAAATAATAGCCAAATTGTTATGAATGTCTTTTAAACTGCTATTGATCCAAAATCATTTCTTTTCTTTTTGTGAAATTCATGTAACGAAGTTATATAAAAGTATTTTTGTTTAAATATTTTAAATATGAAATTTTGTTTAGCAAAATGCACAGGTGCTCATCAATGACGGTAAAACTCTATTGATTCATTGACACATACTTTTCTATCGGTGCTACTAGGAGAGGTGCCCTAATGAAATACGAACATTAATTAATAAAAATCACATATTCTTACTCGTACCTCTCACAGAACACATCCTCTTGAAGTTGATTGTCAAATGAACCGCACCATGCATTATAGAGAGAATTTGTGCTTTATCCACACTGAACGTTTATGGAATAATTTTTCCGGGAATATTTTGCTTGCCAATTACGATATAACTATAGTGCTGCTGCTTATAAACGAGAAATAACTTTTTATGGGCTAGGTCTTGCATTCGGACCACTGTTCGTCTCTGTTTTATGCAGATACATATATAAAATTATATTGGTTGTATATAAGTATGTATTTTTATTTATTAAATTTATATATTGTACTCGTATATAGATATATATTTATTTTATTATTACAATAAGTTTAACAAAGTTTAATTAATTTTATGCAAATGGCAAAATATTTTTCTTTATAATCTTGTATAAGTCTGTGTACATATATGTTTTATATTTATTAATTAAAATTTTGTAAATACTTAAATACCATATGTCTTAAAATATGAATTCATGTCATAACATATATTAAAAAATTCTAAAAATATCTCTTGGCCAGTTTGTTTTGTAATAATCAATAGACAGGCATTATATTGAAATAAAAAAAAAGCAAAAATTCTAATAGTGTTTTTGTAGCCTACAAGACATGATTAAATTTCTTTGGCTATAAATTGACGTACACAACGTATACAGGCAGAAGGTATTAAATAAAAATTTCATAATATTTAAATTGCTAAAATTGTTTTTAAGAAATATATTACTGTATATTAAGAATATGGAATAAATATTGAAGACATTGATATTTAACATATGTTTAGAGCCTTATCTATCAAGCAATTAGTTTAGTGTCTGTCGAGGTCAACTAATAGTCACAAAGATATTTTGTTTTTATTTATAAACAATTTTCTTTTGGAATAAGTTAAACTGACTTTCCATGAATCAAAAATAATTTTAACGATCTTGACCTTAAAATTAAACAAATAATTAAAATTTATTTTCACACTTTATAATAATCAAGTACATCTCTTAAAATTATATTTTTGTTTTATTACGCATGATTTATTTTCAGTTAATTTAAAAGTTAATTGAAAATTGTTTAATATAAACAATTGCTTTATTTTACATTATAAATCTGCCAATAATGCAATCAAGTGGTTTTAAATATTTTTTTATAGTTTTTCCGGTTTAACAAAATCAAACAGCGAATTTATTTCAAGATATTTTACATTCTTTTAGAAAAATGAAAGAAAGAAAAAATGCCAACAAACTATATCGAGTACATAATTTAAGTGAATTATTAAAAACATTGGTAGAAAATCAATATGAAAAAATATCCTAAGAAACAACAAAAAATATAGTGAAATTAGTATACAATATTAAATTAATTTTTAAATAATTACACTGTTCAACATAAAATAAAATCACGGGGTTCTGACGATTGATCCTGGTAGAGGAGACGAAAAAAATTTATACGTGTGCCGGCGTTTTAACAATTCACATCGAAATTTTATTTTAGAGGCAGTTAAAATTTTCCATCTCTGGCCAACAGTTGCAACATATCGGTGTACAAAACTATGTTTTCCTTACAACTGATGAGTATGGTACATTCAGAAACTTTGTAAAAATATCGCGACAAATATTTTCGTAGAGCATATTAAACCTCTAACTCCCTCGCATAACTGAGTTTTGCGGCTTTATTCTAACAAATTGTAAAAAACTCTTCGAAAAAGGGTATGAAATGTTCTACAAAAATATTGGCAATAAAATTTTACTATGTATGTCAGAACACACCAAAATCCAAAACTTAACGCAAACACCTAAAAACAATCAAATTGAAGATTGCTCATTTAATGTTAATCACCCCATCCCTGACGGGAAGGTTAGAGTTTAAAGTACTGAGTACCTTTGTATATACGTCCTTATAACTTCAAATTTGTGCTAGCCTTTTTGATTATTATATTTTTATCATCGTTTTCCACTCAAAATTTAAATAAGGAATGCAGTCTTGATATATAAAGTATCCATGCTTTTTATGCAAATGAAATAATAGATAATGTGGCAACCAGTATAGCAAAACGAGTTGAGAGTCCAGAACTCACCGAATATAGGCGAACACAACCTAGTACCAACGGAACAAATACTTCTGCCATAACTTCACATAAAACTTTGTGTTGTAGGATTAGTGAAAAAGGAGGCAGTTTCAATGTTTTTGAAGTTGCTTTTCCGAAACTCAATGAAGCAAGGATTAAAGAAGGTATAGTACATCTTGCAGTAGAAAGCTTTGTTTCAATTTCTGTTTTATCTTCAATCCAACAGGTATTTTTGTTGGACTTGTTATAATATGCTGAATTTGATATTATGCTCTCCTCAAATAACTCAGTGCTTGGAAAGGCATTAAAGATGTTATATCAAATGTTCTTGGCAAATTTCGATCTCCTTCTGCTCAAACATATACAAACACAGGAGTTAGAAAAATTATGGGTTCACATGTCAACAAAAATCCACTTTTTGAACTCACATATGGACTTTTTTGAAAATCAGTTGCCAACGGAATCTGATGAACATGGTGAACGTTTTCATCAGGTATATCTTCCTATTGAAGAACGATATAAAAGCAAGAGCATTTTATCTCTGATAACAGATTTGTGTTGGAAATTGTTCGATAATGATGTCGAATTGGCAAGAGCGAAAAAGAAAATAATTTGAAAACAAATAAACTTATGTATTTACTTAGTATTTCGTTTTGTACAAATGTTATTAAAAGCGTTTTTTTTCTGTACCCTAAAATATCAATGCTTCTAAGACTTGCTTATACTAACTAAATAATAACTAAATTAACCCTAAATGGGCAATGATAAAGATAATTGACAAATTTAAAATGCTTTTTTAAATCAGTTTTTTTAACAAAAATTTACTCCAAAAACTTAACAATTAAAGAAATGCATTATAAAAAACGAAACTAGTAAACAATCCGTTATGTTTCATCTAATTTTACTTCTCGAAATGATTGAAAACTGCTTTGTTTGTAAAAAAAACTGCTTTATATGAGATGGAGTTGTGCTTCCCCTGTTATTCTTTATGGTCACATTTTGAGCAGATATTTAATTAATAATAAAGACGCAATATTCGTTTAAAAATAAATAAATACTCAGCATCTAAATACCATCAGAAAAGTGTTGAAAGTAACCCTAAACTAGCAAGCAAATGAAAAATAAAAGTCTTATTAAAAAAAGTCGCGACAAGAGTACCATTTTCTCCACACAAAAGTATCATATTCTGGTTTTTTAACCTCGCAGAAATTTAATTAAAGTTCTAAAACTGCTGGCTGAGTATATCTATATTACAAATGTGAGTTTATATTTGTATTACATACATACATACAAGCCTGTTTTAGGGATACGGCTTATCTTCCCGTAGCACCCATGTTGTTTATCCATGAGTACCGGGACCTACAGTTTAATATCGACTACGAACGTCAAACTTGAGATGCTTGTTCATGGCAATCTGAGTTTACTCTCAGAGTTTTTGCCAGAAGACTTCTAATAGATAGAGGCCGAAAGAAATATTTTTTTTTCATACATATTTATTTATTTTTAAGATATATGTATGTACCGCGATTCAGTAACTTTTAACAATACGATATTCGCAAAAGAAGTCGATAATTTTTATTGCTTGCAGTAACGATTATTTGATTAGTGAATCAGCAATAGTAGACAACTCTAGTTTTCTTCATGTTTAAATTAAAATAATGGGGCAACACCGTATAAAATCAGTCAGTTTTTGGATAATTGGTAATCAAAATGTATAGAAAGTTAGCAAAGTAACAAACCTCTAGTTTCTTTGGGTAAAAAAAACCAGAGTGGGCAAACAAACAAAACATTTCGCAAAAGTTATAACAAAGTCATACACTTTTCAAAATTTTTTTAATGGTATTGTACATGAGCCAAACCAAAACAAATACTTTCTAAATCAGTGCCTCGTTTCTGTATTACTCGACTCAAGAAATTACTCACATGTGTGTTGAAACAAAAAATCCCATCGTTTTTCGAATCGTCGTTAAAAAGTGTTTCTGTATCTGCATGCGAAAACAATCAAAACAAACTCTTTTCCAACTGGAATATTTCCAGTTTAAATGTGTGAAACGAAAGCCAAACGTCAAAAAAAATAATTGTGAAAAACAATGTTGTCAGATTAGGAGATTTATCACCAAAATGGGGATTTTTTTCTAAAATGGGGAAAAAAAATTCATTTGGGGATGGGGATTTTATTGTGGATAATCGACAAATGTTTGACGATTTTTACAATTTTGTTGCTTATTTAACTCTATATTATAGATTTCTTTCATTCGGAACATACAGTGAAAGAATTTCCGATGAAAGTATGAATTTATAAGCATGACTTGTTTAAAACTCATGCTTTTTAGTTTGGTTTATTTTCTCATATACTTAAACAAAAACATCTCTATACCATTATATTTCCCCCACCGATTTTAATGGTTTTATTGCGTAGGAATTTAGTATTAGAGGGTCGCCTTTTAGTTAAACTACTACTGAATGGTATGGGAATGTTTTTCATATTATGGCACAGGACATCTATGTAGAATTGAAGGTACAACAGATACCGTATACTATACAAATATTTTAAACGGCATAAAGATGTCTTATTCTGAATATGAAATGGCACATCGATGGGTGTTCCACCAAGTTAACAACCCAAAACAGACATCGAGCAAAAAGTTATTTTCAAAATATATGCTTCAAAATTTTAAGCTGATCTGCTCAGTTTCCAGAGTTAAACCCTTTTGAAAATTTATGCAAAATTGTCAAAGCGGCTCTTTTAGAGAAAACCCTTCTAATAAAGTACTTTGTGGGAATTTGTTAAAGATGTGTGCAAAAACATTGCAATCAATATGTTTTAAAGACTTGTGGACTCAATGCCAAAACGCTTTGGGACTTTATTTAAAACCAGGGTAATTCCACTAACTACAGAATAGTGGTAATTTGGTGCCATTAATAAAAAACTGTTTCTTTTAGGCCATCAAATTTGATGTGTATATTTTTATGTAGAGGCAAAATTAGTTAATTTTAACAATATTTTTGAATATGTACATGGTTTTTTAAGTTTTGATCTTGGGAAACTTATAATTGATATTTTATATAGAAACAAACAAAAATATTAATCACATTGTTCTAAAGTTTTTTGGTCACGATGCTAGATCATGGTCAATCTTTTTTATAGACCACCACTGTAATAAGAAATACATATCAAATAAAATAGTATATATTTATACCTATATTATTTTGTATCTATGCAAAATTATTGAAACAGTTTCTGTGGGGATTTTTGATGATATGAATTTTAAAATCGGGGATGAAAATTGAAAACTATCTGACAACCCTGGTGAAAAATGTAAACAAACCAATAAAAAAAATTATATGAAGAGAAATGCAAAAATATAAAAATATTTATCATATATATATATTAATAAAGCTACGCAATATTATTTTTAATAAAAAAGCCACACAATATTATTTAAAGAAGACACAAAATACAAAAATTGTTTTTTTTTTTGTTTGCAAAACACTTTTCGCACCGTTTTAATATGCGGCTTATTTTGACACTTCATTCGGTTCAGTTTTCACAAAAAAAAAGATACAGAAACACTTTTACTCACATTTTTCCAATAATAATTGGAAAATGGCATAAATGACAGATAGTACTCGCATTATTTTACATACAGAAACACGTATGTGAGAAACAGCACTTTTTGTGTCAATTCACATAGATTTTGTTTCAATTTTTTCGTTTCATGTAAGATATTACTCGAGTCGAGTAATACAGAAACGAGGCACAGAAAGAGCGCAAATGAAACAAGTAGCTTTTCGCTCTTGTGCTTGCTTTGTTATTCCGTCACATTCGTATAATTTGCTCTTTTTTCTCTTTTTTTTTTCTTTTTCTATTCTTCTTTTCTTTTTCTTCTCATTCATTTTTTGTTGTACCTACGCACATTTGAGTTAGTGTATTTGTAGTACTCAAAACAAAAACAATATACAAAATTAAATGGGACAATCTTTCTCAATGTTTCTGTTTTATTTTTGTTTTACTCATTGTAAAGAATACAACAAATTGAGATCAAACGTTCAGTTTTGTTTATTTTCCTACTCTGAAATAACACACAAGAATGGTTCTCAAGCAAACTAGTTAATAGCGTAGACAGATCTCTTTAAATAATTTCAAAATAAAAAATTTACGATTTTCCAACTGAATAAAAAGCAAACAAATTTTTGTCTTTAGTTTACGACAATAGCTATTAGGACTATCGTAAGCAATAGATAATGAATATCAATATTGACAATTCTGTTGTTTACCGTTGAAAACAATGCGATTATCGTAAAAATATGTTACTGAATAGCGCTACTGACCTGGAGTTTGAACCCAGATCTCTTGTCTAGTAAGCCAGCACACTAATCACTAGACTACGGCGATTACAATATTTGTATTTAGGCATTCAAATAATGGATGAAACAAAGTCGATTTGCACCATTATTACTTCCTAAAAATAAAAACTTACCAAAGAAGTATTTTTTCGTTACAGTTATTGAAGCGCTAGATTTTGAAAACAATTATTCACATGACACAGTTAGTCTGCAATCGTGTCTGCTTATATAATTTATTTCATTTTTTTGGAAGCACTAGTTTTAAAATTTCACAGTCTTCTATGGAGTTTGTTTTTAGACAGCTAACATGATAACTTGCAAGGTATCTATGGTGTGCCAAAAAAAAATCTGCTGTTTTCTTATTTTTTGTGCTCAAAAATATCGAATAGTAATATACTGAAAACAATTTTAAAATAAAATCGTTTCTACTAATAAACATATAATTCCATATAAGCCATATTAGCCATATTATCATGTATCTTGTATAAGTATGTATATACTTATATATACTTATACTTAAGAAAGTTTTTTTTTAGAAAACAATAATGAAGTTAAGTTTTAAGTTTTAGCTGTTTTAGCCTTATTATAAAAATAATTTAGCTTTATTTTGTTTTAAAATCTAGTCTAAAAATTTATTTTTATTTGGATTTTATCTGCAACTGCTTATGATAGGTAGTGTAATCAATTTACTAAAGATCTAGAATAAAAATTAATTTCTTTACTTTTTGTTTCGTCGAAAAATATTTCTATACAAATAGTTTAAAACTAGTGAATAGAGAAATTAATCAACTTGTTTGTGTTTCTTCTCTGTTAAATTTATTTTGTTTTTTTAAGAATGTAATTAAATTGATGGTTTCATGTATTTTATTTTATTTATTTTTAAATGAAATATTTTGCTTTAAAAGACCACAATCATTGTCAATAGCTATTCTTAACTGTTATTTGTTTGGGTGAAAAAATGTAACCCATCAATTATAATTAAAAGCAATTGTATACATAGCGCGCTTACTCACTCACCCACTCAATTTATTTAAATGCAGGGTCATGCAGTGTTGGTTTATTTATTCATTCGTTCACTGTTACCACGTACATCTTTTGTTGAAATGTCCACACAGTTTTACCTTCAGCTTGGCGTTAATGCGGAGCACTTATTTTATAACGTTTCATGTTAAACAATCAAACAGTAATTAACTCTCTTTTATTTGTGTTTTTCTACGAGTATTTGTTTTTTTTTTTTAATATATCTCCACCCATTTAGATTTTTTTCTCTCTTAACCAAAGTAACAATGAAAACGACAATAGTAGAGATTTCTTTTTTTTTTTTATCCTATTTTATACTATTTTTCTTTTTTTGAATTTTTGCAGACAATCATACGCGAAATGAATCGGCTGGGCATGATGGTGGATTTGTCACACGTTTCGACAGGTACGATGCGTGACGCTTTGGAGGTTAGTGAGGCTCCTGTGATATTTTCTCATTCATCCGCCTATGAATTGTGCAATTCGAGCCGTAATGTACAGGATGATATGCTACAATCATTGGCTAAGAATGGTGGCATTATTATGGTTAATTTTTATTCAAGATTTCTTTCGTGCAGTGATAATTCAACAGTACACGATGCAGTCGGTAAGTTATAAAGAAACGAATATATGTATATATTTTCTTATTATAGCTGTAGGATGATAATTTTTTTTTTTTTTTTTTTTTTTGAAAGTATATTGAAAGCTACTGTTTCTCGTTCGAGTAGTGTAAAGTTACGGACACATTAGGCAAATTTTTGACGAAAAAAACGTAACTAAGTACTATTTTTTGGATAAATTTTTTGAAAAAATTCCATTTGGTAACTAGAAATATTACCTATATTACCTATATGTTTAATCGATCAAGCTTTTAGCATTGAAGCCTTAAAAAACAAACGTTATATATACAAAATAGTGGTTACACTTATTGAGTCAAATATTTGCCTTATGTATGCGCAGTTTAAGTTTTTAATTTAATTAGAAGTAGATTAAAATTAATTTTACTCAAATTAAATATCATTTTAAATTATACTATGGCAGGAATTATATTTTTTTATTTCTTTTTTAATATCAAATAATTGAACAAATTTATAAGTATGTACATGTATATATTAAAAAAATATAAGGTGGCCAGTATATATTTATGGGTTTTTTCTATACCAAAACTGTACAGTAAATTAAATAGAGACCGGATTATATTGTGTTTTATTTGCGTAGGATAGAGTTGTAATGCAGTTTATGTTTCCAGCTGGGGTATGACTCAGTCTGTCCAGGTTCGAACTTAAAGGTCTGCTTCCTTTAAATAAAACACAAAACTCCTTTCGTGTAATATAATATGAACAAAGCTTTATTACCGAAACCTTAATCTAACTTATGTACTACTTATTCTATAAAACAGATTCACGACCTGTAGGATGGTGTTATCAGTAATGTTGTCTCTTCTTTCAGGAATACTATCGTCTCGTTCTATTACTATGACTACGATGTTGGCCTCGGGATGTGCGCACAATCGTCTGGTCTAGATAACGAGAAATATGAGAAAACAGAGGTCGGATTTATAATAATTGGCAATCTAAGATTTAGAAATAAACGATACAACGAGGGTAAGGGGTATTCGGGAGCTCTTGTCGTCGGCTACGGTTAGTACGAGTATAAAAGGAATTCAGGGGCTTTTATACTCGGCAAAATACTTCGGTTACGTCATATACGAGTGTAAGAGGAATTCGGGAGCTCGTACACTCAGCAAATCTACACGATTTATAATCACAAATACGACAAGAGGAATTCGGGAGCTCTTGTCATCAGCTACGGTTAGTACGAGTATAAAAGGAATTCGGGGGCTTTTATACTCGGCAAAATACTTCGGCTACGTCTAATACGAGTGTAAGAGGAATTCGAGAGCTCGTACACTCGGCAAATCTACACAATTTATAATTATAAATACGACAAGAGGAATTCGGGAGCTCTTTTTTTTTTTTTTTATTTAAGACCAATACTCAGGGGTAAACCCCTACTCATGCAGTGTGCATTGTATTGGAATGTGAAGATGGTTGATAGGTTTTTTTTTTTTTTCATATATTTTTTTGTATATTTTTGCGCCTTTTATTGTTGATGAAACAAGTTGGTGTAAATTTGTCCACTCAAGAGCCAGTGTTATACCTTCACCCTCGAATGTTCAAACAGCGACTGCCTCATCTGTCGGTGGATGTTTAATGTGAATGGTGAGCGTCTTCAGTAGATTAGCTGTTATCTTCCCAGAAGGTGGCGCTGTACTCCTGATCATTGTTTTCTGGTGGAATAGATTAGAAATGTCAGGGGCGGTTTCTTGCAGATGGTCTTGCTGAAAGGGAGGGGGGGGGAACCTCTTATTTTATTTAAATTTAAGTTTTAATTTAAATTGTAATTTTAGAAAACCCCAAATATTTATTTTTATAATTTTGACCTTCGCTGGGATTGAACCTTAGTCGTGTGAGTTTCTGTGCAAGCGCTCTACCAGTATGCCACTTCATATCCACATAAAAATAAGCCGCATAAAAACAGACCTAAGTGTATACTAATATATAATATATAATACTACTATATAAACAGTGTGTCCCAGAACACAACGTCAAGATGAAATGTAATAAAAAACGAATAAAAAATATTTGAACTAAGTAAAATGGGATTACTTGAGGTTTTAATTTTTGTACTCGTTTTTTTTAGTATAAAACTAACAATTATTGTACCATTTTACAAGCCTTATTAGATGCCGGAACTTTTAATAGCTCTTGCCAAGGCACTTTAGTAAGGGGGGCTTTTGAATGTTAAAAAATTTTGATAATTTGAAATTCATAGTTTAACAAATAGCCTTAATTCTAGAAAACTTGGGGCAATTTCGTCGTTATTTTTGACTGTGGTTCTAGAAATGTTATTTAGGGTTACAGTTCCAAAGTTTAAATGAACATAATTAATAAAAAATTAACCACAATTACAGAAAAATGGTTACAGTTTGACCAAATTTCTAGGTTTTTCTTAAATGCCCATAACTTTCAAACTGCATGGATAGATTTTTTTCTGACTTTTATCATGGTGGTTACAATCATGTATATATACATATTCGCTTTATGTTTTAAAGGGCGAAAAGGCCATAAAAAGATCTGCTTTATACCTATCATCGTCAAGAGCAAATTGTTCACTCTTCAAGTTCTTAAACTTAATCAAATTCTTCAATTATGTATTACTATTATTTGTATATGGGCATTTCCATTTTGGCAATAAGTTACATTTGTACGGCAATATGTCAAAAAAAACTTTAAAAATCAGAATTTGAAGAAGTTTTTTCTCACATTCGAGAAGTGATTGGATAGTTCTATATTTAAAGAAAAAATTCAAATAATCGAGCCTAAGGATTTCAAGATATACTTAAAAAAATTACCTGGCATTACGTTACAAATAACGGAAGTACGATTTGTTTAACTCTGCGAATTGGGCAAGTCTTTTTAATCAACATTTTTTCGTGGGATTTGGTTTAATATACGTTTATTTTCCAAGGTATCAAATGAAAAAATAATTTTTCCTTTTTTTTCTTCTAGGAAAAAAGATCTGGCGTTACGTTACTGCCGTTACGTTACAAAAATTTCCACTTTATTTAATATTAAAAATATTATAAAAAACTACATTTCTTATTTATATATGTATATATGTAGGTACATACATATGTATTTATTATATTGGGTTGGCAACTAAGTAAATGCGGATATTACTCATTGATGGCATTAGCTGAATTTTTAGGTTAGATGACGTAATGGAAATATCAAATACATTTTGTTATTTGATAGTCGGTACTTCAGCTGTCAATCAGTAAAAAAAATTTGTTGATCAGTTGAGTGGTTTTTGTTTGGCGTCTGTTGAAAAATGGAAAATCAAAAGGAACATTTACGTCATATTTTGCTTTTTTATTTCCGGAAAGGAAAAAACGCTTCACAAGCTCATAAAAAGTTATGTGCTGTTTATGGTGACGAAGCCTTAAAAGAACGGCAGTGTCAAAATTGGTTTTCCAAATTTCGTTCTGGTGATTTTTCAACACGCGTAAAGCAACTTGGCTATATACGAAAACTTGATGTATAGGTTCCTCATGAACTGAAAGAAATTCATTTAACACAACGCGATTTGTTAACTAAACAAAATGAAAACGATCCATTTTTAAAACGATTGAAAACTGGTGATGAAAAATGGGTTCTTTACAACAATGTCAGTCGGAAAAGATCGTGGAAGAAGCCAGGTGAACCAGCGCAAACAACATCAAAAGTTGATATTCATCAAAAGAAGGTTCTGTTATCAGTTTATTGGGATTACAAAGGAGTTGTCTACTTCGAAATTTTACCACCCAATCGAACGATAAGTTTACATGTCTACATTAACCCTGCTACTACGTTAGGGTCATTTTATGACCCAAATTGCATTTTTCCGGCGAGTAAAGAGAAAAAGACCTTTACAGAATGCATTACTTGTAATAATTATGTCCGTCCATCGCACCGAAACACAAAACATAAGATAATATAAAACATACTGCAATCATCGCGAGTCTTCAAAACTTTTTTCTTTTGTAAAAATTAATATTTTTATAATAAAAATATATCGGGTCATAAAATGACCCAAAACATAATATACGTAAGTTTTTTTTAACGTAGTAGCAGGGTTAAACAACTAACAAAATTGAACAATGCAGTTGAAGAAAAGCGGCCCGAATTGGCAAATCGAAAAGGTGTTGTATTCCATCATGACAATGCAAGGCCACACACATCTTTGGCCACTCGGCAAAAATTATTGGAGCTTGATTGGGATGTTTTGCCACATCCACCTTGCACCATCTAATTACTTTTTATTTCGATCTTTGCAAAACTCCTTGAATGGTAAAAATTTCAATAATGATGATGATGTCCAATCGTACCTTGTTCAGTTTTTTTCTCATAAGAACCAGAAGTTTTATGAACGTGGAATTATGATGCTGTCTCAAAGATGGCAAGAGGTCATTGCTCAAAATGGACAATACATATAATAATAAAGTTATTTCGTTCCATGAAAAAAATTACTTTTATTTTCTAAAAAAAATCCGCAATTACTTAGTTGCCAACCCAATATATGAGTGTTTTGCATTAATAGTATTATGCAATTGCTCTTAAGAATGTTAATTATAAAGAGAAAATGCCCTTGAAGTTATGAAACATTTACAAATTTGTAGCTTAGTATTTCCCCATCCCAACATAGGAAAACTTTGAAGTCTTACATTTAATTTTTTTAGAGGTTTCTCTTTTATAAAACATTCTGTCACTTTTAATTTTTCGATCAAGGTGGAATTTTTTCCTGGAAATGCCCACATACAATATGGAAAGTGTAGTTCTAACCTCTACTAAGCTAAAACTCTATCCTCAAAACTTTATGTACTTGATTTAGGACTTTTTGGCTACAAATACAATTCTTTAACGTGTATTGTAATTTATAAGCTGTATTCCCATCACACACACAGCCTGTTTTAATAAACCAAAATTTAAGCATTTTAGTTTAAGAGAATTACAGAGTAGGGCTCATGATAATTATTTCCTTGCTACCCAGTAGAATTTTCCATAGTTTTTACATAAATCCTACGACACTTAAATGTTTTGAATTCTAAATGAGAATCATTTCGAAGAGAAAATTCGAAAAGAGAAATATCGAATTCTAAATGAATAAAGCAATCAATTTCACCTTTTTTTTCTTATTTAATACAAAGTTAAATTGATTTACTTAAATTCCTTTTCTTATACTGGTCAGCCTATACCTGAATAAAATGTCTTAATTTAAAATTCTATTATAGTTTTAAGCAAATTATATTACAATATTTTTTAAAAAATATAATTAAAAATAAATAAATGTAATTGAAGTAATTCTTCTAATGTTTCTTCTTTTTCTTTTTCTGCTTAATTTCATGTCTTAAATAATACATACAACGATTCTTGTGCAATTTATTTCACTACAAAAACTAATAATAATTTAATAATGATACATTGAACTTTATTTGATTTGTTGGATTCCATGCTTTTTCCGCATCTTATGACAAAATCTTTGAAATGAAAATAAATTCATCTTTTTGGAAAAATGAAATTGAAATAACAAAAAATATTCAATTGCATTATGCAAATTGTCTTGCTGATTCATCTTCAACGCATAACAATCCACTGAGTGACTTGAATGTTGCCGATGTGATATTAAATAATATTGTTGCCACCACAACTGCCATCACTACCATTACTGTTGCCGATATGGTTGATGATGTTGGTTGGCTGTGCTTGCCTGCCTGCCTACTCTACGTCTGCAAACATTTCATTTTTTTATTTTTTGATTTTTTTACTGCATTACAATTTATGCCTTAAATTGGATGGCTGTATGGCTGACTGACTGTCTTAACTGTTTCTTCTTCTCACTATTACAATTTAATATATATATTGTTGTTGTTGTTGTTGCGAATATTGGATGGTTGCTGTGATGGCTAAATGGAATATTTATATCTATGGATTTTATTTCAACATCATTGCCATCGTCTGTGCTGCAGCTCATATAAATCACATTAAGCGTGTCGCTGGCATTGATCATGTGGGCCTGGGAGCTGGCTATGATGGAATCAATTTGTAAGTAAATGAAATTTATTTTTTAACTCATTCTAGTATTTACGTCTATTACCATTACCATTACCTTTTTTAAAAATTTCATATTCCTTCTTGGTACTTTACACTTTTCCATCATGTATTCCCTAATGGCGGTAAGAGCTACAACCAAACTCAGACATTTATTTTAAAAGTTCTTTCCAGAAGATATTTTGTATCTCTATGTGACCTTTTTTTCGTTTGCTTTCTTTTTTTTTTGCTATTGTTTCTTTAACTTTATAAGTAATTTCATTTTCTGTTTCATCATTCACTTTTAATGGCTCCACAAGAAATACTATTCAAAGATCAAATCGATTTCCCTTGACATTTCATTTGTGAAATATTTTAATTGTTGATAATATTTAAATAATACTGTTGATTTTATTTTCTGTTGAAAAAAAATTTTTTGTGAGTGTATGTCTACGTTGTCAATAATGTCTGTGATTTCGTTGGTATTGAATTAATTTAAAATTGAAATTTTGTAAAAAAAAAGTAATTCAATCAGTTTCTGGTCACTGTCTTGTACGTTTGGAGTTGGTTGTTCCCTGGTGACTGGCACATCATTAATGAATTTCAGTGTAGTAGTTTGTGTTGAATTTTAAATGTCTATTAAATAAACGATTGTATAAATCCTTTCTTCTTTTACAAATTGATTCAATTAAAGAAAGCAAAATGTCAACCTTCAATAAAGTCATGTTTTAAGTAACAAATATACAATGGCATCTACTGATAAAACGTAGTGTTTTCAAAATTAGCATAATTTTAATTAACACACAAGAATAGTCAAAAGAAATGTTTCTTTAATTGAAAAGGTTTAAGAAAACTTAAGAACCCTAAAAGTAGAAAGTATTTATTTTAACAGTTTATTTCGCACATTTTGTAATTATCTGGCTTAACACATCAGTTATATGATATTCTTTTGTTTTGGCGCTATTCTTAAAAAACAAAACAAAAACCTTTTATTATTATACCGCGTTACAAAAACGACCTTCTGTTCTGTCCTATGAACGAAATATACTTTTTCGGAAAGGGAAGAAAAAATAAAAATACACGTGTATGGCCAATTTTTATGTACACGTTAGAATTTTTTGTTTTTTATGTATAAAGTATAAAGCTCGTACTGTCCGTCTGTCCGCCTGTGTGAAAGACTGTGAATCAATTTTTAACCCTTTTTCTGTGATCCAATCGAGCTGAGTTTTTGCAGGCAGACTCGTGGAAATGTGTAAATGTCACACCCTTAACATCATGTGTGTAGAATATCAGTATCAGTTACCTTCTTTTTGATATTTTTAACAAATGTAACATAAGAAATAACAATTGCAAAATAAAAAAAAGTTTTTTATTAAAAAAAATTGCGTGTATGAATAAGTATATATGTATATTTAATTATATTTAGATATATAGAAGCTTAGCTTTAAATACATTTTATTCACTATTTTGCGAACATTTATCCATGAGTACCACGACCTTCAGTTCAATATCAACTCCTAACGACAGACTTGAGAAGCACTCAGTGATTGTACCAGAAGACTGCGAAGTCGCCGAAAGAAATAGTTTTTCTTCATATATCTTTATTTTTAAGATGTCAGAGCTGGGGTTGGATATGGAGCTCTTGTCTAGTAAGCCAACACACAAACCACTAAACTACTACTGACTTTATTCTTGGAGCGTCCATTGCAAACAGTTTTCGAACATCTAGAACATCTCTTACCGGTATTTCATTTTTTTATTCCTCTCTACGAGCATACATAACAATATTTTACTACCAAAGTACGACCACTATTATCTTTTTTTGCAAAGAAGAAGCATGTCGAGATATTTCGTAGGACTCATTTGGAAGTGCACTTTTTATTGCAGTTTTAACAGATTATTTGGAAATAATTTTCAGACTTTTACATCTTTGCTTAACGTTTTCCATGCAAAGTTGGAAACTTAATTCTTTTAAAAGTTTTTACGATGGTCTGTGGATTTATAGTGTGAATTGTTTTTCACAAATATAATATGATTTGTGAACACCCGCAAAAATAAGAAATCCTAAAAACAAAAAACATACAATTCATTTTCTCTAAAAGGCTTAAATGTTATATCGATTAACAGAATACTTTAAAGAACTTGAATTTTTGAGCTGCACCGCCAAGTACTCATAAAATATTTTTTCCTAATGGTTGTGATTTAGGAAATGGGCTATTTTGCTAATATATTCCATTTTTAGCACAAATTTCACTATTCTTTTCACCTTCATTATTTTTATCACTATTTTCCGACCGAAATGCTTTTTCGCCATTTTTAACAGTTCCTAGAAACGCGTTATCTGAAGCTTCCATTTCATTCACTGGAAGAAAATATTCCACCGAAGGTTATCTTTGAGAACGAGCTTCTGTACTTGAATTAATTTTAACAAAAATCACTTGATCTTATTGTAAAAAAGTTATAAAAGGTTACCTGAAATCAGCAAAAAAAAAAACATTTTTTTGTGCACACAAAAGATATTTATTTGTTTCCTAAGTGGGGAATTAACTAATTAATCTTAGTTTTATTTTTATAGATCGAAAGTTTATGCTGTATGTATATGTAGCATATCTTAAAATGGTAATAATATATGTTATTGATATCGTTTTAAAATCTAAAAACTTTTATGTTTAATTTTATGAACAAGTATAGAACAAGTAACTTTGTTTTCTGTACTATTTTCATATAGGTACCCGGGTACCTTGCCATGAAGTTTAAGGTGTTTTTTTTTTGTCATTAACATAAGTGTTAAAAAACTTCACCTTAAAGACCAAATCACAAAAAAATCGAACTTTTTTACCTTTTCTTCCCCTGTATAGGTCCATAGGTAGTAAACCATTCTAAATTTAAGTAGGTACTATGCTATCTATTACAAAAATATTAAAAAATATTCGTATTATGTTTATAAATTTGAGGGCCCTGGACTTGCAAATCTCACTCTCTGAAGTATCATTATTCGTCGTCGGAATCTGATTCCGTTTCAGAACTTTTTTTGTCCGCAGGCACGTTGTGATGTAGTTCATTCCTCAATATGATGTCCACGTTTCCAAAATTGAGTCAGATCAGAAACAGTTTCTCCTTTTTTGTCTTCGTAATCTTCGATGGAGTCCGAATTTAGCTTTACCGGCTTATGAAAGTCGACTTGCACTTATTAAACTTCCAACTCTTAAAAGCAGAAGAATTTTTTTGAATATTTCATTTATAAATAATCTGTTATGCGATACACTTAGTTCCGAAGTATTACTTAGCAAACTAGAACTCATAGTTCCAAACCGCCTGACGAGATTTTACCTTCCTCTTAAACTAAAATATTTCCGTTCAAATTATGCGAACTTTGATCCACTCCGAAGAATGTGCTCAGAATTCAACAACCATTTTTCTCTTATTGATTACTCTTCTGACTATAGTTCCTTAAGAATAAGGATTATCGATTTTTTAAATAACTAAGTAATTTAATGTCATTATTTTATACTTATATGCATTGTAAATATAGCCTGTAAGAAATTATTCATTGGCTAAGAAATAGATAAATAAATGAAAAAAACTAAATTCCCGTTTTTATCACTAAAGCTTTTATATCGTTGTAGTAAGCGAACGAATTGTTATCATTTATAGCGTAGAGGATCTGATATTTACCTTGCCCTTTGCGGTACGCTGTAGAGTTAACATTAGCATGTGTGAGTTTTCTTTGCTTTAAAAACGATGTCGAAAATATGGCAAGTTACTGCGATAGTCCAAACATGGCCACAATAAAATCCATTTCAATTTGTGTTATATATCTTCCCTGTAAGGGCTTATAATCGGTATCAAACGGATCTTCATAAGTAATACCACCTGCTCTAGACATTCCTGTAAATTCTGTCCTACGATCTGGAATTAGCAGCCTTGGTGATACAAAATTTTCAGGTGCAAGCACTCGTAGTATGGCTATTATAGTTGCTTTATAAATTTTGTTCTTCTCAGCATGTCGATTTCCATGACATGTGTAATTTATGCATGCATAACAACTGGTGTACCGGTTTACAATACTTCATACCTCTTTGCCTCCATTCAACTATGCCATGAGATTTTTACCGATCAAGTCTACTTCGTCGAAAAACAACTTATATGCTCTTTTGAATTTAATAGTTAAAAGATTAATTTACTTTTGAAATCTTGTAGAACTCCTTTTTCTGATTTGATGGCCGCAAACGTAGCAAAATAAGTTTTTCATCTGCATATCGTCGCTTTGGGCAATGCCTCGATATATTGTGTGCTGCGCCTCTTAAAGTGTGTGCTAAACTTACAATTTTGTTGTGCTGCTGCGGTCGGTGCGTGATCGCAAGTCTCCTTTTTTGGTCTTTTATCACATAGTGGTGTTCGTATATGGTTATATTTCCATTTCTTTTTCGTCAACTAAACGCTTTAATAGATCAGAGCTAAATTCTATTAATTTTTTGCAATAATTTCTTAATTAATGGAGAAAAATGGCATGCGTGAACGAAATGTACAACATCCAAACTGAAAATGCTTTCGCCGTCAACTACGGTAATCTCATCAGAGTTCCTTGGTCTTGTATATATTGATGATGATTAACTATTGATCTCAAATTTTTTTTTCTCTAGAAATCGTATATTGGATTTTAATTTTTTTCTGTGGAGTCTTGTCACATCACATCACGTTATTACTTTGGAATATTCTTTTTTTCTCCACATAATTTCATTTTTGTAATAGCCATCCGTTTTGGATAAAAAATCAGTTTTGCAAGTTTTCTTGTTTTTTTTTTCTTGCTTTTTTGTTTCATTTATCTCTATTAGTTGACATCGATGTCATGTCAACTACAGCAGAGGTGGTTAAAGAGGATCGCCAAAAACATCCGATAAATGACTTTTTATTGTCTTATGATCTGGAAATTTAAGTTGGAATGGCAGTAAGATTGTTGATCATTTGTAACTAATTTTTTTTTTAAATGCTCACAATTGTAATGAAACAAAATTAAATAAAATCTATCAACAGTCTTTGAGGGAACTCAGATTTCCAGATTATTTAACAAAAAAAATATAAAAGATGTAAAAAATTAGAAAATTATTGCTTCTACAGAGCAACACATTTTTCAAATTTTTCAAAAACGAACAAAAATGTTGTGAAATCTACATACTCTTAGCAACCAGTATATTTCAAAAGGTTTAAAATGAGATTTCTTTTCTAAAAATATGTTGGATAGAGAACAAGTTAGTAAAACTTTTAAAGAAAAACTTAAAATAATACTATAGAAAAAAGTTTAGTATGATTTTCGTTTTAAAGCTTTATGTGATTTTATTGATATCCTGATTTTTATATATATTCTCCTCAATGACCTGGAAATTCAAGTAGGAATGCCAGTAAGAAAATTGTTAGAAATATTGTAACAGACTGAGAAATTGTAAAAAAAATTGAAGCGTTTGAAAGCGTTAGAGATATCGCAATGTAGGCATTGCCAAACATATCGCGTCTATTAGTAAAAGTCTGAGTTTGTCGATTCTACGACGTTTTCGACAGTTGAGCTTATTTTTCATCAATAGGATATTATATAATTTGATTTGCTTAAGTCTATTCTAGAGTTTCTGAAAAAATATATTTTATAAACTTAAAGCCGAGTGTCCACTAGCAAGTTTTCTTGCGGAAGTTGCTTCCAGAAGTGACTTCCGGAAGTTTTTGTAATGTAAACACGTATTAGAAGTCGACTTCCAGAAGTTTTTGCTTGAAAGAAAAACTTGCAGAAATTATGTGGAAACACATGTTCGTTGCTTGCTGGAAGTTACTTGCGCAACTTGCTGTGAACTGCAAGTGTTTTTAAGACTTGCGAAAGAAATCAGGTATACGTCGGGTTTTGTTTTGTGGTTTTTTTTTCTTTTATTTTTGACTAATTAAATAAAAATGGAAAATAATAAATTTATTTGTAGTAAGGAAAGTTACCCAGAACTATGGGGCACGTCCTCAAAAGAATATAAAAATAAAATTAAAAAACAAAACGCTGTAAAGGCTATAGACGAGCTATAGACGAGCCCGAAGAAGATGAAAAGACCTCCGAACGCAGTTGGGTCAAGAGGTCAACAAAGAAAGAAAAAAAAAGTGATCAAAGTGCTGAAGGCTCATGCCTTAGTAAGCCAACACACTAACTACTAGACCACGGCGATGGTACATAAGATGTCGTCATGTATTTCATGTCATGATAAAACTCCCACTTGCTAACGTATCGCCGTACAGGAGTTTAAGTGCTCTATCCGCTATTTCATATTTTTTATATATCTCGAGTTAATGATGCCACTTTAGGTTTTCGACCCCAAATTTTTTAAATCTGCAATCCGTTTTAGGATAGCTCGTCAAGTTTCGGAAATAAACAGCCGAAAACAGATTGCAGATTTTAAAAATTTTGGTGTCAAAAACCTAAATTAGCATCATTAACGCGAGATTTAAAAAATGGCGTATAGAGTACTTAAACTCCCGCACGACGATACGTTAGCAAGTGGGAGTTTTATCCTGACATGAAATACATGTCGACATCTCATGTACCCAAAGAAACTGAGAACAATTTTTTTTTTTTGTAATTAGTTGTTTCTTTCCTATTAAATAGGCTGCGATGGCAGCTGCCACTCTTATTTTGCCACCAGACATTTTTATACTGTCACTGTTTAAAAAAGCAAACTCTACTGCAACCTGTACTCACATTGTGTGTAAACACGACTGCAAGTTCTTGCTGCAAGTTTGTCATAAAACTTCTACAAACTACTTCTGGAATCAAACTTCCGCAAGTTTTGGTTTCAGTGGAAACACTTCAGCAAATACTTGCAGAAGTTCTTCCGCAAGTAACTTGCTAGTGGATACTCGGCTTAAGAAAACATCCAGCGGAAATATAATCGAACAACTATGTATATATGTCTGTCTTCTCTTAATATATAAGTATCGCGTGTTTTTTTATAGAGTGTTACAACTTTGAGTTGGCATTACTGTTTTACTAGACCACCCACTTAACATCTGTTAGTTGCTTTTTGTAAAGTTTGATTTGAAATTTCAATATGAATCGACTTTCACCAGAGCAACGCGTACAAATTGTTGAAATTTTGATCAAATAATTGTTCTATTCTATTGATGTCGATTTTGAATTTCCATTCAAAATTTTATTTTCCGATAAATCCCATTTCTGGTTGAATGAGCACATAAATAAACAAAATTGTCGCATTTGGAGTGACGATACTCCGCAACCTTTTTCCGAAACACAATTACATCCACAGAAAATTAGAATTTGGTGGGCTTTATAGGCGATGGTCAAAATGTTACTGTCAATTGTGAACGTTATAGAAACATGATTCGTATCTCAATTACGTGGCATGAATCTTGCTGATATGTGGTTCCATTAGGAGGGCGCCACATGCTATATAGCAGGCGCTACAATTGATTTACTCAAAGAATCTTTTGATGAAAGCATAATTTTCCGTGATGGCCCAACTAATTGACCATCAAGATCGTATAATTTAACCCCATTTGATTATTTTCTTTGGGCTAACATTAAGACACTTGTCTACGTCAATAAACCACAAAGAATTGAACCCCTGGAAATCAACATTCGAAGAGATATCGGCGTAATACGGCCAAAAATGCTGCGAAAAGTTGTCGAAAATTGCTGTTCCAGATTGCGCTTTCTACACGCCAGCCGTGGGGGCCACAAAGCGGAAATTATATTTAAACATTAGTTTCATAAAACTTTCTTTTCAGCAAAGCCCGTTATATTGGTATTAAAAATATATTTCATTGCTTTATTATCATACAAACTTGTGTCACTCTATAAAAAAAACACCCATTATAATCATTTCAATTAGTTTTTAGTATTAAAAATGATAAAATAATTAGATTTCTTTAACATTTAATATATATTTCTCAAACCAACATCATTTTAAAATGCGTGCCAGTATCAATATTATTTGCACTTTAATTAAAACTTTGACCATTTACCAAAAATGTACGTGCAACTATTGACCGTAAAAAAATATTCATTAATAATATTCTATTTATTAAAGTATTAAACGTCATATCTAGCAATTTAACAGAATTTAATTTTTTTTACTCCAAAAAAAAAGAATGGCTGCTATTCAAAAGCATAAAAAATATATGAATTTCAGCAAATTTTATTTGCAATTCACAGCAGCTGTACAAATGCTTCCGAAAGATACATAAATAGACACAAAGAGTCAACAGAAAAGAATCGGACTATGGAGAAAAAAATCACTGTCGCCTTCAGCTAACGTAAGAAGCAGCAGCAGTAGTTTAAAATTCCTTTAAAACCAATAAATTTTTAACAAATAATGTTCAATATTCATGGATTTTGTGTAAATATTTGGGAAATATTCAAATTTATGAAATACGGCACGAATATTTTTGCTACACCATTCCTTTTCAAAGAAAAATTATGGCTTTTTTTAAACGTTGTACGTGTATAAATATTTTGTTGTTTTTGTTATTGGTTAAAAAAAATATTTTTGATGACAAAAAATAATGGGCAAGTTTTCTCTATTGTTTTCTTTTTGCTTTAATACAAACAAATATAATTAAATATTGAAGATATTGTGGTTTAAGCCCAAATATTTGATACCCTGCATAGCATATAATTTTTGATGTTGACTTTGATGACTTTATGGCGAGTTTATTTTGGATATACCTCCTCAAATGTGTGTAATATTATCTATACGTGCCACTAAGAGTTAACTTTTTGACTTTTATTGCCTTTTAATCAATATTTGTATACTATACTGCCTTATTTTGTAGCACTTCTAGCTTAGCTTAGAAGCTCCAGTGGATTTTTGGTTGCAGCTCTCTATTTAACTAACAGAAACGTATATTTCAAGTTACTGATGCTTTAAATAACCACTATTACATTACTAAGATTTAAGTTAATTTGACTAATTTTCAGATATAAAATACTTCATCTGACCTTTTGCTGATTTGTATGTGTTTACACTTAAGCTAAATGGTACTCTGAATTTTTCTTATTTTCTTTAGTATTCAGACATAGTTCAGACATAGTAGAACATATTCTTCTTCATTTTTAAAAACTTTGAATATATATTTCCTAAAGATCTTTCTGAATTTTATATTGGTAACAGTTTTTCAATGACTATTTATTATGTCCTGCCTAGATATGTTTATTTCCTTTTTTTAAGAATTAAATCTAATGTATTCCATATTTCTTTAAAAGTCTTCATATCAAAATATATTTTTTATATACCACTGTGGAGTGGCAGTGGTATTAAATGTTACCAGACTATTTTTTCATAAGCATTTCTTGTAGTCACCGTGGTCTAGTGGTTAGTATGTTGGCTTACTGAAAGGATAGCTTCGGGTTCAAACCTCATCTCTGACATCTTAAAAAAAAGAAAAATTAAAAAAATTTTTTTTTCAGCGACTACCTCTTAGCAGTCTTCTGACAAAAACTTTAAAAGTAACTGATTGCCATGAAAAAGCTTCTCAAGTCTTTGGGTCGGAGTCGATTTTAAATTATAGGTTCGGGTACTCATGAATAAAAATTAACACATGCAATATGACTGCTGCGAGAAGGTAAGCCGTAACTCTGAGACAGGGTGGTAATTGCCAATTATGTACATATATGGGCAATTTCAAAAATTTTCAACATTTGTTGAAACTGAGTTCAGATGCTTATTATTTCTCCAGTTTTTCGAATTGACCAAAATGGTCAAAAGGGAATGGTAGGCCACACTAGAAAACTGGGAAATTCAAAATTTCAGACCATCAGTTCTTTATTTTTAAAAGTTATGGGCACTCAAATATCGAAAAACTAAAAAAAAGGCTTGAAATTTACAAGAGTTTTTTCATATTTCATCACTTTTCTACTTTTAGTTTCAAACTTCCGATGCTCACTGATATAAAATAAAGTCACTAGACTTTGTAGATATTTACACTATAAAAGTTATGCCAATACTATTACTATTTGGGAAAAAGTTGTACAGCGGTTCATTTTTGAAACCAAAATTTTCCGATTTTTTAATTTTCGCAGTTTTTTCTATAGCGTTTTTGCGCCGTTCAAGAAAATTGCATTTCATCAACAGTATTTATTAGATGGTGTAATTTGCTAAAATTTGCGCTATATCACGTCGATGTCAGGCTGCTAGTTGCTGAGAACGATGACCTCAAACTTTTATAGAATTGGCGTAAATTTGTCAAAAATGACAGTTTTTCGCGCCTGACATTTGCAATCTTATTTAAAACTGGTTTATGTATTGCGTGATCTAAACTTCTTAGTAAATGGCACCTCAACGTCAAGAAGGCGTTAAAATATTTTGAAACGCAAAAATTTTATAAAGAAAATAAAACTTTTGCGAAATTTCATGATTTTGTTTCGCGTTTTTTTTAATTAATCAGTGGTTTAAAATCAATTGGAAATGAAGTGCGGCGGTGAACTAAAGATCATTTAAAAATACGGTTGAATTCGGTCCATATTTAGCGGGTACAACGGCATTTTTCTTCAAACACATTTTGCTCATCTGCAGTTATGTATAGATTCCGCCACGATTGACACCAAATGAAAGGTTTTTTAAGCTTGATAATAAAACCGAATAGGCATTAAAAAATTTTCATGATTTTAAATTTTACAGATCAAAAAAAAAAAAAAATCGTAACCTCAAAAATAATTCTTATATAATTTTTTTTATTTTTAAATTTGCAAGTTAAAACATTGTTTTTCTGTAAATTAGTTATGCGTTATATAAACACATATTATAGCAATCGGTAAAACATTCATATTTTTGCAAAAATTCGCGTTTTTTAATGTTAAGGAATTTTAATTATAATTGATATTTTTTATGTATTTTATCAGTGCATTGATGAATTTGGACTGCACTGATAAATTTGAAATGAGTTTCATGCATCCATATAACATTTATTAAAATAAACCAATAAATTTAACTTTAAATTTTTTTAAAGAAATTTTAACTTAAAACCTCCATAACTTTCTCGCCGTTTGCAATAAATGATTAACGCGAACTGTTTTGGTATGCTAAAATATCACCCTTCACGTGACCAAAGCGTCATTCGTGTCATCCAAAAAAAGAATTGGAAAAAAAAAATATCAAAATGTCGAAAATTTTTGAAATTACCCATATACATATGTATGTAAGCATTGCTTGATGTGATTTTGAAGAAAATCAAAACGCTCTTGATTTTAATACTTTAAAAGCAAATATTTAAAACCAGTTTGATGTGTTTGCATATAAATTTGTCCAAAATTACATTGAAAACAAAAAATTGATGCGTGTTTAAAGAAAGTTAAAACTACTTTTGTATCATTAGAAGCAAAAACTTAAAGCCACTTTGAAGTGTATGCCCATTAAGTTGGCAAAAACTATATTCAAAACAAATAATTGATGTGAAGAAACTGAAAACACTATGGTTTTTACTATCTTTCAAGCAGCAGTTCAAAATCAATTGGATGTGTTTGCATATAAATTCTTCAAAAACTACATTGAAAACAAATAATTGATGTTTGACGAAAATCAAAACACTCTGGTTTTTACTATCATCCAAGCAAGAGTTTAAAACCAATTTGATGTGTTTGCATATAAATTTGTTAGAAACTATATTAAATACCAATAATTGACGTCGGTTTGGAGAAAATCAAAACAAAAAAGGAGCAATTTAAAACCAGGTTGATGTGTGCACATGAATTTGTCTAAAATTATATTTTAAAAATTATTGAAGTTTCTCTAAAATAGTCAGTTTGTTGTTTGTGCAATAGGATATATATGCGCATAAAGGTGTCAAAATTTATATTAAAAAAACAAAAACTTTTACAAAAACTAAGCAAAAAAAATCTAAAACTGTTAAATTAAGTTTGATGTGTTATCATGCCATGATAGTATATATTTCTCAAACAGTGAGATATGTGGCGAGAAGATGCTTAAAAATAAACTGACTTGTTCCAGTTTTGCTATTTCTGATTAAAGTTAAAAAGAACAAACGTTTATTTTTTTAGGATTGACGAGATTTAAAGCCATTTCAGGATGTATACTTTGACAAAGGTACTTGTAAGCATATATCAAAACAAACTAGTTGTTTAGGCTAAAATTTTTTGTAAAACTTCTAAGGTTTTTGAATAAAAGAGAAATTGTTCTTATTTGTTTCAATAAATTTAAAAATTATTATCTTTACTTTGGTAGCGAGATTTTTTCAAAGAACAAATCTGAGATAAGTTTTATCATTCGTGACAAATATTTGCACAAATCTAATACACTACCCGGTTGTAGTAATAGCCACATACATACATACATATTAGGATATTAAATAAAAAAGGTCTTTTCTTTAAATACCAAATATGCTTTTCCTGTATAAATAATGGCTCGACAACAGCTGGATATGACATCAACAACATATTTTTGTCTGTGCATTAGTTTCGTTTTTATTATTTTATACAGACGACTCCCTTGTTCTGCCACTGCTTCTTTTTTATTGTTCCCTTTTTTTTTTTTTTTTTGAAAACTCTATCTCTTTCTGTTTAATTCGATTATTCGTTTATCAATAAATTTTTATTTCTCCCACTTACATACATCACCGACATACATACTTTGTATTTAAAAAGAAAACAAAACATTATGTCATTGCTAGGTTTTATGACTGTTGGAGTGGTTTTTTTATCGAAATTTCGATTGAAATAGTTATGCTGGTATATGCGTATAACTATAATTTCACAAATGTATGGAAATAGGAAGAGTGAGTGTCAGAGGGAGGGAGCAAGGTGTAAAGAGTGTTTATCAGCACACAACAGGAATGGCAAATATTGTAAAATTTTACTATTTTTGGTAGTATTCATGTTAGAAAAGTGTAGGTGAAACATCAATAGCTTATTTAGTACAATTAAATTTGAATAGGATTTTCAGATGATTTACATACGACATATTTAAAATACTTATATATACGTTATAATTATATACTGTAATAAACTCTGCATCAAATAATACTTAAAATATTAATGACATAAATAAGCTTAGTAGGTCTGTGGTTCGGAGGCGATAATAAACAGTAGGTCCCACAAAAATTGATACACACACAACGTGGGTGCTGGAAAAAGCTAGGCCGTAATCCTGAAACAGGGTTGTAATGGCTAATTATGAATGTATGTATGTATGTATGTATGTACTTAAAATATAGATCGTAAAATACATGTCTTAAGGCCGAGTCACATAGAATCCATCTTACGTTGTACTTTGCCTTTTTCAACTGACAATGTTTTCTTATAAGCTTTGTTTCATACAGTACTTCTCCGTTAACGCAACGTATAAAAGTTGGTCAACTTTTAACTTTTAGCGTACGTCGAGTATCTTGAATCAGAAATAAAAATTTAAAGTAAAATTAAAAACAAGAAAAATTAAAAATATGCAAATAGTTATAATTGTTTTTTCTACAAAAGTAAATAGGAAAACCAGAATAAATGGAAGAAGATTAAGTCGTGGGTTTTTTAAATTTATTTTTATAAATTATCTTATAAAAATATGCGTTAGTTTTTTATTTTTGATTTAGTTTCCATCAAAGTACTCAATGTAATTACCACATACGCAATGTACATATGACGGATTCTATGTGACTCGGCCTTTACTTAAAGGAATATATAAAGTTTTGTTTGAAGAATTGTTATTCTCTTGTTTTAAACTGACAATTTTATGCGCCATTTTGATAATTTTGACAATAGAGTTTTTTTTTTGCATATTTTTTGTGGCAGTTATGTAAGTGTAAGCTTGTTGTTGTAAATTAAGAAATAAATAAAAATACTAGTAATATGTAATACGTCAATAAAAAATATTTTAGAATTATGCCAAAGGTACGTTTTGAAAAAAATTTTTTTATAATTGGTAAATTTGGTATGCCAACCCTGGGTAATACATAATTCAAGTACAAGTAATTATTTTGTATAGAAAACTATTGGTAACAAAAGTTATGTTTAGTTCAGTTATATTAGTTATTATTGATGTTTTTATTGTTGTTATTATTGTTATTTTTATGGTTTCTAAGTTATTACAGTTGTTGTTCTTGTTTTTGTGATTAGAAAATATTAGAGATCTATAGTGTACTTATACAATTAGTTTAATTTTTAAACAAAGTTCATTAGCTTTTTACCCTACACTTGGAGAGTTAGTTCAGTTAAATACATACATATTTTATTTTTTCATATAAAACAAGCACTTATAGTATCAATCAGCATATTACTACATTAACATTTTTAATACATATTTTGCTTGCGATAATTAAATTAAATTTAAACTATCTTATATAGCTATTTCACAAACCATATATTACTAATTGAAATTAAATTGTTGGATAGTTTCTATCTTATATTTTCGTTTTTGATAATATTTAAATACTTTTCTATAAAAAAGTGTGGTGTTATATATTTATTAAGTGCTTGTATTAAATATAAAACAGAGTTTTAAGACTTTAGATTTTTATTTTTTTTTTTATTGAATCTATAGTACATATCCATAGGATAAAACAAACAAATTAAGTAATAATTAATTACATACTCATCTGCTAAGAATGTAAAAGAACACATTTTGAAGCACCCCTTTGTCAATGTTATCACATGCAATGTTGTTTTATTTTTTAAATCTTCTTCAAATTACTATACCTTCGTATTTAAATGTCTACTTGCAAAAACAATGAAATTTCGTGTTTACAAAAAAAAAATTTCATATTTTGTTTTAATTTTTCCTTACATTTATTTAAAGTAATCCATTATTTTTTTGTAACTATTGCATATATTGTGCTTCATCAACAATTCGTTGTAAATAGGCAAAAAGGCCATTAGAATTACTAAACACACTTTTTTATATATTCCCTGTATAATAATGATAATGTTTACGTAAAAAGCGTATACGTAATATTTTTATTTAATTATATTAATCATACGTTAATGGTATCCTAAAATTACGAGTATTAACAAAACCTTTTTCTTAATAAGTGGCAAGTAAATATGAGGTCTGAAAGTAAATTGTCTTAAAAACTCATCATCTTTTTGATAAACTCAGTTTTATTGATACCAATGTAAAGCAGTGTAGGAATGTAGGAATACGGTGGAAATTGTCCAACTCTAGCACTCAGGCGGACATCCGCTCTTTTCATTTTGCAACAAATCTTCGCTTCTCTTGTCATTATAACCCCAAATTTTATCTTTCAGAGCGTCAGTTGTTTGTGGTTTGTACACGTAACCGGTCTTTTAAATGGCCTCAGAGAAAATAATCAAGCGGCGTTAAATCACAAGAAAAAAGCGGGCAATTAGCATCCCAATCGGGAAATTTCTCATGCAATAACTGAATTGTTTGACCGGCTGTGTGACCTGTGCCACCGTTCTGCTAAAACCAAAAATCACTGATGTCAACATTATCCAATTATAAGCACAAAATATCGGCTATCATAGTTTCCTTACTAAAGAAGATTTTGTTGAAAAATGCCCTATTTTCGTTCCGTTTTTCAAATAGATTCACAAACGTTCGACGCAAACAATGATAGTGTAGCGTTTAATTGTTAAAATTTTGAAACTTTTTACTAAATAAATGTCAATGAATGACAGTTCAGTTTAGTTTGCTACCTCAACATGGAAAAAAGAAAAAAAAAGGTCGAATTTTGTAAAGTTTTTGCAATTTTTAGTCTTGAAAATTAAGTTTTTTGATTTCATATCTTCAAAAATTTTGTTCTTCATGACGTAAGCTACAACGGACACGGATCTTCTTTTTTTTTTTCTTTTAATACGTAGTGGTGTCTGTATATGGTTATTTTTTTTTTCTGATTTCTAGTAAACTTTACTAACTTATTATTGAATAAGTCACATTAATACTTGTTTTTATTTAGACACCGAACATTGATTTATAAAAGTTCTCTTTTATTCACTTATATTTAAACTTTATTTAGTTGAGAGAGCACAATGATTTACTCATTGGTAAAGTTTAAAATTTTAAATACAGTCTGTAAAATGTTTGAATTATTTAATTGGATTTGAATTATGGAAAACATTGTTTAAAATATAAAATTTTGTTATAGTTATCTAATTCAATTTGGTTACTTTTTTGCTTAAATGTGGTTACAAAAATTAGAGGCTTTCGCAACACTGCCCACAATTCTCTTTATCTTTTTTTAATCTTCTCTTTTATTTTCTGGTTTTCTATTGCCTTGCATTTACTTTAGATGAAAAACAAAATGAAGAAGATTAAAAAGCAATAAAAAAGTGGTTTAAATTGAATAATATGAAGGCTAGAATATTTTGGAGGACTCATTTGAAGAAAATTTAAAAGAAATTCGATGTGTTTTGAGTCATAAAGTAAACCGCGTATATTAAATTTATTGTCCACTTTCATAAAGTAGACGTATCTAACATGTGTTGCGCCTGGTGTGCGTTGCACACAGGTATATGTAAAAAGAAGCAAGCAAGATATACACAAAATTAGCAATTCATCAAACGTATAGTATTTATAGCATAATATACATATAAGTTTTGAGCGTCATGCGTTGCAAATTTATGTCAAAAAAAAAATTAAAATAGTGTATTTTCATAAAGCAAGTTACAAGCAAAGTATACAATACGCAAAAGTTGACCAGCTTTCAACTTTTACAAACAAAAAATAAAATTTTTAATATATATAAAAAATCGTGCCATCGTTTTTTTGTAGAAAAAATTTTAAAATATTATTGCCTTGTTAGATAATTTTTGTGAAAAAATACATTTAAATTAAATAACAATACAGTACTATATTAAAGCGTCGTCTCTAAAGTATGATATGTAACTTGCTATTTTAAAAGCGTTAAGTCTTAAAGTTTTAAACGCGCTTAGCCTCTAACGCATGCTATGAACTTCCAGCTTAACTTACAGATGCATTGACAGTTGAAAAAAAATTTTAAAAACTTTTCAATTTAATAAAAGAGAACAATAAATAAATCGAGACAAAATTAATCTAATATTCGTAAATTTCTAAATCCGTTTTCATTTTACTAATAAAAAAACAAATAAAAACCAGCTGTCAATAAGTGGGTTTTAAACGAGCGTTGTAGAACTTGCAAATTTTCAGGGGGCAAATATTTTTAACACACCATAGTTGTTCAGAAAAACGCATGTTATGTACTTCTACTTTTAATGAAACATATCAGATCTCTTATACGTCGTGTTAGTGTAGCATTTGATCGAATATTCAAGGCTAAAATATTCAGTAACTAAATGTGTTACTTTTCACCTACTGGTGTGTTTAGGGTATCGTATAATCGAACCAATTTAATCGGTTTCATAATTTTTGTTCACATCTGTTATTCCCACTCAAAACTATTTTCTTGGCAATTGGCATTTCTAACCAAAAAATATATTTAAAACTCCAACTTTATGCATTTGCATATGAATTTGGCACCACTAAATCCAATAGTATATGGTAATTTATAATTCTCTATTCATTCAAGTAAATTCTAATTAAAAACAAATTTTATATGCTGCTGCATAAGTACATTTATTGTTCTCTCATGCTGGCATAGAACTGCTTGATTTTGCTTTTATTTATTTAACTTTTGAACTTTTGTATTGAGCAGTTGTTGAAAATTATTTATGTTGACTTCCTCTCTAAATAATTCATATATACATATATATACATATATATATGTATATATATATATATTTTTTTTTTCTTTTTATGATATTTTTGGTTTTTGTGTAGTTTATTTAAATTAATAAATATTTACTATTGTGAACTCTAGTAACTAAATTACAATGATTGTGCATACAAAAATGAAAATTTTGAAGTCGTTGTAAAAACCTCAACTGAATTTTTGTAATACTGAATTAAAAAAAAAAAATTGTGAGAGCATTTAAACATAATTACTGCCTGCCATACAGTACTAATATACGAGGATGTATGTGCATTTGACAGCAACACTGTCTGACAATACTCAGCCGTGTAAACATTTTGCTGAATAAGTATTGACTTAAGCTCTTTACTTTGACACCGATATGTACTTTACAAATTAAAAAAAAATATGAGGTTCAATAGCTGGACCTATACTTCGGAAACCAAGCTTTGCCTCTCAAAAAATTATATGTATATACATACATACATACATACATAATTGACCATTATAACCCTGTGTCAGGGTTGAGAAGCTTATTCATGGTAGTCGATTACTTTCAGAGCTTTTGCCAGAAGACTGCTGAGAGGTAGTCGCCGAAAGAAATAATTATTTCATATTTTCGATTCATAATTTTTAAGGGTACACTTTACGGGAGTTAAATGTTAGAAACAAAAACGGCTTTTTATCTATCTAAATCGAACGATTTTAAACCCGAATACAGAGCTAAAAGGATCTCTAAGACTCTAAGTTCAATTATAAAATCTTGTAAACTTTATTACACTTCATACTGTTCTCCAACAAACTTATCAAAGACTTTTTGTTAAATGTGAACCATACCGTGACATATAAAGTTACAATACCAAGAACATGCTTCAACAATTTCATTATTGTTATTTAAGGCTATTAAAGACGGAAAATAAAATTATTTTAAAACATACACATATACATATAGACCTCAAAAAAGATCAAACAAGCTGATATAAGGAGCAGCGATAAGGTAGAAAGGGGCAAATTATAATATTTGTTGTGTTGTTACGACTTTAAATGTCAATATTAGTAAAACAAAAAAACCACAAAATTGTCTACTACCCATTGACTTCTGTTTTCTAAACAAAATTTTCTTTCTTTTTTTCTCATTTTATTATTACAAAATAACCATGTCGCGTCTAAAAATATTATTTTCTATGTAAATTTAGGCAAACGTTGTCAAGCTATACAAATTTACTGCCACTTTTGGGGTGAAAGAATTACAATAACATATTTTTTTAGGTGGGTTTTTGTTTTCCTGACAAATTTATGAAGAGTAGAAGGACTAAATGACTAGCCTTTGACGCCATTCAAGTAATTAAGTATGTGCATATTTTAAAATAGGCAAACACACATTTAAATATTTGAATAAATTTTTATGTGTATGGATATCTTTTAGACATCTTTTCATTAAAGTTTTGTACACAATTTATTCGGCTGATTGGTGTCTGACTACCAAAACACGACAGTTTGAAAATGTAAATATTGCGGCTTTGGTATGTTGTAGTTAACGATTGATTGAAAATAAAGGATATTACTACGTACATACGTGCATATGAATATTTTGTATACACAGGATACCTTAAAATTATTTTAGTTTTATTGGAATATTTATCATATTTATAGCTTTAGCATTACAGTATTCAATATTGGTTAGAGACATATGATTGTCTATCAGGCGAAGAACTTAAAAGTATTAACAGCATTCTTTTTTAAATTTTTAAGTCAAACTTTAAGTAAAATATCTTAAATTTAGTTATGTAAGTTTTGTTTATAAAGTGAAAAAAGTAATGAGTAACTCTCGTCTATGGCTTATTCTATTTAAGATAAAAGGTTTTACTTGCAACTTAGCGAGAGTTAAATATGTACTTTACTTGTACGAGTATTTCTTACCTCAAGATCGTACGAAAATTTACAGCAATGTATTTCAAGTAGAGTTCCTACACTTCTCGTTAAGGGAAAAAACGGAACATTTCTCAGCCAATTTCAATTAAGTACAGAGACACAGCGATATACCGGATAGCTATATAATCTATATAGCTATAATACTACAGCAATCGCTTTTGTATCTGTAGAGGTTTCGGTAATCATTCGTATTTAAGATGGCCGGCTCATTAGCTAACCCATCCGATCCTGGGGCTGGGCCTGCCAGCAGGTCAACAGGCTAACCATGGAAGATTATGACGCCTTAATTCGGTCGACAGAGCTTCGTTAGCTTCGAACAGGGGACACCAAGTCCGTTGGCAGTGGGTGGAGGTTGTCACTTAAAAAGAGTGGCGTTATGTACAATGAACACAGCCATTGAATACGCTTTACTATTCCTGAGGCCCTATGCTCCTTATAGAAACAGGAACATATATATATACATATATATAGTAATCACTTGGAATGCATTAGCTCTGACTTATACAAATTTTTAAATAACTGTGTTTGCTTTATCTTTCACAACTTAAATATCTAAAGCTGCTTTCTTTTCTAAATATGCCATATTTAGGTGCACATTTCCTTAATGTTTTACTAACCCCGTTATTGTGTGATCAGACATATGTGAATTATGAATAGAAAATGAATACTAAAAGAAAAAAAAAACAATTTGTTATAAAAACGAAACTAAGTCAGCTATGTATTGGAGACCCGAGTTCAAACCCCAGAAAGAAGGATCAACTATTTTTGCTGGCATTTAACAATCTTTGATTGTATACACAGTGAATTTCTGCACCACATGCAGACGACCTGTTTTACCAAAACATGATACCCTTTCTTAAGGAAATTTTTTTTTTTGCAAAGTAAATTAAAATGCAAATTTTAATGACAAGTAGAACATTAAACTTTCTGGCAAGAAAAGGAAACACCATAACACTTGTTCGCAAATTTTTCTAAAACGAGCATATTTAGTTAAATCTAAACTTTTTTAAATGCTTCTAAACGAGCATATTTAGTTAAAACTAAACTTTTTTTAAATGTTTCTACATTGTAATATCCAGGATTCTGATACACTGTCTATTAGAAATAAACTCATTCAGGGAAACTTGTTGCTTGTAATTACACATTCATACTATGTTTTCTTTTAGATTACTGCTGAAAGATTCTGAGTTTGTTTTGAAGTTCCAACGTTGTTGTTTAACGACTTAAAGACATTCTCTAAATGTTACACTGGTACTCTAGTATAATGTTTCTCAATCTTTTTTCGCAAAAAATAAAGTCCTATGCCTCTATTTCCACACAAGTGGGATAGTGTAGTACTCAAGTATTGTAATAACCAGGGACCGCAAATAACAGTTATTGCTTAAAAATTAAACTAAAAAAATCATCGTATTAGAGTCGACAAACATATATGATGTTATATACCAAATTAATCGTCTAGAAGAGCTCTCACAGAATCTGTAGTGATCTTGCATAAGTGATCATTAATCAGATTTTAACTGTTACTTCTTGACGGAAAAATAAAAGGTTAGATGAAACCTTTAAAAAGAGAGTTTTATTTTTCCGTCGAAAAATAAAACACCATTTAGGAGTTTTATTTTTTCTGTCATAAAATAAAACTCGTTTTTAATACAGATTTTATTTTTAATCCAATCCCGTTGCTTGTGGTATCTTTACTTTATTGTTTTTTATAGCTGAATACCTAAAATATCAAGTTGAACGAGTTTTAGGGTGCTTTAATATTAATAGAAGGCAAATTTACACAATTACAACCGATAATGGCCGGAACTTGATAAACATATTTGACTAGGAGGATGAAAGCGGGTTCGATAACTGCGTCTATTACGACGTTCTGCACGGAATAAAATACGATAAAAATAACATGTGTAATAGTTTTCAGACGATAATTTGTCAAATTAGGATTAGGTGTAAAAATTTTTTTTTATAAAAACGAGTTTTATTTTATGACCGAAAAAATAAAAATCCTAAATAGAGTTTTATTTTATGACGGAACAATAAAACTCAAAAAATAACTGTTATTTTCTGACTGAAAAATAAAACTCACTCCTAACGACAAGCTGCAGAAGTTATTCCCAGGGACTGTAACGGTTATAAGTTATATCGAAAAACTTATTTTTTTATGGTTATTTTGAGAGTTTTTCCAAAAAAGGTCAGCAGAAAAAGTTATTTTTCAACGGAAAAATAAAAAAAAAAAACTTTCAAAAATAGAGTTTTATTTTATAGAATAATTTGTGCTCGCATTATCTTTGTCCTCTTTCTTGTTAATTGCATTTTCTCTTCTTTGTTGTATTCGTAAACTTTCTAGCATATATCTTTTAGATTCTCTTTTTTCCTTGTCCAGTATTTTAATGTTCTCTAAGTCCGCTCTATGATTGTTTTCAATACAATGTTGTGCAAGTGCTGTTGTGTGTTTTTGTTTTTTAATATATATTTCATGTTCACTTGCTCTTATGTTTAAGCTTCTCTTTGTTGTTCCTATGTAAACTTTACCACAACTCTCATCTGCATTGCCTAGGCATTCAATTTGATACACCACATTACTTTGCTCCTTTGTTTCTATTTTTGTTTTTATTTTCGTAAATAAATTATAGTCTTGTTTGATCTATATGCCCATGCTATCTCCTTATCGTTAATAACTTCTCTCATTTGCTTACTCTCTGTGAGTTTTGGTATATATGAAAGGCTATAAAATTTTTTAGTGTTGCCAGCTGTGTTGTCTTTCGTTCTGTTTTCTTCCCCGTATTTAACTTTCCGGATTAAATTATTTATTATATATTCAGGATAGCTATTATTAATAAGAATTTCTTTTATCTTTTCAATATTCTTCTTTTCGAATTGTTTGTCACTAATTTTTAGTACCTTAGTTATTAGATTTATCGCAGTATTTGTTTTCTGTTTTATTGTTTGTGTAGAGTGAAAGTTAATTAGGCGTCCGGATGCAATCGATTTGGTGTACCAACAAAGATAATGCGAGCACAAATTATTCTATAATTATATCTTAGCTTAATATATAAAATAAGGTGTCTTGATGTTTTAATTTGTTGTTTGTTTTGTTACTGTTAATTTTTGAGAAACAATTGTATCTTATATATGTAATTATTATGTATGTATGTATAGATAAAATAGATATAACGAGACAATAACAAGAACAAATGTAAACGAATGATTATAAATTTTAAATTAAAATAAAATACAAACATCCCTGAAGAAGTTGGGATCTTCCAACGAAACGTCGGATGAAAACTAATTAAAATAATAATTTGTTTAATATAATTTTGGTGACCAAAAAAGCCCAGTTATTTATAAAATATTAAAAATACAGAATATATAAAATTTAGTAACATTTAACCGTTCTTAAGAAGGCAGCACGCTATCCGCACACTTTACGACAGTAACCTTCCCGAGAATATTTGGTTTTTGTGAAATATCGAGTACACACAGCCAGACGCATATTCATTTTTATACATAGAAATTTAAAATAAATACCTGAGAAAGAAGCCAAAATGTAAACTAAAAATAAGACATTTTTAAAAATGAATAAAAGTTCATTTCTGACTTAACCGAAAAACATGATATTGTTAACTACTTTCAATTTGCTTTTAGGCAACTATATCCTGAAAAATCTATCGTATCGAAGTTTTGTGTAATTTTATATTTCCTGTAATACATAACATAACGTGAACTTTTTTTTTGCCACAGACAGAAATGTATTGCATTACAAATACTCATACAATCTGTTTGAAAGTAAATTTAGAAATAACGTGTGTTTTGTGGATTTATTGGAAATTTTATGTTAAACATTCCATCGATTGATGTTGCCACTACCAAATTCTACGCCCTTTAACCAATGCCGCGAAATATTTGTTCTTCTTTTGTTGATAAATTTTATTTGGAAGCTTTTTTAAAACAATAGAATTTAATTTTTCCATTACCATTCTTTACCAGACCAACCATATACGAGAGTGGGTTGGGTGTGGTCTATCTTTTGTACAAAAGCCTAAATTGTGGTTAAATATTCTAATGAGCTTTTGTGCTGAAGGATTTTCTTTTTCTTCTTCTCTGTATGGCATCAATTAAATTATTGTTAGAAAAAAGGGTTTTTTGTTTTATTTGTATGAGAACAAAAGGAATTCAAATTTTATTTTGTGGTTCTTAAAAGATTGACAAATGGTTGGTTAAATATGAAATTTTGTATATAACAGAAATATTTAGACTTTTCGATTAAATAGGATTAAATAAGTTAATTGACGTAGAGTCAAAAGATTCTCTTTCTTTTCTTTTTTGCTTTTAGTTAACGTTTGAGGTTAAACAAAGCAAATGGGTTTTCATAAATTAAGTAACGCTTTCAAAGACAAAAACGAAGTACAGTTATTTATTGTATAAATTATTTCTGATCAATAAATTAAAAACTGTTGTACAAAAAAAAGGATGAATGAGATTTTAAAGAAGATAAAAATCAACTAAGAGGGTATAACATGAACTAAGTGTTGTTTGAAATCCAATTTCCAAACCAGAAATGCATTATTGTTAATAAAAATTACGAATATATGTATGTTCTGTATCTTTTTAATGAGTTAATACTACAAAAAGATATATTGTCTGTGCATTTGCAATAACCAGACAGCTGACAATATTTAAGTCATTCTAAAAGTTTTCAACAAAAGCAATTAAAACTTAATGCATCTAGGGTTCAGAGAATAAAGCTGTCCTGTTTTGGGTTCGAAAACACTGTTGTAATGCCGATGGAAATAAGAAAGCTGACGAAGTTGTTCGTATAAAGAAAGTGTTATCTTTGTGGGATTAGCCATAGATTATGATAAACAGCGGTGCCAATTTAGCGCGTTTCGCGCTAGATTTAGCACGATTTAACTATGCAAAACGCTTTTTTTTCGTCTTAGTGCGTTTAGTAAAAAACGCGCTAAATTAGCGCCTTTTCAATAAACCACTTCAATCCAAAATTCTCTTATTTTTCATAAATTTTCTAGTATTATTTTTTACAACTATACTTATAAAAACAAATTTATATAATTTATTTGAATATCAAGTAATCAAAACGCAAGTATAGTTTCGCGGGAAATATTTTATTTCGCTTCATATTGTATACTTACATATAGTTTTTTAACAATACATTAGTGAAATTATTTTTAACTACATAAGTACATACATATATGTATAGTTTGTATAATGGTAAACCACAATGTTAATTATCATTTTGGATTAAGATCCACAATTTTAAGAATTCTCTTAATGTCAATCCGTTTGTCAAGCTGTCTTCATTAGTTATAAATTTATTATAATTCTTTTTTATATAATTTTTTTCAAATCCAGAAAGAGCTTTTAGTAGAATAAATTATTTTAAATTAAAAATTAAAAATAAAATTTCTCTTAACACAGTAAATTTCTTAATACACATTAAATATGGCCTAAGATTAAAAAACTCTTGTTGTGAAAATTATGATATTCCATTGGATGTATATGCGAAAATTAATTAAAATAACACGTATAATAATTCGAAGTATTACACCCTTCGATTTATTCTGGTTTTATGGCCAGAAGATGACCTAGATGGTTTGAATGAAATTGGTGATGACGAATCTTAAGTTTACTTTTCTACCTTATTTTTATAATATCAAAAAGTTCCTTATTAACGATTTTAGTCAGTAAAATATTAAAAGTTTAATATCAAATAAAAAAAGATAACATTTGAGTGATTATTTAATGTAATGTAGCAGTTAAATTTTTATTGATATACCAAAAAAATATTTCAAGTTTTTGTTTTTTGTAAGTTTGTAAGAATCTCCTTTTTGTGTCTGAATTAAATTAAAAAGAAATATGTTTATCGATATTACTTATTTTGCTTGAATAAATTTTGTATTTATTCTAATATACGGATCGACTTTTATTAAAATTTAATTTAGCGCGTTTGGAAACGGCGCGTTTTTCTTAAAAATATTTGTCAACGCTGTGATTTGTCGCGTTTTAGCGCGTTTGGGGACGAAGGCCAGCGCGCTTTGGTTACAAAAAGTTGGCACTACTGATGATAAACCTTTTTGAATCGGGCTATTAGTAAATAAAAGATTATGGATTACAATTTTTAAAAAACCGCAAATATATTTTTTATTTTTCTCCTTCGCTGGGATTTGAAACTCGGTAGTTTGAGTTTCTGTGTACGCGCTCTAACCACTATACCACGACAGCAATTTGTTCCATTGACATAAGGCGCTTATCGTCACATCTTTACATCTATCTATTTATGTATATCTATATATTCGACATTCCAATACAATGCACTGCATTTAGTAGGGATTTACTACAACATTTACCCCTCAGTGTTGGTCTTAAATAAAAAAAGAAAGGGTTTAAGAACTTTTATTACTAGTTGGTAAATTTGATTAAGACTCAATAGAAATAAAACCTAAATTTTACTATTTCTAAATACACTTCCAAAGATGTGGCAGTTTATATTGGGCAGTTAGGCATGTACTATGCGAGCTAAGAAGAGGCAAATCATATCCTCACCATACTAACATATATTAAAGGACTGTACAAAATGAGTTTAGCACTTTAGCCCTAATGTTGTGCATATATCTAGCTTTATACCACTAATTGAAACGAGATTTTATTCAAGTCCAAGAAGTCCATCTACAAAAGAAACCGCTCCTTGATATTCCACTCTATTCCACCTTAACCATTGACAACAACAAAAAATGATCAGGAGAAAAAGCGCCACCTATTGGGAAGTAGCAAATAACAACTTAAACATACTTACCGAAGACACTGATCATAATCAACAAGTAACGATGAGTCAACTTCTGTTGATCATTCAAGGGTGAAGGTATAACACTTTCCTTTGAATTATCAATTCACAGCAATTTGTCTCATTCCTAAGGCGCTTAAGAATATAAGAAAAACAAAATATATGTAATTCCAATAAAATGCACAGCATTTACTAAGAGTTTAGCCCTTAGTATTGGTCTTAATAAAAAACAACAACAAAATGGTTCAAAGGGCTAATTATACTATCAATTGTACCAACCATTTTATTAACATTACAAATCAAATGAATCTCTGGTACAACATTTCATAGTAATGAAATGAATAACTCTCATAACATTTTAATATTTGACAGTTTTTATTTAAACTTTGTGAGATTCTTCTTGATTATCTATCTACACCACCTGTAATACAAGTACGTTACCAGTTATGAGTATATACTGCTAATTGAAAGAAATATCACCCTAAACCTTATCCAACAATTTATGAGCAATGAACATACAATATATTCGCTGATAAACTTTAAATAGGAAAAAAACCACACATATAAGACTTTCCTATTTCCACAAATAGCTGGAATATTTAACCCTTATATTTTTTATACTATAAATATACAGGTTAAATCATATAAGACCTATTATTATTTCTTATCGGATCTACTCTTTGTTCAGCAGATTTACTGATTTACTAATGAACTTTAGCTGTGGATATGTCCTTGAGAAAGATCATTTACTTCCTCACGTCCACCTAAATCTATTCCGAACACCACATTCACACAATATATATTCCAGTGTTTTTGAGGCCTATAAGCAAAATCAAAAAGCTTCTACTTTTGTGATTGTTATTCTCTGTAAATACACTCTCACACTTCTATACTTTAGAACATCAGAATTGTGTCCACTATTTGGAACGCTACCTTAGCGTGCCTTAGACGCTTTAATGTTTAAGTTTCCAACTTCTCAATCTGACATTAGTAATTTTAGACAGCGGTTCTGTATACTAGGGTTCCGGACCGACAAACAGTGTCACGGAACTCTTCCTACCTAGTCCATCCGAAGCCTCGTTTGGTCTCTACACTCAACCAATTTTTACAGTTACTGATTATATGTTATTCCAAAAGTATTCCGTACAGCTAAACAGTAATTTAAAAACATTTATAATACCAACAAATTTTTTTCTTTTGTAAATAAAAATTGTTATAAATTTTTTGCACACAATTAAAACACATTAGCTAGCACTGTGTCATTAAATTTAATTAAATTAAAAATAATAACTTATATTTTAAATTAAAGAAAACAATGCAAAGCATTTTTGTATACTATAACTTTAAAAATAAAAACAAAAGATTTATAACGCCATTTCGAACATAAAACAATAATAGTCAACCATTTAAAGCAGTTATGCCAAACAAAAGATTTCCTATAAAGTGCTTTCCTAAGGCCAACAAAGAAAATCCCACCCAAACTAGAATAAATGTTAAGCTACACAGTGTACTACCTTTGCTTCTTTTAACTACTTTAATAATAAATAATATTTTATTGAAATAATAAATATTTTAAGCATGAAATAATAGTTAAAATAAAGCCAAGCAACCCCATGTCAAAATCAACAATAAAAAACATCGAAAACGAAGAAGATTTTTGTAGCACCTCATTTAACAACTAAACAGTACAACAGAGGCCAGACAACAGATAAGAAATAAACAGCTTTAGAGTTAAGATGAAAATGGCGACGTTGGGAGGTGGTGATGGCAAGTTAGAAGCATGTTGTTTATAGTTTTGGGCCTATATAATAAAATTTACTAAACATTGCTTTCTTAAATGGCAAAACTAATGCCGAAAGGATCATAAATATTAACAAAGAATTTTACTTTTTTCTTAAAAATTTATTACTAAAGCATAATGGGGGCATAATAAAAGAGCAGAACAAAACAAAATGTCTGAATGATATAAATTATTTATGTTGCAAATAGAAATTTTGTGGTCCAATGCCAATATATTTATTCACTTTATAAACAACCACTACTTGTACATACATGACTACTTTAAATCAAATCTAAGGAATGGCAACAATTTATGGTTTAACAGGGAATTTTAATACAAAAGTGTTATTTTCTTAAGAAATTTTTGAGTGTTTTTTACAAGAAAATAATTTTTCTTAATTTGGAATTTAAATACATATTCGATTCTACAGACACATATTCAGTTCTCCCAAAATATATTTCATTGCTCAATAATTCAGTATGTGGTGAACAACGAATTTGATTAAATTGAAATCGTCTGTGTTTTCAAAGTGATATAAAACTTGTCTGTTTTAATTATTTTAAAATTTTAATAATCTCAGAATTAGTTTTAATAGTAATTTTAGTAGTGAATAAAAAAAGAATTCTAAATCTTTTCAGACTTTTTAGAAAGTTATAGCAACTTGAAGTTTTAGTTGATTTTAATTTCGATCAATATCGTTTTCCATCGCATACAAGAATATCTATGTTTTATGTAGTTTTAAAAGTAATCTTTTTAAAACAAAACTTTTCCATTTCTTACTCTAAAATAGTTTTATCCTAACCCTCGTACCTTGCATTTCTTGTAAATATTACACTGCGTTACACACATTCTGTCCTATGGATACCTCCATGAATCTTTGCTTACTGCATTTTTTTTCAGATGAAATATATAGAAATACGATGGATGGGTCGAAAAATTTTTTTTTTTTGGAAGGCTTTAGTAGTTTAAAAATTTGAAGTCCCTTTAAGTTATGAGGAAAAAAGTGAAAAAAAAAGCTTTTTAAAAAAAAAAATAAAAAAAATTCAGGAAAATCTGAGAATTTATAAAAAAAAATCTATTTTTTTTTTTAATTTGACGTGATACAGACATTTCCACGAGTCTGCCTGAAAAAATTCAGCTCGATTGGATCACGGAAAAATGGTTAAAAATTAATCCAAAGTCTCTCACACTGGCGGACACTACGAGCTTTATACTTTATACATAAAAATAAATTCTGATGTGTACATGAAAATCGCCGATACACGTCTATTATTATTTTTTCTCCCCTCTCCGAAAAAGTATATTTGGTTCATAGGACAGAACAAAAGCTTGTTTTTATAATGCGGTGTTATTATTGCTGATAAACAGTGTTTTCGCCGAGGTCTGATTGTTGTGCTATTATAAAAGTATAAAAGTACAAAACTTTTTTATAGAAGCTTGCACATTGTGCAGATGCATTAACGCAATTGCTCTAGAACAGTTACATCCAAATTTCAAAAACTCTTACAATTTTATATTTTCTTGTCCGTGTTTCTCTGCCATTATTATAGGACAGATACGTCGAACGACTCATACTTTTATATTTGAATTTATATAAACAGCTTTGAAAGCCGATCACAAGCAGCAAGCATTATTGTTACTGAGATCTGATTGACTGTTGTACTCTCAATGGTGTTGAAGCCCATTGTTTATTGTTTGTATATTATTCAAATAGCTTTGTTACAATTGCCCTAGAATCAACGCAAATCCAAATTTTTAATTGAAACAAACATTATTAGTTTTCTGAAAACTAAAGTTTTTAAAGTACAACTTATTTGATAATACTCGGAGCCATAAAATAAAAATGAACACTTCAAGGAACACTTGTGCTGAGAGAAGTTACACGTGTATTTATGATCACTTATTTCGTCCTGCCTTTGCTTTTATTTGTAAAATAAAAGCAACGAAAGAAACCTTATGCATAAAAAGAAGAATATTTACACCTAAAAAAAGATTTAATTCCACTAATTAGATTTTAATCTCTGAAACATTTAATTGTCCTAAAACTTATTTAAAATCAATTCAAATTTTTTAAACTTTTCTCATACTGAAAGTTTTACTTCTTCACTAAAAAAAAAACCAAAGTTTTTTTTGCCTATTATGCATGCTCAAAAGTTTTGAGTATTTTTTTTACAATTTTCACAGTTTTACTCTCATTAGTACCGTGTTTTTATTAAGCGCTTCCTATGCTTAAAATTAAATAAAACAGAGTACATATGTGGTAGATATCATCATTTTAATATTTGTTTCGAAGACATTAGAATGCGATTACATGTGGAATATAATATTGTTTAAAAACTCGACAGAATTTTTCTGGGTGGAACTCATCCAAAATATAAAATTTTACATAAATCTGGCGCATAAATCAGTATAAATTTGACCGATAGCATGGATTATGTAGACTTTGAGGACAACTGTGGTTTGTGGCTTATTTACATACATCTGAGGTTAAAAAAATCTTACTAAAACATTTAACAGGACCAAAACACACGATCTCGGTTGTCAGTTCACAGCACTTCCACTAGAGATAACCATGACTTTATATTACTTACCCAGAATAGTGGCTTTTTCGGAATACAATGGATGCTCTTATGTGTATGATTCCAAATTATTCTTCTTGGAATGGTTCTCATCGTTAAATACGAATTTTTTATCATTTTTGTTTGCGTTATCCGAACACATTACCCATTTCGATAAAACAATTTTATTATTTATACGTGTTGATTTGCCACAGCAGACTAAATATTATAAACTGTCAATTTTCAAAATGTCCCGTTGTAAAACTCTACATAAGTAAAAGCTGCCAATTCAATTTAATCCTTAATGAACTTATCCGACAGTGTTATTTATTACATTAAGCCAATATAGAACAAGCTAAAGAGAGAATAAGTGAGATTGCTTTCTCATTCAACCAGAAAATGCACTATTATATGCCGATTATAATTCAGCGCTCAATCTCCAATATAAGCTGTGAGTTTTGGACTAGAAATGTTAAACCATATAATTTTTCTAAATTTTCTACTTGTATTGTTCAATTAACTATAATAATTGCTCGAGAAAGTCTAAAATAGCCTTTAAGGCACCTTCTCATACATAAGCGTTGTTTTTTATCTTGGGTTGGATAAAGGTCTTGTTAATATTAAAAAGTTCAGATGGATTGCAGTATTTAAATTCTGCACCGTTTTGAAAAAGGGAGGCAATTCAATGATTCTTTCGACATAACAGATTGATAAGTGAAACATTCCGACATCATGTAAAATAAATCCATCTTAAGTCGTTTGTTGGACTTCCCCAAAATATAATAATAAATAAATTTATTTTCCTCAAGATCATTTTTTAATGCCTGCATATAGATTACATTTATATGCGATATAAAATAAATATCATTATCTAATAAAACACCCTTTTTTACTTACAGTACAAATATTTGCTTATTTGTAGTCAAATGAATATTTTAACGTTTTGACCAAAGTTGGTTTAAAAGCCTTTACTTCTATTTCTTTTCTATTTTTACGTTCTATTAGACAGACTAAATATTTTGAAGATCTATGTGGTTGAAAGAGAAACTAATATTTTCTCTGTACAATATTTTTTATTGTGGTTAAATGCCACAGAAAAATGCAAAGTACACTGTAAAAAAATCTGCATCAAAAATTACGTACTATCAAAACAAATTTTAATACATTTTTGTGTTCCTAGAAAGGGTCAAGAGTTAACTATATTCATTGGGTTATATTGGGTTAATCTAACAACCATATACTTATCATTCAACTAAGTAAATATACAATAAAACCTAAGTTGTTGTATAAGTGGCCATATACATACCAATAACTATACAATATAAAGGCTGTCTCAAAATTAACGCAAGATTTAAAGTAAATATAAGACAGAGTTCTTAGTCCTAAAAATTAATTTTTTTTAAATCATAAAGTAAACAGAATAGAGTTATTAATGGCAAATGGCCTCCTTGAACTTGCTGGCACATACGCATGCTTTGATCGAAATTTTTTGTGGCCTGTCTGAATAATTGTGACTTAATTTCGTTGATGCTGCAAAAAGAAAAGTTTGATTTCAAATAACTCCTTAAGAACAAATATAATGGTGTTAAGCCACATAATCTAAAAGTTAATTCTGATAATGTGGTGAGAGAGCATCTATTTTCGGCAAAAAAAAAACTTTCATGTTGTGATATCGAGCACCAGAAACAGTTGCTGCTTCACCAGCTTGATTTTCAAAAAATTATGGTCAAATAATGCCTCCCGCCCAAAATCCACTAATTATGGCATTCGATATCGAACATAATTTGTATGAAAATTGATTTTAAAATTGTATAAAATTTCTCTCGATATCGAATACCGTAATTTTCCCCCTGGTAAGTGTAGTTTTTTGTTCGCCAAACACGGCAATTAACAAAGCTACCGAGTTGAAAATGTGCTTTATCGCTAAGGATTATTTTGGTCTCATTATTTTGAAATATTGTTCACTAATGAAAACGCATGTTATATGATACAACGCTGTATCTTCACTAATCCTAAACTCTCAGCTGTCAAACTCTTCTTTTTTCAAGCTTTTCAGCAACACACTGTAATAATAGCGGCACATTCTGTAATGTATCATCTGAGAGAAAGAAGAGAAGAAGAAATATGAAAAAAATTATTTCTTTCGGTGACTACCTCTCAGCAGTCTTCTGGCAAAAGCTCTGGGGGTAATTAGTTGCTATGAAAAAACTTCTCAAATCTGTCGGTCGGAGTCGACTTTAAGCTGTAGGTCCTGGTACTCATGAATAAAAATTAACACACTCAACATGAGTGCTGCGAGAAGCTAGGCCGTAACCCTGACACAGGATTGTAATGGCCAATTATGTATGTATGTATGTATCATCTGAGATACAGTCTAGCGCACTACCTACTATACTACTGGGGCACCCAAAAATTGATTTTAATTTACTTAAAATAATTTCGTTTTAAATATTTCAAGTCTTTTATCTCAGTATACCATATATTTAAATCTCTTCAAACTATTCAATAAAATTTTGCTTGAAACTTTAGCAAAAACCACTAAAACTCATATATTTTAGTAGCCAGACTTGTGAAACAGGAAAAAAATTTAGAAAATATGAAGCTAAAATGTGACGAAGAAAAAATATTAATTCATTATAACCTTTACTGACATACTTGAAGTTTAAAAGGATATACAAAAACTCTACTAAAACCACAAAATAATTTAAGCATTGTCTGGTTAAATTTTGAATAACTGCAAGTTTAAATATAAATTTTAATGGAAGAAAAGTAACTGGCATAACAAGCACAAACAAATAAATCTTTTGGAAGACTTTATAAAGTCTCTGTATATATTTATGAGTTTCATAAATATTTAGATAGTTTGTATGTTACAATAACATATTTTTGTATTTAAATGAATATTTTTATAAAATCTCAGCAAATATTGAAGCTTACTTACAAGCAACTTTATAAAGCAGAGAAGCTAATTCCTTCCTATAAAGCTAATTACGGAAGGCATGATTTTTATATGGCGAGTTCTCTTTTGGGGTATTACTTTTCAAAAAGTGTAGTTTCTTTAATATCTTATACATTAATCTATGTAAGGCATAACTGTGAGCAGTGAATTTAGTTTTGCTAATAATAATAAAAAAATTATTTCAATAGTGTTCGATTTTTTTCTTCTTCTCAGTAACTCTTAATAGAAAGCAAATTACGTCATTAGTTATGTTCCTTTTCAGCTTCCAATAGTATAAAATGGTTTTGCTAGAAATAAGCAAGTAAAGCAATTATAGTGGAAAAAGAAGGATTCAGAGTTCCGATGATTACTCTTGAAACGTGGCGATTTAAAATTCGTTTGGCATGCTAATTATCGATTTGGCAACAGGGCCATGAATTTGTTCTAGAAAAGAAATTATTTAATCGCTATCTGGTATTTATATGTTGGAAAATCGAAACCATAATATATATAGTTGATGGTTTTTTATGATTTAGTTTAGCGTTTGCCCGTACTTTGTATGCTAGTATAAGCAGTACCTAATAGTTACACCCCAGTTGAAAAAGTATATGCAACTATTTTAATATTTACTCATCTTTAAAATAAAAAACAGTATGAAATTCCTGAAGTGTCATTATTACAAAGTTGCATTTCTTTTATTGCTTTTACATGTATGGCGGAAGGAAATTAGAGAAGTCTGAAAAATGTGCATGTTGTAGAAAATATGTAACACTTTCACATAAGAAGGTTGTTAATCATATTTGGAAAATAGGTATTAATCCCTTCGGTGTTAAGAAAAAGATCTCTAATCTCTTTCTCTGAAATAAGTTCTTGAAAAAAGTGATTAAGAATACTTCTACACTAAAACCATTTTTATTACCAATAATTTGTATCAGTGAAACAAGCGTTGGTATTTCACCAACAAATAGAATACGTTCTGCATAAAAGGCCCGTCGGTAAACGCCAGTGTTTGGAAGAGGTATTAAGCCCCCTCCTTACGTTGGTGTGGTAAGAATTGTTAAATAAGTTTAATTCCCATACCCTTTACTGCAAAAAATATGACAATGAAAACTGTCTTGATGATATATAGTGTAATATATGCATATGATGAAACAATAAGTACTTGATTTTGAAAATCAAAATAGATTTTTATTATTTAAATATTTTATTGTGAATATTGTGCTCTTATTTTGTACATTAATAATTTGTAATTATTAAATTTAATTAAAATTTAACAAAATAGCGACTTTCTCCACATCTACTGTGAATTTTAGCTTTTCGAAATATATTTTTCTTTAAATGATATACCGGGTGGTTAAATTTTAAGGGCCGATGTTGAATGTGAAACACACCTAATGTCAAAATTTTTTTCTGCATTTCATTTAATATTTCTCAATTTTGGACTAAATGAATTTGAGCAACGCGTTAAATTTATTAAGGCTTATTATGTAAATGAGCGTTCAAAAAATTGATCGTCAATTGTGCATATAATCAAAAAAATTGTGCAAAAATTTTAGCAAACTTGGTCTGTAGGAGATGTGAAAACACCAGTATATGCTCATACAGCTCATACTACAAAAAAATGTTGCTGCTGCTCAAGATAATGTGGCTGAAAAGCCGTCCACCTCAACTTGTCATCGTGCCCAACAATTGCACCTTTCACGCTCGTCGTTGATGAACATTATACATAAAGTCTTACATTTACACGCTTGCAAGGTGCAACTGACTCAAGAACTAAAGCCTCTTACCATTTCAAACGACGTCAATGGTCAGAATGGTGGCAAGAAATGGCAACAGTGGATGATCAATTTTCGAAGAAAATCATCTTCAGTGATGAAACACATTTTCATCTCGTCAATAAGCAGAATTGCATTCGCATTTGGGCGAATGATAACCAAAGATTGAGTGTCGAAAAACCAATGCATCCACAAAGAGTGACTGTTTAATGCGGTTTATGGGCTGGCGGCATCATCGGGCCATATTTTTTCCAAAATGAGAACGGTGAAGCAGTTACTGTGAATGGTGCAGAATGACATCTATACCCGATATAATAAGAACGTGGTATGTTGAGTAGAAGTTTAAAGTCGTTACAAAGCAGAAAGAATTTTTTTTATGTTTAATACGAGGGGAATAAATACTCCCAAGTTGGTCGGAATCCTTGCCAACTAACTGGTTCATAACATAAATGGCCCATGCCACTTACCATACAGCAATCGAAACAATGGCTATTTTGCGTGACAAATTCAATTATTTCTTGTGGTGGCGATGTCAATTCGCCGCCAAGATCATGTGATTTGACACGGTTCGACTTCTTTAAACACAGCAATAATTCAAGAGCTAAAGGATGAGATTACCGGCATAGAGCCGGTAGGTCAAAAGAAATATGACAATTATGGGAGCAATACCTTAAAATACTATCCAAATTTAATACAATTTTTTTAAAGGAATATACATGCAAGAAATATCCAAATGAATGTTTGATTTAAATAGACTTTCGTTTACATAAAAAATTATAGAAAAGAGAATCAAACAGCTTATAAATGGAAATTGCATACAAATTTTAATTTTTAATCTTCAGTCTGTATGTATAAGTATATAAATAAGGGTGAGAGGAAGTGGTAATAATAAATAATTATTAAAATAGTTATTGCCCATATATTACGTATGTATATGATGTATATACCCGTACATGTGTATCGATGTATAAGAAATACAAAAACAAATGTAAATACATACATATATATTATTTGCGCTATTCATAAAAAATGTTTCACGATTATTAAATGCATATTGATCAAATCTCTATGCAATACTTTTGCATTAAACCCTTAATAAATCTACAATATTTGTTATGAATGCATCAGTATTTGTTTAATACTTTTGATATTTCAATTGATACAAATCATTATTTATATTTATGCTTAATAAAACAAGTAAAAAAGAAATTAATTATTTATTATAATAAATTTGTTATTTTTAGTTGTTAATTTGCTCATTTTATAACAGAGACAAAAATGCGTTTTTAATACATTTTAAATACGACTAGTAAAAGGTGTGATACTAATTGGAAAAAAAATAATTTTTAAAGAATTTAATTAGCAATGAAAATGATTTCGCCCAAAAAGTTAAGCAATTTGTTATCTATCGTATTATTATTTTTGTTTTTTTTTCGAATTCATAAATTAATGAAAACTTATAAAAATTAATGGGGCGTATGAGTGATATTTTAATTCAATAACATATATCATACGCACTGGAGGCATAAACAATTAGAAGTCAAACATTGTTGTTTTTTGTTTCTGTAATACATAACACTAGTTAACCCGGCAAACGTTGTTTTACGATATAAATTTGCTCTAGAAAACATTTTTTTAGTTCAAATATACATATATCTGTTCACAATATTAAAGAAGAGCTTAAGTCGACATAAGCTTAAATTAAAATACAATTTTTGTCGCTTTCTGTTCATATTTATTATCATCAGTAGGTAAAAATAAGAAATTTTTTACAAGAACTAATTACATATAGTAAAATTTACATAAATGTGGGGACATTTCAAAATTTCATGTTGTGACTTAAGCTGTTCTTACATACCGACAAAAATATGCTACTCTTCACCAATGTCAGCATTACCAATTATTTTAATAAATTATTATGCCCCTTTTTCGGTACTTCAGTTTTAAAGTTGGTAATAGGGAGAAATATCCCCTGTATCGCCCCTCTGAGTACTTCCTAAAAAAAAAAAAAAAAAAATATTTGTATATATATGGGCAATTTCAAAAATTTTCAACATTTGTTGAAACTGAGTTCAGATGCTTATTATTTCTCCAGTTTTTCGAATTGACCAAAACGATCAAAAGGGAATGGTAGGCCACACTAAAAAACTGGGAAATTCAAAATTTCAGACCATCAGTTTTTTATCTCTAAAAGTTATGGGCACTCAAATATTGAAAAACTCAAAAAAAGGCTTGAAATTTATAAGAGTTTTTTCATATTTCATCACTTTTCTACTTTTAGTTTCAAACTTCCGATGCTCACTGATATGAAATAAAGTCACTAGACTTTGTAGATATTTACACTATAAAAGTTATGCCAATACTACTATTTGGGAAAAAGTTGTACAGCGGTTCATTTTTGGAACCAAAATTTTCCGATTTTTCAATTTTCGCAGTTTATTCTATAGCGTTTTTGCGCCGTTCAAGAAAATTGCATTTCGTCAACAGTATTTAAAAGATGGTATAATTTGCTAAAATTTGCGCCATATCACGTCGATGTCAGGCTGCTAGTTGCTGAGAACGATGACCTCAAACTTTTATAGAATTGGCGTAAATTTTTCAAAAATGACAGTTTTTCGCGCCTGACATTTGCAATCTTATTTAAAACTAGTTTATGTACTGCGTGATCTAAACTTCTTAGTAAATGGCACCTCAACGTCAAGAAGGCGTTAAAATATTTTGAAACGCAAAAATTTTATAAAGAAAATAAAAATTTTGCGAAATTTCATGATTTTTTTTCGCGTTTTTTTTAATTAATCAGTGGTTTAAAATCAATGTAAAGTGTTGGAAATTAAGTGCGGCGGTGAACTAAAGATCATATATAAATACGGTTGAATTCGGTCCATATTTAGAGGGTACAGTGGCATTTTTCTTCAAACACATTTTGCTTTGTGACATCTGCAGTTATGTATAGATTCCGCCGCGATTAACAGCAAATGATAGGTTTTTTTAAGCTTGATAATAAAACCGAATAGGCATTAAAAAATTTTCATGATTTTAAATTTTACAGATCAAAAAAAAAATCCTAACCTCAAAAATAATTCTTATATAATTTTTTTTATTTTTTAAATTTGCAAGTCAAAACATAGTTTTTCTGTAAATTAGTTATGCGTTATATAAACACGTATTATAACAATCGGTGAAACATTCACATTTTTGCAAAAATTCGCCTTTTTTAATGTTAAGAAATTTTAATTATAATTGATATTTTTTATGTATTTTATCAGTGCATTGATAAATTTGGACTGCACTGATGATATTTTTAATGAGTTTCATGCATCCATACAACATTTATTAAAATAAACCAATAAATTTAACTTAAAATTTTTTTTTAAGAGATTTTAACTTAAAACCTCCATAACTTTCGCGCCGTTTGCAATAAATGATTAACGCGAACTGTTTTGGTATGCTAAAATATCACCCTTCACGTGACCAAAGCGTCATTCGTGTCATCCAAAAAAAAAATTTCGAAAAAAAAAATATCAAAATGTCGAAAATTTTTGAAATTGCCCATATACATATCCAGTTTAAAATTTCATCGATGTCGGTATGTTATTTAGGTAAGACATAAATTACACTTGAGGCTCGTCACCTTAACATTTAGGGGTATGAAAAATAGATGTTGACCGATTCTCAAGCTCTACACGATATACACAAAATTTCATGTAAATCGGTAGAGTCATTTCGGACACGAAAATTTTACCGAAAAGCGTTCTCGAACTCAAATATTGGGTAAATGAGAAATATTTTAAAGAGTAATACCGTAGACAGACGACAACGTTAATTTGCATTAAAAACTTACTAATGCAAATTAAAATTTTACCCTGGCAGACGACAGTTTCTGTATTTAAAGCGTGGACAGACGACAACGTCAGTTTGCTTGTGAACTATTTTTTTTTATTTTTTTTTTTGCTTTTATACCCACCAGAAATGAGAGGTTTGTAACTTTGCTTACTTTCTATTCATTTTAATTACCAATATTAAATAATTAGCCAAAAACTTACTGATTTTATGCGATGTTGCCTAATTCAAAAAGCTTAATGCAGTATAAATTCAGTTTGGTTGTGTGCATTTACATTGGAGATAATGCGCAAGTTAATTTGAATGAACTCAACTAATGCACATTAACGCCGTAGTCTGTCTACGGTATAAAGTTATTCTTACCCGCAACAGCATGTAAACAAATAATTATATTTTGAAAAATAATAAATTACAATGAAAAAATAAATGTTTATAAATCTATAATTATAATTATCGGTCTTGAGATCCTAAAACCGGTTTCTTTTATAAGAATACACATCGATTAAGGAATATGTACAAACACTAGTGGAAAAAAAATAAATATTTCAAAAAAATTGGAAAAGGGAGTTAAAAAATATTTTTTAACTTGCAGTGAAAGACTTATAGTAAATGGGAAATAAAAGACTCTAAAACCAATACTAATATAACATTTTCTTACATATTTTAACAATGAATTTTTGCTTTTTTGTATTCGAGCTCTCCTGCGAATACAAATTATTAGGAAATAATCCCACAAATATGTAATTTTTCCAGACAAATGCATTCCTCAGTACTCTCTATAAGAGTTGTATTTGAACTTGAATTATTGTTGAACATTTCAATCAATAACCTTACTCTGCTTCTCTGAAGGACGAAAATAAATTAAGACTTAACATTGCTATCAAAAAATATTATTTTATGTAAGTACGGCAAACAAAAATCTTCCCTGATCTTTACGCACTATATAGAACAATTGATCTTAAGTATATCTCAGTATTTTAATGCCATATTAGGCCTTATTACGCCGTTATTTTAAAAGGCCTACCAATTTCAAATATGTATTTATTAAACTTAATTAAATAGTCATAAGCCGTAAATCCCACAAAAGCATCATCCTTAATTTCCGTATTAACTGTAAGTTTACATTTACATATTAAACGAGTTTAACTTTGTAAATATCTCCTGAACAGCTTTTAAAAGACATAAAATTCTCCGTAAATGTTTACGAAGTACTCCTTACAATATAACGTACATACATACCTGTATGTATTTGCAGTCTGCTTAAATATAAATCAAAGCCAATTTACAAATCTTAAAACTCTTTAAAGCTGTTTTAATTCTCAAAAAAAAATTCTTGCATAGGGTCATAAAAAATATAATTTTAGAATCTTAAAAAAATGTGAATGTGTGGATTACTAAATGGACAACAATACTAACAACAGCAAAGAAAAAAAAAACTGGCGATAAATTTTTCCAACTCTACTAAACGCAAAATTGTAACAAATTTGAAAAACAAGCATTAATCTTCTACTTGTTTTTATAGAACAGCAGAAAAAAATGAAAAATAAATTTATGCTCGGGAATCTGTAGGAGATACTCATACGATTATATAGACGAAATAATGTGATGAATGTTTAAATAGCAACATGTACAAAAATAACAAGTACATATATATGTTCTATATGTATATACAACGATATGAATAGCCAGGCAATACTTCATCAATAGCATCATAAAATGTGTGGCATACAAATAACTCAAATCCATTGACAAAAACCAGTAAAAGGAAGAAGAAAGAAAAAGTACAAAATTCTTAAATATTTGTAAAAACAACAAACAAGATAAATGATTGAAAAGCCTCTATTTTATTTCAGGACAAACGTTAGGGAATGAAAGCAAGACGATAATTCTGTTAAATCTGTAAAATTCCTTGTATGTTATACATACGTTAACAAGTTGTGTTACTGATGATAAACTCATGTACGTTTACTTATACCCTACACCGTAATACAGAGTTGGGGCATATTTAATTTGCGCTAATGTATGTAACGTATACCACCCTCCATTCAATTTCTTTTCCACCATAGGGCGCTCGCAAAAATACTCAAACGGCCCAGGTTCAAATTCCAGCAGAGGTAAAAAATGAAAAAGATAGTTTGCGGTTTTTTAAAATTATAATTTAAAAATAAGTCGTCGTCCTCCCCTCCTAAGAAGACCATCTACAAAGAAACCGCTCCCCGACATTCCACTCTATTCCACCTTAAAATTTCAATATAAACAACAACAAAACGAATAATCAGGAGAAAAGCGCCACCTATTGGGAAGTAGCAGATAACAGCTAAGCCTACTTAGCGAGGCAATTGCTGTTGATCATTCAAGGATGAAGGTATAACACTGGCCTCAAATAAAAAAAACACACTTTGTTTATTATATATAAATAACAGTATAAATAACAGATAGCTTCAATAAAATTTCTGTTATTAACTGCCAAAGCTCGGAAGTTCCTGTTGGAAGAGCCGATATATTTGTTGTGATTTTCTAATAAATTTTTAAGCTTATATATAATATAACCAATAGAAATTTTAGTTTGAATGTTTGTAGTTGTATAGGATGTTTAATAGCTCGACCCTACCGTCTATAAGCTCTATTCCTGATTTTTTGTAATTTTTTTCTGCTCTTTTAAGTGCCGAAATCGTTAGCACAAGCAACAAATTGCTTTTACTTTTTCACCTTTTTTTTTCGTTTTTGCTATAATACTTGTGTCTTATAAAAGCTAACAACACGAAGTCCTGCAATTTTTCTGTTTTTTTTTTTTCACTGATCCCTTTCTATAGGACTGAAATGATGAAATGGAGCAAAAAAACATCTTTTCAATAAAACACTTAAAGCAATAATAACAACAAACAATAAGAAAAAAAGAAAAACAAAATACAGAGAAAAAAAACTTCATATAAAAATAGAAATCGGGTGGCTTAGTTATATATGAGAAAAGGGGACATGCCATACAAGAGCCAGGAAAGTTTAAAAATCAAAAGCTTAAGTCAACAGTTAGTATTAAGAGAAGAAGGAATAGAGAGAGAGCAAGAGCTTGTTATTGTATGTTTATTTTTGTTATTTATCATAGCTGGAATAAATGTATGCGAATCATGATGAAAATAACACAAAAATAAATCGAAGTGTCAATATTATTTGACCTGGAATGAGATTTTATATACTTTTTTTCATTTTTCTCTCTCTCTCTCTCGCTCTCTTTCTATTTTGTTTACCAATTTACCAAAGGAAAACATTTTAAAAAAAATGAAAACGAAAACTGACAACTATTCTGTACATACGAGTGTTGTGTTGTATGGTAATGCAGGCATGACCGAACTTGAATAGATTTCTATAGGGAAACTAACTTAAAACCTTGCTAATGATAAACTTGACTTGAAGAGTCATTTGAATATTTTTTTATTGAGTTTTTTTAAATAAGAAAAAGGTTGTATTTTAATTTATAGAAGAGTTTTTTAAAGGGAAAATTGTTTGTATGTACTAGTAGAAACTAAAAGAAACTAATTGGAAAAAAAAGCTTTAAATAAAATTCTTCGTATGGAACTCTTCAAAATAATGAAAACAAATACCTTTTTTATGAACTATGATAGATTCCATACAAAGTATTATTTTTAAAAATACATATACCCAAATACACATTTAAGTCGATTTTTACTTAGGACAAGGAATTGTTTCATTCTAAAAGGCTTCAATTAGATCAGAACTAAATTCTATTAAATAAATTTAGATTATATTTGCAATGATTTCTCGATCATAAGAGTAAATGACATTCGCATATTTTCCCGTTACACTCAATTCACATCATAATTTTTTTCATCCTTCAGTTGCATGACATTGTACATGACTTTTTTCTTGTGGACGAGAGGTGTAGAAAAGCCAGCGGGGCTGAAAAAAATCACGAATTCTGTTTTTCTGGCATGTTTTTGTATTTTTAATTTTTTTTTTTAATATTTGTGTTCTTTTGAAGTATCAATTGTGCTATTTTAATATGAAAAGAAATTAAAAAAAAGATGCTTACTTAAAAAACCTGATGGTTAATGCTAGAGGATTTTGATAGATTTTTTTAAAAAGTAAAAAATATAGTCATACTTCTAAAAAGTTATGAAGTGAATTGGGTGTTAAATGACATACTTAGTTTCCCCTATATTTAAGAGAAAAAAAATAGAGATATACAAAATTGCCTCACTGTTATGAGTACACATTTAACTTTTTCGTGACATCATTTGTGCGTAAAGTCGTAATCTTTAGTTTTATTATTATTCCTGACGAAGTTTATCTCCAAGCAAGTATCAGTTGTTGAACGAGATAATAAAAAAAATCAAAATAAGAAAGCAAACTTCTATTGATGCTCCCAAAATTATTGTACATTTGCATAATAAAAGAAATCCTTGCGGGAAATAAGTAAAATTGTCAGCAGAAGCCATGGCATAATAAAAAATACAAATATGTACGCCAGAGATAAATGTTTAAAGATAACTTCATAATCAAAAGAAAGGTTTCAGTCAAAAAGTGGGCATTTCCCAAACAAACAAAATACTGATTTTTTTATCCTAATAACGGTTAAAGTTCATTCCTTATGTAGAAAATTTCCTTTTTTTACCTGGCACATGGCTCGCTAGTTTCTCAAATAATATGAGGTGTTTTTATGCTAACAGTGTGTACATACTGTTCATAAAGAACTTAGTTGAGGGTACCATAGCTACAGTCGAAAACATTACAATTCGGTTAGTGTACAATTCCCTCACGGATGTTATTTTTTTATTTTATTAAGAAGTCGTTGCAAAAATACTTTTAACTCATTTAATAGAATTTAGTAACTATCTTATGAAGGCGTTTTATAATGAAACAAAATAATTGACAAAAAAGATAAACAATCTAACTGGGTTTTGATCCTGTATTTGTAGAGTATTAAAGAATAATATTTTTATATAATTTGTATTATTGCTTATAAAAAACGATATACTCGTAGCAAACAATTAGGATATATTAGGGAGTCTTTATTATTATCTTTTATTCCAACTTAATAAATTAATCAATATTTGAAAGAACTAGTTTAGCTATCAAGTTTTCTCCACAGTAGAAGTATGAAAAATTATATTTTAATTCATAGGGTATATACAGCGTATGTATACAATTATAATTTTCGACAAAATACGTTGATTTTGTATGTAAATATTTGCTGGTTTTATGTCTATAAAAAGGCAAGTTAATAAATTTCTGATAAAAAGTTCTGTAAAGGTATGATCTTGAAATTTGAAATTAAAAAATCAATATATAGCATGATTTTTGATGTTCTACAGGATTAGAAAAATATTTTTTATATTTGTATATGAAGACTTTCCTATAAGACAAAAATGTATAATTTAAAACATTTCTTTTCACAAAAATATAAACGCTGAAATAATAGAAGGTGAGCATACTAAAATATATCTTTCTGGACAGACCTGCTAACAAAAAAACGTTAAAAAATCATCTAAACAACAGAAGCAAAAAGGTAGAAAATAGATGAAGGTAGTTGTGTGATTTGGTGGTCTAGTTTTTGTTTCCTTCATGTCATGTACGTATGCAGGCGTACATTTTAAGAGCATTTGTTAGAGAAGTTTGTGTATCTTGCGTGCAAAAAATTCAAAAAATTTCCGGGTGAGAAAAATAATTGTATTCTTCCATATGTACTCGTATTATTTTAGTAATTTTTTATACAATATATATAAGTGTATCCTTTTATTAGGTTGACATGTCAAAATATATTTAAAGAAATTGGCATTTTGTCGAAAATATATAGCATTTTGCTTTAATGTTAAAAAAAAATTTTTTGTGTAATTATTTCAGAAAGAAAATGAATAGTTTTATCAACCTCCTGTATAACAAATATATGAATATATCGTCATAGTAAATGCAAACGGACGTAACTACACCATTTGTTTTTTTACAGGAGAAGCAAAAAACATTAAAATCAAAAATGTTGTAAATCTTAAAATCATATTATTTTCAGGATCGAGATATAAGGATTGTCATCCCTATATACAACAAATAAGTTTGTATGTAAGGTTTTCGTAAAAATATGTTTGTAGTTATATCTCCCTGCATATAGAAATACACGCACATGTAGTTAGGTCGGTTTGAATTTCGTTAATAAAATCCCAATTGTTGATCGTAAGAATATAAAATTTTGCACAAACATGTGTTTTGATAAAACGAACCATAATTAATAAAAAACTCAAATTCGAAATTTTGTGTAGTAGACGTCCATTTGCATTTAATATGACGATATGTATGTATATATTAAAAATAATGTAAGTTTTATGTGTTGTGAACCTTTTCTTTATCTATATAAATTATACAAACTTTCGGCTTTGAGGTTCTTATATATAAATTAAAAAATTTAACACCTCTTATTTTGTGTTTCTTTATTTAATTTATTTTTCCAATATTTCGATCAACCTCGTTGATCATCTTCAGGGAATAAATTATCACTACAATACAATTTAAAACATATAACATAAATTTAATAAAAATCACAAACAGAAAAATATCACAACTTTCATAACAAATATCTTACATAACTATTATCCGTGGTGTCGTCAATCTGTTTATATTATTTGTCACTCACTGTCATGTTTCTCCTTTTTCAGTTCTGTGCTTATTTATTATGTGTCGATATATATGTGCACAATTATCAGTATCAGTTTTAAAGTTTATTCGTTTATTTGTTGGTATATTTATTATATGAAGCATCTCTTTGAAATATCTCTTTCTATAATTATCCTCTCTTTCCAATATCATCACTTTATTAAACTCAGGTTTGTGTCCAGTTATGCTACAGTAGGCTGCAAGTGCTGTTTTTTTATTTAAATTTTTATCATTGTTTTTTAAGTCCGATTTATGTGATGATATTCTGGTCTTTAATTTTGTTTTTGTTGTACCAACATAAACTTTTTGGCATTTATCATTGTCGTCACCATTGCACGTTATTTTATAAACCAAATTTGCTGTAATAAGGAGAAACGTGAACTGAAAAAGGAGAAACGTGACAGTAAGTGGCAAATAATATAAACAGATTGACGACACCACGGATAATAGTTATGTAAGATATTTGTTATGAAAGTTGTGATATTTTTCTGTTTGTGATTTTTATTAAATTTATGTTATATGTTTTAAATTGTATTGTAGTGATAATTTATTCCCTGAAGATGATCAACGAGGTTGATCGAAATATTGGAAAAATAAATTAAATAAAGAAACACAAAATAAAAAGTGTTAAAATTTTTTAATTTATATATAAGAACCTCAAAGCCGAAAGTTTGTATAATTTATATATTAAAAATAATAATATATTTTTGCATAAAATATTTATTAATTTTATTATAAATAAAACTATTAAATATTTCCTCGAATTGTTTTTCTGGAACTTAAACGAGATCTCGAAATTAAAAACACTACTTATGTTATCCTACGAACATAAGAAGTTGTTCAATACATACAATACATACATACATAATTAGCCAGCACTCATGTTGTGTGTGTTAATTTTTATCCATGAGTACCGGGAGCTACAGTTTAAAGTCGACTCTACACGATAGGTTTGAGAAAATTTTTTATGGCAATCAATTACTCCCAAAGCTTTTTCCAGAAGACTGCTGAGAGGTAGTCGCCGAAAGAAATAATTTTTTCATATTTCTTTTTTTCAAGATGTCAGAGATGAGATTTGAACCCGGCTCTATCGTCTTAGTAAGTTTGTTCCATATATACAATTAAATTTCTAAATTTCTACACCAAGGCGTATGAGCTATATTTGTTTTGTTATAAAATTTATATAAATTATACCTCCTCATATTTGTTTATGTTAACATAACTTTTGCTGACTTTTAGCAACAAAACTTATTCGAAACATTTAATATAATAGGATTTTTAACTGATTGTATTCATGAATTGTTGTATATTTTGAAGTTTAGTGGGTCATACATATAGACTCGATTGGGGCACTTTAAAGCCCATTATTAAAATTTGCCTTTAGTTAAAGGTACGATGTTATCGGAGAGATAAATAGCTTTTGCTTATTACAACTAAAATTTAACCTAAAAGTGACCACTAAAGTTATTGGGAAGATTGATTCACCTTTAACTTTTAACGTGAGGTTTAAGCGTTTGAGTTTATCATATTTTATTGAGGTTGCCATAAATTTTGTTCGTTGAATTATTAACACAAATATTTTGTTTATTTTGTCAACAAAGAAATAAGTTCAGTAAAATTTTAAAGTAAAACACATTTCTTTGTTGTTAGTGCACAATTTATCAAATTCTTTTTGTTTATTTATTTATGTAAACATACGTGTTGTTGCCACTTGGTGTCTTTTAAACAAATTTAATGCCAAAAGTAATTGGTTCTTGTTCTGGTATTGCCGTATTGTAATAAATATATCTTTTATTGTAAACGTAAGTTGTAATAATGGAAAGCATTTAAAGGTTACTTAATTTCTCCAGTTAATTAAAGTTACCTTTAACTATCGAACACTTTATAGGCAAGTTGTAATAATGGTCCTAAATGGCTCAAAGTAGGATTTCTCAAAATTTGACCTTTGGGGCAAAGTAAGGAACATCAGAATTCATTTTAGAGATATGTTTCCTTAGGCAAAGTTTGTTATTTTTATCTCTAGAATACAATTTTCCTTGTCATGTGGGCGATGTTTTTGCGTCACTAGAAGTCAACCCGCCCTTGTATGTATATATCAAATAAAATAAATTTATGTATATATTTTAAGAGCAGTTAAATACTCTTTAGAAACATGAGTAATGACTTCTTTTTTGTTTACTCTTTCTTTTTCTTTCCAGCACTCCTAAAGGTCTTGAGGATGTTTCGTCATATCCCACATTATTTGCTGAACTATTGGGTGTTGGTTGGTCTATTGATGACTTGTCGAAATTAGCGGGTGGTAATTTTTTACGTGTAATGCAACAAGTGGAAAAAATACGTGATGAAAAGAAAGCAGCCGGTGTTAAGCCCTATGAAGATCATCCAAATTTTCGTGCCGAAGATCCTTACAATTGTACTTCCAGTTAATCGTAAATGAGTATATAAACTCCTTATATCAAGGTTGTTTTTTTGTAACACTTTAGCGGTAAATTTCTTAAAAAAAACATTTTTTATACCTTTAAATTAGTCGCATTATGATTACTATAATCCTTATTATTATATCATCTATGAAGCACGATGATTTCTCTATAAGTCTGGGCGTTAAAAAGTTATAAATATTTTATATTTTGTATTAATGTAAGTAAAAAAGTTTTTGAAATTAGTTTTAAGTTATTTATGAAAAATTATGTATTTAGAGGTTATTGAAATATGAAAAAGAAAAAAAATTGAAATAGAAATTAAACCAGATCTACATAAAAATATTTGTATTCAAGTGATAATACAAAACTAAAGTAAAAAAAAAAAAACAAATCTCTACTAAAATTGGCTATTTTTTATAAAAATACCTTTTCTAAAATAAAACTCAAACGAAATGAAAAATATTTCAAAATTCAGTTATAAAATATGCTGATTTAGGCCAACATATACTATGTGACCACAATGTAATTTAAATAGTGGTTTTTGAATGCCACATTTGATGAATAAAATCCAGTTTTCACCTCAATTTATTGAGATTTTTTTAACGTTTTGTCCAAATAGATGATAGATATGAGCAAGAATAAAAACAATAATCGTCAAATTTTTAGAATTTTGAAAAAGATAATTTTTAATAGCCTAACCAAAATTAGATCCTGAGTAACCTAAATAAAAGCGTCAACGTTGTGCCAAGAAAAGTAACGTTTACTTACTTTGTTTGATAACACCACTAAACAAACATAATAAAGAGAAATAAAATCACAGAACTTGCTTGAAACTAGCTAAAATATCATTACTTAACACACTGACAAATGCATACAATTGTAAAAAAAACAATAACAGTTGTTATGCGACTAACTTCAGTTTTTTAACCGCTGTCAAAATTGTATTTTCCAATTCAAAAGCGTTAGCTCCTCACTGTTTGGGTTGGTCTCATATATATGTTTTGTATGGGCATGAGAATTTTTGACAAAAAGAATAGCGCTTTAAGCGCTATTATAAGCTTTGTATAACCAAATTTGATATTAAAAAGTCTTAAACTTATTGATTATCATTCCCATCATCATTGCTCATCGACAAAAACACCACGTATTAAGAAATCTTTGAATTCTACTACACTCACCAATTATGAATAAACAGAATTCTACAGAATTTCTAGAGCATTTTCAGATAATTCAAATTAATTATAATCGTCCACTGGTCTTATTTTGCGTAACAATTCCACATATTAGCAGGGCTAAATTAAAATTTTTTATTTTTTTAAGGTTTCTTCTCCTTCTGATATCGGATCCTATCTACTCTTTCTACTACTTCGTTCGCAGCAACTTACATAAGTCACCCATATTCATTTGATCATTGGCCGAGCCTTTTTTTTATTGGGGTGAGAAGAAAAAATAATAGTGAGACACTTACAAATGACCTGCTGAAAATCTCCGAGTAGGGTGAAGTGAATTTAATATTGTGCAACACTTAATATGAATTTCTCACGCATAGTCATGATGTTAATAATGATCTGTGATGGATCTAAGAGGATACTCTTAATGTTCTTGTCCAAGGCGAATTGATAATAAGGTGCTGTTAGTCAATCAGCTATCTAATTGTTTCTTACTTGTTGAAGCTGTCAAAATTTATTGCAATATGTGAGAGCTGTGAAATATGTTATTTTTGTGGTTGTTGTTAAACTTCCCACCTTATAATTAAATTCGCCTTATTCTTTTCATTAGAATCAACTATGATGTTCGCTGAAATAATCACATTTTTCGGTTGTCCAAAAGGCCTGTGGTGTTTTAATTAAATAAAATCCAAATATTCTAGTAACTTTATGATATAGAAAGAAATTACATTTTAACTTTCATCTGGTGTATCTTAACGATAGCCAAAGTGGTTAAACAAAATTACTAAATCATTTTCCTGTAAAAACTGTGTAATCAAACAATTGTCGTTAAAATTTCGTAGTGAACCGCACTATTGAAAGTGATTGAAGAACAAATTCATATTTTATAATAAATATCAATAAATTCGATGCTATGGCTTATATGTTTAAGCTACAACTAATTTTAAGCGATATCGCCAGATTTCTGACTATTATCATATCCCAATTCAACTATAACAGATCCAGTGGCATACCGCATTATTTTTATAGCTGTTTTTGAAATAATTTTTTGTTACATTTGAGTTAAAAATTTTTTTGTACACTTGGTTTCATTAATTGTAATTTTTATACAGAAACAAATGCAAACAGTAAGAAAAAAGGAAACAATTTTATATTCTATTTATATACACAAACAATACACGCACAAATCTCTTTCTCACTCTCTCTCTCTATCTATCTACTTCTCTCGTATAAAATAAAAATATTCATCACAATCAAATTTAGTATTTCGAAACAAACACCTCTTTGAAAACAAATATAAATTGAAATTTTAATTTAATTTTGTAAACTTGTTTTTATATTTTCAAAACAATAAGAGCTTGGACCAAAGATAACAACAACAAAATAAAGAAATAACAAAAATATGGCAAAAACAAAAATTTAAATAAATTAAGAATTATTTTAATTATTTTATTAAAACAACTAACACAACAATAACAATAATAATTATAAAAAAACGAAAAATATCAAGAAAAAATAATTTTTATTTAAAATAGTAAAAAATAAAAAAAAAATATAAAACAAAAAACAGGCCAAATAAACTAAAAGAAAATAAATTGGAAACCAACAAAGAAATATATAAAATATATATATATATATATATATATATAACATACATATCAAACTTTAAGTATATATATAAAATAATTATTATTTTGTTAGTTTATTTGAAAATTATTTTTTATTGTTTTAGCCAATTTATATAAAAAAAAAACTTTATAAACTTAAAAAAAATAAAATAAAATAAAATAAAATATTCCCCTGTTACTGAAAGATGTATGGTTTCAGATATTTGTTTTTATATAAAAAACCACAAAAAAAAAGACAAACAACTAAATTCATACATCTTATGGAAGCAAAGGGTTAGATTTTAGTAAGAAAAAGAAAACACTTTTTTAATTAAAACAATTTAACTCGAAGTTTTTGTAAAACAATTTCAAATAATAATTTTGAGCACTTCTCTTACAACATTTCAATTGTTTAGAATTTTGCTTGCTTTCACGTATTACAAAAACAGGCAGTAAATATAAACGAAATATAAAAAACGAATAAAACTAAAGGGAAATCATTACACTTATTTAACAAAAAAAACAAAAAAACCAACAAACAAAGAGATAAAAAATGGGAATAAATAAATTACATTAATAATGTAAATATTTATAAATTAATAAGTAATATTAAAAAAATAGCTTTTAATATAAAACATAAATAATTTATTTATTTAGAAGTTTTATTAAATTAAATATATTCTTTGGCAACAATATTGCAAACTTATGTATGTAAATGTATGGTATTTTAGCTAAGGAAAGAATTAAATTAAATTCAAGAAAAACAAAACAAAAAGAATTACAAGGCCTCCCCCCGCCCATTTCAAAATTCAATATAGCGTAACGTTCTACTAAAATTCATTTATAAGTAACAAATCGTTTATGAAGACAAACAACAACAAAATTTTAATTCAAACTTTGTGCTACATGTCAGTGGCAGAAAGTTTTATAAAAAACATAAAAGAAAACGAAAACTGAAACAAAAACAAACCGTTCTTAATTGGTCATGTTGAACAAAGTTCGTTTTAAAATTTTATGAAAAAAAAAAAATTGTAAATTTCAAAGAAACGTCTTCATTTAGTCAGTAGTTTAAAATTAAGTTAAATAGAATAAAGCTCATATAATAATACAACCACACACACTTAAACACACATTTAATTAGTAAAATAAACCTAATAAGTTTTCCAGTACTAAGTACTCCCATAATTTTAAACGAAAAATAATATACTACATATATAAAAAAATTAACAAATAAGATAATTTAAAAAAGAAAAGTATAAGTATGTACTAAAAATCCTATTCATGTATAGTGGTAACAGAGGAAATGAGAGATTCTGCTAATGTCGTAGTCGCCGTGGTCTAGTGGTTAGTGTATTGGATTTCTAAGACGATAGCGCTGGGTTCAAATCTCAGCTCTGACATCTAGAAAAAAAGAAATATAAAAAAATTATTTCTTTCGGCGACTACCTCTCAGCAGTCTTCTGGCAAAAGCCCTGTGAGTAATTGATTGCCATGAAAAAGCTACTCCCTGTACTCATGAATAAAAATTCACACACACAATATGAATGCTGCAAGAAGCTAGGCCGTAACCCTGATATGGGATATAATATAATAAAATTATTTCCGTTTGCAAAATGCTTTAATCTAAAGTAATAAAAATTATGGTAACACCTTTCATATTTTATTTCCAATTGTTCACTGATACTTCAATTACTTTGTTAAGCAGAATTTTGTTTATCAAGTAATGACAAGTTGACATTTCCAATGTAAAAACCTAAATACTGCAAATTTTTTACGTGACATTGACTACGATACGTTTTCTGAAAGCAGCATCATGATTTGTTTATGTTAAAGATTTTAACAACTGATATCAATTTACACGATACGTTTTCACGTGTAATTATAAAAAAATAATTCTCTATTTATTCCAATCTTACCACTGTACAAACTACTTTGTTTATATTAAATGTAATTATAAAATAACACTTCATATAAAACCGTTGTAATAAAATAAGTACGAACATAAATATGTAAATATTGGATATTTGCATTAATTTCTATAGTTTCTAAAGTCATCTTTAGCTTAGAAAAATATCATTATATTCTTTTAAGACCGAAAGAAAGTCAATTGGGATTTTGACACCATTTTCTGAAGTTAAGCTCAGGGGCCTTATTCTGTAATTCTCTTAAGCTGAAATGCTAAAATTTTGGGTTTTTAAAACAGGCTGGGCGTTAGAATATATAAAATTAAAAAGTTTAAAGGTAATAGGCATGAAGTTTTTAAATTACAATAAGCTTTCAAGAATTCTATTCGTAGCCAAAAAGTCCTAAATCAAGTTTAAAAATTTTTAGCTATGGAGTTTTAGCTTAGGAGAGTTACAGAATAAGGCCTCAGCAATCATCAGTAGGTATTTTTAATTTTTTTTCTTTAATAAGAGCTCAGGAAAAGATCATACTTACTTTTTATGCCGTCAAATACGCAATTTTAGGGAGACTTACATATAATTCTTTAGGCTCGTGTGACACAGCAGTATTTCATGAGACCTTTTCATATTTCCTGGCCTTAAGTTTTTTGGCAAATAATTTCCTTTCTATAGAATAAATTTTAAAGTTTTAATAAATTTAAATTATGTATGTCTTTTAAATATATGGACTATGAAAGGAACATCGAATCGCTTACTTCTAAATAATAAAGTTTGTGAATTCCCCTAATAACTAAGACTGAAAGTATACATTCCATCTGAATATGTTACTGGATTACGATAAATGAATAATACGAATTTAGATGCAACTGAAGATACGATTTCCTTTTAGTTAATATTTAATAATCCATTTGTGATTTTCCTGCCATCCAGCAAGTACAGGATAATAGATTGTGTTCAAAACGCACACAGGGGTTGCGGTTTTTATAATTTTAATTTTTTCCTATCTTCCGTCTGAATGATATCATACCAAGATGAAATGCAATGGTATATGAACATGCCAGAAACAGATGGTACTGATGGGATCAGAATTATTTTGTGGAATAGGAAGATAAATTTGGAAGGACATACCGGGGAGAAAGAGGAAAGAGGGCATGCTCACCCACTTCATGGCGTAAGCCATTCAAGACCATTTCAGCTCAGCTTACCTAAAGCTTTATTCTGAATAGCTTCTAGAAATTAATATATGAAATATGATTTCAGGCAAATACCGAACAATAAGTCTGATGTTGAAAGTGAAAGGCAGATATTTCTCAATTCTCTTTTGATTTTATCAAAAGATTTCACAATATAGAAGTTAGAAAATAGACGGAAATGTTTAATAAATATTTTTTTCTCTTCCTACACCAGTATTAAAATGACAATATAATGCAAAAGTAATATGAAGTAACAAGCAAAAGGTACGAAAAGTAATGGGTGTTTTCTATAGGGTGACACAAGTTTAACTCATAATAAAGCAATGAAATATATTCTTTATATCAATATAACGGGCTTTATTGAAAAGAAAATTTTATGAAATTAATGTTTAAATATAATTTCTGCCATGTGGCCGCCACGGCAGGCGCGTAGAAAGCGCAATTTAAAACACCAATTTTCAACAACTTTTCCCAGCATTTGCGGCCGTATTTCGACGATAAATATTCGATTGTTGATTTCCAAGTGTTTAATTATTTGTGGTTTAACGAAGTACACATGTTACTTAGCATAACCCAAAAAAAAAATAATCCAATGGGGTTAAATCACACGAAATTATGAAATTATTCTTTCACCAAAAGTTTCTTTGAGTAAATCAATTGTAGCGCCCACTCTGTGGCATGTGGTCCGTCCTGTTGGAACCGCGTATTAGCAAGATTCATTCCACATATTGTGGTACGAAAAAATTTCGAATCATGTTTCTATACCGTTCACCATTGACAGTAGCATTCCGGCCGTCATCGTTTTTTAATACATATGGGCCAATGACTCCGCCCGCCCATAAAGGCCACCAAACACTAATTTTCTGTAGATGTAATGGTGTTTCGACAAAAGCTTGTGGGTTCTCCTTACTCCAAATCCGACAATTCTGCTTATTTACGTACCCATTCAACCAGAAATGGGCTGCGGCGGAAAATAAAATTTTGAAAGAAAATTCAAAATCGACATCAATTGAATAGAACAATTATTTTGATTAAAAATTTCAACAGTTTGCACGCGTTGCTCTGGTGTAAGTCAATTCATATTGAAATTTCAAAGTAAACTTTTTAAAAAGCAACTATCAGTTATTAAGTGGTTGTAAGACTCTATAAAAAACACCCTTTAGAAAAAAGAAACGAAAAATGACCGGTTCTCCACTAAAACCTGTTTAAATAATAAAGCCTAGTGATAGCACTTTTACGTATAAGGTAAACATAAAACGCTTGAAGAAATCTAATAATGTATGCCATCTTAGTCTGCATTTACAATTTAGAAATTAAAATACAGAAATACGAAGCTTGCAGCAAAGGGGACGAAGAAGTGAAGAACCGGACATTTTTTGTTTCTCTTTTCCAATTTTCGTAATTTTTGTTTGTTGCTCATTTCATAGTTGTTTTAATACTGCTGTGTATGAAAGAAAGAGGTATGAAATTGTAAAAGCTTTAGACAAGACTTAAATAAAAAGAAAATATGTCAGCTTTCCAATTTCTACATTGTAAATCCCAACTTATAAAAATAAAAACAATTGAAATTAATGCAGTTATAACAACAAATAAAATTAAATTAAAAAACAAACTACTTATATAACACTGTCAGTATCTCTGTACCTTTATAAAAGAAAAACCTTCATTGTAACTACCAAAAATAGTAAATTGTTAGAAAAACAAAAAATATATATACTTATTTAATTTTTATTTAGAACTCTTTTCAATAAATCTATAATTAAACTTGAAAAAGTCTATGCAAAAAAAATATAAAGAATTAAAAACAAAAAAAAAGTTCTTAAGAACATTGTTGAGTTTGTAGATAACAATTCTTAAATAAATTTAAAATAAATAACTTCTAAAGTTTATTAAAAAATTAAAAAATATACTATTTATAATATAGAATAAAACTAATTTTAAAAGGATAATTGTAAGAAACTGTATTTTAATTATAGGCCTATAACGATATTTAATATTTAAGTAGTTAAATAATTAAAGAATGAAAAAAAAGAATAAAATTACAATAACTTTTATCAATAAGATATTAAATATCTGTAAAAAAATAAAATAGTAAAATAATGGAATGTAATATTTAGTGTTTTGAATTAAATTTTTAGAAAAAAAAACTCAAAATCTAAACAAGGAAAAACTCAAAACACTCAATAGTTATTTAAGAGTAAATGCAATAGAGGAAAGAAGAATAATGAAAATCTTTAGACAAAAAATTAAAATTTAGTTATTTTATATATTGTATTCGGAACTAAAAAGATTTAAACGAATATGTTTAAAATATTGTAAGAGAACTAAAAAAATTCATAAATACATATATAAATTTATGTTTATAATAAACAATACTTTAGTAAATCGATAATAGAAATTAAAGAAAAACACACATAATTATTATAATTTTTGAAATTAAAAAATAACGACAAAATGTAATATTTAATTAAGAAAAAAATCCAAATGAATAACAACTCACTTATACTCTTACAACACATTCATATTAAAAGAAAATGAAAAATTATGCATTTGTTTTTATTTGACTCTAAATATCCTTTTTTACCAAAGAAACCATAGAGAAAAATTACAAAACAACCAACAACAAAAACTATTTCTACATACATATACATATAAAAACTTAGTTAATTTAAAAAAGAAAAAAAAATTAAGAAAGTCCTCGTAAATAAAAGATTCAAATAAAACAGAAGTAAGAAGGAGAATATTGAATATAAAAAGAAACCAAATATTTAGTGAAAAGAAAAAAAATAAATAAAAAAATATGTAAAATTTTATGAAATGCATATAAAAATATTTCTAAAGTTGTTTTATTTAAAATGGATTATTGAAATGTTCTTCAAGATTAATAACGCATTTTTGTAGGAAGGCCATCAGTATTATTTTTTTATGTTAAAAATAAATAAATAAATTGTCAAACCAACTTATGTTGTATTGTAATATACCAGGTATTTGTATATAGTGTTCCGTAGGAACCAGTCATGGTAAATTGAGACCTTGAAATGGTACTGGTAACCAAACAAAAGAGTCACATATATACACAGTGTTGTCAGAACAAGAGCTCCGGGTTCAAACTCCAGCTCTGACATCTAGAAAAAAAAATATATGAAAAAATATTTCTTTCGGCGACCACCTTTTAGCAATCTTCTGGCAGAAGCTCTGAGAATAACTGATTGCCAGGAAAAAGCTTCTCAATTCTGTCGTTCGGATGCAACTCTAAACTGTAGGTCCTGGTACTCATGGATGAAAATTGACGCACACAACATGGATGCTGCGAGAAGCTAGGCTATAAGACTTAAACAAAGTTGTAACGGCCAATTATGTATGTATGTATTACTGGCCTTTACAATCCTGTGTCAGGATTACGGCCTAGCTTCTCGCAGCACTCATGTTGTGTGTGTCAATTTTTATCCATGAATACCGGGACCTACAGTTTAATGTCGACTCCGAACTACAGACTTGAGAAGCTTGTTCATGGCAATTAGTTACTCTCAGAGCTTTTGCCAGAAGACTGCTGAGAGGTAGTCGCCGAAAGAAATATTATTTAATATTTCTTTTTTTGAAGATGTCAGAGCCTGGTGTCGAACTCAGGACCCTTGTCTTAGTAAGCCAACACACTAACCACTAGACCACGGCGACTACTATGTATGTATTAGTTCCAAAAAATAATTTTATAAATGGAGGCTATTTGTGGCTTACGACAAACTTTTTAAGAAACATTTTTTTAAGTGCAATACTCAGGGGTAAACCCCTACTCATGCAGTGCATTGTATTGGAATTTGAAGATGGATAGATTTTTTTTTTTTTTTCATAGATTTATATGTTTTATGCAACTTTTTGTTGATAAGCAAAGTTGCTCTCAGTTTGACCACTCAAGGACCACCAATTTTTATTTTATAATTTTTGTCCTTCTCTGGGATTGAACCTCGGTCGTTTGAGTTTCTGTGCGAGCACTCTAATCACTATACCACGACCCCCCCTACATGTTTTTAGCAATATATCTTTTAGCAGTTTTCGGGAAAACAAATTAAGCGTTTTGAACAAAACTAATATTAAAATTTTTGTTTTCTGTACTTATATTATAATTATTGCACTATGAAAATCCCCACACTTTGGCAGATATTCCCTACGCTTCTGTTGTTAACATTGAAAATACCTACTTGCAGGGATTTTTCCCCCTACTTATGGCAACAACTTTTTTTATTGGCATATAAAAATTATATGCCATGCCTTTGGAACTGTTTTTCACAGTAGAAGGAATATTGATCTTTTGGAGGCTTAGTTCGAATACATATTATTTATTTATTTTTGAGTCTTATTTTTTACGTTAAGTCTGTTTTCTACCTGCGTAAAAATTGGCTTAAAAAACTTATTCGTAAAAAATAACTGTTCCAAATTAATATTTAAAAAAAAATCTAAAACAAACATGTAAATTGTTTGGATTTGTTAACTCAAATAAGTTTACGGTACAATGTTTTCTTAACTTTGGAAACCCTACAAAATAATCCACGTAAAACTAGAAATGTATGTACAAAAAAAAATACAAACATAAATACAGCCTTACACATGTGTGAATAAAACATATATCTTCTTTTAAAACCATTATCTCTTGGTTTGTGTCGTTGCTTCCTATTAAAATATGGTTAATGCTTATAGCACTAACAATTGAAACAGTTTTATACAACTCTGAATAAATCATCTGTTATTTTTTATTTTTAACTCAGTTTTCTTGTTGTTTTTTATTTATGCCGGATTCTCAATTATTTCAACACAATTAGTAATACATAGTAAAAATAATAAAAATTCCATATATATATATAAAATATTTTAAAGTATTTAAAGTAATAAATTTTGTGTAAAGAAAATGCCACAAGTAAGACGTAAAACACCATTCAGTGGTAAAAAGAAGAAGGATCAGTTAATGCAAAAACGGCAGTTGAAAGGTAAAACATTTTATTAGAAATGGTTGTGAGGATATTGGTCTAGAAATTATTTATTTTAATTTAATTATATTTGTTATTTAATTAACGAACAAACATTCCCAGGTACACAAAAGTATTTAAGAACTCACAATGATAACGATGATGGTGAGACTACTGAAGACAATGAATTTATTGCGCGTAAATTGATGATGCGCTCACAACCAAATGCAAGCGGTGCTGGTGGACGCAACAAAAACGTTAATCGTTACAACTTGTGTTTTTATCATGAATCCAAAAAGGAATTGGAACGTTTGAAACTGGAAGGTCTTAAACCCTATAAACCAGCCACTCCAAAACAAAGAGAAATTGACGCTAGCCTTTATGAAGGCTACGATTTTCCCATACGTCCTGAATGGAGCTACGATATGGATAAGGTCACTCTTGATCGTAATGAAAATAAATATTTTCGTGTAGGTGAAACATATCAAAGTTAAAAATAAACGTAATTATTATTAAATAATTTTCTAACAAAATGTAGGAATATGTGGAGAAGTTACAAGATAAACAGAAGGCTGAAAATAAGGATTTGTCATTGTTTGAATTAAATCTAGAAACTTGGCGCCAGTTATGGCGTGTTTTGGAACTATCCGATATCTTGTTGATCATAGTTGATGTTCGTTATTCTGTATGTAAAAAGCGTAAATTTTTCATGAAATAATTTTCAACTAAATGTGTACAATTTGTATGTAGACTCTTATGTTTCCACCCGCTTTGTACGATCACATTATTAATAGAATGGACAAACATGCGATTTTAATATTAAACAAAGTAGACTTGGTTGCCCCAGAAGTTGTTGTAGCCTGGCGCGAATATTTTAAAAGCACTTATCCTGGTCTACCAGTGGTTATTTTTGCCTCTAATCCACCCCAAGCAAAAAAATGTAAGTAAATTATTAATTGCACTTAAACTATCTATTACATACATACATACATAACTGGCCTTTACAACCCTGTGTCAGGATTACGGCCTAGCTTCTCGCAGCACTCATGTTGTGTGTGTTAATTTGTATCCATGAGTACCGGGAGTTTAATGTCGACTCCGAACGACAGACTTGAGAAGCTTGTTCCTGGCAATTAGTTACTCTCAGAGCTTTTGCCAGAAGACTGCTGAGAGGTAGTCGCCGAAAGAAATATTTTTTCATATTTCTTTTTTTTTTTTTTGAAGATGTAAGAGCCTGGAGACGAACCCAGGGCCCATGTCTTAGTAAGCCAACACACTAGACCACGGCGACTACAACAATAATACTATCTATTATATCAGCTAAACTTAGAGGGTATTGTAATTTATTTTGATTGAAATCAAATTTGAATAGCTTGTTAGTTTATGCAATTGCAATCAAAAAAGATTGCTTAAAAAAATTGTTCCAATCGTTAAATGCAATGAAATTTTATCACTACAGTTGAGGGCTTACCGAACTGATATATCCTGCTTGAAAAAATACATTTAATAGTTCTACTTTCAAAATATAAACTTTGCATAAATCAAATATGTAGAATTGCTTCTATTTGTTCTCTGTATAAGATTGCAATACCCTCAACTTTGATAGCAGTTCTAAACTTATGTTGAATTTGTTTAGAAGAATGCTTGAAACTACAGTTTGTTGTTTTAGCTATCCTTTGAAAAGTATAAACCCTTAAATCTTATTCAATTTAATAATCTATTAAAATTTAATTTAAATTCTATACTTAACAGGTACACAACAGCGTCGTCGTCAGAATTATAAACGTAGTATAGAAGGTGTTTATAATATTTATAAGGAATGTCTTAAAATTGTACAATCCGAAGTCGACCTTTCGGGTTGGGAACAGAAAATTCTTGAAGATATGGATATCGATAATGTTTGCTTAGATAACGAAACAGAAACAACTGAAAAAACGACAGATGAAATAGAAAGCACTATGCCACATAATGGTAATGGCGAGAAACTGGAAAAATATTACAAGGGTATATTAACTTTAGGTTGTGTTGGTTTTCCAAATGTGGGCAAATCTTCGCTTATCAATGCGCTTAAGGGAAGAAAAGTAGTAAGTGTTAGCCGTACTCCGGGTCACACTAAACACTTTCAAACTATTTTTCTTACTAATCTGGTAAAACTATGTGATTGTCCTGGCTTAGTGTTTCCATCATCCACCTCGAAATACTTGCAAGTGCTTTTGGGTAGTTTTCCTATATCACAATTGCAGGTGCCTTATCGTTCCATACAATTAATGGCAGAACATTTAGATTTGCCGAATATTTTAAAAATCCATTTACCGGAAGATTATGACGAATGGTCTCCGGTAGCTTTGTCCGATGCGTGGGCTTTTAAGCGAGGTTTCCTAAATGCCAAATCTGGTCGCCCTGATCGTTATAGGGCAGCTAATCATCTATTGCGTAGTTGTGTAGCTGGTCAATTGCAATTAATTCTGCAATTCTATCCACCCCAGTTTAATGAGCAACGTGATAAATGGCTAAAGCATGAATATTTCGAAGAAGTAAAGAAATATCAAAACTTAGCCACCGGCGGAGATAGTGACGAGATTGAAGAAACTAAACTTGATAATGAAGACACCTCATCAGTTAATTCAGAAAGTGAGTAAGAATTAAAATAATTAAAAAAACATAATTCTGATTTATATACAATTAAGGTGCATATGACACTGATGAACTTAGCAGTTCTAACGATGAAACCAATGCTGACGAGGAAGATGAAGAGTTAAATGATCACGATGTTACACTATCTTCTACATCACGAAATGCTTTTGCTATACTTGAAGATGATTAAGCAGTAACACAACAAAATAAAAAATATTAAACGCATATACACATAGTTTATGTTCTTTATCAATTTATTTAGTCAAATATGGTGTTTTTTGTTATCTATCACACAGAAGAGTCATCATCTTCATCATCCGTCAATAAGAATTGATCGGTAAAATCTCCGACATCATCCCAAGAGAGCAAAATTTGTATAGCCCTAAAAGTATTTTAATAGAAAGTGTATTCTTTAGGCATTTAAAAATAAAAAATACGAGTTTAAACCCCAAATTGGTTTTCACTGATATAATGAAAATATAATTATTAAATCATAATTAAGAATAATATGAGTTACTTACTTTATAAGACTCTCATCCTTGCTATTAATTTCGATCGGTGAGGGATATAAGACTTTTTTCTGTAGTAAAACTTGAAGATTTGCACGCAATTTTAAAATCATTCTTGATGAAGCTTCATTGCATTTAAAACTGTAATATAATATATATTATTATTTTAACATTCTAAAAAAACAAATTAAATACAAGCTCACTAGTATTTATTTGCCACACTTATATACGATTCACCCTCTGGTGTTGTGCCGTTTTTAACACCATCGCCGAATATTAGCAAAGCCATAGGATAAACCATTGTAGCATCCAGTAAATAAAGTTTTGAAGACCTTTGTTTTTGAAAATATACAAAGTAGCTAAAAAAAAATAAATATAAACTATTAAACAAACACACAAAATCTTTGATTTGAAAACAACTTTACTTTGATTCAAAAGATGTTTGACCGCAGTTGACAGAAGAAGGGTGAAACTGAACGTTTTTATCGTCCGGTGTAATCATTCTATGTATAGCAAAACATTTGTTACCTCTAGTTTTAGCGTATCTATATAATAGAATTAAAAAATATCTAAGTACCAATTTCTTTTTATTTTAAAGCCTTACTTTAAAAATGATATATTTGGATATAAACCCGCTGCTATAATGGCCCTTAAAAGTGGCATATTGTTGGAATTAATATTCGAACTTTCTGCACAGCAATCAGATGATTCCAGAAACCTATAGTTTTGCAATAAATCGGCAAATTGTTGCTTCATATTTTCAATCTGCGACAAAGTTGTCTGGCTAAGGAAATTTTCATAGCAATAACTCATAGTACTCTGATATTCTTTGGCATCGCGATAGCCGCGTATAACGTTATGTATTAAAATATGATCACTTTTCGAATTATCTGCCAATTGAATTTTTATGGCGTCAACCTTTTTCTCTAAACCCATGGGACTATAAAATGGACTTTTGTATGATATGCCTGCAGCCGCCGATGTTATAGGATCTAGACAGCGGAATAATGCCGCCATTAATATCATTTTACTCATTTGAGGATCAATAGGTAAACGGGCTAAATGCAATCCGAGTGGTGTTAAATTTTCCTTTTCATCTAACGCTTCAATGCTATCAATTAGAAAAAAGGAATAGTATATGTAGTACGTAATATTGAGGGTTTTCATCCTTGGTATTATAAGTACGTTCTACAACCCAACATTAGCAGAATATGCTGAACTTATATTTAAACGCTGTTGTATAAATGCTACACAAAATGCAATAGTCAACTCGCTTATTAATTTAACAAATAAAAAAAAGATGGATAATTTGCATTTTTCACGAAAATTTTTATTCTTGTTTTTTTTTAACAGTTAAATTTAGGGAAAATCCAAAAAATCGGCTGTTTCAATATAGCATTCAAGTTATAAATTATAGTAAAAAACAAGGTTATAAATTTACCACCAAGAATGAAAACCATCTCATTAATATATATTTTAAAGTCTTAAATTAGCATCTTAAAACTTACCGTTTCAGTAAACCTAAACCGTGTTTTACAGCTTTTTCTTCTGGCACACTTATAAGGGTTTTAAAAAATTCAAAGGGATTAACGATATGCAAGAGTTTTAAATTTAAAATAATTCCCTCCAATTTACTACACAATATCTCCGGTATAGGCACATCAAACATTAGGCGTTCTCTCATTCTAATGCATTAAATAAATTAATAAATAATTTTTTAAACACATTTAATACTGTTTTTATTTTGTTTACCTTGTGAATAAGTTGTAGCATATTCCAGGCTGTACACGCCCAGCTCGACCTTTACGCTGCTGTGTATTTGCTTTACTAATCCATTTCTCTTCAAGTGTTTGTATATTCTCATCCACGTCATAATCTTGATATTTGGTCTTGCCCGAGTTTATAACGTATACAACGTCATCGATTGTTACTGAAGTTTCAGCCAAAATGGTTGATAAAATAACTTTTCGCATACCTTGGGGAGGTGACTGAAATATACTTTTTTGATTCGCTGAGGGCATAATTGAATGCAATGGATAAACTTGTATCTTTTTAGCTAACTCCTGATACCTAGGGGTGGAAGGTTTTTGTAAGAGAGTACTTAATTTAGAAATTCTATCATAGCCTGGCAGAAAAACCAATATTGCTCCCGGTGGTTTATTTTCACATATAAAGAATATTAAAAACTCCAAAAACTGTAAATTTTCACAACCCTCACTGTCTTTATATTTACAAATGGTATCTACAACTTGACGATTATATTTTTGTTTAAGAGTGGGCAAGTATGCGTCTATCATATCACTGTATTGACTGTTTTGTTCTGACTCTTTGCGTTCACGTTTTCTATATCGATTATTTTGATATTTAACAAGGGCTTGCTTCTGAAATGAACTAAATCCTGTTTCTTGCAAGATATCTTCCAAATAAAGCACTTCGACGGGAAACAGTGTTCCTTCAATGTATAGTGTATAGCAATTGTTAAAGTAAGCACAAAACGTTTCTTCTGAAACAGTAGCACTCATTAACACTACCTTAAGGTCTGGACGAAGAGGTAGTATCTAGAGTGTAAAAGAATATAATTTCAAAGTATATCTTAAGAATTCCCTTTATTCTCTTACCGTTTTAACTAAAGCCATTAAAATATCGCAATCAACACTACGCTCGTGAATTTCATCCAAAATTATATAGTTAACACCAATCATTAGTGGATTCGTTTGCATTTTTTGCAATACAACACCAGTGGTACAGTACAAAATTGAACCATAATCTCGTGGCATACGACTGAAATTAGGTTGAAAAATTAAATACTAAAAACTTTAGTTAAAATGTTTAAGTTGGATTTTCTACCTTTCTAGCCGTATTTGATAACCAACTGATATGCCCAGAGACTCATCCCTTTCATAAGCTACACGTTCTGCAACAGATATTGCTGATATTCGCCTTGGTTGTGTACAAACAATACTACATTCAGCTCCCCGGCTCTCGTTGATAAGATTTTCAAGTAATATTTGTGGTACTTGAGTCGTTTTACCACAACCTGTACTGCCCACAACCAATACGACTTGATTTTCTAGTATGGCTTTTAAGATTCTATCCCGTTGTTTCATGGCCGGTAAACTCTGTCGCATATCAAATCGCTTGCGATAATTCTCCGATTGTATTTTGTCCGATAGCGATTTTTTCAAGTCATCATTACATTTTTTCAAATTAATGTGTTTAAATGGATTTCTTATAGAACTTTTAGATTTTTCAAGGAACTCTTCAAAGTTGACTTCAAGCAAGTTATGGAAATGTTTTTTGAATTCATCACAAACATGTTGATCTTCACTATCCTTCTCGAATTCCTGAAGACGGTTTTCTACTTGCTCGAGTATGAAAGGAGGGACATCAACAGAAGGATGAAGTTTAATACGACCATGTTCTTCTTCTTTCTTGCGCTGTACACATCGATTGCGGTAAAATAAACCGATTTCTTTGCCTTTTAACCCTGGAGGTCGATCGCTACCACCACGGCGAAATCCTTGGCCACCACGACCTCTTCGAAATTCACTCATTTTAGCTATAAATTTAAAAGCGCCGGACTAGTTAGAAACAATGAAAAAGATAAACTAATTTTTGTTATGAATATGTGGAAAAAGTAATATGAAAACATGTGTTGTTACACTAACAATTTGTATGTGGTGAAATACAAGTACTAGGGTGGTTCACAATACCTTTTTGAGAAGTTAATGTTTTCGTAAAATTAATACTACCAAATCCAGATGGACAAAAATCTCTAAATGAACAAAATTCAATCCTCCAATTTATATGGAACTATAACATAAAAACCCTAAAAAATGTACATACTTAAGACTTTAAACGTTTTTGTGTTCTATCTCAAGAATATTCAATTTAATTTATAATTTTTAAAACAAGATTGATTTCCATAAAAAAGAGGAAAAAATTAACAAGTCACGAATATTCTATCAGCATATGTTTCTTAATGAAATGAAGTTTGGTGGTATAAGTTTGATGTATTGCTATGCTAAGGAAAATAAAATAATACTAGACCATTCATCAGTGTGTATGTACATTAATTTGAAGCAGCAGTTTGATATTTGCTTAATCTTTTCGTCAATTTAATATTGTCTGACATCCCTGTTTTAAACTCAACAGATCATGGTGAAATTGATCAAAACTATTGTGAATGAATACAAATAGTACAGTGACATTTAAAAACAACGTAACAAATATAAGAAAAACAGCAACGTACAATAACACGATATATGAAAGCGCATCGCGCATAGCTTTTGTTTTTAATTATTTTATTGCTTACAAGAAATTTTGTGTATATAAAAAAACCGTTTAAAAACATAAATGAAAGAATAATTCATATTTAAATCAAATAAAACTTATTTTTTTGTGAAAAATCAACAAGTGTGTGGATTAAGTATACAAAAGAAAAGCCAAAAAAGGAATAACATAAAAGTTGTCAAAGTCCAAACAAAACGAAGTGAAATAAAAAATAAATTGTAATTTATTGTGCAGCATTAGAATTTTGTCTTAAATTAGTGGTAGCAAATAAAAACGAGCTAATTATTCACACATTGATACAAAAAAAAATCTTATACGTGTGTGTATTTAAGCCTAATATAACAACAAATTGGAAATTATATTTTAGTAATCAACGTCTCTATATTCCCTCTTCTCTATACTCATTCTGTGAACAAGCGAGTCACTTCAATGTTTTGAACGTTTCAAGACAAGCTTCTTTTTTAATTTGAGAAAGTAAAATCATACAAACAAACTTTAGAATTAAAAACATCAATTTTATAAAAAAGTGTTGCTGTTTGAATAACATTTTTGTGACTGTTGTGTTAAAACGTATCTATAAAATACAAAATAACGTTGTCTCTAAAATTTGCCGATATATTTTTGTTTCTATGACGTAAACCCCGTGAATAATACACACAAGGTAACTAAAGAATATGAAAAATTTCGTTAAATAAAAAACTCACAATTCCAGAACATCGAGTTGGTTGTAGTTTTGTGTTTTTATTTTAAAGCATTTCTTGGAATTAATTTTTCAATAATATGTATTTGAAAAGCGTTAAAATTGAAAGTTTGTTAAAAAAATGATCACAAGAAATTTGGTAAAGATTGTTTGTTTAGCCAACAATAGTTAGGGCCAGCGTTGTCAACTTTGAAATTTCAAAACGCACCAAAATCGAGAAAAAATCGCACCTTTTAAAGAAAAACGCACCAAGTTTAAAATTTATTTTTGATTTAGAATGTTTAATAGGTTAACTCTGCATAAAAATCATAAGAAAAAAGTATAACCATATTTTACAGTTCAGAGGTTTTAGAAAATAGAAAATAAAGTAACAAAAATATAAAACTAAACAAATTTGTTAATTTGTTCTATACATATTTTTAATTTCAAAATTCGATAATACGAGTAAATGTTTTTAAGAGACGTTTAATAGTAAGGTTTTGAATCCTTAAAAATAATTTCGTATTTATACCTTTATTAAAGTATTTTAAAAAATGTATTTTTTATTAAAACAGCTTTTTACAATACATATAATAAAAAAATACTTATTAAAAGAATACTTAACAAATTTGTACTTTATTTAGCATAGAAATGGCACTAAAGTGCAGATAAGATGTATAGAGATATGTGTACTTATGCAAAGTAGAATGGTTTTTCTCCTTTTTTTGTAAAAATTTTGCACTGTTGATTGAAATGGTATTGAAACAGGTATATTTTTTGTACAAAGATTTTTTCTCTCACTGAAACAAAATGTTCAGTTAAATTTGATTTGGTGCCACCAAAAATTAAAAAACGCACCGAAACTTTAAAAAAAGCGCACCACGCACCATCTAAGGAATTTTTCGCACAAAAATCTAAAAAAAGCACCAAAAATGGTGCGAAACGCACCAATTTGACAACGCTGGTTAGGGCGTATACCGCCATATAATCTAGAGGAAGAAATAAGAAAATAAGCACATCTTTAATATCATGATGCAATTTATGGTGATCTGCATATTATCAATAACAAAAACATTGATAACAATAGTGATAGTGAACATTTGCACCATTATTATTACGAGCAATAAAAATCCATTACCGCCACTGTTTTGCCTTTACGCTTTCCTAGTATAGTTTGTATATGCATTGTAATATATTTCTTGTTTATTGAACAACTGTATGTTGTTACAACTATTTAATCGTGCATTTCCTTTTGTATTGTATGTTTTGTTTTTATTCTCTTTTTCATTTTTTTTTTCTTATATTTTGTAATTCACCACTACTCGCGCTGCCCTCAAACATCAAAAAAAAATATTGTAAACAAACAAATACTACAACAACTTCATGTTACAGTCAATGTACTTAGGGAAAAACGCTTTTTTCTTTGTAAACAATTTGCTAGTGAAAGAAAAATTATTTCAAAGTATTTTTTCAATAAATCTTTCATTTGAAAAAGTTTTTGCTAAATACTTATATCTGATTGAATCATATATCATATGGTGTTTGTTTCTGTTTATGTCTACAGCAATTTACATAAGTGAAGACAGATTATATCCTGGGATGATTATAATGACTTTCAAGTAATAAGTATACCTATGTATACACCTATGGTTGAAAAAATTTTTCCAATAATTTTTAACCTTTAATTAATTTAATTTCATAATACCAAACTTAATTTTTGTCACATCTTCAAAAATAAAACAGCACTATGTTAATAACTAAGAACATAAAACAACTTCTCTCAGCTATCGAAGACAATAAGTAAATTCTATACATACATAAGTACAGGTAAATCATCAAACAAAACTTTCGTCTTATTGTAGTGACAACTCTATATACACAGAACTCCCGGAAATGTGAATATTCAGAAACGGGAAGAGCTTTTATTTTACACTAGGGATGTAGTATATATACATATTTTAGAAATCAATAATTAAAATCAAGCCAGTGTATATACATATTTTAGAAGTCAATAATTAAAATCAAACCAAAGTAGCAGCATTGTCAACTTACAGTTTTAGCACTATTATTATTTTTATTTATTTATTTATTTCAAAATGTAATATATGTATGTAGCCCAATGGCCAATAAAGTATATAACAAGTAGTATCATATGAGCTTAAAGTAAGATGCCCATTCATAGAATGAGATAAAGGTATATTTACATTAAAAATCTTAGCATTAATCTTATAATCCAACCGAGAATTAAGGTAAAGAAAGACCTTCCCAACGACACCACACAGTCTCAAAACACCCCAGCATAATAGATACAATAGTAAAGTATAGTAATGTAAGTAAAGTAAAAGCCAACTGAGTTGGCTAACCAGTTCCATTGAATAAATTAAGTAGTTTTCGCTTAAAGGCCGGAGTAGAAAAAGCAAAACAATGAAGCCCAATAGGCAGCATGTTCTATATTCGAGCAGCACGAACCACATCGCTTTTATTTTGTATTATACTGCCTTTATATTTTTCTTGTTGACACAAATTTATATTTCTTAATACTAAATAATATGAAAGCTTTTTTGAGCCAACATCAGAGTATTTTTGAAAATCCAGTACCTATGTGATGAAAAACGATTTCATTCGAATTTGAAATCGTTTGTATTTTTAAAATCATATAAAATGTATATGGGCATATCCGAAAAAATGTCAACCAACAAAAAATTTTTAAAGTTGATCAAAAATTATTCTTGATTATTTAGAGTAATAGACTATATTTGTACTCTTACAAATATCATCATAAAATATTTTTCTGGAAGTCCATTTTACGAAAATCAGGACTTAATGTTCAGCAACCTTACATTTTTAATATTTGGCCAAAATATGCTTGTTTTTTGGCTGCTGTTAAACAAGCTTTATCCAAAACACGGCTGCTCCATCTTCAAAAAAGTGTTTTTTTAATTAATTTTCTGCAACTTTATGAAAGAAGCGCTTTAAATGTTCTATTGGAACATACTACATAAAACTGAGTAAAGTTACGACCACGCTTTGTAACGTCCGCAACGGAAAATAAGGGTTTTTATATATAACGAAGAAACTAAAAATTTTTTTGACACCACATTAACATTCCAAACAAAACTAAAACTGTTCTTTAAAGTAAGAAAAAAAAATTCTAAAATATACAAAAGTATGTTTCATTTCTTAATATCAAATTTTGTAACGTCCGCAACGGTATCGATCTGTCCTAAAATCAAGTTCTGCTAAAAGTTGTTTTGTTTTCACAAATCTATAATTGAAATCACATACATCAATAATTATAATTATTACAATTATAATTATTATTCAAAAGCATCATTCAGTATCTAAAATCCGTGTTTTTTCCGATGGATGCAGTAGTCAGTTTAAAAACAAATTTATTTTACGTAGCATTCCACAATTTAAGAATGAATTTGGTGTTAACCATTTTGAGTGGAATTTCTTCGCTACTTCTCATGGCAAAGGTGCAGTAGACGGAGCTATCGTGAAACGTAAAGATTGGCAGTTAGTAAGAGCTCAAAATCTTATTCTGAAGGATGCACACGATTTTTACAGACTGGCCAAAAGTAATATCGATGGGGTTAAACTAATATACGTTACAGAAAACGATATAAAAACTACAACTCAATATCTAGGTGAGAAATGGCTAAATATAAAAAATATTACAGGCGTAAAATCTCATCATCACTTTTCCTCACTTAATGAAAATTTTATCGAAATGGCACGCACTTCAGCATCTCCTAAATATAAACTGCAAGTTTAAAAAGAAAAATAAAATCTAAATTTTTTGAAAATAAACACAAAAATATTTTTTATTTATATGAGTAGGACAGTGGTTAAAAATGCAACGTCCGCAACGTAACGTCCGCAACAAATATAAGACAAAATTGTGAATAAACTAACAATTATTTTTTAGCCTCGAAAGTGGGTTTGATATGCTTAAGCATTCCTCTTTCTTTAATGTATTTGGAGTTTTTTTGTTTATACTGTAAAATTCGCTAAAATTTATAAAAATTTGCATTGATCTCCACAACGACTTCTGTATTGTGTAACGTCCGCAACGGCAATTTAAGTACAATTATATCGTAACTGATAAAACTCAGAAAATATTTGTAACTGCCATTTGAAAGTACTCTCAAAGGCCAACGTACCAATGTAGGTTACTTAAGAATATAACGCTCAGAGCGCCAACGGTATTCAAAAGTATGCGTACGAACGTAACGTCCGCAACGCAGGATTAGCCCATATGTTTTGATTATTCTACAATTTTAAAAATCAAGGAAGTAGTGGTAATAATCATTAAGGTGTTGAGTGAAAACAGAATTCCAAGTCTTTTCAAATTTGGAAGTTATAACAACTTGACATTTCGTACGATTTCAATTTCGATCTAAATTAATTTTCATCATAGTATATATACATACATAATTGGCCTTTACAACAATGTGTCGGGATTACGGACTAGCTTCTCGCAGCACTCATGTTGTGTGTGTAAATTTTTATCAATGAGTACCGGGACCTACAGTTTAATGTCGACTCCGAACGACAGACTTGAGAAGCTTGTTCATGGCAATTAATTACTCTCAGAGCTTTTGCCAGAGGACTGCTGAGAGGTATTCGCCGAAAGAAATATTTTTTTTCATATTTCTTTTTTTAAGCTGACGGAGCTGGGTGTCGAACCCGGGGCTCATGTCTTAGTAAGCCAACACACTAACCACTAGACCACAGTGGCTACAAAATTATAATTTAAAAATAAGAGGTTACCCATCCCTCCAAAAAGTCCATCTTCAAGAATCTGCTCCCTGACATTTCCAGTCTATTCCACCAAAAAAGAATGATTAGGAGTACAGCGCCGCAACCTGCAGCTAACCTACTGAAGACGCTCGCCACTCACATTCAACATCCACTGACAGATGGGGCAATTTCTGGTGATCACTCATGGGCTTGGTGGGAACGTTAATAGGCAAACTTGACGTATTTGGGGCTAAGAAAGCCCAAACATGATCTTACAGAAGTCAATACACTCATTATGAGTTACTGTTAGGTGCGGGTTGTTGAGCGTAGGCATTATTGGCTTATTGACCACTACAGTCAAGGCAGACACCTATCTCACCATTACAACGGATTTTTTTTTGTCCGCTCTTCTAAAACTATTACAATACAATATTGGTATATATGTACATACATACATACATACATATGTATTTCAATCTGTCTAGAAATTGTTTTTAAATTACGTACTTGTAATTTAAATAAATAAAATATGTCAGTATTTTTTATTTTAAAATAAGATTTGTAATTAATTTCAACAATTTTGGATTATTGCATTTATTAATTAAATAAAACGAGAGATTGTTGTTGGCCTGCTAGATAGATATACAACTTATGTATGTACTTCATTATATTTAAAGTTTATGTGCGTTTTGTAATAAATTAATCATAAGAAACTACTTAAACCTGTTGTTATTTTAATATTTTTGGCCATAATTCTACTTATACGTATTTTTTATGTTTTTTTTTGTCACGCTTCCAGTTATGATTCATATAAATGTATGAAAGTATGTTTGTAATAAAATAAAAAAAAAAACTACACTTAACAAAATCCGGCTTACGGTTTTTTGAAACCTTTGTGTCAATATAAATATTTTTAAGCTATTCAGTTTGTAAATGTCAAATTATTAGGTTTTATAGTTGTTTTATTGTTTGTGTGTGTAAAAATATATCTACCTATACAGAATTAGAATTTAAGTTTACCTTTATGTACATGCAGGAATCTTTACTGTTTTTGTATTTTAAAACTGTTGTTACAAAGATTTTTTTTAATGCTTAGATAATGACATTTTTATTTTAGTGAATATTGACTGCATAATTATTTAAAGACAGAACTTAAAAGATTAACGTTTCTTGTTGGCAAAAGCCCTAACCACTGAACTTTAAAAAAATCCAATTTTGATATACTCGTAGATATAAGAATTTTTGATTACATAGTAAAAAAACAAGACAAAATATCAATATATACCCACATACATATCTATATATGTTGTATATACATATTTACTTGTAGTTACCACTTAAAACTTTTCGATTTCTTTTAAATAACCAAAATTTCTTAGGTATCCAAATTTATTAATTTTTTTTAAGAAAGTAACATTATTTTAGCAACCTTTTTTTAAATTCTCAATTAAAGATTAAGTTAAGTTTAATCTCTATACATACTTATTCCCTTTCTGAGTGACATAATCTTACTGTTTATTGCTTAATCTTAAAATAGAACTATCAACATACAGATTTTTAATTTACACAACAGTTTAAAATTTATGCATGTGTTTGAATTTTAGAATCGAAATTCGAGCATAATTTTGTTTAAACTTTAAATTTATGGAATGAAATAAAGATTTCAGAGGTACAAGTACCCAGAAGAAAATTTTTTAAATTTGGAAGTAATAAATAAAATTGTAAGCAATAATGGAAGCATTATATTGTTTATTCATACTTTACAGCTTCCAAAAATGCTACATGATAAGGTATTTTTTCTGATTTTTTATACTATTTGCTTACTGGTTGCAATAAATGTTGGAATTCTATTCCATTTTAGCGGCTCATTTCATATAAAAATCATGCATTATTGATGCGCACGTGTAAGTGATTGTTCACAATTTCTCCCTTATAAAATAGCTTATTACTTAGTAAGCACTAATTTATGCTGGGTATATTATAGTAGATGTGGTTTTGTTTAATTGTATGCCTCTCTTTTCCGTTAGTACAATTTACGTTAAAAATATTGCAAAGATTTGTCTACATCCTATAAAGATTAAAATTTAGGCTGCGGATTTATCCCTACCTAAAGAACTTAGCTAAAATAAAAACTTTTAAAGATCACAAAACGATAACAGGAAATCTTGTTCAGTAAATAATAATATAATATATAAACTTTATACTCGAATCATTTTTATTTAATCAATCTTTGTAATTAAATAATTATATATTTTTAAAACTTAAAAAAAACTGTTGATAATAAAGTTCTAGTACAAAATTTTTTTAAACTTTTCTGTTAAATATGAAATTTTTCAAGTGGTATGTATTATTAACAGGTATTCTTTAAAAATTCATGTAATTTATTAGTATGCACATAATGTAGCGGCTCTTTTATTAACACCTTTATGCATTTATAGCTCTCTTCTGAATAATGATCGGTCATCTGGTAATTTTATAATTTATGAACTATAAAGCGGTTACGTTATACTTGAATTATTGTTTATTTAATATTATACATATACATGCATACGTATGTACAAATGTGTTTACCTATATAATTTTATTATAAGTTTATTTTATTTAGTTTATTTTACTGATTATGATGTCATTAGTACTTGTATAAGTCTTAAACGTCTAAACAAAATTCGAATAAATTTCGTGTTGTGTTGCCTTGTTTAAAAACACATATCACTTAAAATATTTAAAAGAATATAAACATATAGGCACATATAATTTTAAATGCACTTAGTAAAGTACTCTCTTCTTGTTAAATGCATAGTAATACTTAAAATAATACTCTTTAGCTCTCTTCAATAATGTTAACAAAATTTTTATTTTTTCGTATGTTTTTAAATTTCAAAATACTTTATACCGTTGAAAGATAATGAGTTTTTGTTGTTTAACACATTTGGCTCATATCTGCTTCAGTGCACACTCTAAAATAAAAAAACAAATAAGAATTTTGGTTCTGCGTAGGAAAGATAGTCTTATTAAACTTTTGTAATACAAATTAATTAATAAACATACATAGATTATACACACATACATGTGTATAGAGCATATGTATGCATTTATATTTCTAATATTGTACAACTTCCATATAACGTTTCCGTAATAATAGAGTGCAAGAGTGCGCATGCTATTATCATCAATAATATAGAAAAATAACGCAAACAGTGGTTTTAATAGTTAAAGAAAATATTTCAAGGAAAACTATCAGCCATGTTTCGACAGTCAATTTTTGTGGAAGTGATTTTAAATCAGAAGAAATTTCCATTTCTTGCTAAAGGGGTTAGATAACTTCTATTCGATTTGAACTAACTTTGTTGATTTTTATTTCACTTATTGCGTTTTGATTAATTTTAATGGAAAATTTTGACAAAACGACTTGTATGGTGGAAGATAATTTTTTTCTTTAAAATCTTTTTAACAAAAAGTCTTAAATCAGTTTTTTGTCGTTTTAAAGAAAACTATTGCTTCTACAGGGAAAAAAAGGTCCCATAATGTTTGTTAAGTATTTGTGTATAATACACTGGTTTACAGCCAAAAAATACCAAGAACGCCACAGGCGAAAAATTTCACCCGAAAATGGAAGAAATCGAGAGACGTTCCAAAGGCTGGTGCGATGAATAAATGATGGCGGACTATTGTTGGTTCCTCATTTGCGAAGATCCATCCGAAAAAAACGCAAACGTTCAATATACGTTTTGAAAAAAACGTAAAAAATAGGAAAATTTTGAAATTTGAGGTGCCATATCTCAGCGATTTCTTATCAGATAGAATGTTCCAGAATATCGACGGAAAAGGCATTCAATTACCTTTCCATCGATATGCCACTTATCTCGATCGAACTTTTTGGTTGGACTCCACAAGGGTTTGAGTGGGGTCATACACCGAAAAACACAAAAGTACCGTTATCTAAAAAACGGTACTTAGAAAAAAATCATAACAGCGTTTTTCGTGCTCAGGAGGTCCCAATTAACTTATCTAGGCATGTGGCGTTCTTGGTATTTTTCCAAATTAAAAATTTGTAAACCTGTGATATCTAAGTTCAAAATTTCTTTAATTCTCTAAGCAATAACTTCTATTAGCATTTTTAGCTGTTTTTTTTGGTCTACTGAAAAGTTGTTGGTTTTGAAAGAAGACGTTTTGTCAAATGTCCACAGATATGTATATAAGTATTTGCACTAGTTTCTGTTTCTTTATTTTTTATGCATTCTATTTAACTACATTTAACACAAATGTTATTAAAATCTTGAATGAAGCTTTTTTTATACTAACACGCAATTTCACATTATGGTTTTTTAGAAGCATGACTATCTTTTATACTTCTTTGAAAATTTTCCAAAATCCTCTGGCATTCACATCATGGTTTTATGCCCATACATTTTGTATGAGAGCTACCGAAATACGTCGCATATGTACATTATGGATTTAAAAAATCGAAGTTTGACAGTGCGTAAAAAGAAAAAATTAAAATAAAAATCAAAAAACAAAAAAACAAAAAAAATAATAATAATATTTGTTTGAAATTTTTTTCTAATACTAACAAAAGTAATAAAAACTTGACAAAACAATTGCCGAATTCACAAAACCCTTGTATTCATTGTATCCGTTGTTAGATTGTATGGCACTACAACAGCTGTGCGCTTGTTGTTGGTAATTTGTATATAAACATTCGATACAACTCATACAATTTTTTTTCATATGTTTTAAAAAAGTTGTATTGGTTTCTGTGTTATTGTGAATGAAAAATTATGACAAAAATATAAACACAAAAAAATTCTTTTTATTGTCAACAGCAAATTAAATAAAATAAAATAAAAAAATTATTAGTTAAATTATTTGAGCTTAAGGTCGAATAAATATTTATATTATTTATTTTACTATATTTCGCTACTTCCTTGCGTAGCATCATCAGGAATATATATTTGATCAGGAATATATATTTGATGATGCTACGCAAGGAAGTAGCGAAATATAGTAAAATAAATAATATAAATATTTATTCGACCTTAAGCTGAAATAATTTAACTAATAATAAAATTAATAAAAAGGTCAAGGAAAATAATACAAATATATTAAAATAAAAAAATATAAAAATGGAAGAAAAATTTATTTTGTTTGTAAAATCAACTTTTTAATGCAGTTTTTCTTTTTCTCATTTGGTTTTTGACGTTTAATACACAAAATACATTCATATACATACAATAGATGTTCACAAGCCAATATTGTATGCAATACATGAAACAACGATACAAAACTTTGTGAATTCGGCAAATATTTTTGTTTTTTGTTATTTTTTTTTTCTTCTATTTATTGTGAATTTCGGTAATACGGACGTATACAAATTATACTTTTTATTTATCGTACGTTGTACGCTTTAATTCAGATACGACCCTAAAAGCCCTTTCTGTATTTTGTTACAGAATATTTAATAAATTTTAGATCATATTTCAAAGTTTTTACTGCATATTTTGTGGGCATAAAACACTTATTTAGAGCATATTTTGGTTTCCCTGGTTACCACTAACATAGATTCGGTTTAAATCGGTTTTTTCATAATGTCTAAATTCATTTACATTATTCAATTGAGTTCTGACGAAACAAAATTAGTAAATAAAAAATTATAACTCTTGCTCGAATTCGAACTCGGATTGCCAGATCATTCAATAAAAGTAGACAATAACTAATTATTTGCCTGTGTTTAACAAATATACATACATATATGCAATTACATAAGAAACTGTTATGTGCGATAGGTAGGGACCGCATAAAATTTTTTTTACAAAATTTTAAGATAAACTATAAAATTATGAATACAAATTCCCCGGGTGTTTTTTTTTCCTTCTCCCTCTTTTCGAATATAAATTTAATAGTAAAAATTGGAAAAAGTGGAAAGAATGTTTTTTCAGTTCAGTTACAGTAAGAAACGACATATTTCAGTTATAGAATTTAGGGACGAAATTTAATTTTGTATGTCTGAATTTACAAGGTAGTTAAATTTGATTAATTTAAATAAAACTAATATGTAACACTCTCATCAGGAACTCTAAAAAAAGTTATTAATTTTACCAACAACACATAAAACCACTGTATCCGTTCGTATTAATACAATGTATGCATAGTTATTCTTTTATTTTTACTTCTCAGTTAGTTATTTATTCAATAATTTATTCATGTACATACTCAGTTCTAGATGCCTAACAAACCAAAACAAAATAAAAAAAAAACGAATTAAACGTTCGTAAAGTGATGAATACACGCAGTTTAGAAATCCTGAATTTCTATATACACCTACAGCAGAGTGGTGTAAAAAGGAGTAAATACTCATTTTAAATTTATTTTTTTAAATAAAGTTTTTTAGCAGATTAAATGTTTACATTGCTTTACACTAAATTTTTTTAAGTTATGTTTTAAATTAAATTTGAAAATTTTACGTAGATAACATAAATATTAAAGACAAATAAATAAAAATAACAATTTGTCTCTTCGTTTAAAAAGAGGTAAATTCGTTACTTTTTATAACAGAGCACCCTTTATCAGAATAACTGACATACATATTTATATATCAGCTGTATTATTATTTTTATGTTTGTTTTGTTTTTTGTTACATTCCTTTAGTTTTCTCCTCGAAATTTACTTTAATCTTTAACAAATATTAAATAGTGAAAAATATAATAAAGCACATAATTAATAAAAAAAAATATATAAAATTTTAAAATAATTTAAAATATGCATATCTTTGCTTTTAGAATGTCTAAACATGAAAAAGCAAAGTCGGGTGGCCTACTAGAAAGTTGGTTTGGCCGCCCAAAAACCAAAGGTGGTAATTATAACACCGGCACCTTGTCTGGACGTCCCACTTCAACAGACGGTGAAGCCGCTTTTGATTTACAAGAATTGGAAAGGACAATACGAAGTCTTAGTGATACTGAGGTAGATGCTAAGTTTATGGAAATTCTAGAGGATATGAATATACCAAAAGACAAACGTGGTCCACTGCTCTCAAAGTCAATAACCGAAAGACAAAAAATGATTTTTATGCATTTAAAAGGTAAGTGCTTCATATACATACATGCATGTATAAATTTTAGCATTCCGTAGATAAGATTTTTTATATAGTACATATTATTGTGTTGTACTTTTCACTACACTTTAATTAATTGAATATTTGCTTTTAGCCTTTTTTAAAGTGTATACAATAAATAAAAATAAAGTTATGAATCATTGTATATGTTACTTGAAGATTATTACTTTCTTAAATGTAATCATTATTATTGCCATTCAAGTAAAATGTTTTTTAATAACAAATTTATTTTATTTGTTTTTATTCCCTGTGAATACTTTCATGTATTTTTCATTAAGCACAAGAAATTAAATACTTTTTATATAAAAGAAATTTCTACATATTTTAGAAGTCTTAAAACTTTGAATGTAACATTTTGTTTGTACTAGTGATCGCTCAGTGTTCGAAATTTGACCATAATTTATTAAAGCTATTATTGTAAGTTTCATTGAAGATTTCAATTGTCCAATATTACCTCTAAAATCAAAGAAAGACAGAAATTTTACGTGCTCAGACGACACGAACAGATGCTTTAAAAAATGTATTTATTTTAACACAATTTTTATTCAAAATTAACTGTAAAAAATGTTCAAAAAACTACATGTTTTCATGGGCACCAACAGAACTACACAACTTCAATTAAAAAAAAAAACAACTTAAAAGTCATGTTCTGACTCAGATGTTCTACCTGCTAACACAGATTCCACTAGGAGCTTAATATTTACCGAATTTAACGGTACTAAAAAGACGAATGTCAAAAACCATTCGTGTTCTATGAACAGGATGACAGGCTGTCCCACGATGTTGAACTTTTTAATTTGTTTATATTCTGTTTTGCGTCCCAGTAACTGTTTTCAGAATGACAAGTCTAATGAAAGTAAACGCGAACAATAACGTAAGTACTTTAGAGTCATAGTATAGTTTACATATTTTAGCAATTTTTTTTCGGTTAATTTGTTAAACTGTTGATTCATCAACGTTGCAATTTATAAATGTTTAGATATTGTAAGTTTCAAACATAAAACAAACAAAAAGCGACATTTAAGCATAGTGGGACGCTTTTTCAATCCATAATGAGTGACTTGTTTTCATTCACATAATTTTGCGTTCGATATCGTGGGACTGGCTCGAAATGCTTACAGAGTTCCTATGGATAAAAATTTAATATATGTATGTACTATTTGTTTAAACTTGTGGTAGTATGTGTACATATTTCCCTTTTTATTAAATTACTGCAATTTTTAATAATTTTTATTAAAAAAATACTTTCTGCATTTTTTCTCCATAACAATCCTTTTCTAAGTTACGACCTAGCTTCTCACATCAGCCATGTTGTAAGCGTCAATTTTTATCCATGAGTACTTTAACTGAGCTAAATTTCATGTTCTTCCGTTCACGCAATTTTCTAAAAATTAAGTACAAAGATTATTCTTTGCGTATTTATTATACTCATATGTATGTATACAAGTATATACATTTTTATAAAATGAGAAGAAATTATATAAGAGATATTTATAAAATGTATTCATTTAATTCATTAGCTTTGCCAAGGTTAAAGGTTTATGTTGTCTCAGTATTTAATTTTTTGCCTTATCACCTGATGTCTTTTTTTTTCTCTCTAATTATCTAGACATCTAAAATTGAAATTTTATCTTAGTAGTGACTAGTAATGTGAGTTTGTGTACTTATGCTGAAATTAATTTTTAAAGAAGATTAATTTGTTTCCCTTATAAAACGCCTTAACTATATCAAAAATAAATTCTATTAAATTATTTGTACAATAATTTCTCAATCACTTAAAGAAGAAAATGACATCCGTAAAAGAATTGTAAGAAGATTTAAAAAATATAAAAATGAATTTGCTTTCCATTTCTGACTTTTAACCTTTAATGTTAAATAATTACTAACTCATGAACATTATATAATCGTCTATTTTGTATGCAGAGTGGAATCAATCCGTGTGGAATTATAAAATTACTCGGAAAAAATAAATCTAAAATTGGATTTTATTAAAATTTTTAAAAAATTTTAATATACTGGTAATTTTAATTTATAGCAATTTTTGTTCGCATAATTGTGTAAATAATATGAAAAATAAAAGGAAACCTTTCAAATTTGAATTAGATTACAATCGATCTTTTAACACTTCAAGGACGTTTCACTAAAAAAGAACTTGGTTTGATTTGATTACACTAACATTTTTCTACATGAAATAAAACGAAAACAATTATTCGGAAATAAAATATAGAACATCTAAGAAATGCGAAGTCGAATAAAATTTTTCTGATTCATATAGAACAGCACTATATGGTTGTACCAAAAAATTTAAATTATTTTTTCTTTTGTTTAAAATGAAGAACATTGACCTCACTGAATATGCCTCTATTTATTAAATATATATATAAAATAGAAATTTTATTTCGGATATTGTTAAGAAAACATAAAAAATATTTACTTCTGCAACCACTTTCTTATCAGTCTTTGTTTTGTTAACCTCATTACAAAAAATTAAAAAAAAAACATAAAAAACTTAACAATGTATATTGTACGAGTGTGCTAAATACAAACATGCATATGCTTTTAAATAAAAAAATTAACAAAAACTTTTTTTACCGAATGACCTTGACTTTTATCGTTAAATAAAACAAAAATGTTCGTTAGACTTGAAAATTGAAATAATAAAATATTTAAATAAAAAATTCTTGCCAAAAATAAACCTACACAAAATATATAACAAAACGTGTAGATGATGTGAAATAGTACAAACGAATATTCCATACATTTTGTTTTTAATACTCGTATGTATGTATGTTCTTTGTCAGTGCTAAATTTGTGTTTTTATACTAAATTTAAGATTAATGCATTTTTATTTATAATTTTTATTACATTGTTTGTGTAGTATGGAAAAGTGACAGTAATAATTTAATTAAAAATTGCTGTGAATTGATCATTCAAAGACCAGTGCTATACTTTCACCCTTGACTGATCAACAGCAATTGCCTCATCGTTGCATGTTGTTTGTGTGGTGAGTGCCTTCGCATTCGCAGATGGTCTTCTTCTAACTTATTTTTTAATTTAATTTTTGAGAAAACCGCAAACTAACTTTTTCAATTTTCACCTTTACTGGAATTTTAACCTGTAATATTAATTTTTGTAGTCGCCGTGGTCTAGTGGTTAGTGTGTTGGCTTACTAAGACATGAGCACTGGGTTCGACACCCAGCTCCGACATCTTAAAAAAAATACTTCTTTCGGCGACTACCTCTCAGCAGTCTTCTGGCAAAAGCTCTGAGAGTAATTAATTGCCATGAACAAGCTTCTCAAGTAGGTCGTTCGGAGTCGACATTAAACTGTAGGTCCCGGTACTCATGAATAAAAATTTACACACACAACATGAGTGCTGCGAGAAGCTAGGCCGTAATCCTGACACAGGGTTGTAAAGGCCAGTTATGTATGTATGTAATATTAATTTTTTTTTAAATAATATAAACAAAACAGGATTTAAATTGAAATAATTAATTAGTATCTGAAAAAACTATTTTAACATCAAGGACCATGACCTACATTTAAAAAAATAGAAAAATTATCGCTTGTGAAAATATAAAGTGTAGCGGTAATCAGTCTTCGTATCAAGCGTCCTTACAAGTTCCGTAAACGTAGCAAAACAAGTCAAACAACAACCAAATGCAGGCAGATATGCTAGGTTTGATGCGTTTCCAAGCCTTGCAAGGGCGTTTGCAAAGAATAGTGATTGCCACTTATGTATGTAAGTATTTATATTAATAACGATTGATATTTGACACATATTTTTACATTTATATAGTCGAACTTCTATATAGTGAACTTCTTTTTATACAATGAATTTTTAGAGTGACTTTTTTTTTGTTTATTAAAATTCATTCATGTAATTAACACAGTCTCATAAAATGTAATCAGGATAACTTGTGGAAAAGAAGAAGAGACCAAATTGATTTTGATTGTTAAGCGCGCTGTAAAGCAAGGTGCGCCATATTGTTATCGTTGATAACACTCACTATTCGCGTAACGGCAGTTTTTTGTTAATTTCGAAAGATATAAAGACGGATAATGCCAACGGGTATTAACCGCTTCAAACAGTTAATTTTAATGAAAGTAAAAGTGTAAGAGTAATTAGAAAAAATTCTGGTCATTAAACTTTCATTGTTGCACAAGCTGTATTTTAGCAGTATTTGCCAACTGTGTTTCGTCAGTAAATAAAAAATGTGACAAAAAAGTAATATTTCTCTTGAAGTAAAGTTATGAACAATTTGAAAAAATTGTTTTAAAATCTATAAATATTAAAAGAAAATTTAGTGCTAAGAATGTTTTTATTTATATTTTAACAGAAAGACAATTTATTAAGCAAATGTAGCATTTTTTATTAAGTGCTTTATCCGTTTGTGTATAATTTTTACTTTTATTTTAATTAGCTCACCTTCTTACTGTTTTGTCTTTGTTTTATTTATATAATATAATTTTTAATTGGAAATATTGATTTATATTATACATACAAATACGTACTGTATACAATAATTAAAACAAAAAATAATATTTATTTTTGTTTTTATTTGTTGACACTGGAATATCACGATTTATAAATACTTATATTTATATATGTATGTATATGGCGTGCATATTGACTCAATAAATATCTATTATTATTCTAGCAACGCATTATTATTTTTTGTTAAAAAACAGAAAGAAATTTATTAGATATTTTTGGTTAAAAATTTATTATAAATGAAAACCAAAACGTTTGTGTTTTTTTATTATTCAGACCCCATTCAGGGGAGGACCTCTACTCATGCAGTATATTGTGTTGGTCTAGGAAAATATGTTATGGGAAAAAAGGGAGTAGTGCTTGTTGACATTAAATTTAAACTTACTGATATCATAGCTGGCAGGAAAAACACAAAGAAAAAATTCTCTGTATAATGAATTATATTTTAAATTCCTACTATTAGTTCCAAAAAGCTATTTATTTATACTATATATTTAAAAATATTTTTAGAAAAGCCGCTTGCGCTTTTTTTTACTATATTTTTGTTTTACAAACAATAGTACACCTAATCCTGTTCTTACATGATACAAAAATTAAAAAAAAAGAGTTTTCACAAATTAAGGGGTTTTACCTTAAGGTTACCAAATACTTAGGTATTGCTAATTATATATTTTCTTTAAGTGTCAATGTTCCGTACATTTACATACAGGTCAATCCTAATTATAATCTATTGGAGTATCACATTATATCTTCAACACACATTGTGAATAGCACAACGACGTATCCTTACTTTAGCCTTTACTTTACCCCTTTTATATGCTCTCTCTAATAATTTTTAGTAGGACCGTAAGAAAAATTTTAATATTCTAATTAAGTTTTAAAGTTATAAACATTTTAATAAATTTTATTACTTGAATTCTCTAATTTTAGGTAAAAACTCTCTAGAACACCGAGCAAATTCGAAATTTGAAAAACCCTTAGATTACATTGAATACCTACGAAATGGGGAACATAGTGAACATAAAATTTATGCCTGCATTGAAAGTTTACGTGTGGCTCTCACAAATAATCCTCTATCATGGATTAAGGAATTCGGAGAAGATGGTATCGATGAAATCATTAATCTACTTAGACGTTGTAAAAAAGAACGAACCTTTGATCGTATTGAACTGGAATGTATACGTTGTTTAAAAGCGATAATGAATAACACGTGGGGTTTAAACTTGGTACTGACACCAGATCAACATACGGTTGTTTTACTTTTAGCACAATCCCTAGATCCACGAAAGCCAAGTACTATGTGTGAGGCAGTAAAATTGTTGGCTTCATTTTGTTTAGTGCATGATCGTAATGGTTACGAAAAGGTGCTGAGAGCCATAACAACAGCTGCTTCAACATCTTACAAATCCAGCGAACGATTTCGACCGATTGTAGATGCCTTATTTGTACATGAAAAGTATGATTCTCGACGAGAATTGGCATGTCACAGTTTAATTTTTATAAACACTCTAACAAACACACCAAGCGATTTAAACTTTCGCTTACATTTACGTTGTGAAATTATGCGTATGGGCTTATACGAGAAGTTGGATGATTTTAAAGGCATTGTAGAGACTAGTAATAATGATGCGCTAAAACAGCATTTTAAAATTTTTAACGAAATTCGTGAAGATGATTTTGAAGAATTTACTCAACGTTTTGACAATGTTAGCTACAATATGGATGATGTCACGGAATGTTTTGAAGTTATCAAAAATATTGTAACTGATACACCAGCAGAGCCTTATTTTCTATCGATATTGCAACATTTACTTTACATACGTGATGATTTCTATTACCGGCCAGCATATTATCAACTAATTGAGGAATGTGTGTCACAAATAGTTTTTCACAAGGGCTATTGTGATCCCAACTTTGAAAATCGCAATTTTCATATTGACACTTCATTGCTGTTGGATGATATTGTAGAGAAGACGAAAGCCAAAGAGACAAAACGTTCCGAAGAGTATGAAAAGAAAATTGAAGAGTTGGAAATTGCTAAGCAGGAAGCTGAAGCAAAAGCAGCACATTTGGAAGAAAAAGTGAAATTAATGGAAGCTAATGGTGTAGTGGCTCAGTCGCCTAGTAAATTACCAAAGGTAAATATACCTATACCAGGTGCGGGTGGACCACCACCTCCTCCACCGCCTCCAATGCCAGGAATGCCTAGGAGTGGTGGTGGTCCTCCCCCACCACCTCCACCACCAATGCCCGGTATGGGTGGTCCACGACCCCCACCACCACCACCTATGCCTGGTATGGGAGGTCCACCACCTCCACCTATGCCAGGCATGGGTGGTGTTAGAGGTCCACCACCACCCCCTATGCTTATTCCAATGGCTCCCGTGCTCCCGCATGGCTTAAAACCCAAAAAGAAATGGGAAGCCAAAAATCCTATGAAACGTGCTAATTGGAAAGCAATTATACCTCAAAAGATGTCTGAAAAATCCTTTTGGGTTAAATGCCAAGAGGATAAACTTGCCTCAGATGATATGCTGACCGAGCTTTCTATGAAATTTTCTTCGAAACCTGTTAAAAAAGATCAAAAGGATTCTGTAGATAAACCAACCACCTTGACAAAGAAAAATGTTGATTTAAGGGTACTCGATGGCAAAGCAGCTCAGAATCTTTCTATACTTTTGGGTGGCTCTCTTAAACACTTATCATACGAACAAATAAAAATATGTCTTTTACGCTGTGATACCGATATACTGTCTTCCAATATATTACAAAATCTTATACAATATTTACCACCGCCAGAGCAATTAAAACGTTTGCAAGAAATAAAAACAAAAGGAGAGCCACTACCACCTATAGAACAATTCGCTGCTACAATTGGTTAGTAAAAAAAAGTCCCGATATATTTTGTTTTTTTTTTCTTTTTTAATTCTTTACATTTGTAGGTGAAATAAAAAGACTCCTGCCACGTTTGCACAATCTTAATTTTAAGCTAACTTTTGCCGATATGATGCAAGATATTAAACCAGATATAGTTGCTGGTACGGCTGCCTGTGAAGAGGTACGCAATAGCAAAAAATTCTCAAAAATACTAGAGCTCATTTTATTGATGGGTAATTACATGAATTCTGGTACCAAAAATGATCCAGCCTATGGTTTCGAAATATCTTACTTAACCAAGCTAACAAACACAAAAGATGCAGATAATAAACAGACACTCTTGCATTATTTGGTCGATGTGGTGGAGAAGAAATTTCCGGATGCTTTAACTTTCTTCAACGACATGACACATGTTGACAAGGCGTCACGTGTCAATTTAGATGCCATACAAAAGTCAATGAGACAGATGACTTCTGCCGTTAAAAATCTAGAAACCGATTTACAAAATAATAAAGTGCCACAATGTGAAGATGACAAATTTAGTGAAGTTATGGGCAAATTTGCCTTGGAGTGTAGACAACAAGTAGATGTATTGGGTATGTACATATATTTACTTAGTTTTTTTTTTTTAATTTGAATTCCAATTAATGTTTGATGGTTACATTAGGTAAAATGCAAGTACAAATGGAAAAACTGTATAAAGACTTGGGTGAATATTTCGCCTTTGATCCCAACAAATACACCATGGAAGAGTTCTTTGCAGATATAAAAACCTTCAAAGATGGCTTTGTACAGGCTCATCAAGAAATTTTACGTCAACGAGAGGAAGAGGAAAAGAAACGACGTATGCAAGAGGCCAGAGAGCAATCATTGCGTGAACAATTCGAAAGACAACAACGAAAACTGGCTCTGGTCGATATGGATGCAGCTCAAACACAAGAAGGTGTTATGGACAGTTTATTAGAAGCCTTACAGACAGGCTCTGCCTTCGGCAATCGTAATAATCGACAACAGCGAAGACAAAGACCTGCCGGAGCTGAAAGACGAGCACAACTAAGTCGTTCTCGATCAAGAACAAGAGTTACTCCAGGCTCGCTAGTAACACGAGAAATGCTTAGTAATGAAGCTTTAATGGGTTCTGCATAATAACTTATTCCTAATTTTGTTTTTAACTGTATTTATTAATGTAAATAGAAAAAATGCCACTTTATAGATGTTTAAGTAAATATAAAACTTTAACTTTTAAATAATATACTAAAAATGAAACTATTAAAAACGAATCTATATAAAACTACTACTTAAGTTATGGTTCTTTAGTTATACATATATACAAATTTTTTTCCTATTATTTGTTTTTAAATAATTTTTAAAGAAATGTTTACATTAAAAGAAAACATTTACATAAAATGTTCCAATAAAATTATGGTTACGCCTTTTTTATTTTTTTGTCTAATGTGACCATACCTATCTATACATATACACAAATATATTTTTTATACATCGAAAAGTGTACATTTAAAATAAATAAATAATAATAAATTTTTTTTAATAACGAAACAAAAAAATAAAATAAACATACATACTAAGGACTCAATTTTTTTATTACTAAACGAAGAAATGTTTTTTAATTAATGCATTTGTAATATAATACTTGTTGCATTTTTTTCGATAATTTTAGTATTGAGTAATTGTAGTTTATCTAATTTTTTTTTTTCTTTTTAATTTAAAAGTATTTTTATGGAAACTATTTCATTAGTTTTGTAAAAAATATTAAAACATAGATTTTTTGTATCTTTTCTCGTTTTGTATCACTCATTTGTTTTTGTAAGTATTTTGTATTTTATTTTGAAAAGTTTTCTCTTTTTAAAATAATTATTATTTTTGTTTTTAAACAAATTTGTGGTTTAACAAGTATGTATACATATGTACTATATTTAAAAAGGCATGTAGTTTTTAATTAATACTAAAAAGAAGTGTGTTATATTTTTAATATTTATAATTTATGGGGAATAAAATTCCAATACATAGAAAAACGAAACTAAACCGAAAGAAAGATCAATATAATTTGGTAATATGTATAATTATTTACAAAACAACAACCATAATTATTTTATGTTATCATGTGCTTTAACTGTAATTGTTTCGCAAATTTATGGGTATTATGGATGGAAACCGAACTTGAGTTGCGTTGCCAGTTGCCCAAATGGTATTACAGATGGCAACTGAAAGCTGGCGACTCAGTTACTAAATGGTGAATATATTGGAAACTGCATATTTGTGGTTCGTGTGAAGGTATTTTATGTCATAAGGCGTCAAAAACTAAAAATTAAGTATATTTTTTCATTGAATTTTGAAAATATGCCACAGAGAACGTGGATTGAGCCATTCCGAAATTGAAATCGTTGTGGAATTTCTGAAAATTGCCTTCTGAAAAAAAAATTATAGAGCCATACAAACTTTTTAAATTAGTGGTATTGCAGTAGACCAATGTCTAAAATCTGTAGTATGTGGCTGACAGCATCTTTAGAAGACGTAAATATTCATTAAAGCTATGAGATGTAAATACACATACATAAGAATATTATTGACTATCCATTCTTTGAACAAAGTAGACATTTCTACACTCACAGTGCCGGCAGTAATTAAGTGGGTTAGAATAATCACTTAAAATTTAAAGTTTTTTTCATAATAATTCTCAAAATATTCAAACCACAAAAATCAACACAATCAACAATTGCCCTACATAATTTTTAATTCAGTCGTTGTCGTCTGACGACATTTTTGTAGCAGAATAAAGAAAAAATGCTTCTCTTGCCTTTAATCTATTACAAAAATTATGTTACACAACGACGACGTTGCTGATTGGAATACGGCCTATGAATTTTTAATTCAGTTACTTTGCCAGCTGGTTAAGTTGCCTTCCATAAGCCACCCATTAATTTTCAGGTTTTGGATGAAATTTTATTTTAAGATATTCAAGTAGTACACATTGTATGTGTACCTGAACTATAAAACAAGTGTTCTGGCAAAATTATAATTCAAACATTAATTTTATCAGAAAAGTTCTGAAAATCACGTGATTTCAAATCAAATAGCACTTTATGTAAAGAACAGCAGAGGGCAAATTGCGCCATTCGGTATCGAACGAAATTCATATGTAAATTGTTTTAAAATTATATGACATTTCTTCGACATGGAAAGCCATAATTTACCTCCAGCCTTTTTTTGCGATTTGAAATCATACATACATATATACACAATTAGCAGTACAACCCTGTGTTAGGATTACGGCCTAGCTTCTCGCAGCTCTTATGTTGTGTGTGTTAATTTCTATCCATGAACACCGGGACCTACAGTTTAAAGTCGACTCCTAATCACAGATTTGAGAATCTTTCAATGCAATCAATTACTTCCGGAAGACTGCTGAGAGGTAGTCGCCGAAAGAAACAATTTATTCATAATTCTTTTTTTTTTCAAGATGTCAGAGCTGAGATTTAAATCCGGCACTATCGTCTTAGTTAGCCAACACACGAACCACTAGACCACGGCTACTACGCGATTGGAAATCACTTTCATAAAAAATTAATATCAGAACATGCCCGTCATTTTACTTTTGCCAATTGCCAAGATATGGAAATTGGAAAGAAATTATGACGAAATGGTTCAGTTTAGGTAAAAGATGCATGACTTTAGAATAAGCGTTTCACTCTAAATTCATTTCCAGTAAAAATTTGATTTTGATGCTAATTTTCATGACTTGAATTTAAGACTATGTAACTATAACTTCATTCATTCATAAAGAAGGTGCTAAAATATTTCGATCTGTAGATCTATTGTACAGACCTCAACTTAACCAGAGATTTATAGTATTTCCCTCAGTTTCGTCGCTTTGACGAACATCCTGATATTCGATAATCACCTACATACATAGGTGAAAAATTATAAAGCACTTTAATTTTGTTCTTTGGTAGGACCATTTTACGAAAAATTTGATTTTTATTATCTTGAGGCATGAACTCCATTGCCTGCATTAGGTTGAGGGTAGTAAATTTCAATTCATCAAAATATGTTTTGCGTACTTCATTTGAATCGTTTTATAAGAATTCTTAAATTGAGAATATGCCCTTATGTTTGGCGGGTATAAGTTTCATCTTTGTTGTTGCCTGTTTCCATACATCTGACCAAAGTATCATAGTCATCATAATATGATATCATCATATATATTATATTTTCTCTGTGTAAGGTGGTGGTACATTAAATTTCGTTTAGCCAATACAAAAACCTTAAAAAGAATTAAACGTGAGTAATAATTTAAATCTAAGTATCACCCTGTGTTTAATTTGTCCCAAATTATACTTTGTAATAGACCCCTTTTACTCTTGAGAAATTAAAGAACAAACATTTTTTCATTTCCTGTTTTCTCTTGTCCAGGATTGTTAGATCTGCCAATTTCTCGCTAAACGTGACGATCTTAACCCTCCATTACTAACCTCTGGGTCGAATCGACCCAGACACGCAAATTTTTTAAATTAAAAAAAAAAACATGACGATATTTTAACTCAAGATATATGTGTAATCTAAATTTGTTTATTTTTGAACGTTTATAAATAATAAATATAAGGAAAATTTATGATATTATCCATATAAAATTATTTTAAAAAACAGCCTGGGTCGATTATACCCATAGTTAGCAATAATGTAACAAAGATTATGGGTCGATTAGACCCAGGTTAGTTATACCGTTATACAAAAAATATATGTTCATTTATTCACATTGTAATAAATTAAAACGCAAAACCAAAACCACGTGCTCTAAATGTGGAAAATATATTTGCCAGAAGCACTGTGCTCAAATTACATTGCTTCTGCACAAGAGGAATCCATTTATGACGATATGTTCGATGATGAAAATTCCGAATAAAAGGTAACATTTATAGTACATAACTGAAAAATGTTTGCTTTAGCCGTACCAATTTTTCTTTCTAACATTTTACTATTATATATCAGGTTTCAAATGCACTTTATTTGACGTCAATATCTTAAAAACTCATAATTTTATGCGCAATTCGGCTGGATAACTTTTTTTTCACTTTTTTTAGCTATGTTGTAATGAATTCATAATTAATTTTAATTTAAATAAATTTTTTTTTAATTTACACCATTGTATACTAAAATTAAACAATAAAAGACTATAATCTACCAAAAGAAGTATACGTTGTATCAATTTATAAGTTGAGACGGTTTCAATGGATAATACAATTCAGGGTCGATAAGACCCATGGTTAGTAACCATGCGACATGATTTAAGGTTAGTAATGCCGGGTTAATAACAAAAATGTGTTCATTTTTAACAAAATAAATGTTAAAATAAATAATTTTTTAATAAAATAAATCAAAAACCATCTTTATTTCCCATTAAAAGTAGTTTTAATTAATTTTCTAATATTTTAGTAACTGAAAATATCAATTCCACTTAAGAAACTGAAAGTGGTTTAATTTCGAAAAATATCCTCGTTTTACGTTTTCTGAGAAGAAAAATACGGAATTCATGGATTTCTGTGACAGGTTTGATAATAAGATTTTTTTCCAATTTGTTTTAATAAATATGTACTTAGAAGACCTAAGTCTTTCACATTACACATTAGAAGACCTAAGTCTTACACTTAACATTATAAATAGTACTCAATAAAAAAGAGGTGTAAAATTTACTGCCGTTAAGTCATTTATTTCATAAATTTTCAACTCGTAAGTTAACGAATATACATACATACATATATACATCTGTAAATGCCGTTAGATTAATTAAAAACAAATTTTCGAAGATACGATGTTACAGTAACAGACTAGTTTTATAAAACGAACTATTTTAAACGTTCGCATTTTTATATGATAAACACAAACAACAAATTGTATTCTTATGAATTGTCTTTCATATACATACATAAATTAAAGTATGCATGTAAGTATTTAGTTCGTTTTACATAAACAGGCCGTAAAAGATCGGTCATTGCTTAAACATTGAATTTCTTTACATTTCTAAATATTTGTTGTTTACTAACAACATTATTATTTTAAAGGTTATTATAATGGTAATAAAAATATTAGAACTTAACAATATACGCCTAAATACTAAGCAACCAACTGACTAACCATTTTAAATGGATTGGTATGGGTTTAGTGAAAAATATAAATTTAGTACTCTCAACAGCAGGGTTTCTCAAATCGTCGTGCGGGAGTTTAAGTGCTCTATCCGCCATTTCATATTTTTTATATATCTCGAGTTAATGATGCCACTTTAGGTTTTCGACCCCAAATTTTTCAAATTTGTAATCCGATTTAGGATATCTCGTCAAGTTTCGGAGATAAATAGCCGAAATCGAAATGCAGATTTTGAAAATTTTGGTGTCAAAAACCTAAATTAGCATCATTACCTCGAGATTTAAAAAATGGCGTTTAGAGCACTTCAACTCCCGCACGACGAAATGGGTGTGAGTATAAACATTTCAGAGGAATCGAAAAAAACGTTGGAAAGGTTTATCCATTTCTAGATCTGGGAGTAGTAATTAATAAAAAATTAACATTTAACTCACACATATTTGAGAATAAGGTGGAAAGAGTTTCGGGTTGTATAAAACGCTAGTGTAAGAAGTTCAATGATCCATATGTTTCAAAACAATTATTCACTTTTCTGGCAAGACCAATTCATAACTAATTTTGAAACCGTCGAAGTACAATTTCTCCTCTTTTTTTGTTTGCCAGCATTACCATCACTTCAGTGCAGAAGAATTTTTACAAATAATTCGTAACGTGGTTTTATTGATTCTCTTTTACAGGTACTTTTACACTATTTCTCAAATCTTAAGATTTTCATTAGATTTTGTCGAAACAATATCTAATGATTTTTGGTCTGATTGTAAAAATATCTAATGGAATATGTTTGTATTATATTTTGCTTTTATAGACCCCCCCAAAAAAAGGAAAACAACAGCTGTTTGTGTTACTCTTTTTCATCAAGGATGGACATGTTGATACGACAATATATTTTTCATTATTATTTTATAATATGAGTCATATTTAATTATTTTTACAACAAATATTTGTAAAATATGTTAAGTTAAAAAGAAACAATTTCAATTGTAAACTAATTTGAAAGAAAATTAAATATTAACTTCAACTTAAATTTCAGCGACTACCTCTTAGCAGTTTTCTGGCAAAGGATCTGTGAGTAACTAAATGCCATGAACAAGCTTCTCAAATCTGTCGTTCGGAGCCAACTTTAAACTGAAGTCACGGTACTCATGAAAAAAAAATTAACACACACAACGTGGGTGCTGCCAGAAGTTAGGCCGTAATACTGAAACAGGATTGTAATGGCCAGTAATATATATAAATATGTAAGTAAATAATTTTAAGAATAAAATGAATGAAACAAATAATATTAAAAGCACAAGTAAAGTGCAAAATTTTTATTTATTGTTATTGTTATGTTGCTATGAAAATGAAATTTCACATAATGCTAAAAAAAAGTAATGTAAATAAAGGCTCTAGATTTTGCGCTAGTTTTCAAATCAAATTGAAGAGATTTTGGGCAAATGAAAATGCACTAGGCTTGTGTCGTTCGTGGATGAATTCGACTGTATGTGTATAAAATCGTACAAAATTTTACGATTTTATAATATAATTGTAATTATATTCCATTGATTCCTTTAAAAGAAATAATTAAATATTTCTGTATTTTCTCTTTTCACCTTTTATCTTTCGTTCTTACTTTTCTCTTTACTTGGTTTTTTATTTTTCTGATTATAACCAGCATTGCGAAACAACTTTGAATATTAAAATTATGTGTAATGTAGTAAGTTTATGGCAGGTTAAATAAAAAAGTCGTTACTTAATGTTCTTTGATGTAAACTAAAGTGAATAATAGTGCTTTTTTTTAATTAAATAAAAACGAAATATATATATCTGTGGACATTTGACAAACCATCTTCTCTCTAAATCAAACAACTTTTCAGTAGAGCAAAAAAAAAAGTTAAAAAGGCTAATAGAAGTTTTTGCTTAGACGATTAATGAAATTTTGAACTTGGATAATATGCACAAATACTTAACGAACATTATGCGACCTTTTTTCCCTCTAGAAGCAATAGTTTTCTTTAAAATGACAAAAAATTAATTTAAGACTTTAAATAGATTTTAAAGAAAAAATTAACTTCCTTCCACCATAAAAGTCGTTTTGTCAAAATTTTTTCTTGCGTTCCAAAGGTCGTAGAAATACGGCGATTAGAGCAAAAGAAGGACAAGAAAATTCTATATATACTATAAAAATCTTGGAAAATTGTCTTATTTCGAGAGAAGACGTTTTTTAAAAATTCCACAGATATATTTGACATTATTTAAGATATGCTTGCAATTCATTACTGAGTCATAAATTCATAGGTCACGGTCTCTGATTGGTATAGCCAAAAAACAATTACTACTGTCCTTGCAAATATAATGTTAATGCTAAATCTTCATTAGCTACAACGACAATATTGGATAATCTTTTGACATTTTTTATCCCAGCTTTCGTCTTTATCAGCCCTGGATTTATATTTATAAGCCAATTGTTTTTTGATATAACCTTTCAAATAAAGTCTACCGAGTTTTGTTATTTGCTTTTCATATGTATTTACGGCAGTGTATACAGGCAATTAAACGTATGTACATATTCGTTTAATTACCTCAAAGAGGAAATTAACCGTATTCGTTTAAATTGCCCAAAAATGTTGAAATTTTTGTGGAGGCAGTTATTAATTTAATAACAATAACGATTTCAAGAACAGATAGACATCCATACGTATAATTCATTCTGAAAAGTATGGGATATTCGAAAATTTGAAAGAAAAGAAAGATGAAAGAAAAGACAGAATTAATTTATATGACCTTTCTGAAGGGGAATGACAAACGAAACAAACGGCTTTGCCCAGTATATTTTAGTATTGGGTTGTTGTTTTTTTCTTCCATAGTGTTGTATTTTTAGTTCTAAAAAGTATATTTTGAGTACAGTAAATAGAGTTGCATTACAAAATTCTCTAGATTTTAACTAGATGACATCGATATCTTGTCGTGATATATATTTTGTATTGCATGAGGAAACTTTTTGAAGGCTACTAGATTATGATCGAAATCTCATAAGTAGTAGATTTCGTGCAGATGTAAATGTTTCTATATTATTATACTTTCCTATTTTGTCTGAGTTTTTGACATGTCGTTATACTCAGTGGGATATTGTAAAACCGGCTCAAGTAACATCCATTTCCATCACATTGACTATTCCTCACTGGATTATGTGACTATAAGAACGGGACTAGAAGAGTAATAATATTACATATTACAAAGTACAGTCTGGCCTCGATTATCCGTCATGTCCAAAGATCTGTTTATGGTTTTTTGTTTGAAATGTTTTCAAATTGTGTGCTTCGTTTAACCATGATTATCTCTATTATCCGTGATGACAACGGGGAATTCCCTTGTTTGCAAACGATAATTAAGAAGCATGTTTTAATTTTGAAATTGGAGAAATGCGGGCGGTTAGATCTAAATTTATTTAGTATGGCATCGTTACCAGTTGTAAAAAGACAGACCGTTTATGACGTTACTATCTTGAATTAATTCTTTTAATGTAAATATGTAGATACGCCAATGTTCAATTGTTAAATGCAAAAATATTTAAAAAAAACCGTATAATCAAAGTTGTTATTCGATTAACCGTAAAAGTCGGGACCAGAACCATTACGGATAATCGAGGGCCGACTGTATGTAGAAAAATATAATTCCAATATATAATTTCTAGAAATTTGTTTAGTTCATTATTCTTTCTCGGATGTCATTTTCTTCTTTGATTAAGAAATCCTTGCAAAAAAAAACACACAATCTAAATTTATTTAAGGACTTTTAGCTCTAATTAGGGCATTTGACTTGCAAAAAAAAAACACAATCTAAATTTATTTAATGACTTTTAGTTCTAGTTAGGGCATTGGCTTTATTTTTCATTCAATTGTTTTTTGGAGTCAAGTAACGGTTACAGCAAGTGCAGTGTTGGATTAACGACTAGGACCGTTAGGCCCTGGCCTAGAGCCCTAAAATTTTAAATCAACAGAATGTAAGAGCAATTCAAATTAAAAATTCATTTGGCTAATTTTTCGTTTAAACTGTAAGTAATGAGAATTAATTAAATTGCTCAATTGGTATAAAGAGCAGAATGCTTTCATTTAGATTAAAAACTTACAAGTTTTTCTTCACAAAATATATTCGACATATTACATTCGCAGAATCTTTAAAATGCTCACCCAAATTTATACTTATACCTAGTTTAACGGATTTTTTTCAGTATCCCTGCTATATCTCTGTTCAGTATAAAGAATTTTTTCGATCCTTTCCAAGTTGTATAGGCAATTAGTGCAAGAATTAATTGACTTTTTGATACATACATACATACATACATAACTGGCCTTTACAACCCTGTGTCAGGATTACGGCCTAGCTTCTCGCAGCACTCATGTTGTGTGTGTAAATTTCTATCCATGAGTACCGGGACCTACAGTTTAATGTCGACTCCGAACGACAGACTTGAGAAGCTCTTTCATGGCAATTAATTACTCTCAGAGCTTTTGCCAGAAGACTGCTGAGAGGTAGTCGCCGAAAGAAATATTTTTTTCATATTTCTTTTTTTGAAGATGTCAGAGCCTGGAAAAGGAAATTTAGTCGTATGAAAAAAAATTCTAATGCTAAGAATGTTTTTATTTATATTTTAACAGAAAGACAATTTATTAAGCAAATGTAGCATTTTTTATTAAGTGCTTTATCCGTTTGTGTATAATTTTTACTTTTATTTTAATTAGCTCACCTTCTTACTGTTTTGTCTTTGTTTTATTTATATAATATAATTTTTAATTGGAAATATTGATTTATATTATACATACAAATACGTACTGTATACAATAATTAAAACAAAAAATAATATTTATTTTTGTTTTTATTTGTTGACACTGGAATATCACGATTTATAAATACTTATATTTATATATGTATGTATATGGCGTGCATATTGACTCAATAAATATCTATTATTATTCTAGCAACGCATTATTATTTTTTGTTAAAAAACAGAAAGAAATTTATTAGATATTTTTGGTTAAAAATTTATTATAAATGAAAACCAAAACGTTTGTGTTTTTTTATTATTCAGACCCCATTCAGGGGAGGACCTCTACTCATGCAGTATATTGTGTTGGTCTAGGAAAATATGTTATGGGAAAAAAGGGAGTAGTGCTTGTTGACATTAAATTTAAACTTACTGATATCATAGCTGGCAGGAAAAACACAAAGAAAAAATTCTCTGTATAATGAATTCTATTTTAAATTCCTACTATTAGTTCCAAAAAGCTATTTATTTATACTATATATTTAAAAATATTTTTAGAAAAGCCGCTTGCGCTTTTTTTTACTATATTTTTGTTTTACAAACAATAGTACACCTAATCCTGTTCTTACATGATACAAAAATTAAAAAAAAAGAGTTTTCACAAATTAAGGGGTTTTACCTTAAGGTTACCAAATACTTAGGTATTGCTAATTATATATTTTCTTTAAGTGTCAATGTTCCGTACATTTACATACAGGTCAATCCTAATTATAATCTATTGGAGTATCACATTATATCTTCAACACACATTTTGAATAGAACAACGACGTATCCTTACTTTAGCCTTTACTTTACCCCTTTTATATGCTCTCTCTAATAATTTTTAGGGGGACCGTAAGAAAAATTTTAATATTCTAATTAAGTTTTAAAGTTATATACATTTTATTAAATTTTATTACTTGAATTCTCTAATTTTAGGTAAAAACTCTCTAGAACACCGAGCAAATTCAAAATTTGAAAAACCCTTAGATTACATTGAATACCTACGAAATGGGGAACATAGTGAACATAAAATTTATGCCTGCATTGAAAGTTTACGTGTGGCTCTCACAAATAATCCTCTATCATGGATTAAGGAATTCGGAGAAGATGGTATCGATGAAATCATTAATCTACTTAGACGTTGTAAAAAAGAACGAACCTTTGATCGTATTGAACTGGAATGTATACGTTGTTTAAAAGCGATAATGAATAACACGTGGGGTTTAAACTTGGTACTGACACCAGATCAACATACGGTTGTTTTACTTTTAGCACAATCCCTAGATCCACGAAAGCCAAGTACTATGTGTGAGGCAGTAAAATTGTTGGCTTCATTTTGTTTAGTGCATGATCGTAATGGTTACGAAAAGGTGCTGAGAGCCATAACAACAGCTGCTTCAACATCTTACAAATCCAACGAACGATTTCGACCGATTGTAGATGCCTTATTTGTACATGAAAAGTACGATTCTCGACGAGAATTGGCATGTCACAGTTTAATTTTTATAAACACTCTAACAAACACACCAAGCGATTTAAACTTTCGCTTACATTTACGTTGTGAAATTATGCGTATGGGCTTATACGAGAAGTTGGATGATTTTAAAGGCATTGTAGAGACTAGTAATAATGATGCTCTAAAACAGAATTTTAAAATTTTTAACGAAATTCGTGAAGATGATTTTGAAGAATTTACTCAACGTTTTGACAATGTTAGCTACAATATGGATGATGTCACGGAATGTTTTGAAGTTATCAAAAATATTGTAACTGATACACCAGCAGAGCCTTATTTTCTATCGATATTGCAACATTTACTTTACATACGTGATGATTTCTATTACCGGCCAGCATATTATCAACTAATTGAGGAATGTGTGTCACAAATAGTTTTTCACAAGGGCTATTGTGATCCCAACTTTGAAAATCGCAATTTTCATATTGACACTTCATTGCTGTTGGATGATATTGTAGAGAAGACGAAAGCCAAAGAGACAAAACGTTCCGAAGAGTATGAAAAGAAAATTGAAGAGTTGGAAATTGCTAAGCAGGAAGCTGAAGCAAAAGCAGCACATTTGGAAGAAAAAGTGAAATTAATGGAAGCTAATGGTGTAGTGGCTCAGTCGCCTAGTAAATTACCAAATTGACTTTTTCACAAAACCAAAATGTTAAAAGGCTTAATTATATATAACTGCTGATTAGAAAAATAATTACTTATATTGAAAAGTTATATACATATCTGTGGACACTTAACAAAACGTCTTCTTTCTAAATCAACAACTTTTCATTAGAGCAAAAAAACAGTTAAAAAGGCTAATAGAAGTTATTGCTTAGAAAATTAAAGAAATGTTTAACTTGGATATTATACACAAATACTTAACGAACATTATGCGACCTTTTTCCCTCTAGAAGCAATAGTTTTCTTTAGAACCACAAAAAATTGATTTAAGACTTTTGGTTAAACAGATTTTAAAGAAAAAAATTAACTTCCACCATACAAGTTGTTTTTTCAAAATTTGTTTGATTAAATTTGAAAATTATCAATTTTTGTTAAAATGGAATATATGAAAAAAAGGTTAAAAGAAGTTAATCTGGAAAATATATTTCGGTTTTATTAAAAAAATATTTTTATTTTCCCCTACAATATGCAAATAATTTAAAAATAATAATAAAAATTAAATAAAATTTTTTATAGACATTAAATTTTTCAAATTATTCTTAATTCTCTGAAAGAAATCGTTTTGTCAAATTGAAATTGGGGGAAAGTGTGAAAGAGGTCGATTAGTCAACTGCATATCATGCGTTCCAAAGGTCGTAGAAATACGGGGATTAGAGCAAAAGAAGGCCAAGGAAATTCTATAAAAATCTTGGAAAATTGTCTTATTTCGAGAGAAGATGTTTTTTTTCAATATTCCGCAGATATGTATGTATGTACATATATCCGTGTATTTTATTGTAGTCTAGATTTTTTTTTAATTTTTTCATAATTTTAAAAGATGTTTAAATAAAATTTTTTGTTTACACTTAAAGCAAAAAAATAAAATAAAACGAATAAATAAGACTGATAGTGTTTTAAAATTACCAAAAAATTGGGATAAATATGTTCTCGCACAAATGTAAATTGATAAAAACTATATACAATATTTTAGTTATTAAAAAAATATAGATTTTTTATATAATCCGCCTCTGGGCCAGTGTCTCTGGAAAAATCAACCCAGTGACTTTGAAACAACAGTCTTGACCAGTATTGGTATATATATATATATTATTATATGCATGTCTGTCAAAAAAGTTAAAGTTTCGCGCCTCTATTAAAATTTCCTAAGGGGTTCGCGAAGTAATAACATGTGAGAACCCCTGATCTACTTATATACAGGAGAAATATTTTACTTTTATGTAGATGAGTAGACGAAATGATCCTTAAATAAAAAGAATTAGAAAAATATTTTTATGATGTTTAGCAAAGTAAAACAAAGACATATTGAAATTTAAATAAAAACTCTAACATGAAATGCTTTCTACAAAACCAGACTGTTTTTGTAGCAGTTTTATGATCTTCTACTAAAGGACACTAAACAAAAGGCCTTCTTGTAATTTCGTAAACAACATATAGTCATTAGAGATTAAGAAGAGCCACGTATAAACAAAGGTAACATAATTTTTTCCTTTTTAACAAGATTACTATTTAATGCTAGTTTTCCGTTTTTGATGAAAAATTATATTTCAACCTATTTGCACTCTATCTACCAACAACTACAACCGTGTCAGGCAAAATAAATACTCTGTTGCTGTAATTTTAAGAACAAAACCCGACAAAATTCTATATAATTACACTGTATTACCAAGATAAACCGTGCCAAATGTTTTTCAAAAATTAAAAACAACTACCGCGCCTTGAGAAGAAAGGATTTTTGATATTTTTTTTTAGCGTCTTTAGTCGAATTGTCTTATTTTCGTTCAGTATTTATGTCATGCAATTTTGAGAAATTTCAGAGATGAATTACTGAGAATTAAGGCATTGGGACCATCTTGCTTAGTTTTTTTTTTTTTTTTTTTTTTTTTTTTTTTTTTTTTGTGAAATGATAACTTATTAAAAAAAATTCATAGAATTTAACTTCAACAGTGTTTGTAAATTTAGCGGATTTTTTTACCAAAACTAGGAAATACCCAGTTTTCTTTATTAATTACAATAACCTCCGCAGGTATGTGCATTTAAAATCCATGTTTTGCTGATATATTTTCAACCATAATTACAAGCAATTGAATTGAATTGAAAATTTAATTTTATTTTATAGTTTTATGGTTTTATTGACAACAACTAAAGTTTCCGTACACAAATTCAAACCACATTTTATTGGTATTTACAATATCTAATATATCTTTATTTTTCAGACCTTTTTAACCTCTTCAAAACCAAATCAGACTCAAAATCCGTAGATATTTTTATGAAATTTTGTGATTTTTCAAAAATAGTGGTATTAAATTTATTTTATTTTTATTAGCTTTTTATTACGGTTAAGAATTCGGTAAAGATCCGCCATTAGGTTTAAAAATCATAAAATGGTCAATAGCCTTTTGTTTTTACTCATAGTTCACTAATTTAATAGAAATGTTAATTTTATGCATTTTGCTTGGGTACATTCTGTTTGGAATACATAATGGTGGTCGGCAATTTTGGTAGCGGTCGTAAAATCATCCATAAGAATAATATATCCAGGCCAACGTTCTAACTCAGAATTGTACTGACATCTGTACACTCCCTCTTCATTTTCAATTAGAGCAAAAACTGTACGCGGTATTTTTATTTAAAATCAAAATAATTAATACCCTTTCAAATGCGACCTTTACGAGATGCGTTGCGATAATACTTTTCAAGAAAATTACAATTAAGTAAGTATGACTTTGTTCATTTTTGTACTGTTTTCCGATTTTCAAGACCTCATATTTCCGGATCCAGAAGTGTCAGTGCCTCCAAACTTTGTATGTAATTTAGTTCTATGTTATACTATATTTCTACAAAAAATCATAAAATTCGGCGGGGGTGTGTTAAATCATTGGTTGATTTGACTTGGAATATCCCATATATATCCTTAACAATTGACTATCATATTCTCAGACCTACTGACTATACTTATACAGGATGACTAATGTCTCGAGAGTTTATACACTCGTATTAGATATATGAGGATTAGTTTTACGTAAATGAAAACATCTTTCAACGTCAGGAAATCATCAGGAAATTCATCTTTTTTAATTATTCAAACATATGACAATAGTGTTTGGTTTGTCTTGAATTTTTTTAGAATTTATGATGCCTTTAAAGGGGGGTTTAGACGGTAATACAAGTCGTACGACATGTCAAATTTTTGTGTGGAAGAGAATGAATAGTATCGTGTAAACTTGATGTAATGAGAAAATGCGTATGAAAATTTAGCAGTCGTACGGCTCTCTTTGTTTTTTAAATTTTATAAAAATCATCACATTTCATTAGATCAGGGATGCATTTATATATTTTTTTTGTTTGTGTTAAATGCATTCCAATGCATGCGTATGTGCATTTTATGTTTTCATTTTACTTTGTTTTGGTATTTTACCAAACGTGTAAACGCGAAAAATATCTGTTGTAAGATTTTTATCCTCATGGAATGGAATTTCATAATATTTTCTCTTTGATTTTACGGTACGACTTGTATTACCATCTAAACCCGCCTTAACAAATACTTTAAAATCATAATAACAAACTGTTTTGGCACAAAACTTCATGTATAATAAACTGCGTTTATAAAATTACAACGTTAATGATACAAATAATAGCTATCTATCAATGATGTTAATGTATACCCCAAGCTATCTATCAATGATGTTAATGTATACTCGTATTATGGATATAACATAATACTGACATCACCAAATTTGAATTGTTTATAAACTCTACCTAATTATTAAAAATCATAAAGTGCTTCAGATAAAATCATTATTTTACTTTACCTAATTTAGCTGAAATGTAAAGGGAATGAGAAATAATTTTAAAATGTGCAATTACTAATGCGTTACAGTAATAAAATTTCATAAATATGCTCAGTTCTAATTAACTTTCAAATATTGAAAGCAACAACAAAAACAAGAATTTATGAAAAAATACAGTGTTGGAATTAAAAATAGAAGCAAAACATTGGCAGACGGTTTTTTGTATTATAAAGTGATACATTGAGTTTTCTTAATAATTTGCAACCTCTACGTGAGATGATTACATTGTAGTGGTGTAGAGGCTTATACTGCAAGGACAAAACTGGCTAAGCTGGCGGAGAGCAATAGGTCTCTGTCAGGGTCTCCTATGCCACAATGGTAGTTAAGGAGTAGTAACTAAGAATTATTCCAGGAGCTGGATCGAGGACAACAACATCATCTTCATTGCCATCTTTTATTCTTTCCCTAATTCAAACTTGGATTATTTGCGGTTCTAATTTTTAAAGTAGGATCGATGTTTGTTTTCTGATATCAGATACGATATTAGTAAGTTTAAGCCAAAGGTCTGCACACTTCCCATCATGTTTTCCCAGACCAGCACAATGTACTGCATGAGTAGGGATCATCCCCTCAATCAAAAAAAAAAAAAAAAGAAAGACAAAAAAATTTTAATTTTGACAAAGTTTTAAGATTGTTATACTTTAAAGAAATCTGTTTGTGTGTATCTACATCATTGCTAGCCATTTAAGCACTCAAGCCCCGAACTGTAAGCGGTTTTTTCATACATATAATATTTAATAGCCAATAAAAAATATATTCGGTAACTTTATTTCACTCTTTCCGTAGTAAGCACTGATCTATAGTTGACATCTCATACATGCATATCTACATTCGTTCCTTTTAATTTTGTACGTCTCTCCAAATCTATTCGAATATTTTTGTTATTTCATTCTTTCCAATAATAGTCGTATAAAAACTAGAATCTGAAAACTAGCCAGTTTCAGAATCTGAATCTTAAAACTATCGATAGTTGCCAGAAAAAATAGTTCTAACATATTACGCAAACGCAGGAAAACACCATCGATAATAACAATGATTTATACTGTCAATCCTTGAGCATGTCAAGCCTTGAGCATGGACCATGCCATTTTAAAACAAATGGTTGATGCTAACCAACGAGTTAGAATGTAAAAACAAATTACATTATCAAAGTTAAGAGTTATATTAATCTCAGGACAAATAAAGAAAATTTTTCCAAAAATATCTAACACATCATGAAGGGTTTGGTATCACGAACTAGGCTTTTATTGAATTAAACTGAAGAAAATTAGTCATATATGTGATACCTATGAGTCATTCCATTGATGACATAATTTCAATTTATAAGTGTAATGACCAGGACAGCGACTTTCAAGCAAATGCATATTTGTAGTCAGTAGCTCAAAAATAGTTTTGACCAAATACTTTTCCGAAGTGAAGAACTTGCATATTTTTTGATTTATTTTGCATATTTTTCACTTTAATGTATATTTTTCCAAATTTTTAAATTTAATATTTGATTCAAAAATTTATTCTTAATACTTCAAGAGAAAAAAAATATTTGACTACTCTGTTAGCATTGTACATTTGATTTCAAATCATATGAAGAAAATGACTTTAAAGCGAAGTATTTCCCAAATAACTTCTTTAGATGTAGAGCTCACATCCATGTACAAAAACTTTTATTGATCGAATAGACAGAGTTTTGTATTTGAAAAACATTTATATTTATACAAATAAAAATTTAATTTAAGTTTGTATTCAAAATTCAAAGATTTTTGCCCGTATTCATAAAAAATAAAATTGGTTTATAGAGTGCTTATTTGACATATTTCTATAGAGAAATTGTCTGTTTTATTTTTTATGAATACGGGCATTTATATTTATACATATATATATAAATAAAAAAAGTTTTTTTTTTGTTTACAAATTATTATTTAAGTTTAAGTTATTTTTATTAAATTGTTATATGCATATTAGCCCTGCATTATAATTATAAGACTAAGTCTTCTTATGCAGGGAGCAAAAATGAAATAAATAAATAAATAAATAAAATAAATTAAAAGGTACTAAAATGTAAAGATGAACCTTAATTAACCAGATAGAATTGAACCTAATTTATAATATTTAAACGAAAAAAGTTAAAAACACAAAAAATAGGAATATATGTATTTTTAATAAGACATCAAATATTCAGCCATTAAAAGGGTAAAGCTTAAGTAAAAACTATAGTGCTGAAATTCGAATAAAGTCAGCATTTAATGTATGATTAGGAAATAATATAAGAATTAAGGCATAAGTAATAGAAGCCAAGATAACCGAGGTTCCACTGTGAATTTATTGAACATTTAAAGGAGCATAAAGAATGCTTTACATTCGTCACAGCGTTTCATTATTTCACTTATTAGCGATCAAGACTTAGTTTTAACTACAAGAATTACAGAATATAGCCCTTGGTGCCTATTATTTTTACCGCAAATGTACTTCCATATAAACTTAAGGGTAATGCGTATATATTAACGTGTGTATGGAAATCGCGTGTAGAAAAAAAGTCGCGCGCATGCACACATTTATAACCTTTAATTACATAATGTCCTAGTAAATAAATAATTACCAACCTTAACTCTAATAAATAAATAAAACGAAATATAATAAATTAAGAATAAAGAAATGAATTAAGAAAAAGGAACAACAGAAACTAATTTTAAAATGTTTGAATAAAAGAAACACATGCATGCAAAACACGATAGCACACTCCTACTTTTTTAATTTACTTATTGCTCAGCGCCTTTTTATTCTAACTGTGATAAGAGGAGTAGAGGTAAATACAAATTATCTAAATGCTAAAGGTGTTTTAGCCATAACAACCATTTAAAGTACAATTGGGATTTTTAAAAAACCCCATTTGGTTCAAATACTATCTAACGACAGGGAGGAGTCAGTTACTTAGACTGTGTGCAAGAGAGATCTGTTGCACGTTATATTAACAAGAAAGAGAGCTAAAAACGAAAAAATTCATTAAACAAAGGCCATCTTGAATTTATTAACAAACACATACATAATAGGCGGGGTTTTGAATATTTTGTGAGGGTTGAATTTTTTTTTTTCTTTTTTCCGGTTTTTACACACACACGTTTTATTTTGTAATTTAATACGATAGGAATTGTATGGTTTTTGATATTTCATTCAACTGTCTCGTACCATGCTCTTTGATTTTGGCATGTTAAACAACTTAGTCGTAAAGTATGTGGATATTATGAAAAGCCAGATTAGGTACCTATTAGGTCTTTTTCTTTTTGTTTTGTATTGGTTAAAAAGAAACGCAAAATGTGTTGGTTTCTGTTACGTTTTTGCTTTTAACTTATTTAAGGTAACAGAGAAAGATAAGTGGGTATTTTTTGTAGTCGTTTATGGTAGTAAATGCTATCGGTTTTTTTTTTCTTGCCTTTTTGTCTTATGTTAGTTTGCGAGTTTTCATCGTCACAACATTTTTAGTCATAACGCTAAAGTTAACAACGGTAGACGGTTATCGGTTTATACACACCAATAAAGTAATACAAAAACATTTTAGCCATATACCTAGGTATCGTAAACAATTTCTTTTAGACACAATACAGTATTTTATGATACGCAAACAAGTGAGGCCACGCTCCGCGTAAAATAAAAAAATATAATCGGTTTCCATAAAATTTATTAAGTTACAACGGCGCTATACAAGCTTCACCAAACCTTAGTGCTTTTAAAAGAGATTCACATATGGGATGCATAACAAACTAATTAATCAACTGCAATCGGTAATATTAATTATGGTGTTAAGGCAATCACCATAAGCAATAAAAGTATAACACTAATAATCTTATACGTACATAAACAAAGAATTATTTTAATTAAATAAAAAAATATATACATATGTATGTACACATGTATACAGCAAAAAGAGTAATTCGATTACAGTAATTACAACAGCAAAAATAGCAATAAATGAACAACATTTAAATTTCAATTATTCTGTAAATAAAAAAACATAAAAAGTGATAAAAACAAAATGTTTCAAAACATCAAAAGAAAATAAGAAATAGTGATTTGTCAATGATTTGCATATCAATAAAATAACGGAATAATTAAAAAATAAATGCACACCTAAAAGAGTTGACAAAAAGAAAGCAGAAAAGACAACAATGCGAGTGTAAACAACAATCAAGTGTTATGTTGTAATTAAAAAAAAAGAAATATAGGTACATTTATAAAACAACAAAATGCTTAATTAAGCAATCAAAAATAAATTAACAAGAATTAATTAAATTAATTAAATTTAAAAACATAAAAAACCAAAAGGAAAAAAAAAGAATATAAAAAACCTCCATATCATAAATATATCAAAATGGTTTCATATTACAATTCCCTGTCATATCCCCAAAAACATAGTGCTGCTAATTTACCATACCCAGGCAGCCAACCTTGGCAATGGACTGCCAATTATCATACCCCACCGAATCATCAATATTTAAGCGATATGGATTCACCCCATGCTGCTCACCATCAAATGTACTACAATCCGCATGCTATGTTTCATTCAGCCAGTAATGCTGTAGCCGCTTCCGACTGGCATTCACCTTCAACGGCTGAGAATTTCACTCAGAATGCCCATATGCTACAGCAACAGCATCATCAATTGATAAATGGTTCTGCTCTTGCCAATGGTTCAACACCATCAACTAATTCAGGTAATTCCACATCTACAACATCAGGTGGTTCCGCTTCAGCTACTTCACAATTAAATGAAACTGCTAGTAGTATTGGCGATCAACAACAACAACACCCACAACAGCCACAACAGCAGCAACAGCCGCCTCACATTACTGAAGGTCTACCTTCACCGCCAATAACAGTTAGTGGTAGCGAAATATCAAGTCCGGGTGCACCAGCTTCTTCTTCATCACCTCATCATATTGCTCATCATTTGAGTAATAACAATAATAGTCCTACTGCGAACAATAGTAATAATAATAACACCAATAACAAAAATCGTACGTCACCTATAAGGTCGCATCAATTTTATGACTGGATGAACAAACCTTCTTATCCGACACAACCAGCGCCTGGTGAGTACAAAAAGAAAAATTACTTTTTCTTTTCATAACTTTTTTGTTTTTTTTTTTTCTTCTTTGTTTTTTGAAAATACAGTGAGGTTGGGTTATAACGAAAAAAAAAACTAATTTGTTTCTTCGTTTTGTAATTAACGAAGGTAACAAGTAATTTAATTATTGTCCAAGTCAATTTATAGTGTGCTCAATATGGACAACAATTGACCACTATTAATAGGTCTTTACTATGCTCTAAGACCTATAAAATGGCAAGTAGCTATTTACAGTGACTAAATCTTGTTTAAAGCGAGTAAACAAGGGCAAATTATTTTGTATCGTCTTATAAATATGTACAGACAGCAAGTATTTATTGAAAGCAGAATGTAATCACTACTCGGGGTGAGAGCCATACGACTTTCAATTTATCGTACGTATTTTCTCTCGTTATTGAATATTTCGATTAAATATTATATTTAGACTATCGCATTACTACGCTCCTACACTAAAATATTGGCATAACGTACGACTTGTTGAATAGTCTAAAGCCTCTTTTGTTGAGTTTTCAAAATAAAATTAGAACATTAAAGTTCTACGGTTTAGATTAAGTTTTATCTATAAATATGTAAATAAGGTACATACCCATGTTAAATAACTCCTAAACCGCTTAACTGACCTCTATAAAATTTAGCATGTTTATGTAGCTTTCCATATGGAATATTTATAGATCTAATCAAAATAGGCGTGATATAAATGGGCGTAGTAATTTATAAAAACCAAATGACTCGGTAAATAAATACTTATATACTTATGGTAGGGCGAGCCGCCACGCCTTTTTTTAAAAAATCTACACTAAAAACTAGCTACTTGTTACTGAGTTACTTTATAGATTGTTAAACATTAGCATTGTGGAACAATTCACGGAAAATAAATAAAAACTAAATAATTTTCAAAATATGGATGGATAGGTAGATTTGTACTTCGGATAGTTGTACATAATTTACAGAAGATGTGCTAGGAGATTGTCACGTACATTTTATGAAATAAATATAACAAGAAAACTATTTAATATGCAGCAATAGGGTAAATAAATAAACCCAGACAATACTACGCCTACCGGCGGTTAATTCATTTTTTAATGCTTTCTACTACAAAGCCCGACTGCTACAGAAGTGCCACGCAGTCGGTTTATCGGATTCAAACATTAGCTCATTCAAACACGGGTTTTTTAATGATAGGTATGTGTATGCATATACATATTTGAATATATAGGAATAAATATTGTGTTCTCTAGCAAATGTTGTGTTCACACAGAACAAAGAACAGGTAAGTTAAAAAACAAAACTTTAATAAAAAAAATAATCGTTTTTGTAACCGTCAATGGCGCTATATACCGGACTCAAAAGTACTCTATCTCTCAAGAAAAACTGACACCAATTTGATGGAATTCGATTCGACGGTTTGGGAGCATTATGACGTGATTTTTACATCTAAAAACTTCAATTTTAACTGATACCCAATTAATCAATACGTTCACTTAACTTATTTTGACTGGAAAACGCTGTCCGCTACACCAATTTTGCAATAACGTTGCAGTTAAATAATAATTTGATTAAAGTTGGTAGTTATAATAGATAGAATAAACTACGGAAAATACAATAGGATTTGTTTTTGTTCAAAATTTGACCTCGGAGTGGAACTTCCCATATAAACTAAATAGTGCCTTTTGTATAATTTGAAAACTTTTTAGCCAAGGTTTCTGAATTTAGTCGGCATAATTAAGTATAATAATAATAATAACTCTAATACAAATTAAATATTGATTTCATTATATCTTGAGAACTATACAATCTAAGTTTCTGAATTTGGTATGAATTACTTTGTAGTATTTAAAAATCATTAATCGGAAAGTGTGGACAAATGGACTTGAGAGCTGTAGCGCAGTGAGCCGAGTTTTACCTAGTAAAATAATAGAAAAGAAAGCCTTGAAAATTATAAGAATATATCTCAAAAGGAATAATTTTATAAAATTATTAGAAATTTTAAACTTTGTTGTTTAAATGGAACTACGTTTATATGATACATCTTATACCATAATCTTCAGGCTTTCAGTTCTTTGAACTCGATCGATGTTCTAACAATTCATTTTCACAATGCTATTACTGTATAAATTTTAAACATGCTAAATCTATACTTAAGTTTCTAAGTTTCTCCTCTAATTATAACAGATACAACTCAGACGACAAAAATTTTGAAAGTAGAAAATGTTTTATTTTTACCTGAGCTCAGACAAAAACAGCAAAAATTAAATTAGATTTGCAATTAAACTATCTGAGTCTATCTGAGGGCGCTTCTAATATAAAACTTAGATGGGAAACTTAGGTAGTGTAAATATAGCTTAAGCAGTTCCACAGATGGTTCTAATGACCCAGGACCTATATTTACATGTAAAGATATATGTTGTCAGTAAGAGTCAGAATCCTGCGCATGGCAGATTGAAGTGTGTTTGTAATGACATAGATCCCAAATATTTAAAGTATTCCATCTATAAAATGAATTTATTAATTTGCTTAAAATTAAAAAAAGAAACTTTTACAAGAATTGTATGGGCGTTTGTAACGAAGCTTAATTCCGGTTTTAAATTTAATAAATTATTGAGATTTTTCATTAAATTACTTTCCAAATTTTCGTCCTTTTTTATAATAACAAGATCTATAACGACATTTGAACAAAAACACCTTCTGTCTGAAGCTAAAATTAAATCACAAGATGTGGAATAAATATTTAATTTTTTAATGACATATTTGTTTATTAACATGAAAAATTTAACATAATTTGTATGTGTATATAGGAGGTATACATATACATATAAGCCATTGTAAAATCTGTTTTATGGTTGTTTACCTTTCTTTAATACAATTTTAATAGTAAAAATTCCGACTGTCTGCAGTGTTTGATTTATTTTATGTACAAACATACATACATATATTGGTTGGCAATATGATTTCTTAAAAACTGATGTGCAATTAAGGTTTATGATCGCATTTTATGTTTAATTTTAATCCAAGTGATTAATTTTAAAACCTGAGAATAAACATCAAAATGTTCGCACTAAAATTGATTTATTGCTTAAATATTGATTTATTTTGTTGCTCTGAATGTTTATTAAAAATACTAAAGAGATTTACTTAAAACATTTAGTGTTAGAATTTCATATATATGACATATTCTTAATTGGTTTGTGATTTACAATTATTAATAAAAAATATACATATTTTCAAACGTAAGCCAGTCATGAATATCCACATTTTAATTTTGAGTTTTAACCGCAACTAACAACACAAAAAAAATTTAATGAAACAAAAACTTGTAAATCGATAGAGGTAAAATCTCCTTACAAATGATCGTTAAACACGAGACTGGGTATAATGTAGCGGTGGCAAAGTATAGAATAATGGGTACCGGGTATCGATTATACATATGTACAGTCGAATTCGGTTATAAGTACGGTGACCATATTTTTAAACGAAAAAGTAATGACATTTAGAAAATAAATAAAAATTTTTAGTATTTACACTAAGTTTACGTTTTATTTTATATATTACACATAAGTTATATAATATTATATAATATAAAATTGCTAGTGACTAGTATAAGTTTTAACATACTTATTTTAATGTTTATAAAAATAAAATATGCTCAGAAATTCACACAGCTTTAAAAAAATTGTTTATATTTAAAAATAGTTAATTAAATTATTTTAAAAACTATGATTGATATTTTTCTGTAGAATGTATTTGTTTTAATATATCAGTTTTATTAAATTCGGCACAGTTCGTTTGAAAATTGCTGACAAGTTAAAGCATTGAACATACCTCATTCGGTGTTGCCAGGTAGTTCACGCTGATTATAATTTCTATTGCATTTGATGTTTAAGTTTTGGGGAAAATAAAACTTATAATATGAAGTTTAAAGAAATAATGAAAAAGCGATTAAAAAAGGACAATTCAGTTGAAAAGAAGGACAAATTCTTTTTGTTTAATTTTTAAGGACAGCGTGTCAAAAAAAAGGACTGTCCTCTAAAAATAAGGACGAATAGTCACCGTAGTTATAAGGGAATGTAAAAAACCAGAATTTGCTTCTCTTATAACCGGAATATTCCTTTAAAAGGACTTCGGATAAATGCAAAATAATTTCGTTTAAACGAACTCTTAAAATATTATTGAAATAAAAATAAAACAAGTCGATATGTTTTAGAAAAATTCAAATTCTGACAAAGTTAACAGACAAATTATAAACAATTTTAGCAATAACTGAACATTCTTGCTATAAAAAATACTTTCGAAAAATTTAAATTTTGTTGTCGTCGATAAATTCTTAATACTCGCATATACAAATTAGCGGAATTCTTTTTCTACAATTTTGTGCTTTTTAACGCAAAATCTGTTTCTTTAAAGTAGTTTTTCTTTTAAACTGAGTTAAATACCTTTGAGTTTAATAGAAAAGAAAGGTAAACACATTTATTTTGCTTATATCCGATTTTTTCTTTTAACCCTTTCGGTCCAATTGGGATAATACGTCCCAGAGAATGTTTAAATGATCCTATTTGTTCTCTAAAGTAAAGATAATCATATTAAAATATCCCAATCGTAGTTTTGAGTTTAATGTTGCGAAATAAGTAACGGCACTCCATTTAAATCAAGTTTTTTTGTAAGAATTTTGTTTTAGTTGATGAGAAGTTATCGTGAAGGTAACCTCATATGTTACTTATATATATATAATAAAATAGAGCGGCACAACCGTAATGTAGCAAAAATTTGTGTATTTGTTAGTAACAACTGTCTTAAACATCAGTGCATAAAAACTTTTATGTTTCTTTGTAACTACAGTTGTTTTTTAATTATTTGTTAAATTGGGATATATTGTCTCATTCGGACTATTCATTGGGCTTAAATATCCCAATCCGAATGGGATAATATGTCCCAGGATAATTCAAGGATATTCGAAAAGACAAAAATGCAAAACATCTTATATTTATATCTTTTTTCAATATTTGAAAAGAGATATTTGAAGTTAGCTGCATTTTAGAAAAAAAGCCGGACCGAAAGGGTTAAACGGTGTACTTATATCCGAATTCGACTCTATATACTAGTTTTTTTGTACTCAATACTGAAAATTTAAATTTTAACCGCCAAAACATATTTCTGTATAAAAACACAATACATTTCAGATGTTTAAAACGTTAAAAATTAAAACAAAACTTTAAAAATATCAAGTACACAGAAAAAAATATCACCAAAATTCAATCAACAAAGTGAGTTGTTAATGTGAAATTTTATTTTAAATATATGTTTTATAAATTCAATCAAGAATTTTTTTGATATTACAAATATTAGGATTTATTTTCAACAAATTATGCTAATTAAAATTGTTGTTATTATTTAAGCAATATTTTCAAAAACAAGAAGACTTAGTTATAAAAAAACAACAAAAACATATGAGATTTATAAAGAAGTTTAACAAAAATATTTATTGAAAGCAGGGACTGAAACCGAACCCGAACCCATTTATAACCATGAACCCGAACCCCGTTGAACCCCAAAACTCATCCAGATTCGGGTTCATAAATTTCAAAAAATTATTTTTGCACATAAAAATATTATGTGTACTTTCTCAAAATAATTCGTCAAATATAAAAGCTACCTCTTCAGTTAAAAATTAGATGAAAATATACGAAAATTATCCAAGGCTGGCAAAAGAAAAAAATATTTTAGGATTTTGGGAGCAACATAAAATGGAAACACCATTATTATATCAGGTGGATCAGATCATCTTCGCAGTTCCTGCAACGCAAGTAAGCGTAGAAATGGCTTTTTCAGCTTTGATATTTATTTTATCACCACAAAGATCAAATTTAAAAGAAGAAAATTTAAATAATATTTCAATTATTAAATTAAATGAAAATTTTTTTGAAAAATAAATTAATGATATTGTACTTTTTTTCTAAATTTTGAACCCGAACCTGAACCCTGGACCGAACCTAAACCCAAACTTTTTATTTTGATTAACCCGAACCTGAACCCGAACCCAATTTTTTCAGGGTTTCAGTCCCTGATTGAAAGTGTTAAAAATTTTTCCAACAATTGGGTTGATAACCACAATTGTTTGAAAAAGATGGTACCGTTACATTTTTTTTTTTTTCAAAGTAAACTTTGACAAAAAAATAAAATAAATTATTACGGTACCATACATTTTCAATAAAAACGATCAAATAAATTTTTTGTTGAATTCTTTGCTTTAGGTTAGTTGCGCATATTTAGTACAAAAACAACATTATAAAAATTAGGAGTGACGTGGTGTAATGGTTAGAGCGCTTGCATACAACACACAACAGCCCAGGTTCAAATCCCAGCAGAGAAAATGAAGACGATTTAATTATAAAAAAGATTAATAAAATAGCGCAACAAAAACATTTACTGAAAGTCTTGTAATCTTTTCAACAAAAAGTTTGTTAACCACACTAATTGAAAAAACATGGTACCGTTGCATTTTTTTTCTTTTCTTAAGGAAAGCTACAATTGTCGTATTTGTATTTACAAAATCCGTTGTTAGCGCAAAATTGAATAATATTTTAATTGTATATACAAAAAAATTTGTTGTATTCACAATCTAGTTTTTTCTGTGTAGTATTAAGTACCCAATTGAAGGTATTCAATACTATCGAGTAATGAAAAGTTGCAGAATTTGACAGCACAAGTATAATCATTATAAAGTATTGTGTTCCTCTTAGTAAAGATCTATTTTAAAAGAAAACATTTGTGGTTATTTTAACACGCTCCACTGAATTTCAGAAATCAGAGACAATTTTAGGCCAAGCTACACTGTGATGAAATACTTTTTTCATGCTTAAAGCCATCATTGATCTAAACCTTTTGTTACTGATATGACTAACCGCGCTCTACCTATGAGTGATTGACAATAGGAAGAAATAAAAAAAGCTTAAAGTCTTTTTCGCTTAACTGTTTTATAAAGAATGGTGTAACCTTATTTTCTATTATTCTGAAAATAATTGTAAAATAGCTGATTCAATTAAGAACTCAAAGAAATGCAGAGAAAGATTAAGGCTTGGCTTTCGAGTAAAAACTCGTAAGTCGTTTACTCGATATAGACTGACATTATCAGAACTGTCAATACATTTTATGCAGGGACCGCAAATAATAGTTACTGCCTAAAATAAAACTAAAAAAAATCATCGTATTAGAGTTGACAGACATATATGATGTTATATACCAAATTAATCGTCTTGAAGAGCTCTCACAGAATCTGTGGTGAACTTGATAATTAATCAGATTTTAACTGTTACTTTTTGACGAAAAAATTAAAGGTCAGATGAAACCTTTAAAAAGAGAGTTTTATTTTTTCGTCATAAATTAAAACTCATTTTGTGAGTTTTATTTTTCCGGTATAAAATAAAACTTATTTTTGAGTTTTATTTTTCAGTCAGAAAATAACCGTTATTTTTCGCGTTCTATTTTTCCGTAAAAAAATAAAACTCTATTTAGGAGTTAATGTGTTTGAGGCTCTAGGTTCGAGCCCCGGGAAAGTTCTGATCAATATTTTTATAATTTAATTTTTGTTTCGTCAGAAACGCTTTAATTAGATCAAAGTTAACGGCAATGAATATTTAGGAGTTCTATTTTTTTTTGTCATACAATACAACTCGTTTTTAATACAGATTTTATAATTAATCTAATCCCGTTGCTGGTGGTATTCTTATTTTATTGTTTTTGGTAACTGAATGCCTAAAATCTGACGTTGAACGAGTTTAGGGTGCTTTAATAATAATAAAAGACTAATTTACACAATTACAACCGATAATGGCCGGAACTTGCTAAAAATGTTTCAAATATTTGACTAGGAGGGTGAAAGCGGGTTCGATGACTGCGTCTTTTACGACGTTCTGCAAGGAACAAAGTATGATAGAAATGACATTTGTTTAACATAGTTTGCAGAGGATAATTTGTCAAAACAGGATTAGGTGTAAAAAAACCTTTCGTAAAAAGGAGTTTTATTTTTTATTTATTTTATTTATTTTTTCTATCATAAAATAAAACTCCTAAATAGAGTTTTATTTTATGACGGAAACTTAAAACTCACAAAATGAGTTTTATTTTATGAAGAAAAAATAAAACTCTCTTTTTAAGAGTTTTTTTTAACTAGTTTCTTTCCGTTGAAAAATAATTTTTTCTGCTGACTTTTTTTGTTAAAACTCTCAAAATAACCATAAAAAATAAGTTTTTCGATATAACTTATAATGGTTACGGTCCCTGATTTTATGCAATAATACTACATTTTATTTTGCTAGAAGTGATAAACTTGTATGTTCGAGTAAAAATTCACTCGTATATGAACGTTAGAATGAGCCCTCCGTTAATTTTGTGTTTAGAATATTATAAATCTTTTCATATAAAAACAATTAATTTAGAAAATGTTTTTATAATACATCTAATTGTATTGAAGAATTGTAAGAAACTCCTCTTATCAATATACATACATAAAACATTTGTTATTGAACAAATTCTTAAATAAAAATATCTATCAGAAAAGGCAAGGGCAAAACCTTTTCATGCCTAAAAAAATTTATTATTATTTGTACGGTTTATAAGGTGTTATAATAAAGAACATAAAAAATAATTTGTTTTTAAATGATATTCATAATTTTTAATAACTTTAATTGTCGAAAAGATTTCTTTTATATACAATACATACTGTAATGAAAAATAGAAAAAAATGTCGCTATTTAAGTTTTATTGGATGTCATAATATGAAATATTTTTATGGGCTAAATAAACAAGTACTCGTCTACGAAAGACGTCTATAGTTCAGGGTATTATTCGCCCATTTTTTTTTTTTGTATCAAATTCAAGTCTTTATTTAGAGTGATAACAGCGAAAAAAGGTAATATAAAAAAAGCAATTGAATTTATTGGACGATACGATAATAACATTTTAAATGTTGCAAGATATCAAATTTAATAATTGTCAAAGCGACAGCTTTTCTATTGCTATAATACACATTTTGTTCTTTTTATTAATCTAATCGCATAAACTAAAAAAAAACCTGTTTTATGACCGCACCTTTTTCATGGGCCAAATATTAAAAATATAGAAATACGAGTACATACTTATATAAAAGTTGTTTTTTGTTTTGAAAAATAAAAAAGCCATTGCAAAATAATGCTGATAAAGATAAACTTTTCTTCAAAATAGACTCAAGAGGAATAAAATTAAATTTTTGTTTTAAGTAAACAATATATTAATCCTAGATTAATATCACATATAGTTTGATAAATAGGATACTGCATAGAGTACAAGTGTACAAAACCGAAGTCGTTGGTTTGATTTACACCAAAGGCATTGATCAGAACATTTGGCTTTTAATTTTCATCCGAATATAAAACAATACATATATACACACATAATTGGCCATTACAACCCTGTGTCAGGGTTACGGCCTAGCTTCTCGCAGCACTCATGTTGAGTGTGTTAATTCTTATCCATGAGTAACGAGACCTACAGTTTAAAGTCGACTCAGAACGACAGATTTGAGAAGCAATCTATTACTTCCAGAGCTTTAGCCAGAAAACTGCTGTGACGTAGTCGCCGAAGGAAATAATTTTTTTATATTTCTTTTTTTCAAGATGTCAGAGCTGGGATTTGAACCCGGCGCTATCGTCTTAGTAAGCCAACACACAAACCACTAGACCACGACGACTATATGAAACAATAAAAGAAAAAAAAAATCAGATTTAAGAATCTAAGAGATCTAGAAAGCTTGTAACCATATCGTATAAATTATATCTGCATGATGCAGTTGTCAGTAAAATATATGCAAACAACAAAAAAAAAAAAAAAACGTTAGAAATCATAATGGTAATTACTTTTCATTGCAATTACTTTTAGAAGTTTTGAAAGTTTGGGGTGGGGTCCCTGCTACGAAGAGTGAAGAAGATTAGAGTGCCCTAGTAGATTAGTACTAGCGTATGTTTTTCGTAACTCTGCTAGATGATGCAATATAATTTAACATTGTGTTGTAATAAAATATATGCATCTCACAACTGATTTCTGATGATTTTTCAAATTTTCATTGACGCTTTAGGGAAAGATTATTTGTTTATACAAAAACAAAAACAAAAAAACAATAAATAAAACAAAAAAAAAGAAAACAGAAAAATCAAATTATGTGAAGAAACGACTCTATCTTTAATATTCTCGTACTACTGAATGAAGTTTTCGGGGTTTTCAGCGCCTTGAATACCAATGGTAATAGTCTTAAACTTCAGATAACGATTTGGCTTTTACTTCGAATTTATTTATTCATTATATACTTTTGATAAAAACATTGCGATTTTCTATGTCAAAACAATGATTATTAAAAAGTTTTTTGCTTCTCCTATAAAATAATTATGTAGTCGCCGTGGTCTAGTGGTTAGTGTGTTGGCTTACTAAGACGATAGTGCTGGGTTCAAATCTCAGCACCGACATCTTGAAAAAAGAAATATGAAAAAAAATATTTCTTTCGGCGACTACCTCTCAGCAGTCTTCTGGCAAAAACTCTGAGAGTAATTATTTGCCATGAACAAGCTTCTCAAGTCTGTCGTTCGGAGTCGACATTAAACTGTAGGTCCCGGTACTCATGGATAGAAATTTACACACACAACATGAGTGCTGCGAGAAGCTAGGCCGTAATCCTGACACAGGGTTGTAAAGGCCAGTTATGTATGTATGTATAAAATAATTATGTTACTAGTTAATCCTCTTTGGATTTTGCCAGGACTGGGCAGCGTAAGGATTAATTATTTCAATTAATTGATTGTCTTAAGACTAACCATGATAGTTCATTATGTCCTAAAAATTTGTGACCAGTTTTTTGCAAAAATTTCAAAAATCTTACAACGGTTCCAGTATTTTCACGTATTTGAAAATTGTAATAAGCAAACCGATGTATAATCTACAATGCTACCATAATACCCAACTAATAGGAATTTGGTACAAATATGTTGAAATATTAATTAAACTCTAATCCAAAATTAACCAAATGACTTTTTTATTTGAACTGCTCTTACATTACCATTTACCTTTAAATTTTAACGCTCTTTAAATTATGCCGCCCAAGGCCAGGGCCTGACGTACCTAGGTGTTCGATTTAATCTGGAAAATCCTTATATTTGCATTTTACTTTTGTTCTCCCTTAAATGTATTTCACAGGTAATATGGACGAAAATTACCGGTAAATTTTCAAGGACAAACCGATGTTAAATATCAATAATAGATGCCTTTGTATAGGTATAGCGCTGTCAACAGTACCACTGACAATATTACTAGCACTACACTACCATTTTTTATTTTTAATAATTCCCTGGAAGAAAACTACTACGAAAGTGAACAAATAACATTAAACACAGTGTATATGCAGTGACGAAACTTCAACTGAAAGAGATAGCAAATATTAGCAAATATACATATAATTGTTGTTTTTAAGTGGTAGTAAAAATAATAAAAAACTTTTGGAGCTGTCATTTGTTTCTTCACTGTATATACTGTGACATTAACTTAACAAATAGAAATACGTGAAAATTTGTAAAACTGCAATTCTTGTAGAAAACAATCTCTAAACAAATTTTTTATAAATCTAATGGACCCTGTGCCTGCTTTGCCAATGAAAATAAAATAAGAAATTTTCTATATAAATAATGAAGTTAACTGATCTTAAAAATACAAAAATCAATATTTAGTTTGTATGGGAAGTACCACTTGTCGAATTCCGCCAACTTTCTGAATATTTATATGTTTGGTTGAGTGCACGCGTTTAAGCGTGGTGCGACGACATACATAAGCCAAAAATTATCTTAATTTAACAGTATAGATTTACTATTAAGGCTCATGTGAAGTCAAGAACAATTATACCATGAAGATAATATGAAATTAACAAATATATTGGATCATGTATTATAATTTTAAGATTTCAAACAAAATATTTCTTATAGAGGTCAATTGAATCCTATATTTAAATGCATTTGAAACGAAATTCTTTTTTTATCTGTTAAATAAATAAACAATTTGTACAGCGTAAGCGCATGCAACCCAGAGTAGAACAGTAAATAAAGGAACCGCTACAACAATATTTAGAAGATTTATGACCTAAATATTGTATTTATTGTACACGAGTATTTCACGTACATACATACATGTACTCAAATAGAGTGTAAAATATAGTATTTAACACATATGTATGTATGCATGTAAATCTCCTATATTTAAACATACTCGTTTAAAGATGCGTTTGTAATATCTTATCTGAATACATTTTAGAGTTTATAATATATTTACATACATATATATAAACAAACGGCCAGGGGTTAATTATTTAATAATATTTATTATTTGTTAATTATAAAGAGAGAACATTAATAAAGGTTACAACAAAACACGAGTATCACATAAAGAGAAACAAAAAATAAAATAAAATATTTATTTCTTTATTTGCTAATGTGATACAATAAAAGGCGTTAATTTAAAATAGTTTATACCTATGAACGTGCAATTGCGTAAGTAATGTGGGAACTTTTTTCTTTATAAAATGGAAGCAGTACATACGATTAGATGTGAACCTATAAACATTAAATATTATAGGCATAAATAAATTTAATATGTGAATATTCCATATAAAAAATTAAATCACTTTTATTAATATTTATAGGATAATAATATTATTGCTTTTTATGCCATTCTATGAATGGTTATGACAATAATAATAATAACACTTAATATATGTTAATAAAACTATAAAATCTATTATACTTATAAATACTGGGCGTACTTCAGTTATGAATGAATGAATGGACTCATTCAATTTTTTGTGTATATATATATATTTTTTCTAAGTATAATATACATAAATATTTTTATATATTTTTTTATAATTATTGCTACTTTATTGTGTATTATTAAACAATTATAATTATGATTTGTTTTCCAATAACATTTATATTAACGCTTAAAATTTAAATCATATCATAAATAAAAATCATAAATTTTCTTAAAAAAAGTATTTTTTTGTGTTGTGTAGACAAAGTGAATGAAGCAATATGATTAAAATAAATACTATAATTTTGTTTATTTTTTTTTTTTTGTTTATTATAAATTATTTTTCTTAAACGTGCTTTTTAATGCAGGATATTGTCTACCTGAAATTTCACGTTTCACTCACTTAATATTACTTGCAATAATTTCTGTTTTTAATACCTGCTTTTGAAAGTTGATTGACATTCAAGTCTTAAAGACTTACTAGGTTTTGGTGACATATCTTAATAAATATTTGTTTTAATTTCAATTGCACTATAATAATAGTTACGGCATTATCAAAGAAGGTAAACGATTTGTTACAAATATTGATCAAGTTTGAACTTTGTTTTAGTAATGATTCTTTCCAAAAATTTTTGACACAATTTTTGTTTTTTTTTTTTGTTTTTGTAAATATTACTTTCCGCAAACGGTACATAAAGGTATACTTCCTAAGTGTCATTTACATCTTTATAGAAGATCAAAACTTTTTTTTGATTTATTAATATCAGAAAAGAAATATTTAACGTGTTTACATTAGAGCTATTCCACGATTATAATTTAACATTCCGTACTTACACAAAATTATCCAAAAGCGACTCGGATAAAAATGTTTGTACAATTTAATTTTTTTTTCGATTTGCACGATTTTTTTATTAGGGTAAATTTAGATAAGAATCAAACAATCAGCTGCTTGTTGTTTCAAAAAAAATCAGTAAATCTTCAATTTAGTTTGTATTAAAAAATATATTAAAAATGAAAAATTAAAACTTTTAATAAAAAAATTAAAGTTATTTTTAAAAGGGCTTTAAAAATTAATATCATATAAATCCATTTCACAATTTTTTATACACATTCGTCTCTTAGTTTAAAACAAGAAGTCGTCCTACTTTGACGGCTTACACAATAAAACTTAGAATGAGTTGTAAAGCATAATAGTGGTAAAAACTTAACAAAAACAACTAAATTTACAATTTACTGGTATATTTTGGACAAAAACAATTCGTTAAAGATTATAAAACAAAAATATTTGGTATTATATATTTACTGCTATATTCATACAAAATATTAAAGCTTTCTTAAGGGCTTCTTTGACAAGAATTGCAGGAAAATTTGTCAAATAAGCCTTTAATAAACGTATAACATGTTTAATGAATACGGCAGTTAGGAGAAGCTATTAAAGCTTTGGATAATTCAAGAAAAAACTACAACTAAATTAAAGGACGTACTAATATGAGCCAGTTAATAATATTAATCTTAAAGCGAAAATTTAAGCAGTTCCTGTTTAGTTAGAGGAGAGTATTTAAAAAACTTATAACAATCAGCTAGTTTAATTATGTATACATATAATTTAAATATGAAAAAGTTCTTAGTTCATATATTTTATATAAGGGGTTTGCAGAATTGTCTTACAAAATAATTCGCTTTTTAAGTCAGTGTTGGTTATTGCTTTTTTAACCGTTTTTAAAATCAAAATTTCACATAACAATCTTTTTATTGAAGAAAAATAACTTAATAGTAAAGATGTTGTAGAGTGTCTTAACTTGTTTTTTTAATACATATATAAAAAGTGACAGGAAGTGGTATACTCATACGTATGCAGATATATGTACATTAAGGTGCGCCTTATATATAAGGGATTTTTTTTAAGTGTTACACCAGAAATGTTCTATGTTGATTTATGAAATATTCTGACTGTTTTTCGTAGATTGCAGTAAACTTATGTATTTTAAAAAATAAATTCATTATTAAGTTTTTTAAGTTATGAAAGCGCTATGATGCGATATCAACGCGTCAAGGCGCACAAACACTAAACAACGATTTTTTCTTGTAACCATATCTTCATAGAATATTTGAGTACTTTTGCAAAGCGCATTTGAAGTAAAAATGCCAACATCTTTTTGTCATAGCCTCAAAATATTTCACAGATTAAGGGATGCCTGGGCTAAATTAAGATTTAAAAGTAATTTTAAAACGAAAGATATTTATCAATTCTTTTTTGGTCTTGCCTAAAGCTTTTACAAAGTTTTTTTCTATCTTAATTAATATTTTCAATATTTGAACTACAAAAGAACTATTTTTATATAAATTATAAAATAGTACACTTTAGTGAAAAACAACTGCATAATTTAAAGTAACTATATTTTAACATCATTAGGTTATCGGAATCAGATTCAGCATTCATCAACAGATGTAGAATCTAAATAAATATAAAAATATTCGTTCTAATTTTATATGAATTAAAAAAATTTTACAGCTTGTGAATGGATAGGGTAGGTGCACCCTAATATACATACAGTGTATACTATATGTAGGTATATTTCTTTTCATTTATTGATAACGTTTTATTTTCAATTTACTTTGACGGAATGAGTTGTATGACTTTATCACAAAATTTAATGAATATTTTTTTATTGGGGAAAATCCAAAACCCGCCCAAATAATAAGTGTTATCTTTTGCTGCCAAATTCTTTGTTTTTTTCTGTCACTTTAAAACATTTAGAAAATTGTTAAATAAAGTATTTTTTTATATCACTCAGTCTAATAACTTAAAATTTACGGATCATAATGAAATTTGTTAAAATTAAGGTGTTAATTTGTTCAAACTAAAAATAAAATATTTTATAGCACTTTAACTAAAATTATTTTTTATAAGTAAATGAATTCGAATACAGTTTTGTATTAAAAAGAGATACATAATCTTATACATGCAAGTGTATTCATCAATTTATAAACCAGAACGAGCAAAATTTTCCAGTTAGTTAATTAAGACTTTTATGAAAATGTTTAACTTTTATTAATATTTTATTTTTATGACGGAAAGTGGTTTAATTAGCATGAGTTTATGCATACGAAATGTTTGTGTATTCCTATAGCTTTCATTCACTAATATACTAATACTGGTGAGGTCTTACCATTAATTATAAACAATTAATTGGCAGTTTTAGTATTATCTATCATTTTCAAGCTAAATGATTTATTAAATCTAGATTATTACCTAAATCCTTCTGTTATGAATATTTATTGGAGTTGTCAATAGAATCTGTATAATAAATCAAATGACAATCAGGTCTAATGTTCATTATAAAATAGATTTGGGTCATTATGTTTAACTCCTATGTAAGCTATTTTTTAATTTATGTATACCAGTAAAGAATTAAAATCTGAACTCATAAACTATAAAAATGTTTAAGTAGTATTTCTAAGATACGGTTACAACATAGTAGAATCCCACATATTCGAACCGTTATATAGTCAAACTGTCCAGAAATTAGACCCTGCCATTTCAATGTACAGTATTCCCCGGATAATTTCTCCACGCTTATTTACTTCAATTTCTATATCCCCATATTTTTTCTTACCATTTTCTAATATAATTCCAGGGTTAATTAACTTTTGCTTAATTGCGTTATTTGCTAAATTATCTCAAACATATTTTCGTTTAATTACCCAAAATAATTATAATTAACTCAACTATGTTTATATAGGCATAATATGTACATTAAATTTACTTCCAAACTACTTTTTTGATATCTTATATCTCCATAGGTATAAAGATACTTCCTTTTCGCATGTATTGACGGCAGTGTATACATACATACATACATACATAACTGGCCTTTACAACCCTGTGTCAGGATTACGGCCTAGCTTCTCGCAGCACTCATGCTGTGTGTGTCAATTTTTATCCATGAGTACCGGGACCTACAGTTTAATGTCGACTCCGAACGACAGACTTGAGAAGCTTGTTCATGGCAATTAGTTACTCTCAGAGCTTTTGCCAGGAGACTGCTGAGAGGTAGTCGCCGAAAGAAATATTTTTTCCATATTTCTTTTTTGAAGATGTCAGAGCCTGGAGTCGAACCCAGGGCCCATGTCTGAGTAAGCCAACACACTAACCACTAGACCACGGCAACTACGACAGTGTATACAGGCAATTAAGTGTATCCGTTTAATTTCCTCAAATAGGCAATTAACCGTATTCGTTTTTATGACTTCCACCCATAATTGCTTAAAAATTTTGAAATTTTTGGCGAGGCAATTACCCGCGGAATACTTTATTGAACACTCTAAAATTTGAACTACAGGCTCTAATTTCTAGACGTTTTGTATTTTTTTGTTTGTATTTTCACTAAAAATTTGTTTTCTCGATCATTAAAACGGGGAATCACCGAGTTATTCGTAGTGTGTACAAGTCGGTCAAAAGTGTGTGAAATTTGATGTTTTTGTAAAAATTTTAGTCCGTTGATAACTGAAGTTCAAAATAAAGTGTTCATACTTGATACATATTGATTTTATGTTAGAAACCAATTCAACACCTAATAATTAAAAAATTGTGTGAAAGTTTTTATATGAATTTAATATGTTCAATTAATTAAATGTTAATAAATAAAAATTGTTTTGTGTTTAAGAAATTTTTACACAACTAGTTTTATTAATATTTTTTCGTTTTCTTAATAAAAATTGTCTAGAAATTCTAACTTTTCAGAAATTCGAATTGCCCGGGTGCACAAAGTAGTTCTAATTTGTAAGATTCTACTAATTTGCTTTATATAAAATTTTGTTTAAATAATTGTTTGAAAACAAATAATTTTAGGAATAAGTTTGTAATTTTATAAATATTTGTATTGGTCACGGAATGACATGGAGTTCGTAGCACTTAATTTTATTGTCTTTATAAGATATGGTGCAAATTCTCTGATTAGTTTTTCTGAAAACAAACAAATAAAATTCAAAAATTCTTAAAACTTGTTTACTTGTTAACAGTTTTTGTGTAAAACTAAATCTCCTACAAACAAATAAATTTTTTTATCTGAATAAAACCAAATCAATTGCAAAGCTTTGCTTGAGTTAATATTATAAGTTTCTTCAAAATTTATTTTATTACGCATTTGCTGTCAATTCCCTCAAAATATTGTTTGATTTTTGTTATCTATTAAAAAAAAGTTTAATTTCCCCTAACAACATTACATATAAAGCTTTAGGTGTCACAACAATCAATTGATAATATAATATAAACTTAAAAAATAACCTCTTTCTAGTAATCAAAAAATCGAATACGAATTTTGGAAAATTGTATTTTGACAGGTTTTTTAATGTGTGAAAGCATAAAATAAGCCATAATTCCTCATGTCAATTTTAATGACACATACAGATTTAATATGTCAATTTAAATAAAATTTATATTAGGCTATATAATCTCTTTGAGAATATAAAATCAAAATGCATTAAATATTTTATAAAGAAATCTATCTCGTTTCCTCACTCGCTCTTTATACTTCACCCTCACTTTATCGGATTTCAAGCAAACACAACCACCACCAGTACAAGCAAGTAAACATAAAAAAGATTTATAAAAACCATTGGATTAAAATTATTTGAGTTCTTTTTTTTATTCCAATATTTGTATTTACCATTAGCTGAAAATTAAACACCATATTGCTTAAATTTTATTGGTTTTAAATGTAAAAATAACACGTGTACGTACATACTCCTACAGGTAACTCTATTATAGTGCAGCTTTTTGCAGCACAATTTTACACTAATTGAAGGAAAAAAAAACAACTAAACTTTGTAAATTCTCTAAATAAAATATGAAATTGAATTATCGTGTTTTAACCCTGTCATGTCGTCGCGAGGGAGTTTATATGCTCTATCCGCCATTTCAAATTTTTTATATATCTCGAGTTAATGATGCCACTTTAGGTATTCGACCTCAAATTTCCAAGTCTGCAATCTATTTTCGGATATCTCGTCCAGTTTCAGAGGAAAATATCCGAAAACGGACTGTAGATTTTCAAATTTTGGTGTCAAAAACTTAAAGTGACATCATTAACTCGAGATATATAAAATGGCGGATAAAGCAAATAAACTCCCGCAAGACGATGTGTGATGGTCGCAACATTATGAATTAGCTAATTAGTAAAAAGTACATCAATAGTTGTCGACGGAATGTCTCTGAAGGATGAGAAGGACCCATATCTGTATATTTATAGACACATCGAATTAAGAAACTTAAACACCGTTACATTAGGCCGAGTAAACTCAAGACATTAAAACTACCTGAAAAAACTAACAGAAAATTTGCCTCTAACTCGCCTCGAGTCATTTTGTGAATTTACAAAAAACCATAAGAATGAAATCGTTAAAAATTCGCGGAAAAGAGACTTGTAGACTTGTGCCGGACAGCGTATGACCAAATGGTTCCTAATCCCTCACAGTGAAATATTGGAGCAGTAGCTTTTGCTAATGATTCTTTCTTTTTGCTAATAAGATTAATATAAAACGGGATTGAAAATTACTATACAACGTTTTATATTTATGTATAAGTAATAATAAAATGCTATAATTTTTATAGACGATAAAACTAAACGAAAGCAAATTGGGATCTTAGACCAATGAAGTTTAGAAAATAAGGTTGGTACCTTGATGATATCGAAACTAACACTTGTGATTGCTCTTCATTTAACATATCTTTTTCTATGCAACTCAAGATAGGGTATTAACTTAACACGGTTACTTTTTTAATAATTAGCCTTATTTTGTTTGGCGTAGTCGTTGTCGTATTTTGATATTTTTGTACAAGATTAAAGTAAATTAACAAAATCTGTCCTTAATCTTTTACAAAAATGTCGAAATACGACAAAAATATGCCAAACGAAATAAGGGGGAATATATTCGTAAGAATACGACTTAGGCCCATTATTACAACTTGCCGTTAGTTAAAGGTAGGATTTTATCAGACCGATATATTGATTTTTGTTGTTGCAAATAAATTTTAACCTATAGTGACTGATAAAGTTATTGGGAAGATTGCCTTACCTTTAGGTAAAATTTAACTTGTAATAACAAAAACCAATTTATCGGTCTGATAAAATCCTACCTTTAACTAACGGCAAGTTGTAATAATGGGCCTTAATGTTTTTAAATTATAGTATGCATATCTATATTTGAAAAAAGAGCTCTGTAATTCAAAACAACGTAGACGCTTCTGATAATTTTTTTGACTTGAGAACACTAACTTTGGAATTACTGGGTTCAAAAAATTTTGCGTTTTCAAAACAAATTGAAATATGAACCATACCTGAATGTAATATTCTTATTGTGAAAGTGAAAATTTTAAACGAATTAAGCGAATAAACTTTAATAATTTTTTTTTTTAATATTTATTTTATTTATTTTAAGATCCCTTGTATCTTATTAATTACGAGTAGGGGTACCGGCCGTGAACTGTTTTTACATACGCTAGAATCTGAGATATTTTTAAGATACCTGAATTGGGGATGCTCACGAAAAGAATACATCGATGTTTGCCATGCATCGATAAACATCGAGCATCCCTAACCTGAATTTATAGTTTTGATATCATCTTTGGGAAAATTTTATAATGATATAAATTTGTCATTATTAATATGGATTTTACTTTTTGTTCTGAACTGGTCATTGAATTTATTTTATTTTAACATATCCACCATGTTATTAAAACGTTACCTGTACAAAAATTCATATTCATTAGTATTCCTTTAAAAAGATATTGAAAATTGTTTAAATGTGTGTTGTATTGTGTGTATAAGTAAATGTGTATATATTTTGATAACATTTCCTATATCTTCATATTTAGAACAAAAATGGCCACACATTTTATAAAAAATAGGTGAAAAAAAGAAACACATAGAATAGTATTTGTGTGTTTAATACACATTTTCAATATTGATCGTTATCACTATTTTTTTTTAACAAATATAATAGGTTTTGTTGATACCTTTCAATCTATAATTTGTACAGTGTCCAATGATTTTCAAAAAAAAAATGAAAATTAAAAAAGAAAAAACTGACAAAATAACAATACAACAACAGTTTAAATTTATTGCATTGTTAGTATAATACTTATATATTATTATTAATATTTGTCTTCATTCCATAGATTAAAGGGGGTTACCATTGATAAGTTAGTTTAAGGATTATTGCATATAGCATACATACTTATATAAACAAATCCCACATTACAAGAGTTACGAATATTTTGAATGTCATTTATGTCTTCAAATTAAATTTCATAATTATTAAAACCTTTTCTATTAATCACTTGGGATATTAAAGTATGTATAGCATTTAAAGTTTAAAAATATTTACAAAATTTTTGGTTTTCAATGATATATGTACATACATATGTATGTATGTATGTATAAGTGTGTATGTGTCATAAATTAAGTAAAAAATACAATAAATTTTATAAATTCTTTGGATAGAATTGTAATAAAAATTTTATGATCATGTAATTTAATTAACATTATTAATATTATACTCGTATTGTCGAGTGAGTATTCATGCATATATTTTATTTATAAGGCATATAAATAAATTTATTTATTAATTGTTAATGAGATTGATCTTGCGAATAAGTTTGTGTTTTATTTAACATTTGAAATAAAAAGTTTTCAAAAAAATATCAAACTAATTAAAGCACAAAGAAAACGTTTATATTAATCTAATAATAAATCTCACTTTCTTAATTTACCATTTAGCTTCAAATCAGTCATTGTACATGACTTACAAGTCCAACGCTGTAGAGCTTAGATCCACAGTTAAAGGTATAAATTAGGAAATACAAATTTGAATTCCTAATAAAAAGTGTAGTGCACTCGCCATAATATAGTTTACTTAAAACAAAACCAGTTCATATTTTCTACTGTCTTACAATAGTTATACTGTCGCTGTTCAATCACTCTACTTGCAGTTCATTGCAAAAATCTATAGCTTCAGGTTAGCCGTATATACAATGTTATCCATTTTTTTAATGGATCAATCAACTGGCAACATAAAATTTAATTTTAATAAATTTAATAATGTTTTTTTAATAATGTTTTTTTTTGTTTTGCTTTTTAAAACGCCTTAATTAGATTAGATATTAAATTCTATTAATACTTCTGTGAAGGAATCCAGCTACGACTTCAGTTCGGCTGGTGTTAATTTCTTCACGGATGGCATTAACTTTAAAAAACCATTGCAAAAACCCAATCTAAACTCTAAATAGAATTTAGTTTCTGATCTAATTAAGGCGTTATAAAGACGAAACAAAATTAAAAACGAATCCGTAATCTGTCTGAGATTCTCTCCAATATAATTGTATATTTTTTTATATAGAATTAGTTAAGACTCAGCGTGCTTCGCCATCACTATATGAAACAAATAAAAAGTTTATTTTTATTAAACTTGAAGACAGCCAAATGAGAAATACTATTTAGTTTGTATGGGAGTTACCACGCCCCCAAAAATAAAAAAATATATTCGGATTTAGACTTTCGTGTCTTGTCTACAAATAAATGTATAATATTAAAATTTGAAGTATTTTTAAAAAAAAAATATTTTGTAAGAACGAAAAGAAATACTACGAATTTTAGGTAGCAAATACATACATACATACATAACTGACCTTTACAACCCTGTGTCAGGATTACGGCCTAGCTTCTCGCAGCACTCATGTTGTGTGTGTCAATTTTTATCCATGAGTACCGGGACCTACAGTTTAATGTCGACTCCGAACGACAGACTTGAGAAGCTTGTTCATGGCAATTAGTTACTCTCAGAGCTTTTGCCAGAAGACCGCTGAGAGGTAGTCGCCGAAAGAAATATTTTTTTCATATTTCTTTTTTTGAAGATGTCGGAGCCTGGAGTCGAACCCAGGGCCCATGTCTTAGTAAGCCAACACACTAGTAGCAATTAGTGGTTCAAATATAAGAGGAGCAGGGTGGACCTCTTATTTTTTAAATTATAATTTTGAAAAAACCGCAAACTAACTTCAGTTTTCACCTTTGCTGCGATTTGAACCTATACCATATGTCAAAAAATGTGGCAGAACGGAATTGGTAACAGCCACGAACTCAAAATGATTAAACAAATAGTTTTACTTTTAAGAGTTTGTCAGACAAACAATATGTTACTTTATCGGAGATTATTATTATTTTTTCATTAAAGCCAGTACTAAGGGGATGAACCCTACTCATGCAGTACATTGTAATGGTCTAGGAAAATATGTTATAAGAAGGAGGAAAAACGGAGAAGTGCTTGTGGACATTTGATTTAAAATTATTAATATTGAAATTGACAGGAACAATTTTCCCGAGAAGGTCATTTCATAAACGAATCGTGCGGCTAAACGAATTCTCTCTATATATTCACTCGACGTTCAGCTACGTAGGAATATACGATTATTTAGCATTAATGCTTTTATTTCATCAAAGCACTTCCCGTGATAGTACTGATAGAACAGTGAAAGATTGTTTTCTAAAGCAGGATATAGTTGATGCAGCTAGAAATTGTTTGTCTACATTTACTCGAAAGGGTAAAATATCGATACCTTGCTGGTATCGTTTCATCCTTAACAATAAGTATTTGGCTTAATAAAAGTCAATCATAAAACGAACTACCTCAGAGTTCTGTTTAAATTATGAAAACTTGATCTTGGTCTTTTTTTTCTTTTTAATTTACTATTTTTCTTTATAATAAAAAGAATCATACTGCCTGTTTTTGTAAGACAAGCAATTCCAAACAATTAAAAACTTTTATGAAACGCACTCAATATTTTTACAACCGGTATTTACAAGAAATATTAAAGGTTAATGAAGGTCTTATTTGCAAGTATTGCATACAAATCTGTACTTGTCTTACAAGAACAGACAGCTAATTTTTGAAATAATTATTAAAAATTAAATTTGTATTAAATAAAAATTTCAAACTTATCGTTAAAGGCAACTACACTGAGGCTGAGCTTTGCACAACACCAAATTTAGAAGAATTCTCTGATATATTGGATCCCAGCGGTAGGCTTTCTAAATACATAAATTTATTTAGTTTTTTTTTTTTTTGTATAAAATTTTGAATGCATGAAGGAGTGTTTAATTTAATTTGAAAGTATTTTTCGTTAGTACGCATGACTGCAATTTGGTTTTACCATATCTTTAAATTATCATTTGAGTTCGTTTAAGCATGATTTGAAACTTTTTTATATACTATGCACATACAATATATTTTTGTAATTTTTTTTTTTCTTCAAATAAAAATTATGATACAAAACGTAGTGAATATTTTTTACGTGCTTGTAATGACTTAGAAAAATATATATATTTTTCGATGTTCAATTAAAGTTGTTCGAATAAAATTGACATGCAAACCTGCATGTCTGTTGATATTTTTTTTCCTTTTCTTTTTCATCTTTGTTGAATAATGATGACATGTTCAACAGCCATTTTATTTTTCGGAAAAAAAGTTTTTTTTTTCTTTTGCTTTTTTACAGGAAAAATGAATAGGAGGTTATTGTACGTGTATTGTATTGTAATGCGTTTCAGGCATTTATTGGAACATGCAACATTTTTAACATTTATAAGACTATAAAAAGTAACTAAACTTATGAAAAAAAAAATATACATATACCTATAAACCGGTATGGATATACATACATATTTAAATGGCATAAAAATTACATCCATTTTAGCTTTAAAATCCATTAACCAACCAACCAGCATTTACCATTTTGTTTTACGCCTACAGATTGGTTCGTGTAATTTTTGTATTTTCATTTGAATTTTTATTCATTTAAGCATGAAAATTATTATCATGCAATCGGACAAACAAAATATATTAATTTAGATATTTTTATTGTTTTATAAATTTTGTTAGATTTCATATTGTAAATATTTTTGTGAGTTTTGATATTTAAAAGTGGGACAGTACATTTATTCGAATAATCAACCAATATTATATTTTAAATAGGGTTTTTGCAAATTTCTTACTTGAAATATTTTCTATCATAGCTTTTTAAAGGCCCTTTTAGAATATTTTTGAATAGGCTAATGATCCTAAACAGGCGCTCTCTTTATTGGACGCAGACACCTTATTTTTCAAAACTATCTCCTGTATATGAAAAAAAATACTCCCGAAAGCTTATTGGAAAAGCTGTTTCCAACGTGTATTAAGGAGAATAATGAAGCCTGTGACAGATTGATTTATGTTTGTCGTCATGATTGACAACACATTTCAATGTCACTCTGATTACATCGGCTACATTTATCAAGACTGTCAACTACCCAAACAATTACTTGTAGTTAAACCGAAGCCAAATTGCACTCAAGATGCTGACTGACCTATGCAGTTAGCTTGCATTACATAGAAGTGTACTAGTTCTTGTGCTATCCTAATATTTTTACAATTTAACAAGCTTGCACTGTTTTATATAATTTACATTTTGATACTATAACTGATATGTTGGATAACTGTGTGCCCATATGACATAATGTAGTCAGTGGTTGCCAACACAGTCAGGAGTGTGTCAATAGTGAAGTATGCCAAGAGTAATCGTGTATTGTTTCTTTTCGACAAGAAGGACGCGGTGTCAATGCTTAGTGTGTGTAGGCAGAACATTAACCCCAATGTATCTATTCTAAAGGCTGTACTGAAAATCCATGGCTGAAATATCATTAAGACGCTAAAAGTTAAATATGTTGTTAATGATGATTGTAGCAATAAAGGTCATGTTAACTTATGTATAGATGAATCATGTTATGTATTGTTATTTATTTAACAGCTGTTAGACAGTTCGTTTGTCAGCTTTATAAGTAAATCAATTTTTGCCATTTAAAAAAAAAATAATTTCTTGTGTTAACGAAACATAATCCTGTTAAAGTCAAGGCTTAGTTTGATGAACATTATTTAGATTCTGCACAATAAAGTTGAGAAGTGGTTTGCTAAATGTAAAACATCACAAAGTCCATAAAATCATTTTGAATGATCATAAAGCAAAGTTGACCAAGATAGCTTAAACTCTAAAGGTATCAAAAGAATGCATTTCATATCTTGTGAGCAATATTTTGAGGTCTACAAATAGAAAAAAGTTTCTTATAGACCATACTGTAGCTAGTGTAGCAATTCGTAGCCTAATTCATTCAATTTTGCTATCGCTTTCATTAATTTGTGAAACAAAACTTTTTTGTTCAAATGGCGCCTTTTTCGAAATTCATGTTTCAAATGTTCTGACAACAATAATCCCTACTGAATGTCTGTGTTTTTAAAGTTTAATAATGAATATAATACCATACTCATCTCAGAATTCTGACGCCACCTGTCCAATTGTTGCGTCTTGGCACGCTTTGCATTGAATTCATCGGGTTCTGTCTTTTCTGTAATGGTCCTTTGGACTCTGGAGTATAGTGATGTAGCTGATGTTTCATCCAAAAACTTGACTTCGTTACCTTTAATATCGTTAAACACTGCTCAGAATCATTAAAACATTGTCACTTGTTAGTGATTGTTAGTACAAGTCACACCAACTTTGTACAAAGTTTTCGCATGTAAAAATATTATATAACCGCTCTATTATCGCTGTATTGACTAATAAGTTGGTATGAATATGTTTTACTATGCTAGAGAAAAGTATAGGTATTGGTGGATATGGAAATGTTTTTTTGGTATATGACGGAATTACAAATTAGGAATATGTTCTCATAAGTTTAATAAGTACTATAAATGAAGACTATATACATATGTACAGTAAAACCTCTTATAAGCGAATACTTTCTATTGAATTCTTTTTATTCGGTTATGAAAAGTTGGAAGTAAAAATTTATTTATATAGGGGAAGCGTCCGTTATGACATATTTAACTGTTATTGAAAACTGGTGGTTGCATGCATATCGTAGTTATGGCATACAATCCATAAAAAAGCTTTTAAGACATATTAAAATTTTCATTTAGTTTTTACTACAAATTTTTGGTAAAAAATATTAATCTGGTCAGGCATATTTATTTAAAATTATTATTTAATTCATTTTTATAAAATTTTTCTATAAACATCTTAAAAATTAAATCATCCCACTGCTATTAAAATGTAATCCAATTCTTTTATCGCAACCACTTATTTATAGTACCATATGGTAAAAGCATTGAGCAACAATTTATTTGCGACCAATAAAGAAAAAGAGCAAAATAAACGTCAAATCGAATCAAATGATTTTATGATGTAATTTGCTACTAATATTTACGATATAACAGCATCTTAAGGATACCACAAAATGCCAAATAATGTTATGGTTATATTGTCGCTTTGGTGACGCTCATGAAAATGATACTCAAGTAAAGGCATTTACAACGTTTTATATATATGTATATACGTATGGTACATATACATATATACAGTTATTTTTCCTTTCTTTTGTAAAGTTATTTTTATAACATTTTTCTATGGTTCTTGCTTTGAAATGTTATAAAAAGAAAAAATATAACAAAAAACCTTTGAATTTAACGAAATTTAAGTTCTATTCAGCAAATAAATTTTGATAACTTAGCCAGGTCAAACAGTGTGTATGTGTATGTGTTCAGTCCAAAGAGATTAAAAAAAATCATACAACAAAAGAAATCTATTTCTAATAAAGAGTAAAAAAAAATCAACCTTCCAAAAAATACAATTTCCTCAACAATTATTTTTTTTCTAAATACGAATAGAGTGGTAAACAACAAACGAACAGTATGTATATTCCCAGGGGTGATATAAAAAGTATATCTCTGCTTATTTCTTAACATTTCATTCATGCAATCATTTGTACATTTTTCTTTTGCTTGTTTTAAGCGTACCGACGATTTGCTTCATACAAAAAATATGAATTTTAGTTTGAATTTCAACTTCATGCTTAACTTTCGTCCGCCAGACAAATGTTTCCCAGGACATTTTCAATGTTTATTGGTAAGATTCGTAAACAGGATTTGTCACAAAACAATAACAAACACTTACGTATACATTCCTCTACAATTATAAGTGTTATATTGTAGCAGCACATGTATTAAAATAAATTCAACATGCCTTTTAAATCTGTTAAAATATTTAGATTTTGACTTCAAAATTCAATGGCCCTTTGCTAGCGGTAGTGTAGACATGGGGTGATAATTGTTCTTCCATTTACAATCAACATAATGTTGTCATCATAGCAACCACAAGTGTCAACACTTAAAGTGAGGGCGTAAAAATTACAATTAAATTTAAGGACAACGACTATGAGTAGAGATGGTTTGCTGGTAGTGGTTGTTTTATTATAAATTGTAAGCGACCATGGAGTTGTTTGTTAGTGCTGTGGTTTAACCAAATTGAGTGCATATATTTATCTTGTTTTCAATGTCCTTGGGGTATATTTTTCTTACGGTTACTAGTTGTTAGATTAAGTTATTCAGCTGAGTAATTATAAATGTTACAATTTATGCCTTAAACATCTGGTCAGTTTTATTTTAGGGGGTATTTGAGTAACTTTTTTAATTGTTACCATTTACCTTTTGGTTGGTAGAGATGAGAGAGATTAAGTTAAATCTATTTAAAAAAATATGGAACAAATACTGAATCAACTAATTCCAAAATATAACAATAAGTAATAGCACCTTTCTAAAATATTTTTTTTCCAGTATTTTATCGGCAAGAATGTATGAACTCGTTACTTAAAAAGCTTCAATAAATTTTATAGTATTGTACACTATTATCGAACAACTATTTACCTATTAAGGATACTCTTATGCTGATTTAAGTGTTCAAAATGTACGAGTATTATTTCCGGTTAAATTTGTATAGTTTAGGTATTCAATGCATAAAGAAGACTTAATTTCACATTGAACAACAATTGCAATTCCATTTAAGGTATGAGTACAAAAATAATTATTTTGAGCCAAAATTGATACAAAACGAAATTCTACCAGGGGCCGTAAATAACAGCTTTCATTACATACATAACTGGCCATTACCACCCTGTTTTAGAGTTACGGCCTAGCTTCTCGCAGAACTCATGTTGTGTGTGTTAATTTTTATCCATGGGTACCGGGACCTACAGTTTAAAGTCGACTTGGAACGACATAGCAATTTTTCATAGCAATTCTTTACTGCCAGAGCTTTTGCCAGAAGACTTCTGAGAGGTAGTCGACGAAAAAAATAATAATTATATTTTTTTTTTTTTCAAGATGTCAGATATACATATATATATCGATAAATACTTTCATTTTTATTTTCACGTCATAAAATAACTTATTTCAGTATTTTTTTTATTATTTTAGGTGTGTGAGTTTTCCGTCGGAAAACAAAACTACTGTTATTATTATTTTTCTATCACAAAAAATTAAATTTTTATATTAAAGGATGAACGGACATTGTTAACATTTAATATATCAAAAGTTAAATGTCCGTAACTCCGCCATTTTCCAAGCGATTTTCGAAAATATTATTACGTTTGAAAGGTAAAACAAATATTTTCGAATTAAAAAAACAACTTGAAAATTGGGTTTAAAACAAAAAATTAAAATTGATCACACCTTTCCTGGAGCTCGAACCCGAGCCTTCAGCATCTAATAAAAAACTTGAAATTTTTTGAAGTTGTAATTTCGTGAATATTTCAATATATTTGCTATTAAAAAAGACATTTAACGAAGTGATCGAAAAAACTACAACCATTTCAGTACTCTATGGGCTTCACCAAAACAGAATTGCTATGTCAGAACCCCTGTATATCTTTTTTCTTCACTTTTGTAGCACAGTGATATTTTTATCACAATATTTGTCAAACATTGAAATAAGTTAATAAAAACGTAAAATAAATAAAAAATGAAACTATTCTATCATTTGAACGTGTTGCTTGTGGCATGAAACCATGGAGATTTGACAAAACAATTGAACAAATAAAAGTATTACATTGTCTAAGGAAATATGTTATGGGAAGGAGAAAGATAGAGTAGTGTTGGTGAACATTTGATTTAAATTCATTAACATCGTAATTGAGAGGGAAAACTCTCGAGGAAAGATTGTTCCATAAGCGAACAGTGTGACTAGAGAATGTATTTTCTTTATATTGCATTGCGCGTTTCACTCGACAATGAAATACAAAAGGATGTGGTCTAAGAGACGTATGTCTGGTACGTAAGAACATGTAATTATTAGCAATCAACGTCTTTATGTCATCTGAGCACCTCCCATGGCAGTATCGATAGCACAATGAAACACACGGCACATTGCGCCGATGCCCCAATGAATCGATGTAGTGGGATACTCTACCGTACTCGGTCGTGAAGCCCCAAAATATACTTTGAAGCACAGGCTTATACATATATGAGAGTTATATTAGATAACGAATCAAGAAATTAATTTAACTCATTATTAATGTCGAAAAAAATAGGAATAGATTATACCGCTACTGTGTAAACCACACCAAACAGTCAAATTTAATAAGTTTTTTGCCTTAACAACAAAAATGTTGCTCAACCAATGGGTATTAGACATCAATTTTTTCGCGAATTATATTTTAGAGGAGATCCTTCCTGTTCAAGATTTCTTGCTACACGCGCTACAATAGCAATATTCCCTTCAGTACGCACATTATTCGTCTTGTTAATGATTTTGAATTCAGAAAATTAAAATTAGTACGAAAATTATTAATAACTGCATGAATAGCTTGCTCACCAGACCAATTATGTTGATTGTAAAATGAACCTTACGAGTAGATGTATTTTTCTCGAACTAAATTTCCACAATTTGGAAACGTAACTTAAATGTTAAAAAATTTTAATATTCTTAGTTCTCATGGAGAAAAGAAAAAAAACAGACCCGTTATTATGAATTTTCTTTTAACAACAATAAATTTAGTGGAAACTTTTTATAACAAGTCTTAGAATTAAAACACAAGATATCAACATTTGTTGACTTAATCTTTTCATATATATATGTATATAGTATGTATGTACATATACTTTCGAAAATTTGCAATTTCATTAAAGTAAATTTTTTAACTAAATTATATTCTAATTTAAGTATGTAAATATTTAACAAAAAGTAGAATGAATGAGATTGTAAATTTTAAACAGTCTTGACTTTAATTTTACGATACGTGATCTAGAGCTGTTGAATTTAAATGACTTTTCACATTTTTTATTATTATACAAAACTAATAAACAAATAAACAATAAAAAAATTAAAATAATTATATCAGATTGTAGTACATACATATATTCAAATACATATACATATTTATGTGAATTTTTATTTAATTGCCTTATCGTTTTAAAACAACACCTAACCCCAAAATAAATAAATCCAAGTAAATAAGTAGAACAAAAACAAAATCTTTAGTATAATAATAGTACAAACATTTGGTGGAAAAGAAAATACTTATACAATATGTATGTATGTAGGTATGTAAAAAGAATATAAAAAACCAAAGTTAATATCTTACTTACGATTAAATATTATACTTATATTTATATTTTAAACTTGCATGTTAATACATACTTGAAAACTATTGCGAAATTATTAAAAGAAACGTGCATGCTTACAAATTTTTTTTTTTTTTACAAATAGAGCAAATAATTATTATCATTTATTTAAAATTAGAATGGCGACAAAACATAGAAAAACAAAAACAAATCATCACATGAACATCAACCACAATATACTACATATGTGAGCCGCTCTTTTCAATGAGCGCTCTTAGTTCCGTAAGACTTTCTAGGTTTTGTTTCATTCTAGTACATGTTTCTTTTGGCTATATTTCACTCATGAATCTCATTCAACATATGTATTTCTTTCGTGTCAAATACATACGTATAAGTACATACATACTTTGGTGGTGGGTTATTGCATATAATAAATACAAAGAATAATGCCACTAAGCAGTTATTGTATCCAACATTTGAAAAAAAGCACTAAACGAGAAAGGTTATACGATTATAGGGTTATATATAATAATGAAATACTTGGGTTATAACTTATTATTGTACATCACTAGTTAGGTTATTTTATCAGCTTTCCAATTGGTTGTAGTGTTTGGTCATATTAAAAAAAATGGCAAAGAGAGGAGTTTTTACGGCAATATTACATGCTGTCTTACACTCTGGAACTGTAGGAAAATTCCAAATCATGGTTTGTAATAGAAAATTATATATCACCGTTTAGATAAGAATCTCAGTTATCCATTGGAACCATGGGCACTGTAAGCGGAAGTGCCATTTAAGCAGGGTTTATAGAATTATAGAATTGTAAAAAGACGTTTTTTTTTTGGACAAATTGTGAAATTTATGGTATATATTATTTTTAAGCCCAAATTAATGTAAATGTCTAAATATAAATAATAAAACATCAAATAAAGTACTATATTGCAAAATTGAACCCAAATATTATTATATTTTTGATGTAGCTGCATTATAAAGGAAAGGATCCGTTGTACTAGAAGATCTAACTTGTTCATCCTTGCTTTCTTAACCAAAAAAAAAAAAAAAAACGCTCACTTAAATGAACTATTAAGCACAAGTCTACTAAATACTAATCGTATGCACATACTTATAGAATTGGCATAACATATGCCATTGTATTGTTGGTGGATTTTGAGAAATATGAAATACCTTTTTATTTTATAAATAAACGGTGTATGTTTCTTTTAATACTTTAGGAGCCGTTAAAAGGTCTGCTCTAGTAAATTTTAAATACATATTTGTTCTCTTAATACTATAATCCACACAACCTACCTACACCGTCTTAATGAAAGTCTGTCTGTCCGAGTACGAGGGACTCGTCCAAATAAAAGTGTAAAAACAAATAATGGGAAAATAAGACCTTAGATAAGCTCTGAGACAAAGAAAATATATTATTCTTAACATAACGACATTCCTTAAGAATTGCTTTAGAAGGAATTTAAATTTGATTTTCCACTATTTCAACAACCAAAAAGACAACACATTTTCTTTTTTGTTTTGTTGAAGGTAAAGAAAAATAATCTCTTAATAATATTATCATTTTTGTTTTATAAAACGCTTAACAAAATATTTGCCTTTTAAATTTATTAAAATTGTGTGTTTTATTTAAATAAATAGATTCACAAGTTTTTAGATACACCCCACAAATTAGAGCAAACAAAAATAAATACCACACACCTATTACTGGTTTAACGATTTAAGAAAAACCTTTTTTAATTTCTCTTGCTTGGGTTAGTTACTGAGGTCTATGTGTTTTCTTTTCAATTGTGCTTTAAGTGTTTGCAAATTTATAATCAACATCACAAAATGCAATTCAAAAACCTACGTTAACTATAAATTTGCCTTCATTCAGGTAATTATCACGGGTACGTGCCATGATCCAGGTTAGTGCAAACAGCTTAAAACTGTAATAAGATACGAGATTCTAAACAATTACTCGTACAATTTTCTCTAATACTGAAAGTATTAAATTTTTTAATGCCTGTACTGCAAAAAAAAATTTTTTTTATTCCTCTTTACTGTCCTAAACGACAACCTTGAAACAAACAAAAAATTTTGGTGCATGGCAGAGGATATTAGTAAACAATTTATTACAATAAAAGAAAAGATTTGCCTTTTATGTTTCTTGAATGTGATGAAACCGTGATATACATATCTCATGCAGGTCGTCATAACATAACATAACTGGCCTTTACAACCCTGTGTCAGGATTACTGCCTAGCTTCTCGCAGCACTCATATTGTTTGTGTCAATTTTTATCCATGAGTACCGGGACCTACAGTTTAATGTCGACTCCGAATTACAGTCTTGAGAAGCTTGTTCATGGCAATTAGTTACTCTCAGAGCTTTTGCTAGAAGACTGCTGAGAGGTAGTCGCCAAAAGAAATATTTTTCCCATAATTCTTTTTTTTAAGATGTCCGAGCCTGGAGTCGAACCCAGGGCCCATGTCTTAGTAAGCCAACACACTAACCACTAGACCACGGCGACTGCTGAATACGCTACCACCCAACGATTATCAAAGTCAATGTCGGCGTTACTGATAGTTTTAATAAACGATTGTCCGCCGTTTTTGGCATAAACTAAGTAATAGGTTTTGTTGAAGGAGGTCATACGTTTTCTGTAGCTCAAAATAAAAATTAACTCTGAGGAGTACCATAATTTAATAAAAAAAGGAATTAAAGTTCAATTCCACGTGAGAATATATTAAAAGTATGAAAATTGCAACATTAATGACCGAAAAATTTTTTATTAAAAAAGCATCATACGACCTTAAAAGTTAGATACTTGATACTTTTACACGAGTTCAATTTTTCGAGATTTTACTATACATAATTTGAAAAAGATACAAATTTTTTTTTCAGTTTCTACTGTGTGAATAGGAATATAGCGAGAGTAAAATATTTCATAAAGTAATAAATCAAATCAAAATACCCGTTGTAGTGGGTTACTATTGGTTTAACAACTTCATTGTACTTTTTAATTATTTAAAATATTTTTATAAAGACCAAATATCTGATTGTTTATATAAGACTTAATAAACATGAATATCTGGAGTTTTGTCAAATATGTAACTTACTTAAGTGAGTATTTTCTTTTAAATTTACCTCAATCAATTATATTCGTTTATGGTTATTAATACTGAGTTATTTACTTTTTTTTCAATTTGCATATATTTTTAAAACTCACCTAACTCTCTTTTTAACGATAAACGACGGACAAATCAAGTTCATTTCTCATATAAGTATATCTACGAGTACATGCATATGTACATCTTAAAAAACAAATCTAAGAACACCGTTAAGCAAACACTAATTTTTATTTAATATTTAATTTATGCTATATTGTTTTATTAAAATACTAATATCTGTTCTTATCTTTATTAATAATATCTTAACGATGAACTAATTTTGCACGAAGTGTTATACTTGCTGACATATTAACATTGTTTGCAATTTATAAGATATAAAATGTATAAATTTTTGATTGACAAACTGCGTAGTTTATCTTTTAAAGTTAACAAAATGTTATTTCATATGTCAGTGAGAAGATGTATATCATAAATTAAATATTGGTTAAAAACATTATACAAACCGCGTGGGTTTTCAAAGTAAAATTTTTAGTAAACAAAACCGAAACTTTTTTCAAATTTTTATTATAAACTTTAGAAGTTATACAGGGTGTCCCAGAACTCAGCGCCTAGCCGAAACGGGGTGATACGATTGATTGTAACCGTCATGAGAAAAGTCAGAAAAAAAATTTATCATATGCAGTATGAAAGTTATGGGTATTTCAGAAAACCTAGAAATTTGGTCAAACTGTAACCCCCTAAATAATATTTCTAAAAGCACTGTCAAAAATAATGACGCAATTGAATATAGTTTTATAGAATTAAGACTATTTGTAAAATTAATTTCATAAAATTTTCAAAATTTGTCGACTATGAAAGGCTCTCCTTAAAAAAAAATGTACTAAGGTGCCTTGGCAAGTGCCATTAAAAGTTCTCGCATGTAATCAGGATTGTAAAATTGTACAATACTTGTTAGTTTCATACTAAAAAAAAAGAAACGAGTAAAAAACAAAAGCCTCAATATGGCAAAAGCAAAAAAAGCCCAATTTTTGCTAACCTATTTTACTCAGATCAGTCGCCGTGGTCTAGTGGTTAGTGTGTTGGCTTACTAAGGCATGAGCCATGGGTTCGACACCCAGCAATGACATCTTAAAAAAAGAAATATAAAAAAAAATATTTCTTTCGGCGACTACCTCTTAGCAGTCTTCTGGCAAAAGCTCTGAGAGGAACTAATTGCCATGAACAAGCTTCTCAAGTCTGTAGGTTCCGGTACTCATGGATAAAAATTGACACACACAACATGAGTGCTGCGAAAAGTTAGGCCGTAATCCTGACACAGGGTTGTAAAGGGCAGTTATGTATGTATGTATGTATGTATGTATGTATGTATGTATGTATGTATGTATGTATGTATGTATGTATGTATGTATGTATGTATGTATGTATGTATGTAAATATGTATGTATGTATGTATGTATGTATGTATGTATGTATGTATGTATGTATGTATGTATGTATGTATGTATGTATTTTACTCAGTTCAAATGTTTTTTATTCGCACAAGCCTTGGTAGCAGGGATGGAAAATCCAGTAATTTAGTACTTTTTTCAGTACTTTTTAAGTTCAAAAAATACTGCAGTACCCCCGTGACAAATTTAATACTTTTTTACTTGTATTAACAAAAAGCAATTTATTGGTCTGATAAAATCCTACCTTTAACAAACGTTAAGTTGTAATAATGGGCCTTAATACACATACAAAATTGTAGTGAAGAAATTATGTAGTACAATTTAAAAATAAAATTGATTTATATCATTTTTAAAATAATTTAATCTACTAAAAAGCTTTTAGTAAATTGTATTAATTTGTGCACATTAACAAATTTTTGGTTAAAATAGATTTATACCAGTTACAAAGAAAACAGCTCGTAGTTCTCTATATACTTTACATGTTATAAAATCACAAAAGATAGCAAAATTTATAAAAAAATCTTTTTCAATCATTGTAAAAACATTACTTTATTCAAAGTATGTCAAGGTTTTTGCTGTTACTTTTTGTCTGAAACTCCAAAACCCACTTTTTATCTTAATATTTCTTAAGATATCATTCAAATTATTAACATATTTATTTATATACATATTTTTTTTTATTTGGTTAATTTTCATCTAATTGTTTAAAAACAATGCCACAAATAAATGTAAATATATTTGCGCCATATAAATATTCTTATTTTTACGAGAAAAATTGTTTATTTCACAATAAAATTAAATCTCGTAACAAATACACTCGTACCATATATTCACATCTTTTGAGAAACAGAACTTTTTAAGTCTATTTTATATTTAAATAAATTAAAATATCTAGATTTTCTATTAAGTGGAGTAAATAGCAAAAAAAAAACAAAAACAAATTAGATAAGATATGAAGAATGAAAAAGTAAAAAAAGGCTTAGAGTTTGTGATCTCTTATGATTTAAGCTTTCCAAAGTAGAATTTTAAATAATAGAATTATATAAAGCATTTTTAAAAGTCATCAGAAGAAACATTTCTAGCAGTTTTATGTTATTCTTAACACAACATTTGCCATACGATTTAATCTAAAATACATAAAGAAAAAAATATTCTTGTGTCACTTGGCAAATATAAGAGTTATTTTTTTTTATAAAAATCTAAGAAGAGTAGACAGAAAAAATTCTTTGTTATCATTATTAAAACAATGTTCTCGTACACCTATGACTGCTATAACATTGCAGTTCACTTCTTAAAAGTATTTTAGCCAGCTTCTTGAAATAATTCTAAAAAATCTGTTAAACGGGGTTATTTGTAAAAATATGTGTGTTTCTTTTGGTGTTAATTTGTGTTTTTTATTTTCGTATCATTTATAAAATATAACCAAAACCATAAAAACGCATTGTTTAATTACCTTTGCTTTCTTTGTTTTATTTTTAAGACTTTTGTGAACTCTTCTTATTTATATTTATTTTGAAAATAATAACAACAATACATGTAATATAAATATGTATATATTTAGTGTGCAAGAGTATGAAAATAAAGGTGTGAACAATTTTATTATTGTGTCACTCAGTCAAGTTTAGACCAAGAAAATAAAAATTATTACCTGCATATATAAAATTTTAATAAAATTATCTGACTAAAGTAGTCCAAAAATTTATAATTGCAAAGTATCACAGTGATAGGTTCGTAGACTTGAATAAGTAAAATGGCCTTATATTTGAGCAATATGTAAGCAAGTATGGGTTAAGTTATTCATGTTAGAAAAAATGACAAAGACATATATCGAAAACCACTACACCTAATTTAAGAAAAGAGGAGGATTTCAAATACAGGGAGTTTTTTTTAGAGGTATAGAACTTCGAATTGAAATAAAATACAAGAAAATCGTTTTAATGTCCATCAATTTGGCTTTATTGGAAGGATAATTTTATGCCATTAATGTTTAAATATGATTTCGGGCATGTGGCCGCCGCGGCTAGCTCAAATAAAGCCAATTCTACAGGTCCAATTTTCAACCACTTTTTCGAGCATATGGGGCCGTATGTTGGCAATAACGCCACGAATGTTGGCTTTCAAGTCCCCCAACGTTTCTGGTTTGTTGGCGTAGACGAGCGACTTCACATATCCCCAAAGAAAATAATCCCATGGTGTCAAATCACACGACCTTGGTGGCCAATTGACAGGTCCATTCCGCGAAATTATGCGCTCATCGAATGTTTTCTTCAATAATTCGATTGTGACGTGCGCTGTGTGGCATGTAGCGCCGTCTTGTTGGAACCACAACTCATCCACATTCATGCCATCCAATTCGGGAACAAAATAGTCGGTTATCATGGCTCTATACCGGTCTCCATTAACGGTAACTGATTCTCCAGCATTATTTCGGAAGAAGTATGGCCCAATGACTCCACCAGCCCATAGAGCACACCAAACAGTCAGTTTTTGTGGATGTAATGGCGTCTCAAGGGTCTCATGTGGATTCTCTTCACTCCAAATGCGGTAATTTTGCTTGTTGACGTAGCCATTCAACCAAAAATGAGCCTCATCACTGAACAAAATTTTGCGATGAAAATCAGCATCGAGATCAATCTCATTTTCGGCCCATACACCAAAATCACTCGCATTGCATGGTTTCGCGGCTTTAATTCTTGCACAAGCTGGATCTTGTAAGGTCGCAAGCCAAGATCTTTGCGCAAAATCTTCCATAAAGTTGATGGACAAAGCTCCAATTGCTGTGCACGGTGGCGAATCGATTCATTCGGGTTCCCTTCAACAATTTGCTCTACAGCGGCAATTGTTTCTTCGATGCGCACTGTTCGACGTCTCTGCGGATGCGTATTATCACATAGAGTGAACGTAGTGCGAAAACGATCTATGGTTAACCGAATTAATTGCTCTGATGGACGATTATGTCGACCATAAAATGGACGGAGCTTGCGGTAAACTTCGCGAACTGAACCATTATTTTCGAAATAAATTTGCACGATTTGCAAGCGTTTTTCTTTTGTCAACCTGTTCATGATGAAACGGCAAACCAAACTAAATATTAATCACTTGACAGCTGACAAAATGGCCGCCAGTTAAAAAAGTTGCCAACTTAAAGTTCTATACCTCAATAAAAAAACACCCTATAGAAACCAGACAAGGGACATCAAAAAGGTTGGAGTTTGAGCTTTTTTTTTAAACTGGATCATAAACATATTTAATTATAACAGTTTTTTGAGGGAAATATTTATATAGCTTTTTACCTTTATAGCTATAAAATTAAATAAAAAAAAAATACTTACAAATTATATTTAACAAAAACAAAGTTTAATAATTACAAATGCTTCAGCACAAAAAGAGCAAAAAAGTGACAATTTCGAAATGTGTGGAAAAGTTATAATTCCAAAATATTATTTCTAGAGAAAAGTGTAAGTAGTTAAATAATTGGTAATTGTCTTCAATATATGTATGTATGTGCTAGTCACAAAGAACTCTGATTAGACAACCCTAGCTAAAGTAGAAAACATATTTAGTTCAGCTGGTGTACAGTTCCATCACAGATGTGATGTTTACCTTTGATTGAGGAATCATTGTAAAAACAAACTAAAATAGAATTTAATTAATAGAATTTAATTGTGATCTAATTAGGCATTATCACGAAGCAATATTAGTTAAAAAAATTATCACCAATCCACCTGAGACTCAAACTCGAGTTTCCAGGTTATTCATGAAAAAAATTATTGCTACCAATTATTTGGTATAAGGGTTCAAGAAGGTTCTTGTTGACCTCTGCATACATCAGCCTTCTGAGCCGTATGATATACCAGCACTGACTCTGAGCAGTGCTCTTCAACGGGTGAAGCTAATACTCTCGAAAATTTAACGCCTAATAGCAGTATGTTTAACACAACCCCAAGTTATGGAGAGTATGATTTACATATGTATGTATAAAGTAGTGTGAAGCATTTAGTTGTACAGTTTGGTGCGATTTGAGAGCAAAGGCCTTATTCTGTAACTCTCCTAAGCTAAAATTCTTTCGCTAAAAATTTATAAACTTGATTTAGGAGCTTTTGGCTACGAATAGAATTCTTGAACGCTTATTGTAATTTAAAAACTTCATGCCTATTACCTTTAAACTTTTTAATTTTATATATTCTAAAGACCAGCCTGTTTCAAAAACCCAAATATTAGCATTTTAGCTTAAAAGAATTACAGAATAAGGCCCCAGGTCTGTTATAGAAGTCCATTTAGGTATATGTAGATTGTGCTTATACAGCAGAAATAGCAGGACACATATTGTGTGAACGTGAGGTTGTTATGGATATGTTGACATCCAACATAGGGAGGAAGAAGGCCTCGATGGCAGAAATCTCCACGATCAAAGTTTGGAACCTGCTGGTGTTTATAAGGAAAGCAGTAGGTCTACTGATTAAACAGTAGATTCGAAGATACAAAATAGATGTTTAAGATCACAGTATCTTGCAACTGTGCTGGGTTCAAAAAGGTGCAATAAATTACCAAAACATATTTAAAATTTTCTCCTAATGTAAGCCTGATATTTTAATTTGCTACCTTTTAACCAATTATTCCCCATTTACAAAATGTTTTATGGTAAAAAAAGTTGCTTTATTATTAAAAATCTATTTTTTAACTTGCAGACAGTTTGTCGTCAATTCTTGATACTTACTTTCTCTTGTTGTCTAGCTATTGCTGCTATTGCTGGATTTTTTTATATTCCTAATGCCACAACAAATATAGGATGATGGATTACTTTGACATTAGCTTGACTTATTATATGGATGTTAAATATTAAGTGTTAAATATACATATCTAAGTAATATAAAGTCAGATATTTATTTTTATTTAGGAATTTTCCTATTTTGTTCAAAAGCTTTTTTTTAATGTATTTGCACTTAAAACGGTTACTGTTGTGCGCTTATTCCTATTGCTTGACATCAATTGTACCGCATTGCATACAATATTTTAATACCTCTTGATAAGAAAATCAACATGACGATTAATATGTAACTCTATGACACTTTTGTAGCTGCCACGATAAAACTAAAAAATAGGTAAAATAAAACAATGATAAAAAACAATATATGTAGATAATGCATTTGAAATGCAATCTGTACTTGTAAAGGTTTGATATTCGATGATGTAAATAGTGCATTACTGTAATTTTTATTTTTTTTTTCATTTTAAAATAGGTATGTATAATCTAATCAATCCAATGGTAAGAAACTATTCACAACTGAAATTATGTTGCATTTATTAACAACATTTAATAAAATTTAGGGTCTTTGAAATGTTCCAAAGTTTTAAGAACTAAAAGAAAGGTCTTAGGAAAAACACCGCTGTAGAACAATTCAATTTTACCATTAACATCTATCAAAAACGCAGTAAAACAAAAATCTACGGAATATACCAGAATTGGTTGTGTTGTGTAGCTCGCGACATCGTCTTGTTGAAATCACATATGATCCGATTCATAATCTATAATTGCAGGCTAATAAAAAATGAGAGAAGATTTTTCAACGTCATTTTTGAAAAAAATACGGCTCAATACAATTCCCAGTGCTAATGGCCGCCTTTTGCCATGTGGAATGACTTTTTCACAATCTCTTCTTGATTCTTCGAGCCGCATATGAGACAAAATATATTCGTTGATTTAACCACCAAGAGAGAATTGAGTTTCATAGCTGAAGAAAATTTTGTTCGCAAATCAGGGTTTTAATCGTCGCTTTCGATAGCGAATTAATTTGATCAAGTGTTTTAGTTTGTCATTCGTTATCGAGCTACTCACACGAATTGTTGAGATGATACCATGCGTTAACCAGTAATCGATCGAGTATTTTATCTAACATTTTCATTCGATGCCTGTGTGGCTATTGTAAACATATTATTTATGTACGAGTAACAAATTGTTTATTCTAAAAATTGTTAATTTAATTTATTTACCTTAAATTCCTTTTTTTAATGTAAACGCCTTTAATACATATTTTGTTTATTTCCTGACAGTTCTTTGACACATACCAACTAAATAATCATTGCCAATTACGTACTGAAAACTTCTGTTAGCCAGAAGGGAAAAAGTTGCTGCAAGCTGTAGGTGTGGTACTGCTTTCGACATGTGCCCAAGTAAATTGTAGCTCCTTAAGTAGATAGTTAAACGCATCTTTCGTCGCTCTAAAACGCTATTTAAAACTGCAGAAGTATATAAATATTAATAAAATGCGATTGATCCTATCTTAAGTTTCTTAATCTTTATCTGTTAAGGATAACAGGGTTACGGACTTATTTTGCGCAGACCGAAAGACTTGAGAAGCTTTTTCATGGCAATCAGTTACTCTCAGAAGTATTTCTGGAACACTGCTTAGAGGTAGTCGCCGAAAGAAATATTTTTTCATTCATCTGTTTTTTTTCAAAATGTCAGAGCTTGGCTGTGAACTCATAGCTCCTGTGTCAGTAGGCCAACACGGTAACCACTAGACTATGTCGATTACATTTTAAAGTATCTGCATTTTTTTCTTATTTTTCACATAAAAATAAAAATTTATAAGAAAAATGTACATGAACTAATTTGTTCCTATTACTTTTTACAATTTCAGGAAAAACACGTACCAAGGACAAATACCGTGTCGTTTATACCGATTTTCAACGCTTAGAACTGGAGAAGGAATACTGTACATCTCGTTATATAACAATACGCCGCAAAACTGAAATGGCTCAAGCATTGTCATTGTCAGAACGTCAAGTAAAGATATGGTTTCAAAATCGACGAGCCAAAGAGCGTAAACAAAACAAAAAAGGTAATGAGCCAACAATAGGTGGTGTACCACATCCGGACTATGCTAATTTAATGGATACAAAACCAAAATTGGAACCTGGTCTGCATTTACAACATTCCCTACATTCAATTAATACAATGGCTATGAGTATGCCAGCAATGAGACTACATCCACACTTACACGGTCATCCACTGACAGTAAGTGCTGCCCATTCACATCAGTTACATCAATCGTCACATGCACAAATATCTGCAGCTGCCGTTGCTAGTGTGAATTCGTTACCGATGTGACAACCTTATGGCAATAGCATTAATTGTAATAGTGAACTTACAACAACAATAACAAATCATACCAGTGAAGAATGTAGTAGAGATAATGTTCTACAAGATATAGCTAATACAGTAATAGGCAAGGTAGATGGAAATGAGACAGCTGAAGTCGATGACGCTCTATCTGTTGTTGCTGCTGCTGCTTCTAATGCAGTTTACTGTCTCAATCACACAAATAGATCATTATGTAATAATAACCCTTATCCTAGCGAAATTCTACATATGCCTTTACACTGTAAACAAAAATATTAAAATTTCTATTTTATTTTCTTGTAATTTCGTAATTTAATTATTTTATAAAATAATTTGAGATTTTTACTTTTTTTTTTTTCTTTTTATATTTATTACTATAATTTATTTTATAAATATTAGTATGTGATTATCATGGAAATATTGCACGTCTTGTTTTTGTGATTGTATTTAACAGACTCGTATATTCCCATTTAAATTGAATACATACTTAAATAAACTAAAAAGTAAAATAATTCACGCAATTAGCTCACCTAAAGAATATAACACATTTAGTGATAAGGGGAAAACTAAAACTCCCTGAATGAATGAATGTTTTTTTTGTTTGTTTTTTTAATTTAATTTGTTTTCCTGTTTTCTAATAATTTTTCGTTTGATATTTTATTATTTAAATATTGTAGTAGTTTTAAGAAGAATTTAAATTAAATTGGCAACATATTAGATACAGAAAATCAAAAAGGTTATACATAATTAAGTATGTAAATTTAGAAAATTAAATACAAAAAGAATGCCTTAAATAAGCTTAAAAAGAAAAACAAAAATAAATATTTATAGGTAACCGTCCTTAAAAAGAAGTATAAAAATAAAATAATTTAAGAAAAACACATTTTTTTTTTCTCAAACACAATCAATATCCTTTAAATAAAATACGGAAATAAAATGTTTGCTATTTTATGCAATTATTGTTTTTTATTGTAGTTTCCTATACTTGTTATTTTAACTTTGACTTTTGCTTTTTTTATTGTGTAAATATTTGTTTCTATATGTCAGACAGCTACCTATAATTTGAACGTTTATATTTATTAAATAATGAAAAAAGAATTAATTTAGTATTTAACTTAGAAAATAATGCATAACTTTCTACGTACAAAATTGAAATTATATTGGGAAATACATACATATATTTTTGTTTGTTTCAGTGTATTTAATGGGTGATTTTTTAAGAACTTTCTGCTTTGTTTTATAAAAACACATACAATTTAGAGAAATGTATGAAATCTTTATTTGAGTCACTAGAACAATCTATAATTCAATTCTAAAAGATGATTAATATATTAATGATTTGCATATTTAAATTAAAATTTAATTATCGCACGATCGCGCTCGTACTTTAAAAAAATACGGTGCAATGATGCGACAGGCCCATAATCTACATCAAACACACAATTTTCCGATAAAAAAGTATATATTCATCAACATTCACCTAAAACTAGACCTTGTGCAAGGTATGTATGTGTTTTCGTGGTTTAATGTATATTTGGTGCCAAATTTAATTACAAGATTCCGCATTGATGCTTTAGAAAGTAGCCCAAACTAGCTATAAAATTAAAGAAGTGGTTGTAACTTTCTTAATTGAGCATGAATTTTGATAGTAAAATATAATAGTATAATAATCTGCAGTCGCCGTGTACGATTGGTTAATGCTCTATGGCTTACTAAAACAAGAGCTCCGGGTCAAGCCCCAGCTCTGATCTTTTAGCAGTCTTCTGGCAAAGATTCTGAGAGTAAATGTTTTCCATGAACAATCCTCTCAAGCCTGTCGTTCGGAGTCGACTTTAAACTGTAGTTCCCGGTACTCATGAAATATTTACACACACAACATGGGTGTTGCGACAAGCTAGGCCGTAACCCTATTGACAGGGTTGTAATGGCCAATTATCTATGTATATACGTATAATAATCCGCAAGTTTTGTTTGGTTGTAAGCGTATATTTGGTGAAATTACAAACCAAACTAAACAGTTTCGTATAGAAAACTAAAAAAAGTTGCTAAAAAATCATCCCCATACATGATAAAATAAAATGCTTTTTATGTAAAAAATAGTTTTAGTTTTACATTATTAGATATTATTAAATAAAACACATTGTAAATTTTTAAATAATTTAAAAATTCAATAAATTAATTAAAAAATTTAATAAATTGTCTTGATTATCTTCTTGAAGTTACTTGAAAAAAAAAACAACAAATGATATCCACCTAACACTACAGCAGCTTTACTAATTTATAAAAAAGGTAATTCGAAACTGAAAATAATGACTTATTTCTATTTTTCAATCAATCATTGTGTGTAATGTAATTCGTGAGCAATAATAAGTATATCAGCGATAATTGATAGTAAATAAATTAAACCTCGCACTTTTGAATACAATTTATTAAAATTTTTGAACAAGTAATTTTAAACGAAACCTTTTATTTTAATGAGGAATTTGTTTCTGGTGTCTGGTGCTTTTTCGAGTCTGAAAACTGTAAAATCTTTTAGATTAATAAAAGCGTGTAGTGTATTTCAGGCTGGGATATTTGACACTATGCAAGCTTTAGGGTCATACCACCATCACGCCAAGTAGCAACTCTGAAGAGGAGTTGAAGCTTATTAATGATCTGGTTTCCGAGTAATAGAAATATTGTGTAAAGTTAGAGTTCGGATAAACTGGTTTAAGGAAACATGCGGTAGAGGAGTCGGTTACTTTCAAGTCTAATATCTAATGTAGTGATAAACTGTCATATTACCTAGAAAACATGATAGAATTTTAGTTGAGCTTCTAAAAAGTTCACTAAAAATCACCCCCAACTCTCAAAATATTTTCCTTTTTCCCATAATTATCTACAATCGTAAATAACTTTGTCCTCGCAATGTTTTTTTTTTTTCTCGAAATATATTCATTTTTCCCCTTGTGTATTTATATTTCTTCTTGTTTTTAGTCGTCAAACTAAATAACAATGTAACCATTTGATTCTTTTTATATATAGTAATTATTATTTTAGGGTTTTACCGGTAAAAATATAGTCCAAAATGACTTGGTTCTTAAGAAAAAGAACATATTGTTTAAGGTAGTCAATAGAATGCAAAGCAATCGACTCAAAGCATACAATTTTGTAAAGGTTTTCAACGATGTGATTTAGAGTTTCCTTGTAGAAGAACTTAATAGTGCTGTCTTTTTGTTAATAAAAAATTGTTCTTTCTAATAAAGAAGTTACAACTTTATGACTATAAGGCCCAGTTTTTAACTTCATATTTAAATGTGAAATTAGTTAATTTTAATTTAAACTTAAATGGCATTTAAATACAGTTTGCGTTTTTCAGTCATAAATTTAAGTTTGTATTTTATTGCGATAAAAGTACGGTAGCATCACTAAATGTAAATAAACTTTGCAGAATTTTTCGCAGAAACAGCTGTGATTTGCTGCAACAAAATAAAACACCAGAAATAAAATAAAAATACTATTGATAAACATCAATTAATAACAATAAATACATACATACATAACTGGCCTTTAAAACCCTGTGTCAGGATTACAGCCTAGCTTCTCGCAGCACTCATGTTGTGTGTGTCAATTTTTATCCATGAGTACCGGGACCTACAGTTTAATGTCGACTCCGAACGACAGACTTGAGAAGCTTGTTCATGGCAATTAGTTACTCTCAGAGCTTTTGCCAGAAGACTGCTGAGAGGTAGTCGCCGAAAGAAATATTTTTTTTTTCATATTTCTTTTTTTGAAGATGTCGGAGCCTGGAGTCGAACCCAGGGCCCATGTCTTAGTAAGCCAACACACTAACCACTAGACCACGGCGACTACTAACAATAAACGTGATTAATATACAGTCTGTCAATAATGAGTTTGCACATTAAAAATAACCAGCATTTATTTACATTCATTCGTAATTTAACGGTACTTTCCTTGCCAAAAAAAATTTTTTTTATGTATACCAAATTTGTAGGTGTTTACAGTGATCTTGTAGAAAAAAAATCTTGAAATCAGTTTAAAACAAGAAAAAAATACAACAAAAACAAATTTTTCCCTCATTTTACACTGTCAAGAAACTCTTTGCACAAAAATGATTTCTCTCATTTGATGTTAATTGGGAGTTAATAACTTGTAGTTTTTACAACTAAACGGAGATTTACCGTTATAATTTAAGTAAATTTTTTATAACAATCACTTTTTAAATTAATTTGCACTGTATTTTTGTATCACACACCTCTTATATTTACAATATTTGAAATTTTAAAAATGATGGGAAGAAAATTATCTTATAGTACTATTCCATCGTTTTATTATAATCGTCAACTGGGAAAGAGTGCAGTTGAGTTGTCGGCAATGTTTTTAGTTTCACCGAGGACAATTTACAACATTATAAATCAAGTCGAAAAAGAGAATAGATTGGAATTAATGTCAGGTGGGCGAAAAAAATATAATAAGCAAAGGTCCCGAGCGATTTATTATAAGAAAAGTGGTTCAAAATTCCTGAATTTCGACTAGACCACTAGCGGCAGAGTTAAAGGAAGAGCTTGGTGTTATTGTTCGTCACGAGACAATTCGTCAGACTACGATAAAAAATAAATATTCAGCGAGGAAAAAACCACTACTGTCAACAGCAAATATAGAAAAGTGATTTTCATTCGTTATTCTTAACGTTTCACAGAAAAATGATTATTGGAACAATGTGATATTTTGTGACGAAACGATAAGGACATTGTACTACAATGATGGACCATCTAGGGTGTGACGCAAGCCTTAGCAACTCTAAAACAGCAAAACATTATTCCAACAGTAAAATTTGAAAAATATCAATAATGATATGTGGCTGTATCGCAAGTCAGGAAGTGATCTTCCTGTTATAGACTCAACAATGGATGGGCGTCAATATTTAGACATTATGCGGTCCCATTTATTTCGTATTTCGCAGAAATGTAGACTTAAAGGTGCCACAAACCAAAACTTAAGTTTTAACAAGATTATGACGTAAAAAATAAGTTACACCTGGTACACATGTCGTCGTCCCGAAGTTATCTTGACGTAACTCCAAAAAATATTTTTTTGGGAAAGTGAATTTAAAGTTTTATCAGTTTATAGAAAAAAATTTAGTCGAAAAAGGTGACTCAAAATTTTTATCAGATGTAGTGCTAATAATTCTTTATCGAATAGTACAAAAAATTCTTAAGTCATGGTGAAAATTTTTTAAGTTTTAAACATTTTTAACTCCAAACAAAGAATAACATTTTGCCGTATAAGCCACTTTTTGGGAACATTTTCTTTATTTTTGGCACATACGTCAAAATAACACCGATAGAAATTTTGGATTGTTTTTTGTCTGATATTATCTTGACGTATATGAGACATACTTAAGTAAGCAAAATTCTTACTTTTAGTATTTATTACTACAGTACTAAATAAATAAATTACGATTAACAAAGCACTTTTAATCCGCCTAAAGGAATTTCATCCATATTTTATTATAAAAGAAAGCTTTCAGTGTTTAATATAACAGCAACAGTACGAGTATGTACTCAGAATCCTAACGAAAAAAATGTTACTTACTGCGCCATTTGGAACGAAGCACAGAATGGTCGCTCTGGTAATGATATCGATAGTTCCATAATAAAAATTTTGGAAAATATATTGAAGGATTTTAATCATATTGAGAATATCATTCTTTGGAGCGACTCTTGTGTGCCAAAAAATAAAAATAAAATATTTTTGTTTGCTAGTTTTGGCATTTTATATAAAAATAATAATCTAAAAACAATTACTCATAAATTTTCAGAGCCGGGACATTCCCAAATTTAAGAAATTGACTCTGTCCACAGTGCAATAGATCGATTTCTAAAATTAAAAGAAATTCACAGTCCTTTAGATTTAATAATAAAATTAAAAAATTACCACTCCAAAAAGTTTAAATTGAATATTATTGAAATGTTACCTACAGATTTCAAAATTTATTCAGTTATTGCGCATTAACAAAATTTTCATTAACTAAAATTAAAGCAATTAAGTATAATAAATTTAATTTATTTTCTTTATCCTATAAAGCATCTGTAAGTAAAGATGAATTTCAGTCATCAAATTTAAAAAAACAAGCGAGAAAAGGAGTTTTTTCAAAATCAGAAGAAATGTTTGAAAAGGAACTCAGTATATGTCCAAAAATAAATATTTCTGAATATAAAAAAAATGATATTAAAAGCCTTTTCCCATATCTTCTATACAATGATGTTCAGTTTTATTCAAAACTATTTACATAAGTTATAACATATTTTAAGATACTGATTCTAGAATTATCTATGATGTATTTAAAAAACATACTTTTGATTCATAAAAGTTTTATGAAATAAATTTTGAATTAAAATTTATTTTATATACATACATATCTGTGGAATTTTGAAAAAACGTCTTCTCTCGAAATAAGACAATTTTCCAAGATTTTTATAGTAAATATAGAATTTCCTTGTCCTTCTTTTGCTCTAATCCCCGTATTTCTACGACCTTTGGAAGGCAAGATATGCAGTTGACTTATCGACCTCTTTCAGACTTTCCCCCAATTTCATTTTGACAAAACGACTTCTTTCAGAGAATTAAGAATAATTTAAAAAATTGAATGTCTATAAAAAATTGTATTTCATTTTTATTATTATTTTTTAATTATCTGCATATTGAAGGGAAAAATAGAACCCAAATATATTTTCCAGATCAACTTCTTTCAACCTTTTTTTCATATTCCATTTTAACGAAACAACTTGTCTTGACTTAAGCGATTAAAATAATTTTCAAATTTAATCAAAAAAATCATGACAAAACGACTTGTATGGTGGAAGCTAATTTTTTTCTTTAAAATTTAAACAAAAAAAATTTAACAAAAGGTCTTAAATTAATTTTTTGTCGTTTTATAGAAAACTATTCCTTCTAGAAGGGAAAAAAGGTCGCATAATCTTCGTTAAGTATTTGTGTATAATATCCAAGTTCAAAATTTCATTAATTTTCTAAGCAATAACTTGTATTAGCCTTTTTAACTCTTTTTTTGCTCTACTGAAAAGTTGTTGATTTTGAAAGAAGACGTTTTGTCAAATGTCCACAGATATGTACCTCTAAAAAATGAAAATTAGTTTTTTATTAATTTAGAACTTTAATTTTAATGTAACAGCAATAAAGTGAAGTTAAAGAAATCTATTCTTTATGATTTCTTATTACGTTTTATCTTTTTTTCTTATGAAAAATCTTTTAAATATATTCATTTATGTACGTACGTCAAGATAACGCAAAATTTTTTTATTTGAAAAATTTCATACATTTTTTGCCGTATATCCACGAAAGTGGCGCGTACGTCATTATAACATAAAATTTTTTTACCAAACGTGGATATACGGCAAAATGGCCCTTAAATATCTCCGAAAATTTAAGAGATAAAGTCCTGGTGACTGAACACATCGAAAGATCTAATAATTTAAGCCTCAAAAATGGTCGTAACTCATTTTTTTTGATTTTGTGATATACGTCCAGATAACTTCGGGACGACGATGTGGCTGTTATCTAACTGCGGATACGTCATCGATACACCGGCTCTCAAAGTCCCAATCTCAATCCATTGAGATTCTATGGTGTTTTAGAAAAAACGAGTCACTAAACGACAGAAAAGATATGATTTCGCTTAAAAAAGCAGTATTAGAAGAGTGGCAGAAAATACCAAAGAGTTATGACCTAAAGAAATTAATAGATTCAATGAAAAATTGTTTATAGTATGCTATAGATGCCTAACGCTTTCCATAGAAAGTGTTTAAATAGTCTAAAACTAAAGTTTAAATGTTTTCACTAAAGCCAAAATTGAAAAATAATTTTTGTGCAAAGAGTTTCTTGACAGTGTAAAATGAGATAAAAATTTGTTTTTGTTGTATTTCTTTCTTGTTTTAAACTGAATCCAATTTTTTTTTCTACACGATCCCTGTAAACACATATAAATTTGGTATACATATAAAAAAAATAAATTTTTGGCAATGAAAGTACCGTTAAATTACAAAAGATTGTGAATATATGCTTGTTATTTTTAATGTGCAAACTCATTATTGACATACTGTATATTAATTTTATTATTTAAAGACAAGTGATGTTCATAATATGCCCATTTTTAATAAAAAAATTAAAAACATTGTTGATTGTTAAATTTTTATTTGCAAAACATAAAAACAAGATGGCGAGAACATGTGTTTATATGTAAAACTTAAATGAAACTTAAATGAACAAGGTTGGTCATGTAAATGGCATTTAAGTTTCATTTAACTTTGCGCTGAAAAACTCAAAGTTGCATATAAATGGCATTTAAATTTAAATGCCATTTAAATATGAAGTTAAAAACTGGGCCTAAGACATAATAGCCCACCTTATGAATACCCCAAAAATTTCCCAGCTTCTAAATCAGGTTTACATTATATGTAAGTAACTGACTTTGACAGTTTATTCTAAAAACTTCATGTATATTAAAAGTAAAGTTAAACAAAATTACAATGAAAGCTTAATTCACCAAATACATATGTCGTATACTCGTATAAGTGAAATTGGTTTATAGTGGTTCAAAACTTTTGAGAACCGATTTAGCATCTGAGAGTTGCTTTTTGTTTAGTTTGTTGTTCTTTGTTATTTTGAAGAATACAACATATTAACATCTTTTAAGATAATTTTTCATACAATACGTAGTCGCCTGTTAATGAAATCAAAGTTGAGGTTAAGACTAAAAAAAAGGAAATTGCCGAAGCAATCACACCAATCCAACTATAAGAAAGGCCAATAACAAATTTAGAATTTATCGCTTTTTTTTTTACTAAACTACAAATAATACAAAAGCGGTATGCTTTAAGGCTGTTTAACATTTAACCTCATAAACTTTATATTTTTAAAGCAATTAACTAGGTGTGTTTTATTACGTTTTCATCAAATTTAATTACTTTTGATTTTAGTAGTTAGTTTAGTTAACAAGGTGTTACAAGGTATGCCCTGTAGTGTGTGTATTGTGAAATTCACCTAGCCCATGATCATAAGTTTCGCATCAGAAATACTGATCAAGGGTCTTTGTAACTAACGTTAATACCGTAAAATAAAACTAAATTTAAAAGGGATCTGAAAAATTGATAACTAAATAGTAGTAGTGATGACCAAACCTCTTAATTTGCTCGAATTTTTTTGTTCATGGAACTTGTTTTATCATTTCAAATAATGACTTGATCTAAATATATGGTCATAATTGGTAAATAATAGACGAAAACAGCATAACCCTGAAGGTTTAGAAGATTTGGACAAGTGGACGTGGTACCTTCCATACAAACTAAATATTGGTTTTTGTATATCTTGAAAATGTAAAGCTTCTGAATTTGAATTGGAAATCATCACTTAAAAATTGGAGATTGGCTAAAGCTAAAGTTTCGAAATTTGATCTGAATGACTTAATGGTAGGGGAAAACCAGCAGTTAGAAAGTGGAAAATATTAAAAAAGTAGGCTTGGTACCTTCAAAACATACTAAATGTTGGTTTTTGATATATCTTGGAAACGGTTTAAGCGAAAGTTTCTAAATTTGGTACTAGTACCTTCGTTGCGAAAATGCATCATCAATCAACGCAGAACACCGGAGTTTAGCTAGTATATACATACATATATTTTTATATACATATATTTTTAATTTTAATGAAAGAGGTTTTATTAGAACATGATTTTGCATACTCGTGGGTATTTTTTTAAAAGCTCTTCAAATGATAATTTCCTAGTATTTAATTGTCTCAAGTGCCCTTACATAACCAAAAAAAAACATATAATTCAATGATCTACGATCTAGGTGTGCAATTAATTGGTTCAATATATGAAATTGTGCTTTCAGCAAAAGTTGTTATTTATGTTAAAATAAAGGCTAGTTAATTGGGACCGAAAAAAATTATAATCATGTCTCTGTATTAACAACATTCAAATGTACCAAAGACTCCGCCAGCATATAAAGTCATAAAATTGTATGTCATGTAAACTTGATCTAGGAACACTTTCTAATGTATTGTTTAATAAATATATCCCTATCCTACTTAGGTCAATAGTAAACAAAATATAATATGGGTATGTTCTGAAAATCGAAATTAAGTATATTTTCAAAAACACATATATGTAAAACTTAACCAATTATTTTACAGATTTATGCCGGTATTCATAAAAAATAAAATTGGTTTATAGAGTGCTTATTTGACATATTTCTATGAAGTAATTGTCAAATAATCAATTAATAAAACTGTTTTATATATTATAAATACGGGCATTAATAATAAAAAAGTTACATATTTTTAAACGAATAAAAAATATGTAAACATATTTTCATATTAAAAAATTATGAGTATAGAGATTTGATTTATTATTAGTTTTTGTTTCTTTTTAATAAATTTATGTATGTACAGAAATAAGTGCGATTACTCTATAAATATTTGTTAATAAATGTAAATATTTTTTTGTATTATTCAAAAACAATCAACATGTTTGTCTAAAATTTTAGCACTTGTCAAGTGACATAAGTGATACTCAAGACATTTCGTGATTAATTACACCCTCAAAATAAAAAAATCTCGTGGTCTCGTGCCTAATCAAACTAATGAATATGCTAAACAATGAACAAAGAAATACATCTTTGAAAAAAATATAGCTTAAAATATGCGTTGCGTTCACCTACACCTTTAGAAATTAATTTTTATTTTTAATTTTATTTTTTTTCAGGAATTGAGGTTTTTGTTTTTAATCTCTTATTACTGATATTATTTGAATACTGGATAACGTAAGAGAATTGAACCAAGTTTTTTAATTAGTGCATAAGCACTAATAACTTCTGTCGCCAAAAAAAAAAACCGAGAAAAATATCTCACCCGTTTTAATTAGATTTATTATTAAACAGGTTTATAAATTTTAATTTTGGCACTACACGTCAAAATATTTTAATTAAAAATAGTTTCTAAACAATACATATTACAGATTTCTTAAATAATTCACCTGAAACTAAAAGAAACAAAAAATTTGTGTTTAAAATCACATTTAATCGGACACAAATTTAGGGTTTACAAAATTATGCTTTATGTTCAAATGAAGAGTGTTAATTAAAAGTGTTTTATCTTTCAACATAAATATTGTGAATGGCAAAAAAGGTTTAGTTTTATTTAATATAAAACCAGTTTTATTATTAATTGATTAAAAAAAAAGAAAATGTTCAAGTCTAATTTTTGTTTTGATTTTTTTGTATAAGAAAAATATTTTTTGATTTAATAATCATTGATTGGATCATATATATAAAATTAATTTATTTAAAAACAAAAAATATTTTTCGCCATATACATAGGTTAATACATTTAATATACATAATATATGAAATGTATTGCTTTGGGGATAATCATGTCTCTATGGCCATTTTGTCTCTGCTTAAGAGACTCGTCAGGAGACTTTTTTATTTAATAAAAAATATATTCGATCAAATTAAAAAAAAAAACAATGTGCTTTCCTGGGGCTCGAACCTAGAGCCTCAAACACATTAAATGTGCTTTTGTATTTTAAAAATTTTACGTTTTCAATTTTTTTAATCAATGGTAAACTTTTAACAATGTGAGTAATGGTACCGATATACCCGGAATATTTTTTCAGTTTTCCTTTTTTCAAAACTATTACAACATGGTTTTCGAGTGCTGGTTCATACTTTCTCTTACATAGAAATTAAACGATTTTGCTTTGTTAAAACGATTAACTACACTTTAAAAGCTTATATTAAATACTATTATATACTCGTACTTACATTTTAAAGGGTATCCCAAAATTAACTTGTGACTTAACACCATTCAATTTCTTCTTATAGGGAGGCCATTTGTACTATTTGCCATAAATAATACTATCCTATGCACTTTATGAATCAATAAAAAAGTACAGATCTAAACACTAAAAACTCTGTTAGAGCATTTTCAGTTTAAATTAAACCTTTTTCAAAATGAACGCAACCTTTTTCAAATTAAACGAAACTCTTTTCAAAATAAATGAAACTTTATTCAAATTCATTTAAGCATTTTTCAAATTAAATTAAACCAGTTATAGAATTAAATAGAAAATAAATGAAAAAAAAAACAAATTAAACATATTCCTTTTTATATAATACTTGTTAAAATTAATGAAGAATTTGTCCACTGACCGCCTTAGGAATTAACATGATCATATCCATAACATAGTTCGCACAATCATTTTGATTAATTTGTGCGACACTTTCCTCATTTATATACACTTACTATGTTATGTTCTGTGGTTATGTCACTTTAATAACGATCGGGCGTGGAATTTTATCTTAGAAAATGTTTTCTCTATCGGGTTCAACATGGGAGAATAAGGTGGTAAAAATTTAAGCATATAGTCGCTATTATCCACCATATTTCGAATTTCCTGGGTTTTATGGATTCTGTCATTATCCATAATTAAAAATGAATGTTTAATTTTTTTTTTCTGTTTTCTATTAAATTCTATAACTGGTTTAATTTAATTTGAAAAATGTTTAAATGAATTTGAATAAAGTTTCATTTATTTTGAATAAAGTTTCATTTATTTTGAAAAGAGTTTCGTTTAATTTGAAAAAGGTCTCGTTTAATTTGAAAAAGGTTTCATTTATTTTGAAAAAGGTTTAATTTAAACTGAAAATGCTATATTTTTATTATTTTTAATTTCGCTATTACATAACATACAAACCTTATTAGCCTAGCTTCTCGCAGAACTCATGTTGTGTGTGTCAATTTTTTTTCATGAGTACCGGAATCCACAGTTTAATGACGACTCCGAACGGCAGACTTGAGAAGCTTATTCATGGCAATCAGTTACTCTCAGACCTTTTGCCAGAAGTCTGTTAAGAGGTAGTCGCCGAAAGAAATTATTTCGCGATTACGTTTTTTTTTTTTTCTTCAAAAACGCCCTAATTAAAGATGAAAATTACATCCGTAAAGGAATTGTACACCAACCGACTTCAGCTTCTTTTCTTTTTTTTTTTTTTTTTTGATACCGTCATCCCTTGCATATTTTAAAACTAAAATTTAAAAAATTAAAGACGTGTATCAGTACTTAAGCGTTTTCTCGAAACTGGTTAATTTTGACTTAAGGAACCGTAGCACAAGCATAGGTTTAAAACTGTTTATTGATGTCAACTGGGAATAGTTATGAATATACGGTTAACATGTCAAAAATAAAGCACAATTGTTACAATAAAACAGCTTAGAAGGTCGAATAGGAAAAACTTCCTACAAATTTGGCCAAACGATAAGGATTGCAGTAGTTCATTAGGAGTTTTTATCACAATGCCACACAGTTAGAAAGAAGTATTATTTCGTTTCATGCACTAATAGAAGAAAAAAAGTGAAATTTACAACACTTGAAGAGTCCTTACATTCTTTTAATACATATCAAATGAATACCAAAATGTGCTAATCAAAATCCTTTCAAGAATTAAAAAGTATTAAGAGTACTTAATATTGTGTGTGCTGTTTTTTGCTATTATAACAACATATGAAGTCCTTTTAAACCATATAAGAAAAGATCAAAATACATATAAGAAATCTACATTTAATCTGCTAACTGCCTCTTTTTCACTTAAACTTGTACAAATATATAAGTATGAAAAGTTAAGAGGTACAGGAGGCATTATACGGATTAAACGATTACCTTTATTGTTAATTTTAGCACACTTTAAGTGAAGATTATCTGATAAGTGCAGTTAACTGCCTATTTCCATAAGACAGCCATTTCAAAAGATTAAAAATTTGTATGAAAAGTGATCAAAAATGTTTGAAAAATTTTATGTTTTACATATAAATTTTTAAACGTTTCAAATGTCGTATGGAACCGGAATATATAGTTTCTTGCTCGTCAAATTAGATCATAAATTTTGATGGCTGTTTTATATTTATCTTAATAACAAGCGCTAATCAACAAATATCATTTACATATTTGTTTATTTGTTTAACAAAAAATTAGTATGTAAGAATGAAAAACACAATTTATTTTTTCTCCTGATGTTATTATTCTTACATCACTTATTTATTTTTAATTTTATTATAGCTATTTATAACTTAAATTTTGTTTAAAAATAACGATAATAAAAATAGAAGAGAGATATCTCAATTCAATTAAAAAGGAATAGCAAATGTTAAAGTCGAAAATAATTTAATACCTTTCGTAGCTGGCTCGAAAACTACTTAGTTCAGTTCTGCTAGTGTTTATACATATTCCTTAACGGATGTTAGTTCTCATAAGAATACCAGTATTAGGATCTTAATACTATTAAAAATCATACAATAAGTATAATAGATCCAATAAATATTCGAATTTAATTCGAAAAAATACATGGTATTTAGGGAAAATAATTTAAAAGGTATTTGTTAATATTTTGTAATATTAGTTTTCAATCATTAATTAAATACATACTATTTATCCCACCTAGTTGAACTAAATTTTAATACACTTGTAGTGTTGCCGGTTTTGATTATTTCGAATCGCAATTGGTTGTTTTCTTTTCTGCAGTGTGTGTGTACATGTGGACTTTGTTTTTCATTTTGATATCTTTTTCTTAAGAATCGATTTTTTATCGTTATGTATTTATCCCACCGAGTTGAACTAAATTTTAATACACTTGTAGTGTTGCCGGTTTTGATTATTTCGAATCGCAATTGGTTGTTTTCTTTTCTGCAGTGTGTGTGTACATGTGGACTTTGTTTTTCATTTTGATATCTTTTTCTTAAGAATCGATTTTTTATCGTTATGTATAAGAAAATATTAAGGATGCGGACGCTGTTGATGTACTGGGCATGAAAATTACCTGTGATGTTCGTTGGAATGATCAAATTATTCGATTGTCGAAAGAAGCATTCAAGTGCTTCAGTTTTTTAAAACTGTGCAAGAAATGCGTCACTCCCTCTGATCTTAATATTTGCAGACCTTTATCCGACCGAAGATGCAGTATAACTCTGATGTATGAGCCGGTACTTCAAAATCTATATGGGGGCTTCCCAACTGCCTAGAGGAAAACGAGAAGGTGCTTATCACTGATGGGTGGATTTTTAATTTTATCGATTTATAGGAGCATCGACCCAATTCTATCGGTACTACCAAATAATCCAATAATCATGAGTACTACTCATAGAGCAAATCATTTTTTAGTTAACTGTCCAATGAGTCGCACAATGCATTATAGAGAGAATTACTTTTTTTTATAATAGCTCACTACTGTTCGTTTATGGAACAAGCTTCCCGCGATTGTTATTCCTACTTAATACGATATGAAGAAATTCAAATAAAATATTCACAAACAGTACTGCAGTTTTCCTACTCGCCATAATATATTTTACTAACACTTATGCACTGCATGAGTAGGGGTCATCCCCTGAGTATGGGTCTCTTGAGTTTATTTTAAGCTTTTAGGCAATATTTATATTTTTAGTGTCTTAACCAAATTAAGTTAATGTAATAACTAAATAAAGGGGGATTTTTTTGCTATCATCTTTTAGGCAACACTGGTTTAAACAGCTGAAGCACGTTTCGTGTTTGTTTCACTGTCAAACATTTTCAGTTTGGTCTATAATTTAACCATGAATCGTCTTACAAACGAACAACGCTTGCAAATTATTGAATTTTATTATCAAAATGCTTGCTCTATTAAGAAAGTTCATCGCGCGCATCTTCCATTTTATGGTCAGTTTAATCGACCCACTGAAGCGGCTATTCGGGCTATTGTGACTAAATTGCGCACCAAATTTACATTGTTGGACATTAAACCACCAACAGACGACTTACGTAGAGTGTGAAATGAAGAAAATATGGCAGCTGTATCGGCCAGAGTTAATGATGACCATTAATTATCGATTCGCTATCGTGAGATGATATCCAACTTTTTTTGCCTAAAATGCAAGAGCTTGACTTGCATGACATGTGGTTCCAAAAAGACGGTGCCACATGCCACACAGCACGCGTTACAATAGACTTATTGAGAGCCGAGTTCGGTGAACACTTTATTTCACGTTCGGGACCGAACCACCCAAAGCCGGTACCCTCCAATTTCGGATATTTCCAAGAAACACCGCTCAGAGGAGGGCTCATGGATATTGGGTTAACAATTTCGTCACTACCATTTTCTGGATAGTAGCAACCCCCCTTGTTGAGGAGGTTAAACTACTACCCAGCATATACCACTGCCACTACCTGTACTTCCCGAAGGACCGCACCCAACAATCATGCCGATTTACCTCACTCCCCGAAAGACAGGGGAGCACAGGCAAACCGGGGCTTCCCTGATGCCCGTAGTACCAGATTAAGGCATCTCTGGTCAGTCCTTGAGGACGCCAGAAAATGCCAGCCACGCATACTTACAGTGACAAGGCCAACACCACCAGGAACAAACTGTTGTCTCTAGTACAACAGCCCCCTGGACTAATGCCAGCCGAGTCTCCGATAGCACACGTGGCGCTATGCACCACCAATCATACTCTACCTATAGCAAGCGCCAGGCCACACAGAGCTAGGTTGAAGTCCATATTAACCGGAGAATACAGGCCACTGACAGGACACTTCGTCAGCAACCTTTTTATGTATCCCCGGGGGGAGTCATGTCTATGCAGCCAAGCCCGCTTCAATTGACGCATTGGAAGACAACATTGAAGAATTTACTTGTGAGATACCGGCCGAAATGTTGGAAAGAGTATGCCAAAATTGGACTAAGCGGATGGACCATTTGAGGCGCAGTCACGGTCAATATTTACATGAAATAATCTTCAAACATTAAATTATATGGACCATACTATCGATTCGAATAAAAATTTCATTAATTTTCTGAAAAACTTGCCTATAGCTCCTAAAATATCACACTTTAGTGTTTCTTTTTATTTGTTTATAAAGAAAAGTTTACATAACCACAAATGTTTGCATAAAATAGTGGTTACGCTTTTTTAGTCAAATATTTGTCTAATGTGACCGTAGCCTTTGGTTTTAATCTTTTTCTTCTTTTTGTTACGGAATCAGTTAAGTTTAAATTCCAACTCAACGTACAAGTATATAAAGATTTCAGTGGGTTAAAATATCATATTTATAAGACGACACAATAGCTATTTACTTATTTTTTTTTTCAAAATTCCTTGAATTGTAATATTAAAGACAACTTTATAATCTATTACATGATAAACAAAAAATATAGATTAGATATTTGCTAGAACATTGTACAACTGTACTACTAATACATATAAAGAATTATTTTAACTAATGTTGAACTTATGAGTGCCTACCTATAAAAATCGGTATATAATAATTTTAAAATTATCGCGATTTAATTATTAACTTCACGTAAAGCATTATATGTATGTACTATAACTCAACCTATAAAAGTCTCTTTTTATTTACATAAAAATAAACTCTTTCATTAAAAATTTTATAACAAATACAGCGACAACTATTTTACGGATATATTTTAAACCGGCGGTAATATTAAGATTCGCCTGTGGTGCATTAAAATAATATTTTGACACACATTTGTGATCTGAAAACGAAAATCATCTAAACAAATTTTAAAATTTCTTGTTTGACTTCAAGATAAGAGGGAAATTCGAAAATTGTATCAGAACGAGAGACAGTTGTACTTGATCAGGCTTGTATGTAATTTATGACTCGGAATTTTTATATGCAAAACTTGAAAAGATGCATTTTTTATGTATATTTGTTTAATATATTGTTGTTGTGCAGTTGATAATGGAAAGTCAGTCAAATCAAATTTAACAAAGATAAATTAAAAATAAAAAAAAATAAAAAATTCACACTTATGTGCTAAAAACAGCCGAAAATTAAACAAAACTAAACTGAAAGCAGTAGAGAAGAGAAATGTTGCACAAAAAAACGTTAGAAAAAATAAACAGTTTGTTTTTTTTTTTTTTTTGCTTTGTTTATAAAACAGACGAAAATATTTCAAATTGACATGGATGACTGTTCAAACGAATGAATGCGCTTAAGCCGCTGTTATCTGTTTTTCAAGCTAAAATGCATACAAAGTCATGCACGTAAATATCCGTATCCGCAATTGTATGTATTCAACCAACCAACCAATCATCATCGAACCATACATTTGCTCATCACACTTCTTCATGCACACCTACATACTAATACAATAGGATTTTCTGTAATTGGAGTGTAAAAATGTTTGTATTTCCATCTAAACAATGGTTTAACTCTCAGGGAATCTGAATAATGATTTAAAGAGTTAAATGTGAATTTATTTACAATGTTTATACGGATCTTGGGTATCTAATCCTTTTGTTTTATTTCAAACATTTGATAAATTCTTAAGAAGAAATGCCGACGCTATGTCCTATTTAAAACGTTGTGGTATTTGTAATTCTGCTACTTGTTGTGTCTAAACAAACATACTTTGCATTCAAAAAATTAAAAAAAAGGTTTTCGAAAAGCAGTTGCATTTCCAAAGAACTCACAAATGTTTTGCAGTATTACGTAGATGCTCCATTTCAATTAACAGGCTTAAATTCTAAGAAAACTGAAATTTTTTAGGAGAAATAAGTTTTAAAAGTAGTGAAGAATTACATAAGAATTTAAAGCAAGATGTGTTTTTTTTTTTTTTTGCAATATTTAATATACTTATACAATAAGAAATCAACTTTAAGTATTCTACGATACACCAAGTTAAACGAATTGTAAATTTTATATCCAATAACAAACGAGAACGTAAAAGTACGGGAATAATCTTTTTAGATATCGAAAAAGCGTTTGATTCCATATGGCACAATGGTCTTATTTATAAATTAAATAAGTTTGGCTACCCGATTTATATACAAAAGTTAATCCAAAGTTTTTTGGATGAACGATCATTTGTTGTAAACATCGACGATGAATACTCTAATCAACACATTATTCCTGCTGGCGTACCGCAAGGATCTATCTTGTCGCCTATATTGTACTCGATATATACGTCCGACTTTAAAATTCTTAGAGACCAAGCCGCAGCCCTGTATGCAGACGATACTGCCATTATTACAAAGGGAAAGTTATCGAACTCCATAGTCAAGAAAATGAAAAAGGCCCTTTTACATGCTCAAAACTATTTTAAAAGGTGGAAAATTCAAATTAATAACACTAAAACACAGGCAATAATATTTCCTTTTAACAAATCGCCTAAAAGAATTGCCTCCACTGCTCTATCAGTAGAAGGAGTGGAAATTCCCCTCCTTGATAATGTGAAATACTTAGGCATTACACTGGATAAAAAATTGACTTTCAGACAACATATTTTACAATCTTGTGAAAAAGCTGTCAGATGTGGGAGAGCCTTATTTCCATTACTGAACAGAAGATCGGCTCTTAATCGTAAAAATAAAATCCTACTCTACAAAATGTGTATACGACCAATTATGACATATGGTTGTCAAATTTGGTCCAAAAGCTGTGCAAAAACTTATATTAAAAAGCTTCAAATAATCCAAAATAAAAATTTGAAAATTATTTTTAATTTACCTAGGATGTACTCCACAGATAGACTCCATAGAAACAATAAGCAAAAAATGATTGAGGAAGTAATCAGCACACTGACACAAAGATTTGAAGATAGAAACAGATCTTCAAAACATATTATACTAAGAAATTTGTAGTTTTAATATCTTCCTCACCTTCACTGGTGAAGATGACGGAAGCATTAATTTAAAAATTTCTTTAACTTTCAACAAGGTTTTTTTCCTATCTTTTTCCTTAAAGTGTAAATACTTTTTATAATTGTATAGTTTTTAAAATTAAAAAAGATATTATTTGTTGCAATACCTATTTTTAAGTAGAATCTCAAAACTCTGTAGATACTAAAATTTAAGACATTTTTAAAACTGTAAAGATGATAGAGTAAATAAATAAATAATAATAATAATAAAAAAAAAATCAACTTTAAGTGGTCTTATTTTTGATAAATCACTAATAAATTCAACAAGCGATTATTCTAGAACGGAAGTAATCCAAACGAAGACCTGAATAGTATTAATTTTGTTAGGAAAGAGGTCTTTCAGCATATTAAATTCAGCTCTTTGAAATTCCTCGCCGTGGTCTAGTGGTTAGTGTATTGGCTTACCAAGATACTCAGAAATCTTAAAAAAAGATATATGTATGATAAAAATATTTCTTTCTGAGACTACCTCTCAGCAGTCTTCTGGCAAAAGCTCTGGGAGTAATTAATTGCCATGAAAAAGCTTCTCAAATCCCAGTACTCATGGATAAAAATTAGCATACACAACATGAGTGCCGCGAGAAGCTAGGCCGTAACCCTGACACAGGGTTTTAATATGCAATTATGTATGTATGTATGTAGTTATTTCACTCTATACTAATATAAGTACATACATATATACTTATAAAAATACATTAAAACAACTAATTTTACAAAATGATTGGTAAAATACAAGTTTGTGTAAATTTTACATGAAATTTTTTCTAGCTGGACCAATAATGCAATAAATATGGGTAAAAATTTATTTTATTTTTTGCCATATGCTATTTAGATTTTCAGACTCCTGAATATATTTTTATAACACCTGTTGACTCTTTTCCTGGCTCCAAAAGAAAGTGTTGACTGAATCTTTTCTGAATACGAGCAGCTGTGCTAGTGGAAAAGGTTTGAAATGGGAGTACAGATCTATGTAAATAACTGATAATGGCTTAAGTTGATATAACTGATTTTTCATTTTATTACATAATCTTATTTTCTTCTTCAAGATTTATCTATCAGCTAAAATTCAGAAATAAAATTTCATTATTAATAAATACACCTAAACCCTATTTATTTTAAACTGAAGACGCTACACGCAGGAGTAGCGAAATATTGATAAATAAATAAACGATTTTTATTTAAAAAAGACCTTAAACTTGAGTAATTCTTTACATTAAATAATAAAGGTCGAAAAACCAGAATTAAAATTATTAATTTAAAATAAGCACGAGAAAAATGGGTTACAATAAACTTAAAAGGAATCAATTATTAAGGAAGTTCATTAACAGATACAAAACAATACGGGACAAAATCATCAAAACAAAATGTTCAATAACATTTTTAATAAGGTGCAGAAACAAAGGGATCATACCAAAATTTATCAACAATTCGACAAAAAATATTTTAGGAATTTTTGGCAATAATGGAATACAAAAAACCATGAATTCAATTAATAAGTACACTCAAAATTTACATAGGAATATTTTAAATTTGGCTATTAGAGACAAACATGATTTGTTAAAACATTTTCAAGGTGAGTTGATGGTGATTGAATTTAATTTAAGAAAATATTTGACAGACATTGAGATGAATGAGTTTTTAGAATACGAACATAGGCTCTCGGAAAATTTTATAATGAAAATAAAAAGAATACAGAGAAGGAAGTTCGACAATCTTCAGGACTTACAGAGAAGGGAATTGGGGATAAAGTTTAACGAGAAATGGTTTGTGAGTAAGACTAATGTTAGTATTCCAACTGATGTTAAGTGGACACTCTCATTGGGTCATAAACATACCTTACCTGTAAGAAGAGGAGATCTTCATACATACATACATACATAACTGGCCTTTACAACCCTGTGTCAGGATTACGGCCTAGCTTCTCGCAGCACTCATGTTGTGTGTGTCAATTTTTTATCCATGAGTGCCGGGACCTACAGTTTAATGTCGACTCCGAACGACAGACTTGAGAAGCTTGTTCATGGCAATTAGTTACTCTCAGAGCTTTTGCCAGAAGACTGCTGAGAGGTAGTCGCCGAAAGAAATATTTTTTTCATATTTCTTTTTTGGAAGATGTCAGAGCCTGGAGTCGAACCCAGGGCCCATGTCTTAGTAAGCCAACACACTAACCACTAGACCACGGCGACTACAAGAGGAGATCTTCCCACACTTAAAATTTTAGCAGATGGAGAGGACTTAATACAGACGCTAGATAAAAAGGAGGAACAAGAAATTGCTAGGACCAGATTAACGACAATAATAGAGAATCATTTGAATAAAATTGAATTAGATAAAAGAGATAGGTTTATGTTAGAAAAAGTTGATGAAGCGGAAAGATTTTTGAGAAGAAATAGAAATATAATTATTTTAAAAGCGGATAAAGGCAATACAACAGTAGCTTTGCATATTGTTGAGGACAATAGTAAATATAATGTAATTGCTAAGGATCCTACTAGAAAATTACAGAAATTAAAAAATGATTTAGTAGATGAACTTTTTAGGAAAAAGATCCTAACTACTCTTGATAGGTATAAACTTAAGACAAGTGCAACTATTGCTCCAAGGTTATATGGCTTACCCAAAATTCACAAACAGGATTTTCCATTGAGACCAATTTGCTCCTTCATTAATTCATCTTCTTATTTTTTATGTAAATACATAACCAGTATTCTTAAGATAATTACAGAGAATTCAAAGTATAATGTTAAGGATTAAATTCAATTCAAGGATAGAATTAAGAACCAAATTATTGATGATTATGAGGAATTAGTATCTTTCGATGTTATTTCACTTTTCCCTAGCATACCTGTTGGATTAGCGATTAGTATTATAGAAGAAAAATGGAATGGTATTGAGAACTATACAAAAATTGATAGGCCTTTATTTTTACGGATTTTAAAATTTTGTATTGAGCAAAATAGATATTTCAAATACAATGAGAAGATATATGTGCAGCATGAAGGACTTCCAATGGGTTCGCCCGCATCCCCAATTTTGGCAGATATAGTTATGGAGAAATTATTAGATGATTGTATTGGTCAATTGGAAATTAAACCTAGGATTATGACGAAATACGTTAATAGATGATTTATTTTGTATTATTCCAAAAAGTGGAATTGGAAGAATTTTGACCGCACTCAATAATTTTAGTCCTTTTATTAATTTTACTATGGAGAGAGAATTGAATTTCAGGATTTCATTTTTAGATACACTATTAATTAGAAAGGGTAGGAAACTAGTAATTGATTGGTATCAAAAGCCAACAGCTTCTGGAAGGCTTATTAACTATTTTTCTAAGCATAGTAAGGGTGTAATTATTAACACAGCTAAGAATTTAATAGAGAGAGTACTTAGAATTAGTGACAAGGAATTTCATATATTTCAATTCAATTTCAATAATTTAATTGACAATAGTTAATATATTAATTGACAATAGTTTCCCATTAAGTATTATTCAAAGATTAATTAGACAATGTAAGCATAACATGAGGTGTGTTGCCGATTTTAATGATAATATTCAGAAAAGGGGAAATGGAAATGGTGATAATGCAACGGCGGATAAAATTTATAAATCGATAATTTATATACCTGTTTTGTCAGATCGTTTGAAAATGTCAGGAATTTTAAATCAGGATATGTATAATTTGAGTTATACAACATATAATACTTTAGGAAGATTATTTAGCAAGACAAAGGATAAGGTAAAGAAATGGGACAAGTCAAATTTAGTTTATAGCATTCCATGTAACGGTAATGATAGTGAAATTTGTGATAAAGTATATGTAGGTACGACCAAGAATAAGTTAAAAACTAGCTGGACATAAGTCGGACCAGAAACGAAGGGATATTAATTCACAAAAGACGGCTTTATCAGCACATTGTTCAAAATTCAATTACTATCCAAATTTTGAAAATGTTTCTATCTTTAATGTAGAAAATAATTATAAAAAACGTTTAATGTTAGAAATGCTACAAATTATTAATGTACCAACAACACACAGAATTAACTTTAAGGCTGACACAGATAACATAGCACAAGTATACAGACATTTAATAAACAGAAAATAAATTGTTTATTTCTTGTTAATTTGATTTATTATTTAATATTTCATGTAATATTTTTAATTAATTTGTTACATATTTACACTAATATTACTTTATTTCATGATTTTGTAAACATGTTTATATTATTGATTTTATTATGTTTGTTGGGTAGAACACTTTTTGATTTTTTAAAAAAATTTTTTCATTTGACAAAAAATTTTTTGAATTTATAAATACACATTTTCTGTATTTAAAATTTGAAAATAATTTATAAATAAATATATCCTGAAGACCCTATACGCAGGAGTAGCGAAATATTGATAAATAAATAAACGATTTTTATTTAAAAAAGACCTTAAGCTTGAGTAATTCTTTACATTAAATAATAAAGGTCGAAAAACCAGAATTAAAATTATAAATCCGTAATATCTCAAAACACTAAATTTTGACTTAAGCCATTATTTTAATGTGCTGGAAGCCCGAAGTTCGAGCCCTAGGAAAGGTCTGATCAATAGTTGATGTTTGGTCTTGAATATGCACAGGACACAAAGAACTCTGATGAGACTACCGTAGCTGGAGTCGAAAACAATTGTTCAGTTTGGCTAGTGTACTATTCCTTCACGGACATCATTTCTTTTTTAATTACCAAAAATATTCATTGCCGTTAACTTTGATCTAATTAAAGCGTTTCTGACGAAACAAAAATTAAATGAAGCCATTATTATTTTTTGCACAGACGCGTACTTTAAGACTGCCCTGTGCAAGTGCCTTGGTTTTTTCTGATCTTTTTAATAGCTTATCCGACACAAAATGCAATACAACTCTAAGTTCAAACTCTAGTTTGGTGCTTCTTGACCGAGTACAGGCAACTGAAAAGGTGTTTATTAATTTATGCATCGGAGGCATGTGAATTTTTTCTTTGTAACGAAATTTGCACTAATGAAATAAAAAGATTAAATCCAAATAATTGCATATTCCTACGTAGAACCTGTATCTTCCATAGTCCCCCCGGGGGTACTTATGGCTTCTGGCGATACATCCCGCCAAGGGCCTGTACTCTCGGGGTATATGGAGTTCACCTAGCTCTAGGTGGCCTGGCACTCGGTATAGGCAGAGAGTTGTTAGTAAATTACAGAAGCTTTCACGAACTGACCAAGGGCATCAGGAGCTCCAGGCCTGATTGTGCTCAACTGTTATTCGAGTGAGGTAGTCCTGCCTGCCTTCGGGAAGTGCACGTAGGGATTGTGGTATATGCTAGATAGTCACCTCCTCAGCAAGAAGGGGTGCTACTACCCAGGCAATGGTAGTATCAAAATTGTAAATTCTTGTCATAGGGCTCTTGATTGAGCCGCTTGGCTTCGGCATATCCGAAATTTGCGATTACCGGCATTGGAGGCCGCTGGCCTAACGTGACTTTTGTAGTCAATTGCCCAACGAATCGCAAAGCCACTGCAGAAAGAATTTGGGGAGTCACACAACATAATGTGTTTTTTTTTTTCATTTATTTAGAAAATTTTGTATGTATTTGAATGAATTTATCCAAGTTTTATTGAAAATACTTATGAAAAAATCATTTTCTAAAAAAAAAATCAATAAAACACGTTTTTAATTCTAGCCATTGCCAGAGAGCATGTATAGTTTTGAAGAATTTTTTTACTAACACTTTACATATTAAAAGAAATATTGAAGTATTTGTTGCAAAATACAAAGACATGCAGTATATAAAATAATTTAATTTAATTTTCTAATGATTTGGCTTATTACTAATTTTTACAGACAAATATGAACCAAACATGTATAATTTTAATATAAGCCTGTCACTTGAGATCATGTGTTAGAGTTTAATATGAATAAATTAATTTTCAGTAAATTTTAACTGAAGTATGTATTTATTTATGGCTTACTAAGCCATGAGCCCCAGCTCTGACATCTTGAAAAAAAAAATATGAAAAAAATATTTCTTTCGGCGACTACCTCTCAGCAGTCTTCTGGCAAAAGCTCTGGGAGTAATTAATTGCCATGAAAAATCTTCTCAAATCTGTCGTTCGGAGTTGACTCTAAAACTGTAGGTCCCGGTACTCATGGATAAAAAATAATAATAATAACACACAATAAGAGTGTCGCGAGAAGCTAGGCCGTAATCCTGACACAGAGCGACTACAAAAAAATTATTATTTCGCGAGAAGCTAGGCCGTAATCCTGACACAGAGCGACTACAAAAAAATTATTACATTAAAATAATATAAAAATAAAAATAATTCAGTTACATTTTAACAATAGACGCCCGTATTCATAAAAAATAAAACAGTTTTATTAATTGCTTATTTGACAATTACTCCATAGAAATATGTCAAATAAGCATTCTATAAACCAATTTAATTTTTTATAAATATGCGCAAATATAATATAATATATGTAATTGATATAAACATGTTAATTTTGGTTTTCGAAATATGTTTTTAAAACAGAATATGCATTTATGGAATCGACTGAAAGTCTTTTTCTAATTTTATTTACAAAAACTCCTGAAATTGAAAACACTCGTTCGCTCTCAATAGAAGTTGAACATATTGTAAGGAGCGCAGCGAAAAAATTTTGTAGGTTTTCGATTTTTTTGCCACAACCTTCAAAAACTTTCAAGTCCTTTTTAATAGAATATGTTGATGATATTTAGAATTGGCTCTTGTATTATTAACGTTATTTATTGTAGTATTCAAAATATCTTTAAATGTTTTCTCATAACATGTGTCTTCCATTTCTTCCCTATAATAGGCTCTCCAAAAAGCCGATTATGGAGACATTCTGCGTAAGAAATTACTGAACTTTTGAAGCGTACGGAAATAAATTGTTTTCACTAACATTGTTAAATATATTAGGATCACTTAAAAATTGCATCAATTTGTACAAAATTTTTTCTCGTCTTTCTCCAATTCTAGTTTTAAGGGCTTTGAATATTTGTTGACCAAGACAAGTGTGATTTGACAAGTGTTCTATGTAAGTAACTATGTCTAAATCAAGTGACAATTCCTTATTTTGCTCAGCTTTTACATATTTCTTCATATGATGAATATTTTTTAAATGCCGTAGAAATTAATTTGGAGCACAAGGTGGAATCTGCTGTATCCACGGTTTTATTTTTAGAGTATTTCCATACGTAAGACTTCTTCATCTAATAAGAGTAAACAAATTCTTAATATTCATTTAATAACAATAACTGAAATATATTTTCCTCTTTGAAAAATTACGATTTTAAATCTCATAAAATAAAATTTTGTGATCAGCAATAATGTTTAGCTCACGAACAGCTGTTTGTCATCATTTCAGAAAGAGCTGCCATCATATATAAATTCCTTTAATGTAAAAATAAAAAAAATATATATCCCGGGAAATCCCGCACTAAATCCCGGGACTACGGGAATGAAAATTAAGCGGAATTCCCTGGAATTCTCGGGACAAAAACCGTACTAGTTATGTATACATATATGGATGTATTTAGATACAAATTTCAATTACTTCGCCTCCAATTAAATAGAAATTTGATGTGCTGTTAAAATTAATTATTCAGAATTAAGATTGACGTGAACATGACAAACTTACTAAACCACTACAAATTGGTTTGCCAGTTTTTGTAAGCAAAGATTTTAGCCAGTTGTTTTTCTTTCTTGTAAATATTATTAAACTGGACTTAGTGCCAAGCAGCTAAAATTTATAACTTAAAAAACTCTTCAATTTTTGAAAAAAATATTCTCATGAAACTCTTTTTCAAGGCTTACCTGTACAAATTTATTCCTATTGTTCTTCGGTTTTTTGTTTTTAGAAATCAAATGTGAATATAAAAATGTTACACCTTTACTAAGCCTCTAAGATTGTAACCATTTTGAAAATTTCATAAAATGTAAAACGTAACAGAAAAAGATTAAAAATCAAATGAATTAAAATGAAAGATAGTCAGCAAAGGCAGAATATAAAAATGATTGCATGTCAAATGATTTATGAAGGCTTTCTATATAAAATTCCAACAAATGAAAACACTGTGTTTCTCTTTAACAACACATATGAATACATATATACATACATATGCATGCATTTATATAAAATTCTATAATCTTCAAAATAATCTTTAAAAAAGAAAAATAGACAAAAAAGAAAATGAACACAAAGTGATCATGCATTCGTATATGCGAATGGTGTTCTTTTTTCTTATACTTAAATTTAGTCAGAAATGAAAATGAAACAAAAATAAAATATAGCACGACAAAGTTTTATGATGATCAGACAAGTAAGTGGTGTGTACGAGTGATTAAGTATCTTAATTGAGGCTCTGCATTTTTATATTGACGTGACTTTGTGAAATCAGCCATCATGGCATGGGATCAGCTGCCATTATTAAAACAATGAAAAATGTTTGTTTCACATGTTGGTTGTATTTCTTTTTAACCAATACTAACACAAAGATATTCAGGCAGACATTTATTTTTAAGGCATTCATTATTCGAATTCGTATCAATTTAATTCGATGCTCTAAAAGTTTATTACCCGTTCTCAGCATCAAATGATTTAAAACAAAGGCTGACTGACTGACAGACATAGATATACTGTCTTTTTAAACATCCTTCTATTCACACTTTGTTGTCTGGATTATTATACCCTACAATAGGCAAACTTTTAAATAATTTGGTAATTTTCAGAAAGTTTTTAAATTGTTTGTTTTTGAAAAACATATTTCTTTCGGAGACAACCTCTTAGAAGTCTTGTTGCAAAAGTTCTGAACAAAGTTTCTCTAATCTGTTGTTCAGAGTTAAGGTTAAACTGTAGGTCCCTATACTCATGAACAAAAATTGACGCGCACAATATGGATGCTGTGAGAAACTTGACCGTAACTCTGAAAAAAGGTTATAATGGCCAATTAAGTATGTAGGTATATATGTATGTATAAATTGTCATCAACAGAAATAATTGCTTTTTAGTAAAATTATTTAAAAATTATTACAAATTGAGCTAAAGAGACGTCTGGTGATTCTGATTTTTAGAAATACTATCACACAAACCATTTGTAGTCGCCATGGTCTAGTGGTTAATGTGTAGGCTTACTAAGACGATAGCGCCGGGTTCAAATCTCAACTCTAACATCTTGAAAAAAATAAATATGAAAAAATTGTTTCTTTCGGCGACTGCCTCTCAGCAGTATTCTGACAAAAGCTCTGGGAGTAATTGATTGCCATGAAAAAGCTTCTCAAATCTGTCGTTCGAAGTCGACTTTAAACTGTAGGTCCTGGTAATCATGGATACAAATTAATACACACAACATGAGTGCTGCGAGAAGCTAGGCCGTAACCCTAAAACAGGGTTATAATGGCCAATTATGTATGTATGTATCACACAAACCAAATATTTTTACTAAATATGAATCGACTAAAATCTTTTTTTTTTCTCATTTGAACATGGTTATCACCGCGTATTATTAAATAGATCAATGAACAATAAATTCTTACAGACTAAATTACTATATCTAGTTCATTATTCCTTCACAATGAAATGAAAAAATAGAAAAGGCTAACAAAAAATGCCCGGTACAAACACTTGTGTACTACGCTCTTCACTCCTTTGTCTCCTTTGCAACAAGCTTTGTGTGTCTGTCTTTCAATGTAAACATTGGAAATACTGACGCATAAAGCGTCTTTGTTAAGTTCCAAATACAAGCCCAGTCTAACATTTATCCAATTTATTTAAAAGGAAAAACAATTTTTAATTTAAACACTTACTCGTATCAATACTTCACTGTTAGACATATGAACTCGCATAGCAAATGTTTATTATTTTACAATCACTCATTCGATCCCGCTTAACTTGTGTCTATGATCATTTCAAATTGTATATCTTTATTAGTGATTGTCTTATGATTTCTGTTTAAAATTAGGATGAGGTTTTTTTTAAGAAAAATTTATTTTAACGTTAATTTTTTACTTTGTCGATAACAAGATCAAAATGATGCAAATGTTATAAAAACAAAAAAGAAAAAAAAATATTTTATTTATTTATTACTATGAAAAATTCAACATATACTCTCATCTACAAAATCATTTACGAACTCATCTTATACTCATACATACATTCTCATATTATACATACTCTGTTATAAAAAAAACCATAATTCTTTTAAATTCTGTTAAAAACGTTTTTAAGAAAAATATTAAAAAAATAAAATAAATTGTGATTGCTTGTAAAATGGTGTCTGCATCTTAATTGGCCATTTCATTGAGTTACTCATAAATCATTTTCATCGGTATTTTTATGCGTTACTCTAAACCATTATTGGATGGTTTAGTTGTTAAAAAGAGTTTTCTGTGCAATATACATATGTATGTATGTATGTAGATATAGCCAATACTTAATAAAATTAACATATTTTATTGATTATTACATTGAATAAGATTTAAAAGGTAGGTATAGCCATATTTTGTTTATGGATTTTAAAATAAGTGCGCTCACTAAAACAAATGAAGACATAAAAATAACTAATTCGGACATATAATCGAAAAATATACATATACATAAAGTTTGTACATTTTTTCCAATGGAATTATGTACGTAACTCGTAACTATATTTAACTAAAGAATATATCCCTTCGTCTGTAAAAATTATCGAAGTTTTGTTAATTTTTTAAAATTAATATTTCCGAAGACCTTTTTTTTAATTTTTTTTAATTCTACGGAAACAGATTATGCAGAAGAAAAAAATGCATTTAAATTTATAAATTAACTTAAATCGTAGTATTAATTAATGCAGATGTGTATTTATTTATTTATATAAATCTACAAACAGAATTTATACAGACTTCATTACAATTTTATACAAATTTTAGGAATGAATCTATTCGATAAATCTTCCAAAATGATACATTTTAATAGTATGTATCTAGTATTCAGAAATGTTATAATATTACTTTCAATTTTGTTCATAGATACTTAAAAATCAATAGAACTATAAAAAGTATTGTAGTCTAAGAAAATTCTTCTAATTAGATCAGGGGTCTAATCGTCGCTTTCGATATATCGAGTTAATTTGATCGAGTTTTTTTAGTTTGGCATCGCGGCATTCGTTGTAGAACAACTCACACGAGGTATTGAGACGATAGCATACGTTAACGAGTAATCGATCGAGTGTTTCATGGAGCATTTTCATTCGATACATATGTATGTGGTTATCGTAAACATATGTACGAGTAACAAATTGTTTATTCTAAAGAAAAAAAGGTTTATTTGTTTTATTGTTTATTCTAAAGAAAAAAGATTTGTTTTATTTAAGTATAAATTTCTTTTTTTAATGTAAAATTCTTTAATACATACGTATTTTATATTTTCCTGACAGTGCTTTGACACATGCCAACTAAATATTCATTGCCAATTACGTACTGAAGACTACCATTATCCAGAAGGGAGAGTTGCTGTAGGTTTGGTGGTACTGCTGTTGACATTAGCCAAGTAAATTGTAACTTCTTAAATAGACAGTTAAATGCAACTTTTGTCAGTCTACAACCCTACTTAAAACTACAGAAGTATATAAATAGTATGTCCATATTAATAAAATGTGATTGATACTCTGTATAGTTTCTTATAATTTATTTATTAAAAATAGTGTGTTAGTCTTAATACCATCTTCTGAGTCCGACGATAACATGAACTCTATAAATAATAATTCTTCAGCCATTTTTACCACATCAATTTTTTATTACTTCACTTTAATTTTTTGCCTTTTTCACAGTGTTTTCTTATTTAGTTTCTTTTTCCATTAATTTGTTGTTGATTTAATAAACATAAATGTTTGACTCTCCTTTAAGAGAAGAAGAAAAAAATGTAGTACAATTTTATAATTTACGATTCGATAGCAATCGAACGCCACGATTATGTCATTCGTACGGTATCGAAATTTTATTCGATACGTTCACTCGTTCGATCATCTAAGTGACGATTAGACCCCAGCATTGACATGATTTGCTTGAACATATTTAATTAGGAGGAGATGAAAGAATCGTGTTGGACGTTGAGGTATATTATAAGATATACTTATTTCTCAGAAAGAACTCGCAGCATACATTTAGCTTTGTTCTTCTACTTTTTGGAGTAGATAGCTTAATTATAGCCAATCTATGATGATAAGATGGCAGCCTCAAACTCGGATTCCAAAGTAGATTTCACAAGCAAAATAGAAGAAACTGTTTTTGAATAGATTTAATACGATCGATATGAATGAATGTAACTGACAAAACCTTAAATGTTCACCAGAGCCAAAAAATATTTATAAAAGTAGAACAAATACACTGGTATTTTTTTTTTTTTTTTTTTTTTTGAAAAAATTTTTTTTTTTTTTGAAAAATACCAGTGTATTTGTTCTACTTTTATAAAAATTTTTTGGCTCTGGTGAACATTTAAGGTTTTGTCAGTACAGCGTTCTTTAATTCCATCGACGATATATTGTCAATATAAGCTCTCAACATCACTAATTAATTCTTACAAAAAAGTTGTTAATTTAATTTAAAAAAATTACTGAAATCAGTTTTTACATTGCTTCGAAACTCTATGTGATATAACAACAGTTTAAAAAGGGTGTACATATCGTCGCAAGAATTAAAAAACGATGTAACTGACAAAACATTTAATATTCACCAGAGCCAAAAAACGTGTATGAAAGTAAAACAAAGACACTGGTATTTTTCAAAACGCAGACTGCGTAAGTGAATTTCTTTTCATCATGGAAATCTGGGACCGGGACCAATCGACACGAATTATTTTTTTTTTTTTTCCAAAAATTATGTAAAAAACGTATTCTCGATTTTTCGTCAGTTACAGCGTTCTTTCATTCTTCCGACGATATGTATGTATGTATATAAAAATCCGAATTTTAATTATATTTGGTTCTTATCATACATACATACATCCATAATTCGCATAGCTCCAAGAAGACCATCTAAAAAGAAACCGCTTCCCGACATTCCACTCCATTCCACCTTAGCCAATGTCAACAAAAAAAAAAAAAAAAAACGAATGATCCTAAGGCGTTTAATAATAATATAAGAAAAACAAAAATGTATGTTCGGTCATAAAATCCTTTCCAAAAATTCCAATACAATGCACTGCATTTAGTAGGGGTTTACCCCTGAGTATTGGTCTCAAATAAAAATAAAAAAAGCTTCCTCAGCACACATATGGTGTATGTCAAGTTTTGTTCTTGAGTCCCGGGACCTACAGTTAAACTTCGAATCCGAACAACAGACTTGAGAAGCTTGTTTATGGCAGCCAGTTATTCTTAGAGCCGAAAAAAAAGTTTTTCATATTACTTATAAAAGAAATCAGAGCTGGAGTTGGAACCCGGAGCTCTCATCTATTAAACCAAAACACAACATAATAGACTACAGCGACTAGGGTTCTTTATCACCTTTGACCTTTAGCTTGGTCTGTTTCTATGGAAAAAGCCCAAAGTTAATCAAAGACAATTAAGTTCGTTGTCGGGCCAAAAGAAGGCAGTATACTTAATTTTGTAGAAAGATTTTTGCAATTTTTGCCTGTACAAGATTTATAAGATCAGACTAACCTACATGTTCTTTTTGAAAAAAAAAAATGCCGACTATAACTAAAATTACCAGGAGTTATAATACATAATTTTTGAATTGTTTGGAATGGTATAGCAATCTGAATGTGAATAATACACAATTAAGTCTATCTCAATTAAGATATGTAAAAGCATGCCTAAATTGAACAGAAAATTCGCAAAAAAAAACTCATTTTTTAGTAATATAGGATACAATATACAAGCCATGATTGTAGAACAGTTCAGATCAAGAGAGTTAGTTACTGTGAATTATAAAAAGAAAAAGAAGTCTTCGGTATCTCTGGCAAAATTGAAATCTGGTGTTTTTTTTTTTTTGTTCGGATGACGCTCAAGTTTGCTAAAAAATTGTAAGTGTTTAACTAATTTGGGAGCAGTTGCTTTAATAATTTTCTATTAGCATGGAAAAATGCAGGAAAAAAGTTCCCGACAGCTCTGTTTACAAATTAATAAAAAGTAAAAGATACACCAAGAACACATCATTCCTACGACAATAGAATCTACGCTCAGGAACAAACCAACACCTAGTTGACCAAGGATTGTCCACTTAGGGAAAGCTATACTATTAAAAAGTTTTCTTTCCGAGGAGAGACTTCCAGCAACAGCAGAGTTGTTTCAACAACAAACAAAGGGTTCCCACGACAACTGAATCTCCGCTCAGGGACGACCCGACAGACCCTCAGTCGATCAAGGAATTTGAACTCACGAAAACTGTACTTATATGAAGTTGTTTCCCTAAAAAGGAAATTGCAGCAACAGGAAAGCTGTAACCTCAACAACATACTGGTAGAGCACTTGCACAGAAACTCACACGACCAAGGTTCAATCCCAGCGAAGGACAAAATTATAAAAATAAATATTTGCGGTTTTCTAAAATTACAATTTAAATTAAAAATTAAATTTAAATAAAATAAGAGGTTCCCCCCCCCCCCCCCCCCCCAACAAGACCATCTGCAAGAAACCGCCCCTGACATTTCTAATCTATTCCACCAGAAACCAATGATCAGGAGTACAGCGCCACCTTCTGGGAAGATAATATCTAATCTACTGAAGACGCATGTAAACATCCAGCGACAGATGAGGCCATTGCTGTTTGATCATTTGAGGGTGAAGGTATAACACTGGCTCTTGAGTGGACAAATTGACAGCAACTTGTTTCATCAACAAATAAAAAGGCGCAAAATATACAAAAAACTATGAAAAAAAAAAAACTTCTATCAACCATCTTCACATTACAGTACAATGCACACTGCAGTAGGGGTTTACCCCTGAGTATTGGTCTTAAAAAAAAAAAAAAAAAAAAAAAAAAAAAAAAAAAAAAAAAAACAAGTAATTTTAGACATGCCTGTAAATGAGCATATTAAGAGTGTAAAACTTTTTTCAGAGCCTATTATACTGATTGTCCCTATGATCTCTATCAAATATTATATTTGCTAAACCATTATACTTTTCCAACCCCTGTGTTCAGTTGCTTCTCACATCATCTTCATCAACTGTAGCATACATTATAAAAACTCCATACATATGTATGTACGTATTCTATATTAGGTGTACTTACATTATTTTTTATTCGGATAATAATTTTCAGCCCCAATGGAACTTTCACAACACTTTTCATTTAAAAAAATTCATTAATAATGTTTTATATAGAGTAAAATATTTTTAATTTCATTTTGTTCTGCTTTAACTTCTGCATATCACAATATTACTGTTTTGGTTGACCACTTGTTCTTGGTTGACCGTTGTTTATTTATTTTTGTCCCAAATTATATGATTTGCTTAAGTTAAGTTTTCAACCACCTACAGTTAAATGTGTTTGATAGCACCCTGTCTTTTAATCTTTATTTAATAAAAATAGAAGAAAACTACAGCCAACTTCACATTGCTACAATTTGTTTGTCATTGCTATTAGAAAAAAAGAAGAAGCAATTCGTAGAAGAAAATTGACAAAACTTTTGTGTTATTAGAAAAGAAATTAATTAGAAATGGTATTATTATAAAAAAATTGTTTTTAAAAATTTAATAACAACTCTAAATTTAGGAAGCTTCAATTAAAGTTCAACCCTCCGTTACTACCACCCTAGATGCCTCACCAACGGCAGCCGCTCCCGGCAAGTCAAATTGTCTCATGCAGGTTGCCCACATTCATCGTTTACGCGATTCAGAAGCCAATTATGATCAACATCAATATGATTTAAACATGCAAGTAATGAGAAATCGTGAGGGCTTAAATATGCCCCTCAAAATGGGTATGGAACTATTTGCTGCCAGACAAGTTGGTCGCTTACCTTTCCTACAATCCAGGTTAGTAATGATTTGCATATTTTTCAAAAAAGTATAAAATTTATAAATATTCCAACTTCTAGCAACATGATGGAAGATGTTCTTTTAGGCCGCGATGAAATGATTGGCTTCCAAGACTTCTTAGGTGTTCCCGAAAATTATGAATTTTTAAGACAGCCTCATGTTGTGGTTGAAAAATCTTTAGGTATTTATTAAAATTAAATAGATTTTGTAGTGGAAAGAAACAAACTTAAAGAAAATGGTTTTTATAATAAAATTTAAGAAGATTTGAAGAAAACAAAGCGACAGTCTTTGATTAGCTTTATTCAATTATTCATAATAAAACAAAAGTGTCATTTAGCAATCATAACTATAAATGTTCCTCTGATGAATATGTAAACCTTATGTACCTATAAAAGCAAAAATATTTTGGCTAGTACATTGAAAATGTTATTAATGCTTACACACTGTTTGTCAAAGACTATTAATGTGACTATTTTAAGAAAAACAAATGTATTACAATCGACATTGAACTGGATTATACATATAGTAGATAAAATGGGTGTACATATTTGTGAATGCTAAACCTTTCCATATTGAATAACATACATACATAACTGGCCTTTACAACCCTGTGTCAGGATTACGGCCTAGCTTCTCACAGCACTCATGTGTGTGTCCAGTTTTATCCATGAGAACCGGGACCTACAGTTTAATATCGACTCCGAACGACAGACTTGAGAAGCTTGTTCATGGCAATTAGTTACTCTCAGAGCTTTTGCCAGAAGACTGCTGAGAGGTAGTCGCCGAAAGAAATATTTTTTTCATATTTCTTTTTTTTTTTTGAATATGTCAGAGTCTGGTATCGAACCCAGGACCCTTGTCTTAGTAAGCCAACACACTAGACCACGGCGACTACATATTGAATAAAGTTGTAACAAAACCAAATGAGCGGCTACATGGAACGAAAACCATATGCTTAATTAAACGCCTTTTAAATTTACAGTAAAAATTTTCCAGTTAGGCTAGATAGGCCTAATCTCAAAACAATTTTTCTCAGTTGTAAATAATTAAAAAAGGTAATCTGGTCCTGATTGAATTTTTTGTGGTTTAGCCCAGTTCTCCACCTAAGTTGTAATAACTTTTAAAGCAATTAGAGAAAATGATGGAACTATCATTTCCTAATTACAAACAACAATAAAACGCTAATTTAAAAAGTATGGTAATAATCAGAAAAATTCGAAATCAATCTCTTTTTGCAATTTCAACGAGTAACCAATTACATATGGTGTTTTCTGCTTTACTAAAAACTTTTGCCTTTTTGATATATTTCCAGACCAGGAGGTGTATTAACTGTAAAATGTTTAAGACTGGTTTATAAAGCATGGCTGGCCATGTGGGCGCTCGAGAGTCCGGAAGTGCAATACTCTTTTTGGCAAAAACTGTTTTGAAGTTTTTTTTGTGAAATTCTTTATTTTTTGTTCCATTTATTATGCACATCATTTTAAGCAGGGACCGAAAATAACAGTTATTTTTAAAATCAAAAAGTCAGGTGGATATAATTTGTCTATCAGATATTTTAATACAGCATATTGATGCTGTTATGCTAAGGAATAATAAACTTAAAAGACTTTAACTTTTTTGACTTTTATTAAAAAGTCACTTTATAATAGTTATTTTTTGACTTTTTTATTTTTTCGGTCAGAAATAAAAGCTAAAATTTGACTTTTATTTTTTCAGTCAGAAATAAAAGTTAAAATTTAACTTTTATTTTTTCGGTCAAAAATAAAAGTTAAAATCTGACTTTTATTTTTTAAGTAAAAAATATAAGTTAAAATTTCACTTTTATTTTTTAAGTCAACAATTAAAGTTAAAATTTGACTTATTTTTTAAGTCAGAAATAAAAGTTAAAATTTAACTTTTGTTCTTATTGAAAGCAGATGTTAAGAAAGTTAAATAAAATTTTAATTAAATATTAACACAGTTTTTATTTTTAGAATTATAAGTACATGTTCTATTTGTATTAAAACAAAAAGAAAAAAAATTATAATAGAGTATCTATAGAAAAAGGTTTATTGGCTAGAAAGTTAAGTTAACTTTGTTAAAATGGAATAGCAAATTTGACTAAAGTTGGGTTGGTTAGAAATAACCAAAACAACATCACTGATTGTCATCGATCTTATTTTTCTTATATTTCCATTGCATTGTTATTATTATGGCATAGTAAATTTTTTTTTCTGACCTAAAAAATAAAAGTCAAATTTTAACTTTAATTTTTGACTTAAAAAATAAAAGTCAAATTTTAACTTATATTTTTTACTTAAAAAATAAAAGTCAGATTTTAACTTTTATTTTTGCCTTAAAAAATAAAAGTCAGGTTTTAACTTTTATTTTTGACTTAAAAAATAAAAGTCAAATTTCAACTTTTATTTCTGACCGAAAAAATAAAAGTCTAAAAATAACTATTATAAAGTGACTTTTTTGAAAAAAGTTGTAACTGTTACGGTCCCTGATTTTAACTATACCACAAGTTGTACATATGTATTTTGTAGTCATTAAATGAACGCCCATGTTCTGAAAATCGCAAATTGTTTATTTTTCCTTTGCGTGACATGGCTAAATATGTGTTTCACAAAGTGAAAACGCTAGAATTTTAGCGATCTCTAATGTACCCAGAAGTGGTTTGATCTATTGTAATAAATATGTATATGGCGGTATAGAAGAATAGCTGAAGACAATTTAAACCGAATTTAGTTGATTTGGAACATACTTAACAATCAGATGACGAATGGCTCGATGTTCTCCACTTTGATTTAGCGCAAAATCATATATTGGCGGAACAATATATAAAAACATTTTGGGAATATTTATTTAAAATAAGTTTTTCCTATTTTACTGCAACGTTGGAAAAATATTTAGTGAAGTTACTTTAAATAAAAGTTAAATTAGAAATAAATTCTCCATTTTAACCTTATGGGGTAGTTTAAGAAAAAGTAACTTTAAAAAAAATTACAGCAATTGTACAAACTTTACTCCTATAAAAGAAATTACTTTAAAATTTAATCAGAGTTGGGCTTATTGCATTAAATTTATAATGCATTATCGCTTGCACTACCACTTAGTATTAATGCAGCAATATTGCAACCACCACTTAATGCAGATGGAAATAGTTAATCACTAAATAAAACCATTTTAGTGGTAGTTGAAATTTAGTGCATTAAATAAAACGAATTTCGCGAATACGAAGACTAGCTCCTAAAAACGACGAATGCCATTGAATACGGCATACTCGAATTAGCTTTACGAGTAGGGTACCCAGCTTGTTAAAAAAAAAGTGTCAAATTCGAGCACAGTGTAATTAATTTTTGTTTTTTATTCTCATTCATACACACGCAGAAATGTCGAAAATGGTATTTAACATTTTTAAATTTGGTTTTGGAAAAATAAAACAAAAGACTGTTACAATTTGTATTGATTTATTAATATAGAAATCTAAATTAAGTAATTTTTTGTTTTTGAGCCAAAATATGAATTTTATTTTCTTTTTAAACAGTTAAATATTCAATAAGCAAACCAGATTTTGAAATTTATTTTATATTGAAATGTTTTAAGTTCAAATTGAATGTACTGTACATTTATAATCATTCTTTTAGTTGTACACGTACATACATACATGCTAGATAAATTTCATTAACACTTTTTATTCATTCTATAGGCATACACATATTATTATATGAAAACTATGTATCTTGCATAAAAAGCATACTGAAAGTAAATGCAAAACTGAAAAAAATTATTCTTTAATTGTATTTGCTAATACAGCAAATGCATAAAATATGTGTAAATGGAAATTACAAATAAATTGTAAAATAAGGAAAACTATATAAAATGATTTTTTTATTAAAAAAAAAACAATACAATTGTACATAAATCAGTTAATATTATAAAAAAAATAATAAAAATATGCACTATAAAATAACTATAGATAAAATTGCAACAATTTTATTGTAAAATGGACGAATTCGTTACGGATAGTTAAACAAATACATGTATTTTTAATTTTTGTATACGAGTAATTAAAATATAAATACATTTTCGCTACTGTTTATACAAAGCAAAATATAAAAAACTAAAGCTAAATATGATATTTTGTACATATGTATATCTCATATGTATATATCGATATACATACATATTTATGTATATGTATATTGGTTTTATATATTTTTATTTATTATTTTAAATAAATATAACAAATAAATTAACAACTGCATTTCATTTGAATACATAAATTATTTACTAATGCATTGATTTGCTTTTTTACCTCACAATTGCATAAAACAAATAAAAAAATAGTTTTATGTTCCGTAAATTAAAACATTAAAAGCTAAAATACTTATACAATTATTAAAAGTTAACAATTAAGAACACTTTTCTTTAATATAAATGTAAATAGTAAACTTTAGTTTTAATATTTTGAATGTTTAGCTATTATTTTCAATATTCCATGTTAGCCATTATAGAGAGCATTTTGTAGAGGAAGCAGCTGTCTTTTTATATTCGTTTGAAACTTTTGTGTTTATGATTTTATAGTGTTAAGAGGTGGTGATAAATTAGCATATTTTTAATGCCATTATTTTAATAGATCCAATTAACTGGCACCCATTGGTCATGATGGCTCATGTCATCTAAAGTTTCTACCACTTGACGAAACGTATCATCAAAGTCTTCGTTTATAATGACCATATCAAAATATTTTTCGTATTTTCGTTGTACAAATGCACTTTCTTCTACCGTTGCTATTAAATCGTCATCCTAATTAAGTTTTGAATATATTTTGAAAAAATATGTATTTTCTTTAAAACAAAAAATAATAATTTTAATTAAAGGTAACTACCTCATATAGGGATGCTAAGGATTCCAAAGTACGTGCACGTCTAGAACTAAAACGTATGGAACTTTGACGATCAAACTAAAAATAATAAAATAGGATTAAAAAAAAACCGGATTTTTTAAAATGAACATTATATGTACCAGAGTTGTAAACGAATGATTCATTTTTTAATTAATTCGTAAATCATTCATGCACTTAATTGGTATAATTTCGAATTAATTTTTTTTGGCCAAAAAAACGAATTGAATGAAACATGAATTGCAATTAATTTCGCCCAATTCATTTGAATTGGATATGATTTGAAATTCAGTTTCGCTAAATTCAAATTTCATTAAATTCTTCTTTGTTGAAAAGAACTAATTCAAACTTTAGTTTATTCCTAATGAATTGAAATCAAAAAATAATGAATCATTTACAATTCTGATATGTAAACAGGCTTTACGATATTAATGGGTATTATTTTAGTTTTTACTATACTAAAAACAAAAGAAAAAACTTAAAAACTATATAGTTCTGTAAAACGAAATCGAATAAAATTACAAATTACGATAATTTTGAGAAAATGGAGAAACCAAGTGGTGGCAAAGTACAACAATACAAAAAATGGCTTTTTATTTTGGCTTTTCAGTCACGAAATGCAAAAAACAAATCATAATGAAATAATATATTTTGTTTCGTTATGTTTTAATATTTTTTTTATTCAATCGCTTAATGACCATCAACATATCTTCTGTGATTATCAAAACTTAAATAATTCATTCAAGTCAGTTATATTTATTATTTTATATATCTTGAGTTCGTCCGAACCTGAACGAGATATCCAAAACGGATTACAGACTTGAAAAATTTGGGTTCGAAAACCTAAAGTGGCATCATTTATTCGAGATATATAAAAAAAATTGATAATCACAGAAGTCACGACAATTCGTTTTAATAAAACAGTTCATTTTGTCTAACAGAACATACTCGATTATTTATTTTTAATTCTTAACTCACCGTTAAATTTTTATTAGAACCCGTTGCACGGCGTTCATTATATATTAATTTTAATTGCTCCATACCGGGAGCACCGATAAATATAACAAATGGCATCAATTCTTGACTATTATGTACTATTTTTAAAACATTTGGTGCACAATCCAAAACACACATTTTGCCTGTAAATTCAATACAAAAAAATATTAAATTAAAAATTTTTTTCATAAATCATCTACTCACCGCTATTGATAACATCCTTAATGGACTGCATATGGGTACCATACAAGTTGCCATTATGTTCACCATATTCTAAAAATTTATTATCCTTTATTTCCTGTTCCATCCATTCACGTTCAACAAACCAATAACTAACACCATTTTCTTCCAAGGCTCTCTTAGGACGTGTAGTATCTTTAAAGGAAGAAATAAACAAAACAAATAAAAAGTTTAATAGAATTTTTTTTGGTTTTTATAAAATTTCTAAATTTCCAACTTACGAGGTAAAACATAACCAAAACGATCTGGATCACTGTTAACTAAACGATTTTTTAATGTACGCCTTCCTACACCAGATACACCAATTAATACTAAAGTTTTTCTACGGAATGGTGGCATACGTGTTACTTCTTCGTAAAGTACAAGTTCAGCTTTATCGAATTCACAATTCGCTACGGAACGATACATGGTTTTACGTTTACGTTTTGAGATCTGAAAACAAAAACACATTTAAAAAGAAATTAACCGAGTTAGTTATTTACAGATCCTCTTTTAATTCAAAATTATAAAGAGCGTTTCAAAAAAGGTCTAACATGTTATGCAGAAGGCTTGGGGGGATAGCTTGGGGCTGCAATGCTATAATACTGTCCTAGATATATATTATGATGGTTGTGACATACACTGCCGATCACTTGAATAGGTTTAATAATTTTTGCTCTTATATTTTAATTTTTCTTTATATAAACTTTAGGAGAATAATTTTTTTTCACTTAAATTAAGAGATATTATGAATAATCATATTTTAGGAAGAAAAGAATATCGGTACAATAGATAAAAATTTGTTATTTTTTGATTTTACTACAAAATGCTGCGAAAACAGGTGTAGATTTTGGGTCACTTGAATAGGTTTAATAGGAATAAAATTAGTTTGCTTTTGACCATCGACAGTATAATTTAAATTTTAAATATTTGTGAGTTACTGCAATAATATTTTATATATTTTACGTAAAATGGGGCGTAGCAAGGGATTAACTGAAGAAGGAAGAGGTAAAATTAAAGCATTCAATGAAACTGGCTTAAGCCATAGGAATATCGACAAAAAAATTGATCGCAGCCAGAATGTTGTAAGTAATTTTTTAAGAAATCTGTCCGATTAGTATAAAAACATGAAAGGGCTGACGAAAAAAGCCACAACAGAAGCGGACAGAAAAGTTAATGTAAGAGCTGCCTCAAATTCGAGCGATTTTGCTGCAAAAATTAGACAAAAATTGGGTATCACAGCTATCATAGGCACTGTAAGATGTGTTATTCGACGTTCTAAACATTTAAGGAGATTAAAAATTAAAAAAAAACATCTTTTATTGCTGCTCGTAAAGCGACACGGTCTCATTTTTCACGAGAACACATGAACGATAAAAATGAGTGGTATCGTGTTGCCTTCTCAGACGAAAAAAATGTTTAACTTGGAAGGTCCGGATGGATACAACTACTATTTCCACGACCAACATAAGGCGGAACGCTACCTTAGTCGTTTCGTCTCTGTGAGGGAAGTGTAATGGTGTGGGGGGCGATTTCATATTATGGTACATTTGTGCTTCAATTCCTCACATCAAAAATGAACGCGAATAATTACAAAACAGTACTTGAGAAGGTGTTTCCATATTTTTCTACTATTTTTAGACCAATTCTTTGGATATTTAAACAAAATAATGCCCCGATACCCAATGCCAGGTTTGTAAAAGTGTGGATTTAAAGCCAAAATGTCGATATGTTGATGGGGCCACTATATTCCCCTATCTTAAATATTATAGAAAATGTATGGGGCTTGCTTTCTCGCAAAGTCTACGAGTCCGGCAGACAATACGAAACCAAATAGGCTTTCATTAGAGGAATTAAAAAAGCTTGGTCCAAAAATTTTGTTATCATTAATTGAAAACCTTTATAGCTCCCTCCCAAATGGTATTCTTGAAGTTATATCGAATAAAGGAGGATATACTCCTTAAAAAATCATCAAGCATTGTAAGAAATCTTAAAAAATTAAAAAAAAATCATTTTTTTTATTTAATTTTTTAAATTAATGATAGTAAACCTATTCAAATGACCCAAAAAATTGTGCTGAAAATCATAATCGTTTTGGGAAAAAAAATTACTAAAATTCAGTTATTAATTATTGAAACAATTTTTTTTATTGTAAACACACATAATCCAATATTTTACCATTTTAGAAAATAATATAACTAAAAACTTAATTACTTTTAGAAAAAAATTAATTTGAATGTAATGAAAATAGTAAACCTATTCAAGTGAGCGGCAGTGTATAAGGCCGAATAAGATATAGAATATGAGCAACAAAACTATAGAAACTGAGATTAGGTTTATGGAGGATAGGTTCGACTTTTTGGGAGATAGGGCGACCTGATCAGCTGAGTGTCCCTTGAACAGGATCAGAAAACTATGACTTTGAGAAACGATTTACTACTAAACTGACTAATAAGAGTAAATGAAGCAGTCTAAAAACTGCACACTCTTTTATGGTAAAAACTATCCCATGATACATGCGTGGCTGAAACATTAAAGACGGCAAAGGATCGGAAATCTGAGTCTATTGAAACGAAAGTTTATGCCATTGGAAGATGTACTCAATTTTATCTGAACAAAGGGTACAAATGCTAGAAATAGTTTAAGTATCAGATAGTCAGGCAGCCACTCAAGCACTTGTCTCCTATGAAATTAACTCAAACCTAGTATGAACCAGCCTGTGCTTGGTTCCCGGTCATGTAGATATTCAGATATTTGAATTGGTGGGTAAACTTTTTAAAAAGGAAGGGTCAATGTCATTGAAGGCCATAATTGAAGCGGATAATCGCCTTTGGGCCAGACAGATTTTAGACTTCTAAACTTTTACTAGGAAACCATGACAAAGGAGATTTGAGTCGTGCATTAGGTTGTCTAGGTAAAACCTAAGAGTGTTATTTAGAAATCTGATCGGGCACAGTATTCAATATCTCCTGAGTAGAATTCTAATCGTTGGGAGTCATTAATTTAAATTCTGTGAAGAGGGGATCGAGTTACCATAGTATGAAAAGTTTAGTGTTTTATATTAACAGTGGTTTCATTTTCAAAAAACGGAATTTTCGAAATTAAAACCAATTCCGACCGGAATTTAGTTCCATGACATGGCTGATATTCTATTTTGAATGAAGAATATAAATTGAATTTGAGTTAAAATGTTTATTACGAGCATATAGATTTTTCCTTTGAATTTGGTCATGTGTAATACAATTTACTCTGATTATTATAGTTAAATTGTGTTTTCTATGCTCTACTCTGTTGTGTTTGCTATTCTTATTCTTTTTAACTTTCAGAACAAAATTAATTTTGTACACTTTAAAGCACTACTGACCTATTATTCACTTAAGAAAAGCCGTTAAATAGAACGAGTCATCATAATGATAGAAGTTTGGCAATATTTTGGATCTGCAGCTTATACCTTTAAACCTACTCTTTTGAATAATATAATGCTTCCCTTTCTTGTTAATTTTTTACTCAATATAACCTTTCCTTACTTAATCCCTTTTTTATAATTTTATATGTATTGATGTACTCGTATATACGAGTATACACTAATACCAACTTATTAAGTAATTAATTTTAGGGCACCATACAAGTTTGAGTTAATCGGTGTTATAACAAACACACTATACGAGTACATCTGCGATAAACTGAACTTACCCTGGTACCACAAATGCCAATTTTGTGTACATAATCAGCTTCTGGAGCTACGAAAGCCTTACGTCTCTCTTCTAATTCTTGTGATGGTATTAAACCGATTTGATCGCTTTGAGCAGTTATATTCTTGGCTTGCCACCAATTTGGATCCTTTACATTTATAATCTATGTAAAACGAAAGATAAATCATTTAAAAAATTGTAAGTCAAGAAGAAAAAAAATTCAGTTAAAATCTACAACAAAATTACCTGTAAAATATCACCGGATTTAAATGCCAAACCAATATCCTTGCAAGGTAGTAAAGAGTCCTCCGAGGGCGAATATGTAAATAAGGCACGCATATAACACTGTATAGAAATGATTAAAAATTTTTAACAATTTTTAACAAACAAACAGATTAAAAATAAAAGCTTAATTGTTTTTTTTTATTCAAAAGTTAAACATAATTTTAGGTCTCAATTATTACTTACTTTTTCAATTTTTGTTTATATCTAATTGATCATCATTTTCTTTTTAGATTTGTGGGAATAGTAAATTCGATTTGATTAATTTTAACCAAATAATATTAAAACAAAAACAAAAAAGAATAATAATTTTGTTAAGAATGCATCATGTTCATCGCATGCATTAGTTTAAAAGCTACGATTATGAATAACTTAAATTTCATATGAATGCCATACGTTTTAGCATAATTAATTACATCGCTAAACATATCAATACATTAACAACTCAATTTACAACTTATTGCTTTCAAAGCTGGGGTGTCTAATTCTTAAGATTGAAGTTGAAACCAGGGCTGTGGACCTACCAAAAAATACTCGCAGTTATAATTCCGACTCTAAACGCGGAATTTCTAAAGTCTGGCTTTAACTTTGAATTCCATTTTAAATGTAAATACATATGCAATATGAACCACTCGGTTCGCTCTCTGAACTACGATTGTGAAAATAAAATGAGTTTTATTTTATGACGGAAAAATAAAACTCTCTTTTTGAATGTTTCATCTAAACTTTTATTTTTCCCATCAAAAAGTAACGGTTAAAATCTGATTAATGATCACTTTTGCGAGATCACCACATATTCTGTGAGAGCTCTCCAAGACGATTAATTTGGTATATAACATCATATATGTCTGTCGACTCTAATACGATGATTTTTTTAGTTTAATTTTTAAGCAATAACTGTTATTTGCGGTCCCTGGTATAAAGCTTCATTTAAAATTGCAGCTGTCGAATTGTTCTTTTTTCTGGGTTGCCAAAAACGTTCTGTAAAAATGGCGTCAAATTGACATCTAGTATTAATTTTGGGATGTACTTTACGTATATGTACATAACGCTGAGTGTTCACGCGCGAACCAAGTACTTTTCTCTTTTAACTGCAATTAAATGAATGCGGCGAAGTGTGAGCTTTTCTTTCCCTTTTTCTTTATGTTTCTTTTTCTTTATAATAATGTTTGAAGTGAAGCTCACACTTCAAACAAACAGAATACATGTTTTTATTCTATTCTGTGCATTCGTAAAAGTAAGTGGCAATCGGCCATTAAATTGGTATAATTAAAAATTAATTATTAAATAAAAAAAACTATTTTTTGTGACATTGAGTGATATTTAAATAAATAAGAAATGAAAAGAAATATTGTATTTTTTGAACATAGTTGAAAAGAGGTATCAATGCCCAAGTATCAAACCTAATAAAAAATAAAACTAAAAACTAAAATATTAACAAGTGTGTGTCATTTCTGTGGAAGCAACTTTAAAGGGAGTATTCAACTTACAACACCACCCCCATTGTGATCCCAAGTGTCTGAACCCCCGATCCCCCACACAAACATCTGGTCTTTCGAGCCGGATACTGGGATTTTTTGGACTCCACCCCCATTTGAGTAAGAGGTAACTCCACCATACAAAGTAAGTACCGAATCTTATTTTTTCTTACCCCCCATACATACCTACCTAAATTATACCCCATATTTGCCTCTAATTAATACTCCCCCATTTTCTTTAAAAATATTCGAGTTACTACTCGACCCCATTTCCTTTGAAAAATATATTGAATAATACTCCCCCATTTTATTCAAAAATATTCGAGTTATTACTCGACCCCATTTCTTTTGAGAAAGAAATTTATTTGAAAATTCTTCAAATAAATACTCCCCCCATAACTACCTCAATTTAGCATTTATATTTGCGGCCCCCTAACTACATACTCAAACTAATACACCCCCCTAACCTACCTAAATTTCATAATTTATATTTGCCGTTTAAAACTCCCACCTTTTTAAAGTATTCAAAGTAAAACTTTACCCCATAATCTACCATAATTACGACATGTAAATTCCCATATAGTCTACCATCTTTTCAACGTGTATCGACAATAATCTACATACCTATTTGAAGAAAAAAGAAAGGCAATTAAAGTACAGGCATTGCGTTTCCATCTGTATTCCTATTATATGCATACATATTTGTCCATATATATGTATATGTCCATATATATGTTCACATATAAATACATATCTATATAAAGTACAGTTGGAAACAAGTTTCATTTAGCAGACAAAAAAAAAAAAAATCCCATGCAATTTGCGTTTTTCACAAGTGGCCTGATTTTTTTGAAAAGCAGCAACAAAAAAAATGCAATAATCAAAAAAAAAAAGAAACCCAAATTATTGGCATCGCAACAAGTAATTTCTTTTGCATTAATATACGCATAGCAGCATATCAAAATATACATACAAGTATATAATCCCTTTTTTTTTATGCTGTCTAGTCCAGTACCTGCATTAAACATATTAAATCAAAACAACAAGAACATATAAGTATACGCATATTTTCTTGTTTGTTATAAAGTGGCGCGATTGACAACAGCAAAGGCCTACAACATAAACCGAAAACGAGAAAATATACATACACATGTATAAATATATTAATCGGTATTGTTATGCTATGTATTTATTTTTGCTGAAAGTTTCTTAAGTAAAACATACATACATTTAACCTTGAAATTTAAGAAAAGAGAAGAAACATACACGAAATAAAATACTTGCATTTTTTTAACATGCACATGTATGCTTGCATGTGAACATTGCAATTCATAGAAAGAGGAAAAATATAAACCAAATAAAATATTTGCATTTTTTTTAACATACACATGTATGCTTGTATGTGAACCTTGAAATTCATATAAATAGGAGAAATATAAATGAAATAGAATACTTTGCATTTTTGTTTATATGTATGTAAACTGTAACATACCACAACATTGTTTGATATCATATTTTTTGCTGTCTCTCATTTGTATGAAGAAAATAACAATAAAATAAAAGAAATAAAAAAGAGAGAAAATTACACTGGCTATATTTGCAGTGTTAAAATAAGGGTTGACGTCAAACCTATGAACGATCGAACTTGTCATTAATAAGGTAACGAACATTGTTACACTGAGGCCTGTCTTTTTTCATGTACACATAATATATGATGATGTTAAAATACATGTGAAATTTAAATGGAGTTGAAATTAAATTGAAGTTGACTGGGAGGAATATTCATATATGAGAACATATATGGAATTTTAAAATCTTTTATGGAAATTGCTAATCTAGTGAAGAGGCACAAATAAATTAATAAATTTATTTATATATATACATATTCATTTATTATATACATAACTTATATGTACCCATACACTAAACAATAAATAAACTTAATATTATTTTTGAATAAAGTAATATTCTAAATTGACAACTGAAAATTTATAAATAAAAAAAAAAAAAAGGAAGATTAAAAGGGGCATCAATTCTGAACTTTATATTTCTGCTCATATCATATACGTGGGTAGTCCGACAAGTTTTTTTTGCAAAATATATTTACATTTGATATACCCCCATATAAATAGCTGGTTATTCTACGTGGGCAGTCCTATAAGTTTACGCAATATATTTTCAGCATTATACCTATCGATAGTGAAATTTCATATCCCCTTAAATAAAAATATATTTATATTTTAAAAATTGTCTATGCAGTATTCATAAATAAGAACAATAATCATTAACCCCCCCCTTTTTTATAAAATTAAATTCAATCGTTTATATATTACATCGTCAATCGATTTTAACGTGTTTTCGTACATATTTGTATAGACGTAGGTCACCTGAGAAATTTTTCGAAATATTATAATAGTATTTCGGTCTACTTTTTATAACCCCCCTTTGAATAAAATATTTATCCCACAACATGGCGCTCTTAAAAGCCCTTATTCGATCTGCTGATCATCTCAAAGAGTTTGAGAGTTATTTCGATAAACTTGATGTTGACCGTCACACTATTCACTCCTTGGAGATACAAAAAAGCGAGATGGAGCGATTCTGGAATGACTTTCGAGCATGTTATGAAGATGTCTTGGACAAAATTGATGAAACCAAAGAAAAAATTGACATTCAATCAGTAAAAGGATGTTATTTCTCCACTTACGAAAGTCACTTGCGTGGAATGTCTAAGGCCAATGAACTACTGGATGCTCTTCAACGAAAATCTAAACGGACGTCTTGTTTTGCTGATAATTTAGATCACATCCCCCATGTGTCGGTCCCCCCATGCGATACCGAAATCTTCCACGGAGATTATAAATCCTGGCCCACTTTCCGTGATATGTTCACGGCCCTTTATCGCAACAACAAACGCCTCTCCCCGGTTGAAAAAATGTGTCATTTACTAAAGAAGACTCAAGGTGAAGCCCGAGACCTGCTGAAAACTTGTCCGCTAACAAACGATGGATTCGATATGGCTTGGGAAAATCTCGTGAATCGTTATGAAAATAAACGAGTCTTAGTGAATGCTCAACTTAAATGCCTTTTCAATATCCCCCCAATTTCTAAAGAAACCGGCCCCAATATTAGGCGTTTACAACGCACAATCAACGATTGTGTTACAAACCTAAATCTTTTGATGATCGATACGAAAAGCTGGGATATTATCTTTGTTTATATCTGTTCAACATGTTTGCCTGATACCACCCTCAGTATGTGGGAACAATCTGTTTCTCAACCAGCCTCCCTACCCACCTGGAAAGAATTGGACGAGTTCTTGACCTCCAGATTTCAGACTCTCGAATCTGTGGCAGATATTCGATCCACCTTTTCTAAACCCCATACCTCGAATTCTTATAAACCCCCCAACCCTGGAGGCCAAAATATGCCTCATGGGAAGAAACTCCATAACTACAACACCAACGTGTCTACGCACAAATCTGGCCATTGCCTTCTTTGCCCATCTACTCACCCCTTAAGACTCTGCCCTATATTCTTACGAATGCCGATTGCGGAGAGATTTGATATAATTAAACGGCAAAAACGATGCTCAAATTGTCTCGCTACCTCCCATGACCACAGCAAATGTAAGAGTCGATTTGTTTGTAACATATGTCAGAGAAAGCATCACTCCTTACTTCATCGCTCTAACTCCCCCCCTTCTTTCACCCCCCAAAATACAACGTCTCCTAACCCATTAACCCCTACCCCTGTCGCTTTTACGCCTCACTCAAATGAGAATCATTCTCGAAATTCAACCCCCCTTCAAGCAACTACACCCCCCTTTAATAACAAGGCAGCAGTGGATAGGACCCTACAGACGTTTTCCACTCAACTGCAATCTTCTGCACATTCCGTTATTCTTGGTACAGCCCTCGTGGACGTTTACAATGGCGATCTGAAATGCACGGTTCGTGCTCTCATCGATTCAGCATCAGAAGCTACCTTTATCTCAAAGCGGTTACAAATGAAGCTCAATCTGACAACCCATTCTTCTCAGGCCGAGATATATGGATTAAGTGGCTCATTAACCGCAACATCAGTTCACATCTGCAAACTTGAAATCGGATCTCCGATCGATAGCAGCTTCAAAATAGACGCCGATGCATTTATTGTAAACAAATTGACCAGCCAATTATCCCATTACCCCCGCTCTTCGCTACATGATAACCATTTCTCTCACCTTCAGTTAGCTGATATGGATAGCCAAGAGCACTCTCATATCGATTTACTTCTCGGAGGTGATATATACCCTAAAATTATTCAAAATGGCGTAGAGTGGTCCAGCCACCAATCCTTAATTGCTCAGAAAACCGTATTTGGTTGGATTGTTACTGGACGAATTGAGAAGAGACGTCAACCTGATATGTACCAGTCATTCTTTAATGAAATTACACTCTCAAACCAAATCCAACGCTTTTGGGAGCTGGAAAATATCCCTACCAAACCCCTTTCATCACCAGAAGATTTATATTGCGAAAATTTATATCAAACAACGACCTTTAAAAACGATGATGGACGTTTCGTCGTATCACTCCCCTTCAAACCCGAACACCCCCAGAGCCTTAATGTGGGCGCCTCCCGACATATCGCTATATCTCAGTTTCTCCGAAATGAGATGAGATTAAATAAAAACCCCCCCCTTAAAACGGAATATGACCGAGTAATCACCGAATACTCTACCCTACGTCAAATGACAAAAGTGAACCCCCCATCTAATGATCTAGAAACATATTATCTCCCTCATCATGCGGTTATCAAACCCGATAGTACAACCACAAAGTTGCGGGTTGTATTTAATGCCTCAAACCCTTCTGCCAATGGAGTTAGTCTAAACGATCTTCTCTACCCCGGTCCAGTACTACAAGCTGACCTAACTATTTTACTTTTACGATGGCGACTTTTTCGATACGTGTATAATGCGGATATCGAAAAAATGTACCGCCAAATATTCGTAAATCCTGCCCATACACCCTATCAAAGGATTATCTTCCGGAATTCTTCCGAAGACCCCCTAAGTGACTTTGAATTAAATACAGTCACATTTGGAGTGAATTGTGCGCCCTACCTGGCCATTAGAACGTTGCAAGAAGTAGCCAACGAAAATGAGCCTATTTCCCCCCATGTTTCTGATATTCTCAAAAACTATATGTACGTCGACGACGTGTTAGCGGGAGCGCATACCCTGCCTTCAGCACTAAAATCCCGAGATGATCTTATCAAGGTACTTAAATCTGCGGGCTTCTCCCTTAGAAAATGGACTGCCAACACTGATGTCTTACTTAAAAATATCCCCCCAGAGCATCTATTGGATCGCGAATTTCTGAAACTTTCGGATTCTAGTCTTGCCAAAACTTTAGGGTTGAGATGGAATGCTGGATGTGACCATTTCTACTTCAAGCTGAAAAATGCTCCTGACAAAAGGCTTACTACTAAGAGATCTGTATTATCTGAAATCGCGAAATTGTTTGATCCCGCCGGCTGGCTTTCCCCAAAGGTTATCGTCGCAAAAATCATCATGCAACAGATATGGCGAGATAAAACAGATTGGGACGAAGATCTTCACCCCAACACTCTACAACAATGGCTCAGTTTCGTTGATGATTATGAGCAAATTGAAAAAATTCAAATCCCCCGTTTCGTCGATTTCGACCCCTCTTATTCTATCGAGCTCCACGGTTTTTGTGACGCCTCGGAAAAAGCCTACGCAGCAACGCTGTATCTTCGAACTGAGAATGCCGGATGTATTTCAACCCATCTTCTGGTTGCTAAAACCAGAGTGGCCCCCTTAAAATTTGTCTCTTTACCCCGTAAAGAACTCTGCGGAGCCGAATTAATGGCGACAATGATTGAATCCATACAAACCCAATTGAATCTTTCAGCGCATAAACTTTACTTATGGACAGATTCAACTATCGTCCTAGCCTGGTTACAAAAACCATCCCATACGTGGAAGACCTTTGTTCACAACCGAGTGTCGTCTATCATCGATAAAGTCGGAAATGACTCATGGAGGCATGTTGAGTCGAAAAGTAATCCTGCTGATCTGGCCTCTCGTGGCCTTACGATTACCCAACTAATGTCCAACGATTTGTGGTGGCATGGTCCCCCTTGGTTGCGCCGCCCCCAAACAGAATGGCCGTCAAAAATACCTAACTTTGAGACCGAGGAAGAAATCAAAATCATTCGTGTACACACAACAATAACTAAGCATAAAGACCTCCTAGAAGATTTTTCTCACCTGCCTAAGGCTCTACGTATTATTGCTTATATCTTCCGTTTTTATTATCGTGTGAAGCGAAATCCTCATCCTGGAATTCCGGCCGAGACTGAATTTAGTTCTTCAGAGTTAAAATTTGTAAAAAATCGCTTAATACTCGCCTGTCAAACCCATTATTTCTCAAGAGAATATTACCAACTATCTGAGGGGCATGTAATATCACGAAAAAGCAATCTGTTGTCTTTTAATCCGTTTATAGACTCCGACGGTATAATGCGAATCAACGGACGCCTATCTAACTCCCCCACTCTTAACTATGATGAACGTTTCCCGATTTTGCTACCCTATCACGCTCGTTTTACCCGACTTTATATCATTTACTTACATAAATATTCCCTCCATGGACAAAATGCCCTATTATATCGTCTCATGAGGACTCATTACTATGTCCTTAAACTCAAAACCCTAATAAAAAGCGTTATTTCACAATGTTTAGTGTGCGTGAAACAAAAGCATCAAATAAGTCAGCAAATTATGGCAGCGTTACCACCGGAACGCACCAGCCTAACTCGTCCTTTTTATCACACGGGAGTCGACTTCGCCGGCCCCTTCGACTTAAAATCCTATGTTGGCCGTGGCTGCAAAATAACTAAAGGATACGTTCTAGTGTTCATTTGTCTTGCCACAAAAGCAATCCATCTCGAGGCCACTGGAGAGATTTCAACTCAGGCATTTTTAGCTGCATTTGCTCGCTTTTTTAGCAGACGTGGAACCCCCCGAGCTATATATTCTGATAATGGCACCGCGTTTGTTGGCGCCTCTAACATTCTACATAATGATAAGCAGAATTTTCTTTCTCTCGTACGCAGTAACGTTTTAACTCAGAATAGTTTTACCCCCCTTGATTGGCATTTTATACCCCCTGGTGCACCACACATGGGTGGCATCTGGGAAGCAGGTGTAAAAGGCTTCAAATCACATTTCAAAAGAATCTGTAATGGCCATTTATTCACCTTCGAAGAGTTTATTACAATGCTTGCCCGAATAGAAGCGTGTCTAAACTCCAGACCCCTAAGTCCCATGAACGAAGACCCAACCAATTTGTGTGCTCTGACCCCCGGTCATTTCCTAATTGGAACCCCCTTATTATCTCCCCCTGAACCCGACTTATCTAGTCATTCTCTCAGTTATGTTAACCGTTGGAACAAACTGAAAATCCTCCATCAGCATCTAGCTCAGAGATGGAAGGAAGAATATCTAAAAGAGCTCCATAAGCGAACAAAATGGAAGTACCCCCAACGTGACTACGCCGTAGACGATTTAGTTGTCATACGACAAGAAAACTTACCACCTAATCAGTGGCGATTAGGTCGTGTTGCGAAACTTTATCACGGCTCTGACAAACGAGTCAGAGTTGTAGATGTGCGCACCGCTCATGGCGTTGTTACTCGACCAATCACAAAATTAGTCCTCCTACCCCAACCCCCCTCACAATGACTATCTACTAATTTTTCAATCTCTCCCGTTACAGTTACAATGACTTTTCATCGTAATAAAAGCGTTACACCAACCCAACAGAAGAGATCTTCCCATCGACCTTCTTCCAGCATTAAAACACCCAATTATGATTGCCGTCTATGTCGCCAAGATCATCCTTTGCGCAAATGCATAAGGTTCAATAAGATGAACGTGTCGGAAAGGCGCAAGGTGGTGAAAAAGTTTCATTATTGCGAGAATTGCCTCGCTCATTCTCACCTTTTACCAAGATGTCAAAATCTAAACTGTTGCCGTCAATGTGGAGGAAAACACCACACTCTTCTACACTGCCACGACCGTCTCCGCAAGTCTACCGTACAAACCGTACCCACAACCAGTAACGCAACGGTCATCCCGACCATCATCATCAAGGTTCGTTTCAATGGTATCTGGAGTTCTGTACGCGGCATTCTCAATCCATGCGCAGAATATACTTCCATTGCGCACTTTCTGGTACAAAGGTATCAGCTACCAATAGAGAAGAATGCAAACGGAGATTGGTGCACCATATCTTTTCGTTCGCGCTTTGACGATGGACCTGTATTCCATGTCACTGCCAAAATAACGGAAAATTTACCTCTCACTTTGTCCAGAAAGAGGTTAGATGATCGTCTAGCGGAAACCTTTAGTAATCTTCGTCTGGCTGATCCGGAATTTTATTCTAATGGTGATCTTAACATTATCCTGGGTGCTGACATCTATCCCCAGTTAATTAGACCTGGTATCCAGCCACAACCATTATCATCCGCTATGGCACAAGACACCAAATTGGGTTGGACCATAATTGGAAAATTTGCTTTTTGAAATTCTTATATATCATATTGTTAATCTTAATATAAAACAGATAAAATCTTTATATTGTATTAACTGATCTATACATATTCATTTATCTCTTATATTATTTACTTTCTAATGTATCTTTACATTATATTCATTTTACTTGTATTACCTCTATTCATCTTATATTATATCATATTATAATTATCTTTATATTATAAAAATCTAACTATAATATATTCATTCACCCTTTGTATTACAAATCTCATTTTTGTATTATAAAAATTTATCTTTATAATATTGTATTTTGTAATTATACACTTTATTCTTCTAATGTAATCATTTACTTTACTCATTTATTTGTATTATTAAAAAATGTATCTTTATATTACATTCATTTATTTCTTGTATTGCAAGACTTCACTTTTTTAATACATTTGTTTATACAACTCATTTATTTTTGCATTATTCAACCAATGTATCTTTCTATTATCTTTACTTATTTTTTGCATTACCAAATATAATCTCTATAATACGCTCATTTACCCTTTGTATTGTAAAAATGTATTTTTCCATTACAAATTCATCTATATTGTATTCATTTATCTTTACAATAATTTACATTTATACTACCCTGATTTATCTCCATATTATATTATATCACTTATATAGTATTATTTAAAATATATATTTCTATATAGTATTGTATATTGAATTATTCTACCCGAAAAATCATTGAATTTATGTACTTATATTACTCCTTAAACAATAGTTTAAAGTATCTTACCCCAACATATATGTACTTTATTAGCCACCCTTTAAATCAGTTTTTGTTTTAACTGCTTAATTTTAAACTCATTGAATTTCCTTTATATATGAATTATTAACTTATGCCTATATCTGTATATCCATATACTTTCTCTAATATCTAACTGCTTGTTGTACCCATCAATTTTAATTTGTAAACACTGACCACTTATTTTACTCTTTTCCCGTGGGCATCCACCTCCTTGTGTAAATTGCATTACAGCAAGGGGGGGCGGGATGTTCACGCGCGAACCAAGTACTTTTCTCTTTTAACTGCAATTAAATGAATGCGGCGAAGTGTGAGCTTTTCTTTCCCTTTTTCTTTATGTTTCTTTTTCTTTATAATAATGTTTGAAGTGAAGCTCACACTTCAAACAAACAGAATACATGTTTTTATTCTATTCTGTGCATTCGTAAAAGTAAGTGGCAATCGGCCATTAAATTGGTATAATTAAAAATTAATTATTAAATAAAAAAAACTATTTTTTGTGACATTGAGTGATATTTAAATAAATAAGAAATGAAAAGAAATATTGTATTTTTTGAACATAGTTGAAAAGAGGTATCAATGCCCAAGTATCAAACCTAATAAAAAATAAAACTAAAAACTAAAATATTAACAAGTGTGTGTCATTTCTGTGGAAGCAACTTTAAAGGGAGTATTCAACTTACAACACCACCCCCATTGTGATCCCAAGTGTCTGAACCCCCGATCCCCCACACAAACACTGAGCAATTAATTATCATTTCATTTAATAGCATAAATGAGTAGCATTGCCTATGGCATTCATACAATAAGTTGACATATCTTTTTTATTCCTTTAATAGGATTTTGATTTCAATCAAAAGCTTTGTTTAGTTATTTAAATAGCAGAAATATGTTAAAAAACTTAACAAAAAATAAAATCGAGCAAAATTAACTTCGATTAAAAAAGAAATTAAATTTTGTATATACAAATTTGATTTTAATCTCTTCTGTATATATTAATATATTGTAATTTTATTTATTCCAATCACATGGACTATAGCAATATAAATAATCTCATTTAGAAGTACATACATATTGCAACTTAATTGTAACGTAGTCATACCTCACAGCAGTAGTAGTTTAGTAAAGAAAAAAGAATAAAAAAAAAAATTGTGCAACTAAACCCTAGTTACACGCTAATATTTTGTAAACAGCGCCATAGAATTAAAAAACGCTGTAACTAACAAAAAAAAAAAAAAAAAGAAAATACGTTTCCTTGCATCATTTGTATCAGAAAAAATTACGCGACGATTGGTCCCGGTCCCAGATTTCTATGATGAAAAGCAACTCACTTACGCCGTCTGCGTTTTGAAAAATACCAGTGTCTTCTTTTTACTTTCATACAGGTTTTTTGACTCTGGTTAACATTGAATGTTTTATCAGTTACTGCGTTCTTTAATTCTTGAGACGATATGCAGTTTTAATTTATTTTGAGTTATGACTACATTGCAACAAGGAGGAGATATGCATTAAAAAAATATATATATATTTCAAGCAAAATAAAACTTTAAGATCATGTTGTTTCGAATTGTTTTAAAGACAAAAATTTTTAAAGCAAACAATTTTTATATGTATACATACTAGTAAATATGTAAATCAGATAGAAAAGCAACATTTAACAAACAACTAAACACCACTTACCGTCAATTTTTTGCCCGGCTCTATTCTAGCAACACCATTTTGTTTTACCTGGCCACTAGTCAAACGTGATGAACGTATTTCCTCTTCCACATTGGGACCAATTTTTAATGTTAAATTTTCTTTAGCCCTAGACACTTCGATTTGTAATTCTTCGGGACTGCGTACAGGAGTACCATTAACTTCCAGTATAACATCACCGGGATGTAACAGGCCTTGCTTATCTATAACACCACCTGCCAGTATGCGTGCTACAACCAATTGTTTGTGTTCATCAATTTCAACGGTTAGGCCTAAAGGTTGATTGGGAATGCGACGCAATCCAACCATTTTAATGGTTTCAACAGGCATCCTTGTATTTATAACTTCGGGAGGAAAAAGATAACCACCTGATTTACGTTGAGATATCGTTTCGAGTTTTGTTAGAGATCCACCAGCGGCTTTTAAACGAGCTTCGTACATATAACCTATTTCATCATGGGCTCGTATTAGTGCCTATTAAACGATGGATAGAAGAAAAATATAATAAATTAATTTCTAATTAACAGAAACTCGATACTTTTTATATTTTGTTATGGTTTATGGAGTTAGTGAAATAAAAGAAGGATTTTAAAAACTGGTACGCATTGTGCTATTGATATTGCACTGTCAAATTGAGTTTCCAATAGCTCAGAAATAGTTTAAATATTTTTTTTTACTAGTATAGGGTATTCTGTCTAGGCTTCTTATTATTTCAAGTTTATTGCGTACTTTGATTTTTCATAAATGACATCAGTATCGACAAAACAACATGACCTTTTCAGGTCATCAAAAGAAAACTTTCTTTTATGAATAACTCTACGAAATTCGAAATTAAATTTAATTGATATTTTATATATTTAATTACCCTGAAATGTGGTTGTGCTAAAAGTTTAGCTAATTCTCGCGATTCCAAACGTCTGGAGGGTGAAAATTTTCGTATAATATCGTCACAAATTGGTTTATTATTCAAATGTGCTGGCAAAAATGCTGGAACTGGTTGAGGTTCGGTTGGATTTAACTGAAAATAATAAAATAGTAAAAAACATACAATAAGAATGAGAAATGACAAGACCATTCTAAATGAGCATATTAATGAAATAATTTAATTCAGTAGAATTTAATTGGCATTGCGTAGGTCAAGATAAAAAAAGACACACACACATAACAATAATAATTAAATTATAAGCAAACTGATGACAAACTTAAGAGCAGACTATAATTTAACAAACCGTACATTGAGAAAATGCTTTAATTATACTATACAAGTAGTATGTTCATTTAGAAGAATTCAAATAATAATATGGTACGAGTATGTTATTTAACCTTTAAAGTGATCTTTCACATCATGTTTCGTTTATATGAAGTAATAAAAATATTTTAATTTTCCCAAAATGTTTTTCACATCTTTCGTAATACGAGTAATTCTTTTATTATTCGTTAAATAACTCAATTTTAACCTTTTGTAGGAATGAAGGTCAGGTCAAGAGTTGCTTCTGTACAAGCGTAATAGTTTTTCCCTCAAGTTTTTGTTTGAGTTTTTCTTTTTCTTGCTTCGTTTTTATTAAATTAAACTTGAACTACATTTACAGTTACTAACAATTAATTAATTAATGATTTGTTATTGTTGTAATTTTGATTTGACAAACACTTTATACCTTTAAAGGCATTAACCATCAGTAAATGGCTTTTAAAATAGAAAATTTTATGTATTTTATTGTTCATACAATTCACTTTCCTTTAGACTTTCATTTTATGGCAAGCTAAACAAAATGTATCGGGAATTGTTTATTTCTTTCTTTGTTTTATTCCTATATATTATAATTATCATTTGTTTTATTAAATGATCATTAAAATCATCACGTAACATACTCGCAATAATTGTTTTTAGCGGCGTATGGAATGCTGTACAATTACTTTCTATGATTCACCCATTCATTCATTCATACAAATACTGGTGCTCGTTTCATATGTTCATCATCATCACCTTCACAATCATCGTCTATTAGATTTGGAAAATTCAAGTTTATACCGGGTTACGTTTATCTTTCTTTATATGTATTGATGTACGTATGTACGTATTTCATATTGCATACATCCCTGCTAGCATTTGGAATGTTGTTCTTTTCAAAAATCATCTTGCTGAGCCCTTTCCGAGTATTTTAGGTGATAGAAAACTAAATCATCACCTCTACCTTAATGTGTTTAATTCAAAATACAATATCAAAATTTTAAATAACACATAAATTAATCATCCAGGTGTTTGATATTTGAGTATTTAGTCCGTATTTTGATCATATTTTGCTCATTTAATTGATTGAAAACACTTTAATTAAAAAATGAGCATATATATAATTATTTATGATCAAATTTCGAACAGACAGATGATTAAATACTGTTGTAATGCTTATTTCTGCTATCTTTCTGAAGATTGTTTTTTTTTTTTTTTTTGAAAATTACCTTGCTGAACCTTCGTCAAATAAATAGTATTTATCAAAAAGTTATTAATCACCCACATATTAAAAAAATCGAAAATTTGGCGCGTTCAGTCCGGTTTTTGTCATATTTTGTTCTTCTAGAAGATTGAAAACCAATGATTTAAAAACCACAGTCAAAGTAACAAAAGTCTTAATGGTTTTCAATTTCTGCAACTTTTTTATTTTCCATTGACAAATACAAACTCTTGGTAAACTTATGTTTTTAAAAATCAAACAGTCGAAGTTAAAGCATAAACAATATAAATTAATAAAAAATGGAGTACTTCAGTACTTGTCGAAAGTTTTTTGTTTGACTGACTTTAACCTAATGTTGAATCCGTAATTATAGTCAGTGCTGTACTGGAGCCCCCTTAGGGAGTGGAGATAGGTTGTAGGTATGTTTGGAAAAAAAGTTGGGGGTAAAACATTAGTGAGGGTCGGTCTTACCTTTGACCCCGATGAAGAGACAGTTGCCCCCAACCCACATGCTTTCTTTTTGACTCATGTATTTATTTGTTGAAACTCACAAAATATGCGGTTCTAGCTAATCGAAATCGAAAAATTGTGTACTATCCCACCCCTATCAGAAGTTTTAATCTCATTATTTTGCTATTTGATTTTTATTTCTTGATCCAAAAAGACCTCCCCTCTGTAATTTTTCACAACTGTAGAGAACGAAACTATCTTTGGCATATTTTTTTTTTTCAAATTTTTAAAAAGCTCCCTTTCCGACTTATAGATAAAGAAAATTGACCTTTGTATTTTTCAAAAAAAAATCATGTTACATATAAAATTAAAGGTAATTTAATACCCTTTCAAATGCGAGAAGCATAGCTATAATACTTTTTAAGAAAATTACAAATAAGTAAGTGTAACTTTGTGCATTTTTGTATTTTTTTCGATTTTCAAGACCTCATATTTACTGATCCAGATGTATCAGTGCCCCCAAACTTTGTATTTAACTTAGTTCTATGAAATATCCTATAATCAGAAAATACGCCCATATTGTATAAGTACTTTACACTCAAAAGAGATAAAAAAGAGTTTAATTTGATTAAAAATTTTAAAAAATGCTAGCTGGGATATATACGTATACTTATGTAAGCATATTACTATGTACATACATACATAAGTACATATGTACATACATACATATGGATGCAAAAATTTCTGGCTCTGCTTTGCCATCAAATGAATGTTCATCATGCTTGAGAAGTTTATTTTCAATTAAAATTCAATTTAGCTTTGCATTTTTTAAATCTTGAAGTGTTCGTATAAAAAAAATAAATAAGCAATTTTTTAATTATATCTTATTTTCAAAACTTAAATAAAAATGAAAGTTCATAAAATTATTTTAAAAAATTAAATATTTTAATTTTTAACAAACTTGTGAACCTCCTGCATACTTCGTAGTACAAAGTAGAAAATTGAAAAAGAAAAACAAATCAAACTTATTTGAATTAAATTTAAATGGCGTTGTTGGGCTCTAATTAGGTCCGTATTTCGTTTAAATACAGTTTTTACAGTTTCACTGTATATCTATTTGTAATTATTATATCAGTCTTGAAATCCTAAAACTGGTATTCTATATGAGAATTAACATCCGTTAAGGAATCTGTATAAACACTACCGGAACTGAACTAGTGTAAAAATGAATATGTACAACACAAAGAACTCTGATGAAATCTTCGTAGCGGGAGTAGAAAACTAGTTTAGTTTCGCTGTGTTTATAGTACATATTCCTTAACGGATGTTTACTCTTATAAAAAATACCAGTTTTAGGATCACAAGACCGATGTAATAATTATAAATAGATTTACATAATAAAGATTAGAAGATTGATTCCAATTAGAAATTCAAGAATTAAAATAATTGTTTCACTGTATGTGGTACATAAATGCAAAATATTCCAACCTGGGAAAAGAGAAAACATTTTACTCGTTTGAGAACGGAAATAAATTTATTTTACAATTTACAAGTCCAGCTATGTATTTATGTACGAGTATAGCATTAAACACATAGACGACAGCAAGCAGCAGGCAGCAAGTTGTCAAAATTAGAATACACACGTTTATATGGAAACGATTATTTTAAAGGCAGCACAGCAAAACCCCAGCCAAAAACCTTTGCTGCTGCTGCCCAACTTAGAATAATTTCTATTTTTTGAGGCAGCAAAAACTAATTAGTGATGCTAATACAATATAAAATGTTAAATAAATACGACCTAAAAAATATTTTTTATTACAATTAAAAAAAATTAATTTATTAATAAAGATAATAACAAACACTTTTAACATTATAAGGCGGTATTTATTTAATCAAGTTTAAGATTTTAAAGTTATGTTTGGTGATCCACAGGGATCAATATGCATTGTTGTTAAAAATGCTTGTATAGTATGATGCGAAATGCGATAAAGTAGCTGAATGTAAAACAAAGAACTAAATAACGTTTTGATGCATCGAAATATCTTTGTGAAAAGGAGATTTATTTTCAAATATCTTTTTTTTTATTTATTTATGTCTATGGATAATAGTTTCTTACAGACTAAAGTAAAATTTACAAACAATATTTTATAATTACATAATGATTTAAATACAAAATAATTTTTCTCTTCAAGGAATCATTACTCTCAGAAAGATCAATTAAATGATAAAGATTATTAAACTTCAAACATATTTGACGAATATTCAGCCGTACCAATTGAGAAATACACATCATTTCAAAATTCAACGGGCAACATTGCCAAATAATTTGAGATGAGAGCAAAATTTTAATTTTTTTTAAAGATTATGTGTAAAATTAGCGAGAATACTAATAATATATAAAAAAAATAAAATAAAAAAAAATATATTCACATATGTACATTTCAAACAAGCGATTTATTTTTGCGATTTTGTACACTTGAAAGTGGTATCACTGAAATATTTTTTTCAACAACAAACACATGTTAATTATTTTATTTGTTTTTTATTGTTTTGCTGCTGCTGCCTTCAAAATATTTATGTAGCTGATAGCATGGCAGCAAATAATGTCGGCTACATTTGCTGCTTGCTGTCATGCTGCTTGCTGTTGTCTATGTGTTTAATGCTTATGTTAGCAGCAAGAAAGCCTTTCAGTCTTATACATTTATTTTGTTTAAGCAAAAAGAAACATTAAGAAGAAGAAAACTTAACAGACATATGAATTATAAAAAAATTGAAGAAAATTCCTTTATTAAAAAAATTTATTTGTAACTGGAGTCCGACGACGGTACCCTTTTCTTTCGACGGTTTCAGTCCCTGCTATAAATATATTCACACACTACGATAACAGATGACACCAATTGTGCAGTAAAAAAAAATACTCTCATGCATTAACAAAATTTTCTCTAAAGAAAGAAAGTCGCCGCATTGTATTAATTTTCTTTAACAATTTTCGCATATAAATTACACTTGTATTTACACGATTTCAACCACATACATATGTAGGGTATGTATGTATGTCTATGATAGATGTAAAGTATTGTACTTAGAAAAAATTAAAAAAAAAATATTTAAATAAACAAAATAAAATAAACTCGTAAATTGCAAACAAAATCTATTATGAAGAAGCCCCACTAATATAAGTAATTGTGTTTCGTTACTGCAAATAAAATATTTATATGCTTTTGCTAAAACTGTTTACACACTATACTGTTCCTATCGTACAATGAATCGCAATATTAAGAAAAAAGAAAAAAAAAAAAACAAAATAAGAAAAAAGAACAAAAGGGCTTTAACCTCTTTATTTTTCTTTCTGTTTATAGTGGTCATTTATGTACGCAAAAATACGTATTTTTCAAAACTCTTTTTATTGCTTTTTGTTATTGTAATTAAGTGTATGGTACAGTATTACAATAGTAATAAAAAAAACAAAAATAAATAAAAATGATTTAATACGAACATGAACCATTATAGCATTTACAATTCGTATTTAAAACTATTTATGTAGTATTTAAGGAGACTAATAAATGTCTGGTAAATTATAAAGAATATTAATATGATAATTAAAAATAGTTGGTGTAAAGGACTGGCAGAGGCGAATTACATAAATGCTACATTATGTTTAATTAAATAAATGTTTAAACTCGATATATACAAATAAAATTGTTTTAAAGTTAAACTAGTTTTTAGAAAATATAGTTTTGGAATTTTACAGCAAATTTTATTAAATACTTTCTGCCGTATTCATAAAAAATTTTGACAAGTGTTGCCTAAAAATTTGGCAAATAAATTCTTAAAGCGAATATTAAATGATCCCACTTTGTCTGAGAACACGCCATATTGAGAGAGAATGTTTTGCTATTATTTAATCATTGGAAAACCTTGAAAAAGATTCTTCAACAATATCAGAAAAATAAAAATATGCACCACCCCCAATATAGAGGTAATTTTCAGATGCCAACAAGTTCAATCTCGTAAGTGGATTTAGACAGTCATAGGGGTGAGCAAAACAGAAGCGGAATTAATACAACTTCTGGAATGCTGATGTCATTCGCGTATTCTCTGAAGTATTGTCGGCAAATGCTCAAACCATATTTGCGGATCAAACCATGACGGTTAGAAAAGGCACGACAACTATTGCTATTATACTATCCAACTAAGTTTTTCAAATATATAGGTCTTTGAGATAATATTCTTAAATTATTGAGAGTTTATATAACTTAGTAAAAGCGGACAGTACGGTCTCATATAAAAAAAGGGATAAATTGAGAGTAGCTGAGAATATCTCGAATATATCGAATTAGTCAGTAAATGCCAGTGCAGTAAGAAGATCCCTGTATCAACGTGGATTATGTAATGGAGTGCGAAGTAAACCAAACTAAGCGTATAAAATTGGCAAAATATACATATATAAAAGAGACTTTAATCTTTTCAAAAAAAAAAAAAAAAAAATACAAAAAAATTAAGCCCATAACGATAAAAGTGTAATAAAAACCGTAAATTATGATAAACAACGATGTTCTGAGCAAAATATCGGATCTGGTAGAACCCAAAAGTGATTGGGTAAAAGCTTATCTTGATTTTTGGATAGTGAGATGAAAAAATTTTTAATTTTTAGATTTACCTTGACAAATTGCCTTTTTTCTTAATTCTTAACAGGTATTTGAAAACCTTGACAATCAAACTAAATCAAGCCCATCTGATAGCTCTACCTGGATGTATCATTGCATCGTTTTCCCACTAAAATGACGCTTAAAAATCGATTGCCGTCAATACAAAGCGCTATAGTGCTATGATTACCAACATATTTTGGACTGCCAGTGAAAGGCTCTGTACGATATGTGTTTTTAACAGAAAAAAAGTGTCAATGAACGATTTTGAGAATTTTTTCGATTTGGTGGCGTCAATTGACTACCATACGATATGAGTTCTCTTAAAGCAGGCAAGAGAACAACACATGGTTTCATCATACTACATCAGAGAGCAAACAAGAATCAAAATGTAGTGATTATTGTTTGCCTCAGATGGCCAAGGTGAATCGTAGACCTACAAGGTTATGACTAAAGTTTATTTTAGAATGGTCTTATTTGCTTCAATATTTTTTACAAGCTTATTTTTTATTTATTATTAGCAAAAACCTGAAAAACTTACAAATTCATGTTTTCACTCACAAAATTAAAAACATTTTAGCCGAAGAAATACCAATTGAGTAAGCCTAATTGCCTATTTGATAACTCAATTAAAGATTAAATTGACTTAATTAAAATTTATTTGTGAACTAAAGCCCTGTAAATGGCTCTTTATAAAACATAGTAATAAACGTCACATCAGGCAATCACAATGACACATTACCGTTCAAACATGTTCGACAAAGACGCATTACAACAATATAAAATCTGTTGTAAACATACATATGTATGCACTGTTTTTATACTCATTTCTTACACATCAACATGGAAATTTAACATGTCAACACATGCGACATATGATCATTTGTTTGAATTATTATATCTATAAGTATAAAATAAAACTACACATGAATTAGACATTTTTTAGATTAGAATTCTCAATGCAATATTGTTTTATATTTAATATTTTTTTGTAATTAAATTTGTGTGATTATTGTTAAATATTGTATGGTAAATATAATAAAATATTACTGTACAACATGAATAAAACGAAATCAATGATAGCGGTGGCAGACTAAATTAACATTTATAAAGGGTGTTTTTTATTGAGGTATAGAACTTTAAGTTGGCATCACTTTTTTAACTGGCGGCCATTTTGTCAGCTGTCAAGTGATTAATATTTAGTTTGGTTTGCCATTTCATCATGAACAGGTTCACAAAAGAACAACGCTTGCAAATCGTGCAATTTATTTCGAAAATAATGGTTCAGTTCGCGAAGTTTACCGCAAGCTCCGTCCATTTTATGGTCGACATAATCGTCCATCAGAGCAATTAAATCGGTTAACCATGGATCGTTTTCGCACTAGGTTTACTCTATGTAATAATACGCATCGGCAGAGACGTCGAACAGTGCGCACCAAAGAAACAATTGCCGCTGTAGAGCAAAGCGTTGAAGAGAACCCGAATGAATCAATTCGCCACCGTGCACAGCAATTGGAGCTTTGCCCATCAACTTTATGGAAGATTTTGCGCAAAGATCTTGGCTTGCGACCTTGCAAGATCCAGCTTGTGCAAGAATTAAAGCCGCGAGACCATGCAATGAGTCGTGGTTTTGGTGTATGAGCCGAAAATGATATTGATCTCGATGCTGATTTTCATCGCAAAATTTTGTTCAGTGATGAGGCTCATTTTTGGTTGAATGGCTACGTCAACAAGCAAAATTGCCGCATTTGGAGTGAAGAGAATCCACATGAGACCCTTGAGACGCCATTACATCCACAAAAACTGACTGTTTGGTGTGCTCTATGGGCTGGTGGAGTCATTGGGCCATACTTCTTCCGAAATAATGCTGGAGAGTCAGTTACCGTTAATGGAGACCGGTATAGAGTCATGATAACCGACTATTTTGTTCCCGAATTGGATGGCATGAATGTGGATGAGTTGTGGTTCCAACAAGACGGCGCTACATGCCACACAGCGCACGTCACAATCGATTAATTTAAACATTAATGGCATAAAATTATCCTTCCAATAAAGCCAAATTGATGGACATTAAAACGATTTTCTTGTGTTTTATTTCAATTCGAAGTTCTATACCTCTAAAAAAAAACACCCTGTATTTGTTTTATCATTAAACGAAAATTTTACATATAGTTTTACAAACTCCAGTCATATAAATATATATGTATATATACTTTGTAACACCGAGTAATGGGGCGAATATTTATACAACAGTATTAAAAACATTATGCAGAAAAAACATTCATGAACATGATATTCAGCCAACGAGGTATGTACAATATGCTAAGGCACTATGATGACTTTGTATTACATGGCATAACACTGAGTTTGGGACGACATGACATAGCATAGCATAATGTTGCGTTTTGCAGTACTGCAATGTAAACAGGGTATAACATCTGAATATATTATTTAATACATTTATGAATTATTCGTGTTAAAAATACAATAAAAAAATACTCCTATTTGTTGTTTGTTTTTAAATAATAACAAAAAAAAATAATTTACAAATTGTATTTGTTTTTTTTTTTAATAAAAACTACAACAAATTAATATTTTTGAATTATCTAAAATATGATGGCAATTTTTATGATTTTGACGAATTGTGTTTTTTTTTTAATTTTACGGTATGTCCAACAAACTTAAAAACAGTGGCTGTAGTTTAAAGACAATGCGCGGGTACCCTCATGTGTTGTCACAGTAACGAAAATTCAAGAGTTGGCCTACAAATTAGGACTCTACCAGCACATTCTCCACAGCAGTATAATATTTTTTAAGCAGAATACATTTTGTTCCGCGTTAAAGCAAACACCTATTCTGAGAGTTCTAACAAATTAATTACTTGTGGGGAAATAAAAAAGCCTAACAATGACGAGAAATAGAACAGTGATCGGTGAAATAAAAATATATTTCTTTTAAAATAATTACACACAACGAACTTGGTAATTTTTTCAATATTTATAAAACTTTTGGGAATACCATAATATTAAAACAAAAAACTTATTTTTTCCACGTACAGGCATACATACTACATAGTATTTTTTTATTTTAAGAAAATTTACTATATTTAGGAGCAATTCATAGGTGTGGCTATAATGTTCAAACGAAAATACTTTTTTTAATTCATTTTATTTACTACTAAAGTGAGATTTCTTTTAAAATTTATATGATTTTGTTTTTGTAATAAAAAATGTTTTACTAAAAATAAACCCAATTTTTTGTTAATAAAATCAACACGATTTAAGCAAACAATGGCACATAATGAAAAACAATTCTTTTTGAATTATTAATTACACATATACATATTTATATAAAAAAAATTAAACAATTGAAAATATTATAATAATTTTGAACAAATGCAGATGTTCTTAGAAAAAAAGTTACAAAGAAAGCCTTTATTCTGTTAAAAAAAGAAAATAAATATTTAGAAAAATATTTTTTTTTATTGGGACCACTCCCAAAAAAGTTATAATACAGCTTGACTTGACCATGTTGCTTTATGCGGGAGCATTTATTGGCAAAAGGTGAGAGAGAAAACTTTAAGCCAGAGAAAAAAAAATATATGAAGAGAAGTAAGATAACAAAAAACACAATATTACACAACTATAAAAACAATGTCAAATACTAAAAAAAACAACAACAATTCCCCACTTATTCACAATGTATTGGATTTTTCAAAACAGACTTTTTTGTTTTTTTTTTTCCAATACCAAAAAAAGTGGTAGTTGATATTAACGTTATTTTTGTTAGTGTTGTTGTTGTTGCTGCTGCTATTGTTATTCTTTTGCTACCAACAATAACGAATATACAAAATAAGCACACGATGAATAAACAGTTAAAAGAAAGGAAGAAAAATACGGTCTAAACAAAATGGGTAAAAAAAAGTCGTACTCGTATAACATTTTATATGGATACGTCATCGTCTTAAGGTTTCAAAATATTGTGTTTTTTTTTTAAATATTTTAATTAAACATTTGAGTGTTTAAATTAAATGTTTTTATTATTTTGTATGTTGTTTTAATACTCAAAAAAAAGTTTTGCATATACTACATACATAGATAGGTGCATATGTATGTATGTAATTTATTCAAATCACCAAGGTAATAACAGCAGTCGATTTGGGTTAAACACAATTTGTAAAATTCTTTTTAATATTGATTTTTTAGTTTTTTTTTTTCACATTATCGGTTGTATTACAATTAGAAATAAATTTTCTAGTTTTTTTTTTTTTTTCTTGATAAAAAATTTCAATTTTATTTTTTTCTTTAATTTTAATATTATATGTAAACTTTCGATTGCATTCACTTCTACAGAAAAACTTGTACTGATTTGTCTACATATTGGATACACAATACACCTCAAACTTTAAATTACAACAACACTCACTCGCTAATTAAGAATCTTGACTTAAAAAAAAGAGATACACAAGCAACAGAAGAAAATACAAATCTGTTGAATATTTCTCATACACAAGCAAATTTTAGTCATAAAAAGCGGGAGTTTTTGTAAGCTGTTGCATTATAATAAAGCTCTCTTTTAAAATATAAAATAAAAATACAGTCATTCACTTATGTTTACCACACGCACACATACTACATTAACAAAAATTCACTTTAAGCCATATAATCACCCCGCTCCCCAAATTATAAACAAAATGAAAAGAGTGTAATCAAGTCTCTCTTAAAAGCCATTCACAGTTGAAAAACAATGTTTCGTTTTTGCCGTTACTCTTTACGGTTTTTTTAAATCGTACCTTTCCAAAGCACAGTTCAAGCGTTACTAACTCATAGCTCTTAGTATGATAATAGCCAAACCCCAAAACAAACGAATCATGCTGCCAGTGGAGAATACTAACTTGTCACTTTAGCCATTATTGTGTACAGAATTATGTGTGTGTACAAAAGTTTTCGAAGTTATTTGTATTAAGTTTTCGATGTATTTCGAACTTGAAAATACAGGCGAATTCATAACAATAAAAAAAGATAGAAAATAGAGGGGAATATCTTTTTCTAAACTGTAACAAACCCCCAAATGCTTGGCATTAATTGCTTGCAATGTTTCATTATATTGAAAATAACTGCGATTTTTATTACTTTATAATTGTAGGGTGGAAAGTAATTATTAGTGAAAGTTAATAATTTGAGTATCCAAAGTAAACTTAAATGCACTTTAATATTGTAAATTATTTACGGTTGCTAGAAAATTAGAAAATAATTTTTTTATTTAAAGAAAACAAAAAAAAACAAAACTGCAAGATATATTCTAATTAATCAATCAAAATATCCTTCTCGGGATGGAATGAACTTTCGTATTGAATAATAAGAATTTAAATTTCAAAATGTCATTATTTCGATCAAGATGGTTCAATATCGAGTACGAAGTTTCTGTCACAGGTTATATTTTTTAAATCGTTTGAAAATATTCATCATCCATCGGTTCAAATTTGGAATTTTTATATTACTTGTCTTTAGTTTTTGAATAATAAGAATTATACGGTGATAAATTTGCTAAATTAGTTTTGCACGAAACCATATTTTTTTAGACATTTCCCACAGCAAAGGTGTCCACTGGACACTGTCCAGTGCCCCAAATAATTAAATGGTACATATTCATGAGCATTCATTTATTGAAAAGTAAATAAAAATTTGCTCATATTCAGAAATGTAGATTTGCAAATGTAGTAAACCAATTCAAATAACAATCAAATATAGGCAAATATGCTAGGTTTGCTATGTTTGCAAGACTTGCGTGACTTGCGCTTATGTACTAGCTTTTCTAAATATAAATACAGAAATATCTTTTGAAGTAATTCGCATATTGTTACTTTCAGCAGGGAAAGCTTTCAGTCAATCGTGAGTAAAGCTGTAACTATTTGCCTAACACATTCAAAGAAATGGACAATTTACACAGTGCAATACCAAAAAATTACCATATACAGATACTGTGATAAAAGACCAAAAAAAGAAGACCAGTGTCTCTCAGTTTTGCCCAAAGTCAAAAATTTTTTTTATGGGCACCCAAACATTTGGGTCCTCGGTGTCATTTTTGCAAAAAAGTGATCATTTTCTCAGGCTCATATCTTGAAAACCTATTTTTTTTACAGTGTTGTGGAAGGTGAATAAAATACAAAAACAACAGGGAATTTGTTTTTGTTTTTTCTGCTCTTAAATGTCAAAAGCAGGTATCGTGAATTAAAAAAGCAGATCTCAGAAGTGTGTGTGTGTATTTTTAACAACATATCGTCAATGGAATTAAAGAACGCTGTAACTGACAAAAAATCGAAAATACGTTTTTTGCATCATTTTTATCAGAAAAAAAATACGCGTCGATTGGTCCCGGTTCTACATTTCTACGATGAAAATAAATTCACTTACGCCGTTTGCGAAATGAAAAATACCAGTGAATTTGTTCTACTTTTATGAAAGTTTTTTGGCTCTGGTGAACATTTAAGGTTTTGTCAGTTACAGCGTTCTTTAATTCCATCGACGATATATGTCTCCACACAAAAACAAAACACGAATACACACAAAGCAAACTATAAAGAAAACTTTTGACAGGAGCGGTATGACCAAAAAAAAACCATCTGCGTTGGCAACACCACCTTATAAGTAATTTCACCATGAGGGACACCCAATCTTTTTTTAGTATATATCGTTTAGAATGACCGATATTTGACCTTGTCTACATGCGAATATGCAGCGTTGAATATCATATACATACCAGCTGAGAGCAGTTGATTTGTTAGTTATAAATTGTGAATAAGATCTACATATATGTAACTATCAATAATAATTTTCGACTTTTTGTTTTGTTAGTTCCGACGTTAGTTATGATTTATAAATATTCGCCAATGTGTTTGTTTTAGTGTTAGCTTGATAGGCTTTTCCATTTAAATAATTGTGCTTTAATTTCGATTTCGTAAGCATATTTATTACTCGTTGTGATGTCTTTCATCTCTTAAAGATTAAACGCACTCTAATCAAGGATACAAGAGTCTTATTTTATTATTATTCTCTATTAATCAGTTTTAGCTTTATAAATTCCTCAAAAATGCGCAAATTAACTTGAAAATAAACCCATTTTTATATTGATCGTAAAAACAATGACCAAATTTCAAATCGAAACACAATCAATCGAATTAAACGATTAGGTATAATAATTTTCAACATTTTCAATTAAAAAAAGTTGACTAAATTAAATAATTATTAACTTGTAATACTCGTAATAATATAAATGCTAAATTGTTTATGTAAGTATAAAATTTAATTTCGTTTTTTTAACCACCCGTTTTTAAAAATTTTATAAATCGTTTGATTTTTCAGCAAATTAACTTCAAAATACAATATTTTTCTTAAAAGTATTGCATAAATACAAAAATAAAATGACGCAATATTTTAATTATAAATTATGAAGATTCTTAAAAACAAAAGTTTACAGTTTTATTTTTTTAGAAGTCTCTATTTTTAAAAATAAAAACATATTTATTTACAGAACCATTTCTCTTTTATCTATGTACGTACAGTCTAAGTAAAAAGTCTAAATACACCTCACAGCTTTAGAATTTTAGACAGAGACAAACTAATAAATAAATTACTTTGTTTATAAAATAAAAAGCCATTATACGAGTAACAAAAACTTCAAAATTTGTCTGGGATAAAGTCTGCATATAATGTGCTAACCATATACAGCTGATCTCAGTCAGCCTTCGAAAACAATAGTAAATCTAAATAAGGTATTGCTGATGTCGATAACATAAAATTACCTCTTGTATAGTTGTTAAGAGACAATGATTAAACCTGACTATAGCCACTAGACATTATAGAATAGTAGGAGACTGTTAGTTATAGTAAATTTCTGACGTCGACGTTAGCAACGCCGTACATAACAAAAGAAAAAATACCAAAATTACTATAAAAAATGGTAGTCATAAGAAGCTTTCGATACGCGATATTAGTAGTGTGCTTAAAGAGGTTAAGCGAAATTCAAAATTAAGTATTCAAAAGCATCTGTTAAAAGCTTTAAGTTAAATTGGTAAGTACCACTTCAACTTGGGAAAGGGTTTCATACAATATGCAACAAAATACTGTATAGTGACATCTCTGCACAGCTGATGCAAAAAATAACAGAAGTAAAGCAATATGTCAAAAATTTAAAATACTTTATAGTAAAAATAAAAAATGAGCAAAATGAAAGCTTTTTTATAAATATTAATTTATTATGTAATAGCACGAAAATATAAATTTATAATTTTATATTTATGATAAAAATTGCAACCTAATATCTTAACAGGAACGAAAGTAGCACAGATGAAAAACATGTTTGCGTGTGTGCATAAATACTCGTATGTACGCGAAAACAGTGAAACACAAGAGCAACGACAAGTAAATATATGGTCTTTAATGAGAGGAACTAATAGAAAACAATATGGGCAAATTAATTTAAGGTGTTTGAGGCTCTAGGTTCGAGCCCCGGGAAAGTTCTGATCAATATTTTTATAATTTAATTTTTGTTTCGTCAGAAACGCTTTATTTAAGATCAAAGTTAACGGCAATGAATATTTTTGGTAATTAAAGAAGAAATGATGTCCGTGAAGGAATAGTACACTAGCCAAACTGAACAATTGTTTTCGACTCCAGCTACGGTAGTCTCATCAGAGTTCTTTGTGTCCTGTGCATATTCAAGACCAAACATCAACTATTTAACTCACACTTTTTTTTGGAAATCGCATACTGAAATTATATTCTTTCACATGTATGTACATACACTTGTATGAGTTAGTCGAAGTAAAGTCACACAACAGTTTTTATCATATTCTCCTTTTCTTACCATCATTGCTGTTCTTGTAATTGTCATCTTATTTGGATGAAACAGAATTACAATTTTTATTTTGTTTTTGCCCTCTTATTCCATTTTATCCACATTAGTCGGCATCGACGACATGCACGACTGTAGCCGTGGTGGTTAGAGTGCAGCGCTAGAAGCATGCGCATTATATTATGCGCATAATATTTTGTAGTCGCCGTGGTCTAGTGGTTAGTGTGTTGGCTTACGAAGACGATAGTGCTGGGTTCAAATCTCAGCTCCGACATCTTTAAAAAAGAAATATGAAACAATTATTTCTTTCGGCGACTACCTCTCAGCAGTCTTCTGGCAAAAGCTCTGGGAGTAATTAATTGCCATGAAAAAGCTTCTCAAATCTGACGTTCGGAGTCGACTTTAAACTGTAGGTCCCGGTACTCATGGGAAAAAATTAACACACACAACATGAGTGCTGCGAGAAGCTAGGCCGTAATCCTGACACAGGGTTGTAATGGCCAATTATGTATGTATGTATGTATTATTATTAAGGCCAGCACTCAGAGGACAACCCCTACTCATGCAGAACATTCATACAAATTATTTAGATTTTATTCTATAAATTTCCTAAATACTCAAAATTAGTGTGTGTAATTACACTTTTTTCTTAGACTGTATATAATTAACAGGTTTCTATGACAATTAAATTTTATTTAATGAATATATTGTGTTGCTTTCTGTATTAATATTTGATGGTTTAAGAAAAAAATAATTGTAATAGTGACCTAAAAGAAATGTTTTAATTGTTGTTTGTTTTTTATAACTTTATTCGCAATACAAGTTACGTTTTGTTAAACAATTACTACTGAGGGAACCTATAAGAGTGATACGAAACTAAATGTAAAAAATAACCTAACCGTGAGATATCTACCTATTTAGGTCTTTACCTCTTTAATAAACAGCAGAATTTGAAAGAAGGTAAGTGCCTAGGAAAAAAAAAAAGTTAAGTACTGAAGAAAAAATAATTTTTTACGACATTTTAATGTTGTTAACAGAGCTCAAAGGCATATAAGTTAATTTATTTCTAAACTATCCCCTTGATATTTTTCTCCAACTTAAACAATTGTTTTTTTTATCTTTTTGTGGATATTATTTATACATATTTTAGTTTATTATATTGATTTTATATTAAAACGAATTTATAAAATTAAATGGAATGGATATTTTTTAAAAAATTTTGAAATATCATTATACAAATTTTAAATGAAACAATAATTATAAAAAAGTTTTTAAACAAAGTAAATTACAGTACACAATAAAAGTATTCTGTGTTCTATGAAACATTAAATCTTTATAATTTTCCTACTATGTAGGCTTGAATCTGTTTCTGAAACAATAACTAAAGACTCCAAGAAGTTCACATTATTATCCCGTTAACTACTCCCCCCTTTAAAATTCTGACGTCCACGTCTGTTTTATAAGAATAAGAAAGGGAAACAAAGATCATATGCCTTATAGCACTGTAGTATAAGAATAATAAATGAAGTTCTTGATTTCCTTTTACAATAAAATTTAACCAGATGTACAATAAGTGTAAAAAAATATTAATTTAAATAAGGTTTCTGTAAAAAACAAAGTATTTTTCGATAAACTGAATATAACAAACTTAATTATAGAGGGCTTTTGAAGAAAGTGTGAAATCATATTTTGAACAAATGAATTCTAGTCATCTATTGCTGTAGTCACATGTAGTAAAAATATGTCTTAGCACTCCGTAATACTATTATCTAATATTATCTTTATGAACTATTTTACCGTCAATTTTGAGTATGGATCCCAAATCTTCTTTAACTATTTTTTCAACAAAAACTTTGCTAAATTTATTATCTAAACGTCTGTTAACTTTAACATAGACTTTATCACCAGGATTATATTTTTTACAACAGTATTTCTATTATGGTATCTCATGTCAGATTTTTGTTTCATCTCAATTTTAAAATAAATTTTCTTTTCCAGCTCTTTGGGAATAGCCTTAATGATATCTATGGTCTCAGTCCAGTAGTCGAATGAATTGTCCTGTTATATTTCGTTGTAGCAAGTAGTATAAGGTCTATTAATTCTGTTGATATGCCGTCCAGTTTGAGACATCTTGCGATTTCTATCAGAGTGCTGTGAAAACGTTCCACTTCTCCGTTGGATGAACTATGAAGAGGTGGAATTGCATGAATATAAGCTCCAAAAAAATTCTTTACAAGTGTCTTTATTGTTTCTGAGTTAAGAGATTTTTCATTGTCGCATATTATTACTTTTGTACTTCCAAAAAAATTTAATATTTCAAGAAGAGATGGTTTAATATCAATAATAGCTCTTGAAGCTATAGGTTTAACGACAGCAAATTTCGAAAATTTGTCCAAACATGTTAAAAAAATTGTTTGTTTGTACTATAAATGTCCACATGACGTATTTCTCCTATAGAAGATGGTATTGGAGTTTCCAATATTTGATGATTGCGAAGATGTCTTAAATATTTTGCTTCTTGACATTTTTTACATGTGGATATAATATTTCTTAATTGTTTTCTTAATTGTTTTTTTCAGGAAAGTAGTAGTCTTGAAGAATTTGTTGTACGTTCTCCTTTAGGGATCGATGAGCTCTATTGTGCTCGTTGTTGAGTATATCTAATTGGTCATTTGGGTTAAAAATATCTGTTACGTACTGCTTAGTGTAGCGGAACTTTATAGATGGATAGTTAGAAATTAAAAAATGTTGAATTTGGGCCAAAATATGTATGTCACAATGAATTGCATTAACAACTTTAGGATTTATAGCGGATTTTATTAAATTAATTATATCTTCGATAGATTTATAAGTTATTTTATGACGATTACGGGTCTTAAAAATTATCTTTGTTATTCTTCCAACACGGTCTCCAGGGACAAGGATAATTTGATTTCTGAAGCAATTAATGGGATTAACGACGCTTGGAATAGCTTCAGTGGAAGAAAGTTCGCTTGCGCAAACTTGAAGAGAAGTAGATGACGTTGAATCCGTAGCTAAGTTTAAAAACTGCCTCGACAATGCATCCGCAACTACGTTATCTTTGCCAGGCTTATAAAAAAAACGTTGGTGAATATTCCTCTATAAAAGCTTTCCAACGCTTTATTTTCGAATTAGGGTTTCTCTCAGAAACAGAGAAAGTTAGTGGCTGATGATCTGTGATAATATTAAGATTTCTCAATCCATAAAGATAATGCCTGAGAGACTTCAGTGCCCAAACGATAGCCAATAATTCCCGCTCATTAGTAGCATAATTTTCTTCTGCAGGTGACAATGTCCGTGAAATCATAGTTATGGGACGGCCATTTTGGGAAAGAACTGCTCCAATAGCATGGGAGGATGCATCTGTTGTAAGATCGAATGGTTTCTCGAAGTCAGGATATAATAAAAGAACATCCTCGGAAGCAAGTAATTTTTTTAACTTCTCGAAAGCGGCCAATGCTGCGTCATCTAATTCTATTTTTACTAGCTTAGACTGTCGAGTGCCTATATGACCATTTTCTCCCCGTAAGTACCTAGTTAATGGTTTGGCAATAGATGCATAGTCTCTTACGAATCTCCTGCAGTAGCCAGAGAGTCCTAAAAACGATCTAAGGCCTCTGAGGGTGGAAGGTGTCTTATAATCCACAATAGCTTTGACTTTATCTGGGCAAGTTTTAATGCCTTTAGTTGAGACAATAAAACCCAAATACTCCACAGATGTTTTAAAAAACTTAGACTTCTCTAATGAAACCCGCATGTTCGCGTTAAGCAACTTTCTTAAAATTCTGTCTATATCATTAATATGATTCTGTTCTGAGTCGGAAAATATAATAATATCGTCAATATAGACATGACAACTTTTTCCTATTTCTTCTCGCAAAACGTCATCTATAGCACGTTGAAAAATACTTGGAGCATTTTTCAATCCAAATGGTAGACGGCAGAATTCATATTTACCATTATTTACACTAAATGCTGTTTTTTCTCGATCACGCTCAATTAGTTTAATTTGATGGAAGCCGCTCTTCAAATCCAGGGTTGTAAAAAACTTTGCCTTTCCAAGGTTTGATAAAATAATAGATGGATCCGGAATGGGGTATTTATCACAAATAGTTTTTGAATTTAATTTTTTTAAATCAATTACAAGACGCTTATTAGGTTTGCCATGTTCATCTGTACCCTTCTTATCCACTACCCAAACTGGGCTATTATAGGGTGAACGCGAAGGTCTAATGATACGGTCTTTCAAAAGTTCTTTTACTTGTTCGTTCACAAACTCGATCATTGAGATAGGATATGCCTGGTATCTGGAATATACGGGATCTTCATCTTTTGTTCTGATTGTTGCTGAGATGTTTGTATTATACGGTAGCGCTTGATTTGGAGTGGCGAAGACTTCTGCATTTTTACTTATTACATCATAAAATTCTTTACTAATATTGCTTGGAATGGATTCAAATGTTAAACTGGTAAATGTGTTCAAATTAAGGTATTTCAGTCGCTCATGTCCACCATCGAAAATCAACATATCTTTACCTGCATCGATTATACCATTAATTTGTTTTAAAAAATTAAAGCCCAAAATTCCGCCAAACACTGGTAGATTTTGAAGCAAGAAAAAGATCTCTGTTTTACCAAACAAGTTTACAAGTGTAGCTCGATCGATTTTACTTGCACCATGAATAGATTTCACAAAAAAAGATTTAGATAATTTCTTAACACCCTTTAAATTTTTGATATTTTTCATATAACTTTTAGTTGATCCAGTATCAACTAGAAGTCTTATATTTTCCTCTTCTATTGTTCTTTCGATGTAAGGGAGAACTGAGCTTCCCCTAAAATATTGATTTCATCTTCAAATGATACGCCTTGCAAAGTTTGATCTTGACCATAATTAGTGGTAGTGTTAGGGTTTTCATCCCATTAATACGGTTGTTTGATATCATGACTTAGGTGGTTTAATTCTTCCATTTGCTTTATATTTTGTCTTCTAAAGTCATTGGACCCTTGAAAATTGTTAGATCTAGCTGTACGCATACTAACATCTGAATCTAGTGTTAATGAACGAGGTTGAAATCCAAAATTTTGTTTATTTGCTTGAGAATGTTGATGAGACTGCGGAAGGTACAATTGTCTTTGATTAAATGGTTGTTGTATCTGATTATTAGAAGATACATACATTTCTGGGGAATTTTCTCAAATAGTCACCAGATGACTGATTATTATTGGTTGAAGTATTGAAGGTGGTAGTTCTTTGGTGAGTTTGAGCGAATTGATTTTGCTGAAGTCTGCTGAGTCCATTACTATAAATCGTTGCAAAGTGAAATCTATTTTGGTTTGTCTCTAGTTCTTGTGCCAATCCCAAAGCGGTGGGTAAATCAGTTGGTTTGCAAGAGAATAAAGTATCACAAAGAGGTTTTTGAAGTCCAGATATAAACACTCGTAATGCGTCCATTCTATATTTTTGATTAAGTGATTGGATTAATGCATCATCGCCCTCATGAGACATTATGACTTTATTAATGATAGAAGTCAATTTACTCTCAACATCATTATAAAAATAAATTATTGTCCTGTGGCCCTGTTTTAACGTAGAAAGTTCTTGCTCCAACGCAAATATAGATTTTTTATCCGCATATGCAAAATCCAACCTAGCAATAATGGCGTAAAAATTGAGGACTTGTTGTAAGTGCTTAAGACTCAGTCAGCTCTTTCTACAACTTTATTCCGAAGTATGGCGACCGCCTGGTAATATCTAGAACTACCCTCATATCTCTCAAATAACTTGTGGGCTGTGAGAGCTGCTTGACGCCATGAGACATATCTAGAAGTCTCACCTCTAAATTCTGGAACAGATTTAACGATATCGAGTGACTCATCACAGACAACACCATCAACAATCTCAATATCCCTATACTCTTTTACTGTCGATATTGGCTGAAGTCCCGTAATTTTTCTATTCAGCTCGTCAATTATGCCCTGAAATTCTGTTCTGGTCTGTTCAGTCGCCTGCTTAACAGCTGTATTTAAAAGAATTTGAATAGTCTCCTCATCCATACTTTGACGTCTTTTTTTGTAGTCACTAACTCTTAGATTTTTAAAAAGTTTCAAAGTTTCGTCTAATTCCTCAAAAGTTCTCTTTACAGAGTTCATAAATTATTATGTAAAAACAACGAATTTTAATATAAAAAAAATTTATTTAAAAAAAAAAAAGATAACCAACTAGTATTATATAGGGTATAGGCATACAATAAAAAATTATTTTCGCACACAATTTTTTTTAAATCCACGTACAAACAAAAGTTTTTATTAATCCACAAATACTTATCTTCATATAATTATTTAAGCCAAACACTGCCAAAACACGTTCCTGATTGGTTTTGAATCGTTTAACGGTTATAATTTTTATTTACTTCCGGTTCTCCAACTCCTTGTTTGAATTTGGGTTTTCACAAATTTGGATTCTTGAATAATTCTGAACCTCCAATTCGTTTCTTTGTTTGTTCTTTTTTTTTGTCTTCACGTTTTATAAAAAAATTTTAGCGTAGGGTTCTTGGTGTTGGGCGCCAGTTAATTTATTCTAAACTATCCTCTTGATATTTTTCTCCAACTTAAACAATTGTTTTTTTTTTTTTTTGTATCTTTTTGTGGATATTATTTATATTTTAGTTTATTATATTGATTTTATATTAAAACGAATTTATAAAATTAAATGGAATGCGATCTTGATTCTAGTCAATATAACAATGAATATATTTTTTAAAAAATTTTGAAATATCATTATACAAATTTTCAATGAAACAATAATTATAAAAAAGTTTTTAAACAAAGTAAATTACAGTAAACAATAAAAGTATTCTGTGTTCTATGAAACATTAAATCTTTATAATTTTCCTACTATGTAGGCTTGAATCTGTTTCTGAAACAATAACTAAAGACTCCAAGAAGTTCACATTATTATCCCGTTAACTTATACAAATTATTTTGAAAGTAAAGTGCGACGATACTTTCACATCGTAATTATTATTATTTTTAATTTTTTTTAATATAGGAAAAGGAAAATATATTTTTGATAGTGTTGCCAGAAAATCGTCACAAATTACCAGCAGATACGAGTACAATATTGAAAAGCGCAAAAAAAAAAACACACAAGCTTTAAACATATACCGCCGAAAAAATCGGCTAATTTCTTTTATGAACAACGCTCTAAGAAGTTATTTTACAAATTTGCCGTTCGGGAAGTCTGATTTTTATGTTCTTTAATTGAGTATCTATATTTTATCCGTTAAGTTTACATTGCTGTTCAATTTTTTATCAAAACGCAACAATTTTTCAAGAATAAACAGATAGTAATTCTTATAAAGCAACTAATCTGCATTTCTATAAATAAAGTTTTGCCGCATAATTTTCCTTGTATGGGATTTTTAATATGTATTTGAAAAAGTTTTTTTTTTCTTTAACAAAAAATATATTTCGCTTAAAAAGATGTTTAATACACAAAGAAGCAAATGACATAAAATGTTGAAACACTACATTTAAAATATTTCATACAAAATTCCAAAAACAGGTATAAAACTGAATGAAACTTATGCTTTAACACAAATAATGTGCTGCTTGCTAAAATGCATACAAGTACGAGTATGTTGTGGCATGGAAGACTTTAAAGTTGTCTCACCTTTGTTTTTTGTTTTGAGCTAATGTTTGTTTTGGTTATTAATGCTTAAAAAAAGACAAAAAATATAAACCGGTTTCGGTTATATAGCACTTCTTTTATAACATTTCAGATACATAAAAGTATATAAAGAATGGTCTTAATTGTTTGCTACTATTCAGTTAAGCTTTTATACTGTAAAATGTAAAATTGTTAAAGCTATTCAATTACCAACTTTACTTACATATGCATATACGAAGAACATGTAACACAAAGCTTTTCTTTACATGCATTCTATTGCTCTGTGAATATCTACGAGTATGTACATACAGTATCGGACAAAACTAAAGCACGGAAATCTTGCAAGTAAAACTTTGCTTCATACCTTTAATACATTTTTATAAATAACATTATTTTAACTAAACTAAAAAAAATATATAATATATTTCTTATAGGCGACAAAACTAAAGCACATATATAAGTAATTAAAGTAATAAAATCGAATAAGAATAATCTAATATTTTGTTGAATAATCATTATTTTTTAAACTTCTGCGCACCTGCAAGGCATGGACTCAATTAAATTAGATATCACTTTTCCAGAAATTTCATTCCAAACAGTTTTCATCTGCCGGAAATAATCATCAGTATTTTTGTAGTTGTCACCCAAAACTCTTCGATTTACAATTTTCCATATATTTTCTGTGTGATTGCGATCAAGCGACTGCACTGGCCATTTCCAAGACATCGATTTTATTTTTAACAAACCAGTCTTTCACACATTTAGATAAGCCTTTGGTGGCGTTATCCTATTGATATCACCACTTTACGGATATTTCTTTCTCCATGAATGGAAGCATGACGTTGTGCTATTAATTCTATGAAATGGTACGATACCATGCGCAGAAAAACATCTCCAGACCATTACATTGTTTACTGTAACTCTGGTGTATCGTGGTTTAAGACGCTGTCTTTTTTATTTTCGTACTAGCTTTATTTCAACAGAATCTTTTAGATAGCTTTTGGATTCTTCAGAGAAAAGCACAGAATTTCATTAAGATGTAGTCCAGGTTATAAGGTTTTTTGCGCTACTATACAATTTTATGCCACCTTCTACAGGTAGTCTGTAAGTCGTTTTAGATGAAATATTTAAAGCCAATTAAGAAGCTATGAACCTTCCTGACATAAAATGATTCTTTTTTAAGAAACTAATTATGGCGTTGTCTTCACGTTTGTTGGTTTCACGTGTCTATGTACAGTAGACAAGTAGTTCGAAGTTTTAAAATTGATTGTGATACGGGAAATTATAACATAGTGAATGCTTATTTTTTATATTTGTTTTATAAACTTTAAGGCCCATTATTACAACTTGCCGTTAGCTAAAGGTAGGATTTTATAAGACAGATAAATTGGCTTTTGTTATTACAAGTTAACTTTAACCTAAAGGTAAGGCAATAAATTATATTAATTTTTGTTAAATGAAACGAAAGAAAATTAAACTGCAACAACAAGAATGTTGCCTTTTTAAATTTTAAAAGTAAACTGCGTATTCTGCCACTACACAGTCCAATTCGGATATAAGCACACCATTTAAATAAAAAAATCGGATAATTGCAAAACAAATGCATTTACTTTTGTTTTCTATTAAGTAAATTCAAAAGTATTAAACTCCGTTTAAAAGAAAATCCGTTGTACAGACTAACCGCTTAAAAGATTTTGAGTTCAAAAATACAAAATTGTATAAAAAGAACTCTACTTAATTGCAAATACGAGTGTTAAAAATTTATCGACGACAAAAAATTTTAGCACTGGCTGATTTCTTTTTTATTTTACGCATACCCACATTTTCAAAAGTATTTTTTATGGCAAGAAACTTCATTTATTACTAAAATTGTTTATAATTTGTCTGTTAACGTTGTCAGAATTTGAATATTTCTAAAACATATTGATTTGTTTTATTTTTATTTCAATAATATTTTAAGAGTTCGTTTAAACAAAATAATTTTGCATTTATCCGTTTGCTGTTATTTTTAACATTATCTTATAACCATATTCGACTGTATTCATGTTATTATAAAATTTGCAATCGTGCTTTAGTTTTGTTCGATACTGCACATATGTATGTGGTGTAATCTGGTAATTACACAAACATCTATTCAAATTTCATTCTAATTTCATCTAAAAAAAAACTATTCGTGTTAATTAATGCTTAAACTTGTAATATATTGTTTTTCTTTCTTTTTTTTTGTACTTTCACTATAGTGTAATTATTTTTTGTTTTTGCTTTATTTTTATTATTTAAAAGGTCACGCTATATTTTGATCATATGCGTGATTAGATTTTATTTTTGTGATTATTTTTCTATGACCACGCCAATTGCAAATATGTCTTAATAGACGAGTACATAGTTGGAAGGAGTAATATGATTTTATATACTTATACGTTTAAATTTAATGGAATGTGTATAAAAATAAAATTTTCCATTAATTTTGATTTGTACTAACCATACATACATACATACATACATACATACATATGTATGTATATGATTTAGAATTCAAATTTTCTTTTTTAAACTCTACAATAGAGCTGAACTTATATTGTCTATAAATCAGATCAGATCAAGGTAGGTCTGATCTACATTGTACTAGAGGGTTATAAAAGAAGATCTCGCCTGCTATTTCTAGTATGTAGTGTGTTGGCTTACTAAGACCAGAGCTCCGCATTGAAACACCATCTTAAAAGAAAGAAATATCAAAATATATATCTTTCGCCGAAAGGTCTGAGGGTAACTGATTGCCAGGAACGAGCTTCTCAAATCTTTCGTTCGAATTCGATGTTAAACTGTAGGTCCTATAGTTTATTACTTCAAAAATCGCAGAATTGGACTTTATTACTACTCAACGCAGTCAGTACTGTATGTTATCATGTTTATGGCGATATATGAAATAATACAATCAGTCTTGCTAGGATCATTAATTTTTTTAACTAAATTTCAGCAAAAAGGTAACAACCAAATTTTAATTATTTAGTCATAGAAAATATGCTCAGAGTACATATTCTAAAAATTAATGCAGTAAAAGAGAGCAAACGAAATTATACCGAAGCACCACCACCACAGAAATTCTCTTTGTTTGATCAAAGTTTTGCCTTCATCTGTATGGTAGTTTAAGATTTTTCCTAATTTTTTAATATCTAACGGAGAAAAAGAAAACTTCACATAAGCACAAGTCACGACCCTGAAATGTACTAATTTTTGTTTAAATTAGTGCAGTAGTTTTTTTTTATTAGCTTATAAAATTAAGTTTTTCATTAAACACAGCAAATAACAATTTTTGATCAAAACTTTACAGATCAATCTTAACAAAAGTAATTGACGCACACTCCATTGCTTTCTAATTAACAGTACAGCCTAATTTTTCAACCGTAATTCTATATTGAAGAATGCTAATATCCCTACAAAATGTTCGAGACTAAACAAAATATCTGGTGGTCAGCGCTTTGCAATTGATAAATCCTATTTTGACATTGCGTTAAACAGTGAAGTTGGTTGCAAAACTACTGCCATTATTTTTGTTTTTAGCTACATTCAAGCCAATTTATCAATTTTATTTAGCGGTATTTATTTGTAATAACAGCTAAGCACGACACAATTAAACGCTTGAAGATTAAAATTAATTAGCTTCTCTTGTAAGTAAAGTGACCAATTATGCGTAGAGAATCATATAGTCGAGTACAACCTACTTTGTACATAATTATTTATCCTTTCAACGAGTTTAAGCCATACATTTTTGTTTTATTAATTTTGCTTGTGGAGGGACGACATACAGACGCCCCTAATGCAAATACATTTATAATTTTTTGTATTTCATACCAATAACATGTATATTTATTTGTATTTAAATTACTATGTACATATTATAGTATAAATATTTTTGTTTACCATTTTGAAATATATGTATATCAAATAACGAAAGTTGGCATGTGTGGCTAAATTATAATCCTTAAAATATCTGTGGCCACAAGGAATAACAACTAAACTCAATTTTGAGAAATTTTCAGCAGAGCATTTTTAAGTTTTAAATTGGTGCCTGAAATCAGGGAATTAAGATTAAGCTAATATTTGAAAGCTCGATGTTAGCAATTTTAATATATTTTAATTTGTAATACAATTCATAATGAAAAAGCCGCTAACTTAAGAGAAATAAGCAAAACAAATTGTTAACCTTTTTTTCGTTTTTCGTTTCTAAATCGACTTTAGCTGTTATTCCTTGTGGCCACAGATATATTGTTTTTAAACTCGCAAATATTTACACTTAGTCACAAAACTCTACATATGTTGTTAGATATTATAAACTTTGTGGTTTAAGGTACGAATATTCTGAATCTAAGTTTCTTGTATGAATTTGCATTTGTTTTATGTATCTTAGCTTAAAATATGAAAAAACTAGCCGCCGTATGTATAATGAAAAGTTAGCAACACGTTAGCATATGGGACAAAAAACTGACAAGTTTATCACCCGCTATAGACTGATATTATTAAAACTTTCCATACCTACTATTTGATAACTAGTAAGAGAATCCAAAAAATTAAATTCCTGGTAAGTTTGAGAAAGAATTGCCACATATAGGAAGGACAAGCTTAGCCACTGTGTACAAAGACCTGCTAATTTTTTATTATAAATAAGGCTATAAATGTTTATTTATATACGAGATTTTAAAACAATACGAATTTATAAATTAATTTAATATATAATTATTGTATATAATTATTATAATTTAATTTATAAATTATATTTATTGGCTTAAAAGTAGAGATTAAACTCTTGTCGTCTCAAAATTCTCCTTTATGGTAGCTTTCTAAGCCCATAGTGTGAAATTCGCTGTATTTTCTTTCTATTCATTGTATGTTCGCTATGAATGCTTCCGATGTTAAAAAGGTTCAAAAAAGCTTTTAATTCAAGAGAGATACATAAATTCAATCAATAGAAAGTTAAAATGATAGTATGTTCACTTTTGCTACTACCAAGAATACTGAATTTTATTACTCTACTTATTCAATTAAATTTCTTTAATGTAATAAATTGTAATATCTCTTTTATTAAATTTAATTACAGTTAAACCGCGATATTGTAGTCGCCGTAGTCTAGTGGTTAGTGTGTTGGCTTACTAAGACATGAGCCCTGGGTTCGACACCCAGCTGTGACATATTAAAAAAAAAGAAATATGAAAAAAATATTTCTTTCGGCGACTACCTCTCAGCAGTCTTCTGGCAAAAGCTCTGAGAGTAATTAATTGCCATGAAAAAGCTTATCAAATCTGTCGTTCGGAGTCGACTTTAAACTGTAGGTCCCGGTACTCATGGATAAAAATTAACTCAGACAACATGAGTGCTGCGAGAAGCTAGGCCGTAATCCTGACACAGTGTTGTAATGGCCAATTATGTATGTATGTATGCAATATGAGAAAGGCATTTCAGAAAGAGAAACACCTGAGTTAGCGGCAAATATTCGACACAAACATCGTAAATTTTTTTAATTAAAAATACATGTGAGTATAATTTCTTATTACTATAGCTTTTAAAATAATTTGGGAATTCTATCTTTCCCTAAAATAGTGGTAACGCTTTTTCCGTCAAATAAGTAATTGCTAATTACTTTACTGACTCTCCGACCAACTTTCTTTAGTTTTTCAGGACAACGAGGTTGGTGAAGACATTGCAGAGAAATCCTATACCAGTCGGGAGCTGTACAATATTTCTTAGTTTAAGAATAACTGCTAATTAATCCTAATATAATATGAAAAAAACAGCTGTGAATACTATTAGAATTAATAATTTTAAGTGTGATCATTTTTTGTCTCTACCTAAATAACACATAAAAATCCTAAACCTGCTCCATAAAAAATATATTACATTTTATATTTATTTAGCTATTCAGACAGACTCACGTAATACTTGTCCCCAATCGAATAAAAACGCACTCAAGCACTTAAATCTCCTCTACATATAATTTCGTTGATTTTTGTTTTGCTTTTTTTTTTAAGTGAAAGAAAAACTCGTAAAAAACCATAAATGTAGCCATATAAACAAACAAAAAAAACATAAACAAAAATAAAGTAAAAACAAAACACAAAATCTATTTACAGTCAGTCAATCAGTCAGCTACAACACGCATTTTCAGTCATACCAAAAGTAGACGCATAAAATCTAAATATGGGTCAATTGAAATGGTAAGAATACGAGTAAAGGAGTAGAACAACTACAACAACAACATATTTGTTACCAAAACAAGATATCAAAATAGTATTAAAAGTATGTAAAAACCATGAAAAGGTTTGTATATGAAACTTTACTTACCAACAATTCTTTGTTGGGTGTTGACGGATTACTTAGCAGGAGACCTTTTAAGAATATTTCATCAGTGCTGGAATGATCCGAAAATTTTTTATTATCCACAACATTATGTTTGTAGCCATCTAAAAGAGAAAACATTGAGAAAAAGGGAGAAAAAACATTTTTTTATTAAAGAGATTCAAAAAACATTTTCGTTTTATACGTGAAAACAAAAAAATGAATAATACAAATGGAAAAGTGCAAATTTATTGATACATATACATACATACATATATACTTTTGTATGTATTTTTTTTTTATTTAACTAAAAATAAGACAATGACCTATTCTTTTCAATTTGTATATGTCAAAAGAAAGTACATAGACAAATAGCCGAAAACGGATTGCAGATTTTAAAAATTTGTGTGTCAAAAACCAAAAGTTAAAGTCATTAACTCGGATAGAGCACATAAACTTCCGCACGACGATATGAAATTAATTCAAAATAAAAATATTAAAAAATACATTTGAAGTTTTTTTTTGAATCAGTGACAAACTTTTACATTGCAGTGGATCCATATTTCACCTAACGTAGAGAACCAATAATAAAGTTACGACTACCAACTTTATGCTTCTTAGCATTTAAAGTTTTCGAGACCCATGATATTAAATTTTTTAGCATGGCCACTTTTCTCTTTTCTTAGGGCCGAATCACATAGAATCCGTCATACTTTGTACATTGCCTTTTTCAACTGACAGCAACGTATTAACATATGTGGTAATTACATTGAGTACTTTGATGGATACTAAATCAAAAATAAAAACTTAACTTTTTTTAACGCATAGGATAGGATAATTTATAAAAGTAAATTTATAAATCCCACAACTTATTCCTCTTTAGTTTATTCCGGTTTTCCTGTTTTTTTTTTTTTTTTTATTTTTTGTCGAAAAAACAATTGTATTTACATATTTTCTATTTATCTTTTTTTAATTTTATTTTAAATTATTATTTTTGATTCAAAATAGTCGACTACGCTAAAAGTTAAAAGTTGCCCAACTTTTATACGTTGCTTGCTTGTCAGTTGAAAAAGGCAAAGTATGTACAACGTATGACGGCTTCTATATGACTCGGCCTTCTTTCATAATTCACTAAATTGGTGCACCTGCATTTAAGTTGAATCCAGTGCTGCCAAAACGGAGGTTTATCAGCTAGATCTGGAGGTATTTTGTCGCTAAGCGGCCTTTCTAGCTGCAAAATATTTTCAGTTGGCGGTTTTTGGTGTTTTTTATGGACTTGTATTTACTTAAACAAATCTAAAATAGCAATATTTGTCATTTATTTTTTTAAGTGTATGCGGTACAGAAACACAATTTAAAATCAAATGTTTTGAAAATTATATTAAGGCTAGTTATTTGGGTTATCTGTTTGAAACTGAAATACTAAAATACAAACGCAATAACATGAATATGTCTGAAAAAGATTTAGAAATAAGACAGAAAGAGAAGAATACGATATTCAATTATTAGAACAATTTGAAAAAATTTTATTGCAGATCAACTTCATAAGATGAAAAAATATTTCAAATACTACATTGTTTTAGTTCGAAATTTTAGCATATGAGGATTCTGCAGGAAATAATATCTTTAAGGTATTAGCTGATTGATCGATGTTGAGCGAGATTTTAGTCAACTTAATGTTGTAAAATCAAAATTGAGAAATCGGTTGCAATCTGACATGGTTAAAGCCTTTGGAAAGTAAATTAGTTAATAAGGGTATTTAATTTTATTAAGTTTTTAATTAACATCTTTTTTTAGATATGGCCTTCCTCGACATGAAAAGTGATGCTATGATTATGAGGTTCCAGAAAAGTTTTTAAATTTAGTATGGTCTCTCAGAAATATATCGTTCTCAAAATGATAATTTTGAATGGATAGATATAAATTAATTTTTAGTTTTTAAATTAGCTCTTAGATAAAAAAGAAATAATTATTATACATTTTCGAATTAAATTCGAATAAATAAAATTTATAATCAAAAACAGAATATTTTTACTTAAAGTTCCACCCGTTCTCAACTGATGTGATGACCAACGAACAACACTGATTTTTACTTACATATATAGATTTAGCGGTTTTTGGCGGTTTTTTAAGTTTATTTATTGTTGATTAAATTAGCTGTTTAAAATAATAAGTTATGGGGAACATCTTTTTTTGGGTTAAAATTTAGTTATTCATATGAAGCTGAATATGTAAGCAGGGAAATATTAACCTAATGCAAAAATGTTCAAATTTTTATAAAAAAAATAAAGTTTTACTGATTTATGAATATGTTTAAAACATAATAATAAATAAAAAAATATGTATACATACATATGTATATAATAATAGCGGCAATCACTCTTCGTTGCATACGCCCTTGTAAGTCTTGGAAACGTAGCAAGACTAGCATATCTTCCTACATTTTATTGTTTAGTCGCTTATCATTTTATTCTAGTCAAGGTATATACATATGTATGACCAATAGATATGTATGTATTGTATTAGTATTTATTATTGTATTGTCTTGATTTTACTTACTATTATCGGTTGCCTCCACCTCATCAATAATGTTGACTTTATTGATGCTTGCCAGCAGATTAATTTTATCCTGACGTTCTTTACGTGTTAAACGTACCATGACCACCACTTAAATTTGTTTCTATTAAAACCGTTATTGCAACAGATTTTTTTTTATACGAATATTTTACGGCACAGGATGAACGATATAACTAGAGAGTCTTATTTTGAGGTTTTTGGTTGGAAAGGGAGAACAGGGTGCAATAAACTTAATAACAGAAAGTTGTTTGAAATTTTTTAAAGTACAAGTAATGAGTTTAGGTTACCAGGCCAAGAGAATGTATATTCTTTACAAATACGTATATGTATATGTATGTACATACATACACTCACACACACACTAAGTTGTAAGTTTAGCAGCAGCAGGATGAAAGTTTAAATGAGAGCAAGTGAAAGGAAGTCTTAGATGATAACGACCGACAAAAATATTACTGATGATGACGCAGCACTAAAACCTTTAAAAATATATAATTTTAATTATTTTTAATTGTTAACTTTGAAAACATTTTTTGTTTGTTTTTTATTCACTAATGTATTATTCCACAGACACATTTAGTTAAGCTTCACTGATTATAAACATTAATCTGTAATAGTGTTGTCACAAAATTTCTTCTTCTTTCTCTTGGTTTATTTGTCACTCTTTTAGAATTGTAATCATAAATCTTTTTATTGCTTTTTTATTTTGTTGTTTTCTTTAATGCTTTACGCAACAATCTGTTGCCGTTTTTGATTCATATTTTTCCTCTTTCACACAAAAATATATTTCTTTGTAATTATTAAAATATTTACTACTTTGGTTGCTGTTGTTTTGTATACACAATACATGTATTTTTTACCAATACCATCCGAACACCCAGAAAACTTATTCGAAAATGTTTTTCTTCTAATTTTCTTATAGTGGCCAACACCGTATAGACCAAAGAACAACAACAGACAACTAAATTAGCTTTTGCTTTGCTTGCAGACGCGATACTAACAAAAATATTACAAAACAACAACAAGAATAACAAGTATAAAAGAATTCAAAAGAAAGAGAGAAAGAAAGAGAGAGAGCGAAAAATACTAAATAAAATTCAAATATGTTAATGTCTGCAAAGTAGAATGCAAATGCAACAACCGGAAACAGGGTTGTACGTGTAGATTAAATAACGTGAATAGAATTGACGACTTTGGTTTGAAATTAAATATAAAAAAAAATTACGTTAATTAAAAAAATTACTTTTTCAAAAGCAGCCCATTTAAAAATAAAAGTAAAAATATAAAAAGGGATTTGTAAGTATGTACATCATTTTAGTATAAAAACAATCTATTTTGAAGTTTTTTTTAATACTCTATTATTTTAACATTTTATATAAATTAAAAAATCAAATAATAATACATGAACAATTTTTTAAATAAAAAATATTTCCTGAAGAAGCTACGCAGAGAAGTAGCGAAATATCGAAAAAATAATTATTTAATCGACCTAAAGCTTAATTAAAAGCTTATATATTAATCAATAATAAGGTCAACTAAACTTATTAATCAAATAATAATGTACAAAAGTAAATTTGGTAAACTGACCCCAAGTAAAAATTATTTGAGATGAAGAAAGCGATTTGCATAGCAAAATATAAATAATTAAAACATTAATGCACATCTTTTAAATCAATTTCATTCGCTTATTCAAATTACAGTGGATTCATATTTTTTTAAAGTCTTCTAATATCTTATAGCGTTTATATTATACCTCTCAAATCATAAGTTATTTTTTCTTTATTCTTTACATCGTTGCCATTTTAGCATTTTCACTGCTAAATTTAGCACTTTCCTTCATTGGAAAACATTGAACCTTTTAAAAATTGCGCTAAATGCCTTTTTAGCAAAATTTGCTTTCGGAAAAAATTTAAATTTGTTATAAAAGTTTTAATTGTAGAGAATGATATGTTTTTAATGTATATTTTTTACAATAGTGGATTTTCCACATAGCAGATAACTGTTTATCTTCGTTTCTTTTATTAAATATTTCTACACTTAAAAAGAAGTAAAAAACGATAACGTTTACACAGTTTAATTTTTAAATACCGCGTTTAATAAGTTGCAAATTGCTTTTATCGCAATAATCAAAAAATTAAATATTGAAAAAATTTATAATATAAAAAATGTTTAAAATCAAACATATGTACCAGAAAATCAGTTTTTTTATTAGGGCTCTTTTTGCTTCTTGGCTCTTTTTGCTTATAAAATGTTGGCATCGCTATCTGAAGCAAGTATAGATGGGAGACAGCGTTGCCACACAAGACATTTTATTCCTACAAAAAGATGGTTATGCTATGTTCACACGACAATATGAACCACTTGGTTCGCTCTCTGAACCACGATTGCGAAACTCACTGTTCAGACGAAAATTTAGTGTTTCATTTTGGCATTTCTGTTTTATGTATGTACATATGCATATCACAATGTATAATCTACATACCACATACATTCTTACATATTTGAGACGGTATTTCGGTTTTGTATGATTTTGTATATTGCTTTTCTGTTTTTATGTTACATATTTACGTAAGTAAATTTCTATTTCTTTATTTCTAAAAAAAAATTTAATTTTTAGCAAATTTTTGTTTTGCTTTTTTTTTTTTGTCGGTTAGTTCAGATAAAGCAGCGATAAATTGTTATCAAAATCAGAGATGATAGCAAATTCTTCGAGGTTCGCAACAAGATTCAAAATTAAACAGGATGTTTCGCTCTCACAATTTTGTATGGCGAATCTACTTGTTTCAAACTAGATTCAGCCGCGAATGAGAGAGCGAACCTCGATATTTGCTATTCGTGTGAACATGGTATTAAAATTTCTACCAGAAACGTTTACAGCCTACCAAAACATAATGCTAAAAATATAAAAATTAACTCCTGCTGATTGCATAAATTAATTTTTCATTCCAATTGATGATTATTAAGATGGCTATTGTATAGATAGATGTTCTTCGAATATACAAAATTAACGATTTTTTTTAAGTAAATCAAATTCGTTTAACCATTTTTGTATTGTATTTAAAATGTCAAAGTTAATCTAGAAATCCATCTGTAAACAACTTAAATTAAAAAAATTGATATTTTTACATAAAAGAGACCATTAGTATAAACGCACTATTATAAAAAAAATTTCGCCTGTATTCGTGAACATTTTCACCCTTCATTGTTAAATTATAATTTTCATACATAAAAATACAACTATGTTACATGGAAATTTATTATCGTACTAAATGAGTTGACAACTGCTGATTATACCGCTAATCATTACAAGAGAGGCACATTTTGCAGAAATTCTTGGAGTAGAAAGAAAAGTTTTTTTACGTGTCTTTTTTAATATAAATTAGTAATTATTTTTAGAAAATAAAAAAAAATGCCAGACGAAGTTCAACAAACATTTGTACGCAGCTTTATTGACTATTTGAAGAATCAAATTGATTCTCAAACCTTCTCGCCCGATGCACAAGAAAGCTGTGAAGTGGCCATACAATGTCTACAGGCAGCCTTTGATCTTGGCGAAGAAGAAGCCGTAGAACAATCGCAGACTTCATCAGCAGCCGGTGGAGCTGAGGGAGCGGCAACAAGTACAGAAGGCAAAGCAAATAAAGTGTCACTGTTTGACCTTTATGAAATGCATTATATGGAAAAGAATCCGGAGACATTGAAAATGGCCGAAACTATAAAAAATGAAGGCAATCGCTTAATGAAAGATGGTAAATACAATGAAGCCTTATTGCAGTATAATCGGGCTATAACATATGATCCAAAGAATCCCATATTTTACTGTAATCGTGCCGCAGCCTATATACGGTTAGGTGATAACGAACGTGCAATAGTTGACTGCAAATCTGCTTTGGTTTATAATCCAAATTATGGTAAAGCCTTTGGCCGTTTGGGAATTGCCTATTCAAATTTGGGCAAGTACGATGAAGCTCAACAGGCTTATGCCAAAGCGATTGAACTAGAACCGGATAATCAGGATTACCGTAACAATCTGGAAGTGGCTCGTAATGCCCGCAATCATTCCCAAAGTGGTATGATACCACAATTAACTGCTGGTCTTAATGCAATGCTCACAAATCCTGCCATTCGTAACTTATTCAGGAATGCTGACCTCGATTTGGAGCCTTTGCAATCGATGTCTCAAAATCCGGCCGTTATGAATGCCATTGGCCAAATGTTGTCTGGTATGCAAGGCGGTGATGGTATGGCTGGTGAACAACCAGAATTATTAGCCATGCCCAATGATATGTTGCAGCTGTTTCAGGGTTTTGCTCAACAATTATCGAATGCTGCCGGTTCCAGTGCTAATCCGCCTCCGAATGCAGGAAATCCACCATCAAATCCTGATCAAAAGCAACCTCCTTCCAATTAATTTTAGAAGTCGTTGGTATTGTTTTTATTTTCCGTATTTTTGATCAAGTTGGGAAGGAAACATAAATGTTTTAACTGAAGTTGAACTCTATTTTAAGTTTATTCTTAATTTATAACGTTTTCTATATTATTCTCTACATACAGCATATATTAAAATTGAATTTATAACATTGACAGATGTAAGTGGCTTTTGCAGGATTTATGTAAATCCATACTTTCACACTATTTAGAATTATATATAAAAAAAAAAATACATACCTACAGAGAAAAAATGAATGTCAATAAAAATGCTTGTTACGTATTATTATTAAATATAATAGTGCTTTAGATATATAAATTTAAAATTTTTTTTTATTTTTCTTACTGTGAATTACTTAAAAAGAAAGGGTTTTTTCAGCCACTAAATTTATTATCTGCTGTTAAAGAGCCAGTATTGAAATGAATGAAATCCCGTTAAATTATTGAATTTAAAATTTCGCTTTTTTTTATTTACGCAACTTAGCTGAAGATTTTGCTATATATTATCGTTGTGTTATTTCTGTATTATTTGTTTTTGATACAAAATAAATCCCAGAGTTAGATGAATTCAAAATCTACATTTCGATTATGATACACCATAACTTATGTATACAACTTTGCGGTGGCAGTATTTTTATTGCTGCGTTATTTGCATAAAAAAGTGTAAAATAAAAATTTTTGATTTTAATCGCTTAATTTTCTGATGCATTTCCGAGCATAGCCTACATTATCTGAAAAATTTTAAACTCCTGCGATAAAAAAGAAAATTAAGGTCTGTGACAAAACCTTCCACTGAGTTTCTATGTAAAAGCATTCTTTATTGAGTGCTTACTTCTGTAAAACTTTTTCAATGTAGCTTAAGGCTAGTATGAATTTATATGGTGAAAAAATTTTTCCAAAATATTAGTTTTTCTTTATTACAAAATTTCACTTTTTGGTTTTAAAAATACTTACAAATTACTTAATAGCTAATATTACGAGTTTTTCTAAAACAAGTAGGTAGAAATTAATATAAACTGAATTTGGCGTCAAATGTATACTGACATTGTATTTTCAATATTTGTGCGACATAGGGGGCATTCTTGCCGTTGAATAGTAAAGAGCAAATAGTTGGCACAGTCCTCACAAAGGCACAAATGCTTACATGGTAATAGGAGAACACATTTTTGACAATCTCGACAAATCACACAGCGCTGGGCTGCATCTAATGGTTTTTCACCTCTACCGGGTGTCAGAGAACGAGGTGGGTGTAAAGGTGAACGTCTTAAGGTACGAGTTGCTGTTGTAGTAACAGGTCGATTATTTATTGGTCGAAGAGGTCGTCTTCCCAAAGCAAATATGCGTAAGAAAGCTAATCTTGTCAGCTAAGTAGAAATAAAATTAATAAAAAAAATATGTTTTTTAAAATCTTTATTACTCTTTTTATTTTAAGGCATAGCCTTTGAACAGCTAAACGGCAGCGTAAACGATTGTGCCACGATACATACAGTAATACAAGGCCTATAGTCAATCTAAATATGTCCTCTATTATGATCTGCACTGCATTTACTAAAGAATTCAGTATAGAAGTTGTAAATTCAATTATAATATCTCCCACAGCGATTGTAGCAAAAAACACCAATTTTGGCAGAAAGATTATTGAACACCAGGCACAATCAGCTATCAATAACAGAGCATCTATTCCCAACTTAAATAAATCACTTATAAAGCAACCTATGTGAGTAGCAAGTAACTTGGAATGCAGCTGTGTATTGCTAAAGAATTTAGCTATATGATGCAGAAATAAACCGCCAGCCTCAAGCACACAAGTAATACCACCATTTGCCGAGGTACGTACATAGCTGGATGCAGCACTTACACTTGTACTAAGTCCACATATAAAATAATAAAGTTCCTCGCCAATAATTGATATGACAGAGAATATATCTCGTATTATAGAGCAAGTTTGTACTAATATACAGAAAATGGCTTGCCCAACGTGATAACTAGTTTTTAACAGAAACACAAACGATGAATACAAAAAATTCATCATCTTTAAAACTGGCTGAACCAGAACAGTCAGCATGGTTTTAAAAATTTAACATTTATAAAAAAATACAAAAGCTGCTTCAGAAATTATTAAAAAGTTTAAAATTATTTTTAAACGAAAAAGACTAGACAGGACTCCATTGTTTATTTTGGTTATCGAATGCATTTGCAGAGCTGTATTTGTAAATAATAATAGGTTGGCAACGCTAAAAAATCACCAGTTACCTTTTACATTAGGTGATTAAAAGTTTAAATTAATAATATGGATTAAGGTGGCCATCAATATTTCTTATATAATGTTTATTTTACAGTATTTCTATTATATTATTAAAAGATTTTTATAAATTTCAAATGGTTTACTAAAAATAAAATAAAGTATCAGTTTATAGAATTAAAAGCAAGAATTTCAAAGCGTAGTACATTTCGTGTCCTCCAAAATGATACTTGGTTGGGATTTACACTTCAGAAATTCATTGACAGACATTTTTGCAATTCTACTTTGCTCTTGACTAAAGCATTTACATTATGGAAATAAAATGTGAAAAATTCTATTAAACAACAAGTGAAAATTACGCAAAATAGAAAAGAGAAGAAAAAAATATCCGCTAAAAACGTTCGTGTATCTTACGTTTAAGGTCTACGACCTCTCTATAAAAACTTCGTCTGTCTTTCACTCAATTTGGCAAGTGTGAAACGCTTGCAATTACAAACAAATGTGCGTATGAGTGTTCTCATTTGAGGTATCCAGTATTTACAACGATAGACTCTCAACATCAATTGATTCCCGCCATGGGTAAGGTCCGTGATTATTCCGTTGTAAGCTTAGCGAACCTACAATCATTAGGGAGTATGATCAGATAATGTTCAATCTACCATTTAATCTCATTACTCCTCGCTTGTCCTAGAAGACACCTAAAGTACTCCGCATAATAGGCCTTTGAGCAATACTAGCCACACGTGAACCTTAACTCCTCTACGTTAAACATCAGTCTCCAAACTATCAAGAATGTAAATAATTCAATCAACTTCACTCTGACTCAGTCATTCAGAATAACGCCATTAGAGTTCGCTTTCTGACAAACTTTGAGGACCCACTCCTCTACTGATCAAATCCGCCGGATTATCCCAAAAGTGCCGGGTTCAAATCTCAGCTCTAACATCTTGAATAAAAAGAAATATGAAAAAATTATTTCTTTCGGCGACTACCTCTCTTCTGGCAAAAGCTCTGGGAGTAATTGATTGCTATGAAAAAGTTTCTCAAATATGTCGTTCGGATTCGACTTTAAAGTGCATGTCCTGGTAGTCATTTATAAAAATTAACACACACAACATGAGTGCTGCGAGGACCTAGGCCGTAACCCTGACACAGGGTTGTAATGGCAAATTATGTATGTATGTATGTCATTGCGCTTACTATAAAGCACCACTGCCGTAACTGTGCTAATGTGGGACACTACTGTAATTCTTTCAAGTGATCCATGATAGGGGGTCGTTTACAAGAAGCGTCCACCACCTACGAGATTAAGTTTTAGCTCACACATAACATATCGGAGGTGAAAGTTACGGCTACCACCCGTAGATGATCAGTATCATATATACAGTGGCCGACAAAAGTCTACATACGACCTATATTTTTGCGATTTTAGGAGCTCAAGATACTTAAATAAAAAAGTAATGATGCAGTTTTGTTTCAAATACATTTTTATTAAAGCAGACCAAAATTTACGTTTTTTCAATAAACATAGGAAAAATTAATCAAGAAAAACATTTAAAATGCATTGACAAAAGTGTACATACGATCAGCATACCCAGGCGTTTGTTGCTATTAAATAACGAGATAGCGCCGTTATTTATTACAAAATTTTTTTTGTTAGGTTTATAGATTGTTTTAAACAGCTTTAAGTTGTAATTTAGTCTTCATCGGTGTATATTTAAATAAAATAATGTCTTCTCGTAAAGAAATTTCAATTGATATCCGAAATTTATTGGTTAAGTACAGATCTGAAGAGAAATCCTTTGGAGAAATAGCAAAACTATTAAATTTAAGTAAATCTACAGTTCAGACAATATTTAAGAATTATAAAAATAGTGGAACTGTTGAAAATAAGCGTCGTAGTGGACGCCCAAAAGCACTTATTCGCAGAGATGTAAGCTTTATTTTAAAAGAAGTGGACAAAAACCCTAAAATTAATACAACAAAATTGGCCGAAAAGCTTGCAACAAGATTAGAAGTGATTGTAAATCCCCGTACTATTCAAAGAACATTGAATGGAAATGGTTATTTTAGCAGAACTGCTCGAAAAAAGCCATTAATAAGTGAAAAAAAACCGCAAATTTCGTATAGAATTTGCCCAAAAGCATATTGACAAAGGTTTTGATTTTTGGAAGCGGGTCTTGTTTACTGATGAATCTAAATAACATTTTTGGTAGTGACGGTAGATCTAAGGTGTGGTGAAAAAGAAATACTGGCTCCTAAATACTTAATTTTTACCGTTAAGCATGTGGGGGTTGTGTAATGGTTTGGGGTGCCATGGCTGCTTCTGGCGTAGGAAAGTTGGTGTTCATTGAGGGTAATATGGATCGGCACCTTTACAATTCCATTCTAGAACAGAATCTAAAAACCTCCGTCGATATGCTAAGCCTTGGTCGAAATTGGTACTTCCAACAAGACAACGACCCAAAGCACACTGTTCAAATTGTGAAAGATTGGTTGCTATACTATGCTCCCAGACAGCTGTACACTCCACCTCAAAGCCCAGATTTAAATATTATTGAGCACGTTTGGGAGATATTACAACGAAAAATACGTAACTACCAACTTACTAATGCCCAAATGTTAAAACAGAGGCTCCAAGAAGAATTGCAGGACATAAGACCCTTAGAATTAGAAAATATGGTGAACTCGATGCCTCGGCGACTGCAGGCAGTTATAGATGCCCGTGGGGGTCCGACAAAATATTAATTTTATTAATAGGTGATGAATTTTTACATTTACGCTAAGTTTTTCTGTGAACACTCTTGTCGTATGTAGACTTTTGTCGAATGTTTTTTATAGTTTTTCTTGAATAGTTTTTTAAGTTTATATCGGAATAAATATTATTTTGGTTTATATTAATAAATATAGATTTGAAACAAAACTGCATCATTATTTTTTTCATTTATTCACTTGGACTGATAAAATCGCAAAAAAAGGGGTCGTATGTAGACTTTTGTCGGTCACTGTATGTATGCGTTAAAATTACAGGACTGTAGTAAATTAAAATTTATGTTTACCCTTGTCAGATTCCCCTGAACACGAATATAGTAAACAGTCAGTGTCATTAATGCGTAATTTCACATCGTACAGTACACAGTGTGGAAGGTTGACCATACTTTCAAAAGAAGCGAGACCAGAGCACGTCCATGGACTTTAACTTCCAACTCCATACACGTACCCAGCTATCTTTAGTAATTAAAATAATACGTTTAAGTTTCTTAAAAACAATTATTCAAAGGTTTACATATATGTTTAGTTAAGAAGAATATTTAAAAATTAAAACGTAATTAAAGCTATGATGTTCAAAGTTAGGATAATTGAGCGAAAGCTAATTGACATTGAAATTAAAAATTAAAATAAAAATTGCATTAATTAATTTCCTAAAGTGAAAGACCTCTAACAAAAACATTCTGCAAAATATATGGAAATTTGGCAACTCTGTAAAATCGGCATCATCACTTTTTCTTTTATTCTCTCTCTTCCTCTGTTTTTGCTGCGCTTAATTATCTGACAACGGGATACACGCGATTTTTCTTTTTTAAGAAAATAATTTTAAATTCATTAAAAATAGTTTTATAATGCATTAAGTGATTAATAATAAAAATAAAGTTGTAATTGCTATAACAGAGGAATAATATATATAAATTTAGAGAAAATATTAAATTGCTCGTCAGTTATAGAGTTTACATGTATTCTAACGAAAAGAACAATTAATAGAAAAAATTGGAAAGAAATAAAATTTGTCTACGAGGGAAATTAAAGACACTTCTATTGTATTTGTTGTATTCTATAGAATAACAAAATTTTACCGATCATGGATAACATTGAGCACTTGTATAAATGTTATGAAATATTATCAGAAGCCGGTGATAAAATATCAGATGTAGTGTTTTTTTTTTGCTATGATGTATTGGAAAATAGGTTTTTAATATTTTTTCTTTTACTTTTTTAGCACGTTTCTGAGTATAAAGATATTTTAAAGGCTGTTAAAGGCTCTTCCAAGGAGAAACGTTTAGCTTCACAATTTATTGGGAAATTTTTTAAACATTTTCCCGATTTGGCTGACACTGCTATTGATGCTCAATTAGATTTATGTGAGGATGATGACATGCAGGTGATTATTATTAATCGTTATAATTTTCAAATGGGCAATTTCTATTACAAAATTGGAGATTTTCAAAATTAAAATACATTTTTTTATATTTTTTTAATTAGATACGTCGTCAAGCAATTAAGGATTTGCCAAAATTATGCCAAGATACTGTAGGTATTACTCCAAAGGTTGGAGATACTTTAGCACAATTATTGGTTTTGGATGATCCATTGGAATTGCAACAAGTTAATAATTCTTTACAGACTATTATAAAGGTAATTTTAATTTATATTACTGAATTCGTTTATTAAAAGTCTGTTGTTTTAATTCACAGATGGATTGCAAAGGTTCTTTAACTGGTATTTTTACGCAAATCTCAAATGGAGATGAACCAACACGCGAACGGTGTTTCAAATTTATAGCCACAAAGTTATTTGCCATGGGACCAACAATTGTTACCAAAGAAATTGAGGAGTTTATTATTGACGAAATTAAAAAGATCTTACAAGTAAGTATAACGTTGTATAATGTTTTGGGGTTCTGCTGAAAACCAAAAATTATTTAAGGTCTTATTTATCTCAACACTTTTCTATAAATAAAAGAGAATTAATAAATGTTTGTTTTTTTAAGGATGTAAGTGCAGATGAATTCCATTTGTGTATGAATATATTGGGCAGCACAAAATTGGGTACAACTATAACTGGACATGCGGAATTGGTTAACTTAGCCAAGGAACAAGCAGAACTTAATGCTGATATTGATGCTATAACCATAGAAGATGAAATAGTTGAACGTTTTATACAGTGTGCTACTCATGCAATGCCATATTTTTCGGTAAGCTTACAGCTTTAATTAAAAGCAAACTGTTTTAAAGAATACAAATAATGGCCATTGTTTTAAAATCCTTTTTTTTATATATAGAATACAATAAAATCTACAGAATTTGTGGTATATGTATGTGATAAATTGTTACCATTAAGTACTTGGAATATGATTGCCACAACCGCGGGACAAGATCAAGTACAATTGCGTCTATTAAAAGTATTTGCTGAAATGTGTGCATATTGTGATGTTTTAGAAAATGCGGCACAACGTATTGATAATATTTATCAAGTATTGAGGGTAATTTTTTTTGCATTATATAATTAAATCAAAACTATTATTCTGTTTTCTTTCGTTGTTAGGAATATATGCCGTTGCCTCAATTAAAAGATGACGAAGATGTTAGTAGTCCACCACCATCGTTTCAATTTTCACATGCTGAATGTTTATTGTATGCTATGCATACTCTGGGTAAAAAACATCCTGATAGTTTATCATTTGTTAACGATGCTGATAAATTAAAAGATTTTCGCTCAAGACTACAGTACTTAGCTCGTGGTACTCAAGGGTAAGTTGGAGTACTTGCATACACATTCCTAATTTGTCATTGGAAACTTTCTCTTTAGATACATTAAAAAATTAGAAGAAGCTGTTAAAGGAAAAACTACTGAGGACTTGAAATCGGAAGAAAACCAACTTAAATTGACCGCTTTAAAGACTACATCAAATATTAGTACTTTAATAAGAGATTTATTCCATTCGCCACCAAGCTTCAAGCACGACATTCAATTATCATGGGTTAAACGTAAGAATGTAAGTAATTAAAACAAATTATTTGTAAGATTTTATGATTTAATAAAGCTTTTTGTGATCTTTTTTTTATGTAGACTAAACTTGGCTCCAAGCGTCATGCACCGATTACATTTGATGGTAAAGCTGAAAATGGCAAAGATGAGGAAAAGAAATCAAAAAATTCTACAGATCAAAAAATTTATTCCCCACCTTCTGGCAAATATTCAGCCAAAGTACAAAACTATGGTAATAACCAAAACAATCGTCAACGTTCTCGCAATTCAGGTGGTGGCGGTGGCGGTGGTTTTAGAAATCGTCGAAACTTTAAAAAATATTAAAGAAACATGTAAAGTAAAACTAATATTCTATCAACAATATGATATTTAAGCTACTGGATAATCAATAGGATATCATAAACAACTTTAAACTTTCTCAAAAACACTAACTAGTCTATTAATTCGAGTTATATACACTGCGTTGTAAATTAAAATTAAAGTTATTCTTTTTACGTATGTTACACATCATTTCCTACAGTAGGTCAACTCTAATAAATTGTTTTTAATTGGGCACACAGGCGAAAATAAGGCATTAAGAGACGAGAGTTCGAAAGAATACGCAATATTGACAGGTAAGCATTATAACTTTTTAATAATTTTTGTATTTTTTTCTATCGTTTCAGTTAAAAGAGATTTTTGCAGGTTTAAAAACTACTTCAGAAAAAAAAACGTAATTTTTTTCTATTAATATTGCTTAGACTCATTTAGCTAAATTAATTATTCTTTTCAATATTTCTTTTGTTAATTTCATTTCTTCCAATTATTTTTATTATACTATTTATAACTATTCAACATTTTTCATTAATTTTTTTAAAGCAATTGTAAAATGCTTTCTTATATGTATGACAAAAAAAAAAAAAAAAATGAAACAATAATAATTTTAATATGTATGTTTACGAGATTAAAATATAAAAAAAAATGTTTCATAATGTAAATGAAAGAAAAGAAATGAGTTAAAAACTATAGAAACAAACTGAAAGATTTTTGCTTTCGAAGAGTAACTTTTTTACAAAACGTTTTCATAATTTCATCTATTTTTAGTTTTTTTTTGTATTCTATTTTTTTCTAATTTGTATTTTATATTAATTTTTTTTAGTTTTCTTATGCCAGAACACATTCTTTTTTGTTTATTTACTACTCTTTAAAACGTTTTGTTAAAAGTTCTTTTTCCTAATAAATAACTTTTTTATAAATAAAATCTTTTTTAAAAACATTCTTAAGTTATATATGCAAAAAGAAAAAAAAATGTGTATATATTTTTTATATTAAACATAATTTGAAATGAACGAGTAATTTATTTTATTTAATGAGAATAATAGATATTGTTTTTTTGATAAAGTTAACTGGCTATTGGTGTTTTTTATGAATTTTTTTATATCTCAATATTGAAGCACCTTTAGCCACTTTGTTTTGAGAAACATTTTCTTTCCTTTACCCGGTGTATTTAAACATTCATAGATTATTAAATGTAATTTTAAAAATAAAAGAAATAATTATAAAATTTCGATTTGTTTGTTGAAAATACACTTCGAATTATAAAAAGTCGCAATGGACAAACATACTTATAATCAATCGTAATAGAAATCAATAAAATTTTAAAACCATAAAGTGATTTATTTGGCTTTTTTCGTTTTTGTAGGTGAGTTTAAAGTAAAACTATGTACAGTACGAACTCGATTATTGCAACTCTCGTTATGCGCAACAACTCGAATCCAATGCATTGTAGACTCAGTCATCGCAAGTTTTTAAAAAATTTACCTCAATAAACGCAACTATTGGTTTTAACTCTATTTTTTTTGTCCTCTGTCCTCTATGCCCAATTTTCTATTAGTTGCAGTAATCGAGTGTGTACTGTATTTGTTTTAATTGCATTAAGACTTTCCAGCAAATGTATTGAGAGAAATTATTTTGTTAAATCGCAAATCATAACTTTAAAACGAATCTATATGACAAACAAATTTCGACAAATACCAAAAGAAAATCAGGAACTGAATACCTTTTTTGATTTATTTCGTGTAGAAAATCGTTAATGAAATCAAACTGAACCATCTTTTGTTTTTATATTATACATGCATACGACGAATGGGACTCATATGTCCGATGATTTTTCTCATATAATAAAGAGTAAAAGTTTTTAAATTTTGACAGAACTTCAGTCTTAAAATGTTATTTTGATTGCTGTTGGATTATTTAGTGGTGAAGGTATAACACTGGCCATTGAATAATCAAAAACAACCGATTTCCTTGCGGTTCGCGTTTTTAAAATAGGATCTTTGTTTTTTTCTGACTGATATCAGATGCATTAGAATGTTTGAATCATTAGTGAGGGTCGGTCTTACATTTTACCCCTCTAGGGGCTATTCCAGGGCAGTTGTGGAGCTTTTTGTCGATTTTTATTCCTTCAACCCAACCTTTGACCCCGATGAATACCCATTTGCCACCATCCCACATCCCTTCCTTTGACTCATATATTTTTTAGTCAAACTCACAAAATAAGCAGTTCTAGCTAATCGAAAAATCATATACTCACCCCTATTCTGACTTTCGATTACGTCTTCGCATTCAGTTACGCTACGATCGAAAATTGGTATTCCACACAAAAGCTGAATCGAAAGAACAAGAAGAAGACAACAATGTTTACAAAATCAATTGTTTCACTTCGGAATGTCAAATTTAAAATAAAAACAAAAATAAAAACAATAATAAAAAACGCAAAAGATTTACTTAGTGCTTATTAACTGATTAACCAATAAAAATAAAATATAAAAGACTTGTGTACTTACATACACTCCGGTCCACTTATTTAAATGCACAAAAAATCCCATATTGTGGAGCCGATATCTTTTGCAATTTTTAATCGATTCCAGAATTTTAAAATAGAAATGGAAGCTAGACATCTTGAGATATAAACAAAATCATGACAATGGTGGTTTCTTAACTAAGGAACCTTTTTTTGAGGAATTTATAAAAAAAATCTAAAAATGTCGTTTTTTTTTTAGTTCACTTGAATAAAGGCACTTTATTTTTTTTGTATTATTCTTAAAGTAAGCGGTGATTTTTTGTTGGGAGCGTTTGTTTATTGCAATTTATTACATCTTAGTCGATTTACGAGTCAAAATGGCAAAACAAAAAATTTTAAATCTATCGAAAAGGGCTAAAATCGATGTTTACCGTTCTGAAGGATATTCTAACCGCGCAATAGCTAAAAAATTGGACGGAGCCCAACAGTTGTCGATAATTACAGCAAGGACCCCGAGGGGTATGGAAAAAATTTTAAAGGAAGGGTTTCGTTGTCTTTATCTACTTATGAGAAAAGAAAAACCATCAGAATTGCTTCCAATTCTGCCTTATCCTTGTCAAAAATAAGAGCTCAAGCTGGAGTGCAAGCGAGCAAGTCATCAATACGCAGAGTTATTAAGAGCTGTGAGTATCTTTAATACCAGAAATTACAAAAAAAGCCGCCATTTAATGGTCCTCGTAAGGAAAAGCGTCTTCAATTCGCAAAAGACTACATGGTATGGGATGTGCAGCAAAGAGGCCATGTAAATGACTGGAAAACCGTTGTATTTACGTATGAAATAAAGTTTAATTTGGATGGGCCTGATGGCTACAACTATTATTTCCATGATATGCGTAAAGAAAACCGATTTTTGAACCGACATCACAGCCTAGAGGGCGGCGTTATGGTGTGGGGTGCTATTACGTACTATGGCACCATCGCTCTTGAATTTCAAAGTGCAAAAATGACTGGTGCAACCTATAGAACGTTAATGGAGTCGGCTTTTCCGAAGTTCAATGAACTATTTGGTCCAATACCTTGGATATTGTAACAGGATAATGCCCCTATACACAACGCCAGAGTAGTAAAGGAGTACATAGCAAGCCAAAATATTAATATTCTTGACTGGCCACCCTATTCGCCAGATCTAAACATTATCGAAGTTGTGTGGGGTTGGTTATCTCGTAAGGTCTATGAAGGAGGTAGACGATTTGATGACAAGCAGTCACTAATTTAGGCCATTAAGGATGCTTGGAATGAAATTTCGTTGGATTACATCAATTTTCTTTATCTGTCAATGAAAACCCATATATTTAAAGTTATTAAAAACAAAGGGGGTTGTACCTATTACTAATAGTTCTTTAATAAAGCAAATAAAGAAATAATAACTTAAAAAAACAAGAAAAGCTGTTTTTCATTAGAGTTAGTTAAAGTGCCTTAATTCAAGTAAACCAAAAGAAAATACCACATTTTTAGATTTTTTCTATAAATTCCTCAAAAAAAGGTTCCTTTGTTAAGAAACCACTATTGTCATGATTTTGTTTATATCTCAAGATGTCTACCTTCCATTTATATTTTAAAATTCTGGAATCGGTTAAAAATTGCAAAAGATACCGGCTTCTGTATATGGGATTTTTTGTGCTTTTAAATAAGTGAACCGGAGTGTATATCTTTATTTATAATAAATCATTGTATCAAGTGGAAGTGCTTTTTATAATTTCAAGGAGAAATGGAAACCATAGCAGTGACTTTGATAGTGGAAGAGGAGGACAACGTGGCTCAGAACACAGAGGCAAGGCTTGAAAAACGGAAACTGAGGGACAATTGCAATCCATTTGAAATGAGTGTCCAGTTGTAAGAAGTTATATTTAATGAAATTATTTTTACTTAATTTTTTAAGTAATTCTTTAACTTTTAAAGGTTCAAAAAACGCGTTTAAATATGTATTAGAAACATTTGAGCAAGAAGCTCGGCGCTGCTCCCTAAAATCTTCATTTCCGCTTAAACATGTTGTGTCCTTGGGTTTCTTATGGTAGCCGCAAGCAATATCTGGTTTTGCTGACATTATATCTGCCAGCTTTTCGTACTGCTCTGGCGTCGTTGTTTTTGACCTGACAAAATAAATCTTTATATTTTAGCACAAAAAAATAAAAAGTTTTTAACATTCAATACTTACATTTTTTAAATTAAATAATTTTATATTTTAAAAACAAAATCGAAAAAACCTCCGTCACTAAAAATACAACTTAGAAAAACGTAACTACGATCGACATGCAGAATACATACAATCGAAAGAAACAAAACGGAATCGAAACTCAGAATACCATACTTGCCAAACGGAGATAATTTCGATTCGAATCGAAAGTCAGAATAGGGGTAACTATCTCATCCCTATCAGAATAGTTTTAACTTCATTCTTTTCCGATTGGATTTTTATTTCTTGATCCAAAAAGACCTCCACTCTGATAATTTTTACAACTGTAGAGAAGGAAACTATCATTGGCATAATTTTTTTTCAAGTTTTTAAAAAAGTCGCTTTCGGAGATAAGGCATCCGATTTATAAGTAAAGAAAATTGACCTTTGACTTAAAAAAAAAAAAAAATCATGTTGCATATTAAATTAAAGGTATTGTAATTTAATACCCTTTCAAATGCGACTTTTACGAGATGCGTACCTATCATAATTTTCAAGAAAATTACAATTACAATGTAACTTTGTGCGTTTTTGTATTTTTGTCCGATATTCAAGACCTCATATTTCCGGATCCAGAAGTATCAATGCCCTTTAATTTTATATTTGTCTTATTGTTATGATATATTTTATTCATACCAAAAATCAACAAATTCGGAAACAGTCATTTCAAAAACAGCATATTTTAAGTTGCGTTAACATGGTTCAACCCATAAGCATAAGTCGGCAAATAATCTCTTGGTCTCAGAAGACTTTCAATACGCGTCAATTAATATTACAACATGTAAGTAAAGCATTGATCAATATAAGTTTTGGTTTTTACTCAGAAGATCTTTTTTACAGTGCAAAATGTACGTCCCCCATTTTACAGAAATAATTTATTGAACCAACCTGCTGTGAGGGCACAATCTCTTAGATTTGCTGTTTGAAAAGTTTATTCGGATGAATTAGCCACATTGTTCAGCTGGAAGGGACCACCGTTATTTTTATTGAACTTTTAGTTTTAAGAACTATTTTTAACGAAAAAAAAAAAAACAAAAATTTTTTAAATAAACTTTGATGTCTGATGTATTTGTGTATTAATATATTTTCTCTATTTTAGAAGAATCATAAGTGAAGGTTAATAATACTAATCAGAAGTGATACAAAAGTGATCATAAAACTACTAGAAAAATGATCGAAAATGACTCATAAATGACTTTTTAAGAAGAGTCGCTGGTAGTCACTTTTTTCTCTCGACAAAATTATTTTTTATGACCAGAAAATGAGCTCATATTCTAGCTTTTTAATCGCGCTGAAGAATCAAAAAAGACTCGAATTTTATTAAAAATTTTCAAAAATTCTGGCTGGGGTAAGACCAATAAATAGTCAGAAAGCTTAGAATGTCCCGGTGGTTTTCCATTGGACTCAGGACTATGTTGTGTAGACCGTTCTAAAACATTAATAATGTTTTTTCTTTAAAGAATTGTTTAAAATTTATATACTAACGTCTTATGTTCTGATTTGATATTTTGTGAGGCATTTTTTTTAACCAAATAAAACATATTTCTTTGTTTAAATTTTACATCAAGGAAAAAGTATATTTTTATTGTTCTTGTTTTTTCTATAATTATTATATTGTGTTTATACAAATATAAGTATAATGCTATAATAGTAACAAAAAAAAACTTAAAATTAATTGTAAAACATAACATTTTATAAAATAATTTATTAAAATAATTTTCGAATATCAACTCGAACTGAACAAAACAATTTTTTGTTTGTTTTTTTTTTACAAAATAACCATCTTATAATATTAATAAAGGTTTTTATTTTTAGTGGAGCTTTGTAAGCTTTTGCAAATGTAATCTTAAAAAATAAATAACTATGAGTAGTAGGGTAAGTAAAGTTTTTCTTTTTCCCATCGAACATATTTTAATAGCAATAGCAATTAATAAATTAGTTTTTAACATAATAAGGGTTAACAAATGAATACAAAATTAAAATTATTTTTCTTTTTTTATTGTTTGCTTTTTTGTTGTTTTTGTAATATTCATTAAAGTGAATTGCATATTTGTTTATTTTATAGATTTTATTTAAACATATAAGTTAGGTGCACAGTTAATAACAGAACGTTTTATTGTTGAGTAACTTTTTATGTTTTAAAGTTTTTAGTTTTTGTAAATTAAACTTAATAACTAAAGTTTTTCTTTTAAAACTATTTTTTGTTTTATAGAGATTTCTTAAATAGTTTATTTATAATTTATTAAGAATACGTTTTTAGGTAACAAAATATATAATTTATTTTTTGTAATAAGTAGTTAAATTTATTTTTTATTTAATAATTTCTATCTAAAGTATTTCTTTTTTTATTAAATATTAGAAAATAATTTAAAAAAAATTCTTAAATATTGTGAAGTATGAAAATACATGTAAAAAATATTTATTTTTTTCTTTTCTTTTTTCTTTATCTTAATTTAAATATCCTTGTGTGTATTTGTATTTGCTTTTCCTACTTAATTATATTTTTTATTATACGAGTACTCGTATGTATGTATGTAGCTTTCGTCTGTATTATATTTGTATTTCAAATAAATTCATATTCCTTTCAAAAGTTCAGGTTCCCAATGTTACATATCAGTTTCACTGTTCTTAAGGTACATTTGTAGTGTTTTTTTATTATTATTTTTTTTAATTTATTAAATTTCAAAACGTTTTATTAATTAATAAAAAAGAATATTTTGGGATTTTTGTTTTAAAATATACTTTTACATGCATATGCAAATAAGCTATTCAAATACGGACATACATACATACATACATATGTAGATATGCTGTGAAAAATATAAAATAATTCTTGAAAAGGTTTTTAAGATTCGTGCTAAGTTAGACCGGTGTCTTCCAACTTGGGGCCTACGCCCCACCAGAGGGCAATTTAGAAGTTTAGGGGGAGCAATTTAAAAATGGACTCGATATGATTTTAACCCTCTTTCGCCGGGACATTTAACTGCAATGCCGAATATTGATGCCAAATTTAACCAAAGAAGTAAGTTTAAGAACAAAATGCTTTTCAAGTTATTTTTTGAAGAACAAAATGAAGACTATGTGCGATATCAGGGTGTCACAACTTTAAGTTGATATCACTGCTTTATGGGACCACCCACTTAACAGCTCGTAGCAAGAATTAAAGAACGAGGTAACTGACAAAAAATCAAAAATACGTTTTTCATAAAAAAAAGTACCCGTCTGCGTTTTGAAAAATACCAGTGTATTTGTTCTACTTTCATTCAGGTTTTTTGGCTCTGGTGAACATTAAATGTTTTGTCAGTTACAGCGTTCTTTAATTCTTGTGACGAGCTGATAGTTGCTATTTGTTATGTTTGCTTTGAAATTTCAATATGACTTACACCTGAGCAAAGCGTGCAATTTGTTGAAATTTGTTCTCAAAAAAATTGTTTTATTCTACTGATGACGATTTTGAATTTCCATTAAAAATGTTATTTTCCGATGAAGCCCATTTCTGGTTAAATGGGTACGTAAATAAGCAGAATTGCCGCATTTGGAATGAGGAGAATCCACAAGCTGTTGTCAAAACACCATTACATTACGTAGAAAATTACTGTTTGGTGCACTTTATGAGCGGGCGGAGTCATTGCTGCGAAAAGTTGTTAAAAATTGGTGTTTCAGGTTGCGCTTTCTACGCAGCAGCCGTGACGGCCACATGATAGAAATTTGAAAGATTATTACAGAAATCAACGCTACGGTTAAAGAACAAATTCTCTCTATAATGCATTGTGCGATTCACTCAACAATCAACTACAAAAGGATGTGCTCTGTGAGAGGTACTAGTAGTCCATAAAAATATGTGATTATTCGGAATTCAGTCCTTAATTTCGTGAGAGCACCTCCTATTGTAGCACCGATAGAACAATAAAAAGCACACCAGATTGCGCCGATACTTCAAACAATCCTACCGTAGCTGATAAGCATTTTCTGTCTTTCCTGTACACGATAGAGAAGTTTCAAAATAGACTTTGAGTTCTGAGAGATGTACGAGCAGTCGGCGAGAATATGAGATTATCCGGAATCAAATCCTGTATTTTATTAGAGTACTTCCTATGGTAGTATCGATAGAACGTACGCCACATTGCGCCTATGCTCCAACGAGTCGATAGAGTTAGATACCCTACCGTCGCTGATAAGCATCTTCGCTCTTTCCTGTACGCGATCAAGAAGCCCCAAAATAGATTTTGAAGCACCGCCTCATACATAAGAGTTCTATTCCGTCCTAAGTCGGATAAAGGTCGTATAAATATTGAGAATTTCAGATGGAGTAGAGTCTTTCTTGCATCGTTTTAAAAAAACGAGGCACTTGAATGCCTCACATGCCCAGAACATCAGAAGCATCCGCCTTCTCAATATTTACGTTACTCATAGACACAGACTGCAGGATGGTATCATCACCACCACGCCTATGCGTGGTAAAACAGTAATGAGGTCTAGCGAACAGGTTCGAGTTTAAAACTACTAACCAAATAAAGTTTTAAAAAAACTAGAGGTGTAAGAGATAAACGGATTTAATTAATATTTACGTAGATTTGGCGCTTCAAACATTTGTTGTGAATTCTTAAAAACCGCTTTGGAAGTCAACTGTTAACTACACTATACAAATTCACTGCACAGTTTTACAAGCTTTAGTAAATAGATACATATTTAAATTGTTTTTATTTTACTGTGCAGTAGTGCCAGTCTTTCACACTGCATTATAGGCAATAAATAATCTTACAAGGATGGTAATTTTAATGCATATCATATGTATATGTATGTATGTACGTATGTGTTTTTTAATTTTTAAATAAGTTAGAGAACATTAAGGAACATAACTTTTTGTAATAAAAAAAAAAAAAAAATAAAAAAATAAAAGAAATCATGTATGATATGTTTATTTCAAATTTCTTAATTAAAACTAATAAAAAAAACTTATTTCTTTTTTAATTTTATTAAAGCCAATTTAAAGATCGTTAAGTTTTAATATATAGTAGATATATATGTATTTATATATAAATAATTTGCTTTTAAAACATTTATGTTGTTTTTAATAAAAAAAAAAAAATAAAATCAAAAGAATTTTTATATCACCTAACTAAGTGTGTATGTATGTATTTATGTATGTATGTATAGAGGGAAAAAGTGAAATATTTAAAAAATATATTAAGTCTATATTGTTTATATTAAAAATGTAGGTTTTTTCCATAGGTTTTACTTCCTTAAGTATGTAGTATATGTATATATATAAATGTCAATAATTTTTAGGGTAAATATATAAATTTTATGCGTAGGTATAATTTTATAACTAACTGTAAGTTTGTAATAGCCAATAAAACATTAAAAATACATTAAATAACTTAATAATAATTATTAAATACGTACTTACAATGCTATATATATGTATTAATATTCTATATACATATGTAGGTTGGTATAATTATTATGGTATTTAAAATTAAAAGCATAGTTATATATCTTCTTTTTCTCTTAAATTATTTAAAGCTAATGATATAGTATGTATATATTTTAATTTTATGTTTCAATTAATTTTAAAAAGACAACAAAGGTACATGCAATATATGGAACTAATAACACTGATGTATTATTCTACAAATAATAATAAAAATAATAATAATAAAAAAAACAATCAATAAACAAACAAAAACTTAACTATCACAATGGAGTTATAAACATTTCGGATAGAATTAGCCAAACGTTGTCGTAACGTCACGTATCAGCTGTTCGCTTTTGGTATATGAACACCGAATACATATGCCCTGCAGTCGTTGTAGATTTCTAATGAATATCTATTTTTTTAATTAGCAATCATTACCATTGGCTATTGATCTGACTATTAGCAATGCTTATGATTTACGATTTTAACATGGGATTGACATTGACGGTAGTTAATTGCCATGATCTGCGTAACTCAATAGTACTAACAATTGCACTAATAACATGTGATGTGCAATTTGACTGGTGCTGTTATAATAAAGTAGTTACTATATTAACACTATAAGTATATAGGCAGTACGATCAGAAAGAACTATTCTTTTTAGCATCAAACCCATTTATTTATTTAACAAATTAAATTTGAAACTTAAATAATTCATTTCAAAACTATAATTGACTCGGTCACCAGCAGAAAATGAAAAAACATTCTTCAAATAGTTTTGTTTGAAATAACGGCTCAGTTTTTTAATTCTCCCAAATAAAATTCAAGTTGAGTTTGTCTTTAACCATAAACAACTAAAGCTGTAATTTTTAAAACAAAAGACTAAATTATTGGTAGCTGTTCGCAAATACTCACTTCACTATTCAATGCAATTTGAGCAATTTTAGCTTTTCCTGTGTTAATTACTTAGTCGCCGTGGTCTAGTGGCTAGTTTTAGACTTACTAAGACGATAGCGCCGGGTTCAAATATCAACTCTGACAACATTCTGACAAAAGCTCTGGGAGTAATTGATTGCCATTAAAAAGCTTCTCAAATCTGTCGTTTGGAGTCGGCTTTAAAATGCAGTTCCCTGTATTCATGGATAAAAATTAACACACACAACATGATTGCTGCGAAAAGCTACGCCGTAACCATGACACAGGGTTGTAATGGCCAATTACAACATATATGTATGTGTTAATTATTTTAAGTTTTTATGATTGGTTTTTTAAGTTTATAACTGAAACAAGTTAATGTAAAAACAAATTTGAAAAATTTTTTAAAAACTTAAAGTCATAGGGATCTAAAGTCAAATAATGTATGCTAGTGTGGAACTGCCTGGTAAAACTGAACCGGGTGGGCAGGGACAATAAGGTCAGACTATTCTGGACCTCTGACTATGCAGCCATTCAGGGGAATGAAATGGCAGATGAATTTGCCAGAAAGAGAGCAGCTATGTCATTGATGGGGCTAGAACCATTTTATGGAATAGGAAGGGGGAAAAGAAGACAGGGAGCGACACTTGTTCTTTTTGGGTCAGACTGGCCTTAAAGTTTTTAAACTTTTGCTTAGTATTTATAACAGGACAAGATTTGAATGGTGCATTGGGTTCTTTAGGAATCTTCTGAGAATACTAGCGGGTCTTCTGACTGGGCACTGCAGACTCACTGGACACTTAAATAGTACAGGAATTGCTTTGAGCGATATGTGCAGATTCTGTGACGAGGCGATTGAGTCATTAGAGCACATACTGAGCAATTGTGCAGGATTGATGCACAGTAGGACTATCAGTTATCGGGGTTGGCACCGGCCGACATTTTAAAGCTAGTCAAAGCGAGTAGTGCGGGGAGATATTGTAGGAATCCCGGTCAAGTTGAGGGCTATACAATAGATCTACAGGTTGAAGTACTCCAGTACCACATATATGAATGACTGAATGCATCTTTTAATTGGATAAAATAGATATTAAGCTACGGTCACATTAGATAAATATTTATTTGATAAAAAAAAGCGTAGTCACTAGTTTTTGGAAACATTTTATGCATTAATTTTGTTTTATGTAAAAGTTTCTTCTTTTTTTTAATTAAATTTGATTTATCAAATAATAATAAAAATAAATTTTCTGAAAAGATATACTATACTTGGGCTCTGACAAACTGAATAATAATGTAATTCATATCTATGTATGTACTTATATACATAAATATAAAAACCAAAATTTGTGACACAACGTTGTAGTAAAATACTATTTTCTGCAAGTTGCTACGCTAAAGCAACATTGTATTCAAATTCGATAATCATTTGTGTTCATTTTCATATATCAGAAATGAACAGCTGACACGTTACATTACGGCAATGTTCGGCTGATTCTGCCTTAAAGTAAACAACGGCAGCAGAGCAAAACTTATCTCAACTACTGTTTTAATTTGTGTAAAAAATCGTTTTCTGAATTATACTTTTAAATAAAATTTAATTTGTTCTACCGAATTATGATTTTTAAACAGAGTTGTAAAAATTATTTTTTATAGCAATTTAAATATTAATTACACTTATCATATACATTGTAAAAGGATATAAAAGATTGGTTTAACAAAAGTAAAGAAAGACACATTTATTAACACATTTTAAGTACCTACATACATATATAATTACACATAGTAAGTATGCATATGTATGTATATACATATATGTATGTATGTTTGTATGGTTTCAAGTCAACAATTTTTTCTTCGAAATAGTCAATCTTTTTCTAATAAAATGGTTTTTTTTTCGCACAAACATAATATTTTAAATTAATCAGTTTAATTAATTAATTTTTATTTAACAAATACGCATTATAAAAAAATACAGAAATGTAAACTTTATTATTATAAAATTTTAATATTATTTTACTTAATTTAAAGACTTAGGATGCTACGGAAACCAATATTGACCGAATTTGATTTAAGAAAGTCAAGAAAAATCACACTTTGATGTTTTGAAATCTCCTGTAATCGCAGTTATGCTTGAACCAGAATGACTTTTAGACGATATCAGTACTCGTAGTATGCGATTTTTGTATTTTTTTATTCAATTCCGCCAACATTAGTTTCTATAACACCTCTAATTATTTTCTATTTTTTAAGGTACATTAACTCTCGTAAAATTTTATTTAGTTTTATAATTATCTTATCATCAGGAAACTTATAAAATTTTAACACTTAAGACTAAGCTATGGCACACTGTATACAGTGATGAAACATCAACAAAAATACAAGAAGTAAGAAACCAACTTTACTACCACTTAAAATGAAAGAAATAGCAAGATTTAAGAAAAATAAATAGTAATATGCCGCATTGATTACAAGATGCATTTGACATACCAGCTGATCTATTTCTTCTTAATAAAATTGCAAAAATACTGTCAATTTCTTGATCATTTTGTAGTACATTTTTCTTAAAATGAGAACTATTATAAATAGTTTTGTTTTGGCTTTTTTGACAGTGCTTTGCGCAACTACAAAAAACCATGTTGCTTTTGTGCAATCAAAACGTATTTTATAAGAAATGCGCCTTGAGTGGTAGTTAAATTAATAACAGCTGATTTATACTTTTATAACTGTCACTTGTTTCATCACTTTGTTCACTGTGGCTGCGGTTTATTTAAATATAATCTATTCTATGTATTTTGATAATTCAGAGATGTCCAATATAAATAATATATTGAGTAAATAAAAAAGAAAATTTGAGCTACACTTTCTTAATAATAAAATATTTTCATGGACTGTCATAAAAAATATCGTTAACATTTTGTAATACCCAGATAAGGAGCAAAGTAGTCTAGAATGATTATATATTTTAGTTAACACTACCTTCAATATCATATATTAAAATTTGAGAAATGCATTAATGGTTACGCAGTAAGATCTCGCCTATACGAACCATCGATTTAGTAACACAATTTGTTAAAATGTTTATATGTGGCGATTATTAATTAATTAATTTTTTAAGAGTGTTTTGGCCAAATTAATGAGCGAACAAAACTTTGTTCATGCTATAGCAAATCGATGGGAAGTTATTCATTTGAACGGCCCAGCAAAAAATTTGCTTACCAACTAGGGTACTCGTATTAAAGGCAGGTACTGACTATCTTACAAAGTCGTGTGATTATATCAAAAAAATCTGTTGAAATTGTGTCCTACAAATTAATATCGTTTAAAAAAGTGTAAAGTATATCATAGTTTTTTAGTGTAAATATGTATTACCAAAGTTAATTTTTGTTTTGAGTTTATAAAAATTAACAAAGTTAAAAAAATTTACATTCCGGATTCGAAAAAAATTATAATATTATCAGCACTAATTGTATTTTGTGAAACAAATAAAAATAAAAATTGTTTACCTTAAAAAAGCAACTCTGACTGCACAGAAAATATTATTTTATGACAAATTTCAAAAACTATAAAATCGGACACATTTGTCAAAAAATCTGTGACACACATGCATTTTTTGACCTCACTATCACGCTTCACGTGATTAAATTTTTGACATATCCAACGACTAAATCTGATAGTCAGTACCTGCCTTAAGTTAATAGAAAAACATCCCTGAACCACTTGCAACGTAAACGAATAATTTTGTTCGAGTATATCCTATATATGTATATACTATGTTGTTAATATTAAAATGTAATGATAGTATTAGCATTACTTCATACGTACGTTGTGTAATCTCAAACGCATCTTATGAGAAAGTAGTAGAAGTAGTTTTCTACACAAGCCACCTTTTTACTAAGCATTCACTTCAATATATGTATTATTTAAATTTTAATAGATGAATTTGATGACATTGCTAACAAAACTAAATAGTGATTCGTTGAAATGGGTAGCCTATTGATAGAGTGTGTCAGACTGCTATTACGAGGGTTGTTGGCTCGAATCCCACCAAAGACCCTGGACTGCTGCACTCAAACGAGCATATTGCCGCAAGAATTAAAGAACGCTGTAACTGACAAAAAATCTAAAATAATTTTTTTGCATCAATTTTATCAGCAAAAAAAAAAATACGCGTCGATTGAAACCGGTCCCAGATTTCTATTATGGAAAGAAATTCACTTACGCCATCTGCGGTTGAAAAATACCAGTGTCTTCTTTCTACTTTTATACAGTTTTTTTGGCTCTGGTGAACATTGTTAGCCTGTTTTGTTGTTGTTTCATATATAAAAAGTCGAACGTTTTAAACCATTCGTCTTCTGAAAACAGGGTGTAAATGTTTTGTCAGTTACAGCGTTCTTTAATTCTTGCGACGATATGGTCTTAAGGCCTGGCTGATGTAACGTAATGTATTGTAGTGTACTGTCATATCGCTCATTTGTGAGAATAATGGCATAACTCAAAAAAAGTGATTCTGAGATAAATGCATTTAAAGTTTAAACATTTAAAATTAAATTTTAAACAATAAAATTGAGCCAAACTGATGGGAAAAGTACAAGACACTTTTGGTTACTACTCAATGAAAAAAAAGAGGTAAAAAGACAATTATTAGATATGCTTTAAATTACATTCCCACTCATATTTCTGCATTATTAACCCAAAAAAAGAGCGATATGTTTTTGACATAAGTACATAAATTTAATTTTTTATTATAAAAAAGAAATACAGTGAAAAAAAAATAGAAATAGTACCAAAGAGTGTAAATAGTTTCAAAACTGTATTGCTAGTATTTATACACAAATAATTTTCAATTTGATATACACAAATACATATATGTATGTATGTACATATGTATATAAATCATATACAAGAAAAATACGTATATGTACGTATATATTTTAAAATTTCAGAATATATCTCTTATACATATATGTACATATGCATACGATAATAAAATATAAATTATTAAATTATTAAATTATTAAAAAAATCTTTTTATTTACTTTTTTTGGTTCATATTTAATTTAATATTTATGTATATTGGACCTCTCTGTTTTTACTTTTTTATAATGTATGTATATTATATTATTAATTTAGTTTTTTATTTTTTTTATAAATAATTTTGTGCGAAATATGATTTAATTTTATGCATGTTTAACTCTAATGAGAATCTTGTGAAATTTTCAACAGTTTAACTGTTTTTAAATGAGAATTTCATCTGTTGTTTTTATAATATTTTTAAAAAGAGGCGATAAATAATATTAAATTATTATCAAATAGTTATGAATTATGAATTTTTCCTTATTAACTAATAGACTTACGACCTATTGATTTTAACTGTTGTTTACAGGTACCAACGAAAGGTAATTGTAACAAAAAGCAAAATGACTAGAAATCAATTAAAATCTATTGTTTGCTTAAACTTAATAAAAATATTAAATATTTGAGCATTTGTAACAAATATTTTTTAACGATATAAGAATTTTTTAAAATATCACAAAGAGGGAAAATTTTTCTTTTTGTGGAACATGACCCAATGCCTTATGACGTTTATTGTCTCTTATTTTTTATGGTGGTCAAATTTGTTGTTAAAATATTGTTGACAGCGGTATTAGAGAGGGTTAGTGGTTTTCCTCTTTGTTTTTTTTTTTTTTTTTATTTTGTATTTTGCTTTAAATCAATTGCAAATTGATTTTGACAACTTTAACTACCGATAATTTTTCAATTATAGTCTGTCCATAGGTTCACTACATTATTAAATAAAAAAAAAATCTATGTGTGTGGAACAAGTCACGTAAATAGAAGAATTTAAAAGTTTCCCCTTTATAAACTTAAGGCTTTAAAAGGGATAAAAAGACAAAAGAAATATGAAATGCTACTTAAACAGAAAAAAAAAATATTTTTTTTTAATTTTTAAACTAAATTCTATAGTTATTATTTAGAAGTATATACTCATAAATAAATTATTACATATTATAAACTTAAGTTAAATTATTTTATATTATATGTACACTTAAAACTAATGCCTATTTTTTAAATAATTTTTTATATAAACTTTGCCATTTCATTTGTTAAAGTTCAGGTGAAGTTTTATTTTCTAATTTTCTCTTTAAAATGGTAAACTGGCCACAAACATATTTTCAATAAGGGCAGGCGCTGGTACTAAATCTTCTAATTTTAAATAAAATATTCTCTGTAAGCCTTGTACACTAAGCGATCTTAATTCTGGTAGTTTTCCTAAAAGTCGACTAAAATAGTGTGGCTTCTTTTGTGCTTCCGCATTATAGGTAACATGATCTCGTAGACTGCCAATGATTTTCATTTGTAGCTGTTCGACTTTTTTTGGTTCACGTAAGCCATGGCGTTCTAAAAGAAATTTAAGAAAAAAGTAAGAAAGTTGTTAGGAATTTATTAACGTATTAAACAAAATACATATTTGTATATATACAATAGTGTTTAAATTATATGCAAATTGATTTGGATATATGATTTTTGGTACAGCAATAGGAAATTCTCTTTTTATTTTTAATGTCGATAAAAACAAATTAAACAAATATAAAATTATACATGATTAAGTTTAACTATATGAATTATACAGTGATTTAAAATTAACACATATTTCTCTAACTGTATTAGTAAAGTTAGAATGAACAAGATCAACATTCAAATAATTATAAAACCTGAAAGCCTGGAAAGGACTACAAAATTGCAGTCGAGTACAGTTCTTGCAGTATCAAGAACTCTGATCTTACATTGCTAATTAAGATTTTCCTTAAACTAAGCACAACACTAACTAGAGCTAAGTAAAGCTATTCTAATTTTATAAGAGACCAAATTTGAGTAAGAATTCGAATGTACAACACGCATACAAAATAATAAAAATTGTTTTTTGCACCAACCTTTTGTACAACTGAATCTCCTAAAATATACATTTTGAAGAAATTATCGTAAACTGTGGATATATGTAGTCGCCGTGGTCTAGTGGTTAGTGTGTTGGCTTACTAAGACGATAGTGCCGGGTTCAAATCTCAGCACCGACATCTTGAAAAAAGAAATATGAAAAAAATATTTCTTTCGGCGACTACCTCTCAGCAGTCTTCTGGCAAAAGCTCTGAAAGTAATTAATTGCCATGAAAGAGCTTCTCAAGTCTGTCGTTCGGAGTCGACATTAAACTGTAGGTCCCGGTACTCATGGATAGAAATTTACACACACAACATGAGTGCTGCGAGAAGCTAGGCCGTAATCCTGACACAGGGTTGTAAAGGCCAGTTATGTATGTATGTATGTGGATATAGAAAAGTCATCTACATATTGACCAGATCGAATTATAGAAGAATAAATAAATAACTGATCGATAAAAAGATCTGGGATCACGATTAATATTAAAACTTACATTACATAAATAATGATGATATACCTTATACTTTATATATTAATGCGCGGTTAAGGCACCCTTACACGATATGTTTTTTACACGTGTTTTTTAAATTTAAAATACATAAGTTTTTTGTTGTGTTTGTCAAAATTAGTCAATTTACATAAGGTTTATAATTTTTACTCACAAACGTATATGTACAATTACATATGTAAATAAATAATACATTTTTAGGCACACAATTTATAAAAAAAGCAATTTTACAAATAATTCATTGCCGACTAATGTTTGTACAGGCATAGAAATTTAATATCATATGTGTGTACATACGAAATTAGAGCATGCTCTAATTGAAATTTTGTCATAAGACTTTCCTTGTGTTTTTTACACAAGCAATGTTTTAAAAGTCACACACGACATGTAACTGTTTACTCATGTAAAAGTTGACAGTAACAGTGTAAAAAACATGTCGTGTAAGGGTGCCTTTAGCATATTCACTCCTTACAACAGAATATCTGCTGTAGTCGATTAATTCTTATTATTTAACAGCACTAATTTTTAAAAAAATGTGCGGTAATTACTCTTCGTTGCAAACGCCCTTGCAAGTAGGTAGTAAAAGTAGCATATATGCCTACATTTTGTTATTATTTGACGTGGTGTGCTACTTTCGCAATACTTGTAAGGGCGTTTGACAAGAAAAATGATTAGCGCTAATATTTTAAGAATATATGCGAAAAAAAGCAATAATACTTATCAATGTAAAAATAATTTCGTTTAATTGTAAAAACATACAAGTGCACAACTCATTCCCCTTTTTATGTAAAAATTCTGAATTTATTTTTCTCTTATACTTTTTAGACATTTCTCACTTACCTGTTACCAGCGTCAGTGCACACAAACACGCAAACGCTGAGATATCAATTTCCAAATTATGTAAACTTTTGCTAAATTCTAATATACCATTTAACCAGTCTCCAAAAGAACGCTGACATTGACTGCGATGCAACACTATGCCATTACAAAAAGTCATTTTTGTATCATCAACGCGGGCCCTATATGATAGTCGTAGAACAAACAATTCCAAAGAGGCGGATTGTAACAGCAACTCTTGATCCTCGGGCGTCAAATCACAATAGCCCGGTATTTTTTCGGCAAATTGCTTAATAACATCAACCGAGGTGGTGAGTAGGTTATAGAACTGTTGGACTTTCTCAGCTTCACTCATTATAACTGGTGAAGTATTCTGGGTGGGATCGCGATATTGTGAATAATCTAGACAAGAAGGATCGGGTGTAGTGTCAACATGAGAGCGTACTAAGGCGGTGATTAAAGAGACAGGTGGTGATGGTGGTGATTCTTGGGGTGATTTCGGTTTAGAGGGTAAACGTCCTCGACGACCTTTAAGTGAGTCAGTACGCACCACCTCCTTAACCATGCCAACGGCTAAACATTTTTGAAAACGACAGAACTGACAGCGATTGCGGCGTCTCTTATCTACAGGACAATTTTTATCAGCCAAACATACATATTTGGAACCTTTTTGGACGGTACGTTTAAAGAAACCTTTACAGCCTTCACACGTTCTTACGCCATAGTGCTGGCACGCTGCTGTATCACCACAAACCGCACACAATTGAGAGGGTAACGTGGGTATAACACGACCATTGAGCAAATCTGTGGTTTGCGAAATATGATGAAGAACAGGCGTTGATGTTTGTTGACGTACGCTGGGTGAATTTGAAGCCGAACTGGGTGCACTGGAGAGTTGCTGTGAATGTGTATGATGTTTGAGATGTAAAGCAGTATTACTGTTAGTGTTGATTACAAGCTTAGGAAGTTTCGGACTATGGCTGACCGGAGATTCGGAACGATTTACGGGCAAAGAAGCTCTGCGCATTGGTGTCAGTGCCACTGATGAAGCAGCAGCTGTAGCTGCTTCCAATTCTGACATGGTGGGAAATGTTGGTAGGCTATAACGTTCAACAGCCGATATTTGATAGTTCTATAAAATAAAATCAAAAAAGAAATAATTTTGGAAAGTAAATTAAAAATAAAGGACTAGAAAAAGAAAACAGAATTAAATGAATAGATAGACAGATAAAGGACTTACATTTTGTTGTGACAACTGGTATTGCTGATAGAAATTTTCCCCCGAAGAGGAGGCATTAAAATGTTGTGCTGCTTCATTTCCGGAACTTGAACCAGTATTAAATTCATACGACGAGGCAGAAGAACTTGATGACGCAGGTGTTGTTGTGGCATTAAAGTGGCCATGATAGCTAAAACTATTTGATGATTGGGGTTGATGCTGTTGCTGTTGCTGCTGATGATGGTGTTGCTGGTGAACATGTTGCTGATGACTGCCAGCCAAATTGTGTTGATTCTGCAATTGCGTATGGATATGTGTATGCTGGTGATGTTGATGCGTAACTCCTTGATGGCTGTTAAGGGGTGTGGGTGTGTTCGCATGTTGGTTTAATGCTGGCCCACCTATACCCTCCGTAGATGTTGTGGTTAAAGGAAAACAATCTTCATCCATTTTGATATGGAGTTCCGTGGTTAAAGAGTCAGATGTAGATGTTGATGTACCGTACTTGAGCGAATAGGTCTCCTCAAAGCTGGGCAAAGAAAGCGGTCCGCTCAAGGGAGATATTAAAGGATCTCCACCTGTGCGATTTTGAGAAATATGATGAGAAGATTGTTGCTGCTGCTGCTGTTGTTGTAATGCTTGTCTTTCCTGTAGGGTATGCAATGCTATTGCTGGATCACTGCTTGATCTTAAACTAAGTAAACCTATTTCCTGGGGTGTCGCACGATCAAAACACAAAGACGAGTGGTCTTGCTCAGAGTTGGGTGTTGTATCTGTATGTTGTTCGGGTATCGAAGAAAGTCTCTTCTCACGCAGGCAGGTTAATTTGGTTAGATTCTCTAGCGAACTTGTAATATCCTCACTGGAACCCACCAATGTTTCACAGGATGAATGCAAATCTTGTAAATGGCTATGGTGATGATTGTGATGTCCCGAAGATTCAGTTTCTCTAACGGAACTCTGATCAATAGTAGGCGATAACAGAGATTGATTGGAATCAGTAGGGAAAAATAAATCCGATAACTGATTAAAAGTATGATCAATTAATTCCGAATGCTCTGATGTCGTAGTATCTGTAAGGTTGCCAATTAAATGATCCTCCGAAGACACCGATAAAATACTATGATGATTGCCGCTATTCGAATTCAACTGATGATGATGATGATGGTGATGCTGATGGTGGCCACCGCTCTGTGATTGCAAAGAATTGTGATGATTTTGGTGATGATGGTGATTATGGTGGTTATGATGATGCTGTTGAGACGCTTGAGCTGAGGATTGTTGGTTATTAGATTGTGTGGAAAAATTATCAAACGGAGAGAGTGTACCGAAAGTGCTCTGTAACGAGAGACAGTTGTAAAAAGACTAAAATTTTTATTTTGCTTTTATAGAGTTCAAATACATATATGCGTACGTTATAAAGAAATCATAAAAAGCTAAAACATTACTAATGTTGTCATAAAGGTAAGAAGTTATTACAATATTACTGTTGTTTTTTATTGTTGTTGCAGTGTTAGACATGCGCTTTTCAACAATAATAACAACAAAATATTAAAACAAAAACATTGACTGTGATTGGCAGTTATTGTGTCTTGTTGGATTGTTAAAATTGTCTTAGGAATAATGAATTTTTTATAGGGTTATTATCAGGTAATAATTTTATATTTTCCAACCCTCTTTCAAAACACATTAGCAAACTGTAGTCCTATGTTGCTAGAAAAAAAGGTATTGCTGTTAATATTTTACTGATTGGTTGCGGTTGACTTTAATTTTTAAGTTTTTCTTTTTACTTTAATATGCTCATATAGTTTGCGTAGATACTCGTACTCATAAAGTAGATATTTGGTAGTAAACTTTTTCTGTCATCGCCAAGCTAATTAGTTGAATATTGTTGTGCAAATTTGAGGAGGGATTTTAAATGTTTTTAAATCACTATAAATCATTTGTTTGTTTAAAATTGAATAATATTTTCATGTAAAGTGCCAAAACACTGCATAATATTGGTTAGAGAAGGTACAATAAAATATTTGTTTATAAATAGTGTAATTACAGTCAAATAAAGAAAATTATTTCTTTTTTGTTAATTTTATTTTGTCCAGATTGCAAAATTTTTGTCTGCTGTAGTTGTGTTAAATTTAAAATACAAAAAGTTTGTTAAAAAAAAATACGTTTAATAGAAATTCTTATTAGATATTCCATATTGTATGCTTAGGATTTGAATTTTATAGCGTTTATTGTTTGGTAAAGGCTTTAACTAGTTTGATAAGCTTGAAAATCAGCTGCTGTCGTTGAATATGAATCGCAACAACTAAGTCGATATTGGCAATTGCTAATATTCTTGACACTTTATCCCTGCCAACAACAGATGACAACTTTGAAAAAATATTATTTTTTGTAAAGTGGTGTTTAAGAAACAACTGTTTATTTTTTCTTTTGTCAGATCGAACTTGTTAAAAGTTTTGTTTATATTTATATTTGTAAGTACATATTTTGTTTATGTGTAACCCAGTGATTTAGTGGGTTGTGTAGCAGACTGCTACAATAGATCGAGGGTTCTAGGTTCAATTCGCATCAAATACTCTAATCTGCGACACTACACAGAGCTTATGGTCTTTGTCACTTTACTCGTTATAATTAATTAGATTATGATTTAATATTGTATTGGAATTTAGTAAATAAATAAATAATAATAAATAATTTTGTTTGTTTGTTTGTTTTGATGTAAAGACATATTCAAGGCAAATCGAAATTAACACCAGCGGCAATACTGTCGCCAAAAAATAACTTTGCAACTTAAGCACTTTTAATATTTTACTTCAACACGCGCTTCCGATCCAATTACCATATTGCCTTCTTGCAATACCTCTCAATACCTCTGCATACCTGCACATGTTGGTGCAACGTGATAATCAAATTCAACAAGCCAACAAAGTTGGCTTGAAACAGGCAGTCTTGGCTAAGGTGTCATTATTATCGGACGTTAAGAAATTTTTGTGTTATAAATAATTATTAAAAGTGAATTGTTCTATTGTCAATAAATTTGATTAAAACGTAATTATTAAAAGTATTTTTTGATTGATAATAAATTTGCTTAAAAGGTTATTTAAATAAAAGTGTTTCATTTAACTAAAGGCGCGAGTTGGTGGGCCTTAATATATTTGTAGGATAAACCGTTTAGAATTCTTTAGCTTGGATTACAAGCTCTAAGCAATTTTACAGTAAACACAATACTGACAGCTCCCACCTCCATTACATTTGACAAATCCAATCAGCAATAAAAGACTATTCAGTTGATTGACTAACAGCTGCTTGTAGTCAATTTGCTTTGATTATGTTCTTATTGTGCAAATTATATTGTATTTGTGCGTGAAAATTTTATAATATAAAAAAGAAAATAAAATAATGCATAATTATTTTTAAGGTACGTTCACATTTGTCGAATATGCCATAGAAAAGGCAATATTCAATATTTTATTGAAACACTTAAATTTTTTTATTGCTTTTTGTTGCATCAAATTTAATCATTTAAATATTTTTTGGTGTTTATTTGTTTTAAATAATTTATTTAAATATTGTAGTCGCCGTGGTCGAGTGGTTCGTATGTTGGCTTAATAAGACGATAGAGCTGGATTCGAATCTCAGCTCTGACATCTTGAAAAAAAAAAGAAATATAAAAAAATGTTTCTTTCGGCGACTACCTCTCAGCAGTCTTCTGGCAAATGCTCTGGGAGTAATTGGTTGCTATGAAAAAGCTTCTTAAATCTGTCGTTCGGAGTCGACTGTAAACTATAGATCCCGGTACTCATGGATAAAAATTAACACACACAACATGAGTGCTACGAGGAGCTAGGCCGTAACCCTGACACAGGGGCTTGCTGGGGCTCTATCTCGGGTGATAATTTTTTGGAGTTTGTTTCTTTAGAAATGTTTTAATAAGATCAAAGTTAAATTCTATAAAGAATTCAGACTTATGCAATGAATTTTTTGATAATCAAAGGAGTAAAAGATGTCAAAATGACCCAACTGAACATGTTTTCGACCCCAGCTAGGGTAGTCTCATCAGAGAATTTGTGTTCTGTACATATTCTCTATGTTTCCCTTATATTAGATTTCGTTTTTTGTTTCGTTTATATTTCATACACTTTTGACAGCTGTTTTTTGTTTCACCACGCTTGCTTTTGACATTTACCGCCATACAAACAGAAACAAAATGTCCCGTTGTTTCTGTATTGTCATAGATTGCCACCACGGTGTTGGGAAATTGAAAAATATCGAATACTTCAGATTTTTAAGGCAAATAAGAAGGATAGCTTTAAAAATTATTCTGATTTATGTGTAGGTTAACTACATACATACATCATAACTGGCCTTTACAACCCTGATAACTAGTGGCGACAAATCGAGGTTACAGGTGCAATTTTTCAAAGACTTAAGAGGAGATTTCAGAAATTTTTTTTTTAATTTGATTTTAAAATAAAAATTAAAAAGAAAATTAATAAAAACTTCATGCAATTATAATATGTTAAGCGTATATTACTGTGAAAGTAAACAGAACTTACACTAATGCTTCACTTAACGTTCTACTTTAAACCACTTCCGAATTCAGTATTAAAATTCAGGATATAACTCTCTAAATGAATAATGAATGATGTAAACTTTTTCAAAAAATTTATTTTGTGTAATGGATTTAAATTCTGGAATTAGTTATGTATGCTATCATCACAAAATTTAAGCAGAGAGTCTTTTATCATATGATTTTAATTTTGTTATGCCCTCTTAATAAAGAGGTGCCATCTTATTCACTAGTTAACTACTCAAAAGTGTTTTTTCTTCATATCTAGATAATAAGCTATTAATTCGCTGTTAATTAAAATCTGCAAACGGTTTCGGACATTCGTTTTACATAAAAACATATCTTGAATTCAGACGATGACTTTTTCGTGACTTTTTTGTGTGCCAAACTTAGGAATTTGAAATCAGAATTTGAAATTGCGAATATTCGAATTTTTTCGTCTTGCAGAAATGGGCCATTAAAAAAATGGAAATAACAAATTTCGTCTGTGCACTTTAAAACGATAGACAACTTATAGTAAATTTTATAAATTTTTTTTAAATATACATATGCTAAAATTTAGCTCTTGAGTATAGATTTCAGAATAAATTTTTCTTTCTAATTTCTCCCACTTTCTATTGTGGCATAGGATATAAAGAGAAAAATTAAAATATTTTTTTTTACAATTACAAACTTACATTTGGTTGCAATAGTAACATGCTTGTTGAAGCGTTTGCTCTTGTTTGTCGTGTAATCGTCTTGTGCTGTGAATTTTGTTGGTTGCTTGGTATTGCTCGATGTGTTGTTGGGCCGCTATTTAATGTTGTCGATGATGCTGACGATAATGAAGATGTTGTAGATGCTAGTTTTGTTATTGTTGTTGTTGCTATTGTTGTCGTCTTTGAAGTGGCAATTGAATCTTGTTCTTGTTCTACGGATGGTTTTAATGTTTCTGTTTCTGTTTTAGTTTCAGTTTTTATTTTCACTATTTTACAGCCTGTTGTTGTTTTTTTACTGATGTTGCTGTCGCTAGTGGTGTTTGTATTATTGTTGCTGTTGTTACAACTTTTGTTATTTAGTGACTGTTGTTTAGATGTTGTTGCTGTTGCTGTTATTGTATTTGTTATTATTGTTGCCGGTTTAGTTGTTATTATTGTTGAGATCTTCGGTGGTGTTGAATTATTTACTATAGTTGTTGCTGTTATTGTTTGTATTTTTTTAAGAGGTGGTTGTGGTGTTACCGCTGTCGCCGCTGTAGCCGTTACAGATGCTGATGCTGTTGTGGGTGTAGGTAACGTTGCTGTTGCACGTTCTTCGTGTAAATTAGCGTTAGTGTTAAATGCTGCACCTGTAATCAAACAAAAGTAAACACAAGAAAAAAAAAAATCAGAAAAGTAAAAATACATAAAATAAAAACCACAAGCATATAGACAGAGATCATGTTATAACAAGTGCTTCATTTTAAGGAATTTCTAATGGTTGTCTAGTGTATTAGAATTAAATGAAACGAAGCCACCACAGCAATTTAGTTGGCATTTACAAAAATGACTAAAATATTTATTAATTTATACGAGTTTAGTTATGGTTTAGTACGAGTACATCCAGCCAGAAAACGATAAAGCATTAAAAAACAAATAAATAGAAATTAATGAGATTTTTTTTTGAGTTGCACTCTTCAGTGTTTTTTCTTTGTTTTTTGATAAACAATACCTTTGAGACTAATAATGACATTTAGATTTAAATTTTTTTTTTCAAACATGAAGGAATTTTTTTTATTACTTATAGTATTGCTGTCATAATACAAAGTAACATATAATTTAGAAAACAAATTTTACGTTTTTTTAAAATTTGATTATTCCTTAAATATTCCATCTTATAAAGGTGATGTGTGCGGCAAACTGTGAGCTCACATTTGGATTCAGCACATTACCTTTAGAAAAGTATACTCTGGTGTCAGGACTGTGCAAATTTTCATAGTTTGATCAGTGTAATCCCATGGAAGAGACATGAAATATCGAACATCGCAGATAAAATTTTGTGATTAAATGCATATGTAAATTACAGGGTCGATTTGAATATAAAAACAGACATTAAAGAACCATATTTTAATGAACAAACAACTTTGACAGCTCTCAACGATTCAAATGCACATCATTAAACTTTGTATAACTTTTGATCATTATTGTGAATATGCGGTCAGTTTAAATTATCTTCTACCTTTAATAAAGAATATTTATGCTCTCAGAAAATATATTGTAACTAAAAAAAGCCGGCCGACGTCACCCTTTTTATATATGTATGTATATAGTTATGGGAATCATATATTTAGATTGTTGTAGTATTTATTCCATCGAATGCATTCTTTTTAGGCAGATTATTTTTAATAGCTTTCTTTAGAATTCGTAACGAGAACAAATTTATATAAGAATAATAAAATAAAATCTTTTCAACACTTATTTTAGGAAGTATTTAGAAGAACAACTTTTGTGTATGAATTCTTCTTTGTTACACTGTTTCATATGAAATTGGAACAGAATGTTTGTAACGGTTTATAATGCCTTGCTAAAGGGAATTTAATTGAATGTACGAGTATTAAGCGTGAAAATGTAAATGTTAATAAGATGAACGCGTAATTAGGAATAAAATAAAAAAAAGTAATTTAAATGTAATGTGTTTTTAGCAGGAATAAAATGGCATTTAAAAATAATGCATATAAGGTATGAAGAAGCAATATAAATATTTACATTTTTATATTAAATAGAAAACTATTTTTCGAAGATTTTTTGATTCTTAAAAAAACAAAAATTAATTAAACTAAAAATAAAACCGTTTAAGAAAAAGAAAACATTTCAAAACTTTGTTTTTTCACTCTTTCTTTCAGGTTTTCTTTATTTTTTTCCTCTAAAAATGTGCGTATACGAGCATATAATGACCTAATGTTGCACTAGTCAATATCCTTAAGTCCATCATAAAATTTAATGCTATTTTATATTCACTATCGATTTATTAATGTTTAATTTTTTGCTTGGAATCTTGTATACTTATATTATATATAGACTTTTAATCAATAAAAACTTGTTATTTGATAAATTTATGATGGTCTTCATAAGTTATATTAACGTGTATACACATTTAAATGTGTAATTCTTTTAAAATCGAATAGAATTGCAATTCAACAAAATATTGTTAAAATAAATATATTCCTATCAAATCGTTGTAATCAACAGCATTTTGTATTAATGCCAAACTGACAATGATGTAGAATTAATAGGAAAATTACAAAAACAAATCTTAAGGCAGACACACGATGGACGTGCAAATAAATGCATATTAAGACAGAAGAAGTTAATTTAAAAAAATGCTGGTTGGGATTTTGTAATAAAATCATAAAAGAAATAATAACTCATGTATGCTCGTATCTTGCAACATGCAAGAATATTATAATTTTTAGATCAAAGAATTTTATAAACTGTATAGAAGAAAGAAAATATTTATATAGTAGCGAGCAAAAGCAAGCACATGTTTTAAAGTTTTATGAAAAGATGCCTGCACAAAGAAAAAAATAAAGGAACTGGTCCAACAAATGACACAAATCTCTTTTAATTTATGCGTTAATGTGTTAATTAAAAAATCGTTACCGAAAAGTATCAAATGGAATTATTTAGAAAAGAATATAAAAAACAAACAAATTGATAAAATATTACCTCTATGATAAGTTTAGTATGATTTGCTTTTTAATAAACACACTGCGCTTAGGCCGGTCCTGCTAAATAAGACATTTAGTATTGAAATAGTTAATTTCTTTTTAAGAATTATAATGATTTTATAATCCTCTTGTACAAAATTTGTGAATACTAATTTTTACTAAATTTCTAATGTTTTCTTAATCGGAATATAATTGTTCCGATTTGTAAAGTCCTTCCTGGAAATATTCAATATCGTAATTAGAAATTAGGAATAAAATTTTGAAAATTATCAAAAATAATCACACTACCTTTTTGATTATTCCATTATACTTTTGATTATTTGTTTATAATCCCGTTTATCCTTTTTATAATTTCTAATCATAATCACTTAATAATCAGGAACAAGTGAAAATAATCGCAATTTAATTATTAATTTTAGTCTTTAGACAAAATAATATGGTTCAGGAATACTTTCCACATTCATGCTCTGTACGTTGCCGTAATTTATTGGATATTCTCCAGAGCCGTTTGGCTTTTTGTGTAATAAATTTTTCATTGGGTTAAAATTGTGTGGGCCAATCTAATCATTTAAATTTTTGTGTTGGAAGCTATTTCTCAAAAATTTTTGTAAACGATTTGTAATAAATTAGTTTAAGCTACTATATAAAGCAACCCCACAACATGTAGCCGATTCCATATAGAGCTCTACATATGGTCTATTCACTGATATCCATATACTATTAGAACCAAAAAGCTGTCCCTTTTACTCTCTTCTAAACAATATTGAGTTTTTAATGAATATATCAATGAATAAATTGAAAATATTTTATTTTCCCGACAAGTTTTATTTTGGCAAAGACTTTTACATGTAACTTTGAAGAATGTGCTTACTTTTACTTAAGAGATGTTTTTTACACTGTTATTGTCAACTTTTACATGAGTAAACAGTTACATGTCGTGTGTGACTTCTAAAACATTGCTTGTGTAAAAAACACAAGAAAACTCTTATGACAAAATTTCAATTAGAGCATGCTCTAATTTCGTATGTGCACACATATGATATTAAATTTCTATGCCTGCACAAACATTAGTCGGGGATGAATTATGTGTAAAATAGTTTTTTTTATAAATTTTGTGTCTAAAATTTTATATGCGTTTGTGAGTAAAAATTATAAACCTTATGTAAATTAACTAATTTTGACATACACAAAGAAAACTTATGTATTTTAAACCTAAAAAACCCGTGTAAAAAACATGTCGTGTAAGGGTGCCTTTAATACCATACATACCATATATTTCGTTACGCAATTTCGCTAAAACGCGGTTTACAAAAGCGGAAATTTTCTATACAGCGCACAGTGGTTCACTAGTAGGACCTTCTATGTCCTGTCAAATCACGATGTTAGATTTTTTCACCGTTAGTTTGTTCTAATACTCACTATTAGTGTCACCACTAAAACATGCAATGCATGAGACAGTCTGAAATCATACTAAGTGATGAAGAGGATTTGTAGAAATTTGTGACTTTATTTTTATTTTGTTTTGTTTAAATAATTAATAAAATTAAGTATATGTTATGTTTTAATAAATCAATGTAAAAATATGTGAAGTAAGTAAAATACCATATAAGAATCAATTTTACGTCTTGAAACCAAACGCTTAACACATAACAAGGTGATTCAATTTGAGTGAAATATGCATGATTTTAGCAGAAGCGTGATCATATGATTGTGCGATATGTCGTCATATTTTGACGACAGCAATTTTAATTTGTTTTTATCATGACAAATTACTTGATTTGATTAATTAAAATATAGGACTATATTTAAAATCTCTTAAATTCGTATAATTTTTTAAAGTATGCTCCGCTCCACTTCCATTTTCTTTTTCTGTAAAACGCTCAACTAATATGAGTTGATATTTGGAAGGACCCTTGATCTAATAAAATATGTATTTATGTTAACAAACTACTACTCTACCCAAAGTTAAGTGCTTTATGCAATATGCTCCTTATTTTGTGTATTTTCTTACAATTTACAAACATTTAATAGACACTATCGGCTTGTTGTAACAGAAGAACTTTATTATCTTGCCTAACATAGGCTGCTTTTAGTGTCTTTTTTAACTTCTGTTTTGTGTATTGTATGCTTTTATGTAACATTCACATTAATATGAACTTCATAATTATGTTCCTCTTTGTTCTCATCTCTATCTTTAACATCAGTTATGACCATCATTATCATTTACAATTATTATGACCCATTCTTTAGATGGTTAAATGTTTGCCAAGAGTTTGGACTTCTTTGTGTGCCATACGTTTGCGTTTGTTGCAATAAAATTAATAAGCAACAACAATAACAACTACAACAACACTAACAAATGATTACGATTTGACCAACATATATAAGTTTCAATTGATTTTACTTATTAATATTGCTGTTGTTCTTGTTGCTGTTGGTAGTACTGTAGTTGTTTGCTGGACAACATTAAATACTTAATTTTTGATTTTTTAACGGTTTTTTTCTTACTTCTTCATTTATTTTTGTTATTTTTTTTGCGCTAAATGTAGGTGAACAACTTGTTTATGAAACGTACTCGTACGTACATTGTACATGTGTGTGTATGTGCTACTCGTATCAACTCGTATGTACGATTTTTTACTTCTGCTTTTTATTAATCGTTTTATATGATTTAAAGTTTGTTTAGGCATTCGCATGAGTGTGTATGTGCTTATGGGCCTGATCGAAAGAATGTAAGTGTGTAAGTGTTTGATATTGAATGTTGTTGTTGAAACGCCCAACGGAAATGTTTAACGTTGTCTGCCGATTCACAAATATTACAATTGAGCAATTCACTCACATATTGTCGTTGAAGTGTTGCCATTGAAGCGTTTTATTTTTTTTTTTATTTTAATTACAAAATGTTCGTCATATTGGTATGTATGTATGTAAACATAAGAAACTTAAAAAAATATTTTTAATCTGCAGCAAATTTAGTTGGGATGTTCATCTAGATTCAGGAGGTATATAAAGACCAAAAAATTTTAATTTTATTTAAATATGTAAACGAAACTTTAAAAGATCTTAGCGGCCATCACTCTTCGTTGCAAACTTCCTTCCAAATGTTGAAAGCCTAGCACAAATTTTGCTATTGGAAAAGGATTTCTATGCTTGCAAGCGTTTGCAATAAAGAATGATTACCAGTTTTGTGGTTTTAAAACAATATTATCCAGTCAGTGTCGCTTTAAGGGAAAACTTAAAACGTTGTTTTTTGCCACCTTATTTGTGGTAAACTAAATTCAGTGACACCAACATGAAAAAATTAAAATCAGCTGATAATAAAAAAAAATAATAATAATTAAACAAATATAAAAAGAAAAAAGCCATTTTGAAAGTGCTTTGTAAAAATAAATTAAATACCAAATGCAGCAGTAATAATAAAAAGGAAAAACAACAGAAAATAATTAGAAGCTTTTGGACAGAGCATTTACAAAATATAATTTTATTGTATTTTTTTTTTTTTGTTAACAAAATTTCTTGTTTTTCTTACAAACAAAAACAGCTGTTGTACAGTTTACTCATAAAATGGTGAAACCACATTCATTTACATTATATGAGTATTGTAAACGCAGAATCAGCTATTCACAGTTTTAACATTAAAACTAGGGAGCAAATTACGGCATTCGATATCAAGCGAAATGTCATAAAATTTTAAAACAATTTTCATAAAAATTTCGTTCGATATCGAATGCAGTAATTTGCCCTTTATTGATTTTAACTTTAGTTACAAAAATATCATTGCTTATAAATAATCGACGACTGAGAACCTATACTTATATGTATTTTAAATTTCAGTCCACAGAAAAATATATGCCATTGTTTAAATTTCAAAATACTCAACGACTCACACCTATTTATTAGTGGAACTAACCATATGGTTCTGTCAGTATATACTTATATTATAATCTTAAAATGAAAGTTTAGATTTTAATATTACACAATCTTATAGGAACTGTACAATAGATATATAATTCAAAGTACTCTAGTAACTTATTTATGAATCTTATAGGAAAATTTCCTTGTGTACAAATCAGAGAAAATCACACAAATCCTACGAAAATTACGGCAATTTGCATGAAATTAAAAAAATTGCGTAAAATTAATTGAAGCCCAGTACAACATATGATGCAGAAGTTTTTATTTTTGGTGCTAATTTCATGTGGAATTCTCAAAATTGAGTCCCAAATCAAAAATGTTATTCTGTATAAGCCTAGCTACGAGTATTTCAATCGAAAAGAAGCAGCTTTATATAAGTAATTTAAAAGTCATTTTATTATTAGACTATATTAATTTGTGAACCCACATGCGAGTACATATGTACATATGCATATATATACATTCATATTCTAATGCACGGAAGTTTATCATTAGGACTTCATTTTAAAAAGCGTGCTATGTTAAGCCTTTTGCTTAAACAGATATAGGCAAATGGCAACACTTTCCTCTTCAAACATATGCATAGATTTTTAAAATTTTTTCACATTTCCAAAGATTTTCGTTTTAAATCTTTTTTAAAGAAGTTAAAAACAGAGACAAAAAAATATTAAATTAATCATTTTATTTTTTAGTGTTTGGCCAGTGTGTAAGAAAATTTTGCAATCTGTTAATTATAGGATTAAAATCAATCATTTTAGAGCTGCAAAAAAATAAAAAAGAAAATCAGCATATAAATATAAGAAAATTTTAGAAATGTTTGCTTACTCGTATATCATAAAAACGAATTAAGTATTGCTGTATTCAAAAGCGAACTAAAAATAAAGAAGGAAATTCTGTATGAGAAAATATTTTTTTTTCTTTATTTCGGTGTAGGACAAATTAATATTAGTTGGAAATATTTACTACTGTTTGGAATTCGCTATAAGAAAAATAAGAAAAAAAAAGGAATGAGTTACATACACAATGTGACTTAAAATCAACAAGAATATGTTTTTGAAATTTGTTAAACACCCCGCAAAATTTTAAGGTAAGAGAAAATTAAAAATATTATTTTTTCAGTTAATAGATAATAATTTAGTCGAATAATAACCGGTTCTGTAAATTCAGATAGAAGTAACTTCTTGAATGGTATATGTATCAATCATAGTTGGGAGTATTGCAATATTTTGCAGTCCACAGTTATTACTGATTGCAAATTTAATATGAATGCCATTATTTTTTTGGATTTTGATTGGCTATCAACAGTCAACATAATTACGATTTATTTAAAAACATAATATGCTTGACAACATAATATTTTATTGATTGCCACTTTTTTTCTTGAAGTCATTTGATTGCAACAAAAAATTTTGTAATCAATTAAAAAAAATCAAAATGTAATGATAATATACGATATAAACACGAAAGAAAAAATTAAATTATTATCAATTAATATTTAACCGAAGCAATTATTCCTTTCATCAACATAACAATTCTTCCTGTTTTGAAAAAATCAATAAACTTTTTAATTGTTTTAACAATTTTCATTCATCGAAACTATTTTAAACAAAAATTTATTCATAATTGAAATGAGTTTTTCAATTTTTTCTATAAAAATATATCAAAATTTGAACATTACATAATTTGACTTTTAATGGCTATTAAAAATTTTACAATCAATGACTGAAAATCTTGCAATCAATGAATGATTGGAAAACGTTTTTAATGCAATCTTTTTGATTGTTATTGTATAAATTACATATTTCATTGCAAGAAATGGAAAAGAAATTGATTACCATACCGTCATATCATCGGTTATATTATGTTTTCGACCCTAAATATTTCAAGTCTGTAATCCGTTTTTGGATATCGCGACTAGTTTCATAATAAATATCCGAAAACGGATTGTAGATTTTAAAAATTAAGGGTCGAAAACATAACATAACCGACGATATGACAGTATGGTAATAATTTTTTTTTCCATTTCTTACAATTTCCCATAATATATACATTGTGCAAATAATCATATGATTATGGGGAACCAAATCCTTAATTTCACCATTGTACTCGGAAGAATAATGAATCTTATTATATTACAGTGCGACAATTGTCATTATTGAACATTCAAAATTAGACTTTCAGACAGAAATGTATTTCGTTCGAGGTGCAATGAAAAGTTCTTGAAATACTAAAGAGATCAGATGGAATGAAATATTTTATTTATGTTGTTTTGGAAAACTGTGGCACTTGTATGTCTCTTTTGATCAATTGATTATTGTTATGCTGGGGATGTATGCTGACACTTTTATTCAAAGTAAAACTACAAATTATTTTAATAATTGTGTAAAATCGGACAAATTGCTTTTTTGTGGACCAAGAGCGAGTACTCGTACTTGTTTTATTTTTGTTTAAATCGTTTTCATTGAATGATATTTTTACGTGGTGGGTTTCAAGCACTACACACAACCCAAATTTAAAGTCCAGGGGATTGAACAACACCGAATACATTAGTTAACACGCTAAGGGGTGCTAGCATGCTACGCAGGAGGGCCATGAGAAGGCTGTATGTCGACTTGAATACAACAGGAACAAGGATCGTTTTGGAGACAGCTAGATTGACCCCAATCAGAGACTTTGTCTTGTCCGAAGTATCCCATCCATTTTTGGTCCTCTAATGCATGGCGATGAGTTTCGCATTTGAACCAACCATGAGCTGTATGAGCTCGCATTAAGATTCAGTGGCTACGCTGGCTCGGCCATATTGTTCGGATGGAAGAATCTGCTCCAGCGTAAACAATTTTCGATGCAAAGGCTACTGGACGTCGACATAGAGGACGACTATGATTACATTGGAAGGACTAAGCTGATAAAGCCCTGTTATCAATTGGTGTGATCAACTGCAGAAGGCCCACCTTCTTTAATCTTTACAAAACGTTAATTGTGCTCATAGATATTTAAAATAAAAGTTATTTTCTTTCGTAGATAGGCTTTCCAAAATTTCGTAAGATTTTTTGAGTAGGCTTGACAATTTATGCCCGTATTCATAAAAACAATTTTAGGTTTATTGAGGGTTTATTTGACAAGTATTGCATAGAAATTTGTCAAATAAACCCTTAATATACCTAAAATAATTTTTATGAATACGGGCATTAAACTTTTTTTTCTGTTTTACAAATTTTTGCTTCTAACCCTGTTATTAAATCATAGACATTTTAATTAATAATTTAATAATTTTGTATAAAGTGTTCTTTTTCTATAATAAATTTTTATTTTGTTAGAAATTCGTATTGATTGAAAATGTAATTAAAGGCTTTTAAGTATTATTAACTGTATGCTTTATATTAAAAAAAAATCAAATACATTTTATAATTTGCAAATTTATTTATTTTTAAATAAATTGTTCAAAATCGCCTTTGTTGCAGGTATATATTGCAATTTGATGCCTTCATTATTATTATCCACTACATGTGGTGATTATGGGTATATTGTTATTTACTTCGCGTTAATAAAGCTTAACGCTATTGATGATTTATAATATGAGAAGGATGATCATGCATGTTCGCTTATAGAGTCCATAGAGGCTTCATACAGTTTTATTATGGCATCTGGAAAGGTTTGCGTGTTAAACGCAAATTTTATTCGTTTTACTTTAAAATATTATTTCGGAAAACAATAACATCGAAGCTGCTGGTATTACCTTTTTTTATTTCTATTTTGGTCTATAAATCTTCATCATGCAGTATGTGTTGCATATGAGAGCTGATGATCAATTCGTATAACGTATTAAGTGACAACTATTAATTCTAATGGCCCAGAGTGGGCGTTTTATTAAGACTTGATTTTATTTTATTTGATTTTTGGTTTTTTTTTTCTGGTTAATGTAAAGCTTAATTTTTAATTTTTTCCCAGTGCTATAAAAAGGTACAACTATTAATGTAGATTTTGTTAGTGTACTTGTATAATATGCCTTTTTGCATGAGTTAACATGCATGTTAGATCTAATTCCCATGCTGTGATTCAGAGTTCAAAGTTGAGGGAAGACAACAACAACATTTACAAAGAAACAGCAATATCAAAATCAGTAACAACATATGGTACTTTATCATTTTTATATGTCTTTTGCCGAAAATATAAAAAAAGAAATATATTTAAAATAAAATACACAAAATTGCATTATAATGTTTGAATAAAAATTTTATAATATTTTACAGTTGTTTTGAAGTTTTCATTATTTAAAAAAGGGTGTTTGAAAAGGTAGAGTTTTACATGAAGGCTTTGGGCTTCTTTATTAAGCAAGTAAGGTAAGGGGTTTTAAATATGGGCACATTTCTAAGTAGACAAGAGAAAGCCATAGTAAAGAGAATTAATTAAAAAAACTAAAATATTTTCATTAACCTGTTATACTAATATATAAAACAAATTTTTATCACAAACTAGTACAATATCATGCGTGAGTAAGGGTCAGCCCCTGAGCACTGGTGGACAATTGATTTAAACTTACTTCTAACTTATAATTTATATACTAAAGTTTTTTTTTCTTTATTGTATTTTGGGACTAAGTGTGTCGTTAGGTTAGGTTGAGGGACCTTTATAAAGGATTTTAATATTTAGTATCTATTACTTCCAATGCATGTATACTTATTTTTGTCATACTTACAAACATGCATTTCTCTTTAGTTTTCATGTAAAAAATTTTTTGTTTGTTTTTTATCAATCCTCCTACTGTATATATACTTAAATTTGTTATACATTATAAATATACATTTCTTTGATCTCATTAACATATCCTACTTGTAATATTTTTTGTATTGGCCACTTGGCTACATATATTACATATTGAAATAAATAAATGAATAAAATAAATAAATAAATAATATTGACAGGAAAAACGTTTATGGGAAGATTCTTCCACAAAAAAGGGTGCGGCTTAAGAGTAAATTATTTCCTATAATTCATAATACGATTCACTGAACAATGAACTACAAATAGATGTACTCTGAAAGAGGTACGTGTAGTCCGTAAAAATATGCGTCTATACTGAATCAAGTCCTTTATTTTCTTAGAACACCTCCCATGGTTTTACCGATAGAACAATGAAATGCATGCCACATTGTGCCCATACTCCAACGAGTCGATAGGCATGGATACCCTATCGTCGCTGGTAAGCCATGATACCTTAACATTTTACTTATACACCCCTACGTAAAGTAAAGAAAACAAGGAATATGCTGCGATTGGGGGGAAAAAGATTGAGCAAACATTAATCCGAAGTCGCCGTGGTCTAGTGGTTAGTGTGTTGGCTTACTAAGACATGAGCCCTGGGTTCGACACCAGGCTCTCACATCTTCAAAAAAAGAAATATGAAAAAAATATTTCTTTCGGCGACTACCTCTCAGCAGTCTTCTGGCAAAAGCTCTGAGAGTAATTAATTGCCATGAACAATCTTCTTAAGTCTGTCGTTCGGAGTCGACATTAAACTGTAGGTCCCGGTACTCATGGATAAAAATTGACACACACAACATGAGTGCTGCGAGAAGCTAGGCCGTAATCCAGACACAGGGTTGTAAAGGCCAGTTATGTATGTATATATAAACATTAATGCACAATTTATTAATAAAATTGTTGTGTGTTGTGCAAATTTGTTTGAATGACGTTTAAAATTATTAATGACCTCTTTTTTTATAGAGAGTGGCAACCTGGATGGGACTCAAGAGTTGACTGAATTTGATGTACTAAACTATTAGGACGAACATAAGAAGTCATCGTAAATGACATCTTTAAAAACTGAAAAAACCTTAACTTCGGCAGCCACCGGTCTGCAGTTTTTAGGCAAATGCTAACATTGCCATGAACAAGCTTCTCAAGATTGTCGTTCGGAAACCACGTTAAACTGTTAGCACACACATCCCCCCGAGGGTACAGTAAATGGCTTCTGGTGATACGTCACACCAGGGGCCTGTACTCACCGGGAAATATGGAATTCAGCTAGCTCTGGGTTCGCTATAGATAGAGAGTGGTTGGTAATTTATTACTGATGCTCTCAGGGACTGGCCAGAAAAACCTAACTAATCTGTTATTACGGTCATCATGAAGTCCCCGGTTTGCCTGTGCTCCCCTGTCATTCGGGGAGTGATGAAAAACGGCCTGATGGTTTGGGAGCGGCCCTTCGGGGAGTGCTCGTAGTGGTTGTGGTATGGCGGAAAGTAGTTTAACCTCCTCAACAAGAAGGGTTGCTACTATCCAGGAAATGGTAGTGACGAAATTTTAAATAAATTGTCCATGGGCTTTCTTCCGGCTTGTCTTAGGCATGACTAAAATTAGAGAGTACCGGCTTTGGGTGGCGCTGATCAGACGCATACACCTCCACTCCGCAACGGATGGCATGTGATGTGTCTACGGACTGTGCGCATGTAAAATCTACCACTTGTTGTAAACACACACAATACTGGACAATTATGTTTACATGTACGTTAGAGTATAAAACTTCAAACTTCTCTTTTTAAATTATTGCGTAATTTATAATGTGAAGCAATGTATCATCAACAAATTTGAAATTGACTTTTCTATTGATTGCGGTTGGCTACATCATAACGAAACCATATGAGTATAAAATTTTATACTTGTAATGTAAAAAAACAACCAAGATTATAAGTATCAATATTGTAAATAGTGTCCACTTTTGAAAAGTTGTGATACGTTGTTTTGCATTTTAGGTGACCATATATTGTATGTATGGTCGCTTAAGCCAGGGGTGAGCAACCTTTTTAATCAACGCACATAATACTAATAATTTACAAAACTCTATTTAAAATAAAAATTAGAATAAAAAAATATAAAATTTAATGCAAAAAAAAAAAAAAAAATATTTGCTTGAAATTTTTAATGAGAAATTTGGCACTGTTTTTTCGATACAACCTGATCAATATCAGCCGGAATTGATGAGGTAGGTACATATACACAAGTTTCTAATCGTGCATTACTCAGTCTTGATCGGTGGTAATTGGTCGGTGGTCGGATTTATAAACATTCTCGATGTTTACTGAGAGAAATACATTTTTTACATCAGTATTATTCTGCATGTCCATCACTTCCCTTTGAAAGTATTCGGGAACTGTATCCACATCGATAATTAATGGTTAGAAAAACATTTTCATGGAAACTGCTCTCTTCTCAGTTTCTTCGTAATTGAAATTCGTTGATCAATGTGTCTATATATTAGTAGTTTTGAGAAGCAGCAACATTTGTTTGGCGGGCCGCATAAATAGGTTGAAAGAGCCGCAAGCGGCCCGCGGGCCGCGTGTTGCTCATCCCTGGCTTAAGCAATGCTTTTAAAGGAATTTTATTCAAAATGATTTGTGACTTTTTACATGATTTTTTTTTTTTTAATTAAAGAAAAGAAAATAAATATTTTTTAATATTAGATTCGGCATCTTTTTATGTTTTAACACATGATTTCTGGTTAAAATAGCGTATAATTGCCTACTAAGTTTTTTTTAGGTAGAATCGTAAAAATTAAAAAAAAAACAAATACAAACGTAATGACAACATAATTAACTACACAAAACAAATTTTTGCTTCTCTAATAATTTTACAAATAAACTACTTGTGAAAATCTTTGAAAAACTATATGCCAGCAAAATAAATAAATAAATATTCTTAAAACAGTTTTAATAGTTAGTATGTGGGTAGTATTGAAATTTGAAAATAAATATTTATTTTTTAAAGGAGTCAAAGGTTATAAAAAAAGACTTTTCAGAAAACACATGTACATACAAGTATGTGTGTCTACATGCATATATTAAAGATAGTCACAATAGGCAAATATTGTATTTGAATATTGTATTTTATTAATTATATTTCGTGGTATGGTTGTGGTATAATGGTTAGAGCGCTCGCACAGAAACTCAAACGACCGAGGTTCAGACTCAGCAAAGCACAAAAATTTAAAAAAAAAAATTTGCGGTTTTTCTAATTATAATTTAAAAAAATTAGAGATCAGGAAGTCCATCTTCAGGAAACCCCTCCCTGACATTTCCAGTCTATTCCACAAAAAACGAATGATCAGCGCCACATTCTGGGACAGATGGGGCAATTGCTGTTGATCATTCAAGGGTGAAGGTATGTATAACACTGGCCTTGGAGTGGTCAAATTGACAGCAACCTGTCTCATAAATAAAAGGCGCATAATAAAAAAAAAAAAAAAAAATAAATCTATGTATGTATCTTCAAATTCCAATACAATGCCTTGCATGAGTAGGGGATTTACCCCTGAGTATTGGTCTTTAAAAAAAAATAATAATTATTTAATGCAAAAATTTTGTAAGAAAGCATTTCTATGAGAATTGTTTAAAATGAAATAAGGGTAGGAAATAGTGTGTTTGTTAATCATGACGAGCTTTCTCAGGGACAGTGTCACTGCCAACGAGTTTAGATAAAATTCGGGGAAACCGCAAGGCTCTGTTCTGTCTCCTACACTATTCTTAATTTTCCTAAACGATCTTCTACTTTCAATTTCTAATCCTATCTCCTTCGCAGATGACAGAAACATTTGTCATTCATATTCATTTGATCGTAAGCCGAGCATTTCAGAGATTGAAGTGAGAAGGAAGAATATGAATCGCACACTCATAAATGATCTACAAATAATATCCGAGTGGGAACGCGCAAATAGGGTTGAATTTAATGCGTCCAAGAATAAATGTTGTTTTAACACGCATAGTCGTGGTGGTGATGATACAATCTTGTTATCTGTGAGCAGGCGGACGCTCTTGATGTTCTGGGCATAAAAATTAACTTTGATGTCCGTTGGAATGATCACATATTTCGAGTATTAAAAGAAGCATTCAAGTTCCTCGGTTTTCTAAAACTGTACACGAAATACTTCACTCTAACTGACCTTCTCGATACTGACAACAATAAAACGGAAGTTTTGTTATAAACTTCCTCAGCAAGGAGGCACACTAGTAGTTGCATTGTACACTGTTCATGTTTATTATCCACCGGATGGAGTATGAGCAAGTTTAGCACTCACTTATTTGATTAAAATTAAATGACATACGATATACACAATTGATGTAAGAAATCTTTGTTTGTACATGGTTTTTTTTTTAGTTTTCCCTGATATTTATTGTAAAATTTTGTCAAACCTTTGTTTTTACAATGGAAGACAAAAAGCCATACAATTAACGAATTAAGTCTTTGTCTATAGTCTTCGTCCATATAATGTTAAACCGCTGTTTGTTGTCAACTTTTTGTGTGGAATTTTACTTGTTTGATTATCGGTCATCAAACAAATCACAAATAATAAAATAACAATAAAAATTGTATAAAGAAATATTAATAAAAAATAACAACGACTACAACATGTATTATTGGAAGAAAAAATAATAATAATAATTTTCCTACAAAATTCAACATAATTTTTTAGAAATGTTTGGAAGAACTTACAAGTTTTTTTTTTATTATTATGACACAAGTTTGTTAGTTTGTTTCCAATCCACTGTTTGTTTTTTGAAAAAAAAAAACTTAAATAAAGATCGACCGACCAAAAAGCTACCATTCCCATTCCTTTAAACAAGCCTTATGGCTCTTACACTCACTAAATGGCTGATTCATAGAGGGGGTAAAGCGAGTAAAAGAATGAATGGCTGGAGAGCAAATAATCTGGTAAACAATTCACTCCAATTGATAAACATCATGGCCAATCCTTTTTTGTTTACTGTTTGCAGGGAAGGCATTACAAAAAACTGAAAGAAAACAATATATTTTTCTTATGTATCTCTTCTTCCAAGTGTATTGGAGTGAAATAGTAAATTTGTTTTATTTTTTAACTCTAATACTTAGTTTGGATTGTTTTTTGATTTTTTGGCAAATAATATTTAATTAGCATTAGCATAACTAAAGTAATGCATTAAGAATAACATTTTTATTGTCTATTTTCGTAATATTTTACTTAAAAGGAGGAAAAAAAAGAAATATTTGTTTAAATAAAGTAGTGAGTGATTCCTTTCTAAAAGACCAGAGGCTATATAAGATGATTTCTATAAATTGTTGAAAAAATATACAAGAGATTGTGAAGAGATATATGTATTTTATTAAATATGTATGCTGTTTTTTCCTTTTATTTTATATTGTATAGGGCAATATGGGGGAGATAAATTTTAAATTGTCTGCATCATAAATATTTTTAAAGTTTTAGTATAATAAGAAGAAGACAAAAAAAGATTAGGTAATCACTTTATTGGATACTGAAAAATTTTGTCAAATATTTATGCAAAATCTAAATTTAAAAAGAAAAGATTTAAGAAAAAAGAAACTAAACGATTTAAGCTAAATTGTTTGCAATTAATTTTGTTAGTTTTATATAATATAATACAGTCGCTCAAAGAATTGACCACGTGTTTGTATGCCCTATGTTCAAAAGCTTACAACTCCAAAACCACTTATCCAATCGAGCTCGTGGAGCATTTATTTATTTTTTTCTTCTTATGCTTTCTTTTAAATGAGGGCATTAGGAAAACAATCTAGGAAACCGATATATTTTGATATTCAATAATTAAAAAAAGTGCATGCCTCAAATGCAGTTAGAATTAAAAACGGAGGAAATAACTGAGAAAAACATAAACATTGAGAATACATTGGATTTGACACGAAAATTTCTAACCCTTTCTCAAGACTTTTTAATACATTTATTACTATTAAATACAAAAAATGTGCGTTTATGGCCGGAGAATATTGTGGAGCGTGATTCACTAGCTTTTAAGAAAAGCTCTAAAATGTGGCTTCTTCACTATCTATTTGTGCAAGTAAGTGCAATAAAATATTGAGCATAGGAGAGGGGGGACGGATTGTTCGAGATCTGCACCAGCAGAGTGTGGAGACTGCAATGCAAATTCATTAAAACTTGATCTTATTTGACATTTTTAATCTGTTAGTGTACCCAGTTAGAAATACATTGCGTTCTGGTGGTCAAGCAAAAGTAAAGAAACGACTGGTTACAAAACGCCATCGAAAGCTTCGTCTGGATTTTGCTTGGACACACTTAAATTGAATTATGGACGTAACCAGAATTAGTCCTATGGGATCAGATGGTAGGGAGTGAACTTGGCGAAAATCGGGAAATTAGTTTAGAGACACGATGACTGACATACATTAATATATAAAGCAAGAAATTTTCTAAATAAAACTCAATATTTAGTTTTTATAAGAGGTGCCACCCCCACTTATCCAATTCCACTCACTTTTTGACTTCACCACGAAGTCATTCGGACAAAGTTCAGAAACTTTAGTTTTAACCGTTTTTAAGATATACAAAAATTAAGGACAACTTAGAGGCGATTTAGGGCTTATTTATCGCACATAAGCAATTCTGGATTTTAACCAGAAATTAATATAAACCACATATTGATCCCAGTACTTACCTCCTTCATAGATTTGGTTAATATTGGTCCACGATTTTAAGCGTGATGCGGCGCCATATGTATGTATGCAAGCCAAAAATCGTGTCCATTTATATATAAAGCTTATACACGGGAAATTGATTAAACGAGATTTTAGTGGCACACTTCGCTCTCTTTTTATGCGATTTGATTTGGTATAACGCGTCTTAAAAATTTATGTATTTTGAATAGAAAAATTTATTTTTATACTCAATTTTTAACATTTAACAAATCGTGTGGTACGAAAAGTTTTCCACAATAAAAATAAGAATTTCCCTTGCCAGATTACGTTTAAATTGCCGGGCTCGTCCTTTCTTACACAATTTAGTGTTCCGACATCATATCAAGGAGCATCATATCACATGATTTTAAGTGATTCCCTAACTGTAAACATAGTTAAAGATGGTCTCTAATACATACATACTTAATTTGCCATTACAACCCTGTGTCAGGGTTACGGTTAGCTTCTCGCAGCACCCACGTTGTGTGTGTTAATTTTTAACCATGAGTACTGAGACCTACAGTTTAATGTCGACTCCGAACGACAGACTTGAGAAGCTTTTTCATAGCAATCAATCACTCCCAAAGCTTTTGCCAGAAGACTGCTAAGACGTAGTCGTTGAAAGAAATATTTTTTTCATATTCATCTTTTTCAAGATGTCAGAGCTGAGGTTTAAACTCGGAGCTATCGTCTTAGTAAGCCAAATATTACGTCAATATTTTATTCTTGAACATTTCAGCTACTTGCTAAAAGTTGGATGTTATGGCCCCAGACATTGTGTTCCAGCATGACAATGATTTGAAACACACTGCTAAAATAACTCAAAAATTACTTAATGATAGCGGACTGAAAGTGATATCATGGTCACCTCAATCACCTGACCTTACCTCGCTTGAGCACATCTGGGGCAGCTTAAAATGAGTGTGGTGGGAGTCTCAACTTCTTTAAATGAAGTGTGAGGGAAAATGGTTAAAGCCTAGGCAGAGAATATCCAATATCTACCAGAACCTAGTCAAAAGCATGCCACGAAAAATTTAAGCTGCAATAATTGTCAACGGTGGCTATAGGAAATTTTAATATATGTAATTTGAGAAGTTTGATATGTTTTCAGTAAACACAAAAAATTTACCACATGTACCTTTTTCATTTATTTGAATATAAAAATAACGGATTCATACGCTGTTCTCCTAATGCACCTATTTAAAAAAAAAACCCAATAACTAAAAGAAAAAAAAGTGCCCTATGAACAGGATCGGATAAGTAATTTTGGCGTTGTAAGCATTTGAATATAGGACACGGGGTTAATTGTTTGAGTGACTATACGTACGACTTGTATTGCCGTCTAAATCCCCTTTAAGAGGTAGTCGCCGAGTAGAATATAAACAAAACAAAAATAGGGAATAAAAAAATTAATGTTTCAAAAATATCTACAGTTTTATTGGTATTAAATATTCCTTTACGAATGTGAATGATTAACGAACCCTTTACAGTTTGTGAACCTCTGATTTAAGGCGATTACATAAGTTTGTCAATTTTTTTTTTACAAATTTTTTATTGTATTTTATTTTTGGTTTGCTAGTTTCTTGTTTTTCTTTTCGCTTGCTTCTTTATATAATATTATTGTTAATACATATTATTTTCCTTAGAGCTTACAACATACATACATTGTTAATAGCCTGGAGAGTTGTACGAGTATTTTTGGATTTTCTTTCAACTCTTGCACTGGCTTGTACTATGACAGACTTAACTCTTACAGTCACTAGGCCAAAGTTAAACTTAAAACACTAGACATAAATATATACACAATGTATATATTTTGCAAAAACACCAAAAAAATCTTCATCATATTAGCATTGGGTTTGGTATATATAATCACACAAAATATTTCTACTATAGAAATCGATTTTTTGTTGCTCTTCGAGTGTTGCTTTATGTACATGAGTTTGTGGTAATTCCATATGGCAAAAAAAACAAAAAAAAAAAACAGAAAAAAATAAAAAAAAACAAACGTCGCCTTGCCTGGCCTGAAATCAATGTTTGGGAATTTTATAGTTTAGTTGGCTTTGTCTTTAATTTTTCTGTTTTTGGAGGTTCGTTCTTTTGGAGTTTTGGGCATAAGCTGGTAATAACTTGTCTCTTCTTTTTATACAAACTTAAGCTGACAACTTGCCTGTGCCCGGGGAGACGGTGGCGATGAGGATGCCACACTGATGATGATACTATTGTAGCAAATATGTTTTTTTTTTCTTTGTTTTGTTTTTCTGTTACTTGTATGTTGCGTTCAATTGATCAGTCTTTAACGACATGAATTTTTGAATTTGGATGAGCAGTTTTTTTTTCTTTTTGCATTAGCATATATTTCTATTGTGAGAAATAGAGGGAGATGGTTTCCCCTGGGATATCAATACTAAGCTGAAATAAATATTCTTTTTCGGTAATACTAATAATCTGCAACAAAATTTTTAAATGGGACAAAAAACCGAACCGAAAAATTATAAAGAATGAAAGTCTTTAATCCTAGACTCTCTGTTACAAAATATTTATAAAGGATTTAAGAACAAAAAATGTTTTCTTTTTTATACTGTGGTGTTCTTTCCCTTTTGTTTTACTTCACATTGTGCACTGTCCATGACACGATCAATACAGTTATAGGTTGGTCACTGTCTGTAACTCATCCATCCAATGTATGGAGTAAGTAGTGATGATTGTTGTATTGTTACTGCATAATATGGCTTGTGATGATTTAAACAATGACTGACTGATTTAAACAAAGTGTGAGAGTAGACTCAAAAATAAAAAAAAAAATAAAAAAGAAAAACATCAACAACAACAACAATAAAATTTCGATATGCTGCAATCGTCAATTGCTTTTTTTATATGTTGTTTTTAAGCATTAAAATTTTGTTTTATAGTGTACTAGTGACCCAAAGAAATAAAATGATGACTTTTTAACACAGTCTCACTGGGATGGATGACAGACATTCATGTAAACGGACATGTGTTTGGAAAAAAAAGCGCTATGTTTTTATTCTTTGACTTTGGTGGAGGCAGACTAGCTGACTGAAAATCGTTGTGTTTTATTAAAATTTTTCTGTTTTTTTTGAGTACAAAATGTATTTTATGGCTAACAACAAACACTATGTAAAATAGTTTTAGTTTTTTTGATTTGTTGAATATTTAAATGCTTTTATGCATCTCCATTTGAGACATTATATTGGCACTAGAGTTCACATCATGTCATTCAGCACATATTCTTTTTTTTTGTAATTTTACATAAATTTTCTTTAGGTTGTTTATGCGATTAAAAAAATATATAGTTATACGAAGTTGTACTCATTGCATATGACAATTTCATCATTTTGTTTATAGAATTGCACTATGGATCAAAATGTAACAATTTTTGAATTTTGTATTAACTTTTTCAGAGCATTGTGAAAAGAAATTAAAAACAAATGAATTAGTTTTAAAATTAATTCCATGAAATAAATTTAGATTGTGTTTTTTATTACAGTTCTTTGTGGTTAATCCTCATTAAAGTGCTCGACACGGTTCTTAGTAATGTTTTTTTTTGTGTATGTCGGATGTTCTTTTTTTTTTTTTTGAACCTCACACTAACAACTAGACCACTGAAGCACCCATATTTTCTTTTTATTGTTCTGGCAACTTAAAACAAAGAAGTGTCTCAAAAAATTAAAAACTTAATTTTATATTGTATTTTCCTGAATTTTTAACTAGTGCAATATTTTGCAAATAGAACCGGCTAGCTGGTTATTTTATAAAAAAAATAAACCGAGACCGTTTAACTGGTTATTTCACAAAAAGTTAAATAAAACCGCTGTATTACAGATTAGTAATTTTCGAAGAATCCGGAAATCATTTTCGAATAATCGACCACCCTGGTACACATGCATGATATCATCAACTATTAACTTACACTTTTCTATAGATATCATACATTGGAATTTTGTTTTTTCTATATACTTTGTAATACGAAAATAATGACCACTCTTATTGCACATTTATATTATAATACTGGATAAAATGATGTGCCAAAAAATTAAGATTGAGGGAGAAATCCGATGGTGTAAACACTTATCATACGATTATAAAAATAATACGTTATGATTTCTTTGACACTCGGACAGATTTTATAATTTTTTGAGAATGTTCAAAATGTCCAGTGTTTGTTTTTTATTAAACCAGATTTGTTTGTAAATGTAGCTGTTTGAAATTAACAAAAGAAGATAAAGAATGTATAATAATGTAAACATTTAAATATTTTTTTGTCTGATTTCAGAAAGTCGAAGAAAGTTTCATAATATTTCTCTCTGTGAAAATCAAATCATCCAGTATAAAGGTGTAAATTGGCCTTTACTGAAATTTAAACTCGGATTTACAGATAATTTAACAACAACAGGAGCTTCTATTAATACAATTTTTTTTTTAATATAAAAATTTACAAATGTGTTACAATAAGACATAATAGAACATTTTGTGGATATCCCAACAATGTTTGTTTTTTTTCTTAAATTTTTCTCTTATTTTAACATTAATTCCCCATAGTGTAACTGCAACTCACGTAGAGTACTTAAAAATTTAACGCAACTTATCTTATTACCATAAACATGTTATAAACTTTCTGTTGAATATCCCTTAAGTCTGTAAATCTTCCTGGCTAACTAACAGCTTAATGTAGTTTTAAGAAAAAAAAAATAGAAAAAAATCATTTGTCCGTATTTTAACAAAATTTTTTAAAACTATTTTGTACAAGTCGTGTTATGTATTTGTATGTCTCTATGTCTGTCTATTTTTAACTTTTTTTTTTTTTTGGTAATTTACAAAGTATTTTTTATTTTTATTTTACTTAGTTTTTATTTGTCTACTTTTATTTTTGTTTGTCCTACAAAAGAAGAAAAAAAAATCGACTATACCTTCGCTTTCGGTGAGTATCTTATTGACTGCATAAAGGGAATTTCCAATTAACTTGGTTACATCTTACAACTCTTTGACTGTTATGGTTACAACCAACAAAGAAAAAACCACCAACAATTGTTTGTAATTTTTGCTGCCTTGTTTTTTTTTTATTTAAAGATATTAAGGCTTGTACTAGGCAAAGTTTTTGGTAAAGAAAAAAAAAATTAACTAAAGTGCTACAATATTGTTGTAAACGAATATTGTTTTTGCAGGTTCAGTTAATTTTCATTACGGCGATATTATCTTTAAATGAAGCCCACGAATGTTGTGAAAATGTTGTTGTTTGAGACAGACGTATATTTTTTGTTGTTTATTTCTGGGATATTTTTATATTCTGCATTTAATAGACTTCCTCCTCCTTGATACTTGTATTTTTAAGTTTGTTTTTGCCTAATTTAAAGCTTAAGTAATCGTATTATATTGAGTATATAGTATAAGTATATAAATTTAAAATTTCTTCCTATTTAGTACTGTTAACTTTGTCTTCTAACATCTAATGATGTACCATCTTCTCTTTTATTTTATATATAACTAGCACACTAATAGTAGGTGTCTTTGTTTCTCTGCAATTGTTTCAATATGGGTCACATTGTTTTGTATTTATTGACTTTAATTCCCAGAAAAAGTACAAAGACTTTCACGGTTAATAAAAATACAGTTTAAAGGTGCTTAATAGATGTTAAACCATTTCTTAGAGTATAAATTTAAGTAAATTTTTCTAATCAAAAGACTTAAGAACCAAACTTTATATGAGATATGCTCGGATATTTACTTCGCTATTTGAGACAAAAAAACCTCTTTTTGTACTACGCAATATAGAACTATAAGTTTATAACAGTTCTGAATAAATTATGAATTCCTTTTCTTTATATATATTTATTAAAATATATGTGATAAATTCAAATTTGTGAAGAAAACACTTTCAAATTTTAATGAAAGCGCTTTTAGATAACTTGTCGTAATAAAATAATAAAATAAAAAAGAAAAGAAATACACTTCTTTCTAATAAATTACCAGTTTTCTATACCATAAAATACTCCAAAATATAAACTTTAATATATAAAAATTTTATTAAGCAATATACGAATTTAAGTTACATTGCATTAGAATTTGGAGAAAACAATTATAAGAAACTGCGACCTAAAATATCTATTGTGTCCTTTTCAGTATACTATTTGTTCAGCAGACCTACAGCTTTTCTAATGAATGCAAGTAAGGCTGGAACTTTAGTGGATATATCCTTCAGCGCGACCATTTGCCTTCCTAAACAAATGCATCTAAATTTATCAACAACGACACCTTCGCACAATATAAGTTCTGAAGTTTCGGATGCCTGTAAACACAGTGTACAAACATCTACACCTGTGATCATCATTCTCTGTACATTTAGATTTAGTTTGTATGGGATGTAAAACGCTTACTTATTTAGTCCTTCCTACTTTGTTTTCCAAACTGGAAGCATTTTGATACGGTTAATCAAAAATTGTGAGAAATGTTTGCGAGATATGAATTTGCACTTAAAATAAACACTTTGACGAACACTTTCACACTTAAATTTCTATTTAAGTTTGTGCTCAAACACAACTTTTGGTCCAAAAGACTTATAAGTTATGTTGAGACTACAAAACGACACAAACATAATATCAATAATTACGACAAGAACTCAACAAAAATAATATTCAAAAATATATCATAAAACTATATATTGTATCTCGGGAAATATTTGTCAGTTTTTAAATATTTTACAACTTTATTTTTTAAAGTTTGCTATCTTTACAATTGTATTAAAGTGTGTCCGCCAGGAGGGTATACTACTTTGTTTTTCCGCCTTGACAAATCGTATATGGCAGTAGTGAAGTAGAGACGCTGCAAATTTATTATGGAAAAATATCCTGTAAACCATGGTGTTTTAATAGTTAAAATATTTTATCAAAATTAATCACCGATTACTGTGACTGTGAAAAAGGTATGTGAAATGAGTGCCAAGGCACATTTTCATTTGAATAGAAATGTGAATAAAAAAAAATAGTCGGTTCTGGGCAATGAAAAACCCTCAAATTGTTCATCAATCACGGTTGCAGCCATTAAAAGGAAAAATCATCGGGAGGAATCATTGGACTTTACTTCTTTGAAACTGAAAATGGCGTTAAGGTAACTGTCAATGGGGAGCGATATCGTGATATGATTGAAAACTTTTTAACACCAAAACTTGATGCTTTGGGCTTGGCTAACATGTGGTTTCCACATCACATGCAGCCAGGATTAGAATGGAATTATTGCGAGGCGTCTTTCCACAACAAGTTGTTTCAAGGAAAGGTGATGTTGATTGGCTTTATGCAAATAAATCAGAAACGCTGGAGTAACTCAAACAAAATATTTGTGACAAAATTAATGAAATACTGCGTGAAATATGTGAGAGTGTGATGAAAAATGTGCTCAGAAGAGTTCACATTTGTGAGGTTAACAGTGGCGGTCATTTATCTGATATTGTATTCTATACATAATTGCCGATAATAAGTAAAACAAAGGAGTATACCTTAGTATATATATATAGTATATTTAAGAATACGTGTCTAAACTTTTAGCTTTCAGAGCCTTGCAAATCGGCAGTGTTGCCAACTGTTTCCTTTTAAGATATTTTATTAATTGCTTGTAGTGTTGCCATTAAGAAAATAAATTCTCTTTTAACAATTAAAAAAATAAAACAAAAATTAAAAAAAAAAATTAGTAAAACTCTTAATAGAATGTAACGTTGATCTAATTAAAGCTTTTCTGGTAAAAAAAAAAGAATTAAAATGCTCACTCTTACTGGGAGTCTAACTCGAACTTTCAGATCATATAACAACGAAATTTATAATATTTGCAAAAAAAAAAAAATAAAACTCAATTGGGACCATAGTTTTATATTCTACGAGGATAAACTTGTGACCATCAACCAATATTTATTTAAAATTTATTGGCTTATATGGTTTGGTTTCTTTTTATTTGTAGATTAATGGTAAATTATTAACAGCTTTAACTTTATTTATCTGATTTTATTTTTAATTTATAATTCTATTTTTTATTTTATTCTATTAAAATTTCTAAAATGAATAACAACTAAAAATAAATTTATCATGATGTTAGACAACTTAAGCAACAACTGTATGATTACGCTATTAAAAACCTAAATTCTATAAAATTTTATTTAATTATACGAATGTATGCATGTATGCAAATTGCTTAAATAATTTTACAGCAATAATAACGAATTAAACCAACATACCAAAAAAATAAATATATGTTTTTAAGTATAAATTTATTGGTTTTTAATTTGAAAAACATTATGTTTCTAGCTTGAATTATTATAATTTTCTTTAATTATAATTACAAGTGTTTAGAAAAATAATTAATAAAAGTTTTATAATTTATTATAACGGTGGTTGGCAAACTTTACACAAAAATAGCAACAATTTTTATTAATTTTTTTTTATACAATTTTAAATGCATAAAAATGCCAAAACAAAAAACATAGACACTGTTTTTAAAAGTTGTTTTAATAATTTTTTGTTTTATTAAGATGAGATTTTATTTGAATTTTATTTAAATTTAGTGTTTTTTTTTGTTGATTCTTGAAATAAAAAAAAATATTTTTTTTAAGTTATCACTCAAAATAATATTTTTTTATTTGATGTGTTTCTGCTTGATTTCGTTTTGTTTTTCTAATTTTTGGTGTCAGATTTAGATTTTGTTTATTGAACTGGTTCTTCTAAATTTGTCAATCAGAAAAGGTGCGGTTTTTTCGTTTGTCCAGTATATTATCTTTATTGCGTTTAGACATACAAATGATGCTGAAGATGATGCGCTACATAGAGCGTATAATATTTTTATAAACGCAGTAAGACATCGTTTTTATAGCATATATACTCGTATATACATATACAGTTTTTTTTTAAATCTCATAAAGATTCACAAAATATATGCGTTTCTGTAGATTTGTTGTTAAATGCTGTACTGACCATACGCGTACCGTTCAAATGTTGAAGATGGCCTTCGGCAATACATACACTGTGCAAATAGTGTGTGTGTGTGTGTGTGTGTATGTATGTTTGTCTTAAAATAATGTGCAATTTTTAATCAATTATGAGCGGGCATAGGACAAATATTTTTTTAAAAATTTAATTATCTGAGAAACATGTTGTATTCTCTATTACACATTTAATTGTTTGTCAAGTAAAAATTCTCTTAATGATTTAAAAGAATTTTACATTTATTTTCTTAGCCGACAAAACATATTTTCCCACAGTATAGATTAAATTTCAAAATACATAAACAAAATACCTAAAAAAGATTTAAGTGAAATACTTTCAAATATGCTTTTGAATCAATAGACTTAGGAAACAAACCTTTTTTTTTAAACAAACTAAAATGTAATAAAATAACGTTCAAACACAACAGTTGGAATAATATTTTTAAACGTTTAATTATTAAATTTAAGTTCTAAAATTTAAACAAAATGTTTTCACAAGTGAATAGTGCTTTGCAACTATCCATCTAATGTTGAATAAAATTCGTTTATATTGTAACGTTTAACCTGCTTAAACGTGCTGTTTTTATCCACCCTTTTAATAGTGGCAAGGTGATCATTCTAAAGCTATAAAATATCTACTATAATTACACTTAGTAGTTGTTTAAGTAAATAACCCTTTCATTTCGTATTCTCTTATATTGAATTGAATATTGACTTTTTATATTATTATTGTCATGAGCTGAACTATTACTTTTAAGAAATAATTTAATGTAAAACAAATAAACTCTTGTTCTTATTTTACATACAGAAAGTAATATTTTGTAGGTTTGTAATTGTAATTTAATAAATAAAACACTTTACTTAAATATACATTAAAAAACTTTATTTACTATTATACTTCAAAACACTTATCATTATAATCTATATTGCCCATTATTATTATCATGGCCATTTTGCTTTTCTGCGCCTCCTTTTATATACAAAAACTTACATATAAGTACTTATAGAACATTCTGACTTGACAAGAAGATAGATTCATAAAATTGGCATAGAAGCAACAAGGAGCCAAAACTACCTGTTACAATCGGTTAATTTTCATAGTTCATATACATTCATCAATGTATTCAGGGACTTTTTCGATACAGAATTTTTTTAATATTCGTTGTATTAATCATCTGGAAGTTCTTTAGTGCGTTTCAGAAATTTTAACTAAAAGGCTTTCGCAAAAAAGTATAAAACTTCTGTTGTTTGCAATATCGTTGAAATGATTCCCTATATATTCCACGATTCTATTTTTCGTACCACTTTGATTATACTTTTCATCGTTAGCTTATATTGACTGTTGCGAATATCGTAAATAAAATCAAATGTACAGCAATATTAACAATTCAGTTATTTACTCTTAGAAACAATGCAATTATGGTCAAAATATGTTGCTGTGTTGCCTAATCAAATGCAGTTAGATCGGGCAATTTAAAACTACAGGTATTGTCATATGTGGTCGTTATAGTCTACTATATAGAATGTATTGGTTTACTAAACGAGAGCTTCGAATTTAAACCCCAGCTGAAAGAAAGAAATATGAAAAAATACTTCTTATTTCTTTGTAGTCTTCTGCCAGAAATTCTGAGAGTAACTGATTGCCATGAACAATCTTCTCAAGTCTGTCTTTCGGATAACTGTAAGACGTACTCATGTGAGAAGAAAGGCCGTAACTCTAAAAAATAGGGTTTTAATAGCCAATTAGGTTAGCATGTATTGCTATATTACATATATTTATTTAACCCAAACCTGTTTAAGGGGTAATAAATCAGTTCAAGATTATCTCTGTTTCTTGTTTCTTGTTTCTTATCTTTAAACGAATAATTGTATAAATCAGTGACTAAATAAAGGTACAAAATTGGGCGTTTAAACAACTTATATCAGAGACCATATGATTTTGACTTTTTTTAATTAATGATTTTATTAAACAGTTTTTACAAAGACATATTTTTCAACTGGAAGTTTTTTTTAAAGTTATTTTGTTTGTAATATTTTGCTAAATTTGTTAGACTTATTTCTTAATACTTGAAATCTTTGCCGCTGAAGAAATTTTATTGTGTTTTTTTGTTTGACAGGTATCGTAATTGTATTGCCACACTATTACCTTTTAAACAGCGTTGTCAACTTTGAAATTTCAAAACGCACCAAAATGGAGAAAAAATCGCACCATTTAAAGAAAAACGCACCAAGTTTAGAATTTCTTTTATATTTCGAATGCTTATTAATTATTAAAAAGTATAATAATTTTGTATTAAAAGTATAACAATATTTTACAGTTCAAGGGTTTGAGAAAATAGAAAATAAAGTAACAAACATAAAAAACTAAACAAATTTTTGATTTGTTCCAGATAATACATTTTTTTTTTTTAATTTCAAAATTCTATAAAAAATGTTTTCAAAAAATCCTTAAAAATAATTCAGTATTTATTCCTTTATTAAAACATTAATGCCCGTATTCATAAAAACTATTTAAGTTTTATTGAGGATTTATTTGACAAATTTCTATGCAATACTTGTCAAATAAACCCTCAATAAACCTAAAATAGTTTTTATGAATACGGGCATAAAATTTTTTTTATTTTAGTTCAATATTTTCATATTAAAAATGTGATAATAAAATAGGGTTTTACAATATAATTCAGAAAATACTTATTAAAAGAATACTTAACAATTTTAAATTTTATTTAGGAAAGCAATGAATTTGGCACTAAAATTCAAATAAAATGTTTGCAGATATATATGTATGCACGTGTCCAAGTATCAAGGTATAATTGTTTCTCTTCTTTTTTGTAAAAATTTTGCATTATTCATTGAAATAAAATTGAAACGGGTATAATGGTGCGAAACGCACCAATTTGACAACGCTGCTTTTAAACTCTAAATATTGAATATATATTTCACTGAGATACTGGTTTTAAGTTTAAACCAAATATAAATTAAAAAAATTAAAACCTTCACCGATTTATTAGCCCTAAGTCGACATTATAAAAAGAAAAAAAAAATTTTAAAGTCTGGGAGTACTCTCATTTGTAAAAATTAAAATGATTTCAGTGCTCGTATTTTAAGAGTTATCAGTTTTTTTTTTACCTGTTAAAAAGTTTGAAAAGTTCCCAAAAAAAGTTTGTTAGTAAAATGAAAACTATGTTTTATTAACAAACTTGGCTCTCAATGGTTTAATTTTTGCGGCAGTTGTTCATAATGATGATTTGCTACAAAACCTTCTATTTTGCATATTAGCGGTTTTATTCTGTTCTTCTTCCCCTGTTCTTATTCGTTCTCGCTTTTACGCTTTTGAAATAAACTTGATTTGATTCTTAATTTGTGTGTTTAAAGTATTATTTGAATTTGATAATATTTGTCGTTAATTTATTTTTAATTTTTAGTTATTTTGAATATGACATGTATAACGTTCAATTCGATTAGTCACACCAACTTCAAATTTACAGAAAAGAACACACATTTTGTGAGAGGTTTATTTTGTACTAAAATTATAAGTCTTTTTATATATATGTGTGTTTGTATGTTTGTAAAAAACATTTTATTGTCAGATGTCGGTCTCAATATGGTATTAAGCTCAATTAACAAAAAACGTATAGAATTTTTTCTCAGAATAAAAAAATTTTAAGGTAATTTTATTTATTTTTGTTTTTATTTTATTGGTTACTTAAGAGTAAGTGTCTTAAAAATTCAGTTTTTTTTTCTAACTTTTATTTGTTTTTATGTTAAAATTTTAAACAAGTGATTATTACTTCTCTATATATGACTTCTTTGATTTATGCATGCATTTTAAATATATTTTAACTGTTAATTTATATTTTTTATTGCATTTTATTATGCCCATTCATTGTATGTGTGAATGTATGTGTGTGTATGCGTTTAAATAGATGTGGTTAATTTATAATTAAAATAAAGAATATTTTTGTTTTCTAAAAATAAAAAAGAAAAAAAAAAAAACTTTTGACAGTTACAAAGTAGTAAAGTCATTAGTAATAAAGCAGTATTTTTGTGTTTTTAATTTTTTTTATTTATTTAAATAAAACACAGAAAATGTTTATTTTAATGAATATTTATAAAAATGATTCTAAATATGACCATATTGACTATGAAAGTATATTTTTTATGCGAAAAATATGCGAAAAAAAATTGGTAAATGATGCCGAATGTTACAGACATTCTGTTATTTAATGAAAAACTTTTATAAGAATATATGGACACATATGCATTTCATAAGGAATTTACTCCTTTTTGAAAAGATAATATGCTTTTTAAATTATATTTGTGAATAATTAGTAAAACCCATATTTAATTAAAATAATCAAACTGGAATGAATATTTAGATTGACAGTAATTTGCCTAAATTTAAAAAAAATAAATATTTTTTTAAGGGGATCATAAGAAAACGCTTAAGTCTAAAGGAAAGGAAGAAAATAGGAACTCTACTGAGAAACAAAAGAGCCAGTTAGAATGCACACTACCAAGTAAATGGATCGTAACATATTTGATTGTGTCCCTTAATTGATTCTGTCCCAATAAATTTTTCAAAAGCTTTACAATTCAAATGTTTATTTTCACAAGCATAGTTGTGACTTCCAGGGTTAAGGCAAACTATCCTTGATATTCCTGACAAGGGCTAATATAGGCTACTTCGCTAAGTTTTGTGGATCTCTGGTTTCAAAGAAAGCATTTATGTGATTTGATTACGATCATGGCATTAATTATATAATACCCTTTTACTCTTCAATCATTTAGTGCCATGTCCTTGAGCTATTTATTATTTATAGAATAGTTGCGGTTTTTGGACATTTGCTTCGTGATTCATACGATCAGATTTAAATTCTGCAATAGAATATTTTTAATGTTTCATATGAAAGGGCACTTTCACTAGATACATTATGAATTGCTTGCCTCTCTAGTTTTTACATTAAAAAAAATCACTGAAACGCCTTTTTTTACATCTGTTACTAAACGAACGAATTGTCCATTATTAATCCAATTTAATATGTTTTCACCTAAAATCACTTTCAGCCGTTTTTGTACTAAGTTGTTGGCCACACTGAAAAAAGAACAATTTGACAGCTAAAAGTTAGGGGTTAGTAAAAATGGAGCGCTATACGAGTACGATAAAGTAACATGTTATTATTACTGATGGCTTTGCTAATAGGTAAATTTTCCGTGTTAGAGTGCGGGGAACTTATGGGTGATAAGTAAGCAATAATTGGTTTGGTTCAGATTTGGAGCAGGAGACATCATTGGAACATATTTTTTTTAAATTCTGTTGGTTAAGGAACAACTGGTGTTCGGTATCGCCACAAAATAACGCAGTCCTTTCTGACAATTACAAATAATATTTATGTGGCCAGTAAGATGGTACCACATAAAGCCATTGAAAAAATTCAATGACTGCATTAGACATTTCCTCATAGTATAGTGTATGGTTGCGGTGGTCAGAATAAGCTTGCTTATGAGGTTAGTTAATATCAAACATTTTAACAATAATCCAACAACCATATACAGAAAAAAATAAAAATGTGTTTCAATTAAATAATTTGTGATATCAATTAAAAAATTGTTTATTTTTCCACCAGTAAACAAATTAATGCTATCAATTAAGCTGATTGTAATGTTAATTAAAGGTATTTAAAATACAGTTGTATAAAACATTAACAAGTTAATTAAACCAATTAAGTTATTATTCAAAAGAAATTTATTTTTCAATATCAATAATTTTTTCTGTGTACGGGCATAACAAGAGTAAATTAAAGGCTGCTTCAACGAAATTCAGCCATAATTATGTAGAAAATCTTTAAGTTTTGTTAGCAATATTAGAGCGGTGAATATAATAAAAAAAAATATTTAAATTACTTAATTTTGACAACTAAAAGTTTTCATGCTCTCATTTTTTTAAGACTTCTTTAGAAGATTGCAAGTAGTTTCTCTATTTAAGCATAAAAACTCAAATCCCGAGATATCTAAAACTGGTCACAATTAAATAAAAAAATAAGAAAAAAAGAAAATTAAGGCCTTTAAATATATGCTGAATCCCTTTCAAAACAGGACTTTGTTACACACCGGTACAGTGGTTACAAAACAAGTTCCTGTCTGGTTGCAGTACTCTTGTCATGCCTTCTCACTCAACAGTTACTATATGCCTTTATAATCGTGAGGTTTAAATTTTTGTACATATTTTTTTCAACTAAATATGTTTTTTTAAATTTAGTTGTATGTACGAGTATTTCCATTAAACACGCAATTTCTAACACTATCAACATCAATTTAACATTTACCATTCAATATAAATTCTGTTAAAAAAATTAAATGTTTAAAATAAATGCTATTTAAGAGTGTACGATTAAATAAATAAATGAAGAAAAAAATCTAATCATTTGAAGTAAAGATGGTGTTTCAACTATTTGTAAGTTTTCTTAGTATAAGAAAATTAGTTTTAATGCCCATTACTTAATTGTTTGGATTTTATATTATTGATTAAGTCAGACCACTCTGTAGGTCCATTCCAATGCAACCATAGATAACAGAGAAGACATCTTCTGTTAAATTACATGGCTCTTGGATGGATTTTTTTCTTCATTAATTTAATTTTTTTTTCTTTTTAATTTTGTTTTTTCACTTTATAACAATTAGTGTGGTATTTTAATATGAGATGATGCATTTCTGATTAAAATACATTAAGTCACGATTCCATCGTACATTTTGTTAAAGTTTTTTCCTCTTCTTTTCTTGTTGCCATTGTTGCAGGATACGCCATGACAAACCATCTCTAACAATTCACAATAAAATTCATTCAAATTATTCAAAAAAAAGGGTAATTTTTTATTTCGTTTGTTTGTAGACATAAGTATTGAAATTTATTTCCTTATTTCTTTGGAAATTAGATTTTATTTTCGAAAGACCAGTGATGAATTAAATTTTTTGATTATATGACTGATGGCTTTGATAAAAAAAGAAGAATTTAAAAAAATTTAAACAATTTTTCAAAAAAGAAATATTTCATTTTATAGGGATATTAATTGTTGTCGTCAAACAAAAAAAATTTTGTTTGTTTTTAATTCAAGAAAAAAATCGTGTTATACAGGCATGTTCTGAAAATCACGTGATTTCAAATCACATGTAAGTTTAAAATCACGCAAGAAATTCTTAGGTGTTCTGAAAATCACGAGCTTTTTTGTTTTTAGAAGTGTTTTTCATTGTTCTAAACCACAAACTTTAAGCTCTTTTGTGTCGTTTATAGAGCTGCCAGATTCATTTCTGGCATTTGCATTAAAATCGCACATTTATATTTTAAAAATTAACCAATCTATGTAAACTATTTTACATTATATTAATTTTTATGAACAAATTTAAATAAATTTTAGTTTTTAATAATTAATTTAATTGACAAATTTGGTCAAATTATACATAAAATAAAATAACATGTTGTAAATCTGGCAACTCCAAAAATCGTTTTGAAAAATAAAAGCAAATTGTGAAAAATGTAAACAAATCAAAAAATTTTATGAAAATTGTAATGTGTTTTAAAATTTGCAAATTTTAGAATTTTTCTGCATGAAATTATAATTTTTTTTTGTAAAAATAAATAAAGAACAAATGATGTTATATGTTTGTTTTACTTTTTTCGCCCAATTGTAAGTAAAATAGTGTTTAAAAAGGCAAGTGATTTAATATCGACAAGACTTTACCTGACGATTTCAAATCACAAAATTTCAAAAAATTTTGTGCTCATAACACCTTTCTCGTGATTTGAAATCACTTCTACAAAAAGTGATTTTCAGAACATACCTGATAAAAAAATGCAAATGCAAACAAACAAACAACACATTTGTTTAAAACGTAAATTTACGAGTAAAGGTTAAGAAATCATTCATTTATTTTCTGAGGCCTTATTCCTTAACTCTCTTAAGCCAAAACTCTATCGCTAAAAATTTATAAATTTGGTTTACAACATTTTTAATACGAATACAATTCTTAAACGCGTGTCATTTAAAAGCTTCATGCCTATTATCTCTAAAATTCAAAGTTTATATGTATATTCTAACGCCCAGCCTGTTTTAAAAACCCAAAGTTTTAGCATTTTAGCTTAAGAGAATTACAGAGTAGGACCCCTGGTATATTTTCTATACCTAATAAATCTTAAAATATTTTGTAGAAATTGTAAAATATTTAAAAAGATTTTTAAACTTTTTTCTTTAATATCAGTACAAGAATACTACATTCTTGTTAACTAATTTTATTTCATAATAAAACACCTTAATTAGATCAGAACTAACGGCAGCTGTGAATATGCAGATGAGGACAGTTGAACAATGACTTTGCAATTGTGCGTCTCTTTTTAGACAATGCCCTGATGCTTTCAGTTTGGAGTTTATATAGAATATATCGGAGAGAGACTTGGTCAAATACTTCAATTTGACGATCTGGATATGAGAGACATTCTGACCGTGTTTAAGAATGCTGTGTTATTTTTCAAAATGGCGTCACTGGATTGCTGCTCGTGTATGAGCTGCATTGTTAACTAACCAACCCACCAGATATAAACTAAGTTTTATTTAAGAAAATTTGGATATTTTTAGAATGACTTCTTAATTCCAGAAGAAAATGACATCCGCGACCGGATTGTAGACCAGCTGATTTGAGCATGTTTTCGACCTCAACTACGGTAGCCTCATCAGAGTACATTGTGGCATGCACACATCCATGAAACTTGTCAGATATTTAACTCACACTTTTTAATATAAATCTAATATGATGAAGCAAAAAAAAAAATTTTTTTTAATAATTGGAATATTCACAAAGTGTCATATGCTGTTTTATAAAGTTGTAACTTTTTAATAGTGTTTTATTGAAAACAAAACCCACTTTTTAACAATATAAATTATTATACCAAATTAAATTTTTCAATTAAAATTTTTAATGGACTTTTTTATTTTATTTTCAGATAAAATTTTTAACTGTTATTATTAAAAATTGATTAAAAATAATTTTGTTTACAATCTCTTAATCAATATTTTAAACATGGGTGCGGATCGGAAATCAGTTATAAATTTATTTGAACCTATAAATATTTGAAATAAACATAATTTTTAATTATTCGTGTATAAATAGGTTTTATAGTAAAAAACAGTTGCCGAATTTACAGGATCCTTGTATCATTGCTTTAGAATACAACAGTGTACACTTGTTGTTAGAAATTTTAAATAAAAAATTCAATACTCTCACACAATTGTTCCTGATTACCGAATTCCCAATACCCGTGTATCGTTGTATTGCTATTTTAGACTACGAAACAATACAATTGTTTTTCATGCATAAAAACACAAACAAAATATTTAAAAAAATAAGATAACGAAGTACATAAATACAGAAATGAAATTAATGCCGATAAACTGAACAAAATATTATTTAAAGATACAATTATTTATTCATGAATAGTACTTCGCACTGAAATTTAATATATTGGGGAAAATATTCAGATTAATTGCATATCTTTGGAAATATTTGCGAATGTTAATTTTTCTCCTTCTAATGCATCATCACTTATTATGACATCTTCTTCTGAAATATGCTTAATATGAATGGCTAATAAATTTTCATTATTAAGCTCCTCATCGCAAGACAGTAAATCGGAAACAAAACGACACACATAGAAATCAAAACGATGCAAATTGAGCCGATGCAAATCGGGTTCAAAACGACGTAACTCGGACCGACGCAACTTGAAATTGCAACGACGCAAATCGAATTTTTCCAGATTTTAAAAAGCAACGCAAATAGAAATGACGCAAGTCGGGGCTCTAGTGTATTTGATTTTTGACGTTTTCGATACAAGCTACAGGAATATATGTACAATGATACACTACGTATTTACAAGCAAGTAAACAAAAACTGTTTTCAATGCAGCATACAAAGATAAAGAAGCTTGTGCATTCGGCAAGTATCAATCTAAATCATATTGTACTATATAATCAGTTTTACCTAATATGGTGTGGTTATGTCATTTGACAACAAGTGTTTATTGCTATCTGATTGGACTGAGTGTTCATATTTTAATAGCAGTAGTAGTTATTTCAAAAGTTAGGACATAAAGTAGTTTTGTGATAAGCGTAATTTACAAATTATGGATTACATACTAGTAGTTATCACCTATAACATTACATTTGAACTACTATAGTCCTACTCTCATACTCAGTAGGCACACACACACGTGTGTTTTACTTTAATATAATTTAAATTTATTTTAGGATAGAGCATACGGAGATACTCAACAAATTTGTTAAAATTTTGTCATCAGAATAAAATGTAAAAATCCTTTCATAATTTTAATTAACAAATTTTTTAAGTTTTAAACGAACATGTCACCATAACGGCGGTATTCCCCTGTTAAATGACATCTTCTCAGAAGTCATTAAAGTAGGAGAAACAAAAAAGTATGAAATACTTAATTCCCAAACGTATAAGAAAAAGAACAAGAGAAAGAAAAAATCAATTTAAATTAAATAAAATCTTATAAAATAATCTTTCCAAAATGGTTAATTAAATTTACACGATTACAATGGCAAAACTACGAATATTTTAGGCAGAAATCAAACAACAACAATAACAACAGAATGAAAAACAATGTCAATAAAAACAAATATTGCCAACATTTTAAACAAAGTACACCATAATTGGTTATAAAATGAAGAATCCTCTTGAAACTTACACACCAAACAAACTAATTTGCGGGGGTTCCGTTCCAATGATCAAAAACCATAAATATATGTATGTGGAAAAACAAAAAATTAATAAAAAAAAATTATACTAAAACGACAAATTAGTTACGACTAATGGTTAATCATACGGTATCGCTGACTCTAAGCACAGACACACAAACAAACAAAGACACCATGAACTCAAATATTGTACGAGTACATCATCAATACATGGGGGTACATATGTACCACATGTCGTTTTTGCTCGTAAGTCTTGCACCTTTAAGGAAAATTCAACCGAAAAAAAAAACATTGAATTGAACAGTACACACGTTAAATATGCCTGCCTGTCTGCAAGCCATTACCATGTTTTCATGAATTTTTAAAATTCATACTTGCCTTATAATACATACATACATACATACATACATACATACATGCAACATGTTGTATTCAGTGGCTTATAAGCAAAGTGATTGTGTGTCGTGTTGTAAATAAATTAAATGAATAACGCAAAAGTTGCGTTTTATTCTCCTTCTTCTCCTTTATACATTACATTTTGGCTTCAGTAGTAAAACGAACAATTTTCCAATCAATAACAAAACAAGCTTAGTGAAGTATAGGAGGAATGACTCTATGCCGATTGCTTACACACTCGACCATAACGCAGCAAATATCGAAATGATGTTCAAGTTTTAATATTTAATTTCGATTTTGCTGCAATACTCCTATACTGGTACCAATTGTCATGAAAAATATTTTATCATTTATATGGCACATACATAAGTATGCTTCCAGCTACATAAGTATTTAGTATATATGTACATATGTATATTCCCAAAGCCACAACAGATATAATTCTGTATAATGATATTGGAAATTAATGACAGAAAAGAATACACGAGCGATGTGGCAATGTTGACAATAGTAGTTGAGTTGAAAGAATTAACATTCGAAATAAAATATTAAATTATAAAAAAAAAATTTAATATTCTCAATAGAATTAAATGAACATTTTTCTATCACAATGTTTAATAGGAGTTTTTATTAAGCTTCCATTATCGAAATTTTTCAACACACCAGGTTGTCATCATACATTTAATATATCTGTGCCAATTAATAATAATGGCTTAAGTCAAAATTTCGTGTTTTGAGATATTAAGGGTTTTGTCTAAAATTTTGCAGAAAAGAACAAGAATAAGAATAAAATGAAACAGCACTTATATCAACTTAAGCCAGTATTATTTATTGGCACATATATAGGTACGGAAGGGCATGTTTAGTCAGGCATAGGCCCAAGCTTTGACATCTTGAAAGAAAGAAATGTAAAAGATATTTCTTTCGGCGACCACCTCTTAGCAATCTTTTATCAAGAGCTGTGAGAGTAACTGAAAGCCATGAACAAACATCTCAAGTCTGTCGTTCGGATTCGACGTTAAACTATAGGTTCCGGTACTCAAGGATAAAAATTGAAGAACACAATATGGGTGCTGCGAGAAGCTAGGCCATAATCCTGACACAGGGTTGTAACGGCCAATTATGGATGTTATGTATGCAATATGGGTGCTGTGAGAAGCCTGGCCGTTACTCTGCAAAAGACTTGCAATAATCAGTTATGTATGTAAGTATGTTTTTTAACAATTTTTAAAGGATTGTTAACTGAAACGAGATAATTTATTGTCACACACAAAATTTAATTATAAATCAGTTTTTAGTCTATCTTAAAGTAAATGAATGGTAAAAAAAATGGTTATATTCAATGAACTTAAGCCATCATTTAATGCATATTCCTATTCATTTTTTTCATCTTGCAAATTTTGAGTTGAATTATTGAAAGTGTGAATATTGAATCTCAGCAATTCCAAAACGCTGGCAATGGCCAACAACCTTGTCTTGATTCAATCTATTATACTATATGAGAATAAAGTTTTAAATTTAGAATTAATGTAAAAAAATATAAATTTAAAGTAATTGTTAAAGCAAAAAAATTAAAAATCTTTTCTTAAAACTTTCGTTCCACGAAAAATCTCACAATTGCAAATAATAGAAAATTGTAAGTTTTATTCAAGTGAAACATAATACATAATTCAAATAATAATATTTTATATTCTTACTGCCGTATTCATACATATTACAGGTTAATTAAGAGTTTATTCGATATATTTCTATGCAATACTCGTATAAAAAGCCTTCAATAAATTTATTTTATATTTTATGAATACGGGAGTAAATTTGTTGTTTTCTTTATAGTAAAAATTAAATAAACTTTTATTCATTTGTTAAAAAAAAAAATATTCACCTTTTTTTGCTATCAAAAATTAAAAAAAAGTTTTTTGTTCATGTTTTCGTTGTTTTCAAAACGCCCCTTTTCAATTTGTCAAAGGTACTCCTGTTTGGAGTACAAAAAAAATGTCTACAAAGGCAACACCATAATCGCAGCTTAAGGACTCTCATCCAATGCAACTGTTTACTTTTTTTTTTTGGAAAAGCAAATGTACATATTTTTAAATAAATAATCTAAATGCTCGTATAAGTTTAGCAAACTGCTTAAACATAATTTATTAATTGTTGAGAAAACTTTTACAACTAAATAATAAATAAAATTTATTAAAATAAAATAAAATTTTCATTTTAATTTTGTGAGCAACAAGTGACAACTAGATCGATTTATCGTCCGTACCCGCCCGTTCACATACACCCAGTTGCATGCGTGGTGGTCAATACACTACGTCTGACCAGCGCCATAAAAAGCCGGTGCTTTCTAATCTCGGTCATGCCAAAGACACGCCGCTCAGATGAAAGCCCTATGGACATTGAATTAGAAATTCGGTATACCACTGCCTTGGTAGTACCCCCCCTTGTTGAGGAGGACTACCTAGCACTACCACAACCAGTACGTATACTCCCCGTAGGGCCACACTCAAACCGTCAGGCCGATTTACATCACTCCCCGAATGACAGGAGAGTACAGGCAAACCGGGAGCTCCTGATGCCCGTAGAACCAGATTAGATAGTGGTCTCTGGTCAGTCACTGAGAGCGTCAGTAATAAATTACCAACCACTCTCTGCCTTTAGCGAGTGCCAGGCCACCCAGAGCTAGGTAAACTCCATATTCCTCGGTGAGTACAGAAGCCTGATGTGTTCAACTGCATTTATTAATAAATCGTACAAATAAATTAGCTTTTTGACTGCCAATATTTTTATTTCAAAATCATGATCTTATTTTGTAAATCTCAAGTATTTAATTTTGATACACCTTTTCCCAACGAACTTGCTAAATTTGGCTGTTCTCAACTTTAAATGTGTAGGGTTTGTTTCACACTTCAGCTATCGATGTGAAAACTTCTCTTAAATAGTTACATAAACGAGGCACTAAGTAGTGGCAAAGCAGTAAAACATTCAAACAAGTCCCGACTACTTCTTCAAATCACTGGTTAGAAATCAATATTGCTGATGCATGAAAATAGGTATTTAAGTGTGTCTGTGATTTAACCAGTCATTAAAAATTAAATTAAAATTCTTTTTTGTAAAATATTTGGCTTATTATTTTATTTTTTCGTACTTTAATATTAAAAAAACGCTTACAAAAAGTAGTAATTCAGAACAGTTAATTATAAGTATAATTGAAACATATCGGTTAACATTTTTGATATTCTCCTGATTTGCATAAGACATAGCAGAATTTAGTTTATAATCGTAAAAATTTATTAAAGTTTGGTTCATATTTATCTACAACTGTTATATGACAGTCGTAGTAAATTTATTATTTCTCAGGCAATTGAGAAAATTTATACCAAATTAGTGTTTTTACATATTTTTGTTATATTGAATTTAAAGTAAGTTTTTAGAATTTCATATAAAAAACAAACTCTTCAAAGTAAAAAACCAAAAAAAATTAGATGAAATTTTTAACATCTCGGTAATTTTTAATTCAAATTAAATCACACCTTTTCTTAATGTTGCAAACGGTTTATGCAACTTGTATCGCTTTGCTAACACCTCTAATCATCATTATAACCGTCATCATATCGTTCATAGCGAATGTCACATGAATGAATATTGTTTTTGCTTTATTTTTTTCTTGGTGGTTGTGCCACAATTATAAACATTTCATATTGCATGCCTTATGTAGACAAAGAATTTCAAATTTACACCCCAAAATTTGAAATTTTTTAAAACTAAAAAGTGGCTGTTATTTTTGAACAACAATAGAGTTGATGAAGATGAAGAAAAAAAAAATTAAATTAAATTTTTATACCGAAAAACAATAAGAGTTAATAGTTCGATCAGACACTTAAAAAAGACACACTCAATTTGACAGTCATCCCATGAAAAAAATTACAAAAAAAAAAAAAAAAAATGAAAAAAATTGAAAAAATTGGCACAAGATATTGTCTTTAAAAATAAAACTCAAAACAAGAAAAAAAATGGAACCAAACCAAACCAAACCTAAAGCTGGGCTAATAACGCTTATAATAATGATGATCATAATAATGGTGATGCCAAAGCTAAAGAGGGTTTTAAATGTTTTAAGTTTGCCTTATGGGTGCGTTCTGTGAACTCCACGATTATGCATTGGATTACAATAACAGCATTAACAACAACAAAAATGTATTATCTGGTACTAGTAAAGTAAGGCATGATCAATGTATTCTTTACTTTACAAGTACAGCACCAGCAGCAACAACATTATCTTCAACTGGAATTATTTTGGAAACCTAAAACAATAGTAAAATTAAAAGTTTCTCTAACGCGTTAGATGTTTATTAGTTGAGTCAATATTTAAGTGCCCTCTCATTTATTTTGTTAAACGTTTGGCTTTTATGAAGATGAGCAGTCTTGTACCAGTCAACGTATATTTATGGCATACACTTGTAAATAAATCTCAGTAATTGGCTTAATCGCTTATTCTAAAAAAAGAAAATATTAAGGATATTCACAATTTTATAAGTTCACAAACAAAAAGTGATATATTTAAAAGGTAAAATGTCTTGCATCATAAAATCTACTACTACTACTCGTAGCAAAGTAGATTTTATTTTGGAAATCTTTTTGAAATGTGCAAGACTTTAATCGAAATTTCGAAAGTGAAAGAGAAGTAAATGGATAATTAGTTAAGTTTTGTATGCAGCTCAAAATGTCTAACGAAAAATTCCTAAATATATGGGAAATATAAACCTGCTTTTGTGAATTTAAGTATCGATTTTTCGACAAAGTGGTTTAGTTAGATTAGATGGCTAGACAACTGTATAGGGTTTAACGTGCGCACCGTCCGTAGACATATCACACGCCGCCCGTTGCCGGAGCGGTAGTTGAGTTCAATACGCCCAACCACCGCCACACGATGCCGGTACCCTCTAATCTCATACATGCACGAGGGCACGGCGCTCAGAAGGGAGCCCATAGCACCGAGTTGGCAATTTAGCACCACCACTGTCTGGGTAATGATACCCCCCTTGCTGAGGGGTTTCTATGTATCTAGTACTACCACAGCCAATACGTGTACTTCCCGAAGGACCGCACCCAAACCATCAGGCCGGTAACCCCACTTCCCAAAAGACTGGGAGTCTCAGGTTACCGGTGGCTCCTGATGCCCGTAGTACCAGATTGAGGCATCTCTGGTCAGTCCTTGAGGACACCAGAAATGCCTGCAACGCGCACTTAAAGTACGCGTGGCAATTAAGGCCTTGCACCACCATTACCGACATTCTCTGCCTATATCGAGCGCCAGACCACTCAAGGCTAGGCTGAACCCGATATTTCCCGGAGGAAACAGGGCACTGGCGTGAGTACTCACCAGCAGCCGTTACTATATCGCCGGGGGGGATTAGATGGCTAGACACGTGACCAACTACAATTAGCACAAAATGCTTTTTTAATACTTTGAAGGACCATACTGAATTTACCCAAGCAGAAAAAAATTAGAGCCAACTAGAGCTGTCTACAAAATGGAGTAGAACGAGGGGTTTAGGCTCATGCATTGCTCCAAGCTATTGAAAAAAGGGCATCCTAAAAAACTTTAATCCTATGCAATCACAAAGAAAATTACCAATTGCCTTCATTTTGGAAGTATGCCTGCAACTTCTGCAGGCAGGGCTTAATAGCAGACCCATCCTCTCAGAGTGCTTACTGATCATCCAATGATTCCTATACATATGGATAAAGTTTGTCGACGGATTCCAAAAATTTTCAGCGGCCCGTCTCGGTCATATTGACATCAAAGTGATATAAAGTGAAAATTTTTTGAGCAATTAACAACAGTTAGCGGTAATTAAGTATAGTTCTAAGATAATGTGAGTATGTAAGGTCTTTCAATATGGACTTCCAAACTCCAAAAGCTAAGAACGGCCATCTTGTTGAATCTACATCTGTTAAATTGGTTGTCATTTATTCAATCTGGTTTTTCAGTTTTATTTAAATTTGTGTTGTTGTGTGGGAAACATAAAAAAAATTTTCATCGACAAATCGCCTTCAACTATGCGGCTCATTTCTGAATGAAGCGGTACGTAGACGAAATTATCGAATTTGAGACTTTACCAATCCATATAAATTCTAAGAGCGTTCAGGGCATTACGAAATAATAAATATTTTTTTCAGAATAACTGGACAAACCATAACTGTCAGCGGCGACATTTGATTTCGACCGGAGGACGCTGCATGCCACACATGCCATTGTATTGGCATGCAAATGGGATATAATGCACAAGCAATTTGAGGGACTGGTCGTCTATTGAGGAGCTAATGTGATGTCACGGAGATTGTGTGATTTGGCTTCGTTGGACTCTTTCTTGTGAGATTTTCTTATAACACAGGTATATGCGAATAAACCACAAACTACACTTACACTCAAATGCGTTAAAGAGAATTGGACTTTGTGGATGCTCTCATTCCAGAGAAGTCGTGGCAGACATTTATTTAAAAAATAGGACTTTGGACCAAACTTTTTCTTCCTTGAATTTGAAGGTAGGAAGCACTTAATAAAAGACCCGATATTTAAAGTAGATTCTTTTTTTTATTTAAGACCAATACTCAGACCAATATATACATAGATAGATGTGAAGATGTTAAGCGCCTTATGTCAATGGAACAAATTGCTGTCAATTTGATCACTCAAAGGCGATTGTTATACCTTCATCTTCGAATAATCAATAGAAATTGCTCCATATGGATGTTGAATGTGAGTGGTGAGCAGTATCTTTTTATGTAGGTTAGCTGTTATCTTCCCAGAAGGTGGCGCTGTTCTCCTGATCATTCGTTTCTTGGTGGAATAGACTGGAAAATGTCATATTATAAAACATTTTTAAATAAAAACAAGACTACAAATGTACATACTCGTTTGTTAAATTAGGTAAATTAGAATATCAAACATTTATTTGCTTAATCTGCTTCGCTTTTTCAAAATTTAATTAAATATTAAAACAAGAAACAAAATTTAATTTCACATACAAGAGTTTATACTGATTTGCTGGTTTATTGAGGATAATAAAGTGATTTGATGTAAAAGTAAAACAATTTTAGTGGCATGGCTGTGCGATTTCGTGTATATGACTTTAAAAATAATCATGTGATTATGCGACTTTGCTTCTTTGTTGATGTTAATTCTCTTCATACTCGTATTTAATGCATAAGCTACCTAATAGTAATAAAAAAATATTTTACAAAATAAGATTAGAGTACAAGTACTCATTCGTGTAATCATTACTATGAAATAAGAAAAAGGAATAAAGGATTTTTTTATTTTATGCGAGTACTACTTGCAACCACGTTTCTGTTCAACTTCATTACTGTTATTATCGTTTCTACAATTGATACTGATGCCATTTTTATGGTAGTTGTTGTAAGATGATTACAAACAATTTTTGATTTAAGCCATGAATGGGTAACATCGTAGAGACTAGATAGTAAAACTAAATTAGATGACATCATGAGGGTCTATTTCACGAATATACAGCAACAATGCTTGCGGTAAGTCTATGTTTTTTCCTTTTGAAGTAATCATGCAAGAGGTGTTTTTAAAAGGAAAAATATATATTTAAAAAAATATTATAAACTTTTTTTTTTTTTTTTTAAGCCCAATACTCAGGGGTAAACCCCTACTCATGCAGTGTGCATTGTATTGGAATGTGAAGATGGTTGATAGAAGTTTTTTTTTTTTTTTTTTTTTTTTTTTTTTTCATAGGTTTTGTATATTTTGCGCCTTTTATTTGTTGATGAAACAAGTTGCTGTCAATTTGTCCACTCAAGAGCCAGTGTTATAGCTTCACCCTCAAATGATCAAACAGCAATGGCCTCATCTGTCGGTGGCTGTTTAGATGTGAATGGTGAGCGTCTTCACTAGATTAGCTGTTATCTTCCCAGAAGGTGGCGCTGTACTCCTGATCATTGGTTTCTGGTGGAATAGATTAGAAATGTCAGGGGGCGGTTTTTTTTTGCAGATGGTCTTGCTGGAGGGGGGGGGGAACCTCTTATTTTATTTAAATTTAATTTTTAGTTCAAATTGTAATTTTAGAAAACCGCAAATATTTATTTTTATAATTTCGTCCTTCGCTGGGATTGAACCTTGGTCGTGTGAGTTTCTGTGCAAGCGCTCTACCAGTATGTTAGCAGCAAAGCAATTTAATGGATACGTTTACTTTTTAAATTGATTATAACTCTTTGAAATTTTTTCAAACTACCTCTTAGCAGTCTTCTGGCAGAAGTTCTGGAGGTCACTGTTTGCAATAAAAAAGCTTTTCAAGTCTGTCGTTTAGAGTCGACTTTAACTGTAGGTCCCGGTCTCATGAATAAAAATTGACACACACAATATGGGTGCTGCGAGAAACTAGGCCGTAGCCCTGAAACATTTTTGTAATGGCCAAGTATGTATGTATGTATTTATATATGAAACGAGATGTTGATGTTGTTAACAGCAAAGCAATTTAATGGATACGTTTACTTTTTAAATTGATTATAACTCTTTGAAATTTTTTCTGCCAAAAGCCCAATTTTAATTAATTTATTTTAATAACACTTAGTTTTTAAACTCCCTTTATTTCAAACTTGTATTGCAATTTTTCATTTTTTTTGTTAAATCAAACTATGAGTACATTGTTGTATGTGAAACCTTTTTATTTGTAGAGTTCCTTTTTAAATTTAGTTGGATGTCGTTTAGTTTTTGCCAAAGTTTTTTTCATCTCTGGTGCCATTCGTTTGTAAATCAAATTTTATACGCTTTACTGACAAATATATGGGTTAGGCTTCCATTTTTTCTTTATTTTAGTTACTTAGTTTTTTTATTTAAGCGATTTTTAAAGGTTTAGTTGGTATATTTATTGAAAAAAAATAAAATTTAGAGTAGGAAGTTCTTTTTGAGCCGTTAGAGGGTATTTATAGACTTTATTAGAGATCCAAGAAGAAAAAGAAAAATGGTGATTGTATTGAATGATGATTATAATGTTGCTGATGACAATGTTGGTGTAGATTGGATGTAAAATAAAATTGCTATATATTTGCTAGTACTGCTAAGCATTGCCTTTGGATTTTGTAAGATCAATACATTTTAAGTTTTTTTTTTGTTTATTGTCGAAATTCTTATTGTGTTGTCGTTGCTGTTGTTGTTTTCCTGCATGCAACCTGTTGGGAACTCTCGTGCTAAATACTACAAAACCAAAAAAAATTTCATGCAATTTATTTTATAAATTTCTGCTTTTGCTGTGGTAGTTGTTGTTGCATTGCCTGCTCATTGTCATCATCATCATCCACATCATCTACATGTAATAATCATTAGATTTCGTTGTTGTTGCTGCTTGCAGCATACATCTTGTTGTTGCTTGTTGTGTGTAAACATAATATTAAAAAGTTTTTTTTTCTTTAATTTTTTGTTGTCAGTAATTTTTCCCGCGCTTTATTATTGAAAGTGAAAACGTGCATTATTTTTTTTTTATTTTCGTTTGGTTTCAATTTTTTGGCAAAAGTTTTAGATCTTATTGAGGAATATTTGTGGTGTGTTTCAACTATTGTTGCTGTTGCTGTTGCTGTTGTTATTGTATCTCATTTCATGGTAAATTTTGTAATTGTTTTAAGTCTTTTCGTTTTAATTTTTTATTATTATTACAATCTGTCTTATTTGGCGTTTCTATTTAAGAATATTTAATGCTTTGTCTTGTTGTGGGATGGTAGTTGCAGGGTATATATTTGTTGGTTGCCATGTTTAGTGTGCATTTTAATTTGTATTTTAATTTTTTGTATTTCGTTAAAATATCGTAATTTCATTACACTTGTTTTAATTGTTTTACTTGTGTAGAGTTTTGATTTGTTTGGAGTTATAAAGAAATCTTAAAATGTTGTAATTTTTTTTCCCAAAAAACCCCTTTGAAATAAATCTATTTAATTCAATGAATTTTGAAAGTATTTTTTGTTTCTTGTATTTTAATTTTATTATTTGCAAAGTTTTCTTTTCAACTTTTTGGTAACAGAAATATTAATTAAAAAGTTTCAATTTGAAATCTATGTGTTCACGTTGTTTGATTTAAATTTGGAAAATATTTTTAGAAATAAAAGAGATAAGCATGTCTCTTGGTTGTTTTCTTAATGCTTCGTTAGTATACTTTTTTGTAGTTCAACTACAAATGTCTACATTTAAAATTGTATATATATAAAATGGGAATTATTAATATTATAAATTTTCAACAAAGTAATTAATTAAATTTCAAATCTATTTTAATTTTTTATGAATATGGGGGTTAATGTGTACTTTTAAGACGGTGTCTTCATTTATGCAATTCTAAATAAGTGCTCATGACAAATAAAGCCTGCGGTCCACACTCACCTGTCTATCTTGTTTGTTGCACCGATACCCTAAAGACAAATTAAACACTCCTCAAGCAGTTTCAACACCCATGAAGGGAAAGCCAGTGTTCTTATAAATTTAGTATCTTCTAGCTACACCTCGCCGTGCTTTCCTACCCCCATTTGAATTTAATAAATTCAAATTTATTTATTATATGAATTTATTATACAAAAGTATAAAGAGGCAGTTACTTCCATTCCGTAATCCAATATAGTCTACTTATTGGTTGAAGAGGTATATAGCCAACGGTCTCTTTGAAGATAAACTTCTTGGAGGGGGAAAACCTCTTATTTTTTTAATTATAATTCAGAAAAACCGCAAGTTTTATTTTATAATTTTCTACTAAATCAATTAGCATCTGTTTCGTCTAGTACAGAACTAGAAAGTATCGTAAGGTTTTTCTAAAGTGTAGGTTCTTGAACGGATCTTATTGTCTTAGTAAGAACTATTGGATACAAATCTTTTAGGCGATTTTTCTAGGACACCGAGTTTAGACTATTTAGACTTATTTCGTCAGCAATATAGTCAACTGACGTACGTTTTCTACAACGTAGGTATTGAGTAAGAAGCTTACGCTAAATGAAATATTGCCTAGCTGAGCTTTAAACAATATTTCTATAGAGAACTACTTACTCAGATTTTTAATGACATTCGTATTTTAGGCAATGGTTACATATGCTTCAGCCTTCATTTTGGCATTAAACAGTTGAAAACTCCAGTATGGATGCCTATTATTTGGCATTGTAGATGCTCTCGATAAATTGTTTTTAAGGTATTAATCTTTTTAGACTGATATTGCTTAGTTGAGATTCACATTTTTCATAAGGTTTTCTTTTTACTTCTTACTTTTTAAAACTCTTCTCACTTGTATTTAATTTTAATTATATAAAAGTTTTCGATTAAGAAATAAGGGTGTGCAAATGTGGTTGTGGGTGTTTCTTTTTATACACTCTTAAACACTGATAAAGATAATAGGAGTTACTTTTGTTAAAATTGTTTTCTTTTCGCTGGGAATTTGCATCACTTAAAGTTCATGTTTCGATTAATTTGTTAACATTTTAAGTGGGTTGCTAACTTATTGCGTAAATAATCTATTTAAATAGTGATTATGTATCACGTTTTTTATGTAACTTTCAGTTTTTCTTTTGCAATTCTTCATTCTGGTCACTTTTATGTGCCAAACAATTATTTTATACTTTTAAAATGGATTTCTAAAAGACTGAAATGTAATTTGTTATCAGGCAAAAATATTTGTATATATTTTGTTCATGTCTTAGAAAACAAGCCCTCTCATAAATTGTCTGTCATTTTCAATTTCAATTTAATTGTATGCACAATGCTTTAAAGAAACAAATTAAATGCTTTTTAGCCAAAAAAGGGAAAATACAGTACAAATAAAGAAAAGTATTTAATAGATAATTTTTGACAGATGGTGGGATTGTGCTACTGAGGCAAAAAAGTAACAGAAAAAAAAATTTTGTTTTTTTTTTAAATACAAACTATTGTAATGCCATTTAATGTCAAAACATGCTGTACGAAAAGCATTAGAAAAGTTTAGGAACCATGTAATCCTGTCATTAGTTACATGGTCATCATTTGTTAGACTTGAGGCAGAATAAAACTCAAGACAAAGAAAGACTTTTGAATGTTTATAAAAGCAGTGGAATACAAGAATAAAATAAAAAAAAAAAAAAAAAAATAAAAAAAAAAAAAACGATCTGATACACCAGCACTACATACATTTATGACAAATATTGTTATGATTTCAGAAAAGCCATGGAAAAAATTGGTAAGTTTTTTTTAAATAAAATGTTATTTTTAACTGAATGAAAATATGGTGCAATTAAAAATTATTCATTTTGTTAAGAGTTTAATTTATAGGCTTATTAATAGTGGTAATTTAAAAAAAGATGTGCAATAATTACCAGTTAAAGTTTTGTTTTGTTTTTTTCTAAGAATACTTGATTTTTAATTTTAAACTTAAAATCGAGGTCTTATTTTGTCTTTTTTCTTTTCAATTTTTAACCATAAAAAACCGAACGTATCATCTAATTTGCAACGCATTTCTTTGCCAAGTTAAACGTTAAAATAGCGTTGCAAGGCCATTATTATAAAATCGTGCTTTGCAGCATCAACGTTCAGACCAAAAAATCCATAGACAAGCCATCAAGATCATTATATTCTATTTTACTGTTTTGTTTTTTCATAATTTATTAAAACAAATTTTAACGGTCATAGACTTAGAAACACATACTAAAAGGCAAACGATTGACTTACTCTACATTTGCACATCAATGTACGAGTAGATTGATGATGATCGTTGATTTGGTACCAACAAAAACTAAAATGAATGTGGAAAACTTGAGAAAAAATATCCACAAATCTACATATTGAAATAAAGTCTGGTTGAAGAGGTGCTGAGCCAGCATTGAATCAAACAAACAGAGAAAAATTGAAGCCAACCAGCATTGGTACTGAAAATAAAAATAAAACAATTTTTGTTTTTTTTTTTTTGTTTTTTGAAAAAATCATTGATATCGAATAGTTTTTCTTGATCATGGCTTTATGTAGCAGCACCTTTTTTTTTACTATAATTTTGCAAATTTTTATTCACACAATTCACTTTCAGTTTCATTGGCTCGTTGTCAATTTGATTGATGGACAATTGGTGCACAAGTGATGAGATTGAAATATCGATTGTAGATTTTCAAAAAAAACAGAAATCAAATATCATTGAATTCTATACTTTTCTAACTCAACTACTACTACTACTCGTATGGCTAGTAGAGATTGTAGGTGACCTAATGGTGATTTTTTTTCTTAAACTCCTGTATATGCATAGAAGCAGTACAAAAAGAAAAAAAGAAGTTGTAGACAATAATTTAAAGACCTATTTAAACTTATTGCCAATGTTAGGTTGGCTCCACAAGAACCTTTCAAAATGAATATATAATTCATCTAAAACTAATTAAACAAAAAAAAAAAATTATAACTATCAGGGATTGTATGACATAATGATTGATTCCAATTTTTAAAGGACAGTTGTAAAATTTTATAAAAATATTTGTGCATATGGCCGCTATGCCACTACTTTTACGTCAGTTTTTAGTTTTAAAGTTCAACACAACACAACTTTTAATATTTAAGAGAGAGCATCTTTTTTTCTATATTTTTATATTCGCAACCCATCTCTAAAATTTTTCAGAAGAATAATGCGGCTATGAAACGTTCTTTAGTTATTTATAACTAGCAGACCCTGTGCCTGCTTTGCTAGGCAAAATAAAATAATAATTTTTATATTACCTTTTACCGATCTCAAGAGTAACAGAAATCAATATACCTATTTAGTTTGTATGGGCGTGGTACATATTTGTCCAATTCCGCTCACTTTCTGACTGATCATTTGCCTTGAATAATGAAGTCGTTCAGACAAAATTTAGAAACTTTAGGTGGACATTTGTCAGACATCATACTGCATTATTAATTTCAATAAAACTAAGTTTGTCAAAAAAAAATAGTTTTAAGCCAATTTATTTTCTAGCCTTAATTTTGCCCACCGTATATATACAGTATTCAACGAATAATTGCCTCGACAAAAATGTCACCATTTTTGGGTAATTATGCGTGGAAGTCATTTAAACAAATACGGTTAATTACCTATTTGAGTTAATTAATATGCCTATATAAACATAGTTGAGTTAAGCTGCAGTTTTTAGAAAATAATTATATTGGGTAATTAAAGGCGTTAATTTTAAGTGAAATTTTTCTTTGAAGTAATTTATTGGAGATAATTAAGCGAATAACGCAGTTAAGCGAAAGTTAATTAATCGTTGAATTTTCTTAGAAAATGGTAAGAAAAAATATGGGGATTTAGAAATTGAGGTAAATAAGCGTGAAATGCAATTAAGCGTGAAAAGCAATTAAGCGTGAAAAGCAATTAAGCGTGAAAAGCAATTAAGTGTGGGGCAATAATCCGGGGAATACTGTATACACATTTATGGTAGATTAGATGGTCTTACTAAATCACTGCTCCTTCTTGATATGCAAGAATGTTGATCCTGTTAAATTGGAAATTTGACATGTTTCGATAGAGTCTTCTATATTTGGTCCTTTCACAATAGTTTGAATCGGCCTTTTTTAGTGAGGTATCGGTGCAATAGCAAGCTTTTTTCGGGAAACTTTTCTTTCTTATACAAAATAAGTATTGAAATCATAAGTCTAAATCAAATCATAGTGTTTTAATTTATGTGGAACATACTTGATTTTAATATAAAAGTGTCATGTGGTTCTGTGAAAGTTTGTACAAATTGCTTTTCTATAAAAGAAATTATTAAAGCCAATGCGATATCCCTGATTTAATATTTTATTTGTTATTTGGTAAAATTTTACTGAAGCATAGTTTTCGTGACATTTAAACAGCTGCTTAAATGCTTATTGACATAATAGTGAATGGATTGGAAAAATGCAACAAAAACTGACTGACGGAAAATGTCAGAGGATATATCCCTAAGCTGGGAATTTCTTTTTGCAATGAAGATAAATAAACACATTCGGGAATGAGAGTTTTATTGGGGATAGTTGACATATTTATTGGCATTTATTAAATTTTTATTTATAGCCTTTGGTTACATATTTATGAAATGAGATGCAGTATGTATTGGTGGCATATTTGTTAAAAATAAATGCCCATTTAAAATCAATGAACCTTTTACTGAAATTATGAAAGGTTTTAACTCAAAAACTTCTTTTTTTTATTTAGGCCAGCATTCACGGGGAAGAGGAAAGGAGGGTGTGAACTTTAAAATTAAACCTACTAATATCGTATATGATATCAGTCAGGAAAAAACAAAGGTCCTACTTTAATAATGCGAACCAGCACCATGAATAATGACCCCAAAGAAAAATGGCCCCAACGCATAAAATGAAAAATGGCCCCATTTTTGGGGCAATCTTTCAAAATGAATAATCGCCTTAATAATCATTATGAAATTTGGCCCCAAACTAAAGTGAAAAATTACCCCAAAAATAAACAAAGTTTGAAAAAAGAAAATAACTTAAAATAAAGTAATTTTTAAAAAATGAAAAATAACCCCAATTAACACAAAAGGCCTTAAATTTGTTTTTATAAAGTTTTTATTCCATGAAAAAAAAGAGAAATATTTAAATAAACCCTTTTAGGCCAATTATTACAACTTGCCGTTTGTTAAAGGTAGGATTTTATCAGACAGATATCTTGCTTTTTGTTGTTGCAAGTAAACTTTAACCTAGAGTGATCGATAAAGTTATTGGGAAGATTGCCTTACCTTTTGGTTAAAGTTTACTTGTAACAACAAGAAGCAAATTATCTGTCTGATAAAATTCTAACTTTAACTAACGGCAAGTTGTAATAATGGGCCTTATACGTACATTAATTATATTTTCTTAACGAATGAGTACAAAAACAAAATTTTAATTTTATTTACAAAAAACCACTAACATAACAACGAATTCCGTAAGGTTTCTTGTACCTTTTTATATTTTACTCATTTTATGAAAAATTTTAAATTATTTTGCAATATTATTAAAATTTGGGGCTATTTTGGATTATGAAAAAAAGCAAGAAATTAAAAATGACCCCAAAAAAATAGAAAAATTACCCCAAAATTTCGGGTTGTTGTGCTCCATTAAAATTTTTGGGGTCATTTTTCATTTTCGGGTTGGGTTCATTTTTCTTTGGGGCCATTTTTCAGGGTGCCATGCGAACCACAAGGACATCAGTTGTTGTTGATTGATTATCCAATGGCCAGTGTTCTACCTTTACCATTAAATAATCCAAAAACAACAGTAAAGTTTAAATTACAGGAGAAGTAAAAGATGACAATGATATTGAAGAGGATGTTGTTGTTGCTGTCTTTAATCGAGACCCTGCCTTTCTGGCAATTTATTTTTTTTTTTTGCGAAAGAGATAAACACGATCTATTAAATTATAATTTATTACACTCAAATGTAATAAATATTGACTTCTTTGACTGATTTTTTAAAGCAGAAGAAAAAATTTGCCATTTAAGGGTTAATGCAATATACATGCATTTTTTATAAATTAATTGAATATTACTTAGCCTACAAAAATATTACTTAAAATTATGTTCTTACCCTTAAGTTGTAAAGTGACAACGTATTTAAAATTAATTTATAATCCCGTTATTAAAGTATTAACTCATTTGTGTCACTAAAATTTTATTTAATTTGTTTGTTTTTGTTTTCTGTTTTTGCAAGATAAAAGAATTGTGAATCATTCATTTTTATTAAATAATTTTTTGCCCTTAAGGCCCACTGTATCTTCGTGATTTAATCAATTATTATTGATTGACAACATATTATTTATCCACCTTTTTGTTTTGTTTTTTTATTTTTTGAACCACAAAAAAAGAAAAAAAACTAAAAACCCTCAGAAATATAAATTATTAATATAAAAATGTTAAAAAAACAAAAAGAAATTCAAATATTATATAATAAGAAATTAAAAAAAAAAACATTTAAATTTAAACTAAAAACGAACAATGTGATGACGTTGTTGAAGAAGTTGAAGTAGAGAAGAAGTATATTGAATAAGAAAAAAAAATAGACTTGCACTATAATTCCACTGATTTATTGAATAACTAACAAACAAGGTGTGTAAAAGTCTTATTTATTTATTTATTATCGATTTTCGATTTTGTGTGTTTTTTTTTTCTTTTTTCGCTTTGCTGTCATGCTGAAATTGTATTTTAAATAATATTTTTTAATAAAACTAGAAATAACACCATATTTCGAAGGAGTGAAACAATATTGTTACCCGTGTTAAATGCTTAACAAGGTTCTTAATGGTGTTCATCCGTTAGTTTGATTTATTTTCAATATCGTCGTTGGTTCTTATGCACTTACACTGTAGAACAAAACCTTTAAGTTTTTTTTAGTTTTGTAGAGAGAACAAATTGCTCAACATACATATGTTTAAGTTAGTTGCTATTAATTCTAAATAAAATTATTAATCAAATTCATTTAAACCGTCATTTCACTGGTCATTTTAAGTAACTCGCTTGAAAATTTTTTAATTAAAAATTTGTTGTAAGTACGAATATTCTAATAATTGGCCATTACAACCCTGTTACAGGGTTAGGGCCTAGCTTCTCGCAGCACCCATGTTGTGTGTGTTAATATTTATCCATGAGTACCGGAAATATTTTTTTTATATTTCTTTTTAAGATGTCTGAGCTGGGGTTTGACCCAGGAGTTCTTGCGTTAGTGAAGGAACACAATTTAATAAAAACATTTAAAAACAAGAATTTGTGGCGTCTTTACTGTTAATTACAAATCATTTAAGCCTTTTTAATCATGTGTATATGAACTATATCTTCAAATATTCCAATACAATGTACCCATGAGTAGAGGTGTAAGCCCCTAAGTATTGGTCTTGCAAAAGAAGAAGAAAAGAAATGGCATGTTTCAGTGTGTGACCATTTTTTATGAAACACAAAATGTAAACATTATGAAGAGATAGTACATGAAATGTTGTCTGCCTATAATGTAATGGGTTGCAAAATGTCCATAAATTTGCACCGTCTGCATGCTCATTTGAATCTGTTCCCTTCAAACTTAGGCCAGATGAGTGATGAACAAGGTTAACGATTTCATCAGGATATTTTAAGGATTGAACAGCGGTGTATTGAAAAACTAAAATCAGTATGCTCTCAAATTACTGCCGGTCTTTAAAGCGGGATACTGGCAGCGATTTATATAAGAAAGGACACAAAGGCATCTCTAAGAAAAAAAAAAAAAAAAAAAACAACGAAATACATATTACCACAAAATTGACAACATCTCATTAATTTTTAAGTCGATTTTTATGTACTTACGTATTTTCAAAAGCTACTTTAACACGCTTTTTTACAAACGTAATAGAAAAAATATATTCTACTTTACGGCAAACTTAGAGCGTGAATAAAATGAATATTTATTGATTTTCGAAAACATTGTTTTGCTTAAAAGGTAAAGCTAATATCTTCGAATAAAGAAACATTTTTTGAAAATCGGTTTTGAAGTTGTAACTTCGTGAATACGTGAAGTGATAGAAAAAAACTAAAACTATTTCAGTACTCTATGGGCTTTAAGAAAACAGGATTACTATATCAGAACCCTGCATATTTTATTTATTCACTTCGGTAACATAATTATTATTTTTAATGTTGCCCTTCGTTGTTTTGTAAAAATCGCTAGTGGGTACATGTAATGGCCTAAAATCGCTTTTTCCTCTTTCAAAACTCAAAAATGCACATATTTGTCAGTTTGACTAAAAACTAAGTTTAAAACAAAATTTAACACAGAAATAAACTGTGACATACCTATACAATACATGTGTTTGTATATAAATATTAGAATATCATTAAAATTAGTCAAATATTTTGATTTTATTTACTCCCTAACTTTATATTTTTGAGCTAATATCATAAAAATTTGTTTTTCGGTGTATTTATTTTTTTTTTATTATTAAATTATTTACTTAAAACTCTACTTCCATAAACTTAATAGAATTGTGTGCATATTTACTCAAACACTGATTTTATCTCTTCTTATTCAGTTAAAACTCCACTTTATTAGAAGAAAAAAAAATACAAAATCAGTTAAACAAACGAGATACAAAACGAATCTCGCCAAAAAGGCATAAATCATTTTTTTAAATATAATCTTTTAATAGTTTTAATAGAAATAAATAAAATGAAATGAAATAAGAAATAATAAATAATATCATGCAATTGATTCATTCATCTAAATTTTTTTCTTTGTTTTTGTATTTCATGTTCATTCAACTGTTTTATACAAAACGGTGGGATATTTATTTCTTTTATTGTTTTTATAATATGGAGTGTCACTTTGACTGCCAATACTTTTTTTTTGTTTTTTCATTTTAAAGTTCAATGATAACACCACAGTAGGTTTTTAATGATTAATATTTATGTTTATGTTTCACTTTTTTGAACTGCCAGCCCTGCTAATGATGTTCGGAATCAAAACAAATTGTTAATTTTAGGGTTAAAATGATTGCCATCATTAAATCATATCAATTGGATTGCAATCAAATAGTGGTTTAGCCATTATCTCCTTTTTTCGTTTTCGTTTGGGATTTTCTGTTTAATAACAATTTTGGCTTCAAATTAACGGAACAAATTGTTTTAAATGGATTTTGTAGGTGTGTCTGAAGTTCACAGGTTAAAATAAATTCTCAAGGTGTATTTTCGACTGTTTTTTTAAACCATTGTTTTAAAGTATTATTTTTAATTATTTGTTGTTTTTTTTACCAAAAATTATTTAAGAGGGCTTTTGCAAAACTAAGTTCGTATTTTAAGGAACGCTTTCAAAAAAACATACAATTTTAACAACTTTGATCACCAGCACTATTTAGCAACTGAATACCCCAAATTAAATTATATTTTTGTAAAATATGATTTTGAAAAAAATTATACTTTTCTATAAAAAATTAAATACCATAAAAGTATAATTAAAGTTAAAGAAGTAAATTAATAACAGTACCTTTTAATAGGTACGAGAATATATTCAGTAAGAGAATATTATCAGTGGAAAATTCGTTATCAGTTTTAAGTATTTCCTGTTATTCTTGGAGGCATGATTCATTCTTGATGAAAATTAAGGAATAATATTACATATCACAGTACTTTTCATATAAAAGCATTTACTTGCATCACGATCTTTCCTTAAGCATAGACCCTTAAGCCTTATGTATAATAAAAATTAACAGGTCGTTGTGCACAGTGGCTAAGTTTGTCATTCCAATACGTGGACATTTTAAAGGTACAAGCTATTTAATTTTTTGGATTATCTGACTAGTCTTCAAATAGACGGTATAGAAAGTTATAATAATGTCAGTCTATAGCGGGTGATAAATTTGAAAGTTTTTTGTCCCATATACTAACGACTTGCTAATTTTTCATTATACATACGGCCGTTATTGTTTATTATCTACAGAGTAATTTTTTTAAGCTGAGGACAAAAGGGGACCGTTGAAAGCTGGCATTAAAAAGGTGTAGTATAAATGACGCATTCACACATGACCTAACTGAATGGTATTTTCTATCTGCATTTTAATGCAGATAAAACTGATAACAGCATAGTTTTTCGTAGTATGAACTTCTTTTTACCATTGAGTTTATCCATTTTGATTTTTTTAGTAGATGGACAAGTAAATCGCACAACTCTTAATAAAAATAATTATTTCTTTAGCAGCACTATTTGTGGTGCATTTTTTTGTTTGTAAAAACTTAATAATCCCAATTATAAATAAAATTTCACCGACACTTTTTTGCCTTCTCCCATTTTTCCCATATAAAATCAATTGTGTAAATTGCAAAAGGGAAAAACTACCGAGAAAATTTTATTTATAATTGGACTGAATGTATCAAGTCACATGATTACTGCTACCAATTGTTAGTCGTTTAATTTCGTATGTTATTCCAATTACAGTGTGAACGTCTTATTTGTTTGGGAGCCAAATTTGTGCTAAATTTTCGCATTTAGCTTCGGAATTTGTCATTTAGCTCTTTTTAGCAGGGACCGTAACTGTTATGACTTTTATTGAAAAAGTCAAGAAAAAAAAAGTTTTTTTTTAACTTTAAATTTCCAAGGCAGAAATATAAGTTATTTATTAACTTTTATGTTTTAAGTCAAGAATTAAAAGTTATTTTTGTCTTTTATTATTTTACTCAATAAATTAAAGTTATTTTTTTTTTTTACTTTGAGACCAATGCTCAGGGGTAAACCCCTACTAAATGCTGCGCATTGTATTGGAATTTGGAAAAGGACAGTACATATATTATTATTAATTATTATATTATTATTAAGCGCCTTTTAATACTTTAAGGCAAAAATAAAAGTCTTGAATTAAGTATTGCATAGTACTTAATACGGTAGTTTTATTGCCTCCAATTTATAGGTAATAATAATTTAATACATGACTTTTCTTTTTGCTTTAAAATATTAGAAGTTAAAAAATTACTTTTATTTTTTGAGTAAAATAATAAATGTCAAAAATAACTTTTGATTTTGCCTTAAAAAATAAAAGTCAAAATTAAAAGTTATTTTTCGACTTTTATCAAAAAAGTCACATATTTAAAAATCATAAAAAAATTTGCATGTACATCACCTATGCATCATAATGACACCAACCAAAACTTTCTACGATAATTTTTTATGTGTGCTTTGTTGATGTAAAATTTTAAAAATAACTGTTATTTTCTGTCCCTGCTTTTTAGCTTTTTTAATGCAATTGGCTTTTCTAGCTTTTTCTGGCATCAAAAACAGAAAAAATTATTGCGTCATAAAAACAGAACTATAGACCGAGAACACATAATGAAAGAAATTCGAAAACAGGGTAGTAATAGCCAAATATGTATGTATGTACGAATATGCATAACACTACCGAAACTAAAGACTTAAAACACGATAATAATTCCGTTTCAGAAACGTACTCATTAAAGTTTTCATTATTAAGGAGTCTAAGTGAATGGCCATTAAATTAATAACCACTCGTAATTTTAATATTCCGAGATATGTATAAGAATTTCACAAATGTTATCTGTTGTAGTACTTCTAAATGTCGATTTTCTTAAAATACCTGATGAACTGCCAACTTTTGATTTAAACTGTACATTTGAATGCCGGAATTACGAGAATAATTTTGTTTTATAAATAAAGCACTTAAAATAATAAAAAAATATTTTGTATGCTGTAGTTCGTTTATTTTTTTTTTTTTTTTTCTTTTTAATAATTTTTTTTTTTGCTTAATATTACAATAAATTTAAAAATTTTACGAAAGACCGTTAATTTGTTTATTTTTTTTTTTATTTTTTTATATTTTTGTTTTTTATTTTCTTACTAATATTTACATTAAATTAGCAAAACATAAACAATAAAATTCAATTAACAACGGCTAATCAATTGTATTTTTAATGGCTTTTTTTAACGCCAACTTCTATGGTTAGATGGCGTAATTTAAAGTCGTATCACCATTAAAATAAGCAATTTTAATTCAAGTCTTCTTAAATATACACTTGCCAAAAAGAAGTATACGTACACTTAAAAAGTTGTACACAATTTGGCACCAGCCGACATTTTAAATTTCGTCAGAGCGACGTCAAGTTGAGGGCTGTACAATAGATCTACCTGTCGAATTACACTAGTATCCCATATATGAATGAATGAATGAAAACACACATTTGCGAAACACATACCATGTTTCATGAATTTCTTTGCCGAAGGATTGTTTAATATTATAACTGATTTGGGAAGCAGTTTGTCTAGAATGTTGTTTGACTAACAGTAAAATTGCTCGCTTCTCATCCTCAGCAAATCTAGAGACTATCGAGAACGAGTCTTCGACAAAACTTAACATCAACAGATGCCCTTGATTATTTCAATGTTGAAACTATAACCCTGGCCTTTGAATGATCGATTGATAGCAACTTGTGTCATATAAGGTGCTTAAAAAAAAGCATGGGTAGGGGTGTAGCGCCTGAGTATTGGTCCTATCAAAAAAAAAAAAAAAATATATGTATACTGCACTGATGAGTGGCTTGATTCTGATTGTTGTTTAAGCTATTTCATGATAAATTTTAGCTTTATTCCTTAGTTTTAGAATAATATATCGCTCATCGGCTCTGAAGCATTAAACACATAGACGACAGCAAGCAGCAGGCAGCAAGTTGTCAAAATTAGAATACACACGTTTATATGGAAACGATTATTTTAAAGGCAGCACAGCAAAACCCTAGACAAAAACCTTTGCTGCTGCTGCCCAACTTAGAATAATTTCTATTTTTTGAGGCAGCAAAAATTGATTAGTGATGCCAATACAATATAAAATTTCAAATAAAAACGACCTAAAAAATATTTTTTATTACAATGAAAAAAATTTATTTATTAATAAGGATAATAACAATTAAAAACTTTTAGCATTACAAGTCGGTATTTATTTAATTAAATTTAAGATTTTAAAGTTATGCTTGGTGTCCCACAACGATCAATATGTATTGTTGTTAAAAATACATGGATAATATGATGGGAAATACGAGGAAGTGGTTGAATGAATAACTAACTATGTTATGTCTTGTAACATATGCAAATGTGTGATGCACCAAATTATCTTTCTGATTAGGGGATTCATTTGGGAGATAGGCAGCCGTACCAGAATTCACAGTATTTCAGAATTCATCTTGTAAAATCAACGGCTAAGCAAAAATCATTATTTTCCAATTATAGCCAAAAAATTTGAGATTAGGCCAAGAGTATGTGTACAACTAGCAGAAAGTATATTTTGTTAATGAGTTTTATAGTTTTTTAATATAAACAAATTAAAATAAAAATAAAATATATATACATTTTAAACCAGCGATTTTATTTTAGCGGTTTCGTACACTTAAAAGTGGTATCACTGAAATATTTATTTCAACAACAAACACATTATTTTATTATTTTATTTGTTTTTTTATTGTTTTGCTGTTGCTGCCTTCAAAATATTTAAGTAGCCGACTGCATGGCAGCAAATATTGTCGGCTACATTTGCTGCTTGCTGTCATGCTGCTTGCTGTCGTCTATGTGTTTAATGCTTGATTTTTTAGTTTTTGGGTTCATATTGAAATAAAGCTTCCAGAACATAAAAATGTGTAATAAATGAATTTAATACAATCAAGCTAATGTATGGTATAATGCATAACAGCGGATTACCCTATTTTTAAAATTCCGTGTACATTTTCTGATTCATAAAGTTTATAAGACATTGTAATAAATAAAACAGATGTAAAAAAAACTTTTAAAATTATTTTGTGAGAGCAATAAAATGAAGAACATGCCAATGGTAAAAGCACAGTAGGCTGATATTTTTTATTAAAATATTTGTTGGTGTTGAAAATATTTATTTTGATGTGTACGGATACTTTTTCTAGCAAGTGCATCAATAAAGTTAAATTTTATCTTTTTTTAAAAGTATGCACTGTTAAGAAATTTTTACGGTTTGCTAAAATATAAAATGTATGTACATAACGATAATAGAAGCAATTTAGAATTTAGAACACTTTGATTTGGAAATAATTAATTAGTAAGTAACTAATAAAAGACTCTAATTAAGAAAATATATAACTACTCGTATTTTTCTTCCATTAATATCTTTCTTCTTTTTATCTAACAGCAAAATCTGCGTAATAAGTTAGCTTATTATTAGATTTTATATAGGTTCAGAGTAATGTGGAGAGTGACTGGTGTCAGAATAGTACTTATATATAATGTTGACAATTTCATTCATTATTACTATACAGTTTTTATGTAATTTAATCATTACTAATCATTGACCAACCATTACGTCATATATTTAATTCAGTTCTTAAATTTTAAATAAAAAAAATATGTACATTACTTAAAAAGTAAAAAATTTGTATTTTTTTTAAATTTAAATGCAACCAAAAGTGCAATGATGGGGAGTAGAGAAAAATATGACAGAGAAACCTCATGATGTGTTTGTTTGATCTGACTTCGACTAACTCATTATTCGGAAAAGAATATAATTCTAGAATAAAATTTCTACAGAAAGTTTTAGTTAAATAATTGATGATTGTTATAAATATGTACAGGCCACAAGAAACTCTGATAAGACCGTAGCGGAAGTCGAAAGCGTGTTTAGTTCGGCTGGTTCGGATGTCGCGGTCTAATTTCTTAATTTAGCTTTGATCTTAATTAAGCGTTTCTAACAAAAAAAAAAATAATCAGAAAAATTATCACTCATACTGGATTAAATTTCCAGACTATATAACAAAAATGTTATTCGCTTGCTCTGGCGATGCGCCAGAAGTAAAAAAGTAAAGTAAAAATAAAAAAGTTGTTATTTATCGAAATAATATTTCAATTATACAAAATTCAATGATGGTGAGAAAAGGAGTGACCCAACAGAAAATTTTTCAAATTTGTAAGCAATAATGGAAGCATTATGTTGTTTATTCATACCTTAAAGCTTCCAAAAATGCTACAGGATAAGGTATTATTTTTGATTTGTTGTACTATTTGCTTACTTGTTGCAATAAATTTTCATTTCTATTGCATTTTAGCGGCTCATTTCATATAAAAATCATTCATTATTGAGGTGCACCTGTAAGTGATAGTTCACAATTTCTCCCTTACAGAACAGCTTATTGGTAAGAACTAATTTCTACTGGGGAATGAAAGAATGCGTTGTGTTTAACAATATTTCGACAAACGCATTACAAGTATATACAGAAAAAAATATAATTCTAGTATATGATTTCTATAAAAAGAAGGATTTAAATCAGCGGCGGATTTAAAAATGTGCCGCCCCTAGGCAATCTATAAGAAATTTATTGTAATTTGAATTGAAATAAAAAGCACATTGTGTTATTTAATGATTTTAATTTATTTATATTTTCTTTCTAATTTTTTGATTTACAAATGAATTAAATACATATGTCCTCAAACTCAATTTTCTCTAAAACGTCGTATTCGATGTGCAAATCGAAACGAAACATTTTTAAACAATATAAATGGTGTAAATGATTCAAATAAAATAGTGTATAATGGTTTTCATACATATTATAAAGCAAATAAAATAGACTGACAGAGCGTTTGCATAACACTCACTTTTAGTTTAAGGCATACTTGTAAAAGCTGAAAAGAAACTAGCTGACCGATAATATTCTATCTTTAGAGCTCAAGGAAATATGTAATAGCGGGCCTAAAACTTAAAAATTGTTTTTCCCTACTAAAATTTTAAAACATTGAAAATTATATATAGCATTTAGATGTTTTAACAGTTCCCGTTCGTCATAATGGGTTAATAATCTCCAACTTATTCACACATGTTATCTATTTATATTGAGAGTAAAAGTAAAAAACAAAAAATTCTTTATACCGGTATACTGATTATTAATTAATATTGGCGATGAATTGATGATACATTGCTGTTAATATGATTGGATATTAATTTGAATACATATATGTATGTACGTAAATACTGTTGGCATACTTTTATTGCCATCATTCCTTCGTTAGTGAAGATTTTATAGATACTAATATTTGTTTTCAATAGAAAAGGAAAACAACACGGAACAGGTATATTTTCTTAAAGAATTTGCGTTGTTTTGGTTTATTTTGTTGTTGTTTTTCTTTTGAACAAACTAAAAGTTAAATCTTGTTTTTATAGTTATTAAATTGGTCTAAACGTTTCCTTGTGATTTCAAAGTAAAAGTGACTACAAAGAAAAAAACAAAAGAAAATCGATTCCAATTATTTAAATTGTTCTACGTCTGTGCTACTGGTTTCACGCTTACAAACAATATTAATAATTTCAATTAACAAATACATAATTTCGAGTTTTTTTATACAAAATATTTAAAGTGTGTTTAAAAGTCGTCTTTGCAAATTGTCTTACCTTTCTTCAAAAATATTCTAACAATTACAAAAACAAATTTATTATTTCCACTTTGTTGTATAAACTGATAGCACATAAAAGCAAAGTAGACTAGAAATTATGCAAGTCGGTATAACAATAAAAAAAGTATATACGTGTGCATACATACATATATTTATAGTACTGGTGTGCACATATTCGCACACACAGTTGCCAACAATAACATCTGATCATCAGCACCAAATATCGATAACGAGTAACAACAAATGTTAGTAAATAACAAAAAAAAAAAAAAAAAAACAAAAACTCTAGCAATAACAATAAGTGGCTAAAATAAAGAACAATTTTATTATTCCTCTTCTTATGAACAATATCGACAATGAGATTTTAAATCTTGCGTGTTACTAAACATCTGTGTATAACGAACGATTCGTATACGTATTCATGCATGATTACAAAGTAGTATTAATGATGGCGATAAATGTTGTCAGGCGTTGGAATTTAATTTTATTCGTATATCATCACATACGATATATATTTGTTTTGTTGGCCATTTTTAACACTTGGAAATGTGGTAATGCGAAAGAGGAGGACCTGTACAGTATGCATAAGTACTAGTGTTGGGTTTAAGAAAACATATACAAGCATCTGTATAATACCGTTAACGTGTTTTATTATTAATCTTTTGCTGTTGTTGATTTTTCTTGATTAGAGAATAGTGATAATCGAGCAATGATTTATAAAATAAAATTATTTACTATTTCCAAATATTGTACGAGTTTATTGAAGGCTTAATATAAAAATAATGCCATTCGATTTGTAATACCTTTGCAGGCAAATAAAAAATATTAAAAAAATTAATAAAATTTTTAATATAAAAAAATAGTCGCCATAGTCTAGTAGTTTGTGTGTTGGCTTAATAGACAAGAGCTAAAGGTTTAAACCCCAGCTCTGACATCTTAAAAAATAAAGAAATATAAAAAAAAAATATTTCTTTCGGCGACTAAATACCTCTTAGCAGTCTTCTGTCAAAAGCTCTGGGAGTAATTGACTGCCACGAAAAAGCTTCTCAAATCTATCACTCCGAGTCTAATTTAAACTATAGGTCCCGGTAATCATGGCTAAAAAATTAACACACATAACATGAGTGCTTCAAGAAGCTAGGCTGTACCATGACACAGGGTTGTAATGGCCAATTATGTATGTACATATGTATGACTACCTATTAACAGTCTTCTGGCAAACGCTTTAAGAGTAACTAATTGCCATGGATAGCTTCTGAAGTCTGTCGTTTAAAGTCAATATTTATATGGGTGCAGTGAGAAGCTAGGCCGAAGTCATCGACAATACTTCCATTACAGTTTTACATCCTTACTTAAGTCTCAAGTGTTGCAAATATTTCGCAATTGCATACTTTGAATGATGTTCAGCGGTACTTTTTATGATGTTATTTATTTATTTTTTTTTTTAATTTATAAAAGTATTTAAAAACATTTCATAAAAATTTATTTATTTTTTTCAATAAGTACTTAATATATGTTATTAAAAAAAATATTATATTAATTGCATTTATTTATTTTTTGTGTTGCTGCTATTAAAACGTATTAATTAATGGCATTTTAACACAAATTTAACTGATTACTTCGAAAAAAAAATATATATATATACATATGTACATATGTACGTATACACAGTGATTATATAAAAAATTTATTGATGTATTAGCCAAATTGTTTTCTAATAATAAAATTATTTTTGTTAAGAAGTTTTATTAAATGTTTTGTTTAAAAAAAGAGCTTTTTAATTTAGCCGTTAAAAAACTGATTTGTTGGACTATATTTTAATGTATTTAATAAATATTTTGAACAAAAATTTGCTTTTTTACCGTTTAGAATTTGATTAATTGAACGAGTTGCTAACACTTGCAGAGAAATTATGGAATATTTCGTAGAACAGGGTTTATGAATTAAAATATTATTTCACAAAGAAAACAGGTATAGAAAAAGAGGTTGTTAAAAAGTTGGCAGTAAATTAGTCAGTTTATATACAACAGAGGGTTCTATCATTGTTATTAATTCTTGTAGTATTTCAGTATTATATTATATAAATATGTGCCCGTATTCATAAAAAATAAAACAGTTTTGTTATTTGCTTATTTGACAATTACTATATAGAAATATGTCAAATACTATGCTCATAAATTCAGGATTCTGGGTTGGTGGCAATGTTTACTTCCAAACCACATCAAAAACAAATACTTCACATAGTTTCTCATTCTTCTGCCAGTATCTAACCGATGACATACTTGAAATATTATCGTTTTCCTATGTACCCAAAATATGTATTTAACGCAACATAATCCGAAAGCCATGTTTAGCAAATACAAGTCTAAAATAAAGGCTTTATACAGCATTCTCAACGTTTCCGCTGTTAACAAGATATATGTGTTACAATCCCTACAAGACAGACAGAGTATGAAATTGCATGCAGTTCTGTCAAATAAATGCAACACTGTTGTTGATGTTTGTAATCTCTTTATCACTTTTGCTTTCTCTCTTTTGTGTTCTTTTTTTTTTCTTTTTTAAATGGCTTAGTTTTTCTTTTCATATTTAACAAATGTTCTGCAATAGTGATTATTTTGACATCAAACTTCGAACATTTCGATTAAAATGCGCTGAAAGCTTAAATTAAAAATTCAATTTGATTACAGTTGTGTATCTGCAAGAGATAGGCCTATCTTATTTAAATTAGTTTTTCAACTATTTTCTTAATTAGGAATAAAATTAAGAGTTTCAAGTAATCAAACAAGAGTATGCTTTTTGTTAAATTTTTTTACAACACAAAAATCTGTTATTTGTCCCTGGCGATATTAAAGTTGCTAAGTTGTGATATCCTTTTAAAGATAAAATGTGCTAATATTACCCATTGCCAGGTGTCTTTAGTCTAGTCCAAAATGTGTTTCTTTAATGAAATAAAATAAGGAAAATATTATTGAAAAGAAGAAAAAAAAAAATGCGACTAAGAATTGATTTGATTTGATTTGTAAAATTAAAAATTACATGCAAAATATAAACTGAACAGTATCGAAGACATTAAATCGTAGACAAGACCTTGAGTTGTTCATACATGAATTTCAATACATGATGGTACGTAACTCATATACAATTAAAATATGTTGGAATATATAAATAAATAAAAAAGCAGTATAAATTGAAATAAATAATAATAATAAAATAATGCAAATAAAAATTAAAATTGTACGAGAAGAAATAAGATAACGTGACGACCATCATCTCTCATAGGTCTTATTTACAAATGTAATCATCTTACCAAGCAAATATCTAGACATACGTTCTTGGCATTAACTGACTGACTAACTGTTGTCAGTTTTTGATTTTTCTCTTGCTCTTAGTGGTTATAACGAGTTTAAGTTTGTTATGGTTCAACAATTTTACAATTTTTTAAAAAACAAAAAGAATCACAAAACCTGTGTATTTTTGGTGTTCATTTTAATCTAACTTTTTGCTGTTTTTTACAGGCTGTTTTGCTTTTTATTTGCACATACGAGTACAATTAAATAGACATTTACATAGAATTATAGTTAAATTGAGTTTTTTTTTATTTGTTTCTTTGATTTTTAGAATGAATTAAATATTTTTGCTTTGAGTACTTGTTAATAAATTCAAACACTTGTTTCGTATATTTTAAGAAGATTTTATTATTGGATTTGAATTCTATAATTAACCGAGTTTGATGTTGGGAAAATATATATATTTCTTTAATAATTCATTAGAAATCAAATTAATTGACAATAACCAAATTTAGTTACTGTTGTTAAGATTTTATTTATAAATAATTGACTTTTTTTAGTAAACTGTGACAAATTTAACTGATTGCCATGAACAAGCTTCTCAAGTCTGTCGTTCGAAAACTACGTTAAACTGTAGGTTCCGGTACTAATGACTCACACTATATGGGTGCTGTGAGAAGCTAGGCCGTACGCCTAAAAGAGATTGTAGTTGCCAATTATGTGTGTATGTAAACTAGTATTAAATTTGAAGTATGTTGCGCATATAGTTCCTCTTTGAAAGCCATAAAACGCACACAGTCTTATTAGTCTTAAGTGGATTAATCAGAGTACACGAATACTAACTAAATATTATTAGTATATATTTTGTATAAAAAAAATATTTCAAAGAAAAATAAGCTTAGAAGCTAAAACTTTAGGCTGCCTAAAGTGTTCTTCAGACCAGATAAAGAATCACGCCACTGATAATTAAAATGAGGAGCTGAAGAAGCTGCAGATATTTTACCTAAACGTCAACTTTTATTCTGCATGAATATTTCAAACTACGCCAAATTCTAAAAAATACTCACGAAAAACACATATCATCACACATATCAAGGGGAGGGTCGTGGTATAGTGGTTAGAGCGCTCGCAAAGCGAATGACAAAAATGATAAAATAAAATTTGCTGTTTTTTAAATTATAATTTAAAAAATTAGGGCTCCCCTAAAAATGAAATGAATTTTCTTCAAATTCCAATACAATGCACTGCATGAGTAGGAAGTTTAACCCTAACTATTGGTCTTAAAAAAAAATCATCTAAGCGACAATTAAAATGCTGCTTTCAAAAGTCCTAACACGCCAAAATGTTGGAGTCTTATCAGCATAATCATAACTGCTGACGGGCTTATTAGTTGAAATAGAAAAATAGCAATATGTGAATACAAGCACAGCGACAATATCTTGCTAGACAGGCACGATTCGGATATATACGAGATATGTATTCTGAAAATGTGAAAAGCTCTCGAAAAATGTGTCTGATAACTACAACTACGAAATAGTGAAGAAATTTATTAATTTCTTTAAGAGAGTAGAATTTTCGAAAGGATAGGATAGACTTTTTTTCTTATTAAGCGCCTTGAAAATAAGACAAGTTGCTGTCAATTGATTGGATCACTCAAAGGCCTTTGAATGATCAACAGTTGAATGTTGATTTTGGGGAGGATATTCTCTAAGTCGGTAGCTGTTATCCACTACTAATTGGTAATTTTCTGTTGATAATTCGTTTTTTGATGCGAATGCCAAAGATGGAATAGAGTAGAATGTACTGTCTTAAGAAATGATAGCAGTTTTTATATAAGCTGAAGATTTATAATTGCTGAAAAGTGGTGTTTCGATATGAAGAGGCATTTTAAAAACACGGCTCTCTCCCTGACGACCTAAATTACGCTCTACGAAACACTAGTACCATATGTTAATATAATTTGAGACGCCTCCACTCTTTCTATGTTCACATTAAAATAAATTTTATGTGTTTTTATTTCAGGAATCTCTAATAACCAGTTAATTAAGAAAAAAAAAATTAATACATACTTGCATTAGAAATAAATAGAAATTTATGATATGAAATCCAGTCATAAATAATTAAAATGAATGGCGATTCTAACGATAATTTTCAAAGCAACTGAATAAAAAAAATTGTCACTGCAGACAGCCAATCAGACAGACAAAGGGAAACACACAAACAAAAAAGAAACAAGTATGCATATGAATAAAAAAAAAAAACTCTATACACTTTTATTTTATAATTTGGAATTAAAGCATCAGCACTTCGATCTTCGTAGTTGTTGTCGTCAAGATATGAAATTTTTTCTTTAATTTTTTTTCCTTTTATTTTATTTTTTTTTTTTTTTTGCAAACAACTAGAAATGCACACGTTTTAGAAAACAATGCTCAGATACTTTTGAGATGAAACAAAACCATTAAAATCAATTTTTTTGGAAAACTTGTTTAGAACTTTTTTTTAATACTTTTTTGTAGAAATAAAAATTTGCATATTTCAAGTATTTGGTGCATCTTTTTTTTAAATCTAATAATACAAAATTAATACAAGTTTTAAACATTCAAACAAAAAAAAAAAAAAAAAAAACAAACAAACAAAAATGCGATAATGTTTGAAGTAATTTGCATTTTAATAGAACAACTAAAATTTGAATCAAACATTTTAAATTGTTTTTCTAAGTTTATGCGAGAATGAACATTATAAAAAAAACAAAATTATTATTGAGCTCTTCCCATCAGGTATTTTCGAGAATCAGATGAAAGCATGTAGACAGAAAGTAGTGGGTAGTGCACTAGCCTGCTAGACTGAACGTCATTAAATCTAGTCCGAAGCATTGGTCTTGTGTTAATCTGTCTGCCACATTAAAACATACAATGAACTTAACAAAAACTTCCTGGTTAAATCCCTTTGAGTTGTAATGAGTTATTATTTATTATTAAATAAAAAATAATGTTAACTTTACAATACAGATTCGAGAAAAATTAGAATTATGAACATGATTTATATTGAAATTTATAAAATTTGTATAAATTTTAATTTTCCTTTTTTTAAACTAACTTCATAAGTAAAAAAATGTTAATTGATATAAACGAGTGTTATTATATCACATGAATTCAGCGACCAACTGAAATCAACTTATCGTTAACTTTTTATTTTACCAATTATCAGAGTACATATTGACGGAATTCTGCCCAAAGTGGCAGATACTGTTATATTTTTTATATATTTTTTTTTTCCACGAGACCAGTACTCAGATGATGACCACTACTCATGTACTAGCATTAGGAAAATATATTATGAGGAGGGGGAAATCGGGAGTAGTGTTTGTAAACATTTAAAAAACACTTGCTGGAAGATTGTTTCATAAACGAACGGTTCTCTATAATATATTGTGCGATTCATTGGGCAATCAACTACAAAAGTATGTGCTCTCTTTTTTGTTGTTGTTGATGAGACGAGTTTTTGTCAATTTGGCCACTCAAGGCCCCGTGTTATACCTTCACCCTTGAATGATCAACAGCAATTGCCTCATCTGTCGTGGATGATGTCTTCAGTAGATTAGGCGCTGTACTCCCGATCATTCGTTTTTGGTAGAATAGACTGGAAATGTAAGGGAGGGGTTATTTCAAGATGGACTTTTTGTAGGGGGCGAACCTCTTATGTTTTAAATTACAATTTAGAAAAACCGTTAATTTTTATATTATATTTTTGTCCTTCGCTGGGATTGAACTTCGGTCTTTTGAGTTCTGTGCGATCGCTCTGACCATTATACCACGACCCCTCTTTTTCTTCTTCCTTTCTTAAAAAACTGTGGATACAGTTGTTTTCGGTTAATTGAGCCCCGCTTTATTGAGTTTCCCGCTTAATTGTACTAAAAATCATGAAACGAAATCATTCCGTATAACCTCCTATGCAAAAGTACCCGTTTTATTGAGTTCCGCTTAATTGTGCCTCCCGTTTAATTGATTCATAAAATGAGACCGCATTGCGAAAAACACAAACAAATGTTTCAGTAAATTGATTTCGTCTGCTTAATTTTTTTCTCCACAAAATTAAAACCATTTATGTTGCACCAAAAAAATTTTTGTCATGTTTCTGTTCACCATGTAAATGAAACGATATAGAAAAAGAATTATCAAAAGCGTCAACAAATCTAAAATTCAAATGTGGATGACTGATTTTTTTAATCATAGTTTTACTTATGTATGTATGTATAATGTTTTTTTTATAACATTTAATGTACACTCGCATGCACATATGTAATGTAATTATTTTAAATTTTGATCTCTTTTTATATAGAATTTTTTAATTTTTGTTGCTTTTCAAATATTGTACGATGAACGTACCTGATTTTTGTTTTTTTTTTTTGTTTTAATAAACTAACACTATTTTTTAACTTAATAAATAAAAAAATTAATTTCTTTTTCTCTATAAACGTGGGTGTTTCGCTTTATTGCTCGTCTGGCTTAATTAAGTGATTTTCGTTTTAATTGCGTCGGCGAATCAATTAACCGAGTATCGCTTAATTGAGTTTCCCGTTTAATTGCACCAAAAATCGTGCATTTTTAGAGACTCAATTAAGCGGAAATAACTGTATATAGCCCATCATTTAAAAATGTTCTTAGTTTTGGCTCAAATAAGAGTGCGAATTCGGTGTCCGTCACCATGTAATTTCTCACACACATTTTAAAATCGAGTTTTAAATACATACGGCCTAAATTCTCGCAGCACTTATGTTGTGTGTATCAATTTGTATCAATTTGTATCAATTTGTATCAGTTTTAAAGTCGACTTTGTACGACAGACTTAGAAGCTTTTTCATGGCAAAAAGAAGGCAGCTAAGAGGTAGGCCTAGAAAGAAGTATTTTTTCAAATTTTTTTTCAAGATATTTCTCACGACTCACTAACCACCAGACTACGGCGACTCCAAAATCCAGATTTAATATCACAAACCCAACAGGGAAACATATTTTAAAATAAAGATTTATCCAAAAAGAAATAAGTATCGCAAATTTATAATTTTATTTTAAATTTTTATCACCCTTTAACACTGTAGTGAGATACAGTAATTGATTAAATTTTTAAGATGCAATACAAACTACAAAAAATAAATAACAAATTCTTTCAATAAATGTATTCTCTTAAAATTAGCAAAATTCGGTATGTAACTAAACATGAAAAGGTTTTTACATAAGGCTTAATTACAGTAGGACATAATATAGGCCAGTTTATTAAAACACCCTTTACTATTAAAGTTTTATGACCACATCATACTCGTATAAGTCTCAATTCGCCAAATACATGTTTCATTTTAGATTTTTAAATAGAACTTCAAGCGTAAAAAAATATTTTATTTACTTTTTGCTAAAAAAAGTTTGAAAAATATGAAGCCAATAAAAGTTTGGGATAGAAAACTAATAAAATCAAACACATATTTCGTGGGTTTTAACCTTGAATTAATTAATACTTCTATGCATATGCAAAAAAAAAAAAAAATTAAATAAAAAAAACCAACAAAAATTTCTAATTTTTTTATTTTATAAATAAAATATGAACAACTGCACTTTGTATTGTAATAAAAATAGTTTACATATATTTTTAAACCACATTTAAAACATCAAATTATATTTCTATATAAAAACGTAATCCTGCTTAAGGGTTTTTTTTATTTTAATTATATGAAAGCACGTATTTCGGCATCGGCAACAAATTTAAATTTTGTTATAATACAAGAAAATATGCGCCATTCCATAAAGCTATTTAACAATGGCAAAATTCATCGAAGTGAAGTAAGAATTGATTGACCTCACTTCTTATTCTTCTAAATTAGGTTCCTCTGATTTTTACCTCTCACCAAATCGAAAGCATTCCTTGTAGGCAAACATTTTACTCCTATCTTGAATGAAGTTTTAGAAAAATTATTTTAAGAAATAGAATAGAAATCAATAATGTTGGACTAAGTGTATTAAAAATGCAAAATATTATATTGAAAAATTAAATAAATTTAATAATCTGGCTCTTGTTTTTCATTGTTTGTCCAAGACCATTTCAAACTAGCCTCGTACTTTATATGTATGTATATGTACTCTGTATAAAGTGAATATTTAAGACTCGTTAAATTAAAATTAATTGATGCTTGTCATTTAAACGATGACTGCATTTAAAGCCGGCAATGATGGTGATGTTGCATTTAAACAAAGAATGTTGACAAGAATTTTTAAAATGCTTGTAAACTGTTTGATCTTCGAAATAAAATGTGTGGCGTCTTCTTAAAAATGTTTTTTTTATTGCTGCTACCTGTTATCTTTGTCTCAGCTTTGATGTTAACTTTATTTAATTATGAAAATTGTTACTCTTTCAGTATTAATATTTAATATAATTATGGTGAGGTTTAGTTTAAAAGATATCTATGTATTATTTCTATTAAAATTAAAACCAAAGGAAAAAACAATTATACAGCTTAAGAAGCAAAAAACCGTTCTCAACTATTATAAATTCTCTAAAGATTTAATATTGGTCATACAACTTTTTTAAAATTAAACTTTATATATAAAAAAAGAAGACACACACGACTAAATAAAAAAATCTTAAAATTTACAAAGATTTATGGGAAGTTTTTGAAAATAAAAAAAATAAAAAATTGGTTGGTTTATATGTATGAACAACAACAGTTTTGCGTAATTAGCTTCTACCTTGTAAGGAGTAGCATGTTAAGTATGTTTGTTCATTTGTATCTCCTTCAAGAAAATATAATGCTTCACCTAAAGGCGTCCAAAACTGAAGGCAGCACAGGAGCGGGAATATTTGAACCTGGAATGGAATATTCTGAAGCTGCATTTTCCAAGCGGAGGTTTATGCCATTAAAAGGTGCGCTCAATTCAACCTAGACGAAGGGCTCAAAGAACAGGAGAAAGCAATATTTTTATTTTTTTATTTGAGACCAATACTCAGGGGTAAACCCCTACTAAATACTGTGCATTGTATTGGAATTTTTTGGAAAGGACAGTACATACATATGTATATTATTATTAATTATTATATTATTATTAAGCGCCTTAGGAATGAGACAAATTGCTGTTAATTGATCATTCAAAGGCCAGTGTTATACCTTCACTCCTGAATGATCAACAGCAATTGCCTCATCGTTGCATTTTGATTGTGTGGTGAGTGTGCCTTCGCTAAGTAGGTTTAGCTGTTATCTGCTACTTCCCAATAGGTGGCGCTCTTTTCCCTGATTATTCGTTTTTTGTTGACATTGGTTAAGATGGAATAGAGTGGAATGTTTGGCAGCGGTTTCTTGGTAGATGGTCTTCCCGGAGGGGGGGAACCTTTTATTTTTAAATTATAATTTTGAAAAAACCGCAAACTAACTTTTTCATTTTTCACCTATTCTGGGATTTGAACCTAGGTCCGTTGAGTTTTTGTGCGAGCGCTCTAACCACTATACCACGCATAATTTGTATAATTTGAAGAGAAATTTTTTAAGTTTTATAGTTAAATTTCTTTTTAGAATATCTTAGAAGCATATGACATTGAGAACATTGGTCTAAATTAGCAATTCTGTAATCAAAGTGATCATTTAAACATTGTAATCCAAACATAAAGGGATTTCTTTATATGGGTCATAGAAAAATCAAATTCAATAATAAGCCCATTAGTCTATGACGTCAAGTGAAAATAAAACATAATGTTTAAAAGCCTAGTGGAAATTAGACGTAATTCCACAGTGCATATAGTGACGAAACTCCAACAACTATAACAAGAACAACACATCCAAGATAGCCACAAATTATGATATTGAGAGATAGCATGCATTATCATATCGACGATAGAATTAAAGAACGCTGTAACTGACAAAAAATCAAAAATATGTTTTTTGCATCATTTTTATCAGCAGAAAAATACGCGTCGATTGGTCCAAGTCCCAGATTTCTAGGATGAAAATAAGTTCACTTACGCCGTCTGCGAAATGAAAAATACCAGTGTATTTGTTCTACATTTACGAAAGTTTTTTGGCTCTGGTGAAAATTTAAGGTTTTGTCAGTTGCAGCGTTCTTTAATTCCATCGTCGATATATACTTAGCTGCCTTTTTTTCTTCAATATTTAATATAGCCATAACAAAATATTTAAAATACGCACAACATCTTAGTGTATAACAAGATAGCAACAACAAAACACAGCTGATTTTAAACTCTTTGAGCTGTCATTTCTTTCATCACTGTATACCCTGTGGTAATAATCGTACTTAAAGCAAAATTGTAACCAAAGTCGCATATACCGCTTGTAACCCTATTACTTACATGATTTTAAGAGATTTTATTTTTGTTTGTTTTTTATTTGTTTGGTAAATGGCTATTTCAACATTCAAGGATATTTTTTGGGGTGGACAGTTAAATGGTGATTGTCTATAATTTTGTCTTAAAACATTTGGAATGGATGGCATACTCGTGTGAAGAAGAACTAAAAACAAGTGTTTTTAAAATAATATTAGAAAAACACAGTTTGAAGAATATTTTAGAATTATTTTTGTAAAAAAAATAATGTTTATATATTTTGTCTTAAAAAAAAAAACAACCATTCCGCAAAATAAAACATAAAAATCAAGATGTTTAACATAAAAATAAATTTGTTGATAAAAGAAAAGAAAAAATCGCAAATAATTTTTTGTGTAAAACAAAACAAGATAACGTAGGCAATGTTTCAGTAACTGCAACATGCAACATGAATGAAAAATAATAATAAAAAAAAAAAGAAAAATTGTCTATAAGTGTCAAAAAACATTGTTTTATGGCGGCATAGTGTTTTTTATACAAACAAACAAACAAAAAAAAAAAAGATTTTTGTTGTGCAGTTTAAAAATTTTTTTTGTTTAAAATAATTTGCTGTTGTTCCACATATTTTTTCTTTTTTTTTTTGCTGCAAATCTTTTTCAGATTTTTCAATTGATGATGTTCATCATCTTGATTTTTTATGGAATTTTCATCATTCATTATCTTTACAATTTATTTTTTTTTTGTTACTTTCAGTTTAATTTTTACATAATTTAGTTTTATAAAAAAAAGCAAACAAAAAAAAATGCTTATGGATTTGCAAAAAAGTATGTCTATGCTCATGTTATAACATGTTTAACAGCTTCTTGTAAAATTAATTTTTCTTTTTTTTTTCTTTTTCTAATTTATAATCCATTGTATTTTATATTTAATATTAGTTTTGCCCGTTTATGGCTCGCTTTTTAATACCGTCTAAGACAAAAATGCAAAAAAAAAAAACACAAAAATTAAACATATTTTAGAAAAGAAGCGCAAAAACACAACACTGATTGATGGATTTCCAGCCAAATTATGAAATGTGTAAACCAACACTATAAATTTTAGTTTTACAAAAAGCACAAAAAATATATATTTTCAATGAAAAAAAAAAGGAATTATTTTTTTAATTCTTTGTAAAGATAGTTAGTACGCATGTAAATCATCGATTAAGTCGTTTGAATTACTGAATTGAATAAAATATCAATCATTTTATACATTATCGTGTATATTGTGTAAAATAAAATCGAATATTGGTACATATTTTCAAAATTTTAGCTTAATTGCACCCTTTTTTTAATGGTTATGATACTGTTAATTTGTTAAGTGTCATTAAGGGAATGAATATAAAATAAATAACGAAATCCTGTCAAATTGTCACAATAAAAATAGCAATTTGAAATTTCTTACGAGTCCAATTGCACTCGTTTTCGGTTTACAAAACCTATCCGAATTTGAAAGTGTACTTGGGGAGTATTGTTACAAAGCCTACTTTTAGTTTAACTTGTAAAGAAATTAAAATAAATCGAGAGAAATACTGAATACTCTTTGCAATAATCCTATTGTCTAACTAGATTAATCCATTTCATACAATTTGTCCTTTTGTTAAACGTTATCTGTGAGTTTTGAAGACTGTTCTACTGCCTTCAATTACAAAAAGCTGGCATAAGGCGCTTATTGGAAAGAAAAAAAAAAGAATCTATCAATATATCTTCCATTCCAATATAATGCTGCACTGCATGTGTAGGTGTGTTGCCCCCTGAGTATTGTTCTTATCTACACTATTGTTAGTTTTTGCAAAGGATTTTCCGATAAAGATTTCATAATGTTTTCAAATGTGATAATTTATTAATAATCAACTGCCATTGAAAACACATACATATGTCATCACTATTTAAATTATGAGATAATTGTATGACAATAAATATTTTTGACAACTTTGCCAGAATAAAAATTTTCAGTTCATACAGCTGTCAGCAAAGTTTGTCAGTTACATTCATATTATAATGCCAGACATTGTCAGATTTATTCATTTGACATTTTTGTTGTGTTTGATAACAAAGCTTGCAACTAAAAAAGAAACTTCACAACACGAAAGAGATAATGCTATTGTATTTTATTGATCTACTATCTTTAGAAAAAATGTGTTGACTTATTAGACAAGTGCTCCAGGCTTAAATCCCAACTTGATATTAATGAAAAAAAAAAATATTTCTTTCGGCTGCCACCTCTTACCAGTCGTCTAGAAAAAGCTTTGAGAGTTAAGCTGTATTTACACGATATGTGAATGTCAAATTTCTACATGTCGTGTGATCCACACCAAGCATTTCTTGTGTAATTTCATATAACAAATTTTCATTTAGATCAGACTCTATTCCTGTGTGACACACATATGTATGTACATATGAAAAACACAAATAAAATAAAAAAAATTAATATTGAAATTTGTGTCTTTTATTCATTTTAAATGCTGTTACAACTTTAATTACGCAGCAAAAATAAATGCACTTCACAATTATTCGTATTTTAAAATAATTTCTCTCAGACAATCCGAGTAATAGAAAAATCATTTGTAAATATTGTAATATTTTCTTTTCTTGGTATAGGTTAGGTAAAATGTAAAATTCATTTGTATGTGTGATCATATAAATTATAATTCATATATACTTCTACATACACAAGGAATTTCATATGTATCGCAAATTTCACGTTCCATATCTATGCCATTAACTGATTTGTTTGGAGTCCACGTTAAATTGTAGGTCCCGGTACTCAGAATAAAAATGTTGCACATAATATGGGTGATGTGAGAAACCAGACCGTAATGCTGAGAAAAAACGGTTCTAATGACCAATTACGTATATGCATTTAAAGGTAAAACAATAAATTTGTAATATTATTGTAACCTTTTAATTCAATTGCATTTAAAAATTCTACAAAAACGACTTGGTTACAACATGACCAAAAAAAATTTCATCAACACAACACAGCATATCGCAACAGTGTTTACCTTTTTTATGTTATATAACCTGATTTAGCTCTCTATCTGTTCCCAATTCTATCTGTTCCCAAGTATAAGAAATTCCTTGGTGGCAAACAATTTGCCTCGAATGAATGCAATGGTAACTGTAAACGATTATTTTTAGGAACTTCAGGAAATTTTTTTTAATCAAGGGATAGAACTACTAGAAAAACGTTGGATTAACTGTATTGAAGTTTCAGAAGATTATATTGAAAAATAAAATAATTTCAATAATCTAGAGCTTTTTTTTCATTATTAGGCTAAGAACATTTTGAACTGCTCTTGTATTTTTATACATATTTTACAAATAGCTAAATTTTTTCCAAAAACAAAAAAAAAAGTTTTTTTAAATAATATTCGTGTGTGTATGCAGATTTTCTAACAAATTGTTTCTAATAGCATGAGATAGTTTGAAGCAAAAAATATGAAAAACAGTGCAGTAATTTTGATCATGAAAATTAAATTTTCTACCGGGTCATGCTTTACTTGCAGAGTAAAATTTACTTTTAATTTCTGTTCGTATACAAAACAAAACGGTAAAAGAAAATAAAAATAAAAGTCGCTGGCATGTATGTATCTGGTAATCGAATTTTCTCCGTCTCTCTCTTTCTATCTTGTATACAGACATAAAAGCAAAAAAACAAAAAATAAAACATGCGCTTTTGTACATACCCCCAGAAGTGACGTCATTGAAAACGTTCAATATAATACATCGTAGGTCGGGGTCGCCTGATACATATTAATTAAAAATTTGTACACGCATATACATACTCAAAAACAAACAAAAAATTAACATTTTTTTTCTTCGTATATATGTATATACTATAAGTATATGGGTCTGTTTTCAAGGCCGTTGTATGCATTATACTCTTGGCACACGTATACAGCCATAAAAACACAGTAAAACAATAACGTAACGGTTAGCTCGCCATTGTTGAATATAAGCAAAGGAGGAGAGACAAGAGCGCAAATAAATAGTTTACATTTTTATTTTCTTCTTTATATTTCTTTACTACCATAAATATCCTAGATTTTTCATATAACAGATAAGATTTCTTATAGGTATACGAGTACATACAAGTATGTATTTACATTGTATGTAATTTTTTTTTTTTATTCTTTGTTGTTGTTGAGAACCATTTTCATCATCATCATATGAGTTTATTATTTAGCAGAGTTTTGTTGTTATTTTATTTTGGAATTTAACTTTAAAGTTTGTCTGCGTGTGTGTCTTTTAAAATGTTTGTGTAGGATTCATATCCTTTATTTCTAAAACATTGTGGGTTGCTGCTTAAACTGACAATTAGTTGTGTTAAAAATTGCCTTTTTTAAGAGATTTGGTTGCCAAGTGAAGTTACATATACACACTTACATACATATAAGGGTTTTGTGCAATTACATATATGTATTTACTCAAATTATTAAGGAATTTAAAATTAATTTTAAAAATATTTTTAAAGCATAAAATTTTACTAAAGCAAACCTCAAACAGTATCCGCTGTATGACAGTTCGGTTTATAACTGCCAACTCTTTCGTAAATTAGTTGGGGTTAAAACAAACACCCTATAAATACATGAGAGTTGTTGTTTTTTTTTTTTATTTATTTTTTTTAAAGTTTTATATATGTACGCACGAAACAATTGCAAGATTCTGCCTCCGCATTCTTTAAGGCCAACATGGGTCATTTTTTGTGCCACCACATTTACAGCAAAGGCATTAAACAATTAAATGAAGCGCGTTTGAATGCATTTAAAAAAAGATTTTCAAGTATTTAAAAATAGTGAGTAAATATCTTTTTTTCATTATTTAAAACAAATTACACTATATTTAGTTTGGAAATGCTTTCAGAAATTAAAAACAAATTTGGCAGACAAAATATCTAAAAAAGTATAACAAGATAGTATAGAAACTTTAAAACGTATACCATATAACAATATAAAATACACAACAATAGTATGTGGTTTCTTAAAGTAAATAGAGCCATAGTGCAAAAACAAGCAGGAAGTTACTCGTAAGCAGCAAAAGCTAATTTAATTCACAATTCAAATATTTCATTCAAAATTTAATTAAAAAGATTTTAAATTCTTGTCTTCATTTTTCTCTTCTCTTGGGCTCTTATAAAAAATTGTATTAAAAAAAGGAATTTAGTAACCCCCCCCCCCCCCCCTTCCCCCTTGTTTAAATGCTGCAAAAATCAATTTGTTAAGTGTGACGCTGTAAAATAAAAGGTGAAAACCAACAAAACACGAAATCGATTTTTTAAGGCAATTTATGTTGACAATCTATTGTGGCTACAACAATAAGCAACTACAATTGCAACAACAACTAAAACAAATAAGCACAATCACCAATTGAATCAACTGAAATTAAAGTACAAAAGGCTATAGACTAGACAATTTAGGAAAAAACAACAACAATTTGTAAACAAAAAATTACAGAAGAGTTTATAACAATAGTTGAAAGGTTTACCTTCGTTAGTGGACTTTGCTTATTAGACATAAGAAATCAGGTATAAAGACCAAAGAAAAAACATTAAATTGGTTTTGGCTTTAATTTTTCTTAAGACCAATACTCAAGCTAGTAGACCTATACTTCTGCTGTGCATTATATTGGAATGGATAGATAGATAGTTTTTTTTTCATTTTATTAAGCACCTTATGTCAATGAGACAAGTTATCTCCGAAACTGGACGAGATATCCGAAAACGGATTGCAGACTTGATATTTAGGTCTAGGGTCGAATGATTTAGGGTCGAAAACCTAAAGTTGCATCATTAACTCGATATATATAAAAATATGAAATGGCTAATAGAGCACATAAACAAATTTTTAAGATTTGGAAGCAATAAATAAAATTGTAAGCAATAATGGAAGCTTTATATTCTTTTTTATATATTAAAGCTTCCAAATATTCCACAGGATAAGGTATTATTTTTGGTTTTTTGTAATATTTGCTTACTGTATGCAATAAATTTGCATTTCTTTTAATTTTAGCGGCTCATTTCATATAAAAATCATGCATTATTGATGCGCACGAGTAAGTGATTGTTCACGATTTCTCCCTTACAAAATAGCTTACTGGTAAGCACTAATTTCTGCTGGGCACTCGACGAATTGTGTATTGTGAAGTGGCGAGGATCCTTGCATAGTTGGAAAGTTACGATTCGTGCTTTTTTCTGTCTATTACTTCCCAGTAGGTCTATTACTTCCCTGATCATCCGTTTGATGCCAAAGCCAAAGGTGGATAGGTTGGAAAGTAAGGTACCGATGGACTTCTTAAAGGAGGAGGAACCTCTTATTTTTTTCTTTTGTTGAATTAAAACTTCGAAAGTGTGGATATTTGAACCTGGGCTGATTTGTGTACTAAACGAGCGCTCTACCTACTAGACAACGCCACCCAAAGAAAAAGCACATTACTGCACCATATCATCTTTCAGTTTTGCGGACACAAATATACAGGTTCTTCCACAGGAACTTTTGAACTTTTACAATTAATAACGACCATTTTGATGAAGCTGAATCTGTCAAATTAGTTGTCAATTATTTAGTCTGCTTTAACGTGAAAACAATTTAATTGTTCTATCAAAATGTCGAAAAGTCATATCCAGTGTTGAGATCTATTAAAGCAATGACAGATACGTGAACAAACAAAATTATCTAGTTTGGGACGATGCCAATCGACATAAGCTTCAAGAGCGTACAGGGAATTCCGAAAAAGTCACTGTTTCATGTGGATTTTACTCTAATAGCGTCATCGGTGTATATTTTTTAGAACTAGCAGGGGATCACTGTAAGTGACGAGTGCTGTAGCTGGAAAGTCTTGTGAACTAGCCTTAGAGATCGTTCAATTTAAATTCGACTTTTTTGTTGTGTTAATCTCAAAGCCAATATAACCCATGCCAACAAATTAATTCGACCCGATTTATGTAACAGATTCAATGAAAATTGTATATTTAGGCTGCAATTCACCCAGCTGTGGCAGACATTTGAACGATTTTATATTCCATATATGATAGAATTATATTTCAAATAAATAAAAAAATATATCCCACACACACTTTGTTTTATTTAAATTTAGAGATGAAAAGCGTGAGTGTAGTTGTTCGGTCCAGATATTAAAAGTAATTTTAAAACAATTTGTGACAAAAATGTTATTTAGTTTTCTCTGTGAAAAAATTAACTGGAACAAAATCTAACTGCCGTATTTAAACAAAACAAATTAAAGTAGTCTTGTACGAATTATTTGAATTGAAGAACTTCAAATACACTTTTGTTTCGAATACCGAAGTTCACTTCTTGTATCTGTTATTTGCTTTCGAGTTTAAATTTTATTGCATTGCCATTCATTGAACATCATATTCAACAAGAGAGTATGTAAGTAATGATTAGTTCATCTGAGGTTACGTTCCACAAAAACTTCGCGTTGTGTTATTCGCGTTATAGAAGACTTGAAGGTTTTGTATAGGCATGCCCTCCACACATGTATTGAAAGCGATATTTTTTTAAATCACGTTATATAGAAACCGCGTTGGTACTTCAAAATTATACGAGTAGTTTAGTTGTGAAAAAATCAATGGTGCTAATTTTTTGCTTCTATTGTATAAATATATAAAACACCGTAGAAAACAAATATTCTTGACGATTGTATTATACACTACAGTTCTATCGGTAAAGAGATGTTTTACATTAAATGGAATTAAAATCTCTTGACTAATATCTTTGTATGTGGCCCGAAATTAACCAAAAACATTTTTGAATTGGCTTGAGCCAACAAGCAATCTTTCTAAACAACTATCAAAGTTGGTTTAAAATAGGCTGCCAGTACAATCCCCTCTTTGGAGTCAAAAAATGGAAACATGTTGAAATGTTAAAAACTTGGATTTGGAATGCATCTCTTCTATTAAAAAGGAACTCATACATTGGCTAAAATATAGATTTGTGTGAATTTCAACAACAATACTAAACTATCTGGTAAAGTGTATGCAAACAAAATGTGCGAGTGTCATCAGAAATATAAACAAATTGGCTTAAAAACACCTCCCTTTTTTGACAAGCTTAGCTTTATTGATACCAATGTAAAGTAGAAATATGGGAATTAATAATGGGATATGATGTCTTGCAAATGTGTGACAGATTTAACGCCGCTGGATTATTTTCTTTGAGGATATTTGAAGAACTCAGAGTTTCGGACTATTACCACTATTCTATGGGGAAACTGATCGAAATTATACTCGATATTGATCAACATCTTTTAAAATGCACAAATAGTGTACTCTTTCCGTATATCGCTCCTTACAGTTTAATATACTACATTGTCTACAGATCGAAAATCATAATATTTCTTTTCAATTAACAGAGTGTCCAGGAATAGTTCGCCTCAATCTACTTTAGTATGTCAGACTCAAAATTTTGTCAGATAAGGCAGGCTATAATTCTCTTATTAGTTTAATGATTTTAGCAAAAAAGCATTGTTTTTATTATTTTTATTCTGAATGTTCTTAGTCATAGATTTTTTTATTTGTAATTCATTTTTTTTTTTTTTTTTGTGTGTTTTTGTTTTTTGCTTTTTACATAAATTACTCGATTGAAAAACGCGGCAATTAAATTACATGATGTTGTTGCAGTTTTTATGCTTCTATTGTTGTTGTTATCGTTTTTTTATTTTTTTTTTTTTATTTTTATGTTGCATTGTTGGAAGTCATTGTTCTGTGCAATTATTTTTGTCACACTCAATCAATTCCGCATTTTCTGCAATTTTTATCTAATTTTGTTTTCTAAACGTTTACGCGTTAGCATATATTTTTTTTATTTTTATTTTAATTTTAAATCATTTCATGTTTATTTATAATTTAAAGGAAGTTTGTACAAACAATTGATTGCTAAAATAAAATATAATATTTCAGGTGTTTTTTTTTCTTTATTGGAGGTCAATTTCTATTGGAATTTTGTACTTCCGCTTGGGGAATGAGGAAAAATTTAGGGATTTTAACAGTTAAAATAAAACTTAAATGAAGGTTTAAAATAAAATCTACATAGTTAAACGGGCTTAGTAATAACTTGTAATATTTAAGCTGTAGAAGAGAAATTTGGCATGTAAGTATATTTTCAAGAGGACTCTATAGGTTATTGAAAAACATGCATGCATGCATAATTGGCCATTGCAACTTTGTTTTAGGATTACGACCTAGATTATCACAGCACCCATGCTGTGTCTTACAACTTTTATCCATGATCTACAGCTTAAAATCGACTCTGAATGACAGATTTGATAAGCTTATTCATGGTAATCAGAACTTTTGCTAGAAGACTGCTAAGAGGTAGTTTCCGAAAGAAATATTTTTACTAAAAATAAGAGTTGTTTAAAAGGGCGTGGCTAATAAATGAAAAACAAATTACGTGGTAATTCAAATCGGAACAGGCACTACATTGTCAGTCGGGTAAAACGCGAAATATGCATATGTCTACGGAAAACCATTATAAAGCCACTTCGTGGTAGCGTGTTCTTCAATTAAAATGTGTAATTTCTCTTCGTTTCTCCTAGAAGCTATATATTTAATTAGTATACAATTAGGTAGAGTTGAATTTCTTATTAACAATTTTCTTGGGATGTGGAAATCAATTCTTTATGTAAAAAAACTTCTAAAATTATTAATTTTTAAATTAATAAAAAAAAAATAGTGAAGTTCTGTATTCGCGGTGTCAGCAAACGTGAATATAAATAGATTTGCACCTCATATTTGCACCTTTTTGAACCTTTTCGTAAACGAAGAAACCAAATTTTAGTGCTTGCATTCATAACGAATTCACTGTGAATACAGCCAAAAAATGGGTTTTTGAATATTAGGACTTAGATAAGATTTACAAAGCAGACTTTTAATATTGACGAAAATTTAACCTTTATGTTTAAGCAAATGCGTTTGCAGAACTTCCCACTGACATAACAAAGTTTATGAATTCGTCCTGTTTAATAGGCTAAATGTGAAGAAACATTTGGTTTCTTTAAATTTTATCTTTAAAACATTGTATAATAGAGGCAAATTTTGAGCACATATTTGGTTTGAGCACAGCTTAAACTTTCAGAAAAGTATACTTTGATCCTAGATATATTTATGTAGGTAGAGTTTGTAATATACAGAATTTTGCAATCAAATCTATACATTTGTCTTATGATTTTCAAAAAGCCTAGATACAAAAAACTCTTTTTATTTGCTGAATATGTCGTATAAAAGTACTTATTCAAGCAAAATGTCATATTCCTGCGTTCAAACATGTCGTCTTTACAACAAAAGTTTTGTTTGATTAAATTAAATTACATTTGTAATCAGGGCTGTGGAGTCATCAACAAATACTCGTAATTTCGAATCCAACTATAACGGCTGAATTTTTTAGGTAGGAGCTCCGGCTCTAATTCGGACTAAAGACAATGAAAAATATGCTGTGGACAATTGATGCAAAATAATATATTATTTTTTAAATATTTTATTTATCTTTACGAATTATGTAATTATTTTCTTATAGAGACATGCTTATCCCCAAAAACATACATTTCATATTATATTAATTATTTTCTTAAATCAAATGTGATGATACTAAGTGCAGAAATTAATCGTTCTACCGAAAGCAGTGTCGGGACAATACCGATCAGAGAAGCATCCTGGAGAATCTCAGGGTATATGGCAATTGGAGGATATATTGCAATTGTATTACCTTCAAATTTCTCCTCTTTTAATATGTGACAAAAGTCTTTTTTAAATTTAGTTAAGACCGTTGGAGTTTCTATGTCTACTTTACTTTCTAAATATTAAATTTAAACGACATAGCTGGGATTGGTTCTACTCGTCTAAATAATTTTCAAAATTGACTTTTTTAACAGCCTAAGGAATTATTTTTGAAGAAGAGTATTCATTTTTCAACCGTATGTCTTTCAGTCATTTAAGGTAATCCTGAACTTAGTAACACTCGGACCATGGCAATGGCACTCATATGCAATATATATGCGGAACTAGTTCAGTTCCGCTTGTGTTCCACATATTCCTCAACGGATGTTAAATCTAATAAAAAGAATACCAGTTTTAGGATACTATGTTTAGACATAAACTTTTATTGAGTCAATATTCGGTTAATTGAAAAAATTATTTTAAGAGTTCAGGCATATGCAATTTAGCGTACTCAATATGTATTCGACAGCTGTAAACCAGAAAACAAGGAAGGCTTTCTCACTTGTTCTAGCCTATTCTACTTTTCAGTAAGTGATTTCAATTAGGAATTCAAGAATTAAATAAAATGTTTTAACATCAAAAGATTTGTTCTTTTTCCGCAGAAACATCGCGTAAACAAATATCCATAAAGTTATTAGGTTTTTTGGTAAAAACATACAACAGTGAATGTATTGAGTGACTAATTGTGGGTATCAAGTACCCTGAATACTTAATACATTTACAACTCTAACGCAAAAGCATTGATTATTAAAAAGTTCTTCGCTTCTCCTGCAAAGTGTTTCCAATGTTTCATAGGGATTTTTTAAAATCATTTGACGATATGTAGCAAATAATGTTCCACAAAACTTAAATTAGTTTTTAGGCGTTTTGGGTATTGGGTATTCCAATTAAAGGAAATTTGTGTTTGATTTAAAAATTAAATGGTAGAATTTCATTAAACTTCTTAAAATGTTTAGATTTAATTTCCATATTCTTATTTTGCTTTCGTTTTTTTCTTTGCGATTTTCTTGTATAACAATGTAGTTACATTTGTTTTTATTTCAAATGTTCTTCCTACTCTTTAAATTGTTTTTGTTTTTTTTTTTTTGTTTGTTTTCTTTTGTTTTTATTACTCTCATTTTTCATTTCTCTACTACACTATGGAAATATCATAAATAAACTTGTTTGTGTATATGTATGTTCGTCAAGGACATTTATACGCACATAAACGGTATAAATACACTCAAAAAATAAATAAAAACATGCACATACTAGTAGGAGTTTATTTGAATGTGTAAGTGAGTAAAATATGTACATAAACCCTGTCAGCAATTGGAAGATTGCTTGCTCATAAATCACCAAAATGAGTCTTTTAAGACTCCCTTAGGTGATCAAAAACTGATTAAATGTGCGAAATCATAAAATAATCGTGCAGACGTTCGAAATACGACTGCTTTTATAATTATTTTGCGTCGTATTTTATTGTTTTCTTCTGCATTTCGTTACAATGGGATTTATATTATTTGAAAGAATAAGAGTTATGCAATTATTGTGATGTCGTGGTATTGTGGTAAGACGCTCGCACAGAAATTCAAACGACCGAGGTTCAATCCCAGCAAAGGGCAAAAATTATAAAATAAAATTTAAGGTATTTCTAAATTATAATTTAAAAAAATAAGAAGTTCATCTTCAAAAAACCGCTCTTTACATTCCAGTCTATTCCACCAGAAACTTGTCTCATCAATAAAAAAAAAGAATTCCTTCAGTTGAGCTTGATGAATTTATTTTATTTGTCTTTTTACATTTTTAAACAAAATACAATATTTTTTAATTGTAAAGATAATAAAAAGATAAGTAAAACTCGTTTAGTGTGCGGAGTCACAAATGACTCGTTCAGGGGAGTCATAATTGACTCGTTCAGGGGACTCGCGGCAAGGGTACATTTTTCTCCCGACAAAACATTCATTTTCGACTCATAAATGAGCTCATAAGTGACTATTTTAATCGCCCAGAGGAGTCAAAAAAGACTCATAATTGGCCAAAAATGCTGACTGGGAATTCACTCTTCCTTTAAACATTTCACGTTGCTACTCTACGATGTGTACGAGTATGCATGTGCGTGTGCATAAGTGTGAGCTTACAATCAGATAAAAAGTTACAGTTTCTTAGTTTGACGTCATAGTTTTATGAATGTAAACAAAGCCAGCAAACATAAGAATAGGGAAAAAAGGCTCATAAAATTGTTTTATAAGAACAGAGTAGATGCAGAGAGCATGTGAAATTTGTTTTGTTAAGGAAAACATACTATTGATATGTGTGTATATGTAAGTATGTATGTGTTATGTATCTGTACATACATAGGTAGATTGAAATGCAGAGACTGAGTATAAAAAGGAAATAACACTGTAAAAGCATGACGGCATTTATAAGGATGTCGCTGTTTAATGGTGTACGTAAACGTAAATTGCACGGATGTACTAATTATAGGCAGATAAGCGGATTTTATTGATTTCGTGTTATTTTTTTAATATATATGTTTATATACATACTATATGTACATCTACATACACATGTATATGTATGACGTTCTATTGTTTCCAACTGTTAAACCAATATCAAGGACGTCATTAAATTTAGACAAAAAGCTGTTTGTATGAGAGAAAAATAAAAAAAGAAGAAACATTTTGTGGATATAAGGTGATTGGGGTTACTTTTATTGTTTTCAGCCGAAAAGCTATTAAGTTTTATTGAGTTTGTTGGCTATTCATGGCGTAATCGATCAGCAGGTGTTTTATTTTGTTATTTTATAGAACAAATATATCTCGATTTAATTTACTAATAAGTTAGAAACAGTTTAAGTATAAGAATTCACAGCAAGGGAAGCAATTTAAACACGTGTTGTGTATTCTTGTAATTTGTATGTATGTATGTATGGGCTAAAAAAACAAAACTATTTTTAATTTTAATATAAAAATAATATAAGACTATATTTCATGCAGATGTCATCTAAATAAAACAATTCATATACACAGAAAAAAAAATGATTTGTATATGCAATTAAATTATTTTATTTAAAATTGAACCTGCAACGATTTTTGTAAGTATAAGCGCTACATTACTAGTTTTTTTTTTCAATTAAAATGTTTTGTTATACTGATAACGTAATTTCTAGCTATAGAAGAAGATGTTACCAAGACATATTTTTGTTGATTTCAATATTATTTTAATTAAACCAAAAAGTGATTGATGCAATGATGGTCAGAAAAGGAGAATATGGTAGAAACTGTTATTTGACTTTACTTCGACTAATTCATACAAGTGTATGTATGAGTGCATATGAAAAAAGAAAAAGTAATTTCAGTATGTGATTTCTAAAAAAAAGTGAGTTAAACAGTTGATGTACATAGCTGGGGTCGAAAACATGTTCTGTTTGGCTAATTTTCTCCTTTCATTATCGAAAAATTCATTGCAAAAAAATCTTAATTCTTAATAGAATTTAACTTTAATCTAATTAAAGCTTTTCTGCCGAAAAGTGATTAAGTTCGATTGTTATATTGTAAAACAAATCTTATTGTTATTTTTTTTTATTCTCCTTTTACATACTATATTATTGTATATTTTGTTTACATCTCATTTACATTATTAAAAATTTGTTCGTCCTCTGCTGGATTTAAAATACTACACTACGCCACCATCATCGAATTGCTACTTTAAATCCATTTTGTGGGCTTAATATGTGAATTCTAATTAAACAATTTAATTAATTTTTTGTTATTTGTATGGAAATTTTCAACAAATACTTTAATTGTGTATTTAAATTGACTAAAAATTCTAAATAATTTGTGGGTGTACACATAGATGTACATAAAGTAATACAAATATTACATATAAGCGTTCCTTATCGTGCCTAATTTACATATAAACGTAATACAGTAAAATCTCACAAATTAGAACCACTTTGTGAACCGGCAATTCGATTTTCTGAACATTTTTTTTTAAGGAAATGATAAAATTATAATAAAACTTGTTGTGTAAGCTTTTCTTTAATATTTATGAATATTTAATTAACTGAATATATTAAATTCATAGAAAAACTTTCAAACACTTTTTACTTATTAGGTATTGAATTAGTTTTTAGTATAAATTCAATATGAATCAAGTATGAACACTCCACTTTGAACTTCAGTTATCAACAGACTCAAATTTCAACAAAGATCAAATTTCACACGCTGATGACACACCACGAATTATTCGGTGATTCCCCGCTTTATTATTTATTTTAAAAATATAATTTGTAGTGAAAATACCAAAAAATAAAAAAAAATACAACACAGGCAGAAAATAGAATCTGTAGTTCTAATTTTAGAGTCTCCAGTACATTATGATGGCAGGTTTAAATTTCTGGACGGTTCGAATTTGTGAGATTCTACTGTAATATTATATATCGCACAAATAATTTCCTTAGAATCTATATAAATAAAAATCAATCAATAAAAATAAATCTGACGAAACAAAAAATAAAAATCAATATTGTTCGTTGGTCATCGCATCAGTTGAGAACAGCTGGACCGATTTTGATGATTTTTTCTTTCTAATGATCGTCGTGATCCAATTTAGGTTTTTACGGAAAGAAAATTCTGTTGTGCCCACTTTTACACCCACTTTTTTTAATTTGCATAAAATTAGAAAACGGCTCCATCGATTTGACTAATTTTTCTTTCAATTGTTTGTATTAATCCATTTTTAATGTTCATCAAGAGAAAAATTTGCCACGCTTACTTTTACCCCCGATTTTTTTTTATTTATCTCTAAATAGTGAATTTTGTATATCTTCAGAATGGTTAAAGCTTATGCTTCAAAATTGGGTCTGAATGACTTTATGGGTAAGTCAAATCGTCAGTCAGAAAGTGGGCGAAATTGGACAAGTGGGCGTGACACCTATCATACAAGTTAAAAATTGATTTTTTTTATACATATGTATGTATCTTTAGAAGTGTTGAAGATAAAGTTTCTAAATTTTGTGTGATTGAATTCGTAGTCATTAAAAATTATCAGTAGAAAAGAGGGCGGACAGAAAAACTAACTATTGAGTTTAGTATATCTTGAAATCAGCAACAGTTAAAGTTTTTAATTCGGTCTGAATTACTCCGTAGTCACTAAAAATCATCAGTCGAAAAATGTGAACAAATGATAGTGGTAGGTGTAGCGAAGCACGCCGGAATTAAGCTAGTTAGAAATAATTTCAAGTATGTTATAAAAAAAAGAAATTATTGTCACATTTTGTGTCACACTTTAGCAACACACTTTTTTTTACTATCTTAAATAAATTAATATTTAAATCAAAATTTTACTTTAAAACTTTAGGTGCTTTTATTATATCGTCGATGGAATTAAAGAACGCTGTAACTGACAAAATCTTAAATGTTCACCAGAGACAAAAACCTGTATGAAAGTAGAACAAAGACACTGGTATTTTTCATTTCGCAGACGGCATAAATGAATTTATTTTCATAGTAGAAATCTGGGAGCGGGACCAATCGTTTTATTAAAATATATGTTCGTGCAATATTTTAGATTCCTACGTTCAAAAATGGCGATTTTATTATCGAAATTCAAACGGATGTAACAACAAGTGCGTGTATTTTTTAAATGCAAGAAGACGGAACTACATATATATTTATAAGAAAACCTTATATACAAACTCATTTGTTGGTTATAGGGATGCCAATCCTTAAATCTTGATCCTGAAAATTGTATGATTTCCAGGACTTGCAAAATTTTTGATTTTAAAGTTTTTTACTTCTACTGTAAAAAAAACAAAAAGTGTAGTTACGTTCGTTTGCATTTAATATGACGATATATTACATATTTTTTTTTTATTTCACCCATATATTTAAAATCTATAAACAGGTTCTGCTGTCTTTAATTTTAATATTAAGTTTTAATATATAACTTGACTTTACATATGTACATAAACTTATGTACATACAGACATACATACATACACATGTATTTATCAGATAAAAGAAAATAGAAACAAAAAACTAAATAAATTATTTTGGTAAAAAAAAAACAAACTAACCAGTAGCCAAATCATAAGAAATTATCAAACAATTAATCTCAAAACAAAATAATAATAATAAAAGCGAAATTACACAAAACAACTTTAACCAACAATTTGTATAAAATTTTATGGTCTTTTAATTAAATTGAATGAATTAAGTTTTCTTATAGCAACAGTTTTAATTTAATAGAAATAATAAAAATAAATTGGTATAGGAGTATAAGTATGTAAATAAGTTTTTATTTTTTAGTTTCAAATTACAAATTAACTTCACACTTTAAAACATTAAAAAATGCAATATTGAAATTTATTTATGGCTGCACTTTGGCTCCTCAAACGTATTTTAGACACACACAGATTACAGATTCTAAAGGTACTGCCACATTTAGCAATATTTGGCCAAAACGTGAAGCCACTATTTTATAAAAAATATTTTATCACGTTTCATACAAGACGTTTTTGACAAAATTTTCAAAAAAGTATAATAATACGGTGTGATAAAAATATATCTGGGAATACCTATTTCTTTGAGAGCTATTATGGAGTATAACAAAAAGCTGTCTTTGAAATATGCTAAACACCACCAAAATCTTAAGTTTCTATTAAGAAACAAACTTTTTTTTTAGATTATTTTTTCACCAAACTGATAAAGCCTCTCAAGTCTGTCGTTCGGATTCGACATTAAAGTTTAGGTTCCGATAGTCATGAGACACATAATATGGGTGCTATATATGTATACCTATAATATATATTTTAGAGGTAATTTTTCAAATGAAATATTAGCGGTAATTACTTTTCATTGCAAACTCCGGGGCAGGTCTCATACAGAAGTAGCCAATAATAGAAAAAATTAAATGAAACAAGCTGTGTTGACCAGTGTTTTAAAGCCTTATGTTAAGAAAATACGTTAAAATTTTCATTTAATTTTTTCCATTGTATTATTGTCGCCGTGGTCTAGTGGTTAGTGTGTTGGCTTACTAAGACATGGGCCCTGGGTTCGACTCCAGGCTCTGACAACTTCAAAAAAAGAAATATGAAAAAAAATATTTCTTTCGGCGACTACCTCTCAGCAGTCTTCTGGCAAATGCTCTGAGAGTAACTAATTGCCATGAACAAGCTTCTCAATTCTGTCGTTCGGAGTCGACATTAAACTGTAGGTCCCGGTACTCATGGATAAAAATTGACACACACAACATGAGTGCTGCGAGAAGCTAGGCCGTAATCCTGACACAGGGTTGTAAAGGCCAGTTATGTATGTATGCATGTATTGTAATTATTAAAAGAATTTTTTTGCAACCAGTTTAGAAAGTCAAAAGAAAATAAAACAATACCTTTTTTCAAGTATAGTTAAAACTATTTATTCCGGATGGTTCCGGCGTAAAACTATATTTGAGTTAATCTTACAGGTGTTCACTTCAAGGTTAATCAAAAACATCTTACGCATTTCTGCGACTACCATACATTTTTTTTTTCACTTTTTTAGAATGACCTTCACTCTATTGGGAAAGGAAATTTTGAAGAATAGGTAAAAACTCGCAAAATAAATCTCAAAGACATTTTAATGATATTATTAATGATTAGATATGGACTTGAAGATATAAAGGGTGGTTAAATGCAAGGGCCGATGTTGATTTTGAATAAAAATAAATTATTTAGGAAGTTATTGTCATTTCTTTTTAGTACGACAAATTGTTATGGTTCAATATGTGTGGACCCCCATCCGATGGTCCAAATTTTCGATGACGCTGAGGCATAATTGAGGTTCTATGCCGTTAATTATCTCATCCTTTACCTCTTGAATTATTACTGGCTTATCGACGTACACCTCAGAGAAAGAAGTCTAACGGTGTCAAACCACATGATTTAGGCGGCCGATTGACATCGCCACTACGTGAGATAACACAGTCATTGAATTTGTCTCCCAAAAGAGCCATTGTTTGGATAGCTGTGTGGCAAGTGGCACAGCCCTGTTGAAACCACATATCGTCCACATCCATATCTTCCAATTCGGGCCATAAAAAGTTCGTTATCATGGGCACGGCGACAAGTTGAGGTGGACGGCTCTTCAGACACATTATCGGGAACAGCAGCAATATTTTCTACAGTATGAGCTGTACGAATATGCAATGGTGTTTTCACATCTCCAACAGACCTGGTTTGCTCAAATTTTTGCACGATTTTTCAGATTGTATTAATATTTGGACGATTAAATTGACCGAAAAAATCACGAAGTGCACGATATTTTAGTTAGAGTTAGTCTGAAATTGAGAAATGTCAAATGAAATGCAGAAAAAAACTTGACGTCCCTTAAAATGTAACCACCCGATACCAGAAGAAGCTGCAGCGTGTAGTAACATTAAAAATTTTACATATAGATGTTTTTAGTTGTATGGGATGTGGCCGTGGCAGTGGTAAAATTTTTGCCCATTTTTTTCCAGTGATCCATATTAGTCCAGTGACACCTTGTACCTAATTTCATAAGACTAGCTTCATTATTTTCCATTATACTAATTTTGTCCTTCTAAATTGGCAAAATCTAACACTCTGCATTTCAAGTAAATCGGGTATCAGGAATAAGTCTCTCAACGTTGATTTTTGTTAGCAAGCTACAAACTTGCCTTTAGACTAATGTTTCAGTTATTTAGCTTAAGAATACTTTTCAAAGAGTGTTGAAAAACACAATACAAAATGTAACGAAAAAAAAACTAACTATTTTAACATTAAATGTTAGCCACTACAAATGCAAACAAATTTGCGAAGGGATTTATTAACGATTTTAAATTTAAAAGCTTAAAAAATAATTCGTTTTCAATTTAAACAGACACTGTTTTCCTTTAGACATCAATTTATTACACTTTGTAAATCGTTTTATTATACTAAAATTTTACAAAAAAAAAACCCATCCTAAAAAATTTTCTAATTTAAGTTGAAAGTGTCTTAAAAATACTTTATAAAACAGCAATCAAGAGGTTATATGGCACGTATTTATAATTTTAATTATTGCTCCTAAAATCTGCATATTTTATTAAAACTAAAAAAAAATCGAAGATATCGATTTGTGTCATCAAAAAATTTTTTTATTTTTAGCACATCACTTTAGTTTTCAAATTCATATGCATAAATCATAAAAATTAAATAATTAAAAAGCGTGATAGTTTGACAAGTAATCATAATACATATGAGTTATACAAACAAATTAATGAAATCCAGTCAAAAATTATCAACATTTTTGCAATTTCTATCAATCACAAGGTACTCAACGATAAACGCCCAGTTAAAAAGCAAAGAAATTGTTTTTAAAGAAGACACCGCAAAAGAAAAAAAGAGAAACGAGACCACCATATGACGAGGTTAAGTTTTTTTATCTTTTATTTTTATTAATTTATTTAAATTATTATAAAAATAATTTAAAATATTTTATTTTTAATATTAATTTAATATTAATGTTTGTCCATTAAAGTGATATTCAAAGTGATGGTGTTGATTGTTTATTTATTATTATGTTTTTAATTTTTTTTCTTTTTTTTTTGCAACAAAGTTATTGGGTCTGTATGTCTAGCAGTCTGTTTGTCAACAGGCGAACACAAACAACATGATCATCATCTTTACCAGAGTCATATAAAAAATCAGTTAAAACTAAGGTATGGTTGTTTATATTTTAAAAGAAAAAAAAAACATAATTTTATTCAAATTTTAATAAAAAAAAATTGAAATTTTTTGTTTTTATACTATGGCTTGTGATAGTTTATTCATCAAATAGTCTGTCTATGAGATGTTATAACAATTTTTATTGTATTTTAACAAGGGCTTAGAAATAAATGTAAAAATTTAAATTTTATTAAAAAAAATGAGAACGACTTTTCATTAATAATTCCTATATGGCAGACAGCGGAAACTCGGTCTTTAGAATATTCCACTTGCACACTTTGCATTAGTCTTTCTGAGCACACAACTACTACATATTTGCACAATGGGGATAAAATTGATACAGATTGATACATGTTAAGCTTTAGAATCTTTTTTTTTTTTAATAAAATGGCTTCCAAATGACCACTTTTCTTCAACCATTAAAAAAAAGAATTCACTTCTCTGACGCAATTTTAACGCCTTATGTTCATCAAACATGCATATGCAATATTTTTATAACAGTAAAAAAAGAAGAAGAAGAAAAAAATGTTTACAATTTTAAATATTATTTTGTTGCTGTTCACATTAAATATTTGATGAGTTAATCAACAGACTCTGAGTAGTGATGGCCACTGGGCAAAAAACAAAAAAGAGACCTAAACAGTAAAAAATAAAAAAAAAATAAAAATAAAAATGAAAAAAAAAATCACCACAGACATTTAAATATTTGTTAATCTTTTAATAAAGGCGCGAAAAACTAATAAGTGGCAGACGCAACAAGCTCAACGTTATGCCACAAATTCATATTCGCATACATTTATTTATTTATTATGCCTGTTTACCAAGTTGCACATTAAAAATTGAAACCCAAAAACAAACAAAAAATAAAATATTAAAAAAAGTGGTAGTGGTAGTATCGAAACAAAGTGTGCTCCAAGAAATGAAAATAAAGTACAATGACGACATAAATTTACAATTTTTATTTTTTTATTTTTAATTTTCCTTTAAATATTTATATTTTTGCTTACAGTGTGTGGCATAAACATGTATGATGCATGTAAAACCTGCTGTATATGAACATGCTGTTTAATTGTATTTAAAATAAAATATTGCCAAATAAAAATGGAAATATGTGACACAAATTGTCTAATAATTCTGCATCATTTGTGCAACTTCAAAAATGCCTAATTGACTCCAATTGTCGTAAAGTGTTTAATGTTTGTCTCTTTGGGCAATATACGCACCACCAAAGTAATATTTAAAAATGTCATAATTATTATTGTGTAGTTTTGCAAATAAAATATATCCCCAAAGTTAAAAATTGTCAAAAAAATATAAATTGGTTCCTTGACTACTGATCGTTTTAAAGAGAAAAATAGTCTAAAAAGCGAATTTAAAATTTGGGGCCATTTTAAATTTTTTTTTTTTTTTGTTTTTTATATACTTATATATGGATATGTAAATTCCTCTCTTTATCCAAAAACGAAATTATTACAAATAAATTTGTCTTCATAAGCAATGGCTGCAGAGAAAGACGGTAAGGATTACAAACTCCAGTATAGCGACGCCTTGCTTTACAAAACAGATTTTAGCTGCTCTCCCTTACAATGTCGTTTACCAATAAGCTTCAATTTTTGTTGAGAATATGTTAGCACTAATCAGAACACTGAATGTATTAATTCTATTTGAAATTAAATCCCCAATAATATTACTTTAGATTGCAATTTTTAAATTTATTATGCTATCAAACAATTCCCTAAAATTTTTTTATGGGCATAGTTCTGTACCCTTGTAATTGCATTAAAATTATTCAGACGCCTTTTTTTGTATGGAGACCAATACTCAGGGGAGTAAACCGCTACTTATGGTGTGCATTGTATTAGAATTTTTTTGGTAAGGATAGTTTTTTAAGCGCCATACGAATAAGACAATTTGTTGTCAATTTGATGTTCACTCAAAAACCATCTATCGTTGGATGTTGATAGTGGTGAGGATCTTTGCTAAGTAGGTATCTCTTATCTAATTTTGTTTAATATAATTCCAATTAAATTTACCATGACATTCCAGTCTATTCCACCAACAGAACCAATGATCAGGAGTACAGTGCCACCTTCTGGGAAGATAAAAGCTAACTTACTTAGTGGAGACGCTCACCACTCATATTCAACATCCACCGACAGGTGGGGCAATTGCTGTGGACTATTCAAGGGTTAAGGTATAACACTGGCTTTTGAATGTTCAAATTGGCAGCAACTTGTCTCATCAATAAATAGGCGCATAATAAAATATCTATCTATAAAACCAAAAAAAATCTATCTATCTTCAAATTCCAATACAACAGATTTGATATAAAACGAATCACAATCAAAATCAACTGAAGAAAACAATTTGTTTTTAATAAACATTCTGCTTTAAATAAGTGTATGTCAATGTCAAGATTATATCTCATTCCATATATTGAGAAATGAGAAAAAAAAATCATTCTAAAATTATTCTTTAATTTTTTTAACTTTCTCCACACACTGCACCACGTGTGCAGTTGTAATTACAAGAAAATTTGTGCACATTTTAAATAAAAATAATGCAGAGGCATACATACGTACATGCATGTATACTCTCAATTTTAAAATAAGTAACACATCAGCTATAAATACGCATGCACGAGTATAAATGCATATTAAAGAAGAAAAACAGAAACTAAAGAAAAAGAAAATAATAATAAAACCATCTATCATGTGGAAATAATTTCATACAAAAACAATACCAGCTACAACAACAACAACAACTTAAACAAATTATTCTATTAAAAACAATAATAACAACACAACATATACGAGTAGTTTATTGCAATAGACTTCTGCTGATGATGTGGATGATGATGATGCCAAACTAAAGGCGTCATAGTGTAGATGTCGTTGAAAATTATTAAAAAGCCAGCACGGTAATAGCACGGACACACAAAGCTTTGACGTAAAAATTATTTATTTTTAAAATTTTCTCAGGTGTGTGTGTGTGTGTATGTATGTTTGTATCAGTTTAAATAAAAAGAATGAGAGAAAATAATAAAATATTAACAATAGGCACGAACATAAGGCGTCGCAATAATTTATTCGAATAAATATTTTTGCATAAAAACAGAATAACACAGTGTTACAGTATTTTACGTAAAATTATTGGGATTTTTAAGAATAAAATTAGTTGCTCAAAAAAACAAAAAAAAAAAAGATTTAAAAATTATTTTTAAACTATATTTTAGTAAAGATAGAAAGAAGCATTATAACCTTACGGAAAGCCTTAAAATCCAGGTATGAACTAAACTCAACTAGATACATTGGAACTAAGAAACTTTGTCCAATTCGATAAATATGTTCTCAATGATAAGAAACTTTAAAGGAAAGTAAATTGTGTAGAAAAATATAAACCAATCTTGACTTATGACGAAGAGTGTATAAGCGGTATATATTTATTTACTTTGTTCACGTTTGTTTATATTGAGTGATATAATTACAGTAGAACCAGTAACACCAACTAGAACATGTGTGTTTGAAAGACATCATATCAGTTCACAATTTTTGCTAAAAGAAAAATTTGTGGATTCGTATCTCGAACAAAAAGTTTAACACATTTTCAAATGAGGGAAATATCTGTAAAAATCTTATACTATACAGTAGTATGACGAAAGCTTCGGGTTCAAACCTGAGCTCTGATATCTTGAAAGAAAGAAATATGAAAAAAATATTTCTTTAGGCAGTCTTCTGGCAAAATCTCTGAGAGCAAGCAATTGCCATGAACAAGCCTCTCAAGTTTGTGGTACATAGTCGACATTAAGCTATACGTACCGGTACTCGTGAACGAAAATTTTCGCACACAATGTGGGAGCTATAACAAGCTAAGTTTTAATTATAAAAAAAGGAAACATAACATATGGTCGCAAAACTGTGTTTAAATATTTATAAAGTATACAGAATGAATGTAAAAAACAAAATTTTATTGACCGAATTTGTAAAATAGTACTAAAACGGACGAATTCACACCATTGTTACTGCAAATATCTACGAGCGGGAAATAATTTGTTAATCAAAAGTAAATAAAAGAAAACTGGTCAAAAATCAATAATTCTCGATAAGCATTGTCAAAAACTGGATTGACGGCATATATCGAAAAGTCATCATTAAGTATGATGCTCATTTCTGGATGAATGGGTATGTGAACAAACAAAATTATCAAATTTAGAACGATACTAATCTACATCAGAACAAAGACCATCCAAAACAAAATTTCAAGTTGGTGGCGTCATCGGTCCATATTACTTTGAGAACGATCTTTCAAAACCTTCAGTATAAATAGCATTCGTTATAGTTCAATTGATTCAATTTAGACCATACCACATTAGATACTCTGTCCATCTCACGTAGAAATAATGTCAAGTAAAAACTAAGATCTCTTAGACTCTTTCTTGTGGTGTTTAAACTTATTATACAGTTAGATCTCAATTAAGTAGAATCAAGTTTAGTCTTGATAATTAATTTCCCCATTAATAACAAACCTATTTTGGTTAGTGTTTTTCAATAAAAATTTATTATTTAAGCCAAACTGCTCTCAGCGATATACTTTAAAAAAGTCCTGTCTCACAACCTTGTAAAATTGTAATCACTTTAAATTTGTTCTTCCTCTATTCTCTGAATTTCATTTTACATACATACATCCATGCTGTGGGCGTAAATTTTTATCCACAAGTACGGAACCTACAATTCAACATCTACTCCAAACGACAGGCTTGAGAAACTTGTTTAAGGAAGTCAGTCACTCTCACAGCTCTTGCCAGCAAATTGCTCAGAGGTGGTCTTTGAGGGTTTGAATACGAAGCTTTCGTCTGGTAAGCCAACACACTACTCAGTAGACTATGGTGTGCCCACATTTTCCATTTTGGTTTTAACATTTTTTCACCAGCCGTTTGAATACTCTAATTCTGAGTTTATGTTTGCTAATAAGTGGAATATTTTGGTCCTATTATTAGTCATTAATACAGAAATTGAAATTCCTTTAAGTTGGAATCTTTTCGGAATCATTCATCTACATACTTCGAAGTTTTTTGTTACGCTATTTAAAGTAATTTAAAATTCTTTTTAATACAAGGCATTGAAATATATAGGCAACAGATCCACCAATTAGTGTTAACACACTTATTTTGGTGTTTCTCATACTGTAATCACAATATCAAATATAATAAATGGTAGTCCCCACTACCCGAACTTACCGAATATGTGTGAATGCGCTAAATTAAAGACTTCAATTTAAAATTAAAAATAATAATTACAAAATAAAAAAAATAATTCCGCCGTCAATGTAAATATTTATTTGTTGATTTGTGTAACATAAACAGTATTAAGGCATCAAAAATATTATGACGTTTGTCACATACTGTTCAAACTACTGGCCAGAGTTGTAAACGAATCATTCATTTTTTAATTAATTCGTGAATCATTCATGCAATGAATTGGAAAAATTTTGAATTAATTCTTTTCTCCAAAAAACGAATTGAATTAAATTTGAATCAATTCATTTGAATTAAGCGAACATGAATTGCAATTCATTTTCAATTCAAATGAATTGGTAAAAAGAATTGCAATTCATTTCCAATTCATTTGAATTGAATTGATTTTGAATTAATATAAATGAGTTAGAAAAAATGAATTGCAATTCATTCCCAATTCATTTGAATTGATTTTGAATTAATTCAAATGAGTTAAAATATGAATTGCAATTCATTTTACCAATTCATTTAAATTAACTCGAAAAATGATTTTGTTATACATTTCCAATTTACTTGAATTAAATTGATTCTGAAAAAAAAAGACTGCAATGCAAAAGCATCACCCTTTTTCCAAGTACTTCTATTCTGTACTTTATAATAAAAATATATCCACTACTAATAATGAATCGCCCATTTTCTATTACTTTTAATCCAAGTATTTATTACTTATTTATATGTAATAATTCTCTTAATAATATAATAATAATATAATAATTATAATAATTCTCATAAGTATTACTAAAGTGTTTGTCCTTTAATGTTCGTGCGTCACAAAATTTCATAAATTATTAATAGGTTTTAAATACTGAATGTCTTGTTATTCAGCGTATATCAAAAGCGACATAAGTAGTACTTGAAGGACCAAACTCCAAACACCAAGTTTACTTCAATTGAATGCAATTCATTTTTGATTTGATAAATTTGAATTACAAGTTACTTTTCTAATTCATTTGAATTAATTCCAAATCATTTCAATTCAAATGAATTAGAAATGAATCGCGATTCTTTTTACCAATTCTATTGAATTAAAAAATGAATTGCAATTCATTTTGCCTAATTGGAAATGAATTGCAATTCATGTTCGCTAAATTCAAATGAATTGATTCAAATTTAATTCAATTCTTTTTTTTGTTGAAAAGAATTAATTCAAAATTTAGCTAATTCAAATGAATTGAAATCAAAAAAGAATGATTCATTTACAACTCTGCTACTGGCACATGAATTTAAAATATCATCATGCGAATCAGAGAAAATAACCACCACACACTGTCTCTTAATAAATGTCTATTTGTCATATACTCGTATAATAGATTACGAGTCTCATTACGTCTGTTATTACGAGTTATGTTTTTGTTTATTGTTCTCACTGAAAGGAGACAAAATAATACTTTTTATCTGTGTTTTTTGTTAAAACAAAAAAATCATTTTTTGTTTTTTGTCTTGTTTTCTTTACAATTTTCTAAGAGTGCCAAACATAAAGAGGAGGTTGGTTGGTGATGATTATGATGATGGCAACAAATCAATGATTTCTTTATGTCCGTACTTTTTATGACGAAATCAACCATCATTATATTTAACAGCATTGGCGGCGACGATGACAATGATATCGAGACAAGAATAACAACAACAAAAAGTCTGTACTTTGTCGCAATTCATTTGTAATTTATTGTTGTTTTTTTTTTTTTTTTGTTTTTACTACTTTTTTATTTGTTCTCAGCAGGCATACCCGATAATAACTGCAATAGCAAGTGCATCAAATATTATTATTAAAGAAGCAGAAGTGTGCCAATCTAGGTACCTGTTAATATAGTACAGATTTTCCTTTTTATATAGAAAATTTTTTGGATAAAGTTTTAGACAAAGAATATTAAAATTACTTCACATACATTTGTATACATAAAAATAATTTCAATATAACAGCTGCTGCAATTCGTATTATTTAGTTATTTGGCATACTGAAGCATAGCTCCACAAATAAATTTATTGAAAAAAAATTCGTCCACTTAAAAAATTAACTCAAATAAAAAAGGTTTCTCTGTGTAAAACTGTTATAAAAGGCTGCTTTTGTCCAGTATAGTGATCACTGAACATTTGTACAAGATAACAGCTATCAACATCCCCCGACAATTGAGGCAATTGCTGTTGATCATTCAAGTGTGAAGGTATAACACTGGCATTTGAGTGATCAACTGATAGCAACTTGTCTCATTGATATATGGCGATTAATGAAATTACAACAAAGAAAAAAAATCTATATATCTCTCTTCTATCTTCAATATTCAAATATAATGCACAGAATGAGTAGGAGTTTACTCCTGAGTATTGGTCTTACAAAAAAAGGGAATTCTTAGCTCTATTCAAATTTTGCTTGAGTACTGGTATGCCTTTTTACATTGAGGTAGCACTCAGTATACAGTACATTGTGCTGGTCTAGGAAAATATGGTATGGGAAGGAGGAAAGAGGGAGTAGTGCTTGGTTCAGTTTAATTTTAATATATTTTTTTTTTACTAGAATTTTCTATTGGTTTGTAATCTATTATTTTATTGTCGTTTGAATTATTTTGTTAGGAAGTTACTTGAGAACCAGGAGAAGCAATATTTTAAATGAGAGATGATTGTTTCTAAGCCATTTATTTTAAGCTGTTTTGACTATATTTTTGTGGCCACAGCTAGACAATATTCATGTATATGTATGTTTACCAGTAGGTAGTTGTCAATTTTTTTAGGTCAGATTGACTACCAATTTTTTTAAGTACCACAAAAGATTTTAAAAATCACTGCATCACTCAAAAAAAGGTGTCATCAGTTTTTGGCCAACAGCTAACTCAAACTGAAAGATACTACTTAACTATGTTCGGCAATAAAATAGTGAAGACTATACTCAACAAATTTTAAAATTATTTTTGTGCAAAAAATAATTTTTTCTTGCACTTTTTTACAAAAATGTACGAAAAAGTTTTTCTTTTTTACTTTTTTCAGCATAACTTACAGGGACTCGTAATTTTTCATTAACTATTTATAACAATATTGTAGCCACTGTAAATCTGAACAACTTTCGTGAACATATCAATACAATCTGAACATGTCTAGGCATGCAAAATAACTTACAAACCCCAAATTTGTACCCTAAAAATGTTATTTTTCACTATTTTTTAAAAATTAAAAAAAAAATGCGTTAAAAAAATAGTAAAAAATAACATTCCTAGGGTACAAGTAGAACTTCAGTGAATGGAATAACTACCCAAAATTGCATTTTTGTTTTCTCTGTGCATTTTTTTGAAGATTTTTATTTCATTTTTGTTGTGTCAACTATTTTACTGGGACTTATTTTATGCCGTCTGTTTTGCATTTTTCACTTTAATGGCTATGTAAGTAATCTCTTTATTCTTGTTAAATAATTTTAATAATAATTATAATCATAATACCATGATAATATTAAAATATTATTAATTTTTTAAATTTATTTTATGTGCAAATGAATTTGGTTTTTATGAATAAAATAGGGCAAAAGTGTTTTTACAAAAGAAATTTCTGAAATGGTTGAATTGCGCTGAAGAAAGCTCACAGTAACACTAGAATTCTTTAAATTAGAAATCTTAAAAAAGAAAAAGTAAGTGAACCGCCTTTAAAAGCAATAATAAACGTACATGTATTTTAAGTGCGGCACATTCTGTTCTCTCCTCCTACAAAATCAAGACTTTGCGAGGTATACTTTTCTAGTTTAAAACAAGTCAAATTGGATGAAATTTCGTTTGATATCGATTGCAGTAATTTATCCCAAGACTATAAATTTTGTTATATCTTTAATAATTTACTACAATTTGAAGAAAATATACACTGAAAAGTATTGTATTTGAAAACATTTATACGCAACTTGTTAAAGATACGGTTCATCACATGCGCTAACGCTTTAATGCATTTCATACTTTTCAACTTTAAAAGCGTCCAATTACAAATCACACGCTAAGAAACAACTTTTATATCAAATTTTATTTACATATTTAAGTAATATTTTATGTTTTTAAACTCTTCAATTTATTTTTCTTTTTTAATTCTCCAATAATTTTTCTGGTGTGTTTTATGAAATTATTAAAACGGATATTATTTCTAAAGGCTTCGAGTTGACCAATTTTGGATTAAAAATAAACGCTGAAAAAGCAAAATTCATGGTTGTTACCAGAGGTACTCAGCAATACAGCAATGTAAAAATTGTAGTTGACAACGTAAAATTTGAAAGAGTGTCCAGTTTTAAATATTTCGGTTGTTGGTTGCATGAGAGTTAGAACTGCCTTCATAAAATTCAATAAACTCTTTGCGAAGAGAGATTTTAGTCTAAAGTTACGCCTGCGATCCGCAAAATGAACCCGGAAGAGAAAACACCTTAATAAGTTGAAGCATTTGAAATGTGGTGCTATACAGAAGAATGCTGAAGATTTCCTGGGTTGACCATATTACCAATTCAGAAGTTCCAAACAGAATACAGAAAATCATGAACTTCTTGCACTTATTAAGCGCCGTAAAACAGCTTATTTCGGGCACATAATGCAAGGTAAAAAATACGAACTATTACTACTAGAACTGTCATGGCTGAGAAACATTCGGAACTGGACAGGAACCAGGCCAAGAGCAGTTTTCCAGACTAATAAACAATATCTCATAGAAATTGCAATCTTGTCATATATATGCAAATAAAGAAGAAGCGTTGACGAAGGTTACCTAGTTTCTTCGGTTTACAAGTTTTGCAATCTCTAGTGTTTAAGAAAGCCTTATTTCAACTTTACTCACAAAAGTATGTAATGTTGCTTGACTGTATGGTTTCACTGTAAAACACAAATAGTTGTGATATAAAAAATGTCTTAAATAATTTCATTTTTGCAAAAAATAAAAAGTGGATTTATAATAACACTTGTACGCTCTTGTAATCGATAGTTGACCCCCACAGATTTACTAAAAGAAATACATTTCATCACAATGTTTTGATCAAAATTGTCTTGTTTTTCAATGAATAAGTACTAACATATATGTATGTATTATGTACATGCATGTATATGTATATGCACTTGTGAATATGTCTTTTAATCTGGCTGCTGCCTATCTGTCCCCCTTTCTATATGACCATATTTGAGTATTATCATACCAATTACATCTTCTTTTATGTCACATTCGAAAACACCGTTAGATTTATTTATTTATTTATCTTTTTTTTTTTAAGCAACACCTGCGTCAGAACTTGTCTCAGACATCTTACGCTAGTAATTTAAATGTTTTCATTATTATTTTCATAATATTTTGTTTTTGTTTTTTTTAATTTTGAATTCAAATTCGATTACATATTTTTTGTACATATACTTATACATTGAGTAGATATTTTAAGTGCACTTTATTAATAAAGAAATCAAAAAAAAAATTTTTTTTTTGTTTAAAATTTTTTAATTTCGCCCAATTATTCATTGGGTCTGATTTATATATTCAGTCGTTATTTTTATTTATTTGTATGGCTACTATTTTCACATGATTATAATGATGATGGCGATGGTAATGGATGTTATAGATACTGATGACGTTGTTGTTTATAATTTACAAGAAAATATTTGAATAAATTTGTTTGTCTCTTTAACGCCAATATCAAGAAGGGGTACATCTTATAATAGCTGCTGTTATTAATTAATTTCAAATAATTTTAACGTAATACTTTTTTAGGTATTAAAATAAATATTTTCAATTCTAAATATAGAAATACTCGAATAATTTTTAGAAAGCACCATTGTCAAAACCAATTGAATTAAAAATTATTTAAAATTTTAATCTCTGTTTGGGACAGTTTTTAATTTACCGTTTATTTAAACAACTTTAATACTTTTTCTATAGCATTATATTAAAATTAAGATTAGTAGTGGCGTGCTTAACACATACATACATACATAATTGGCCATTACAATCCTATTTCAGAGTTACGGCCTTGCTTCTCACAGCAACCATGTTGTGTGTGTCAATCAATCTTTATCCATGAGTTACGAGATCTACAAATCAATGTCGGCTCCGAACGACAGACTTGAGAAGCTTGACAATCAGTTACTCTCAGAGCTTTCGCCAGAAGACTACTAAAAGGTAGTCCCCGAAATACAATTTTTTATAAGCCATCAGAACACAATGACCACAACTAAACACACAATTATTAGTTAAGACAGAAGAGTTGGTTTGTGAATATTTTTAACATTTTTCGCCTCTAAGTGACCAAATTAACAGCAACATGTCCCATTGACATAAGGCGTTTAACTTCTTCACATATATCTATATATTGAGCATTCCAATACAATGAGTAGGATTTAACCCTAAAAAAAAGAAATGATTCTACCATTTTTAAATGCTCCCTCTTAAAAAATGAGGCTTCATACAGTACAACATTTTTTTTCTGTATTTCTAAAATCCCTGTCTTACGATGATATATGACTAATGATTGTTTCAATCAGAATCTTTGTGATTTTTTGGGTAACCGTTTGCAAAACCGTTTAGTAAAGGGTGGACAATTGTGAGGTTATATAATAAATGGGCTTGAAAGCAAATTTTTTTTTTTAGAAAATTAGTTTTATTGATACCAATAATGTAAATTAAAAATATGAGAATTAATACTGGCAAATAGATGTCTGGCAAATGTGCACCTCCTGCACGTCGGCAGACGTCCGCTCTTTTCACAAAATTTCGAACCACATTTTGCAGGAAAGCTTAGCTTATATGATATACATCGCCGAATTTCATTTGCGGTTTGTTCATGTAAACCCGGTTTTATAAATAGCTCCAGACGAAAAATTCCAGCAGCGTTAAATCACAATATCTAATGCAATAACTAAATTGTTTGACCGGCTCTGTGGCTTCTGGCATCCTGCTGAAACCAAATGTCTATTATGTTCACATTGGCCGACTGTGGCCACACAAAATCGTTTATCATGATAAGGTATGTGATTAGTTCTTACTATTCGTAGCTTTTCCCATTATTTGTCTAATTTTTTTTTTTCTTTTTAGACCAATGCTCAGGGGTAAACTTCTACTAAATGCTGTTCATTATGTTGAAATTTGTGGAAAGGATAGTCAGTACATACATATTCTTTCTTATATTATTATTAACCGCCTTAGGAATGAGACAAATTGCTGTGAATTGATAATTCAAAAACCAGTGTTACACCTTCACCCTTTAATGATATACAGCATTTGCTTCATCGTTGCATGTTTACTATGTGGTGAGTACCTTCGCTAAGTAGGAGGTTTAGCTGTTATCTTCTACTTTCCAATAGGTGGTGCTTTTCTCCTGATCATTCGTTTTTTCTTGGCATTGCTTAAAGTGGAATATAATGGAAAGTCGGGGAGCGGTTTCGTTGTATATGTAATTTTTTAAATTTTATATTTAAAATATAGTTATTTTTATATAAAAAACACACTGTTAAAACTGCTTCTTTGGCTTAAGTTTTGTAATTGTGTATAGACGAGTATATTGTTTGTCTACAAAGAATGAAAGCAGGCTTTACAGTTTACCGCTTGCAAATACATGTTCAGATATTACAATTAAGCGTATAGGAATTGTAGTCGCCGTGGTCTAGTGGTTAGTGTGTTGGCATGGGCCCTGGGTTCGACTCCAGGCTCTGACATCTTCAAAAAAAGAAATATGAATAAAATATTTCTTTCGGCGACTACCTCTCAGCAGTCTTCTGGCAAAAGCTATGAGAGTAATTAATTGCCATGAACAAGCTTCTCAAGTCTGTCGCTCGGAGTCGACATTAAACTGTAGGTCCCGGTACTCATGGATAAAAATTGACACACACAACATGAGTGCTGCGAGAAGCTAGGCCGTAATCGTGACACAGGGTTGTAAAGGCCAGTTATGTATGTTATGTATAGGAATTAAGACATGGCATCCATTTAGAGCCATTTCAACTTAAAGTATACTTTTTTTTAGACTATTCATACCAAAAAACTAAATAAGAGCTTTTTATTTAAAGATTTACTTAAGCAATAGCCGACTTTTGTGTATGGCTATGAATGGTAGCCAAAGTTCTTCACGAAAATTTAATTTCCGTAGCTTAAGTAGCTTACCAGTTACATGCTCTTCTTTAAGTGGGCGTGGTAGACTGGTCATTTCTTTGTAGAAATATCTATAAAAATCCCTATACATCTACCAAATTATATATCTTATTATGGTTATTATTCATTGAGTTATTGAGTTTTTGCAAATTGTCCACACCCCTCTATTATTTATTATTCTATTTAATCTGTTACAAAAACGCTTTAACAGTGGTTACGATGACGAAAAACGTATTAGAGCCGAATGAAACTATTTTTCAAATACTTATTCAACAAACTAAGTACCATACTAAACCAATTTTAGATTTTTACACAATTTAAAGCATTCTTCTTATAAAATAAGAAAATTTATTTTTCAATTATAATTTGAATTTCTTAAATATAGAAATTTATTAAATGCATCACAAAAGGCTTTCATTTATACCAAAGAATCAAAGGGAAGGAAAGTATCGCACAACGCTAATTATTCTGTTTATAATGTTGAAACAAGAAAATGAACTAAAAATATACCATCACGTGTATATTCTATTCAATTTGCATTGATTGCAAATCACGAGTATATAAATATTTTAATATGAGTCAATAATGTGTATTTTCTTTGTCATTAATAGTTTTATATTTTTGTTTTTAAAAAATTCATATTCATATTCTTTTTTATTTATTTCTAATATTCAAGTCGTGTAAAACAAAGGTATTTTTCTTGTATGAGGTAGTGATTATTCTTTTTTTCTATTGAATATGCCGCTAAAGGGAAATACCAGCAAAAGAAAAATTATGCATAAATTAGTATTTCATATATAAGTACATACGTTTGTACTCATATATTGCATTTGTCCGTATGGTTTATGCATTATTTTAGTCGTTTTAAGAATTTATTACACATTTAAAAGAAAAAAAAAACAATATTTTAAGATTTCATGTTACCTTTGCTAGAGGCATTTCCTTTTGGCAATAAATAGAAATTGAAAATATTGCAATTTGCATGAAAATTTATTTTTACAAATTTTAAGTGGTTATTAAAAATATAAAACAAACAGTTTAAAAAACCTATAAAATTGGTAAGTCTTAAGTCTTAATAATAGAGTTTTAAATTTTATATATTATTAAAGGCTTTTCAATTATTGAAGCAAACGCTTTAATTACATTTTACATCTGGCCTCATGTTTTGTACTCAACTTAAGACAAATTTTTTGTTATAAAAAAAATTCTGTTATAAAAGAACAATTTAATCAAGCATTGTTTATTGAAATAAAAAAAAAACCTTTAAGGTTTATTTATTTTTACAGTAAAAGCGAAAAACTAGAAAATATTTACGAAATCTTACATACATACACACATACATAATTGGCCATTATAGCCCTGTGTCAGGGTTACAGCCTAGCTTCTCGTAGCACTCATGTTGTGTGTGTTAATTTTTATCAATGAGTACCATGACCTACAGTTTAAAGTCGACTCGGAACGACAGATTTGAAAAGCATTTTCATGGTAATCAATTACTCCCAGAGCTTTTGCCAGAAGTCTGCTGAGAGGTAGTCGCCGAAAGAAATAGTTTTTCATATTTCTTTTTTTTTTTCAAGATATCAGAGTTGAGATTTGAACCCGGTACAACAACCAAATATTGTAAACTAAGAAACTATTATAAGTATATTTATAATAATAATGTAATGTAATACTTTATAAAGTCAAGTACTGTATATACTGCGTATTCATAAAAAAGACAAATTTCTATGCAATACTGCAAATCGCCTACTGTTTTGTTTTTTTTTTTTTCAATAAATGATTAAAGTCTTCCAAAAAACTAAATATTCTATTCAAAGAAAATAAAGTCTACATGAAATCTAGTTTAAGGACAATTTTTCATGCTAATTTTATTTATACACTTAAATTCTAGTTTCAAGATTTTTCAAATAAGGCAGTAAAGTATTAATATTTTTATTTTAAACACATATTTTCTTAGAAATACAATAACATGTATCTGCATGTAGGTATTTAATTTCAAATCAAGTATTTAAAAAAAAATGTTCATCCAACGTTGAGAAGCTTCAAAGGCGGCAGTCTAAACTACTGAGAATGATAACAGGTACCCCATGGTATCTAAGAAACAATAACATCTACAGGGATCTCAAAGTGCCTTTGAGTCGAGATGAAATTAGGATAGCAAGTATTAGCTACGTCACTAAAATTGCAAAAGATATACACATACTTATATTCGAAAGTCACAGAAGTCTCAAATGTTCAAACAACCGATCTACTCCGTTAACTACTTTTATGATGAGCACTTATGGCAGAGTTGTGCGTAATCAATTATTTTGTGTAATTAATTACATGTAAATTACACAATTACATGTAATTGTAATTCTTTTTTTTTCAATTACAATTACATTTGATTGTAATTGATGCAATTACATTTTTTGAATTACAATTACATGTAATTATAATTGAAAATTTTCAATTACAAATTACAAGTAATGGTAATTGAAAAAACTCAATTAACAATTACATGTAATTGTAATTGGAAAAATTCCAATTATAATTACAAGTAATTGAAAAAATTGAATTGGCTTCATGAAGTAATGGTGGAAAATAAAGTAATCATTAGTTTTTGAAGTAATCATTAAAAAAAATTTATTTAATTACAATTACTTTTAATTATATTTACATTTTTATAACAATAAGTCAATATACATTTTAGTTACATAATTTGTTTTACTTATATTTGAATTGCTCATCCACCTCAATAACATCAGTCTTATTTATGATAATAAATATAATGCGTAATATGAGTTTTTTATAAATGGCAAAACAATTCAAACAATCTCTTTAATACCATTTTCTAAAATTTATCATTCATTTGAGATACAAAATTACATTGATCTTATTTTTTAAAGTAAAATGAGGCGTAATATGTTGAAAAATTTCATTAAAAAAATAATATATATAAAAAGAATCACAAACATTTACATTTTTCATTTAGTATTTTTATCGAAAAAAATATTTTTTTTCCCATTACAAGTAATTATTTTGTTTAAATTACAATTATAATTACTTAGTAATGGTAATTGAATTTTTTCAATTACAATTACTTGTAATTTGTAATTGAAAATTTTCAATTATAATTACATGTAATTGTAATTCAAAAAATGTAATTGCATCAATTACAATCAAATGTAATTGTAATTGAAAATTTTTCAATTACAATTACTCGTAATTGTAATTGAACAAATCTCAATTACAAATTACATGTAATTGTAATTGTAATTGTAATTTAATTGGCCGGAACAACTCTGACTTATGGTTGTCTCTTGTAGTCACAATAACAATTTTTTTAATTTACATTATAATTTGAATACTTATTGTGAATTCCGAATGGAAAGATTCAATAAATATATATATTATAATAATATAAAATAAAATAAATATAAAATAATCTATTTCAATATATACATGCATATCGATCATTTGCTAGAAGAGTGGCATAACCCAAAAAAGCGATTCTAAGATAAATGCAGTTAAAGATTTTAATTTAGCCTAACGCAGAGGAAAAGTATAAGACATTTTTGCATCTTGCATCATTGCGTTTGCAAACATATAGAATAGTTTTACTCAAATACACAGAAATGTACTTGATAAGGTTTAGAAAATATGCAACACTAAAGACCGTAGTCTATATTTACACAAAACCTTAACGAACTATATGTACTGACCATAACAAATAGAAATGATTAAGAAAAATGTAAAAAAGGAAATGTGACGTTTATACAGTAGAGGCTCGTAAAGGTTAAGACGAGCAAAAGTTAATTATATGAAGAAACTAAACAACCTTCTGTCGCCACATAGGACACCAAAAAAATTTAACGTCTTTTACGATTGTAAATTTTGTCTGCATTGTGTGCAGGTAATACGCTGATCAAATGGAATGAAAACAACACGAAAGTCTCTAGCAAGTAAATGTTACATCTTCTCGAATAACGATCATATATTGTAAAATCCCATTCCGACAAAAGGGTTAATCAGAAAAACAACAAATAAATATAATATTGCTACATAAGTGTGTAATAGGGTTATAACCTTTATTACACATTAATTAAATAAACACTAATAAATACACATATAATGTGTAAATATAAATATAATAATATATAATATAAAATACATGTATTTTTCTTATCAAGGCTATGTGAAGAATTCGAAAAAGTTAAGCACCCCTAAAACAAACTACTTAACGTTTTCGAGCCTCTACTGAATTTCCTTATTAAAAAAAAATATTATTTTCTGACAAAAGAGTGTCAGCTTAATATAATCAATGCACAAAACTGTGAATTATTCCATTAAAAAAAATTTTTAATGTGTTTTAATTCCATCACTCATACGCACACATGTCTAGTTTTAAGTTCTTTATTACTCATACGCTGTGTACGCCAGACTTTCTCTTCATTTTAATGGTTGCTCATACGTACAGTAGTAATTTTATGTATGAGTGAGTAGAGAAGTTAAAAGATATGTATACAGCCTTATGTATAATAAAAAATTTGCAGGTCGTTGTACACAGTGGCTACGTTTGTCATTCCAATACGTGGAAATTCCTACTACTACTAAAATACAAGGTATTTAATTTTTTATATTATCTGACTAGTTATGAAATAGAGGGTATGGAATGTTTTACTAATATCAGTCTATAACGGGTGTCAGTTTTCTGCCCCATATACTAACGAGTTGCTAATTTTTCATTATACATATGGCCGATAATGTTTTAAGGTTTAGGGTACTCACTTAAACTGTGTTGCTTAATTGTATACAATAAAGTAAAATTAAAAAAGTTAGTTTTAAGTATAGCCAACACCATTTCCCTCAACCATAAAGAGAAAATAAAAAAAATGTACATACTGTTTCCGCTATTATTATGGCTGCTGCTGTTATTTTTCAGGTCACTTTTCTCAAAATGTGTATTTTGTAATGTTTTTCTAACTGTTAAATTAGTTAAACACCATTGATTCTCACTGCTAGTGGACTCAATTTCTAAAGGATTTTCACATAAATGTTGAAAATTGAAATGTTCTAATCTTTGCTGGGCCTGATAATTATTCTGTTGATGCTGGTGTTGTTGAGGTGAGTTTTCATAGGTTAAAGGTTCTGATTTTAAAATAAACTTATCACTTTGGGAATTATACAATACAGTACTGGATTCACTGAGACCGGCATTAAATGCAGAATAATTCGAACAGTGCAAATGATGATGATGGTGATCTGAAATATCACAACCATCGGGAAATAAATTTCGACAGGGATATATTAAATTGGTGGCATTTGTAAGATGCTGTTGAGTTTGTGGTGGTTGCTGCTGTTGTTGCTGATTATTATTGCAATAATGCTGCTGATAAGTGCAATCGCTAAATTGTACCTGATTATTATTAATTTCATAGGAATTTAATTCCGATTTTATCGAGATGTTTACAGTATTTGTGTATATTTGATTATTATTTATTTCAAAAGTAGGGGAGTTAAAGCTTGTTGGGGATGAGCTCAGATTATTTGTTGGATTACCTAAAGAGTTGGAGGGCTCTTGTTTAACCACTATCAAAGAAGCCAAACGATTACGCATTTTAGGTTATTTTTTTTTAAGTATGCTTTTAAAAGAGAATAGCATGGATTGTTTTTGTGGTTTTACATTTTCATTTATAACAACAAACTTTATAAATTAAAAATAAATATAACAGAAATTAGACACAACATTTATAAAAACTTAAAAACACCACCTGTGGAAGGTTTCAAAACCCTCAGGCGCATTAAAAAATTCTCCAGCTCCAGCACGCCGTTTTTTCTTCGTTCTTTTTGGCAAATCCTTTAGAAATATTGTTGCTCTTGTTATAATTTGTGTGATGATGTTGATATAGATTATTGAGATGGTAGTCTGTATAACACATTCAGAGATGTGTTTTTTTAAACACGTTCCTTTTTGTCTGTTGGTTTTGTATCACATGTACGAGAGAGAGAAAATTTTAATAAAAGTCCTTGAGGTTTTTTTTATTTTGTTATTTTGTTTTTAATTATTTTTTTCTGTATAATGCTGTGTATCTACACTAATTTTTTTTAATAACAACGTCAGCACTACGACGTAATATTTCTATAATAGAGAGATACATTTTTTTTTTTTGGGAAAAAAGCAGGCACAAGGACGTTTTTTGGTTAAATTAAAAAGTTGTTCTTTTTTTCAACAAATAATTTTTATTTCAAAGGTTTTGTTTTGTTATAGTTTTTATTATAGAGCGTAGGCACTAAAGGATAATTTTATTTCAACTTTTATAATAATTAAAAAATTTTTTATTAAAAATTTAATCACAATTACTAAATTTCATACACCGGAATAGTTCTTTTTTTATTTTATATTTTTCTCTTAAGAATTTTCACTTTATTTAAGTTGTTTTTTTTATAATTTCCCACAAATTATTTAAAAAAAAGTTAACTACACATAAGTAAAGTAAGTTTCAATTTATTGTAAGAATGGTATATTATTTAGCGAGTTTACACCACCACGTTTTTCGTTAAGAAAAAAAAAACAAAAATAACTATTTCACTTAATTTTTAATTACAAAAATTTCCACAATTTCCTTAAAGAAAACTTCACACGTGCGATGCTTATAAGCGTTCGCCTAATATTTCTTTAGATTTCTCGCATTACTTATACGCTCGACTGTTATTCCCGCACTTTTATTTTTTTTTTAGTTCCTTAAATAATTATTAAAGTTTTTTTTATTGAAAGCAGTTTTCAAATAAAATTATATTTATTTTTTAAAGAATCCTTGTTCCTGATTTTTGTGGCAACACAAAGTCCTCGAGAGTTAAAAAATAGAAAATTTTTTTAAATAAATTTAAAAAATGTTTTTTTAAAAATACTAGGCAAAGAGTCCTTTGCTGTTTATCATAAATAACAAATCACTTATACGTTCATTCAATTCCACAGTTTTGAATTTCTGACACTCATACGACCGGTAATCAACAACAATAATTTTCTTTCATAAATTTGCCGGCTTTAATTTTAAATTATTTTTAAGTAAAATTTGTTTGTTACAAGAATGCGATTTAATTTTTTTTTTTCCAAAAATTTTGTTAAAGTTCTTAAGCACCTTTAAATTGATATGTTTTGTTACTGATTTTTTGTTTAAAGAAAAAAATTCAAAATCGAATATTACACACCGGGAAAAAGTCCATAAAATATTAAATATTTTTTTCTTTTTTTAAATAATAATTAAATTGCTTTAAGTAAATTTGTTTATTTATTTGTTTTTAATTTTCATAAAATTATTTCCGTTTGTTTGGTTTTATTCTTAATAAAAATTGTAGATTAAAAATATAATTTCTAACGGTTTTCTATTAAATGTGTTAACAACGCGGCGTCTGTGACGCGACTGAACTTATATTTACGGTTACACGCGACTATATTCATTTTACCGTTTTGCTTTGCCTGCTTTGTTTTGTTTAACAAACAAACACTCTATGCTTTTGCCAAAAATAAAAAGAAGCAACAGCAACAACAATAGCAAAAACCTAATGACGATTTGATGCGGAGGATGGTGTTGATACACAACAAAAAACAATAATGATGGCTTTTTGGTGATGAGACTTAAGCAAAAAAATGTAACACAACAAAATATAGTACTTCATTTCTAATACACACTCATACACACTTATTTACATGCACTGAACATTGACTCACCTACCTCCATAATACTCGTATGCAGTTATTTTTACTTATAGAGCACATTAACAACTTTTACTCTCTATAACCACTCTCACTCTCAAATAAGCGCTGCTCTTTATGTGTGTTTTTTCTTATTTTTATGGATGTATGTATGCAGCATTATATTGGAAATAAATTACGTCATACTCTAACCATCATCAATTTTATTAAACATAGCTTTTTTGCTGTAATTTTGTTTTTCTCTGTATCTCTCTTCTTCTCTTTTTATTTTTGAAACATGTGAGCACAAACTAAGAAATAATAATGAATGACGTTGTAAAAGTTATACTGAGTTTGCGCCAAAAAATACAACAAGAGGGGCCAATATTCTATTAAAAAAAATTTATAAACACACACGTACACACAATAAATGACGAATTTTGATAACAAGGCGGAATATACAATTATTGACGTCATGGTTGAAAATTGTAACGAGAGAGAAAAGAAGAGTGCGTGTAAAAAAGAAAAGCTTTTAAATAACTGTAACAAAAATTGTAAAAATACAAAAAAAAACAAAAACAAAAACCCAAATATAGGATATACATATAAAGCAAACTAAGTGACGGTTTTAACAGTTGCTGTGGATTTTTTTCTGGTTGAGGAATTTCTAAAATAAAATGTTTAAAATTATTCTTTTTAAATTCCTGGATATAATTTTTTTGGGGTGTTTTCGTTTTAATGTTGTATTATCAGAGTTGGGTTTATTGCATTAGATTTAATTTTCCACTAAATTTAATGGTAGTGGAAAAAATAGTGCATTATCGCCTATAATATTTAGTAGTAGTGGAAATTTAATGCATTAAATAAAATCATTTAGTGGTAGTGGAAATTTAGTGCATTGAATCAAACAAATTTAGTGGTAGTGGAAATTTATTGCATTAAATAAAAAGAATTTAGTGGTAGTGGAAATTTATTGCATTAAAAAAAACAAATTTAGTGGTAGTGAAAATTGAATGCATTAAAAAAAAACAAATTTAGTGGTAGTGGAAATTTAATGCATTAAATATATCGATTCAACGGGATTTTTTTTTTCTCTCTCATTTTCCTCATATAAATTCATTTATAAAAATAGAGAAAAGGAAAGAAACTACGGTGGAATTTGAATTTAGAATTAGGCTTTATAACTCTAATTAATTATAAATTTATTGTAACCATCACATTAAGACGACACTGCTGTGACTTCGACGCCGAAATAGTATTATGCATGGCAGTTGTATCGGCGTCGAGTTGCTATCGATTATTAAAAAAGAAAAAGCATCTATTACTAGCGGACCATTGAATTTAATATGACTGTTTTTCCCAGACTTTTATAAAATTTGTCACATTTGGACTTCTTTGTCGAACCCGGGTTATTTTTCAATTCCTCAATTAACTTTTCGAATTGTTTGTAATTTTTTTTTACTTTGTTCTGCCTTACCTCTAACTGTTACTTAAAAATATTAAAGGCAAGTTTGTATGTATAATTTGTTGAAGTCGTTACCAAAGAGTGTATCGGGATACAAAAATCACATTTTGACTGCGTGTCGGCATCATGCGACATAATACCAATACTCGACAACAATAATCGACATTGAAAGTAAAGGCCAATATTGACTTTCGTAATACCGATTATAAGACAGCTACGACTATGTGTCTAGACGGCAACTTAAATAATTAGGCTGAATATTTCTAAAAGAATTTTTTACTTTAAGAAATTATTTACCAATTTCGATTATTTTTTTGTCAATTGCAGATTTTCGATTATTTTTATTGCTTCAATACTTAAAAAGAAAAAATAGGCCAAAACTAAAAATAGGAAAAATACATTGGATTTTAGCTCACTAACATGACATAACCACCTACTCTTCCAGCAAATTTAAAAGGTATTTATGTAAGTTTTGGCTATAATTTTTTAATGTGATGGAAATAATTTGTTTAAATTATTCTATTACTTATATGAATTTATGGTCATTTATAAATAACTAGCTGAACCCGGTGTGCTTCGCTACCCCCTCGTTATGTATTCAAATTAACGGCGGTGACGTAGTTCATAGTTATATGGCGACGTTAACAGTATTAAGAATAATATACTACCATATAAAAAAAAATCCGTTGGAAGGAACAAATTTATGCAGAGAACAAAAAGTTTAAAACTTTCAAATACAGTTAAGCGTGAAAGGGGGCGTGGCGTAAGAAATGTTTTTTTATACCTCGCCTGTAGTATAATGTGTATACAATTTGAAGTAAATGTGTTAAAAACTATATGGGGGCAATTACATAATTTTAAAAAAGTGGGCGATAAAGTGGGCGTGGTCGAAAAAAAAGTACCCTATTAATCATGCCAGAGTCCCAGTTAAATGCTGTGAAAATTTCAGAGAGATCGGTCCAGAGGTTTGGTCTCCTATAAGGTACAAACAAACAAACAAACAAACAAACAAACAAATAAACAAACACACATTCAATTTTATATATTTAGATAGTTATAAACACGAGTTTAATAAGTTTATAAGGATTTTTTTCTTCATTTATTTTAATTTTATTTACCCGAATAATTTTTAACTTAATTTGATTTATTTAAGCATAACGAATAACGTTAATTAACTTTTTTAAAGAAACAGTTGTTTATTTACCCTAAAGAAATTTAACTGCTGATGCCTTAGCTTATTATGAAGACTCTCCGGAAGCCCGGTAATAAAATATTCTCTTAAAAGGCAATGGAATCTCTGGCAAATGTCCATCTCTAGCACATCGACTGACGTCCGCTTTTTTAACAAAATTTTTAACCACATTTTGCATCAAATCTTCGCTTATCCCATTAATGCAGCACCTAATTGAATCCTTCAGAGCGTCAGTTATATGTGGTTTGTTCACGTAAACTCATTCTCACAAACTGCCTCCTAATCCTGCGGGGTTAAATCACTAATTCATACAATAACTGAATTATTTGGCTTTTGGCTCCATCCTGCTAAAACCAAAGCTAACTGATGTCAACATTAATCAATTGTTACCACAAAAAATCGGTTATCACGGCTTGGTAGCACAGAGTTTTCACGGTGAAGGCGTTTACTTGCTCATTTTCGAAAAACCGTAGCATAAGGTCAGTTTTTTTTATTGAGATCAATACTCAATGGAGTAAACTCCTACAGTTTGCTTGTTGTCGCTGCTGTGTGTACGTCGGAAATTTAAAAACATATTTCATTTATAACTAAAGCCGCTACAATCTTCCTTTTATTGACATGTTTTCCCTTCGAAAATTTTTGTGTACTGAAGTACGACGGCAGCGTTCGATAGTGTAATGGCAAAACCCAAAGTATGCCATCGTACATGTATGCAGACAAGTATGCCTGTCTAATAGGCCTTTTAATTGTGGTGAGGATCTTCGCTAAGTAGGTAGCTGCTATCTACTGATACTATCACTTTTTTGAATGTAATAGTTTTTCGAGGACTGTTGGTGGTTTTTCTCCCAGCCTTTTACTGAATAAATGTCAAAGGATGACAGCTCATTTCCTGACATTTCCTTACTTGACAATCAATTTACTTCTAACCTCAAATTTGACTAATGTGACCGTAACTAAAAGCATTTTCAAAATCTACTCTTATTGCAATCAGAACATTTGTTGTCATCAATCTAGAATACTATTAATCTAAAACTAAAAAATAAAAACGTCCCAAAGACTTGTATTGAAGTATTGCTTCACCTAATGTTGCTTTCATGAACGGTAGTATTAGCAGTAATTTTCAAATAGATCAAAAACTTGTTTGTAAACCTGTCTTTTGGGCACTGTTAACATCTTAAAACTAAAACATAGAGTTAAACTCATGCTTAGTGCGAGAACAGAAGCAGTATTTGTCTATCGTTCTCTTTTGGAAGTCCTGAAAATGGTAATCTTCTTGAACCACATAAATTTCATTTTGCTGAGTTAATTAATTTTTGATACAAATCCAGAAAAAAACTAACCTAGTGCTGAAACAAGGTGTTGCAAAATTAGTCAATGCATGCCTGCAGATGTATAGGAGCACTATTTTAGCAGAAACGTTATATTTAAAAATATTTTTTTTTTTTAATTAAAAAGATATTTAAAAAAAAAATAAACCTTCAAACTAAAAATAAAATCCTGTAATCTAGGGTTTAAATTGTTTCCCATACATATACTCCAATTAAACATACAATTTTTATTTATCCGGCAATCAAAATGTTAATAATAAAAATCTCAATTTCTTCATCTTCTTTTAAAACAATTGAACTCTAATCACAAAAAAAATTAATACAAAAACCAACCAAAAAACACAACAACACAATAGATCATAAAGATGGGCTAAACTGCAATGTTGCCCACACATCAAGTTTTGGAACAAATTCAAGCGCTTGTTTATATTTGATATTAGTATGGAACAGTTTATTGTTTTTAATTATTTTTAAAAGAAAAATTGTTTGTGTATGCAATTTTTATATAAATTTAAACAAAAAGATTTTAATCCATAGTTCCCTTCTTCCTGATAGTTTAGTACGTCTTATAAAATGCACTTTTGGGGTCATGGTTTATAGTTTTACCCTTTGCCTGCTTTGCCAGAAAAATAAAATAAGAAATTATCTATATAAAAATCATTTTTTAGTTTTTATAAGAGATGCCATGCCCACTTAGCCAATTCCGCTCACTTTCTGACTTCAAAACGAAATCATTCGGACAAAGTTCAGAAACTTTAGTTTTAACCGTTGTTAAGATATACAAAAATTAAAGACAACTTAGAGGCGATTTAGGGCTTATTTATCGCACATAAGCAATTCTGGATTTTAACCAGAAATTAATATAAATCACATATTGATCCCAGTACTTACCTCCTTCATAGATATGGTTAATATTGGTTGACGGTTTTAAGCGTGATGCGGTGACATATGTAAGTATGTAGGCCAAAAATCGTATCCATTTATATATAAAGCTTATACACGGGAAATTAATTAAACTCGATTTTAGAGGCACACTTCGCTCTCTTTTTATGCGATTTGATTCGGTATAACGCGTCTCAAAAATTTACATATTTTAAAAAGAAAAACGTATTTCTTTATTGAATTTTTAACATTTAACAAATCGTGTGGTACGAAAATTTTCCACAATAAAAATAAGAATTTACCTTACCAGATTACGTTAAAATTGGCGGGCTCATCCTTTCTTACACGATTTAGTATCCCGACATCATATCAAGGAGCATCATGTCACATGATTTTAAGTGTTGCCCTAACTGAAGCATAGTTAAAGATGGTCTCTAATACATTTATACATACATAATTGGCCATTAAACCCTGTGTCAGGGTTACGGCCTAGCTTCTCGTAGCACTCATGTTGTGTGTGTTAATTTTTATCCATGAGTACCGGGATCTACAGTTTGAAGTCAACTCTGAATGACAGATTTGAAAAGCTTTTTCACGGCAATCAATTACTCCCAAAGCTTTTGCCAGAAGACTGCTGAGGGGTAGTCGGCGAAAGAAATAATTTTTTCATATTTCTTTATTTTAAAGATGTCAGTGCTGAGATTTGAACCCGTCGCTATCGTCTTAGTAAGCCAACACACTAACCCCTAGGCAACGGCTACTACTCTGGTCTCTAAAGTGCAGTTAAATTGAGTAATAATTATACTGATGTGCAAAAAAACGCAAAATTACAACGTGATTTGTAAAAACCGCGAAATTTTTCGTAAACGAAGGCGGTATTTAGAAAGTAATACTAATAATAAATTGATTTTATTTATTTTTAAGTTTCTGGATTTCTTTTTCTAAATGAATATTTTATCCAAGAATTACTTTTATATCGTATTTTTTTTAATAAAGAAAGGACTTATTGACATACCAAGAGAAAGGTTTTAAACCTAATTTACTAGTTTTATATAGGTGTAGTGTAAATGCACCATAAGAACACAAAAAAGACGATTTAATCCTTTCATACACTTTATCATATTTCTAACATTTGTCTTTTACACGATTTTAAATCAGACCATTGTCCCAGATTTCTACGATGAAAATAAATTCACTTACGCCGTCTTCGAAATGAAAAATACCAGTGTATTTGTTCTACTTTTATGAAAGTTTTTTGGCTCTGGTGAACATTTAAGGTTTTGTCAGTTACAGCGTTCTTTAATTCCTTTGACGATAAGTACACAATTATTTATTTCCTGACGATAATACACCAAAATTGTAACGAAAAATGTTTTTCAACTTTTAGCAGAAATTTAAAAACAAAACAGCCAGTTTGAGATGTAGTGATTTTTTTGTTTTATAGTTTTAAAATTTACAACGTTGTTGACCACATTGCTGGCTTAAAAATATTCATAAACCGGTAAAATATTAAAAAACTCTCTCACACTCTTCCCATACTCCATACTCAAATCAAAATACTTTCAAATCGAAAAAAAAATGTTTTTTTTTTGCTGTTGGTTAACCAAAATCAAACGATAGTGAGAGTTATTCTTACAAAGAGTAAAAACAAAAGCATTACATTTTATCGTTGCAAAGTAAATAACGACCGACCCAACGACCAACTAACTGACTCATAGCCAATCGTAAAAAAAGATCACAAACGATTTTGTTTTCGCTGCTATCGCACTTTAATCAAAAAGCAATAACAACAACCATCAAAACAACAACATCATATAAAACAGCAAAACACAAAAGCTATTTTTAGTTTTTGCTCTGAAGTCAGGTTCAAGACACGATTTCTAACTGTTCATGTTTCTAATGTATGACACATACACTAATACCATTATACACACACACATAGCTACATATGTGTATTGTATGTATGCGCACAAAGAACAGAAGGAAGTAATTGAGAAGTAGTATTATTAGAGGAGCATTAATAACTGTTTACATTACGGGTTAGGAGGAGGTAGATAAGTAACTCAAAATTTAATACTGAGATAATGGTTAAAAAAAGAGACTCTTCCTTTCGCTTGGCTTTATTTTCATAGCGATGTGTGATTGTCAGTTTGCTTGTAAAGTTTGTATTTTAAGTGAATATTTTCCCACAGTATCGTGTGGTTTGTTGTTATTATGATCGTGCTCTTGGTGGTGGTAGTGTTGTTGTTGTTTTATGGGGTGTGCGAGCACAAACACTTACATTACACTCACACTATATTCGTATATCTTTACCTATAGGTGGAAGTCTATTTAAGAGGAATTCCTCTTACAAAATGAGGTTTTATTTTCAATTTATATACGAGTATGTATTGTTTAACGGACAGCACCTCAAAATCTTTAGTGTCTAGGCTATTCAGATATAAAAAGAGACATTTTTAAATTTATGCTTGAAAATAAATAGAGAGTAAGAGAGAAAAAGAGAGCGAACTACAAGCTTAAAAGTAAATAAATAGAGCGAAGTTTAATCGGGCTACTATAAGAACGATCGTATGCATTTAGTAGGTAACATGTTCATTTGTTGTTGTTCTTGTTGTTTCTGTATTTAAATTTGTATGTTGACTAGCTAGTTGGTTAGCTGGTGGGTTGCCTTGTTGTAGTTCTTGTTGGTTTTGGTTTCAGTAGGTGAGGCAAAGTTTGTAAATGAGTATGTTTTGTGTGTATTTTTCGATTGACCCGTACGCGGCCTCTTAGTGACTTCAGATTATTGCACAGTGGCTAGTTAGTGTTTGTTACTTTGAAATGTGTAAAATTATTTCATATGTTTAAAGGGTTTAACAGTTTTAAATAAGAAAAAATTTTGTATTTCCTCGAAATAAAATTTGTGAATTTGAAATTCAACAGTTTCACGCACCACATCTTTAATTCGTTTAAGACAAATTTGTTATTGTAAGTTCAAATCCATTCTCTAAAAATACAAGCACACTTTGTTAAACGGTGTGATGCCGTTCTTTTCGGATTTTTCCAAGTAGGATTTCACTGTTCTTGGAGATTTGTACACCCCCAGGTTTTCTTTGGCTAGCCACTGTTTCTTGAGCCCTTTGGATTCCACTCTAGCACTATCCTCGTTATACTCTCATGATTCACCTGCAGTCCTCCCCTTTTATTCGTGTCACCATGCCCACCCCTTCACCTTCCAGACTACGTTTCTAGTCAGGGATGTAGTTACAAAAGTAAGGTCAACAACCATTCCCTCTAAACGTGCGAATACATATTTTTTTGTCTGCAAAACAAGAAAAGCCTCTGCACCTTTTTCGTTGGTTTTTTTGGTTTTCACAGTCGACTGCTCATGCAATAAAGCCTTTTCCAATGATAATAGATCTATGGTAACTTGTATCTTCCACTTCGTTGTCCTACAGAAGTTGTAGGAACCATTTGTTGCACTCCAGGTTTGACGGTCAAATGTTTAGACCACTTTGTTCTACTCTACTATATAAACAGCTTAGGGTGGCTGTAGTTATTTTAATATTTTTAGGTAAATCGTATGATCATGCAATAAATTTAAAACGGCACTTAGTGCGAAAAGTTATTGAAAATTGGTGTTCCAGATTGCGCTTTCTACGTGCCAGCCACATGGCAGAAATTATATTTAAAGATTCATTTAATTTTCCTCTCAATAAAGTCCGTTATATTGATATTAAAAATAAATTTCATTGCTTTATTATGATTTAAACTTGAGTCACTCTATAAAAAATATACTCTAACAGAGAAATAATGTATCACTAACATTTTTTTTTACAAAAAACCTCGGAGATATATATGAACCACTGAGTCCTAGATACTCTGTTGAGTGAATAAAAACCATAAGATCTATAATGTTATTCCTGTCTTGTGTTTGTTTGCAGCTCTTTGTGCGGTACTACATGTAATGCCTACTTGATCAAGGTAGGTTTGAGGAAAGTTTTATGGCTGTATTCATAAAAAATAAATAAAATAAATTTAAATAAAGTTTTAATTCATATTTTCCATACAATTGTGTCTGAAAAAATGACAAATTTATTTTAATTTTTTATGAATATCGGGGTTAGTATTTAACAGATATTTAAGGAAAAATTGTTAACTGCCTGAGTGGCGTTAAGAGCTTTGTGCTTCTAGTCTAACATTTAGTTTTTGCTTTAAAAATTATGAACAAGACAGCTTTACAACAAGTACCATTTTGAAACACTGTTAAACACTATAGAAGTTTTATTCAGTTAAACTTTAACATAATTTTTCGTTTTTTTTTTTTTTTCAAGTGAAAATGAATTTGAAGCCGCTTTTGTTGTGTTTCATTGGTTCACAAATATTTCTAGAAATGTTTTTTTGTGCATAATTTTTCTTTAAACTCTCTGATGTTAATGTTGTTGTTGTTGTTGCAACTAAAATCAAAGGCTTTTGCAAAAGCAATTTGGTATTCATACCACCAAATATAGATACACTGGCTTGGCGGTTTTGTTTGCATGACATGCCAGACCAAATTAATCTCCCAATTGTAGTGAAACAGTGTGCTGTGAATATGAAACGAAATTTTTGGAACGAGTTCATGTGTACAAGAAAACCCACTGACTAGTACCCTGTAACATGAACATTCTCGTTTGGCTGGCAAAACAGTGTCTTAAATTGTTCCAAAAGCGTTTTGTAAAGAAGGTGTACATGATGATGATAATGATGATGGTGATGGTGATGATGATGATGGGAGGCACTCCTTAATAGTCAAACACTGTTGTTGAAATTGTTTTGCTAGTGTGATGATATTCTAAATGCGGTTTAAGGTTTCTTAGAGAGGTTTTTATTTTTTGTCTTTGGTTTGCTTCTTGTTTACGCTGTTGTAGTTGTAGTTGTTTGTAGGAATCACAGCATTTTTTTTAAATGTTTCTTTTTTTCGGTGTAGCCGAAACTGAATTTCAATTCGTGCACTTCGACTTGCAAATTAAAATTGGGGATTTATATTTTGTAATGTTGTTGTTGCTATTGTTTAGATATCATTTTCAGTGTATTAAAATTTGTATTTATATTGCCGTTAATGCTGTTGTTGTTGTAGTTGTTTACGCTTTTGTCGGTACTCGTATTATGCAGATGATTATTAAGCTTAAAAATTGTGCCGAATTTTTGGTTTTTTTTTTTTCTTTTTGGAGGCTGTTTGGAAGGAATAATTCACGATATTTTCTTCTTATTTTGTTGAAGTAAGTATTTAAGATTTTAGTTTTTTGCAATTTAAAGGTAATTAAATGAATATTTTGCATACATACGAGTACGTGCACATACAAAATGAATTTCCATACCTTCGAATTGTCTGTCCGGGTGTCTGCTTTTTGTTTGAAGTAAAACAAAAACAACCAAAAATTGTTAAAATTACAGACTATTAGTAGGCCTTGTATTGTATTATATGGTATTGTTATTGTTACTGTTATTATGTGTAAAAGTTCTATTTATTTTTCGTGTGAATTATGTTAAAATACGATTTTTTCTTTCATGATTTTGTTGCAGTTCTTGCATTTTTTTTTTAATGCACGATCGTATCGATACATTGAAATTGTTTTTTGTTTTTATTTTTTTTTATATATATTTTCAGTCGTAGTTCAATAAAATTGTTTAATATCTTTTGTTTTCTTGCATTCTTAATGCAGTAGTTAAATGTGACCTAAAACCTAAAAGACTGTTTAAGTTTTTCTTGGAACTTTTAAAATGATGTTAAACTACTATTTTTTTGCTTTGTTTTTATCTTAAAGATGTTGTTGAAGTAAAAGTTTGAAAGGCAATTAACACGCAATGAGTCAAATGTTGTCGCCATGGTAATTCGTAAAAACAAACGTTAATAGAATGGTTTTTCTTCTCTATAATATAATAATGAATGTAATTAAAATAATAAAAAGTTTTCAACTACTGGAAACAGTTTGATATTTTCATGACTTTGTGTAATTTTAGAGCTGTAGATATCAGCTTTATGTGGCTTCTTCACAATTAGAGCATCCTGCACCAGTTCAGACGAGTTTTTATATCCTTTACTAGCCTTAAGCAAAATATAAATTGAAAAAAATTTACCAGAGAGCACAAACGAGTTAAACCAAACGATTTTTCCCGTGGATGTGAGCAATCTTTTATATTCTTACAATACAGAATACAGCGACTACTAGCAACGTCACAGTCGCTGCGCCCAGTTTTAGATTAGGTATTTCTTCTTCTTCAGATCTTTCCTTGTTCAATTCCTCGTCCTCAAATATGTTCTATTGCGGAATCATATCTACCATTATATTGTTTGGACCATACACCATTCTACTGAGGAATGTAGAGGAATTGATTTTTACGTTCTTCAACAGATATCTTGCTTTCTCGATTTTATTGTTTGACATTAGAACGAAAAACATTGGAAATATCCGTAACACGAAAGTTATAAATGATAATTTATTGTATATTTGAAATAGCTTAGTTTGTATTGATAATAGAAGTTATGTTTTAATTAGGAGGATAGATTGCTCCGTAATAAATGAAATGATTTGAAGAAATATACGATAGCAGGGAAGACTTTATTTTTTAAAAAATCGCGCAAAGCAAGAAACAAAAATGACCCCAAAAAAAGAAAAAAATTACACCAAAATTTCGTTTTGTTGTGCTCCATTAAAATGTTTGGGGTCATTTACATTTTCTGGTTGGGGTAATTTTTCTTTAGGGCCATTTTTCAGGGAGCCGAAACCACAATCTATGCCTACCTATATCTGTTTCACAATATTTTAGAATGTAACACCATAGTACAAGTACTGTAGTTTCCACATCACATGTCTGTTAGGGCCATAAGACACTACTTATATGTATAATGACTCTGCAGGACACTGTGTTTGTGATGGCATGACACCATACTATGGTTTTTTTCCAAATAACATTTTTACAAAAAATTGGCGAAAAAATTTTGTTTATTTGTTTGCCAACTGATGGATAGTCAACTGTGGTAGAACAGAAAATAGAATTTGAAGTTTTGAAAAACAAAAATGCTGGCTTTTTTTATTTTTGTTTGTTTTTCATAAATGGAAATGGATTATGATTCCCATTTTGTTTATAACTTTTGAAACATAAGAGTTTAAAGTTTTGATAACTATCTTTCTAAATCATATCACATATAGTATATAAAAACTAAACAAAAGCAGTTACAAAGCAATACATTTTTCTTATTCAAAAAAATCAAATTCTATTATGGTTATCCCTAAAAGCATACATTTCATATCATTATTAAATGAATTTGCCAATAAGGCGAAAAAATTTTTTGTTTTTTAATATACATACATATTTAAAATCTTTTCAATTTATCAAACTTCTCTCATAAATTACTCGTTTTATTTTTTAGTTTATTTTATTATTGTAAATATCAGACAGTTGTCGCTGTGGTCTAGTGGCGGCGACTACCTCTTAGCAGTCTTCTGGCAAAAGGTCTGAGAGTAACTGATTGCAATGAACTAGCTTCTCAAGTCTGTAGTTCGGAGTTGAATTTAAACTATAGGTTCTCATAGATAAAAATTAACACACACAATATACGTGCTGCGAGAAGCTAGGCCATAACCCTGATACAGGTTCGTAGTGGCCTATTATGTATGTATGTAGTTGTCGCTATATACATAAATTTGATATATTTGCTGCCGGCGTTTGAATCAAAATATACTCGTATGTACTAAATCGACGGCTCATATAGTCGGGATGATGTGTTTATAGATTGAACATCAACGCAGTCAGAGTTGCTCTCTACTTGCTATAAAAAGAAAGCTTCTCTGTAGACATACATATATTTTCGAGATGAACGTTGGAATCATTGCACAATCATTGCGACCTTGAGTTTGTCTCACACCAAGTTATAACCACTATTCACTATAGACGTGGTTTGCTATATTTGGGAACTGTATATACTTTAGTATTCAAATTATAAAGATGCTTGAGAAAAATATTAAAATTGTTTATAAAATTGTGATAATGCACCAATTAAAAGGCCATTTCATATGATTTTTTTATTGATCATTAAAGAAATTTAATTGATTTGATTGCAGCTTAAAAATCACTCCATGCAATAAACTCTCCCTGATGAAAAACAAAATACGACCAAAAAGATAAAATGTAACTTGTGAATGCACTCCAAATGCAATTTTTATGCAGTTTTAATGACTTGTTAAGTTGAATTCTCTTTTTTTTTCAAACACCTTCGTTCCATTCGCTTTCATATAAAGTTTTTATTTAATTTTTTTTTATTTAATTCATCTCATATTTATGGGCTGCAACAAACCCAAAAATTTAATTTTTTGTTTCTATTTTTTTTTTTATTTTTTTTTCTGAATTTTAAACAATACGGTGTGTGAGGAGATTTATTTGTAATCCAAACCCTGCAGGTGAATTGTTGGAATTGTGAATTTATGCCATTCATTTTCTTGACGATTACTATTAATAAACGAAATTGTATGGCAATAATTCATAAGGTAATAAAAATGTTATTATTTGAGTAACATGAGAATTTTTTTTCATTTTATTTTTAGCTTTTTGTTTAAGGGCTTTTGATTTAGTCACTATGAGTTTATAATCCAATGTTTGGTTATAAATATATTGTTAAATGTGTATGAGATTAGATTGAAATTTTGAACGATTTCTGAATTTTAAGTATTATTTTTCTGGAAGCAGTGGTATTCTATTTGTGAAAAGTAATACAATGCTTACATAGAATTTATATTTTCAACTGTCGAAAAATCTGCACATACATGCTTATAACTGATACGTTAATTTTGAAGGTGGCTTAAGTCACTTTAAAAATTAAATGAAATAATTTGTACAATTTATCGATACTCTTCATTCTTAAAAAAAGTTGTCATCAAATATTAGCAACCACTGACAAAACGTAGGTTTCATCGCTGCCTGAAGTTGACAGCAAGAGTTGCAAATCAGCGCTGGTATCCCCCAGGTTCTCGAGAGAAGTTTTACTAAACAAGGTTACAGCAAAATAAGGTTATTTTTGCATAAGTCACCAAACAACAATCAAATTAATTGTAGCATTGATTACAATGTTTATTACATATGATTGCACTATGTTTCAATGCAAAAATCTATAGAAAAAACCGGAGCGCGGGCAAAATATTTTTTAATTAAAAAAAAGGCTGCTAGCGCCAAACGCAGCATTATCTCTGACTGATGTTGCCCGCCAGAATTATGAATGAGCGTTGTTGTCAGATACTTTGGATTTTTTATTCCTAAATTCGAAATTATTATCTGAAATATTCTCCCCAAAACCTTTTTATGTTATCCCCAAAAACTTGCCCTAATTTTTTTTATTCCATATACACATATACAATGCATATTATACATATACAGTTATGTGAAAAATAATACGGACACTTCTATCAAAGTAGTTAAAAACTCAACTTTGTTGTAATTTTCAAGCATTTATAGTGTTACAGTAAATACTTTTGTAAGTCTATTTGTCTGTCGGTCAATTATGCCTAAACGACTGAAGCCATTTTGTTGAAATTGCAATAGGGTATATTTTTTTGACCTGGGCTTGGTACCGCCTATACAAACTAAATGCTGATTTTTGTATATCTTAAGAAGGGTTCCAGCTAAAGCTTCGGAATTAGGTCAAATGACTTCATGGTCAAGGCGGGCGTGGCACCTCCCACAAAAACTAAATGTGTTCTGATTTTTGTATATCTTAAGAACGGAGTATAAAAGTTGTGAAAATATTTTTAAAACAAATCTTAAATAAATCATTGGTGGAATAAAGAACGGTAAAAAAGAATTTCATTTAATTTAATTTAAAATTATTTTTTTTTTACTTAGAACACTATTAAAGGAAATGAGTGAAATTTTAAAGTTAAATTGATTGGTTTTACAAAGCTTGCAATAGAGTTTAATTTTTGATATGCATTTTAATTTAAAAAATTAAATTTATTATAAAAACATATATATTGGCATCGGCACCTGCATATTTTTAAATGAAATTGATTGGAAAATGAGTTAAATTACTGACCGTCATAGACCAAATACACGCAATGAAGAACGAATTTCACATATGACGTCTAATATACCAGTTTAACAGCTTTCTTTTATTATTAAAAACGTTTTTTTTATCTTCTTTCAGTTTAAGGGTAAATCAATAAGTTCATTGCGTAATGAAGGTAATAATTTTAAGCATGAACATTGATTACTGCCAATAAATAAATGGATATGTAGGCTACGTGTAGAAATTAGAAATTGCTTTATTGATGACTCATGTCATTATGGACTTCTTGTAAAGATAAACGTTTTTTCTAACTATTTAATCACAGTACGACTTTTTTATTTTTCCATTATAAAACAAAATCACTGAAGGGGTTTTTTGAACAACCCTATACAAATTAGTTGCCAGATCTAAATAAAATTTAAAACATGTTTAAATAATGGATGAAAATTTCAAAGTTTTAGCTGTTTATACCACCATCACTATGTCAGTCTAAGAAAATTTCGCACTGCCCTCCTAATTTAAGAATAATACTTATATACATATTTAATACTTAAGTCTCTTAACTAAAAAAAACAAAAAGAAAAACAAAACTGCAGTATTTTTTATTATTGAAATAGAATATTAAATATTTTCCCAAATTATTTATAACCTTAGTTTTAATAGTTTAAAAAAAAACAATAAAAACAACACTAAAATTGTTTGCTAAAATAGCAATTATTTTTACGAAATATGTATACAGTTTTTAAAAATGTTGGCACTTAAATAGAAAATAACGCCAACAGTCTAGCATTTTCTTTTCCAAAAAATCTCTACCTAATAAAGCTGTTGTTTCATACAGAAAAATAAATAAAAACTATTTTTAGTTTTATTTGCTTAAGTATAGTGGCTTTCAACGTCTATTATTTTTAGGTTCTTATTTTTATTAATAAAATTGCAGTATTTCAATAATTAAAACACAGGCAAGTATGACAATATTAAAATAGATTAAAAACTCTGTTTTTAAATAGTTTTTTAGAAGAATATATACATCACTAGCCTAAACCCGAGGTGCTTCGTTACGCTCACTGATCGATTGATGCATTCAAAATTTTAGATGTTACCGATCTCAAGACCTGTAGAAGCAAATGTGGGATGTATCACTTCTATTTGTCCGTCTGCTTTCCTACTGATGATTTTTGTCGGCTACGAAATCAACCACACCAAATTCAGAAACTTTATCTTTGAATGCTCTCAAGAGATACAAAAAAAGTATTTAGTTTGTATGATAAAGTCCACTTTCTAGCTGATGATTTGCCTTGATTATGAAGTCTTGAAGACCAAGCTTAGATACTTTAGCGTCAACCGTTCTTAATATATAAAAAATCACTTATATTGTAAGGAAGGTACAACGCCCAGGGCCAATTCTGAATATAACATACCCTATTACAGGCTGTGGTTTTTGCAATTATGTCAGGTTTGAGAATACCTTGGGGAACGATGCTTTGAGGGTGAAATTAGGATTTTTTCTGATAGCCAGGGTGTTTTCGCGCGCTGAAAACTCTTCCTTGGTTCTTCGTAGTATAGAAGAGCTGAAGCTCCTTGGGGATGCTTGTGGCATTTCCTTGGTCCGAGTTCCCGGTCATAGGTACATCATAGGGAATGAGAAGGTGAATGGGCTTACTAGGAGCAAATGGGCTGGGTGGAGGGGAGTTTGTTCCGTTCTACTCTTATGTTCACATTATGACTGTCATTAAAGAAGGGATATCCAAGTTTTTCCTTGGAAAAGCACAGAACTGATGGAGTTCCATCACTTGCTGTGCTCTTTCTAGGAAACTTTGGCCTCGGTATAACCGAGGCAAGACTCTAGTAATCTTGGGGATTCCTCGTCAGTCTTTGTCCAGGCATATAGCCGTGTATACGGATCACTGGCTGATCAGTAAACACACAGAAAGGTTGGGTCTGCCCTTTAATCCGCAATGCAGAAGTTTCAGGAATACTTCTGAGAGGGAGACTATAGGTCATTTTCTTTGTGATTGCCCAGGTCTGGCAGTCAGATGTTTAAAGTTTTTTGTGGTGCCTTACTCGTTGGCTTGGCGCAGTGTGCAAACCTAGAGGCCTTTGCTTTACTCCACTTTATAGACAGCCTAATTGGCTGTAGTTCTTTTCCTATTTTAGGTGATTTCAGTTTGGTCCTGCAATGGTTTCAAAACATTACTTTGTACTAATGTTAGTTGGTTTTAGTTAACTAGCCTTTTAACCTACCTACCTACCTACCTACTTAATTTTAAAGTAAAAAATTAGCAGACATTTTTTAAACTTAATGCCTTTAATGGATGATACATTTGAACTTTCCTATAGTGAACTTCTATAAAATAAAGCTCATTTCTATCCGAAATGTTCACTTTTCGATGAATCTAACGCATAAACTTTGAACATCGCTGTTGTTTGTGGATTTTTCCAATATACGTGACAACTATGCTAACAAATATAAAGTTTATCTGTTATTTGTGTAAACTGAAAATCTCTGTAATGACGGCAGTATATTGACAGACCTCAAAATATTTATTCTAAGATCTTGCAATAGCCCTTACAAAGCTTAAAGCAAAGTTAACCGAAAATATATTTTAACCATATATTTTTCTTAAGACATGCAATAAAAGGCATTAAATACGTTTGAACAAGTTTGATTTTTTTTCCAATCATCGATGGTAAATTGTGATCGCCGTAGTGTGAAATGTAGTGTGTTGGCTTACTAGAAATATGAAAAGATATGCGTGCTGTACGAATCTAGGCAGTAACTCTGAAAAGAGATTGTAATGTACATACATGGCCACTTATGTATGTATGTATGAGAATAAATGATTTATTCATGAGAAGTAGGGAAATATTGAAAATAAAAAGATCGAAAGCTCAAAATAATTTAGACTCTTACTAAATTTAAATAGGTCAAATAAAATACTTACACAAGTAAAAAACAAACTAAATATGTGGATATTGATATTTGTTTCACGAACACACACACACACATATACCTACATATATATATACAAACACATAATATTAAGGAGGTTCACTTTGAAATACTTTAGATATTCAATGTGAGGGCAAATGCAAATTATTTTGTCATTGAATTTTGTGGTTCAAGTGGAAAAAATTATTGACACTGTGTTAGGTAAACCAAAAGTAAAAGAGCACATTCAGTCATATATGGTGGTAGTCTGTAGGGTTGCCATTACTAGACAATTAGAGTAAATGAAGAAGAATACAATATTTTAAATTAATTTCTTAAGGAGAGAAATGCATATATTTTTTTTCTTTGGCAACTAAGTTTCTATTGTATATGCTTTTCAAGGATATTTAAAGTAACTTTAACTTGCTTATTTAAATAACTTATTTATGCTATTTTTTTACTGCTGCTTGTTTTATGTTTTTATATTTCTTTTTCATTATATACAAGAAGGTATGTATGTGTATTTTTTTTTTTCTTTTGTTTTATATCTTCAAGAAAATTGTGTACAACAATAAATACAAATCCTAATCTAAGCATGAACACAAACACTCACATACCAAATGTCCTAGAACTGAAACTGGAATGAATAATTTTTTTCTTATTTGCATAGTTCAAGGCAATAATACTCGTCCAAACATATGTTTTCCCGCCTGTGGAACAGCAAGTATTACGAAAACAAAAACAAGACGTTGGCACATTTTGATTTTTTTTCAAAGAAAATACATACTATATAATATACAGGAAAAACTTATATAAAATCATAAATATAAAAATAAAATAGTAAGTTTTTTTGCATTTATTTTTAAAAATATTTGTAACAGAACTGTGAGGTTTTAACAGAGTGAGAGAGAGTGTAAAGTTTGCAGATTTTGTTTACAACTGATTTTTCTATTGATCGTCTGTTAACAGTCTTAGGTGTTTAAGTGTTATACTTGGCACACAACCAGCGCGAACGACGAGTTTTTGGCAGCGAATATTCGTCCCCACAAATAAAGCTGAGCATAGGAAACGTCCACCGAAATTAGTTATAAGCGATTTAAATTCATATATTTCTATTACTTACGCTGCCGAACGACAAACAAATCACTATAAGGTTGCTTCGGTTGGCTTTAATTTTAAAGTTTTTTTTTAGATAAAACAAAGGTTAGTTTTTAGTTAAATAACACAGTGCGACAGTGAAAAAATGCACGGAATCTACAGTATAGGTTTGATTGTAATACCAAAAGTTAGTAAAACCCTGTACTCAGATTGGCTACCAATTTTTTTTTTATTGGCCTCAAAAGATTTTGAAAATCACTGCATCACTCATAAAAAGGTGTCCTCATGCAGTTTTTGGCCAACAGTTAACTCAAACTTAAAGATACTGCTTAACTATGTTTTGCAATAATGTAGTAAAGATTCTACTGAACAAATATTAAAACATTTAATGGGAAAAAAATTTTTTCTCTTGCACTTTTTTGCAACAATGTACGAAAAAATTTTTACTTTTTTTACTTTTTTCAGCATAACTTACAGGGACTCGTAATTTTGCACTAATAATATATGACAATATTGTAGCCATTTTAAATTTGGATAACTTCCGTGAGCATATCAATACAATCTGAATGGGTCTAGGCATTCAAAATAGCTTAAAAAGACTAATTTGTACCCTAAAAATGTTATTTTTCACTATTTTTTTAAATTAATTTTTTTTTTTAATTTAAAAAAAAAATAGTGAAAAATAACAGTCTTAGGGTACAAATTTTGGATGCCATTCAGAACATTTCGATTGATAAAATTAATTTTAGTAAAATTATAATTGAAAATGTTTGTTTAGCAATATAGCAGCTGTTATATTTTCGTCGTTATTGTGCTTCATACGACGAAATTTTACATCGAATTTTTCTTAATGAATTTATCGTATTCGGCCAAATTCATGGTTCGCCCCACTTGTGTTGCATTAAGAATAACAAATCTTTAAAGACTACTTTTGATAATTTTTAGAAAAATCCTTTTTTAGTTTTATTTGAACAGTAAAGAAATGCTTGTCGTGTTCGCCTTCTTCTTAAAAGTTTAAGCTGTACAAAAAATTTTATCGTATCATGTCCCACTGTAGAGCCCTGTAAGGATCGTGGTTTTTATTCTAACTGGAGAGTCTGGTGGGTTACCAGACAAGCAAGAACTATGGTTTTTTACCATATGCTGAAAATAGTTTTTAAGTAATTATATCACACATATGATAAATTTTCTTTTTTTTTTTGACAAACTTAAGATCAATATCTTTTTCTTTATAAATGAGAAAAACCCCAAATTAATGATTTTTAATCTTAAGAATTTAAGCACAATAATTTCCTCAAAGAAAAATTAATCTAAAAATCGTTTATACGTTGAAAATGTCTCCGCTTTTCATTTGCAGGAAGTAATATTTTCATTTTAAACTGACTAAAAGCTACAGTGGTTGGTGGTCTATTTTTGTTTTATTACACCACTCTTTTCTTGTTTTTTTTTTAAGAAAAATAAATAAAATTTATATTTAGTTTTGGCAATTATTTTAAACGGCTTTAGTCTAGTAGTTTCCAAAATACTTCTTTTAAGACTAGCACGGTTTAAAATAAAAGAAAGGCTCTATTATTAAATTCACACAAATGTTATAATAGCACACAAACATTTACACACTGAAAAACAAGGAATTTATTTTAAAATAAAAGCCGCATTAAAGAAAGGAAAACATTTATTAAACTTTTTTTAGAAACGATACAACAATAAAAATAAAAAATACCGAAAAAAAACGTTTTTTCTCTTGCGATTTTTGTAATTAAAACAATGCCTCGCCCCATGGTAAAACAAAGTTTGTTTGAATATAAATAACAACAGCAACAAAAATAAGATTTTTTTAAACTGCTTCTTACACAACAACTGTGACTTCATATAGGCTGATTGATGTTTGTTTGTGTGTAAACACAAACTCGCACACACACATTTCTTTCAAACTACTTACAAACATCGACCATAACACTGCATTGCATTACATTGCATTTGCAATTGACATTGACATTAAACTCAATTCAACTCTAGCCATGACTTCATACCTTCTTTCAGTTGCCATTATTTGCTGTTGCTGCTACTGCTGGTGTTATAATAGTTATTGTCTAGCGGTATACTATAGCATTATAATGCCAAGTGCAACTAAACTGTAGAAGTGAGTTAGTGCGAGAGAAGGAGCGAATGCGGGAAAAGAGAACCTATACAAAAATCAAAGTTACAAATAAAAAACAAGAAAACTTAAATACCAGAAGTATATTAAAAATTGCGAGTAAAAACTGTAACAGAAATACCAACAAATAAATTACAGTTTTTATACGTCGTTGTTTTTGCTGTTATTATTGGTTGAGGTGGTGGTTAAATTTAACAGACATAACAAGAGCACGGAAAATAATTATTTTGTTCTCCAAGTACTCATACACACACACGCACACACAGGCTTGCACTGAAGTTATTTTGCTATGGAAATTTAAAAAGAAAGAAGACAAGAATTAATTTTAATCAAGAAAATACAGTGGTGGTCAATAAAATAGCACATTCGCAAGCAAATTTATATCAAAAATTCTTTGAATATATTTTTTTAAACTGGTCGCGTAAAATAAATTTTTTGAATTATGATACACATTTGTACGTGATAGTAAAATTCGAGATTATAAAATACGTTATCGTGTCAAAAAGATATGCCCTATCAGAAGTACGAATGGTACGTTAGAATATGTGATTATCTTGAATTAAGGCGTTTATTTCATCATCCATGGTAGTACCGATAGAACAGTAAAACGCTCGCCACATTGCGCAAATGTCGTTGATTAGCACCTTCGCTCTTTCCTATACTCGGTCGAGAAGCCCTAAAATAGACTCTAAAGCACCAGCCCATACATGAAAGCTTTATTCCATCTTGTGTCAGATAAAAGCCTTGAAAGTTTTCAACGATTAAGATGATCTGAAGAATAGTGTCCGTCTTCTCAATATTTACATTACCCATAGTAACAGATATCATAATTGAATCACCTCAACCAGGCCTATGAGTGATAAAACAGCATGGAGTCTTGTGCGAACCTGTTCGCGCGACCCCATTCATTTGTGAGTGTATCATTCATAATCTGCCTTCTCACTCCAATCTCGAAAAGACTCGGTCTTCGAATAATCAAATGAATAGCAAATGTTACTGACGAAATCCTTCTAACCTGGTATTAGTCTTAAACCATACGCAAGACAATATTAATTTATTATATCATTTGGCGGTGGTACTTATCTTTGAATTATCTTACCTAACAGGTAACTTCGACTATATGAAAAGGTTTATCTAAAAACTTATCGAACAAAATTTAGTAAAATTTCTATGGTGATGAAGAAATTGTACACCCTCATAGAATTATCTGAAAACTGTAATATATCAAAAAATCAAAATCAATACAAAGTCTTATCATTATGATGGTTTTAAAATTTTTGTAATGCTTGAATGTTTGTTTATTTTTTTACATTTTTAAGCTGTGGACTTAATGTGTCTGCTGAATTAATTATTGAAATTAACAAATTGATAACAGCAATATATTTTATTTATTTTCTTTTTTTTTAATTTATTATTTATTTTTGCATTAATTATACACAAATTAGTATTTTTTTAATCTGACTCTTTTAAGAACAACCCAACGTCATGCATATTTTAATAGAGTGTCCAGTAACAAAAACAAAAGTTGCTTTATAATTACACACATAATTGCTTGTTACAGGTGACTATATATTGTCTAAGCCACTTAATTGATTTGGTTAGTTGGTCGACGAATTATTGACGAATTTCTTTCATTTGCTCATTAATTGTTTCTTACTGTGGCTTTTTTCATTGCAACTAACATGAACCACACGTGCCAAAAAGTCATGACGTCATTAATTGTTATTTTCGTTTAGAAATTATATTCTTAAAAATAGTCTCAACCAACAAATTGTAAGGGAAAGTATTTTTGACAAAACCTACTTCTCTTCCTTTTCATTTTGCCTATCCTGCACTTGACTTTACAATAAAAATATCAACAATTTATAATTATGACGTCATTATAAGAGAGAACCAAAAGTTGTTAAAAAAAATCTACACATGAGTAAATTTAACCCACATAATCAGATTGTCCCTATCACATGGATAGAGAGCGAGAGAAAGAGTAAATTCTACTCGCAATACTATTTTTATTTGGATACTGAAATACATATGTACATATTTTTACAGCTGGAAAAAGGGAAGAAAAAGCTTTTCTTTATCTATTTTATAAAATATCGTATAAAAATGATTGGCATGCGCATGTAATAAAACTTGTCGAATATTGCATTAAAAAGGAAAGTGTTTCTTATGGTTCTTAATAGTGACGCTAAAAATTATACATAAACAAATAATAAAAAAAAATCTGTAAATTTTATTAATTTAAATTAAATTATTAAATTGCATTGTTTGTTGGGTAATATAAGATTAGTGTTTAAGAATTTTTAGTTTAATTCTAAATTTGTTTGTCTTTGAATAAAGCTCAAAAAAAAAATAAAAAAATATTTTTTTAATTTAAATAAAGAAAACAAAATTAATTTATACAGTTTTTATGTATGTAGTTGTGATTTTTAATTTTCTTTTTTAGATTACATATATACATAGATAACTGGTGTTTGCAACCCTATATCAGGATTACGACTTAGCTTCTTGCAGAGCTCATGTTGTGTGTGCCAATTTTTATCCATGAGTACCGGGACCTACAGTTTAATATCGATTCCGAACGACAGAGTTGTAAAGCTTGTTCATGGCAATCAGATACTCTTAGAGCTTTTGCCAAAAGTCTGCTAAGAGGTAGTCGCTGAAGAAAATATTTTTTTTTTTAATATTTCTTTTTCACAAAATGTCAGAGCCGGGCTTAAACCGGAGCTCTCGTCTTAGTAAGCCAACACACTAACCACTAGACCACGGCGACTAGATTACTATTAAAAATAAATGATATTCCACGATGTTAACGCAAAACCGGGTCAACCAAACTTTCCTCTGCTTTAATTTATCTTTTGCCTCGAGTGTGAAGTAGCGCAAAAACTCCTCTTCATCACGGTGAAATATTGCCAAACATTTCATTTAAGTGTCTTTACAACACTAGTTTTGTTTTATCGTTTGCTAATTTTCTTAACGATTTTCTTCTACGAGCTGTTTCTACAGCCTTGTTTAAATTTTGCTAGCCAATGTTTGATAGTAGAAATCGAAAAAGACTTTGCAGTGTAGAAACCAGCTCAAGTGGGGGTATTGAACAACGATGATTAATTTTTTGCAAGCTAACAAATTGACTGTCAAACCAATTTTTCAAGCCAGTACAAATATCTATAAATCAGATCTATTAGATCTGAAGTCGCCTTCCTACATATCTGGTAATTTTTTTGAAAGTGGTTCTTTAAATTAAATACAGTTTCTAAACATTTTTACTAACACCGCATATGAAATCTATTGCATGCTACTTTAAATAATTATTTTTTTTATAATTGTGCATATTTATGAGAATAATTAAGAAGAAACAAAGTTGAAAGTAAAATACATTCTAAGTACATCTCTTTCTTCAATTTCCACACACAATTACAGTGCACTTTATCCAACTCTTAGAGTCTATGGCACCAACCTTACTGCCATCCCTAAATAAAAGCGGCAAGCGTTTTCTAGCTGTCAAAATTTTTCATGCCCATACAATTTGTATGGAGCATCCCAAAATAACGCGGCGGCAACGTTTTGCAATTGGAAAATCTAATTTTGACAGACCGTTTAATAGTAAAGTTGGTCGCAAAAGGCAACTAAAATGTAAACAAATAAGAAAAAAAAGGGTTGTGATATAAAGATATGTTATTTGCATAACCATGTTTTATTCGTAAAGGCAAACAAAATAGAAGATTATAAATATTAATATAAAATAAATAAATAAAACATAATAAAAATAAATAAAATAGTACTATAAAATTTAGTTTATGTTACGAATACCAATAGAGTAATACAGTTTATTATTAAAATAGTCAGAATTGTTATATAAGCATATGTTGTTGTATTACCCTGTTTTTCATGTTTTGACAAAACGTTGCCGCTTTTATTTAGGGATGGCTCTTAGTCTTCTGGTATGTTCAAAATCAGTTTGTTCCTGGTAGGATATTACACTACCTTCTGTTAGTTAACACCTAACTAATCGAAAGCTTATCTTAATTGCTAATTTGATTATTTTTCACCACTAACCACGAAAGCTTAAATACATTTATAAATAAAAATTGTTGGACTCAAGAAGAAAGGACCTTGACTTCATTAATTTTAACATTACAGAAGCTACTAAAATTGTAATTTTTTTAAAGTGGGTTTAAGCAGGTTTTAATGAGAATCGAACACAAATTTGGCATTCAGATTTGTGTAAAATCACTGAAAATTCAAAATACGCGTTTGGATCTTTCTAGTTAAGACCAACGATGTGTATAATACCGGCCGGTTAAATTATGTTCCATTCTTTCCCATCTTTTTTCTTAATTGCATACTCGTGCATATATTTTTTCTGTATATAGATAATCCTTTGCTCGCTCTCATGCATTTATGACGTCAATTCAATTAAAAGTGACTTGTTTTTGTTATAGGTAGCATAGTGTGATGTTGGGTGGTTTATTGCAAGCAAATTTATATTCACCCATATATGACGTCGTAAAAAAAGAGAGAAAACCCAGATAATATAGGAAATGTACCATTTATTTTTTGGTATACATATGTACCTACTTCTTAAAGTCCTTTTTCTTTTTGTGTTATTTCTTAGAATTTATCGTCTTACACAACAAACATGATGTCACTTGGTATTTCTTATTTAATTGCTGCTCTTTGCTCTCTTATATTCTTACATTTATAAAGCTTTTTTTTATTTTACTTTTTTTTTTATTTTTAAGTGCATTTCCTGTTTGTGGAGAAATAAATTTAATTTTGATTGTCATTTGAAAATAAGAATGATAGCGGTTATAATACACTCTAATAAATATTTATTACAAGTTTTATAAAAATACGCATAAATATTTACTTTCACTGGTGCCGCAGTACTCATGATTTTAGTGTATTAGAATGCTAATAAAAAGGTTGTGTGCTCGATTCCCGATAAGAGCACTAAAAGTATCAATTAAAAATATAAAAAGCACCAGATTTGTATTTTATTTTTATTTTGACATCACTACTAAAGCATTTGGAGTTTTACAACATTAAAAAGCACTAAGTTGCCGTCGTTGCGAACTAAAAGTACGTTTACACTTACATGTTTTCCCACATAAGTAAAACTAGTTTCAGAGCTAAACAAGTTTTGGTTACCATACATTTTTCATGTCCGAAAAACACACTTTAAAACTAGTTTTAATCAAAAACCTGGCAACAATTGTCTGTACAACACTATGTTGCTCTTATGATTACAAAAGCATCAATGGATCGATCATCCATTCAATGTGATTAACCAATTTGAAAAAGTGACACTCGGCTGTTTAAAAAAATTGTTTATTTTTTTTGTAATAGAAAATATATATATAAAAAAATACAGAGAGAATTTATCAAAACCTATACAACAATACATAGTTTTAAAAATAATTAAACCCGGAAAGCATTTTGCAATTACATTTTTTGCCTGCCAAAATAAAGAGAGATAGTCCGATCAATGCGGAGAAAGCTTCCTACCCTATCGGGTATGTTCTGAAAAACGAATTAGAGTGAAATTAAAATCGAATGAAATTTTAAACTACTATACTTTTAAAATGTTAAACTGTTTTAATATTTTTCCTATTTATTCGCTTAATACCCATTAATGTAACTTCTCTAAATACCAAAGTTGTCCATTAATTCGCGTATTTAAGTTTTATTTGCTTTTTAAAAAACTTTCGTTTTCAATTTCACTCGAATTCGGTTTTCAGAACATACCCGTATATCTTGCATAAACATTGTGTTTTGAGTATTGACCTGTGCGGTTATCCCTTGTAGGGCGAAGTTTTGCAAATACATAAATGCTCCAAAGGTTTAGTGTTGCAAGGTACTCGTGAGGCTTTAGACAAAGTAACCGACTTATAAGGAGAAATTTTGAAGAGGAATTATGATAAAATACCGTCTTCTAAAGACAGCTATAAGCAAGCCCTACAAATAATAGCTATAACTGAAATGTTGTTAGAACTCTGCAATGAAGAGGAGGTCCTTAAGGAGCTGGAGACACAAAAAGTTAAAAAGGATAAAGTGAAAAAATAATATAACAAAAACTGCATTGAAATTTCCATTTTAAATTTAAATTTTCATAATTTAATTTTTTTATAAATACCACAATTTTTTATTTTTTTTTTATTTATAACATAAGTGTCATATTAACTTCGAAAGTTCAAAAGCAAAGCCACTATAGCATAATGGAAACACATTAATGCGTTTTGCGCGAAACGAGTTGTTTTGGTTTAAGTGGAAACGTAATATAATTCTCAGAACAGTGAATGCATTGTTTTACAACCCTGTTTTTACTTTTAACATAGCATTGTCGCTTTTATGTACTCGTAGATATGACAATTGACACACACAACATGAGTGCTGCGAGAAGCTAGGCCGTAATCCTGGCACATGGTTGTAAAGGCCAGTTATGTATGTTTGTAAATATGACAATTGTTTTAATTACACTAGTCAACAAAAGATCCGAAATTCGTCGTTGAGAATGACGTCTATTTTTTCAATACGTCAATAGATTTTCCTTAACACCAACAGGTGTTTTTAAGTTATAGCTAACTGCCCTCACATACTATTTTTAATTAGATTTCATTATTTATTGAAAATTAAAATATATAATATGTTGTCTGCTTAATACTGATTGTTTTTGCTATACATACATACATATATAACTGGCTTTTACAACCCTGTGTCAGGATTACGGCCTAGCTTCTCGCAGCACTCATGTTGTGTGTGTAAATTTTTATCCATGAGTACAGGGACCTACAGTTTAATGCCGACTCCGAACGACAGACTTGAGAAGCTTGTTCATTGTAATTATTACTCCCAGAGCTTTTGCCAGAAGACTGCTGAGAGGTAGTCGCCAAAAGAAAAATTTTTTCAAACAGCTCCAACTGTTTTTGCTATATCTGTGGTAAATATACGTTTAGAAAATATCGAAAACCTACGAGTATATCGGACTTTGTGAAAACCTCATATCATGAATACTTAAAAAAAAATTGTGTAATCAGGACAAGCCGTGGGGTCCTCATATTGTATGTCAGATGTGTGGTTATGGTCCAGTGGAAAAAGAGATGCAGTAATGTTCGTTACACCCATGATTTGGCTACTTCTGCGTTACGAAAATAAGCGAAAATAAGTTAATTAAGTCGGGGCTCACATATGTCGGCAGACTTATGCTGGAGTTTCAAAAACGCTAAGTCGACGACACTGGTTGCGACTGTAAAATATGATCGTAATTTATCGCTATTAATTTTAGTTTTCTTTAACGCTCTTTCTTTCGTACCATTATATGAAATTAATATTTTTTTACATGAAGATTATTATTATTTTTAAATCCGCCTACAGAATTTTGTTAAATATTTTTACTTTTCAAAATAATTGTTATTAAACAAGAATTTCCGTTAAATTTCATGTTTTTAAAAAAAACAATTTAAACATGCAAAAACCACAAGAGTGATGCAAAAAAATAGAATCAAAGAGGAAAACGAATACTCGTATGATTAAAGTTCTGTATTTTTACACGATTTTTTGCACGAAGTAATATAATTTAACAATTAATGTAATTAATGTTAAGAAAAAAAAAAGAAAAATTAAATTGGAAACAAAATATTGAATATTAAATAAAACATAAAGAGCGTTTTTTTATTACTTTGTATTTGTAATTGACCTCAAAGCAAATGCTCTAAACGTGACACACTCACACTCGTACTCGTACAAGAAGAGAATGTTATTCGAACGAGTTGCTTGATAGTGGTTTGGATGCAACACACTTTTGAAAACGTAAAATGTGTCCACACCTCCATTTGTGTATAAAAAACCAACAACAACACATTAATGTTCCATTATAATTTGTAATCTAAGTGTTGTTGTTGTAGTTGTAATTGCTATTTTATTAGAAATATGACAAGTACTTTAAAACGTTTTCAAAACATAATTTACAATTAATAAAATTGAATTTTAATGGCTGTGAAATGTAAATTAAATGCAATAAAAATAAATACTATCATGTTGTGCTGTGATATCTCGAAAGGGTGGAGGATTGTTTTTGAATTAAAAAAAGAAGAAAAACGTGAAAATTCAGACATTCTCTAATCTGTACTACGCCAGTAACTATGAAAGCATATTGTATTCATGCCACGGATGGTGACATCTAACACTGTTAAGCTATGGTCACATTAGGCAAATGTTTTTGAAAACATGTAACCGCTATTTATGCAAATATTTTTCTTTAATATTTAATATTTTCACGTTTGATTAATAAAATAACATTGAAATATGTTTTCTTATTAATATTTGTTTTTAAATAATTTTTGAAGAAATAATAAATAAGTAGATGCTAAAAAAAAGTGGTTTCGCTTTTTACGTCATATATTTGCCTGATGTGATCGTAGCTTTAATCGTGGATCTACGAGTAATTTATAAATTAACTTTCGAGTGCTGTTGTGAATATCTGTTTGTTCTTGTAAACTATAGAGAATTTAGGAAATAATTTGTCAAAAGAGAACCAAATCTTTAAACAAAAATTTAATAATGAATTATTTTTTTTTTTTCTAACTTTAAATATGCATTTTATCCAAATAATTCTTTTTTATATTTCATAATGGCCATGACCATAGCTGACATAAAAATTTAAATTAAAAACGTAAAATTATCGGCATCAGCGACTAAATAAAAGTTAGCGGCAGCTGTTCATAGTCGATAAAATTCCGAGTTAAAAATTCTTTTCCGAAAAATAAAAAATAGGAGTAAATCTATGTTAATTTTTTGAAAACGTTCAGTCAGATATGAGACTTTTTATTTCAAATAGTTTATTGTGGTGTAGAATATTCTAAAGTCATGGTCGGCATTTGTTTCAGTGCCATTTTTTGTGAGAGATAGTTTTATTTATTGTAGTTTGAGACTACACGTTTAGATACTATAACATTAGACAAATATCAATAGTCAAAAGGGGTTTGTACTGGAGCAACCAAGTACAAAAATAGATCTACAACTATTCTAAAATATTGTCGGTAATGTAGATATGCTTACTTTAATGAATCTGATATTGCATATCCTTTTTTCTAAAAAAAAATTCACCACACACAAAGCAAAACTAGCTTGCATCTGTAACACCCGATCTCCCTAATATAGCTAAACGCTACTATGAGTATTATAAACATTTAGTATGCATGTGAAATTAATTAGTCGCCGTGGTCTAGTGGTTAGTGTTTTTGCTTACTAAGACGATAGCGCCGGGTTCAAATCTCAGCTCTGACATCTTGAAAAAAAATTAATATGAAAAAATTATTTCTCTCAGCGCTAATTCTGACAAGTTCTTTGGGAGTAATTGATTGTCTCTAAAAAGCTTCTCAAATCTGTCGTTCGAAGTCGACTTTAAACTGTAGGTCCCGGTTCTCATGGATAAAAATTAACACACATAACATGAGTGCTGCTAGAAGCTAGGTCGTAATCCTGACACAGGGTTTTAATGGCCAATTATGTATGTATGTATGTATGTGAAATTAATAATTGTAAAATTGAAGTGTCAGTACAAACTGTTTTACAGTATTTCCAGCACTCGATAAAAAATTAACAAGACGTGGTAACCCAATTTCGAATCAGCGCGCCCAGTTTAGTTAAAAAACATGCTTCATTTCTGCAGTTAATTTTTTTTCTAAATTTGTAGACCAGTGTATGTGATCAAAAAATCGTAACCACTATTTTATTTTAATGTAAAAAAAATTTTTTTCAATAAACATCTCTTTAAAAATTTGTTAAAGAAGAATTAACAATCAAATCAAATGAACAAAACAATCAGTAAAAATAAAAAATAAATATTTTCATAAAATAGTGGTTACGTCTTTTTCGTTAAATATTTTCCAAATGTCCCCGTCACTTTAAAGGTGATAAGAAATTTTAAATTTGTTGCGATCAAAAAAGAATTGCGTGTGAATTGAATTCGCGTAAAACGAGGCTCTTATCTAGTACAAAATACTCATGGGACCAACAATTTTTAATTTCGCGTAAACTGGAATTTTAAAATCGCATTAAATCGAAAACACACACAAATAAATACTTGCATATTCTTTTTTTAATTAAACTTATTTTATTTGTACATTCCAAAGCTTACAATTAAAGTAGAGTCAAATCAAAAACAACTCTTGTGATGCCGATTCTCTTTGAATAACGAAATTCCGAAGGCCCATTCATTGCTGGCCAAAAATTTCGATTTTTCAATTGAATGTTCCCAAGTGAAACTGGTATTCATTAATTGTGAAGTCATTCAGACCAAATTCAGAAACTTTACCTTTAACTGACTATTTATTTGGGAAGTACTACGTCTACTTGTCCAATTCTGCCCATACAAACTAAATATTTATTTTTGTATATCTTGATGTCAAAGATATCACTTTTTTCACTGTCATATTCTTCTGTTCCCTATATCATTGCATTTTTGTAATTGTTAATCAGAAATACAAAAATTTGTTCTTTTACTACTTATCCGTATTGGACGACATTGTTAGAAAGCGTTGTTTAAGGCTGCAGCAAATGACTATTGCTTTCATGATCTAGAAATCCGACTTCGAATTCCAGTAAGATTTGTTAAGAAATGTTCAACAATCTTAGATCATTAACGGAAATCTTAATTATTTTGGTATTTGATTGGTTGAATAAATTTTGTTCTGATCGAAAGAAGCTCTCGCTCCATTTTAATGCCACATTCTTGTTGCCAACTTGTTGAAAACAGTTTTGCAAACACTCCGCCACTATAATTAGTCTGTGCTAAACTTTATAAATCGACTAGCTGACGCACGACGAAATGTTAAACGAGTTCCATAGAAATGTTCCAAACTATGTACTTTACCATTGCTCTCAGTTTTTCTGCGAAACGGCACTTATATTAAAATAGCATTGTCGTTTTCTCCCAAGGTAAGGCTGCTTCTGCACTGATCCACCAATTTAGAATTAATTACTTCATTTGGTTTACAATTTATTAAATTAACAAACTATTTAATCAATTAAGCTCTCTTACAACAACAATAATATTTCGATGGCTTAATATGAAAAAGACGTATCTCAACTTTTAGCTATATATGTTTTTGAACGCAGTTTCTTAGTAAAAATGCAATGACCCCTTTTATTTTCAATTGTTTTTACTATTAATGAAGATATGTAAGATAGGGCTTTTAGTTATTCATATTGTTGAAAGAAAATTCAAGTTAGGGCTTTTTTAGACTACGGTGAAAATTAAATACTTATTTTAATAAAACAAAATAAATAAATAATTCATCATAATTATAAATAATGAAAAAACTCAACAAAAAAATTCAGGTAAGAAACATATAATAGGTCACTTTTAGCCAAAATTATTGTCTGAACTGTAATTTATCATAAAAATAATGGCAATCCGATGGAAGGAATTTCTTTAAATCCTGCAAGTGGTCCCACTTTTTCTTCGTTAGTGGAATTTTTTCTTTGTGAAGACTTTCGGCGGGAATTTCTGCATTAATTCCTCTAACTAATCTCTGCGGAAGTAAGTCATAGTCGTTGGTTATTTTAGTTTTAAAATAAATTACACCGGATGGTTCATATCCAAGAGCTCGTATCATACTTACTGTCGCTTCACCAACGACTCTGCCTAAAATTTAACACAATATGTGAGTATACATAAAATGTACCTATAGAGTTAGAGCGCAATATTATTTACCTGGACGTATAGATGAGTACACTTGTGAACTTTTTTCATAATTCAAAAAATACTCATAATGCAAATGATGTACTTGTAGAGGTGTAGGAACTTTGCGCGCTTCCTTTATAAGTTGAACGAATTGTGATGGCAAATATATTTGCTTTTTAGACATTTTTCTTTTAATAAGGGAATGAGTTGCATCGCATTCCATTTGGGTATGGCCACTTATTAAATATTTTTGTTCAACAGTTATATTAATTTCCTTACAAAATGCAAGCAAAGCATTAGACAAAACAACATTACGATTTTGGTAAAAACATCCGTCCGAGTAAATTATTATGTGATGTATATTTGGAGAACGAGCAGTGAAATTTCGTAAGTGCTTAATAAGGCATGTTGCCAAAACGGAGGAGACTAGATTGCCATCTGTTTCATCCCAAACATAATTGTCTGAATCGTGTGTGACAATATCGTAGATGGTGAAGTTATGCAGTTGCAATTTCATTTTATAATAAGCAGCACTGGCATTGATTTGAGGCAGCAACTTCACTGCTTGCACATCCATACAAAAAACTGCACATAATCCGGCTTCGGCATTTTTAATATCGTGGTATTTTTCTTCACGCATTTCTTCAACGTCATGTCTATGTTTTTGATAATCTTCGTCCGAGACATTATTTGCTTTGTGAGATACACAAAAGTCGCACTGGTCCTTTCTAGGCTTAAAAATGCAATAGTTCGATTTCTTCATTGTTTCATAAAAAATAGGGTATGATAATTTCATGCTCTCATTTTCCTTTTTGGACTCACACTCGTGGACATAGATCCGGTAAATGTCTTGATATGAAGAAAAATCCGTCTGAAAATATAATTTCTTGGAATCTTTCCGACAATAATGAGACTCTATTTTTGGTAACTCATCCAGCCACGTTTGTAGGAAAGAACGTCGTTTTTGATTGTGCTTACCTGCTACTGTTGATAGATTAGCAGACTTGCGCATACTTAACGATTTGTCGGGGCTATTTTGCGAACCGTGTTTACCGGCAGAGTCGATCCAATTTCGAACCATCTTTTCCTTTAGCCCTAGTGTTGAATGAAACATGTGGCGGCATACTTGTAATCTATTGGAATCCTGTTTGAGGAAGTATGTTATGGTATAAGCTCGTCTCGAATTTTCAGAGCTATTACTTTTCTTATCCGAAATTTTAATAAGACCGGCAACATACATCCGCTTTTGTTCCCAGGACATTTCCCAAAACAATTTAAATATTTCCTTTCGAGTGGCCTCGGAAAACACTGAACAGTTTCTTAATGCACTTTTCACACAATACTGTGATGAACTCACCGAGTTGTCGAGGAGGTTTTTGGGAAAGTTCTTTCTTAGATAAGCCCACATATTGCTCACCTTCCATTCTTTTCTTTTTGTTGACGTTTGCTTTCCATTTGGATTTATTCGCAACGCTATTCCTCTTGCGAATATCGTCTGAATTTACAGCGCCGGAGTCAATATTTTTTGTTGAGCAATTCATATTATTCAAAATTTAATTATTTTTGACACTTTAATTTATTTTTCACGCTTCAATTATTTAAAGCCTCAGTTCTCCACACTTTTATATTACAATGATGCAAATTTCATACAATTTCGGGGAAAACCCATTCTTTTTTATTTCACCCAGAGAAACTATACTACTGATTTCGACTCTATACTATACTATTGATTGCTACCCTGTTATTCTTGTTACAATAAAAGCGACGCTGCTTTGAAAACTAATCCATCAACCACATCAATAAAGTGCATTGATATTAAAATGAGTTAGGGCTTTTTTCTTCGAAGAATTTTCTCAAATTAGATAGGGCTTATTTTTAAATGTTTATAAATTTTTTATTTGTTAACATAAAAACAAAAAATTTTTAAGAAACGTGTATTTGAGGGCCTTTCGTCAGAATATGCAAAAAACGCGATTTTGTGAAAAAACGAGATACGACCTTTTCATATTAAGCCATCGATTTGTATTACATTCGAAAAAATCTTTAAGTTTGTATCGTTATATTTGTAGCCATAAATATCCAATTATTTTAAATAATTTTTTTCTCTTTTCTTATGTATTACATACTACAAGTACTACAGCTTAAAATATAGGATTTTCTCAAATCACACCTTGAGTGGGTACATCACGGCATAGTTATGCCGGCATATCGTTAAAGTATTGAGTGTTCGTAGTTAATAGTGGCAAGTAATTCAATACATATTTACACGGTAAAAATTATGAAGGAGAGAGATGCAGTAAAATTTTAAATTAACTACAGTATTAATGTTTCCACATAATAATGTTTATGATTTAAACTTTGTGCCGCAAACAATAATTCTAAAAAAAACAGAAAAAAGTAAAATAATGATGAAAAAAAAAATATATTTTTAAGCATAAAAACTAAATTAACAAATTTAAATTAAAGAAATAACAAACTAATTGGAAAATAAGGAATGGTATTTATATTCCATCAAAACTGACTATTTAATACCCTACTTTACACTACGTACTCAAAAATTTGTACAAATTTGTAAATATTTTACCGGATCCTGCTTGTTTACACAAATATAAAAACCAAAGTAAAGTGATAGTTCAATGCCACACAATTTTAGGGACCCATACACCACAAAAATTTCCATCTTCAAGTTTCAAATGAGATCAATCTCCAAAAATATGACGTAAATCATGGTCATTTGTCTTCAGTTCTTGCACATAAACAAAGAATCTGACATAAATACCTACATAATTGGCCTTTGCAACCCTGTGTCAGAATTACAGCCTAGCATCTCGTAGCAGTCATGTTTTGTGTATCAATTTTTCCCATAAGTACCGGGACCTACAGTTTAATGTCGACTCCGAACGACAGATTTGAGAAGCTTTTTCATGGCAATCAGTTACTCTCAAGCTTTTGCCAGAAGACTGCTGAGAGGTAGTCACCGAACGAAATAGGTCCCATACTATAGTTTAAAGTTGACTACCAAAGACAGAGGTTTTCCAGAAAACAACTAAAAGGTAGTCACCGAAAGATTAGGGCGATTATTTTAACCTTAAAATGGGCAATATGGTCAATGAACTTCAGATTTGTTTTTCTTTTTTTATGTAACTTTCTACAATTTTGAAGCGTTGTTCTGACGTTAAAAGATTCGTGATAACTTACCAAGCCTTACATAATAGAAATACCAATACAGTTTAACATTCTTTGCTGTCAAATCGTATTTATAAATATTGATAAGAAGTACTCATGCAGCTAGAGAAAACACCCGATAGAACACTTATAACTTCATACTTGCAAACTCTTTATTTACATCCTAATAGTCTACTAGCTTGTGGAGTTGTGTACGTTATTAATAAATTGGTCGAACTTAACAAATCACTTAGTTTACTTACCTCTTTTGAATTAGTTTGCTTACCTCTTTTGCATCAATTAGATCGTTCAATCTTGTACAGATTGTGCAAATTTGAAGTTCGGAAGTCCCGAACGCATAATTACTCGATTTCGAGATGTCAATTGGCCGTCTCGATCTTGTGATTTGATGCGGCTAGATTAATTTCTCTGAAGCCATTTGAAAGACCGTATTTACTTCAACAAACCACAAATAGCTAACACTCTGAAAGATAAAAGTCAGCGCTGCATTGACGAGATAAGCGAAGCTGTTTTGCAAAATGCGGCTAAAAATTTTCGTCGATGTGCTAGAGCTGGACATTTGCCAGACTTCAAATTCCATTTTAATTCCTATATCTATACTTTACTTTGGTTAATATAAAATAGCATATATTATAATTAAATAATTAATATTAAAATAATAAAAATCTTTTATATTTTTTACTAATTAACATAAAATCCGAAATCCAACAACTACTTTTACCCCGTTACAAAATTTTCATTGAACCAAATATGAATACTTAAGGAATGAGTGCTTTTAAAATCTGTGTGAATATATGATTTAGGCAGTCAGTTTCACTAAATGTATATGTTGTTGTAGTTGTAATTACAGTTCGAATATAAAATATATTTTTAATGTTTCTACAGATAATCATATTTTTCATTAATGACATAAAACTCACTTGTAACAATAACAATAACAACAACTACAATGCTTATACATAACTGCCACTCAATACTGCCACGGTACGACAATAAAATGTGGCAGTTGGTTAAGAAGTTTGAGTTTTTTTTTAATTTTTCTTTCCTATTATTACTCAGGTTTTGATCTCTTCTATTGTTATTAGTCTGACGTTTATACTGCGAGACGATAAAAAAGTAGTAAAACTTAAAAAAAAAAATAATACTTTAATAACAATTGTCGACAAAGGAAAACCATGACAAGAAAAAAATCAAAATCGTGCACGACTTGTGTCAGTCTAATAATACGTATAATTTTTTGTAATTTTTTTCCTTTTTGCTTTATTGTGTCTTTTTTTTAGAAGATGACACTATAAGTACCACTCCAAACTAGCAACCTTAACTTAAACACCAAAATAGTTGGAGGATGTATTACTTACATACACAAGAACATAAAACTATGAGCCGCTGACACTTTAAGGTATAGTTCGCATATAATTTTTGCTTTTAAACTTAAAAAAAATCATTAAAAAATTATTTAAACGACCAACTAACCAGCTACATACAGACAACGAAGCAACTAACCAACCTACACGTACACTCCTTGTTGTTCTAAACTCTAACCTGAAAATTTGAATAGTTAGCGGCTTTTAACGTGTATCGTTGTATCGGTGATAACATGGCTAAAACATAAAAGTTAACACAAGGTCCAACATGATTACCAATGAATATGTTCATAATGTTATACTACTACAACTGTTGTATAACTGTTGTAATGTTATGTTGTTGTTGAGTGTACATGCATGCAAGAACACATACTTTCAGACAAATGCATGCATATGCAACATAATTTTTACAGATTTTTTAAACATGCAACATGTAATTGAGACAATAGTTGTTGAGGGATTCTATGTCTACAAGTAATGCAGAGATGGGTAATAATAAAATGGAATCCAGTAAAAAATTTATTTATTAAAAGTAAATTCTTTAGTAGGGCACCCTTCAAACCACTTTTAATTCTTTCCGAGGTGACTTTAGCTTTGGAATTCTAAATCTAAGAGTAGAAACAACTATACGTAATTATATATCATTAGCTATCAAATGTCATGGTATTTATTGATTGTATAGCATGCAGTATAGATAAATGGCGATCTATATGGCAGTATAGCCTAATTTTCTAAAATCTAGATCACGAATCATATGATAATCATCATATGTATCGTGCTTTTAATAGAAAATATATAAACTTATGCACTAAATGAGAATTATAGCCGAAATTTTTTTTTTTGTTTTTTTGTTTTTTGTATATTATTTGGCATATAATTCTCATTTAGTGTATAAGTTTCTGAACTCAAGAATTTGTTGTTTTGTTACCATATTAGGGAAAAATTCTGCTGACGAGTTTCTGGAGCAGGGACGAAATGACCATTCGAAAATTACGAAGCACAAGGTATATTCTTCTTACAAAACTGTTAATATGATCTGCAAAGACAAAGTGGAGTTGATATGAAATCCAAGATATTTAATTTTATCAACATATATTCGCAAGAATTAAAGAATGCGGTAACTGACAAAAAATCGAAAATACGTTTTTTTGCATCATTTTTATCAGAAATAAATATACGTGTCGATTGGTCCCGGTCCCAAATTTCTATGATGAAAAGAAATTCACTTACGCCATCTGCGTTTTGAAAAATACCAGTGTCTTCTTCCTGCTTTCATACAGGTTTTTTGGCCCTGGTGAACATTAAATGTTTTGTTAGTTCCAGCGTTTTGTAACTCTTTCGACGATATACTTTGTCTTATCAAATACAACACATTCTATATTTTGCGAATAGCACATATAGCAAACATTTTCAAATGAAAATTAAATTGTTTTCTAAAATATTGCTCTTATTGATCAATACACTTTTGTATTCGTTCAAACCATTTGATATAACAGTTTAACCAGTCCTCTTGAGACACCTCTAAAACCTAGTTTTGAACCTTTCAACTGCTACTTCGGCACTCGTAAATCTTTCACCACACAGTTTAACTTTGATATAGGAAAAGTATAAGTCATTGAGAGACCGAATCATAACTGTAAGGGATGTTTTGGCTGTTCATAAATTTACCTTCTTAACGAGATTCGTGAGAGCTCCCATTGGCATAGTGAGGAATAATTATTCAAATTATAATTTGTCTTAGGCGGTTAGTTTTACAAATTTTTTTTTTAAGACTTTCGGCATACAAATGCTCGTGTACTACTTAGAATAGACCGTCCTACGATGTTCAAGCAAAACAGTGACCACATTATCGTGACCACATTCGGCAGAAGAAACAACCGATAATTTGCTTCGCAGTGCTTTTTCCACAAACAACTTTTGCTGGATGTAGGTAATCTTAGAATACCCACATGGCCGATTGCTATTTTGTTTCCGGCTCACACACATATATTGGTCGAACTTTTTAATTATTTTCCTGTTTTTTGGTCATAACTAAGTTTTCATTCAAATTCGAATGTATTGAAGTAGAATTATTGTGCAATGTTGCTTCTATCTCACAAACTATCACATTACATTATAAGTTCACACACTTAATCGTGGTTTAGTTACACAATAACGGACTTCGTCGAGGATCGAACTTCACTGCTATAAGAGATATACTGTGATTTTTTATGGTGCTTTATTGCTATATAAAGAACTGAGTTCATTGTCACTTTTTTGTTAAGGTAATAGATGTCGATACCCGATAAAAACAATCCAACGAAAATCTTATTTTTAAATTCCAATTCCACCACTCTGTTCCTCAGTTACAACCTAGCTTCTCGCAGTACTCATGTTGTGAGTGTCAATTTTTTATCCATGAGTAACGGGACCTACAGTTTAAAGTCGATTCCGAACGACAGTCTTGCGAATTTTTTTCATAGCAATCAGTTACTCTCAGAGCTTTTGTCAGAAGACTGCTAAGAGGTAGTCGCCTAAAGAAATACTTTTTTCTATATTTCTCATTTTCGAGATGTCAGAGCTGAAGTTTGAACCCTAAGCAATTGTCTTGGTAAGCCAGCACACTAACTACTATATATATACTAACTACTATATATAACTATAGACTACGGCGACTACGAGTTAATGTAAAAGAAACAAATAGCATTTGTACATTAAAACATTGTAACTTTGTGTTGCCAGTACCCGAAGTATAAATTTTACTCGTTGCATTATTTTCGCTTTCTTTCCATCATTGCATTTAGTTGTGATCATGGAATATTGAATGAAAGGTGCATTTGACATATCAAATGAGGTAGTTTTGTTTTAGACAGTTTGTGAAGAGAGTTGTCAATGTTTTCTTCTTTGTTTTGTTTTCCCACTTTTTGACAGTCCTTTAAGCCTGGTACTGAGTTCAACATTTCGTACGAAAAGCTGTCAAAATGTTTGTGAAAAAATGTTTCAAAAGTAGTACTCTGTTCTTGCTACGAAAAACATGTGAAATCTACATATCAAAATTTTTTCTTACTGCAACAAGTTTCTGTCAACATTTTGATTAATGTACGGAACAACATAGTCAACATATCTTTCGAACGAAATAAAATAAATTTACACCAGCCTACAATAATTTTTTTTATTATAATGAGCAGGATTTTATAATCGAGTTTTTACTGTTGACATAGCTTTGGTGTTGGGTTATTTAGAGTTATATTGGATATTCGAATTATTATAGGTGGTCTTTTGAAATTTCTGTATATAAAATACATGATATATCATTATAATTTCAACCCACTGCACAGCTGTTGGACTGTTAAGGATTGCATAAAAAGTGCAGGTCTTAAAAAGAAAAACTGAAAAACTAAAATACATGTAGATTCCGAGCCCCAAACGAAAGTTTAATTAGTTCTTGTCAAAAGCAACAACAAAAAAATTATTTTGTTGAACTGTGTTATTTGTTGTGTATAAAGGTGATGCATGCTTTTAGGGATATATGTTGCATGTCAAATTTTTCGAATGGAAAAATAAATGTAGCTAAACTTTTTTCACATAAGTAATTGAACTCAATACCAGACTTTACCCTGACCAACATCAAAGAGCCATGTTGTTTTTGTTATTGTTTTTGTTGTGGTAATCGCAAAGACACCTTATGATAAGTGTGCCGTGGTAGTGATCTAATTAAGGCGTTTCATGACGAGCCAAAATTAACGAAATTTTAACGCAAAAATCGCTTGTTTTCACAATAACAACTAAATCAATATACTCGTATTTCCTCAAATTGGTATTAAAAACCGCTAGATTTGTCAAAGATATGGTTTATTATGTGGTGATTTAAAAGTATATCCTGTTTGCAAAAGCAATTGCAATTGTTGAGAAACAATTCAGACCTTTGACATCATGAATATGCATTTTTGTCACATCTTGTGATTGATTTTTTGATTAAAATATATGTCATTTAAAGAGTATTGCTTTCTGTGATGTGCTTTGTGTTCCTGTTCTTAAAATTGTGTAGATCTGTTAAATTAAATATAAAAGTTTGCCACGAATAAAAAAAGATAAAGACTGCTTTTTTCATGAGTAATAAGTGTGATAATATAAGTAGATTAAACAAATATTTATTTTTAAGCATTCTAAATAGGAGTACTAAACCCTTTATAATGGATTGTCTATTACTGCATCTAAAATGGGTAAAATATTTTGCCAAGATTAAAAAAAAATCGTTGTTTTCTGTTTTTCTTTTTGTTTTTTTATTCTTTAATTTCAATTATAAAAGCCTTAAGGCTTTGAATTCATGACTGTTTATATGCCTCCTAAAACATGTGCTTGACGGTAAATGTGATTGGCACATTAGCTGCAATTGTTAGTATATACAACTTATTTAAACCATTTAATTAATTCCCTCGAAATATCTATAAAAAAAACTCATACCAAAACTTCAAGAAGAAACGCCAAATATTCTGTATTTTCATTACATGAGCGGTGTCTGAAGAAAACGAAACTTTTTTTTTTTGCTTATTTGTTTTTTTTTTATGATCATCTCATAAAATTAAACAGAAAATCACTTGTAGCCAAATATTGTTGTTAAATTCAGTGGTAGTAGTGGCAGTCGCAATGTTGTCGGCATAAAATTGTTGATTATACTTATAAAATGTAAACTTTTAAGCTGTACCTTGAGTTGAGTTTTGCAATCAAAGCGCCTGCACAAACCTGCCTATTCAGCATCTGCCATGCAACCACCAAATAAAGCCAACAACGATTATGGATTTTATGCTGTTGATGGCACTTTAAACCATTCATTATCGTCACTTTTTGTTAATGAATCTTGCGATTGTATGTTTTTTATTGTAAATATACCACTTAAAACAACAACAGCAAAAAAAAAATTTTTACAAAATATTCATTTATTTACACGCTTTATTAAAGGCACCCTTACACGACATGTTTTTTACACTGTTACTGTCAACTTTTACATGAGTAAACAGTTACATGTCGTGTGTGACTTTTAAAACATTGCTTGTGTAAAAAACACAAGGAAAGTCTTATGACAAAATTTCAATTAGAGCATGCTCTAATTTCGTATGTACACACATATGATATTAAATTTCTATGCCTTTACAAACATTAGACGGCAATGAATTATTTGTAAAATATTTTTTTTTTATAAATTGTGTGCCTAAAAATTTATTATTTATTTACATATGTAATTGTACATATACGTTTGTGAGTAAAAATTATAAACCTTATGTAAATTGACTAATTTTGAAAAACACAACAAAAAACTTGTGTATTTTAAATTTGAAAAACACGTGTAAAAAACATATCGTGTAAGGGTGCCTTAAATAGGGTATTTGTATGACACTTTTGAACACCGTTGCTATTAAATCATACCAACGATATATTTACATGTGAGAGTATAAAAATGAAAAATTTTGAATGTTTCAATACGTGTATAGTCGTTTTTAAATGCATTAAATAAATTGTGTGAATTTTTAAAAATAATCTATGATCGGTTATATATCCTCAAAATAAATATATATATTGTATATACATACATATGTACATACATATGTATATATTTTGCACTCACTGACAGTACATCATCAATATACGATAACATCTGTGATGATGTTGTTTGAGGCCAATTAATGAATGAAATATTTAAGAAAAAAAGAAAACAACCGAATGATAAACTAACAAAATGTTTAAAGAGATCTTTATGAATATCATTTAACAACTTTAATCGGTTACAGTGTCTTAAAAAAAACAATGCCAAACTTTACAGGAGAATACATAAATTGTGTATTAAATTTTGCTTGAATAAAAACAAGAAAAATATATTTTATTTTGCCTTTATTTTTTAAAGCAGTGCAAGAAATTCTTCACTATATCGGCCCTTCTTAATATTTACAAGACCTTTATTCGACCCAAGGTGGCATACAAACCCGTGATTCAAAATCTATTCTGAGGCTACTCGCATACAGAAAAGGGCGAATGGTCTTATCATTGACAGTAAAGTATGCTCTCACGTAATAACAGCCTTATTATTCTTACATACAAAGCTTACCTCTCTTAGAGCACATCCATTCATATTTGATTGTCGAGTGAATTTCACAATGCACTATGGAGAGAATTTCTTCTTTAACTGAATGTTCATGGAATAATATTCCGGTCAAAGTTTTTCCTGTCAATTACGATTTTAATGAGTTTACATCAAATGTCTATAGACACTACCCCCTCTTTACCCTTTCCCATAGCATAGTTTCAAATATTTGGTCTATATAACCGCAGTTCCTATTTTGATTAAAACCGAACAGCAAACCTTAGTGATAAGTGAAGTAAAACAAGTTATTTCCGATGGTTATTTTGAGAGTTTTTCAAGAAAGGATATTAAAATGAATAAAAAGGACAAAAAAAAGTTTTATTTTGCTATTATGAAATAAAACTTATTTTTAAATCTTCACTATTACATTTGCACCGCTTAACTTACTCCTAAAGATAGGAGGAGTTGAATCAGCAGCAGCAGTATGTGGAATGTGCACCGAAGATGATAGTAGCCTTGAAAATGCCATTGCCCAGTTTTGGGAACTGGATAATCTAAACCATGTAGATAAAATTCTATCAATCGCAGAAAAACATAGCGAAAATCATTTCGCCCAAACACATGCAATTGACAAGAGTGGACGATTCATTGTGAAAATTCCATTTTGTGACAATCCTGAAACATTGGGGGAGTCTCATAGCATTGCATTCAACAGATTTTTAGCACTAGAAAGACGGTTGTCCAAATCACCAGAAATAAAAGAACAATACATACAATTTATGAAGGAGTACGAAGCACTGGGTCACATGACACAGATAAACATGGCCACTATTCCAAACCCTCACTATATCATTCCGCACCACTGCGTTCTTCGACCAGAAAGCAGCACTACCAAACTACGAGTAGTCTTCGATGCATCCACAAAAACCTCAACTGGGACATCCTTGAATGATATAATGCAAACAGGACCCACGGTGCAAAGCGAGCTCTTTTCAATTCTACTCCGTTTCCGCCTACCACGGTTTGTCTTCACAACTGACATAAAAAAGATGTACAGACAATTCATCATGCATCCAGAGGATCGAAAATTCCAAATCATCATCTGGAGGGAAGACCCAACAATGCCAGTTAAATACTACCAATTAAACACAATCACCTATGGAACGCGGTCAGCACCATATCTAGCAACAAAGTGCCTACAAACAATTGGCAAATCAAATATAATGAAATATCCACATGGAGCTCAGTTCCTTCTTCACAATTTTTATGTGGATGATGGAATCGGTGGCGATGATAGCTTACAAACAGTTTTAGCCATTCAAACAGAATTGAAGCATATCCTAAGTCAGCATGGCCTCGAGCTGCAAAAATGGACAGCAAATCACCAACAATTAATAACCCACACAACAGAAGAACAACAAGAAGTCAACTTTGACTTAAACAACGAAAACCATGTGGTCAAGACCCTGGGCTTAACGTGGATGCCAACCATTGACAAATTCTGCATTAAGGTATGCCTAGGGGAACTTCACCATGTTACCAAACGCACAGTAACCTCGGATTTAGCTAAGCTCTTTGATCCTTTGGGTTTACTATCACCAATTGTAGTCACAGCCAAAATATTTATTCAAGAGTTATGGCAACTAAAACTAGATTGGGATGATGAGCTACCGGAAGACCTTCGCGCCAGGTGGATGACCTTCCGTAATGAACTAAAATATATAGACAATCTAAAACTACCTCGGCATATGTTTGAAGGACAAAAACCATCTAATATACAAGTTCATGCGTTTGCTGACGCCTCGGAAAAGGCGTATGGCGCAGCAGTATACATAAGAGCAGTCATAAAAAACAAGCAAGTAATAGTCAGACTGTTATGTGCAAAATCACGAGTAGCACCCTTAAAGCATCAAACACTACCTCGCCTGGAACTATGTGCAGCATTATTAGCTGCACAGTTAACATCAAGAGTTAAAAAGGACTTACATCTTGACGACACCCCTACATATTTATGGACAGATTCAGAAATCGTATTAGCCTGGATCCAGTCACAGTCATCATTATACCACACATTTGTAGCTAATAGAATCGCAGCAATACAAGAACTAACCATTGCCAATCAATGGCGGCATGTGAGATCAAAAGACAATCCTGCGGACGTCATATCGCGTGGTCTATCTCCCAGGAAGCTAGCTGAACACCCCCTTTGGTTCTACGGGCCCATGTTTTTGTGTGCAGAAAGCGAACTTTGGCCACAAAAATGCACAAATGAAGAAATTACTGAAGGCATTAACATGGAGCGAAAAAGGGTAACTGCTGTCACGACCACAACGGAAATTTCAAGTAGTATAGTTTACCAGATACGCCACAATGGATCCTTCAGGACACTGCAACGGATGACAGCTTATATTCTTAGGTTTATAAAGAACACCAGGCAGCGCAAGCAGCACCAGAAAGTTGAATTATCAACTCAAGAGCTTGAACGAGCGTTAATAGTCATTGTAAAAGCAATGCAACAATCAGACTTTGAAGAGGAGATAAAACATTTAAGAAAACATAACGAAGTTAATAAATGCAGCCCCTTCAACAATCTTACGCCATTTTTGGACACAAATGGCATAATCAGAGAGGGAGGACGCCTAGAATCATCAACATTGCAGTACGACGCTAAGCATCCCATGTTAATTCCTTATAATGACCCAATATCAAAATTACTAATGCAGATGGTACATGAAGACAACCGACACTGCGGACCTCAAGCACTTTTAGCCCATTTACGGCAAAGGTTTTGGCCAGTAAAGGGAAAGACAGCTGTGCGGTCAGTTGTTCATCACTGCATAAAATGTACGAGAGCTAAGCCAAGATTACTCAATCAAATTATGGGAAATCTGCCATCAACACGAGTAACCCCAGCTCGACCCTTCATCAACTCCGGCGTTGATTTTTGTGGACCTTTTTGGATCCATTATAAGATAAGAGGAAAAAGACCACAAAAGGCTTACATAGCTGTATTTTGCTGTTTCGCTACTAAGGCTGTACACTTGGAATTAGTTAGCGATTTAACCGCTGAAGCTTTTATGGGCGCATTAAAGCGATTCATAAGTCGAAGAGGTCACTGCAAAAATTTATACTGCGACAATGCAACAAATTTTGTGGGCGCAAAAAATCAACTGACTGAATTGTCACAAGTACTTTACAGCACTGTAGCTCATGAAAAAATCAGCAAGGAATGTACCTCCAGAGGAATCACATTTCATTTTATCCCACCAAGAGCACCCCACTTTGGCGGCCTATGGGAAGCAGCAGTCAAATCAGCAAAACATCTATTAGTGCGAAGTGTATCAACAGCATCATTAACGTACGAAGAACTAGAAACAGTGGTAATAGAGATAGAAGGTATTCTAAATTCCCGCCCAATCAGTCCGATGTCAGACAATCCAAATGACTTAGCTGCATTAACTCCGGGTCATTTCCTTGTTGGAGGACCTCTAAATGCTCAAATCCATACGGAAAACACACAAGCAAAAGTGGGCTTGCTTACTAGATGGAAATTAGTTACTCATGTAAAGCAAGAATTTTGGAAACGATGGTCTAAGGAGTATTTGTGCGAACTCCAATATCGACATAAGTGGCAAGCAGAGAAGACTAACATAAAACCAGGCGATATGGTCATCATTAAAGAGGACAATACAGTGCCGTTACAGTGGCCATTGGGCAGAATTATTAAGGTACATACAGGTGATGATGGTTTTGTGCGAGTGGCAGATGTCAAAACATCGAAAGGCGTTGTCAAAAGACCAATTGCTCGTTTAGCATTACTACCTATTAACGATGCAGAAACTTGTGAAACCCCTAACCAAGAAGAGGTCGAAAAGCCGACTACATCGCCTTGCCAGAACAATGACTGTGAAATTCCACGAAAGAGAAGATGCACTTCGATAAACCACAACATTCTAACAATCGTGATAGCAACTCTATTTTTTCCGTTGGTGTTGGGGACGCAAGTACACAACACGAGATTTGGAAAACAATTGGGCGTACACTTTGAAGGAATCGGATCGGCGGTAATATCACCCTCGGAATGGCAATTGTTGGTCTATTATGATCTAAAAGGATTTTGGTCTGAATTAACAACGCTCTCCGAAGGAACAAAAGCATTGAACCAATTATGTAATAAAATACAAGAAAAGTCAACATGTGCCAATTTGGTAAAATATTTTGAACATACTGAAGCTGAACTTACAAAGAACAGTGTCTTACTCTCCGGAAGAAGACAAAAAAGAGGTGCAGTAGATTTAGTTGGAAACATCGCTAATTCATTATTTGGAGTACTGGACTCAGAATATGCTAAAGACATGGCACAGACAATTTCACAAGTCAAGGAAAATGAGGCACATCTTCTTAACCTGTTAAAAAATCAAACTTCAATTATTGATTCTACCATAAACATCATGAAATCAGACCAAGAAGCTGTCAAGAAAACATTCGACCAAATAAACCTTCATTTCATAGAAATCAATAACATGATACATACGGCTAAAGAGAATACAAGCAAGAGAGGCTTTATCGCTTGTTTTCATCACTTTGTATACAATTAACAATTATAGCAGCAAATTTGCAGCGCACACAACTATCAATTATTGACATTCTAACAAATACTTATCATGGCATCATTAGCCCGTTGCTCCTAACTCCTCAACAATTGCAAGATGAAGTCGTCAAAATAAAATTCCATCTAAGCGAATCATTAGATCTCCCTGTAAAACAAGAAGATACGCTACAATTATATAAATTAATGAAGGTTAAGGGAGGACTCACCGAGAATACAGTGGTGTTCAGTTTGACCTTACCGTTAATTGAACGTGTTAGATTTGATATATTCCACCTGATTCCAATACCAAAATGGGTCAACAATACACTTGTATCAATAAGACCTTGCTCATCGTTTTTAATTATTAACAACGTTCGCAACCATTACTGTGCACTCAGTCACAACGAGTTCAATGCATGCATTCTTCTTGAAAAGCAGCTATATCTCTGTTTCAAAACTTCAATAAAACACGAACCAGGTTCAACAGCATGTAGCTGTGAAATCAATTTATTTCATAACCGAACTCAATTAGACTGCCCCGTACAATCAATAAAGGATACCGCATCATGGTTTCCTCTCTACCATCCAAATAGATGGATATATGCACTTCCAGTTCAATCTCAAGTGACAACAGTGTGCAAACAGGAGATCACACAATTAACTCTCGAAGGTTCAGGTTTGCTAGAATTGGAGCCAGAATGCACACTTAAATACAAATTCATGACACTACAAGGACAACCAGTCATATCCAGCAGTAGTAAATTATCATACACCAGCCTTTGGGAAATTACAAAGCAAGGCCATGAAGAACGGTTGAAACCACTGTTGAATGAAATTCACAAAAACGAGTACATTGTCCAAGTAAAAAATTTAACAAAACTTCAAACAGCATTGCACGAACAAGGAATACTTCAGCTCCCAAATAAAATCAACGCCCACAATTACCACCATATCACAGTTGGCTACACATCATTAATCATGGTAATAGCAATCCTGATCTATTTAATCATCAGAAAGAGATCAAAAGGGCCAGCAACTCCAATTCCAATGCCTCGTACACATCAACCAGCTTCAGAATTCACTGTTCACATCTAGCCAGCATCAAAACAAGATCAACACAGCCGTAATCAGTAATGCAGACTAGCCTTTATTATATTTATTTATACCTACAACCGTGTACACAAATATCATTTATATAATTAATTTGTTCATTTTAATTTTATTTTTGTTTATTTTATTTTTTTTTTTTTTGAGCTTCACTCAACGGGGGGAGCATGTTTATATTTATGTTAATAAATGTTTTTGGTTTAATATTTCATGTAAACATTTATATGAATATGCTTGCCTTTTGTTTCTATTTTTTAACTTCATATATGTACATATGTATGTAATTTATTATTAAACGAAAATTATTTTATTTTAAAGGCCAATGACATATTAGCTTAACTTGCATTATTGTGTTAAACAAATATTATTTCATTTTAAAGGCCAATGACATGTAAGCTTAGCTTGCATTATTGCGCAAAATAATTTATTTCTTACCTGACCTACTTAATTTTATTTTTTGTTTTGTAAATTTGTTATTAGTTGTAAGCATAATTTTAATATAAAAAGAAAGTCAATAAAAATAAATTTTCAATGGTGAATAAGAAATCCTTGAGAATCGTTCTTGTGTTTTCTTACCATTCTTTAACATTTTCTGCAGGTTAAAGTGCTTGTCAGAAAACCAAACAAACCAACATAGTTCTGCAGGTTTAAGTGCTTGCCAGAACATCTCTTTTTTTATTTAACACATTTTTCAACAGTGGCATATAAGCATAAGTTTTTAAATATTTTACTTGTTTTGATCCATTTTGTATAGAAGATTTAAAAGTTTTGTATATCGTCGATGGAATTAAAGAATGCTGTAACTGATAAAACCTTAAATGTTCACCAGAGACAAAAGACCTGCATGGAAGTAGAACAAATACACTGGTATTTTTCAAAACGCAGACAGCGTAAGTGAATTTATTGGGTTGGCAACTAAGTAATTGCGGATTATTATTTTTTTTTTTTTTAATAAAAGTCAATTTTTTCGTAGAACGAAATAACTTTATTATGTAATTTATTGCCCATTTTGAGCAATGACTTCTTGTCATCTTTCAGGCAGCATCATAATTCCACGTTCACAAAACTTCTGGTTTTTATGAAAAAAACTGAACAAGGTACGACTTGACATCATCATCATCATTATTGAAATTTTTACCATTCAAGAAGTTTTGCACAGATCGAAATAAAAAGTAATCAGATGGTGCAAGGTCTGAACTATATGGTGGATGTGGCAAAACATCCCAACCAAGCTCCAATAATTTTTGCCGAGTGGCCAAAGTTGTGTGTGGCCTTTCATTGTCATGATGGAATACAACACCCTTTCGATTTGCCGATTCGGGCGGCTTTTCTTCAACTGCATCGTTCAATTTTATTAGTTGTTCAATATAGACATCTGAATTTATCGTTCGATTGGGTGGTAAAAGTTCGAAGTAGATAATTCCTTTGTAATCCCACCAAACTGATAACAGAACTTTCTTTTGATGAATATCAACTTTTGATGTTTTTTGCGCTGGTTCACCTGGCTTGCTCCACGATCTTTTCCGATTGACATTGTTGTAAAGAACCCATTTTTCATCACCAGTTATCAATGGTTTTAAAAATGGATTTTTTTCAAATTAACAAATCGCCGATGTGAAGGCGTTGCGATAATTGAATTTCTTTCAGTTCATGAGGAACCCATACATCAAGTTTTCGTACATAGCTAAGTTGTTTTACGCGATTTTCAATGCATGTATGTGATACATTAACTTCCTTGCAATCTCACGTGTTGTACTGTGACGATCCGAATCAATTATTGCCTTGATTTGGTCGACGTCAACTTCAACTGGACGACCGGAGCGTTTTTCATATTTCAGTGAAAAATCACAGGAACGAAATTTGGCAAACCAATTTTGACACTGCCGTTCTTTTAAGGCTTCGTCACCATAAACAGCACCTAACTTTTTATGATCTTGGGAAGCGTTTTTTCCTTTCCGGAAAAAAAAGCAAAATATGACGAAAATGTTCCTTTTGATTTTCCATTTTTCAACAGACGCCAAACAAAAACCACACAACTGATCAAAAAGATTTTTTTTACTGATTGACAGCTGAAGTACGGACTATCAAATAACAAAATGTATTTGATATTTCAATTACGTCATCTAACCTAAAAATTCAACTAAGGAATTCAATGAGTGAAATCCGCATTTATTTAGTTGCCAACCCAATATTTTCATCGTAGAAATCTGGGGCCGGGACCAATCGACCCGTATTTTTTTTTTTTTTCTGATAAAAATGATGCAAAAAACGTATTTTCGATTTTTTGTCAGTTACAGCGTTCTTTAATTCTAATGACGATATGTAGGTACGTATTCTCACATGTACTGAAACCAAGAAGTACTGCGTTATGCGAGGGATACCTATACATTTCTAACAATGAACCTTCAGCTTAGGAGAATTACAAAATACGGTAGCTTATCACATTCTTATTAGTAAAAAAAGAAACGAAATTTAAATTTCATATAAGAAAACGCTTTAATTAGATCAAATTTAACTGCAATGTTATTTTTTGGTAATTAAAGAAGAAATGATGTCCGTGAAGGAATAGTACACTAGCCAAACTGAACAATTGTTTTCGACTCCAGCTACGGTAGTCTCATCAGAGTTCTTTGTGTCCTGTGCATATTCAAGACCAAACATCAACTATTTAACTCACACTTTTTTGGAAATCGCATACTGAAATTATTACTGTATGTACATACATTTGTATGAGTTAGTCCGTAGCTGGAGTCGAAAACAATTGTTCAGTTTGGCTAGTGTACTATTCCTTCACGGACATCATTTCTTCTTTAATTACCAAAAAATAACATTGCAGTTAAATTTGATCTAATTAAAGCGTTTTCTGATAAAAACCAAAAATTAAATTGATCACACCTCTCCTGAGATTCGAACCCGAGTCTTGGGCTCTTAACATTAAATTTCATATATTTCCGGGTTTATGAACAACAAAAATATGTTCTCAAAAAGCCAATTTATTCTCCTACACATACCACACTAATTTTTACAATTAAAATATCAACATAAAATTCAGTATCCGCTTCCATTAAAATATGCATGTACATACATACATATATTTGCATACATATGTATTTAAGTATATGTATGCACTTGTATATGGATATAACATTGAAACAACAAAATAATGCAACAACAACAAGAATAACAATAACATTTATAAATTGCATGATTATTTTCCATCAAACATTTAAAAAGTGAATGTGACAGCTAATAAACATTGACAACACAAACAAGAAAACAATTTCTATAATTTTTTTTTTTGTTGTCTTTGCTATTCTATTCAGCCAATTTGCATGTTTATTAAACAAACAAATAAACAAACACAAGAAAAAAACACAAAAACAATCGACATATCAAACATAAACACAAATACACATTAACAAACCACTAGACAGACAGATGAACCACTATGCAAAGAAAAGCATTAAAAAATTAAAATAAAAACTTTAATATAGAATTCTAATGCAAAAATTAAAAAAAAAAAAACAAAACCTTTAGCATTTCAAATATGAAATTGATCTTCGAATAAAACACTTTATAAAGAAAACAACAACAAGAACAGCTACGCTATAAGTATTTGTAGAGAGTTGGTAATAACTAGGGCAACCAAAAATATGCATTAGCATCTTTTTTTTCTGAATGTTACTGACAAAACAAACAAAACATTAATTCATTTTAGGAAAAACTACAACGTTTAACCCCTATTTGTTACGGCATATGTTTGCATATTTCGTCATAAATGCATACTTTTGCATTTTTCAAATTTTTTCATATTTATTTAGCATATTTTACAAATTTTTACATATTTTAGTAGAATTTACGTGTATTACCAAAGTTTATTTTTTCAAAATAATAACCATATACTGACACATTACTTAAGTATAATCTACTTATTAAACAATAAGGGTACTTATGGAAACGCTTAAAACATACACAAATTGGCGAAGCTCCTTTTAAAACTATTGTGCAATAGTTAATGTTAATTTGATAAAAACGTCAAACCAAGAACAAATAAAATACAAAGCTTACAAATTTTAAATACATTTATGGGAATTATCGTTTAAAAAATTGGTTAATAATGAATTCTCAATTAAAAGTAACGTATTTTTCAACGTTGTACCTGTTGGGGAAAAATTGCCATAATTGCATGCTATAAAAAATTAAATTATAAGTTAGTTTTTAAATTAATTAAATTTTCGTAAGAATATGCAGAAAATCAAGCAATCTGTGTCATTCAGCCTAAATAATATATTAGCGAATACTGAGTTTTTAAAACTAATAGGAATATTCTGTTTTGTAAAGTTTGCAATAAGCCAGTCTCAGCAAAAAAAAATATTTACTATAAAACAACACCTCGGAAGTCAAAAACATATTAAGCTCTACGTAAGAAATTATGCTAGGAAACGTTTGCTTTCAAATTTGCATCAATTACTTCCGTTGATGTCGAAAGAAGTTTCTCGATGTACAAGAGCGTTTTACGACAAAGCTTCATGTTTCAAAATTTGGGCGATATGATTGTTATTTATTGCAAATATAATTTAAATTAATGTTTACTCTTTTATTTTGTATTCTTGCCAGTATGAATTTTTTGACATTTTTTTATTTTTTTTTTTGTTTGTTTGTTAATTTTGGAATTGAAATAAATATATCGCTCATTTGCGAGAAGAGTGGCATAATTTAAATAAGCGATTTTGAGATAAATGTATTTAAACATTTTAATTTAGCCAAACTGATAGGAAAAGTACAAGACACTTCTGGTCGCCACTCAGTAAAAAAAGAGATAAAAATACAATTTTAGATATACATATTTTAAATTACAGTTCGTCCCATATTTCTGCATTAATAACTCAAAAAGCACATTTTCATAGTTATGTCACTCTCTCGCAAATAAGCGATATGTAAATATAAAGGAAATTTATTTTATCTGGTTGGTGACTAATTCTTACTCTTCATGTTTTAAAATTTTTAAAAAATATACGTAATTTTACATAAACATATTTACGTATTATGAGTTTTATAGAGCATATTTTTAACGCTTAAAACTATTTTTTCGATGCATATTTTAGGCGCTTAAAACTAATTTTATAGAGCATGTTTTTGGTTGCCCTAGTAATAACAAATATTTCTTTTTTTTTCTCAACTAAACCCTATATTTACACACTATACGAGTACAGTAATAATTACAACAACAATAACTTCAACAACAAATTTAGCACTTGAGATTCGATAATTTATTGTAATCAAAATGATAAATCGGTGGACAGCATAGAGCGAAGCAACCAACACCAACAAAAGCAGCAACAAGACCCGTTAAATCTTCATTATAATCAATGACGCTCATCTTTGTTGAATATGATGATATTTTTAGTCTTTATTATTTTATTGTTGTTGTTGTCTACAACTGTGGCTAATATTACAAATGATTCTCACCTGCTTAGAGGGGTATATGTATAATATTCTATATTAAATATGCACTTAAAGAAAAAAATATTTCTTTCTATCTTAGAAAAGCTGTTAAGAAATGGTTTACATTTTTAAACTCTTTGAAAACAAGGATGCCAGAGAAATTATTTTTTTCACTGTAAACCAAAAAAACTTTTCTCTGAACTTTTCCCAGGCCAGAAATAATATACTCCTACAATATATCGGGTAATTTTTTAAGAACTTTCTTTTTGGCAAAAATGTTTTTGGCTGCTCAGCTGTTTTCGCATAACATGTTACTGTCACACATGTTCAGTTTAGTGTATAATTTATTCATAAATCGACTAAAAATGAACAACGCGTTCAGATTATTAAATTCTATTATCACAACTCATTCTTAAAAAAATTCCACTTTATGGTCAGCTTGGGCGACCTTATAAGCCTTATATTTCAAATCCTGTGACTAAATTTCGCACAAAATTTACACTATTGGATATTAAGTATACGTAGAGTGGAGACAGAGGAAGTTTCCCGCTAGTGTTTTGATGACCGAGAAATTAGGCTACTGATGGACATTTATGTAATTCAATGTAATCATTTGCTTGAAAATTAACATCAGTAAGTTGATTTTGGATACAACACTACTGCAGCCCATTAAAGTTCTATTTTTTTTTTTTTTTTTTTTGAATCGCGTATTTAAGATATTTGTTGTATAAAGAGAAGTTACATGTACTAACGAAGCAAATCTTTTTGGCATCACTTTTGAAATTTAATTTATTGGAAAATTGTGTTTAGCGACGAATCTCAGAAGCATTGCAGGAACTGCCAAAGCATCTCATAAAATGCACTTTTGGTGTAAATTATGGGATTGTGGTCATTTTACCATTCTTTCTCAACGTCACTGTAAATGGTGAGCGTTATCGTGCGATGATTACAGTTTCATTTTTTTTTTTTTTTGTACAAAATAAAAGCCCTGGCATATGGTTTCAGCAAGGCGTCATACCTGCCACACAGCACGAGAAAAACTGGCTCAATTAGAGACGAGTTCGGTGAACAGTTTTATTTTACGTTTGGGGCCGGTCAATTGGTCGTCTATATCGTGTAAGTAAACGCTTTAAGAATAATTTTCTGAGTCTATATTAAGGCTCATGTATATAGAGGCCAGCTGGCAACGGTTGGTGAAATTAAAACCAATAAGAATTTATTCGTGAAATGCCGGTCTATATTATGCCAGACTCATCAGGAGAGTTTCCTTAAAAGAAAGTTTATTTAAACTATCATCTTTATGTTATCAATTTTATAAAGTAAATAACAAATCTACTTTAAGCTTAAGGTCCTTTAAATATGAAATTTTATTTTCGATATTTCGCTATTCCCTGCTGTAGCTTCGTCAGGAAATGTTTATTTAAAAGATTTATTTATTAACCAGAAAAATATCAATAAAATTATTTTAATACGAGTATTAACAATTTTATTTTATGAAATTAGATTCTTAAATTTAGGGGGAAATACGTTAATTATTATTAAAGAATTTTAGAGATTTTTGTGAGGAAGAAAAAAATTTACCTTTGAAGATAAGATCTAATAACTCAAATTGAGTTCCGTTTTTTCTCCGGTCTTTAGTTACTATCGAAAATACTCGTGTTACATTCCCATTAGCCTGTGGCAAAGCTGGCACACTTTTTATCAGTTTAGAAAACTTGAACGTAGATTTTGAAATTATATAGGGTATGTTCGGGTAATGTGGACTACCATTTTGTATTTTTGCTGGTGTGGAGGCACTAAAAAATTTGTTTTCTCATTAATTGGTCGTTCTGTTGGCTCAACATACTTCTAAGAAAATTTTATGTCCGAAATTTTTAAAGCGTTTCATATAGTGTAACAAAAAAACTTGGCAGAAGTATAGTATAGGAAATCACCAGTTGAATCTAATAAAATCTACACGTTTTTTTGGAGCATTTACAGGACCATTAAATATATTAATTAAAAATTGTCAAGAACTTGCACAAACAAAATGTTAAAACGCATATAAGCTATCAGTGCTCGATTAAAGAGTCAACTTTTCTATTATATTTAAGAAATTTTATGTGATATTAGTTTTTATTACTTGGGAAAACATTAACTAATCAGTCTTGGTATAACTCCTTAGTTTGTAAATAAAAGGCCCTAGTCCACATTAGACGCATAGTACACAATACTGGAAGTTCCTATAGCGTTTTGGAACAAAATTGTCTGCTGTTAAGCTTAGATAAGTGTTCTTTTTTGGATTGAGAGAAATTGTATTCCATGACTAACAAATCTTACATTAATTCATAAGTAAATAATAATTTTTTAATTACTTAAAATTGCATCCCTATTTATATTGGGGGTTTTGAATGCTGCTAGGAAAAGTTTATTGAGCTAAAAGGACATTTTGTTGACAAATTAAAAAAATATTTTTTTCCACAATAATTACTGTCATTTCTTTATTAGACGGGCTAATTTTGGAATCGCTCTCATACTGTGTACGTTCTTTTTATTAACTTTTTTCAAGTCATGTCTTACTATTTGTTCTTATATACTGGAAATTCCATTTTAATTTCAATTTTCGCTTAAGTAATAGAATAATTTATTATTTCAAATAAATATGTTTAAGTGCATCACTAAAAAAGCTGTTAAAAGAAAAATAATGAGAAGTAATACTTACATGAAGTAATCATAGGAGCTTGTTTTCAATTTAACCTCGACCTGTCTCAAGATGACTCTTCTGCAACTAGTAGGTTTTTTTTTATTCATATTCGAGTACTGCTCGAATTTATAGTTTGTTTTTTTTTCCATTTTCCAAACAACATCATCATATAAATAGCAGTGGCTACTGCATGCAGCTCTCAACCATTTAAATTGAACATTAAATCTGAAATCTGAGAAGATTCTTGAAGTCAGTCACATAATTTATAGACATGCAAACAAGTAATAACTAAGAATACTCATACAAAAAAAAAAAAAACAAATAGTAAAATGGAAACTACAAACCAAATAAAAACAACATTGTTGCAATAAATATGTATTCTTTGTGGCGTTTGGCCAATATGATTTTAAGGTAAGTTATTGTTTTTTTTTTTTTTTATTTTTTTTTTCTTTTCTTGACACGCACAGTGTTAAGAGGGAACTGAAGGTAATAATATTTATGGCTGATAATTTGAAATGAAACTTTAAAGGCTGTACAGAAAAACATTAACAATTTCTTTATTTTTATTTGGATCTAAGAGCTACATTTGATAAATTGTTTTTATAGCTAGCGAACCACTGTGCAGCATACATATGCATGTACATGCATATTTTATGGAGCTCATCAATATGCTATTAACGAACATATTAAATTTTATTTTTTAGCCAATTGCATCGTTAGCCTGATTTAAATGCATTCTTAATATCTGCTTAAGATGTTCACTTTTATTTAAGAGGGTCGTTAAAAATAATTAGATAATATGTGTTTGATTTTCTTTGAAATAAACATCCCACTATTAAATAAACTTGTGTCACAGTGTTTTTTAATTATTATTTTAATACTTAAAGTACTTCTGTTTAACACTTTTGAATATTTACGAGCGCTCTTTTACAACCAGAGGACATAATAAATTATATTTTTTTAAGTCAGATGATATCAGTTATTTTTGTAAGACGCCACGCCCACCGTTCTGATCACAATAATGGTACAAGAATGTTCAAGTTTGTAAAAGTTTTGACTTGATCGTGTTTTTTTTACACCAATACTCAGTAAGAAGAAAAAAAGAGAGCAAGGTAACAGTTCAACGCAAGAGAACTTATTTACTTTTACTGAACAAATTTTGTAAAAATCATCTGATTTTAAAACATATATATTAGATTTGGTTGGGTTATATCGGTCTTCGATCTATTGTTTAGACCACCTTTTCTAATATCGACTATACTTTTATCACCTACTTAATACCAAGCCAACTTTGATAACGAATCGACATAGATATCCCACGGGTCACTCCGGAGGTACAATTTGGCTTCTGACGACTCTTTTTGCGACTTCGACGACTCGCTTTTTCTTCCGTGGTATATGGAGTAAACTAAACTATAAGTTGCCTGTCACTTCAAGTGGGAAAAGTGGTAACCACAACTAGTGATCTCAAGGTCAGACCAGACACGCCTTAAACTAGTACTGCGTGCATCAAGCTAGCCTAAAGATTTTTGCCTGATGGTAGTGGTTTTATTAAAAAATCTGGAGAAAATTACAGCATTCGATATTGAACGAAATTTCATATAATTTTAAAACAATTTACTTAGAAATTTCGTTCGATATCGAATGCCGTAATTTGCTCCCTGGATAGTATGCACCTCCTAAGCAAGGGAGGAAGCAGCAAAAGTAGTATCAGACTTGCTTTGATACAATCTCCTAGTGTGAGGGCCTTGGCTTAGCTAGATTTGGTGCCCGAGAGTTTCTATAATAACTCACCCTCCTAATCGTCACATTCAAGCCAACAAGCCACTTTAAGTGCTCTCGAATGTCTATCACCAATACAATATTTTGCTTTTTGTTGATTATTGTTTTGTAAAAAGAATTATTTCGTTGTAAATTTCTTTCCCTGTTAGATATTGCGTTATATGTTTTCATAAGTTTTTAGCTGTACAAACATTTATGTAGATGCTTAACAAATTATTAAAAGTATATTATGTAATTTTCTCTGTTCTTTCTGAGTAATTTTCATTAATATTGGTACTATACAAAAGTCACTTATCCAAAGTTTATAGATTTTAGCTCCTAAAATAAACGTTTTCTTGTACTGCCCATTAAATGTAACTCAAGTCAAATTTAAGCTTTTTAATTCTTATTAAAAAATTCTGTCAAAATTCAAAAACTCACAATATATTATTAAACAAACCTCGTATATTTAAAATATATGTTTTTTATTATAACACGTATTTTTCTTAACAGTTCGATAGTGGTAGATCAGCAAAATAAAATTGAGCTTAAATTTAAAATATTTAATACATTCACTCGTACACGAATCAAATCAAACAACACAACATTGAAAATACAAATATTTAGTGGTTACAGACACGTTGTAAAATGGCAATAGAACGGATTTCAATCGAATGCAAAAAGAATGCATTTTTTATTTACATGCACATATGCCAAAGACTCGTATTAACGTACCTCAATAGTTTAAGGCATGAGTATTGATGAGTTTTATTTTTTTTTCTTTTTTTATTTTTTACCATAAAAATATCTATATAATTTTGATGATCACTGTATATTCTTTTCTTTATGTTCTTCTACTGATTGTTTGGTTGTTCATAATTTGTTTCATTTCAATTTTTTATGTTTTTGTTCCGAAAAGTATGTCGAATTCGAAACAAAAGTGCAAGAAAAAACAAACGTTTGATGGGAAATATATTTGCTTTTTGTTTTTTTTTTTTTTTTTCGTTTATAACTTTATTCTAAATTAAATCAATATCGATTTGCAAGATTCACGATTAACTTATCTAAAATATGATTAAAAACTATTTTATTGTTAAATTCTTAAAAAAAAAATAAAATCTGGTAGATTCGTATCCCATTTATCAATGCCAGACTGAGGTGTGATAAATGTAAACACTGTTTAGTGTTAGTTAAGGTATCATTGTCAAACAAATTTAAATAATAATTGTAAAATCAATCCGTACAAAATGGTACAAAAACATAGACACAGGCGCGAATCAGTTGGTAGAATACAGTGAAGAGCGAACCCTTATCTGGTGAACTTATATTTTAACAAAAAACTAACTTGTCTATAGAGGTTCCAAATTGTTATAAAACTTTATAAATATACAAGAATAACTTCATGTTAATGCGTCAATACGGAGATTAATTTTTTATAGATAGAGTTTCTTTGGTCAATATTTTTTTACTGAATTAGTAGCACTATGGTCTACTGACTTTATGCCTAAATTTATTTAGTCAAGCTATCTTAAAAATTAAACAAATAAACAGATTACGAATTAGTTTTGTTTTGTTGTTAATTAGCGACATAGAAAAAAAATGTTTAAAGATAAAAATAAAAAAAAAACATAACCTTATTTTGAAAAAGGAATGTCTGCGCAGCATTTGTTGATTCATAAGTTGTCGTTACTAACTGAGAATAAATAAGTATTAATAACCATTTAGAATTAAAATCAATACAAAAAATTCTACAATTAAACTCCACAGAATTATTAATTCCTATTTGAAAGTTCAATAAAGCCACATTTTATTTGATAACTTTCTCACAACATACATAAGTATCACTTTTTTCATAATTACATATATCCATATATCGACATTTAGCTGCGAAGTCGGAGTAGTAGTCGGAGTTTAAAATTATAAGAAATTAGAGTCAGAATTACAACTATACACACAGCCCTGGGCTAGAGTCTGAATTCGTTTACAAAATAATTATATTACAGATCTTTAAGTTTAAAGAAAAAAAATATTATTTTCAATTATAATAATTGCTGTATCAATTAAATTTAAAATTGATTTCCAATAAACGTTCGAATTTTAACCAATCGAAAGATTTTAATTTAAACTATTTTTAATTAATGATTTAAAAATATCAATTAAAAGGTTTAACTGAAAGTTAAATTAGAAATCATTTAAAAATGTTAATTAATTAAATAAATTCAAATGTTTAATTAAAAAATCAAAACTTTTATTTGGACCAATTAAAAAGGTCTTACTCTGTAAAAGCGCAGCGGCTCTCTTTTGGCTCTTTTTTTCTTTTTGCGCAAAGAGCAGAGCAAACTTTATGTTGCTCTTGCTCTGCGCCATTTTTTTTTTTTCTTTGCTCTGCGCATTACAAGCGCTGCGCATAGAAGGCGCATTTGAATTTAGAGCTTTCTTGCGACACTCTTTTTTTGCGCAATGCGCAAAAGAGCCAAAAAAAAATTGTGCATTGCTCATTTACTGTGGTGTAAAATACCTTTGAAGTCAGTAATTTTAATATGAAAAAAGAAGAAATAATTAAATGTAAATAGAATTTATATTAGTATTTTCATATAATTTAAAGTAAAATAATAAAACAATTTTTTCTTTTTTATATTAAACTGGGGCCTTATTCTGTAATTCTCTTAAGCTAAAATGCTTAAATTTTGGGTTTTTGAATCAGGCTGGGCGTTAGAATATATAAAACTAAAAAGTGTAGAGGTAATAGGCATGAAGTTTTTAAATTACAATAAGCGTTCAAGAATTCTATTCCTAGTCAAAAAGTCCTAAATCTAGTTTATATATTTTTAGCGATAGAGTTTTAGCTTAGGAGAGTTACAAAATAAGGCCTCTGTTTATTTTTTTTTTTTTCACGCACATAAATTAGTACAACAAAATTTTTTCTGAAAACCACACACGAATATATGCATTCAAATTTTTTCTAATTTAATTTTATTTAGCAAATAACTGCTCTTTTTTATCTGCTCCGCTCTTTACGCATGCGCAATTTTTCGAGGCGCAGGAAAAGAGTGCGCAATGAGCAAAAGAGCTAGCAAATTCTTGCTAATTAAAGGGAAATCAAAAATCGATTAAAATTATAATTGAATCAATTAAAAAAATATTATAAAATTAGAACAATTGTTATCAGTCTTTCAATTTAGCGCAATAATCAATCGTCAGAATATATTTGAAATACTTTTTGCGGTTGTTGTTTTATCACGCATAGACCTTGTGATGATTTATCTTAATTAATTCTGGGTAAAATTGTTTAATTACTTAAAAAAATTTAACATTTCAAGCGGGTTTGTATGTGAAAATATGAAAAATAGTTGCAAAAACAACAAGGTTCTATGGTTATTAATGCTGCATTTGGTATGCGCTGAATAAAACACTTTATGTGTCAAAAATGTATTGCTTCAAAGTTGGAACTCGTCGTCATTAAAATCATGTCTTACTTATGTAAGATGTTAAATTAAACTTTTATATTTCTTCCTTATAGACGTGCTACGTCTGAAGCTCATTTTTTATTGAATTGTTTTACTCTTATTTTCTTAACTTTTGGACAAATTGAAGTACTTTTAATTACGGTTCAAACTACATTTAAACAGCAAACCCTTCAAGGTTTACAACACAGTTTTTGAATTAGAACACACACGTCAAGATTGTCATTTTTCATTTTTCGAAATTTCCTATGACAGATTATCTTTCCAATGAATTAGGTGCGATTCTGCAACTGATATTTGTTTCTTTCAAAATGAAATTTTTTGAGTTTAACTTACTAAATATTTAGAATGCATTTTTCAACTACATACTTACATGCATCTGTACGTCCAATTTTATTTATTTTTTAATTTTTACAACAGACTTCATTGATCATATTTATTAAAACGAATTCCTGCTGTGTTTCCATTCCAATAACAAAACAAAACAAAATATTTCATAAAATTTAATAACCTGTTACAATAAAAATTCTACGCGTAACTATAAAATTTTTAGTATTAATTAACGCCATTCCAATCTTGTTGTCCAAATATATAAAAAGATGTTTTTCGAATATTTTAAGACGTGCAACAGATAAAATCTTTTTTTTGAAAAGAAAAAGAGACAATAATTGGTATTTAATAAGAACAAGGTCTTGTTGCCAGCATCTTAGAGAATAAAATCAATTGTTAATTTTGTAAATACAAATTACGTACGTAAGTATTTTCAAATTTCCAATATAAAACTAAATCATATTTAAAGCAAAACAAATCTTTTCACACGATTAATGTTTTGTTGAACATTAACACATATGTAAGCGATTAGCGTATATAACTGGATGTTTCACTGGACTGTTGAGTAGAGTTCAAGTTTAGTAGTTTGAGGGTCGTACATCTGGGCTTGAGCAATAATAATAAAAATTTGGGAAAATCATTTTTTCTAAGGGCTTTTTCTAGGGGCTTTTTCGCATAACTCTGGGTCAAACTAGCTTACTTTACTAGCTTGAATCTTTACGTATTAGAGAACTGTACAAGCATGATTTGAATGACTTACTGGCAATCATTCTGCTATTCAAATTCTTCATTTGTTTGTTTCAGTAGCTTTTGAAAACTAAATATTCAACTACAAAACAATGGAAAAACAAACCCAAACAAACCTAGACAAACGTGATGTAATCAAATAAAACATAACAAAACTGAAGCAGAATCTAAGTAGAATAAATAGAACCATTTGTAGATTATAATTTTATTTTTTATTTTTTTTAAATTTTAATTTATGCGACTCTTGTTCTATATCAGGTCTGTTTGTGTACTCAAAAATTTAAAAAAATTTGTAAAAGTTTTTACGGGATAATGTGACAGTGACACTTCGTTGCACGGAACATTACTTATTTTTACTGCACAAATATTCAACAGTAAGAATTTATAATATAAATGAGAATAGCTTATTGAGAAACATATTTGTGAAAAGAAAACATTTGCGGAAAAACATAAAGTTTCAAGATGTCAGGTTGTAACCCGGAGCTCTTGTCTTACTAAGCCAACACACTAATCACTAGACCACGGCTAATACAGAGATTAATTTTTTATTATTTTAAATATGATTTGTATTGGCCAACTTTTTGATCAAGTGCTTAATTTTAAATTTTTGATTTACTGCAAAAGGAGATATGTGTCGGATTGAATTGAAGTTTTGGCCTCATTAAACATAATACGAGTGATCAAATGCCAGCAACGTGTCTCATCGACAAAAAAAATAAAATCTATCTACATATCGTCGATGGAATTAAAGAACGCTGTATCTGACAAAACCTTAAATGTTCACCAGAGCCAAAACACTTTCATAAATGTAGAACAAATACACTGGTATTTTTCATTTCGCAGACGGCGTAAGTGAATTTATTTTCATCGTAGAAATCTGGGACCTGGACCAATCGACGCGTATTTTTTTGCTGATAAAAATGATGCAAAAAACGTATTTTCGATTTTTTTGTCAGTTACAGCGTTCTTTAATTCCATCGACGATATTTTCACATTCCAGTACAATGCACAGCATTAGTTGAAGTCTAAGAAACAAAAAAAGGAAGCTTTGTGGTGTAAAGAAAGTGTTTTGCTATATAAATTATAATTAATGTATACATAAAAAATTCGCGCAATATCTTTACTTGTCTTATAGTACTCGTCTTATAACCTCCATAAATTAATGTACACTGCTCTCTAGTTATTGCTGTTTGTTTAATGCTCAGACATGATTCGTACAATTTCGAATTTCTTTGTGAATTCTATTCCCATTGTGTTAATCGTAGTTCTTTGAATGCGTTACAAATGCAAAGCAATTGAATTTTTGGTTTTTCGGTACAATAACATGAGTAATATTGTTTATAAATAAATTCATAAATTATTTTATTTATTGTAAGGGCGTACATGTATAGTATTGTTTAAAGTTTTCTGAGAATTTACGTTTAAAATTAAAATACGAGTACAAAATGATTAGAAAAAAATTAGACAAAAAATTTATGAAATTATTTAAAATTGATTATATTTTTTAAGCGTTAACAAACAAAACGAATTGATTTTTATTAAATTGAATTGAGCTGAGATGTCTGATATAATATTGCAAAAAAGAAATCCATAACAATTTGTTTAGTTTGTGTATGTTTTTTCTATTGTAATTAAAAACTTATTTTGTTAACAATCATTTGAGATACACATTTGTGGCATGAGAAAAATATATTTTTTATTTGTTTATTTGTTACCGTTTTTTTAGTGTAGTTCGTATTAGAAGTTAAGTTCAATTGGCATTGAAATTTAAAAATTAAAGGTTTTTCGAAATCTAAAGAATGAGTGAAATTTTAAATAAAAAGCCACAACAAAAGAAAAAAAAACTATACGTAACAGGTTTCAGTAAATTGTGAACTAATGAAGATTTACCGTGTAATGTAAACAATGCATATAAGAAGCTTGTGTCCAAGGATCCTCCAACTACGATCCGAAAACACATATATATAGTGTTTCGAAATAATTTGCTGAAGTAAAGTGATCAAAAATGTGATAAAATTATCGCAGTATGACAGTTTCTTTAGCAGTTAGCTCTTCCGTTAGTTCCTTCGTAAGCGTAATATATTTTTTTGCCTTCTTTAAACCAGGGGCCAAATCGTCACATTCGTGATTGAATAAGTTTTTGTATCGAATAAAATTTCGTGACGTATAAAAAACGGTATTGCGGCATTCGATAGCTTCCGAATCGAAATTTGTTTAAAAATGTAATAGATTTTTTGTTTACATTAGTGTTTATATTAAATGTCAACAAAGAAAAAAGATTAAACAATAGAGGTAAGTCAATGTAAATGTATTTAAATTAAATATTTTAGTTGATTTAAACTACTTATATTTCTATAGATAATGGATCCTTCATATTTATTTTATTTGTCTTCCTCTGATTAAGAAGAACAACCTACCACGAGTATTAGAAGACAAATGCGAATTAAAAGCGACCCTTTATCATTATCAGATACAACGTAAGTAGAAAATGAACTCACAACTTATGATTCTTTATAAAAAATCTATGTTGATAGGTTTCGAAAACGATTTAAGTTAACGAAGGAGGCATTTAACTTTGTACTGGATCAACTTGACTTAAAAAACAATATGTCAACAGCAGTGCCACCAAATAATATAATTAAAAAAATGTAAACAAAACACATACATATGTATTTTTAAATGTTTTCTACTTTTATTTTTTAAGAAAAATGCTACGTTGATATAGTAGTAGCGTTAAATCGGTTTATTTTGTGTTTAATCGGCTTATTTGGCCATAAAAATAAAATGTTGACAACATTAATTATTTTTACGAAAGCTCTAAATCTATCGTATTACCTTTCGAGTGAAATCATTCGATCAGCTACTCGTTATCGAATGCCAAAATCCTAAATTTCGATAGAAGACATTCGATAACGTATGCTGCGATTTCAAAAACTAAAATTTCGATCAAAGTCATTCGATCACGAATGCGGCGATTTGGCCCCAGATTTCGATTTAATTTGTAAAAGGTTGGAGTCCAACGAAAAGGTTATATTAATATAAAATATTGTATCAATATAATATAAAATATATTTTCTGGGAAAAATAAGAAAACAAGCTAAGTAGTGTTACTAACATGAACTCAAGCTGTACAGCACTTTTGATTTTGAAGAATACAAAAATAAATTAATTTTATAATAAAATGGATAAATTTATAGTTAATTTGTTGTCTTATTTTTATTTTTATCTATCTTACGCCAAATATTTTGCAAGAAAAACAAAGTCTTGTAATTAGAAAACAATTTATTAAAAATTTAAACAAGTTTTAGAGCCTCATAAGAGCTCAAATTTGATGGTGACACTTACATTTTTAGTTCTTAGCCTAGTTTTTTGCTCTGGAAAATCCAAGTTGTGAAGTCAAAATATGGAAAAATCTGTTTAATGGGGAAAAGCAACAAAAACCAAATAAAATTAAAAAAAAATCATTTTTTTTATTTAATTAATTTTTTCTTTTAAAATTAAGTTTAAGCCTCAAACACCAATAAATATAATATATTACATACTAAGTGTTATTAAAATAGTCAGGGTTGTTATTTAAATATACGTTCTTTGAAAAACCAAGTTTTCAATGTTTTGACAAAATGTTGTTGCTTTTATTTAGAGATGGCGGTTCAGCGTAAAAAAACGTTTCGGGTGCCGCTTTTACTTATTGATGGCAGTACGTTTTCTTATTTTTTTTTTTTTTTTGTACTCATGGATAAAAATTAACACACACAACTGGGTTCTGCGAAAAGCTAGGCCGTAATTATAATACAGGGTTGTAATAGCCAATTATGTATGTATGTATGTACTATAAAACAAGAATGATACATAGAAAGATTACGACATCACGCACCCAAAATTGTATTTTTGTATTCAGCGCAGGAGAAATGACGTCAGGAAAAAGTCAAATGTGTAAACATAACAGTGAAGCAATTTATTATTTCTCTCCTCAAATATACGTCATCGAACGGGAAACAGAACAATTTAGTTTTACCATTCTGGCTGCAAGAGTTGGCCAGAGATGGAGAATTTCAACCGCCTCTAAAATAAAATTCCGATGTGATTTGTCAAAACGCCGATACACGTACATATATATTTTTTAGTCTCCTCTACCAGGACTAAAAGTTTGAATTTGTTGTACAGTGTAATTAAAATCGTTTATTATTTGTACAAGTAGAATTCTTGAGACGATACGAGTATATGAAATTTCATCTGAGATATTCGCACAATAATGTGTAGTTTATGATCTTTCTATTTCTATTTGTGTATCTTCTTTGTATGCGATTCAATACTTTAATTTATAATTAATAAAATATTCATTACATTTATTTTTCTTTTTTTCTCAACTTTAACTGAAACAAGCACTCAAGAATTTTGTTTACAACAACTACAGAAAAAATTAGCGAGCGATCTATTAGAACGAACAGACATCTTTGTTACAATTAATTATTATTTAAACTTTTAATAGTTGTTCGATTAAATATTCAATTGTAAGTTGCAATTAAAACCAATCGCGATATCAACAGGTGCTTGAAGTAAAAAGTTAAACGATAAATTTTAATTTAAATTTTTTTCTGTATTAATTAATAATGCCTGTCATTATGAAATATTTAAAAAACGGAAATTAATTGTATTTTAAAAATGTAACAATTAAAATGTTTTAATTTGATGACAGAGCTGAACATTAAAAAATTTTAATGAAAATATTTCAAATCTTAAAAACTATTAAAAAATGTGTAATACAATGATTCTTAAAAAAATAATATATTCTTACATATGTTGTTATGTACGAGTATGTACTCGGCGTATATTACTCTTAAATACGAAATGTAATCTTTTCCGGATTGAAATAAAGTTTTGAATATATTTAAGTGCTACATACTTACATATATGTTTTTTTTAATAATAGATCTGCTTCCGTACTCGAAAATTTTTAGAAATTTGAAAAAGTTTTTACTGTTTACACAAAGTCTTAGTAAGACTTACTTATTTACTTTCTTAGCTGGCCATAACAAATCGTTAAAGGATTTCGGATTGTCTCAACTCTAGACTCCACTAGATAAGCCTTTGCTTAGCTCGCGTCTTTTCCAATTCGTCATACCAATTGATGGCAGGGCTTTATCAATCTGGTCCTTCCAGGACGTCCTGTGACCTTCGCATCGCCAACAGGAGAAGGCGCGCGCTAGGCAGAGGCGACTGGAGGCTAACTGTATACATATAAAATATACATATTTATATATATACTATTTAACCCGGCAAACGTTGTTTTGCCATATAAATTTGCTTTAGGAAACATTTTTTAGTTATAATATATTTGATACTCTTCAGCGAACTGCAAAAGTCAATATTGATATGAGTAATGAATGTCTGTGTTACTAATAATTTTAATAAATGATTATCCGCCATTTTCGTTACTTCAGTTTGATAGTTGGGGATAGAGAGAAATATTCCCTGTACCGTCCCTTTTAGTATTTCTTAAAAAAAAAACGTAAATCATATGTGTTCTACTGTATGCAGATATACATATCTAGTTTAAAATTTCATCAACGTTGTTACGTTATTAAGGTGAGGCATAAATTTCTCCTTGGGGCAGGTGTCATAATATTTAGGGGTATGAAAAATTAATGTGAAAATTTACATTTCTTAATCTAAAGTTATGTTAACACACAAACAAAATTTAGTCAAAATCAATTTGTTAGTTGGGGATAAAGAGAAAAAGTCCTTATACCAACCCTCTTAGAGTACTTTTTTAAAAAAACCATAAACCATATATGCTCTATAGTACACTAATCTATCTAGTTTAAACTTTCATCGAAGTCGGTACGTTATTTAGGTGAGGCATAAATTTTCCCTTGGGGCAGGTCACCTTTACATATACATACTTACATAATTGGCCATTACAACCCTGTGTCAGGGTTACGGCGTAGCTTCTCGCATCACTCATGTTGTGTGTGTTAATTTTTATCCATGAGTACCGGAACCTACAGTTTAAAGTCGACTCCGAACGACAGATTTGAGAACCTTTTACATGGCATTCAATTACTCTCAGAGCTTTTGCCAGAAGACTGCTGAGAGGTAGTCGCCGAAAGAAATAATTTTTTCATATTTCCTTTTTTTTCAGATGTCAGAGCTGAGATTTGAACCCAGCGATTTCGTCTTAGTAATGCAACACACTAATCACTAGACCACGGCGACTACATATACGGGTATGAAAAATAGATGTTGACCGATTCTCAGACCCACCTGATATGCACAAAAAATTTCAGGAAAATCGATCGAGCCATTTTGGAGGGGTTTGACAACAAACACAGCTACACGAGAATTTTATATATTAAATACAAATGTTTAACCACCCGTTTACGCTAATTAGTTTCCCATTCCCTAACAGCTTGGCAGGTCCATATTTATTTTGCATTACAGACTGAATAAATAATTTGATAGATATGGCAATAATAATTTGGCCGATACCAACTGTCAGAGTTCAGTACCGCGATTCTATAACTTTTAACAATACGTTATTAGCAAAAGAATTCGACAATTTTATTGTTTGCAGTAACGAATATGTGATTCACTAAGTACACTATAGCGACAGCCGACAACTCTAGTTTTCTTTATGTTTAAATTACAATAATTGGGCAACACCGTATAAAATCAGTCAGTTTTTGGGTAATTGTTAATTAAAATGGATAGAAAGTAAGCAAAGTTACAAATCTCTAGTTTCTTTGGGAATAAAAGCGGACAAAAATGGTTCTCAAACAAACTAGTTGATAGCGTAGACACATCTTTCTACAAAATTTCAAAATAAAAAATTTAGGATTTTCAAACTGAATAAACAGCATAAAAATTGTTTCCGTTAGTTTACGAGAATAACTATTGACACTATCGTAAACAAAAGATAATGAATAGCAATATCAACAATTCTATTATTTACTGTTGAAAACAATAGGATTATCGTAAAAACATGCTACTGAGTCGAGCCACAGAACTCTCTGTTGGTAGCCCATATACATCAGAATAGAAATAATATCTCCAAATGTCAAATTAATCGGCCTTCCAGTTTTGTCTGTGCGACGTTTATTCAAACAGTCAGCACATATTATTTTATATATGTATGTATGTAAATAGATAAATACATATGTATTTGTATTGAGCACTTTTGTTCCAACAAACAAAATTATCGTTTGTATGAAAAATTCTAATGTTGATGAAAAAAAAAATATACTCAAACATTTAAAATAAAAAATTTGCTTTCCATAAACAAATCTTGTGGCTTTTACGTATTATGTGTCAATAGGTTTTTAGCGAATGCCTGAGGCCAATATTTGTCTCAATTTGTTATTAAATTAATTTCAATCGTCTTTATTTTTTATTTAGTTGTGTTTTGGGGCAGAGGAGTCTTTTCATTTATTTTGTGTTTGAAAGGAATTAAAATTTTATATATACGAGTATGTATGAATATATACATTCATATAAATTTTAAAACTATATGATTAAACGAGAAACTAAACGTTATTATTTAATCTGCATAGTTTCTTTTTTATTGTTGTTGTTGGTTTAGAGATTATTTAATGTGGCTGCGGTTGCGCCCCAAAATTAAATGACTGAAATATAAACCAAAATGTTTCAAATTTTTTTCTCTTTTAAATGCTCGACAATGTTCCGAGGCGATGATCTGTGCTGGATTTAGTGTAAATAGAAAAACGTCAACTAGAAAAAAAATATATATAAAAATTATGAGAAAAATAAAATAAAAAAAAATGAAATAATATACAAAAAATATTTAGCTGCACTATTAGCAGGTATATGTTGGATTTTTTTTTTTTTTTTTTGCCTTTTTTATATAATTTTAAGGCTTGCCTGCATAACATCGAAGAATAACAAAAACTACAACAATAATAATAATAATATTAAATCAAAAATTTTGGAAAAAAGTCAACGAGAAAAAGAAGAAGAAATAAAATTTTAACAATTCAAAGGCGTGATTAGACACGCTGCAGTATTTATTCCCTAAAAAAATATTTTTCTTTTGCTTTACAAGAAGTATTTCTCATGCCAACCAATTCAGTCAATAATGGCATAGATTTTATTTTCTATCTGGTTGGGGGTATTTTTCTAGTTTTTGTTAAAGGAATGGTTTAGGGGATTGTACTCAGAGTATTTGAAACAAACAAAAACTTTATTTTTTTCATAGATAAACGTTGACAAAATCTTTGATCTATTGTATTGATGATTATTTTTAAGGAGAAAACAAACATTGTTCAGATTATTTTTAAGGAGAAAAAGTCAATTCTGTTATTTAAAAATAAAATTGAAAGATTTGTGACACAAAACTCTAATGCTTAGATATTTCTTAGGTACGATTACAATATTGTCAGGTATGAAAATAGACGGTGATAGTCAGAATATCATGTCAGTTTAACAGGTGACAAGGGTTTAACAACATTTTTAGCAACGTTATACAACCATCTTTATTAGTGTCAAAGCATTTTTTAATAACAATTGACCCATATACCATAATTTATTCTTTTTCTTATATTTCAACAATTAATTTTAATTAAAAAACAAATGGCAGTAAATACTGCTTACTTTTAAGCTTTACCATTTAGAAAACAATTCTTTTAGAATTTTATAAAGTTCATGAAGACGCATATAATAATTATTCCATTATATGAACCATGAAAAAGAACTATAATAAAAACAAAAAAAGAAAATAAACACTTTTAACTCTGTTATTGGCCGAAAATGAAAGACAAATAGATGAAACTTGTAGCAAAGGGGACGAAGAAATAAAGGGTGTAGTACAGGAGTGTTATACCGCTCTATCCGCTATTTCATATTTTTTATATATCTCGAGTTATGATGCCACTTTAGGTTTTTGACACCAAAATTTTTAAAATCTGCAATCCATTTTCGGCTATTTATCTCCGAAACTGGACTAGTTATCCCAGTTATATCTGGGGGCTGAGTGGTATAGTGGTTAGAGCGCTCGCAAAAAAACCCCAACGGCCTAGGTTCAAATCCCAACAAAGGTGAAAAATAAAAAGTTAGTTTGCTGTTTTTTTTAAATTATAATTTAAAAATAAGAGGTTCAACACCCCACCCCATCCAAGAAGACCATCTACAAAGAAACCGCTCTTCGACATTCCACTCTATTTCACCTTAACCAATGTCAACAAACAACGAATAATCAGGAGAAAAGCATCACCTATTGGGAAGTAGCAGATAACAGCTAAACCTACTTAGCGAAGACACTCACCACACAATCAACATTTAACGATGAGGCAATTGCTGTCGATCATTCAAGGGTGAAGGTATAACACTGGCCTTTGAATGATCAAGTCACAGCAATTTGTCTTATTCCTAAGGCGCTTAATAGTAATATAAGAAAAAACAAAAAAATTATGTTCTGTCACAAATGTAATGTCCTTTCTAAAAATTCCAATACAATGTACTGCATTAGTAGGGGATTACCCCTGAGTATTGGTCTCAAATAAAAAAAAAAAACTAGAAAATCTATTATAAAAACAAGTGCTTTCGTTATACCCTGTGGTTTTTGTAAAATGGATTAGTTATTGGGGTAAAGGAAGCGGAAGCTACTTTAGGAATACGGGCATGCGACTTGTTATAGAAGTTTGCAAGTAAAATGGTTTTAAGTGCGTTCCTTAGTGAAATAACTAATTTTAACGTTTGCTTTTGTTTAAACCTTTAGTGCTTTAAAGGGTAAGATTCTGACCATTAAAGAATGTCAAAATGTTGAAGATCAAACGATTGCAGCAGCAGCCAAACATTCTTTTCACGATGCTTTGCGTTTTTCACTTGTTAAGGTAATGTGTAAATATCTATGAATATATATTTATAAAATAAAATGTATTTGCTTTTCACAAGAAATGCGTATTACAAAATTTAAAGAAATCTGTCTGTATTTAACATTAGTTTATAATATTAAGACTTTTTGTTGTCTTCCTTAAAATAAGGATTCTCTTTTGTCTTTAAATTATAAAATATTTTTCTCACTTTACTGTAATATATCGAAATGTCTTTTCCTCCCATAATATATTTACTTTAAGTAGAGGTTAAAGTTGAATTTGTCAATGAATTTACTGTACTTGTGCTATTCCTTTTGACATTCGATGTGTTTTATTTTTTTCTGCTTCTTATTTTTGCCAGCAAAATTTTTTACACAACACAGCTACTCACTCCATCATTATGTCAATTGATATTCCATGAAATTTAAATTTTTTTCTGCATTAATCACCTGTTGAGCTCTACAACTTTTATGGGTATTCTGTCTGTATGTTTGTATGTAACAGTTCATTTTGTAGTCATGGCTCTGGTCTCTGTGGCATCTTGAAAAAACAAAAGCAGCAATAAATGTTGCAGCAGTTGCAGTCTGTCCATCTGTACATCGACATATCTATGTGTTAATGTTTATATTTTCTTGCATCCTTACTTGCATTTATTTAACAATTAAAATTTTCAACATTTAATCATTGTACTCGTATTAATGTCACAAGTCACACATTGTTTATAATTTATTATTTATTTAGATCATCATCTACAAAATAGATTTAAATGCAACCAAAAAAAAAACACACACACATCTAATCTACCTAAAACACAGCAATCATTTAGCAGCGGTTTGTATTATAAATGTTGCCTCTTACCAATAAGTGTTGAATGCAGAATAACATTTCGCTTTAATTTTGTTGTTCTTTTTTTCTGTTGTCACTGTTACTATTGGCCATATCAAAATATCTATGGATACGGCTATTACTATGGCTAGCAAGCCATTAGAAGTGGTTCATCTGTATCTTAAAAAAGCATTTTAAATTATATCGTAACAGCGAACTACATACATACGAGTATTTGATCATTTTTAAGGCAAATTATAATGATGCCAACCTTCAACTGTCATTGCTAAGACAGCCAACATCGTTGTTGTTTTTTGTTCTTGTTTAATTTTTTGTTGTTCTGGTTTAATCGCAGGTTTTTTTATTACTGTTGCTACAATGAATCTTAGAGCAAATGGCCATCTTTATTAGTTGCTGTCATTAAAAGTGTTGGAAAGCAAAAAATAAAAAGAAATAGATTTAAATTTTATGTTAAATGGAAGTGATCGACATTTTGGTATGTGTTCTTTAATTAGTACTTGCAGATAGGACAGAACAAACGCTTATACGGTAAAATCTCGCAAAGTTAACTCGGTTTAAAATAAGAATCGCATATGGTAACAAACATTTTTATATACATACATACATACATAACTGGCCTTTACAACCCTGTGTCAGGATTACGGCCTAGCTTCTCGCAGCACTCATGTTGTGTGTGTCAATTTTTATCCATGAGTACCGGGACCTACAGTTTAATGTCGACTCCGAACGACAGACTTGAGAAGCTTGTTCATGGCAATTAATTACTCTCAGAGCTTTTGCCAGAAGACTGCTGAGAGGTAGTCGCCGAAAGAAATATTTTTTTTCATATTTCTTTTTTTGAAGATGTCGGAGCCTGGAGTCGAACCCAGGGCCCATGTCTTAGTAAGCCAACACACTAACCACTAGACCACGGCGACTACATTTTTATATAATGATTTATATATGGTTTTTCTGTTCATACATACATACATAAATAATGGGCCATTACAACCCTGTATCATGGTTACGGTATAGCTTCTCACAGTACCCATGTTCTGTGTCTGATTTGAGAAGACTTTTCATGGCAATAAATTACTCTCAGAGCTTTTGCCAGAAGACTGTTGAGAGGAAGTTGTTGTTGTTTTCAAGATGTTAGAGCTGTGATTTGAACCCGGCGCTATTGTCTTAGTAAGCCAACACCCAAACCACTAGACCATGGCGGACACCAATAGCAACTCCTAATTGCTCGTTTGCATAGTTAGTAATATGTGGCACAGAGTTGCATTAATTACAAAATTAATTATGTACATCTAAAAAAATTTTAATTATTTTATTTCTTACAAAAGTTAATATGAATGGTTCGGAATTAAACAGATGTGACATTTCGGTAAAACTTTTCCATATTCTACTGTATTTGTTTGAAAGGGGGAATACTTATTTAAATTTATAAGTTTGGTATTTAAATATGATGTAGTAGTTTTACTACACAACATCAAAATTGTTTGTAATGGCCAATTACTCATATGTACTTACTTATGTATGTATTTATATTAATCGACTACAGGTTTGTAGTCGCCGTAGTCTAGTGGATAGTGTGTTGGCTTACTACGACAAGAGCTCCGGGTTCAAACCTCTCTCTGGACACTTAAAAAAAGTAATATGAAAAATATTTTTTTCGGCGACTACCTCTTAGAAGTCTTCTGGCAAAAGCTCTAAGAGTAACTGATTGCCATGAACAAGCTTCTAAAGTCTGTCGTTCGGAGTTGACTTTAAACTGTAGGTCCCGGTCTGATAGTTACAATTAGCACAAGGTGCCGGTTTGATGTAGGTCTTGGTATTCATGGATGAAAATTGACACCCACAATATGAGTGCTGCAAGAAGCTATTCTGTAACTCTGAAACAGGGTTGTAATACAATTGTATGTATATTGTATGTAGAATTTAAAGTAAAAGCTCTCTTTATTGCGTCAAAAATTTTTAAAAGCTCTAAAAAACGCTGAAAGCTGAAGTTGATAAAGCCAGTATTTGAACTTCTCGCAAAGGACTAAAAATTGGATTTTTGAAAATTCAAACTTCCAAATGCGAACTGGACGGATACAACTCTTAAATGCGTATTGTAAATTAAAATTGCAATTCTCTAATGATGAAAGGTAAACCATTCCCAAAACAAATGGCTGTAACAAAAAATTTCTAATTAGAAATTATTGTGTGATGTCTTATATGTTGGATTTTGTATAATGGATTTTGTTCTTCGGGAACGACTAAACCTCACACGGCTAAATAGGTTAAATGATTCTTGAACTTGTGTAAGAAAATCAACAGTCATTAAATTATCAAAATCGGTATTTTTTAGAATTAGGGCTTATATGTATGTAAATTTTATGTGATATCTTAAGTGCGAACACCTACCTTTCTGTGTTGTTAAAGGTCACCTTATTTACTTTTTTTTTGACTTACTATTTACATCACAATTTTAAGAAAATTTACTTATATAAGTTAATATTGGAATAAAACACATTTTTGCAAGCAGTAACTTAATTTTATGCGGTATTTAATATTGCGATGGCCATAAAGTGTGTAACATTGGAAACGTCTTTACACAAATATATACAATATGGTCTGATCAAGTCAGAATTTTATCGAAAATTACACACAAGTTTTTTCCTATTTTTACAACTTCTTTAAGTGATTCATTGAGATCTTTTATGCAGAAAAATACATTTAGATTTTCATTAACAAGAAACTCTAACCCAGCAGAAAGTTTTTCAAATTTGAAAGCAATAAATAAAATTTTAAGCAATAATTGAAGCATTATATTATTTATTCATACCTTAAGGCTTCCAAAGATGCTGTAGGATAAGATATTATTTTTGATTTTGTATAATATTTGCTTACTGGTTGCAATAAATTCGCGTTTCTATTGCATTTTAGCGGCTCATTTCATATAAAAATTATGCATTATTTATGCGCACGAGTAAGTGATTGTTTACAATTTCTCCCTTACAAAATAGCTTATTGGTAAGCACTAATTTCTGCTGGGACCCCGTTAACCTTTTCTTCAATATTTCCAAAATGTTTGCTTATATACATTCAACATTGCAATTTTTGACTCGGTACGGTAAATTATTGATGTAACTTGAAAAGAGAAGAGACCTAAATGTTGAAGGAGTTCTGTGTATTAAACTTGGTATTCAATCAATGTATGTAGATTGAGAACACAAAGTATAGTCATATAAAAGTTTATTCAATTGATATTTAATAATACTTATATATTCATTTTACAATGATAATTTAATTTTAATTCAAATTAAAATAGTGACTAACTTTAGTGTTCTCAATCTACATATATTGGATACCAAGATCAGTAGATAGAACTTCCGCGGTTTTTTGAAATTATAATTTAAATAATAAATTGTCACCCCCTTGAAAAAATCCATCCACAAGAAACCACTCTCTGAAATTTTACTCTATTCCACCTTTGTCATTTTTATCAAAAACGGAATGATCAGGAGAAAAAGTGACACCTACTATGAAGTAGTACATAACAGCAACCAACATAGCGGAGAACCTCCTCACCACAATCAACATCCAACAACACATGGAGCAATTGCTGTTGATCATTCAACGGTGAAGTTATAAACACTATCCTTTGAGTAATCAAGTTGACAGCAATTTATCTCATTCGCAAGGCGCTTAAAAAAGGAAAAAAACTCTATCTATCTGAGTATAGGTCTCTGAAAAAAAAAATATTTTTTGCGTTGTAACCAAGATAGTTACAACACAAAAACTAATTCAACATTTAGTATGCGAAGTTATCAAAATAGATATAACAAATGGTGGTGGCACACCTCTAATCATAGGGAAGGAGTTTGATTTTAATAAAGGGTTTATCCCTACGTATTGTTTACAACCATATAGGCATGACTGTATCAGATTAATAGACGTACGGGAGAAATGCATTACCCCTTCAAGCTTTTGTATTAATATAGTGTAATCGACAGTGTTAGTCAGTACTAGCGACGTTATGTTTCCGCAATTAAAGAAACTTCAGACGCATTAATAAGTGCAGTTACACAGGTATGCTTTGATCTAAAGTCGGATTGCTTACTTGAGAGTATATAATTGTTATTTACATATTGTGATATTTATCTGTGAAGAAGTTTCTCCAGAGCTTTTGACAAATATGAGAGTATAGCGATAGGACTATATTCACCGGAAGATTTTGGAATTGGTATCACTTTGCTTGCTTGCATCTTTGCGAATATATGGTAGTTGTGATTATGCTATTATTTATATTAAAAAAACAATCGTTAAATGTTTACTATTTTAATGGCAACAACTCTTATAAATAAAAACAAAAAATCACACAAAATATCAACACGAAACCATCCCTGACAATATTGCATCATCGGATATTTTTAACTTAAAAATCCTTCCCAAATTGAAAGCAAAAAAAAGAAAAATTAAAGAAAAAGTTACTGTTTATAGTGTCTTGATTATTTTGACATGCAACAAATTATAATACACGAATATTACAACATTTTTTTTATTTTATTTTCTTTTTTAACAAGACAATTAAGAAATTTACAAAATTTGATTTTTTCTTTTATTTTATAACAGTGTGCTTCCATGGATTTATTAAAATTTATTATAAAGATCCATGCAGCCATTTATTTCATTCCATTTATTCATTATTTACAATATTTACAACTTACAGCCACAAGTTACCATTAAGGAGCGTTCAATAACTTGGCAACAATAGGAAATTATTGTTTTTAACAACAATTGTTATTTGTTTTTTTTAGTATTAGGTATGCGAAATAATCTCTAGTCACTTTTTTGAAGGAAGTAAAATAGAATCAAAGTTTTTATTTGGATAAATACTTTTTAAAATTTCATATACATATGTATATATGTACCGGTTTTATGTTAAAACTATTACTTATCTAACAAAAGAAAATAATTTCGTGTGTGTTTCTATAAAACGAACTATTTTAAACGTCGCACAGAGGTGTATTTTGACGATCTGGTCTGCGAAAATATGATTTTTCAAAAAACATTATTTCCATAATTATCGCTTATAGGGTAAAGAGAATAGAATGCTTAACTAGACTCCGTTATTTTTTCATTCCTTTTTGCTTACGTTCGTTTTCTGAACGCTGTCAATGTTTCTTGTTGCTAATTGTGCATTTACTAAGGGTACTCACGATTGAATCTGTGCAAACTAAAACTAGCAAATTTTCTGTGCAAATGAGCGTCCTTTTATAATTAATTGTATTTTTTAAAGAATTTGGTTGACTTAGTGTTGCCGGATTTATAGACTCAAAAACATCTGACATCTCCCTTTTAAAATGCCAAAAACACCGCGTATTCTTTAAAAAGAAAAATAAGTGTATTACAAACAAAAATGCCTAAAAGCAAGGAAGAGGAAAAAAATAATAATTTTTTTAATATATAAAGGCAATAACTAAAAAAGAAAACACGTGTTTTGTATATATGGAGTAATATCATTTCTTGGTTTTAGTTGTTATCTTCACAAAAGTTTTTAAGTAAAAATACACAGCCAAATTACTTAAGGTTTTTTCAGTGCAATTAATGCAAATTTCAAATGTGTATATTTTGTTGTTGCAGAGAAAAAATTCGATGTATTTTTACACACTTTGCATCGTTTGCACAGATTGCAACGCCCTTCGTGAATACCCTTACTATTTTGTTGCGTATGTTCATTTAATCATTTAAACAAAATGGAAAATTGTTAAGCAGGTAAATATTATTTAATCCACTTCGGTAAATAAAATTATAATTTAGTGAAGCAGTATTAAAAAATATGGTATTTTTGTTAATTTCAATGGGTATCAAAAGTGAACTCTACAGTTAAATCTAATCTTTTACATTGTATTGTTCAAATGAAAAAAAATTTTAGGTTTTTGCGGTTTTGTGTTTTATAGTCATTCAAAGTGACCTCTGCGGAAAGAAATACCATAATTTCTGGTGCTGCTTTACTGTATCACCTCGTTGATGTACAGAGTATTCTATATCTCAACGCATTTATTCATGCGGGTGTTAGACGAATAAAAAGTTATTGGGAGGTAGGACTCTTAGAACCTTATCTTTTTTATAGAAATTTTTTTTTTTTTTATAAAAATGTATAAATTTGAGATATTTTTTTACAAATGGTGTAAGAGATCTCCTCTCCCCACCAATTTTAACAAATAATTTTTTTTCACCTCATTTTTTAACATTCTGCTTCGTAAATTTACTTCAAATAATTTTGGCCGCCCAGATCGTCAAAATACGCCTCGTCAGCAAATTGCCTTCTTCATATAAAATTTCGAATTGATAAAATATATAAACCCAGCTATCTTAAACTCTATGGGTCTACTCACAACAGTCTTATTTTTTCATTTTAATATAGGAAATTTAATTTTATGACAGTATGTAAGTACTCCAAATAAGAACGCAATTGTAAATAAAATTTTGCAAATTAATGCGTATACCCAATAGCAAAATTTTTATTTTATTGTAATTGTATATCATTATGTCGCATCTTTTTTGATCACTTAAAAATATTTGTTTTTTTTTTTTTTAATTCTCCGTTGAATGAACTTATTAAACAGGTTAACTGGCTATATAGACCAGATGTCGAACAAATTTGTCTTTTTCTATGTATTTTCCCAAGAAAATTTTTGAAGTTAAATACTAAAACCATCAATACATTTTTAATAAAAGTATTGTTGAAATATTTACATTAATTTGAAGAAAAACTATTCCATTAAGCTACTTTACTTAAAATAAATTATCAAGAGATACAGAGTTTTACTCAGAGAGAGTTTTAACTCTCAACTTTGCATTATCACATTAAAAACTATTACTCTTTGACTGTCTCTCAATGGATTACATAAATGTGCATTACGGATATCAAGAAATAATTCACATGTGGTTTTAAATTATTAAAATACATTCAGTACAAAACTTTATTCATTTATTGTGCATACAATGTATATATGTATACGATAAAAATATTTATTTTCATTTCACCAGTTTTTATTTTTTAGTTTTATAAATTTTTTAATTTAATTGGTTATTAAATGTACATACATATTTATGTATGTAGGTATTGGTTAGAAGTTGAGTGAGAAGAAGCTTTTAACATATGTTTAAAATTTAAACTTTAAATGAAATTAATTGAAGAGCGTAACACGGCGCAATAGACGGGGTCATATCGATTTATTTATGTGTTTTAATAAAAAAACATGTCATCGTTTCAAAGATTTATTAGAATTATAATTAAATTTTAAACAGTAGTAGGAAAAAATATAAGCAGCACATTATAAGAAATGATTTTGTACATTAAGGTGGGTTTCCACATACATCGTAAACAATACCGAAAATGAAAAACGTTGTAAAGGAAAAATATTAATTCCAATATATGATTTCTACAAAAGTGTGAGTTAAATAGAGGGGGGTAAAATTTTATGGTCCGATGTTGATTTTGAGTAAAACATAAATTATTTCGGAAATTATTGTCATTTCTTTTTTTTAGATAATTTGATATGATTTAATTATGTATGGAACAAAATATCGTCCAAATGACTGCCGCAACCTTTGCGGTACACCTCCATCCGATGGTCCCAATTTTCGATGACGCTGAGGCATAATTGAGGTTATATGTCGTCAATGTGCCGAACTACCTCATCCTTTAACTCTTGAATTGTTGCTGGCTAATCGACGTACAAATTTTCTTTCAAATGACCCCAAAGAAAGAAGTTCAACGATGACAAATCACATGATCTTGGCGGCCAATTGGCATCGCCACCACGTGAGATAACAAGGCCATTAAATTTTGTCGCGCAAAAGAGCCATGGTTTCGTTAGATGTGTAGCAAGTGGCACCGTCCTGTTGAAACCACATATCGTCCACATCCATATCTTCCAATTTGGGCCATAAAAAGTTCGTTATCATCTCACGATAGCGAAAACCATTAACAGTAACTGCCTGACCGGCCTCATTTTGCGTGCACTCTTTGTGAGTGCATTGGTTTTTCGACAATCACTTTTGGATTATCATTCGCCCAAATGCGGCAATTCTGCTTATTGACGAATCCACTGAGGTGAAAATGTGCCTCATCACTGAAGATGATTTTCTTCGAAAATTTATTATTTCCTGTTGCCATTTCTTGCTACCATTCACGACGAATGGTCAAGAAGCTTTAGTTATTTAGTCAATTGCACCTTCTAAGCGTGAAAATGCAAGTCTTTTCATCAACGATGAGCGTGGGAGGTGCAACTGTTGGGCACGACGACGAGTTGAGGTGGACGGCTCTTCACCCACACTATCGCGAACTGCAGCAATATGTTCTGCAGTACGAGCTGTACCAGCATGCACTGGTGTTTCACATCTCCTACAGACCCGGTTTGCTCAAATTTTTACACAATTTTTTCGATGGTACGCACATTTAGAGGATTAAATCAACCGAAAAAATCACGATATGCATTTTGATTTGAACGCCCATTTTCATAACAAGCTTGAATAACTTGAAAAACTTGACGTTTATGTGTGGTTCACATTCAACATCGGTCCTTAAAATTTAACCACCCGATAGTTGATGTTTGTCATGAATATGTACACAAAGAACTCTGATGAGACTACCGTAACTGGAGTCGAAAACATGTTCAATTTAGCTAGTGGACTTATTCCTTCACGGACATCGTTTTCTTCTTTGGTTGTTAAAAAAATCATTGCACAAAAAGTCGAAATTCTTAATAGAATTTTAACTTTGATCTGAATAAAGCCTTTTTTGACGAAACGAAATTAATTTAAAAGATGATTCGAACTCGGATTTCCAGACTATATAACAATACGTGCTGTTCATTATTATCTGTCATCTTGCCTGTCAGAAGGCCTCTTAGGCGTACTTTTTGTGGGATCATGTGTGGTCACTGATTTATGCTTTAGAGACTCACATTGTACTAATTATTCCTGATATATGGAAGTTGAGAATGGGCTTTATTAAGACCAGTTGCGAACATCTTGCGCCCCAAATAATATTCAAACTGTGTAAACTCTTACAACTTAAAGTACTACCGGACTTAAGAAAACTACCTTTACGAGAGCAAAGACAACTGAAATATTGTGTCCAGGTGCTCCCTGTAATATTTGCAAATAATATTTGGTAAAATTATTTGTTGGTTCCAAGCCTTTAGATTAAATTTTAATTATTCCAACGTGTAATTACATACGTATAACAAAATACCTCGTCTTGTTTAAATATAAGTTTTTAACTCTTTTTTATATCACTCACTGTGACATTGAAGTCAACAACAGGTCGATCAATTAATTGTTCAATTACGATACGATTATAAGGTTTTAGTTTGTTGTCTCATCTTGGACTTCTGCATTATTTAGCCATTCTAATTTGGGTTTTTCATTTATTTTAAAATTTTTTTTCTTTAATTGGGTAAAACCATTTTTCAAATACTAACAAAAAGTGACATTTTATGCGCCTGAGTGGTGTTGCCTCTCTACTACATTGAAAACAATGAAGCAAAAAGAACAAAATTGCAATTAGATGCGGCAAAAGAGAAATAACAAAAACAAAAGAAGTATTAGCGAAAGAATAATAAAATAATAAATTATTTTAATTAAAATAGCACTGCATACTTATAAGCTAAAGTCATAAATTTTCAAATGATTTTTGAATTTGAAACAAAAAAAAAACAAACAAAAAAAAACAACGAAAACAAAAGCAGACAACAACAGTAATAATAACAAAATTAAAAAAAAACTCTGATTGTAATTTAATGAAGCGCACCTTAAATACAGCAATAAAAACAATTACGGCTAACAACAAAAATTTAAAACAAAAAAAAAAAAAAAAAAACAAAACATAAGCAACTGTTTTAACAACAACAACATCAAAAGCTACAATAACAGCAATAACAAAACCTAAGTAAAACCAAATCATCATGAACCAATTGTGAATTCTGAATTAAACAAAAAAATCACCTTAACATTTTTTATTAATAAAAAAAAAACAATCATACATACCTCCACACTTTTACTCTCTTCTTAAATGGTGTACGTAAATAAGCGCTTATCTCAAAAATTGAAATTTTGAAAGAGATCAATATTAATAAATATGAAAGAAATGTTTCCATGTCTGGCTTTGAGTCTTTTTTAAGGATCCTAGAGCATTATCCGAACAGTGAAATTGTAATTCCTGTGCATTATTAATACTTCTTGGTTCTATTGCACATATTCAGAAGGTTGAGTTGTTTGTCTCTGATAATAATTTTGTGCAACTAGTGAATAAACCGTTCTATACATACTGGTATATCGTATATCAATGTTATGTAAATATTTGGAAATATTTATTTATTTTAATACGTTATCCAGCACAACAAGACAAAAATATATTCTAGATATTATATATTATAGATAGTGCCAGTGATTATTCTATTACAACGGAATAAAATTTTAAATAATTAAAGGTAATATGTATAAAAAATAAATATACGTAACAGTTGAGAAAAAAATAACATAAAATAAAAATAGAAAAAGTTAAAAATTAACAAAACGTAGAAATTAGAGGATAAGAATTAGTACTTGGGTACGATATACACTCTTATAAAACAATAGACATTAAAAAATTAGAAGTACAAAATAGAGCAAAAAATCAGATTAAATTCTGGAAAATAATTTAAACAACTCCTTTCTAAATAAAATAATTATGAATAAAATTCGGTAAGAAGTTCCAAGGACTAATAGTGTAGATAAGAAATTATCGTTAAAATAGAAGGGTCTTATATTTCTGTTGGATAAGCTTCCTCCCACGATTTGATCTTGCAAAAACGATTCTTTCCTGTTTTCTTTTTTTTTTCTTATGCAACAGAATAAGGCATTTATATTTTAAAAGATCTTTAATTTTCAGCTGGAAGCTATACCATGCGATGCTTTTGTATGAAACTTTGAGTTTCCCTTTGCAAAAATTTCACATCCATATAGGAGGGAAAAAATTAGGTAAGCTTTAGCCAATAGCATACGAATAGTATATGGAGTAGAGTTCTTCACAGACCATAAGTTGCGCAGCATACCATAAGTCTTCTGATAAGGACGTTAATGTGACTGGACCAAGTAAGTCAATTATTAAAAGTCATACCCAAATTTAATACAGAAGACACTAACCCAATTTCACAGTTATTAATTTTAATCGGCAATCTTTCAACCGAGCAATTTTGTCTAGAAAGGAATATATATTTTGATTTATTGGGATTTATACAGAGTTCATTGACAGCAGCCCAATTATCTATTCTATCTAATTTCATATCAAAATGTGCCATCCTTGGCATAGCAGCATATTTGCACACCATCAGCATGAATGTGTACCTTGCTCCTAGTAAGAATATAAGAAATGTGCATCAGAATAATCCACTTGATAGTTTTCTTACTTCACACCTTAATAAGTATGAAGTTGAGTTTCTTACACTATTCGGTAATTCAAATTGCATCATCTCTCCCTATCTCTTTCCTTCCGAAAGCTTCATAAGGTTTCATCTACAGCCACGACATGCTCTACTTTTAACATAGAAAAAGCTTATTGGTTGTTTTTAATGATTTCTTTCGACATTTCAATTGCACTCTTTGTTTCCTTGAGCTGGATGTTGATGCCGTGGCAGAAATGGTTGCGAATAAAATAAAGTTGCTAACAAATATCTTTATCCGATGCAAAGGGAATTGGGATATTCAGATGTGAAGATTGGCAGTAAGAGTCAGGTGTTGGTAACAATTGCAAGCATAGCCACGGTTACATTAGTTAAAATATTTGTGTTGATTTTTCATTAGATAATTTTAATTTCTTATAATTTTCTTTATTAATTTAAATCAATAAATAATGTATTAAAAATTCTTAGAAAATTTAAATATGTTGGCTTAATTAATTAAAGGGCAAAGGCAATGATAGACAGGTAAGTGGGCACGAGGTCAGGTGGAAATAGGGTCGTCGCATGAATGCATATTGGATCTTCTCGACGACAAGGTTGGGTGGGCAATTTTGGAGCTTAACACCTGCTTCCAAACAAAGTCTTTTCATGTGGTCCCGTAGAGTTAGCTTTTAAATGTTTTGTTTTTTTTTATGTTAAATTTTTTTGTGTTCGGATGCGCGTCTGGCGGGAAGGGTTGGAACCACCTGAGATATCAATGAGCTTGACAGAAACCTCGCCAGTGCAACCGGTCCATAACATAAAATGAAAAAAAAATTAGATAAGTTATTATTCATAGAAACCATAGAATTTGGTTTCATTCTTAAACCAAATATTCACAATACAGAGATGGAATATTAAACATTTGAAAAGGTACTGTACCAGAAATCAAAAGTAGTACCAGTATTATAAGGATAATTTAAATATGTTACTATGAACTATGTCACCAATGCTTCAGCAATTAACATGCATATGTAGAATAAATACTTAACTTATTTATAATTATTATATCGGTCTTAAGATCTTTAAACTGGTATTCTTGATGAGAATTAACATCCGTTAAGGAATATGTATAAACACCAGCGAAACTGAATGTTAATACTCATAAAGAATACCAGTTTTAGGACCTTAAGACCGATATAATAATTATAAATAGATTTATATAATAATGATCTAATAAGTGATTCCAATTAGGAATTCAAGAAAGAAATATTTAACCTAATAAGTAAGTATTTGGTGTAATTAAACTCGTGTGACTTCCTAAGTTAAATGCATTTAATAGTATGATTTATCTCAAGTAATAATTTTAATAAATTATATAAATATTTCTTTAAGCTATTTTTGCCTTACGTATGTCGCCGCATAACACTTAAACACATGGACGGGTTACAACAAAACTTATGAGAAAGATTGGTATTGGGATCTATGTATTATATACGAGTATATATTAATGTTTGGTTGAAATTATAAATCACATATGTGCGGAAAGTAAACTCTAAATCGCCTCTAAGTTTACCTAATTTTTGTGTATCAGGGGCGAAATTGGGCAAGTGAGCGTGATGCCTTTTCATGATCAAAGCAAATCATCAGTCATACTAGCCAAATATTAATTTTTGTATATCTTGAGAATGGTTAAAGCTAAAATTACTGAATTTAGTCTTTATGACTTCATGGTCAGGGCAAATATTCTGTGATACAAACTTATGCATATCTTAATAAATGGTTAAAAGAAGAATTTCTAAATTTGGTACAAACAATTTCGTTGATAATAAAGCGTTAAAGTGAGCAATATTCGATTATTAGAAATTACTCTCTTCATACCTATTTATTATATATTAATTGAAATAGGGATAGCTAAGCACCCCGGGGTTAAGCTAGTCATTACAACAAAATTGTATTTTAAGAGCCCTTGAGAGTCTTGTCTATAATCTCATTGTGGATACCAGAAAGAAAAGACAAGCCACTCTGACTTCCCTAGCAAAATATTACATGACAAAAATGTAACAATACTAAAATTACTCAGGGAAGTTTTCGGAAAATAAACACGTTAGCGGTAAGAATACAGGTGATTTAGAGTTTTCCTTATAGCAATAATTACGCTTAATTTTGCTAAAAAACTAATTTTGTTTACAAAAAACATCATTTTGAACAAAAAAAGCACTAAAACAATTACTGAAATAGTACTGTATCAACCACCACTATCGTACTAACTTTTATACAATCATAAGCAGTATATTATTTCTTTGTTATATTTTTAGCAAATAATAATGGTTTTTATTGTACATATAGTTTGAATTTGATATCTGTATTAACAACAGCACACAGCAGCAGCAGGAAACATTTTAATATGGCAATTGCAAACAGCGATTCAACCAATAAGATTATTTGGATAATATTACGATTACAATGCTTATTACATACTCGTATAATAATCTTGTAATATATAAATACAAACGAACTCACATTATGTAGATAAAGTTCGAAAATTATTTAAATGTTTGTTTTTTATTAAAATTTTATTTAAGCATTGCACAGTGGTTACAGTTCAGAACAAATATATTCTTAACAAATTGTTAGTATCGCATATCTATATATATCTGTGGCAATATGGAAGAGTAGCTTAAGTCGAAAATTGAAGTTTTGGGATATCATCAATTTTGTGTAATTTTTATTCTGTATGTTTTTTGCGAATAATTTATGAGTTAATATATTTGTAACATGTTCATTAGAGAAGAAGGATGAATATTTTAAAAAAATATGGTTCATTTTAGAAGATTTTACGTCTTTTCTACTTAAGCGCTTTTTCGAAACTGAAATCTGCGTTGAACAGGTTCTTAAGTAACTTAAGCGCTTCTGATGAAATAAAAAGTATGTATTGTCTAGTTTTAAGTAAACATAAGAGGATTTATTCAAGAACTTACATTCACTTAAGATAACTGTATACAAGAATCACATTTTATTAAAAAAACTAATGTAAATATAAGTTATATGATAAATCGAAAATCTGAATATGTAAACAAATCTATGTGTACATAAGTTGTTTTGTTCAATGCATTATTGATTTAAAAAACTTAGACTAAAAAGTAAACGTACATAACATTAAAAAAAAAATAGAATTCTTCAAAATGGACTAAACACATTTAAGCGCCTTTGCTTCTGTAATGCCCCAAACGCCCTAACTCAATTCTCTCTTATGTCGACTTAAGCTTCTCTTCCATATTGCCACAGATATATATATATAAAAGAAAGTGGCGTTAGTTACTACGCTTATAACTCAAGAACGCCTGGACCGATACTGATTATTCGTACCAATTCGTAATGGTCTGTGGCCAAATAAGAAGAATAGCAAATTTCTTAAATATTCCACAAAAAAAAATTATAAAGAAAATTCATTTTCCCATACATTTTGTATGAAGTGATGTCACAATGTTTCTAGCAAAATTTTTCCGAGATTGTCTGATCGATTCTTATAAAATTTTGCACTTAAACGCCCACTTTTTCCGTGAACTTAAAACCCTGTTTACGTTCCCCATAAAGCCTTTAAATATGGTACGAAAGCTTCCAGCACTAGCTTTTATGATACAGCTTAATCCGAGCGGGATAAGGGCAGCGGAAGGGGTAATCCCGCAGAAGGTAGAACACATTTTATCGCTCTTTGAAAGAAGTGTAACATTTAAAGCTTTCAAGCTTAGTAGGAATACTTAGAATTATATTTTTTAGGGGCAGGGGAAGTTATTAAAAAACAAAACGAAAGTCTTTTAACGACGTATGTATGACCAAATCTAAAAGTATTTTTAGATCTAGCCATCGTCCTTATAAAGCTTTAAGTACAGTATTCCTGAAAAATCCGAGAAGGCTATATAAATATTTATCAGCAACAACCTACAGACCTGAAATAAATGCTTATTTAAGTGTCTTTTAACAACCCTAACAAGCTTTGACTTTCATTGTAACACTAGACCACAGTATCTAATCGAAATCGAATCCACGACCTTTGCAGTACTTGCACACTACACTCTACATACAAACATACATACATAATTGGCCATTACAACCCTGTGTCAGGGTTACGGCCTAGCACTCATGTTGTGTGTGTTAATTTTTAACCATGAGTACCGAGATATACAGTTTAAAGTCGACTCCGAACGACAGATTTGAAAAGCTTTTTCATGGCAATCAGTTACTCTCAGAGCTTTTGCCAGCAGATTTCTTAGTGGTAGTCACCGAAAGAAATCATTTTTTCATATTTCTTTTTTTCAAGATGTCAGAGCTGAGATTTGAACCCGGCACTATTGCCTTAGTAAGCCAACACACTAACAATTAGACCACGGCGACTACATACTACAGCCTAGTGGTATCAAAATGAGTAGTTACCAAAATGTCACACTAGTAAATATCCCATGCTTACCGTATTTTATCAAGTCATTAGTAGTGTTTTTGTTATCGTGAACAGACCAACAGTAACTTCAAACACCAAAAATTAGTATAGTTCACCAACCTTTCTATCGTTCCCAAAAACCTTGTGCTCACGTCTGTCGACAAACATTCACATAGTTAAGCTACCATTAAAAACTCATCTAATGTGTAGAAGTTGGGTAACTTTTAACATCTAAATGCCTCGACAGTTAAACAGTTGACTTGCATTGTACATTGTGACCGCTGTTGACGAATCAAAGCATGCTATAGTTCAAATAAGACACCGCGATGTTCAACAATCTTAGATTCCTGTACGAAAACCAGATTTGGCCTTTCAATATTACATCCACACAATATATTACTGCAATCTATCTTGTAATCTTAAAGACATTAGCATTAAATGGATGGTTCATGTTATAAAGGAATAATTTGGGTTCATTAAAACGTGCTCTCTAAATTTGAAATTTTTAATGCTTGTCTATAGAATTTTGCCCGTTAGTTGAAGTTTAACTGCTGTATGCATAAAAAATATTATAGGTTTATGAAAACTTATTTCACAAATTTCTATGCAATACTTGTCAAATATACCCATAATAAACCTATAATATTTTTTATGAATACAGAAAGAAACAATTTGAAATGCTTCAAGGTGTCTGCCACTTTCATGACTTCGTTATCTCAATAATTAAAGGAATTTTTAAGTCATCAAAAGTAGCATCGTAAATGCGCTAAAAACTAGAATTTAATTAAATTTTACTCATGAATAAACTTCAGCAAAGTTTACTTTAATATTTTTATATTTAAGATACCTAAAACCACTGTGCAGGTTTTTCATTAAAACTCTCAAACACTCAACAAAATGGGGTCCACTTTTAGGGTTAGTCATACCATTATAATCTTAATTGAATCAACACAAATCTATGCAGGTAACATAATGGCTAATATAGTGAAAAAAGATGATAATAAAATAACTAAATAAAGAGATTTAACCTTCAATGTTCCTTAAATGGGTTCATTATTTAAACAAAACGAAAACAAGAACACTCGCACACAATTTATGGTAACGTAACGACATTCTCAACCGATTAACCGCTGCAATCTGAACAAAAGTCCAGCATTTATACTTTTTTTTTCTTTGTAATAAAAGAAAATAACATTTGCAAAAAAAAAAGGATTGTTTGTTTCTGTCTCAAAAATACACAGTGTAGTTGTATTTAAACAACAATTGTTTCTATTCTATGCGATGAGAACATTTATTATTTTATAGTTTTTTAATGATCAGGTGTCACATTGATCCACTCGAAACCATTTATTTTCCAAAACCATACAATAGACATTTACGAGCTTGGCATGACAAAAGTAAGAGAAGATGAATTTAAAATGAACAAAAATAAAATTGTAGTATCAATTGAAGCAAACAACCAACCAGCTATGGTGGCCAAAAGTGAGTGAGTAATTGGCTATTAAAATTCAATAACACAAAAACATGACACTCAATTCCACTCAATAACCAACAACTTACGAAACTAACTAACCACTGGTCATGTTCAACAACTCAAAACTTAAATACAAAAAGAGTAATAATTGTATGCAAAGTACTCGTATAAAGTAAAAATATATGTAAATATTAAGACAGAAACGAATCTTTAATGCACTCTATAGTTGGATAGAGTGCATAATAAATTATTGACTCCATTAAAATTAATATTGTATTCGTATTAAAACATTTTTCTTTATAAACTAAAACCACGTAATAAATGAGAATAAATGCGTTTTAAGTTGTTTTTCAAAAACTGGAAATGACTTTCAATTATTAGAATTTTCACGTACTGTCTGAATACGTAGAATTATTCAAAAATAATTTTAAATTTTAATTCATCGGCTTAAGAGAAGAGCAATTTAGGGGGCTCATGGTGTAGTTGTTAGAGCTCGTTCACAGAAACTCAACCGACGAAGATTTAAATCCCAGCGAAGGCGAAAAAAAATTTAAAAATAAATTTGCGGTTTTTCAGAAAAAATAAAAAATAAGAGGTTCCCCGCTCCCTGAAATTTCCAGTCTGTTCCGCAAATTAACGAATGATCAGGAGTACAGCGCCACCTTCTGGGAAGATAACAGCTAATCTACATAAAAAAATTCTGCTCACCAGATGGGGCAATTGCTGCTAATCATTTATTTCTACCAATTTGAAAATTTGAATATCGAAAGTCAATAATGCTTATCCTTATAATTGTTATATATGAACGTATATATAAAATTTTGAATTTTGAAAAAACGTCTTCTCTCGAAATAAGACAATTTTCCAATATTTTTATAGTATATATAGAATTTCCTTGTCCTTCTTTTGCTCTAATCCCCGTATTTCTACGACCTTTGGAACGCAAGATATGCAGTTGACTAATCGACCTCTTTCAAACTTTTCCCCAATTTAAATTTGACAAAACGACTTCTTTCAGAGAATTAAGAATAATTTGAATAATTGAATGTCTATAAAAAATTTTATTTAATTTTTATTATTATTTTTTAATTCATTATTGGGAAGTAGCAGATAACAGCTAAACCTACCTAGCGAAGGCACACTCACCACACAATTAACATGCAACGATGAGACAATTGCTATCGATCATACAAGGGTGAAGTTATAGCACTGGTCTTTGAATGATCAATTCACAACAATTTGTCTCACCTAAGGCGCTTAATAATAATATAATTAATTGTAATATATGTACTATCCTTTCTAAAATTCCAATACAATGCACAGCATTTAGTAGGGGTTTTCCCCTGAGTATTGGTCTCAAAATAAAAAAAAAATAAAAAAAAAATTATTTTTTAATTATTTGCATATTGTAGGGAAAAATAGAAGTATCTTTTTTTTAATAAAACCGAAATATATTTTCCAGATCAACTTCTTTCATGCTTTTTTATTCATATTCAATTTTAACAAAACAACTTGTCTTGACTTAAGCATTAAACACATAAACGACAGCAAGCAGCATGACAGCAAGCAGCAAATGCAGCTGACAATATTTGCTGCCATGCAGTCGGCTGCATAAATATTTTGAAGGCAGCAACAGCAAAACAATAAAAAAAACAAATAAAATAATGAACATGTGTTTGTTGTTGAAATAAATATTTCAGTGATACCACTTTCAAGTGTACGAAACCGCAAAAATAAAATCGCTTGTTTGAAATTTATATATATTTGGTTTTTATTTTAATTTGTTTATATTAAAAAACTTTTCAAAACTCATTAACAAAATATACTTTTTGCTAATTGTACACACACTCTTTACAAAAAATTTAAATTTTGGTCTAATCTAAAATTTTTTGGCAATAATTGGAAAATAATGATTTTTGCATCTCCGTTTATGTTTCCCGATGAATTCTAAAATGCTGTGTATTTATCAACTGATACGTTTGCCTATCTCCCATAAAAATCCCCTGATAAGAAAGATATTTTGGTGCATCACACATTTGCATATTTCTTATAAGACATAACGTAGTTAGTTATTCATTCAGCCACTTTATCGCATTTCCCATCACATTATGCATGTATTTTAAACAACAATGCATATTGATTCTTGTGAGACACCAAACATAACTTTAACATCTTAAATTTAATTAAATAAATACCGACTTGTAATGTGAAAAGTTTTTAATTGTTATTATCTTTATTAATAAATAAATTTTTTTCTTTGTAATAAAAAATATTTTTTATGTCGTTTTTTATTTAACATTTCATATTGTATTGGCATCACTAATCAGTTTTTGCTGCCTCAAAAAATAGAAATTAGTCTAAGTTGGGCAGCAGCAGCAAAGGTTTTTGTCTACGGTTTTGCTGTGCTGCCTTTAAAATAATCGTTTCCATATAAACGTGTGTATTCTAATTTTGACAACTTGCTGCCTGCTGCTTGCTGTCGTCTATGTGTTTAATGCTTTAAGCGACTAAAATAATTTTCAAATTTAATCAAAAAAATTTTGACAAAACGACTTGTATGGTGGAAGCTAATTTTTTTTATTTAAAATCTTTTTAACAAAAAGTCTTAAATTAATTTTTTGTCGTTTTAAAGAAAACTATTGCTTCCAGAAGGAAAAAAAAAGGTCGCATAATGTTCGTTAAGTGTTTGTGCATAATATCTAAGTTCAAAATTTCTTTAATTTTCTAAGCAATAACTTCTATTAGCCTTTTTAACTGTTTTTTTTGCTCTACTGAAAAGTTGTTGATTTAGAGAGAAGACGTTTTGTCAAATGTCCACAGATACGTTTTTATAACTTTTTAATAAAAGAAGAAAATATATATACATACATATATACATATGAATATATTTTTAAATTGGATAAAAACAAAATTCTTAACGGTATGACAACATAATCCCCTATAACCCGTTTAAACAACGTCATTGATAGCCTTCTTATTAAATTTTAATAAATTTCGCTTTATAATTTATATCCCAAACTAATTTACGAACCAAATTAATCGATTTTTAGTGTAAATCAATTCTTACAATTTAAGCAATTCTTAGATTTTACAATAGAATTTTACAAATATTGTTGAACACGATAAGCATTTTGTATTATTTATATTTCAAATCTACAAATCTAGTTTGTAACTCTATTTTAAGAGTTGGTTTTTTTTTTTGTTTTATTTGGATTTGCAACACTTCTTATTTGGCCATGAAAGCATAAAGTCATGGTATGCCACTATAACTCTTCTTATTGTACTCCTAGTCGTATGTGCAGCATCATAAATTAATCAATTAAATGTCTTTACAAGCGGTCCAACAAAGTATATATTTTTGGAGTAAAATTTATAAAAAAAATTCATTAAATTTACTAGAAGAAGTATACCTAACTAAGCGCAATACAATACTTCAATAAAAGACAAATTGTGAATCAAAAGATCTATAAATCTAGGTTTTTGTTTAAATAAATACACACCCCTATCGGCAATAACATGGGAGAAATTTGTTCCCATCAAATTTTCATTCCCCACGAAGGGAAATTTGCTATCGTGAATTTTATGGGAACTTCTGTTCCTGTTATCAATACTTAGTGAATGTGAAACAAGGAAGAAGAATATAAAAATTTTACAAATTTGTTTATTTATTTATATTTGGTTTGCGGATTAATTTAACTAAAAAATTTTAAGTGCGAATAAAGTTGTGTTTTAAGTAAAAATGTTTACAATTGGTGCCATTGTTGTATTGCAAGAGGAGGAGACACAGCAACAGCGAATAGATCGTCGTGTTTTGCGAGATGCGTCTAATCCCTTAGAGTTACCCGATACCTTGTAAGTGCCTTAATTTTATTCAAAAATGGGATATATTAATTACTTTTCAACTTAGATTCATCTAACATTACAGGGTAAATAAGGCAGCTTTTTTATACCTTTCGAATACGCTGACCAATTCTCTGCCGGCAACAAAAAATTATTTGGTATTCTGCCCATAGTAAAACTTAGTGCATGCTTAAGATTTTTTGCAGAGGGCGGATACCAAAAAGGTGTTGGAAGAAACTACGAAGTGGGAATGGCACAATCCACTTTTTGTGAGGTGCTCTCCAAAGTATTGGACGTTTTAGAGCTAAGTATATGTGCTGAATGGATTAAATACTCGTCGGAAGAAGAAGGCAGACTTACTTGTTTACCGTAGAATAAAATTACCTTTTTCCCATCATGAATGGGATTGATAGTACGACCAGCACTATTAAGTTCTTCTACAAAAGAAGTCTAAAATTCGTCCACTACGTCTTTGGAAACTTTTACAAAACCACATGCAATGGGTCGGTTATTTTGCATCCTATTGAGGAGAATGTCTCTTTGTTCTTTATTTATTGATTTTGACCTAAAAAATAATTTTAAATAATCTAAATATTTAATAATAAAATAAAAATTACTTACATTTTTTAACAATTTCACTAGAGAAAACAAAATGAATAATTTGACACGAAAATGGGGAAAAACGGCTATGAAAATATCGTTCACGATAAGGCGAAATTACTATTGAATATCATTCCCCACTGAATGATTAGAAGAAGGGAACATATTTGATGGGAAAAATTATTCATGATTGCAATTTTGGGAAATGGGAAAATATTTCTAGGGAAAATATATTCACGATAGGGGTGACAGGGTTATTCATTTATCGGTTCAAAAAATAGAATTAAATAAAAATAAAATTATGATTTCGATGAAACACATCTAGATTAGTTGCAGCAGTCGATCCTTTTAAGTTAGTTTTCAGTCAATTTTTTTTACTAAGACCTACTCATACCGTGCATTGTTAAATTATAGTTTTTTCCCATTAAGCGCATTCAGCATTAAGCACATTACAGATGATAGACACTATTCTTAATGTAAAGCCACAAAATTAAATTGAATTCGGGGGGTCGTGACAAAGTGGTAGAGCGTTCGCACAGAAACTCACACGACCAAGGTTCAATCCCAGCGAAGGACAAAATTATAAAAATAAAAATTTGCGGTTTTCTAAAAATTAAATTAAAAAAAAATAAGAGGTTCCCCCCCCCACCCCCTCCAGCAAGAAACCCCCCCCTGACATTTCTAATCTATTCCACCAGAAATCAATGATCAGGAGTACAGCGCCACCTTCTGGGAAGATAACAGCTAATCTACTGAAGACGACGCTTACCATTCACATTTAAACATCCACCGACAGATGAGGCAATTGCTGTTTAATCATTCAAGGGTGAAGGTATAACACTGGCTCTTGAGTGGACAAATTGACAGTAATTTGTTTCATCAACAAAAAAACAGGCGCAAAATATACAAACATCTATGAAAAAAAACCTTCTATCAACCATCTTCACATTCCAATACAATGCACTGCATGAGTAGGGGTTTACCCCTGAGTATTGGCCTTAAAAAAAAAATTCCATGATCTTGGTTGCAAATTGACGTATCTAAAGTGAGAAATTAAACAGCCTTAGAATGTATAAAGCTAATATCCATCATATAATCTTGCTCGCGGTTGATAATCTTCAATTTAAAATGAAAAACGTTATGAGACAATTTTACTTGTTAGTAGAACTACAGAGTAAAAAATTAGCTTCATCGCTGAAACAAAATCATGCTCAGCCGGTGAATGAGATTTGGACTTTATATGAACAAAACTGCAAATACAAATGAAAAATTCGCTAAAATAAAAGGCTCAATTGCTGTTCATTGTCACCAAAAATAAGAATAGAAATTAATCTATGTTGGCTACTATTGTATCTTTTCGCAGGCATATTCACAAATTTGGCAAATCTTTCTCTAAAAAATTCACATTTAGCATAACAGGTATAGGGTGTCTGTTTATAATTTCTAATTAAATGAAAGGGAATGGATCTTATATTGATAAATGTTTTAATATTGTTACGAAGAAATAATTTTATAAAGCAAAATCGTCATTACAGTCTTTTAAAGTAGGTTTTCTGTTATTATTACAAAAACAAATATATTAGGAACATTCTCAAATATGTTTATAAAATTATAAATCATTACAAAAACAAATATACATGTAGGGTAAAATGTATATAAAAACTCTCAAACACAAATACATGTTGGATTAAAATGTATATAAAAATTATATAACTACAAAAACAAAACACATGTCTATTTAAAATAATATAAAATTAAAAATTGAAAATGAAATTGTTGTTGTATAATTATGTAAAAACAAAATATGAAATATGAAAATGCCAAATATGAACTGTCAAGACTAATGATTACCAAAATAGCGGCAAACGGACGCCCTGTATATAACAGCTACCAGTTTTACCAGAACTGCAGTTTTAAAACCACCGAATGGGTCACCCTATACTATGCTGAAGACATCATTTATGTTTATCAGTTAACTTTCCCACAATTTTAACTCATTTGTATTGATCTTCCTTTGCTACCATTATACTGTCAGAGACCAAAAAGCAATAGAAAAGCGAAATCAAAATAACGATACAATTTTATAGTTTTTCTAGAGCTGGTTCAAAGTCAATGGCCAAAACTTAAAGTGTTGATTATTTTTATGTATGTATATATGAGTGCAAGCACACATGAGATTTACTCTCGTTTTTTTTTTTTGTTTTTTTTATTTGAATTTTTCCAGGTGCTACTCAACAAAAACACATGTGCAGCAATTTAACAGAGTGTGTATTGTAGCACATAAACCAACCACTCACGTTTAGGCTTAAAACTTAATGCCTAAAAAAGTTATTGTGTCTTTATTGTTTAGTCAGGTATGAGTACATTATTTTTAAAAACTGTATTTGTAATTTAAAGTTTAACAAGGAAATATTTGCATACCTTTTATTACTGTTTATTATTATGCTCGTAATCTATATCGCTTAGATATGAAACAATAGAGTTTAATGAATTATTTTGAATAAAATCGACATCGACATCGTTTTTTAAACACTAAAAACGAAAAAGGAAATCATGATGGTCTTTTGAAGATCGTGGTATTTCTTGTATTCGCCAGTACTAAACCCAGTCTGGCAGCCATATCCTAAATGCATTTCCCCTTTGTGTTCGTCGTTGCATCGAGCTACACACCAGCCCTTGTATTAAAATCTTCTGCTACAATGGAAGGTCCGCCTATTTTATTAACTTTGTGCTCAATGCCATTTAATTTTATTCGAAACTCCTCTGTATTGTCACTAGGAGTGAGCCGTGCAACGTCCGACACGGAAGTGTATGTAGCTACAACCAGTTGCGTATTAGGATATCGCGAATCTTCTACCGTCGGCCACCTAAAGTGCATGGTGACCGTTATTAGCCCGTACTGCTCGGTTCTAATAGCCACAACTATTCTCCTTTCAGCGGCAATTTGTTCAAGCACAGCATTTGCCGTGCAGTTTTTGTGCCTATTCACCGGGAGTACTCTCATACTTACCTTATCATAGGCATTGTAGTAAAGTCAGTTATTAATTAGTATTTTTAACTATCTAGTAGTGCAATAAACTAATCCATGGATTTTTTAGATCTCTTAAAATAATCCAGATTTCAAATTTAGTTGTTTACTGATAAACAAATAAAGCATATAAAACCATTGATGTACCGCTTCTATTACCGATGCCTTTCAACATGGACATTTTGCATGAACACAACGATATTGTCATACACCGATATTTTTATGAACAATGTTGCATTCCTACTTACATCTATGAGTTAAGCAGTATTTACCAGAGACCTGCACATGATGATTGAAAAATATTTAACATTCTAAAGACTTGATTATTACACAGGATTACAAATTTTTAATTTGGAAAAATACCAAGAACGCCACTTGCCTAGATAAGTTAATTGGGACCTCCTGAGCACGAAAAACGCTGTTATTATTTTTTCCTCAGGAGGTTCCAATTAATTAACTTATCTAGGCATGTGGCGTTCTTGGTATTTTTTGGCTGTAAACCAGTGTTATTAATTATTTCTTCAGCTTTATAAATTTTATTACACATTTTTTCTTAGCAATCATTCATATCGTTTGTTTATTTGAAAAAATTATTTTCACTAAAAATTTTATATTTAATAAATGAATGAAAAATAAAAGAAAATTTTCATTTAGATCAGCAGCAATCAGTTATATGAAGAATTTATCATAAAAAGCAAAACTAACGACAGATAAAAGATTTTCAGCAAAACGCCTCTTAATTACAAAAAAAAAAAACATTATTTTTACCAAAAACGCTTGCTTTGTATCTCGTTAAGGTATTTTGATTTGAATAATTCTTCTGCTTCAGTTGTATTCATAGGTAAATATAAATTCATCTGTATTATTACAGTTTTTATTACTGAATGATTTAAACAAGAAAAGCAATGCTTTTGCAGTTACATATCTAATATGTACAATTCCTTTTTAGGAAAAGACTTAAGCATCGTACATTGTAAATAGAAACTGTTACTCCAGAAAAACTTAAGAAACGAACTTCATATCATAGTAGGCAATAAAGGTCTTCACGGGTACATACCCGTGAAACATTGAAACATTTCATGCTAGGAACACAATTGGGACGAACGACGAATTTTTCGGTGCGAATTTTCGTCGCCAAAGATAAAACACATTTGTGCTTATGAAAATTAACACAATACCGCTGTCAAACAAAATTCGTCGTGCGTGACGAACACTGCGATAGATTTATTTCTATTTTTAACGCCGACGAACGACGAACAAATCAGTACAGAGTTACCGTGTTTCTTTTTTATTTTCAAACAAACTAGTAAAAGAAGATATATTTCAATCTTTTATAATTGTTTGATTTTCAATAACACAATTTAATGTAAATATACACAATTATTTACCATAAAATTGCTTTTTAATTGTTTTTTGTTAATGCTAAATTTTTGCATTCAATTATTTTTTCCCAACGGTAACACTTTTGCCACACACTAGAAAAAATTCTCAATAAATTAAACTTGAACTTGAGTATTTATTTTTTGCCACACACAACTTTGTTTATTATAACAGCTGTTATTTTTTCGTCCTTATTGTGCGTCAGACTGCGAATTTACGCGACGAACTTTCAACAATGAATTCGTTATGCTGGACGAAATTCGTCGTTCGTCCCAATTGTGTTCCTAGCATCAAACGATCTTCAAGACATTCTAAAATTTTCAAAAACACTTCCAACTCTCATTCGTAAAAGCGAAACGAATAAAACAAACATAAAAAGTGGTTGTTGTCGTTAGAATCAGTGTTGCCGTTTTGGTTATTTTTAACCAAAATTGGTTACTTTTTTCGTCAATGTGTACATGTGGACTTTTTTCTTAATTTGGTTACTTTTTGTCTCAAGGAAATTAATGAAATATTTCGAGAAATAATATTAATAAATATAAATACTATTCAACAAAAATATTTATTTCTTTTATTTTATTAATATTAGAATTTATGGTTATGTAAAATTAGAAACAATTATAAGAGTAGAAAATAAAGCAGATGTAAAACTGTGATTATTTACTGATTAAAGACACAATATACTGTTTCTGATAAAAATGGCTACTTGCTAAAAATGTTCAAATGTGATTAAAAACAAAATAGTTTCTAGTTAATAAGTACTTATATAGCACATTTGGTTGTCACCAAAACATTTATGAACATTTCTCAACCAGCATATTTTCTCGAGAAACGTTGTCATGAATAGTCTTTGATACATATTTTGGAGTGGCTTGTTAGTGTAGACTGAAATTCAGCACAATTCTTAAAAACAGTCGATACAAAAAATATTCCCCTACGATAAATATTTTAATTTAAACTCAAAAATGTATAACATGTAGTCTTATTTTTTTAAGTAATTTTTTTACATATGCTAGCAAAACTAATTGATTTTGGTAAATTTCAATGCAGACGTTTAACTGAAAATAAGGAAGAAATTTGCATACGAATGATTTTAATATTTTTGGTTACTTCTTGATCAATTTGGTTACTTTTTTGTTGAAATTTGGTTATAAAATATTGAAGGCTGTGGCAACACTGGTTAGAATGTTAATAATGAGAGAATGGAGACAAGAGAGTACGAAGACATGAGAGACATGAAACATAAGAGTTAGAATGGAATGAATAGAGTGAATGGAATGTCTTGATTGTAATATGATAGAGAAGAATTTCTTGCACTCGTTTTATAAGTACTAAAGAACTGAATAATAATAAGTAATGAACTGAATAATTTTTTAAGTTATTTTTCTTTATATTTTTGGCTTAATTTTTAAAAATATATACATATGTATGTACATATGTACATATTTCCAAAAACTTAAAAAAAGTATAAATAAATTACATATTTAAAAAGTAATTGTTTTTTCTTTTGCCTTTAAATGCTTTAATACACACGGACTATACTCCTTGCTAGATTTCAATTAGTTTGTTTTTATTCGCTTGTTTGTACTACAAACTATCGCATTTACGAGTACTTCAATACATGCTTTCATTCACAAAGGAAATTCAAGACATTCAAGACATTCCAAGACATTCGAATGTCTCCATAATAATTGAGGCTTATGAGAGTAAATTTAGATTTATTGTATTCTATTCTATTCGTTTATTGAGGCTGTTCGTTTAGTTTCGTTTCGTTAGCTGAAGAACGAATAGAATGAATATTTGTTTCGATGCTTGAATTTACTCTCAATTAGAGTTCACTTCTCGAATCATTCTCAATTGGCAGAAGAGCAAAACATTCATGCAGATCTTTAGTAGGCAAGCATACATACATAATTATTTTATTGAAACACTATTTTTATTTTTAAGAAATTATTTTATTAAGCTGTATTCTTTACAACTTTCAAATTTATACATACACTAGCTGAACCCGGTGTGCTTCGCAACCCCCTCGTTATATACATATTACAAAAAAGTATTTTGTATAGCAAACATTATTAGTGGTGTAAGTAAGTATCTGAATTAAAAGAGAATGGGGTGGTGAAGTGGGCGTGGTTCATAGTTATATGACGACGTTAACAGTATTAAGAGCAATATATTACCAAATAAAAAAAAAATAAAAATTTCTACACAGAACAAAAAGTTTGAAACTTTCAAACAAAATTTGGCGTGAAAAGGGGCGTGAAAGAGGGCGTGGAGTAATAAATTATTACTTAATGTGTTTGAGGCTCTAGGTTCGAGCCCCGGGAAAGTTCTGATCAATATTTTTATAATTTAATTTTTGTTTCGTCAGAAACGCTTTAATTAGATCAAAGTTAACGGCAATGAGTATTTTTGGTAATTAAAGAAGAAATGATGTCCGTGAAGGAATAGTACACTAGCCAAACTGAACAATTGTTTTCGACTCCAGCTACGGTAGTCTCATCAGAGTTCTTTGTGTCCTGTGCATATTCAAGACCAAACATCAACTATTTAACTCACACTTTTCTGGAAATCGCATACTGAAATTATATTCTTTCACATGTATGTACATATACTTGTATGAGTTAGTCGAAGTAAAGTCACACAACAGTTTTTATCATATTCTCCTTTTCTTACCATCATTGCTGTTCTTGTAATTGTCATCTTATTTGGATGAAACAGAATTACAATTTTTATTTTGTTTTTGCCCTCTTATTCCATTTAATCCACATTAGTCGTCATCGACGACATGAACGACTGTAGCCGTGGTGGTTAGAGTGCAGCGCTAGAAGCATGCGCATTTTAACTTAATGTGTTTGAGGCTCTAGGTTCGAGCCTGAAATTATATTCTTTCACATACGGACTAACTCATACAAATGTATGTACATACAGTAATAATTTCAGTATGCGATTTCCAGAAAAGTGTGAGTTAAATAGTTGATGTTTGGTCTTGAATATGCACAGGACACAAAGAACTCTGATGAGACTACCGTAGCTGGAGTCGAAAACAATTGTTCAGTTTGGCTAGTGTACTATTCCTTCACGGACATCATTTCTTCTTTAATTACCAAAAATACTCATTGCCGTTAACTTTGATCTAATTAAAGCGTTTCTGACGAAACAAAAAGTAATAAATTATTATTTATACTTCGCCTGGAGTATAATGTGTATACAATTTGAAGTAAATCTTTAAAAAACTATATGGGGGCAATTACATAATTTAAAAAAAGTGGGCGTAAAAGTAGGCGTGGTCGAAAAAAAAGTTCCCTATTAATCATGTCAGAGTCCCAGTTAAATGCTGTGAAAATTTCAGGAAGATCGGTCCAGAGGTTTGGTCTCCTATAAGGTACAAACAAACAAATAAACAAACACACATTCAATTTTGTATATTTAGATACATAATTGGCTATTACCAACCTGTTTCATAGTTACGGCCTAGCCTCTCGCAGCACTCATGTTGTGTGTGTCAATTTTTATCCAAGACTGCCGGGACCTGCATTTTAAAGTTCAGTCGATTTTTCATGGCAATCAATTACTCTCAGAGTTTTTGCCAGAAGACTCCTAAGAGGTAGTCGCCGAAAGAAATATTTTTTTCATATTTCTATTTTCCAAGATGCCAGAGCTGAGTTTAAACCCTGAGCTTTCGTCTTAGTAAGCCAACACACTAACCACTACACCACGGCGACTACTATTATTATTTTATTATTGTTTAAAATTACATAGTCCATCTACTAGTAAAGAGTGTTTTTTATAGAGTGTTACAACTTTAAGTTGGCATCACTGCTTAATTGGACCATCCACTTAACAGCTGATAGTCGCTTTTTGTTAAGTTTGCTTAAAATTTCAATATGAATCGACTTACACCAGAGAAACGCGTGAAAATTGTTGAAATTTCTAATCAAAATAATTTTTCTATTCTATTAATGTAGATTTTTAATTTCTATTCAAAATTTGATTTTCCGATGAAGCCCATTTCTGATTGAATGGGTACGTAACTAAGCAGAATTGTCGCATTTGGAGTGAGGAGAATCCACAAGATTTTGTCGAAACAGCATTACATCCACAGAAAATTACTGTAATTTTCAGAACATGTTTAAGTATTCATCCATATTTTTATTCATATCACATTTTTCTTATATTTATTTATGATTTATTTTCCATCCTCTGCTGGATTTGCTCTTGGCTCCTTTGGGTTCATAGTTAGCCGCCAAGCCACCATCATTGATTTTCAACTATTAATTCAAATTGCTCATTTAATACGTACTTTCGATCAAATTTCAAAAGTGTCGGATGCTTTTTGTGAAAAATAAAAATCGAAAAAGGATTAATAAGAAAGCTTAGAAAAAAACAAGTTCGAGAAAACACTGACGACATGAAAGCGAATATAAATGTCAAGCTTCTTAATATATATAAAAACTATTCCAAAATTTTGAGAGAAATTATAGTTTCGCGAACATTTTACTTTCAAGAATTCTTCGTTTCAATGAAAGTCCATTGATCACTTATCTCAGGTCAAGCCGGTTGTTTATGTATTAATTTTATTTTATGTAATTATTTTCTTTTATTTTTTATTATTTTATACTATCAATAAGTACAAAAAAATTATTATGAAAACTGCAAATATAATTTAAAAAAAAATATTATTACCCCCCACTGCATATGTTATTTATATTGAAAATAAAATATTATTGTTTGTCTAACCAAGCAGTAAATACTACAAGAAATGAAAATATAAAATGGACTTTACGACGAATATAAACAAATTTGATCAAAATTTATTAGAAATGAATTGTTTGTATATTTTATGAAAATAAAACACTGACGAAAAATCATTTTTCTTCCATATTTTATGATGCTAACAAAGTAGTATTTTGAATAAAGCAATATTTTTTTAAAGTACGAGTATGTTATTACAAAAGGCAATCTATATAAAATAAAGTTTTTGCACATTTTTCTGACAGCGGTAGTATTATAATTATATGCTTTCTATAGGGTGTTCCAACAGTTGGCAGTTAATAACAGCAATCATTTCTCAGTCTTTTTTTTAATTTAATTATATTCGCAAACATTTAATTAAGTATATTCGCACCAATGCAAAAAATCATCTACAATTCAAAAATTTTCTTAACCAATTAAACAACGACGAATTCCCAAATGACATTAATTCCTTTTGTATTGTTAGATGGTTATCTATCTACAACGTATTAAATAGATTTGTAGGTTTGCTCGATCTGATAATTTCATTTCTAAAAGCCAGGAATATTCTATTGTAGTCGCGGTAGTCGAGTATGTATTGTTTTGGCTCTGACATGTTTAAAGAAAGAAGTATAAAAAAATATTTCTTTCGTCGACCACTTCTGCCTGCTAAGGCTTCTGCCAAAACCTCTGAGAGTAACTGAATGGCGTTAACAGGAGTCTCAAGTCAAGAAAGAACTCCTTCTATAAGTCATTGTACTGTTCACTGGACAATCAACTACAAAATGATGTACTCAAGTGCTCCGTAAAAATATGCGACTACTGGGAATCAAGTGCTTCTTTCCATCAGAACACCTCTCATAGTAGTACTGATAGAGCAATGAAACGAACGCCATATTGCGCTGATGCTGCAACGAATCGATACCTTACCATCGCTAATAAGCACATTCGCCCTTTACTGTACTCAGTCGAGAAGCCCCAAAATAGAGTTTGAAGCACAGGCCCATACATGAGAGTTTTATTCCAATTTATGTCGGATATAGGTCTTGTAAATATTTAGAAGGTCAGATGGGATAAAGTACTTCTTGCACCGCTTTAAAAAGCCGAGGCACTTCGACACTCGAAATATGGATTAAATCATCACAGCGTCTATGTGTCGTAAAGCAAAATTGAGTCTGGCACACATTAAGTTCGACCCTGTTCGCTAGATCCCATTTGGAGTAGTTTTGTAGGTCATTTGAGAGCGTGTCATTCATATTCTGTCTTATCGCCTCAATCTTCAAAGGCTCGGCTTACGATCAAATGAATATGAATGACAAATGATGGTGTCATTTAAGAAAGAGTAGATAGGGTTGGAAATTGAAAGGAAAAGATCGTTTGGAAAAATTAGGAATAGTGTAGGAGACAGAAAAGAGACTTTCGGTACTCCCGAATTAAAACTTAAGCTGGTTGGAAGTGCCACTGTTTATAACCATTGTCTACAACCGCGGTCTCTGAGAAAGCTCGTTTTAAAACTACAAAAATTGTCACCGACACCAAAGGCAGCTAGTTTGGAAATGTAAGCCTCGTACCAGATTCTATCAAAAACTTTCGAGAAACATATCTAGAGCAATTACTTTGCTTTTACCAAAGCGGTGAACATATCCAATCCACTTTTCAGAGAAGTGTGCCAACCAGTCACCAGTGGAGCGGCCAATGAACGCGCAAGCGTTAAATTGGAAAAAATCAAATACAAGCATAAACATAAATGTCGCCAGTATGCAAATTTTATAAATATTTATATATCTATATTATATCGGTATTATACCGGTATTGAAGGAAACGGTATTCAGATACCGGTATTTTACGCAAAAAAAAAATTCGGTATCTGTATGAGTACCGGTATTCAATTCCAAACAGTATTTAAACGGTATCGGTATTAATAACGGTTGCAGCTGCCAACCTTAGAATTATCCAATGCTTCGAGAAGCTAGGCCGTAACACTGACACAGGGTTGTAAGGGCCAATTATGTACATATGTATATATGATTCACAATTGAATTCAGCATAGAGTGGATGGATCTTGGTTGAATAGAAATGTTTAGCCTTAGTCTCTTAAAAGCTTGATGGGATTTCTGTGCATTTTCCCTCCTGAAATTCAAAGATACGAGCACAGATTAGCAAGTCAGCGATGTTTTGATGGCCTTAGAAAGGCTGCATACGCTAGTATTTTCGATGTAGACTAATTTTTATTACCGTAGTCTAGTCGTAGTGTATTGGCTTACTAAACAAGAGTTCCAGCTTCAAACACCACCTCTGACATTTGGAAAAAAATAAATTTTAAATAATATTACTTTCGGCGACTATTTCTCAGCAGTCATCTGGCAAAAGCTCTAAGAGGAACAGATTGCCAAGAACAAGGTTCTCAAGTCTTTCGTTCGGAGTTGACATTAAACTGTAGGTCCCGGTACTCATGGATAAAAATTGACACACACAACATGAGTGCTACGAGAAGCTAGGCCGTAATTCTGACCCAGGGTTGTAAAACCCAGTAATGTATGTGTATGTATGTATGTATGTATGTATGTATGTATGTATGTATGTATGTATGTATGTATGTATGTAAATAAAGATCATGGGCTACGCTGTTATTACATACTACATTTTACTAAATATTATTATTTTTGAGAATAAGTTTTGTCTTGGCCTCTGTAAACTTCATACTGAGTAATATTTACTGGATTTTAGTGGAAAAATACCCAATTAGATCTATTCTCAGTAAAACAACAAACAGAATCCATATCAAAACTTCCCAAAAAAGACTTAGCTTAGAAAAATCCACATGTTTAAAAGAATACTAATATTCATCATCACAAGATTTAATTGTATTAGGCACTCTATCTAATTTTTGTTTTTTAGTTATAAAAATTATATATATAAGTATAATAATATAATATATAAAATTGCAATTAAAAACAAATATTTACTCCACGTGTTCACTATTGAATTGAATATAAATTCTATTTAAAAATAAGAAATAGTATTTGTCTCGATTCTCATTCAAATTTAACGAAAAAGAAACAACAATAGAATGTCAAGTTACATTAACGAACTACACTATGCCGCAAAAATCTAAGGACGATTGCAAATTTTAAAATAGTTTCAACAGTTTCTGTTGGATTGTTATAGAATTATTCATACGAAATCACGATTCTACCAAAAATAACGGAAATAAAGAAAAAGTTTAAAGAACTTTAGCTCTTAATATTATTTTAGTAAAAAAGGAAAACTAAATATGCTTGTTTGAACACGCCGCAAAAATCTACGGAAAGTTTTGGTTTTTGGGTCATCAAATTCAATTAAACATAGTAAGCTTTAAGCAATTAGCGTTTCTGACGAAAGAAAATTAATTGAAGAAAAAAAAATTATCACTCTTACTGGGATTCGAATTCGGATTTCCAGGCCATACAACAACAAAATTACAATCATTTAATTGATACAAATAATTCATATTCAATTGCATAAGGTGTGTGAAACAAGCTAAGTCGTCCGAAAAATCGTTGTTGAACCAAACCGAGAAGAAATTCAATTTAAGAAGTTGACAAAACATTGAATTTGGTAAAGTCTACAGTTGCCATTGGAATACATACATACATAACTGGCCTTTACAACCCTGAGTCAGGATTACGGCCTAGCTTCTCGCAGCACTCATGTTGTGTGTGTAAATTTTTTATCCCTGAGTACCGGGACCTATAGTTTAATGTCGACTCCGAACGACAGACTTGAGAAGCTTGTTCATGGCAATTAATTACTCTCAGAGCTTTTGCCAGAAGACTGCTGAGAGGTAGTCGCCGAAAGAAATATTTTTTTCATATTTCTTTTTTTTTAAGATGTCGGAGCTGGGTGCCGAACCCAGGGCTCATGTCTTAGTAAGCCAACACACTAACCACTAGACCACTACACGCTGACATTGGAATAAGAAACGAAAATGTCAGCGGTTCGCATGCAAGTGCTCTCGGATATAGGTGTCCAAAGAAAGGGATTGTGGACATAAAATGATAATTTTAAATCATAAAATGAAAATTTTTCTAAATTTAAAATATATTGAAATATTTTTTTAACCTATTTTTCTAATATTTTTGATTTTTGTATGTGCTTAACTGAAGGAAAACAACAACAACTCGTAATATATAACTTCGGGAATTGAAGTTATATGCTATAGTTACTTACTTACTTAGCTGACCATTGCAACTCGTTAACGGGTTTTGGCCGGATACAGCACTAGTCTCCAGGCACCTCTGCTGAGCACGTGCCTTCTCTAGTTGGTCACACCAATTGATGCCATGGTTTCATCAACCTTGTAGTTTCATGGTAAACAGTGTCATTCAATGATCTTTGCAACGAACACTTTCCTCGCTGGGGCAATTCTTCCATCCGAACAATATGGCTGAGACAGCTTAGCGGCTGAATGTTAATGCGCTGAACAACGCTAACATCGCCGAGGAGCTCATACAGCTCATGGTTGGTTCTAGTGCGAAACTCATCGCCATGCCTTAGAGGGCCAAAGATCTTTTCTCTCGTATACTCCCAGGACCGTTGTATCGGCACAAAACAGCGTCCACGCTTCTGCACCATATGGAAGCACCTGAAGAATAAGCCTGTGTTAAGCTGAAGGAAAACAACAATTCATGTTTTAAAAACTGAATTTTTTAAAGAAGACAATAACTTTGAATTTGTGTGTTTTCTGTTTTTCACTGCTGGTACGGGAATGGAAATTATATGTTATATGTTTCGTTAATGTTCGATCATTCTCCTCAATTCCCTTACCATAAATTTTTTCAACATTTCTGTGCACACAGGTTCAAAAGTAAAAAATGTGGTCTGTTTTTGATCTGCAGTTAAAATTAATGTTTATGGCAGAACGGAAGAAAATTCTAATAGATTATAAGTCTTATAGATTAAAGAAAGACGTAAAGTTTTGTGAGCATGAAGAAGTATTTGCTTATATTAGGTTTTTAATTTTGTTCAGATTTCTTCTATGAAAATGAAGTTGACTTGAATGTTTTCTTAGCAATTTTCTTATTTGTCCAATAATAAAGAAAATATGACGTGCTTGTAACGCATGATATCGTCCATAGATTTAAGTGGCATAGTGTATTGCATTGTATTTCATCAAGTAACTGCCTCATTTAACAATATGCAGTGGAAAGAAAACAGAAATATATTGCATTTTATTAAGAATAGAATTGTCAGAATGCAGTTATTGGTCTTCCATTGTTTGTACGTTTTTTTTTGTCTTCTTTCTTTCTTGCTACTTGACAAGTGGTTAGTTTTTGCTGAATGTTCGTACAAAAAAGTTTTAAAATTTACACAAAGTAAATTACAAATTTGCAATGTCTTTAGAATATGATAGCGATTACGCAGAAGAATCAATACATAAAAAGCCAACAGCACCTAAACAGGATGATGAAGAAGATGTAACTTCAATAAGTACATATTTCAGACTAAGTAATTAGCTGGTGTTTTTCAAATTACAGGAAACATTTGACCTGGACGACATATTGCCTACAATTGGAGAATTTGGCAAATATCAAAAATTATTGGTTTTTGGCATTTGTTTGCCTGCTTGTATTCCCTGCGGTTTTTGTGCCTTTAATCAACTTTTTATGGCTGATACACCTGAAGATTACTGGTGTAAAATTCCTGAACTGCTTAATATATCATTGGAGCAAAGAAAGTTTTTGGCCATACCCCCGGACATGGTAAAGTGATTCATTCATTCATTCATTCATTATTCTTTCAAAATGAAAAATAATAAGAAGCCATATTTAGCGATTGTCATATACATGTATTCTGACATTGACATTGCTGGACTGAAATGGATAGATATATACCTTTAAGAGGGAGATAGATGACTTTACGATATTTGTTTACTAATATTTTTCTTTTTAATGCCTCTTCTTTTAGGAACATAATACCGGTGCTTATAGTAAGTGCCTTCGTTATGCGGTCAATTGGAGTGAAATACTTAAAAATACTGATATTAATACTATCGAACCAAATAATAGTTGGCCGGTGGAAAAATGCAATCAAAGTTGGGAGTATAATACTACTGAAGTCTGGTCCTCGATAGTAATAGATGTATAAAATCTTAGTTTTCTACAATTTTTTAACAGTGGCTTAATTCATGCATTAGTATTCACTTAAATTAGGTAAAGCCAGCCGATTATCATCATGCAGTACGAGTATTATCAGAATTCATATTTTATGGCTTAAAGACATCGCATTATATATCTACTAATTTGTATAATAATGTATGAGAGTTTATTTTTTTTAGTTTGATTTAGTTTGCGATCGTGATATATATCCTACTATTGGCTTGGCTGCCTTAAATGTTGGTGGTCCCATTGGAGTTTATTTATTTGGTTTACTAAACGATCGTGCTGGCCGCAGAACTTCATATTTCACCTGTTTAGCTACACTACTTATTGGCAGTTTAATTACATCTTTAAGCAAAGATTTCTGGACTTGGGCTGGTAGTCGTGTTATTGTCGGCCTTACTATACCAGCTGTGTACCAGATACCATTTATTATATGTAAGTTGAAAAACAAATATGTACTTATTACACTCATACTGTATGTATGTTGTGTTCATATGTATGAATTTTGTTAACAGTGGTTGATTTACGTCTAGTCCCGTAGTCCCTGGCCTAGGGCGGCGTAATTAAAAGGGCTTTAAAATTTAAAGGCAAACAAAATTTAAGAGCAATTCGGATTAAATTAACAATTGGATAATTTTTGCCTTAAACGAATACGAAATTTCTATTAGAAATTAAATTATGACCATATATACAAATACTCGTATATATAGTAAACTTTAAGTTCGGGTTTTTATATTTTTTGAATTATAAAGGGTACATACATACATACATAATTGGCTATTACAACCCTGTGTCAGGGTTACGCCTTAGCTTCTCGCAGCACTCATGTTGTGTGTTTTAATTTTTATCTATGAGTACCGGGACCTACAGTTTAAAGTGGACTCAGAACGACAGATTTGAGAAGCTTTTTCATGGCAATCAATTACTCCCAGAGCTTTTGCCAGAAGACTGCTGAAAGGTAGTCGCCGAAAGAAATAATTTTTTCATATTTCTTTTTTCAAAATGTCAGAGCTGAGATTTAAACTCGGCATTATCGTCTTAGTAAGCCAACACACTAACCACTAGACCACGGCGACTAAAAGTTTAAATTTAAAAATGCAACTGAACAAAAAACGGTTTAAAATTTTGTCAAATTTATTTTTTGTTGTTCCGTACATTACCATCTTATTTTTTTAAATCCGCTACACCGTTCTCGTACTACGATGTAATAAGAGCGCAGAATTTGCCACACCCATAACAAGCAATTTCGATCGAATGTGCAAAAACTGAAAATAAGGTTCTGATCAGTACACATTTTTTTTTAGGCCAGTGACACTAATATTAACAAACAGTGGAGGTTTTATGATTAATCTCTTCCTAGGCACTTTTCGATATGCCGCCCTTTTATAAATTCTTTCAAGACTTGCGGTATTGCAGAAAATAGATTAAAATAAAATAAAAGAAAACTGTCTCTCAAAAATAAGTAATTCTTTTTATAATCCACCTCGAAGAAAGTGTTTTTTGGTTGCCATGAAAAAGCTTATCAAGTCTGTCGTTAGTCGACTTTAAACTGTAGGTCTCGGTATTCATTGAAAAAATTAATACACACAACATGAGTGCTGCGAGAAGCTAGGCCGTAACCCTAACACAGGGTTGTAATGGCCAATTATGTATGTATGAAAGTGTATGGACAAGATTTTATGTAGTTGTGTACCGTGTTAATTTACAATACTGCAAAAGAAAACCGTGTAAAAAGAGGAAAAGGTGTACGCTGAAGTGATTTAATTATAACGAAATTTTTTATTGCTTTCCTAAGTAGAAATTAACTTTAAAATATTTTGGTTTTTATATGGGTCGATATCGCGAATTGACTACAATCAAGGTTTGAAAACGGCCAAGTGCGAAAATGGGTTTAAATAATTAAATAATTATATAAATTGATATTGTTTTATAAGACCATTTTATGTATTAATAAGCAATGGGCCATGTATATTTAAGGTTTTTAAGGATTTTTGCCCCCCACGGGAATGACAATAGTCCCACGAAAAGATATTTGTGAAATGATATTGTGTAAATAGACAATAGTCAGCTCCATGTGTGTATGCTTTATGCACTTGCATGTGTCTCTGTTAGAAATCTTCATTTCTTTAATCCAAAACGGATGAATTCTGTAAAAACCACTATAGCTCACAGTTGAGCTGTTCGCTTCGACCAGGTATTTTTTGCGTATTTCTGAGAAATCGCTTTTGATAAATTTGTTTTGATTTTGTCACATACTTCTTTTTAGTTGTACACATCCGGCTATTAATATCCTACTCTAAAAATCGTTGTATGCTGTTCCTGACATCTTTTTGTTTAATTAGCCTGGAATTCTCCACATTTCGACCTCTGATATTCCAGCACTTTTATATTGTGTGGCGACAATAACCTAGAAACTTATATTTCTTAGTAATTCTGCCAGTCAACAAATTTTGTAAGATTCTTTTATCCTTTTTCTGTTTTAATGAACTATAGCCCTGGCTCAACTGATCCTGCATAACCCCAGCAAACAGCAGTTTTCTTTTGACTTCTGGGCTCGATGAGCAATGGTTATCATTACAAACTGCCACAACTCTAGAGTTCGGGCTAGGCTTCAAAGCATTATCCAACTTAGCAACCATTTTCATACGTACCAACTTCTTTTCTTGCTTTTAATTCTGCAATCTCTTTGTCTTTTCGTTTTTACGTTGAAAATATTTTCATTTCCACTCTGATTTAATTCAGGTATAACAGGAGCTGGAGTTGGAACTGGATCTTGATTATCTGGATGTGGTTCACCCTCTCCTGTAGATGATGTTGGCGATCCGGTTGGAGAATAGTCCACCACATATTGTTGTTTTTTTTTCCTTCAAATGTTTTTTTATTTTTTCTATAATTCTTTGCATTTATAGCCCACTTTTTCCGTTGTGCCCTTTGTGTTCTAGGGGTCATCTCCTTGATTGGTTTAATAACCTTATTTTCTTTCTTTTTTAAATATCGGGCGTTTCTTTTAATTTTTGTGCGGCGCATATGGCAGGATCGTTTCTCATTCTTCTGTGTCGCTATCGCTCCTTTTCCGCATGTTTTTCTTTTCCCTCTGCATTTCTACCTCTTTTTTTTTTGATGGTGCCATGTTGTATTTGATGATATGTTTAAAAATCCTATTATAAATTTCTTTAATAATTACCATAGATTGAATAATCTCAAATTTAAATTGCAAAGGTCATTCCCGTGTTCCTTATGTCATTACCGTGGTTTAGATTATACCCATGGTAATGACTGCACGGTAATGATGGAAACGTGAGTATACTTGGATTTAAATGTGGAAATCCTCAAAATTTTTTATAAAATATAATATAATCTAATGAAGACTTAAAAAATGAACAAACTAATACCACAAATTTGGAAATTATAATATAAATAACGGAAAAATATACTTACCACGAGAATGACAAAATTTCAGGAACATAAGCAAAAAACACTAAACACTTCAACAGCTCTTAAACAACTGACTACATTTTTCACTTCTGTCAATTAACTTTAAAACTAACGGGAATTGTCGTTACATTGACAGTTTACACCTAACCGAAAAACCGGTTAAATGCATTTTTTCTTAATAAACAAATTGGCCCACGTGAAATGACGAAAAAAATTTGCCACGGACTAAAATGTCTCAAAATCATAAATTTTAAAATAAAATTATATTTATGAAATTAAAATTGACTTGGTTCATTTTTCTTGAATAACTTGACGTACTTCATTTATAATATATATCTTGAGATATTAATGAAAATCTGTGTTTTTTAAACACAAAACGATCGGACACACGCCATGGTAATGACGATTTGCGCCGTGCGACCAAATTTTGTCATAAAAACATCTAGAATATTTTATTTTTATTTCTGCGCCTCGTTAAAGGACATTTTGCTTTATTTATTCCTGTTCTCATAATTTAAATTTTTCAATATTTTTGATACTAAATGCGTCGAGCCACAGAATGTAGTCATTTCGTGATATCGACCCATATATGTAACTTTTTGATATAAATTTTCTTTTCTTTCTTTTAAGCACTCGAACTGGTTGGAGAAAATTATCGTTCGTTTGTAACTGTAATGACTTGTACATTTTACACATCAGGCATTATGTTGTTATCTGTGGTCACCTATTTAGAACGAGATTGGGTTAAATTATCCTATTACACATCAGTGCCATTTTATATATATTTTCTATACTTATTTGTAATGCCAGAATCTCCCAGATGGTTATTAATGAGAGGGCGTTTGGAGGAAGCTCTAAAAATATTAGAAAATATGGCACGAATAAATGGTCATCAGTTTCCACAAGCTTTAAAAGCAAAACTAGAGGCTCAAATATCACGTAATAAACTTAAGGAAAAGAAGAAAAATGTTAATGTAGGTCTGGCAGATTTATGCAGGTAATTTAATTGATTTAAGAGAAGTGATGGAAAAATTGTTAAAATATTTGAATTGCCTTAGAACCCCCAACATGCGTTTGAAAACAATATTGATAACATTGAGTTGGTTTGCCAATGAAACTGTGTACTTAGGTTTAAGTTATTATGGTCCTTCGCTGGGTAGTAATCAATATGTGAGTTTCTTTTTATCGGCAGTAGTAGAAATACCCAGTTATTTAGTCTGTTGGTACTTGATGGACTGTTGGGGTCGCAGATGGCCCTTAAGTTTGTCCATGATACTGGGGTAAGTTTTATGAAAATATTTTTATTATCATTTTTATAATTTTTTTTTTTTTTGTAGCGGGGTAGCCTGTGTTATAACTGTTATGATACCTGATGAAGCTGTGGATGAAACATTAATTTTATATTTGGTTTCAAAGGCCTTGCTATCGGCTTCATTTTTAATTATTTATCCTTTTGCTGGGGAATTATATCCTACACAAGTGCGTGGCATAGGTATTGGTGTATCCAGTTATGTAGGAGGTCTTGGCTTGATAGTAATACCATTTGTGACATATTTGGTAAATATTAATTTAAGCTCTAAAATTTTACTTTTTATATTATCCTAATAATACTGTTACAGGGCAAAGAAAACTTAAAACTGCCTTTGGTTATAATGGGCTTTGTTTCGATGCTCGGCGGTATAACTGGTCTTAGATTGCCTGAAACCTTACACCAACGTTTACCACAAACTATTGAAGAGGGTGAGGAATTTGGCAAGGAATGGACTGTGAAAGCCTGTCTTCATTGTGGCACAACAGAAACAGCTGGTTCTCAGCCTTCATCCTATGAGAATTTAGATGTATTACATTCCAATACTGCGTCTGATGTTGAACTAGAAATGAACGCTTCATCATCAGGTGACACTCGACGTTCAATACGCCAAAGACCCAAATCTATAGTGGACGAACGGACACCTTTAGATGCGAGTCGTCCAAGTCGACCATCAATGAAACGTCTAGTACGTCAAATGAGTGTAATGGATACTCAGAGGACTGGAGACGGTACAATGCAATTAACTCATTGGATTTGAAAAACAAATCCTATGTAAATCACAACAAATATATTCAGTATCAGTATATTGTGTGTTTTTAATAATAATTTTAATAATTTTTTTTTTTGCAAACTAGCTGTTAGGTTTTAGCAAACCATATGCTCACATATAGACTTCGTTTTAAGATTGAATGTAAATTATAATTTAATAAAAGGTACATTAGGAATATTGTAGTATATGTTATTGATTAAAATCAAATATAAAAAATTGTAAAAAACTGTTAAGGAATCAAACGTTATATTAAAATGAAAAAAAATCTATTTTCGGCTATGTTCTGCAAAACGAATTCAAGTAAAATCGAAAAAAAATTTTTTTTTCAAAGACAAATACAACTTAAATACGCGAATTATTTTATATGGTTATTAAGCCAATAAGTAGAAAAATTATTAAAACAGTTTAACATTTTAAAAGCAGTTTCAATTTCACTCGAATTCACTTTCCAGAACATTTGGGGGGGTGGTGGCATAGTGGTAGAGCGCTCGCACAGAAACTCACAGGACCAAGGTTCAATCCCAGCAAAGGACAGAACTATAAAAATAAAAATTTGCGGTTTTCTAAAATTACAATTTAAATTAAAACGTTAAATTTAAAAAAATAAGAGGTCCCCCCCCCCTCCAGCAAGACCATCTGCAAAGAAACCGCCCCCTGACATTTCTAATCCATTCCACCAGAAACCAATGATCAGGAGTACAGCGCCACCTTCTGGGAAGATAACAGCTAATATACTGAAGACGCTCACCATTCACATTCAAACATCCACCGACAGATGAGGCAATTGGTGTTTGATCATTCGAGGGTGAAGGTATAACACTGGCTCTTGAGTGGGCAAATTGACAGCAACTTGTTTCATCAACAAAAAAAGGCGCAAAATATACAAACATCTATTAAAAAAAAAAAAAAAAAAAAAAAAACCTTCTATCAACCAACCTTACATTCCAATACAATGCACTGCATGAGTAGGGGTTTACCCCTGAGTATTGGTCTTAAAAAAAAAATAAATAAATACCCGTTTATATTTATTTGCCGAAACACAGTATGTATCTTCACCCTATGAAAATTTCGATGTTTTATATTCAAATACTGCATTTGATGTTGAACTAGAAATGAACACTTCATCATCAGGTAGCTCTCGACGTTCAATACCCCAGCGACCCAAATCTATAGTCGATGAACGTAAAATAGGATACTTGCATAAATATTACGTTGGGTTAAGGAGTCAGTATTTGTTTCATCTAACGATAATAGCACTTATACAGCCCCAGTCTAAATTAAAATTCATCGAGTTTTTTCCCTCTTCCATTCTTCCCATACATACATACATACACAGCTGGCCTTTACAACCCTGTGTCAGGATTACGGCCTAGCTTCTCGCAGAACTTAAGTTGTGTGTTAATTTTTATCCATAAGTATCGGAACCTACAGTTTAACCCTCTGCGACTGATGTGGTAGTCTATCAGACACCAACAAACACAAAATAGTATTTTGAAAATTCATACCATGCCGATTAATAACATTAAACACGAATTTTCGCTATAAATTAGAAAAATAATCATATAAATAATACCCAGAGTTGGGTTTATTGCATTAGATTTAATTTTCCACTAAATTTAGTGGTAGTGGAAAAAATAGTGCATTATCGCCTATAATATTTAGTGGTAGTGAAAATTTAGTGCATTAAATAAAACCATTTTAGTGGTAGTGGAAATTTAATGCATTAAAAAAAACAAATTTAGTGGTAGTGGAAATTTATTGCATTAAATAAAAAAAATTTAGTGGTAGTGGAAATTTATTGCATTAAATAAAAAAAAATAGTGGTAGTGGAAATTTATTGCATTAAAAAAAACAAATTTAGTGGTAGTGGAAATTTATTGCATTAAATAAAAAAAATTTAGTGGTAGTGGAAATTTAATGCATTAAAAAAAACAAATTTAGTGGTAGTGGAAATTTATTGCATTAAATAAAAAAAATTTAGTGGTAGTGGAAATTTATTGCATTAAATAAAAAAAATTAGTGGTAGTGGAAATTTATTGCATTAAAAAAAACAAATTTAGTGGTAGTGGAAATTTAGTGCATTGAATAAAACAAATTTAGTGGTAGTGGAAATTTAGTGCACTAAATGAATCGATTTTAGTGGTAATGGAAATTTAGTGCACTACTTCTAAATGATTAGCGGCTGGCAATATTAACAGTCCGCGCCATTAAAATCTTACCTATGGTGAACTGAATAATATATTACATTTGAAAGTACTAAAATTCTTATTAAAACAATAACAACAATTATTTACTTTATACAGGCGGACTCAGTAAATTAATAAAATAACATTCATAACAATTTATTTTGACATTGACTTAAGCTATGTATGCATATAATAATATTATATCCATATATGAAGGTATATTAAAACGATAGTGGAACTGAGGTAGTGGAACTAAATTTCCATTCCACTATAGTGCCAATGGAGTTATATTCCATTACCACTAATTATTCAAAATTAGTGCACTAAATTTCCACTACCACTAAAATCGATATATTTAATGCATTAAATTTCCATTGCCACTAAAATTTTTATATTTAATGCAATAAATTTCCACTACCACTAAATTTATTTTATTTAATGCACTAAATTTCCACTACCACTAAATTTGTTTTTTTTAATGCAATAAATTTCCACTACCACTAAATTTGTTTTTTTTAATGCAATAAATTTCCACTACCACTTAATTTGTTTTTTTTAATGCAATAAATTTCCACTACCACTAATTTTTTTTATTTAATGCAATAAATTTCCACTACCACTAAATTTTTTTTATTTAATGCACTAAATTTCCACTACCACTAAATTTGTTTTATTTAATGCACTAAATTTCCACTACCACTAAAATGTTTTTATTTACTGCACTAAATTTCCACTACCACTAAAATGGTTTTATTTAGTGGTTAACTATTTCTATCTGCATTTAGTGGTGGCTGCAATATTGCTGCATTAATACTAAGTTGTTTAGTGGTAGTGGAAACGATAATGCATTATAAATTCAATGCAATAAACCCAACTCTGATAATACCTTATACTCATATCAACAATAAAAAAATGGTTTTATTAGTTTTCCAAATCGGAACTTTGGAAAATATAAGCCATGGAAATGGTGTCTGGTAGACTACCACGTCATTAGAATTTTAAGAACTATATCACGTCAGTCGCAGAGGGTTAAATTCAACTCCGAACGACAGATTTGAGAAGCTTTTTTCATGGCAATCAGTTACTCTCAGAGCGTTTGCTTAGACTGCTAAAAGGTAGTCGCCGAAAGAAATATTTCATATTTGTTTTTTCAAGATGTCAAAGCTGAGATTTTAATTTATGATTACCCAGTTGCGAATATATTGTTATAAAACATTTAGTTGATGTGTTTTTCTCATTCTGGTCTTATTGGAATTTACTTAAACTTCTTCAAGCAATTTATTTTAGAAATACAAAAGCATTTTTTTTTTTTTTTTTTTTGTATTAAACTCTTCATGTTGTTTTATGAATACAATTTAATCTTTATTTAAAAAATAGTTTAAATACTGTAAACAAAGAAAATATGTTAATTACTATGAAACTATAAAAACGAGAGAAAAAGAAGGAGGAAAAGAGACAACCAACTTCAAATTGTTTGGACTTTTTTAATAATATTAATTTATTTCAATAACTAAATTGTCAGTTACAAAACTACATACATATGTATATGATAAATATTGAAATTAGGAAAAAGAAAAAGAGTATGTATATAATAATACAAACAAAACGGTATCGCTATCTTTCAATTCAAATAATGTATTTCTTTGTAGTTAAGTTTGAAATACCTTTCTCAGTTTTTATTCATTTTTTATTTTCTTCTCTTACAAAAATATTGACTGTTCAAAAGTAAATTGTAAAATTAAACTTAAACTAAAGAGGGATTCTTGTTTTGTTTTTTCTTTAATTAAATTGGAAAGTATTTTTTTAAGTATGTGTTAAATTATAATTTATTGCGCGTTTTATTTGTAAGATATGTGTATAATGTATGTTGTTGTTATTATTTTATTTATTAAAACTACAGTACGTATGTATGTATATTCTCAGATCTGGCCTATTAGTAGTTTTGCACACATATCTAAATAATATTATTTATTTTAAAAGTTTCAGAGACAACAAAATTAATCACAACTTAATTATAAGTGTATGTTATTTCTTCTAAGGAATAAATCCTTATGAATATTATCATAACACAGCTTAAAAACTATAAAGTAAAGCCGTATATGCATTATTTTTAATCCACCTTGACAACGCTATATATTTTGCGTATAAACCAGAAGCATGCAAAGAAACCAATTGATCCGGTAAGCAAGAAGAATAAAAAGACCATTATTGATGTGTAGCCAAAGTATAAAAATGTTGAGGCTGCATCCTTTATCGATAATTTTGTAACAAAGTAATGGCAACAGTAAATAAATAGATACACGGCAGTAAATCCAGATGTTAAAAATGATCGCCACCACCAGTGATAATCTTCCGCACATAAATGGAAATAACACAATAGGATGGTAGTCTCCGAACAAGTTATAACCAAAATAACAAAGACCAAAAACAAAAAACCAAACATGTAATACATTTGATTAGACCATATAGAAGAGAGTATGAAAAATAATTGAATGAAAATACAGCCGAATGGTAAAACGCCACCCATAATGATGCCGGGAATAGGTTGGGTATAAATCGATTGATCAGGTATTTGTCTCGGTATTTGATTAGTGCGTACAGGATGTTCCAAGGACTACAATAAAGTAAATGAATTAAACAAAAGTTTTACATACGGTTTTAGATTGTACATCTTTTTTTTTTTGTAAAAATAAAACTTACCCTCTTGCGGAAACCAAAGTATGCACCAACAAATGTCAATGGTACCGACACTCCAAACCATAAAGCCAACAAAGCAATTAATGTACTAAAGGGTACAGCTCCTGAGGATTGCTCACCCCAAAGTACGAGATTCATAACAAAGAATAAGCAAAATACAACTCTAGAAAACATTGTAAAATAATAAATAAGTACGTTATTTGAAATTAAGTCCTGGATTTTTTTCATTTTTATTACCCTGGGCATAAAATTGATGTTAAGATAACGTTACTCTTCCATTTAATGCCACCAAAACTTTTATATATACGCGCCGAAACATAGCCAGCTGGAGTACCTAAAGCCACATACAACACCATAGAGCATGTCATTAAAGCACCACGATTTGCCGGCGACAAGAAGCCTAAACAGGCAAAGGCCAGTGTGATTAATGTCATGCAGAATACTTGAACACCAGAACCCAAGAATACTGATAACAACATGCCTTTACGTGGTGGTCGAAATACATCACCGTGCACTAATTTCCAACCAAATTCTTCTTGGGCATCTTCACCACTTTCCATTTGATTATAACGTGCAATATCCTTATGCAAAGTACGTAACATAATCATAGCAACCATACCAGATAGGAATAGCACAATCACTAATGAATTTAAAATTGAGAACCATTGAATATTAGTATGTGGCATAGATTCCAAAATATAGTCCCATCTTGACGACCATTTGACTGCATCATTGCGCACAAACTCCACACTGTAGGTGTATATAATCGATAATTTCTCGCCGGGTGTTAATGCACTACCCTTTATAGCTAATGGATCCGTATTTTTACAATCTAGTTTATGAATATCAACATGATTGATAGAGCTTGGTGTTACTTTAACGGAAATAATACGACCGCCATTAGCTCGGAAACCTACACCCCATTCTTCAGTCTGTCCACTATGGTAGGTAATTTTCAAGTCAACATGATTAAAGGGATAATAGAAACCACGTCTGTTATAATTGGGATTAATCAAACAACCAGCATCGCTATCGCTGCGAACTAAACAGCCCATAGGAAAACCAGTGCTACAATACTGTTTGCTATTCTCCAATGGATAACACCATGTAACTGGCATATTATCAACAATCCAATGGTGTTGATAATTAAGGCTAATGCCTTTTTTAAGAACCATCATACGTCTATCGCTATCAGAATCACCGCCAACGTAATTTTTCATGCAAACCTACAAATAATCATTATTTTCCATGGTATTCACTTTAAAATTTCGTTTTTTTTTCAAAAATAAAAGAAAATAAAACTGAAAGTAAATTTTGGATAGAAAGTTTTCTCTTTAGAGAAGAAAGATAACTATGTGTTAAAGACGTATATCAAGCCTAGATACATATTTAATCAGGTCGAGCACAGTTGCAATATTCCGCGACCTATAAGATCTATTGTAGCCATACATATTATTTAGCTAAACATAACAATATATTTTGAAAAGATAAATTTATTACATTAAGATTATGGCCAATTATGGAATAAGGATTGAAAGTTTAACTTGTATGATATGCTATGGTAAAAGGTTACATACTAAAAATTTTGTAGATTAATCCGGAAGACATCATCTAACACTTCAGTATAGAATTACATATTATTTATTTATTTAATTCAAATTCATATTAGTGACATGTGTGGAATATCTTTTGTTGAGCAGATACAGATACGTGAACAAAGCATGATAAAATTTTGCTAATTTATAATTAATCTTAATTTGTTATTTAAAAAAATTCTATGAAAAATATAATCGAGATTGTATGTGAGATGAGAAGTGCCGCGCCCTGAATATGCAATAGGAGACAAGATTTGCTCAGTCTTTACGTCACAAGAGTACAATTTACCTATATCTTGCGTATTAACGACAAAGAGGAACAGTTTTCTTTTGAAGTTTAACAAACATCAGTAATACGACTTATTTTGTTTATTTTAAAGTAATACAGGGTGTTTTTTTAGAGGTATAGAACTTCGAATTGAAATAAAACACAAGAAAATCGTTTTAATGTCCATCAATTTGGCTTTATTGGAAGGATAATTTTATGCCATTAATGTTTAAATATGATTTCGGGCATGTGGCCGCCGCGGCTAGCTCGAATAAAGCCAATTATACAGGTCCAACCACTTTTTCGAGCATATGGGGCCGTATGTTGGCAATAACACCACGAATGTTGGCTTCCAAGTCCCCTAACGTTTCTGGTTTGTTGGCGTAGACGAGCGACTTCACATATCCCCAAAGAAAATAATCCAATGGTGTCAAATCACACGATCTTGGTGGCCAATTGACAGGTCCATTCCGCGAAATTATGCGCTCATCGAATGTTTCCTTCAAAAAACCGATTGTGACGTGCGCTGTGTGGCATGTAGCACCGTCTTTTTGGAACCACAACTCATCCACATTCATGCCATCCAATTCGGGAAAAAAATAGTCGGTTATCATGGCTCTATACCGGTCTCCATTAGCGATAACTGACTCTCCAGCATTGTTTCAGAAGAAGTATGGCCCAATGACTCCACCAGCCCATAGAGCACACCAAACAGTCAGTTTTGGTTGATGTAATGGCGTCTCAAAGGTCTCATGTGGATTCTCTTCACTCCAAATGCGGCAATTTTGCTTGTTGACGTAGCCATTCAACCAAAAATGAGCCTCATCACTGAACAAAATTTTGCGATGAAAATCAGCATCGGGATCAATCTCATTTTCGGCCCATACACCAAAATCACGACGCATTGATGGTCTCGCGGCTTTAATTCTTGCACAAGCTGGATCTTGTAAGGTCGCAAGCCAAGATCTTTGCGCAAAATCTTCCATTAAGTTGATGGACAAAGCTCCAATTGCTGTGCACGGTGGCGAATCGATTCATTCGGATTCTCTTCAACACTTTGCTCTACAGCGGCAATTGTTTCTTCGGTGCGCACTGTTCGACGTCTCTGCGGATGCGTATTATCACATAGAGTAAACGTAGTGCGAAAACGATCCATGGTTAACCGAATTAATTGCTCTGATGGACGATTATGTCGACCATAAAATGGACGGAGCTTGCGGTAAACTTCGCGAACTGAACCATTATTTTCGAAATAAATTTGCACGATTTGCAAGCGTTGTTCTTCTGTCAACCTGTTCATGATGAAATGGCAAACCAAACTAAATATTAATCACTTGACAGCTGACAAAATGGCCGCCAGTTAAAAAAGTGATGCCAACTTAAAGTTCTATACCTCAATAAAAAACACCCTATATTAAATTTTGTATTTCAATGATATGGGAAGTGTTAATGGGAAAAAAATAGTTCCAATATATTCTCAATTTTCAATCGTTAATAAAATCCATTTTATTCATTCAATGAAACAAAAATAAATTTTATTTCACTTGTAGTCGAAAACAAACTAATTCATTAATGACGCTGTAATGACCATTTAAAAATATTTTAAGAAAACGCCTACAAATATACTAATTTTATAATACAGGGTGTCCGTCGGGTAGGACGGATTTTGATTAAATGAAAGAGAATGGATCTTATTTTGATAAATGTTTTATTTAATGTCGGTAATTATGTATGGAATACAATACCAGATAAATGTCCGCCTCTCTCTGCTCTTTTGTGCACAATTTTCATTACATTCTCACACATTTCACGCGGTATTTCATTAATTTCAAGAATAATATTTTGTTTGAGTTTCTCCAACGTTTCCGGTTTGTTTGCATAAACCTTGCTTTTCAGATATCCCCACAAAAAGAAGTCCAGAGCAGACAAATCAGGCGACCGTGGAGGCCAATCAAAATCTCCATTCCTTGAAATAAATTGTTGTGAAAAGAGGTCTCACAGTAATTTCATTATAATCTTGGCTGTATGTGATGTGGCACCGTCTTGTTATGGCGTCAAAAACTTTTCAATCACAGCACGTTATCGTTCCCAATTGGCAGTTACCGTTACGCCGCTTTCAGTTTCAAAGAAGTAAGCTCCAATGATTTCTTCTGACCAAATTGCACACTAGACTGTCACTTTTAGCAGATGCAAAGGGTGTTCTATTGCCCAGAACAGTCTATTCTGCTTATTCACATATCCATTCAAATGAAAATGTACCTCGCCAAAATTTCACGTAACTTTCTCATCGCCACAGTAGTCGATGATAAAATGTTTTAACAGTTAATACACGTTGGTTTACCGAATATTTCTCCATAATTAATTTGCCTTGTCTCTACTTCACGACTGCGAAATATGAATTGTCAAGACTAATGTTTACCAAAATGGCGGCAAAACAAAGATGTACACCATCCCGGCGGACTCTTTGTGTTTTTCTTTGCCAAAAAAAAAAATTACACCAAATTCTGTGTTCAGTGAACACCAGAGTAAAAAAAAGCGTGCAAAAATAAACATCATATATCTACACCACTTTCAAGATCTTAAAAAAATGTCTAATATTGTAAAATATAGAAGAGTAATTTAAATTCTAATATATGTCAGTGTAAAAGAAAAATAAACACGTGAAGACAAATTTATTTAACCTATAAAAAAAGACTCGCTGTACAAAGTGAATAAAATAAATTTTTTATTTGTTGGCGTACATACATAGTATGTACGTAGAAAATGATTTATAGATTTATTCTAAAAAAGAACTCTTTCAAACGTTTAAAATTTTATATTTTAAACAATAACAATTTAGTTTTTGTATTATTGTTGTTTTCAATATGAATTACAAAACGAATTTTTTAGATTTTTTCTATAACTTGTTTAAAAAAAATTAAATTCCAAAACACTTGTTTTATGTTTAACTTCACGCATAGTTACATACAAACATACAGTTACGAGCAGATAAATAGGTTCACATCACATTTATTGATAAATTCGCCTTCAAATAACTTAAACAGCGGTAATATGCAATAAAGCGATATTTATTACATTAAACATAAATAATCACATAAAATGTATTTAATTATAATTAAAAAAATGAGAAAAATTGATATATTTAATATATTAATTGATGCCTGTCGAGCAAATAAATAGGTTCATTGAAAAGAGAATGACATTTTTATACAAAAAAAGTGCAATTGCAAGAAAATTTCTAATATTTTGTTGAAAATCCCTTATTTTGAATCACCGCAGAACATCTCCGGGGAATTGATTCGACAAGTGACTGACAAGTCTCTAGTGGAATTGAGTACCACGCTTCCTTCACTTTTGTCCAAAAATCTTCTTTATTTTTAGCCTTGAGTGGTGCAATTTTGTCCTTAACGATTCTCCAAAGATTCTCAATGGGATTTAAATCCGGCGATTGTGAAGGCCACTCGATTAACTTTATATTTTTCTTTTGGAACCATTTTTTTACGATCTTAGAAGTATGCTTGGGGTCATTGTCTTGCTGGAATTCATACTTTAAAGTCATTTCCCACTCGGCATACGGAAGCATTACTTCTTTAAAAATATGCAGATAAAGATGTTTGTCCATATTTTCCTTGATCCAGAATATTGACCCAACACCGTACCAGGAAAAACAAACCCATATCATTATGTTGCCGCCGCCATGCTTTATTGTCTTCGTGGTGTACTTTGGATCGTATGCTTTATTTTTTGGACGCCTTACCCATGTTCTTCCATCAGGTCCGACTAAGTTTATCTTGGATTCATCAGACCATAGTATGTTTCTCCATTTTTTTATACCTTCCGGGCCGGCCCATTCAGCATGTACTTTTGCAAACTCAATGCGCTTTTTTCTTTGTCTGTTATTAAGCATTGGAACCTTCTGGGCCGATCTTCCTAATAAATTTTTTTCTCTTAAACGACGTCTAATGGTCCACTCTGATACGGGAAGCTTTAACTCATTTTTCAGCTGAACTGCGGACATAAAAGGATTACGAGTTGACAACATCTTAATGCAATCATCGTCTTTTTTCGAGCTTTTTCGCTGTTGACCTCTTTTAAGTTTTTGTTTTGGAGGCTGCAATGCATTTCTTATCATATTCTGCGATCTCCCAAGAATTTCAGCAATTTTCCGTTGGCTATAACTTCGGCTGTGTAGATCCTTTAAAATCTTTTTTTCCTCTTCACTACAATGTTTAGAACGTCCCATTTTTTAAATTTTTAGAGGTATTTTCTTTAATAAGCTCTATTAAAAGGCTGAATCTAAAGTTTTCTACAATAATTTTTATAATTTTAGCGTTTAACATTTTAAACTAACAAATTTTTCAAAGTGAACCTATTTATTTGCTCTTTGATTTTATACGGTAATTTTTTTTTTTTTAATTTTGGGCAATTTTTTACATAATAATTTAATTATTGTGATGCAGTATTAAAAGTGGGTATTTGCTTTAGTAATTAGCGACTTTTCCTTTTTTATTGCTGTAATGTAAACTATAGTCAAACAAAATTATTTATCATTTTGATGTGAACCTATTTATCTGCTCGTAACTGTATGTATGTATTTGCATTTAAATAACAAAAACACTACTTACCGCCTTGCATTCAATATCTTCAAGAAAATTTATTTTATAAGGGCCAGGGCGTATACGTTCACCAAAAACCACTTGACCTAAGTTTTCGACAGGTGAATTATTTTCATTACCAATGCAAAAATCGAAATGATGATATTCATAAGGTATAACAGATTCCTCGGTATTTAAACGATTAACATAAAGTGTAACATTAGACTGCAAATAAAAAATAATATATTAAAAAAAAAAATAAAAGGTACATATATTATATGTATGTTTATTAAATAAACAACAAATTTAATAGTAAGAATACGAATATAATAATTAAGTACATAATCTAATTTCAATTAGATGGGAAATGTTTTTGTTGTAGAAGAAAGAAAATAGCAACAAAAAAAGACATAGAAATTAAAATGGATATATTTATTATAGTTTTTAAGTTTTTCCTTATCTAAAATGTGAAGGAAATGTGATAAAATGTTAAGAACCTACAACAGAAGTATTTACTAATTTTAAATTCGTACAATACACACATACTATACATACATATATGTAGATATGTATGTCCATATATACAGACTCTTTTGTATTCTATCACTTCAAAGAACACAAGCATATTAAGAGTAACTAACTTACCTTGCAATTACTGGATGCATCAGATTTTATGCAATAATTAACAGGGGCTAAACCCGGCAAGTAGAATTGTTCACTCAAATTAAAACATTGTAAAATGATTACTATAATTAGTCCCAAGCAAGCCCAAGAAATATTTGGCTTACGCCAGCCTTTGTGCTGGCTCATACGATGCATTTTAATTGTCAAGAATTAAACTATTGAAAAAAGGCTTCTTTGATGAAATTGTTTACTTCAGTTCTAAACTAATAAGAAAAATAATTTTATTGGATGATTGTAAATAGCGATTGACGATCAACTTTTCTTATTGTATATTATCTTACTTTTTTATTTTTTGCTGTTGTATTTATTCTTTGTTGGCCTACGTAGACAGAAACGTGTTAATCATCAATATCTGCATGTATTTAGTATAATTTATTACTTACTGATTATTTATTTACTTAAGAAAAAACTTTAGTACTATTTTAATTTTATCCAACTTTTGGAAATTAATTTTGTAATAAAGAACTCGTTTTTATTATCACTGAAAATTATTATTTTTCTATTCTATACATGACAACAAAAACGTCACCATCAGAAAAAATTTGAAAGAATGCAAGTTCCGTAGTTGCTATTTTTAGTAGTAATTACATAGCTCCTCAAGAATACTTGAAAAAAATTATCTTTTCAACTATTATTATTATTTTTTTATTGATATTAAGTAGTATTATTATTACTTTTAAATTATATTTGAATTAGAAAACGAAAAATATAATAGGATATATATAGGTTCTATCTATCATTCTTTACAAAATTTACATATTTTTTTCTAAATACATATACAGTAGAATCTCACAAATGTGAACTGTCCAGAAATTAGAACCTGCCATTTCATTATATTGGACACTCTAAAATTAGAACTACAGGTTCTAATTTATGGATGTGTGAATTTTTTTGTTTGTATTTTCAATACAAATTATTTTTTCTCTCATTAAAATAAAACGGGGAATCACCGTTTTGTAGTCGCCGTGGTCTAGTGGTTAGTGTGTTGGCTTACTAAGACATGAGCCCTGGGTTCGACACCCAGCTCCGACATATTAAAACAAAAAAAAGATATATGAAAAAAATATTTCTTTCGGCGACTACCTCTCAGCAGTCTTCTGGCAAAAGCTCTGAGAGTAATTAATTGCCATGAACAAGCTTCTCAAGTCTGTCGTTCGGAGTCGAAATTAAACTGTAGGTCCCGGTACTCATGGACAAAAATTTACACACACAACATGAATGCTGCGAGAAGCTAGTCCGTAATCCTGACTCAGGGTTGTAAAGGCCAGTTATGTATGTATGAATCACCCTGTTATTAGTGATGTGTATATGTCGGACAAAAGCGTATCAAATTTGATATGTTCGTACAAATTTGAGTCCGTTGATAACTGAAATTCAAAGTAAAGTGTTAATACTTGATACATACTGATTTTATGTTAAAAACTAATTCAATACATAATAGTTAAAAAACTTTTTGAAAGTTTTTGTATGCATTTAATATGTTAAATTATTTTTTTTTTATTACAATTTTTTCATTTCCTTTAAAAAGAAATGTTCAGAAATTCCAACTTTTCAGAAATTCGAATTGCCCGGTATACAAAGTCCGTGGCATTTCTCAAACTGTATGGTTGTACCTCCATAACAAATCGTAGTTGTTCTATCAGATAGTCTTGTGCATTTCCTTTCTTCATTTTTTGTATAAGGTGTGTGGTGTTCACTTGTAGTCTTTTGTTATATTTAACCATTTCAATGTATGTAGCTTCTATTTTGTTGATGTTAACCTATATATTCTAATTATCCACGCTTCGCCTTATTTTATAATTTCTGAAGCCTTATTATTTGTACACACATGCACTTGTTATATTATATTAGGGGGTACCTGAATTAAAGCGTACAACGTACGACAAATAAAAAGTATAATTTGTATACGTCCGTTATACCGATATACGCCATTAATAAAAGAAAGAAAACAATAAAGAAAAACAAAAATGTTGTTTTGTCAAGTTTTTACTTTTATTCGTATTAGAAAAAAAATTCAAACAAATATTATTATTTGTTATTTTTTTTTTTTTGATATTTATTTTATGCCCGTATTCATAAAAAATAAAATAGTTTCATTAATTGCTTATTTGACAATTACTCTATAAACTCTGTGTTTACACGTAGAGATTCTTATTTTTAAGATTTCGGTTTATTCTTCTTTGAACTATCTTCGGCGTTCAGACAATACAATTCTTATTTTTGACGTCACGTATGTTATTTACAATTGTGTGTATGCATGTGTGCAATTACGAATGAGAGAGTAAAGCGTATTGCCAGTACAAGACAGAGTGTACTCGTCTCTTTACCCCTCGCCGCCTTCGCCTATAAACATGCAATCTTAAAAATAAGAATCTCTACGTGTAAACACAGTCTACTCGTCTCTTTACCCCTCGCCGCCTTCGCCTATAAACATGCAATCTTAAAAATAAGAATCTCTACGTGTAAACACAGTCAAAGCAATTTTATTTTTTATGAATACGGCAGCGTTGCCACTATTGGTAGAATTCTACCAAAACTGGTAGAAAATTTTTCGTTTGGTAGGATGGAAAGGCTGAATATGATTTTGGTAGATTTTAGCAGAAACTAAAAAAAATTTTCATAAGGAATTTCAGTCGGAAAGTTCAAGATTGGCGTATTTATATTCAAGCATAAAATCTAACTTTTTGCTCATATTAAACAATTTTATCACAAAAAATTTAATACACAACACCGAAACTGATTTTAAAATTAATAATTGATTGATGTTTAAAAAATGTTTATCGGTACAAAAGCCGAAATGTATACTACTAAAAACCTCAACCAAGTTTTTGATGTTAAACATGGAATTTTGCAATTTTACATTGAATTAAGTACTAAACGAAATCAATGCTAGATTTGGTTTTAATCGAGAAGATATTAAATTGATACAAATAATTGCTTCTGAGAAAGTATTGTCAAAAGAAGACTTGGTTATATTGTTCTTTGTTTTAAAATTTTCTAATCTTATAGACTGTGATCCCTGATATTATTATGTTGCGATTAAGAGAAACAAATCTTTCAACGGAATTAAACATTGAATTATTTTGGGCTGAAGTTAGTTCAATTAGAAACGGTTTAAATGAAAAAAGTTTTGGTGAATTAAACAACTTTGTTTTTAATTTACTTTCTCTTCCGCATAGTTCTTCAGCAGCTGAACGCAAATTGTCAACACTTTCCTTAATCAAAACCAAATTGAGAAACAAACAAACAAATAAATACAATTAATAATATAATGCTCTGTAAACAGTTTGTAAAAGCTAATAATGGTCGCTATGTGTGGTCAGCAAAAATTTAAATTTTTATACCTACATATCCATTTCGATTATTTTTAAAAAATCGAATTGTTTTTTTTAAATTTCTTGTATTTATAAATGTATTTTCGATTTTATTGTTTTGAAATTGAATTGTTTTTGTTATATTTGTATTTTTTATTATATGTATTTTCGAAGAACTGAATTCTTTTCGTTATATTTTTTATTTTTGGTTATTTATATGTACATGTAAAGGTGTTAATTAAAATTGTTTCCCATCTCAACAATGTGTTCTTAAATGGTTTTAAAATAAAAATGGTTTATGGTATATTTTGATCCATTTTGGTAGATTTTGAAAGAAATTTTGGTAGAATTCAAATTTTTCCAGTGGCAACACTGGAATACGGGCATTAATTTTTTCTTTGTACACACTGTCGAACTTGGATTTTTGAAATCCATAATGTACATACGCGACGTATTTCGGTAGCTCTCATACAAATTGTATGGGCATGAAACAATTTTGACAAAAAATGTCGGCCGTACGTCATGGTATAATCATCATAACCCGGGGTCTCCACGAGATATGAAACGAAATATTTTTATATCTGCGTACGTCAAATTCGATAGCCGATATAATTTTGTTACGTGTAGACTGCGAATCAGCTATCATAATATCTATTATGATATCGATATCATAATATATATTATGAAAACAATATCATGATATGAACTGTCAAAAACAGCTCATATAGAGAAACAAAACAAAAAAACAAAAAAAAAACTGAAATTGAATTTTTAAAATTCAATAAAACAGCAATAATATAATAAAAAAATAAAAAAAATATATTAATTAATAATAATTATACACAAAATTATTTAATTTTCATAAAATTTTCCGTTTATTTTTAAACAAATTTCCACTAATAAAATACTCCGACATGTTCTTTCTTTCATTGCTGTACAAAAAAATGAAATATTATAATATTTCAACATCAACGTGTTCCTGTTGTTAGATATGAAGAGAAATATTAAAATGGCATTTTATTTTCTCTGCCGACGTTTTCTTTCATATCATATCAAAGATGATATCAGGTGTAGACCCCGGGTAAGGTAGTCCCGCTATACAATTACAGCTGCTTACTTGGGATTGTCAAAATCATGGTGGAATTACTTACAAGGTGGTGTTGCCAACTCAGCTGGGTTTTTTTTTTTGTCATACCGCTCCTGTCAAAAGTTTTGTTTGTATTTTGTTTTGTTTACATTTTGCTTTGTGTGTATTCGTGTTATTGTTTTGGTGTAGAGACATGTATGTTGTTTACAATACACACACACACTTCTCACATGTGCTTTTTAAATTCACCATACCTGCTTTTGACATTAAAGAGCTGAAAAAACAAAAACAAATTCCCTGTTGTTTTTGTACTATATTCACCTGCCACCACCTTGTAAGTAATTTCACCATGGTGTTAACAATACACACACACACACATGGTGGAATTACTTACAAGGTGGTGTTACCAACCCAGCTGGGTTCTTTTTTTGGTCATACCGCTCCTGTCAAAAGTTTTGTTTGTATTTATGTTTTGTTTACATTTTGCTTTGTGTGTATTCGTGTTTTTGTTTTGGTGTAGAGACATGTATGTTGTTAACAATACACACACACACTTCTCACATGTGCTTTTTTAATTCACCATACCTGCTTTTGACATTAAAGAGCTGAAAAAACAAAAACAAATTCCCTGTTGTTTTTGTACTATATTCACCTGCCACCACCATGGTGGAATTACTTACAAGGTGGTGTTGCCAACCCAGCTGGGTTTTTTTTTGGTCATACCGCTCCTGTCAAAAGTTTTGTTTGTATTTATGTTTTGTTTACATTTTGCTTTGTGTGTATTCGTGTTTTTGTTTTGGTGTAGAGACATGTATGTTGTTAACAAAACAAACACACACTTCTCACATGTGCTTTTTTAATTCACCATACCTGCTTTTGACATTAAAGAGCTGAAAAAACAATAACAAATTCCCTGTTGTTTTTGTACTATATTCACCTGCCACCACCTTGTAAATAATTTCACCATGTGCCACCACCTTGTAAATAATTTCACCATGGTTCTGTGTTTACACGTAGAGATTCTTATTTTTAAGTGTATGTTCACACTCGGCGAGGCGAGTCGGCAACTTTTGTAGTTTGTTGACGATTACGGTGAGGGGAATAAAAGAAGAAAAATACTTGCCCGTTCTCGGCGATTCTTTATATTCCCTCATTCGTTTTTTTCTTTGTAGTTGATTATTTGACATTTCCTTTCATATTTTTTTTTCGCTTTTTGGTGTACACGTCTTTTTCGTACAATCGCAGCGTTCGTTTTTCTTATGTCTTTTCTTTTTTAATAAGTGCAGCGTTGCCAGTTTATGTGTAATTACACAAAAGTGGAAGAGAACACTTTTTCTTTACATATTTTTAGATCATAAATTTTTTATATAATTTTGTCTCACCATTATTTCAATTAAATTATTTATAATAAATTAATTCAATTCTTCATGTTTTTAAGCAACCCATAATATTGGTCACCATACAATTTTATTTCATAGAAATCAAACATTATTCAATACCAGAAACAATATGAATCTTATGATAGCAAGATGTCGGTTAGAAACTATAAAACAACGCATTGAAAATATGGATAGTATGGAATTTAACAATCTCCCTCAAGATATTAAAAATATAAAACGAATTTCAATTTTCAAGAAAAGGATAGAGGAATATTTGCGTCAAGACTTATAAACTCTTTTCATATGATTCACAGCAATCGTATACAATAAACTATAAATTAATAATTAGTTTTTTGTGTATATGTATATTACTATTTTTTACTTCTTTTATTTCTTTCCTTTCTTTTGTAAATTTTATAAGTATATAGAATTAAATATCTTAAAATAAAATATTTGGGGGATTCAAATGGTCGTTTTAAAGTCATATATCATAAAACAATAAAACGAAAAAATATTATTGCTGTAAACATCCCGTCATAGTTTAGTATATTATTTTTAAATTTATTTTTTTATTATTTTTTATTTTTCAATTTATGACAAAATGGTAAACATAGGTTGAAAAGTATTATTGTTTTATGACTTTTTTATTCAAAGACCAACAAATTTTTTAAACTATTTTAAAATTGTATGATATTATGACAATATGACTTGATAGGACCCCGTTTGAATACCCCAATTATATATTGTACATGTGTAATTCAAAGCTGTAAATATTTTACCAGCTCGCCTCAATAATGACTAAGTAATGCTGAGACAATCAAAATTTGATATGCTAATGATATAAAGGAATGAATAATAATAATAGAAAAAACAAAAAAATTCTTTACGCATTAATAGTAAAAGATTTAGATATTTTCAAGGTGACTTTATCAAAATTTATACCAATTTTAAAATATGTCCACTGGTGAGCTAAAGCAAACATTTTTGTAAATTATTAAACTATAAGTAAATTGCCCTTCAGTGGGGACAACATGCTTTTTTAAATATTAAGATTCATAATGAAATGTAAATTCTTCTGTCCGTATGCAAAAAAATCAAAATAGATTTTAATTCATAATTCAAATGGAAAATAAAGACTGCAAATTTACTTTGTTATTTTGTATATGACTGCTAAACTGCTGAATGTCTAATCGACACATAATACGTGAATACATAATCTAGCTGTTAAAAGACATTCGTTTTGTATCTCAAAAGGTATTTGGTTAAAAATTCTATCATTATAAGAGAAGGGAAGAGAAACATTATTATTTTTCATTAATAGAAAATTTAATTGTGTAGCATAATGATATTACATTAAAAGAAAATATTTTGTTTATATCAACTGATTTTCATTATTTGCAGCTTATTTTATATGTAACATACCTTAATTTTAGGATAAATTATAAAAATATAAAATATGTCTTATCTTATAAACTTCTTCAAAATTTAAGCGGTGCTCCCGAACTATTTCAACTATTACTAGTCCTCATTAGCACTAGTATTCAACTATAAATACTTTAATATTGTTTTGGGCTGTTCCAATAGCTCTAGTAATAACTTTAAGGCTTTGTCTCCTACAGGCAAATTTATAAATACACAAAAATTTATTCATATATTAAAATGATTATTATTATATTCTATGTATGAAATATATTTTGGGCAATCTATAAAATTTTGTGTAATTTGTAAATATTTTTGTGGCAACACGGCATAAATGTCAAATTGTAAGGAAAACAAGCAAAAGAAAACACAAAAATTGCTGAACAACAACAAAAAGTTGGGCAAGTAAACTCTTCGAGTGTGGACACGAAGACTAGTTTAAAAGAGAATTGATGAAGAATTGCCCAACTCTTCTCGCCGAGTGTGGACATATACTAAGCAAGTTTGAAATAAAAATTTTTTCTTTGACAACAAATTAAAATTTAAAATAATTGCCGAATTCACAAAACTCTTGTATTCATTGTATTCGTTGTTAGATTGTATGGCACTACAACATCTGTGCGCTTGTTGTTGGTAATTTGTATATAAACATTCGATACAACTCATACACTTTTTTTCATATGTTTTAAAAAAGTTGTATTGGTTTCTGTGTTATTGTGAATGAAAAATATTGACAAAAATATAAATATAAAAAAAATTATTTTTATTGTCAACAGCAAATTAAATAAAATAAAAAAATATAAAAATGGAAGAAAATTTTATTTTGTTTGTAAAAATCAACTTTTTAATGCAGTTTTCCTTTTTCTCATTTGGTTTTTGACATTTAATACACAAAATACATTCATATACATACAATAGATGTTCACAAGCCAACATTGTATGCAATACATGAAACAACGATACAAAACTTTGTGAATTCGGTAAATGATATGCAATACCAAATTATCAATACCAAATTGAGTTTTTTATATTTGTTTTCAATATAAATTGCAAAACGTTTATACTTTTATTTATTTATTTATATTTTTCGACATACACACATATTTACACAATATAAATGATTTTTTCTTAATACAAGTTGCATATTTAATAAAATATAAATTCAGAGCTACTGTTGATGCAACCATCCAATGCGCCATGAGGTAGCCTCTGGATAATTATATTTTTCAACGGGCGAATGTATTATATTGTTGATAAACTTTTACAGAACAAAAGCAAAATTTTCAACTTTTAAAAAAATTTTCCACAAAAACAAAAAAAAAAAAAGAAAAGGAAGAGCTTGTTTACAATAATATATTTATTTGTGTACAACGGTCAAGCACAGTGTTGCTTTTATTTGACAATTCTAAGAGCAGCAGGGTTGCAAAACCACAGGGTTCTATGCTATTTCAAACTGGGACTACGTCTGGATTTACACGTTGAAATAATTTCATTGAAATTTTCATTTTGTGGGTGAGAGAAAGAGACAGGAATAGTAAGTGGTACGAGCTTTCATGTACTCTGAAATTCTCTTTTGTACTGTAATTCGTAATAGTCAAATGCAGTTTTTTCACATTTTCTTTTATTTTTATATTATTTTAAATGGCTAACAAGTGCGCTTAAAAATATTAAATTGTGGATTGAAAAATTTAAGTTTAGAAAAAAAAATTATTAAAGAATCGAAAAATAAGCAATCTTTAATTTCATTAAAAAAATTTCATTGTGTACATTCCAATGAAAGTTCAAACGAAATTAAACTAAAATTTCAATGAAATTATTTCAACGTGTAAATCCAGACTTACTAAGGGTGGATATATGTATGAATTCACGTTCACAATTGGGTATTTATGTCTATTTAGGCAATGTTGATCAAGATATACATACATATATTTTACTTCGCAGATTTTTGCTGTCTATTTAGCCAATTTTTTTAGAAGAAGAAGAATAAGATTTTGACCATGGTGAAATTACTTACAAGGTGGTGGCAGGTGAATATAGTACAAAAACAACAGGGAATTTGATTTTGTTTTTGCAGCTCTTTAATGTCAAAAGCAGGTATGGTGAATTAAAAAAGCACATGTGAGAAGTGTGTGTGTGTATTGTTAACAACATACATGTCTCTACACCAAAACAAAAACACGAATACACACAAAGCAAAATGTAAATAAAACATAAATACAAACAAAACTTTTGACAGGAGCGGTATGACCAAAAAAAAAACCCAGCTGGGTTGGCAACACCACCTTGTAAGTAATTCCACCATGGCCACCACCTTGTAAGTAATTTCACCATGGTCAAAATCATGGTGGAATTACTTACAAGGTGGTGTTGCCAACCCAGCTGGGTTTTTTTTTTGGTCATACTGCTCCTGTCAAAAGTTTTGTTTGTATTTATGTTTTGTTTACATTTTGCTTTGTGTGTATTCGTGTTTTTGTTTTGGTGTAGAGACATGTATGTTGTTAACAATACACACACACACTTCTCACATGTGCTTTTTTAATTCACCATACCTGCTTTTGACATTAAAGAGCTGCAAAAACAAAACCAAATTCCCTGTTGTTTTTGTACTATATTCACCTGCCACCACCTTGTAAGTAATTTCACCATGGTCAAAATCTTATTCTTCTTCTTTGTGATTTATTTTGACGTTAAGTGTATGTCCACACTCGGCGAGAAGAGTCGGGCAATTCTTCATCAATTCTCTTTTAAACTTGTCTTCGTGTCCACACTCGGAGATTTTAGTTGCCCAACTTTTTGTGTTTGTTCAGCAATTTTTGTGTTTTCTTTTGTTTGCTTTTTCTTACAATTTGACATTTATGCCGTGTTGCCACAGAAATACTCACAAATTACACAAAATTTTATAGATTGCCCAAAATATATTTCATACATAGAATATAATGCTTTTTATTTTTGTAATTATTTTAATATAGCATTTTCAGTTTAAATTAAACCTTTTTCAAAATAAATGAAACCTTTTTCAAAATGAACGCAACCTTTTTCAAATTAAACGAGACCTTTTTCAAATAAAACGAAACTCTTTTCAAAATAAGTGAAACTCTTTTTAAAATAAATGAAACTTTATTCAAATTCATTTAAACATTTTTCAAATTAAATTAAACCAGTTATAGAATTTAATAGAAAACAAAAAAAAAAACATTCATTTTTAATTATGGATAATGCCAAAATCCATATGAAATCTTTCACCTTGTTCATCACTTTCGGAGCCCAAGTTCGTGGGGAAAATATTCAAATGACTGAATAAGAAGAGCAAGGCGGCAACACGAAGTTTCTATGTTTTCTATGTCTATGGGACAGCCGTGACCGTCAGAATCACTACACCCGAAAAGTTTGACCCGAGCGAAGTGGACGTACGCACGGAGAGTACAATATCAAAAATGACCTCAGAAGAAGATAATACTTCCTCCATTACATATTAAGCTTGGGTTATTTACAAATATTGCGAAAAAGTTTGCGAAATACAGTCTTGCCATGAATTACATTAAACAAAAATTTCCGAGAGCCACAACGAGAAAAATGAAGCTGGTATATTTATGGGCCTCAAATTTGGAGTCTGTAGGGTGACCAAGAATTTAATGAGTGCTTAGGTCCAACTCATTTGGAGCCATGAGAAGCATTCCAGGACATCATTCACAACTTTTTAGGAAACTACAGAAGTCCTGATAACGCTGAGAAGATCGATACATTACTGCAAAAATTCAATGCCATTGGTAAGCGTTGAGTGAAAACATGTATACTGCAAAAATTCAATGCCATTGGTAAGCGTTGAGTGAAAACATGTATAACAAAAACGTCGTTATCATTTGAAAATTTATTCTTTTTAACTTTTAGGTTCAAATATGACAACTATATAGCATTTTACCACAGGACATAACATAGTAAGTGTATATATATATTACACTTTTTATTCAGTCATTTGAATATTTTCCCCACGAACTTGGGCTCCGAAAGTGATGAACAAGGTGAAAGATTTCATATGGATTTTGGCATTATCCATAATTAAAAATGAATGTTTTTTTTTTGTTTTCTATTAAATTCTATAACTGGTTTAATTTAATTTGAAAAATGTTTAAATGAATTTGAATAAAGTTTCATTTATTTTGAAAAGAGTTTCACTTATTTTGAAAAGAGTTTCGTTTTATTTGAAAAAGGTCTCGTTTAATTTGAAAAAGGTTGCGTTCATTTTGAAAAAGGTTTCATTTATTTTGAAAAAGGTTTAATTTAAACTGAAAATGCTATATATGAATAAATATTTGTGTATTTATAAATTTCCCTGTAGAAGACAAAGCCTTAAAGTTATTTTAATGTCAAAAGCAGGTATGGTGAATTAAAAAAGCACATGTCACAAGTGTGTGTGTGTGTATTGTTAACACCATGGTGAAATTACTTACAAGGTGGTGGCAGGTGAATATAGTACAAAAACAACAGGGAATTTGTTTTTGTTTTTTCAGCTCTTTAATGTCAAAAGCAGGTATGGTGAATTAAAAAAGCACATGTGAGAAGTGTGTGTGTGTATTGTTAACAACATACATGTCTCTACACCAGTGATGTCCACTACTACATAAACACACTTGCGCTTGTGTATGAAGCAGAGAAAAGACTCTGCTTACTTCTACCAGAAATGGGAATGTTCGAATTACTTTCTGTTTATAACTTCATAAATTTTTCTTCATAATTCTGAGTAAAGTACGTAATCGATTGTCCGATAGACATGTGACCGATCTATTAAGAATAAAGGAGTACAGAGGTCCCATAAATTTGGAGGAAATAATGAATAATTATTTCAGTTAAATAAAACTGATGCAATAAATATGCACTATCCAACCCTGCACTATGTTGGAGAGAAGCTAAAATATTAAAAGAGCAAGAGTAACAATATTTCTTTTTATTCTGTACGTGTTTGACTTCGACGCAAGCAGAATTTCTTTTCCTATCACGCGTGATAGGGAAAGAGAATTGTGGACATCACTGCTCTACACCAAAACAAAAACACGAATCCACACAAAGCAAAATGTAAACAAAACATAAATACAAACAAAACTTTTGACAGGAGCGGTATGACCAAAAAAAAAACCCAGCTGGGTTGGTAACACCACCTTGTAAGTAATTCCACCATGGCTGCGATTGTACGAAAAAGATGTGTACACCAAAAAGCGAAAAAAAATATGAAAGGAAATGTCAAATAATCAACTACAAAGACAAAAAACGAATGACGGAATATAAAGAATCGCCGAGAACGGGCAAGTATTTTTCTTCTTTTATTCCCCTCACCGTAATCGTCGACAAACTACAAAAGTTGCCGACTCGCCTCACCGAGTGTGGACATAGACTAAGTTATTACAAATTTTGTACTTGTTCATAATTTTAAAGCTTTCATTTTATTACATAGTACATACATCATACCATTACACAGTACAGTTTCATAGTATACAGCCAAAAAACATAGTCCTGATTCACACTTGTCAATTTCGACTCGTCAATTATCGTCAATTCTTGAGTTTTTCGGTGAAGGGGAAGAAGAGAATGTAAAGGGGTACAGACTTAACCGTACTCGTCAATTTTGCTTTTTCTTTGTCAAAACATCAAAAAGAGAGAAAGTTGTATGCAAATAAAATAGAAAATTGACGAGTCAATCAATTCGTGTGTGAACGCGAATGCAAATTCAAAAGAAAATCCAATAAAAATTGACGAATCGAAATTGACAAGTGTGAATCTCGACATATAATAACTAAAGTACTTGGCAACCCAATTGTAAGAAGACATATCTGGTTTTACGACATTTATTTTATTTCACATTTTCTATCCTTCTACTTCGCTACTCTAGTTTTGTCACGGAAAAAATGTCGGACAACGTGGTTATAGATTTAAAAAATTTGGATTTAAATAAGGAAAAGGCATGTTAAAGTATACAATTTATCAATAAAGTTATAATTTATTAAACAATCTTTGAAAACGTTATGATTAAATTTGTGCAAGTGATACATTTACCACAAAATAAAGCATTTACAATTCGGCATATAAGTTATAAAAGCAACATACGCGCATTACTGTTCTCGAGCGAAATAAAAAGTAATAACGCGGCTAATAAAAGTTGCTGCAATTCAAAAAATTTAGCACCACGGTATACACGTCAACTTGGTGAATTTGTTGTAAAAAGTTCCTTTAAAAGTAACAGCGTTAAACAAGGACATTTGATCAGGCATTACGCTACTTTGGTTGGTGTTTATAATATAAAAAATTGTTTAATGTTTTATAATTGTTTCATAATTAAGTATGTATGTATGTCGAACTATAATATTGATCAATGGAAGTTGTCAGCTTACAACACTGCAGGCCATTATAGTTAATACATATGAGAAAGAGAAGAAGCTAATTTAAAAAATTGTTGGTTTTACAATAAGTCGATTAGATAGTTTTAGTTTTTTTCTGTAAAATCTGTAAGGAGGTTTCATATAGCCAATTTAAAAACTTGTGGAACAAGGCAAATTATTGTTAAGGTTGTCGACGCAAATCTTTGGATGTTCAACAATTGATTTTTGTTTCTTTAGAATTGAACAAAGAAGTTATTGAAAACAAATAGATGCTGTCTTGTATACATACATATGTATATACAGTGGTGTTCAATAAAATAGTTTCACCACGATCTAACATCTTTGAAACCGAAAAAACATTAGAAAAGCGTGATTAATATTTGTTTTTTTCTTTCTAATTTTAGCTCAGTTATAAAGAAAATAACATGAAAAACATAAAATTTCCTAAGATCAAAACTTGAAATACATATTTTTAAAATCAACTAGTTTTGCAAAAAAAAATAGATTTACTAAATTTGATGGCCAAAAGTACACTTTTTTTATTAAACCAAGATATTCCATTTAATTACCGTTTATTTAACTTTGTACTTAGTGGAATTAACCTTTTTTTTAAAAAAATGCAAGCAACGTTTTGGTATTGAGTCCACAAATTTTTAAAACTATTCGATTGGAATGGTTTTCCACTCATCTATTAAATTCCCACAACCTTTTTTATTAAAAGGATTTTTTTCCTCGAAAAGTGGCTTTGATGATTTTCAATAGGATTTATGTCTGGAGACTAAATAGAGGCCCTGTGCCATAGAATGAAAAACATCCCCATATCATTAAGAATAAGTGGAGAAGTATTTTGTGGTCGAAAGAAATTAAAATTAATTTGTTTGACTCCGATAAAAATAACTTAAGTCTACGAAGACCCACCATACAGAATTCATTCCACAATATACAATAAAAGCCATTAAAAACAGTGGCGACAACATAGTTGGCGCGTTGGACTCTCTAAACCTATGTCATGTTCTGTGTTGACCATCGTTGGTAAAACAATTGTTCGAACAACTATGTGCTACTATAAACTATCATATTTAATTTGAAGCCATGATGCAATTATAAGGTGGTATAGACTTTCCGGCTGACTGCTTTTTATATTTAATTTTGTGCGACTAAAATGTCAAATATTTTTCTTAAACAGCAAAAGCAAACTAAATAGCTTAATATAACTAAATAGTTTAATATAACTAAACGTGAAGACATTTATTTTCAATAAAAAATGCATCAAACAATTACTTTATTAATTATTATATTACATTTTTTACTTTCAATGGTGTAAGATTTCTTTCAACGGTCATAAAGAGTTTTTTTAATGTGTTACTAACCAGTAACCCTCAAAAGTAACCCTCTTGAATTAAGTTTGAGTTATTTTTATATTGAATTTTTTTACTTTTTACATGTACATTGAACAAAAACAATGCCTGTTGTATTTGGAAAAATATTAGTTGTTAAAGAATTAACATCACCGCAGAAATAAACGAAATGAATTTAATTAAAAAGCAGTCATAAAGCCGACCACAGTTGGAAAATCAATCACCCTTATTCTATTTGGCGTCGGCAATAACAATAGCAATTTTAAGGCAATAGCAATTTTAAACAACGGCAACGTCAATTTAATGTTAATTTGGTATTCTATGAGCTATCCCTAAATAAAAGCGGCAAGCGGAACGTTTTCTAACGCTCAGCGCTTACTCTGAACCGGCATCCCTAAATAAAAGCGGCAACGTTTTGTGAAAACATTAAAAACAGGGTAATACGAAAACATATGCTTATATAACAATTCTGACTATTTTAATAATAAAATGCATTTCTCTATTGGTATTTGAAACATAAACTAAATTTTATAGTACTATTTTATTTATTTTTATTATATTTTATTTATTTATTTTATATTAATATTTATTATCTTCTATTTTGTTTATTTTTTGCCTTTACGATTAAAACATGGTTATGCAAATAACATATCTTTATATCACAACCCTGTTTTTTCCCTATTTGTTTACTTTTTAGTTGCGTTTTGCGACCAACTTTACTATTAAACGCTCTGTCAAAATTGGATTTTTCAATTGCAAAGCGTTGCCGCCGCGTTATTTTGGGATGCTCCATACAAATTGTATGGGCATGAGAAATTTTGACAGCTAGAAAACGCTTGCCGCTTTTATTTAGGGATGGCAGTATAAGAGTATTATGACGACGTTGCCTGTTTATCGATAATGTTAATAAAATACAGCACACATCTCTAATGTTTGAGACAGCTTTTTCATTGTTTGGTAAAAAAAATAGTTTTGTGAAAAATATAAAAAAAATAAAATCCAGTGAAGATGAAATTTAAACCAATTTAGTTGTGGAAAAAAGACTGCAGAAGTCGAGCATTTTTTACTTGCCCAATGAGAAGTAAATTTAAAATCTTCATGTTCAAATTTTTTTTTATTAATTTCATTACATTTTTTAAGATTTGAAAGTTATTTCACAGTAAATAAGGCATTATTGAAATATGTGTTGGATACCATAGAGCCCAATTTAAAAAAAAGGAACTCTATCAACGTACTTTCCAAACATCATAAAATTGGCAGCGACATTACGATTCTAGGCCAGGGGTTATAAACGATTATAACCTGGGACTTTCACAGCCAATGGTGGCGAAGGTTTTGGCCGAATCACTGGACGCCATAGAGATAGCTCGTCCACAGTGGATAAAATTTAGCATGACAAAAGCTGAAAACAAGGAGTTAAATTTTATTTTTTCGAATAAAAAAAAACAGGATTTCCAGGTGTAATTGGTCGTGTGGATGGAACAACATCGAGATTATAGCCCCAAATGAACAGAACCGCACATTAACTGAAATTTTTTAATTTAAATGTATTTTTCAACTACACTTTTTCTTATATTTTATTTATTTAATAAAATATAAATTTAACAGCTTAGAATATAAAGTAACACAGTTAACATATGTAGGTATGTATCTATTTTTTAAAACAAAGAACAACACAAGGCAACACCAAAAATGACGACGACAAAATCTTTGGCAATTAAAGACAATAACGACGTCAATTTTGCTTACAGAATACCAAAAATATGTTAACAGTGATCGAAAAATGGCAATATTGCCAACTAGAATACCGATCTGCAATAAAAGACTAAAAACGGCATTGCCTTCTATCGATGACGCCAAATAGAATAAGGGTGAATAATCTGGCTCCGTCTTGCATATGTGGAGCAAATGAGCTTTAAGTATGCAGAATTTCAGCTTTCTGCGACGTCAGACGGCTTCAAGAAGCTGCGGAAAGAGAATTGGACATACATTCGGACAAACAACGAAATTATATATATTGAATTATTATAAATTATGATTTGGTAAACCATACGTAGTCACCACATAAACAAATTAGAACAAAGTGTTGGCATTTGGCTGTCGACATTTTGTTCATGATATACCATCCGGTATGTGATGAAAAACGATTTCGGTGGAATTTAAATTGTTTGTATTTTCAAAGTCATAAAACTTATATGTTTCAATTATTTTAAAGTTTTAATAATCAAGGATGTATTGGCAGTAATCAGTAGGATGATGAGTAAAAATTAATTCAAAATATGCAAGGATTTGGAAGTTATAGCCTCTTGAAATTTCATTCGATTTTCGTCACATAACGTATATACATATATGGCTCGTATAGACGGGGTGGGATGTAAGATAGTCCCAGTTTGAAATGACATGCACCCTGTTTCTCTTTCTGATGTCAAATAAAAGCAACACTGTGGTTAACTGTTGTACAGAAATAAATTTATCATTTAAATGCAAACGGACGAAAGTACAGGAGAAGCAAAAAACCTCAATATCTAAAATTTTGTAAATCCTGAAAATCATATAATTTTCTCCTGAAAATACATATACAATACAGATATAAGAATTGGCATTATATACAAGAAATGAGTTTGTATGTAAGGTTTTCATATAAAAATGTATGTAGTAATATCTTCTTGCATTTAGAAATACAGGCACTTGTAGTTACGTCCGTTTAAATTTCGTTAATAAAATCTCCTTTTTTGATCGTAGGAATCTAAAATTTTGCACGAACATGTATTTTGATAAAACGGACCATTTTTAATAAAAAACTCAATTTCCGAAATTTTGTGTAGTTACGTCCGGTTACATTTAATATAACGATATGTATATTGTAAACAAGTCCTTCCTCCTTTTTTTTAACATTGAAAAGTTTACCCTTGTTTTACAATTTATGTATATTAAAAACAAAAATAAAAAACTACATTTGTTTTTGTATTTTACAAAAAAAGGCTATTAGTCTCCAGACTAATATCTGGAAGGGTATATATTAGATGTCAATTTCAATGATGTGAAGAAATTTAACCAGAATTTCGAACAGAGAAACAATAGATATCAAAAATTTTAATATGTAGCTGGAAATTAGACTTCAAAAACCTAAAATTCTCTTTAAAGAAAATCAATTCTTTCTTGTTTCAGTTTGTTTAACGCTATATTAAAATATTTTTAACGCTAAAATAAATAAGAAAGAAGAAAAAACAAAATTTTTACAATCGGAAGTAAACAGTTTTTATTGTTTTCGTAAAGCGGACTACCTTATGATGATTATTCCACGTTTTCAAACTTCTTACACGCATATAAAATGCAAGTTTCTTCAAGAAACTAAAATCAATAACACAAAATACACTAACACTACTCTCTCTATTTCTTTCTCTTATAGATACCAAGTATTTTTTTTCTATCTCTTATCATATTAACCCATGTTATTGCATCAGTTTTTTTTTGTTTGTTGTGCTATTCATACACATTTTTACCGAAATCAATTCCACTTCAACGCATTGTTTAGTCATCAAACTTTTTTTAAATAGAATAGACAGTAAAAATAACTAAAAAATAATATCTAAAAAATAAGGTACGCTTTATTTATTATAACAAATAAAACCTTTTAACAAATTGAAAATAAAGGTAAATCAATCAATTTGTATGTGGTAAACACCGTCTGTGTACAATGAATAAGAGCCACGTTTTAAAATAATTTTTATTTTACATACATTGTATGCAGTATGTACATATTTATTGCTTGCTTTTATTTAATTCATTTTGTTATTTTTATTTCATTTAATTACGTTTTGGTTTTTATTAAAGGCAAAATAGTATTTAAATAAGTACCTTTATCCTTTTAGGATTTTTATAAATGTTTGCCTTTAAGCTATTAGTGTTACTGTTCTTATAATTGATTTTTCAATTGAAAACATTTTCAGGCCACTAAAATGAAAAAGGAAAAGCAAAAGAATGCTCCTGCTGATACTGGGAAAAAAGGTAAATTATAATGAATTATTTTGTAGTATCCATACATACTTATGTATATAGGTATTTAGTATGTATTTAAAATCAAGGTACATAAAAGTATGTAAAAAATTTATGGACAAAATTTCATGTTATGAAATTTACTGAATTAAAGTTTTGATTTATATAAATGTTATATTTAACTCCAATAACTCCAGACGAATGTACATATGTATGTATGTACATATATCCTTAAATGATATCAAAAGAACATACATAAGTTACAAAATATTCAAAATTTACTTTAATAAAATGCAACGCATCAATATACATACATACACAGATGGACAAAAGTCACCGTCATTTATGCTTTGGGATGTTCAAACAGCTCTTACCCCCGGAAAATAATTGAAACATTAAAATTTCTATATTCAACACAAATTATACATACATACATACATACATAACTGGCCTTTACAACCCTGTGTCAGGATTACGGCCTAGCTTCTCGCAGCACTCATGTTGTGTGTGTAAATTTTTATCCATGAGTACCGGGACCTACAGTTTAATGTCGACTCCGAACGACAGACTTTGAGAAGCTTGTTCATGGCAATTAGTTACTCTCAGAGCTTTTGCCAGAAGACTGCTGAGAGGTAGACGCCGAAAGAAATATTTTTTCATATTTCTTTTTTTTGAAGATGTCGGAGCCTGGAGTCGAACCCAGGGCCCATGTCTTAGTAAGCCAACACACTAACCACTAGACCACGGCGAACACAAATTATACTTTATTTAAATTTTATTTTAGTAGAAACCAATTTTTTATCCTAAACCTTACTTACAAAAACAACAATTAAATGTTTGCTATGCCTATTTATGCTGGACAAAAGTCACCGTCACTTTTTCTGTAAACATAAATACTACCAAAAATTATAGCTAATCTGGAACTTCTAACCATTTTAGCAAATAAGATCATGTAATATGACAACTTTAAAAATGATCTGTCAAAATTTTATAACGGTACTTACTTTAAAGTTTTACTGACGCTTTTGGTTTGTTAAAAATGACTCAAAAAAGAAAAGAAACCACTATTGAAGAAAGGAAAATTATAATAAATGCCTATAAACAAAATAAGACCATTCGGGAGATCTGTACATTAGTCAATCGTCCACGCACCACCGTTACCGGGATAATAAGCCGCTTTAAAGATGACCCAGAATGCGTTTATCAACCGAGAAGTGGACGACCACCAGCACTATCTGTTCGGGAAAAGCGGGAAATAATAAAAATAATAAAAAAAGAACCCAAAACTCCATCATCTGAAATTTGTGCAACGATAAAGGAAAGCACAGGTAAAGTTGTTCACCCTCGTACTGTGCGTAGAGAACTAAATTGTGCCGGTTACAATGTCAGAGTTTGCGAAAAAAACCACAGATTAGCAAGGTGAACCAAATGAAGCGTCTTTCCGTTGCAAAAGAGGATATATGCAAAACAACAGATTTTTGGGTAAAAGTTATCTTCTCTGATGAGAGTAAATTTTGCATTTATAAGTCTGACGGGCGTGTTTTGACATGGAGGAAGAAGGGTGCTGCACTACAAGACAAACATATTCAATCAACTGTGAAACATGGTGGTGCTGGGGTCATGGTGTGGGGGTGTATGTCAGCGGCTGGGGTCGGTGAGCTCGTCTTTATTGATGAAATTATGGACAAAACTGTTTATTTGAATATCCTTAAAGATAATTTGCGTAAAAGTGCTCAAAAACTCGGCATTGAATCCAATTACTACTGCCAACACAATAATGACCCCAAGCACACGGCTGAAAAAGTCGGTTTGTGGGTCTTGTACAACACTCCTCACACCCTAAAGACTCCACCGCAATCTCCCGACCTCAATCCAATTGAGCATTTGTGGGACCATTTAGAGCGACGAGTTCGGGAGCATCACATTACATCAAAAAATATGCTTAAGCAAACATTATTGGAGGAGTGGTAGAAAATTAATGCAGATGTTACGAGAAAGCTGGTGCATTTGATGCAGAAACGTTTGCAAGAAGTTATAAAAAATAATGGCAAACACACGTCGTATTAAAACTATTCTACCTCTTTAAATAAAAAACATATACTCAATTGACGGTGACTTTTGTCCAGCAGAAATAGGCATAGCAAACATTTAATTGTTGTTTTTGTAAGTAAGGTTTAGGATAAAAAATTGGTTTCTACTAAAATAAAATTTAGATAAAGTATAATTTGTGTTGAATATACAAATATTAATGTTTCAATTATTTTCCGAGCGTAAGAGCTCTTTGAACATTTCAGAGCATAAATGAGGGTGACTTTTGTCCACCTGTGTATGTACATATTTTAGCGATCAAAAATTACCACTTTATGATAAAAATTTGCATTGATTTTATATGTATGCTTATTGAAATTTTCTTTCTTTTCTTGTATAATTAGTTCAATGTATGACGGTATAAGTAAGTCTTAAAGAGTAAAAATTAAAAGATATTGCATTATTCTGTCTAGTATCCTTTTTTTAACAATTCATTTTGGGTTTAAAATCTTTTTCGAATCTGTTTAAACTGTACTACCATATCACTACTTACTTTTATATTCCCTTTATGTTGGTTACTCAAGCATGGTTTAGCTAATTTGACGCACCATTGAAGACATACTTGTACATTCATTGTCTTAAAAAAATAACACTTTCAGAATAGAAATGAATAGTGAATACATCTTACGTTAAAAACAAATTTCCACCATTTTTCAACTAAAATCTTTTAAATAATTGCTGAAAAATCTGTTTGGAGAAGTTTCAAAAAAAATTTTTTCATTGTTGAAAAATTGTTAATTAGTTCTTATACGAGTAACTAAATTCATGTGGCATACTATTTCAAAACCATGAAGAGTTGTGATATACTATGTACCCATAAATTAATTAATTCTTTTAACTATTATTTGTAAAAATAATAAATTTGTCTTTTTAGTTAAAGAACTTAATCCTTGGCCAGCTTATATTGAAGAACGTAATGCTCTTTGGGAAAAATGTAAAGCTGAATATTTGGCCGAATTAGGTGCTAAACCTAGACAACCTATTAAAGTTACTTTACCCGATGGCAAAGTAGTAGAAGGTACATCATGGGAAACAACTCCTTATGATGTAGCAAAAGGTATTAGTCAAGGATTAGCGGATAATACAGTTATATCTAAAGTAAATGGAGAAGTATGGGATTTGGATCGTGTATTGGAGAAAGACTGCACTTTACACTTACTTAAATTTGATGATCCAGATGCTCAAGCCGTATTCTGGCACAGTTCAGCTCATATTATGGGCGAAGCAATGGAGCGCATTTACGGAGGTCATTTATGTTATGGTCCACCAATTGCAGATGGCTTCTACTATGACATGCATTTAGATGGCGAAGGCGTAAGTTTAAAATGTTATGTCTTACATTAGAAGTTTATATTTATTTCATATTTATTTAGATTTCTACAAATGATTATCCCGTTATGGAGTCATTGATTAAACAAATTGTCAAGGAAAAACAGCCCTTTGAACGCTTAGAAATGAAAAAATCTGATTTATTAGAAATGTTTAAATACAATGAATTTAAGTGTAGAATTCTTAATGAAAAGGTCCAAACTGATACTACCACTGTATACAAATGTGGACCTCTAATTGATTTATGTCGTGGTCCCCATGTACGCCATACTGGCAAAGTAAAGGCATTAAAAATAACTAAAAACTCTTCTACCTACTGGGAAGGCAAATCTGACGCCGAAACTCTACAACGTGTTTATGGCATTTCTTTTCCCGACCCAAAACAATTGAAGGAATGGGAAAAAATTCAGGAAGAAGCTGCTAAGCGTGATCACCGTAAGATTGGCAAAGAACAAGAATTGTTCTTTTTCCATGAACTGTCGCCTGGATCTTGTTTCTTCCAACCAAAAGGCGCTCATATTTATAATACTCTAATGAACTTTATTAAATCTGAATATAGAAAAAGAGGCTTTCAAGAAGTAATTACACCTAATATCTTTAATTCAAAATTATGGATGACTTCGGGTCATTGGCAGCATTATTCCGAAAACATGTTTTCTTTTGAAGTTGAAAAAGAAACGTTTGCTTTAAAACCTATGAATTGTCCAGGGCATTGGTAAGGTTACTTCTACTGCACATTTTGTTTTAAATTATTTAATTATTCTGTTTTTTCTCTTCAAGTGTCATGTTTGATATACGCAATCGATCTTGGCGTGAACTACCTTTACGAATGGCTGATTTTGGAGTTTTACACCGTAATGAATTGTCAGGAGCATTAACTGGTCTTACACGAGTTCGCCGTTTCCAACAAGATGACGCTCATATCTTCTGTGCTCCCGAACAAATTAAGAATGAAATAAAGGGATGTTTGGATTTCTTACGTCACGTTTACACTATCTTTGGTTTCTCATTTAATTTAGTATTATCAACACGCCCGGAAAAATATTTGGGAGAATTAGAGCAATGGAATGCGGCAGAAAAGGCCCTTGCCGAATCTCTCGATGAATTCGGTTTACCTTGGAAAGAAAATCCTGGCGATGGCGCTTTCTATGGTCCCAAGATTGATATAACAATATTAGACGCCCTTAAACGGGCACATCAATGTGCTACAATACAGTTGGACTTCCAGTTGCCCATTCGTTTCAATCTTAACTATATAGCCGATGATGGTGAAAAGAAACGGCCCGTTATTATTCATCGTGCAATTTTAGGTTCTGTTGAACGTATGATTGCTATTCTTACTGAAAATTATGCCGGCAAATGGCCCTTCTGGATTTCACCTCGTCAAGTAATGGTAGTACCAGTTGGCCCACAGTTTGATGAATATGCAAACTCTGTAAGTGAGAAACTACACGCAGCTGGTTTTATGGCCGAATCTGACACTGATGATGGTGACACTATGAACAAAAAAATTCGTAATGCCCAATTAGCACAATTTAATTTTATTCTTGTGGTTGGCGAAAAAGAACGTTCATCAAACACTGTTAATGTGCGTACTCGTGACAACAAAGTACATGGTGAAGTATCTATTGATGAATTAATTACAAAACTACAAAAAATACGGGATGAACACATCACAAATGAAGATAGCTTTTAAATATTTGCCACGTAATTAAAAAAAGAAAACTATTTTTAACATAATAATTATCTGCTAAATGCCTCTTAAACTTTCATATATTTTTATGAGTTTAAGATGTATAAGGGACATTTAGTAAATAAAACGAATACCACTATTATTTATTAAATAGTTCTAATTGACAAAACACACAATTTGTATACAATTAAAACAATCCTTTCAGAGATTTTCTAAAAAAAAAAATAAAATCAGTCAAAAAATTATTCTAACAGAATGTCAAATAAACTATGTCAAATAAACAAACAAAATCTTGAATCAAAATCAAATCGAGTTTTACATACAGTTTTTTATAAATCATACTCAATTAATACACAAAGTTAAGGTTGGGTTTTACTCAGTTATCCGCTAATTAAATTTTTAGCGTATAAGTTTGAATAAATTGAAGTTATTGTCCTGGTGTTCCGTAAGAGAGGAAAAATGTTGTATAGAATATAAACGAGATTTGTGATAAATTATGTATATAATCAACGATTTATTTAAAGAAGTAAACTTTCAAGAACAAACTATGCCAATGGTATCAAGTCAAAAATATTCTATTATTATATTAGATATGTATACCTGTTTTGGATATCAATCAAATATTCGCATTCAGTTAGGCTACAATCGATAATTGGCATTCCACAAAAAAGATGGAATCGAAGAAACAGGAGAAAACATCAATATTTGAAAAATGAATGGTACCAATATGAAAAACGGAAATGAAACTGCAAAATATGCAAGTTTGTTATCATTTTAATAAAGAAATGTCTAATTTAATACAAAAAAGTGGTATAAGTAATTAAAGTGTTAAAAACTGATCGGTAAAAAATAATGTTTCTAAAGAAATTATGAAAAATCCTAAAAGCCAAAATTATTTGTGCATAAATATTTATGTAGGTTAAAATAATAGTAAAGTAGTTTAATACGGAAAGACGAAAACAAATTAAGACTGCACGTTAATAATAATTGTTTGTCGACGAATAAATCAGTTTGAATGAGCAATGGAGTCTATAGTATCTACATTATTGTTGGAAGAGAAAAACAAAATCAAAAACACAGAACAAACGCTTAAAAAGCGAAGAATTAGAGACAGCTGCAATCCGTTTGAAATGAACGATGAATTCGAAAATAAAATTTTTTTGTTTATATGTGAAATATTTAATTTCTATTACAGGCTTAAAAAAACTTTCGCTTAAACAGAGATGTGTTTAAATATGTTTCAGACATATGTATTGTATTGTATTTGGTTTCGAATCGAAATACTTGCTTACCGACTCATTATTGTATGCAGAGAAACAATACTTCCTTAATTGATTACTTTCTTTTAAGTAGGCTATCCTCTGTAATCTGTAAAGGCCAACTAATGTTTCCTTTCTTCTCTTCACATCATAGTTTAATTTATATTACTCTTGAATTTGGAAATAAACCTCGGATAATTAATAAATTTATAAAGAACTATAATAGAATTAATTATGATGAATTTGTTCGGTATACTGACCAGTATGATATATCTCCTATTTATAATACAAATGATACGGATATACAGGCTGGTTTACTATCTGATTTGGTAAATGGTCTACATGATTTGGTCCCTACTGTTAGACTTAGAACTGGAAGTGTTAACATTAGTTGGATGAACTCTACTGAAATAAATTATACACGAACACTTCGAGATATTGATCAAAATATATAAAACCCAGAGTTAAAATAATTATGTACCAAGCTCTAATTAGACCAATTTTGACTTACGGTTGCCCTATTTGGTTTAACATTTCTCCTTCAAACATGGAGAAAATAAGAAGTTTTGAAAGAAAATGTCTAAGAGCTTGCACAGCACTATACAGATCACCACAAAGTGGATATACAAAATATATATCCAACAAAAAATTATACAATTATGCGAATGTAATAAGAATAGATAATTTTATAATTAATCTAATTAGAAATAATATTCTGAGATGTTCAAGATGTATAGAAAACAACCTAATAATGGCACCATATTACACGGATTACAAATATCTAGAAACTTCACTAAAAACAGGATTTGTTCCTCCTGAAGCATTTATATACATTGATAATAAAAAATTAATACAGAACGAGAACGGAACTCCAATTTTTTACCATGTTTATAGGCGTGCTAATGATAAAACAATTAAATCCAATTATAACCAAATGGACATGAGATATAATACAAGTATTTCAGACAAAGACCAAAGATTGACTCAGAGAACAAATTCTGGAAAATTTTGGTGGTTAACTGAATAAATAAATTATTTATTTCCTTCTTTCTTTTACCCTTTGATACCTCATAATATATGTATCTGGATATTTAAGCAATGTTTTTTTATTTATTTTTTTAAATTAATATTTTCATTGCAACATACATAAATAAATAAATGGATACCATGTTTATCATAATTTAATGTTCATTAATTGCTAAAATCAAAATTTTATTATATAAATAATACTAGAGTGCCCGATTTAGGGACAGTGTATTTAGACTTAAGGAAAAAAAAAATATGTTATTATAGTGTGTAATTTATTATTTTCTTAACTAATAAAAAAAAAAAAAAAAAAAAAAAAAAAAAAAAAAAAAAAAAAAAAAAACTTCGAGATATTGCTTATGGGGTCTACCTTGAACACCCTACAGACGATAACTGGAGAATATACTGTAGACTCAGAAATAGGGTAAAGTCTGTAATTAGAAGGACTAGAAGACATTTTGGAAAAACTCTGTTTAATGATTTAAGTAGTACTAAGGTATGGAGAAAACTACGATCATTGGGGTGTGTTGGTACTGAACGTCCTGAACTTAATGATAGTGATGTTGAGAATATTGCGGACAAATTTTTGGATAATTTGTGTTCAAATCCTCTTGGTTCTTATAAATTTGATGACTATATTGAACATGCTGATTCCTTTCATTTTACTACGGTTACTGATTGTGACATTTTTTTGGCTTTAAGCTCTATTAAATCAAATTCACTTGGACATGATAAAATCCCCAAAGTTTATTAAAATTATTTTTCCTCTTATGTGTAGTTTGTTACGGCACTTAATTAACACAATATTTACTACTTCAAAATTTCCACTTGTTTGGAAATTGGGTCGTATTGTACCGATTCCAAAGTCTGGAAACAATTATGATTTATATAATTTGAGACCTTTGTGTATTCTACCGGCTATGTCTAAAATTATGGAACATATTATTAAAGTACAGATCACTTCACATTTTGAACGTTTTTCACTTATTCATTCAAAACAATATGCTTTTAGGAGAAATCACAATACTAGTTCTTTATTACTTACACTTACTGACTCCATTAGACAACAATTAAATATTCGAAATAAATCCATCTTGGTGTCACTTGATCTTACTAAAGCTTTTGATCGTGTTAATCATAATGTTCTTATTAATAAACTCTATGAAAAATTTAATTTTTCTAAATCCGCATCTCAGTTGATTTATTCTTATTTAAATGATCGTACTCAATATGTGTCTATTGGTGATATTTGTTTTGATATTGGATCTATTACATCTGGTGTTCCTCAGGGCTCTGTATTGGGTCCTTTACTTTTTCTTGTATATTTAAATGACTGCATCAGTATCATGGATACGAATATTTGCAGTCCTCATGTATTTGCAGACGACATTCTTCTCTTATTTAAAATAAATACAGATATTATTATTGATCCTTCTATATATATTAAGTCATCTAAGGACTATATCAAATTGGATGCAATTGAATTATCTTGATATAAATCCTACAAAAACGCATGTTATATATTTCCATTTACCTTCTCAGCACATTAATTATCCTTGTATTTATATTAGGAATCAATTGATTGGTTATGTTGATTCTCTAAAATGCCTTGGTGTTGTTATAGATTCCACATTAAAATTTGAATACCATATTAATAACCTTTCAAATCAAATTACTTCCATTTTAAGAAGACTATATACACTTTATTCCTATACACCTGGACATATTAGATTTCGCCTGGCTCATGCTTTACTATTATCTAAAATTAACTATTGCCTTGAAATATTTTCTGGCTCATTAAGAGGAAATATGCGTATTTCTTGAAAGAACTACTAGGAAAATTATTCGCTATATTTATAACATCAGGATTTGGGAACATGATCGTGTTACAGCTTGTGTGTCTAAAGTTTTGGGGTGTAGTTTTGAGTCTTATCTTAATGTGCGTTTGCTCTTATTCTTTTATAAGGTGACCAGGACTGGACAACCTTTCCAAATTGCTAAAAATTTTAGGTTTATAGCTTCTACTCGTAATGTTCAAATTGAGGTTCCTTTAATATCACTTTCAATATATGAAAGATCATTTATTATTAGGGTATGTCGTCTTTGGAATAATCTTCCTTTCTCTCTTAAGTTGTTTAGGTACTCTTATAATGTATATAAAAGATTACTGATTAATTATTATTGTGGATAAATGTCACTAAGTTAGTGTTATATAGGTGGTAATAAATAGGACTTTATTTTATATTTTTGTGGTTGGGGAACTACATACTATCTTATCTTTTCTTTTTTCTAATATTAAATAATGTTTTTAGCTTAAGTATACTATAGATACATGTATTATTGGCCTTATGGGCTTCCAATGTATTGAAATTTAATAAATAAATAAATAAATAAAATTAATACAAAAAACTAATAAATAACTAAATATGATGAGAAAAAAATCTTACAAATTCGTAAAAATTGTGAATTTTCGAAAAATTTTTGTATTCATTATTGATTTTTCGAATGGAAAATTTTTTTCGAAAACATTTTCGATTCAAATCGAAATACAAAGTAAACCCCATGTATTTGCGCAAGAAATGCAGTCCAATTTCTTTCTTTATTCTAATAGGAGGGGATTTTTTTTTTTTTTTTGGCATTAATGCATTGTGATGAGTATTTCTGCTTTAAATATACGCCCATGTTCTGACAAACGCCCGATTTGCTTTTTTCGATTTTAACACAATTGGAAATATTCGCTGAACAAACGCCAATGGCAATGTTCGAATATGAACACTCATCTTTAAAATTGTTTTTGAAATCTCCTTTTAAGAGATTTTTTTTGCGACTTAATACAATATTGATACCGACAAGTCGCCTAAAAAACGTAAATTATAAATTTGTAAAGCCGAGTGTCCACTAGCAAGTTACTTGCGGAAGAACTTCGGCAAGTATTTGCTGAAGTGTTTCCACTGAAACCAAAACTTGCGGAAGTTTGATTCCAGAAGTAGTTTGTAGAAGTTTTACGACGAACTTGCAGCAAGAACTTGCAGACGTGTTTACACACAATGTGAGTACAGGTTGCAGTAGAATTAGCTTTTTTAAACAGTGACAGTATAAAAATGTCTGGTGGCAAAATAAGAGTGGCAGCTGCCATCGCAGCATATTTAATAGGAAAGAAACAACTAATTACAAAAAAAAATTTTTTCTCAGTTTCTTTGGGTACATGAGATGTCGTCATGTATTTCATGTCATGATAAAACTCCCACTTGCTAACGTATCGTCGTGCGGGAGTTTAAGTGCTCTATACGCCATTTTTTAATCTCGCGTTAATAATGCTAATTTAGGTTTTTGACACCAAAATTTTTAAAATCTGCAATCCGTTTTTGGCTGTTTATTTCCGAAACTTGACGATCTATCCGAAAACGGATTGCAGATTTGAAAAATTTGGGGTCGAAAACCTAAAGTGGCATCATTAACTCGAGATATATAAAAAATATGAAATAGCGGATTGAGCACTTAAACTCCTGTACGACGATACGTTAGCAAGTGGAAGTTTTATCATGACATGAAATACATGACGACATCTCATGTACCGTCGCCGTGGTCTAGTAGTAAGCGTGTTGGCTTACTAAGGCATGAGCCTTCAGCACTTTGATCACTTTTTTTTCTTTCTTTGTTGACCTCTTGACCAAACTGCGTTCGGAGGTCGTGTAATTTTCTTTTCATCTCTTCTTCGGGCTCGTCTATAGCATTGGCTATTGCCTTTACAGCGTTTTGTTTTTTAATTTTATTTTTATATTCTTTTGAGGACGTGTCCCATAATTCTGGGTAACTTTCCTTACTTCAAATAAATTTATTATTTTCTATTTTTATTTAATTAATCAAAAATAAAAGAAAAAAAACCACAAAACAAAACCCGACGTATACCTGATTTCTTCCGCAAGTCTTAAAAACACTTGCAGTTCACAGCAAGTTGCGCAAGTCACTTCCAGCAAGCAACGAACATGTGTTTCCATATAATTTCTGCAAGTTTTTCTTGCAAGCAAAAGCTTCTGGAAGTCGACTTCTAATACGTGTTTACATGACAAAAGTCACTGGAAGTCACTTCTGGAAGCAATTTCCGCAAGAAAACTTGCTAGTGGACACTCGGCTTAATGAAAATTATATAAAAACCTTACAAGTTTTCTTAAAAAAAGAAAAAAATTAAATTTGTATTTTGTACAACTTTTTAAAGTTTGCAATTAGTTTTACCATTGGAATAAAAATTTCAATTATCTAATGGGAATTAGTTGAACCAATTCTAATTGTTTGATTAATTAGACAATATAAACTAATTGCATCAATTGCTAATTCTAATTGGAATTTAATATGTTTGGTTTTAAGTAAAACGAAAGCTACACTTGAGCAAAATTTTTGGAACGAAGAGAGAATTACTTGAATACAATGTATGTACTGTGTAAATATATGGAAAATTTCGAAGACTAATTGAAGCGTGAAGAGGTGATTAAGAAAAGCAACTACAAAATTTTTCACTCTAAGGCGAAGAATATATTTGAAAGAACTATTAGGGTTTTAAAAACCAATTTCGGTGTTTGTTGGGTGCTGCAGAACTTCATTGTAATTCTAATAATTTATCTTGTTTGTACCCTTCACAACATTTATATACACTACAATTTGAATGATTTAAACACTAATGAATTGACAATTCCATGGAACGCAGTATTGCGACAATATACTCTCTACAAAAACATTTTATTTACCTCTGTCTGATGTTTGCATCCTGTCTTCTGATCATTCAATCGATATAAATGTAATTACTGTTTACTGTATAGTGTGTATTTTGTAAGTAAATTGAATATATTATAATTAAAAATAAAATTGTTTTTCTCAAAGCTAAGACAACATAATACGAGTATATGTACTAAGAACAGTTCTCTTCACCTTCTGTATACCTATGCAATGCCAATTCAGACGTAGATATATGCATGAATAGGTATTTACTTCATTGATAACATTTTAGTTGTTTGTATTAGACGGAACACTTTAGAAATATTCAGTGTAACCGTTTTTGCATTTTTGCTGCTAAATTTAGCATTTCTTATTTTGATTTAGCAGTAATTTTTTCATTTAGCATTAAGCATTTATTTTAGCATTTTTCAATTTTTTATTTGGCATTTTTTAGCAGTATTTAATATTGTATAAAATGTTGATATTAAAGATAAATATTTATTTACAACTAAAAAGTTATTCTGGTAAACGTAAGAATTATAGTGGTCTGGCAATAATGTGACTATTATGTCAGCAGTAAAGCGCATCGAAAACCAGTGGCTAAAGTTAAAAAATATAGTATGTATAATTATGTCATTAAGCAAAAATTGTAAAAAATGTATACGATAAGAAAAAAACAAATTTCCAACTCTATTGTTAACAGAACTAGACAATCTCTTAAAAATCTTTCCTATAAAATTGTTCTTAAAACTGACTATTTTTTTTTTGTTCCAATTCCATATTTCAATTTCGTAGAGTTGTTAAAATTGAATCAGGATATAATCATCTGAAATAAAAAAATTCAAGTTAGTTTTCTGTTAAAAACAATTTGACAACTAACAAACTTAAATTACATGAAGATTTTTCTGTAGAAGAAGTAACAGTTTTAAAGCACCGGTAGCAAAAACTACATTCATATGAATGGATGAACCAGAATTTAACAATTTGTCTCATTCCTAAGGCGCTTAATAGTAATATAAGAAAAACAAACAAAATTGTCATAAATGTATTGTCCTTTCCAAAAATTCCAATACAATGCACTGCATTTAGTAGGGGTTTACCTCTGAGTATTGGTCTCAAAATAAAAAAAAATTGAATTTTGGATAAATGTACAGTGCCGGTAAAAATAATAGCACCAAATATGCACGTATAATTTCATTGGACATAAAATTCCTAATACTATTTATTTAGATTGTATAGCAACACTAGATATAGTGCAGTTTGTGCCCTCTCTGAAAAATAAATTTTTCTCCTTAAATGTGAACACTTTTTTATTATCAAACAATTTCAAGAGTAACACATAAAATCTATCGGTAAAAAATAGCACTTCTCATTGTTTTTTCAAGATCTTTCTCTTGCAATTTCATTTTAAGCAAACATTCTGTAGATACTCGTGTACAGAGTGATTAATTGAGTGTTTAAAAGTAATTAAAATAATTTTGAAGTGAAAAAAAATTTAAAAAACAATAAATATGGGTCGTGGAAAGCATTGTACTAAGCAAAGAAGGGAAATTATAAAAAAAATTATTGCTGAGGGAAAAACGAATAAACGAATGAAGTTTGCACATGAGCACCAACATTGAACCGTAAGTAAATGGAGAAAAATTTTGTGGTCTGACGAGAACAAAATTGTATTATATGGTGGAAAAGGCTCTCGAGCAATTGTACGACGACCACCAAACGCTGAATATAACCCACAATTCACCTCCAAGACCGTAAAACATGGAGGTTCGAGTATTATGATTTGGGGATGTTTTTCATATTACGGAGTAGGTCCAATAAACTAAATCAAAACATTGATGGAACAACATGTTTACGTCGATATACTAGAGAATAAAATGCTACCCTATGCTTTAGAGGAAATGCCATTGTTATGGGTCCTTCAACAGGATAACGACCCAAAACACACGAGTCGAAATGCCAAGAAGTGGTTTTAAGAACATAAAATAATTGTTATGGAGTAGCCGGCTCAGCCTGCAGGCATAAACCCAATAGAAAACTTCCAAGCTGATATTAAAAAAAACACATTCGAGAAATGAATCCTACAAATAACGAGTCACTATGGGCTACAGTGTAGGAGGCAATGAACAATTTTCCAAAAAAAAAGATGGGAAGAACTAGTTGACTCCTTGCCGCCGTTATTGCCAACAAAAGCCATGCCACAAAATATTAAAATTTCTATTTAAAACTTTATTATGACCTTAATTAAAATCTTTTCAAATTTAATGTATTTTTTATATATATTTTTTTTTGTACCTGTTAGTTGAAGTGCAATTTTTTTTTACCGACCTTATTTAAGGTTTCAAATGAAATTTGTTTAACCTCTTGACTAAATTAAAATAAATATGTCTGAAATATTTTTAATTTTACTTACAATTGTGCTGTTAGAAAAATTTACGACGAAATAATTATTTCGTCCTTAGCGCTATTTTTTTTACCGCAGCTGTATATGAATACAAAAATGCATTAAATGAAAAGCCTTTTAAGGAATTAGCGTTATTTATAATGAAATGTTACCATTTAGAAACGCAGAAGTTGAGAGTTTTTAGTTGTATGATCCTTATAAAAACTAAAATTAGAAATAGAAGGATTTTAAATACTATGAATTCGTTGCTCTATATTAGAGCCGGTTTTAAATGGCTGAATACATGCTGCCATAGTTTCAAAATTACAAATGATCTCAATAAAAAAATGCAATTAAATATAAATTATGCATTACAATTCGACCGACTCATCAATTTTATATACATAATTAAATCATTAATAACAAATATGTATACTACTTTTTATTATATATATTATATATATACCCGGTGTGCTTCGCTATCCCCTCGTTATATAATAAAATTAACGGCGGTGACGTGGTTCATAGATATATGGCGACGTTAACTGTATTAAGAGCAATATACTACCAAATAAAAAAAAATCCGTTTGAAGGAACAAATTTATCCAGAGAACAAAACGTTTAAAACTTTCAAATAAAATTTTGCGTGAAAGGGGGCGTGGCATAAGAAATTTTTATTTATACCTCGCCTGGAGTATAATGTGTATACAATTTGAAGTAAATCTGTTAAAAACTATATGGGAAAAATTACATAATTTTACAAAAGTGGGCGTGGTCGAAAAAAAGTACCCTGTTAATCATGTCAGAGTCCCAGTTAAATACTGTGAAAATTTCAGCAAGATCGGTCTAGAGGTTTGGTCTTCTATAAGGTACAAACAAACAAATAAACGAACACACATTCAATTTCATATATTTACATAGATGCCCGTAGTCATAAAAACTATTTTAGGTTTATTAAGGACTTATTTGACAAATTCCTATGCAATACTTGTCAAATAAACCCTCAATAAATCTAAAATAGTTTTAATGAATATGGGCATTAGATTATAGTAATTATTGTATGAATTTTAATAGCCTAAGATCCTAATACTGGTATTCTTATGAGAATTAACATCCTTTAGGGAATATGTACAAACACTAGCAGAACTGAACTAGTTTTCGACCCAGCTACGAAAGGTCTCCTCAGAGTTCTTTGTGTTATACATATTCATATTTTTATATTTCTATTTAAAGCACAATCTAATGGAAATAGATTATGTGAATTATATTTGAGTGTTATTTTCACCAGTATTTTTCCTTTTGAACTGAACATTTTTCAAATTCAACTATTTGTTTAAATTTATTTAAATTCAACATATTTTTCAATGTAAGTGTTACCATATTTTAAGTAACCGGAATTACATATTAATTTTCCAATTATATTTGAATGTTATTCTCACCAGTATTAAATTAAATTGGAAAATAAATATGTAATTCCGGTTACTTAGAATATGGTAACCCTTACATTGAAAAATATGTTGAATTTGAATAAATTTAAACAAATAGTTGAATTTGAAAAATTTTCAGTTCAAAAGGAAAAATTAATAGAATAATCACACTGTTTTCAATATTGAGAATAAAAACAGATTGTTTATTCTCACAGCCTTGAGTAAATGTAATTGCATTTTTAATAATAGTAAAGGCACCCTTACACGATATGTTTTTTACACGTGTTTTTTTAAATTTAAAATACATAAGTTTTTTGTTGTGTTTGTCAAAATTAGTCAATTTACATAAGGTTTATAATTTTTACTCACAAACGTATATGTACAATTACATATGTAAATAAATAATAAATTTTTAGGCACACAATTTATAAAAAAAAAACTATTTTACAAATAATTCATTGCCGACTAATGTTTGTACAGGCATAGAAATTTAATATCATATGTGTGTACATACGAAATTAGAGCATGCTCTAATTGAAATTTTGTCATAAGACTTTCCTTGTGTTTTTTACACAAGCAATGTTTTAAAAGTCACACACGACATGTAACTATTTACTCATGTAAAAGTTGACAGTAACAGTGTAAAAAACATGTCGTGTAAGGGTACCTTAAAGGAAATGTTTTTTATAAGTAGGTTTTTCTCAACTCGGTTTGTCAAAATTAAGTATTTGTTTGGATTTATGTGTAATTTTCTTAAGAAAAGATTTAAATAAACAGTTTTGTGGTAACATTGCTAACCAATTACATATTGCGTATTATGGTATTTTAAAATTTAAATATGTTCATTACGAAGAATATTTAATATAGAAAATGTGTAATCAACAAGATATGTATATGATTATATTTAGTTATATAGTTATGTAATTAATTATATAAAATGATATAATTATTACTCCTTTGAGGATTTGTGTAACTCAAAAGCGAAAAATAAATACGAATTTATTTAATTTATAGAATTTTGTTACCTTTTATTAAATTGTTTCTTTTCTGTAATTATTTTTTACTTTATAAATTAACTTAATCATTAATAAAAGTGTTATTTTATAAGATATATGTAAAGAATAATTTTTTTTCTGTTGAACTTATCGTATGCATGCATGTATGTGTAATATGGCGAATTAAAATATTAACAAATGATTAATTTTAAAAATTATTTTTGATTAGTGTTTTACAATTTCAAAACTAGTTAATTTTTTTCGTATATACACACATACACACACATTTATTTATTATAAATGTTCCATTTTGTAATATGATAGTTCGGTTGCTATTTTTAGCTATTTTACTATAAAAACTAATCATATATTCTAACAAATTTCTTTTACTAAAAAAGAATTTTGTTAGGACAGTGTTAGCTGTTTGCTGTTGATTATGAGTTAGTTTTGTTTAATGGACTAGTTCATACAAATTTGATATTATCTAGTCGCTTGTTTATAACAAAAATTTGGAATTGTTCAATAGAAAGAATAATGCAAGTTTTTGAAGGAATTATTCAGACAACGGAACAAAATGGTATACTGGTTTTGATGTCAGTTTTAAGCGGGTATAGAAAATATATTTAAATTCAGCAGGCACAGCCTCCTTCGGGGTCTTTTGTTTCTTTCTTTGTGTCTAATGTGATTTCTTGCATATCTTCGGAAGGCTTATTTTCTGTCGTTGAATCCATTCCTGGTAAAGCAGCAGCAACACGTCTAAATAATTGCTTTACATTATAGCCAGCTTTAGCACTTGTTTCGATAAACATAACATTTAACTCCTTTGCTTTGCGTTCGCCTTCCTCTGTCGAAACTTGTCGTTTGTCAGAGAGATCAGTTTTATTACCAACTAACATTATTATGACATCACTACCTCTTTCAGTACGAACGTCATCAATCCATTTGGATGTTTGATGGAATGAATTTGTGTTGGTGATGTCATAGACTACAACAGCTACTGTGGAATCTCTTATGTATGAAGGTATTAAAGAACGGAATCGCTCTTGTCCGGCTGTATCCCACAGTTGAAGGCGTACTGTACGATCTTCTAAGTACATGGTTTTAGATAAAAAATCTATACCGATTGTGGCCTGATACGTATTATCAAAACTATCATACATAAAACGTGTAATCAATGAAGTTTTGCCCACACTCTGTTCTCCCAAGAAAACTAATTTGAATTTTCGCAAGGGATTGCCAAAATCGCCAGATGACATGTTTACAACTTTTTATTTATATTCCACAAATAAAAATGTGAATAATAATTGCTTCTTGGTGTTATTGCCTTCTTCGTCTTTCAAATTACCTTCTTATTTTTTAGCCTCTCTTACCAATTACTATTTCTAAAATTTAATTACAATTTCCAGTAATATTTACAAAGAAAAGTTTGCTGACCTCTTGTCTCTAATTTTTTTTCTTTTCAGTCTCTGCTGTGAATTGTTACAAAAAGCGTTTGACGTTTGTTGGTTGATTAGCAGGGCTGGGCTGTTACATACAGTTCGTTCGATATATTTTTCGCCTGCGTATGCTTTTTTAGCGTCTCTGTGTGGTTGCTTTCGTTTTTATTTTTCTTTGCTGACAATAAAAAAATACTAATTGCGGTTTAACTACTATTATTTTATTTATTTATTTTTAATCAATTGCACTTTTTATATATATAAATTAATAAATTCTTGTTTATTTTTGATTGCTCTTAATTTTTATTGTAAATCTTTAATAAAATTGACGGCAGATTATAAATTCTATGGTCACAGTTTTTTTGCTTTCCTTTTACTCTGCTTTTTGACTGAGTCACCACTGTCGTTGTTGTGTGTTTGATGAAGGCTTGCAACTGTTTTGTTATTGTACACTGCATTATCACCATTGCATATCATATGCTACGTGTAAGGTTGCCACTTATACTGTACTACCGAATTAATCGAAATTTTTTTATTTCACTGCAAGAATTAGGTTGGCACCATGGTGAAATTACTTACAAGGTGGTGGCAGGTGAATATAGTACAAAAACAACAGGGAATTTGTTTTTGTTTTTTGAGCTCTTTAATGTCAAAAGCAGGTATGGTGAATTAAAAAAGCACATGTCACAAGTGTGTGTGTATTGTTAACAACATGTATGTCCATGGTGGAATTACTTACAAGGTGGTGTTACCAACCCAGCTGGGTTTTTTTTTTGGTCATACCGCTCCTGTCAAAAGTTTTGTTTGTATTTATGTTTTGTTTACATTTTGCTTTGTGTGTATTCGTGTTTTTGTTTTGGTGTAGAGACATGTATGTTGTTAACAATACACACACACACTTCTCACATGTGCTTTTTTAATTCACCATACCTGCTTTTGACATTAAAGAGCTGAAAAAACAAAAACAAATTCCCTGTTGTTTTTGTACTATATTCACCTGCCACCACCTTGTAAGTAATTTCACCATGATATATGCCTCTACACAAAAACACGAATACACTCAAAGCAAAATGTAAACAAAACACAAATATAAACAAAACTTTTGACAGGACCGGTATGACCAAAAAAAAAAACCCAGCTGGGTTGGCAACACCACCTTGTAAGTAATTCCACCATGATACATAACATATTAGCAAAAAAGAGTAACAGTCAAGCATGCACATATTTTAAATGACCGAATCGCACTCAAATCTTCATTGCCGTAAAATATTTAATAAATAAGTAACTCATAAAGTTTACTTGGAATATTATATCACAAAGGCAACGTTTCCAAGAAGACAATTTAATATTACAGCTTATATAAATTTAGGGTGCCCACATTCGAATAAAAAAATTTGAAATATTGTATATCGCGGAATTATACTTTGATTTGATTAAAGCCATGCGCCTTAATTATGGTACATCGTAACTTGTACTCCCTAACATTACTTGATTGTCTTCTAAATGAAATTCCGCGTATTGTTCTACGAGTAAAGTGCTCAGCTACAAAAACACATAATGTTTGAAATGAACGTTTGCGCTAATAATCACTTATTGTTTATTTCATTTTTTAACAAATCTTACACTTTACGTTAAACATATTGTGAAAAAACAAAATCTTGGTTCTCTGAGTTGTAATTCTTATAAATAATATTTAACCTCAAACGCTAAAAATGGCATAACAATTGTTTCGTCAACTATATACTTTCATCAATTCACATTTCCAATTCGAAGCCATTTCTTTAATAAAGTTTTCAGATTTATAATGTCAAGAATTTGTTGATGATTTGCCAAATTAATTGTTCACGAATCCAGAATAGGGGTGCTGAACATTGCTTCAATTAAATTTATAAATGTTGCGAGTTATCTGGCATCTCTAAAAACAAGGTAAGTTAAGCATGTGTTTTCCATAAAGTAAACAAACATTATGGTTTAAACTAAGATTAATTCATTTCAATTATATTCTATAAAAAAATTAATCTTGCAGTTATTTTTAAATAATTTTATACCCTAATTTTTCCATAACTATGCTTTCACAAAAAGAAAAACTTTATGTTAAATTATGTGCGAAAAGAACAAAGAGAAGTAGTAATTTTACTGTTGAAGAAGTTAAGCGTCTATTGCAATTGGTGGACAATAAAAAAGGCATTATCGAATCAAAAAAAGCAGACCGTACTGCATCAGAAGAAAAGTTAAAAGCTTGGTTGGAAATAGAAGTAGAATTCAATGCGGCTTTCGAAGATTACAGATCATATAAAGTTTTGAAAACTAAGTACGAGAATCTAAAAAAAAACCTTAAACGTGAACTTTCTGTAAATGAATCCAATATAAGTCTGCTAAAGAGAATGCAAGCGAATATTAACGCGTTAGAAGACACGCAATTTTCAGATCATAATCATAATGGTAACCAGATAGTTAAAATTAATACAGGAACTCATTTCAAGATGTAATGTTAAAGTAATTTTTTTTCCTTTTAGCAAATACGGACGATGATGATACGTGTAACAAAAGCTATACATCGGACATCGATATAAAACCTCATGCACCTCTAGATGAAAATGAACTAAATGCTGCTGGTAGTATTTAAACACAAACTTTTTTATTTTTTCAATAATCTCTAATATATTTTCAGCTGAGCAATATGTTTTTGAAACTTTACTGCTAGATGATCCACAAACTTCTACGTCACAAATACAAACTAATTCATCTAAACAAAACGAGTGTCAAGTTCAAGAGAAAACGACTAAGGAGAAATCTTCTGTAGATATTTGGGAGCAAGTTGCGCATAAAAAAATAAAAAAGCTTGATTTAGAAATTAATGTAATAGAAGATGAATGGAAGTTGCGTAAAAGAAAAATGGAATTAGAAATAGAAAGCATTCAAATTGAAAATAGATTCAAAGAAGAAAAAATAAAATTAGAATTGGAAATATTACGACAAAAGTTGCAAAATTAAAAAGTTGCCTACTATATTGCTTGCACATTAAGTTTAAATTATAATAAAATTATTTTTTTTTATATTTTCTGGAATACCGAGTACAAATCCCAGTAAGAAAATAATTCGACTAACTCACTAAAGTATATGTAAAGAAAAGGAAAAATATAATTCCTATATATAATTTCTACAAAAGTATGAGTTAAATACTTGGTGATTGCCAAACACACCTATGTACATATGTCGGATCGAAAACATGTTCAGTTTGGCTCATTGCAAAAAAATTAAATTTCTTAATAAAAATTTAACTTTCATCTAATAAAAGCGTTTCTGACGAAACAAAATTATTTTTTGTTTATGCATTACTAATTGTTACTGTTTTAAAGAAATAAATAATTTGTTTATTTTTAAATGAGATTATAGAAAATAACTGAATTTATTTTTCTTTTATTATTTTAAGTAATAAGTATAAATTAATAATGATAATTTTTAAACTTTCGATAAGCCATGGTACCTATTTTTCCTAAGAAACTGATAGTTTTCAACAAGTTATTTAATTAAATATAGATATCTTTTCAAATGCTAATTTGTATATTTTGGTATTTGTTAAAGTAAAATATTCATATCGTAATCTAAAATAGCAAAGGTTTTAATAAAGCAAAGAAATATTCAAGTATTTACTTAAAATATTTAAAATTCATGTTCATTAAATTGGGATTTTATTTTACAATACCAGCGCAAATATCAAACAGTTATTTTTTTCAATTTATATATGTATATACATATGTAGGTTTATTATAGTTTTATAAAAGTAATACTTAAGACATACCTACATTTGAATTAAACAAGTATCAAAACAATAACTTAGGATTAACTATATATATTAATTGTCAATGTAAAATATTCAGACATTAAATTATTTTAATATAATATACCAAGTTTTGTTAAAATACTATTATCATTATATCTTTATTTGTATTAAAAATACTTAACAATACAAATTATGACTGTTACAAAATAGATATGTAGATATGTGATGAAAAACGATTTCGATCGAAATTGAGATCGTTTGTATTTTTAAAGCCATATAAAACTTATCTGTTTTAATCAATTTAAAGTTTTAATAATCAAGGATGTAGTGGCAATAGTCAGTAAGATAACGAGGAAAAAAGGAATTCCAAATATGAAAAGCAACTTGAAATTTCATTCGATTTCAATTTCGATCACATAACATAATACTTTCTCTGTTCATATATACATACATATATGTATATTCAGAAATTAATTTTTATTTCTAAACATTTACATTTTTCTAAGTTAACAAAACTTGTTGTGTGTATGTAATATAGTCAAGTTGGTTTATTGTGTTTTAGGCATCGATAAATTTATGCATAACAAAACTAATGTGTACGCAAATAAAGTACGTACGTATTATAAAAAACTCTTATCAAATATTTAATAATATTTTTTACTTATTTTCTTCACTTCTTAATAAAAACAAAGTGAGAATATACGATAAAAGAACAAATAATTCAGTTTAAGAGCTTTCATAATGGCTATCGCACATAAGTCTATTAATTTATTGTGTATTTTTATTTTAGCAATTGCAAAATTGGCATTTAGCGTAACTACATTAGAACCGTCATTTAATCTTGGAAGAGTTGTGGGTGGCACTAATGCTGCAGTGAATAGTGCACCATTTATTGTGTCGTTCCAACAAAAAGGCATACACTATTGTGCGGGTAGTATTTTAAATAAAAACTGGATTATAACTGCTGCCCATTGTTTGAGTTCAAAAGCTCAAGTAAAGAGTACAACATTAGTAGCTGGCAGTATATCTATTACTGGAAAGGCATCTACAACACAAAAACGTTCTATTGATCATTATTTGCGTAACGATCTATATTTGGGAGGAACTGCGCCTTATGATATTGGTCTCGTTTATACTAAAACGCCTTTTACATGGTCAAGTGCAGTAAGTACAGTAGCACTACCGGCTAGTGGTAGTACACCTTCTGGGAACGCTGTTCTATACGGTTGGGGTAGTACTTCAAAAACAAATCATGCTGAATATCCAACAAATTTACAAGTTACTACTGTACCTATTATAACACTGAACACTTGTGAATCAGCTCTGGGTTTTAAAGGAAATGATGTCCACAATACTAATCTGTGTACTGGTCCTCTTACCGGCGGTGTTGGTATTTGCACGTCAGATTCAGGTGGACCTTTGATTCAAAATATTAACGGAAAAAATGTTTTAATCGGTATTGTATCTTGGGGTAAATTGCCTTGTGGTCAAGCCAACTCACCATCTGTATTTGTTAAAGTTTCTTCTTTTATATCATGGATTGGAGAAAACCAAGTGGTACCAAAATAAGTTGTATATTTGTGATTTGTATGTTGAAATCGTGTTTAATATTTATTAGTGAAATAAAGTTATTATCATGATAAACTCATCATGATTGTACAATGGTTATTATGAAATAAACATTTTGTAATTTGAGGGTAAATTTACGTTTTAGGTGATTTAAAGAAATAATAGTATATACATACATACAATACAAAAATGTATTTTGTAAAAATTTAACAAAAGGATTGAAAAAGTATTAAATGTCATACAGTAATGATTATGATTATGGTAAATTTATGATTTCGAGTATTCGCAATTTTATATGATAAACACAAACACAAAATTTATTTGTTAGGGGGGGTCGTGGTGTAGTGGTTAGAGTGGTCGAACAAAAACCGAAAGTTCAAGTTCCAGCGAAGAAGAAAAACTAAAAAAAAAAAAATAAAATTTGCGGTTTTTAAAAGTTAATATTTAAAAATAAGAGGTTCCCCTCCTCCAAGAAGTCAATCTTCAAGCAAGAGTTATATAACATTTCCAGCCTATTCCACTAAAAACCAATGATCAGTAATACAGCGCCACCTTCTTGGAAGATAACAAAAAAAAGAAGGATCTATGTACTATATATCCATCTATCTTCAAAATTCCAAAATACATGCACAGTATGTGGAGGGGCTTACCCTGAGTATTGGTCTTAAAAAAAAACTCAACTACTGAAAGTGCAAACTAAATACTGATTTTTGTAAATCTTAAGAACGGTTAAAGCTAAAGTTTCTGAATACGGTCTGAATGACTTCGTGGTTATTAGGTTAGGCAGAGAATAAGGAATAATGCCAGTTGGGTTGCAACTCTTATTCTTTGCTTATAAGATTTTTACTTTTAAAGAATGAACGAATAAAAAGAAACATTTTTTAAATCACATTATGATCTTTGAATTAATTCCATAAAAACTCAGTAATTCTTAGATATTCATACATATGTACATACATTAGAGAAGGGATGAGCAACACGCGGCCAGCGGGCCGCTTGCGGCTCTTTCAACCTATTTATGCGGCCCGCCAAACAAATGTTGCTGCTTCTCAAAAATACACATAATATATAGACACATTAATCAACGAATTTCAATTACGAAGAAACTGAGAAGAGAGCAGCATGAAAATGTTTTTCTAACCATTAATTATCGATGTGGATACAGTTCCCGAAGACTTTCAAAGGGAAGTGATGAACATGCAGAATAATACTGATGTAAAAAATGTATTTCTCTCAGTAAACATCGAGAATGTTTATAAATCTAACCACCGACCAATTACCACCGATCAAGACTGAGTAATGCAGGATTAGAAACTTGTGTATGTGTACCTACCTCATCAATTCCGGCTGATATTGATCAGGTTGTATCGAAAAAACAGTGCCAAATGTCTCATTAAAAATTTCAAGTAAATATTTTTTTTTTTGGCATTAAATTTTATATTTTTTTTATTCTAATTTTTATTATAAATTGAGTTTTGTAAATTATTAGTATTTATGTGCGGCCCGCCAAAAAATTTTAAAATTTGAAGTGGCCCGTTGATTAAAAAGGTTGCATTAGAGCGTACCAGCTTACAAGGAAAAAAAAAGGTTTCCCCGTACCGCATCTAATATAAAATATTTTTGCAAGAAGATTCCGAAAAATTTTTTTTAGCCTATGTAGGTTCTTCTCATCAATTTTTTCGTTATACCTTAGGCATTTACCGTTTGATCTTAAAGTGTGATAGGTATATCAGTATTTTTGTCACAAGGTACGGTCTAATGTACAGATATGTATGTATTTATAATTTTTGGCAATCCATAATACATACTAGTAATGAGAAACATAATCTTTCAACTATACAAAAATGTAAATCCATACATCCATCTATACATACATACATATCTTAAACAAATTTTTTTATTAAGTTTTCACAAAACTTTTTATTTTATAAATTTCTTGTAATGCTGTAGATTACCAATATTTGATTTTGTAATACTTTATTAAAAACGTTAGACAAATGTTGTAATCTGGTTTGAAGATATCCATGAAATAAAAGATGAGACCTTAACATAAACCGAAGGAGAATTAACTTGGCCACATGGAATTTTTCCCCAGGAGACAATCCCGATTAAAACATTTTGGCCCTTAATAGACTGTATTAATGGTCCACCGGAGTCGGAAGAACATATGCCAACACCTCCACTTAGTGGTCCTGTGCATAGATTGGTATCATGTATATTAGCACCTTGACTTCCCAAAGCCGATTCACATGAGCCTAGCGATATAATGGGAACTGTAGCCACTTGTAATGTTGTCGGATAATTAGCTACATTTGTAGTAGAAACGCTTCCCCAACCATACAATAAAGCATTTCCTATGGGAGTACAACCATTAACAGGTAACCCAATGGGAGCTACTTCACTTGACCATGTAAACGCTGTAGAAGTATGCACCAAACCAATATCATAAGGGTTAGTTCCTCCCAAATATAGGTCATTCACAACAAAATAATCGATTGAACGCTTTTGGGTTGTCAATGCGGTACCATAAACATTAATACTACCAGCTACTAATATTGTATTCAGTGCTTGCGATTTTGAGCTTAAGCAGTGGGCAGCTGTTAGAACCCAGTTTGCATTAAGAATACTGCCAGCACAATAATGTACACTGTTATGTTGAAAAGACACTATAAATGGGGCATTGTTAATCGCTGCATTTGTTCCACCAACGACCCGTTCTTCGTTAGAGAAGTTACCAGCAGTACTAGCCGTAAAACAAACTGCAATTTTGAAGAAGATCAAAACCCATGTGTTGCCCATAATAAAACGTTTTAAACTGAATGCATTGCTATAGAACATTTTAAATATAATTGCTAGAAATTGGCATAATTTAATATATGTTTTTATAGATAAGAAATCTTTAATTAAAAATTGAAGTTTTACGACTGTACTACTTATATACTCCTTTTATTACAAAATCTAATTTAATTAAACGATTTATATTTTAATGCTGCTATTTTTCTGATAAGAATATGTATATATGTACATATGTATGTATATTAGGGTGGGTCAATTTTTTAGCCTACTAAGCGTATAGCATAATAGTAATCTACGGGAAATTCTAAGAACTTTTCCCAAAGAAACCATGGTTCTAAAATCAAAATCGAGCTTCCGGTTTTTTACGAGAAAATTTGGTGTTCAGGTCATCCGAAAATAATGCTATTTTTTTGGAAGTATTCATTGCAATTGGTGAATAGTTGACCTGTAACGCTGGAAGTGGGCTTATTTTAAAGGAAATTATCTCAGCTTTCTATATCTGTGCTCATTTATAGAAAATTATTTACCCAAATAATGGTTTTGGAGGTTTATGTCACAATAATAATAGTTTTAGGTTTTTAACAGTTTGACTCCAAAACCATTATTTGGGTAAATAATTTTCTATAAATGAGCACAGATATAGAAAGCTGAGATAATTTCCTTTAAAATAAGCCCTCTTCCAGCGTTACAGGTCAACTATTCACCAATTGCAATGAATACTTCCAAAAAAATAGCATTATTTTCGAATGACCTGAACACCAAATTTTCTCGTAAAAAACCGGAAGCTCGATTTTGATTTTAGAACCATGGTTTCTTTGGGAAAAGTTCTTAGAATTTCTCGTAGATTACGACCTTGCTATACGCTTTGTCACGTTTTTCGGTCCCGAACAAATTGACCCACCCTAATGTATATGCAATGCAATAAGACAATATTTTAGATAAAATATTGATAGATGGGTTTTTTATTTAAAACTTTCTAAGAAAAACAAATATAGAATATAAAATTATCTAAATAAAACTTAACCCATTTTTAATTCACAATGCATGTAGTCTGAATCATTTGAAACCGAAAACTCATGTAATGAGATTCTGATGTGAACATAAAGAAAGTCACCAATGCGATTTTCCAATTATGTATTTACTAATTTAAATTTGCCAAAGAAACCATAGGCTTAAAAGCAAAATCGAGATTCTCTTTTTAAGCCTGGTATTGTGTTCAAAATTTCGTACGAAAAGCTGTCACATTACATATAAAAATATTTCGTTTGAAATAGTTGTGAAATAATGTTTCTAAAGTAGTACTCTGTTATAATTTGAAATGTATGCTTTTGGGGATAAGCATGTCTCTATGGCCATTTCGTCTCTGCTTAAGAGACTCGTCAGGAGACTTTTTCCCAAAGGTGTTATTCAAAACTATAAATACTTATGTTAAAATAGTTATAGACTAAATGCGAATCATATCCCATTTAGTATACAACAACCAAACAAAAGTATTTACAAAGCAATACATTTCTGTTTTTCAAAAAATTTAAATTCTATTTCTCTGTGGGAAAAAGTCTCCTGACGAGTCTCTTAAGCAGAGACGAAATGGCCATAGAGACATGCTTATCCCCAAAAGCATACATTTCAAATTATATTGAATGTATTTTGCCAATAAGGCGAAAAATATTTTTTGTTTTTTAGTAGTACTCTGTTCTTACTGTGAAAAACATGTGAAATCTATAAATAAAAAAAATTTTTTTAAAGCAATAAATAAATAAATAAATGAGGTTCAAAATAAAATGTACGAAAAATGAAAGCACAAATAAAAAACAAACAGTTTTTCATGCAAGTTAAAGAATTTTAAACGGTTTGAACTAAAAAAATTTATTAAGGCGCACAACTCGCGGCTTTAGTTAAATAAAACACTTTTATTAAAATTACCTTTTATACAAATTTATTAACAATCAAAAAATAACACAACTTATTAACAATAAAAAATAGCACAATTTACTTTCAATAATTACAATGATTTCGAAACGTCCGATACTATTCACACCTTAGCCAAGACTGCCTGTTCCCAGCCAACTTTGTTGGCTTGTTGGATTGGATTATCACGTTGCACCAACATGTGTAGGTATGCAGACGCTGATCATGCAAAATTATTTTCCCATCATTTCTGCAAGAAGGCAATTTGGTAATTGGATCGGAAGCGCGTGTTGAAGTAAGAATATTAAAAGTGCTTAAGTTGCAAAGTAATTTTTTGGCGACAGTATTGCCGCTGGTGTTAACTCCTCCCTCCTTAAATATCTGCGTCCCGCAGATCTACGAATCTATGGTTGGCAGTTGAATGTTTAGCTGTGGAAGATTTAACTTTCTCGTTTGCCGATACCAAAGCCATCCGATGCAAAAAGTCATTGAGGCAATGATCAAAACGTTAATTCCAACTGTACCATTGAATCTTTCTCCCAACTGGTTCAATCGGTTTATGTTGCTAAGTCTGACCTCATGGACAGCATGTCATCATGTGTTATATTTGTTAGTATTGGCGGATAGCTTGAACCTTAGTGATCGAGCTGTTTGAGTAAGTATGATTCTTTATTACTACCGACTCGTTAGAAAGTTGCAGAAGATAGGTGCCATTCAGAAACTCGGTTTTACCATTTGACTCGATGAAACTTTTGTGGTTTGTCACATAGATCATATTGTCACTCAATAACTCAACAATTTCCTCCTGGGTACGTCTGTATTTACATCTTGCTCATCCGCCTTTAAGAATGCGGTTTAGGCAGTTATTTTCTTCCACTTTGGTTACAGATGCTCTTTTGCAGACTGTCGAATTGCTTATTAGAAGGCATTCGCTTGTGATGCCATAGGTTTCCGCTTCATTGACAAGCACCCTCTCAAACGGCAAATCTATTTGCTTCCCTTCAATAATAGTAGCTCTAGTCAAAGTAAGTTATAAAAGCTTCTTCCAAGTTTGGGTATGGGCAAAATGTACAATAGTAATGAACCATTCGTATAAATTGATGGCGTTCCATACTCTACTGCTTCTATTGCATTGCCATAAGACAACGTTTCCAGCCTATCAATTACTCTATTGATCTCCGATTGGTCTAACAGATTTGTGTTGACAATACCACTCTTGGCCAGCTGACCAGCTCGAATAATTTCATTTATTTCGTCCCTCAAAATGATCACCTCGTTGATGGTATTTTGTTCCATTAAGGCGTAGTCCTTGCCGCTCTTTATACTGTTCATTTTGGTGACAATTTCATTTATCTTCTTAACCGCTTGGTTCGTTGCCTGCTGAAGCTCTTTATTAATTTTGTATTGTTCGTTGTTATTCGCGATGATGTTGTCTTGACTTTTTAGTATGTTATTCCAGTCCGTTAAATCAGGACTTCCTGCAACCCACTTCCAGGCCACTTAAGATGCATGGTTAAAAAATGTACTTTCTGAAAATAGTATAAGTTAATTATATATATAAAAATGAGGCGATATCATGGCAATGAAATGTTTAAATGACAAATGGTTAGATTTAAGTTTTCGTATTGCTTAGAAAGTACCCTTCCCCCTCTTTTTTTTATATATATATTTTTTTGTTTTTATTTTTTATTATTTTCGAGAAGTATACATTAAGTGAGTGAGACGACAAAGGATCTATATTTATTTAAAATACAACGTTTTTCTTTGGACTTTGCCCATTTAAATTCTTTATGTGTTCTTTGTGAATCTTTCTTCCACTTCTTGTCAGCATCGTTACCCTATTATCTTGTTCAACTATTTCTTTCCTATATAGCGCTTTGTCTTTTCCCTTGATAGTTTTAATAGCAACATAGATTCTATCACCCTTTCTATATTTTTTAGGGCTTTGCCTTCTCTTATTCATACTTGCTCTGCGAGCCTCCATACTTCTTTTAAGCAAGTGTCTGAGGTCGGTATTAATCTTCTTCTGTACTGATAGTATGGGATACTTCGAACAAGGCAAAGTCTCTGATTGGGGTCAACCTGGCGGCCTCCAGAACGATCCTTGTTCCCGTTGTATTCAAGTCGACATACAGCCTCCACGTGGCCCTCCTGGATGACATACTAGCACCCGCTAGCTTGTTAACTAATGTATGTGGCGATTGTCCAATCCCCTGGACTTTAAATTTGGGCTTGAAACCCACCACGTAAAAAAAAACTTCAATGAAAGCTAAAACAATAGCCTCTAAACGGACCCCTTTTTATGTTGACGAACTTGGCAAACGTTTTAAGGACTATGATTTAAGGATATGCACCTGGAATGTGAGAACCCTTTATAGGGAGGGTGCCTCTATCCAATTGGCGGATGCTCTCACAAAATGCAGGGCTGACATCACCGCCATCCAGGAAATGCGATGGATAGGACAAGGTTGTACGAGGCAAGCAACATGTGACATCTACTACAGCTGCCATGACAAGAGACGCGAATTTGGCTGCGGATTCGTAGTAAGTAAGAGACTTCGCCATCTTGTCTCGGAGTTCACCCCCGTGAACGAAAGAATTGCTACGATCCGAATAAAGGCAAAGTTTTATAATATCAGCCTTATTTGCGTGCACGCCCCGACGGAAGAGAAGGATGATGCGGTCAAAGATGCTTTCTACGCAAAGCTCGAGGACGTATACGATAGGTGTCCGGCACATGACGCCAAAATTGTCCTCGGCGAATTCAATGCGAAAGTTGGACGTGAAGGTATCTTTGGCCCCACTGCCGGACAGTTCAGTCTCCATAATTCCACCTCACTGAACGGCATGAGACTGATCGATTTCGCCGCGGCGCGAAACATGGTAGTTTGTAGCACCAGGTTCCAGCATCTCGATATCCATAAGGCCATCTGGCTCTCTCCCGATCGATCAACTTCCAACCAGATCGATCACATTGTGATTGATGGAAGGCATGTATCCAGCATACTAGACGTGCGCACATTTAGAGGTCCAAATGTCGGCTCGGACCATTATCTTGTCGCAGCCAAAATGCGACTGCGTATATGCGCGTCGAATACGACACGTTCTAGTGTGCAAGGGAAGCTGGACATCAAATAGCTGCGATCACAAGAGACAGCCAGGTCGTTTTCCGATTGTCTTTCTAACGAGCTCAATTACATCCCATCCTCTCTCGAAAGTATTGGTGGACAGTGGTCTCACATCGCTCACTCTCTGCGCAGCGCTGCCGAAACAGTTCTTGGTTTTGAGCGTCCTCCCCGCAGAATGGTACGATGAAGAGTGCCGTGAGGCCACTGCAGCAAAGAACGCTGCCTATAGAAGAACATTGCAGTCCACCACTACAAGAGCAACGGTGGAGGCGTATAGAGAAAAGAGGAGGGAAGAGAGACGCCTATTTAGAAAGAAGAAAAGAGAGCAAGAAAGGCGTGATCGTGAGGAAATCGAGATGTGCAGGAGTAGAAATGATGCTCGAAATTTTTATAAAAAGGTAAGGCGTCTTACTACTGGTTTAAAGCCCGGAGCAACCTTCTGCAGAGACGAACATGGTAACCTGGTTACAGATGCACAAGGAACACTAAGATTATGGAGACAGCACTTGTCTACTCTATTGCAGGGCGATGGCGACACAAATTCCGCCTCTAGAGATGCTGTGCCGGACCCAATCATTAACGACGACGTCGAGATCCCGTCCCCCAGCCATGAAGAGGTCAAGGTTGCCATATGGCGACTGAAGAACAACAAAGCAGCTGGACCTGATGGTTTGCCAGCTGAACTCTTCAAGTATGGAGGCGATGAGTTGGTTAGGTGCATGCACCAGCTCATTTGCAGAGTATGGCTGGAGGAAAGTATGCCCAACGATTGGAATCTTAGTGCTCTCTGTCCCATCCTGAAAAAGGGAGATCCCACGATATGCACCAACTACAGGGGTATAAGCCTCCTCCCTATCGCATATAAGGTTCTTACGAGCGTAAGGTAAGTCCCCCATTGACCAGATATTCACACTGCGCCAAATCCTGGAGAAGACCCATGAAAGTCAAGTCGACACACACCATCTTTTTGTCGACTATAAGGCAGCCTTCGATAGCCCAATAAGGGATCGCGTTTATGCCGCAATGTCTGAGCTCGGTTTTCCTGCTAAGCTGATAAGGCTATGCAGAATGACGCTGAGCAACTCCTGCAGCTCCGTCAATGTAGGAAGAGACCTCTCCGAGCCTTTTAATACCGTGCGAGGTTTCAGACCAGGCGATCCCTTATCCTGCGACCTCTTCAACTTCGTCATGGAGAGCGTTTTGCGAAAGGCGGGTGTGCATCGTAATGGCACTGTTTTTAATAAAAGTGTCCAGCTCCTTGCGTATGCCGACGACATAGACATCATTGGGCATACCAAGCGAGATGTCACCGCAGCCTTTAATGCTATTGAACGAGAGCCTGCAAAAATGGGTCTGGCGGTAAATGAGAGCAAGACGAAGTACATGTTGTCGACGAGTAGGGACGTTGATCGTATCGGCTCCCAGGTTACAGCCGGCAACTATACATTCGATGTGGTCAAGGAGTTCATCTACCTTGGCACCGCCATTACCAGCAAGAATGATGTCAGTCTGGAGATCAAGCGAAGAATTACACAGGCCAACAGGTGCTACTACGGTCTCGGTAGGCAGTTTAGTAACAGAGACCTCTCTCGTGCGACGAAGTTAACACTCTACAAGTCGCTTATTCTTCCGGTGCTTCTCTATGGTGCGGAAGCATGGACGCTGTCTTGTGCCGATGCAGCGGTCCTGGGAGTGTTTGAGAGAAAAATTCTTCGCAAGATCTTTGGTCCACTGAAGCAAGGCGATGAGTTTCGCATTTGTAACATAACTTATCGATGTCAATTTTACCGCAATAAATGCCACACACGTTACGCACGTCATGCGTTATTTACGGTAGTAGAATATTATCAATGTAAAAATGAATTTCAAAGAAATTCATATGAATGGTAGGCCAGAAAAAAAAAACAAACAAAACTTGCCTTTTATTCTTCCTCTTCATGTTTAATACTTAAACATCACCTGGTGTTAGCGAGACAATCAAGAGAAACGGTGGGAGCCATAATATCGCTAGCAACAGCCGGGTGGGGAGGTTCTTGTTTCTCAAAATTGACTCTATAAGTTACAGATATTATTTATATAGACTCCCTAATTTTCATACTTTTCATTACTTTACATGGACCAAGTAGCTATAGACACAAAACAAATCCCCGATATAGCCACTTATGAGAAGAAAATTTGACTTGACTCTATTAATTAATGTTGTAGACTTTACTGTTCATAATCAAAGTGAGCTTCCTAGATGGATTTAGGAAACTGTGCCTTCAAAACCCACACCTACCAATATCCTGATGGCAATACGATTTCCAGGATCCCAAAACATACCTATCCTAACTTATTATACCATTATTGAAAACGATGACGTATCTAGCAAATCATTTTTGAATTTATTATCTAAATCTTTATCCATTCACATTTCAAATTCAATATATGAAAAAAATAGTATTATTATAGATAAGTAAAATCTTAAGTATTAATAACATTTATGAATTATTAGAACTAAATTAATTTTCAAGATTTAGCAGAACTTAAATTAAATTTTATCATTAGTATATATAAAAACTTGCAAATAACAAAAACACTCTAACTGATTAAAAGAGTTATAAATGAGTTAAATTTTGTAATGACATTTAAGAGAAAATGATATTCATGAATATTTGAACTAAGAGAATTAACTTGAATAGGAATCTACATTACTTATTAATCGTCTCAATGTTGTTGTTATTTGTACTTTACTTTAATATATCTTCTTTCTATAATTAATCTGTTTTATTCTGGGTTAATTTCTTTTGCTTTTACTTTCTAATTTTCTTATGTCATTTCTATATGCAAGAAATTTTTGTTTTGTTTTGTTCAGATATTTCTTTTCGTTTCTGATCTTATTTCTTATTTAATCAAAATTCTTATTTCTTTTTTTCTTTATTAAGCTATATAAATTGTTGTTATTTCTTTTATTTCAAATAAAAAAATTTTAGACTCACCAAAAAATCCATGACGTCGCAGAGGCCTCTCGATATGTCAGGTTCTTTTGCTGTTTAATAGCTGTTGTTGTTGGAGTTGTTTTTATATCAATTGTTAAATGGTTGTTTTCTTTTTATATCCATATTTAGGACAACATATGAACTCTATTTGTAGTTTATATGATATTTTAAATTATATTGAAAAATAAAGGTTTTTGCAATATAATCATCAAAATTTGTTAAATAACTACATTTTATACACTTACTTAATTTAGAAGAAAAAACATTATAATGTTAAAAAAAAAACTTATTGGAGAATGGAAACTTAAACAAATTATAATAATACTAGAAAAGAATGAAGTTTAAGTTTGGCATTATCGTTCGTTGTTGGTGGCATGTTTAACAATTAATATGCCAACAAATTGTCTTTTACTTTTCTTTAAGTTAAATGAAGTTTCTGTTTCTTACTATCTTTTCATCTTCATCCAGTTACATTAATATATGTATATGTACATATATATTTAAATATCCATATGTTTATGGCCTACATTGATTCTCTGCACTGTAGTTTGAGTAGAATACCCAAATTATAACTCTAAATTACTTTTCAGTGCTTGTCCCTTTGCCTAAACGTGGTTGGACAAATTCTATACAATTATATACATGGATGTAGTGTATACAATATTTTATACTGTTTCTATATTTTCCGGCAAAATTTTATTGGCCGGCTATCGATCAGCAACATACCGACGATAGACCTAGTAAAACATACCAAATTTAGAAAAATTTCACTTTTACAAAAAAATTATGATAGTGGTTCTTACCAGCCAAATTTTGCAATTTTTCTCCGAATAATGAGTCCCGGGTTAGTTAAAATAATGAAATTTGATGTTCACGTGTTTGAGGGTTGCAAAAATTTCCCTTTGAAGCGTCTAAATGGTTATAATACTTCAAAGGCACGACCGATATGGTGTCACTTTCTATTTGCAAAGCAAATTGTGAAAAAAAATGTGCATAACCCAATATTTAGTTATACTAAAATAATAAAATAACGTACCTTATATTAAATTATATTACTACCACGCTATTAATGAATGTACAAATTTAGAGCACTTCACTCTTGTAGATCGTAAACCGGAAAGATATTTTAACACGTTTTGATTCTAGAAGAAACTTGTGGTTAACTTTTAGGAGTTGCTGGTGTACTCGTAACGAGTACTAAAATTACCGAATATTCTCTTATTACAATATCGACGTAAAGTTACTATGATGGCATTGCCATATTGACATTAAATTATAAAATAGAAATAGTATTATAAACAAAATGCCTTTGATGATTCATATTAACATTAATGTGCAGGATCATGTCCATACTAAATTGTCTGTTGACATACTCAAATTGATCCTAGACTCTGTTGTGGAACGTAAGCTACACATTTCGATAAGCTTTATTCGTTTAATGTTCAGCCACATATAATGATCATTAAAAGGGATACAATCATAATAAAAACAAAATTTCTTTCAACTTAATACTATTGAGAAGGATACCTACAGGACGTTAAAGTCAATATTATTTTAATAATAAAGAAAAAAAATTTGTACCATTTGTATTAAAAAAATAAATAAAAACAGACATCTCGTAACCAGTAAGATTCGCCACAAACCAGATAATATCGACCTTTGAGTAACGATATTAGATGGAAAAGATGTCATAAGCGAAGGTCCTTAGCATGGTATGTGCCCACAGCTTTTCCCTCAACATCTTCAAGTTTGTAATAATGACTTCCTAATTTCTCTTTGACTATGGCCTTTACAAACAGAGGAGCAAACTTTGCATTAAATTTTCTTTCGGCATTGCTTTGAGCAAAATTTCTTCGATAAACCTCTTGACCAACTTGAAAAACTTGTTGTCTAGACCTCAAATTGTAATAATATTTATTTTGCTCATATGATTTTTTCATGGCTTTTTGCAATTCACGTCGAATTAATTGGAGATTATCATCATGGGATAGTTTACAAGAAGGATCATCCAAAAGTTTCAGTTTTCGTAGTAACGCATATGTTGACCCGTGTGTTACCATATCAAGACCAAACAGTGCATGGTAGGGTGATGTATTTATAGCTTGATGGTAGGTGTTACGTAGGGCACAGCTAATAAAACTTAAATTTTCATCCCACTGAGTATGATCATTTTTCAAAAGGGATCGAATACCAGAAATAATCGCCCTGTTCACACGCTCCGAGGCATTTGACTGCGGTGAGTAGTAGGCTGTGTAAATGTGAGTAATTGCAAGAGAGGTAAAGAAGGCATTCAGATCATTGGCCTTGAATTGCGAACCATTGTCACTCACTATATATTCAGGTACACCATACACATGAAATATATTCTTCTCCAAAAAGTCCTTTATAGTCTTCGAAGTAAATCTACGTAATGGACAAAGCCAATGAAACTTAGAAAGGTGGTCTAAAACAATTAACAAACCTATATTACCAGCTCTGCTTTTAGGATAGGGACCTAACAGATCAATATATAATCGCTGGAAAGGACGTTCTGAAATGATTTGCCTTCCCATTTCAGGTTTCATAATAAAATTAGGTGCCTTAATCGTTTTGCAAGTTTCGCAATCTTTTATGTAATTTTGCACATCTTTTACCATCCCTGGCCAAAAGAAATTCCTCCGCATTAACTCAAGAGTCTTTACGATACCTCCGTGCGAAGCTGTTTTTGTGTCATGATAATTTTCAATTAGCTCTTTACGCATATTAAGTGGAATCCATAGTTTCCACGATTTTTCTTCATTATTGTCAGTACCATCATTATGCTCAGTTCGAATATAAACAAAGTCGTCAACTATTTTGATATCTGGATATTTAGCTTGATTTTCCTTAACTTTTTCCTGCAACTCAATATAATCAGCTTCCTTAAAGCAAGGCGAATTCAGATCAATTACCGGATACTCAGTTTCAAGTGCACTTAGTTCAATAGCATGAATCCTTGATAGTGCATCGGGTACGACATTGTCCTTACCCTTGCGATGGCTAATCGTAAATTTAAAAGTTTGTAATTTCAGCACCCATCGAGCTAATCGTCCGGTTAAGTTAGGCTGTCGCATTAGCCAAACTAGGCTAGCATGGTCAGTCACTACCTCAAACTCTTGTAACTCTAAGTAACAGCGAAAACGTTGTATGGCTTCTATTGCGGCGAGACACTCGCGCTCTGTTACACTATAATTCCTTTGAGCTGAGTTAAGTTTCCTACTCATGAAAGCTATAGGTCTTTCTTGGCCTTCACTATCCAACTGTACCAGAACTGCACCAATGCCGTAGTCACTAGCATCGCAATGAACATAAAATTTCTTCGAAAAATCTGGATTTATAAGAATAGGCGCAGAGGTAAGAAGCTCCTTGACTTTCTCAAACGCTTGGTTAGCCTCAGGAGTCCACACAAATTTCCTTTTAGAAGAAAGAGTTTCTGAGATAGGAAAAACGATAGTCGAAAAATTTTCGATGAACCTCCTGTACCAACCAGCAAGGCCTAAGAATCCTCTCACTTGACGTATACTTTTGGGCACTGGCCAACTTTTAATGGCACTAACTTTTTCAGGATCAGTAGTGATCCCTCCGTCTCCTATTACATATCCAAGGTATTTCACCCTAGTTACGCAAAAGTGACTTTTTGCAATATTGAGAGTTAAATTTGCCTTCTGAAACTGACCTGCAATTCTTAGCAATGTTGTTAAATGCTCTTGATAATTATCGGAAACAATAATGAGATCGTCCAAGTAACCAAAAACACTATTTTTAAGATCGGCTGGTATAATTTCATCTATCAAACGACACATGGTCTGAGGAGCATTACAGAGGCCGAATGGCATAACCACAAATTGGTACAGCGGCCTACCCGGTACTGTAAATGCTGTTATTGGCTTACTTTCCTCCGACAAGGCAATTTGCCAATAAGCATCTTTCAGATCAAGTTTAGATATGATGTTTGCCTTTGGTAGGCGAGAAAATATGCCCTCTATTGATGGTAACGGGTACGCATCTTTCTTGGTTACACTATTTATCTTACGTGCATCAAGACACAATCGAACTTTGTTGGGCTTTATCACCAACCTCATTGGTGAGCTCCAAGAAGAGGACGAGGGTTCAATAACCCCAAGCTCCAACATTCTATCTATTTCCTTAAACATTAAATTCTCAACAGCTGGAGAAACGGGATAAAATCTCTGCTTTATGGGTTTTGCACTGCCAACATCTATTTCGTGTTTAATCAAACCTGTCCTACCGAGACCTTGTTTTTCAAAATTGGGAAACATTGAAATTACTACATCGAGCTTTTGACGCTGTTCCGCTGTAAGCTTATATAAACTTTCATCTACCCTTTCTGCCTTGGCTACTTGGCTGTCATTATCTACACGTTCTGCTGTTTCGTATTCACATATATCCGACGACGAATAAACATTAAAACTCGATCTATCAACTACGTCTACAGATTCTATAATATTCGGCAATAACTTAAATTTTCTCCAAAAATCAATTCCTAGTAAAAGCTTTTGTGAAATTGATGGAATAACAAAAAGATTAATTTTCTGCGTTATACCCTTAAATGTCATTTCTACATTAAGCCATCCAACAACAGGCTGGACTTTTCCATCGGCAGTCTTCACAAATGTGTTATATTTAAAAAAGTTTGGTAACTTAGAGAAATCCTTTTTAGCTAAATCAGCTCCTATGCAGCTTATACTTGCACCTGTGTCCAAAAGACCTAATTCAACAAAATCTAAAAATGACACTTTAGCATAGAAACGACCATCACTACCATTACTAACTATAGCCGAAACTAGTAATTTAGCACAGTATTTTCCTCGTTTATAAAAATCTCTGAGACGACGTGTGGAACGTTTAGTTCGATATTTTCTATCTACTTGAGAATTAGTAAAATCTTTAAAAATTTCATTGCGCTTTGCAATATACATCTCTAATCTCTTATGATAAGGTAATTTTGGTAAATTTAACTTTGTCAAATTATCTTCATTATTTGTATTCCTCTTCAAAATTTTATAATTATTCGAAATATTTATATAAACATCCGAGTTACTGTCAGTCTGAGTTGACACATTATTCACATCCGGTACTCTGACGTCACAATTAGGTAAATTATTATCTTCCACTAAGTTAGATTCATTTATTGTTCCTTTGGTGGAACAATAGGCTTGCAGTTTTTTGAAAACTTACGTGACAAACATTTTGGACATTGCGGCTTATAAGTATTCTTAGCTCCACATCCGTAGCAGAATACTGTTCTGTCCTGTAAGCAGTCTTCATAAAAATGCCCTAACTGATCACAATTCCAACAACATGGAGTCCTTTGAGACTTTTCAATTGCTTCAACAGATGAATCAGCAGGTATTACATAATTTCCATCATCCTTAAAATCTGCATCTAATTCAGAAATTTGTCGCCGAGGCAAAAATTGATTCTGGTTCCTGTTAGTAATTTTGCTTCGGACATATTCATCATTTAGAAAACTTTCCCGCATTTGAACAAGCTTTCTAAGATGTGGTATTGAATGTATGGGTATATACAGCAACTCGTGTCGTATTTCCGGTCTCAAATTCCTAGTAATAATTTCTATGAGCTCCTGTTCTGATATAGGACTGGGCAGGCGATCCATTATAGATGACAAAGCTTCATAAAACATATCGAATGTTTCTCCTGCTCTTTGCTTTCGGTTTCTAATTTCCTCACGAATGTCAAATGTGGATTTAAAATCTCTATACTGAAATCTAATTGCTTCACAAAAATCTGACCAAATAATAACATCAACTTGTTTGTGGTATCGCCAATACCAATCTCTGGCCTTTCCTGCTAGTAAAATATGTAAATTTTTACAAATTACAGAAAAGTCAGCATTGAAGTTATCATGAGTTAATGATTTAAGACGATATAAAAATTCTTCAACCGTCAGACCATTAGAAGAGCCATCAAATTTAAGTCCCCAGTTCTGTATAATAGAAGTTACTTTATCAATTTTTTGACTTGAAAAACCAGATGATAGTGGGCTTAAATTATGACTATTGGATAATCTAGGACTCAAATTTCTCCCTATTGGCGGATTACTATAAGTAGTATTTGGAAATTCATTTTGTTCTCTATTTTGAACGACATTATGAGCTGTAATATTGGGAATCAAATTTAGGTTTTGTAATACTCTGGTTATGTTGCTTTCAATTAACCTGTTAATTTCGTTATAATCAATTAATGTATTCTGAGAATTATTTGCATTAGAAGGATTACTATTTAAAGCACCTACGTCATTATTCGCCTTAGCACTTTCAGATATATTAATATTATTTTTCCGAGGTGTGGATAAACTTTCATGTGGATGACTAATACCAATATCTATTAACGGCGCATTATGTTCATTATTAGCATTACGATTGAAACTTCGAGTTTGGTACTGTTTTGATATAGCACCACGACTATTACTTTCAGTTTTCCCCATTTTAGCTGAAAAATTAGCCTTTCGTAAATCAGATAATTCACAGTGAAGTCGACATACAGGACACTGACTGTCTTTAGATAAATAGTTTTCAATACATGCCCTGTGAAAAGTATGATTACATCTAACTATTAACGAACATTCAATTTTATCATCCATCCGATTCGTACAAATATGACATGCATTACTTGTAGAAGAAGTTTGCGGTGAACCTATTGCAGGCATGATTGCTGACTGAGGTGGGGAATGTTCCACCGACATAGTTAAAAAGATTTCTGTCTACTTTTCGTTTTCAATACTTTTCCCTTTACACTCAAGCTAATCAATGTATCATAAAAATAAAATAACGATTCAATAAAAATTATTCAAGTATAGTAAGATAACAGACGAACATACGAACTATGTATAACAGTTCATTAAAGTTTTGAATTAAAAAAAAAATATTTTCATCCTTATGTCAGAAGAAAAATTATATATGTATGTACATATATGTATTAATTTAAAATTTTCATTCAAATTTCGTTTTCAATCATGGCAAAAAAATAAGTTAGGTTTTAACAACATGTAAAAATCTACAACTGGAATAATAAACTGGGCTATGGAATTATCTGTGGTATCTATGCAAAATATCCTGACGAAACTGTACTCTAATCAATAATAAAACTATCTCAAATATACTGGATGTCCATTGGCAAGAACCAAAAAAAAAACATGTCTCAGATATATCAAAGGATAATCATAACTACGTCAGCAATATCAAGCAAGTACCCAAAATAATTTTCCCGCAAAAAATATAATAGAAATTCTATGAAAATTTACTCTTCACCAAAAGGAATAATCATTGGTAAAACGGTTAGTTTACTCGAACCTCAAGTATCTAAAATCCTGTAATACGTAATTATCTATTTGCAAGAAGGAACAATCACACAAAAACTATTAAGAAATGCGTTTACTGAACTCTAAAAAAAATTTATATAATAACGGAACCGACTATGTCATAAAATAACAAAACGAATAATCATTGGCAAAACGGTTAGTCTACTCGAACCTCAAGTAACTAAAATCCTGTAATACTTAATTATCTATCTGTAAAATGTGAACATATTCGGCCCCACGTTGGGCGCCATTTCCTGTAACATAACTTATCGATGTCAATTTTACCGCAATAAATGCCACACACGTTACGCACGTCATGCGTTATTTACGGTAGTAGAATATTATCAATGTAAAAATGAATTTCAAAGAAATTCATATGAATGGTAGGCCAGAAAAAAAAAACAAACAAAACTTGCCTTTTATTCTTCCTCTTCATGTTTAATACTTAAACATCACCTGGTGTTAGCGAGACAATCAAGAGAAACGGTGGGAGCCATAATATCGCTAGCAACAGCCGGGTGGGGAGGTTCTTGTTTCTCAAAATTGACTCTATAAGTTACAGATATTATTTATATAGACTCCCTAATTTTCATACTTTTCATTACTTTACATGGACCAAGTAGCTATAGACACAAAACAAATCCCCGATATAGCCACTTATGAGAAGAAAATTTGACTTGACTCTATTAATTAATGTTGTAGACTTTACTGTTCATAATCAAAGTGAGCTTCCTAGATGGATTTAGGAAACTGTGCCTTCAAAACCCACACCTACCAATATCCTGATGGCAATACGATTTCCAGGATCCCAAAACATACCTATCCTAACTTATTATACCATTATTGAAAACGATGACGTATCTAGCAAATCATTTTTGAATTTATTATCTAAATCTTTATCCATTCACATTTCAAATTCAATATATGAAAAAAATAGTATTATTATAGATAAGTAAAATCTTAAGTATTAATAACATTTATGAATTATTAGAACTAAATTAATTTTCAAGATTTAGCAGAACTTAAATTAAATTTTATCATTAGTATATATAAAAACTTGCAAATAACAAAAACACTCTAACTGATTAAAAGAGTTATAAATGAGTTAAATTTTGTAATGACATTTAAGAGAAAATGATATTCATGAATATTTGAACTAAGAGAATTAACTTGAATAGGAATCTACATTACTTATTAATCGTCTCAATGTTGTTGTTATTTGTACTTTACTTTAATATATCTTCTTTCTATAATTAATCTGTTTTATTCTGGGTTAATTTCTTTTGCTTTTACTTTCTAATTTTCTTATGTCATTTCTATATGCAAGAAATTTTTGTTTTGTTTTGTTCAGATATTTCTTTTCGTTTCTGATCTTATTTCTTATTTAATCAAAATTCTTATTTCTTTTTTTCTTTATTAAGCTATATAAATTGTTGTTATTTCTTTTATTTCAAATAAAAAAATTTTAGACTCACCAAAAAATCCATGACGTCGCAGAGGCCTCTCGATATGTCAGGTTCTTTTGCTGTTTAATAGCTGTTGTTGTTGGAGTTGTTTTTATATCAATTGTTAAATGGTTGTTTTCTTTTTATATCCATATTTAGGACAACATATGAACTCTATTTGTAGTTTATATGATATTTTAAATTATATTGAAAAATAAAGGTTTTTGCAATATAATCATCAAAATTTGTTAAATAACTACATTTTATACACTTACTTAATTTAGAAGAAAAAACATTATAATGTTAAAAAAAAAACTTATTGGAGAATGGAAACTTAAACAAATTATAATAATACTAGAAAAGAATGAAGTTTAAGTTTGGCATTATCGTTCGTTGTTGGTGGCATGTTTAACAATTAATATGCCAACAAATTGTCTTTTACTTTTCTTTAAGTTAAATGAAGTTTCTGTTTCTTACTATCTTTTCATCTTCATCCAGTTACATTAATATATGTATATGTACATATATATTTAAATATCCATATGTTTATGGCCTACATTGATTCTCTGCACTGTAGTTTGAGTAGAATACCCAAATTATAACTCTAAATTACTTTTCAGTGCTTGTCCCTTTGCCTAAACGTGGTTGGACAAATTCTATACAATTATATACATGGATGTAGTGTATACAATATTTTATACTGTTTCTATATTTTCCGGCAAAATTTTATTGGCCGGCTATCGATCAGCAACATACCGACGATAGACCTAGTAAAACATACCAAATTTAGAAAAATTTCACTTTTACAAAAAAATTATGATAGTGGTTCTTACCAGCCAAATTTTGCAATTTTTCTCCGAATAATGAGTCCCGGGTTAGTTAAAATAATGAAATTTGATGTTCACGTGTTTGAGGGTTGCAAAAATTTCCCTTTGAAGCGTCTAAATGGTTATAATACTTCAAAGGCACGACCGATATGGTGTCACTTTCTATTTGCAAAGCAAATTGTGAAAAAAAATGTGCATAACCCAATATTTAGTTATACTAAAATAATAAAATAACGTACCTTATATTAAATTATATTACTACCACGCTATTAATGAATGTACAAATTTAGAGCACTTCACTCTTGTAGATCGTAAACCGGAAAGATATTTTAACACGTTTTGATTCTAGAAGAAACTTGTGGTTAACTTTTAGGAGTTGCTGGTGTACTCGTAACGAGTACTAAAATTACCGAATATTCTCTTATTACAATATCGACGTAAAGTTACTATGATGGCATTGCCATATTGACATTAAATTATAAAATAGAAATAGTATTATAAACAAAATGCCTTTGATGATTCATATTAACATTAATGTGCAGGATCATGTCCATACTAAATTGTCTGTTGACATACTCAAATTGATCCTAGACTCTGTTGTGGAACGTAAGCTACACATTTCGATAAGCTTTATTCGTTTAATGTTCAGCCACATATAATGATCATTAAAAGGGATACAATCATAATAAAAACAAAATTTCTTTCAACTTAATACTATTGAGAAGGATACCTACAGGACGTTAAAGTCAATATTATTTTAATAATAAAGAAAAAAAATTTGTACCATTTGTATTAAAAAAATAAATAAAAACAGACATCTCGTAACCAGTAAGATTCGCCACACATTAGGACCAACTATGAGCTGTATGAGCTCCTCGGCGACGTAGATGTTGTCCAGCGCATTAACATCCAGCGGCTGCGCTGGCTCGGCCATGTTGTTCGGATGGAAGAATCTGCTCCAGCGAAAAAGGTTTTCGATGCGAAGGTCACTGGACGTCGGCGTAGAGGACGTCCATGTTTACGTTGGAAAGACCAGGTAGATGGAGCCCTGTCATCAATTGGTGTGACCAACTGGAGAAGGCGTGCGCTTAGCAGAGACGCCTGGAGACTAGTGTTGAGGCAGGCCGAAACCCGTTAACGGGTTGTTATGGCCAGCTAAGTAAGTAAGTAAGTAAGTACTGATAGTAGATTTTCATAGTTTGCCCCGATATTTCTATTGAAGAATAGGTCACGAGGTATTTTCATTGTTGTCGAATGGATGGTATTATTGTATCTATCAACACAGATTTCAATTAATTCCTTGACTGATAGATTCGGGTATTCGACCCTTAAACACCTATAGATCTCAATTATTGTTGAATGCAGTATTTCAACCTGCCCGTTCACCTCACTTCTCTGTAACGGTGTAAGATATAATTTAATACCCAGTGACTTGATAAAGGTTTCTACCAAAGGGCTTAAGAAGCTGCGTTCATTATCAGTAACTAGAATTTTTGGCACTGTGAAATAATGCAAAATTTTAATTAGCTTTTTCCTCACCTGTACCAACGATCTATCCTTAATACTAAAGAATTTTGCGAATTTTGTAAACTTATCTATACAGGTAATAAATTTCTGTTCCTGAATTTCCATAATGTCCATATGAAGAATTTCACATGGATATTTAGGATCTGGTGTATCTTGGCGATGTATTTGTGGAGGTTTCCTGTCGTACTTGCATCTATTACATACGTCGCAACTGGCAACGTATTTCTTTATACTAGCGTGCATATGTGGGAAGTAAAACTGCTCTAAAATTTGTTCACCATTTTCCCTGGGATTGCGATGTGCTCTCCTATGCTCAGTTTCAATTATTTCAAATTGACGTTCCTTTGAAGTAATGTCTGTAACTAGCTTCTGCGTAATCCTTATTTTGTATTTAGAAAAATTATCGATATAAATTTCCTGTATGATACCAAGAAGACTTTCTGGAGCTTTTACTCCATTAAGGATATTTGGGCGAAGTTTTTCTTTCAATTAAGTTACAAGTTCTTCCTTAGACCAATTTTTTGAAGAAATAAAACGCCTAGTATATCCACGGTGTGGTTCCTCCAGTGCTGTCATGTCCATTCCTACTCCTATTATAATCTGGTTCTTAAAAACGTTTATAGGTAAATCTACATGAGGTATCAAGTCAGAGGCATCTTGTTCTGCACTGTGAACAGTTTCCGCTGATGAAAGATCATCGTCATCTCGCCCTTCTGAAGCAGTTAAAGTTTCATCTGAGTTCATAGTCATTCCCTCACTCGCTGTATCAGTCGTAGAATGGTATAAATGATTTGAAACGGTTTTTAGTCTCGAAAGAGCGTCTGACACGTGGTTTGATTTACCAGGCTTATAAATCAACTCGTGGTTATACTCCTCTATACGTCCCTTCCATCTTTTTAGCTTGGCATTGAAATTCCTATTTCCTAACGCAAACGTCAGAGGTTGATGATCAGTATAGATCCTAATTTTCTTTGCACCATATAAGTAATTTCGAAGATTGTCTAGAGCCCACACAATAGCCAACATCTCTTTCTCGTTGGTGGCGTAATTCTCTTCAGTTTTGTTGAGCGATCGAGAAATATATGCTATAGGTTTATCCTTGCCGATCTCGCCTTGTGACAAAACGGCACCAAGCGCGGTATTAGAGGCATCCGTTGTCAAATTGAACGGTTTCTCGAAGTCTGGGAAAGCCAGGAGCTCAGCTGTAGTTAACATAGATTTAAGTGTGTTAAAAGACTTCAAAGATTCATCATTTAGATCAATTGGTACCTTTTTAGACTGACTAGCTTTTATTTGGGCATGCTCTCCTCTTGTAAGATTTGTAAGGGGCTTTGCCACCTTTGCATAGTCGCGAATAAATCTTCTGTAATACGAGGTCATTCCCAGGAAACTTTTTAACTCCTTTAAGTTCGTAGGGGGTAACAATTTTTCGATGGACTTTACCTTGGCAGGATCTGGTCTTATTCCTTCAGACCCAACGATATAACCAAGGAATTCGACCTCAGTTTTCATGAAATGCGTTTTATCAAGATTTACCTTTAGATTAGCCTCGCGAAACCTTGCAAAGATTGTATCTACGTTCTTCAAGTGACTTTCCATATTCTCGCCGATTACAATTACATCGTCAATATACACAAAACAGATTTTTCTTATGTACTCGCGGAGGACATCGTCTATCTTTCTCTGAAATATTGCCGGCGCATTCTTTAAGCCAAAAGGCAATCTTAAAAATTCAAATTGGGATATCTTTTGGTTTCATGGCTATTTGATGAAAGCCCGATGTAAGATCTATTGTTGTGAAATACTTTGCTTTCCCTAAACTAGCCAAAGTAGAAGTAATGTCAGGAATTGGGTAAGTGTCTGGAATGGTGACGGCATTTAAACGCTTGAAATCCACTACCATTCGATACTGTTTTTCGCCTTTGGTTTTGGCATTTTTGGCACGACCCATATGGGTGAATTGTATGGGCTTTTGGATGACCTTATTACCCCTTCTGAAAGTAATTCCTTTATCTGTCTCTCTACTTCTTATCTCATACAGCTTTTCGTATATATTGGCTCTTCTGTGCTTGTCCTGATTTCTGCCTGAACATTTGTCGTTGCAAGTTCGCTACCATCGAGTGGTCCAAAAAGTGGCTTGTATTTATTAATAAGACTTTCTATTCTTGTCCTAACCTCTGGCAAATATTCCTCGCCTAATATATAATTTGACTCAGCAGTTATTTTTTCTTTTAGCGGAATCTTAAAACTATTTTTCAAAACTTAAACATTTTCCTTTCTATCGACTAAAGCACCTAACTCCTTAAGTGTGTCATCACCAATAATTTCATCAAATGTCTTCAGTGCTGGCAGGACATAAAATTGAATAGGTTCCTTAATTCCAAAAAATTTAAAAAATGGTCCGACTACTTTTGTGTCTATACACACATCTCCTCCTACTGACCGTACATTTATTGGTCTTTCTAAAATTATGCTACCGTGTCATAAGCGAGGGCTGCAAAAGTTCTTATTGGAGCCCGTGTCGATCAAAAAACATAAGATATCACCAGTAGCAGAAGGATACTCTATAAAGGGTAAACTTGAGGGCCTTCCCCCATAAAATTTACCTCACCTACAGTCTCATCCTCACGGTAATCTTCCTCTACCTGATTCTTAGCTGTCTGGTCTTCTTCAGAAAAAGAGTCTAGGCTGTTTGTAGCCTGTATGTATTTCGGATGCACCCCTTTTCTCAGCCATCCTAGGGTTGTTTATGTAATTTACCCGTCGAGATTGTATTGTCCTATCAACTTCCATCGGTTCCTTATAGTTGGAATATCCATTTGTTCGAAAGCTGTTAGAGTAGTTGTTGTTATGTTGCCAATTTCTAGACCTATAATCTTTATTCTGCTACCCCGATCGCCCAGCGAACAATTTTGGTGGCCTTGAAGGCCCAGGACGATGAGCTGCCTCCGTGGAGATCGAGTCGTGAGGCTTCGTTTTTGCGTAAATTATATCGTTTCGCATCGTTAAGTTTTGCAATTCTAAACAAGCAAAGTATGCCTCAGGGAGCGTTCTTGGTCGCTGTATAATAATCATACGGGAAAGATCCGGCTTTAATCCACGTATGAAGATGTCTAAAGCTCTGCTTCTATAAGTTTCCACTAAGGCTTTGATGGTTTCCTCACTGTAAGATTCCGTCTGCAGTTTATTGATAATAAGCGAAAGTTGGTGGTTAATAATCGAATAAAACTCTTCCACTGTTGACGATCCCTGGGAGAGCTGATGTTCGAGAGTTTGTATGTCCCTCTTATCAGCGTAGTGGAGCGGAAGTATCCTTTTGATTTCGGCCCAATCACTATTGAACACGTTATAGGATACCAGAGCTGTATCCGCAGCACCAATAATTTTCTGACGAATACTCTGAATAATTGCGCGATAAATCGGCTTATCCCTGACAATTTCAAAATCTCCTAGTATAGTCTCGACGGAATTAACCCAGGATACATACTGGGTTGGATTACCTTCAAATGTCTTTAAATCCCTTACACTGCACTATGGGCAAAAAAGTGATATTTTTGGCATTAATTGCAGCTTTAAAGCTAGAGACTTAAAATTTTGCACGAATTTAACTAACACCAAAATGGAATTTTGGTTTTTTGTTTTTTTTGATTTGGACTACGCCTTCTTCCGCCTCCCCATTAAAACATTAGGTCAGGTTTTGGCATAAATTCGGCTTGGGTGCACCTCGGCATTTTTTATTTTCGTTATTTGAAATATATGTGATTAGAAAGCTGTTTCAAGAATCTGTAAGTTTGCATCTAAAACTATTTTATTTTATTAACCCATTAGGGGCCAGTACTAAAAAACTATTTTTTAATCTCACTTTTTATAAAAAACCACTTAAGTGTTTATATTTTTTTGGTAGGCTCAGATAATAGACAAGGCTTCAGCCTTTTTGTTAAGGTATAAATGGTGGCAACGCTAAAGCGAAGAGTTTGATAAAATAAAGCTCCTGAATAATTGTTAAAAAAATAATAAAAAAATTTGGTTTTAAAAATAGACAGGACTATTAAAAACCTTATAAAAAGTGAATATAAAGAGTGGGAACTTGAATTTATTAAAAGAAAATAAATTTGAGTATACATATATACTAAAATGGATTGCGCCAAATGTAATGGCGGAATTCGTGGTGAGACGGGTATTAGATGTGAAGGAGTGTGTGGAAGGGTGTATCATATTGCACTAAAATGCTCGGGATTAGATACCTACACAGAAGTGAAATTAAAAGAAATTAATATGTTGAGATTTATGTGCGATGATTGTGTGGTTTATATCCAAAATGTTGATGGCATACTTAAGGAAATGCACATGGCAGTAGACAAAAACAACAAATACTTGAGAGAGTACAAAAAAGAATTTGATATGGCCATAAATAATAATGAAAAGATTGTAAAAAAATTATAGATGATATTAAAATTTCTTTTGATAAAAAATTGAGTGAAATGGCCAAAATACAGCAAGTGTGTGAAAATAATATTGTTAATGTTGGAAATTTAAGTAGAGCTGCAGAAAATATAAACAGTGATAAAATTTGCATTGAACTCGAAAACAATAAGAGTGAAAATAAGAAAATAAATAATGAAATAAAAAAAAAATTGCAGAGAATAACAGAAAAGTAATAAACAAAATGACATTTGCTGAAGTTGCGACGACAGCACTGCCAGATTTAAAAAATGATAGGCCTTTAATTATTAAGCCAAAAAGTAAACAGAGAAGTGATAAGACAAAAAATGATTTAAATAAAAACGTTGATCCGGGTGAATTTAAAATATCAAATGTGTTAATTAAAAAGAATGGCGTGGCAGTGGTTGAAAGTGTTAATGAAAATGAGAGGGATAAAATAAAGGAAGTTATGGAGAAAAATCTAAATAATGAATATGAAATAAAAATTCCGGGAACTTATAAACCAAAAATTATTATAACGAAAATGTTATATAAATACGATAATGAAAAACTACTCGAAAAATTGAAAAGGCAAAATGAATGCATATCTAATGGTGAGATAAAAGTGGTCAAACAATATGAAGTAAAGAAAACTAATGGATCATTTTACAATGCAATAATTGAAACTGATTTGAAAACTTTTCGTAAAATCATATCTATGGATAAGTTAAATATCGGATGGGAGCGATGCAAAGTATATGATGATATTAATGTACTTTGCTGCTTTAAATGTAAAGAATATGGACTAAAGCTATTAATTGTAAAAATGATGATGTGTGTGTTAAATGTTTAAAGAATCACAGAACAGCGGATTGTAATAATGAGGCCATTAACAAGTGTAGAAACTGTATAAAAGTGAACGAATCTAGGAAACTTGGTCTCGACGTAATCATAAGACAAATAGTAGGATGTGTCCGGTTTACCTAAGGAAAATTGAAGAAAAGAAAAGACGAATTGGTTATTAGCAATTAGTAATTGAAGCAAATGATAATAACAGTGTTTTTGAAAATAGACTATCAAGAAAACATACCATATACAATAGTAGAAGACTAAATAATAATATATATATTAAGTGTATATATGTTAACATTTGCAGTATAATATCAAATAAAATAGAGCTTCAAAGACTTATTGAAATCAAAAAACCCGGTATATTGTTTTGTACTGAAACTTGTGCAACAGATAATATTACTGATGCTGAAATTAGTATTAACACATACAAAAGTGTGAGGTGTGACTCTAACAGTAGACATACTGGGGGCGTAATAATGTATATACGTGACACAATTGAATTTAAAGAAGTATATAAGAAAGCAATTCCTAACAATTTATGGTGCCTAGTTGTGAAAACAAAGAAATTGACAAAGAATTGGACATTTTGCCTAATTTATAGATCACCAAGTGGCAGTTGTGTTGATTTTATTGACAACTTAAGCTCAATTATTGATCGGAACATTAATTTAAGTGATCACAATATATGCGTTGGTGATTTTAATATTGATATTAATAGAAGTAATTTATACTCAAATAAATTGAACGAAATTCTGTCTAATGCTGCAATGAAACGATGTGTGATGTTTGATACGCGATTAACAGAACATAGTTCTACTCGAATTGACCTTGTATATTCTAATGACAAAAACTTAAACTGTGATAAACTTGATGAATATCAGATAAGTGACCATGAAACCATTGCCTTTGATGTAAGTACCTGTTAATGACGCGTTGAGTATGAGAATAATTAAAGATTTATACAATATATGGAATAACTATAGCTGTGATATTTTAATACATTATTTACGTCAATTTAGTTTTAGTTTCTTCAATAACTGTGATATAGACAATAAGATAAAGTACTTATTTAGATGATATAATAATTCAGATAATGTCTAGTATAACTCCCAGACAAAGAGTGACAATAAAATTAATGAATAAATGGTATGATAGTGAACTTTCAAATGTGAATAAAATGAAGTATGATTTATATAGAATATCGATGCAAAGTGGTCGATGGGATGAATATAATAATATTAAGAGACAATATAAAAGATTAATAAAAATAAAGTACATGGAAAATAAAATAAACATTAATGCAAATAATAGTAGAGAAATGTGGAAATATTTAAAAGAATTTACTAACTTAAAAGAACAGAAGGGAGAGATAAAAACAGTTAAAATATATAGTATTGTTTATGATAACGAACAAGAAATCGCAGAGAATCTGAATAAATTTTTTGTAAATAGTGTTAAAGAAATAAATGACTCAATTGAACAATATGATTATAGGGGCATGTCCCAAAATATTAATAGTAGAATAGAACAGTTTAAATTTAAAATGGTCTCGTCAGATGATTTATATGATATTTCAAGAAAATTAAAGAATAAAATTGGTGGTAAAAACCTTTTTTCGGAAGGAGTACTGAAAGACTCGCTAAATTACAAAGCCTATTTTTATGCTTCTATGATAAATGAAAGTTTTTTGACTGGTGTAGTGCCAAGGAAGTAGAAATTGACAACTATTGTTCCAGTACAAAAAGTTGCAAATACTATACTTGCGGAAGAACTTAGGCCTATTAATACCACAACATGCGAATCTAAACTTGTTGAACTGATTGTAAAAAAACAGCTAACTAAACATATAGATGAAAATAATATATTAATAGAGGAATAGTCTGGGTTCAGAAGCAATCATTCCTGTGAAACAGCGTTAAATTTGGTACTGTCGGAGTGGAAGAATAGTTTTAATGACAAGATGAATATAGTTGCAACTTTCCTTGATCTGAAAAGAGCATTTGAGACAGTAGATAGAAATATATTAATGGCAAAATTACACAAGATGGGGATTAAGGATACTGAGCACAAATGGATGACCAACTATCTGAGTGATAGACAGCAACAAGTGGTTATATCTGATACGACATCGACAAAAATTGATGTAAATATAGGTCTACCACAAGGAACAGTGTTGGCACCGTTGTTTTTTATTTTATACATAAATGATATAAAATCGTGTTTAAAATACACAAATATTAGATTATTTGCTGATGATGCATTATTAATGATTGCGGACAGGAATCTTCAGAATGCTGTGAGAAAGATGCAGGAGGATATCGACAATTTATATTTATGGCTGTGCGAGAACAAGTTAAAGTTGAATATTAGTAAAACTAAATTTATGGTATTAACAAGAAATCATGTAAATAGGGATGAGTGTGTATTGAAAATAAGGGGTGACAATATTGAGAGAGTAAATGTAATTAAATATTTAGGCATAATGATAGATGAGAATTTGAATTTTGAAGATTATTTGAAGTATATTGTAAACAAAATAGCAAAGAAGATTGGAATACTAGCTAGATCAACTAAATTAGTAAATAAGAAGTATAAGATTAAAGTATATAACAGTATAATTTTACAACACTTTATATATTGTCCTTCAATACTATTTTTATTAAATACAACTCAGATGGACAAACTTCAGAAATTGCAAAATAGGGCTATGCGTATTATTTTGAACAAAAAGTATGATACAAATATAAGAAGTATGCTGAATGAACTAAATTGGTTAAGTGTTAGACAAATTATTACTTATCACACCTGGAAATTTATTCATAATATAAGATTTGGGAAATGTCCAGAATATTTAAGTGAGAAATTACAGTGTAGTCATGAAATTCATAATTACAATACAAGGAGAAAGGATAACTATAGATTACCATTCATGAAAACGACAAAGGATATGAATTGTTTAGAATATAAAGGAATTAAAAAGTACAGGGTGTTTTTTAGAGGTATAGAACTTCGAATTGAAACAAAACACAAGAAAATCGTTTTAAAGTCCATCAATTTGGCTTTATTGGAAGGATAATTTTATGCCATTAATGTTTAAATATGATTTCGGGCATGTGGCCGCCGCTGCTAGCTCGAATAAAGCCAATTCTACAGGTCCAATTTTCAACCACTTTTTTAAGCATATGGGGCCGTATGTTGGCAATAACGCCACGAATGTTGGCTTCCAAGTCCCCTAACGTTTCTGGTTTGTTGGCGTAGACGAGCGACTTCACATATCCCCAAAGAAAATAATCCAATGGTGTCGTATCACACGATCTTGGTGGCCAACTGACAGGTCCATTCCGCGCAATTATGCGCTCATCGAATGTTTCCTTCAATAAATCGATTGTGACGTGCGCTGTGTGGCATGTAGCGCCGTCTTGTTGGAACCACATCTCATCCACATTCATGCCATCCAATTCGGGAACAAAATAGTCGGTTATCATGGCTCTATACCGGTCTCCATTAACGGTAACTGACTCTCCAGCATTATTTCGGAAGAAGTATGGCCCAATGACTCCACCAGCCCATAGAGCACACTAAACAGTCAGTTTTTGTGGATGTAATGGCGCCTCAAGGGTCTCATGTGGATTCTCTTCTCTCCAAATGCGGCAATTTTGCTTGTTGACGTAGCCATTCAACCAAAAATGAGCCTCATCACTGAACAAAATTTTGCGATGAAAATCAGCATCGAGATCAATCTCATTTTCAGCCCATACACCAAAATCACGACGCATTGCATGGTCTCGCGGCTTTAATTCTTGCACAAGCTGGATCTTGTAAGGTCGCAAGCCAAGATCTTTGCGCAAAATCTTCCATAAAGTTGATGGACAAAGCTCCAATTGCTGTGCACGGTGGCGAATCGATTCATTCGGGTTCTCTTCAACACTTTGCTCTACAGCGGCAATTGTTTCTTCGGTGCGCACTGTTCGACGTCTCTGCGAATGCGTATTATCACATAGAGTAAACGTAGTGCGAAAACGATCCATGGTTAACCGAATTAATTGCTCTGATGGACGATTATGTCGACCATAAAATGGACGGAGCTTGCGGTAAACTTCGCGAACTGAACCATTATTTTCGAAATAAATTTTCACGATTTGCAAGCGTTGTTCTTTTGTCAACCTGTTCATGATGAAATGGCAAACCAAACTAAATATTAATCATTTGACAGCTGACAAAATGGCCGCCAGTTAAAAAAAGTGATGCCAACTTAAAGTTCTATACCTCAATAAAAAACACCCTGTATAATGAACTACCAAATAACATAAAAGATTGTGAAAATATGATTTTATTTAAGAAACTTTTAACTGAATACTGTAGAAATAATTAATATATTGTACATATATATCTAGGTTAAAAGACCGTAAGAAATAAATAAATAAATAAATAAATAAAATGCTCATTAACCCTTCAAAGACCAGAGATATTTAAATTATGCTTACGTTTTATTTTCAAGAAACTTTTTTAAAGCTTAAGTTATTGAATAAGATAAGTTGAATAATGGTTAGTTGAATAAAATTAAGGTTGGCTTAAACGGGATCCGTGCTGCTTACTTAATGCTTTGATGTTAATGTATTTCTGCTTTTTAAAGCCATTTTCAATTCCTGTTATATTCTCGTTACTAACACCTTTTTTCAACAGAAATGCTGTTTGTTTTTCGTTTGATTTTTTTTTTTGGTTCTGCGGCCAGCTCAGATACTAACTTTCTCTTCAAACGAGGCCCTGCATCAGTATAGTCTAAATGCCTCCGACCTCGCTTATTGCCGGGCAAGCCGCAATCACTTATTTCAATAATTGGATGCAAGCAAACGCGAGTGCTTTTTTTTCAATCGTTCAAGTATTCTATTGCATTTTGGCAAATTTAAATTTATGAAAACAATACTTGGGTAATTAACTGATGTTGCTCATCTGATAAGTTTTGTTGTGTAATATTCTCCAAAATAAATTCTTTTACATTATCTTTTTGTCGATTTTAGCTGCTCCAAACTTCAAGCAGTGTTGAATGGCAAAACTCGTATGAAACTACAAAATTAAGTTTTTTCCCAAAAGGAACAAAAAGGAGCAAGAAGTGGTAATTGTGTTTGATAATAAACAGTTTTATTAATAACTTTTTTCAGAAACATTGCAAATACCTTTCTATACACAGAAGTTATATTCCACACAATACACGTATGTTTGTTAGTTTCGAACTATAATAACACACTAAGAACACACTGAGTTACTAGACAATAACACATAACTATTTTTTAAAATATATCAAAAATTGTTTTACATACCTTGTCTAACTTCTTCCATATTTAAACTTTTTCACAGTCTTTAAAATTAATGTCTTACTCACGATCAAAGTTTGTAAAAATTTCGCGGGCATTTTCTGTTCATAATGCGACCATGAAACATCTGACTTTTTTTTCATAAAATAACAGGGTGCAACATAAAAGTTATAAAAAAAACGTTTATATAACCGTCAGAGTATACGAATTCAAAAAACGAAAGCAGATTTTAAATTTTAAACAAAAAAAATTGAATTTATGCCAAATATAGCAACATTTTACCCTTAGTGCACTGTCAGGAAGACGGCTAATATCTCTCAACTCGGTTTCGGTTCGTGGTCGTTGAAGGGATACTTCCCCTGTGACCACTGGGACTGCCGCGGTAGCCTGCCTACCCTCAAGAAGATCTAACCTAACCAAAACTTCCCCCAATAATATTTTCTTTTTTAATTTTCTTTCCCAATTTCATATTTCCTTATTTCTTATTTCATTTCATTAAATCAATTTTTAATGGAATATACTTTTTTTATTTTAACTTTTGCTTTTCTTTTTCAATTTTTAATCTTATGTTTTGCTTCAATTTTCTTTTTTCTTATTTTATTTCAGAAATAAATTTTTAATAGCATATATATTTTTTTATTTTAACTTTTGCTTTTCTTTGCAATTTTTAATCTTATTTTTTTCATAAATTTTCAATTTTCTTTTTTATTTTAGCGATCAACAATAAAATCATATATTCTTTTATATTTCGCTTTTGCTTTTCAATTCTCAAATTTTTATTTCGTTTCAATTTAAAAAAAAAAATTTATATATTTTAACTTTGCTTTTTTTATTTTTATATTTATTTCAATTTTTCTTTTTCAATTAATATTTTTATGTATTTATAATTATTATTTTTTTATAAGTGAGCCTTGGCTAGGATACGCGACGCGACCGTTTAAAACCAATTATTTTTTGTCCTTACGGAAGCTCCGTATGATTCCGGTTTGGAGATCCACTTTTATAATCGTGGATACCTACTAAGGTACGGGTTACTTCACTTTCGCCTCGATAACCTTCTGTGATGCTTTCTGATTTTAATCACCAGGAATATCAGATTAGCGAAGGAGGAGCAATTTCTATTTATTATTTTATTAAAATATTATAAGTAATAGAGGGATCCGTAGGTTTCGCAGGACTTTACTTATTAATTTATTTTTATTAAAATATTATAAGTCCTAGAGGAACCCGTAGGTTTCCCAGGACTTTACTTATTTATTTTACAAGGACTCCTAAGGGAGGGTCCCTGCTCGGGCGCCAGTTAAAGAATTTTAAACGGTTTGAACTAAAAAAATTCATTAAGGCGCACCAACTCGCGCCTTTAGTTAAATAAAATACTTTTATTAAAATTACCTTTTATACAAATTTATTAACAATCAAAAAATAACACAACTTATTAACAACAAAAAAATAGCACAATTTACTTTCAATAATTACAATGATTTCGAAACGTCCGATACTATTGACACCTTAGCCAAGACTGCCTGTTCCCAGCCAACTTTGTTGGCTTGTTGGATTGGATTATCACGTTGCACCAACATGTGTAGGTATGCAGACGCTGATCATGCAAAATTATTTTCCCATCATTTCTGCAAGAAGGCAATTTGGTAATTGGATCGAAAGCGCGTGTTGAAGTAAGAATATTAAAAGTGTGTAAGTTGCAAAGTAATTTTTTGGCGACAACATTGCCGCTGGTGTTAACTTGCATTTCCACATTTTATTTCTTTATTGATTGTTGTTATTTACATATCTTAAAAATTCTTACCAGCACAAATTTGTCCACTAAATTGTCTACATCATGGTACAATCATTGACAAAGTAAAACTGGTTTGAAATCTGATACAACTCTGTGCATTTTACATCTTTTACGTCAAAAAAATGCAACACAGCAGTCAAGGAAAAACCAAAGCAAAACAAACAATACAAAAATAAAACATATGAAAAAGGTAATATGAAATATAAATTATTTATCAAAAATAAAATATTTATATGCCTTTAAAATTAAAAAAATTAAAACAAATAAAAGAAATAAAGAAACAAATAAAATGAATTATATGAAATATTACTATTAGTGGATTTTAATGAAAGATAGGCATAAAGCTGGAATAGAATTTGTAAAACCAAGGTTTTTTTTTTTATTAAATTATAAAATTTTTTATCACTTATATCACTCTTAAAAAAAGTTTGCACTTAATATATGAAATATATAATTATTTATAACTTATTTCTATTTTTGATTTAAATTTTAAATTGTAATAACTTAAAAAATCACTTATCGCAATCACTTTAGCAAGAATCACTTTTAGCAAGAAAAGAATTAACGTTCGTTTTAAATCAACATTCAAATAAGAAGAATGAGAGAAATAAAGCAAACGAAAAACTTTGACACATAGAATGAAAACATATGATTTTGTTTTGGTAAACCGAGTTTACCTTGTCAATGATTGTACCATGGTCTACATCGAACATATTTTCTCTTTCCTTACTGAGTATTTGTTGAAACAAATACGATCGAATAAAACCTTTCACAAATTTGTAAAAATTTTTAAGTATGCAAACAGACCTATTATAAGATATCAAATCAATGCATTTATTTATTAAAAAGTAATATAAAGCCACTTTTGGCCAATTTAATATATATTACAAGAAATAATTATAATAAATATAAGTAATATGAAAAGAGGAAATAATATATTACAAATATAAGAATATGTTCACTAAAACGCTAGTGAGACAGAAATACAAACTAGCACTGTCTTTAATTCATTGGTCCCACACAAAAGGAAAATAAAAGGGAATAGGTAGAAATGTAGAAATAATAATTTTATAACTGATTTTAGTGTTTTCAAAAATTATGAACTATGTATGTATATTTAAAATTGTTTACTATTAATGGGTTTTGGTAGACGATTTTTATTAAATTTAATCATTCATTGTAAACAGTATTAAGTTTTTTAGATTATCTCTGAATATACATACGATTTTCCGGCAACATTAATATTTATATTTTTACAAAATGACGGCGCCAAAATTAGATAAAATGAACGCCTTCATTACTGAATCAGTTGACTTTGTTCAATGGATTGAAAAATTTGCAATTTTTTGTTTTCTTGTGAGCCTATTGACAATAAAAATAAGAGATTGAGAGAAAAAATAATTAAGACATATAATAAAAAATAATAACATTGGAAAGGACACAGTGGTGTTAAATCTCATAATGTCGATGGAAGCAGTAAATGATATAAAACGCGATTTTGCTGATATTAACATAAATAACGTAGACTCGAATAAAGAAGTTGAAGAGCAAGATGAAGAGGAGGAAGTGCCATCACCGGCAGTGTCCACAAACAGTGGAATAAACCAGAACGTCATGCATGTAAGCAGTCGTGAAACATCCAGTAATAAGTTGATAAAATTCTAATACGAAACGTAATCTTATAAAATAATGTCTGTATTTAAGTGAGTTTTTTAAAAAAGCTCAAAGTTTTCATGCCACTTGGCAATTATTGCACTACAAAATGCAAAATATACTCCCTATTGTTAGAATATTAATTATTTACTAATTAATGGGCGGTGTCGTATGTATATTGATAATGGCTTATATGTCCAAATAATAGCTTATCAAATTGATAGTTTTTTGAAATATGTATGTATTTATAAAAGATTTTGGATTTTTTAATGAATATGCTGGCCCAACTTAATTTTTTATTATCATATACTAGATGCAAACGCTATGAGCAGTTTTCATATAAATACTTTAAATAAACATACATGCATATATATTTTAACTGCTGCAATCTTAAAAAATATATATATGCACGTTTATAAAATGATTATTGGACCAATTTCTATATAATACTTGTCAATTAAGTCCTTAATAAACCTACAATATTTTTTATGAATATTGCAGTAAGTCTTTACGTTAAAATTTTACTTTTAAATAATCCAGAATTTAAGTCCAAAATATAAATAGAATGCCTTTTAAATGTTGGTAATTTTCAAAATGATTGTATTTAAAGAAATATACACATATGTATGTATACATGAATATATTGTACGTACAACTTTGTGTGAGTCATTGAAAATTAGTTTTTAATTCAGTTATCAAGTTTTATGTATAAATGTTTAAAGAAGCCAAGCACAAGTAAATAATTCTCGATCAAGTTCCTACTCTTATAAAAGCAAAAACCAAGGAAGTACTTGTCAAAAGCAAAATAATTGTGTGCCTTTCAATTCTACTACAGTATTTATTTTTTCAAATATGTAGTTTCGAGAAGTCTAAAATTTATTCGTTACTTACTGATGTTGCTCCTAAAAAGGAATAATTTATCAATTATTTGTAGCTCCCTTTCATTTTTATGAAGCTAATCTAAGCATGATCTAATTTTATAACTGTTAGCACTATGCTAAAATTTAAATCCCTTAAGCATGTAAATAGAGTTATTTATTTTTACGATACTATATCTCAGGTTTTTATATTACTTTGTAACACATAGATATGTATATATGTATTTATATTTTGGCCCACTGCATAAATAAATACAGACGGATTTTTTAAAAATTTTGTATTGCGGTTTCAAAGTACATCTGAGAAACAAACACAAAATTGCAAATTTTAAATAAAATGACGCACTTTTTGGTAGAAAAGAAAGCACTATAACTAATTACATATTACAATGCAAATAAATATTTTTTATATACCTAAATATTTTTATGCACATGTATGTATGTTTTGAAAAACTGATATAATGAAGCATAGATCGTCAAAACAATATTGAAATACCTATTTCAATATTTGATTTTTGTATGCATGTATGTATATTTTTGACTGTATAATTTGTTACTCTTGAAATTCCTTTCAGAGACGTATGTCGTCAAGTAATATGCAGGATGTTTATTCTGATTGTGAAGATTATTTTATAGAAATTACCGTATCTGAACCTCAAAAAATTGGAGACGGCATGGGTTCTTATTTGACTTACAAGTAAGTCTAAATATTCGCCAAAAGTATAAAAAATTGTAACTTTGATTTTTTTTTATTTAAGAGTAACAACAAAAACAAACATTCCAAAATATAAACGTACAGAATTCACTACTTTAAGACGTTTTAGCGATTTTTTGGGAATTCACTCTTTATTGGCAAGTAAATATATTAAATTGGGAAAGATTGTGCCACCAGCACCTTCAAAAAATATTTTTGGTAAGTCGCATATAGTTTAAATGATAAATTTTTGTTGATAACATATATTAATATCAAAAAAGGCTCAACAAAAGTTAAAATGAGTCCACAACAAAGTGAACCAGGGAATGGAACAAACTTAGAATGGGTAGAGCAACGTAGAGCTGCTCTAGAGCGTTATATGAATCGCACAGCACAACATCCCGTTCTGAGAGTCGATCTAGATTTTATAAATTTCCTAGAAAGTGATCAAGTAAGTAAAAATTAATTACTTGGCAAATAGTTAAGTGTAATTTATATTGTATTTATAGGAATTACCTCGCGCAGTTAATACAGCTGCACTTAGTGGAGCTGCAGTCGTTCGTTTATTTAATAAAGTTGGTGAGACTGTAAACAAAATTACATATAAAATGGACGAAAATGATCCAGTAGGTTTTTAATTATGCTTTTTATTTAAATACAGTAAATTGAAAATTTTGTTAAATTTTAGTGGTTTGATGAAAAAATCACTGAAGTGGAACATCTTGATATTAATTTGCAAAAACTTCATTCCGCTTTGAAAGCTTTAGTTACAACTCGCAAAGAGTTGGCTAATCTTACCGGCCTTGTTGCAAAATCAGCAGCCATGTTAAGCACATGTGAAGAACATACAGGATTATCAAGATCCCTGTCTAATCTAGCTGATGTTGAAGAAAAAATTGAAATCTTACGCTCTGAACAATCAAATTCAGACTTTTATATTTTATCCGAATTTGTTAAGGATTATTTGGGACTATTTTCGGCTATTAAGTCTGTATTTCATGAGCGTGTAAAAGTTTTTCAAAATTGGCAACATGCCCAAATGCAGCTTTCTAAAAGACGTGAAAATCGTGGGCGTTATGAATTAAATAATCGCACAGAGAAATTAGAACAAGCTCAAGTAGAAGTTGAAGAGGTAGGCTAATAAGAAAGATAGCCATTTTGTGTGACTAAGATTTAAACTAATTTTATTTTTCTTTTAGTGGCAAGTTAAAGTACAACGCTGTCAACAGCAGTTTGAGGAAATTTCTACGGAAATTAAAAAAGAAATGGAACGCTTTGAAATTCATCGAGTAAAAGACTTTAAAGCTAAAATGATAAGATACATTGAAGACCAAATGGCTCATCAACAGCAAGTAAAACCTTTTTCGAAGTGCGAAAGTCTATACAATTTTGTTACATATATAATTTTCTTATTTTAGATCATTACTTATTGGGAATCGTTTTTACCAAGCGCACGTGAAATTGCTTAAAATTCTATAAAAATACATTTCATACGCATTTTCTTCTTTATATTCCTACAATTATTTTTCTACAATGTTTTCAAATTACTCCCACTTAAAGTGATAATAACTATATATCTTTCAAAAGTTGGGACCAACACCGTAAAAATAATTCAGCACAACCAGTGTTGAAGAAGTGAATTGAAAAATATCTCACATTTATTTTTCAATTTTATTTTTTTAAGAAAGTAACATGTTTTTACTATTGCTGTTAAATTTACCTCAAAACTAGATCTATTTTCAATTGTTTACCGTAAAAAAACTGCAATTATTTTTTTGTATCTGTTAAAAATATTTACTATTATATTTACTATTAATTATTATTATTATCACTTAAACAATTTTTGTTAATTTTCATTTTACTTTAAAAATTGTTCCATTTTTTTAACAAATTAATTTTTTTTATTTTTATTGTAATGCTTTAAAATTTTATAATTGTTAAAAAAATGTTTGCCTTCTCATTTTTTATACAGCATAAATTTAATTAAACTTTTGCATTAGTATAATTTGGCAAAAATAAAACAAAAATACAAAAAGCATATTGTCTATCCATGGTGTTACTATACTATGCCACATTATTTATCCAATTGGCTTCAATGTATATGCATAAAAAAATATTGTATTATGGATTAAAAAATAAAATGTAAATAATGTTAAAAATGTATATATTTAATTATTTTTTAATAAATAGGGAAATGGGCAAACAAGTGTGGCCTAACTAACATGATTTAGTAGAATAAATTTAAATTATTAAATAATTTTACACTACAGTTCTGAAGATATTTTTGTTGTTGTTGTATATAGAGGGGTATTGTAATAACGTCGTTAATTCAGTTTAACTTGAATATATAGTTTTCCTACTTAACAATAGATGTCACTCTCAGTTGTACTCTATATATATAAAACCACAGCTGATTTTGACGTTTCCTATAAACTACAAAAAGAAAAAATCAAATTCTACTTTGTGCAAAGAAAAAAATTGTTCGTCGTCGTTAAAATATTTAATATGGCCTGCCGCAAAATCGTCTGTGAATTACAAACCTTAAACCGTAATGGCAAAAATATTATTTCTCCATCTCTATCCAATTTAGTACGTTCATATTCTTCACGTAAGGATTTGGAAAAGACAACACACACTGGCCAAGTAAGTGAAAATATGCAGTTGCTTACAAATGGTTGAGCTGTTACGCAAACGTTTTCATGAAATTTTTCAGACATACATACATACCTATGTTTATTTGTTTACTGTCTTTAACAATCAAACGCCATCTACTAAATTTTATTGTTTTACAGGTTTTTGCTGAGGATGATTATCGTAATGTCCGTTTCACAAATGCCAAGCGCTATGTCAATGAAAATTGGGGTATTAAACTAATTGATGAAATTCCTCCTAAAGAGTGTACTGAACGTGTAGTATACTGCGATGGCGGTGATGGTCCCCTTGGACATCCCAAAGTTTACATTAATTTGGTAAGTATTTTAATACTTATCGTTTTTTCTTACAGGGGACAGTGGTTAGTGTGTTGGCTTACTAAGACATGGGCCCTGGGTGTTTCAGTTGTATTTTCTATTAAGTAATAATTTTTATTTTCAATATTTCTCTACTCATATTTATGACAGCTGAATCCAAACCAACTTATTTCTAATATTCTTAACATAAAGTACAGTAATTAAATATATTCTAATACATAATGATACATGCTCTTTTTTTTATTTATTTTTTTTTTTTTTTAACTATTAATACTAAAACCTTAATCTACTTATGTTCCCAATCTCCATACAGCTGAGGTCTGTGAACTACTCTGCCCGATCGCGTTACTTGTTCCCCATCTGTTCTCACACGATAGGACTCATCAGTCATGCCTAAATTCTCAGCGTCCTGATACTCTGACTCATCACTACCATTTCCTTCATTATTATCAACAAGCAAACTATTGTTGCCTACAACACGAACTGCTTCCTGTTCCTGAGCATTATTTTCATCAGTTTCATTATCATTACTGTTACATTCGTCTAAAAAATCCATATCAATCACTTCCACGTGATTTCTTGTTTTTCTCAAGAATCGCCTATTCCTCCTATACTTATCACCAACTACATCCTTTACTATATACGATCTATCAGAAATTACCTCTACAATTATACCATAGTGCCACCTTCTATCCTTCCAAAACAAAACTTTATCATTGACTTGCAATCTACCTAAAGGTCTAGCAGATCTATTGTAATACAACTGTTGCTTATTCCTTTTTCTAATTATACGCTCCCGAACATAATCAATATCTTTATTCCTTTCCCCCAACAAGAAGCTAGACACTGGATGCCTTGTCTTAAGTATCCTACCCATAAATAGCTGTGCAGGTGACAGAAGCATATCCTGTAAAGGAGTCACATTATACTCTAAAATTTGTTCCTGATAACTACATTTCCCTTCCAGAACATTCTTTTTCAAAATATTCTTGGCAATAGACACTCCCTTTTCTGCTAATCCATTGCTTTGAGGGTAGCACGGACTAGAGAACTTTAAATTCACATTAAAGTCATCTGCAAACTTTCTGAATTCACGACTATTAAATGGAACATTATCAGATCGTATTTCAGTTGGAAAGCCAACCCTGTAAAAAAGTTGTCTCAAAACATTAATAACATCACCAATCGACTTGCTCTTTAGTCTCTGCTCTCAGGTAAATCATTACAATTCACCATTGACGTTGTTGATAACTTCGATCCTTTGTCCCTATTCTCTCTATATTCCACATTATCTATTCTCTTAATCAAGTTCAATGAAACACAAGATTCCCTTCCTAATATTGGCTGACATCCGTTACTAACTACCTCAAATTCAACAAGTACCGAATCCCTGTCATTAACCACTGAACACAATAATTCAATTTTACCATATATTTTAATTTCACTATTACTATACGTAAACAACCGAATATCTGAATTACAAATTTTATTCCTCAAATTCATTCTTTCCACATATCCAATGGGCAAGCAGTTCACATCCGCACCTGTATCCATCTTAAAATTAACTTGATATCCATTTACATATATTTTCTTAAACCATCCTCCCCTTGAATAACTTATTCTACAATCAAAAATTTTCGCAATTACTCCTTTTTTACAGACTCTCCTAACATTAACTATACCAGATTTACCTTCATCATAATATTCAGTATTAATTTCATCCACACACTCCTTATCTGTTGAAGCTTCTAAAATGTTCACACGGCGATTGTTTTTACTGCTCTCCATTATTTTAACTCGACACATTGATGCAAAATGTCCGCGCTGCTTACAGTTATTACATCTTCGCCCATCCTTCAATGCGGGACATGCCTGTCGATGTTCAAAATTCCATTCACCACCACATCTATAGCACGCGCTTTCCTTCTGCTTCTGCTTTTCATTCCTATTTCTTTTCATACACTGTAATGCATCAATCTTAATATCCTTTTCTTCTAGGGCCTTTTTATTTTTAGCAGCCAGCTCAGCCACTTTACACTTTTGAATAATATCTTGTAATTGATTATCTTTTGCTTCTAAAAGTTTGGTTTGTAAATTTTTATCACAGATGCCCAAGATTATTTTATCACGAAGTATGCGTTCTTCAAATTTTTTACAGGTTCCACCACATTCAAATTCACAGAATTTAATTTGCTTACGTAACTCTGTTTCGAATTCACAAAATGGTTGACCCTGTTGTTGCACTATGTTAAAGAATTTAAAAGTCTCCATAGTTATATTTTTCTTTGGGTTACAATATTCGTCAAATTTTTTAAAAACAATTTCTAGCGTCTCCTCATTTTTTGACAAATTAAAGGAATTATAGATATCTAGTCCTCTTTCACCGATATGATGTAACAACAGCGCAATCTTCACATCTTCAGTTTCGTTTTTCTTTCCTGCCGCTAGCAAATAAATATTAAAGCGTTGCTTCCATATGGGCCAGAACTTTCCCGGATCTTCAAATTGCATGGCTTCAGGACCATTCGTAACCATACCACTGGTATCTGCATTCATTGCTGTAAATTTAATCAGTTTAACGTAGTTTGAAATTAATTCTTTCCAATTTTAATTTCCACCTGACACCATGTTTCAGTTGTATTTTCTATTAAGTAATAATTTTTATTTTCAATATTTCTCTACTCATATTTATGACAGCTGAATCCAAACCAACTTATTTCTAATATTCTTAACATAAAGTACAGTAATTAAATATATTCTAATACATAATGATACACTGGGTTCGACTCCAGGCTCTGACATCTTCAAAAAAAAGAAATATGAAAAAAATATTTCTTTCGGCGACTACCTCTCAGCAGTCTTCTGGCAAAAGCTCTGAGAGTAACTAATTGCCATGAACAAGCTTCTCAAGTCTGTCGTTCGGAGTCGACATTAAACTGTAGGTCCCGGTACTCATGGATAAAAATTGACACACACAACATGAGTGCTGCGAGAAGCTAGGCCGTAATCCTGACACAGGGTTGTAAAGGCCAGTTATGTATGTATGTATGGACAAAAAAGAAAATATTGTGTGATATTTCATAACAATTCATCAGTGACATTTTCAAACAAATGTAGCAAAAATCGTGTTTGTCGTTGACCCCACATTGTATGAACTATGCAAGCTTGTTGTAAATATTCTGTGTATCATCGAGAGTTTCAAGGAAATCGACTATAAAACATTGTTCACGAATACTTCCGCGATGCTGTCGACAACCATTAGAGACATGTCTTAAAGACACACTTGACGATAATGTCGTGCACGACATTTATTTCTTATTTGGAATACAATACTCATATACATATATGAGTATCAATCATTAAACAGACTAAAGTCAAGGCCAAATATACATACAAACGTATGTATAAAAAACCATTTTACATATCGAATCTATGACACTATAAATGTGCTGGAGGCCCGAGGTTCGAGCCCCAGGAAAAGTCTGATCAATATTTTTATAATTTAATTTTTGTTTCGTCAGAAACGCTTTAATTAGATCAAAGTTAACGGCAATGAATATTTTTGGTAATTAAAAAAAAACATTAAAAAGTTATAATGCGCATGCTTCTGGCGCTGCACTCTAACCACCACGGCTACAGTCGTACATGTCGTCGATGCCGACTAATGTGGATTAAATGGAATAAGAGGGCAAAAACAAAAATTGTAATTCTGTTTCATCCAAATAAGATGACAATTACAAGAACAGCAATGATGGTAAGAAAAGGAGAATATGATAGAAACTGTTGTGTGACTTTACTTCGACTAACTCATACAAGTGTATGTACATACGATAATAATTTCAGTGTGCGATTTCCAAAAAAGTGTGAGTTAAATAGTTGATGTTTGGTCTTGAATATGCACAGGACACAAAGAACTCTGATGAGACTACCGTATCTGGAGTCGAAAACAATTGTTCAGTTTGGCTAGTGTACTATTCCTTCACGGACATCATTTCTTCTTTAATTACCAAAAGTATTCATTGCCGTTAACTATAACACTATATTTCATATCCAATTTTTAATCTTTTTAACTTTCTATTTGTTTTGTTTTAGGATAAACCAGGTGCACATATATGTGGCTATTGTGGCTTAAGATTTGTCAAAAAAGATGGTCATCATTAAATATTACAAAAATAAAATATATATATATATAAATATATATGATGAATCAAATTACATTTAAAGCGTTTGAAATTTAAAAAAAAAAATGGTTCAAAATAAGTTAAAGTCGGCAACAATAAAAAAGTATAAATTTGTATTTGGCTTTAAATAATTAAAATGCTGAACAAATTTTAAAATGCCTCCCCCAAAAACACGTAGTTTAGTTATTTTAACATAAAATTTATTAGTTTTGATTTAATCTACATTCGGTTCTTCCTTTCTAAATAATATTACAGAAACGGGTTACAACTCCATTGCACTATACCATACAAAATATACGACCCTTATACTTGCATAATATTGTATCTATTATTAATAAACCGATTTCCTTCTTAGAGAGAAAGAGACAAGAACAATTAAATAAATCTTGAAGTGGGATAACGAGAATTTTTTTAATATCTAAATATATAAAATTGAATGTGTGTTTGTTTATTTGTTTGTTTGTACCTTATAGGAGACTAAACCTCTAGACCGATCTTCCTGAAATTTTCACAGCATTTAACTGGGACTCTGACATGATTTATCGGGTACTTTTTTTCGACCACGCCCACTTTTTTAAAATTATGTTATTGCTTCCATATAGCTTTTAAAAGATATACTTCAAATTGTATACACATTATACTCCAGGCGAGGTAGAAATTCACATTTTTTGCGCCACGCCCACTTTCACGCCAAATTTTGTTTGAAAGTTTTAAACTTTTTGTTCTATATACAAATTTGGTGCTTCTTTACTACGTTTATTAACGACTTTACCTTAAATTTAAAATACATTTGAATTAATAGTGGGGTAGCCTCACTCTCTTTCTCCCATAACTGTCTGCAAAATATATAAATACTTTAAATTATATTATATAACGAGGGTGTAGCGAAGCACACCGGGTTCAACTAGTTGCATATATTTTTTAATGGGACTTCTAGGACTTGATTGAGAACATACTTTTAACTGCAAAAATGTTCGAACTAATGTAGTTACTTTCTTTGTCTGAAAATGATTTAAGTACATACATATGTACATCAGTATAGGTTAGGTTGCTATCTCAACACTTTCATTCAATTCCAAATTTTATCACATTACACTCTCCTACTAATATCACTACACTAACAAAAGCGAAAAAACTGAATCTTATTTGTAATTGCGATTATTAAATAGTGATCAGAGTGTGTCTGTAAGTTTGCCTTAAATTATTAAATTATTATTATATATTCAATTTATTAAGCAATGTTTTAAGTGTGAAAATCCATATTAAACAAGTTCGAAGTTAGTAAGAAAAAGTTACTGTATTTCAATTTAATGTCGACTTGATAAATTGACACACACCAACTTTTTGTCGACTATAAGGCAGCGTTCGATAGCTCAATAAGGGATCGCGTATATGCCGCAATGTCCAAGTTCGGTATTCCTCCTGCAGCTTGATTTAGATATTAAAAGACTTATGCGAGCATTTTAATACCGTCTGAGGCTTAAGACAAGACGATTCCTTATCCTGCGATCTCTTCAATTTCATTACGAAGAGTGTTTTGCGAAAGGCGAATGTTGTGTATCGTAATGGCACTAATTTTAACAAGTGTCCAGCTACTTTCGTACGCAGACGACATAGATATCATTGGGCCTGCCAAGCGAGAATCACCGCAGCCTTTAATGATATTTGAGTAAAATGGGTCTAAATCAGGGGCCGAATTACCGCATACATGATCGAGTAAAATTTTTCATACATTTTAAGTGTGTTTCTTTACTTTTTGGGTAAAGTTCGGGAAATAGAGAGTAAACAATAATTTCTCTCTATGAGAGACAAATTTGCCCAAAAGTACGGGAACGCAAAAAAGCAAATATTTTACCCATTCACATAAAAATATGAAAACACATAACTTTATGTCACACACACACGCATATTGAACATGTACTTTCGCAAAAACAAACGACAATAATTAGACTTATACATGTTAACTAAGGCAAAGATAAACTTTTTTATATAAATATTGAATTAAATTATACTATAAGCCTTTCACTGCAGGTTTATAAATATTTTTTTAATTCAACTTTTGAAATTTTTTTTAGTTTTTGAACCTTTCATTTTTCTATTATTTTTTAAACAGCTGATTATTTGTTTACTTGCACAAACTAGCCCGAAGAAAAAGTACGGGCTATTTCGTGCATGAAGAAGAAGAATGTTACTCTCTCAAAAATTCTCTCATTTACCCAAATTTTGTGTACGGGAACGCTTTTTGGTAAAATTGGGATCCCGCGGGCGCCCAATGTACAGTAAAGAAACAGACCTTTTGTTTTTGGGGTTACCGTATTCGTTATCGAGCAAGTACAATCGAAAATTTAGATTATGTCATACGATAACGAGTGTGTGTTCGAGTACCAGTTGTTTATATTTGACTCGTTAGCTCTTCAATAATCGAAAATAAAATTTATTTAATACAATTGGAAAAAATATGAGTTTATAAATAAAAACTATAATCATTTTGTAAGACCAATACTAATAAAATAAATGGAAACCAAAAAGATGTTATGACCCAGTACATGATTGAGCATCCCAATTTGGCCAAAAATATATTGCCAAATTACAGCCAAGGAAAAGCAACCTCCAAAATTATGAATTCCCATCAACTAGTCTAATTGAGATTTGGTGGTAGTGTGGTAGACATATGTATGTCTTTCGAAAGATAGCTCAGAAAGAAGGAAATTAAAGGCTTCCTGTGAAACCTTAAATCGCTTAATAAATCTAAAATTAGATACCAAATTTTATGAATTAAAATCGAATGATGCAATTTATTTTCGCATTAGCCGGCAATGACATTGAATCACTTATCTCGCATTTCTTTTCTAATCGTGTATTATAATCGTCTTCTTTGTTTTTTTTATATTTTGATTTGCATTTTAATTTTCCCCAAACAATAAACAAGCCGAAAAGAAATTATTTTCTTTATTTTGCACTAAACATTTGGCATTTTCTTCTCAAAATATATTTTGATTCTATTCCAATGCAAAACAAATCTTGTACATTTTGTAAAAATGTCGATACGTCAACCATTGAATACAGTAATAAATGTATTTGATACGTGACAAAATTTTATTCAATACAAAAGCTTACTCGATCACGAATGCTGTAATTCGGCAACAGAGCCGAAGTACATGTTGTTGACGAGTAGGGATGTTGAACTTATTGGCTCACAGTTTACAGCCCGCAACTATACATTCGATGTGGTACATCTACCTTGGTACCGCCATTACCAGCAGAATTATGTCTGTCTGGAGATCAAACGAAGGATCATACTGACCAGCAGGTGCTGCTACAGTCGCAGTAGTCAATTTAGTAATACAGACCTCTCTCGTGCGATGAAAGTAACACTGGTGCTTCTCTATGGTGTGGAAGCATGATCGCTGTGTTGTGTCAATGTAACGGTCCTAAATGTGTTTGAGAGAAAAGTTCTTCGCAAGATCTATGATCCACTCAGGAATGGCGATAAGTTTCTCATTAGAACCAACTATAAGCTGTATGAGCTTATCGGCGATGTAGACGTTGTCCAGCACATTATCATGTAGCGGCCACGCTAGCTCGTTTATATTGTTCGGATGGAAGAATCTGCTTTAGCGAAAAAGGTTTTCGATGCGAAGATCACTGGACGGCAGTTCTGTCATCAATTGGTGTAACCAACTGGAGAAGGCGTGCGCCTAGCTAATACGACTGGAGACTAGTGTTGCGCCAGGCCGAAGCCCGTTAACGGGTTGTTTCGGCTAGCTAGTACATAAGTGAGTGATAAATTAAGTTTCGTTTAAAATATAAAATTTGTTTGCCCGCTTAATTCTGACCGTTACAAATCAATAAATAAAATGCAATTTTTCATAATCGTAAATAAGTATGTCATTTTTAATGTTGCAGTTCTATTGAATTAATACTAAGTTTTTGTAGTGTAAAAACTAAAAATAGTATCCTTAAAATTTAAAAATTATGTCTTTATAATGAATTAAATTTTTTAAACTATCAATTTTAATTTTAAACTAAAACTTAAAAATTATTTAAAAATCTTGTTGAAATAGGATTTTAAAACTAAAAAGGAAACAAATGTGCATGTGTTTATGAATTTAGTATCGAATATAGTAGGTAAATAAAATTAATTTTAAATGTAAGTTACTTAAACTTGTCGGGGGTAGGTTTAGGTTTTATTAAAAAGCAAATTATTTATTGTAATTTTTACCAATTTTTTTTAGTCATACTGTAATAAAAAACAACTTCTTGTTAGTTTTACATAGGTGGAATTTTACTATTAAAAAGGAGTTTTAGAATCAATCCATTTGCTTCAAACAATGTAAAAATGTTATAATATTTAGTATTTTAGATGAATTTTTTGTTTGTTTGTTAAGACAGACACAATGTTCTTTTCTTCAATCAAATGAAAGTAATGCTTAAAAATTATTTAAATGATTATGAATGTGAATTAAGCGTATTAAACATAAAGAAATTAACAAAATATATATTACACACAGTACTTTGGTTTGATATTATTTGAGTTTAATTTTGTTTTTCGTTTTAAAGCCAAAAAATAAATTGCACAATTATTGAAAAACAAAAACTGAATACAAAATAAAAACTAAGATCACATTTGTATTTCACACTGATTTCTGTTAATTACTTAAACAAAACTTAAAAAGTTTAAAAATTAAACTTGAATTTTCTCTTATATTCCTTTCAATACTTCCGTTTTCATAACTTTGTTTTAGAAGATCTTACACAAGGCCATCCTTAATTAGACATGAATTCTTATGGATGCGTTAAATAATCCTGTTTTGTTTTGTTCTTTTTTTTATCCGAAACAGGACAAATAAATTTTATTCAATTTCTTTTGTGTTAACAAAAAAACAATGACTATTTTTTTTTCATTTTGTTTCAACTGAACTTATATTTTAGTTAAAAAAAAAGTCATTATTACTTTTGCCATAAATGGTAGCGAAACTTAATTGTAGTTTAAATGTCCGTTTTTTTCTCAAGTTTCAATTAAGATTTCCTTCATCTAAAACACCAAATACGTATAAATCTATAAACTAAACAAGCATTGCTGTAACTTATTATCAATGATGGTATTGATAGTAGATAAATAATTACTGAAGATAAATCAAAAATAAGCTGTAGCCGGATTATGGTTATAATAGCAATAGAGACTACAAAGTATGAAGTGTCCACTAATATACGATATTGTTGTTTTTGTTTTGTAATATATGTATTTTGCAAATTGTTATGAATTTGCAATAAGCCAACCACTGGTCACCAGAGATTTCGTGGTAAGGCATATCCTTCTTTTGAGACATAAACATTACGATCTGAATAGATCTTACTCTCTTGCATATCATCATTTTTCTTTATCATTGGATATGTTCCATTTCCTTCTCCAGCAGCTCCATCGTAAGTTGTAATTGTTTCGGTCTTGCCGTCAACAGTACGTGTAACTGTTGTTGTTTTATTACCCTGAGAATCTTGGGTAATCTTTGTGGTTTCGTAAGTGCCGTCTGGCTTTCGTATAGTTTTAGTCATTACACTTTGGCTAAACATTTTTGGGCCCTTAAATAAAATTATTAATTAATAAAAATATAAGGTTAAGATGAGCTCAAATTTTTCTATTACGTTATAATTTCCATCAAATATTCCGCTACCAAATGAACTCCTCGGCATCATAGGAGTCATAGGTGTCATAATATCAGGTCGTCCATGCGGCTTTAAAGACGGAGGTGCTGGACGATTACGTTGCTCCTTATCTTCATCTACCAAAGTGCCATGAATTTTACCCATTATTATTTCCTCATCGCTGAGTTTCGGCTTAGTTTTCCAATTACGCGAGAATTTATTATCATTGCGAGGCAAAATATTACCAATGGATTCCTGATCAGGAATAAACTTTAAAACTTCCCCTTCGCCATTGGCAAAACGTTGTATTAAAGAATGCAGTTGTTCGGGATATATTCTTAAAAAGAAAATTTTGTATTTATTAAATTGATATACTAATAATATTTAACAGAATTTATCTTACTCTCCATCTAAATCGGTATCGAGAAATTGATTTTTCTGCTTTTCAAATTCCTTAAGAATTTCACTTTCAAAGCCGGGTTTTAAATAATCTTCCTTAATATTTTTTTCAACAACAACATCATTATCTAAAATATTACATAATTATAAGATAGCAAAATATTTTCAACTACCAACAGTTAACTTACCACCTTCCATCTCACTGACAGCTTCCAAAATTTGTTGCATTTGCCTTTCGAAATGCTTTTGTAATTCCATGGGGTTGGTAAAGATTTGGAATGCAAATTTACGATCATCATCAAATAGTTCATCATCAGTTTCTGCTTCTTCAAACCATTGCGGTTTACGAAATTCATCTTTTGCTGGTGTAGTCCCGCTAAAGGAATACGTAAACAAATGAAATTTTCTGTTTTTTTTTTGTCGAAATTCAAAACTACAAAATTTCAATTATTCGGCACATTATGATTTCTTTATTACTGCCTTTAGATAAAATATTAACAATAATTTTTTCGGAAAGATAAGGTTACAAATAGAAGGCATTAGGACTCAGGAGATATTTTTATATCGTCGCAAAAAATAAAAAACGCTGTAACTGACAAAAAATCGAAAATACGTTTTATGCATCATTTTTATCAGAAAAAAAAAATACGTGTCGATTGGTCCCGGTCCCAGATTTCTATTATGAAAAGAAATTCACTTACGCCGTCTGCGTTTTGAAAAATACCAGCGTCTTGGTTCTACTTTCATACAGGTTTTTTGGCTCTGGTGAACAATAAATGTTTTGTCAGTTACAGCGTTCTTTAATTCTTTGTTCATTTTTAATTTCACTGGTATACCCCATCCAAATCACAAAATAGGTACATTTTACACATAAAGCATTTCGACAGAAAGCTCACGAAAGGAAAAAATAGAAGAGAAAGAGAGGAAAGTTATGAGACTCCCCGGACTGTCTTTGTAAGCCATTTACATAGATACATAATTGGCTATTTCAAGCCTGTTTCAGGGTTACGGCCTGGCTTCATGCAGCACTCATGTTGTGTGTGCAAATTTTTTATCCATGAGTACCGAAACCTACAATATAAAGTCGACTACGAACGACAGACTTGAGAGGCTTTTTCTTGGCAATCAGTTACTCTCACAGCTTTTGCCAGAGAACTAATAAGAGGTAGTCGCCGAAAGAAATATTCAAGACATCAGAGTTGGAGTTTTGAACCCGGAGCTCTTGCCTCTTTAAGGCCATACAAACATCGCCGGCTTGCTAACATGTGGCCGTATCTCCAAGATTCAACCAGTATCGATCTGACATAACGCCCAGTCAATGACTTAATGGCTTACTTTTGTACATATATTTAGGTATGCATGTAAATGGGGAATGAGTTAACAGTATTAAAGACCGTATGACACCTACTTTTTTTGTATTGAATTGTTATAGAATTGCTAGAAAGAAACAGCAAATACAAGAAAGAGTGGAATATAAAAAATGTAAACAAAATATATATTTTTGTTTTTGTGTTTATATTTATTTCAATGTTGATACTTTTTATTTTGTAAAAAAAAACGATTCCATTAAGGCAAAAATACCGTAAAATCGCTTAATTGTAGAATAACTCTAAAAAGTTAGCAACACTATAGTATTTTAAATTCTAAGTATCAATTTCAATGTAAAATATTTTAAATTGTTTTTGACAAATTCCACTTTTTTATCGATAATATTTTTAAATATTTTGACAATTCTGTATTGATGGGAATATAGCTGAACTCTTTACACCCGTAAGACTTTCTTATTATGCTATATTTGCACTATTCTTCAAATTTCTATTAATACGAAAAAAATGTAGTGTCATACGGGCTTAAACAATATAATTTTTTTTATTTTGAGACCAAAACTCAGGTGTAAACCCCTACTAAATGCATTGCATTGTATTGGAATTTTTTGGAAAGGACAGTACATTTATGACAGCATACATTTTTTTGTTTTTTCTTATATTACTATTAAGCGCCTTAGGAATGAGGCAAATTGCTGTGAACTGATCATTCAAAGGCCAGTGTTATATCTTCACCCTTGAGTGATCAACAGCAGTTGCTTCATCGTTGCATGTTGATTGTGTGGTGATGAGTGTCTTCGCTAAGTAGGTTAAGCTGTTATCTGCTATTTCCCAATAGGTGGCGCTTTTCTCCTGATCATTCGCTTTTTGTTGACATTAGTTAAGGCGGAATAGGGGGTGTAGATAGACCGCCTCCTCGTGGTGCACCCTGGGTAACGCTAAATGGTCTATACTCTTCTCTGGCACGACCCTCGCTTTGTCCACGGACTCATTCCTATTTTCTTCCTGACTTGTCGTCTTGGGCTGGCGGCCGTAGTCTTCTGGACCTAGTAACAACGGGGTGAAACCCAGCGCGAACGGTTCCAGTCGAGGGCTGCGGCTGTCTCCGTCCCGTTAAAACCTTGGCAGGCCTCTGTGTACGTTCCTTGTCCGTCGCCGTCTAGTTGGCGGTGTAGGTTCGGTTGAGACTAACTCCCGATTAGCACCGGTCTGGCTCTGAGCACTCAACCCCATATAGGTGGGTGCCAACCCTCGCATGGCCTCCCTGCTTTTGCATAGATAACCATGGGACCATCAAAGGTGACTACACATTCGGGCAAGGATAGCGGCACAGAGTGGGGACCCAATCAAATTAAATGGAAGATTAAAATATAAAGCCCACGCCCACTCAAGCTGGTGGACGTAGGAAGATCTTCAGGCAAACTAGTGTTTGTCCAACCTCTGGTAACAGAGGCTCCTCTTCGGGACTTGCGGTGAAACCCGCTACTGCGGCCCGTAAACCCGCGAAATTTGGGGCGGTGACGTGTTTACCGTCCACATCGGCAGCTGCTACCATAGCACAGCGCTCTTCGACTGACGTCAAGACACTGGTCAACAGATCGAAAACGTCAGTCACTGGTACAAAGTCCACTTCGGGTACAACTATTCCCACGAGCGGAAACGCCCCTGTTAGTGCTAGCACTAGGGCGTACAGGACGCGGAGATCTGCTGTACGCATTATCTCCAAATTGGGTGCTAAGGATCCTGCTCTCTTGTCGGAGGAGGAAAGAGGCAGATTGACGTGGGCAAGAGCTCATGTCGATGATCGTCCACCTGCCTCATCGGCTAAACCCGGGGCTGCGGTGAAGAGGCAGAGGTCCAGCGAGCAAACTGCTCGGGCTCCTCTGCAGCCTTCCAAGCGGCCTAGAACCCTACCACCCAGGCCCAAACCCTCTAAGCCTCTTAGCGAGGTTGTAAAAGAGAGTTTGACCTGGGCGGTGATCGACCATGGTCACCCGGAGGGCACCATCACTCCCGCTAAGTGGAAGTTGGTGGAGTTGGCCCTCCTCAAGGTCTTCCTAGACGTTATGACGTCTAATCCCGGCCCTTCACCCAGTTGCCGCGATGCAGGGTGGTTCCAAGGGCATATCAAAGTAATAGCCTGTGCAGACATTCGCTCGATGGAGCTGTACAAAAGCGCTATTAGTAAGGTCGGAGAGGTGTGGCCCGGGGCAAAGCTTGAAGCCACTCCTCTGGATAAGATCCCCCAACGACCTCGATCACGGGCTAGTATTCCTTCCCAGCCCTCCAAGCCCGAAGAGATACTTCAGATTCTGAAGTATAGTAACACCAACCTACCCACTGATAACTGGAGGGTAGCAAAGGTTGGTGAGACTAAGGGCAACTCGCGCGACGTCATCATCATCTTGGATGAGAAGTCGCTTCAATTAATCAACACCCGCGATGGTGTGATTAATTATGGTTTCGGAGCAATTACACTAAACGTGTATAAGGCTGATGCCCAGATGGCTCGGCTACCCCCAATTGGGTTGCCGACCCCGCAGGTTCAGCCTAGTTGCTCTGATGCAATCGCTCTAGACGAGGACATGGGAAGCCATTCCTCACAGAGCTCCAAATTGAGCTATGTCTCCAATTCAGAGCTGGTTGGGGACATGTTCAACGGGTTGGAGATTGAGGCGGGCGCTGTCTCTCCTTTATCGGAGGAAGATGCCAACGCCACCATGGTTGCCCCTGATGATGAGGGTCATCCAAATCAATCTCCACAAATCTAAAACTGCGTCAGCAGCCTTGCTCCTTCTTCTTGCGAAGGGAGATTGGGAGCTCGTGCTAGTCCAGGAACCTTGGACCGTAGATGGGAAGGTTTGTGGACTCAACGCCGTCGGTTACAGAACGGTGTATATTCATCATACAGGTAGGCCTAGGGCTTGTATTATGGTTAAATCTTCTATTAACGCTTTTCTTCTTCACAGGTTCAGCGACAAGGACACTGTGGCCATGGCGATTACCTTGGGCAACACATCCCTGTGGACAGTGTCCTTATACTTCGCCCACGACTACGGGCCAGATCCCCCGCAGGAACCCGTGGGTCAGCTGGTTACAGAGGCGAACAAACTAGGTATCCCGGTTCTGATTGGCTGCGATGCCAACGCACATCATGAGGTGTGGGGTAGCTCGGATACCAACGAAAGAGGTGAGTGTCTTTTTGATTTCATCCTTAAGAATAATCTTAGCATTGCTAATCGCGGTGATGAACCAACTTTCTGGACCTCGGAATTCTGCGACAACGTTGAATCCTCGGGGAAGGTCAACCGTCTTCGTAAGGTTTTAAGCTCCTCCAAGGGATCTCTCGGAAGTATTCGGAGATCTGATGGTAGTTGGACTACCTCAACTGATGAGACGCTGAGCCTGCTTCTGGATACTCACTTTCCGGAAAGTGTCCACGCTGCAGGCCATACTGTCTTTCAGAGGGTCACGCCCACTCCAGGGCACCACTCCTCAATTCGTATAACCCCTGGGCAACTGCACTGGGCCATAGGTTCTTTTGAACCATACAAATCTCCAGGTCCAGACGGCATTATCCCAGCTGATCTGCAACATGGCGAGGATCTCATTCTCCCCTGGCTTTTGGCTGTTTATAATGCCTGTCTGGACCTCATTTATATTCCTCTGCGCTGGAGGACTGCAAATGTGGTGTTCATTCCCAAAGTCGGAAAAGCCTCACACGTGCTCCCCGGGGACTTTAGACCAATTAGTCTTTGTTCCTTCCTATTGAAGACGTTGGAGAGAATTCTTGACCTCCATATCAGGAACTCGATCAACCCTTCACTACTATCTACCTCCCAACATGCCTACACCAAAGGGAGATCGGTCGAGACCGCTCTGCACTCACTGATCTCTCAGGTGGAGAGGACATTGCATTTCAGGGAGTATACGTTGGTTGCCCTTCTCGATATAGAAGGCGCCTTCAACAATGTTTGCCCTACGGGTATCGTTAATGCTCTGCTCAATCTTGGACTGGATTCTGGTCTGGTTCAATTTGTTGAGCTCCTTCTTAGGTCGCGATTGATATCCGCCACAATTGGAACTGCAAGGTGCCAGAGGGCGACTGCCAGGGGCACCCCACAAGGCGGCGTCCTCTCTCCACTTCTCTGGAACCTTGCTGTTAACACTCTTCTCATCGGGCTGGAACGCTCTGGTAACAGGGTTGTTGCTTATGCTGATGATATCGCCATCGCGGCGTCTGGGATATGCCCACAGACATTGTCTGACAAGCTCAACTTCGCTCTGGACATTGTGTCTAAGTGGTGCCGGGAATTTGGACTACGTGCTAATCCTGGCAAGACGGAGTTGATGCTCTTTACGAGACGGTACAAGGTACCTCATTTCACTTTACCCAACCTGAACGGGGTTGGACTGCAGTTGAGTACCTCGGTTAAATATCTGGGTCTCATTCTGGACCCCAAGTTGAACTGGGGGCCGAATCTAGCTGATAGGGCGCGTAAAGCTGCCTGTGCTATCTACTGCTGCCGCAAGGCAGTAGGGGCAAGATGGGGACTACGTCCCCGCGTGGTCCGCTGGATTTATTCGGCGATCATAGAGCCGAATCTTTTATACGGAGTGGTCTTTTGGTGGACTGCTCTCGACAAGTTCTGTAATGTCAGACTCCTGGATAAGGTCAGGAGGTCCGCGGCAATTCAGATTACTGGTGCATTACGGACCACCCCCACAAGGGCACTCTTTGTTATGCTGGGGTGGCTTCCGTCTAAGATTCTTGCTAGACAGCAGGCTAAACTGGTGGCGGTAAGACTTAACGCACTAACACGCTGGAATTTTGTACCCTCGGGGCACTCCTCTATTCTTTTGGAGGAACCCCGGATACGGGACAATATCGATTACACCTCACCGAGACTGGAACTGCGCAGAGACTTCCACGTGATGATCCCCAGTAGGGATGACTGGGCCTCTGGCGGGGTCATCCCCAGTGGATCGTTGGAAGTCTATACTGATGGTTCCAGGATTGGAGACAAAGTGGGGTGTGGGATCTATTCGGAGATGCTCGCCCTCTCCATATCCCTTCGCCTTCCTGATTACTGCAGCGTTTTTCAGGCCGAAATAGTGGCTATATGTCACGCTGCAAGGGTGATACTTCGGGGTGGTACTCCCACTGCCGGTATCACCATATTATTTGACAGCCAAGCGGCGGTCAGATCCCTGTCGAGTTTGACCACAAACTCCAAAATTGTCGGCGACTGTCGCGATGCCCTTGTGGCACTCTCGAGACAGTGCGTCGTTAATCTGATCTGGGTTCCTGGTCACAGGAACATCGCGGGTAATTGTACTGCGGATGAACTGGCTAGGACGGGTACGTCTCTGCCGGAGGTTCATCCTCACGTGGAAGTGGGTATACCTCTTTCCTCCGTTAGGCTCCTTATTAGAAGGAGACATTTATTGGACGCGGACCTAGCCTGGTCGCGGGAGGAGTCTTGCCAAGTTGCTAGACTCACCTGGCCTAGGCTGGACTTGAGGCGTACCAATCAACTCTTTAAACTAGACCGCAGGGACATCTCTTCCGTTGTATCTATCCTCACGGGCCACTGCGTGATGGGCAGGCATGCGGAGAGACTGCGCTTGCCCGCAAATGACTTCTGTCATGGCTGTAGGTCGGCTGAGGAAGAGGAGACTGTGGTCCACTATATTTGCCAGTGTCCATCTCTGGCTCGACGCAGATTTCTTACATTAGGATCTCTTTTTTTCGATGGCTTGACTGACCTGTCGATCCTGGATATTGGATTAATTGCCAAATTTATTAGGCTCTCTGGCTGGTTTCCAGCATAATTTTCTGGGGAAGTAGTGCTTCTTGTGTGGAGCCCCTGCCTATCAGGGCTCCCCACATCATGTGGTATCACAACGGGCCGCTAAGCGTGCTCAAGTGTGCCTTGTAATTACGAGGCTGCCACTTCCTCCTATCCTAAGGCGGAATAGAGTGAAATGTCGGGGAGCGGTTTCTTTGATGATGGTCTTCTTGGAAGAGGGGGACCTCTTATTTTTTAAATTATAATTTTGAAAAAATCGCAATCTAACTTTTCATTTTTCACCTTTGCTGGGATTTGAACCTGGATCGTTTGTTTTTGTGCGAGCGCCCCAACCACAATACAATGCACCCCCCCCCCCCATAATGCATTATATGTTAATGACCTTCCTAAATATATTGACAATAATTTATGTAGATCTTTCTCATTGCAGAAGATGTGTTCCTTTTATTTAGGGCTGATCGTGACTGTGTGGATGTGTTAGAGTCTAATATTAATTTTTGTCTGAATAGATGTTTAGGTATTGTTTTTAATACTGGTCTAACTTTTGAAAGTCATGTTGATTATATATGTATGTACTAAATAGCTGCATCAAGACATTCATTTATGCGTCTCCGCATTTGTTTTATTTCATTGCACTCCATTACGTAGTACTTTTTGCAATGACTAATAAAATAATGAGTATTCTAACAAGAAAACCAAGCACAATACTCTACTTGATATGTAGCAAACGAACACGATACTCTACCTGCTATTTCGCAATGAATTATAAACTCTGTTTGCTTTCAGGAAATGTTTTGAAGTACACCAAGTATACCAAGCCAAAAATACTTTTTTTATTTCATCGCATCGCCACTCCATTGTCATTGTTTAAACGGCAACCTGTTCTGTAGCTTTCAATCAATTCAGTAGCTAATGAGTTTTTAACGAAGAAGGATTGTGGCAATTTTTTTTGTTTGCTAATACAACAACAATTTGAGTTTCGCTATGACTCTTTTGAGATAAAAAACATTTATTAGGGCAGTGCACAAAAATTGTTTTACCTTGCATATGTTTTTATGTTTATATAGATGATTTATTGAAAAATAAATATTTTTTTGTTGCAAAAAGTTTAATTAATTTCTTTTGCTTCTGGCCTGTAAATATATTTCATTTAAAAAAAAAAATTGAAAGGTTTTCTTAAATTTATAATGCAAAACCATGTAAATGTAAGTACTTTAAAATGTGTGAGGCACCCTATTGTATGTACGCAACTAGCCTATTCACACACAAACATAACCAAAGAGTTTTTTTCATTTAAAACAGCAATGAGTACTCATTTCAATGTACTCTGAAAGGTAGTACTTTTGTTTTGCTTATAAAATGTTTTGATGTCTTGATGTTTTGTTTCGAAATGAATGATCGTAAAAGTACTAGTTTGTTTTATTAGTAGCGAATGTAATATTTTACGCATTCACTATTAAAATGAATGTCTTGGTATGCCATTTAAGACATTCATTGCAGATATTTAGTATGTACATAGGGGGGGTCGATTTGTATGGAAGGAAAAAAATTCAACAAAGGGTATAGCAAAAACGAAATCTAGGGAAAATTCTAAGAAAATTTCTCGAAGAAACCATGGGTCTAAAATAAATTCGTAGCTCCCAAAAATCAATTTGAAAATTTTATGTCACGTTTTACACAAAAAACCATTTATTTTTTGAATATCTGAGTGATACATTCTTATTTGTTTTATTTGTTTATTATTATATGAATTATATATACAATGGTGGCATGTATTACTTATTATAGGGTTATTCAATTGTATTATAATACGTGTTAATTATGGTAACCCTAGAATTGGCAGCACTAAAATTGTTTAAATATTTCCAGCCAAGAGTAGTGACACTATATTGTTAGATATCGGTAAATTGTTTGTTGCGTTTGTATTAGATATTTTTTGTGTACATGTTTCATATGAATAGGGTCTTACGGTACTAAACATTGCCTTCTTGCTGTAACCGAAAAATAAGTAAGTTAGAAGAATAAGAAAACTTTGTATTTAATTGAATTGTTTTATTATATTTAAAATATGTACTTTGAACAGAGAATAAACAACAAAGAAAAATTTTAAGCCTGCCTATTGTTTTCTGTTTATTTAGTAGCAGCAGAAGGAACAATACGATTTATGTATAATAATCGGTCGGTTGCCCGTTTGGTCATATTTTAAAAAATAATTGCAAAAAGTAGTGTTTTTACGACAATTTTACACGCTGTCTTACCATTTGAAATTATAGCAAAATTCCAATTAATGGCTTTTAATAGAAAATTGTATACCACCGTTTACCTTAGAATTTCAGCTTTCCAGTGGTAGCATGGGCATTCTAATCGGGGTTGCCATTTAGTCAGGGTTCATTACAGAATTGAAAAAGGATGTTTTTTTGACAAGTTGTAAAATTAATGCTTTTTTAGAATTAAAGAGTGTAAGAAAAATAGGATACTTTTATTATAATAGGTTATTGTACATCACTAGTTAGGTCATTTCGTCAGCTTTCCATTGGTATCATGAATGCTTCGTTCGGTTGTGCCGTTTGGTCATATTTTAAAAAAAGAATTGCAAACGGTAGGGGTTTTACGACAATTTTACACGCTGTCTTACCTTTTGAAATTATAACAAAAATTCCAATTACTGGTTTATAATAGAAAATTGTATATCACCGTTTAGCTTAGAATCTCAGTTTTCTTTTTATTGCTCTTAGGCTCTGCAAGAATCACTGAGTGCGATTATTTTACAATTCTCGAATGACATCTACCATTTTCTTCTTCTCTCGTCAGAGAGTTGTTGTTTCTGCCATCAAATGAGAATGCTACTAAATCATATTCATTGCGTTGCTTTCTATGAAAAGCGTCCCTACATTTCTTTTTTTTCACCTGAAAGCTTAGATTTGCCCATAATTATTGGTTCCCCATTTTTAAAAAAGTTAAGTTAAAACCAATGTCTTTGAAAAGTGATGTGGCAAAAAAGAAGCAAGCTTATTCCCGATACCAAACCTATCACACGCCATAGCAAAATGGGGTGTATCGTACCTTTTTGTATAAAATCTTTTTTACGACGAACTTAGCTGTCCTGCAGTTGGTATGGAAAACTCCAGTTCAGACTCAATATCCATATGTGATGGACCAGTATTAAAAGTTGGATCGCGTCTAGCTGGTGGCAGTGTTGATTATTGGTCAACAGTAATCGCATCAAATTCGGGAATGGTTAGCTTTCTTCTACTGTGCTGATCAATCACAAACTCTTGGAGGTCAATGATTATCAAGCCACAGCAGCAAAACGATGTTTTTTGCGCACTGACATTTCCCAATATAAAAAAACACGTCATCAATAGTGTGCAGAAATGTTAAAAACTTGCCGGAATTTGCTTGACATTTTATTTGATATTGATGTATAGTTAGTAATGTTATTAGTTTTTTTGAGACACTTTTTTCATGAATTAACGGAATATTTAGCTTATTCCAAATTTCAAACAATTTTTTGCCACTTGTGGAGTGTGAAAACAAATATGTAGTCTAAAAACAAATAGTATTTCAATACGTCACGATTATTTGGCAGATTAAGCCCACTTAAATCACTGGGCAAGCCAATGTTCAGACTGGGTAGAACACAAGACACAGAGTTCATTGAATTTGTATTAATCTCTGAATTGGTGTGATCAACTCACATTACAGATATTTCAATTATAATTTAATAATTAAAAAATAATGCCCGTATTCATAAAAAGTATTTTAGGTTTATCGAGGATTTATTTGACAAGTATTGCATAGAAATATGTCAAATAAACCCTCAATAAACCTAAAATAATTTTTATGAATACGGGCATAAGTATTTAAAAGTTGAAAAAAGTAATTTGGAATACTCGCTGGTTATTGAACGCAGACAAACTATCTGACATTTACGAATCACTCCCACACTTCTAGTCAAGGCGAATTGTACCAAATGTCCAAAAAAAAAAAAAAAGACAAAAGCACTGTATTGATAACGGCATGCTGTTGTTTTTAAATTATTGTAAACAAAAATGATAGTAGGTTTTAGAGAACAATTTAATATAACATCATAACTTGAAATCGATTTTTGGGAGCTACAAATTTCTTTTAGACCCATGGTTTCTTAGAGTAATTTTCTTAGAATTTTCCGTAGATTTCGTTTTTGCTATACGCTTTGTCCGAAAAAAAACGACCCCCCTAATGTACATATATAGCAAAATTTCTGGTGTTTTGAGTAAAATTTACTCCAACAATATATTTTTTCCTTTAAACAGCAGATATAAATTGGCATATGCATTATGCCAATGGGCTTGTGTCTTGAAGTTGTGTCTTGCACTCTGTCTAGCTTGATTTCTAGGCTTAACCGTAACTACAATTCTATTGTGCGTTTTGTATATAACATTTGCATATATGCTCATATTTCTCAATATGTTAATATGTTTCTTAGTTGTGGCTTTAGCGATTTTATAGTTTATAGGAATTTATTGTTTATTTCATAGAGTTCTTAACAGTGCACTGTGGTCGGAAATTTCATTTCGTTGGCCAAAAGTCAAAATGTTTACACTCACGAAATATGTTTTTGTTTTTGAAATCTAGTAGTCAACACTCTAAAACAACCAAAAATAAATTTTGTTGTTGTAATATGCAATTCACCGTTATTCGGTGAGTCATCGAAGTTGAATTTGTTTGCTTCATTTGTAAACAGAATTGCGTTCGGTGTTTTATAGTGCTTACTTCAATTGTTTGTTAAAGTTGAAAACAAAGCGTGTTAAATAAATGTTTAAATGGAAAACGAAGCTGATAGTAAGTTTATTAATTTTGTAAAATATAATACTTAAAAATTGGATATTCTAAAAAATAAAATAACTCTTGCCAAAATTCTTTTTTTTTAAGTTTGAGTAAGCTTAACACATTTTGTTTAGGAGTGTTAAGCATAAGATTAAAAACCAAGATTACTTTGAAGTGTTTACTTACTTACTTACTTAGATGGGCATAACAACCCGATATCGGGTTTCGGCCTGCCTTAACACTAGTCTCCAGGCGTCTCTGCTAAGCGCGCGCCTTCTCCAGTTGGTCACACCAATTGACGACAGGGCTTCATCAACTTGGTCCTGCCAACGTAAACACGGTCGTCCTCTACGCCGACGCCCAGTGTCCTTCGCATCGAAAACCTTTCTCGCTGGAGCAGATTCATTAATCCGAACAATATGGCCGAGCCAGCGTAGCCGCTGGATGTTAATGCGCTGAACAACGCCCACATCGCCGAGGAGCTCATACAGGTCATGGTTGGTTTTAATGCAAAACTTATCGCCATGCCTTGGAAGACCAAAGATCTTACGAAGAACTTTTCTCTCGAATACTCCCAAGACTGCTGCATCGGCACAAGACAGCGTCCATGCTTCCGCACCATAAAGGAGCACCGGAAGAATAAGCGACTTATAGAGTGTTAATTTCGTAGCACGAGAGAGGTCTCTATTACTAAACTGCTTCTGAGACCGTAGTAGCACTTGTTGGCAGTGTGCTTTTCCTTTTAATCTCCAGACTGACATCATTTTTGCTGGTAATGGCGGTGCCAAGGTAGATGAACTCCTTGACCACATCGAATGTATAGTTGCCGGCTGTAACCTGGGAGCCGATGCGATCAACATCCCCACTCGTCGACAACATGTACTTCATCTTGCTCTCATTTACCGCCAGACCCATTTTTGCAGACTCTCGTTCGATAGCATTAAAGGCTGCGGTGACATCTCGCTTGGTATGCCCAATGATGTCTATGTCGTCTGCATACGCAAGGAGCTGGACACTTTTGTTAAATACAGTGCCATTTCGACGGAGCTGCAGGAGTTGCTCAACGTCATTCTGCACAGTTTTACAAGCTTTGCAGGAATACCGAGCTCAGACATTGCGGAATATACGCGATCCCTTATCGCGCTATCGAACGCCGCCTTATAGTCGACAAAAAGGTGGTGTGTGTCGACTTGACTTTCATGGGTCTTCTCCAGGATTTGCGCAGTGTGAATATCTGGTCAATGGTGGACTTACCAGGTCTGAAGCCAAACTGATAAGGTCCAATCAGTGAGATGGCGAATGGCTTCAGTCGTTCACACAATACGCTCGTAAGAACCTTATATGCGATAGGAAGAAGGCTTATACCCATGTAGTTGGTGCATATAGTGGGGTCTCCCTTTTTCAGGATGGGGCAGAGGGCACTGAGATTCCATTTTCGGGCATACTTTCCTCCAGCCATATTCTAAAAATGAGCTGGTGCATGCTCCTAACCAGCTCATCGCCTCCATATTTAAATAGCTCAGCGGCCAGACCGTCAGGTCCAGCCGCTTTGTTACCTTTCAGTCGCCGCATGGCAACCATGACCTCTTCATAGCAGGGTGACGGGATTTCAATGTCATCGTCATTGATTGGATCCGGCACAGCATCTCTAGGGGCGGAAATTGTGTTGTCATCGCCCTGCAGTAGATTAGAGAAGTGCTGTCTCCATAATCTCAGTGTCCCTTGTGCATCTGTAACCGGATTTCCATGTTCGTCTCTGCAGGAGGTTGCTCCGGGATTAAAACCAGTAGTAAGACGCCTTATCTTTTTGTAAAAATTTCGAGCATCATTCCTACTCTTGCACATCTTGATTTCCTCACGATCACGCCTTTCTTGCTCCCTTTTCTTTCTCCTAAACAGGCGCCTCTCTTCCCTCCTCTTCTCTCTGTACACCTCCACCGTTGCTCTTGTAGTGGTGGACTGCAACGTTCTCTTATAGGCAGCGTTCTTTGCTGCAGTTGCCTCACGGCACTCTTAATCATACCATTGGTTTCGCCGGGGAGGACGCTCGAAACCAAGAACTGCTTCAGCATTGGTGCGTAGTGAGTCAGAGATGTGAGACCACTGTCCACCAATACTTTCGAGAGAGTATGGGAAGCCTTGGAGCTTACTAGAAAGACGATCGGAAAATGACCTAGCTGTCTCCTGTAATCGCAGCTTTCTGATGTCCAGCTTTCCCCGAACACTGTGCCGTATTCGATGCGCATATGCGTAACCGCATCTTGGCTGCGACATGATGGTCCGAGTCGATGTTTGGACCTCTAAATGTTCGCACGTCTAGAATACTGGAAACATGCCTTCCATCAATCACAATGTGATCGATCTGGTTGTTGGTAGATCGATCAGGGGAGAGCCAGGTGGCCTTATGGATATCGAGATGATGGACTCTGGTGCTAAAAACTACCATGTTTCGCACCGCGGCGAAATCGATCAGTCTCAAGCCATTCGGTGAGGTGGAATTATGGAGACTGAACTGTCCGACAGTAGGGCCAAAGATACTTTCACGTCCAACTTTCGCATTGAAATCGCCGAGGACAATTTTGGCATAATGTGCCGGACACCCATCGTACACTTCCTCGAGCTTTGCGTAAAAAGCATCCTTGACCACATCATCCTTCTCTTCCGTCGGTGCGTGAACACAAATATGGCTGATGTTATAAAATTTCGCCTTTATGCGGATCTTAGCAATTCTTTCATTCACAGGGGTGAACTCCGAGACGTGGTGGCGAAGTCTCTTGCTAACTACGAATCCGCAACCAAATTCGTGTTTCTTCTCATGGCAGCTGTAGTAGATGTCACATGTTGCTTGCCAACCTTGCCCTATCCATCGCATTTCCTAGATGGCGGTGTTGTCAGTCCTACATTTCGTGAGAATATCCGCCAGTTGGGTAGATGCACCTTCCCTATAAAGGGTTCTCACGTTCCAGGTGCATATCCTTAAATCATAGTCCTTAAAACGTTTGCCAAGTTCGTCAACATAGAAGGGGGTCTGTTTAGAGGCTATTTTCTTAGTTTTTATTGAATTTTTGTTTTTACGCACAACCCAAATTTAAAGTCCAGGGGATTGGACAATCGCCACATACATTAGTTAACAAGCTAGCGGGTGCTAGAATGTTATCCAGGAGGGCCACAAGGGAGCTGTATGTCGACTTGAATACAACGGGAACAAGGATCGTTCTGGAGGCCGCCAGGTTGACCCCAATCAGAGACTTTGCCTTGTCCGAAGTATCCCATCCATCCCCTTTGAAGTGTTTAGTTTTTGAAAATGTTTATCTCGATTTGCAATGTTTTGCGGTTTTTGAGTATTTTTTTTTTCAGTCGTCATTTCTTTACAGAATTCAGCAGATTTTGATATTTGGTTGACCCAGCAGAAGAAAGGAAAAAATATTAATATTTTCGTAATGATTATGGCTAATTTTTTATATTATTACTCACAAATAATAATTACCATTGAAGAAAACTTTAAAAATAAACAATTTTAAAATTATGACGGATACGCAAAGGTTGTTAAAAAATAATAATAATGGTGCAATAAATGTTTTTAAATGTCTGTTCTAAGTGATTGATTTTTTTATTAAAAAAAAAGAACAATAATCATTATTTACGGTCCCTGATTAATTCATGAATCATTCATGCACTGAATTGGTAAAATTTTGAATAAATTCTTTATCCCAGAAACGAATTGAATGAAATTTTAATCAATTCATTTGAATTTAGCAAACATGAATTGCAATTCATTTCCAATTCAAATGAATTGCCCAATATGAATTACTATTCATTTTTAATTTAAATTAATTTGCAAAATGAATTGCAATTTATTTTCAACTCATTTGAATACAATTAATTTTGAATTCATTTGAATTCAATTTATTTTTAATTCATTTGAATTACATCATTGGAATTTCTATTCTTTTTATTTTCTATGTATTTCGACGATTATCTTGTATATAATAAGTTGGATAACAAAACGGGATTAATGCTTCGTTACAATTACTTACAGTAGTCTATTTTCAAGATCAATTCAATTCAAATGAATTTTTCCAACTCATTTGAATCAAATCAAAAAATTAATTCATTTTGCCCAATTCATTTCAATTGGAAATAACTGCAACTCATGCCTGCTAAATTCAAATGAGTTGATTCAAATTTCATTCAATTAGTATTTTGGGGAAAATAATTCAAATTTAGCTAATTCGTAATGAATTAAAATCAGAAAAGAATGATTCATTTACAACACTGATTGATATGGAGTACCATGTCTGTTTCACACACTCCACAAGTCATTATTATTTGTTGGTTTTACTTCATATACCTGTATATAAAAAATAGAAGCATATTTTAGTTTTACTTTCTTTTGTTTACAATTGATTGTTTGTATTTTTTACATTTAAATACATTCTTTGGAAATCTTTTTTTTTTAATACAAGTATCCCTCCTATAACACGGTCGATAGATTCCTATAATTTGAAATTTGTTATGTGAAACCGTGCTAGTACAAAAGCGGGTTTATTTAAAAAAAAAATATTTAAATGCCATAAAGGAACTCTATTTCTATTAAAAATAACAAAATAAAAATGATACAAAATATGTTATGCGTTCTTGGATGGGCACGTGCGTAATTTAGAATCTAGCCAGCACACAGATTTTATTTTAGGTGACAACTTTTTATACCTACACAAAAAATCAAATAAGGTTTGCATTATTCATATTATACAATATGGATATTCCCCAAATTGTAGTTTATGTCAATATGTATTATAATTAAAAAAAAAAAAAATAAATAAAAAAATCGTGTTGTAGAAGCACCATGTTATAAGAGTTTTTATTATTATTATTATAGTATATCTTTATTAGTATTAAAAATACTTTACAAAATAAATTACGATTGTCTTATAAAATATGTAATATGTTTTTTAAATATATTAATATTGCGTTCCAATTACACATCGTTTGGCAGTGAGTTGTAGAGTTGTAAGCCTTTATAGAAAAGTGAACGTTGCATTGCAGTTGTTGGTACCCATTCTATTCTAAAATTTTCTATATTCCTCAGTTGGTACGGTTGAGAGTTTCTTACGTACTGAACTTGCTCTATTAAATATTCTGGCGCTTCACCTGTCCTAATTTTCTGAATAAAGTTGAGAGTGTTCAGTTTGAGTCTTTGTTCTATATTAAGCCACCTTAAAGATTCAAGCATAAAATTAATCGATGTATGTATATCGATTGCACTTTAGTATAATTCTCATTGCTCTATTTTGTAATTTTTGTAGCCTTTGAATTTGTTGAGCGGTGCAGCATGTGTGTAATATCGTTGATCCATATTCGAAATGTGGTTTTATTATGGTATTATATATATTAATTGCGGTTATAGTTGAAATTTTATTTCTTATTCGTTTAAAAAAACCAATTTTTTTGCTGATCTTTTTACAGATATAATCAATATGGGATTTAAAGTTTAAGTTTTTATCAATAACAAAGCCTAAATATTTTATTTGGTCCACTTTCTCAATAATTTGATTATTAATTTTAAAATTCGTATTGCTGTTAGTATTCAATTCCATTATTTTTGTTTTGTTTTCGTTTAGTTTTAGTTTGCTCATGTCTAGCCAAATATTAATATTTTCCATTTCAATGGTAAGATTATTATAACATTCACTATCAGAATACATAACTATTTCACATTTGTTTAATACGTTTGGCATATCATTTATGTATATAATAATTAATAATGATCCCAAAATTGATCCTTGAGGTACTCCGTAATCATTGTATATTGTATGTGACTGAGTATTATTTACCTTAGTGACTTGCCTTCTGTTGGTTAGATATGATTCAAACCATCCTTTGATGCCGTACTGTTGTAATTTTTGTTTCAAAAGCTCTTTTAAAGTCTAGGAAAATACCTACTAATTTTTTACTTTTATAAATTTTTTTCCATCTATTTATTAAGTAGTTAACTGCCGTTTCACATGAGAATGTTCTTCTAAAGCCTGATTGGTATTTTGATATTTTTTTGGATTCCAGATAGTGTTCTAATTGTTCTTTAACTACCTTTTCTAATATCTTTTCGCATGTCTTTAATGTGTTTATTGGTCGATATTCATCACATCTTCTTGTCTTTTTAACCTTCTCAATTGGTGTTATCATTGTTGTTTTCCAATTTTCGGGGAACATTCCAGTCTTTAATGATTTATTAATCAATTCAAATAAAACTCTGCCTACGACATTCCAACTATTTAAAATCATATTACTCGTTATCCTGTTGTAGACCTTTTTACTTTTCATATTCTTACAAATTGTTTTTAACTCATTTAATGTTATTTCCGAAATTTACCGAACGTAACCGAATTCAATGCTGCCGTCATTAAAAAGTTTTGTTATTTTTGTATTTGTTTTTATGTTTTGACAATTAAAACATGTTTTCATTAATCTAAAAAAAATCTAAAAAAACTTCGAAAATAAGCAAAAAATATGTAAAACTAAAATTGGGCGTAAATTTTCACAAAAAATGTAATAAAGTTTGCGCCATATTTTGGAACAGTCCTTATATAATATAATAAGAATCTGTCGTTATCAGATAAAGTGAATGTATATTCTTTTATTTGGATTTGAGTGGTTCAGATTTTATTTAGCAAAGCCCAATAATAAAATATTTTGTAATGAATTTGAAATAGTATATGTACATATGTATGTACATACTATATACATACATGTGAATATATTTATTATTTGCACAACATAGGTACACACATAGATAATTGGTCATTACAACCCTTTTTCAGTGTTACGGCCTAGATTCTAGCAGCACCCATATTGTGTGCGTCAATTATTATCCATGTACCGGGATCTAAGGTTTAACGTCTATTCCAAACTACAGACTTGAGAAGCTTTTTCATGACAATCAGTTTCTTTCAGAGTTTTTGCTAGAAGACTGCTAAGAGGTAATCGCCAAAGAAATTTGTCTTTCTTTTAAGATGTCAGAGCTGGAATTTGAACCCAGAGCTCTCGCCTAAAAAGCCAACGCACTATAAGCCAAACTACAGAGATCAGTATTTGTACAATATAACAAAAGAAAAGCTTATGCTGCTTGGACGTAATATTGGTTTGCAAAACAATTGTTGGATGTATTCAAATATGCGAGTCAAAAGAATCGAGTTTCCTTACAAGATTTGATCGTTTTTGTTGTAGGATAGAGTAGAATAATATAAAAAATATTTCAATATTATGATTGTAAACGACTATAATAAAATCTCTCTACATACTTTCACATTCCAGTATAATGCACTGCATGAGTAGGGGTTTACCCCTGAGTATTGATTTCAAAAAAAAAATTTTTTTTAATATTAAAAGGAGGGAGCAATTGTTTTATCGATTTACTTTCAATAACTTTATTGACCTCTTTTTTATAAATAATACTAAATCAATTTTTCCGAGCTTAAGGCCTTTATATATTAATATTAAATATTTATTTATTTCCAATATTTCGCTGGCCCTTCGTGTAGTGTCTTCAGGAATTATTATTTGTTAAAATTATTATTATGTTATTTGTTAAAATAATAATTCCTGAAGACGCTACACGAAGGGGCAGCGAAATATTGAATATATGTAAATAAATATTTAATATTAATATAAAAAGACCTTAAGCTCGGAAAAAGAGATATATTATGATTTGCTTTCAATATAAAATTTACAAAGCAAATCTGGTCACCTTTATTGCTTTTTGTTGCATTGCTTGCTGAAGGAATGTCTGGCTAGTCTTTACGCAATTATGTATTTTTTATTTTTATTGTATTTAAGTATGTACTTTTAAGGATACTTACTCCATATTCTTTTTGGCCTCTTCCTGGTTCTGTTGGAACATTTTCTTTAAAATATCCATAATTTTAAATTTCAATTTGATTTTCTTTCCTTTTGATATAGTTTTTTTATAGTAAAGAATTAACAAAAAAATAAGGTGAAATTTTGTATCTTCCGTAACCGAAAGGAAAAACAGAAAATTTGGGAAGACAATAAATTTGTTTGCAGCTGTGTGTTTTTGTTATGTATGTATTTCTTGTTTTTGTTAAAATTTTCTTTCGTTTTCGGAATTTACTCGAATATTTTTGTATTTTGTTTTTTACTTTTTTAGTTAACTTTTGTGCTTGCAGCCAAGTTCTATTCCTATCAAACTGTTCTCCGGACGAGATGATACGTTCTATCTATTGGGTTATTTCGACAATTAGATTTTTCCAATTTTTTTATTAGATTTAATATGAGAGAATAAATTTTATGCGCATGATAAATTTATATACATATTTGTGTTTTGTTTTTCCATTTACATATTTGTCTAAAAACGCTTTTTAAAAGAAAATTACAGAATATATAGTCTGTGAAGAAAATGTCAAGACTAAACAGTGTTGTCAGATTAGGGGAATTATCCCCAAAATGGGGATTTTTTCTGAAATGGGGATAAAAAATTCATTCGGGGTTGGGATTTTATTGGAGATGATCACAAGTTTCGGGCGAATTTTAAAATTTGTTTGTTTGTTTAATTATATCTTATAGACGTCTTACATCCTGAACACACAATGAAAGAATTTCAATTTTCAAGGCTTGCTTATAAACTTGTTTAAAACTCATACTTTCATATAAAATTTTTGCAACGTGTGCTCTTGGTTTTAGTGTGTTTTATTTTCTCATATAAATAAAAACATCCCCATGTTTCCGACATCGTTGTTAATGGTTTTTATTGCAGAGGAATTCAGTATTAGAGGGTCTTCTTACAGCTAAATTACTCCTTTCGGAGTTAAACAAACCAATATTAGTTTCCTCCGACCATAATTACTTCTCCATTTATATTTTATGGTATGGCAATGTTGTCCATACTATGGCACAGGACATTTATTTAGAATTGAGGTACAATAGATGCCGTATACTATACAAATATTTCAAACTACATCCTGATGTCTTAAGCTGAATATGAAATGGCACAGCGAGCATTTCAACAACAGAATGACCCGAAACACACATCGAAGTGAGCAAGATGTTGGTTTAAAAAGAATGTCCTCAAGATCTGTACAGTCTCCAAATTTAAAATTTACGTATCAAATAAAACATATCTACATACATGCAAAATTATTGGTGCAGCTTATGTGGGGATTTTTGGGGATGAACTAATCAAGGTTTCGGGGATATGAATTTCGAAATTGGGGATACAAATTGAAAACTATTTGACAGCCCTGAGACTAAATGAAAACAATAAAATATGAGGGGTTTACACACAATACATTTCTTGTCAACATTTTCTGTTAACCATTATCACTCGTCTACACGCGTAATAAACTTGGAAATAATTATGTTTTTAATTGTCAAACTCTTTTTCGAACATCAAATGTTCAAGTCTAGACCGCAAAAATATGTATTTGCACATGTGTGTCCCAGTTTATATTGTGCAATTTTTGTCGCTGCAATTCTTAGTTTTTGTGAATATAGGGGCTGTAGAATTAGTAGGGGAAGAGATGAACCAAAAATAGTACAAATATCCATGTACTCTTGCAATTCGTTTTTTCCACAATTCGTAAATTTAAATGTGAAGTTAGCTGCAGGTATATTTTGACACTTGTTTTGTTTTCATATACGTATGCACTCGTGCGCAAGCAGCTTTTTCAACAAAATTCAAAAGAAACATTCAATATAAAAAAGAAAAAGGCGTCTAAAGTGTAAAATAAAAACTCTATTTGTGATTTTTTTCTTGTGATTGTGCACAAAACACAAATTTAAAAATACATATTTATAAGAATAAACATAAACATGCATATAGCCAATAGAAAAATATATAATGGCATCAAATTGGAAGCGGGAACATGTAGAAAAACTTATTATTCTTATTCAAGAACATCCCTGCCTATATAATATTAAATATACAGAGTATTTAGATAGGACGAAAAAGGCGCTGGCCATGAACGAGGTTCTCGAAGAAATTAAGAAAAGTAACAGCTTCATTACTTTGGAGGACGTAAAGAAAAAATGGAGAAATATTAGAACACAATTTGGAAAAGAATTGCGCCTGATTAGTCTCTCACAAAAAAGTGGAGCTGGTGGATCTGATATCCATGTTCCCAAGCTATGGTGTTTCGACCAGCTTTCGTTTTTGAAAACACACACTACAATGAGAACAGGAATAGAAAAATTAATAATAATGATCTGACGACACTTAGTGAGTTTTAATTGTCAACCGACGATATGTCAGTTTAAATATTCAATAACGGTAGTGAACAAATAAATATTTTTACCAAAACAGGTTAAAAACTCTCAGCAAATTAATTTAGAAGAAGAAAACAGCACTTCAGAAGAAACAGAGTTTGAAGAGCAGCCTAAGAAAAGATTTAAGGTACTTTATTAATCGTGATACATTATTCACTGACAAATTAAGTAAATAATTTTTTAGCGTGCCGGAAATATAAACACATTGAGGAAGGACCTTGTCAGTTTTAAAAACGTTATAGCTGAAAGGAAAGAAGAGATAAAATACGAAAGCTAACAAGCAACTCAGCGAAAACAGAAACGAGTTCTACTTGTTCTTCCTCATCTGCGAAGGATATTTTAGAATTTCATTTAGGACTTCACTTATAAGTAAATACATATGTATGTGAATATACCTTAAAAATTGCGTTTCTTTTTAACAACTATTCGCTTTCTGTTTTCCAGCTCCATCAAATTTCTTTTAAAGTTTAATCCCACGAGTAAACAATTTGTACCAAACCAAAAAATAAGACAAAAAACTATTTAAACTATTTTACCATATAATACAAATGAATTGTGATTTTTTTTTATTTTATTGTTAATACTTTTTGATTGTTTAAAAAACAGCGTATTCTCAAATTTTGCATATTATTTTTGTATGTAATATTTTGTAAAGATTTCCTAATATGAATTTATAGTTACTTTTTTTTAAATAAACTGAAAAAATGTTGTAGTTATAAAAAATGGGCTTGATTTTTTATTTTTAATATTATACACATGTACATTTAACAAAAATGAATTGTTTTAACATACACACTTGCATATTTATATACATACATACATATGTATATATTATTTAAGAAATAGGAAACTTAAATTTAAAACAGCGGTCACATCCAATCCAATTTGCCTTCGTTGCTGAAGTAAGCCATAAATTCTTGCCGTATAACTTCTGCCGCACCCTTTCGAGGATTATAAGGGATGGTATTATTATTGTTGTTTGCATTGGGTGTACGTTGCGACGTATTTACTGCTTAGGTATCGTCTGTTTCGATCAAATAGTTGTGCAGTGCGCAGCAAGCATAGGTAATTATTTCCACTGTTTCCACTTTAAGGTTCATAGGTGCTAGAAAAACACGAAAACTGTTGGAAAGTATGCCAAAAGAATGTTCGACAACACGCCGAGCCCGAGCCAGACGTTTATTAAATATTTGTTTTTCGTTGGAATTTGTATGAAATGGATACGGTTTTAATAAATGGTTTTGCAGTGGAAATGCATCATCTGCAACTACCACGTATGGGAGGCATCTGCCATTGCCAACTATTGCTTTAGAGGGTATATCCTTCCCTTCTTGCAAAATATTACTCAGCTTGCTTTGTAAAAAAAACACCTGCGTCATTGCAACGACCATTACAACCAATGTTGACAAAAATGAATATTTGGATAAATGAGAGAAGTTTTGAGAGAGTAATTTGAGTGTTTTTGTTGTGGTTTCACATATAAAAAGACGAATGTCAAAAACCATTCGTGTTCTAGAAACAGGCTGTAACATCATAGATGCCAGATAAATGAGGGTTGAAATCGTCAAATTTTGAGTAAAAAATCGTCAAAATCGTCAAAATATCTTTCTCATAATCGTCAAAAATTCGTCAAATAAAATAAAACTTTTTGTTAGTTAAATATTTTGTTTATTTAAAAATATAATTCATAAACAATAAGTAAAACCAAAAAATTAAGATTAAGAGATCGATATGAGTTAAAAAAAATATATAAATCGCAGTATTAAAATAGAAAAATGTAAAAAATAAAATAAATCTTTTTCTTGGTTCCATCTGCAAAATAATTTTAAGCCAGAATATAAAACTAATACTGTCAGCTACATATGTACATAAATTAGGTTTTAATTTTTCCAAAACACTATTTAGCTAAGAATAAACAACTCCAATTAGCAATAATTTAGGTACTATTATACTTATCGATGAAGTACATTGTGGTTCCTCCAGGTCTTCTTGGGAATCTTCATTTCTTTTATCTATATATGTATTTATAAAAATTTGCATTTTAATAAACGTTTTAAGGCATGTGTCTTTAAACTTACCAGCTTTTTTGAGATATCTTAACATTTTAAACTTTTCTCTTGTTGAAAAATATTAAAATATTGCTGGCACTTGTTGTTTTACAATTTAATATTTTTTCGTTTACATTTTTTGGTTGGTTAAATAGGTCCTATTTGAATAATATACACACATAAATATATGAACTTAACGCTTATTCAAAAACAAACGCAATAATGAAAAACCTCAATAGCTCTCTCTTTTACTCTTTATTAGAAAGACTTCGCTGTTGATAAACATAATGTTGGGTAAATTACTAATTATAAAATACTAAGAAAAAGTGTTGCAAATTTTTTATATTAAAAATCGTCAAAATTAGGACAAAAATCGTCAAATCGTCAAAGGATCATTTTTGACATTAAAAATCGTCAAAATGACGATAAATCGTCAAATCTGGCATCTATGTGTAACATTCTCCTTCTTCATGCACGAAATAGCCCGTACTTTTTCTTCGGGCTAGTTTGTGCAAGCAAACAAATAATCAGCTGTTTGAAAAATAATATAAAATGAAAGGTTCAGAAAACTAAAAAAATTTCAAAAGTTGAATTAAAAAATATTTATAAACCTGCAGTGAAAGCTTTATAGTATAATTTAATTCAATATTTATATAAAAAAGTTTTTTTTGTCTTAGTTAACATGTATAATTCGAATTATTGTCGTTTATTTTTTGCGAAAGTGCATGTTTAATATGTGTGTGTGTGACATAAAGTTGTGTTTTTCAGATTTTTATGTGAATGGGTAAAATATTTGCTTTCACCCACTGTCGTTTGTTTCTTTTAGTAGGAAGGTGTGTGGCTTCCATTAGTAATTCCGTCAGACCTAAAGTACTCAAGTTAATAATTTGAAAACTAATAATTAAGTCTAACTTACTAATGAGTATATCGTCTTTATCACTTTCTTCAGAATCCAATCCGATGGCTTCTCCAATACAGTCAAGAAACTCACTTTGTAATTGGTATTTATCCATATCCATTTTGAAAATTATGCTTTGAACAAGTCCATTATTTCGCACTAAATTTATTTTAATTTGAACGCAAATTTGTTATTACCGAAGGAATATACTTAAAAAGGAAAATGTCAAAAAGTATATAAACATGTACACATCAATAAAAAAATATCTGCGACAAAAATCGCACAATGCAAACGCAAATTTAAAGAATCAAAGACAAAAATCGCAGTGACAAAAATTGCACAATATAAACTGGGACTGTCTTAAGTTACTAACGTGATTAAAACAAAAATTAAATGTTGTTTTTGAATGTTAGTTTGAATAAACGAATTACCAATGCTACACCATTTCTAACTGTATTTTAGAACAACCCATAACCCATACCAAGCCGACACATCCCTTAGAGCGTCAGACATAAGTTCACATAATGTAGTCTCAAATTTCCCACGAATCATCAAAACGAGGTCATCGGCGTAACCAATCACACCGATTCCCTTTTGAGACAATATGGCGAGTAAGTCATCAACTACAACCGTCCATACCAATGGGGATAGGACTCCACCCTGAGGGCATCCCTTCGACGCCATCATGGTCAAGTCCTCTCCATCAAGGGATGAGCTGATGACCCTGCCCCTAAGCATGAACTCGATTCAGGCTATAATTGGCCCCTCCACCCCTCTCCGGTATAGCGAACCAGCAATGGAGAAAAAGCCCGTATTGTCAAAAGCACCTTGGATATCCAAGACGGCACAAAGAGCAACCATAGTTGCCAGGTACTTTGGGCATAAAATCGTCAATTTTTAAAACAAAAATCGTCAAAATCGTCATAATGTTTTAAAAAATCGTCAAAACACAAAAAAGTTTTACTTTTTAGGTTTTATTAGCAAAAAAACAAACAGATATACACATGCACTTCAGAATATAGTTTTGTTTTGTATATAAAAGTAAAATGAAAAAAAAAACTAACGAAAACCGGTTAAAATAATTTTTAAGTGTACTTTGAAAAATAATAACTAATAAAAGTAAAAATATAATTTTGAGATCTTATTAGGTCCTTGAAATTTTTTAAAATTATATTTGAGAATATATGTACGTAAGTTTATTTATAAATATATTTCACAAATATATATCATTATTATACATTTTTAATAAATCTGGTTTAATTGGAGTATCAAAACAATTTGATTTCTTTAATTTCAAATAATCTATAAAATACCCTCAAGTGTATCTTTTTCCAATCGATTTCTCAATTTTGTTTTGTTAATGTTTACTTTGCTAAATATCCTTTCCACATTAGCAGAAGAATGTGGTAAAATTAAAATATTTTTAATAAATTTTTTTTAAAGTTGAGAATATGTAACTAGAGTCATTTCGTTTCAATTCACAAACTTGTTTCCAAAAATTTAATAAGAGTGTTTAATTTTTATTACATAGGTTTTTCAAATTTAATAATTGGAGTTCTCTGAATTCCGAATCCAACATTTGTTCTTCTTCCTTATTTACAAAATTTGGAAACGCTTTGACAATTCCAAAAATTGATAGATTTTTATTATCAATTATTAGATTTGGAGTAATTATACTTACCTAAATATTTAAATTTATCTTCAAACTCAAACCGTTTTAAAATTTGGTTACACAATTCAATATAAAAATTTCTACAATGTATTTTTATTGTATATAATTTTTTTCATGATCGTCATCAAATCGTCATTTAGTTGTTTTTGGCACTTAAAATCGTCAAAATGACGATAAATCGTCACATCTGGCATCAGTGAGAGCAACCTCTCTGTCCGAATAAGCTTTCTCAATACTTTTAAGGAGAGACAATATTGCACCCTCAGTCGATCTACCCTTCACATACGCGAACTGATTCTGGTGCAGGGGACGTTCCATAAGATACGTCTCCCTTATATGAACATCTATCAGCCTCTCCATAGTCTTCAGAAGAAAGGATGAGAGGCTAATAGGTCTGTATGATTTTGGAAGGTCACTAGGCCTACCTGCCTTCGGTATAAAGATAACCGTAACCTCCCGCTAGGCTCTTGGCCTGTCCGGAGTGAATATCCTACCCGCGAGACAGTTGATCCTCTTAGTGACACGAACAGGTGCGGGAGTATCCCAGCATTCGCGCACAGGAGTCGCCTTCTGGGAACCAGCTAAGTGCGTTCCCATCAAGAGATCCAAGGTCTGCCTCCTGGACTGAGTGTACCCTCCGGTACCCGTACTCAGGGACCCTATGCCATTAGAATGACCCACAGTGAGAGACTTTTGAAGACGGGCCAAAGCCGGCAGTCCCTCAACGGACTGGCAAAATCCTCTCCACGTCTCTCTCTTGGACCTTCTAATCTCCTTATTGTACTTCGTGAGACCATCTCTATAAATTTGCCACTCGCCCGTGCGCTTGGCCCTGTTGAAATCTCTTCTCACGGTCTTCCTCATCTTCGCCAAAGTGTCATTCCACCACAGAACTCTACGTTCAGCAGTATGGTCACTATGACGCACACTGCTGTCCAGAGAAGACCTTATCGTTGACTGTGATTGGTCTGCCGCCAGATCCAGTTCGTTTACTGACCCCACAGAATCTGGAAGCCAGTCAAACTCCCTTGCCACATTTTCCCTGAATGAGGCCCAATTTACCCTCCCTAACCAAGTTAAATCGAATGTGCATATGGTCGAACAAGGATACCTCGTCTGATACATACCAGTCCCTCACAAGATTAGACATGAATGTATCACGTAATATCCAATACTTCCGACCTTATGGCATTAACAAACGTAGGCCTGCTGCCCCTATTGACAATAGCTACATTATTACTAATAAGAAAGTCGAGAAGGTACTCACCCCTATCATTGTTGTCCGTGCTGCCCCACACCTCGTGATGCGCATTCGCATCACAACCAATGATGAAATGGTGACTCTTCTCTCGGCAAAACCTGATGAAGTTCTGGACCTCCAAGGGTAATGGGAAATAAGCAGAGGCGCATATTACCTTCCTTACACCAACATCAGTAGTTAATTTGATGCTAACAGCCACCAGGTCCCTAGTGATGAACTCTGTAATGGGAAAGAAGGTGATTTTAGAATTTACCAGAATAGCGGACCGGTGCCTCTCCCCAGCCGTATTCACCAACTTACACGTCTTGTTTTGGAGTCCTTTGACCCTTCCATTAAAAGCCCCAAGCTATTGTATGAGCCCCAGGCTAATATTCTCATTGGCAAATCTGCGGCTAAAAATGGCCGACGCGCCCTTAGCCCTATGCAGATTTGCCTGGATCATTTTGAGGGCATCTTCCATCATTTGCGCTTCTTGAAATTACCAGCCTGCTTGGTTGCCTCAGCCTTACGTGAATAGCCTGGGGGTTTTCTCGTTTCCACAGAACTACTCTTCTTCTCTTTAGTCCTCGGTGTGCTCTTCCTTGGTTGAATGATCGCGTCTTTCGAACAGCACGGTCTTTTTTTCTTTGATGAGGTCACATTTGACCCTTTTGGTCTCATCTTCGTTGACTTCTCACCTCATGAGACCACCAAGTGGACAACTCCAAACCTGTAGAAGATTTTTCCCTCAATGGCTCGAAGCCGATTAAGGGTAGAATCCCCTATTGCCATGACGAGATGGAAGAGGTTATTCTCCGTCGCCTTTGTAGTACTCGCCAAGTTGACGTGGGCAAATCTGCGTCCTGTGTCTTAATAATCTCTAAAACCTTTTCCGTACCCACGTCAATACTCTGCGGGAAGTAACCACGGATTACATGTGGCTTTAGGAATTCTTCTTCCTTCACTACCTTCAACCCAATTTTACACTTCCCCTCTATGTGACCGCAATTAAGTCTCAGCCACTCAGCGGTCGCTTCATTAAAGTTGGTGAACAACAATCAGCCTGTTTTAAACTTCAGTTCAGTTCAGAAATTGTTTTAAACTTCAGTTCAGTTCAGAAATTGTGGCCTAGTTCCACTGTTCTTCTGCTCTATTGACAAATCGATAATCGCATTCCGTATTTGAACCATTTTTTCAGATTTCAGGGGAGAGTTATCGATGTCTCGAGGTAGCAAGCCAATGCCTACGCTTCCTGCTATCGTGTTATATGCCATCTTCTGCCCTGTACTATACATGGGCTTGGCCTTCTTGGTCACAGCCTCCTGTGGACTGTCATCCGGTCGTTGGCGCTTACAGACGGCTTTGGTCGGCCTGCTTGTGGTCACTGACGGTTCTTCTTTTCTTCTTGCAAGGAGAGCTTCTCTAGCTATTCCCAGTGCCTCTTCCCTTGTTTTGCCGTCCTTTCGCGCCCTTTCAAAACGACGTCTCTCAAAAGACGTGAGTTTTACAAATTTACCGGTGTCTAATGACAGAGACAAATTGTTCACCGCAGCGTTATTTCAGTGCAGCCAGAAATCTTCGACAAGCACATATTGCTACACACAGAATCGTCGCTGCTTAATAGAGGTGATGACTCCTTATCATCGCAGAGTGTACTACAGACACCTATGTTGACCAATCTTGGACCATTGTCCTTAATTTGTAGTACCGTTGTTGAGGTAGTGATACATGTATCGACTATCTCTTTAATATTTTCAGAAGACACTACTGTTCTCCTTTCGGTTGATGCATTAGAGCAGTGGTCTTCACAAAGAGATCACACAAAAATACACTGAGAGATAAGATTGGTTTCTTAATTTGTGTTGTTTTTAACAACTTAAATGAAATTGGTAAAAATTTTCGTTTTAAACACCTTTAATTTTAAAATTTAAACTGATTTATTAAAATTATTCATAAAATAAATTGTTTGTAAATGCTATAAACAAATTGAAATGTAGTTAAAAGAAATATAAACATTATTAAGTTTATGTTGCTTATTATCATAACTTCTCAGTGTCTGACAAACAAATTTAGCTCTCTTGAAAACTAATAAAACATAAACACATACGCAATTTTTGTCTCACACACATGTTTTTGTAATAAATGTAGTTGTCGTTTAGCATGATGAAAACAAAGCGTATAAATTTCTTTTTATGAAAGATTTTTAACATTGCAAATTTTTTTTTTATTTAAGTTCTATATGTTGTGAACCTTTTCTTTATCTATGTAAATTATACAAACTTTCGGCTTAGAGGTTCTTATATATAAATTAAAAAAAGATGTAGGCACAGTGGCATAATACCTAAATTTATTAGTCAAGCTACTAAAAACGTCTACAATATTTTCTTAAAAAATGAGGGCATAAGCTTTGACTTAGAAAAGACTTTAAAACGACATATTTATAATTTCAATACAATTATTATAAAACTACTAATACAACAAAAACATAGGTAAATATCTAAAACGCAGAAAACTTTGGAAAATTTGAAGAGAAGATCATATAATTTATTAAGTGAACATGATATAAATCCAATTATGGAAAATGAAAACCTAATTTTAGAAAACAAAAAGAAACAAAACTTTGAGAGACTAAATAAAAAATACGATAATTTGAAAGAGCAGCATATGAGAGATATGAAAATAAACTTCAATGAAGATTGGTTCATCAACAGTACAAACTATGAAATACCAACGAATGTAAAGTGGCTATTGTCTCTTGGATCAAAATTTGGATTACCGTACGGGAAAAATGATCTTCCAATTTTTAAATGTATTACAGATGGAGAATATTGCATACAAACGATTGAGGAAACGGAACAGAAGGAAATCGCTAGAACGAAATTCGTTGCGCTATTAGAAGATTATGAAAAGAGAAGGAAATTAGATAAAAGAGAAATCTTTATTTTAAATACTGTGAAACAAGCGAAAAAATGTTTATCGGATAACCCAGACTTAATTATATTAAATTCAGACAAAGGCAATAAAACGGTTGCAATGGACAGAAAAGACTACGATACGAAAATGAAGAAAATTATTGGAGACATCTGTACGTATAGACGTATGAAAAGAGACCCAACATACACACTACAGACAAAGAACAATAGTTTAGTTGACAAATTATATAAATTAAACAAAATAGATTTACAAATGAAAAATAAACTGACAAATAGAATTGCAAATGCTCCAAGAATATATGGCTTACCGAAAATACACAAAGAAAATGTGCCACTAAGACCAATTTGCTCATCTATTCATTCACCATCCTACGAATTATGCAGGTATATAGTAGATATATTAAAAAACTTGACGTATGACTCAATATATAATGTGAAAGATACGGTAGAATTTAAGTCCAGAATAGAGTACACAACAATAGATGACGACGAAAGTTTAGTTTCCTTCGATGTTGTTTCATTATTTTCTAGCATACCTGTGAATTTGGCAATTAAGACTATAGAAAATAAATGGGATATACTGGAGCAACACACAAAGATACCAAAAGAATTATTTATAGAAATAATACGTTTTTGTATCAAGGACTGTAACTACTTTAAATTCGATAGACATTGCTACAAACAAAACAGAGGATTGCCAATGGGTTCACCAGCGTCGCCAATAATAGCTGATTTAATAATGGAGGAACTTTTAAAAAATACAGTTAATAAAATGGATATAAATCCAAAAGTATTTATAAAATATGTTGATGACCTCTTTGGGATTGTAAAAACTGACAAAATACATGAGACGATGGATATACTTAACGCATTTAATAGACAAATACAATTTACTATGGAAAAAGAGTCTGAAAATAAATTACCCTATTTAGATGCCCTCGTCATCAGAGATGGTAATACTTTAAAAATAGACTGGTATCAAAAATCAATGGCATCAGGCAGACTAATAAATTTTTACTCAAAACACCCTAAAAATATGATAATTAATACAGCAAAAAATTTTATAAATAAAGTCTTAAATACCAGTAGCATTGAATTCCATAATGACAAATAACGAAAAATATATGACATACTTATGAAAAATGACTTCCCAAAGCGGTTAATTAAGAATTTGTTAGAACAAACTAAGAATAAGAAAAGTGACAAAAATCGTAGTAACAACAAACCTGTGGATGAACCTACAAAGATCTACTCAGCCATTAATTATGTACCAGGCCTGTCCGAAAGAATTAAACATTCTGATATACAGTACTGGACAATTCAATGGAAACTTTTTTTAAAATTTACTTTTTCATTGTTAGAAGTCGAAAAATAAAAACAATTTCTGAAAAAATTTAAAAATTATGTTGATACTTTATTCTACACATTCTGTTTAATATATTAACAGGCAAAAATATTACATAGAAACAACAATATTCCAAATTTATAAAAAAAACTAAAAGTACTCGATTTTGGTGTCTTAAAAAAAAAATAAAAACTTAAATTTTTCTTCAATAAAAATCTTTGGCCTATTATTAATAATTAATATTTTGTTGGGTATCCTTTATTTTTGATGACTGCATCACAGCGACGATGCATTGACCCAATTAATTTGTCAATTATTTCTTTTGGTACTTTTTGCCATTCACTTAAAACTGCAGCAGATAAATCGTCCTTTCGTGTGTAATTACGGCATCTTATTTTGCGATCTACAATTTCCCATAGATTTTCTATGGGATTGAGATCTGGGGATTGGGCAGGCCACTTTAAAACACGGATCTCATTGGATTGTAACCAATCAGTTACAACCCTAGAAGTGTGTTTTGGATCATTATCATGATGAAATCTCGAAATTAGTGGCATATTCTCGTCCGCATATGGATTCATTATACCGTTTAAAATAGTTTTGTATCCGACTCCAGTCATTGTATCCTTAATAAGATGAATTGGACCCATTCCTTGCCCAGAAAAACAGCCCCACACCATAATATTGCCACCTCCAAACTTATCTGTCTTGTGTATGTAATTTGGGTCTAGTCGCTTTCCTTTTGGCCGCCTTACAAATGATCTTCCATCACTGACCCTTAAATTAAATTTGGACTCGTCAGACAAAAGGGCAGTGTTCCATTTTTCTCAAGACCTATTTATGAGCTCTTTGGCAAACTTTAAACGAGCAGCAGTGTTTTTCTCCGTTATTAGAGGTTTTTTTTGCTTTTTAAAAAAGTTTCCATTGAATTGTCCAGCACTGTATATAATAAAGAGAAATATATTCTGGCAATGAAATCAGAAAATACAACTAGAAGATTATTTACAAACATGAAAACAAAATTAGACAAAATGGATGAAGCAAATTTGGTTTATAAAATAACGTGCAATGGTGACGACAATAATAAATGCCAAAAAGTTTATGTTGGTACAACAAAAACAAAATTAAAGACTAGAATATCATCACATAAATCGGACTTAAAAAACAATGACAAAAATTTAAATCAAAAAACAGCACTTGCAGCCCACTGTAGCATAACTGCCCAGTGGTAAAAAAACGAAGTACCTACGCAATCATCGATGACGTATGCATTACATTTTAAGCGGACTCTTAACGTGCTTAAAGTGTAAGCTGTGCGTAACCTAAAGAATCATACACCCAATTTAAAACTTGGATTACGATGTAAGCGGCTAAGTCAGTTACTGTTTCAATACAGAGTATTTGTTTTTATTTTTACTTTAAATGCAAGAATTCAATATGCCGAGATTACAACTCCACTTACGATGTAAGCGAAGGGCTCAGTTGTTTGCTCTTCTATTTTGGACTTTACTTTCATATATACATATAAAAACATATATTTATATAGACCATTTGTTTTTGTTTACCATACGTATATGTAAAAATTTAAAATACCAAATTAAAACTTCACTTACGATGTAAGCGGCCGAGTCAGTTACTGTTTCAGTATAAAATTTGTTCTCGTATTTTATTTTTTTACATAATAAAATGCCGTTAGTTTCAATGTACATATGAAATACAAGTGAAACAAAAAATATTTTTGCAATTTAAATTAGTTCAAAGTTCATTACCCAGTGGAAAAGTGGTTTTTAAAAAGGTGTTTTGGTGATTATATTTTTAATAATAATTACTAATTAATTAAAAAATTGCAAAAATTGAAAGTGATTTGGAGAAATTGAAAGGTACGTTAATTTATTTATTTTAACTTTACTCAGTGTCTGTAAAAAACCTTTTATAAAAATAAAGAAATAGCAAGTTATTTTTTTATTTCAGTTGAATAAATCCCAGCAGATACAATTATTACACAGATCCAAAGTCGGGAAAACATATGTATAATAAACTTTTTTTTTATTAATATGAAACAATTTGGGCCTAAGTAGCTTGGTAAAGAAGATTTAAGATATAAACTCATTTGGCCGAAAATAATAATACACCAATACCCCGGTTTGCGTCGCTAATTGGGACTGAAAAAATGAGACGCAAACCGAAACGACGCAAACTGAAGCAGAATTTTCAATTGTTTACGTATTTGATTTTCGTTTAGTCAATACAGGTTTTAAACATTTTAGCTTAGAAAAAGGGTTTTTAAATCAATATATTTTCTTATTATTTTTTGAATAACAGATTTTATTAAAATAAAAATATAACAATTGTGAAGACCACTGATATAATTCGAAACTAATAACTACGCTTAACATGTAAACAACGCACACCTGCAAATTTGCTTTCTACTAAACGGGAAATCCCCTTTTTTTGCTTTAACTTTGTAAAAACATTTTCATATCAACCACGCATTTACGACGCAACTTCGAAGCCATGCGACGCAAACTGAAACAAAAACGACGCAACATTGAAATTCCAGAAACTTAAAAAAAGACGCAACTTCGAAGCGACGCAAACTGAAGCGACGCAAATCGGGGTATTGGTGTATATATATTTGTATTTTCAGAATTAAAGGCCCTGCATGATGAAATTTTTGGTAAGTTTACTTTAAAATTGCTATATATTTATATACATATGTAAGTGTTTGCATTTACCAATTTTTATTTTTTAGAAGCCGTAAAGAAAGAGGGCCATACCATTGACGTGTATAAAAAACAATAACAACACTGTTTTAAAACATATAAACAGATTTTATACAAAAAAGTGTAGTGAAAGATAAAATAGTAACTAATAATTATTTTATATTTTTGTTATTATATTCTCTATATAGGTATTTATTATTATTTTTTTCTTTTTTTTTGTATTAATCAATTTTTAAAATAATTTGTAAATTTAAATTTTAATTGAATTTTATTGATATAATAAAAAAATATTGCAATTTTTTAGGCTGAATTCAAATTAGCATGCATTATGTTTTCAATTACAAAATCAGTAGGAAAAGTGGCGACAGCGCTTAACCTTAACTTACAGTTGCAAAGTAGATTGTAATACATATGCATTACGTTCCAATTTACTTCTGTTAATAGGGATATCATAAAACCTGCTTATAACTCTGTTTACAATGTAATTGCACTAGCAGTAGCACGTGGTGACAACGTCACTTACTTTTTAGGCGAGAGCTCACAGATTAAGCAGCCTATGACACTTATATGTTAAATCTAAACAGAGAAATAAGCGAAGGTGTCACCACTGATTGCTACTTTGTGTTGCTTACATCAGCGATTACGTAAGGTACATTTTTACCGCTGGGTGGTCATAAACCTGAGTTTAATAAAGTGATGATATTGGAAAGAGAGAATAATTATAGAAAAAGATATTTCAAAGAGATGCTACATATAATATAAATATACCAACAAATAAACGAATAAACTTTAAAACTGATACTGATAATTGTGCACATATATATCGACACATAATAAATAAGCACAGAACTGATAAAGGAGAAACGTAACAGTGAGTGACAAATAATATAAACAGATTGACGACATCACGAATAATAGTTATGTAAGATATTTGTTATGAAAGTTGTGATATTTTTTCTGTTTGTGGTTTTTATTAAATTCATGTTATATGTTTTACATTGTATTGTAGTGATAATTTATTCCCTGAGGATGATCAACGAGGTTGATCGAAATATTGGAAAAATAAATTAAATAAAGTAACACAAAAGAAAAAGTGTGACAAATTTTTTAATTTATATATAAGAACCTCTAAGCCGAAAGTTTGTATAATTTACATTGCAAATTTTTTTAAAATTAATTAAGTTTTTCATAGGGAAATAAAACAAAAACTGGTTTCCAGGAATTCTAAAAGTGAAATCTGTTAATAAAGTACAATACATTAAATTTAAAACTAATATAATAAGAATTAACGATAAAGGTAGTTTTGGTATATTTCAAGAAGCTGTTTGCCAGAATTAATGTGGAAATTTTTGTGGTTGTAATATTCACGAAGAGAGTAAGAAAAACTACAAAAAGTATCCGAACAATTTCGTTACCTGAGTAATACTGGTGAAGACCACTGTTCTATATGGGCTCAGTAGAGGAAAATAATTCAATAACATCCGGTGGAAGTGTGAAACGTTTTCCATTTTGTAAGCGCTTATTTAAATATATTAAGGTAATTAACGGATCTGAAGTATCGGTAGCTCTATTAAATAACTCTAATAAGTTATTGGTGCGGTTATTCCTGCAGACATGAAGTATAATTTATGTCGGGATTCAACAGCTCCTTCCCCTAAAAACCCGACCGGAAGTGCAGTATTTTTATTATTTCTTTTGCATGAATAAGTACTTTTTGGACCCTAGGGGTCACATTAATACCTTGAGTTGAGAATGGATGTACCACTTATATTAATGAAGTCATCTGTACTTGCAATACTTTACGTATACTTGGACGATCCAAGCTCAACTAATGCTAGGAACACAATTGGGTGGAACGACGAATTTTTGGTTGCAAATATTCGAATGCCGCACGGCGAAATTCGCCTACGATGAGTTGGTTTACAGAATATTTCAATTTTAGTTTTAAATCAAAAAAAATTGTATCAAAAATTTTCAGAAAATATTAAAAACGCAGAGTTCGTCAGAACATAGGCTTATATTCGTGAGAGTTCTTTCTTCTCAACCTACGATATTGCAATAGATAAGGTATAAATAACCATTTAATTTCAATATAAAAAGTATGTATTTTGTTACTGATTATTTCTAATGATTGTTATTGTTATTGTAACAGCAATCATATTGTTGGAAGTTCTTTTCTGTAGAAGTAATAAAAGTACTTCGACTTGAAGATCTATTGTGTAGTCCTCAACTTCTATAGTATCTCCCCGACTTTCGTTGTTTTGGCGAAATTTGATATGTCGACCGATGACAAAGTTGTCAGTTCCCTATTCGATATTTGTTAAACACCAAAGTGCCTATTTTTAGTTTTATAAAGGTTCATAAAGGTAATTACAGGATCGCCATATAAAGGGTTATAAAAGTGTTTAAAATGTACCTATCGACATTATATTAGTGTCCTAAACGCGACTAATGTAATGGAAGCCTTGGATTGTAAAGCGAGGCTTCAGAAACTCGGCAGTCGAGCAATAAATGCCCTTTTATGAGTTAAGTAAAACACGAGAGTTCAAATGTTAAACTATAACTAAATTTTTATTTAAAATTCAACAACTTAAATACTAATTTACAATTTATCTTAAAATTATCTAACATATTCTGCATTTCATTCATATTACCGAAATGCCCTATGTAACATGATGTTTAACTTTTTTTATTTACATTACAATTATATTTACTGATCGGCTGACCAATCAGCATAGTTCATTAAACTGCATTTCCCCTATTTATGATATTTGACACAGCATAATTAGTTTTGTAAAAAATAAAATTTGTTTTGCTTTTGTTTACATTCTAAGTGCGGTCAGTTACCTGTGCAATGAATTATGCGGTCAATTACCTAAGAAATGGATTAGCAAAAAAAAGTAAATAATAAAAAATATAAAAATACTCATGTTACAATTCGCGGAAGGTATTTGGGTATATGTATGAAATGTGTTTGTCATATGTGTCTTACTAAAAAATAATATTTTAAGAATTTGTTTTTTTTTTTTAGTTCTTTTTGTTCTTTTTTCTAAAAAATATTGTGTGAAAGAAACAAAAATGTTTTTCTTTTCTTTCTTTATTTCTTAAAGAATAATGTGTGATTTTTTATTGAAAAAAACCAAGATGATTATACATCACAGTTTACATTAATGCCTCGATTATCTTATCACAGAATCTGCATAAACCACTCGAAACGATTCCTACTTCATTTAAATGCCCATTTCCTTGAATACCTATGTGCCTCGGGACCCAGTATCTCCCCCACCCAGCCAGTGCAGTTTCAAAGCAGCCAAGCCTTCAGATGGCAGCCTGATTAACAGATGGTATGACTATCTCCTGTCTTCTGTATCCTGTGTTCATGATAAGCGCATCTTTCTAGGGCAGAAACCTTCCCCAATAATTCAGAATATGTTGTCCCAGTTCTAAATATTTCCGCTCCTGTGCCCTTTTCAGTGTTAGGACCATCCATATATCATCGGATAGTTGTTTTCTTAAAAGAGCATGCAGCTTTTGAAATTCATTCACCTGTGGCCGCTGATTGAGGCAAAGTTATGGTGGTATTGTCAAGACCTTTCTTTGATATATGCACACCTGTATTTATTTACTAATTTACTACTAGCTAAAGCCTGGCATGCTTCGATAGGCCTACCACAGCCAATTGCCATTTTCCATGTCCCTTTTGTCTGATGTATTTTTAAAGGCTACAAAGTAATTCAGACAGAATTAAAAAGATTTAGCTTTAACAGTTCTCAAGATATACGAAGATCAGTATTGAGATCGTATTGAATTTGGCACTCTCACTTGTCCTATTCCGCCCAACTTCTGAGGCAAAAATATGAAAAATATTTTGCCACCACCCTTTTTCGTCTTAATGGTTTGTGAACAGTCCAAAACTCAAAAACCGGGTAACATATACATGAGGAAGTTATATGTGTATGTATATATAGAAATCTTCCCAATACTGGCTAAGACCCGTCTTGCTTCTACACCCCTATTTGAATTAAACAAAAGAAGTATGAACAGTCTCTTGAAAAAGACCCACTATTTGCTGAATTGAGATGTGTACACTACATATTATTACTGTTCTAAAAGCTTGTAATATTTAACATTTAACTTTTCTTGGGAGATCAATGCACACTTGTCCAACTCCACCCACTTTCCGACGGATAATTTTTATTCACTAAGAATTCGTTTACATAAAAATTTTCCAATTCAACCCATTTTTTAATTGATGGATTTGCATTGAGAATGAAGCTATTTAGATTAAATTTAAAAACTTCTGCTATTACAGTCCTCAAGATATACCTACATATTTGGTTTATATGGTAGGTGCCATTCTCACTTGTCCGTCTACTTTTTTACTTGTGATTTGGGGTGACTATAAAATCAGATCAAATTTGTAAAATTTTGCTTTAACCGCCACAGTGTTTGTATAATACTAGGTACCATGCCTATTTAATCCATTACGCCCACTTTTTGATTGATGAAAAAAAATATTTTACTCTCGTTGACACTCGTAGTTTTTTTTATTTCAAATATTCGGGTACGTTCTGAAAACGAGTGAAATAAAAAAACTTCAAATCGCTAGAATTTATTTTTTTTTTAATTTATTTATTTAAACAGTAATATAAATAGCAGTACGTACATATGTATACACATTTAATAAATGGTCTCCTCCATATACGAGTTTTTATTTTTTTCAATTTGTAATTTTATTACTTTTTCTCAAATAATGACAAATTTAACACGCGTTTTTCATTTATTAGTTCATTAATAAGACTATACTTTTCGACATCTCGTCTTAGAACTTTTTCAAACAGTTCATAATTTAAATCGTTTAATTCAATTACATGCTCATTACCCAAAAAAGGGTTATAAATTATACATTTTTTTACTTTTATATTTGTTTTTTTATAAAAGCCAAATCCTTGTAAAATTAATGCATGAAAATTGTTAAATTTTAATTTTGTGTCTTTTTGATTTAAAAACTGATATCTGCTGGGCTTAATTTGATAGATAACGTCGTTATCAAATATGTAGTCAGAATCGGCTTTAAAGTAATCACAATCCAAAGTAAGACATAAATTGGCTCCTTTATAAGGTAGCAGATCTAAATATCTTCTAATTTCCAGCAAGTTATTTTTGTTAACTTTATATTGAAGTTCTGCTGGTATTGGTTCGGCAAATATTAATCGAACTGATAGTGATACAGTTTGTATACTTTGAATGGCATCCATTGCTTTCGTCTCATGATTTTTATATATGTCATAATGCTTTCTAATGTCATCGAAATTAATGTCATTAAATTAATTGGGGGGTCGTGGCATAGTGGTTGAGCGCGTGCACAGAAACTCAAAGGACCGAGGTTCAAATCCCAGCGAAGGAGAAAAATAAAAAATTAATTTGCGGTTTTTCCAAAATTATAATTAACAAAAAATAAGAGGTTCCCCCCCCCCACCTCCAAGAAATCCATCTTCACGAAACCGCTCCCTGGCATTTCCAGCCCATTCCATCAAGAAAACGAATGATCAGGAGTACAGCGCCATCTTCTGGGAAGATAACAACTAACCTACCTAAAAAAAAGATGCTCACCACTCACATTCAACATCCACATGGGGCAATTGCTGTTGATCATGTAAAGGTGAAGGTATAACACTGGCCTTTTCGTGATCAAATTGACAGCAATTTGTCCCATTGACATAAGGCGCTTAACATCTATGTATATCTATGTATCTATGTATTTCTATGTATCTATGTATATCTATGTATTCAACATTCCAATACAATGCACTGCATTTAGTAGGGGTTTACTCCTGAGTATTGGTCTTAAAATAAAAAAAAAAAAAAAAAATTAAGAAAATGCAGTATCTTGATCAATACATATTTGTAAAAGCAAAATTTTTAACTTTGGATAAACCTTAATAACTTTTTTATTTTTTACTCGATTTTATTTATTGGAAGCTTGTTTAACTCAGAACTAAATTAGCTTTAATCAAATATATACATAAGGGTATGTTTCTAAACAATCTAATTTAAAAAAATGGCGCCAAAGTTAAAAAATTTAGAAAAAATAAAATTAAAATCAGATATAATTAAAAATAACACTGCAAAAATGTAATATATATACAAAAATATGTACATACTTAAAAAGGCACATATTTCTTCTTTCTGAAACCGTTTAAAAATTGAAAATCGGATTAAAATCAACTGAGTTACATAGTCATAAGTACTCGAACCTACCCGAAAATAGTTTTTTCGGAATAACTCCGAAATTTGAGGGTGTTTCCGAACTTTTAAAAATTGATTTATGATCTACTCAATAAGGCCTACAACGTACACTAGGTCACTTTCCAAGTATAAAAAAAAGTTGCTCATTTGTAGCACCGTGTAATAGATACTGCAAGTCGAGCTCCAAGAACAGCTGCAAGTAATTCCATTCGAGGAACTGAGACGGGGCGTAAAGGTGCTACTTTTGTCTTGGCTGCTACCAATGACGTTTCTATGTCATCCTGGGTTCGAATACGAAAGTATGCCACAGCCACATACGCGTTCTCGCTTGCGTCCACAAATATATGTAATTGGACTTGGCTCCTTTGGCTACAACCGGATCTAAAATAGCATCTTGGGACTTTCAGGACCTCTACATTCTTCAACAATGATAGCCATCGCAACCATTCATCCGTAAATTCATTAGAAATAGTCTCTTCCCAGGCAGTTTCTTTTCGCCACACATTTTGCAAGAGTATCTTCATATGTACTGTATAAAAGGACAGTAAACCTAATGGCTCAAAAATTGACATTAATAGTCTTAACAATTCTCTCTTTGTAGGTAGTCTTTGGTAGGATAGTATATCCTCATTGGCTTTTGTGAATTTTAAATTATAAGTAAAAGCATCATCACTGGTTCGCCACCACATGCCCAAAACCTTCTCCGGCTCTACAACTTGTTCAATTTTCTTTGCAGCTTGACAAAACGATTCCGTCAAATTTTTATCACCCATGGCTGCAATCACCTCGTTCGAATTAGACATCCAATTACGAATATGAAAATTTCCACGTTTGTGTATCTCACGTACTTGCCGTGCCAGCTCTATAGCTTCTTCGATAGTATCAACACTATCCAAAATGTCGTCTACGTAATGTCTTTCAGTGATTGACTTGGCAGCCCTGGGGAACTCTTTTTCAAATTCTTTGGCATTATTATTTTTGACATATTGTGCCAATGACGGTGAGCAACTTGCTCCAAAGGACATTACTTGCAGAACAAAGACATCAGGTTGTCTTCTATTGTCACAAGCCCGCCATAAAAATCTTTGAGATTGAACATCTTCTTCATGTACTGCAACTCTGTGAAACATTTCGGATATATCGCCGCTTATACCAATTTTACCAATTCTAAAATTGAAGAGAACATTCATCAATGGCGTAAGCAGGTCAGGTCCCTTTTCAAGACGACCGTTCAAGGACACTCCTAGGTGTTCAGCGGCTGCGTCCCAAACTATTCGTATCTTTTCTGGCTTGTTAGGATTGCGAACTACAAATATTGGTAAGTACCATTTTCTTGGGTACTGCATGTCAGTTTCACCTCTGTTCAGCTTGCGGGTATATCCTTTTTTCAACATATTCTCCATGTGATTATTAACGCGAATTCGCAAGTCATCATCTTTTTCCAGTTTATTTTCAAAACAGATGAGTCTTCTTAAAGCCATTTCATAATTATCTGGCATATATAAGTTATCAGATTTCCACAAAAGTTTCACAGTAAATTTTTCATGAGTACGCATCACATAATTCTGGAGTTTCGTATCATCATTCTTAATGGGCATCTGACGTTCAACACCTTCACCCTCAATTTGCTGATTCTGTCTCATAAGATTGTTCAGAGATATATCATTATCACATTCACATATATGTAGTTGTAGGGAGACATTGGAGTGAATGTTCACAGATCCGGTCGCTTCTGGACACATTATACCATAAACGGTCCAACCTAGACGTGTTTTAAGTGCAGCGGGTTCATCTGCTCCACCCTTTTTGGCTTTTAAAGGCATTGCAACATTTATATTAGTAAGTCCTATAATAATTTTAGGAATTATATTCTCATATGATTTAACTGGAAGGCCTCGTAGGTGCTTATACTTTTTTGCCAATTCATCAAATATCAACGTTTGGCTTGGTAAATCAAGTTTACTTACCGATCTCACATTTTTTAATAAAAATTGTCTGTCATTATTTCCAGAAGGGGAAACTCTCAAATCTGTCCTCTCGGAGTTATTTTCTGTACGTACACTACCATCCGTCCACCTCAGGCACAATTCCGATCGAGTACCTTGTATATCGAGTCTCTTCAACACTGACTCTTCAATCAGTGTAGGCCCAGAACCCTCATCTAAAAATGCATACTCATTAACACTGGAACGTTTTCCGTAGATTGTTATCGGTACAATTCTATATAATACGTTTGATGTCATCATACGATGAACAGCAACGATTGGCATGTTAGTATTGTTGCTGTTATTTACGCTTTCCGGTTTGTGAAGTAAAGGGTGGTGTTTGGCAGTGCAATCATTTACAGTACACATTTTACGTTCCCTACAGAATTTCGGATCATGAACCTTTAGGCAAGAACGACATAAATTCTTTTCATATATTACACTCCATTTCTCGTTATATTTCATATTCTTAAATTTTTCACATTGAGCAATAAAATGACCTGTTTCATCACAACCGAAGCATCTCGTGTCATGTGAACGTTTCTGTTTGGACTTATCGAAATTAGTACGCTCCTCATGGACGTTAAGGCGTGGTGTTCTACGCTTCTCATTGTCCTGTGTACTTGAACTTGGTGCTAAAATAATCATAACGCTGCTAGCTGCTTCTGCCAATTCAAATAACCAATTACTAAATTCAGTGAGATTAATACTTTCAAGTTGCCGCGAATATACCGCTCACTCAAGCCTCATTTGGGTCGGTAATCTTTCAATAAACTCCTGAATCAACATTGGGTTACATAAATGTGCATCTAAATTTGCAGCTTCCATAGTCGACACTATATTTTTAACGTCCAATGAAAAATGTACAAGAGTCTCCAATTTATTGGCATTCACATTTGGACCGGCCCGTAATTTCACCAATAAATTCTGAATAATGTTCTCGGGTCTACCAAATAACATTCGTAAAGTTGTGATAACCTCCGGGACCAATGCTGGTAAAGTAAATTTACTAATTACATATTCCAAGGCTTTGCCCTTTAAGGCACGTTGTAATCTTAGTAAATTTTCATCATTACTAAACCCACACATTCTAGTTGAATTCTCATAACTACTTATAAATAGCGGCCATTCTTCTGGTTTGCCACTAAACACTGGGAGTTCCCTTGGAATAATTTGTCTTGAATATACTTGATCTTGTCTTAAATACATGTTATTATGTGCTTGTGTTTCAGCTGAATACGGTAACCCCATAGCCACCTGAACACCACCACCGCCATTATGTCTGTATTCTGCATCTGTTATCTGATTGTTAACATTTCTGCTATTAGCATAATTCTGTTGTCGTCCGCCATTATTATTACAACTTTCATCATCAGTCTCGTCAGAATCATAATACGTAGCCATAAGAGCATATTTTCGTTCCATATATAATAGATTCATTTCACGTTCCTCTTCTAGGCGTTTTAATTTCATATCCAATTTTCTTTGATGTTTACCGGCGTATTTTGATGTTACACTTGGAGCCTTACTTGTACAACCCCCACTTACCTTGTTTGCAGCAACCTCATTCACATGTTTTGGCGAGTAAATTATGTCACCATCATTTGTAGCATGATCATCTTGTATATAATTTTCATTTGCGTTCGCCGCTGCTGCCTCACTGCATTTTGCGCACATCCAATTTTTCACTGCAATACCCTCATCAACGCCAACGCATTGGAAATGGAACCACATATCGCATACATCACATTGTACTATTTGTTGGTTGTCGGGTCGCTGGCACATTGAGCAGTTTGACTGAGTGGCATCATCTTTGTCCACCTTACCACTTCTTGTTCTAACCATTTTCCCGGTACGTACGTGTTGAGAAAATTATGCGTCAGGCTTCGATTCTTAGAAACAAGAAGCAGAACAATTTATGATTAAATAAATTCTCAAGCAGCAACAAATTATTTAAAGAATATTGTTTTTGACCAACTTCCAGACAGCATTCGTATTCCCACCATCAATAAAACAAACTTTGTTTAGATATACATATAATATTATTCAATTTAGGAATATTTTTAAGGCTTTAAAAAATTTGGTCTTTCTTGGCCGCCGTTTAATTTAAATATAACAATTCATAGTAATAAAGCAAAAAAATGAAAAAGAGGCAGTGTTGCCGTATAAAGAAAAAGTAAAGGCTTGCCAAGAGACCGAAATACAAAGTTATTAGTTATTTAAAATAAATGTAGGTCATCACTAGTACATAATTGGTAACAAGTGCTAATGAGGACTAGTATTTGAAGTAGTTCGGGAGCAGCGCTTAAATTTTGAAGAAGTTTATAAGACATATTTTATCTTAAAATTAAGGTATGTTAGATATAAAATAAGCTGCAAATAATGAAAATCGGTTGATATAAACAAAATGTTTTCTTTTAATGTAATATCGTTATGCTACACAATTAAATTTTCTATTAATGAAAAATAAAAATGTTTCTCTTCCCTTGTCATTTAACAGCTAGATTTTGTATTATGTGTCGATTAGACATTCAGCAGTTTAACGGTCATATACAAAATAACAAAGTAAATTTTCTGTCTTTATTTTCCATTTGAATTTTGAATTAAAATCTATTTTAATTTTTTTGCATACGGGCAGAAGAATTTACATTTCAGTATGATTCTTAATATTTAAAAAAGCATGTTGTCCCCACTGAAAGGCAATTTACTTATAGTTTAATAATTTCTAAAAATGTTTGCTTTAGCTCACCAGTGGACATATTTTAAAATTGGTATAAATTTTGAAAAAGTCACCTTGAAAATATTTAAATGTTTTACTATTAATGCGTAAAGAATTTTTTTTTTATTATTACTATTTATTCCTTTATATCATTAGAATATCAAATTAAGATTGCCTCAGCATCACTTAATCATTATTGAGGCGAGCTGGAAAAATACTTACAGCTTTGAATTACACATGTACAATATTTAATTGGGGTATTCAAACGGGGTCCTATCAAATCATATTGTCATAATATCATACAATTTTAAAATAGTTTAAAAAATTTGTTGTTGGTCTTTGAATAAAAAAGTCATAAAACAATAAGACTTTTCAACCTATGTTTACCATTTTGTCATAAATTGAAAAATAAAAAATAATAAAAAAAAAAAAATTAAAAATAATATACTAAACTATGACGGGTTGTTTACAGCAATCATATTTTTTCGTTTTATTGTTTTATGATATATGAATTTAAAACGACCATTTGAATCCCCCAAATATTTTATTTTAAGATATTCATCTAAAGGTTTAATTCTATATATGTATATAATTTACAAAGAAAGAAAAGAAATAAAAGTAAAAAAATAGTAATATATACACACAAAATTTAATTATTAATTTATAGGATATTGTATACGATTGCTGTAAATCATATGAGAAGAGTTTCTAAGTCGTGAAGCAAATATTCCTTTATTCTTTTCGTGAAAATTTAAATTCTTTGTATATTTTTAATATCTTGAGGGAGATTATTAAATTCCATACTATCCATATGTTCAATGCGTTGCTTCGTAGTTTCTATTCGTATCATAAGATTGATATTGTTTCTGTTATTGAATAACGTTTGATTTCTATGAAATGAAATTGTATGGTGACCAATATTATGGGTTAACTTAAAAACATAAAGAATTGAATTAAATTATTATAAATAATTTGATTGAAATAATGGTGAAACAAAATTACATAAAAAATTTATGGTCTAAAAATAGTTAAAGAAAAATTGTTCTCTTCCATTTTTGTGTAATTACACATAAACTGGCAACGCTGCGATAGTATGAAAAAGACACGTACACCAAAAAGCGAAAAAAAATATGAAAGGAAATGTCAAATAATCAACTACAAAGACAAAAAACGAATGAGGGAATATAAAGAATCGCCGAGAACGGGCAAGTATTTTTCTTCTTTTATTCCCCTCACCGTAATCGTCAACAAAAGTTGCCGACTCGCCTCGCCAAGTGTGGACATAGACTAAGTAAAAAACGCTTTTTTGTAATTCTTTATTATAAAGCATATTTTTCTGAAAGAAAATGGACAACATCAATGCACCATCTGCCAAAAAAACCAAAAGGAAGAGGATGACGCACGACTGGAGCGAAGAAAATATATTTAAATTGATCGGCGAAGTGGAATGCCATTTTTGCATTTGGAATTCATCAAAAAAAAACCATGCGGGATAGCGCATGGACTGAAACTGGCGATATGTTACAGCGGAGGAAGTTTCCACAAAATGGTCGAATTTGAGGATTCAGTATCGGTGCTACCTCAACAAAAAAAACAAATGCAGACAATGCACTAAAGTGGAAATATTTCGACTCCATGGCTTTTGTTGGACGTGCGGAGGTTAGCCAGCGGCAACCAACAACAACAAATTTAGATATTTTATCTGAAAGCGAAGGTAAACTAACGAGCTCCAGCAGTTATTAATAATAAATCTTCAATATCACTGTTACTAAACATTTTAACTTTTCACGTTGCTTCACAAACACAATTTGATACTATTTGGCAGATGGATTTCATAAGCATAACAACAACATTATTTTACAGATGTTTGTCATACACACCGGACAAATAAAATTATTAAAGCAGTGTAAAGGGGTATACAAATATTTGTACCAAACATGGCTGACACAAAATCTTCTGTTATTTGTGCAAATAAAATTCAAACAAATATTAGTGCAATCTAAACGCATGCCCAAACATTAGTCACAAACCATACTATTAGCCCAAACCATTATTTGTTGTTTGGACAAATATTAGCATAGTCTAAACGTACCTTTAGTGTCCTAAAATTAACTAAACTGGTGTCCGAAAGTTTGCAAATTAACGTCAACCCCAAAACAATACGAAATGTGCTTCGCAGAAGCAATTTCCATGGAAGAGTTGCCCACAAAAAACCATCTCTGAACAACATAAATCGTATTAGGAGACTGAAATTTGGTAATGAATATAAAAAACATGATTTTTCGTTCTAGAGCACTGTTTTATTCACGGACGAAAGTAAATTAAATATCGTTCGTTCTTATAGACAAGCATATGTTTGCAGAAAGCCAAATGAAGAACATAAATCAAGTAACCTTCGTTCCACAGTAAAAAACGGAGCCGGAAGTGCGATGGCTTGAGCCTGTATTTCAGCCGCGGGTCCTAGTCAGCTGGTTTTTGTTGATGGAATTATGGACCAGTATAAGTATATATCAATTTTTAAAGGAAATTTGGTAGCTAGCGCTGAAAAATTGGGCATTTCCGAAAGTTTTCAATTTTATCTGGACAACGACCCAAAGCATTAAGCTCTTAATACTCCATTGTGGTTACTGTATAACTGCCCACATGTTATAATAACGCCACAACAGTCTCCTTAAATTAACATAGTAGAAAATCTGTGGGCCTACTTTAAGAATAAATTTAAATCTAAATCGATTTCTACCATCGCTTAGTTGATACTTGGCCTTAAGGAAGAAAAGGACAATATTGATCCTGCATACTGTAAAAAATTAGTGGAATCAGCTCCAAAGAGAACGGACGCTAATTGCTAAAACAAGGGATATCCAACAAAGTATTAGTTATAACGAAAAATTCTAGAAAATCTGAAATTTTTTGAAGTGTCCGATTATTAATTTGATTTTATTTTTTGTCTCATTATGAATTTGTTATTGTTACTTTTAGTATAAAAACGTTTTTGTCGTTACTTTTAATATTTTTTGTAATATTTATTTTAATAATTTAAGAACTAAATGAATTTTTTAATTTGAAATCGAAAAGATGTAAAATAATGGGAAAAAAATGTACGAGACATAGCTGTCCGGTTATTAAATTGAACCACTGTATAAACATGAATATAACATTTTGTTACTGTTAATCTGCCGACGATGGTTCTTATATTTGGAAATAATTATTGTAGGTGTAAAGGGGGGGTAAAGGTACTGGCAATTTTATGTTAATATACTACAATATCTTCTGAGAGTTTCTCACACATTCAGCCCAATTCTAAATTATACCTCCCCGGGATTTTTTTTTCCATTCTTCTACTTTTTCTATATACCTTCAATTGTAAAAACACGATAGGGGAAAAATTCCCGGCGAATTTTTATTTAGAATTGGGCTAATTATCAAAACGCAATCACTATGCTCCTTTAGATGAGAGCACTGCTCTTCGCCCAAAATCATATGTTGTTTAGCGGGTATTAGACGTGTAGGCACGGCATGATGGCATACCAACACACTCGGATAATAGGGCAAAATTATTGCAAATTTATCTATGATGATAGTGGATTTCACCAGAAAAGTTTAAGTATTGAGCAGCGATATGTTGAAAAAAGTAAAATCAGTCTACTCTCAAACTACTGCTGGTGTTTAAGGCGAGGTACTGACCGCGATTTATATAAGAGAAAAAGATCACGGAGGTACATATTTCTAAGAAAAAAATAAAAAACAAAAAGGCGAAAAATGTATTACCACTAAACTTAACATATCTCATCAATTTTTAGGTCGATTTTAATCTACTTACGTGTTTTCAAAAGCTACTTTATTAAGCTTTTTTACAAATATAATAAAACAATTTTTATTTTTTATAGACTAATATTTTTAATTTTTTAAAACCTACAGTTTAAAGTCGACTTCGAACGACAAACTTGAAAGCTTTTTCATGGCAATTAGTTTACTCTCAGAGTTTTTGCCGGAAGACTGCTAAGAGGTAGTCGCCCTAAGAAAACATTTTTAATTTCAAGATGTCAGAGCTGAGGTTTGAACCCTGAGCTATCGTCTTAGTAAGCCAACACACTAACCACTAGACCACGGCGACAAATTACAACAATAATAATTATGACATTTTTCAATATTACTTTGGTGGTACGTATATTATCCAAAGAGACAAACATTAAACACTTTACGACAATTGGAGTCAATTAGGCATTTTTGAAGTTGCACAAATGATGCAGAATTATTAGACAACTTGTGTCACATATTTCAATTTTTATTTGGCAATATTTTATTTTAAATACAATTAAACAGCATGTTCATTTGCAGCAGGCTTTAAATGCATAATATATGTTTATGCCACATACTGTAAGCAAAAATATAAATACTTAAAGGAAAATTAAAAAAAAAAATTTTAATTTATGTCATCATTGTACTTTATTTTCATTTCTTGGAGCACACTTTGTTTCGATACTACCACTACCACTTTTTTTAAAATTTTTAAGTTTTTGTTTGTTTTTGGGTTTCAATTTTTAATGTGCAACTTGGTAAACAGGCATAATAAATAAATAAATGTATGCGAATATGAATTTGTGGCATAACGTTGCGCTTGTTGCGGTTGCCACTTATTAGTTTTTCGCGCCTTTATTAAAAGATTAACAAATATTTAAATGTCTGTGGTGTTTTTTTTTTTCGTTTTTATTTTTTTTTTACTGTTTAGGTCTCTTTTTTGTTTTTTATGTGAACAACAACAAAATAATATTTAAAATTATAAATAGATTTTTCTTCTTCTTCTTCTTTTTTTACTGTTATAAAAATATTGCATATGCATGTTTGATGAACATAAGGCGTTAAAATTGCGTCAGAGACATAGCTGCCAGATAAAATGACCATGAAATCGTCAAAGATCGACAAAAAAATCGTCAAAATCGTCAAATTGATTCCATAAAATCGTCAAAAAATCGTCAACAAAATATAAATTAGAGAATATAACCTTCTTAAAAAAACTTTTGTTTTTATTTGAGTAAACCTGAAGAATAGAATTGACAGTACAGTATATAAAATTTCGAAACCTAAATAAAAAAAAAACATCAAAAATATATTATATTTATTATACACATGCATTACTATTACACATTTTAGTCACTTTAGGTACAATTTTAAATTAATTACAATTTAAATTTAATTATTCTCAATTCCTTATATTAGAATGGTTTTTTGTAAACGTAATGGCCGCCAAAGACGACTTCTTTATTTGTCTAAGTATTCATTTTCCGTTTGCAAAATAATGTAGTAAATCTAATTTTTTTCAAATAAATTTAGGTAGAGTTAGGAAAAACAAGTGGAGTTTTTCATTTCCATTTCTGATTTTTTTTTTAAATCTAACAGTTTAAGGTTCTTTTGGGCGAAATTGTTCTCTAAATTGAATAACTTTAACTGTCTTAATTCAGCCTTTAGCTCTTGTCTTTCACATTCTTCAATAAAATGGTTAAGTTCATTCACAAAACGAACGATTTTCTTTATTTAATATATATTAAGTACTTAAAGCTTAATATTCGTTTTTAAAATCAAATCTTATTTGGCCACACTGTTGTTTGAAACAAATAATAATAGTATGTTTTTATATTTCCTTAAAAAAATATCTTTTCTTCGAAGTTTAAAAATTTGTTTATCTTTATAATCTACCAAATCAAAATGTTTGATCTTGGCTTTATTTCTAATAATAACATCTTTCAAAATTAAATGCATTAAATTGGTGGATGCAACAGTTGCCAATTTTGGATTTTATTGTATAAAAACAGCATAAAATTCCTTTCAGAGATAGAATAATATTCTACATTTAAATTTATTAATTTGAATTTCCAAAAGCCAATTTTGGATTTTATTTATGTAAAAAATACAAAAATCTCTTCAGAAATAAAGTAATATTCTATATTTGATTTCCAAAAGAAATAGTTACAAATAGTGTGATAATAATTATAATAGTGTTAAAGAATTCAAAGAAATAAACATCGCAAATTTTGAATTTCCAAAAATCGTCAAAATAAATAAAAATCGTCAAATTAAGGGCAAAAATCGTCAAATCGTCAAGATGCTATTTTTGTGTCGTAAAATCGTCAAAATGACGATAAATCGTCAAATCTGGCAGCTATGGTCAGAGAAGTGAATTTTTTTTTTTGATTGTTGAAGAAAAGTAGTCTTTAGGGTGCCATTTTATTAAAAAAAAATTCTAAAGCTTAACATGTTTTATGGCGCTAAATAATTCAATCTGTATCATTTTTTCCCTATTGTGTAAGTAGTTGTGTGCTCAGCAAGACTAATGCAAAGTGTGCAAGTGGAATATTCTAAAGACCGAGTTTCCGTTGCCTGCCAAATAAGAATTATTACAGTATATTTCGTTTATAAGCCACACCGCTTATAGTAGAATTAGCAATATATTCCAAAAAAGGTTCACTTTCTGCCATCTATTAGAGAAATTCATACAAAATATTCGTTATTCAATCCATTACCAGTATAGTCCATTTCTGCTTATATGCCACCTACATGTGAGACAAAAAATGAAATTAGTGCGAAGTTTTTCACATATAGTCCAATTGACAAATTTTAGTGCATAAGAATGCAACTCAGCTTAATTCTGACAATACAATAAGCAGGTGATTTCCCCCTAAATGTTGTTTATTTAAATGGGTAAAGATGTTTCGCATCGTTATCTTGTTGAAACATCAATTAAAGTGGCATTTCACATTCAGCACAAAGTATCATGATGTTGTTTTTTTAAATACGGCATTAATTTAATTTTATACTTTTCGACTTCAGTAAATAAAATTCTCTGTATTTTCAAATAAATATGTAAGTGTAAGAGCAAATAACTCAAATAAATAAGTAAATATTGGCATTTTGTTATGTTTTTATTTATAGTAAAAAAATTATATACGAATTCACCTATAAGCAAATACTGGCTTATATAAAAATTGTGCTTATAGTCCAAACTGCGCTATAGTCCAAGAATTGTGTGCAAATATAACCGTGGACTATAAGCGAATTATACTGTAATAAAAAGTCGTTCTCATTTTATTATTAAAATTTAAATTTTTACATTTATTTCGAAGCCCTTGTTAAAATACAATAAAAATTATTATAACATCTCATAGACAGACTATTTGATGAATAATCTATCACAAGCTATAGTATAAAAACAAAATATTTCATTTTTTTATTAAAATTTAAATAAAATATTGAATATTTTTTCTATTAAAATATAAATAACCATACCTTAGTTTTAACTGATATTTTAGATGACTCTGGTGATGATGAGGATGATGTTGTTTGTATTCGCATTTTGACAAACAGACCCAATAACTTTGTTGCAAAAAAAGAAAAAAAATCAAAAACATAATAATAAATAAACAATCAACACTAGCATTTCGAATATCACTTTAATGGACAAACATTAGTTAATTGTAAAAATAAAATATTTTAAATTATTTTCATAATAATTTAAATAAATTAATAAAAATAAAAGATAAAAAAAAAAACTTAACCTCGTCATATGTTGGTCTCGTTTCTCTTTTTTTCTTTTGCGGTGTCTTCTTTAAAAACAATTTCTTTGCTTTTTAACTGGGCGTTTATTGTTGAGTACCTTGTGATTGATAGAAATTTCAAACATGTTGATAATTTTTGACTGGATTTCTTTAATTTGTTTGTATAACTCATATGTATTGTGATTACTTATCAAACTATCACGCTTTTTAATTATTTAATTTTTATGATTTATGCATATGAATTTGAAAACTAAAGTGATGTGCTAAAAATGAAAAATATGTTTGGTGACACAAATCGATATCATGGTTTTTTTTTATTTTTAATAAAATATGCAGATTTTAGGATCAATAATTAAAATCAGAGTAGGAAAATAAACAAAACTGAACGTTTGATCTCATTTTGTTGTGTTCCTTACAATGAGTAAAACAAAAATAAAACAGAAACAGTGAGATAGATTGTCCCATTTAAATGTGCGTAGGTACAACAAAAAATGAATGAGAAGAAAAAGGAAAGAAGAAGAGAAAAAGAAAAGAAGAAGAGGAAAAAGAGCAAATTATACCAATGTGACGGAATAACAAAGCAAGCACAAGAGCGAAAAGCAAATTGTTTCTTTTGCGCTCTTTCTCATTTAGAAAGTATTTGTTTTGGTTTTGCTCATGTACAATACCATTAAAAAATTTTGAAAACTGTATGACTTTGTTGTAACTTTTGCAAAATGTTTTGTTTGTTTGACCACTCTAAAATTATAAATACGTGCCATATAATAACCTCTTGATTGCTGTTTTATAAATTAATTTTAAAACACTTCAACTTAAATTAGAAAATTTTTTAGGATAGGTTTTTTACTTTGAAGCATCAAATAAAATTAAGTTTTATTTTTCGTACTTAAACAAAAGCACATATTACAATAGTCAGCAGACTGACTGACCATGTATACTATAGAAGAAAACAAGCCACTCTCAAATAATGGTAAATGAAAAATTTTATATTTTATAAGTGTATATATAATATATTTTATTTAAAAACATTAATGTACATTTGTATGTGCCGTAAATTATTGCATCAATATTACCTCAAAATAAGTAATTTTGAATTTTAAAAAGACAATTATGTTGAAATTTTAAATATGTATGTATTATCAATGAAATAATAGTTGGCGATAATGAAATCGCAATAAGTGCATTATATAACATAGAAACAACTCACAATATAATTTTTTCTAACGAATGTGAAGCCGATGACGACTTAGAGAAATTAAAATACTTGTTAAATGATTTTAATCTACTGCAACTGTTACCAATATTACAAGGTAAGTAAATATAATTGAAAATATATTTACGACTCCAACGGTGTGTTATTATTGCACTTACATTTTCTAGCTGCTAATATGACATATATGTAGATGTTTGCAATATATACAATATGAATATCTTTCACATCGGGGTCTTAGAATAGAATTCAGAGAGAAATTATTTGTATGGCGTAAAAAAGAAGTAAGCACTTTAAAGTTTTTATTATTTCAAAATCTGCATCATTAATTATTCATTTCATTGTAGTTTGGAATTGATGACGAAACCATATCGCACCCAAACAAAGTACAAGACTGGCTGAAGAGAGAATACCAAAACGTCCCTTCTCCATCTTCAACAAAATCATCTATAAAACGAGTTTTGAACAGGGTAATTATTCGTGTTTTATTTCTTATTTGATAAAATGTATTTGTCAATTTAACATTAAAGGATTTGGCAGATATACTAAACAGCACATAAAAAGGATATTCCTGTTTGGAAGTCTATAAAGAGCTCCAAAAACTTTCTGATAACCACTGTGATGATATTATAAATATTATTGTCGAAGAAATTATTTGTAACAAGATGATTTTTATGGTATTGTCATTGATATTTGACAAATTTTTTTCTAGGGAAGTACTAGCAAAGGTAAAAAAATAGTTTCAGATAGTAAAGAAAACGACTAATTTCTTTAAATTAAATTTCTTTCTGTGAAACTAAAGTGTGACGAAACGCAGGATCAAGGCGTTGAAATAGACGACTCCATTGCTTTAGCTTTAAAAACATCTCTTAATAGAGATAGCTCTAACTGGCAAGATGTCTGCGAAAAATGGAAAAAACACATTATTTGAGACAAAAAGATTTAAAACGTCTGAACAACATAGACTTTTTAAAAGCTTTGTCTAAATATTCTGATTCTAGAGCTCCCGATCTTGTAAGTATAATTTCAAGTTTTTAGTGCAACATTCTTTAACAATTTTTTTTAGATTAAAATTGATTTCAATTGTATGTACCCAGACAAGGAATTTATGTTATATGCAAAGTGGGACAACTTTAAAGAGTTAAGCCTGGTACTGAGTTCAACATTTCGTACGAAAAGCTGTCAAATTGCATATAAAAATGTTTCGTACGAAATGTTTGTGAAAAAATGTTTCAAAAGTAGTACTCTGTTTTTGCTGCGAAAAACATGTGAAATCTCCATTACAACATTTTTTCTAACAGCAACAAGTTTCTGCAACATTTTGATTCATGTATGGAACAACATAGTCAACATTTCTTTCGAACGAAATAAAATAAATTTACACCAGCCTACAATATTTTTTTTTAATTATAATGAGCAGGATTTTATAATAAAGTTTTCACTGTTGAAATAGCTTTGGTGTTGGGTTATTTAGAGTTATATTGGATATTCGAATTATTATAGATGGTCTTTTGCAATTTCTGTATATAAAATGCATGATATATCATTATAATTTTAACTCACTGCACAGCAGTTGGACTGTTAAAGATTGCATAAAAAGTGCAGGTCTTAAAAAGAAAAACTGAAAAACTAAAATTCATGTAGATTCTGCGCCCCAAACGAAAGTTTAATTAGTTCTTGTCAAAAGCAACAAAAAAAAATTATTTTGTTGAACTGTGTTATTTGTAGTGTATAAAGGTGATGCATGCTTTTAGGGATATATGTTGCATGTCAAACTTTTCGAATGGAAAAATAAATGTAGCTAAACTTTTTTCACAAAATTGAACTCAATACCAGGCTTTAATCAAAATATAATTCAATGACAATACAGTAATCCCTCGAACTGCGCGGTAGATACGTTCTGAAAAAACAGCGCGCAATCCGAAATCGCGCACTGTGAACCCTATTTTGTATGGGATACGTTCCAAATCCTAAAATTATCATGAAATTTAAACCAAGTAGATAACTAAAAAAAGACTTTATTCAATATTAACATAAAGTTAAAAATTAACATAAACAAAAAAGGTAAAAATTATTAATTAATTCTTAAAAATTAAACAAATAAAATCTTGAAATCAGTTCATTGTACATAGTATGTACATAATTAAAATGTAAATATGTAATTAAAAAAAATCTTCAAATAAGTTAATTTTCATCTTTTGATGAATTTGTTCTATTTTCCTCCAATGGTTTCGTCAAAAAACTTGTTTTTTTTTTTTTTTTTTTAAGACCAATGCTCAGGGGTAAACCCCTACTCATGCAGTGTGCATTGTATTGGAATGTGAAGATGGTTGATAGAAGTTTTTTTTTTTTTTTTTTTTTTTTCTTTTTTCATAGATTTTGTATTTTTTGCGCCTTTATTTGTTGATGAAACAAGTTGCTGGTAATTTGTCCACTCAAGAGCCAGTGTTATACCTTCACCCTCAAATGATCAAACAGCAATGGCCTCATCTCTCGGTGGATGTTTACATGTGAATGGTGAGCGTCTTCAGTAGATTAGTTGTTATCTTCCCAGAAGGTGGCGCTGTACTCCTGATCATTGGTTTCTGGTGGAATAGATTAGAAATGTCAGGGGGCGGTTTCTTGCAGATGGTCTTGCTGGAGGGCTAACAATTCAGACATTTATAATTGTTGAGGGACCTTCTGATAGCATAATCAATTCCTTTTACGTTTATTTTGATAAAAATTCGTTTAAATGTTCTTCATTTATTGAACATTTGCTTAAAAATTTTTCATGTTTTTTCACTAAAGTAAACCCCTACTAAATGCAGTGCATTGTATTGGAATTTTTTGGAAAAAACAATACATTTATGTCAGAACGTACATTTTTTTTTCTTATATTACTGTTAAGCGCCTTAGTTAATGATATAATGATAATCTTTAAAAATAACATCTCTTCTAAAATTTTAAAATAGTAAGTCAAATCAACAATAAAAATGTATGTGTGTTTTAAGTGCTTAAAGTATTTCGATGAAGTGGATTTATTAATAAAACATCTAAAATTTTTTCATTTAATTTCTGGAAAATTTATTAAACTAACTTGTAAACAAAGTAAAAGTAACCAAATATTTGTAAAAATGTAATAATTTTGAAGAATGTCCAATTTTAGATATATTTTATTCAAAAATTGTATTGATTAATGATATTGATTTTACTAAAGTAATAGCATTAAAAGAAGTCATTTACAAAGGTACAAAATACAAAAGTAATTACTATATAACTTCAAAAGATCCATATTTCAAGGCATTTATAATTTTTAATTTTGTATACCAAAACCATAACTTGTATGTTTTGTGTTTTCCAATAGTTATAAAAGAGTTTTGTCAACATTTTCAATCATGCGAAATAATTAAAGAAATTAATGAAATTCATGTACATACATATCTAATATATAAAATTGTCGTGTCGCGGTGTTTGTTACCAAACTCCTCCAAAATGGCTCGACCGATTTTCATGAAATTTTGTGTGCATATAGGGTAGGTCTGAGAATCGGTCAACATCTATTTTTCATACCTCTAAATGTTAAGGTGACCCGCCCCAAGGGAAAATTTATGCCGCACCTAAATAATGAATGAAAAATTTGATGAAATTTTAAACTATATGTGCCCATAATTATGAAAGTGGTCTAAGTCAAAATTTAAAAAAAATGAGTTTATCAGTTATTTCATACCACATTATCTTAAACTAAATTTATTCAATGTAATTTTTATGAAATTGTCAAAAATGAACAATTAGGTAGTAGTTGTAGTTTCAACATTATATGGAATTCATTAAGTGTTAATTATGAAAGTGGTCTAAGTCAAAAATTAAACCACAAATTTTTGGTATCGGGTCATTCCTTTCTACCGAATGACCGTGATTTTGGGTTGATAGAAATTGAAAATAAAAAAAAGCAAATTACTTATATAGGGTGTTTTTTTATTGAGGTATAGAACTATAAGTTGGCATCACTTTTTTAACTGGCGGCCATTTTGTCAGCTGTCAAGTGATTAATATTTAGTTTGGTATGCCATTTCATCATGAACAGGTTGACAAAAGAACAACGCTTGCAAATCGTGCAAATTTATTTCGAAAATAATGGTTCAGTTCCCGAAGTTTACCGCAAGCTCCGTCCATTTTATGGTCGACATAATCGTCCATCAGAGCAATTAATTCGGTTAACCATGGATCGTTTTCGCACTACGTTTACTCTATGTGATAATACGCATCCGCAGAGACGTCGAACAGTGAGCACCGAAGAAACAATTGCCGCTGTAGAGCAAAGTGTTGAAGAGAACCCGAATGAATCGATTCGCCACCGTGCACAGCAATTGGAGCTTTGTCCATCAACTTTATGGAAGATTTTGGGCAAAGATCTTGGCTTGTGACCTTACAAGATCCAGCTTGTGCAAGAATTAAAGCCGCGAGACCATGCAATACGTCGTGATTTTGGTGTATGGGCCGAAAATTAGATTGATCTCGATGCTGATTTTCATCGCAAAATTTTGTTCAGTGATGAGGCTCATTTTTGGTTGAATGGCTACGTCAACAAGCAAAATTGCCGCATTTGGAGTGAAGAGAATCCACATGAGACCCTTGAGACGCCATTACATCCACAAAAACTGACTGTTTGGTGTGCTCTATGGGCTGGTGGAGTCATTGGGCCATACTTCTTCCGAAATAATGCTGGAGAGTCAGTTACCGTTAATTGAGACCGGTATAGAGCCATGATAACCGACTATTTTGTTCCCGAATTGGATGGCATGAATGTGGATGAGTTTTGTTTCAAACAAGACGGCGCTACATGCCACACAGCACACGTCACAATCGATTTATTGAAGGAAACATTCGATGAGCGCATAATTTCGCGGAACGAACCTGTCAATTGGCCACCAAGATCGTGTGATTTGACACCATTGGATTATTTTCTTTGGGGATATGTGAAGTCGCTCGTCTACGCCAACAAACCAGAAACGTTAGGGGACTTGGAAGCCAACATTCGTGGCGTTATTGCCAACATACGGCCCCATATGCTCGGAAAAGTGGTTGAAAATTGGACCTGTATAATTGGCTTTATTCGAGCTAGCCGCGGCGGCTACATGCCCGAAATCATATTTAAACATTAATGGCATAAAATTATCCTTCCAATAAATCCAAATTGATGGACATTAAAACGATTTTCTTGTGTTTTATTTCATTTCGAAGTTCTATACCTCTAAAAAAAACACCCGATACAACCCTGAGCATTATTATGAATTGATGGAAAAGTGCAGAAGAAGTAATACATCTTCGATAAAGCGAATGTCGCAGCCGGATTTTATTTCAACGAAATCACTAGAAGAATTAATAACAAAAAGAGTAAAAAATACCGCGGGCTAATTTGTCTCTTGGCTACAAATTCAATGGATGAGATTCTTAAAAAATGAACCTTATAAAATGTTTTATAAAACTTCCTTAGATGATTCTAAATTTCACGTTTTGGATCTTTCACCTAAAAGAGGAAGACCAAAAATATACAGAGATATTAAATTACTTCCATTATACACCACTATTAGACCAGTATCGGAAGAAAAACATAAAGACATTTTAAGAATCTTAAATACTTGAAATTATGATAAAAATGGATTACAGTTTAAAAATAATTAATAAATGTTCACGAATTATTTCAATCAAATTATTGTTTTAAATAAAACTCAAAGTTCTTTATTGCTTTAAGTCATTTATAGGACATTCAATTAATTTTGAAAATGGTCTAAGTCAATTCAAACTTTAAAAACAATATTATCATATGAAATTCACACAAAATTTCATATTCATAATAAATGCCCATTAATTAAGACTAATAAAATTATAAATTAAAATATTGCATAATGTAAAAATATTTTTTAATTTATTCAAATGCAATTCATTAAATATCTCGAAACAAGAAATATATGACTTAGACCATTTTCATAATTATGGGCACATATATGTACCGTAGAGCATATGTATATGGTTTACTTTTTTTAAGTACTCAGAGGGGGCGGTACAGGGGATATTTCTCACTATCTCCAACTATCAAACTAAAGTACCGAAAATGGTGGATAATCTTTGAAACAACGTGCTTTTAGTAGTAAAAATTGTAACATTTATTTTTTGGTTTTTAATAAAAGAATTTTAGATTAGTTACAATCATTAAATAAAATTATTAAATTAATAAAAGAAAACACGTTGTAACTAAATTGGTGACAACGACAACGTTCTCTGTTGCTCATATTGGATAAAAATTTTTTTTTACAATTGCGTCCATTTTTTAAATTGGTGGCCATTTTGTATTGAGCCTGAAAACCGCGTGGCCTATTTTCAATAACGAAATGCTAACCAACGACAGTGGTGTGCAAGATATGCCCCCCGGAAACGTTTCAATTGTGTATGCCAGATTGCCGGTACCCCAGATGTCGGGATGTAACATCGAGGCGTGGTTTACAACCATGGACTTCTGGTTCACAGCCTCTGGTGTTACTACAGACAAACAAAAATCAGCGACAATACTAGCAGCATTGGACCCAAATGTTATAGCGCAACTGTCTGATGTTATCGCGGCACTCCCCGAATCAAACAGGTAATAGATCATTTTGCAGACAGCGAGAACCGCGTTTAAAATAGTTCTTAATGCAAAAGACGAATATACATATAAGCCATTAATAATTTGTACAACTTTCAAATTGAAATACAAAATATGGTATGTACATACACTTTTGCTGCCCCAAAAAATATTGTAGTTTAATATTTGTATTACAATTAATTTCATTTAATGTTATAAATTATGCCATTTTCATTTAAATTAATTGTCTTGATATTGTCAAATAAAAAAACAAAAATTACTGATATTCTATTAAAAAACACATACATATTTTAAATTGTATGTAGAGTTTTGTGACTGAGTGTACATAATTTCTCAAGCCTTTTGCTTAATCTTTTTAAAAAAAACTATGTAAAAAGTGTCAATACGGTCTTTTGGATTTAAACGAAAATAAGAACTTATTTTCCATCATTAAAACAGCACAAAATTTAAATTTTGGAATTCACTTCCAATTTTGCAACGATTTGCGTTCACTCACTCACAATTGCAGATAAAAAAAAAAGCTTTTGAAAAAGGTCCACTAACACTTGAAAAATAAAACGGAGTTTTCCTGTATGTATGTATATCAGTGGTCTTCACAAAGAGAGTCACACAAAAATACACTGAGAGATGAGATTGGTTTCTTCATTTGTATTGTTTTTAACAACTTGAATGAAATTTGTGAAAATTTTCGTTTTAAAAACCTTTAATTTTAAAATTTATTCTAATTTATTAAAATTATTCATGAAATAAATTGTTTGTAAATGCTATTAACAAATTGAAATGTAGTTAAAAGAAATATAAACATTAATAAGTTTATATTGCTTATTATCATAACTTCTCAGTGTCTGACAAACAAATTTAGCTCTCTTGAAAACTAATAAAACATAAACACATACGCATTTTTTGTCTCACACACATGTTTTTGTAATAATTGTGGTTGTCGTTTACAATGATGAAAACAAAGCGTATGGATTTCTTTTTATGAAAGAATTTTAACATCGCAAATTTTTTTATAATTAATTAAGTTTTTCATAGGAAAATAAAACAAAAACTGGTTTCCAGGAATTCTAAAAGTGATATCTGTTAATAAAGTACAATACATTTAATTTTAAACTAATATAATAAAAATTAACGATACGGGTAGTTTTGGTATATTTTAAGAAGCTGTTTGCCAGAATTTTTGTGGAATTAAGCAACCCTGGTTGTAATATTCACGAAGAGAATATTACAACCAGCATTTAGCATTTAGCATTTACAAACTAAAAAAATATCCGAAGAATTTATTTAGTCTATGTCCACACTCGGCGAGGCGAGTCGGCAACTTTTGTAGTTTGTTGACGATTACGGTGAGGGGAATAAAAGAAGAAAAATACTTGCCCGTTCTCGGCGATTCTTTATATTCCCTCATTCGTTTTTTTCTTTGTAGTTGATTATTTGACATTTCCTTTCATATTTTTTTTCGCTTTTTGGTGTACACATCTTTTTCGTACAATCGCAGCGTTCGTTTTTCTTAAGTTTTTTTCTTTTTAATAAGTGCAGCGTTGCCAGTTTATGTGTAATTACACAAAAATGGAAGAGAACACTTTTTTTTAAATATTTTTAGACCATACATTTTCTATATAATTTTGTCTCACCATTACTTCAATTAAATTATTTATAATAAATTAATTCAATTATTCATGTTTTTAAGCAACCCATAATATTGGTCACCATACAATTACATTTCATAGAAATCAAACATTATTCAATACCAGAAACAATATGAATCTTATGATAGCAAGATGTCGGTTAGAAACTACGAAACAACGAATTGAATATATGGATAGTATGGAATTTAATAATCTCCTTCAAGATATTAAAAATATACAACGAATTTCAATTTTCAAGAAAAGGATAAGGAATATTTGCTTCACGACTTAGAAACTGTTTTCATATGATTTACAGCAATCGTATACAATATCCTATAAATTAATAATTAAATTTTGTGTGTATATATTACTATTTTTTTACTTCTTTTATTTCTTTCCTTTCTTTTGTAAATTATATAAATATATAGAATTAAACCTTTAGATGAATATCTTAAAATAAAATATTTGGGGGATTCAAATGGTCGTTTTAAAGTCATATATCATAAAACAATAAAACGAAAAAATATGATTGCTGTAAACAGCCCGTCATAGTTTAGTATATTATTTTTAATTTTATTTTTTATTTTTCAATTTATGACAAAATGGTAAACACTGGTTGAAAAGTCTTATTGTTTTATGACTTTTTTATTCAAAGACCAACAACAAATTTTTTAAACTATTTTAAAATTGTATGATATTATGACAATATGACTTGATAGGACCCCGTTTGAATACCCCAATTAAATATTGTACATGTGTAATTCAAAGCTGTAAATATTTTACCAGCTCGCCTCAATAATGTCTAAGTGATGCTGAGACAATCTTAATTTGATATGCTAATGATATAAAGGAATAAATAATAATAAAAAAAAAAAAAACAAAAATATTCTTTACGCATTAATAGTAAAACATTTGAATATTTTCAAGGTGACTTTTTCAAAATTTATACCAATTTTAAAATATGTGCACTGGTGAGCTAAAGCAAACATTTTTGGGGATAATATGCTTTTTTAAATATTAAGAATCATAATGAAATGTAAATTCTTCTGCCCGTATGCAAAAAAATTAAAATAGATTTTAATTCAAAATTAAAATGGAAAATAAAGACAGCAAATTTACTTTGTTATTTTGTATATGACCGTTAAACTGCTGAATGTCTAATCGACACATAATACGTGAATACATAATCTAGCTGTTAAAAGACAAGGGAAGAGAAACATTTTTATTTTTCATTGATAGAAAATTTAATTGTGTAGCATAACGATATTACATTAAAAGAAAATATTTTGTTTATATCAACCGATTTTCATTATTTGCAGCTTATTTTGTATCTAACATACCTTAGTTTTAGGATAAAATATGTCTTATCTTATAAACTTCTTCAAAATTTAAGCGGTGCTCCCGAACTATTTCAAGTACTAGTCCTCATTAGCACTAGTATTCAACTATAAATACTTTAATATTGTTTGGGCTGTTCCAATAGCTCTAGTAATAACTTTAAGGCTTTGTCTTCTACAGGGAAATTTATAAATACACAAATATTTATTCATATATTAAAATAATTACAAAAATAAAAAGCATTATATTCTATGTATGAAATATATTTTGGGCAATCTATAAAATTTTGTGTAATTTGTGAGTATTTCTGTGGCAACACGGCATAAATGTCAAATTGTAAGAAAAAGCAAACAAAAGAAAACACAAAAATTGCTGAACAACAACAAAAAGTTGGGCAACTAAAATCTCCGAGTGTGGACACGAAGACAAGTTTAAAAGAGAATTGATGAAGAATTGCCCGACTCTTCTCGCCAAGTGTGGACATAGACTTACCTGAGTAATACTGGTGAAGACCACTGTTTTAAAGTAACGAGTAACTAAAAACATACTTAATGGCGGGTTTAGACGGTAATACAAGTCGTACGTAAAATCAAAGAGAAAATATTATGAAATTCCATCCGTATTTTAAAAATGAAAGTAAAAATCTTACGACAGATACTTTTTGCGTTTACACGGTTGGTAAAATACTAAAACAAAATAAAATGAAAACATAAAATACACATACACATGCATACAAAATTTACATGCATTGTGATTACATTTAACACAAACAAACAAAAAGATAAAAATGCATCCCTGATCTAATGAAATGTGATGGTTTTTTAAAAAATTTCAAAAAACAAAGAGAGCCGTACGACTGTCAAATTTTCATCCGTATTTTCTCTCAATGTCGTACGCTCTCATTACATATCAAGTTTACACGATACTATTCATTCTCTTCTATACAAAAATTTGACATGTCGTACGACTTGTATTACCTTCTAAACCCCCCTTAAGTGGAAAATAAATATGTTTTTGAAGTAGCGAGTCAGAAAAACATATTTAATTGGAAAATTATTATTAAAGTGGAAAATGAATATTTTTGTAGATATTAATTAAAAATATTAAAAAAAAACAGATAACAGCCCAATTAACAAGAAAAAAAAGTTTATTTTTTTTTTCTTTTTTAAGTATTTATTGCTTCATTAATGGTCGTCTAAGGGATTTTAAAGACATATTTGGCCAAATGAAGCCATCGCTAGGAATACCACTATATGGAACGCATAGCTTAAGACGGGTCTATTGAATACGGGTCTATTATATGGGATCCATACTTCCTCACTTACGTTAACCTTATTGAATCTGTACAAAAACGCTTCCTTTTATTTTGCTTGAGAGGTCTAGGATGGAACTCATTCGCTCTTCCTTCATATGAGAACAGACTCGCTCTTATAAAACTGCCTACCCTGAAAAGTCGAAGAACAATGCTAAGTGTATCTTTTCTATTAAGATTAATACGTGGTGAAGTCCGTTCTGAGTATTTGTTAAGTAAAATTATTTTTAATGTTCCAATTAGACGGTCCCGTAACTTTCATTTATTATATTTAAAATATCACCGTACTGTATATGCCAACAATGACCCCCTTCGTCAAATATGTTTGAAGTTTAATAATCTTTATCATTTAATTGATCTTTCTGGGAGTAATGATTCCTTGAAAAGAAAAATTCTTTTGTATTTAAATCATTATTATTAAATATTTACTTATATATTGTTTGTAAATTTTAGTCTGTATGGAACTATTATCCATAGACATAATTAAATAAATAAATAAAAAAAAATAAATAAATAAGACTTCTACTATGACGTGGTAAAGGCAGAATTATTGAATTGAGTTTGTGAATTTTGTTATTAATTTTTAAAAATTCAATTCTGAGCAAAGTGGGTCTCTGGAGGATTTTGGACATATTTGGCCAAATGAAGCTATCGCTAGGAATACCACTATATGGAATGCATAGCTTAAGACCCCTACTATGACGTGGTAAAGGCAGAATTCCTGAATTGAGTTTGTGAATTTTGTTATTAATTTTCAAAAATTCAATTCTGAGCAACGTGGGTCTCTGGAGGATTTTGGACATATTTGACCAAATGAAGCCATCGCTAGGAATACCACTATATGGAATGCATAGCTTAAGACTTCTACTATGACGTAGTAAAGGTAGAATTCCTGAATTCAGTTTGTGAATTTTGTTATTAATTTTCAAAAATTCAATTCTGAGCAAAGTGGGTCTCTGGAGGATTTTGGACATATTTGGCCAAATGGAGCCATCGCTAGGAATACCACTATATGGAATGCATAGCTTAAGACCTCTACTATGACGTGGTAAAGGCAGAATTCCTGAATTGAGATTGTGAATTTTGTTATTAATTTTCAAAAATTCAATTCTGAGCAAAGTGGGTCTCTGGAGGATTTTGGACATATTTGGCCAAATGAAGCCATCGCTAGGAATACCACTATATGGAATGCATAGCTTAAGACCCCTACTATGACGTGGTAAAGGCAGAATTCCTGAATTGAGTTTGTGAATTTTGTTATTAATTTTCAAAAATTCAATTCTGAGCAAAGTGGGTCTCTAGAGGATTTTGGACATATTTGGCCAAATGGAGCCATCGCTAGGAATACCACTATATGGAATGCATAGCTTAAGACCTCTACTATGACGTGGTAAAGGCAGAATTCCTGAATTGAGTTTGTGAATTTTGTTATTAATTTTCAAAAATTCAATTCTGAGCAAAGTGGGTCTCTGGAGGATTTTGGACATATTTGACCAAATGGAGCCATCGCTAGGAATACCACTATATGGAATGCATAGCTTAAGACCTCTACTATGACGTGGTAAAGGCAGAATTCCTGAATTGAGTTTGTGAATTTTGTTATTAATTTTTAAAAATTCAATTCTGAGCAAAGTGGGTCTCTGGAGGATTTTAGGCATATTTGGCCAAATGAAGCCATCGCTAGGAATACCACTATATGGAATGCATAGCTTAAGACCTCTACTATGACGTGGTAAAGGCAGAATTCCTGAATTGAGTTTGTGAATTTTGTTATTAATTTTTAAAAATTCAATTCTGAGCAAAGTGGGTCTCTGGAGGATTTTGGACATATTGTTACGGACCGGTTGCACTGGCGAGGTTTCCGTCTAGCTCCTTGACATCTCAGGTGGTTCCAACCCTTCCCGCCAGCCGCGTAGCCTAACACAAAAAAATTGTACAAAAAAAAGACAAAACATTTAAAATCTAACTCTACGGGTATTAAGCAAGTATTAAGCTCCAGGTATTAAGCTCCAAAATTGCCCACCCAACCTTGTCGTCGAGAAGATCCAATATGTATCTATGCGACGACCCTATTTCCACCTGACCTCGTGCCCACTTACCTGTCTATCATTGCCTTTGCCCTTTAATTAATTAAGCCAACATCTTTAAAATTTTTACTAATTGTTAATACATAATTTATTGAATTAAATTAATCAAAAAAAACATGATAGGAAATTAAAATTATACAATGAAAAATTAATAAATTTTGAAATTTTACAAAAACACATATATGTATATCTGATAATGGGACAAAAATTAAAATATAAATTGAATTATGATCAACAGGGCTTAAGTTCTTTATTCCTTAAAACCGGAATTTAGTTTCGAAAATAAACTCAATACCTACAGCTAAAGGAGCTCCCTGAGTTGTATTTGTAATCTAAATTTTTCTAATTATTCCTGACTTGTACTTTACCGCGATATACCTAAGCACTGGGTACGCACTATGAGATATATACATATGTTACCAAAAAATTTGAGATTTTCAAATAAAAAAAAGGATATATACAAAAAACTACTAAAAGGAAATACTTAAAACTAAGATTAGTTATAAAAATTCAAGGTGTTTCTTCACGGACAAAAATTTTATTCTTTTCTCCTATTTTAGTTTTCTTTTTCTTTCAATAAGTGAATCTGGTTAGTCTGGATTTACACGTTGAAATAATTTCATTGAAATTTTCATTTTGTGGGTGAGAGAAAGAGACAGGAATAGTAAGTGGTACGAGCTTTCATGTACTCTGAAATTCTCTTTTGTACTATAATTCGTAATAGTCAACTGCAGTTTTTTTCACATTTTCTTTTATTTTTATATTATTTTAAATGGCTAACAAGTGCGCTTAAAAATATTAAATTGTGGATTGAAAAATTTAAGTTTAGAAAAAAAAATTATTAAAGAATCGAAAAATAAGCAATCTTTAATTTCATTAAAAAAATTTCATTGTGTACATTCCAATGAAAGTTCAAACGAAATTAAACTAAAATTTCAATGAAATTATTTCAACGTGTAAATCCAGACTTACTAAGGGTGGATATATGTATGAATTCACGTTCACAATTGGGTATTTATGTCTATTTAGGCAATGTTGATCAAGATATACATACATATATTTTACTTCGCAGATTTTTGCTGTCTATTTATAATTTGGTGCTGGCAATATTTTTATAAACTTAAAAATAATAGTTGTTACTTGGCTATTTCGTGTCCTCATCGAATGGTCAGAGGATTTCCAATATTCTTCCACACGCAAATAGCCAGGTTTTTTCTTATTTAATCTGCACTATTTATTTTTCCTACGAGTTCAAAACAAAAAAATGTTTCACTGTTCACAATATTTGGACCACTCGCTCTTAAACTTTTCACTTCTTTTAAACGTCACTAAAGTTTTTTCTCAGCACTACACAGCTTAGTATCTTTTCACTTAATAATCTTTGAGCCTTCCTTAGCATGAACTTATATATCTTCCCCTATTGAATGGTGTCAATTTAAAAAAAAATTTTTCCGTTACTAAATTCCAAAGCTAAATTGCAAAAACTTTTCATGCAACGGTGAAAGATGAGTCATACTTTCGTTTGCCTAAACTTTTTATTTGTGTAGCGGTGAATGATGAGTCATACTTTCGTTTGTTTAATCTTTTTATTTGTGTAACGGTGAATGATGAGTCATACTTTCGTTTGAATATGCATGACGTCATTCACTTATTTATTCCGTAACGGACTCGTTAGACATTTTTACATAGTAAATGCTATATTTGATGTTCATGAGTTTCAATATCCTAAATTACATTACCTACACTTCTATTTTTTTCATGTTGTTTTGTAATGTAATTTAATGCGTGTTGTTGTTGTTTCATTAACCATTCTGTATATGGGATCAAGACGAGGAATAACAAAATTCTACTTAAGGAAGCTAAATTAAAGGACAACTACACAATTATCATTCTAACTTTTCTGAGGTGGAATTCCTATTAAATTTGCTGAATTTCGGACTTATTTGCATTCTAACTTTTCTGAGGTGGAATTCCTATTAAATTTGCTGAATTTCGGACTTATTTGCACCTATTTTACCCATAATTCGTAATTTCTCATATACGCATTTTAAATTTAACAGTTTCCTAGTACAGATACACCCTGTTATTTTTTTTTTCTATGCTCACTAAACGCATCTCACTTGTTTAGGAAGGGTTCTGAAAAAGCTACGCATGTGCATTCCATCAGCTGCAAAGGACATGTAAGTATGGTTAAAATTTTTCCTACTCAAAATTTTATTTTTCTTTTCAGAAAATAAAATGGATGGACGTTTCATCAAAAGGGTATGCATGTATCGTTCCATGGACTACTTCCTAACTCTTCTTAATAAATATTTTTCTTCTCGTTTCAGGCCTTTAACTATGTACACTGCTCTACAAAAAAAAAACTTAAAAACTAACAACAAAATACTGCTACATATATGTAAAGCATAAAAAAATTATGAACACTAAAAATGAAAACATGAATTTTATACAAATTACTAACAACTAACAAACAAAAACGAAACAATTCCTGACATAATAAATACTAACAGTAGAACTAACACTTAGGGCTTTATTATGAGGGATTAGAGGCTTTAGACATAGTCCGGGTTTATATTTGGCCTCTACCCGATGCTTTCATCTAGGTATCCGCCACGAAAAATTTTTTTTCGACCTGGCCTTGTATTTTTCCTCATGGGTGGTTTCACTTATTTTAACCCGCAACAAAACTCCGATTTCTAAGGGTTTATCCGAAGGGATCTGTGTGCGGGTGGAAAAATTCGCTTTCAAAGCCCAACGTGGGGAACACCAAAGACCCTGAAGTGAGTCTTATGCTTGTCCGATTGAACTAGCCGGGCAATAGAACATAAGGTTAGTTCGTTGGTGAAGGAAACCTCGTCTAATTCTACATTTAATAGTTTTGACAAATATAGCAATGTTTTACACCGGCATACTATAGTGATTTTGAGGCCTACTGGACACGAATACTCTTCCAGATTCTTTTACTCATACTAAGACAAAAGAACTGTAGAGACAACCAATTTTTAAATTTAAATAATTTCTTGTTAGTGACTTTTCAGTAGTGCACTATTAGTGCTAAGTTAAATCGAACGCCCACAAAAGTTAAGTTTTGAGGCAAAAAAAATTATGATTCATTCATAAAAAAACAAACAAACAACAATAAAAACAAAATACAATAAACTTAAAATTTAATTAAAACAATATGCGGGTTAAGCCTCTACTTTTCAGCATGTCAAAGTTAGTTAGTGTCCAATAGTCATCATATCTCTCTACGAACCTTCGATGAAGAAAGTGGTGAGAGATTTTTGTCATCACTATACTACACCGTTGTTCAATTTTCACACAGCTATTATTCTACAGTATCATATTCCGATTTTCATCCACATTCTATTTCCCTTACAATAATTGTTATATATCAGGTACTTAGGTGAATAGAAGTTTATATACATAATGTAATGTATATCACAGGTATTCTGTAATTTCCATGGAATTAAGGTGAAGTATTCTCATCAATCTTAAAAAAAATCTCATCCCCCTTTTGAGTTAAAAACTAAATTTAATACTTATTGCGTACTCTCACATACCGACTTAATGATTTTACAAGAATTTCCCTAAACTTTTATGTCCTTAACGTGAAATATTCCTAGTGATTTGCCCTGAGGTGTTTCTAGTTCATACATGTTGTTACCAACAGGTCGGACTACTCTGCATTTCAAGAATTTTTTACAAAATTTTGCGTTAAGATTTTTCGAAAAATTACTTAATATTGTGTTTCGCCGATATACTTCTTGGCCTGGGACAAAGAAAACTTTCCGTGCTCTTTTATTATATCTTCCAGCACTTTGCTCATAAGCATTTCTCATATTTTCTTTAATTTGTTGCCTTATTATCTCCATTCTATCAGTTCGTTCTAAGCTGGTAATTTGATGTTCTGTTAAGGATTGCAGCTTTCTTCCCAGTTTATATTCAGCACCACTAGAATACATATGATAACCGAAAAGTGCAAAAAATGGAGTCACTCCTGTTGCAGCGTGTACAGCCGTCCTTAATACGCATTCTATTTCAGAAAGGTATAAGTCCCATTCTCTGTGGTCCTCTTTTAGGTACGCTCTTATGGCTGCAAGCACTGATTGGTTAACTCTCTCGCTAGCGTTGCTTTGTGGCGAATATACGGCCGTTTTTAGATGTTGTATTCTATACGTCTTTAATAAATTTGCAAATTGTTTTGATGTAAATTGAGCTCCGTTGTCGCTGTATATAATTTCTGGCACTCCAAACTTGTGAAAAATTTCATGTACCAAAAATTCTACTACGTTACTGGCAGATGCTTCTCTCATTGCTTTTAAGAAAGTGAATTTTGTGAAGTGATCGACTACAACGAAGATGTAGCAATTACCATTTTTCGACCTGGGATACTTTCCCATAAAGTCGATATATAATTTCTGAAATGGTCTCTCGGTAATTACTTGCTTTCCAATTTCTGGGCGAAGATTTTGATTCGTCGGTTTGGTTTCTTTACACGTTTGACAATTTCGCATAAACATTCTCACCCCAAGCGCCATTTTAGGCCAATAGAAATATCTTCTTAGCCTTTCGAGAGTTTTATTTACTCCTCCATGAGCTGTTGTTTATGAAGTGTGAGCTTTTTCTATAATCGGCTGAGTAATGTTTGGAGGTATCCAGAGTTTCCATTTACAGTCTTCGGTATCTTCCTCTCGTTCAAAATCCATCTTTTTAAAAACCATTCCGTTATCAACTTTTAAGTCTGGTAATTTTTCTTTATTATTTTTAATGTGATTTATCAGCTCCAGGTATTCGTCGCTTTGAAATTCTGTGGTTTCGAAGTCAAATAAATCTTCCGTACTGATTTCATCTAAATTTTTTTCGCCTTCGGGTAAACGCGACAGCATATCTGCGACTATATTTTCAGAACCCTTTCTATGCATAATCTCAAAATCGAATGCTTGTAGTTGTAGTGACCAACGTGCAAGTCTGCCTGTCAAGTCTTTTAGTGTCATTAACCACTTTAGACTCGCATGATCAGTGACTATTGTAAACGGCATCATCTCCACATATGGACGAAATTTCTTGACTGCCATCACCGCTGCCAAACATTCTTTTTCTGTCACACTGTAGTTTTTCTGACAGTTATTTAATTTCTGAGAATAAAATGCGATAGGGTGTTCTTCTTGTTTTTCATTGAGCTGATAAAGCACTGCACCAATACCATTGGATATAAAATCTTTTGGTGAAGTCTGCATGACGTAAAACAGGAGCCGATGTCAAGGCTTTGTTTAAAGTTTCAAATGCTGTAATCGCCTCAGGTGTCATGATGAATTTGCTGTTTTTCTTCAACGTATCCGTTAAAGGGGCTGATATGGTGGAGAAGTCTTTTATAAAGCGGCGATACCAGCCAGCAGTTCCTAAGAAACTTCGGACTTCTCTAGGAGTTTTTGGTATCTTTATTTCCTTTATAGGTTTTATTTTTTCAGGGTTAGTTTTCAACATTCCACCACCTATTATGAAACCTAAATACTTTAGTTCTTTAAAACAAAATTGTGACTTTTTCAACCCTATCGTCAAATTCGCGTTTCTTAAACATTGTGCCACATCTTTCAACAACTCCAGGTGTTTCTCAAAAGAGTCGGATATGACTAGTAGATCGTCCAGGTACACGAATACATTTTCTTTCAACCGCTGTGGTATCACTTTATCCATTAGTCGGCAAAGTCTTTGTGCCGCGTTACAGAGACCGAAAGGCATGACTCGAAACTGATAAAGAGGTCTACCGGCCACAGTAAAAGCGGTATAGCGTTTGCTTTCATCCTCTAATTCGATTTGCCAGAATGCGTATTTCAGGTCTACACTGCTTATGTAGTAAGTTTCATCAATCCTGCTGAGTATACCATCAATATTTTGTAAGGGATATGCATCCTTTATATTAACTTAATATACATACAAAATATAAGAAGGTGGAAGACAATTATTAAACACCGTTAGCGGTTCTCTTTGCTGAATAAATTTCCAGCAAAGATATAATTTTAAATCTACCACAAACACTTAACACAAAATTCAGTTATTATTTAAACACGAACCATGTGTTTAAACGGAAGCCATCGCTAGGAATACCACTATATGGAATGCATAGCTTAAGACCTCTACTATGACGTGGTAAAGGCAGAATTCCTGAATTGAGTTTGTGAATTTTGTTATTAATTTTTAAAAATTCAATTCTGAGCAAAGTGGGTCTCTGCAGGATTTTAGGCATACTTGGCCAAATGAAGCCATCGCTAGGAATACCACTATATGGAACGCATAGCTTAAGACTTCTACTATGACGTGGTAAAGGCAGAATTCCTGAATTGAGTTTGTGAATTTTGTTATTAATTTTCAAAAATTCAATTCTGAGCAACGTGGGTCTCTGGAGGATTTTAGGCATATTTGGCCAAATGTAGCCATCGCTAGGAATACCACTATATGGAACGCATAGCTTAAGACTTCTACTATGACGTGGTAAAGGCAGAATTATTGAATTGAGTTTGTGAATTTTGTTATTAATTTTCAAAAATTTAATTCTGAGCAAAGTGGGTCTCTGGAGGATTTTGGACATATTTGGCCAAATGAATGAATAGTAGAAGTCTTAAGCTATGCATTCCATATAGTGGTATTCCTGGCGATGGATTCATTTGGCCCAATATGTCCAAAATCCTCCAGAGACCCACTTTGCTCAGAATTGAATTTTTGAAAATTAATAACAAAATTCACAAACTCATTTCAATAATTCTACCTTTACCACATGATAGTAGAGGTCTTAAGCTATGCATTCCATATAGTGGTATTCCTAGCGATGGCTTTTGTTTAAACACGTGTTTAAATAATAACTGAATTTTGTGTTAAATGTTTGTGGTAGATTTAAAATTATATCTTTGCTGGAAATTTATTCAGCAAAGAGAACCGCTAACGGTGTTTAATAATTGTCTTCCACCTTCTTATATTTTGTATGTATATTAAGTTAATATATTCACATTCTACCTTTTGAGGAATCATCAAAGAGTTAATAAAGTGTACTTACGTACTTTTGATCAGAAAAACAATTCAACGAATTTAAATTATTTAGATTGGATTATTTATACAACCCAAAAAGGTAAATATTTGTATTTATTTGGACAAATAAGGAGGAGAATTTGTTCTCCTATAAAATATATTAGGCCTTATTCCAATTGGCGACGTCGTCGTCGCGTAATGACATTTTTGTAATAGATTAAAGGCAAGAGAAACCTTTTTTCTTTACTCTGCTACAAAAATGTCGTTAAGCGACGACGCACACTGTAACGAGGGCGGCCAAAAATAAAAAAAAACTAAATACTGAATAAAAAGAAAAGCACTATCTGATGTTATTAGTAGCATTCTGAATTGATTAAATCAAAAATAATTTTTAAATAATATTGACTTTTAAAAAAGATATGATGATTTAAAGTTGAAGGTTGTAGTTAAGTATGCAATTATTTGAAAAAATGATAGAAAAGTATACAAACTTCAAAGAATTGGTTTTAAAAAGGGTTTTGATATAGTAGTAAAATTTAGTTCAAAATATAATTGTAACACAGGTATGTTATTAAAACAATACTTTTTTTTACAATTTGTAACTCATATGCGATTTACCGTTACAAAGAAAGCAAACAAAAAGTAACAGATCAATTATTGTGAATATTACAACTTTAGTGGACAATTAAAAAAAAATACCAAAAAATACTTTTTCCATATTTTAATATAATACTTCTACAAGTAAGTACATTTAAACAAAATTGGTTTTATTTCCAACTTCGTCCAACTTTGATTTATATTTACAATTTTTAGTGCCAAGACGTATTAAAATGCGTGCTTTTTTTGATATCTGGCTTAGGCACAAAAAATTTAGTGATGCAAAATCTGCAGCAATTAGTTATGTAGAAAATAACTCTGAAATAAAACTAAGTGAAAAAAGATAAAAGAAAAAGAAAAAGACTTATTATATTAAGAAAAAGTTTGAAGAAAAAAATGGTACTTGGCTGGATTCATATTTCTTTGCAAGTGATGAAGACTTAGACCTTGTAAGTAAAAAAATTATCTTACTTTTATTTTAAGTAAAAATCTTTGAATTTATAAGCTCCTTGTACCTGTAAGAAAGGTAGGCTAATAAGTAGTAGAGTTTAATGATTGTTTTGAACGTACTAAAAGGAGAAAAGTTGCTGAACTGGTGTCATCAACAAATCAAAATCTGTTAGAGAAAGCCTACAATAAAGTTCTTACGCAGGAGAAGAACACATCTATTTCTGTGGACAAATCGTTAGCACTTTTATTAGATATGAACTTGTCATTTAGAAAATACAAAATGATGAAAACAGTTGTTAATTCTGCGCACAAAGACTGTTTTCCGTCTTATTATGCGTTGAATAACGCAAAAAGAAATATATTCTGGAGGGAATCATTGTAACAGAAACATCAGTAGAAATACCACTCCAAAATATGTTTAACCTTACGGTTAAAAGTTATTTAGACTTACTTAATTTTGATTTGAAAAATTATATAATTTGTGAAATTATATGGGAAATCAATGGCAACTCTGGTCATAGCACATATAAGCAAAAGTTTAGTGATTCAAATTCAAATGATGAATTTTTATTTGTTGCTTCTTTTGTTGTAATAAGATTTCTAGATCAGGCAACTGAAAAACTGTTGTGGAATAATACGAAGACATCCTCTACTATCTAGAATAAAACTATCTAATATCAAACAGTTTTTGAAATTTGAAAATTTTTCACATAAAGGATATTTAACAGATTTAAAATCCTTGTTGCAATTTCAGAAAAAATCTGCATATAAATTGCTAATTTTTACGTGTATGACATTTGTAAATTTTTAAACTGTTTTCTTTATATGAATGTATAGAGCAACAGTTGTTGTAAGTACACCACATCTAGGCGGTGGGCGTGTCCTTCGCCCGATTGTCCTAAAAATTTGTATTTTTCCTAATTTAGATATTCTACGAAAAAATACGAAATTTAAAAACTCTACGATAACTCCTTCTATTTTTGGCCACTCGTTATATGAAATGGGTACACTGTGCGACGACGTCGCCAATTGGAATACGACCTATTAACTCATTGCCTTTGTTGTTGTTTATTTTTCGTTTTGCATTACTCCCTTGGGATTTCTTGGATATACGCCTAAACAGCTTCATTTGGCCAAATATGTCCAAAATCCTCCAGAGACCCACTTTGCTCAGAATTGAATTTTTAAAAATTAATAACAAAATTCACAAACTCAATTCAATAATTCTGCCTTTACCACATGATAGTAGAGGTCTTAAGCTATGCATTCCATATAGTAGTATTCCTAGCGATGGCTTCATTTGTCCAAAATCCTCCAGAGACCCACTTTGCTCAGAATTGAATTTTTGAAAATTAATAACAAAATTCACAAACTCAATTCAATAATTCTGCCTTTACCACGTCATAGTAGAAGTCTTAAGCTATGCGTTCCATATAGTGGTATTCCTAGCGATGGCTTCATTTGGCCAAATATGTCTTTAAAATCCCTTAGACGACCATTAATGAAGCAATAAATACTTAAAAAAGAAAAAAAAATAAACTTTTTTTTCTTGTTAATTGGGCTGTTATCTGTTTTTTTAATATTTTTAATTAATATCTAAAAAAATATTCATTTTCCACTTTAATAATAATTTTCCAATTAAATATGTTTTTCTGACTTGCTACTTCAAAAACATACATATTTATTTTCCACTTAAATATATTTTTAGTTACTCGTTACTTTAAAACATATTTAATTTTGAGTTAAATATGTTTTTTGTAGCGAGTTAGCAAAAAACAGATTTAACTTGGCATATTTATCTTCACACACATCTTATTCTCATTTGTTTTTTGTATTCTTCTGTTTAAAGGATACGTTTGTTGTAAATATGTATGCTTGTACCTCGTATAGAATACAACCCGGATCGGGCCCGAACCACCTTATTTTATCTAACATCCAGGAAAAAAGGCCATAATATTTGAACGTAAGTTTATTTTAAAGTGTAAGCTGCTCTTGTTTCTATTAGTTTAATAAAATTCTATTAAATATATCGTTCTGCCTGTTTACTAAAAAGCTGGACAAACAACAATAACATTTAAAAAATAAAATAAAAAATAAAAATGTTTTGCAGGTTTTTGCTCTTATATCTTATTCTCTCTTGAATGGCATTGCCAGATAAAAATAGTTGTTTTTTTAAGAGGGTGTCCAGATTTACGGATTTATTCCCAAACTAGGGATGTTTTTTTTTCTAATTTTGGGTAAACAAGTTTTGCCAATCCCTGATAATTTTGCATGATAAAATTTTATTTGGAAACTAGTTAACCGGCAAACGTTGTTTTGCCATATCAATTTGCTCTAGGAAACATTTTTTTAGGTCAAATACTTTTGATACTCTTCACCGAACTGCAAAAGTCAACATCGAGATGAGCAATCAATGTCTGCGTTACTAATAATATTAATAAATGAATATCCGTTATTTTCGGTATTCCTCTTTGATAGTTGAGGATAGGGAGAAATATCCCCTGTATCGCAACCTCTGAGTACTTTTTATAAAACGTAAACCATATATGCTCTACGGTACGCAGATATACATCTCTAGTTTAAAATTTCATTGGCTTCGGTACGTTATTTGGGTGAGGCATAAATTTCCCCTTGGGCGAAAATTTACATTTGTTAATCCAAAGTTGTGTTAAGACAACAACAAAATTTAATCAAAATAAGTTTGTTAGTTGGGGATAGGGAGAAATAGCCATTGTACCACCTCCTTTGAGTACTTCTTAAGAAAAGGTAAACCATGTATGCCCTACGGTACCTTATTTAGGTGAGGCAAAAATTTTCCCTTGGGGCGGGTCACCTTAACATTTAGAGGAATGAAAAATAGATGTTGACCGATTCTCAGATCTACCCGATATGCACACAAAATTTCATGAAAATTGGTTGAGCCATTTCGGAGTAGTTTGGCAACAAACACCGTGACATGAGAATCTTACATTACAAAAAAAGTATTTTGTATAGCAAACATTATTAGTGGTGTAAGTATCTGAATTAAAACAGAAGGGGACGGTGAAGTGGGCGTGGTTCATAGTTATATGACGACGTTAACAGTATTAAGAGCAATATATTACCAAATAAAAAATAAATAAAAATTTCTACATACCTAGAACAAAAAGTTTGAAACTTTCAAACAAAATTTGGCGTGAAAAGGGGCGTGAAGTAATAAATTAATATTTATACTTCGCCTGGAGTATAATGTGTATACAATTTTAAGTAAATCTTTTAAAAACTATATGGGGCAATTACATAATTTAAAAAAGTGGGCGTAAAAGTAGGCGTGGTCGAAAAAAGTACCCTATTAATCATGTTAGAGTCCCAGTTAAATGCTGTGAAAATTTCAAGAAGATCGGTCCAGAGGCTTGGTCTCCTATAAGGTACAAACAAACAAACAAACAAATAAACAAACACACATTCAATTTTATATATTTAGATATATGTATATAATTTTTTTTATTTTCAAAATAACAAATTTAAAATTTTGAAAGTAGTGTCAATATGTCAATGTTAGTGGAAGTCTTTTTGTGTGTCCGAAGTTTTTTTTTTGTACAAAGTTCCTAGTGATTCAAAACTATTTTAGGAGCTTTTGAACTAATTTTGAATATGCTTTCCGTACCAGCAAGTGACGCCTGCATGACTAAATGCAACTAAACTAAAATGGCCAAAAGACTGCAGTATGTATGTATTACTAGAAGCTCTTTTGAAACTAATACTCTTTTAAAAATAACTCGGAAATGTTAAAACCTTTTACCGATGAATTCGAAGATTTTGACTGCCATGTATTTGAAATGATAGATATAAACTCCTAATTTTATGTTTTGATTTTTCTTTTAACAATTAATATTAAAAACAGAGAGTTGTGAGGATTTTTGAGGTACAAAAAAAATTGAAAATTTGTGATATAGGAGAGGATCGTATCAGTGTTGTCGTTGAGTTTTAAACGTGATTCACACTATGATTTTAGATATAAATATTTTTGTTAGACCTGTCTGCATGTGAAGTGTAAAAGTAAGTAAAAAACGGACACGAATTCTCTTTTTCGCCTCTATTGCAGTTATCTTTTCACAATTTCGTGTTATTCTTCATTCGTTTCTCAAATAATTGTTATTGTTATTTTGTCAACTTGTAATGTTGTTTGCGGTAACAATTTTTGAATTGTGTAGCTTATAATTAAAAACTTAAGTCAAGTGGCATCACTGTTAAGAATATGTTGAAATAACAAAAAAAAAGTGAAACAAAGAAAAATTTGTAAAAAGTGGTACCAAAAAAATTTTGCCCTTTTAATTTTTTTCTTTCTCAGCTTAACAAAATTGAGCCTTTTATTAATATTATCCTTTATAGTATTTTTTAAAATAAAATATCGATATAAGACGAAATTAAAAAACATTTACAACATGATATGTTTATATAAAATAATAATAAAATGTTACACTTTTTGTATAAATAGAAATAAAAAGATTATGCGATCAAAATTGCAATCTTCCAACCCTGGTTTTGTACTTGAGGTTTTGTAAAAAATACAACTCTGATCAAAGGAAAAACCGAATTGTTTTGAAAAAAACTTTTAAAAATTATGAAAACCAAACAACAGTTGAATTTCTATACTTTTTGATATTTTATTAAATATTGTGTTAACACTATCATACTTTCTATTTTATTTTGAATGATGTGCCGTAATACACAGTATTATACGGTAAAGTGGGGATTTCGGAATTTTTTGAAAATTAAAAAAATTAAAATTACATAAGTTAGTTTTTATATACATAAAGATACATATTTATTAAAATTTTTATCACCTAAAAATGTTTTAAAAATATAAAAAATCGTCAATATAAAATATAAAAAACAAAACGAATTGTTAAAAAACAAAGTAGTAAATAAATTATTAAAGTATGTACTCGGTATTCAAAAATTATTATTAAGGGTCGTACCGAAATAAAAGCATACGGCGTATATTTTCTATCAATATTTTTTCATCCCCATACATTTTGTATGAGAGCTACTGAAATACGTCGCGTACGTACGTTATGAAAAAACTTTTCAAAAAAATTAAGGCATTCAGAGCGTTATCTGAGAGGCTAGATCTGATTTTATTGCCAATATATGCCATAGAAGAAAAACAACACAGTTAATGCTTATTGGAAGGATTTTAAACAACTTCTTGTACATACTGTGCTGATTGCCAAACTTCCCTCTATATCCAACTAAAATAAATATTTTTATTTCGTTATAAATATTTGTCTCTACTCAATCATAAGACCCTTTCTTTATTTTTTTACTTATGAGAACATGAGTGTGTATTATGTCATCATTTAAGGTTGAATCTGAACTATAGTTTTCAAAAACATTTTGTAAATGTTCGTTGCCATCAAATTTTAAAATCAACTTTTTTAGTTCATATTTTTTATAAAAAAAAAATAATAAAACTAAAAATTTTGCTATTTTCTGGGCGCTGAAATATAAAAATAAATTAATAAATACTTTACGCCTATTTGATTTTTGCATTCCAAAAAATTTTAATTATAATTCTCATATTTCATCATCGAATTTTTTCATTCCACTTCTTTAATTTATAGAAAATCTGTCATAGTCACGACAATTGATTATGATATCCAATATCCTGCTAAAATCATTTGGTTTTGATATTGTTCATACCTTTTTTCTTACTCCCTTTTAAGAAATTTTCCGGAAATATTCGTTATTAGCATATTTGAGGATATTAGCATATTTAGGTAATTTGCAATCGCAATCAAAAAAATTAGAATTTTTATATCCATTTTTGGCAAAAAAAAAAGAGTTATGATTGGCCTATATATTATTATGTTCATATACGAGCAAATCCTTATTCGAACGTTTGAGTTTGGGATTCTCTTATTCATGCTTAAACAGATTCGAAAATTTTTTTTTTCATTTCGAACAAAAATATTCAAAATATTGCAATCATATTGAAATCGTAATCAGTAATTATTACTGATTGGAAAATATTCCAATACCTCCTATTATGGTGGTTTAATTAAAATAAAACATGCATAAGAATAGCATAACAAAACAAAAAAAAAACACTTTTTTGAGTTAATAATGTAGAAATATGAGGCGAACTGTAATTTAAAACATATCTAAAAATTGTATTTTTATCCCTTTTTTTTAATTGAGTGGCAACCAAAAGTGTCTTCTACTTTCCATACACGTTAGACTAAATTAAATTCTTTAAATACATTTACCTCAGAATCGATTTTTTTGAGTTATGCCACTCTTCTCGCAAATGAGCGATATGTCCTGCAGCCAAATTACGGCATTCGATATCGAAAGAAATTTCTATGCAAATTGTTTTAAAACTGTATAACATTCACTCGGTATTGAATGCTGTAATTTGCCGTCTGATTATATTAATTCAATTCTAGCAATCCTCACATGGGGTCTACACGTAACATAATATCAAATTTCTATTTTTCTGTTAGCAAACGGCAAATTCAATCGCTGAGTAAATTATCTTACGCGTAGTGTATCGTGTAGTCGCCGTGGTCTAGTGGTTAGTGTGTTGGCTTACTAAGACAATAGCACTGAGTTCAAATCTCAGCTCTTGACATCTTTAAAAAAAGAAATATGAAAAAATTATTTCTTTTGGCGACTAGTTCTCAGCAGTCTTCTGACAAAAGCTCTGGGAGTAATTGATTGCCATGAAAAAGTTTCTCAAATCTGTGGTTCGGAAGCGACTTTAAACTGTAGGGCTCGGTACTCATGGATAAAAATTAACTCACACAACATGAGCGCTGCGAGAAGCTAGGCCGTAACCCTGACACAATGGCTAATTATGTATGTATGTATTATTCATATGTATGTATGTATGTATATGCATATTTAATTGATATGTCGTATCCGCTTACGCTATAAAGTTTACATTCCTTTTAGAGTTGAATTGGTGCCTTTTATTTCTACATATTTGTAAAACATTACAAAACGTTTGAGATAAAATATTTATATTTTGTTTAACATGTTGACATGTTGTATGTATTGCCGAACTTACGGGCATACCAACTGTTGTACTCTTAAACGACAATACTCTTACATACAACGATACATGGGCCTTGTGAATGCAGAAAATACGACTACTTCTTACACGCGTGTAAAGAATAATACGTATAAGACAACATTTATCATATCAATGTCATAGGCGAGAACTACGTAATTCAGCTATGAATTATATAAGAATAATCTCAAAACTTCTTTACATTACAACTCCCTGGAGTATATACAGAGGGCTGGTTTCGGAACTGTTCCGTGTTAGTACTCCATGGAGTACACATGGTTGCTATTTTTAAACTTAATTTGTGGGCATATTCTACGGTGCAGTTTTCTATAATAAGTTACGTTTTTGCATAAAACCTGTGTTCGTAAACAAACTAACGCTCTTCGCCCAAGCAGTTACTACTTGTTTTAAAATGACATGGTCCAATGCATTACAATGGTCTATATTATAACTACTCCCTATTAATTTAAATGGATTTCATACTCCAATATTTTCTGCAGGAGGTTCAAATTTATTTTGATGAAATTGTCGATTTTGAATTTTTTGTTACATACATATTATTTTGGGTTGAGTCGTTTGAAATCCTCAGCAATAATACATTGATTTTGCGAATATTCAACGAGACTTTGGCCATAAAGTTTTTTTGTGTTATCCCACTGCATTTGCTAACTTCGGTGAAATGAGAACAATGATGTCGAGAAGAGTTTCTCCCAAAACTTTGCTTCTTATGTAAGCAACCTGTATTTCTCTAGATTTACGCACCCTCACTTACCTTTCCTATAGAGGCGCCTTGATATTCCTTGCCTTTTGTGTTGTTTTGTTTTTTTCTTTTTGGCTACAATGTAGGTACATATATTTTTTTCATTTTAGACATACATATGCATATACATACATAGTTGATAAATTATTAAAAAAATCCATTTTCAAAATAGTTTTATTTGGAAATTTTCTTCAATAACATAAAATATAATAAATGTACATACAATCATACATGCGTATGTGTGTATACATATATTATTATTTGTTAGCAGTCTTGTATTTGAGATTTTATTAGTACCTAATCTTGCATTTGTAAGACCTTTTTTCAGTAATACTTCAGGTAGATATTAAAAGAAATGGCAAATGTTCCTGAGAATTTACAACTTGGAATTTCCAATTTTTGCATTGAAACTACAAAGTGGGTTCTGGTACATAAACAATAAACTTATTTTTATTCTATATAAGTACATGTTATATTCTGTTTATGAGGGTGTTTGTTATCCTACATACATATATTATTTTTCTTTATAAAAACGTATTTTAAGTATATTGAACTTTGGCTTTGTTCATAGAATGGTATTAAGGTTTCAGTGGAATTGCAAGGATTAAATAGTTTATTGCTTTAAATACGGTCGACAGAAGGCATTATACCACGGTTGACAAAATTATGTTCAATTACCGTAATCGAGTATTATTTCACTTCAACATACAGTAGTTTCGCGGTTTAACGAACCTATATATTGTCAGGCCGTTTTGTTAAAGCAAAAAACATAAACCATTTGATCATTTTTATTTTTAATTTTTTTAACACACTATTGTTTATTCTGTTGTCAGTTTTGTGTTTCTTATTCACTGTTTTTAATTTTTAAAACTTAAAGAATGTTGTTGGTTCAAATATTTTTTGTAATAAAGAATACAGTGCTCCGATACGACTATATAAGCTAGTGTAGGGCAAAGCACACTTAATTTGTATTATTTTTCTTGACCTTTTTATTAATTTTATTATTAGTTAAATAATTTGAGCTTAAGGTCGAATAAATATTTAAGTTATTTATTTTACGATATTTCGCTACTTCCTTGCGTAGCATCATCAGGAATATATCTGTGGCAATATGGAAGAGTAGCTTAAGTCGAAAATTGAAGTTTTGAGATATCATCAATTTTGTGAGTTAATATATTGGTAACATGTTCATTAGAGAAGAAGGATGAATATTAAAAAAAAAATATGGTTTATTTTAGAAGATTTTACTGAAATCTGCGTTGGACAGGTCCTTAAGTAACTTAAGCGCTTCTGTTGAAATAAAAAGTATGTATTCTGTAGTTTTAAGTAAACATAGGAGGATTTATTCAAGAACTTACATTCACTTAAGATAACTGTATACAAGAATCACATTTTATTAAAAAAACTAATGTAAATATAAGTTATATGATAAACCGAAAATCTGAATATGTAAACAAATCTATGTGTACATAAGTTGTTTTGTTCAATGCATTATTGATTTAAAAAACTTAGACTAAAAAGTAAACGTACATAACATTAAAAAAAAAATAGAATTCTTCAAAACGGACTAAACACATTTAAGCGCCTTTGCTTCTATAATGCCCCAAACGACTTAACTTAATTCTCTCTTATGTCGAATTAAGCTACTCTTCCATATTGCCACAGATATATTTGATTTATATTATTTAAGCTCAACAATTAATTTAATATATACATATTTGAAATAAAAGGTTAACTAAACCAAAAAATGTAATTCCAAGAATATTAAAAAAACAAGTATATATTCATTAATGACAAATTATCGAATGATAAATTGATGATATTTCAATTATAAGAAAATTGAAAAAAATTTTATTTTTATTTTTAATTTATATGTGTATGTATGAATTATATATGTATATGTACGTATATACATTGTTAACCCTGCTACTACGTTAGAAAAAACTTACGTATATTATGTTGTGGGTCATTTTATGACCCGATATATTTTTATTATAAAAATATTAATTTTTACAAAAGAAAAAAGTTTTGAAGACTCGTGATGATTGCAGTAGGTTTTATATAAACTTATGTTTTGTGTTTCGGTGCGATGGACACACATAATTATTACAAGTAATGCATTCTGTAAATGTCTTTTTCTCTTTACTCGCCGGAAAAATGCAATTTGGGTCATAAAATGACCCTAACGTAGTAGCAGGGTTAAAAGAAAAGACACTACAATTTTGGTATGTTAAAAATAAATAATAAATATATAATAATCAAGATTAAAATTATTTCTTACTTTCTACTTTAAAGCATCAAAAAGTATATTTTGAGGGTTTTCATCTCCATAAAAAGGCTAATAAAGTTACTTTTTTTAAAGATTATTTATTGGATAAAATATCTAACTTTTTTTTGGAACTTCCTTTTTCTGTAGTCTAAGAGCAATGTTTTCGAAGGAGTACTAATAATAGAAAATCCAATACATCTATGGAAAAAAAATCTTCTATCAACCATCTTCACATTCCAATACAATGATGATGCATGACTAGGGGTTTACCCCTGAAAAAAAACTAACAAATCCAAAAATAGTAAAATGTAATAAGTAATAATTTTGAGTGTATGTTCTTCAAAAACTGTAGTTAAAAAACTGATCTAGCTGATCATAGATCTTTTACCCGCAAACCATTTCGGTGGTCATTGTTATTTTTTGTTCGCTATATAAGATATTCAATAGAAAATTTCAAGTATTCGTAAAATGCGGTTTACGTAAAAACGATGGTTCGTTAAACCGCGAAACTACTGTACTTTAAATGTTAAAATAATACGTAGTTCGAAATCGTTAAAAAATATGTTCTGCGAAACGTAGACACTAGAATTTTGTTTATTTGAAATCGCTAAAGTACCCTGAAGCAATTTGTTCTATTGTATTAAATAAATATTGCTGTATTCACAAAAACTATTAAGGCCTTATGATTCGAAGAAAGCAAAGTATTTATTAAAAATTTGCTTCTATTGATCCACTTATCTGTTTGAATTGCTTACCTGCTTATGATCCACTAAACGCACAATTTTGTATTAATTAGCAAAATAAAAGAAAAAAAAAACTAATAATGGAAGTTACAAAAAAATGTTAAACATGAGTTTGATGGGTTTGTTTACAGAATATTACAATATATGTTTTAAATAAAAAAAAAAATAATGGAAAATTGTCAGAATATGTTGATATGCGTTTTTCGTTTTCAAAATAATTTGCGAACATGGGCACAAATATGGGTATTTTACTATACATATTTGCTATTAAAAAACACACTTAAAGAAGTGATCGAAAAAATCTAAAACTATTGCAGTACTCTATGAGCTTCCACAAAACAGACTTGCTATATCAGAAACCCTGCCAGAAGACTGCTAAGAGGTAGTCTCCCAGAGAAATAATTTTTATATTACTTTTTTTTTTCAAGATGTCAGAGCTGAGGTTTGAACCCAAGCTATCGTCTTAGTAAGCCAACACACTAACCACTAGACGACGGCGACAGCACTCAGGGGACGATCCCTACTCATGCACTTATTGTGCTGGTCTGGGAAAATATATTGTTCATATTCTCATATATAACTTAAATGTGTTAAGACATACTTTTGCGCCTTATCCATAAAGAAAATTCAAACTAAAACAATAAAACTTCTCAAGAAGGGGGAATGTTTCTTAGTAAAATTGTGATTCCGCGGGCGCCCAATGTACAGTTAATAAACAGACCAATTTTTTACTTTGAAGCCTCAAATAAAATTAAGTTTTATTTTTCGTATATAAACAAAGGCACATATTACAATTGTCAATGGCAGACTGACTGACTGCCTACATATTTAAAATTTCAACATAACTGTCTTTTTAAAATTCAAAATTACTTATTTTGAGGTAATATTGATGCAATAATTTACGGCACATACAAATGTACATTAATGTTTTTAAATAAAATATATTATATATACGCTAATAAAATATAAAGTTTTTCATTTACCATTATTTGAGAGTGGCTTGTTTTCTTCTATAGTATACATGGTCAGTCAGTATTAGGTAGATAATACTTACAGCAATACTCCTTTAATATATTTCTACTATTATAAATATGTATATTTTTTGCTACTTAAACTCTTCTTAAAACTAATTTTTATGAAAATAAAAAATACATACACATAAACATATATATTTTTACTTATAAATTTATAGATAATGTAAATATGATTGTATGTATGATCCTTATGATAATTCTTTTAATTTGTATTTTACGCAAAAAGGTACTTCATATAAAATATAAATATGTATGTATATTATTAAAAAAATACAAGAAATAATTTGGTATATAAGTCTTGGGTTTTGTAAACTTTACTTTTAAGGCTTGGTAAAATCGCTCACCATCTTTTCTTATTCATTTTTTATTAAAATCATTAATATTTTCTTTATTCATTTCCGCCATTGGCTTACTTTTACTCTGTTTTTGTTTCATCATTTTATTTTCATCTGCACATTTTGTAATGATAGCATTACGTACTTCTTTCTCGGGTACGTTGCATTTATTGGTAACAGCGTAAATAATGTCGGAGACAATACGAGGATTCAACATTTTCTTTAACGGTTTACTTTCTTTAAAAGCACGTGATGGTTTGCCAGTCAAAGAATGTGTCGCTAAAGTTTCTCGGCCAAATAGAGCCATTAAAAGTTTCCTAGTTGCTATAGATGCCGAAGACCAATTAATACTCTCAAAAAGATTAACGGAAACCAATGTGTCGTTTGGTCCAATCGCCATCATTACTTTATCATAATCGTAGCCAGGAACTCGTACTGATTGTTCACACATATTAACATTGTTTGCTTTCTTACGAGGTTTTATTAAGTTACTGCAGTGAGGTTTTTCATTATTTTGTGCATTGCCAGGATATATATTTTCCTGATCATTATGAAAATAGTTAGACGTTTTTGATGGAATTTCAGATTGAATCCATGTGGCTTTCCGTTTTTTTATATGACAGTTTCCATTAGGTGTGGTAATTTTATTTAAAGGCTGGTTAATTGGCTTAGCGTTCTCACTATTCACTTCCATCTTCATATCCCCAATATCTTCAGAAGTTAAACAAATTTCCAAGCGACCAGAATCAGGTGAACTATTTAAATTTATAGCTCCATCGTTTTCGGCTAATTGTACTTCAATTGGTTCATCATTTTGATTACCGCCCTCTTCTGCAATTATCCTATAGTTAACACTATCGGCCGGGAAACAGTTTACATGTTGAAGTGGATTTATAATGGAATTATGAGGTGAAGTTTTGCCGGAATTAACAACGGCAATATTCCTAGGACTTATTATTTGTGGTGTTCTGCTCGAGGAAGTATTCATATTATTATAAGAGATTGCTGCGGTTCTCTGATCATTATGTGGTGATGAATATAAATGCTGTTGTCCTAACAAGGCTATTGTTCTAGCAGAGGTGGCTTGCAATTTCGACATTAAATCGGTGTATGCTCTTAGATTTTCTTTAAGCATTCCAATTTCTTCTTTAAGCATTCCAATTTCTGCTTTAAGCATTCCATTTTCTTCTTTAACCGTTCCATTTTCTTCTTTAAGCATTCCAATTATTTCTTCAAACATTCTAATTTTTTTTTCATTTTCGATTGATACTAAGGAAAAATCGTCGCTGGTTGTTTGTGCCCAAGCACAAACCATCAAAGGACGTGAATAATAATCACGTGGTTCAGGCACACAGTTAAAATTATTTGCCGAACCAAATTTTACAATAACGGATTGCTCTAACCGCTCTGATATTTCAGGATGTTCTTCAACGGAGTGAACAATACCTGTCGATGAGTTTGCATTTCTGGAGGTCGGGTTATTCCGGAGTATATGTGCGTTTGTTATGGCTGATGTACTCGGTCGTTGCTCATGAGCAAACTGCAATTAAATAATAATTAAAAAAAGATTTATTATTTTATTGAAAACATTAATCTAAAATATAGACAAAATAAATTACATACATATTATGTATGTATTCATTTTTTATAATACATACACTACGACAATTACACCTTATACTGTTAAGTGGATATACTTTTTACCCACTCTCTATTTTTATTCTAAGACAAATACTTTAGGTTATTATGTTACAAATATTTTTTAGATGGAAATATTTTGTTCATTAATTGCTTCTTTGAGTATTGATAGTTTTTTATGTATAAGTACTGTGTTTGAATAAACGCACTCTTCGCTGACATATTGGTGTATGACAACATAAACACACAGTTTATTGACACATATTTTATAATGATACTTTGTATTGAAACTCTATATTGCTGATCATCACGAATATACAATGAAAAAAAAAAAAAACACAATTATTTAGAATTTATTGTCCTGATTACTATTCAGCATAAACTTTTGTAGAAATTATGCTGAATTTGAATTAAAGCAGTATATAAGCCTGAAATGTTGCTAAATAAAATTAAAATTTTTAAGATCATTGAAAAAGATAGATTAATTATGATTAATTCTCAAAAAATGGCATTTTACGATACTTCCTAAACATAAAGTTTCATATATTTTTACAAGTTTAAGAGGCAGTTTAGCAGATTTAACGAATACCTATAATAAATAACACAATAAAATGCCTACCCACAATGTTTAAACATGTACAAAATTAAAAATTAGAAAAATATATGTATAACATGTACATTGGAGAGTACCACTTTAAAAGGATCCTCTTCTTTAAATGGGTTCCTCTTTGAAGTGTCTAATAAACTTAACTTATTATAAAAAAAGTCACTGTCTTCCATCTACTCCTGATCGATCGTTCATGGTGGAATAGACTGGGAGCGGTTTCTTGAAGATGGACTTCTTTCTATCAGTGTTTTTGCCTCGAAAAGACCAATGTTGGGGTCAATATCCCTTAAGTGCAAAACATTTGTTATTTAGAGGTAAAAAATTTGATATATCAGACTTTAAAATCGGACTTTAAGTGCCCAGGATCAGATAAATTTTTTTTTTTTCAAAATCTTACAAAAATACTTTATATTAGAGGCGGTATGGAGAAACTTTTTTTTTTCCTTGTAAGGTGGTTTGCTCTAATGTGCATACACACATATGCATGTTCGGTATATACAGAACTACATATTTGTTAATTCTTGAAAACATAATTTACTGTATAATTAATAATTATATATTCGTTTTTTAGTGATCTCGTTTAAATTTAATTGAATTTTTTTCTTTTTTGTTTTTGATACGTCCTTACTTAATTTATTTTCAGCATTGTTCATTTGTCATTTTCCACTGTTTGCACACAATATGTATTTTAAAGTAACACGGAATTTATAAAAGTCCCTTCTTATTAGACTACAATAGTCGATGTTTGCTTACGATTAAGCTTTTATAGTTTTCAAGGACTTTGTACAAACTTCAACAAGAATTGCTTTAAGGTTTTACCTCGAACAGACGATTTTTTATATACTTCAACAAACTTTAATGCTATTAATAGCTGCATCGCAGATTTAAGTCTCACTGAAGTCATATAAATAGTTTTTGCAAGCACGGCAGTTTGGATTTAGGTATTGTTTTCTTTTTGTGTGGCGATCTTTTCTCCTAGAGAGACTCTCAAATACGTATGTAAGTATGTATATACAAAAATATTTTATTAAAAAGTAAATGGTGTAACTCGCATTATCATTGTAGTAAAAAATTTTACTGAAGAAAAGACAAAAGTCAGTAACTCTTTTTTATTAGGCAGAAAAAAAATTGATATGAAATATTCATATAGTCACACTTTTATAAAATCAGTTATACCTATAACTGTAATAAATCAGTTATACCTGTAACTGTAATAAATCAGTCTTAATTCTTAAGTTTTATAATAGAAAACTAATAGGAGATTAGGAAATTGGGGAGTGAATAACTTTCCACTTTAATTTCCATTGTTAAAATCCTCTTGGATAAAACGATATATTATAACTTTCTTACAACGAAAAATACCCAAATATTGACTTTTAATTCCAAAAAAAAAACTTCGTCTTGAGCTAATAAAAAGTATCTTGGATAATTTGGAAACAAGTCGAATATATATTTTTCTGATTTAACTGGAAATAACTTTATATAAAAAAATTCAAACCAGAATGTTATTTATAAGATTAATTGGATAATAATGAATACCGAATAAACGGAACATAACTTCATTCACTGATGTTAAAATTATTACTATTTACATATAGTTCTACTGTTTTTTTCTAAAAACCTCTGCGTTTCCTTTGCTGTTAATACTGTTTCTGCCACCATTTAAAGTGCTTTTTTGCCAGGTAATATACTTTTATTTTCTGTCTACTAACGTTTTGTTGTTGTACTACTTTCTATTATCAACGAACATTTGTATACATGCACAATACACTGCATTAAAATGAAGAAAAACAACTACGGCAAGGACAGCACAGTTTAAGGGTGGAAAAAGACAGTCATCATGTTAGTTTACAGCAATTCTTACTATACACAAAAATTCCGATACAAATTTCCTACTTATTCTCGTTTGTTTTTTGTACTCTTCTGTTTAAAGGATACGTTTGTTGTATGTATGCTTGTACCTCGTATAGAATACAACCCGGATCGAGCCCGAACCACCTTATTTTATCTAACATCCAGGAAAAAAAGGCCATAATATTTGAACGTAAGATTATTTTAAAGTGTAAGCTGCTCTTGTTTCTATTAGTTTAATAAAATTCTATTGAATATATCGTTCTGCCTGTTTACTAAAAAGCTGGACAAACAACAATAACATTTAAAAAATAAAATAAAAAATAAAAATGTTTTGCAGGTTTTTGCTCTTATATCTTATTCTCTCTTGAATGGCATTGCCAGATAAAAATAGTTGTTTTTTTAAGAGGGTGTCCAGATTTACGGATTTATTCCCAAACTAGGGATGTTTTTTTTTCTAATTTTGGGTAAACAAGTTTTGCCAATCCCTGATAATTTTGCATGATAAAATTTTATTTGGAAACTAGTTAACCCGGCAAACGTTGTTTTGCCATATCAATTTGCTCTAGGAAACATTTTTTTAGGTCAAATACTTTTGATACTCTTCACCGAACTGCAAAAGTCAACATCGAGATGAGCAATCAATGTCTGCGTTACTAATAATATTAATAAATGAATATCCGTTATTTTCGGTATTCCTCTTTGATAGTTGAGGATAGGGAGAAATATCCCCTGTATCGTAACCTCTGAGTACTTTTTATAAAACGTAAACCATATATGCTCTACGGTACGCAGATATACATCTCTAGTTTAAAATTTCATTGGCTTCGGTACGTTATTTGGGTGAGGCATAAATTTCCCCTTGGGCGAAAATTTACATTTGTTAATCCAAAGTTGTGTTAAGACAACAACAAAATTTAATCAAAATAAGTTTGTTAGTTGGGGATAGATAGATAAAAATTTTTTTTTTCAAAATCTTACAAAAATACTTTATATTAGAGGTGGTATGGAGAAACTTTTTTTTCCTTGTAAGGTGGTTTGCTCTAATGTGCATACATACATATGCATGTTCGGTATATACAGAACTACATATTTATTAATTCTTGAAAAAATAATTTACTGTATAATTAATAATTATAGATTCGTTTTTTAGTGATCTCGTTTAAATTTAATTGAATTTTTTTTTTGTTTTTGATACGTCCTTATTTATTTTCAGCATTGTTCATTTGTCATTTTCCACTGTTTGCACACAATATGTATTTTAAAGTAACACGGAATTTATAAAAGTCCCTTCTTATTAGACTACAATAGTCGATGTTTGCTTACGATTAAGCTTTTATGGTTTTCAAGGACTTTGTACAAACTTCAACAAGAGTTGCTTTAAGGTTTTACCTCGAACAGATGATTTTTTTATATACTTCAACAAACTTTAATGCTATTAATAGCTGCATCGCAGATTTAAGTCTCACTGAAGTCATATAAATAGTTTTTGCAAGCACGGCAGTTTGGATTTAGGTATTGTTTTCTTTTTGTGTGGCGATCTTTTCTCCTAGAGAGACTCTCAAATACGTATGTAAGTATGTATATACAAAAATATTTTATTAAAAAGTAAATGGTGTAACTCGCATTATCATTGTAGTAAAAAATTTTACTGAAGAAAAGACAAAAGTCAGTAACTCTTTTTTATTAGGCAGAAAAAAAATTGATATGAGATATTCATATAGTCGCACTATTATAAAATCAGTTATACCTATAACTGTAATAAATCAGTTATACCTATAACTGTAATAAATCAGTTATACCTATAACTGTAATAAATCAGTCTTAATTCTTAAGTTTTATAATAGAAAACTAATAGGAGATTAGGAAATTGGGGAGTGAATAACTTACCACTTTAATTTCCATTGTTAAAATCCTCTTGGATAAAACGATATATTATAACTTTCTTACAACGAAAAATACCCAAATATTGACTTTTAATTCCAAAAAAAAACTTCGCCTTGAGCTAATAAAAAGTATCTTGGATAATTTGGAAACAAGTCGAATATATATTTTTCTGATTTAACTGGAAATAACTTTATATAAAAAAATTCAAACCAGAATTTTATTTATGAAATTAATTGGATAATAATGAACACCGAATAAACGGAACATAACTTCATTCACTGATGTTAAAATTATTACTATTTACATATAGTTCTACTGTTTTTTTCTAAAAACCTCTGCCTTTCCTTTGCAGTTAATACTGTTTCTGCCACCATTTAAAGTGCTTTTTTGCCAGGTAATATACTTTTATTTTCTGTCTACGAACATTTGTATACATGCACAATACACTGCATTAAAATGAAGAAAAACAACTACAGCAAGGACAGCACAGTTTAAGGGTGAAAAAGATCGTCATCATGTTAGTTTACAGCAATTCTTACTATACACAAAAATTCCGATACAAATTTCCTACTTATTCTCGTTTGTTTTTTGTACTCTTCTGTTTAAAGGATACGTTTGTTGTATGTATGCTTGTACCTCGTATAGAATACAACCCGGATCGAGCCCGAACCACCTTATTTTATCTAACATCCAGGAAAAAAAGGCCATAATATTTGAACGTAAGATTATTTTAAAGTGTAAGCTGCTCTTGTTTCTATTAGTTTAATAAAATTCTATTGAATATATCGTTCTGCCTGTTTACTAAAAAGCTGGACAAACAACAATAACATTTAAAAAATAAAATAAAAAATAAAAATGTTTTGCAGGTTTTTGCTCTTATATCTTATTCTCTCTTGAATGGCATTGCCAGATAAAAATAGTTGTTTTTTTAAGAGGGTGTCCAGATTTACGGATTTATTCCCAAACTAGGGATGTTTTTTTTTCTAATTTTGGGTAAACAAGTTTTGCCAATCCCTGATAATTTTGCATGATAAAATTTTATTTGGAAACTAGTTAACCCGGCAAACGTTGTTTTGCCATATCAATTTGCTCTAGGAAACATTTTTTTAGGTCAAATACTTTTGATACTCTTCACCGAACTGCAAAAGTCAACATCGAGATGAGCAATCAATGTCTGCGTTACTAATAATATTAATAAATGAATATCCGTTATTTTCGGTATTCCTCTTTGATAGTTGAGGATAGGGAGAAATATCCCCTGTATCGCAACCTCTGAGTACTTTTTATAAAACGTAAACCATATATGCTCTACGGTACGCAGATATACATCTCTAGTTTTAAATTTCATTGGCTTCGGTACGTTATTTGGGTGAGGCATAAATTTCCCCTTGGGCGAAAATTTACATTTGTTAATCCAAAGTTGTGTTAAGACAACAACAAAATTTAATCAAAATAAGTTTGTTAGTTGGGGATAGGGAGAAATAGCCATTGTACCACCTCCTTTGAGTACTTCTTAAGAAAAGGTAAACCATGTATGCCCTACGGTACCTTATTTAGGTGAGGCAAAAATTTTCCCTTGGGGCGGGTCACCTTAACATTTAGAGGAATGAAAAATAGATGTTGACCGATTCTCAGATCTACCCGATATGCACACAAAATTTCATGAAAATTGGTTGAGCCATTTCGGAGTAGTTTGGCAACAAACACCGTGACATGAGAATCTTACATTACAAAAAAAGTATTTTGTATAGCAAACATTATTAGTGGTGTAAGTATCTGAATTAAAACAGAAGGGGACGGTGAAGTGGGCGTGGTTCATAGTTATATGACGACGTTAACAGTATTAAGAGCAATATATTACCAAATAAAAAATAAATAAAAATTTCTACATACCTAGAACAAAAAGTTTGAAACTTTCAAACAAAATTTGGCGTGAAAAGGGGCGTGAAGTAATAAATTAATATTTATACTTCGCCTGGAGTATAATGTGTATACAATTTTAAGTAAATCTTTTAAAAACTATATGGGGCAATTACATAATTTAAAAAAGTGGGCGTAAAAGTAGGCGTGGTCGAAAAAAGTACCCTATTAATCATGTTAGAGTCCCAGTTAAATGCTGTGAAAATTTCAAGAAGATCGGTCCAGAGGCTTGGTCTCCTATAAGGTACAAACAAACAAATAAACAAACACACATTCCATTTTATATATTTAGATATATGTATATAATTTTTTTTATTTTCAAAATAACAAATTTAAAATTTTGAAAGTAGTGTCAATATGTCAATGTTAGTGGAAGTCTTTTTGTGTGTCCGAAGTTTTTTTTTTGTACAAAGTTCCTAGTGATTCAAAACTATTTTAGGAGCTTTTGTGACGCCTGCATGACTAAATGCAACTAAACTAAAATGGCCAAAAGACTGCAGTATGTATGTATTAATAGAAGCTCTTTTGAAACTAATACTCTTTTAAAAATAACTCGGAAATGTTAAAACCTTTTACCGATGAATTCGAAGATTTTGACTGCCATGTATTTGAAATGATAGATATAAACTCCTAATTTTATGTTTTGATTTTTCTTTTAACAATTAATATTAAAAACAGAGAGTTGTGAGGATTTTTGAGGTACAAAAAAAATTGAAAATTTGTGATATAGGAGAGGATCGTATCAGTGTTGTCGTTGAGTTTTAAACGTGATTCACACTATGATTTTAGATATAAATATTTTTGTTAGACCTGTCTGCATGTGAAGTGTAAAAGTAAGTAAAAAACGGACACGAATTCTCTTTTTCGCCTCTATTGCAGTTATCTTTTCACAATTTCGTGTTATTCTTCATTCGTTTCTCAAATAATTGTTATTGTTATTTTGTCAACTTGTAATGTTGTTTGCGGTAACAATTTTTGAATTGTGTAGCTTATAATTAAAAACTTAAGTCAAGTGGCATCACTGTTAAGAATATGTTGAAATAACAAAAAAAAAGTGAAACAAAGAAAAATTTGTAAAAAGTGGTACCAAAAAAATTTTGCCCTTTTAATTTTTTTCTTTCTCAGCTTAACAAAATTGAGCCTTTTATTAATATTATCCTTTATAGTATTTTTTAAAATAAAATATCGATATAAGACGAAATTAAAAAACATTTACAACATGATATGTTTATATAAAATAATAATAAAATGTTACACTTTTTGTATAAATAGAAATAAAAAGATTATGCGATCAAAATTGCAATCTTCCAACCCTGGTTTTGTACTTGAGGTTTTGTAAAAAATACAACTCTGATCAAAGGAAAAACCGAATTGTTTTGAAAAAAACTTTTAAAAATTATGAAAACCAAACAACAGTTGAATTTCTATACTTTTTGATATTTTATTAAATATTGTGTTAACACTATCATACTTTCTATTTTATTTTGAATGATGTGCCGTAATACACAGTATTATACGGTAAAGTGGGGATTTCGGAATTTTTTGAAAATTAAAAAAATTAAAATTACATAAGTTAGTTTTTATATACATAAAGATACATATTTATTAAAATTTTTATCACCTAAAAATGTTTTAAAAATATAAAAAATCGTCAATATAAAATATAAAAAACAAAACGAATTGTTAAAAAACAAAGTAGTAAATAAATTATTAAAGTATGTACTCGGTATTCAAAAATTATTATTAAGGGTCGTACCGAAATAAAAGCATACGGCGTATATTTTCTATCAATATTTTTTCATCCCCATACATTTTGTATGAGAGCTACTGAAATACGTCGCGTACGTACGTTATGAAAAAACTTTTCAAAAAAATTAAGGCATTCAGAGCGTTATCTGAGAGGCTAGATCTGATTTTATTGCCAATATATGCCATAGAAGAAAAACAACACAGTTAATGCTTATTGGAAGGATTTTAAACAACTTCTTGTACATACTGTGCTGATTGCCAAACTTCCCTCTATATCCAACTAAAATAAATATTTTTATTTCGTTATAAATATTTGTCTCTACTCAATCATAAGACCCTTTCTTTATTTTTTTACTTATGAGAACATGAGTGTGTATTATGTCATCATTTAAGGTTGAATCTGAACTATAGTTTTCAAAAACATTTTGTAAATGTTCGTTGCCATCAAATTTTAAAATCAACTTTTTTAGTTCATATTTTTTATAAAAAAAAAATAATAAAACTAAAAATTTTGCTATTTTCTGGGCGCTGAAATATAAAAATAAATTAATAAATACTTTACGCCTATTTGATTTTTGCATTCCAAAAAATTTTAATTATAATTCTCATATTTCATCATCGAATTTTTTCATTCCACTTCTTTAATTTATAGAAAATCTGTCATAGTCACGACAATTGATTATGATATCCAATATCCTGCTAAAATCATTTGGTTTTGATATTGTTCATACCTTTTTTCTTACTCCCTTTTAAGAAATTTTCCGGAAATATTCGTTATTAGCATATTTGAGGATATTAGCATATTTAGGTAATTTGCAATCGCAATCAAAAAAATTAGAATTTTTATATCCATTTTTGGCAAAAAAAAAAAAGAGTTATGATTGGCCTATATATTATTATGTTCATATACGAGCAAATCCTTATTCGAACGTTTGAGTTTGGGATTCTCTTATTCATGCTTAAACAGATTCGAAAATTTTTTTTTTCATTTCGAACAAAAATATTCAAAATATTGCAATCATATTGAAATCGTAATCAGTAATTATTACTGATTGGAAAATATTCCAATACCTCCTATTATGGTGGTTTAATTAAAATAAAACATGCATAAGAATAGCATAACAAAACAAAAAAAAAACACTTTTTTGAGTTAATAATGTAGAAATATGAGGCGAACTGTAATTTAAAACATATCTAAAAATTGTATTTTTATCCCTTTTTTTTAATTGAGTGGCAACCAAAAGTGTCTTCTACTTTCCATACACGTTAGACTAAATTAAATTCTTTAAATACATTTACCTCAGAATCGATTTTTTTGAGTTATGCCACTCTTCTCGCAAATGAGCGATATGTCCTGCAGCCAAATTACGGCATTCGATATCGAAAGAAATTTCTATGCAAATTGTTTTAAAACTGTATAAAATTCACTCGGTATTGAATGCTGTAATTTGCCGTCTGATTATATTAATTCAATTCTAGCAATCCTCACATGGGGTCTACACGTAACATAATATCAAATTTCTATTTTTCTGTTAGCAAACGGCAAATTCAATCGCTGAGTAAATTATCTTACGCGTAGTGTATCGTGTAGTCGCCGTGGTCTAGTGGTTAGTGTGTTGGCTTACTAAGACAATAGCACTGAGTTCAAATCTCAGCTCTTGACATCTTTAAAAAAAGAAATATGAAAAAATTATTTCTTTTGGCGACTAGTTCTCAGCAGTCTTCTGACAAAAGCTCTGGGAGTAATTGATTGCCATGAAAAAGTTTCTCAAATCTGTGGTTCGGACGCGACTTTAAACTGTAGGGCTCGGTACTCATGGATAAAAATTAACTCACACAACATGAGCGCTGCGAGAAGCTAGGCCGTAACCCTGACACAATGGCTAATTATGTATGTATGTATTATTCATATGTATGTATGTATGTATATGCATATTTAATTGATATGTCGTATCCGCTTACGCTATAAAGTTTACATTCCTTTTAGAGTTGAATTGGTGCCTTTTATTTCTACATATTTGTAAAACATTACAAAACGTTTGAGATAAAATATTTATATTTTGTTTAACATGTTGACATGTTGTATGTATTGCCGAACTTACGGGCATACCAACTGTTGTACTCTTAAACGACAATACTCTTACATACAACGATACATGGGCCTTGTGAATGCAGAAAATACGACTACTTCTTACACGCGTGTAAAGAATAATACGTATAAGACAACATTTATCATATCAATGTCATAGGCGAGAACTACGTAATTCAGCTATGAATTATATAAGAATAATCTCAAAACTTCTTTACATTACAACTCCCTGGAGTATATACAGAGGGCTGGTTTCGGAACTGTTCCGTGTTAGTACTCCATGGAGTACACATGGTTGCTATTTTTAAACTTAATTTGTGGGCATATTCTACGGTGCAGTTTTCTATAATAAGTTACGTTTTTGCATAAAACCTGTGTTCGTAAACAAACTAACGCTCTTCGCCCAAGCAGTTACTACTTGTTTTAAAATGACATGGTCCAATGCATTACAATGGTCTATATTATAACTACTCCCTATTAATTTAAATGGATTTCATACTCCAATATTTTCTGCAGGAGGTTCAAATTTATTTTGATGAAATTGTCGATTTTGAATTTTTTGTTACATACATATTATTTTGGGTTGAGTCGTTTGAAATCCTCAGCAATAATACATTGATTTTGCGAATATTCAACGAGACTTTGGCCATAAAGTTTTTTTGTGTTATCCCACTGCATTTGCTAACTTCGGTGAAATGAGAACAATGATGTCGAGAAGAGTTTCTCCCAAAACTTTGCTTCTTATGTAAGCAACCTGTATTTCTCTAGATTTACGCACCCTCACTTACCTTTCCTATAGAGGCGCCTTGATATTCCTTGCCTTTTGTGTTGTTTTGTTTTTTTCTTTTTGGCTACAATGTAGGTACATATATTTTTTTCATTTTAGACATACATATGCATATACATACATAGTTGATAAATTATTAAAAAAATCCATTTTCAAAATAGTTTTATTTGGAAATTTTCTTCAATAACATAAAATATAATAAATGTACATACAATCATACATGCGTATGTGTGTATACATATATTATTATTTGTTAGCAGTCTTGTATTTGAGATTTTATTAGTACCTAATCTTGCATTTGTAAGACCTTTTTTCAGTAATACTTCAGGTAGATATTAAAAGAAATGGCAAATGTTCCTGAGAATTTACAACTTGGAATTTCCAATTTTTGCATTGAAACTACAAAGTGGGTTCTGGTACATAAACAATAAACTTATTTTTATTCTATATAAGTACATGTTATATTCTGTTTATGAGGGTGTTTGTTATCCTACATACATACATACATATATTATTTTTCTTTATAAAAACGTATTTTAAGTATATTGAACTTTGGCTTTGTTCATAGAATGGTATTAAGGTTTCAGTGGAATTGCAAGGATTAAATAGTTTATTGCTTTAAATACGGTCGACAGAAGGCATTATACCACGGTTGACAAAATTATGTTCAATTACCGTAATCGAGTATTATTTCACTTCAACATACAGTAGTTTCGCGGTTTAACGAACCTATATATTGTCAGGCCGTTTTGTTAAAGCAAAAAACATAAACCATTTGATCATTTTTATTTTTAATTTTTTTAACACACTATTGTTTATTCTGTTGTCAGTTTTGTGTTTCTTATTCACTGTTTTTAATTTTTAAAACTTAAAGAATGTTGTTGGTTCAAATATTTTTTGTAATAAAGAATACAGTGCTCCGATACGACTATATAAGCTAGTGTAGGGCAAAGCACACTTAATTTGTATTATTTTTCTTGACCTTTTTATTAATTTTATTATTAGTTAAATAATTTGAGCTTAAGGTCGAATAAATATTTAAGTTATTTATTTTACGATATTTCGCTTCTTCCTTGCGTAGCATCATCAGGAATATATCTGTGGCAATATGGAAGAGTAGCTTAAGTCGAAAATTGAAGTTTTGAGATATCATCAATTTTGTGAGTTAATATATTGGTAACATGTTCATTAGAGAAGAAGGATGAATATTTAAAAATAAAAATATGGTTTATTTTAGAAGATTTTACTGAAATCTGCGTTGGACAGGTCCTTAAGTAACTTAAGCGCTTCTGTTGAAATAAAAAGTATGTATTCTGTAGTTTTAAGTAAACATAGGAGGATTTATTCAAGAACTTACATTCACTTAAGATAACTGTATACAAGAATCACATTTTATTAAAAAAACTAATGTAAATATAAGTTATATGATAAATCGAAAATCTGAATATGTAAACAAATCTATGTGTACATAAGTTGTTTTGTTCAATGCATTATTGATTTAAAAAACTTAGGCTAAAAAATAAACGTACATAACATTGAAAAAAAAATAGAATTTTTCAAAACGGACTAAACACATTTAAGCGCCTTTTCTTCTATAATGCCCCAAACGCCTTAACTTAATTCTCTCTTATGTCGACTTAAGCTACTCTTCCATATTGCCACAGATATATTTGATTTATATTATTTAAGCTCAACAATTAATTTAATATATACATATTTGAAATAAAAGGTTAACTAAACCAAAAAATGTAATTCCAAGAATATTAAAAAAAAAGTATATATTCATTAATGACAAATTTTCGAATGATAAATTGATGATATTTCAATTAAAAGAAAATTAAAAAAAAATTTATTTTTATTTTTAATTTATATGTGTATTATATATATGTACGTATATACATTGTTAAAAGAAAAGACACTACAATTTTGTTATGTTAAAAATAAATAATAAATATATAATAATCAAGATTAAAATTATTTCTTACTTTCTACTTTAAAGCATCAAAAAGTATATTTTGAGGATTTTCATCTCCATAAAAAGGCTAATAAAGTTACTTTTTTTATAGATTATTTATTGGATAAAATATCTATTTTTTTTTCGAACTTCCTTTTTCTGTAGTCTAAGAGCAATGTTTTCGAAGGAGTACTAATAATAGAAAATCCAATACATCTATGGAAAAAAAATCTTCTATCAACCATCTTCACATTCCAATACAATGATGATGCATGACTAGGGGTTTACCCCTGAAAAAAAACTAACAAATCCAAAAATAGTAAAATGTAATAAGTAATAACTTTGAGTGTATGTTCTTCAAAAACTGTAGTTAAAAAACTGATCTAGCTGATCATAGATCTTTTACCCGCAAACCATTTCGGTGGTCATTGTTATTTTTTGTTCGCTATATAAGATATTCAATAGAAAATTTCAAGTATTCGTAAAATGCGGTTTACGTAAAAACGATGGTTCGTTAAACCGCGAAACTACTGTACTTTAAATGTTAAAATAATACGTAGTTCGAAATCGTTAAAAAATATGTTCTGCGAAACGTAGACACTAGAATTTTGTTTATTTGAAATCGCTAAAGTACCCTGAAGCAATTTGTTCTATTGTATTAAATAAATATTGCTGTATTCACAAAAACTATTAAGGCCTTATGATTCGAAGAAAGCAAAGTATTTATTAAAAATTTGCTTCTATTGATCCACTTATCTGTTTGAATTGCTTACCTGCTTATGATCCACTAAACGCACAATTTTGTATTAATTAGCAAACTAAAAGAAAAAAAAAAACTAATAATGGAAGTTACAAAAAAATTTTAAACATGAGTTTGATGGGTTTGTTTACAGAATATTACAATATATGTTTTAAATAAAAAAAAAAAAAAAAATAATGGAAAATTGTCAGAATATGTTGATATGCGTTTTTCGTTTTCAAAATAATTTGCGAACATAGGCACAAATATGGGTATTTCACTATACATATTTGCTATTAAAAAACACACTTAAAGAAGTGATCGAAAAAAATTAAAACTATTGCAGTACTCTATGAGCTTCCACAAAACAGACTTGCTAAATCAGAAACCCTGCCAGAAGACTGCTAAGAGGTAGTCGCCCAAAGAAATAATTTTTTATATTACTTTTTTTTCAAGATGTCAGAGCTGAGGTTTGAACACAAGCTATCGTCTTAGTAAGCCAACACACTAACCACTAGACGACGGCGACAGCACTCAGGGGACGATCCCTACTCATGCACTTATTGTGCTGGTCTAGGAAAATATGTTGTTCATATTCTCATATATAACTTAAATGTGTTAAGACATACTTTTGCGTTTTTTCCATAAAGAAAATTCAAACTAAAACAATAAAACTTCTCAAGAAGGGGGAATGTTTCTTAGTAAAATTGTGATTCCGCGGGCGCCCAATGTACAGTTAATAAACAGACCAATTTTTTACTTTGAAGCCTCAAATAAAATTAAGTTTTATTTTTCGTATATAAACAAAGGCACATATTACAATTGTCAATGGCAGACTGACTAAAACTAATTTTTATGAAAATAAAAATAAAAAATACATACACATAAACATATATATTTTTACTTATAAATTTATAGATAATGTAAATATGATTGTATGTATGATCCTTATGATATGTCTTTTAATTTGTCATTTTACGCAAAAAGGTACTTCATATAAAATATAAATATGTATGTATATTATTAAAAAATACAAGAAATAATTTGGTATATATGTAAGTCTTGGGTTTTGTAAACTTTTAAGGCTTGGTAAAATCGCTCACCATCTTTTCTTATTCATTTTTTATTAAAATCATTAATATTTTCTTTATTCATTTCCCCCATTGGCTTACTTTTACTCTGTTTTTGTTTCATCATTTTATTTTCATCTGCACATTTTGTAGTGATAGCATTACGTACTTCTTTCTCGGGTACGTTGCATTTATTGGTAACAGCGTAAATAATGTCGGAGACAATACGAGGATTCAACATTTTCTTTAACGGTTTACTTTCTTTAAAAGCAGGTGATGGTTTGCCAGTCATAGAATGTGTCGCTAAAGTTTCTCGGTCAAATAGAGCCATTAAAAGTTTCCTAGTTGCTATAGATGCCGAAGACCAATTAATACTCTCAAAAAGATTAACGGAAATCAATGTGTCGTTTGGTCCAATCGCCATCATTACTTTATCATAATCGTAGCCAGGAACTCGTACTGATTGTTCACACATATTAACATTGTTTGCTTTCTTACGAGGTTTTATTAATTTACTGCAGTGAGGTTTTTCATTATTTTGTGCATTGCCAGGATATATATTTTCCTGATCATTATGAAAATAGTTAGACGTTTTTGATGGAATTTCAGATTGAATCCATGTGGCTTTCCGTTTTTTTATATGACAGTTTCCATTAGGTGTGGTAATTTTATTTAAAGGCTGGTTAATTGGCGTAGCGTTCTCATTATTCACTTCCATCTTCATATCCCCAATATCTTCAGAAGTTAAACAAATTTCCAAGCGACCAGAATCAGCTGAACTATTTAAATTTATAGCTCCATCGTTTTCGGCTAATTGTACTTCAATTGGTTCATCATTTTGATTACCGCCCCCTTCTGCAATTATCCTATAGTTAACACTATCGGCCGGGGAACAGTTTACATGTTGAAGTGGATTTATAATGGAATTATGAGGTGAAGTTTTGCCGGAATTAACAACGGCAATATTCCTGGGACTTATTATTTGTGGTGTTCTGCTCGAGGAAGTATTCATATTATTATAAGAAATTGCTGCGGTTCTCTGATCATTATGTGGTGATGAATAAAAATGCTGTTGTCCTAACAAGGCTGTTGTTCTAGCTGAGGTGGCTTGCAATTTCGACATTAAATCGGTGTGTGCTCTTAGATTTTCTTTAAGCATTTCAATTTCTTCTTTAAGCATTCCACTTTCTACTTTAAGCATTCCATATTCTTCTTTAAGCTTTCCACTTTCTTCTTTAAGCATTCCATTTTCTTCTTTAAGCATTCCATTTTCTTCTTCAAGCATTCCAATTTTTTCTTCAAACATTCTAATTTTTTTTTCATTTTCGATTGATACTAAGGAAAAATCGTCGCTGGTTGTTTGTGCCCAAGCACAAACCATCAAAGGACTTGAATTATAGTCACCTGGTTCAGGCACACCGTTAAAATTATTTGCCGAACCAAATTTTACAATAACGGATTGCTCTAACCGCTCTGATATTTCAGGATGTTCTTCAACGGAGTGAACAATACCTGTCGATGAGTTTGCATTTCTGGAGGTCGGGTTATTCCGGAGTATAGGTGCTTTTGTTATGGCTGGTGTACTCGGTCGTTGCTCATGAGCAAACTGCAATTAAATAATAATTAAAAAAAGATTTATTATTTTATTGAAAACATTAATCTAAAATATAGACAAAATAAATTACATACATATTATGTATGTATTCATTTTTTATAATACATACACTACGGCAATTACACCTTATACTGTTAAGTGGATATATTTTTTACCCACTCTCTATTTTTATTCTAAGACAAATACTTTAGGTTATTATGTTACATATATTTTTTAGATGGAAATATTTTGTTCATTAATTGCTTCTTTGAGTATTGATAGTTTTTTATGTATAAGTACTGTGTTTGAATAAACGCACTCTTCGCTGACATATTGTATGTATGACAACATAAACACACAGTTTATTGACACATACATATTTTATAATGATACTTTGTATTGAAACTCTATATTGCTGATCATCACGAATATACAATGAAAAAAAAAAAAAACACAATTATTTAGAATTTATTGTCCTGATTACTATTCAGCATAAACTTTTGTAGAAATTATGCTGAATTTGAATTAAAGTAGTATATAAGCCTGAAATGTTGCTAAATAAAATCAAAATTTTTAAGATCATTGAAAAAGATAGATTAATTATGATTAATTCTCAAAAAATGGCATTTTACGATACTTCCTAAACATAAAGATTCATATATTTTTACAAGTTTAAGAGGCAGTTTAGCAGATTTAACGAATACCTATAATAAATAACACAATAAAATGCCTACCCACAATGTTTAAACATGTACAAAATTAAAAATTAGAAAAATATATGTATAACATGTACATTGGAGAGTACCACTTTAAAAGGATCCTCTTCTTTAAATGGGTTCCTCTTTGAAGTGTCTAATAAACTTAACTTATTATAAAAAAAGTCACTGTCTTCCATCTACTCCTGATCGTTCGTTCATGGTGAAATAGACTAGGAGCGGCTTCTTGAAGATGGACTTCTTTCTATCAGTGTTTTTGCCTCGAAAAGACAAATGTTGGGGTCAATATCCCTTAAGTGCAAAACATTTGTTATTTAGAGGTAAAAAATTTGATATATCAGACTTTAAAATCGGACTTTAAGTGCCTACGATCAGATAAAAAAAATATTTTTTTCAAAATCTTGCAAAAATACTTTATATTAGAGGCGGTATGGAGAAACTTTTGTTTTCCTTGTAAGGTGGTTTGCTCTAATGTGCATACATACATATGCATGTTCGGTATATACAGATCTACATATTTGTTAATTCTTGAAAACATAATTTACTGTATAATTAATAATTATAGATTCGTTTTTTAGTGATCTCGTTTAAATTTAATTGAATTTTTATTGTTTTTTTCTTGTTTTTGATACGTCCTTACTTAATTTATTTTCAGCATTGTTCATTTGTCATTTTCCACTGTTTGCACACAATATGTATTTTAAAGTAACATGGAATTTATAAAAGTCCCTTCTTATTAGACTACAATAGTCGATGTTTGCTTACGATTAAGCTTTTATAGTTTTCAAGGACTTTGTACAAACTTCAACAAGAATTGCTTTAAGGTTTTACCTCGAACAGATGATTTTTTTATATACTTCAACAAACTTTAATGCTATTAGTAGCTGCATCGCAGATTTAAGTCTCACTGAGGTCATATAAATAGTTTTTGCAAGCACGGCAGTTTGGATTTAGGTATTGTTTTCTTTTTGTGTGGTGTTCTTTTCTCCAAGAGGCTCTCAAATATGCATGTATATACAAAAATATTTTATTGAAAAGCAAATGGTGTAACTCGCATTATCATTGTAGTAAAAAATTTTACTGAAGAAAAGACAAAAGTCAGTAACTCTTTTTATTAGGCAGAAAAAAATTGATATGAGATATTCATATAGTCGCACTTTTATAAAATCAGTTATACCTATAACTGTAATAAATCAGTCTTAATTCTTAAGTTTCTAAATAGAAAACTAATAGGAGATTAGGAAATTGAGGAGTGAATAACTTACCACTTTAGTTTCCATTGTTAAAATCCTCTTGGATAAAACGATATATTATAACTTTCTTACAACGAAAAATACCCAAATATTGACTTTTAATTTGAAAATAAATTTCGCCTTGAGCTTGAAAAAATTATTTTCTTATTAATTGGATAATTTGGAAACAGGTCGAATAATATATATTTTTCTGATTTAACTGAAATTAACCTTATATAAAAAATTCAAGAATTTTATTTCAGAAATTAATTGGATAATAATGAATACCAAATAAACCGAACACAACTTTACTCACTGATGTTAAAATTATTACTACTTACAAATAGTTCTACTTTTTCTTAAAAACCTCTGCCTTTCCTTGGCTGTTAATACTGCTACTGCCGCCATTTAATGATGCTTTTTGCCAGGTAATATTCCTTTATTTTTTGTCTACTTACTAACGTTTTGTTGTTGTACTACTTTCTATTATCAACGAACATTTGTATACATGCATACATACTACAAGTCTATAATACACTGCATTAAAATGAACAAAAACAACAACAGTAAGGACAGCACAGTTTAAGGGTGGAAACACAGATCGGCTTCAGTTTACAGCAATTCTCACTACACAAAAAATTCCGTTATAAATTTCCTACTTATTCTAGTTTGTTTTTTGTACTCTTCTGTTTAGAGGATACGTTGGTTGTATGTGTGCATATACCTCGTGTTGAACATATTCCGGATCGAGACCGAACCAGAACATTTTGTCAAACATCCAGTTAGAAAATGCCATATTATTTGAACGTATGTATGTATATGTATGCAGTTTATTTAAAAATGTAAGCTGCTCTTGCTTCTATAGGCCCAGTTTTTAACTTCATGCAAATTGAGTTTTTCAGCGCAAAGTTGAATGAAACATAAAGGCCTTTTAAATGACTAACCTTGTCCATTTAAGTTTTGCATATAAACACATTTTCTCGCCATCTTGTTTTTATGTTTTGCAAATAAAAATGAAACAATCAACAATGTTTTTAATTTTTTTTATAAAAAATGGGCATATTATGAATAAAACTCGTCTTTAAATAATAAACTAAATATATATTAATTACTTTCATTGTTATTAATTGATGTTTATCAATAATATTTTTATTTTATTTCTGGTGTTTTATTTTGTTGCAGCCAATCACTGCTGTTTCTGGAAAAAAATCTGAAAAGTTTGTTTATATTTGGTGGTGCTACGGTACTTTTGTCATAAAAAAATATAAATTATCCTTTCTATTGAATATTTCGTTCTGGCTGTTTATTAAAAAGTTGATCAAACAACAGTAACATTTAAAAAAAAAACAAAGAAAGAATGTACGACTGTAGATGTGGTGGTTAGAGTGTAGCGCCAGAAGCGTGCGCATTACAATTTTTCTGGGGCTCGAACTTCGGGCCTCCAGCACATAAAATGGAGTGATGAGAATAAATTTAATCTTTTTGGTTCTGATTTATAATAATGTAAATTTAATTTAAATGAAGTTATTGAAAAGAATAGCGTTGATTTTTTTTTTTGCCCGCAGAAAACTTATACTTATTTTACCAAATGTTAAAATAAAAATAAGTGGATAGAAAAATTTTGAATTTGTAACGTGTATTTGTTAAGCATAAAAATAAAAAAGAAGTATTTAATTTCCGTACTGTTTTTTTCTAAGAGGCGTACATAAAGATCAATCGGCTTAGCGTTGCATTTTTTTTGCTCCATACTGTATATATAATTCTGCACTTTTATTAAGTGATCTACTGATCTGATGGAAGTATGGACCGCCACGTACAACCCTTAAAGCAATTGAGCTTCTTAATTTTTTAAATAGGTACTTACAGAAGTAAATTATATTTGTTTTTGTCTACTGGTGATAAAAGATAAAGAAAGTGTTAAGTGCATACTAGACTTCCAATTCTCCAACAGGTTACATAATTTCGACTTCAACGTGCAGTTGCAATACTTGTACTAGGTAGTAATTTATTTATTTTTAATCAAGTAAGAATGTCGAATTTTATTTATATTATTATTATTATTATTATTACGAGTATATGTATGGTTATGACATATGAGTTAAATTTTAAATTTACCTTTTGATTTTAAAATATTGCAAAAACCGAAGAAGCTCAAAAAGCCAAATGCAACTTATGAAAACAGATAAAAAAGGGCTAAAAGCTAAATTTTTTTTTGAAGACCAATACTCAGGGGTAAACCCCTACTCATGCAGTGCATTGCATTATAATGTGAAGTTGGTTGATAGAAGGTTTTTTTTTTCATAGATGTTTGTAAATTTTGTGCCTTTTTTTTTGTGTTGATGAAACAAGTTGCTGTCAATTTGCCCACTCAAGAGCCAGTGTTATACCTTCACCCTCGAATGATCAAACATCAATTGCCTCATCTGTCGGTGGATGTTTGAATGTGAATGGTGAGCGTCTTCAATAGATTAACTGTTATCTTCCCAGAAGGTGGCGCTGTACACCTGATCATTGGTTTCTGGTTGAATGGATTAGAAATGTCAGGGGGCGGTTTCTTGCAGATGGTCTTGCTGGAGGGGGGGGGGACCTCTTATTTTTTTAAATTTAACGTTTTAATTTAAATTGTAATTTTAGAAAACCGCAAAATTTTAGTCTTATAATTTTGTCCTTCGCTGGGAATGAACCTTGGTCCTGTGAGTTTCTGTGCGAGCGCTCTACCCCCCCCCCCCCCAAATGAAATTTTTGAAGCTAATATGCAAAAAATAAGCAAATTTTAGCTTTAAAAAGTCAGAATGGTCACACTGCCCATGATACAAAGAAGTAAAAGTAACGCATTTCCGGTTATAAAAATATTTTTTCTGCGCATCTATGTACATCACACCAACCATAAACAAAAACACAATCACACGGACACTCTTATTTGATAAGGTAAAATTTTGTTTACAATTTATTTCTTGGTTACGATGACATCACAACGAAAGAGCATTTATGTATAACAGACCTGCGCAAAGCACTATCTTTATTACTTTGTTCCTTGGGAAAAAAGCAGAACTAAATATTTATAAGTAGTAACACAGTGTATACACTGTGGTAGTAATAATTTTAGCATCAGTGAGTGAAGTTGTGTTCGGTGTAAATTCATTTGATACTCATTATTTTCCACGTTGCATTAAAATAGCCATTGAATAATTACATTGTTTATAAATAGTGAAAAATGCAAAGGAAGAATTCAGAAAAGAATCAAGTAAGGACGTAGCAAAAAAGGAAATAAAAGGAACAAGATCACTAAAATATTAATCTATTTTGTTCTAGCCGTAGTATAGTATGTAGTGTATTGGCTTACTAATCAAAAGCACCGAGTTCAAACGCCAGCTCTGACATCCTGAAAGAAAATAATACTATAAACATATGTCTGATTATCGAAATACATGTTGCTTTGTTGATATATATTGAATTTCCATTGCGAGTATTTCAAAAAAAAAAAAAAAACTTCGTGTTACGGAGACTTCGAATTTAAATTTTTTTGTGAAAAAGGAAAAAAAAAGAATCTGTTGCGAATATTTTTGTGATAAACAAACTACAACGTACTAAAACAATCCGAAATTAGTGACTGAAAATAGTATTTTTTTTTTCTATTGTTGTCGGTATTAAATGATTTTAATTTGTGTAAAGCCTTTAATACTCATCAGTTGTAGTGTGTGTCATTCGTTTGAAAATATGGCCATATATGTAAGCTAAAATTTCGTAAAGAAGAAAGAATTTTCTACGTCGTTTCTGGAAGGCTGATGAATAGTTCCTTCCACCGAAACCTCACCATCAACCCCTATTCCACTTTAGGCTGTATCCTCTGTTATAGAGCAGGAATGCTTAACAATGTCATTATCTGTAAGAAAGTTATGCAATTCTCATCTACTTCAATATAATCTAGAGCAAGCTATTTTGTTCACTTTTAACCAGAGTAGGAAAATAAACAAAACTGAACGTTTGATCTCATTTTGTTTTGTTCTTTACAATGAGTAAAACAAAAACAAAATAGAAACAGTGAGAACGATTGTCTCATTTAATTTTTTTTTATTGTTTTTATTTTGAGCACTACAAATACACTAACTCAAATGTGGGTAGGTACAACAAAAAATTAATGAGAAGTAAAATAAAAGAAGAAGAGAAAAAAGAGCAAATTATACGAATGTAACGGAATAAGAAAGCAAGCACAAGAGCGAAAAGCTAATTGTTTCGTTTGCGCTCTTTCTCATTTAGAAAGTATTTGTTTTGGTTTTGCTCATGTACAATACCATTAAAAAAAATTGAAAAGCTTATGGAATTGTGGTAACGTTTGCGAAATGTTTTGTTTGTTTGCCCACTCTGCTTTTAAACAGTCTTAGATAATCAGCCTCAAATACAATTTCATTTTTATGAAATACATGATGTACTAAAAGAGATTTATTTTAAATAAAAGATACAAAAGATACAAGCCAAATAAACAGAAATAACCAAAGCAAAATAAACAAGCCATAGAAAAATCAACGGAAGAAACAAGCAAAATCGTTCGTGTTATAAAATTCTATAGATGTATTTCGTTCTAGTTATGGAGAAATTCGACTTAGTGAATTAAAATTTTACCTAATTTCTTTTTTAACACGAGTGCCAACCTTATTCGAATTAGAAAAGTTCAATTTATCGAAGTTCGTAACTTACATATGTATACATACATACATACATATGCACACACTACGCAAAAGATTTTAAGTTTGTTCTATTGTTTTTTTTTTAAATTAATTTGAGAGTTTATGGTTATAAGAGGTATTTAGCACTTTAAACAAATATCCTAATAATATTAATCTATGTACAGTATTCCCCCGATTTACGATGGCACGATATACATATTTCGAAGTTGTGAACATGATTAATAAGTTATAAAATTCACTATACGAAGACGAAATTTCGAATAATAATATATAATTTTTAATAAATAATATTTTTTTATTAATTTTTGACAACTAAAAGTTCTTTACACAAACAAATTTGTATTGCTGTTTTTGTTGTATAACAAGATCAAGTGCTACCATCTTGTAATAGCTTTACCATAGTGTAAACTGTGTATTGTATAATTTTAATTTATATTAATGTAAGATTTCCTTTTTAATGAATGTCTAATGTATTTTATTTTTAAAATTAAAAATTTCTTTTTTAATCACTTTAATAATCATATTTCTTAAACTAGGGTGTCGCATAAAGGGGGGTTTAGACGGTAATAGAAGTCGTACGACATGTCAAATTTTTGTGTAGAAGAGAATGAATAGTATCGTGTAAACTTGATATGTAATGAGAGCGTACGACATTGAGAGAAAATACGGATGAACATTTGACAGTCTCTCTTTGGTTTTTGAAATTTTTTAAATAACCATCACCACGGCGCAATTATCATAAGGTGCCTTTGAGATTACAACAAGTAAAACAGTAACAAAAACAACACAGCATTTTGATGCTTGTTAGGGTAGTTAACTGTCAAAAAAAACCAAAATAAAAAGTCTGAAAACAAAAACAATGTACATAAAACAAAGCAAAAATTGACAAGTATATTCACAAATTGGTTGAAAAAAAAGTAGCTCAGCTGCCATGTCAAATGCACCTTATAATCAATACGCCATGACCATCACATTTCATTAGATCAGGGATGCATTTTTATGTTTTTGTTTGTTTATGGTAAATGTATTCACAATGCATGTAAATTTTATGTGCATGTGTATGTTCATTTTATGTTTTCATTTTACATTGTTTTGGTATTTTACCAACCGTGTAAACGCAAAAAATATCTGCTGTAAGATTTTTACTCTCATTTTTAAAATACGGATGAAATTTCATAATATTTTCTCTTTGATTTTATGTACGACTTATATTACCGTCTAAACCCCCCTTAAAGAACATTTTGGGTTCACATAGGATTCCCAAACATACTGGGGGCTAATTCTGTTATTCGATTACGATCGAATTCTTACTCGTTTGTACGAGTTTTTTTACTTTTGGGTTTCTATGAGTCGTTATCAAATAACATGTATCGAAATTTCTAATGATGCCATTCGATAACGAATGTTTGTTCGAATGCAGTCTTGCGAGTTTTTACTCGCAAACAAAAAGCCATTCGAGTTAACGTTTTTCTATATACATACAATAAGTAAAGACAAAAAATAAACATGTAAGTTAATTTTTTTTTAATTTCTTCAAATTATAAAATATATTTCAGGTCAAAAATAAATTATGCACAAAGAAATTCTAGGAAATTTCATGGCATAACTTACGGACTTGGCAAAGAACATATTGCCGAATACTTAGCAAGGAAAGGCAAGACTTTACCATCTTTAGGAACAAATAGCGTTAAAATTGAATGCTTCTAGTCCACCAATACGAATTTAAATAAAAAATATGAATTTAAAGCAATTTTCAGTCCCTACATAAATTTATTTTAATATTTTCGCGGATTTTTTTCCAATATTTGTTGTGTTGGTTTCAGTGTCATACTCTGTTTTATTTATTATTTCTAGTGGTGTTAATATACTTACATTCTCGAAACATAATACACATTCAAAATGCTTATATCAAGATTTACGCATTGCTTGGCAGACTTAAGGGATCACTGGTACTCCGAATTTTTGCCGAACAAGATTCATATTTAAATTCACATCAGTATCGGAAGATGATGAGTAAAAAAATAATGATGGATTCCTTGTAAACTTGCTTTATTTTTTTTACTTTGATTTACATTTTTTTTCCTTTTTTAATTTTTTTACATATGTATGTATGTATATATATATGTTTTTTGTTTACTATTTGTTGTATTTTTGTCAGTATTGTAAAATGACTTTTTTTGCATGTTTTACAACACTAAACAAAAATTCGATTCGTATCGTATCGAATAACAGAATTAGAAAATTGTTTGTTGTCGAAATTATTCTCTATTCGAATGTAATTTCTATCACGACTGCCAGAATTAGCCCCCTGATTTTACCAGGGGGCTAATTCTGTCATTCGATTACGATCGAATTCTTACTCGTATGCACGAGTTTTTTTACTTTTGGGATTGTATGAGTCGTTATCGAATAACATGTATCGAAATTTGTAATGATGCCATTCGATAACGAATGATTGTTCGAATGTAGTCTTGCGAGTTTTTACTCGCAAACAAAAAGCCATTCGAATTAACGTTTTTCTATATACATACATAAGTAAAGACAAAAAATAAACATGTAAGTTAAATTTTTTTTTAATTTTTCAAATTATAAAATATATTTCAGGTCAAAAATAAATTAATCACAAAGAAATTCTAGGAAATTTTTTGGCATAACTTACAAAGAATATATTGCCGAATACTTAGCACGGAAAGGCAAGACTTTACCATCTTTGGGAACAAATAGCGTTAAAATTTAATGCTTCTAGTCCACCGATACGTATTTAAATAAAAAAATATGATTTAAATCAATGTTCAGTTCCTTCATACACTTATTTTAATATTTTCGAGGATTTTTTTTCCAATATTTGTTGTGGTGGTTTCAGCGTCATTTTCTGTTTAATTTATTATTTCTGGTGGTGTTTGATATACACTCTCGTAATGAGGAACTTTGAAGACATATAATACATATTTAAAATGCTTATATCAAGATTTACGCATTGCTTGGCAGACTTAAGGGATCACTGGTACTCCGCATTTTTGCCGAACAAGATTCATATTTAAATTCTCATCAGTATCGGAAGATGATGAGTAAAAAAATAATGATGGATTCATTGTAAACTTGCTTTATTTCTTTTTTAATTTGATTTACATTTTTTTTCCTTTTTTAATATTTTTTACATATGTATGTATGTATTTATATATCGTTGGTCTCAGGTAGAAAGGCCCTAACTCGATTTTTTTTCAAAACTGATTTTTTATAGTATTCCAATAAATTTCAGAAATATGCACATCCTAACAAAAAATCTTTGCAATATTATTAAAACTAACGGTATTACAAGTAATTGTACAGCATTTAATAAAAAGTTGTATATTAATAATTACAGTATCTGTTGTATTTTTACCTCCTCCTGTAAATTTTAAATTATGTGAGTTAGGGCCTTTCTACCTGAGACCAACGATATGTACATACATAAGTTTTTTGTTTACTATTTATTGAATTTTTGTCAGTATTGTAAAATGACTTTTTTTTGCATGTTTTACAACACTAAACAAAAATTCGATTCGTATCGTATCGAGTAACAGAATTAGAAAATTGTTCGGTGTCGAAATTATTCTCTATTCGAATGTAATTTCGATCACGACTGCCAGAATTAGCCCCCAGTACACGTACTAGGTTTTATTCAGTGTACTGATTTATGCATAACAGCCAAAACAGTAGGCAACTGTACTGGTTTTTTTTTTTAATTTTGCCTCCAAATAATTTTACTTGTTTAAAATTGGTTTAATTCCCTTATTACTTTTGATTTGTTATGAATCACCCAGTTAAAATTCAGTCTTACGTTTTATTTTTGTTTATTCTTAACTTACCACATATGTACTTTGTATTCAAATAAATAGAAGTGTCATTAGTGCTTCTCAAGAGAAAATGCTGCTTTTGCTTTCGTTTGAAATTCAAAAACAAAAAATTTTAAGGGGTTTTAAAATTATAATCTTAACAATATGACTATGACATTACTTCTATTTATTTTTTAGTTAAGTTCTTGCCTTAAAAAATAGAAAAATGAATTATTTTTAATGTATAATTTTTTTTTGTTTCAATAATCGTTCAAAACTTATGAATTCAATAAAATGTTTTCGAATGTACTGGTTTTTTTCTTACGATGTACTGATTTTTCCAATTTCAAAATTGGCAACCCTAGGTTCACATCTATCTATTTTAAACATTGATATCGTTTTACGGATATTTTTAATATCTGGAACGTATCTACTTATTTTCAGTAGAATCCCATAATAAACAGAGCTCGCTATACGAATATTCGATACACGTTTATTTTAAAAGAACGTATACTATTCGTATATTGGGGGATTATTGTATAATAAAAAATATGTATGCATATGTACAATTGTTTATTTTGTGTAAATTATTTATATACACATATATGTATGTACTTTTAATTCTGGTTTTTCGTGGTCTAGTGGTTAGTGTGTTGGCTTACTAAGACGATAGCGCTGGGTTCAAATCTCAGCTCAGTCACAGAAAATATAGCCAGATTAAATTATGATTTGGATAGCATATATAAGTGGGCAACAAGGAATCGCTTACATTTAAATCCTCTGATATATAAGTGCCTGGCTGTTTCACCAGTAATGGAAAGTGATGTCGTTATAAGCCGGCAGAAACTTGAGATTGTTGATACGGCGAGAAACATTGGAATTATTTTCAATTATTATTTTCACGTGAACTCGTTGGTTCCTAAGATATACTCTAAGTTAAGGACACTCTGGATTGTTCAATATTTTACGCCCCCGAGAGTAAGGATCCTGCTTGCCAAGACTTACTTATTACCATGTCTTCTTTATGACTGTGAATTGTTCTCCTGTTGTGATACTGTCAGTTGAAGAAAACTGGAAGTACTATTGTATAATAATATTGTAAGATACGTCTATGGACTTAAACGTCGTGATCATATCTCGCTATATACAAGGAAACTATTCGGTGTATCGTTTGAGAGTCTTTTGAGAATAAGAACTCTAATTTTCCTTCATAAAGTTATCTACACGCAGAAACCTGGATATTTCTTTCGTAAAATTAGGTTTTCAAGGTCTTTAAGGGGAAGGAATGTTATCGTCTCTAGGCATCATTATCTTATTTCTGAGTGGCAGTTCTTTCTAAATGCTATTCGTCTTTGGAAAATTTCTTTTTGATCACTTTGACTAATTTCTCAACTTGACTTTTTACAGTGTGAATAAATACATGATTATATTATTTTTATTATACAATTTCTCATCTACGTTATTTTAAAATATATTTGCTACTAATTGATGTTTATTTTTAAAATTTATTGTATTATTATTATTAACTCTGCATTATAATTATAAGACTATGTCTTGTTATGCAGTGTATCTATTAAATAAATAAATAAAAATAAATAAATGAAAGATTTATATTTAAAAATAGACCTTGAGCTTGAGAATTTCTTTACATTGTATGTATGTATTTATTATAAATATATTATATATCTGTTTTTTCTTTTGATTACTTAATTGCAGTCAACTCACGAGTTACGAGCGAGTACACCAGCCTTAACAAACGAACCTGCACTCCGGAATAACCCGACATCCAGAAATTCCAACTCATCGACAGGTATTGTACACTCCGTCGAAGAACATCATGAAATACCAGAGCGGTTACAACAACCCGTTATTGTAAAAGTTGGTTCGGCAAATAATTTTAAAGGTGTGCCTGAACCAGGTGATTATCATTCACGCCCATTGATGATTAGTGCCTGGACACAAACAACTAGTGACGATTTTTCTCTTCAAAGAGATTTTAAAGAACAACAAATAAAGGAATTAGAAGAAAAAAATAGAATGTTTAAACAAATTTTAAGAACAATTGTTATAGATCGGTTGTACTCTCAATACTTCCATCTATATCCTAACAAAATAAAAAAATACTAAAAGAAATCATATCACAAAAAAAAAATAAAATTATTCCTATGGGATAGCTGTCATTCCCACAAATGTCCTCCCAAGCCTGTCTCGGACATAACCATCCAATTTCAAGTCGGCGACCCATATTCCACCTTTCCTTTCCACAGTTACCACTCCATTTTCATCCTTACTCTAGCATAATTTTTATCATAACAACAAACATAATTTTTGAATAAAATTAGTGGTGTTTTTTTCGTATAACAATGCTGCCAAGTTGTATTTCTTTATCTTGACGTCATCTTTTTAAAATTCTATGACATTTCATAAATTAAAAAAGAATATACGTTGAAAATATGGCTAAGGCGATGGAATGTATTGATTGTTATGTAGTTTGAGTTGTTTTTAATAAAATAATTAAAATAAAAATTATTAGATAAGTATGTCTGAATATTACAAATAAAAAAAAATAAAAATTTTTGTAACAAAAAAATAAATATGTAATTGAATTTCCAGACCGTAAAATAAATTAAATAACTAGAAACAAAGATATACATATATGTATATGTACAAGTGACATATGAATACCATGATTCATGTTAACTTATGCATGCTCGTTCCATGTAAGTAATTAGACACTTTTGTTTTTGTCTAACACTAGATTTTAATTTCTGTTTAACTGAAAATAAAATCTGCATGTACTGTCAGCATTTTATTTTCAATGAGAATATTTTATTTTGTAAATTGTAAAGTAAGCATTTATTCTTTTATAATGTAAATTATTTTATAAGACAATTTTTTGAATAAAGAAGTTCAGTTTATGAAGAAAACTCGAATACAAAGGTCGTATTCTATTGGCGCAGTCAGTAGGATCTGCGGAAAAGATCCTAAAAACGAACTTACACGTTAAATAAACAGAAATAAATAAAATAATATAAAATATAAAATAAAATAAAAAACAAAAAACGAACTTACACGTTAAATAAACAGAAATAAATAAAATAATATAAAGTATAAAATAAAATAAAATAAAATAATAAACAAAAAACGAACTTACACGTTAAATAAATGGAAATAAATAAAATATTGTAATAAATAAAATAATAAACAAAAAACGAACTTAAACGTTAAATAAACAGAATTAAATAAAATAATAAACAAAAAAAAAAAACAACAAACAAATTTTTTCCTGTGACCTATAAAAAAAAGAAAAATTTTTTTTAATAAAATAGATTCGCTTGTATTTTAAAGTCTATTAAAACAAAACAACAAAAAATAAAGAAACAAAAAGCAAATTAATCATCAAACAAACAGTGCAAACAACAGCAAAAATTTGTGCAGTAGTTGTTTCTAAAACTATCAAACGAAAAAATAAAATTTTGTTACATTGATACATGGAAGAAGTGCTCACTAATTTGAGACAATTAACAATCAACAACAGCACAACGGAAAGCAGTGCTGATAGCAATAGTGGTAGTGATAACACCCGTTTAAACAACGCCAGTATGGAGAAAAATTTCATCATCCAAAACCTGAAATTGATTCACCCATTCGCTGGTGAAGACGATAAACTGTGCCTCTATATTAGCAGCATAGAGAGCATAGTACCCAACATTGCAATTTTGCCTAGAGATGACAGGGTATTGTTCTTCAACTGCATATTAAGAACGTTGGACGGAGAAGCTTTGAATTTGATTAGAAAAGAACAGCCGGAGGACTGGAGCGGACTGAAGCGGCTTTTGATACAAGAGTATGGAGGAAATATGACGCTCAACGAAACTCAGGAAATTTATAGTCCATTTAATGCTGGCTACAGACAACGCAATCTGTTTCTGCAACACGTTTCACATTCAGGTTTCATGTTTTAACACAAACACTGAAACCAACAGTGAAACCATAAACGCAATGTCAGTTCTGTTATATTATATTATAACATTATCATCGCGCGGAAGAGCGGATGCGAAAATGAATCGTGAAGTAATTCAATTAGCAGCAAGTGTTGTTATTGATGAATTGCTCTACTTTTTCACCTTGTAACTTTTCCTTTAAAATAAAAAAAACATTAATATTCGCATGTTCCTTCTCCTTTTATTAACTTTTTCAATGCTTGCGTTTATATCAATATTTTTTATATTCAATTACTAATTTTTCAAATGCTGCTTCTCTTATAATTTTATATTTATCACTAGGGCAACTAAAAATATGCTCTATAAAATTAGTCTTAAGCGCCTAAAATATGCATTGAAGTTAATTAATTTAAAAATAAACTTTTAATTTAAGTTTTTTTTTATGTCATGCAATTATGGAAATTTTTTCCCAATAGGAACAACGTTGAAAAATTCGTAACTTTTAATTGGGAATTCATTATTACTTACTTACTTACTTAGCTGGCCATAACAACCCGTTAACGGGTTTCGGCCTGCCTCAACACTAGTCTCCAGGCGTCTCTGCTAAGCGCACGCCTTCTCCAGTTGGTCACACCAATTGATGACAGGGCTCCATCTACCTGGTCTTTCCAACGTAAACATGGACGTCCTCTACGCCGACGTCCAGTGACCTTCGCATCGAAAACTTTTTTCGCTGTAGCAGATTCTTCCATCCGAACAACATGGCCGAGCCAGCGCAGCCGCTGGATGTTAATGCGCTGGACAACATCTACGTCGCCGAGGAGCTCATACAGCTCATAGTTGGTCCTAATGCGAAACTCATCGCCTTGCTTCAGTGGACCAAAGATCTTGCGAAGAATTTTTCTCTCAAACACTCCCAGTACCGCTGCATCGGCACAAGACAGCGTCCATGCTTCCGCACCATAGAGAAGCACCGGAAGAATAAGCGACTTGTAGAGTGTTAATTTCGTCGCACGAGAGAGGTCTCTGTTACTAAACTGCCTACCGAGACCGTAGTAGCACCTGTTGGCCAGTGTAATTCTTCGCTTGATCTCCAGACTGACATCATTCTTGCTGGTAATGGCGGTGCCAAGGTAGATGAACTCCTTGACCACATCGAATGTATAGTTGCCGGCTGTAACCTGGGAGCCGATACGATCAACGTCCCTACTCGTCGACAACATGTACTTCGTCTTGCTCTCATTTACCGCCAGACCCATTTTTGCAGACTCTCGTTCAATAGCATTAAAGGCTGCGGTTACATCTCGCTTGGTATGCCCAATGATGTCTATGTCGTCGGCATACGCAAGGAGCTGGACACTTTTATTAAAAATAGTGCCATTACGATGCACACCTGCCTTTCGCAAAACGCTCTCCATGACGAAGTTGAAGAGGTCGCAGGATAAGGGATCGCCTTGTCTGAAACCTCGCACGGTATTAAAAGGCTCGGAGAGGTCTCTTCCTACCTTGACGGAGCTGCAGGAGTTGCTCAGCGTCATTCTGCATAGCCTTATCAGCTTAGCAGGAATACCGAGCTCAGACATTGCGGCATAAACGCGATCCCTTATTGGGCTATCGAAGGCTGCCTTATAGTCGACAAAAAGATGGTGTGTGTCGACTTGACTTTCATGGGTCTTCTCCAGGATTTGGCGCAGTGTGAATATCTGGTCAATGGTGGACTTACCAGGTCTGAAGCCGCACTGATAAGGTCCAATCAGTGAGATGGCGAATGGCTTCAGTCGTTCACACAATACGCTCGTAAGAACCTTATATGCGATAGGGAGGAGGCTTATACCCCTGTAGTTGGTGCATATCGTGGGATCTCCCTTTTTCAGGATGGGACAGAGAGCACTAAGATTCCAATCGTTGGGCATACTTTCCTCCAGCCATACTCTGCAAATGAGCTGGTGCATGCACCTAACCAACTCATCGCCTCCATACTTGAAGAGTTCAGCTGGCAAACCATCAGGTCCAGCTGCTTTGTTGTTCTTCAGTCGCCATATGGCAACCTTGACCTCTTCATGGCTGGGGGACGGGATCTCGACGTCGTCGTTAATGATTGGGTCCGGCACAGCATCTCTAGAGGCGGAATTTGTGTCGCCATCGCCCTGCAATAGATTAGAGAAGTGCTGTCTCCATAATCTTAGTGTTTCTTGTGCATTATTCATTCATTATTAAGCAATTTTTTTAAACGCTAATTCCCATATATATATGTAAAATTTCTATGCTTTGTGTTTAATTTGTTTTTTGCTTGGACGTTTTTATCAAACTGACATTAACTATTGCACAATAGTTTAAAAAGGAGCTTCGCCAATTTTCCCAATGTTAGTTTTAAGCGTTTTAATGAGTACCGTTATTATTTAATAGATTATACTTAAGTAATGTGTCAGTATATGGTCATTATTTTGAAAAAATTAAATTTGGTAATACACATAAATTCTTTTAACATATGAAAAAATTTGTAAAATATGCCATACAAATATGAAAAAATTTGAAAAATGCAAAATAATGCATTTATGACGAAATATGCAAAAATATGCGGTAACAAATAGGGGTTAAACGTCGTAGGTTTTCCTAAAATGAAATAATATTTTGGTTGTTTTGTTAATAACATTCAGAAAAAAAGATGCTAATGCATATTTTTGGTTGCCCTATTTATCACTTTTCACATCCCATAATTCAGGTAAACTTTTGTATAAATTAATAAAATTTACCCAGTGTTCATTTCTTTCGATTGTCATTTTGTTCTTTCTTAATTACATACATAGATGTTTACAGATCGCTTGTTGTCAATGTACTAAACACAAAAAATAATGAAACCGCGATACAAACAATGCAATCTGTTTCAATGCAACCAAAATATATCAAAACATTTTGATGTTAATGAAACCTGGATTGCAACCCGAAGTGAAACACGAAATACGAATTCAGACGACGCAATCTGTAATGAAATGCAACAGATTTCAGAAACACATTGCGTTGTCTGTAGCCAGCTTAAGAATACTAAACCACACTCAGAAAAAAAAGCGGTAGGAAACTACCGAAATTGATACCATTTGGTATTAAAATTGAGTTAAGACCGTTTGTGCTTACTTCGTTAACAGTTGGTATCAATATTTCAATAACAACTCGGTATCACTTTATTACCAACCGTTATTATTTTGATAACACACTGTTCCCTTCTTGTTACCAAGTTTTCTTATTTTAATAACGCATGGTTCTTTACTTTGATACCACAACCCTCTTGCTTTGTTACCAATCGTTCTTATTTTGATAAAGGACCGTTCTTTCTCTGTTAACACACGGTTCTTACTTTGATACCGTGGCAGTATTGTTTTGTTTCCACTTGTTCTTATTTTGTGAACAACTTGTTATTATTTTATGTACAAAGAAATAACCCATTAAGACCTAACAATTTAAACACAAAAACAAATTTATATTACACTCTTTATTAAATAAAATCTATATATAATAAAATGTTGATATATATTTTATATATAGTACATATATGCATAATTCCCTTACTTTAAAATTGATGACTTGTTGAACAAATTTATATATACTTAACTCGAAAATAAATTTTCAATTATATATTGGGTATAAATGCAGAGGGGTACTCACAAATTCTGAAATCAGTTTTACCTTTAAGGAAACCAACTTCTTCATATGGCTGAAAATGGTGGTAAAAACATTTTATATTAACTCCATAGTATAACACATGAACTGATGGATTTAGTGTTAAAAGAAACTTACTTGAAGTCATTTTTAAATCTGTTGTAATCGAAAGCTGTAGATCCATTTCTCACTTCAATTTCATCATACGGAAATAATGATTTCCAACTATCTAAAGTTATAAATGTATATAATGTTATATATGTATTGTATATATGTATATTATTTATATATTTTCAAAAATACATACATATATTCCTCCGGAATTAACGTGCCCAAACTATATAAAACGTAATAATACCTCCGTTTCTTCTATAGGAACATCTAAACTTAATTCGAAGTCCGAGTGGAAATTCTTTAAATCCTAATTTTTTAAGTACCGCAAACTTTTCAATGTAAAACTAGCACCTAGAAAGCGATTAATTATATTTTTTCTTATTGCTTTTTTATTTTTTTTTGTTCACTTACTTTTTAACATATCAAAAATGCTTTCAGTATCAATTAATTGAAAAAAAACTTTTCTTGTCCTTGTCATCCACACTTAGCTCCTCCGTATAAGCAGAGTTTTTTGAATGAAAATAAGTAAATAAAATTGTTTACATTTTCGGATGACACTTCCACACAAAGCTTTAATAAAAAAAACTAACAAACAATACAAAAGTTTGCCATATACCAAAATGATTTTACTGTGATACCATATCGTTCATGATTCGATAACAGGTCGTTCCTAATGTAATAACAGATCGTTCTTAATTTATTAACTTATGGTATTTTTATACAATTGTTCACGACTTTACTACCGGTTGTGCTTGATTTATTAACTTATGGTATTTTGTGCCGCTTGTTCTTATTTTATTAACGAAATAAGCTTGATTTGATACCGAAAGTTAACGAAATATTGTTCACGACACGTTCTTAATTTAATACCCTTTGTTAACAATTTTAGAACGCCTTTTTTCCCTCTGTGTAGTATTACAAATTTAATTTTGGTGGTAAATATGACGGCCTTTTGGGTATTGATTGCCTTGGTAAATTGAATGCTAAATTGGATATACCAAACGGGTTTGTGGTTTTGAACGACGTTAAATATTACTTTTTAAATGAGAAACAAAGGTCAACTAAATATAATAATAAAAATTACTTGTCGGAGAAAAGAAATTTGAAAAAGAATCGAAAAGAAATTTGCGAGAATAAAAAAAAACACTAAACGTTCGATACCAAGAACGTAGCGAAAATTTTCTTGATAAAAATAAAAAATTAATTCGTAAAAATAGCGAAGTTCAAGCTGTTTTGAGTGCAGATCAAGATAGTTTCCAATATCAAAAGGGCAATGATAATGTCTAATAATCATGTATTTATTCACACTGTAAAAAGTCAAGTTCAGAAATTAGTCAAAGTGATCAAAAAGAAATTTTCCAAAGACGAATAGCATTTAGAAAGAACTGCCACTCAGAAATAAGATAATGATGCCTAGAGACGATAACATTCCTTCCCCTTAAAGACCTTGAAAACCTAATTTTTGAAAAAGTATGAGAAAATTTTTTATCAGAAAAATGAAAAATTAAGCTTCACGCACAAAATAAAGCACAAAATAAATACCATGCATGAAGACCCTATTTACGTAAAATCTTACAGGTATCCGGAAATACATAGAGAAGAAGTAGATAGGCAAATAAAAGAAATGCTGGAACAGAAAATTATTCGTCATAGTACGTCTCCATATTCAGCACCTATATGGGTGGTGCCCAAGAAACAGGATGCATCGGGTATTAAAAAATGGAGAATTGTAGTCGATTATCGCAAACTGAACAACGTTACAATAAGTGATAGGTATCCGATCTCAATGATGGATGATATACTCGATAAAATGGGTAGGTCTATGTATTTTACTACCCTCGACCTTACAAAAGGGTTTTATCAAATAGAGGTGGAACCCGATGATAGGCATAAAACCGCATTTTCTACGCGAATTGGGCATTTCGAATTTTTACGAATACCTTTCGGTTTGAGAAATGCCCCAGCAACGTTTCAGAGGCTGATGAATACAGTTTTGGACACGTTGATTGGAAAAGATTGTTTGGTATATCTAGATGATATAGTAGTGTTTAGCACATCTCTCCAAGAACATATTGAATCGCTCGATAGAGTTTTCAAAAGATTATTAGAAGCAAACCTAAAAGTCCAACTAGACAAGTACGAGTTTTTGCAGAGGCAAACGCAATTTTTAGGACATGTAATAACACCGGAAGGAATCAAACCTAACCCGGATAAAATAAAGGCGATTATTAACTATCCTGTACCGAGAACGGAAAAAGAAATCAAACAATTTTTAGGATTAGCCGGTTTTTATAGGAAATTCATTCAAAATTTCTCAAATATTACTAAACCTTTAACTAAATGCCTTAAAAAAGGACAAAAAATTAACTGTACTGATGAAGATTATATTAAAGCGGTGGAAACCATTAAACTCTTAATTACAAAGGAACCCATATTAGCTTACCCAGATTACGAAAAACGATTTACACTGACTACTGACGCATCGAATATCGCGTTAGGTGCAGTACTAAGCCAAAATTCACGTCCGATTTGTTTCGCAAGCAGGACACTTAACACGCATGAGATAAATTATTCTGCCACGGAAAAAGAATTACTTGCCGTTGTGTGGGCAACGAAATATTTCAGACCATATTTATTTGGACGAAAGTTTATCATAAACAGTGATCATCGCCCTTTGCAGTGGTTACACAATCTAAAGGAACCAAATGCCAAACTCCAAAGGTGGAAAATAAAACTAAATGAATATGACTTTGAAATCAAGTATATACCAGGAAAAGAAAACCACGTTGCGGACGCACTATCACGCATCAAAAATGGAGATTGTTATCTAAATGAGATGCAAACCGTGGATCTGGAAAACGCGAATTATAATGAAAATGAAACCAATGAATCGCATATGAATATCAGCAACTTAGAAAACGAGACAAACAGAGAAAGCCTGATAGATGACGAAAATGAGGAAATCTCGTCAACTGCTGCAACTTGTCATTCAGCAGATGAAGATAACCTAAACTATATACCAATAACTGAAAGACCCCTGAACACTTTTAAAAATCAATTAACAATCGTAAGAGGAAGCCAAGATAAAACTTTTACCGTAAAGGTATTTTCTAATAACGTTACAACTATTATTTATAAAGATTTAAATGAAAATTTAGTTAAAGACATAATTAAAACACATCTAGTAAATAAAAATTTTACAATGTATATGCCTGTCAACGAAGATTTTATTGTGCTGCAAGACTTTTATGCCAATTTGATTCAAAATAATTCATTTAGAGTACTAAGAGCGACCAAAATACTTGAAAATATAACAGAATTTACTGAATTTAAAACTAAAATCCTTGAAATCCATATATCGGGTTTACACCAAGGAATCGAAAAAACAGTGAATGTGTGTAAAAGCAAATATTATTACCCTAACTATGTAAAGGAAATAACAAAAATTATAAATGTATGCGAACTGTGTAACAGATATAAAAACGATCATATTAACAATAAACTGCCATTCAAAATAACACCCCCAACTTACGAAATAAGGGAAAAGTTTGTGGTTGATTTTTGGCAATGGGGCAAACAGTATTACCTCAGTTGCATTGATGTTTTCTCAAAATTTGCGACACTGAAACCAGTCACCTCACTAAATTGGATAGAGACCAAGCGGGCACTACTCAAGATCAAGGTATGAACAACGTTAATATCAAAGGTTGGTGTCAAGAACTAAACATAAAATTGAGAAGTAACTACAGGAAAAACTGGCATCGCTGACGTTGAACGTTTGCATAAAACACTAAATGAAAAGCTTAGAATTATTAATACAGCAGGAGATAAAGAATTAATTCATATGCAAGTTGAGCAAACGATTTTCACATACAATCACCTCCTGGTTCATTCTACAACAGGAGAAACCCCATATAATATATATTTTAATAAACTTAAACCTCGGACTAATCCACAAGAAATCAAAGAAACTAGAATTAACAATATTAACAAAACTAGAATCGAGAAAGCAATAGATACTAATTACTTGAATGCGGAAAATTCAAGAAAACGATTAAAAAGGTAGAAAACCCGTTCAGAAGGGTCACAGTCGTACAAACAGAAAACGATTATGTTGTTAAGTGTAAGGATAGGCACGTTAGAAAATATAAGTCCCAATTTAAAAGAATGAAAAATTAAATTTAAAAAAGAAAGAAAAAATAAATGAATTTTTTTAATTGACAAGAAAAAGAAGAAGAAAAAGGAAAACTAACAGTAACTAATCTTCCAGGCACATTTGAACCTAATAAAAACAAGAGCTGGAAATCGTGGGCCGTTGTCTCATTGTTGATTCTATCGATGGGTACAGGCGTCGGTGGCCAAAAGATCGAAATAAACAGTATTGAAAATGACTATGGTTTCGCTGTCATTGAACAAGGTGCGTTGGAGCATCCAATAAAGTATAGATATCATGTGTTGATGGTAAACAAGACCTATCTTGATTTGACTTATGACACTCTTTTCGAACAGTACAATTCGAAAAAATACTACCAAATTGATACAGTAAAAAGATACCTCGCGTTAGCATTTAAAGAGAAGCAAATGTTTTCAGTCAGACATAGACGTGCATTGGCAAACGTGGTTGGTGATGGGTTGAAGTTTCTTTTTGGAACTCTAAACGAAGACGATAGATAAGAAGGAAATGGAAGACAAGTTCGACGATTTAAAGGCTAGCATAGTAACGACTAACGAACTTAACAGTATAATAGATCACGTAAACAATGAAAGTAGACTAGTACAGAGGCTGGAATCAGACGTATTGCAGAACAAAATTACAGAGAGGATTTGTACGGACGTATTTCTGGACAATGTGAGAAGGTATCTAGAACATGTTGAGGATATTCAGTTGGCAATGCAGCTGGCCAGACTGGGTATTATAAACCCAAAATTAATTGACCTAAATACTTGGACGAATTTAACTATGCTGCAATTTGAAAATATAAAAACTTCAATTTGGTTGGAGAGAAATCTAATTTATTTTGTACTTTCTATTCCTACTGAATTCGAAAAATATAAGAGAATTAAAATTATTCCAATACCGGACAAAAACAACGACGAATTAAAATTAGACGAAGAAAAAGACTATGTGACAGCAAACAATATCGTTTATCAGGTAAAAGATAATAAAGTTACATTGGTAGGAGATGACTGTATGAGAAACTTGCTAAGTAATAATAAAACTAACTGTCAATATAAGGAAAGTGAGAAATCACATTTACTGTATTTTATTGAACCAAACATAATAGTTACTAAGAAATTTAATACCACAGAAATAAAACAAAATTGTAACGATTTAAATATAAAAATTAAAGGAAATAATATTATAAAATTTAACAATTGTAAAATAAAAATTGATGATTTCGAAATTGTTGTAAAACAAAAAATAATAGATCAAAATGTATTACCTATTGTAAAAGATTTAGAAAACTTGGTGAAAGAGAATGTGTCATTGCCAAGGCTAGAAAAACATATAGAAGCAATAGATATCAAAACAAACAATTACTCTATAAGTTTAATAGTTTTTATTGTAATAATCTTAATCATATCTGTAAGCTTATGCATTAAATATAAGAAAAGTATTTTTGTAAAGAAGAAATCTATTAAAGAAAATGTCAATGAGGACATTGAATTATCTATGGGTGGGAAGAGTGACATAGGCCGCATTTAGACTATGTTACTTGTAACATGTTACTGTAACATGTTTCACGTATTTGTAGGCGAAGGGAGTAGAAAAGGCAGAGACGTTACAAAAGTAACACGATTTCTGTTTTTCATGTTACTTTCCGCCGTTTCTCTTTTGACGATTTCGTTTTTCTACTATTTTTCTTTATTTTTTTTTTTTCGTATCCACAACAGGAATGATCTCTTAATTAATCAAAAAATTAAATTGAAATATTTAAAAAAAAAAATAATGAACAGAAAAATACATTTATATATAGAAAAAAGAAGAAAAGAAATGAAAATTTTTATTTATTTATTTATTATTAGTATTAGCAATACTTTATAAAACTGATTAATAAAATATATCACAAATTACGAAAATATATTATACATTAACGAAATATATTATAAATTAACAAAATAAATAAAAAAAAAATAAATAAACAAATTATAACATATTTTGTTAATTTATAATTTTAAATTTTTATCAAATTTATTCATTTATATTACTAGTCTGTGATATATATGTACACAAAAATATGCCATTATAATGACAATCAAAACATTCAAGAAGAAGAATAAAGAACGAAACCAAAGCAAAAAATAAAAAAAGAGACAAGTTTGAAGTAACATAGTATAAGGCCCAGTTTTTAACTTCATATTTAAATGGTATTTAAATTTAAGTGCCATTTAAATGCAACTTTGAGTTTTTCAGCGCAAATTTAAATGAAACTTAAATGCCATTTAAATGACCAACCTTGTCCATTTAAGTTTCATTTAAGTTCTACATATAAACACATGTTCTCGCCATCTTGTTTTTACGTTTTGCAAAGAAAAATTAAACAATCAACAAGGTTTTTAATTTTTTTATAAAAAATGGGCATATTATGAACAAAACTCGTTTTTAAATAATAAAATAATATATATTAATTAGGTTTCTTGTTATTTCTGGTGTTTTATTTTGTTGCAGCCAATCACAGCTGTTTCTGCAAAAAATTCTGCAAAGTTTATTTACATTTGGTGATGCTACCGTACTTTTATCGCAATTAAATACAAACTTAAATTTATGACTGAAAAACTCAAACTGTATTTAAATGCCATTTAAGTTTAAATTAAAATTAACTAATTTCACATTTAAATATGAAGTTAAAAACTGGGCCTAAATGCTTCAAGTTTTTGAAAGTTACTTTAAAACAAAATAAGAAAAGAGTCATGTTACAAGTAACATAGTCTAAATGCGGCCATATGCATAACATGATTCATGTTAACTTATGCATGCTCGTTCCATGTAAGTAATTAGACACTTTTGTTTTTTTCTAACACTAGATTTTAATTTCTGTTTAACTGAAAATAAAATCTGCATGTACTGTCAGCATTTTATTTTCAATGAAAATATTTTATTTTGTAAACTGTAAAGTAAGCATTTACTCTTTTATAATGTAAATTATTTTATAAGACAATTTTTTGAATAAAGAAGTTCAGTTTATGAAGTATTCGTATTCTATTTACACCTATATTTTCGATTACAGATGATTTCTTAGGTTAATATATTTAGTTATTATTCCGTTTACCATTTTTTTCTTTTCCTTAATATTTCCTAATTTATTATTTTTTTCTACTACAGTGTTCCCCGGATAATTGTCCCACGCTTATTTACTTCAATTTCTAAATCAAATCATTTTTTCTTACCACTTTCTAATAAAATTCCACGGTTAATTAACTTTCGTTTAATTGCGTTATTTGCTTAGTCGCCTCAAATTGTATCTTTTCCAAAGAAAAAGTTTCTTTATAATTCCATTCTTTAATTACCCAATGTAATTATTTGCTATTTATTATTATTATTTGCTAAAAATTGCAGCTTAAAGTATTAAACACATAACGTTGGTCTCAGGTAGAAAGGCCCTATCTCACATAATTTAAAATTTACAGGAGGAGGTAAAAATACAACAGATACTGTAATTATTAATATATAACTTTTTATTAAATGCTGTACAATTACTTGTAATACCGTTAGTTTTAATAATATTGCAAAGATTTTTTGTTAGGATGTGCATATTTCTGATATTTATTGGAATACTAAAAAAAAATCAGTTTTGAAAAAAAATCGAGTTAGGGCCTTTCTACCTGAGACCAACGATAAACAAAAGCGAGAAGCAAGCAGCAAATGCAGCCGGCAATATTTGCTGCCATGATGTCGGATCCATAAATATTTTGAAGGCAGCAACAACAAAACAATAAAAAAACAAATAAAATAATAAGGGTACTCACGATTGAATCAGTGCAAACTAAAACTAAGCAAATTTGCTGTGCAAATGGCTATAGATCGTGAGCGTCCTTTTATAAATAATTGTATTTTTTAAGTATTTGTTTGACTTATTGCTGCCGGATTTATAGACTCAAAAACATCTGGCATCTCACTCTTAAAATGCCAAAAAAAAAAAAAAATAAGTTTATTACAAATAAAAATGCCTAAATGCAGCGAAAAGGAAAAAAATAAATAATTTTTTAATAAATAAAGACAATAACTAAAAAAGAAACCACGTGTTTTGTATATATGAAGTAATATCATTTTTGGGTTTCAGTTGTTATCTTCACATACGTAAATACATGACTGTAAAAATGTTAAAAGTTTTTAAGCAAAAATACACAGCCAATTTACTTAAGGTTTTTTCAGTGCAATTAATGCAAATTTCAAATGCGTATATTTTGTTGTTGCAGAAAAAAAATTTGATGTATTTTTACACACTTTGCATCGTTTGCACAGTTTGCAAGGCCCTTCGTGAGTACCCTTAATGAATATTGTGTTTGTTGTTAAAATAAATATTTCAGTGATATCACTTTCAAGTGTTCAAAATCGCAAAAATAAAATCGCTTGTTTGAAATGTATATATATTTTTTTACTTTAATTTATAAGTAGTTGCATTTTATTAGTATTGAAAAACTTTACAAAACTCATTAACAAAATATATTTCTCGCTAATTTTACACATACTTTTTGAACAAAAAATTTATAATTTTGCCTTAATCTGAAATTATTTGGCAATGTGCATAAAACCTTTGGAAAGTAATAATTTTACCATTGCTGTTGATGTTGACCATTGATTTCTGAAATGCTGTGTATTTCTCAACTGGTACGGCTGCATATTTCCCACATAAATCGCCTAATCACAAAGATATATATTTTAAACAACAATGCATATTGATTCTTTCGGGACACCAAACATAACTTTAAAATATTAAATTTAATTAAATAAATACCGACTTGTAAAGTAGAAAGTTTCTAATTGTTATTATCTTTATCAATATATAGTTTTTGCTTTCATTTTCTTTGTAATACAAAATATTTTTAGTCGTTTTTATTTAACATTTTATATTCTATGTATTAGCATCACTAATCAGTTTTTGCTGCCTCAAAAAATAGAAATTATTCTAAGTTGGGCAGCAGCAGCAAAGTTTTTTGTCTAGAGTTTTGCTGTGCTGCCTTTAAAATAATCGTTTCCATATAAACGTGTGTATTCTAATTTTGACAACTTGCTGCCTGCTGCTTGCTGTAGTCTATGTGTTTAATGCTTAATTCAACTATTGTGTGTTTGTGTATAAGTAGGCATGAAATGTCCGTTGCAAAGCATAATTTGAAAATCTGCATGCAAATATGCAAAATATGTTTTAGCACAGGGATGGCGAACCTATGGCACGAAAGTGGCACGCAGATAAATTTTCGCTGGCACGTATAATATTTTTCATTTTCATACATATGTACTGACTAATCCAAATGCATTTTTGATATAGAAAAAAATGTGAACTCAATTCAAAATTAATGCATAAATTTTGGTATTTAAAAACAAACTTTCAGATTTCTGACGATTTTATTCGTAACGTTAAAATATAATAAAGTCCTAATTCTAATAGAAATAATTAAGAAAATTATGTTAAATCAATTATAACTAAGTATTTGTATTTTTGCAATATAATGTAATATACATATATACTTTAATTAATCTGTCAAGATAATTTTACTTTCTGGTTATATGGAAGAAATGACAAAATATATAAAACCTCTATTCGCATTCACATTAATAAAGCTCATGAGTATATTAAATCAACGCACAATAGTAAAAAACATAGGTTTAATTTTATTAAAACTAATGTTTTTAACGGATACCTTTGACCATTTAAATGCATTAAATATTAAATTGCAAGGTCCCGGAAAAGCAATTGATCCAAATTAGTAATATTTAAACTCGATATTGACAACAATAATTTTAAGTATTTTCTTTTGTTGAAAGATCACCCTCAAAAATTTTCTAGTCATGGAGTCTTACTTACTTACTTAGCTGGCCATAACAACCCGTTAACGGGTTTCGGCCTGCCTCAACACTAGTCTCCAAGCGTCTCTGCTAAGCGCACGCCTTCTCCAGTTGGTCACACCAATTGATGACAGGGCTCCATCTACCTGGTCTTTCCAACGTAAACATGGACGTCCTCTACGCCGACGACCTTCGCATCGAAAACCTTTTTCGCTGGAGCAGATTCTTCCATCCGAACAATACGGCCGAGCCAGCGCAGCCGCTGGATGTTAATGCGCTGGACAACGTCTACGTCGCCGAGGAGCTCATACAGCTCATAGTTGGTCCTAATGCGAAACTCATCGCCTTGCTTTAGTGGACCGAAGATCTTGCGAAGAAGTTTCCCTCAGACACTCCCAGGACCGCTGCATCGGTACAAGACAGCATCTATGCTTCCGCACCATAGAGAAGCACCGGAAGAATAAGCGGCTTGTAGAGTATTAACTTCGTCGCACGAAAGAGGTCTCTGTTACTAAACTGCCTACCGAAACCGTTGTAGCACCTGTTGGCCAGTGTAATTCTTCGCTTGATCTCCAGACTGACATCAATCTTGCTGGTAATGGCGGTGCCAAAGTAAATAAATTCCTTGACCACATCGAATGTATAGTTGCCGGCTGTAAACTGGGAGCCGATACGTTCAACGTCCCTACTCGTCGACAACATGTACTTCGTCTTGCTCTCATTTACCGCCAGACCCATTTTAGCAAACTCTCGTTTAATAGCATTAAATGCTGCGGTGACATCTCGCTTGGTATGCCCAATGATGTCTATGTCGTCGGCATACGCAAGGAGCTGGACACTTTTATTAAAAATAGTGCCATTACGATGTACACCCGCCTTTCGCAAAACACTCTCCATGATGAAGTTAAAGAAGTCGCAGGATAAGGGATCGCCTTGTCTGAAACCTCGCACGGTATTAAAAGGCTCGGAGAGGTCCCTTCCTACCTTGACGGAGCTGCAGGAGTTGCTCAGCGTCATTCTGCATAGCCTTATCAGCTTAGCAGGAATACCGAGCTCAGACATTGCGGCATAAACGCGATCCCTTATTGGGCTATCGAACGCTGCCTTATAGTCGACAAAAAGATAATGTGTGTCGACTTGACTTTCATGGGTCTTCTTTAGGATTTGGCGCAGTGTGAATATCTGGTCAATGGTGGACTAACCAGGTCTGAAGCCGCACTGATAAGGTCCAATCAGTGAGATGGCGAATGGCTTCAGTCGTTCACACAATACGCTCGTAAGAACCTTATATACGATAGGGAGGAGGCTTATACCCCTGTAGTTGGTGCATATCGTGGGGTCTCCCTTTTTCAGGATGGGACAGAGGGCCATGGGTCATGCAGTCTATGAAATTAATATAAATTTGTATAGCCAAGCTATAAGTGACGTACAAGACAATTTTGTTAAGAGATTTCAAAAATGGATCAATTAGAATGGTTAAAGTTGGTGAATTTAGAAATGCAGTTGGCAGAGTTTAATTCAAGTTCTATTTGGCAGCAGAAATTTATAGAGTTGAGGCAAGAAATAGAAAATAAGGAAAAAAAAGATTAAATGAAGAAGAATACGAAAACATGAATAATATGTTGTTGAACCCATGGTGTTCGCTCCCAGAAACATTTAATGAGATGAATAAATTGTCTTTAGCTATTCTAAAAATATTTTCATCAACGTATAGCTGTGAAAGTCTATTTTCGATTATGAAAAATATAAAATCTGATGTACGAAACAGACTTACCGATGAATGTGGGGAGGCTTGTATTTCATAAAAATTGTCAAACTATGATCCGGATATTGATGCATTATCGAGAAATATTCAGAAATAAAAATCACTAAAAAATATGTCAGCATATTATACAAATGAATCTATATATAATTTTTAAAATGCATGTATTTTCATTTAATAAAAAAATTTTTATTGGCACGCATGTATTTTCATTTTATAAAAATAATATTTATTGGCACGCAGCCAAAAAAAGGTTCGCCATCCCTGTTTTAGCAGCAACCTTGCATTGCACATTAGGACAAATGACTGCTTTTTCTGTGCAAAACCTGTAACGTCTAATAAGTCATGCTATTTAAATCAAAAGCTGTAATGATTTCCTAAATATGATTAACTTTTTTGAAAAAAATTTACCACCAATTAACCCTTGTGCAACTCTTAACATAATAGCTTAAATCTAGTTCATTTTCTAAAGTTAAATCAAAAAGGTCCTTTTCATTTTTATTAGTTTCATCGAATTGGTTACTAAGATGATACTTCTATATCAGTGGTCTTCACAAACAGAGTCACACAAAAATACACTGAGAGATGAGATTGGTTTCTTCATTTGTGTTGTTTTTAACAACTTGAATGAAATTAGTGAAAATTTTCGTTTTAAAAACCTTTAATTTTAAAATTTAAACTGATTTATTAAAATTATTCATAAAATAAATTGTTTGTAAATGCTATAAACAAATTGAAGTGTAGTTAAAAGAAATATAAACATTATTAAGTTTATGTTGCTTATTATCATAACTTCTCAGTGTCTGACAAACAAATTTAGCTCTCTTGAAAACTAATAAAACATAAACACATACGCAATTTTTGTCTCACACACATGTTTTTGTAATAAATGTAGTTGTCGTTTAGCATGATGAACATTGTTGCCAATTTGACGTTTTTCCCGTCAAATCTGACGTTTTTGCAATGCCAATTGCGGGAAAAAATGGTTTTTAGCGGTTAGCGTGAAATCTGGAGTTTTTACAGCGCTTTAGCGTTTTTTCCAAGGTTGAATTATATGGTATAAGTAAGAAAAAATTTAACCATGCATTTGTATTCGAGAGTCGAGTAACGGTTACTAGAATAAGTACAAAGCAAAAATCGAAAACGTAAAGTTTAAGTCTATTTCAAATGAAAGTGAAGTGTTGTGTTAAAAATAAGAAGGCAGAAAAAAGGATAAAATTGTTACAACATAACTTATATGAATTTAATTTTAAAAACTACATTGAAATTGAATTTTCTTTAAATAGTTATAGCACCGCAGTATCCACAAAAATTTCGGAACTTCTGGCTGGACCATTATAAGCTAAAAGAATGGATATCAAAAAATTAAAAAGATCCTACAAAAAGTTTTTGCAAGTATTGCAAATATGTCTTATCCGAAAAGTTGAGCGATTTTATTAATCACGGGGAAACCCAAAAACATGAAGCCGCAGCCTCTTTAAGAGGTTCATGTTGGCGGAAACTTGACTTTCAACCCGTCATAGTTGAAAGCTCCAAAAAGCAGGAAATTGCATTGGACGTCTTGTCACTTCCATGGTCTAATACAGCCTTGAAAGAGTGCTAAGTCAACTTAACCTTGTTAAAACCAAACTACGAAGCAGGCTAATAACCAGTACAGTCAATGATGTGCTTCGAGTAAGGTAAATTTACTTTTAACGCAAACATTTAAATGTATATAAATTTTTTATTAAAATATTTTAAGAATCCTCAAAAAGCTAAATAAATTAAAAAAATATAGTAAATATTTCTAAAACTTTCCAGTAATTAAGCGAAAAAGTTTTAAAAAGCAATTTATTAAATTTTGTGGTTTTTTACTTTTATTCAATAAAATTTTTGAATATTGATTTAATACATTTTTGCAATGTAATTTTTAGTAAACGAATTTAATCTTATTTACAAATACGGTCTCAAATTTGAGAATAAATGTTGTTTTGATTATGAAATTCCAAAATCTGTTCTAAGCGAAGCAGGTACGGTACAATGGAAGAAGACTGAAGACTGGCACTATATTTTTAAAAATACCTAGTTTTGTTTGTAAATGATTAAAAACAATTTAATAAAAAATACATACATATGTGTAATTATTTACATTTTAGTTTACCAGCTCTTTTTATTTAATTGCATGAGGCTGCGGCTTCATGTTTTTGGGTTTCCCCGTGATTAATAAAATCGCTCAACTTTTCGGATAAGGCATATTTGCAATACTTGCAAAAACTTTTTGTAGGATCTTTTTAATTTTTATTTATTTGACGGTTTTCTGACGGTTTTGTAAAAAACTTATTTAGCGATTTCTAGCGATTTTTAAACCCCAATTTGACGGGAAATTGTGACAATATTTTGGCAACACTGATGATGAAAACAAAGCGTATAAATTTCTTTTTATGAAAGATTTTTAACATTGCAAATTTTTTTTTTATTTAAGTTCTATATGTTGTGAACCTTTTCTGTATCTATGTAAATTATACAAACTTTCGGCTTAGAGGTTCTTATATATAAATTAAAAAAAGATGTAGGCACAGTGGCATAATACCTAAATTTATTAGTCAAGCTACTAAAAACGTCTACAATATTTTCTTAAAAAATGAGGGCATAAGTTTTGACTTAGAAAAGACTTTAAAACGACATATTTATAATTTCAATACAATTATTATAAAACTACTAATACAACAAAAACATAGGTAAATATCTAAAACGCAGAAAACTTTGGAAAATTTGAAGAGAAGATCATATAATTTATTAAGTGAACATGATATAAATCCAATTATGGAAAATGAAAACCTAATTTTAGAAAACAAAAAGAAACAAAACTTTGAGAGACTAAATAAAAAATACGATAATTTGAAAGAGCAGCATATGAGAGATATGAAAATAAACTTCAATGAAGATTGGTTCATCAACAGTACAAACTATGAAATACCAACGAATGTAAAGTGGCTATTGTCTCTTGGATCAAAATTTGGATTACCGTACGGGAAAAATGATCTTCCAATTTTTAAATGTATTACAGATGGAGAATATTGCATACAAACGATTGAGGAAACGGAACAGCAGGAAATCGCTAGAACGAAATTCGTTGCGCTATTAGAAGATTATGAAAAGAGAAGGAAATTAGATAAAAGAGAAATCTTTATTTTAAATACTGTGAAACAAGCGAAAAAATGTTTATCGGATAACCCAGACTTAATTATATTAAATTCAGACAAAGGCAATAAAACGGTTGCAATGGACAGAAAAGACTACGATACGAAAATGAAGAAAATTATTGGAGACATCTGTACGTATAGACGTATGAAAAGAGACCCAACATACACACTACAGACAAAGAACAATAGTTTAGTTGACAAATTATATAAATTAAACAAAATAGATTTACAAATGAAAAATAAACTGACAAATAGAATTGCAAATGCTCCAAGAATATATGGCTTACCGAAAATACACAAAGAAAATGTGCCACTAAGACCAATTTGCTCATCTATGCATTCACCATCCTACGAATTATGCAGGTATATAGTAGATATATTAAAAAACTTGACGTATGACTCAATATATAATGTGAAAGATACGGTAGAATTTAAGTACAAAATAGAGTACACAACAATAGATGACGACGAAAGTTTAGTTTCCTTCGATGTTGTTTCATTATTTTCTAGCATACCTGTGAATTTGGCAATTAAGACTATAGAAAATAAATGGGATATACTGGAGCAACACACAAAGATACCAAAAGAATTATTTATAGAAATAATACGTTTTTGTATCAAGGACTGTAACTACTTTAAATTCGATAGACATTGCTACAAACAAAACAGAGGATTGCCAATGGGTTCACCAGCGTCGCCAATAATAGCTGATTTAATAATGGAGGAACTTTTAAAAAATACAGTTAATAAAATGGATATAAATCCAAAAGTATTTATAAAATATGTTGATGACCTCTTTGGGATTGTAAAAACTGACAAAATACATGAGACGATGGATATACTTAACGCATTTAATAGACAAATACAATTTACTATGGAAAAAGAGTCTGAAAATAAATTACCCTATTTAGATGCCCTCGTCATCAGAGATGGTAATACTTTAAAAATAGACTGGTATCAAAAATCAATGGCATCAGGCAGACTAATAAATTTTTACTCAAAACACCCTAAAAATATGATAATTAATACAGCAAAAAATTTTATAAATAAAGTCTTAAATACCAGTAGCATTGAATTCCATAATGACAAATAACGAAAAATATATGACATACTTATGAAAAATGACTTCCCAAAGCGGTTAATTAAGAATTTGTTAGAACAAACTAAGAATAAGAAAAATGACAAAAATCGTAGTAACAACAACAACGTAGTAACAACAACAACCTGTGGATGAACCTACAAAGATCTATTCAGCCATTAATTATGTACCAGGCCTGTCCGAAAGAATTAAACATTCTGACATATATAATAAAGAGAAATATATTCTGGCAATGAAATCAGAAAATACAACTAGAAGATTATTTACAAACATGAAAACAAAATTAGACAAAATGGATGAAGCAAATTTGGTTTATAAAATAACGTGCAATGGTGACGACAATAATAAATGCCAAAAAGTTTATGTTGGTACAACAAAAACAAAATTAAAGACTAGAATATCATCACATAAATCGGACTTAAAAAACAATGACAAAAATTTAAATCAAAAAACAGCACTTGCAGCCCACTGTAGCATAACTGGTCATAAACCTGAGTTTAATAAAGTGATGATATTGGAAAGAGAGAATACTTATAGAAAAAAGATATTTCAAAGAGATGCTACATATAATAAATATACCAACAAATAAACGAATAAACTTTAAAACTGATACTGATAATTGTGCACATATATGTATATCGACACATAATAAATAAGCACAGAACTGAAAAAGGAGAAACGTAACAGTGAGTGACAAATAATATAAACAGATTGACGACATCACGGATAATAGTTATGTAAGATATTTGTTATGAAAGTTGTGATATTTTTTCTGTTTGTGGTTTTTATTAAATTCATGTTATATATTTTACATTGTATTGTATTGATAATTTATTCCCTGAGGATGATCAACGAGGTTGATCGAAATATTGGAAAAATAAATTAAATAAAGTAACACAAAAGAAAAAGTGTGACAAATTTTTTAATTTATATATACATAAGAACCTCTAAGCCGAAAGTTTGTATAATTTACATTGCAAATTTTTTTAAAATTAATTAAGTTTTTCATAGGGAAATAAAACAAAAACTGGTTTCCAGGAATTCTAAAAGTGATATCTGTTAATAAAGTACAATACATTAAATTTAAAACTAATATAATAAGAATTAACGATAAAGGTAGTTTTGGTATATTTGAAGAAGATGTTTGCCAGAATTTTTGTGGAATTAAGCAACCCTGGTTGTAATATTCACGAAGAGAGTAAGAAAAACTACAAAAAGTATCCGAACAATTTCGTTACCTGAGTAATACTGGTGAAGACCACTGTTCTATATGGGCTCAGTAGAGGAAAATAATTCAATAACATCCGGTGGAAGTGTGAAACGTTTTCCATTTTGTAAGCGCTTATTTAAATATATTGAGGTAATTAACGGATCTGAAGTATCGGTAGCTCTATTAAATAATTCTAATAAGTTATTGGTGCGGTTATTCCTGCAGACGTGAAGTATAATTTATGTCGGGATTCAACAGCTCCTTCTCCTAAAAACCCGACCGGAAGTGCAGTATTTTTATTATTTCTTTTGCATGAATAAGTACTTTTTGGACCCTAGGGGTCACATTAATACCTTGAGTTGAGAATGGATGTACAACTTATAGTAATGAAGTCATCTGTACTTGCAATTCTTTACGTATACTTGGACGATCCAAGCTCAACTAATGCTAGGAACACAATTGGGTGGAACGACGAATTTTTGGTTGCAAATATTCGAATGCCGCACGGCGAAATTCGCCTACGATGAGTTGGTTTATAGAATATTTCAATTTTAGTTTTAAATCGAAAAAAATTTTATCGAAAATTTTCAGAAAATATTAAAAACGCAGAGTTCGTCAGAACATAGGCTTATATTCGTGAGAATTCTTTCTTCTCAACCTACGATATTGCAATAGATAAGGTATAAATAACCATTTAATTTCAATATAAAAAGTATGTATTTTGTTACTGATTATTTCTGGTGATTGTTATTGTTATTGTAACAGCAATCATATTGTTGGAAGTTCTTTTCTGTAGAAGTAATAAAAGTACTTCGACTTGAAGATCTATTGTGTAGTCCTCAACTTCTATAGTATCTCCCCGACTTTCGTTGTTTTGGCGAAATTTGATATGTCGACCGATGACAAAGTTGTCAGTTCCCTATTCGATATTTGTTAAACACCAAAGTGCCTATTTTTAGTTTACATTAATGCCTCGATTATCTTATCACAGAATCTGCATAAACCACTCGAAACGATTCCTACTTTATTTAAATGCCCATTTCCTTGAATACCTATGTGCCTCGGGACCCAGTATCTCCCCCACCCAGCCAGTGCAGTTTCAAAGCAGCCAAGCCTTCAGATGGCAGCCTGATTAACAGATGGTATGACTATCTCCTGTCTTCTGTATCCTGTGTTCATGATAAGCGCATCTTTCTAGGGCAGAAACCTTCCCCAATAATTCAGAATATGTTGTCCCAGTTCTAAATATTTCCGCTCCTGTGCCCTTTTCAGTGTTAGGACCATCCATATATCATCGGATAGTTCTTTTCTTAAAAGAGCATGCAGCTTTTGAAATTCATTCACCTGTGGCCGCTGATTGAGGCAAAGTTATGGTGGTATTGTCAAGCCCTTTCTTTGATATATGCACGCCTGTATTTATTTACTAATTTACTACTAGCTAAAGCCTGGCATGCTTCGATAGGCCTACCACAGCCAATTGCCATTTTCCATGTCCCTTTTGTCTGATGTATTTTTAAAGGCTACAAAGTAATTCAGACAGAATTAAAAAGATTTAGCTTTAACAGTTCTCAAGATATACGAAAATCAGTATTGAGATCGTATTGAATTTGGCACTCTCACTTGTCCTATTCCGCCCAACTTCTGAGGCAAAAATATGAAAATTATTTTGCCACCACCCTTTTTCGTCTTAATGGTTTGTGAACAGTCCAAAACTCAAAAACCGGGTAACATATACATGAGGAAGATATATGTGTATGTATATAGAGAAATCTTCCCAATACTAGCTAAGACCCGGCTTGCTTCTACACCCCTATTTGAATTAAACAAAAGAAGTATGAACAGTCTCTTGAAAAAGACCCACTATTTGCTTAATTGAGATGTGTACACTACATATTATTACTGTTCTAAAAGCATGTAATATTTAACATTTAACTTTTCTTGGGAGATCAATGCACACTTGTCCAACTCCACCCACTTTCCGACGGATAATTTTTATTCACTAAGAATTCGTTTACATAAAAATTTTCCAATTCAACCCATTTTTTAATTGATGGATTTGCATTGAGAATGAAGCTATTTAGATTAAATTTAAAAACTTCTGCTATTACAGTCCTCAAGATATACCTACATATTTGGTTTATATGGTAGGTGCCATTCTCACTTGTCCGTCTACTTTTTTACTTGTGATTTGGGGTGACTATAAAATCAGATCAAATTTGTAAAATTTTGATTTAACCGCCACAGTGTTTGTATAATACTAGGTACCATGCCTATTTAATGCATTACGCCCACTTTTTGATTGATGAAAAAAAATATTTTACTCTCGTTGACACTCGTAGTTTTTTTTATTTCAAATATTCGGGTACGTTCTGAAAACGAGTGAAATAAAAAACTTCAAATCGCTAGAATTTATTTTTTTTTTAATTTATTTATTTAAACAGTAATATAAATAGCAGTACGTACATATGTATACACATTTAATACATGGTCTCCTCCATATACGAGTTTTTATTTTTTTCAATTTGTAATTTTATTACTTTTTCTCAAATAATGACAAATTTAACACGCGTTTTTCATTTATTAGTTCATTAATAAGACTATACTTTTCGACATCTCGTCTTAGAACTTTTTCAAACAGTTCATAATTTAAATCGTTTAATTCAATTACATGCTCATTACCCAAAAAAGGGTTATAAATTATACATTTTTTTACTTTTATATTTGTTTTTTTATAAAAGCCAAATCCTTGTAAAATTAATGCATGAAAATTGTTAAATTTTAATTTTGTGTCTTTTTGATTTAAAAACTGATATCTGCTGGGCTTAATTTGATAGATAACTTCGTTATCAAATATGTAGTCAGAATCGGCTTTAAAGTAATCACAATCCAAAGTAAGACATAAATTGGCTCCTTTATAAGGTAGCAGATCTAAATATCTTCTAATTTCCAGCAAGTTATTTTTGTTAACTTTATATTGAAGTTCTGCTGGTATTGGTTCGGCAAATATTAATCGAACTGATAGTGATACAGTTTGTATACTTTGAATGGCATCCATTGCTTTCGTCTCATGATTTTTATATATGTCAAAATGCTTTCTAATGTCATCTAAATTAATGGCATATTTTTTTTCAATTTTATATTTTTCAGGATTTTGCAAAATCTTTTCCGTACTTGAATCTGTTATTTCCACCTTATATCGATTAGATAAATGTTTCTTTACAAAATAATGCACAAAATGTTTATTCTCTTTGTAAAAGAGATCTTTGTTGTATTTAAATTGTCTTCCAACACGATTAGTAGTAATAATTGTGTTATCATCAAGGATGTTAAAGAAGTACTGAATATTTGGAAACAGCTCAGGGCTTATAATTATATTTGTAATTGTCGTTTTATATTTAATTTTTACATCGTTCTCATCTAAATTAGTCATCATTTATATATATATATATATATATATGTATATAAATATGTAATAGCGTAGATATTGTTTTTGTGATGATTATCTAAAAATATATATACATATGTATGTAGTATGTACAAAGATAAACAAATAAATGGAATAATAAAAAATTTAAAAAGTTTAATAAGACGTATGAATAAGATGTTGTTGCCATTACAAGAATCTATCTTTTTCTCAAAAACAGCAAGTATTTTTTTTCCAAGATTTTCAAAATAAAAGGCAAAACTAGTGTCTTTTATTTTGAAACACATATATGTAATTACAATACTTAAAAAACAAATGAATAATAAAACTATTATAATAATATGATATTACAATAATATGATATCTGTGATAAATAATTATGCTTTAAAAAAGTACGCCTTTGCTTCTATAGTGTAGCAGCCTTTGAGACTCGTGTTGCTTCTGCACATCAAAGATAAATCTGTTTTCATAAAAGCTAATTCTCGTTACATATAAATTTTTTCAGTATGTCTAGACTCTAGATTAATTATATACGTACATATAAATATTATAGAATTAGCATTCAGTTTTCACAATTAATATTGACCTTTTTTATATATATTTTATATATTCTGTATTTATAATATTTTATAAAAAACCGGGCTTTTTAGGTCACCAAAAATTAATTTTTTGGTTTAATTTTAATTTTATTTTATTGTATTTATAAAATACAAACATCCCTGAAGAAGTTGGGATCTTCCAACGAAACGTCGGATGAAAAATAATTAAAATAATTATTTGTTTTAATTTAATTTTTGGTGACCTAAAAAGCCCGGTTTTTTATAAAATATTATAAATACAGAATATATAAAAAATTGTAGAATTAGATTTCGTAAAAAAGTGGTTTAAGACGTTCGTCTTTTTATATGTGAAACAACAAAAAACCACTAAAATTTTTTAGTGGATACAGTTTAAAAACAAGTTGTAAATGCCTAACAAAAACATTTATATAATAACAGTCATATATCTAACAAAAATTTAGAGTGAATGTAGCATAGGAGGTATTTATATGGGTATGTATATTCCAAATTTCGATTCGTTTTGAAAACACAAAATTTTTTGAATCCTCATAATTCCAAAATTGGTGTCTAAAAACTGCACCTTTTGCTGATTTGATATTTTTGTTTGAAAAGAGTTAAGTATCAATTCTTAAAATATATTGTATGTAAATGGTTTTTTTTATAAGTTTTATATTTTTAATGTGATCGCATAAGATCACAATGTGTAAACAAAATGTGTAAGTTTTGCATTAAAATATCAGAAGCTGCCATATCATGTTGTATAAAATTAAACTACAATTTATATGTATATTTTTTTCATTAATATTTGTGCGAAGAAAGTTTTTCTTTCCTAAAACTTTACTGTGCAGACTTCTTGGAATTGATAATCAATCAACTGCAACCGATTTCCTTGCGGTTTACATTGCTATATTAGGACCTTTGTTTTTTTTCTGACTGAAATCAGATATATTAGTGAGTTTAAATCAATGGTCATTACCCTTTATCTCTGTTCTCCTCATATTTTCCTAGACCAGAACAATGTACTGAATTAGTAGGAGTCATCCCCTAAGTGTTGGCCTCAATAAAATAAAAAAAAGTTTTATAAAGACTACTCCAAACTAAAAACCATAATTTTGTTTTTGTTAAAAATTTTATCACTATTACTTTCACCAATGTAGCATGATATTATGGTCTCTAATATCGACACAGCATAGCATGAATTAATAGTCGTCACATACGACGGTGTGTGATACTGCGGCGCATACCACATTGCATTTGTACAAGAAAATTTTTTTTTGTGACGCAGCTGATCGTCTTTGTTTAAGGGCTCTATATTCAATGTATGCTGTTGTTGTTTTGCACTGCTTATGATCGCTTTTGACATACTTTAAACTGAATGTTTGTTGTTGTTGTGTTATACTGGTTGTGATCGTGTGTGGCTCACACCAGTCTTTATCCTGGGAAGCATAATATGTCAAAGTGGGCAATTTTTCTTTAGGATAGCAGGAAGTAGCAGCCTTGTACTAACAAGGCACACTTGAGAACGCTTAGCGGCCCGTTGTGACACCACATGATGTAGGGAGCCCTAATAGCCAGAGGCTCCCCACAAGAAACACTACTTCCCCAGAAAACTATGCTGGAAACCAGCCAGAGAGCCTAATGAATTTGGCAATTGATCCAATGTCCAGGAACGATAGGTCAGTCAAGCTATCGAGAAATGGAGATCCTACAGTGTCTTCTTCCTCCATCGACCCACAGCCATGAGAGAAGTCATTTGCGGGTAAGCGAAGTCTCTCTGCATGCCTACCCATCGCGCAGTGACCTGTGGGGATAGATATAAAGGAATAGGCATCCCTGTGGTCTGGTTTAAAGAGTTGATTGGTATGCCTCAAATCCAGCTTAGACCAGGTAAGTCTAGCAACATGGCAAGACTCCTCCTCCGCCCATAACAGGTGCGCATCCAATAAATATTTCCTTCTAATAAGGAGTTTAACAAAGGAAAGAGGTATACCCACTTCCACATGAGGATGAACGTCCAGCAGAGACGTATCCGTCCTAGCCAATTCATCCACAGTACAATTACCCGCGATGTTCCTGTGACCAGGAACCCAAATCAGATTAACGTCGCACTGACTCAAGAGTGTCCCAAGGGTATCGCGACAGTCGCTGACAATTTTAGAGTTTGTAGTCAAACTCGACAGGGATCTGACCGCCGCCTGGCTGTCAGATAATATGGAAATACTAAATAGCAGTGGCAGTGCAACTCTGAAGTATCACATTTGCAGCGTGACATATAGCCATAATATTTTCTTTAAACGGAATTAAAATGTTAATGCGGCGCTTTAATTTTCTTTCTTTTTAGTACAATAAATCCTATACATATGCCCGAAGATATTTGTCACAAAAATTCTACACAATATATATGTATATATGTAGGTAAGTAAGTGTTCGGAAACTTGAACTAATGCAAAACGTGTAGAATCATTATGAAAGCAAACAACAGAGTTGTCAGCATATCGCAAACTTATGGAGTTTGGGCCAATGTAAGAAAAATCATGCACAAAAATTGTATAAATATGAGAATCTAAAATTGATCCCTGAAGAAAACTACAATACAGGTTGCTAAACTCACAAAACAGTCGATTAAATTGAACAGAAGGAATTTCTGCTAGAAAAATAACTCTTAAACGATTTAAGAGTAAAAGGATTAAGTCCGACTTGAAATCTATATATATAAAATGGAATGTGTGTTTGTACCTTTAGGAGACCAAACCTCTGTACCAATCTTCCTGAAATTTTCACAGCGTTTAACTGGGACTCTGGTATGATTAATAGGGTACTTTTTTCGACCACGCTCACTTTCTTAAAATTATGTAATCGCTCCCATATAGTTGTTAACAGATATACTTTAAATTGTACACACATTATACTCCAGGTGAGGTAGAAATAAACATTTCTTACGCCACGCCCCCTTTCACGCCGCTTTTAACGCCAAATTTTGTTTGAACGTTTTAAACTTTTTGTTCTCTGTACGGTTTTTTTTATTTCGTAGTATATTGCTCTTAATACTGTTAACGTAGCCATATAACTATGAACCACGCCCACTTCACCTCCCAGTTTTTTTTTTTTAATTCAGATACATACTTATACCACTAACAATGTTTGCTATACAAAATATTTTATGTAATATGTATTTACCTAAAGTTTTATAGACTTTTTATCTACTTACTTCTTCACTTCGTTTACCTCAAATTTAAAATACATTTTAATTAAAATAGTGGGGAAGTCTCATTCTCTTTCTCTCACAATTGCCTGCAAAATATATAAATACTTTTAATTTTATTTACAACGAGGGGGGTAGCGAAGCACATCGGGTTCAGATAGTATTTTATAAATAGAAATGTGCCTACCTACCTTGCAATACGAAGGTGATTTACAACATTGTCTTGAAACTTAAGCAATAAATCATTACTAGAATGCTATTTTATAAATAAATAAATTATTTTTAAAACCAATCAAACCAAATTAAAAACACCAGTAAGTATGTATATTAAAAAATTTTTTTTATTTATTAAAAAATGTTCCATCACTATTTGACTTGTAAATTATATTCTATAAATTCTTTCGAATTTAAAATACTTATATAAGTATTATTAAAATAATCAATTTACATACAGATGTGCATACATACATACATATATATACCATATACTAAGAACTATTTATTGTTTTCTTGAGAAAATAAAGATAAATCAACTTTTTCTGAAAAAAGTTCCTCTATGCGACTATATATTTCAACATCATACATTAAAACTTTTTCAAATAGATCAAAATCTATACTATTCAATTTAATTGAATATTCATCGCCTAATAAGGGATTATAGATTTTAAATTTTGTGATTTTTATACCAGTTTTTTTATAAAATCCAAATCCATAAACAATTGTTTGATAAAACTTACTTAAATGTATTGTTAACTGATTAGGTGTAGTAGAGCGGAATTTAGATGTTTTTATTTCACAAATCACATCATTATCAAATATCAAGTCAGCATCTGCATTAAAATACTCACAGCTTAGGCTTGGGTTTAATTCAACTGTACGATAGTGCTGGCTTTCGAGATATTTTATTATTTCATGTAAGTTATCTTCATTTACCGTATATTCATGTTTTGGTATGGAATAATTAAAGAAAATTAAATGAGACATTGATACAATTTTAATACTTTTTATAATATCAAGTGCCTTGGTGGTTGGATCTGTAAAAATTTCATAATGTCTTTTAATGGCATCATATAAACTAGCTTTCATTTTATAATCGATATGATTTTCTAGTATATATTCTGTGCGAGAATCTGTTATATTAATGTTGTATTGATTGGATAAGTGTTTTCGTATAAAATAATCCATAAAAAGTCCATGAGCTGAAAAATAACGGTATTTTTCCACATCTTTATGATATTGAAATGATTTTCCAACTTTTCTGGCTTCAATATTTACATCTTTAACTAGCATTTCTAAGAAATGTTTAACATTTGGAAATTCATTTAACGATTTATTTGTTATTGTTGTGGCATTTGGAATATGTTTAAATTCAATGATTTCGTTATTGACTTCTGACATTTTTATAATATTTATGTATATTTACATACATACATACATATGTATATGTATATGCTATAAATAGAAAAAATTAATAATAAATTTATTAAAACACACATGTATACGAACATAAATAGATCTATATATGTATGTATGCATATGTTTATATGAATGTATGTACATATATCGTTAAATTAAGTGCAAACGAGCGTAAATACATTTTTTTTACATTAAAAAAATATAGATCTTTACTTTCAAATTAACGATTTTTCGATACATATTAAATTTTTTACAAGTCAAACGCAATTTTTTTCAACACAAATTGAATTTTTTCAGTACAAATTAAATTTTTTTAACAAATAAATTTTTTTTTTTCATTTCAAATTAAATAAATTTTTTATTTATGCTGTTTATTTTAAAATATTTTAATTTTGTGTGTTAACAAGGCTTTCCTTGAAGAATTTTTAAATAAATTAGCTAAATTTAAAATCAATGGTGCCTGGTTGGTCCTTGACAAGGATACACAAAACTGTAAATGTAAATGATAAAGCGATGGTGCCCGGGCATAACTTAAGTGCAGAGTTAGAAATGAATCATTCTTTTTTGATTTCAATTCATTACGAATTAGCTAAATTTTGAATTAATTCTTTTCAACAAAAAAAAAAAAAGAATTGAATTAAATTTGAATCAATTCATTTGAATTTAGCGAACATGAATTGCAATTCATTTCCAATTCAAATAAATTGGGCAAAATGAATTGCAATTCATTTTTTAATTCAAAAGAATTGGTAAAATGAATCGCAATTCATTTCTAATTCATTTGAATTGAAATGATTTGGAATTAATTCAAATGAATTACAAAAGTAACTTGTAATTCAAATTTATCAAATCAAAAATGAATTGCATTCAATTGAAGTAAACTTGGAGTTTGGTTCTTCAAGTACTACTTATTTCGTTTCGCTTTTGATATACGCTGAATAACAAGACATTCAGTATTTAAAACGTATAAATAATTTATGAAATTTTGTGACCTAACGGTTCTTAAGATAAATTGAAATAAATGTAACAAAGAGAATTATTATAAATAAGTAATAAATGCTTGGATTAAAAGTAATAGACAATGGGTAATTCATTATTAATAGTGGATATATATTTATTATAAAGTACCGAATAGAAGTACTTGGAAAAAGGGTGATGCTTTAGCATTACAGTCTTTTTTTTTAAATCAATTCAATTCAAATGAATTGGAAATGAATTGCAATTCATGTCCGCTAAATTCAAATGAATTGATTCAAATTTAATTCAATTCGTTTTTTGGAGAAAAGAATTAATTCAAAATTTTACCAATTTATTGCATGAATGATTCGCGAATTAATTCAAAAATGAATGATTCGTTTACAACTCTGCTTAAGTGGTGTTTTTTTCGAACCGAATATAAACATTCCCTAAAAATTTTTGTTTATTTCCGCTTATATAACCGGTTAATTTTAAAAGTGCTTAAAAGTTAAGCACATATAAAAATGCTGCCAAGTTGGATTTTTTTTTATCTTGACGTTATCTTTTTAAAATTCTATGACATTTCATAAATAAAAAACAGAATAAACGTTGCAAATATGGCTGAGGCGAAGGAATGTACTTGTTTTTATAGTGTTTGAATTGTTTTTTAAAAAATAATTACATATTTTTTTATAAAAATTGTAAGTAATGCCCAATTTAACTTCTTAAGCACTTATGTCGTTTTTTTCGAAGCAGTTTATCTAAAGGGGGGTTTAGACGGTAATACAAGTCTTACAAAAAATTAAAGAGAAAATATTACGAAATTCCATCCGTATTTTAAAAATGAGAGTAAAAATCTTACGACAGATATTTTTTGCGTTTACACGGTTGGTAAAATACCAAAACAAAGTAAAATGTAAACATAAAATGCACATACACATGCACACAAAATTTACAGACATTGTGAATACATTTAACATAAACAAACAAAAATATAAAAATGCATCCCTGATCTAATGAAATGTTATGGTTTTTAAAAAATTTAAAAAAACAAAGAGAGCCGTACGACTGCCAAATTTTCATCCGTATTTGCTCTCAATGTCATACGCTCTCATTACATATCAAGTTTAGACGATACTATTCATACTCTTCTACACAAAAATTTGACATGTCGTACGACTTGTATTACCGTCTAAACCTCGCTTAAAGGTGCTTTTACACTATTCTACAAGTCTTAAGATTTTCATTGGATTTTGTCGAAACAAAATCTAATGGTTTTTGGTCTGATTGTCAAAAAATCATACGTAAAATATTTTTATTACATTTTGCTTTTACACTATCACATTTCAAATAAAATGGAAACAACAGCTGTTTGTGTTCTCTTTCTCCAACGATGGACATGTTGATACGGCTGTATTTGTTTTATTAATATTTCATAACATAAGCCATACTTAATTATTTTTTACAACAAATGTTTCCAATTTATTTAATTTTAAGGGGAAAGAACTTGAAATGTTAGCTATATTTTGTATTTTAGTAGTTATTTAAGAAAAAAAAGGAATAAGCAAAATTATGGTGAATAATTTCAAGTTTTCCAACCCTGATTTTTTCTTATATTTGTATAAAAAAGCAACTCTGATAAAATGAAAAATCTAATGGTTTAGAAGAATTTCTAAAAATGATAAGAGCCATACGACTGTCAAATTTCTATCCGTATTTTTTGACAATTCATTACATATTGTTTTCACACTATTATACTTTTTTATTTTATTTGAGTTTTTGACGTATCGTTATACTTAGTGGGATAGTGTAAAACCACCTTAAAGGCGGGTTTAGACGGTAATACAAGTCGTACGTAAAATCAAAGAGAAAATATTATGGAATTCCATCCGTATTTTAAATATGAGAGTAAAAATATTACGACAGATATTTTTTGCGTTTACACGGTTGGTAAAATACCAAAACAAAGTAAAATGAAAACATAAAATGCACATACACATGCACACAAAATTTACATGCATTGTGAATACATTTAACAAAAAACATAAAAATGCATCCCTGATCTAATGAAATGTGATGGTTTTTTAAAAAATTTTAAAAAACAAAGAGAGCCGTACGACTGTCAAATTTTCATCCGTATTTTCTCTCAATGTCGTACGCTCTCATTACATATCAAGTTTACACGATACTATTGATTCTCTTCTACACAAAAATTTGACATGTCGTACGACTTGTATTACCGTCTAAACCCCCCTTAAGCGGCTATAGGTATCGAAAAAAACACCACTTTAGTTTTTCTTCCTCTATACTCTCCAATGCTAAATCCAATTGAAAGTGTTTTCAAAAACCAAACGTTGTGCACGAAACTTATTAGGTGATTCAGAGAGTAATATGGACATTGTAACAATTATTATCTTGATATGACTTGAATTTATCGTTAGCCGCTGCAGTGAATATTTTAAATGGTAAAAAATAGTAATAAAACATATATGGGCATTTCCTGGGGTCGCGAACGTACGTTCGTACGCTTTTGATGTACAAAGAACATGGAAAAAAAACTTTTTCTAACATATTTTTTTGCTATTAATTATTATATTATATTAATTCCAGTAATGTGGTGATGGGCACAGTTGTAAAAAGCCAAAGCATCAGTTAAAGTAATGTTTTCTGTTGTGGTTATTTGAAAAACCTTTCTCTTTACAATCGCTCCAACGCCTACGTTTGCACCTTTTGCATGTTATGTTGCAAAGAAATGCCACTCAAGTGTTTTAAAAGCAAATTTAGCCATTAAGTCGGGTAAGCTCCAAAAAATAAATTTATTTTGGAATTGAGAGCTACTTCCGTCCGAGAAAATCAATATGTTTTGAAATTTGCCATGTTGATTTATAATTTCTTCAATAATCTTCGTTATAAAAAAGTACACATCGATTTTGCATTTTTTCTATAACCTTTTTATTTTTTTTAGCTAACCGTCGTTTTCGCATCCTCTCAGCAGATTTTTCCCGTGAAATGTTTAGTTTTTGTGAATCGCTTTTGATTTTGTTTTTCAATTTGCGATTTATCACACGTTTTGCCCATCTACGAAAGTATATTATCGTGTAATGAAAATAAATATATATATTGTTTATGAAAAAATGTACTTACGGTCGCGAACGTACGAAACTTTGCAAGTAAAAAAAAGTTTATTTAATTATAACACTGAAGTTTTTTTTTCATGTACAAATTAGCGACACCAAACTTAATTAAAATATGTTTTGTCCGACCCCTGTGGACGTTTGATGCAAAGCAATTACAATAAAATGATGTTTTCGGTCGCGAACGTACGAATAAAACTTAGATAAGATACAAATTAAAAATTAACCGTTAATCGAACTTTTTTTGTTCTCCATACACATTTTCTTTATTAATTAATTTGAAAAGAGAGGTTTTGGATAAAGAGTGCAAACATAACATATTTTTTGCATGTAAAATAATTAAATATAAAAATGTCTTTAGAAGTAGCTTAAAAAGAAAATAAAATATTTTCCAATTTCCTCAAGTAAATACCTGAGATATGCCATGAAATCATTCTATTATAAAAATATAGACCCTTTTTTATAATTATTAACAATAAAAGGTGATTATTGTCAACATATTATTTTTCAAACTTGGTTGACCTTTCTGTGGAAATGCCCATATGTATTTAATTTGAAATGAAAAAACTTTAATTTGAAGTTAAAAAAATTTAATTTGTGGTGAAAAATTTTAATTTATTCCTAATAAAATTCAATTTGTGTTGAAAAAAATTGCATTTGACTTGCAAAAAATTTAATTTGTATCGCAAAATCGTTAATTTGAAAGTAAAAACCTATACATGCACATACAGTATTGTGTAAAACAAACGCAACAAATTCTTTAAAATTTTTACAGCATGTTTCCAGGAGACAATTATTGTTTTTAAATTGTCAAAACAACAAACAATAATCATTTTGGGGTTCTATAAGGCAATCGTAATTGTTTCACACAAACAACGTAAGACTGTCAATTTTTCTGTGTGTAAATTGGTTTCTGTATAACAAAAGTAATTGTCTTACACAATATGAAATGTCAAAAATAGACGATTAGAAAAAACTCATTGTCATTGATTTGCTTGCTCTAAAAATTAGTTTTATTCAAAAAAAAAAAATAGTTTTTCATAAAATAATTAAAAATAATGGATATATCTAGTGATAATGACATTAAAAAAGATATTTGTTTATTAAAGCACTATATTCACAAAACACTATTTAGAGATACATTTGTATGCTTTCATATACAAACAAAAATAATTTAACCAAACAATTGGGTACAGACAATATCTTATCAGCTGACTCATAGAGTTACCATTTTATAACATAAAAAAGTATTTTTTACAAGAAAAAATGTAAACAAAAACTCTAAAATAAAGTAATGGCAATAATGGTTTTGACAAAGCAAAACTGTATAACGTAAGCCAGACAAAAATATTCTGTTGTGTTACAGAAACCCAATTTGTTACGTTATTGTTAGTGTGACAATCGTTTGTATGGTATTGTAATTGTCTCCTGGAAACATGCTGTAAAATTGTCTTTTTTTTGGAAACAAATTCATTCACCTTCGATAATTTATTTACACTCATATTCATTAGGTTTTATATGAAAAAGAAAACAAGTTTGTTTTTTTTTTTTTAATTTTAACGAAAACTATTCAGGACTTCATATTAAGACAAAAGCAACAAATTAGTATTTCGTATATGAACCTTAATTTTTTATAATTTTGGCACATCTGCTCAGTCTACACATTTTCATTCCAATCATAGATGATGGAAGAGTTCCTTTAGATTTTTAATACGTTTTCCTGAAATGTTCCTTTTTAATATTTCAATGAGGTCGACGTCAGCTGATGGTGTCGACCAATCAAAGATTTGACTCCCATTCTATATTATGAACTCTTCGAACAAACTAATCAATAAGAATATAGTGTTAGTCGCTGATTAAAATTTCGTAAATGAGAAGAAACGCTCTTGACAATATTAAAGGCCAATTTTTGAGTTCGAGATTAGCGATTAAATCAACTTTCGTCTTTGATTTCAGTTTTTGAATTTACATAATCTTATTGTTAATTGCTAGTTTAAGTGACCGATGTTAGTAGTTTAATCTTAAAGGAGAACTGTCAACTAAACGTCTGCATGAATCTACTTGAATTTAGTTAATAATCGTTCACAACAAAATATTTTCATGCAAGCAACTCACAACTTGTTTTTAATTTTTTCAACCAACTACTTACATATATATAACAAAACAAGCCTACTCATAAATTATTCGTTCATGTAAAAACACTTTCGGGTTATTGCAATATTGGTGGGTTCGTTACGATAGATTTCAACATTTCAAAGGACTTTTAGCAATTTTCAAACCAAAAAAAGTGTCTGGTTTTTCTTCAATAACTCATTAAATGGTTTAGCTATTGAGCAAAATTTTTAACAAAACGTCTATAATAAATGCAGAAAGCCACAAATCTTCTTGTATTGTCTGCATTCTTTCGAATTGGGTAAGTTACAAGTACCTTACTCTTATTTGGATCTGTCTTTATTCCTTTGTCTGTGAAAAGATGTCCTAAATAAACTAAGTACTTCTGGTTTCAAAAAATTACATTTATTCGGATTTAAGTAATTTGAGGTTGTGGCTTCTTAACCTTTAAAAGGCTTTTGTTAAGTTATCATTATGGTGTTGCAAATAACATCCAAAAACAATTATATTGTCTACGTATATAAAAGCATTTGTATCTAGGCCGATTAATGCTATTGTTAGCATTCTTTGAAAACTATAAGAAGATATTTTGAGACCGAAAGGTAATCTATTAAATTGATAGTGTCCATTATTTGTGGAGAATGCCGTAAGTGGTCTAGATGTGCGTTCTAATTCTATTTGGTGCTAAGACCTTGTCATATTTAACGTTGAAAAGTATTTCGCCCTTTCTATCCTATCCAACACATCATTAAATTGTGTAATGGAAATTTGTCATTAACTAATTTCATATTTAATTGACGATAGTCGACGACTAGTCTCCATTTCTTCTCATCACTGACACTTTTCTTTGGGACTAAAAGTAACGCAGATTATAAGAACTGAGAGATGATTCAATTAAATCCTCTTCTATTAATTTATGAACTTGCGTTTTGATATCTTCCTGCTGTGACTGTGGTAATCTATAATTTCGAGTGTAAACTGGGGGGTTACTTTGTATTTTAATTCGAATCGTAAATGCTTTCGAAAGAAATTTCCCATTCGAAAAATCAATAATAATGAATACAAAAATTTTCCGAAAATTTGTAAATTTTTACGAATTCGTAAGATTTTCGATTCGAATCGAAATACAAAGTAACCCCCCTGGGTTATCGTAATATAGTTTATACTCTTTGTTGATAGAAATTATTTGCTGTTAGGTGATCTCCCTCCAAATGGAAAATATTTTGGAATTCCCTGCATATTTTTTCTATGGTTTTTCTAGCTGGAAAGTCGACTATACCTATACTTAACAATTTCCTTAGTTGTTCCCATCCAGCTTATTATTCATTATTTGTAAAGCTACGGTCACGGTGGGAAAATATTTGACGAAAAAAACGTAACCACTATTTTATTAAAATATTTATGTATTAATTTTTCATTTCTTAAAGTTTAGTTAATTATATATCCAAATATTTTTTCTTATAAAATATCGATTTTAAAAAATTTTTGAAGAAATTTTTACATAAAAAGAAATATTTTCATAATATATTTGAAAAAAATTGTGGTTACGTTTTTTTCGTCAAATATTTGCCTAATGTTACCGTAGCTTAAGCTTCTTTTTTGTATATAGAATGTTGTAATTAGATAAGAGTTTGATTTGTAAATCCAATTGCGCTATTGAGACCTCTTCATTTGATGCACTCGAAATTCTAATGTGTTTTGTTCCATATTTTGAAATTATTGTGTTACATAATAAAAACATCTTCTTTTAACTGTCAAGTTTAAGAAAAATAAACAATTAATTGATCATGTGAATCGTGCAAGAGTTGTTGCTACCTCTATAAAATTTCAAAGTCAACATCAGTCAACATAAGAAGTTTACAAGTCTCATCTGTTTTAACCCTTTCCGGCCCCAGCTACACAAATGTGTAGGTAAATTTACGTGTTTTGGAGAGAAAAGTTTTTATATAAATATCAAATTTTTGTTACTTTTTAAAGAATTTACATATTATTTGTTATGTCTTTTTCGTTCTATTATAAGTTTCTGCTAGGATAATTTATTTATTTTTTTGTTCTTGTGTAATTAGGGTGATCAATTTTCGCAGTTCGGGAGACAAGAAATGTAAGTACGATTATTTAATTTAAAAGAAACTAAATATATAAAGATTTTGTTATTATTGTGTAACAAAAGCATCATATATTTAAATTATGTACGAATTTTTGTAAAATGTACAATGAATTTTAGTTATTTTGTAAACAAAACATGAACCTACACATATGTGTAGTATGGGCCTTTACTAACTCAATTTATCGTTGCTTTAGTACAAAAATACAATTTAGAGAAGAAGACAGATTTGGAAGAAGTACACGTATTAATTAGTGATTAAATGTTTAAGACGATGAGATCATTTGTATGAGTTTTAGTATGAATTGCGGATGCCGTGTCCGCATTCCGACAAAGCACAAACGCGGAGTTAGTCGACACAAATGCAAGTATCATTGAATCCGATAGCGCCGTGAAATCGATAAGTAGATCATTATTATGAAAAAGGGACACTTTTAACTCCGTTAGTAGTCCACTGTGTGACAATATCCATGAACCTCATTTTGCTAATATAATATTTAAAGCTATATTTTTCTGCTATACATTTTGAAGCAGCAGCCTGGTACAGCTATACATATGTACCGCATAAGAATATTTGATACTGCGTTGAAGACAGAAGCATCTGAATAAAGAAATTTTTATGGTGTCCATTTTTATTTCGGTTGTGAGGATGTACTGGGAGCAAAAGTTCGGCAAAAATATTTTCTCTAAATGGCAGGAAATCGTTTGTTTTTTCTGAGAATATATCTTCATTTTGCTGACACTGCTGAAGAAGCGACTTCATACTACCTATGGAAAGTTCAAGATATAATCGCCGCCAGCAGATAACGATGCCTTCCTATTCCCAGAAAATTCGGTAACTATTCCATAGATAAGCAAATGATACCATTCCCTCGAAGATTTACGGGTGGTTTACCTCAATATTTGTGCATTAAACCGCGGTTAGTTGGTCTGAAAAATTTTGTTTAGACTTCGGCATGTGATACTATTAATAATATGATGATATAATAATTAATTTGCATATTATTTAATTTTGAAGGTATTGGTTTAGACTTTCAAGTCTACCAGCTCTCCAAAACACTATTAGAGAGAAGGAAGCTGAGATCGTTATTTTGACTTTGGTGTGGGCTCCCTTATTATTCCTTTATGCTCTTTAATAGAAATTTTACGAGCTTTTAGAGAGACTGGGGGAAATAAATTCGAATGGAACTGACACAATACAAACTAATTGTTTACGTAAAGTAAATCTAAAAGAGGACAAATATTTAAAAAGGAAGAGTCTGATCGGGTTATAAGATCATATCAAAAATTGGCGTTGTCAAATAGATTTCTTTTTATTATTTTTTGTGTTATTTATGTTTAAATTATTGATTTTTAATTTATTTTTTTATGTATGAAATAAAATGTTTATGTTTTTTACGTATTAGAAAATGTTTACTTTCTGTCTACGTGAAGTACCAAGGGACACATATGTGTATGTCCTATTTCTAAGGACATAGGACTTGTATGAACATAAAAAATACATTTTTGTATTATTTTAGAATCAATTATAATATACTGAAAATTTCATTAAAATCAGACAACTTTGAAATTGCTTGGGACGGAAAGGGTTAAGAGGCCTAAAGTGTTCTAAAAATTCGTATACTCCTGGTCCAGATGCTGCTCCTAGCTGCATTAAAAAAAAACTGTGCCGATGTGCTCGCTGTGATTTACTTTTATTAAAACTTGATGCGAGCGGTTTCTGATGATATTAAGCTTTTTAAAACTATTTCCTGTTTTGAGGTTAGTATTCTCCTGCAAACTGATTTAGATCATTTTATGCCTGGTATATACAAAATCTGATGGTGCTAAATATGAATAATTGTAAATCTATGTCGTTTACTAGACACTCAATCGCTCCCCATGAGTAATTTATTAATGGTGGTCGCTGTGGTCTAGTGGTTAGTGTGTTGGCTTACTAAGACGATAGTGCCAGGTTCAAATCTCAGCTCTGACATCTTGAAAAAATTAAATATGAAAAAATTATTTCTTTTGGCGACTACCTTTCAGCAGTAGAGCTGTGCCAAATCGGTCATTTTCGTTCGGTCATTAAAAGTGATCCGGACCGTTCAATCGTTAACTTCGTTCATTTGTTCTGGCCGTTCGGTCGTTCAGTCTAAATTTGTGTTTTCTTTGCTTGCTCCTTCGTTCAATATTTGTTTTGTTGCTTATTTTCTGATATGCATGTTATCAGTGGTGCTGTTTTGTTTATTTTTAATCAAAATTGGCCACCGTTTCTTTAATGTGTAAATACGTTCTTTTATTACATAACTTGTTTTTACTTTTTTAATTTTATTTATATTTAGAATATTGTTTTATAAATTATACTACATATCATTGGTATCAATTATTATTATTTCAATGGGATGTTATGATATTAAAATTTATACGAAAATTTTTTTATATAATGTATTTAAAAAATAATAAAAAATAGTGTGAAAAAGACAATATGCATATAAAAAAGCGACAAAATATATATTTAACGAACAACCAAAATAAAGCAAAAAACAAAGATTGATTGAACGACAGAACCATGGTACTTGACAAGGTAAAACTGGTTTGAAATCTGATACAACACTGTGCATTTAAGACCTTTTACGTCAAAAAAATGCAACACAGTAGCCAAGGAAAAAACAAAGCAAAATAAACAATACAAAAATAAAACACATGAAAATGGTTAAAAACACGAGTACAATTTTATTTATGTTAATATGAAATATAAATTATTTATCAAAAAAAAAAAAAATATTTATATGCCTTTAAAATTAAAACAGGATTAAAACAAGTAACAGCCTGTTTCTAAAACACGAATGGTATTTGACATTCGTCTTTTTATATGAGAAACACTAACAAATTTGACTGTTTTTGTTGTTGTTTCACATATAAAAAGACGAATGTCAGAAACCATTCGTGTTCTAGAAACAGGCTGTAAGAGAACGTCAAAATATATTATATGAACTATTACTATTAGTGGATTTTAATGGAAGACAGACAAAAAATTTAGGTATATGTGTTTTGTTTTTTATTATTTTGTTAAATTATAAAAACGTATATCACCTATATCACTCTTCTTAAATCAATTTTACACTTAATATATAAAATATATAAATATTTATAACTTATTTATATTTTAAATTGTAAAAACTTAAAAAATCACATATCGCAATCACTTTATTCAGAATCACTTTAAGCAAGAAAAGATTTAAAGCAAACGAAAAACTTTGACACATAGAAACATAACATATGAATTTGTTTTGGTAAACCGAGTTTACCTTGTCAATGATTGTGCCATGGACAAAACGACGTATCCAAAAGACCGGAGAAAACTGATTCGATCACTTTGTTCATTTGACTGATTCGTTCAGTTTAACCCGTTCGTTTGTGACCGATACAGCTCTACTCAGCAGTCTTCTGACAAGAGCTCTGGGAATAATTAATTGCCATGAAAAAGCTTCTCGAATCTGTCGTTCGGAGTCGACTTTAAACTGTAGGTCCCGGTACTCATGAATAAAAATTAACACACACAACACGAGTGCTGCGAGAAGCTAGGCCGTAACAGGGTTGTAATGGCCAATTATGTATGTATGTATTTTAATTGATGTATATGTACAGTCTGTCAATAATGAGTTTGCACATTAAAAATAACCAGCATTTATTTACATTCATTCGTAATTTAACGGTACTTTCATTGCCAAAAATTTACTTTTTTATATGTATACCAAATGTATAGGTGTTTACAGTTATCTTGTAGAAAAAAATCTTGGAATCAGTTTAAAACAAAAAAAAAATACAACAAAAACAAATTTTTCCCTCATTTTACACTGTCAAGAAACTCTTTGCACAAAAATGATTTTTTTCATTTGATGTTAATTGGGAGTTAATAACTTGTAGTTTTTACAACTAAACGGTGATTTACCGTTATAATTTAAGTAAATTTTTTATAACAATCACTTTTTACATTAATTTGCACTGTATTTTTGTATCACACACCTGTTACATTTACAATATTTGAAATTTTAAAAATGATGGGAAGAAAATTATCTTAAGCTACGGTCACATTGGAAGAATATTTGACGAAAAAAACGTAACCAATATTTTTTTAAAATATATTATACAAATATTTCTTTTTATGTAAACATTTCTTAAAAAATTTTGTTTAAAAATGATATTAATAAGAAAAAATATTTTGATATATAATTAACTAAACTTTAAGAAATGAAAAATTAAAAGATAAATATTTTCATAAAATAATGGTTACGTTTTTTTCGTCAAATATTTACCCAATGTGACCGTAGCTTTATTCCATCGCTTTATTATAATCGTCAACTGGGAAAGAGTGCAGTTGAGTTGTCGGCAATGTTTTTAGTTTCACCGAGGACAATTTACAACATTATAAATCGAGCACAAAAGAGAATAGATTGGAATTAATGTCAGGAGGTGGGCGAATAAAATATAATAAGCAAAGGTGCCGAGCGTTTTATTATAAGAAAAGTGGTTCAAAATTCCTGAATTTCGACTAGACCACTAGTGGCAGAGTATTATTGTTCGCCACGAGACACTTCGTCAGACTACGATAACAAATAAATATTCAGCGAGGAAAAAACCACTACTGTCAACAGCAAATATAGAAAAGTGATTTTCATTCGTTATTCTTAACGTTTCACAGAAAAATGATTATTGGAACAATATGATATTTTATGACGAAACGAAAATGACGTTGTAATACAATGATGGACCATCTAGGGTGTGGCGCAAGCCTTAGCAACTCTAAAACAGCAAAACATTATTCCAACCGTAAAATTTGAAAAATGTCAATAATGATATGTGGCTGTATCGCAAGTCAAGGAGTGGGTGATCTTCCTGTTATAGACTCAACAATGGATGGGCATCAATATTTGGACATTATGCGGTCCCATTTATTTAGTATTTCGCAGAAATGTGGACTTAAAGGTTCCACAAACCAAAACTTATGTTTTAACAAGATTATGACGCACAAAAAAAGTTACACCTGGTACACATGTGGCTGTTATATAACTGCGGATACGTCATCGATACACCGGCTCTCAAAGTCCCGATCTCAATCCACTGAGATTCTATGGTGTTTTAGAAAAAACGAGTCAGTAAACGACAGAAAAGATATGATTTCGCTTAAAAAAGCAGTATTAGAAGAGTGGCAGAAAATACCAAAGAATTATGACCTAAAGTAATGAATAGATTCAATGAAAAATCGTTTATAGTATGCTATAGATGCTAAGGCTTTCCAAAGAAAGTGTTTAAATATAGTCTAAAACTAAATTTTAAATGTTTTCACTAAAGCCAAAATTGATAAATTATCTTTGTGCAAAGAGTTTCTTGACAGTGTAAAATGAGGTAAAAATTTGTTTTTGTTGTATTTCTTTCTTGTTTTAAACTGAATCCAATTTTTTTTTCTACACAATCCCTGTAAACACCTATAAATTTGGTATACATATAAAAAAAATAAATTATTGGTAATAAAAGTACCGTTAAATTACAAAAGATTGTGAATATATGCTGGTTATTTTTAATGTGCAAACTCATTATTGACATACTGTATGTACTTATGACTGTAAGTAAGGCTAATTGTGTCCTATGTTTCATAAAGCGCTGGGAATTTGATGATCCTTATGTTACACAAAATCTTTATATGTACGTCACTAGTGAGATCAACACTTTAATATGCATCTGTAATTTGGGAACTCTAGTAGACTTTTTATATAAGGAAATTAGGTTTTGTTCAAAAACAGTTCTTACTATTTTGTCTTTGTAACCTTAGATGGAGTCCTAGGGAAGCTCTACCACCATAACGCAACCGACTTTGTCTTATAAATTTACATACTGTAAAGAATCGGAGAATTGCATCGAACACATCATTCTTTTTGAATCTGATACAGGGCAATATTAATTCTCCTATCTTTTGGCAAAGTTTCAAATCAATGTAGCTAACAGGCAACTTCGATTTTATGAACCAATTTATTTGAAACCGCACAAATTAGACTTCATCGATAATGACCCTCTACGTAGAACATGTATGTATAGAAATTAATAAATTTTATAATCTTATTTACTTTTCTGCAAACTGCGCTATAGCAAAGAAATCAATACTAATTTATCTGAATTTAAATACATATCAATATGTTTTTAATATACAGTGACTCACTGCTTATTTTGTGCGAGACATTAGGTGTGTTCAAGAAGTTAAAATTGTTACAAATTTGTAACAATTGTTACTGGAAAGTGTTTATTAACTCCAAAAATTTGCAACGAGAGAGCGTCGAAAGAGAGTAAGAAATTGAGAAAGAAAAAAATTCTTGCAAATTGTTAAGGCCTCGTTACTCAAACGTAAACGTTGCGGAACAGCTGTTCAGTTTTGCTTATCAAGCCTATGTGTAAATGATTACTCATACGTAAACGTAACGTTGCGTTGCGGGCGAATCCAATAAATTTAAAAATTTTCTTCGTTTTTACGTATCAGCTCTTTAAAAATTGTAAACTAATTCTAAACCATTCGCTGAACTCGGCCGCAACGTTTACGTATCCGCAACGTTTACGTTTGAGTAACAAGGCCTTTACTAGTAAAATTGTTCCTTGTAAGAATTTTTCAAACAGCTGTTTTCTGTTTATGTTTACAAATCAATTAAAAAATAAAAACTGAAAATAAAGAAAATTTTATGAAATTTAAGAAATTGTAAATAAATGTAAATTTTTAAAGTGATATAACGTATTTATTCTATAGAAAATCAGTAGTTGTTTGGGTTGGGATCAGCTGCACCAAAATAAGATGTCTAAAGGAATTGAATTAAGTAACACAGGGTCTAAAACAGGGGTAATCAACCTTTTTAATCAACGGGCCACTTTAAATTTTAAAATTTTTTGGCGGGCCGCACATAAATACTAATTTACAAAACTCTATTTATAATAAAAATTAGAATAAAAAAATATAAAATTTTATGCCAAAAAAAAAAGTATTTGCTTGAAATTTTTAATGAGAAATTTGGCACTGTTTTTTCGATACAACCTGATCAATATCAGCCGGAATTGATGAGGTAGGTACACATACACAAGTTTCTAATCGTGCATTACTCAGTCTTGATCGGTGGTCGGATTTATAAACATTCTCGATGTTTTCTGGGAGAAATACATTTCTTACATCAGTATTATTCTGCATGTCCATCACTTCCCTTTGAAAGTCTTCGGGAACTGTATCCACATCGATAATTAATGGTTAGGAAAACATTCTCATGGAAATTGCTCTCTTCTCAGTTTCTTCGTAATTGAAATTCGTTGATTAATGTGTCTATATATTATGTGTATTTTTGAGAAGCAGCAACATTTGTTTGGCGGGCCGCATAAATAGGTTGAAAGAGCCGCAAGCGGCCCGCGGGCCGCGTGTTGCTCATCCCTGGTCTAGAACATTAACGTCAGCGGATGTTGCAGGAAATGGAAGTGGCTTCCAATTTTAGAATTAATTGTTTTTAATATGTTTACTAGCTAATTTTTGCAATAGTAGAATCTTCATCAAGTGATTCAGACTGTGATAACGATGTTGAAACAGTTGAGTGTTTGGTGCTAGCTCGAAATGCTCTTTTTTTAACAGAATTACCAAACCTTTAACGTTCAAAGTGGTGGTATGAACTTGTATCTTAAGGAATTTATACTTTTAATATATGTATGTATATCCAAAAGTTTTCTGTTTCTTCTCGAATTCGTCATTAACTTTTTTAAAAATAAGCCATTTTAAAAGTGTAAAATCGCATTATTTGTATAGCAATGTATACAATTTTCCTATCAGTAGTTATTAAGTGCTCATGTACTCGTATTCCTATGTATTACAACACTATTTTTGCTTGCAAATTTTTACTGGTAAAGTGTTAATTTACTTTTTAGAATTTTTGAGAGCAATTAAGCAAAATTTCTTTTTACTCTCTCGTTACTAGCTTTTGCAAGTAAAGTAAATGAACACACCTATTATTTTTACTTAAAAAAAACAACAATGCAATTTAACAAAAAATTTTTTTTTTGCATTTTATTCTTTATGTACCTACTTCTTCGTGTACACAAGACAAAAACAACATTTGAAAAATTTTTAAAAAGAAAATATATAACAAAAACAAAAATTCACACAAAATCAAAGTCACAGCTTATATCGTATATATACTAATCTTAAAAACAATTCTTATCTAAAAATGGAAAAAGGGTTAATTAATATTTGGTGGGGTAACCTTTTTGCTTAATCACACTTTTTAAACAAGAATTCATCGAAAAAACCAATTTTTTCGTGTAATCAAGGAAAATCTTGTACCATTCAGTTCTTAGAGCCTCTTTTAGCTTGTTTATGTTGGATATGTTATGAAGTCTGATTTTTGCTTCAATCAGATATCATAAATTCTCAATTACGTTTATGTCTGGTGATTGGGGTGGCGTTTGGAGCGCATTTAGTCAATTCCAAATCAACCATGTTTTGATTACACCCGATTTGTGCTTTGGGTCGTTATCTTGATAGAAGAAGTAAAAATAATGTCTCACACGAAATAGGCTGTGAGTCGCTGTATGTTTAGCTTTGTTATTTGTTTTATGTTAATTGTGTTACTTTATATTCTAAGCTGTTAAATTTAGTTTAATAAATAAATATTGAAGTTAATGAAAGATGTGTCTATTATAAATGAAGTAATAATAAATGTTTTTTTTACCAATGCAGTTGAGGAGTTTTAAAAACAGATTTTTATTATTATTTTTACTTTTTAATTAGTAATATTTAATATCTAGACTTCTACGAAACACAACAGAAACTGAAACTGTTATTCTGTGACTGAAACAAGTAAATATAGAATGCGAAGATCACACTCCTTATACTGTAAAAATATATAATCCGGCGTTTAGACATGCAAGTGCAAGTTCGAAAAACTCAATACACTAATACTTTTTTACTCACACAATCACATTTTTCACACTTGCAGCTCAACTTACAAGAGAATTTCCTTGTAACCCGGCGTTTAGACATGCAAGTGCAAGTTCGAAAAACTCAATACACTAATACTTTTTTACTCACACAATCACATTTTTCACACTTGCAGCTCAACTTACAAGAGAATTTTCTTGTAAGTAAATTTTTGGCACTTGCGACAAGTGAAATGAAATATGAAAAAACGGTGTTACCACGGTTAAGTTTTGTATAAATTTTTAGCTGATTTTCGCACTATTTATACAGAATTATAAATAAAAAAATAAAAGAATTGTCCAATTATTCACCCAAAAAGTATTTTTAATTATATATTTCATGCACTTGGGGGAAAAAATACTTATCCAAATATTTTTTTCAGTAATTTTATAAAGTCAGAAACACAGCAACACTGAATTTATAAAATAGCAAAAAATTTAAAAATAAAACAATATTCATATGTATTTTTATTCAAGATGAAGAAAAAGTTAAATAAAGAGGAAATTTTGCAATTAATTTCTTTATATCGCTCAACTGAAGTTCTGTGGAACATGAACAACAACTGTCTTTTTATTTTTTTAATATTATAATTATTATTTTGTATTTCTAGTTTTTTTAATTCTTGAAGTAAAGCTATTTGCATATGATGTTTACGCTTCGTGAACATTTTGAAAATGAACTTGCAACTGGCTGTGTAAACACTCAAGCGACTTGCAAATATTCGGCTACTTTTTTCGGCATTTTCGATGTTAATACGTATGCTCTACTTGCAAGTGATTACTTGCATGTCTAACGGCAGTGTAAAGCATTAAACACAGACGACAGCAAGCAATAGCCAGCAAGTTGTGAAAATTAGAGTCCACACTTTTATAAAACGATATTTTAAAGGCAACAAAGCAAAACCCTAGACAGAAACCTTTGCTGCTCCTGCCCAACTTAGAATAATTTCTATTTTTGACAAACGGACATTATTTATTAATAACAAGTCGGTATTTATTTACAGTGCGAGCTCGATTTTGGTAACTTGAAAAAATCTGGCCTGTTGCAATTACCGAAAAAGTTGCAATTATCGACAACTTTTTATTGTACCTGAAAATACCCCATTTTTAATAAAAAGAAACAAATTAATTATTAAATGTTAAAAAACAGTCTTCTTGTTAAAAAATTGGCGTAGCGAGGAATTTTTTGTTTTAAAAAGTGAAATTATACAAATATGTTAGCCTACGCATCTGTGTAAACATACATATTCTGCAAAACAGAAAACTGATGCGTTTGTATTTGTGTTTTAAAACGTGTTTGGGATAGCACTAACGTGGAAGAAATGCTATTGAAATGGGATTCTTTGATTAAATATGATTACTTTTATAAAACTACGTTTCTGAACAAGAAATACAAACAGACATCATTGTAAATATATTAAAAAAAATAGTGTTGCACTTATTGAGACTCATTTTTGAAAATCGTTGCACTTATAAAGACTGTAATGTAAAAAATTTGCCTGTTGCGCTAATCGGGGTGTTGCGTTAATCGGGGGTTGCGAAAATCGAGCTCGCACTGTAATTAAATATAATGTTTTAAAGCAGTGGTCTTCACAAAGAGAGTCACACAAAAATACACTGAGAGATGAGATTGGTTTCTTCATTTGTATTGTTTTTAACAACTTGAATGAAATTTGTGAAAATTTTCGTTTTAAAAACCTTTAATTTTAAAACTTAAACTAATTTATTAAAATTATTCATGAAATAAATTGTTTGTAAATGCTATTAACAAATTGAAATGTAGTTAAAAGAAATATAAACATTAATAAGTTTATGTTGCTTATTATCACATCTTCTCAGTGTCTGACCAACCAATTTAGCTCTCTTGAAAACTAAAAAAACATAAACACATACGCAATTTTTGTCTCACACACATGTTTTTGTAATAATTGTGGTTGTCGTTTAACATGATGAAAACAAAGCGTATGGATTTCTTTTTATGAAAGTTTTTTAACATTGCAAATTTTTTAATAATTAATTAAGTTTTTCATAGGAAAATAAAACAAAAACTGGTTTCCAGGAATTCTAAAAGTGATATCTGTTAATAAAGTACAATATATTTAATTTTAAAATAATATAATAAGAATTAACGATACGGGTAGTTTTGGTATATTTTAAGAAGCTGTTTGCCAGAATTTTTGTGGAATTAAGCAACCCTGGTTGTAATATTCACGAAGAGAGTAAGAAAAACTAAAAAAATATCCGAACAATTTATTTACCTGAGTAATACTGGTGAAGACCACTGTTTTAAAGTTGTGTTGGGTGTCCCTCCCACAAGCATCAATATACGTGTATGATGTGATCAGTGTTGCCACAGCCTTAAAAATTTTGTAACCAAATTTCAGCAAAAAAGTAACCAAATTGGTAAAAAAGTAACCAAAAATATGAAAATCATTCGTATCCAAATTTCTTGCATTTTTCAGTTTAACGTCTGCATGGAACTGTACCAATATTAATCAATTAGTTTTGCTACAGTATGTAAAAAAATTGCTGAGAAAAAATAAGGCTACACGTTATACATTTTTGAGTTTAAAATAAAATATGTATCGTAGGGAAATATTCTATGTAGGGACTGTTATAATGTTCTTAAAAATTGTGCTGAAGTTCAGTCTATTACTAACAAACCATTACACAATATGCATCAAGAACGATTTGTGGATGACAGCGCTTACCGAGAAAATATGCTGGTTGAGAAATGTTGATAAATGTTTTGGTTTAGTCTGTGTGAGTCCTGAAAATTGTGCTATACTTATTAACTAGAAACTATTTTGTTTTTAGTCACATTTGCACATTTTGAACAAGTAGCCATTTTGATCGGAATACAGTAGAATCTCACAAATTAGAAACCAGGCAATTCGCAGTCGTACGATTCATTCACAAGAAAATCTTATCGATTTCTGTCACACTTAAAAGTCGCGTCAAAATGGAAACTTAAGCGCCACACCATCACACAAAATAATATGCAAAGAATATGCAGACCTGCTTTTGGCTAACAGCTTATAAAATGCAACCCTGATCGCATGGAGAAAAAAATGTTTATGAATTTTTTTAAAAGATTATGAAGTCGGACAGAATTGTCAAAAAATCTGTCATACAGATGCACTTTTATGCGACACTGTTATACCCTTTTAACACACACGATTTTTTTGACAAATCGTACGATAAGATAGTGTATCACGGCCTTACGACCGATTTGTACACACGACAAATAACTCAATTATTCCCTGTTTTGTTTTTCATTTTAATGAGTAAGAAATACAAAACATCCAGAAATTAAAACCTGTAGTTGTATTATTAGAGTGTCCAATACATTGAAATTGCAGGTTCGAATTCGTGGGACTCTACATTCCTAAGCAGTTTTTTTCATTACTCGATTATACCGATACTACTCTGAAAACTATCGCAAAAGTATACTAACATATGTACATATCTATTTTATGTCTTTAGTCAATGAATAATCACAGTTTTACATATAATTTATTTTAGACAATTGTTCTAACTTTAAAAAACCATAAGTCCTAATGATAAACATTAAAAGAAAGAAATATTTTTGTTGTATAGTATTTATACATATTGATTAATAATATTTCTTGAAATATTTTACTAATTTCTTTGAGACAAAAAGTAACCAAAATAAGAAAAAAGTCCACATGTACACATTGTCGAAAAAAGTAACCAATTTTGGTTAAAAATAACAAAACGGCAACACTGGATGTGATTGGAAATGCGATGAAGTGGCTGAATGAAAAACAAAAAAATTACTATGTTATGTCTTATAAGAAATATGCAAATCTGTGATGTACCAAAATATCTTTTTGATCAGGCTTTTTATATGCAGCCGTTCCAGTTGAAATATGCAAAAATCATTATTTTCGAAGTGTTTTATACACATAGCCAAATATTTTGAGATTAGAGAAATATTTTATTTTTTTTTAAAGAGTATGTGTAAATTAGCAAAAAATATATTTTGTTAATGAGATTTGTAAGGTTTTTTAATACTTATAAATATATAAATAAATTAAAATAAAAAAAAACATCGCTTATATGCGAGAAGCGTGGCATAACTCAAAAACAACCGAATTTAAGCAAAAATATAACCAAAATAAAATAAAAATAACCAAATTTTTAACTCATATTTCTGATGGAAACAATTAAGAAAATAATCCTTAATCAATTATAACTATTACATTTTTTGCAATATAATGTAATATATTTTGATTAGATAGTTTTCGAAAAAAGCTTCTATACCACATTACCATCCTATACCACATTTACTCTAGTATGTCCAGATATACTTTTACCTACTGATTGCATGGGAGAAAGGGCAATATACATACATAATCTAATCAAAATAATCTAAGCTCATAAATGCAAAATAGTACAAAAGACAGATTTAATTTGAAGCCGTCATTGTCAATCAGTTTAGTTTTCAAATATAATCACTCACTTAATTTGGTTGTTACACCCTTTCTTGAAATATTACTATGAGTTTTGGACGAATGTCAGGATTGGAATTAAAAGCAATATAATAATCAATTTTAGATGATTATATACAAATTGTAGTTATTATTTTGAATTCAAACCACTGAAACCTTTTGCTCCGGTAGATTAGAGAAGTGCTGTCTCCATAATCTCAGTGTTCCTTGTGCATCTGTAACCAGATTTCCATGTTCGTCTCTGCAAAAAGTTGCTCCGGGATTAAAACCAGTAGTAAGATGCCTTATCTTTTTGTAAAAATTTCGAGCATCATTTCCTACACATCTTGATTTCCTCACGATCATTCATTTCTTGCTCCCTTTTTTTTTTTTTCTTCTAAATAGGCGCCTATCTTCCCTCTTCTTCTCGCTGTATACCTCACGACACTCTTCATCATACAATTCGTTTGTGCGGGGAGGACTCTCAAAACCAAAAACTGGTTTAGCAGTGGTGCGTAGTGAGTCGGAGATTTGAGAAAACTGTCCACCAATACTTTCGAATGAGGATGGGAGGCTTTCAGTTTATTAGAAAGTCGATCGGAAAATGACCTAGCTGTCTCCTGTGATCGCAGCTTTCCCAGAACACTAGAGCGTGCCATATTCGATACGCATATGCATGTTATTTACTTCTACCATTATTTCGCTTGTATACTTTGTAGTTTTTTATTTAGGGGAAATCCCTTTTAGTACAGCATGTATTTCAATAAAATTAGTGGGTCGATTAAGGATGGCAACTCAACTTGAGGTGCATTGCCAGCTGACAACGTAACTGAATTAAAAATTCAAGTTATACACACTTTTCAGTTTGACAGACAGGCAAATATGAAAAAGGGGGTGCATGGCATACTGGTTAGAGCGCTCGCATAAAACTCAAAACAGCCCAGGTTCAAGCCCCAGCAAAGATGAAAAAATGAAATAAATATTTGCGGTTCTTCTAGATTTTAATGAAAAAACAAGAGGATCCCCCCCTCCAGGAGGTCCATCCATAGGAAACCGCCACCTGTCATTGCACCTGCTATCTAAAAAAAAAAAAAACGATTCTCCAGAAGAAAAAAGCTCCACCTACTGGGAAGATAACAGCTACCTAGTGAAGATGATCACCAGTCCAGAGTCAACATTCGGCTACACTAGATCACTCAAGGGTAAATGTATAACACTGACCTTTAAGTGATCAAACTGACAGTAACTTTTCTCGGTCTCATTTGTATGCACGCATGAGTAAGGGTTTTTACATTCCTGAGTATTGGTCTCAGAAAAAAAGGCAAACAATTTCGTTGATTTTTGTGGTGTAAATATTTTGATAATTAAAAAATAAATAAACTTAAAATACGATGAGCTCGGGGACATATTTTAACGAAGAAGAAATGAAGGTAGTCTTTATTAGGCGACAATTAAGTGACTATACTAATCCACTAAATTATTGCCTGCAGTGTAAGTATAGAAATATCTAGTTTGCTTAAAGTATGAATAGTTAATAATATACTTATGTATGTGTATTATATGCATCTTATAGCTTTAAGGAATATTTACGTCTTCTTAAAGATGCTGTCAATTACATACTAGAGATTTTATATAAAGACAGCAGACAAAATTGGTCTACTGAAACACATACCGCCATTTTAAAAGATTTGTTTTGTACAGAAGGCAATTTTCAGAAATCACACGGCAACGATTTTAACTTGGGAATGGCTCAATCCACGTTTTCTGTGCTATAATTTCATATATCGTCGGTTGACAAGTAAAACTCACTAACTGTAGTCATATAACATAGCACTTAGTGAGTTTTACCTGTCAACCAACGATATTAATTTTAAGTTTTCAATTAGTATGTGTATGTAAAAGTATTCAGAGCTTTATATAGAATACAATGTTGTCGGCATTGGATTTAAAAATGATAAACAAAAACGTTATAGATTACATGATAGAAATCGAACCGGTTGTAGTCGATATCATTGGATTAACAGTGCATTTTATTATGTCAATTACGTTTTCAAATACAATTCCGGAATATCGGATTCTATGACACCTCTTATTGACAATGTTTTATATTTAATTATTTTTATTTCAACTTCAAATAAGGATTAATATCAATGTTTTTTTACATCAAATTTCATTTATTACCCGATTTTTTAGGATCCCATGCTTCAATTTTGGGCCTTGTGGTGCTGTATGGCATGTATTGTTCTAAAAAAAGAAAAACATTATTTAATACATCTGGAACAAGAATTTCAAAATCAATTAACGTAAAAACTGTAAATATAACTTACTGGAACTTCAAAAGATTTATATAAATTAGATTGGAACTTTAAGTTTATAATACTTAGGCCCATTATTACAACTTGCCGTTAGTTAAAGGTAGGATTTTATCAGACCGATAAATTGGTGTTTGTTATTACAAATAAATTTTAACCTAAAGTGACCAATAAAGTTATTGGGAAGATTGCCTTACCTTTAGGTAAAAGTGAACTTGTAATAACAAAAACCAATTTATCGGTCTGATAAAATCCTACCTTTAACTAACGGCAAGTTGTAATAATGGGCCTTAGAATTCTGAAACAATTTTAAATTCGCATTATCTCTTCGTTTACTAACCATTGACAATGACTTTTTATAATCAAACAATTTAAAAGAAAGGACATTAAGCTTTACGTGCCTCCTTATGTATAGAACAAATTTAAACTACAGCCTTTAATAATCATGCATTATTAGAGATCTGATATTTTTTCCCGTGGTACGCATTCCAGCTCCGTATATTATTATATGTCTATTGTCTAGTTTGTTAAAATCTAACTTTAGTCCTACCACAATTGTAGGGTTACATGTTCTGAAAATTCTCTAATAAAAAATAGCCTTTAGTTAGAAGATAAAGCGATGAACATCAAGTTCTGTTGCTGATTCAATAAGAAGTTCTACATTTTACCAAATAGCTGCTATTCTTGCTACCGAATAAATTAATGTTTCATGCACCACTTACAGGGAAGGAATAGCAAATATTTCGATCTCTAGGTATTTCATTCATTCGGAAATGTACTATTGATTTTAATTAGTAAAAGACTGTCATACATTAATTATAAAACTTTAAATCTTGCAAATATTTCAATTTTAATATATTCATCTCTGACAGTGAGTATAACGTATATAACTTTTTATATTGTGAATACAAATACAGATATCAATATTTACCTGAAGTTCCAGAAAGATTTTCACTGTGATCAGCCATCCATTTATATTTAGGACGATTACCGTCGCGGATTGGTGGTAGATCCGTCTGCAAAAATTTTCTTGTTTTAATTGAAGCTCATTAAAGAAAATATGTTTATAATACTATACTTTATAATGCATCCAACCAAACCATTCAGCAGGTATTTGTGAACCGTCATAGTCCATTCCCACATGATCAGCAAACTCTACCCAACGATTTCTACCATAGAAATAATACGGATTCTCATAGTATTTGTTGCCATACTTATCAGTACCTACTAATGTGCCAATCTTTAAATCATCATTTCTAAAAGCAATAATTCATTAAGAGCAAAATAAAAACCAAACATTAAAATTATATAAGACGTGGACGATATACTTGCCTATACAATTTCAGGAAAGTATTTTTCACACCACCATTTTGGCGAAGAATCTGAAACAGTTTACCTAAACGATCTATTCCGAGATATTTTGCCATTTTCCTGGATTAAGAAGTCTGGTTTTTATAAAACAAGAAATTTATAATGAAAACTTTCTTACCCAAGTCGGAGCAGCAAAAAATTTAATCACACAGATGTTTTTGACATTTTTTTGCTGCTACTACACCAAAACGAAGATTTTGTTTCTTATTAACAATAAACACATCTTAAACAGTGTTGTTTTTTTTGTAATTAGCTGAGACATTTTTGTCAGAACGCCGTTTACTTCTTTTGTGTTGAATTTCACTACCAATTTCTGTATCTTATTAGAAATTTCTATATCTTTTGGTTTTATATTCATTCATACCAATACCCTAATTTAGTTTTAGGGTATGAAGAATGCTAAAATACATAACTTGCGCTATAAAAACCTTTTCTGTATAATGTAATTTTTTTTTAGCAATTCTATATGTTTATATACCATTACTAACAATTTTTTTTACTTATTATTTATTATTATTTTCTGGTTTAGACCTAGCATTAATTCAAGACACTCGACCTATAAAATCTATTGTGTCACTTTGAGTCTTACGTTTGTTTTTTATTTATTATTTATTTTGTATAAATTTTCTTTATTCAGTACCACTAGCCTCTTTTATCTATATATATTTTCCTGATCAAGCAATCTGCTGACGATAATTTTATTTGTTTCGTTAATTGTGTAATAAAGTCTAGAAATATTTTAATTTATAATAATATTATTTATTTACAAAATTCGCGATTCTTTTCTTTTTTGATGATTTTAACGTATCTTTAATTGTGTAGGTTATCAACAGTTTGTTTTGACATTTGATTTGTGAGTGTTCCCTATACGGCATAATCTACATATTTTTAATGATTCATTAAGAGTTGTTTTTAACTCTGTGTAAAGGATATAAAATAAATCAAGGATTTGGTGTAAAATATTTTTAAAACATAAATAGACTGCTTACTACCATGGCCAAAAATACCTCTAGTTCTGCATTCCGTAAAATTGATGTTGACCAATACAATGAAGACAATTTTAGAGAAGACGAAGCAGATTCGGCAGTTGCACAGCTCGATGAAAATGAAATTACAGCTTTATTAACACAGGGCAAGTATATTGAGGCACTGCTTTTGGTTTTACAAAATGCTCCATTAAGGTGTAAACAACAGCAAGTCAAGGTTAGTGTACAAAATTATTCGATATAATAAAACTACTGTAACTGACGCCCATAAATTATATGTTATAGGACCACGCCCTCAGTTTAATTTTACGTGTTTTACTCTCTATCAAATCTTCACAAATGGATCAAGCCGTTGAAACACTAAATGATAATGATCTATTGGATGTTTTAATGAAATACATATATAGGGGATTTGAGAGTCCATCTGAGGGTTCTAGTGGACATTTGTTGCAGTGGCATGAAAAGGCATTTGCCAAAGGTGGAGTTGGTTGTATAGTACGTGTGCTATCGGATACTAACCGCGCTTAAAATTCTATACTATGGGCCTATAGTTAGAATGGAACGCAACTTAATTATAATATTTCTAATTCTAATGGTTTCTTCATTGTCATAAATTTATCGACAAAGTGCGATCTTCGTTCTTTATTTTTGCATTTGTTATGCCTTTAGTGCTGGTATACTGTCAGTGTATTAAAAAAAAGAGTATTAAAGTTTTTATCTTCGTTTTTCTCATAAAAATTGTGTTTTATTGCATAAATTTTAGTAACTGGAGACTTATTAGCTGTAATAATTTTGTATCAAAATTAAATTATAATTTTTTGTTTGTTTGTAAACTGTAATAACTTTGTATCAAAATCAAATGCTTTTTAAAAAAATATGATTACTATGTTAAGCAATAATACTTCAATACTTACGCCTGCACTGCATTTAATTTACATGAACAAGTTAAAATTTTGAAGTAAAATAGCGTAGTTGTTTATTGTACCATGAGCGTAGTTTGCTTTCAATCATATAAGGTGATGATGCGTTCACATCGGAATAGACAAAAGGCCGTATTAATAAATGTCTAACGACATTATTGCTTTATAGATTAAAGGCAAGAGAAAAATTTTTTATTTATTCTGCTACAAAAATGTCATCAGACGATAACGACGTCGCCAACTGGAATAAGGCCGAATGTTTCGCCACCATATGTAGCACGTCAGAAAGTACTGTATATTTAGTCAGCATCAGGTACATTTTAGAGAATTTTTAAGTAATTTCGTCTTTGTATTACACTTGATATAACAACCAAGATCGAACCTTCTTAAATTACAGCAAAAAAATTTAACTTTGCTATCTGCGGTTTAAGTTTATAATGCATGTATATATCGTCATATTAAATGCAAACGGACGTAACTACACTTTTTATTTTTTTACAGGAGAAGCAAAAAAACCTTAAAATCAAAAATTTTGTAAATTATATGATTTTCATGTATATTTTGATACAACAAACCAAAATTAAAAAAAAAAAACTCAATTTCAAAGTTTTGTGCAGTTACGTCCGTTTGCATTAAATATGACGATATGTATGTACATATATATAATGGGTCAATTCTGAATAACAATTGAACTTAGGTGTAGTTGCCATTTGCAATAAATGGTATTACAAATGCCAACAGGGAAGCAATATTTTAAAATTTTACTTGTAAAAATATATTCGTGTGGCAAATTTGCCAGCTGACAACCTTTTGTTTGCTTGCCAGTCTCATGCCTAAATGATTTAACCGATTTTGTTGAAATTCGGAATAAAGATTGCTTCACCCACCGAAAGTGCAATAGGTTGTTTTTTTTTTAATTGGACCTGGACGTGATACCTCCTTACAAACTAAATACAGAGAAAGGTTGAAGCTAAAGTTACTAAACTTAGTCGGAATGACTTCATGGTTAAAGTAATCATCAGTCCGAAATAGGGCGTAGTCGGAAAAGTGGACGTGATACCTCCTATATAAGTTAAATATTGATTTCTCTTATCTTGAGTTAAAGCTAAAGTTTTTGAATTTGACGTGATTGATTTCATAGTCAATAAAAAACATCAGTAAAAAAGGGCTGATGGTAGTCGCCGTGGTCTAGTGGTTAGTGTGTTGGCTTACTAAGACATGGGCCCTGGGTTCGACTCCAGGCTCCGACATCTTCAAAAAAGAGAAATATGAAAAAAATATTTCTTTCGGCGACTACCTCTCAGCAGTCTTCTGGCAAAAGCTCTGAGAGTAACTAATTGCCATGAACAAGCTTCTCAAGTCTGTCGTTCGGAGTCGACATTAAACTGTAGGTCCCGGTACTCATGGATAAAAATTGACACACACAACATGAGTGCTGCGAGAAGCTAGGCCGTAATCCTGACACAGGGTTGTAAAGGCCAGTTATGTATGTATGTATGTAAAAAAGGGCTGATAAGTAGGCATGGTACCTTTCACACAATCCAACTATTGGCATCTGTATGTCTTGAAATCGGTTACTGCAAAAGTTTTTGAATTTGGTATAAATCACTTCGTAGTGTCTAAAATTTATCAGTCGGAAAATGTGAACAAATTGGTAGGTGTAGCGAAGCACGACTGGTTTAGGCTATAACATAATGTATGTATATATATATATATACGGTTTAACATAGATATCAAGAAAAAAATGTATGTTTTATCTTATCTTTTGAAGAAATTTTTTATAGTTTTTGGCAAAAACTCTTTTTAACAAAAAAAAAAAGTGAAATTAATATATTTTATGAGTTGAATATGGATGACAACCGAAAACTTATAGCTATTGTACATAAATTTCTTTACAAGTAAACCATTACTGTGTTGCCATCTGTGACTTCCTTTTTGGACAATTAACAACTCAACTAAAGTTCGGTTGACATTCCTAATCGATCTATTAATGTTTATTTTCTTTTACTTCAACTAACTACCCTGTACTACTAAAGTATGTGGTCTTCAAAACTTAATTGATTAAAACAGTGTGATTACATATTAGCAAAACAGTGAATCATGCATTTTTTTTTATTAAATTCTCTATTAATACAGTGCTTTTTCAACAGAGCCGTAGTAGAACATTAAAAAAACTGAAAATTGAAAAAAAAAAAATTAATAATATTAAAACCATGTTTATTTTAAAAGCGATCTTTACTAGAATTGTTATTCAATTTTAAAATTAAAATGCGCGAACTTATTTTAAATCAAGTAAATGATCAGAATTATGAACTGAAAAAAGTATTATAAACGAAGAAATTTTCAAGGTAAATACCGAACTCCGTTCGAAAGTTATGAGATGAAGATATAATCCGTATTTATATGCATTATTCTTCTAAAGTTATTATAAACTCTCAGACAATTAATAATTATAGTTATTATTAAATATATTATTTTTCTAATGAAAATCTTTGCATCGATGTTAATATTGAATGCGAAACATTTACCACATATGAGTTTCTCGTATTTCACTAATAATGTGGTTCGCACGAGTTAGAGCCTATAAAAAAGAATGAGATTATTAACAAATTATTTAATTAAATGCAAGACTTAAAATTGTTAACCTTTAACATATCACCCGCTTCTTTCCTACGTATCGCAATATGATCTGACTCATTGAGTAGAGTGTCGACTTTTTCAGATTTATATAAATGTGTTACTAATTCACTTTGTAAATTATCCTTAACATAATTAACTAGAAAATGCATTATGGCCTTTGGAACAGAATCCTGTATGGATTTGCGTACGATATAGAAGTACGACTTAATCAAACGTTCTAAAAGAAAAGAAAATTGTTTTTTTAATATAATTTAAGTGAAATTAGTATTGGAGAAAAATTTAAAGAAAAACAAAACATACCAATAACATCACAATCTTTTTGTTCCTTATCGGTAAGACGTCTAGAATTTTGATTTACCGGCACATCGGGCAACAAATTGACTGGTTTAACCGGGCTCACCACAGCATTGTGTAGAGGGGTATTTTGGTTTGAATTTTCAATACTTTCAATTCGATTAGAAGTTGAATTATTGGTAGGAGCTGGGGGTAAAATATTCGATAACCAATTATTGGGATGTGAAGGTGTTGAGTTGTCATTAATATGATTCTAAAAGTTATAAAACAAAAATAATTTTTCTTAGATAATGTTTATATAAAAAAATAAGTCGATGTCTATATTTACTTGTTCTAATTCATTTTGCTGTTGTTGTTGATGATGTTGTTGTTGTTGCTGCTGCTGTATATGATGTTGCGCCATTACTTGAGGAGATGAGTTAACGGCTCTAGGTGTGTTTGAACGTCTCTGAGGCCCGTAAGGTTCCATAATATTATCGGCTTTTAAAAGACTAGGCACTAAAGCAGCATCTTTATGAAAATCTGGATGTTTAGTGTTAATATAGGCCAACTCAATAGCAACTAAATGTTCAACCATGACATTAGTTTCTGGTAATCGGCGTCGTAACAATGTTGTGACAACATCCACAATTTTTTCGTGCAATTTTGGAAATCTAAAATAATTAAACATTCAACAATGATTTGCACAAAATTCGATTTAAACTTACCTTAACATTTCCTGTTGGACTTCATTGCCGCAATGTTGAACAATACGTTGCATTTCTTCATGTATTAACTCAACACAACGCAGTGAAGGCTCTTCCAATCTACGTATTTGCCTTTTGACTAGCAATTCAAATGAAACTTCCGGTACAAACAAAGCCGGTCTTGGTCCGGTAGCATTACGTATAGCTGTTAAAATATCCATTTTACTAAGACCCGCAAGAGGATGAATAGAATCTAGTGTGCGTCCAAATGTTTCGTGAAAAATATAACAAATACGTGCACCACCGCACAATTCAGTCGTCTCAATATTACGTGCTGTACCCTCAATTGTTGAACAGTAGGCACTAGCAAACTTTGTTATTATCTGTAGAAGAGTTTGACTTTTATCTGAAACATCTTCACCGTAAGAATGTAATAACGACTGGAATTGTGAAGACATCACGTTTACACGGGTTTTTAAGTCTGGTAAACAATCTCTAATATGATGCATAAGAAGACGATTCAGAGTTTTGGCCAAATAAGGTGTGCCGTTGCGAGTTGCTAATGTTGGATATTTACGCTGTAGAAAAGCAGCCTCATCTTTAAGTTGTTCTTCGATATCTTTATTGTCTTTGATATCTTGCTGGGACCGATTCATTACACCAATTATACCTAATTTAACGGGTATCACACGTCCGCATAATATATCAATTGCATCCGTTCCAGCATCCATAAGATCCAGTTTTGTAACAACGGCCAAAGTACGACGGCCATCTGGATCAACATCTTTAGCCAATTTTAAAGCTTCACTTGTTGCCATATCAGTATTTGCAGCAGTAACTGCGAGTATTATAGAGTTTGGATTTTCTATATATTTTATAACCAATTCCTTAATTTGTTGTTCTATATCTTCTGGCTGATCACCAACTGGAACCTTAGTTATGCCTGGTAAATCGACAAGGGTCAGATTTACTACACGCGTTGATAATATTTTCAAGTTAATCGGTTCAGAACAGATTCCTTTATTACTGCCCGCAGCACGATCTGTTTCTTCTTCGATTTCTTGACGTATTTGATTAAAATCAGTGAATGTCTTTTTTGTATGTAAGAATTTACCCCATTCTTCTATATTCATTGTACCTTTCAAATAAAAATACATTATTAATAAAACTAAAAAAAAATAATGTTTTTGAATGTACCACTTTCAGCTGATCGATTAGTAGTATCATTCAAAGGACAATGTATGAGTTGCAATACCAAGGGTCGTCGTGTAACAATGCCTGTACCTCTTGGTAGAAATGATCGTCCTACTAAACTTTCAAGCACAGAACTCTTGCCGGAACTCTGTAAGCAAAGAAAAAATAAAACAAATTAATTTTTTTTACTGAGACCAATACTCAGGGGAGTAAGCCCCTTCTCATGCTGTGCATTGTATTGGAATCGAAGTCGAAGACAAAGTGCTTTTTTTTCTTCTATTGTGTGCCTTTTTTTTACAAGTTGCTGTCAAAGGTCAATGTTATACCTTCAGCCTTGAATGATCAACAGCAATTGTCCCATCTGTCGTTGGATAGATATGACGCCTCAATGTTGACTGTGTGTGTATTGTGAAGTTGTATGATAATACCAAAGGTGGATATTTGACGGACGGCATCTTCTATTTCTATCGAATGGACGTCTTGGGTGTAACTTTTTATTTTTAATTAAAACCTCGAAAACCGCATATTGTTTGTTCTTCATTTTCTTCTTTGCTGGGATTTGATCCTGTACTGCTTTGTGTTTTAAGCGAGCACTCCAACGACTATACTACGCCATTTTTATTATGCAATTAGAATAATCAGGCCTGTCACAGAAAACCATTCCGACCGAAAGTGGAATGAATTTCGTATTTTGCTTCTTCAGAAAACGTAAAACAAAAATTTTTTGCGGAATTAAACCAATCTCAGTTTCCTAAGTGGAATTAACATTTTCAGTGACTTAAATTTTAAAAAATAATTTTTAACATTTATTTTGTTAAAAATAAACACATTTTTATTACTTCTGAGAGAAGCCACTTTTTAAACCACAAATTTTTTCAAACTAAAATTAAAAATTCTCAAAAAGTTTATATTCTGGCAGAAATTATTTCTATTCCAGGCAATTTTCTTTTATTATTAATTTCTTTTTGTATAACTGTTTGTGTTCGCTTTGTTACAATTTTTTCAATTTGTTTTACTCTTATTGGCTTAAAACACATATAGAAGCAGACTCGCCCTTATAAAAGCCATAGAATTATGCTAAATATTAACAGCCTGATTTATAATAAAAATTTAGCAGCTCGTTGTACGTAGTGACTAAATTTTCCATTCCTTTACGTGGAAATTCTTACTCAAACGTACGAGTTCTTTAGTTTTTTGGATTCTCTGACCATTTATCAACTAAAAGATATTGAAAGTTTTAATAATATCATTAAAAATCGGGCGATAAACTTGCCAGTTTTTTGTCCTATATGATAACGGGTGGCTAACTTTTCGTTATAAATACGGCCGCGTAAGTTTGTTATATAAGTACTTGATCAAAAGAAGTGTATATAATGATTTTTTAATAATTAATGTGTCTCTAAATGTTCCATCTCGATTTACACGTCATTTTTATCCTCTTAAAAGCTATGTATATTAGCAAAATTATGTCAATTCTGATCCTTTAGTGAGAATTTGTAACGAATTTAATAAACTTTATTCTTTTAGTGACTTTTCTGTAGATGTTAATACTATAAAACTATATTTTATTTCTTATTTAAACAATAATTATTGATACTAGTCTGTAAGGATATTATATGTATAGACTTAATTAATTGAATAAATATCAATATAATTAAATACAATAACTCCAACTAAGGCACAATTTCAATTCATTCAATTGGCCATAATATTTACATATGTACATACGAGTATATGTACTTGCAATACATACAGTTACGAGCAGATAAATAGGTTCACATCAAAATGATAAATCAATTTTGTTTGACTATAGTTTACATTACAGCAATAAAAAAGGAAAACTCGCTAATTACTAAAGCAAATACCCACTTTTAATACTGCATCACAATAATTAAATTATTATGTAAAAAATTGCCCAAAATTAAAAAAAAATAACCGTATAAAATCAAAGAGCAAATAAATAGGTTCACTTTGAAAAATTTGTTAGTTTAAAATGTTAAACGCCAAAATTATAAAAATTATTATAGAAAACTTTAAATTCAGCCTTTTAATAGAACTTATTAAAGCAAATACCTCTAAAAATTTAAAAAATTGGACGTTCTAAACATTGTAGTGAAGAGGAAAAAAAGATTATAAAGGATCTACACAGCCGAAGTTATAGCCAACTGAAAATTGCTGAAATTCTTGGGAGATCGCAGAATATGATAAGAAATGCAATGCAGCCTCCAAAACAAAAACTTAAAAGAGAAACATACTATGGTCTGATGAATCCAAGATAAACTTAGTCGGACCTGATGGAAGAACATGGGTAAGGCGTCCAAAAAATAAAGCATATGATCCAAAGTACACCACGAAGCATGGCGGCGGCAACATAATGATATGGGGTTGTTTTTCCTGGTACGGTGTTGGGCCAATATTCTGGATCAAAGAAAATATGGGCAAACATCTTTATCTGCTTATTCTTAAAGAAGTAATGCTTCCGTATGCCGAGTAGGAAATGCCTTTAAAGTATGAATTCCAGCAAGACAATGACCCCAAGCATACTTCTAAGATCGTAAAAGAATGGTTCCAAAAGAAAAATATAAAGTTAATGGAGTGGCTTTCACAATCGCCGGATTTAAATCCCATTGAGAATCTTTGAAGAATCGTTAAGGACAAAATTGCAACACTCAAGGCTAAAAATAAAGAAGATTTGTGGACAAAAGTGAAGGAAGCTTGGTACTCAATTCCATTAGAGACTTGTCAGTCACTTGTCGAATCAATGCCCCGGAGATGTTCGGCGATGATTCAAAATAAGTGATTTTCAACAAAATATTAGAAATTTTCTTGCAATTGCACTTTTTTTTGTATAAAAATGTCATTCTCTTTTCAATGAACCTATTTATTTGCTCGACAGGCATCAATTAATATATTAAATATATCAATTTTTCTAATTTTTTTAATTATAATTAAATACATTTTATGTGATTATTTATGTTTAATGTAATAAATATCGCTTTATTGTATATTACCGCTGTTTAAGTTATTTGAAGGCGAATTTATCAAAAAATGTGATGTGAACCTATTTATCTGCTCGTAACTGTACATACCTTCATATAAATATTGTAATTAAGTGAAAAAGAGTGAAGATTTAAAAAACGTATGATATATTGCACATATGTATGTAGTACATGTACATACATACATATAAGTATATAACATATCCATATGTAAAATAGGAATCTCCTTAAAATATGTCCATACATGCATAAATTTTTTATTTTAAGAGATTTTGCCAGTGCCAGTGTGCGATGCAATGCAATAATGCAATTTATTTTTAAGGGTATAATTAGATGTATGATGATTTGGTTGCGTGAAGTACTATTTTTAGATAATAAATATCAAAAAAGGAATAGCAAAAAAAAGTAGTGTTTTAATATTTGTAACATTGTTTTTGTATTAAAAAAAAAAAAAAAAAATTATTTAAATTGCAAGCTGTCATAAGTAAGTAATTTTATGGGAATTTCCAAGGCGGTTGGGTCGGATTTGAAGAGTTTTTGGCGGAGTCGAAGTACCTACAAAATTTACCCTATAATAACTGGGTACTACACGTTCATAAACAAAAAAGTTGTCAACTGTTTTAAAAAATTAAAAGTTATTAATACAGATCACAAATAAGTAATTTTTAGTTTATATTTTGACAGTTAAGTAGTTCATTCAAGTATTAAAACGAATTCATATTTAAGTAATATGTACTTTAAATTAAATAACCAAGATTCTCAACTGCATCATCAGAACTTGTATTAGGTTATTGATCTCTTTGAAAAAATATTTAATTTTTATTTTAACATGGTCGCTTGAATTGCGAAAATACAGTTATTTTAAATAACGGTTTCGGTGTACTTGTTTAATGATTAAACATATCATTGAACTCAAACCTTTTCATACTGAAAAGGCTAACCCAGCTGCTGAAACAATTACTGTTGCACAATGAGAAGTAGCAAAACTTAAAAGTATTCTTCGTTATCCCTATACTTCACCTAAAAACGTAACTCCTACTACGTTGTACAAAAAATAGTGTAATCAAATTATCCTCTTTCCTATAACTAAATGCAAATTGACTGATTAAGTATTCTACCATATTCAGGCAGAGCTGTTACCTTTTTAGACAATGATATCCTACTAGTGGGCATATATGTATGTATGCACCTCCATCCAATGGTCTAAATGTTACTAACCGAGGAACATAAAATTAGAGTTAAAGATACTGTATATGTAAGTTATTGGTATGAAAGGCATCGAGCTAAAAGATGAACAACAAACATAGTTATAATTCTTTATTAATATTAAGACTTGAGGCCGTTGAAAAAGATGTTCTAAAAAATATATAGACAAGCAGAAGTAGTTCAAGTGATGGGCATAGAAACAGTCTTAGCTAAATTGGAGTTTTACCTGACATTAAATGGAGTAGAGGAGTTTTATTGCTCTTCAAAGTTAGTCGCCGTGGTCTAGTGGTTAGTGTGTTGGCTTACTAGGACATGGGCCCTGGGTTCGACTCCAGGCTCTGACATCTTCAAAAAAAAGAAATGAAAAAAATATTTCTTTCGGCGACTACCTCTCAGCAGTCTTCTGGCAAAAGCTCTGAGAGTAACTAATTGCCATGAACAAGCTTCCCAAGTCTGTCGTTCGGAGTCGACATTAAACTGTAGGTCCCGGTACTCATGGATAAAAATTGGCACACACAACATGACTGCTGCGAGAAGCTAGGCCGTAATCCTGACACAGGGTTGTAAAGGCCAGTTATGTATGTATGTATGTAAAGTTAGAAATTAAAATGAAATTCCAATATAACCTGAAATTAATCAATATAATCAGATCCTAGTATTTGTGAGCAACGCTGAAGTCGAATGTATAGATTTTTCTACATATCTAAAGACAAATGCGGGCTTACTTATTTTAGTCCTTTTTTTATTTTCGGTATTATAATATTTTTATTATTATAGAAAGAATAATTAGAATTTTTAAAAATAATATAATTAATAAATAAATGCTAATGCATATGTTTATATATATAAATGTAACATCGAATATAAAAATACCAATTCATAATGTATTTCTCCAAACCGCCACAAACAATACTAAAGAAAAAATAATTTGTTTGTGTTAATGTTGTCATTTGTGTCTGTTACACATCTTACTTTTCATACAAAATATTGATTTTTGTTTTTCGTCAAAAGGCCCTTTTTCTTACTCTGTACTTTCCCTTCAAGACAATTTATACATTTCTTATTACATAAACATGTTTATAGTTTTGGAGTTCTTAGGAGTTTAATTGTAAATTGATTTAATACAATAGGTACCTATACCTATAGGTGCCTTGAATGCCGGCAATTTATGTTATATAATTTGCATGATATTTTTTTATGTACTTAAATGTAATAAGGCTAATAATAATAAATAAAATACTAATTCCCAATTAGAAATGAAAAAAAAAATTTAATTATTTTTTTTGCTTACCTGACTGCCTAAAACAACAATTTGAGGCAATTGTATGGAATCGGATCCCACTGTATTAAAAACATCTTGCAGTTTATTTATAACGGGTATAAGTGCTTCCATTATTTTCTATATACCAATATGACAAAAAAACTCGCTTAAAATATAAACAGCGAAAACAGATTTTGCAAATTTATTCACACTCCAAACCCCTTCCAAAAAGAAAAATTTGCGGTTTCTTAGTGTTTTATTTTTAACAGATTATTTGCGATATGAAAACTTGTGCTATATAAATTTTAAAAGCACCAAAATTTTATTTAAAGAAAATTATGTATGTTAACAAACGTCTTATATTTTTTTAAAAAATTCTTTAATTAATCAGAAAGCAAAAGGTTCCTTCTCCTTTTTTGACTACTTTTGCAAAAATTCTCGTCACACTGTTGGAAAATAAGGGCGTCGAAAAAAACATACACAACCAGTGTTACCGTTGGTCGGCTAAAGTCGCAATTTGCAACTTTTTCTGCGGCCAGCGACTTTTTGTGCGACTTTTGAAAAGCCACTAAATTTTGCCACTTTTCCTAAGTTATTGCGACTTCTCCTTTTTTTAATTCGACATTTCCTTTTATTTTGTACATAAAAAATATTAAAGATATATGTATATATAAGCCACGAAGCTGAAGCAACAATAAATTCTGATAAATTATTTGATACATATTGCATAGCAATCTAATAAAATATTTTAAAGTTTTATTGAAAACTCTGCGACGAAATATTGTAGCGCATTGATATTAGTGATAAGAATCTTTGTGCCTTAAAGTTTTTTCAACCAATTTCTTTTGCTTACAAAGAAAATATTAATTATCACAATTTAATTATATTATAAGTAATCCAGAGGCTGTTATTAGTGATTATAAATTACTAGAAGGTAAAACAAATAACAAATCATATGAACGCATTTTTTGTGAAAGTTTTTGGTACACAGCAGGTAGTATAAAAAAATTCATTAAATGAACCATTGTACCTGAATTAATACGAACTGGCTGCGCATGTATTAACTTTACCTCACAGAGGTGTATGGGCTGAACGGGCTTATTCCAAATTAAGTTTAATAAAAAATAATTTCACAAATAAATTGAAGGTAGAAACTTGTAACTCCGTCATCGGCACTAAATTTACTTGATATAGAAATCGAAAATTGGAGTCCTAGTAACGACCTTGTGGAAAATTACAGAAGCTTCTCTAGGAAGCTTCTCTCCAAGAAGTAGAATTTTAATAAAAAGCATCTGTTTTTACTTTAAAACATTGTATATGTTATAATTATATTATAAGAGTGTATATATTAAAAAATGTGACTTTGACATTGTAAATGAATTGTTATTTATTTCTTAAAATTATTGAATTATTTTTGCTTTTGTGCTATGAATTTTTGTTTAAATAAAAACGTTAAAAAAATTGTGCTACTTTAAAAAAAAAAATACTCTTTTTATGCCACTATTTGAAAAATTCCAGCGGTAACTCTGAACACAACCATGCTAAAAAATGTACTAAAATATACAGTATGTCTAATTCTCTTATAATACAGACAACAGGGTGTTCCATATGACAATAAAATAATTTATTTATCAGTTATTATTAGACGCCTTTTACTGCCATCCCTAAATAAAAGCGGCAAGCGTTTTCTAGCTGTCAAAATTTCTCATGCACATACAATTTGTATGGAGCATCCCAAAATAACGCGGCGGCAACGCTTTGCAATTGGAAAATCCAATTTTGACAGAGCGTTTAATAGTAAAGTTGGTCGCAAAAGGCATCTAAAATGTAAACAAATAGGAAAAGAACAGGGTTGTGATATAAAGATATGTTATTTGCATAACCATGTTTTATTCGCAAAGGCAAAAAATAAACAAAATAGAAGATAATAAATATTAATATTAAATAAATAAATAAAATATAATAAAAATAAATAAAATAACACTATAAAATTTGGTTTATGTTACAAATACCAATAGTGTAATGCAGTTTATTATTAAAATAGTCAGAATTGTTATATAAGCATATGTTTTCGTATTACCCTGTTTTTAATGTTTTGACAAAACGTTGCCGCTCTTATTTAGGGATGGCGGTTCAGCGTAAGCGCTGAGCGTTGTAAAACGTTCCGCTTGCCGCTTTTATTTAGGGATGGCTCTTACGCTATGATGATTTTAACACATTCGGCTTAACTGCGGAAATTCCCGTCATTCTTTTGTCTTCACATAAACTAATGACGAGAAATGCCGCTTATGTTCAAATAAAATTTATTAACCGTCAAACCTATATATTTTTAGCATTGTACAGCAATAGAGTTGCTGGATTGTTAAACTAACAACCAAACTCTAATTTAAAAAATTTTTTTAATTCAATGATAAAAAGCGGCAATTCCCGCTTATTATTTTTATATAAAAAATTTAATTGATTCTCTGGCAGGCACCAGCTAAATTTAATGGCAGCCGAATGTGTTAAGTGGCAAACGTTAGAGTGTATTTATCATCTTTTTTTCATATTGGACGACAAATATATTTTAAAGAAAAAATAAAGCTTTGACAAGCAAATTTAAAAACAATATATACATTTCCCTTGACAGGCATGTGTTTTCCAATTCACACTCGAAGTAAACTATTTTATATCCTAATCACAAAGCATACAACAGTATGAAAATAAAAATGAATTAAAAAATTGGATTTCACTATTGACTTTGGCCTTTCACATATAAATAAACCAACCAACTCGTCATTCTGACTAAACAACTATTTTGTTCATTTCTATATGTAAAAACCATAAATTTAGTTTTTAATTAGAATGATTTGGAATAATTATGTTTGGATGTATGTATGTATGTATAGACGTTTGGGAAGAAGTGAACTCTATATAAAAATGTAGAAATGAATTTATTTTTACACAAATTTAAAATTAAAATAACTGACTAAGATTTTTATCTCAAACAACATCGTTTTTTTATTACAATACAAAAAACACAAACATATTTTTAATAGATTTTACTAAAATAACACATGTATGTATGTACATATGTACATCCTTGTAAATTATTTCTCTGAATTAAAACTTGTGGTTATAATTGCATCTCTAATTGCCGAAAAAAGTTGTTACAAATAAAATAAAGTTTACGTCCAATTTGTTGATATCCATATTAAAGGCAAGTGGGAAATTTAAATCGCAGCTGTATGCATAAAGTATACTCACGACAAAACATTTAAACAGTTCAGTCCTATCCATACATCCTTTTATTAAATTGAATTTAATTAGATTTTTGATAATATACCTATTTACAATCAAACCAGTTACCGTTATTTGCATTCTTTTCGGATGCGATATTCAGTTCTCCTTACTATCGTTTAGACTGATTAGTAATCAAAAAAAGTGTGGAGAATAAATCTAACTGTAAAAATATTGATGAATATACTACCAAATCAATTCTCATAATTAACATCTATCGGTAGTTAAAAATATTTTAAACAAATACTTGCCATTTGCAAGTATTCTTCGTTTATGTTTTGTTAATAAAAAGTATTTTAAAAAATATTATTTTTAAAATAATATTATGTAGTCGACACGCTCATAAATTTATTGTAACCGTCACGAAATGTTATTATGTAAGACAGCTGTGTCGTTTCTGATCGTTTCTGTATCGTTCCTGATTATTTTGTCAGTTGTGTGACACTAAATATAACATTTTATAAAACAGTTTTTTTATGTGGGATTCCAGTGAAAGTTCTGATGAAGAATATAAAAAATTTTCACTAAGAATACAAAGGAAAATTGGGAGGAAAGTGCTTTAAAAACCTTTTTTCAAAAAAAAAAAAAAAAAAAATTATAGGAACAAAATTCTAAGGCCGGTCACTCACGTACAGTTTTAACTGTTCAGTTTAAACTTTACGTATGTGGGTAATAACTGGTAGTTCAACTCAACTGTTCAGTTTAACTAAGAAATTTAAAATTTTTATATTTTTAACTGTCAGTTAAAAAAAAAAAATGTTGGGGTTCAACTGTACCGTTCCCAGTTCAATTTGTGTCGAGCGAGAGTGCGTATCATGACGCGTAAACAGAACCAAGTGATAATTGAATTTATTGCCATATGTAGATCTGAACCTTGCCTATGGCAAATTAAATCGAGCGAGTACCATGATCGCGCCAAAAACCATGCTGCCTACAACAAGTTGGCGATGTTAACTGCACGTGTGTGTACATCTCAGTTCACAGTTAAGTTTGTCAGTTATAACTGAACAGTTGAAACTGAAAGTTAAAACTGTACTACTGTACATACTGGATTCAGTTGTATTAAATCGGCTGTAGCTTCTTCTAAAGCCAAAATATGTTCTTGCTTGTAACTCCCGCTACCAGTTGCGTTAATTTCGGCTCTGTTATGGACCATTTCTTTCTTGTTTTTGCATTTGAACTCTCTTCAATTCTGGTAATAAAACTTCAAATTAAAAAATGTTTGCTTCAAAACTTTTTAAACTTACTTTTTGTGAAAAATACTCAGAAACATTAAAGTTATATGGGATCAAAGCTTTAGAGAAAACGAAAGCAGTTAGAAATTGGATTCTAATTTTGTGCATTCAATACTATATTTGGACCAAAGTTACATAGTTTTGGTTAATATTTCTGGATGCTGGTATGCATTTGTTTATTATTTGAACAATTGTCTCTAACACTGAATTGAAGTATAGCAAAAAATCTAACACTATGCCATCGTTTGAGTTTGAAAAGTCAAATTAAATTAACGAAAATATATTTAAACTGTAAGTATAGCATGTTTTATTAATACGGTATCAATAATATTGTCATAATATACAGATTATGTACATTCATAATACTTCTATATCGCCTGCTAATAGTTATTATAAAAATAAAAACGAATATAATTTCTTTTAATTAATTTTTTTTTATAAACTACACATATGAATATGTACATACGTTTGTGTGCCTGTGTTTATTTGTTAATACGAGTATATAAATATTAATTATTGTGTGCTTTTTTCTAATTTTCATAAATTAGAAAGAATATTTAAACGGTAACTGTGGCTTGAAATAAATTTTTCAAAAAGTAGTCTTTTCAAAAGCGTCGTTTTATACGGTTGTGAATACGCAAAAAATAGAATAAAAAAAAAAAGAATATATTAATTACTGAATAATAATATGTGTGTTTGAATATTAATTAAGTAAACTTTTTTATAATATAGAGTGATTATAAATTAAAATTAGACATATTAAAACAGCTGAGTTTAAATAAATCTGAGCATTATAAACAAAAGGAAAAAAAAATATTAACGTAGTTAATGTGAACATCTATATAAATTTCTTAACTAATTTTAGGATATTTTAAGATTTTAAAAGTGTAAGTCACTATTAATTTCTTTATCAAATTTATTTGCTTTAAATGATCAAATTTATTAAACTGGAAATTACATTAAAATAGTCGTAGCAGATCCGCCCCAAAGGAAAATGTATGTCTCACCTAAATAACATACCGACTTCGATGAAATTTTAAACTAGATATGTATGTATGTATACCTGTGTACCTTAGAAAACATATGGCTTACGTTTTTTTAAATAGTACTCAGAGGGGGCGATACAGTGGATATTTCTCCCTATTCCCAACTAACCGACTGAAGTACCGAAAATGGCGGATAATCATTTATTAAAATTATTAGTAACGCAGACATTGATTCCTCATATCAATGCTGACTTTTGCTCTTCGGTGAAGAGTATCAAATATATTTGAACTAAAAAAATGTTTTGTTGAGCAAATTTATAGGGTAAAACAACATTTGCCGGGTTAACTAGTATGTGTAGTATCTAAAGTTCAACTACATAGTGTGTAATTTAAAGACAAATTCTTTTGAATTTATGGAACTTCATTACAAAACGCTAAATTCCTCTTATACCTATTAAGCCTTCAAAGATTTTTACTAATTTAAGCGGTATTAGAGCAATTAGCTATTTAAGGAATATCCCTAATGTAATAAGATTAAAATTTTTTCTACTTCATTTAACCGGCATAGTTCTTCAAAGCTATTTAAGCTTGTTTTTAATTAAATAAAAAAAAAAATAAAATCATATTGGTAATCACCAGTGCAACAACTTTCATGCACTAACAAATATGCGCTTAAAATATGCACTATAAATGAATAATAAGCACTCAATATATGCACTTTTGAGGAAAATGCACTAAAACTAAAAAAAATACAGTTACAATTTTTGTATTTTTTAAAATTTTATTTATTTAAAATCAAAAATTCAAGTACTAGTTACAATTTGTATTAAAATATCAGGGACTGAAACCGAACCCATTTCGGTTCGGGTTCGGTGCTTTTATAACCATGAACCCGAACCACGTTGAACCCCAAAACTCATCCAGATTCGGGTTCATAAATTTCAAAAAATAATTTTTGCACATAAAAATATTCTGTGTACTTAATAGAGGGCCGCGCAAGCATAGCTTAAATGTCTTACAAGCAATCATCAATTTTTTAAATATTTCATGTCAAGTACTTTCTCTTTATTCCATAAATGTTTAACCCATTTCCGCCCGCTGTACTATATATAGTACACAACTTAAAGTTCAGGTAAAAATTATAAAATTCAGTTTTTTACTCGGGAAACGCTTTTTATCAGTCAATAGAGTACATGCAACATCCACGTAGCTGTTGTACATTATAGTTGAAAAATATCAATTATGGGAATCTCCATTTTGGCTAGTTATCTAACAATCTCCATTTTGGTGATTTATTTCTTGTGAGATTGTGAATGGTTATGTAGTTTATTTTACATCAGTTAACTTTGAAGAATGTTAAATAGCAGTTTATTTACTTGATAACATCACATTCTAATAAAAGCAATATAAAACAGTTTAGTTCGTATAGAATTTTTTGAGCTATAGTATATTAAGTGCTGCTATACTAAGCTTAGTACACCTTAAAAAACACAACTCAGAATATTTTTTTTGTTTTTTTTTCTTTTACTGTACTGTAAAAAATGTTGTCTAAATCTAGTAAAAAATATTGAATTTTAAAAATTGTTCTTGGTTTTCATTTGGGCGTTAATGGGTTAAAGAGAAAATATTTTGAACTACAAACAAAATCAAAAACATCAAAACTCTTGTAGAAAAGAATACAAAGCCTTTAAGAGAATAAAGAAAGAAAAGAAAATCATCTTCGCAGTTCCTGCAACGCAAGTAAGCGTAGAAAGGGCTTTTTCAGCTTTGAAATTTATTTTATCACCACAAAGATAAAATTTAAAAGAAGAAAATTTAAAAAAAATTTTAATTATTAAATTAAATGAAAATTTTTTGAAAAATAAATAAATGATATTGTACTTTTTTTCTGAATTTTGAACCCGAACCTGAACCCTGGACCGAACCTGAACCCAAACTTTTTATTTTGATTAACCCAAACCTGAACCTGAACCCAATTTTTTCAGGGTTTCAGTCCCTGTAAAATATACATAGAAATACTCACAAAAGAAAATAACAATTCAGTCTATTTTAAATTACGAGTTATAAAATCTTTGAATGTTAAATACAAATTTAATTAAATTTTTATTTAGATAACTAAATAATGTTTTTTTTTGAATTTTCAAATACAACTCTGTCTATTTGATCGATAAAAGTTTTTTTACATGGAAAGTGTGCGCTCTACTTCTCTAGGAGCATACTTAAAAGAAGCCAATACATTTGGGGAATACTCTTTGAAAAAAAAAATAAAAGAGTGAAAAATATGTAATAAAAACCACAAAATATGCACGAAAATATGCACTTAAAAGCAAAATATGCAAAAACAAATCGATGCCATTTTGTTACAAATTCTTCAATTCGGAAAAGTATTTGGTCAAAACCTTGCGAGCCTTGCAAAGAAACAATCGTAGCTTACGTATTGCTACGTTTGCAACGAAGAGTAATTACCAATAAAATAATAATACAATTTCAGTTAATTTGCATCTTTATTTCAAGCCTATAAAAGAAGTATTTTTTTATATATACTTATGTATGTATAATTGTCCAATTAAGAAGAGAAACAAAAAACAACACCTTTCTAATAGAGCTTTGTATTTTTTTTATCTGCTAAAGGTACGTTTACACTATTCCAAAAGTCTTAAGATTTTAGTTTCAAATGTAAAATCTTCTTATCCTACAATATGCCTTTACACATTTCAAATAAAATCAAAACAACAGCTGTTTATGTTTTTCTTTTTCTCCAATATTTCATAATATGAGCCATATTTGATAATTTTTTACAACAGATACTTGTAATTCATTTTAAGTAAAATAGAAAGAACTTTTAAAAAAATCAAGGAGATTTAATACATTTTTAATGTTTTTCATAAAGTTTGTTTCGTCAATATTTCCATAAAAAAGGGGTATTAGTTTCCTTGCAACAATAGTTAATTTAATGCATAAACTATATAAATTTTATGTTATAGGGTGCATAGCAAATTTAAATACTCAATTCATTCTGTATGTGTTTAAGCTTAAACCAAAGATATCATATGATTTAATCACATAAAGAACTGAGGATTTAAATCTGCTAATGATTTCATGTTATTATGTATATTCTTTGTTTAATCGTATTTGATTAGTTTTTTTAAGTACAGTGAACTCGCTGAAACGTGAGGTAATTTTTACCAAGGAGGTTCATGTAGTCTAGTAGTTAGGGTGTTGGCTTACCAAGACGATAGCACCGGGTTCAAATCTCAGCTCTGACATCTTGAAAAAAAAGAAATAAAAATTTAAAAATGAGACTGAACATTTTACGACAAATTTTTTAACGTTTACGCGCATGGTTAAAAACCAAAACAAAATAAAATGAAAACATAAATTTACATACGTTGTAAATATGTTTAACATAAATAAAAAACTAACTTAAAAATACGTCCCTGATCTAATGGTGTGTGATGGTGTAATGATGATAAAAAACAAAGAGATCCACAAGACTGTCAAATCTTCAACCGTATTTTCTCTCAATGTCGTATGCTCTCATTACATTCAAGTTTTCACGATGCTATTCTTTCTCTTCTAAACAAAAATTTGACATGGCGTACTACTTGTATGCACTAATTCACTGTTGTTGCATTTAATATACTACGAGGGAAGTTCGAAAACTCACGGACTTATGGATCCGTCCGCGTAATTTTTTGTTTGTTTTATTTTAATATTTAAATAATTATTTATAATTTTATTTAAAATTGTAGTTTTTTTACATACGCCCATATGTAAGTACTTTCAAAAATGCTGGTTAAACTGAGATATTTATGATTTTATTATTTTAGAATATTTATTTATGTATGTATGTATGTATGTATATGAAAAAAATAAAAATTTAAATTATTTTTTTTATATTAATAAATTTATTGTTACAGTCGTAGAGAAATAAATTTCTTAAAAACTGGTTTTATATTTTCGAAAAAATTTTGTTTTCTTTTTAATTATTTTAAATAATGATAAAAAAAGAACAACAAAAAAATAATTAATTAATAAATTAAAATATACATATGTACATATGTACATAAATATTTAAAAACCTTTCTTTTTTGTTTTTTATATTATTTTTTAACAACAGGTTTTGTTTTTATTGTAAATTCTCAATTAAAAATTTTAAATTCCGTGAAAACAATATAATATTGTGCAATATTGTGTTCGGAAATATTGTTTGATTTTAGTTTATTTTAGCTAATGAAACCACAAAGAAAAGCAGTAAACATTTAACCATTAAGGCCCGCTTTTTAACTTCGACATTAAAAATCAATTTAAAAAGTAGGCAACTATTCTTAGAATCTTAGTTGCTGTAGCCTAGTGGTTATTGTGTTGGCTAACTAGAAAAAAGCTCCGGGTTCAAATGTGACGCTACGTACGTTATAGACCTTTCGTGTACTCTGAATATACTGTAAGTTAACTGCTTACATAGACGGACGAAGTATTCAAACTATTTGAAAATTATTAATAATAATAATAATAAATTATTATTATTAGCAATAATCTTTTTAGATGGGAATTTTCATGCATACTTTCTTGCAAAAATGTATGAAAACAATTTTACTTTTTTCAGCATAACTTACAAGGACTCGTAATTTTTCATTAACTATATATGGCAATATTGTAGCCATTATAAATCTGAAAAACTTTAGTGAACATATCAGTACAATCTGAATGTGTCTAGCCATCCAAAATAGCTTACAAAGACCAATTTGTAGCGTTAAATTATTTTTAAAAAATAGTGAAAAATAAAATTTTTGTACGGGTGAAAACACCTCAAAATTTTAAGTATGGTTTTTATGAATGATATCGTATCATCTGATGCATAGAGCATCCCTACAGTTCATCTTATAACATAGTTGGCTAAGGATATCTCATAAGAACAAGTAATGAGGAAATAATAACATTAATTTGAAGCCTACACGTAAGATAATTTTCTCTGCGATTAAATTTGACGTTTTCGGTTTAAAAAATATATCTAAAAAGATGATGAAAATTATACATACAATATTAATAAAAGTAAAAGTATTCTAAATAATAAAAAAAAACCTTTTAAACCGTTAAATTAATCGTTGTGAACTTTTTTATTTTTTTTAACACATTTTTAATTGGCATTAATAATTTAAGTACCTACAATTTATTAATTATATTATACTAACTGTCTTTCTAGATAGACATACACGTACTTGTACTTATTTTTATTTGTCGTACAATTTTCTTGTCATGCCATATGCATGCATTTCATTAATTTAATTTTTAGTATGAATATTAAAATTTTTAAATTTTAAAATTAAAATTTTTATAAATAATATGAAATATATGCTTTTGAGGATAATCATATCTCTATGGCCATTTCGTCTTTGCTTAAGATACTCGTCAGGAGACTTTCCCAAAGATGGTATTGAAAACTAAAAATAATTATGTTAAAATAGTTATACACTCAATGCGAATCATATCCATTTAGTATATAAAAACCAAACAAAAGCATTTACAAAGCATTACATTTCTGTTTTTAAAAAAATTAAAATTCTATTTCTTTGTTCTACCACAGCAAGCCATAATTTCTGTAGCAAACGAATAGAAAAACAAAAAGTTTTTTTTATTAAAAAATATTTTTCGCCTTAAGCTACCCATACATTAGTGATTTGTGACTGTGATTTGTTCGCTTGTCATTTCTCCACACACTATAAAAAATCACAATAAGCTTAATTGTCAACAACAAGACATCACTTTTACTTTTCCAAATGGCATTTTCATTTTACAAAATTTTAATGAATTCTAACAAAAATTGTTTGCTAGCCATCTCCGCAATACAAAAAAATATTTTCACTTTTCGTATTTTTATTTTAATTCTACAGAAATGAATATTTTGACATTTTATTATGAACTAATTTGAAAATTTTTTCAAATGTTCGCGCACAACCCCATACACTTTGTTACAAACCACAATTAATTGAAAAATTTCAAATTATTGGGATTTGTTGTCATACAGCCCCATTACCATGTAAATAGACATCGAACACAACAAATCATTGTCACAAATCACTAGTGTGTGGCCAGCTTTACAGAAAATACACTTATGTATATTAAATACATAAATCCAGTTGGCTTTGTCTTAAAGATATCCTTGAGGATGGGCACACTACAATAGACTATGCTGCACGACGTTAGACGGCAGCCAGAACAACTCGTCTGGGACATTTTTAAACAAATGTAGCAAACATCGTTCAGGAATAGCCGACCGACAATGTCACTGAATTTTTCGTCGACCGCACATTGTATGAACTATTCTATTTTGTATTCTGTTTATCAACGAGAACTTTAAGGAAATAGACAACAAAACATCGTGCACCACAATCTCCGCGATGCTGTCGACAACCGTTAGTGACATGTCTTAACAGTGCATTTACCATACATGGGCATTAGGGTGGCCGTTATTTTACTTTTTTCGTATTTTCACTTGGCAAACCCCTTAGATTGATTCCAAATTAGAAAAAAAATATATATAAAAAATTTTAGATTGTTTGCATAATTATTAGGCGTGCCTTCAGCCCACAAAGTTTGCTGAAAATGCTATTTTTCTCACTATGGCTCTCTTTAATTGTTCATAACTTCAGTAATATTTATTTTAGAGAAAAACCTTATTCACAAATATTCTGGGGCTATATCTGATGAACAATGTTGCTCTGTATTAGTTTTCTGTAACATTAATATTAAATCCAGAAAAAACGAAATTAAAAAATAACAGCGAAATTTTTACATATATCTTCGCATTCTTTGCCTGGTAATTATTGTTTTATTAAATGGTGTAATTATACAAATTTTTGTGTTAAAATCTCATTCGTGCTCATAGGAAATTGTTTTTGATAGTTTTTTCTAATTTGGAATCAATCTAAGGGGTTTGCCAAGTGAAAATACGATAAAAGTAAAATAACGGCCACCCTAATAGGCATACTGCATTACTTTTTTACTGCAATACGTGTTTCAGTTTCATACTGACTACTGAAAAGAGAAATCAGTACCCAGTAAATATTACTGATTATTGAAAAGAGAAATCAGTATTCAATGAATTTTACCGTTTACTGAAAAGAGAAATCAGTATTCAGTAAAAAGTACTGATTTGTGTAAGATCTGATTTTTACAGATTTTTACAGATTTTTACACAAATCAGTACTTTTTTACTGAATACTGATTTTTCTTTTCAGTAAACAGTAGTTTTTACTGAATACTGATTTCTTTTTTCAGTAATCAGTACTTTTTATTGAACACTGATTTCTTTTTTCAGTAAACAGTACTTTTTGCTGAATACTGATTTCTCTTTTCAGTAAACAGTAAAATTTACTGAAAACTTTTTTTTTCTAATAATCAGTAAAAACAGAGAATACTGAAAAAGTACTGGTACTGAAAAATGCCCATCTATGGCATTTAAACTAAACTCAAATCAAGTAAAGTGGTGTTTTTTTTCGAAACCTATAGCCGCTTAGATAAACTGCTTCGAAAAAAACGACATAAGTGCTTAAGAAATTAAATTGGGCATTACTCACAATTTTTATAAAAAAATATAAAATTATTATTTTAAAAACAATTCAAACAATAGTGGCGTTTTTTTCGAACCGAATATAAATATTCCATACAAATTTTTATTTATATCAGCTTATATAAGCGGTTAATTTTAAAACTGCTTAAAAATTAAGCACATATAAAAATGCTGCCAAGTTGGATTTTTTTTATCTTGACGTTATCTTTTTAAAATTCTATAACATTTTTAAAATTAATAAAAGAATAAACGTTGTAAATATGGCTGAGGCAAAGGAATGTAATTATTTTTACATTGTTTGAATTGTTTTTAAAATAATAATTTCATATTTTTTTATAAAAATTGTGAGTAATGCCCAATTTAATTTCTTAAGCACTTATGTCGTTTTTTTCGAAGCAGTTTATCTAAGCGGCTATAGGTTTCGAAAAAAACACCACTAATGTAAAAATAATTACATTCCTTCGCCTCAGCCATATTTACAACGTTTATTCTTTTATTAATTTATAAAATGTTATAGAATTTTAAAAAGATAACGTCAAGATAAAAAAAATCCAACTTGGCAGCATTTTTATATGTGCTTAATTTTTAAGCAGTTTTAAAATTAATGCTATAAACACAACAAAGGCTATCGAACACCGAACACACGACTACAAAAATCGCTGGCTACGAAAGTAGCCAAGCAGCCAGCTACTTAAATATAATAACGACTACAGCTACAAAATAAACATCTGTTTTGACACATTGAACATAACCTAAACAAAATATATTTTTTGTAAGTGAAATTGTGAGGAAATAAAAAACAACAAATGTCTGAAGAAAACTTATAAAAATTTAAGAAACTAAAAAGGCAATTAAATAATAAATTAAAAATGAAATAAAAACTGATGTATATAAATGAAATAAGTAAATGAAAACTAAACAAAAAATGTAAACAAATAATTATTTATTTTCAGTGGTGCAACTTACATTTTTTTCGCATTTTTAATGCATATATTTCATATATTGCGTTTTTTAAACACCTTTTTCATGCATCTTATTGTAACAGCACTAAACTGTTTATTGTCGCCAAGAAAAATAGAAATTAGCCTAAGTTGGCTACGGGCTACAAAAGTAGTCGTGTGTTCGGTAGTCGTGTTGCCGTTAACATAATTATTCTCATATGCACACATGTATTCTATTTTTGACAGCTTGTAGTCGATGGTCGGTAGCCTTTGTTGTGTTTATAGCATAACCGCTTATATAAGCGGATATAAATAAAAATTTGTATGGAATATTTATATTCGGTTCGAAAAAAACACCACTTAAATTGAATTTGAAATCTATTTGAAAATCTATACTGTTTACACCGACATTTTTTGACAACTAGCAGGATTTTATTTTCATGAAAATAACAGCCAATAAAGAAATAAATAAATAAAACATTTTTTTTCTTTTTATTTTATATTCAATATATAAATAAAACAATTTTTTTTCTTATTATTCTATGTTCAATAAAAAATAATTCAAAAGACTTGAATTTATTTTCGTTTTAGTTTTATGAGGCTTTTTTCAGTTGTCAATTTCTTAGTTAGGATTTACAATGTAGAAATTGAAAGACAGACAAAATAATTTTGTAGAAGTAGTAAAGAAAATGTGAAGAATGCAGTACACGAATGCTTGTATAGCACATTTTTCATTTTGCTTTTCCACCTTTTGTAGTTTTTGCTTCTTCTGTTTGTCTTCTAAGTTCTATAAGGTAAAAGTTTTAGGCAAGAGCAAAAGAGAATTGAAAAATTTCTGTCTTTCAATTTCCACATTGTAAATCCCGACTTACTGAATTTTTGTATTTTTTTGTACAATTTCGAACAGATACATAGTTGCATCGGAAAGTATACTAGATTTCTACAAAATCTTGTAGAAGTAGATTTTGTTTTATATGGGAAATCTAGTAAAGAACGACTAGATTTCAATTGAAATCTGGTAATTAGTTGATTTGAGTTTGGTGTAAATGCACTATAAATGTATTTGCCTATAACGCGAAAAATAACATTTCCCTATACGAGATAAAACAAAACAAAAAAATAAATAATATATGTATATACTTACGATACTAGAATACAGCTAAGCAATGTGGAATATTTCGATTTCGAAAAAAATCTGACTGATTGGGAATATAAAACAGCACTGTATAACAAAATTATTATTTTATATTATAAAAAAATTGTTTACGATGATTATGAGGTAATGCTTTGAAGAACTACAATGCTTCTAATTCCACTAGATTTAAAAAATTGTCGTCAATTACTCTGTCATCAAGCTAACCCTTTAAGACAACAGCTTGTTCATATGCCGAAGTGGGTCTTTCAATCGATTCTGCTCCCTTTTAGCAACATTCAATAGTATGTGTATGTATCTATATGTATCAAACACTGTTAATATTTTGTTGACCATCCTCTCTGTGTTGATGGGTTGAGTAAAAAATAAGGCTCATCGTTTAAGACAAATTGATTGTGATTTATTGTTTTACTATTCGCTTTCAAGGAAGTCTGACAGTGTGGTTCGAATTTACATAATTTTCCATTTGTCTTTTATTTTTCATTTTAAAATAAATAATAGGTATTTTCTCGTTAAATAATTTCTGTGGAATTTTGAAAAAACGTCTTCTCTCGAAATAAGACAATTTTTCAAAATTTTTATAGTAAATATAGAATTTCCTTGTCCTTCTTTTGATCTAATCCCCGTATTTCTACGACCTTTGGAAGGCAAGATATGCAGTTGACTTATCGACCTCTTTCAGACTTTCCCCCAATTTCAATTTGACAAAACGACTTCTTTCAGAGAATTAAGAATAATTTAAAAAATTGAATGTCTATAAACAAATTGTATTTCATTTTTATTATTATTTTTTAATTATCTGCATATTGAAGGGAAAAATAGAACCCAAATATATTTTCCAGATCAACTTCTTTCAACCTTTTTTTTCATATTCCATTTTAACAAAACAACTTGTCTTGCCTTAAGCGATTAAAATAATTTTCAAATTTAATCAAAAAAATTTTGACAAAACGACTTGTATTTAACAAAAGGTCTTAAATTAATTTTTTGTCGTTTTAAAGAAAATTATTGCTTCTAGAGGGGAAAAACAGGTCGCATAATATTCGTTAAGTATTTGTGTATAATATCCAAGTTCAAAATTTCTTTAATTTTCTAAGCAATAACTTGTATTAGCCTTTTTAACTGTTTTTTTTTTTGCTCTACTGAAAAGTTGTTGATTTTGAAAGAAGACGTTTTGTCAAATGTCCACAGATTTGTTGATTGGTTTTTGGAAACTTAACAGATTGAATATTTAATTGAAGTAAATTTGATTGATTTTTAACTAATCATAGATCATAAATATGATGATTATAAATGTCATCAAATTCGCACAATATGATATTTTGTTTGTCAGTTTGTTCATCCTTTTGTAAATTTTCTTGGTCCTTAAAATACATTTTACAAGAAAAACGAATTAAAAAGTTTAACAAACATAAAATGCGAGTATTTTATGATATTTTAGTTTTTAAAAACTTTTTTAAATTACAAAAATCTGTTGAATTTTAAGAATATTTACCATTAATTATAGATTTGAGTGTTAATTAAGTATATACATACATACATATGTATGTACTGTTAAAAGGAAAAGTCTTTCTAATGCAAAAAAAAAAACATAAAAACAAAAACAAAAAAAAAAAGGCAAGTATTTGTTTTCTGTTATTACATCACTTTTTCATTTTCTTTCAAAACCTGAATATTTCTCTCCATTTATATAGAAAAAAGCAACAAGACAAAAATTTCCCAAAAGTAATGTTGCCAAGTTTACAAAACTTGTAAAATTGGCTCATCATTTAACACCTTAAATCTCCGACATGCAAATATTGTTTTTTATTAAAAAAAAAACGTCGAATATTAGGACAGTGAACAAGTAAAAACCTAAAAATGAGCAATTTATCAATGGGCGATTATAAGACCTGAAAGTAGAATAAGAGAAGATAGGAAAAATATAGAAATTAACCAACTATACAAAACTACAGAAAAGTATAGGAATTTTTTTTTAATATTCGTAGCAGGGATGGAAAATGGCTTTTATGATTTTGTACCAACTATGAAAACAATATGTACTTTTCATACCATGACGGTACCATTTTTTAATATGTATTAAAAACAGAAACTCAAGAAAAGTGTGTACAAAAATTCAGAAGTATACAATAAAAAATGACATAATAATAAATATTAAATACATAAAGGTACATACATTAGTCTTTTCAATTCTTGAGATCAGTTATTAAAATAATTATTTATAAAATATTTTTAGATAATAAATTTTCTGTTATTTTAAAGCAACATGAATTTGTTGACTTTAATAAATCCTTAGTTAGTATCAAATTGGAGACAGTGGAAACGTGTAGTCTATTTCTTTCCTTTGTTTTTATTAGGTTTTGGAAAGAAAAAACATGTCCGACGTTGGCCGACGAATGTGGAATAGATAGAATGCCTGTTACAACTCTTGAAATATCTGGAAACATGAACTCATTCAACTCATTTTTCGTTTGTGGTACCTTTGACCAAAAACAGGAAATACTTGAAGAATCTTTGTATGAATTAAGTTCCACAACATCGGCTAGTGCTCTGTATTGGCTAGTTATTGCCTCAAATTTATTTTGTTCATATGGGAACATTTTCACCAGAAGAGGTACTATTGATTTTGTGTGGGAATGTTATTTTCATTAAGGTTTACAGCAGATATATCACATTCATCTAGAACAGTCTTCTTTAAAAAATGTCGTGCTGCTTGGTGAAATAAAAAAATTAGCCTTGGTAAAAATATGTATGTGCATTCGTGTCTCCTCCGATTGCATTTCTAAATTCACTGAATTTATAATCTTAAGAATATATTGTAGAAACAAAAAAGTTAACTTATAAAATGGGTTTTTAAGCCCTGATGAAAGAAATGCTAGTCTTTCATTTTTTAAATCGACCTCAAAATCATTCAATGTAAAATAATAATTAAGAGGGTCCCCCAACTATTCTTTGAACTACTTGTTCTCGCAACAGCCACCTTGTTGATGCATATTTACCAGTTATATGAATTTTCGTTTCAAAATATTCTTGAAATTTTACGAAATCATATCTTCGGCTATCACTATTACAAAAGTGGTAATTCAAATCTCTGATAAATTTTCTATTTCATTTGAAATACCATATTTAGCAGCAACTAAAGAAGCCAAAGCGCTTAGCATTATTTCAAGATTTTTGGCAGATTCTGTAGCAGGACATTTGGAGACACTTGTCAGAAAGTTATTAATTTTTGGCGTAGTTTTTAATTAATGTTGCCATAGAGCGAAACGTTGATATTTTTAAATTGTACCAAGTAAGCCGCGGTAGTACCATGGTACCTACAAGATTCAAAATTTACCAAAAAAAGTACAATTGTACCATGATTTCCATCCGTCATTCGTAGTCATTGTAAAATTTTGACTTTATGGGAATGTTGCAGTTAGGGACCGAAATATTTGGGCGGATTGCAACAAAATTGGAGGCATACAAAAAGGTTAGGATAGTAAATGCGAAACAATATGTTAAAAAATATGTTTTATGCCAACCCCTTTAAAAACACAACAAGTTAATTAAGCTGGATACATACACATAGACTTGAGAATCTTTTTCATGGCAATCTGTTGTTTTTAAAGCTTTTGCCAGAAGACTGCTATAACGTAGTCGCTGAAAGAAATATTTTTTTATAATTCTTTTTTTTTCAAGATCTCAGAGTTAGGGTTTGAACCCGGAGCTCTTGTTTAGTAAGCCAAAATACTAACCACTAGACTACGGCGACTACTAAATTAAATTGAATAATGTTATTAAGTCGTATTAAAATGAGAAGTTTTAAGTGAGAAGTAGTCGCCGTGGCCTAGTGGTTAGTGTGTTGGCTTACTAAGACATGGGTCCTGGGTTCGACTCCAGGCTCTGACATCTTCAAAAAAAGAAATATGAAAAAAATATTTCTTTCGGCGACTACCTCTCAGCAGTCTTCTGGCAAAAGCTCTGAGAGTAACTAATTGCCATGAACAAGCTTCTCAAGTCTGTCGTTCGGCGTCGACATTAAACTATAGGTCCCGGTACTCATGGATAAAAATTGACACACACAACATGAGTGTTGCGAGAAGCTAGGTCGTAATCCTGACACAGGGTTGTAAAGGCCAGTTATGTATGTATGTAAGTTACGGATGATGATAACAATTCATATATGTAGATGTAGAGATAGTAAAACCAAAAAAAAGTAGCCGAAATATTTAAATGAGCCCAATCCAAAGGGCACAATACGTAAGTGCCAATGATTTAAACACCCTAACACATTTAATAGAGGAAACTGACTTCCAAGTAATGTAATATAAAAAATAAACAAATTAAAACATCAGAAATAAATTACAAACTGTTTATTTTATATACTCGTACAAGCCATAGAAACATGTGTAAAATAAAAAGAATGATCTAGTTTGTGCTAATTTTTATTTTTTTAGTTTAGTATGAACTTACCAATATGTTTTTGCCGCTGAAGTTGTACATTCATAAACGTCAACACCTGTAATTTTAATTATTATTTATTTATTTAATTTCGAGGATCTCTACATGTTCTTATCGTAGTATATCTAAATAATTTAATTATTTTCTATAATATATTCCTCTTAACAAAGTGACCTATTATCGTTTTGTTTTTTTCAAAGTCAGCTCTAAAGGTTTTTTAAAAAAATGAATTAGATCTCTCTGTATACAATTCTTTGTTTATTCACTCTCCTAATTCTTTTATCAAAAGCCTACGGATATGTTGGATCAGTCTTATTCTACTTATTGGTAACTCTTTTTTTTTTGCTTTTGTTGCTTTTTTTCTGTGTTTTTTCGTACCATTTGACTATTTTGCGGATATTTCGTTGTAAATAAAGAGTAGTTCACTTACGTCGCTCTATTAAATAACAACGAAGATAGACGAGTGTGTAAAACTAATAGCAGCAACAATAACAAAAATATTAGTAGCGCGGTAATAACGTATGGGAATAATAAAAAAAAACTATAAAATATTTAAAAAGAAAATTAATTGCGTGTGTTTGTGCGAATGTTGAGACGTTTTAATAACAGTCTATTGATATTTTATTAAAAAACCAAATATACATACATACATAATTTCTATTTTAATTATGAAGTACGATTATTATAAAATCTAATTGCTTTTAGTTCAACTTAGTGAATACATATACATATATGTATTTAGATACAAATAAGTGAGTGAATGGATCTTTTTATTTACTTTTTTGTATTTTCTATAAAATAATTTTTTTTCAATAAATGTCAGCTAATTAATTGATTTTTTTTAATTACATACATACATATGTATGTACTTCTATTTTCTAATCTTAAAATAAATATTATATTTTATTATGTATGAGTTAAAAGCGTAATAAAACAGAAATTTCTTGATAACCTGCTTACAATGTATGTACATATGTAAGTATGTGATAAAAAAGTTCAGTTGTGGTTCTCCATCTGTTATAGGGATTACTGGAAATTTGTTATTATGATATGAATTAAACTATTAACTATATACATACATAAGTACACCATGTTACAAAAGTCTACGATTTATACATATATGATTTGTGATTTTAGTTAGAAGTGCCGCCTTTTTTACGTTTCATTGTTGCAGTTATTTGTATGTATGCATTAATTAAAATAAATTCAAAATCTTGTATTTCCTTTGATTTCGGTCAAAAATTAAATTATTCCCGCCTCGACGACATTGGTGAAAGAACATGTTATTGAAATAAAACAAATTTAATATGTATACAGCCGAACTCGGATAAAGCAAACCGTTTAAAAGAAAAAATCGGATATAAGCAAATTAAATATATTTACTTTTGTTTTCTATTCTAATTTAAAGATATTTAACTCCGTTTAAAAGAAAATCCGTTTTAAAGAAAAACCGCTTTAAAAAAAAAGATTATGGGTTAAAAAGCACAAAATTGTATAAAAATAACTCCGGTTAATTGCAAATACGAGTGTTAAGAATGTATCGATGAGAAAAAATTTTAGCACCGGCTCATTTATTTTTTACTTTCTGCGTACCTACATGTAGTCGCCGTGGTCTAGTGATTAGTGTGTTGGCTTACTAAGACATGGGCACTGGGTTCGACTCCAGTCTCTGACATCTTCAAAATAAGAAATATGAAGAAAATATTTCTTTCGGCGACTACCTCTCAGCAGTCTTCTGGCAAAAGCTCTGAGAGTAACTAATTGCCATGAACAAGCTTCTCAAGTCTGTCGTTCGGAGTCGACATTAAACTGTAGGTCCCGGTACTCATAGATAAAAATTGACACACATAACATGAGTGCTGCGGGAAGCTAGGCCGTAATCCTGACACAGGGTTGTAAAGGCCAGTTATGTATGTATGTACCTACATTTTCAAAAGTATTTTTTCTGGCAAGAATCTTCATTTATTGCTAAAATTGTTTATAATTTGTCAGTTAACTTTGTCAGAATTTGAATTTTTCTAAAACATATCGATTTGTTTTATTTTTTTTTTCAATAATATTTTAAGAGTTCGTTTAAACGAAATAATTTTGCATTATTCGAAGTCCTTTTAAAGGAAAATTCCGGTTATAAGAAAAACAAATGCTGCTCTTTTTACATTTTCTTATAACCGAATTCGACTGTACGTACATATTTAATATAAATTTTTAATGTTTACCATTTGACGAATGTGTAAATTAGTATTTTAAACACGTTGCAGTTCTTTTTTTTATTTTGCTTTTAACGACTTTGTACAAAGAAAATATAATTTTAGGGTTATTTACATTTAATTCGATTTTTTTTGTTAATATTTGGGTGGTAGATATTTTGCTAAGAAATATTTTTAATCTCTTCTCTGCTTGTCTTCCAAAGTCAATTGATTCTGCAGTGATGTTGATGTTTATTAATTTAAATGTGTCAAGTTTATCGTAAAACTTTTGACTGTGACGTTGTTTTTTTTAATTCAATCAGAGAAGACCTTCATTTGACAGAATTTTATTCTTCATGCTATGTTTTGATGTTTGTGGATAATAATATTACTCAATATTTTATTAATTGCTATGAATGAATATTTATTTCATTAAATTTCCTTTGAAATGCCAATGTAACAGTAGTGCACCTAAACGATTAAGCACTACAGGTCAACCACTTGGACAGGCTATTATTAAGAATTTTAAGCATAATAACCATTTTATTTGTTAAAAGTCTATGAAAACAAGTTATTTGCAAAACAGTTCAAGACTGTTTTTATGCGTCAGGGGTTTCGCTAGACAGCCACAAATGTCAGATGTTATTTACTGTGCATGAATTGCCATTGCATCTACTTCTCGAAATTCAGAAGGAAGGGGCCAGTGTGTAGAGTTTAACCAAAGAATATAAATCATATAGAATGCGCATCTCAACACTTATCCAAATACAATTTTTTCAAAATTCTTTTGATGCGGGAAGGAAGGGCAAAAGGCAAAACAAAAGAAAAGAGCGTAACAAAACAAGAGAAACTAAAGAGAAACTAATGTGTGTTTTATTTCTTTTGCATTGTGGTTTAGTTTTTTTCGTTCAGCCACAGTACATACAGTGACGAAACTCCAACAACTATATTCTTTGGTTTAACTTTATTAACTTTATTTTCTCGGTTTGTTCTCTTATCTAAAATTTGCAATATTTATTAAAAACTTAAAAGTACCCAAAGATTTCAACATTTTTGTATTTTTATACATACATACATATTAGAGCTGCAAAACTATCGAAACTATCGATACTATCGGTTTTCTATTCTTCTGAGAAAATTAGAATCGCAATACGAATTTTTTGATATATTTTTATTAGGTTCTTCTAAAATCTAGTGGAGAAGTAGAATTCAATTTGTATCATATATATGTATGTATACTATTGTAACTTAAATTTCAATTTTATTACAAAATAACAAAAAAAAAAAAAAAAAACGCAAATTATTTGCCAACTAAAAAAAAAAATTAATTAATTGAAGATGTTAATTTGAGATAAGTTTTTTTTTATATTAACGTTAACCGTAAAAGGGTATGACGTTTAAAACGTAAAACATAAAACATACTTACATTCTAATTAAAAGGGATTATAAAAAACAATTCATAAATAAAATTAGGTACAGAAGCGTTAAATTTAGGTATTTAAAAGTTATACCAGGTTTACCCAATAATTTTTGTTAATGAACAAGAGTTTATCGACCGTTTTTGGTCGATGATCTTAATTGACTTTTCCGCTTCTCTGAAACTAGGGAGCGAACGTTTAAGGTGATCTAATAAATTTGTAGTATTGCCGCTAGTTTTATAATATTTGCCACATAAATGGCATTTTGCACAATTTTTGTTTTTGGTTATTTCAAAATAAGTCCAAACATCTGAATACGTCCTACGTATCTTTTTTGGAATACCTTCTTCATCATCGTTGTCTATCTCAATGTTTTCGTTGCCATTTTCTATTAAACACAGACAGACATACACACTCCTATGAATGTGTCCATTGGACACCTATTGTAGAAACCTCTCCATTTTCTAAAACTATTTTTTATTTAAATACATATTCTTTATTCTTTCAGAAATACTATTAATAATACCAGAAACTTCTACTTTAAAACTTCTTTGTATTATTTTTGTGTTTATGCACTTCTATAAATTGTAGCGTCTTGTATATATAGAAAAAGAAGCCAGTTACCTTGCCGTCAATAATTCGCCGTTGTCGCTATTAAGGTATTCTTTATTCTTTCTTTTTTCGTTGCCGCTGAATAAAAATAAGTAAGTTTAAATAAAATTAATTACCCTAAAGAGTTTAATAGGATAACACTTTTTTGAAATATTGACTCTATTTTTCTTTACATTAAATAAATGCAAATATATTATTTTTATTAAAAAATTAAAACATACATACGAAAATTTACCGGCGGCAAAAAACGTGGGTTGAAAAAGTTTACTTTTAAAATTTTCCGATATTATCGCTACCGATAGTGAAACCATCGATAGTCGGCCAAAAATAAAACTATCGATACTATCGATAGTACTATCGATTGTTTTGCAGCTCTAATACATATATCATAAAAAATTCTGCTTTTGTTTCCTTCCTAGAAATAAATTCATTTTAATTTTTACATGCAAAATAATTTTTTTAATATCCCAAGATTATTTAACGATAAAGGTATGCCCCTAATAATAATTTATGTTTCTTTTGTTGTTCACTTGCTCTAAACAATTGCATTTGTTGCTCAAATAAACAAGAAAAAACCACACACACAAAATAATTACAAACATACTTATATGTACTCATACCTACATACGAGTACTTTTTTGCTTTTGTTTTAAGTGCTCTTGTGCTTTTGTTGCCTTGAGTAATTTCACATTGTTTGACGTTTAGCGCAACAAGTTCAAGGAAATTATATTCATGTACGCTGGGACACAATAAAATCATTCAAGTAAGACAACTATGAGTATCATTGGTTTGACAATTTGTACGTTGTAATCAAGAGTCAAATAATTTTTATCGCGTGTGAATTTTGTTTTATTTAATAATTTTTTTTTGCAAAAAAGAAAAGAAAAAAACTAAAAATAAATATAAACAGTAACTACGAGTATCTATTTGCATGTAATTTCTTTTTTGTTTTTTAAAATATGCATGTAAACTGAAATGATAATAATATCCATCCAAAATATATTTACATAAAAACATATGCATGCATATGGTACTCTTTTAAGTTTTTTTAATTTTCATTAAACACATTCAAGACAATAAACCACCGACTACAACCTGTCAAAAATAATAAAATGATTAGTTTCACGATAACAAGGCTACATGACTTTACGACCTCCATTGTAACTGTGACCAACTTTAGCTAATGTATATTTTTGTTGGAGACAATGCAGAGGTTTTTGCTGTCATACATACATACATAATTGGACATTACAACCCTGTGTCATGGTTACGGCCTAGCTTCTCGCAGCATTCATGTTGTGTGTGTTAATTTTTATCCATGAGTACCGGGACCTACAGTTAAAAGTCGACTCCGAACGACAGATTTGAGAAGTTTTTTAATGGCAAGACTGCTGAGAGGTAGTCGCCGAAGAAATAATTTTTTCATATTTCTTTTTTTAAGATGTCAGAGCTGAGATTTGAACCCAGCGCTATCGTCTTAGTAAGCCAACACACTAACCACAACATCACGGCGACCAGTACATTAAAAAGCATGATGTAGAGGTTTTAAAACAGCGGGAACAATGTTCTTTAATATAATTAAGTAGTTGACGACTTAGCAATATTTGGTGCTAGCGGTATACATACATATGCAGTCTTGAAGTTGGTGGGTTGTAGTCTTGAATAAGTTTAATGCGTTAAACTTAAATTGCCTTATTAAAGGAAGATAAAGTTCACTTCAAGTACTTGATATCTTAAGTCTACTTTAGATTTTATTTTTCAGCAGAAAGTATTATTAAAGGTATTCTTCAAATTTATCTACATATGTATGTATTCCATTTTGTCCACTATTTCGCTTAAATATATGTATATAACACACTAGTGCTAAAGTTTTTTTTTTCACTATCCTTGCAATCTTTGAGCTGATAGGGAACTATTGTTTGCAGTAAATAGTTTAAAACCAAATATGATATATACCCATATTTGAACTAAAAATCATACAAGGTTTTCCAAAAGAACTATTTTTGAGGTAATAGATTTCTTACATTAAACATGCAAATAAACTAAAAACTCTAAAGTAAAAATTAAATATAGTCAAGAAAGAAATCTACTGTAACATTGTCCACAAAACCATGTTAGAAAATATAAATTTTAATTAAACACAAGCGTATTGAATTCAAATTTTGGTTTCAGTTACTGGATGTATTTTTTCGGAAGAATTTGGTAATAAATATTTAAAGTATTGCAAAATCCAACATTTCGCAGCCGCGAATCCAGCACTTGTGCAGACTTTCGGGGATGCATAAAAAACATAAAAAAACACAGTGTCATGCCATGTCATGGGAACTCAACATAGTTTCTTAGATGCCATTGCAAATCACATAAGCATGTGTACGAATGTTCTTTGAGCATATTGCTTTTAATAGTATTGTATAAATATTAGGGGTATTTGTTTTATTCGCTAAATGCCTCTTAAACTCGTAAAACTGTATGAAAATGTAGGAATTTATGAGGTTTAGAAGAAATGGAATATCTCTATTATTTATTCAGTTCGTTGTTTAGTTATAATTTTATATATAAATTGATATAAACATTTCTACACCGTGAAGAAATAATAAAATCCCTAATAACTTTCTAATAATTCACTCTTTGGAAATTTTTTCGAAGTAGAATATATGACACTGTCAATTTTCGACTTTACTCGTACTTTACTTGTTTCACGGTTAATTTTTAAGATATTTATAAGAATAGTACCCGGATCCAAAAACTAATTAAAACAACTTTTGAAAGAATTTTGCAATAAATGGAATTTAAAAAATATGTATGTGTGCACATTGTATACCTATGATTTCTTTGATAATACATACTCAAATTTTACAATAACTCAAATTCAACAATTATCAAATAAATTTTATTACAAAAAAAATATTATTAAATAAAAAAAACATTTTTGTATTAAGTACTCTGATCTAGAATATGTCTCATTGATTGCTGTTTTATTGATTCCATAGGTACATATAATAAAGCAAACAAATGATCAGAACTAATCATTAATAGCAAGGCCCATTAATACAGGTCATTGCAAGTCTACAACAATAGAAATAAAAATAATCTGCCATATTCATAATAACTATTATAGGTTTATTAATAAGTTATTTGACAAGTATTGCATAGAAATGTTTCAAATAAGCCGTTAATATATGTATTTTATTTTTTATGAATACAGGGATTTATTTCGAATAATTTGAAAATATAAAATTCAATTGACAGTGAGGACCAAAATTTAAAGATCGTTGAGGAGGAGTCGTAGATAAACCATATTACACTGTTTATTTCTTAAAAATTGAATATTTAAATAAGATGAACGAGAATAATAAAATTTATTACTTTTATTGATACATACATACATAATAGTATAATTGACCATTATAACCCGTTTTTAAAGTTACGGGCTAGCTTCTCACAGCGTCAATATATTCTGGGCGTCAATTTCTATCACTGAGTACTGGAACCTACAGTTTAATGTCGAATTCGAACTACATATTTGAGAAGCTTATTCATGGATATCAGTTGCTCTTAGAACTTTTACCAGAAAACTGGTAAGAGACGGTCGCCGCAAGCAATAGTTCTTCATATTTCTTTCTTTCAAGTAGTCAGAATTGGGATTTGTACACATATCTTTCGTTTAGTAACGAAGTACTAGACTGCAGCGATCACATTTATTAAAATTATTATTATTAAAATAAGAATTCCTTTTTATCTATTTTTTTTAAACTTAAATGAAAACCAAGTGCCTAAATATCTATGCATCGAAGAAAACCGTAATCAATTTTGAAAAAATTTTACACGACAAATTTTCTGATATTTATTACTGGGGAAAATTTCTTTAAAATCAAAAATCAATTTAATATGTATGTAAAAAGTTTACTGAATTTATAATGTGACACCGATCTGCACAAAAGTTCTCAATATAATTAAAACAAACAACATATTTTTATTAAAGACAAAGGCCCATAATCATAGTCAAACACTAAAGTCGGTTCTTTTTAAAAACAACTTTAAATTAAAGAACTGCTTTAAATGAGTTGGCAACTATAGTCAAAATTAAAGAATATTTTAACTTACACCAACTTTAAATGGGTGCCACATCAAAAGCAAGAAATGTTTTCATACAATCTGCAATAAAATATAAGCAGATGGCATCTCTAAACAAAAAGAAACAGAAAAAAGGCCGCAAAAATTTGTTTACTTTTTGTTTTTTATTATTTACATATATTGTAAAGTTAAATAAAACAATAACTAGAATTAAAAAAGAATATTTGCGGCAATGTATAAATACATATGACTTTATGAAATAAAAAAACATAAAAAACTTCTAAATATTACTTTTTTTGTTTTTTTTTTTAGTTTTTGTTTTATGCGGCAATCAGCTGTGTGATTTAGAGTGATGCTAAATTGAAGAACTTCAGCTTGTTTTAATTTAAAACATGCTTTTGAGTTAAAAGTATACTTTTACTTGTCTATAGTTAACAAAATTTTTACTTTTAACAAAAGTAAACTTTTTATTTCTTAAAGTGTACTTTATTGTTGACTATGATTATGGGCCATAGTCTATTATAGTTAAGTTTTTTTTAGAATAGAATTTATTACATCAATTATTTTTGCTTTATTTTTAATGGCCCATATTTTTCATTTGGTTTATTTAAATTGTACTTATTATATGTATGTTTGTATATGTACATAAAAATTTACCTATAAATAACTGTATACCACATTGTTTGAATTTATTTCTATTTTATAAATTATCTGCTCTACTTTTTTGTCATAAATTTAATTAAATCAACATACAAATAAAATGTGAGATATTTTTATACACAATTGAAATATGCAAATGCGCCAGTACGATAGATATACAGAATTCAGTATATTTAATTTTTTATTCAGATATGCAGTTTGTTTTTTTTTGCTAAAAAAATAAAAAAAAAAAAATAGAATGCTCAAGGGCAACGAAATCGATAATTTTTAATTTAAAAAATCTAACAAACATTTTTGGCTAAAATTTTGAAAAAAAAAAAAAAAAATACAAAAAATAATGTAGGATGCATGCATCATCTAGTGTATTGTGCTAGGCCATTAGTGCGAGGATTGTGGGTTCGATTCCTATCCGAGATCCTGATCGTAATTTAATGATTAAACAGAATACGACCGCAACTTCAAGCAAAAACGTCTTTTAGAGAAAACGTGCCCAAAATTAAAACGACGGCCGCAACATCACGAACTGTCATTTATTGTTTTTGCATTTCTTGCATATAAAGCAATTAAAAATTAAGTTTATGAGAGTTTTTGCAAAGAATTGAACTTATATTTTATAATTTAATCATCTTTACGCACATTTTTATTTATTTTTTTTCTAAAATATCACTCATTTTATTTAAAAAATTCCAAAAATTATTAATTTATTTAAACTTTCAAATAATTTTCGAAGTTTTTGTTCTTATTTTTCTTTGCGCCAACAACAACCCTGCAAAAAAAATTGGACTACATAACCCAGATGAGTAGTTACCATTATGCATGTAAAAAAGTGACTCATTTTACATTGCGATGTCCTAGGAGAGGACCATTCTAACCAAATATAACATAACACTAACCTCAAAACTACTCCCATGTAACTACACCGTGAATTATACAATTGAGATTAGCTTCATAACTACTTCACGTATATACTCCATGGAGTATTTTGGAAATTACTTTATGTCATTAATTCATGGACTACTAACAGAAGACTATTTTCTACAAACCTTTAAAATTATAAATCAAGTTTTAATTAAATTTTTTTAACACTTTTTAAGCCCTAATATATTTTATGACTTTACACTTGTATCCCCGCAAAAAAAATTGGACTACATAACCCAGATGAGTAGTTACCAGAATAGTCCTATGTAATTAAATTGTGTAAATAAATAATTGCCAATTAAGTGAGTGCTAAAATATTACAGATTATTTTTGTACACTTACTAGGGTGTAAATTGAAATTTCCAGATTTTGCTTCCTTAAAAAACTGTGTTGCATGAATTACCTCAATAGTCAACTGACAGAATTAAGTTGTGAACAGCTATGCATGTACATAAACTGCTAGTGATGCTTGACTGTTTTGTTTTTCGGTTACATATATGATAAATGTTATATTAGGCTGACGCAACATCATGAAGCTTTCTGGTGTTTCATTGAATTTCTGCACAAATTTTACATTTACAATAAATGCATAAAGCTTTGAGTTTACCTTTTCTAATGGCCTAATCTATAACTTGAATTAGGCATCTGTCTCCTATGCCTTTCTCTATTTTGTATATAAGACTCAGCTTTTAAAAAAAAAAACTACATTCTAACAGAGAAGACTTAAGTTTTAAAATTATTGTTACTATTTTTAACCACAACTTATTTAAAAAAGATTTTTTTGTAGATTATTTGATTGAAATACATTATATGTAGGTAACTGTAAATTAAAAATTAAGAATATCAAATTTTTTTAACTCACTTAAAAAAATTCCTTAAAAAAAAGACAAAAATAGGAAAGGTTTTCCACCGTTGCAAAAAGAGTATGAAGAATGTAACTAAAGTGCAATTAAAAAATTTCAAATAGAAAAGCGCTAATGAAAAAAATTACGATTTGTTCGTGTTTGAAACACGCAACTTTCTTAATTAATTTTATTTTTTCAGTAAACTTTGAATATTTCCATTTATGACTTTTTTCTCACTGCAACTACTTATGTGGAAAGTAACGTGAGAACAATTGTTTTTATTTTCACTAACTATGTATATATGTAAATTTAATAATATATTTATTTAATAAATAAAATAAATAATTTATTTTTATTCATTATATAAATTAATTCCTACAGAAATTCATTCATTCACAACTTCAAACTCATAAACATTCGAATTTGTTTACACGCAGAACAAATATAAATAAGAAAAAAAATGTATGTATAGTAGTAGTTCACATAAAATTATATAAAAATTACATTTTTTACAAAAATAATAATATAATATTTAGCAAGAATTTTTGCATAGTACACTAAAACTACACTCACCACTATACACGCATTTATAAACTGCCTCTCTTTGGAAGAGCCACTTTAGGGTATTAAAGTCCCGTCTACACAATCAATTAATTTTATGCTTTAATTTATTCGGTTGTAAAATTTTGTAGATAAAAACAAAACGTAATAAGTAAACAAAATATGGAAAGTAAAATATGTTTACCGTCAAGTTTTTCGAATTCATCGTTTCATAAGGTTCTTGATTCCTATTTACATATGTAGTCTTTGTAATATTTTTGTACTTTACTCAACAGAAAATATTTAATTGAGCGTTTTAATTTATATTGCATTTAATTGTTTGTTTTAAGTGAGTAATATGAATATAATGCAAAAAAAAAAAAAAAAAAACGACAACAAACAAACAAACAAACAAAAAAAAAAACATTAAACTTCCATATAGAATATTTGTTTGGAAATCACCTTGTTGTCTACACAAAAATAAAACCGTTGAAGGTTAACTTTTATATAAATAATAAAAAAAAACAAATACGATTTAACACAGTCTTTAATTTCTAAAAGCTCTGGAAATATTTAGTTTGAATAAGAAGAACTAACCAATAAATATTTATAAAATACAGTCGAGTTTGGGTTTGATAAACTTATTAAAATAACTTAGATACATACTTACATATCTACAGTTGTTTCTTAAAGTGTGAACTAAAATTTAATAATGTACTAAATGAGCTTGTTTCGTTTTTCTATGCATTTATTTACTTGAAACTTAAATGCGATTACATTCCATTCAGTTTTTGTTTTCAACAGCAATTAACTTTCAGCTATGTCATAAAGTTCAATTCCGTTGGGAAGAGAAATTCAAATTATATTTTTGTTCTTCAAAACAAAGAAAAATTAAAAACAAAAAAACTTTTATTTGGAATTAATTACAAAATATACCAAATGCTAGTTTTGTTAATAAAATTACAAATGAGTTCATTCTAGGGATGCCAAATATAACTAGTTTTCGCCAATCCCGGGATTCGGCATTTTAAAAGCTATATTAAGTTTTGTATATATGTACATAATATGAAACAAAACAAATTGTTAGAAAAACAAAGTAGCAAATACATTATTCAAGTATTAAAAAAACCCCACTTCAAAACTTTTACGATTTCAACAGAGGCCAAAAACTGTTTGTGGTTACATTTTTAACGAATTTGAAAATCCGATTAGAATTACATTTGAAAATATGTTTACATTGTTTTTTTTTTCCATTTATTGCAACTACTAAAAAAATCGATTTTTTGAGTCACTGCCATATTTCTGACATATAATGAGATATTTTTTTGTATTATTTTACCAACAAAGCGGTATCAACGCAAAATGCAACCAAATTTAATTAAAAAAATTTTATTGCTTATATTAATGTAAATAATTATTAAAGCTCAAAGTCTTATTAAACATTATTTATTTGTCGATCATATCAATGCTTGTTGGAAGAATAGTCAACAATTTGGTGTATGCTGTTTGCATATCTCCACCCTCTGTCACCAACTAAAATAAAAAATTTTTTCTTTATCAATATTTGTTTTGCATGGGCTTTTGCATCTTTCTCTTTCTTGAATTATTTTTTTTATGGATACATATCGACGATGGAATTAAAGAACGCTGTAACTTACAAAACCTTAAATGTTCACCAGAGCCAAAAAACTTTCATAAATGTAGAACAAATACACTGGTATTTTTCATTTCGCAGACGGCGTAAGTGAACTTATTTTCATCGTAGAAATCTGGGACTTGGACCAATCGACGCGTATTTTTCTGTTGATAAAAATGATGCAAAAAATGTACTTTCGATTTTTTGTCAGTTACAGCGTTCTTTAATTTCATCGTCGATATGATTATTATGTCATCATCTGCCAATGAATCGGATCTATAGTTTTTAAAAAGATTTTGTAACTGTTCTTTGTCATCAAATTAAAAAAAAAAACTTTTTAACTCATTTTTTTATAAAAAAATATAAAACTAAAAATTCAGCCTACATAAATATGTTTGTGCAATTTCGGCATGCCAAAATAATTTGGCTTTGGAATTTCTCAAATCCCGAAAATCACTGAAATTCGCGATTGGTATCCCTAGTTCATTGCATTGCATTGTACCGGGAAAGAAATATTTCTTTCGGCGACTACCTCTCAGCAGTCTTCTTGGAGGGTCGTGGCATACTGGTAGAGCGCTTGCACAGAAACTCACACGACCAAGGTTCAATTCCAGCGAAGGACAAAATTATAAAAATAAATATTTGCGGTTTTCTAAAATTACAATTTAAATTAAAAATTAAATTTAAATAAAATAAGAGGTTCCCCCCCCCCCCCCCCCTCCAGCAAGACCATCTGCAAGAAACCGCCCCCTGACATTTCTAATCTATTCCACCTGAAACCAATGATCAGGAGTACAGCGCCACCTTCTGGGAAAATAACAGCTAATCTACTGAAGACGCTCACCATCCACCGACAGATGAGGCCATTGCTGTTTGATCATTTGAGGGTGAAGGTATAACACTGGCTCTTGAGTGGACAAATTACCAGCAACTTGTTTCATCAACAAATAAAAAAAAAAGGCGCAAAAAAAAAAAAAAAAAAAATAAATACAAAATCTATGAAAAAAAAAAAAAAAAAAAAAAAAAAAAATTCTATCAACCATCTTCACATTCCAATACAATGCACACTGCATGAGTAGGGGTTTACCCCTGAGTATTGGTCTTAAAAAAAAAAAAAAAAAAAAAAAAAAAAGCTCTGAGAGTAACTAATTGCCATGAACAAGCTTCTCAAGTCTGTCGTTCGGAGTCGACAGTATAATGTAGGTCCCGGTACTCATGGATAAAAATTGTCACACACAACATGAGTGCTGCGAGAAGCTAGGCCGTAATCCTGACACAGGGTTGTAAAGGCCAGTTATGTATGTATATAAATGAAAGATAATACTATAAAATTTGCAAGCACAAAACAAATTAAATGAACTCTAAGAAAAGCTTTTTAATATTCTTTACAATTACATTCTCTGCAATTTTTTTTTCAGGATATGTATATATATAGTATATCCTTTAGTTTCTTTGCTCTGATGGGTTTTAAAATGTCGGCCAGTACCAACCTTGGTTGTTCTTTATCCTAGTTTGAGACAAGTGCCCAGTATAAACTCTAATGACTCGATGGCCTCATCACAGAATATACAAAAACTACTTGAAACGATTTCTATTTTATTTTAATGCCTAATGAGCCTGCAGTGCCCACGTTAAAATTCTTAGGCTGTCATTTAAATCTCCCTCAATCATAGTTAACATTTAGAAGTAGAAAATGACTATCCGCTTGTCCTTTTTATCTTACACTTAGTCTACTCTTCAAAACTTCCCTTTCCATTACACAAAAGTGTTCTGGCCCCATCAGTAGCATGAATGTTTCCTTTCTGACAAATCTGTCGTTATGTCATTCCTCTGAATACTCACATTACCCGCAACTCATACTTCCGTCCGAAACCATCCGGTTCAGTTTCACTAAATCGTCCTAGCTAAGTAGTTTGGCTATATCCTTCCCTTTGTACATTTTGTTCAGGTTAAATTAAGCTCATCTCTCAATGGCATATAGTTCCGCCTGGAATATGCTCTTTTGAAATCATTATTCACTCTTCCTGAGTAGAGGCTGTGATCAGCGTTGCCACAGAAGAAATTTTTTTCCTACCAACAAATTTCAAAAAACCTACCAAAATTCTTTGCAGCCTACCAAAGGTCACTAATATAAAAAAAATTTTAATAATTTTTATTTATTTATTTATTTTTATTCATTGTTTTCATTGTTTTATTGTACGGCAATACAATAGTTTCCACATACTGTTGGTAATTTTGATCTAAAAATGTGATACAACTCATACACTTTTTTTTTCATGTGTTTTTAAAAAGATGGAAACACAAAGAAAAAATATTTGTATTGTCGGCAGCAAATTAAATTAAAAAAAATTTTGATTTTTGACGTTTAATACATAAAATAGATTCACATATATACCATAGGTGTTCACAAGCAAAAATTGTTTTCAATACATGAAACAACGACATAAAACCTTGTGAATTCAGTTATGCAAATAAAAATGTTTATAATGTTACAATCTACAGTGCAAGTCGACTGTTCAGCTGTCAACGAATATAAAATTTAAAAATTTTCAACTTCTATACGTTAAATGATTTGCCAATTGTGCCAGTAATTTGCTTTCTGCAAATTCACTATTTTTGACAGCAGTGCAAAACACACAATTGGCACAACACATGGTATGTATAGGTACTTCTACCTTAAATCATCCCTATATATGCAATAGAAGTAGTCGCCGTGGTCTATGCTGAACCACTTGTGAAAATAATTAAAATTTTTTTTGTTTCCTACTCAGAAATTATAAATATTGTGTTTAACACAGAGTAGGCAAACAAACAAAACATTTCGCAAAAGTTTCAACAAAGTCATACACTTTTCAAAATTTTTTTAATAGTATTGTACATGAACAAAACAAACACAAATACTTTCTAAATGAGAAAGAGCGCAAATGAAACAATTAGCTTTTCGCTCTTGTGCTTGCTTTGTTTTTTGTTGTTTTTTTTCTCTTCTTCTTCTCTTTTACTCTTCCATCCTTTTTCTTCTCATTCATTTTTTGTTGTACCTACGCACATTTGAGTTAATGTATTTGTAGTACTCAAAACAAAAAGAATATACAAAATTAAATGGGACAATCATTCTCACTGTTTCTGTTTTATTTTTGTTTTACTTATTGTAAAGAATACAACAAAATGAGATCAAACGTTCAGTTTTGTTTATTTTCCTACTCTGGTTTAACATGAAAATCTACCAAAAACCCGGGAAAGTTGCAACAAAGCAACCAAACGGTTTTAAAAACAGAAAAAACTACCAATTTTGGTCCGATTGGACCAAAGCGGCAACGCTGGCTGTGATACACTATCCTATCGAGTCGTACGATTTTTCAAAAAAATCGTGTGTGTTAAAAAAGTATAACAGTGTGCTTCTGTTTGATAAATTTTTTGACAAGTCTGTCCGACTTCATAATCTTTAGAAAATATTTTTTTCTCCATACGATCAGAGTTGCGTTTTATAAGATTTTAGCAAAAAGCTACTCTACATATTTATGCGTTGCATCTTATTTTGTGTGATGGTGTGCCACTAATGTTGCCATTTTGAAGCGACTTTTTAAAGTGTGACAGAAATCTATAAGACTTTCTTGTGAACGAATTGTACGACTGTGTACGATAGTGTTTCATGGCCTTAAGCCAGCATACTAACCACGACGACTATCATAGTTTGAGGTATTGCCAGAAATTTTGTTTGAAATCAATTTTACAATCTCAGTTAAAAAATTTTGATTTGATTGTGATTGCAAATTAATTTCAATCAAAATGCAAGTTCAAAAAAATTTGATTTGATTATCTTTTGTTTTTAATTTATTAAAATTAATTAAAAAAATTTAAATTTTTCGTCTTACATAAACAGGCCATTTAAATTAGACTTTTAATTGATTGTAAAATCTCATGTTACAATAAAATGATAGCAGAAAAAAAAAAAAAATTCAATCAACAAAAGATTGCGTTTTTATAACCCCAATAACTATTTTTATTGATAATTTTTTTAATAAATCGCAATCATCTTGATTTCTGATTGAAAATTTTATTTAAGATTGAAAAAAATATTATTTTGCAATTATTTATTAGATTTTCTTTTCTTGTGATTCGGTAAAACACAAGTCTGATAAAATGAAAAATTTTATTGATTGGAAATATTTTTAAAAATTATGAGAGCTGTTTTACCGACGAATTTCTGTAGGTATTTTTTGTCATTTTATATTTGAGTGTGTGACATGTCACACTAGGTAGGTCAGGTGGCTAGCCAATCAAAACGTGATCAACTACAATTAGCACAAGTTGCCATTTTGATACCATTACAGAACCGAACTGAACTCATATAAGTAAGAAAAAATGATATTTTTTAATAATTAATGATAATAAAGAATTTTGTAATTTTCTTATTAATTAAAAAATAAAAATAGAAAATATTTAATAAATAATATTAATGTTTACAGCAAATTATAACAAATTATTTATAATTCCCCTCAGGTTTTACTATTTGAATATAAAATAGCCTTTTGTTTGGTTATTTAACTTTGTTTTAATCGAGTCAGTAATTGGTTACAAACAACAGTAAAATTTCCCATTTATAAAATGTTTATGAATAATTGACATTTTTATGTAAATTGTAAAATTCCAAGTGTAGTTAAGTTTTTTAGAAATATTGCTCATCAATATTTTGATGAGTTAAGATAAATAATTAATATATTATATATGTATAACAAGTTTATATGATGCTTTAACTACACTCAATGCTACAGGCTACCAAATATACGACTACAAATAACGTTAGCGACAAATTTTGTCAGCCTAGCTGCTAGATGTGACTCTTTATTTTGACGTTTTTATGACTCAAAAATAGCATAATGACGATTTGATAATTTTTTTATAATTCTGACTATTTTCGAATATTTTCAAATTAATAACGTCAAACCTAAAATTTAATTTTTTTTTTAAATAGCCTTAATTCTTATATTACTCGTATACATATGTATGTATGTATAAGTAAAATGCTTCAAAATGAAACTATTGAAATACAAAATTTTGATGTATATATATAGTCAAAATAAGACCGAAAATTTTTATTTCAAAAAGTTTGCCTAGGAATATATGTTAAATATATTTTTGCAAATTGCAATGAATGAATTGACGAAATAGTTTCAAGGTAGTAACGAAAAAAACATTCGATCTTAAGCTGATTATTCTTTTTTATGTATTGCGTTTTTAAAATCTCTATTTCATGTATATTATTATATTGAAAGCACTAACATCTGTAATTGTGCCAACAGAAATAGATATTAGCCTAAAATGACTGCAGCGGTGGTCATGTAGTTATGTTGTCGTTAAAATAATAAGAGAGCGAAAGACTCGAACTGCCGTACATATATGTTGTTTAAGGACAGCCTGATTTGACTGACCCGGATTTTAGTAGTTATGTGAACTACTAAAAATCCTACCCTATGGTTCGAATAGGGTTTGTAAAATTGTTCAGTACAGTAATATAAAACACACAAGACCTTTATGTTTAAGATTTAATTCACCGGTATACGATTTATTAGTTTGAGATCACAATACAAAGTAAAATCTTTTGTAAAAAAATATTATTATAAAAGGTATTACTTAAAATAATACAAGCGGTAAATTTCCAAATTTTAAATACAAATTATTGTTTTGTAGTTTTGCTTGATATTCTCAGAGAGACAAAAAATATATAAAATTAATAATAGACCACAAATGACTAATATTTTTCTAGCTACAGTGATAACAATTGATATGTGACCAAACATATGTAAAATATAAAATACATTTATTAAGAGCTTATTTAATAAGTTTCTATGCAATAAATGCCAAATAACTCCTTAATAAACATAAAATGTTTATTATGACATATAGTATAATCTGCAGTATAATTGCTTATTGTAAAATCTAAAATTTAGAATATATTTATTTATGCAGTATTATATTCGCTTTAGTCAGACTTTTCCGTAAAATGTTTGTGTTTTTTGTAAGAACTCTACTACATAGTAGGTGATGGATGTGTATATTATGTTTGTGCCTTCGTTTGTTACATTTAAAAATATAGTCATACAATCTATTTATTTATAACTTATTTTTATAATTTTTAAAAGTTTAGGTTAAAATTGTTATATGACTAACACTAACTAGCGTGCCAAATTTTATAACATTCAACCCAAAATTGCATCTAGTTGCCAATTTTACAAAAAACATACTTACATATGCATGTATTCATATTGTAACTAAACGTCCATTAATTTTATTGTTAGCTAAGGCGAATTGGGGCTAACTTGATTTACATATATAAAACATTAATAGAGTTTTTTCTTCTTTTGAATTTGGGTTATAATTAGTCTATAATATATTAAAATTAATTTAATTGTAAGATAATTCGGAGTACTTACTATACAATTCTTTTAAAATAGATAAAAATAAAATATGTCTTTATACAATTTTATATAAATAAATTACTAAAATCCAATAATGTCCGCAATAAGGAAAATAAGTGTTTTACTAAATAAGCAACAACAACCTATATATTTTTTTAGTAGTCGCCGTAGTCTAATGGCTAGTGTGCTGGATTACTAAGACATGAGCCCTGGGTTCGACATCTTAAAAAAAAAGAAATATGAAAAAAATATTTCTTTCGGCGACTACCTCTCAGCAATCTTCTGGCAAAAGCTCTGAGAGTAATTAATTGCCATGAACAAGCTTCTCAAGTCTGTCGTTCGGAGTCGACATGAAACTGTAGGTCCCGGTACTCATGGATAAAAATTTATACACACAACATGAGTGCTGCGAGAACCTAGGCAGTAATCCTGACACAGGGTTGTAAAGGCCAGTTATGTTTGTATGTAACCTATATTTTTTAGGAGAGTGACAATTATGGTCTGATTATTTTACTATAGTAATAACACAATAGACTTTCGTAACTTATTTAATTTAAACCCCTATTTTTCTTATAGGGTATCGTCTGTTCTACAGACTCTAAACATTTTTTTTGCAAGCGAACTTCTTCACCGCATGCATACGTATAATAAAAATTATAGTTTTGCTTTTTGTTCTTTAATTTTCTGGTGACTTATTCTGTAAGTATGTACATATGTATGTATGCAAATGTTTGTTTTCATTCTTCTTTGTGATAAGGAACGAAGGTGAATCAGATTGTTAAACAGATAAATCGAGCTTTGGCGCTGCGTAAACTTGAAATTCTGCGTAGTAACGTTGTTATTCTTTGTTTTTTAATATAATTTTTGCGTTCATTCATCTATAATTTTTTTTCTTTATTTGACTTTGGCCTCCTAATTTAATTTGTGCTGATGGTATTGGACAAGTTAATGACAGCAACAAAGACAACGATACTTTTTTTTTGTTAATACATGGGCCGGCATAAAACGTATATTAACGTGTTTTGCATGAGCAATTTTAATATTTTATTATCCGACTAATACTTGTATTTGTGCAGAATTGTAAGTTTGGCTTTTGGTTTTTGTTTATTGTTGTTTTGTGGATAAATATTTTGTTTATATTTTACACTTCAGCGATAATGGGATGGATTCCCTTTTTGTAAATCTATAATTTTGAGATATGTATGTATATTATACACAAAATTAAATATGTATGTACATATTGGGTATGTCAAGTTGGAATAAGTGTAGAGTTATGATCATAATGCCACGAATTCTCGCCATAGTTGTGGTAGTTTCCAAATCACAATAATTAAAAATTAACAAGTGATTTAAAAAACCCAGTTCTTTTTTAAACCAGATAAAACGTAAAAAAAAACAAACTACAGTAAACGCTTATAAACTAGAACTCGCTGAAATTTGAATTCTTCGGGTCGTACCTGAATTAAAGCGTACGGCGTAAATCTTTTGTCAAAATTGTTTCATACCTATACATTGTGTATGAGAACTACCGAAATACGTCAAGTATGTATGTCTATTATGGATTTTAAAAATCCAACTTTGACAGTGCGTATAAAGAAAAAAATAGAATAAAAATAAAAAAGTAATAAATAATAATATTTGTTTGAAATTTCTTTTTAATACAAACAAAAGTAAAAACTTTACAGAACAATGTTTTTGTTTTTCTTTATTTTTTCTTCCTTTTATTTATTGGGTATTTCGGTAATAAGAACGTACACAAATTGTATTTTTTATTTGTCATACGTTGTACGCTTTAATTCAGGTACGACCCTTCAGAAATTATAACCAACGTTTATAATATATTACATTAATTTTAGAGCGTTTTTATTTCTTTTTTATTTGTTTACAATACTGAAAAATTGTTTTTATAGCTTTTATTTAAAGAAATTAACTCAATCTATTGCATCAGCGCAGATAAAGCCGTAAAACGTTTCATAGCAACAATTCAGACAACGGCGAAAAAGATATTGTTGAAAGCACTTGTGTTACTTGTAATGCTTTAGCCTCTGGCAAAGTTGATAATTTAATAAATTGGTGTAAAACTAATGAACTGTTTTTCACGATGCACATGACCAACGTTTTCGCGCTCCACAAGGACTTATGCTAGCGGAGAGCAATAGGGTCTCCAATGCCAGAACGACAGTTGTGAAGTAGTAACTAAGAATTATCCCAGGGGCTGGATCATTATCATCTTTTATTCCTCCCCTAATTAAAACTTTATTGTACAGGCTTCCTAAGGTTGATGGCTGTTGAATTATTTAGTGGTGAAGGCATAATACTGTCCATTTAAATAATCAATCAACAGCAACCGATTTCCTTGTGTTCGTATTTTCTTTCTGATTGATATCAGATATGCTACACTCTTTTTAACCCTGCCCTTCATATTTTCCTAAACCAGCACAATGTACTGCCTGGGTAGCGGTCATCCCCTGACTGCTGGCCTCATAAAAAAAAATAAATATCACTGAGTATATGATTAACAATTGAGAGCAGAGAAAATAATATGAAATGCTATAATTTTTTTTAAAGAGAATAAAGAGCGTACTACAAACTTTTTGTCTTTACACTTTGTAGAAAAATAAATAAAAATTATAAATTTGACTATAATTGTTTTAAAGTATTTAAAAATAAAAATATAACTCGTACTTCGATCTAATGAAAATTCTTTATTTTTTAAAATTTTGCAAAAACCAAAATTTTGCAATTTTCCATATGTATGTATCCGTATTTTTTCTCATTGTCGAATATTTTGATTACATTTATGTATGATTAGACTATAGCACTGATTATCTTCTACACAAAAAAGTGATAAATCATACAACTTATTGGATTCTAAAGCTCCATTTAGTAGTTATGAAATTTGACTCACTAGGAAATGGTTTCCAACCTTTTTTCAGTTATTGACAATAGAATTACTGCTGTATTCATAAAAAATATTTAAGGTTTATTAATGTGTTATTTGGCAATTGTTGAACAGAAATCTGTCAAATAAGTCCTTTGACTAATTTATGTGATATGTTCTGTGTTCGCTTTGTATACGTAATTAAATTTAAAAAAATCTATGCAAAATAGATAAAAAGTTAGCCAAGAACAGTCTAAACAAACTGACAAATCATTTAGTTTAGAGTACTTAATCTCATTTTGTATCTCGTATATTTACTTGTTATTAATTTTTAAATCTTTACTTTACTACTTGCTATGTAATGCATACATACATACATACATTATTGTAATATAATTGGCATACCTTCCCCTTGTTAAAATACAAGTACATACATACATACATTTAAATCATATTTTTTGTCTACTTTAGGTCTAGTCTGGTTTTATTGTTTAGTGCTTTACACAGTCTCTATTTATTTCCGCAGTTTTTAACACGTTTCATAGCGGCTAAAATATTTTAAAGATTTTTAGTTTTTTATCTGTCCAAATTAAAGTAATCAGAAATTGTTATCGATCATTTAACAACAAAATAAAAAATAATAATAGTATTTGCACTTTATAATTAAGTACACTTTGTGCTTACACCTAAAACTATTCTTTGTTAACGGCAAACTTTGAAAGTGATTGTTTTCTTTTTATTTATTTACTTTTGTTTTATTCAAACTGTTGAAATTATTTTTTTCAGTTTATTGTTAATTGGCTAAAAGATCTACGCAAGTGGTTTTATGGGTGAAATTATTAAGAAGGAAAAATAAATAAATGTGTGTTTTTATAAATTAACTGTAATTATTGCAATTGATTTTATTTTGAGTAATATCAGCTAAGAATTGGTTTTAATTACATACATACATACATAACTGGCCTTTACAACAGTTTTATTAATTTAATTACAATATTAATATCATAATTGGAAATTGAAAATAAAAACTAATAAATTTAATTTAAAGTACAAGGCTATGATCTATGTTAATGAAAGCTTGAACATGGGGAAATGAAATAGTGGTGGTAATGAAGTAACATCAGGGTTTGTGTTTGTTTACGGTTTGCTAGTGTCAAAATTCGTTTGTCTATACATTTTTATAAATGGACGTTGTGACAAAAAAAAACAATTTAAAATGTAAAATTTGTGAAAAAAAGATAATTTGTAAATACATGTAAAATCTATCTGCGAAATTAAAAAAAAATTAATATAAAAAGTGATTAGTAAAGGTGCTTTTACACTATTCTACAAGTCTTAAGACTTTCATTGGATTTTGTCGAAAGAAAATCTAATGGTTTTTGGTCTGACTGTCAAAAAATCAAACGTAAAATGTTTTTATTACATTTTGCTTTTACACTATACATTTAAAATAAATGGAAACAACAGCTGTTTGTGCTTTTTTCTTTCTCCAAGGATGGACATGTTGATACGGCAATATATGTTTTATTAATATTTCATAATAAAAGCCATATTTAATTATTTTTTACAACAAATTTTTGTAATTTATTTTATGTTAAAGAGAAAGAACTTCAAATGTTAACTATATTTTGTATTTTTGTAGTTATTTAATAAAAAAAAAGGAATAAGCAAAATTATGGCTAAAATTATCAGTTTTCCAACCCTGATTTTTTCTTATATTTGCGTAAAAAATCAACTCTGATAAAATGAAAAGTCTAATGGTTTAGAAAAATTTCTAAAAATGATGAGAGCCATACGACTGTCAAATTTCTATCCGTATTTTTTGACAATTCATTACAAATTGTATTCACACTATTATACTTTTTCATTTTATTTGAGTTTTTGACGTGTCTTTATACTCAGTGGGATAGTGTAAAACCACCTTAAGTGATATTTGAGAAAATATTAGGCTCAATTCTTTTAAAAGTAAATTTTTTTAAAAAGAAGAGTAAATACAAAAAAAAAAAGAAAATATGAAATACTGCAAAATTTGTAAAAAACAAATTCAAACTCTTACAAATAGAAGTTTATTCTGCAATACAAATAAGTCCCGAGAGCGTGGACTTTTGCCGGCAGAATCATTGTAAATTAGTGTATGACAAAGTCATGTAAAAACTGTAATACAAAAATTTTCGGCATCAGGACACTCACAGCATCAGGAAGTGGATTGTGTTACTGAGCCGTATTTAGAAGATTTAGAGATTCTAAGTGAAACGGCATTGGCACGTATGCTGAATACAAAAAAAAAGTTGTGATAAAGAATGGATAAAGAATTTCCAAATATTTTCGTTAAAAGCATACATTTTAGTAAAAGAAAATATATTGAATATAATAATGCAACCATTTATCATTTATTGTCAGGAGATATCATTTATTCACAAATAAATTCGAAGAAATATAGATCTGCGTACAGCAGAACACATTGGTTTACGTTTTTTACGATGTACTCACCGAGGGTGGTACATCTAGATTGGGTTTAACGTGCGTACCTGTCATGAGATTCACCACACGCCGCCCGTTGCCAGGGCGGTAGTTGAATACATGCGTCCAACCACCGCCACCCAGAGCCGGTGCCCTCTAATCTCAATAATGCACGAGGACACGTCGCTCAGAAGAGAGCCCATAGCATTGAGTTAGCAATTTAGTACCACCACTGCCTGGGTAGTAATAAACCCGTTGTTGAGGGGTTTCTGTCTTGCACTACCACAACCACTACGAGTACTCCCCGAAGGGCCGCACCCCAACCATCATGCCGAATTGCCTCAATCCCCGAGTGAAAGGGGAGTCTGGCATAACCGGCGACTCCCTGATGCCCGTGGTACCAGATTAGAATAGGTTTCTCTGATCAGTCCCTGAAATGGTCAGTAATAAATTACCAACCTCTCTGCCTATAGCGAGTGCCATGCCACCCAGAGCTAGGTGAACTCCATATTCCCCGGTGAGTACAGGCCCCTGGTGTGACGTAAATCACCAGAAGCCACTAACTGTAGCCCCGGGGGGGGGGGATGCGTTACTATTGTATCAGTAACGCAGCCATTGATGTTGATAATCGTTGGGTTGTATCATCATGAAGATATTTTAACTTCTGAAAAAAATTTTACATTTTACAAAAGTATTTTAAAGCAAAAAGGCTAATAACACCCGTATATAATATTTTTGATGTTCATATTTCACCACATACATACCTATATGGTGTCATTCGATTTAAATTTACAGAATAAAAGGGCGTTTAGTTTACTCAACAAGTCGTATGATTTAATTTTTGCAGAAACATACACAAACAAAAACTTAAATTCTCTTTTAAAATTGTATTCGTGTCCAACATAAAGTTTCTTGTTTTGCAGTTTGAATATTGAATGCATATATATAGTCTTTCTTTACTTTACATTTAATATGCTTTGACAGGTTTCTGTAAAGCTAACATATCGTTATCTAAAATCCAAAAGGTCGTAAGCGATAAAAATTCAAAATATACCTTTCTTTAAAATATTACTCACAAATGATTTTATTAAAACAATCCAAAAATTGTGTAGTCAAAAAAAAACTGTATTTAAGATTTTAATGTAAAAACCAAAGTAGAATAGAACGCAGTGAATCTGTGTTCGTTTTATTTTCACTTATCGTTTTTTGCAAATTATTAATAAGGACACCTCGATGAAAATGATTGAAAAAACTAATCTTGTTTTTGTTTACGAGACCAGTGCTCAGGGGACGAAGGAAGATATATTATAAGGAGGGGAAAAAGGGCAGTCAGGTTTATGCACATTTGATTTGAATCTGTTCATATTGTAATTGGTAGAAAAAAACATTCGCTGGAAGATTGTTCCATAAACTAGCAGTGCGGCGGAAAAACAAATTCTCTCTATTATGTATTATATACAAAAGGGTGTGTTTTGTGAGAGATAGGAGTTTTATGTTGTAGTTTTATTAAAACATTTTACCTGATAGTACTGATACAACAGTGAAACTCACGCCACATTTCGCCAATGCTTTAATTAATTGATAGAGTTGGATACCCCATCGTCACTTTCCTGTACGCGGTCAAGAAACCTCAAAATAGACTCTGAAGCAGCGACCTACAGATGAGAGTTGTATTCTAAGAATGTCAGGTGGAGTAAATTATTTCTATTCGCGAGTTATGTCAACCAACCATTCCAATAACAATTTAACAAATTCTCTACCCATGACCATTAACTGGAAACAATAACAATATGCAGTATTAATTTTTCTAGGTCAATAAACTAAATTTTTGCTAATCAGCAATTAACTAAATTTAAAGTTTAATAAACTGCATACTGCCCATTCAACAATATTTCGCAATCACTATTATTTTGTTGCTTTATTTTTTTGACAATACTTTTCATTAAAGTTCAATAAACTGCATACTTTATTTTTTTGCAATACTTTTCAACAAATGTCAGCTGAATTTTTAAATAGTATTTACTTAGTTTTTAAATACAGGTATCCCTTGCACAACGCGGTACTTGTAAAACGCGGTTTCAATATAACGCGATTTGAAAAAAAATAATCGGTTTCAGTAGAACGCGAAATTTGGACTTTTATAACACGAAGTTTAAAACATGTGTATTCATATTTGTTTTGAATGTAAACCGGGAATTTCCCATTTCTGCTTTTAAGACATGTGTGGGTAACCGGGAATATCCCATTTTTGTTTTCAAGACGTGTATACATACATACTGAATTAAAAATATTAGTACAAAGTGAACTTTTGTTGAAATTAGATGTTTAATTAGGAAACAATTTTATTCTAAAAATTGATTAATTGGAATGAAGTTTGTTAATAAACTCTTATGCCCGTATTCATAATAAATATTTTAGGTTTATTGAGGGTTTATTTGACAAATTTCTATGCAATACTTGTCAATTATACACTCAATAAACCTAAAATATTTATTATGAATATGGGCATTAGTTTTTTTTTCAGTTTGTTTTTAAACTTTATAATATGAACGTATGTACATAATTTGTTTTTTGAATTTTAAATTGTTATTAATTTTATTTTTATGGTTTTAATTTTATAACAAAATAAGAATTTTAGTTTTGAGTTGAGAATATATATTATTTCTTATTAAATGTGTAATTTATTTGGTAAAAAAACTTATTGGAACATAACCCCCAAATTTATATGAAAACTAAGTCTTATATACCGCGAAAACACATAACGCGGAGTTTCCCTGGAACGTAACTATCGCGTTATACAAGGGATACCTGTATTGTAATAATTTTAAGTTCTTGCAGTTCTTAATTTGTATTCAATAAATAAAAATGAAAATTTAAAAAATCTTTTCCGTGGTTTTTTTTTATAAAACAAAACGCTCGGACTCGTAAGTCACGCGACCCTACTCAGAGGCTATCTGCAAGTCATTCTATTTTATCTTCTCAACCCAATCTCCAAAAGGCTCGGCCTAGGATCAAATAAATATGAGTGATAAATGTTGCTATCGTCTGCGAAACAATTTATAGGATTTAAAAATTAAAAGTTCATTAAGAAAAATTAAAAATAGACTAGGAGACAGATCAGAGCTTTGCTGAACCCCACGAATTTCACCTAAACTAGTGGGAAGAGATATCGTCTATAACAACTTTTATAGCGTAGTTGCTTAAAAAGCTCGTTATGTAGTGATTACCGATACCAAAAGCAGCAAGTTTAAAAATGAGGGCCTCGTGCTCGACCTTGGAAATATTTGGAGCGTCAACTAGCTTTCACCAAAGCGGTCAATAGAGAAACTCCACCTTTTGAAGAGGAACTTCAAAAGGTAACTAGTAGAGCGGTCATTTAAAGTGAATTCTAAAATTTGGCTACTAAGAATTCAATAATTTCAAATTTATAAAGTTGTTTGTCTCTCCTGAATAAAAGTAAAATGTGTACTTATGACCTTCTGAATTTTAGCTGACGATATACTTGGCCTTTAATAAAAAAAAAGTATTCAACAACAACTGTGTGTATGTATGTATGTATGTATATGAAACAAAATATGCACTCATTCGCTTCCCTTTTTCCACTAACAAAAGCAAATTTTTGGGAATAAATTTATGAGTATCTATTATGAACGGAAATGAGCAGTGTTGTAGTATAAACAGAGTAGTTTTATTCGCGTACACCAATTTGGTATATCATGAGTAAAATATTTGACCCTTTCCGTTTCTGTTCTTTTGTGCATTTTGCTCTCTATTGAGAAAAATTATTGTTTACTCTCATTGTACTGAAGTGTACCCAAAAAGTGTGTAATAGAAACATTTGACATTGAAAGAAAATATGTTTGAACAATTGAGAGTCGTAAGGTTCTCACTGTTTTCTGACAAAATTGAATAAATTACGACCAATGTCTATTATAATAAATTTTACAAAAATATATAAGTATATGTATATATATGTATATATTTTACAAAAATACAATCCACATAAAAAACAACATCCAGAGTTGTATGTGTAGTGTATGTATCAATTATTATCCATGAGTACCGGGACGTATAGTTTAACGTCGACTCCGAACGACAGACTTGAGAAGCTTGTTCATGGCAATCAGTTACTCTCTGAGTTTTTGCCAGAAGACTGTTAAGAGATCGCTAAGTAAAATATATCTTTATATTCATTATATTGTTATACGGTTTCAACCCGTAGTTCTCGTCTATTAAGCCAACACACTACATACTATTCTACGGCGACCATATAGCTGAGATAAATATGAAAAAATCACAATTTGGTTAAATGGAGAATGAACCAATTATTAAACTAGCTTGAAACTTTTTTAATATACGAGTATGTACGTAATTAATATACGAGTACAGATCCTCGGAGAGGATCAGATGGATACGGTGGGATCAGAACTAGTTCAATCAGGATTTTACTTGACTTCATTCGGAGGGCGGAGAAGTCGTTGTTCGAGCACAGCTTTAAGCCTTTATATTATGAGTAACGATTGGGCTGGATGCTGTCGGTAGGCGGAATGGCAGACCGGCCTTCCTCGCCGATCGGCCAGGACCTGACTTTGAGCAGGGTAGAGAACAAAAGATCCTTTGGGTCGTAGCGTCTGCCTTTGGGAATGGACATCATGCCTGACATTGAGCAGGGGTGGTCATAAGGGTCATCATCCGTGAGCAGAGTAGAGAACAAAAGATCCTTTGGGTCGCAGTGTCTGCCTTTGGGCATGATTATATTATACTTATTTATATTATTAATAATAATAATAACTAATATACGAGTATGTATATAACTATATAATACTAATTTGCTTGCTTTGCTGAAATTTTTTCGACGTAAATAAAAAGTCACTTCCAACTATAGCGACTTTAAAAGTTTTAAATGTATGAGAAATCACAAAAAACTGCCGTGATTTTTGGAAAGTTATGCTGAAAATCACGCAATGAAAATTTAGTACTAAATAAAATTTCCAAAATAATACTCTCCACACACATATGTATGAGCATGTATTTTCTTTGTTGTCAAGACAATAATTTTGTTAAAAGAAATCAAGGTTTTGCAATTTAAAATCCATAAAATATTTTAATAGCACCTTAGAAGAAACTTCATGTTAAAAAAATAAATCCGTTCAGGAATTTTAATTTAATTATTAATGGTGATAACAAAATACACATTTTTGCGATATGATTAAATTCAAGTCTTAGTAGTAGGCACGTGTTTAAATGACATATGTATTTATATTTGAAAAAACATTTCGTTCTGCGTGTTTTAAGACTTGAGATACTCCTTCACCCAGTAAACGCCGAGACTGGATTTCAAATTAGTACATAATAGTTTTCAGGGCTGTTCAATAAAATGGGAAATTCTTCTAAATTATTAAAATACATAATTGGCCATTACAACCCTGTGCCAGGGTTACGGCCTAGTTTCTCGCAGCACCAATGCTGTGTGTGTTAATTTATTTCCATGAGTACCGCGACCTACAGTTTAAAGTCGACTCCAAACGACTTGTTCATGGCAATCAGTTACTCTCAGAGTTTTTGCTAGAAGACTGCTGAAATTTAGTCGTCGAAAGAAATATTTTTCATATCTCTTTTCTTTAAGATGCCAGAGCTTGTTTTAGTAAGTCCACAGACTAACCACTAGATCGCGGCGACTACAGCAAGATTAGTGCAAACTAATTGAGGTACGAAAAGAATGTATACTTATGCCCCTATACAGCTACAATCTGAACGTCGCTTTTCTTGAAGAGATATGGACCAATAATTCCGTCAGCTCATAAAACGTACTAAACAACAATTTTCTGTAAATGTAACAGTGTTTCGACGAAAGCTTGTGGATAATTCTCACTCAAAATGGGAAAATTCCCTTTTAACCAAAAGTGAGCTTCACAGGAGAAAACAATTGTAAATTGAATTTAAATTCTGAAAAAAAAAATAATTTTTTTGCAGACCTGTGTAATTATTTAAACAAGCATGAAGCAAAATTTAATAACAAATTTGGTTAGTGTTTTTTAAATTTCAAAAATTCATTTGTACCAAAACTTGTATTACTTTCATTTCAGTTTTTGTGTCAATAAAAATGTTTAAAATATCAATAGTGGTGTTTTTTTCGATACCTATAGCCGCTTAGTCGCCGTGGTCTAGTGGTTAGTGTGTTGGCTTACTAAGACATGAGCCCTGGGTTCGACACCCAGCTCTGACATCTTAAAAAAAAAAAAGAAATATGAAAAAATATTTCTTTCGGCGACTACCTCTCAGCAGTCTTCTGGCAAAAGCTCTGAGAGTAATTAATTGCCATGAACAAGCTTCTCAAGTCTGTCGTTCGGAGTCGACATTAAACTGTAGGTCCCGGTACTCATGGATAAAAATTTACACACACAACATGAGTGCTGCGAGAAGCTAGGCCGTAATCCTGACACAGGGTTGTACAGGCCAGTTATGTATTATGTATAGCCGCTTAGATAAACTGCTTCGAAAAAAAGATATAAGTGCTTAAGAAATTAATTTGGGCATTACTCACAATTTTTATAAAAAAAATTTGTAATTATTTTTAAAAACAATTCAAACAATATAAAAATAATTACATTCCTTTGCCTCAGCCATATTTACAACGTTTATTCTTTTATTAATTTATGAAATGTCATAGAATTTTAAAAAGCAGCATTTTTATATGTGTTTAATTTTTAAGCAGTTTTAAAATTAACCGCTTATATAAGCGGATATAAACAAAAATTTGTATGGAATATTTATATTCGGTTCGAAAAAAACACCACTAATATGTGTTCTTTTCAATCAGTTTTTTTATTGCTTATAATTTTTTTTTATTATAAAATAAGTTAAAGCTGCGAAATATATTATTATTAATTACTGGTATAATACAAAACAAGAAAATAGATTTGTTCACAGGGAAGTAAAATCATAAAATCCTTTAATTGTAAATTTCGAAATCTAATAGATTAGATTTTAAATCTTGCTCAAAATTTATTCTTTTCACATTTATCAAGGTTTTGTGTATATGACCATGTATTAGTAGTGTAACTGCACTTTGAAAAGTAAAAATCTTACATGCATACACACATACAGATATACTTAAGAAAAAAGTTTTTATACATACATATATGTATGTACGAGTATGTTAGTCAAGAGACACAAGACGAAAGTCTTCTTTCAGAAATTCTGAGTTTGTGGGTAAGAGGAGAGAATAGAATGTATTCGAGTACAAGTGTTCCTGTAGTCTGAAATTCTGAAGTTTGTTGACAAAATAACCATTTTTTAAATGTTCACAAATATTTTTATTAAAATTAAAAATTATAGGTTATACGCAAGTGGTTCCGCCTTAGCACAAACTTCTTTCATATCATCCTTTAGAATTTTTTTTTATTTCTTGGAATAATTTCAACCTTGTTAGGCCACCTTCCTTCTTATTACTGGAACCTGCAAATAAATACATATTTTCTATTATCGTTAAATTACGTTGATAAATTAAACAAAAATTAATATGTGGAATAAATCCAACAAAAAATTATATTTTCAGATACAGTTTTGATTGTCATAATATGTACGTAGTTTACTAAGAAATTCTATTCTACAAAAAGTTGTCTAAAAACTAAAGTAGCAGAAAGTAGCGGCTAAATCTTGTTTTATTCAGTAACTAATACTTTTCTTAGTAACCTCTAATAGGTTTTAAGGCAACATACTCTAACGTTTTACTACTATATGGTTTGAAACTCTAATTTTATATAAAAAACACAAAAGTATCCTCAAATTTCTACGGCTAAACATTTTTTGTTATTGTATTGAAATTTACTAAAATTTTTAAGTATTTTACTAACCTGTAGACGTACATACTACTTATTTGGTTTTGTTAGATCTACTTTACTCCAAGAACTTTCACAAGTGTATAACTTTTCCTGTGTATCTACAGTAATACGTTGAGACTGAAAGAACAGAGGAGACTTAAGGTATAGAACGTTACCACGAGCGGATTTCACTTCTTAGAGGATCACTTCAGCTAACTTAACGATGAAAAAACTATCTAAAAACTCTTTTTTTTTTCGAATTTTGGCCGCAAAATGCGGTCTTCGGCCGCACAGTGTGCTGTAAGAAGCTAGGTCGTAACTCTGAAAAAGGTTTGTAATAGCCAATTATGTATTACTAATTAATTGTTGTCATTAACTTAAATTTAATAAAACAAAGAAAACAATTCTAAGCTGGTTAAGGTTTGGGCTTAATATAAACTTACAAGTGTTTGCTGGGTAATGATAAAGAGATTCTTTTTATTTTATTATAGTGAGTGGCAATAATAGTGGTCTATAAAAGCTCAAAGTTTAAATTTTTACTGATAATTTATTTGTTAGTGATTCATTAAATCGTGCATCCGCAAATAATTTCTAATATGTATGTTGAATACATGTGTACTTTATAGGCGGTGGGGGTATATTGTGTTTTTACTGCTGTTTGTAACATACAATTTTTTATTAACATGAAATATTTAAATTACCTAATCAGATTTAAAGCGTTATATAGTAATCTTTTTTTAAGTGATCAATGATCGATTCCTGTTCATTTCATCAGTGTAATGTAAAATAAACAATTTGTAAACGCGCGTTGTATTGTAGGAAGTTACATAGGTTGCTTTAACCGATTATATATTGTATTTTTTTCTATATGCTATATCAAATGAGCGATTAATCATTTTATTTATTTTTTTATAGTGAATTACATTTTGTGTTTCATGTGTAAGCATTAAGTAATCTGATAAGAAATTAAGAAATAGTGGTCATTTGGTCAATTGCAAATTAAGAATAGTTTGATTAGACTTTTGTATTTTGCATTTTCTTTATCAGTAAAATATATTGTATATGTAACTAAATAATATATATTTAAAAAAATATCAGTTCATGTAATATTTTTTTTTTTAATTTTTTTACGGTCTGTTAGGAAATAATATCAAGACAATAAGAGACTTTTTAATAAAACTTTTTTTTTACAACTGCAAAATTGGTTTTTTATTTTTCTAAATTCGATAATCCGTTCTTGAATTATGATGTAATATTATACAGTGTAGTCCCCTTATTATAGGGGGAAAAATCTTGCCTTTCTAAAAAAACATTGAAAATGTGCTTTGGTCACCTATTATTATTATTATTAATATTACTATTAATCAGTGGACCACAGATTTAATTTTTTTGGCAAAGGTAGCATTATATTATACTTGAAACAAATTTTACCAGGCAGCCTTCGTTACGTATAAAATTTTAAATTTTTACGACTTTAAACTTATTTTTGGCGTTAAAAGCGTTTGTAACTCAAAAATTAGTTGTCTTTGGCGGCCTCCATTTCCCGCATACAATTTCATAGAGTATTGTAATTTTTAAATATTCTTTATAAAAATAATGTTTTTGATTTTCTCACGGAAAGTGTCAAAAGGAACAAGTGGGTTAAAATCTTCCGCAAAAATAATTCTCATTATATATCATTCCCACTCTGACTGCATAAATTCTTCTCTTAGATAATCATCCCTATCATGAAAAATCACATTATATTTTCATTATACTCTAAAAGAAATTTGCTATCGTGAATTTTCTATTGAATTTATACCTTTTGAAAACCAGCTGTTAAAAGCAATAATTTTACATTGAGTGTTAACAAATAAAATTTCAATAAATAAATCAAACAAAGAAAATACTTCTTGAATTGAATAAAAAAAACAGAATGTTTAGGACTGTTGAGTTTATATTATTGCAGGAAGAAGAGTCGAAAGTACATAAATTGTTCGTCCTTAATAGATGAATTGAACCCCTTAAAGTTACCTAATATGTTGCTAGTTCATTAAGTTATTAAAAAATATATATTTTTAATAATTTTTGTTTTATGGTAGATTTGTAAAGCACTATAGGTTAAATAAACTTGCCTTTGAAAAATAAGTATATAGTAGCTAAATCAAAAAAATAATATTACTACCTTCTTTCGTTCTGAAATGTTCTTAACTGGAGTGCCTGCACTGTTTAGTTGTTCTATTAAATTATTCCAAAATTCAGCTGACATCTCAGCTTAACGCTCAATTTGAAATAAATAAACACTTACATTATAAATACCTTTCCAAACAAAAATTATGTGAAACAATTTGTTTGAAAAAACTATAATTTGTCAATTAAATTAATTATTAAAACCAAAATTTTAAAAATTTTTTCATAAAAATTAATATATTCTAAAATATTTTGTATAGATTGGTTTTAATGTATATGGCAGCAATGATTCTGACAGTTCTACTTACGAAACAAACAAGCTTGAAGTCTGTGGTTTAGAACAATAAATACACTTCTAAAAACTAAAAATCCGTGATTTTCAGAACATCAGAAAATCAATTGTATGATTTTAAAACGGGTCATGATTTGAAATCACATGATTTTCAGAACATACCTGATAATAAAAAAAAAAACTCACATTACTTTTTTATATTAATTTTTTTTTAATTATTTGTAATCGTAATCAATTAGTAATTATAAATTTTCTCAAAGAATATTAAATAAGAGTTAAAAATTTTTATTTAAAAGTAATTTAATTGATTACTATTCCTAAACGAAATTTAATAGCTCTGCATATTGTATGTGCAAAGATTCCTGAATGGATTCCAATTTTCTTATTATTTCACAACCATTATTTATTGATAGTTTTTTTCATTTAAGACAATTGCCTTGATATTGATTTTGATTTTTATATGCGAATTTTTAAAAACACTCCATATTCGAACACTTTATTTTGCATATTTTAGTAATTTTCTAACCCCTTATTCATAAAAAATTAATATACATTTCAAATGTATTAAAAAAATTGTATAGGAAATTCGACACATTTTAAATCTATTTAAGTTTTTATGAAGAAGGTCGTTAATATTTACCACGTTACGAGTATTACAATATTGTATTTGTCATTACTTTACCGTTAATTAAAAAAAGTATTACAAATATTTCAAGTACATACATATTTACATGTTATGTGCAATTATACATACTTGAACAGTTGTTTTTATTGCTGTACCTGTAATTACTAAAATTAATATAAATGTTAATAAAAAAACTTACAAGGATACAATCTATTAATTAACTAAACTAAACCTTAACTTTGAAAATCCCTATAATTTTTTTTGTGTTCATTGTTTTTATTGTGATTAATAATTACATCTCTATTACACGTAAAATTTATTTGTCAAGTTTAGGAATAATTCATGTTTTTAATTAAAAAAAAAAAAAACAGACAATTAAGTAATATGACAAAATACATGCCGACACTAACAATATACGTGGAAAACAACTTAATATTTTCAGTTGAAATTTACAAACAAAAACAAAAACAAAAACAAAAAAAATAAATAAATAAATTCTGTTACAAACTCATTTACAAAAACATCAACATGATTTTGCAAAAAAAAAATTGCTTTAGCAATTCTACAATATAGTGTACTAGCTGAACCCGGTGTGCTTCGCTACCCTCTCGTTATATAATAAAATTAACGGCGGTAACGTGGTTCATAGTTATATGGCGACGTATTAAGTATTAAGAACAATATACTACTAAATAAAAACAAAAAAAAAAATCGTTGGAAGGAACAAATTTATACAGAGAACAAAATGTTTAAAACTTTCAAATAAAATTTTGCGTGAAAGGGGCGTGGCGTAAGAAATGTTTATTTATACTCGCCTGGAGTATAATGTGTATACAATTTGAAGTAAATCTGTTAAAAACTATATGGGAGCAATTACATAATTTTAAAAAAGTGGTCGAAAAAAAGTACCCTATTAATCATGTCAGAGTCTCAGTTAAATGCTGTGAAAATTTGAATAAGATCGGTCTAGAGCAGGGATGAGCAACACGCGGCCCGCGGGCCACTTGCGGCTCTTTCAACCTATTTATGCGGCCCGCCAAAGAAATGTTGCTGCTTCTCAAAAATACACATAATATATAGACACATTAATCAACGAATTTCAATTACGAAGAAACTGAGAAGAGAGCAGTTTCCATGAAAATGTTTTCCTAACCATTAATTATCGATGTGGATACAGTTCCCGAAGACTTTCAAAGGGAAGTGATGGACATTCAGAATAATACTGATGTAAAAAATGTATTTCAGTAAACATCGAGAATGTTTATAAATCCGACCACCGACCAATTACCACCGATCAAGAATGAGTAATGCACGATTAGAAACTTGTGTATGTGTACCTACCTCATCAATTCCGGCTGATATTGATCAGGTCGTATCGAAAAAACAGTGCCAAATTTCTCATTAATAATTTCAAGCAAATACTTTTTTTTTGGCATTAAATTTTATATTTTTTATTCTAATTTTTATTATAATATAAATAGAGTTTTGTAAATTATGTGCGGCCCGCCAAAAAATTTTAAAATTTATAAGTGGCCCGTTGATTAAAAAGGTTGCTCACCCCTGGTCTAGAGGTTTGGTCTCCTATAAGGTACAAACAAACAAACAAATTAACAAACACACATTCAATTTTATATATTTAGATGAATCAAAGCAAAAATTAACAAAAAAAAAAAACATATTTATACTCTATGTTAAAATGTTTTGACTTTTAATAATTTTAGTTGTATTTTGAATTAAAGTTTAACGACTGTATTCATAAAAATATTTTAGTTATATAACAGGTTTATAAAACTAATTTTTATAAATCAGTTTCATTATTTTTTATGAATTATGTGTATCATTAAATATGAAAATTAGGGTTTTTTATTTACCGGGCACAATGGGATATTTTTACAAATAACCGGAATCCCAAGATATTGCTCTATAGAACTAATGACACAAAATTATTTGTTTTTAGGAAGTGAAGTTTTTAAAAGCAATTGTGTTCTAAATCATTTTTTTTTATATAAACTTCTTCAAAAATAAATTTCAAATAAATTTGAACCGTTTATAAAAAATGGTGTTAATTAATATGAAAAAATATAATTAATCTATTTATAATTATTATATCGGTCCTCAGATACTAAAACATCCGTTAAGGATTTATAAACACTAGCGGAACTGAACTAGTTTTCGACCCCCGCTACGAAGGTCTCATCGGTTTTTTGTGTTGTACATATTCATTTGTTTACATTATCCTTTAAGTTTTACTTATAGAAAAAAAGAATACTAGACGACAAGTAAAACCAAATTCCTGGTGGTCAGGAATCCAATTTCGGTCTTGGATGCCATACCCTAGGAACTATGCTTTGGTTAGAGATTCAAGGTTGACATACCGGATCGGGAATGTTGGCCTACTGAGTGTTTGGTTCGAAGTAAGCTCGATCAGAACTCGTTTATCGATGGTTCCAAAATGGACAATGGATTAGGGGCTGGTGTTCATAAGCCCAGTCGGGACTTGTCAATTCCACTAGGGAGGTCGTTAAATGTTTTTCAAGCTGAATTCTTAGCCATAACCGTATGTGTTGAGATTAACCTGGATTTTGTGCTCAAATTAATATATTCTCAGATAGTAAGGATGCCTATGACAGCTAAACTTGTCAAATGTTGTTACGATACGTTGCAAAGATTACCGCTTGAAAGTAGGGTTCAGTTGTTTTGGGCACCTAGACACTGTGGAATAAACTTTTAATTATTCTTAATCTGATTATAGAATAGGAAATTGGCAAATGCTTGAAACATTGGAGTACACAAGCGGGTCTCAGGCATGCCACATCGGTGATCTATCCGAAATTTGGGTATAAACGTGATGTTCGGAAATAACGGAGTTTCTTACGGTTCATTGTGGTGTGAGAGCGCGAAGAGAGTGGCGATAACAGATGTTTAGATGTTTGTACACTGTGCTCATGGGTATCAGAAGAAGACATCAGCAGAAGACATATTTGGCGTAGTCGTTGTCGTATTTCGTAATTTTCGTCAAATCAAGCAAAATTTTTCATTAATCTTTTACAAAAATGTCGAAATATGGTCTCACTTGCGAACATAATCACCACTGAAGTTTCGGACCTGCTGGTGTTCATAAGTTCATAAGAAAGCTTGTTGGTCTGGTAAACAAACAGTAGACTCAAATCGACATATACATATGTACATCGTCGCAAAAAGAATGCTGTAACTGACAAAAAATCGAAAATACGTTTTTATCAGAAAAAAAAAAAAAAATATATGCGTCGATTGGTCCCGGTCCCAGATTTCTACGATGAAAATAAATTCACTTACGCCGACTGTGTTTTGAAAAATACCAGTGTCTTTGTTCTACTTTCATACAGGTTTTTTGGGTCTGGTGAACATTTAAGGTTTTGTCGGTTACAGTGTTCTTTAATTCCATCGACGATATGTAAATGCATTTTTTCTTGATGTAATTATTATGCTATTGCTGCAGTGGCGCCGAAAGAAAGACAATCGTGACAACATTTAATTAATACTACAATAAATGTTTATACTTTGGGATAATTTTAACTTGGAAATTGCTTGTTTTTAATTTTACTATCAAACTGTCATAAAAGTGATTTAAACTAAAAAAACAGCGTAAAATTATGAGTTGCACTAATTAATCTGACAAAACATTTCTAGATAAACAGTCACCCTTATTCTATTTGGCGTCGTCGATAGAAGGCAATGCCGTTTTTAGTCTTTTTTTGCAGATCGGTATTCTAGTTGGCAATATTGCCGTTTATCGATCACTGTTAACATATTTTTGGTATTCTGTAAGCAAAATTGACGTCGTTATTGTCTTTAATTGCCAATGATTTTGTCGTCGTCATTTTTGGTGTTGCCTTGTGTTGTTCTTTGTTAAATTTGGTTTATTAAATAAATAAATAAATAAATAAAATATAAGAAAAAGTGTAGTTGAAAAATATTTATAAATTAAAAAATTTCAGTTAATGTGTAGTTCTGTTCATTTGGGGCTATAATCTCGCTGTGTGTTCCGTCCACACGACCAATTACACCTGGAAATCCTGTTTTTTTTCGAAAAACTAAAATTTAACTTCTTGCTTTCAGCTTTTGTCATGCTAAATTTTATCCACTGTGGACGAGCTATCTCTATGGCGTCCAGTGTTTCGGCCAAAACCTTCGCCACCATTGGCTGTGAAAGTTCCAGGTTATAATCGTTTCAAACCCCTGGCCTAGAATCGTAATGTAGCTGCCAATTTTATGGTGTTTGGAAAGTACTTTGATCGAGTTCCTTTTTTAAATTGGGATCCATGGCACATATTTAAATAATGCCTTATTTACCATGAAATAACTTTCAAATCTTAAAAAATGTAATGAAATTAATAAAAAAAAAAAAAAACTTTGAACATGATGATTTTAAATTTACTTACTTCTAATTGGGCAAGAAAAAATGCACGACTTCTGCAGTCATTTTTCCACAACTAAATTGGTTTTAATTTCTTCTTCACTGGATTTTATTTTATTTTTTTATATTTTTCACGAAACTATTTTTTTTACCAAACAATGAAAAAAAATGAAAAAGCTGTCTCAAACATTAGAGATGTGTGCTGTATTTTATTAACATTATCGATAAACAGGCAACGTCGTCGTAATACTCTTATGGAATACCAAATTAACATTAAATTGACGTTGCCGTTGTTTAAAATTGTTATTGCCTTAAAATTGCTATTGTTATTGCCGACGCCAAATAGAATAAGGGTGAGTATATTTACTAACAATATATAAAGATGTCTTTAATTATATTTATTTTATTTTCCTTTGTTGTAATTGAACTTATTAAAGTGTCAAAGCATTTGTAAATAAATAGTGCATATGCATATTTGCTTAAAATAATATCGACGATTACAGTGACTTCATAAACTTGTTTTATTACATGCTGCATACTTATGTGTGCTGTGTAGATATGTATGTATATATTACATAGATTATAAAAAATGATTACTTTCAATTTCTCAATACTACTGGGTACTTTTTCAATTAAGTACTCAATACCAATTAATACTTTCAAGTTCTTTTTTATTTAAATATAAAAGCACACACATATTTAAAAATGTTTATGCATATGTATACATATAAAAGAGCTTTAAGTTTTTATTAATTTTTTTAATTGACATTCATTAAAACTTGGATACAATGAACTAAGATATTAAATTAAATATAGTAACTTCGTATTCGGTAAAAAAAAATTTAGAGAAACTATACATTTCGCAATCAGATCTTGAACATTGTAATTTTTTATACCATCTGAAACTGGCAAATGTAAACTGTGTGTAGGGCATGTTAAGCTGAACCAGGCTGCAGTTTTTATATTCGTTGAATATCTATGTTTGGGCATTATCGGAGACTATGCATGAAATCTTGTCTTATATGCCCTATACTTTTTAAGATTGTAATATTTCGTTCATTTAGGATATATTTCTAAGCAAATAAGACCTTCCTAACGAAGCTTCGGTGTAGGAAAAGCTATATGACAAGAAGATTGTATTGAAGACTAAGTAAACAAGGAGGAAATGTTGAAAAAGTGATTCTTTGACTGAATTTTGATAAAACTACATTTCTAAAGAAGAAGTATATAACAAAAGAAGCATTAAAAACACAATAAAAAAATTATGTTTCATTTATTGAGACTCACATTTGAAAAAAGTTGCAGTTCTAAAGAATGCATTGTAAAAAATTTGCTGTTGCTAAAATCGGGGTAATCCAATAATCGGGGTTTGCAAAAGTTCTCCCTGGATTTTGATAAATACACAATTGTATTACAGAAATAACTACACTCTTCTTGTGAATAACGTGATGTATTTTATTATATATTACATGATGCCTTATGATATATTGCGACAAAAAATAAGTTTAAAAAATTCTGTACTATTCTGAACTTTGTATTATTCTTAACGTTCTATTATTCTAATTCTACTTTTAAGTCACTACTTTCAATTATATATTTGAAATCAACTAATGTCTACTTCGAGTCTTAATGAGTCTTTAAATTAGAGCTGCCTCCGCCTATAAACGGTAATATTTTTAAAAAAGTTTAAATGCAAGTTTACAACATTTACTTTTATGCAAAATTTTAAAATTTAGCTTCTCTTTCAACTATTTTATAAATAAATACATAGTCAGAAAAGCTTCTATTTTTTTATTATTTTTAAGAAAAACTTGCGATTACATGCTACAAAATACAAACCTAAAAATATTACATAGTAAATACGAATATGTATGTGTATATTCTTCAGTGTTTATTTAAATTATATTTTTTAAATTAAAATTCTTAGATTAATTGGAATAATTATTTTTCTCTTTGCAGTCAGTAACGATATTTTTCCCCCCATACAACAAATATGCATTCAAAGTTTTGACTCTATTTCAACGAACAACAGCAGAAGAATTGTTAAACAAATTCTGACACCTATTTAAGAATTTAATTTTTTCTATAATTGCCAACGTTTAAGAAGAGAATTTATTTTAAAATGGAATTGGAAAGTATTAAAAGTTTACAGAATAGTACCAGCGCTGTTCGCAATATAAATATTGAATTTAAAGATCTCACCTATCAGGTCAATGTAGGAAGACAAAAAGGTAAGTTACTAAATGTTGTATATTAAGCTCTATTCAGGCGGTTGTCAGATCTAACAATATTGACAGTAAAATTTACTTAAAATATCTTAAAACCGTTTAAATTGACAATTTTTGCCAGAACAAATTGTTTTCAGACAACCATTTGTGAACAATATTGCTAGACATCCGGCCAGTATAGTGAGAAATAGGACAGTTTTTTATTTGCAAAATGGAGGGATTTTTTTCATAGTGCATTAAAAATGATTATGATGATGATTATTTTATTTCATGTGCTGGAGGCCCGAAGTTCGAGCCCAAGGAATTATTTTGTAGTTTTGTTCAAAACGTTTAAATTGTTTTACAAAAAAAAAAAAAAAAAATACATATATATTGATCAAAACATGTTTGTTGCGAAAAAAAAGTTGACGACACTAATATGAAATTTCTTTTTCTAGATATTGTTACAGTATTTAAAAGTTTTAAATACTGTATAATGGTTCATTATTTACCAATCAAATTTGGAAAGTTGAGGCAGTTGTTAAATAATAAAATTCGTTCAATAGAACGAAAACAACTTTGTTTCGTCAGAAACGCTTTAATTAGATCAAAGTTAACTGTAATGAATATTTTTTGGTAATTAAAGGAGAAATGATGTCCGTGAAGGAATAGTACACTAGCTAAACTGAACAATTGTTTTCGACTCCAGCTACGGTAGTCTCATCAGAGTTCTTTGTGTCCTTTGTATATTCGAGACCAAACGTCAACTATTTAACTCATACTTTTTAAGAAATCACATACTGAAATTATTATTGTATGTATATGCACTTGTATGAGTTAGCCCTTTCCTGGGGCTCGAATCCGAGCCTTTAGAACTTAACATAAATTGCGCTCGGCTATGGTGCTGAGCTCTAACCACCACGTCTACAGTCGTACATATCATTCATGTCGACTAATGTAGATAAGGTGGAATAAAAAGGGCAAAAACAAAATAAATTGTAATTCTGTTTCATCCAAATAAGAACAGCAATGTTCTTACAAGAACAGCAATGATGGTAAGAAAAGAAGAATATGATAGAAACTGTTGTGTGACTTTATTTCGACTAACTCATACAAGTGTATGTACATACAATAATAATTTCAGTATGTGAATTCTTAAAAGGTATGAGTTAAATAGTTGATGTTAGGTCTCGAATATACACAGGACACAAAGAACTCTGATGAGACTACCGTAGCTGGAGTCGAAAACAATTGTTCAGTTTGGCTAGTGTACTATTCCTTCACGGACATCATTTCTCCTTTAATTACCAAAAAATATTCATTGCAGTTAACTTTGGTCCAATTAAAGCGTTTCTGACGAAACAAAAATTAAAATTAAAATTGATCACACCTCTCCTGGGGCTCGAACCCGAGTCTTCAGCGCTTAAGAAAAGCATCTTTATTTTTATAACTGAATTCAATGAAAATGTTTAATTATAGTTCCAAAAAATTATTTCAATTAATCTCTCGTATTTTTCATACCTGAATTTAATTAAAATTATCATTTAAAGATTTAGTTCAAAAGCACTATAAATACATATGTATGCCTTTAAACCTTTTTTTTGTTTTAATGGAATGGATTTAAAAAGGAAATAATAATTTTTAGTTTTTTAAACTATTAATTTTTTTACTAAAGCTAAAATATACGTATGTGAGCATATGGGTTGAATCACCTCAACTCTACTTAAAATATACATACATACATAACTGGTCTTTACAACCCTGTGTCAGGATTACGGCCTAGCTTCTCGCAGCACTCATGTTGTGTGTAAATTTTTATCCATGACTACCGGGACCTACAGTTTAATGTCGACTCCGAACGAGAGACTTGAGAAGCTTGTTCATGGCAATTAATTACTCTCAGAGCTTTTGCCAGAAGACTGCTGAGAGGTACCCGCCGAAAGAAATATTTTTTTTTTTCATATTTCTATCCAGGGCCCATGTCTTAGTAAGCCAACACACTAACCACTAGACCACGGCGACTACTTAAAATATGCCGTTTTTAAAATGACTGTTTCCGAATTTGCTGATTTTTGGTATGAATAGAGTATATCATAATACTAAGACAAATATAAAATTAAAGAGCATTGATACTTCTGGCGACCTTTTTTAAAAATTTGAAAAAAATTATGCCAAACATAGTTTCGTTCTCTACAGTTGTGAAAGTTTTCACAGTGGAGGTCTTTTTGGATCAAGAATAAAAATCAAATCGCAAAAGAATGAGATTAAAACTATTCTGATAGGAGTAGGATGGTATACGATTTTTGGATTTCGATTAGCTAGAACTGCTTATTTTGTGAGTTTCAACAAAAAAATACATGAGTCAAAAAGAAGGGATGTGGGATGGGGGAAAATGGCTCTTCATCGGGGTCAAAGGTTGGGTTCAAGGAATAAAAATCTACAATAAGCTCCACAACTGCCCTGAAGTAGCCCCTAAATAGGTAAAATGTAAGACCGACTCTCACTAATCCTTTACCCCCAACTTTTTTTCCGAAACTTTTAGCTGGCGTAGGTGTTTTTCAAAACATTTTCTGGCAACACTGCATTCGGCAATCGAATAAACAATTGACGCAACCGTAGTCAGATCATTGCTAATATTGTCAGCTCTTTATTTTTTTTCAGGTATATGAAATATACATACATACGTACATACTTATGTAATATTATCGTATTTACACGTATCGTACTTTATTTTTGAATTTATTTTAATGTGTAAACTGGTCTTTAGAAATATTGGCCCCATATACAGTGCAGTTAGCAAATAGAGAGTTGTAAACAGGGCTGTAGGGTCGGAGTCTGCATACCTAATTAAATTTGAAACTTCAACTTCAGTATTATGTACTAGTGTACACAGAATTCAAAAAATTTTTCAAATATTTTTCAAAAATTTTTTTTATTTAAATAAATTTTCTGCAAAGCTAGGGCTGCGGTCTTATTAGACAAATATTTGACGAAAAAAGCGTAACTACTACTGTTTGGATAGATACATACATATGTATGTACATATACTTAGGTATCCTAGGCTAAAATTTCCATTCTATGACAACATTTCTTTAAAAATTATTCAAAAACAAACAAGAAAAACTATTATTCGATATGCAATTAATCAACCTTCAAGTAATGGAAAATTAAAAAATAAATAGTTTTAGAAAACAGTGTTTACGCTTTCTAAGTAAATTGTAAAGATGTATCGTCCTAAAAGTGAATTGTAAACAAAAAATAAAAAATTGCATGAAACATGTCTCAAATCACTTAAAACTAAACATGCTTATCAATAAATATAATTTCGGTTATATTAACCATTGAATTGTTGCTTAAGTTCTATATTCGCTTCGCTTTAATACTAAAATTTTTTTGTTTTTATTTTATAATTTCACCTTGAAGAGATTAAAAAAAATGTTCTAAATTTATGAAGGCCAAACAAAAAAAAAAGAAAACACAAATTTGTTAAAAATTCTAAAACTTATTTATCAATGCATTATAATGTCGTTGCTTTAAAAATAGCTCAAAATGAGTTCAGGTTATCAAATACATACATATTTCGGAAATATAACTATAATTTAATTAATTTTTTTTTTTAAATACGTTTTGTATTACAAAAATGTCAAAACTGAACATTCATAGACTGATTTAAAATGATTATTTGAAGTGTTAGAAAAATTTATCTTTAAAATTTATGTCTATTATTTGTACCACATATCAAATTAACGCGTTAATCAAATAATAACAGCAATTAGTTTTTTTTAATAACTATTATTTATTTATTTTTATGTTTAACAAACAGACAAGTACAAATTATAGTTGATTTTTGAATTTAATAGAATTATTTCAGTAAACTATTACTGACATTTATATATTTTATTAGTCGTATGCAATTTGCATTTAAATAGAATTCATTCCTTTAGAATATTAACAAAGTGAATACAATTTAAATAAAGGGTGTTTTTTTTAAGAGCTTGAATAATTAGACTGATCACATAAGAGAGAAATGGCCTTTATTTTTCATAGATGCTTTCTGTCATATATCCGACGTATCTATGGAAGACATAGTGCATTCGATTAGTGTAATTTTTGACAACCTTTTCCTATAAATATGGCCATATATCATCAATGGTGTCTTGAATATTGGCTTCCAATGTTTCAAAGGTTACTGGTTTTTCGACTCAAACCAATGATTTACCATAAAACAACATGCAACGATTGGTCAATTGCTGCTGATCATTCAAAGGTGAAGGCCTTTTTTTACCTCATTCCTAAGGCGCTTAATAATACATATATACTGTCCTTTGTATAAAAATTTCAATACAACGCCCAGCATTAGTAGGGGTGTACTCCTAAGTATTGGTCTCAATAAAAAAAAAAATTCCGTTGATGTTTTGGTAATTAAATTTGGGAAAAAAAATTATTTCTACTAGCGCACGTAGCGGACGCAATTTGATGTCAATTCCTGCACGAGCCTTATTTTACGGGTACATAAACCGAGATACTTAAGTAAAATTTAGCACGTAGTCGAACGAAAAATTCCAACGACGACAAAACCACATTCCGGCGTCATCATATTATTATGCATATTTAGCTGTGCTTTTGATGATTTTGAAACAAAAAGTGTAAAATTAATGTGAAAGCGATTAATATCTGCACGAATTACTTCATTCATATATACTTCGGCCTGTAGATCTGTTGTACAGCTCACGAATTGCTATGCTCTATAAACTTCGCGAATGAAATTTTTATTTTTCAAAATAAATTTGCACAATTTGGAAGCGTTATTCATAATAAGTTGCCAAAGCTTTGTGAATCTCAACACATACTCAACTGTCAAAGCATAGTTATCGATTATTCTCATTCAACTAATAAAGAACACCCTTTGCATAATAAAATATTTGAATAAGCAAGAACAAAATCAGCAATTAGAAAACAAATAACAAAGTTATATGTACTCTCTCACCAACTATTTATATTCCCTACACCAAAATATTTTTTTTACAAACTAAATTTTTAATGTCCATTTTGAGGAATTTATGGGAATATTCAAAGTCATACAGATCAGAATACGATTGTGATTTTTACATCTAAGCGTTACGACCATTATCACTAGCGTAGATAATATAGGGTATAAAAGCAAATACAAAAACGTTTCACTATTAAATTTTTATTATTGGCTTTTACTGTTCTCTTTTCAATATTTACATTTTGTTAAGTATTCAATAATTTATGCAAAACTGTCGTACAGTTGTTACAATTGATCTGTCAATATTTTGAAAATGAAAGTGTTTTCTATGTCAGAATAATAATAAAAACAAATATTTAAAAAGTAGAACAATTAAAATTAATGATATCAATTAATGTGCTATATTAGTCAATAAGCAAAGTAGACTTTATTTAATCTTGTATTTAATTAATTTCAAGTTAGTCTAAAAGTCATATTTAATCAGACAATTGACTACTACCTACGATATGTCAATGTGAAAATAGCCAATTTTCTCCATTTAATATAGGCGCCATGTAATAAGTCTCCAATGAAATAAGAGCCTAAAACAAAAATTAAATACATACATACATACATACATACATAATTGGCCATTACAACCCTGTGTCAGGATTACGGCCTAGCTTCTCGCAGCACTCATGTTGTGTGTGTTAATTTTTTCCCATGAGTACCGGGACCTACAGTTTAAAGTCGACTCCGAACGACAGATTTGAGAAGCTTTTTCATGGCAATTAATTACTCCCAGAGCTTTTGCCAGAAGACTGCTGAGAGGTAGTCGCCGAAAGAAATAATTGTTTCATATTTCTTTTTTTTTAAAGATGTCGGAGCTGAGATTTGAACCCAGCACTATCGTCTTCGTAAGCCAACACACTAACCACTAGACCACGGCGACTACAAAAATTAAACACGTTTCCTTATTTCACAATGAAATAGCACCCGAATTATGAAATTAATGGACTACAAATAAGCCCCAAAAGGAAATAAAATAAGATCTCGAATCACCTGTTTTCACTGGTTAAAATTGTTTTATAGAAAAGGATTTAACGCTTTAAAAATATTCTATAGGGACATGAAATACTCGTGGGTCCCCAATGAAATAATTTCCCAAAACAAAAATGATTTAACTCGCAAAACAATAACAGTCTAATTCATAATGACATAAAACGTTTTTATAAGAGCCTTATAAGCAAGATCTTTTAGCTTTTAGTGTACATCACAATGCTGCCAGCAGGATATTAAAATCGTTTATTAGTTAATTTGCTCTTAGTAAAGGTTTATGAATAAGATTTCTTATTTTGAGTTAATAAAACAGATAATGTCTCATTTATTGGAAATTTATTGCACACAAAATAAAATCCCAAACAATGAAATGAAATGAAGTCATTGTTGCCATTTTAGTATTTTCACTGCCAGATTTAGCAGTTTCAATCAGAGTGGGCAAACAAACAAAACATTTCGCAAACGTTACCACAAAGTCATAAACTTTACAAAATTTTTTTAATCGTATTGTACATGAGCAAAACCAAAACAAATAGTTTCTAAATAAGAAAGATCGCAAACGAAAAAAATTCGCTTTTTGCTCTTGTGCGTGCTTTGTTATTCCGTTAAATTCATATAATTTGCTCTTTTTTCTCTTCTTCTTTTCTTTATTATCTCATTCACCTAAAGCACCTTCGTCTATAGCAAAATAACCTCTGCGCTTTTTACATGAAAAAACGTCATGAAAAATAATAAAAATTTGCATGTTGTAAATTAAAAAAAAAAATTATACATATTTTTTTATTTTTAATTTCTAGTTTTTTTTTTCAAATTTTTTTCTATTGGATATGAGTAGGAATCAATTTACATGCTTTATTCAAACCCTCTAATTTTATAATTACAGCAAAATTAATTGTTAAATTTCTATTTGTGATGTAAAAATTGACAACATTCACTATTAATCAATCAAGTTTAATAATATTTGTCTAATATAAAAACGCATTTAAAGCGATTCACAATTAATAACAATTAAAGAAATTAATAAAATTAAAAAGAAGAATATATACATATTAATATATATACCTATTAAACTGTCAGAATTAATTGTATACATACATACATAATGCTAATTTTATAATCATCCCTAACATCAAAATATTTTTTTGTTCATTTTTAATCATGTAATCATTAACATACATATATACGTATAACTATCTATTAATTATTATTATTTTTTTTCTGTGTTTTGTTATTCCGACTTAAAAAAAGTGTTGTATTTTTGAATAGAATTTTGGTTGGATGTTTAAAATTTCAATACCATTAAGAGGAAAACATATCGTCGCAAGAATTAAAGAACGCTGTAACTGGAAAAAAATCGAAAATACGTTTTTTGCATTATTTTTATCAGAAAAAAATACGCGTCGCGGTCCCAGATTTCTACGATGAAAATAATAAAATAATTGAAAAATACCAGTGTCTTTGTTCTACTTTCATTTTTTGGCTCTGGTGAATATTTAAGGTTTTGTCAGTTACAGCGTTCTTTAATTCCATCGACGATATAATTCTTAAAGTATTGAGTACTTACTTTTAAGTAATGAGTACGCACAAAATAATACAAATAATCGGTACCCATTACACAATACTTTATCAGCACTAGCGACTACAACAGCTGCGTATTCTATTGACAGTTAAATCTAAAAGTACTACAGCGACTATTATGTTACCCATTTACACCCTATTCGCAACAATTTGTAAATAAAAATATTATTTTTTTGGAAGCTTTAGTAAAATCCATGAAAATGAGATTTGTTTGCCAAATATTTAAAAAACCCATCATATACCATTGCACTATAGAGAATTTTACCTCTCTTTTTGACAAAATTCATTACGGCCATGACGCTTGACATGACTTTCAAAAGATTATTAAATTTTTTATACACTAAAAAAAGTTTAAATAGTTAATTAAAAAAATTCACTAATAATTGTGTTAGCCTGAAACGGGTTTCTAGAGCTATAAATTTCCGGATACAAGATTTTTGATTGATTCATTTTAATAGAAGTTTGCTACGATATACTTAAAGATACTACGGTATACAGCAATTCCAAAAGCGAGCAGCTTTGATTAAAAATTATCTTCCAAAGAATGAATTATTTATTTAAGAAATATGTATTTGTAAATTTCTTAAAGAATGTAAAAAGTTAAACCGTTGCGCTAAAAACTGTGGTGAACCGCTTTGGATAATTTTATAGAAATTCAAAATGCACTTTGTGACTGAAAAATTACCAATACAACATCCTAAAAATCACCCACTACTACTACATATTGATATGATCACATATACTTATATATGGATATGATCATTGTATCTTCTTCCACCTGGACTGTTAACGGAGTAATGGCTTCAAATATTGAAAACAAATCGTACAATTTTATTCACCAAAAATATAATCTTAGTAATGTTGCCACCTGTTGAATATAAATATACTTCAATACAGTAGGATACTTGAGATATCACATGAGGCGGTAGGTACATACTAAGACAATATAACCTGCGAAGAGTTAAGTAAACCCTAGAGTAGATTTTATCTATGTATGTGGTGTAAGTAATTCAGTTTCCTGTCTACAATAACTTCTAGAATTTGCACCCTATCTACAAAATCCAATTTGTTCTCGTCCACCACAATTCTCATATCATCAAAATTAATCGGACCAAGTCCCATAATTTTGGTTTTTTTAGTATAGATAAATAATTCGACGTCATCCAAATCTTAATCCGGTTTAAAGCAACATGAGTTATTTGAAAAAATTGGTCGATTGAACGCGTACTATACAACAGACTACGCAACACAATGCGCCCTCAACCCGAGTAAAATTGTCACTTAACTACATAGAAAATAAAACGGCCCTATAACGCGATTTATAAATAAAGTTATCCATATTTTAAAATGAATTTTATTTAAAAATCTGCATTTCTTTATCTTTCCTTTCTAAATTTTCTTCATCTGTTTGACAATTTTTCCTACAAAATTTGCATTCTCTGATCTTAGAAATTCTATCGACTTTGGTGGAAGCTTTAATTTTTTCTTGATGCTTGATGCGTTTATTCAGCGAAAGGCTGAACATATAGGGATCTATTGTGTCCAATGCTCAATTATAAACGTTAACTTTTCCATGCATGAAGCAATTTAGTAGATTTATATATATTATGCCGTGGTCCATAGGCTTCCCATTAAAATAATCAATTGCAAGGCAAGAACCTTATGTGCAGTAATTGTCATTGAACTTTTTTTGCCGGGACCAAAATTTTTTGTAATTCATTTATATCTTGAATTCTTGGTAATAGGTAATTTAAGAAAATATTTAAAATATTTGTAATTTCACGTTACTAGATGTTATAATGGTTACACTGAAAAATAAATTGAATTTACGAAAAAAGCTTTTACACATAGTGGTAAACAAAAGTAAGTCAACACAAAAAAAAATGAAAATTCTAATTCATTCAAATAAAAACATTATAATTCACAAAATCTATTTCCGATAGATTGTGAGTTAAATAGATTATGTAAAAAATGAATATGTACAACACAAAGAACTCTGATAAGACCTTCGTAGCGGGGGTCGAAAACTAGTTCAATTCCACTAGTGTTTATATACATACACTCCGGTTCACTTATTTAAAGGCACAAAAAATCCCATATTCAAGAGCCGGTATTTATTTATTTATTTATTTATTTATTTATTTATTTATTTATTTATTTAAGTCAATGGATGAAAATCCTTACTGACCATTACATATAAAATTAACATTAAATTAAAATAATTTCATTTACAAATATATGTATATAATTTTGACAATACAAATGATACAATTACGTATTAAGAAAAACAATAACTTTTCTTTTTATAGAACGAGAATTTGAAGAAAAATCAACAAGATCTGACAAATAATTATATTGTCTACATAGTCTAGTAAAAGGATCAGCAAGAGCGTAATTAGATCTACATAAATGAACATAAATAGGGTTATAATAACGTGAATTACGACAAGGAATGTTGAAACTAACAGAATTTAAAAGAAATTCACAGCATATATCCCCACTGATCAGAATAATCATAAATGATATATTTAACATAGTACGTCGACTCTGAAGGGTAGGAAGCTTTATTAAGGCCAGTCTGCTCACATATGAAGGCAAATCCATGTAGTTTCATCCAAGTCCACGCAAACAAAACAACAGGAATTGTTTTTGCACAGATTCGATATGGTCACTATGAACGTTGTAATAGGGATCCCAAATGATTGATCCATACTCCAAAATAGGTCTGACGAGTGAAATAAACAACTGTTTAGTAATGTACGGATCAGAAAACTCTTTTGCCCACCGCTTAATAAAGCCAAGAGCACATCTAGCCTTATTTACAGCCATAGTAATATGGTCAGTAAAGTTCAATTTTCTATCCAGTAATATACCAAGGTCAATAAATGAATCCACCAACTCCAATTGATGACCACCAATTGAATAATTAATATCAATAAAATTACCTCTAAAAAATCGCATGAATTTACACTTTTTAATATTCAGCTCCATCATGTTATACTTGCACCATAAAAAGAAGTTGTCGAGATCACTCTGAAGATAAGCATGCTCATTGGAATTTTTATAGGAAAGAAAATGAATGTCATACCCTGTATGTTTTTTATCCGCAATATGCTCTCTCTTTATTTTAAATTGTTTCAAGGTTAAATTATTTATTTACATGAATTTGTATTCGTCTCGAATAACGGTCCTTGCTGACTTGTGACGTAGGCCAAAGATATTAAACCTTTTATATTATAGAAAATGCATACATACTGTAAATGCAGTTTTGCATTAGTTAATTGGATATTGAACACCGAACGACGCGGCAATAAATATTAAATTTAAAGCTCTTGTATTAGTTTTTAAAAAAACTTTATTTTGAAAATAAATAAATTTGTTAAAATTTAAGCTAACAAGTGCTGTTAAAAAGTACTTTTTATTTTCACGTTGCTGAAGCAACAATTCTTTATTTTTGTCTGAACCTCTATTAACGGCGGTAACATTCCCCCGCCTGTAAACGAGTCCGGGATACGAGCTTGCTCATGATCATCACCGACGTTCAAAACAGCTATCTTCGTCACTGGCCTCTCTAATACGCCAAACTGTGTTTTTACTGTCACTCTACGCACTTGACCATCTGCCGCGACCACTGTGTTTATGATTTTGCCCTTAGGCCAGCATCTTTTAGTAAGATTTTCATCAGCGATGATGACAATTGCCCCGATTTTTACCGGTGGTACTTTTGTAAACCATTTACTCCTACGGCATATTATTGGTATATACTCCTTCACCCATCGGCGCCAAAAATGGTCGGCAAATGCTTGCGTTTGTTGCTATCGTTGGCGTAAATTTCCGCTGTCGTCGAGGAACGGTTTATATCCATCACAGGAGCCAATAAGTAGATGGTTTGGAGTAATTGCATCATCGTATTCATGTTCAACTGAAACAAAGGTGAGGTATCTTTTGCAATTTTTAACCGATTACAGAATTTTAAAGTAGAAATGGAAGGTAGACATCTTGAGATATAAACAAAATCATGACAATGGTGGTTTCTTAACTAAGGAACCTTTTTTTTGAGGAATTTATAAAAAAAAATCTAAAAATTTGGTATTTTTTTTTGGTTCACTTGAATAAAGGCACTTTAACTAACTTAAATGAAAAACAGCTTTTCTTGCTTTTCTTACATTATTTGCTTTATTAAAGAACTATTAGTAATGGTACAAGGGGTACAACCCCCTTTGTTTTTAATAACTTCAAATATACGGGTTTTCATTGACAGATAAAAAGAATTGATGTAATCCAACGAAATTTCATTCCAAGCATCCTTAATGGCCTGAATTGGTGACTGCTTGTCATCAAATTGTCTACCTAATTCATAGACCTTACGAGATAACCAACCCCACACATTTTCGATAATGTTTAGATCTGGCGAATAGGGTGGCCAGTCAAGAATATTAACATTTTGGCTTGCAATGTACTCCTTTACTACTCTGGCGTTGTGTATAGGGGCATTATCCCGTTGCAATATCCAAGGAATTGGACCAAATGTTTTATTGAAGTTCGGAAAAGCCGACTCCATTAGCGTTCTATAGGTTGCACTAGTCATTTTTGCACTTTGAAATTCAAGATCGATGGTGCCATAGTACGTAATAGCACCCTACACCATTACGCCGCCTCTCGGCTGTGATGTCGGTTCAAAAATCCCTTTTCTTTACGCAGGTCATGGAAATAATAGTTGTAGCCATCAGGCCCATCCAAATTAAAGTTCTTTTCATCCGTAAATACAACAGTTTTCCAGTCATTTACATGGCCTCTTTGCTGCACATCCCATACCATGTAGTCTTTTGCGAATTGAAGACGCTTTTCCTTACGAGGACCATTAAGTGGCGGCTTTTTTTGTAATTTCTGGTATTTAAGATACTCACAGCTCTTAATAACTCTGCGTACTGATGACTTGCTCGCTTGCACTCCAGCTTGAGCTCTTATTTTTGACAAGGATAACGCAGAATTAGAAGCAATTCTGATGATTTTTCTTTTCTCATAAGTAGATAAATACAATGAAACTCTTCCTTTAAAATTTTTTCCATACCCCTCGGGGTCCTTGATGTAATTGTCGACAACTGTTGGGCTCCGTCCAATTTTTTAGCTATTGCGCGGTTAGAATATCCTTCAGAACGGTAAACATCGATTTTAGCCCTTTCCGATAGATTTAAAATTTTTTGTTTTGCCATTTTGACTCGTAAATCGACTAAGATGTAATAAATTGCAATAAACAAACGCTACCGCTTTTAAACAAATGAATCATATTCATTACTCATTAATTAGTCTTAATATATATATTTTTTTGTTACTTAAGCAGTGCTGCGGCCGAAATATTCCGTCTACAAGGCAATTGAAACATTAATTATAATATCCTCCTCATCACATTCACTGATGTGTAAAGAAGATATTAGATTATGTCTAAGGTTTACAACTTGAACTTGTCTTATACATAGCGGAGCCAGGCAGTCACTCTAATGAAAGTAATTTTCTAAAATTGAAAATATACTCTTACTTAAGTGGTGTTTTTTTTTTACCTAAAATCAGGGTGCGTCTTATGGTCCGATGCGTCTTATCGTCCAAACCTACTTATTTCTGAAAATTTATAGATAAAATTTTGGGGTGCGTCTTATCGTCCGGCAAATACGGTATTACATACAAATTTTTGTTTATATCTGCTTATATAAGCGGTTAATTTTAAAACTGCTTAAAAATTAAGCACATATAAAAATGCTGCCAAGTTGAATTTTTTTTATCTTGACGTTATCTTTTTAAAATTCTATGACATTAAAGACGTGCACTGTTACAACTGTTTGTACAAGTTTGTGTGTGCTTACTGATGTCTGTGAGTATAGATGAGTAATTTTGTGTTTCTGTTATAGGTTTGTATTGTTATTATTTGTAGCAGATATAGTGTGAGTGGATAAAGAGAAAATGAGAGTAACACATTTGTTTTCCTATGTTTCGCTCAAGCAAATACTTGTAGATCATAGGTCGGCAAAATTGATTTGCAATTGTGTTAGTGAGCATGAAAAAGAACTGCACTGAACAAAAAAATGTGTGAATTTATAAATATGTATATTATTAAATTACATATCACTGTGTATGAACTAGGAACTTTCTTTTACAGCTGTAGGAAACTTATTGGGTATATCTAATTCGGGTATGAAAAATTCAGAAGTGCTAACCTTTTTTTAAGGAAGACTTTAAAGAAAGTTATATAAGATTTAAAACTTAAATATCCTACTTTTTAATCTGCAAGTTACATTTAATATAATAATTTAAGACATTTTGTGTGATTTTAATAAAAAGAAAAAAAAATGCACCTAAATATCTTAAATTAAATCTATTATAAAGAATTATTCAAGCTCAGGGTCTATATTTACATAAAAATCTTTTATTTAATTATCGATATTTCGATATTATTACATTATAATAATAATTCGTGAAGACGCTACAAGCAGGAGTAGCGAAATATCGATAATTAAATAAAAAATTTTTATTTAAAAATAGACCTTGAGTTTGAATAATTCGTTACATTAATCAATTAAGGTCGAAAAACCAGAATTAAAAATTATTAAATCTATTATATTTAGAGTTTCATAAATTTTTTCCAGTTAATCTTAAAAATTATTTTAATTTTCATAAAAAAAAATAAAACGTCCGATATACATCTGCATTCGTCAGCAGTTCATGGACGACTAAAACATAAAACACCATTTGTCTCGTAACACGATATATTTCTTTAAGTGTTTTTGCAAAAAAACTAATACAAAGAGAGGACAAAATGAAAGAGCGTAAGAATACATGTGAACTCTCCCGGCTGAATTCAGCTATGAAATGCCGACCTATGATCTACAACATAGGTCGGCATTTCATAGCTGAATTCAGCCGGGAGAGTTCACATGTATTCTTACGCTCTTTCATTTTGTCCTCTCTTTGTATTAGTTTTTTTGCAAAAACACTTAAAGAAATATATCGTGTTACGAGACAAATGGTGTTTTATGTTTTAGTCGTCCATGAACTGCTGACGAATGCAGATGTATATCGGACGTTTTATTTTTTTTTATGAAAATTAAAATAATTTTTAAGATTAACTGGAAAAAATTTATGAAACTCTAAATATAATAGATTTAATAATTTTTAATTCTGGTTTTTCGACCTTAATTGATTAATGTAACGAATTATTCAAACTCAAGGTCTATTTTTAAATAAAAATTTTTTATTTAATTATCGATATTTCGCTACTCCTGCTTGTAGCGTCTTCACGAATTATTATTATAATGTAATAATATCGAAATATCGATAATTAAATAAAAGATTTTTATGTAAATATAGACCCTGAGCTTGAATAATTCTTTATAATAGATTTAATTTAAGATATTTAGGTGCATTTTTTTTTCTTTTTATTAAAATCACACAAAATGTCTTAAATTATTATATTAAATGTAACTTGCAGATTAAAAAGTAGGATATTTAAGTTTTAAATCTTATATAACTTTCTTTAAAGTCTTCCTTAAAAAAAGGTTAGCACTTCTGAATTTTTCATACCCGAATTAGATATACCCAATAAGTTTCCTACAGCTGTAAAAGAAAGTTCCTAGTTCATACACAGTGATATGTAATTTAATAATATACATATTTATAAATTCACACATTTTTTTGTTCAGTGCAGTTCTTTTTCATGCTCACTAACACAATTGCAAATCAATTTTGCCGACCTATGTTGTAGATACTGGTGGAATACAATAAGAAACTTATTGTGCGATGCAAATAAAAATTCGTATTGCATGTTTTACAAAAATTTTACCAAAAAATTGTCTCAAAAAATCTTATTAAATTTTATTATTTTTTACTTAATATATATATATGTATATATATGTAGGTTTCGATTACTATTTTGAATTATTATAAAAAAATATTTTTTCATTTAATTTAAATTTAATTTAATTAATTAATAAAATTAATATATAATAATAATGATTTAAATTAAAAATTTTAATTTTGTAAATTTTCCAGTCTTCTGTCGGTATAAGGGTTGTTTTTTATTTTACAACCCTTATCTTGTTTTTCATTGTTTTGTTTGGTGCCGGCTTGTCGGATTGTTTGCAAATTTTATTTTTTTAAATTTTGCCTATCTGCCGTCGGTATTCTACATACATACATACATAACTGGCTTTTACAACCCTGTGTCAGGATTACGGCCTAGCTTCTCGCCGTCGGTATTCTGCTGACATTTTATTGTATGTATTTATTGATAGGTTTTCTTTTATTATTTTTGGCTTGTTTTGTTGATTGTGTGTCACCCACGCTGTCTATATGGGTAAGAAGAGGAAGCCTGCAAAGGCTAAGGCCTCCAAGTTTCTGAATGTTCGAGAGATGAAACCTGGATACGGTTTTGGGACCTGGAGTGACTAAGCGGTGTAGACGTATCTCTTCTGGAGATATTTATTGCTTATGATTACTCATAAGGGTATTCTATTCTCTCTTTCCTAGGGAAAAAAATTGGTTTTTAATTGACCTGAAACAAAGAAACCAAAATTCCCAATAAACAACCCTTTCAATTTTTTTTCCGTCGAATTTTTCCCATTCCACTTTATGTTTTTATTTTTATAGCCTTTGCAAATCATTTTACATGAATGTTTTTGCAAAATTATATCGTCGATGGAATTAAAGAACGCTGTAACTGACAAAACCTTAAATGTTCACCAGAGCCAAAAAACTTTTATAAAAGTAGAACAAATACACTGGTATTTTTCATTTCGCAGACGGCGTAAGTGAATTTATTTACATCGTAGAAATCTGGGACCGGGACCAATCGACGAGTATTTTTTTCTGATAAAAATGATGCAAAAAACGTATTTTCGATTTTTTGTCAGTTACAGCGTTCTTTAATTCCATTGACGGTATGAAAATTATGTAAATGTTCAGATACTTGTTACCTGCTTTATTTTGAAGTAAACCGTTTATCTACAAATTTTGGGATTTTTCTATTATTTCTATGATATTGTGTAATGTTGTGTGATGGATTGTCCTATTTGATAATATTTTAATAGAATTAAGCATCGTTTTCTTTTTCTTCACATATTTATAGATTAATTTTTATTTCTTTATTAGAAAAATTTTATAACTAAATTTTAAAGTTTTTTTTTTTTTGCTTTTGTAATATTTTTTAAATTTGTAAAAAAATTATTTATTCTTTTATATCAACTGAAAAACGAAATAAAATAAATTTTACATAATCAACATCTTAATTAGGTATAATTTATTAATTATGTATATACAATTTTTTTAAAAATTATATGTACATACAGTAATCCCTCGAACTGCGCGGTAGATACGTTCTGAAAAAACAGCGCGCAATCCGAAATCGCGCACTGTGAACCCTATTTTGTATGAAATTAGGGGGATACGTTCCAAATCCTAAAATTATCATTAAAATTTTAAATTTAAGCCAAGTAGATAACTAAAAAAAGACTTTATTCAACATTAACATAAACAAAAAAAAAAAAAAAAATGATAAATTAATTCATAAAAATTAAACAAATAAAAATCTTGAAATCAGTTCATTGTACATAGTATGTATGTACATAATTAAAATGTATATATGTAATTAAAAAAATCGTTAAATAATTTAATTTTCATCTTCTGATGAATTTGTTCTATTTTCCTCCAATGGTTTCGTAAAAAGACTTGTTAATAGTGATTGCTTAATAGTATCTCTTGAACTGTAAAGTTCTTTATACGGCGCTAAAGCTTCCGTCAAACGTCAACGGAATTTTAAAGCACGCTCTAAATCAGGTTCTAGGTCAATAGCTTCTTCACCAAGTTGATTGCCACGCTTCAAAAATTCTGCCAGTGCTTTGCTACTAAATTTGTTTTTTTCAACAATTTCTACATCTTCACTATCGTCATATTCATCATTATTATTATCCGCAAAATTGTATTTATGTACATATTTTGCACGAAATATGTAATATGTACGCAAAAAAAAAAAAAAAACCGCGCTGCTGCGAAACTTTTGCCGCGCAATGCGAAATTTTGGTGGTAAAAAGAAAAACGCGCAAGTCCGAAACCGCGCAGTCAGAAACCGCGCAGTGCGAGGGACTACTGTACATAAATATGTTTATACTTTATTATTATTCTTTTAGAGTTGAAAAATTTAGCAAAATCCTACTTAAACATTTTCATTCATTCTCTTAAACCACGAATTCAGATCAGTTCACAAAAGTAAAGAAAACCAAAAACACTATCAGAGTTATCTTGTATATTTGCTTCACCAGTAGTATTTTGAAAATACTTATGGTGACAATAAGTATTTGAGAGCAAAAAAAAAATCTATACCACACTCAACTCAAAACCATAAACAACTGTTATTGTTTATAGGAATATAGTGTGTGTGAAAAAGCAAAAGCATACAATATTGGTTACACTCGTTCTCTCATTTATATCCATAGTAACATAGAAGTATATGGTATATTTGATTTGGCAATACTTTATGGTACACTCGTGCACGTCTATATATGACATTTCATAAATAAAAAACGTTGTAAATATGGCTGAGGCGAAGGAATGTACTTGTTTTTATAGTGTTTGAATTGTTTTAAAAAAAATAATTATATATTTTTTTTATAAAAATTGTGAGTAATACCCAATTTAATTTCTTAAGCACTTATGTCGTTTTTTTCGAATCAGTTTATCTAAGCGGCGGTATCGAAAAAAACACCACTTTAGTTACATATGTAGATATTTTATTTTTGTTTTATTTTCATTACTAAAATATTATGTAGTAAATGAGTTTATAATATACATATCATGTGTAAGAAATAAAAGTTAATAAAAAAATTTGAAATGTATTAAAATTCCTTGTAAACTTGGCCTGTACCTACTAAGTAACAAAATAAAGTTAATTATTAGTAATTCTTCTTATAAAAGTTAATTTATATTATTTATAATTAAATGTGTTTAAATGTGTTTATATAACATTATATTCTAGGAAATTAAATAATCATTTGAAAATGTGAAATCAAGTCAGTAGGCTACTGGATTACTGATTCTGTATGAACAGAGATATTCATATACATACATACATACACACATGCATACATACATATGTATATAAATAAATAACCAGATTTTATTTTATAATATATTTTAATTAACATATTACTGCATATTATGTGAGTACAATGATTTTTAAATTCATATAAATAATCTTACATATTTGAAATATTCCTGGCAGATTACTTTTTAAAACTTTTAACCGTATAAGCTTAATCATACGATTATTGAAATCAATTTAAATAGTAATTAAAATATTAATTTGAAAACAATAATGAAAAATGTGCATTTGTAAACAAAGATGTTGTGTTCTAACCAAGCTAAGTACACCTATCCCCCGATTTGCACGGAAGATCGGTTCCTGAAAAAACCGTGTAAATCGAAATCAAATTTTTTGTATGAAAAATCGTGTAAAACGAAAAAAGTCTGAAATAAGTAAAATCAAATTAATTTTTAAATTTTTAATTAATTAATTTTTGTTTTATTTGTAAATTTTTTCATTTATTTTTCTTTCATTTACGTTAAGTAAAAGTAAAATATACACCTAATAAAGCAACAAAATATCTATTCAGTTTTGTAATAACATATACATATGTATGTACATGTAAAAAAGAATTACATATTTTTAAAAAAATTAGAAAATTACAAAAAAATATATCAAAGATTTGAGCAAATTTAATCACTAATTTTTTGATTGGTGACATGTCACTTTTATCACTTGATATTATTTGAGGCGATTCGCTAGTTGATGGATTGGTACCAGTTTTTTATGGGTTGTACTCAGTGCTGTCGTTTTACAAATTTGGGATGTAGTGTTTGAGACAAAAAGAGGTGTAGCAAAATAACAAAAATTTTTGTTTTTAACAGTTTTATTTTGTAAAATTCGTTCAGTTTAAAAATCGTGAAAAAGCGAAAAATAACATTTAAATCGGGGGAGAGATCTTGAAAAAAAACCGTGTAAAAGTGAAATCGTGTAAAAAAAAGTACCGTGTAAATCTTGGGATAGGTGTATTAAATATAATAGGAAAGAAATATTTGAAATATGTATGTCTTTACGATTTGAACAAATAATAACCACTTATTGCGCGCAATGCCCCCAAATTTATCTACTACAATGTGAAAAAAAAAATTAAATTAGTGGCCAGTATTGAAAAGAGTAGCTTTTCGAAATTAAGTTCGAAATTGCACTATTTTTAGGGTTTTTTATGTTTCAAAACGCCAAATTTTAAGCTGTTTGAGAATTCTGTCATTTGGATTATGCATATTGGCAACCTGTTTTACAGTATCGAAATATAATGCGTGCGTGCTTCCTTATGCTGAGGCAGAGAAAAAAAGCATTCTTTCGATATCGTCAAACACGCTGTAAATACATTCATTCATATGTACTTCGCTGATATAATTTTTATAAATATAAATGTTTTTTATAAAATACTAGCTTAATCCCGGTTGGTTTTACATACATACATACATAACTGGCCTTTACAACCCTGTGTCAGGATTACGGCCTAGCTTCTCGCAGCACTCATGTTGTGTGTGTCAATTTTTATCCATGGGTACCGGGACCTACAGTTTAATGTCGACTCCGAATGACAGACTTGAGAAGCTTGTTCATGACAATTATTAGTTACTCTCAGAGCTTTTGCCAGAAGACTGCTGAGAGGTAGTCGCCGAAAGAAATATATTTTTTTCATATTTCTTTTTTTGAAGATGTCAGAGCCTGGAGTCGAACCCAGGACCCATGTCTTAGTAAGCCAACACACTAACCACTAGACCACGGCGACTACAAATATCTCAAAAAAAAAAAAAAAATAATAATAATAATAATCTATCAACCATCTTCACATTCCAATACAATGCACTACATGAGTAGGGGTTTACCTCTAAGTATTGGTCTCAATAAAAAAAAAAAAATAAATAAATAGTACTTGCCAGACATACAGAAATATATCAAAAAACTTCAAGATAATCGATTTAGCGACTTAGCTGGCTACAGTCTTTAAACAAACACACATTCATTTTTATATATAAGACAAGCCATCCTCCGGCGTAATTCGCTAACCGGCCAAATATGTTTTTTGATTAAATTTAAGCATGGAGACAACCCTTTTCAATAATCTTATGTCGCTCACATTTTGATTAATGATATACATTAGCACTGACGTCTTTATGCGAGTATCACATTTCGAAACTTTCAATTGGAAAACTATGCCCAGTTGTCCAATTCACGACGGATTATTTGTATTAAATATGAAGTCATTTAGAACAAAATTAAAAACGCTTTAAGCATTTTCTAAATTGTATAAAAAAATTTATATTTACTTTGTATAGGGGTGTGGCATCGCCTAGAAAGATACTGCAAAAATTTAAATTAAATCGTGTTACCATTTAACTGCCTATAGACTTTAATAAAACCCACAAATAAACACACTTTCATTTTAGGATATATATTTTAGGTCTTTGTCTAATTTGTGGGCAGAGATTTGAACCTCTAAATCTTAATAAAAAAAATCTCTACAAATTTCAAATCAATCAGCCCACCAGTTTGATTTGCGTGATGTTTAATCAATCAGACTGCATATGCTGTTTTATCAATGGGGTCTTTCAATCGCGGTATCCGAACTTTGATAGTTGATAACGGCCATCTATTTGAAGTCACATTTGTCTAATTATTTATCATTTATTCAATGTGTTTTACAAAATTCACAAGAACGAATACAACATTCAACCACTCTTGCAAATAATAAACATGAGATCTGAGACCGTGTGATCCATATTTCTTTAAGAAAGTAGTTGGTTGGGCACACTATTTTTGTTTTAATTTAAAAGTATACATACATATGTAGATTAATTAATTTTGTTTTCGATATTTCTTTACTCCTTTGTGTAGCTTCATCCGCAAATTTTAGCGCCCGTAAAGTCTGTTGTCCAAATATTGAATATTTTTGTGTTTAATTTTTTATTTTATAGGCATCTGTTGATTTAAATAATCAACACTCAGCATAAATAAAAATTAAAGAAATTACAAAACTAAATCAAAATTTACTTTATTTCTGATCAATCATTTTAGAAAAGAAAACAGTACTTAAGGGAATTTCGGGTAAATTTTTATCAGGTCAATTGACCGCTATTATGGGACCATCAGGTGCTGGTAAATCAAGTTTATTGAACATTTTAACAGGATTCATGTGAGTATTTCATTTTTTTCTTTCTTTTGTATTTAAAAATACTCAATAAAATAAATAAATCAATTGTAGAAAAGAGGGTGTAAAAGGCAACATAAGTTTTGGTAATGCACCCAAAGCCCGTAAATCGTGTTGTTACATTACGCAAGATGATCATTTTTATCCTTTATTTACTGTGGAAGAAACTATGATGTTGGCCACAAGTTTAAAAATTTCCAGCCAGTGTATGACATTGAAAGAAAGAAATTTATTGGTGAGTAAATATGATAAAATAATAAAAAAAAAACGTTTTAATTTAAATCAGTAATACAATTTTAAAATATTTATAGATAGAACAAATATTGGATACCTTAAAATTATCAATTTGCAAACATACACGTTGTAATCGTTTATCAGGTGGTCAGAAAAAACGTTTATCTATAGCTTTAGAATTAATAGATAATCCTGCCATTTTATTTTTAGATGAACCGACCACGTAAGTAACTCATACTTATATGTATGTAGTATTTTGTTCAGGGATTTAAAAAAAAATGTAATAAATTATTGTTTTTTAGTGGTCTTGATAGCTCTACATCGTATGATATCATTAAATTATTGCAATTTTTGGCAAGACAAAATCGAACTATTGTCTGTACCATCCATCAACCCTCCACAAATATTTATAATCTTTTTGATCAAATCTATGTAATGAGCAGTGGCTATTGCACTTACAAAGGTAGACCAGAACAAACAGTTGATTATTTGAAATCAATAGGATTGGAATGTCCAGCCTATCATAATCCAGCCGATTATTGTAAGTCAATTCATAAGTAAACTAACCATTCTATTTTAATTTCACTCGTTTGTTTGTTCATACGTTTGCCAGAACATACTCGAAGTTTTTTGTGTTTTATTTTCTTTAATCAAAACAAAAATCTTCATATTTTAATATAAGACTTAACCCAGATCACGTTTTTATTTTATATATTTGGATATGAATGTAAATACATATGAAAACAATTTTTTATAATTTTCCATTTCTATTTAAGTATTAGAATGTGTAAATGGTGATTATGGTGACTTTACGGATGATTTAGCTGTGGCAGCATCAAAACCTGAATGGAATCATGAATACCAAACTTCAGATTCGTCGTCCTCTTTGAACAACGTGCAAATCATTAAAATGTCTGAAACATGTGCCCCAATTAAAAGCAAAGAACATTTATCATTTTTAAATGATGCAACAAATAAGCATATATATCCGCCACCTGAATGGATACGACTTTGGTTACTTATTGGCCGTTGTCATTTACAAATATTTCGAGATTGGGTATGTAATAATAAAATATTACGAAGAGTACGCTATAAATACCAAATAAGAAAAAAACAAATACATGATTTTTGTATTCATAAAAACTCAACTACACATCTACATACATATATTAACGGCCGTATTTATAATACAATTGTATTGGAATTTTTGGAAAGGACAGTACATTTATGACAAAACATACATTTTTGTTTTCTTATATTACTATTAAGTGCCTTAGTGTGAATTGATCATTCAAAGGCCAGTGTTATAACTTCACCCTTGAATGATCAATAGCAATTGCCTCATCGTTGCATGTTGATTGTGTGGTGAGTGTCTTCGCAGAGTAGGTTTACCTGTTATCTGCTACTTCCCAATAGCTGGAGCTTTTCTCCTGATCATTCGTTTTTTGTTAACATTGGTTAAGGTGGAATAGAGTGGAATGCCGGGGAGCGGTTTCTTTGTAGATGGTCTTCTTGGAGCGGGAGGAGGGGACCTCTTACTCTTAAATTATAATTTTTAAAAAACCGCAAACTCACTTTTTCATTTTTCACCTTTGATGAGATTTGAACCTGGGCCGTTGGAGTTTCGGTGCGAGCGCTCTAACCACTATACCACGCACCCCCCCAATGGAATGGAAATAAATTGCAGTATCTCGATGGCTAGATCACATCACGTGGGATTAAAATTCTTTCAAATATCAAATATTGCATGAGCTGTGTGTAGCGTAGTACCTGTCTGTTTAAACCACATGTCGTTAGCATCCAGATCATTCTATTCAGGCCAAAAAAAGTTGATAATCAACGAACTATAGCACTCATCCTTGACAGTGATGCTCTAAGGAAATATGGACCTATAACGTCGCCAGCCCAAAATCCACACAAAACAGTGACTTTTCCATCATGCACTGGATGCTCTTGGGATCTCACAAGTATTGGTATCATGCCAATTTCGAAATCAATAAAACAATTTTATTATTTGCACTTTCTGTTGAATGCAATATTTGCCAATGGTGATTTAACAAAACTGACTTATTTGACAGACGTAGCTTCAACAATATCGCCATTATTAACTGTCAAAGTTCTAAAATCCCTATTCCTATATTTTTCGTTATGACGAGATTCGCTTGAATTTTATATAAGATAATTGCAAGTACATGGTAAAAATTAACGAGACACATTTAATTTACATCGCCGTAAAGATATTACGTGTTGTACTTGTATTTTTTTTCTTTATTTGCAAATCTCTTTAACACTTCAGGGTTAAATGGTATTTTGGTGTCTAGGTGACTGAGACCTTTTTATTAAAATACAAATTGGTTCTGCGATATGCGACGTGTGTTGAGTAACATTATCCTGTTCAAAAACGAATGACCTTGCTAAATTTCTTTCTGGAGATTTTATGCATTTGCTCGGGTTTAAGAGTTTTTCAATTAGAATTTTGATTTGTCGGATCAAATAAAGGTTTCCCAAAACTAGATTGGACCAAAATTAGTTCGAAAGCATAAAGAAAATTGGACATTTGACCTATTGATCGTTTTTTAATATTAAAGCCGGCAATAAGACGAAAAGCATTTAGTAAGCCCTAAAGCTATTTTCAGATTTGTATAATATTTGGTATAAAAAAAGCGTAACTATTATTTTATGGAAATATTTTATACAAACATTTTGTTTCATATAAACGTTTCTTACAAAATTATTTAAAAACAGAGAAACACAACAAATAATTGGGGTATTCACAAAGTGTACTATTTATTGTGTCTTATCGTCATAAAGCTGTAACGTTTTTATATATGTGAATATGACATAATAGAACACTCTCTGAATACCCCCAATAATTACATTTTTAATTAGTTAAATTTAAAGCAACAAACAAAACGCTTTTTACATCAAACATTTGGTGTAATTGTAGTATTACAAATAAAAAGCTGTAAATCATATTTTAAAATCAAGATGCAAAAATCATGTCATACGTAGGCAGGTTTTAAAGGAAGTGTGTAACTCGTCTCTCTTACTGAACTGCTTTAATTTTTATTGAACAATTTTTTCCGTATATTTCAGACATTAACACACTTAAAATTAATAATTCACATTGTATGCGCAATTTTAATTGGCCTACTTTATGGTGATTCCGGTTCCAATGCAAATAAACAAATTGCAAATTTTGGCTCATTATTGATTCATACTTTGTATCTGTGGTATACCACCATTATGCCGGGCATTTTAAGATGTAAGTCTTCTTAGCTTTTAAAAATTATTTTTCTTTATATGTATCTAACTTTCTTTTAATTTGAATTTTAGTTCCCCAAGAAATATCCATTATTAAAAAGGAATCATATAACAACTGGTATAAATTGAGAACTTTTTACTTGGCCACTTTAATTTCCTCAACACCGGTACATGTAAGTGTCCATTTCTCCTAGAAATTATTATGTTTTTTTTTTTCTTATACGAGTACATAAAAATTGAATTGTATATTTTTAGATAATATTTTCAACAATTTACTTAACGATAACATATATAATGACAGATCAGCCTTTGGAATTTGAACGTTATGTCAAAATGATTTTAACCGGCATGATAATAACAATATGCGCTGATGGTTTGGGTATATTATTTGGAACATTATTAAGTCCTGTGGTAAGTATTCAAAATATTATTGAAAGTAATTTATGATTCTCATGTAGGCTTTCAGTAAAAAACTTAACAGTCCTAAAAATCATCGTGTATGAATTACATAATAGAGAATGCTTATTTAAACAATAGTTTTATTATGCTTTTCTGCATGGTGAAATTACTTACAAGGTGGTGTTACCAACCCAGCTGGGTTTTTTTTTTTTATTTGGTCATACCGCTTCTATAAAAATTTTTGTTTACATTAATGTTTTGTTTATATTTTGCTTTGTGTGTATTCGTGTTTTCGTTTTTGTGTAGAGGCATATATGTTGTTAAAAATACACACATACACTTCTGACATGTGCTTTTTTAATTCACATTACCTGCTTTTGACATTAAAGAGCTGAAAAAACAAAATCCCTGTTGTTTTTGTACTATATTCACCTGCCACCACCTTGTAAGTAATATTACTATGCTTTTCTGCTAGAATTAGAGTGATGGATTTAATTTCCACAAGAAACAACAACAAAAAACAATACGAATTCTGTTTTCTATGACTTTTGCACTTCTCTTTTTTCTCTTTCTATCTCCCTTTCACTTACTTTAGATTAGTTTAGAATATATTAGATTAGTTTAGAAAGTATATAATATATGAAATATATTGCTTTGTGCATAAGCATGTCTCTATGCCCATTTCGTTTCTGCTTAAGAGACTCGCCAGGAGACTTTTTTCCAAAGGTGGTAAGCAAAAATAAAAATACTTATACATATTCAAATAGTTATAAACTAAATGCGAATCACATTTAGTATATAAAAACCGAACAAAAGTATTTACAAAACAATACATTTCTGTTTGTTTTTTGGTAAAGGAAAGGCCACGTTAGTAACCGTATTGTTTGTTATTGCTATCACGTACGTCTGTTGGACAAGTGCAGGGCAGGCTTCATAAATGCAGTTTGCAATGCAACACTGCAGAGAAATTCGTTAATAAGGCAAAGAAACATTTTATGGCAATACTGCCTTCTTAAATAATGCAATGAGAGTTCAGAATATTATGTGTAGTTCTAGAATAAAGTTTTCTATGTCATTGTTGGCAATGCTGCCGTTGCTGTGCCCACATTCTGAACTGAGGTGTGCAAGATGGTCTGTCGCAAACATAATATTTAAAAATTTTGGAAAAATGAGTGGGAATGTTGTAGAATTTTTTTAATCGAGGATTATTGTATACGAACAATTTACGCTAGAATAAAAATGTGAAAGCCAATCCAGGAAATTTCAACAAGATGGGATAGCTAGCACATATGTATACAGGGTTTCAACGCATAATTGAAACAAATCAATATATTTTTAAGATATTGCTGACAACCTTAAAAATGCACACTCCGCTTATTGCTGACGAAATCAGTGTGTTTTGTATCTAACGTATGGATGTTGAACAACTTTTAACTTTTAGATGCGTTGACAGTTGAACAATGTACTTACATATATTGTGCATTGTAACCGCTGTTAACGACGTAATGCATGCTTTTTACTTCTAGGTTTACATTTTATTATTGTTTGTAAAGAATATCTAAATATAAAAAATTTAATGTGTATTTGTTTGTTTGTTTGTTTGTTTGTTTGTACCTTATAGGAGACCAAACCTCTAGACCGATCTTCCTGAAATTTTCACAGCATTTAACTGGGACTCTGGCATGATTAATAGGGTACTTTTTTTCCGACCACGCCCATTTTTAAGCCCACTTTTTAAAATTATGTAATTGCTTCCATATAGTTTTTAAAAGATATACTTCAAATTGTATACAGATTATACTCCAGGCGAGGCAGAAATACATATTTTTTACGCCACGCCCCCTTTCACGCCCCTTTTCACTCCAAATTTTGTTTGAAAGTTTTAAACTTTTTGTTCTATATACAAACTTGGTGCTTCTTTACCACGTTTATTAACGACTTTACCTCAAATTTAAAATACATTTGAATTAAAATAGTGGGGTAGCCTCACTCTCTTTCTCCCACAACTGTCTGCAAAATATATAAATATTTTAAATTATATTATATAACGAGGGAGTAGCGAAGCACACCGGGTTCAGCTAGTACAGTATAAAATTAATAATAAATTTTTACTTGAATTTGAATTAATTATTTATTTATTTAAATATTTTTTATTATTCATGCTTGACAACGTCTCCAGATAAGTTGGCTAAATATCCGTCGGAATATCTATAGAGACGAATATATACCCATAAGCAATTCAATTTCATTTGTTTAATGTTTGGAATTAAATTAATGTTTGAAAAAAGTATTATAAAACCAAATGTTATACTTTAAAGAGTAAAATATATTTATTTTAAATTGATTGGATGGATACAATATACATACGTAATTGGCCATTACAACCCTGTTTCACGGATTACGGCCAAACTTCTCGCAGCACCATAGCTGCCAGATTTGACGATTTATCGTCATTTTGACGATTTTACGACACAAAAATAGCATCTTGACGATTTGACGATTTTTGCCCTTAATTTGACGATTTTTATTTATTTTGACGATTTTTGGAAATTCAAAATTTGCAATGTTTATTTGTTAGAATTCTTTAACATTGTTATAATTATTATCATACTATTTGTAACTATTGCTTTTGGAAATCAAATATAGAATATTACTCTATTTCTGAAGAGATTTTTGTATTTTTTACATAAATAAAATCCAAAATTGGCTTTTGGAAATTCAAATTAATAAATTTAAATGTAGAATATTATTCTATTTCTGAAAGGAATTTTATGCTGTTTTTATACAGTAAAATCCAAAATTGGCAACTGTTGCATCCACCAATTTAATGCATTTAATTTTGAAAGATGTTATTATTACAAATAAAGCCAAGATCAAACATTTTGATTTGGTAGATTATAAAGATAAACAAATTTTTAAACTTCGAAGAAAATATATTTTTTTAAGAAAATATAAAAACTTACTATTATTATTTGTTTCAAACATTTTTTTACAACAGTGTGACCAAATAACATTTGATTTTATAAACGAATATTAAGCTTTAAGTACCTAATATATGTATATTAAACAAAGAAAATCGTTCGTTTGGTGAATGAACTTAACCATTTTATTGAAGAATGTGAAAGACAAGAGCTAAAGGCTGAATTAAGACAGTTAAAGTTATTCAATTTAGAGAACAATTTCGCCCAAAAGAACCTTAAACTGTTAGATTTAAAAAAAAAATATCAGAAATGGAAATGAAAAACTCCACTTGATTTTCCTAACTCTACCTAAATTTATTTTAAAAAAATTAGATTTACTACATTATTTTGCAAACGGAAAATGAATATTTAGACAAATATATCTAAAAAAAAGAAGTCGTCTTTGGCGGCTATTACGTTTACAAAAAACCATTCTAATATAAGGAATTGAGAATAATTAAATTAAAATTGTAATTAATTTAAAATTGTACCTAAACTGACTACAATGTGTAATAGTAAAGCATGTGTATAATAAATATAATATGTATATTTTTGATGTTTTTTTATTTAGGTTTCGAAATTTTATATACTGTACTGTCAATTCTATTTTTCAGTTTTACTCAAATAAAAACAAAAGTTTTTTTAGGAAGGTTATATTTTCTAATTTATATTTTGTTGACGATTTTTTGACGATTTTATGGAATCAATTTGACGATTTTGACGATTTTTTTTTTGTCGATCTTTGACGATTTCATGGTCATTTTATCTAGCAGCTATGCGCAGCACCCATATTGTGCTTGAAAAGCTTGTTCATGGTAATCAGAGTTTTTGCCAGAAGACTGTTAAGAGGTAGTCGCCGAAAGAAGTATTATTTCATAATTTTTTTATCGTTATAAAATGTATTTTATTAAGAGTTGAAAATTTAACCATCGATACTAGTATACTCGGATAAGCATGTAGATACATATAGGGAGAGTGTGAACAAAAACCAACTTTTTAAAATGTTTTAAAGTATTTTTAAAAATGTAGCAATTAGTTCTTTCTTTAAGCTTAACACTTATTAAAAAATTTCCTGTCCTTTTTACAGAATGGTACATTTATTGGAGCTATTACTACATGTTTTATGTTGATATACTCTGGTTATCTTATTTTTCTGACTCACATGTCCGATTTTATGAGATTCATCTCGTACGCATCGCCCTTACGTTACAGTTTTGAAAATATGGTAATTTCGATGTATTCAAACAATCGTGCCGATACTATATGTCCGGAGAATGTGATATATTGCCATTTCAAGTAAGTATATTAAAATCCACATACAATATACTATTTTTGTAAAAAAAAAAACTTTTTAATTTTTATGTAGGAATGCTGCCACCGTCCTTAAAAGTGTAGGCATGGAAAACGGCAATTATACAAAGAATTTATGCATATTGTTTGGGTTGTTAGTGATTTACAAGTGCTTTGGCTACTTTACACTAAAGCGACAAATTAAACGCTTATAGTGAGAAGACATTGGAGTAAAATGGTGTCGGCTGTTACAATTTTGAATTTTTACAAATTAGTATTAAATAGTTTTAAGGCATAACATTAAAAGCGACTTTTTTGTTGTTTTTTTTTTAAACGCGAACAATTTTTCCTTCTGAATATATGTAATTGTGCTCTTAACACAATACAAATAAATAGTGCCTTTATTTAGGACAATAATTTGTATACATTTGAATAATATAAGTGTTATTAAATCACTAGTACTTTGGATTTTAAAAATATTCCAATATGTATTCATAATTCATCACATAAATACTTATGTACGTTTATGCTTTCTATATACATACATACATATATTCTATATCGATACAATCAATATTTATGGCTGTTGTTAGTATACTATAACTAATTAGTATATGTGGTGTTTTGTGTAATGGTGTTTTAGTGGTACTTTTAGTTACTAGAGATACAACAAACATTTTATAGTTTTACCATTGATCAAAAGTTATGTTTAAATGTAACCAAAAACACGAAAAACAAAACTACTTTTTATATAGTTTATCTAAGATTAGTTTTTTTTGTTTTTTTTTTTTTTTTTTTGTTTTGTAACATAATTGATAAATTTTATAAGTAGAACTTAATTTTAAGGACAAAAATGTTGGTGTGATAATTATGTTTTTATTAGATTCTAATGTACTTATAAACTCAATTAATACAGCATATTAAACAAATTATTTTTAACCTTTGTACATTAAAAAATATTTTATAAAATCAATTATTTTTTATTAATTGCTAAGGCTAAAAAAAATTAAATAAAACAGATAATGACTGGCATATATACCCAAGCTGATCTAATTGTCATGTCCAAATAATATTGTCGTCTTATTTCGAGTACAAAAATTTTAGTGGAATCAAAATGAATCAAGTTTTTTTAAATAAAACTTCCCTGCAGTGGTTAAACATTGGTTACAATCTATAATTGAAAAGGTTTTCTTTTCTTTGTTTTTATTTATTTATTTTTATTTCGAATAATATTAATTGTAATTACATTGACTTAAGATATAAAGAGTTTAGGGACTATGTCTCTTTTCTACTTAAGGGGGGTTTAGACGGTAACACAAGTCGTACGTAAAATCAAAGAGAAAATATTATGAAATTCCATCCGTATTTTAAAAATGAGAGTAAAAATCTTACGACAGATATTTTTTGCGTTTACACGGTTGGTAAAATACCAAAACAAAGTAAAATGAAAACATAAAATGCACATACACATTCACACAAAATTTACATGCATTGTGAATACATTTAACATAAACAAACAAAAACATATAAGTGCATCCCTGATCTAATGAAATATGATGGTTTTTTAAAAAATTTCAAAAAACAAAGAGAGCCGTACGACTGTCAAATTTTCATCCGTATTTTCTCTCATTGTCGTACGGTCTCATAACATATCAAGTTTACACGATACTATTCATTCTCTTCTACACAAAAATTTGACATGTCGTACGACTTGTATTACCGTCTAAACCCACCTTTAGTGGTGTTTTATGTCTTTTTTTATAATTATAGTGTTCACAATGGAGTTTTAACATAATTATAAGAAGGAAAACTTTTGCAAAAACCTGTTTGAAACTGTTAAGATAAAATTCTATGCTATGCTACAGTTAAAAGTACTATGAAATCATTTCATTAATGTGGGGGTATTGGGATGCTAAACATCTTCTATTAAAATTAGTAGTTAGTCTGACTATTCTATCATATACGAGTTCTATGCCAGCTAGATCATGGAGACGCCGAGTTGAGTAGTGCCAGGGGAGGTTAAAGATCATCTTCAGTATTTTATTTTGTGCTATTTGAAGTTTTTTTAGATGACATTTCGCCGACGAGGACCAGACTGGAGCACGGTAGAACATAACGGGGTGAAAAATAGCTTTAACAATGAATTTTTTGTTGTCGATGCTCAGGAGTGACTTATAAATTAATAAGCGGGTACAGTATTCTTATTAATTTGTTGACCTTGTCAGTTATGTAAGGTATGTGGCAACAAAAGTTTACTTTGGGGTCCCGGATAACGCCAAGATATTTAACACTTCTTTCCCAGGGTACTTCAACATTCATAAAACGCAATGGACTGTGGGGAGTGAAACACGCATTACGTTTTCTTGTAAAATATATCGATTGTGTTTTTTCCGGATTTATCATAATTTTCCACTTATCGAAATATGCCTTTAGCCCGGTAAGAGCAAATTGAAGGTTTGAAAATATGTCGCTTGCATAAGTTCCAGAGCAAAGAATTGACGTATCATCAGCGAATATTGAAATAACACAATTGGGAAGTACTGGAACATCTGCTGTGTATAGGTTATATAATATTGGTGACGGTTTTCTTTTATATTTCATATTATTTACACAACTCTTTGAACAAAAATTGCTATAAATTATGAAAACAAATATGGAAAACGAATTCGAGTACAATCGATGTTTTTCAAATGCAAATAAAACTAAATTGCGCAAATTATTTTAGTGATGGTCATTAAGCGAATGAATTAGAAGAAGTAACAAACGGTTTTTATATTCTAACTGCCATATTCATAAAAAATAAAATACGTTTATTGAGGGTTTATTTGACAAATTTCTATTCAATACTTGTCAAATTATTATTTACAAATTAACGTATAACTTGTTTAAAACTTTTAACAAATACAAATTTTCGAATTTTTTTATTATCAGTAATTTTGGAATACAGAACATTAATTTTTTCAAAACAAAATTAAAAAAATAAATAAAATACCAGAAAGTTTCAAATATGAACTTTTTGTGTCAGAAGGTAATTAACGATTAGTTAATTTTTTTATTATTATAAGTTTTTATAAAATATTAATTTAAATTGAATAGATACATGGTATCTAATCCTTTAGGTTTATTAGGTATTTAGATTCGAATCGAAAATTGTTAGAATTTTTGCAAAACTTTGTATTTATTGTTATTATCATTCATTATATTCTTGTTCCTCAAACCACATTTATTGTATGAAAACACTATTAAACTTATATGTATACATAATATGAGGAAATATGAAAGAAAAGCTTATGTCGACATAAGATTACTTTTTCATGCTTTTCAAAGAATTCAGAGTATTACGAGTATTAATTAACACTTTAATAAAATAAAATACCACTGGGTACATTTGTTGTAGAATAAGTTAATTTTTAATATATGTATGTGTATATTAAATTACAGATTTTTTGTATGAAATAATTACATATTAGAAAATTTAAACAAGTTTGGATATACAGTCGGGCCTCGATTATTCGTGCTCCGGTTAACCGGTAACCCCGATCAGTCTATTGTTTTTTGCTTGCAATGTTTACAAAATAGTCTTCTTCGAATAATAGTGATTACCTCTATTGTCCGTGATGAGTACTAGGAATTCCTTTGTTTGCATACGATGAGTCAAAAACATTTAAAATTTAGAAGTGCGGGGATTAGACCTAAATATATTTAGTATGGCATCGTTACCAGTGGTAAAAGGACAGAGAAACATTTAAAATATTGAAGATAGAGTTAAAATAAATTACGAGCATTCAAAAAATAATATGAGTGTTAAAATGCTAGCTGAACAATACGAAGTTGGGATACAGACCGTTTATGACATTGCTATCTTGATTAAATTTTTTAATAAAAATATGTATGTACACCAATGTACAAAAAAAAACTCTAAAATCAAAACTGTTAATCGATTAACCATGAAAATCGATTATCCGTAATGCTTGTATTCGCGACAATTACACATAATCGAGGCCCGACTGTATTACGAAATATAAATTTCAGTAATAATTGATAATAATAATAATAATTGATAATAATTTTTTAACCATTAAAAATCCAATTGGGAATTAAAGCAATTAATGTTCTTATCTATACAAGGTAAGGTGGTGGGATTAATATAAACGTTTTGGATTTTAATTTAGGGCTTTAATTGAAATCTTCCTAATTTTTCTTTTACATGAGTTATTTGAATTACGACGCAATATGTGTGTTACCCAGTGTTGTACTGTTTTAAACAGGGCGTTTCATATACTCATTATAAACATTTCCCAAATCAGCCGCTGTTCAGAGCCATCAATTTGACATATCTAATGTCAACAGCTGCAATAATTTTCTTTTTATTTTTCATTTGCATTGTGACAAAAACCAAGAAAAGTTTGCATTAAAAACAGTGAAAAAATATTTTTATCTCTTGCAATATAAAAATTTTTAGTAAAAATCGATTTATTAATATAAATATACAGATTTATAATAAAGAAACACAATCAAGAAATGTTTCGTGCAACTTTTGATAAAAATTTAGGTAATTTTACACAAAAATTTTTAAGCAACAAAAGATTGCTTTTGTTAAAAACTTTATCATAAACAATTGAAAAAAGTGACTCATCGGTTAAGATTAATTTGTAAAATCGAATATAAATAAACAATTATTAAACAATTTCTGTAAAAAATTAAAACCACCTATTTAGATGTCTACTGCAATGATATTATATTTGTGCTTTAATTCTTTTGTTTGATAGACACTGCCACCAGTCACCTGCAACTGGAGCCACAATGGCAAGCCATTATTTTGATTTGCGATGCCATCAATCAAAAGGATACGACGTAATTACAATACATAAACTATTACTTATTTTATTATAAAACTAATGGTTGATTCTATTCCACATGTGCAGACCTAAGGCAGCCTTTGCCGCTATTAAAAAGAAAATGAATTCCATGAATCCACACACAGCCTATTATGCCCTTTTGGTTTTGGAAAGTGTTGTCAAGAATTGTGGCTCTCCTATGCATGACGAGGTATTCACTAAAGAAAATTGCACCATGTTTAGTCAGTTTTTGGAATCTACCACGCATGAGAATGTTCGTGCCAAAATGTTGGAATTGGTACAGACGTGGGCATACGCTTTTCGCAGTTCAGATAAATATCAGGCTATAAAGGTATGTGCAAAGCTTACTGTTTTATAAGCTATGAAGTATATATTGAGCACAATTTTGTTAATTGTTGAAATCTCTAAACTTATAATTATTTAAGTTATTTGAAGAATTAATTTCTATTTCTTTAGCTGCACATAGTAAAACAATTAATCTTTGCTCATAAAAAAGAATTTCTTGTATGATGTCTTTCACCCAAATCGTTCCATTATTCGATTATTCGAACAATAAATTGCATTAATATCGGATGTGTTCTGAAAAATGAAATCGAGTGAAATTGTAATCGAGTTCTTTTTCAAAGACAATTAATGCTTCATTGCGTAAATTATTTCGAAGTTTTGATGATCATAGAAGTTATGTTAATAGTATTAAGGAAATTATTACAAAATTTTGTCACTTTTATTTTAAAATTATAGAGATTTGAAATTTTATTCGATTTTAATTTCATTCGCTTTCGGTTTACAGAACATACTACTAAAATATTCGTATATACTGAGACCTCTAGGACGATATAAATTAACAGCTAGGCCCACGATATCGAATCGTGTAGTTTTAAGCGACAAACAGCTGATTTGCGGCACACTAAATTTTGTGTCGCCGAAAATAAATGCGATTGGTAACACAAAATTTTTTTACACACATATACATAAATAAACAAAATCGGAATAAGTTTGTTTACTACATTTCTGTCAAGTTAAACTAGCACAAGGTTGCATTTTTTACTGTACAATTTAAGCATTTTAACGCTTTTTTCGTGTATATTCGCGATTAGTTTTTGATATGTTGATATGGCAGCTTTGCTGTTTATTTGCATTACGTTGGTAACGTAAAGCAAAGCGAACGATAAAGTGATAATTAGTGGGCCGCAGTTTAGATTCACAGTGAGTGACTGAGTTTCTTTCGCTTAAGTTTTCTTTCGATATCGTGGGCCTGGCTGTAAGTTTATATTTAAAGTATATTATTTTATTTATAACTTGTGATATATGAGTACAAATTCGACGTAGTCGAGGAAAAAGAGCGCGTGGTATTTCCTGTGAAGAGCTTGTTTCACTTAAAAATATCTTCTGTACCTTATTACCCTATCATAATTACAAATGATTGAATAATTTCTGTGTTAAAATTTTAAAGCATTTCAATGTTATAAGATAAAATAGGCGTATTTGGAATCGTATACATTTTTAGTGCCCACATTTATAGTTTTCAAGTTCGTTACAAATTACGGTTTTAGGTGCAGTGTTTTTAACAATAATGAACTATACTCTGTATATTTAAATTCGTATCTGGCGTACGACAAGATTATACTTTGTCGCATCTGCTGTTCCTAATAGTCCGAAGGAATGTCCAGCATCATCTGATATATCTTGAGTACGCCGATGACATGTATGTATCTATTATCTTTAAGCTACTACAATACACAGGATTTAACGATTAATTCAAGTGAGGTCGTGAGGTGTGAAAATAAATTCGCTCAACCTTAAAGTCGTTGACGACATAATTGAGAATGTCAATACCTTCAATTACACACGTTGTTTGCAGAAACACATTAGAATTGAAACCACAAGGCATCAGAGTACATGGTAGGCTGACCTACCATTCTACCAATAAAGTAAAGAGCAAAGCGAATAATCGAAGTAAATGGAAAAATTCTGTTGAGGACTTATGCTCTACTGGGAGTTAAATGCCATTAGAAGAAGAAGAAGTTGGTGTCCAACGTAGAAATTTCAATAAAAAAATATGCTTGCTTTAACTCACAATACTTACTTTTCTGATACCAGGCCCACTTATATGATTCCCTCCATATTTAGACTCACGATTTGTATGGACGATAAAGCCATTTGAACTAATTTTATAGAGTCTCACTGTTCCAATTTTGAATATACTTATAGACAAATAAAAGTTTACTTTATATAGAGGTGGCATCACCGGAGTGGTGGACCTAGAGGTTTTTCAGACATACAGAGAATTTATAATTTTAAAGTTGACGGTTCATGTAACTGTCTATAAAGTTGAAACAAACGCAACAACCTACAAAAAACTTGATTTTTATATATGGATAAGAAAGTGAGGCAGAGATGTAAAACGTTTCTGCGACTATGACTTTAACACACGGACAGCATAACATACTCCAATGCGGCTATGTCAGTCACCAGTATAAGATACTAAGTACCTAATTTTACAAAGAATTTTTTTTACATTTTATGACAAAACTTGTTGGCAGAAAATGTTTAAAAAGAAAAAAAATTGTAAAGCATGCTTTTGAATTTTAATAATTTCTATCTTAAGAATTTTACACTATTCTCTTGGGATAATCCATATACATACATATACATTATAAATCTCTTTGTTAGTCTGTTTTTCTGTTTCTCGGCTACTCACGCCTAAACCACTGAACCGAATTTGTTGAAATTTAGAACAGAGATAGACTCAACTACCGAAAGTGCAAAAGGTTATGTTTTTTTTTCAAAATTGAACAGGGGCGTGGTTCCTCCCATACAAACCAAATACTGATTTTTGTATATTTTGGGCGGAATTGAACAGGTAGGCGTGGCACATACCATACAAACCAGAGAACTGCATGAGTTGATTCACTTTCGCTGTCCACTCAAATTTACAATGTTTTTGTTATGCTTTATAACAACACTACGTACTAATGCTATTGCTTGCACTTTTAACTCATAAACAACTGACTGACATTAACTCACTCTTGGTTTTTAGGTACTGTTAGCAAAAGTAAATAAAAAATTCTTACTGTTGTTGATTGTTTTTTAAAATAATCAAATAACTCACATAAACAAGTTGAATAGATGAAGTTTAAGAGAATAAAATAATACGTGTGCATAAGTTTATATAATAATAAAAGTGGAAAATGGACTTTATCGTCTAATAAAAAACAAAATATGGCAAATTTTTTGCCAGATTGAAAAAGAAGATGGTAGTATTTTTGAAGGAGTTGTGATTTGCGAAAAATGTAATCACATATTGAAAAATGTAATTACATATTAACCCGGCAAATGTTGTTTTGCCATATAAATTCGTTCTAAGAAACATTTTTTTAGTTTAAATATATTTTATACTCTTCACCGAGCCGCAAAAGACAATATTGATATGAGAAATCAATGACTGGGTTACTAATAATTTTAGTAATTGATTATCCGGCATTTTCGGTACTTCAGTTTGATAGTTGTGGATACGGAGATATATCCCCTGTAACGCCTCCTCTGAGTTATTCTTTAAAAAAAAAAAACGTAAACCATATGTGTTTTTTTCGGTGCGCAGATATGCATATCTAGTTTAAAATTTCATCGAAATCGGCATTTCACCTTGGGGCGGGTACCTTAACATTTAGGGGTATTAAAAATAGATGTGAAAATTAACATTTGCTAATCTAAAGTTGTGTGAAGACACCAACAAAATTTAATCAAAATCAGTTTGTACCGCCCCACAGTGGTTTATCGTCATAGTAGAAATGGAAAAAAATAGAAGGAGTCATCGTAGAACATCAAAATTTTTTACAGATGCTTTTCTTATCATCATTAGGAAATATATGAAGAATAAAATATGTCCGCCCACTTTTACGCCCACTCCCCATACAAGTGAAATATATAAATGGCAATATTTTCATTTGAATTTATGCTATTTCAACCGAATTCGGTATATATATGTTTTGTAGCAATTAAAATCAATGGCTAAAAAATTTACGAAATTCGCCCACAACCACGCCTACTTCCCATATAACAAAATTTTTTAATATGATGTATATCCCTTGTTATCAATGCTACAATCCCTAAACTTCATAAGATTATTAAAAATAATATCATATCCAAATCTTCCATACACACCCCTCCTCTAATACCCCAACTTTCCCCATCAATTTTCTAAATAATTAGAAAATTAACATGTAACCTGGTTTTAAATCAAACACGCTTTTAATCCTAGTAATAATAAAAAAACATTAAAATGAAACATGTATATATAAAATTAATATTTTATTATACCAACAATTCCTTAACATCTTCAGGTAGATCTAATTCCTGCTTTTTTTTGAACTTTTCGAAACTTATTTATAAAAGGATCCGAAGAAGCTAAAAGTAAGTGCATCACATCTTCATTTGTTGATATCCTACTACATTTTCTGGCATGATACTTCGATATTCACGATAATCGCGATTCCTCGCTTCCTAAATAAAGAGATTTGCAAGTAAATTTGCATTAGTTGTTCTTGTATTTTTTTATTTTGAGAAATTAAAAAAATAAAACAAAAAGAATTTGCAGGTGAATTTTAATAACATAATTATTATACATATGTATAAATATCTTTGAATATTTCTCTGAGAAAAAAAAAACAACAATTTTATTGATAAGCGAGATTATTAAATTTCTAATTTCTTGTTATAACAAGAGGTATGGTTGCTATGGCAACAAGCGAGCAAGCAGCAAACGTAATATAACGAGAGAATGCGTAATAAGCAATAAAAAGTAGCTTGTTTTCTATTTAAACGTTTACTAGACAAAGGCTAGCAAAAACTAGTAGCTGAATTTAACTTTATTGTTTAAATTAGACTTCAGGCTTTCATTTGGTATAAGGTAGATCACCGCGCTCTACCGTGCACGAAAGTTCTAGTCCATCAAAGTTGAAGAAAATAATAATTTTTAGACTCCTAAGATGAAGGAAATTTTTGTCAAAAAAAATTTTTTTCTTTAATTTTTTTTTTAATTTTCATCTTAAATACCTAAATTATGGGAAAATACACAACAACAATACATATTAAAAGTCATTCCAAGAGTTTTTAGTTTCTTACTATTTTTTAGGATTTTCTTTCAAATGTTGTGTGTTAGACTTGGCACACTTTGAGGAAACGCCTACAAAAAAGTAATGAAAATATCGCCCTAGCATTTCAGATACATGATATTCAATATGTTTTTAATAAAATTAATAAATTTCATCATGAGCGGAAAACATGAAATTCAGTATTAATTTCAACTTTTCAACCACTGTGCGCTCCCTCTACTTTAAAAAAAAATCGTAAACCATATGTGCTCTAGGGTACGGTGATCTATCTAGTTTAAAATTTTATGTTCAACAATAGTTTTTTATTCTTCTTCTTTTGGTACCAAAAGCTTTAGGCAAAAAACCAGAAAAAGTCATACAAAATTTTAGACTTAATTTTTTTCGAATTAAGATTGTAAAAAACTCTAGATTATGACTTCAAGTCCCTTATAACTATAATGTTAAAATAAATTAATTTTATTTAACTTATTTTCATTATTTTTTATAAAAAATATGACACCATAATATGTGTATGTATAAATGAAATGTAACTTTTTAATTTGTCTTAATAAGTATTTTTTTAATAAATAATACAACAGTAAAATCTCTTTTAATGTTAGTTAAAACAACCATACTGACACATTGCTTTCGTGAATCATTTTAATCAATAGCCATTGCAAGCAACAACATGCAGTTATAAACAGAAGTCTCTTTAATATGACTTTTGTTTTGGCATGATTCATTGTTTTAATGTTATGTGCTAGGTCAATATTAATTTAAATAAAAGCAAAATTATACTCTTTGATTCGGAATCATGCAGATCTCTGATACAAACTAAATACTGATTTTTGTACATATATCTTGAGAACAGTTAAGGAAAATTATCAGTAAGAAAATGGGGGGAGTTGAACAAGTTACATATTAATTTCTTTATATCTTGTGAAGTGTTATAGCTGAAGTTTCTGAATTTGGTGTAATTTATTTCGTAGTCATTAAGCATCATCAGTTGAAAAATGTGGACAATTGGTAGTGGTAGATGCAGCGAAGAACGCCTGGTTTGGGCTAGTATAAAATTAAAATTTAACAAAAAATCCTACGCTACAGTTTTGACACGATTTAAGCAACTATGCTCCATATTAATAGGAATATTAACATATACATACAAGTACATACTTCTTTGTAACTACCAGAAAAACTTCATTAAAAGTCAGTATTTTTTTTTTTTTTTTTTTTTTGTTTAACAAATATATTTTCCATTTGATAGACAAACTTTCATGTTAAACTACCAATCGCGAATTTCAATGCAGTTCTTCTCATATTAAAAATATAAAAAATATAGTGTTTTAATAATAAATGTCGTTTGACCTAATTAATCTACTTGTACTCGTATCAGTGAGTAAAACTGAAAAAGAATACAAAATAAAATGTGTTTTCTTGATTATGCTAAGAGATTGCAAGATTCAACACAAAATTTTTTTATTTTATTTTTTTTTTTGTTGCAAAACGAAATACGAAATATAAAACAAAAAAAAAAGGTCATTAGATATTGGACGAGGGTTGTTTTTCTTTGTTAATACTAATTTAATTAAAATATATTGCCTATGCAAACACAATAGTTAGTAAATATTTAATTAAATATCTATCAGCAAAGTTGTATTTGTTTTTCCAACTAAGTATATATCTCGTTTTGTTTTTAATTAAAAATCTACAATAAAATAAAAATGAGTAGCGAAGAAGAATTAATTATTAAAGATGTCAAAGATGAGGTTCTAGTGTTACATATGCATTTAATAAATAATTTAATATTAAAAACTATTTTTTGCCTGTTTATTTAAGGACACTATGACAATTTTAAAAACCAAAGGACATAAATTTCCAGAACTAAAGGAAGCTGATGCTATGTTTACTATGGACACAGCACCCAATTGGACGGATGGCAAAAAATGTCATCGTTGTCGTGATGATTTTACATTGACTAATCGTAAACACCATTGCCGCAATTGTGGTCAAGTGTTTTGTGGTCAATGCAGCAGTAAACAGTGTCCTTTACCTAAATTTGGTATTGAAAAGGAGGTTAGTATGGTTGGTGTAATTTCACCCACAATAATAACAGCGTTGATAATTTTAAAATACAAAAAAAAAAAAATGTTTTTCCAATTCATCCATATTTTGTTATAATTAAAGGTTCGTGTATGTGATGGCTGCTACGCTCAGCTGCAACGACCATCTACAGTTAAAGCAACTGCTACACGTACGGCTGAAAGTGATTTACCAGCCGAATATTTAAATAGTTCGTTGGCCCAACAAGTGCAGGTGAGTTAATTTATATCTTATTGTTTGATTTTATTTACTCTACATATTTATTTAATTTTTATTCTAGACTCCACCACGCAAAACAGAACAAGAATTGAAGGAAGAAGAGGAATTTCAATTGGCTTTGGCATTAAGTCAGTCAGAAGCTGAAAGTAAGAAACAACAGCAACAACAACAGGTATGATTTCTTTGTTTTTTGAGTTATTATTTATGAACAAAAAAAAAAAAAAAAAAAAAAAAATTATTGTGGGTTTTCTGTTTTTTACTTAAGAAATATTACTTTTATAATCAAATTAGTTCACTTACATACATGCATACATATATAGTTTATTTTGTGTATTTTGATTTAATTGTGCACCCTAACATTTCACTTCTAACATAACAATTAAGGCAAACTAAATTCGTTATTAACGATCGTTTTACACACACGCATTAATTTAATCGCTTTATCTTATCATTGGCATGTGAAATGAATGCAAAACTGTTTAATTTTTCAATAAAAATCAATTGTTTTGTGTCTTATCTGGTGAATTTTATTTCAATTTTTATAACAGACTTTATCGGCTGCTTCTTATCGCTTGCAACAACGCTCTCCTAGCCCAGAAGCTCCTAAGGATTCTGTGTCTGAAGAAACGAACCCTGAGTTGGCAAAATATTTAAACCGCACCTACTGGGAACAACGTAAAGTTAGTGAATCTCCCATGGCTAGTCCCTCGGCGCCTAGTGCAATGCCACCAACACCCCAGCCACAACAGGGATCCCAATCGCAAATATCTTTGACAGCCAATGACTTTCGTCCAAAAACCACTGATGAACAGAAAATTGATGATTTTGCTGCAAATATGAGAGCCCAAGTAGAGATATTTGTGAATCGCATGAAGTCGAACTCAAGCCGCGGCCGTAGCATTTCTAATGACAGTTCTGTGCAAACTTTATTTATGACTCTAACTGGTTTACACTCGCAACAATTGTCATATATCAAGGAGTTGGATGATAAACGAATGTGGTATGAACAATTACAGGATAAATTGGTTCAAATAAAAGATTCTCGTGCGGCTCTGGATGATTTACGTAATGAGCACGCTGAGAAATTACGCCGTATGGCTGAGGAACAGGAACGTCAACGACAAATACAAATGGCTCAGAAACTGGAAATAATGCGTAAAAAGAAGCAGGAATATTTACAATACCAACGACAGTTGGCCCTACATCGCATTCAAGAACAAGAGCGTGAGATGCAAATGCGTCAGGAACAGCAAATGGCACAATATCGTATGAATCAAACAGCATTCCCATTTATGCCGAATATGACTGGTGTAGCGTCACAAGGGTCACCATTGCCACAAATGCCTGGTGTTTATAACCCCTACTCACCGAACCCAACAACAGCTGGAGCTGGTGTTGTGGGTATGGCAACTTATACCACACAGGCTGGAATGACGGGTGTTTTGCCTGGCATGTATACTCATGCTGCGGCTATGCCAGGTCAACCACAACAAACACCTCAAATGATGCTGCAACAACCACCGTCTATTAATCAGCAACAGTTAGGAAACTCAATGAATAATATGATAGGAGGACCTCCTCAAATGGCAGAACAACAACAACAGCAACAGCAGATAACTGGAACTCAGCAACAGCCACACCAACCACAACAAATGGCACATTCCCAACCACCCCCTCCAACTCAACAGCAACAGCAGCAGCATCAGCATCAGCAACCGCAATTAGCTCATGTTATGTTACAGCAACAAAATACTATACACACTCAACCACCCATACCTACTATTGGCAGTCCTGCAGCACCAACTACTATGGCTCAAGTTTCATCTCAACAACAGCAAGCACCTCAAACCGCAATTGTACAACCACAATCTCAACCAGCTGCACCTGTTTCCACCACACAAGCTTCATTGCAAATTCAGGCTATTCAATCGGCTCCAGCTCCACCACAAAACGATCCCGAACCAGTTCATAAAGAACCTGCTACTGCTGAACTAATTAGTTTTGATTAAATGCCTAATCATAGAACTTTTACTGCATTACCAAACATACATACATACATAAATATATATTCGTAGTATTACTCTATTTTTTATATTTTGCTTGAATTATTTTCTTCTTTTGTGTGTTTTGTTTTTATCATTCCTTTTATTTTAATTATAATAAAACCTAAAGCGCTAACATTCTAACTGCCGTATTCATAAAAAATATTATACGTTTATTGAGGGTTTATTTGACAAGTAATGCATAGAAATTTATCAAATAAGCCCTTCATAAATTTATAATATTTTTTATGAATACAGCAGTATATACATATATAAACATGTATTATTGTTTTAAAATCTGTTATAATAATATGTATTATAAAATCATAATTAGCCTTAATCAAAAAAGTATAAAAAAACGTATTAAATCGATTATTTTATTAATTCAAATAAATTGAAATATTACTCCCATTATAAATCTGTTAATTGTTGTCTATGAAGCAGTATATTTTCTTAAATTTCTAATCATCATCTAATCATACTCCAACGATTATTTATAGTTGGTCTCACAATGTTATACAACTTTTTCGATGTGTTTAAAAATCAAATAAACGGCGTTTACTTATATTATTTGCTGTATTATTTAAATTCCGCTATAAAGCCTTTGGATTTCTACTTCTTGGAGTCGAAACAACATATCGTCAATGGAAATAAAGAACGCTGTAACTGACAAAGAATCGAAAAAACGTTTTTTGCATCATTTTTATCAGAAAAAAATACGATGAAAATAAATTCACTTACGCCGTCTGCGAAATGAAAAATACCAGTGTATATGTTCTACTTTCATACAGGTTTTTTGGCTCTGGTGAACATTTAAGGTTTTGTCAGTTACAGCGTTCTTTAATTTCATCGACGATATACGACCTAAATAGTAAATTTTGTATTACAAACGTTTCATTACTTTGAGTACTCTTCATTATTTGTGTTATTTTTTTCATCGATTATTTCATATTTGACTCCAAAACTTTTTATTTCAATGCTCTTTTTTTATTGAGGGTAGCATCCGGACCCCTACTCATACAGTACATTGTGCTGGTTTAAGAAAATTTGTTGTGGGAAGGAGAGAATTTAAATTTTGATGAAACTTTTTATTTTTCTTAATTGAGCTAATCAAAAGCTCAGAGCAAAATTTCAAAAGCTTTGGGCCAAAAATAAAATTTGGGTTCTATGAGCAGTGAGTAGTGGGCGTGGCCAATTTTAATGAAACATTATATTTTTCTTAATTGAGCTAACCAAAGGCTCAGAGCAAAATTTCAACATTCTACGAGAACCCCTAATATTTTTGCCCAAACATTGGATGAACAAATCCCATTGTGCCACGTGATATAACAAGGCTATTGAATTTGTTGCGCAAAAGAGCCATTGTTTCGTTAGCTTTGTGGTAAGTGGCACCGTCCTGTTCAAATCACATATCGTCCACATCATAATGCTCATCAACGACGAGCGTGAGAGTTGCAATTGTTGGGCACGACGACAAGTTCAACTGGTCGGCTCTTCAGCCACACTATGGCGAACAACAGCAATATTTTCAGTAGTACGAGCTGTACGAGCATGCACTGTTGTTTTCACATCTCCTACAGACCCGGCTTCCTAAAATTTTTGAACAATTTTTCCGATTGTACGCACATTATAGTATATAAGTAGTCGCCGTGGTCTAGTGGTTAGTTTGTTGGCTTACTAAGACGATGGCGCCGGGTTCAAATTTCAGCCCTGACCTCTTGAAAAGAAAAGAAATATGGAAAAATTATGTTTTTCGGCGACTACCTCTCAGCAGTCTTCTGGCAAAAGCTCTGGGAGTAATTGATTGCCATGCCAAAGCTTCTCATATCTGTCGTTCGGAGTCGACTTTAAACTGTAGGTCCCGGTACTCATGGATAGAAATTAACACACACAACATGGGTGGTGCGAGAAGCTAGGCCGTAACCCTGACACAGGGTTGTAATGGCCAATTATAAGTATGTATGTATGTATGTGAATCCTTTTAATTTAATTTAGTGTGTTTTGAGATGTAAATATATGTTTTGATGTTAAATTTTAATTCATAAAACTAAAACCCCTCACTAGCCTATTTCTCTCTAAAACATATGGACATTTTACTGTGAAACATTATATTGCATTGCATTTATAATAAACATACGCGTAAAGTTCTACTTTCCTATAGAAATCTTTCAATTTATGTTGATTGCAAATTCGAAGAAACTGACATTTTAATTACAACATTCTTTTTATTATCTGCAATACAATTCATCAAAATATTAAATACACCCATATTTTCATTTCAACGTTTTAAGAGAATGTTGAATAACATGTAATGTAACCGTCAGTATTTGAATCTGGAACACTAAAAGTATGCTAAAGTTTTTTTCTTCCTATTATTCTTACCACCAGGGACCGAAAATAACAGTTATTTTTAAAATTTAAAATCAAAAAGTCAGGTGGATATAATTTGTCTATCAGATATTTGAATACAGCATATTGATGCTGTTATGCTAAGGAATAATAAACTTAAAAGACTTTAACTTTTTGACTTTTATTAAAAAGTCACTTTATAATAGTTATTTTTTGACTTTTATTTTTTCGGTCAGAAATAAAAGTTAAAATTTGACTTTTATTTTTTAAGTCAGAAATAAAAGTTAAAATTTAACTTTTGTACTTATTGAAAGCAGATATTAAAAAAGTTAAATAAAATTTTAATTAAATATTAACACAGTTTTTATTTTTAGAATTATAAGTATGTACATGTTGTATTTGTATTAAAACAAAAAGAAAAAAAATTATAATAGAGTATCTATACAAAAAGGTTTATTGGCTAGAAAGTTAAAGACTTGGTGTTTTGCATATTTTGCTCTGAAAATACAAATTACATTTAATTTCCTTCATTTCCATATTAAATTGTTCACTCTTTCATTGCAATGACTCAGAATTCAATTTCACCATTAATATAGCTGCCAAGTTCTGTTCAGACAAATTGTAGCGCAAGTCGGTGAGAACAATCTTAACTGCTGAAAACGCGCGTTCTACACTAACTTGTGTCGCAGGTACTTGATGAATAATACATGTCAAGTTCTTTAGACGGGGATATAAAAATTTTTTGTTTTCCCAATATTCCACAAGGTCGACATCAACGTCAATACGCTTCTCCTTGTATGAGTCAAGCAGACATGACATTATAAAGGGTGCATTAAACTTTGTTAAAATGGAATAGCAAATTTGACTAAAGTTGGGTTGGTTAGAAATAACCAAAACAACATCACTGATTGTCATCGATCTTATTTTTCTTATATTTCCTTTACATTGTTATTAAGTATTATGGCATAGTAAATTTTTTTTTTCTGACCTAAAAAAAAAGTCAAATTTTAACTTTAATTTTTGACTTAAAAAATAAAAGTCAAATTTTAACTTATATTTTTTACTTAAAAAATAAAAGTCAGATTTTAACTTTTATTTTTGACTTAAAAAATAAAAGTCAAATTTTAACTTTTATTTCTGACCGAAAAAATAAAAGTCAAATTTTAACTTTTATTTCTGACCGAAAAAATAAAAGTCAAGAAATAATTATTATAAAGTGACTTTTTTGAAAAAAGTCGTAACTGTTACGGTCCCTGCTTACCACACTATTAATTTAGTTCCCTTACAAAAAATTTTGTGTATGGCATTGCTGTAAGTGTAAACAAAGCCTAAAAAATTGTATTAAAAACAAGTCTCTCAAGCTTCGGTTCTGCAAAAACTTAAATTTTAGTGTTTAAATAATGAAAAATTAACAAATCTTCTTAAATATCTTTAAAAAATAGGCTGTAATACAAAAAAGAAAAAGTTTTTAAGTGAAAGTGATAAATCTTATTAAAATCAAGTAATAACATGGCAGCCTTTCAATGCTGACGATCTCTTAAAATGTTGAGTTTAATTGTTTAAAATTAAAAATTTCTAAGAGTTTGCATTTAAATTTGTTATGAAATAAATAAATTTTAATTTAAAGCAGAAATTTTTCACATGAGGCCTGCCTAAAGTTTGTTTTTTTTTTGTTGGGTCGGTCTTCCATGGCCCATATCATGGTGAAATAACTTACAAGGTGGTGGCAGGTGAATATAGTACAAAAACAACAGGGAATTTGTTTTTGTTTTTTCAGCTCTTTAATGTCAAAAGCAGGTATGGTGAATTAAAAAAGCACATGTCAGAAGTGTGTGTGTGTATTTTTAACAACATACATGTCTCTACACCAAAACAAAAACACGAATACACACAAAGCAAAATGTAAACAAAACATAAATATAAACAAAACTTTTGACAGGAGCGGTATGACCAAAAAAAAACCCAGCTGGGTTGGTAACACCACCTTGTAAGTAATTCCACCATGGCCCATATTAATAAATATGTTGATGTGTGTTGTGTTCTTTTGTGTGGTGAATTTATTTTCTGTTTGTTTACAAAAAGAAAGTCAATAAGGCTGTGTTTGAATCGGTAGCAAAGTTCTATGGTAAAAACAAAATTTTTCTGTGGTAAAAAAATTTTCTCTTTCTGCTGTGTGAAATGAAAACTTTTTTCACAGCATACAATTTTGACATTTATTGTTGAAAATACTCTTTTTGTTATTAAATTTGTTAATTAAAAAATTATATAAAAATTAATAAGTTAACAAAGCATATTCCATTACTCATTCCAATTTTTCTGGAGATCAGAAGACTGCATTTATTTGATGTTTTATTTTTTATTTTACTTTATTATTTTTATTTTACGGGTTCTCCTTCTCCTACGGGTTATTTTACGGGTTTTAGTTTTTTTTTTTAATAATAATTTTACTAAACTTTGTATATTTCTTTAATTTTCTGCAATATTTTATTGATTATTTTATATTTGTTTTAGTTTGTTGTTTTTCTTTAATTGTCAAATATTTCTATGCTTATGTCAAAAATTTTACTAGCCCCTAAGGTTAGTGAATTTTTATTCACCTCAAAAATGTAAAAATTTTACTTACAAGAGAACTTTGCTACCGTTTCAAACCAGAGTAGGAAAATAAACAAAACTGAACGTTTGATCTCATTTTGTTGTATTCTTTACAATAAGTAAAACAAAAATAAAACAGAAACAGTGAGAAAGATTGTCCCATTTAATTTTGTATATTCTTTTTGTTTTGAGTACTACAAATACACTAACTCAAATGTGCGTAGGTACAACAAAAAATGAATGAGAAGAAAAAGGATAGAAGAGTAAAAGAGAAAAAGAAGAGAAAAAAACAACAAAAAACAAAGCAAGCACAAGAGCGAAAAGCTACCCAGTGGTAAAAAAAACGAAGTACCTACGCAATCATCGATGACGTATGCATTACATTTTAAGCGGACTCTTAACGTGCTTAAAGTGTAAGCTGTGCGTAACCTAAAGAATCATACACCCAATTTAAAACTTGGATTACGATGTAAGCGGCTGAGTCAGTTACTGTTTCAATACAGAGAATTTGTTTTTATTTTTACCTTAAATGCAAGAATTCAATATGCCGAGATTACAACTCCACTGACGATGTAAGCGAAGGGCTCAGTTGTTTGCTCTTCTATTTTGGACTTTACTTTCATATATACATATAAAAACATATATTTATATAGACCATTTGTTTTTGTTTACCATACGTATATGTAAAAATTTAAAATACCAAATTAAAACTTCATTTACGATGTAAGCGGCCGAGTTAGTTACTGTTTCAGTATAAAATTTGTTCTCGTATTTTATTTTTTTACATAATAAAATGCCGTTAGTTTCAATGTACATACGAAATACAAGTGAAACAAAAAATATTTTTGAAATTTAAATTAGTTCAAAGTTCATTACGCAGTGGAAAAGTGGTTTTTAAAAAGGTGTTTTGGTGACTATATTTTTAATAATATGTAATTACTAATTAATTAAAAGATGGCAAAAATTGAAAGTGATTTGGAGAAATTGAAAGGTACGTTAATTTATTTGTTTTAACTTTACTCAGTGTCTGTAAAAAACCTTTAAAAAAATAAAGAAATAGCAAGTTATTTTTTTATTTCAGTTGAATAAATCCCAGCAGTTACAATTATTACACAGATCCAAAGTCGGGAAAACATATGTATAATAAACTTTTTTTTATTAATATGAAACAATTTGGGCCTAAGTAGCTTGGTAAAGAAGATTTAAGATATAAACTCATTTGGCCGAAAATAATAATATATATATTTGTATTTTCAGATTTGTATTTTCGGAATTAAAGGCCCTGCATGATGCAATTTTTGGTAAGTTTACTTTAAAATTGCTATATATTTATATACATATGTAAGTGTTTGCATTTACCAATTTTTATTTTTTAGAAGCCGTAAAGAAAGAAGGCCATACCATTGACGTGTATAAAAAACAATAACAACACTGTTTTAAAACATATAAACAGATTTTATACAAAAAAGTGTAGTGAAAGAAAAAATAGTAACTAATAATTATTTTATATTTTTGTTATTATATTCTCTATATATTTATTATTATTTTTTTCTTTTTTTTTGTATTAATCAATTTTTAAAATAATTTGTAAATTTAAATTTTAATTGAATTTTATTGAAATAATAAAAAAATATTGCAATTTTTTAGGCTGAATTCAAATTAACATGCATTATGTTTTCAATTACAAAATCAGTAGGAAAAGTGGCGATAACGCTTAACCTTAACTTACAGTTGCAAAGTAGTTTGTAATACATATGCATTACGTTCCAATTTACTTCTGTTAATAGGGATATCATAAAACCTGCTTATAACTCTGTTTACAATGTAATTGCACTAGTAGTAGCACGTGGTGACAACGTCACTTACTTTTTAAGCGAGAGCTCACAGATTAAGCAGCCTATGACACTTATATGTTAAATCTAAACAGAGAAATAAGCGAAGGTGTCATCACTGATTGCTACTTTGTGTTGCTTACATCAGCGATTACGTAAGGTACATTTTTACCGCTGGGTAATTGTTTCATTTGCGCTCTTTCTCATTTAGAAAGTATTTGTGTTTGTTTTGCTCATGTACAATACTATTAAACAAATTTTGAAAAGTGTATGACTTTGTTGAAACTTTTGCGAAATGTTTTGTTTGTTTGCCCACTCTGTTTCAAACACAGCCTAAGAGGGTCAATAAAAATTAATGTTCATATTAAAATTGTTAGTATAAAATTTATAGTTTAAATGTATGCAAAAAACAAAAACTTTTAACGGTGAGGTAAGAAACAATATTTATCTTCATGGTTGTCAGATAGTTTTCAATATTTTTTCACATTTTTGAAATTCATATCCCTAAAACCTTAATTAGTTCATCCCCAAAAATCCCCACATAAACAACTATGTACATATCGTCGCAAGAATTTCAGAACGCTGTAACTGACAAAAAGTCAAAAATACGTTTTTTGCTTCAGTTTTATCAGAAAGAAAATACGCGTCGATTGGTCCCGGTCCCAGATTTCTAGGATGAAAATAAACGCACTTACGCCGTCTGCGTTTTGAAAAATACCTGTGTCTTTGGTCTACTTTCTACTATTTTTTTTCTACTATTATTTTTTTAATTAACTTCTGCTGTACAGTATTTTTCGCATTGAAGTACAGTAGAATCTCACAAATTAGAACCACTTTGTGCGCCGGGATATTAAAATTTCTGAGAAGTTGGAATTTCTGGACATTTTTTTCTTAAACGAAATGATAAAATTATAATAAAATTAGTTGTGTAAGCTTTTCTTTAACATTTTTATTTATTAAGATTTAATTAATTGAATATAATAAATTCATAGAAAAACTTTCAAGCAGTTTTTGAATTACATATTTGGTACTGAATTGGTTTTTAACATAAAATCAGTATGTGTAAAGTATTAAGACATCACTTTGTACCGCACTGTTCCAAATTTGTACAAACAAATCAAATTTCACAACATTATGACCGACTTGTACACACCACGAATATTCAGTGATTCTCTGTTTTATTTTTTATTTTAATGAGCAAAAAAATAATTTATAGTGAAAATGCAAAAAACAAATACAAACCATCCAGAAATTAGAACTTGTAGTTCTAACTTTAGAGTATCCAATACATTAAAATGGCAGGTTCTAATTTCTGGATGGTTCTAATTGTGAGGATTCGAATTCGTGAGATTCTACTGTATTTATTTTTTACCTTTCAGGATTTGTCACAAATCCATAAAAATTATTATTTTGTTATTTCATTTCCACATTCCACAATGATACAATTATTTTGTAAACACTGCTGTCTTCTTCCTGTTCTTTCAATTCCTTTTTTTCGCAGAATAGCTGAATCCGAAGACTTAATAGAAAAGCAGAATTGGGGTAATTATATTTATTGATATGTATGTAGCATGTGCGAGTATAGTATATTAATTATTTTGACTACTATTTTACATATATTAGTATTTTTCTTTAGTAGCTGATGGAACTTAAGAGTACAAACAGGCATAATAAAAGTTATATTTGTCTATTTTGTATTGCCTCTATAAATCCAAATTGTAATGATAGTATTTAAGATCTGGTATTCTTATTGAGAAGTAACATCCATTAGTTTTCGACCCAGCTACGAAAGGTCTCGTCAGAGAAAACTCATTCAGTTCTGCTAGTGTTGTTACATATATTCCTTAACGGATGTTACTTCTCAATAAGAATACCAGATCTTAAATAATATCATTACAATTTGGATTTATAGAGGCAATACAAAATAGACAAATATAAGAAATACATATTTCCAGCAATACAAGAAAGAAAAATGTATAATAAAAGTTATGTTTAGTAAAAATTCCAAAACCTAAGTTTAAATTAAAGTTTTAAAGGGAGATTTTTTTAAAACCTTGAGAATTTAAAATTATAATACAAGACAGGACTTTTCTACTAGTTTGCAAGTTTCCTCCGAAATTTTAGCGGAGTATTTTTGATGGTTTTGGAAGCATTCTGCACCGACGGGATACTAGACTTGGCTTTTCTTAGTTCGAAAATGATTTGGACAGAGTACACAACTCTTCTCCAGACAAACATCCGTAAAATTGTTAGAAATTTAGCATCCTTAATTATAATTGCAATTAAATATTTAAAGCTTAAAGAAAACATGAAATTTTTTTACGTGGATCAACTTATTTCTGTAATAATTATTTCTGTGTTGTATTTTGCTCTTTGATAATAACAACGATACAGCTGTTGTAGCCATCAGCTTGGTAGTCACTCATTGGCTTTGTTGCATGTTTCCGAATTTGAGCCCACAACTGTTACAAGAATGTTTTAGTTCTTAAAATGTTTGCATTCATTATTTTGTTTGCTCCAGTTTCTTATCAAAAATACAAAAAAAAAAAAAAAAATTAAATATTAAATAAAAGACTAAAATACTAAATATGGAATGACAAAAATAAAAAAAGATAATTTCATATGTTGACACATTCTTGTTTAATGCAAGGATACATGTACAGCATTCATGCTTCTGTATATTAAATAGAGTTTGTGTTTTATAATGCCACACAAGTCTGTTTTGTATATTGTTTTTTGTGGTAAGATTTTGTTGTTGCAAAATTTTTACATTTTATCATATAGAAGCATATGTACATATTTATATATTTGCTAAAAGTACGAGTATGTTGGAGTTCTCATATACGAGTATGTACGTATTTAATACTAACAATGTTATCTCTATTAGAAGCTATCTAGTCTAGTCTTGTTTATAAATATGCAAAGAAAAGAAAAAATAAAAACAATAATACTTGTGATTTTATTTGCTTATACTTTTATTTATTTTCTTCTCCTGTAGTGACTGACATTTTTGGTATTTTAACTTTCAACAAATTAAATTATTCAAATTTGTTATATAGAATAAGAAAAAAATAACTTATTTATCTTTAGTGAGTGCATCAATAAAATTCGTTAAAGTTATAACAGGCAACGAATAAGATATGAATTGGAAATTTTATTTTAAAATGTTCTAGTTAAAGCTGTTTACAGAAGAATATATGTATGTATAGAACAAAATCTGCAAGACTTTTAAAACTAATTATGGTAAAATTTTAAACAAATCTAAGAATAAAGCAAAATTCAAATTTTAATTGTTCTATTACAATCAGTTTTTGTTATCCAATTATTTATAATGGATTGCCAAACTTCATTACTGTGAATGCTAGGAAAGAATAAAATCTGAATTCGAAAACAACCAGTTAAAGCTGCTTACAAATAGACTTGTGCTTAATTGTTCATTTAAGTGAGTGCTCTTTTTAGTTCAAAGAGCAAAGATGAACTAGTTCGATCTTCTAGTTCAATGGCTCCTTTTCTTTCACATGCAGTTATAACGCTAATCTAATAATATTTGGGTTAAATTTTGCAATATAGTTTTTTATTTGATGCTTTATTACTTTTTATTTGCACATTTACATTAATTCTAGTTTAAAAAATAATATATACCATAAATTTCACAATTTGTCAAAAAACCCGTCCCTTTATCATTTTTTAATGAACCCTAGCTAAATGGTACCACCTATTACAATTCCCATGGTACCTCTTAAAATGGTGGTTTATACTTTTCTACTATAAACCACGAATTGGAATTTTTTTACAATTCCAGAGTGTAAGACAGAGTGTGAAAGTGCCGTAAAAAATCCGAAATTTTGCCATTCTTTTTTAAAGTACATATGACCAAATGGCTAAACCGATTGAAGCATCCATGATACCAATAGAAAGCTGACAAAATAGTCTAACTGGTAATGTACAAAAATCTTTATAGCCCAAGTATTCTTACGTATAACCGTTCTCGTTTAGTGATTTTTTCACAAATATTTAATACAAAAAATGCTTAGTGGCAGCGCTGTTTGTTGAAAGAGATTCATTAGTAAAATATAGCTAAAAGAAATATGTAATAGAATGAAACAAAACCTAAAAGAACATATTGAACTAAGAGTGCTAATTGAAAAGAGCGGCACACTTAGTTCAATTAAAGAGTGGTACAATTGAACTAGATCGTTCATGTACTGCACAAGTCTACTTACAAAAGAATATATAGACCAAATTCAGTCCGACAATTACTGTAATTTATGTGCCAACAATCGAATTATACTATACAATCGAATAACTAAGTAAGGAGTGATTATTTCGGTAAAGCTCTTTGATTTATGCGTACTTGGCAAGTAGGCCAGCGCAACTTATGCACTTAAATTCGTTTAGATAGTTTTTTTTATTAATTCGATGATGATACTGTTTCTTAACAACACAAATAGCTAAATGCTTCATGAAAAGCATTTTTTGATGTGTACCGTCTTCAGAATTAGGATATTAAAATCTTATGGTAAATTGTTAAAACGGCTTTTCGACGAACAGTGAGAATTTGTCAAAGATATGTAGTCACCGTAGTCTAGTGGTTAGTGTGTTGGATTATTAAACAAACCCCAGCTCTTCATCTTAAAAAAATGAAGTATGAACAAAATATTTCTTCCGACGACTATTGCTTAGCAGTCTTCTGACAAAAGCTCTGAGAGTAACTGATTACCATGAACAAGCCTCTCAAGTCTGTCGTTCAGAGTCGACATTAAACAATTAATACACACAACTTATGTAGGTGCTGCCAAAAACTACTCCGTAACTTTGAAACAAGGTTGTAATAGCCTATACTTATATAATGTGTTTTAGGTATAAAGAAAAATTATTCGAAACAAATTTACCTTCCTAATTCACAAGCAATTTGTTCATTTTAGTGCCGCATAAATAATCAATAATTCTAAAATTAATGTAATAGGAAATGTTGAGCAGCAAAGCTTGATTTATATTCCTGAAGTTTCAATTGTAAACATAGTCAAAACAAGGGCCAAAACAAACAAAACACATTTGAACAAGGATTATTAATATATAAAAAATTGTAACTGTAAATTCCAATATATAAAATTCTCGTGTCGCGGTGTTTGTTGCCAATCTCCTCCGAAATGGCTGGACCGATTTTCATGAAATTTTGTGTGCATATCGGGTAGGTCTGAAAATCGGTCAACATCTGTTTTTCATACCCCTAAATGTTAAGGTACCCGCCCCAAGGTGAAATTTATGCCGCACCCAAGTAATGTACCGATGTCGATGAAATTTTAAACTAGATATGCATATCTGCGCACCGTAGAACACATATGGTTTACGTTTTTTTTTAAGAAGTACTCAAAGGGGGCGATACAGGGAATATATCTCCGTATCCACAACTATCAAACTGAAGTATTGAAAATGGCGGGTAATCATTTATTAAAATTATTAGTAACGCAGACATTGATTGCTCATATCAATATTGACTTTTGCAGCTCGGTGAAGAATATCAAATATATTTGAACTAAAAAAATGTTTCTTAGAGCAAATTTACATATATGGCAAAACAACGTTTGCTGGGTTAACTAGTAATTCTATACTTTTAATGTAATTGTTAAAGTTATAACTTATGTATAAGCTGGGGCCATTTATCATACATTGCGTTTAAGAAATACAACATTAATAAAATCAACATGGCCTTTTGTAGTTGGCTAAGGGAAACAACTGTCAAACCAATTAAAATAAGAAGTTTAAAAACAAAAACAATGTGTATAAAATGGAGAAAAAATTTTAAATTCTTTTCACACTTTGTCTAAAAAAGTAGCTCCGGTGGTATGTCAAATGCGTCTTGTAATCCATACGCTCTTGTTATTAGTATATTTGTTGTTGCTTATAGCAATGCACCATGCTTATTTTCATTTCAAAAGTGACGACACTGCTTAATTTTGACAATGTCATCATCGTCACACAACAATGAAAATTCCTTTTGTTTTTTGTGTGGTCGTATTTTGTTAAATTGTGTAGACCTTATAAATAGGCCTTGCGTTGGATTTTCATCTTACAAAATCCAATGAAAATCTTCAGTCTTGTAGACAAGTTAAATTGCCCTTAATGCGATCATAAATCAATTTCAATTTTTTAACTCAGACTTGGCTTTTAAATTGTCTCATATTTTTTAAGAAATTTTCTTCCGAATTTAAAAAATTTATAAAAATGTCTTGTACTCGTATTTGGTATTGCGCAATTTGAAGAATTAAACGAAAATTTAAATTCAAAACACATTTTTCGAGTCACGAAAAATAGAAATTGAAATCATTAAAAGTAATAAAAACTCAATTCTATGATTTCATTCTGTACAATTTCAAACAAATTAATAATAATTAAAACAAACAAATTAACAAAAAAAGAGAAAAATTCCAAAATAGTTAATAATCAGATCAACTATAGCGTTTGTTAAATCTGTATAAATAGAATGGCTGAATGTAAACAAGGCATCAAAATCAAAACACTTGCAAAAGTTAAAACAACTCTTTTCTTCTAGTAATCGACTGAAAAATCAAAATGTTCAAATTCGTAAGTTTTCTATTATTTTTTTAACTATGAAACAAACATATGTTTCTGTACAATTTATTAAAAAAAAAACTTTTCTAGTTGTTTGTACTCATTGCTGCCTTGTTTGCTGTAAGCTTGGCCTCTCCATCACCATTACCTGCACCAGCTCCAGCACCCAAACCAGTTGCCAGACCTGAGCCAATCCCTCAATACTACGCTCCTTATGCCTATAGTGCTGGTTACTACGCTTCTCCTTATGCCTATTATGGTTAAAGGATTTGATGTTACACTACTGATTACCAAATTTTGACCACTGAAACAGTACCATCAGGAATATACGTTTATGGAATTATAAATTAAGCACGCTGGCATTTTTTTAATGACTTTTGTTTATACGTTTTTATATTTTTATCTGTTTTTGTTTAATATTTCTTTTTTTTTTATTTAAATAAATTTAAGCATATAAAATTTGAAGGCTTAAGTTCATCTTATTGTACGGGACAGTATATTTGATTCAGAAAAGAATAAATTCAACTCTTAATAGGCATATAAGGTTATCCTTTTTCTAAATATATATGAAATGTATTGCTATGGGGATAAGAATGTCTCTATGGCCATTTCGTCTCTGATTAAGAGACTCGTCAGGAGACTTTTTTTTCTAGAGGTGGTAATGAAAATTATAAATACTTATGTTTCTTTGGAAAAAAGTCGCCTGACTAATCTCTTGAGCAAAGACGAAATGGCCATAGTGACATACTGATCCCCATAGCAATACATTCATATATATTTATATTAAATGCATTTGCCTATATGGCGAAAAATATATTTTGTTATCATTTTCCCGTTACAAAAGTAATGATAAATAAAACATATAAAGTTAAGACTTCGATGACACCTTTATTTCATTACATAGGTAATATTCGAACTACAAAATGTTAACAGCAGTCTATATTTTTTAGATAGTTTTTGACAATTTTTTCGTATCATTCCAGCTGCACTTGTGAGGAAATACAGTCCAATTTCGCTCCCAGAGAAAACTTTTCACCAATCAATCAATTCTTCCGGGCTAAACCTGTTAAATTGTACTAATTTTATTACTCGACAGTATTGAGTCCTTTCATTTGGGTACCCAATACTACTCAATACTTTTAATGGATTTTATTTTAGAGAGAAAACAATTTCATAAAGTATTGTGTTTTTAGACAGATATTTGTTTGGCCGTTAAAATTTAAATTTTCCATACAACTTTGAGGAAAAAATACAACTCTTAAAGTATTGAGTAGTTAATTTTAAGTAATTAGTACAAATACTCGATACTCATAACATACATACATAACATACATAACTGGCCTTTACAACCCTGTGTCAAGATTACGGCCTATCTTCTCGCAGCACTCATGTTGTGTGTGTCAATTTTTATCCATGAGTACCGGAACCTACAGTTTTAATGTCGACTCCGAACGACAGATTTGAGAAGCTTGTTCATGGCAATTAGTTACTCTCAGAGCTTTTGCCAGAAGACTGCTGAGAGGTAGTCGCCGAAAGAAATATTTTTTTTCATATTTCTTTTTTTTTAAGATGTCAGAGCTCGGTGTCGTACCCAGGACTCATGTCTTAGTAAGCCAGCACACTAACCACTAGACCACGGCGACTACATACTCGATACTCGGTACCCATCAGAGATCAGCAATGAGTACTGAAAAAGTGAGTATACTCGAATCATGATTCATAATTTCTTGTACTTATACGCATTCATACTCTTGTTAATGTAAGGGATACTCTACTCTTCTCAAAAGTTTGAAGTACTCATCGCATTTATATTTAATAATACGTATGATGTTGTTGACTCCAACTCTCCTTAACTCAGTGCATACAGATGAGAAAAAATAAGTATGATTCGAATACAAACTGTTGAGTCTTTGCTCTGCTTACTGCGTTAGTACAAGAGTAAATTAATGCTATAAACACATTCCTAACTACCAACCATTTACCACACGACTGCAAAAGAAAAAGTTTTAGTTTAAATCATGAATCGAGTTAAATAAATACTATGTTTTGGACTAGGTAATTTATTATTCAATAAAAAGAAAATAGATATAGTATATATTATAATTAACATTCAAAATGTAAGAATTTACATAAGTGAAAAAGTTAATGTGTATAGGAAATATTTTAAAGAAATTAAACAATTTTTAATTATTTTTTTTTTATAAGCAGGATTGCAAGTGAGATTAAGGAGAAAATCAGTGTCGGAGGTCTCCGATTAGTTCGGAAACATAAAGGCAATAGCCCAATATGGACAATTTTCATTCCAATAATCTATTTTAAAAATATTGATTATAAAGATGTAGGCTGTTAAGTATACTATAAGTTTTTACAATGTAAAATTTAGAAAAAATTTAAAAATATTTTTTTTTTGTTATGAATTTCTTTAGAACCTATTTATAAAAAATTAAAAAATAATCAAGGTATAAATAATAATTATGATATAATTGTGAGTATCATAATATATTCTTTTTATCTTCTTTAATACATTTCTTATAAACTTAAACTTTTTCGCTTATTTTTGTTTATTATTTGCATGTTCATTTTTGTATACACCATATAAATTTCCTTTTGTATTGTATATGTCTATCGACTAAAACGGTAAATTTTTTTTCATATGATTCGAGTCACTCGAATCAAGTGTGAGTCTCATAAGTATTTTTATAAAATTATGAATCCAAGTGAGTATGAGTTTGATGTCAACATTTTACTCATATTTATTGCAACCTTTGTTAATGAATCAACGTTGTGTGAGAATGAGTGAGTCAGAGTAGGTTAATTTCAACTACTTGTACTCACTTATACTTAAAATTTCATAAGTGCTTATGAATCGCTAAAAAGCGACTCATTGCTGATCTCTGGTACCCATTAATCAATACTTTGTCAGCACTACTCCGGACACATTTGTTTTGTCAAACTTATTTCTTCAAACCCATGTATGAGAATTCAGCTTATTAATGTAACCACTGAGTGCGAAATGACATTCAGCGCGGTATCTCGGCCTTAAGTTTACAAAAGTTGGTTTTAAAATGCTCTCTCTTTGAATAACGGAGTCAAATCGCATGATTTTGGCAGCCATTCGACGTTGCTAAATTAAGAAATTACGCGTCCGGCAAATTTCTTATACAAAAAAGCCAAAATTGGCTATTGTGTTGCTTGTAGAAACCACACATTGCCCTTTTAAGGAACTTCAATTGCATAAAGTTGGTTATCCCATGATAATAGGGATCTTCCACCGCCATTTTGGACTAGTGCCACCTCTCGACCATAATACGCAGCAAACAGTCACTTTTTCCCAACACAGTGGCCTTTCCACAACTTCTCTGAGTTTTTGAGCGTCTTGTGCAACGATTTTGCTGGCTGAAGTAACCTCCGAATGAGAAATGAGCTTCATTTCTGCAGAAAATTTTATTAGAAAAATTAGCATTGAAAGCCTTATCCTCTAGCCCCCAATCAGCACATCTACATTATTATGAGTTGTTATCCGGCCTTAATAGTTGCATATGTTGAGCTATAGATGGATAGAGGTGCTTATCCATATGTAAGATACACCATAATGAGTCGCAAAATATATTCAATTGTTGGGAAAATCGCTAAATCTGCAAATTTTGATTAGGAGCCGCATTTTCTTTAACAAAAGCAAGCTTCCACTTTCTTCTAATTTCTTTATATTTCTGCCAATTCTCTGCACAATAGTTCAATTATGATGACCATTATCATTTCGTAATAACTAAAAAGTGAGCACGTTTAAATCACTATTTTACAAAAAGTTTTAATTATTTTTACGCGTTTTTTTGATCAACTTTCGTAAATGGCAAAATTTTCTCTAAACAAATGAGACTTGACTTGACAGATTTTTAACAGCTAACTTGATGTATTTCAACCTCGAAATAAAGGGAAAGATCAAAATTGACTGTTTGTAATTGCGATATCAGTTTTAAACCGGGTTGTTTATGTTAAAGTTTGGCAGGTAACATCTTGAAAAAAAAAAAAAGAAATATTTAAAAATTATTTCTTTCGGCGAGTACTTACCTCTCAGCAGTCTTCTGGCAAAAGCTCTGAGAGTAACTGATTGCCATGAACAAGCTTTTCAAGTCTGTTATTCGGAAACGACTTTAAATTGTAGTTCCCTTTACTAATGGTTAAATATGGACGTAACCTTGAGACAGGGTTGTAATGGTCAATTATGTTTGTTTGTATGTGGCAGATGGCACTACAAAAGGTCTTTATTAAAAATCTGTAGCGGAACCTAATCATTAGGACAATTCAATGTCTGAAATATATTTTACATCAGCAGCACACCCTTTAACTTTTTAAAGTAATGTAATGAAAGGCAAATCATTAATGAATAAAATAAAAAGCATTTGACTCAAATGGCTATTACGGAAAACATTGGAGGGTCTTTTGATATAACATTTTTGAGCTTTACTTGTTGCATTATGTTATATAAATTCGAAGTAAGCAAATGTGTTGTAGGTCAAATGACTGGTTCTTGAGGCAATAAATCACTGGACTTCAGTAAACATTTTAAGTAAAACGAAACATGCTCCCGCTAAAACGTGATTGAGAAATTTGCGAACAATTTGGTTCTATGGCTACTGAACATGCATGAGTTTCCAGTTTATTTAATTATTGTGTGTAAAGTAAATACATATCTGGGTTAAATTCAAAAATGTATCTTAAGGTGATTGTGATTACTCGTAGCATTTTATTTTGCTATCTTTGGGGGTTATCTCTGTGAAGAAATAAGAAAAAAGGGTTGAATGCCCTAAGAGAGGTAAATAATTAGACTTATTCTTACAACACAAGTGGATTATACTTTTACTTTTTTTTTTTAAATGTAAAGGTGAAATGTTAATCATACGCGAGTTTTTTTTAAACACAGAAAACTAAAAATGAAAAAATAAAATAATCGTTTAATTTTTCTGTATGTATGTTGCATTTTATTATTATTTATGTACTGACGTCAAATGTTTATTATATGGTTTAATTTTTTATTTGTTGTTGTTTTTGAAGATAAAAATACATGCCCTCGTTAAGTTATTTCTCCAGAGGTTATCACCTTGGTTGAATAACAGCACTCATTGCTCAGCGTGTCACTTCTTAGGGCGGTTTTATTAATGTTGTTTTCAGTATTTCTATTACAAATTTGTACAGGTAGGTGGGTAGAATAAAAAGTTAATCATAATGTTGCATGGTTATGATTATGATTGCTTTGGGACAATACAACACACACACACACACACACACACAAAAAAGAAAAATAATTATAAATAGGCGTAATAATTTCATTTTATTACAAGGTTAAATAACAAAATGGCCATTTAAAACCTATGGCCTGATTTTATAAATTATTATTTTTTTATTTTTGTAATAAAGTTGAATATCTTTAAAATTCAATATTGAGAGAAAAATAAAACATATTTTTATTATTGTATACAATTTTGTAAATTAGTAATCGAGTCATAGTAATCGAGTAATTTTTGACTCTTTTGTACGATTAAAAAGCTAGAATATGCGCTCATTTTCTAATCATAAAGGACACTTTCGTCGTGACAAAATTCTACTTACAATTGATTCTTCTTGATGAGTCATTTATAATTCCTTTTTCCTGTTATTTTGAAACCGTTTTTTTTACTATTTTCTTATAGTAGTTATTGTCTTTTTCGAACCTTTTATTAGTCATTTATTTGCCTTATTTACTTTATAGTGATTCTTTTGCCACAACAATGTCGTGTACAACGTTTGTGCCAACTGGGATATTCTAAAAACATATATGTATGTATGTGTAAAACTTAAAATCATGTGAAGGTACACCACCCTTGAGCTTTTCCTGCAAAACCTGGTACAAAATTTTTCGTTTAATACGATGGTAGGCCGTACTCTAGAACGGCTTACTAGACGAGAACTCCCGGTTCAAACCCCAGCTCTGACTTCTTAAATGGAAGAAATATGGTCGCCGAAAGAAATCGTCGCCGCTATGCCAAAAGGTGCTACATCCAAAACTCACAAAATTAGAGTTATTAGTATATTATTGTTTCACAAACCATTCTGTGTTCTGGCAAGAAGTTCTACATCTCTGTTTTCATTTTTGGTTGCGTAACAAGCAAAGTTCTATATCCATTCCGTGTTTTGAAATAAATGTTATTTAAAAAGTGTGATTTTAGAGAATCACCAGGGTTCTATATCCATTCTTTTGTGTAACATTAATAAATCAATAATATGCCAAAAAGTGCTATATCCAATTTTTACAGTAATCCAATGATGGTGTAAATTTTTCATCTGACAAAGTATGTATAATTTTTGGCAAGTATTAACTACATATAATTTGAAAGTATCACTGCATTTCAAAATAATTTGAAATTTAGCTAGCCGTTTCAATAGTATTTTTCAATTTTCTCAAAATGAACAAAAGTGGATATAGCACCTTCTGGCATAGCGGCGACGAAATATGGAAAATAATTCTTATTAGACAATGCTATATGCTAATTAAGTATGTACGGACGTAGTGTTCCACCCCGGCAGAGTCGGATTTCCGGGGTAAGGCACTTAATACAATCGACCTTGCCCGGACGATGGAATGGACCGTTAGAGACTGATTGTTTTCAGGCACCACGACCCTCGGCACGAGTACCTCAACACCTTAGATTAAAGTGTCTGCACCTGTTTTAGTCTGGCATCTCAGTATCAACCAGTTCGATATGGGAGACCCTATCAGAGTAACAACTAGTTACTCCATCGAAATAGCCTGACTCATCACTGATGCTGTCAAGTTCTTCTACCATGTCAATCTTCAGGTACAAGGAAGAGTTTTTTCTGGCAAGTTTAATAAAAAACATCTAAAATTTATGATGGTGTAGGGCTTGTAAAATGTCTCGTATAATTTTTTAATTTCTTTAAATTATATATTCGAATGCATACATATATTCTTTGTATTATATTATGTGTACATATGTATATAGTTAGGAACTACACAATATCATAAATTCCAAAGAAAATTACTTATTTTAATATTGTAAGAAATCATAAGATGGAAAATTATTTATTTATTAAAATGTGATACAATTAAAGATGATATTTTACGTAAATACTCGTATATACAAATCATATACAAAAATGAATAAATATCGTATGCTTAAAATTACACCTAAAAAAATTTTGGAATAGTTTTTAAATATTTAGTCGAATTTTTTCGAAAATAATCAACATTTATGAGCATTTCTAAATGGAAAATATATTAATTATTGGATATCCTTTGTGGTCTAACAATATATAAAATTTGTTGTGGTTACCAATTGCTAAAGTGCGGCAGTTACACGGTTAAAGCTAAAGTTACTGAATTTAGTCTGAAAGAATTCATGGTTAAGGCAAATCATCAGTAAGAAAATGGGCGGAATTGGATAAGTGAGAATGATACCTCTCATATGCACTAAATATTGATTTTTTATACCTTAAAAACGGTTAAATCTAAAGTTACTAAATTTGGTCTGAATGACTTCATGCTCAGTGCAAAAAGTCAGCAAGAAGGTGTTCGGAATTGGATAAGTGGGTGTGATAAATAAAATTTAATATATACAGATTTTTGTATATCATATATCGGGTTTTTCAATAAGAGCACTCCAAAACTTTTTAAATAAAACAAAAACGATTTTGGATATCAATGAAATACTTTATTCCACTGCAGAAGTCCAAACGCTGCACCCAATTTTCGACGGTTTTCAAGCATAAATCGGCCGATACTGCTGCAATTTCACGTTTAATATTCGTACGAATTTCATCAATCGTCGCTGGCTTGTTGGCATAGACCATAGACTTGGACGTAGCCCCACAGGGAATAGTCTAAAACCAGTTAACCGGTTATTTTACAAAAATAAACCGTAATCGTTTAACGGGTTATTTCACAAAAATAAACCGTAACCGTTTAACCGGTTATTTAAAAATAAAGTTAACTGAAATATGTTTATCGCAAATTGGCCATTTGCGAAGAAACCGAAAACTGATTGCTGCAAAATGGAGAATAATTTATTAAATTGTTTACGTTCATGTAATTGCCGTCAAGTTAAGTTTTAAAATGTAATTTTTTAACGAAGTCTTTAGCTGTATTTTAATCTAATAAGAGCGCTACAAAAGTTTTTTAATTAAAACAAAAACGGTTTTGGATATCAATAAAATTCTTTATTCCTGTAAAAGTACGTTCGATGCCATTATGTATGGAACTCAATTACTTTTGCATGGCCACCACGGGCACGCTTGCAGAAGTTCAGACGCTGAACCCAATTTTCGACGGTTTTCAAGCATAAATCGGCCGATACTGCTGCAATTTTATGTTCGATATTCGTACGAAATTCATCAATCGTCGCTGGCTTGTTGGCATAGACCATAGACTTGACGTAACCCCACAGGAAATAGTCTAACGGCGTCAAATCGCACGACCGAGGCGGCTAGTCGACTATACAATTTCATGAGATAACACGTTCTCCAAACTTGGTTTCCAATAAATTGATTGTGAGATTCGATGTGTGGCTTGTTGCGCCGTCTTGTTGTTACCACATATCCTCCAAGTTCGTGAAATTCGCTGTGTGGCTTCTGGCGCCGTCTTGTTGGAACCACATGTCCTCTAAGTTCATATCATCCAATTGGGGCCAAAAATATTCCGATATCATTGAACGGTAGCGACTCCCATTCACAGTAACGTGCCGGTCTTGGTCATAACGGAAGAAGTACGGCCCATAAACCGCACCAAACCTAATTTTTTTTTCGGGATGCAATGATGACTCCATGGAGTACGTGTGGATTTCTGCCTGACCTAAAACGCATATTTTGTTTATTGACGAAGCCATTCAGCCAGAAATGGGCCTCATCGCTGAAGATGATTTTTCGATGAAAATCTAAATCATGTTCAAGTTGTTGCTCAGACCAATTCACGAACATACGACGCTTCAGTTCTTGCATGAATTTGATCTTGTAAGGATGTAGGCCAAGATATTTTCGCAAAATTTTCCACAACGGTTTCACAGAGAAGCCCAACGCTTGAGAACGACGTGTGACAGACACATTTGGGCTTTATTCAACTGAAGCCTCAGCGGCAGCAACGTTCTCGACACTACGGGCACGTCTTTGTCTCACTGACACGGGAACATTTTGACTGTGGATTCAAATTTTTTTACTACACGCTAAATTTTTGATCTGCTAGGACGATTATGACGACCATAAATTGGACGTAGCGCTCTTAACGTTGAGGCCACTGACTCCGAATTTCGGTAGTAAATTTTAATAATTTCGGCTTGTTGTTGGCTCGTATATCTTTCCATCATGAAATAGTAAACCTTACTGAAGAGAAATGTCAAAAGAGCAGAAATATTGCGTCGTTTGCTGACCCTGTCGCTCTACTTTTGTAGCGTCCCTGTATTATAACAAAACAAATATCATTGCACTCTTTGTTAGATAGGATTGTATAGAAACTAGTTTTTGATATTTAATTACAATTATTTATATTAATTTGTTTTTATTTTTGTTTACATATCCTTTGCTAAAATTTAATGTCGTTTTTTCAGTGTATATTCATTTTTGAGTAGTCATATTTAAATAAGTTTTCCCTTTAAAAGAGTGTACGAGTATGAGCATCCATTTGGTCATGCAAATATAATTCAATCTATATTTAATGCATATAAATTTTAAAAACGAATAATTCTTCTATAAAACTACAGTGAACCAGATGGTTGACAAACTCTTGCTGTTGTTGTTTTTATTTTCTTATTTCTGTTTTGAAAAGGAGACTGTGTTGCGATGGCAACCCTAATCAAAAAAAAAAAAAAAAGTTCTGCGCAGCGACGTTGACGGATTTTTTTTATTTATGAATACATATATATATTACTGGATGAGGAATTGATTATAGGGCGAGCGATTACTACCCTACCTCATTCCAGAGCTCTTTAAAGATATTAATCCACCACTTGATCGCGCAGATTGCCAGTCTGCGGTGGAATTAATGGCCCCTTGGGATTGACCTTGTCCTTGTGGCTGCACATTTTTTATATACCACAGCCAATCCCAAGTATAATAGGCTGAAAAGGAAGAGAACATACATATATTAATATAGTAATAACATCTGAATGGATGGAACAATACTTACTCGCATGTTACTTTCATAATAGAGGCAGTTACCTGGAATAAAATTATAATAATTTATTTATTTTAAGACGAAAATGAAAATATGTGAAATATACTTACCCCAAAATCATAATAATAAAAAGTGTTATACTCAAATTGACAGGTCGGTAACATTAACTTCAAAGTTGCCAGACCAGTAATGGATAATTTTTATAGTGTACTGGAAGAAAAATTGTAGTATTCTGGGACATGAATGAAAAATAACAGTTTTGGAAATTTCGAAGATGGAGGAAAAGTTAGATATAAAAATGTTATATATAATGAGACAACGGGGGGAAGAGAATTATATATGTCGTTTGAGAAAAGTGAGGACATGGATAATACATATTTACAGATCAAGAAAAACTGGCGATAAGTGAGATTATTTTGAAATCACCGCTCGTCTGAGTTAATAATAATTTGGTGGAGAAGGAAATTAAAAACGCCCGGTATAAAATCACATAAATTAGGAATATTTAAATCGTGAAATTATATTTGAGTAATAGAAATTGTGTTGAAGTGAACATTTATATTTAAATTGGATGTGAGTGGAACTTTTGTTGGTTTGATGTCAAATATTTTCAATTAGTGTAAATGGTTTTTTTTGTAGGAACCGTGAATTTGTATTAATTATTTGTGTGTGCCAATATTATTTGAGCGGTAAATAAAGGACAATACTTACTTTCATTGGAGTGACTCTTAGCACGGTTCATCCAAGGAGGTTTATTTGTAAACAGGTAACATTATTAAGATTAAGTAGTTACCGGAAAGAAAAAGAAAAGGTCAGAGCCAAACAAATTCTGAATTAAAATAGCGCGGCATAGTGTTCACGAAATCGGAGCACGGTGAAAGTAAAGAAAAAAGGAAAAGAAGATAAAGTAGAAGGAAGTATAAGATTTGAGGAATTATATGGAATCGGTAATATATGGACTTCGTACCACCATATATATCATAATCATAATAAGACAGACAAAAGAGAAAAGAAAGAAAGTTTATAGAAAAGTTCGAATTTTTGCATCCCCTTGCGTGTATAAATATTCTCAGCAGTGTGAGAACGGAAATATAAAAATCAGTAGGATTTAGAATTTTAATTGTAAGGTAGTTTTAGATTACTTATTTATTTATTCATTTAATTAATTATATATTTCTGTAAGTAGTTTAAATTGTTATTCCGGTTAGAAAAAAAAAAAAAAGGAAAACCCATAGAGGAAAAAAAAAAAAACGACAACAAAGAACGGGAGAAAATAGTTTTTTTTTTTTTTTTGTCAAAAAGAAAAAAAAAGAGGAGTTAAAATTTAATAAAGGTAGCGGTAGCGGAATTTTTAGTTGTTCCTAGGCATAGCGGTTAGGTGAGCTCATCGAACGTTAGGCGACCGTTACACAATATACTGTCTACATACAGTGATATTGGTGAACAAGTTTTTTTGTTGTAATATTAAAGCCTCCTTTTTTTTTGAAATTTGAGTTCCGTTTCTTTTTTTTTTTGTGTGTGTTAGTTGTTGTTTTTTTTTATTTTTTTATTTGTCGGTACTATTACGGAAATAAACATAGTTAATATTGCATATTGTTTTTGCTTTATATTAAATTATAGTTTGCTAAGAATATATGTATATAAAAATAATCCATTTTGTTAAGATTACGAAGTTTTTGCTATCAATAAAATAATGTTCAAGCCATGTATATAAAGAAAATAATGGAGTGCTAATTTTTTAAAGTTATGGGCTGTTGAAAATGGTGAGTTTGCCGGCGTAAAGGTATAGGGGTCATTTGTAGATTTAGGCAGGATTGATGCGATGACCAAGGTGGGAAGGGCGGTTGGGGCATTCCAGCTAACCCCCATTCGATGCTTGTTGCCGTTGAATGAATTAGATTTTATTAAATTTTTGTTGTTAAATGTATGTACATAATTTATTGATTACGTACCTGACACTAGAGGTGAGGGAGGAATCTCGCCGTGAGAGCACCGGATCTGAGCTGGTCGTGCTGTCACCCTAGTGCCGCTTAGGTTTACGTAACAATAATGGCGCCCAAACGAAACGAAAAAAATGCAATGTAGAAGACCAAGGCATTGTGCAATAGAATACTAGTGTAGTGCAATAGACCAAATAATTTTTTTCTGTGATATTAGTTAGTAAGGTTAGAAAATTGTAACCATTATAGAGATTAGATAATAATGTAGTACAAGGACTTCCACGAACTAATTAATGGATCGGTGGAAAATTATGTAAATGCAGGAGAGAGGGCGTAGTCTATAAGAAGGTTATTTGTTCTTATCTGTCTCGTCCTTTTCCATTGAATTTTTATTGTTAAATAGAAAATTAGTTTCAGTTTTAATTTTTGTTTAAGTGGTCGTAACCGAATGTTATATCGAGGATAACCGCTTTGGTCAGTAGGACAAAGGTCAGATGTATTCTCAGAATAATGTCGGGTTAACCATGGTTTCATGATGATGAACCATGAGGACTAACTTTAATTATTACCCTTTTTGTGTAGTTTGTTTTGCAACATTTATTGAATGCTTCGTAGGAAGAACCAACATTCTGGAAGATGACGCCGTAACCATTAATCAACAGCCCTGAAAAAATGAAGATATTGAAAGTTTTTTAGTTTATTTTTGTATACATATATTTGAATATCTATATTAAATTATATTTGAATTTACTTATTATTTGATAGTTTATCTTTTTTCTTTGCTTTAGGTAGTAATTGAGCCATTTATTTTTTATATACGGTTTATTATTTTACATTTGATTTTTGCTATTTATTAGTAGTACTTATTTATGTAATTCTTTTCTTTTTATTTATTTAAGATTTATTTTATTTATTTATTTCGTGATTATTTTATTTATTTATTTCGTGATTATTTTATTAATTTATTGTATTTGCCTAATTCATAGTTATTTTGTTATATATTTCACGTTATTTTTTTTTATTTTTTTTATATCATATTTGTTTTATTTCTTGTTTTCATATTTAAACTAGAATTATTTTACCGGATATTTTCCTCGTACAGTGTATTATTTTATGGGAAATTTTGCTGCAGTTTTGAAATTCTAATTCACGTAATATTTATCTTATGATACTCTGATTACCTGCCTGATATTTTTTTTCGTTGTATGAAGGGATACCATAGAGTTTTTAAGGATTAGTGGGCAGATTTTAGTATTTAATAGTATCATTGTTAATTTTTATATCGATTTTATATTTTCCTTTTTTTTACCCTGGCGGGAGAAAATTTGTTTTGATTAGGAGTGAGTAGTTTGGCGATAATTTTATTATTTTATGGTTATGAGTACTGAGACAAGGTCTCAGGCTAATATTAGAAAGAGAGCAAGGCACCCGGATTTCGATTTAAATTTAACTGTTCCTCACGCAGACCCGAAACAGAAAAGAACTGAAATCAGTAGTGAAAACATGACCGGTAAGGAAAGCGCTAGTGGTTCACAGTTCGTCGACATGTCGGGAACGATAAACGCAGGACCATCGACATCACGTGATGCCCGTCAAACCAATACAACAAATTCGGTACCAGCACAGAATATAACTCCACCAGTAAGGGAGATGGTCACCGGCAAAACCGTACAACCTCAACAAAACCTGGAAGAAAAAGTTAAGAAGATTATTCAAAACGAAATGGCGGAAATTAGAAAAAACATTTCAGACTTAACAAATTCCATAGCCGTCTTAGCCAGAAGTGTACCAAGTCATAACGGAAGTCAAAACGTTAATACGAATGTGATAGAAGGTATCAGTGTACGAAATATTACTGACAATTTTTCTGATTCTAGTGCACCCACGTCTGGTGAAACAGGGAACCATAATGTTCTTAGGGGATATATTACAGGTCCCGGTAATAATAATATTGAACAAGCCCGCATTCGTATCGATAAACTAGGTGTTGTATTTGATGGTAATTCATATAACATGAGCGTGGATGATTTTATTTTTCGTTTAGAACATCTACAGGCGCAATATCAGTTTCCATGGCCTGAAGTATTACGGGATTTCCATCTTTTAATGTCCGGACCCGCAAGGGAGTGGTATTGGCTCTTCGTCAAAACACAAGGCATTGTAGACTGGCCAAGATTACGTCACGCATTAATAGCCCAATTTCAATCAACACGGTCCAACTTCGAAATACTTAGGGATCTGGTTGAAAGGAAACAAAATGTGAATGAAACAATTGATAATTACTTTCACACCATGAACCAAATAAGGTCAAGATTAGTGCAACCAATTCCGGAGTATGACATGATAAAAATCATTAAAAAGAATATTAAAGAGAGTTTGGGCAGGATTGTATATCCAATATCCGTTTCCTCAGTTGAGCAGCTGAGAATTGAATGTCACGAGGCAGAACGAAATTTTTTCAAAAAAGATATTAGGAATCAACCCGTACCGTTGCGTCAATCCAGATATGTCAACGAAGTATATGAGGCTCAAGAGGTGGAAGAAGAAGATAATCAAACTTCGTGTTTAGATGAAATTAACAGTGCTAATATACACCAACAAAAACGACAAGCGGTCTGCTGGAATTGTAGACAACCTGGTCATATATTTATTGATTGTCCAGCAACAGACAGAAACCTTTTTTGTTATCGATGTGGAAAGCCAAATGTGATCACACCAAAGTGTCCAATATGTCAATCGGGAAACCAGCACCGAGGCTTGGGGATGAAGGGGGACCCTCGTCCATCGGAAAATACAACCTCCTCAAGAACCTAGAAGGAGAAAATAACAGACAACAGCTAAACACTGATATGAATAAAACGCAATTATCGATATCGAAAATAAGACATTATATGCCATTAAATATAAGACAGGAAAATTATAAACAGGTAAGGGATAGAATATTCGAAAATATAAAAGCACCAGTTAATAAAAGAATTAAAAGGTTACGTGAAAAGTTTGCTGAACGCAGAAAAAGAAAAAAATTGGTTATTGAAACAATAAATCGAGCCACCCGTGAAAAAAATGATAACAGAGTATTTGTAGAAGTCACCATAAATGATGCAATAGTCCGTGGATTACTTGATACAGGAGCTTCAGTAAGCATACTGGGAAAAGGATGTCGTGAGCTATGCGAATCATTAGATGTAAACATTAATCCGCTGAGAACCAATGTTAAAACTGCAAGTGGCCAACATCACAGAATATTGGGTAAAATACAAATCACTATGGAATATAAAAATCAGGAAAAACAAATGACAGTGTATCTCTGCCCAGATTTAGAGCAACAATTATACCTGGGTATAGATTTTTGGCGACTTTTCGATTTAGCTCCAAATATCATAGGCGTAGAAGAATTGAGTATAAAAACAGTAGATGATAACTGTGAGGCAAAATCGGAATATAAAATGAAGCCACATGACCTGACTATAGAGCAACAACAACAGCTTGAAAATGTTATACAGCTTTTTGATACCTTTGAGAAAAAAGGGTTGGGCCTAACAAAGTTAGAGAAGCACAGTATAAAATTAGTAGAGGACGCTGTCCCTGTGAAAGACAGATATTATCCAATATCCCCTGCAATGCAAAATATAATATACGAGGAGATCGACAACATGTTAAAATTGAAAGTCATTGAACCTAGTGAAAGTCCGTGGAACAATCGCACCACCGTTGTCAGGAAACCGGGTAAAAATCGGTTATGTCTAGATGCACGCAAACTCAACGAATTAACAATAAAAGACGCATATCCACTCCAAAATATAGAAGGAATTTTGAGCAGAATAGATGAGACACATTTTATAAGTAGTGTGGATCTCAAATATGCCTTTTGGCAGATTGAATTAGATGATGAGAGTAAACCATATACAGCCTTTACAGTAGCCGGTCGGCCACTATATCAATTTAGAGTGATGCCATTTGGGCTATGTAACGCCGCCCAAAGACTGTGTAGGTTAATGGACAAGGTCGTACCATCTGAGCTCAAGGAAAATGTTTTTGTGTATTTAGATGACTTATTGGTAATTTCAAGTACATTTGAAGAGCACCTTACATTATTATCGAAAGTGGCTAATTGTCTTAAAGATGCAGGTTTAACCATCGGGCTAAAAAAGTCGCAATTTTGCTTTCAAGAATTGAAATACCTTGGATTTATCATAGGCGGTGGTACATTAAAAACAGATCCGGAGAAAATTCAAGCCATCAAAAACATTAGGATACCAAAATCGGTTAGAGAGGTGAGAATTTTTATGGGCACTGCCGGATGGTATAGGCGGTTTATCAAAAATTTTGCAACGATTTCAGCACCACTCACTGACGCCCTTAAAAAGTCAAAAAAGTTCGAATTGTCACCACAGGCTATAGAGGCATTTGAAAAACTTAAAAAAGCTTTAACCTCGGCGCCGGTCTTACGACACCCAGATTTCAAAAAGCGTTTTTATATCCAATGCGACGCATCAGATTTTGGTATAGGAGCTGTATTGTTTCAATTAAATGCAAATAAAGAGGAACACCCTATAGCATTCTACTCACAAAAATTAAATCAATATCAGAGAAATTATACGGTAACGGAGATGTTTAGCAGCAGTTCTGGCGGTAAAAAAATTTAGGCCTTATATAGAAATGATGCCATTTACGATAATTACAGATCATGCCAGCTTAAAGTGGCTGATGACCCTAAAAGACCTAAATGGAAGACTCGCTAGATGGTCTTTACTGCTACAGTCTTTTGACTTTGAAATTGAACACCGTAAAGGATCAGAAAATGTTATAGCGGATATGTTGTCAAGGATTCCACAGGATCAAACAATAGAAGAACTAACCACCGAAGATATATTGGGTTATGAGACAACGGAATTCGAGAGTGAAGAGTATTTAAGTATTATAGACGAGATCAACAATAATAAAGAAAGATTACCCGACTTGAAAATAGTAGATGGAAGAATTTACAAAAAAACTGCATCCAATAAAGATTTACTTGAAGAAAATAAATGGAAGCTATGGATACCGGCAAACCTCACGAATGACCTAATTGAGAAAGCCCACACAACACCTACATGTGCCCACGGAGGTATAGCAAAAACGTTAGAGAGAATAAGAAGATTTTATTATTGGCCTAAAATGACCATACAGGTAAAAGAATTTGTAAATAAATGTGTTGTATGTAAGGAAACAAAACCCGCCAATGTAAATTTAATGCCTGAAATAGGTCAGGAGGTGGTTACTGAAAGACCTTTTCAGAAATTATACATTGACTTTTTGGGAAAGTACCCAAGGTCGAAAAGTGGAAATTGCTACGTATTTATAGTTTTGGATCATTTTTCTAAATTTATTTTTCTTAAGGCAATGAAGGAAGCTACTACTTCAAATGTTATTGAATTTTTGACACATGAAATCTTTCACAAATTTGGTGTACCTGAAGTAATCCATAGTGATAATGGATCACAATTCATAGCGAAAAGTTTTCAGGATATGATTCAACTGTATGGCATAAAACATCTTAAAACAGCTGTGTATTCTCCACAATCAAATGCGGCAGAACGAGTTAACCAATCTGTTTTAGCAGCAATAAGAGCTTATTTAAAAAAACGACCATAGAGACTGGGATCTGTATTTATCGGAAATTGAATGTGCACTGAGGACATCCATTCATTCGGCAACGGGAGTTACTCCTTTCTTTGCATTATTCGGTTACCACATGTACACTAATGGAAGGGATTACAAACTCGCAAGAAAATTAAAGTCACTGGATGATCTTGAAACCAACAATATGCCTAACAATAGCAAAATGGAGTTAATAAGAGACAAAATAAGAAGAAATATGCATGAAGTCTATGAGAAAAGCGCAGAAAAATATAACAAAAGGGCCAGAATAATTCATTTGGTACCTGGTCAAGAGGTATATCGCCGAAATTCTGTCTTAAGCGACTTTGGAAAAAACATAAATGCAAAATTCTGCAGAAAATTCATCAAATGTCGAGTACATAGACCCGTAGGCAACAATATGTACGAGTTACAATCATTACAAGGGAAACCTATTGGCATATATCATGCAAAAGACATCAAGTTATAGTGCAATAATACAATCTGTGATATAGATATAAGGCTACAATACTTAGGTTAGGCAATCTGTGATATAAATGCAAATAACATCTGTGATACTATACATATAATTTATACTGGACCATAAATCTGTGATATAAATGCAAATAACATCTGTGATACTATACATATAATTTATACTGGACCATAATATACCCTAATATAATTCTACGCTTAGCTTATGTCACGAGCTACCTAAGATGCCTGTCTGCACAGTAAAGATTATTAATAATGTACCTGAATATAGACATATTTTTTTTCATAGTCCCGATTATTAATCCAGTAGCATAGACACATGTACATACCTGAAAAGAAACACAAATACACACAAAGAATATTATTCAAAAAGAGGGATATTTGATTAACTTATCTAAACGAGAGTCCAAAAGTTAGCTGCAATCTTATTAATTTTGTTTACACGAATCCAACAATGAAATATTGCCCGGCTAATGAGATGTCAGGGGTGGGTGTTCCCCACGTTGGTGAGATTAAATGCCACGCACACCGGTCTTTTCCGTCTTGTCAACAGTAAAACCCGGAGTTTTGTTGCGATGGCAACCCTAATCAAAAAAAAAAAAAAAAATTCTGCGCAGCGACGTTGACGGATTTTTTTTATTTATGAATACATACAGTGGCTCAAATTGAAACTGGGACAAACATTAATTGCCTTTTACATTATAAATAAAAGTAGACATATTGGTTTTAATTTTTTAAATTTAATTCAATTTAAAGCTTTATTAATAAAAATTCTCTTATAAGAGCAAAAACTATAAAAAAATCATTTAAAATATTTTAAAACAACAAAAACAAAATTATTAACTGGTTTCAACGTCAAAATAAAACTGGGACATTTTAAACTTATCGTAGACTTTTTGCAAAAATATTTTTTTTTTCAGGTTACATTACGAATTTAGTACTTCGTAGGTAATCCTTTACTGGCTTTCACTGCTAAAAGACGACGAGGCATAGATTCAACTAGTTTACGGCAAATTATTGGATCAATTTTAGACCATTCATCTTTAATAACCATTTCCAACTGAGTTTTATTGGAAAAGCAATAAGATTTAAGTTTTTCTTCCAGATGAGCCCATAAGTGCTCGATCGGGTTTAAGTCGGGGGACTGGGCAGGCGTTTCTATGACATGGGGACAGTTATATAGCAGCCACATCCGCACGTTATGGGCTTTGTGCTTTGGATCATTATCTTGGTAGTATTGAAAATTGTCAACTATTCCCAGCTTTTCAGCCGATTCCTTTAAATTATTTTTAAGTATATCTAAGTACATCTTCTGATCCATATTTCCATTTATAATGCACAAATTTCCCGGTCCTGCAGCAGATATGCACCCCCACACAATTACTGAGCCACCCCCATGTTTCACAGAAGGCCTTAGATTGCGCTGAAGGAGTTCCTGGTTGTGTTTTCTCCACACATAGGACGGTCCATCAGAACGAAACAGGTTAAACTTAGACTCGTCTGCAAATAAAACTGTGTTCCAAAAAGAAAAATCCTTGTCCTTGTACTGGTTAGCAAAACTGATCCCTTTTGATTTGTTTTGTTTACTGAAGAGAGGCTTTCGACGGGGCACTCTTCCGTGAAAATTATGTCTTTTTAACACGTTTCGAATTGTCTCTGGATATCAGTCTTTTTGAAGATATTCTGACGCTAGCTTTGCCAATTTCGGTGCACTTATTCCTGGGTCTTTCTTAACGTGTTGCACAATCCATCGCTCATCTGATGCAGAAAATATCATTTTCTTTCCTAGTTTTTCCTTGTTTTCGACAGATTTGGAATCCTTATAGCGCTTAATAATATTGTGGACTGTGGAATGACTTCTGTCTACTAGTTATCCAATTTTTCTTACCGTTTTTCCTTCCTGAAAGAACTTTATTACCATATTCCTTATGTCAACTGATGTTTGACCACGTTGTCTTCCCATTTTTAATTATTTTTAGTAAATTTTTGTAATTAACCAAAATATGCAAAACTATGATTAAACAAATTTAATTTCGCGTAAACAGTACGTGTATTTTTAAATATGTTTAAAGCTCGGTTGCTTTTGTCCCAGTTTTATTTTGACATAACATTTGTAACGTTTTTGTTGTTGATGCTTTTAAATAAAAAGTAACGGCATTTCGATGTTGTTTCTTAGCGTTTTTAATAAATCATAATTATGACTTAAATGTCGAGATAAAATTAAGTAAAAGTTTAAATTTTTTCTAGAGTTTTAAAAAGAAAATCAATATATCCTTAAATGTCCCAGTTTCAATTTGAGCAACTGTATATATATTACTGGATGAGGAATTGATTATAGGGCGAGCGATTACTACCCTACCTCATTCCAGAGCTCTTTAAAGATATTAATCCACCACTTGATCGCGCAGATTGCCAGTCTGCGGTGGAATTAATGGCCCCTTGGGATTGACCTTGTCCTTGTGGCTGCACATTTTTTATATACCACAGCCAATCCCAAGTATAATAGGCTGAAAAGGAAGAGAACATACATATATTAATATAGTAATAACATCTGAATGGATGGAACAATACTTACTCGCATGTTACTTTCATAATAGAGGCAGTTACCTGGAATAAAATTATAATAATTTATTTATTTTAAGACGAAAATGAAAATATGTGAAATATACTTACCCCAAAATCATAATAATAAAAAGTGTTATACTTAAATTGACAGGTCGGTAACATTAACTTCAAAGTTGCCAGACCAGTAATGGATAATTTTTATAGTGTACTGGAAGAAAAATTGTAGTATTTTGGGACATGAATGAAAAATAACAGTTTTGGAAATTTCGAAGATGGAGGAAAAGTTAGATATAAAAATGTTATATATAATGAGACAACGGGGGGAAGAGAATTATATATGTCGTTTGAGAAAAGTGAGGACATGGATAATACATATTTACAGATCAAGAAAAACTGGCGATAAGTGAGATTATTTTGAAATCACCGCTCGTCTGAGTTAATAATAATTTGGTGGAGAAGGAAATTAAAAACGCCCGGTATAAAATCACATAAATTAGGAATATTTAAATCGTGAAATTATATTTGAGTAATAGAAATTGTGTTGAAGTGAACATTTATATTTAAATTGGATGTGAGTGGAACTTTTGTTGGTTTGATGTCAAATATTTTCAATTAGTGTAAATGGTTTTTTTTGTAGGAACCGTGAATTTGTATTAATTATTTGTGTGTGCCAATATTATTTGAGCGGTAAATAAAGGACAATACTTACTTTCATTGGAGTGACTCTTAGCACGGTTCATCCAAGGAGGTTTATTTGTAAACAGGTAACATTATTAAGATTAAGTAGTTACCGGAAAGAAAAAGAAAAGGTCAGAGCCAAACAAATTCTGAATTAAAATAGCGCGGCATAGTGTTCACGAAATCGGAGCACGGTGAAAGTAAAGAAAAAAGGAAAAGAAGATAAAGTAGAAGGAAGTATAAGATTTGAGGAATTATATGGAATCGGTAATATATGGACTTCGTACCACCATATATATCATAATCATAATAAGACAGACAAAAGAGAAAAGAAAGAAAGTTTATAGAAAAGTTCGAATTTTTGCATCCCCTTGCGTGTATAAATATTCTCAGCAGTGTGAGAACGGAAATATAAAAATCAGTAGGATTTAGAATTTTAATTGTAAGGTAGTTTTAGATTACTTATTTATTTATTCATTTAATTAATTATATATTTCTGTAAGTAGTTTAAATTGTTATTCCGGTTAGAAAAAAAAAAAAAGGAAAACCCATAGAGGAAAAAAAAAAAAAACGACAACAAAGAACGGGAGAAAATAGTTTTTTTTTTTTTTTTGTCAAAAAGAAAAAAAAAGAGGAGTTAAAATTTAATAAAGGTAGCGGTAGCGGAATTTTTAGTTGTTCCTACGCATAGCGGTTAGGTGAGCTCATCGAACGTTAGGCGACCGTTACACAATATACTGTCTACATACAGTGATATTGGTGAACAAGTTTTTTTGTTGTAATATTAAAGCCTCCTTTTTTTTTGAAATTTGAGTTCCGTTTCTTTTTTTTTTTGTGTGTGTTAGTTGTTGTTTTTTTTTATTTTTTTATTTGTCGGTACTATTACGGAAATAAACATAGTTAATATTGCATATTGTTTTTGCTTTATATTAAATTATAGTTTGCTAAGAATATATGTATATAAAAATAATCCATTTTGTTAAGATTACGAAGTTTTTGCTATCAATAAAATAATGTTCAAGCCATGTATATAAAGAAAATAATGGAGTGCTAATTTTTTAAAGTTATGGGCTGTTGAAAATGGTGAGTTTGCCGGCGTAAAGGTATAGGGGTCATTTGTAGATTTAGGCAGGATTGATGCGATGACCAAGGTGGGAAGGGCGGTTGGGGCATTCCAGCTAACCCCCATTCGATGCTTGTTGCCGTTGAATGAATTAGATTTTATTAAATTTTTGTTGTTAAATGTATGTACATAATTTATTGATTACGTACCTGACACTAGAGGTGAGGGAGGAATCTCGCCGTGAGAGCACCGGATCTGAGCTGGTCGTGCTGTCACCCTAGTGCCGCTTAGGTTTACGTAACAACTGTATATACTATAATTAGAATATTAAAAAAAAAGAAAGAAAAAATGAAAAGGAAAGAAAAGGAAAAATTTATATTTTTATTAAGAACGTATTATTCAAATTTTGTTCCACTGTAAAGATATCAAAGCATCATCTATTTTTATGCATAAAATTATACATATAATATAATGATGCTATGTAACAAAAAAAGAAATGACGTTTTGTAAGTTAGAAAAAATTTTATAATTTTTCTCTCTGGAATGAAATGATAGTTTTTTTCGATACCAAGAATTTTTCAATGAAGTTCTAAGTAGGAATTGAAAGAAAAGTATTCGTTTCATACTATTATTTACAATCTATTATTATTACAATTTAATTTCAAAAGAGCGCAAATGCAAAAACTGCGACCTGTAAGTCCTATTGTGTTCTTTTGAAGCTACCTTTTTTTCAGGAGTAGCACTCCAATGAACGCCAATAAATTGTTAATGACAATAATTATTTATACCAGCCAGTGACTCTGAAAATGAATCGAATGAATTTTTTGAATTTTAGTTACTCTATAGCAGTGGTCTTCACAAAGAGAGTCACACAAAAATACACTGAGAGATGAGATTGGTTTCTTCATTTGTATTGTTTTTAACAACTTGAATGAAATTTGTGAAAATTTTCGTTTTAAAAACCTTTAATTTTAAAATTTAAAATAATTTATTAAAATTATTCATGAAATAAATTGTTTGTAAATGCTATTAACAAATTGAAATATAGTTAAAAGAAATATAAACATTAATAAGTTTATGTTGCTTATTATCATAACTTCTCAGTGTCTGACAAGCAAATTTAGCTCTCTTGAAAACTAATAAAACATAAACACATACGCAATTTTTGTCTCACACACATGTTTTTGTAATAATTGTGGTTGTCGTTTAACATGATGAAAACAAAGCGTATGGATTTCTTTTTATGAAAGATTTGTAACATTGCAAATTTTTTTATAATTTATTAAGTTTTTCATAGGAAAATAAAACAAAAACTGGTTTCCAGGAAAAGTACAATACATTTAATTTTAAACTAATATAATAAGAATTAACGATACGGGTAGTTTTGGTATATTTTAAGAAGCTGTTTGCCAGAATTTTTGTGGAATTAAGCAACTCTGGTTGTAATATTCACGAAGAGAGTAAGAAAAATTAAAATATCCGAACAATTTATTTACCTGAGTAATACTGGTGAAGACCACTGCTCTATAGACATCTCGCCTTAGATTAAAAGTAACTATAACACTATATTTATCTAATCCAGTTTGTGCATTAAAAACCAAGGCCCTTGAAGAATGGGAACATTTAAGATTGTATTGCTAAGGTTGTATAAGCAGGCACAATTATACTTACATTTGCTTTAAAATCTGTGTGTTGTGACTGATTGCTTACAAAAACTTGCGGTATAGTTACTGCAACAGAAAATTGCTTTTGTTGTAAACATCTTAAAATTTTCACAACGGGCCGCTATGCGTGCTCAAGTGTGCCTTGTCATTGCGAGGCTGCCACTTCCTCCTATCCTAAACATCTTAAAAATTTAGTGTTTTGAGGAAGTATATGGCAAAGCGACACTATTTTCTTAAATTTTTTCAATACTATGATATCATATTATGATTTTTTTTTGGTTGCTTTCCTTAAACATTTATTATTGTATTTTTATCACTTAAGCTTTCCTTTTTTCTACAAATATAAATATACTTTTGCATTTTATTGAAATTTTTTAAGTTCTGCGAATTGAATTTTTGTTTAATATATTGTACATATGTATATACATAGTTTGCTTACTAGACAAGATTTCCGGGTTCAAACTCCAGTAGTGCGATTCACTAACTTTTAAAACTTTCAACATGTTTTACCATTAACCACACAATTTGATGTTTGCACTAACCACTATGTCATTCACTAACTTATTTTTAGCCACGGTAAACAGTTTTATTTTTCTCTATATTCAAATTAAAGTTACGTGGCAACTTTGTTAAATGGCATTTTAACCCATTTCCGCCCGCTGTACTATATATAGTACACAACTTAAAGTTCAAGTAAAAATTTTAAAATGCAGTTTTTTTGACTGCTTTTTATCAGTCAATAAGAGTACATGCAACATCCACGTAGCTGTTGTACATCAACTTATCATATCATAGTTGAAAAATATCAATTATGGGAATCTCCATTTTGGGTAGTGATTTATTTCTTGTGAGATTGTGAATGGTTATGTAGTTTATTTTACTTACATCAGTTAACTTTGAAGAACGTTAAATAGCAGTTTATTTACTTGATAACATCACATTCTAACAAAAGCAATATAAAACAGTTTAGTTCGTATAGAATTTTTTGAGCTATAGATCTGACATCTTAAATATAAAGAAATGTGAAGCAAATATTTTTTCAGCGACCAACTCCTAGCTCTGAGAGCAACTGATTGCCATGAGCAAGCTTCTCAAATCTTCTCAAATCTGTCGTTTGAATTCGACATTAAACTGTATGTCCCGGTACTTATAGATAAACAATGGCACACGCGGCATGGGTGCTGAAACAGGAGTGTAATGGCCAATTATAAGTATGTATGTATGTCGGTAAACATATAATTTTTTTCACGTTTACTCGTAGTTAATAAAACTGAATTAAAAATGCATTTGAAATTTGTTAAATTTCTTTACCACTATTTCCTTTTTCCTTAAATTAATATTCGTATACATAGGAAATTCTCTTATACAATATTTACTACTTTTTAACGGCCTCTAAAATTTTTTTTTTATTTTTTCCATTAACGTTATCGATTCAAATGAAAGTATCGATACCTTGGCAGTCTCGTTTCAAGCTTAAGTAAAGTTAAATAAAACATATAAAGCTATGATTTCAATTCAACCTTTTTTTCATTATAATGCTTGCTTTAAGAAAAACAATGTAATATAAATGACCACCCCTAGATACAATGTAACAGTCCATCGTTTAGATGTTTTTTTTTTCGTCCACTTCGGGCAGTGTATTGGAGATACGGATGTTAGTATTCAAATACTTCAAGCTTAGTTATCAGCGTACACACGGTTTTTGACGTAGCTTCACAAAAAAGAGACTAACGGGGTCAATTTGCATGAATTTAACGGAAAATTGCATAACTAAAAATTAAGAAAGTATGCGACCGCGACCTACTTCTATACAATAAAACTAAAATCGGTCGTGTACATCATCGTGTGGAAACTATATGTTCTCCAGTTCATAATCTTAAGTTGTTAGATCTCCAGCCAGTAATGTGAACCAAACAGTAATTTTTTCCTGATGCAATGGCTTTTCCACAATCAGTTTTTTGATGTAACAATGTGGAAGAAATGAGCTTCATCTCTGAAAAAAATATTGAAATCAGAATTCGAAGCCTGTTGTTCTAGCAGCAAATCAGCTCACCTACATTGTTGTGAATGGTCAGCCGGTTTTAATTTTTGCGTGTGTTGGACTTTATATGGATAAAAGTGCAAATCCAAATACAAAATACGCCATAATGAGCCGTATGATGGGAGGACATCGGGATATCGAAAAATTGAAATTTTTAATTATTCGTCCCACTTTTATTAACAAAATAGATTTTCTGGCAGGGCGTACATTGTGATGGTGCACAATCCTAAGCTCGGTACCGTTTCCAGTCTCTTGATATTTATTTACAATTTTACCAATTTCTTGTACAGTAGGTCGAGCATAACAAGTATAATCACGCTTGTAATTTTTGAAAATAATCACGTTGGAATCACCAGTATTTTAAAGCGTTGTTCGGTTCACACCCGTAAGCGACAAATCTTTCACCAAATAAATAATACTTGTATTGACAGCTATTTAGCACCTGACAAACTTGTCAAACTAGTGGCTTTGAAACCACAGCAATTTTCCTATTCCTAAGGCGCTTAATAAGAAAAAAAAAATGTTTATCCCTGGGCATAGGTCTCAATAAAACAGTGTATAATTCCATATTTTACTTAATAATAACAAAAACATGGATGGATGAGATACTTCGGACAAGGTAAAGTCTCTGATCGGGGTCAACCTGGCGGCCTCCAGAACGATCCTTGTTCCCATTGTATTCAAGTCGACATACAGCCTCCACGTGGCCCTCCTGGATAACATTCTAGCACCCGCTAGTTTGTTAACTAATGTATGCGGTGATTGTCCAATCCCCTGGACTTTAAATTTGGGTTGTGCGTAGGGCTTGAAACCCACCACCACATTCTTCAATGAAAGCTAAAACCAAAGCCTCTAAACGGACCCCCTTTTATGTTGACGAACTTGGCAAACGTTTTAAGGACTATGATTAAAGGATATGCACCTGGAATGTGAGAACCCTTTATAGGGAAGGTGCCTCTATCCAATTGGCGGATGCTCTCACGAAATGTAGGGCTGCAGGGCGATGGCGACACAAATTCCGCCTCTAGAGATGCTGTGCCGGACCCAATCATTAACGACGACGTCGAGATCCCGTCCCCCAGCCATGAAGAGGTCAAGGTTGCCATATGGCGACTGAAGAACAACAAAGCAGCTGGACCTGATGGTTTGCCAGCTGAACTCTTCAAGTATGGAGGCGATGAGTTGGTTAGGTGCATGCACCAGCTGGAGGAAAGTATGCCCAACGATTGGAATTTTAGTGCTCTCTGTCCCATCCTGAAAAAGGGAGATCCCACGATATGCACCAACTACAGGGGTATAAGCCTCCTCCCTATCGCATATAAGGTTCTTACGAGCGTATTGTGTGAACGACTGAAGCCATTCGCCATCTCACTGATTGGACCTTATCAGTGCGGCTTCAGACTGGGTAAGTCCACTATTGACCAGATATTCACACTGCGCCAAATCCTGGAGAAGACCCATGAAAGTCAGGTCGACACACACCATCTTTTTGTCGACTATAAGGCAGCTTTCGATAGCCCAATAAGGTATCGCGTTTATGCTCGGTATTCCTGCTAAGCTGATAAGGCTAAGTAGAATGACGCTGAGCAACTCCCGCAGCTCCGTCAATGTAGGAAGAGACCTCTCCGAGCCTTTTAATACCGTGCGAGGTTTCAGACAAGGCGATCCCTTATCCTGCGACCTCGTCAACTTCGTCATGGAGAGTGTTTTGCGAAAGGCGGGTGTACATCGTAATGGCACTATTTTTAATAAAAGTGTCCTGCTCCTTGCGTATGCCGACGACATAGACATCATTGGGCATACCAAGTGAGATGTCACCGCAGCCTTTAATGCTATTGAACGAGAGTCTGCCAAAATGGGTCTGGCGGTAAATGAGAGCAAGACGAAGTACATGTTGTCGACGAGTAGGGATGTTGAACGTATCGGCTCCCAGGTTACAGCCGGCACCTATACATTCGATGGGGTCAAGGAATTTATTTACCTTGGCACCGCCATTACCAGCAAGACATTTCTAATCTATTCCACCAGAAACCAATGATCAGGAGTACAGCGCCACCTTCTGGGAAGATAACAGCTAATCTACTGAAGACGCTCACCATTCACATGTAAACACCACCGACAGATGAGGCCATTGCTGTTTGATCATTTGAGGCTGAAGGTATAACACTGGCTCTGGAGTGGACAAATTGACAGCAACTTGTTTCATTAGCAAATAAAGGCGCAAAATATACAAAAACTTCTCTCAACCATCTTCACATTCCAATACAATGCACGCTGCATGAGTAGGGGTTTACCCCTGAGTATTGGTCTTAAAAAAAAAAAAAAAAAAAAAGAATGATGTCAGTCTGGAGATCAAGCGAAGAATTACACTGGCCAACAGGTGCTACTACGGTCTCGGTAGGCAGTTTAGTAACAGAGACCGCTCTCGTGCGACGAAGTTAACACTCTACAAGTCGCTTATTCTCCGGTGCTTCTCTATGGTGCGGAAGCATGTACGCTGTCTTGTGCCGATGCAGCGGTCCTGGGAGTGTTTGAGAGAAAAATTCTTCGCAAGACCTTTGGTCCACTGAAGCAAGGCGATGAGTTTCGCATTAGGACCAACTATGAGCTGTATGAGCTCCTCGGCGATGTAGATGTTGTCCAGCGCATTAACATCCATTGGCTGCGCTGGCTCGGCCATGTTGTTCGGATGGAAGAATCTGCTCCAGCGAAAAAGGTTTTCGATGCGAAGGTCACTGGACGTCGGCGTAGAGGACGTCCATGTTTACGTTGGAAAGACCAGGTAGATGGAGCCCTGTCATCAATTGGTGTGACCAACTGGAGAAGGCGTGCGCTTAGCAGAGATGCCTGGAGACTAGTGTTGAGGTAGGCCGAAACCCGTTAACGGGATGTTATGGCCAGCTAAGTAAGTAGTAAGTAAGTAATAACAAAAACAAAACTTTTATGTAAATTCTTTCACAACTAGTAAATGATTAGTACTTAAGGAACAACAAAACCTTTTCTTAACAGTGAGTAGTTATTCGCTTATTCTTGCACTATTCATTCAGGCGTATCAGCACTGAGCCTTAATTTCTAATTTATAAAATGAGAAAACATTATATTTTTGTATAATTTGCTCATTTCAATATTCTTTCATTTGCAACTATTTATTTAAATTTTATTGCTTGAAAATGCACAAAAGAAATTTGTAGCCCGGCAATTGCTTTTTTATTTTTTATATTCTCATTTTGTTTCGATTTAATGCTATTGCTCGCTATTTTGAATGCAAATACGAAAAACATACTTTTCATTCAAATTGCAACCATTGAGTAATTAATCAAGAATAAAAACAGAAGCTTCAACAATAACGGACAGACAGAGAAGCAGATCTATAGAGGACCAATTTAAATAGAATTTGTCTAACAAAACACTAAAGACTGAAACAAAGAGCGTGAAGTGCAAAAATGAGATACAAAAAGAACATTTTTTTTAAACAGCACCATATTTAAACTTAAGTTCTGCTGCTATAGATACTTCACTATGAACGCATATAAAAAATTTTCTTTGGGTTATAAATAAAAAGTTTATCTTCTTGGCTGTTAACAGTGTGGCAATAAATTATTTGTACATCAGTGAACATATTGATATTAAAAATATGTTAAATACATACAGAATTAATTTTTATGTTAAATAATTTGTATTATTTATTAAAAAAATGGCCTGATATCAGTTTAGTCATACTCGAAATTAGTTACGTGTTGCAAGGAGAAGTATATTCGTTTAGATTCAGAAGTTCAAGCTATCAAGGAATACAGCATTATTCCGGGTTTTTATATTGATGGAAATGAGAGCAACTGTCGTATTCCTCCAACAATATTCGGAGATCTTTATACTGATGCTTCAGATTGGACAGAGTTTCTTGGAGCAGGACCATAGTAGAAGGAAAGGCTAAAAACTTTTTTCAATACACAAATATGACGCCCACTCTACAAAACAGAAACGAAAATCTTATGACTGAAGTGAAAAGGAGTATTTCGAAAGCTATGAAAGTCTATACTGGGTTGGGGCAAACACGTGAATTATATTGGTATAAGAGCCTGCGGGTAGTAAGCAAACGGTGAAGCATCTACTCTATGTAAACACAAGAGGTTGGCTTAAGCAGCACTTCACATTGACTTATATCATAAGCAAGTAAAGTAGTACATCTTATGCCGACCCAGGGCAAGTTCTCAGTGCTGCTGTTGCTCCTATATACGAGTATGCAGTTATCTATGCGGATAATAATAAATATGCTAATAAAGTGATTTTTAAATGTATATTATAGGAGATAGAAAAATAAGATTGAAAAGAAGATTGATAATAGTGAATAGAAAAGTACGGGTAATATAAGACGACTATGGTGCACCCTATTAAAAATGTAACTTTTCAAACATCTTACACTGAAATACGATTTAAAAGGAAAACTTTAGTGATAAAAGAATACTTTCCGACACCAATTAAATTTGTTTTTAATTAATAACACTATGTGACAGAAACGAAATACCTGGAATGCGATACATTTTCTCTAATAGGTGTCCTTGAAATTCGTAAAATATCTTCAAAACTTTGACGAATAAAAAAAAACCGGGGTCTCAGTTTTTTTTTAATACTAAATTTGTAATAACTTAGTGCAATATTATACTAAACTAATGAAAACTAATAAAAAGAGACGGATGAACGAATACATATAGTTCCGCTAGGGTTCAATACCGATATAATAATTATAGATTAGTAATTTAAGAAATAAATATTTTTATTTATTTTATATAAATATAAATAATTAAATATGTTCCTAACTAAAAACTATACCAATCAGGCTTATAAAAAATGTTCAGACTAATACATACATACATACCTAATTGGCCATTACAACCCTGTGTCAGGGTTACGGCCTAGCTTCTCGCAGTAGTCATGTTGTGTGTGTTAATTTTTATCCATGAGTACTGGGACCTACAGTTTAAAGTCGAATCCGAACGACAGATTTGAGAAGCTTTTTCATGGCAATCAATTACTCCCAGAGCTGAGAGGTTGTCGCCGAAAAAACTAATTTTTTCATATTTCTTTTTTTCAAGATGTCAGAGCTGAGATTTGAACCCGGCGCTATAGTCTTAATAAGCCAACACACTAACCACTAGACGACGGGGACTAATAGGGACTAATAGATATAAATATTGTCACGACTTGTATTTTAGAATTCATATTATATTTCCAATGTTTGTTGTTTGTAAACTAAAACTCCCATACTTTTGGTTTTAAAGCATTATTTTTACTTTAATTGTTTTTTTTTATAATGATTTATATTTTTAAATATACTCGATTGTTCTACGTGCATTTTGTTATTGTAATAATTTAATGTTTGAAATGGTAACAAAAATAAAAACTAATTAAAGAAAATAGAATAACGATTTTGTTGTAAAAAACTTTTTCTTCATCAAGGCTCATAACTCTCACTAAGCGATTTCATTAGGGATTTTTGGTTGCCACAGCGTGTTTATGAAATTGGTCTTTTAACTTTATTTACTAGAATTTTTTTTAATTCGGTAACCACTTCTGATATGGTTTTCTTGTACTATATCTGATTTAATACGCTTTGTAACTTGTTTTTATTTCTGTTTATAAATTTTGAAAGCTTTAAAGTTTCTTCCATCCTTAAAATATTCCTTTCAATGGAGAACATTTTGCCAGTGTTTATGTATCTATTTTAAGTTTTACTTTTACTATCTATCTTATGAGTGTAGGGTGCAATAACTAAAATAAACAACGTCAGTTGCAATATCATCAGTGGTAATTTAAGCCGTAATAGTTGAAGTTGAGCTGGGGTATAATCATTAGCAACAATCCTTAATGTCTTGTCAACACCACTGAAAATGAGTGAAGGCTATGAAGGCTTTAGTTAGACAACAATATTGAGAGAGAAAGAAAAGAAAAAAAAAAAACAACTGTAAAGTTAAAGTGTAAGGATTTTAAGTATTAAGTGCGAAAGAAACCAAAACAACTGAAACAACAACAATAACAATTTGAAATTATGTTAAAAAAAAATAAAAATATAAATTAACTCAACAAAAGAAAAAAAAATAAAAAATTAAGGCTGTAAAAGACCGTTTTAAAAGTTTATCAGGAATCCATCAAAAGCATCCCTCTTTAGCAAAAAACAAAAAAGTATTCAATTTATCCTTTTCGTAAGTACTTTGAAATAAACTTTTTAAATAATTTTTTTTCTTCGTTTCTGCTCTTCATAATCTGTCCATAATGTTTTCATCTCTCATTTGCTTATGATATTCTACTCATTTTCTTTAAGTTTTACTTTTTGTTTATGAATATTCTCGAGTTCTGTTCGCCGCAGAGTTTTCTTTGGCAGCTTTGAGACCTGAAAGTTTATGTTGTAAATAACCATTAAATGCAGTTATTTTGTGTTTTTTTTTATCAAACGTCGCCTAATGAGTAACGAAGCTTTCAAATACACTTTAAGTAAGAGGCAAAAAAAAAAGGAAAAAATAAAAAGCAAATAATTTTTAAGAGTTTCTTGACAAATTTTCTATGTAAAAGTTTCGTTCTTTTATTTAACCTTTTCCCTTTTAGTTTTAGTTAATTATGAATTTTTTTGATACTCGTATTTATTGACTGAACACCAAATACAAGAAATTTTGTTTTTTTTTTTTTTAATTATGAGTGCCAACATTTTTTTGTTGTGACAATTAATTTTAAATTTTTTACCGACTGGTTTTTTTATCCAGATTTTGTATAAAAATTTACCCTTTAGCATATCGCAATCGAAAAATGTATTTTATTAAAAACAACTTCAAATCCATATTTGTTCGTTATTAAATTTTCAAATATTTTTTACTTCTCCGCATTAAAACGAAAACAAAAGATCAAGTTTTCGATTATTTAGTTTCATATATAAACTTTTAGTTAAACTTGAGGTCATTTAAAATATTTATTGAAGAAGCTACGCAAAGAAGTAGCGAAATATCGAAACAATAATTATTTTAATTGACCTGAAGCTTAACTAAAAGTTTATATACTACTCAATAATATAATAATAATAACTGTTGACTGCTTTAAACCAAAAACTTCTCCCAGTGAAATTTAATGCAGGTTATCGTTTAGGAATTAGTACTGTCAAATTCTGCTGTATAGTATTGAGTACTTTCATTTGGGTTCTCAATATTAATTAATATTTTTAACGGTTTTTTTTAAGGGAAAACAATTTCATAAAGTATTGTGTTTTTAGATAAAATTATGTTTTGCCCGTTGAAATTAAAATTTTTCATACAACTTCGAAGAAAAAATACAATACAACTCTTAGGCCCATTATTATAACTTGCATTTACATAGTTAAAGGTAGGATGTTATCGGACAGAGAAATTGCTTTTGGTTATTACAACTAAATTTTAACCTAAAAGTGATCGATAAAGTTATTGGGAAGATTGCCTTCCCTTTAACTTTTAACATAAGGTTTAAACTTTTTAGCTAACCATATTTTATCGAGCCTGCCATATTTTTTGTTCGTTGAATTGTTAACAAAAATATTTTGTTTATTTTGTCAACAAAGAAATACATAAATTCAATAAAAAAGGAAAGTAAAACACATTTCTTTATTGTAAGTTTTTATTCTTTTTGTTTATTTATTTATGTAAACATGCGTGTTGTTGCCACTTGGTGTCTTTTAAACAAATTTAATGCCAAAAGTAATCGGTTCTTGTTTTGGTATTGCCGTATTTTAAGAAATATAGGTTTTATTTTAAAGGTAAGTTGTAATAACGAAAAGCATTTAAAGGTCACTTTATTCCCCACGTTAACGAAAGTTACCTTTAACTATCGGACACTTTATAGGTAAGTTGTAATAATGGCCTTTAAAGTTTCGAGTAGCTACTTTAAGTATTGAGTACCCAATACTTGATATTTAGTCGCGACTTTTATCTTTTTTTCATAATTAGTGTTTTAAATGAATGACTGAAAGGTCCAATTTGGTTATTTTTTTCCAAATCTATTTCATAAAACTGAACTTGTATTGAATAACTCTCATAAGGATTAGTTACAGCATAATTACAAATCACCCATTAACTTTTAAATTCAAGAATTTTTGCTTTTTTCTGTAAGACAGCAATTAATATGTTTAACAATTTATATGCATGACAAGCACTTAAAAATATTTAACAAATTAATTGCTTTTCGTAGAAATTTTTAAACGTTTGAAATTCTTTGTTTTAGTGAAATAGAAGGAAACACTTGTAACTTTTAATACACAAAGCCATTAAGTACAAATGTACATACTAGGGATTAGGATTTCTTAATCCCGATCCCGACATCCCGGGATAGTGAAAAAAGGAGGATTTACAGAAATCTGATTTCATTAATATTTTTTTTATTTGAGACCAATACTCAGGGGTCAACCCAGACTTTCAGACTTTCAACTAAAAAGAAAAAAATTGGTTTAACAACATAGTTTGACAGATGTCGAATTCTATTAAGCGTCTTAGGTATGAGATAAATTGCTGTGAATTGATCATTCAAAGGCCACTGTTATATCTTCACCCTTGAATGATCTCCAGCAATTTTGTGTCATCGTCGCATGTGATGATGATCCGCCAACAGGTGGCGCTTTTCTCCTGATCATCCGTTTTTTTGTTGACATTGGTTAAGGTGGAATAGAGTGGAATGTCGGGGAGTGGTTTCTTTGTAGATGGTCTTCTTGGAAGGAGGGGAGGGGGACCTCTTATTCTTAAATTATAATTTTGAAAAAACCGCATACTAACTCTTTCATTTTTCACCTTTGCTGGAATTTGAACCTGGGCCAATACCACGCACCCTCCTAATTAATACTAAAAATGCAATACATCACCTAAAATTAAACGTTAAGGGAAGGCAATCAAAAAGTTTAAATTTAAAAGTGCAAATAAAAAAAAAACGGTTTGAAATTTTGCCAAATTCATTTTTTTGTTGTGAAGTCCAATTGTTTCATAGCTAGGGATTTTCGATTAGAATTAGAAATCATTACGATTAGAGAAACAAAATAATCTAATCATTAGAATTGAATTTTGATAAAAATTTCAGATTACTAATTGATTAGATTAGAAATAATCAAAAATCTAATCACAATTAGTGACGATTAGCATTTCTAATCAAATCTAATCGAAACTAATCTAAAAAATAATTGATTAGATTTCTTGATTATTTTTGATTAGATTTGATTAGAAATGCTAATCGTCACTAATTGTGATTAGATTTTTAATTATTTCTAATCTAATCAATTAAATATATATAATAAAAATATTTATTTATCACCAAGACCAAGACTTCTCCGCAGACGATGATGTATATGATCCAAATTATGTACCTCCGAAAGTGATCCAGAACATAGTTTTGAAGAGCGAGCCTGCAATGAGTGCTAAAAGAATTTGTAGCACCGGAAGTTCGCCCAATTATAAGTATATAAGCAGAATCAGCATACATTTAAAACGACGTAATAGTAATATAGTAATTTATATATTTTCTTTTTTTACAGATCTTATTGAATATGCATTTTTGTTTTTTTTTACATTCTGTAAAATTAGTTCTTTATATTTATTTTATGTATATTATGTATAAATGTAAATAGTATGTAAATATATATGTGCGGAAATATATAATGCAATTTAATGCAATATTCAAAAATTGTTACATTATGTAAATATAGCAACAAATGTGATAAATAAATATTTTCTGTTCACAAAAATAGTTAAAAATAGTTGATCTAATCAAAAATAATCAAGAAATCTAATCAATTATTTTTTAGATTAGTTTTGATTAGATTTGATTAGAAATACTAATCGTTACTAATTGTGATTAGATTTTTGATTATTTCTAATCTAATCAATTAGTAATCGTCTAAAATGGCTAACTAATCATAATTAATCAATTTTCCAGCACAATTAAAATTTTCTAATCAAATTACTAATCATTAGGATTTCTAATCATTATTCCCAAGGTATGAATTGTTTCCGTTAAAAATGATGAATGACGTCACCATTTTGCTAATTAAGCAGCCATTAAACGTTTGAACGCAATAAATTGATTGTGGCGTGAGATGTGTGGCAAGTTTCACTGTCCTGCTTAAACCAAACATTGACCGTAATGGTTGCGCTGTCCTAATTTTTAAATATTTATTGAAATTTATTGAATTCGAAATCAATGACAACAAATTAAGCAACTTTAGCTTCAACACTTTTCAAGATGTAATGAATTTTTGGCACATATGTTATTTCGCATTTTAGGTAACGATCTGCTCATATTTTTTTTACCGAGAGCAGTACTCAGGAAAGTAAACCCCTACTCATGCTGTGTATTGTACTGGAATTTGGAGCTAGACTTACGAATGAGACAAATTGTTGTAAATTGATTTGATCACTCAAAGGCCAGTGTTTATATTTTCACCCTTAAATGATTAACAGCAATTGCCCCATCTGTCGTTGGATGTTGATTTTGTGTGGTGACGGGATTCGCTATTGTAGGTTTGTTGTTATCTACTACTTCACAGTAGGGGGCGCTTTTTCTGCTAATCATTCGTTTCTGATGACAGGTGGAATAATTTTGGAATGTAAGAGAGCGGTTTCTTGTGGATGAATGTATACAAAATTAAATAGTTCACAATCACAATATATTTATATTTCCATAATATGTATACACCAATACCCCGATTTGCATCGCTTCAGTTTGCGTCGCTTCGAAGTTGCGTCTTTTTTTAAGTTTCTGGAATTTCAATGTTGCGTCGTTTTTGTTTCAGTTTGCGTCGCATGGCTTCAAAGTTGCGTCGTAAATGCTTCGATTTGCGTGGTTGATATGAAAATGTTTTTACAAAGCTAAAGCAAAAAAGGGGATTTCCCGTTTAGTAGAAAGCAAATTTGCAGGTGTGCGTTGTGTACATGTTAAGCGTAGTTATTAGTTTCGAATTATATCAGTGGTCTTCACAATTGTTATATTTTTATTTTAATAAAATCTGTTATTCAAAAAATAATATATTGATTTAAAAACCCTTTTTCTAAGCTAAAATGTTTAAAACCTGCATTGACTAAACGAAAATCAAATACGTAAACAATTGAAAATTCTTCAGTTTGCGTCTCAATTTTTCAGTCCCAATTAGCGACGCAAACCGGGGTATTGGTGTATTATTTTTCCACTGTACAATTTACTGCATAAGAATAAGTCATCCCCTGAGTACTAATTTTGTTGAAAAAAGTAAACATTTTAAATAAAATTAAAAAAAAATTATTTAATTTTGAAATTAATTTTCATGAAATTATTTAATTGAAATCTAAAACTTATGCAAATCGATATATTTTTCCCTTAATCCATCCAAATTATACATAAATGGTTTATTATTATTGTTTTTTTAATTGAATCTTTACTTTTTTCCATTTGCATTTTTTGTGAATGTAAAATTTGTCAGTCTTTGTTTGAAATGTAAAGTAATTTCTAAAATTTAAATTTAATTATGTGTAAACATTTGCCATTTATTTATTCATTTATTTGTTTGTTGCATTGGATATTTCAATATAATTAAAAAACAATAAACACCCTTTTAACGAATTAACATTTCGGTCACAATTTTATTTTATTGGGCACAAAACAATTGAACACTATTATGTAGAACTGAATTGAAATGAATAATTTTAATTAAAATTATATAAAAAAATTTAATTTTATTCATTTTGTATATTAAATAATATGTAGTCTATGAGTGTTGTAATTTATGTATGTTGTATAGCAAAATGAAATATTTAAAATAATAACAGAAGTTGCGTAGAAAAACAAAACAAGAATTAAAAAAATAATACTAATAAAACGCACACTAATGTGTTAATTTGGTGAAAATTATTATTTATTGTAATTAATTTCTTTTATTTAATGCTTTATTACGTTACAAACATTAATAAACTAAATTAGTGTCATTGTTTTATTTCATGCTTTCATATATTCCGAGTTGCCAAATTTTACTGAATTATTGTTTTTGTAGAAGGATATTGAAATAAAAACTTGATTTAGTGAAAAAATTAAAAGAATATGACTTTATATTAATTTTTTGTGGTCGCCGTAGTCGACGAGTAGTATGTAGTGTGTTGGCGTACTAGAAATATAAAAAAATATTTTTTTCGGCGACCAACTCTTAGCAACAACAGTAACTAATTGCCATGAATAATCCTCTCAAGTCTGTCGATCTATGTTGCATGTTCTTTCGTTTAATTTTTTAAATTCTTATTCCACCTCAACAATTGACAACAAAAACGAATGAGAAAAGCGTCGATATGCAAGGATGGGGAAACAATTCATAGCAATTTGTCTCGCTCCTATATGCGACCTTTTCCGAGAAAAGGGCTTGTGTCAAAAAACGGGTTAGGACTTAAAGGTCCACACCACTTGTTCATGCATAGTTGCATATGATACTTTTTATGCATTCTATGCGTTTCTAAATTCAAGTTACATGCAATGCGTCTAATGCGCCATATTATTTTTTTTGATCAACTGTTGTGTTAATATTGTTATCAAACAAAAACAAATTAGACAAAATGGAAAGTGAAATTGAGATTTTAAAAGAATGTATAGAATTTATTGATTTTATATTTTTTATATTTTGTGCTACAAGGGCCACGAATTCATGGTTTTTCACTTCATCTCCTCCAGAGCATTTTTTTTAAATAATAATATACACAACAGAGATGGCACTCAGCACTTAAAAGTAATCGATAAATAGAATACAAATCGATAAAAAATAACAAAATATAAAAATTGTATTTAAAATTAATTTTTATGTACTTTTTTCTTGAAAATTATTGTAATCTTTTTAATAAAAGCCTTTTTTTTATTAAAAACTTTATAAAAAAAATGTTAAAAAGAATCCATTACACAATCATTTTTATCGAAACACTTAAAATACAAAATAAATTTATCATCCATGACTATCAAAAACAGCGGAAATTTTTTCACTACTAATGCGAGGGGTACAAAAGTAGAAAGTAAACCTCCTTTGTTGCGTTGATACGTCTATGCATTCTACGCATTTTGCTGTGTAACTTGTCACATACAATTACGCTTATTCTCTTTTTTTGTCAAATGCCTAAAAAGAAAAAAACGTATAAACGTATGGTGTGGACCTTCAGCTTAAGAGTGGAATCTGGTACCTAAAAGGGTGTAAAATAAGATGAAACGTACAAAACGAACTTGGAAAAATAAAATGAGAAATGGTAAAAATGAGAAAAACATCTTATTTATAATGAGATAAAATGTGCTTATAAGAGCCTTATAAGCAAGATCTCTTAATTTTGCATTCATAAATAACAAACAGTGTCATAGCGCTCTCATAAACCATTTATAACTGATAAATTTTTATTGTAGGTTTTTACCTACTTTAACCGTACACTAAAACGACATTTGTGAGTTGGATTGGATATTGTATTAATAAAACTGGAATAATATAGTATTACAATGAATACAACTAATATAATTGCAAGTATAGGTACATATGTATGTACATATTTAAATTCACATATTTAAAAATTTTCGAATAATAGTAAATAATTGCAGTCTCTGTACAAAATTAAATTTCTAAATCTAAAAATTGCCATCTCTTTCCTTTACAGGCTTTGTGCCTGTAGAAATTACGAATGTAAATCTCTCTTTACATCCAGTTTACCAAATTTTGATATAAAAATATGTAAACAGAATAGTGATGCACAAATCAAAAAGAGGAGGGTAGTATTCGATTACTACTTTATATACGAATTAAAAAAATGTGCTTCAAAGGAAAATTTTTTTTTAATTTTTCAGTTTGTTTTAGTTATTTTTTTTTAATAGCAGTAAATATTATTTCAGTCACATCAATTTTATGTATAATTGTATTATTATTACATTATTTTTATGAATATAAAAAAATTACCGAAGTTACCGATAGCTTTTATTGTGCATCACTATTTTGAAATAACAACATGGTATTGCCAACATGACATTAAAAGCCTTTATTAGTTAATTTGCTCTTATGAAAGGTTTATGAATAAGATTTTTTATTTTGAGCTTAGAAGACGGATAACGTTTCATAACTAATGTATGGATTATACCTAAATTAAGGAGCTATTATGAATTAGACTGTAAAACTTTACTTTTAAAATTAATTTTTTGCCACCTAATAACATTATAACTAACCATGCCAAATCGCATCTCCCAACTGCAGGTGTGTTCATAGTGATAATGCGTTATGAAACTTTAAATGCATTTTTCTCAAAACTTCATTTTCACACTTTTCGGAGAAGGTGACATACATATGTATGTATGTATACTTTCCTTTCCACAAATTTCAATGCAATGCACAGCATTAGTAGTGGCTTAGCCCTGAGTATTGGTCTCATAAAAGAAAATCTTATTAACTGTTATCGAATTATGATGTATTATAGAAATTCTTATTATTGTGGCAAGATTTGCCACGTCCATTACATGCAATTTCAACCTGATGGAAAAAATCTAAAAGCGCTGTTTTTTTAGGAACTTTAAAAACTTGATATTTTTACCTTTATAGGCTTTAAAAGGAAGAACAAAGTTGAAAATTAAGAGAAATCTAAAAAATTTTATATACATATTTTTTATATTTTTTGACGTTGGATTTTAAATAAATATTTTTGAAAATACTATAGTTTTTCGTTTTTATTTTACATATGCTTGTACTTAATTATGGCAATCTGTATTAAAAATAATAACAAAAAAAAAAAAAACGTTTTAGACTGCATGACTATTATTTAGATGATTTTGTATAAGCTTTTTTCTACATGTTTGTAAATTATAATGCTAGTTTACTAACACTTATTGTGTGTAACAAAAGTATACCAATAGTTACCAAACGAAACTGTGATAGCGTGAACAACAGCATTTCTGTCATTAATAATATAGAAATTACTTTTATTGATTTACTTATTTCTTACTGAATGAATAATTTTCCTGCGCACTGTATATTTATGAGTATTATTTTTATTTCAATTTATAATTCATTTCAAAATACTGCATATTTACACGTATTTTAAAAATAAAGTTACAACACAAAGGGGGGAGGGGGAATCTGTAAATAAATAGCGTCATATTTACATTTGAGTGTTACTAATAAAATACCATTACAAAATTTTAATTTAATGGCTTTTTTGCATATAAATAAATAACTAATTGCCTAAATATAACACATGCAGAATATTTAAGCAAGTGCCAGTGTAATTGAGTTAAAAAAGTAATTTTTATTTAATGGCCGAATTTATAAAATTATGTAATTAAAGTTGATTTAAAAATTTGGTATCTAAAGCAGTATTTTTTGGGAGTGATATAAAAACTATTTATAAATGGGAATGTAAAGTAAATATTTAAGGAAACTAATGTGAAATAATTAAATGGATAAATAATATTCTACGATTATGGAAAAGCAAAAACTTTATTTGCATCAACTCTAAATTAATTTAACGTTTAAAACAAATGATGAAAAAAAACAAAATAACCGAACACCACTGGTTATTTAATTTGATTGAAATTATTATTGATTTTGATTAAAAATTCAGAGAACAAGCAAGACGTTATTATCATAAGATCTCGTTTACACTGTTCTAAAAGGAAAAAGTCACAAATACAAAAGCAATAAAAACGTAAAGGATTTGATGACTTGAGCAAAACTGATTTTTAGTTCTTTCCAATGGGTCAAGATTTCTAATAATGGGCGTGGCAAATTTTGGTTCTTTAATAAGGTGACTGCACTGCTATATTACATCATAGCTTGAGTGTGGTTTATCAGATTTGAAAAATGAAACAGTAAGAGATGCTGCATAAAATTTCTTTAAATAATTTTAACATTATTTTTTAATATACCTAAGTGCTGTGGAGTTAGTTATTCGATAACTAGCGTCATAAATAACACTGCAAGGGTATATTGTTACGAATATTATTGAGGGGTGGTTGTTTCTTCAACTATGAATACTTCTAATGCTTGACTTTTGAAGCAACTCAAAAGGAATGGATTTTTAAATGGTTATTTATGTACAACGTATTGACTGGATCTTTATATTTGCATTTCTAAAACAAAAGCAAATAATCTATTCAGAATTAGACGATGACGAGTGGTTTTTAACCATTGTGAATTGAACTCACAATTGCAGAGGAAAGATACGGTGTACGAGTATATTTAGTTTTCAAACTAAATTACAACTTTTTCAAAGAACATTAAAAAAACAACTTTAGTCGATTTCCTCGAATAAAAAATTTTTTTTCACTATAAAACGAGAAAAACTTAACAACTATATAAAAACTTAGAAGGAACATTGGTGGAATACCAAAGTAGATATCTAGGACTTGAAATATTTTAAATTGTCTTTTGATGTTGTTCTGAAATTAAAATAATTTAAGTCATCTGGAGAATTAGAATTAATAGAGATGCTAAAAGATAATTCGACGTCGATTACTGAATTTTAAAAAGTTGTACCAGAATCCATGTATCCTGAACTAAAAAAGGATGCTTGTCGAATTATTTCAATATTTGAAACAATATAATTATATAAAAGCTTTAATTTAAATTTAAAATTTTTGAAATCTAATCACATATCTGTATTAACTAAACAGCATCTCAAAGAATTGCTGCTATCAATTACTTACCAAATTTTAAAAAATTGTAATAGAAATAAAATCAATGTTTTTATTTTGAGATTCTAAATTCAATGCATACATACGATATGCATATATTTTGTACTTTTATTTTGTAAATGTTCTCAATAAATATAATTTGTGTAAAAAAATTTTTTTAATACCAACATACCTTTCAAATACATTTTTAGTTTCGCCTGGCGAAAAATGTAAAATTTTAAGAAATTGCTTGAAATATCAGTAGTTAATACTACATTTCGCCTTTTTATGTGCAGCTCATTGAAGAACATTTAAGCCCGCGTTTGATGTGATCTTTTACAACTTCTGTCAATTCTTTGGATGATATTATGAATTTTCAGGTCTTATAAAGGGCCATATTATGAGTTGCATTCGACAGACGATATTCGTTGCTATCGAATATTGACTATCGAATGTAAAATTTGTATTGTAAGTTGGCATCATTGTCGAAAATTTCATTGTGTATCGAATTTTCGAACGAACACAATTTTGCTTTCGACGCTGTAAATAATATTAAAAAAATGTTTGATAATGGCAGTGTTTGCATTTTTTTTTTGGTTTTGTGGACCAAATACCATTAACTGAACTATTTTCGTTAATTTTATGCAGGTCTAAAGTTGTAAGCAATAAGTAACAATTAAAAAAGCTTGTTTACCTTATGGAGGGATGAAATATCGCAGGAACTAAATTACTTGGGACCACCCGTTAGAACGTCAGCAAAGTGGACTAAATATACAATAGCAGTGAAATAAACTTAAAGTACAGTAATCCCTCGAACTGCGCGGTAGATACGTTCTGAAAAAACAGCGCGCAATCCGAAATCGCGCACTGTGAACCCTATTTTGTATGAAATTAGGGGGATACGTTCCAAATTCTAAAATTATCATGAAAATTTTAAATTTAAACCAAGTAGATAACTAAAAAAAAGGGGCTCGAACTCCGGGCCTCCAGCACATTAAGTTATAATGCGCACGCTTCTGGCGCTGCACTCTAACCACCACTGCTACAGTCGTACATGTCGTCGATGCCGACTAATGTGGATTAAATGGAATAAGAGAGCAAAATCAAAAATAAAATTGTAATTCTGTTTCATCCAAATAAGATGACAATTACAAGAACAGCAATGATGGTAAGAGAAGGAGAATATGATAGAAACTGTTGTGTGACTTTACTTCGACTAACTGATACAAGTGTATGTACATACATATGAAAAAATATATAATTTCAGTATGCGATTTCCAGAAAACTATGAGTTAAATAGTTGATGTTTGGTCTTGAATATGCACAGGACACAAAGAACTCTGATGAGACTACCGTAGCTGGAGTCGAAAACAATTGTTCAGTTTCATTTCTTCTTTAATTACCAAAAATATTCATTGCCGTTAACTTTGATCTAATTAAAGCGTTTCTGACGAAACAAAAAATTAAATTATAAAAATATTGATCAGACCTTTCCTGGGGCTCGAACTCCGGCCCTCAGCACATTAAAAAAAAGACTATTCAATATTAACATAAAGTTAAACATTAACATAAACAAAAGAAATAAAAATTATAAATTAATTCATAAAAATGAAACAAAAAAAAAAATCTTGAAAACAATTCATTGTACATAATTAAAATGTAAATATGTAATTAAAAAAAAAACTTTAAACAAGTTAATTTTCATCTTCTAATGAATTTGTTATATTTTCCTCCAATGGTTTGGTAAAAAAATATATAAAAATATATATAAAAAATATGTATGTACAAATTTTGCACGAAATATGTAATATGTAGGCAAAAAAAACCGCGCTACTGCGAAACTTTTGCCGCGCAATGCGAAATTTTGGTGGTAAAAATAAAAACGCGCAAGTCCGAAACCGCGCAGGCAGAAACCGCGCAGTTCGAGGGATTACTGTACATGCTTTTGCGAGTATGGGCTGATATAATATCAAAAACAAAAAATAAAGTAAGCCTAAACAGGTTCGTGCAACAGGAGGAGCAAGACCAAGCATATTTTTATTTGCAAAGTTAAGTTGGTACGATCCCTGAGCTCAAACGTAGAATTGGTGCTAATTTTAATATGCGTGGAATTGACCCACCTTGTGTGCATTACTGCAGGAGTTCATCTGTAGTGGTTAGTAGTTCCACAAATGCCACCTTACACAGTAGAAAATTTGTTATAAATCTGTAAACAAACTTTCTATATGAATTCTTTGTAAAAACCACATCGCAAAATATTTACGTAGTTGCGTCCATTTCCTATATTTTGGTAGCATCCCCTAACCTCTTTCTGCTTGTAGCCAGTTCCAGTAAGCGTTCATCTTCATCAGACGAATCATCGAACCATAATTCTGTCATGGTCATGTTTAATTTAATTTATTGTTTTTAATTTGTAAAAATAATTTTTATTTACAGTGTCAGCTGATAAAATTTTACTATTGTGAATAAACCAAATCGGTAAAATTCACAATAGTTTTTTCCTCAACGAATGTGCACCATAATACCAAATGAAAACTCGTTCGATCATCTATTTTGACAACAGTCGAAAATCGGATTTAGTTCATAATAGGCGCCAAAGTCGAATTTTTTGATTGTCTCACTTAATTACTCGCCTATACCGTTTTGTACTGAATCTTACTTTGAATTGTTTTAATTTACTAAAAGAGAAGCGTTTGTATAATAAAATTGCAAATATTTATGAGGATTCTATTCAAGTGTGTCAAAATGTGTAAACGCGAGACAAGCAAGTTTTAGTCAATCTGTAGAAATATTTTATTGACTAACCGGTTTATAAAAGTTTAAACAAAGTGTTGTATTCCTGTGGTGAGGATTTAATTTTATATACAGAATTGATTAATTTTTTTAGCAGCTTCTTTGCATGTTTTCTATTTTGTCATCCGGACGAATGATTTATAATGAAATATTAAACATACGCTCTGTAGCACAATCTATAGTTGTTCGATAAAAATTTATGCTTTAATTTTAGTCTTTGTCCCAACAACTTTATGTTCGTGTTTAAAATATGTTTTTCATTATTTTATTATTTTTTAACACTGTTGGTAATTTATTTCTTGTTGCAGATATTTTTCTCATTTCAATTCAAGCGCTTAGAAGGGGATTTTTTTTTATTTCAAATCTTATCGTCTTCTAATATGACAGCCATTCAATTACATGACGTGCAAAGGTCTTTCGTGCAATAGGAGAAGAAGAACAACAACAACAACACTTAAAATGGCAACAACATTAGCTATAAAAGCAATAAGAATGCTAGAGTAACAGCAGCAGCAGTAGCAGCAACTATAATATCCTCCATCCACTTACAGGCAATTGAAAGAAATTGATGTTAATCGTATTTATTGCAATATATTCTTCTGTTCTTGTACCCTTATTTTTCCCTTTTTCGTTTTTTATTTTCGATTTTTTTTACCCGATTCGCTTAAATGTTTGCTTTCATTTTATTTTGATTTTTTTATGCTGTGTTTGCCTGTTGCCGTGTAGCACAGCGACTAGACTGGAGTGGTTAAAAGGATAAAAGGATTTGAGAACTAAAGTAGTCCGCTAATAAAATTTTTATTTTTTACAGTATACAAATATTGAGGTCAGCGTTTGAAAAGTAAATACTTCAAGTAGGAAATAAAAAATCAGAATTAAATATTTGTTTATTCGCATTGTACTATTTTTTTATATACCAGTAATTATTAGTAGGTGTGTTAAAAGTTTTAATTAAAAGGCAGCTGCTTCGGCAAACATTGTATTGTAGAATATTATTAGTGCTCTAGAGCAAGTAGGTTTTAACACTTCTGTTTAATAACAATAAAAAATATATTTAAATATATATGCCCATATTCATAAAAAATATTCTAGGTATATTGAGGGTTTATTCGGCAAATTTTTATGTAATACTTGTCAAATAAACCCTCAATAAACTTATAATTTTTTTTTATAAGTATGATAGAGAGTATTCTACCAGATGGTAAGAATCACTTAAATTTCAGTTTTTGGTAGGTCATACGTTTTAGAATTTTCTTGGTGACATCAAAAACTTACTACCATCGGAAAGGATATTTTCTTAAGCCTTCAAAACTAAAAACAGTTAAGTTTAATGCAAAAATTAAAATGAAATTGTATTGTAGTATGGTCTGGCAATCCGAGTTCGAATCCCAGTAAGAGTGATAATCACCTTGCCATGGTGTAGAGGCTTAGACTGCAAGGACCCAATTGATAAGCTCGCGGAGAACAATAGTTCTCTAGCAGATGTTTAATCAAGTGTTTAATAAAACCTAAAACTCCATTCGTCTTATTCACATTTTGAGAGATTTGTGTTTTAAATGGTTATTTTACATCAAGTAATGCTCTCAGATTAAGAAATGTATCAACTTTTTTGAGAAATAAGTGTCAATCGTCTAACTGTTGCGTGTGTTAACTTCTCTTTAAATTAAGGTTCATTATAATTCATGTCTCACTAATGATAAAAATTCGGTATGTCCTTTTCTAGTAAGCAGTTAAAGCAAAATGATTAAGCAATTAATGATGAAGTAAAAGTTTCAAGTCATTGGCATACATTAATATGTTGACATACATTAAGCAATATGATAAGGACCAATATAGTATCCAAATTACTGTCTTAAGAAACTCCAGGAGGCACAGAAATAATTTTCGGTTTACATACATACATAAGAGTACATACACTCAGAAAAAAAAGTGGTAGAAAACTACCGAAATTGATAACATTTGGTATTAAAATTGAGTTAAGTCCGTTTGTGCTTACTTCGTTAACGGTTGCCGTCGGTTGGTATCGATTTTTTTTCATTAAGTTATGATATTTTTATACAATTGTTTACTATTTTACTATCGGTTGTTCTTGATTTGTTAACTTATGGTATTTTGTGCCTTTTGTTCTTATTTTAATAATGCATTAAGCTTGATTTGATACCGAAAGTTATCGAAATATTGTTCACAATTTGTTCTTAATTTGATACCCTTGGTTAATAATTTTAGAACGCCTTTTTTCCCTCTGTGTACATAATTGGCCTTTACAATCCTATGTCAGGATTAGGGCTTGCTTCTCGCAGCACCCCCGTTGTATGTGTTAATTTTTATCCATGAGTACCGGGATCTACAATTTAATGTCGACTTCGAACGACAGACTTGAGAAGCGTGTTCATGGCAATCAGTTACTCTCAAAACTTTCGCCAGAAGTCTGCTAAGAGGTAGTCGCCGAAAAAAATATTTTTCATATTTCTTTGCTTTAAGATGTCAGAACCGGGGCTTAAACCAGAGTTTTCATGTAGTAAGCCAACACACTAACCACTAGACCACGGCGACTACATGGTTGTTAAATACATACGAAGACATAATCGATCTACTATTTTAAGCTGCAAAGATTACTGAAGAAACTTACTAAACTTTTTTGCGAACAAAAGTACGTATATCTCCTTTATTCTCCCATTCATCTTTTTAACGCATACTTACACAACATTTTTTCTTTGAATATGTGTTAAGTGTATGTCAACTGCTACATGGGTAAACAGCTACATGTCGCGTGTGACTTTCAAAACATTGCTTGGGTAAAACACATATAGTTGCTCTGTTTCTGCATAAGGGCAATAATAATTGTAGCCAAGTATTGAGTGTTTCATCAAATATGCTCTTTTGCAAATTGTAATCAATTTTCTTTGCGTGTATTACAAGCAGTATCATCTTCTTCTGTTTTTTTAATTTCAAAAATTTCGAGTTTGCAAAGGTTTTTTTACTGTTCAGATACTTTCTTTAAGAGTTTTGGTGTTGAAAGTAAAGAGTTTGACTCTCAAGATTTTTCTGCTTTTAGATTTGAACTCAAAATATTTGAAATCCTGAGTTTATATCAATTTCTGTTACTCTCAATATCCTTTAAGAATCCTATTGCTGTTGTAAGACCTTTCCCTTTTCCGGCACAATAGCTGGTTAGGAATAATCTTGCGAACAATAATTTTTTTTTACTTTTTTCACTATATTCAAAACATTTATCTGGTTCAATTTACACAAAGGTTTATTAGAAAATAATATCTCACTTCTACTGATAGTTTAATGCATAAAATTGAAAAACGCAGACTGTTTTCAATCATATTAACAGAAAAATTTTTAGTTTTTATTGGCTTTGTTTGGGTAAACACCTTTAAAATTCTTAAAAATTTTAAATAAAACTGAAATTTCCTTTTCAGAAGGCAGCAAGGTATTTGCTGTTGAAAAAAGTTTCTAAAGGATATGGTCTACTAAAACCAAGAATTTAAACGATACTAATCATCTGGCCAAGAGTGTTTAGCAAAATATAATTAAGTTAAAAGTTTCACAATTTTCACAAATTTTTAAAAATTCTTCAAAACTAAATGAATTAAAAGTTTTTTAAAGATTAGATTTGGTAGTTAAGGAAAGAATCCTATTAAAATTAGATAGACTCAACTATCGAAAGTGCAATGGGGTATATTTTGTTTTTTAAAATTGTATCTGGTTGTGGTACCTCCCATACAAACTAATTAATGATTTTTGTATATCTCGATAATGGTTAAAGCTAAAGTTATGGAATTGGGTCTGAATGACTTCACGGTTAAGGCAAATCATCAGCCAGAAAGTGGGCGGAATTGCACAGGTGAATGTGGCTTCTTCCATATAAAACAAATACGTACTGATTTTTGTATATCTTAAGAACGGTTAAAGCTAAATCTTCTAAACTCGGTCTGAACAACTTTACGCTCAATGAAAATCATCAGTCAGAAAGTGGGTGGAGTTGGACAAGTGGTCGTTACACCGTCCATACAAATTAAATATTAATTTCTTTATATCTTGAGAGGTGTTAAAGCTGAATTTTCAGAATTTGGTGTAATTGATTTCGTAGTCATTGAAAATCATCAGTCGAAAAATGTGAACAAATGGTAGCGATGGGTGTAGTTAAGCACGCCGGCTTTGGGCTAGAATGTATATAATATTGTGCAGAAATAGACTTCTCGGTCAACCTTCGTTATTGCACCTTCTCAGAAATAATTTCTTCTATTTTACTTCTTATTCCCAACAGCTTCGTTGACAGCTTTGAGTTATGAACACGTACACCATGTCAAACAAAGTTCCACCATTCAGGCGTTGGGTATTCCTGCAAATGCTTTGTATAGTCTTCCCTACATCCTATTACAGCAGCGTTAAGTTGCATTTTTATAAGCACAAGCAGATATTTCCTTTTTCTAAAACGTACACATACATACATACATATGTCGAGGGGTTGAAGGAAAAAAAAATGAATTAAAAATAAATATTTAAAGATTTTTTACAGTTTTCAAATGGTTTTAAATTGCTTGGCACACTTATCAGGCATTTGGGTAACGAAAAGCAGAAAAAAATGCTGTATTTTGTAAAATTATTTTCATTTATTTATTCGTTCTTGCAAACGTTTATTCATTCATATTCTATGATGATCGATTTTTATATATGTAGCTTAACCATAAATTTTTATATAATCGTATATACATATGTACATATATACATATTTTTTAAGTTGTCTTATTGTATCATTATTTTTAATCCTAAATACCATTACTGAGACTATAAATCGCTTTTGTGTGCCATCAATTTGTCACTGATTTAAATGCCATTGTGTGATTTAAAGCACCTTTTTGTTAAAAAAATATATTCATAAAAACGTTGTCCGTTGTACTAGTATTTATATTTTTGTTATTGTCTTTTCATTTATTCATAAAAAATATATATAAAAAATTTTTTTACAAAATATTCAAATACTTTGGTTTTAATAAAGCACAGTGTGATGTTGAGGATATTATTTTAGGCCAAATAAGAAAAAAAAAAAAAGAAAAAGATTACAAATTAATGACGAAGATATATTGCTTTTTCTTTTTGCACTGTTGCTTGTAGAAGATTGAATGAACTTCAATAACAATCTATACAGTATTTAAAACCAGTTAAATGGAAATATGTAATAAAAAATATTAGCAATGGCGAGTATGGTTGCAAATCAGTAGTGGACAAAATTGTTTAGCACTTGGGTTAGTTAGATAGTTTTAGAGTACTGTGACAAGCAAAACTGAACATAAAGATTTTCGTATGAAGAAGAAAATCAAACGAAATCGTCTACATAGATGTTTCGTAATGCCCCATCTGAAATGTTGTGATATAAATAATATATTTTCTCTCCATTTATACTTGGAACCTTCCTATAGGTCTACGAGTGAGTGCAATTATAATACAATAAGAGAGTATAACGTCGTGCGGGAGTTTATATGCTCTATCCGCCATTTCATATTTTTTATATATCTCAAGATAATGATGCCACTTTAGGTTTTCGACCCCAAATTTTCCAAGTCTGCAGTCCATCTCGTTCAGTTTCGGAGATAAATAGTCGAAAACGGATTACAGATTTTAAAAATGTTGGTGTCAAAAACCTAAGGAGGCATCATTAACTCCAGATATAAAAAATTTCGGATAGAGCACATAAACTCTCGCACGACGATAAGTCGCCGTAGTCTAGTGCCTAGTGTGTTGGCTTACTAGATAAGTTTCAAACACCAGCTCTGACATCTGGAAAAAAAAGAAAAAAAATATTAAAAAATATTTCTTTGACGACTACCTCTTACCAGTCTTCTAGCAAATGCTCTGAGAGTAAATGACTGCCATGAAGAAACTTTTCAAGTTTGTCATACGGAGTCGAATTTAAAATGTAGGTCCCGGTACTCATAAAAAAAAAAAAATAAAAATTAACACGCGCAACATGGGTGATGCGAGAAGCTAGGCTGTAACCCTGAAACAGGCATCTAAAGCACTTGCACTCTAAATTTTTTCCCAAAATTTAGGTTCATATTATGTCTAAATTGGTGTTGAAAATTTGTTGTTGTCTAAAATTATATAAATTTCCGTCTTAATTTAAAAAAAAATAAAAAATTTACACAAAAAAATAAATTTGCTATTAAAATTGTTTATGTTTAAACAAGTTATGCTTAAATTTACAAAATAATATTTAATATTAAGCACATTTGCTTGAAATCAGTAAAAAATTTGTAAAATTAAACACTTTTGCCTAAAAATAATTATAAATGTGTAATATTGAGAACATTTAAGTAAAAAAAGTTGGAAAGCTACGAAAAAAAGAAGAAGCATTTATTTGAAATAAAAAGTTTAAAAGGGTCGCGTCGTATTCTGAAAATTTTTTAAATAGTAAATTTGCAGTGGCTGCATCATTTATATTTATATGTATTTAAAAAAAAGTGTTTTGTATTCAGCTGGTGATGTTTATTTTAATTTATAACTAGTTTATCAAATATATTAAAATGTATATTAATTATTTAAAAAAAAGTGTTTGTTCCAAAATATACAGAAAAAAAATGACAAAGTTTTAAAGTTTATCATCTATATTTCGTCGTAAGAATTAAAGATCGCTGTAACTGACAAAACATATGTATATACATATTTGTATTTTATATCTATTTATAAGTATATATAGATAGTTTGTAAGATATATAATTTATAATAAATTAAATAATTTTATTGAAAATATGTATTTTAGGCATTTTTATTTAAGGAGTGTTGAAAATAAATATATCAAAGGGGGGAAAATTAGACACAAATTACCTAAAATATTTAAACATTTTTTGTTTAATTTTAGACATATTTTGCTTAAAAACTAACCAAATGTCTAAAAAAACTAGATGCCTAATTTTAGGTCGAAAACAGTCTGTAAAGTGTTGCCTACTATTATCGACCTAATTTTCAGCAAAAGTGGTTTAGAGTGTGCTTAGATTCCCTGTTTCTCCTAGTCGGTATACAACTCAGCCCATCATATTTTATATGTATGTATGTGTGCCGTATGTTTTATATGAAAGCCAAGTTTTATATACAATATTACTGTGTGGTTAGTATGTTGGCTTTCTAAGACAAGAGCCCCGGTTCAAACCTCAGCTCAGCTAAATTTGGCGAGTAGTTTTCTAAGGTAAGTAAAATTAATTAGATTAAAGATTAAAGTATTATTGCTAATGTAAAAAAAACTCGTTTTCCAAATTCTATGAATTGTTTATTTAAAGAAGGTTTGAAGATTATAGAATACGCTTCCAAAACATTTAATTTTCTTTATTCTTAAGTTATATACTCGTATTTAGTGCATTTAATTATCTCTTCTTACACCTATTTTCTCACCTATTTTAACTACTAATTAAAAAAAATCACCGAGTAGTATTCTTGTTTGTAGGGTGCTATTCTATAAACACCATTCTGATAATACACGATTACACGTTATTTAAAGTGAAACATATTAAAAAAATTAAGTAATTTTTTTTACTTACGTTAATACTGGAATACAAATATTTTAATTCTGCAGCACTTGATTAAAACACCTTCAATAACAACAACTTTTGTTTATGTAGGCGCTAAAATATTTTTTATTTTATTTAATTTTAAACAAACATATCGCACTGGATCATCAATGGGATGTTAACTTAAAATTTTAGGAGTTTCACAATTACCCTCTTACTTAATTTTCGAGATGGCGAAGTCAATTATCCACCAACACAAAACTGCAACCATATATAAGTGAATTGCTTCATTAGTTTATACAAATATTTATCTCCGTGTTCACTGGTGGGTTTTTTTGGGGCGAATTTTTCATTATTCCTTAAATATACCTCAACAATCAATTCAATAACAATTAATAGAAATTGAAATTTAGATTAATAAAGTGATATGGGTTAAACCATATCAACTCAACTTAAAATATGCCGTTTTTGAAATGACTGTCTCCGAATTTGCTAATTTTTGGTATGAATAAAGTATTTCATAACACTAAGACAAATATAAAATTTAAGGGCACTGACACTTCTGGATCCGGAAATATGAGGTCTTGAAAATCGGAAAACAGTACAAAAATGCACAAAGTTACACTTACTTAATTGTAATTTTCTTGAAAAGTATTATAGCTACGCATCTCGTAAAAGTCGCATTTGGAAGGGTATTAAATTACCTTTGATTTAATATGCAACATGATTTTTTCTTTGAAAAAGTCAAAGGTCAATTTTCTTTATCTATAAGTCGGAAGCCTATATCTCCGAAAGCGACCTTTTTAAAACTTTGAAAAAAAATTATGCCAAAGATAGTTTCGTTCTCTACAGCTGTGAAAAATTTCAGAGTGGAGGTATTTCTGGATCAAGAAATAAAAATCAAATCGCAAAAGAATGTGATTAAAACTAGTCTAATAGTGGTGGGATGGTATACGATTTTTCGATTTCGATTAGCTAGAATCGCTTATTTTGTGAGTTTCAACAAAAAAATACATAAGTCAAAAAGAAGGGATGTGGGATGGAGGCAAATGGCTCTTCATCGGGGTCAAAGGTTGGGTTGAAGGAGTAAAAGTCCACAAAAAGCTCCACAACTTCCCTGGATTAGCCCCTAGAGGGATAAAATATAAGACCGACACTTACTAATATTTTACCCCCCAACTTTTTTTTCGAACATAGCTACCCCCTATCTCCAGTCCCTAAGGGGCTCCAGTTCAAAGTTTATAAAATTTGCTCCTACCACTCTAGGGAGTAGAGATAAGGGTTAGGTATGATCAGAAAAAAAGTTGGGGGTAAATACCTAACCCTACGTAACCCCTACCTACATACCTACCCCCTATTTCCACTCCCTAAGGAGGCTCTATTACAAAGTTTATAAAATGTGCTCCTACCACTCTAGAGAGCGGAGATAGGGGGTAGGTATGTTCGAAGAAAAGTTCGAGGTAGAATATTAGTAAGGGTCGGTCTTACATTTTATCCCTCTAGGGGCTACTCCAGTGGTGCGATTCAGTAACTTATTTTTACGATAATCGCATTGTTTTCAACAGTAAACAACAGAATTGTCGATATTGCTATTCATTATTTTTTGTTTACGACGGCTGTTGTCGTAAACTAACGCCAAAAATTTTTATGCTGTTTATTCAGTTGGAAAATCGTAAATTTTTTATATTGAAATTTTGTAGAGAGATGTGCCTACGCTATTAACTAGTTTGTTTGAGAACCATTTTTGTGTGTTTGTATACCCAAAGAAACTAGAGGTTTGTAGCTTTGCTAACTTTTTACCCAAAAACTGACTGTTTTTATACAGTGCTGCCAAATTATTGAAATTTAAGCATAAAGAAAACTACAGTTGTAGACTGTCGATAAAATGTACTTAGTGAATCACATAATCGTTACTGCAAACAATAAAAACTGTCGACTTCTTTTACGAATATCGTATTGTTAAAAGTTACTGAATCCCGGTACAGGGCAGTTTTAAAGCTTTTTGTAGATTTTTATTCCTTCAACCCAACCTTTGACCCCGATGAAGAACTATTTGCCCCCATCCCACATCCCCCGTTTTTGTTTTATGTATTTTTTGTAGAAACTTACAAAATAAGCGGTTCCAGCTAATCGAAATCGAAAAATCGTCTACCATTCCAGCACTATTAGACTAGTTTTAATCACATTCTTTTGCGATTTGATTTTTATTTCTTGATCCAAAAATACCTCCACTCTGAAATTTTTCACAACTGTAGAGAACGAAACTATCTTTGGCATAATTTTTTTTCAAGTTTTTAAAAAGGTCGCTTTCGGAGATATAGGCTTCCGACTTATAGATAAAGAAAATTGACCTTTAACTTTTTCAAAGAAAAAATCATGTCGCATATTAAATCAAAGGTAATTTAATACCCTTCCAAATGCGACTTTTACGAGATGCGTAGCTATAATACTTTTCAAGAAAATTACAATTAAGTAAGTGTAACTTTGTGCATTTTTGTACTGTTTTCCGATTTTCAAGACCTCATATTTCCGGATCCAGATGTATCAGTGCTTCCAAACTTTGTATTTAATTTAGTTCTATGATATACTATATTTCTACAAAAAATCATAAAATTCGGAGGGGGTAGGTTACAACCATTGGTTGATTTGACTTGGAATATCCCATATATACAGTAAGGGACAAAATTGTTCACAAAATTACAAAAATTTATAATAAATCCAAAAAAGTATGTTTTATTCAAATATATTTTAATTTTTTTTACCTATATAGAATAATGTACATCTAAAAAACGTAAAAAGAACAAAATTATAAAAGAATGTGTGTTAAGAGTAAAAAAAATAAATATTAATTTAAAAATTCACATGTGAACAATTATGACCGTTGTTGAATATTCCATTGATTTTAGGTCCTAATATTTGGTATGTACACCATTTGCTTTTTTAACTGCCTTAATACTTTTTGGCATACTTTTCACTAAATTCGTCAAGACATTAGGGTCAATACTTTCCCAAGCTTCAACAGCACGCTCCCAGAGTTCGTCTACGGTCTTTGGAGGGTCTTTTTGAGCAAAAATTTTTCTCTTTAATATGGACCACAGGTGTTCTAATGGGTTTAGATCCAGCGACTGAGGAGGCCAATCCAAAAGCTTGATCCCATTTTCTTTAATCCAACGTTTTGTTATCTTCGCGGTATGCTTAGGATCGTTGTCCTGCATAAAGATGCTATTCTGTCCCGGATCTAAACCAAATATGTCGGGACTTGGAATGTATGAGTCTTCTAAAATGTCTATATAATCTTTAGCACACATTTTGCCTCTAATTCGGCGAAGTACTTCAAGTTGATTCCCGCGAAAACAGCCCCAAGCCATTAATGAGCCACCTCCAAATTTAAGTGTTTGGCAAATATTTCTTTCTTTTACACCAACACTTTTATCCACCCATGTCCATTGTCGTCCGTCTGACCCGATTCTATTAATTTTTGTTTCATCGGACCATGTTACACTCATCCAGACTTCAAAAGTGAATTTTTCATATTTTTTCGCGAACTCTAGGCGTCTTAAATTAAATTTGGAGGTGGCTCATTAATGGCTTGGGGCTGTTTTCGCGGGAATCAACTTGAAGTACTTCGCCGAATTAGAGGCAAAATGTGTGCTAAAGATTATATAGACATTTTAGAAGACTCATACATTCCAAGTCCCGACATATTTGGTTTAGATCCGGGACAGAATAGCATCTTTATGCAGGACAACGATCCTAAGCATACCGCGAAGATAACAAAACGTTGGATTGAAGAAAATGGGATCAAGCTTTTGGATTGGCCTCCTCAGTCGCTGGATCTAAACCCATTAGAACACCTGTGGTCCATATTAAAGAGAAAAATTTTTGCTCAAAAAGACCCTCCAAAGACCGTAGACGAACTCTGGGAGCGTGCTGTTGAAGCTTGGGAAAGTATTGACCCTAATGTCTTGACGAATTTAGTGAAAAGTATGCCAAAAAGTATTAAGGCAGTTAAAAAAGCAAATGGTGTACATACCAAATATTAGGACCTAAAATCAATGGAATATTCAACAACGGTCATAATTGTTCACATGTGAATTTTTAAATTAATATTTATTTTTTTTACTCTTAACACACATTCTTTTAAAATTTTGTTCTTTTTACGTTTTTTAGATGTACATTATTCTATATAGGTAAAAAAAAATTAAAATATATTTGAATAAAACATACTTTTTTGGATTTATTATAAATTTTTGTAATTTTGTGAACAATTTTGTCCCTTACTGTAAAATGTATCGCTTTAGGGATAAGCATCTTCCTATGGCTTTAGAGACTCGTAACTTTATCCCCAAAGTGATAGATTCCACATATTATATTATATGTATTTTTTTTTGTTTGTTTTATTTGAGACCAATACTCAGGGGTAAACCCCTACTGAATGCTGTGCATTGTATTGGAATTTTGGAAAGGACAGTACATATATTATTATTAATTATTATATTATTGTTAAGCGCCTTAGAAATGAGACAAATTGCTGAGAATTGATCATTTAAAGGTCAGTGTTATACCTTCACCCTTGAATGATCAACAGCAATTGCCTCATCGTTGCATGTTGATTGTGTGGTGAGTGTGCCTTCGCTAAGTAGGTTTAGCTGTTATCTGCTACTTCCCAATAGCTGGAGCTTTTCTCCTGATCATTCGTTTTTTTTGTTAATATTGGTTAAGGTGGAATAGAGTGGAATGTCGGGGCGCGGTTTCTTTGTAGATGGTCTTCCTGGAGGGGGGAACCTCTTATTTTTAAATTATAATTTTGAAAAAACCGCAACTAACTTTTTCATTTTTCACCTCTTCTGGGATTTGAACCTGGCTCCTTTGAGTTTTTATGCGAGCGCACTAACCACTATACCACGCACACCCCAATTTATTAAATGTATTCGATATGTATATGGCGAAAAATAATTTCTGTTTTTTAATTAATAAACTGTTTAATTGAAATAAAAAATTATATACTTTTTTCTGCACAAGAGTTGCATGTTATGTGTTACGGATTCTCACTATCAGATCATCGTGTATCAATCACAGATTTAATCCTTTAAATTATATATGGCAAGGTCACAAGGAATTTTAAAACAGATAAACTATTTTAAATCATTAGCATTATTTACATTGATCAATAGGCCCAAGTACTGTAGAACCACTGTTTTTACACTTTTTATTTACGGAAAAAAAAACATCACACACACACATACGGAAATGGAGAGAGTTTCAGACATTTATTTTGTATGTCTGATGGTTACTTCTCTAGTCTGACGGTTCAGATATATGTGAATTTGCGTGTGTGTGTGTGTGTGTATCTGTGCACTTTTTATTAAAATTTTTTTCTTTTTTAATTTTTAAAAACTATAAAATATACTCTGAATACATGCTGTAAGTGAACACAAAGCACGAGTTATTAACGCCGATGGACATTCATTTGTTCATCGGGTTTGCTGTCATGACCCCATGATGCTGTTGCTCTTGTGATTTAAGAAAAATTTTATCGCAAAAAATTCTAAGAGAATGCATAAAAACAACGAAATTTTAGAATATTTATTACCTTTGGATGTTTTTCGCTCGATGTTTTTTTTTTTTGGTAAAAATAAAAAATTTATTCGAAAGGAAGGGTTGAATAAATTGTTTTGTTAGTGGGTATGTTGGTCGAAACATATTTTTTGAATGTTCATGGTACTTTTGGTGGAAAAACTAAAACTGAAACATGAAAATTTAAGAATTTTTTTGAATAATTAAACAATTTTTGAATATTGTACAAGGAAAGAAAACTTAAATTTTGTAAATATTTCTGTAAATTTAAAATGAATACAAACACACAAGTTGAGATTAAATAATTATTTATTTTTATATTATGAAAATGACTACATAGCTTAGACTTTTGAAATACTTCTTTTATTTGTTGTTGAGCTTTTTCCCCTGTCGTCTGACCCAGAAACTTTTGTTTTAGACTTTTGCTCTTGCATTTATTTTCTGATTAAAACTTCTAATTATTGATTAAACATGTCTAAGAAATAGCGTGACCGGATAGAAACGTGGACAGGGTGCTATTCCGCAAGTAATGAGTCTGCCACTTGAAACAGTGGTCTATTACATCACGACGATATATAAATTAGCATCTATTGTAATTACCATTTAATACAAAACTTTCTCACTTATATGGCAGCAAATTATTTATCACCCTTAAATCAGACACGTCTTTTTACTGAATAAATAAAATACAAAATATATTTTAATAAAACCAAATATATACAAAAAATATTAAATCTCTGTATAGAAATAAAAATCACTGTAAAATGTATTTATTTTTTCACAAAGTCTAAACATTAATTGCATTATTTCGTAGCATTTAAATAAAAATTCATTAAATGCATTAAAATAATTTTATAATTTTCGGTTTTTTTTTAAATATGAATTTTAATTTTGTTAAAAATCATTAGCGTTTGTTATTAAATTTGTTCAGATTTTTATTTATTTGTTTTATTTATTACTTGTTATTGCTATTTTTGTTATCATTGCATTATTACGTTACATAGACAATTGGTGTTTTCATTTGGAAAAATCTTTATGCATTTTCGCTGCATTAAATTCACAAGAAAAAAAGAAAAAATTTAATGTGAATTTGGAATTTTTTAAATAAAACTATTGATTAAATATTATTAAAAAAAGTAAATATACAAATAAAAAATAAAAAAAGCAAATAGTATAAATATTTTTAATTTTTTATTACAATTTAAAACTAAAACCACAACAGCCATAAATATTTACAAACGACCGAAATACAAATATACACACACATACATACACGTAAGTCAACTGCATTCATATGAATCCCATGTACAGTAGAGTGGATCAACTTTTTTTTTCATTAAAAATTGTATAGCATACAGCGAAAACTATGCGAAATTCTAAAAAACATTTGCCAAGAAAGCATGGGACAAATCCTATCAAATCCACCCAAATATTATTCTATAAACTGTATAGCAAATACAACATTAAAATAAAAAAAGAGAAACATTCCAAATAAAAACAAATTTAACTGCCCGTTTCCGTAAGACAAACATTTTCAAACGGTTAAACATTTTATGAAAACCACAAAATTTTTCAATTATTTTTAGCAATTTTTATATAAATTTTTTAATTCTTAAAAACTGTTTGTCTTCCAGAAACAGGCAGGCCAGATTTATTTTGACCTATTTCGCCAAATTCAATGCGAAAAATCGCCAAATAATTCTTATATTAAGATATTGGTAATAAAATAAACGTTGCTTATGTTATTAAGAAAAGAAAATATATTTCGAAACGTAAAAATTCACCAAAAATAGGGAAAAAGTAGCAATTTGTTAAATTTGAATTAAGGAACAAAAAAGGGGAAAGGAAAAAATAGAATTTATTAATGTACTCAAAAAAGAACAATGTTGACTATAAAACATTTGAATTAACATGCAGCATGCCTTTGGTCACATTTTAAAGAGTGTTTTTTTAAGAATTTCTTTTAAACATAGGACTTTTGTTTATTTGTTCTACGCGATGAAGCTTAAACTTAATTGATAACCTTTTTTTAAAGATGTAAAAATATTATATGTTTTTAAAACAGAGTAAATGTTTTTATATTTATATTTCACAAATTCTCACCCCGCAAGCTCGTGATTTTACCCTTCGATGGTATTTTAAGAGATAATTTTAATCTGAAATAAATACTTCATAATACGCTTTTTTTTTTGTTGGTTTACTAAGACGATAGCTCCGGGTTCAAACCTCAGCCTTGACATCTTGAAAAAAAGAAATATGAAAAAATTATTTCTTTTGGCGATTACTTCTCAGCAGTCTTCTGGCAAAAGCTTAGAGAGTAATTGATTGCCATGAAAAAGCTTCTCAAATCCACTTTAAACTGTAGGTCCCGGTACTCATAAATAAAAATTAACACATACAACATGAGTGTTGCGAGGAGCTGGGCCGTAACTCTGAAACAGGGTGGTAATGGCCAATTATGTATGTATGTATGTAATACTCTTTTAACAAAGTCACAACTAAGATGTGCGTCACTATAAAGTGTAACACCCATTTTTCTTAATAACTTTTTTCACCTTTAATCAAAATTATTTTTCTTAATCACAATATCTTTGAAAAATGTGTCAGATTTTAAAATGTATAAGTTTGTCAAATTTGACTTGTTAGTTAGTTCACAATGGATAATCAAAGACAAGTGCATACAAAAATTATTCAAATAATTCAAAAAAAACCATATTGGAGTTATACTAAAGTTGCTAGGGAAGTCCACGTGACCAGGCAATGTGTTTCCAGAGTGGTCAAAAAGTTCAACAAAGACCTAAAAATTGAAAGAAAGCCTGGAACAGGTAGAGCAAAACTGGTAACGAACGACGCGAAAGCCAAAAAGGTTGAGAAGCTTTTGCTGGCTCTTCCAAACATTTCTGGTCGCGAAGTGGCCCGGGGCGTGCAATGTTCGGAAAGTTTTGTGCGCCGAGTTAAAGCTAAAGCTGGCCTTAAAACATTTAAAGTCCAAAAAGTTCCGGATAGAAATGCTGAGAAGAATATTGAAGCAAAAAAAGAGCAAAACTCCTCTAAAAAGAATTTTTTCAAAAGTTCAAATGTTGTGTAATGGATGATGAAACTTACGTTTTTGCAGACTTTGCGCAGCTTCCTGGCCAAGAGTTTTGTGTAGCGAATAGTAGAGGCAATGTTTCTGAAGAGTTCCGAACTAAAAAACTATCAAAATTTCCCAAGAAGTTCCTAGTTTGGCAGGCTATTTGTAGCTGCGGCAACAGAAGTGCATCGTTTGTTACATTAAGATCAATAAACTCAGATATTTATATCAAAGAGTGTCTTCAAAAGAGGTTGCTCCCATTTCTAAGACAGCACAACATATCAACATTCTTCAGGCCAGATTTGGCAACATGCCACTACAGTAAAAGCGCAATAGACTGGTATAATAAAAATAATGTTATTTTTGTTCCAAAAGAGGCTAATCCACCAAACTGCCCAGAGCTGCGGCCTATTGAAAGATATTGGGCTCTGGTCAAAAGAGAACTAAAGAAGAGTACATCTGTTCCCAAAACCATTACTAGTTTTCGATATAAATGGACAGCTGGTACCAAAAAAATCACCGAAAACACTATAACATTGCTTATGGATGGCATAATGAATAAAATAAAAAATTTTATAAAATTAAATTAATTTTTAAATAAAATAATACAGAATATAAATCTGTAATAAAAATGCAAAATAAAACTGTTTTATTTTTAACTCTAGCTTACTCCAGTCAGTTTTTATTTGACTTTTGATGTGTTACAGTTTATACTGACGCACATCTTACTTACTTGAATTTACCATCATATAATCTTATATGTATTAAATTGTCGATTCTTAAACATAGAAATAGCCAGCAGAAAATAGTGCTTACCAGTAAGTTATCTTGCAGGAGAGAAATTCTCAACAATAACTTATTCGCGCGCCTCAATATTGTATCATTTTTATATAAAAGGAGCCGCTAAAATGCAATAGAAATGCAAATTTATTGCAACCAGTAAGCAAATAGTACAAAAAATCATAAATAATACCTTATCCTGCAGCATATTTGGAAGCTTTAATGTATAAAAAACAATATAAAGCTTTCATTATTGCTTACAATTTTATTTATTGCTTCCAAATCTTAAAAATTTTCTGCTTGGTAGAAATATTTCTTTTTTAATTTATGGCTCATTAAAAATAACTAGTAAAAGCGTCAACTAATTTATAAATCGCCAAATCGAAAATTGGGACGCCAAACAAATTATAAAAGTGCCACGCATATCGAGAAAGCATCATATTTGACAACCCTGGTCATGAATGCAAACAAATTATGTTTCTGAATAAAATATTTGGAATGTACAGCTGGTCACGATAATGCAAAATCGTCAATTAAAAGGCATTGTTAATAAAATGTTACTAAAATTGATTTATTTTCAATAGGGATTTTTGACAATTTAAATAAACTGTTAGTAAACATTTTTAACTCCATAATTTTTTCACCGATTTTAAATTTTTAAACAAAACAAGTTACTTGATTTTTTCAATAATAATATCTAAGTATTTTATTTTTTTAAACCTTTTAATTTTTTAATATTGTCTTCTTTTTGGGAAAGAATATTTAAAAAAAGGGATTTTCTCAGCAAATGAGACTTCGTTTGTTACAATCAGTTGACAGTTGATGAAGTTAAAGTACTTTTTGTTTCTATTTTAAACTAATTCATTGGAGTGGATTTATATAGAATAGAATTTAATTGTCGACCTATAGTTTCTTCTGAAATTTATTATAATTTTCCGTAGATATCATTTTTGCTACACAATTGATTTTTTTTTCTTTCGTACACTACTACTGAACTACCCTAATGTACAGTTTTGATGCTTTGAATACTTGCTCTCATTTCATATCGTAAGCATAGGATATAAGATGTACACAATGTTTTGTGGACGAATAATGGATTTAATTTAAATTTGGAAATATCTATAGAATTTTTATAAAAATATTTATACGATTCCATTTTTAAGAATCTCATGCATTGACTTGTCAGCCAAAGAATGATTCGTTTGCATAATTTTTATCTTCTTTTCTTTTAAATTAAAAACCTAGTGGGATAATTTTTAGCTTATGTCAACTGTTATTCTTTGTATTGAACAGACATGCCTAGTATTCAAAATAATTCCTAAAATATTCTTTTTTCTGTTAAAACGAATTAATCGAGAGCAAATAATTGGCCACTTAACAAAAGCAGGCTTTAAAAGAATGTTTTTTTTCTCTTCTGTTAAAATTGTTTAACTGCTTTTATTTTTAATTTGATTTTTGTTGTAGTGCTCTTTTTCTATTTCCATATACATAACATGACAAAAAAAGCAAAAAACAAAAAAGTAATGGTTAAAACAGCAACAGCAAAAATCTTAAAAAGCAGATGGAAATTAATTGAAAATTCAAAATCAACAAACCATAATAAAGCCGGACAACAAATTACACTCTTATGGTTAAAAATAAAAACAAATCGGAGAAACAACAAATTAATGCGATTTTAAATGCCAACATTTTTTAAAAGAAACATATAAAAAAAATTAAATTAATATTTTAAAAAATAGCCGCATAAACAATGGGGGAAAAAGCCCAGATACATATACGAAAAAAAAAAATTAACAAAAATGTTTGTTTTCACACTATATTACACATGAATGAGAAAAAAGTGATTTTAAATATTGGTTGATGAAAAACAAAACAAAACAAAACGTTTAACAATTTATGACAAGTTGTTATTCCCCAACATATACTTGTTCTCTTAAAAGCAATTATTATGAATTTTAAATATTGCCAGTCATTCAAACAACTGGGCCAGTAGTGATTTTGTTGCTTTTGCAAATATGAGTGGCTTTATTGTAGTACAAAGCTACACTCTCATACTCTCGTTTTCATATGTGCGCCTATAATTGATCGCTTTTTTATGCTCGACAAAAACACGATACAGGATGTTGTACTCATATCGTTGTCAAAAAAAAAAAAAAGCAAAATCTGATTAGTAAGTCATTGTAATAGTATTTGTTTTATTTTTTGTTTGTTTTATTTAAGTATTAGTAAATGTCATTATTTTTTTACTTTTACCATTTGATAAAGGTGGGAAAACTTAAAGTTAGCAAAGACATTGATTTGGCGATTTTGACGATATTTATTGAATAATTCGAAAAAGGTCCACATAAATCTGAAAATCCTAGCTGTGTGTACTTTAAACGCTAAATTTTAGACAAGAGATCCAAGCAATAAACTTATAGTGGCTGTAGTTATTCAAACATATCGTGAATAGTAAGAATCAGCCTGAAACATAAACTCGTCGATTTTCGCAACAATTGGTTATTATCAGAGTAATGATTTTTTGACAATTTACTTAAAGTTTTGCGTACTTATAAAGTTTAACTTAATTAAGAATTACACTGTGGTTACAAATCGATTTATTACCAAAAATTAATATTTTTTTTTTAATTATTAAAAGTGATTAAGAAAATACATAAACAAATAGTTGGTAACACTGCCCGTCTGCTATAGTTTCAAAGTTAAAGCTTTAAATACGTTTTCGTAAATAAATCTTAAGATAGTAGCGGTAACCACTCTTAGTAGCAAACGCCGATGCAAAATTTACAAACTTTACAAACCATGTCAAACAGTAACAAAATCTTGGCATATATGCTACAATAGCTATGTTTGCCAGACATGCAATTGCGTTTGCAATGAAGAGTGCTACTTTGGCATCTTTTCGCTATTTACCTACTCCTTTGTGTATCTTCGTCACGGATTATTCTTTTTTTTATTAAAAATATCGAAAATAAATATTTAAAACTAGCTTAAACCCGGCGTGCTTCGCTACACCTACCACTATCATTTGTCCACATTTTTTTTTTTATTTGAGACCAATACTCAGGGGTAAACCCCTACTAAGTTCTGTACATTGTATTGGAATTTTTTGAAAAGAACAGTACATATATATTTTCTCTTATATTATTATTAATTAAGCGCCTTAGGAATGAGACATATTTCTGTGAATTGATCATTCAAAGACCGGTGTCATACCTTCACCCTTGACTTATCAATAGCAATTACCTCATCGTTGCATGTTGATTGTGTGGTGATTGCCTTCGCTAGGTAGGATTAGCTGCTATCTGCTACTTCCCAATAGGTGGCGCTTTTTTCCTGATCATTCGTATTTTGTTGACATTGGTTAAGATGGAATAGAGTGGAATATCCGGGAGCGGTTTCTGTATAGAAGGTCTTCTTGGAGAGAGTGGGGCGGGAACCTCTTATTTTTAAATTATAATTTTGAAAAAACCGCAAACTAACTTTTCATTATTCTCCTTTGCTGGGATTTGAACCTTGGCCATTTGAGTTGTTGTGCGAGTGCTCTAGGAATAATTCAGGCCAAATTCAAAACTTTAACTGTTAAAGATTTTAGGATATACTGAACTTAATAGTTAGTTTGTCTAGAAGCTACCATGACTACTTGTCTGCCCTTTTCTATAGAGATAATTTTTAATTACCACGAAACAGAAACTGTAGCTTCAGCACTTCTAAAAATACGTATGTATAATGAAATCAATTTTTAACTTGTATGGGAGGTGTCACGTCCACTTGTACAATTTCGCCCACTTTCTGACTGATGATTTGCCTTGCCTTGATGATTAATCTTTAACCGTTGTTAAAATATACAAAAATCAGAATTTAGAGATAAATAGAAAAAAAGTGGGCGTAAAAGTAGGCGTGGCAAATATTTCTCTCTATGAAAACTTACAATGGATTAATATAAACATTTGAAAGAAAAATTACTCAAATCGATAGGGCCATTTTCTGCTTTTAGATAAATGAAAAAAAGTGAGAGTAAAAGTGGGCGAGGCAAAATGTTCTTTCCGTAAAAACCTAAGTTGAATCACGACTATCATTAGAAAACAAAAATTGTCAAAATCGGTCCTTAAGTATTATTATTTTTTAAAAATAATTAAGTATTTTAATAAAAGCACATACAAAATATATTTTGCTAAAGAATTATTAAAGAAGAACTATAAATCGAACATAACAAGTTTCAAGTAGAAATTTTATAAAAAACTAAGTCCAAATAAAACTGAACATATTTTTGTATTTAAAGCTTAAAGCAAAACAAAAATTTCTGCTTAAAAAACTGATATTTTTATTACCACTTTTTGACGGTAAATTTTTTATACGTATATACACATTCATTCATGAAAAAGTGTAAACCTAATAAGCACGAACACTTGATTTTAAATTGGTGATAATTTGAATTAAAAAATTTTTTGTTATAAAAAAATGAAATGTTTTTTTTTTAAATAGGCCTTAAATTCGGACTTTTGTCAGCTTACAAAAGCATCACATTTCAAGCGCTTGGCTTTGTGTTTGTTGGGTAGCAGTAGTAGTAGCAGTGCCATGTTGTGCGTAATGAATTCAATAAAATTTATTACTTGACACTTGATGAAGCGGAAACGGATGTGGATCTGTATTTGAATTGTAACTGACACAGGAAATGAGGTTTAATTTTTGTTCTTTTTTTAACATTCAATTATTTTATTCCTTTTTTATTGTTACTGTTGTTTACTCTTACTCTCATTTTCACTCTTTTTGGTTTTTTATATACGAGTACATACCTATGCATTTACTAGTCCTTTTTTGTTTTCTTTTGAAAAAAAAAACAAAAAATGAAAAAATGAAAAAAAAAAAAACTTTCACTCAATGAATTTAGTTTGATTTTGAATTAATATTAATTTTATTTCATTTCTGATTTATTTGTTTTTGCTTTTTAATTAAGATTCTTTTTTGTATCATCTGTTGAGAGTTGTAATATACTTATATATGAAAAAAGTGAACAAATTAATATGTTTGTAACGTAAATTGTTTATTTAATACTGCTAAAGGGAATATTTTACAATTAATTAAGAATAAAAATAAAAAAATAATAACAGTTTGTTTGGTGGTATCAATGATTGATATTATATTTCACTTTTGTAACAGATAATTCATTTACAAAAATATTTACGGCATAATTTAATGCTTCTTCAAAAACTCAAGAGTTAGGTAAAATTCCTCAGTTTACATGAATACGATTTGTTCATTAATACGATAAGCACACAGAAAAAAAAACGTAGTAATGGCAAATGATTTTAACCTTACCGCAAATAGAATTTACATTCGGATCGTTCCCAATAGCAGTTTCTATTTGTCGCAACTACAAAATTGCTGTTACATTAAATACAATTGAGCAAATGCAAAAACTGTCCTACCAAATACAATTGTCTTTGCCCAAATACAATTCGACAAATGCAGAAAATGTCCTACCAACTGCAATAGTGTTTGTCACAAATACAATTCGACAAATGTCAAAATTTTTTTAAATTTTTAGATTTTATTTACAAACAAAAATAAAATTAAAGATTTTTCAGGAATATATACATACGTATGTACAATGAATTGGTAACTTAGTTTTAACTATATCTAAAATATTAATATAATACATAGTAAGGCAATTAAGAGCACAATATAATAATACATACATATCAGAGTTGGGTTTATTGCATTAGATTTAATTTTCCACTAAATTTAGTGGTAGTGGTAAAAACAGTGCATTATCGCCTCTTATATTTAGTGGTAGTGGAAATTTATTGCATTAAAAAAAACAAATTTAGTGGTAGTGGAAATTTAGTGCATTAAAAAAAACAAATTTAGTGGTAGTGGAAATTTATTGCATTAAATAAAAAAAATTTAGTGGTAGTGGAAATTTATTGCATTAAAAAAAACAAATTTAGTGGTAGTGGAAATTTAGTGCACTAAATGAATCGATTTTAGTGGTAATGGAAATTTAGTGCACTACTTCTGAATGTAGTGGTAGTGGAAGCGATAATGCATTATAAATTCAATGCAATAAACCCAACTCTGATACATATATAATATTATATAACATATATAAATTTTTTTGAAGATGTCAGAGCCTGGAGTCGAACCCAGGGCCCATGTCTAAGTAAGCCAGCACACTAACCACTAGACCACGGCGAAGATATACTCCTGTAAAAAACTCATACATATTTGCTTTTTTTTTCACAGGCACGTGTTTTTAATACCGCAAAAAATTTAAACTAATGGGAGAAAATGCCTAAATAATAAAAAAAACTAACTGCGGATTGCATTTGAAAATACAAGACTACTGTTACCACAACAGCAATCCGTATTTGGCGTAAATAATTTTTCTCATGTAATCTCAAATAAGAAAACATTTGATTTTAATAAATTGCTGTTGACATGTATTTTTAAATGCAATTACATTTAACTTAAAGAAAATCCAATTTGGATCAAATAATTTTGTTCTTGATTTATGTCAACTGCAATTTTGTAGTTGCGACAAATACAGTGTATTCGCCGAAATTCTTTGTGGAAAATAAAATAACATTTAAATCAAATACTTTTTATTTGCGACAAATACAATTTCCTCAACTGCAAAAAGTATTTGCCATAACAACACTTTTTTCTCTGTGCAGGTAACACTTCAAGATCCAAAACGAAGATTAAACCTTTTTAAGTTTTGGGAATTTTTTAAGTGTCATATTTCGTCGTGCGGGAGTTTGAGTGCTCTATCCGCCATTTCATATCTTTTATATATCTCGAGTTAAAGATGCCACTTTAGGTTTTCGACACCTATGGATTTTCTTAATTTAGAGTGGCAGTAAATTTAAACAACCGGACTAAACTAACTGCTAACATCTGTACCAAATCAATATGCGATTGGGAATCAGAAATACATAAATTTTATATCAGGATGTATTAAAATTTTGCATAAATTGACAACAGTTACATATACAGTTAATCAGCCCTATAACGATTCTCTTGCTCAAGCTTTATATTTCTTGTTTTTACAAAATGGTACTACTGTTTTCAAGCCTCATAAAAATACAACTCTGTTAACATTTATTTTACAATTTGTTGCACTACAATTTATGAAACCGAAGGTCAAAAGGGAAAAAATAGCCACTATAAAATTTGTTTTGCATAAAAATAAAAATTCTGATTATCCCACTTGAAGTTAATGCTCGTAGTTCTAATGATTTTGTTTTCTTCTCAGTTTGTTCATATTTATGTTCTGACTCTGCATCGTCATCTAAATTAGACCTTATATTTAAGGGAATGTTTTATTTGTCTGATGTTTATATAAAATAAACTTTATAAAGAAAAACAAGCACTTCTTGAGCAAAGGAGGTGAAAAATAGGGGTAAAATTGGCATTTTTGCCATTTTAAAGCACTCGAAGCACTCTTTTTTCCAATTCAATATCTATAAGTTTGCTTCAGATATAAAGGAGATATGGTATACCGAAATATTATATCCGTTGCAAAATATAGAAAAAGTGAGCAAAAAAAAAAAAAATCTACGGCCGTGAAACTATTAATGCAATTAACTTGGCAAAACAAATGATGCAGAACTTCTTATTTTTGGGGCTACTTTCACGTAAACTCCTCAGAATTTAGTCCCAAATCAATGAGCTGAATAATGTTGTACTGTAGCATGATTTTACTGTCTGTAATATCGACACAGCATAGCATGAATTTATAGTTGTCATATACATACGGTGTTACTGTATAGAAATAAAAGAATATTAAATAACAAACCTGGTAAACAGCGAGCGCATAATACAAGACATCGCGACGCATAACACATTGCATTTCTACAAGCAATGTTTTGTTGTGATGCCACTGATCGTATTTGCTTAAGTGCTCTATAGGCTACTGACTTACTACTTACGTACTGCAAACTGAATGTTTATTGTGGTTATATTGCACTGACTGTGATCGTGAGAGATCGTGACTGCGATCACACTACTATTTACCGTGCGAAATATAATTTGTCAAAATGGGCAATTGAATCGTGTCATATTGCACCTATTTATCCCATGGTGCAAACACACAAAGTATTAATAAATTATAGGCTAATACAACCATGTATTAAAAACTATCCAGCACATACATCAATGTTTTAACATATAAAGCCTTATTTTAATAATAATTTTATAATTTCTATGTTAAAACATTGATGTATGTGCTGGCATTGTCAAATCAACCAAAAATTAGTATAAAAACACGGTTAACTTTCATATCAAAGGAGACCAATTTTGGCCAGCGATATATACGTTGCTGAAGTTTGGTTAAAATAAACAAAATAAAAATAATAAAACAAAAATTAAATTGTGGTTACTCTACAGTATTGTCTGATATTTAATCATCTTTAACATTTTCGTCACCCCCATTTTTTTTTATTCAGCTACGAATTCACTGTATTCGAAAATTTTACGTAGTATTGTACCACAAACATATAAGCTTGCAGGCAGATAATGTTTTCAAGAACCATAATAAAGTTGAGTATTTTCTTTTTTTCATTTTATTACTTTTTCTAAGGATACACAATAAAATTTTCGTTGTTAAATAGTCCGGAAGTTTCAGTAAAAGTGATAATTTTTTCAATTAATTTTGTTTCATCAGAAACGCTTTACTTTGATCAGAGCTAATTTCTATGCAGAATTTAAATTGTTTTTTTTTTTTTTTTTTGTAATAATTTGCTTTTTATAATCAAAGCGAATGAAAATGAAGACCGCGAAGTATATATCATTTGTTTAATGTGGTCCATATTGATGTCGTCTTTACGTACATACGATACATATACATATAAATTTCATTATTGCTATAAATATTTTAATAAATAAAATATTCACGATTAAATTCCTAGTAAAGTTTTTAAAAATATTATAAATATTTTATTTAATATTATAATTCTTGTCCATAATAGTTGAACAATTAAAAATGTCAAAGTTAAAGTTGCCATAAGTAAGAGTTCAGAAAAACAATATTTAAAAAATAAAAAACAAAACATTTAAATGAAACTGAAATTGATAATTAATTAATAACAATTAAATATTTATAAAATTAATTGCTAATTGCAGTTCACCACTTCCAGCAGTGATTATTAATCAATTTGTATAAAAAAATTATATTTTTAATTATTAAGATAAAAACAGAAATTAATTAAATGCTTGGTAACATTTCGTTGGTCTCAGGTAGAAAGGCCCTAACTCAAATAATTTAAAATTTACAGGAGGCGGTAAAAATACAACAGATACTGTAATTATTAATATATAACTTTTTATTAAATGCTGTAAAATTGCTTGTAATAATGTTATTTTTAATAATATTGTAACATTCTTTGTGAGGAGCGGAATATTTCTAAAATACATTGAATTTACTAAAAAAAAGTAAGTTTTGAAAAAATGCGAGTTAGGGCCTTTCTACCTGAGACCAACGATTTACTCTATGCATATGCATTTAAACACAATAATGATCGATTTAAGTTGTATGTGCGACTACTAAATGTTAATATTTAATATACAGGCTGTGTCTTTTAAATGACTCATAAATATTTGCATTTAAAATGATTTTTTTCTTTTAGTAAATAATACATACAAATATTCACTGAAATTTGTAGGCGAGTGAAATTACACTAGTCGTGATAAAATTTATTTTTTTTTACTTTTCACATTACCGTGCCTATTAAGAACAGAAATTTAATGCTGCACTCCTCACAGCAATACAGTATTCCACGGATAATTGTCTTGACAAAAATGTCAAAACTTTTATGCTACTATGCATGGAAGTCATTTAAACGAATACGCTTAATTGCCTGTGTACACTGCCGTCAATACATATGAAAAGTAAGTAACTTTATACTTATACATAAACTTGGTATACTTTAGTTGCAAAATTGTATCAAAAAAGTACAATAGTTTATTTATTTAGTTTTATTTATGCCTATATAAACATAGTTGAGTTAAGCTGTAATTTTTAAAAAAAAAAATTATTTTGGGTAATTAAACGAGGGAATTTTAAGTGAAATTTCTCTTTAGAGAAAATACATTTGAGGTAATTAAGCGTATAACGCAATTAAGCGAAAGTTAATTAACCGTTGGATTTTATTAAAAAATGGTAAAAAAAGATGGGGATTTAGGAATTGTACTAAATAAACTTGAGGCAAAGGATGGGGCAATTATCCGGGTAATAAAGTATTTTAAAACAACTGTTATTTAATAACTGTCTTCAGCACTGATGCATCAAAACAAATTGAAGTTTATTTTTAATTAAATATTTTCAAAAACATATTTTGTACTTTTAAACACAAGAATATTAGGGGGCAAGATATTAAAATCTATTAAAATCTTCTTATAGCAAGACAGCGACATGAGTGACTCCTAAAATACTTAAACGACTTTAAATCTGTAAGGCATACTTGGTAATTAATATACTTATGTATGTATTTTTGCAAATCATCTTATTCATAAAGCTCCAAAGGCTCTAAAGGCGGTTTCACACGTTTCTTTCTGAAGAATTTTTGTTTAAACAAAATAATTTTTATATGCGATTTGACGTTTTTCCGCTAGAGAGGGAGAACTAATTGTGTTCGAATAGCTCTCAGTTTGAATTAAGTTAATTATAAATTAAATTATGTATTATAATCAGCCTTATTATATATCTATAGTGATATAGATTGTCTAATTTTTTTTGTCTTACTATGTTTTCGGCTACAATTTTTTTTTTTTTTTAAGACCAATACTCAGGGGTAAACCCCTACTCAGGCAGTGCATTGTATTGGAATGTGAAGATGGTTGATAGATAGATATTTTTTTTAGATATTTGTATATTATGCGACTTTCTGTTGATGGGATAAGTTGCTGTCAATTTGACCACTTAAGGGCCGGTGTTATACCTTCACCCTTGAATGAACAAACAGCAATTGCCTCATCTGTCATTGGGTGTTGAATGTAGATGTTGAGCGTCTTCAGAATAAAAAGAAACGGGTGATACAAAATATTAAAAATAAAGAAATATTATGGAACAGCATGTTATGAACCGTCAAAAATAATAATAATATAGAGATATTGGCGGCAAACAAACAAATATGATGGGTTTTGCCATCCTCTTATAAAGAAAGTAGTATACAGTTGTAGAGCTGAATATTTTACGAAAAGAAATAAGAAATTCGTCAATGTTAAATTTAAAGTAGAAGTATCGAAAAAAAGAATAATCTTATAATATCCCATTTCAGATTCGTTATTCGTATTTCCATCTAATTGGAAGGATTCTAGTGTAACGCCAATCCCTAAAAAGGGTGAGGCTAGTAATCCCGAATATTACCGCCGAATATTACCATCTCCTTATGAGGTACTTAGAGTCCAATTGCTTGCTGAGCGACTGGAATGGCTGCTTCACTGGTGATCTTTTGGTATTACTCTCCAGAAGATGGAGTGGATCTATCTGTGGATATTTCTAAAGCATTTAATAGAGTTTGTCACGAGACTCTTATTTCCAAACTTGTTATCTTTGGTGTTGATAACCATGTTTCTCGTTTCATAACGAGCTTTTCAGGGGACCACGCTATAAGAGTGGTTATAGACAGTGTCTTTTCCAACGATTTCAGGCTAAATTCGGGAGTGCTGCAAGATTCTTTGTGAGGAGGCGGACACTCTTGATTATCTGTGCATGAGAATTAAATTTGAGGTAATTTGTCGATTTGCCGATGTCAATTGACCGCCACGTTCTTTTGACTTCATGCCGCTTAATTATTTTCTCTAGGATCATTTGAAAGACAGGGTTTACTTGAACGAACGGCAAAGAAAGATAAATTTCAGCGAAGCTTTGTTGCAAAATGTGGTTAAAAATTTTGTGAAAAGAGCGGACATCTGTCAACGTGCTAGAGGTGAACATTTGCCATAAAATATATTCCATATATCTACTTTGCATAGCTATCAATAAAACAAATTACTTCCTAAACTCAAACTTGTCCAGCCTGAATACTCAAAAATCAAAACATTGAATGTCTCCTTATTAAACGAATTAAATAAAAATAAGTAATTTTGCAGAGGTTTTTTAAATCTAAAATAAGCTATTTAACATTTATAAATAGATATTAGATTTAAAAAAGTTACAGAATGGCAAATCACTTCAGTTTAATAAGCTTTGTTTTGTTTTATTTGTTGACATTCGTTATGCAGATAATTTTTCTCACTGAACATACAGTGTTGCAATTCAAGTTTTTCTTAGTATGTATAACAATTTTGTACTTATTGAACAATAACTTAATTAAACGTTTGTATGGAATGTTGAGCTCAATAATGATATTTATTGGGATAAGTTCAATAATTATTCAACTTTTTAGAGGTATGTTTTGTATTTGTATTTGTATTTGTGACAGATTATGCTTTATTTTTTAAATTTTTATTGATATAATTGTTATTTTTATAAAAGTTTATAATGGAGTATATGTACATATGTGTGTATTTATTATTTATTATTATCTGTATGTATATGTGTGTGCAATATGCCTGTTTTTTATTTTCTTATTGATTGTTTAAACACATACGTGTTTATAATTATTTTTCATGTTTTCATAATTATTTGCAATTTAAATTTAATTAATAAGTATTTAAAGATTCTTAAATGGTAATGAATTCACCACAATTGGTTCATAATATCTTGTATAAGATTCATTTATAAAAACGGGAAAAGTACAAGTAAAAAGGCTTATGGCGAAAATGTAAAGTGGACAGAAGAAGTATAATGAGCGAAACAAAAATAGTTTTTTTGTTTTAATTTTAAACTTATTGCAATTCTTTTTGACTTTATTACTCTTTCTCCAATTTATTGTTTTAATTATTTTATTGTTTTAATTTGGTCATACTGAGAAATGCTCACTTCTGTAAAATGACAGCTGCAACTGTCAAAATACTTACACAAGTAGAAAGAAACAATATAGCGGCAGTCAGGTTTCAATAAGAATCCATTAATTAAAATAAATAAATCATGTTTCATGCGTATGAAAGTATGTACAAGTATGCACATGGGAGTGAAGAGGCAATATGTGATAATATTTATAGTTTTAAACTGCATTCAGGTGTGCCTATATACATACATATGTATGTGTGTGTTTAAAAATGTCCAGAATGCTATTAAAATTGTCATACTGCTCTCTTGTTGCAACGTAATCATTATATAAAAGAGTAAAATAATACTATTTGGAAAAATGCATTTTAACATTTTGAACAACATATTGTAACTCATTGAAGAATAGCTAAAATCTATGTATGAGTATATATTCGTAAAACTTTCGATTTTAGATAAAAATTTTCGAAATTTTTTAATACTTTACCTGTTATAAAAAAACAATTTTTTTATTTTGTGTTAGATATCATTGTATGTATGGATGTATGATATGATCTGTAGAGCCTACCAAAGAGAATTACGTTGCTGGTTTTGATATTTTATAAACTCTTGCCAATTACATACATAATTGACCATTACAGCCTTGTTTAAGGGTTAGGGCATAGCTTTCTGCGGTACCCATGGACCTATATTTTAATGTCGATTCCCAACGACAGACTTGAGAAGCTTGTTCATAGCAATCAGTTACTCTCAGAGCTTTTGCCAGACGACTGCTAAGAGGTAGTGGCCAAAAGAAATATTTTTTTCATATTTCTTTTTTTTTTGCCAATATGTCAGAGCTAGGGCTTGAACCTGGAGCTCTTGTCTTACTAAGCCAACACACTAATACTACACCATGGCAATTTTTAAATTTTATTAAAAAAAAAGAAATCACATCGAATTATCAAACTGCTCTCATTTGCAGGTTAAAGCATATTTCCAAATGTAGATACGTTTGGATAAAAAATGCGCAAAATATGTGATTAAAGTCTGAACACAATTAATAGTCGTGCTACATAGTAGTTGTTATTAGTCTGCTGCAAGTGAAATTTGTTAATGGTTTTGTGTTGCCAAATTACAGGCGCATAAATATTTTGGTATAAATAATGTCAGTATGTCATCATTATGGAAATGAACAGAAAGAAAATTAAACAAAACAGATTTTTTAAGCAAATATGCATACACGCTATATGCAAATAAAATCATACCCAAACATATTAAACGAGTGCTAATAACCCAGTTGATCCTATCTTTAAGACATTTTTCATAATGGGTGCAGGGCTAAATAATAAGATACATTGCTTTCGAACGCATTCAATTTTAAATGAATGTACATCTTATTGAGGATCCAAAATCACTGATGCATGCTTTAGGATTGGTCTCACCACAGAAGTGTATAATTGTTTTAAAACATATGGACCATAGAAAATCTTTCCCTAATCTATATAAATAAAAATCATTGTTGTTCGTTGGTCATAGCATCAGTTGAGAACGGCTGGACCGATTAAAATGATTTTTTCTTTCTAATTATCGTCGTGTTCTAGCTTTGGTTTTTACGGAAAGAAAATTTTGCTCCGCCCTCTTTTACGCCCACTTTTTTTGATTAACCTAAAATCAGAAAACGGGTACATCCATTTAGCTAATTTTTCTTTCAAATGGTTGTATTAATCCATTTTAAGTTTTTTGCAACGCCTACTTTTACGCCTACTTATTTCTATTTATCTCTAAATACTAATTTTTGTATATCTTCAGAATGGTTAAAGGTAAAGTTTCGGAATTGGGTCTGAATGACTTCATGGGGGGGGGGGGGGTCGTGGCATAATGGCAGAGCGCTCGCACAGAAACTCACACGACCCAGGTTCGATCCCAGCGAAGGACAAAATTATAAAAATAAAAAATTTGCGGTTTTCTAAAAATTACAAATTAAATTAAAAATTAAATTTAAAGAAAAAAAGAGGTTCCCCCCCCCCTCCAACAAGACCATCTGCAAGAAACCGCTCCCTGACATTTCTAATCCATTCCACCAAAAACCAATGATCAGGAGTACAGCGCCACCTTCTGGGAAGATAACAGCTAATCTACTGAAGACGCTCACCATTCACATTAAACATCCACCGACAGATGAGGCAATTGCTGTTTGATCATTCGAGGGTGAAAGTATAACACTGGCTCTTGAGTGGACAAATTTACAGCAACTTGTTTCATCAACAATAAAAGGCGCAAAATATACAAAAACACCTATAAAAAAAAAAAAAAAAAACCTATCAACCATCTTCACATTCCAATACAATGCACTGCATGAGTAGGGGTTTGCCCCTGAGTATTGGCCTTAATAAAAAAAAAAAAAAAAAAAAAGTCAAATCATCAGTCAGAAAGTAGGCGAAATTGGACAAGTGTGCGTGACGCAACCCAAACAGGTTATAAATTGATTTCTTCATACATACGTATCTTTAGAAGTGTAGAATCTAAAGATTCTGAATTGGGTCTGTAGAAAAAAGGGCAGATAAGTAGACGTGGCAACTGCTACACAAATTAACTATTGACTTCAGTATATCTTGAAATCAGTAACAGTTAAAGTTTTTGGATTTAGTCTGAATTACTCTGTAGTCACTAAAAACCATCAGTCGAAAAATGTAGACAAATGATAGTAGTAGATGTAGCAAAGCACGCTGGGTTAAGCTAGTGTTTAATAAAACCTAAAATTCCCTTTGCCTTATTTACGGCTTGAGAGTTAAATGCTAGCTTTGCATCATGTATCAAGTTTTTATATTAAATTATTTTGGCAATTTAACTACCACTGTAAAGGTGCATGTACTTTTTTTTAAATTAAAGTCTATTTAATTCATATCACACCAATAATAAAAAATCTCGTAAGTTTTTTAATGGGCAACTAGAACTAGTAGTCGCCGTGGTCTAGTGGTTAATGTGTTGGCTTACTAAGACATGGGCCCTGGATTCGACTCCAGGCTCTGACATCTTGAAAAAAATAAATATGAAAAAAATATTTCTTTCGGCGACTACCTCTCAGCAGTCTTCTGGCAAAAGCTCTGAGAGTAACTAATTGCCTTGAACAAGCTTCTCAAATCTGTCGTTCGGAGTCGACATTAAAACTGTAGGTTCCGGTACTCATGGATAAAAATTGACACACACAACATGAGTGCTGCGAGAAGCTAGGCCGTAATCCTGACACAGGGTTGTAAAGGCCAGTTATGTATGTATGTAACTAGAACTAGAACATTTGAAATGAAGGAAAAGCTTCATGTTACCAGCATACATTAGTATGTTGGAATACGTTACTCAAGACGATGAGTCATTAATGTTCAAACGACACAGAAATAATTTTTGACTTATGGTTTCTAAATACAATACACTGAAGCCTGTTTAACAAATGGAGGAATGGGTTAGAAAATTCTAAAAAAATAGTATAAATATTGTTTCAAATTTATTTACTTCGTATTGCCTAATTAACTTTTGGTGTTTCTTGAAGAATATTCTAAACAGTTCAATTACTATTTTTCTTTGAATTTTTATCCCATATTACTTGGAATTACAACCAAATTCTTCTTAAAGTAAAAAAATTGATAAAACTTCAGTAAAGATTTCTTTCATTTAGCAGGTCATCAATTGAGAAAATCACATGCAACAGCTGGCCGTGGAAAAAGTAATAGACTAAGACGAGTGACAAGCTACAAGACTCTGTCGTTTAGTATTTTAGTTACACAGGATAAACAAGCACGACATTATCGTTTATATTGTAGTCGATTTTCTTTTATGTCCATCATCTTTAAAATAATTTTTCACAAAATATCGTATAACAAAATTTTCGTAATACTATTGGCAAAGTACAAGACAAGAACCATCAGTGATAATTGCTTAGCACAACATGACAACTGGGAATATACATAATGGCGGCTTATTTATAATACATTCAATCACACACATTCATGGACTGGATTTTAGTTTGTTTATATTGACAAGAGAGTCATAATATTTGGTTTTGATTCTACTGTTAAAATATTTTTAATGCAGTCATTGGCGCTGCTACTGTTTTCAGATTTTGCTACTTAAACTGTTGTTGTTGTGTATTTGTTGTTGTATTAACTGTTGTTTGAGAATTAAACAGGTTTAAAGTAAAATGTAGCATTATGTTTTTTTGTGCTTTTCGAGTTGGAATTATTATACCTCTGTACTGTATGTACCTTAACTTTGAAGTTGATTATTTGTTGAAAAAAAAATACTACTCAGCCACTTGCTTTTAAAGCTTTTGTTGGTATTATTTTCTCTTAAACTTTTAATTTTTAATATCTTTGGCTGTTGCTTTTATTTCCTGTTTTTATCTGCTGATAATTAAACTGACATGAATCATGATTGTGCATGTCAGTTTAAGGTCTTAAGTCAGGAAATTCAGTCTTTTCATTTAACAAGCACACAGAAACACTACTTACGTTGCCATTTTGTGGCACTTTGTTTGTGCGGGTATGAGTGTGTGTGTGTATGTATGCGTAGGAAGTATGTTAATAAAAACTGTTGGAACAGATGTTCCTGACTATTGACATATGGTAGCTGGAAATTAGTAAGAGCAACAAACATTATTGTTTTTGCAACAACTAAGGAACCAGTTCAGTATCTTCTAAACAAATTTTCTTTTTCTTAAAAGCCATTTTGAAATATTTTAGATTTTAAAGGCAGTCGTAGTCGTAGGAAATTATTGAAATTTATATGGTTTTGTTGTATATAAATTGCCTTTATGAAATTTAATTTTGTGATTAAGGTTAAGAGAACTAAATTTTTGCTTTAATTTCATTTGGCAGGTTTTTAAAACAGAAAGATCAGAGGTAATAGAAGGTAGAAGAATTTAATCTTTAAACAAACAACATAATTTATTAAATTAAACAATGCAATATTATTTAAAAATTTTAACGATTATAGGTCACAGCTACATGTTCTATATATGTATGTTTGCACAATACTGAACTCGATTTTCGATTCGAGTTTCGCGATATTTATTGAAAATATTGTATTAATGGTATGGCCATTCATATCACAGAATAGCCTCATATTTTAAAATTCAAAATATATTTCGCTATCCAAATATCTTAAAATATATATTGAACGTGTAACAGACTCCTATGGTATGCATATGACGTAGTGCAGTAATTCCCAAAATTACAACTATTGGTGAGCAAACAAAATTGCACTGTGAGACAAATTTTGTGATCCAGAAATTTTCCGGCTTCTTTTAGTGGATGCTGTTTGTATTTGTTAAAATTTTAATTTAATAATTTCTAGCAGTTTTTGTTCGAAGATTTGTGTAAATAATATAAAAAATAAAAGAAAACCTTACAAGTTATGGATTATAATCGATTTTTAAACTGTTCAGGGAAATTTTATTTAAAAAGCTGGGGGCAAATTACGGCGTTCGATATATATATATATAATTTTAAAATAATTTACATAGAAATTTCGTTCGATATCAAATGCCGTAATTTGCCCACTGATTTGGTTTGATTCCATTGATATATGAAATCAAATACAAGAAATAATTTTATGGAAAATTGTATGCCGAACAACTATGATTGGAACACCCAAAAAAATATATAGGTTAATCTAACCAATTTCATAGGTTGGAATTGCACTAACCAAGAAAAAACAGTTAAAATAACTGATGCGAATTGTAAAATGGAATATAACTAAAAATGTTGTTAAAGTACAACTTTTATGGTTGGGCAACATAAAAAACTGTAAAACTAACCATTAGTTACAGTAGCTTTACAATAATATTTGTAAAATAACAAAGTTAATAGTAACATTACTGTTAAATATGTATAATAACAATTTATTTGAAATAATACAATTGTAATAGTAAAAATACTACAAATAAAGTAACTTTACAACAATAGTTGTAAAATAGCAGTTTTAACAGTAATGTTACTATTAAATTTGTAACAGAATAATTTTTTTGTAATAATACTATTTTATTAGTAAAATTACTATGTATGTATAATATTTTTGTTTTACCTTTTTTTCTCCCCATCCCTTCCTCAATTAAAAAATATTTTTTTTTTGAGTTCATTTTAATTTATTAGAAATTATAAATTGTTTTATAATAAAATAAACTCAGCTTAAATCTAAATAAATTAAAAATTACAGATCATTTTAATAATACTTTGGTCTAATAAAATTGTTTCCGTTAGGCAAATAAGTTATGTGTAGTGGAGACTTGAAAAATTCATATGGTCTCATAATAAACATATTTTCTACCTCTAAAACAGAAAAAGATTTATAGTGCTGTGAATAGTTAGTTTTATATTCAAGACAAATAAATTCGATTTCATTATCGCTTAAAACTAAAAAATCTTTAATTTCATACAAAACCATATTTTTTGAAAATAAAAAATAACCGGCCTTGTATGTAGTTTCTTCTTCCTATCAGTGAAATTATAGAACAATTCTTTCTCCTGTTCTTTGCAAACATGTAAAACTTTGTTGTAATACCATTTGTTAATAAATTTATCTTGCTCAACGTGCCCGAGATTATGTTTATTCTGTAATCCTTTTTCAAATAACAAACGATTAGAAAATTTTAGCATGCATTTGGTACCTATTGAGAATGGTGTATTTTTTCTAGATGTGATAGAGTTAGTATATAACTTCAACTCCCTATGTTTAGACTCAAATTTAAAACACCAAAGATACTTTAATGGTCCTACCTTTCGTATTATTGTTGGATAATGTGTTAAGAAGTGGTGCTTGGGTTTCAAAGTATTGCCAAATAACTGAACATATAAAATGTGGTGTTTTTCAATTTTACTGCGGAGTCAATTTAAAATTGACTCATCAAATTCATAATTGCTCCAATTGATTGCACATCATTAACTGTAACCACGTGTAAAAGAAATGATGTTTGGGAATCTTTGGTTGCCGATCTGCACATAGTATTTGAAAATTTTCTTTTTATGCTTGGCCGTAGGATAACATGAAGTAAAAGGAATATTAGTTGCTCATATCCTGTGAAGTAAAAAAAAATTAAAAAGTGAAAATTAAGGCAAAATTAAAATAGTTACCTTTTTCATTAGCATTAATCTTCTGAATGTATTCCAAATTTGTTACATCTTTGATTTTTTTATTTAAAATTGGTATAATTTTCGTTTTAAAATCTTCCCACTTTTCAGAGATGCAAGTTGAGGTAGGATAAAGTATACTAAAATCTATATCTACCTGTAAGACGTTAAGATTTTCTTTATATTAATGAAATATAACAAAAAAAGTATTCTATAATACTTACTAAAGTATATCCTAATGAATGTGAAAAAAGTTTCCACTTATTTAATACATCTATAATATTATTTACATCGTTGGCATGAATAATGTCATCTCTTCTTTGAGAATAACATATGCGCCAATTAGCTGTAACTTCGCTCCAGGGCTCTGTAAAAACTTTTAATCATTCATGTGCCTTTTTAACTGCTAAAAATTATGGATTATACTTTTTAATTGCTAAAGGTATAAGTCGAAGTAAACACTACCTGCTTCGTCACTGATATCGGTTAAGTGCCTTTCGTTTTCTTGAGTTGAAGAATTAATATTGTCCCTTGCTTATTCACCACTGTTTCTTAAGCGTTGTAGTACTTATCGAAAGGTCTTCCAGATGATCTGAAAATATATTTCCTTTAACAGATATAAAAATAGTTATACAATAAAGTAATAAATTCTAATATGAAACCACTATATTACCTTATTTTCACAAAATGCTCTTTCAATTTGAGCTGAAATTCTTTCAAAGTTATTTCTTGTAAGATTATTTTTTGTTTTAATAGCCCAAGTCATTATTGCATCAATTCACATTTTTCACTTTAAACTGTTGGGGTGATCTCCTTTTAATAAAAACGACACGTCTTTATAGTTTAGTAATTTTTTGTAGAATGAATATTTTTTAAGAAAAAATTTTAATACAAATTATGTATGTATGCATGACAGAAAAGAAAAAGTATAGTAGTAAAATAATTGGACAATCCTATTTGTAACTTTACCTCATAAAATTGTAAGTTTTTGTTTATTTATTTTAACCTCGGGTGTAGGTAAAATTAAACAATTAAACTTGTTGAAATAACTAAAATAACAATTTCCAATAGATCTTTTTTAACTATATTAGCATGGTTATTTTAACTGTCATAATTTGTTTAAACAGCTTTAATATTTCATATCGAGGTTGTACTACAAATATTCTATGGTTATTTTAACTCATGCAATTTGTAAATTTAAAAAAAATACAATAACAATTTACATTGTAGGTATTGTTACTATTAGAAAATGTTGTTTTAACCAAGCAAAATTGTTTGTTTATAAAAATTCCAAAAACAAATTATATTAATAGTTCGCTTACTGTTTTGATTTGGTAGATTTAACCAATTAAAAAGTTTTAATCTAAAAAATTCCAACAACAATTTACATTGACAATTTTTTAACAACTAAAATTGGTTAGATTAACCTATGATATTTTTTTGAGTGAAGATTATTTCGATTTCGAATAAAATTCTAATTCTGAATACAGAACGAAATAATTAAATCAAAATAAGGCATTAAATAGCTTTATAAATACGCATTGCCTTAATATATTTTAAACATATTGTAATAAATGTAAGCTTTTAGGAAAGAAAAATCATAAGAATATGTATAAAGTATATTTGCGCAAGTATATTTTGAAATGTACATCAAATGTAGTGATTTAAATAATCTTATTTTAATTAAAACACATATCGTGTACATTTTTGTTTGAACTGGTCTAGTCTGTAATTTATTTATTAAGAATATTGTTTAGAATTAAAATGGTCATATGGTATTCAGATTTGTAATTTTTATAACACATTTCTTCGTTGAATTGAAAGGACAAAGATTACATATCGTTTTGTTTTGGACGTAACTACACTTTTTGTTTTTTTTTTTTCAGCAGAAGCAAAAAACCTTAAAATTAAAAATTTTGTAAATCCTGACAATCATATAATTTTCAGGATAGAGATATATGGATTAGCATCCCTATATACAACAAATGAGTTTGTTTGTAAAGTTTTCATATAAATATATATGCAAATATGTCTTCTTGAATTTAGAAATATACGCACTTTTAGTTACACCCGTTTGAATTTCGTTAATAAAATCGCCATTTTTGATCGTAGGAATCTAAAATTTTGCACGAACATGTATTCTGATAAAACGAATCATAATGTATAAAAAATTTTTGCGTAGTTACGTCCGGTTACATTTAATATGACGATATATACATGATAGTCCATTACAACCTTGCTTCTTGGTAACAGCCTAGCCTCTCGCAGTTTTTAAGTCGACTCCGAATTACAGATTTGAGAAGCTTTTTCATGGCAATCAGTTACTCTCAGAGCTTTTGCTAGAAGACTGCTGAGAGGAAGTCGCCGAAAGAAATAATTTTTTCATATTTCTTTTTTTTTTTAAGATGTCAGAGGTGAGCACCTATGTACGTACATTTATATTGTGTGAGGCAATTTTTACCACTGAGTGCCGGGAACTAGAGTCTTAAAGTTGACTCGAATGAAAGATTTAGGAAGCTTGTTCATGACAATCAGTTTCTCTAGGAGTTTTTGCCAGCAGGCTGCTGAGATTACTGTTACGAAAAATCACCAAAAGCTTCTTTAAATGACTAATTATTATTCTACTGAAGAATTAAAAGATTATTTCAAAGTGATTAAAGAAGTGAAGACCGTAGTGCACGACCATTTTTTGTTTCTCTTTTCCACTTTTCGTAATTTCTGCTTGTTTTTTCTTATAAAAAAGTATAAAAGGAACAGAGATCAAATGTTTCTGTCTATCTTCACATTTTCACAATACAAAAGCTTAAGGCAACACCGAAAGAGAATTGAAAAAATGTCTGACATTAAATTGTAAAAGCCGACTAAAATCATCAGTAATCAATTGCAAGGAGAAAGTATCATGAAAACAAAAAAGAAAAATAAATAAAAGCACCAGAAATTCATGCAAACTGGCAAAGCTAATAGTATTTCAACAAAAGAATTTTTTTAATGTGTTATGTATAACATAGATGTACAAAAATTAGAAATACCGCAATTCATATTTAATATCACGATATTTTTAAACCTCAATGTGGGAAAATTTTGTAATAAAAAATTTTTCTTGCAATGGTTTATAGCTTTTCTAATTTTACTGCTGGTTTTAATGATTTTGTTTTATACTCCATATTATTGCAAAATTTTTTTCAATTATCCTTAAAGAAAATGATATCCTTTAAGTGATGTTCGTTTTCTGTTTCTCACATACATATATATGTACGTGCAATTTTTAATATAGATTTCATAATTTTACGCAAAATTGGGCATAATTTCATTAAAAATTTTGGTTTTTAATTGGGGAATGGTCTTTGGCTTTATATACGCTCTTTCTTTTAAACTTTCGTATTATTAAAGAAAACTAACAGAAGTTGTTAAATCGGGTGGACATGGAAACAAGTTAAAACTGCTTGTGCTGAAAATAAAACATACCCACATACATACATAGTTGACCATTACAACTCTGTGTCAGGGTTTCGGCCTAGCTTCTCCCACACTCATGTTGTGTGTGTTAATTTTTATCCGGGAGGACCGGGACTTACAGTTTAAAGTTGAGTCCGAACGACAGATTTGAGCAACTTTTTCATCGCAATCAATTACTCCAAGAGCTTTTGCCACAAGACTGCTGAATTGTAGTCGCCCAAAGAAATAATTTTTTCCAAATAATGCATTCGGCGAATATGTCTCTTAACAAATACATTGTAAAACCTGAAGGAGCTTCATATTGTTGAAACCACAGCTTGTCTAACGAAAGTTGATAATATCGTCTGAATTACATTAGCAGTGGGGTTCTTCCCAGTAAATAGAATAAATTTAGAATTAATTTCATCGACAATGGATCATAGGATTACTTATACATACTAATAATAAAACTTAATAAAAGTGTAATAAAATTGAATATTGAAGATGATTTCATATTCCAAATAAAATAAGGAGGTAAAACTTATTGCATATAACACAAGGCTTTGGTTGTTACACAATGTTAAAAAACAAGTAATGAGTTTATTATGAATAGCAACCGAATGTGGTGGTGTTGCCGTTTTCCAGAAATAGTATTACACAGGGCAACTTGTAACCAATATTTTAAAATTTTACTTGTAAAAAACCGCAACTGCAGTTCGGTTGCGAGCAATATGTAACCACGTAAACCCCAGCTGTGGCACCTTGAAAAAAAATAAAAAGTGCAGTCTTCTGGCTGGTAGGAGGTAGGCCGTAGGCATTTACAATCCGATCTTAAAGTGTGTTATATTTGAGGCGATATTTAGAATTTCTTTTTCCTTGTAAGGTGGTACACTCTAATGTATATATCTTCGACGTATATACGTATATATATTCGAAATATACATGCACACTTTATTTTTTTTTTCTTATAATTTAAGCTAATGGAATGTAATTAAATGTGCATTTATACGATATTTAATTTAGATTCTCATACTTTGCAAGTACATAATGGGTTAAAACCATTTATTAAGTTGCAATGGCAATTTTAATGGGAAACTTTAATTAAAGTTAATCTCACCCACTCAATTAAAAGATCTGACACTTAAAGTTCTTTAAGTGCAGGACAGCATTATGGTGTTATTTGATTCTGATTCTGCAGGGCATATTTATAAAATGAATTAAAACCATGTCATGTTCATTATCTGCCAAAGAAACCAAAACAAGCACACACAAAAAAAAAAACAAAACAAAAAAAACATAAAAAAATAAAAAAACCGAAAATACACCCAGTATGCATGTACAGTACAAATATAAGAAATGGTTGCAATTTATTTATTTGTTGTTTATAAACTTATATATAAAAGTAAAAGAAAATTTAGCATTTCTTTAACTGTAACTTTAGCTGTTGTATACGTTGTAATTTAAATAACAGTAGGTGGCGGAAGTGTTAATTCTAATATATCTCTGGCTAACTTGGTTGACTTGGATTTGAATCTACTTTAAGTAATATAGACAGTAGTGCAGAAGTCTTTGTTTTTGAAATTTACTAAGAAATTGACAACAAATGAGTCTGCAGGCACACAGCAATTGCATATTAATTGGCGAATCTCAAAAATAAATCCTAGTACTTTTTATTATAATTCTTAGTATTGTTTTTGCATTAACACCTAATTCTGTTTTTACGTGTTAGATCCTAAAAACTCGTGTAAAAAACGATAATGTATCCTTATAAAAAGGGAGCAGTGGGTCGACATAAAAAAAACCCTAGAAAAATGTACATTTAAGTAAATCATTAATGGTGCTTCATAAACTTATTTCATTAAACAAAAAACAATCAAAAAGTAAATATTGAATGAAATATTCATTTAGATAAAGTTATCGAAAAACTTGAAAATAGAAATCAATTTATATTACCCTCTGACAATCACTTTCGTTTACGAGAAAAATTCTAGGTAATTACCCTTAAAAAATTTTAAATTAAATTGAAACTTTGCGGATTTTTCCGCATAAGGATAATATTTGCAAAAATTACAACTCAATTTAGCTACACTTTGGAGACCTTCTTTAACTGTGTATGTAAGTTAGGGCGGAAACAGCACGTATTTCTTTACTTCGGATGTCATAAGCAGAAAATGATATGATCCCCTTAATTTGATGATTTGATGTTTTGACAAGGCCGTCATTTTTAACGTATTCTGACAACTGAAATTCCTATTTTTATTGTGGTAAATTTTCGTACCACACGTGCTGCCAACTATAAAAGTATTCAGTTTAAAATTATTTAAAATCAATATGAAAATATGCTTAAATTTCTATGCCGCGTTAAACCAAAGTGGAAAATGTATTTTTAAAATCGCGTTAAATCAAATTCGCATAGAAAAAAGTCGCGTAAAAACAGAATTGGGTGTATTATGTTTGTACTTTCGTTGTGCGATGAATATGTCGAAGTTGAAAATGTTCAAATTTTGTTTTATTGTTTTTATTAATTTCAGTAACATAATGGATTTTGGAAGCTTTTAGATCAGCACGGAAGCTCTGTGCTGTGTAACGACACGTTCTCGCTGGTTGCTGGGGTAGTTCAGCGGCGTCCAGTGGTTACATAAAAAAAACACTTCGTTGAAGTTTGTTTTCATATTTTCAACGTTTCGTCCGCACGTTGATTTAGATCTAGAAGAAATTAAAGAAAAGGAAGAATTATTAGCGTGGTATGGCTTTAGCTCGCTGACGTGTACAGTACGTCTCTTGCTAGTTTCCATGGCTCTAACATGAACAATGACTGAGGGTACAAATTCAGTAATGACGTATGCACCCTTAAATTTTGGTGCCCGCTTTGCGGTAAAATTTTCTACTGTGTTGGATAGTGGATGTTGGCATACGAGTACTTGGTCGCCGATTTTTGGTGCCCAGCTGCGGCATCGCCAATTATAATGTTGCGGCTGCTTTTAGGAGGCTTTAATTTTCTCTTCCTCAGAAGCAAGATAGGTCTGCTGTTTATTTGCGCCTATAGAGTTGGTTGTTGGTGATTGTAAGTTATGAAGCATGCGATGGTGTTCATTTCGATCTGGCTGTTTGGGGTTAGGTATACTTTCTAATTCGGCGGCCAAGGATAACAGGTCATCCAAAGTTTTGAAATCTCTCCTTTTGATGTACCGCTGATAATCGGGGGACGAGTTTCGGAAAATTGTTTCCAGTTTTTCCTCTTCACTCATGCTAGAATGATACATCAGATCTTGGAGGGCGAGCAAGTAATCTTTGAAATTTTCTCGTGGCCGTTGTGTTCGGGAGCGAATCTCTATATCTAATTTCTCAAAATACCTTAGTGGCAGGAAGAATTCTAGTAGATCTTTCTTGAAATGTGACCAGTGCTCCCATGGCTTTCGATTGTTTCTGAACCATATGAGGGCACGGTCTTTTAGCAGTTCAAACATTACTGGAACAACCGCGCTTAAATTTATTTCATATATAGTGGCCAATTCTTCCAAACGATCAGTAAATTTTAGTACATCCTTACCTCCATCATATTTAACACTCCATTTTCTAATTAGTTCGACAGTGGCGATTCTGTCCTCCCTCGTTGATGGTGTGGGAGGTTTTTCGCTTTCTGCTTCTGGCATAGTTTTGGAGGCGATATCGGGTGATGCTGTAGACAAAATTGATGACTTCAGGACTTCATTCTTTTCGCAGGGCACACTCAGAGAGACGCTGGGGGACCCACTGCTGCTTTGGTCATGTTGTTTTTGCCACTCCAGCAATTGGTGGGTAACATCCTCTTCATGTTCTGTAGTGATGAATTTTGCCAGCCTTTTACGCATTTCTTCAACAGTGCCCGTCGGATCTTGCCCACACTGTAACAAATAAGTGACGAGTTCTTCTTTCTTGAGAGAGTAGACCCATGAGGTTTTTAATATTTCACGGTGACCCATTGCGGCAGGTATGTTATCAGGAGGCTACGGCCAACTATTACTCACGTGCTAGTGAAAACAGGAAATATTAAATGGGTTAGCTTTATAATAGAATGGACAAATAAGTCCCTGCTCGGGCGCCAATGTAACGTCACGTTCTCGCTGGTTGCTGGGGTAGTTCAGCGGCGTCCAGTGGTTACATAAAAACAAACACTTCGTTGAAGTTTGTTTAAATATTTATTTACAAAAATAGTTCTACTCACTAAACTATTATAGAATTTAAATATTTAATAAAATGAAAAAAAAAGAATTAATTATATGCCCTAAGCCGGCTAAATTAATATTCGTCAAGTACGACTGTCCACTGAAGTAAACGGGTGTCAGAACAACAATCAAAAGGCCTACGCACAGAATGACCGTTGCTCCAACAGCCTGTTAGTCTACGTCAGTCCAATTTGTCCAATCTATTGGGAGAATCAGAATAACAATCAAATGGCATACGCACAGAATGACTGTGATTCTTAATGTCCCAATAACGGACGTCAGATCAGATTTGTCCAATCTATTGGGAAGATCAGAAAAACAATCAAATGGCCTACGCACAGGATGACTGTAATTCTTGATGTCCCAATAACGGACGTCAGATCAAACCGTCCAGTTAAACCAGTGGAGGTGCCAGAACAACAATCAAATGGCCTACGCACAGGATGACTACTGTTCCTTAGCCTCCACGTTTTATGTAAGTCAGTCCTAGGAAAGATTTTCCCGAACAACAATTGTAAGGCCTACGCACAGAACAATTGCTGTACAGGCTCTCCCAGTCAGCTGCCAATGTGCTGCTGATAAATAAATTTAATACCAGTGGGGTCTACCACGCCACTAGTACTTCAATTTATTTTTTTTCTAAGTGAAAGTCAATGTTATCAAAGAAATAAAATCGACCTCACTTACCAGCAGTTCATCACCAACTATTATTCACGTACTAGCGAAAAGAGGGAGTATTAAATGAGTTAGTTTTATAATAAAATGGACAAATATGTCCCTGCTCGGGACATATATATATGTTTTCTTTTTATAACTAAAAATTTGTTCTTGACTGAATGTATGCAGCTGTTATGGAAATGTTTGTCAAAAAACCTGTTTGCCAGGTTTTCGCTACAAAGTAGTACGCGTGGCATTACGGCCATACACCACATAACCACCATTAATGGCATTCTCTGCCTATATCGAGCGCCAAACCACTCAGGGCTAGGTTGAACCTGATATTCTCTAGAGAAAACAGGCCACTGGCGTGAGTAGTCACCAGCAGCCATTACTGTATCCCCGGGGGGAAATATAGAGAACAGTTGGCTTGGCAGATGTATCTTAACTCAATATATAAAATTGACCGTGAGATCAGCATGGATATGCCAAATGAATTACACGTAACGCCATTGATTGTCCTTGCGCTTTATTTTTTCTTACAGCAAACCCAAGAAGTATTCAAAATTGAAGTCATTTGAAAGTAAATGACATATCTATTGAAATCATTGAAATATGCGGAGTGAATAAAACCTAGCCTTTCAATTTCCCTATTAAAGTGGTTAATTCAAGGAGATTTAAGGCTAATTTGATGTTCGAAACATAATAATGTAATCTTTTATTTGGAATGAATCCTGTTTACATGTTTTTAAATAACTACTAAAAATAACTGATTTAGTGAATTCGTTATAATTTCGTTCTGTTTTAATTTAAGTCACAATCACAATGGTTAAGCTTTCAAATATTTGCATTTCCTTTTAATTTTCTTGTTTTGCAAAAACTCATTTAATCTTCTTTTAAAATTCTTTATCCTTTTGAAAAGTGTTGCTCTTTACATTGAAGTGGTAAATTTTTGTTGCGGTCGTACCTGTTAATGCTTTAAAATTTAATGCTCTTGAAATGTTTTACAACCATTTACTGTCTTTTTTTGTTGGTTTTTTCTTATAATTTTTAAGTACGCGTTGATTTATTAATACTGAAAACCTTTAAATTTAAATATTTTTGTTCGTTTTTAAAAAATTTTTTTTTTCTGTTTCTGGCATAAATTACTTACTTTAATCAGTTATGGGTTGGTTTTTAAATATATTGTGTTTTCTTCTTCCTTTACTTCCTTTCATATCTTATCCTTTAATAATATTCTTCACCCATCCTTTAGCTTTTTCAGGGCATGCGTTTGAAACTGTGTGTACCTGAAATTTTTTTGTATGCAAATGAAATGATTTCAGTGGATTTTATTAAATGGGGAGTTGGCTTGTATTGTTTTAATTATTATCGCTGTTGTTGTTCCTGATATTTCATTTTATTTTAAAACTTCTTTTTGTACTCTACACTGGATTTGTTCGAAATGAACATGAAAATTAGTACTTAAACCGCAATCTATTTACTTAATATTTATTTAATATTCTTTTGTTTTTCTTGTTTTGAAGAAATAATAAATTTTTTAGAAATAAATTTATATTCGGTTTTTCTACATGATATTTCAAATTCACTTTATTTATTTAAGCGTAATTAGGTGAACAATTTGCTAAGCAGTATGAGATACAAATAATTATTATTTTTTAAATAACCGAAGTCATCATTAAAAAATATAATCAAATATGTAGTCAAATACAGTGGTGTTCGTTAAAATAGAACCTCGCCCAATCAACAGTTTCGAAGCATAAACAGTTTAAAATGACAACTTTATTATTTTGGTTATATTGCATTTATTTAAACGCACACTTTGATTTCTTCTCAACTCCTTTCCCACCACAAAACTCTTAAATACAGATGATCTTCCGTATAATAAATTGGCATGGGACTAAAAATTCGCTTCCTTATATAGAATTAAATTATTTTATGGAAAAAAATTATTTTAAAAAGTCGACTCTTTTAATTTGTACTTCGCTATTGGTTTACACATTTACGAGTTTAAATTTTTATTTAATTATTGAAATTTTATTTTTTTTTTCAAAAGAAATGCTGTGTAAGTTCCATTCATTGAGAACCAGAAAGTTTTGTGGAAGTAGTTGTTGATGTATCATTTTCTTATATATTGTATCTTTTGGGAATTCTTTTTTTATAAGTAATTGTTACTTCCTTTTCGAACACAGTGTTGCTTAAAATAATGACTCATTATATGGAGGGAAATATACAATAGAAATAAAATTAAAGAATACGAAAAGTAGTTAAATTAGAAAAAAATATAATACACTAGTCAATACATGATAGCATTTATGGAGTATAACTTGTGCAACCATTTTTTTTTCTAAATCAACTGAACTTTTGGCAGTGTAGCCAAACTGGAACTTCCCAGCAGAAAAATTTTCAAATTTGGAAGCAATAAATAAAATTGTAAGCAATAATGGAAGAATTATACTGTTTATGCATACCTTACAGCTTCCAAAGATGCTATAGGATAAGGTATTATTTTTGATTTTGTATAATATTTGCTTACTGGTTGCAATAAATTTGCGTTTCTATTGCATTTTAGCGGCTCATTTCATATAAAAATCATGCATTATTGATGCGCACGAGTAAGTGATTGTTTACAATTTCTCCCTTACAAAATAGCTTACTGGTAAGCACTAATTTCTGCTGGGTTAATAGAGTTTTTTTAAGGTTTCACATTAACAGCCCTGAGGCTTTGCACTACTGGTGTAGCCTTTCCTATGGCTCTAACGATGTTCTTGTTAAAAAGAAAGTTTAATCTTAAAGTGGTTGTTTGCTATCAGTTGGTATACACAAGGTGTCCGCTTTGGTATATACTCCACGCAGTTATTGCGTGCCTACCGGCTAAAACCCCTCTCTATATCACCAGGCTCCATCCTGGGACCGTCACTTTATGACATTACTTCAGGATGGAGCCTTATATGCCGGTCCATTTGGACCCTACGGTTCCGTCGCCCTTGCAAGGTCTGTCTCCTTCCGACGAAGAATCCCCCTCGCAAAAAAGGCGATCCTTCTCCATGCAGCAAGGCTTCCTAACATGACTCCCGTGATGATATTGGGAGTCAAGATGCCAAGATCCCTCTCCAGTGCACGCCTCTCCAACATCCACTTCTCACACTCAAAAAAAGTGTGGAAAGCGGAGTCGGATTGTGCTCCACAGTAGACGCATGTGGGACTTACGGCCTTTCCTATTTTAAACAGGAAAGACCGAAAGTGCCCATGGCCCGTCAGCAACTGCGTGAGGTAGTAATCTACCTCAACGTGCTGACGATTTAGCCAAGCGTCCACTTGAGGGACAAGGGCGTAAATCCACCTTCCACGTGTCTCAGTATCCCACCGTAACTGCTAGTCACGGAGGGACTGAGACCTTGCCACAGATTGTGCGCCTTCTCTTCCAATTTCGCCCTTGTGTTGGTGGACGAATTGTCGCTCCCTGGCGAGGAGGTCGATGGGTATGACCCCGGCGACCACCAAGACAGCCGGCTCCGATACCGTGCGGAAGGAGCACGCTATGCGCAGCGCTGCTCTCCGTTGCACTGCCGCCATGCGCTTTCGGTACTTTTCGACCCTGAGCGCATCAGCCTAGACTTCAGCTCCATACAACATCACAGACTCGGCGGTGCTCAGCAGCAAACGTCTTTTACAGGGAAAAGGGCCCCCAATGTTGGCCATTACCCTGCTCAACAACGTCACTACTGAGGCCAGTTTGTCTGCTCTGCTGGATATTTCGCTCCAGAAGGTTAGTCTGTTGTCTAAACTAACCCCCAGGTAGCGAACGGCATTCTTCGTCTGGACTGTAACCTCTCCTACCTGCATGCCTCTGATGAGCAGGATGCGCTTCTTAGTACGAAGCACTATCTCCGTCTTAGTCAGTGCCAACTCTAACCCGTGGTCACTCAGCCAGAGAGTAACTCGACGCATAACCTGGTTGAGTCGCAGTTGGGCCGCATCGACATCTTTGGCAATAATAACTGCCGCGATGTCATCCGCGTAACCAACCAGGAATGTCCATACGTAGAATCCCGTCATAGGTATAGTTCCATATGTCGGGTCCCAGTATGGATCCCTGGGCCGCCCCTGCCGATAAGACTTTCGTCTCTCGGCCATCCTCCGTGTCATAGAGTATGGATCGATCTTTCAGGTAATCTCCCATGATACGCAGGAGATACCCTGGGAGCCTGAAATCTCTCTCCATCGCGTATAACGCGTCCTGCCAGCGGACAGAGTTAAACGCGTTTTTCACATCCAGTGTGACCAGCAAACATACGGGACATGAAAAGTGGTTTCCACGTTCCGTGCTCCTACCTGCATTAACTACCTCCTGGATAGCCGCCACAGTCGACCTGCGCCTTCGAAAGCCGTACTGTCTTTCGGAGAGGTCGCCTGCCGCTACTACTGCAGCCTGCAGACGTGGGCGAAGAAGCTTCTCCAGGAGTTTCCCCGCGTTATCAAGCGGCATAGTGGCCTGTATGACCTAGGAGCGCCGACTGGTCCCTTGCCCTTGTCAATAAGCACAAGTTTAGCCATCTTCCAGCGGGAGGGAAACACCCCGGCCTTTAGACAGGCTTTGTACATATTGAGCAAGAGCTCTGGATGGCTCCGTGACACGGCTTTCAACACCTCTGCTGGTAGACCATCAGGACCTGGTGCCTTCCCGCTGCGCAAACAACGAGAGGCACACTAGAGTTCTTCCAAGGTGAAAGGCGGGATTTCCGTTTTTTCCATGACCGATGTTCTATCGACCACTGGATGATCCGGAAAAAGGGCTTCCACTATAGGCCGAATAGTATCCGCATTCAGAGAAGCGTTTGGCTTAAACTCCCTCAATTTGCGGAGCACTATTTTATAGCCCAACCCTAATGGATTCCTATTTAGGTCCTCCGTTAAGTCCTTCCAGCATCGGCGCTTACTTCTTTGGATGGCGCGGCGAAGATCTTTTTTCGCCGCCTTATACTCTTCGGCTTTTCGGGCTGCGTCATCTGCGTTTCCATTAGCGCGTTGAGCCAGCCGTCTACAACGGAGACAATCACGCCTCAGATCCGCAATTTCGGTCGTCCACCAGTAAGCAGGACTTCTCCCTTCGTTCGGACCCCTCCTCGGTACAGCGCTTTGACAGGCCTGATGTATAAGACTCATGGTTGAGTCCACAAGTACATCAGCCCTCTCAACAGGCGGAAGATCATTACGGATCCCCTCTGTGGTCATACGTCCCCGTTCTAGGGCTAGAGCCCTCGATCACCTGCCATTCCTGCACGAGTGCCGCTAAGGTTTTCAGTTGCCAGAGTGAGATCGATAATGGTCCCCCTTTGGCCAGATCTTCGAAAGGTGGGCACGGAGCCGTTATTTAATACAACCAACCCCGTCCTGGACATAAAGTCCAAAATTCGCCCACCTCTCGAATCGGTTCTAATCTCGCCCCACTCTACTGCTTTTGCATTGAAGTCTCCAGCCACTACCAGATGACCACCCATGCTCCGTAAGACATCCTCCAGGTCGTCTAACTTGGTTTGTAAGCCCGAAATAACCTCGTTTGAAGTAAGATAGCAGCTAAAGTAAGTCACCAAGCTGCTTCTCACCCAAACGAAACCATCTCCAGAGCCATGGGCCGAAACACAGAAGCGTCTCGGGTCCGGGATCCATATCGCCGCTGTACCGAGGTTGTCCCTAAACCATGTAGGCGCACATCCGTCTCGGTACTGCTCACTGATTAAAATGAGATCAGCTTGTTTCTCGAGACGGATCTGCCCCATCAGGTCGTGAGCAGTTCTGCTGCGGTGCATGTTGGCCTGTAGGATGACCCTCATATTGTCCGCTTAGCATCTTCTAATGCCTTGCGGAATACTCCTCAAGCGCCCGAACCTGCAATATGTTTGCGGCTATTTTCCCCTATGTCGGAGCATAGGTAGCATGTCGGCTGGGACTTGCAGTCCTTTGCCTTGTGCCCTTCTACCCCGCACAGGAAACACATATTGCCTCGGTCAGGTCCGCTGCAGTTTCCACTAAGGTGACCGTACCCCAGGCACCTAAAGCACCTGGAGACGTCCACTCTTCCGCGCATCCTGCAGTTGACCCAACCGATTTTCATTGTCCTCCTTTGGAGGAGAACCTTGGCAGCTTTCGCCTCCATCTTGACAATAGCCATGTGTTGCCCCCTCATGTTGGGCTTGGCCAGAAACACCTCCAACACCCTTGTATTCTACAAGAATGTCTTGGAGAGCCACTTCAACTTCCTCCACAGAGGTGCACTCGTCGAGATCTCTGATCTCTACCTTACTTAGGGACCAGTTCTCTGACTACACTCGTCTCGCCAGCTGCCTTCTCTAACGCCTGTTTAAAGGCGTTTCTTCCTTCAGTGGAGGACTTTTTCAGCTCCACAAGAAGCTCTCCCACCTTGGTCTTCCGTATTGATCTAACACCTACTCCACAGGTTTCCGGTTTGACCTTCGATCGGACGGCACTAAGCACTTTCGCGTAGGTCTTACCAACTGCCGGTTTTAGAACAATCGCTTCTGGCTTCTCGCCACCACGCTTTCTCTTCTGCATATTGCCCCTCTTACTACTCGGTCCATCCTCAGTAGATGGAGGGGTACCCTGAGGAGGACCTTTCGACTGAGCGCGGTTGCGCTTCTTCCCGGCAGGAGTTTGGGCTACCTTTGAAGAGGCAGCACTTTGAAATGCTGCTCTTGTCGCGGGTGCACCGTGGTCAGTCTCCGATTTGGAGTTGATCCCGCCCGCTTTCGCTTTTTTGCGCTCTTCTGCGCCTCTACCAATGGTGGACTACCTGCCCTCCTCTTCCCACCTTCCTTGGTGAAACATCTGGGAGCAGCTACGTAATCCGGACGTTGCGGTTTCGAATAGCTCATGGTGAGCTACTCCAATTTTTCAACATTCTCCTCCAGTTTTGGAAGAGAGTCTTTAATGGACCTGCTAACGTTTGTCTGCTTTTTAACAGCTGCCCCCATCTCCTTAATAATGGACCTCATTCCTGACAGTCCCTCCTTTAGCTGGGCTAAGGCTTCCACAAACCACCTCTCGGTGTTTCCGAAAGACCCAACTCCATCACTACGGCCTTCGAAGGTAAGCTCCATCGTCAAAGGGGCGCCACTTAAAGTGGGCACCGACCCTGACTTCTCCATCCGGAGGTAATAAGTTTCAGTGCTATCCACTTTCCACTTATTACAATTCACAAAAATAATATAAAAAAGAAGCAAAAAATTCGTAATAGGTACCTATTACAAATATTCAAATTTCCTCTATCAAAAATCCACCTATTACTATTCACACTAATTATCATGCGGTCGCAAAAAAACACGTCTGTACTCGTTAAGAGATCACCAGAGAATCCCCGCTTTGGTATACTACTTTGTTTGTTTATAATGCTTGATCAAATGAAAGGTAATGGATCTTATATTGATAAATATTGTATTTAATGTCGCCAATTATATTTGGAACACAATAGCAAGTAAATGTCCACCTCTGTTTGCTTAACGTTTTTCATTACGTTCTCACACATTTCACGCGGTATTTCATTAATTTCATCACAAATATTTTGTTTGTGTTGCTCCAGCGTTTCTAGTTTGTTTACATAAACCCATCTTTTCAGATATCTCCACAAAAACAAGTCCGGACCAGTCAAATTAGGCGACCGTGAAGTCCAATCAACATCACCATTCCTTCAAATAACTTGTTGTGTCCATTGTAATCCTGCCTGTATGCGATTTGGCACCGTCTTTTTGAAACCACATGTTAGTTAAGCCAAAAGCCTGCAGTTGTGGTGTCAATTGAATCTTAAATGGAAACAAATGCAAAATTTTGGCCAAAGTTGTTCTTTGAAGGCCAAGCTCCTAAGCACGCTTCGAATGGATTATTTTGAACATTTTCTTGAACAGCAATAATGTGTTCAGCCGATCTTGCAGTACATTGTAGCCCATGTTTGGTCGTATCAGCTATAGTTCCTCTTTCTTCGAAATCATTCACTACACCGTAAATAGTACATCTTGCTGTCACGCTGGTTGTCCCAAAAATTTCACGTAACTTTCTCATCGGCAGAGTAATTGCTGATTGATTTTGATAAAATATTGTAACTAATAAAACACATTGGTTTAGCAAATATATATTCATAATAAGTTTGTCTATACTTCACGACTGCCAAATATGAACCGTCAAGTCTAATGTTTACCAAAATGGCGGCAAAACAAAGTCGTACACCCTGTAGTTAACGGCCTGTACCAAGGAAAAGTCTTACATTTTTTTAGAAATAATATAATATTTATAATATTTTTATCAATATTACAGTTAGATTTGAAGCATTAGACAGTTAAAGTTTTTTTCTCCTTTCTATGTCAGTTAATTACTTAAAAAATTTTAAATTCTTATGCAATCATTTATGCCAGGTATGTACATATAATTTATTTAATTTCTTTTTAATTTATATTTGCCACAGCTGCTACCGTTTTATTTGTCTCTATTATGGCAGTTGTGACTTTTGGCTGAGAAATAAAATATATCTTTCATTTAATACTTGTGTTTTTTTTCTGTTTTATTCACTTTAAAATTAATTAAAAAAATTATGAATTAAATTGAAATTGAGTTGAATGGAGAACAAATGAGCATTGAAAATAAAATTGTTATACTCAGGCGTATACGAAATAAAAAAGAAGAAAAAAAAAATATTAATTATTTATTAATTTTACGTTCGGTGTACTGCTATTAAATGAGCACATTAAACAAAATTTAAGACTGGTATATACATACATATGTACCTGAGATGTAAATGAATCATTCTTTTTTGATTTCAATTTATTATGAATTAACTAAATTTTGAATTAATTCTTTTCAACAAAAAAAAAAAAAAAAAAAAAGAATTGAATTAAATTAAATTTGAATCAATTCATTTGAATTTAACGAACATGAATTGCAATTCATTTCTAATTCATTTAATTAGGCAAAATGAATTGCAATCTAATTCATTTGAATTGAAATGATTTGGAATTAATTCAAATGAATTAGAAAAGTAACTTGTAATTCAAATTTATCAAATCAATAATTAAAATAGACGCGTACGAAAACAATCGTTCAACAGCAAATGAATTGGTAAAATGAATTGCAATTCATATTTTAACTCATTTAAATTAATTCAAAATTAATTCAAATGAATTGGGAATGAATTGCAATTCATTTTTTCTAACTCATTTATATTAATTCAAAATCCATTCAATTCAAATGAATGGTAAAACGAATTGCATTTCATGTTCGCTAAATTCAAATGAATTGATTCAAATCTAATTCAATTCGTTTTTTGGAGAAAAGAATTAATTCAAAATTTTATCAATTCATTGCAAGACTGATTCGCGAATTAATTCAAAAAAGAATGATTCATTTACAACTCTGATATGTACATACATATATATTTAACATTCTAAAATAATAAATTAAAATAAAATTTTAGATAAGCAAGTACTCGTATTTCTTACTCTTTCAACATTTCAAAATCCGACAAGGTTTTGAGTTGTTAAGTTTGGTATTTTAATTATTTGCCATCTTTAATTGTGAATTTGTCTTTAATTTGTAAAAACCGCAAACTAACTTTTTCTTAATTTTTCATCTTTGCTGAGATTTGAACCTGTGCCGTTTGAGTTTTTGTGCGAGCGCTCTACCACGCACCCCTCTAATTTTTAAACCTTTTAACTCTTTACAGACTTCTTTTTTCAAAATTGCTAAAAATAGTTTAATTGTAAACGAATATTCGGCATTAATTAATTGTTAAACATCAATCAAGCTTCATCTTATTGTCGCATAACCCATAAGTCCGTATATATTACTTTAAATGGGTTAAAATTAGAATAAAAATATGAAAATTATAATTAAAGCGGAATGTAGTATCCTGTCGGGCGGTTTGGAACTATTCGAGCTCAGTTAAAAGAGTTTCAGAATCAACAAATTATTCACAAAATAAAAGTTCTTCTGCTCTTAATGCCGGTAGTTTAACAAGTGCAAAGCGACTTTTATATATTGGTAAAGTTATGTTTAAATTCAAATATTCTTTGTGGACAGATAAAATTTTAGTTATATGTGCCGCTTCCCTTACAATTTCCCGGCTCTGTTAGACGGCCTAATGTTGATTTCAGTTAGGGTTCTATACAAGATATCTAGGATATATCGTGCACTGATTTGGAAGACTTTGTCAGATACAAAAATCTGCCAAACTGAATATGAGAAACATTCTGACCATGGTCACGAATGGTATAGTATTTTTCAAAACGACATGTACTTAAGACGCTTAATGACGATCTTTGACAAATTAACCACTGATATATACTCTAGGATTGGTCTTATCAGATAAGTGTATAACTCCTTAATATAGATCATTGTACATTTTTTCAGGGTTTCATAAAACTCAAAACTTCTTTCGCCTTATTCACAGTTTGAAAGAAGTGTGTGTTAAATATTTATTTTACGTCAAGTAATGCTACCACATCCAGAAACGTATAAACTTATTCTACAAAATAAGTAGTAACCATATAACTGACTATTGATCTGTACCTGTAAAATTGCATGCATTTACACCATTTTTCTAATAAAGGTCAATTAAATTTGGTCCAATTAGGTTCTTTAAGCAGCTCAATGTAGAACAGTTGTGATAAAGGAATACCTTCACATCATCGGCATGCATTGATGTGTTGAAATACATTTAACTCGTACATGATGGTGATTCATTAATGTACGGAAGGAACAAGAAAGCACCCAAACAACTACGTTGAGGAACTCCAGAAGATACAAAAATTATTTTCAACTTATGGCTTCTAACCAAGAGGAACTTCAGAACTTTCAAAGTTGTTGAGAATACACCTGTGAAATTAGTTGTCATTTATTTAATCTGTTTTATGAAAGCCTCATAAACGTATGTATATAGCATTTAACGTTCACACAACACAGAAAATACAGTAGAGATGTGCTCTCATCGATAATATTCTATTGAGTAATTATATTCTTACAGGCCCTTATTTTAATTTGTGTTTAAACATGTTATAATTAAATTATACAAAAAAATTTTTTTTTATAATTTGTATGCATTTTTTAAAAAATAAAATTTTTTTTTAATAAATTTCCAAGCTTTTGAATTAATTACAGAATATATCTTACTTACTTACTTAGCTGGCCATAACAACCCGTTTCTTCGCTGGAGCAAATTCTTCAATCCGAACAATGTGGCCGAGCCAGCGTAGCCGCTGGATGTTAATACGCTGGACAACACCTACATCGCCGAGGAGCTCATACAGCTCATGGTTGGTTCTAATGCGAAACTCATCGCCATGCCTTAGAGGACCAAAGATCTTACGAAGAACTTTTCTCTCGAACACCCCCAGGACCGCTGCATCGGCACAAGACAGCGTCCATGCTTCCGCACCATAGAGAAGCACCGGGAGAATAAGCGACTTGTAGAGTGATAATTTCGTCGCACGAGAGAGGTCTCTATTACTAAACTGCCTACCGAGACCGTAGTAGCACCTGTTGGCCAGTGTGATTCTTCGCCTGATCTCTAGACTGACATCATTTTTGCTGGTAATGGCGGTGCCAAGGTAAATAAATTCCTTGACCCCATCGAATGTATAGTTGCCGGCTGTAACCTGGGAGCCGATACGATCAACATCCCTACTCGTCGACAACATGTACTTCGTCTTGCTCTCATTTACCGCCAGACCCATTTTAGCAGACTCTCGTTCAATAGCATTAAAGGCTCCGGTGACATCTCGCTTGGTATGCCCAATGATGTCTATATCGTCTGCATACGCAAGGAGCTGGACACTTTTGTTAAAAATAGTGCCATTACGATGGACACCCGCCTTTCGCAAAACACTCTCCATGACGAAATTGAAGAGGTCGGAGGATAAGGGATCGCCCTGTCTGAAACCTCGCACGGTATTAAAAGGCTCGGAGAGGTCTCTTCCTACCTTGACGGAGCTGCGGGAATTGCTCAACGTCATTCTGCACAGTCTTATCAATTTTGCAGGAATACCGAGCTCAGATATTGCTGCATATACGCGATCCCTTATCGGGCTATCGAACGCTGCCTTATAGTCGACAAAGAGGTGGTGTGTGTCGACTTGACTTTCATGGGTCTTCTCCAGGATTTGCGCAGTGTGAATATCTGGTCAATGGTGGACTTACCAGGTCTGAAGCCGCACTGATAAGGTCCAATCAGTGAGATGGCGAATGGCTTCAGTCGTTCACACAATACGCTCGTAAGAACCTTATATGCGATAGGAAGAAGGCTTATACCCCTGTAGTTGGTGCATATTGTGGGGTCTTCCTTTTTCAGGATCGGACAGAGGGCACTGAGATTCCAATCATCGGGCATACTTTCCTCCAGCCATATTCTGCAAATGAGCTGGTGCATGCACCTAACCAGCTCATCGCCTCCATACTTGAAGAGTTCAGCGGGCAGACCGTCAGGTCCAGCTGCTTTGTTGTTCTTCAGTCGCCATATGGCAACCTTGACCTCTTCATGGCTGGGGGACGGGATCACAACGTTATCATTGATTGGGTCCGGCACAGCATCTCTACCAGCGGAATTTGTATCATCATCGCTTTGCAGTAGATTACAGAAATGCTGTCTGCATAATCTCAGTGCACCATGTGCATCTGTAACCAGATTACCATGTTCGTCTCTGCAGGAGGTTGCTCCGGGTTTAAAACCAGTAGTAAGACGCCTTATCTTCTTTTAAAAATTTCGAGCATCATGTCTACTCCTGCACATCTCGATTTCCTTACGATCACGCCTTTCTTGCTCCCTTTTCTTTCTTCTAAATAGGCGTCTCTCTTCTCTCCTCTTCTCTCTGTACACCTCCACAGTTGCTCTTGTAGTTGTGGACTGCAAAGTTACGTTACAGAATATATCGGTTTTAAATATTCTCGATATTTTATGTTCTCCACATGACAATATGCAGGGTTGCATTGCATACACCAACTGAGAGCAGTTGCTGCGTTAGTGAGCTATGAAGAAAATCTATTTGTTAGTTTCGACTTCAGTTATGATTTATGAATATGAGCCATTTTTTATTTTTTTTTTATTTTAGTATCTAAAATCTTACAACGCTCTTATATAACAACTTCCTCCTATACTTATTTATTGAAGCTTTTATTCAATAGTGTCTGCAACATACATATAACAATATATTCTTTATATTACAAAAATATTTTTTTTTTGTACGTGTTTTCTTCAAAAGGATTAACTGATTTCTGTTTGCATAATTACACCCGTACGTATGAGGAATATTATTTAAACATTTAAATATATGTATCTCTAGTAAAAAAAACTTACCTTTACACTTATACATACATATTGTATATAATTTTTATAAAATAACGAAATAAAATATTTGACATTTTTCTTTACTTAATATTTCATCTTTTATTACCATTAATTTTCATTTACTTTTGTTCGTTTGATTTTTGTGTATGTTTGACATTTTTCTCTTTTTATATGTAAAGTAGTATTATACTTAAATGTAAATTTAAGTTTTTAATAATTGTATTATAATTATTTAAAGACATAAACATGGGTTTCCTTTTTGTAATTATACATACACTTATAAATTTTTATTTTTCTTTAACTATTTATTCTTGTTTTTTTTTTCAATTATTCTAATGCTTTATTTTACTAATAAATATTTTTATTTTTTTTTTTTGCTTTTCGGTTCTATATTTCATACATTTACTTATTATAAATTTTTTTCAGTTTAATTCTATTTATCTTTTCACTTTTATTTTGGACATATCAAAGGAGTTAAAAAGTACAAAAGCAAAAAATTCTATAAAAAATGAAAGTGAAAATGTTATTGACTTGCAAAATTCATACTAAAAAAGTTTTTTCTAGTAGTTTGTTGTTTGTGTTTCTTTTTTTATTAATTTTTTTATTTAAGTTTAACATTTTATTTTTATTTATTTTTTCTATTTGTTTTTATTATTATTTTGCTCTTATGAATCTTATGAATTACAAGCAAAATGATTTTGTTTTTACAATATCATAATATTACTACCTTAATTAGATTTCTATTCATTTCGAAAAACAACATATATGGTATACACGAATACGAGTAAAAAAATTCGTTTCATTCTATAAGTTTTCACTTTAGTTTTTTTTTTTAATAAAGAACTTAGTTTACGATTTTTTTGCTGCAATATTGTTACAAACAAAAATTGAAATATTTTCTGTATCATAAATCAAAACTATAAAAATAAATAAAATAAAATAAAATAAAATAAAATAAAATAAAATAAAATAAAATAAAATAAAATAAAATAAAATAAAATAAAATAAAATAAAATAAAATAAAATAAAATAAAATAAAATAAAATAAAATAAAATAAAATAAAATAAAATAAAATAAAATAAAATAAAATAAAATAAAATAAAATAAAATAAAATAAAATAAAATAAAATAAAATAAAATAAAATAAAATAAAATAAAATAAAATAAAATAAAATAAAATAAAATAAAATAAAATAAAATAAAATAAAATAAAATAAAATAAAATAAAATAAAATAAAATAAAATAAAATAAAATAAAATAAAATAAAATAAAATAAAATAAAATAAAATAAAATAAAATAAAATAAAATAAAATAAAATAAAATAAAATAAAATAAAATAAAATAAAATAAAATAAAATAAAATAAAATAAAATAAAATAAAATAAAATAAAATAAAATAAAATAAAATAAAATAAAATAAAATAAAATAAAATAAAATAAAATAAAATAAAATAAAATAAAATAAAATAAAATAAAATAAAATAAAATAAAATAAAATAAAATAAAATAAAATAAAATAAAATAAAATAAAATAAAATAAAATAAAATAAAATAAAATAAAATAAAATAAAATAAAATAAAATAAAATAAAATAAAATAAAATAAAATAAAATAAAATAAAATAAAATAAAATAAAATAAAATAAAATAAAATAAAATAAAATAAAATAAAATAAAATAAAATAAAATAAAATAAAATAAAATAAAATAAAATAAAATAAAATAAAATAAAATAAAATAAAATAAAATAAAATAAAATAAAATAAAATAAAATAAAATAAAATAAAATAAAATAAAATAAAATAAAACAAAAAAGTAAAATACAAACATTTATTTTTATTAGTGATATTCGCTTAATCTGCTAAATGCCTGTTATACTTTTTATTTCATAGAACTCCTAGAAAGTTAAGGAGTTTAAAATTTTTAAAACGCATTTAGCAGATTAAACGAATACCTCTAATATATGTTACTAAAAAACCAACAAAATATAAATGTATATCTGTGCCAGTATTATTTTAAAGAAAAAAATTATTTCTTTTTTTAAATATAAAAATTTTACTAGAAATTTTCTCTCAAAAAATTTATAATTTAACACATTCGACAACAAAAGTACACTATAATATTACATTTTAATACTACCCTGACATCTGTAAAGCTTCTAAACAATGAATTAATTCGACGAAATCGACTTAAGCTATTCTTCCATATTTAATATAATAACAAGCGTTTTTAATCTCACAAACATTTTGTCATAAAAATAACCCTTCTTCTACTTTTATAAAAACAAAAAAAATTGAATGCAGAATAAATAAAGGTTTCTTCATTATTTAGATTTTAACTTTTCGAGAAAAACAAATTTTATTTAAAAATACAATTGCTGTTAAACATAGTTAAATACTAAAATTGACAATTTTTAAAAACAACTTAAACTTTAATTTTGTTTCGTCAGAAACGCTCTAATTCAGTAAAGTTAAATTCAGTAAAGAATTCAGATTTTTAAACAATTTTTTTTGATAGTCAAAGAAGAAAATGGTGTCCGTGAAGGAATAGTACACTAGCCAAACTGAACATGTTTTCGACTTCAGCTACGGTATTCTCATTGGAGTTCTTTGTATTCTGTACACATTCATGACAAAACATCAGCTATTTAACTCGAATTTTTTAAGAAACCAAATACTGAAGCATTAAACACATAGACGACAGCAAGCAGCAGGCAGCAAGTTGTCAAAATTAGAATACATACGTTTTTATGAAAACGATTATTTTAAGGGCAGCACAGCAAAACCCCAGACAAAAACCTTTGCTGCTGCTGCCCAACTTAGAATAATTTCTATTTTTTGAGGCAGCAAAAACTAATTAGTGATGCTAATACAACATAAAATGTTAAATAAATACGACCTAAAAAATATTTTTTATTACAATTAAAAAAATTTATTTATTAATAAAGATAATAACAATTAAACACTTTTAACATTACAAGTTGGTATTTATTTAATCAAATTTAAAATTTTAAAGTTATGTTTGGTGATCTACAGGGATCAATATGCATTGTTGTTAAAAATGCTCGTATAGTATGATGCGAAATGCGATAAAGTAGCTGAATGTAAAACAAAGAACTAAACACGTTTTGATGCATCGAAATATCTTTGTGAACAGGAAATTTATTTTCAAATAACTTCTTATTTATTTATTTATGTCTATGTATAATAGTTTCTTACAGACTAAAATAAAATTCACAAACAATATTTAATAATTACATAATGATTTAAATACAAAATAATTTTTCTCTTCAAGGAATCATTACTCTCAGAAAGATCAATTAAATGATAAAGATTATTAAACTTCAAACATATTTGACGAATATTCAGCCGTACCAATTGAGAAATACACAGCATTTCAAAATTCAACGGGCAACATTGCCAAATAATTTGAGATGAGAGCAAAATTTTATTTTTTTTAAGAATATGTGTAAAATTACCGAGAAATATATTTTGTTAATGAGTTTTGTAAAGTTTTTTTAATACTAATAATATATAAAAAAAATTAAAATAAAAAAAAAATATATTCACATATGTACATTTCAAACAAGCGATTTTATTTTTGCGATTTTGTACACTTGAAAGTGGTATCACTGAAATATATTTTTCAACAACAAACACATGTTAATTATTTTATTTGTTTTTTTTATTGTTTTGCTGCTGCTGCCTTCAAAATAATTATGTAGCCGATAGCATGGCAGCAAATAATGTCGGCTACATTTGCTGCTTGCTGTCATGCTGCTTGCTGTTGTCTATGTGTTTAATGCTTGAAATTACTTTTTCTTTTCCCTATATACACACACTTGTATGAGTTAGTCGAACTAAGTTTCTATTATATTCTCCTTTTGTTTTTTTCAATTAGTTCCGCAAGCACAGTGGAAATTACAGTATATCTTAAGTTGAACCAAAGAATATAAATCATATAGAATGTGCATCACGTACAAGTAAAATTTCTTATGGCGGGTCGTAATGTTGGAACCCGCAAAAAGAATTGTTACTCTCTTACTTAGCAAAGAGAATTCGTTTATTCTCTTAATTTGCACACACAACATCACAGTGTATAAGACGATAGCCACAACAAAATTTTTACTTCGTGTCTTTTTTTTTTTGCTTAAGTACAGAAACGGTTTCATGCTAACAACAATATTCACATACAATACAATTTATGTGTTTGTGTGTCTTATTCATTGTGAGCTGTTTTCGTTTTTTAAATTTTAAAACGTAAAGAATGCTGTTCGTTGAAATATTTTTTTGTAATAAAGAATACAGTGCTCCGATACGACTTTATAAGCTAGTGTAGGGCAAAGCATATGTAATTTGTAGTTGCGCGAAAGAAAATACATTAATCTACATCGAATATATGGCGCCCTATTTAATATCGTAATAAGAGAGTAGTTAGAAATATATTTTATTATTATTATTTATTTAAGCTCAACAATTGATTTTATATTTATTTGAAATAAAAGGTTAACTAAACCTAAAAATGTACTTCCAAAAATATAACAAAAAACAAGTATACATATATTCATTAATGACAATTTTACGAATGATAAATTGATGATCTTTCAATTATAAGAAAATTCAATTTTTATTTTTAATTTATATATGTATGTACGCTTGGGGCTGTTAGAAAAAAAAAATAATCTGCATATATATTACTGTCGAAATCAACGTCATCAATTTTATTGTAACTTGGTTCTTTATGTTCATTATATAAATCTGCTTCAAAGTTGGCATCAGCTTGCGTTATCTCGTCTTTTAAATGCAGACAATTGCTGGACGAACTTGACTGAATTATTTAAGTTACCATTAATTTTGCCAAAATGTTATTCAATTCGGCTACGGAAGGGTTGTTATTGTTGCCACCTTTTTGCCGTAATACAGAAAAAGTGTTTTCTAATTTGTCTTGATTGAGGGACTTTGTCATTAAGAAATATAAATCACCACCTTCCTTTAAAATTTCATTTGTTAACTTAAGAATTGAATTTAGGGTGAGTTTCATTTTATTTGAAAAGAAAATACGCTTGTTTTGATCTACAAACTCCACCTTTTTTAAATATTCTAAAAAGAACTGAATATATTTATATACTTCATTGTTAATCTGAATTGCAGATCTGTAGCAATTACCTCGATAAAGGGAGTCACTATTAAGACAATCAAAAATTTAGCCATTTTTTCCAATTCTGCGGAACATGTCTTAAATTTTGTGGTTTCAGACGTTGTTTTCATAGCAGCAGAAACAGGCCTGCTGAAAATTTGTGTGGTAAATATTACACGCATTTTTCAAAAATGTTAGGAAAAATATGTTGCCGTGTTAGTTTTGGGCACATTTTTGTTTTTGCATTTGCTTCCATTTCTTACATCCGGGGTTTTTATGTCACATTTTAGCCACCCCTTCCGCAAAGGTTTAATTGAGTGTGGAAAATTATAAAGTCAAAAAACTTTTTGATCACTTAATTTAAAAAACGGTTTTTTAGCAGATACTTTAAGATTGGAAAAGCATTTTCGGTTAGTCGAGCACATATAAGGGCACAAATATTAATACCATTGCTTTTTAAAATATTAATATTTTCTTTAACAATTTTACTTAAAGAATCTGCAGATAAATCATTTTGGGAAGTAATATAATTTAGAATGATAGCAAAGTGGATGCAAGCAAAAAACACATTTCAATATTTCATAATGTCTTTAATTCGGAATCTAAAAAATTGGTATAAAATCTATTATTGAGTCATGTAAACCACTGATCCCAGAGTGGTTTGCCGACACTTGTTCTTAACACAGAATAGAGGTATTGGATTTTCTATTATTAGTACTTCTTCAAAAACATTGATCTTGAAGTAAAGAAAAAGGAAGTTCCAAAAAAGAAAATTAGATATTTTATCCAATAAATAATCTTTAAAAAAAGTAACTTTATTAGCCTTTTTATAAAGAAGTAAGAAATAATTTTAATCTTGATTATTCTTTATTTATTATGTATTTATTTTTAACATACAAAAATTGAAGTGTCTTTTCTTTTAAAAATGTATATATACGTATATATATATAATTCATACATACATACATATATAAATTAAAAATAAAAATTGAATTTTTTTATAATTGAAAGATCATCAATTTATCATTCGAAAATTTGTCATTAATGAATATACATATACATATGTACTTGTTTTTTTTTTAATATTTTTGGAATTACATTCTTTGGTTTAGTTAACCTTTTATTTCAAATAAATATAAAATTAATTGTTGAGCTTAAATAAATAATAATAATAAAATATATATCTAACTACACTTTTATTACGATATTAAATAGGGCGCTATATATTCGATGTAGATTAATGTATTTTCCTTCGCGCAACTACAAATTAAATATGCTTTGCCCTACACTAGCTTACATAGTCGTATCGGAGCACTGAATTCTTTATTACACAAAAATATTTGAACCAACAATATTATTCTTTAAGTTTTAAAATTTAAAAAACGAAAACAGCTCACAATGAATAAGAAACACAAACACATAAATTGTATTGTATGTGAATATTGTTGTTAGCATGAAACCGTTTCTGTACTTAAGCAAAAAAAAAAAAAACACGAAGTAAAAATTTTGTTGTGGCTATCGTCTTATACACTGTGATGTTGTGTGTGCAAAAATTTTGTTGTGGCTATCTTGCTGTGTGATGTTCTTGTTATAGTTGTTGGAGTTTCGTCACTGTATGTACTGTGGCTGAACGAAAAAACTAAACAACAATGCAAAAGAAATAAAACACACATTAGCACAGTGCATACACTGTGACATTAGTTTCTCTTATTTTGTTACGCTCTTTTCTTTTGTTTTGCCTTTTGCCCTTCCTTCCCGCGTCTGAAAAAATTTTGACAAAATATTTGGATAAGTGTTGAGATGCGCATTCTATATGATTTATATTCTTTGGTTGAACCAACTCTAAGTAGGTGCCACCTCAAATTTAAGAAATGCAACAAAATACCAACAAGTGGCATCTCTGAACAGCTGATACTAAAAAAGCAACAGAAAAACAGTATGAAGCAAAGTGATACTATTTTTCTGATAGATGCTTTTCAGTACAGCTGAAAAAATTTTGTAATTATTAAAAAAAGTACTTCGAGAAGCTAGGCCGTAACCCTGACACAGGGTTGTAATGGCCAATTACGTATGTATGTAATTCAAACACAGTAATTAGAATAAGAAAGTGTAAACAGAATCCACAAACTTTATTCTCTATCTCCCTCCTTTCTCAAAAGCAAGTTTAAAGGCTTGTTTCTTTGTGTAACGTTTAAAACTTTGACAAAAAAGCGTAAAGCAAAAGCCGTTTGGCACAATAAATACTGTAACAGTAAAGTTGTTTGGTTACTTTTCTTAATACACTCAATAACTCCGAATATAAATTTACTTTTATATTTTTAAAACAAAACTTTAACACAAAACTGTATACAAAACTAAAAAGAAAACACTTAAAATTAAAAATTTTCAAGAATATTTAAAGAAAACTCAACAGGAGGTTATTAAAATGAGCAAACAGATGAACGTTGCCCAACTTTCCACTTTACGCTGCGTTAAATGAACTTTAAGTGACAAGCGAAGTACAAACATGTACATTTTTTCTTATATGTATGTCAAATGGAATTTGTAATGCAATGTGAATGAATCAAACCTTTATCTGACAAAATGTAGGCATGTATTTAAGTTACGATTACTTGCTTACTTGCCTTACAAGGCTATTTACATACAATGATACCACGAAGATACAATGACAATTAAAAACTTTTTGCTTTACAAGTCGTTATTGATTTAATTTATTATTTTAAGGTTATATAAGAGCGATTTTAACCAGTGATTTTATATTTGCGATTCCGTACACTTCAGAGTAATATTTATTTGCACAATCAACAGCTGTTTATAATTTTTGTTTGTTTGTATTACGGTATGAGATTAGATTGAAATCTACTCGATTTTATGATGCAAATCTATTTTCTGCGCTAAAACTATAATACTTAGTACTAAAAATACAACACTGTAGAACCGACGTTAAATTTTAAAAACAAAGCGTAAAAAATTAAAAGTAACTTATTGGGACAAAATTATACTCGTAGCCTTAATAATTTATTAAATAGAAACGCAAGTAAAGTGAAAAATTGTAAAAGAAAGTAGTGTAGGTGTTTTTATTGTAAAAATAAATTCTCGCTAAATGTCAAAAACAGAATTTAATGTAACATTGAGCAAGACTTTAAATCTAATTGACGAAATTATGTGCAGATGTAAACACACTCTAAATGTAAACGAATACATATATACATACATTAGAACTGATTTCAGTTAAGTATTTGGCAATATATCACACTTTCAGCATTGATTTTCAATTATATTTGTTGGCAATACAAGTAATTATTAATTTACAGGAAAAAATTCATTATAAAAAAATTCGGCCTTTAACGCGATTAAGCAACTTACATATATACTATATTTGCAAAATAAGTCGAAAATTTTTGTTGTTTACAGTATCCGTTATGTGATTCATTAAGTACACTTTAAATTATAAGTTTTGTTGTAGTTTAAAACAACAGCTGATATTGGGTGTTGCGAATATCGTTAAAGAAAGTTATTGAATAGCAAAATCGACATTTCTCTTGTTTATTGTTAAAACTAATACGATTTTCTTCAAAATATGTCTCTGAAACGCATTACTGGTAATTTTTAGATCGTTGTATGTAGTGTATATGAATACATATTTTGACGAAAATCGCGTTGTTTTTAATAATAAACAACAGAATTGTGATAAAATGTTGGTTTTAGATACGTTTGTTAATCTTTTGTAATATTTCAACAAAGAAAGGTCGATGCTTTTTTTCAACGTTTATGGTAAAATGTTACTTCTTAATAAATCTTTGAAATAATTAACATAAATATTTACAATCTTTATTTTTAAACAATTTTATTTTTTTATAAATTAGTCATAAAAAATTAAAGTAGAATTGAAATTAATTTTCGAAGAAAACATTGTATTGAAAATTTGACTTCAAACTCATTTAAAATTTATTTTATTTTTTTATTAATACGTGCATTAGGATTTTAATTAAAAAATAGAAATACAGTTTTGCTTGATAAACATATAAAATAAACAAATAAACAACAGCATTCAAAAGAAAATTTAATTTAAGGAACATAATCATTTTTATTTATTTATAATTTTTCTAATATACTTATATTTCCTTTTATAAAATTGTTTATAAAGCAGGTACCCTTAAACAAACAAATGAATACAAAAATACTGAAATAAAATTTTTAGTTTTCTAAAAATAAATAAGTTAATATTTACAAACACATTTCTTTTAATAATAATGTTAACAATTAGAGCCATCACTAAATAAAAGCGTCGAATGGAACATTCAGCGCTTACACCGAACAACATAAATAAATAAAAACGATAACACTTTGTCAAAACATTAAAAACAGGGTGGTCCAAAAAACATATGTTTATATTTTATTATAAATTAACCTAAATTATAGCGTAGAGAGCAATGTAATTTTGCGCTTACCATTAACTATTCATTACAACATAACTTAAATAACAAGGTCAACGTTGTGTCAATAGCAGTAATATTTACTTACCTTGTTTGATGAAAACTGCTAAATCACCATAATAACGAGAAAAAAAATCAGAAAATTATCCTGAAAGTATCTAAGATGTCATTACCGAACAAAATGGAAGATAAAAATGTAAGCAAAAGAAACAGTTGTTTTGCAACTAATTTCACTTCTTTGTACGCTGTAAAAATGGAATTGCAAAACGTATAGCACCAATGTATTTGGGTTGGTTTCATAAATTCTGAATGGGCATGAGAATTTTTGACAGATAGTTTGCGGTTTAAGCTCTAATTTAGGTTGGTCTGCCAATCTAGTGGTGTTTGGTTAACAAAGCATACATACATACATAACTGGCCATTACAACCCTGTCTTAGGCTTCTCGCAGCAGGTTAACAAAGCAATGATAAAAATTAACATATATAATACTTTTATTTTTTCTATTAACAAATATATAAATATGTTTTTATTGCCTCTTGCAATTAAGACAAGTTTTTTTTTCACCACCCTGGTTTAGTATTTTATTTGTTTACATCTTATTTGCCTTTCGCTACTGACTTCACTATTAAACGCTATGTCAGAAAGAATTGTATTTTCCTATTGCAAATTGTATGAGAATGACAAATTTTGTCCTCTAGAAAACGGTTATTGCTTTCATTTAGGGATGGCATTATATAGAAATAATTAATTTTTACAATTAATTACTAAAAGAGAATCTTTTATTACAGTAATAATTCATTTTTTTTTTTCTCTGATTATTTAATTTGTGGTCATTTGTCTCTAATTCCTAAATATAAAAATAATTTATAACATAAACTATGACGTTGACGTTGACATTGACATTGACAAAAACGATGACGAAGGCAAAAACTTAAATATACATTGACCCTGTTGAAAAACACAACAATTAGAAATGCTTTAAGGATGTATTGACTATGAAACCCAAAGTTATTATAATTAAGATGTGATGCGCCAGCAATTGAACCGTATGACTGGCAAAATTTGCTAAAGTGTGAAATATTTTAACCGCACTCCAATCGCTTAAGCCTGCCAAATTACGTGATGCGGCACGCATTAGATACGTTGTATTGGATTTAAGATCTGTAATCACAAAACGGCGACCATCTGAAACAAATAAAAAGCACACACACATACAAACAAAAATATTATTTTCATTAATTATAACCTTAACTAAATATGTACATAAAATTATATCTATTTTTGAGATCGACAGCAAAAAGTTTTAACTTTTCTGTTTTATAGATGCCTAAACTATTTTTTACATAAACAAAATTTTCAAGACTCTTCAACAAAAAAAAAAAAAAAAAATAAACACACATCTTTGTGATACCCTACAATATACATAGTTTTCTTTTTTTAGAGTAATTCACCTCTTCACAATTGTCAGCAGAAGTTATGGATAAATATTTAACAGCAATAAAAGTGGTTTTACTTAAGAATTTGTTGAATTCTAACGAAATTTTTCTAATACAATAATTGGTATCAATATATAAATCGATGTTTGTTAAATGAGATATTCAATTTAGGTATTATATTTCTATATTTCTCAGTTATATTTCCCATTTAAAATAAGTGTTTTGTTCTGATATTAAACTCATAAATTTGGGATAATATCTTATGATATCTAGTGTCAACTATATTTCAAATGTGACCCTCTTCAAATGTGACACAGTCATAAAAGGTGAAATAAAATTAGTCTGTAAAACATTTTTACAACTGTAGCATGAAAAGGAAATTAGAAATAAGACAAAAGAATTGAAATGAGTTGCTTAAGCTATATTTACACTACCTAAGTTTCTCATATAATTATAACAGATTATAACAGTTACAACTCAGAGGGCAACAATTTTGAAAATAAAAATGTTCTATTTTCAACTGAGCTCTTAGTGTATATAGGTAGTGTATATATAGCTTTAGGAAATTAAGGATATAAATTTTGGTCCAGTAATACAATAATTAGGTGGAGTCTCTGGCTATCAGGGCGCCCTACATCATGTGGTATAACAACGGGCCGCTATGCGAGCTCAAGTCTGCCTTGTCATTACGAGGCTGCCACTTCCTCCTATCCTATCCTAATACAATAAAAAATTTTTAATTAAATTTATTGAATCTAACATTAAAATTAATAAATACATGACATCAGTGACCTTTGGTTTCATTAGGATAGCGCCACAAGCCATACAGCCGGCCAAACAATTCAGTTATTGGGCATATAAACATGGGCAATAATAAACATGTAGCTTTTTCAATTCGCTCATTTTTACACAAATGCTCAATAACCTCAAAACATACTTCCAAAATCCGGTAACGTTACTGACGGCTTAAAATGGTCATAACTTCACAACAAATCGAGATACAGCAAAATTTTCTGCGTATGAAACAACAGTTATGACGAGAACTTTCATATGCCGCTCTCAAATTGGGAGAAATAATTGTATTTTTTAAAGATATCGACCAAAATATGTATACGAGCGTAACGTTACTGACGGTGGCCTTGCCCATATGAATACCACAATTTTTTTTATGTGTAAAAAAGAAAGGACCATAAAAGAAAAATTTTAAAAAATTGTTTTTGCCAAAGGCTTTACTAACGACACAACTATTCTTCTCTGTTTTTATTAATCCTATTAATGTCCTTGTTTTGTCACAAATTGCTAAACCACAAATGCCAAAAAAAAAATCACTTGAATTACTTTGTATTTTTTTTTCCTTCAGTTTTATTTGCATTTCATATGACCAATATCATCATCTCTCACGTTGTTTTATTCACACGCATATTCTATTTTTTTTCTTTATTTCGCCATTATTCATTTTCAATTGTAGCATGTGTTCGTTTTTCTTTTGTTTTTTTGTTTTTTTTGTCATCTTAAATTGAATATTTACCTCTGTGAAATAGGAAATCTTTCCGTTTAGCATAACTCCAATTACCAGCACTGTATTTGAATTCTTGTTCACTCATAAACTCAACACGATATCCCAGCGTATGCATATTGTCTTCCACATTTGAGTATTTTATCGAACGTATGTCCAGAAGAAAACCATCAGTAAACACCCGTCCCACTTGGAAACGTGATGGCCCAGATGGTTTTTGGCCCTTCCTCAGCTTAATGACACGTTCTAACATACCCAATGGGTTTGCCACTTTGCATTTGTAGTCACCCAAATGCGATGAGTTCAATACATGAATTTGCAGTGTTGAACCATAGTCGGCATAAAATAAACGATAGTTTTTTCCTGTTATTGGGCGACTATTGTGAAGCCAAGTAAACGATGGTGGTGGCTCCCCCATAGCATCACACGAGATATTAACACTGCCACCAATATAGGCATACTGTATTAATGATGTGTTATTATCGAACCAATGAGGCTTATCTGAAATGACAGGAAACAGACGAAAAAGAAAAGAAAAGAAATTAAAAATGGTTTGAAAAATTGCATTTCAATGAATTTTTAAAGCATATCTTTGATATGGAAAAATAAGAAATACTCGTATTCTCTTAAATTGTATTCTATGAACTTTAAGAATAATGAAAAGAATGCAAAAATACCATTCCTTTGAATTCTAAAAGTTTTATTTTGTTTGTCGGATAAACAATAATGTGATAAGAAATAGAATAAATAAACATAAATTATATGTACACTGTTTCCAATATAAAGAAAAAACAAATATTTTATATCCTCAAAAAGACCTGAAGCTAGAGATGCGAGATGTTTATTGCTTCATCGTAAATGTCGATGCTTTATCTGACAATCAATTTAACAGTTTTGTTTGGAATGGTTTCACATTTGTTTTAATATTTTAATGAGAACTCACAATAGTCAAAAAATTATTTTCTTATTATATTTATATATATTATTATTATAGACATCAAATAGAATTAAAGACAGATTAAATTACCTCTATTAAGTATCTTAAGATGACAGTATAGGTTTTTGTTAAAGGTATTCCAATAATTTTTTTATAATAAACTACGCTTAGGCTTTCCAAAATTCTACTTGGTAACTATGATCGAAGGAGATTTGAGTCTTGCATTAGATTTTCTAGGGACAATCTGAAGATTTCAACCGGTCTTCTGACCGGGCACTGAAGTTTTAATGGATATTTAAATAAAATCAGCTGGAGTAGTCTTTGCAGATTCTGTGATGAGGCAATTGAGTCATCAAAGCACATACTGGGCACTTGTGCAGCATTGATGCAAAGTAGAAAGAGCCACCTTGGTGATTATCAAATATCCGCTAGGGAAGTATTAAGGTTGGCATTGGCTAAAATTTTAAGAACGACGAAACTGGGGAGATATTATAGAAACTAGGGATGCTCACGAAAATATACATCGATGTTTTTTCCGATTCGATGCATCATGAACTTTCATCGATATTTTGCGATGTATCGAATAAAAACATCGATGTTTTCGTTGCATCGTATCAAATTTTTATATAACAGCAAAACAAACAGAAAATATAAAAATTTCAATAAAAGTAAACATTTTTTTTACTAAATTTTATAAAACTAATATTTTATTAACTTTTTCAGCAGGGCTGTCTGGTGAAAACATCTCAAAACTATAAGCCAAGTCAGCATTTTTGGCCATTTTTGAGGCTTTTTTGATCCCTCAGGGCGATTAAAAGAATCACTTATGATCTAATTTTTGAGTCGAAAAATAATGTTTTGTCGGGAGAAAATAGTACCCTTGCCGCGACTCCGCTAAACGAATCATTTGTGACTCCCTGAACGAGTCATTTATGACTCCTCACACTAAACGATTACGACTTATGTATGTTGGAAACTTTTTGCAATCATTTGAGGATCTATTGCGAGTCTATTTCGAGTACCAATACGGCCTTATTTTAATCGTTTTTGCAACTATTTTGATTTTTTCTGAGTAATTTTTAATTTATATTTTTAATCATAAGAAGTTCAATTTCAACTTATATTTTATCTTGTTTTACTTACCTTTTTAATTATCTTTACAATAATAAAAATACAGTGGTTTTTTGATTTGTATTTTGTTTTAAAACGAATTAAAAAAAAACAAACGAATTCATAATGTTGTAATACCTAGTGACTCAACCGCACAACAAGCTCAACTGAAGATATACATATATAATTATGAGCCTTTTTGTTGATGAGACAAGTTGTTGTCAATTTGACTACTCAAGGGCTAGTGTTATACTTACCTTCACCCTTGAATGATCAAACAGCAATTGCCCCATCTGTCGGTGGTGGATGTTTAAATATGAGTGGTGAGCGTCTTTAGTAGGTTTTATCTGTCAACTTTCCCTAAAGGTGGCGCTATAATACTCCTCATCATTCGTTTCTGGTGGAATAGACTGGATCAGACGGAAGCAGTTTTTCTTGCAGATGGTTGGTCATCTAGGAGGAGTCTCTTATCTTTAAATTATAATTTAGAAAAACCGCTGGGATTGAACCTCGGTCTTCTGAGTTTCTGTGCGAGCGATTTAAACACTATACCACGACCCCACGACAATAATATGAAATTACAAAACTCTTTGTCTCTCAAACAAATAATTCTCTTTATAATGAAATGCAGAAGAAAACAATAAAATACGAAGCAAAATAATTATTAAAGTAGTCATATTATGAACGTGTACACGATTAATTTAATCAGTTTTTGATCACCTAAGGGAGTCTTAAAAGACTCATATTGGTGATACTTGAAACAACAAACTTCCAATTGCTGACAGGGAAGCACACATCGACACATCGAATTAAAAACATCTATGTTTGCCATGCATCGATAAACATCGAGCGTCCCTCATAAAAACCCTATTTTAGAAACCCTATTTATTTAGTTGTACAGCCCAATAGATCTTTTGGTCGAAGTACTTTTAGAAACCCATGAATGAATGGACACATTAGGAAAATATTTAAAGAAAAAAGGAAAAACCAAATAAAGATTTTGTGGTATAAAGCTTTTCAAATTAAAAAATATAAAAAAAAATAAAAATTCTATTTAATGTTAGAAATTACATAATTTTTAATTTCCATTTATCACTGGGAACGGTGTATTATAATTTTATAAAATTTACATTTACTGGATTTTTAATTTCATTTCAATTGTTTTATATTCTATTGTTGCTGTTATTACATGGCACAGTAGTGAATGAGTATCTGTCTGTCTGTTGTTAAGTTATCTGTCAGTCACTCAGTGTGTTTGTATATCTGGTGGTTTTCTTTCATTTCCGTATGTCTGGTTGCCTATCCGTTTATCTTTCCGTTTAAATGTCTGACTTTACTTGTCATATAGAAGAGTTTTACATACATACATACACACACACATATATGTATGTACGTAAATGCGTTTCTTTTGAAATTGTACATTAACCCTAGAATACTAACCTACGTAAATTTTACGTGCACTTTTTTTTTTAATTTGTCAAAATTGTATGGAAAACGATAACTGAATAGTGTAAATATAGTAAAAATTATTTTTTTATTAAATTTATTTTATAAAAATAAATAAATTAATTTAATTAAAGTAAATAAATTGAAAATTTTCTAACTTGAAAAATTGCGTAAAAATTAGCGTTAGTGTTCTAGGGTTAAAAGGGGTACAACATAATACTTATGTAGAGAGAGGTACTCGCATAATATAGCGGGAGTATGCAAAGTAGAAAAACTGTTATATATTTTTTTTTATTCTCTCATATATTCACTTTCTTTTTCCGTATAAATCTCTTGTATTTTTTATATAAAATAATAATAAAATAGGGTACTGGCAGCAAGTATTTTTATTATATATGAGTATTTATTTTTAAAACAATCTTTTTGTTTTTATGGCAGTGTATTTAACTTTATTGTGTCAGTGGGTTTAAGAAACAAAAACAACGTTTTATGCTTTTTTAATACCATAACCACCGCCAGCTGCTATTATCGTTACCACCATGAGTTCTGCCTTCTTTCATTTATAATGATGATCTGTTTTAGTTGGTCTTTATTCATCTCAGTTATTATTTTATTTCATTTCATTTTCAACAGTCATTTGCTCCATTGTTGTGTGTTTAATTTACAAAGTGCATTTTAATGAAATTCTTTCCTTGTGGGTATTTTAAAACAATTTGGTTTAAGTTTTCTTACAGATTTTCTTTTCTTTTTTTTTTCCTTTTTTTTTGGTTTTGTGGACTTTCTCAAGTTGGTTTTTCTTTAGAGTGACAGTAATTTTATATTCATTTAGTATTTCGGCATGCATAATTTACCCAAAAGGAGCAGGAAGAAAACTTAAGAGAAAGTTTATAGTCCGTTCGGCAAAATAAAAAAAAGAAATACACACACGAACTTATTCTGATTTTCAGTTGAAAATATTTTGGGTATAAAAAAACTGAACCTTTATTTTTAATGCTACAATTGTATACACAAAAAACATTTACCCAATTCACAAAATGTTATATTGTTATAGATTATAGTTAAATGTTGTTGATTATAGTTAAATAAATAAATAAATAAAAAAAAAAAAATAAAAAAAAAGTTTTCCAACTCTTGTGTATTGATACGACATTTCGGAAACATAGGAAAAATTGTCGTACATGTTGTAGTAGTTGTTGGCATGAAAATTACCAACAACATGATGTACAATAGTTGTAGTTTGTCATAGTTTCTACCGATCTACGACAACTATAACATTTTGTGAATTGGGTAATTGTTTTTAAAGTGGGTGTCAGTATAAACTCTAAAGTAATATTTACTTCATAAGTTCTTTTCTGTATAGATAGGTTAGTATGGTCAGTACTTCATTTGATGTAGTGATTAAATTCTTTGAAACCATAGGTGCAATAAGTACATATTTAAAAAAATACCGCTTTATTAAACAACAACACTATAAAGTTAGTAGCACTGTATTATTTTAGGTTCTCAATATCAAATTCAACGTAAAACATTTTAAATTGCTTTCAACAGACTCCGCTTTTTTATCTATATCAACAGTAAATAGTTTGACAATTCTGTATTGAACTGAATATAACTTTCTACCTTTTATAATTGTTATTATTATTTATTTTGTTATCTCGGAACAATAACTTGTATTAAGAAAAAAGCATTTTGTGCCAAATCTTTTAAACTAAAAAGCCTAAAGAGAACTATTTTCAACATGTCCTTGACGTCTGTATCTTATTTATTTATTTTTATTTTGACTCTACAATAAATTCATACAAATTTGTTCAGTTTCAATATCAATTATCTTTTACTTTTGGAACTCCAATCTTTTTTCTTGGGAATTATTTGGCATCTTTATTGATTTCTTGGAAATATTCAACTGAAGGAAAAGTATCGGAATAATTGTTCTACAATGTTAAAAATTGCAAGCAAAACGTAAAGAAAACTCTGTTTTCTACAGCAAGATAATGAACGAAAGATGTAGGGGAATTCCGATTTAATCAAAAAAGAAAATGCTATTATGCCAACAAACCAATCAACCAATGTGGCTGATATACACGCAAACATATATTAAATGCATATGTATACACTATAGAGACGATAAACTACAGATGTTTAGAAGTAGTTTTAATAGGAATATTTAAAGTATAGGGTGTTTTTTATTGAGGTATAGAACTTTAAGTTAGCATCACTTTTTTAACTGGCGGCCATTTTGTCAGCTGTCAAGTGATTAATATTTAGTTTGGTTTGCCATTTCATCATGAACAGGTTGACAAAAGAACAACGCTTGCAAATCGTGCAAATTTATTTCGAAAATAATGGTTCAGTTCGCGAAGTTTACCGCAAGCTCCGTCCATTTTATGGTCGACATAATCGTCCATCAGAGCAATTAATTCGGTTAACCATGGATCGTTTTCGCACTACGTTTACTCTATGTGATAATACGCATCCGCAGAGACGTCGAACAGTGCGCAGCGAAGAAACAATTGCCGCTGTAGAGCAAAGTGTTGAAGAGAACCCGAATGAATCGATTCGCCACCGTGCACAGCAATTGGAGCTTTGTCCATCAACTTTATGGAAGATTTTGCGCAAAGATCTTGGCTTGCGACCTTACAAGATCCAGCTTGTGCAAGAATTAAAGTCGCGAGACCATGCAATGCATCGTGATTTTGGTGTATGGGCCGAAAATGAGATTGATCTCGATGCTGATTTTCATCGCAAAATGTTGTTCAGTGATGAGGCTCATTTTTGGTTGAATGGCTACGTCAACAAGCAAAATTGCCGCATTTGGAGGGAAGAGAATCCACATGAGACCCTTGAGACGCCATTACATCCACAAAAACTGACTGTTTGGTGTGCTCTATGGGCTGGTGGAGTCATTGGGCCAAAAAGTGGTTGAAAATTGGACCTGTAGAATTGGCTTTATTCGAGCTAGCCGCGGCGGCCACATGCCCGAAATCATATTTAAACATTAATAACATAAAATTATCCTTCCAATAAAGCCAAATTGATGGAGATTAAAACGATTTTCTTGTGTTTTATTTCAATTCGAAGTTCTATACCTCTAAAAAGAAACACCCTGTATGTGCAAATACATGACTTTTTCTCTGTGATTTTAAGGATTAAAAGAAAACTAAGTGTGTTTTAAAATAATGAGAACAAATACTTTCAATAGTTTTTATTGAAGTTTTTAACTTTTTTTTTTTGTAATGCTATTAAAAATCTCACACTACTAATAAATTTTAAATCCAGTTGTATAGTATAAGAGTATTTAAAAATGATATAAAATTTATAATTGTGTAAGATTTGTACATGATAACACTTATACTTAAGATTATAATAACGTTATATATACAAATGTGCTCATAATTATTCATTATTAGTTGATTTATTTTTGTCGACTAATTTTATTTATTGAAAAATGCTATTCTACAGAATATTCCTGGGTAACACTTACTAACCCTTTTAAATGTTAATCTATGCCTTGCAATAAACTTTCATCATGATGTAGTGTACTAACGCCAGAAAATACTAGGCATGTATTTGGATTGGGTCTATGAAATAACTCTTACGAAATAAGTCCCATTTTTAAAAACGAAATAATTCCCACAAAAAATTGCTGTTTTTAAAGTGGGAGTTATTTCGTTTTTAAAAGTGGGACGTATTTCGTCAATTGATAGGACTTATTTCGTTGCGCGTTTTTATTTTAAGTGGGACTTATTTCGTTCTGAGTGAGAATAAATTCGTTTTGTAAAGTGGGAGTTATTTCATACCCCTAAATTTATATTTTGGTGGGATTTATTTCGTTTTAAGTGGGACTTATTTCATTTTCATAATTTTGCATTTTAGTTATATGTATATTGGACATTTCGTAAAAGGGACAACTATAATTTTTTGTCCTTATCTATCATGGCTCTCCTTTTTTTGCTATTACTTACTATAATAAAAAAACTTTAAAGAAATGTGTACAAATAGGTACCGAACTGGAAAAACAATATTAAAAAAATTGTTGACGTAATTACGTATGTATGTGTTTTATTATATTTTTAGTAGGAAATTGGAATTCGTGTTCCATGTTTTCTAATATCACCATTACAAAATAAAACTAATCCCAATGCCACGTTAAAACTATAATACCATCTACCATGCACTGGATCTTCAAGCCATTTATAAAGGTCGATAATTTTAATCTGATGGTTCTTCCGAAACGGTTTCCATCTAAATAATTAGAACAATTGATCTGTACTTAATCCATTTACGAATCCAAACGTTGTTACTAGTAGGCGTTCTCTATACGTTCCTTGACCGAAAAAAGAATTAATAATAAATTCTGGAACTCTATCAAAATTCGTAATATCCATTCCATTAAGAAGCCTTCTGCAAGCTTGCATATGATTGTTCTTTATTATTCCTCTGCTTTGATTATTCATATTATTCGACGTGTGTTTTTTCGAAGAGCCAAATACTTCTTATTTGAAATCGCATTAAACAGTAAAAAAGTGGGTCTTATTTCGTTTATGAAAGTGGGACTTAATTCATTTAAGAAATATATTATTCAAGGGGGAGTTATTTAATTTTGAGTGGGAGTAATTTCATTTCAAGTAAATTTTTAAATCATTTCATTTTGGTGGAACTTATTTCGTTTTCAAAAGTGGGACTTATTTCGTAGGAGTTATTTCATTTTTTTAAGCAATTTTTGGTGGGACTTATTTCGTTTTTAAAAGTGGGACTTATTTCGTGGGAGTTATTTCATAGACCCATTTGGATTAAATCCCAAATTAGGGTGTCTCTCTTAGAATTGCTGGAGATTTTAATTTAGGAGCCGAACAACTTCAAAAAGTCATATATATTATGTTATTCGTTGCTCATATATCGTGTGTCGAAAGGCACCAAAATATGAATGAGATTTTTGCACCTCTTGGTTAATCAAAATATTATATCATATCTGCCTTTTATTTATTATTTTTATTTTTTTTTATTGAGGCCAGCACTCAGGAATTGACCCCTACTCATGTAATACATTATGCTCGTCTAGGAAAATATGTTATGAAACGGAGAAAAGAGGGAGTAGTGCTTGTGGACATTTGATTTAAATTTAACATCGCAATTGACAGAAAAAAACGTTCACTCAAAGATTGTTCTCCAAAGGAACGGTGTGGCTATAGAACAAATTAACCCTATCTACAAATATATGTGCTCTGTGAGAGGTACGTGTAGTCCGTAGGGCTATGCTACCATCCAGAATCAAGTCTTTTATTCATCCCATGGTAGTACCGATAGAATAATGAAAAGCACGCCACATTGCGTCGATGCTCCAACGAATAAATAAAGTTTGATATTCTACAGTCGCTGATAAGCACCTTCCCTCTTTCCAGTACACGGTCGAGAAGCACCGGCCCATAGATAAGAGTTGTATTGCATCCTAGGTCGGATAAAAGTTTTGTCAATATTGAGAAGGTCAGATGGACACTTGAATGCTTCTTTCAACACTCGAAATATGAGATCATTCCAACGGACATCACAATTAATTCTCATGTCCAGAACATCAAGAGTGTCCGCCTTCTCAATATTTACATTACCCATAGTTTGAGTCTCTACGAAACTTGATGTATTTATACAATATAATGGAAGCACTTTGGGCCGAGTTCAACATTTTCTTCCGGAAGTTTAACTGAAAACTTTGTTTCCCCAATTCTTACGGGAAATTAGTTTTATTCCATCTTGAAATACATACATATATACACAATTGGCCACTACCACCCTGTTTCAGAGTTACAGTATAGCTTCTCGCAGCATCCATGTTGTGTGTGTTAATTTTTATCCATGAGTACCGGGACCCACAGTTTGAAGAAACTTTTTCATGACAATTAATTACTCTCAGAGCTTTTGTCAGAAGGCTGCTAAGAGGTAGTCGCCGAAAGAAATATTTTTTCATATTTATTTTTTTTAAAATGTCAGAGATGAGGTTCGTACCCGGAAATATCGTCTTAGTAAACCAACACACTAACCGCTAGACCACGGCGACTTTATTTCCATCTAGAAATAATTCGATTAATTCAAGTGAGAAATTATAGTATAATCAGGAAGGCAGACTGGCGGTTGGATACAACGAAAAATCGTTTATAGATTAACAATATGACATCCAAGATATTCGTTTGATGCAGTATTCGGTGCCAAAAAGTATAATATGGGCAATGTTATCGTGCTAAACATTGTTCTTACGCGAAGTATAAGAATTAGGTTCCAACTTTTCTAAAAAAAAATCATCAAGCATTCACGAGCGTTCAACCGGTATCCGAATTAGAAAATGTGTTAGTGACTCTGGCTAGTGTACATTTTCAAGACTGCTCTGTCAAAAGTGTTCTTACTCGGCTGAACTTTTAAGTTCATTGTATTATACCGATATTTTTCCATCACGATCTTGTTTATCTTACTAACAACCTTTTGGACTTGCTGATACCAAACATATATGCTACTCATATTAGTTTAACAGGACATCTTTTGGAGATTAAAGAGTGGTGTCGATTTTATTACGTGCAAGACTCAATGTTGTTCTTGTGATAGTACTAACACTGACACTGTCTTGTTGTTCGTCACTGTTGGCAATGTCAATATTGAAGAGTCAGATGCTCGTTAATGACAGTTGGGTGTCCGACTCTCTTACTTCGCTAGATCATCGACATGTATATTGCATTGTGCTATGGATATTGCAATTGGAAGAGTTCTAAAGAAATAGGGAAAATTGTTCCATATAATTTCATATTTTTTTACGCCTATGGAATGATATTGGTAGATTTCCACCTTTTCATATTTCCCATTAACTGCTTTGCTGGGCCAGCACAATGCACTGTATGAACAGTACTTATCCCTTGATTGCTGTACTCGTGAAAACAATATGATGAGAAGAGTTGATATATTGGTATTAGTAACAGTATGAAGGTAAAGCGTTGATTACTATATTTCTTTGGCTATCAAAGAGTGAACAAGGTTTTGTAAAAACACAGTAACAGTGTACTTTGAGAGATTTAAAATTTTGTACGAATTGAAGTAAATAGAAGGTTACAAAACCTTTTAAGTATCTTTACTTGTTCCAATCAAATAAACAGTTTAAATTTGTTACAAATTGAAAAGTGTTACTTACCATTTTATCAAAATTTTTTGAATTTTTTTACTTAAAACTATGGACGAATACCCAAAGACACCATCCTCCATAAAGGAATTAGCCTGTAAAGCTTAAAAAGCTCTTTAAATTTATTTCGATTTCTAGTAACACTGCCAATGACTGACTGACTGTCTGTATAACAATCTATTTTTACATTGGTTTTAGTTACACAATTTGTAATCTAGATTATAAAACAACAACGCACACACATAGATTCATTCATCATCAGGATAGTGAGAGCCACTTAAATATCAAAGAATTTTTACTTGTAAAACATTTAATAGAAATGTGGAGGCAATTGTCTCTGTGTTTGTGTAGGAAAAGGAAATGCTTGTATAAGTAAAAGCTGTAATACAAACACCCACATATTCCTAGAAAATACTCAAACACATAATACGTAATACACACATACACACAAAGAGGCAAGGATTTTATCAAGTGAAAACAACATCAGATGTTATTTGTCGTTTCTCTTGTTTTCTTCTGCCAATAACTGCATAAACAATTTACTTGCAGTGTTTAACAAAAGTTTGACAACACATTAAAAAACAAAAAGAAACACACACAATTATTTGCTTAAAGCTAAACTATAACTGCTAATTATTAAAAGCTGTTTTATTATGTTACAAAAGGTTTAAACTTACCGTTAGATTGCTTTTTTAGTACACTGTAATTTAGTTGCAACTTTTTTTTGTGCATTGGTAAATAAGTTTAAGTGCGTATGCATTTCTACTTACGTTGTATTCTCAACAGTATCGTTATCTGATCAGAGTCAGCAAAAGTCGAAGTGATGCGCATTGCACGACATGTGTATTCACCAGCATCTGCTTGCGTTACATTCTTGATATAGAGACCGTTTGAGATAGGACGATATTTTGTGTTGTTCGATACTGCAAATCAATCAAAAAGATATTAAATGTTCAAATAGCATATGAGAATAAAAATAAAAAAAGGAAAGAAAAAGATTTCATGATTTTAATACATGGAAGCAGTAAAATCTTTAAAAGGATAAAATTTGAAAAATTCTAGAATTGTAGAAAATATTTAAAATTTTTCTTTCCTTTCATAATTTTTTATTTTTTATTTTTATATTTTTTCGTAATTTGAATAAATAAATAAAAATATTAAAACCTATTCCTTTTTGTTCACTGAAATTATTTTTTAAAATATTTGTGTTTTAAGTTCCCCTTATTTGTACAACAATTTTTCAGCCAATAAATCGGAATTCGGGCTGATATTAATAAATTCTTTTATATAAATCCCTGTCAGTACCTTGTCTTACTGACCAGCAGTAGTCTAAGAGCATACTAATTTTAGTTTTTCGAACATATCGCTGTTCAATCCTTAAAATTTCCTAATGAAATCCTTCACCTTGTTCCGCACTGAATATGAAGGGAACATATTAAAATGGGCATGCAGATGGTGCAATTTTATGGACATTTTGCAGCCCATTGCATGGTGGACAGACAACATTTCATGTACTGTCTCCGGATAACGTCCACTTATGGAGTTTCGTAAAAAATTTTCACATACCGAAAAAAACCTTAGGATCTTCGAATTGTAGTCGCCGTGGTCTAGTGGTTAGTGTGATGGCTTACTAAGACGATCGTGCCGGGTTCAAATCTCAGCTCTGACATCTTGAAAAAAAAAAACAAATAAAAAAATTATTTCTTTCGGCCACTACCTCTCAGCAGTCTTCTGGCAAAAGCTCTGAGAGTAATTGATTGCCATGAAAAAGCTTCTCAAATCTGTCGTTCGGAGTCGACCTTAAACTGTAGGTCCCTGTACTCATGGATAAAAATTAACACACACAACATGAGTGCTGCAAGAAGCTAGGCCGTAACCCTGACACAGGGTTGTAATGGCCAATTATGTATGTATGTATGTATGTATGTATGTATGTATGTATGTATGTATGTATGTATGTATGTATGTATGTATGTATGTATGTATGTATGTATGTATGTATGTATGTATGTATGTATGTATGTATGTATGTATGTATGTATGTATGTATGTATGTATGTATGTATGTCTCTTCGAATTAAAAAAGATTTTTTGAAAATCGGTTTCAAAACAAAAAACTTATGATTTTTTGAAGTTGTAGTTTCGTGAATACGGGTATTTCACTATATTTGCTATTAAAAAAGACAACGAAATCATCGAAAAAATCTAAAACTATTTCAGTACTCTGTGGGCTTTCACAAAACAGATTTGCTATGTCAGAACCCCTGCATATTTTTGGTGTTTTAAAGAAATCCAAAACAAAACCAAACATTACAAATTTCTATATACATACATGCATATATTTATTATTGAGGATTGGATCGATATTAACTGGCTAATGTATGCCAACTTTCTGCTAAACGTATGCTAGCAAACTGTCAAGCAATAGCAAACTATTAAACAAACAGCTGTCATATATCATATTTACACCTACAATTTTATTTATTAACATAATTTTTGTACAAACTTTTAAAATGTTCAAAATAATTTTCCGGAGTATGCTGATAATAAATGTCAAAAAGTGAGAGCAGGTCTATGAAAGTGCTAGAATGAATTAGAATGGTTTGAGAAAGCCTTACAGGTCTTAGCTTTTAGGGCTTTTATTAAAATACAGTATTACAAGCTGAATTTTAACAAATTTACTTTTAAAATAAGAGGAATTTACTTGAATTAAGAGTGTAATTCTGTTCTAAACTAAACTAAACTGGATTTTTTTTAAATTGAAATTATTAGTCAAATGCTTTTCAAAAACTAGTATGTTTTCAATATCTGTTTTTATTTGGATGTCGAACTAAATATTGATTTTCGTCTATCATAGGGTAAAATATTGTTGATTGAAAATTTTAAAGAGGTTCTAGTCTAGTTTATAAAAAAACTTTGAATGGCTTCACTATCAACAGTCAGATTTCTTTTTTGTTTAGAGTTCTCTCAACATATTGAGGAGCTTAACAAAATATTCGAACAGCTACAAAGGCTATGGAATGTATGGCATGCAAATAATATAAGCACGGCAACTAAGAGCCGAATTTTTAATACCTAATTAAAGTTTCTGCTCCTGTACGTGCTAAGTCACGGTGAATATGAGTAAAAAACTGCCATTATTCATAAGTTGTTACTTTCGAAAAATACTTTAAATTTAGTGGACTTTACTTACTTACTTATACAGTGAAGAACTACCTAGCAGCAGAATATAAACTTCGATATAAAAAGAAGAAAACATAAATAATTTGCATATACTCTCAGAATACCCTATGATACTGATTTCATTTAGAATTCGAAAGGTATGCGGATAGACCGCAAGTAATATAGCCCTGAACTGCTTTTGAAGAAATAGTCAAAACGTTCGACGAATAGAAATTACTGGCTCGCAAGATAAGTATTTGGTTTAAAAACTTTTGTGGAAAACCTAAGACTTTAATTTCATAGATAAGGATTAACGATAAGTGGAACTGACCAGAAACAGAAATACAACTGAAGAATGTTTGTAACTTTTTAAAACTTAAGTTTAACATGATACGATTTTAATGGATGGATACGATTAAAATTTTAATTATATTAACAAAAACAATCGTATAAATTAAAATCTTAATTTTTATTAATTTTTTTTTATTTAAGACCAATATTAAGGGGTATATCCCTACTAAATGCAGTGTATTGTATTTAAATGTTGAATATATAGATATAGATAGATAGATGTTAAGCGTCTTATGTCAGTGGTAGAAATTTCTGTCAATTTGAACACTCAAAGGCCAGTATCATACCTTCACCTTTGAATGATCAACAGCAATTGCCCCATCTGGATGTTGAATGTGAATTGTGAGCATCTTTTTTAATGTAGATTAGGTGACGCTCAGCAGTCTTCTGGCAAAAGCTCTGAGAGTAATTAATTGCCATGAACAAGCTTCTCAAGTCTATCTTTCGGAGTCGACATTAAACTATAGGTCCCGGTACTCATGGATAAAAATTGGCACACACAACAAGAGTGCTGCGAGAACCTAGGCCGTAATCCTGACACAGGGTTGTAAAGGCCAGTTATGTATGTATGTATGTTAGATGACGCTGTACTCCTGATCGTTCGTTTCTTGGTGGAATAGACTGAAAATGTCAGGGAGCGGTTTCGTGAGGATGGATTTCTTGGAGCGGGGGGGACGTCTTATATTTTTAATATAATTTTTGAAAAACCTCAAATTTAGTTTTTAATGTTTTTCTCCTTCGCTGGGATTTGACCCTCGATCGTTTGAGTTTCTGTGGTCGCATTCTAATTATTACACCACGACCCCACATTTTAAATGTTACAATTAATTTTCAAAAACTAACTAACATTCTCCAGTTCTCTTTCTGTTTCTGGTCATTTCCAAAAATTAATTGATACGATTAAATTTTAATTGTAATAACAAAATCAAGGAAACAAACTCCCAAGCATTTACGTATATTTGTTTCAATTAAAAAAATTTTTTTTTTAACTAAAAAATTAATTCGGATCGTTCCCAATAGCAGTTTCTATTTGTCGCAACTAAAAAATTGCTGTTACATTAAATACACACAGAAAAATTTTTTGTTGAAATAATTTCAATTAACAATTTATTTAGTATCATTCAATATTTCCAATTAAATTTTTAATTAATACAATTAATTTTTAATAGAATAACACAAATAAAAATGTTTGTGCGTATGTTTTTTTCTTTTTCCTTAGTGTTGTTTAGTATGTTATATAAATAATCAATATATGAATACCTTTTAATTTAAAATTCGAATACATATTGTTATTTATGTAATTTAAATAAATGTTTAACATTAAAATATAAAGAAGACATATTTTATACAGAGAACCTGTTTTAATGCTGTAGATAGGGACCGTATAAATAAAATCGTATAAATCAATAGGGACCGCATAAAAAAAGTTCCACGTCAAAAATAACCAAAAACTTTTTTATTTCATTAAATTAGTACAAATGTGGATATTTTTTAAACATTTTATTTACATATCTACAAAAGTCAATTTACAATAACGGCTTTCACCACTAAAAGATACCATCTCGCTTACCATGTAGTTATTAGGTAATCAGTTTTTGTGACGTTGGTTGTATCTAATACCCGGTTCGCGGAATAATCTTTTTTGAAACAAGTAGATTTGCCATACAATTTTTGGGAGCAAACCATCGTACTTCATTTTTAATCTTGTTGCGAAGCTGAAAGAATTGCTATCACCTCTAACTTGATAACAATTTAAACTAAAGTCTAGTGTGAACGTTATGATTTTCAATCGTGATTCAGAGAGTAAACCTAGTGGTTCATATTATCGGGTGAACAAACCATTACACATTTTGACGAACAACATATCAATAATCGATATAAAGAAAAATAAAATAGCACAAAAATAGTATGCATAAAAACAGGTTCTCCTGTATACATATATTTCCAAGTATTTTAGCTTAAAAACAACATCTTGTATTAAAAGACACATAATTTAATTTTTTAAGTAATTAAAAATATGTAATTAACCATGAAAATTTTTTTCGATAAAAATCTAATACCACTAGCAAACAAAATAATATGTATTCGTAAATTTTTGTTTTTTTTTTTTGTTTTATGTGTATGTGGCTGTTTTCTTATTTTTTTTTATTTACATATACATATATATGTATAATATACATATGAATATATATAATACATATAATATACATACATGTGTTATGTGGTCGCCGTGCTCTAGTGGTTAGTATGTTGGATTACTAAGACGAGAGCTTCGGATCAAGCCCCAGGCTCTGACGTCTTGAAGCAAAGAAATATTAAAAAAATATGTTTCTTTCCGCGACTACCGCTTCTGGCAAAATCTCTGAGAGTAACTGATTCTAAGGTGTGTCGTTCGGAGTCGACACACAACATGAGTACTGCGAGAAGGTAAGCCGTAATCCTGACACAGGGTTGTAAAGGTCAGTTATGTTATGCATGTATATAAAAAAATTTGTATTTTAGATTGATATGGATTTCACAGTAAAGGTTAAAATGGCAAGAAAAATAGATGAACACTGATCAAGAATATCTCGTCCAGATTAGGAGATAAATGGCCGAAAAAAGATTGCAGATTTTAAAAATTTTGGGTCAATAACCTAAAGTGGCTTCATTAACTCGAGATGTATAAAAAATATGAAATGTCGGATAGAGCACATAAACTCCCGAATGACTAATAATTAAATATTTACATAAATAATATTTCCAATTATTATTTAATGTTAAATAAACATATCAAATATGCACTAATATAATGTGGTTAATTTCTTTTTTTCGTATTGGTTATATATACGGTGACCATCCGTTCTGTATTATACAGAACAGTTCTGTATTTGAAACCCGTGTTCTGTATAAATTATTCATTAGGGAAAAACATAAAAATGTTCTGTATTTTATATAATGTTCAGTATTTGTTCTGTATTTTCATATCTCAAAGTAGTATTTGCACTTTTGATTTCCTGACGAGCATCTTAAGCAGAGACTAAACGCATGATCTCCGAAAGCAATACATTTCATATACATACATATGTATGTACATTTTAGAGAAAGAAAGATACATTTTAAAATTATTTTGACGGTTGTCGGGTTCAATTTGTGTTTACCGGGTTCAAATGCTCTAACAGAAAGGGTATTTTCTGTATTAAAAAAGTTATGACCGAATGAAAAAAACTGATAGGGAAATGGAAACCATCAAAGTCATTTTGGTCACTAAATTAAACTATGATATGAATTGTGTGGAATTTAAAGTATGTTTAAAGGTAAAAGATAACTTGGTAAAAGAAATTCATTCATCAAAAAAAATACCTAAATTAGTTGTAATTTATTTTACCCTTTCAATGCACCTTTCTGTGAATCTACTTTGAATGTTTACTTAATGATAAAAACAAAATATATTTTTTAAGTTCACTTTAACATTTAGTTTAATATCTAGAAACTGATTTTTATTTTTTGAACTTGGATATTATACACAAATACTTAACGAACATCATGCGACCTTTTTTCCTGCTAGAATCAATAGTTTTCTTTAAAAGGACAAAAAATTAATTTAAAACTTTTTGTTAAATAGATTTTAAAGAAAAAATTAGCTTCCACCATATAAGTCGTTTTGCCAAAATTTTTTTGATTAACTTTGAAAATTATCTCTTAAGTCAAGACAAGTTGTTTTGTTAAAATTGAAAAAAAGGTTGAAAGAAGTTGATCTGGAAAATATATTTCGGTTTTATTAAAAAAAAAATACTTCTATTTTTTCAGTACAATATGCAAATAATTAAAAATAATAATAAAAATTAAATAAAATTTTTTATACATTAAATTTTTCAAATTATTCTTAATTCTCTGAAAGAAGTCGTTTTGTCAAATTGAAATTGGGGGATAGTCTGAAAGAGGTCGATTAGTCAACTGCATATCTTGCGTTCCAAAGGTCGTAGAAATACGAGGACTAGAGCATAATAAGGACAAGGAAATTCGATATTTACTATAAAAATCTTGGAAAGTTGCCTCATTTCGAGAGGAGACGCTTTTTCAAAATTCCACAGATATTATAAATACATGCTTATGTACGTATGAAAGGTTGTTTGTTTGCATTTTATTCTTGTTATTGGTCAGATATTTCCTTGTTCTGTATTTTGGTTTTAAAAATATGGTCACCGTAGTTATATATGTACTCATCTCTGTATTTGTCGTATTTATGATTTAAGTTGTATATTTTTAATAAAAAAATTATTATAATATAAATTTTTTGTAAATTTGAGGGTTGCATTTAAAATATCTTTATCATTTTAAATCAGCGGGATCAAATAAAATTTTAGTTGTATTAATTAATTTTTTAATCGGTTTAAAATTTCTCCGTCAATTAATTTTTTAATTATATCAATTAATTTATTTTATTAAATTGTGCCTGAATTTTTAAATAAGAGATTAATTGGCCCAATTAAATATTTAGTTAAAAATTTTTTTTGTCAAAAAGCTCGACACTATTAAGTTTTTAATTGATATTATTAATATTGTTTGTAGGGGCAAAACTAGTAAACAATTTATTTAGTAGTAACAATTTTTTTAATTGAAATCGATTTTAAATTTTTTCTGTGCAATTGAGCAAATGCAAAAATGGTTTTAACAAATGCGATTGTCTTTGTCCCAAATGCAAATTGACAAATGCAACAACTGTCCTACCAAATACAATTGTCTTTGCCCCAAATACAATTCGACAAATGCAGAAAATGTCCTACCAAATGCAATAGTCTTTGAAAAAATACAATTGGACAAATGTAAATTTTTTTGTTTAATTTTTAGATTTTATTTACATTTAATATACATAATATATGAAATGTATTGCTTTGGGGATAAGCATGTCTCTATGGCCATTTCGTCTCTGCTTAAGAGACTCGTCAGGAAACTTTTTCCCAAAGGTGGTAAGCAAAAATACAAATACTTATATTCAAATAGTTATAAACTAAATGCGAATCACATTTTTGCCCGTATTCATAAAAAATAAAATTGGTTTATATAGTGCTTATTTGACATATTTCTATGGAGTAATTGTCAAATAAGGAATTAATAAAACTGCTTTATTTTTATGAATACGGGCATTAGTATATAAGTATAACACATAGTAAGGCAATTGAGAGCACAATATAATAATACATATATAATATTATATAACATATATTTATTTATTTATTAATTAATAAAGTCTATGGAAGATACTCCGTACAGACTAATAACACTACATATAATGCTTAAATAATAAAATTGAAAAAAAAGTGTACAAGAGGAAAAATTAAAGTAAATGTGAATGACAATGAAATATAATTATCTTATTCCTAATAGTATTTAAATTCAAAGAAAAATCAACAAATTCTGACAAATTATTATATTGGCGACAAATTCTTATAAAAGGGTCAGCAAGCATATAATTAGATCTACATAATGGAATGTACAAAGGTGTATGATGACGAGTATAACGACTAGGAACATTTAATTTAACACATTTCAATAGAAATTCACAACATATATTGCCATTTAACAGATTCATCATAAAAGATACGTTCAACATAACACGACGACTTTTAAGAGTAGGTAGTTTAATTAGAGCAAGTCTACCAGTGTAGGAAGGAAGATTGGTATAATTCCAACGAAATTCACGCAAACAGAACAAAAAAAATTGCCTCTGCACAGATTCAATGATATTATTATTTACATTATAGTAAGGATCCCATATAATTGATCCATATTCCAAAATGGGTCTCACGAGAGATACATAGAGCTGTTTAGTAATATAAGGATCGGAGAACTCCCTAGACCACCGCTTTATATAACCAAGAACGCTTCTAGCTTTGTTAACAGCCATAGTAATATGAGCATTGAAATACAGCTTAGCATCAAGTAGGATTCCAAGATCAATGATTGATTCAACCACCTCCAAATAATTCCCACCCAGAGAGTAATTAACTATGTTTATGTTGTTTCTACCAAATTGCATACACTTACATTTTCTTATATTTAACTCAAGCATGTTGTGTTCGCACCATATGAAGAAGTCATTCAGGTCGTTTTGGAGAAAGGTATGATCATCAAGATTAGCAAAAGGAAGGAAAATTTTAACGTCATCAGCGTACATCAATATATCAGCGGATTTAAAAACATTTGGAAGATCGTTGATTAGCAAGGAAAATAAAAGTGGTCCAAGATGACTGCCCTGGGGAACACCAGAAGGAACAGATATGTGTTTAGATACACAGTCGTTAACTCGTACTGTCTGTTTCCTTCCTGTTAGGTATGACTCCAGCCAATTCAAACTAATTCGCGATACACCCAACAAATCAAGTTTAATCAATAAGAGCTTATGATTAACCTTGTCAAACGCCTTACTGAAATCAGTATATATGACATCGGTTTGCTTCCCTCGAACAAATAATATAATATGCATACATTATAGTACATAATACATAAACTATATTTATATACAGTTTTTAAAGTCGACTCCGAACGACAGATTTGAGAAGCTTTTTAATGGCAATCAGTTACTCTCAGAGCTTTTGCCAGCAGATTTTTGAGTAGTAGTCGCCGAAAGAAATCATTTTTTCATATTTCTTTTTTTCAAGATGTCAGAGCTGAGATTTGAACTCGGCACTATCGTCTTAGTAAGCCAACACACTAAATACTAGACCACGGCGAAGATATACTCCTGTAACAAACTCACACATATTTGCTTTTTTTCCACACGCACTTGTTTTTAATACCGCAAACAAAACCCAAACGAATGAAAGAAAATGCCTAAACAATAAAACAAAACTAACTGCGGATTGCATTTGAAAATACAAGACTACTGTTACCACAACAGCAATCCGTATTTGGCGTAAATAATTTTTCTCATGTAATCTCAAATAAGAAAACATTTGATTTTAATAAATTGCTGTTGACATGCATTTTTAAATGCAATTATGTATATTTAAAGCATTAAACACATAGACGACAGCAAGCAGCAGGCAGCAAGTTGTCAAAATTAGAACACACACGTTTATATGGAAACGATTATTTCAAAAGAAGCACAGCAAAACCCTAGACAAAAACCTTTGCTGCTGCTGCCCAACTTAGAATAATTTCTATTTTTTGAGGCAGCAAAAACTGATTAGTGTTGTTAATACAATATAAAATGTTAAATAAATACGACCTAAAAATATTCTTTATTACAAAGAAAAAAAATTATTTTTTGATAGGGAGAATAATAATTAAAACCTTTTCGCATTACAAGTCGGTATTTATTTAATTAAATTTTAGATTTTAAAGTTATGTTTGGTGTCTCGAAAGGATCATTGTTGTTTAAAATATATATATAATGTGATGGGAAATGCATTCAAGTGGCTAAATGTTAAACATATAACTACATACATTATGTCTTATAAGAGTTTTGCAAATGTGTGATGCACGAAAATATCTTTGTGATTATGAGATTTATGTGGGAAATATGCAGCCGTACTAGCTGAGAAATACACAACATTTTAGGAATCAACGTTCAACATCAACGGCAATGCAAAAATCATTTTTCCAAGAGTTTTAATCACATTGCCAAATAATTTCAGATTAGAGTAAAATTAGAAATTTTTTGTTAAAAAAGTATGCGTAAAATTAGCGAAAAATATATTTTGTTAATGAGTTTTGTAAAGTTTTTCAATTGTACTAATAAAATACAAATACTTATAAATTAAAATGAAAAATATATATACATTTCAAAAAAGCGATTTTATTTTTGCGATTTTGTACACTTGAAAGTGGTATCACTGAAATATTTTTTCAACAGCAAACACATGTTTATTATTTTATTTGTTTTTTTATTGTTTTGCTGTTCCTGCCTTCAAAATATTTATGCAGCCGATAGCATGGCAGCAAATATTGTCGGCTGCATTTGCTGCTTGCTGTCATGCTGCTTGCTGTTGTCTATGTGTTTAATACTTAACTTAAAGAAAATTCAATTTGGATCCAATAATTTTGCTCTTGATTTATGTCAACTGCAATTTTGTAGTTGCGACAAATACAGTGTATTCGCCGAAAATCTTTGTGGCAAATAAAATATCATTTAAATCAAATACTTCCTCAACTGCAAAAAGTATTTGCCATAACAACACTTTTTTTTCTGTGTACCAATTAACTTTTTAAACGGTACCTTTTATGGGCATAAAAACTTTAAACTGATTTTATGATTTAATCTTTCACCAGCTGTACAGAAATTTCTATGAAAGATGCATTTTTTTAATTTCTTTCTCTGCATAAGTATGTTCCTGACCATTTAACAATAAAACTCGTTTGCTTTTCAATAAAAACACATAAAAATACTTTAATTTATTAACATCACTTACTTGTTATAGACTCGCCATTAAAAAGCCATGAAATAGCAGGTGCTGGGTCACCTTTGACCAGACAATGAACAGTAGCATCACGACCTTCTCTAGCCGATTGCACCAACTCTGTTTTATCAAATGAAATTTTTTCTAAAAAAAAAAAAAATAATTGTCTCAGTTACTTGTTTACATCATTATCAAATAGGGCAAAAAATAAAATAATTTAAGATTTAAAAAAACTCAATAAATAAAAATTATAAAAGAACGTAAGAAAACAATTAAAATAAAACATACTTTTAAAACGTGTTTGATGGTTCACCATACGACTGAAAATCGTATTAACTCGTACAAGTTTGCTGTGAAATAATGGATGACTGTGTATAAGAAAATGAATGGAATGGTTATTCGTTTGATTAGTTGGCTGGATTCTTGACCGACTGGAGTATATAAACAAGTAAAAATTGTTTGTATTTGTTGCACTCCATTGTCCCGGTCACATAAAATAAAGCCACTAATACAACCATCACGCTGAGAATAAATTAACAACAAAATATGACCAGAAGCAAGAAACAGGAAAAAACAATCAACACAAAACTTGTTTCAAATCATACGAGAGTACATACATGTTCGCCATTCATTGCCCAAAGTAAAATGTGATGAATATTTTGAACATAAAAAGAAAAATTGAAACTGAAACTGAAACACTAAACGGAAATATAAAAAAAAAATAAATAAAAAGATTGTGAAAAATTGTCTACAATTGCAATTGCAACAGTTAAATAAAAACAAAAAATACATACGATAGACTAATAACTCAAAAGATATACGTTCCTTTATATCTTTTGAATTTATTTCACACGTCCAATTGCCCTTGTCCTCCAAAGCAATATGTTCAAAGAATAGGGCCAATGAACCTGTAAAGATAAAAAATACAAAAATAAATATAGAAAAAATGCTTACAACTATGTATGTATGTATGTGTGACATATTATGTATTAAAGTGAGTGTATGTAATTGCTGAACTCATTCTAAAGCTTCATAGCCTAACAGGGGAACGAATTGAACAAGAGAAGATTCTTGAGAAGAGAAGGATTCTTAATTTGTTCGTCTAAATAACTTCGTAGTCAATACAACTTTATTTTTACGTTAAGGATAATGAATATGAAATCATAAAAAACGTACATATATGTGAATAAATTCATAAACATGTATTTTGTGTTAAGCTTTTTAGGAATTATTTATTGAATAGGATAACAAAGAACAATTGATATTAATTTTGTTTCGTCAGAAACGCTTTAATTAGAACAAAGTTAAATTCTATTAAGAATTTAGATTTTTTGCAATGAATTTTTTGATAATCAAAGGGGAAAATGATGTCCGTGAAGAAAGAGTACACTGAACATATGGGTACATACATACATAACTGGCCTTTACAACCCTGTGTCAGGATTACGGCCTATCTTCTCGCAGCACTCATGTTGTGTGTGTAAATTTTTTTCCATGAGTACCGGGACCTACAGTTTTAATGTCGACTCCGAACGACAGATTTGAGAAGCTTGTTCATGGTAATTAATTACTCTCAGAGCTTTTGCCAGAAGACTGCTGAGAGGTAGTCGCCGAAAGAAATATTTTTTTCATATTTCTTTTTTTAAGATGTCGGAGCTGGGTATCGAACCCAGGGCTCATGTCTTAGTAAGCCAACACACTAACCACTAGACCACGGCGACTACGTATTTGTTACATACATATTTGTCTCAATTTGCTCGAGTTTTTTTTACGTGGAATGTTTTCTTTTTTTATATGGATACTATATATCGCGTAAAAACAGCATTTTACGTTTGATTTTTTGACAATCAGACCAAAAACCATTAGATTTTGTTTCGACAAAATCCAATGAAAATCTTAAGACTTGTAGAATAGTGTAAAAGCACCTTAAGAGATAGTCGCCGAAGGAAATATTTTTTCATTTTTTTTTTTTTTTGAGATGTCAGAGCTGGGGTTTGAACCCGAAACTTATGTTTAGTAAGCCAACACATTAAACACTAGGCTACGACGACTACCAATAGGATCGTGTTTGCGAAAATTGTCACTTAATTTTGCTACCATTTGGACACTTTCTTCAACTATGGACGCAGTTAATGCTTATTCTTTATATTACTTATTTCATCATCGCTTAGAACCTTATCTAACTAAATTTCTCTATATCTACAGACGATAAATTGTCAACGCCTTTGGCTCCAACATTGTGATCACCGTGACATGATATCGGAATACCAAACCGCGTTAGGAGGGACTAAGCCTCCATTTTTAACGTACTCTGGCAAAGAAAATTCCCATTTGAATTGTGGAAAGTTTTCATATAACACGATTTGCAGTGCTACCAACTATTAATGTATTAAATTTCAAATTTTAAAAATTCCATATAAACAAACATACGAGTACGTCTTTCTAACAAAAATATATCGGATGTGGTATAACGTGTTATACCAAATCAAATCGTATAAAAAGATAATGAAGTGTAATGTGGAATACGGGCTAAATCAAATTCACATAAAAAAACTAACGTTAAGACAGGATTAGGTGTATGATAATATGCATAAAAATTTTTTTAAATACTGCAACTACCATTTTTAATTTAACTTTCTTAATACAAGACTATCACTACATCCGTTAATGTCATTGCAGTACTAAAGTGACTGCACTGATTTTAAATACGATTCTATATAATCAATCCTAAGATTTGATTTAAAAAATAGGGAGTTTGTTTATCTGTTCAGGTGATGAGTAGTAGGAAATTTTAAAGTTTGTTTTTTTTTTGTGTCAAAAGTTCTTTAATTGTGGGTTTTTAAAATTTCTAAAGTTTTACACTAAATTCTTACCACCTCTTTTCTCCACATGTACCCTACCCTTGGTGTTTTCACGCTCAACACCATTTGGATCTTTCCATTTAGTCTCTAAATTTTTTTGTACTGGCGATGATAATATTTGTGATGTTTCTTCTTCTACTGATAATGATGACGATGATGATATTGTTGTTGTTGTTGTTGCTTGATCTTTCTGTTTTATATTACAAAATATTATAAAAGAGGCATTTACAAAATGTGGTATTGATGGCTGGGATGGTGTTAAATATAAAAGACTTATTTCTTCATTTTTATTAGTATCCGAACTTCTTCGGCTTCTATTGCTATCGTTGTTGTTTAAAGTAAAAAAACTTATGCTGTTCGTGCTCGAGAAAATAGGCAGCGTGCTGTTAATACTGTCGCTAATGTGTCCCCATACGACAACTGTTAAAGAGAAAAAAAAGAATAATAAAATATTAATTTAAGAATTTATTTTATTAAAGCTTTTAATATTAAGTTTTAAGTGCTATCTGCAGTATGTACTGTATGTATATAAACCATAATATTTAGTTTTAAATATTATTTGACTTTCTAAACCAAAATTGCTTTAAAATGTTTTTGTTTTCAAATCTATAATATTTTACAAAATCTATGACAAGAGTTGCTTAACCTCGATTTATAATTATTGTGGCAGACATTTAATGCAACGGAATAAAAATTCATGTCAGCATTTTACAATACAAAACATTACAAAAAAAAAAGAAAATTCAAATGCAAATGCAAATAAATTCATTTAAGAGATGTTTTAGCGGCATTACAAAAATATATGCAAATGTAAAATATTTACTAACTATTCTTTTCTTTTTTCCGTAGGATAAAAAGGGTGTTTTTTAAGAGCTTGAAATGGTAATGGAAAACAGAAGAACTGTTGAATTGAATTTTTTATTATAATTTGGGAGATAATTTAATGGCATTTATAATTTTATTGTGATTTCCGGCATATGTTTGCCATGGTTACGAGTTAAATTACGTGGTCTATTCGACTACTTTTCCAATAACAAGTTTTTCCCTAAAATCTGGCCATATTGAGTAAATTGTGGCTTACATATTAGGTTCCAATATTCCAAGAGATATTCGGGTATGCTCTGAGAAACCAATTCGGGTGAAATTGAAATCGAATGAAATTTCAACTGCTATATTTTAAAATGTGAATATCTTTCAAAACTTATTTTTTGTTCATTTGCTTAATGACCATTACTGTAACATCTTTCTTTGTCAAAACTATAAAATAATAAATAAATAAAGACTCGATTTTAATTTCACTCGAATTCGATTTGCAAAACATACCCGAATGTTTTCTTGTTTAAAACAACGAGTTATTAAAGTTACACAAAATGTAATTCAGATGCGTTAACTTGCACGAACACTGATGCTAGTGAAGAGCACCACTTTTGGAAAGAAAGTTGAAGAATTTTATTCTAGTGTAAATCGCTATAAATGTCGTTCATGATTAGCTAGTAAATTTTTGAAAATATGGATTGAGTTAGCATGGCCCGATAACGCTCGTCATTCGCGTGAGAACTGTAACAGCTCTATAATTGTTTTTGCACTATTTACCCAAAAGGCAATTCTTCAGTAAAAGTGCACACGCTCAGCCACTTTCAAATAAGTCCAATCAGGAAAAATTAGGTGAAAACGGTTATTATTTGACTTTAATTGTAAAGACAAAGGCAAGCCAGTTCAGAACGACTACGAATCGACGGTTTTGGCGTGATTTTCAAGGCTTGGCGCCGCGGTAGCAATATTTACTTCGATACTCAGATTTCTTATCCGCATCCTAACGAAAAATTTTGATGTAATTCTTATACGAAAAAATTTAAAATTAGAGTGTTCTATGAACTTCGCGCACAAATTTAATTTATTTCAAAGTACATACATCTCTGGGTGTATCAAACTGTCAGTTACAAACAAAAATGATTTCATTTAAAAAATGTACGCGCTCGGTGCACTATTGCAAAAGCTTAAGAGTAAGTAACCCATGTAATGACCACAATATGAACGAAACGCTTAGCGTAGACCTCTGGCTTTTCAATGTAGGTAACTTAATAAGATAAGAGGAAAGTATATACCACAGTTAAGATTTTTCCATTTATGAATACTCAAAAACTAACATTTATGAATATTATCAAGAATGCGATTTTTAAAAATTTTTATTTTTCTTCACGCACATGAACGAGCACCACAAATTTATTTTCTTAAAATCACACGCGAACGTGTGCATTCATTTTTTTTTTTTTCTAAGCCTACATATATGAAGAGTAAAGAAATTTTTTTTATTTTCTTCATGCACATAAACGAGAAGCACAATTTTTTTTTCACACGCGAACGTCTGCATTCATATTTTTCTAAGCAAAATTGTTTCATGACGTTGTTGTTGTAATGCATTCATAAATTTTTTGAATTTTTGACGCATGTCTGTCGCCAACACACAAAACAACAGTTACATAAAAAATCCCAAATAGAAGAGTATTGTTGTTGTATATACATATATACATACATATGTACGTACAATTGTAAATTAGAATTTGTCACTTGAAAAGCAAAGCGAGTATACATGAGCGAGTAAGTGTGTGAAAAAAAATATTCAAGCTCATAAAGAGTATTAGTCAAAATTTTAATTTTTCATACATGAATATGCGTCCAAAAAAAAAGCAATATTCACACATGAAAAAGAGCAAAGCAAAATATTTTCTGTTTTTTTCAAACATGTGTGAGGAGAAAAAAAATTAAAACTGAATGCACACGTCCACTCATAAGTGAAAAGTGAGTGAACGATTTTGTACTCTGGTATATACCAGTTCCATCCATGGCTTCTCAAATAAAAATAAATGACATATTCAACGGCATTAATAGGTACTATAGTTAGGATCCCATAGTCTAGATCCACATTCAAGAATATGCCAAACTAGAGAGTACTGTGTGATCATGAGATTCCTTTGGCCAATGCGCCCTAAATCCAAGTATTTCATTAGCTTCATTTACCAACATAAAAATATTTTCATAAAATGTTATTTTATGATCCAATTAAATTCCCAGACCATTAATAATTGACATCTTGTTCAGCGATGTTTCATGAAAATTATAACTGGTATCAAGTTGTAAATGAACAATGAAATGAAATATGTTTACATTCCTTGATATTTATATCCAATAAACTAAAATAGCACCACTTACGAAAAAATTTTGTTATAAAATCCCAAAGGTGATTGACCGAAAATGTTATCAAAATAAAATTTTGCCGTCTCTTGCATACAAAAGAACATTCGGCTATACGGCAACTAAACAGTGAAAATAATACCTAAATGACTGCCTTAGAGCACTCCAGAGTGCATATTGATGATTCCAGATGTACATGTTTTTAAATTTTATCTCTTGATTTCTACCAGAGAAATAAAAACTAAGTCAACAAAGTGAATATTTAGTAATTTCCATGGCAGCAAGGGAGCTTGAAAAGTAAACGTGTTGATATAGTTATAAAAGTGAAGAAACTCGTATTTGATGAGATATAATGTCGATTAATATCTTTTCAAAAATTTGTGGTGCTGAATTTTTTTAGCAATTCCTCTACGATTCAAAACTTCAAACTGCTGCACTTTTACGTTAACGTATTATGTGTGATGCCTTTCAAATCATTAGCAAGTAGCCCAATTTAAAGGACTTGTTAAAAATTAAAGTGATAAAGGGAGTTAGTATATGGCTAGAACCATTTGAGGAAAAAAATTATGTAAGGCTCTCTGAACATTATACCGTTATTTATAACATTGACACAATGGTTTATTTCGTAAATTCCAAACAGATTATAGTAAAATCTCAGTAATCCGTGTTTAATTACATTGATGCATAAGAGTTGTTTTAAAACATTAACATACTAAATTTAAACCATTGCATCTAAACTTTACTTTAAAAGAATTTTTATTTAAAAAGTGTTATAAAGAAATTTGAGATTTTCATCCCAAACCTTGTGTACGCATTTATTTGTGTAAATAATTTAGTTTTTATTTAAGCCACAAAGACGAGGGTAATTTATTTGTGAAAATTCTGAATTACAAGATATTTTAACAACTTTTTTTTAGCTCCGTGCTAAATAACATCTTTAAATCCCACAGTAACAGAGGTAGCTCATCAATACGTGTAACACACTTGGCGTTAGAAAAGTGAAAAAGAGAGAATCAAATATAACATCCTGGTATACTTATTTATTTACTTTAGCATTTAGTACCTTTTAATATCCCCTTGACTCTTTCTATTTTTTTTTATTTTTTTTAAGAGTAAATAATATAAACTGGAGCAATAATAGAATAAATAAATGAGCGAACGAAGGAACAAATAAAGGAAGAAAACAGAGAATCCTGTCATAAATCTCGGTAAATATTTGGACTATAAATTATAGTCTGCACATTGCAGATGCAGATTCAAATTTAGTGCCATGCAACCAACTGAAAGTGTCTTTTGGGATGTTGTTGCAAATTATTTTCAGTAATTTTTTGTTTTTACTTTTTTTTATTTGTTTATAATATTTGTTGCATGAATACGGGTTTCAAGTTTTATGTCTTCATTTTATTCTATTTCTTTTTCTTTTTTTTGTTTCTTAATATCTTATATCTGAACAAAAATAACAAAAACTAAATGCATTTTGTGGGTTTTCATTTTCTTTTTTTTATCTATCATTGCTGCACAGTGACATATAAATTCACAGAGACGCACTTAGAGATAAATCTGTGTTTTTGAATATTTAGAACAAAAGTATTGTGGTTTATTTTCTACGTCTCAGAACTCCGTATTGTTTTCATTACATTTTACGCTTTCTACATCATCTACACATTCTTTCATTTATATCTTATAGATATTTAAAGATAAATTCACAATGCACAATGATGAATGTCTAATACACTGAGAGAAAGCAATCATAGATTCTGAAGCCAATGCTGCTCTTAACTTTTGTCTGTTACTCGTTTATAAATTTTTATATTTATGTTAACGTATGTATTTGCTTAGATTCCTTAAGGGTTCAGTATAAATTTTTTCTAGAAAGAATATTCTCCTGAACTCCGCCTTTTAGATGGTGAAAGGGATGCTATCTACATGATCAATCCCGCGATGCAGCCATTCTTAAGCGTCGTACGCATAACTTCTAAATACATGATTGAAGCGACTTTCAACTTGAGCTAATTTTGAATAGATTGTTTCCAAATTCCTATCTGAGGGGATTCATTTAGTCATTCAAAAGGTATATTGATGTGTTTCTATGTGAAGACTTATTGTTCTATTTATTGTTCCTTTAGCGTTCCCTTAGCGTCCACGTTTTGGCCAACTTCAAAACATCAACCAATACCAACAACGACAATTCCGTACTTGATAGTTGGTAACCTCCAAATTGTCATTTCATACTATTCAACAATTCCACACAAGCAGCCAGTATGTGCTCTCATAGAATACATAATCTGTACCAATGACTTCAAACAATTCCTATTCTATTCAGGTATCCATTGCACACTTAGAAGTTTAGTTATCAATCTTAGGTTATCCCTAGACAAAATCTCTTTATCTTTTGACTCAAACCTCTCCATATCATGGTTTCAAAGTCTGTTCCTCTTTGTCCTCTCTTTTCATTAGTAGGCCCCTTTAAATTCCTTTTACCATTATATCAAAGAGCTTTGGCTCCATAACTGGAATAGAAGCTGCCTTTTTAACACTTTTATCCTCCTCTTAATATTAAATACGTAATTACCCAAGAGCCAGCCTAGGCTGGCCATTTTTTCACTGCTAAGGACAATTTCATAGAAGCCTAGGATGGCAGAATGACGATCAGTTAATAAGACTATATTCTTTCCTTTTATGACTTTTTTATTTTATTAAGAGCGAGAGGAGACCAGTTTTATAACTTCACCGTTTTATGATCAACAGCAATTGCCCCATCTGTTGCTGGATATTGATTATGACTTGGTGGGCATCTTCGCTAAGTAGGTAGCTGTTATCTTTCCAGTAGGTGGCGCTTTTCTTCTGATCATTCGTTTTTGATGGCATGCCAGAGGTGGAAGAAAGTGGATGTACTTGTGGTTTCTTGTGGATGTACTTTGGGACAGTTTGTTATTCTGCACATTTGCTGGGGTTTGAACCTTGGTTGTATTGAGTTGTTTGCGAGTGCCCTAACGCATCCCCCCAAAGGTTGAATAAAGCTTTTCTTTCAATGAATTCTGGAAAATTCTAGCGAGTTTTCTATGGTTGAATAACCTCTTCATTAAATTCGTTACGTTTCTCCAAGTGAAAGAGTTTCCTGATTATGTCCAAGAAAATGCAAAGGAATAGGTTGGTAAGTACCGAGTTTACCAGGTCGGAATATCATATGAAAAGTCTTATGTTTGGCCTATTTCCCATAATCCTAATAGTGGTATATTTGTGTTTGTTTCCCACAACAATATGTGTTAAATCCAAGAATGTTTCCAGAGAGCTTCTTATCGTCCTAGTTATGTTAATCTATCCTAATCTTTTTACCTTATTCTGCTCTGTCCCGGTTGTTCCAAAACTGGCCGTTTCTACCCACACAATGCTTACATATGCCACAATTAGTATGATTATCATCGTCTACATTGACTACAGTATGCTTGGGGTGCAGGTCCAAGTTTTCCCGCCTTCTATATACCATAAGAGTATGCTTGGCTTATTTCGAAACGGTTTCTACATAAATCTTCCTAGTTTATTGTTGTTCGCAGATTTGTATCCTTTCCCCAAAAATACCTTCACCTAATATCTCAATATTCCTCAATATAATGTGTTTTATATTCTTAGCAAGTGACGCTTACATGAGTTCATATATGTCCTCTTTGATGTATACGATCTACTCACTATCCTGATATTTCTCGGAATTATATCAAACAGATTATTCTTTGCCTGCGGGATATAAAGAGAACCACTTAAGCCATTCTAAGGTGAATGGCAACGACAAACTTTTTACTTTTGAGAAAAGTTCCGCAATCTTTACTATTTTAAAGTAAATTAAAAAAGAAGACTTCCATGAATTTTTTCACACAAAAAAACCAAAAAAAAAAACTGCCTTTAATATTGAAATTAAGACATAAGACACTTAATGAAGTGTTACAAAAAAAAAAACTCTTAAAAAAATATTAATTTATTTAACACTTAAATGTAACACGCATGATTAATTTGTTCCAGATAATTATTTCTATACCTGCACTGCGAATTATACTATTTAATTTATTTAAAGTGATTTATTTAAGTACTTACAATAAAGCAATATTTAAAGAAATATTAACCAGTATAATGTGATAATCTTTAAAATAATTATTTTTAATTTTAATTGGTTTGCAAAAAAAAAACTAAATTCCGAAACAAAAATTAAGAAATTTAATATTTCTCTGAGTGTATTTCTTGTATCCGCTATTATTTTTATATATTGTATTTTCATGCATTGTTTTCAAACAAAAACTCTATTGTTAATTTTTTTCTTATAGAAATATGGAAACAAAACATCTTTTTTTTTTTCTCTCTCTCTCTTAACTTTAAAGTCTTTATCAAATAAAAGGAAATAAAAGTAACAAAAACTGGAATGGCATAGAATAGATTGGAGTTGAGTTGCAAAGCATTGCATTAAACTATGTGTGGAGAGATCAAGTTGCCATTTGATTTCCTGTGGATTTTCTTTCATTACAATTGCTGTTGTTTCTCCTGGAGCATCTTGTATGGCACAACTCAATGTAAGTACGAGTACATCATCTTCATTTTCTTCATTTTCATATTGTTATTTATTATAATGGGCTGTGTGCCAAAACCAAAAATGGAATTAAAGTTTTTCATTTGGTTTTCATTTTTTATTCCACTACGTTTTCTTTTGTTTTTCTTGTACGAGTACGTTTCCAATTTTTGGTTTTGAATCTTTTTTTATAATTTTTTTTTTTAATTCCTGTTTAAGACTATTAAGTTGTACTTTTTGCTGCCATTATTGCTGAAATTTTATTGCCAAAGTCTGTTTTTTGAGGGCAATAATTTTTCGTTCTTTCATGCTTTGGATTTAAAATTTTTAAAAGATGGTTTTTGTTTTTTTAGCGTGTGGCCGGCCGTTTAACATCAGTAGTACGTAGTATCCAAACGAATTTTATTTTTGGTCAGTCATTTGTAGTTACACCCTTTTTTTAAATTTCCGAAAGTTTTACCCCTTATTCGCTTGGTTAGTTTATTAGTCATGTAAATGTTTTATTAACTTCCTTAAAATAAATTACACGCCTTAAAATTGTAACATACCCGTCTTATCTTGTGTTTACTTTGCTTCAATTTTATATTCTTAAATCGTTATTGCCTTTACTTTTATGTCTTTAACATCAATTTTATTTCCCTTCAATTTGTGTGGCATTACCTTGAGTGTAGAGCTGGAAAGAGGAGTGCTTTAATGCTACCAGTGCATGCAATCATTATTATCCGATATGTCCTTGCTAAGGAACAACTCCATACATTTGTATTGCTTTTAAATTGATTTTAATTTGTTAAAAATATTAAAGCAGATAATTTCTTTGTAATCAAATTTAACTCTAAAATTTTAAGCAAAATTTAATTTCTAAGCCTTTTTGCGATTGTTTTTTTTTTTTCTGAGAACATTACACAGGCGTGTAAACCTCCACTCATGCTTTGTATTAAGTGCCTTATGAATGAGAAAAGTTGCTGTCTATTGTATTACTCAAAGACCATTGTTATCCTTTTACCCTTGAGTGATCAACATAAAAACAACATATTTGTTTATTGCGAGTTCCCCCCTGTACTTTTTTTTTTTTTTTTTTTTTGAGACCAATACTAAGGGGTAAACCCCTACTGAATGCTGTGCATTGTATTGGAATTTTGGAAAGAACAGTACATATATTATTATTAATTATTATATTATTGTTAAGCGCCTTAGGAATGAGACAAATTGCTGAGAATTGATCATTCAAAGGCCAGTGTTATACCTTCACCCTTGAATGATCAACAGCGATTGCCTCATCATTACATGTTGATTGTGTGGTGAGTATGCCTTCGCTGAGTAGGTTTAACTGTTATCTGGTACTTCCCAATAGATGGCGCTTTTTTTCCTGATCATTCGTTTTACGTTGACACTGGTTAAGGTGGAATAGAGTGGAATGTTGCGGAGCGGTTTCTTTGTAGATGGTCTTTCTGGAGGGGGGGGGAACCTCTTATTTTTAAATTATAATTTTGAAAAAACCGCAAACTAACTTTTTCATTTTTCACCTCTTCTGGGATTTGAACCTAAGTCCTTTGAGTTTTTGTGCGAGCGCTATAACACGCACGCAATGCGTTACAGTTTTTCAGGCTTATTATGAAAATAGGAGTTCAACTCAAAATGCATATCGTGCACTTCCTGATTTTTCGGTTAATTTAATCATCCAAATGTGCGTACAATTGGAAAAATCGTGCAAAATTTGAATAAATCGGGTGTGTAGGAGATGTAAAAACACTAGTGCATGCTCGTACAGCTCTTGCTGCAGAAAATATGGCTGCTGTTCGCGATAGTAGTCGCCGTGGTCTAATGGTTAGTGTGTTGGCTTACTAAGACGATAGCGCCGGGTTCCAATCTCAGCTCTGACATCTTGAAAAAAAGAAATATGAAAAAAATATTTCTATCGGTAACTACCTCTCAGCAGTCTTCTGGCAAAAGCTCTGGGAGTAATTGATTGCCATGAAAAAGCTTCTCAAATCTATCCTTCGGAGTCGATTTTAAACTGTAGGTCCCGGTACTCATTGATAGAAATTTACACACACAAAATGAGTGCTGCGAGAAGCTAGTCCGTAACCCTCACACAGGGTTGTAATGGCCAATTATGTATGTACTCGTATGTATGTTCGCGATAGTGTGGCTGAAGAGCCGTCCACCTCAACTCGTCGTCATGCCCAACAATTGCACCTCTCACACTCGTCGTTGAAAAACATTATGATGTGGACGATATGTGGTTTCAACAAGTCGGTGCCACTAACCACACAGCTAACGAAACAATTGCGCGACAAATTCAATGGCCGTGTTATCTTACGATGTGGCGATGTGAATTGGCCGCCATGATCATGTGATTTGACACCGTTGGACTTCTTTCTTTGAAATTATTAGAAAGAAAAGATGTACGTCGATAAGCCAGCAACAATTCAAGTACGAGATAATACGGCACATTAACGGCACAGAACCTCAATTATGCCTCAGCGTCATCGAAAGTTTGAACAATCTAATGGAGATGTGCCGCCGAAGTCGCGGCGGCCATTTGGCCGATATTTTGAACCGTACCAAGTTACTAAAATAAAAAAAAATGACAATAATTTCCTAAATAATTTATGTTTTATTCAAAATCAATATCGGTCCTTAAAATTTAACCACCCTTTAATGTATATTCTACCTTTCCACTCTTTTCTTATTTTGGCTCAACTAGAAGTGTAGGAATGTAGCGTGTTTCGCCATGGAATGACCTATATGTTTATTTGTGTATATGTTTATAAATTAAAAAAATATACATTAAAATACTTTTTGATTTGATGTTTTGTTCAATAATTTATAATAAAATTAAAAAAAAAATCTTGTTTTTTTAATTAAAAAAATAAAAGAATAACACACAAAACAAGGATATCTAAAGTTTTGTAAGACTATCTAGTTTCATCTTTTTTTAAATTCTTTTACAAAATTCTATTTTGTATTAAAGATGTGACGAACAACAAAGGGGTAAACCCTTACCAATGCTGTGCACTATATTTAATTTCCCTATAAAAACAAATTTAGATAGAATTTCTTTTATATTGCCTTTAAATTTAAGCTTTTCACTATTTCTATAATATGAAACTCCAACTCATATTTTTAACAGGATTATTTAAGGGATGAGTAACATCCCTTGAAATAATATACAGCTAATATTAAAAAGCGTTTTAGGAAACTAATTAATATAAATATATGCAAACCAGTAATAAATTAATATTATTCTTGACATGTGTAAAGCCTCTTCGCAAAAAATATCTTCAATATTATAGAAGACATTTTATAAATTTATTCATCACCATAAATAATTTTTATTCTTCTCCTTTTACAAACACAAAGAAGCACTTAATTCATAATTTTTTTTTTCCTAATGGATCATAAAATTTTATTGCCTGCATTTTGGCCCACCCTCTAACTGAGCGTTGTCCATATCTGTCTGAAATAACAATAAATTTTCGACATGTATTTAGAACGTTTAAGATAATCAAATGAATTTGTTTTTGGTTTTTGTTTTTTATTTTAATTTATTTTACATGCACGCGAAATTAATGAATTGTTGGGTTTTACTTTCAGTAAATTCTGACTGGGTGTCATGTTATCGTGTTCACTTTAAGCGTTAGTGAATTTCCTTGAATGTTGCAATTCAATTAAAAATGTGAAGAAAACAAATCGCTGCCTAGTAATTTGATACTCTACACTACAGCAAATATATCAAAGCATAGCCTTGCTTCACAAAAAATCAGTCAGAGTTATTATTAATTATTATTAATAATTTTTATATTTTTAATTTATACAAATTAGAAATATTTATATGTTGAGTAGAATAATCCGCAGTGTCCGTACAATTCACACTAATCGGCCGTGGCATTATTATTAATAATTTTTATATTTTTAATTTATACAAATTAGAAATATTTATATGTTGAGTAGAATAATCCGCAGTGTCCGTACAATTCACACTAATCGGCCGTGGTGTAATTCTTATAAATATGGTTTCTGCTAACAATTTCTATTTCTAGCCGATAATAACTAGATGCATTTCGATGCAAAAAATCCGAGAGGATTATTATATATTTCGATTCGACTCGAAAAGTCTTTTAAAAGCAATATCTGGTTTAAAGAAATAATAGGAAAAAATACAAAATATTTTAAAAATTTGTAAATATTTTGATTCGAATCGAAAAACATAAAAAACGCTCCAATAATATGTGCAGTAAAGCATATTTTAAAGTTTTTGTTTTAAATGCCCAGCAAAATAAAATTAATGTGGTTAAGAGCCATCCCTTAACAAAAGCGTCAAGCGGAACGTTGAGCGTTTACGCCGAACCGCCGTCACTAAATAAAAGTGTCAACATTTTGTCAAAACATTAAAAACAGGGTTCCAAACAGCATATGGTTATATAACAATAAGCATAATAATGACTATTTTGTTAATAAAGTGCATTATTCTATGGGTATTTGTGACGTAAACTTAATTGTATAATATTATTTTATTTATTTTCTTCTATTTTGTTTATGTTTTTGCCTTTTAACCCATTTCCGCCCTCTGTACTATATATAGTACACAACTTAAAGTTCAATTAAAAATTATAAAATGCAGTATTTTACTCGGGAAACGCTTTTTATCAGTTAATAAGAGTACATGCAACATCCACGTAGATGTTGTACATCATAAGTAGTTGAAAAATATCAATTATGAGAATCTCCATTTTGGCTAATTATCTAGGAATCTCCATTTTGGTGATTTACTTCTTGTGAGATTGTGAATGGTTATGTAGTTTATTCTACATCAGTTAACTTTGAAGAACGTTAAATAGCAGTTTATTTACTTGATAACATCACATTTTAATAAAAGCAATATAAAACGGTTTAGTTCGTATAGAATTTTTTGAGCTATAGCATATTAAGTCCTGCTGTACTAAGCTAAGTACACCTGAAAAAACAGAGCTCAGAATATTTTTTTTTCTGTTTTTTCTTTTACTGTACTGTAAAAAATGTTGTTTAAATCTAGTAATAAATATTGAATTTTAAAAATTGTTCTTGGTTTTCATTTGGGCGTTAATGGGTTAAAATTAATTAGCCAAATAACATATATTTATATCACAAGCCTGTTTTTTTTTTTTTTTTTTTTTTTTTTTGTTTACATTTTAGTTGCGCTTTTGCAACCAACTTTACTATTCAACGTTCTGTCAAAATTGGATTTTTCAATCGCAAAGCCTTGTCGCCGCGTTAATTTGGGATACTCCATACAAGTTGTATGAGCATAAGAAATTTTGACAGCTTTAAAACGCTTGCCACTTTTATTTAGGGATGGCAGTAAGAAGAACTTAATTTTTGTGACTTCTTAATTATTATATAGATTGAATTAATTTTAAATGCATTCCTTTATTGCATTAAATTCCTCATTTTCTGAACTCATGAAAATCAGCATCAAATAGATATACTCGTACTCGTACGTACAAATGAATTGATTTTTTTTTTCTTCTATATAAGAATCATGCATTATGCAGTGGTTAAATATCTTCATTTGAAATAAGTTAAAATTCTCTAAATTCTGGCCTAAAAACATATTCTGTCATGGAAGGCGCTAAGAGTAAACACGTGATTTCATAACATTATGGCTAAGTAATGAAAAATTCATACATTGTGGTCGCCGTAGTCTAGTATGTAGTGCGCCGGCTTACTAAGGTGAGAACTCCGATTTTAAATCCCAGCTCTGGAATATTGGTAGGGGTGTTAATCTTATCTAAAAAAATCTATATATTTAAAATTGGAGGTGATCCTCGGCGTTAGTATGTTGCCGCATATCACTTAAGTGCATGGACCAATTTCAACCAAACTTATGAAGAGGATAAGTACTAGGACTATGTAGTACTATGAATGTCTGGTTAAAATCCTTAATCGCACTAGTCGCTTCTAAGTTGTTCGTGACTTTTATTTGTCTTGAGAACGGTTAAAGATAAAGTTTCTGAAATTAGTCTGAGGGAGTACATAGTCAATCCAAATCATCAGTTAAAAATTGGACGAAATTTGACAAGTACTTAGGTGTGGTAGTTCCCATACAAACTAAATATTTATTTATGCGTATTTGGTAAACGTAAAGTTTCTAAATTTGGTCTGGATGACTGCACAACCAATGAAAATCTTTACTCGGAAAGTAAGCGAATTAGGATAAATTGGCGTGGTACCTCTTATGCAAACTAAATATTATTTTTTGTATATAATGAGAACAATTAAGGATAAAGTTTCTGATTTAAGTACCAATAATTCCATGGCTAATGCAAATCATCACTTAACAATTAGAAAGAATTGGACTAGTGGGTATGACACTTCCCATGCAACTTAATATTAATTTTTGCGTACTTCCAAAAGGGTTAAAGGTAAAGTTTCTGAATTTAATGTGGATTACTGCAAAATCAATAAAAATCTTCAGTCAGAAATTAAGCGGAGTTAGACTAGTTTGAGTAATACCTCTCGTGCAAACTATAAGTAATTACTTACATACCGATTTTTTAATGCTGAGAACTTTTAGAAGAAAAGTAAAGAATTTTACATATGGGCGTAGTACCTCCTACCCAAACTTAATTTATATTTATAATAGAAAAATAAAACATCGGAAAAATATCGATATATCGGTTTTTTTAACGATGTTTGGTAACATCAATGTTTTTCGTAAACGATGTTAATTTCCTAATTGCAACAGCCGACATAAGTATAATATCGCAAGGCTATCGCTTGAGAGAAATCCGCATGAATCGCAAAGGATGGATATGCTTTTTAGACATGGTGATGCCTATCGACGAACAACTGAGCACGACGCCGATCAAAAGTAAATAAGTCTTGCGTTATAAACGAATCTCTTAATCAATCTCTCTCCTGTTATTATATAATTTCTTATACTAAAATGTAATATTATTTCTAAATTACATATGCGAACTTTTTTCTGTCTTGAATTTGAAACATAAATAATTTATTAGCAAAGTTCCAATGTCTTAAATAAAAGAATAATTGTGCCTTTAACTACTTACCGGCTTAATAAATATTTCATAAGCAATATCAGACAATTTAGCATAAAAGTTATGTTTGCAATAAAGAAAACTCTACCAAAAGATGAATTATCTCTTAAGAAAAATCTTCAAATTCTATTTACTCATACCAGACTAAAAACTATGTTACGAGTACTAATTCTCTCTAAAGTTTAGTAATTCCCAGCAAAAAATAAAAATGAAGAGGTTTAAGGTAATTTGCAACTTGCCTTCTTAATCATTTCTTGGAATCTGGTCATTTTAAATGCAGTCCAAAATTTTAATTACTTTGTCATAAGAGGTCCCCCCGCTTCCTTTAACGATACCATCACCAAGAAACCGCTTCCTGACATTTCCAGCTAACCTTGTTAAGACAGTCGCTCACCATTCACCATCAATATCCACCGACAGATGGGACAAGTGCTCTTGATCATTCAAAAGGTGAAATGGCCGTTGAGTGATCAAATTGACAGCAACTTGTCCCATTGACATAAGGCGCTTAACAGCTACATATCTCTCTATACTTTCAAATTCCAATATAATGTTTAAATACAATGTTTTAATACTTCAGTTAAATTTTATCAATAGAAAGAAGTAATCCAATTAGGGGCTCTAGCATCGGTTAATTATATTTCCTTTTACGGGAAGGCAATTGTAATTTTCTTGTAAACATTTTTTTTTATTCTACATAAACTATTGTCATGTAACATTTTGCTGGGATAATTTTTACAAAACTTTAAACCAGAGCTGTATAAGTGCAAATACTATTTTAGATAATTAATACATCTACAAATTTTATGAGTAAGATTGAGTCAAATTCAAATATAAGTACATATAAAGCACACACATATAAAGAAGTAGTATTTAAGCAAATTAAATTGTATAAAAAATAAGAAATAAAATAAATATTTGCAACATTTACACAAATGTCCTCTTCTTCTGTGTCTACAAAGGTGGCAGTCGAAGAAGAAGACATTTAAATTTGTTTACATATTTGTCAGAATGTATATGACTTTTAGGAAAAGGATGATATATTTATTATTTTTAACAAAACAAACAAATGGAAAAAGTAATTTAAATATTAAAATAAATTAAATTCTATATACATACATGCATACGTACAAATTTATATCTGTATGTATGCAGAAATACTTTTAATCTCATATGAAATTTATTTTCATCATCCTCTACTTGTCATTATCGTTCGTGCTCCACTTTATGCCACACACACGTGCTCTATGAAAATGGAAAATAATTTGGAAAACATAAATTGGGACATAAAAATTAAACACAATTCACATTAAGCTTTAATATGAACATTGAACATGTTGCAAGTATGTACGAGTATGTAGTACTATACTACATACTCGTATAAGTACTTGTGGCATAATATGTAGCAGTAATAGCAAGTTGCAATCAAATAGTGGCAATAAAATGACACATTAACATGAAAAAATACACACGTACCCAAACAACTATGTATTCTCATTCATTTTATATAGATAAAATTGTAAAGTTGCACAAGAAATAGTTGCACAAAATATACATATAAAAAGATGAAGATGATGATAGAGATAGAGATAGAGAAGAGCAAGAACAAGAAAACAAAACTACAAGTGGCAGTTTACAAAATTTTATAACTTTTTTTCTCCTATTTTAAAAGGACTAATTCAGAATAATTTTTATTTGTATTAAAAGCAAAAATGGCAGTGGCAGTGGCAGTATACAAGTGTTTAAGACCCAATAGGGAAATATGTTAAACACTCAGTATCCATACCGTTAATGGTGGTAATTGATGATATTAAAACCACTAGAATACAATTGTTGCTTCAATGTTTCCAACTATTTCAGTTATATTTACAGTGAAGTATTAAAGTTTACATACAGGTGTACAACTTATTTTCTTTCTTCTAGTGTTAAAGCACTCAGTTAATGTAGAAATTATAAAAGTACTTTCGTTTTTTAGCGAAAATATGTATAAAGTATTTATAAATCCTTATGCATACTAATTCCCGTATTCATAAAAATATTTTAGGTTTATTGGAGGCTTGCTTGACAAATTTCTGTGCAATATTTTAGGTTTATTGAGAGTTTATTTGACAAATTTCTATACAATACTTGTCAAATAAACCTTCAATAAACCTAAAATATTTTTTATAAATACAGGCATAAATCTTTGAAGCTTTTTGTACGCAGTGGCTTGGCTTAGCAACGCATTGGTATAGAGACTATACAAACTAATTGTTTAAAGTCTGCGAACTTAAGGAATATCAACCCTGAAATTTTGAATGTTGTTTTTCTTTTGTGGCATATATTGGCAATAAAATCAGATCAAGCCATTCAGATAACACACTGTATGCGTTAATTTTTTTGAAAAATTTTTAAGATAAGAAAAAATGAAATGAATCGAAAACTCAAAAATATATGAAAATATTTACTTTAAAGCTTTAAAAATTTGTACGTACTTTTTGCAAGAAATTAACTTACATCATCGATATCTATCTGCTGTGAACATTTCAATATATTCCGATTACTCTTTTATATCTGAAACCACATTAAAGACCATTTTCTTGTTAAAGTAGTGATTACCTTTTATCAACAAGAAGGTATTAATAGTTGAAATAGATATGCATCGTGTATTATTATTATTTTTATGTAAGGCTTTTTCTTTTTTTGTACGACCAATACTCAGGGGTTTACACCCCTAGTCAAGCGAGCATTGTATTGGAATGACTGAAGACATAGTTCATATATATACAGGTATGTTCTGAAAATCACTTTTTGTAGGAGTGATTTCAAATCACGAGAAAGGTGTTCTGAGCACAAAATTTTTTGAAATTTTGTGATTTGAAATCGTCAGGTAAATTCTTGTCGATATTAAATCACTTGCCTTTTTAAACACTATTTTACTTACAATTGGGCGAAAAAAGTAAAACAAACATATAACATCATTTGTTCTTTATTTATTTTTACAAAAAAAATATATAATTTCATACAGAAAAATTCTAAAATTTGCAAATTTTAAAACACATTACAATTTTCATAAAATTTTTTGATTTGTTTACATTTTTCACAATTTGCTTTTATTTTTCAAAACGATTTTTGGAGTTGCCAGATTTACAACATGTTATTTTATTTTATGTATAATTTAACCAAATTTGTCAATTAAATTAATTATTAAAAACTAAAATTTATAAAATTTGTTCATAAAAATTAATATAATGTAAAATAGTTTACATAGATTGGTTAATTTTTAAAATATAAATGTGCGATTTTAATGCAAATGCCAGCAATGAATCTGGCAGCTCTATAAACGACACAAAAGAGCTTAAAGTTTCTGGTTTAGAACAATGAAAAACACTTCTAAAAACAAAAAAGCTCGTGATTTTCAGAACACCTAAGAATTTCTTGCGTGATTTTAAATCACGTGATTTTCAGAACATGCCTGATAGTTACATTTAAGCGCCTTATGTCAATATGACAAGTTGCTGTCAGTTGATCACTCAAAGGCCAGTGTTATACCTTCCCCCTTGAATGATCAACATAAAAACAACATTTTTTTGCCACACACGCTTCCCCCTGTACTTCTAATTTATTACTGATTCTTCTCAATATAGTTTTTAAAGTGATCAACAGTAATTGCTCCATCTGTTGATGTTAATTCTTTGTTGTGAAGTGGTGTAGGCCTTTGCTAAGTTAAATGTTAAGTTTTAGTCCTTGATTCGTTCAGCCTATTACTTTCTAGTAGGTCGCTCTTTCTCTTGATCATTCATTTCATAATTCAAAGCTGGACAGGGTGGAATATTATTATTTAAAAATGTAACCACAAGCAATTTTTGCTCCCTTGTTGATCAACTTTAAACTTTAAATATTACTGATAATTTTTGAATACCGAATTTATTAATTGTTTATTTGGTACTTGGTTTCTTTAAATTTGTTTTGTTTCGTTTTTTTGTTATTTTTTATATTAAAAAAAAATTAAAAGCCGTTGTTTTTTACCTTCTTCAAAGGGTTTTTTGATAAAAATTGTAATAAATTTATACTTATGAAAATTAATATAGTTTTAATTTCTTATTTTTCAAAAAATCCCGGGATTGGCAAAAACCAATTCAGATTGGCATCCCTAGTGTAGACATTACAAACAAACCAGTATATTCTAAGAAAATGGGTTAAAACATTTTCTAAATTAGTGATTACAGCTAATGTTCGTGTTATCAAATCAAATAAGCGTTTTTTTTTATCAATTTCACAAGGCAATATTGGGCAGTATTTCCACCGCGTGGATTTATGTATAACGTTTGGAAACCCCATCAGTTTGAAGTGATTTCCCATATATTTGAAACTCATATTTTTTGTTTACCAAGCAAATATCATGATAAAAAAAGTCACTGGTAGAAAATAGACTATTTAACACGGTTTTAAAAAAACAAATTTTGCTAAAAAAAAATCAATGACTAAAACTGCTAACTTTAGCAGTGAAAATGCTAAAATGGTAGCAATGCATCCATATCAAGTCTAATAGGATAACAGTGTTACAAGCATAACTGCGACTTTCTTTCGTCATTTGATTGCAATAGAATCCAATCAATTTATTCCTATGAGGCCTTTTTAGTAAAATCCATCAAGATGGCACACCCAAAAAAAAAAAGGTTTGTTAGAAAGCAGAAAACTTATGTTGAATATGGCACAAAAAATAAAATATGGAACAACGTTTTCTTCTTGTTTTGTTTTTTCTTTTGACGTAACAAAGCGGATATAATAATCAACTAAAAAATGATGTCAATGTAAAATGAATAAAAGAGCGAAAAAAGTTTTACACCCAACATAATAACACAAAAAAAAACAAACAAAAATAAAAATAACAGTAAAAGGACAACGATTTAAATGTGTTGTCTAGGAGTTTAACGAAATAAACGGTAACGAATTCAGAAAACTGTAATGAAATGCAACAAAATTGCAAAATTATTTTATAGTGCATAAAATTGAAGGAGCACATAATGGAATGAATTAAAAAGAAAACAAAAATTATACACAAATTTTTAAAGAACTACAACTAAGATTGTAATTAAAAATGTATTTTTCATTTTCAGCATTTCACCAATGCAAACAAACACAAATGAAAACAGTCCTCTAATACGTAACATTTTTTAACTGCATTCTTAATTATTCTCTTTTTGGGAGTGAAAAGTGTTCAGATAATGACTCTGCCTATCCCTATGTTTGCTGAAATTATATTTAAAAAAAGAAAAACTTAATTTTTTATGTACATGTACAAATCTTTTAAAAGGAAATATATGTACATATCGTCGGTTGACAAGTAAAACTCACTAAGTGTAGTCAAATCACATAGCACTTAGTGAGTTTTACCTGTCAGCCGACGATATATAGGTACATATCGTCGATGGAATTAAAGAAGGCTGTAACTGACAAACCCTTAAATGTTCACCAGAGCCAAAAAACTTTCATAAAAGTAGAACAAATACACTGGTTTTTTCACTTCGCAGACGGCGTAAGTAAATTTATTTTCATCGTAGAAATCTGGGACCGGGACCAATCGATTTTTTCTGAATAAAATGATGCAAAAAACGTATTTTCGATTTTTTGTCAGTTACAGCGTTCTTTAATTCCATTGACGATATACATTTCTTGACAAAACTATACAAAGGGATATCATATTATAAATAAATAAAAGAATTTAACAGCCTATTCATAGAAGATGTCAGGCAAAATGCACAAACAAATTGTGCGTGGACAAATACGTAACAAGTTGGGTTTTTGTCCGCTTTATGTTGTGGGGTATACTCTAAATGGCGTTGGATTATCAACCCACAGTATTGCCATTCTGCAATAAATATTAATTTATTTTCTTTTGCTCTTATATGATCATTTTTTTCATCTTAAGAATTCTTTATAGAATTTAACTTTGATCTAATTAAAGCGTTTCTGACGAAACAGAATTAATTTAAAAATTGATCACTCTTACTGGGGCTTGAACTCAGATCTTCAGCATATCGTTATCCTAATATTTTTTTTTATTGAAGCCAGCTGGTCTAGGAAAATAAGATGGCAAGGGGGAAAACGGCTGCAAACCTTTAATTTAAACTTACTGCTAATTGTAAATAAATAAAATGACATAAAAATAGAAAATTATACTTTAAGAAATTGGTATGAAATATAACATTAAAAGATCAAAAGAAAGAACACAATTGTATGGATCGGTAAAAATAAAATATTTGTTCATTACATCATTGTAAATTTCACAAATATTTATGGTATTTTAAATTTAAATTTGGTAAACGATTAGGAAACGGGCAGAAAATTTAATGAGTCCATACACTGAATCATCTTAAGCTGCCAAAATAGTCGATATACCTGCCAACTAGGACTTTTCTCTTATTTATTTTTTTGTAATTACCCATTTTGCAGGAATTTCTTAAAAATAAAATCGGTCTCATGGTACAATCATCATAAGTTAGTCCTAAATTGAAATAGCATAGAACCCTGTTGTTTTGCAACCCTGCTGCTCTTAGAATTGTCAAATAAAAACAACACTGTGGTTAACCGTTGTACACAAACAAATATATTATTGTAAACAAGTTCTTCCTCTTCTTTTTTTTGTGTAAAATTTGTTTAAAAGTTCAAAATCTCATTTTCGTTCTGTAAAATATAATTAGCCAGAGGCTACCTCATGACGCATTGGATGGTTGCATCAACAGTAGCTCTAAATGAAAAGATAAATTTTATTGTAAAAACTTATATTTTATTAAAAATGCAACTTGTATTAAAAAAATCATTTATATTGAGTATGTGTGTGGGTATGTCGAAAAATATAAATAAATAAATAAAAATATGAATGTTTTGCAATTTATATTGAAAACAAAAATAAAAAACTAAATTTGGTATTGATAAGTTGGTAATGCATTTCATCATTTTTAATTTTAATTTCTAATTTGTTGTCAAAGAAAAAATTTTAAATTCATATTTGCTTAACGTCAAAATAAATAAGAAAGAAGAAGAATAAGATTTTGACAATCGCAAGTAAACAGCTGTAATTGTTTTGGTAAAGCGGGACTACCTTATCGGTCTGAAAAGTGTTTCTAATCAAATTTACCGTATATACTCGTATTTCTTCAAAAATGTATTTCAAATAAGTTTTAACTGTTTATGAAAAATGTTGTTGAAAGTTTTCAACATTTAAGCTAGTGCAGATATTGCCTGGAGGCAGGGACGTGGTTTGAAAATATTAAGATTTTTTTACATACATAATTTGCCCTTTTTTAGAGTTACGGCCTAGCTTCTCACAGCAACCATATTGTGTGCGTCAATTTTTATCCATGAGTACCGGAGCCTACAGTTTAACGTCGAATACGAACAGCAGAATTGAGTAGCCTGCTCTTGGCATCATATGTGAAAGATGGAGTGGATCTATTTCACCGCTCTTCCAAGGAATTGAGGCTAATTTCGGGAGTACCGCAAGGCTCTGTTCTATCTCCTACTCTATTTTAGATATTCCTTAATGACCTTCGTAGTTTAACTTGTAATCCTATCTATTCTTTAGCAGATGACAGTAACATTTGTCAGGGTGAGAAGGCAGAATATGAATGACACACTCACAAATGACCTGCAAACAATCTCCGAGTGAGCTCTCGCGAACAGGTTTGAACTTAATGCGCTCAAGACCCAATATTGTTTTATCACGCATAGGCGCTGTGGTGATGATACAATCCTGCTATACTATGATACTATGGGTAATGTAAATTTTGAGGAGGCAAACGCTCTTGATGTTCTGGGCATGAGAATTAATTGTGCTGTTCGTTGGAATGATCACATATTTCCAGTATCGAGAGAAGCATTCAAGTGCCTCGGTTTTTTAAAACGATGCAAGGATTACTTTACTCCTTCTGACCTTCTGAGTATTTACAAGACCAGTGCTTCAACACGACAGGAAAGGGTAAAGGTGTTTATGAGCGACGACGGTAGGGTATCCAACTCTATCGATTCGTTGAAGCATCGGTGCAATGTGGCATGCGTTTCCTTATTCTATTGGTAGTACCATAGAAGGTGCTCTGATGAGATAAAGGAATTGATTCCGAATGGTCGCATATTCTGAAGGGCTAAAGGTACCACTCTCAGAGCACATCCATTTGTAGTTGATTGGCTAGTGAATCTCACAATTTCATTCCGTTCGTTTGTGAAAGAATCTTTCCGTAAATGTCTTTTTTCCTCCTTCCCTTCTTTCCTATGAACCAGGAAATGTACGGCATGAGTAGGTGTCATCCTCTTAATAAAAAAAATCAGCTACTTTCAGAGCTTTTTCCAGAATACTGCTAAGAGTTGGTCGCCGAAAAAAATATTTTTTTTCCATATTACTTTCTTTCAAGATGTCAGTCGAATATCTCTTAAAAACGAATTTTAACCACAAAACTATTTTGTAAAATTCTAAAAAATTAATTACTTAACCCCATACGCATACAACTCCAAATATGGCATTAAGCATTTATTGTATTGTATTATTATATAAACGGGACGTCATCGGATAAGTCAGTTTCTTGTTCCTGTTTTGTAACAAAGGGTAAAGCTAAGTGTGGCCCTCACTTTTTGTTTCCAAAGGAAATTGGGAATTAATTAATTTTTTTATAAAAATATGTACTGAATTATTTTAAATTAACATTTATTTTTTTTCTTTATTTATAACCTGCTGATTCAATTTAGTGATTGTAGCAACATCTTGTGACAATAGAGAGAAGGTTATATTAAAAATCATATTTCTTATATTATCAAATTATTTTATAATCTTAAGTTTCGTTGAAAGCAAAGACAGAAATTTTTATTTTGATTTTGGTCTAGGGAACAGTGAATGCACTGAGCAAAGTGTGTAAGAGAGTTTGTTAGTTTTATAATAAAATATAAAATAACAACGTAAATACACACACACACAAAAACTCGTTTGAATAGCATTTTCTATGGAATCTTATATCACATTTTTGTGGTCACATTATGTACAACGTGTTTTTTACATACAACTTTTAATTGGATTTGATTAAAAAATTCTTTTTAAATCCGTTTTAAATTTGTTGTTTAGCATTTATTTAAAAATAAAAATGAGTGGGCCATTTCGGCTTCATTCAGCAAGTAATACCAAATCGATTGTAAGATGATTTATTGGTTTTTAACTAAATTTTGCATAAAAAAAAGTTTACAAAAGCCTTTAAATTTAAATTAAACAAACTTTTTTAATATCACGTAAGAAAAACAATAAAAAAAAATTAACAAATAAACGGCCAGAGGAATTTAAAAGCAAGAGAAATTTGCTGCAAATACTTTAAGCATAGTGAGTTAAGAAAAAATAAATGCCAAAATCCTGATGACAAACAAAATTCCCTGAAAGAAGACCAAATATGAACTGGTCCAATAAAATAAATAATAATTTTATATACATATTTATATACATACATACATATCTACTTATACTTTTAATAATAAAAAAATTAACAGAAAACTTTTTTTCAAATGCATACCATATCGTGTTAAGAGAAAATACAATAAAAATGTTAATAAATCCATGGTAAAGGCCTGATTGCTGGATGTTACACGATGCTGCTGATGGTTGTATTAATAATGCTGCTGTCTTTTGTTTTTATTTGTTGTTGATCCTTTTAAATTTAAGTGTATCCTTTTGAGATTGTTGACAATAAATTTAATACTGATAAATAAAGTCGATAACAGTTCTATGATGATGGAAGAAACTTTCAAAATAAATGGAGATGAAAAGCTTCTTTATAGGATTTTGTTTTTTAGTGAAACTTTATTTAATTCTTTTATGGTTTTTTATATTTTGTTTCTACGAGTACTTTTTAAGTTTATTGGTTTTTTTATTAAAATGTTCCACTTTTCTATTTTCATTAATTTTTAAAACAACTTATTTCATTATTTTCTTTATTTGGCAGTAAAATTTTATTCGCTTTAATTTAAAAATTATTACTGTTATTCTTTTTTTTATTTGCATTTAATTCTTTAATATTTAATTTTTATTTATTTTTTTTTATATTTTGTATTAGTTTTGAATTAGTCAGCATTTTAAATTTTCATTTATTTTAGATCAAATATTTATTTTGTGAAAACAAAAAGAAATTTTGATATTCATATTTGGTTTTTTGTTAAAACTTTTATTGAAAATTTTGATTTGAAAGCAATTATTTTCAAAAATTCAAAAATTCAATAACCAATATGTTGTTTTAGCTGCAACTAATGTATGATTGACTTTTAATAAACTTTAGTTTTAGCACTTTAAACAAAAAACAACAACAAAATAAAGTAAAATGAAATAAAATAAAATTGGGAGCAATAACATTTTATAATTACTACTGAAATAAAAAAAAGAGAAGTTATAGAAGTTATGAACTCAAATAGTTAAAAATTTATTTCATTTTTACAGCCACTAGAGAAATATTCTATAATATTTATGTGCAAATAAGTGGTGCCCTGCCAAAAGATAGAGTGGTGGGCATATTTTCATAAGGATATTGACAACACTTGAACATAAAATTCATGTGAATAATCTATAAAAAAAAGGCAATTACATTATAAAAATATAAGCACTAATATAAAATTAAAGGTATACCCTACATTACTGAGAACTTTTTAGAAATAACATTTAAGGCCAATTCAAGCCATTCTATCGGATAGGTAGAATTTATTTTTTTTATACAGAAATGTGTTTCAATTAAAAAATTTGTGATATCAATAAAGAAATTATTTATTTTTTTACCAGTAAACAAATTAATACTATCAATTAAGCTGATTGTAATATCTATTAAAAATGTTTCAAGCAAAATGTATAAAACAATAAAAAGTTCATTAAACCAATTAAATTTTTTAATCAATTTAATCATTTAAATTATAATATCGATTATTTTTTTTTGTGTGTATATCATTCTATTCTATTGCAAAATTCAGTATATTATCTTCAATAAACGAGTAACTTGAGTAAAGCTGGGATTTATTGGGAATTAATTTCCCAAACAAAAACAATTGGCCGAAAATTGTACGAAAATCAAAAAAAAAAAAAAAAACAACAACTTTTCGGGTTCGTGTACTTATTACGAGTGAGTGTTTGGTGTGGCTTGAGAAGTAGAGGCATCATTAGTCCATATTTCTTCGTAAAAAAGCAGGGCTTGTCTGTAATTACATTTTTAAATTTAAATTTAGGCCCACCCAACACAAATATTAAGATTTTTTATTGGATTTTGTAAATTTTGATTTATGTCGTGGCTGGTTACGGAAAAAGTCGACGTAATTCGTGTAGTCGCCGTGGTTTTAGTGGTAAGTGGGTTGGATTACTAGGACGACAGCGCTGGGTTTATATCCCAGTTCTGACATCTATAAAAATAAAGAAATATGAACAAATTATTTCTTTCGACGTCTACCTCTCAGCAGTCTTCTGCAAAAGCTCTGGGAGTTATAGATTGCCATGAAAAAGCTTCTCAAATCTGTCGTTTGGAATCAACTTTAAACTGTAGGTCCACCGGTACTCATGGATAAAAACACTGTACAACAATCTCAAACTTTTTGCAAAATTACTGGATTCTGACGATTAATCCTGGTAGAGGATACTCAAAATACTCCTCAGATCTAAGGAAAACGTGGTGTTATACACCGGTATGCTGCAAGAGTTGGCCAGAGATGAAAAATTTTAACCGTCTCTACAATAAAATTCTTCTTTTAAACTCCTCTACCAGACTCAATTGTCAGAACAACGTAATTTTTTTTTTTTCGTGTTGAACACTGAAGTTAACACGCACAACACGAGTGCTGCGAGAAGCTAGGCCGTAACTCTGAAACAGGATGGTAATGTTTGTATGTAAATCGTAAAGATGTAATTTTATTTTTGAAGGAATATACAACTGATAAGAACAGAAAACAAATCAAAGAAACATTTACCGAATTCACAAAGTTTTGTATCGTTGTTTCATGTATTGCATACAATGTTGGCTTGTGAACATCTATTGTATGTATATGAATGTGTATTAAACGTCAAAAATCAAATAAGAAAAAGAAAAACTGCATTAAAAAGTTGATTTTTACAAACAAAATACATTTCTCTTCCATTTTTATATTTTTTTATTTTATTTAATTTGCTGGTGACAATAAAAAGAATTTTTTGTGTTTATATTTTTGCCAATATTTTCCATTCACAATAACACAGAAACCAATACAACTTTTTTAAAACATATGAAAAAAAAGTGTATGAGTTGTATCGAATGTTTATATACAAACTACCAACAACAAGCGAACAGCTGTTGTAGTGCCATACAATCTAACAACGAATACAATGAATACAAGGGTTTTGTGAATTCGGCAATTATTTTTTAAATTTTAAGCCAAATTCGAGTATTTTTTGATTTGTTTATGTGATTAAAAACCAGAATAATTATAAAATACACTTTTGTCGAAAGAAAATTGTAATTACACGCAATATCATTTATGAGTCCTTTTTCCTGTTACCACATTCTGACAGTATTTATTGTCTTCTTCATTCATAAAGCTAGAATTTTATCACAGATAATTTGCTTATTGTTATTACAAGTAAATTTTAACCTAAAGTGGCCAATAAAGTTATTGGGAAGATTGCCTTACCTTTAGGTTAAAGTTTACTTGTAATAACCAAAAACAATTTATCTATCTGATAAAATCCTGCCTTCAACTAACGGCAAGTTGTAATAATGGGCCTTAGTTTTCTAGTAAGTTATGAGTGTTAGTTGGTTTTATAGAAAACAAATAATAATTGACTGTGTCTGAATTTATTTTATAGCAACGGTGAAAAAAGAACAGTTCAAAAGTTTTGAGTTTAGAGTTAGAAAAACTAGGGTGTTATACGATACAGCAAGGTGTTTTTATTATTTAGGCTGATGTCAGAGTGCGCGCTATAAGCGATGCTATAATATCGCACTACAATGCGCTACAAACCTCTGCTTGTGTTTTCTTACGTCAATGCTCAAAAGATGTCAGAGTCAAATCAAAGCTACAAGAGAGCCAAAGCGACAAAGCAGGTTGTGAAATGATTTATAGCATGGCATCGCTTCGTTGTTGTTTGTTTACATTGTACTTTGACATTTTTCATTTGTTTATTTATTTCATTATTTATATTATAAATAATTTTACATTTGTACAATGTATTAAATACATTAACTATTAAATAATACCTTAAAGTTATTATTAATTTTTCGCAAGGCAGTATGGGGTTTGTATTAAAATTTTTACAGTTTTTTTGAAGGTTGCTCTGTATTTTTTCTAAAATATAATCAAAAGTGGCTATTGACATCCTCGAATATTTAAAAATTTTTTCTGGATCTTTTCTGAGTTCTTGGTATAAATTATGAAATTCGCCTTTTTCCTTGCGACTTCTATTTATATCGTGGATTCCTCTCTTTTTAATAAAAATAAAAAATTCTTCATCTGAATCCATTTTTAACAAAAAAGATTGACGGAATAAAAAAAGTATTATAAAAACACAACAAGTCGCTTTGTTTAATGTAGTCTCCACTCTGACATCCTGTAGTATAAGTATAGCATGAATATTATAGCTTCTAGCATTGCTTCGCTTATAGCGCGCACTCTGACATCAGCCTTAAGTTTTCGAACAAATTAATTTCAAAACTAAAGCACATATTCACCTCGATGGTTTTGTTAATCGCCAAAATCTTATCATATGCGGTTCGCGGAGCCTACATGTGATTGACCAACTGTAGTTGCAACCACAAAGTGTCGCCTTTGGTCGGATTTTAAGCAGAAGGCATTATGCAGAAATGGTACTCTATAAATACTAGTATGATTCAATGAAAAAAAATCTAAAGATTGAAACCTTTTTTGTATATTTAATTAAATCTTGTGTTCAGTTTGGGACCAATTAACTTTAACTGTAAAATGTAATGATGAACCTTGAAAAAAAAATATAATTTCTCGCATAAAGCTTGGATTGAGAAAAAGTAAATTTAAATTAAACTAAATATACTTATGAACAAAAATCTTTCAATCTTATATGTATGGCATTGTGAAAAAAAAGTGAACTAATATAGAAAGAATATTTGTTACATATTTTTGAATCGTAAGCTTTGATTATAATTTTTTAATGCAAATCGTTTTGGAGTTAATTTAGAAATAATTTTTTCGTAAACAGATTTTGATCGCTATATAAGTTTTAAATGAAAATATGAAGTAAATCTCTAAAAGTTTTCCCGATCAAGACGCATTAAAACAAATTGACTACATCATTCTTGGCTATGAACACATTGTACTCTCATGTTTAATGGCGCCAAATTTAACATAATTCGTTGTGTATTATTTATTGGGCCTGCTTGATTCTAAGATAAAAAGATTTTAGAGGTATGCACAATGAGTACCTGAAAATTTTGAAACACAGTCGAACTTTCATAACTCGAATTGTGATTATCCAGAAAAAACTTAAACTTACGGAGACTTTGACTTATAGAATTTTTTTTATTATGTATTTTTATTAAAGTATGTATGGAAATAAACAATTTACAACAAAGTAAACTAATCTGAAATTAGTGACTGAAAATTGTTTTTTTTTTTATTATTATTTTCGGTACAAAATGATTTTTATTTGTGTACCTAAAGCCTTATAATCTCATCAGTTGTAGGGTCATTCGTTTGTATGTAAGTTCAAAGTTCTACTTCGTTTCTAAAAGACTGATAAATTATTTTCTCCGCCGAAACCTCTCCATCACTTCCTATTTCACTTAAGGCTGTATCATGTGATTTAGGACAGTAATGCTTTACAATGTCATCATACGTAAGAAATCCAGTTGTGCAAAGCTCATTATCTATGACTTCAATATAGATATAATCGTGCACAGTAGTATTGTAAATTATTTTGTTCACTTTTAACCAGGCCACAAATACAATTTATTTTAATGAAATATAAGTATATGCTGTACTAAAAGGGATTTCCCCTAAATAAAATAATGCAAAATATACAAGCCAAATACACAGGAAAAAATAAAGCTAAATAAACAAGCCAAACGAGCAAAATATTTCGAATTGTAGAGTTCCATACATGTATTTTGTTCGAGTTATAGACAACTTCGACTTATGGATGTTCGAGTTAGGGAAGGAAAATTGTACGTAATTTTTTCTGTTAACGTGCTGCCAGCCTAATTAGTTCGAGTTAGAGAAAATTTTAGTTAGAGATTACTATATGCTGAAGGAAGCGTGATCAATTTTTAAATTAATTTTGTTTCGTCAGAAACGCTTTAATTAGATCAAAGTTAAATTCTATAAAGAGTTTAGGCTTTTGCAATGAATTTTTTGATAATCAAAGGAGAAAATAATATCCGTAAAGAAAATGAACATGTTTTCGACTCCAGCTACGCTAGTCTCATCAGAGTTCTTTGTGTCTGTACATATATTCTCATTTGATTCTTAAGCAGCATTGCAAAAAAACAATCTAAATTCTTAATAGAATTAAAAAATTAATTGAAAAAATGTGTGATTCCAACTCGGATTTCCTGATCATATAACTTTAAGTTCAATTGTACCTTTTAGATAGGCTGGAGAGAAACTAAAAGCATGAAAATACTTCGCTTTTGAAGTTAAGTTAGAGCAGTAAATTAAAAAGAGCTATAGTTTACAAGACAGTAAATAACATTTTTTTGCACTGTAATCGTAATCCTAAGCTCTAAAGAAAATTTTATAGTTTTTTATTCGGCAAACAATTGAGCCAGACATCTTGAACTTGTTATTACGATGGCATGAAAATGGACGCTGCTTTAGTTTTAGGCTAAGTCATACTACATACGAATTAAGAGTTCTGCCAACTGATTTTATCATAATTTTATATTCATTGTATCCAGTCATATTTGGTCACTGTTTTTTGTTTTTTTTTTTTTTTTGGTTTTTTTAGGGCATTAATGTTTCATATACTAGTCGATCACATTTTAGAATTTACAATTTGGTCAAAATATTATTTCAGGAATAATAATTTGATACTCTATTTTAACAATGAGTTTCAGATGTCACCAATATATCAAAAGCGTGTAATCCAATTGTAATTGAAAAAAATTCTATGGTAACTTTCATTGTGAAATAATAAACTCATATTTATAAACTCTAAACATCCATTGCATTAAATGTATATTTAAAATTAATATTTTGTTATTTATTTTATATACATAAGTAAGTCGTGTTAAACTGTAAAATAATCTTTTAATTACATTTCAAAAACAATTTTTATGGAGCCTCTTTTCATTTAATTGATGTAACATGACATCATTTTGTTTTGTATATATAATTTGCTCATCACATACTATACAAATACAAAAACGTCCTTTTTATGATTTCACTTTACACTTCACATATAATCCACAGGCATTAGAAAACGCGTAACCACTACAAGGATGATACACAAGTGATGTCAACATTTCCGTCAACATTTTTTTGTTTTTGTTTCTTTTTTTTTTTTAATGACACGTTATTTGCACACACAAATATTTGTATATCGACACTCAAGCGAACCGTCAAAATATGAATATTTTTCCACACTTCAGGCCCACAAAATGTGTTTTAAAGTAAAACAAATAAAAAAACAAAACAGTTTTTTTTTTCTTTTTAGTAGACTTTCGGCAATGTTTGATTCAGAGATGTTCCCGAATTAATTTCAACTTCAAAGACATGATGGTTCAAAAGTTTAACGGCAACTGAATGTAAAAATACGAAATGAACTCAATATGAAGGTCCTTTATTCTCAACTCTTTATTGCACGCATACGACCACCGAACCAAGCACGAAATACGAATACCATTTTTTTTTATGAGTCAAATTAAAAATTTGATTTTTTTTTTGTCTTCTCTGTTGCTTTTGTCGTACACTAAATCGGAAAATGCGTTTTAATTTTTATCTTTTTTATTTATTGTTACGGCTTGGCTTCGTTTGCGTACTAATCATAGCACTGGCCAAATTACACTGAACTGTTAAAAAGAAAAAAATTTAAGAAATCCTTAAATGTTGTTGGTGTCTATTGCTAACTCTAACTACTGCCAACAAAACAGCGAATGAAAAGAAAAATATTATTGGCAACATATAAGAAATCTCTTTACATCATTGTTGTTGCCCTCATCAACATCTTCATTATCATCATTTTCATCATTACAATACTCGTTAGCATCAATACTTACCAATCATGTGATTTTTATCATGACTGCCACAACAAAAACAATTTCAATAAAACATTCGTGCGTAAAGACAACATCGTCGTAAGTGAAATATATACATTTTTTTATCCTTTAATTTTGTTAATTTTTTTTTTTGTTTTACTCAGATAAACATGTTGACACAGTTTTCATATTGTCTTGAATTTTGCATCCTTTCGTTAAACACTATGACACACACTCTCAACTACATGTATTTATATTACCGCTATACAACGTTCTAAAGAAACACTCTCAATTACTCAAAAACAAATAGTAAAATAAACACCAAACAAAGAGCACAATAATAATGCGAGTCTCGTTATTTGTCTAACAACATTTAAATATTGGTCAACATGTGACATTGTATGAAACATGTTGCGTAGCCTATGTTTCTTAAATAAAAATATCCTGCCTTGTTGTTGATTTCTATATAGTGTTACCAGTTGTCCTTAAAGGATATTATAACAGTTAGATAAAAAAGAATTCCACATGCACTAGTGACATCTATAGGTTTTATTAGATAGTGTTGATGAAGCCATAATTTTATAGGTCTTTTACAATTTTTTTAAGAATAATACGGTTTTTGTTCTGGTTTGCATACGTTAATTATTTCAGACACAAACCTCTGAGAAAAATTTGTCTAGGATAAAAGTGTTGTTATTTTATACCGACACCAATAATAGTAACCCAATAAATAACATTCTATATTACAACCTAATAACCTCATAGGCTTTACTACAGACTTATTAATTATTATTAGTTAAAAAAATGAAAAACATTTTAGGCAGGACGTACTTATGTCGGTCATAAACGTACGGGTAAAATTGAACGAATCAATCAATTGAACTAAGTGACCGAATCAGTTTTATAGGATCCTTTTGGATCCGTCGTTCATTCAGTCTTGAATTTTTTTTTTTTTGTTTTCCTTGCTCCGTTCGTTCAATTTTGTATTTGTTTTTTTTTTTTTCATTGTGTTATGACTTCAATTCAGTCAATCGAATGTTTTTTTTTTATTTCCTTAATTTATGATTTTATTAAAAATAAATAATTTACATCTGAATTCATAAAAAATATTTTATGCTTAGAAAGGGCTTATTTGAAAATTTGTATGCAGTATTTGTCACAAAATCCTTTAATAAATTTGAAAAATTTTCTATAAATACAGCAATTACTATATTATATTTTTTTTTTATTGAGACCAATACACAGAGGTTAACTCCTACTAAATGCTGTGCATTGTATTTAAATTTTTGTGCAAAGGACAGTACATTACAACAACAGAACATATATTTTCTTTTCTTATATTAATAAAGAGTGTTCCAAAAGATTTGAATTAAATATAATAATTTTTAGATTTTATAGAATAATACATCAGGCTCAATAAATGTGGCTCAATTTCATTGATGAAGCGTTTAATTTCCTCCTGTAATGCACCTTTAGTTGTGGGCTTTTTGGCATAGACTTTAAATTCCAAATAACCCCATAAAAATAAATCCAATGGTATTAATCACATGATTCAGGTGAATAACTCTGATCACCGAAACAACAGAATACACGACTAGGTAATTTCATTTCATGCAGTAATTAAATTGTTTCCTTGGTGTTGTTGAAATCACATATTAGTCATATTATATCATATAGATATCGACAACCGGTAACAGTTTTTGCTTTACAAGTGTCATTTTCATAAAAGTTGTGGGAACATTAGTTGCTCGCCAATCAAACGTGACATCTCCGAACTCCAAACACGCTAATTATGGCGATTACCAAAGATAACGAGGGGAAAATGTGTTTAATTCAGGGACCGTAAATAATGATTATTGTTAAATAATAAAAAGTTTAGTGTTTTTCATACAAATTTTCAATCGTTTGAAATTGTTTGTCATACAGAAACAGGCCATATGGCTGATTTTTTATATTATCACTCACAAATAATCATTACCATTGAAGAAAATCCTTAAAACTCATAACATAATTATTATTGTGTAATTTTTATTAAGGGTAATCACGAAGGGCCTTGCAAACTGTACAAATGATGCAAAGTGTGTGTTAAAATACAACAAACTTTTTCTCTGCAACAACAAAATATACACATTTGAAATTTGCATTAATTACATACATACATACATAACTGGCCTTTACAACCCTGTGTCAGGATTACGGCCTAGCTTCTCGCAGCACTCTTGTTGTGTGTGTAAATTTTTATCCATTTCTTTATTTCAAGATGTCAGCGCTGAGATTTGAACCCGGCGTCTTAGTAAATCAAAACAGTAACCACTAGACCACGGCGACTTCATTTCACATTTCAATTATTTTAATTGTTGAGCCATAGATCTCAAAGTATAACTCAAGCTTTGATTTTCATATCAACTTGTCTAAGATATACCAGAAGAACAGTAAGAAAAACCAATTTGCGAATGCAGTGTTGAAATGAAAACAATTACGCCTGAAATATATAAATTCTAAAAATTGTCAAACTGCCATCGTATGTTTATTTGTTGACTTTTTATTTTAGGTAAATTTAGCATTTATATTTAGCTTGTAGAATTGTTCTCATAGACTTTTTATTTTTAATAACCCCATAAAAAGAAACCTAATGGTGTTAATTCACTTGATCTGGAGGACAAATTTTGATCTTCTAATTTACATATTTCGCTACTTCTTTATGAAAAATATATTTCCTTATGAAGAAGCAGTAGCAAAATACGAAAATACAAATATACAACGAATGTTAAGCTCATTATAATGTTAACAGGCATTAAATATTGTAATTCCTTAATTCTTTGATGTAATTGAGGAGCACATGCTCCTAAAATTTTTCCTTCCACATATGTTTTGAGGTTTTATTTTATTCACACAGATAAATGACATACATATGCATGTGTTTATATTATTTGATATGCAAATTGGTTAGATATTACAAAAGTTCATAAAAAATTACAATTTTCCTAAACGATAATAAAAATTTAAATAATTACTCATTATAACAGTGTGTCATAAATTTGTCATACTGAACGAGCTGAGCTGAGGCACAAAATGTTTGGCATTTTATAAAACAAATGTAAATAAAATCAACAATAAGGCCAGAAAAAAAACAGAAACAAAAAACAAACCCAATAAAATTTTTTTCATTCTCACTGGACCATCATTTATCCAGATTTATATGTCATTTATCAACTTACCTCTCTTCACGCCCTTGTTTTTCCATATAAAAGCTATGGCCGTAGCCAAATAAAAACTTAAACATTTTGGTGGTTTAACATGCATTACTCGTATGTTACAAATACTTGCATTGAAATATGTATGTGATTTCGAATTTTGAAAAATTAAAATAATAAAAAGGGATTAAAATAGCAAAATGGGAATACATACATATGAGTATGAAAATAAAAAAAAAACAAAAATATATTTTTTTTTTTTGTTGAATAGTCAGTCAGTGCATTAGATGACTATTTCGATGTTCATGTTCATGCATGCAAATTACGAATTTATATAACATTTGGAAAAAGTAGTGCTTTTGAATTCAAAATTTTTAATATGTGTACTTCAAATACTTTTACAAGCATACCAACAGACTCCGCGAAATACCCCAAACCCATCATTAGCCATTATTACCGTTGCCAGATTTGCAAATTTTTTTTTTTATTAAAAAGATGATGTGATTTGACGATTTCTATCTTCAAACTGCAGACTGCTCGATACGCAGTTGACAAATCGCAAACTTAAGATTTTGGAAGAATGTTTTTTTATTAAGCACACAAAATTCTACCAAATGATCACAATTTGGCAAAGAAAAGTGAAAACGAAAACCAAAACATTTTTTTAAATGCAGAAAAAAAGAAAACAATTTAAATAAAACCAATGACAGGAAAATAAAAACAAAAGACACGAAACTAAAACGTGCTGGAAATAATTTCACTATCAGCATTGTAATACAAACTTGCATTAAGTTACGATTTCACTCTGACATCCTTTGGCAAATAGTTATAAAGGGTGGTTACATTTTAAGAGCCGATGTTGATTTTGAATAAGACCCAAATTATTGTTCTTTCTTTTTATTATCATAATTTGGTATAGTTCAATTATAGATGGAACAAAATATCGGCCAAATAGCCGCCGCGATCCCGGCGGCACATCTCCACCCGATGGTCCAAATTTCCGATGACGCTGAGGCATAATTGAGGTTCTATGCCGTTAATGTGCAGAATTATCTAATCCTTTAGCTCTTGAATTGTTGCTGGCTTATCTATGTACACCTTTTCTTTCAAAGAATCCCAAATAATGAAATCCAACGGCGTCAAATCACATGATCTTGGGGCCAATTGACATCGTCACCACGCACATTGGGATTTGTTCATACTATGTTTGGAGAAAAAATATAAGGGGTGCTCGTAGAATGTTGAAATATGAAATATAAAGTTTCATAAAAATTGGCCACATCCACTACCCACCGCCCATAGAGCCCAAAATTTCATGAATTCGGAGATAAATTTCATGATTTTATAAGAGATTATTAATTATTTAAACTTTTTTTAATTGATAGTATGGGAGTACCTAGCACGAACGAGCAACCTCTTTTATCTTCAAGGAAGTTTGCAATCACGGCACATTATAGAACAAATTTTATTCATCATATCTGCTAAACCATATGAGTGAACTTTATCAGGCATGTTCTGAAAATCACGTGATTTCAAATCACATGTAAGTTTAAAATCACGCTAGAAATTCTTAGGTGTTCTGAAAATCACGAGCTTTTTTGTTTTTATAAGTGTTTTTCATTGTTCTAAACCACAAACTTTAAGCTCTTTTGTGTGTTTATAGAGCTGCCACATTCATTGCTGGCATTTGCATTAAAATCGCACATTTATATTTCAAAAATTAACCAATCTATGTAAACTATTTTACATTATATTAATTTTTATGAACAAATTTTATAAATTTTAGTTTTTAATAATTAATTTAATTGACAAATTTGGTCAAATTATACATAAAATAAAATAAGATGTTGTAAGTCTGGCAACTCCAAAAATCGTTTTGAAAATTTCAAAAAATTTTGTGATCAGAACACCTTTCTAGTGATTAGAAATCACTCCTACAAAAAGTGATTTTCAGAACATACCTGTATATATTTTTTTAAATACACAGAAAAATCTATATTTGGTATAAAATTCACATCACAATTCACAGTAACTGCCTGACCGGTTAATTTTGGAAAAAATACAGCCCGATGATACTGCCAGCCCACAAACCACACCAAGCAGTCATTCTTTGTGGGTGCATTGGCTTTTCGACAATCACTCTTGGATTATCATTTGCCCAAATGCGGCAATTCAGCTTATTAACGAATCCACTGAGGTGAAAATGTGCCTCATCCCTGAAGAGGATTTTCACAATATGCATTTTGATTTAAACGCCCATTTTAATAATAAGCCTGAAAAACTTTAACGCGTTGCTCGATTGTGTATCTTTCCATATTTCAAATTGAGTTAGTCTGAAATTGAGAAACGTCAAATGAAATGCAGGAAATAACTTGTTGTTTAGGTGTGGTTCACATTCAACGTCGGTCCTTAAAATTTAATCACCCGATACATAAGAAATATATAAGCGGTGGTTTCGAGCGCCATAAAACGCCATCTTATATTATAGCTTCTAGCGGTCACTTTGTTTTTTGTTTTTGATGGCTCAGTGGTTTCATTTTGAATGATCACTTGGGTATGAAAAAGTTTTCTGTTTTTGCTTGCAATCAGCCACAAGGATAATCATTTGACAATTTTGCAAAATTGTTTGGTTCTACTCAATAGGTATGACATTTTCATAGCCTTGAACGAAACATCGATTCCCTACAACATATTGGAAAATCAACCAGCACTTGAAACATTGGGTTTTTCGGTGTAAGTCAACTTACAGGTGAGATTATCAGTTAATTAAGTCATGGCAATCATTTGAGATTTTAGTCGCCGTGGTCTAGTGGTTAGTGTGTTGGCTTAATAAGACAAGGGCTCTGGGTTCGACTCCAGGCTCTGACGTCTTCAAAAAAAGAAATATTAAAAAAATATTTCTTTCGGCGACTACCTCTCAGCAGTCTTCTGGCAAAAGCTCAGAGAGTAATTAATTGCCATGAACAAGCTTTTCAAGTCTGTCGTTCGGAGTCGACATTAAACTGTAGGTCCCGGTACTCATGGATGAAAATTGACACACACAACATGAGTGCTGCGAGAAGCTAGGCCGTAATCCTGACACAGGGTTGTAAAGGACAGTTATGTATGTATGTATGTAATCATTTGAGACATGGGGTCTACAATGTTACGCCAATTTATTGAATCGATTTAATTAGATTTACAAAAGAAAATTATCTTATTTGGCCAAAAATAGATATATTTCGCACAAAGACAATGGGCAAATATGTAATCATATGTAGTTTCACAGCACAAAGAACTATAGATAACGCTACGAATTGTTCTGTCTTGCGATTTACATGTACTAGAAATATGTATGTATGTATGTTGGCTTTAACTTCCCTGTAGTCAGCCTAGAACCATATGTCTCTTTGTCAGTACATTTTCCCTAGCGACAATTGCACTAGTTAAAATGTCACCAGCTTCCCTTTTAAGCGCGAGTAGAGATACATTAGAGATGACCGTACTAGTGCATTTCTGGTGCCATTGTCAACGAACGCTTCAACAGTGTTTTTACTGCGCTCAATATATTGAGATTTCTGTTTTATCGTGTTTCTTTTTATTGCTTCAGGTTTTTTTTGTAAGAAAAACACGTGTTTTGTGAAAAAAATTGTTTTGTGTTTAATTAAATATTAAAATTTATGTAAACTAAATAAAAAAATGTGGTTTAAATTATTTTATATAAAAAAATTAGTAAAAGGGATTATAAAAGGCTTGTTAAAAACAAAGAATATTATACAAAAATAGAAGTTTGCAATGTGAGCAGGAAAACAGTGATATTAAAAATGTGGAAGAAAGTAAAGATTTTGTGGAGCATTTGGAAGATGTTGCTGTTACAAAATTGACTTTGCTATATAAGTTAAAAAAGTGGTGCATCGAAACAACGCCTTCTAGAAAATGTTTAGAGAAGCTGCTATTGATTTTTCAAGAAGAAGGTCTAGATGTTCCACTATCCAGAGAAACGTTGTTGGGCAAAAAAACACAGATTTTGGTAAGAGGAGTCTCCCCTAGATGCTACTGTCACATTGGTATTGGAAGGTAGTTAAGAAAAATTGAAACCATAAAAGTGAAAATCCATTTTAAAGTCTGTTTTAATTTTTTGTAGCAGGGCTGATTATTTTTAATATTTAAAATGGATTTTTTTGAATTTTAAAAAAGTAGTAAAATAGTAAACCAGGGTCATAAAAATGTACTAGTGACTATTTGGTTCTATTGTCTCTATAAGACCGGAAAAGAACTATCTCGTCAATAGTGCTAAAGTCTACTGGTAGATTTTCAATAATATGTCTATGTTATTTGTCAAGAGGCAATTACATTGATTTTTCTACACTTGGTCACTAGTACTGGTGACAATGTCACTAGTAATTCACTACAATTTGACTATAGACACTCCCTGCAGGGTTGTGTTTTTTTGCATTTAAGAACGAAATTTTTTTTCCGTGTGTGTTTTCTTCTTAACCTTGCCTATAACTTCGTTAATTTATCTAATTTTAATATGTGACAATAGAAAACCGCACAAAATGCTTGTATTTTATTAATTTTTTTTTAATTCTTAGCATCAGTTGTAAAATGCATGTTTTATAATTAAAACAGGCATTTTGCAGATTTTATAATCTATTTCTAGGAATTGTATCTGGCAACCATTTCCATAAAAGTGCCAGGATAACAAACTAGTGAACGAACATACATACTTACTAACAGTGACATACCGAATATCGGTATTAAAAAATTTTTGATTTCATACTTCTAAACAATCAACGAATGAATGAATAAATGATTTTAAAATTCATAAAATGTACTCAAATAGAAATAAGATTACGAACCACCATCACATCATCAGTACCATTACTATCGCCATCACCTGCACTAACACCATCATATCATATCATGCAACGAACTAATATTTTGAATTTTAAATGAATTTTGGCCAACAACTAACAGGCAACTAAAAACATTAGAAAAGAATTAAACAAAATTTCGTTGCTTTCGCAGGGAGAAAACGGAGGTTGAGAAGCATTTATGGCTTTTGGATTTATTTCAAATATTTGCTGCCCCTTTTTTTAATATAAATACGTTTCTGCCCGATAAACCAAATAAATAATTTAATAAATTGATTACACGCAGAAATAAAAGCTGAAGATAATATTAAAATTAAATTTAAGCAATTATTCTGTAAAACGAACGTTTTAAAACGTTTGAAATTTTATATTTTAAACAAAAACAAATTTCGCTTTTAATTATTGTTTTCAATATAAATTTTAAAATGTTTATAAACGTTTTTTTTACAAAATGAGGATATTGAAATAATTGATAATTGATAGATGTTTATATAAGGGAGACGTGTCTTATAAAACACCACCTGCACCCAAGTCAATAAACGCATGTGAAGAGCGGATCGAACGAAGGTACAATTTTATTTCTTTTGAAAGTATTGAAAAAGCATTCTCTGACAAAGAAGTTGCTCTGCGTGCCTTCTTACCAGTAGTGTCAGGTAATTTTTTATCTTCCCCCAAAAAAAATTTCAAAACCCCCCAAATTGAACGTTTTTTTAAAAAAATACCCCTAAATAGAAAATAATTTCGTTTAACCCGGGGTCTACACCTGATATCAACTTTGATATGATATGAAAGAAAACGTCGGCAGAGAAAATAAAATGCCATTTTAATATTTCTCTTCATATCTAACAACAGGAACACGTTGATGTTGAAATATTATAATATATCATTTTTTTTTGTACAGCAATGAAAGAAAGAACATGTCGGAGTATTTTATTAGTGGAAATTTGTTTAAAAATAAAGGGAAAATTTTATAAATATTAAATAATTTTGTGTATAATTATTATTAATTAATATATTTTTTTTATTTTTTTATTATTTTATTGCTTTTTTATTGAATTTAAAAAATTCAATTTCAGTTTTTTTGTTTTGTTTCTCTATATGAGCTGTTTTTGACAGTTCACATCATGATATTGTTTTCATAATATATATTATGATATCGATATCATAATAGATATTATGATAGCTGATTCGCAGTCTACACGTAACAAAATTATATCGGCTATCGAATTTGACGTACGCAGATATAAAAATATTTCGTTTCATATCTCGTGGAGACCCCGGGTAACAATTTCTGGAATATTTTTATTTAAGAAAATGTTTAAAAAACAATTAACAGTTAAAAAATACTTATATGTACATGTATTAATTATATATGTATGTATATATATATACATACATATACTATCTGATCAACGCAGCTAAGAGAAATCGTTTTTTATAACAATATTGGAATCAAATTTCTTCAAAAATATCGAATGTTACAAAATAATTTTCGTTAAGTTTGTACATATTATTGGAATTAAAAAGTTCGAGTGTTGAATTAAAGTTGTGACACGTATGATTTAATGAATATTTGACCCTTAAAACACTTACAACAGTTTAAATGTCCATTCTATTTCTTAGTTTACTTTTTATAACGCTAAACATTGAGAAGGCTCTTTCAACTGCAGCATTTGAATAAGGAAGTGCCAATAAAGATAATACTAATGCGTATATTTTTTTTTATTTTTTTTACGCAGTACCCTTAAATTGCTCATCTTTCTCCTACTTCTTTTTAATTTTTGGTTATAGTTTTTTTCTTTTTTTGACATTTTTATTACATAAACTTGAAAAGTAATATACATACTTATTTTCAAAAAACTTTATTTTTTAAATTCTACAAAATAAGGATATATTGGCAGTTCAATTGGTATTTCAAAATGTAGATACTATATTATCTACTGCTCAAACAGTTGTAAAATATAGTACTGTTAATTATTGTATCAAAATATGATAATTTAGCTGTTTTTTTTTTTTTTTTGTGAAATCAAGCGTTTTTCAGGCAATGCCAGGAATCTATAGATTTTTACCACCAAAAATCTGGGGGTTTGCCCCTAAACTGACAAATCTGCTTCTTACAGCCTGTTCACACAGAGACGAAATAAAAATTTAGTGCGACAAAATTATTTACTGCATATGGATTCAATAAATTTTAATAAAACTAGGTACCTTAAAGTTTTTAAGTTTGTTGATTACAAATCTGAGGTCAGTTCTTAAAAATTTAAAATAGCGGATCCAATATGTCGGACAATTTTTAAATAATTGATCGAATTCCATTAAAACTTATTGCACGGGATTTTGTATGTCAATTTTTTATAAACTAAAAATCCAAATTGAAAACATTAGGTCTAATGAAAAACATAAAACGAGAATACTTATAAAAGCGGAAATAATAATTATATTTTTTAAAAGTTTTGATTTAAATTTATCAATTTGTATGATACTACTTAAAATAGTAAGAATTATAATTAATTGTTTCACTTTTTTTTTAATTATCAATACGAAAATTTTTATTTTACTCCATATTAATATCTTCATAGTCTTGAATGTCATCAAGCTCTTGTTCATTATTCATTATTTTCTTCGTTGACATAGAAAGTGGATAGCCTTAGCATACTTATTTAGTACAATTTCACTAAATTTTGCTTTCTAATATCTTTTCATGCATGCAATTAGTTTGTGAGAAGACTGCACTGAATAAAAAATTTTGCTATTGTGGTTCTGTTAATTAAAGTTTAATAAGGGAATTCCCCTTTTTATAGCACTTTAAGTATACATCAGTGTAGCCAACAAGTATTTTGTAGGGAGACTTCATAGAATGAAAAATTTTACGAATTGGGTGTACGACCTAAAGAAAGTATGCTCTATTTATTGAAGGGGGAAACGGGGGGATCACAACTCGACTTTTTTACACTTATTAGTAGTTTTATTTTTTAATTTCTAAGGAAAAGTCGTGGAACTGTTTGGAACTTGTTTTATAGCTCTTGCTAAAGTAAATTTTTCAACATATTTCATAATAAAAACATTATGCTATATGTGCCCTACATATAATTACTATTTTAATAATAATTGTAAACAAAAATTAGATACCTGATGCATAAAAATATACATAAAAATTTTTAACCTGTAAGTTTACAAGAAATTGTCAAGTTGAGCAACAATAAACGATACAGATGCAGCTGACAGGTATAAGTGAGTGTAACAGGTTATAATACTTCGCATGCACGTACAGGCTAATGTAATGGGTTAAAAAAATTAATACTTATAGGTTGATTGCCTACTGGTATATAGAACATATTAAGTGCAATAATGGTCACACTTAACAAAATAAAAAATTCCATTTTTGTCGTCGTAATTCGGTTATTTGTCCTTATGTGCTGTTCATAGAACACGAATGGTTTTTGGCATTCGTCTTTTTATATGAGAAACACTAACAAATTTGAGTGTTTTTATTGTTGCCATTTCTTGTTTCGAAATTTTAAGAAAATGTTAAACTTTTTAAGTCAGAGCAACATGTCATTCGAATATGTTCTGTGAACCGAAACGAAAACAAGTAAAATTGAAATTGAGTTCTATTCTCAAAGAAAAATAAAAGTTAATTGCGCCGTTTAAAATTGTCATTTTCAAACACATTATGTTAATGGCCATTAAGTAAAAGAATAAGAAAAAGTAAAAAAAATTAGTCATATTTTAAAATTATAGCTTTCAATAAAGATTTCAATTTCACTCGATTTCGGTTTACAGCAAATATACGAAAGGACCATACTGTTTTATTGAAATAGCAATAAAATTACATACAAAATAGTTGCACTTACAAAAAAGTTGACTTCTTAAACCAATCAAAGAGAAACTCTCCCAGAGCATCGTAAAATAATTCAAGTCTTAAAAAAGTTAAAACGTTTCTTAGCACATTCACTAATAAACGAGGTAATGGCGTAATTTCATAAACATCCTGTATAACATGAGTATTCAATAAAAGTTTTGGATACAAATCCAACTCATTAAGTAAATCTTCCTCCAGTAGAGAAATGGAACCCAAATAACAATTGCCGGGTAAATATGATTCGATTTGATAGGTCACAGTGTCACATTCTTTCTCATTCTTTTGGGTACTAAGGCGGACTGACGTCATCCATAACATTTCGGGACGCACGACTAAAGAAAAATTCAATTTTTCGGCCATAGAAAAGAAACGATCAACATGATGTTTAGAGGGTACCAAAGTTTGATTAATGGTCTCTATAAGAGTCACAATATCGGCAACAGTAAAGGTTACATTTTCTGTCATTTCAGGTTCAGTTTGAATAAAACTGTCTTGATATTTTATGTCTCCAGCTGACGTTTCATTGTTAAAATAATCCCCGGCCGAACTGGTATTTGATTTACTCATTGTAAAAGGTTGCAGTTGGAATTTAAACGATTTCTTTGCTGCACCACAACATTCTTTGTTCAAAGTATTAACCAGACTTTTTATGGTTTCTGTTTGCAAGACCACCGTTTTTAAATCCATATAACGTGAACCAAAAACTATGCAATATTTTTGAAAGGCTTTACTTGATCTGAGACGTGACAACTCTTTATGAGTTATAGTGATCATGCCTAAATGTTTAGCCTGATAACGTTGTATGACATGTAATTTATACAGATTGGTATGTCGACTGGCGGGTGTAATCATTAAGAGAATTTTTTGTGGCTTCAAGGTACTTCTCAGTTTACTTATAATGCGATCCAGTACAGTTTCAATGGCCCTATAGGAATTACGATTTCTACCTGCTGTAGATTTCCTATGAGACATTTCACCCTCATCTGCCATAAAATCGATGAAATGTTTGCTGATAATTGGTTGAGTAGTTTGTATGACACTGCGCACAGTTCGAACGCGATAAAGCTTACGTTTTGATTTTAAACCCGTCATTGAATATGAGTTTGAGAGCGCAAATGTATAGATTCTGTTTTGAAGTTTTTGAAAATTATTTTACTTAAAGACAAAAAAATTATTTTTTTATTTCATAACCCAGTGAGCATTTTTAATCGTAAGGGTTATACCTGAATAAAAGCGTACGGTGTATATTTTCTGTCAAAATTTTCTGTATACCCCTACATTTCATATGAGAGCTACCTAAATACGCCGAGGTTTTAAAAAAATCCTAGTTTGCAATACGTACAAAAGAAAAATAATAAAGCCCGTATGACACTTACTTTCTTTTGAATTGAATTGTTATAGACTTGATAGAAAGAAATAGCAAATACTAGTAAGAGAGGAATATAAAAAATATAAACAAAATACCTATTTTTGTTCTTGTGTTTATATTTACTTCAATGTTGATACTTTTTAATTTGTAAAAAAAACGCTACCTTGAAGTCAAAAATGCCGTAAAATCGCTTAATTGTAGAATAACACTATAAAGTTAGCAACACTATAGTACTTTAAATTCTAAATGTGAATTACAATGTAAAATGTTTTAGCTTGTTTTTGACAAACTCCACTTTTTTATCGATAACATTTGTAAATATTTTGGCAATTCTGTATTGATGTGAATATAGTTAAACTCTTTACACCCTTTATACTTTCTTATTATATTATATTTGTACTGTTCTTCAAATAAATATTAATACAAAAAAAGTAGGTGTCATACGCAGTGTTCGAAAATAAACTGTACATTATTATATGTACGGTTCACAAATCCAAGAACGGTATTAATTTTTTTAGCGTTTGTGTATTTCTACACAACCAGAATAAGTCGTTCTGTTTTTTGTTTTAAAACAGTACAGTTTTAGTGTTTGTATACATTTTGGTTTAGTGATCTTGGGTTATTTTTCCCCAAATTTCAAAATATTTTCTTTTTTTGCATTTTTTATCAATCAGTTTAAAATAAAAAAATTGAAAAAAAATTACAACAAAAAAAAAATATTTTTCCTTTGTTTTTTTTTCTATAGGTTAAGAACAGTATATTCGTTATGTAGAAAATTCAAAAATATTATAATGTTTTTTGTTTGTTTTGAATTTCCTACACAAACACTTTTAGTGTTTCTGTACTTAATATTCTACAGTACAGAACACTGAAGTACGTTTTATAAGGTAAATTTTCGAACACTGGTCATACGGGCTTAAAAAGTACTCGTTTGAAATTTTTTTCTAAAAAACTTGAAAATGTGTAACAAAACATTTATAGAAATACATGGCAATTTCGTTATTATATTGATCGATTTTCACATTGGCTAATTTGAGAAAAAAATATTTAATAATCTTTGCAAGTTACGTTTTTATTTATAAATTTAATAAACAATTTAGTAATATGATCAAAACAATGTTTCAAAAATTATTAATGGAAGACAAATCGCACATTTGCATATATTTTAAATTCATTTATTTGTTTATTTTTATTTTCACAATCAGATATTTTTACTAATTCTTACTAGGTTTTCGTTTATTGACTTTTATAGATATTATAATATTTGAGAGTAAATTGTATATAATTTTCTGTAAATTTCTTACTTCACTGGAAAAGTAGCCAAACAGAACTAATGTATGTGTAATGTTTTTTTTACATTTTCTTTTCTACAGTCAACTATTGTTTGACAGAAACTACAACGAACAACAATAAAAACGCCCTTATATTGTACCATATGCAAGCAAGGCGACTTCTCTTATTATCTTTAGGTGAAATTAGTTGCTTGTGCAAAGTATGTAGGCATTTGAAAAATGAATTCAATTTATTTTTACTAAATTAACAACCTTGTTTTTCAAATAGAAATGTGGCACAGTTCCGTAGACTGTCTAGCACCGCGGCCCAATTTTTTTTTACTAAGATTCAGTATTCAGGGGATAAAGATACAGATAGATAGAGATACATTGTTTTTTCATCCTCTTAAGCGCCTTACGAATGAGACAAATTGCTGTCAATTAATTTGATCACTCAAAGGCCAGTGTTTATTCCTTCACCATTGAATGACCAACAGCAATTGCCCCATCTGTCGTAAGATGTTGATTTTGGTGAGGGGCTTCGCTGCTGTTATCACTGCTACTTCCCAGTAGGTGGCGCCTTTTCCTTTGATCATTCGGTTTTTAATGATTGGTGGAATAAAGTGGAACATCAGGGAGTGGTTTCTTATGAATGGATTTCTTGGAGGCGGTGAGGAACCTCTTATTTTTTTAAACTATAATTTCGAAAAAAAACGCAAATTTTATTTTTAATTTTTCTCCTTTGCTGAGATTTGAACCTGGTCTGTTTGAGTTTTTGGGCGAGTGCTCTAACCACTATACCACTATACTCGAGTATAGTATACATACATATATACAAGGTTTGTTAAAAAAGAAATATGTGGTATATCATGGAATTCAAATAAATATTTGCTTATATATGTATGTATGTACATAAATCTATACTACTTACAGAGGCATACAAGGAGTGTCATCTGAGTACAGCATATTGAAAAGTAAAGAAAATAATATTAGGAATTTAGTTTCCTCAAAAAGGCTTTAATTCCGAGTAGATTAAAGTTAAATTCTATTAAGAATTTAGAAAAAATGATCACTCTTACTGGCTATTGTGAAAATATTCCAAAAATTTTGTTCGCGACATATAAATTTTTCAAATCTAATGGGCATACGATGCGTAGAATGAGCATTTTATCATGCCTTCAATAACAATTTTGACCAGCTTGCACGAATCGCTCTTTACTTACTGTTATATACTTTTGTTTACATGATTTTTATATTTCCTTATTTTTTTTAATGCATTTAATAAAATCAAAAATAAAATCCACAAAAATAGAAAACGAAAATCAAATCAGTATTTTTACACTCTCCGGTTCTTTGCCTTACAAATCCAATCTTTTTTATAATCATACTCAACCATAGTAGACGGCTGGATAGGCTGCATAACCGTAAGCAGGATAACTACTATAAAATACTTGTGGTGAGGGTCTTGGAGCAGGTTCGGGTGCAGCAACAGGTGATGGCGCAGCGGTGGCCAAAGCCAACAAAGCGGCGAATACCAAGAAGAACTAAATATTAAAAAGGATATTTAGAAACTTATATAACAATTATATTCAAAAATATATTTTAGTACTAACAATTTTAAACATTTTGTTTAGAATTCAATGTGAAATTTGCCGTATAAACTTAAATGCAGGAATGCTTGTTGTTCTCCACTAGAATCGCGTTTTTATACTGCTGCGAATGGAGAGCCGCTTAAAAATTTATGCAGAAGAATTATAATTAAAAGTAAAAAAAAAGTTATGAAGTGATATCATCACACTTCTTAAGATAGAAAATTTCAAATTTAAATTCAAGTCATAAATTGACAATATTTTTAGGTTGGCCTTAAAAACTCCTCTTTGATGACGTTTTATAAAATCATATGTTTATATATGTATATTTTAAATTTAGCAAATTTTGCCTATTCCATCTGGTAATTGTTTTTGTTTTTTATGTGCTTTCGTTATTTTACTTTTCTGTCAGTAGTTATCTTTCCCCCGAATTCAATTCTCTGTCCATTAAAGCCATTTTTTTTCAAATATTTTTATTAAGTAAAACTGGAAAAAAATATTGTTGATTTCATTCATCTTTTAATAACAAACGATTTCTCTTAAATAGTTTTATATGTATGTTTACTTCTCTGCAAGAAAAATTTAAAGGAGTCTATTCATATACATACTACTGAACACATTTGAATTTTTATAAACCAAGTAATTATTTCAAGCTTTTAAAAAATCTGATAACCTTTTAGGAATATGTATATGAAGCATTAGAAACTCACAACTTTATGCATAATGAAATGTTAGCATATAGTTTATGCAAAACAAATTTTCTACACACGTGCTAACTAAACTCTGAATGGTATGGATATGTTATCGGCGGCAGTTTTGCCAATTTGGTTATTTCTTTTATGGCGTGTACATGTGGACTCAGTTGGGTTTTGTTTACTTTTCCCTCAAAGTTAAAGGAAAAGAAAGCCACTCTTATTTCAATAATTTTCACCCAAAATAATTTCAACTTCTATATATTAAATATTTTGCCGATTTTTGGCTTACGTATGTATGTTGACGAATCTTTCTGAATTTAGTCTGAAAGATTCCATAGTCAATGCAAGTCATCACTTAAAACTTCGGCGTAATCAGGCAAGTAGGTGTGATATCTCACATACCAAATATGTATTCATTTTTTTATATCTTGAGAATGGGCGTGGTGCTTCCCATACAAGCTAAATATTTTTCAGACTCCATAAACAATTTTTTTTTTATTACTTATGTAGATTATTTATTTTTTGTTTTCTAGCTGACCGGACAAACGCTATCCTATCCAAATTAGAAAATATGTAAAAAAAAATAAAACTTATACAATTGCTTAGCTAGGATATCATAATTTTGTTCATTGCAATGCTTTGTGATATACGACATTTTTGTTTTGTTATCTGACGCATAAACAAATAGTGCTAATGGACTTCCGACGCGGGAGCAGGCGACATATAATTCTCAACGTTAATGCCGCAATTATGCAATGACTGCCCTTGAGATTTTTTGATGTGAGCCATACTGAAAACTAAAATTGGATTGCATTGAATATCTGAAAAAGAAATTAGCTAAATCTGTGCAACTGTTTTCCGACTTCTAGATAAATAGAAAAAAAAATGGGCTCAGAAGTAGGCATGGCAAATTTTCTCTCGATGAAAACTTAAAATGGATTAATACAAACATTTAAATGAAGAGTTAGTCAAATCGATGGAGATAAATAAAAAAATAGAGTAAGATTGGGCGTGGCAACATTTTCTTTCCGTAAAAACTTAAGTTGGATCACGACTATCATTAGAAAAAAAAAATCGTCAGAATCGGTCCAGCCGTTTTCAACGCGATGATCAACGAACAACATTGATTTTTATTTATATACAATACATTTCCTTTGGCAAAGCAGGCATAGGGTCAGCTAGTTATTTATAAATTATTTTAAATTATCGTATCACCTGCATACATGCATACATAATTGGTCATTACAACCCTGTTTCATGTTGCTTCCCACAGCACCCATGTTGTGTGTGTCAATTTTTATCCATGTCTATCGGTACTACAATGGGAGGTGCCCTGATGAAATTAGGGACTTGATTCGGGATAATCGCATATTTTTGCGATTAGTGGAATGTCCAGTGAGTCGCACAATGCAATATTTAGAAAATTCATTTTCTATCCGCACCACTCGGTTATGTAAAAAATCATACAGCGAATGATTTTCCTGCCAAGTACGATATCAGTAAGTTTAACTCAAATGTCCACAAACACTACTCTCTTTTCCCCTTCCCATATCATATTTGCCTAGACCAGCACAATGTACTGCATGTGTAGGGGTCGTCCCCTGAGTGCTGGCCTTAATAAAAAAATAAAAATGTGTACCGGGACAGTTTAAAGTCGGCTCCGAACGACAGACTTGAGAAGCTTGTTCATGGCAATCAGTTACTCTCAGAGCTTTTGTCAGAAGACTGCTGAGAGGTAGTCGCCGAAAGAAATATTTTTTTCATATTTCTTTCTTTTAAAGGACAGAATTACTATAAGAACCACTATTAACATCTTCATAAAGATCTTCATTTAAAATAGAGTTCAACATATTTTAGTCAAACTGGAATTTGCAAATATTTGCCAAATAATTAGCAGGTGCAAGCAAACTTTACATAATAAAACTTAAGACTATAACTTTCTCAGGCTAATCTTTCCGAAACTTTTGCGAACTTCTGCAACACTTCTACGTTCGTATTTCACCTTTTCTTTTACCTATATAGTACATATATTTCGTGTGGCTGTATTAATCATTGTTGCACTTTTACTCGGTTTCATTTTACTGCATATACCCGATACTCAGACATTATAGTCATTTATTTTATGTCGTGTGTTATAAATAACAGAGAACTTTGTGTTGTAGCATCAGCACGCCCTTAGAGTATCATGTTAACGGATTAGTTACTATAGAAAAATTTAACTTCAGAGCAAAAAATTTAGACTTTACTGTGCAGGCATGTTGGCATTGATTGCTGTTGGACTATATCGTCGATGGAATTAAAGAACGCTGTAACTGGCAAAACCTTAAATGTTCACCAGAGCCAAAAAACAGGTATGCAAGTAGAACAAAGGCACTGGTATTTTTCAAAACGCAGACGGCGTAAATGAATTTATTTTCATCGTAGAAATCTGGGACCGGGAACACTAGACGCGTATTTTTTTTTCTGATAAAAATGATGCAAAAAACGTATTTTCGATTTTTTGTCAGTTACAGCGTTCTTTAATTCTTGTGAGGATATAATGGTAAAGGTACAACACTGACCATTAAATTATCACTCAACAGCAACCGATTTCCTTAAGGTTCGCATTTTTAAAGTAGGACTGTTCCCTCTTCCCTTCATTTTTTCCCAGACTAGCATAATGTACCGCATGAGTAGGGGTCATGTCCTGAGTGCTGGCCTTAATTATTAATAACGCGTTCTTACTGTAATTCTTAATTTATACAGCAGCAACAGGTAGTTAGTTTGTAAGAAATCCTGGCTTATTGACATTATATTTCTATTTTTTCATTTCATGTTATTTTTATTTGCCATTAGAAATAAATTGTGTTTTTTGGCTCTATCAGTAATTGTTTGCCAAATTATTGTAATTTTTTTTTCTTTTTCTTTTTCTTTTTCAAAAAATAATTTTATATAGAGACCAAAACAAAACACTGTTAAATCATCATATTATTTTTAATTCTGTTTCATTTCTTTTTTGTTTTTATTCTTTTGGCCTATTGAATTGCCATTTTAATTACAAATTCATGCCACGTTCTGTTTGTTCTGGCTGAAACCGATACGTATTACATACATAATGATCGTTATTTTAATTTGTTTGATAAATAAATCATTAAAGTGATTTCAGCTTATTTTAAAATCAATAATAAAAACAAAACAAAACAAAAAAATAAAAGTGAGAGTATTTAAAAAATTTAAGCAATTTATTATTCCACATAGGAATTCATCCAGAATTAAATATGTTGGGAATAGCAATTGATTACCACTGAATTTAATTGTAAACAGTGATGCCAAAACTTATTAACGAACAAACACTACATAGGAGTAGATTTAGTTAAAACAAATTATAAAAAAATTAAGTTATTTATCTAATTTTTTCTTTTTCTTATCAGAACCTTAAGAAAATAATTTAAAAAAAATTATAAATTATGTACTATTGAATAAACGAGTGTATACGCAAATATAATATAAAATATAAACGTATAAAAAACAAATATTTTAAATATTATGGCCAAGATTTCTCAAAGACGAGAGCTCCGGTTTCGACTACCTCTTAGCAGACGTTTGGCAAAAGCTTTAAGAGTAACATTTTTATCCATGAGTACCGGGACCTACAGTTTAAAGTCGACTCTGAGGTAGTGGCCGAAAGAAATATTTTTTCATATTTCTTTTTTTTAACGATGTCAGAGCTGGGGTTTGAACTTGGAGCTTTTGTCTTTGAAATCATCACCATCACACTAACCACTAGACCATGGCGACTATTAATGTTATTATTACGTATTACACTTTTTTTTTTTTTTTTTTTTTTGAGACCAATACTCAGGCGTAAACCCCTACTAAATGCAGACAGAACATACATTTTGTTTTTCCTATATTACTATTAAGCGCCTTAAGAATGAGACAAATTGCTGTGAATTGATCATTCAAAGGCCAGTGTTATACCTTCAATCCGCAATCTAATCTAACAAAACCGCAATCTAACTTATTCGTTTTTCACCTGTGCTGGGATTTGAACCTGGGTTGTTGGAGTTTTTGTGCGAGCGCTCTAACCACTATACCACGCACCCCCCAATATGGTTAATATGGTACGAACATCCCAGAGTTGAATTTATGTGAAAACCCAGGTATTTAACTTAATCAACATACAACAGAGGTGTGTTTTCCAGGTATATTGTTGGAAAGTGATTGTGATTGTAATCGTGTTTTATCTTTCTGGATGGAAAGACATACGATTTCATAGGATTAAGTTTTAAATTACTATCATTGACCCAATTGATTTGTTCTTCTACCAAACCAATACGATTCGTTATGTAGAGCTGAACAATTTTAGAAATAAAGCAAGATCATTTTAGCACGCATTCTATTGTTTTTGTTTGACATTTTATAAAGTTAGCTTAAAATAAGTGTAATGTAGAAATAAAACAACTTAATCAAAACGTACTAAATAATGCATTAGGGTGTTCAATTTGTTTGAGTGAGAAAAAAAGCAAACTTTAGAAATAAAAATACTAAAAGAAATTCTCGATCTAATACTTAAAACCTATCTGTTTAGCCGTTATTGTTGGTTAAAGCTATCACAATGTATTGCATTATATGGACGTGGGAGCTCTCAAACATTATTTCATTATTGTGTGTGTTGTAAAATTGCCCGAAAAGCTCTACACTAAAAGCCAGTGAACAAAGCTTCTGTCGAGGGCACTAAATTTATGCAGTCATTACAAAGTACTTACGATTACAAGAATGAGTAAAGTCTTCGTAAGTAAGTGATTTTTGCTTAGAACTTTTATATGCTAGAAAATGCCAAATATTTTTAGAAATATGCTAAAAAAAAAGGTGCATGCTCAACCAATTTTTTTTTTTTTAATAAAAGACTTCGAAAAAAATTAGACAATTTGATTGTGATATAAATATGATTAATAAGCTTTAATCTATAATTATGGCAAAACGTGCATATCTGAAGATGTATTCGTTTATTCTGCTCTGTCTTCTTAAACCTTTCAAATTCTTAAAATTTTTATATGTGAGCTTAAAGCATTTTTAAAGCAAATTAAACGAAGTCCGCCATTAATTTTTTAATTACATTAAATGTAAATTTTGTGCATACTGTATATGCATATTTAAAAAAATTTACTTTTCCATTAAATATTAATGTTTACTTGTCTAAATAACAGCTATTCTTAATAAATTCCAGAAGTGATAACCCAAAGTCCGCTATATGTACTTATTTACTTAATTTAACACAGAAAATAATACTGAGGCTGTCGGTTTGTAACGTAAATAGTGATTGTGTGCCATCAGTTTAAGGATATGCATATAAACATAAACACCATTACAATATAGAGTTTTAAATTTAACGCCTATTTATGTTGTAAAAAATATATGAAAAAATTGCGCAATTTCTAAAAGTTCTATATAAAAATAAATCGATTAAAAATTCAAAGCACGCAAGAATAAAATTAAAATGTAAAAATAAAAAATAAGAATACATTTATAATGATTTAAATCTGTTAAATTCTTCTGATGCCTTAACAAAATTTAAAGTATCAATTACTTTAAATAAAAATAGTGAAAAAAATGCAAACACTATTGGTATAAATAGAACGGGAATAGTGGGAATCAACATCAAAAGCATTTTATTTGCAAAAGCTAAAACAACTCAACTCAACTCAATCATAAAAATGTTTAAATTCGTAAGTTAATTAAATGCAAATCTTTAATTATTTTTATCTTCAATTTAATTTTGTGTTTCTTTAATTCGTTCTCATAGTTGTTCGTACTGTTTGCTGCCTTGTTTGCTGTCTCCATGGCTTCACCATCGCCATTGCCAGCTCCCGGTCCATTACCTAGACCAGTAGCAAGACCTGAACCAGTTCCACAATTCTATACACCCTATGCTTACAGTGGTGGTTATTATGCTTCCCCTTACGCCTACTATGGTTAATGAGGCAACAACATATTTTGACACACAAAACAAAAAGTATTTTTCTGTATGCTTAAGGGCAATTTAGAACTGCACTCAATGGCTTGACGACAAATTTCAAATAGTGATAAAAAAAAAAATGGGAAAAAATGTACGCTGGCACATGCAACCAAAAAAAAAAAAAATTTTTTTTCTTCGTTATTATTAAGCTTATATTTTTTGATTTTTTTTTTTAATTTTTAATTTCAAAAAAATAAAAAAAAATTTCTCAAAAACAAAACTAGAGTTTCGACCAACTTTATTTTAATGGCTTTAGAACTTCCTTTTTGCCATTCAAATTCGTAAAATTGTGCAAAAATTTTGCACTCGCCATCTAACCAGCTCGTCCCCATAAGGTTCCATGGTGTAATGGTTAGCACTCAGGACTCTGAATCCTGCGATCCGAGTTCAAATCTCGGTGGAACCTAAGAAACATTTATTTTATATTTTTTAAGTTTTTTCAATTTTATATTTAAATAAATAAATGGTTGTTGCCTCTACTGTACAAAAGCTTTTTTTTGTTGGCAAAAGACAAAAACAACTTATAAAAGCAAAAGACTTGAAAATATTGAGAATTACAAAAGCTTTTCTACTGATTATAAGGTTATCAGATAGTAAAATTTCCACAAGAAATTTGTCTTACAATTTGTAGGACAAATATAAAAAAAATTTAGACTAAAACGTTTTTAGATATAATTTTCAGGTGATTTGGCACCTTTTCTCACAAAGTGAATTTTGGACATAAAGCGTATCAAACGGCGCATTTTTCAGTATATAATAGAGTTCCAAGGGTCTGTTATAAATTTATTTTACTCCATTGGTGGCGTTTTTGTTTATAACCACGGGTGAAGCCAAAAATAAATGAATTATTATGTGCGTTTTTTAACTCAATTTGGATAATATCAGAGCGATTTTCAAGTGTAAAACTATCGTTGTGTCCTTTAGTAGATTTATAATTTTGATAAAATTTTTTAGTACAAAGACATAACCATTAACGTTTATTTGAAACTTTGGAAGTAAAAGGAATTTACTGTGAACGGGCTGAAATTGTACACACATTGTTATGCTGGTATATGCTCTGTCATAGCTATAGAATTTAATTTGATGTAATTATTTGGAGGGAGTCATGATATAGTGGCTAGAGCGCTCGCACAGAAACGTAAACGAAGTTTAATCCCAGCGAAGGACAAATATTATAAAATAAAATTTACGGTTTTTCTAAATTATAATTAAAAATAAAAAAGCTTCCCCCTATCGTATGATAGGGGGTAGGTATGTTCGGAAAAAAATTGGGGATAAAGTATTAGTGAGGGTCGGTCTTACATTTTACCCCTCTGGGGGCTATACCAAGGCAGTTGTGGAGCTTTTTGTGGATTTTGATTCCTTCAACCCAACCCTTGACCCCCATGAAGAGCCATTTGCCCCCATCCCACATCCCTTCTTTTTGGCTCATGTATTTTTTTGTTGAACCTCACAAAATAAGCGGATTTACATAGTCGAAATCGAAAAATTGTATACTATCCCACCCCTATCAGAATAGTTTTAATCTCCTTGTGAAATACCTTCGTTTCCGATTTAGTTTTTATTTCTTGATCCAAAAGGACCTCCACTCTGAAATTTGTTCCAACTATAGTGAAGGAAACTGTCTTTGGCATAATTTTTTTTTTAATTTTTAAAAAGGTCGCTTTCGGAGATATAGGCTTCCGACTTATAGGTAAAGAAAATTTACATTTCACTTTTTCAAAAAATAAAATCATATTTCATATTAAATCAAAGGAAATTTAATACCCTTTCAAATGCTAATTTTAAGATGCGTACCTATAATACTTTTCAAGAAAATTACAATTAAGTAAGTATAACTTTGTGCATTTTGTATTTTTTTTCCGATTTTACAGACCTCATATTTCCGGATCCAGATGTATCAGTGCCTCCAAAGTTTGTATTTAATTTAGTTCTATTATACACTATATTCCTACAAAAATTCATATAAATCGGGGGGTGGGTTACACCCATTGGTTGATTTGACTTGGAATGACCCATATACACCTAGTCTCTATATTACCCATTAGTGTAATTTTTATATCTTAGTTGTGATGTGGCTAAAGGTTGTTTAATTTACTATCAAATGGAACTTGATTAGAGCCGGTCCATAACGACCTCAGTGTAGAAGTTTTCATATGTAAACCACAATTCCTACCAAGCCCAAGTAGAATTTAAAGTTTTAATTCTATTTTAAAAGAAAACAAAATGGAAACTTCTTGTGAATCTAGGAAAATAAACGTTGCACTTTACCTTCGTATTCTCATTTTCATTTAATTTTCCTTTTAAATATTATCGATCGATCAAATTAAATATGAAATAAAACTCATACTGCATCATCAAAATAGGAGGTCCAATTGTCATTTATAATGTTGGTGGTGTATTTCGTTGTTTAGAAATTTCATAACACTCCATAATAGACCTGTGGAGTCTTCAGTTACATTCACGCTCACACACTCACATACACTCAAAAGAAACATAACTTTAGCATTGAAATGTCCAAAGCATCACTCTCTTTATCTCAGTCTTCACATTTTTTTTTTTTTTTCTTAAACATTGTTTTTCCTAAAACTACACCAGTTATACTTAAACTACGTATCATTTACTGTTATATGGATAAGTACATACATACATATGTCATTGATATGTGGGTGTTGTGCAAAGAGAAATAGAGTGAGAGAAAAAGTGTATATTTTAAAGATAGAAATTATCTGTGTTTCGTATAAACATCCATCTTTCACAATTATTGCTTTTGACTTACACTATAACGTTCAAATGTAAGACTGAACTACCCACAGCAAAGACATTTATTAAAATACTAACCACACCAATTATATGAAGAATGAGAAAATTCATGAAATAATAGGCTAAGGGAAACATTTTCAATAAAGAGAAGAAAATTTGCAATAAAATATGTGGTATTTCTCACATAGTGTCTATAAACACATATTCAGGGGATGCCAGATGTTTAAGACCTATTGATGTTTAGGTATTATATTTTGCTGGCTACAAGTATTTTCTGCTAATTTAGACATTCACATTATAAAATATTGAAATGTGTTCTCAAAATTGCCAATATTATAATTAAAAAAAAAAAAAAACAATTTAAATAGATCAATAAAATAATTGGGTATGTTCTGTAAAACAAATTCAAGTGATTTTGAAATCAAATGAAATTTCAAATTGCTATAAGTTTAAAATTTTTTGGTGCTCTTTGTAATTCACTTCTTTTGTATGGTTATTAATGTAAGTTCTTGGAATCTAAAAATTATAAAATAATATGCAAAATTAAGTTTTATTTGTCTTTGAGAAAACACTCGATTTTATTTCATTCGTATTCGTTTTCTAGAAAATACCCATATAACCATACAAATAGAAGTATTGAATTGTTAATTCAGCTTCTTTTTTCGCACCAACCAACTAAAGTGTATTTGTAAATAAATCATTCCTAAAGATGAACCAAAACACTTATTACTGAAATATGGCAACTCTTCAACAGTTGGGAATTTGAGAGGAGGTTTATGAAGTCTACAAAACGCCAGCAATCACATCTGAAACGGCTACGGGAACAAACAACATTAAAAAGTTGTAACGGTAAAGACAACGGATGTTCAAGTGATGAAAAAGTATGTGAAAAGATATAAGATATTTTAAATAAGATGTAATACACAAACATAACACGGTGATAAGAAAGAAAAAAAAACGATAAAAATCTCAAGCAAAAAATCAATTTTCAAACATAAAAAATAATATTAAAAAACTCATATCCAATGATAAGTGCAATGAAATACAAATAAAAAAAAACACACACACAAAAGCAATGAATAAAAAGTAGGGAAGAGCGAAAGAGAGAGAGAAAAAGAATTGTGTACAAACAAATGAAAAATTAATTGACTTAAACCAGAAGTCAAAACAACAACTAAAGCTCTCGCACTTTGATTTTTTTTTCTACAAAAACTTGACCAACTGAGGCGAAACCAACAGCAGAATAAAAAACAATTTTACCACCGATATGCATATGTATGTTTGAGATAACTTTGTTTACATTTTTTTACGCTTTTACCATAACAAAAAATGCTTAAACCCCCTCTATTTGGTTAAAAAAAATCGTGTTCAAACTGGCAAACAAATAAAGACACAATCAGTAGACTATTTATAAAAAAGAGATGGTAAACGTCTAAAGTGCATTTAATTTTTCAAACACACGCATGCACGTGTATTGTATGTGAGTATGGTACCTGCCAAATCGACAAGAATAAAAACAACAACAGCAGCAAATATTCAATATTCATTAAAATTTATACTCTGTTATTGAACAAGTTGAAGGGGAGCAAGCATTCGGCTAAATACTGTTGCTTCTGCTTTACTTTAATTCGTCTGTTTATGCCGGAGTATGTGCGTGTGTATTTTTGTTTACATATTTTATTTTTAATTGTGCGTGTTATTGTTTTTGCATAGTTGTTTACATTTTCTTTGTAAAGAACTTACAAGAACTCATACGCCGTTTATAATTCGTTGTGACTTTTGTTTATTTCTGATGCGGTTAATTTAAAAATTTAATTGTTCTTGCTGTGCTGAAATCTGCTTACGACGCTAATTGCTATCATTAACGCTGCAAGTGCTAGTTCTGTTTTAAAAACAAAGTATGTTAATTAGTACTATGAAAGTACTCATAGCATTGATTTTAAGTCTCATGTTCACCGTTTCACTTGTTAAACTTGTGTTGTTGTTTTGGCATGAATATCCAACACTGCTGCTGTACGGATTTCGTAGTGACCCCGCTTTACCCACCGTCGACCAATGGCTGGATCAGAATAATCTGAGCGATTATAAACAATTATTTCGTGACAAAGGTAAGTTATTGGTCATATTCATATTTCTTTAAGGCATTCTCTGAAATATCCAACCAATACCTACTTCACGAATTTTCTAAACATTAAAAAGATTATTATTCTCATGTTTTGCTTTCGACAAGTATTCGTAAATTTGTTTCATTTGAATTAAGAGAAGCATTAAGAAATTTTGTTGATTTAAGAGTAATTTGAGAGAGAGTTAAAAGTAAGAAAAAAGCTTTTGCAGAGTTGTCAAGTATTTAGGAATAAATTGCTAAATATATGCAAATAGACCTTTTAAATTATAATTAGTAACTGTAATCATTAATAATTGGATTATTTTGTTGTAAAAGGGATTTCCTTCAATTTCTAATGATGATTAATTGATCACAATTTTTTTTTTTTTTTTTTTTTTTTTTTTTTTATTTATTCATTTTGTAATATAAAAAGCCTTCAATGGCCAAATACATATTACAGTGTTATATATAGTTTTATGTAGTAACCCTTAAATATTATAATTAAATCTAAAATTTGATTAAAACAGCTTCAATTTATAACCTACACCTAAGAAGATATGACAAAAATAAAAAATTAAATAGAGAGCCCACAATCAGCGATGTATTGTAACTGCAATATTTAGATTTCCGAAGAAGTGTTCATATAATTAATAAGTTTTCTACGATATACTGGTAGAGAATAAGAAAATGATTTTAATTCATTAGGTAAACAATTCCAAGAGCGAGCAACTTTGATTAAAAATGACCTTTCAAAGAATGAATTGTTTATTAATGGGATATGTATTTGTACATTCCTTGAAGAATGTAAAAAGTTAAACCGTTGTGATAAAAACTGTGGTGACCCGCTTTGGATAATTTTGTAGAAATTTAAAATACACTTTGTGACTAAATAATTACCGAAATAACATCCTAAAAAATCACCCACATATGTCGATATATGGTCATTGTATTGGCGTCTACCCTGACCATTAACAGAGTAATGGCGTTTAATATTAAAAACAAATCTTACAATTTTATTCACCAAAAGTCTAATCCTATTAACATTGCCACCTATTGAACATAGATATACTTCAATACAGTAAGATACTTGAGACATCAAAAGAGCATGTGCAATTTTATATCTCACATGACGGGGTAGGTACATATTTAAACAATATAACCTGCGAAGAGTAAAGCAAACCCTAGAGTAGATTTTATCAATGTGGTATGAGTAGTTCAGTTTGCTGTCTATAATAACTCCTAGAATTTGCACTCTATCTACAAAATCCAATTCATTTCCATCCATCACAATTCGCAAATCATCATAATTAATTGAACCAAATCCCATAATCTTAGTTTTCGATGAATTCAATATCAAGTGATTCGACCTCATCCAAATTTTAATCTGGTCTAAAGTAACCCGAATTATTTGACGAAATTGGTCTATTGAACGCGTTCCATAAAATAGTAACTGAATGTCATCGGCAAATGCATATACTGAACACACATCGGACTCAACCCGAGCAAAAAAGTCATTCAAATACAGAGAAAATAAAAGCGGCCCTAGAACAGACCCTTGAGCAACTCCAGAACAAACATTTCGTATACGTGATTCCTGGCCTTTAAATGATACAAACTGTCTCCTTCCCGACAAATATGATCGTATAAAATTACAAGATGTGCTTGAAAAACTGAATTCATCACGAAGTTTCCGTATCATTCTTGCATGATTAACCCTATCAAAAGCTTTAGACAAGTCCAGTGACACTAAAATACTTTCATCACCCCTGTTTATATTTTCCCTAATTGTTTCAGTAATACCAAGTAATGTGTACGACGCACCACACCCTCGACGGTAACCAGTCTGCCTATCATTCAACAGATTAAATTGTTCAATGTGCCGTAATATCTGACATCGGATAACATGTTCGAATACCTTGGACAATATAGGCAATAGGCTTATAGGTCTGAGATTTCCAGTAACGAATGATGTGCCACTTTTCAGTAAAGGTATGACTCTTGCAAGTTTCCATTTGTCTGGGTAAACAGACGAAGTTATAATAGAATTGAATAGATGTAATACGTATTTGCTTATTAATGGGAAGATTAATTGTAAAAATTTTAGCGGTATTCCATCAACTCCTGAAGCATTCGATCTAATGTTAGAAAAAGCTTTACTCAAATCATAGCTATGAATACACTGGAAAGAAAATGTGCCTTCATGTACTACGGTATGCGTGTGAGCAAATAAAGTATCAGAATCCAAGCCATTTAAGAAGTGATCGTTTATGTCATCAACGTCAATCACAACATTCTCATCCTCTGCTACTCTGTTACCAGCACCCCTCAATCGCTTCCACATTCCCCTGGAGTCAATGTTATCAAACACACCGTGATAATGTATCCGCCTTACCCTTCGAATAGTCCGTTTTGCCCTATTCCTGTATTTACAAAATGTCGCCCAATTGTAAGGAGTACGATCACTACTATAAGCTCTATATGCAAGATCCCTAAGAGACAAAGCATTTAGTATCTCTCTTGTCCTCATCCATTCGACAGGTCTGTCCCTTTTTCTAAATTTAGAGAGGGGAACAAGAGAAAACATTTTCAATATTAAGTCATCAAGTATATTAAGCTGGATATTCACGTCAATTGTATTATAGAAAACGAAGAAATCATGCTCAGTTACACAGTTACCCAAATCACCTATATCAACCAATGAGTAATTCCGGTACTCAACAAATTCACTTGCATTCTGATTCAAAACTTTGGGAAACTGAAATGTAGCATAAATAAATGAATGATTAGATGATAAAAACGGGCACTGGAATTGACCAGTCCTACAGAAAGAACCTTTGCCACATAAAAGAAAATAATCCAAAAGTGATATTGTATTCCGACTAACGTTAAAATGTGTCGGCAGTGAATTGTGTCTAATAGACACATTTAAACGCTCACATAATGAACGCATTCTAGTTGACTTAACGGGATCATAAAGGTCGTTGTTAAAGTCACCTACTACAATAATATTTTCATACATTTCAAAAATATTCCCAACAGTAGTTTCAAAAATATCAACATTACCGTAAGGTAGGTATACTACCCCAACCAATAATATAGTGTCGTTCATAAGAACTTCAATAAATAGTGTCTCACATTGACCGTAGTGCGACTCAATAGAAATGATTTTATGACATACTGTACGTGAAACATAAATCCCTACACCACCTGCACGACGTTGAGGGCGATCATTTCTACAAAATATATAACCAGGAATCTCAACCGCAGAGTCCGGTACCACAGGTTTAAGCCAAGTCTCTGTTACTGCAACAATATCAAAAGTTGAATCCCTCAAAAAATTTGAAAACTCATCAAATTTCACCGAGTATATCGCAGGTCTCATACTCTGAACATTACAGTGTCCTATTTTCAAACCAAATGGCAAGTTCCCTAAATATTCATTTACATTACTACCATTGCCGACAATTGGACCTAAATTCATATTATTAGATGTCATGTTCGTGCGTCCTAAATTGAAGCTGTGATAAGAAAATACCTATTATAACAAAATTTTTTATTACAGTAAATAATAAGCTTTGTAAAACAGAATCAGTCAATAAATAAATCCATAAAAAACCAAACAGATTAATTTAGAATCATTGTGCTGAAAAATAAACCTAGTTGTTATATCTATACATATATAAATAAATTACATGATAATGTATTTAAGCCAACTAGCAATATGTTCAATATACAATTTAGTGAAATATTATAATTATTCTTTTTATTTTTAAGAGAAATTAAGCTTTCATAAACTTATGACAACATTATCAAAATTTTTTTTTAAAGAAAGAAAAAAAGTTTAGGTAAATTCAAAAACATACATATTAATTGCCTTAAAAAGAAAAGAAAAAAAATATTTCATATGCAACATTTCAATGTGTAGTGTTAAAATTTTGCTTATAATTCATTTGATTTTCCCCCTGTCTTCTTCTCTTACTTTTCTCTTTTTTCACGATATAAAACTTTTCACAGTGTGAACTCAGTCTTATTCTGTAAAACCAAATTTCAATAGCAGCCGATTATTCTACTTCAAAATTATGCCCTATGACGTTTACATTTTAATTTAACTTAATTTCTGTTTATTGTTTATGCTTATTGCCTTTTATTTTAGATCACCATTAATTGTGAATGAAAGTTTATTTTTCCTTTTGGTGATTTTTTTTTTTAAATGAAATAAAAACAGAGAGAAAAAAAAAAAGAGAATAGGGTAAAAAGCAAGTGAAATGAACAAAACGAAAAAAGTATAAAAAGAAGAGATAACAATGCAATAACAAAAATAGTAATGCAAATAAAATGAAAAAAAAAAAAACAAAAAAACAAAATATATGTATATACATAAGCATGTAAATAATTTTTCCTGATAAAAGTTTAAGTACCAACAAATTTACATGCAGATGTATGTACATATATAAGTATATGTTGATTATGATCTTAAGTCTCAAAGTTCTTGATACTTCTCCATTAGATTAAATATATCCAAGGTGGTCTCTTTTCCGTCACCATCCAATAGCACAGCTTTAGGTACATCACCATTATGAAATTTAAATCCAGCAATTCGCTTTTCTCTTTGTAATTTTCGACAAATATAACAGAGTTTTCTAGCCATTGGAGTAAGGTGATCACTTAGAAATATTCTGCTATCAATATCGGCTCCTTCTTGTTGATCTAGTACATCTTTTAGTTTTAGCAAACGATTTTTATAATATTTTTTCATTATGGAGTCCCTTGCAGCAATAGAATTAAATTTCACCAAAACTTCCTTATTGTTTTTAATACTAATGCAATGATTAATATCATTTTCACTTAGGGATGTGCCATATATGCTACCAATTTTTAATATTAATGATACAATATTTGAGGCAGCCTGTGGAAGTCCAGATATAATAATGTCCGGCCTATTATAGCGCCTCATTAGAACATTATATGACTTTTCTTGTTCGATAAATTTATTGCCGCTAGTTTTATCAATTTGCTTTATAAATGTGTAGCATTGACTGACATCTAGTTTTATTTTGTTTATTTCATCTTGAGTCTTGGACACCAACTCACTAAACTTAATCTCAAAGTCATGCATAGTTTTTGTTATGTGTTTTTCTGTGCACTTACGATACTCTTCCAACTTTTCATTAGTATTTCTGTTAATTTCCTGGATAGCATTTTGTAGTTGAATAGTAAAATCGTTCGAGCTTGTTTTAGGTGGCATTTTTGTACTTTTTCTTTAATCTGAAATTTATTCTTTTTAACCTGCAATTTTTGTCGTTTTGCACTAGTACCACATTCTTCTTTTCTTCGTCTTATTTTTTCTTCTTCTTTTGTTAAAGGTCTTTTTCGTTTATATTTAGATCTTTAATTTTTATATATATAAATAATTTTTGATCATTTTATGTGTTCATAAATTAATATAAATTAATTAGCACTAGTTTTATTGTTAACACAAGTTTATTTTAGTTTTGGTTTTATTTTTTCATTAATTATTGACCGACGATAAATTTTTTCTACACCTTCATGTTAGGGTTACCAATATTTTAAATAATTCAAAAATAATCAGGCTTTATTTGATACTACAAAGAAAATCTGAAGTTATGAACAAAAGTAGCAGGATTATTTTTGACTACTTTTGGTTATTTTCAAAACTTTAGTCCTGAATTTTTCAATATGGTTTATGTACATAGGGCCAGTCTTGATTTTATAGGAAACACATTTTCAATTTTTAAGTAAGTTAACTTAGAAAAAGATATTCTTCTTTAATACGTTTTTACAAGTAACACGCGTCGATTCGTACCCATGGAATATTCTCTTCTCAAGCGGCGAGTATATAAGATATTATTTTATGATTTCATACACAAGATAAAACAGGATATCATAAAAAATTCTATAACACTATTTCAAAAATTTCATTCTTTCGAGTTATAATGACGTTGAAGAAAATGAACGATATGTAGACAAAAAGTAACACTTGTCTGCAATTATAATTGTTTAAAATGTTAAAACTTAAAAATATAGTGTAATTGTTTTACTTCACGCTACAAAATCGTTTTAAAATTTTCACAATATTTAGGAATTTTGAAGAACTCATTAGCAACTTTGAAAAATTTCAATTTTGTTCTTGGGTTATTTTCTCTAAAAAATAAAATTGTGTGAAACTGAACTGAAAGTGAAATCAAGTTGTGTATGTAAAGCGTGCGTATATACATATGTAAGTAATATACATACATATATACATACATTAATACAATAACAGAAATGCAATATTTAAGCAGAACATATCCCAAGAACAAAATTGAAATTTTTCAAAGTTGCTCATGAGTTCTTAAAAATTCCTAAATATTGTAAACATTTTAAAACAAAAAAAAACAAAAAAAACGGTGATGTGGTAAATCATGCTGAAAGCTTTAACTTTTGAAAAAAGCTTTTTATTAAATGATTCTCTTATTTTGTTGTTCATCTCTCTTAAAAAATTTAAACAACAGTTAAAAAAAAAACAAATTCTTAAATAAAGTAACTTAGGTTCCACCGAGATTTGAACTCGGATCGCAGGATTCAGAGTCCTGAGTGCTAACCATTACACCATGGAACCATTGAGCGGTGGTTTGGGAAAAGTGATATATAAACTTAGAGCTTAAAGTATTACAATGTTATTTTATTTGCAATGAATTAAAATTATCTGCCGTTTTAGAAACTGAATCTTAAAATTATTAATTTTTATTTTTAATTGTACATTTTTACATTTGTTTTTATTTTAATAAACGAGATTTGTTGAAAAAAATACATTATATTATTATATACTCGTTTAAATTTTTTTATGTAGTTTACTAATACCGCGACCTATGGAGGTACATATATGGACTTACGAAATTTGTGTCCGATTTTTGTCCTTTTTTTTCCGTCGTTCTTCTGTTAAATTAGTTTTTTTTCTTTTAATAAATTCTTTTGCCAAAAATCAACAGATATTTTGTTTCCACTAATTTAATCGCCTTCAAAAATAAACACGCTTGTTTTACCATTTTTAAACAGCTTGATTGGTGAACTTTTGCTTACTTTTGTTTTTAATGGAATAAAAAAACAAAATAAAGAACAGAAAATATTTTCCGAATGAAACAGAACTTAAGCGATACTGTAAGTACAGCTAAGATTAGCACTAGCGTAGCTACACCAGAAAGTTTATTCCTAACAAAAATGTTAAAACACCATCAAAAGCATTGCTAAAAAATTTGTCTACTCATTGAATAAATAATTTGTCATATACATATAGTACATAAATATTGTATATTCGTTTTTTTTCCAACAAAAATATTTGCTACCTTTAGATTGTGTCTTATATTTCTTTTTGTGTTAATGAAGATGGCTTCTGGTTTAAAATTCCTCGAACATACGAAGCAAAAGCGTTACACATCTTTTTTTTTAATTCCAATAAAAATCGTTTACTTACTCCGTAATATACATATTTTGCAGGGTTGTTAAGTTTTCTTAAAACACGATGACTCTACGAGGAAATGTTTCAGACAGGTTTGTTACAATTATAAAAATTATTTAAATCAGTTTCAACTATAATGAAAATTATATGAAAGTAAAATTAAACTTTTTTAAAATCCATTAATAGCGTCTGCTAGCAACCTATATAGTAAAACCTCTTCTAGTACAAATATTATAGTTACAATTGTTAAAAGCCACAAATCAGTATTTAAACTTGAGATTTCTAAATAGGCGCACATAATCACCGAGCTAGAGCCAGGATTTTCAGCTGGGCCGATAAGATAATTTTATTTCTTTTCAATAGTTTACTTCCACACAAATGCATGTACATACATATAGACTCCAAAAGCACCATCCCCAGTCATCCATTACAGTCCTCCATTATGTCAATAATACCACAAACAAATTGTTAAATATTATAAAATATATTGTAGTCGACAAATTAACCCATATATTGTTGCTCTCTTTCGCCAAAATGTTGGTACAGAAATTTTGTCTATTGATTATCAATCAACTTTTGTAATAATTTTAGCTAGTAAATGCTTAGAAAAGTAGCTAAACTATTAAACTACAAATAGCTAATTTATTGAAATATTTTATAACGTTCATTATAATAAAACGTTTAACTGAACTAGCTTGTTATGAAATATAATCAAGGTTACGCCATAGCTTTCAAATTAGTTGCCCTGTAGATCACACTTAATCCGTTGTATTTGAAACACAGAGCCATTAAAATACTTTGCTAATATTGTAATATTTGAAACACTATCTTTGTTTTAAAATACATAACTAGTTTTTTAAAAAAAGGAAAAACTCGTATGTTAAAAGCATTAATTATTAAGAGTATAATTACCAATAACTGCCATCATTTCACCTTCCCTACTTAAATGAAACAGAGAAGAGTAATTTATTAATTAATGAATGAATGGCTGAATAAGAGAAGAGAATAAAAAAAGCAAAAAATTAAAAAAATTAAAAAATAAGCGGAAAGATAAAACAAAGCGGACGAGGAAAAAAAGTAAATTATTAAAAAAAACTGCAGTAATATTGTAAACACTCTTTTTTTATAGGGTAGGAAGCAGTGATGCCAACTTTTGTAAGCTAAAAAGCACTAAAAAGCGAAATTTTGAGCTCAAAACAATGGAAGAAATCAAAGGTTTATTTTATTAAAATATGAATCAAACAATGAGAAAAGTACAAAAAAAAACTGCAGGTTTATTAAGAACTAAAAATTTAGATGTAAACGCAAAATCGTTGTTTAAAATTTCGAAAGTTTTGGGTTTTGAGTTCTTGACATTTATTTGGTATTGACTCAGTACTCAGTACGAGTATTTATCATAAAGACGTTTGGAGTTAACATATTAACAAACTTTTATTGATATCATGGTACAATAAAATAGAGGTGGTAGCAACGTACAACAACGGGGTTTTTTGTTTATGCTTTTCTGTTGTGAAATGTCAAAAACAAATCGTGATGAAATAAAATATGTATGTGCTTGCAATAATTTCTTGTAACATACATACATACATATATGAAAAACAAAACATTTGTGTAAATATATGAAAATCTGAAATATGTGGATGTTGTTGATTGAAAAAAAATTATTCCATCGTAAATTTTTTTCCGCTGTTACATGTGAAATATGTGGATGTTGCTAATTGGAAAAAAATTATTCTATCGTAAAGTTTTTTCCCCTGTTACATGTAACGTTATGTGTTCTGTATAGATTCTATCTGCAAATGTTAAAAAAATTTAGCAATTTTTTTGGCCGGGCGGTAGAAATGTCATTACGCATACCTGTAAAATCGTCATACTCAGATTATGTTGGACTCTAGTCAAACTACATACCAACTAAAACCACCTCCCGCCTTCAAGAGAATTTCCATCACCTCGGAACTACTCATCGCATTACTTCAGGGTGGCTCCCTGAATTGGTCTTGTTATGCCTCGTCAGGCCCAGCTTTTTATCCTGGGATTCGGGATTCTGTACGTTCTTCTTCATCAAGATCGTTCTTCTATGCTCGCAGAACATGTTCTACGTATCGAGCAATCAAGTTCCAGTTGTTCTCACTTGCCAACAGTTAGGAAACCAATCCTTTCCTCCACATCCGCTTTAAATTCCAGCCATCTATTGCATTAAAAAAATAGATTATGCTGGCCATCGTCCTGATTGGAGTCACCATAAATACAGTTCGAATGTATGTAGCATAGATCAATAGCAATAGATCAAAACTTTAATTTTAACTTACTTTATTCGCTTATTTTTTTATATTCACAATCAGCTGTTTATACTAATTCTTACTAAATGTTCGTATGTTTACATAATTAGATTTTTATGTTCCAGAGTAAATTTTTTGTCTTACTCTCCGTAAATTTCTGACTGAGTAATTTTCTACTGGAAAGCAGTGTTGTCAGATTAGGGGATTTAACCCCAAAATGGGGATTTTTTTCTGAAATGGGGATAAAAAAATTCATTTGGGGAGCGATTTTATTGGGGATGATCAACAAGTTTTCGGCGATTTTTAAAATTTGTTTGCTTGCTTAAATATATATTATAAACTTCTTACATTCGAAACACACGATGAAAGAATTTCAATTTTCAAGACTTGCTTATAAACTTGTTTAAAACTCATACTTTCATATAAAATTTTTGCAACGTGTTCTCTTGGTTTTACATACATACATACATAACTGGCCTTTACAACCCTGTGTCAGGATTACGGCCTAGCTTCTCGCAGCACTCATGTTGTGTGTGTCAATTTTTATCCATGAGTAACGGGACCTACAGTTTAATGTCGACTCCAAACGACAGACTTGAGAAGCTTTTTCATGGCAATTAGTTACTCTCAGAGCTTTTGCCAGAAGACTGCTGAGAGGCAGTCGCTGAAAGAAATTTTTTTTCATATTTCTTTTTTTGAAGATGTCAGAGCTTGCTGTCGAACCCAGGGCTCATATCGTAGAAAGCCAACACACTAACCACTCTTGGTTTTAGTTTGATTTATTTTCTCATATAAATAGTAACATCGCTATATCGTTATGTTTCCGCCACCTTTTTTAATGGTTTTTATTGCGGAGGAATTCAGTATTAGAGGGTCTTTTTACAGCTAAATTACTTCTTTCGTAGATAGACAAACTAATTGTAGTTTCGTCTGACCACAATTACTTCTCTACTTATACTTTATGGTACTGGAATGTTGTAATATGGCACAGGACATCTGTTTAGAATTGAGGTAAAATAGATGGCGTATATACAGGGTGTTTTTTTTAGAGGTATAGAACTTCGAATTGAAATAAAACACAAGAAAATCGTTTTAATGTCCATCAATTTGGCTTTATTGGAAGGATAATTTTATGCCATTAATGTTTAAATATGATTTCGGGCATGTGGCCGCCGCGGCTAGCTCGAATAAAGCCAATTCTACAGGTCCAATTTTCAACCACTTTTTCGAGCATATGGGGCCGTATGCTGGCAATAACCTCACGAATGTTGGCTTCCAAGTCCCCTAACGTTTCTGGTTTGTTGGCGTAGACGAGCGACTTCACATATCCCCAAAGAAAATAATCCAATGGTGTCAAATCACACGATCTTGGTGGCCAATTGACAGGTCCATTCCGCGAAATTATGCGCTCATCGAATGTTTCCTTCAATAAATCGATTGTGACGTGCGCTGTGTGGCATGTAGCGCCGTCTTGTTGGAACCACAACTCATCCACATTCATGCCATCCAATTCGGGAACAAAATAGTCGGTTATCATGGCTCTATACCGGTCTCCATTAACGGTAACTGACTCTCCAGCATTATTTCGGAAGAAGTATGGCCCAATGACTCCACCAGCCCATAGAGCACACCAAACAGTCAGTTTTTGTGGATGTAATGGCGTCTCATGGGTCTCATGTGGATTCTCTTCACTCCAAATGCGGCAATTTTGCTTGTTGACGTAGCCATTCAACCAAAAATGAGCCTCATCACTGAACAAAATTTTGCGATGAAAATCAGCATCGAGATCAACCTCATTTTCGGCCCATACACCAAAATCACGACGCATTGCATGGTCTCGCGGCTTTAATTCTTGCACAAGCTGGATCTTGTAAGGTCGCAAGCCAAGATCTTTGCGCAAAATCTTCCATAAATTTGATGGACAAAGCTCCAATTGCTCTGCACGGTGGCGAATCGATTCATTCGGGTTCTCTTCAACACTTTGCTCTACAGCGGCAATTGTTTCTTCGGTGCGCACTGTTCGACGTCTCTGCGGATGCGTATTATCACATAGAGTAAACGTAGTGCGAAAACGATCCATGGTTAACCGAATTAATTGCTCTGATGGACGATTATGTCGACCATAAAATGGACGGAGCTTGCGGTAAACTTCGCGAACTGAACCATTATTTTCGAAATAAATTTGCACGATTTGCAAGTGTTGTTCTTTTGTCAACCTGTTCATGATGAAATGGCAAACCAAACTAAATATTAATCACTTGACAGCTGACAAAATGGCCGCCAGTTAAAAAAGTGATGCCAACTTAAAGTTCTATACCTCAATAAAAACACCCTATATATACATCATAATGTCTTATGCTGAATATGAAATTACACAGCGATCAGTATTTTAACAAAATAACGACCCAAAACACACATCGAAGCAACCAAGAGGTTGGTTTAAAAAGAATGTCGTCAAGATTTTAAGTTGATCTGCACAGTCTCCAAATTAAAACTTTACATATCAAATAAAACATATGTACATATATGCAAAATTATTGATGCAGTTTATGTGGGGATTTTTGTGGATGAACTAATCAAGGTTTTGGGGATTTTTGGGGATATGAATTTTGAAATTGGGGATAAAAATTGAAAACTATCTGACAACCGTGCTGGAAAGTACTCAAACTGACCTGCTATTTATAAACGAATTTTAACACTAGCACAATATAAAGAAAAGGAAACCCTAATGTTTACCCAACTCCACATGTATTTTATTTCATATGGACTAAATAGAAAGAACAAAATTCGCTGTTTTTATTGTATTTTTGTCTCCTTGCCACCACCTCTATATTATTTTACCATGTTTTAGAAACAACACAGTATACTTTAAGTAGTTTAAAGTTTACTTTTGTTAACTTTAGAGAACTAACAGCCTACTTTAAACGTAAAATAGATTTTTATATAAAAATATAAAAAATTTGTATAAAAAATATTTTTAAAATTTCCTTAAGAGTACTAAGAGCACCAATCAAAAATTAAAACAGCTAACATTTTAGTGCCGTTTTTAATATTGACACCTGAGCTAAGAGTTTGGCGTTTTTAAAGCACTAAAACTAGTGTCAAAAGCACTATGTTGGCATCGCTGTTAACAAGGATATAAAAACAAATGTACTTTTTGCAGAGAGTTAAAACTAATATTGCTCTCTATCTTTTCTTCTTCTTCTGCGCTCACTTTCTCTCTGTCTACCGTTGCTCTTCCTTTTATTAAAAAAAAATCAAATTCAAAAAGTGCAATTGATATATTAAAAGTCATTTTACGAAAGAGAACTTTTAAACTTTTTTCTCCTGGGTTGTTGTTGTTATTTTTTTTTTTTTTTTCATTGTAATTCGAGCTTTTCTTCCTTTAAGTTGGTTGTACTGTGTTACAGTTGCTGTTGTGTGCGTGCGTGTGTGTTTGCTATTTATTCATTATAAAATCTCTAAACTTGTGTCCTTAAAGGTTTAGTTTTGTGTTTTCCTTTGACTTGTTAAAACGTCGAGAATGTCCTAATCGCGTGCTTCGGTTTAAGTGTATAATAATGTGTATATGTATGCATATATAAATAAAAGACAAAAAAAAAATAAATTATATAGTGTATATATATATATATATATACAAATGTATGTATATATAAAAAACTGTATATATTCATATAATAAATATTCTAATTAGACTGTGTGTATGTATGTGTTGTTTTTTTAATAAAACAGTTTCTTTATAATTATTTTAACTGCATAAAAAATCATTTAACAAAATTTCGAAAAGCAAAACTTTAAAAAAAAAAACATTTGTGTGTGTAATTTAAATTTAAGTTTTTGCTGTAAAGACTTACATCGAAAAGTTTGTTATTATATTCAACCAAAACTATATTCGTGGTTGTTTTTATTTTCTTTTCATTATCTATTGTTTTTCTTTAGGGTGAAAAAATACTTCAAATGTTACTTTAAAAGAGTCATCAAACAAGTATTTATTGTCTGCTTAGAACTTCCTTGTTGTTGCTGTTTGCTGTCAAATGTATTCATATTTTACAATACAGTGTTTGCTTGCATGTGTGTATACATACATGCAACGTATGTAAATGAATGCTCAACGATTTTTTTTACCATTTAACCCATTTTTGGTTTTGAATTTGCTTTTTTTAAAAAATTAAAGTAAAACGCGCAATAATTATTTGAATATTTAAAATGGGTCACATTTGCCTGCACAATTTAGCTTTTCTTTTACTTTACGAGTATCATGATTATTTTTGTCTATATTTGAATGTACCTTTAGTTTCATTTTGCAAAATATTTAAAATAAAAATACGTATATGTACATATGTACTTATGTATGTACGTATGCATATGTATGTATATAATAAATAAAAATATTTTAAAAACGCATTTCACAACTTGTGAAAACAAGTACGTAAAAGCTGATCAGGGCAGTAAAATAATTAATTATTTTGAAATATTGTCAATATTATTTTTTAAGACCAATACTCAGGGGTAAACCACTACTCATGCAGTACATTGTATTGGAATTTGAAGAAAGATATATAGATTTTTCTTTTTCAATTCTGGTAAGCGCCTTATGTCAATGAGATAAGTTGCTGTTAGTCACATTACTCAAAGGCCAGTATTATACCTTCGCCCTTGAATGAGCAACAGCAATTGCTCCATCTGTCAGTGGATGTTGAATGTGAGTGGTGAGCGTCTTTAACTAAGGAGATTAGCTATTACCTTCCCAGAAGGTAGCGCTGTACTCCTGATCATTCGTTTAAGGTGGAATAGACTAGAAATGTCAGGGTGCGGTTTTTTGTGTGTTTAAATATATCAAATTGTTTAACTATGTATTATTGTTGTTTATCGTTGCAGCGTTAGCCATTTTTCGATTTCAAAAATTAAGTTAAATAAAACACACAAAAAAGTTCGATTTTGATTACAAAATGGAATGCAATCTAAATGATCACCAAAGGTCAGTTTACAGCGGTCAATTCTGGTATTTTGTAAAACGCAGACGGCGTAAGTTAATTTCTTTTCATCACAGAAACCTGGGACCGGGACCAATCGACGCGTATTTTTTTTTTCTGATAAAAATGATACAAAAAATGTTTTTTTGTCCGTTACAGCTTTCTTTAATTCTTGCGACGATATGTATGTAGTCTTAAGGTAGCAGTACGTAACATGCGTTGCGCCAATTATGTGTTTTGAATGCCTGTCAAAAGAAAAATTAAAAATAATGATTTTTCATAAAGCAAGTCGCTGTTAAAATTGGAACTTATATAACGTATAGAAGTTGAACAACCTGTAAAATTCAGATACGTTGACATTTGAATAGTTAATTTACACTGCACATTGTAGCTGCTATAAATGACGCGTAACGCATACTAAATACTTTCACATTTATGTTGAGAGTCACCACTTCTTGAGCATTAATGTGTTTTACTAATGGTCCATGATTGAAACTGTTATTTAGGAACTGTTTAGTGACTCTGTCCATAAATATAAAAAAATGTTTTCTGTATTACCAGAACAAGGCATATCTTTCACATCAAAATATTAATTACTTTGTCGAGTAAGCCACTAGGAGAATTAGTATTTACATAGACTGACTTCAAAAACGTCATTGGCTGTGTAGACAAACAAAGAGTAGGTTTCATAAATTTTACTGCCGTATGTACATATAACAAATATTATAGAGTGATAAAAGACTTAAATACTCGTATTTGACAAGCATCGTATAGAAATATATTTTATTTTTTATGAATACAGCGGTTGAAATATGTATCTGTTCAAGACGGTAGCAATTAGTGAAGCAGAAAAAAGCAATCAGGGCAAACAGTTTTACTTTTTTTTTTTAAGTAAAACAATAAGTGAAACAGTGGGGCTTATTTTTAATATTTTTTTTTAATATCTACGCCTGTATTCACAAAAAATCCTATAGATTTATTCCGGGTTAATTTGACAAGTATTGCTTAGAAATTTGTCAAATAAGCTCTTCATAAACCCCTAATATTTTTATGAATACAGCAGTTAAACTATAAAACAGCAAATACAAAATTAACCGACCTAGCGATGAAAACATAACTAAAAAAAATACTTAGTTTCTCATAATAATCTCCCTCTAATATTTATAAAAAATTTTGATTTAAATGGCGAAAATTAAAAATTTTCGCTTACCATCTCCCTTAAGGAAATCATGAATTAAATATGACGAGTTTTCACTCTGAAGCAATTCCTTTTTGACACAAAAACTGCTTATCGTCAATCAACGTATATTGTTTTAGCAATTATTCTTTCATATTCTTGTTTACAGAACTGCTTTCAAGTAAGCAGAGATTGAAAAACTACTTCTCTTTAATAATTCGTTAAGAATTCTCTGTGTGTCTTATTATTAATGTATGTGATAAATCAATTTGAACTTTAATTGATTAGTTTTAGCCATCGCAACAAATGATGTACTGGTATTAACCGGAGCATTGTCGTGATGTAACAATACTTTCTTTTTTGCCAAATGCAGCATTTTCTTGTTTAACTTTTTTTCTTTAAACGCTGCAATACGTTAGCATAATACTCGCTTTTGATTGTTAGTCCTCTTTAAAGATAATTAATAAAAATTATCCAACGTGCATCCCAAAAAAAGATTCTATTCCTGCAGATGGAACTGTATTTGTCTTCTTTGGACAGGCTTCTTTCATTATATATCATTGTTTCTTTGCCTCGGATGAAATGAGGATCTACGTCTCCTCCAAAATTACGAACCGACTCAAAACCTTGACTTTTTTGCAATAATACTACCGAAAATGGTGCGTTTAGCACTATTTTTAATGCTTTTTGATACTTTTAAAACTCCATATTTTTAGCTCTAGTGCCTTAATATAAAAAAGTTTTACTCTAGTTTTTTTTTTTTTAATTTTCATTGGTACTGTCAGTGCTTTTAAGAAAATTTTATATTAAAAAAAATTAAAAATGATCTCCTTTTGTACTCGAAAATTTCATTCTAAGCGATGGTTGAAAGAAGAACATATTTAAAGATTATCTTTTAATTCAGTTAATTGTGTTCTGCACATTAAATACGTACTTTATCGCCAATATTCGTATTGTAACGAATACATTTTAGTGTCTGCAAATGACACATACAATTAATCCGAAAAATGTATGAGACAAGTTTTATAGCTTATTTCAATCGATAAAAGTTCAAATCACTTGGATGAAATAATTTTGTAAATAGAAAATAATGTATTTTGACATACATACATACTATTAGGCATATTTATAATTAAAAGTTAGCAACTCGTTAGCATCTAGGACAAAAAACTGGCAAGACCGCTATTATTAAAACTTTAAAAAACTTTTTTTTTTGGTAAGTAGTCAGAGAATCCAAAAAATTAAAGAACTCGTACATTTGAGTAAGAATTTTCACGTAAAGGCATAACAAATTTAGCCACTACGTACTACGAGCTGCTAATTTTGAAAAGAAACAAAATTATTTTTGTATTCAAATGAAAATCTTCATTCTACAGGTTTGCTTTATGCTTTTATCATTGCTTGACTTACATTCACATACATAATTGGTCATTTATTTTCACACTTTTCAATGTCACAGCCTAGCTTCGAACGGCACCCATATTATGTACATCAGGCGGCAAATTACGGCATTCGATATCGAGCGAAATTTCATACAATTTAAAAACAAAATAGACAAATATAATTTAAAAACAATTTTCATATAAATTTCGTTCGATATCGAATGCCGTAATTTGCCCCCAGAACTTACAGTTTAACGTCTACTCCGAAAGGCAGACTTGAGACACGTGTTGATAGCAATCAGTTAATATGAGAAATTTTGCCAAAAGACTACTGAAAGGTGGCACGCGAAAGAAATATATTTTCATATTTCGGTTTTCAAGATGTTAGAGCTGGGATTTTAAATCTGTGCTTTCATCTACATAATAAGCCAACATATTTAGTGACTTTTCTGGCTTTTTTGAGCTTGAAATAAAGTTTTTTTGTCTTTTATATTTTTTTTAATAAAGATGCTTTTACACTATTCTACAAGTCTTAAGACTTTCATTGGATTTTGTCGAAAGAAAATCTAATGGTTTTTGATCTGACTGTCAAAAAATCAAACGTAAAATGTTTTTATTACATTTTGCTTTTACACTATCACATTTCAAATAAAATGGAAACAACAGCTGTTTGTGTTTTTCTCTTTCTCCAACGATGGACATGTTGATACGGCAATATTTGTTTTATTAATATTTCATAATATAAGCTATATTTAATTATTTTTTACAACAAATATATGTGATTTATTTTATGTTAAAGGGAAAGAACTTGAAATATTAACTATATTTTGTATTTTTGTAGTTATTTAATAAAAAAGGAATAAGCAAAATTATTGTGAATAATTTTCAGTTTTCCAACCCTGATTTTTTCTTATATTTGTGTAAAAAAGCAACTCTGATAAAACGAAAAGTCTAATGGTTTAGAAAAATTTCTAAAAATGGTGAGAGCCATACGACTGTCAAATTTCTATCCGTATTTTTTGACAATTTATTACAAATTGTTTTCACACTATTATACTTTTTCATTTTATTTGAATTTTTGACGTGTCGTTATACTCAGTGGGATAGTGTAAAACCACCTTACGTAGACATAAAAATTGGCATAAAATTAAAATCAATTGATTCATCTTCACGAGGCGGTTTTTGTTCTATTCAATGTGCGATGTTTACCTCTTTTTTGGAGGATTCGTTTTTGGGAATTATTTATTATTTTTTGGAGTGGACACCTCATTTTGTCGATCACTACGTTGTTCGTCTAGGCAGATTTTATGGGCTCCTTTAAATTCTGTTTTGACATACCATTCAGTCCTAAATTATTAATGTTGGTTGGTTAAACATGGTTGGTTGGTTAACATGACAGTACCACACAAGCGTCAAAATATCCAGTTTGTCAGATTGAGGTATTTGAGGATGTCTTCTGAATCAACAAAAGATATCCACACCATATTCTATATCAACCCCATATGCGAGCACCAGAACGAGTCTAAAAAGAAACGGGCAATTGCAAAGAAAGTGTTCAAATATCTCCTCCTTCTACGCATCATCACAGTTGCGACAAATATCATTGTACTCATCCAACGATCACAGTTTCCAAACATCCAATGCTCATTAAGTACAGCCATCAATCTGGAAACATTCTTTCTACTGTGACACAACAGTGATCTACTATGTCTAATATCAAAAAAAGACCAAGGAAGACTCGAAAACCTTCAGCGGGCAATTATCATCTACCTAACACTTGCCTCCATATAGAAGAAGCTGAGGATATCTCTCTTTAAAGATCCTATTTGAGGTGCTACCGGGACAAGACAGAATACCCTTGAAGCAGAACCTTTCCGAACTACTTCATTTGCCTGCTCATTCTCTTGAAACGATGCCCCGGAATTCAAACTAAAATAGTCTCGGTGAGAAAGCACAGAGCGTTCAGTGCAAAGCACTCCTTCACTATCCGAATATAAATAATGCATGATTCGATTCCACGCAAATGCAAATGGAACTCTGAACGTAGTTAAAGGTCAGCAGTCTGAAAAATAATAGATATGGAGGAAAACTGTAGTAGTGATTCAAATTACCATCGATAGAGAAAACTCAAACCCAACACCACAGTCCATTTTGGAAGGTTTCTTCTAAGTTAGCAGGAATCTTCACCCTGAAAACTCTACCAAAGTCAAGTCTGGGAATACAGTAATCAGAAAGTGCATTTATCTAGTTCAATTGGAAGTTTCACAAGAATCCGAGCATAACCATATGCTCTAGTTCTTCATATTGCCAGAGATGATAATCTCACTGCACTACAAGCAGCCGTAACAAAGATAAACATTAACGATGACCAGAAAAGAACAAAAATAAATAAAATCGTAAAATCAGTGTGAAAAGAATTTTCTCTCAATAATAAGTGTTTGACGAAAAAGTCTTACCACCATCTTTTTTGAGATTCATTTACTTATTTTATTTTTTATTGCTTTCGATTTGAATAAATAAAAATCCAAAAACGTTTTCTTCTCTTCCAAACAATGTTGACGTTTTTATTTTTCTCTCTCGCCTTATCAAAATAGTGACCTGTTTTAAAATTATCCTTTACAATATATGTACATATGTATGTTAAAAACAATATTGAAATAAAACGAGTTCAAAAATAATTCTATAACATATGTATGGATTAGGGGTATTCTTTCAACCTTTAAAACTTCTCTTATACTCGTAAAAATTTGGCAGATTACGCAAATACTCCTACTCGTATCATATTGATACATATTGATAAAATAATAAAATTCTACAATTTTTGCAGAAAAGAAAATGCCATAAATTGTTTTTGCATGAATTAAAAAAAAAAATTATAAAACGGTTATGCAGTTGTGTTCAAGTATTTGCCTAATGTGACCATATCATGACAACAAATTTTTAAAGACATTTTATAATCCATTTTTATATCAAAAAAGTATAAAAATATATGTATCATTGCTTTCATACATTTATGGCCTGCCTACACAACGTATGAAAAATATTAAATTCGTACACTTGAATGAATGAATCAACTTTTACTCTTTCTCACACACTTACATTGACTGGGTTGTTTACAGAGATTCCTTTTCATCTCACATGCACATATAAATACAAATGATGAACTCTTAACATTTTTAGCATGTGTGTGCATGCTTTGGATTGCGTATAAATAACAAGTTTTAAACTCTCTCGATGCTTTTTCCTCCTTACTTGGGCATATACAAACTTTTCAACTAACACATTCATTTGCGCTCGTACGTACATGTAGTGTGTATGGATATGTAAGTTTTTCATTGAGTATTACACGTGTTTTAAATTTAGCGTCATTATTTGTTTATATTTTGCATACATACTCGTACATGCATAGATATTAGGGTATTCAATTATTCGACTTTTTTCTTTGGTCGATTAATCGAGTGAGTAATTATTCGGGTTTTTTTCTTGATCGATTAATCGAATAAAATTTCAAAATTGATCGATTAATCGCATTTTATTTTATATAAAATAACATACCAATTTCGTGTATTATTAAAAAGTTTTATTCAAAAAAACAAATAACCAAAAACATAGTAATGTAATAACTTTTTAAAAATTCATTAATTTTAGTTAATTATAGTGTAGAAAATGTAATGAGATCTCATATTTTATTTTCAAACATATTATTGAAAAACTAAACCATAAAGAATAAATTAATTAATTTTAATATTTGAGATCATATATATAACGATTTAATATATAAAAGTAATAATTTACTACTTCGTATGCAATAAAAATATTAAATAAGTAATTTTAAATAATTCATATTATGAGTTAAAAATTAGTTAAAAAAATTATGCACTTCTATTAAAGTAGTCTTTTAAAAAAAGGATGTAATTTATATGTTTAGCTTTCAACCGATTGTTTTCTTTAGTTTTAATCAAACTCGATTTTGAGAACACTCTCTCGCTGATTGTAGATGTTGGAGAAATTGAGAGAAGTGCATGACAAAAAATATATAATTTTAGAAATCATCCATTAAATCATTGCAGCCTCTTTTAGGTTTTTTGAAATTTTGTACACTTTTAATTGTTTCATTTAATTGTGATAATCGATTATTTTCGTTTATTTCAATTAAATCTTCTGCAATCATATCATCATCTGACACATTTTGTTCCATATTTTCTAAAAACATTTTCAAAAACAATTTGTTTGCAAATCTTTTTTTTTCAGATTTTGTGCAATATTTTAAAAAAGTGACAATGTACCAGAATTTAGATATAAAATAAGTGTACTATGTAGTTTTACACGTCTTTCATTAATTCGAATCTTAAGCCTTTCTAATAAATAATTTGGAAAAGGATTGTTTGCATTTTCCATTGTATTAATAACAAATTGTATAATGCCTTCTAAATCTATCAATGTAGCAGAATCCTTGCCTAGCTCTGTAATAGCGACATCAAGTGGTTTAAGGGCTTTATTCAAATTTGATAAAACGTTAATTTCCATATCTGTAAAAGTCGTCAAACCAAAATCAGATAGACCATCGATGCTTTACATCATGTTGTACAAGACGAATTTCTTTTTCTTTTCTTGCAGCATAACATATGTTTACAATTTCTTTTGTTTTTCATTAGATTTATTAAATATTTTATAACACATAGGAAGTTTATTAATACCATTTATTATTTCTATAGATAAAGTATTTTTTTATATGGATTAATCGATTAATCGTAGGAAATTATTCGAGTTATTCGTTATTCGAAATTTGACTATTTTTAATTGTTCGAACAATTATTTGAACAAAATTCTTCGATTAATCGACTAACGATTAATCGTTTGAATACCCTAATAGATATGTACTTTTCTTGTTCTTATTGTTGCATCCACTTGTTATATCTGTATTGACCATTGTAGAAGTACTTTGTTGGTATTATTGCTATTGACATTGTATCCTACACTTTATTGTTATTATGTTCTATCATGCAAAACATTAATTATTTAATTAATTTTTCATCTAATCACGCTCTCTTATTGATATTCAGCGGAGAGTGTGTATGAAAGTACCAAAAAGCAAAAATTTAAAATGTGTATGTGAAAGCTTATTACAGGGATTTATTAAAGCTGGTTGTTTGAATATTAATTTTAGAACGGTGCGTTACAAAAAACTAAAGCAATTATAACTATGTATACGTGGGTGTGTATGTTTAGGAGTGTGAGTTAGTATGTATATGGATGTGTGTATATGAAATCATTAGACATAAAATATTAATTTTTAACGTAAGTTTTCACATTTTTCATTTGGTTAATTATGATTTTACATAAAAATAGGGGGTTCTGCCTGATTTATTTTTAAACGTCATTGAAGGATTAAATAAAGCTGAGGGGTTAGGTAGGATCTAATCTAATTAGGTAGGATAGATGGCTTATTCGAATGTGTCAGAAAACAAAGAATTCATTGTGTTAATGACAGTAGGTAGGTAGGTCAGATGGCTTGTTAAACAAACACGCGACCAACTACAATTAGCAGAAAGTGCCGCTTTGATATCAATATAGAACCACACTGAATTTACCCCACTATATGAATTTGAGTAGTACGAGCGATCCAGGTTCCCGCACTGCACTAAACTATTGAAATACTCCCAAAAACTTAAAAGGTCTGACGCGCCAGCCTGGCCAATTCCCCAAAAAATTACCTTTTGTAAGTATTCCCGCAACTTCTGCAGTGAGATTTAAAGAGCAGACCCAATATTTCAGCGTGCTTACTGACTTTTTAATGACCCGTAGATAATTCCAAAAGCCTTAACAGAGATTGTTGAAGAATCCTTAATTTTAGCATCCTGTTCCAGCATAGAAATAATAGTACTCCATCTGTTCTGTGTTTTTCAATGAAAAACTTTGATATTTCCCCTTTAAATGACAGTCATAGTGTAGGAGATATCAGAGTAACAAAATAAAAAATTTCTCCCTCGGGGGCCTCCCTATGATCCCGAACCCTGACTATGAAAGTGCCACAAGCATGACTAAGAAAATTTACCTTCTTTTTACACACGAATAGTTAAGGCAGAGTTACCACCCAATTAGATAAATATGTCTAGTTAATAAAGAGTGGGCAAATTTGAGGTTAGAAAATAAATTTGCTATTAAATGATGAAATGTCAGGAATTAAGATGTCGTTCTTTGACATTTATTTAGTAAAAAGGTGGGAAATTTTTACAATGGAATAGTGCTGGCAAATTCTACTACTTTTTAGTACTCGATACTATTAAATACTTTTATTTTGGTACTCAATTTAAAAGTGTAAAAACATAATCTGAAAATTATTGCTTTTAAATACAATTTTAATTATATGTAAACCTGACTCCAGATTCAATAATAATTATTATAACATAATAAACATAAAATAATTATGCATGAATAACTTCAAGTAGTTATAAATATTGACATTGATTTCGAACAAAAATTTTGTTACTGAAACAATTGTATTAAAAAAACTGTAGGTGCTGCATTAAAATCTATTTTTCAGAAAGGTTACGTTCTGTAGAATTTTTCAAATTCTAATATTAGTACGAGTAGTGGCTTGAGCTAACTTAAGGTTTCTAAACTTAAAAATTTTATAAAAATATCATCTTAATTTTTTATCATTAAATTTATTATAATGCCAAATATCGCCCATTTTTTTATTTTATAATTAATTTTAATGTCTTTAAAATAAAATAATGCCATAAAGTGTCGTATTTTTAGATGGAGTTTTGTTTTGGCCGTTAAAACTTAAGTTTTCCATACAACTTCAAAGAAAAAACACAACTCTTAAAGTATTGAGTAGTTACTTTCAAATATTGAGTACCCAAAAATTGGCACAAATACTCGATACTCGGTACCCATTACTCAATACTTTGCCAGCACTACAATGGAATTGTTTGCATGAATTGGTTGTTTAATAAACTGACAAAAAACAACGAATTTTTCAACAAAGTCATTTTTAGTGATGAGATCATGATAACCTGTTTTTTGTGGCCACAATTGACCCATGTTGGCATCAGTGACCTTTGGTTTCTGCAAGAGGGCACCACAAGCGGCACATCCGGCTAAACAATTCATATATTGCATAAGAAGTCTCCCGGTCCCGATTTCGCAATATCAATTGGCCGGCTCATTCTTATGATTTAATGCCACTGGATTATTTTCTCTGGGGCTTTTTAAAAGGCCAGATTTATTTGTACAATCCACAAACAAGTGACACTCTGAAACATGAAATTCGATGATGTATTGACGAGATAAGCGAAGTTTTGTTGCAAAATGTGTTTAAAATTTAATGAAAAATGCGATCGTCTGCCGACATGCCAGACATCATATTCCATTATTAATTCCAATATTGATACTTTACATTGTTATCAATAAATCTCAACAATAAATCTCGAATTTACCCACCCCTTATTGGATCATACATCGTCGTGCGTATAGAGCACTTAAACTCCCGCATGACGACATATGAATGTAAAATTTTACTAGGCGGTCTTTATGTCCATGCAATATGTCTATCAATAGTAATTCATAATTAAAAACTTAAGAATAATTTTTTACAAAACAGGGGGCAAATTACGGCTTACGATATTAAACAGAATTTCTATGTAAATTGTTTTAAAATTTGTATGAAATTTCGTTCAATACCGACTGCCGTAATTTGCCCCCAGACCTTTAATTTGTCGTTACATTTTTTGAAATAAATGTGAAATATATGATAAAATAGGTTTTCTAATGTTTTTCGTCTTCTATGAACTCCAATTTTATTATAAAAATTATTTTTAAACTAAAGCATACTTTTTAAAACAAACACTGTGAAATATAAAGATATAAATAAAAACTCACCAAAAATGTAATGATTTTCTTCAAAATTATTTCTTTCATGTGTAAACAGATTGCCTGTGACCTATGATGATTTTTAATAATAAACTCTTATATTAAAAAGCAAATTTTCTGGAACAATGCCAACTTCTTTTTATATAAATGTTTTTAATATTTCATTTTTGCTGACGAACTTCAATTGACATTTGCAGGAAGTGTTCGTTTACTCCTACTCTTGTTTTATTGTTTTTAGAGGAATACCATCAATATTTGTTCTAAGAAATACTTCGCAGGATATTTGTGAATACTAGTGCTAAATGCCAATTTTAAAATCATATGCTTTCTAAAGAAAAAAAAAGAAGGTTTTAAAAGGGCGTAAAAAATTTCATGTTTTTGTTATTTGTATGTTGGAACAAGATTTTTACGAATTTTAATTAAATGTTAAACAATAATAGCTGCTTCATATAATTATTATTATATTTACATATACTCGTGTAATGCCAATAACTATTTTAAAAGGGCGTAAAAAATTTCATGTTTTTGTTATTTGTATGTTGGAACAAGATTTTTACGAATTTTAATTAAATGTTAAACAATAATCGCTGCTTCATATAAATTATTATCATATTTACATATACTCGTGTAATGCCAATAACTATTTTAATAAAACATTTATGCCCGTATTCATTAAACCGATCAAATTCATAAAATTTTAAGTCGATATCTTCAAATCTCTACTCACTAAAGACTAAATACGGACCAATGCCTAATTTATTCTGATTGCACCAATCTATTCTTAATAAGGTATTAGATTGCAAATATGCAGTAGTTGTAATGGAATTATTGATTTAGTGAAGGATGTGTCATAGAATGTCAAATCGTATTATGGCAGAAAACTAAAATTTGGCTCTTCAACATATATCGTTTAACGCTAAAATTGTATAAATTTACATTTACTTTGAAATGTACGTGAAATTCTTAGAAATTAGAAAATTCTTCCATTTTATAGTGAACATAGTCAACCTAGTAACAGTTAATTGCTGCATTTATTCATAATTTTTGATTTAAAAATATCAACAAAAATAAAAGAAGAAATGTGCGTACCGAAAAGATTCTTGTTGCTGTAGCTCGAAATTTTAAAGAAAACGCCAAAATATCGATTAGTTGTCATTTTCAAGTTTCAAGCTCACATAGCTCATGCAGAAATTGAAGCTTAATTAATCTTCGTTTGTGCAATTTATATACTTACTAATTGGGCACTGGCCGAAGATGAGCACTTCTATCGAAGATTTAAATTTATCGAGTTTTCTTGTCTGGAAAAAATGTTGTCTTTTAAAAAAAGTGACAATTTAAAAGCATTGCCCTCATCCTATTATATTGCCGTCTGTTTTATGCTAAAAAGGAACATAAATAGTAGCCCTCTTGTTATATGTAAAAAATTTAAATAGAAGAAGAAAAATAAATCACAAAAATTTAAATATTTGAAGGAATTTGTCAAAAACAAAATAATTTTAATAATGGAAATTGAAAATAGTCATACAAGTCCTCAAATGTTCAAAATAAAATCCATTATTTTGAAATCAAAATAGAAAAGGATCAAAATCAGTTCATTATTTTTACCCTGTGATTTTTGGCAATTTTTTTTAATGAACACGCAACCTCTTTTTTGGTTACATTGTTTTTACAAAAGAACTCAAAATTTGCTAAAGGCAAAAAAATCTTACATATTGTTTCCAGACACGAAAAACGCTATTAATGATGATTCTAACAGCCTGTTCTTAGAACACGAATGGTTTTTGACATTCGTCTTTTTATTTGAGAAGCACTAATAAATTTGAGTGTTTTAGTTGTTGTTTCACATCTAAAAAGACAAATGTCAAAAACCATTCGTGTTCTATGAACAGTCTGTAATTTCTGATTAAATCGCCGCATCAATAAGCAATATTACGATTATGAATTTATTATTACATTCATTAGACCTGACTGTTTGGTCAGCGATCGTTAAGTTTAATAGCGTTATGGAGCCATTATAACCAAATTTTTGTTTATACAAACTAGCGACAATTGGTTCCAATAAATGATGCAACTTGCTATATAGCCCGCTTAACAAACGGTTTATTTGTTGACAAGAAATGTGGTCCTGTCCACTGCCCCTCGTTTCAGCGACTACTACTTTCTATGGGCTAGTCATCGGTTTATACTAGTAAACCAGGAAATTTTGAAGTATTGAAAGCCAATATTTAAGCCACATTTGATGCTATATGGCCACATTTATTAGAAAAAGTAATCAAAAGTTGGGTTGGCAAATGGAATTTATAACTTGTAGACTCGGCGGATAAATGTCGGAAATCAGTTTCCAAAAAATAGAAGCTACGGAATTCCAACAATAATTTTGTCTGGTGTTATTATTTTAAGTTCTAAAAATTTTTTAAGAATTTAATAAATTTTTTAAAATTTTTTTTATTTTTTATTAATTGCTTATTTGACAATTACTCCATAGAAATATGTCATAAAAGCACTCTATAAACCATGGTACAATTATTATAAGGTAGTCGCACATCTACAACACAAAAAACAACAGGGCATTTTTATTGTTTTTCATTGTCGTTTCTGTCAAACAACAGTTGGCTGTAGAAAAGAAAATAAAAAAAAACATTATATATACATAAGGTCTGTTTGGCCACTTTTCTAATGAAATCTAATAAAAATTACTCGGTAAAAAATTTACAGAAAATTGTATAAAATTTACTCCCAAAAATAAAAAATAATACAATGAAAATAGTTGATTGTGAAAATAAAAATAAACAAATAAATGAAGTTAAAATATAAATGAGCGATTTCTCTGCCATTAATAATTTTTGGAACATTGTTTTGATCATAATATTAAATTGTTTAATAAAGTTACAAATAAAAACGTATCATGTAACAGACGAAGAAATTTACGATTAGATATTCTTTTCTCAAATTAGCGATCCACAACAGCACAATATGAAAATCGATCAATATAATAACCAAATTTCCATGCATGTACATATATTTCCATAAATGTTTTGTTTTTCATATAGAACAGGGGTGAGCAACCTTTTTAATCAACTGGCCACTTATAAATTTTAAAATTTTTTGGCGGGCTGCACATAAATACTAATAATTTACAAAACTCTATTTATAATAAAAATTAGAATAAAAAATATAAAATTTAATGCCAACAAAAAAAAAAGTATTTGCTTGAAATTTTTAATGAGAAATTTGGCACTGTTTTTTCGATACAACCTGATCAATATCAGCCGGAATTGATGAGGTAGGTACACATATACAAGTTTCTAATCGTGCATTACTCAGTCTTGATCGGTGGTAATTGGTCGGATTTATAAACATTCTCGATGTTTACTGAGAGAAATACATTTTTTACATCAGTATTATTCTGCATGTCCACCACTTCCCTTTGAAAGTCTTCGGGAAGTGTATCCACATCGATAATTAATGGTTAGGAAAACATTTTCATGGAAACTGCTCTCTTCTCAGTTTCTTCGTAATTGAAATTCGTTGATTAATGTGTCTATATATTATGTGTATTTTTGAGAAGCAGCAACATTTGTTTGGCGGGCCGCATAAATAGGTTGAAAGAGCCGCAAGCGGCCCGCGGGCCGCGTGTTGCTCATCCCTGATATAGAATATATTTACATATGTATCTCTAAAAATTATTTTTTATTTAACTAGCAAATTTCAAAATTTTTCAAATAAAAACCAGAAACTTCTGTTTTTTCTCTACTTACTGACAATTTATATTAACAAACACGGTCCAATAAAAACTTCTATAAATTAAAAAAATGTTTGAGTACGCAAACAGACCTATTGTAAAAAACTCCTAAAAAAATTTTTCCTAGAAAAAAAAAATATAAAAAACATACATATTTATTATGAATAAACAAAACAAACACAAAAAATATTAGTAAAACAATTACTCCATAGAAATATTTCAAATAAGCACTCTATAAACTAATTTTAGTAAAACACAAACAACTTTGACAGAACCGATAGCCAAAATAAAACTATCAGCTGACGATGAAAGAGTACCTAATAATCATAGTACCATGCTATAAACCAATTTTATTTAATTTTTTTCCCCATTTAGATATCATTTATGACGTATGTTTTCTAAGTTTCACAAAACTTAAGAGTCATAACGAATTTAAATATTCAAAATCAAAGTTCTGCACACAACACTATTCCATAAATCATTTTGTGGGTAAAGTTTTATTTCCTTATTAAAAATCAATTCTTTTGGTTACAAAAATTTAAAAAAAGAAATCAAAAATATTTAAACAAAATATTTTATTTCCTCGAAACGTGATTAATTTCTATATAAACGTAAATCATTGCATTTTATTTTATTTCATATGAAAAATATTTAGTTCTTTACTGGATTTCTCTTTTATCCCATGAAAATTCATTAATCATTCTGCTACATTCAAACACAACTTTTTCTGTGTTGAACTGTTTAAGAAACATGAAAACACATTTAACACTTTTTAAAAAACCACATCAAATCAAAATTTAAACGGAGACATACAATTCTTTTAATTAAAGAAATTTAACCAACAATTCCTTGAGTCAATGTCATGTTTAGAACTTGAAAATCCATTCAGAATTGTAATAAAATACCTAAACGCTTGCCAAATATAAAATGCACAAGAGAATGATAGTCATTATTACACAAAATAATGACTGTAAAGATACTCACTCTTGCATCTTTATAGTAAATGATAATGATGATGAAAATGACGATAATGATTATAAGGCTTGACAATAAAAAGAGACACAAAATCAAGCAAAACTTTTGCACAGTATTGTGAAGAGCTGAAATCGTAATGAATATCGATTTTGGTTGGCTTGATTGCTTGCTGGAGATATTTTCACATTTTCTATCATACACACACACAAGTACACGAGTATTTACGTGTATGTTATATGCAACGTACTCAAAATCACATGCAATAAAATGGTGTTTGTATTTCTGTTTTTGTTGTTACTATTGAACATAAAAACAAAGTGAACAACTCTGCTCATAGCAGAATAAAATTCTATCACTACTCTCAGGCATTCTTTCTCTCTTTTTTTGTCTATTTTACGGCAATGATGAAAAATAGTATGAGTTCGAGTATATTTGTTTGTTTCTCTGCTTGTTTTTATTTTTTTATTCTCAAGTGTCAGTATGTGAATGAATAATTGACACTGGAATGTGGCCATAAAAATGATTGTAAATAAATGAATGAGAAATGTGAGGTTATGTGATGTGATGCAATATTCATTTAGAAAAGTTTGTTTATTGCAAATTACTTGTGTATATATGTGTGTGTGCCATCTGTGTGTGTATTCATGAGTACTTAGGTAAGCCATATTTACTTTATAGTGTTTGTATGTATAAATGTGAGAAAGATGTCTAGAGGCTTTAGTGTAAATCATTTACACGTGTTTGTCCTATTCACATACATGTTATATTATTCAGACATAAATGCAAATATACAAATATACATACTTACATAAACATTAAGCGAAAAATATATAATGTGGGTGTAAGGACACTATTTAAGGCCAGAGTTGTGCGTAATCAATTATTTTATGTAATTAATTACATGTAAATTACACAATTACATGTAATTGTAATTCTTTTTTTTTCAATTACAATTACATTTGATTGTAATTGATGCAATTACATTTTTTGAATTACAATTACATGTAATTATAATTGAAAATTTTCAATTACAAATTACAAGTAATGGTAATTGAAAGAACTCAATTAACAATTACATGTAATTGTAATTGGAAAAATTCCAATTATAATTACAAGTAATTGAAAAAATTTAATTGGCTTCATGAAGTAATGGAGGAAAATAAAGTAATCATTAGTTTTTGAAGTAATCATTAAAAAAAATTTATTTAATTACAATTACAATTACTTTTAATTATATTTAAATTTTTATAACAATAAGTCAATATACATTTTAGTTACATAATTTGTTTTACTTATATTTGAATTGCTCATCCACCTCAATAACATCAGTCTTATTTATGATAATAAATATAATACGTAATATTAGTTTTTTATAAATGGCAAAACAATTCAAACAATCTCTTTAATACCATTTTCTAAAATTTATCATTCATTTGAGATACAAAATTACATTGATCTTATTTTTTAAAGTAAAATGAGGCGTAATATGTTGAAAAATTTCATTAAAAAAATAATATTTATAAGCAGAATCACAAACATTTACATTTTTCATTCAGTATTTTTATCAAAAAAAATATTTTTTTTTTCCCATTACAAGTAATTGTTTTGTGTAAATTACAATTATAATTACTTAGTAATGGTAATTGAATTTTTTCAATTACAATTACTTGTAATTTGTAATTTTTTTTCAATTACAATTACTTGTAATTTGTAATTGAAAATTTTCAATTATAATTACATGTAATTGTAATTCCAAAAATGTAATTGCATCAATTACAATCAAATGTAATTGTAATTGAAAATTTTTCATGAAACCAATGCTCTCATTTTATATAGATATTTTATCTTCTTTTACGCGAGTTTTCGAGGAACGTATCTATCGTGTAAAAACAGAATTAGGTGTATACATTAAGAGCGCCACAGAACAAAAAATTTTTTTAAATTGAGATTTTTTTATTTCTCCCTTTAAGAAAAGCTCTATTAACCTGGAAAATCAAAAGATGCATTAAATTAGCATGGATCATCGCGTTAATATACAGATGTTTAGTGTCAGAAGAAGTTCATTTTGTTCGAAAGAAATGAAAAAAATACACTTTTAGTGCCGTTTCCTCAAACTATAATGGCACATAACTAACTTAGTTTTATTTAATGACAGAAAAAATAAAACTCCTGAACTCAGTTTTATTTAATGACAAAAAATAAAACTCCTAATAGAGTTTTTTTATTAAAATAAAACTCCGTCAAAAAATAAAACTCGAAAAATAACTGTTACTTTCTGACTAAAAAATAAAACTGTATTTAGGAATTTTAGGAGTTTTATTTTATGACGAAAAAATAAAACTCTCTTTTTAAAGGTTTCATTTAACCTTTTTTTTCGTTGAAAAATAACTTTTTCTGCTGACCTTTTTTGGAAAAACTCTCAAAATAACTATAAAAAATAAATTTTTATATTTAACTTATAACCGTTATGGTCCCTGCAAATTATAAACAAACAAAGTAGTACCTTCCTGGCGGACACCCAGTATAAAGATTTTAATAAAGCATATATGGAAATTCTGATAAAAGTAAACTTTCTGGCAATTGGAATTTAAGGGAACAAGCACAGTTCTTTTAATATAATTGTTTTATTAATTAAATTTTTAATTGAAATTAATACATTTATAGCCCCTTGAAATAACTTATGGTTAGTTATTATGAGCTAATTGTAGTAACAATAATAAGATTTCAAATAATTTTTTTTTTTTACATTTTTCAAATTTCACAAAAACGGTTAAAAGAATTGCGAATTTTTAAATACTCACATGAAAAGTATTCATTTCTATCGAGTAATGAAAAGTAGTATAATTTGCCAGCACTACTTCCTCTACAGTATTTCGTAATGTTTCTATGTTTTAATTATTCTATTAAAGATTCAGTCATCAAATAATAGTTTAATTATTTTGTTTACTATCAAACAGTTAATTTGTTTGAAGTTGGAATGACCTAAGAAAACGTCAAACTGAGAATTTTAAGAAATGTTTATGTTTACCTTATAACTATACTTTTGCTGATATGAGCATATTTAGTATATAAGCAATAAGTGTGAATAAACAAAGAAAACATGGCGAATAGTATGCAAATAAAATGAAAAAAAACATTTAAATACATAGTACGTTTAGTTATAAAAAATTTTTTTTATTTGTCCACGCACGATTTGTTCGTTCTTATAGAATGACATACATATAGTATGAACAGGCTGTAAAACTGTAAATAATCCTTTCAACAAACAGTACATACATACGCATAAGTTTTTATCAACACTGTTTATCAGTAAAGGAAAGTTTAGATTTTATTTTCGTATTCAACGAATTTACGTTCCTTAGAATAATTAATAAATTAATAATAATTTTATTTAAGTGCTACGAAAATACTACAAATATGAAGAATTATAATAAAAATGACTATTTTTTCTTTTACGATAAATAATTTTATTTTTAATTAAATAAAACTTTATTACAAAGAAACAAAAACAAAAAAAACACAACAAATAAATAAAAGTTTATTAATAAAATAAAAAACACTTTTCAACGAAATATCGCTATACAAACAACGAAATACATCATGTGGTCACCTGAATCTGAAATAAATTCCATTGCAATGGCGACAACGATGCGTCATTCGCAATCTTCTTCATCGGGTAAGTTTTAGATTTAAAAAAAAAAACTTTATTTTGTCTAAAATTAGTGAAGTTAGAAAATGTTAAGAAAAAGTCACAATATTTCAAAAAATAAACAGTCTATACATATTATTATATATATTATATCTATTATTAGAGCTGCAGATAGTGACCACGCAGTAGGACAGAGTTGCGTCGGTTAAACGCGTGTGAATGAAACAGATACTTTCGCCATACAAAGTAAATGGCTACGCTACTATTCAGACACCAGTTAGTACGTTTCGCTCAATCGTCTACTGCGCACCTTTCCGTATTCACTTGTGTTGATTTAGTACTGAATATTGTTGGCTTCTCTTTTTGGACTTGAATTTTTGTGAATTGGACCTGTTGATTACATGGTGAAATTAGTTACAAGGTGGTGTTGCCAACGCAGCTGGTTATTTTTAGTCATACCTCTTCTGTCAAAAGTTTTGTTTATATTTATGTTTTGTTTATATTTTGTTTTGCGTGTATTCGTGTTTTTGTTTTGGTGTAGAGGCATATTTGCTGTTAAAAATAAACACACACTTTTGACATCTGCTTTTTTAATTCACCATACCTGCTTTTGACATTTAAAAGCAGAAAAATCAAAAACAAATCACTGTTGTTTTGGCATGTTATTCATCTGCCACCACCTCCTATAATTTCGCCATGGTTGATTACATGCCGGCAACTTTTACTTCTCTCTTTTAGAAGTCTTCTTTTGTATTGGAATACTAGTTATCCACCATGCCTATGCGCTACACTTCACTAGAATATTCGATCATGCATCTCATTTATGAGAAATGCAGATGCAACGCACGGATCACCTCATGGCGTCACTATCTGTCTCGCTCACTCATGGCAAACATATCCACTATGCATCTTTATCATCGTTTTGTCATAAAGTTAAAAACCTATCAAGAGCTTGTGCGAATAAGAAACTTTCGAACTGGCAAAAATCGGGTTATTTGAGGTTTTTATTTTTTTACTCGTTTCTTCTAGTATGAAACTAACAAGTATTGTACCATTTTACAATCCTGTTTAAATACGTGAACTTTTAATAGCACTTGCCAAGGCAATTTAGTACACTTTTTTGTTTAAAGAGGGTCTTTCAAAGTCGACAAATTTTGATAATTTTAAATTCATAGTTTAACAAATCGTCGTGCGGAAGTTTATGTGCTCTATCCGCCATTTTATATATGTCGAGCTAATTATGTAATTTTTATGTTTTTGACACCAAGATTTTTAAAATCTGCAATCCATTTTTGGCTATTTATCTCCGAAACTGGACTAGATATCCGAAAACAGGTTGCAGACTTGAAAAATTTGGGGTCGAAAACTTAAAGTGGCATCATTACCTCGTGATATATAAAAAATATGAAATGGCGGATAGAGCACATAAACTCCCGCATGACAAAATAGTCTTAAATCTAGAAAACTTGAGGCAATTACGTCATTATTTTTGACTGTGGTTCTAGAAATTTTATTTAGAAATACGGTTCCAAAGTTTAAATGAACAAAAATAATAAAAATTAACCACAATAACCGAAAAATGGTTAGTTTGACCAAATTTCTAGGTTCTTAAATGCTACAAACTTTCAAACTGCATGGGATAGATTTTTTTTTCCGACTTTTCTCATTATGGTTACAATCAATCCTGTCATGCCGTTTCGGCTTGACGTTGTGTTCTGGGATACCCTATAGACATCTGCATATACTTACATATATAATTACTAAAAGAATAAATTTTGTAAATGTTTTAAATAAAATTGAGAACACAGAGGAGCATGCAATTTATTACAGTTAAAATTTAATATATAAGCGTTTAATTAAGCTTTAGGTCTAATATATAATTATTTTTTCGATATTTCGCTACTTCTCTGCGTAGCTTCTTCAGGAAATAAAAAAATAAAAAAATAATAAAAAAAAAAAAAATATTTCCTGAAGAAGCTACGCAGAGAAGTAGCGAAATATCGAAAAAATAATTATATATTAGACCTAAAGCTTAATTAAACGCTTATATATTAATATAATAAGGTCAACTAAACTTATTAATACAGTTAAAATTTTTTAGAAGAATCTTTCTATAGTAAAGAACTCTTTCAATGGTGCGTGGTATAGTTGTTAAAGCGCTCGTACAAAAACTCAAACGGGCCAGGTTGGAATCCCAGCAAAGGTGAAAAATGAAAAAGTTAGTTTGCGGTCTTATCAAAAATTACTTACTTACTTACTTACTTACTTAGCTGGCCATAACAACCCGTTAACTAGATGTTAATACGCTGGACAACACCTACATCGCCGAGGAGCTCATACAGCTCATGGTTGGTTCTAATGCGAAACTCATCGCCATGCCTTAGAGGCCCAAAGATCTTACGTAGAACTTTTCTCTCGAACACCCCCAAGACTGCTGCATCGGCACAAGACAGCGTCCATGCTTCCGCACCATAGAGAAGCACCGGAAGAATAAGCGACTTATAGAGTGTTAATTTCGTCGCACGAGAGAGGTCTCTATTACTAAACTGCCTACCGAGACCGTAGTAGCACCTGTTGGCCAGTGTGATTCTTCGCCTGATCTCTAGACTGACATCATTTTTGCTGGTAATGGCGGTGCCAAGGTAGATGAATTCCTTGACCACATCGAATGTATAGTTGCCGGCTGTAACCTGGGAGCCGATACGATCAACATCCCTACTCGTCGACAACATGTACTTTGTCTTGCTCTCATTTACCGCCAGACCCATTTTAGCAGACTCTCGTTCAATAGCATTAAAGGCTGCGGTGACATCACGCTTGGTATGCCCAATGATGTCTATATCGTCTGCATACGCAAGGAGCTGGACACTTTTGTTAAAAATAGTGCCATTACGATGGACACCCGCCTTTCGCAAAACAGTCTCCATGACGAAATTGACGAGGTCGCAGGATAAGGGATCGCCCTGTCTGAAACCTCGCACGGTATTAAAAGGCTCGGAGAGGTCTCTTCCTACCTTGACGGAGCTGCAGGAATTGCTCAACGTCATTCTGCACAGTCTTATCAATTTTGCAGGAATACCGAGCTCAGACATTGCTGCATATACGCGATCCCTTATCGGGCTATCGAACGCTGCCTTATAGTCGACAAAGAGGTGGTGTGTGTCGACTTAACTTTCATGGGTCTTCTCCAGGATTTGGCGCAGTGTGAATATCTGGTCAATGGTGGACTTACCAGGTCTGAAGCCGCACTGATAAGGTCCAATCAGTGAGATGGCGAATGGCTTCAGTCGTTCACACAATACGCCCGTAAGAACCTTATATGCGATAGGGAGAAGGCTTATACCCCTGTAGTTGGTGCATATTGTGGGGTCTCCCTTTTTCAGGATCGGACAGAGGGCACTGAGATTCCAATCATCGGGCATACTTTCCTCCAGCCATATTCTGCAAATGAGCTGGTGCATGCACCTAACCAGCTCATCGCCTCCAAACTTGAAGAGTTCAGCGGGCAGACCGTCAGGTCCGGCTGCTTTGTTGTTCTTCAGTCGCCATATGGCAACCTTGACCTCTTCATGGCTGGGGGACGGGATCACAACGTTATCATTGATTGGGTCCGGCACGACATCTCTAGCAACGGAATTTGTATCATCATCGCTTTGCAGTAGATTACAGAAATGCTGTCTCCATAATCTCAGTGCACCATGTGCATCTGTAACCAGATTACCATGTTCGTCTCTGCAGGAGGTTGCTCCGGGTTTAAAACCAGTAGTAAGACGCCTTATCTTCTTATAAAAATTTCGAGCATCATGTCTACTCCTGCACATCTCGATTTCTTCACGATCACGCCTTTCTTGCTCCCTTTTCTGTCTCCTAAATAGGCGTCTCTCTTCCCTCCTCTTCTCTCTGTACACCTCCACAGTTGCTCTTGTAGTGGTGGACTGCAACGTTCTTCTGTAGGCAGCATTCTTTGCCGCAGTGGCCTCACGACACTCTTCATCGTACCATTGGTTTCTGCGGGGAGGACGCTCAAAACCTAGGACTGTTTCGGCAGCGGTGCGCAGAGAGTGAGCAATGTGAGACCACTGTCCACCAATACTTTCGAGAGAGGACGGGATGCAATGGAGCTCATTAGAAAGACGATCGGAGAACGACCTGGCTGTCTCTTGTGATCGCAGCTTTTTGATGTCCAGCTTCCCTCGAACACTAGAACGTGCCATATTCGCTGCGCATATGCGCAGTCGCATCTTGGCTGCGACAAGATAATGGTCCGAGTCGACATTCGGACCTCTAAATGTGCGCACGTCTAGTATGCTGGATGCATGCCTTCCATCAATCACAATGTGATCGATGTGGTTGTTGGTAGATCGATCGGGAGAGAGCCAGGTGGCCTTATGGATGTCGAGATGCTGGAACCTGGTGCTACAAAGTACCATGTTTCGCGCCGCGGCGAAATCGATCAGTCTCATGCCGTTCGGCGAGGTGGAAGAATGGAGACTGAACTGCCCGACAGTGGGGCCAAAGATACCTTCACGTCAAACTTTCGCATTGAAATCGCCGAGGACAATTTTGGCGTCATGTGCCGGACACTTATCGTATACATCCTCGAGCTTTGCGTAGAAAGCATCTTTGACCGCATCATCCTTCTCTTCCGTCGGGGCGTGAGCTCAAATGAGGCTGATGTTATAAAATTTCGCCTTCATCCGGATCGTAGCTATTCTTTCGTTCACGGGGGTGAACTCTGAGACAAGATGGCGAAGTCTCTTGCTAACTACGAATCCGCAGCCAAATTCACGTCTGTTATCATGGCAGCTGTAGTAGATGTCACATGTTGCTTGCCTAGTACAACCCTGTCCTATCCATCGCATTTCCTGGATGGCGGTGATGTCAGCCCTACATTTTTTGAGAGCATCCGCCAATTGGATAGAGGCACCTTCCCTATAAAGGGTTCTCACGTTCCAGGTGCATATCCTTAAATCATAGTCCTTAAAACGTTTGCCATGGTCGTCAGCATAAAAGGGGGTCCGTTTAGAGGCTTTTGCTGAAGTTTTCATTGAGATTTCTTTTTTACGTGGTGGGTTTCAAGCCCTACGCACAACCCAAATTTAAAGTCCAGGGGATTGGACAATCGCCGCATACATTAGTTAACAAGCTAGCGGGTGCTAGAATGTTATCCAGGAGGGCCGCGTGGAGGCTGTATGTCGACTTGAATACAACGGGAACAAGGATCGTTCTGGAGGCCGCCAGGTTGACCCCAATCAGAGACTTTGCCTTGTCCGAAGTATCCCATCCATCCCTTATCAAAAATTATAATTTAAAAATTAGAGATCCCCCTCTCCAAAAATCCATCTACAAAGTTAACCGCTCCCTGACATTCCATTCTATTCCACCTTAACCTTTGACAATGAAAAACGTGTGATCAGGAGAAAAGCGCCACCTATTGGAAAGTATGAGATAACAGCTAAAAACCTACTTAGCGAAGGCACTCACCAAACAATCAACATGCAACGATGGGGATTGTTGTTGATCATTCCAGGGTGAAGGTATAACACTGGCCTTTGAAAGATCAATTCACATCAATTTGTCTCATTCCTAAGGCGCTGAATAATATAAGAAAACAAAATATATGTGTTCTGTTGACATAATGTACTGTCCTTTCCACAAAAATTCCCATACAATGCACACCATTTAGTAGGGGTTTACCCCTGAGTATTGGCCTCAATAAATAAAAAAATACACACACTAAATTCATGTCTTTGAAATCTTTGCTTCATTTCTCTTGAATTTTAAGAGCAAAGCGCCCACTAATAACTTTCTATTCTAGTTCGCCAATCAATTAACGTTAATACTCGTATTCCATTTGTTTGCTTGGAGTTAAACAAAAAATAATTATTTTGTACATACACTCAGAGTAAAACTAAATTAATGTAAAATTTTAACAAGTAACAATTATCCTGTAACATTAACATTTTATTTTAATTTTATATCTAATCAATTTTCTATGACGTATAATCAATGTAAACCCTAAAAGCAATATTACTCATACGACAACTGCAATACTTTTAAAACATTTATGACATGTTTTTTCCATCTACAAAAATATTTTTTTGTACACACAAATATGCACTGTGCATTAAATGACTGATTTTTGGAAAAAAAATATCACAAAAAGTAGCCAGGCCTTTAAAAGTTAATACATATACCTATACATAGATGACTATCTTAGGTATCATAAGGCCTTGTTGCTTTGCGTGATGTTTAAAACTTTGACAGAAAAGCGTAAAGCAAAAGGTGTATGAAGCATTAAAAACTTGTAACAGTAGCGTTGTTTGTTTATCTCCTTTTTTTAAACTCTCAATAGCTCCCAATATAAAATTACTTTTATAGTTTTAAAACACAACTTTAATACAAAACTAAACAAAAAACACTTAAAACTGCAAATTTTTAAAACTGCAAAAGTATTTAAAGTAGAATAACAGCAGATTGTCAAAGTGCGCAGCTCTTCACTTTGCGTTGCGTGAAAAGTCATTTATGTGACAAGTGGCATAAAAACGTGTACATTTTATCTTAAATGTCAAAGCGTATCTGTAACGTAACGCGAGGCCTTTAGTCTTCGTTTTAAATTTTGAAGTCTTGTCAAACTCAACACAAAGCGTTTCTGATAAAAAAAAATTTATGAAAAAAATGTATTACTCTTAGGCCCATTATTACAACTTGCCGTTAGTTAAAGGCAGGATTTTATCAGACCGATAAATTGCTTTCTGTTATTACAAGTTAACTTTAGCCTAAAGGTAAGGCAATATTCCCAATAACTTTATCGGTCACTTTAGGTTAAAATTTATTTGTAATAACAGAATGCGATTTATCTCTCCGATAAAATCCTGCCTTTAACTAACGGCAAGTTGTAATAATGGGCCTTTGTAAACTACAAGTCATGAAAACAAGTACGTACAACGAATTTTGTTTGCGTGAATTGTCTTTGCTTTTATTTGTCTTGGGTTTTGATTTTTATGATTCATTTTTTTATACAACTGATTGCTGCTGAACTAGACGAACATTTTGCTTAATTTTTCATTTATTTACAAATTACAGTTCGTAATTCAATCAAACTCCTTAGTTTCTAACTGATTTTATGTTAAAAATAATCTTTGTTCGTTTAAATCAACAAACAACATGACAGATTAATATGAGAAAATGTGTTATAAAATTTATAAAGCCGAAGAAAGTGACATTAATATGATGAATGAATATTTGGGTAGGGTCGGTTTGAATGTTTGAAAATAAAAGCAAACTTTTTAACATACATGGGCATACTGCATTACTTTTTTACTGCAATACGCAAATCAGTATTCAGTAAAAAGTACTGATTACTGAAAAGATAAATCAGTATTCAGTAAATTTTACTGATTACTGAAAAGACAAATCAGTATTCCGTAAAAAGTACTGTTTACTGAAAAAAGAAATCAGTATTCAGTAAATTTTACTGTTTACTAAAAAGAGAAATCAGTATTCAGTAAAAAGTACTGATTACTGAAAAGAAAAATCAGTATTCAGTAAAAAGTAATGATTACTGAAAAGTGAAATCAGTATTCAGTAAAAAGTACTGTTTACTGGAAAGAGAAATCAGTATTCAGTAAACATTAAATGACAGATAGTGTGTTTTAAAAATGATATGTACGCATTGCTCACTGACATAAATAATGGTATAACTAAAAAACTGCATTTCGAAAATAAATTAAGATTGAAAAAATTATTTTTTTTTTTTTACATTTTCCAGTATATTTTTTGAACTTGAAATCTCAGCTATATAAATCAGTTTTTATTTACGCAATAACACATTTCATAATTAAAAAAAAGTAAAAACACACAAAAAATCAATTTTTCTTTTTCTTTTACTGATTTCTCTTTTCAGTACTCAGTAAAGTTTACTGAATACTGATTTCTCTTTTCAGTAAACAGTGAAATTTACTGAATACTGATTTTTTTTCTACTAATCAGTAAAAAAAGAAAATACTGAAAAAGTACTGGTACTGAAAAATGCCCATCTATTGTTAAAAATAATCTTTGTTCGTTTAAATCAACAAACAACATGACAGATTAATATAAGAAAATGTGTTATAAAATTTATAAAACCGAAGAAAGTGACATTAACAAAAGCCATTAGTGAATATTTGGGTAGGGTCGGTAATCAGTACTTTTTACTAAATACTGATTTCTTTTTTCAGTAAACAGTACTTTTTACTGAATACTGATTTCTATATTCAGTAAACTGTAAAATTTACTGAATACTGATTTTAGCTCTCAATAATCAGTAAAAAAAGAAAATACTGAAAAAGTACTGGTACTGAAAAATGCCCTTCTATGCTTTTTAACCAGAAAGTACAGGTACTGCTCAATAACTGCAGTCACATTTTTAGCATTTTCTCTGTACACCGAGCATTGCTTTAAGTCGGGAAGTTAAAATATTTTGGTTTCACAAGCTTTAGTACAAAAAGTCATTATCAATTTTTTTAAATAGTTTACTTTGAGAATGAACACTTATTTGATTCATAGTGTCCCAATTGAAAGCAGTTATATGACTAAAAAGATTTTAATAAAAGGTTATTACAAATAAATTTAACATTTTACCAGTTATCCACCATAAATTGTAAAATTAAATCTAAAAACACGAACAAAAATTGGTATTAAATTACAATGAATATAACATAAGAGATCATATGTTCAGTGGGTGTTACGAAATGTTTCACACACACATACGCACCTTGTCTTTTGCTCTCTTTCTCAAACACACATGCCATGTTTAAATAGTTCAAGGTTGTTTTTGTATGAATGCACATAAACATACAGATTTTTTTCTTTTTTGTTTTCTAAGGTAAAAATGTGAAACAAAACACACACAAAAAATCAACAAAAATGCTGTTGTTCGTTTTTCCTTCTCTGATTCCTTGTAATTTCTCTATATTTTATAGTATAACGTCAGTAAAGGTATTTAAAATAGTCAAAAAAAAATTGTATTTTACACATCACACAAAAAAATTAATTACTAAAAAAACTTATAACAAAAGATTTCGTTGTACATGATAGGTTTTTAATCAAAAATTTCATTTTGATTATCCATTTTGTTGTTGTTGCCTGTGTATAATTATGTTCTTGAAAGACAGAATTTTTTATCTACTTGTTTGTTGAACAATAACGTACTTCTCTTTATTAATTACTTTTTCATAAATTTTCATTATTTTCCCTTTAACAAAAAATCAATTGTTGTATTCATTTTCTTATTCATTTGACAGGAAAATTGTTTTTTAATGCAAGTCAAATCGATTTATCTGAAATATTTTACATGCAATAACTACATTACACACTGTCGTATAAAAAATGCGAATAAAGTGATTTAAAGCGTTTTGCATGGAGTTGTTGGCAATTTATCTGGCAACAATTATTCGATTGTGACAAACGAATAACAGTTTTCGAATTAAGATTTTAGGTTACATTTTCGAGAAAAACTAATTTTTAAACATCGCCCATTTAGAAAGTTATACATATATATAGATTGGAAAGAGCGTGAAGTATTATAAATACAGAAAAATCTTGAATTTGAATATTTTTAGGTGTTTGCGTTAAGTTTTGTGTTTTGGTGTGTTCTGACATATATAGTAAAATTTTATGGCTAACATTTTTGTAGAATATTTCACCCCGGTCCCTCCCCATTTTCGGAGTGCTTTTTACGATTTTTTAGATTAAAGCCGCAAACGCAGTTATGCGGGGAGTTAGAGGGTTAATATATTCTACCAAAATATTTGTCGTGAAATTTTCTACAAAGTTGCTGAACATACCATATACCTCAGATGTAAGCAAAACATAGTTTTATACACCGATATGCCCCAAGAGTTGGCTAGAGATGGAAAATTTTAACCGCCTCTAAAATAAAATTCCGATGTGATCTATCAAAACGCTGACACACGTATATATTTTTTAAGTCTCCTCTACCAGGATCAATCGTCAGAACCCCGCAATTTTTTTTTTTTTTGTGTTGAACAGTTTAAATTAAATGTCCACACGCACTACTCCCTCTTTCATCCCTTTTCCCACAACATATTTTCCTAAACCAGCACAATGTAATGCATTAGTAGGGGTCGTTCCTTGGGTGCTGGGTGTTAAGCCTTCAAGAAATTTATCTCTGGTAGCATATTATTTTTCAGAAGCATACAATTTACAATCTAGCCAACGCCAAAAATTTTTAATAATACTCGTATTAAGGTCTGGCAAGAAGGGGCCAATCGAGTACACTAACCTTTCTATTCAATAGTTGAATGTCCACTGTAAGTCTCCAAAAAGTTCTGAAAATTTCAACTCCTAAATACCATAATAGGATATGTTTTCCCTAACTGTAGCCCCACCCCTCCCACTCTGCTATGCAAAAGATCCAATTGATGGTCTACTTTGCGGAGATCGTAAAAGTAATATTTGAAGTCATCAGATCCTTCTAAATAATTTTTTTTTTTTCATCTGAAAAAATGAGCGGCAAGGCGATGACCGGCAAAAAATTAAGGCATACTACTGAAGTGGCACCGCAATGAGCGGCATTTCTGAGCAGCAAAGTATAAACATGGCAAAAGTGAATGCGGAGCTTATAATTTCTTCTGTACAAAACCAACCGCTATTATGGCAAATTACCAAACTTTAAAAATAAAAATATGGCACTTTAACAACTAAGCGCTCAGAAATGACGCACTTGCCGCTCATTGCTTTGCCTCGGCCTAAGGCGGTGGTGTTTTCTTAAATTTTAAACTTGCTGCACTGTTCTTACGCTTGTTGAAATAACAGTTTTATCTTTAATTTCTTCTTAAGCATAGTGACATTTCAGTTCTGGTTTGGGAATAGCACGTAGTATATCAGTTACCGAAAGTACAATTTTAGTACGGTCTTACAATTTTTTTCGTAGTTTAGCTCATTCTGTAAACAATTAAATACCATATTTGGACTTCTTTTGATTCATTCAGCAATTACCCAGATTCCTTGCACATTCTAATTTCTAAATTTTGCACCTTCTGTAAGGGCTTTTCTCAATCCATTTAAAAAGTTAATGCGGGAGGTTCTAATAAAGTGATGCAAAATTGTGAAATCAGAACATGTAAACATAGGCTTATACTTCTTCAGAAGCTTTAGTGATCTGGAAGAAACAACAGAACATTTTCTCTTCATTATTCTTGACTTGTGAACCTGAGACGAAAGATTTTGCGGCACCCAAAATTTATAGACAAACTCTGTTTGGCTGAAGATCATTGTGATAAAATCCCAGACATATGTATGTACATATCTATGTCGGAAAGGGTCTAACGGCACACAACAGAGTCTTATAGAAGTGCACATTTGCTTAGAGGTGGCAGACATTTTAAACTAACCTGAACATACCAAAAACTGCTTCTAGAAATAGAATAACTTATCACAAATATGGCACCATTTTAAGGAAACAAAGAAAATACCTTTTAATAACAAGTCATTTAATTTTTTGGACATATCATGAATATTAATGTTTTTTTTTTCATTGTTTTGCTCAAATTTAGGTCATTAGTTTCCGTAATAAAACTTATGGCCATTACCCGTTGACTAAACGGATTACATACTACAAACGTAAATTGAAAAAATAAAGCAAATTAAGTTTTGTAAAATTTTGATTGTGAATATTTCTTAAAAAAACCTGAAAAAATTCTTTACCAATTTGCTTTCCTTTGTTCACCATGAAATTCTGTTGTTCCTGCTATTGGCTTAAAACCAAGCAGTAAAAGGCATAAAAAGGCATTTCAATGAATTAGAATTCTTTGCCAAATATTTGCTCAACAATAATGTTGTTCAACATTGAAAAACTCGTTCACTGGTTTAAGTACTTTGAATTCAACAAAACAAAATTGTTAACAAAGAAAGAGTGTGAATGGTAATGGCAATCCCCAGCAATAGTGAAGGAAATGTGAAATGTCATTTGCATATCAAAACAATCATTGTTTTGTAATAAAAACCTTCCGTTCAATTACTTTCCTTTTAAGTATTGGATATACATAAAGGGTAATTACGATTAATTTTTTAAATTTTCTTTAATTCAAAGCAATTCACTATAGGACTAAAGTGTAGGGAGATATTATAGATTTGTAAAGGTAATTCTATTACCCAATAACACTCTTTTAAAAGATAGTATCGGTGGTTGGGTAAGCATCAGAACAAATGTTTTTTTTTCACGATGTGATGAGGCTACTCATGCAGTGCATTGTGCTAGAAAAATACATTATAGGAACAAGGAAAGAGGGTGTAGTGTTTGTGGGCATTTGATTTAAATCTACTCACGATGCTATTCCCTGGGCAATCATCCACAAACGTATATGTTCTGTAAGAAGTACGAGTAGTGCATAAGAGTATTCGTTTATAAGAGACGAATTCCCTCGCTTATTTTGTAAAAAAAAATTTCCCTCTTTAATATCGACAAAAAAAGTAGCACACGTGACTAGTGAATTAATAGATCTTTATGCTCTACTGTTATTAATGACTATCTTCATCTATTACTACAAGCTTTCGAGAAGTCCTGAAATCGAAATAAAGCGGAGGAAATAGAAACAAAAATAAAACTAAAATGTAGAGAACACTCCTTTTATTTAAAACAACAGCGAAGCCCTGTGATCGCTATAACAACAAAATACAACAACTTTCTATATAAAAACAAATTTGCACGACGAGCTATATGGTATAGGCTTTTATTTCATTTCATTTTAAGGTTTATCTTCAGTCATTCAGTTTTCATTACATTAGAACTATATTTCATTTTAAATTTCTGTATGAAAAAAGGCTGCATTTATGTATATGGACTTATTCAATTTTTGTTTTGGAGACTTATTGTATGCCGCCGTGTTCGTAAATATTTATAGCTCATACAACATGTGTTTTAGGCGCATTAGAATAGATTTTATTTGTACCATTTTACGTAGGGATTGTTACCAGCTCATTCGTTTGTCATTTATTGTTTGTCTCCTTGCTTTCAACTCAACAAGATTCGGTGTCTGATCAAATGAATATGAATAACAAATTTTGCAGTTATCTACAATAGAGCAGATAGAATTAGAAACCAACTAAATATTTAACCTTAATTTACTTGCTGTATATCAGAGATCAGCAATGAGTACTGAAAAAGTGAGTATACTCGAATCATGATTCATAATTTCTTGTACTTATACGCATTCATACTCTTGTTAATGTTCAAAAGTTTGAAGTACTCATCGCATTTATATTTAACTAGCTGAACCCGGTGTGCTTCGCTACCCCCTCGTTATATACATATTACAAAAAAGTATTTTGTATAGCAAACATTATTAGTGGTGTAAGTAAGTATCTGAATTAAAAGAGAAGGGGGCGGTGAAGTAGGCGTGGTTCATAGTTATCAGACGACGTTAACAGTATTAAGAGCAATATATTTCCAAATAAAAAAAAAATACAAATTTCTACATAGAAAAAAAAGTTTGAAACTTTCAAACAAAATTTGTCGTGAAAAGGGGCGTGAAAGAGGGCGTGGAGTAATAAATTATTATTTATACTTCGCCTGGAGTATAATGTGTATACAATTTGAAGTAAATCTTTTAAAAACTATATGGGGGCAATTACATAATTTAAAAAAAGTGGGCGTAAAAGTAGGCGTGGTCGAAAAAAAAGTACCCTATTAATCATGTCAGAGTCCCAGTTAAATGCTGTGAAAATTTCAGGAAGATTGGTCCAGAGGTTTGGTCTCCTATAAGGTACAAACAAACAAACAAACAAACAAACAAACAAACAAATAAACAAACACACATTCAATTTTATATATTTAGATAATACGTATGATGTTGTTGACTTCAACTCTCCTTAACTCAGTGCATACAGATGAGAAAAAATAAGTATGATTCGAATACAAACTGTTGAGGGTTTGCTCTGCTTACTGCGTTAGTACAAGAGTAAATTAATGCTATAAACACATTCCTAACTACCAACCATTTACCACACGACTGCAAAAGAAAAAGTTTTAGGTTAAATCATGAATCGTGTTAAATAAATACTATGTTTTGGACTATGTAATTTATTATTCAATAAAAAGAAAATAGATATAGTATATATTATAATTATTTTTTTTATAAGCAGGATTGCAAGTGAGATTAAGGAGAAAATCAGTGTCGGAGGTCTCCGATTAGTTCGGAAACATAAAGGCAATAGCCCAATATGGGCAATTTTCGTTCCAATAATCTATTTTAAAAATATTGATTATAAAGATGTAGTTTGTTAAGTATACTATAAGTTTTTACAATGTAAAATTTAGAAAAAATTTAAAAATATTTTTTTTTTTGTTATGAATTTCTTTAGAACCTATTTATAAAAAATTAAAAAATAATCAAGGTATAAATAATAATTATGATATAATTGTGAGCAGTGTTCGAAAATAAACTGTACATTATTATATGTACGGTTCACAAATCCAAGAACGGTATTTATTTTTTTAGTGTTTGTGTATTTCTACACAACCAGAATAAGTCGTTCTGTTTTTTGTTTTAAAACAGTACAGTTTTAGTGTTTGTATACATTTTGGTTTACTGATCTTGGGTTATTTTTCTCCAAATTTCAAAATATTTTCTTTTTTTTTTGCATTTTTTATCAATCAGTTTAAAATAAAAAAATTGGAAAAAAATTACAAAAAAAAAATATTTTTCCCTTGTTGTTTTTTCTATAGGTTAAGAACAGTATATTCGTTATGTAGAAAATTCAAAAATATTATACTGTTTTTTGTTTGTTTTGAATTTCCTACACAAACACTTTTAGTGTTTCTGTATTTAATATTCTACAGTACAGAACACTAAAGTACGTTTTATAAGGTAAATTTTCGAATACTGATTGTGAGTATCATAATATATTCTTTTTATCTTCTTTAATACATTTCTTATAAACTTGAACTTTTTCGCTTATTTTTGTTTATTATTTGCATGTTCATTTTTGTATACACCATATAAATTACCTTTTGTATTGTATACGTCTATCGACTAAAACGGTAAATTTTTTTTCATATGATTCGAGTCACTCGAATCAAGTGTGAGTCTCATAAGTATTTTTATAAAATTATGAATCCAAGTGAGTATGAGTTTGATGTCAACATTTTACTCATATTTATTGCAACCTTTGTTAATGAATCAACGTTGTGTGAGAATGAGTGAGTCAGAGTAGTTAAATTTCAACTACTTGTACTCACTTATACTTAAAATTTCATAAGTGCTTATGAATCGCTAAAAAGCGACTCATTGCTGATCTCTGCTGTATATCTAAGCTTATAAGGTGTTTTATCGACAAAAGGTTTTATTTAATATTTTCGCTTTTTAACCACTTTCTATTACTTGTAATGATCGGCAGCGGCTGACCAGGTCGTCACATCTCCTCAAAAGTCGAAGATTCGACCTTTTCCCTATAACCCTAATTGCGGTCTCTATGACCCTTATGACCACTACAGTATACATTGAGCTTAAATCTAGTGAAGCCTCCAGTGCAGCTGTGAGACTGGTTTTCATAAGCCCAGTTATACGCATGCACGCCAGTCTCTATACTTTATTAAATATGATTATTTCATGGGATACCCAAAAAAAAATTTAAGTTAAAAAATCAGAGTTCTTTAAAAGTTTCCAAACTGTCAGTGGCATGTGTTTTTCACATTGAAATTTTCGAAATTGAATCGGTATTCACCCACTGCATTCCTAATGTACATTTTAGATTTTTTCCACATATTTCTGAAATGTTTTTTTTTTTTATTTTTTTTTTTTTATTAAAGCATCGCAAAGCGTATTTTTCAAAAATTTCACTAATTTTTACTTTTTTTTACAAAAGAGGCAAATTAAATACTCGTAACTATATTACCAAAACTTTTGCTTGAGACATCACTTTTCCAGCATTTAATCGTTTTGACTTTTTTCCAATAAAAAAATACAAATATTTTAAATTATCAAACTAAAATTAATACAAACTTTAATTTCTATAAAGGATATACATAAAAATCATAAATACCCAGATGACAAGAGAACATTTTTGATACAAAAACTAACTTCTATTAAATTGTTTACTGTGTTACTTTTATTATTTCCCTTGCCTTTACAACAGCCTGCCTTTTTTATTGCAGTGTTTTCCAACATTCATTAAATTCTGACAAATTTTATACAAATTACAGTTCAAGAAAATTTTTTATTATGTGTGTTTAAAGGGTTAAAATACAATTGAATTGTGTGTAATAAATATTCGCTATTGTCGCAAAAACTTGTTATATTATAGTGTATACGTGTATCATAAATTTTACTAGGTGACATCATGACAATTTGCCATAAATACTCAATACGCGCTAATGTATTAACAACACATCCATAAATTTTAAATAACAAAACTAGAAAACTTTGAAATACTTTAGCTGAGTGTCATAGAGTACAAAGGACGAGGAAATGTTTGAAAAACAAAATTTGAATTGAGTGACCAGGTATCCATAATACATACTCGTAGTTTTATAAATTTGTTTTGAGTAGTAATACACTTGAGCGTTTAATGCAATTCAAAATCAGTAAAAAAAACTACTTTTTAAATTATAATTTTTGAAAAACCGCAAATTTATTTTTTTATTTTTCTCCTTCGCTGGGATTTGAACCTCGGTCGTTTGAGTTTCTGTGCACGCGCTCTAACCACTATATTTCTGTACTAGCTGTACCACAATATATTTTGTATTGAAAATAAAGCCTGTTACATTGAGAACATGAAATATGTTAAGTTTTATAAAGTTTTTCATCACAAATCTTTTATTTCTTCTTTTGTTATAATAAAAATTAGAAATTATAAGAGCAAATTCAGGAAGCACTATGACTTGTAAAAATAAAGAACTTGAATTATAAGCTTATTCGCAATTTTTGCATATGCATATGTGATGTTATGCTGCGCACATACGGGATCACCACATTTCGCGCACGATTGTGGTGTTTTACGATATCTTTTATCATTACTGACATATAGCTTGTAACTGCCTCTTAATGCAATTGCACCTGAACGTTTAGATGTTGAGGCGTTAGTTGTTTTCACACATCGATTTCAGCTATATAGTTGAGGCATTCATATAATTTCATCTCCGTAGATGCACAAGTAATATAAAACAAGGATGTAGAAGAAGGGTTAAGATGATACTAACTTTGTTAGCCCGTCATTGTTACTTTTGTTGTACATGTTTTTTATTTCATTTGTTTTTTAAACATTAAACATGAAACATTAAAAATCACACCACCCTCCTTTAGGCGACCTTATCTGTCTGCATTTTGTTTGTAGTGAAGGATGTTTATTTGTATATATGTATATATATATTTTTTTTCCTTTTTGTGTTATTTACTGTCATGTCTTTAAGAGTATAAATAAAAGTGGTGTGTTAGAATTTTATTTTATTTTATTTTTTCCTTTTCTTTTATTTCTTTTTTAATTTATTGATGTCCTTTTTAAAGTTTGTGTTTTATTTTAAAGCAGTTTATTGATTAGTCCTAAATAGTAGCGTTTAATTATTAAGTTACCCGTGTGACTAAAAAAAATTTCTGATAGTTATTGTCGAGAATAACAAAAAAAATAAGAAAATTTAAGATCGCTATAGAAATGCATATAGATTATTAAAATTTACTTAAATAATATATACTCGTACATATATCGTTCAAAAAGTCTAGTTTCATGTTTCAAATTCAGATTCTTGTTATGCTCGACAAACCATTTTAGAAAAACAATATCACTTTACAGTGTATTTTTGTAACAACTTGTTGTCGAATTTTGTAAAGATTTGTTAACAGATAAAAAAATAAAATGTTAATTTATATTGTCTAGACCTCGAAGTGGTTTCCAAACTTTATTATTTTTTTAAGACTTTTCTTTATTCCACAATGAAAGAGAAAAAATAGTGCTGAAATGGTTTCTGGGAATTAAATTCATTCTAAAAGCCATGGGAAAAAGCTAAACGTATTAATAAATTTTCGCCTTAAAAGGAACTTTTGATTGAGGTTTTTTAAACGGTACCTTCTCTACTCTTTAAGCTGAATCCTCTAATTTATCACAGAGAAATACCAATTAAATTTAAAAATCATTTTACTAATTGATTTCATTACTTTTATATTCGTATGTATCTATATACTCGTATTGTATGTATGTGTTAATGTATTTTGTTTTTATTATTTCCGAGATTAAATTCAATTTCTAACGAATTTGCAACACAAACTCTTCCTTTTGTTACCTCTGGTATTTTTTTTTAACTATTCAACCTTTTTTCGTTTAGAAAACCATAGAATTTCTTAAAATGTTCTGGGTTTTTCAGGGGAATTTACAATTTAAAGTGTGCAACCAATGAAGACAGTTATGTAGAGGTATTAAATCCCAAATTAAATTTTGTTGTTTTTATCAAGACCTCTGTTAGTGCGTTTGACTTTTTCATTTTTAAACCTTTTTATTCATTTGAAGTCTATGAAATATAATAATAAAAATAATCAAGTACGTCTATCAAATCTGTGGAATTTTGAAAAAACCTCTTCTCTCGAAATAAGACAAGATTTTTATAGTAAATATAGAATTTCCTTGTCCTTCTTTTGCTCTAATCCCCTTATTTCTACGACCTTTGGAACACAAGATATGCAGTTGACTAATCGACCTCTTTCAGTCTTTCCCCCAATTTCAATTTGACAAAACGACTTCTTGCAGAGAATTAAGAATAATTTGAAAAATTGAATGTCTATAGAAAATTTTATTTAATTTTTATTATTATTTTTTAATTATTTGCATATTGTAGGGACAACTAGAAGAATTTTTTTTTTAATGAAACCGAAATATTTTTTCCAGATCAACTTCTTTCAACCTTTTTTTCATATTCCATTTTAACAAAACAACTTGTCTTGACTTATGCGATTAAAATAATTTCAAAATTTAATCAAACAAATTTTGACAAAACGACTTGTATGGTGGAAGCTATTTTTTTTTTTTTTTTTGTTTTCTTTAAAATCTATTTGACAAAAAGTCTTAAATTAATTTTTTGTCGTTTTAAAGAAAACTATTGCTTCTAGAGGGAAAAAAAGGTCGCCTAATGTTCGTTAGGTATTTGTGCATAATATCCAAGTTCAAAATTTCTTTAATTTTCTAAGCAATAACTTCTATTAGCCTTTTTAACTGTTTTTTTGCTCTAGTGAAAAGTTGTTGATTTAGAGAGAAGACGTTTTGTCAAATGTCCACAGAAATATTGACAAAACAAAAAAATGAAAAAAGTGCAAAACGTGAATTATTGACTGTATTTCAAGAAATAAACAGTAACGTCACTGTATTGAAGATTTTATTCATGAAATACAAATTATCAAAAACTACCCTTTATAATTCTGGAAGCAAACAAAGAACTGAAAAATAATATAATTATTATTATAATAATAATTATTATTATTTTAATTACACACAGAGTGATGTAGAGAATAACTAATAATTATACTCATATCACAGTATTAAAAACATCCCAGCGGGAAAAGATTGATTACCTTATTTTATAATCAATTAAATAATATATTACTTCAGAATTTATTACTTTTGGAATCGAGAAGGTAATTTCATGGGGCACATAAATAAATATTGATTACCATGTGTATTCCCAAATCTTCAGAAGAAGGAATTCATTGTTCGACATTTTATTATTATGTCGGTTACCAGGTATATTCCTACATCTTTAGAAGAAAGAAGTTTATTGTTTGTGCGTACATTTTGTACTCAAAAAGATTTATGACCGTATTCATAAAAACTATTTTAGGTTTATTGAGGACTTTTTGATAAATTTCTATGCAACACTTGTCAAATAAACCCTCAATAAACCTAAAATAGTTTTTATGAATACGGGCATTATTTTATTAAAAACTGCATTTTTGTCTCATAGCTTTTCGTATCCTTTTTATATTTATTTTAAAACTTAAATGTTTGTAAAATGTTTTTAATATGAACATGATAAAATTATTAGTCTATTAAAAAGAGCGCAAATATTCCCGAATAGCTACCATTATTTTATTTATAGCACCGCGTTACAAAAACGAGCTTTTGTTCTGTCCTATGAACCAAATATAATTTTTCGGAAAGGGGAGAAAAAATAATAATACAATTCGTTTCAAAAACGAAGTAGAAAATTCTTTGCAATCTTTGAACATACATAGCGCTCATTTGCGAGAAGAGTGACATAACTCAAAAAACAAATGTTTTGAGTTAATAATGCAGAAATATGAGACGAATGTAATCTAAAACATACCTAAAAATTGTATTTTTATCTCTTTTTTTCCACTGAGTGACGACCAAAATTGTCCTGTACTTTTCCTATACGTTAGGCTAAATAAAAATCGTTAATCGTTATCTCAGAATCGTTTTTATTTTTTTTTTTTTTTGGAAAAAAATTTTTTTCAGTAAATTTCTTCTTTAAAAAAAATCTATAGCTCAAAGTCTCCGTAGGTCGAAGTTTTATTTTTTTTTTTTTGGGATAATAATTTCAAGGTCAGAAGTTTCGGATAAGCATTTTTGTACATAATATGAGAAGCAAAACCTGAATAATATAAAAGATCGTTGGTCACGGTCAAATGCCCACAAGCACTATTCCTTCTTTTCCCCTTACCATAACACATTTTCCTAGACCAGCACAGGGTACTGTGAGCTGGCCCTATTAAAAAAAAAAAATAAAATTAAAAGTGCAAAGTAATTGAACGGGTAATTAAATATAGTGTTTTATTTACTAACTCCAAAAATAATCGTGCCTTCTGAAAAGGTTAATAGAAAATAGAAAGGTTAAATATGAAGAAATTTATTTATAATTTTCGTTTGCGCTGTTCTTTCATTTTATTTATTACACTTTCACTAACAACGCTTTTAAATTTCATTCAATACTTGTTGGCAATAATTAAAATAAATAGAAAAGATGTATCGTCACCTAAAATGCAAAATAACATATCATCACCTTTCCAAAGTAGACAGGAGAAGCAATATTGGAACAAAATTTTAATATCTTATAATTTGGTGGTTTTCTACATTAGAAGTATAAAACTTAACACACATACACATATGTGAACGGTTATCCCTAAAAAAAGTGACTTTAAATTTTTTTATAAAACGTTATTTCGCATTTTAGGTGACGATATATATATTCATTTACATATGTATAGTATATATTTTTTCCTTTTTATTTTTTATATTTTTATTGTGTGGAGTAAAAACTTCTACTGCATTATAAATAAAGCTGATTATATATATTTTTTGTACTCGTTTATAGTGTTTTGCTTAAATTTGCATACAAAAATTTTACAGAAAACTTAAAACCAAAAGAATAACACAGAAACGATAAGAGGATTTAAAAATTTGTCGCATTTGAATAATATTTTTACAATTTTATTCATTCATTTTTATTTCAAGTAACCTAAAGTCACTAAAAACAATAAATAAGGTAGAGATTCAAACCACTTCACCAGAATTATCTCTGAATTTTTTAACAACTTCTTTGTAAAACAAAATTATATAAAGCGAAAAATGTGCTTACAGATACTAAACGCATATATACGAAATATTACTTTACTTGAAAGTCATAAATAAGTTAAACATCACTATTTTAGAAACTACATTGACAGAAACCGTCCTATAGTACTTATCCCAACAGTTGTTAAAAGGAATATCCACTGCGCTTTGTAAAGTGCAATTCATTTTATGGCAGCAAGAAAGTCGTAAGACTGCAACATAAAATGCCTTACATAGTTTCTGATTTTCTGTGAATAAACAAAAACAAAATCTAGAAAGCAAGCAATTTTAATTTGGTATTAATTTGGTGGGCGATTGTTTTTAAAATAATTTGGAAATATTTTTCCGATTAGAAAATGTTTACTTCTGCTAGGTTAAGGTATTAAAAACAAAAAGAATACATTTTATAAATCATTTTAATATATAAATATTGCCAACAATGTAGTTTTATTCTCCTTATTGTGTTTATCAAAGTCCTTGACATATTAGGACTAGTGAATTGCTTTCTTTATTTTGATCTGACTGCAGATGTAAACGACCGACTAAAGTAAGAAGTTTAGATTTTTCATAGGTTTGTTTAAACAATTGTGCATTTTTCTGTTGCAAAAGCAACGTCAAATGAAATAAAGCTATAATTCAGATGAAACTTTTACTTTTTTAAATGCTTGGACCTTGAACATTATAAACGAAATACAGTGTCACTTACTAAAGAAATAACAACTTCTGAGTTGATTGCAGAACTCCATCCTTCTAAGAAAGTTTTCAAACAATTAATTGCAGATTTTGGATGGTATCTCGGTGAAATCTTGACGAATGTTGTTTTTCAGACACCCCAACGTATACAGATAAACTTGAACCTCGACGTAAGCCCACCAAACAACCTATCTGTAAAAAATCGCATGATCTTGGTATCCAAATTGGGAAATTAAGAGGATTTTTCCATTAAATTGACCAATATTTTTATAATAAATTAAGAGGATTATTTTGTAAATCAAATGTAATTTAGGTGGTGCGTTGCGTTTTTTTTTTTTTTTTTTTTTTTTTTTTTTTTTTTTTAAGACCAATACTCAGGGGTAAACCCCTACTCATGCAGTGTGCATTGTATTGGAATGTGAAGATGGTTGATAGAAGTTTTTTTTTTTTTTTTTTTTTTTTTTTTTTTTTTTTTTTTTTTTTTTTTTTCTTAGATTTTGTATTTTATGCGCCTTTTTATTTGTTGATGAAACAAGTTGCTGGTAATTTGGGGGGGTCGTGGCATACTGGTAGAGCGCTTGCACAGAAACTCACACGACCAAGGTTCAATTCCAGCGAAGGACAAAATTATAAAAATAAATATTTGCGGTTTTCTAAAATTACAATTTAAATTAAAAATTAAATTTAAATAAAATAAGAGGTTCCCCCCCCCCTCCAGCAAGACCATCTGCAAGAAACCGCCCCCTGACATTTCTAATCTATTCCACCTGAAACCAATGATCAGGAGTACAGCGCCACCTTCTGGGAAGATAACAGCTACTGAAGACGCTCACCATCCACCGACAGATGAGGCCATTGCTGTTTTTGTAATAAAAGCAAATTATAGAAAAATAAAGCAACGCATCACCGAATTGATTTATACAATAACCACCTAAATGACCAAAAATTTTCTCATGTAATAAAGTTAAAGTCGCTCATGTTTTGTAACTTGTGCTACCATCTTATTGAAACCACATCTCGTTGAGTTCATAAGCTTTAACTGCAGGCAAATTGACAGTTTCTGAACTGACGGTAATGGTCATTTTGGAAAAAAATTGACCCAATAATACTTGTTTTAGACCATGATACGTACCAAACAATCACTTTTTTCATATGCAGCGGCTTTTACATTTTACTAGTTAGCATAACAATCGGCGAAGAAGTAAGTTTCATCAGTAAAAAAAAAATTCCAAGTAATCAGGACTGAAAATTGTAGAATTACCGCGTGAATGGCCATCCGTCTTTAATTGTTACGTGGATTGTAGTTTATTGGAATAGAGGTACAAATCCAAATGCAAAATACGCCGTAATGACAATTGCTACTAACGCCATGAAATCGGCAGATTCTGATTATCCGGTATTATGTACATTTTGATGATGCACAGTCTTGATTAAGTATATTTGAAAAGCCACCCGTTTCTTTAATTTTCTTTAGAATCTTTCCAATTCCAATTCAATTTCCATAATGATAATAATGACGAAAATCACAATGAAATGCTCAAAAATTGTCCACGTTTGAATTACCGCTTTTGTAGTGAATATTGACTAATTTCAGTTATTAAACGATCCATATTCGTAAATCGCAAAATTTTCACTACAGTAGAGACACTTTAGATAACAAATATTATTAGCTGACAGCCTTGCCAGACCAGAAGTTTTACCAAAATACAATTCATTAGTAATGTGGACAAGCCATTTCTATTTAGAATGTTTTACCAACTCGTTGCGAGTCTGTTTTCCATAACTTTCACATAATCTTTAAGATACTTATGTGTAAAATATAATCGACTAAATGGGAATCATTTAGAAGAAAAGTTTAAATCACAATTATTTCAGTATAAAAGAAGAATCTTAAAAATATGTTTTTTTTTAATTAATAATTAAGGATATTATAGGGGTTTGGCAAATGTCAGAGCTGGCCTTTACAACGCTGTATCAGGATTACGGTCTAGCTTCTCTCAGCACTCATGTTGTGTGTATAAATATTTATCCATGAGTAGCGGAACCTACAGTTTAATGTCGACTCCGAACGATAGATTTGAGAAGCTTTTTCATGGCAATTAATTACTCTCAGAGCTGTTGCCAGAAGACTGCTGAGAGGTAGTGGCCGAAAGAAATAATTTTTTCATATTTCTTTTTTTTAAGATGTCAAAGCTGGGTGTCGAACCCGGGCTCATGTCTTAGTAAGCCAACACACTAACCACTAGACCACGGCGACTACAATACCTACCAGAAAAATAGTATCACATATCAAATATACTCTTTTTTTTTGTCACACCGTGTTATTTTATTTCCCAAAACTATTCAAAATATAAAACCTTAAACAAAAACTACACAAACAGAAACAGAAATAAAACAATTTATTCGTCTTCATGGTTGTGACTTAATTTGAAAAATGGAAATAATTAAGGCGGGTTTTTTTCTTTCTTTCTTTTTCAGGAAATTGACAAACGATTGTTGCGGCAAATTTGCAAAGTCTGTTTATGTTTTGTATGCGACTTTTTATATTTTGAAATAATGCCAAAATTTAATTATTTTCATAGAGCCAAACTAAGTATCACATCTACAATCACATCATTTAAATTAATTTTATTAATAAGATGTCAAAATTGCAGTAGTATATTTTCTAGAAAATAATTGAGAAAAATTGTAATGAATTATAGGAGATTTCTGTAATTACTACTTTTCATTTCGCAGACGGCGTAAGTGAATTTATTTTCATCGTAGAAATCTGGGACCGGGACCAATCGACGCATATTTTTTTTTTCTTTTTCTGATAAAAATGATTCAAAAAACGTATTTTCGATTTTTTGTCAGTTACAGCGTTCTTTAATTCCATTGACGATATGTTCTTTGTTATAATAACAGTAATCACTCTTCGTAGCAAACGCCATTACAGGTATTGCAAACATAGCCAACGATGTCAAGCAATAACGTGGGGGTGCGTGGTATTGTGGTTAGAGCGCTCACACAAAAACTCAAACGGCCCAGGTTCGAATCCCAGCAAAGGTGAAAAATGAAGAAGTTAGTTTGCGGTTTCTAAATTATAATTTAAAAATAAGAGGTCGCCCCCCTCCAAGAAGTCCATCTACATAGTAACCGCTCCCTGACTTACCACTCTATTCCACCTTAACCTTTGACAACGAAAAACGAATGATCAGGAGAAAAGCGCCAATTATTGGGAAGTTGAATATAAAAAAAACCTAATTAGCGAAGGCACTCACCGCAATCAACATGCAAAGATGGGGCAATTGCTGTTGATCATTCAAGGATGAAGGTATAACACTGGCCTTTCAATGATGAATTTACAGCAATTTGTCTCGTTCCTAAGGCGCTTAATAATATAAGAAAACAAAATATGTATATGTGTTCTGTTGTCATAATGTACTGTCCTTTCCACAAAAATTCCAATACAATGCACAACATTTAGTAGGGGTTTACCCCTGAGTATTGGTCTCCATAAAAAAAATGTAGGCTGGTATCCTATGTTTGAAAAACTTGCACTGGCGTTTGCTCCGAAGAATGAGTGATTACCGTTAGTATTTTTAGTTCATAAAAGGTTTATAAATAAAATTCATATGAAAATTGTTTTTATAAACCTTTTGTTATTATAACTTTTATTGATTATTATATCTCTGACGCATTACTCATTTATTACTAATTTTATATTAATCGTTTGAAAAATTGTTTCTCTTCTATGATAAATATTACGCAATTTTTTTAAGTATATTAAAACTGATACATATTAATACTTTATTTTAATAATTTTATAACATTGAACTTTAAACTTAAAAGAAAAAATTAAACCTTAACTATCGATTATAAAATGGGTTGGTTTAGCTCACCTAATATTTTTGCACCCGCTTTTATCAATGGCCTTTTAATTAAATAGTAATTTTTCTTAGTTTTTAAAAATGAAACCATTGTCTAATAGTTTTACTTTTTTTTTAAACAATAACTTTATGAACTTTTTTCAAATCAAGGGAAAAATGTAACAAGAAACATACATTTTCCCTTGTAAAAAAACGGAAATAAAGAAAAAACTATCGGAAGTTCTTCGTTCTACGTAAATATTGCATGTATTTGTTTATAAACTATGTATATATGTCCGTATAGATATATGAATGTGCGTATGTGTGTAAGTCAGCGCTAACTTTTAATATTATTTTTAACATGCAACCTACACTTTTCAATAACAACTACACAAGCAAACAAAAAGAAATTAGTTTGTAAATATTTTGCTTTTTTTACGTTTCAATAACAAAAACTTGTTAAGAAGTAACTTTTTTTATTTTTTTAGAAAAGAGAGAGAGGGAGTGAAAGAGGAGTGAAACATGTATTTCAAAGTAATATGCGTGTCAGGGTTGACCTTTTTAAAATTGTACTAACAATCTTTCAAATCGTTCATTCTGCTAGGTGCCTCTTATGCCTCTTAAACTTCTATAAATTTTTGTCACCGAACGAAGTTGTAAGACATTACGATCTATAGGATCTATTGTGTCTCTTTGGATCAAGTGTTTATTCATCAGATGTATTGCCTTTCTTATCAACGCCATCAGGTCTGAAACTTGAGTGATGATATGATGAAAGATATTTCGCCAGCAAGATCATGTACACATTTAAACAATATGTGTTCCGCTGTTTATTATGCCTATAAGCACAATTAGAAAACATCTTTACCTAAATTCTTTGCCTTTCCAAAGCAGTTTGTAATTTTTAAACACATATAGGAGTGTGTGAGTTTGAGGTACTGAAGTACTACGACGTACCCTAAATCTGTTTTCAAAAGAACTAAAAATTTCAAAATCTTTTAAAACGGGTAAACTATGTCAGCACATAGTCCTACAACCCCCACACCAGGTCGTTTTTCAAGTTCTTTCAAAAGTGTTATTTTGTATTAGTATATTGTTAAAAAAGAAAAATCAATTTTAAATTTTGATTCTAAAATACTTTTACTTGATGAAACAAATTTCGTGAATTAAGAAATCTTTTATATTAAAAGACCACATTTGTAGTCTGTTTTTAGTCGCCGTGGTCTAGTGGTTAGTGTGTTGGCTTACTAAGACATGGGCCCTGGGTTCGACTCCAGGCTCTGACATCTTCAAAAAAAGAAATATGAAAAAAATATTTCTTTCGGCGACTACCTCTCAGCAGTCTTCTGGCAAAAGCTCTGAGAGTAACTAATTGCCATGAACAAGCTTTTCAAGTCTGTCGTTCGGAGTCGACATTAAACTGTGGGTCCCGGTACTCATGGATAAAAATTGACACACACAACATGAGTGCTGCGAGAAGCTTGGCCGTAATCCTGACACAGGGTTGTAAAGGCCAGTTATGTATGTATGTACATTTGTAGTCTGTATCTTTTTTAGTATTTAATGGTAAAAATGGATATTTTACTACATTCTAAAATATTTTCTCACATTATTATAAATCTCGAGCTTATGATGCCACATTATGTTTTCGAACCCAAATTTTTCAAGTCTGCAATCCGTTTTCGGATATCTCGTCTAGTTTCGGAGATAAATAGCCGAAAACGGATTGCAGATTTCAAAAATTTTGTTGTCACAAACCTAAAGTAGCATCATTAACTCGATATATATATAATGGCGAATAGATCACATAAGCTCCTGCACGACGAAATGGTGATTTAAATGCGGAAATAGAACTTTAAATAACTTTTGTATACCGTTTGCAGTCGGTCGAAACACTATAATTTGACTGTAAAAATTAATACAATTGCAGTAATATTGCCATCCCTGATTGTATATACTCAATAAAATTGAATTATATATAAAAAAAGCCATACTTTTAAATAATAACACTTACATTACTTCAATGAAACAATCATCTGACGTAAAGTTGTAGTTTTTAGGAGGAGTAGTGTTATTATTAAAATAATATTTCTATTAGTGTTGGATTTCTATTAATGTTCTATCCTTAAAACATAGGAAAAATTTTGTTCTCCAAAAGAGGAAATTTGCTATTGTGAGTTTTATGAGAAGTTTTATTTTGCTAATAATATTTAACTTATTTAATTATTTATCTTTTATTAATTTTATATATTATTGTTGGATAAACAATGTAAACTGCAAACAGCTATTCGAATTTTTATGTTAAATAGCTTGTTTTAACTTTAAAATACATTTAAAATAAGTCTTTACATGCAGTAGTTGAGCAATTTGTTACTTTTAACTAAAGTTAACTTAATTAAAAACCATGAGCTGATTATTACCTAAAAACGAATACGAAAATTTCAAAAAGTATTGCTTTAAAATGGTTCTTTATTATGCTTTTTACGCGCTCCATGTGTAAGATCTTCCAAAAACACATTGTACGTACGATCGTACGATTAACCAAATTGGCGCCTACCCAGCAGAAAATTTTTAAAATTTTGAAGCAATAAATAAAATTGTAAGCAATAATGAAAACATAATATTGTTTATTCACACCTTAAAGCTTTCAAAAATGCTATAGGATATGGCATTATTATTGATTTTTTTATTTGTATTTCCATTGCCTTTTAGCGGCTCATTTCATATAAAAATCATGCATTATTGATGCGCGCGTGTAAGTGATTCTTCACAATTTCTTCCTTACAAAATAGGTTATTGGTAAGCACTAAACTCATCCGAACAGAACAATTTTAAGGGGACTAACAGCCTGTTCATAAAACACGAATGATTTTTGACATTCGTATTCTTATATGAGAAACACTAAAATTCGTTAGAACACGAATGTCAAAAACTATTCGTATTCTATGAACAGGCTGTAAGAGTTTATCAATAAGAAGTTTAAATTACATCAATTATATCTTTATTTATTTTTTTGTCGTTTTAAATCCGTATAAATTTTTTATGGCATAGGAAAGAATGTAATATTTTATTTTCATTAAATGCTTTTTGTTTTTTATGCAAAGCATTTTCTCTATAACTCCTACGCCCTTTAAACTTCATTTTTTATTCTACAACCTTGGTTATAACATTTACACACTGATTTGTTTCTTGTTTGTGGCACCAATAAAATGTTACAATTACGAGTATACAAGAAAAGGAGAAAACAAAAAGAAACACATACAACACTGCAATGAGAATGACATTTTATTACATTTTTACTTTTTAATTCCTTTATTGCCATTTTTCCACTACTTCATAGACGACGGATACTTAACAATATGATATCATAGTCATCATCACGAAAATTCACAGTAAACACGAAGTCAAGCACTTGAAACATGATGCCTTTGTGAGTTGTTATAAAAAGTTAATTTCAAGGTTTTTCTTCGAACAAATATCAAAATTGCTTTTCTAATTGAATTCCAACTAATGACAAGCTAAAAACAGATGATAATTCAATACTACTCTGGTCTGGTAGTGTGCAATAAATAAAATGATATATTTTGTTCTAGAATAAATAAGTTTTGAAAGTTCTTATATACCTACATACCTATAAATTTTAGAGATATAAAAATAATCGAAATTTTTACTGGTCTGATTTGCAAAGTACTTTATGAGCTTATAGTTCGAAATCGCCCGACAAGATACTAAATTCCCCTTAAATTATATTTTCGTTCTAAACGCACTAATTTTGACTCGTTAGAAAGAATGTGGGCGGATTTCAATACCAATTTTCACTTCTAGTCATTGAATTATGCGACAATAAGAAGACGCTTTATTAAATTCTTGAATTATTAGGTGGTATTCTTGATTCCGTTCCGTGGCAGCGGAAAGCCTTATTTTGCGCGGAAGCAAAATTTGCTATTACTGCGATATTGCCTTATTATTGATTCCGCAGTATAGATAATTTTCTTGATTTTGCTTACGCACAAACTTTTTAACGGAAAGCTTACGGAAAAGGATTAAAGAAAAATTAAAAAGTACAAATTAAAATTTGACAATTTAAAATTTGTGTGCTTTAAATTTTAATTTGTAATATATTTACATTTAATAATATAAAAAGAAAAATTTAATAAGTGTAATTTTAGTTTATTTAATTCGCTTCTTTGATTTCACAATATACAAAAATCTTTTATATTTTTTGACTAAATAAAAAAATAGCGCACCACAATGTTTATATGTATATTACCATACTGTTTGCATTTTAACAACAACTGACACAATATCAACTCTAAACTCATTAAAACAGAAATGTTATATTAAAGTCGCGGAAAGCTCATACCCCAGGAATGAATAATTGCAATTTGCTTATCGATAACTTTCCTTTCCGTGTGGAATCAAGAATAGCACCCATTATTTTTGATTATTTCTCTTTATTTTTTGAAATCTCAAATAACTCTGATTTTTTTTTGTTTTCAATTATTAATAATCGTACTTATGTATACTGAACCAAAATCGCAATTGTAATTTAACAATTACTTCTATATTTTGGAAAACATAATCTAATTACTTTTGAATACGATTACTAATAATTTATTAACAGGGAAAAACAATTTTCAGAAATTAAAATATTTCGAAAGATTATAATTACCTGAAAAGAAAAGTGGGTCCAATATGTGAGAGTCTATAGCATAATTTTCAAAAAAAAAATTTTTTTTCTTTATGAATTATTAACACGTTTTTATGGAAAAGTTTGCTTTTAATCGACTTACCTAGTAGGTTAACTTATTGCTCCCACTACCTAATGTAGGACAAAAAAAAATAAGTCAACATTTTTTATACTATCATTGTATCTACATACTAGTGTTAAAACAGATGCGTGTTTAAAAACAACTAAAAATATTTTCCTGTCTTTAGAAATATGTACAGACTTATACATATTTAGTAGTTATACTATGTACATTTGAAACAGGAATGCAAAAGTTAAACCAATTGTACTTTTTTAGCACCATTCGCTAGACAAAAGTACAATAGCATATTTGTAACACTAGTGACATATTTAGTACATACATACATACATACATAACTGGCCATTACAACCCTGTGTTAGGATTACGGCCTAGCTTCTCGCAGCACTCATGTTGTGTGTGTCAACTTTTATCCATGAGCACCGGGACCTACAGTTTAATGTCGACTCCGAACGACAGACTTGAGAAGCTTGTTCATGGCAATTAGTTACTCTCAGAGCTTTTGCCAGAAGACTGCTGAGAGGTAGTCGCCGAAAGAAATATTTTTTTCATATTTCTTTTTTTGAAGATGTCAGAGCCTGGAGTCGAACCCAGGGCCCATGTCTTAGTAAGCCAACACACTAACCACTAGACCACGGCGACTACATATTTAGTACCAATGGAACATTTTTCTTATTTCATTATAATTCGATAATGTATGACAAAGAATTCTTTTTTATTACAATTCCATTTTGTTCATGTTAGCATTATACTATGTTCATACCTAACGTGTTTAACATCACAATCGTGTTTAAGCCTTAAACAGGTCGATTTTGAGGTGTTTTAGCATACATTGACGTGTTTTGTTAAACATCTGAAATGAGATGTTTTAAATTTAAACATTTATATAGTTACCAAGAAGAGTAAACGTCTCTCCCTCCCTGTCTTCTTTTTCCTTCACTGGTACACAAAATGTTATAATCGGATTAAAAACGAGACAGTGAACATACCATACCAAAATAGTAGGCGTGACAAAAAATAAAAAAAAAGTTACTTTTCGGAATTTTTTACATTATTTTTAATCTAGAGGGTAACTGGCGCAATTTTTGTATCAAACCGCTATAGTAAAGAGATGGGTGAAAAAATACATTTCTCAGCAAAGTATTACAGACTTATGTACATATGTACCTAAGTATATATGAAAAATGAGAATTTAGCACAATCAGAATTAAAAAAAAATACACTTTTCCTTGGAAGTTAGTGCTATTTGTGAAATCTCATTTTGCCTACCTGAGTTGAAGAGGGTAGCTTTAGCGATACTTTTATTTACTTCCGTGTAAAAACGGACATCCCATACACTCTCTCAAAGATTTTTTTTTTTATAACAATGGGATTTGTTACAACTTTCTTGCTTACGCTATTTTATTCATAAAAGCCTTTAGTAAATGGCATTTCATTATAGCCATTATTAAAATTGGAAATTTTCGTTTTCACAAAGTTTATTAAGTTGGTTTTAGTTGGACTTATAATTGATTGACATTTATTAAAAACGATTTTTTTTTTTTGCCCTTTAATTACTTTTTGAAGTAATTTTTGGGCATTTTCGTAATTGCAAAGTGCTTATGTACGAATACTTAATTTCACTACTAAATATTAACCAAATTTGGTGTTGTTTATATTTTACGAGCTACCTTTTATAATGATTTGTTGTACAGGGTTTTTCAACAGGGACGCTACAAAAGTAGAGCGACAGGAACAGCAAACGACGCCATATTTCTTGCCGCTTTTTTGACATTTCTCTTCAGTAAGGTTTGCCAACAAAGAGTCGATTTATTAAAATTTACTATCGATATTCGGAGTCAGTGGCCTCAACGTTAAGAGCGCTACATCCAATTTATGGTCGTCATAATCATCCTAGCAGATCAACAATTGAGTGTCTAGTGGAAAAATTTTAAACCACAGGCAGTGAGACAAAGAAGTGCCCGTAGTGTCGAGAATATTCCTGCCGCTGAGACTCAATTGAAGAAAGCCCAAATGTGTCTCTCCCACGCCGTTCTCAAGCGTTGGGCATGTCTGTGACGTCGTTGTGGCGAATTTTGTGAAAAGAAGCGTCGTATGTTCTTGAATTGGGCTGAGCAACAACCTGAAAATGATTCGGATTTTGATCGAACAATCATTTTTTGAATGGATGATATGGACTTGAAGGACATGTGGTTCCAACAGGACGGCACCACAAGCAGTATGTCACAATAAATTTATTGGAAACCAAGATAACGTGTTATCTCACGAAATGGTCCAGTCGATTGGCCGCTTCGGTCGTGCGATTTGACGCCGTTACACTATTTCTTGTGGGGCACCGTCATGTCTATGGTCTATGCCAGAGTTGGGTTTATTGCATTGAATTTATAATGCATTATCGCTTCCACTACCACTAAACGACTTAGTATTAATGCAGCAATGTTCCAGCCACCACTAAATGCTGATGGAAATAATTAACCACTAAATAAAACCATTTTAGTGGTAGTGGAAATTTAATGCATTAAATAAAACGAATTTAGTGGTAGTGGAAATTTAGTGCATTGAATAAAATAAATTTAGTGGTAGTGGAAATTTATTGCATTAAAAAAAACAAATTTAGTGGTAGTGGAAATTTATTGCATTAAAAAAAACAAATTTAGTGGTAGTGGAAATTTATTGCATTAAAAAAAACAAATTTAGTGGTAGTGGAAATTTATTGCATTAAAAAAAACAAATTTAGTGGTAGTGGAAATTTATTGCATTAAAAAAAATAAATTTAGTGGTAGTGGAAATTTATTGCATTAAAAAAAATAAATTTAGTGGTAGTGGAAATTTATTGCATTAAAAAAAACAAATTTAGTGGTAGTGGAAATTTATTGCATTAAAAAAATAAATTTAGTGGTAGTGGAAATTTATTGCATTAAAAAAAAACAAATTTAGTGGTAATGGAAATTTAGTGCATTGAATAAAACAAATTTAGTGGTAGTGGAAATTTAGTGCACTAAATGAATCGATTTTAGTGGTAATGGAAATTTAGTGCACTACTTCTGAATGATTAGCGGCTGGCAATATTGACAGTCCGCGCCATTAAAATCTTACCTATGGTGAACTGAATAATATATTACATTTGAAAGTACTAAAATTCTTATTAAAACAATAACAACAATTATTTACTTTATACAGGCGGACTTAGTAAATTAAGAAAATAACATTCACTACAATTTATTTTGACATTGACTTAAGCTATGTATGCATATATTAATATTATATTCATATATGAAGGTATATTAAAACGATAGTGGAACTGAGGTAGTGGAACTAAATTTCCATTCCACTATAGTGCCAATGGAGTTATATTCCATTACCATTAATTATTCAAAATTAGTGCACTAAATTTCCACTACCACTAAAATCGATATATTTAATGCACTAAATTTCCATTGCCACTAAAATTTTTATATTTAATGCACTAAATTTCCACTACCACTAAATTTGTTTTTTTTAATGCAATAAATTTCCACTACCACTAAATTTGTTTTTTTTAATGCAATAAATTTCCACTACCACTAAATTTGTTTTTTTTAATGCAATAAATTTCCACTACCACTAAATTTGTTTTTTTTAATGCAATAAATTTCCACTACCACTAAATTTGTTTTTTTTAATGCAATAAATTTCCACTACCACTAAATTTTTTTTTTTAATGCAATAAATTTCCACTACCACTAAATTTGTTTTTTTTAATGCAATAAATTTCCACTACCACTAAATTTATTTTATTCAATGCACTAAATTTCCACTACCACTAAATTCGTTTTATTTAATGCATTAAATTTCCACTACCACTAAACATAAGAGGCGATAATGCACTATTTTTACCACTACCACTAAATTTAGTGGAAAATTAAATCTAATGCAATAAACCCAACTCTGGTCTATGCCAACAAGCCAGCGACGATTGATGAACTCAGTACGAATATCGAACATGAAATTGCAGCAGTATCGGCTGATTTATGCTTGAAAACCGTCGAAAATTGAGTTCAGCGTCTGGACTTCTGCAAGCGTCCCCGTGGTGGCCATGCAAAAGAAATCGAGTTCCATACATAATAGCATCGAACGTACTTTTACAGGAATAAAGAATTTCATTGATATCCAAAACCGTTTTTGTTTTATTTAAAAAAACTTTTGTGGCGCTCTTATTGAAAAACCCGGTAGTAAGCAAATGTGGCCAAATATCATTGTTTGTAGAAGTAATTAAAATTATAAAAAAGTACAGCGAAAAGTAACGATTGTAAAAGTTATACGAGTAAGAAAAATAATCAAATTTTAATCAATAACACGATCTGAGTGGCTAATTAATTAGATCATTACGAATAAACTTACAAGACTTTAATACGAGTACCATGCACTAGTCTTTATGTGAGTCAAAAAAATTTGATGGTGCGCGTGTCTATAATTATTATCTAAAAATTCAGCGAAGCAATAGCTTGTGAGAACCCCTGGTCTAAAAAATAAAAAATCAAGTTTTACATGTTTTAAGTATAAGTAGAGGAACTATTGACATCTAGTGTTTACCCACTTAGCTTTTAAATTAAACTTTATTTATCTAAGACAACTTCTCTCATTCCTTTTAAGGCATATCATCTCTCTCAAGCTGTGGAGATCCGGAACGACTGCCAGAACTGCCGCCCGGCGATGAACAACGTCTGCAGAGAGCCGCTTTACATTTACAACAAAAACTCATACTACGTGAATGGTTAAAAGACCATCGTCTCCAACATCACTATCAGCGTTTGCTTAACGTTGAAGTTGCTTCTCTCGAAGATGTCTACTGGTTGGAAGACTCCAGAGCCAGTAAACTTTTGGGAAAAGATTGGCAAGTATGGTCGCAGGCGAGACAAAATTTGCCAACTTCTAAAGCTCAACTAGATGCGTTAAAGGCCCAATTGTGGTCAACAGTGGTAAAATCATCACAACACCAAGACGCTTGGACTTGGGGAGGTATGTTGGTGGTATCAGTCTCTGTGGCTGGTTTGGTAACCTTAGCGGCCATGACTCAACCTTCATTGGCACCTGAAGCCCGTCATTCTCTGCTGCAATATGTAACGGGTAAATATTTACTGCCGGCCAATTGCAAGGTGCAATGGGACTGGAAAGATCCAGCTATAGTTGGTGGTACCATGTGCTTTGTAGTACGTTTTTATCAGCGTAATGGCCAGCCTTATCCCATCTGTGATACAGATCAATTTTTTGTTGAAGTTACCGAAGGTACACGTAAAATGGTAACTATTAGTGAATTAGGCTCACCGACCGATCCCAATAATGCAAATATAGCAAAAGTCAAATTTACGGTACGCACAGCGGGCCAATACAAAATCTCTGTAATGATTGGCTCCAGCCACATAGCTGGCTCACCATTTATTAAGAATTTCATACCCGGTAGCATAGATGCCCGCAGATCGAGATTCATTAGACCAGCCAGTACAGTGATCTGTTGTGCTGGTTCTCCCACATTATTGCATATCGAGCCAAGAGATGAATTCGGTAATGCTTGTCAATTTGAGGAGAACGAAGATCCGGGAAAGGTAAGACTATATGGTGTGATTTTAATATCAAACGTTGTATTGATTTGATTGTTATTCAGGGCTATCATGTGGAAATTTACGACTTAAATGGTCAACCTTTAGAAAAGCTTAGAAATGCAATTGCCTTCTCTTATGACCGTGTAAACGCCCGTGTTGCCGTCACAGCATTATTTCCAGAACCCATCTGCCTACGTGCTGTTATAAGTTACCTGGAACAAAAGCTACCCAATGGTGACTTTGATATTATAGTTTTAAGTAGTAAGTTTTCTCTCATATTCAATTATTTAAAAAACTAAAACAATTTAATTAATTATTTGAAATTTTCTTTAATTAAAGGTAGCGACACCACATTGGTGCATAAAAATATTGCTTCACGTAAACACAACATTTGTTATGAAGCCAGACTTTTAAGCATATTCGGTGCGCCCAAGTCGAAACCTCGCAAAGTCCTCTGCTATGTAGGGCCCAAACAAGTGAGTACCCTTAAATTTTTTGACATTCATAAACGACGATTTCTTGTAATAAATCTAAAAGAACTCCTTGATATTTCAGGTCACAATTAAGGAAATGATTTTAAAGTTCATACCCAAACGTGTAGCCACTTTTCGTCTGTGTCCTTCGACCAAATTTCACTTTTTACCCCAACTACCCAGTCATGTTCACGGACCTATTTTCATTATAGACGATGGTGCCCAACCGAAAATAGAATTGGCTTCGCGTGATCGTAATATCATAGCGGCCACATTTACACACTTTTTGCTGAAAAATATTGGAGGTTCGGAAACCTTTAAGGATAAACAGGATTTCTTTTATCATGAGGTACGCAAATTTCATTCGAATTACTATCATGAGAAATTGTCACTAAAGGTGCAGAGGGAGAAAATCTTGGAGAGTAGCATGAAAGCCACGAAAAATTTCTCTGTATCGGATTGGTGTGGAAATTTCGAGGTAACCTTTCAAGGAGAACAGGGTGGGTATTGGTTTTAAGCATTTAAGGGATAAAGTAAAATTTATTCTTTTCCTTGTTACAGGCATTGATTGGGGAGGTTTACGTCGCGAATGGTTTGAACTTATATGCAGTGCTTTATTTGATCCACGTAGTGGTTTATTCTGCAGTTTCCATGACAAACACCAGGCATTGGTCCACCCGAATCCCCATAGACCGCCGCATTTAAAGTTAAAACATTTTGAATTTGCTGGCAAAATAGTTGGTAAATGTTTATATGAAAGTGCCTTAGGAGGCACTTACCGTCAATTGGTGAGAGCCCGTTTTACTAGATCTTTCCTAGCCCAGCTTATAGGTCTAAGGGTACACTACAAGGTATGTTGTACATTTAATGTAATCTGTGTTTTATTTCAACTTATTTTCCATATCTTTAGTATTTTGAACAAGATGATCCTGATTTGTATCTTTCAAAAATTAAGTATATACTCGATACCGATTTGGATACAACCGATTCATTAGAATTGTATTTTGTCGAAGAAGTGTATGACGCCAGTGGTCAATTGTCAAAAACTGTAGAACTCATACCAAATGGTTCAAAAACAAGAGTAACAAACGCCACTAAGAATCAGTATTTAGATGCTTTAGCCCAACAACGTCTCTGCAACAGCGTTAAGGATGAAGTCGATAGTTTTTTGAAAGGCTTAAATGGTATTATACCAGATAATTTATTAAGTATATTCGATGAAAATGAATTGGAGGTGAGCATTCATTGAATACTATGTTTCTAATTGTACAATAAACGATAGTTTAATCTCTATCTAATAAAATGAAATATATCACTTATATAGTGAGTTTTTAAACCCGATAGACCTTCTTTAAATTGAAAATATATGACACCAAAAATTAAAAATTCCAAATGTTTATCTACAATACTAAGAATTATTTTAATCTTTGTTGTACCATTGGTGCCACTAGTTCTAAGGCAAGTCTACATTAGCTTCCTTTTGAAACTTAGTCAGTCATCAGATATCACATATTGATGGAAGAGCTACACGCAATGCACAATTTTGCGGCTTATAGTGCCCGCTGCGCTATCGTTAAGACTTTGTTCAGAGTACTTCTAGGTTTATGTAGATCCGGCCTACCTCCGAAACTTAAGCCCTATTTTATTGATCCAAAACGGATGACAATTACAAAAATGCAGTGATGGAGAAAAAATGAGCATATGGTAGAATACGTTGTATGTGACAAGACTTAATTAATCCAATATAAGAGTTGTATAGAAAATTATGAGTTAAATAGCCGATGATTGTCAGGCATATGTACAAGTCCAAAGGACTCTGATGAGAGCTGGAGTCGAAAACATATTCAGTTCGGCTGTTGTACAATTCCTTTAAGAATGTAATTTTCTACTTTGATTGAGAAATCATTGCAAAAAACATTCTAATTTCATTAAATAGAATTTAGTTCTGACCTAATTTATTACCAAATGATTCGAAATTCACAAAGAAAAGGAATATCAAAAACTCTTTTTAAATGTAGAAAAAGCCATGACAGAATAACAACGTGCTAAAAATCATTTCATAGCCAGCATTAAATTTCACCAACTTGTGCCAAATTTCTCTCACTCTGACATCTTTTGATCAAATACATAAGAAAACCTAAGCAAAGATTTCTAGCGCCACGTAGGGTGGTTTTAGCAGCCAATTTGACAGCATCCTAAAGAAGACGAAAACTTTTATAATACTATGGTCAAGTAGGAGAAAATAACACTCCAATAAACCCTTAAGAACGTATGCAAAAATATGAAAAACTTAAAAAGCCGAAATAAAAAAAATTTGATTTTAATTTTTCCTTTTAATATTCGATTTTGATCAAGTGTTGCAATTCTATTTTAGAATAACATTTTTTTTTTTCAACAAAATATTGACTGTTATTATTTTTATAGCTTTTAATGTGCGGCACCGGCGAGTATTCAATAGCTGACTTCAAAGCCCATCATATAGCAAATGGCAATTCATCAGAGTTTCGACGTGTTTTAGCCTGGTTTTGGGCAGGTGTTAGTAATTTTAGTCAAACTGAAATGGCACGACTGCTACAATTTACTACAGGCTGCTCACAACTGCCACCAGGAGGATTTCAGGAATTAAATCCACAATTTCAAATAACAGCTGCACCTACATTTGGAAATTTACCTACAGCTCATACCTGGTAAGTTATATCAAACCAAATCGGTTAAATTGCAATTACGTTTAGTAATCAATTAGATAATTCATTAAAACTAATAGTAAAGACTATCGGATATGTTCTGTGAAACGATTTCGAGTAAACTTGAAATCGAGCGTTTTTTTTTTTTTTTTAACAAATGAACCTTAATTGCGCAAATTGTTTTATCGTTTTGGTATTCCAAGAAGTTCCAATAGTGAATATTAAACAAATAATTCAAAAAATGAATTGAAAAAGGTATTTAATTTTTTGGTTTCTATGACTAGTTATGAAATAAAAGGTATGGAAAGTTTTAATAATATCAGTCTATAGCGGGTGATAAAGTTGCCAGTTTTTTGTTCAATATATTAACGAGTTGCTAACTTTTCAATATACATACGGCCGTTTATAAGTATTTAAGAATATAATCAAATAAATATCGCGATTATTTTTAATTATTTTCGAAATGTAAGCTTTTTTTTCCAATATGATCTTTCCATAAAGATTATAAACCATTACGTTGTCATTTCGAAGAACCAAAATACGAATTGAATTACGTTTCCCAACTGTAACATAGCTGTATAAAAAGTTAATCGATTGTATTAAATAGGTTGCACTTTTTTGCAGTTGTTATAGAAAATATTTCAGAAATGTTCAATAAATGTCATGTAAAGAATATGAAATGTGTTTCAAAATACCTTGAATATTGACATTTGCTAAGGCTACTTTAAATAAAAAATAAAAGTGATTAAAATTATAGTCGGCGTGGTCTAGTGATTAGTGTGCTGGTTTACTAACACTATAGCGCCGGGTTTAAATCTCAGCTCTGACATCTTGAGAAAAAATGAAAATGTGAAAAAATTATTTCTTTCGGCCACTACCTCTCAGCAGTCCTCTGGCGAAAGCTCTCGGAGTAATTGATTGCCATAAAAAAGCTTCTCAAATCTGTCGTTCGGAGTTGACTTTAAACTGTAGATCCCGGTACTCATGGATAAAAATTAACACACACAACATGAGTGCTGCGAGAAGCTAGGCCGTAACCCTGACACAGGGTTGTAATGGCCAATTATGTATGTATGTATGTATGTAATTAAAATTCATACTCGTATACACTTTTTCAAGAAAACCAAAAATAATGCAAACACAACTCACATACGGCAATCGCTAATGAATTGCCGAATGACTTAAACGGATTACATCAATATTATCAGACAATTTGGCATGAGAGTTATTTCAGCGAAGTTTTTTCAAAACCACTACAAACCAGGACAAACTTTACATGGCCTCTTAGTGTTGGCAATTTATTATGATTACAAAATGAGTCTCTATACCGACAAATCACAAGTATTTGGGTTGGACATCCACTAAATATAAAAAAATCTTAGGTCAAAACCGAAAAAGGTTTAGTCTTCTGTTTTCTTAGATAATCACAGAAGTTGAAAACTAATTTATGGCTTTCTAACCTTCACCGCTGTGTTTAATTCATTGTTTTGTCAAAACAGAACATCACATTTGAGCCCCTGTTCTATTTATGCCATATTTTATCACTCACTAAAAACGAGAGGTAGAGATCATACAACGAATATATGACTCAAAAGAAACTATACCAAGATTTGCTACCTTCAAATGCTTTCAGGATGGGAAAAAAATAATAATTTGTACTTAAAAATTAAAAATCATTTTATTTAGTTAACCTATATTTATACCACCTAAGTTCTCATCTGATTATAACAGTTACAACTCAGACGCCAATAATTTTGAAAGTAGAAAATGTTCTATTTTCAACTAAGGTTAGACAAAAACAATAAAAATTTAATTCGATTTGTAATTAAACTATATATCTGAGTCTATTGAGTGCGCTTCTGATATAAAACTCAGATGAGAACTTAGGTGGCTTTACCTTTTTCCCGCAACAGCCCCACTGTGTTAAGTCGAACTTTTACCAATCAATTATTTATACCTGAGACTATTATACTACAATCATTTTGTTGAATAATAAAATTTTATATATATTTTTATTTTCTCTTGCAGTTTCAATCAACTTTGTCTACCCGACTACGAAAGTTATGAACAATTTGAGAAGGCTTTACTTTTAGCCATAAGCGAAGGCACCGAAGGCTTTGGTATGGTCTAGATATGTCATGCCTCCATAAATACATATTTAAGCAATAGTTAAGGATTTGTGATCTCGTTTTTGGAGTTCTAAATAAATGTGTGTGTGTTCCTTAAGTTTAATTTGTAGTTACTAGCGTACAAAAATCCTTTAAAATACAAAAACAAATCTAGTTATTTAAGCCACATAAAAAAAAACCAAATTTTTAAGATTTTATAAAAGAAAATCTTAAATGCTTTTTTGCTGTAAGAAATTTTAAGGCTCTTAGAAGATAAACATCAAATAGTAATAAAACGATTATATTTATACATAAAAAATTAAAAGCAATACATACTAAACGTAGTACGTAACTAAAAAGAAAGAAAAAAGAAAGTAAGAAAAAATAAATTTATTTTGAAAAAAAAAAGTTTTAAAAACAAAGTTTTCAATTCTAAATACAATCTGTAATTAAAAAAGAATAAAAAAAAAACAAAATTAATATGTATTTTAATTGTAGTGAAACAAAGTTTATAAATTTACTTGTACAACTATAGTACATGGAGTCCCCAAATCAATAAATGAAAAAAGAGTCTCTCCTACCAAACAACCTGTATAATCGTATCAGCAGAAAATATTGTGATAAAAAAATTGTAAACGTACACGCAATATACTCGTAAATTCAATTCAATCCTTTCTTTTACTTTATTTTACTTTTTACTTGAAATGCATAATTTAATCGTTCTACTTCATTATTTATTTATAAAAAAAAACTATCAACTTTAATTAATTTAAACCAAATTACTTAAAAGCTTAAAAACTAGCATTTAGTATTTTAAGAAAACGACGGATTTTGTTCAACTTTTATCGAATTTGTTAAATGAGAAAAAAAAAGAAGAAAAACAAATTAAAATATTAAAAATTTAAAATGATGTGTTATTTGACAAAACCAAAACATTTGTTCAATGAAAGCAAAAAAGAAAAGAACGAAAAAAAGCTCATAATAAATACAATAAAATTTAGAAAACGAATAAATAGAAGAGAGTTTTTATTTCACACATCCTTTTAGACAAATTTTTACCACAAATTTTTACATATATCGCTTATTACCGCTGCGGGACAAACAAAATTATTAATATAACAAATATTCAGAGCTGCAGCCTAATTCTGTAAGTCGCTAAAGCTAAATTTCCATCGCTAAAAATGCATAAAATTGATTTAACGATTTTTGGCAACATATTCAATTCTGTAACTTTTAATGCTAAATTTGGTATACCTTTGAGAGTGAATTCGCCGCAATTTTAGCGTGTATTCCTCTCATCGCTAAAATCCATTATTATTATGTATTCTCTAACGTTAAATAAGCTTCAACGTCTCCAAAAATTGTAAAATTTTAGCTACGAAAATTTTTAGGTGCCAAAAGGTAAGCTAAATATAAATTTTGTTTTAATTGATGTTTTGTTATGTATTTAAATATATATTTTTTATCTTTTGCAGAATAATGGAAGACACAACTAAAAGGGTGACAAAAGAGCAAAAAACATGCTTATTCAGTATTTGAAGGATCATAGAGAATGTGCACATGACAGTTAAAAAATTCATTTATAATTTCTTTTACGTAAATATATAAATTTTTTTTTAGATTTGTAAATTTAACGGGAGCAAAAAGCCTTGCTGAGCAATGGGAGCATTTAGCCGAGATGGGAGATGCATTCAAAAGGGGAGAGGATTGGAAGAGGGCTTGGACAAATATACGGTAAGTTATAGTACAAAACTTTTATGTTTAAGAATTTTTTTCCATTTTTTTTTTTTTCATTTAACAGAAGCAAGGCAAAACAAAAGTTCCAAGAGCATAAAAGCTCCTTAGAGAGAAGTGGCATAAATGGCCCTCAATATTTCAAGTTAACTGAAATGGATGATCGCATAATTGCCATCATGAGGGTCGAATCTTTGGTGGGACAAGAAGAAGTCGGCGAACCTCTGGTAGGTTTTTACCAAATTTGTTTTATTAATTTTTAAATAAATAAATTTTTTATTGTGTAGAGAGACGCAGAACTTACAGCAAATGTTTCTTTAACATCAGAATTTAATGATTCCACGCCATCTTGCTCTAATGGAACCATAAGAAGACTTTACAATATTTATTAATTCAACGGTCTTTCGATTTTCTTAAAATCAGATAAATTATTAAAACCTTAAGTTATTTTATAAGAATTATATCCAAAACTAATACTATGTATACAATTTTTATAAAACAATTTCAGACTTTCATATTTTATGAACTTGTAGGAAATACAACATTCGGCATTTACTCAAAAGTAAACAAATTCTTTGTAGTGTTACCATCTTTCAACAAATAAAAAATTCACACTTATAGTGGCGAAATGCCTCACATAGATTATATTTTTAAATATCATTTATGTATATAAATGCATATGCATGTTGCAAAACTATAATACAATTTAGGTAAATATTTTAAAAATATCATTAAAAATTCACGTTTGAATTCAAATTAAATTACAAAACAAAAAAACTAAAAATCATTTTAGAGAAAAAAAAAATTTTTTAACATAGGCAACTCTAATAAGAAATAACAATGAGAGAAGAGAATAGTATAGTAATAGCAAAGAATATAAATCATATAGAATGTGCATCACGTACAAGTAAAATTTCTTATGGCGGGTCGTAATGTTGGAACCCGCAAAAAGAATTGTTACTCTCTTACTTAGCAAAGAGAATTCGTTTATTCTCTTACTTTGCACACACAACATCACAGTGTATAAGACGATAGCCACAACAAAATTTTTACTTCGTGTCTTTTTTTTTTTGCTTAAATACAGAAACGGTTTCATGCTAACAACAATATTCACATACAATACAATTTATGTGTGTGTGTGTCTTATTCATTGTGAGCTGTTTTCGTTTTTATAATTTTAAAACTTAGAGAATAATGTTGTTAGTTCAAATATTTTTGTGTATTAAAGAATACAGTGCTCCGATACGACTATGTAAGCTAGTGTAGGGCAAAGCATATGTAATTTGTAGTTGCGCGACGGAAAATACATTAATCTACATCGAATATATAGCGCCCTATTTAATATTGTAATAAAAGTGTAGTTAGAAATATATTTTATTATTATTATTTATTTAAGCTCAACAATTGATTTTACATTTATTTGAAATAAAAGGTTAACTAAACCAAAAAATGTAATTCCAAAAATATTAAAAAAAACAAATATATGTATATTCATTAATGACAAATTTTCGAATGATAAATTGATGATTTTTCAATTATAAGAAAATTGAAAAAATTTTATTTTTAATTTATGTATGTTTAAAATATATAACTGTATGTATATATTCATTTTTAGAAGAAAAGATACTTCAATTTTTTATGTTAAGAATAAATAATAAATAAATAATAATCAAAATTAAAATTATTTCTTAGTTTTTACTTTGAAGCATCAAAAAGTATATTTTGAAGATTTTCATCTCCATAAAAAGGCGAATAAGGTTACTTTTTTAAAAATTATTTATTGGATAGAATATCTATTTTTGGAACTTCCTTTTTCTGTAGTCCAAGAGCAATGGTTTCGATGGAGCAGCAAATCGAATACCTCTATTCTGTGTTGAGAACAAGTGTTGGCAAACCACTCTGGGGTGATTCGTTTACATGACTTAATAATAAAAGATTTTATACCAATTTTTTGAGGTTCAGATTTAAAGACATTATGAAATATTAAAATGTGTTTTTTGCTTGCATCCATTTAGCTATCTTTCTAAATTATTTTACTTCCCAAAATGGTTTATCTGCAGATTCTTTAAGTGAAATTGTTACAGTAAATGTAAATATTTTAAAAAGCATTGGTATTAATGTTTATGCCCTTATATGTGATGAAGGCTCGACTAACCGAAAATGATTTTCCAATCTTAAAGTATCTGCTAAAAAACCGTTTTTTGAATTAAGCGATCAAAATGTTTTTTGCCTTTATGATTTCCCACACTCAATTAAATCTTTGCGGAATGGGTGGCTGAAATGTGACATAAAAACCCCGGATGGGACGGCAAGCTTTCAGGTAATTAGGGAATTGTAAGAAATGGAAGCAAATGCAAAAACAAAAATGTGCCCAAAACTAACACGGCAACATATGTATGTTTCCTAACACTTTTGAAAAATGTTTGTAGTATTTGCCACACAAATTTTCAGCAGGCTTGTTTCTGCTGCTATTAAAACAACGTCTGAAACCACAAAATTTAAGACATGTTCCGCAGAATTGGCTTTATCAACAGCTCAGTTTATGGAAAAAATTGCAAAATTTTTGATTGTTTTAATAGTGGCTCCCTTTATCGAGATAATTGCTACAGATCTGCAATTCAGATTAACAATGAAGTATATTAATATATTCAGTTCTTTTTAGAATATTTAAAAAAGGTGGATTTTGTAGATCAAAACAAGCGTATTTTCTTTTCAAATAAAATGAAACTCACCCTAAATTCAATTCTTATGTTAACAAATGAAATTTTAAGGGAAGGTGTGATTTATATTTCTTAATGACAAAGTACCTCAGTCAAGACAAATTAGAACACTTTTTCTCTCTTTAAATCTGAACCGCGAAAAATTGGTACAAAATCTTTTATTATTGAGTCATGTAAACCAATGACCCCAGAGTGGTTTGCCGACACTTGTTCTCAACACAGAATAGAGGTATTGGACTTTCTATTATTGGTTCTCCTTCGGAAACATTGCTCTTGGACTGCAGAAAAAGGAAGTTTCAAAAAAAGAAAATTAGATATTTTATCCAATAAATAAACTTTAAAAAAAATTAACTTTATTAGCCTTTTTATGGAGATGAAAATCCTCAAAATATACATACTTTTTGATGCTTTGAAGTATAAAGTAAGAAATAATTTTAATCTTGATTATTATTTATTTATTATTTATTTTTAACATAAAAAAATTAAAGTGTCTTTTCTTTTAAAAATGTATATATACGTACATATATATAATTCATACATACATATATAAATTAAAAATAAAAATAGAATTTTCTTATAAATAATTGAAAAATCATCAATTTATCATTCGAAAATTTGTCATTAATGAATATATACTTGTTTTTTTATATTTTTGGAATTACATTTTTTGGTTTAGTTAACCTTTTATTTCAAATAAATGTAAAATCAATTGTTGAGCTTAAATAAATAATAATAATAAAATATATTTCTAACTACACTTTTATTACAATATTAAATAGGGCGCTATATACTCGATGTAGATTAATGTATTTTCCTTCGCGCAACTACAAATTAAATATGCTTTGCCCTACACTAGCTGACATAGTCGTATCGGAGCACTGTATTCTTTAATACACAAAAATATTTGAACCAACAACATTATTTTCTAAGTTTTAAAATTTAAAAAACGAAAACAGCTCACAATGAATAAGAAACACAAACACATAAATTGTATTGTATATGAATATTGTTGTTAGCATGATACCGTTTCTGTACTTAAGCAAAAAAAAAAACACGAAGTAAAAAATTTGTTGTGGCTATCGTCTTATACACTGTGATGTTGTGTGTGCAAAAATTTTGTTGTGGCTATTTTGCTGTGTGATGTTCTTGTTATAGTTGTTGGAATTTCGTCACTGTATGTACTGTGGCTGAACGAAAAAACCTAAACAACAATGCAAAAGAAATAAAACACACATTAGCACAGTGCATACACTGTGACATTAGTTTCTCTTTGGTTTCTCTTGTTTTGTTACGCTCTTTTCTTTTGTTTTGCCTTTTGCCCTTCCTTCCCGCGTCTGAAAAAATGTTGACAAAATATTTGGATAAGTGTTGAGATGCGCATTCTATATGATTTATATTCTTTGGTAATAGCAAATAAGCTACGGCGAAAAACTTATATTTTGGCTAAGCTGTTAAGGCCTGGTTAGCCAAACGTTGATGTCGTAAAAACGGTACGTACGTTAATGTACGTACGTATGTGCAGTTATACAAACGTGTCATCTGTCAAGAGAAGATCTAAATAAAAACAAAACAAACCAAAAAATTATAAAGGCATTCATTTGCCTGTACCACTAATATTAATTTTTCGTCGTCCACTAAAAACAAAATATAATAATGTTTTATTTTATTAATATTGATAATATAATTTATTATATTTTTCTACTTATTTTTCACAAAACACAGCACAAATAAAAAATTTTAATTTTTAAATGGCAATATGAAGCCAGCTGTTTAGAGCAGTGATGAATGTTGTAAATTAACACAAAGTTAAAAAAGGTACCAGAAGTACCAAAATAAGAGCATATTATAATTACTTCTTGTATTTTATGCTTCCTAAAAATTTATTCTTATACTACTACTGAATATTCAATTTTTGGTTTAAAGCCATTATTCATTGAATCGGATCCATTGGTCCATTGTGGACCGGAAACGAAAAAAGTTAATTTTTAAGTAGAACTTTTTAAATAAAATTGTAATTATCTCGGTAACTAGCTAGCACGTAAATCAATCATGCATCCCATATGCTTCTCTTTAGATAATCGAACAATTTTTCATTTGGTATGTATATAATTCGTCTGTCGAAGATATGTTAAGTAAAACATGGGACTTTGAAATGAAAAAAAAAAAATTAAAAACAAACTTTATATTCACATAAAAATTTAAATTATTCACATAAATATCATTATATGTATCTAAAGACTTCAAAAATTAAAGTCTTTTTGCACACATAAGTATAAAAGAAAATGATTTTCAAATAAGCATGAAAGTACCAAAAAGGGCATTTGGGCCACATTGTCATTTAACATACAATAGTCCCATCACTCGCTTTGAAATGTAACGTAAAAACGTTGAGAAATTCTATTTTATACAGATTCTTCCGTCCCGTCAACGTGACATTTATTTTGGATAATCATTTGCATTGTTTTCATATGCTAGAAACCAACGTACGTTGCGTTACGTTACATCAACGTTCGGCTAATTCTACCTTTAGACTTACAGAATACAAATTTAGCGACTTTGCTAAAATATTTGCCGTAAATTTATCTTAGCATTTTAGCGTAAGCTTTAGCTAAGAGAATTACAGAATTAGGCTGCTGGTCTGTATTTTGAAAGAAAAAATTTTGCATTTTTAAGCTGTTTTGCATTCCATTTTCGAATAATTTTTTCGCTTATATTTCGTGTACAAAAATGTTTTGGGAATCAAATAAAGAATTTGTATATAGTTTTGTACTTTTCAATGATTCTAATTCATAATTGGAAAGTTTTTTTCTTTTTTTTTTTTTTTTAAAAAGAACAATTTTTTATAAATTTTGAATTTGAAATTTTTTTATAAATTTTACCGTACTCTTCTGTATTCAGAGTGAAATAAAACCGCACCATGGATACATTCACCATAAGGTAGTCTCGCTTTACCAAAATATTAACAGCTCTTTATTTACGATTGTCAAAATCTTGTTTCTTCTTCTTCCTTATTTATTTTGACATTAAACAAATTTGAATTTAAAATATTTTCTTTAACGTTAAACGAATTGGAACAAAAAAAGATAGGTTTTCTTTGAAGAGAACTTAGTTATTTATTCTTCCCTTAGTTATTTATTTTTTAATATCAATGAAATTGTATTCTAAAATACATCATTCTAGATATTATTCTCTCGTTCTGAAGACTGGTAGCTTTTTTTTGCAAAAATAACTTTCAATGAAGCATGTTCTGAAAATCACGTGATTTCAAATCACATGTGATTTGGAAATCATTCAAATGATTTTTTGGTGTTCTGAAAATCGAAAGCTCTTTAGCTTTTACAAGGGATTTTCACTGTTGTAAATCGCAAACTTAAATCTTTTTTGTTTCGTTTATAGAGCTGCCAGATACATTGCTTCCATTTGTATTAAAATCGCGGGTTTATATTTTAAAAATTAACCAATCTGTGTTAAGTATTTTACAATATATTAATTTTTATGGACAAATTGAATAAACTTTTGTTTTAATTTAATTGACAAATTTAGTCAAATGATGCACAATATAAAAAAAATTGTGATACAGGCATGTTCTGAAAATCACATGATTTCAAATCACATGTAAGTTTGAAATCACGCAAGAAATTTTTAGGTGTTCTGAAAATCACGCTCTTTTTAGTTTTAGAAGTGATTTTCATTATTCTAAACCACAAACTTTAAGCTCTTTTATGTCGTTTATACAGCTGCCAGATTAATTGCTGCCATTTGCATTAAAATCACACATTTATATTTCAAAAATTAACGAATCTATGTAAATTATTTTACAATATATTAATTTTTATAATCAAATATTATAAATTTTTGATTGTAATAATTAATTTAATAGATAAATTTGGTTAAATTACACGTAAAATAATATACATGTTGTTAGTCTGGCAACTCCGAAAATTGTTTTGAAAAATAAAAGCAAATTGTGAAAATGTAAACAAATCAAAAAATTTTTATGAAAATTTGCAAATTTTGGAATTTTTCTAAATGAAATTATAATTTTTTATTGTAAAAGTAAATAAATAATAAATGATGTTATATATTTGTTTTGTTTAAAAAGGCAAGTGATTTAATATCGACAAGAATATACCTGACGATTTGAAATCGCAAAATTTCAAAAAATTTTGTGCTCAAAACACCTTTCTCGTCATTTGAAAAGTCTTACAAAAAGTGATTTTCAGAACATGCTTGATAGTCTGGTAACTCTAAAAGCCTTTTTTAAAAATAAAAGCAAATTGTGAAAATGTAAACAAAACAAAAAAAATTTATGAAAATTTTAATGTGTTTGAAAATTTGCAAATTTTGGAATTTTCTGAATGAAATAATATTTTTTTATTGAAGAGATATATACAAAACAAATGAAATTATATGTTTGTTTCCCGAATTGTAAGCAAAATAGAGTTTAAAAAGGCAAGTGATTTGAAATCGACATGCATTTACATGCATACATACATACATGTATGGATAGATTCATATTATCTTAATTTATCTTGATCGCAAATGTTCACGGAAGTACTACCAACATTTAAACAGCAGTTTGGCTAGACTTGGGAATGCACTCGTAAAAAAGATCGTCCTACCGGATATTCTGTGTAGATATAAGATCTGCTTTCTAAAACATATCGTATATAAGTGTCAACAAAAGTCAGCTTTAATTTCAAACTAACTTTACACATTTTTCCCTCATTTTCTACATTACATTACACTATGTGCGTGACAGACAAGGTCAACGAAGAAAGTTAACCGTTTTTTTTTTGGCTTTTAATGTAACCATTAAAAACAAAATAATAAACACTTGTTTTTAATAACTATCTAGCACTCTTTGGTAGCTGTGATACAATTTAAATAAAAGAAAAACTAAAAGTGTTTTAAACATAATTAGACAAGAGCATTAAAAATTACCAGTTTTTTATTTGAACCTTTTTGAACACCACTTTCTTTGCACCGACCAAAACAAGCGACCATTAGTTATTTTATTATTTTTATTTTAATATAAAATTTCTACCAAAAGTGACTTCTTTTATATGCTTTTTTAAATTTAGTTTTGTAGTAAAGTTAAGGTCATAAATCAGAATTGTTTTTGAAAATTGTTGTTTTTTTTTTAATGTTAACGTTGAGTTCTGTTCACATTACAAACATATTATGGCGAAAAAGTGAAAAAATTTGTAACACTTGGTTTTTAAAACGATTAACCACAACAAAGTCATATAAGTGAGTGGTGTTATGGGTTTAGGTTAATACTTGTGTAATGCACAAGAATGTGAGTTTAAAACTACCGACATGCAAATATTTTAATATTTTTATTTAATCAGTTTGTCTATGTTTAAGTATCTTTTAATGTAAAGTTTTTCTGTCTCAGCAGCAGCAGCATCGTGCTTTTTGTCTGCTACGGCTTTTCATTCATACATGAGGTAATAAAAATACATCGACCTAAGGATTGTACAGCCCACAACGTAACTAGGATTTCTATAGTATCTTATCCAGTTTCGTCGTTCTGACGAATTTTAAAGTGTCGGTCGGTGCCAACCTTGACAGTTCCCTAGCCGATATTTGATAATCATCCAAGTACTTCTTTCTATTTTGCATGAATGCTGCACAAGAGCCCTGTAGGTGCCTCATCACATGCACAAACTACTTGAAACAATTTCAATTTTATTTCAGTGCCCATTTAGCCTTTAGTGCCTGGTCAGGTTGTCCCTAGAGAATCTAATGCTCGACCAAGTTACCAAATAAAAAGTCTAAGAACTGTCTATCAAGACTGTGGTTTTTAGAGTTCTGAGAATTCCACTCTAGTGTCAGTTTTGTAATGATATGGAGCTCTTTCAGTCCATTTCCATTTTTCTTAATCTGCTTCACTATGGCTTCTTCATTGGCCAACATTCAGGGATCTGTGTTGTTAATGGTGTTAGGCCAGAATATCTTGCATATGATTCTGAAGAACTTATTGATAATAAACTATACATACCTACATACATAATTGGCCTTTACAACCCTGTATCAGGATTACGGCCTAGTTTCTCGCAGCACTCATGTTGTGTTTTTTAATTTTTTTCTATGAGTACGGGGACCTACAGTTTAATGTCGACTCCGAACGAAAGACTTTAGAAGTTTGTTATGGCAAACAGTTACCCTCAGAGCTTTTGCCATAAGACTGCTGGGACGTAGTCGCCGAAAGAAATATTTTTTCATATTTCTTTGCTTCAAGATATTAGAGCCGGGGCTTGAACCGGAACTCTCATCTTAGTAAGCCAAAACACTAACCACTGGACCACAGCGACTAAATAATAATAAACTATGGATTCCGCTTAATGATGTTCGATACAAAACACGTTCACTTCCAAATAAAAGAGTTGACTTTCCACATATGTTAAGTATTCTGAGTTTGTTGGTTTTGTTGAATATATAGCAGATACTACACACTACTTACGTTCGTCCACTCCGTTGAGCATATTGTCTATGTTTGATCCTATGCTGTCATTCTTTCTATATACGTGCTCGATCAAATGGCAATCTACGTGCTTGACTGTGCGTATGTTATTGATTTTCGTCATTTTGATTTTGTGAGATTTATATCAAGTTCACTAAGGCATATCAATCAGCCTTATCAAATGGCATCGACTTCAGCCCAAATTAAAAAAAAACCCTCACAAGAGAAAAAATATAAATGTTGATACTGCAGCACGTAAATAAGCGTAAATATTTACCGCTGCAAAGAATTTAAAGTAAATGCCTTTAACCCTTTAATGGCCGACGGTACTTACAAGTACCACTATTTGTTTTCATTCCTTATACAAAAAGTAGTAAAATTTTCGTAATATATTGACAATAGTTGTATAAAGTACAATATTTTCCATCACTGAAAATGAATAAACAGTTATATTTTTTATAACTGTTGATCAAGAAGTCAGTTTCTTGACGACAGTTTTAGTATTTACAAGTGTCTTTGAAAATTGAATTTTCAAGTTAATAAAATTTTTGCATATAGTTAAAAAATTGCTCAGTTCAAATTTAAATATTATCAAATATATAGTTGGTTTTACATACGAGTTGTTAGAATTTCTGTATATTAATATTTTGTTATTTATGTTAATTTTTTTCTCATGGACTGGTAAGTACCGTTGGCCAATAAGAGCACGTGTTTTGTTAACTTCGAGTATAATCTAAATGTGTATTATTTTAGAAAAAAAATGATTGGAAACCGTCGTAATTATCTAGAAAATAAAAAATTTATTGCCATTGTGGAAGAAATTCCAAAAGATAATGGAGAGGACACTGAAATAGAGAGTGATGGAGATGAAGAAGACGAGGATTTTACAGCGGACGACGAGGAACTTAGCTTACATCTAGAACAGATGATAACTAATGATAATAACATGGACGAACAGGCTGAGGAAGTTTTGCCAAGTACTAGCAGTAAGAGTAATTATGAGACCAATCGACAATGGAAGATAAAAGAATATGATGCAGCAATACCTGAATTTTCAATGCCAGAAGGTCCTGTTTCTGGATTTTTTGACTCCCTAAAAACGCAAACAGAATATTTTATTTCATTAATTAGCAATATTGTAGACGACATTATTTATCAATCAAATCTGTATGCAACACAACATGATCGAAAGCTGAGTTTGCAGAAAACTGAATTTTTCGCATTCCTAGGTATAAATTTTCTAATGGGATATCACAAAATACCACATTGGAAAGACTATTGGAGTACAAGCGAAGACTTGAAAGTACCCATAGTTGGCAAAACTATGAACCGAAACAGGTTTGATATGATTTTGAAACATTTACATTGCAACGATAATACTTACGTTAGTTCAACAAGATTGTACTGATCGCCTTTCAAAAGTTAGACCAGTTATTAACGGATTGAACAAGAAATTTGAAGAAGTTTACCATGGAACTAGACAGTTGTCTGTTGACGAATCAATGATACTGTTCAAGGGTAGAAATACAATGAAGCAATATTGCCCTATGAAACCCATAAAAAGGGGTTACAAAATGTGGTGTTTGGCTGATCAAAAGGGTTATATAAAAAGGTTTTCAATATACCAAGGAAAAGATGTTGAATTAGAAGATAAATTTTCCAGTTTTGGTCTAGGTGAAAGAGTGGTTTTATCACTGACAGAAAAAGAATGGGGCCAAAACAGAATTGTTTATTTTGATAATTATTTTACTTCTATACAACTTCTCGAGAAATTAAAAACCGAAAAAATGTTGGCCTGTGGAACAATTCGTTCAAACAGAAAATTAACTCCTCAAAATTTGAAATCTGACAAAAAAATGAAAAGAGGCGATTGGGACTTCAGAGTTTCAAATACAGGTATTAGTTACTACAAATGGATGGATAAAAAGCCAATTTACATAGCATCAAACTATCATGGTAGTGAAGGTGCAACTGTGTCTAGACGAGATAACAGGGGAGTGAAACATGAAGTGATTTGCCCGGTAGTTGTTAAAGATTACAATACATTCATGGGCGGAGTGGATCATGCTGATCAATTGCGTTCATTTTATGGTATCAACCGAAAATCTAGAAAATGGTGGCATAGAATTTTCTGGGCTCTTCTTGAGGTTGCGTTTGTAAATTCATATATAATATTTTGCCAAATGAATGAAAAACTGAGCTTGCTTCAACATAGACGTTCCGTTACCCAAGGACTTATGACTTATAAAAAGCTTCCTGCTACCAAAAGAACTTCTCTAACAGATAGTGCAACATCTAAAAATAAAAGGCGCCGGGGAAAAAAGGAATCTGTTGTCGCAGATGTAAGACTAGGTAACCTTGGTGTACACTGGCCAATATTTGTGGAGACGCGAGGAAGATGTGAGTTTTGTAGCATCAAAAACATCCAGTCCAGACCATATTCAAAATGCAGTCACTGTGATGTATTTTTGTGTTGCAATGATAGAAAAAATTGTTTCACTAATTACCATGGTGTAAATTTTACAAGATCTCAAATTTACTATAGCTTTAAAATATTAAATAGAAATAATTTACTGTTTTTTTTTTGTAAACATTATATATTGAATTAAAATTTATGATTTTTGTTAATGAAATACTATCTTTTGATTTTAAAGAACAATATGCAAAATTAAGTTCTATTGGGCCAACGGTACTTCTGAGTACCGGATAAAATTTATACCCTTCCCGATCCGACAAAATTATGAAATTTGGTAGATCAGCTTAAATTATGCAGAAAGCAGAAATTTTGTAAAAAAAATTATAATTTTCTGACGATAAGATGGTTTGGCCATTAAAGGGTTAAAGTGATATAAAAATTATTTATCATTTCAAAATATTCCATGCATTGTGGCTCTTGGTAACAACGGAAATTTCAGGGAATTTTTAAATCGGGATTTCACTAATACGTGCATATGTACTTATGGATATTATAAAATAGGTCTTGATGAACCATAAGTTTCCACTGGTACCATCATTATTTTCAATTCTAAAACTGATTTTCATATTTTTTATGGTATATGTTCCAAATGTAGGGTGTTTTATGCTTTATGTTTAACATGTTAATATTAATACGAGTATCTTATTTTATTTTTCCAAATGTATAACATCCAATCATTTATTACCTAAAAGATGTTGCAATAAATAATTTAAAATTTATTTACCACTATTATTTAATAAATTTAAGCGAATGCTCTTCTGGAAATATTTATTGTTTCTTTTTCTGCAACGCAGTTCATACTGAATTTGTTAGATAACAGTTTTAATTTTACAACATTTCATTATAACGACAATAAAATTTACTGATCCATTGAGAACTATACACTTGTATACCGTATTAATTGTGTCAGTTGTTGTATCCGAAAAGTACAAACGTGTCTAATAAATTGACACTACTCAAAGAAATGCCGCATTGCACAAACTTTGCGCACGACCATTACACACATTTTTTTATGTAAAAGATTAATTTTCACAACTTTCGTTTATTATACGACATAGCCGAAGATCTATGCAAACAAATAAAAAAAAATACAGCTGTGACAGCTTGAGATAAAAAGAAATATGAAAAAATCATTTCTTTTGGCGACTACCTCTCAGCAGTCTTCTGGCAAAAGCTCTGAGCTTATTTTATATCCTTATTTTAAACTACTTAATACCGACAAATTTTAATCCCCCTCTACGGAAAGTCATTGTCGAAGTAATTTTAAAACGTTTCCAAAAAGCTTAATCTAGTGTAGTCGATAAGGACAACAATTAAACACCATTAATCGGCTCTTAATATTTTATAATACCCAGAAAATTTAATATTTTGTCTAAGAAAACTACACAAGAGCAAATTTCTTAGTGTAGTGTGAAATTGATATCGACAACGGTTTATTTAGATTCTTATGCTAAAAATGTTACGTACTAAATAAGTAGTCGCCGTGGTCTAGTGGTTAGTGAGTTGGCTTACTAAGACGATAGCGCCGGGTTCAAATCTCAGCTCTGACATCTTCAAAAAAAGAAATATGAAAAATTATTTCTTTCAGCGACTACCACTCAGCAGTCTTCTGACAAAAGCTCTGGGAGTAGTAATTGATTGCCATGAACAAGCTTCTCAAGGCTGTCGTTCGGAGTCGACATTAAACTGTAGGTCCCGGTACTCATGGATAAAAATTGACACACACAACATGGCTGCTGCGAGATGCTAGGCCCTAACAATGACACAGGATTTTAATGGTCAATTATGTAGTAGTCGCCGTGGTCTAGTGGTTAGTGTGTTGGCTTACTAAGACATAAGCCCTGGGTTCGAGACCCAGCTCCGACATCTTCAAAAAAAAGAAAATATAAAAAAAATATTTCTTCTGGTAAAAGCTCTGCGAGTAATTAATTGCCATGAACAAGCTTCTCAAGTCTGTCGTTCGGAGTCGACATTAAACTGTAGGTCCCGGTACTCATGGATAAAAATTGACACACACAATATGAGTGCTGCGAGAAGCTAGGCCGTAATCCTGACACAGGGTTGTACAGGCCAGTTATGTATGTATGTATTATGTATGTATGAATGTATGTATGTATACAATAAATTCAGTCATACATTTTATTTCAGAAATTTTGAGGTTGGAGTACATATGTATATGGGAATTTATAAAGTTCAGTTGTGTTTGTTTCCCTTTCTCCATTTAGTTACTTTTCTTTTCAGTTAAGAAGATAATTAGTCCACAGTGGAATGATCTAAGGTATGGCTGGTATGGGGGCGCTCAAGCGCAGAGGTGCAATTAGACGAATGTAAACTAATCTCTTTAATTCTCTCTTTGTTCAGCTCTGATATGAGCGCTGCTTGATGATGGGTTGCCACTATCATCATACCTATGTTATTTGTAATGGAGCAGAATTGATGGATTATCCTGAAGGGATCAACATTGATTGATAGAAAATTTTTCACTACCGTCAGCATCCTTGTTATAGACCCGAGAATAGTGATAAGAATCCCTATTTTTCCCCACTTATTTGCATATAGTAATTGCTTCAAGAGGTGATGTTGCCTGACAATAATTATATGATAAATAGATTTCTTTTGATTTAGATTACCCTGAGCGGAGTAAAGTTTCTTAATTTATAACTATTGTTCGTCTTATGGCGAATTTGAATGTGGATGATTAGGTTCGTAATTTACCGTTCTTAATCACCATACCACGTCACCCTTCTCCATTAAATATAAAAATCACACAAATTAACGTCTACTTCGAGAAACTACTATCACTACTCCATGGTCTACAAAAAAAATACGTGGGAAGTGATATCAGTTTGCTGATACTTCTGATAGTCGACTATACAAATAATCTGTTTTTTAATATCCCTTCATTTGCAATCTATTATAATATAACAATAAGTAAATTCAATGATAACAAGTTTTATTAAACTTCAGTAAGTTTAATAATCTATTCTCAGAAGTAAATTAAAATCCAAATTAGATTTTATTCAGTTTTAAATATTTAAAATGTAGAGATTATTTTCTCAATAGAAGATCTAATAAATGTATTCTTTTCAGTCTCCTAATTTCTTCTGTTTCATCTAGCAAAAAAATTGCCAGCAGCGTTAAAGTTTCTCTACATTAGAAACACTGGCTGTACCACAGAACCCATTGCCGTACGACCCAACTGACTTTAAAATTAAGTAATATTCTCTTATCTAGGCTAAGTTGAGTTTAACGCCCTATTAACCAATACATTTCCTAAGTTTCATATAGTTGCCAGGATAAACAAAAATTATTTTGCAGATTTTAATTCTTAAGGAACTCTCTTAAAAGTTAAATTCATAAACAAATCAAAAGCAAATCGAATTTGGTTTCACCCTTTGCGAATTTAAACAATTTAGATACAAAAGTTGCTGAGTAAATACTATAATCTTATAATTAAAGATAAGTTTTAAAGATAAAAAGCTATTTCGAAATTGTATACATTAAATTTTAAATTACAAAATGTTGTTTTGAAATATTTGGAAACCCATATTGTACACAAAACGTTCAGTTTAATTTGCATAAATTAAAGTGCAATACTTTCAACACTTTTCACACATTTAGCCCTGACTAGTGTGAGTTTTACTCGACCCTAAGCAAATCGTGCTTAGTGCACAAGTATTTTATGAGATTAATTATATTGATGGTTGTTGGTGGTCATGATCATCAACAAAATCAAAGTGAGAGTTTCTATCAAGCATTTGTTTGTCATTCATTTTCTACTGAGTTTTGTGTATAGTTTAGAGTTACGCGTGATTAACAAATTATAATGGTTAACAGTGAATTATTAATAATACAGGGACAACAACAACAATTAAATAATTACAACAATGAATATGATAGTTATTGTTGTTAAGAAACTACGCGTATGTTTGTATTTCTTGTGTACAATTATTTTTTCTTTTCTTTAATATATTTATTTATTTAAGTACTTGAAAAATAATAATTTTCTTAACATTTTTTTTTTAAATTAAATAAATCCAGTTTATAAGTAAATTGCAGGTTTTACAACGAGTACAAAATTTTTACTTTTAATCTTCATTAATGATTTTATATGACAAATTAAGTCATCATGATAATAATCATTGTGATTATAATTATGTTTAACACTAATAGTACTGCTACTGAATTAACAAAAAGCTAATTTTATCTGGAAATGAAAAAGAAAGTGTTTCTTCCTCTCATGTATGTTTTCTTTGAACCTATCGCCAGCTTAAAACCTTTAAAAGTTAGGTCAGCCAGTTAAAGTAAAAGTGCCATAAAACTTTTTAACAAAAAAAATTACACAATTTTTTTTTCTTTTAAAGAGGTGGGGTCACTTATAAACCTTTTATAATACGATGGCAACAAAGAATTCATCATTGACAATTTTAAAGGCAAAGTATTTACTTATTTATACAAAAAACTGTCAAAAGTTGTTAATTTTATAGCACTTTCTTATATAAGAAAGGCATTAAATATAGTCAGAATCTGATGGTCGTATTATACAAAAGTGAAAAATAATTCAAAAATTGCAATAGACTCAATAATAGCACAGTTTGAAAAGTTATTTAAGTCATCCTAACTAGTTAAAAATGTATAAGATATTAAAAGCTTCCTAACTCATCCACATTTTGCAAATTCTTTGTAGTATTTAAGCCATGAATCAATTAGATATTTTTTGAAAACATTGTTTACGTGATATACTCGTATATATTAAAATAACACGCATTCAAATTTACAATTCCTTGAACCAAATTTTTAAAAAATGTAAAAATATATGTACGAATATGTAAAATGTCGAACAAAGCGAAATAAATAAATTAAACTTTTCAAGCTTTCGCTTAGGACAAATGATATCTCTCCAATATTCACTGCTTAAACCTTGCTCTCTGACAAAAAAATTCCAATTCCAATTCCAACTGAATAAACAGCATAAAAAATGTTTGCCATTAGTTTACGACAATGGCTATGGGGACTATCGTAAACAAAATAAAAATGAATAGCAATATCGACAATTCTGTTGTTTACTGTTGAAAACAATGCGGTTATCGTAAAAATACGTTACTGAATCGCGCCACATGTCGTGTTAAACAAAATTGACACGAAAAAGCACAAAACAATTTTAAGCTTAAAATATGTGTACAGTGAGTAAAAAATTTTATATTTTGTATTGCCAAACTGGCATAACACTAGCAAATTTGTTAATAGTGTAATTAAAAACAAAAGTATTTGGGGGTTATTCTCGAGAGGAAACTCTATTAGATTAGATTACACACTACAGTTACAGTTGACATGCGTTAGAGACACTCTCCTCCACATGTGATGTGAATCTTTAACGCGATGGTCAGATGTATTCTATATTACGGTATCATTACATGATAGAAGCCATTGTTAAAACGTTATGAGTTGAGGAAATTGTAAAATGGGCGGTCTATGGGGTATTTCGGACGACCCCCACAGAGACCCTTAATATATTTTTCAATTTGTGGCCGCCTGATATTACAGCTAAGTGTATGACCGGTGCTGCCATGTTGGGGATGAGGAAATCGATTTGTAGGATATAGATATAGAATACCTGTCTTTTCTGCCAGCAACTAGATATAAAACGCATATTCCTTGAAGTAATTTATAGCAGTAATAGAAAGATTGTTCGAAAATGGACGGCAAGGTAAGTTATGATATCTTCTCTCTGGACCTTGACTTTTACACAGATTGGGGAGATCACTGCAGTTTATTTTAAACGCAAGTGATGCCCATTGGCTTGCTCTGAACGAGACCAGAGTCTCTATAAGTCTCTAAAATGTGTTTTTGTTACTTCGCAATTCATATGCCAAATTTCACTAAGGGTAAAGACGAAGCATTTCAATACCGGGGCATAATGGGAAATTTTTAGCAGAACAACTGGCTAGACAGGATAAGACGCAACAGATTCTAGCCGCTGAAGAAATCTAAAATATGTTCGTGACTTCAGCACCTTAGAAGCTACGACAGCGACTTATTATCCAGAGTATGGAGAAGAGGAAGTCAACTATTGAACTTAATATTTTTAAAATCATGAATGAATGTGTTTTTTTTTTCTTTTTCAATATAAAAAAATATATATATAGTATTTAAACACATTTAAGCCCCACTTTAAAGTAGATTAAAATTATAAACAATATATGTATCGAATATATAAAATTCTCTTGTTACAATCTTTGTAAGGAAACTCCTTTGAAATTCGTTCTATTCTTATGATATGTTGTGTGTACATTTTGCAGATCTGAAAAAAATTAATGTTTATTTTAACATTTAATTAAACACATTTAATCCACACTGTAAAGTACTATTATGTATTTTTAAATTACAAAATTTAATTATTTGATCAAAGAATACAAGCTTTTGTACGAGTATTATTGCTTTTAATAAAATTAGCCGTTACATAAATTCGATAATAAAGTCCTCTGGCCATGTACTATAATAACGATTTCAAAAAAATGTTTCTATCACTTTCTCTCTCAATGTCATTTGCTAAAAATAAACATTTTTAAATAAAAAAACTTAATTATTAACAGTAAAGAAATTAATTGCAATGAATTAAATCATAAACAGCATTAATTATCATTTTTGAAATATGTATATGAGTGTTTAAAAAAAAGTATTTCATTTAACCAAATAAGTGTTAGTTTTAATTAAAATAAAATAATTAGCTCATTTTTATTGAATATCATTACAAGTCATATGATTTGACAGCTTGTTCTTCAATATAATTTTAGAAACTTAAAAAAAGACAAATTCAATTCATGTGATGATTTGGAAGTCGTGAAAATGATATTCTTCTTATAGCACTTCCCGTTTATTTTACTGGGTAGTCAAACTTTTCCAATCCATCTTTGCTGGCAAATTTACAATAAGAATATCTTAAACTAGCCAAAAGAAAGATGTGTTCAGAAAAACGATATATTCATACTGATCTATACAACCACATGATAAGGTACAAAGAGAACTTGTTAAAATTTATGATTGATTATAGATATTTTTTTATTGAAAATCAAGCATATGAATTTAATTTGTTGACAAGCCTCATTCATATTTAGTAGCAAGATTTTTCGGCTACTCATAATAAATAAAACATTAATGACGAAATAGTAGTGAAAGAAAGGGAAAAGGAAATGGATGTATGGTTAAGACAAGTTCTTGTTATTGAAATGTCAAAAGAAGCAAACACTATAGATATGAACAGGTTTGTAAAAGTGTTACTTTGAATTAGTTTTGTAGGAACAATAACATTATCTTCTTTAAAAATATGATTATTTTTCCACCCAAAGTATTTACATATTTGTATTTTAATTAACTTGGTCGATACAAATACATATGAGAAAAATTTAAAACATATTTTTTAAAGGCATGTGCTTCTTGTATGTTTAAATGTTTTTTTTTTTTTCTACTTACAAATACAACAACTTTTGTGTTGAATTTCCGACCTACGAACACATTCAGTCGACCAACAGAAAGGCAAAATAGAAAAACAATATTTGTTACACTGAAAAAAAAAAAAAACATTAGACAAGAATTAAGTTGCGCGGTGGTTGAACTCAATATTAAATTCAACCACCGTGCAAATTAAAACCTAAAACTCGTTCCCTACGAATGTTTAAGGGAATTCTATACTGATTAACAAAACATAGATAAGTAAAGGGAATATTATAGAACAAACATTTTCAATGAGATAAACGAATTAGATATAATAATTAAACTTAAACCTTTATTTAATCAAAATATTTCTAGAATAATCACTTTAATATACAATATATATAAAATTCTTTTGTTATATTGATTGTAACAAAACTCTTCCGAAAGAGCTTGACCGATTCTTATGAAATTTTGTGTGTATATTCAGCAGATCTGAGAATAGGACGCAAACTCGATATTATTTCAAAAATGTTAATCAAAGTAAGCGTTTATTTGACTATGTCTTTAAAATGGTAACAGTAAGATTTTGATTCAAATAACTACATAGTCAATACTCGAACACATCGTCAGTCAAAAAGTGAATGGAATAAGGTGAGTAGACCTGCCATCTCTCATTCAAACTGAATATTAACTTTTGTTTTTCTTGAGAAAAACAATAGCCGAAGTTTCTAAATTAAGTACAAGCTAGGAAGAGTTGGACATGCGGGCATGGTACCTTGAACGCAAAGCAAATGTTAGTTTGTATGTCATGGGGATGGTTAAAGCTAAATTTTATAAATTTGGTCTAAATTACCTTATACTACATATAAATCTTTAGTCAAATCGTGGGCAGAATTAGACAAGTTGGCGTGATACCTCCCATACAATGTAAATGTTGATTTTTATATAACTTGAGAATGGCAAGAAAGTTTCAAAATTTAATATAAACAACTTCGTTGCCAATATACGTCTTCAATCAAAAAGTAGGCAATGTTGGATTTTTGAAAGTGGCGCTCTCCGTACATATTTATGTCAAACTTTTTGCTTAATTTTAATAGAGGGGCTCAGCTACTGTAGATAAACAAAAGGTGTAGACTTTGTGCTTAACGCCGCATCACAAACAAAGGTTTGTGTTAAGTTTGGTTGAAATATGAAATTGCATGTGTGCGACAAATAAATTTTAAATGCCATAGATTCATAGCATACAGGAAGTGCGTGGTATAGTGATTAGAGCGCTCACACAAAAATTCAAACGGCCCAGGTTCAAATCTCAGTAAAGGTGAAAAATTAAAAATATTAGTTTGCTGTTTTCCAAATTATAACTAAATATAAGAGGTGCAACTCCCCCCCCCCTTCCCCCCTCTTCAAGAAATCAATCTACAAAGAAACCGCTCCCTGATATTCCACTCTATTCCACCTTGACAACAAAAAACGAATGATCAGGTAAAATGGCACCACCTATTGCGAAGTAGCAATTAACATCTAAAACCTACTTAGCGAAGGCACTCATAGGAATATACGATTTCATATACAATATGACACATTGGATGATACATTTTGTAAGCAACTACTGGCGATGAAAACTATAAAAATTGTTATTGATCATGCTACTGTATTCATTATTTTGCGCAATAACTTTTGTAATTTCGCATCAACAAAACAAGATTTGGTTTTAAGTTTTTGTCTATAGGCAAATTCGCTGAAATGGCAATACTAGCTACGCAAAATAAGTACTTTGGTGTAGGGAATTCAAATATTTTACCTCTTTTAGGAGGAACAATCAGTTGACAAGCTTACAAATCAAAATGTTACTGTTAATTATCTCATAAAATTTTTGAATTAATTGAATTTACCATGATTTCCACCTAATTTCCATTGTTATGCTTCGAAATTTAAATCAGTTACGATGGTATAATGGGGCAAAAAAACTTTGCGATAGTTTAAGTTAAAAAATAGAATAAATACAAGGCAAAAGATGAACTTTGTTAAAAACCAGTATGTTTAATTTCTTATTTTCTTTTGCCTGGCACAGATTCTGCTAGTTTTTTAATAAATTCACTGACCATTCTCGCAGCACTCATGTTGTGTGTGCCAATTTTTATCCCTGAGTACCGGGACCTACAGTTCAATGTCGACTACGAACGACAGACTTGAGAAGCTTGTTCATGTCAATCAGCTACTCTTAGAGCTTTCGCCAGAAGTTTGATAAGAGGTAGCCGCCGAAAGAAATATTTTTTTTAATATTTCTTTGCTTCAAGATGTCAGAGCCGAAGCTCTCTCTCGTCTTAGTAAGCCAAAACACTAACCACTAGACCACGGTGACTATTTCTCAAAGTGTATTTAATTAGTTGTCTACAGGTACAAGCAAAAGCGATAACTTTTTTTTTAGACAGTCTTAAAAGAAATGAAAAGCACTTACTCCACTATAAACCTACATACATACATAAATATGTACATATGTACGAGTGTCTGTCTATATTTGAATATTATAAATTTTCGTATATTTATATGTTATTATTTTTCATATTTAACATGTATTTTATTATTGTTACGAATGTAGTTTTTGTAGTTGCAGTGCTAATAGAAGCGGTTGTAACTTTTTAGCACTTTGCTCGACTTTAAAACACGACTTTAACTCATTTCTCTGAGTTGGTTTTATTTAAAAATACAAAAACAAAAATTCAAATAAACTTGAAAATGTGTAACACTTTTTTACCAACATTATGTGTGTGAAATTTTGCTCCAAAAAAAAAGTATACATTCGATACGAAATTAAAACAAAATTTCTTTTAACAATGACTACAACTCATAAACGTAGTCATTTAACGCGCTCAGTCACAACATAACGGATTAAATATAATAATTGGCATCGTTTTAAAAAGTTTATATTATTATTTTATTTAAAAAAAATTTTGATAACATTACAACAATATTACATTGCTATAAAATTTATAAGTGTTTTTACGCGCGTTTTGCAAACCCTAGAGAAAGGGAACGAAACTAAAAAAGGATTAAAAAATCCACGTTTTTATTAATTAAGAGAAAAAAAGAGCGTAAAATATTTTCAAAATGAAAAAATATCGTAACGGTTTCTACGCTTTACTTCTATTTGGATTATTTTACTTTTCAGAAGGTATTAACAAATCAATAAATCCCGAGAAAATAAGGTTTAACATGTTTTTCACTAAAATAAACCCCATAACGTACAATAATTGTATGCAAAAATAGAAGAAAACAAAGTGAAATGAAATGAAATTAAGAAAAGCAAATAATCAAAAATGTGTGGTTTTTATTGAAAAAGTAAATAATAATGCAAGAAAAAAAATTACGGAAAAAAAGAAAAGTTACTAAAACATATGCTAGAAATGCGTAAAATATAAGAGCAACTTGTGCGAGGGTTGTGTATTAAATTATGCAAATTAAAATTTTGTTTTAAAAAAGCAAAAAAAAAAAAATGTCACTTGTGCTAAATTAAAAAAATTATTGCTGCCTATTGGACTTACAGATCACTTAGGCAATTTTTTAACCATGAGATTTATTTAACAAAACGTCTTAAGTTGTCTTAAGAAAATTTTTCAAATTATTGCAGTCAATAAAATCGTTGATGTGACACCGAATTGTCTCAGAATTAGTCGACCTAACAGATAAAATATGTACAACAAATTTGGAAAAAAAGTTCTTTATTTTACAACATATTTTTTTAGCCCGGAACAATTTTTCCTTAAAATATTTAGCCATCAACGCAGACTCCACGTTTTTATTTTTCGTAAAGCCTTTTCCACAAAACAATTATTTTTTAATTTAGAAATAGAAATTAATCTGTGGCGGCTAAATGTGGAAGATAAAGTGTGTGATGAAGCAATTTGCAGTTTAATCCAATGATTTTAGCAATAGCTACATATATATATATTGTGCAAAAATTAGATTTTCTTTCTTATCGATTAGATTATATTTTCTTTTTATTTAATTTAAAACCAAAACCCTGCAATATGTTACATACTTAGGTCGACTTTGGCCTTCGCACACGCTTTAAGTCGCCTTGGCCAGTCTTCAATAGTTTCACGCACCTTATCCATTGGAAAATTGGCTACACCACGAACCAGAGATATCTTAAGAGAATCAATGTTATGGTATCTTTTGTGAGAGACAACATCCTCTAAAACCGTCCACAATTTGTTATCCAAAGAATTTAAATCAGGGCTGCCAGATGGCCAATCTTCAGAGCATATAATGTCTTGCAAATTGTTTCAAAGCCAAGGTCTGGGTCTTTTTAGCCTTATGAGCTGGTGCAGAATCTTGTTGGAAAGTCCAAGGCTGGTTTTAAAACAGGGAATTATTCAGCGGCTTCATAACTGTTTTCAAAACGGTTTCTTGGTAAACTGTGGCCGATGTTTTGACCCTTTATTCACAGAAATGCAAGTCAGTCACAGTCAGTTATTATTTGCTGTGTCCGAAAGTTACATGGGCGGCCCGACCGGGGCGGTCTTTTATATCTCCGGTCTCCTTGAACAATTGTATGCACCTGTAGAAGAACATGCGACTAATGTCGAGCGGGCAGAGTGTTTTGAAAATATAATTTTTTATTAGATGCTGAAGGCTTGGGTTCGAGCCCCAGGAAAGGTGTGATCAATTTTAATTTTAATTTTTGTTTCGTCAGAAACGCTTTAATGAGATCAAATTTAACTGCAATGAATAGTTTTTGATAATTAAAGGAGAAATGATGTCCGGGAAGAGATAGTACACTAGCCAAACTGAACAATTGTTTTCGACTCCAGCTACGGTAGTCTCATCAGAGTTCTTTGTGTCCTGTGTATATTCGAGACCAAACGTCAACTATTTAACTCATACTTTTTAAGAAATCACATACTGAAATTATTATTGTATGCACATACACTTGTATGAGTTAGTCGAAATAAAGTCACACAACAGTTTCTATCAAATTCTCCTTTTCTTACCATCATTGTTGTTCATTGCAGTTAACTGATGACAATTACAAAAATCCAATGATGAAGAGGAAAGGAATATCTGAAATTGAAAGTAGTATATAGAGAATGTATTCCGATATCATATTTCTATAGAAAAGAAAAGTGAAATTATTATCATAAAGGTATAAAAGAAAGACTTGAAAATATGTTCAGTGTGTTTGGAGTACAATTCTATCACGAATGTCATTTTCTTCTTTGATTGAAAAATCATTGCAAACAATATTTAAATTAATTTAATAGTATTTAGTTCTAATCTAATTAGGCATGTTAAGAGAAAAAATTAATAAGCAAGAATGAACACCAACCCAACTGAGATTCGAACTAGGATTTCCACAACTACTAATACTAATTATTAGACTTAAGTATTAAGATCTAATTGACTTTTTGTGGAAACAAACTTTCCGCGATTATAACTTTGCTAAATTAGCCTACTCATCTTATGATTTTTTTAATAGATTTAACGAACGAGCCTCGTTAATAAATACTTGTACTTTCTTTTAAATCAAATAATAATCAATTTTTAATGAAGTGTTACTTTTTCGTAGAAATAAAAAATACAACATAGAAGAAGTCTTTAAAAATAAAAAATAAATAAAATCTACAGATACACAAAAAACACAAGATTTAAATTTACATTAAAAACACTTAATCTGGCCTATGTTTTCATTATTAATATGAAAACTTTCGCAAAATTCCTAAACTATAATATAAAGACAATATAACGTATTTTTAAATGCATATATTTCATATATCGATGGTTTACTAACGCAACCTCGTAACTCAAAAACTACTACTTTTCAGGAGAGACAAAAAAGTTTTTCTAACAAATATTTGAACATTTTTACAAGATATTATTTCATAATCGTAGAAAATGTAAAACTTTTGATTTATTTTCAAGACAACTATTCTGTTAAAAATAATTAACTGTAAGATATTGACCCTTTTTTGAGATACGATTTTGCTGCACTGAAAAAATGTTTTAAAATGTAAGATACGAGGTTGCGTTTTTTTTAAATAAATCCACATTAACAAACTTTTTTAATACTTTTGCTTAAATATTTTAAATTAAATTATATTTGATATTTCTTACTATTATAATAAGTATTAATATATTGTTCATTTGTTATTATTTATAACAAAATAGATAACTTACATACATTTTAATGGAAAATAAAATAATGTTTGTGTATTGTTCTGACATAGTTCCAGTATGAAATATATGTACTTATTTTTTAGTGGTATTTATTGTTTTGGTTACCGTAAATATTTGTACTTTTGATTAGATAATGAAATTTCTTCTATATATAAGACCTTAATTTCGACGTCAATAGGATATTTCATCTACATTGTTTTTTGCAGTAAATTGAAATAAAGCATTAGTAATTGTTACGTTAAGGTTCTGAGCACTGCACTGTAAAACACAATCGGCATGGTAAGCTCGACTTCGGTTTTAAGAAAATGAATTAGATAGGAAGCAAAAATGTTTCCATCCATACCAGCGGTGCCAATTTAGCGCGTTTCGCGCTAGTTTTAACGCATTTTAACCATACAAAACGCGTTTTTTTCCGTTTTAGCGCGTTTATTAAGAAACGCGGTGTACTTTGGTACTTTGTACTTTGGTGAAATTATTTTTAGGATAGGAGGAAGTGGCAGCCTCGTAATGACAAGGCACACTTGAGCACGCATGGCGGCCCGTTGTGAAAAATTATTTTTAACTACATACATATATATGTATAGTTTGTATAGTGCTAATAATAACCAATGTTAATTATCATCTTGGATTGAGATCCACAATTTTAAGAATTCTCTTAATGTCAATCCTGTTATCAAGCTGTTTTCATTTGTTATAAGTTTATTGAGCTTCCCATTTTCAAATGCAGAAGTTTAAAGAGCTTTTAGTATAATGATTTATTTTAAATCAAAAATAAGAAATAGAATGTTTCTCAACACAGTCAATTACTTAATACCCATTAAATATGGCCTAAGATTAAAAAACTCTTGTTGTGAAAATTATGATATTCCATTAGATGTACATATGTATATACAAAAATTTATTCAAATAACACGTATAATAATTCGAAGTATTACATACAATCGGTTTTGTGGCCAAAAGATGAGCCAGACAGTTTGAATGAAATTGGCGATGATCGATATTAACTTTACTTTTCTACCTTATTTTTATAATATCAAAAGGTTCCTTATTATTGATTTTAATCAGTAAAATATTAAAAGTTTAATATTAAACAAAAAAGAAGACTGAGTTACTATTTTAATATTTGACATACCAATAAAATATTTAAAATTTTTGTTGTTTGGTAGTTTGTAAGAATCTACTTTTTGCACCTGAATTAAGTTCCAAAACAAATATGTAGAAATTATTTTTTTTTTTTTTGCTTCAATAAAGACTGTACTTTTTCTAATATATGGGTCGAATTTTATTCAAATTTTAATTAGCGCGTTTGGAAACGGCGCGTTTTGCTTATAAATATTTGTCAACGCTATGTTTTAGTGCGTTTTAGCGCGTTTTAGGAAGGAGGCCAGCGCGTTTTAGTTGCAAAAAGTTGGCACCACTGATCCATACCGCCTTCACCTTAGTGCCAGACGTAGCATAATACATACCTGTTAACTAGGTTGTATACTTTGAACTGATGACATTTTAATTTGTGCTTTTTGCACTTGCAGGTAAATATGGTATTATCTGCACAGCTTAAACATGTACCGTGAAAGCTTTTATTTTTTCAGCAACATCCTTAATTTTATCATTATTTACTTCATCCCTAGCACGATTTTTTTCTATAACATGATTGTCATTATAGATATGTATGTGGATTTAGATGGTGTATTTTAAATAATTACACTTGATATGTTTACTTACAAATTATATTTTATTAATAAAATATGTTGATTAATTTATATTTTTAGTTTTATTATTTTATATCTTAAAAAATATATTTCATCAATGATTAATTATTTAAAGGCCCAACCTTATTGCATCGATGCCAAATGGAGAAGAAGAAAGTTACTTTTTTGCATTCTAATAAGAAGTTATTTTAAAACATGTGCAAACTGGTTATTGATTACAAGTGAAATTAGGCAATTGATAGTTACAGGGCGTCACAGCTACATACATGTTTTTAATTTTATAAGGGAAACAGATATATCAAAAATCTTTTCGAAATTGAAATATTGCTATATTTGACATATTTTTTGTATAAAAAAATTTATAGCTAGCTCTTTCATTAACTGCAATATAACGTTTGTAATTTTTTAAGAAATCACGGTAAACATCTTGAGCTGATCTATAAACATTTTCTATATATGTATATACATTTTAGTAGTATCTTTACTGCAGTAGTATGACTCTATTATGGGTAACTTATTAAAAAAGTTTGAAATATTTATCTTCTAAAACCAATTCGACTTTCAAATCATTATAAAATAAATAAATAAAAAAAAATCATAATTTTTATAAATTTAAAAATGTAAATGCTATGGTTAATAAACTGCATAGTATTTGTTTTTTTCATTAAAAGACCATAAATCTAAGAGTTAATTATAAATAATTATTTCACATAAAAGCAAGAATAAAATTATTTGTAATTTTTCTAGTGAAGACAGTAAAATTATGCGTCGCCTTTTACTTTAAGATACGAGGTTGCGCATGCAAAATTATCATCAGTTGAGATACGAGGTTGAATAATATTGAATAAAAACAAAACTAATAAACATTTTCACTTATAACTTTGCAAAATTGTTGTTTGGTATTAACTGATTACGTTTCCGGTTAAAACACAAAATCGCACAAAATCGAGTTACGAGGTTGCGTTAGTAAACCATCGATATGTATTACACTTTTTCTAAAAACAAAAGACTTAAGCAATAGAGTAAGAAGGTGGAGTATAGGGATGCCAATCGGGACTGGTTTTTGTCAATCCCGGGATCCGGGATTTTGAAAATTCAAATCCCGGGATCTCGGGATTTTTCGGGATCCCGGGATATTTCGGGATCCCGGGATTTTTCGGGATATCGGGATTTTTCGGGATTTCGGGATTTTTTTAAGAATAAAAATTAAAACTACATATATTAATTTCTATATAAGATTATTACAATTCTTATCAAAGAAAGACTTTTTAAAAAGGTATAAAACAAAAGCTTGGAATTTCATTAATATAAAAAGTAACCAAAAAACAAAACAAAAATTGTTAAAAAAAACAGAGTAGCAAATAAATTATTAAAGTACTCGGTATTTCAAAATTACCACTAATATTTAAAGTTTTAAAATGTACATACACATCGAATTTGATCAACAAGAAGGTATGACTCAAAATTTGTTAAATTTTAGTAGAGGCCAAATATTCTTTGTGGTTACATTTTCAAAGAATTCGAAAATCGGAATACATCATAGTAAGCAAATTACACTTGGAAATATGTTTACATTGTTTTTCCTTTAATGTTTTGAAATTATTGCAAAAACAACCAATTTTTCGAGTAAATGATATATCTGAAATATTTAAAAATTTTTTTGTTATTTTATTAACAAAACTGAAATTGCAACCAAATTGAAATAAAGAAATTGATTATTTTTTAACTTGAATAAAGGCTTAAGTCAAAATAATACCTTTTAAGAAATTATACGATACATTTCTATTTCAACTATTGTTTTAACTTCTAATACTACCGTCTTGTTGATCAAAGGGTAGTCAATACTTTATCACAGAAATGGTCTTTAATGACGTTTCAAAGATGAAAGAGTAATCGGAAAATATTGAAATTTTCACATCGATGATGTTATTTGATTTCTTGGAAAAAGTAAACTTTAAAATATTTTTAGTTAATTCCCTTATTGTTGATCAATTGCGATATGAATATATGTTTATACGTTTATATTTTTAAAGCTTTAAAGTAAATATCTATAATATTTGCCTATTTTGTCTTGCCTCTATAATATCTATACATATAATATTTAGTCTTCTTTTTCAGTTTACGATTTATTACATTGTGTCTTCTCTTAAAAACTTTTGAGAAAAATTAATGCATCCAGTATGTCATCTGAAAGGCTTGGATTTAATTGCCAATATATGCCACAAAAGAAAATTAACATTCAAAGTCAATGATGTTGAAAGAATTGTCAACAATCTGTTTCGAAATACTTCTCTCTATCTTAACCTAAAATAAACACTTTTATTTCGTTATCAATATATGTCTCCATTTCATCATTAGAACCTTTTGCATTTTTCTATCACTTTAATCAATTATTTTTTATGAATAGATATGAGTATTATGTCATTATCTAAGGGCGAATCGAATCTATAGTTTTCAAAAAGATTTTGTAAATGTTCTTTGCCATGAAATTTCAAAATAAACTTATTTAGTTCACCTTTTATAAAATGTACATATAAAACTAAAAATTTATTTTCGGGATTTCGGGATCCCGAAATAAAAATCCCGGGATTCGGGATTTGGCTAATCCCGTAAATCCCGGGGTTTTCGGGATCGGGATTTCGGGATTGGCATCCCTAGTGGAGTATTAGTAGAATAGTAGGTTTCCTACCTGTACACAACTAACGAAAATATCATCTCAATGGATTAAGTCTCCTAGATGAGACTGAGTGCAAACTCTGTCTTGAGGAGAAAGAGACCACTAAGCACATTTTGTGCAGCTATGGGGCACAGATTAAAACTAAGTTACAGGCAGATATCAGATGGATCCCGAAGCAATCTGTACTATATTTTCTTTAAGTTTTTTATTATACATTTGTTTTTATTAACATTTGCCATCATCGTAAACGGCAAACAATCTAAGTTTTTTAACATTTTTTTCAGTTTTATCATACTCATCATTAAATACATATATTTCAAATAAAATTTTACTTAATTTCACTTTTTTCTCTTTTTCAAACAGGTAAACCATGTCCAGAGCGCACAAGACCCCATAGAACACGCTGTGATGCCTATTATAAATGTACTGAAATAGCGGCTGATAAACATGTTTGGGTACCAACCCGTTGCGAAGAGGGTCTTATCTATGAACACAGCCTAACCGTGTGTGTTTTGCCTGCCGATGACTGGGAATGTATAATGGATGATCCTAAAACCGAAACGAATCTAAATTCTAAAAATTTTCGAGACTCTACAACACCGACCAGTAATAAAGATACCGATATATTTATTATATCAAATGCTGATGACGAAGTAGACGACATTGTTGATAAAAAATATAACGATGAAGATGATAAAGTTGAAATAATTGTTGGTACCGACATAAGCGATGAGGATAAAGGTGAGAATAGTGATGAAAATCTCTATGACGGTAGCGGTAATGGAGGAGAGCTGGTTGAGTTGGATGGTTTCATGCCGGCCCAAGATCGTGAAGCTGAAATTGATGATTTACCTGCCGCCACAACCGCAGAAGAACATGATAAAAATAAAAAACAAATAAAGAAAATTGAAGCAAAGGAAGAATTAGAAGAAGTGATTCAAACTATAAAGACTAAAGCAGAAATAGGCCAGCCATCTTCAAATATAGACCCAAAATTGACTGCACATTTGCAAAGATTATCACAGTTAATAGATGGCTTAAAGCAAACCTATCAGACTGCCGATAAAGAACAAGAAAATGACCAGGACACCTTAAGGCCAGATCAATTAAATGCATTTTTAGCTCATTTTAATATAAAAAATAAATTTGATACTCTGGATCCAAGTGGTAGCTATACGCCTAGTACTACTACACCCACAACTATAACCTCCATGCCCAATAAAACTATGCACTACAAACACGATTTTACAAGCAAGTTAAATCCAGAAACTAAAGTGGTCCTTTCAAACATGTTACCTCAACGCTTTAATTCAAAAAATTATGAAAATAACAATTCTGGTGGCGGATATTCAAATTCTCAAATAGTGGTGAATAGGCCAGAAGGCTCTGTGCTCTTTACCATACCAGCTGAACATCATTTCGTAGAACATTCCGAGTATTCTTCGGATAATAGCCCGAAAATTTCGGAAGAAACTTTAAAAACTGTATTGGAATTATCTAAGCAAATGATATCCCAACAAAATGTACCCAAAGTTATATCAAATCCCACGTATTTTGCTCCACCTATAATGCAACCTATTTTATTAACCTCCCATATCGACAGTCCCTTTTCCACGAACTATATACCTCAAACCTCAAATGGTCTAGGTTTTACGGGAAACACACCATTTAATGGTGGTGGTTACAATCAGAATTATAAATACAAAAAGCCGGCTAAAAGACCAGACCATGGTGGACCTCAAAACGGTTATAAGGATCATGATAACGGTGGTTATAGCAACAATAAACCCAGCACTACTATTATACACAACAATGTTATACCCGTACATGTTTCTACCACCAATTCAGGCGAAAAGGAAGTTCTGGATAGTTATGGTCAGAGTTTAGGTTTATACCCACCTCACCACGAAGAAAGACCTGATGCACAAACGGATTATAATGGAAATTCTAATGCACATACACCCTACTCATCCAATTATCAAAGTAATGAATATTCGAGTCATACAACTAAAAGACCCTCGTATGTAGGCATATCCACGACCTCCAGCTCATATGGCACAACACCCAGACCTTTTAATTATCAACCCACCGCCAGTACAATAAATCAGTATTTCACGCCCAGCGAACATTTGGGAGACCATAATGTCAACAATGTTTTCCCTTCGGTAGACAATTTTGGCAATGTCCCCAGACCCATGAAAACGAAAAAGCCCAATCAACCGATGATGTATAAGCCTTCCCAGGAAAGCATGAACAATGACGATGGCTATAATTCAGTAAATCAACTATTTCCTCAATTAAACAATCATAAAGTTCATGTAAGACCAAATTCTCAAAATTTTGAAAGTATGGAGACTGACAACGATGATATATTGAATAACTATCAAGACGACAATAACGAAGAGGAATCGGAACTTGTTAGCTATTCCTATGGTAAGAAAAAGAAACCAGCAGTACAGCAATCACAGTACTCCAACTATGATGAAAACGATGCACAAACATCCCTTAATTCAGTATTCAGTACAAACAATGCCTACATGCCCAGGCCGCAAACAAATACTCCCAATATTATATCTTCAGGCAACTCATACTTTTCAACAGGTAAAAATAAATACACGCCCCTAAGCTCACCCATCTCATCAACCTATGGAGAAGGTACGCAATTAGTAAATGTGGGTGGAAATTTTATAAGTTTCGATGTTTTTCAAAACTCTATACTACCTATAATGGGCGGCAATTCAGCAGGTCTTTCCTCCACCCTGAACAATATTGAAGTAATTACATGTGCAGCTGGCGTGCGACAACCTAACACCACGGACTGTACACGCTATTATGTATGCAGCAAAAAAGATGGCAAGGTTCTCTCCTATTCCTGTCCACCCTATACGGCCTTTAATAGTGAGGCACGTATATGTGATGCCCGAACGTATGCCATGTGCAATCCCAATGCTTTACATCACAGCTATACGGTTTCAGAAAACAAACGCATTCAATTGGAAACTATTAAAGCCTTGCAAGAGGCAAAACGTCAACAGATGTTGCAGCAACAGCAACAGCAACAAGCCATTAAAAATCAAAATTTTGCAAATTTACAACAGCAATACAATTTACCAACCAGTTCTTCTTTTTCATCCATATCCTCACCCGGTCAAGATAGTTCAGAGCAATCTATGCTTAATTCCTACATGCAACAGGCAGCCTCTATGAATCAAAATTATGGATCAACACCAAGACCACCATTAACAACAACAACCGTCAAAAAACGCAAATACTATTGTAAAGAAGGTGATAAAATCGCTGATCAAACGTCTATAAACAATTACTTTGTTTGCTATAAAAATGCCCAGGGCCAAATGAAAGGGCATAAAATGACCTGTTCAAAAGGTTTATTATTTTGTCCGAAAACCACTATGTGTACCTTGCCATCGAAATGTTCATAATTTAGTTTTATAATTAAAATAGAATAGTTTAAATAATAATTATAATAATTTACATATGCATGCATATTTCTATGAATACGTACTAAATAAGTAAGAAAAAGCTTCCTTTAGTTGTAGATTTTTTTGACGAATACCAATTGTTTTTTATTGTTATTTATAATATATAATTACATATTTATTTATTTATTTAAAAAAATTAAAAGAATTTAAACCAAATAATTACAAAATAATTTTAAATACTCTTTTATTAATACATGCTAAACCCCGGTGTGCTTCGCTACCTCTGTTTCAATTAAATATAAATTTTGATATAAATTAATACGGACAGCCACTTCCACAAATCCAAAATCGTACATTTTTTGACTGATAATATCTACTGACAATAAAGGCAATTAGAACAAAATTTGGAATTTTAAGAAACATAAGAAATAATATATATAATATATAATAATATTGTAGTCGCCGTGGTCTAGTGGTTAGTGTGTTGGCTTACTAAGACATGGGCCCTGGGTTCGACTCCAGGCTCTGACATCTTCAAAAAAAGAAATATGAAAAAAATATTTCTTTCGGCGACTACCTCTCAGCAGTCTTCTGGCAAAAGCTCTGAGAGTAACTAATTGCCATGAACAAGCTTCTTCTGTCGTTCGGAGTCGACATTAAACTGTAGGTCCCGGTACTCATGGATAAAAATTTACACACACAACAAGAGTGCTGCGAGAACTAGGCCGTAATCCTGACACAGGGTTGTAAAGGCCAGTTATGTATGTATGTATGTACATATGTATGTATGTATGTATGTATGTATGTAAGAAATAATATTTATACTATATGGGATAACCATGCCCACTTGCCAAATCCGCCCACCTTTTAATTCATAAATTTCATTGAACGTAGCTATTTAAGCCAAATTTAGAATATTAAATTTAATGTAATGATAAATCTATCTTTCATTTTGTTTTATTCATATTATTCATATTTTACAATAAGAGATAAATAGAAAAAAGTGGGCGTAAAAGTAGGCGGGGCAAAATGTATCTCTCGATGACAACTTAAAATGGATTAAAGCAAACATTTAAAAGAAAAATTAGTCAAATCGACGGAGCCGTTTTCTAATTTTAGGTAAATCAAAAAAAGTGGGAGTAAAAGTGGGCGGGGCAAAATTTTCTTTCCGTAAAAACTTAAGTTGGATTACGACGATCATTAGAAAGAAAAAATCTTCAAAATTGGTGCAGCCGTTCTCAACTAATGCGACGACCAACGAACAACATTGATATACAGTCGAATTCGGATATAAGCACATCGTTTAAAAGAAAAAATCGAATATAAGCAAAATAAATGCATTTACTTTTGGTTTCTATTAAATTCAAAAGTATTTAACTCCGTTTAAAAGAAAATCCGTTTTACAGAAAAACTGCTTAAAAGAAACAGATTTTGCGTTAAAAAGCACAAAATTGTATCAAAAGAACTCCGCTTGATTGCAAATACGAGCATTAAGATTATTTTCTTTTTTGTTTTGTGCATACCTACATTTTCAAATGTATTTTTTATGGCAAGAATATTCATTTATTCCTAAAATTGTTTATATTTTGTCTATTAACTTTGTCAGAATTTTAATTTTTCTAAAACATCGATTTGTTTTATTTATATTTCAACAATATTTTAAGAGTTCGTTTAAACAAAATATTTTGCATTTATCCGAAGTCCTTTTAAAGGAAAATTCGGGTTATAAAAAAAACAAGTGCTGTTTTTTACATTTTCTTATAACCGAATTCGACTTTATATACATATGAATATAATACATATGTATTTATTAGAAAAAAATTATTATATATAAAATATTTGTGCATTAAGAACTCCGATCTAAAAAAATTCTAATTTATGCGTAGTTTTGTTTCATAGTTATAATTATTATTATTTTATTTCATAATAATTCAAACAAATGAACAGAATTCATCATTAAGATCATCATTATCATTGTATATCGCATGTGTATCCATGTTAATTTTTTGTTGATAAGCACAAAATGAGTGTAAAAACAATGCATCACATTAGTTCGTATTCTAATTGGAGACGTCGTCGTCGTGTAACGACATTTTTCTAATAGATTAAAGGCAAGATAAACATTTTTTCTTTATTCTGCTACAAAAATGTTGACAAACGACAACGACGTCGACAGCTGGAATAAGGCCGATTGTCTTAATATGTCATTGTCGAACATGTTTGGACGGAATAACGTGGCATGACAATTCTATGATGTGACACTTATTCTTATGTTGTATAGATCAACATGTGCAGGGTTTTAGTTCATATATAAAAAAAACAATTAAAATACTTACGTTTTTCTGATACAACGCAATGTACAATTTCTTGCACAAAATATTTATTGAATTCTATTCAGACAACTTAAGTATTTCGTTGTGGTTGTAAGACGTGTAATGTATTTTTTTTAACTGTCGGTTTTAAAAAAATTTAACGGTTTTGTACTTTTTTGCTACTGTAATAAGCAGCCCTGCCAATTGCTTATCATAGACAGCCACCTATACAGTACACAGCTGTTTGAAAAACAAAAACAAATCTGACACATCATTCTTCCACTAGTAAATGACAAAAGAAAAACAGAAAAGTAAATACAATCCTACATACATATATTTTTTCTTCTATTTATCAAAAAATAAAAATAAAGTTTGGAAAAAAAGGAGCGTAAAATATGGCACAAACAGAAACAAATCTACCAGAACAATTGGACAATGAAGAAGTACGAGAAATTTTGAAGAACACAACAGATTTACGCCAATATTCACGTCAGATTGAAAAGGAGTTCAAGGAAGTAGAAAACAAATCAATAGAAGATTACATTAAAGAATCTCAAAATATTGCTGCCTTGCACAACCAGATTGGAGAATGCGATGGCGTACTGGAACGTATGGAGAATATGCTGATGAGTTTTCAAAGTGTCCTCAGCAATATAAGTACAGAAATAACTCAATTACAAAAGAAATCTGTAGCCATGTCAGTGCAACTTACCAACAGGCAATCGGTCAAAGCACAACTATCACAATTTATAGAAGATATGGCCGTATCCGAAGAAATGATCATGTCCATAATGGAGACTCCTGTCACAGAGAAAGAGTTCGAGAAACAATTGAATATTTTAAATCACAAGTTGGCTCTTGTGAAAGAGTTAAGTTTTAAAGAATCCAAGTCTACAGCAGATGTGGCAGATGTTTTATATAAGTTAAGACTAAAGGCAATGTCCAAAATACGTCAATATATGTTGGAACAAATATATAAATTTCGCAAACCCATGACTAACTACCAAATACCCCAAAATGCTATGCTAAAACACAAATTCTTTTTTGAATTCATACTCTCCAATGAACGCCAAGTGGCCCAGGAAATTTGTAATGAATATATCGATACTATGAGCAAAATCTATTATAGTTATTTTAAGGTAACTTTTAGACAATTTTGCATTCAATTGTTCTTATTCTCTCTCTTTAATTTTATAACACTTACTTAGAGTTACTCCTCACGTTTGTCCAGTTTAAAATTTGAGGAATCTTGCACAAAGGACGATTTAATGGGTATAGAGGATAACGTTTCTAAGGGTTTATTTGCAAAAACTACAAGTCTGAAAAATAAAAGTACAATCTTTACAATTGGCAAAAGGGGTGAAATTTTAAATCAGCAATTGGAAGCTCCAATAATAGTACCTCATGCTCAGATGAAAAACAGGGTAAGAAAAATTTGAATGTTAAATTATTATTTATTTTTTTTTAACTGTTATAAGATTTAAACTGACGAACCTACAAAATGATAATAATCTTTAGAGAAACAAAATTTAGAACAAAGTTTCCAAAGCTATTGCTAAATCGGTTTGAAGGTGAAAAGACTGAGGCCCATTTGCTGCGCAATATCCCTTGCTGGACAAAATCAAATATTTCAAGAAAATATTTTTAGATTTAAATGAAGTTGAGCTCAAAGTGAATTAATTATTGATTCGCCTTGGTCCACATGATCTATTTTTTATTTATCTTATAAATATAATGACTAAGTATTAATTTTGGATACAATTATATTTACATTGATATTTGCGTCTTTTTGACTGCATCTTATTTATTTAATACTGAGCGAAATTCCTTGTTGATATATGAAAAAAAAAATACAAAAATTTGACATTTAATGATACCCCCTAAAAATTGTTTTAGATAATTGATCCTTCAGGGGCCCTATTTTATAATTCTCTTAAGCTAAAATACTAAAATTTTGGATTTTTTAAACAAACTGGGCGTTTGAATATATAAAATTAAAAAGTTTAGAGGTAATACGCATGAATCTTTTAAATTGCAAGAATTGTATTCGTAGCCAAAAAGTCATAAATCAAGTTTATAAATTTTTAGCGATACACTTTTAACTTTTTAGAGATACAGAATAAGGCCTCAGGCCCTTTAATTGTGGCAAATAGGCTTTGGTTTCTTCAGAAGTCAACGACAATTTAAAACCTTCCGTACGATAGTATTTTCTTTAACACACTCTTTAGATCTAAATAATTGAAATAATTTTAGTTTCAACGTTTATTCATAATTACTAAATATATTTAAATTATTAAGCATTGTTTTTACTCAATGCTCCTATGTTCTCAACTTCATATTCTGAATTACTTTAAGGTATATCTAATACATACTATATCGTCGTTCTTATCCGCCATTTTATATTTCTCGAGTTATGATACCACTTTAGGTTTTTAACACCAAAATTTTTAAAATCTGCAATCAGTTTTCGGCTATTTATCTCTGAAACTGGACGAGATATCCGAAAACGGATTCCAGACTTAAAAAATTTAGGGTCGAAAGCCTAAAGCGGCATCATTAACTCGAGATATATAAAAAATATAAAATGGCGTATAGAGCACATAAATTCCCGCACGACGATATGTTATTCTTTTCTCGAAAGAAGTAAATTCTTCCTACAATACGAATTTGTACAAATGTTTAGTGTGAGTGCAAAGATCTTGGGAAATACTAAAACTTATCTTAATTTTTCAACAAGATTTATTTGTATTTCTAAAGCAAAAAAATTTAATCAGTATTTAACGACATACTTTACTATTCAAATAAAATTGTGAATAATAAATAAAATACTCGTATTTACATCATCATGACAATGCAATTTTAAAGGTAATAAGAAATAATTATGAATGAATCATTTGAAATAATAATAAAAATATACACACATACATTTGTACAACCGTGTTATAGTTGGTAAAAACTTTCTTTTATTATTTCGTTTATATTTTAAACCAAAAATGTTTTATATTTACTTCTATTCTAATTAATATTTTGATAAAACTTCTACTTTTTCTGACAGTACACCTTTGAAGCTTTATTCCGTTCCGAACAATATGCTTTAGTTGACAATGCCTGTCGTGAATATCTATTTGTTACTGAATTCTTTATGGTACGTGGTGTCCAAGCGCAAGATCTATTTAATCAAATATTAGGCAAAACTTTAAGCTTAATGATTGTAAGTTTGTGATCTGAAACCTTAAGCATGAATTTTATGCAATCAAATTTTAATTATTTTTTTTTATAAGAAAAATCTAGAGGCTAGTATACAGGATTGCTACGACACAATAGCCATGTTTTTGTGCATACAACTTATCTTTCGTTATCAACTTATGTGCCATAAAAGATGTGTGCCTGCTTTAGATAAGTATGTTCCCACAAAAAGTTTTTAATAAAAATTATAGCATACAATTTACTTATAGATATTGGGACTCTTTACAGTCAGTATTTTGGCCACGGTTTGAGCATGTATTTCGTTTGAATATCCAAAGTATTAAAGATTGTGATCCTACAAAATTCAATAAGGAACTGGGTCCTCATTATGTAAGTTAGTTATAGAGATTTTATAATACAATATTTTAATTTTCGTATATTTTTGTGTAGATAACACGTCGTTATGCAGAATTCTCGGCTGCTATTGTAGGTATCTCAGAGCATTTCCCCAATGAATTGGTTAGCCGACTTCTATTGGAATTACAAAACGAAGTCGAATGTTTCATTTTACGCATGGCTGCTATATTTTCCACACGCAAAGAACAGCTTATTTATTTAATAAATAATTATGATTTAGTGTTGGGCGTTTTAATGGAGCATACACGAGATAACTCGAAAGAAGCCGAAGCATTCCGCGAACAATTAAATGCGCGCAGTAATGAATATGTTGAAGAAATACTTGCGCCTCACTTTGGTGGTATAATACAATTCGTCAAGGAGTGTGAGCCGTTTTATGAAAAGGAGCAATTGGATGAATTGCGCAAACAAGAACGACGAAGTTTGGCTTTGGTAGCCAGTTTTTCAGCCAATTGGAAAAAATCTTTGGAAGAGCTTAACAGAGAAGTTTTACTATCATTCCCCTCCCTTTTAACTGGTTCACAGCTGTTGCAATTGGCTTTAGCCAGTCTAGTGCAATACTATCATCGTTTCCATAAGCTTTTGACACCCAATGCACGAGCCCAATTAACTAACATACATGTAGTTATGGTAGAAATGAAAAAGTATAAATGTAATTATTGAGAACAATAAATGATATTCCATTAGTATACCAAATTAGAAAGACGCGTGTTAAAAACGAATACAGTGAATGCCAGTTGAAATCATAAAGGCGTATTTTATTTCTATGTAATTAGTATAATTAAAATAAAGTAGATATATCGGATTTATAATAAAAAAAAACATTTTCTTTAAACTATTTGTAAATAAAACAAAATATTTCGAATAAAAGAATTAAATGTAATTGATTATATTACCGTGTCAAGAGAAGTCAATTATATCGATTAAATTTTTTAATTTTAATATATTTTGGATTGAATCTAAGTAACCTATGGACCTTTGATCTTTGGTGTTGTAGGTATACACTGTAATTGGTTGAATATGTTTAAATACTCCACTTCCAGTGCTTTGTTTAGTTTTTTTTTACTTTCTGTAAAATTCCAATATTTGAGCTTTCCTGTCTTAATAGTTCAATATATTAATTACTATAAAAACCGCTGGTTGGTCCTGAGTTTTTAATTATTTTAGACCAGAGTGGGCAAATAAACAAAACATTTCGCAAACGTTTCCACAGTCATAAAATTTTCAAACCAAAGCAAATACTTTATAAATGAGAAAGAGCGCAAACGAAACAACTCTTATGCTTGCTTTGTTATTCCGTTGCACAGCATTTAGTAGGGGTTTACCCCTGAGCATTGGTCTCAAAAAAAAAAATTTTTTTTTACCTACGCACATTTGTGGTTAGTATATTTGTTGTGCTCACAAACAAAAACAATATACAAAAAAAAAAAAATGGGACAATCGTTCTCACTGTTTTTGTTTTACTCTTTGTAAAGAACAAAACAAAATGAGATCAAACGTTTCGTTTTGTTTATTTCCCTACTCTGTTTTAGACAATTGCAAATGCCACACACTTGCGAATCAATAACTACAGTGACAAATTTTTAGAATCCATAACAGTGTTATGTTTGTATTGATATAAGGTAAATACAGTATTTTGAAATTAGTTTTCGGTAAAAGAATATGTTCATTTAGGTAACAGGAAAATATTCAATATACTGGTTTAAAAATTCAATATGATTCTTCTCATTACTATAATTAATATGTGGTTTTTTGTGTTCTTCTCTGTCATAATAATAATTTTCGGAGTAGGTATATATATAATTACATTATGTTTACATAAAAATTTGCTCGACGATTTTGTCCGACATTCACTGTATTTATGTACATATATTAAGAATAAACGCAATTTATGGTTATATTTAATAAAATTTTTGTTTATATTTGCTGATTTAATATATCACCCAACATTTTATTCATCTTCAAACATCATCTCTACGAGATCTTTATTGGAACAACGTTCTCCATCCAGACGTTGAGGAGATTTCCAACGCAATAGTGTGGGTAAAAATACTAAATGGGTGTTAGGATCTTTTCGGAAGGGGCAATTTAAGTCTTTCCAACTAAAAATATTAAAAAAAATAAAAGAAAACGTTCTGCATAAACTACAAATGGTTAAATTAAGTCGCCCTCCCCATTTTCCATTTATCTTTTTGTTATAAAACACAATATCATGTTGTAATACATCTTTAAGCTAATAAATTATTTAAGATTACTTACTAAGCACGTTCTCCAACATCTACGTGAACAAAATGTGATTTTTCTGGAGCCTTAGACAATGCGTCATGAATTACTGGCTCGGCTGAAAGTAAAGAGCATTATTTGGCACTTTTTTTTAAATGTAAGCTATTAAACAGTCATACCTTTAACACAATAAGGACACCAACTTTCACCATTTTCATTTTTACCGCCTGAAAACAAAACGTGTATCGGATCACCAGAACCTTCTAATTCTTCAACCAATTTGGAAAATTCCTCGTAACCTTTGACGTTGTGTTGAATCACCATTGCTGCTGAATTGCTTTTAATTTTATGCTCTGTGCGTTGTAATGCGCTCAACTTTATTTGACGTTGTGATATTTTATAAATTCCACCAACAAATTGCCTGATTGGAGTCGCCGTTTTGATAATTTTTTTTATATGATAAATTAAAACACAATAAAAAACTTCTCACAACTTGCTTTAAGATTCTGACAAGTTGATAATAAAATTCTATTGACTTAAATAGCGTTGCCAGCCTTCAAAATTAAAAAGCGCAAAATTAGCAAAAAGAAGCGAACACAAACCAGCTACTTTTTTTAGTCAAATTGTAAGGAAACTGTCAAGGCCCATTAATACAGGTTATTGCTTCTCTCAGGCTGATTTTATATAAACAAACCTGAAAATTTCAAAGCTAGTTTACATTTTTACTTTTATTGTTTTTATTTGTATGTTTATGTTTACAACTAGTGTTGGAATATTAGCTATTTTTAAACAAAGTTAGGTACTTTTTTTAATGTGTTAAAATATTTAATTTTTTTTTGCTTTTTCTTTGAGAAGAAAAAAGTATTTTATTTTATTGTATGAAATTTAATAGCCCAAGATCCTAATACTGGTATTCTTATGAGAATTAACATCCGTTAAGGAATATGTACAAACACTAGCAGACCTGGGGGTCAATTCTGGTTCTGTGAAATAGTGAAACGTAAAGTTTTTTATCATTATCGTTTTCATGAGCACTTTACGCATTATCATATCACAATTACACAATTTGCGATTCTGGTGCATGTTATGAAAAAATTGTTTCATTCCAACCGTAGTCGTGAAACTTTTGCTTGTATATTACTAAAATTTTATGTCAAAATGTCAAAACAAGAGTACGAAGCCAACCCGCTGAAGGAAGCGGCTTAGCCGCCATATACCTTTTTGAACTGCTTCTACTTTTACTGATACTGTTTTTAGATATTAATAAAAGTATGGTATTATAACATACAAATATGTATTTCGTTGATACCACTTTCAGTTTTACGCGTTCACAAATACATTTATGTATATCACTTTCAAATCGAAAAATAAATTAAATCAACACCGGCTTGTAATATAGAATTTTTTTGTATTCACTAGTTTGTTAGCGTACAAGAAATGATGATAAATTAATGGTGATAATTAATTAATTTTAATGCATGTACTTAAAAGTATGATCGCACAGTAAGAGCATATTCATAAAAAAGGTTTTGATAATTGTTGCTATTCGCTCGTGGTACTCAAAGTATTTAAAAATTACCTAAATGTATAAATATTCGTACATACAAGAAAAATTTAAATGACTTTGTGTTGCATAAACATACATACAGGGCGTTATAATAAATATAAATAGATAAGATATGTTTCGTACTGTTTTTTCTCTTAAAAAAAATTTAATCAGATTTTTGCTGGATACAAAATTAATATTAAAAATAATTGCAACTATCGCCGATTGATTTTTTGTGCTGCCGGTTTCGCCGCTACCGCCGTCAACTATATTTATTTGGCTCTGTATTCTAGTATAAACAAAACACCAATGTGACGCCATATTTGTTTTGGTTTTTGAAATAAATACACGAGTATTAAATATTACATTAAAATAAAAATATGACGGATGCAATTATTTTATTCGACTTTATTAAATATTCTTTTTTTTTTTTTGCTAGCACGCTTTCCTTTTGTTGGTTTTTTCATGGTTTTAAGCCTCTATGTAATTTTTTCACATAAACATTTTCTGTGCAAAGTTGTTACACATATGAAACAATTTTGACATTTAATTTCGCAGTTACACAAAACACGAATCAGCACTCTTGTGAGACTTTGAAAATATTTTGTTTCATTCCACTTGTTGTTACATGAAAAAATTATGTGTATCTTTTAAGTTTTGCACAAAACAAGAATCAAAAACGCTGTGTAACAGTGAAAAAACTTTTCATTTCACCGTTTCACAGAACAAGAATTGACCCCCTGAACTAGTTTTCGACCCAGCTACGAAAGGTCTCATCAGAGTTCTTTGTGTTATTGTATTCCTTAACGGAAGTTAATTCTCATAAGAATACCAGTATTAGGATCTTAGGCTATTAAATTTCATACAATAAGTATAATAAAGATCCATTAAAATATTCGAATTTAATTCGAAAATGTATAATAATTATGTATTTTATTTTATTTTAAATGAATGTTATATTTATCTTTAATGCTGATACATTTTTAACTAAACATTGTAAGATTTTAGATTTTTAAACGTAAAAAAACTACCTTAAAAGAATGTAATGATGATTTTGTTTTACATAATTATCTTTTTCGTAATAATAGGTTTAGTAGAAGAGACTTTCATGTTTTTTTAAATCTGTATATTTTGATCCTTATACTGCATTTACACCAAACTCAAATCAACTAATTACCAGATTTCAATTGAAATCTAGTCGTTTTTTACTTGATTTCCCATATAAAACAAAATCTACTTCGTTACTTGATTTCGACAAAATCTACTTGAAATCTAGTGTACTTTCCGATGCAACTCTGTATTTTTTCTAAGTTGTACTAAAAAATACAAAACTACAGTAAGTCGGGATTTACAATATGGAAATTGAAGGGCTGAAATTTTTCAATTCTCTTTTGCTCTTGCCTAAAACTTTTACCATATAGAACTTAGAAGACAAACAGAAGAAGCAAAAACTACAAAAGTGGAAAAGCAAAAGGCAAAATGTCCTGTACAAACATTCGTGTACTACATTCTTCACATTTTCGTCACTATTTCTACAAATTTCTGTCTGTCGTTCAATTTCTACATTGTAAATCCCGACTAAGAAACTGACAATTGAAAAGAGCCCCATAAAACTAAAACAAAAATAAATTCAAGATTTTTGAATTATTTTTTATTGAATGTAGAATAATCAAAAGAAAAATTGTTTTATTTATTTATTCTTCTATTGAATATAAAATAATAAGAACAAATATTGTTTTATTTATTAATTTTTTTATTTGCTGTTATTTTTATGAAAATGAAATCCTGCTAGTTGTCAAAAAATGTCGGTGTAAACACTATAGATTTTCAAAGTGATTTCAAATTAAATTTCCTTGATTTGGGTTTGGTGTAAATGCACTATTAATGTTTAAATTATAAAAAATAGTAGCAATTGAGGGTGTTTTTTTTAGAGGTATAGAACTTCGAATTGAAATAAATCACAAGAAAATCGTTTTAATGTCCATCCATTTGGCTTTATTGGAAGGATAATTTTATGCATTAATGTTTAAATATGTGGCCGCCGCGGCTAGCTCGAATAAAGCCAATTCTACAGGTCCAATTTTCAACCACTTTTTCGAGCATATGGGGCCGTATGTTGGCAATAACGCCACGAATGTTGGCTTCCAAGTCCCCTAACGTTTCTGGTTTGTTGGCGTAGACGAGCGACTTCACATATCCCCAAAGAAAATAATCCAATGGTGTCAAATCACACGATCTTGGTGGCCAATTGACAGGTCCATTCCGCGAAATTATGCGCTCATCGAATGTTTCCTTCAATAAATCGATTGTGACGTGCGCTGTGTGGCATGTAGCGCCGTCTTGTTGGAACCACAACTCATCCACATTCATGCCATCCAATTCGGGAACAAAATAGTCGGTTATCATGGCTCTATACCGGTCTCCATTAACGGTAACTGACTCTCCAGCATTATTTCGGAAGAAGTATGGCCCAATGACTCCACCAGCCCATAGAGCACACCAAACAGTCAGTTTTTGTAGATGTAATGGCGTCTCATGGGTCTCATGTGGATTCTCTTCACTCCAAATGCGGCAATTTTGCTTGTTGACGTAGCCATTCAACCAAAAATGAGCCTCATCACTGAACAAAATTTTGCGATGAAAATCAGCATCGAGATCAATCTCATTTTCGGCCCATACACCAAAATCACGACGCATTGCATGGTCTCGAGGCTTTAATTCTTGCACAAGCTGGATCTTGTAAGGTCGCAAGCCAAGATCTTTGCGCAAAATCTTCCATAAAGTTGATAGATAAAGCTCAAATTGCTGTGCACGGTGGCGAATCGATTCATTCGGGTTCTCTTCAACACTTTGCTCTACAGCGGCAATTATTTCTTCGGTGCGCACTGTTGGACGTCTCTGCGGATGCGTATTATCACATAGAGTAAACGTAGTGCGAAAACGATCCATGGTTAACAGAATTAATTGCTCTGATCGACGATTATGTCGACCATAAAATGGACGGAGCTTGCGGTAAACTTCGCGAACTGAACCATTATTTTCGAAATAAATTTGCACGATTTGCAAGCGTTGATCTTTTGTCAACCTGTTCATGATGAAATAACAAGCCAAACTAAATATTAATCACTTGACAGCTGACAAAATGGCCGCCAGCTAAAAAAGTGATGCCAACTTAAAGTTCTATACCTCAATAAAAACACCCTATATATATCTAGATCTAGATTCAATATTTATCACGCGATCCGCGATCTGATTTAATATTTTAGGCCATTCTGCGATATGGATCGCGATCCATCAATATTGCAGTGCCCTTAGATTTAATTTAGTGAATTTTCTTATTGCAATTTGGTTACTAAATTCTACAGACTATGACAGCACTGACTTTATTTTCTTTTCCACAATTTTTTACAAAAACATTTTATAATTTTGACAATTTCGGTAAATCGATAACAAAACGCTTGTTGTAGTGTTGTAGAGATGCAATGACCTGTGGTTTACTTGCCTTACCAAGAACCAATAAAAAACAATTATATTTTACTATAATACAGTCGAAACTCTCTATAACAAATTCCAAGGGACTGGATATTTACTTCGCTATAAAGAAAATTCGCTATATGGAAAAGAAAAACAATATTGTTCCTTTTAACATTTTTTATTTGTAGTAGTTAGTTATTTTGGTTTGAAGTACATTTTTCCACTTTTCTTCTTCAATGCAAAGGCAAATGGATAGCGACTGCAAGAAATGTAAGAGATGGTAATGATTCCATTTGTCACTTGCATAGTTCGGTGGTTCCCCCACTTTTAATTTTATGGTAAATAAGCGATTCAAAGCATCAGACTCTGTTTGTGCGTTGTGAAAGCAACAAAGTACACACAGAGCAGCAATACCAATAACACAAAGCGACATCGATTTCTTTTTTGTGTGCGTGCGTTCGGTTTTACCTAATTCGTTATATGGAGAATGAAAACGCTTCAATCTTGAAGTTACGGTCGCAAAAATATTTCGTTATAAGGAAATATTCGCTATATGGAAATTCGTTATATGGAGATTATAATACACTCAAAGTAGACCCAAAACACAGTGTTCTTATAATTGCTTCGCAATATAGAAAACTTCGTTATACAGGAGTTCGTTATAGAGAGTTTCGACTGTATATATTTTATTTATAATAATTTATTTTAGGTTTCTTGTGAGGGCGTCTGTTTTCTTTAACGAACAATCAGTATCTATCTAATAATATCACAATATTAGTGACGCAGCTTAGGTTAGAGATGCCACTTATTTTTAGTTTTCTATAAGAGCTACCGTATAACTAATTTGCATATGAAGGGTTACCTGCCACATCACTCCCCTTCCAATATGGTTGCTATGCAACAAATTGAACGTATCTTCCCGGTCTGGTTACTGTTCTACCAGAGCGTGATGTTTCGGGAGGAATATTGAGATCGGATGGTTGTTGTGGTGACTTCTTTTGAAAAACCCTGTCAACAGGATCGGTTTTCAAGCTTTTGTTTGGTGTTGTCTGTTGCTGCGTTGGAAGTTGGTGTTTAACAAAATGTTGTTGATCTTCATTTGCAATGAATGCAGCTTTTACGCGGTCAATCGTTACTTTTACAACTTTGTTTCCAATTTTGATGTCAAAGTTTTTGTCGTCTCGACTTATGACCTCAAAAGGCCCATCGTATGGTGCCTTAAGTGGGGCACGAACAGAATCGTCTCTTACAAACACATGTGTACATGATGCAAGCTCCTTTTGAAAGAAAAAATTTGGAGTTGAATGATTAGACATTGGAACTGGTTTTAGTCTGGCGATTATGTTGCGAAGGTTTTGAACGAAATCACTCTCTATGTACTCTTCCGTCTGCTTTTCAAAAAATTTGCAAGGTAGTTTAATCGTCGACCCGTATATCATTTCGGCTGCAGATGCACTTATATCTGGTTTAAATGTCGATCTTAATCCCAGTAATACGATAGGCAAACAATCTGTCCAATTTGTGTCTGTGTGGCATTTAATTGCACATTTTAAGGTACGGTGCATTCGTTCTACGAGGCCATTTGCCTGGGGATGGTAGGCGGTTGTGTGTAGATCTTTAGATTATGTTAATTGTGTTAGCTCCCTAAAGAGTTTCGACTCGAATTGCCGGCCCTGGTCGGTGGTCACAGCGCCTGGCATTCCATAATGTGCTATCCAACCATTTAAAAATGCACGTGCCACTGTTTCCGCTGTTATATCTTTTATCGGAATGGCCAACGGCTAAATCGGTCTACACAGGTTAAACAATATTTGAATTCATCCGATGAAGGCAGTGGACCTATGATGTCAATGTTGACGTGTTGAAATCTTTTGTCTGGAACCTTAAACTGACTTAATATACTTTTATTATGTCTACTGACCTTTGTTTTCTGGCACTCAATGCAGGTGTTTACCATCTTGATGATATCCGCTTTCATATTTTTCCATACAAACCGGTCGCTAATCAGCTTAACTGTTGAGCGTTTTCCTGGATGTGATACGTTATGGATTGATCTAAAAAGTTGTTGTCTGAATGATGGGGTAACATAAGGTAGTACTTTCGTTGTTGAAATATCGCACCATATTTCTGCTTGACAGTTCGGTAAATGTACACTTTTTAATTGTAGCGATAAGCATTAAACACATAGACAACAGCAAGCAGCATGACAGCAAACAGCAAATGTAGCCGACAATATTTGCTGCCATGCTATCGATTACATAAATATTTTGAAGGCAGCAACAGCAAAACAATAAAAAAAATAAATAAAATAGGTCTGTTTCTTTACTCTACATTGGGCGCCCGCGGGATCCCAATTTTACCAAAAAGCGTTCCCGTACACAAAATTTGGGTAAATGAGAGAATTCTTGAGAGAGTAACATTCTTCTTCTTCATGCACGAAATAGCCCGTACTTTTTCTTCGGGCTAGTTTGTGCAAGTAAACAAATAATCAGCTGTTTAAAAAATAATAGAAAAATGAAAGGTTCAAAAACTAAAAAAAATTTCAAAAGTTGAATTAAAAAATATTTATAAACCTGCAGTGAAAGGCTTATAGTATAATTTAATTCAATATTTATATAAAAAAGTTTATCTTTGCCTTAGTTAACATGTATAAGTCTAATTATTGTCGTTTGTTTTTACTAAAGTACATGTTCAATATGCGTGTGTGTGTGACATAAAATTGTGTGTTTTCATATTTTTATGTGAATGGGTAAAATATTTGCTTTTTTGCGTTCCCGTACTTTTGGGCAAATTTGTCTCTTATAGAGAGAAATTATTGTTTACTCTCTATTTCCCAAACTTTACCCAAAAAGTAAAGAAACACACTTAATAATGAACATGTGTTTGTTGTTGAAAAAAATATTTCAGTGATACCACTTTCAAGTGTACAAAATCGCAAAAATAAAATCGCTTATTTGAAATGTACATATGTGTATATATATATTTTTATTTTATTTTAATTTTTGTATATAATATTAGTATTAAGAAACTCATTAACAGAACATATTTCTCGCTAATTTTACACACTCTTTAAAAAAATAATTAAAATTTTGCTCTAATCTCAAATTATTTGGCAATGTGTATAAAACCCTTGGAAAATAATGATTTTTGCATCGTCGTTGATGTTTCCCGTTGAATTTTGAAATGCAGTGTATTTCCCAATTGGTACGGCTGCATATTTGAAAATAAATCACCTGTTCACAAAGATATTTCGGTGCATCACACATTTGCATATATTTAATAAGACAAAACATGTTTAGTTCTTTGTTTTACATTCGGCGACTTCATCGTATTTCCCATCATACTATACAAACATTTTTAACAACAATGCATATTGATCCTTTTGGATCACCAAACATAGCTTTAAAATCTTAAATTTGATTAAATAAATACCGACTTGTAATGTGAAAAGTTTTTAATTTTTATTATCTTTATTATTAAATAAATTTTTTTGCTTTGTAATAAAAAATATTTTTTAGGTCGTATTTATTAAACAGTTTATATTATATTAGCATCACTAATCAGTTTTTGCTGCCTCAAAAAATAGAAATTATTCTAAGTTGGGCAGCAGCAGCAAAGGTTTATGTCTAGGGTTTTGCTGTGCTGCCTTTAAAATAATCGTTTCCATATAAACATGTGTATTCTAATTTTGACAACTTGCTGCCTGCTGCTTGCTGTCGTCTATGTGTTTAATGCTATAAACTGTTTTTTTCATTCTCTTTTTCACTATTATTTTGTTGTTCGAAAGCAAGTTCTTCAAAATTTATCTGATCGCTGTTAAACATGGCACCAACACGCGATAATGAGTCTGCCACAATATTGTCTCTACCGGAAATATGCTGTATGTCGGTTGTATACTCACTGATTAAGCTAAGATGACGTATCTGTTTTGGAGTAGCTTTTTCTGGGTTCTGCTGGAACGCGATTGTGAGTGGTTTATGGTCCGTTAATATAGTGCACTTGCGACCGTCTATCACATGTTTGAAATATTTTACTGCTTAATATGCTTCCAACAGCTCTCGATCAAATGTGCTGTATTTTTTTTGCGTATCTGTCATTCGCTTCGAAAAGAAACCGAGGGGCCGGAGTCTGCCACCTACCACTTCATGAATTGCTGCACCTACACAAAAATTGCTGGCGTCGACCAGAGTTGTAAACGAATCATTCATATTTGAATTAATTCGTGAATCATTCATGCAATGAATTGGTAAAATTTTGAATTAATTCTTTTCTCCAAAAAACGAATTGAATTAAATTTGAATCAATTCATTTGAATTTAGCGAACATGAATTGCAATTCATTTTCAATTCAAATGAATTGGTAAAAAGAATTGCAATTCATTTCCAATTCATTTGAATTGAATTGATTTTGAATTAATATAAATGAGTTAGAAAAAATGAATTGCAATTCATTCCCAATTCATTTGAATTGATTTTGAATTAATTCAAATGAGTTAAAATATGAATTGCAATTCATTTTACCAATTTATTTGAATTAACTCGAAAAGTGAATTTGTTATACATTTCCAATTTATTTGTTTTCGTACGCGTCTATTTTAAATATCCCTAAACGTGGAAATTTATTAGATGATAATTTTGAAAAATTATTATTGCTGAAAGTGAACGATGCATTCTGATTTAATCTAATTAGCATTTATTTTATAATTAAAATAATAGAAAAATTAGTTGATGCCAATAATTCTTCCTAATTTCATCTTTATTTGTAAAATATAATTACATTTTGTTAAATAAATATTACTTAAATATTAAAGAAATATTACATACATACATAAGTATTACTAAAGTGTTTGTCCTTTAATGTTCGTGGGTTACAAAATTTCATAAATTATTAATAGGTTTTAAATACTGAATGTCTTGTTATTCAGCGTATATCAAAAGCGACATAAGTAGTACTTGAAAAACCAAACTCCAAACGCCAAGTTTATTTACTTCAATTGACTGCAATTCATTTTTGATTTGATAAATTTGAATTGCAAGTTACTTTTCTAATTCATTTGAATTAATTCCAAATCATTTCCATTCAAATGAATTAGAAATGAATTGCGATTCTTTTTACCAATTCTTTTGAATTAAAAAATGAATTGCAATTCATTTTGCCTAATTCAAATGAATTGCAACTCATTTTGCCCAATTCATTTGAATTGGAAATGAATTGCAATTCATGTTCGTTAAATTCAAATGAATTGATTCAAATTTAATTCAATTCTTTTTTTTGTTGAAAAGAATTAATTCAAAATTTAGCTAATTCATAATGAATTGAAATCAAAAAAGAATGATTCATTTACAACTCTGGCGTCGACATGGAGGACTAAGTTTGCATTGGGTGAAAGATGAACTAGTAAGACTGTTTCAGCTAAGCTATTTTTACATTCATCAGAAGCCTTTATTGAGTCGGCTTCCCACTTAATTGGAGTTTTATCATTTTTCTTATTTGTTTTTACAAGTTATTGGATCTTACCTTGTTTATATGCCGCATCGGGTAGAAAGCGTCTATAGTGCTATGAATCGCCTAAGATCACATGTCAAAGTTGGTTTTTTAAAATCTAAAATTGCTTGAACCTTTTCTCTTGTAGGTGAAATGCCATCTTTTGTTATACGGTGGCCTAAAAAATTAATTTCGGCTTTTCCGAAGACACATTTCGAAATTTTCATTTTCAGGCCATGTTGTTCTAAACGTTCAAAGACTGCATCAAGATGTTGCATGTGCTCTTCTTGGCTGGATGAGGCCACACAAATGTCATCAATGTATATTACAACAAAGTCCATATCACGAAAGATCTGGTCCATGTAACGTTGGAAAGATTGACTAGCATTTTGGAGACCAAATGTCATAACATTGAATTGGTACAAATCAAACGGTGTACATATGGCTGTTTTCTCCCGATCTTCTGGTGCGATTGGGATTTGATGATATGCTCGCTCCAAGTCGAGGGTTGTGAAAATAGCTTTGTTGTGCAGTCTATGCGAAATATCATGAATATGGGGTATTGGATACCTATCTGGTTTCGTCACAGTATTTAGCCGCCTGTAGTCGCCGCAAGGACGCCACTCGCCTTCAGTTTTCTTTGGTACCAGTTGAAGTGGGCTGGACCACTGGCTGCTGCTTGGACTGCAGATACCTTGTTCAAGCATGTAATCGAACTCCCTCTTCGCCAGTGCCAGCTTTTCCGGATTTAGTCTTCTAGGCTTTGAAAAAATTTTTGGAACTTCGGTGACTATGTGATGGTAGACAGTATCACTTTTAGAACCTGCTTTATATTTAAAAGGTTGAGTTAAAGTTTTATATTTTACCAGTAATTGCTTAACCCATCCATCAATTTCGGGGGAATCGTATAAATACGTTCCTGGTCCGTTTTTGAAACAAACATGTTCACCATCAACTTTGTGCGGTTATCAATGAGTTTTTTCTCCCTAACACTTACTACGAGATTATATTCATACAAAAAATCAATGCCTATAATGGGTCTTGTAACATCCGCTATAATAAACTCCCAGTCCATTTTTCTACGTAAGCCAAGGTCAACTGATACGACCTTTGTGCCATAAGTCCTTATTGGGGTACCATTTGCTGCGTATAAGTTATATGAGTGTTGTGAACTTCGATTTGTAGGTGGTATTACAGAAAAATCTGCACCGGTGTCGACTAAATACCTTGTTTTTGTTTTTTGGTCCGTAACGAACAGCCGACGGCTTTCTGCAGCATCTTTTCTATCCACTGCGGTGGATAGAGCTGCATTTAGTTTTCCGGTTTTAAATTTTTATATTGACAAGGTTCTACGCACTTCCTTGCCTTGTCCCCAAAACGGTAATGAAATTTACAAAATGGAAAACGTACCTTTTGTCTTGACTTACTGCGACTGCGTTGTTGTTGTTGACCTTTTGAGCGGCTTCTTGGCTGCGTAGTTCATCAATTTCAGCTTTTAGAGTTGAATCCTTTTGAACGGTTGATATAGAGGGGTAATTTTGTACTTCCATTAACTTGTCTGCTTGCAGTGCCATTTGTGTAGAGTTTCCATCAACTATAGCTTTCACAGCACGAATTGTTTCTGGCAAACGTTCCATCCACAAGGATTTTAACGTATCGTCTGATATTTTGTTGCCGGCTAGGTCCTTCATTCTTTTTAGTAATTGAGACGGCTTGAGGTCACCTAATTCAATTTCCTTAATTAATTTTCTTAATTTACGGTGGTCTGAATCGGTATATTCGGCTAGTAAAGCTGCTTTTACGGCAACATACTTTCCGCTTTCAGGTGGATTTCGTATTATATCCGCTACTTGCAACAGGTACTGCGGTTCCAAGGAGGAAATTACATGATGGTACATGGTATCATCAAGTTTTATTCCCGCAACAGCAAATTGGGAATCTGAATAAAATAAATGTCCGGCTGATCTTTGCAAAATGTTGGTGGTTTAACACCCACGCGGAACACCTCACGACTGACTTGTGCTCTTGCGAGTGCATGGTCTTTTGTTTCACCCATATTGTTTGAAAGATCCTGAAAATCCTCGTCGTCAGACAGTTTTTTCTCTTCTTGCCTGTTTATACTCGGGGTCACCAATATGGTTTATTTGCCCTACCAAGAACCAATAAAAAAACAATTATATTTTACTATAATATATATTTTATTTATAATAAGTTATTTTAGTTTTCTATAAGAGCTACCGTATAACTAATTTGCATGTGAAGGGTTACCTGCCACAGACCTCTATTAATGGGCCTTGGAAACTGTCAACTTTTTCTTTAAATTAGAACTGCTACAAGTTGTTTTTGCTTGTAAACTTTGACAGTTCTTTACCTATACACTGTGACCATACAAAATAATCAAAATTTATGTTGTGTGTAAGAATGCTATATTCATGGCGATTTGACACGGTGATGGACTTCCAATAAAAAGAACAACACAACAATTTTGCCTCCGCTTATGATGAAAGAGATAGCATATAATAAAAAACTGGTATAAGCAGAGTGGGCAAACAAACAAAACATTTCGCAAAAGTTTCAACAAAGTCATACACTTTTAAAAATTTTTTTAATAGTATTGTACATGAGCAAAACAAACACAAATACTTTCTAAACGAGAAAGAGCGCAAATGAAACAATTAGCTTTTCGCTCTTGTGCTTGCTTTGTTTTTTGTTGTTTTTTTTCTCTTCTTCTCTTTTACTCTTCTATCCTTTTTCTTCTCATTCATTTTTTGTTGTACCTACGCACATTTGAGTTAGTGTATTTGTAGTACTCAAAACAAAAAGAATATACAAAATTAAATGGGACAATCTTTCTCACTGTTTCTGTTTTATTTTTGTTTTACTTATTGTAAAGAATACAACAAAATGAGATCAAACTTTCAGTTTTGTTTATTTTCCTACTCTGGGTATAAGTAGTTTTGTTGATTTTAAAATGTGGCAAAATTAGTAGCAGATGATATAAACTTTTTGATCTGTCATTCGTGTCTCATTGTGTACACTGTGACATTTATTACAAGGTGCCTTTCACATTCCAGCTACAGTGTATTTCCAGCTGAGATACTTTTTTTAGAAAAATTTTTTTCTTACTATACTTTTACTTTAGACTGCAGTCGCCGTGGTGTTGGCTTACTAAGACTATAGTGCCTGGTTCAAGTCTCAGCGCTGATGTCTTAAAAAAAGAAATATGAAAAAATGATTTCTTTCTCAGCAGTCTTTCGGCAAAAGCTCTGAGAATAACTGATTGCCATGGAAAAGCTTCTCAAACCTGTCGTTCGGAGTCGACATTAAACTGTAGGTCCCTGTACTAATGGATAAAAAATTAACACACACAACATGAGTGCTGCGAGAAGCTAGGCCGTAACCCTGACATAGGGTTGTAATAACCAATTATAGGTCTGTTTCTTTACTCTACATTGGGCGCCCGCGGGATCCCAATTTTACCAAAAAGCGTTCCCGTACACAAAATTTGGGTAAATGAGAGAATTTTTGAGAGAGTAACATTCTTCTTCTTCATGCACGAAATAGCCCGTACTTTTTCTTCGGGCCAGTTTGTGCAAGTAAACAAATAATCAGCTGTTTAAAAAATAATAGAAAAATGAAAGGTTTAAAAACTAAAAAAAATTTCAAAAGTTGAATTAAAAAATATTTATAAACCTGCAGTGAAAGGCTTATAGTATAATTTAATTCAATATTTATATAAAAAAGTTTATCTTTGCCTTAGTTAACATGTATAAGTCTATTTATTGTCTTTTGTTTTTGCGAAAGTACATGTTCAATATGCGTGTGTGTGTGACATAAAGTTGTTTGTTTTCATATTTTTATGTGAATGGGTAAAATATTTGCTTTTTTGCGTTCCCGTACTTTTGGGCAAATTTGTCTCTTATAGAGAGAAATTATTGTTTACTCTCTATTTCCCGAACTTTACCCAAAAAGTAAAGAAACACACTTTATGTATGTATACTTTTACTTTAATGAATAAAACAACCTGAATCCATAGATTATCTATCAAATATGTATACGTTACCTGGATGTAGGCATTAGAAATGTTTGTTAACACAGCAGATAATTACATACCAGTTGGTATCCTCTCCTATCCTATATATGTAATATATATAAAGGTAGCTAGCAGATTAAAATACAACTAATGGCTTCGTTAAAAAATTACATTTTAAAACTTAACTTGACGGCAATTACATGAACGTTTACAATTCGATTATTCTCCATTTTGCAGAAGCCAGTTTTCGGTTTCTTCGCAAATGGCCAATTTGCGGTAAACAGGTTTTAGTTAACTTTTTTTTAATAACCGGTTAAACGATAACGGTTTATTTTTGTAAAATAACCGGTTAACAGGTTTCATTTCCAATATATTAAAAAATTTCAAAATTTCTAATAAATTATATATTTATGTGTATGTATGTATGAGTGAATGTATACTTTAAAAATTCAATAGTTAATATTTGTTTTATACAATTTATGGAATGCTTATAAAGAAAAAGAAAAAAATAATAATTATTCATATTAATGTAATGCAAATTTTAGGGCTACTCCGGATCCAATAAATGCTGACGTACATGCCAGCGCAAGCGATTGTGTGAAGTTTCTCCTGGAATTTGTTTTCGAAAGTGTTCCCATTCATTTTTATAGTACTGATACAGTGCCACAGGATCAGAATTGGGTTTTTTATGAAGTCTTTGAGATGGTAAACGGCGAACTTAAAAAAAAACATAAATATTATTGATAAAAGATTGAAACTAAATTCATAGGCTTAACTTACTCATAACACTTGAACTGTATTTACTACGTCTACTGAGGGCACTTGAGGAAGGAGCTGGGCTGCGTGCACGTAATGGTCTTTGAGGTTTATCCAATATTTCATCATGTGGTCTTGGATCCTGCCATTCAGGCTTTTTTCTTGGCGATCTTTGCAAACGTTTTATATCGCAAGCATTCTGAATGTGATTCTCTTTATTGTTTTTAAATGTTTTTTTGTTTTTACTATTGCCAAAGTCTAGTAGATCATCCACTATAGCTTGAGAATCTAAAGGTCTATTGAAATTGTTTTGAATCAACGGTTCTTGTATAGATGTTTTCATTTTTTCATTGCCGAAATTAAGTTTTTGTTGAAAATCTTTTTCTATGCTTTCCAGAGGCTCATTGCTGTTCATTTTTTGAATATTTGAAAATTTATCTTTTAATATTTGCTCTATAATACTCTCTATCATACATCGTAATGATCCTGGTTCAGAAGTATTAATTTTTTTCATTTCAGGATCTTGTGAGTCGGTAAGTTTTTCTTTAAGAATATCTTCTACTATTAATCTTATAGTCATTTTCTCTTTCGAACTGATATTCACCCCATCTGTCTCTGGTGAATTTTTTTCACTCAACACTTGAGTGAGTTTCTCATCTATGAGGGCTTTAATAACACTAATATTTAAACAAGCTTTATCTGTTTTAGGCTTATAATTTGTTTTGTATTTCTTTCTGTCAAACGTCTCATAAGATGAGGAAGATGTTTCGAAATAATTTCTTTCATATAATATCTTGTGATTTTCTTTACCAGCTTGCTTGCTAGTTGTTGGTTTCTGTAAGTCAAAGATTTTATTTTTCGTCTGTAATCTTTCAGCATTTTCTTTATCAAGCTTAGCTCTAAACGAAGCGGTTGTTCTTCTAAAAAGTCCTTCGTAATAGTCATTTTGTTGAGTATTAACTCCCATGCGTTCTTCATATTTGATAAGTTTTCGTAAATCTAAATAGACAAAAATAAAAAAGTTTTTTGTAAAATAAACATGAAAATTCAAAGTTCCAACAACATTTACGGTCAGAGTAAGTTGACTGCAATGATTATGTGTTTTATACCTAAAAAGCGAAGCCAAGTGCAACCTTTAATTATGACATTGAGATGATTATCCAAAAATTGAATTCAACAGACTTTTATATAAAAATTGTAGGCCAGTCTGTGACCGACTTTAATCTACTTCAGCATTAAATCTATTGCTATCACTTCCAACTTTTTTTAGTATTTGAAAAGGAACGCCGTGCAGTGGCAGTAATATACAATGAACAATTTTCTTATTCCAAATTTTAAACAATTGTTAAGGTAAAATTATATATTGCAAGTTACATGAAGGTTCATTGTTCAAGGTGTTATGACGTTAAAGCCCTTTTCCCAAAGTGATAGGAGGAGATACACAAAATAATATAGTAGATAATTAATCATATAAACTTACAGCCTTATTTATAATAAAAAATTAGGAGGTCATTATACGCAGTGGCTAAGTTTGTCATTCCTATATGTGGAAATTTTTACTCAAACGTACAAGGTATTTAATTTTTTTGATTTTCTGATCTAGTATGGAAAGTTTTAATAATATCAGCCTATAGCGGGTGATAATCTTGAAAGTTTTTTTTGTTTCCATATGCTAAGGGGTTGCTAACTTTTCATTATACATACGGCCGTTAATATCCAAGGGTAATTCTATTGTTTAATAAATTTAATTTATTTATTTATTTAATTTAGTAAATACACAAAATAAATTTCAACAAATAAACTATCCTGCATTTTCAAACAAATGCACAGTGGCCGAAATACTTAATCTAGCGGCGCTTTGTTAATAACTCCAAAAACATAAAAAATTCTGAAAGTTTTTTTTTTAATTTATATATATTTAAATATAACCAATTCATTAAATTTTAAAATTTGTTTGTATTTTTAAGTATATGGGTAGTTCCATATATAACCAACCAATAAAATAGACATTTTGGACCTGACCCTCTCCAAACTTCACGAAATTCGGTATACAAATTGTATTCTACATGGTTAAGACGAATACAAGCTTTGGGATTGCTGGACCAAATGGCTCCGGAGATACCAGGCCATGAAAAGTGAAAAAAATCATTAACATCGTTCCTAGGTAGTAAAACGCTATAAGCTATATCTTTCTCAATTTTTATGCAACAACAATCAATAAAATCTCATTTTAAAGCTAATGAGGTTTCTAATATAATAGTGTCCAACAAAATTTTTGTAAAGAGTTGAAGGTCATATTTACCATGAATTTTGAAAAAGTTAGAAAATTTTTATTTTATTACACGAGTAATTAAAAAAAAAAGGTTTCTGCTTCATATTTTTTTACAGTTTACAAAAAAAAAATAAAAAATAAATAAAAGCAACTATTCAGAGTCGGAGCTTTCAGGATTAATGCTGTCAGGTAGGTCATTTATATTTAACAGAAGCTGCTTGAGCTCATCATCTATTTTGACGTGTTTTTTTGAGTATTTCGAAGTGCTTTTTGATTTAGATGTAATAAAAGGAAGCTAAGGCTTCCTCAGGTGTATACGGAATAGGTGCTTTTGGTTCAGAGTCTACAGATTTAAGCATTTTTGTAGCTACTGCAGATTCTAAACATAACTTTGAAACAACCTGTGATGCGCTTCTTTTTCCAGCTTTGTAAAGACTCACGCTCGCCGCTACCATTAACTCTTGGTTCGGTGTTTCATTGGCAATTGGTGCAATTTTTTTTTTTTTGAGTCTTACTTGTGCACTCAGAAAAAGGTTTCGCTTTACGTTGTGCAACGGCTGGATTAGGGAAAATAATGTCATCATCCAACCACATCTTATTTCGCTCTTCAAACACAGCCAAAACTCTGTGACTTTCTTTCCACTTTTGTATAAGTTTGCTAATAAAATTTCTCAATTGTTTTTGAATTTGGTGGTATTGTTCTTAACTATATTTCGAGCGATCAATGACATTGGAAAATATATGATTTTCAACCATTAAAAATTTTTTTGTTGGCACTGGTTCACTATGCCATATTAAAAAAAGGGTGCGTTTGGATTCTGCCATTCTAACTAAAAAACGGAAAAAATCAAAACTTTGCAAAAACTTGCAGCCCATATTTGAACTTGACATAGATAACAACCCATTTAAACAAACTATACAAACAGTGAACCGAATACGATCGAATCCACCCTACTTTTATTCCACACAAAATTGAATTTAGTATCTAAAAACACTTTCACAAGAGACATTTTCTTTTTCCACTGTTCAGCACTAAAACAAACAATTGCAGATCACAAAACTATTTTTTTTTATTTAATACATACCTTTTATTTAAAATCAAATCGAAAATCTTATCAAAAAGTTAAAGTTTTAATTTTTTACTGTCAGCAAAATTGCACTTAAAAACAGCTCAAAACTAGTTATTGCACTTGCTAAAGCATATGTTACGTTGGAATGCTTACAGCTGTGCGAATATTAGGAACAAAACAAAAAAGAAAACAGAAAAAAATCCGTTAAAGTTTAAATTTTCAAAAAATAAAATAAAGCTTGCCGAATTCTTAATTTGGAAAATTCGCTAAAGCGACGCTAGATTGGGTATTTCGGCCACTGTGAAATGTCGCAAAAATCGTGGATGACTGGCTGAGCGACAATGCCACTGAGGTTGTCATCAACCGCACATTGTATGATCTATGCAAGCATGTCGTCATTTTTTTCTTTATCATTGACAACTTCAAGGAAATCGACTACAAAATATAGTGCACGAACATTTCCGCGATGTTGCCGACTATGCCTAGACATTTGTAGTACTCGTATATACTAAAGATGTATTTGCTAAACTTTATACATACTCGTACATACATACAGTGAACTCGCAGAAACGTGAACTAATTTTTACCAAGGGTGTTCACATTTTCAATTTTGTTCACTTTTTCGATCGGTAAGATTTTAAAACAAAATATGCCTTTTAGCAATAAATATTGGCTAGAACTCAATCAGATTTGGAAATTTTATTAAAAATAAATATTATATAAAATTTTATTCAAACTTTTTTGCCATTTTTTTACATTTTCGTGAATATGAAACAAAAAAAATTGTAATTCAAACGAATTGTATACTTTATATGTACATATGTACATATAAAGTTTTCTACTACTAAAGTTTCTATATTAAAAAAAAAAATATAATATAAAAAAGGGTTAGGAATACTTATATGGGTGTAGAAAAAGAATTCAGTCTTCAATAAACTCCTTTTAAAAGACGGATTTTTTCCTAAATAGTACTTTTATTGGAAGAAATCACTTATCTTTTTTGATGTGTTTTTTTTCAACCATCTTTAGTATGCCCTTTTCCTTAAGATTTCTTAACTACACATGTGCATGTTTTGTTGAAATAGATAACTAAATATGTATTTATGTTGTCTTATGCTGGGATTCCCCAAATTTAAACGAATTCAAGAAATAAAACGAAAAAAATTTAAAAAACGATTCAAAAAAAATTGTTCACGTTTTAGAGCTATTTCACCTTGTTCACGTTTTAGAGTAGCCAATGCAAACATAAAAGTGTTCATGTTTCCGAGTCGTTCATGCTTCCGAGTATTCACGTTTTCGCGAGTTCACTGTATATATTTTCTAAACATAATTAAGTTTGAAACATTTTTATCTTAAAACATATATATACAAAATTATTTAAATTGTGATAATACATACATGATTTTCAAACAGGTTCAAGTTAGAAAAAATTTAAAATTTACTTTTCGATTATGATCAATATGCATGTTTCTGCGATCAAAAATGTCGACTTTATGACAAAAATGTTTATAGATTAAAAAGTTTTTTGCTTCTCCTGAAATTTTTTGAATATAACTTAGAGCATTTATTAAACCATATGACGGTGCGAATTTTAACATATTCAATTCAGGATTCCGGGATTTTCCCACGACAATAGGACCTACGCTCCGGAACGATCCAACTCCAGTCGACCAGAGATTGCCAACTCGGCGTAAGCTGTACACGAAAGTTCTTTCTTCATAGAGGAACTTCCAATAGTAGATCTGTTACAACAACAACCAACAATAGAAGCAGATAATTAAATATGCATGCATACATATACATATAAACGCAGAAAATCGGGGAAAACAAAGTCAGATTAAGAAACAGTACTAGTACTCTCAGGGCAAATTAAATGACAGATTGATAGAAACAAATTGTGAAAGTATGGACATTTTGCCAGAATGGAAAATGTAGTTGCAAAATAAGTACTTACAGCTGGACCAAATGGGAAAACGCAACATCGACCCTAGATTAACTAGAAAAATGGGTAGGAACGGTCACACATTGAGAAAACGCCTACATTAAAAAAGTAATGGGTCGTTTTTGAATGAGAACCGAACTGCAGTTGCGTTGCCAACTGGCAACTTAAAATTTCTAGTTGCTTAAAAAATACTTTTTACAATTAAAATTAAAAATTTTGACAAAACTGCAAAGTTCTAGTTCTGAATTTTTTTAACGTGTTTTAATTTTAACTCTGATGTGATATAATTGAGTTAAGATATACATATCGCACACTAAATCATAATGAGTCACAATTCAAAATTCACAAATTTTCAGTAGAGGCTAAAAACGGTTTTACGAAAATTGGTTGTAATTTTATAATCAAACTAGCTGACCCGACAGACGCTGTCCTGTCCAAATTAGAAAAAATGTTTCCGTTCGATTTTTAAAATGCATTAAAAAGAGGAAAAAACTATTTCTAAATTAAAACTGTATTCCTCCTCTAGATCGGGTCGGCATTATTTTAAAACAAATAGGATTTTCCGGAATTTTGAATTATTATTATTTTTTATTGAAACTTAAATTCTTTTACAAATTGTTTTAAGAAAATTTTTAATATATTAGGATACTTAGTTTTGTTTAATAAATATATTTTGTGAATTTGAGCCAAATCGAACCATAAGTAAAAAAAAATTGAAATATTCCGACAATAACGCCACCTATCGTTGTTTAACTTAAGAGAAACCTGGCTCCTGACTAAACTTATATATTGTCCAAGTTTGGTGTCAATCGGTCCAGCAGTAACTCTTTAGTTGAAAATTGTTCATTAAATAGTGGGTACTATATTAACGAGCGCCAGAGTATAATGTGTAATACTTGAGCGGGACGTTTTTCACAGCAAAGTGGATTTTACAAATTAAATTTTGCATTAATAAACTAATAAATTTATTTTACTGATAATGTACACAATCTAGATTATTCCTTTAGAAAATTTACATTTCAAGATAATGTAGGCGATAATGCTCACTTTTTTCACAACTCTAAATAATACCATTTATGTGAAAGAAAGTGACTGAATAACTTATAATCGCACTGGAACAACTAAAAATAATACTCTTTAGTTGATAAAAGTGAGCAAAAAAAGTTTTCCAAATAAGGAAGACAGTGATGCCCACCATATTTTAGTGGTCGGTAAATTTATTTTCATAAAACCTTAAGTCGATCTTTTTTTTTTGTCCTTATTGAGGCAGTTAGTCTATAAAGTTGTAGATTTGTTTTTAAGTTTAGGATTACTATTTAATTAACTATTCTGCTATTTAATACAAAAGTTAGAGAAAATTTCTATACAATGCCAAAATCAACAAAATTTTCTAAGAACGGTGATTATAAAGATGGTTATATGTTTGCATGTTTGTTTGTTTGAATTAAAAAATTTAATAATTTTTGTTTCGAATATTACAGTTTTGCAAAAATGCTTACACTGTGCAGTCGGTTATTATCGTAAACATTGATCATTGATTACAATACATTTAATATTCCAAAATAATTTCTTATACAAAATCACTTTATTAAATAAAATAAAAACACTTTATTTTTTAATTAGGATTTTTGTTCTTTTTCTTTTTTATTACTATTATTATTATTAATAATATATTGCAACATAAAATTGTTACAATTTTATGAATATCGTTTTGTTTTTTTCTTTTTTTTTTTTTTGTTGTTGTTACATATTTATAATTTTTTGCATTTTAAAAACAAAAACAAAAAAAAAGTTCATATATTTTGAATATTATTATATTTTTAAGAAATTTATTTAAAACATTACAAAAAACTTTTACAATTGTATTTATTTTCTATAATAAATTATTTATTTATATAGATTTGTTGTGATTGAAAACGATAAAACATAAAAAAGAAATAATGTATGTATTTGATCATGGGACAAGAGATAATAATTATAGATAAATTAACAGAATAATTATTATAATAATGGTATTTAATAAATTTTTCTTTTACTAACTTACGACGAGTTGACTTAAAAAAATTTTTTTGTTTTTTTTTTTCTTTTTTTTTAATATTAAACTTAAATCCTATTTATTATTCTGTTGAAAAAAAAAGGGTAACATTTATAACTTTTTTTTTCTTTATATATGTATATCAAAATTATGATGGTTTTCTTTAACATTTACTACGTTCAACAGAATCGACATTGAAAACAAGACAAAAAAAAAACGATATTCTTAATATAGACTGGGGGTCTGGGCGTATTGAGAATTTATTAAAAAAATTGTTCATTAATTCAAAAAGTAAAATAAAACGAACTAAATTTTATTCTTCAACAATTAAAAAGAAAACGAAATAAAAATAATCATTCACAACAAAATGAAAAGGGAAACCAAATAACAAAATAAAAATGATTTACGAAAATATTGGAGGGATTTATTGAAACTAAAACAGACAAAAGAAAAGAATACAGTATACTTTCAGAAGGACTTATGTATTTATATATGTATATTGTAATTTTAACTTAATCTGTTTCCTTTGTTTTTTATCTTATGCTTGTTTTTCTTTACAAAATTTAAACTAATTATATAATTATACATACATATATAGTAATATTTAGTTTAAATAAATTACATTATAAATATATAAGTTAAAATATTGTTATTCGTTTTAAGCTCTTTAGGATTTGTTTTTTTACAAGTAGTTTTAGTTGAGCTTGTTGTGTGTTTTACATTCATAAACTTTTGGCTATTATCAGTCAAATATGGGTATTAGAATATAACCCTGACCCTATCTGCGATAGCGAAAACGTCTAAACGGAGTCCGTAAACGTCGGCAGTTGACACGTACTTCCTTCTTTAGAAACTGTGAAATGGCTAATGATTTGACAGCTGCAGTAGCAGCTTCCGCCGCACATGTTGCTGAATTTGAGGGTGCGTATTTCGAAATATCAAATTTTCTTTTTGGTGTTACAGTGGAGTTAGTGTTGTTATGCAAATTGCTATTGTTGTGATCATCATCATCGTATCCTATATTCGATCGCAGCTGACAATGGGAATTGCTCATATCCATATCAGTATCTAAACCGTCAGAAGAAACGGTAAATATATCAGAATTGTCACCAGCCTTTTCGCTGGGGCTTATGCAGCTACCTAAACTTCCATTTAGTTGTGGTGTTCGCCGAAGTGCTCTCATAAATGGTGTTGTTGTTGGTGTAGAGGTATGTGCTGAATTAGGATTTAAAAGATTTGTTCGCAATTTTTCCACCGGACTTTCTGGTAGACAACGAGAACGTTTCTCTTGCGGTTCATAGGAATCTTCGTCATCATTTTCTATGATTTTAGGTATAATTTTCTTACATTTTTTATTAACTTTCTTATTTTCTTGAAATTTTGTTATATTTTGATTTTGTACCTCATCCTCGTCAGCCTCTTCAATGTCGGCATCAGCATCAGAATCCGCTTTTGGATGCTGTTGTTGTTCCTCATCTTCATCCTCGTCTTCACCTTGTACGTAATCAGCCATCGTATCATTATCATCCTCTACAACTCGTTGACTTTCTGCCATTTCATAGTCTTCTTCTTCCCCTTCGTCGTCTTCCTCTTCTTCATCATCATTGACAGTTTGAGAGTCTTCATTTAAACCTATTTGTGAGTCTTCTTCCAGAAAATAGTTTGCTTCATATTGTTCCCCAATTTCTCGTTTGACATTTTTTGCTTTTTCGATCTGTAACTCATTATCTGTATCAGGTGGAGTAATTACACCACCCTCTCCTGTTTGCTCATGTGTGGTGTCGTCTTGTTCAAAGACCAAGTTATTAACCTCCTGTGATTCTTGCTTGACAATTAGAGTACTGTTACTAATCATCTCTTCTCGTATACCACCGTTTTGTAAAAAATATATTTTATCCTGCATAGATTGTTGCCGTGTTACAGCTTTCTTTTTGGGCAACTTTGGCCAACCGGTGCGGTTGCTTTTGGGATTTTTACGCTTACGATAATATTTGTTTAAATGTACAGAATTAAAAATACTAAATTTTGTTTTGAGTTCTGAATTGTTGGCACCATTCACATCTGCATCCTGCAAACGCTCAGAACTTTGATTTATTAAATCACAGAGATCAAAATCACTTGAGAAGCAGTCGGTGGCTGGTGGTGTGTTTAGAGCAATATCATTAATTGCTGCTGGAACACTATGAGGAGTTGATTTTACATTTTCTATAAACTCACTGTCTAGTTCATTTTCGTCCATCATATCATCTTCCTCAGGTGGTGTTGTTACATTAATGGCAGGTGCTAGGAAATCTTTCTCATAATCTTTATTGGATAACGTTAAATACTTATCGATTTGCCACTCCAAAAGTTTGGGATTAACGTAGTCTGTAGCTTTTCTCAAGGCTTCTAAGGCTACATTATCTACTTCGAACTCTAAAACACCTTTCTTAGAACCAGTCTTACGTATAGAAGCTAAAACATTTGTAGAATTCTTTGCTAAATTATATCCTTTCTGTCGCCCCCTTTTTCTTCGTCCTCTTGTTGCTGTTGTGCCAAGACCATTATGTTGAACACCGGTGTTTGGAGTATGGGTTCCTTGGCGCGATACGGAACTTGAGGGCAAGTGAGAGGTCGCAGCTACTTTGTGACTGGTGCCCCACAAGTTAACTACACCTTTTGAACTTCCTCTTCCACGTCCTCTTGCGGAACTCGGTCTACCTACAGATCTTTGCACAAAAGGTGGGGAATAATCGTACTTATTACGTCCTCTTCTCATTCGTTTAACAGTCTCCGATATTTCGGTGGCAAAACGCAATTCCTCTATAGGTGTGGCAGCTTGTGATCTTGTACGTGGTGAACTTACAACGTTAGAAAGACCAGAACATTCAGATGTTTTTTGTGCTGATGGAGGTGGAGTTTTTGGAAGCTCTTTCTCTAAAATTTGCTTCGTGCTTAATTCTTCAGCAGCCAATGCCAGTACTTTTGAATCCGTTTCAGTAGGTGTTGTCGGAGGCTCATCAATTTCCGAATTAGGTATACTTAGTGAATCCTGCCGCTGTTTTATTATACAACTAACTAAAGCCAAAGTTGATGCATGTTCCCGCGGAGATTTTCTAGGGGGCAATTCTAAATTTGCTAAAAATGAAACTTTGTTTAAAAGCTTGTTTCGCATTTTTTTCGATTTACAATTAGTGTGAGTACTGCTAGCACAACTACTGGCATTGCTATGTGCTGAGCCTTCTCTTTCCTGTCTAGATATTAAAGACTCTTGTGTTGCATTTTCTGCCTTAATATTTGCAGATCCACAAGGCATAACTCTGCTCTCGTTAAAACAACTTTTGACCTGGTTCTCCTCCGGCGTTTGTTCCTGTATGTGTTCTTGTTCTTCTAATTCTTGGCGATAACGCTGTAAAAGTTTCTTATGCTTATGTGCATATGATTTTGTTTCCGTGTTGCTGGAAGAGTAATTTGGTTTGGAATGTTCTTGGTCTTGATTAGTGGTATTTGTCTGTAGATGTTGTTGCTTTTCGTTATGGGATGATGATGAACAATTTTGTTTGTCTTGAGATTCCTGGAAATTCATGCTGTTGCTTAGAGCCTCATTATTTTTTAATTTTAAATCGATGTGTAAATCTCTTCGAGTGTGATTTTTTTGAGACTGTTTGCTTTCCTCCCTTACTTTAACATCCTGACACAATTTGCAGCTAACTTTGCGTTTGTTACAATCAAACAAAGTAGTCTCAAACGGTATAGGTCCTAATTCATATGGTAGTTTTCGATATTTCGTAGAACCAAAATATTCAAAATACTTTTCGTCGCAATTATCCTGGCGTTTATATACGCGGTACCACAGATCAGAGGCTGGTAGACGTTCGAAAGCGTAGCATATAGCTTTTAGGCGTTCGCTTTTAGTATAATCAAAATATCGGGAGGGTCCAGAATAAGTATGTTTTGTTGATATTGGCATATCCTGTTTAATGGTTAAAGTCTCTTTTTTTACTGGAGAAGTCTCTTTTTTTATGACAGAAGTCTTCTTTGCAAGTGTTTTCTTTGAATAAGCTACGACTTTCGGTTGCTTCATTGGTGTCTTTTTATCAGAAACTGTCGCTTTTTCAGATTTCTTTTCAACTTCTTTTGGCTTAGAATGCGATTTTGAGCACTGCTCTTCCTCTAAGTTTGTTTGCAATTCTAATTGTAGTTGAGTTATTAAGCGACTCTGGCGTCTCGCTAAGCGTTCTTCCCGTAGGGACGAATTTATTTGCGTAGGTGTATCAATCCATAAATTTTTTTTGGACGAAGATTTAGTTGAATTACTTGACGTCGTTGTTGTTGAATGTGTTGTAATTGATGGCATTTTTGGGGCTGTGGATGCTGTTTTTGATTTCATTTTAACAGTTTTAACAATGAAATCTTTATCTTTTTCATCATCGTCTTCAAAATCATCACCATCAATGCTAATATCATCATCGTCGTCTTCATAATCATTTACATCAAAAACATGTACGGTATCCTTATTTTTTATTGTTGTTTGAGATTTTTTCCGTATATCCCCCATCCTATCCTCCATTTTTACAACTGATCTACGCCTACAACGCATTGCTTTTAAATGATCTTCTTCTTCGGAATCGTTTTTTAGCTCTTGTTTAATTTGAAAATTTTTCAAAAGTGCTTGTTGTGGTGGCGGTACAATTTTCGGTTTTGTTGAAGTTTCCAATTTTTGTTTACTTTTAGCTGCTTCTACGGCAGCTTGTAGTAACCGTGTACTTGTTGTGGCTGCCGTCACTATAGCCGTGGCTGTTCTGCTACTCTTACGTGTAGCCTCTGGTAATACAATCTTATTGGAAACGTTTACTACCGCAGCAACATTTTTCACTTTTGTTGAATTTTCTTGAGCTAATATTTTTTTTCCTCTTTTTGTTGTAGTAGTAGATGTAGATCTATTTTCTGTTTTCAGTTGTTCAATTGGCTGGATGGGGGTTTTTCGAAAGCTCTGTTTATTTTCCTCCCCTAACGTATATTTCGAAGGTGATGACGGGCATACTTTAGACAATCTTTTATTGGCCTTGACAATCGTTTGTTTACTATTGTTGGCAGTTTGTCGCGAATTATGTTTAACCTCCATTTCATCCTCAGGTTCCTGTTCTTCGGACGAAGAAGATGAAGAGGATAGTAGCTGCTGAGATGATTGCGTATTTTGCAAACCTTCAGAAGTCGTATGGCGATCGATATCCGTGGGTAAATCACTAGAATCACTACGTTTTTTAGGAAACATAAAGTTTTCGGCTTCGCCATTTAATACTTGCAGTTCAGTTGTACGTACTTTTTTAAATTTTACTATTATTGAGGGTGATCCTACAGCTTTGTCATCATTCAACCCAGCGCCCACACCTTTTCCTTTAGGTGGTGTACAGTTAACTTCAGTATGGGTTTCTACAACCTTATACAGAGAGTTGGGCGGTAAGATGGCACGTATAGGTGGCGATATTGCAGCTGACGAGGATGGTTTCTTCTTTGCCAAAGGTGTTTTTATATCCAAAGCAGTTAAAGGTTTCTGAGGACTAGAAATCTTTGGTGTTTTTGTAGTAATAGCACAGTTTTGAAACTTTTCGGAGGAATGCTTGCCTTTGGTAGATCTTTTCGATTTCTCCCTCAGAGTAGGAGAAACCATTTTATATTCTATGGATTTTCCTTTGGATGTAAAAATCGACTTTTGCGATTCATCATCCTCTTCGTCATCGTCTTCATCATCTTCGTTGCCACCATTTGCCTGGTTAGCATTGTTATTACTTAAAGGATCTTGTTCATTATTTGACAACTCATCATGATCTACCTCCATTTCTTCTAGTTCGGTTTTTATTTCCAGTTTACGATTTTCATCCAAAAACTTATTTACATCGGCTGACGAATGTATTAAAGAATCGAGAGCAATAAAATTTTGTGAATTTTTTGCAAAATATTCATGGTCTTTAGTTTTTAAATGGATAGTAAGAGCATCATATTCTATTTTACATATCTCACAAACACCACATTGTTTGTCGCTTGAATCCTTTTGCTGTTGCGGAGTTTGGTTCTTGCATTTGACAGTCTGCTTTTGAGAATTTGCAGGAGATTTAAAAATATCGTCGTTTTTTGTTTTCAAATTGTTGTGATGGTTTTGAGAAGATTTTGTACGGGATTTACGTGTCATATTGTCATCTAATGCACCTTCTAAAATTTTACTCAAATCTTTCTTCGGTGATAATCTAAAAGCACCGTCTTCACGACTTAATTCGATTTTTGGCCACTCTTGAGGTTTTTTGATTAGATGATAGTATGGACGATAATTACGCTTTATTGATTCGAATTTTATAAAGCCACCTTTAAAACTTATAGGTTCCACGGCATAAGATTTTCTACTACTGGATTTACTTGAATGATCTAAGTAGTTCTTAAGTTCGTGTTGGACTTTTTTAAAAAATCTTAAAGCATTTTCACATTGCCAAACCACATAAGGAGGTGGCGTTGTAGAGCCGGCGGCATTATTTACCAAATTATCTTCTGGCTTTAAAGGCGTAACGACACAAGTTTGATCTGCAGTTGAACCACGAGTTTGATGATAACTTGTCGTAGGCGTTGAAACGTTAATCGTGCTTTGTCTACGAGCCCGATTTAGAATAGCATTAGCTCTTGAACTTCTAATTGGCTTTTTTGATGAAACTCCATTATTTTGTTTACCAGATTCATTAAGGCATTCTAAAGAATATGGCGTTAGCGGTGTTTGTGGTGTTTGCGGAGTTTGTGGTGTACCAGGACAACTTGTATTTTGTTGATTGTTATTGCTAACTGGAACTGAGGTTACAGCTGCAGACGGTAAAATTTGTTTATCGGTTACGAAATGCGTAATACTAGATGTTAGGAAAAATTCTTGTGTACCTCCCAGAAGTTTTATTTGTTCTTCTATGCGTCTCGTTAATTGGTGATCACGAATGTCCAAATAGAATTTAAAATGACACAATGGTTTCTTACATTTGACTACTTTAACAGCAGGACTGCGTTTTGTAATATCTTGTGCAGTTGCAGTAGCTGCTGCTGTATTTGTTGTGGGAGTTTGTTGTAAAGTTGCTGCTGGACTTCGGTTTGTAGGCGTTGCTGGGAATTGTTGTTGTTGTTGCTGATTTTTAAATTTGCTTTTACTGTTGATTTTCGATTGTGGTTGCATACCTTTAGGCACAATACGGCTATTTTATGAGATAGTTGATAATTATAAGGGCGTAAATACACACGCACCACATATTTAGAAAGTGTAGAATTTTGATGTCGTTTTTAACAATTTCAAAGACAGTGTCGCGTATTTTTGATTTTTTTAATTTCATAACCGCACAGTTGTTTTTATTTTTTAGGAAGAAAGAACAAAAAAATAGAAAAAAAAAACTATATCAGTATAAGAGAATTTATTTAATTTCTTATTCTTAATATATAATATTAGCAATAAAAACAGTATATACCTACACACAGAGACCTCTTTAGTGATTGAGAAAGTATATTAAGGACAATAGCTAGCAATAATAAACATGTTAGAAAGATAAAAATGATTTTTGTCACAGAGGGTGTCCAGCGCTTACTCTCTATATCTTTTTCTCATTTGCAAACTATCTCACTACTTGAAAAATAAAGAGAAATAAGAAGTAGCAAGACAGATGTTCAAATCAAATGATCGCCATCATCCCCTGAAGATCTTCAATTGCGCACAAAAGGACTTTAAACAAAAAATATGCAACGCTGAAAGTCACGATTTATCTGAAATTGCTTTTATTAAAAAAATTACTCTATTGGTATTTTGCAAACCCTCTATTCTATAATACATACATTTGTATATGTATGTATACAATGCACTCGGGATTGCGTCAGCATCTCAAAACTTCAGCCCATTTTTTAACATTGTCTAATCTAAAACGTTAAAGCGCAAAGCTCAAAAACATCAACTCTAAAGAAAACTAAATGTAAGATTTCTTAACAACTGAAACACAAACATACATCCATACATACCTATGTTCGTACGCATGTACATTAATTTGATGAAATTAGTTCTGAACTTAGGGAAGTCGGAATTTTAACAACAAATGGAGCGTGCAGTTGATTTGCTCAATAAAGTAAACTCTCAGCTTTACGAAGCCGTCGTAATATTTAACCGAGCTGTGGATTGGGCACAATGTGAGAATGTTGAGCAAAATGTCTTACATAAATTAATTAAAACTTTTAAGAGAAAAAGCGTATTACTTGGAAATTAGTAGAGGAAAAAAGCACCAGACAAAATTAACAGATATATACATACATACATACAGTATTGGGCAAAACCTAAGAAACATTGCTTAATATTAGCTTCTCGGTCAAATTATATTTAAATGAACATATTTCAATTCAATGTTTTAATGCAGTTTTATTAGCTACTGTGTCATACAAAATTACAAAATTACAAAAAAAAAATTTTAATTATCTCTCACCTAACGGTTCTTTTAGTACAATAACAAAAAATACTCAAAAATTCATTGGGCAAAATCTAAGAAACTTTTTGCTTTTGTACAATAAATTTGTTTTTTTTTTCGAAGATAACGGTAATTTCTTATTTCTTTCGATGATTTCTTATGAAAAAGTGATCTACTAAATGCAAAAATCGCAAAAATAAAATCTAGAAAAAGTTTTTTTTCTATATTCTTTGTACATTAAAAGCGTACGAATGTACGTTCGTTACCCCAGGAAATGCCCACTTTGGTGCTTTGCGTGACGTTTAAAACTTTGACAAAAGAGCGTAAAGTAAAAGATGTATGACACAATAAAATTTTAACTGTAGCGTTGTTCGTTTAGTTTTTTTTAGTCTCTCAATAACACCTATATAAATTTACTTTTAGAGTTTTAAAACAAAACTTTAACGCAAAACAAAACAAAAAACACTAAAAACTGAAAATTGTCAAAATTATTTAAAGAAAAATTAGCAGCAGATTGTCAAAGCGCGCAAAAAGATGAAACTCGGCCAACATTTCGCTTTGCGTTGCGTTAAAAGTACTTTATATGACAAGTGGCATAAAAAGATGTACATTTTATCCTAAATGTTAAAGCGAATTTGTAACGTAAGGCGAAGCGAAAGTTTTATCTGACACGGCCTTAAGAACGCTGGGTCTGTTGGTAAATACGTACTCGTACATCACTGCACTGCATTACGAAAAATTAAAAAAGACCTTAAGCTCAAAAAGAGATGTATTATTATTTTTATTAAAGTAGCTTGATTTCAATTGCTAAATTTCGTGAGGCAGTGCAGTGGTGTATTTACAGAAAACAATCTGATAAATGTCAACACCCGTGATTTTATTTAGCACTGAAAATACTTTTTAAATATATAAATAATTACTCAGCAAAATATTACATGAGAAAAATGTAATGAATGGTTCAATTTATGTAAGTGAAACATGCATAAGTTTTACAGAATAGTGTCATTGAAGATCCTGCGTTTGTGCGAAATTTAAAAAAATTTATTTAATTTGAATTAAAAGAATGAAACGAATGCATAATGCGTGATAGTGTAAGACTCTTTAAATGTATTGTTGAAAACAATTTTAACTCGTTTTCTTTGAAGATCATTGCAAAACAGGCGATTTGAATGAAGATGGTTTTTATGCTACTTTTCTTTTTTTTATGAATTAGTTAGAATTAAAAACGAATATAAGGAATGAATTCAAATCAAGTAATGAATAAAAGTCGTGAAGGGGACATTCTGCCTGAAACATTTGCATTATATTTTCTTGGGTATCTGCATTTAATTTACAAGAATTACCTCTATTTTATATTATACATTTACTTGTCCAAATATTTTATGTATATTGTTGTAAGCGTATAAGTAATTCATGTATATTTTGACATATATTATATGTGAATACATACATATAAAGAGTATGTAATATAGATATAAAATTATTTATATATTTTAATGAATAATTGTATGAGATTATTTTATTTCTATCTATGAATTTATGCTTCTCCATTATCAAGTTATAACTACATTACCCATGCGTGTGTGTGTGTGTGTGAATATGTACATATATGTATAACGCATATACTGTAAGTATGTACATATGCAATTACATATGTACATATGTAAATAGAAATGTATTTATCTATTAAATTTTATAATTGAAACTAAAAAAGCAATCCTGTATTGGTTCACCAAATTCTCTGTTTATTTGTGTAAATCAGTAGTAGGTACAATAAAATAATTTGCATACATATTTGCTATTAAGGATTTATTATTAAATCATATATTGATTTTCTGTTACCAGGTTACAATGCAAAAAGAGCTATTTAATTGAAAAGTGTTTAAATTCAAATTCTTCATAATAAAGGCTTTTTGTGTTGCCTAGTTAAAAAAAATCAAACTCCTGCCAAGGGCACAACATTTAAACATGATCATATCAGAAAGCAAAATACATACATACAGTCATGGACTTTATTCTTCATACACCCCCGAAATTTTCAATAGCTGCTAAATGAGAAGCATTACAAACCTTTTTTTTTCAAAAATTATTTAATTATTTATTTATTAGCGTAAAAAAACAAAATTTTTGGTTTCTTTTTAAAAATTAAAGCAATGGATAAAAAAAACTAAAAATGAAGAAGAACAAAAGTGTTCATACAGTACAATTATTTATTTTTTTGAAATGTGAAATAAGAAAGCTGAGTAAAGTTTTTTATAAAATTAATATTTTTATTTATTTATATTAGCATCAGTTACTGCCTGCAGACGCCTTGGCATTGATGCGACCAGATTTTCAGTCATATCAGGAGTTATTTGAGACCAGGCCCTTTGCAAAGCTTGCTTTAAAGATTCCTTGTTTGTAACGGCAGTAGGATAAATTTTTCTTTTCAAAATATCCCAAACATGCTCAATGGGGTTTAAATCCGGCGATTGGTGACGTGAGTTTAATTGTCTTGGTGCATTAAAAAGCAACCAATGTCTAACAATGTGCGCTGTGTGTTTGGGATCGTTGTCCTGTTGGAAAATCCAATGCTGGACAAAACCCAACATATCAACTGACGGATGTAAATTGCATTCTAATAGCTGTTTATAATAGTATCGATCCATAATACCATCTATAAACACTAACCGCCCAATTCCAGATGCTGCTATTGCTCCCCAAGCCATTACGTTGCCACCATTATGTTTTATTGTAGGAACAATATTCTTTGGATCAAGTGCAGCATTCTTTTTGCGCCAAACCTTCCCACGACCATCATTTCCGAATAAATTGAACTTACTTTCGTCCGTAAACAAAAACTTTTTCCAGAAGTCTATCCCTTTATTTAAATGCTTTTTTGCAAACTCAAGGCGTAGTTTCCTATTTTTTTCAGATATCAAAGGTTTTCTGCGGGGAACTCTGCTTGCATAACCATTTGCTCGCAACGCCCTCTGAACAGTTTTAGTTTTAGTTTTTTTTTAGGATGAACAGTCTTGTCTAAAGTGTTAGCAATAGTTTTTGCAATTTTTGAGGCAGTAGTACGCGAATTTTTTTTAACTTCTTTCAAAACAAAGCTTACATCTCTTCTGGAGAGTTTCTTCGGGCGTCCTGGCATTGGCATATTTTCGATGGAACCAGTATTTTTATACTTTTTAATAACATACTGAATTGTAGCAAACGGCACATTTAATAATTTGCTTATTTCCCGATAGGATTTGTTGTTTTTGTGCTCTTGCACAATTAATTTCTTTATTTCAAGGCTAAGCTCTTTACGCGTACTCAACTTGACACTTGATCACTCAAAACCAATAAAATATCCACTAATCATTCATGTAACACCTCACCTCATTGCAATATGAAAAACTAACGGTTTTTAAAAAGTTACAATGCGAACCTTTGGAATAAAGCAAAAGATATTACACTGAACATTTTTGTCCCTCTCTACTTTTAGTTTTTTTAGTGTATTCGGTTAATTTTAAAGGGAATTTAAATTTTTATTCTTGTACACTGATTAAAATGAATTAAATTACTTTTGCTGTAAGAACTATTTTTTATGTTGCTCTTAAATTAGGAGTTTTCTCTAATATAGGGGGTGTATGAAGACTTAAGTCCATGACTGTACATACATAAATAGACGTTTATAACTTATAGAAGCATCATATTTAGCTTCTTTTAAGATCAATAAACAACTTTTCGAAATTAGTACATAACCCACTTAAGAAAAAATTAAAAGTGGTAAAAACCTTTTCTGGCTTTTAATGATTTAGAAAGTCTAAGGACCTAAGCCTGTAATTATTCTCGCGAAGTTATTTACAATTAGAAAAGAGAAACCTCATATCGTCGTGCGGGAGTTTATGTGCTCTATCCGCCATTTCATATTTTTTATATATCTCGAGTTAGTTATGCCACTTTAGGTATTCGACCACAAATTTTTTAAGTCTGCGATCCGTTTTCGGATATCTCGTCCAGTTTCGGAGATGAATAGCCGAAAACGGCTATTACTGTGGTGTTACAGTGGTGTTCAACAAAATAGTTTTACCCTGATCTAACAAAAAGAGAATTAGAAAAACCTGATTAATAGCTTCGTTTGCTTTTAATTTGGTTCAGTTATAAAGTAAATAATATAAAAATACAAAACCTTCCATAAATATGTATTGTTAATATAACCAAATTTTGTTTGTTCAATAAAATAGAATCACCAAATTCAATGGTCTAAAAAAAGCTTTTTTATTAATTAAATCAAATTATTTCTTTCAATTACCATTTATTTACCTCTGTACTTGGTGTAATTACCCTTATTTTTAATAAGGTTCAAGCAGTCTTTTGGCATTAAGTCCATAAGCCTTTAAAATGTTTCAATTGGAGTGTTCTTTCAGGCGTCTTTAAGAAATATCCACAATTGTTACTTATTGGAGGGATTTTATAGCAGAAGGGCCGCTTTGATAATTCGTCATAAATTTACAATAGTATTTAAGTCTAGAAACTTTGTAGGCCAGCTTAAAACCTTGCTGCCATTATTTTGAAAACAACTTTTTGCTCATTTAAATAAGGTTAAAATTAACAGAAAATTACATTCCTGATTTGATGGTGTGTGCTGGGATTTAAAAAATTAAAAAAAAAAAAAAAAAACGATGAATCGGAATCGACATTAAACTGTAAGTCCCGGTACTCATGGATAATCTAGGCCGTAACTCTGAAGCAGAGTGGTAATGGCCAACTATGTATGTATGAGCATCTACCAAATACTATTATAACGTTAAAAAATTAGGTTTGTTATGGATTAAAATTTAAAACTGTAAAAGAACTATATCGACCCTATTATTTCTTCCAGACTGTTTTTTTTTTAATTTTAAAATCATCATATATATTATTTCTAAAGCACTTTTTTTGTCGGTTGTAAATACCTCCCATACCACCGCATTAAATTTAATGAATGATATCTCATTTTAAATCTTATTTCTAACACTAATGACGAAAAATAATTAGAAATTGAAAAATTAATATTTTCATTGATAAAAATTATGTGTTATATAGAACTGCATGATAATACTGTTTTTGTTCAAGTGTGGTAATACAGGGTCGCTTAATAGTAATGCAGTTCTATATAATATAGTATGTATATATTAAAAAACATTCTGGCAATACCGCTGTTTACTATAAAAAGCTGTTTTGGCAATACTTTGCAGTAGTTGTACGTTTAAAGATATTTTAGTTTGTATTAAGGGTTCGTAGGGGCAAAAAGTTAACGATGATCATGTCATTACCTCTAACATTGTATTCAAAGAAGTATTATAAAAGCATTTAAACATATGTATGTATGTATGTAAATATGTATGTATTATGATTTCTAGTATTTTATACTTTTAATAAAATATATTGAAGTTACTAAATTTCTATTAATTATTTTCATTTTATGTTACAAAAATGACAACTAACGCTGCGAAATATTCGCACGGGTCATCTAGTTGTTGTAAATTCACTGAATATAAATAATTTTTTTCTTATTTTTATAAATCTAATTGAAATATACTTTATTTATGCATATACTTTTCTTTATTTATAAGTCTGTAAATAAAAATTTAGGAAAAACTGAAAACTAATGCTATAAACACAACAAAGGCTATCGAACACCGAACACACGACTACAAAAATCGCTGGCTACGAAAGTAGCCAAGTAGCCAGCTACTTAATTATAATAACGACTACAGCTACAAAATAAACATCTGTTTTGACACATTGAACATAACCTAAACAAAATATATTTTTTGTAAGCGAAATTGTGAGGAAATAAAAAACAAAAAATGTCTGAAAAAAACTTATAAAAATTTAAGAAACTAAAAAGGCAATTAAATAATAAATTAAAAATAAAATAAGAACTGATGTATATAAATGAAATAAGTAAATGAAAACTAAACAAAAAATGTAAACAAATAATTATTTATTTTCAGTGGTGCAACTTACATTTTTTTCGCATTTTTAATGCATATATTGCGTTTTTTAAACACCTTTTTCATGCATCTTATTGTATTGGCAGCACTAAACTGTTTATTGTCGCCAAGAAAAATAGAAATTAGGGCCCCGATTATGGTTCACAACAGTTGTAAATTTGATGTTGTATTTCTAAAATTGAGATTATGATTTACAACACCTCTGTGTTGTACCATATACTTTGAATATTGTTTACAACATTTGTTTGTATATGTTGTAGCCAATACAACACAACATTCAGATGTTGTGAACGATAATCGGGGCCTAGCCTAAGTTGGCTACGGGCTACAAAAGTAGTCGTGTGTTCGGTAGTCGTGTAGCCGTTAAAATAATTATTCTCATATGCACACATGCATTCTATTTTTGGCAGCTTGTAGTCGATGGTCGGTAGCCTTTGTTGTGTTTATAGCATAATAGCCTGTTTCTAGAACACGAATGGTTTTTGACATTCGTCTTTTTATATGTGAAACAACAACAAAAACAAACAGGCAGTAAGTGTCTTCCCTATTATTTTTTCCAACACTTTATTTAGTACTGCAACTGTTTTCTTTGCTTAAAATATTCGGCCTTATTCCAGTTGGCGACGTCGTTGTCGTCTTATGACATTTTTGTAGCAGAATAAAGAAAACATGTTTCTCCTGCCTTTAGTCTATTCCAAAAATGTCGTTACGCGACGACGATGTTGCATAATTGGAATACGGCCTATTAAAAACAGAATTATCAAACTGCTTAATAATCTTTTCAATCAAGCGCATTAGCGTAACTAAAATAAATGTATTTGCCGACGTCGTTGATTCGTTGCTTTAAACTACAGCAGTGTATGCTTGTTGTTGGTAATTTTCATGAAAAAATTCATAAACTCATACAATTGTTGGTTTCTATGCTATTAATGTAAAGTGAATGTCTATTGTTGGAAAAAAAATTAAAATACAAAAAAAATTATTTATTGTCAGCAGCAAATTTATTAAATAGAATAAGATACGTCCGCCAAGATAGCAACGAAAAAATAGCAACGAAAACGCGAAAACGAAAAAAAACGCTTTTTTTTCCAAAAATTCATATTTTTGTAAAAAGCAAATAACACCAGATTCTGGAATTATCCACCAAATTCTATTCATGGAGCAATTAAGGACATGGTGGAGGTTCTAAAATATGCTTCACTCATAAAATTGTACAAACTGTTTTGGAAAAAATTATTCGTAAAAGAAGAAATTTTTTAGAGAAAAAATCGGATATGTTGGGGCTTATTGACATCTTATGGAGGAGCTTTCTAGCATGTGACATATATGGTTAGAAGCTGTAAAGTGTTCAGATTATAAATCCATTAACACTAATAAAATCCTACGAGCCATTTTTAAGAAAATTGATTTTAAAAAAACCACTTTTTTAGAAAAAGTCTGAAAATGACGAATGTTTAAGGGTCAATTTAAATTTTTCGGAGGAGCTTTCTAGTAAGTGTCATATATCGATACAAACTGGAAAGTGTCCGGATTCCAAAATATTTTCATTCAGTAAAATCGCACGAGCCATTTTTAAGAAAATTGAGTTTTAAAAAAAATCATTTTTTAGAAAAAAGTAAAAAAAAATGTAAGGGTTGGTGCCTAATATTTTTTTTCTGGAGGAGCTTTCTAGCGAGTGACATATATGGAGAGAAACTGGAGAGTGTCCAGATTCCAAAACATTTTATCCGAATGAAATCCTACGAGCCATTTTTGAGAAAATTGTGTTTAAAAAAAATCATTTTTTCAAAAATGGTCAAAAATGTCTAATGTGTAGGGGCTAATTTCTTTTTCCTGGAGGAGCTTTCTAGCAAGTGACATATATGGATAGAAACTGGAGAGTGTCCAGATTCCAAAACATTTTACCCGAATGAAATCGTACGAGCCATTTTTGAGAAAATTGTGTTTAAAAAATAAATAAATAGCAACGAAACGCCAAATTATTCTATGAAAATGGCGTTTTAGTTAGCAACGAAAACGCCAAAAAGAAACAAAAGAGAAGTAGAAAATATTCAATAGAATAGGTTAAGACCAAGTAAAATTACTTTTTTTTTTTGTTTTTTGGAAACTTTCAAGTAAGTATTATATATGGATGGAAAGTGGACAGTGTCCAGATTCCAAAGGATTTTTTCCGAGTAAAATCCTATAAGCCATTTTTGAGCAAAATATGTTTAAAAAAGTCGATTTTAGAAAAAAATTGAAAATACTCAATTTTAGAGTCAATTTTCCTTTTTTCTGGAGGAGCTTTCTAGCAAGTGACATATATGGCCAGAAACTGGAAAGTGTCTAGATTCCAAGGTCATTAACGCGAATAAAATCGTACGAGCCATTTTTAAGAAAATTGATTTAAAAAAAATCACTTTTTTAGAAAAAGTATGAAAATGACGTATGTCTAAGGGTCAATTTAAATTTTTTGGAGAAGCTTTCTAGCAAGTGTTATATATCGATACAAACTGGAAAGTGTCCGGATTCCAAAACATTTTCACTAAGTAAAATTGCACGAGCTACTTTTAAGAAAATTGAGTTAAAAAAAAAATCATATATTAGAAAAAAGTAAAAAAAAATTTAAGGGTTGGTGCCTAATATTTTTTTTCTGGAGGAGCTTTCTAGCGAGTGACATATATGGATACAAACTAGAGAGTGTCCAGATTCCAAAACATTTTACCCGAATGAAATCGCACGAGCCATTTTTAAGAAAATTGTGTTTAAAAAAATCACTTTTTTAGAAAAAGTCTGAAAATGTCCAATATTTAGGTGCAAATTTCTTTTTTCTGGAGGAGCTTTCTAGCGAGTGACATATATGGAGAGAAACTGGAGAGTGTCCAGATTCCAAAACATTTTATCCGAATGAAATCCTACGAGCCATTTTTGAGAAAATTGTGTTTAAAAAAAATCATTTTTTCAAAAATGGTCAAAAATGTCTAATGTGTAGGGGCTAATTTCTTTTTCCTGGGGGAGCTTTCTAGCAAGTGACATATATGGATAGAAACTGGAGAGTGTCCAGATTCCAAAACATTTTACCCGAATGAAATCGTACGAGCCATTTTTGAGAAAATTGTGTTTAAAAAATAAATAAATAGCAACAAAACGCCAAATTATTCTATGAAAATGGCGTTTTAGTTAGCAACGAAAACGCCAAAAAGAAACAAAAGAGAAGTAGAAAATATTCAATAGAATAGGTTAAGACCAAGTAAAATTACTTTTTTTTTTTTGTTTTTTGGAAATTTTCAAGTAAGTATTATATATGGATGGAAAGTGGACAGTGTCCAGATTCCAAAGGATTTTTTCCGAGTAAAATCCTATAAGCCATTTTTGAGCAAAATATGTTTAAAAAAGTCGATTTTAGAAAAAAGTTGAAAATACTCAATCTTGGAGTCAATTTTTCTTTTTTCTGGAGGAGCTTTCTAGCAATTGACATATAGGGCCAGAAACTGGAAAGTGTCTAGATTCCAAAGTCATTAACGGGAATAAAATCGTACGAGCCATTTTAAAGAAAATTGATTTAAAAAAAATCACTTTTTTAGAAAAAGGCTGAAAATGACGAATGTTTAAGGGTCAGTTTAAATTTTTTGGAGGAGCTTTCTAGCAAGTGTTATATATCGATATAAACTGGAAAGTGTCCGGATTCCAAAACATTTTCACTAAGTAAAATCGCACGAGCCATTTTTAAGATAATTGAGTTTAAAAAAAATCATTTTTTTAGAAAAAAGTAAAAAAAAATGTAAGGGTTGGTGCCTAATATTTTTTTCCTGGAGGAGCTTTCTAGCGAGTGACGTATATGGATACAAACTGGAGAGTGTCCAGATTCCAAAATATTTTACCCGAATGAAATCGCACTAGCCGTTTTTAAGAAAATTGTGTTTAAAAAAAATCATTTTTTCAAAAATGGTCAAAAATGTCTAATGTGTAGGGGCTAATTTCTTTTTCCTGGGGATGCTTTCTAGCAAGTGACATATATGGAGAGAAGCTGGAGAGCCTCCAGATTCCAAAACATTTTACCCGAATAAAATCGTACGAGCCATTTTTGAGAAAATTGTGTTTAAAAAAAATCATTTTTTCAAAAATGGTCAAAAATGTCTAATGTGTAGGGGCTAATTTCTTTTTCCTGGGGGAGCTTTCTAGCAAGTGACATATATGGATAGAAACTGGAGAGTGTCCAGATTCCAAAACATTTTACCCGAATGAAATCGTACGAGCCATTTTTGAGAAAATTGTGTTTAAAAAATAAATAAATAGCAACGAAACGCCAAATTATTCTATGAAAATGGCGTTTTAGTTAGCAACGAAAACGCCAAAAAGAAACAAAAGAGAAGTAGAAAATATTCAATAGAATAGGTTAAGACCAAGTAAAATTACTTTTTTTTTTTTGTTTTTTGGAAATTTTCAAGTAAGTATTATATATGGATGGAAAGTGGACAGTGTCCAGATTCCAAAGGATTTTTTCCGAGTAAAATCCTATAAGCCATTTTTGAGCAAAATATGTTTAAAAAAGTCGATTTTAGAAAAAAGTTGAAAATACTCAATCTTGGAGTCAATTTTTCTTTTTTCTGGAGGAGCTTTCTAGCAATTGACATATAGGGCCAGAAACTGGAAAGTGTCTAGATTCCAAAGTCATTAACGGGAATAAAATCGTACGAGCCATTTTAAAGAAAATTGATTTAAAAAAAATCACTTTTTTAGAAAAAGGCTGAAAATGACGAATGTTTAAGGGTCAGTTTAAATTTTTTGGAGGAGCTTTCTAGCAAGTGTTATATATCGATATAAACTGGAAAGTGTCCGGATTCCAAAACATTTTCACTAAGTAAAATCGCACGAGCCATTTTTAAGATAATTGAGTTTAAAAAAAATCATTTTTTTAGAAAAAAGTAAAAAAAAATGTAAGGGTTGGTGCCTAATATTTTTTTCCTGGAGGAGCTTTCTAGCGAGTGACGTATATGGATACAAACTGGAGAGTGTCCAGATTCCAAAATATTTTACCCGAATGAAATCGCACTAGCCGTTTTTAAGAAAATTGTGTTTAAAAAAAATCATTTTTTCAAAAATGGTCAAAAATGTCTAATGTGTAGGGGCTAATTTCTTTTTCCTGGGGATGCTTTCTAGCAAGTGACATATATGGAGAGAAGCTGGAGAGCCTCCAGATTCCAAAACATTTTACCCGAATAAAATCGTACGAGCCATTTTTGAGAAAATTGTGTTTAAAAAAAATCATTTTTTCAAAAATGGTCAAAAATGTCTAATGTGTAGGGGCTAATTTCTTTTTCCTGGGGGAGCTTTCTAGCAAGTGACATATATGGATAGAAACTGGAGAGTGTCCAGATTCCAAAACATTTTACCCGAATGAAATCGTACGAGCCATTTTTGAGAAAATTGTGTTTAAAAAATAAATAAATAGCAACGAAACGCCAAATTATTCTATGAAAATGGCGTTTTAGTTAGCAACGAAAACGCCAAAAAGAAACAAAAGAGAAGTAGAAAATATTCAATAGAATAGGTTAAGACCAAGTAAAATTACTTTTTTTTTTGTTTTTTGGAAACTTTCAAGTAAGTATTATATATGGATGGAAAGTGGACAGTGTCCAGATTCCAAAGGATTTTTTCCGAGTAAAATCCTATAAGCCATTTTTGAGCAAAATATGTTTAAAAAAGTCGATTTTAGAAAAAAGTTGAAAATACTCAATCTTAGAGTCAATTTTTCTTTTTTCTGGAGGAGCTTTCTAGCAAGTGACATATATGGCCAGAAACTGGAAAGTGTCTAGATTCCAAGGTCATTAACGCGAATAAAATCGTACGAGCCATTTTTAAGAAAATTGATTTAAAAAAAATCACTTTTTTAGAAAAAGTATGAAAATGACGAATGTCTAAGGGTCAATTTAAATTTTTTGGAGGAGCTTTCTAGCAAGTGTTATATATCGATACAAACTGGAAAGTGTCCGGATTCCAAAAAATTTTCACTAAGTAAAATCGCACGAGCTATTTTTAAGAAAATTGAGTTTAAAAAAAAATCATATATTAGAAAAAAGTAAAAAAAAATTTAAGGGTTGGTGCCTAATATTTTTTTTCTGGAGGAGCTTTCTAGCGAGTGACATATATGGATACAAACAAGAGAGTGTCCAGATTCCAAAACATTTTACCCGAATGAAATCGCACGAGCCGTTTTTAAGAAAATTGTGTTTAAAAAAATCACTTTTTTAGAAAAAGTCTGAAAATGTCCAATATTTAGGTGCAAATTTCTTTTTTCTGGAGGAGCTTTCTAGCGAGTGACATATATGGAGAGAAACTGGAGAGTGTCCAGATTCCAAAACATTTTACCCGAACGAAATCGTACGAGCCATTTTTGAGAAAATTGTGTTTAAAAAATAAATAAATAGCAACGAAAACGCCAAATTATTCTATGAAAATGGCGTTTTAGTTAGCAACGAAAACGCCAAAAAGAAACAAAAGAGAAGTAGAAAATATTCAATAGAATAGGTTAAGACCAAGTAAAATTACTTTTTTTTTTTTGTTTTTTGGAAACTTTCAAGTAAGTATTATATATGGATGGAAAGTGGACAGTGTCCAGATTCCAAAGGATTTTTTCCGAGTAAAATCCTATAAGCCATTTTTGAGCAAAATATGTTTAAAAAAGTCGATTTTAGAAAAAAGTTGAAAATACTCAATCTTGGAGTCAATTTTTCTTTTTTCTGGAGGAGCTTTCTAGCAAGTGACATATATGGCCAGAAACTGGAAAGTGTCTAGATTCCAAGGTCATTAACGCGAATAAAATCGTACGAGCCATTTTTAAGAAAATTGATTTAAAAAAAATCACTTTTTTAGAAAAAGGCTGAAAATGACGAATGTTTAAGGGTCAGTTTAAATTTTTTGGAGGAGCTTTCTAGCAAGTGTTATATATCGATATAAACTGGAAAGTGTCCGGATTCCAAAACATTTTCACTAAGTAAAATCGCACGAGCCATTTTTAAGATAATTGAGTTTAAAAAAAATCATTTTTTTAGAAAAAAGTAAAAAAAAAATGTAAGGGTTGGTGCCTAATATTTTTTTCCTGGAGGAGCTTTCTAGCGAGTGACGTATATGGATACAAACTGGAGAGTGTCCAGATTCCAAAATATTTTACCCGAATGAAATCGCACTAGCCGTTTTTAAGAAAATTGTGTTTAAAAAAATCACTTTTTTAGAAAAAGTCTGAAAATGTCCAATATTTAGGTGCAAATTTCTTTTTTCTGGAGGAGCTTTCTAGCGAGTGACATATATGGAGAGAAACTGGAGAGTGTCCAGATTCCAAAACATTTTATCCGAATGAAATCCTACGAGCCATTTTTGAGAAAATTGTGTTTAAAAAAAATCATTTTTTCAAAAATGGTCAAAAATGTCTAATGTGTAGGGGCTAATTTCTTTTTCCTGGGGGAGCTTTCTAGCAAGTGACATATATGGATAGAAACTGGAGAGTGTCCAGATTCCAAAACATTTTATCCGAATGAAATCGTACCAGCCATTTTTGAGAAAATTGGTTTTAAAAAATAAATAAATAGCAACGAAAACGCCAAATTATTCTATGAAAATGGCGTTTTAGTTAGCAACGAAAGCGCCAAAAAGAAACAAAAGAGAAGTTGAAAATATTCAATAGGTTAAGACCAAGTAAAATTATATATATTATATTACTTTAAAGTAAGTATTATATATGGATGGAAAGTGGATAGTGTCCAGATTCCAAAGGATTTCATCCGATTTAAGTCATATAAGCCATTTTTGAGAAAGAAAAACGCAAAAATTTTACGTTTTCTACAATAGTGTTTTATACAACTCTGTACTGATGCCCATTGTTGACAGTGTCGCCATCATTGAAATATGTGATTTTTGATATCGTGCCCACGTGCTATTACATTTGTGCCGCCATTTTCATCATAAGAATCTAGCAGTGTTGCATTAGACTGCACTTAGAAAATGTATTCATCCATATTTGAATTATAACTCGTTGGTCTCAGGTAGAAAGGCCCTAACTCAAATAATTTAAAATTAACAGAAGGAGGTAAAAATACAACAGATACTGTAATTATTAATATACAACTTTTTATTAAATGCTGTACAATTGCTTGTAATATCGTTATTTTTAATAATATTGCAAATATTTTTTGTTAGGATGTGCATATTTCTGAAATGGATTGGAATACTAAAAAAAATCAGTTTTGAAAAAAAAGCGAGTTAGGGCCTTTCTACTTGAGACCAACGAACTACAAAAACAGATTTTTCTGTAATTTAAAACATGTTTGTAGTTATAACACATATCTTATTTAGAAAAATTTTAAATGTTTTTAGATTTATACTAATAAACGTGAAGACATTCGTTTTTTATGAATAATTGCCTATAAATTTATTTAATAATTTATTATAAGTTTTAGATTGTAAAATATATTAATTGTCATTTAGGCCACTTTTATGCTTGGAAATGACCGAAAGACAGTTGTGGTTATTTCAAGAAAGGGCGGTAAAGTGAAATATGAAGTGATTACAATAAGTCGAAATAAATATAAATAATTTGATTATATTTTATTGCAATGGGCAATAAGTAAAAATATGTATTAACTGCTGTATTTATAAAATATATTTTAGATTAATAAAGGCCCGGTTAATCAAGGTTTAGCTGTATATACATTATAATACATGAGTTATATAATTATATTAAAGCTAGTTAAGTAAGCTTTTGCTAAACATAACATTTTTTATTAATTAACATTTTACAACCTGTATTTCTAATTTTAGAGTATCCATTACATTAAAATGCCAGGGTTGTTGCTTTGTATTTCGATTCGAAAATATTTTCAAAAGAATCCCAAATCTATAATTAATAAAAAAATTTTTCGAAAACTCATAAATTTGTAAGATTTTCCATTCGAAATACAAAGTTACCCCACGGGTTCTAATTTGTGAGATTCTACTGTATAAAAAACACAAAAACAAACCGTATTCATAAAAAATTAAAATAGATTTGAAATTCGTTTCAGAAAATTTTGACTAAGGTCTTATTTTAATTTTTATAAATACCGGCAATTGCAATTTTTTGTTTTAATATATTTTATTATATAATTAATAAAAAATAATATTTGACAAAACAAGGAAAACAAATAATATTCTTAAAAAAAAATAACAATTCAGATAAGAACTAAATTAGAAATAATTAAATTCGATCATAAAAATTTGTTTTTTAAAAAAATCTATATATAATTTTGGTAAAATGTTTATTTATTTAGTATTAATTTAAAAATATTTTAATATATATATTTTCATTTTAAATTAATACTAAAATAATTTTAAAAATTTATATACATATATATATAAAATTTATATATAATTATTAAATAAATTAAAATAGCACTTATTTACCTATAATTAAATATATATATATATACAAATTAAATTCTTTACAAGTTAAGCACAATTTTTTTCAAGACAAATTAAATTGTTATAACTTTAAATTGTTTCCATTTCAACTTAAATGTAATTACAGAAAAATCTGTTTTTGTAGTTATAATTCAAATATGGATGAATACATTTTCTAAGTGCAGTCTAATGCAACACTGCTAGATTCTTATGATGAAAATGGCGGCACAAATGTAATAGCACGTGGGCACGATATCAAAAATCACATATTTCAATGATGGCGACACTGTCAACAATAGGCATCAGTACAGAGTTGTATAAAACACTATTGTAGAAAACGTAAAATTTTTGCGTTTTTCTTTCTCAAAAATGGCTTATATGACTTAAATCGGATGAAATCCTTTGGAATCTGGACACTATCCACTTTCCATCCATATATAATACTTACTTTAAAGTAATATAATATATATAATTTTACTTGGTCTTAACCTATTGAATATTTTCAACTTCTCTTTTGTTTCTTTTTGGCGTTTTCGTTGCTAACTAAAACGCAATTTTCATAGAATAATTTGGCGTTTTCGTTGCTATTTATTTATATTTTAAAACCAATTTTCTCAAAAATGGCTGGTACGATTTCATTCGGATAAAATGTTTTGGAATCTGGACACTCTCCAGTTTCTATCCATATATGTCACTTGCTAGAAAGCTCCCCCAGGAAAAAGAAATTAGCCCCTACACATTAGACATTTTTGACCATTTTTGAAAAAATGATTTTTTTTAAACACAATTTTCTCAAAAATGGCTCGTACGATTTCATTCGGGTAAAATGTTTTGGAATCTGGAGGCTCTCCAGCTTCTCTCCATATATGTCACTTGCTAGAAAGCTCCTCCAGAAAAAGAAATTTGCACCTAAATATTGGACATTTTCAGACTTTTTCTAAAAAAGTGATTTTTTTAAACACAATTTTCTCAAAAATGGCTCGTGCGATTTCATTCGGGTAAAATATTTTGGAATCTGGACACTCTCCAGTTTGTATCCATATACGTCACTCGCTAGAAAGCTCCTCCAGGAAAAAAATATTAGGCACCAACCCTTACATTTTTTTTTACTTTTTTCTAAAAAATGATTTTTTTTAAAACTCAATTTTCTTAAAAATGGCTCGTGCGATTTTACTGAATGAAAATATTTTGGAATCCGGACACTTTCCAGTTTTTATCGATATATGACACTTACTAGAAAGCTCCTCCGAAAAATTTAAATTGACCCTTAAACATTCGTCATTTTCAGCCTTTTTCTAAAAAAGTGATTTTTTTAAAATCAATTTTCTTTAAAACGGCTCGTACGATTTTATTCCCGTTAATGACTTTGGAATCTAGACACTTTCCAGTTTCTGGCCCTATATGTAACTTGCTAGAAAGCTCCTCCAGAAAAAAGAAAAATTGACTCTAAGATTGAGTATTTTCAACTTTTTTCTAAAATCGACTTTTTTAAACATATTTTGCTCAAAAATGGCTTATAGGATTTTACTCGGAAAAAATCCTTTGGAATCTGGACACTGTCCACTTTCCATCCATATATAATACTTACTTGAAAGTTTCCAAAAAACAAAAAAAAAAGTAATTTTACTTGGTCTTAACTTATTCTATTGAATATTTTCTACTTCTCTTTTGTTTCTTTTTGGCGTTTTCGTTGCTAACTAAAACGCCATTTTCATAGAATAATTTGGCGTTTTCGTTGCTATTTATTTATTTTTTAAACACAATTTTCTCAAAAATGGCTCGTACGATTTCATTCGGGTAAAATGTTTTGGAATCTGGACACTCTCCAGTTTCTATCCATATATGTCACTTGCTAGAAAGCTCCCCCAGGAAAAAGAAATTAGCCCCTACACATTAGACATTTTTGACCATTTTTGAAAAAATGATTTTTTTTAAACACAATTTTCTCAAAAATGGCTCGTACGATTTTATTCGGGTAAAATGTTTTGGAATCTGGAGGCTCTCCAGCTTCTCTCCATATATGTCACTTGCTAGAAAGCATCCCCAGGAAAAAGAAATTAGCCCCTACACATTAGACATTTTTGACCATTTTTGAAAAAATGATTTTTTTTAAACACAATTTTCTCAAAAATGGCTCGTGCGATTTCATTCGGGTAAAATATTTTGGAATCTGGACACTCTCCAGTTTGTATCCATATACGTCACTCGCTAGAAAGCTCCTCCAGGAAAAAAATATTAGGCACCAACCCTTACATTTTTTTTTACTTTTTTCTAAAAAAATGATTTTTTTTAAACTCAATTATCTTAAAAATGGCTCGTGCGATTTTACTTAGTGAAAATGTTTTGGAATCCGGACACTTTCCAGTTTATATCGATATATAACACTTGCTAGAAAGCTCCTCCAAAAAATTTAAACTGACCCTTAAACATTCGTCATTTTCAGCCTTTTTCTAAAAAAGTGATTTTTTTTAAATCAATTTTCTTTAAAATGGCTCGTACGATTTTATTCCCGTTAATGACTTTGGAATCTAGACACTTTCCAGTTTCTGGCCCTATATGTCAATTGCTAGAAAGCTCCTCCAGAAAAAAGAAAAATTGACTCCAAGATTGAGTATTTTCAACTTTTTTCTAAAATCGACTTTTTTAAACATATTTTGCTCAAAAATGGCTTATAGGATTTTACTCGGAAAAAATCCTTTGGAATCTGGACACTGTCCACTTTCCATCCATATATAATACTTACTTGAAAGTTTCCAAAAAACAAAAAAAAAGTAATTTTACTTGGTCTTAACCTATTCTATTGAATATTTTCTACTTCTCTTTTGTTTCTTTTTGGCGTTTTCGTTGCTAACTAAAACGCCATTTTCATAGAATAATTTGGCGTTTCGTTGCTATTTATTTATTTTTTAAACACAATTTTCTCAAAAATGGCTCGTACGATTTCATTCGGGTAAAATGTTTTGGAATCTGGACACTCTCCAGTTTCTATCCATATATGTCACTTGCTAGAAAGCTCCCCCAGGAAAAAGAAATTAGCCCCTACACATTAGACATTTTTGACCATTTTTGAAAAAATGATTTTTTTTAAACACAATTTTCTCAAAAATGGCTCGTAGGATTTCATTCGGATAAAATGTTTTGGAATCTGGACACTCTCCAGTTTCTCTCCATATATGTCACTCGCTAGAAAGCTCCTCCAGAAAAAAGAAATTTGCACCTAAATATTGGACATTTTCAGACTTTTTCTAAAAAAGTGATTTTTTTAAACACAATTTTCTTAAAAACGGCTCGTGCGATTTCATTCGGGTAAAATATTTTGGAATCTGGACACTCTCCAGTTTGTATCCATATACGTCACTCGCTAGAAAGCTCCTCCAGGAAAAAAATATTAGGCACCAACCCTTACATTTTTTTTTACTTTTTTCTAAAAAAATGATTTTTTTTAAACTCAATTATCTTAAAAATGGCTCGTGCGATTTTACTTAGTGAAAATGTTTTGGAATCCGGACACTTTCCAGTTTATATCGATATATAACACTTGCTAGAAAGCTCCTCCAAAAAATTTAAACTGACCCTTAAACATTCGTCATTTTCAGCCTTTTTCTAAAAAAGTGATTTTTTTTAAATCAATTTTCTTTAAAATGGCTCGTACGATTTTATTCCCGTTAATGACTTTGGAATCTAGACACTTTCCAGTTTCTGGCCCTATATGTCAATTGCTAGAAAGCTCCTCCAGAAAAAAGAAAAATTGACTCCAAGATTGAGTATTTTCAACTTTTTTCTAAAATCGACTTTTTTAAACATATTTTGCTCAAAAATGGCTTATAGGATTTTACTCGGAAAAAATCCTTTGGAATCTGGACACTGTCCACTTTCCATCCATATATAATACTTACTTGAAAGTTTCCAAAAAACAAAAAAAAAGTAATTTTACTTGGTCTTAACCTATTCTATTGAATATTTTCTACTTCTCTTTTGTTTCTTTTTGGCGTTTTCGTTGCTAACTAAAACGCCATTTTCATAGAATAATTTGGCGTTTCGTTGCTATTTATTTATTTTTTAAACACAATTTTCTCAAAAATGGCTCGTACGATTTCATTCGGGTAAAATGTTTTGGAATCTGGACACTCTCCAGTTTCTATCCATATATGTCACTTGCTAGAAAGCTCCCCCAGGAAAAAGAAATTAGCCCCTACACATTAGACATTTTTGACCATTTTTGAAAAAATGATTTTTTTTAAACACAATTTTCTCAAAAATGGCTCGTAGGATTTCATTCGGATAAAATGTTTTGGAATCTGGACACTCTCCAGTTTCTCTCCATATATGTCACTCGCTAGAAAGCTCCTCCAGAAAAAAGAAATTTGCACCTAAATATTGGACATTTTCAGACTTTTTCTAAAAAAGTGATTTTTTTAAACACAATTTTCTTAAAAACGGCTCGTGCGATTTCATTCGGGTAAAATGTTTTGGAATCTGGACACTCTCTTGTTTGTATCCATATATGTCACTCGCTAGAAAGCTCCTCCAGAAAAAAAATATTAGGCACCAACCCTTACATTTTTTTTTACTTTTTTCTAATATATGATTTTTTTTTAAACTCAATTTTCTTAAAAGTAGCTCGTGCAATTTTACTTAGTGAAAATGTTTTGGAATCCGGACACTTTCCAGTTTGTATCGATATATAACACTTGCTGGAAAGCTCCTCCAAAAAATTTAAATTGACCCTTAGACATTCGTCATTTTCATACTTTTTCTAAAAAAGTGATTTTTTTTAAATCAATTTTCTTAAAAATGGCTCGTACGATTTTATTCGCGTTAATGACCTTGGAATCTAGACACTTTCCAGTTTCTGGCCATATATGTCACTTGCTAGAAAGCTCCTCCAGAAAAAAGAAAAATTGACTCTAAGATTGAGTATTTTCAACTTTTTTCTAAAATCGACTTTTTTAAACATATTTTGCTCAAAAATGGCTTATAGGATTTTACTCGGAAAAAATCCTTTGGAATCTGGACACTGTCCACTTTCCATCCATATATAATACTTACTTGAAAATTTCCAAAAAACAAAAAAAAAAAAGTAATTTTACTTGGTCTTAACCTATTCTATTGAATATTTTCTACTTCTCTTTTGTTTCTTTTTGGCGTTTTCGTTGCTAACTAAAACGCCATTTTCATAGAATAATTTGGCGTTTCGTTGCTATTTATTTATTTTTTAAACACAATTTTCTCAAGAATGGCTCGTACGATTTCGTTCGGGTAAAATGTTTTGGAATCTGGACACTCTCCAGTTTCTATCCATATATGTCACTTGCTAGAAAGCTTCCCCAGGAAAAAGAAATTAGCCCCTACACATTAGACATTTTTGAAAAAATGATTTTTTTAAATACAATTTTCTCAAAAATGGCTCGTAGGATTTCATTCGGATAAAATGTTTTGGAATCTGGACACTCTCCAGTTTCTCTCCATATATGTCACTCGCTAGAAAGCTCCTCCAGAAAAAAGAAATTTGCACCTAAATATTGGACATTTTCAGACTTTTTCTAAAAAAGTGATTTTTTTAAACACAATTTTCTTAAAAATGGCTCGTGCGATTTCATTCGGGTAAAATGTTTTGGAATCTGGACACTCTCTAGTTTGTATCCATATATGTCACTCGCTAGAAAGCTCCTCCAGAAAAAAAATATTAGGCACCAACCCTTAAATTTTTTTTTACTTTTTTCTAATATATGATTTTTTTTTAACTCAATTTTCTTAAAAGTAGCTCGTGCAATTTTACTTAGTGAAAATGTTTTGGAATCCGGACACTTTCCAGTTTGTATCGATATATAACACTTGCTAGAAAGCTCCTCCAAAAAATTTAAATTGACCCTTAGACATTCGTCATTTTCATACTTTTTCTAAAAAAGTGATTTTTTTTAAATCAATTTTCTTAAAAATGGCTCGTACGATTTTATTCGCGTTAATGACCTTGGAATCTAGACACTTTCCAGTTTCTGGCCATATATGTCACTTGCTAGAAAGCTCCTCCAGAAAAAAGGAAAATTGACTCTAAAATTGAGTATTTTCAACTTTTTTCTAAAATCGACTTTTTTAAACATATTTTGCTCAAAAATGGCTTATAGGATTTTACTCGGAAAAAATCCTTTGGAATCTGGACACTGTCCACTTTCCATCCATATATAATACTTACTTGAAAGTTTCCAAAAAACAAAAAAAAAGTAATTTTACTTGGTCTTAACCTATTCTATTGAATATTTTCTACTTCTCTTTTGTTTCTTTTTGGCGTTTTCGTTGCTAACTAAAACGCCATTTTCATAGAATAATTTGGCGTTTCGTTGCTATTTATTTATTTTTTAAACATATTTTGCTCAAAAATGGCTTATAGGATTTTACTCGGAAAAAATCCTTTGGAATCTGGACACTGTCCACTTTCCATCCATATATAATACTTACTTGAAAATTTCCAAAAAACAAAAAAAAAAAAGTAATTTTACTTGGTCTTAACCTATTCTATTGAATATTTTCTACTTCTCTTTTGTTTCTTTTTGGCGTTTTCGTTGCTAACTAAAACGCCATTTTCATAGAATAATTTGGCGTTTCGTTGCTATTTATTTATTTTTTAAACACAATTTTCTCAAAAATGGCTCGTACGATTTCATTCGGGTAAAATGTTTTGGAATCTGGACACTCTCCAGTTTCTATCCATATATGTCACTTGCTAGAAAGCTCCCCCAGGAAAAAGAAATTAGCCCCTACACATTAGACATTTTTGACCATTTTTGAAAAAATGATTTTTTTTAAACACAATTTTCTCAAAAATGGCTCGTACGATTTTATTCGGGTAAAATGTTTTGGAATCTGGAGGCTCTCCAGCTTCTCTCCATATATGTCACTTGCTAGAAAGCATCCCCAGGAAAAAGAAATTAGCCCCTACACATTAGACATTTTTGACCATTTTTGAAAAAATGATTTTTTTTAAACACAATTTTCTTAAAAACGGCTAGTGCGATTTCATTCGGGTAAAATATTTTGGAATCTGGACACTCTCCAGTTTGTATCCATATACGTCACTCGCTAGAAAGCTCCTCCAGGAAAAAAATATTAGGCACCAACCCTTACATTTTTTTTTACTTTTTTCTAAAAAAATGATTTTTTTTAAACTCAATTATCTTAAAAATGGCTCGTGCGATTTTACTTAGTGAAAATGTTTTGGAATCCGGACACTTTCCAGTTTATATCGATATATAACACTTGCTAGAAAGCTCCTCCAAAAAATTTAAACTGACCCTTAAACATTCGTCATTTTCAGCCTTTTTCTAAAAAAGTGATTTTTTTTAAATCAATTTTCTTTAAAATGGCTCGTACGATTTTATTCCCGTTAATGACTTTGGAATCTAGACACTTTCCAGTTTCTGGCCCTATATGTCAATTGCTAGAAAGCTCCTCCAGAAAAAAGAAAAATTGACTCCAAGATTGAGTATTTTCAACTTTTTTCTAAAATCGACTTTTTTAAACATATTTTGCTCAAAAATGGCTTATAGGATTTTACTCGGAAAAAATCCTTTGGAATCTGGACACTGTCCACTTTCCATCCATATATAATACTTACTTGAAAATTTCCAAAAAACAAAAAAAAAAAAGTAATTTTACTTGGTCTTAACCTATTCTATTGAATATTTTCTACTTCTCTTTTGTTTCTTTTTGGCGTTTTCGTTGCTAACTAAAACGCCATTTTCATAGAATAATTTGGCGTTTTGTTGCTATTTATTTATTTTTTAAACACAATTTTCTCAAAAATGGCTCGTACGATTTCATTCGGGTAAAATGTTTTGGAATCTGGACACTCTCCAGTTTCTATCCATATATGTCACTTGCTAGAAAGCTCCCCCAGGAAAAAGAAATTAGCCCCTACACATTAGACATTTTTGACCATTTTTGAAAAAATGATTTTTTTTAAACACAATTTTCTCAAAAATGGCTCGTAGGATTTCATTCGGATAAAATGTTTTGGAATCTGGACACTCTCCAGTTTCTCTCCATATATGTCACTCGCTAGAAAGCTCCTCCAGAAAAAAGAAATTTGCACCTAAATATTGGACATTTTCAGACTTTTTCTAAAAAAGTGATTTTTTTAAACACAATTTTCTTAAAAATGGCTCGTGCGATTTCATTCGGGTAAAATGTTTTGGAATCTGGACACTCTCTAGTTTGTATCCATATATGTCACTCGCTAGAAAGCTCCTCCAGAAAAAAAATATTAGGCACCAACCCTTAAATTTTTTTTTACTTTTTTCTAATATATGATTTTTTTTTTAACTCAATTTTCTTAAAAGTAGCTCGTGCAATTTTACTTAGTGAAAATGTTTTGGAATCCGGACACTTTCCAGTTTGTATCGATATATAACACTTGCTAGAAAGCTTCTCCAAAAAATTTAAATTGACCCTTAGACATACGTCATTTTCATACTTTTTCTAAAAAAGTGATTTTTTTTAAATCAATTTTCTTAAAAATGGCTCGTACGATTTTATTCGCGTTAATGACCTTGGAATCTAGACACTTTCCAGTTTCTGGCCATATATGTCACTTGCTAGAAAGCTCCTCCAGAAAAAAGGAAAATTGACTCTAAAATTGAGTATTTTCAATTTTTTTCTAAAATCGACTTTTTTAAACATATTTTGCTCAAAAATGGCTTATAGGATTTTACTCGGAAAAAATCCTTTGGAATCTGGACACTGTCCACTTTCCATCCATATATAATACTTACTTGAAAGTTTCCAAAAAACAAAAAAAAAAAGTAATTTTACTTGGTCTTAACCTATTCTATTGAATATTTTCTACTTCTCTTTTGTTTCTTTTTGGCGTTTTCGTTGCTAACTAAAACGCCATTTTCATAGAATAATTTGGCGTTTCGTTGCTATTTATTTATTTTTTAAACACAATTTTCTCAAAAATGGCTCGTACGATTTCATTCGGGTAAAATGTTTTGGAATCTGGACACTCTCCAGTTTCTATCCATATATGTCACTTGCTAGAAAGCTCCTCCAGGAAAAAGAAATTAGCCCCTACACATTAGACATTTTTGACCATTTTTGAAAAAATGATTTTTTTTAAACACAATTTTCTCAAAAATGGCTCGTAGGATTTCATTCGGATAAAATGTTTTGGAATCTGGACACTCTCCAGTTTCTCTCCATATATGTCACTCGCTAGAAAGCTCCTCCAGAAAAAAAATATTAGGCACCAACCCTTACATTTTTTTTTACTTTTTTCTAAAAAATGATTTTTTTTAAAACTCAATTTTCTTAAAAATGGCTCGTGCGATTTTACTGAATGAAAATATTTTGGAATCCGGACACTTTCCAGTTTGTATCGATATATGACACTTACTAGAAAGCTCCTCCGAAAAATTTAAATTGACCCTTAAACATTCGTCATTTTCAGACTTTTTCTAAAAAAGTGGTTTTTTTAAAATCAATTTTCTTAAAAATGGCTCGTAGGATTTTATTAGTGTTAATGGATTTATAATCTGAACACTTTACAGCTTCTAACCATATATGTCACATGCTAGAAAGCTCCTCCATAAGATGTCAATAAGCCCCAACATATCCGATTTTTTCTCTAAAAAATTTCTTCTTTTACGAATAATTTTTTCCAAAACAGTTTGTACAATTTTATGAGTGAAGCATATTTTAGAACCTCCACCATGTCCTTAATTGCTCCATGAATATAATTTGGTGGATAATTCCAGAATCTGGTGTTATTTGCTTTTTACAAAAATATGAATTTTTGGAAAAAAAGCGTTTTTTTTCGTTTTCGCGTTTTCGTTGCTATTTTTTCGTTGCTATCTTGGCGGACGTGAATAAGATAACGAAGTACATAAATAAAGAAGTGACATTAATTTTTAGAAATCGATAAAAATATAAATTATATACATATATACATTTGTTTATTTGTGAATACTGCTTTTATAAAGGACTTCAGTTATTTATTTAACAGGCTTACAGATGACATTAAATCAGAAAAAATTATGTTGTATTTAAAAGAAAATGTGCAAATTTTGTAAAAATATGATAATTGAAAAATCTATTAAATTTTTATTGTGTTTTTGTTAAAGTTTTAAGTTATTAAACCAATTAAAATTTTTAAGTATTGTGAACACTACATACTAAATAAATAAATAAAAAAAATGTTCTTCTTCTTATGTGACTTTTGACATTTTCGATATAACATACATGGATACAATGATACACTAAGTGTTCACAAGAAAGTAAACAAAAACTGCTATCAATAAAGCTTCTGTACGATACAGAAGCTTGTGAATTCGACAAATAAAACAAAGACAATAACAAAAAGAAATTAAGTAATAGTTATGAAAATATTAGATATTATAGTTATATTGTTTATAAAATAATTCAAAATCAATTAAAAAATACTCCACTGTCAGAAAGAAAGAAATAAAAAAACGACATCAAAATTAAACAAAATATAAGTACATACGATGTGATTTTGCAAATAAAATGTAAAAGGGAATGGCATAGATAAAAATAAAAAAAGAACAAGAAAAAAAATTGGTTTTTTAGAAAAAAAAACATGAACGATGTGTGAGTTCATTTTTTAGTTATTGTGTTGTTGGTGGCTGCTTATGGGGCTGTGTGTATTAAAATATAAAATAAAAAATGTTGACGTCTCCACTACGAAAAATAAGAAATAAACAGAATGAAAAACAAAATAACTATATAATCCAGGGAAGTAACGAAATGTTTTCTTATTTCTCGGTATACATACATGTATGTATATTTTATTTATTTTTTCAAATTTATAAAACTACACACTGAAAAATAAAAACAAAACGAAAATTATATGTAAATATATATGTATGTTGTTGGTTTTCTTATATTGGGAATGGTTTGGTCGAGGATTTTGGTTGTATGCTTGTTTTGTTTGTATGTTGCTTAGACATACGGACAGACATATGAATGTGTGTAAATACGTAAGGTTGAACTGACAGAAAGACAGACAGAAATGAGGAATAACAAAATTACTTACTTGTGAGCTCTCTGCTATGTTTTGTGTTGTCGTTACCAGTAAAACTAAACATTTGTTTGTGAGTTTGTAAATACATAAGTATGTATATGTACCTCGAATACACAACTCGCACACACATTCTAAACTTAACACACAACAGCCGGCTTTATATAAGGTATGGTAAAAAAAAAACACAAACAGAATAACACAAAACCAGATAAACCTACCTATACAGTAAATATATGTGTACTTGCAGCAGCAATAGCTAAAAAAAAACATTTGAATTTATACCTATTCCCCCACTTACACAACCATACTAAACGTACGAACGACTGATAAATGTTATTTAAAAAATACATTTTTCATTTGTGTTAAACTAAATTGTACAATTCTGAGTTTGTTTTTTATGTGCAAATTGTGGAAAGAAGGGGCAAAGAAGAAAAAAACTGCAAGGTATGTATTATCAAACTCATTTTTCTGTTTAAATGGTGCTATTTTTGTCTAAATTAAAGTACATTTCTACTCGTATATACAGTTTACAATTCATATGCATAATGTAATTGAGGTTAAACAAAATAAAAATAAACATTAAAAACTGTTTTTGTTTACAATCGTCTAAAGTTATGCCCTGTCTCTTTTTTCACATGTAGACAAATATATTTGTTTTTCTTTCTCTTTTCTTTCTTTCATAAAAACACATACATATACTCACCACACATCATTTATGAAAACACAAAGCTTAAATCTATATATACCGTTAATTTAATAAAACAGAAAATTTAGAATTTATTTTTTTGCTCTATTCGCATAAGTATTTAGTTTTTTCTATTGCTATGCTTACCTTTTAAAAATTCTTTAAGTTGTGTGGATGATATATTTCTGTAGCCCAATTCATTTAAATAATGCAAAATGGCGCGTGCATCCAAAGGCAAATGTGACATTTTCTTATGAACCTCGCACTTTTCTCCTCGCTATACATTGATTTTCTAAAATGAAAACAACACACAATTCCACATACACAGTACACTATTTTTTAAAATATACTCAAATAAAAAGAAAGTCTCCACACAAAATTCAAATGCCGTCGTTTTTTATTACTTAAATGTTTGTTGGCTGTATGGCTTTCTTGTATTGTACATATAAATTTAAGTATTCGTATGATCCGCATATACATTCACAAATCAAGTAAAATGAAATTCAGTGGTATTCTTTGTAATATTTCTAGTTATCTTTGTAGAAAATGGTTACATTGTTTTGTGCACTTTATATGTTTATAAAAAAACAAATTACACACGTTAATAAATCAAGTCTATTTTTGTATTTCTTTTGTCTATTTTTATTATCGCTTCTCTTTTTACTCGTATGTTTTTTATACTGTATGTACATATATATATTAAACTTTGTCTTTATTCTATTAATTTTTTAATGATAAAAACGTTTAATTTCGTAATTACATATATGTGCAGTTCACAAATGAAACGTTGTCGCCTTTATTGAAAAAAACCAGCACACCACTTTTTCAATTTATTTTCTCGTCGTTAATATAAAATGGTTTCTTTTTCACACAGAGTAGATTCTTTCTTTGCCTTTGGCTTGGTCTCTGTCACTATTAGTTTTCTTTTTTAACTAAAAAACGATATTACACTTTAGTTACATAGAAAATTTCATAAAATTCTTATGCAACCCTTTTTCATCTATAGTTTTACACAATTTGTTTCTTTTAATTTACTGTAGTTTAATTTAGTTTTAATTAAAATGTGTAATACGTGAAATTTTTTCCAATCATCGTTTCATTTCGGTTTGACGCTCGTTTTTCTTGTATTATCTTTTACATTTTGTTTCTTACCATGGTGGTGAATACATTTTAAGCAACTCTTCACTTCCCTTTTTTTAATTATGCATTGTTGCTATCTCGTCAGAGTTGAATTTAAAAGTAATTTTAGTTTTAATCGAAGATATATAATCTTATATATTCAATATGTTTAAAATTGATTTTTGATAACACTTTACCGTTTATCTTTTCTTTTAATAATTCAAACACCCTTTTATATGTAAAGTCACCCTATAAAAATAAATATGCATGTAAATAAAAATATATTTTGTATCCATATGCTTAATAAAAAATAGCATAACAAATTTGTACATATCGTCGGTTGACACGTAAAACTCACTGTAGTCATATAACATAGCACTTAGTGAGTTTTACCTGTCAACCGACAATATTGTCGATGGAATTAACCCCCAGTCTACACGCGCCATAAACTTGGAAATAATTATGTTTTCAATTGTCAAATTCTATTTCCAACATCAAATGTTCAAGTGTAGACCGCAAAAACATGTATTTGCAAATGTATGTTAACATAGTTGTTCGCACATTTTGCAAAGAAATAATGTTGAACATAAGCTGTCAAATTAGACTTTCAAACTCGTCTTTTGCTTGAAAAAATAACTTTTCTCGTTTATAATTACGCTAAATTATTTAAAAAGAGAGTTTTAACTGTTCTAAGAAAAAAATAATAAATAGTGTGTTTTTTAGACATTTTATTTTATTATTTTTATTACAATACGTGTTCTCCACCTAAAAACATAAACATGAATATAAAAAATATTTTACTATTACTCTGACGACGCTGGTTCTTATGTTTGAACATAATTATTGTACGTGTAGACGGGGGGTAAAGAACGCTGTAACTGACAAAAAATCGAAAATACGTTTTTTACATCATTTTTATCAGAAAAAAAATACGCGTCGATTGGTTCCGATCCCAGATTTCTATGATGAAAATAAATTCACTTACGCCGTCTGCGTTTTAAAAAATACCAGTGTATTTGTTCTACTTTTACACAGGCTTTTTGGCTCTGGTCAACATTTAAGGTTTTGTCAGTTACTGCGTTCTTTAATTCCATCGACGATATATACAAAAGTGGCCTTTAAAACTCCGTTTCAGGATTACGGATTAGCTTCTTGCAGCACTCACTTGCCTCCGAACGACAGATTTGTGAAGCTTTTTGATGGCAATCAATTACTCTGAGAGTTTTTGCCAGAAGACTGCTGAGAGGTAGTCGCAGAAAAAAATAATTTTTTCATATTTTTTTTTTCAAGATGTGAGAGCCGAGATTTGAACCCGGCGCTATCGTCTTAGTAAGCCAAACAATAATCACTAGGCCATGGCGACAAATTGGTACGCTAGAGGTTTAAATAATATTTTAAGGTTATAAAAATTATTACTAATATTTTATATAATCAACAATATGGTATAAACTCAAAACATTTACTGCTGTATTCATAAAAAATATTATAAGTTTGTGAAAGGCTTTTGTTGACAAATTTCTAGCAATACCTGTGAAATAAACCCTTAATAAACCTATATTTTTTATGAATACAGCAGTTAAAACTTAACTTTTGGCAAGAAAACAATAGACAACATCTGTATCTGTCTTTTGTGAAAATTGTAAAGTATTATGATTACTTTCCATGTTCATTATAGGTATTGTAGTGACTAATTTCTCATCAACAAAAAGAAATGAACAAAAGTTGAAATAAAAACTCATCGTATATTTTTTATTCAAGCTAAAAATTGTAATAATATTTTTGCATTTTAATTTTGATACTGTTTTGTTAATAAAATAGTAAAAAAAATACACCAAAATATTTCAGAAAAATTAAAAATATATTTTTTTGTAATAATTGGAGAAAATAAAGGAAAGACAATGTAAACATGTTTTTCTGAAAGAAAATGTTCTTTTATATTTCTTTTTAAAATATAACGACAAATAGTTTTTGGCCTCTACTGAAATTTAAAGATTTTGAATTAATACCTCTTATTGACCAAATACGATATATATCAAATTTCGTAATAATACAACACTGCATGCGCTATGTACAATTTACAACGCTGGTCATTTATTATCGCCATATTTTTTTTGTATTTTCTTGTCCTTATTCCTTTTATATTGTATTTCTCATTCTTTATAATATTCGTAAATTTAACCAATACTTATACACCGCAAACGCATTGTTGCAAGTTTGTCATAAAGGGAATACAATTAGTTCAAGAAACACATATAAACATTGGAAGAGGAAGAGAGAAAAATACGAGTTAAAGAAATCAAGTGCATATTTGTTAATACTTAATTTTAAGAGCTGAGATTATTTTGTCTTAAAAAGGGTCTTATTCACAAGTAGCTGGAAAATGTGGAAGAAGTTTGCATTAACATTATTAATTGGCAAGTTATATATATATTTTTTACTAGCAAGTTAATTTTTATTACGAAAAGTTTTAATATCTTAAAATTCTTCTGAGCGTCTTTGTGATTGATTTCATTTTGTCTGGCACTGTGTTGCAGTTGTCGTGTTTTTCAGCTGCTGCCAGGCGGGTAGTGTACGAGTTCGTTCAAATAGCTACAGCTCAAGACGTAATTATTACGGCTCACAGCAGCCGCAGCCGACGCAGACATCTGCCATAACACCTAAAGAATATTTGGATAAAAAATCTGGCTTCTCCACCTTTGGTATTATCGCCATTATATTTGTAGTCATTATGAGCTGTTTGGCCTTATATTACGGCATCATGTGTTATCCCTTTTTGTGTCGAGATGAAAAGAAATACCGCTTTATGGATATGTCATCTACAATAACAGCGGCCACTTCACGCTCGATACAGTCGATAGAAAATTATCCGGATGATCAGAAACATGGTCAAATCAATGATGTTCATATTTTCAAATAAAAACATGCCATTGGTTAAGGTATGGAAGCATTTTGGGAAGCGTTCAAAAGCAGGCAGTGTAAGCATTTAGTTTCTATTGGACAGTATAGAACAAAGACATTTATAAACTAATGTGTAAGAAATTTATTTGATCAGTTTTTCTTTTTTGTTTTACCTTTAGATAAGCTTTAATTTAAGTTTTCATAACAGAACAGTTAATATTTTCCTACACATAATGCTCAAGTACTTAGAATTTCATACTCTATATTTTTTCTTATTAGAATGCCATACTTAATTGTATCTATAGTTTATCAATTGTTGTTTTTTTCTGATTTGTGGCATTTTATTTTCTATGTAGCATTTATCTTTCCCCCATACTGTCCTTATATGTGTATTTGAATGTGTTTTACCTTATATGACTAACCATTATCGTAATCAGTAATATTCTCCATATACATTTCGTTCTCTTAAACCATCATTTTGATTTCTTATGCGCAAGTATTGTTGTTGTTGCTTGATCATACCTTTACACATTCTGGTATTCTGTGTAAACGTGGTTTATAATTTTTTTTACCTTTTTTTTACCATATCTTGTTAAATTTTAGTTTCTTTCATGTTTAGTTTTTTTTCCACAATACATTCTTTTTGTTTTGATTTTTTTATAATTTCATTTTGTAACCAACTGCAGGTATAAATAAAAAAAAATGTATGTCTGCTGCCAGGCTAATATATTTTATATAAATTTTTTTTAATATATTTCCTATTATCTCATGAATGTGCATGTTTTAGATTCTATGAGTTGTCTAATTTCTAGTAAAATTTAGATTTGTTTACAACAGATAACAATGATATTGAAAATTGTTATTAAGCCAGCATTTACAAATGTCCTTAAAGTTTTGTACACAGTTCATGTAGGTATGTATATACATACATATATATATGTATTTTCCAATAACGTTATGTTTAATAGAAACGCTAATATCGAATAATTTTATTTAATTTTAACCACTTAACATTTTTATCTATTACAAATAGGTATTAAAAATTTATTCATTATGTAGATCAAACAAATAAAGCATATCATAGTATTTTATACAATAATTTTTTTAAATCAATGATGAATGAACGCTTAAATGCATATGTAACAACAATAATAACTGCCTTCAGAACTGTTCTTGTTTCAAATTGCATACACAAATATTGAACAATTTTAAAACAAATCCAATGTTAACATAAATTTCGAATATATTTACAACCTACATAGATATAAATATTTTTTACGAATATATTCTTAAGAATTTAAATTCACCCCTATCTTGGCGTAATCGTTGATATCGTATTTCAACATTTTTGTAAATAAAGAATTTTACTCATTCTCTTTTGCCTGGGACAGACATGTTGGAATAAGAACGACAACGACTACATAATAAACCAGATAATGATCATTATATAACATTAATAAGGTTGTATTACAAATCTATTGAAGCTGTAATATTTTTACCATTTAATTTAAGGCTCTTCAGTAAATCGTATTTAGTTTATATAATACAATACATAAAAGCATTTTTATAAGAGAATTAATTTTTTTGTACTAAAATATTAGCAATATAAAAGTAGAATTAATTTAAGATTCTCTAGTATCCTAAGCATAGCATTTTTATATACAACTTTTTTATTATACACAAATTTTTTATACAATATAATTATACCTTTTTTAAGGATTTTTTTATTAGAAAAAAATTCATATTTTTTAATACAATATACAAAAATAAAGAAATATACATAATTACTTTTTATACAAATTTCATCACAATTAAATCAGCTGTATTTATAATGAAAAGTTAGCAACTCCTTAGCATAAGCACAAAAATCTAGGAAGTTTATATATAACCCGCTACAGACTGATATTATACAAATTTTCCATACCTTCTGATCAGGGAATTCAAAAAATTGAGGAATTTGTACGTTTGAGTAAGAATGTCCACGTATAGAAATGACAAACTTAGCCACTATGTACAACGAGTTGCTAACTTTTTATTATAAATAAGATTTTTAATGTTTACGAAACGACTAATTCTTATCGGTTTTCAGCTTTCAAAAGTTTGTTTATATTTATGTTTTTGTTTTCGTATAACGGGTTATAATATGTCTGTTTCTTTACTCTACTTTTTCTTCGGGCTACTTTGGGCAAGTAAACAAATAATCAGCTGTTTAAAAATAATAGAAAAATAAAAGTTTCAGAAAACTAAAAAAAAGTTCGTGCTCAATATGTATGTACATATGTGACGTAATGTTGTGTTATTTCGTATTTTTATGTGAATGGGTAAAATTTTTGGTTTTTTGGGTTCCCGTACTTTTGGGTAAAATTGTCTCATTTTGAGAGAAATTATTGTTTACTCTCTATTTACCGAACTTTACCCAAAAAGTAAAGAAACACACCTAATAATTATAAGGTGCATTGGGCATATCAACTGGCTACTTCTTTTGTAGATAAATTGTGAAGAGAATTCTAAATATTTTTTATTTTATATAAATTGTTTTTGTTTTCACACTTTGTTTAGGCTTATTTTACAGTTCTTTACCCTAATCAACAACAAAAAGCCATGTTTTTTATGAGTTTTACTTGTAATCTCAAAGACATCTTATGATAAGTGCTCCGTGTTTTAAAATTATGCTTTTATTTTGATGCAGAGCCATACTGTGAAAATTGCATTATACAAGTAATTATGGAAATTTAATCACAAGTTTTGCTATTCGACCAAGTTCTGAAAATCGCATATCGCTTATTTCTTGCGTTTTCGTTTTGAAATCGTCAAATAAGTGTTCTGAAAATTGAAAACGTTAAAAATTTGGCGACTTTAAAATGTTAATATATACTGATGCGACTTGATCTATTGTTTAAATGTAAACTTTGAAATATAAATAAAATTATGCAAAATATAAATAAAATTTGTCTTCTTTTTATTTGAAGAAAGACTAGTATGTTATTTTATTTATTTCAAATTCAAGTAATCGGCCCTATGCCCATTGGCGTTCTTATTTTAAAATAAAATAAAAACGACAAATTGGTATTATCGTTGTCGTTATCGACAATAATTGAAAAATGCCGATATTCTCTATTTAAAAACCAAGATAGAAACGATAAAGAAACGCCCGTAGCGACATTAAAACATTTGAAAAATAGAAAATGAAAATTACAACGTTGCAACAGTTTGAAATTTTAGTATCAGAAATTGAAATTGAATCATGAATAACCCTTAAATTTTAATTGTTTTTGGAAGGAACTGGCTGCAAAAATAAATCCATTTGGACAAACTATTACTAAACATTTTAAAATATAGAATTTAATTTAAGGTATGGAAAGATTTGAAGTTTAAAATAAAAAAGAAGCTGGTAGCCAACAAATCTGAGGCCAGAGCGACAGGAGGAGGAATTAGTAAGCAAATTCGACTGTAATTTTTGGACGAAGCTGAGTCAAATTTAATGAAATTTAAAAAATAAAATTCTGTACTAGACGTTTTTGATTTTTAATTTAAAAAACAAGAAATTCTTTGGCAATTTTCGTAAGCGACAACGCGAAATATGACGGGGTTTTTTCTAGTGCTACCAAGTTTTCCTCTCGTTTTATTGTAAATAGTTTTCGGTAACTTTTTATTTTTAGTGACGAAAATGTGAAGAATGTAGTACACGAATGTTTGTACAGGACATTTTTCCTTTTCCACTTTTTGTAGTTTTCAGGGATTGTAATCATTATGAGTTTTATAATAAAAACTACACAATAATAATTATATTATGAGTTTTAAGGATTTCCTTCAATAGTAATGATTATTTGTGAGTAATAATATAAAAAATCAGCCATAGTTATTATTTTTGAGCAAAAGAAATTAAAATCAAAAATAATCATTATTTATGATTTTTATTTTTTTCGCTCAAAATAAAACTTTCAATTTATGACTTATTAAGAATTAAAAAATTTGGTCAAAACTAGTAAAAGAAAAAAAAGATTAAGAAGTGCTTGTTCATTTTGCTATATATAATATCATTTTCTTGCACAAAAATGATAAAATTATAAAGTCGTAAATTGAAAGTGAGTTTTATTTTGAGTGAAAAAAATAAAAATCATAAAAAATGATTATCTTTGAGTTTTATTTCTTTTGCTCAAAAATAATTACTATGGCTGATTTTTAAAATTATTACTCACAAATTATCATTACCATTGAAGAAAACTTTAAAAATCAAAAATTTAAAAATTATGACGGATATGCAAAGGTTGTCAAAATATAATAATAATGGTGCAATAAATGTTTTGTTATGGCTGTTTTAAGTGATTGATTTTTTTATTTAAAGAAACGAACAATAATCATTATTTAGGGTCCCTGGTAGTTTTTGATTCTTCTGTTTGACGTCTAAGTTCTATATGGTAAAAGTTTTAGGCAAGAGCAAAAGAGAATTGAAAAATGTCGGCCTTTCAATTTCCACATTGTAAATCCCAACTTTGAAAGCTTTAAGGTATACAAAACAATATCATGCTTCCATTATTGCTTCCAAATTTGAAAAATTTTCTGCTGAGATTCCACACAGAAATAAACTATTTTTATCTAATGCACAACGGCTAAGGAAGGAAGAACTGAATCGCTTGTTAAATTTAGGACTAAAACCAGAGAATGTTTAAAAGACTAGAAAACATTTGATATGAAATATAGAAATATTCAAAATATAATGATAATGAAATTAAAAATACTTTATTTAACGTTTACATGTGACCACTATTGAATTTTATTCCCGCCTGCAACGCATAAAACATAATAGAGCTGCTAAATTATGCACTTTTGTTCAGTCTTTCGAAAAATTTTATTCAATATCGGATTATTTCGCATTTCTTAAATGTAGTCTTGTATTCCATTTCTGAATATTTTTCATTTTATTTCGTGTAGGAAAATGTTAGTGGAATCGAACCGAATCAAGTTTTTCTTTTAATAAAACCCTTGAACAGTTAATATACCGATTGTAGTCAATAATTTGAGTGGTTTTCTTTTAGTTTTTTATATTGTTTACACAACTTTTCGAACAGAAATTAACATAAATTATGAAATCAAAATTTGGTAAAAAATTTTAATGAAAATAAATTTCTGAAATTCTGAGTAATTTTATAATTCCACTCTGAATACAGAACAGGAACAATAATAAATTATTTTCATGTGTTTTTGTTATCACATTCGTTATACATAGAACTTTCTTCTTCACATATTAAAACCAAGTTTTTATAAAAAGGGGAGTTTATCAGTAAATTAATTAAAGACAAAGAAAATACATACTGGCACAATTAAATGATTGTTTTTTTGCTTTGTACTCTTAATAAGAGATTAGATTTACAGCCTTTTGTAATTAATGGTTCATGTTTCAACTATCAATTGATAAAAAGTTCCCGCTTGCTCTTAAAAATACTAAAACATCTCGGTTTATTATATATTATTTTTATTTTAGCTTATTTTAAAAATTAATAAAATAAGAACTGATACTATAAGTATTTATAAAGTACACAAATTAGATTTTATATTTTATGAAAAAACTAGATACAGGAGGATGTAGACAACTATGATGAAAAAACGCATTACAAATGCATTATTTTTCTATTTTATGACAGTCTTATGAATGTAAGGAAGTGAAACTCTTCGTGGTGGTGATAGTTTTTCTATTTCTATATATATATTTACAATTCATCTTTAACATCATCATCCAAATCGATATCAGACAAATCAATATCTTCTTCGGCGGGCAATTGTCCATCTTTGCCATCCCAGGCGGGTACAGTATTAATATTTGGCTTTTTGGCTCCCTTAACGGGAGCTGTTTGTCCCCGACCAAACGATATGTCACGTAAGAATTCGTTAATGCCGTCCTGTGAGAAGGAACCCTTCAGAACAGAGAATTTCATTTTCTTGAAATTAACCACAGCCATGGCGGGATAACCGAAACCACCAATTTCCAAAGATTCTTCCAATTCAGATTGTGCAGTGGCCTCTGACCATGCCCAGCCCCATTGTTTTTGTTTGAATTTATCACCTAAAGTGCGCAAAGTGTCAAGGAATTTATTACGGCACTTTGCATCACAATCAAGTATATGAGGCAGTACAGAGATGACACATAGAGGTTTACTCTCACAGGCAGTTTCGAAAGAAGATTCATCGGTTATTTCAATTAATTCTGGGGGAGGTACATTGGCAGCATGTTTATCTAAAGCCCAAGTGACAATATCAGATGAAGTACGGCCGCCGTCATATTCTTGGGCATCTGACGAGCGTTTCTTACCAGCAGGGAAATATTTAATAGTGGGATAGCCGCGAACGCCATACTCAGCAGCTTTACTTTGGTGAACAGTGGCATCTAAAGCACCCAATTTGACTTTGCCTTTTAGTTGCGAAGCAGCTTTGGCCCATTCAGGTGCCAAATTCTTACAATGACCGCACCAGGGAGCAAAGAATTCTACCAACCAATCATCTTCAGATTGCAAAACTAACTTATCGAAATTGTCATCTGTTAGTTCAATTACATCATCGCTGCTTGAAGAACTACCGCCGCTGTTGCCGCCGCTGCTACCACCACCAAAAGCAGCTTGAACTTTTTTCTTTGCTTCAGCTAAAGCCGCCTCCGCAATAGCTTTTGCTGTGCGTTGGCCATTGTAGTCTGTGGGCGAGCGTTTATTGGCGCCGAATATTTTAATTGTGGGAAAACCTCTTACACCATATTGACCGCCTAACGATTGGTGTTCATCAGCATTTACTGAACCTACTTTAACGACTCCTTTAACTGCTTTAGCCAATTTCTTGTATTCCGGCACCAGACTTTGACAATGACCACACCAGGGAGCATAAAATTCCACTACCCAAATGGCATCATCTTGCACTACGAGTCTGTCAAAATTTGAAGGCGTCAATTCGGTAACACCATCACTGTGAGAGTAGAAAGCCCACGCCGATGGTACAAAAACAGCCAAAAATAAACAAAAGCACGCTGAAAGTAGAAAATATATACAATGAATAAAAAATATAAATTCTTGTGGAGAGTCTAAAATTTCTTACATTTAATTAGCATTTTGATTCCCTTTTTTTGGATTTGTGTTATTTTGCTTGTATTACTAAAGTTTCCAGAACAAACGGATAAGCACAAAGAAGCCGGTGACGTTGACAATTCTTGTTTGGTTTGCAAAATAGAAACGATGCTGCTACAGAATAAAAACAAAAAACACAATGGTGAATATTCTTAACAAACAAAATTATTTTTGGTAATTTTTTATGTGAATAATTATTAATTTTATATCTTAAAAAAACTTTCTTTTATATGTATTTCACTTACTTGCTGTTTATCTTACTTTATTACTTTAAAGACTGTCAAATTTGTTTAGATTCTCTTATTATAACAGTTCTCTTATAAACGTATCGTTTTTTGATTGGCCAAAGTAATTTTCTCTAAATATTTTCTATTTACTACCTATGATGCCGGATAACTTTTGTGGGAATCAAACAATCTAATCACTTTCTATATTACACCTAAAGATTATAAAATGGTTTTCGATAAAACGATATACTTGCTAATAGAACATCATAATCGATAAATAATGGGTTTGTGCATACAATAAAAAAAGCGAGGTATTATTGCCATTTCAAAAATAAAATTATATATTGTGGTATTGCCATTTAATAATATATAAACGACATCCGCTAAAATAATGTTAATTGTACGTATAATGCTAATGTTTCGATACATTGTGGTTAAAAAATCCAAATAGATCATGTAGAATCACTTTTATTTATAACAACTTGTAATAAAACTTGAAAAATTTTCTTAAAAAAATATGTAAATAACGTTTAAAAAATGCCTTGAATTATACCAAACAGTTCCAACCTGTTCTTTTGCACCACGAAGAACAATTTAAGAACGGCACACACCAGAAAAGTTTGAGCGGAAAGAGTTTCAATTTTAACACCCCGTCTATACGAGCCATAGATTTAGATAGGGTGTAAGGATGCAATCATCTCATAAACAAATATTATCGAAATGGTTGGGGTCAAAGTAGTCTGCATGCAAAATAATTTTGTTTTAAATAAAAACCTGCGTTTCATTTAAAAAGTTCTGGATTTTGTGAGTCGACCTCCTGTTTAGTTGGTGGTAAATCGGAACTTTTATTTCTATTATTTGAAAATTTACCTTTCACTCTAAAACAGTTTTACAAGCATTGTGAAACGTTTGGTAAATTATTCTGTTTTTTTTTTCTAAAAAAAAAACACGAAATTAATCTTGAAATAATTCCTTTTTAATTATTATTTTTTTTTTCATTTACTTCTGAGACTTTGTGCACTTGTTGAATTATGGTCCATTTGATAAATTATAATCTTCTGTTTTACTTCTAATTTGCCTTTTTAAACTTCTAATCCATTATTGGAAAATCATCTCATGTGGTTATTACTACGACTTGACCATTTCTATTACTGAGCTAAGCAGTCAGAAACAATTGCTTAATCTTGTGTTTGTACACTTCTGAGAAGGTTTGCTTCTATTCCCCCAGAAGCAGACAAAGAAACCAAATATGAAAAAGGATTTCAAAACAAATTATATTTATTTTAATGCTCTACACAAGAAGTAGAATAAAGAAAATTGAAATAAAAAATAAAGCAAATGCAACAGTTTAAACATAAAAGGAAATTAAAAAAGCAAGTTAATCTATTTTTTTTGTATTCCCATATAATTTGCTGAAATGTAGCAGGCTATAAGCCTTTTATGAGACAGGTCGTACATGTGCAAGTCCAGTGAACAAAGTTTGCTTAAGGGTTTATGCCTCGACGACAGTATTGGAATGTATAAAAATCGCTTTATGATCGACCATGGAAAGATAAATAAGATTTTTGGTTTATTTTCATTCTTATATTTTTCTAAGCCCCATTTGGCACTAGCATTATAGCGTTATAAAATATCTCGTAATTTCTTTTTCTCTACCCAATGTGACCGCAGTTTAAAAGATCAAAGTGCTATAACAAGTGGTAATTACAATAACAAAAAGTGTGACAATAAAGACAACTAAATATATACCGTAAGTGCATAGAAATGAAAAAATCAAATCACTGAAATTCTTCAATAAGTTTGAAATAGATTACCTTCCATTTATATTTTTAATTTATGTTTTTCTTTTTCTTAAATCCCATTAATTTCAAAAAGTTTTGATGTCCTACAACGATGGTATGAGAACAGATAGTTATGAATTGTCCTTTAAAATTCGGTATAATTACAAAGTAGTTTTTAGTGATGACGAAGCAATTCAAACCAAATTTAGGAACTTTTTCTATAACCGATCTGAAGATATACAGAAGTAAATACTTAGTTAGTTTGTGTGGGAGATACAACGCCTACTTGTCCGCCCCTTTTCCTATTGATGATTTTTGTTGTCTACGATATCAATCATGCCCAATTCAGAAACCTTAACTTCAACACTCCTCAAGTTATAAAAAAATCAATACCTAACTCGTATGGCATGTACCACTCTAATATGTCGTATTATGCCCACTTTTTGATTTAAGATTTACCTTGACCATGAAATCATTCACACTAAGTTTAGAAGGTTTAGCTTTAACCGTTTTCAAAATATATAAAAACTAATATTTAGTTTACATGGAGGTACCTCGCCTAGATCCAATTTTGAAAGAAATCATACACTATTGCACTTTTGGTGGTTGAAGCAATCTATGTTCCAAATGTTAATAAAATCAGTTTAATCGTTTAGACGTGATTGACCGACAAACAAACAAACTAACAAGAGAAAGAGTTTAATATACATATTGGCTGAAGCCAGTATGCTTCGCTACCACCCTTGTTATAATATAAAATTAAAAGTACATATTTATATATTTTGCAGACAGAGAATGGGGCTACCCCGCTATTTTAATTAAAATGTATTTTAAAATTGAGGTAAAGCCGTTAGTAAACGTTGTAAAGAAGTAGGTGCAGAAGTATGCATGGTCGAAAAATATTATCATGTAATAAGTATTCCACAGTGCCATGCTATGTCATTAAAAGTGAGCATAGTCTTTAAGAATGGTATTGCAAATCAGCTAAGCTGTTGTAGCTCAGTGAGCTGAATACCATGTTAATGAATGTTTCTTGTGTATCCATACATACATATATAATTGGCCATTACAACCCTGTTACAGGATTACGGGCTAGCTTCTCACAGCACTCATGTCTAAAGTCGACTCCGAAAGACCTACTTGAGTAACTTGTTTCGCTTAAAGTTATGAAATATTTAAAACTTTATTTGTAATAGTATTTTAACATAAAATATCTTGTACGTACATATGTATATATGTACCTCTGATAGTAATCAAATCAACACGCATTATTAAAAGAACAATAAGTTGTATCAGGCATATTTAAGGTAGCGCATATTTGTTTAAGGTGGCCACATTATAATTCATAATGTATTTCACGAATTGATTTTTAACGGTATATAAAGCCCTGTGTCCGAAAGTATATTTAGAAACTAGTGTGCTATTCTGCTAGTGTTAGGGGCTTGGAATGAATTAAAAAATTAACAAAATAGGAAGAAATTTATTTATTTAGAGGAATAACAGCAAGAACATATACTAAAATATATGTATATGTACTTGTTAAAAGTAAAACCTCCAAATAACCGTATTTTCTCCAAAACAAGTAAAAAATTTAGGTCTGTTTCTTTACTTCTTGGGTAAAGTTGGGTAAATAGAGAGTAAACAATAATTTCTCTCAATAAAAGACAAATTTATCCAAAAGTACGAGAACGCAAAAAACCAAATATTTTTCTGAACCTTTTATGTTTCTATTATTTTTTAAACAGCTAATTATTAGTTTACTTGCACACACTAGACCGAAGAACTATGGACTCTTTAGTGCATGTCCAATGTGGGGCAAAGAAGCAAACCTTTTATTGCGCAATTATTGTCTGGATCGTATGGTTATAAGTGCAAGCCCTGAAACATACGTACATATTTACATATGGGCATTTCCTGGGGTAACGAACGTACGTTCGTACGCTTTTAATGTAAAAAGAAGGTAGAAAAAAAACTTTTTCTAGTATTATAGTTTGCAATTTGATAGCATTTTAGTAGCTCTATATGTAGTGCAAAAGATGGATTTCATCGAGTTGAAGTTTTCATAATAATTGTTATAAACACGTGGTAACGAACGTACGCAAAATAGATGTCAACTTTAGCTAACAGTAGTGAAATGTAAAATTCTGCGAAATGCAACGGAATATTCCAAAGCGATAAAATAATTTTTAAAGCATACTAATGTAGGTCTCTATCCAGTATTTACACAATAAAATATCTCTATTGGTTTTCGTTTAATTGGCTTAAGTATCGGTCGCGAACGTACGGGTCGCGAACGTACGATATTTCCATAGGTTTTTTTTTGTATTATCACCATGCTTAATCCCATAAATATCGTCAAATTTCCTTTACGAAAAACGTAATTCTCTATTTATAGTGTGTGGTAACTAGTACTGGCAAAGTATTGAGTAATAAGTACGACGTATCGAGTATTTTTACTAATTTTTGGGTACTTGTACTTTTACATTAAAGTTGTGTGGAAAATTAGAATTTTAACCAGCAAAACAAAACTCCGTCTAAAAATACATTATTACGTTATTACAGTTAATGATCAACAAGCTCAATTAAAAATTTGTGCAAAAATTCACTTACAAAGAATATCTTTTCCTTTTATTAAGAGGTGACACATACATATAATATTTTTGTAATATAATTAAGTTAAAGCATGCCACTATTCGTTTACAGATACTGACTAAAGAATAAGAAAACTTTGCGAGAACGTAATCCTTCTGATAAATAGATTTCAGTAAAGCACTTACAGTGTTTTTAATATTTGTTTTAGTAATAACAATTTTCAATATAAAATAATGAAATTTTGACAATATTTGTGATATCATTGTTTTTACTCAACAGGCCGTTAAAATTGTGCTTATTTTAGGTCCTCATCACAGAAAATCCAGTGCATAATTCTAATACTGGAATATTCGGTATATCATTTCACTATTAAAGTAAAGTTGGAGACAACTTATCAATTATAAACTCATTGCTTATAGAAAAAATTTACTTACGGTCGCGAACGTACGAAACTTTGCAAACAAAAAAAGTCTATTTAATGGTAACCCAGAAGTTTCTTTTATTTATATACATATAGGTGACACCGAAATTAATTAAAATGTGGTGTGTCTTTGCACCTATTGACGTTTTATGCAAAGCAATAACAATAAAATGATGTTTTCGGTCGCGAACATACGATTAAAACCTAGGCAAGAAACAAAGCAAAAATTTACCGTTAATCGAACTTTTTTTTTTCTCCCTACACATTTCCCTTCTTAATTGTTTGTAAAAGAAAGATTTTGAAGAAAGAGTGCAAACATAATACATTTTTTGCATGTAAAATATTTAAATATAAAAATGTCTTTAGAAGTAGTTTAAAAATGAAATTTTAAATATTTCAGCTTCTAGCCCAATTTACTCAAGTAAAACACCTAAGGTATGATAAGAATCCAATATATTATAAAAATATAGACTCTGTTTTATAATTATAAGCAATAAAATGCTATGATTATCAACATATTTTTTTTCGATCCTGGTTTACCATTTTGAGGAAATGCCCATATACCTTCTCACCCATTAAGCCATGGTTAGGTTAGGTTAAAATTGGCATTCTAATTAGCCATTACCCATTAAGTCATACTTTTAAATAAAATTTGTTGAAAATGTGTTCTCGGTGTTAGTTTATGTTAATTGAAGATTTAGAAGCTGGCATTATTTTTATTATCCTTTTTTTTATATGTACTTACTTACTTACTTAGCTGGCCATAACAACCCGTTAACGGGTTTCGGCCTGCTTCAGCACTAGTCTCCAGGCGCTTCTGCTTAGCGCGCGCCTTCTCCAGTTGGTCACACCAATCGATGACAGGGCTTCATCAACCTGGTCCTTCCAACGTAATTAGGGTCGTCCTCTACGCCGACGTCCAGTGACCTTCGCATCGAAAACTTTCTTCGCTGGAGCAGATTCTTCCATCCGAACAATGTGGCCGAGCCAGCGTAGCCGCTGGATGTTAATACGCTGGACAACGCCTACATCGCCGAGGAGCTCATACAGCTCATGGTTTGTTCTAATGCGAAACTCATCGCCATGCTTTAGAGGACCAAAGATCTTACGAAGAACTTTTCTCTCGAACACCCCCAGGACCGCTGCATCGGCACAAGACAGCGTCCATGCTTCCGCACCATAGAGAAGCACCGGGAGAATAAGCGACTTGTAGAGTGTTAATTTCGTCGCACGAGAGAGGTCTCTATTACTAAACTGCCTACCGAGACCGTAGTAGCACCTGTTGGCCAGTGTGATTCTTCGTTTGATCTCCAGACTCACATCATTCTTGCTGGTAATGGCGGTGCCAAGGTAGATGAACTCCTTGACCACATCGAATGTATAGTTGCCGGCTGTAACCTGGGAGCCGATACGATCAACGTCCCTACTCGTCGACAACATGTACTTCGTCTTGATCTCATTTACCGCCAGACCATTTTAGCAGACTCCCGTTCAATAGCATTAAAGGCTGCGGTGACATCTCGCTTGGTATGCCTTACATGTACTTACAATACAATTCATCAAAACATAATAGGAGTATATATGTAAACTCCCTTTCAACGCTTAAAAATATTTATCGAGCACAAATTTTCATTTGCTTATAAAAAGAAAATTATCAGTAACATAACCGTCAACATTTGAATTCAAAAGGACTTATTAAAGTATGTTGAAGTTGTTTAGCTTATTATCACCACACCATTAAATGAACTCCCCTCCAGACGTTTCTGTATCTGGCAATGCTGTAAATGTAAACAAACTGATCAAAATAAAAGTCTACAAAAATTGCGACAAGGACAAGTGTTTCAAGTGCAGTCTTGGCAAAAAGTCAAAGTTTAATGTTAAAAAAATAAAAAAATCAACAAATCTTGTTATATATCTTTAATTAATAGCTTATATTACAAGTAAAATGAAACAGTTTTTAAGTGAAAGTGATAAATTTTAATAAAATCAATTAAAAAATTTGTCAGCCTCTCAATGTTGACGGCCATTGTAAAATATTGAACTAAAAATATGTAACAGTTTGCATTTAAATTTAAAATAAAATCAATAAAATTTAATCTAAAAACAATATGTTTTACATGGGACCGGCTGGGGTTGTTTTTCATTTCTAAAATTGTGGATCTCCCATGGCCATATCAGAGAATGACATGAGTTGATTCGATTTTACTGCCTATTCATATTATTACTGCTTTTGTTTTGTTTTTATTCATCAACAGTGGCAACTGTATTGCTTGTAGAGTTTACTTTTGTAAATGCATTGTTTTTTCTTAATCTTTTTTTAGATACCATTAGCAATAACAACATACAAAACACTCCTTTGTATACGAAACACTCAAATGATTCATTAAAGCTCAACTAATAAGAGGTTAAACCGTTTGACTGAAAAAGTGTTTTTTAATAATTTTTTTTTTATTTTTAACCGCAGTAATTTGTTTCTTAACAAATGTTTCAAAATAAAAATGAAAAAATAAATTTTTAATTATCTTTTTATATAAAATGAAATAAACATTACCTGATTTTTTATTTTTAGAACTTTAGAAATAGAAATTGTTTTTTTAAGAACATTAGAAATAGAAATTGTTTATTTTTAAGAAATATAAAATTTAGTTTTGTTTCTTAACTTTTAAAGTATAGATGATATTTTGTGAACTATTTTTTTAACAAATTAATAATATTTATTACTTTTTATACATGCGTTTTAGTACTAATAAATAAAAAACAAAGTAAATAAATAAATAAATAAATAAATAAATAAATAAATAAATAATAATAAGCAAATAAAAAACAAGTAGCATATTTTACTAAAAATATAAGAGAAACTGCATTATTTTTCATTACAATCGTGTTATTGTTTTTCTTTTGTTCGTAGTTGGTTTATTCACATTTAAACAGTGAAATACTCAAACATACTTACTGCTTTTGTGATTGGTTGGAGTGTTTAGAATTTGCAAGCAACTATCTACAAGCATTTTGTAGCAAAAGACATACTAAATTGAATCATGCAATAGCAGCATTCATTTAGTTAGTGTGTATTGCTAGCTCAATATTCATTTTTAAAAAGTCAAAAAATTGCCATTTAAGCGCGATTCATGTCAATCTCTGGGCCATATTAGCAAATTTGCAGATGAGTGTTGTGTTTTGGTGTGGTGAATTATTTATAAAGAAAAGTGATGTGGTTAAAAACGTTAAACAAATAGTTGTTACATATAATGATGATTCCAAAAAGTGTTTTAATCACAAGGTAAGAAAAAATATATTACTTTTGATATATTTATTTATAATAAAAAAGAAAACCAAAAACAAAATAAATTTATAAACATTTCGTCAATTTAGTTCAGTAGAGTCCAAACTCAAAAATTAACTAAAATTTTTAGGCTCGCTATTTAAAGTTTTCAAATTTTCAAATACTACGCGATATTTATCAGTGTGGAGTATTTAAATTTAAATAAACCAGAGTGTGTGTGAGATTTCATTGAAATATTTTATTCACGTAAAAGATGCCATTATCAGTGGACTATAACATTATTTAAATGTCCGCTACAGCTTCTCTGAGTAGAGCGCATCCGAAATGTTCAAGTTTTTTACGACTCTAGCGCATAAATAACCTTCAGCCCAAAAGACAACAAATAGTGACTTTTTTGGGAAGAATTGGAGCTCTTAGATTGGTATCGTTTAAAATTTGACAATCTTGTTTGTTTACGTACCCATTCATCTAGAAATGAGCCTCTTCTCTGATGATGATTTTTTGATGAGAATGATTTCGGTTTCTGGTCAGAATTTTCATTTTAATAAAATAGTTTTATTATGTGTGTTGTTGAATCCGTCCATGGTGATCTGGGACAACAGACTGAATAAATAAATAATTTAACCGATGTAGTTTCAACAAAATGACCGTTATGAAGTTCTTATTGGTTCGGAAGTTCTTATTGGTAGACCCTATATATACTATAAAAATGTTTTTTTTTTCATTATGGCCAGAAATCAGGGGATGACCCCTACTCATGCAGTACATTGCTCTGGTCTAGGAAAACATGTTTTGGAGAGGGAGAAAGAGGGAGTTGTGCTTGTGGACATTTGCCGGAAACCTGTTCCATAAGCGCATTGTGCGATTAATTAGACAATCAATTACAAAAGGATGTGCTCTGAGAGATTTACAAGTACTCCTCAAAAATATGCGATTATGGGGAATCGAGTCCTTTATTTCATCAAAGCACCTCCCATGGTAGTACCGAGAGAACAAAGAAACACACGCGACATTGCGCCGGTGCGCCAACGAATCGATAAAGTTGGAAACTCAACCGTCGCTGATAAGCACCTTCGCCCTTTTCTGAACACGGTCGAGAAGCCCCAAAATAGACTTTGAAGCATTGGCCCCCACCTTGGGTCGGACAATCTTGTAAATATTGAGAAGGTCAGATGGAGTGAAGTATTTCTTGTTCTAAAAAACCGAGGCACTTAAATGCTTATTTCGCCACTAGAAATATGTGATCCTTTCAACATACATCACAATTGATTCTTATGCCCAGAATATCAAGAGTGCCTGCCTCCTCGATATTTACATTAACCATAATCACAAATGACAAGATTGCATAATTAACACTACGCCTATTCATGATAATTGTTATTTTTACCACTTTATGTGTATTTTTTCTTTAATATTTAGCTGATAATTAAAAGCAGATAATTCGAATTTGACTCACGGATCATTATGTCGTATTATGCGTCTTCATCCGGCTAACCATTCGCAACGGAGAAATGCTGATTTGTTGCTAGAGTCATGGTATTATTATATTGACTTTTTGAATAAAATTTTCTTAAGCTATGAATCATTTCTTTCTCGTCAACAAGCAAAATTGTTGCGAATTTTTAATGTTTAACTCTTAAAAGACTTTAAATTGATACACAAAATGTTCTCTCGATTTTTTTAAGCAAGCCAGTGAATTTTGGCTGTAACTTACAACACTTACAACTTACAACGAATTACATTAAAAAAAATTGGTCACCCTAAAATTATTAATACCAAACACATTTATAGAAATGTCTGTACTTATATAAAATAAAATGTTAGGGAGTGATACTGCCACAAACTTCATAGTATGCGGTCAAATGTAGAATACATTTCCTAAGTGTGGCACGTTTAGAATGCGTGTGGGCAACAACATATTCGTATTTTTGGTAAAAAAATTTCTTTGTCAGATTCAATTTTTATTTACTTGTGCTTTCTAAAAAAAGGATAAAATAAAGAATTTAGTTAATTTAATATTTCCCCTTATTTAAGGATGGTGGACATAGAACATTGTCGGAAAAAATATCATCTTACACACATAATTTATGTGGTCAATTTAGTTAAAGACACTAAACGAAATAAGATTTATTATGAAATTTCTAATTGATTTTGTAACTGATAATACAAAACATTTATGAAAAACATACAACAAATAGTGTGTAATAGAATATGTGGAAGTTACATATGGGAGAACCATTCAAATGGAGAAACTTTCTTAAATAATGAAGATGTAAAGAATAGCAATAAGAAAAATTTTTTGATTTGGTTTTTATAGCATCAAATGAAATAATACAGCTTCTCAGATTTGTAATGGCAACTGATTTATTTGATCTATTGGGTTTGCTGGAATCTTACGAGAACTTTACAGTCGTACTTTCGAATCAAGTGGGAACATTTTTTTATTTATTGGATCTTCAACTTAGAAATACATTTAGACAAAGTTCTTGATGATATTTTCCAAAAATCTAAAGCTCATTGAAATGTAAAACATTATTAAAATCGCCAGTTTGGGTACGTACGCAAATATACCCTTGCTCAGGGTTTGAGAATTTTCTATACCTTCGTTACCAAGCGCCTATATAAGCTAAGACTATCCTCCGCCCTACCATTTATACATCATCTACAGATACCACACAAAACTCCCGGAAGTCCGCACCTAAAAGTTTAAAGGGACCAAAGTCCCCAGAGTGTTGGCATAATTTGTACCCGAATAGAACACTAGTCAGACCTCGAAGTTGAGTAGTCTGTCCAACCCCCTGGTCTACAGGGGCTTAGTTATAACTAAGTTCAATCTAAAATGGACAGTTGTGCCGATTCTGGATTTCAGGAACCTATCCACTAGGGAGCTTTTTTCTAAAAAAACCAAGGATAGGGGGCTCCAAAATAATAAAACAATATATATTTTGTAAGACATACATACATCGTATATACATAATTGGCCATTATGTGTTTCAGAATTACGGCCTAGCTTCTCTCAGCACTCATATTGTGTGTGTAAATTTTTATCCATGAGTACCGGGAGTACAGTGTATAGTCGTTTCCAAACGACAGACTTGAGAAGCTTGTTCATGGCAATCTGTTACTCTCAGAGCTTTTAACAGAAGACTGCTGAGAGGTAATCGGATCCGTTTCTCTATATATCGTTTCGGAGATCCTCTATGCAGTTTCGCTTTCCACTGTTGACAATCTAATTAGAAATTGGGAAGTTGGAAAATGCTTAGAGCACTGGGGAGATTTAGGTCATGTTAGACACACTGAAGTGGTGATCACTCATTATTTAGGTCCAATTCTGATGTTCTTAAATATATAAGGCCCCACCTTAAGCTTCTGAACAATATTTTTTCGGGTCTTGGCCGTAGCAGGGAACATTTACGGAGAATATTAATAACAGATGTAGATGTTTGTAGAGTGTGCTTACAAGTATTAAAAACAGCGGAACACTTATTGTGTGAATGTGCGGTAATTGATAGATTTTGTGAGGCAGATTGTCTCGCAGAAGGAATATCTATTACTAAAGTTTCAGAGTTATCGGCGCTTAATAGACAGCCAATAGATCTGCTGAAGAAACAGCAGACTCCAAGTGACACAATAGACCTTGTAGGTTGCAATTGTGCATTGTCTAAATTGAATAATAATATTAAAAAATAGTCGAGCTTTTCTGAGAATAACATTTGAAACTGGTGAAATACTATATAAATAATTAAAAACGACTTTAGATTTGTGTATAAGTATATAAAACTACCCTGTTTGTAAATATAATTTTAAATAATTTTTTTGACAAATTTGCAAAAGTAAAGTCATGTGATGTAGATATTGCATATCAATAACAAATAATTGTAACCCCTTCAAAATTGTGTAAATATTTGTTGAAATTATTTTTGCACAAATAACCGATTCCAAGAGGCATTTTACTTATTTTAGGGTGGTAACCACACAAATATCAGAATATATATATACATACGTACCTGCCTGTTATTTATCAACAACAAAAACTTGATTTTTTTTCTATTACATTCTTAAAGGACGATACGCACTTTAGAATCTTTAAAAAAAACAATAAAATGCTACTTAAGAAGTATTTTTTGTCACATACGATTGATAGATTTTAATGCGATTGTTGTTGAATAATATTTATCGTTAAAAAATTTCATTTGCAAAAAAATTTGTTGGAACAATAAAGGAAGTGTGAAGGGGTCGAGCGTTAAAAAATAAAAACGTATGCAAACAAAGGAGAGTAAAAAAAAAAAAATAAATTGGAAAGCAAAAATATTATAAAATAGAATAAACATTGACTTGTCATACTCATATCAATATGTAAAGAGCTACCTAAAGAACAACTAATCGCATGCATACATCTGTATCGGCTGGCATGCAAAAATAACCCCTTTTGTTTGTCATACTACCGTGTATTGATATTAAGAACGTGTAAGGTTGATAGTATATGAGGTTTGTTAAAGAAATACCAGTAAGCACATACATATTAAAGACGTGCACTGTTACAACTGTTTGTACAAGTTTGTGTGTGCTTACTGATGTCTGTGAGTATAGATGAGTAATTTTGTGTTTCTGTTATAGGTTTGTATTGTTATTATTTGTAGCAGATATAGTGTGAGTGGATAAAGAGAAAATGAGAGTAACACATTTGTTTTCCTATGTTTCGCACAAGCAAATACTTGTAGATACTGGTGGAATACAATAAGTAACTTATTGTGCGATGCAAATAAAAATTCGTATTGCATGTTTTCCAAAAATTTTACCAAAAAATAGTCTCAAAAAATCTTATTAAATTTTATTATGTTTTACTTAATATTAGAATCATATAAGTAGGTATATATTTATATGTAGGTTTCGATTACTATTTTAAATTATTATAAAAAAAATATTTTTTCATTTAATTTAAATTATTAAATTTTATTATTTTTTACTTAATATTAAAATCATATAAGTAGGTATATATTTATATGTAGGTTTCGATTACTATTTTGAATTATTATAAAAAAATATTTTTTCATTTAATTTAATTAATTAATAAAATTAATATATAATAATAGTAATTTAAATTAAAAATTTTAATTTTGTAAATTTTCCAGTCTTTTTTGTTTTTGTTGTTTTTTATTTTACAACCCTTTTCTTGTTTTTCATTGTTTTGTTTGGTGCCGGCTTGTCGGATTGTTTGCAAATTTTATTTTTTTAAATTTTGCCTATCTGCCGTCGGTATTCTACATACATACATACATACATAACTGGCCTTTAAAACCCTGTGTCAGGATTACGGCCTAGCTTCTCGCCGTCGGTATTCTGCTGACATTTGTATTGTGTGTATTTATTGATAGGTTTTCTTTTACTATTTTTGGCTTGCTTTGTTGATTGTGTGTCACCCTCGCTGTCTATGTGGGTAAAAAGAGGAAGCCTGCAAAGGCTAAGGCCTCCGAGTTGCTGAATGTTCGAGAGATGAGTCCTGCTGTGCCTTCTTCGTCTGAGGAGGATACGGTTTTGGGACCTGGAGTGACTAAGCGGTGTAGACGTATCTCTTCTGGAGATGATTTAATTAATTATTAAATTTAAATTAAATAAAATGCAAATTGTTACCTGCTTTATTTTGAAGTAAACCGTTTATCTACAAATTTTGGGATTTTTCGATTATTTCTATAATATTGTGTAATGTTGTGTGATGGATTGTCCTATTTGATAATTTTTTAATAGAATTGAGCATCGTTTTTTTTTTTCTTCACATATTTATAAATTAATTCTTATTTCTTTATTAAAAAAATTTTATAACTAAATTTTATTTTTTTTTTTTAAATTTGTAAAAAAATTATTTATTCTTTTATATCAACTGAAAAACGAAATAAAATAAATTTTACATAAACAACATCTTAATTAGGTATAATTATGTATATAAAAATTTTTTAAAAATTATATGTACATACATAAATATGTTTATACTTTATTATTATTCTTTTAGAGTTGAAAAATTTAGCAAAATCTTACTTAAACATTTTCATTCATTCTCTTAAACCACGAATTCAGATCAGTTCACAAAAGTAAAGAAAACCAAAAACACTATCAGAGCTATCTTGTATATTTGCTTCACCAGTAGTATTTTGAAAATACTTATGGTGACAATAAGTATTTGAGAGCAAAAAAAAAATCTATACCATACTCAACTCAAAACCATAAACAACTGTTATTGTTTATAGGAATATAGTGTGTGTGAAAAAGCAAAAGCATACAATATTGGTTACACTCGTTCTCTCATTTATATCCATAGTAACATAGAAGTATATGGTATATTTGTTTTTGCAATACTTTATGGTATACTCTTGCACGTCTATAATACATATGTAAGAAAAACTGGAAATTACAAATTGAATGTGTGGTTGCAGAGTTATTAGAATTAAAACTGGTTTCATTCCGATTTTTCTTAACTGAAACGCGGAATATTTCGTATTTTTTTAACTGTTATTTATTCTAAATACTTCCGAATAATTTTTTTCGTTTTGCTTTGTGAACGAAAATGTTAGCGAAATTACACCAGATCAAGTTTTTTTGTAATAAAACTTCATTGCAGTGTTAAAAAACGTCGATTGTAATCCATAATTTAAAAGTTTTCCTTTTATTTTTCATATTATTTATACAACTCTTCAAACAAAAATTGCTATAAATTATTAATTTAAAATTCATTAAAAATATTTTCCAAATTTGTTGATTTCGAGTAATTTTATAGTTCCGCACGGATTTAGTCCACTCTCAATACAAAGCAAGTACAATACGTTGAATTATTGTTCCGAACGAAACTAAACTCTGTGAAATGGCTGATAATACAAGTAGTATGAAATCTTTCAAGAAATTAGGAATATGTATTTGGGGAAACGTTAAACCACTCCTCTTCGCCATGATATTGGTGATATTGTCAGTGTAATATTTTTTTTTTTGATATTTGGAGCATAAAATGTAAGTATATCAACATAATTTGTATTCTTGTCGCCTGACTAGCAGACCATTTCAATTAGTATGAAGAATGATTTTGGTTTTGCCAAAAATCTCTGCACTATTACTACTTAGTAACTGTTAAACGACATCAACGATGAGTTTGATTTGATTTTAATATGATAATGCTATCGAAGACAAAGCCTTATCGTCATGATGGAAAGGCTAATACTGAAAACCAGTCATTAAATTTTATTTTAAACCCCTTTTTGTACTCTTTTCCCTGAATGAAAACAGCCACAATTATGAAAGTCTGCAATTAATTGCATTGCGATATTGCATCTGGTAACTACTCGTTTGTGTGCATCAGCCTTATATACCAAACTTTGTGCTTTATTACTAAAATCAAAGGCGGCTTATACAAAGGAGGATATTTGCAATGACTAAGTACTTATGTTTGAGAGGAGTTAACCTAAGAATAATGATAAACATAATTACTGTTCACTGTCTTATAGGAAATTCCCTGCTGTCATTATTGTATGTTCCCGGTCGCTGGTTGCTGATTACTTCATAGGGGTACTCCCGTGAGGGTTGCCCCTGCTGTTCGTAAATTGTTCCGGGTTGCTGGTTGTTGGCTTCCTGTAGAGGGTTCCCCGTGAGGGTGCTCCCTGCTGTCTGTTGGTGTCTGTGTTTGTTGTTTATGTTCTGTGTTGTTCCTGGGCCACCAGTCCGGAGCTGTTTGGGGCTTATACTGGTAGTAGTACTTTTACTATGAAAGCTTGACCGGAGGCTATATTCTGGTACCGCGGGAGTCAGGAGCTCTAGGGACTTGTCCCTGCCTGGCTATGGTGAAGCCCCCTTGTGGGAGGCTCGCGGGGGCTGTGGTCTATACCCAAATCGCGGGGAGAGCTTATGCTCGGTGTGGTGTTGCATTGCAACCGGGTGCCGTGACCCATAGAACAGCAGGAGTTTAGATAGTCTCCGACTCACAACCAAGGAGTGAAGTTCATACCCAAATGCATAGCTTTGAAATCGGTACTCATGTAGGTTGTTGTGGCTGTGTGGCTTGCTGTATGGTTGCAATACTGTGCATGGGCGCGCTGGTCGACGTATGGTATTGCCTCGTGTCTCTGACACAGTGTGTTTGTGTCTTCGGACGGGTACGCACGTAAAAGTCTTATAGGGAATGTGACGAGTAAATGGGACAACAGTCCATTGGACTTTTGTGGTATATACGAGAAATTGGAATCTTTAGAGCACATTTTCAGTAAATGGTCATGGCTTTAGCATTGTAGGATAAGATAATTAGGAAGCTATACTCGTGACGAGTTGTAAAACGTCCCTGACAGAGATACTATTGAATTATTAAGGTTCGTAATGAGAATTCAGTTGTTTAGAAGTTCTCGCTGGGAATTATGGATTCCAGTGGATCCTATTGAACGGGCTTGCAATGAATCAAAAAAAAAAAAAAAAATCGTGGGATCTCCCACGTCTCCCTTCATAATCTCGCCTGATCTAAACGACACGTAGGAAGGACAAAAAAATAGATTAATAATTAAGAAGTTTTCAAAACAAATTAAGAGTTAATTTTTCTTTCAACAAAACCTCGTAATCTTTTTGCAAAAAATAAAAATGAAAAACAGCGTAACAACAGAATTGTGGCGTTAAATAACTCCTTTGGGCATTATATTCAGCCACAGCATCAACGCCATCATCACAATCTTTTGGTATCAATATTATTGCAAAAAAGTCAATATTTGACACAAAAGGATTATATTTATTTGTTATCTACACTTACAGTTGTCATATGCTACAGTGGTTTGCAATGCTTTACAAGAGAAAAACACAGTTCCTTATAAAATTGGTTTAATTTTTTGTTTCATAGCCTTACTGTTTATTTTTTGTCGTCTATTTACGTGTGTGTTTATTTCATGTCACAGCATTCATTTATGCTAAAAAGGATTTTAACGATTTAACTTCATGGTGACTTAAAATGCTTTAAAAGTTGTACTCCCACCACCAGCAGTATCACCTTACCCTTTAGCATCATCAATACTGTCATAAAGACGCAAATATATGTCATTTGGTATCATTCGTACACATTTTTAGATTTTATATTTTATTTTTTTCTCAATTTAGTTATGATTTGAATCATAATCCATTATTTGTATGTGACTTGATATTGAATTCTTTTATACTCGTACATACTTACTTACTTATATGATCAAATAATGGGCTTTTGCACTTTTGTATGTGCCTTTTTATTATTGTAATACTTATCTTTACCCGAGCTAAGCCCCTTAACCCCTTTCATGTCTCACATTGTGACTTCTGTTGGGTAAGTGATTTCGTTTTTATTGAATGTTTATGGTTTTTTCGTTTATTTGACATTCGTTTTGCATTAGAATTCAATAAAAAATATTCATAAATAAATAGCAAAATAATATTTACTTTTTGAGTTTGTAATCATATTTATGATGATGAATACTGAATGGCGATTTAAGTAGATTCCTTTGTTTTTTTAACAGCCATTAAAAAGGTAAAAATAATGGCAGTTATATTCGTATTTCGTTTGGGCGAAAAAATTTTTTGAACTATGAAAACAACAAATGTTTCAAAAACCTTAAATTTTTACACGAATTTTGTTAAAACTGCATATAAGTTTTTTAGATTTTTATCCACAGTCCATATAAAGTTGCAAGTCCCTCAAAGGACACGTTTTCAAATCCGTATAATGTCTGATTTAAAATGGACGGCTTTGTACAAAAATACTAAGCTTGAACGCACAGCTGGCAAACCCAATTCCTCTATCGTTTGTGCCAGACCCATTATTTGCTAATAAGTGGTAATAATTTTTCCTTTGCATTACATGCAAGGGCGTTTGCAACGAATCGGAATTACCGCTGTGATAAAATATTCCCCATAAGAGTGTAAATAGTAACAAATATAATTAAAAAAATAATCTGTCAGCATTAAATTATTTCTTTAAATGATTTATTTCACACAGGGGCACAGAACCGTTTTGTGTAAAGCATAAACTTATTTTGTCATAGAAATACTTCCGCCTAATGCATGTTGAATTTTCTGCATTTAATAAATAAATTAATTAATAAATTTTATAGACTATTTTTAACCACCTGATTTGTTGTGCTACGACCGATAATGAAACGCATTTCAACTCTTTGCTTGGGTACCAAAGCATTTATTAGGCTTCTTTTGTTTCGGTGGTGTTTTACGTCAAAAATTATAGTTTCATAACTATAACAACTACAGGACATTTTCTTTTCCTATGAAATTTAATAGGTGACGGGAGCTGTGTTGCATTAAAAGTTGCAAAGCTGATAATACGCAGCCTTACATACATATGTATATAATTAGTAAAATTTTACATAAACGCTCATTCAGTTCAGTAGACTATGATACAAAAATTACCTTTAAAATCTATTGTCATAAAATGGAAAATTAATCCAATCCGCATAGACCCAAAACAGTAAGGGTTTTATCAGTTATCTCTAAATTGAGTATCTAAACTCCGTGCAACTAAATACAATAACTATTCTACTTTTAATCAATCTCATTAGAACAGCGTTTATATGATTTAAGAAATTTGTCAGTTGCACTTGTTGTACCGCAAAGCCGTCCTCAGTTTATGATTTACAATCTCATAGAGCAAAGCCCGACTTTCGGGAACATTCGCTTTTATGTTTAAAAATCTCATGAAAAATGCTCAAATTCTTATTATTATGCCCAAATTATTATTATATTATATTTATTTCGACATTGGTCAAGCAGACCTTCTACCTTCCTAATGAATAGCAGTAAGTATGGACACAATAAGGCTCCTTAAAAAAACCTATCCACCTAATTTGATCAAAAACCTCACATTATTTTAAACACAGTTTACATCTGTGATCGCCATTCTTTGTGCATGTGCTCTCAAATGATAATGACTTGTGAGGAAATCTGTTTAAAGTTTTAGACTTCTATACCTTAGAACATCCGAATTGGGCTCATATTGTATCCTGATAACTTTTAGCTCCTTAAGCAATAAGGTATTCCAAGCATTTGCCAGCTTCCGAATCTTGAATTAAATTAACAATAGTTGAAAGCGCCGCACACTGGCGATTTTTGTATGAAGGTGAGGAAAAAAATATATTTGTCAAAAAATGTAGTGATTTTATCACAAATTTAGTTTTATTTATATAGTAATACACAAAAGTAATCAAAATAAAGAAAGTTAGAGAAATGTATATCGCTACCTACAATGTAAAAAGCCATAACTAACAAAAAAATTTTAATAATTTTTTAATTTTAAATTTATTATTTATTTTAAATCTATTTTTAAAATAAAAATTAAATTCTAAAAGAGCTTATAACAGTATGCCTTTTCTGGCTAAATGCATTTTCTGGAGTGTCTAAGGCCATATTTTTGGTAGTCTTTGTTACGACTTTCTTGAGCCTTTAATAACTTGGTCTCTAGGACTCTTTTAGTAGTATGATCCAACAGATTTTGCAGAGGTACACTCCTCAAAGGATTTACGTGGCCGACCAAGTGCAGAACTGGTAGGACATTCAGTCTCAGTAAACTCTCTCTCAATAAATGTGCGTTCAAGCCAATTTACATTTTTTTTTTCAAATCGCGACTTCGCACGATTAGAATCCTGCCATCTTTGTTTGAAGTTAGAGTAAAAGCCTTTATATATTGTATCCAAAATTTTACATGCTTTAGTTTCATTTAAGCCAATGTGCGATTGTTGCAAAAACTGTTTTAATTTTGTTGTCTTTGTCAAACTCCAGAAACTTCGGGCGTAAAACCCCATGTGAAATTTATTATCGCTTATTACTTTGCTACTGTAATCATAAAAATCAAATAATTTTTTGTTTACTACTTTTTTTATAATTCTGCATATCATAAAAAGTCCTCAATGTTTTTTCAAAAGAATTTTGTTCATATCTCGAGCAAATTTTTTAAATTCATACCTTTACATAATTGTGAATAAAAGCGAAACGCGTTCATCGATTTTCATGATTTATGTCTCATTTTGTTCATAGGTTATGCGACTTTACGCGAAAGTAGTAAAACTTGATACGTTTTTACCGCTTTGGGTTTTTAATGAATTAAAAAAAAATTTTTTTTGTTTTTTAGGCAAAAAAAAAATTTGTTTTCCTTCATACATTTATTTATAACTGCGAAACTGTTGCTTAGATAGCGAAACGTTATATAAAGAGATGAAAGTAATTGTAATTCTTGATTTTCCTATATTTATTTCAGTAAAATCCGACTAGTGGTTCTTGAGTTATGTTAAACAAAAGAGCCTTATCAGAATTGAGTCGTGAATCAATCGGCTGAAAAATGTTGTACTGTGTAATGCAACAAATTAAGAGGTGGCACCTGGTGGCACTTGAAATTGAATAAAAATGTTAAAACACATATGAAACAATGTATTAGTAGTCATTTCCAACTGTAGGGAAGTATTGCTAAAATTGCAGGTCCAAATGTTTAGAGAAAAAAAGGATTTTTGTTATATGTTCATAAAACTAAGCACACAAAAAAAACGTAAATCTGTTCAAAGTTTATTTTCCCAATTTTAGTATGCTGAAATATCCTACTTTAAATAAAAAATAAAAAAAAACGTTAGCTCACATAATAAAAGAATATTCGCTTTGAAATTCTTAGGTTTAAATTAAGTTGGTTCGGTAAAACATACAAGTACTGAGTTTGAGATGGCTATAAAAAAAAATTTGCAGTCAGATCGGAGTAATTCTTTTTGATTTGATTGTACCATTTTGTCTAAAATGTCAAAATATCACTGCATCTTGCATGAAGAGTATATTGAAAATTTGACTTTTTTCCTCAAAATCCCCAATGTGCGCCGTTGGCGCTTATTTCACAGTATCTAGGCATCCAATACAACTGAACCCTATTTCCGAACCCTAGTATTTACAACTTTCGTAAAAACATTCGATAAGTTTAAATATCATACGATAGAAGGCAAATGCCAGTAAGGCGGCATTTTTTTTAAGTTCAATACTTAAGGGTAAAACCCTACTCACACAGTGCATTGTAATAAATATACAAATAGATAGATAGATATTAATCGCCTTATATCAATGGGACAAGTTGCTGTCAATTTGATCACCCAAAGGCTAGTTTTGTACCATCACCGTTAAATGATCAACAGCAATTTCCCCAGAAGGTGGCGCTGTACTCCTGATCATTCGTTTCTTGGTGGAATAGACTGGAAATGTCAAGAAGCGGTTTTTTGGAGATGGACTTCTTGGAGGGAGGCCCTCTTATTTTCCAATTATAATTTTCGAAGTCGCCGTGGTCTAGTGGTTAGTGTGTTGGCTTACAAAGACATGGGCCCTGGGTTCGACTCCAGGCTCTGACATCTTCAAAAAAAGAAATATGAAAAAAATATTTCTTTCGACGACTACCTCTCAGCAGTCTTCTGGCAAAAGCTCTGAGAGTAACTAATTGCCATGAAAAAGCTTCTCAAGTCTGTCGTTCGGAGTCGACATTAAACTGTAGGTCCCGGTACTCATGGATAAAAATTGACACACACAACATGAGTGCTGCGAGAAGCTAGGCCGTAATCCTGACACAGGGTTGTAAAGGCCAGTTATGTATGTAATTTTCGAAAACCCTTCGCTGGGATTTGAACCTCGGTCGTTTGAGTTTTTGTGCCAGCGCTCTACACAACGATAAGTATAAGCTTGGCTGTCTGAGAAAATTTTATTTGTTTTACCCATGAGAACACTGTTCAGATTGATTTCAGCATATGTTAATGGCTATGTTCTCAGTCTGAGAAACACTCAATGATCTCCGCTTCTCTGAAAACCATTCGCATATCACTCATATCATACAGTATTTAAAATAAAATAAATTTAAAATCTTTTACTCTCTAGTTAGAAAACGCTGAAGTTCCGTTATTATTTTGTGTAATTTATCTCTAAACATTCACTAGTTTTTCCATCACATACGTATATAATCTAAAACATATCCGTTAAACTTTAATTGTCTTTTTGAATAACCGTTACCCCAAACATCCTCTCTTACTCACTTACACACTCAATAGTTTGTGTGTTTCATTTAATTCATTGTATGTGTTTGTATATTCCAGTAATATATGACTATTTAATAGTCTCATTAACTTGTTTTTTGGTGTGAAAATCCTTTTTCTGTTGCTTATCATAATATTTTTTAACTGTAACCAGGCGTAACAATCTTAGTAGATAGAAGTGAATTAGTTTTCTTTTGTTTGTAATTACTCTCTTATAAGTAGTGTACATATAAAAGATGTAACATATATCTGTATGTGGCTGTTGTTTTTATATCTACATCCTATTATATATACTATATGTACAATATATATGTAAATTATGTACCTTGTACGTATACCCAGTTGGCCTGTCTTTAAGCAATCTTCAATGAAGTCTGCATGACAATACAACATTTTGCATGACACATAATATACACTTAAGACAAATCATCAACGATTTTTACAAACAAGTGTTGTACAAATCATATACCTTGTTACACGCCAGCTTCACTCCATGTAAATAATAAAAAATTGCTCCCTATTAAATAACACTGAGGGCTGTATAAAATTGCGATGGTTAAGGGCATGAAAAGATATTCCCAGCTAGCTCTAAACAAAAAGGTATTGTGGTTCTCAACCCGTATTTTAAGACGTGTAAGCATATAACACAGTCTGCATGCCGATGATACCCCAGACTATGTAAAAATCAAGTACTTAAATACAGAATAAAGGATATATTTACAAAAAATAAAGAATTTTAATGAAACGACGGAGTGGTGTTGTTCCGTCTAGGGTGACTTAATTCCCTCCCAAATCGACAGTATGTCGAACGCCTTGACAGACGGACACCCTGAAAATTTCAAACACATCTGTCCCTAATACTGACACCTTTGTACTTACAATAATTTACATTTTATATTGGGTATCCTTCCCATGTCTCAATTTAGTAAATCATGTTTTCTACTTCTTATATTTAACAAAGTTTATTAATATAAATTCTCATAGTTTGATAAATGAAAAGAAATATGATTATAAAAAAAATTGAATGAATAGTACATGAGAAAGTTATGAATGAAAAGAAATGAAATTGATCTTACAAATCTTATTAAAACAATATTTATATATGCATATATACTTATGTATAGTATGCCTAATATTAGTGACAAAAAATATGTATGTACTTACAAAAACAATCACCCTTATTCTGCGTTTCGATTACGTTCCCGCATTCAGTTACGCTCGAATCGAAAATAGGTATTCTAAAAAAAAACCTAATCGAAAGAAAAAGAAGAAGAGAAGAGTATGTTCAAACCAGCTGCTTTGTTATGAAACGTATGAAATAGAAACATAAAAATAAAAAATTTTGTAAACAATGTAATTGCCAAATTATAAAAAATAAAATTTGATGAATAATAAATAAATAAAAATTAAATATTTTAGTTTTAGGTCGTTAAATTTTTTATTTAACAACTAATAAAGGTCAAATAAAAAACAAAAATTATCACATTTTTATTTAAAATAAAATATACTTAGGCTACTTACATGCGATAAACATGGGACGTATACCATTTCAAATTAATGGTCATTATATTAAGAATATTCATCAAAAGAATTTTTTCTTTTTTTTTCTGACCTTATCGACGACATAAACTTTAGAGAGAAATAAGAAAATAAAATATTTGGTAAATTTAGAAAATAATGAAAATATAAAATTTTTGTGTGACATACAACTCAAAATTAGAAAATCGTAACAACCTATACGCGATAATCTACACGTCAATTTCGTTCAGTCTGTCGTTGACCATAATTTGCAAGAATATATGCTTATATAACCGACAATTTTGAAAAAATAGAGCACAAAATATAGTGAAATAGGATTTCTAATCCATAAAAACCTTCAGTCACAAATTCAATAATTTCTTAAACATTTCGTCAATGACACTTTATGTCAACTGGGTATAATGGTACATATTTACATACGAGTATAGTATATCGTTCCATATGTAAACATTATTATAGTCATATTGTTTGTAAGTCTGTCTTTATTTTTGTTGATAAATTCTTGTTGTTGTTTTTTTAAATAGTTTTCTTTTCTTATTCATTTAATAAATATTTTTGCTTTTTGTGCATAAATTAACTTAATTTTTATGATTGTTGTTGGTATTTTGTTTTAAGGAAATACATTAAAAGTTTTTCTTATTGTTGTCTTTGACACCAAAACATCACTTAGACATAAGAAAACCATTGAAAATTTCTAGCAATTAAATATAGAAAATTTAAGGGTTTATTATACCGGTTCATGTGAAATAAAAAGGAATTTCCGTTTTATTGTTAATTATGTTTGATCACGTTTTACAAAAGTGTTTGTTAATAGTTTGGTTTGTTTGAAGTGATTTAAACATTTCTAAGTTTGAAACAATTGTTAGACAAATAATATTTTATTATTTTTAAAAATAAATTTGAAGAAACATTTAAAGATATGGAAGCAGTTGATAGCAAGTTATATATGACACATTGAATGCGCTTTTTTCAGCTTGTTTTCCCAGACCACCTTGGACGGACACAACGTTTAACAATATGTACTATAAGGGCACGGCAACAGTCGGATGCAGCAATAAAGCTCGTTGCTTCATAAGTAGATACGTACGTATTATTTAGACGATAATAACACGGTGCTACATATCAGCAATTTTTTTTATACTTGGAAAGTGACCTAGTGTAAGTTGTAGGCTTTATTGAGTAGATCATAAAATAATTTTTAAAAGTTCGGAAACACCCTCAAATTTCGGAGTTATTCCGAAAAAACTATTTTCGGGTAGGATCGAGTACTTATGAACACATAACTCAGTTGATTTTAATCCGATTTTCAATTTTTAAACGGTTTCGGAAAGAAGAAATATGTGCCTTTTTAAATATGTACACATTTTGGCACATATATTAAATTTTTGCAGTGGTATTTTAATTTATATCTGATTTTAATTTTATTTTTTCTAAATTTTTAATTTTGGCGCCATTTTTTTAAATTAGATTGTTTAGAAACATACCCTTATGTATATATTTCTTTAAAGCAAATTTAGTTCTGAGTTAAACAAGCTTCTAATAAATAAAATCGAGTAAGAAATAAAAAAGTTATTAAGGTTTTTCAAAAGTTAAAAATTTTGTTCTTACAAATATGTATTTATCAAGATACTACATTTTCTTTATTTTTTTTAGTATTATCATGATATGAGTATATAAATATTTTAAAATAACAGTATTCAAATTATTTTATTTAGAAATTTAGAATATTTGATAAAAGTGCTTGCTAGACCTCTTTCGCTTGTACATCAAATCTTCTGTTTCTCGCTTAAGTGACCAGCGGTAATTTGAAATCATTCATTGAAATCTAAATGTGCATGCAGAAAATGAACTTTAATGGACATTCTGCATCCCATTTGTGTACAAGCCTTAAGAAATTCATTTACTACATCAATATAATTTTCACTTTTTTCATTTCCCAAAAAATTTTCACCTAAACTAATAAAGCTTCTCCATGCTCTTTTTTCCACACATTTAATTTCATTGTGAATTGTGAATTCTTCGTCAAGCATGATTTTGCGGATTTGAGGTTCAACAAATTTATGTTTAGAATTCAATAAAGATTTGTACCTTCTTTTATTTTTGCTTCACTTATTCTTGGGAAAACTGATTTTAAGTGTAAAAAGGCATCGCTTTCCCTATCCAGGCGTTTCACGAACTGCTTCATGTATCCCAATTTGAGGTGTAATGGTGGCAAAATTATTTATTTATAATCATAAGACTAAAAAAATAAAGAAAATGTAGCATCTTAATCAATACATATTTGTAAAAGCAAAATTTTTAACTTTTGAAAAACCTTAATTACTTTTTATTTCTTACTCGATTTTATTTATTAGAAGCTTGTTTAACTCAGAACTAAATTTGCTTTAAAGAAATATATACATAAGGGTATGTTTCTAAACAATCTAATTTAAAAAAATGGCGCCAAAGTTAAAAAATTTAGAAAAAATAAAATTAAAATCAGATATAATTAAAAATAACACTACAAAAATTTAATATATATACCAAAATGTGTACATATTTAAAAAGGCACATATTTCTTCTTTCTAAAATCGTTTAAAAATTGAAAATCGGATTAAAATCAACTGAGTTACGTGTTCATAAGTACTCGAACCTACCCGAAAATAGTTTTTTCGGAATAACTCCGAAATTTGAGGGTGTTTCCGAACTTTTAAAAATTAATTTATGATCTACTTAATAAGGCCTACGACTTACACTAGGTCACTTTCCAAGTATATTTTCACTGTAGCACCGTGTAATCCGTATAAAATTCAAGCTTCTAACGCTTTCAAACGAGTTCAGACTAAATTTGGGTGTACCGCAAGGGTTTGTTCTATCTTCCACTTTATTTTTAATTTTTCTTAATGACCTTCTCTCTTTAACTTCAAATCCTATCTACTCTTTCGCAGATGACAGAAACTTTTATTACTCATATTTATTTGATCGTAGGCTGAGCCTTTTGTAGATTGAGATGGGAAGGCAGAATATGAATGATACACTCACAAATCTTCGAGTGGGGTATCGCGAAAAGGGTCGAATTTAATACGCACAAGATCAAATGCTGTTTTATCGCGCATCAGCGTTGTGGTGATGATACAATCCTACCATCTGTGCCTAAGGGTAATGTAAATATTGAGGAGGCGAACGCTCTTGATGTTCTGGGCCTAAGAATTTACTGTGATGTCCGTTGGAATGATCACATATTTCGAGTGTCGAAAGAAACATTCAAGTGTCTCTGTTTTTAAAGCGATGAAAGAAATATTTCACTCCATCTGACCTACGATGGAATACAAGTCTCATATATGATCCTGTGCTTCAAAGCCTATTTTGGGGTATCTCGACCGTGTACAGCAGAGGGTGAAGGCGTGTATCAAGGAGAGGGTGACGGTGTTTATCAACGACGGTAGAATATCTAACTCTATCGATTAGTTGGAGAATGTGGCGTGTTCTTCATTATTCTATCGGTAATATCATATGGTGAGATGCTCTGATGAAATAAAGGACTTGATTCCGGATAATCACATATTCTTATGGATTACTTGTACCTCTCTAAGTACATCCTTTTGTAGTTGATTGACCAGTGAATCACATAATCCATTATAGAGAGTATTCGTTCTTTAACCGCATCGTTCGTTTGTGGAACAATCTTCCCGTGAAAGTTTTTGCTGTCAATTACGATGTTAGTAAGTTTACTTAAATCAAATGTCCATACACACCAGAGAATGACATGAGTTGATTCGATTTTACTGCCTATTCATATTATTACTGCTTTTGTTTTGTTTTTATTCATCAACAGTGGCAACTGTATTGCTTGTAGAGTTTACTTTTGTAAATGCATTGTTTATTCTTAATCTTTTTTTAGATACCATTAGCAATAACAACATACAAAACACTCCTTTGTATACAAAACTAGTGCTGGCAAAGTATTGAGTAATGGGTACCGAGTATTGAGTATTTGTATTAATTTTTGGGTACTCAATACTTAAAAGTAACTACTCAATACTTTAAGAGTTGCATTTTTCTTCGAAGTTGTATAGAAAATTTAAATTTTAACGGCCAAACAAATTTTTGTCTAAAAACACAATACTTTATAAAATTGTTTTCTCTTAAAAATAAAATCCGTTAAAAGTATTGAGTAGTATTGGGTACCCAAATGAAAGTACTCAATACTATCGAGTAATGAAAAGTAGCAGAATTTGACAGCACTATACAAAACACTCAAATGATTCATTAAAGCTCAACTAATAAGAGGTTAAACCGTTTGACTGAAACAGTGTTTTTTTATAATTTTTTTAATTTTTAACCGCAGTAATTTGTTTCTTAACAAATGTTTCAAAATAAAAATGAGAAAATAAATTTTTAATTATCTTTTTATTTAAAATGAAATAAACATTACCTGATTTTTTACTTTTAGAAATAGAAATTGTTCATTTTTAAGAAATAGAAAATTTAGTTTTGTTTATAATATTTATTACTTTTTATACATGCGTTTTAGTACTAACAAATAAAAAACGAAGTAAATAAATAAATAAATAAATAATAATAAGCAAATAAAAAACAAGTTGCATATTTTATTAAGTATATAAGAGAAACCGCATTATTTTTCATTACAATCGTGTTATTATTTTTCTTGTGTTGGTTTCACATTTAAACAGTGAAATACTCAAATATACTTACTGCTTTTGTGATGGTTGGAGTGTTTAGCATTTGCAAGCAACTACAAGCATTTTGTAGCAAAAGACATACTTAATTGAATCATGCAATAGCAGCATTCATTTAGTTAGTGTGTATTGCTAGCTCAATATTCATTTTTAAAAAGTCAAAAAATTGCCATTTGAGTGCGATTCATGTCAATCTCTGATACACACTACTCACTCCTTTTCTCTTCCCCAAACATATTTTCTTATACCAGTACAATGTATTTTATGAGTAGATTCCGTCCCCTGGGTACTGACCTCAATAAAAAATAAAAAAAGGCGTTTAACACTTTCAAAAACAATCACAATTTGGTGTGTACTTTGGCCTAGATTAGGTAGGTAGTTACTGTCTTTTGGCCTCCATAATGTTAAATAGAACATCACTGCGCGTTAATAAGCTTAGGAAAGGAATTCGTTGTAGCAATGGAATTTTTTGCTCATCAAATTATATTGGCAAACGTAATTTGTTTTATTTTAAAATTTTGTATTCATCTAAAAATTTTATATATTTCATATAAATATATTTTTCTTTGGTAATGAAAAGAATAATATAAACTTTTATTTGCATTAAAACATCCTTAAATCGACTCTGAGTTTTTGATTTCAAAAACTACCTAGCTTCTCTCAGCAAGCGAGAGCAAGCAATTTAAAGTCGACTCCGAACTACAGACTTGAGAAGCTTGTCCATGGCATTTAGTTACTCTCAGGGATTTTGTAAGAAAACTGCTAAAAGAAATATTTTTTTTAAATTGCTTTCTTTCAAGATGTCAGACTTGAGGTTTGAACCCGGAGCTCTTAGTTATTTGATTTAAAAAAGCGTATTTAAAGCTCTTTAGTGTTTTTTTTTAAAATTTTTCACTTTTCTTTAAACCCTAAAGTTGTACTTAAGTTGTAGCAGGATTTTGTCGACTAGATTTTTTTTAATTGTTCTTCAGAAGTAATTCCTTCCATTTACATACATACATACAAATATTTATTAAAATTTATAAACGTTTTATATGATATTGTATTTTCTTAAAATTAATGACATTTAATTTTAAGTTTCAATGCAAACTTTAGTTACTTCTTTTGTTTTTTAAGAGATAAAAAAGTAGCGGTTTATAACGTAAAGTCTTCGCTTGTCTTGTCTCTTGTCTTGCATTTCGTATTTTTGCTGACATTAACTAAAAAATAATTTTATCCTTTCAATTAAAGTTTGTCTCCTGTCCCTCCTTTGAATTTATTTTTCTTTACATGTGATTGCCTTCTAATGGATTTTCTATAGTGTAAAGACATAATCGATGTAAAATGGGCTCTGAAAAATGGCTTTATACAGTGGAAAGAATTAAGCAAAAATAATAAAAATTTTTGTTTATTTATTTTGTTTTAATGCTTTCAAAATAAAACATGTATTCTTATTTATATTTATTTATAATTTATTCATTTTACAATATAATTCATAGCAAAACTGTCTAGCAATAGAAATGACTTTGTGAGATGATTTGGTAAAATTTTCGTAATCCCTTTGAAATTATAAATTTTTCCAAGATATTCCAAGTGGGTATGAATAATTGACTGATAAATTAAAATCTTTATTTTTATGCTAATCTTTTTCTTTAGTTTGAACAGTAGTCAGAAGCCACTTTAGATTTGAAATATTCTATATGAGCATGCCAGACTATTCTTCAATGTATTGTAGACTCTCTTTCCGTTTGTGTTTTTATACATATGTACATACATACATACATAACTGGCCTTTATAACTCTGTGTCAGGATTACGGCCTAGCTTCTCGCAGCACTCATGTTGTGTGTGTCAATTTTTATCCATGAGTACCGGGACCTACGGTTTAATGTCGACTCCGAACGACAGACTTGAGAAGCTTGGTCATGGCAATTAGTTACTCTCAGAGCTTTTGCCAGAAGACTGCTGAGAGGCAGTCGCCGAAAGAAATATTTTTTTTCATATTCCTTTTTTTGAAGATGTCAGAGCCTGGAGTCGAACCCAGGGCCCATGTCTTAGTAAGCCAACACATTAACCACTAGACCACGTTTTTATACTTAAATCAAAATTGTATGGATGAAGAACGCTAAATAAATCCAAACTAATTCTAGTGCATTAAAGATTCCTTTTCTTGAAACTCACTTAGATAAGAATATATTATTTGTTTAAGAACTTTATATAATTACCAGTAGCAGTGCAATAGCTTTATATTTATCTACCGTATTTACATACATAGATATCTTTCGTTGTAGGAGTTACTTTATGCAATTTATTATACATATATCTAAAAAAAGCCTGGTAATCAGGTCAACTCAATGTAACCATTTGTATACTTATACATATATGTCAAAATTATTAGTATTGGTATTATTTTTATCAGTGTTATAATTTTTTTGTTTACCATATACGAGTAATTAGGGGTTTTATTCACATTAAGAATTGTAACACTAGTTGTTTTGAACAATAATACCATCATCATACAAAATACTTCTTGTCTTTTGCCTGATTGTACTCTTGCAAAATTAATGGGTCGATTAACTTCAGTTGCATGGCCAGCTTTAAGTTGACAGTTGCCATGTGTAGTACAACATCGGCTACTAACACCTCAACTCAAGTTTGGTTGCCATCCATAACACCCCGTCTATACGAGCCATCGATTTGGTAGATTATGAACAAAACATCGACAGCGCAAATGTCAAAATATTGTTCTACTTTCTGTATGTGGTGACTACGTATGGTTTACCAAATCATAATTTATAATTTTTCATCAAGTGTATTTCTTTTATTTCTGCGGTTGAGAATGTAAAAAAAGATGGCGTCAAACTAAAAATGATAGTTGATGGTAGCACATAGTTGTTCGAACAATTGTTTTACCAACGATGGTCGACAAAAAATATAACATAGATTTAGAGAGTCTACACGAGCCAAATCGATGGTCGACCAAAACTTTGTTCATGATCTACCAAATTTATGGCTTGTATAGGCGGGGTGTAATAGACCCATGACTTGCAATTATAACAAATAAATGTTAACTTTTTTTAACATTATTTTTCAAATACGAGAGTTTACTTATTTCCCACTGTGTTTATTTTTTTTTAGAAATGATAAAAACTATTGAACTTAGAAAACATTATTACGGAAAAGTTTAAATTGAATATTTTACAAAAAATTGCCATATAATTGAGAAAAAAAATTCTTTTATTTTTTGCTTTTTATTAAAAAGTGATGATTAAGAATTTATTAAAAAGATTTAATTAAAGAAAAATTAATTAAAAAGATATTTTTCTTATTATAAGTTGTAAATACTCTCATAGCTTGGTTTACTCGATATCGTTTCTGCGTAATTCAATCTCAAATTATATGTTGAATTACACAATTCTTATTATTTTGTTTATACGTAATTCAGTTTTAATTACATTTTCAATCATTTGCAAATTATTGTAATCTTTATATTTAATGACATAAACAAAGTAATTTGTTTTAACATAAGCAAAGTAAACTATTCGTCTATATTGTATTATAATACAAGAAGAAAATCATAAAAAAATATTTTTAAATAAAAAAAAAGACACAGATGCCGAGTAAATGAATAAGCTCGCATAAGTATTTGGAAAGAGGAAATGCCAAATTATAAAAATGGTAGACAATAAAGAAAACCCACTGAAAGCTAACAACTTTCACAAGCATTTCTAAGATGATTTTTAGATGATTTGGTTTAATCCCATGCAAAGAACTGTGATTAGCTTGTAAGGTATCAAATAATATAAAAAACCGGTGAACCATTTACAACTGGAACGCCTAAATCCTTTTTTTGTTCGCAATGTACACAAATTCAGCAAATAAAGTTTGAAAAATTTATTAAAGTAATTGTACAATAGGTTATTAGTAAAGCTTAGAATGGTTTATATTACAAAATATGTATATATAAAGTAAAATAAATAAAATAAATGTCTTTGTGGTATATTCAAAGACTTCTAGAATCTTGCCTTAGAATTTATTTAAAATTGACACTTCATTAGCTATGATATGAGCATAGTTTAACAACTCAACATAGTCCCACATGTGAAGTACTGCACTTGTCGCATAATCCAATTTAAAAAGAATAACCCAAAGACATTGAACAGCTTTCGTTACTTCAATTAATATGCAACAATAATAGAATTAAAAGCGTTTCTCATTGTGCAAACTCTTATTAAAAAAAAATTTAATTGATTTTTTTTTAACATTTTCACAAATAAATTATTGGTAAAAAATTTCAATAATAACAACGTTCATAATTAGGAAGAAGAGGATGACAGCTTTTATGTGGTTTAAATCCCAATAGAGCTGGAGTATGACAAAAAAAATCTTTTTATGCTTGTGATTTTTGTACTCTACATATGTATTGTATGCACATATTAAGATAGATAGTATATGTTTGATTGGGGATTGTATTTTTTATATTTTAAAAAAGGATTTTCAGTCTCTTAGTATTACATACTTTCAGATTACAATTAAATATGTCCTCGGTTAGGTATATATGAAAAAGTTGTAAACTTTGCAATTTACATACTTTGGTTCATACAAGCATCAATATTGACCAAATTCCCCAGGGCTTATAGTCTTTTAATCTTGCACAACGTGTTTCGTGTATAATCTGCATAACAGTTGGCGTTTATCAAATCAGTAGCATTTGCTATATTGCAATTTAACATAAAATTTTCAATTCCTAACTCAAACTACAATAAGTTACATTACGATGACAGGAACATCTGGTGTAGAGTGCTCATTGATAACTAACGCCTATTAAATTTTGGTGTTCTGTAATCGTCTTTTCTACAACCAATGTCTTGTTATTATTGTTATAAATGTGAGCCTAATATTTCTTCTTTCTTCTTCTTTCTTAAGTCATACTTTCAAATAAAATTTTTTCAAATCCAAAATCTGACATTACATATTTTTATTATATTTTTTATTATTATGTACTTGCAATACAATTCATCAAAAAATTTTAAGAGTATGTATCAGAGTTGTAAACGAATCATTCATTTTTGAATTAATTCGTGAATCATTCATGCAATGAATTGGTAAAATTTTGAATTAATTCTTTTCCCCAAAAAACGAATTGAATTAAATTTGAATCAATTCATTTGAATTAAGCGAACATGAATTGCAATTCATTTTCAATTCAAATGAATTGGTAAAAAGAATTGCAATTCATTTCCAATTCATTTGAATTGAATTGATTTTGAATTAATATAAATGAGTTAGAAAAAATGAATTGCAATTCATTCCCAATTCATTTGAATTGATTTTGAATTAATTCAAATGAGTTAAAAATGGATTGCAATTCATTTTACCAATTCATTTGTATTAACTCGAAAAATGAATTTGTTATACATTTCCAATTGCAATAATGCAAAAGCATCACCCTTTTTCCAAGTACTTCTATTCTGTACTTTATCTATGTCTATTACTTTTAATCCAAGTATTTATTACTTATTTATAATAATTCTCTTTGTTACATTTATTTCATAAGTAGTACTTGAAGAACCAAACTCCAAACATCAAGTTTACTTCAATTAAATGCAATTCATTTTTGATTTGATAAATTTAAATTACAAGTTACTTTTCTAATTCATTTGAATTAATTCCAAATCATTTCAATTCAAATGAATTAGAAATGAATTGCGATTCTTTTTACCAATTCTTTTGAATTAAAAAATGAATTGCAATTCATTTTGCCTAATTCAAATGAATTGCAACTCATTTTGCCCAATTCATTTGAATTGGAAATGAATTGCAATTCATGTTCGTTAAATTCAAATGAATTGATTCAAATTAATTCAATTCTTTTTTTGTTGAAAAGAATTAATTCAAATTTTAGCTAATTCATAATGAATTGAAATCAAAAAAGAATGATTCGGTATGTATGTACATATTTTCCTTTTCAAAGTTTTAAAAAAATATTTATCGAGAACAAATTTTTTTATTTGTTTTACATGGGACCGGCTAAAGTTGTTTTTTTCATTTCAAAAATTTTGGGTCTCCCTTGGCCATATTAACAAATTTGCAGATGAGTGTTGTGTTTTTTTGGTGTGGTGAATTTCTGATTTGTTTTTAAAAAGAAAAGTGGTGAGTGATTAAAAGAGTAAAATAAAAAATAATAGTACAGATAATGTAATGCTGGTGTAAATTTCCAAAAAAATCTTTTAATCACCAGGTAAGAAAAAATTCGTTACTTTTGTTAATTTTAGTGTCAGTATATTATATTATTTTTGTTTGATATTCTTAAAAAGAAAAATAATTCTCTGTATGATTTTGTGGTATAATTTAAATTTACATTTTACCAATACTATGAGTCGATTTGAATATAAGAAAAACGGCCACTACAGTAATAAAACGACTCCAAATATATGTTACTTTATTGGTTCCAGGCTCATAATATTATCTTGCAGGGGCCAAGTTGGTCTTTCGTAACATTTTGTTCTCTTTCTTTTTCTTTTTGTGCTTATAATTTTGACCATATACACCGATGTATATTGTTGATCCTTTTAAACTTTAATTTTTTTCAGATAAGTTCGTTACAGAGTGTGGTTAACCAGGCATCTTCGGCTATAGGTTTAATACTGTTATTGAATATGTATCTTTAATAAAGATCCATATTTTGTCTTGGGGCATACTACTTATGGGAATAATAAAATACTTATAATAGCCAGAGTAAATTTGTGGTCTGCTTTTAACAGTATTTATGAACGTTGAAGTATTTCATTCAATTTTAAACCAGTTGTTAAGCATAGATTTGTCCTTGCATTTTGTACTGGTTCTTAAAAAATATAATCAAACTTTCTAAGTTGAATTCTTGTACGACACATACATATGAAATATCAAGCAAAACCCTGCAGTTAAAGTTACAACTAGTAACGTTTTGAGACAGTCATGTTACTAGTTGTAAAAAGACTGCCGCAAAATTGACAGATATGAATTAGTCTAAAAGGCAAAAATAAAAAGGGAATAAAAAATCATGAATGGTGCGCTCTGCTACTTATTGGATTTCTGCAAATATTTAATTGGACATTGAGACTGACATGCAATCTTTAACAATGTAATTAGTTTAGTAAATTACGCAACTAGTACGAAGCTGTCCTAAAAATACTCATACATACATACATACATAATTGGCCATTACAACCCTCTGTCAGGGTTACGGCCTAGCTTCTCGCAGCACTCATGTTGTGTGTCCCATGAGTACCGGGACCTACAGTTTAAAGTCGACTCCGAACGACAGATTTGAAATATGAAATAATTTTTTTCATATTTCTTTTTTTCAAGATGTCAGAGCTGAGATTTGAACCCTATCACCTTAGTAATCCAACACACTAACCAGATAAAAATACTCTGCTCTAGTTAATTATTACTAAAATGGTACTAGTACGTAACTATGCACAAATGAATTAGTGGGGCTTCTATGACAACCTAATGTTAAAATGGATAGTTCGATATATGGACAGATAGGCAACCAGTCTGAAGTAAAAATCAATTAGTATATGTACTTCAAATCACATACTAGTTATTTTGTGTGCAGGGAAATAGCATCCTATATTTTAAACAAACCTCATACATACTTTTACCAACAAATTAGTTAAATTTAAACATTTTATAAAATGCACACAACCGACATTGTAGGGCATCATCTGGCATCTAGGCTAAACCTTTTCTTCATATTTCTTTTCTTTCTGCTTTTCTTTTTTTGTAAATGTTATTTCAGCGAATATTTAACGAATATTGTGAATATTTATAAGCGAAAATCAGCTTAGGGGCTCATTATCCACGTTTATAAATAATGAACGAAATACACAAAAAGTAAAAAATGAAAGAAAAAAGAAAGAGTGTAACAAAAATAATATTTTTAATTAATTTTTTCCAAAACACAACTAAATAACAATAACAAAGGAAAACAACAAAAAATTAAATGTTAAAAAAAAAATGATTTCAGTAAGAGGAAATGAGGGAATGGGTGGTTGGAGTTGATTCAGTGTCTTTTTTTTTGAGAATAAAGCAAAATATTTTTTTATGATTTCCTGGATATTTTAAATTTGTTATTAAAAAAGAATTTTTGTGCTTTTGGTAAAAAGTTTTCAACTTTTTTTTTGCTTAAAAAATATTCATTTACTTTGATAATTAATTTTTTTCGCTGTATATCTTTTAATTTAATACTTTTTAAAGAAAAGGAAAGCGTTCACTTAATCAGGTGTAACACAAACGTTGGTAACACAATCACCAGCATACACTTTAAAGAAAATTAAAAAGAAAATAAAAATGTTTCTTTTCTTTTTAACCAAAAGATTTAATTATTTTGTTTAGACCATTCAATATGGTTTTGATGGCAAAAAAAAAAAAAAAAAAAAATACCAAAAAAATAAATACAGGCACCGTCTTAAAAACTCATTAATTGATTTTCTTTTATTAAAAAAAAAAAAAAATTATGTGCTTCCTTTTTAAAGTTTTTGTTTTTCAATTTTCTATGGATTTTTTATATCCTTTTGAGTTGAAAACCACAAAAACTAATTTAAGAGCTGCGCTAAAATAAAAATATTTAAAATCTTTAATTTTTCATTCAGTTTTTTAAGAAAAGAAATCAGAAAATAAAACAAAAGAACCCACAGAACAACAAGGAAAGTGCTGTTAATGATCCATTGAATAAAATTCTAGTTATTTTTTAATTCTATTAAGACCACTACTCAGGGCACTAAACCCCTACTCATGCTGTGCATTGTATAAAAAATTTTTTTTAAGGATACGATAGAGTTTTCTTATTAAGCACCTTACGAATAAGACAAGTTGCTGATAATTTTATGATCATTGAAAGGCTAGTATTACACCTTCACCTTGAATGATCTACAGCAATAAACCCATCTGTCGTTAGTTGTTGATTGTGGTGAGGATTTCCGCTAAGTAGGTAGCTGTTATCTACTACTTACTTCCGAGTATGTTACGTTCTTTCTCCTGATCATTCATTTTTTGATGTCAATGCCAAAGGTGGAATAAAGGAATGTCGGGGAGTGGTTTCTTGAGGATGGTCTTCTTGAAGAGAATGAGAGAGGAGGGGGGACATCTTTTTTTTAAATAAAATTTTATCCTTTGCTGTAGTTATTGACATTTAACACGCTGATACTATTGTGTAACAACTATGAGAAGAAAGTCGTCTATAGATATGTATAAGTATATAGTGAGTTAAGCTCATCTGTGCTTATAACCACCTCTTCCTCTATGCATATTTTTCTAATAGTTTATAGATTAGTTTCTTTTGCGAAAGCTAGAAATAACAACAGCAGACCACTAAACGGAAATAAATTTCCAGAAAATATTTTATTTTATTTTCCTTCTAATCTTATAATGTTTTTTTACATGCCCCCTACTCTCTGTAAATTGTACAAAGAAATAAAACCTGAAATGAACAACTAAAAACAAAGGAACAGGGCTTCTTATTCTTATGCTTAATTAAATATTCATCAAAAACACAAAAGAAAACTTTTCAATACTCATCACCCAACATCGAGATAACCGAAGAGGTATCAACAACAACAACAACAGACGGTAAATGAGAAAAGGAAATAGAAGAATATTTGTAAAGAACTAAATGGAAGGATATTCTTTTCGATTATATTTATTTTTCTTTTCTGTTTGTTTTTGTATAACGTTGGAAATATTTACTCAAGAATAAGATTTTCTTAAACTACACACATATGATGGATTGGAGAGAGTGGTGAGTGAGGAAAAGTACAAATATACTCGTATCCTTAAAAAGTTTTAACGATTAGTTTACTGTTTACATATGCTGGCACACACACACACACTCGCTCACATATGCTTACATAAAAACGGTTATCCTGCTTTATTAGAATTTGTCAAGAACTTTACAACCATGAGTACATGTCCGTTTTAATCAATAACAACAAATCATTGGTTTACTTTATATTTTTAATTCCACAATTAAAATCCCTTCATGTACACATTGAACCCCTTGCTATTTAGCCTAAATGTATGCTATGCATTTTGTTATTAAAACAGTACTCGGCTTGTATCCTTTTTTCTTGGATGTTTTTGTTGATTTTCAAATATACTCACTTAGTAATTCCCTTTTGGGACATTAAAAACTCATTTCCACCATTTCCAATACTGTTGTGGTGTCTAGTGGAGTCGAGTGCTATCTATAGTATGCTTTTCATTGTTTTCACAACTTGTTGTTCATTTCGTTGGTTTCTTGTTTGACTGGTTGGTTCGATTTAAAATCGGCTAAAAAGTTTTTAAGATTTTATTACCCTTTCGTTTTATTGTTGTTGTTTACCATTCAAATTCAATTTTATTTAAACATATGCAAAGTTTTTCTTTTTCAAAAGACAAACAAACAAAACGAGCAGCTAAAAAGTAAATAAAAGATAAACTTTAAATAATTTTCAAGTGCCGGTTTAAGTATGTGTCTGTGTATTAAAATCAAGGGTTTTTAAAAGGCAAGTTGTAACAGAGAAAAGTTTTTAAATTCTTAAGACCTACTTAGTATAGTAGTGATAAGTGTTTTTTAAATTAACTTACTTGTCATATATAACGATTGATCCTATTTGTCGTACAAATCTTTGAATACTAATTTAAAAAACTTAAACCTTAAAATAGGAAAGCAATATAATGTGCTTTACCCAAAAGATCTAATGTAGTGATAAAGCTACCTGCCCTCTAATAATAAATTTATAAAACGCAATTATAAATTATACACTGCGCGTCATCAGGTTAGCGCCCTCTTTACACTCTCCGTTAATGTTAAATACTACCTAAACTACTTATGCTATGGACTTGAAATTTTTATGTATTTGACTTCTATCAATTCTTCTTAAAACAAAACAATAATGGGTACTGTAATGTTGAAGTTGCTATTTTATTTTAAATTTTTGGAAAAAGTATATTAAAAAAAGTAACCAAAAATTGGTCATCAGGATAGCGTTATTTGCGATAATTTCAATATATTTAGTTTTTTAAGCAAAAAAAATGCTTTTTATTGCCAGTTTATGATATTTTGAAAACTTTTAAATAAAATTAGTAATGTGTGGTTGCGTCTTTATTTGAAATCACCTCGAAAATTCGATTGGGAATGGAATTGTACAGACTTTCATTGTAATTCAACGAAATGGTGGACCAAGCGTGTTTGATGCCTTCAATTAGTTCTCTTTTTGTGCTGTCTTGCTTTCCGGACTCGTATACTTTCCTAGCTAACCATCCCCAAACGTTCTCGATTATATTAAGGTCGTGCGAGTATGGTGGCCACTTAAGTACGTCAACTTTTTTGGTTTGAATCCATGATTTTAGGGATCTGGCAGTGTATTGGAAATGCCACTCTAGACCACCAAACATGTTTTGGAAGTGAGGAAAAGCTATTTCTAAAACGTTTTTATAGTTTAAAAACGTGACGTTAAAAACTGTAATTCGCAGGTGCCATAGTAGGATATAGCTCCCCACACCATCACACCTCCATCTCGGCTGTGCTAGGGTCCAAGTGATGTTCCTCTTTACGTAGAACGTGAAAGTAATAGTAATACCCATCGGTCCCTTCTAAATTGAATTTCTTTTCATCTGACAAAACTACGTACTTCCACTCAGCAGACCATGTCATGTGTATTCGAGCAAAATCTAAGCGCATTTCTTTTCTTAGCGCATTAAGTGGTGTTTTTTTTTCAATTTCTGTCTACGTAAATGTCTTGCTTTTCTTATAACTCTTTGCACCGTTGATAAGCTCGCTTTTGGTAGACGAGTCATGCGAATTTGATGCTTCCCTCAGTATGGCTCTCCTATCTTCTTCAGAAACCACTCGATTGTTACCGATTACCACTAGATTTTTTCAATAGTTTTCCTTATTTTTAAGAAAATTGGCTATTGTTTTCCTGTGCCTTCTAGTTTTTTTTTTGCAATTTTATGGAAGGATAGTCCCACCTCTCAATAAGCTTCAATTTTCGATTTTTCCTCCAAAGATAAAACTGTTCCTCCCCATACTTTTGAATTGTTTGTAATTGTTTGAAGATATTGAATTTAATGACAATTATTGCAAAGGCAAACTAGATAACTTAAATTTAATTTGGGGGCGCTTTGACGAAAATAAAACAAAATATAAAATAATATATAACGGTTCTTTTATTGAGCTCAATTTTTTTGTGAGAGAAAACGTATATGATGATTGCAAAAACAAAACAAAAATTAAGAAGTTGTTCCCAATATTTAAATAGAAAATGTAAAAAGTAAATGAGAAGTAAGGGGGTGTTAACCTGATGACGCGCAATGTATATAATTGTAGTAGCCGTGGTCTAGTGGCTAGTGGGTTGGCTTACTAAGATGAAAGCGCTGGGTTCAAATCTTACCTCTGACATCTTGAAAAAAAGAAATATGAAAAAATTATTTCTTTCGGCGACTACCTCTCAGCAGTCTTCTGGCACCCTAACCACTAGACCACAGCGACTACAAATCAAATGCGTTTATTATAATTATTATTTATGCTCTTATGCTACTTATTTTTATTTTGTTTGAATTTAATTGCTTATTATTCTAATGAAATCTAAAAAAACCATAAACAAAATATTTTTGTTAAATAATCTTTTTTTTTATGGGTTCAATTTCGAATCCCAGTAAGACTGACAATATTCTTTAAATGATATTATTTCGTCTAAAAGATTTTAACAGATAAAAATGTAATTCCGTTAAATGAATGCAGATTGTTTTAATGCAATGTGACAAACCGATAAATAGCAGAACTTGTGAACATCCCAAATATTATGTACAAATATCATTTGTAATAATATGAGTATTTGCTACCTTTTTTCTGATATCGAAAACCCTACGTTGGAATAAAAAATAAAAAAAACTGTTGCACTGTACCCGTGCTTCACTACTCTGTTTTCTATTCAATAAGAATAGTTCAGATCGTATGTGTGAATCCATTAAAAATCAATTCTGATATCGAAAACCCTACGTTGGAATAAAAAATAAAAAAAAAACTGTTGCACTGTACCCGTGCTTCACTACACTGTTTTCTATTCAATAAGAATAGTTCAGATCGTATGTGTGAATCCATTAAAAATCACTTTGTTTGAAAGGTACATATACACATACGTTTAAAAGGTGTTTCGTTCTTATTTTTATGTTCACTTTCAAGAAAAGAGAGTGAGTTTTTCAATTTTAAAATTACGTGGATTTACAATTATTTTCTTTACTTCACTTTTATAGGGTTATTGTTGTCTTTTTGTTTATCTAGTTTGTATACTTACATAAATATTCGATTTAAGTATAGAATGTAAGATAAAGGACTGAATTAAAATCAACTTAGTTGAAGGGTCAAATTTTTTTATTTTTACAAGGAAACATTAGAAATTTATGGTAATCATATAATTTCTCACTATTCTTGAAATATATACAGCCATACATATAGTATATGAATATATAAGTTTGTATGTTGTATATGAAATAAAACGTTGCAGAAGTAGTTGGGCCGTAAATAAATATTTGCAACTATAAAAACTATACGATTTTTGTAGTATAATTTTTAATAGTAGACTCAATTGGAAAGATTGTTATAAATTAAAATTTGTTTATGCTAGAACAAAAACTTTGAATTTAAGAAAAATGCAAAATGTTGGTGCTGAGCCACTAATCCAGTGAGTTATGTGTCAGACTGCTAGTAGAAGGATTGTGGCCCTTGCATATATACTCCGCTTCTAGAAGAACATAATTTTATATAGTATTGTAATGAGAAAACAAATAAATAAATTATATTTTTTGAAATCTGAAATTCATTCGGGCTTTAATAAGAATTTTTGTAATATGACCTACTAATTTAATTTTGGTTTTATCCTTGCTTAGTCATTTACTTGAATGGCTTATTCCAAACATTAAGGCCGTTAACGTGATTAATTTATTTAAATATTATTATTCTGAAAGGTATTATAATATCAATGTTCTAGAACACAGTCAATAGAGAGAATAGAATAGAGCCATGGTGCGGGTTCTAGGTACTCGTGTACTAATCATAAAATCGCTAAATACGAAACTAATCGAAGTACATATTTTATTGCTGTTGCTCAGTGTATTATAAATATAAAAAGCTAGGCCGCAACCCTGACACAGGGTTGTAAAGACCAATTATGTATGTATGTATGTGCCCATTAGTGTGTGGGGATCAAGCTTATTTTGGACCACTATGAGGCAAAGTATTTTTGAGAATTTTTTCAGATTTTTCGGAAGTGGTTTAGAGGTCGCGCAAATTGATTTCTGATCAAAAATCGAGCTTTTTGAGCTCCATTTAGTTTTTGGTTATGAATTGGTAAAAAATCGATATTTTCTCGACTTCTGACTCAATATTGTCAATATTAATTGTTGTATAACCTAGTTCACACTTAATAGTATTAAAAATTTAATACAGTGGGTACAAAGCTTTAAAAGAGTACAACTCGAAAACGGTAAAAGAAAATTTATTTTTTTTTCTGCTAACTTATTTAAAACTTAATAATCTTTTAAACTGCATCATTAGTTTTTTTAGTTTTTATACTAATTTTAAAAGTTATAAACCATTGTTTTCGATATTTGTTGAAAATTTAGGAAAAAGTGTTATATAATGTATCAAAATGTGCACAATCATTGCCGAAACTTATTATTCTTGCACATAAAATTAAAGATCGGAATATTTTCTTTGACAATATTGAGTCCGAAGTCGAGAAAATATCGATTTTTTACCAATTCATAACAAAAAATTAAATGGAGCTCAAAAAGCTCGATTTTTGATCAAAAATCAATTTGCGCGACCTCTAAACCACTTCCGAAAAATCTGAAAAAATTCTCAAAAATACTTTTCCTCATGAGTATCCAAATTAAGAATGATCTTCCGACAAATTCCAATTTTTAATTTTATTTGGGACACCCTAGTGCCCATTTATGTAAGTTAAAACATTGACTGTAACATTTATCTAGAATAGGTCTGTGCATTCAATTTATTAACAACTTTGTGAAAAGAATGAAAATAACGCTTAAAAATATTTAAATTATATTCTTAAATGTTCTGTAATGAATAACATATTGGTGATAATAAATAACATTTATTGTAATCAAATATTTGTGTGCATTGCTACTAATTTTGTTCTCACTGTAAACAATAAATAAGCGTACGTAAGAATACATGTGAGTTAAGCTAAGGGATAATTGTCTATGCAACTTTTATTTTTACACAGGCCTGATCTAGAATGTACCAACTTCAATTGACTTATAACCTCTGTATTTTTATACAGATTTTGGTTTTAATAAATCATTATTAATTGTATTTCGATTTATCGTTCTTTTGGTTTTATGTTTGAGGCGTAAGATATTTACAAGTTAATGGCAAATTAACCGTAATTTGAGATAAAAAGTTGCAAAATGTAAGATCGCAGTCTTATTCACTGTTCTATTATATATTTTTGAAGACCCCCACAAAATTCAGGATTTTCTTTCATGAATTCCACCCAAGCACATAATTGCTGCATTGTTGATTTTTTTATGATGACATGCAATTTCTTTCATACATACATATGTATATACTTATATATAGTTGGCCATTACAACCCTGTTTCAGCGTTATGTGTGTGAATTTTTATTCAAGTGTATGTATCTAGTTTAACGTCGACTCCGAACGACAAACTTAATAAAACTTTATGGTCCCTGTATCACTAAATTACTATACACTTCGTTAGTTCGCCCCATCCTTGAGTATGGATCATCTGGGATCCACACTATAATATCCACATAGAAAAAATTGAACCTGTACAAAAGCAGTTTTTATTGTTTTGTCTACGAGGTCTTAGATAGAATTCATATGTATTGCCATCATACACTCCGGTTCACTTATTTAAATGCACAAAAAATCCCATATTCAGGAGCCGGTATCTTTTGCAGTTTTTAACCGATTCCAGAATTTTAAAATAGAAATGGAAGGTAGACATCTTGAGATATAAAAAAAATCATGACAATGGTGGTTTCTTAACTAAGGAACCTTTTTTTGAGGAATTTATAAAAAAAATCTAAAAATGTGGTATTTTTTTTTTTGGTTCACTTGAATAAAGGCACTTTGTTTTTTTTGTATTATTTTTAAAGTAAGCGGTGACTTTTTGTTGGGGGCCTTTGTTTATTGCAATTTATTACATCTTAGTCGATTTACGAGTCAAAATGGCAAAACAAAAAATATTAAATCTATCGGAAAGGGCAAAAAGGCAAAAAGGGTTTGCTCTCATTACATTACCAACGTTAAAAAGTCGCCGACTTATGTTAAGTGTTACTTTTCTTCTTGGTTTAATTCGTGGTGATGTTGACTCTGTGTTCCTGACTCGTAAAATAAATTTTTGTATTCCAATCCTAGGAATTTTCAATTAATTAATGTAAAATTCAATAGATAAACCGATGCTGATAATGATCCCTTTCGTCGTATTTGTGTACATTTTAATAATTGTTATCATCTAATAAACTTTGCCGATGTTGTATAAAGTAAAATTATTTTATATTTAAATACCTAATTTGCCTAATTATTAATGTATGTATATATAATTTTATCTTAGTCTGTAAGGATGTATTGTCCATAGACCTAAATATAAATTAATAAATAAATAAATAAATAAAAAGTTTGTTTAAGCCAATCAGTTACTCTTAGAGCTTTTGCCAGAAGACTGCTAAGAAGTAGTTGCCGAAGGAAATACTTTTTAAAATTTTTTTTTATTGATATTAATACTCAGGGGTATACCCCTACAAAATGCTGTACATTGTATTGGAATTTTTGTAAAAAGGACAGTACAGTATGACAACAGAACATAGATTTTGTTTTCTTATATTTTAAGTGCCTTAGGAATGACACAAATTGCTGTAAATTGATCATTCAAAGGCCAGTGTTATACCTTTACCTTTGAATGATCAACAGCAATTGCCCTATCGTTGGATGTTAATGCTGTGAGTGCCTTCACTAAGTAGATTTTTAGCTGTTATCTTCCACTTTCCAATAAGTGGCGCTTTTCTCCTGATCATCCGTTTTCGTTGTCAACGATAAAGGTGGAATAGAGTGTCAGGGAGCGGTTACTTTGTAGATGGACTTCTTGGAGGGGGCGGACCTCTTATTTTTAAATTATAATTTTGAAAAAAACCGCAAACTAACTTTTTCATTTTTTACCTTTGCTGGGATTCGAACCTAGGCCGTTTGAGTTTTTGTGTGAGAGCTCTAGATCTAGGATTTGAAGCTGGAGCTCTTTTCTAATAAGCCAACACATTAACCACTAGACTACGGCAACTTTCTTCCACTTGTCATTTGTTTCATATTTTTTATAAAGCACTAGCAAATTAATTGAATTAAATAAACAGTTAAATACCGTAGACAGACGACAGTTTCTGCACTTATAGCGTAGACAGACGACAACGTTAGTTTGTTTGTCAACTATTTTTATTTGCTTTTATACCGATAGAAATTAGAGGTTTCTAACTTTGTTTACTTTCTATCCATTTTAATTACCAATAGTAAATAATTAGCCGAAAACTGAGTGAATTTATGCAATGCTGCCATATTAAAAAGTTTAAGTATAAATTCAGTTTGGTTTTGTGTATTTACATTAAAGATAATGCGCAAGTTAATTTGAATTAACTCAACTAATGCATATTAACGCAGTCGTCTGTCTACGGTATAACTTTTATGAATTCAGATGTATTCGCTTTTACCGTTCTTAACTGTTGTAATAATTAATAAGTATTTATAAGCCTTTATAACACTGTACTTATTTCCATCTTGTTACCTACTACATTCCTGTAATTTATACATATATATATAACTGTATTAGTTTTAATTATTATTAATTAAATAAATAGATCTTGAAAGTATAACATGGTGTCAGGTGTCAAAAAAAAAAATAAAAAACCTTGAAAGAAAGGAATACAAAAATTTATATATAAAAAAAAATTTTTTTAAAAATTAAAAAAAAAGAAAAACTAAAATGTTATCGCAAGAAAATGCTCAGCAACTACCATTGGATATTAAAGAAACTATGGCCATTGCAACCTCTATTTCACCATTAAACACAAACGCACAGAATTTGTGTTTAGAGTGGAGGAATTGGAGCAGAAATTTTAAAATATTCATACGAGCCTCAGCGTTGGAAACACAGCCCGATCAGCGTAAGGTTGCGATTTTGCTACACCATATAGGCTGTGCAGCGCTACAAATTGTCAATTCCTTCAACATTGACATTGATACTATTTTATATAATGAGTTATGGGCACGACTTGAAGACTATTTTGTTCCCAAGAAAAATACGGCTATGGAACGCCACATGTTCTTCACACGTAAGCAAGGTCAAGATGAGACAATTATACAATATTCCACTGCTTTGCAAAACCTCAGCATTACTTGTGAATTTGGTAACATCCGTGAGTCTCTGGTTAGAGATATTTTTACATGTGGGTTGTCACAAAATTACAACAAAATAAAGGAAAAGCTGTTGAGTGAAGGAGAAATAACTTGGGATAAGGCACTTCAAATAGCAAAAAGTATGGAGGCAGCCCGTGATAATGCTACGACGATTGAATCTAATAATATTAATAATTCTAATATATATGGTTTAAAAAAAAGCAACAGCAGGTCCAGAGATAAAAATAAAACAAATAAAACAAACTACCAACAATCCAAGTGCAGTAAATGTGGTAAATATCATCAAAATAGATGCCCGGCAGATGGCATAAAATGTCACATATGTGGAAAATTAAATCACTTTGCCAAAATGTGTCTTGCAAAGGGTAACAACAAAAGCAACTTTAACAACAATAAAAACAATATAAGCAATTTAAGTCACACCAAGTATGTAAAATCTTTGGAACATGAGGATGAAAATTTGTTTATTGGATCGGTATTCAACAAAAAAGAAGATGTCAAAGAATGGAATGTCGAAGCAACTATCAATAACAAAAATATCAAGTTTCAGGTGGATACTGGTGCGCAAGCCAATCTATTATCGGAACAAACCATAAGTATTCTAAAAATACGTAAGCTTGATAAGAATATTTATAATAATATACTTACGTTTAGTGGGGAAAAACTCCCTGTAGTAGGCTCTGTAGATTTAAATATTAAGTACCAGAATGTTAGTTATTATACAACATTTTATGTGTTAAAAATGAACTGTAGGAACGTTATTGGACTAAATTTAGCCATCCAGTTGAATCTTGTTAAAACTATTAACACTTTGAATATAGAAACGGTTTTGGAATCTTATAAAGAAGTTTTTAATGGTCTTGGTCGGCTTAAGAAAGAATGTAATTTAAAGATCTTAGAGAATAGTCAACCTGTTGTAGAACCACCAAGACGTGTTCCAATAGGACTTTTTGAACCCTTGAAGAAGGAGTTAGATAGGATGGAGAATCTGAAAGTTATTGTTAAAGAAGAAGAACCTACAGAATGGGTAAATTCAATAGTTTTAGTGACCAAGCCCAATGGCAGTCTACGTTTATGTCTTGACCCTAGAAATTTAAACAAGGTTATTTTACGACCAAGGTTCAGTTTTCCCAACATTGATGAGTGTAGATCCAAGCTCACAAATTCAAAATATTTCAGTAGCCTGGATGCAAACTCAGGATTTTCGATGATACCATTGGATAGAGCTTCATCAAAACTTTGTACATTTAATACTCCCATGGGTCGGTATCGATTCCTGCGTTTGCCATTCGGTATAAATGCTGCCCCCGAAATCTTCTATTCTGAAATGATAAGGTTATTTGGAGACATTGATGGTCTCATAATTTACATGGATGATTTTCTGATTCATGCGGAGAGCTTAGAAAAACATAATCAAATATTAGTAAAAGTCTTAAACAGAGCTAAAAGTGTTGGGTTAAAATTCAATAAAAATAAATCTAAAATTCTGAAATCAGAAATAAAGTTTATTGGTCACATTTTTAGTAAAGAAGGAGTTAGGCCTGATACAGATAAAATTAGAGCTATTACAGAGTTGCCAATACCAGCAAATGTTGCAGAACTTCAGAGATTTTTAGGAATGGTGAATTATTTGGGTTCGTTTATAAAAAATTTAGCTGCTAAAACTAAAAATTTAAGGAATCTTCTTAAAAAAGATGTTTTATGGAAATGGAATGCAGAACAGAATAATGAATTTTTAAATTTAAAAAAGGAAATAACTAACTCACCAATTTTGGTATATTTTGACCCTAAAAAACCGATTAAGATGTCAGTAGACGCATCTAAAATGGCAGTAGGAGCCACAATTATGCATGACGCAAAACCAATTGCTTATGCTTCGGCCTCATTGACTGATTGTCAGTCTAATTACGCTCAAATAGAGAAAGAACTATTTGCTATTTTGTTTGGGTGTACTCGGTTTCACCAGTATGTGTATGGTTTGCATGTGACAGTTGAAACTGACCACAAACCACTGGTGTCTCTGTTCGAGAAGCCACTTTATAAAATACCAGCTCGATTACAAAGATTTATGTTACGTTTATTAACATACAATATAAAAGTAATTTACAAACCGGGTAAATATCTTTATATTGCAGATACACTTTCAAGAGCCCCTCTTAAAGAAAATACCTTATTAGATATCGACAAGGAAGTTAATTTACATTGTAACTTTATTATGTCACAGAATAGTTTACCGGACATTGCAATTAATAAAATAAAGGAAGCAACTGCAACAGATGAAGAATGTCAAGTCTTATTGCAATATATTAGGGATAATTGGCCAGATAATAAGAAGAGTATTGATTCAAAAATACTTCCGTATTATCCGGTCAAGAATGGGTTATCAGAATTAGATGGTATTATTCTGATGAACAATCGTATTTTGGTACCGAAACTTCTTAGGCGTGAAATGTTGTCATACTTACATGAGGGACACATGGGCATACAACGGTGTCAAAATTTGGCAAAAGAATCAATATATTGGCCAAATATCAATAATGATATTAGTATTATGGTATCCAATTGTGTGACTTGTAGAAAATACCAGAATGCTAACCCAAAGCAAGAATTATTACCACATGATATTGTTACTATTCCATGGTACAAAATTGGTTGTGACTTATTTGAGTTTAACAAGTCAATGTATTTGTTAGTGGTAGATTACTATTCCAAATATGTGGAAATAGATATTTTGACTTCGGGTTATAATTGCGTTCAAGTAGTGACAAAATTAAAGTCAATATTTGCACGACATGGCATACCAGCTATTTTTATTTCAGATAACGGACCTCCTTTTAATTCAAGTGAGTTTTCAAATTTTTGTAGAAGCTGGGGAATAGAACATATTACCTCAAGTCCCTATCTGCCTAGGTCGAACGGATTAGCAGAACGCACTATACAGACCCTTAAGAGAATGTTGCACAAATGTAAGGATGATGGTTCTGATCCTTACACAGCATTATTGCAATTAAGGACGACTAGGAAAGGAAATTTTCCGAGCCCATCGGAAATGTTAATGGGCAGGGTTTTAAGAACGAAGTTGCCTTGTGTTTCAGATAATTTGAGACAGAAAATTATTGACACAAAGAAAATTTCTAAGCAAATTTATTTAAAAAAAAGGAAGATGATGAATAATTTTAATAAATCTGCTGTAAAACTTAGGCCTATAGAAATAGGGGAACATGTAATGTTTAAAAAAAACCCAACGTCCATATGGTATCCTGGTATGATATTGAATAGGGCTAGAGAGCCTAGATCGTATATTATACAGGACCAGGAGGGATCAACTTATAGAAGAAACAGACAACACATAAAAGACAATTTGTATAATATTCATGAAAATGTAAACACAAATGAAAATATTAATATTAATGAAAATCTAAGCAGAAATGCTAATAACACTAATGTAAATGAAAATATCAATGTAAATTTAAATAACAACATAAATGAAAATGTTAATATGGATAATGATAACAGGAAAGTAACTAGAAGTGGTAGAGTAACAAAAGTACCAAAAAGATATTGTTAAAAAAAGGAAGATGTTGTAATAATTAATAAGTATTTATAAGCCTTTATAACACTGTACTTATTTCCATCTTGTTACCTACTACATTCCTGTAATTTATACATATATATATAACTGTATTAGTTTTAATTATTATTAATTAAATAAATAGATCTTGAAAGTATAACATTAACATATACAAAAACCCATATTGAACTTGCATATAAGGTAACAAGCTCACTTGTCCAATCCCACTTACTTTCTTACTGATGACTTGCCTTGATCATGAGATCATTCAGACCAAATTCAGTAACCTTAGCTTTAACCGTTCTCAGGAAAACAATCAGCAATTAGTTTGTATGAGATTTATCACGCCCACTTATCCAATTCCGGAGAACCTTCCATGAGATATAACGATTAACTTCCAAAAATTTCACGGCGTTATATATATGGTTTTTGAAACTATCGCGACAACAACAAACATACTAGCAGACAGATACACATTTATTTTATAGAACATTTGTAAATAATTTTGACACATATTTCCGAAAATCCGATAAATAAGTCCCTTAGTGGGTCTGAAATTTGTACTAAGATGTTTACGCTATTGTTATTGAATGCAAACCAGCTGTTTTTCGTTGAGAATGCAAACAAACGTGTTTTATTTCAAAAAGAAAAAAAAAAGAAAAAAAAACAATTTTATTAAAAACTTGAAATATTTGCAACTCCAATTAAAAATTAAATAAAACCCTTCTTAATTTTAGTTGAACTTATAATATCAGTAATAACACCTGATCCATTACCTACAGCCTTTTTAGCATAAGCAATCACTAACTTATAGGGTGTATTAAATATATAATCGGACTCAATAAAATGATGATTACGTCTTAAGTCCATACTAGTGACAGTGTTTATAAAATCCTCCATAAAACTGTCATGTAAATTCAAAGGAATACGATCCAAAAAGGGACAAACTGCTTTAACATTATCTAAAAAAAAACTAATTCTTGTAACTGTAAGAGATAAACTGAATTTGAAAAATACCTTTTAGAATTTCCAGGCCCTCATAGACATAAACCTTTTGTCTTAACTCCACATTAATATCTGTAAACCCCACCTCTTTAAGCATGGTAGAGAATTCCAGTTTTGGATCAGAACAAAAATGTAAAGGAGATATAAATTGATTTACATCTTTCATATAAGTTGACCATTTTGATGTTTTACTCAAAAATTTGTAGACATCAAATACAGGATTGGCTGCCAGAAATACCAAAAGACAATCACCACCTTCCGCTTTTAAAAGGTTAAAAATATTATACAAAGCTTGCCTGGAGAATAAAAATTTTTAGTTTATCCTTTATTTATTTTATTATTTTTTACCTTTGATTTTGTACCCAGTGTAGGCAATAAAACGAAGTCACATGATCAAATTGTTCTTTTAAGTCATTTGGCAAATCCTTTTCAGTGCCAATATCTAATACACGAAAATCGCATTTATCTTGTTTGCTATAAAACTTACGGGCATAATTAACCATTTTAGGTGATACATCAGTGCCCACTATTCTATCAAATTTTTTGGGTACAACAGGATAAATAAAATCCATTAGAACATCACCTGAACCAGAGCCCACATCCAGTAGAGTATCACAACCATCTGAACGCCATTGTATTTTCTGAGCATATTCCTCAATAATTTGTTCAGCATCATGTCTCTGCACTTGATTGGCTCTATGGTACAAACAGGCTTGATTCATGGTTTTAAAAAAAAGTCCAAGTCCAAAAAATTAAAAAAAATTATTTGCAAACTCAATGTTTTCTACTCAAACTCTTGACAGATTTTGTTGGGTAACATTAGAAATTTTTTGCTTTTTATACCATTAAATGAGACAGTTTTGACGAAATTTCTTCTTTTGTGTTGCAAAAATAAAATATATTTTTTATTATTAATGAAATACATTTAAATAAAAACAATAATTTTGGGAATAAAGCATTTGAAAATGGGGAAACTCACAGTGTGTGATTTACAAAATTTGTATATGAGTTCTTAAAAAGAAATGGATGACAACCACACATTAGTTAAGTTTTCTAGTCCTAGACAGGTATTAAAAGCGAAAACTGGCAGCATTTATCATTTATATAACATTAACTAAAGCTCAGTAGCCATTCAGAATTGACCTAAAAATTCAAACTTAAAATGCGCTGTAGTGGTCGTAGAAAAATACTAGTGGCTGAGAATGGCGTGGAATCGAAAAAATCTGATTATCCGCTACAGTTTCCCTAATAGAAGCAAAAATTTCCGCAGCGCGTATATTAGATGGTGCACCTGATCACATCTGCAGCGCTGTAAAATGTTTTAACCTTTTTACGTGTTCTCAAGTTGTTTAAGGATCCATATTCGTAAGTGGGGTCGCACAGTGGAAAATTTTAGTCCTTATCGGATCAAAAATCTGTAACTTTTTTGTTCTTGGAGATAAAGTTCTGAAATTTTACACTAATCATCTTAAGTGTATTTTCTATTATTCTGTAAAATATGAACCAAACTAAACCAGAACTAATTACAGAATTAGGGTAAGAAATTTATTTTTTGCATATAGAGATGACTTGTACATGTATTTGGTACAAAATCGCTATTTTTTTGGTTACTTCATCAGTTTAAGAGTATCTTCATTCAAACCCTTTGCAAGTTTGGCGGATGGTTTTCTTACACTTGATTTTGATTTTGAAAACATTAGTTGCTGATCGCGAACATTTTCGAGAATGATGTAAACTATATTTTTTGTAGTCTTTATTTTACGACTCTTGGGCGTCTTGGATAGCTGACCAATAGGCAACACTGCATGTATCAACATTTTGTGGAGAGATGATGGCATATGATACCAGATGTATTTTTTTTATACAATGTTGCTGTTTCCATTGCATATTCGTCTATTACTAAATCAGACGATAAAACTTGAAGAATGATGTGAAACTTTTTTATTAATTCTTCATCTACTCCAGTCTATCAGCAGATCGCGAAAAATTAAAAAAAAAAATCTTCTAGTGGTATTACCATCATTGCTGTTACCATTTCCTTGCCTTGGCTTATCAATAATTAATTCCCACTCTTCACAAAAACGTTTTTGTATATTAGCTTTTTTACTGCTTTATGATTTTCAGTTAACGCTGAACATTTTTGGAATTCACTATTGTATCCAATGTGCAAAATCATTTCTGTACATCTTATCCACGCGTGGAGAATCGATAAGCCATACTTAAAAGCCTTTTCATCTTCTGGTCTTGCAGGTACTCTCTCTAAGTTATTCATTTGAGTAGGTGTCGCTTTGCATATGGTACGTGATGTACTTAATGGAGTATTTGTTAAAACTTGTGCTACTTTACCATCAATCATTGTAAGAAACAGTTTATGGTTTACGGCAACATATTTTTTGTTCTTTGAGATAATAGTTTGTGACAATAACTTTATTAGAGTATCAATTTTATCTGCCACTTCTTTAGTTTTTGCTGGTGTCTCTTTGCAAAGTTCTCTTTAAATGGGGCGACAATATCGAACAAATGAGCAGACTGGATTTTTCCAAATAATATCACCTGTTTCTTCGCTTACAAGTTTAATTGGTACTAAAAATGTTATAAATAGATTTGCATTAGAAATTAGAAAAGATTCCTCTGGAAACGCACAACCCCATTTACAGTAGAGAGTTAGGTTTATTAAGCTTTTATTATCCACAGCATCAATCACTAAAATCCTGGTTGAGGTGTGATCTTGTAAAGACTTAACTCTAGCATAAGCATTTGTTACTTCTAATTAATCTGGTGGAAAGCAGCAACTTTTTTTTGCTTCCTGAATTTTATAGTATGGAGGGAAAACAGTATATTTTTTTCCATCATAAGATTTCTTAAGTATATGTTTTTGTGCTTTTGTCAAGTCAAGACCAATAAATACACTTAACGCCTCTAATTCATCGAAAGATTCACCCTTTCTTTTCAAGTTTAGAAGAAGAAAACAATGCAAAGCTACTTTAGCAAAAATCATTTGTTCAATTATCTAAATAATTTAGTTTTTTAACATAATTGACTGTAACTTCTGTTTAGGCACGAATATGCAGCTAATATTTTTATAGTACTTTATTAATATATTAAGCTTTAAATTTGTTAACATATGAATGCAGAGCTAAGCAGAGCTCCTAATTAAAAGCCTTACCGAAGTTTTTACATGCAGCCAAAACAGCATTACATCATACAGGAGCTAAAATTTCAAATGTTTTCACTAAAACCTGGTCCGCTATTTATAAAATCGGAATCTACATTAAATTACCTTTCGAATATGGTATATAACTCCTTAATTGTAATATGAGTTAGATTAAAAATTTGCTCTTAAATATGTTTTATTCTTATAGTAATAAATCGTTGTTGTAAAAAGCTGTAAATACGGCCCTTATTTCCGAGTATTACTATTGACGAAACATCAAATATTTTCCTTAAATTATTAAGTTCAACATATTAGATTTTCGATAAAAAACAAATTATGGTGCAATTCGAACCTTTATAAAAATGAATTATGGGCTGGCCTTACTCCACGATTTTCCACTGTGGGTCGTCCCCTTAGTGTTGGTCTTAATAAAAAAAAAATAGACTTTAGATGACAGATATTTAGCTGCTGAAAGCCTTGCCACACCGGACATTTTGCAATGGATAAACCGATACTAACATTGAGGCTTATTTCATATGACACATTGTTAGTTTTGAATTTTTTGTTTTAAGATAAGTGATGTTGTAAACCTGAGGCATAATCTATAAAACATAATGCAACAACACGATATTACCATTAATGTTTCAGTTGCCTTATTATGCGGAACACCGCCGGCCACTAGAAAACAGCATAGGTGAAACTTAAGAGTGTTTTATTATAATGAAGTTCTCTGACTACCTGGCTCCCGTATGAACAAGACAGTTTAAGTTGTAAACCTGAGATATAATCCAATATCTTCTTTACACATCAATGAATGTTATAACACCTTTGTGTTAGGAGGATATTATCATTAATGTTTTAATTGCCTTGTATGTGGCAGTCTAGTAGTTAGTGTGTTGGCTTACTAATTAAGATCTCCGGGTTCAAACGCCAGCTCTGACATATTGAAAAAAAGAAATAGGAAAAAAAAATAATTCTTTCGGCGACTACCACTTAGCAAACTTCTGGCAAAAGCTCTGAGAGTAACTCATTGCCATGAACAAGTTTCTCAAGTCAGTCGTTCGGAGTTGACTTGTCAAAGCCTTTAATAAATTAATGCCAGTATTCACAAAAAATAAAACAGTTTTATTAATTGCTTATTTGACAATTACTCCATAGAAATATGTTAAATAAGCACTCTATAAACCAATTTTATTTTATTATTATTTATTATATATTTATTATACAGCCTATTTCTAGAACACGAAACTAACAAATTTGAGTGTTTTTGTTCTTGTTTCACATATAAAAAGACGAATGGCAAAAACCATTCGTGTTCTAGAAACAGGCTGTTAGAAATATTTTTTATTATTTAGTCGTCAACTGTTGTACATCATAAATTCAACAATATTGACTGAGTACCCTAAATACTTAAAATATTTAAAACGCATTATAATATTTTTTGGAATATTTCCGTTTTTTGCACATTTGTTTTTGTTTATTTTTTCAAGTCAATACTCATTATAAATCGTCAGTATTTTCTTAAATATTTTTAAACTTGAACTTGAATTTTGTTAAAAAATTTATTCATTTTATTTAATCTGTTACAATCTAAAAAACAAAACAAACAAAAATAAAAAATAAAAATAAAAAATATATTGTATAAACCGAATATAAAAAAATCGTTTTGAACGAGATTTCATTTCAAAAATAATAATAAATTTTAAAATTTTCATTTTAAATCCAATGATCATTATTTTTTCGTAACAGTAATGTATGATCACTTACTAATAATAGATAATAGTCCAATGAACTTTGTTATGTGGAAGTAAGTTGTGTGACAAAATACTCGTACTTTACATCTGGCTAAAGAAATAAAGGGTGAGCAAATTTTAGCTTAGAAAGCAAATTGGCTTAAAAACAAAAATTTTTCTTTGAAAAAAAAAAATCGTTTGTGTTGATACCAAAGTACGAGTAAATTGAAAATTAATAGGGGCAAATGATGTCGGCCCAATTAAAACCTTTAGCAAGTCGGTAAAGGTTTATTATTTTTGCAAAATTTTGAATCGAATTTTGTAACAAAGTGTAGTCTATCTCGTAAATGGAGTGACGAACTTCATCTTCCATGGGGTCAGTTGTCAGTTGCTTGAGGTTTCGTCCCGGAAATCTGATCTTTTAAATGGCAGTAAAAAAATAGTTCAGTTGAGTCAAATAACAAGAACCAGGCGGCCATATATTATGCAACCGGGAATATTTTTATATTATAATTAAATCGTTCGGCTTGCTCTTTGGCTAATAGATTCATCTCCATGGTAATAGAATTTTCTTGTAAATGTTCAAAACAATACCTGCCGACAATTCTGCCTGACAACACACACTAGGGAGTAGTTGCTTTTTTTTAGCACATATGCGTTTTCGATGACCGTATATTGATTTTGTAGACCCTATATGTTTGTCTACATTGAAATGCTCATCACTGAAGATGATTTTGTTGTTTATTCAGTTCTTCAAACTTACTTACTTACTTACTTACTTAGCTGGCCATAACAACCCGTTAACGGGTTTCGGCCTGCTTCAGCACTAGTCTCCAGGCGCTTCTGCTTAGCGCGCGCCTTCTCCAGTTGGTCACACCAATCGATGACAGGGCTTCATCAACCTGGTCCTTCCAACGTAAACAGGGTCGTCCTCTACGCCGACGTCCAGTAACCTTCGCATCGAAAACTTTCTTCGCTGGAGCAGATTCTTCCATCCGAACAATGTGGCCGAGCCAGCGTAGCCGCTGGATGTTAATACGCTGGACAACACCTACATCGCCGAGGAGCTCATACAGCTCATGGTTGGTTCTAATGCGAAACTCATCGCCATGCCTTAGAGGACCAAAGATCTTACGAAGAACTTTTCTCTCGAACACCCCCAGAACCGCTGCATCGGCACAAGACAGCGTCCATGCTTCCGCACCATAGAGAAGCACCGGGAGAATAAGCGACTTGTATAGTGTTAATTTCGTCGCACGAGAGAGGTCTCTATTACTAAACTGCCTACCGAGACCGTAGTAGCACCTGTTGGCCAGTGTGATTCTTCGCCTGATCTCTAGACTGACATCATTTTTGCTGGTAATGGCGGTGCCAAGGTAGATGAATTCCTTGACCACATCGTATGTATAGTTGCCGGCTGTAACCTGGGAGCCGATACGATCAACATCCCTACTCGTCGACAACATGTACTTTGTCTTGCTCTCATTTAGCGCCAGACCCATTTTAGCAGACTCTCGTTCAATAGCATTAAAGGCTGCGGTGACATCTCGCTTGGTATGCCCAATGATGTCAATATCGTCTGCATACGCAAGGAGCTGGACACTTTTGTTAAAAATAGTGCCATTACGATGGACACCCGCCTTTCGCAAAACACTCTCCATGACGAAATTGAAGAGGTCGCAGGATAAGGGATCGCCCTGTCTGAAACCTCGCACGGTATTAAAAGGCTCGGAGAGGTCTCTTCCTACCTTGACGGAGCTGCGGGAATTGTTCAACGTCATTCTGCACAGTCTTATCAATTTTGCAGGAATACCGAGCTCAGACATTGCTGCATATACGCGATCCCTTATCGGGCTATCGAACGCTGCCTTATAGTCGACAAAGAGGTGGTGTGTGTCTACTTGACTTTCATGGGTCTTCTCCAGGATTTGGCGCAGTGTGAATATCTGGTCAATGGTGGACTTACCAGGTCTGAAGCCGCACTGATAAGGTCCAATCAGTGAGATGGCGAATGGCTTCAGTCGTTCACACAATACACTCGTAAGAACCTTATATGCGATAGGGAGAAGGCTTATACCCCTGTAGTTGGTGCATAATGTGGGGTCTCCCTTTTTCAGGATCGGACAGAGGGCACTGAGATTCCAATCATCGGGCATACTTTCCTCCAGCCATATTCTGCAAATGAGCTGGTGCATGCACCTAACCAGCTCATCGCCTCCAAACTTGAAGAGTTCAGCGGGCAGACCGTCAGGTCCGGCTGCTTTGTTGTTCTTCAGTCGCCATATGGCAACCTTGACCTCTTCATGGCTGGGGGACGGGATCACAACGTCATCATTGATTGGGTCTGGCACAGCATCTCTAGCAGCGGAATTTGTATCATCATCGCTTTGCAGTAGATTACAGATATGCTGTCTCCATAATCTCAGTGCACCATGTGCATCTGTAACCATCTGGGTTTAAAACCAGTAGTGAGACGCCTTATCTTCTTATAAAAATTTCGAGCATCATGTCTACTCCTGCACATCTCGATTTCCTCACGATCTCGCCTTTCTTGCTCCCTTTTCTTTCTTCTAAATAGACGTCTCTCTTCCCTCCTCTTCTCTCTGTACACCTCCACAGTTGCTCTTGTAGTGGTGGACTGCAACGTTCTTCTGTAGGCAGCATTCTTTGCCGCAGTGGCCTAACGACACTCTTCATCGTACCATTGGTTTCTGCGGGGAGGACGCTCAAAACCAAGGACTGTTTCGGCAGCGTTGCGCAGAGAGTGAGCAATGTGAGACCACTGTCCACCAATACTTTCGAGAGAGGACGGGATGCAATGGAGCTCATTAGAAAGACGATCGGAGAACGACCTGGCTGTCTCTTGTGATCGCAGCTTTTTGATGTCCAGCTTCCCTCGAACACTAGAACGTGCCATATTCGCTGCGCATATGCGCAGTCGCATCTTGGCTGCGACAAGATAATGGTCCGAGTCGACATTCGGACCTCTAAATGTGCGCACGTCTAGTATACTGGATACATGCCTTCCATCAATCACAATGTGATCGATCTGGTTGGTAGTTGATCGATCGGGAGAGAGCCAGGTGGCCTTATGGATATCGAGATGCTGGAACCTGGTGCTACAAACTACCATGTTTCGCGCCGCGGCGAAATCGATCAGTCTCATGCCGTTCGGCGAGGTGGAAGAATGGAGACTGAACTGCCCGACAGTGGGGCCAAAGATACCTTCACGTCCAACTTTCGCATTGAAATCGCCGAGGACAATTTTGGCGTCATGTGCCGGACACTTATCGTATACATCCTCGAGCTTTGCGTAGAAAGCATCTTTGACCGCATCATCCTTCTCTTCCGTCGGGGCGTGAGCGCAAATGAGGCTGATGTTATAAATTTTCGCCTTCATCCGGATCGTAGCTATTCTTTCGTTCACGGGGGTGAACTCTGAGACAAGATGGCGAAGTCTCTTGCTAACTACGAATCCGCAGCCACATTCTCGTCTGTTATCATGGCAGCTGTAGTAGATGTCACATGTTGCTTGCCTTGTACAACCCTGTCCTATCCATCGCATTTCCTGGATGGCGGTCATGTCAGCCCTACATTTTTTGAGAGCATCCGCCAATTGGATAGAGGCACCTTCCCTATAAAGGGTTCTCACGTTCCAGGTGTATATCCTTAAATCATAGTCCTTAAAACGTTTGCCATGGTCGTCAACATAAAAGGGGGTCCGTTTAGAGGCTTTTGCTGAAGTTTTCATTGAGATTTAGTTTTTACGTGGTGGGTTTCAAGCCCTACGCACAACCAAAATTTAAGGTCCAGGGGATTGGGATTCTTCAAACAGCCAATTTAAAAACGTTCAAAGCAGACGATGGTAGGTATATCATCGTGGAGATGAAGATTTGTATGAAGAAATAAATAAATGCTGTTTTTTAAATTATAAAAAATTAGGCAAATAATTAAATTTTAGTTCAAAAAGACTTTCAAAATTAAATCATATGAATTCGCAGAAAATAATTGATCATTTCTTAAAATTTATTTGGTTTCTCTTAAAAAATTCGTCTGGACAAATATCTCAGACATATTTTAATGATGTAGAATCGATTTTCAATGACAGTAACACCAAACGCGTATAAACTGCACAAAACTGTGCATTTTTCTGAATGGATCTGTTGCGAAATATTCTCATTTTATGTGCGGCAATTTGGTTATTTACAACCTCTTCAAATTACAAAATAGCTCTATCGCTTAACATGATTTCGATATAAAATATGGAATTAGCATTCAACTGATTTAGATCTCAAAGGGAAAGAAAACCGGCCTGTCCGGGAATCTATCACTGAGCTGTATGTTATTCAAAATAGTGCTTAAAATGTTAATGCTTTTTAGTTGCAGTATTTATTTACAATTTCGAATGCACTGCTGATAGCATGGAATTGTCATCTTAGCTACCTGCTCCATAATAACCCGAAAACCTGTTATCACAACTGTGATCCTATTGACCTTTCTTCGCTTTATATTCAACAATATTCTGGTTCTGTCTAGGTCATATTTTGACCTGCTGATCCTTAATAAAGTCAGGCAAGTACACCGTTTACAACAAATATTGCTTTAAGTTGTATTCATGCCAGTTCCACTTTTCGTCAAGCCGTCTGGACTTTTGTTACCCTCAATATTTCTGTGCTCTGACACTCATATTAAAGTACTATTGTAGTTCTCAATCAAGGTTTTAAGTCTGCTTCTGTTCTGCTCCACCAGTTTAGAGGACATTATCGTCATTCTTTTGCCTAGATCGCAGCCTGGCTATCCGAGAGGATAGTGATATTGTAATTCAACCTTAAATCCAAATCGCCGAGATACCAGACTACTCGTTTCACCAACATTTCAGGCAATGGTAATATCGGCAAGACGAACAGACCTCTGAATCCGCAGTCCATGAGATACCTGCTCTAAATTAGTAGTCCATCTTGGAAATATCAGTGTAGACAGTATTATCAAAGTTCTTTAACGGAAGATCCCGCCTCCATCCCTCTCCAGAGTGAAGGAGAGTGTAGAAGGTCCTATTGAATAATTCCGTAATATAATGAGTTTACTAAATAAGTCGTAGTAGAAGTATAGCGTGGGCATAGGATGAATTCCGTCAACGTCCCGTTTAATTATTGTTATTATTACTTACCCATGTACATTAAGGGCTTCCCTTGGACACGATCCTGTGGCACCCAGCCTTGTCTCATATGCAATTTGATATGTGCCCTCTGAAGGCTCTCTACGACACTACATTCCCATATGATAAAATTGGTCGTACAACTGACGCTTATATTTCGGTTGAAGTCCCTATCTTCTACAAAGAATGCGGCATACAGGCGTACAGGCATACAGAGCATTAATAATTAATTTGCAGAATTCATATTCTTTTGTTTTTAAGTAGGAAACCAGATACTGTTTTTAATTTTCTAAAAATTTGTTTCACAAGAAACTTTTGTGGTTATTTTTGTATCTTCTTTTTTTTGTTTTTTTTTTTTTGTTCAAGATAAAGAAGGTCGAATTCAGTAAAGAAATTCAATAACCAAATGCCAAAAAAGAAATTCAATAACTTTTCCTTATTCTCATTCTGTTACTTTTGTTTGAACTTAATGAAAAAGTAATTATTTGTAAATTCGAAAAGTAATTAGAAATTAATTAGAAATTCAAACTTTATGAAATACTTCAAAGGCTACAACAACAACAACAAAATACGAAAAATGATGATGATGATTCAATTGTTTCTTCTCTTTTTTTTACAATTCAAAGAACAGCTAAGAGGCCAAAAGCAAATAAAAACGAAAAGAAAAAAGAATATAAGTAATAAGAAAGTAAGTAGCTTTTGCCACACAATTTTCTTTAAATAAATTTAAAATAAAATATATGGATACCCCAGATACCAGAGGAAACCAGTTGTTGTTTTAATTCCTTTTTTTTATAACATTAAATTAAATTTCCTAATAAAATTATCCAGTGAAATGAAGTGCAAAAGAAAACATTTAAAAGTCCTCTCCTGCTCTTTCTCTTTCATTTAAAATCATTTATTTCGATTACAATGCTGTGCCAAGAAAATTGGCTGAGAAATGCAGCCAATTAAATACTTAAAATTACAAAAGTACACAATAAAAAAGTACAGGAAGAGAGAAGTTATAGCTTTAAAAAGGAGTTTAGGAAAAATTCATTACAAACAAATTAGCAAATAAATCAAATTTCAATACGAAATTATTTTATTTTGGGGCTCTAAAACAATTTATAATGATTTTTGTTTTCTTTTTCAATTTTTGCTTTTTTCAACGGCCCAAGAACATCTTAAGGGATAAATGTTTTAAGTAAAACGATTTTCATGCCATGCCTAAACGCTTCTTAAAATTTTATTCAAATATTTCTTAAGGTTTAATACTGTAACGAGTACGAAGTGGAAACATGTGATGAGTAGAGCAGTAGTAGAATGAAAAATAAACCTCTTCAAAAATCATTTATCTAAATTAATTCCTGTCGTTTACATTTGAAAAACAAATCAAAGATTAAGATAAACATTAGTTTTAACCCTGCATACAACAAGTTCATCACCAACATCACCATTTTCGTCGTCATCAACACTGCCATCATCACTAACATTTCACTTGATTCCTCACCATACGCGACTTTTCTATGGATTTGCCAAAATTATTTAAAACAATAAAACGAATAAATATTTCCGTTTGTACCTCTGTCTGTTTTACTGTTTGTGTATTTAATGTTTGTTGTATATCTGTTTCTAACAGTAATTTTAAGAAAAGGAAGGAAATACTGTGGCATTATAAAGAAATTAAAAAAACATCAGTTGTTAAAAAGTGTTGTCAATGCATTTAAAAAATTTAATGCTAATTTTTTGTAAACGATGAAAAGACTAAGTAAATCATGACTAGAAAATAAATTCTATTTTAATTTTATTTTAGAAAATAAACAGTTTTTTTTTATTGTTTTTTTCAATTCCAAGAAACTAGCAACTAGAAAATATAAAATAAAAATTGTGCTGTCAGGCATAGTGTTAGTGTTCAATTATTATTTGTCCCCACTTGGTTTATTATACGATAAAGTTGTCTCTTTCAAACTTCGAAAAGTATTATTGACTTACTCTGACCAAATCAATTCATGTTTTCTTTTTAAACTAGAAAAACGTTTATTATAGCATGTAGTTTACATAGATAACAATCGAACTTCAGTCGAGATGTCAGCTGCTTATTAAATTTTACTTGAAAAAAAAATTGTTGCTTATAATACTGTTTTAATTTTAAGCTTTTTTGCAGTAGCTGGCAGTGGAAATGTCCCATACAAAATTTTTTTCCTAACGAAGGCGCAAATTAAATTACATTTATTGAAACACTTCCAGAATTGGTGTTCTATGTACCAATTCCGAGACTTACTTTTAATCGTCTTAACATTTACAAAAATCTGCATATAGTTTGAATAGGGGGTATAGTTTGATGGATGGTGTTTACCTTGACCACTCAGACCAAATACAATCAGACCTACAAAGAGATTTTTAAGTATAATAAGCATATGGTAACTTAACCTGCCCAGGGATACTTTTGTACATCCATTTATCCATTATTCCATTAATACGATGAAGTGAGCCCAAACATTTAGCAGAAAAACAACCCTAGACCATGACATGGTCTCCTCCATGTTTTACGGTCTTAACGCAATAATCTTTCTGAACTCGTTTCCTTTTTGATCTTCTTACGTAGGTTATGCCTTCAGTAGCGATAATGTTGAATATTGATTCGTCGTAAAAAAGCGCTTTTTCCACTTGCTCATGGTCCATCCAGCATGTTCGTTAGCAAATTGCAGCCGTTTCAATTTTTTTTTTTTTTTTTTAAGACCAATACTCAGGGGTAAAACCCCTACTCATGCAGTGTGCATTGTATTGGAATGTGAAGATGGTTGATAGAAGTTTTTTTTTTTTTTTTTTTTTTTTCCATAGATTTTGTATAGTTTGCGCCTTTATTTGTTGATGAAACAAGTTGCTGGCAATTTGTCCACTCAAGAGCCAGTGTTATACCTTCACCCTCAAATGATCAAACAGCAATGGCCTCATCTGTCGGTGGATGTTTGCATGTGAATGGTGAGCGTCTTCAGTAGTTTAGCTGTTATCTTCCCAGAAGGTGGCGCTGTACTCCTGATCATTGGTTTCTGGTGGAATAGATTAGAAATGTCAGGGGGCGATTTCTTGCAGATGGTCTTGCTGGAGGGGGGGGGGGGAACCAATTATTTTATTTAAATTTAATTTTTAATTTAAGTTGTAATTTTAGAAAACCGCAAATATTTATTTTTTATAATTTTGTCCTTCGCTGGGATTGAACCTTGGTCGTGTGAGTTTCTGTGCAAGCGCTCTACCAGTATGCCACGACCTTGATATAAGAGGCTTTTTATCTGGCCGTTACGCTTCCAACCTACAAATATTTCTTGCACTAACAGGTACATTTAATTCTTTTGCTAACATCGCGCCTGATTTAAACGGATTTTTTTTAGTCTCTCTTACTATTAAGTAGTCTGTTGTTGAGAGTTTTTCTTGCTCGACCACCTTTGTTTACCACTTCCACAGATTTAGTTCTTTGAAAACGTGATACGATTCGAGAAATCGATGAGTTATGAATTTTATATTTACTTAATACAGAGTTCTTTTTGGTTTTCTCAGAGAGTTCTGATGAAATCGTTCGCTATAAATTTGCGTAATTCCTTTCCGAATTTATCTGGCGTCATATTAAAATTTGGGTAAACTGAAGACACTATTAATTCTCTTAAAATACTTGACTTAATAAAATACGTAGTTTTAACTAAAAATCTATTCCAAAACAAAACAAAACACAACGGTTTTTTGTTACTTAATGTAAGATCATGAAGAGTTGCAATTGTTTTGTGGCGCCAAAAAATAACAACTCTCAATTAGTACACTACGGATTATTCCCTGATAACTTGACAAGAAATGATTTTTAAGTTGATGCTGTGATAATAAATAAAAAATCAAACTAAAACATTATCAAAAATTAAGACGCTGTTTATTTTACTGACCTAAAATTATATATTACATATGAGTTGGAAATGTTTTGTCCGATACTGTATATACATAAATAATATGGGTGCTGTATAAAGCAAGGTCGAAACTCTAAAAAGTGATGTAATGGACAATTATGTATGCTTGTAATGAATGTGAAATAATAAATATAAAAGTAGCTAAACCGTATGTATGGACACTCATAACTTTTTTTAATTGTAAAACGCTCAGTTGTCAATACTTCTTTACTGTTTATTTGATTCTATTATTGAGGCGTGAGTTTGCTTAAAATTAAACAACTTCAACTTCTCAGGCAAAATAATAAATGACATGATGCCTGAGATTTGATAAGGATTTCAAACTGAAGATGTCTATGATGACGAATTCTTATTATTCATTAAATACAACGCACAATATACATATACTATGGCATACAACTCTAACAAGGGGTTAATAGGTAAAGTACACAAAATAATAGGAAGAAAAAATAAAACAAATAAACACTGATACTGAAAAATAACGCCCTCCAGAAAAACATTCACACACTCAGAAGAAGACAAAGAAAGAACGAAAGAGAGAGAGAGAGAGAGAAAGAAAGGGAGACGAACAGCGATAATATCACATACAAAGATTGAAATCGAAATTATAAATACGAGTCTGACTATTTTGTGCGTCTGTCTAATTCGTCTGTCTTGGAAAAATTCATATAATGAATGTTTAAACGTTAATATGTAACTCATTTTAAAATTCCGCGGTAATGCTGATGTTTTGAATGTATAGAAAACAACAAACCGCCGTTTGTAAATGTCGCAAAACAAATTAAAAAAAAAATATTACAAAATACCAGGCTTACATATCAAAAATAAAACATCTTTCTCTCACACATAATTTGTTTGTAAAACAATTCATGTTTGTAACTGCTTTCAGCAAATGCCACATACAGACAGGCAGGTTATATTTTTCATTAAATATTTTCATTACGCGACGATATAAACCCTTGAAATAAAATGAGCAGAGAAATAAAAAAAAACCAATAATTAGAATGTAATATTTTATATTTCTTCCTCTTTTTACGAATACACGTACCCCTTTTCTTCACTTAACTTTTAAGATATTTTTCCACATCGCGTTATTACAACCCTTTTTTTAGAGATGGAATTTTTAATTTTTCCTTAAAAATCCATCTCCCCATTTAACCGTGCGAAATATATTTTCATTGAATTAAATTGGTACTCTTTACGGACTGGTTGAATTTAATATTTTTTAGCAGCATTTATAGAGTCTCAGATAATTCAGGTATGAACAATGAAAGTTTCAGTAGTTTATTTATTTTTATTTATTTATTTACTCAACTTATAAATTAATTTCTTACAGTATATATTTTAATAATAATTAAATATTCAACATTGATAATAAGCACCTTCTTATTGTCGAATAATCCCAATGAGGTGGTAATAGATATTGAAATACGCACACCTTCTTCCAAATTGGTCAAAATTAGCGTATTTAGAATGAAAATAAGGGTGTTTTTTATTGAGGTATAGAACTTTAGGTTGGCATCACTTTTTTAACTGGCGGCCATTTTGTCAGCTGTCAAGTGATTAATATTTAGTTTGGTTTGCCATTTCATCATGAACAGGTTGACAAAAGAACAACGCTTGCAAATCGTGCAAATTTATTTCGAAAATAATGGTTCAGTTCGCGAAGTTTACCGCAAGCTCCGTCCATTTTATGGTCGACATAATCGTCCATCAGAGCAATTAATTCGGTTAACCATGGATCGTTTTCGCACTACGTTTACTCTATGTGATAACACGCATCCGCAGAGACGTCGAACAGTGCGCACCGAAATAATGCTGGAGAGTCAGTTACCGTTAATGGAGACCGGTATAGAGCCATGATAACCGACTATTTTGTTCCCGAATTGGATGGCATGAATGTGGATGAGTTGTGGTTCCAACAAGACGGCGCTACATCCCACACAGCGCACGTCACAATCGATTTATTGAAGGAAACATTCGATGAGCGCATAATTTCGCGGAATGGACCTGTCAATTGGCCACCAAGATCGTGTGATTTGACACCATTGGATTATTTTCTTTGGGGATATGTGAAGTCGCTCGTCTACGCCAACAAACCAGAAACGTTAGGGGACTTGGAAGCCAACATTCGTGACGTTATTGCCAGCATACGGCCCCATATGCTCGAAAAAGTGGTTGAAAATTGGACCTGTAGAATTGGCTTTATTCGAGCTAGCCGCGGCGGCCACAAGCCCGAAATCATATTTAAGCATTAATGGCATAAAATTATCCTTCCAATAAAGCCAAATTGATGGACATTAAAACGATGTTCTTGTGTTTTATTTCAATTCAAAGTTCTATACCTCTAAAAAAACACCCTGTATTGTAATTTAAGGGGAATTTAGTACGAGTATCTTGTCGAGCGAATGGATCACTTAGAAGAATTTTAGAATCAGTTAAACCCCTCAATGAATCATTCAAAGAAAGAAATGTTTATCAAAGTTCTTCTCTACTGGTAGTTTAATAAATACAAGATGGTTTTCATGTGACGGTAAAATAATATTTGTATTCTATTGAAAATTACGAAAATAAAAGAAGAGAAATTGTTTCCCGACGAGTCCCAGATTATTGGCGCATACTGCTACAAGAATAGTATACTAGATATGTGAATAATTGTTTTAAAACATATGGATCATTGAATTCCATTCAAAGTTTTTAATCTGATACGTATCTTAGGCAGGTAGCTAAGGTATGAATTTGCATGTTAAAAATGTCACAAAAATTAAGGTAAAAACTCTGCATAATATAAACGCTCTGTTCATAATTGAATAATTATTTGTGTTGACTTTTTACTGCTGACTAGCTTAAACCCGGGGTGCTTCGCTACATCTACCACTATCATTTGTCCACATTTTTCGGCTAATGATTTTTAGTGACTACGGAGTAATTCAGACTAAATTAAAAAAAACTTTAACTGTAACTGATTTCATGATATGTGTACTGAATTCAATAGTTAGTTTGTTTGGAAGCTACCACGCCTACTTGTCCGGCTTTATCTATTGATATTTTTTAATGCTACGAAATCAATTACACCCAATTCAGAAACTTTATCTTCAACACTTCTAATGATACGTACTATAAGTACGAATCAATTTTTAACTTGTATGGGAGGTGTCACGCCCACTTGTCCATGACTGACTGATGATTTGCCTTGCCTATGAAATCATTCAGACCCAATTCCGAAACTTTAGCTTTAATCGTTTTGAATATATACAAGGTCCGTATTTAAAGAAAAATAGAAAAAATTGGCTGTAAAAATAGCGTGGCAATTCTCTATATGATAATTTAAAATGGATCACGACGATCATTAGAAAGAAAAAAACGTCAAAACCGGTCCAGCCGTTCTCAACCGATGTGATGACCAACGAACAACATTGATTTTTATTTATATAGATAAATTAAACTCGAATTTAATTGTATTACTGTGGGCTACCTACTTTGCAAAGATCCTCATCACAATCGATATCCAACGATAGATGGGGCAAGTACTGCAGATCAATCAAAGGTAAAGGTATAACACTGGCTTTTGAGTGATCATCAAATTGACAGCAAATTTGTTTAATTCGTAAGGAGCTTAATAAGAAAACTCTATTATATCCCTTAAAAAAAAAAAAAAAATTTTAACACAATTCATACTAACGAGGTATGTCAAGATCATATAATATATTGAAATTGAAATTTGAAAATAAAAAATATGTCGTGGGACCATCAATTCGATTGTCAAAAAATATGGTTATTATAATGAATTTGTTTTGTTGCCATGTTAAAAACTTTGATAATGACTGAAGGCCAGATTATTCCTTCTTAATTATTTCAATTAGAAATAATTTCTTTTTTTCCATTAAACATTTCTAATTTAAAAAATTTGCCATTAATTGACAGAGAAGTACTCATTCAAGCTCTTAAGTAGACTGTTCAGTATTGGCACAAAAGCTGCCTTAAACATTTTTATTCAAACATCGGGATTATTTATTCTTTCCTTGGAAAAGCAAAAGAAAGAAATTCTAAAATACTCTCCTGTTTAAAGTTGAGTTTCTACTTTTCTGTCATCTTTCTTAACTCGTACGTATTACAGTTTTCTTTTGAAAACTATTAAAAATTAATATTTAATGGCTTCGAAATTTCCATATTCGATTATAAAAGTCCAAAGAAATAAATGGGCATATAAATATAGTTGCTTGTGCATGTATGTATATGTGTTTGCATATGTGTGGGTATAAATTTTAATGTATTTTTGGCCAAATATTTGTGGTTTAATACTTGAGGTCGTTTAATACAAACCACAGGTGTTGCAAACATTCAAAGCTTTGCATTAATTATGAAATTCTTTCTAAAAGAACAACACACTCTCTTATATATAGTATATGCATACACATATGCAAACGTGGTGGTATGCAACATCTAATAGTAATAACAAAAACAATATATTGGCTTTATAGAAATGTGAAAAGATTTTTTTTTTTAATTTTTCAAACTTGGAAAAACTTCAATTCTCTTTAGTTTACAAAAGTGGCTACAACTGTATGTGACCAAATATGACAGAGAAGAAAAGAAAACAAAAGATTTCTTGTTGGTGGGTTGGCCGGTATAACTTAAAAGGTTAAATGGTTATTTGCATATGAAAACTATTTGCAGCACTTGGTGTTTTTCACTAGCAGTAGAAATTTTTTTTGTAAACCCACTCCTAATAGTTCAGCAACATCTTCGTTTAATAATTCCACCACTGCTGCGCCAGTGAGAATTTCCAAAACTATTGCATTTGTAAGAAAACACTCAGAAAAAATATAAAGGGAAAGGCTTTTAAAGCTGCAAAGTAATCTTATATTACAGATAATATACGAGTATAGTATAGACTTGATAAAAGTTCTGAATCACAATAAATTTAAATGCAATTATTGTATAAAGTGAGAAGTAGGTCTAGTATGTATGTTAAAATTGGCTGTAATAAGTAATTCAGTTTAAGTTTCCAGCTGGGGTCTGTCCAGCTTTGACGTCAAAGTCCCACTTCCTTTAAATGAAAAAAAAAACAAATTGTTAAATATTTAAACGAATATCGATGAAACAATAAATGAAATTGTGTTTCGGGTTGTGCAGAGGTCTCGAGATAGCTGCGCCGAAAATCGGATTGCAATGTCTAATCTACGAAACAGTGTCTGTGCACTGTTGACGATTTTAAAGATTTGATAAAATATTTTGGACTAATTATTGCAAGTATAAGTTAGTAAGAATGCAAGATGAATTAGTAAGGTCCCACATTCGACATCACTACAATAATACAAATATAAATATATAAGAGTATGGGAGCTATTGTACTCGGCAAAACATCGATGAGAGGAATTTGGGTGCTCTTATCGTCGGCTATAGTTGAAATAAATGTTAGAAGAAATTGAGAGCTCATACATACATACATAATTGGCCATTACAACCCTGTTACAGGGTTACGGCCTAGCTTTTCGCAGTAGTTAGTTGTGTGTGTTAAATGTTTTTGCACGAATACCGGGACCTACAGTTTAAAGTCGACTTCGAACGACAGACTTGAGAAGCTTATTAATGGCAATCAATTACTCTCAGAGCTTTTGCCAGAAGACTGCTAAGAGGTAACCTCAGAAAGACACATTTTTTATCGTTATGTTTATTTATGTTAGACCTCGAAAGTTTTTTTCTTTCTGTGTATATTTGATCCGCTCTGGGGTCTAATATGTGGTCTGCGATAGATCAAGTCAAACTTGCGGATGTTATTTATGCTGCCAGTTCCCCTATTAAATATTAAAATACACGTGCAAATGAACTCTTATGTTGTGCATGGCATCTTTTTTCCTATGCTTGCATCAAAGCATTTAAGTAATCTCGATTTGTTACAATAAGTAAAACCTAACCTATGATAGTTCTTTTCGAACCACGAGAGTCTATTGTATGCTGTAAGTTCCTGTACTATCTATTTGTGGAAAAATGCAGGTTGTGCTTACAAACAATGTCGACCTGATGTACAAAACTGGAAACGCAGTTTTGCTCAGTACATCAAATTCTTTACGAATTACCACTTTTGTTCTTGTGGGATTTACCTTGTCGACCAGAGTAATTAGAGTTGCAAAATTTCGATATATCGAAAATATTGATTATATTATTATGTATTGAAAAATCCAACTCTGGCTAATGAAGTAGTCAGCTGTTAGGTATCGAGTAATAAGTATTTAATACCTCATTACTTTTACAACTCTAATAATAAAGCAAAGGTAATTTTAGCGAGCATTTAAATAAGAAAGAAAATTTTTAACCATCGAATCCACGTTTGGCATCCTTTCTGCTAAAAAGTTTATTAGAAAAAAAAAACGTTTAAAAAGTTTAAACGTAACAATACTTTCACCAGTTTTAATAACTTCATACAGGTTTGTTTCACAGTTCTTACAATTTTGATATCGAATAAGTTTTTTACCTATCATAGATTTAGATCGGAAACGTAATATCCGTAAACAGTTGGAAAATAAAATTGTATATACCTGATGATTTTCTGTTTGTCACGTTAGGTGTATCATAAGCTTTTTGGATGTTTCAAAGCGTTCAAGGTGATTTTTCATTTTGAACACGAACATTTATTAAAGCCAAGCTATTGCTTCGCGGACATCTTAGAAAAATTCAGTAGTCGCACCAAACCCTAAATGAATGGGGTTCATGTCCGATAGGTCTGTTCCTACCAGAGATAGAGGTTGAACTTTTACACGCCACTGAAAAAAAATATAATAAAAAAAAAAAAAAAAAAATAAAATAAAACTACCAAAGAGTAGTAGTAGTACCCACAACCTTTTTATTATTTTGCAATAATTTAGTAAAAAATTTGTATTAAAATAATTTATTAAAAGGTCGAACAACAAACTTGTAACTTTTGTCATTGTTCTCAAATAATTTCTACAGCCAACAGCCTAAAACATTAATTTTTGAGTGTATTTTTTCTGTAAATCATTAAACAAACATTCAAGTCTTGTTTTTATTTCCTGCTTAGTAAACTTTAGCACGTTAAGTATTTCACTATTGCAGAAATGAACCGTAAAAATAATATGTTGAAACTACTAAAACATTGATGACTTATGGTTATTAAAGTGCAATATGCGGTTTCTTTTAAAATTTTGTTCAACCAATAACAACGAACTGAAAGTAAAATGTAAGAATATACTTTTGTTAAGAATAACAACCCTCTTCGAATGCTGACCCACACAACTACCTATTGACCCCTAAACAGCATTAAGAGTTTTACATTAAATTCATAAGGATGTAAACTTTGGCAAAATTTTTTAAAAAAGTTTGGGTAAAAGGTTTAAATTTTTTTATATTCTTATTTATTTTTGTAATTGTCGTTGTTGTTTAATATTAAGTTACTTAGTTTTGGATTACAAGAATTCTACTGTGTTTTAGTCTAGAAAAACTTTGAATCACAACCTACCTACAACCAATGATGACGATGAAATGTTTTTCTAATTTCTTTTTTGGTTATGGGTGGTTACTTGTAGCAGAGAGTAAAGGTAGCTTTTGTATATTTGATTTGTTTTGTAATAATAAAATATTGCCTAAAACTATGCAATACTTTTCCATTATTTTATTTGGTTTTGTGTACATTTTGAAATTTAAATCGTTTTCTATGAAACCGCATCCATATGCTATAGAAGTCTAAACGTTTTCAATAGAATAAACAAAAGTTACACTCACACATATTGATTTTATTGAGAAGTTAAAAGTGGCCACCTGTTACTACAACCATAACTAGTGTCCACCACTACCCACAATTAGTAATTGTAGTAGAATAATGGTACTGATTGTGTAGTAGTCATTGCAAAACAATAGTAATTTGTCCATTTAATGTCTAGACAAAAGCCTCCAATTACCTTATCGGATTACAGACAAAAGATTTCCCACTGTAAGAAAGAAAAATAGAAAAAAAAAAAAACGAAAGAAATCATTACAAGTCTTGAATAGAATTTCATATCTGGGATGTACAAACTTTTTTAAAAATGTGCAAAGTATGGGCAGTGAAATAACGATAAATTTATATACTCGTATACTAGGGTTACACACTAGGGTACCATTTTCTATGATGTATTTTTTTAATTTGAATGTATGTTTAATTTTTGTTATTTGGAAAATATGTGATTTTTAAATGCAGGTCTGTGAATAAAGAACTTAACTTACTTTTAATTATTACTACGTGCCGATTTTTCTGTGTCAAATCCGTCCGTTTGTTTATTTAAATGCCTATACAAATTTTCAATAACATTAAATTTAAAAATTATTTCGAACAAATAACAACAGCGACTGTTCTGGACGAAACATTTTCTGGGTGTCTAATTGTGGTCCAATGTAACACCAGCGTGTAAACCTCAACAAACTGTGCATTTTTCTGGATGTAATGTTATCTGCAGGATCTAATATGGATTGTTTTCATTTTAAATGCCGCAAGTTTGTTCATTACCCATCGTCTACAAGTTTACAAAATGATTATTGATTTTCCAAGTAGGTCTAAATATATGAAGGGCTTGTTCAAGCATCACACTACTCATGGTGACATTTCGTTTAATAGTTAACACTTTCGTATACTCTTGTCAAGTTTTATGTCCGTTTTGAAAACGTTTTCATTTGTTCAAACCCATGGCATAAACAGCAATGAAAACAATTTTGAAGTTTCGTGACGTGTTCACTGACACTGCTTTTCAAACCTGTTTGAGCCAGACCTAGCGTTTTTAAAATTGAGTATAAACGCATACGGTTTTGAAACCATTATGAAAATCAGCTGTAAAAAATGTTCTGTCAAATTTGATGGTTATATAGAAAATGGTTATTATAGAAAATGTGAAAAAATTTATTAGTTAAAATAGTTTAAAAATTATTTCGACTTAAAACACAGGCATTTACGCATATGAAGTTATTCTTATGAGTGAAATTATTTTGTGTCGAACTGATTTCACAACAGGCATAAACTAAGTATCTATAGGGTTTTAAAAAATCACCCTCTACAAAAAAAAAAAAATAACAAAAAATATTTGTGACAAAAACAAAAAAAAAAAAAAAAAAAACAGAAGATCCCACAAAGCTAGCGAGCTAATAAAATCAAAAAAAAAAATTTTTATATGTATGCATTTATATATATATATATACTTATAGATACACTTAAGATGAAGAGAAGAAGCAAAGACTAAAAAGGATTTAATTGAAGTTGGTCCTTTTTTTCCAAATAGAACAGGTGTAAAGTTAAATCATAAAATGAAATTAAAATAAAACACCATTCGTTACATTTCAAATATAAATGAATTCAAGTACTTTTCTTCTCTACCACGTTTACGTTCAAATGTCCTTTTTTACTCCTTTTACTGCAGATTTTTTTATATTTAAATAAGTTGTAGAATTACTTTCACAATTAAGTTTCAAAAGAATTTTAAGAATCTGGTAAAAAGGGACACTTTTTTGAGACTTTTGTTGGCTGCAATAACAAAATATTATTTAATGTCCTTGGAGATTATTTTAATATCCCTTCTTGGCATTTGTTTGTGCTATTTGATGCTTTTACAGAAAGTGATTTTTTTCACTTTTTTGGGGTAATTTTGAATTTTTAACTTCAAAATGTTTTTATTTTTGTTCTGGTTTTGATGGGTTTTAAAATACTACAAAAAATTACTTATTTATTCTCTTTCTTAACTTAATTAGCTGCTTTATTTTATTAATTTGAATTTTTTTTTGTAAAATTCTTGTAGCACGAAAAAATAATGTGCTTTTTAGCCATTTAATTCAAGAAAAAACGACAGCTAAATATTATTAAAAATTTATGTAATTAAAAGATTTTTGTGCGGTTTAATAACAACATTTATTTGTTTTGTTTTTTTTTTACAAAGGAAATTAAAAAAAAACCGAAAATAACAAGGGAATTAAGAACTTAAAAAACTTTGAATTACAAAACAAATGGTTTCTAGGATTTAGAAAAGAAATATGTTCAAGAAACATATTTTAAATGAAAAAAAAAACTTAACAAAAATTGTAAATTACTTGATAGAACACAGAGTTTTCCGTTTTTTAATTGATTAAAAGTAATTTTGGGTTTTGCTAAGATCAAAAGATATATGTAAATCGGTTGTGAAAGCGGTGTACTAGCAATGGTTCTAAGACAGTGCTCATTAGCGAATTTATTTAATAAATACATTGCTTGTACTCTGCTGTTATTTCTTCTCTGAACTCTTAGTTCAAATTCACATTTGCTTAATATTTAATGAAAATAGCGCAGCCAATATTTTGCGGAAACATTTATTTTATTGATTGTTTTTTGCTTTAAATTTAATTAATTAAAAATATATGTATTTCTTGTGTTTATCTGTTATTTACTCACAGCCTAATTTATAATAAAAATTTAGCAGCTCATTGTACGTAGTGACTAACTTTGTCATTCCTATACGTGGAAATTCTTATTCGAACGTACGAGTTCTTTAACTTTTTGCTTTCTCTGACCAGTTGTCAAATATAGCGTATGGACATTTTAAAATATCAGTCTATAGCGGATGATAAACTTGCCAATTTATTTGTCCTATATGCTAACGAGTTGCTAAATTTTCATTATAAATACGGCCGTAAATGTTTAAATATAACAAAATGTTTTTATAAAATTTGTTCAGTAAATAGTGGCACCGCTTTTTCGTTCAAATATTTGACAAACAAAGAACTGTTAATGATTAAACAGAAAACGACATCAACTTCAGGCAAAAACGACTCTCAGAGAAAACGTGCCCAAAATTAAAACGACGGCCGCAACTTCACGAACTGTCATTTATTGTTTGTGCATTTCTTGTATGTAAAGCTATTAAAAATTAAGTTTATGAGAGTTTTTGCAAAGATTTAAATTTATATTTTATAATTTAATCATCTTTACGCATTTATTCAATTATTTTTTCTATAATATCACTCATTTAATTTAACAAATTCCAAAATTTATTAATTTATTTAAACTTTCAAATGTTTTTTTCGATTTTCTTTTATTCTTATTTTTCTTTCTGCCAACAACAAAAAACAAATGGGTTTGTTTACAAAATGTATGAAATTTAATAAAAGTGTGGTAACATTGTTGAGAGAATTTATTTCTAAAAATGAGAGCATAAGAAAAATCGCTGTCAAAATAAAATAGATTTTGTTTCACGACTGCATTCTCCGGCGTTTTTATATGTCAATTTGTATGGAAAAAAACGTCATGCCCCAGTTCTGTTTAATCATTTACTCGTTTATACAGTCTTTTAAGTGTTCGAAAGCAGAAGCATACAATATTTGCTACATTAACGACTGCCTGAATATAAGTATTTACTTCTACTAATAGATATTACATTGGTATATCTGTTTCGACTATACTATGGTACAATCATAAAACTGGTTTAAAAAAAACTGGTTTAAAATCTGATACAACACTGTGTATTTATGATTTTTTACGTCAAAAAATGCAACACAGCAGCCAAGGAAAAACAGACAATACAAAAATAAAACACATGAAAAAGGTTAAAAAACACGAGTATAATTTTATTTATGTTAATATGAAATACGAGTATCAATTATTTATCAAAAAAAAAAAATATTTATATGCCTTTAAAATTAAAATAGGATTAAAACAAGTAAGAGAACGTCAAAATAAATTATATGAAATATTACTATCAGTGGATCTTAATTTAAGATAGACAGAAAATATAGGTATATGTGTTTTGTTTTTTATTATTTTATTAAATTATAAAAACTTATATCACTTATATTAGTCTTCTTAAACCAATTTTACACTTAATACAATATATAAAATATATAAATATTTATAACTTATTTCTATTTTTGACTTATATTTTAAATTTTAAAAATTAAAAAAATCACTTATCGCAATCACTTTATTCAGAATCACTTTTAGCACGAAAAGGCTTAACGTTCGTTTTAAATCAACATTCAAATAAGAAGAATGACAGAAATCATGGCGCAATTATCATAAGGTGCCTTTGAGATTACAACAAGTAAAACAGTAACAAAAACAACACAGAATTTTGATGCTTGTTAGGGTAGTTATTAGTCAAAAAAACCAAAACAAAAAGTATGAAAACAAAAACAATGTACATAAAACAAAGCAAAAATTGACAACTATATTCACAAATTGGCTGAAAAAAAAGTAGCTCAGCTGCCATGTCAAATGCACCTTATAATCAATACGCCATGACAGAAATAAAGCAAACGAAAAACTTTGACACATAGAAACAAAACATATGATTTTGTTTCGGTAAACCGAGTTTACCTTGTCAATGATTGTCCCATGGACTATACTTAGTTGTATACTCTTGTGTACCTTTCATTTATAGTGCAGTTCTAATCTATTTAGAGATTAGAAATGCAACTTTTGTTGATTTCGTTTATTAAGAAAGAATTTTAACTGAGTTAATAGGATGTGGCCTAGGCAAACCTGTTAAATAACGATTAGCAACCTTTGTTATTAGTAACTGGACTATTTTATTAAAAAAAATAAAATAAAAGTTATGATTAAATTACGATTTTTTTTTTATTTTTTGTGATTACTCACTGATTTCGATTAATTTTTTTTGTTTTGATTAATTGTGATTATTAATGTAAATTTTTTTGAATTTATGCCGAATATAGTGTGTGAGCATTGAAAATGAAAATATTGTCGTTCCATCCGATTTTTTTTTCAAAATACGCTTAAAATATTGGTAATTAAATAAACTATTTGGTAAAAAAATAAAATATTCCAGATCTTCAATATAATGTAGGAAAAAAATGAAATAAAAATTAAAATTTTTGAAAAATAAACATAAAAAATAGGCAAATTTTGAACTTTTAGGTGCCATATCTCAGCTATTTTGCAGCATATCGACGGAAAAGGCATTCAATTACCTTTCCATCGATATGCCACTTATCTCGATCGGACTTTTCGCTTGGACTCCACAAGGGTTTGAGTGGGACCATAAACCGAAAAACACAAAAGTACCGATATCTAAAAAACGGTACTTATAAAACAAAAAAAAAAAAAAAATAACAGCGTTTTTAGTGTGGCGTTCTTGGTATTTTTCCAAATTAAAAATTTGTAAAACTGTGTATTTGAATACCATTTAAGAAGGTAATAGAACTCTATGATATTACTGATTATGAACGTTTTCGCACAAATAAATTTAAAATGTCATTTTATATCTTTTTAATCTATCTTCATCTTTGTATGAACATTTTCTTAATATGCAACTTAAAAGTGTTTTTAAAATTTAATGTCAGCTCATGTCAATTGTACCCTGTTTGCAAAGATTTTTTACATAAAATAATATTGTCTGCTATAAAATGAAGAAATCTGTTGCAATATTTCTTAATCACGTGCCACTAACATCTTGCAGAAATTTGTATTTTTTTAAATCAAGAATTAAATAAAAGTCAAGCAAACGTGGGCGAAGATTGGATGTTTTAAATTCTGACTAATTAAGCAAATACAAAATGTATGGGTTTTCTATCCAGATAATTATTAAATATAAGAACTTCTGTACAAAACAAATGAATGGAATTTTTATCAAGCTTAGTTAGTTAATACAATCGTACTTGGTTAATAGTATTTCTAGCAGCCCAGGTTGTTTAACAAAAAAAAAAAAAAACAAAAAATATATTTCGCCATATAGGCAAATACATTCAATATAAGCAATTCATTTCATATTATATTTTCTTATATATATGTAAATATGTGTATAAAAATATCCTTGATGTTAATTGTGTTTCCTTTTCCTTTTTTGGTTACTGTTTGAACAACATATCCTTTTAATTACAATTGTAGTGTTCACACTTAACTGAGTCCGCAACATTTGCTGTTTGTTATTGTTTTGGTTAAATAAACCCCGAATCGTATATTGACCGCCCATTTGACGTTTTAATATTGTTTGATTGAAAATTTCATTTCAGCATGACTGCAAACAAATGCACAAACAATCACAGCCATTAGCCAAATGGATGATTGTGTGATGATGATGATGATGCGGTGGTGATGGTCAAACTGCATTTGCATATGAAACGCAATCAAAATCGAAATATAGGAATAACAGGGATATAAAAACAAATAAACAAACAAAGAGTTGGTCACTTATACAGTCAATATTAAAAGTAAATTTACATTTCTCACTCTCTCAAACACAGGCATTCACATTTACAAATACCAATGTTAGCCTTAAGCATGAACGAACCTCCAAATAATAACGCCTACAAAAATACGTTTAATTTAAAGGATATGTGTGTTTGCATGTGTAAGATTGTAAGAGTCTGTACATGTGTGTGTGTTTGCTTAATATAAAACAAAGTGACTAAATAACTGAGTTGATGAATTTTGCGTGAAAAAGCAATGACTGACTGAATGACCATTATTTTATAATTTGTTTTTAAACAAACATTACACTTCTTCCTCACCTTAGCCACACTGAACAAATAAAGCAAAGACTTCATAACAAAATTTACTCACACTCATACATTAGCATTTCGAAAACCTTTGAACGTGTGTGTGTGTGTTTAACAATTTTTAGTTTTTGCCTTTAAAGAAAAAAATAAATCCTGACCAGGCAAATATTTTGGCGTTTTTCAAATAAATCCACAACTCCTGCAGCCTGCACACTTGAAATGCCCTTAAAAATTTTGAGCAAATATTACAAAAAAAAAAGAGAAAATTTTTACATTTATTTGAATATTTGCTGATACCGCTCATTTCGTAAATGGAGTGCTTTGAAAACGCGTATTTTTTCACTAAAAAAAATATAACTTTTTGTTTGTTTTTGCTTTATATAAATTATAAATTCATAATGATTTTTTATTAAATGGGAGTACTTAAGTTTTGTTATTATTCTGTGTTTCTCGGCGTCTTTGTACGATGAGTTAAATATGTGAAAACTCTGGAGAAGTTTGATCGACGCCAAATTTTGTGCAGTATTTAAAGAATTAAAACAAAAAATAGCTTGGAAATGTATTAAATTTTTTATAAACGCGATAAACTCTGTAGTCGCTGTGGTCTAGTGGTTAGTGTGTTGGCTTACTAAGACGATAGTGCCGAGTTCAAGTCTCAGCTATGGCATCTTGAGAAAAAAAATAAATATGAAAAAATGATTTATTTCGGCGACTACTACTCAAAAATCTGCTGGCAAAAGCTCTGAGAGTAACTGATTGCCATTAAAAAGCTTCTCAAATCTGTCGTTCGGAGTCGACTTTAAACTGTAGGTTCCTGACACAGGGTTTTAAAGGCCAATTATGTATGTGTATGTATGATAAACTTTATTGTTATAAGGCGCGATTCAGTAGCATTTTACTATACGACAATAGCAAAAGAAGTCAAACATTTTTCTTTGCAATAACGGTTACATAATTCAAATTAGCGATAGTTGACGGATCTATTTTTTCTTATGTTTAAGCTATTATATTTGTAGACCTCAGGAATGGCCCAGATGGCATTCCAGCACTGGTCCTTAAGTAGTATTGTTCGACGCTTACACGTCAGTTGCCAAACCTTTTCAGTTTGGCCTACCGCCAATCTCTAAAAAGTGTGATACTAGTAATCTCGAAAATTGCCGTCCAATAGCAGTATGTTAAAAACGCTCGAAAGTTATAAAGAACATGATAAATCATCACCCTATGAGGTTTTGAGTCCAATAATTTGATGAGCGATCGTGGGTGGATGCTCGAATGGTGATCTGCTAATGCGATCGAGGCTTAATGTTGTCTTATCCTACCTAGGCGTGGTGGTGATAATGGAATATTGTCATCTGTGTAATGCAAATATTAAGCAGGTGGATGTTCTTGAGGTCCTGGGCATGAGAATTAATGGTGATGTCCGTAAAAAAAAAAACATTCCAGTGCCTCGGTTTTTAAAACGGCGCAAATAATACTTCACTCAATTTGCAACAACTTTATCCGACCAATGATAGAATAAAACCCTCTTTTGGGGCTTCTCGACTGAGTAAAAGAAATGGCAATGGTGCTTATAAACGAGGGTAGATATTTAATTCTGGATTATCGGTACTACCTTAAATCCAGATAATCACACACTCTCAAGTACTGGAAGAGAAGTCGCCCAATTTTTGAAAAGGTCTCGGTCCCTCCGTGACTGGCAGTTACGGTGGGATACTGAGACAATCGGAAGGTAGACTTACGCCCTTATCCCTCAAGTAGACGCTTGGCTAAATCGTTAGCACGGTGAGGTAGATTACTATCTCACGCAGTTGCTGACTGGCCATGGGCACTTTCGGTCTTTCCTGTTTAAAATAGGAAAGGCTGTGAGTCCCACATGCGTTTACTGTGGAGCACAATCCGATTCCGCTTTCCACACATTTTTTGAGTGTGAGAAGTGAATGTTGGAGAGGGGTGCACTGGAGAGGGATCTTGGCATCTTGACTCCCAATACCATTACGGGAGTCATGTTAGGAAACCTCGCTGCATGGAGAAGGATCGCCTTTTTTGTAAGGGGGATCCTTCGTCGGAAGAAGAGAGACCTTGCAAGGTCGGTGGCATCTAAGGGTCCAAATGGACCGGAATATAAGGCTCAATCCTGAAGTAATGTCATAAATTGACGGTCCCAGGATGGAGCCTGGTGATATAGAGAGGGGGTTTTAGCCATAACTGTGTGAAGTCCGGCAAAAATCACCTAAGTGCATAAATGCATTTTCCCTCTCACCCAAAAAAAAAAAAAAAACACTCTCTCTCTTACTACTCGTACCTCCCTCAGAACCCATACCTATGTAGTTGATTGTCGAGTGAATGTCATATGTATTATAGAGAGAATTCGTTCTTTAACCACATGCTTAAGTTTAAAAAAATCACAACAAAGAGACGAACGTAGGCATTCTTTCGATATTTTGAAAAAGATTATTAATTTAATCTTAAATATCGAACTCAATGAGTAGTTCATATTCTTAATAAAATAAACTTATAAGTCAAAAGAAGGTACTCCTAAAGTCACCTTCGCCCATTACTATCACTTCACTTACATTCAATTATTTGCCAACGATTTTTGTTTTTTGCCGGAAATGTAACAATAACAGCGAAATGTCAGAATACAAACAAACGTTTAAACGTTTTACTTTGAACTCTAGCGTTATAAAACCACTGCTATACTTGTATTTGTAAGCTCTTGTTTCTGTTTATTTAAGTGGTGCAGTTTGTGTTCACCAATCAATATTCATTCAAATTCAACATACGAGTATATTGAAGGGTCAGGTTAATTTATTCAACATTTTCTGACCTGCCACTAACAGTTCTCATTCCTAACATTGTTTTTGTTCTACATGTATGTCTGCCAAAGACCGTTTATTTCTTTACTCCTGCTATTCATTAATTTATTCTGTTTTTCATTATTTGTGTTTATTTTACGTTAGAAAATAGAAAAATAAAAAGTCCATGAGAGAGAGGGAATATCACATTTGAATAATTTTTTTTAGATTTTCAACAGAAACAATAACTTTGATTTCACAGCTTTTTGTTTGGTCAATATTTTAGTAATTTTTACCACCAAAATTATTACCTTCGGCGACTTTATAACGCGTGGCCATTCTACAAACTTGTGTATATATACTCGTATATACGTATGTATGTGAAAATTGTTTTCTTTATAGTTTATTTGCATTTTGATTTGTTGATTTATTAAAATCATATATGTAGGATATGTACTCCTACTACGTTAATTTATTTATACGAGGGTTGTTAAAAATTCGTTCAATCAATTGTAATATAAACCTATAACGCTGACTAAAAAAAAACAAAATTTGTTTATAAAAGGATTAGTTGACAATTATTTCATACAAATATGGCAAATAAGCCCTTAATAAACCTACTTTATTTTTTATGAAGACTGACGACAGTGTTTAGTTTTATTTCATACATAAATACATAATTGGCCATTACAACGCTGTGTCAGAATTACGGCTAGCTTCTTGCAGTAGTCATGTTGTGTGTGTTAATTTTTATCCTTGAGTACCGGGCTCTACAGTTTAAAATCGACTCCGAACTACAGATTTGAGAAGCTTTTTCATGGCAATCAATTACTCCCAGAACTTTTGCCAGAAGACTGTTGTGAGGTAGTCGCCGAAAGAAATAATTTTTTCATATTTCTTTTTTTCCAAGATGTCAGAGCTGAGATTTGAACCCGGCGCTATCGTCTTAGTAAGCCAACACACTAACCACTAGACCACTACGACTACTTTAGTTTTATGTCGCCTTTTTTAAAGTTGTCTACGTCGTGTACGCTATGATCGCCATGCTTTTGACTTAATTGAACCTTTAATAACTGGCGCTTTTTTTAACTAAATTTGAAATTTGTTGTCTACGAATTTGAACTTTTTTTTAAAACATTTTATGCGGTGTCTCTATGATATTGGAACTTGACGACATAAATTGTATGGATGTTCACTTTATTTTTTAAATAATTTCACAAAAATAAATTACATTAATACTCTGGCCATCATCATTTATGAAGGCATATGAACCAATGACTCTGTCACCATTCACATTCAACATCCATCGACAGATGACGCAATCGCTGTTTGTTCATTCAAGGGTGAAGGTATAAAACTGGCCCTTGAGTGGTCAAATTGCAGGCAACTTGTCTCATTAACAAAAAAAGGCTCATAATATACAAATACATACATACATAACTGGCCTTTACAACCCTGTGTCAGGATTACGGCCTAGCTTCTCGCAGCACTCATCTTGTGTGTGTAAATTTTTATCCATGAGTATGATAAAAAAATATATCTATCAACCATCTTTACATTCCAATACAATGCACTGCACGATTAGGGGTTTACCCCTGAGTATTGGTCTTAAAAAAACCCAATAAGCACATCAAACAGCAATTTTCTGTGGATGTAATTGTGCTTCGACAAAATCTCACTCCAATTCCGAAAATCTGTTTATCTGCGTACCCATTCTACTAAAATTCAACATCGAAGAACAAAATTATTTGTGATTTAGCCGACTCGTCGAATTGGCGCTGCATATAATGTTCGTTTAGCTTTAACTTCTGCGCAAGTAGAATCATGAAAGCTTTTTAGCCAAAATCCTTTCGTAAATTCTTTAATAGTATGAAAAACATAACTTCAGTTGCTGAGAATGGTAACGAATTAATTGATTTGGGTCTTGTTGAACGCTTACGTGCACAGCCGCTATAGCTTCTTCGGTGCTCAGTGTTCGGCGTCTCATGGGATAGATATTTTTAGAATGATCTGAAAACGCTCCATTGCGATGTACGCTATACAACAAATTTTCATAAAAAATTTTAATAATTTGCAAGCGTTACTCTAGTGTAAGTCTACTCATAATGAAATATCAAACAAAACTGAATAGAAAACATCTATTAGCTCTAAAATCGGTAGTCAAATAATTGGCACAAGAAGCCAATGTGCTTAAAAATTTTGAACTTTTAAGGTTGACTTTTGGTTGGCCCCGATGCAATTGCCTTCTTTTTAGCATAATTTTTTAAATAAAATATCGCCCCATTATACTTATACCATACAGTTTGATCCTAAAGGAAATTGATCGTATATTTAATCAGATTTGGGTTCACTGCATTGGATTTTATTTTCCACTATTTGTAAGAGGTATTGGAAAAAATAGTCCATTATCGTTTCTAACATTCAGTGGTAGGCGAAATTGACCGAAAAAGCTGTGGATGCTAAAATTGCTTAACTAATGCTAAGTTGTTCAGTGGCAGTGGAAACGCTAATGTATGATACATTTAATGCTATAAATGCAATTCCATATTTAATTGAGTGCAAACATACAAAATTTTAGGCATTTTTAAAGTTTTATTGGGTAACTTTTTCCTCTTTTATTTGGAGTCAATTCGCACAAAAAGAACTTTGTAAATCGGACCAGTTATATTATAATTACGACACATAAAAAATTACAAAAAGTACAAACACATGTTATAAAGACCCTTGAACGTTAGTTTTTGATGGTTTCTTAATCGAAAAATAACTAGGACATTAAAGAAAAACTTTGATTCCTTTTTAAATACCAAGCAATTATTTTTTGATTATTTCCAACTGTAATCAAGTAGTAATCATAACAATTTTTTATATGTTTCAAAATCTACAGATAATTTCGTCCAATACGTATTTTTGTTACAATAATTGTTTTTCAATAGTCTTTTGCATTACAAGTTTATCTCCCACACCCTTTCATAGAATTTCGTTTAACATCATGATTATTTGAACTTTTCATTTGGAAAATAACATTTTTCCTTTAACCCTTTTTTCCTTCTATTAATTCTAAAAGAGTTTTTAAATGGAAGGATTACAACAAGTATTTGAATTTGATAAAAAAAAATAGAATTCAATTTGAAATCAATTTTGTAAAATTACCAAAGTACTTAAGTGAGAGACAGAACTATTAATAGTCTTCGTTTTATTACAACCAGTTGCTGAAGAAAATTTCATTTGAATTCAATTTCATTTTCAATATCAAACTGCCCAGAAACATACAAACAAATTGCCAACAGGCATATAATTTCTGATAACATGCAATTATCATGTAAAAAAAGTTTAAAACGAAAAAGGTTATCAGAGGCAAAAGAAAACGTTTGGAAATTGTAAAATTACGAGTATTTCTGTTTTCTCCTTTTTCTTTTTTTGTGGTCAAATGAACAGCAGCTGAATTCAATTACAAACAATTGATGAAACCACAAATGTTACGACTGACAGAGAGGCTACTACAGCAACTGCCACCAACTAAGATGTTTAAATATTTATTAAGTGCTCAACTACCTCATCCGACAGTTAGTCAATCAGTCAGTCAGCTAGTCAGTGTATATTTGGTTTAAATCGGTAACAACAACCCCTTATTTTAAAGGGCGATACTTTAGCAACAATTTTACTTGTATTTGTTAAAAGATGACTTGGCAAATTCAATTATAAAAAATGGTTTTTTTCTTTTCTTATTTCTCTTAATTTTGTATATCGAACATTTCAATTTGAAATATCAATAACACTCATTACATTTAACAACTAAACAATTCATTTTCAGTTTTTAGCTGTCAAAGTTGACATGTCAAACAAGCCAATTTATTACAATCCAACTAACCCAGTACAAGTTAAAGTTTTCAGTTTAAAATTAAACTGTTTTTTTTTGCCACATACATATGTACTATATGCCATTTGTACTACTTGAAGTTATAATTAAATTATTTCGTTTTTAGTTTCAACATGCCAGTATTCTCTGTTTTATTTGTTTATGAGTTTATCCTGCCAAAGCATGACTTAACAATTTAATTTTAAAATAAAAAAGAAAATATTTTTAGTTTGTTTCTAACTGGTTATAGTTGAAATGAATTGAATGTGTTGAAATCCTATAATTACTTTGATACTTTGAATCATTTTTTATTTGGGGTATAAAACTCGAATTGCAGAAGTGTCAAACGTGTGCTTACAAAACAACCGATTACTTCTTTTGTTAAGTAAACTTTATTTATTAGGGTTTTGTTCATTTGCTTCAGAACTATTGGTATCGATAACTATAAAAGGCATATGAAGAATTGCTGATATATAAATAATAAAAGTAATGTGTTTGACTAGGAACCATTTGGATTATGAACATGCTTTGAGAGAATCAATAAGGAGCGTTTATAGTGGTGTGAATGGAGCTGGTAAGATGTGATCGTAAAAATTCGCGCCAAAATCGCGCGATTTTTGGTAACAATTTTTAGATAGTTTTTCGTATATAAAGAACAAATATAATTGTAAACAGGTTTCATTATTGTCAAGCTCTAAGACGCAATCTCCATTTGCTCTTAAATTTTAAAAGATCGTCAGATGCTGCAAGAACAGCATATCGGAAATTGATGGTTCATCCGTTGTTACCACCAAATTTAATTAAAACTGGCTGCGTGGGCTGTCACGTTAGAAACCCCGATATTGTTATGTTATGTTACCTTGCAAGTACCTAAAAGTTTGTAGCGAATGCAATCTTTTGCTGCAAGCCGCAACTGTACAAAAAAATGAATTAAAGTATAAGTATCCTTGTTGTAGAGTGGACGTTATTGATTCCATACAAGTTTTCGCCTAATTACAAATTCTATTATTCAATAAATAATACTGTACATAAACAATGTTTGTTTTTACTTTTAAATATTTGGGGCCATTTTTCTTTTCGTTCAGTTGGGGTTATATTTCATTACTTTAAATTAGGGTTATTTTGCATAATGAAGAAAAGCCCTAAAGTATTAAATGAAAATGTGCCCCAAAATTAATATTGGGGCGAATTTTCATTCGGTTGGGGCTATTCTTCATATGTTTTTTTTGAGTTTAATTTTCATTATGAAATTTCGTCCCAAAAATTGGGCTTATTTGCATTTTTAAATTGGGGTCATATTTCTTGGGGTCATTCTGCGCAACGCCCGTTGACTTACTATTCAAGAGCTCCGGTTTCAAACCCCAGCTGTGGCAATAGCTGAGAGTAACTGATTGTCATAAACAAGTTTCTCAAGTTTGTAATTTGTAGTCGACTTAAAATCTAGGTCCCGGTACTTATGGATAAAAAAATGACACCCACAACATGGCTGGTGGAAGAAGCTACGCCGTACCTCTGTATATGTTCACGACATAAAGTTGCATAGAATAAAATTAAATCTGCTCGCAAAGTTCCTAGAACACGTTACCTATTTTATGTACAATTAATCGGTCTAGTGATCAAGTATTTCGTATAGTCATTGATAATTTTTGCATTAATTTTACTTTTCCCGGTTCAAAGCCATCGCAACGAAAACGATATTGCTTTGGTCTTTCGAACAAAAAATATTTTTTTTATTAAAAATCAATTTCAATTTTGTAGAGGCTCAAATAACAACGAAATGTTAATAATGTGTATACCTTTAGTATTAGAATAATGCTTTACTAATATTTTATAAAAGATTTCTTTCCAATGAGTAACCAAATACTTAATTGAATCGATTTAAAAACTACAAACATAAGTATTTTAGTAATTGTTATGACTTCTTTCTCCCTTTTCATGATATGCAAATTTAAATATAGTGGTTGAAGGTTTTTTTTCCAGTTTTCTGACAATTCATGATGACATTTCAGAACTTAATTAGGGATTTTAAAATTTAACTTTTGAAAGACATCATTGTTTTATTCGTGAGTTGCTAATTTTAAAGTCAAAGTTAAATAAATTCAAAGATACATAAAAATAAAATAATACAAAAAGAATGATTATCAAAGACGGATATATTTTTACAAATAGACTTGTGTGTGTTACAGTTTTAATTTATTGACAGATATAATTATCCTTTTGCAGAATTTTTATAAAGTTATTTTGTAGTTCTTTTTTTAATTTACTGGTGTATACTTATGCATATAGAGTTCGTAGAGTTTAACTGTAATTATAGAATGAAAATTTTGCACAAGTAATTCTATGTATTACCCATAATATCTCCTTTACAACGCTAGATGTTCTGGCTTTGGCAAGCCCAATGTTTTACCTAAGAGTCAAGCTTTAAATAGATTGTGATTTTCATTGAGTTTGATATATATTTTCTCAATTGCTTTTACTACTGTCCTAATGGCATTTAAGTCGAGGCTATTGGACTAAAATCGGTGTTTAGTTTAGCCTCAATATTTGAGTGATTTTTTAAACAAACATATTATTTTCTATTATAAATGGTCTTTAAAATATTTGTGCAAAATAAAATGACTCAGTTTCTTAGTATGAATAAAAAGTAATTTGAAACTTTAATGAACAAGAACTATTGTCTTGTCTTGTGTTAATAGTTTACTACTGGAAAAATTTAGTTTTTACAATGTAGTCACCGTGGTCTACTGGTTAGTGTGTTGGATTACTAAGATGATAGCGCCGAGTTCATATCTCAGCTCTGACAAAAAATATGAAAAAAATTATTTCTTTCTGGGACTACCTCTCAGCAGTCTTCTGGCAAAAGCTCTGGGAGTAATTGATTGCCATGAAAAGGCTTTTAAAATTTGTCGTTTGGAGTCGACTTTAAACCGTAGGTTCCGGTTCTCAGGGATAAAATAAATTAACACACACAACATGAGTGCTGCGAGAAGCTAGGCCGTAACCCTGACACAGGGTTGTAATGGCCAATTATGTATGTTTCTATGTACGGCTGTGTTTGCTCTAATAATTATTTAATTATTTTACATTAAATAGAGGTATGTTCGGCTATTCGACTCACAGTACTCGTATGCTCTTCAGTTCGTTATGATAGAATGATACAGGATATTGGTGTTGTAGGAAACTACCAAAGTTATTAAAAAGCAAACAAATAAAACATAAATCCGAAGAATAGGCTTCTATTTCATTTTCAATAATCAAATTAATCAGTTTCCTTAACAGAACAATAAAACATTTTATAAAAGACGTACAGTACTTTTGAAAAAAAAAAAAAATTCAACGAACAATACCATATGGAAATTGTTGTTATCCTTTTTGGAAAAAGATAAAAATTGAAAGAATTTCTTCTACACACTCAACCGTGAAATAAATTCTAAAATTTGAGGTTACGCATATGCTAATAATGTATAAATACAAACAAAACCATGAAATTATTTCCGTGTTAAGGATATAAATACAGTGGGGTTCATATAAATTATAATCACATTTTCAAACCCCTGCTCTGCCATCTTGAAAAAAAGATATATGAAAAAAATATTTCTTTCGGCGACTACTTCTCAGCAGTCTTCTGGCAAAAACTTTTGAGCGTAATTGATTGCCATTAACAAGCTTCTTAAATCTGTCGTTCGGAGTCGACTTTAAGCTGTACGTCCCGGTACTCATGTATAAAAATTAAGACACACAACATGGGTGCTGCGAGAAGCTAGGCTGTAATACTGAAACAGGGTTGTAATGGCCAATTATGTATGTATGTACGTATGTAAAGGCCGTGATACACTATTATACATAGTCATACGCTTTATTCAAAATAAAGTCTGAGCGATTTCTGTGCTAATTTTAAAAATCGCATTAAAATCGAGAGTTGTTTTTTGTGGACATCTTTTTCGAATACACACAATTTTTCTTGACAAATCGTAAATAGGATAGAGAGTGTGTGAGGGTTTAAACAGCACTGCTGTACTAAATATTAAATAAAAAAATCACATAGGAGGAAAAATTCTGTATTCTCTATTGAACAAATAAAACATCCTCTCAAAGTAAACAACATGAAATATGGTTGTACAAATGTACAAACTGAACAATGTACACTGCAAGTGTTAATTTATTCCTTTGCTTGTTGTTGTTTGTCAATGCTTGCTATGTTTAAAAGAAATTAACGGAATAACTTAAACAGCTTAAGATCGAATACCAGTGTCATCCTTATTAAATAGAACTTATTATTAAGAACCATTGCTATGTCATACATAAAATTCTCAATATGATCTTCTTGAATCTCTTTTATAAAGGACTTCCTATCATACCGAACTATTAGCTAATACTAGTCCAAAATATAGTGTCACTCAAATTGTATAAAAAGTAAAGATATTATGAGTTTGAAAAAATTAAAAGCGTTTGAGAAATCTTTTTAAATTACAAAGAGTGGGTGGCTCGATTCTTTTGAACTCTACTGTAATTATTCTCTTCATACAGTTAACTGGCATACGAGTGCGTATGTGTGAATTCAAATGTAAAATAAAATTTAAAATAAATAAATCTACAGCATACATCAAGGAGCTGGTATATAAAAGCAAATTTGAAGGTATTTGTGTCTCTTTCTATCGCTCTCACTTTCTCTTGGGAAGGATGATAATCTAGATTTGTCTAAATATTTGTTCATTCTTTTTTTTGGAGTTTTTTAAAGGAACAAAAACATTTACGGTTTGTCGTTTTAACGTTATTATTTTCTTTTTGTATTATTGTACTTCAAAAAAAAAAAAAAAGAAAAAAAAGGAAAAAAAAAATATTTATTTGTATCAAAAGCATATTTTCATTCTGGTAGAACGAATTTTATGTTTTTTCAATAAACATTAAGCGATTTTGGTTTTTGTTGTTGTAACTCGTATTTGTTGATTTCTATTGCAGTTTTTTTCGTATTTTTATTGAACAAAAGTTACCCTCAACCGGTTTTTTTTCTTACTCACGTCATATCATACCAGCTAAATCTGTAAAATAGTTGAGCAGGAGGAAAAGTTATGAAAAGGGGGAGCACAGATTATATTGCTCATTTGTGTACGAATGTTGTTAAACTTTCTTAAAAATAATAGGAAACAATATTATTTATTGTCGATCTAGCAAGTTTAAATAATACCCTACAACGGCAAAAATTTCGGCCGAGTTGAAATCAAACCTAAAATTATTGGTAATTACTTGGGTGAATTTATTTTGACTTAAAAACCTGTTAAGTGTGGTCGTCCCGGTAAGGTAAATTGAATTTTTTATGCAAGCGAGGATAGATCTAAAAGGAATGCTATTCGGCATAGTTTTATTAGAAGGCATGTGATATGTACCTAAAGGATTTGTTGATTGATTCGTGTAGCCGTGTAAAAAAGCATTAACTAATGTACTGAACTAAGGTTTTAATAATTACATCATCACTCTACCAATCATATTTCATCGCGTGCCAATCACAAACAGTTCAATCAGGTTAAGGCATCTATTAACATCATCCAAATCAATGTAAGTTTTTTTTTTACTAAATTTAGTATTTCTATTTAGAAATTTTTTTTGAAGCTTTTATTCTAAAAATTAGTTGTAAATACAAATCTACGATGTTTTAAATAAAAGTCTATTTTATATTTTAATTACAAATTGCATAACGTTTACTGGCAAATAGGCTCTATTCCCAACGCTTCTAAGTATATAACTTTAATTAAAGATATTTACGTATGTATGTGTAGAGCTAATCTTTTAAAGCGTCAGTGTATATATACGAGTACTACAATATAACAATATGAGCTGGAGCAATGTAGTTTATAAAGAGTAGCTGTTTAAATGGTAAATAAAAAACGCGCCTTAAAGTTTACTTAGCATTCTTTTTTTTATTATTGTATACTAAATTATTTCCATATTATAAAATATGTAGCATTCATTGAGGCGTTTATTTATTTTAATATTTGCTGCATAACCTAAGGCGAGTTATTTTTTCTTGCGTTGTTATTGTTGTTTTCGATATACATACATACATACTTCATCAATACATAGTTGTTTAGCCTTTTTCTGTTAATATTTTCCATATCTCCCCTCGACACTCAAATCCAGTTCTATTTATTTATTTTTCTACTTTTTTCACAGTCCATCTCTTGTTGTACAAGTATCACCAACATCCCCTGCTGCATGGCATTCTGTTGTTTATTCGTAATCGTCATAAAGCTTTAAAAATATGAAAATCAATGATTTGGAAATTTATTTTGTATTTTTCTATCAGTGGAATTTCTTTTTTCTTTTTTTTTTTTTTTTTTTGATATTTAATTTTTTTTCTGTTCTATTTGTTTTTTCCGTTTCTTTAATGTGTATGATGTGTAGAAATTCGATTACGCCAAGTATTGTTTGCATTTTTTTTTATTTCATTTTATATTTTATGTTCCGTTTTTTTGTTAATATTTGTTTTTCTTTTTAAATTTTACAATTTTTAATTTACCATGAAATTAAAGGAATTTAGAAAATTATACATAAAAGAGAATATTAAATAAACGTTTAACATTTTTTATTGCATATTTTTTGTTATATGTTACGATATGATTGCATTTTATTTAAAATGATACTCTTCTGCGGAAGAGAAGGAATGTAATTCTTATAAAATTATTAAAAAAAAAAAATGTTTATGAACTTAAAAGAATATTAATATTTTATGAAAATTTTAAAAGGATTTTTAACATGTGTTGTGCTTCATTATCTTTTGTATATGAAAAATTGTGATTTTCTGTAATTTTTCTTATACATTATATTATAATTTGGAAATCATGTCGAATTTGAAACAACGTAGTTTTAGGCATGCAAAAATAATTGTTGTGGGAATAAGTTCCTTGCATGGTACCTCCCACTCAGGTAGTCTGCTTGTCAGATTCCATTCGCACTTCATACTTTAGCCTGTTGCTCTACGTCGCCTTGCACGAAATTATTTGGAATATAATTTGACTTTAGATTGCTCTTTAGGTCAAATGCCTATTTTCTTGTTTCAAAGTGATTAAAAGAAAGTGCCATTTTATGTTTATTGTTGTCGTTTTTTAATTGATAACACTTTAAAACAAAGGCTATTGAGATTTTTTTTTGTACTAAAAATAAAGCAGTATTATACAACTGATAGTTTAAGCCAATCGATTAAATTTTTTTCAGCAAAGTCGAATTGAAGTCGGTGTTTTCTGAATTCTCTTGTTTACTTATTAGTGTGAAATGGAAAATAAATATTCAAGTAACTATATATTCACGTATATTTTATTGTATGTATGTGTTATATTAAAACTTCTTAATTCTTATATCGCTATACTTTAAAACAACTCATAAGCTTACATAACCTGTGTTTCCTGCTTGAAATTTAAAACAAGTTAATGAGTTTTAAGCAAAAGTTTTTAAATTGCGATTTTTACGATTTCTAAATACTGTCGCTTTAAGAGAACTGTTTAGAATATCGCGAAAAGAATGGAGAAATTTCAAAACATATAGTTGACCGGATTAAAATAAAGAAATATGTACTCTTTTTTACATAAAGTTATCTTTACATAAAGTTATCTCAAAAATTGGAGAAAATTTCTAAGAACCTAAACTACTTATGAGTAGCTTAATTCCGAAATAAATTTAATTCGAAAAGAGCAACCACCACTATTATTGAATGTCCTAGAGTTTCAATCAAAATCTGAAGTTGGAAAAAGATAAGCCAAGTTTGTGCGCCGTAACAGTGGACAAAACATGGATTATTTACAACACCTTAGAAATCATTAACAACTATCTCGAAATAAATAGGCGCCAAAGTATGCCGAAGCAGGTATGTGATAATTCGGTAATAATTTTTGGGTCTATGTGAAATATTGTACTAAATTTTTGGATAGATTGAAAAAACAGGCTGTATTTGGACAAAGCCCCAAATCTTTCTCTACCATAGTTTGCAAATTGATGTTCAGAAAACCGAACTAATTAAAATTAATTGCCTCTTTTTGTTGCTTTTTCTTTCAGTATGCCTTTCCTAACTTCGCTTTCCATTCCACAAGAGAGTGGCGGAGAACTTCTGTTTCTATATGCTATTTTAACTCCGAATAACTATTTCTTGTTTTCAAACAGCTTAACGGAAAGATAAGAATGAAATTATCTTACAAACAAATGCATATTTTGACGAACCTGACAAATTTTATGTTTTGCAGGAAATAAACGAATTTGAAGAATCTTTTGGTAATAGTCAACAAAGGTCGAGGAAGATTACATTGTAAAGTGTAATTATTTTTTATCTATAAATCTGTCTTTTACTCACTATTAATACTCTTATTACAAAAGAAATCGGTTACAAGAATTTGCTGTGCGATGATGAAAAGTACCTTGAGAAACTTCACTTGTTAAATTATTCGTTTTGTATGTTAATAAAATAAAGCAAATAAGTAATATTGGTTTATTTTTAATTATTTAATTGTAGAATAAGGTTTCTAAGCACTAATTCGTTTGGCTTATTTTTCAAAACATACTAAAAAAAGGTATAAAATTAGTTAAAATAAAAATATAAAAATAACTAGTTGACCGGCAAACGTCGTTTTGCCATATAAATTAGCTCTAGGAAACATTTTTTAATTCAAATGTGTTTAATAATCTTCACCGAACTGAGCAATCAATGTCTGCGTTATTAATAATTTTAATAAATGATTATCCGTCATTTTCGGTACTTCAGTTTGATAGTTGGCGATAGGAAGAAATATCCCCTATACTGCCCCTCTGAGTACTACTTAATAAAAATAAACCTAAACCATATGTGTTCTGCGGTACGCAGATCTATTTAGTTTAAAATTTCATCGAGGGCGGTACGTTATTTAAGTGAGACATAAATTTCCGCTTGGGGAGGGTACCTTAACATTTAGGGGTATGAAGAATATATATGAAAATTTACATTTAGTAATCTAAAGTTGTGTTAAGACACCAAAAAAATTTAATCAAAATCACTTTGTTAGTTGGAGATAGGGAGAAATAGCCCTTATACCGCCTCCTCTGAGTATTTAAAAAATAAGCGGAAACCATATATGCTCTACGGTACCAGGATCTAAGTATATAGTTTAAAATTTCATCGAAGTCAGTACATTATTTACGTGAGACATAAATTTTCCCTTGGGGCGAGTCACCTTAACATTTAGGGGTTTCAAAAATAGATACTGACCGATTCTCAGACCTATCCAATATGCATACAATATTTTATGAAAATCGGTGAAGCCATTTCGGAGGAGCTTGGCAACAATTTTTACAATTTTCATTCGATGGATACTAATAATCAATATAATTTTGAGTTTTCTTGTGTTACTCAGTTTGACGTTATGTCTAGCTTATTAAGCCTTAAATCTAATGCAACCGGATGTGATAATATTAATCCCAAGTTTTTTAAAATTCTTTTACCTCTTCTTATTCCTTTTGTTACCCACATATTTAACTTTATAATAATGTCTAGTACATATCCCACAAAATGGAAGCACGCTAAGATAATACCCATACCTAAATCTAATGGCGAATATCGGCCAATTGCGCTATTAAGTTATCTCTCCAAGGGTCTGGAAAAAATCTTGAATCGCCAGGTTAGTAATTATGTACTGGAACACGGATTACTGTGCGATACGCAATCTGGTTTTCGATCTGAACATAGTTGTATAACTGACTTAGTTGAAGTGAGTGAAAATATAAGACGATAACTTGATCGTAATAAGTTAAATTTCTTAGTTCTCCTTGACCACTCCAAGGCGTTTGATATGGTTAATCATAATTTACTTACTACGAAACTCCGCTACCTCTTTAATTTTTCACCCAGATCTACAAAACTTATTACAACTTATCTGACAAATCGGACCCAATCAGTATTTTTAAATAATATCGCGTCAACGCCGGTGCCCCTAAAGAGGGGAGTACCACAGGGGTCCACTCTAGGACCTCTTCTGTTTTCTTTATACGCCAATGATCTACCTGAACAATTGATGCACTGTAAAGTACATATGTACGCCGACGTCCAGCTTTATCTGAGTTGTCCTGTGGATTCAGTTTCGGCAAATATTGATCGTCTTAATGATGATCTTAAGAGAGTATACCTCTGGGCCTCGGCTAACGGACTCGTATTAAATCCTCAGAAATCTAAGTGTCTATTAATACATAAAAGATCATTTAATCCTGTGATTACAGATGATATTTTACTCAACGATAGGAAAATTTCGTTCGTTTCGAAGACAAAGAGTTTAGGCATCATTTTTAACAACACCTTGACTTGGAACGATCATATCAATTCGCTTGTGGCACAATCATATGTAAAACTTAGAGCACTATGGGCTACGCAGGCTTACACTCCGCTGAGGATTAGGTTACTTTTGGCTAAAACGTACATTTTACCAGGTTTACACTATGGCTGCGAAATTTTTGCTAACTCGGATTCCTCCTCAAGACGTCGATTGAATGTTGTATTTAATAGTATTGTCAGATATGTTTTTTGTTTGAGAAGATTTAGTTCCACGTCATCTTTTTCTATTAATATATACGGTTTGCCGTTTGATAGTCTGATTAAGATACGAGTTCTACTGTTCTTACATAAAATAATTTACACCAGGAAGCCGAAATATCTGTTTGACAAAATTGTCTTTGCTAGATCTAATAGGGGTAAAAGAATAATACCTCCCATTCATCACACTTTAGTTTCTGAGTGGCAATTCTTCATACACTCCGTTCGTCTTTGGAATTTACTTCCACATAGCCTACAACTCACTAGTAATGTAACGCTTTTTAAAAAACGGTTATACCATTTCTTTGCTAATTGATTTATCTATATTTTCTTGCTTTATTTAATTTTATCTATATTCTAAATTTATTAATTGTAACTTTATTTTCCATTTTATTATTTATTTTTTTTTCTTTTTTTGTTTTTCATCGTTTGTATTGCCTTATTTTTACATTAATTTTACTGTACCTTTTGTAGTTCTTAATTATTAATTACTGTAATTAGTAATAATGCTCCCTAATTTTACAATAACTTACATATATTTCAAATTTTGAATTGTTAATTTTCTTTCATTAATTCTGTAATTTAACTATAAGATTTATGTCTTGTTGTGCAGAAATTCAAATAAATAAATAAATTCAAATTCAAATTCAAATTCAAACACCGCGACACGAGAATTTTATATATATAAAAATAATTGAATTTGTTTGAATCTTAAAACTAACATACTAAATGAAAGAAAAAGAAACTAAATTTTAATACTTTCTGTCTTTAACTTGTGCTCTATTTTGTGCTCTTCACATAGGTTTATTACAATATGAGTGCTGCGAGAAGCTAAGCTAAGTAGGATTTAAACAGGCAGATAACTGGGTTTTTGTTATTACAAGTAAACTTTAACTTAAAGTTAATGCAATCTTCCCAATAACTTTATCGATCACTTTAGGTTAAAGTTTACATGTAACAACAAAAAGCAAGTTATCTGTCTGATAAAAACCTACCTTTAACTAATGCCAAGTTGTAATAATGGGCCTAAGTCTAACAGTTATCTGCCCACGTACAAATAAAAAATGTAATTTCTTCATGAACTCAGAACGATTGAGAAGCTTTCGACGCCATTGCAATACAAAAGAAATTTACCGAATACATAGATAGTGAGCTATTCTTGCGCACACATCAAGAGGATAACAGCGACGGCTGCTGCACGTAAATTGAGCAAAGAAAAAATAAAAATTTAGACAAAAAAAGAACAAAATGTTAAAATGCGTCACGACGCATTTGCAGACGCGTCGTCTATTCGACGAAGTATGATTTTTCAGATTCAAAACAATGAAATGAAACGTTGATGGTTGGATTAAAGAATACAAAATTTCAATAATTTGGGCAAGTTGAATAACTAATTGGTACAAATTGGGACCGCTTTATATAAATTTTCAATGTCCAATGTCTCAAACAATTTTTTGAAACCTGAATATGATTTTTAGGTATTAACTTTGAAGTGTGCTTTTGTTAGGAATAGTGATTTTAGTGGTTAATTATTTCATTTCAAGACAAAATAATCAAATAACTCAACTCGCTCTTCCCTTTCTGCTCTTAAATGTCTGTTTCCTAGATGATAACATGCAATGATTACAATTTCTTCGAACAATTTATTTGCAATGACCATATCAATGTATGTCTCCTTAATTTTTCCCATTAAATTTTTTCCAATTGGTCGTATAAAAAAAAAACTTTTCTTGGCAAATAAAATAAATTTTCTTTATTTCGAGTGTGACAAGCGTTTAATGTTTACAAGAGCTTTTCCTGATGGTTGTTCATTCGTAGAGATAAACTCAGACAGAGTCAAAATTTATGAAGTGCCAGGATGCAGAGAAAGAGAAAGAAAGAGAGACCAAAGAAAAGAAAATGTGTAATGTATCCTTTACAAACACACACGCACACACAGAGATTTATACGGGTGAATGCTAAAAAAAAGCCACTTGTGTTTATTAATGTCTTCTCATAATCATAATAATTTTCGTAATTTTCATTCTTAACATTTATTATTTCCGTTTGTTTGACCTTTTTTTGCGTGTGTAACACACATTTGTTTCTTTTACCGGGTTTAGAAAAAAGGTCCATTTTAGCAGTTGTTTTTTTTGTATGGCATGTGGTTGATAATTTCGTTGACATGTTATAATTGCCGTAATCTTAATGATAGTGACTGTAGCTGTAAGCTTTGCCTGTACTCTCTTAAGCTGAATTATACCGACGACAATGATTATGACCATGATGATGGACAAAGTTAAATTGGAAATTGTTTGAATTTCTTTTTATTTTTTTTTTGGTTTATTTTTTCCTTTTCATAGTTTTGACATTAAATGTTAATGAATGTAATTGAGATGGAGACTTGCAAGTTATTTGTATGAGTTTACAAAAGTACAACAGACAAATCAAATATATTATTGCCTGCGATCCACTAAAAAGGTTGAGATAATTATAATATATCTATAAAAAAAAAGAGTAAATTAAAGGACACGAAATAGCAAAACGTAATTAACATACTTAATAAGACAAACCGAGTTTTGTCAAAAGTACTGAAAAAAAAAACATTAAAATAATTAGAGATTTAAAAGGCTTACAAGTGATTTTACAATGAAGAGTGATTACCGCTATTATATCAAAAGAATGTTATTTAAAAAATGTTTCTTTGGATGAAATAAATTATTTTTGTTTCAACAATTTTCACAAACTAACTTTAAAGGTAAGACAAATTGATTACAAGGTTTGAGCAGTTAATCAGCTGTCTTTTCATAGTTGCTGATTTAAGCTGTCAAAATACATTGCCAGATATTGAGGTGGAAGCTATCAAACCGATTCATTATTGTGCTTGTTGTAAAACAATCATCATAAGATAATCTCGCTTTACCAAAACAATAACATTTGTTTACTTACGATTGTCAAAATCTTGTTTCTTTTTCTTTCTTATTTATTTTAACGTTAAACAAATTTTAATTTAAAATTTTTTCTTTAATGTTAAACGAATGAAACCACGAAATAATAGATTTTCTTTAAAGAGAATTTAATATTTTAGAAATCCAATTTGCACCTACATATTAAATCTTTGGTTATTTATAAGTAGTGCTTCTCTTTAATAGTAGTGTCGTCGAAATTCTGGTTATACTTCTCTACATCATTGGAATCGACACGTAATATACACCGTTCTGGATATTATTCTATTGTTCTGGAGACTAATAGCCTTTTTAGTGAAAGGAACTTTTACTTTTCAGAACGGTTGAAAATTTATATTTAAAACAGAAAAAAATTTTGTTTTTAGTTTTTGCAAAAAAAATTGCAAAACGTTTATAAATGAATTTTTACAGAACGTGGATAAATTTATCAACATTGAAAAAAATTTTCAAAAAAAAAAAAAAAAAAAAAAAGAAGAGAAAGAACTTGTTTACAATAATATATTTATTTGTTTACAACAGTCAACCACAGTGTTGCATACATTCGACAAACGGCAGAAAAACAGGGTTGCAAAACCACAGGGTTGCATGACATGTCAAACTAAGACCACCTTATGACGATTATACCATGGCCCGCATCTTATAATTGAAGTGTAAAATGAATTTATGGGATTATTTTTTAATATCAGATGTTAATTTTAATTCAAAAAATATATAGAAAGTTCTAAGTAAAAAATTCTAAAACGAAATACTCTATCGTAAGTCTAGATCTTATAATTAAATAAATATACGGAGTGAAGTAATTTGTTACAACAAGTGCTGAATTTTAAGTATAGAAATATTAAGATAAAAGTTCAGAACAGTGGATAATAAACCCAAGATTTTATTGATTAGTTTCAGTTATTTCTGTAATGTAGCCCAAGAACTGTTAATAACTTTAAGTATTAAAAAAATAGGAGAATTTAATAATACAAGTTTGGATTTTTTTTAAACTTTGTCGGTATTTAGAATTAAACAGAATTCTATCAAGGAGCATAAAATTGAATGAAAATTGGTGAAAGCATAAAGAGGTTTGTTAGAGGTAACACAACCATATAATTGTCCCAAGGCTTGTGAAAACGTAAGGAGTTCCAAAGTTTGTGATCGTGATTTCCGAAAAATCGTCATCATTTAAGTGGTTTAAAAGGGTTAAATAAATATAATTTATTGCAGCATTTTTATACTCGTATGTAGACAGAAAGTATTTTTTTAAGTAGAATTTATTTCGCCATTAATAAGTTCTGGAGAGGTTTTAAGACGAGAATAATTACTATTTAAAACACAGTAAAATGGTTAGATCTAAAACCTAGTATTGTATTGAGAATGGTGTCAATTAGGTGATTTCTATTACTTCGCCACACAAACGTGACAAAACCCTTTCATATAAAGCGTTAGAACTCGTACCGGTCACTGAAGAGTTTTGTGATAATTCCTTTCCATATATAGAAATTTAAATCATAATTAAATAAGGAATTATTTATATTATCATCATCAATGAGACGAATTTTATTTAATAAAAAATTTTACGAAATTAATGCTTTTTAATCTGTAACACCAATTTTTAAAAATTGTTTGCAGCGTATATTCAAATTTCGACAAACATTCTTCGAATTTTGATTTACAGATGTTCAATTTTGTCTCATCTACGATCTTGGTATCCACTTAATTGAAAAAATTAAAAGTTTATTTGAGTAAATCACTTATAGCGAGTGCTGTATGGCATGTGCATCCATTCTGTTCGAACCACATCCCAGCAAGATTAATGCGATTCTAGTCATGATTCTATACCGTCCACCATTGACTTAACATTCCGGTTATAATCGTTTTCGAAAACATATGGAACAATGACTACGCCAGTCCATACAGCATACTAAACAGTAATTTTTTGTGCATGCGATGGTGTTTTGACAAAATCTTATGGATTATTATTACTCCAAATGCGATAATTTTCATATATGTATTTAGGTACCTATTCAACTGAAAATAAAATTCGTCAGTATTTTGTAGGTCTATATACAGGGTGTTTTTTTAGAGGTATAGAACTTCGAATTGAAATAAAACACAAGAAAATCGTTTTAATGTCCATCAATTTGGCTTTATTGGAAGGATAATTTTATGCCATTAATGTTTAAATATGATTTTGGGCATGTGGCCGCCGCGGCTAGCTCGAATAAAGCCAATTCTACAGGTCCAATTTTCAACCACTTTTTCGAGCATATGGGGCCGTATGTTGGCAATAACGCCACGAATGTTGGCTTCCAAGTCTCCTAACGTTTCTGGTTTGTTGGCGTAGACGAGCAACTTCACATATCCCCAAAGAAAATAATCCAATGGTGTCAAATCACACGATCTTGGTGGCCAATTGACAGGTCCATTCTGCAAAATTATGCGCTCATCGAATGTTTCCTTCAATAAATCGATTGTGACGTGCGCTGTGTGGCATGTAGCACCGTCTTGTTGGAACCACAACTCATCCACATTCATGCCAACCAATTCGGGAACAAAATAGTCGGTTATCATGGCTCTATGCCGGTCTCCATTAACGGTAACTGACTCTCCAGCATTCTTTCGGAAGAAGTATGGCCCAATGAGTCCACCAGCCCATAGAGCACACCAAACAGTCAGTTTTTGTGGATGTAATGGCGTCTCAAGGGTCTCATGTGGATTCTCTTCACTCCAAATGCGGCAATTTTGCTTGTTAACGTAGCCATTCAACCAAAAATGAGCCTCATCACTGAACAAAATTTTGCGATGAAAATCAGCATCGAGATCAATCTCATTTTCGGCCCATACAACAAAATCACGACGCATTGCATGGTCTCGCGACTTTAATTCTTGCACAAGCTGGATCTTGTAAGGTCGCAAGCCAAGATCTTTGCGCAAAATCTTCCATAAAGTTGATGGACAAAGCTCCAATTGCTGTGCACGGTGGCGAATCGATTCATTCGGGTTCTCTTCAACACTTTGCTCTACAGCGGCAATTGTGTCTTCGGTGCGCACTGTTCGACGTCTCTGCGGATGCGTATTATCATAGAGTAAACGTAGTGCGAAAACGATCCATGGTTAACCGAATTAATTGCTCTCATGGACGATTATGTCGACCATAAAATGGACGGAGCTTGCGGTAAACTTCGTGAACTGAACCATTATTTTCGAAATAAATTTGCACGATTTGCAAGCGTTATTCTTTTGTCAACCAAACCAAACTAAATATTAATCACTTGACAGCTGACAAAATGGCCGCCAGTTAAAAAAGTGATGCCAACTTAAAGTTCTATACCTCAATAAAAACACCCTATATAATGAAATATCAAACCAAACTAAATAAAAAGCAACTATCAGCTGTAAAATCTGTTGCCAAATAAAGCAGTGTTGCCAACTCAGAGTGGGCAAGCAAACAAAACATTTCGCAAACGTTACCACAAAGTCATAAACTTTTCAAATTTTTTTTAAATTGTATTGTACATAAGCAAAACCAAAACAAAAACTTTCTAAATGAGAAAGCGCCCAAACGTTTGTTTTCCAAATATCATGGATTTCAGTGGTACCATCAACACAAGAAATATTGGCAAGCTAAGCACTCCATAAAAGTTAGTAAAACAATGCTTTAATTGTGATATCAGAGTCATATGCAATAAAAAAGTGATTCATGTTATAGAGCTTTTTGAGTTTGTTCACGTTACAGAGTAGTCAATGTAAACAAAAGCTTGTTCACGTTAAGCCGTGTTCACGTTACCGCGAGTGCACTGTATTATATTAGTAAAAGGGGTCACAGCGAAACCAATTAATAGTGCACAAAACCTTTCTCGAATTCAATCGACTAATAATTAAAATTTTTTGGGCGCCCTAGCATTCAACAAAATAATTTGCTAGACTGCTAGTGTGTGAAGCTTGAAAGTTATATTTCTACAGAGCATCGTCACATTTAAATTTACTTTAAATTAAAGACCATTTATTATACTTTTATTATTTCAAAAGTTGGATTTCAGCATAAGAAGTTTCTTAATTTAAAGTTATTTTTTTTTCTTTATATTTAGCAAATTCACATGAAATTAAACGAAATATTTTTCCACATCAACAGTAATTCAATATTACTTAAATGCGACAAATACATAATATTTGACACCCCCCTGTTAATAACAAATGTCCAGCAAAGATAATAAATTTAATTTCTTTATACGATTATTATTTTCTCTTGTACGAACTTGTATCATAAAATTGTAATAAAAATATTTCACACATTCATATAAATTCGATTTATTCGATTGCGCTGATAAACCTTTGTTTGAATTTATGACTGAATTACTCGTAAAATCTTCTCAAATAATCAACAATTTACACGCATTTGAAAGGAATAAAGGACAATGATACGATTGATGGTTGGGAATATCAATTCGTTAGATTTTATGCACTTGCAGCTTTTGACTTTTATGAACTCTATGAAGAAAACGAAAGCGAAAGCGAAAAAATTTAAGATTTATTAACGTAATTAAGAGTTTTACAGCTGCCTTTTATTTTCATTTCTGCTAATATTAGCAAAAATATTCATTATTCGTTATTGATTTTTGTTTTGTGCATTGCATGTTTGCTACGATTATTTTGGGAACTGTTATCAAAGTCAATGACAACGTTAAGATATGCACAGCCGGGTAATGTCTCTGGGAGGCAGACAACCAGCTGTAGCAGTAATATAAAACTAAGAAGTTCAAGTTACTACCCTTATTACAAGTATTAATCCCGGGTAAATGTTCATTTACAAGTACATATTTATATCGTCCATGTTTAGTTCTTTTCTTTTTATTTTGTCTTGCTTTTGTTGTTGTTATTGTTATTATACGAAAAAGTAATAATTAAAATCATAATTTTCACCATTTAAGACCTTGTAATTATTTTTGACACTGTTCAAACATAATTTTGAAAGTGTCTACAGTGTCTATGTACTGATGTACTGTTTCTCTAAAAATGTTTTCTTTCTTTTTTGTTGTCAATTGTTCACATTTTATATTAGTCTTTAATTAACCCTTTACGGACAGCGCATAAGTACATTAAAGCGTCTCAAATTGTATGAAAGCGAAATTCGTGCAAGATGTACACCCCTGGTTCGCTTTTTGACACAAATGCAAATCTTTCATAATGTCGTGATTAAAATGCCTTTCACGTTAGTTGAATTAAACAGAAATAGATTACCGACAAACCGCGATGTCGGTATCAGAAGGTTCTCTCTTAATAAAAACAAAGTTGTGTCGGTCTCAGTGTCCAACGCGCTGGTATAGAAAAGTTAAAAAATGTACTTTAAGTACGAGTAATAATAAACTAATTTTTCTTAAGTATAAAATAATTTTCGCTTTGCAATGGGTTAATTTATTTCATTGAGTATAATACTGTAAAACCTCATTATAAAATATTTACATTTTGTTTTAATTTTCAGTATATTTTCCATTTTCTTCAATGGCTGGATGGAAAATTTAAACCCAGAAAAGAATCAATAAAATATGAAACAATTGTGGCATTAAAATTATTATGGTTTCAGATATGGTCGCCGTTTCTAAGTATTCTACACTTGGCTAAGTGGCGAGGTTATATTGCTTTTGTGCTAACGTTTGTAACACAAAGAAAAAGTTCAACATAAAGCTTTTCTATAAGCGTTTAATTTAAAATTATATTCGGATAGCTATTCGGCTCTAAAATTGGGTTCGAAAAAATATAAAAACGTCATTCAATCACTTTTAAGTTTTTGCAATTTTTTATTAATTTTATTAAGAAATCATTATGAAAATAGGGTATCATAAGAATGTTTTGTTTTATTAATATTTTCATATATTTTCTTGGTAAATTTTTTGTTTTTTCATTGTTTTAGTTTTATTAATTTTTAAGTCTTCTACTTATATAAAAAGGAAAATGTTGATTTTGTTAATTTAATAAAAAGGACCCACTAAATGTGCCCTAAGATATATTTAGTAAACTTGAAGAAGAACATATTAAAAGAAACTAAACCTACGCATTTTTGACAATTTTAATAAAATAATTTAAAAAACAGTTCGACGATCATTTAATACCCATATACACATCTACTATATACTCTTTTATAAGTACATACACTGCCGATCACTTGAATAGGTACATTAATGTTTGCTCTTGTATTTTAATTTCTTTTCATATAAACGTTACGAGAACAATTTTTTTTCACTTAAATTAACAGATATTATGAATGATCACATTTTAGGAAAAAAAAAAAATTACGGTACAAAAAATAAAAATTTGTTATTTTTTGCTTTTACTTCAAAATGCTGCGAAAACAATTATTGAAAATCTTTTTAACTCCCTCCCAAATGGTATTCTTGAAGTTATATCGAATAAAGGGGAACATACTCATTATTAAATCATCAAAACATTGTAAGAAATCGTAAAAAATAAAAAAAATTTTTACAAAAAATCATTTTCTTCTTCATTTTCTATTCAAATGGACAAAAATTGTTTTGAAAATCATATTCAATTATTAATAATTGAAACAATTTTTTTTTATTACAAACTCACATAATCCAATATTTTACCATTTTAGAAAATAATATAACTATAAACTTAATTACTTTTAGAAAAAAGTTAATTTGAATATATTGAAAATAGTAAGCCTATTCTATTGATCGGCAGTGTATGTATGTATGACAATCCCGTTGCATCATTGAGGTATAAATTTCTACAAGTAGACAAACTTACGCAAATTGTTTTCATAAAACTAAGCATGATGTTAGAAATGGCATATAAACTCGCAAATGTTAGACTAAAATATTAGTTTTTATTTTATCAGTCTATATATTTAAGCCTTTATAGCCACCTGTGACATGTTAGCAGCAAACTTTTAATTTTTTTGCATCCTGTTTTAATCTTGTTTAATTAGAATCAAGTTCAAATTAGTTAAAACCAAATTCATATTTAAAAAAATGTATTTATTTTATAAATTGTGGTCTAGTGGTTAGTGTGTTGGCTTACTAAGGCAAAACTAAACCACAGCTTTGACATCTTGAAAAAAAAATATATATAAAAAAATTATTTCTTTCCTCGACTACCTCTCAGCAGTCTTCTGGCGAAAGCTCGGAGAGTAAAGCCCCTATGACACCTACTTTTTTTTGTATTGAATTGTTATAGAATTGAAAGAAAGAAACAACAAATGCTAGAAAGAGTGGAATATAAAAAATGTAAACAAAATATTTATTTTTGTTTTTGTATTTATATTTATTTCAATGTTGATACTTTTTATTTTGTAAAAAAAACGCTACCTTGAAGGCAAAAATACCCTAAAATCGCTTAATTGTAGAAAAACACCATAAAGTTAGCAACACTAAAATATTTTAAATTCTAAATGTCAATTTTAATATAAAATATTTTAACTTGTTTTTGACACACTCCAATTTTTTATCGATAACATATGTAAATTTTTTGGCAATTCTGTATTTATATGAATATAGTTGAACTCTTTACACCCTTTATACTTTCTTATTATATTATATTTGCACTGTTCTCCAAATCATTTTTAATACAAAAAAAAGTAGGTGTCATACGGGTTTAACTGATTGTCATGAACAAGCTCTCTCGTGTATTGTTTAAAATCGACTTTAAACTGTAGGTCCTGGTACTCAGGGATAATAAAAACTAACACACACAACATGGGTGATGAGCGACGTTAGGCCGTAACCCTGACACAGGGTTGTAATGGCCAACTATGTATAAAGTCATGTGAATTATTATATATTTTGAAACGATGAACAATGCTTTTTTTCTCTTTTATTATTTTTATTTACAATGCATTTACACTTCGGTGGGTTCTTAACAAACTATCTTATTAGCCTGATTGACATGAACAAGCTTCTTAAATCTGTCGTTCACAGTCGACGTTAGACTGTAGATCCCGGTACTAATGGATAAAAATTGACACACACAACATGGGTACTGCTAGAATGTATGTACGTAAGTTTTATAGTTGTAAATTAATATAATTACATCAATTACAATATAGGGCTGTATTATATATGCAGCTAAAAATTGGGAAAGGGGCTGTCAAATAAAATATAATTTTTCTAGAATGTACTCGTAATATAAGTTTTGTTCTTTCGCTTAAAGCGTAAATGTGTTATTATCTGTACAAAAATAGTTTTAAGGTTGAATAATTATAAAGTTTTTTATAATATTTATTTATTTATTATTTTTTGGGAGAGTCACAAGGTGTGCTATAATATCAGATTAACATAAAGTTTTAAATTTTTTTATTAAACAATTTTTTTTATGAATAAAAAAGTTACAATTTTATCTGCTAGCAATACTTGTGAATCCTCCGATTGTTTCTTGTTTTATGAAATAAAGTATTTTTGTTTTAAGTATTTTTTAAATGCTATTATAGAGCACCAAATAATCGGTTCACTGTCCTAAAATACCATAATAAAAACTTATTTTTGTGCCTTCTTTGAAATTTATTGTATACCCTGTAACCACTGAAACCTTAGTATTGGAATATCACACCTTGTGCTCATGTGCCAAACTAAACAAATCCATCTAATTCTATTAGTATAAGTGAAGTAAACAATCTTAGCATATTTACTTAAATGGCTCAGAATAATACCGAAATGGTGTTTAAAATTAGATTGAAGTTCTTATTTCGAAGCTTCAAGTCAGACACTTTGATGAAAATAAAAAGAAAAAATAGCAGTAATTCTCATTTAGTTGACAACAATTTTTTCCTCTATGTAGTTTAAAAACTCTTGAGGGAAGTTCATGACATTAGATAACTGGCAAAATTTTTAAGCAAACTGTTTTAAAATTGTGCGAAATTTCGGTAGGTATCGAATTCCATGACTTCCCTTTATATTTTTCAATTAATTTATAAACATAAGTTTAATGTGTAGACTGCGAGCTGAATTTATACTTTAAAAAAATTGGTCAATTACCGAAAAGTTGCAATTGCGAGGGTTTGCTTTTCGGGATTAGAAACAAAAAGATATATTATCATCGAAAACCACTTTAATTCCCTTCATTTTCCGTGAAGATCTATACAATTTTCCATACGTTTGAACCAATTGTCAAAGCAATTTCGCCACTCTGATTGAGGTATCTCGAAAACATGCATTCTGAATGCAGCAACCGCTTCTTCAGGTGTTGAGAAACGTTACCTCTCAGTTTGTTTTTAACGTACGGGAATAAAAAAAAGTCATTCGGTGCCAAATCAGGACTATACGGAGAATGACTGATCAAATCGATGTTTTGGATGCTCAAAAATGCAGTTGTTTCAGCCGCATTATAGTGGTGAAGAGTGATCCATCTTCGGCGGTTGGTTTTCCTGATTTCCTGGAAGACAACTGGCAAACAAATGGTTGGGTACCACTCAGAATTGACTGTCCTGCGTTGTTCTAGTGGTGCGGTTGCGACATGTCCAGTTTATACGACAAAACAGGCGACCATTTGCTTGGAAGTGCTTCGTGCTCGAACAACTTTTGTTGGATTTTGCTCATCTTGTAACTCCCATACAGTCGAGTGCTGTTTACTTTCGGGCTCATACGAGTAAATCTTCGATTCATCTCCTGTTACGATGTCATAGACGTGTTGCGATGCACCGCGATCGTATTTTTTGAGCATTTTTTTTTTCCAAAAATCGACACAAGACTTTTTTGAGCGGGATCCAATGCGAACAAATTTTTTTGATAAGAAATGTTGTTGAAACGGGATTCTTTGGATAATATAATCGTTTTAATAAAACCATGTGTCTAAACATGAAAGCCAAGAAGAGATATATATAGGGAATTTAAAACAATAATGCTTAGAATTTGGTTTCACTTGTTAAGAATAGTTTTCAAAAATAATGGCAGTCATAAAAACTGCAATATAAAATCCTTACCTGATGCGCAAACGAGGTGGTGTAATAATCGACTGTAGCATAAATCAAGCTCGCTCTGTAATTTAAAAATAAATTCCGCTTAATGATTAATACGAACTACTCGTACATATTAATAAGAAATAAATTATCTAAATGTCCAAATACGAACAAATAAAAATACGAAATATATTCCCTTAAGGAATAAAATGATGCATGTAATGATTTTCATGGTTATTCCTATTAATTTGGGTAAACATAAGATATGAACGGATTGTAATGAATCCGAATATACTCGTAAATCCATAAAACAAAAAAATATTAAAGCGTGGAAAATTGCCATCTTTAGTGCTTGCTTGGTATATTATTATTGATTTCAGTACTAGACTACACACAAGTGAAACTAAAGAAAGAAAGACAGAAATTTACAAGAAATAATCCACACAAAAATATTTATTTGCTCATTTCAAACACCCCAGAGAAAACTCAAATTAGGTTTGCTAGATAAGACCACTAAAAAGTAAGTGTTAGAAAAAAGGGTTGAAATTCAAAATTATTATTAAATCTAATAAAATATAATTGCATATCAAAATACAAGTAAAACTGAAAACACACATAAATCTAAGGAAAAGAAACAAACAAATAAAGAAAAAACAACAACGAAGAGTAGGATTTCTTTTTTTATTTCATAATGAGATTTGAACAAAGAATGAAATTTCTAAAAACTTAAATATTCATAAAGAATTGTTTTGTTAAGCGTAAGAATTATATAAAATGGAATTGACAAAATGAAAACTGGGTTAAATTAAATACAAACACATATGTATGTATTTTATAAAACACATAAGAAACAGATAAAGGAAACGGAAATTTCATACGAGTTTACCTCTGCATAAGCACACTCTCACACGCTTGTATAGCGCACATATAAAAAAGGGAACTTTACTGAACATGAATTTTTGGGTTAGAAAAACCGGTTTTTAATTAAGATTAAATGAGTAAAAAATTTTCCACATTTTCACATATGAATACATTATTTTAACCGCCCCAACTCCCACAGGCACTCTTTGTTAGTTTTTATAATGAGAGTGTATGAAGTGAGTCTATGAAATATAACGCAGATTAAGGATGACTCCATACCATGTAGATTTCCTCACAAAAAGGACAATGCTGTATTTCAATATGAAAATATAACATATAACTGCATATGTATGTGGATTTGAAGAAAGTAATGAAGTATTGTAATTACCACGACGAGTTGTAGAGATGTGGAAGAAGCCTCATTAAAATTTTATAAGGTGTTAAAAACCTTAATTTTAAATTTGAAACAACTTAAAAATATAAAACACATAAAAGCATTTATATGAAATGTATTAAGTAAGCGTTTATAAAGAACGACGTGTTCGCTATATTGTGAGGTAAGGTTAAACAAGCAAAGCGATTAAGGGAAAAAATCTCTTAAAGTTTTTTAGTTGATTGACATTATAGTTCAATTGTAGATATTACCTAAATTAACAAGACATTCCTAATTTATGAAAAAATCAAGTAAATTACCGAACTATTGTTCTGCTGTCCCTATGTCTATATATAAGAATAGTCTTTAGCATAACAAAAGCAGTGTGACTGTAACCATTAACGATTTAGATAATAATTATAATAAATCCCATTTTTCATTGATGATTTTGAGTGACTACGAAGTAATTCAGACCAAATCCAGAAACATTAGGTGTAAAAACGATCTTAAGATACATAGAAGTCAATAGTTAGCTTATGTGCGAGTTACCAGGCCTACTTGTCCGTCGTTTTTTTTACTGATAAGTTTTATTGATACGAAATCAATCACACTAAATTCAGTAACTTTAGCTTCAACACTTTTCAAGATATAAAGAAATCAATATTTCACTTATATGGGAGATACCACGCCTCCTTGTCCAAATCCATACAGTTTCTGACAAATGATTCTCCTTGATTATGAAGTCATTCAGACAGAATTCTGAGACTTCAGTTTTAACCGTTCTCAAGATATAAAAAAATCTGCATTTAGTTTGTATGGAAGGTGCCACGCCCATCTCTCAAATTCCGCCTACTTTCTGGCTGATGATTTGCCTTGACCGTGCAATAATTCAGACTCAATTCCGAAACTTTAGCTTTAACCATTCTCAAGCCAAAAAAAAAAACAGTATTTAGTTCATATGGGAGGTACACGACCAGGTCGAATTTAAAAAAAATTAAACCATACCCTATTGTACTTTCGGTGGTTGAGTCTATCGCTGTTCCAAATTTCAACAAATTCGGTCAGTCGTTTAGGCATGATTGACCAACAAACAAACAGACTTACAAACAGATGTTTAACATATATGGATTACACATCTGTATAACCTGTAATATGTTATTAGTTAAAAACTACTGATCGAAATAAATAGTATAGCCATCAACTACATACAAAGAAAATTATATCAACTTCGAATATTAAATCTGGATTAGGCTTGCAAATTTAAACAGATATGACAACACTGCAGTGTGCAGTGCACTGGCTGAATAATTTTTTTTTGTAAATTTTTTTTCAAATTAAAAAATTAAATTAAAAATTCTGCGAACCTTTAAAAGATTGAGAAATTTTATACTTTTAGGCAAATTATCTGTAGAGAGCATATAGTCTGGTCTGTAGAGAGAATATGCAGCATAATGCAAAGTCAAGCTAAATTTTGAAATATTTTTTTTTTACTTTTTTTTTAATTAAAATTTTTTCAAAACCGTACTTTGTACCAATTGTAGTTGATCACGTCTTAAGTTGACTAGTCAGGGAATAATATCAATTAACGCCATATTGCCATATTATCCTTTTAATCGAGCACTAATTGTTGACGTGCATTGTCAACATTTCTTTTTTTAAAAAGTGACGGGCAATTTTTGATTGTTTGGCTTTATTGGTCTGTATATGTGACCTTCTTCGAGAAAAGGGACCTAGTGTGTGAAAATGAAGTTTTGAGAAAAACGCATTTAAAATTTCATAACGCATTATCACTGTGAACACACCATCAGATGGGAGATACGATTTGGTATGGCTAGTTATGATTTGGTGACGTCATGCCTTTGTGGTGGCATATTTTTTTCGCTTTTAGAGTGACAATACCTATTTTTGCCACTCTGTTCACTCTCAGCAAAGGGTGGATGTGCGTATACTAATACGTTTTGTACGTTTGTATGGGGCAAATAAATTTTTATCAGAAATCTAACTCACATAATCTTATTCTACACCCTTTTAGATACCAGAATCGACTATTTAGTCAAAACTTGTTTTTTGACACACTAGGTCCCTTTTCTTGGAGATGTTCACATTTAATAAAATATACTTTTTAAGTACAAATAGTGAGTTCTTTTTTTTTGGTTCGCAAGTTTTGCTGTTTCGCTATTTTCAGCGCTTAAAAATTTTTTGGAGATACACTTTTTCTACGCAACAATATATAATTTTCGATTACAAGTATACTTAGGCAACAGATTTACTAATTAAGTAAATTGAAAACCGTCGAAAATAGGCTTCAGCCTCTAAACTTCTGCAAACGCGCCCGTGGTGGTCATGCAAAAGAAATCGAGTTCCATACATAATAGCATCGAACGTACTTTTACAGGAATAAATAATTTCTTTGATATCCAAAACCGTTATTGTTTTATTTAAAAAAACTTTTGTAGTGCTTTTATTGAAAAACCCGATAACATTCCATCTCTCTTGCGGATCGCCATTTCCGAGTATTTTATAAGAGTCATAAGAGTTAATTGTCATAAGAGTAATAGATTCTTGCTGATTTACAAGCATTTTTAACTACTTACTTACCCTATTTTAGAGATCTCCATAACATTTTCAAATAAGATTTTAGGAAAGTTAAACTTTTAAAATTTACAAATTTTTAAATACTTTTTCTTAATTTTTAAAGCACAAATATTATGAAAGAAAAGAAAAAATAATTTTTGTTTTTAATTATTTTCTTAAACTAAGGCGGAAATTGTATTTTAGCAAAATTCTTGTTTTGAATCTTCACATCAGCCATACAATGTTGAATGTGTTGCACAACATTTACTAAAGGATGTTGCATGAACTCTATTATTAATTTAAATTTAAATGAGTTTTTCCTGGTGTTCTCTTTCATCTCTCTGTTTTGTTTTTTTTTTAAATATTTATTCACTTTGATATTGAAATTTTGTTGCAACTTATTGAAGCTGCAAATATGAATTTTTCAGAAATACAAAAGAGAAATCGGAAAACATTATTTTTCTAAATTCTCTTGTTGTTTTCATTTTAAATGTGAATACTAAAACTCACAAATATTGTAGTATTTAGGCTTAAAGGAAGGGTTAATGGCCATATTGTTTCCATTTAAACATCAAAAAAAGTTTTTTGCTTAACTCATATTTAAAGGATATTGTAACCAAAATACAACCACCAAAATGTAAAGATAAAATTTTAAAATTACACAACTTTTTGGGCAACTTCGATTGATGAATTGTGTGTGGCCACATTTGCATATAAATTGGTTTTCAATTTTTACAATAAAAGACCAACAAAAAAATAAAATTTATAAATTAACGCTTTAATTATTATAAATTAAAAAAAAAGAAGCAGAAAAAGACAAAAACAGAGCAAGAGCGGAGAAAGGGGGATTTAAAAAATAAATATTTAAATTATTTGTTAATTTACAACTAATTTATACAGCATGAAATTTTAATTTACAAATTAAAAATATGAATATTTAAAGCATATTTTAGGGCTAAATAAATATAATTTAAATATAGCATACTTTAGTGGATGGTAAATATTTCTAATGTTTTGATTATTGAAAACAACAAATTAAAATTTTTAAATTAAATTTTAAATAAAAATTTAAAAACAAGTTTACTAGTTAAAGTAGTCGTAGCAGTTTATATATCTAAAAATATGCACGTTTGTAACATTATTCTATTGTTAAGTTAAAGATAAGTTAAAGAAGACTCATTGAAAGAAAGTTTTTTAACCAATTGGATTACAGGTAACGTCTACATAATGATCTATATAGAAATATATATCTCTTCTTTAGATACCAGCCTGGTAAATCTTCTACTTAGTAAATGAGGCAAAATGTACTTTAACAAAAACTATAATAACCAGTGGAATTTGCCAAATTTTAAGTTCCATTGCAGCAAAACTTAACAAACATTTCAAGCTAAATTATTTCTAGATGTTTACTTAAAATTTCGGTGGTAATTTTATCGTTTTATTTTCAATAAGCAATTTTTTGTTATGTAGTTTGTTGTCTTCTATTTTGTCAAGGTATTCGGGCATGTTCTGCAAAAAGAATTTGGGTAAAATTTTGAAAAGAGTGGTTTCTCAAAGACATATGAAACTTAATTGGGACCAATATTTTATAGTTTAAATGATCAAAATCGTGTCCAATTTCAAAACTATGGCAACTTTAAATTTCATTCGGTTGCAATTTCGTTTTTGAGAACATACTGGATTGATTATGAGAGATCGAGAATATTCAAACAAATTTAAGTAAAAGATTATTAAACTATTTCTGTAATTGCGACCCGTAGTCGGATTATAAAGCCGATTAAAAGACATTTAAACGACTTTACTAAAATCAATAAAACTAAAGTTTATGTCATAGTAACACTCGCAGAGATATTATTTAAAATTCTAGAGTAACCTGCATTTAGCACTTTATACATATGGCCTTCATTATAGTGTACATTGTGTGAAAGAGGTCAATAAAAAAGCACTTGCATAGCATTAGGCTTTTTAACTATATATGTATTTGCATACTTTTGTGCTTGACTAACAAATTATTTAATTAAATTAAAACTATTTTCATATGCAACTAATTTCGCTTGCCATTGCAATTTCGTTTATTATTATTTTCCTTTATAATTTTATTAAATATACTCGTGCATTAAGTTTTTATATGCACATATATTCCTTTTTTTAATATTTTCTATTCTCAGGGACTGTAACACTTTATTATTATCGATTGTGTTTTTTTTCATTTTTGTTTTTTGTTTGCTGTCATTTTATACATTCTGTGTAAATTTATATTTACCTATTATATACACTTGATGTAGATTTTATTATTTATTTATATGCACAAATTACTTTATAAATGCATATGCTTTTTATTTGTTATTTTATTAAAATATATAAAAATAAACTGTTTTTTCAATACCTTTTAAAAGCATATTTACATGTGAACATATGCCGTAAATGAATAGCTACACTTACACCTGTTAATAAAATTAATAAAATTAAATTATAAATTGCATTTAAGCAATTTATAAAATTATTTAAATGACATTAAAAAATTATTTATTAAAATATTTCCTCTACTTTTTTTCTTTGCAGTTCATTTCGAAAGGCTAGGGCAGGTAAGACAAATTGATTTTTAATTAAATTGGTTTGAGTATTTACAGTCACACTTTTCTTTAATTTAATAGTGATAAAAAACTTTTTAACTTTTGTATTTAAAAATATGAGTAAAAATGAAATGAGTATTATAGTCTTTAAAGTTTGCTTTTTTTAATCGCTGAATCCCTTTCTAATTATTGTTTGAAAAGGCTTGCAAGATTAATATGTTCTAAAAACGAATTCAAATGTTCGAAGTTTTTCCCAAGGGTTATTTATGAATGGCGTAGCTTAATTCATAAAAAGTATTTAAAACGAATTAAAGAATTTTTTAAATGTAAAATTAATTTGGACTATCGTCAAAACTGAAAAAAAATCGTTAAAAATTTGAAAAAAGGTTCTGATGAAGAATTTGGAAGAATTACCAGTGACCACTATACCATCTTTCAAGATTTTAAAATCCCGAAGTAGGTTTGTTGAAACTCATAGGTTTTTATAATTTCAAATAATATTAATTATTTACACGTAAAGGAAACACTTTTACCTCTCTTCTTGAAAACTATACTGGCGAAGAGATATGAAAATAATCGTGATACAAATTTATATGGAGAAGAAATGCAGAGGGCAAGTTTTTAACATTAACGTGGGTAAACGTGCAGAGCATTGTATTGGAATGTTGAATATGTAGATTAGTGTGTCCCAAAAAAAATTTTTTCTTGTTCCCCCACATTTTTTTGAAAGCTTATAGGGTAAAGTATTTTTGTGATTTTTTTCAGATTTTTCTGAGGAGGTTTAGAGGTCGCTATAAGCTTTCAAATAATGCTGGGGGACCTATAAAAATCGAAAAAAATTTTTTTTTTGGGACACACTAATGTAGATAAATATTAAGATATTAAGCGCCTTATGTCAATGGGACAAGTTGCTGTCAATTCGATCACTCGTGTGTTATATTTTTAACCTTGTATGATCAACAGCAATTGCTGTCGGTGGATGTTGAATGTGAGTGTGAAGCGTCTTCACTAAGTAGTTAGATGTTATCTTCCCAGAAGGTGGCGCTGTACTCCTCATCATTCGTTTCTTAGTAGAATAGACAGGAAATGTCAGGAAGCGGTTTCTGGAAGATGGACTTCTTGGAGGGGTGGGGGGGACCGAAAACCGCGAATGTTTATTTTGTAATTTTTCTCCTTCGCTGGGATTTGAACCCCTGTCGTTTGAGTTTTTGTGCGAGTGCTATAACCACTATGCAAATTTTCAGCTCTCTGTGACGTCAGAGGGCTTCCAAAGGCTGCGGAAAGAGAATTGGACATACATCCGGGTAAACAACGAAATTATATATGTATACAGTTGTACATACAAGGTGAGCAAATTTAAGGTTAGGAAGTAAATTAGCTTAAAAACAAATTTTTTTTTACAAATTCAGTTTTAATGATACCAATGCAAAGTAGAAATATGAGAATTAATAATGGCATACGATGTTTAGCAAATGTCTAACTCTTGTACGTCAGAAAACGTCTGCTTTTTTCAAAAAATTTTGAACTACATTTTGCAACAAACCTTCGCTTATCTCGTAAACAAAGCGCCAAATTTTATATGTCAGGGCATCAGTTGTTTGTGGTTTGTTCATGAAAATCCGGGTTTTCAAATGGCCCCAGAAACAATCCAGCGGCCTTAAATCACAATAAAGAGGTGGCCAAATGGAGAAATTACGCGACCTGGAAATTGTTTTTGCAATTATCGACTTGTTTGACGGGCCATTACCACCCACTTTCAGAGTTACGGCCTAGCTTTTCGCAGCACTCATGTTGTGTGTGTTAACCTACAGTTTAAAGTCGACTCCGAGCGACAGATTTGAGAAGCTTTGTTCATGGCAATCAATTACTCCCAGAAGACGAAAGAAATAATTTTTTCATATTTCTTTTTTTCAAGGTGTCAGAGCTGAGAATTGTGCCCGGCGCTATCGTCTTAGTAAGCCACTTACGATCAAATCTGTGAGCAGTAGTCCATATAGAAATGTAAGGAATTTCGAAACTGTTTACTACAAATGCAAATATCAAAGCCTTAATGTTGGTTTGCAATTACATACATAATGGGCCGTCACAACAATAGTACATTTTCTATATAGTGCTATAATGCCTGCTATAAGGCATCCAAAGTATCAAATTAACTCGAGCTTATGTCCACTTAGCTATTCTGCCTAATTAGTTACTAATACTTTACTGCAATTTTAAAATACTTAAATCAAAAAATTTTTTTATTTCAATTTTTTTTTTGCTTAAACTATATATTTGCCAATAAAAATGTAATGAATGCAATTAATTGACACTTTAGCAATGAACACAAATGAACAGAATATACCCCCGGGTAAAATCTAATTGACCAATTTAAAGCAAAAAAGGAAAAAAAAAAACACGGAAACATGAAAAAATATATTCAAAAAAATCAACAGCAATCATCGAACAAAAATCGTGAAACAGGCAACCCGCATGGACACCCTTGGTGACAATTTAGCTTGAAATAATAGCAAACAACAACAAAAAAATTACAAAAAATTATATTAAAAATAATGCCCTAAGGTATGCCATAAAAAAACAAAAAATTTTTTGTAATAAAAAAGTCGTGGAAAAAATGAGAAAAACCATTAACACGGAAAATAAAAAACAAAACATTGTTTTTCTGCCTTGAAGATCAAAATAATAAATGTTTTATAAAATAATGTCAACATGATTTCTTAACATACTTTTAGGTCTCCTTTGCCTTGTTACAAACGAAAAAAATAAAAACAAAATGAAAAATTAAACAACATGCTGTGCTGACATGTTCTTTTTAACGTTAAAAATAAAAAAATGTTAAAGAAAATTTTCTTAAGCAGAAAAACAAACATTGTAATGAAAACTTTTTTTGCCAGTATTTTTTCCCCACTCCTTGAAAGCTGTTAAAAAATAATGTCAACACAAGCGCGTTTGCAATTGGCTAATATTCTCTGCCAGTTTGCGTATTTTAAGGCGTAGATTCTAATAAATAATTGGTAAAAATGTCAAAAAAAAGGTAGTAAACTCTGATATAAGCAGACTATGAAATACTCCATTTCATTTAGAACTAATTTTCGTATTTGCTAAAACAATTGTTTGTTTTGTTGATTATCATTCAAGTGGGTTTTGTTTTGTTGCCGATATATTCGGGGGGCTTTTTTTCCTTGAACAACATAAAATTTAAACCAGAGAACATAATATTCAAATTGTCTTGTGTTTTTATAACCTCAGGCCAGGTGTAAGTTACAATTTCATTTTTATTTATTTACTCACTCTTCAGCCACTTCTTTTACTCTACCACAGTACTTAAGGGTGCTTCATTTTTGTTTTATTTTCATTATTATTTGCGTTTTTTTGTTTTTATTTTAAATTTTGGTTGAAAGCGCGTTTAAAGGTCTATAACATTTGTTGGTTGTCTTATGTTTCTTTAGCGTCTTTGTCATCAGATTGAATTGGTTTTTAATGTTACCGCTGAGATACCTTAAGAATAATTGTTTTGCGTATTTTTTAAGAAAAACTTTGTTTCTTTTTTTTGTTATTTTTTATTGTTGCTATTGTTGTTGTTTCCATTATTCTTTGTTTTGATTGTTGTTATACAACGACTGGTGGTTTTTATTGGCAAATCTTTAAGCCCCACAGGTGTTTTTGTTATTACGATGCTTTTGTCAGATATTTTTAAAACAAAATTTTTTTATATTTTTGTTTTATTTTCAATTGAACTTTGTTGAATACATTTTGTTTTAGAAAAATTTATTTATTAATTTCTTTTCAAAACACTAAACAATTAAAAATAAAAATTTTAGACACCTCGAAAATATGCTGTAGTTTTTTTTCACAAAGCTACCCTTAAAGTATGCCATACTTTTTAAATAATTTAACAAGTTGAGTAAATATTTAAAGTTTATAAAAACATTTTGACTTTTTCAAAACTTTTGTACAACTTTGATCAGCTAAGTCATAAAATTACTGAAGTTTGAAATTCCCACAACAATGCTTAGAAAGTTAATTAAATTATGAAAGTTAGGAAATGTTTGACGAAATTTAATTAATGAAATATTTTATTAAGACAATGAGCTTATTTCTAAGTCTCTTTGGCCTATTCAGTCTCAAAAAAGCACTAAAAAATAAGTCGATCAAGTTATACTTTTATAAGTTGTTTTTTCTTAGAACTTGAGAATTTACAGTAACAATCTAAGACATAAATATTGTCGGAATGAATTTGTAATAACTTGTTCCCAAAAGAACTTTATAAAAATTTAAATCATCACGATATATGTACATACATGACTTTTACTACTTCTAATTATGACACTGCGTAGTTTTCCAAGGTGGGCTGTCATTCTACAATCATCTGATTACGAAATTGGTTTTAAAAATACTAAATGTCATGCAAATGCCGATGCCCTATCTAGACTTCCAATTGGTGAGGAAAAAGAGTTCGATATTCAGGGAAAAATATGCTTGATATTGGAAATATTTACAAAGCAGTAGTTGAAAATTTTCCTATTAAGGCGAATATTGTCGCAGAACATACGAAAAAGGATAAAGTTCTTAAGATGATATCTCATTTTGTAACTGATGGCTGGCCAAGTTATATTCCCGAACAGTAAAAGCAAATATTATATAGTATTAGGAAATACAGAACTTTTACTAAAGAAAATATATCAGATCATAATAGATAATGTGATGGCATTTATTTTCTAAACACGATTTCCGACATATCTCCGTCTCGACCGCAAGTTACATAATTCTTTTGATCTGTCCAATGTCAAAACACTTTTTAAAATAAACCGTCAATGTTTAAATAATTGTTGATTTGCCGGCATCAACCAGTGACTTAATATAGCCCAGTACTAAGTAATTCAGGGGCCTTAAGTCGCACGAGCAAGGGAACCAGTAAACAAAACCACTTCTGGAAAGAAAGTTCTCATTAAATTGATTTTGCAACAAACTAAATTGTTAAGCACGCTTTTTGCTAAGTTACATCATCTTGTGGGAATCAAATGTCGTTGATGGTTGCTTAGGTGATTAACTTTTTTAAACAAAAATGTATTCAACATCGTTCGAAAGAGCTTGTCTTTTACCGTAATAGCAGCTCATTGCGCATTTTTAAAAAAGTATTATGCCGCCAGCGTATTTACAGAACTAAACACTTATTTTTAATAGAAATTATGGTGATTCGTTGACGACAATTTACTTATTGACGTGAAATGAGCTTCATCTCAAAAACAAATTCTTTATATTTTGCGCGAGCACTATTTTGTAGGCACTTAAGCCAAGATTCTCAATTAAAAATTTTCCAAGTACTTAGTCAAAAAACTTTTCGAAAATTTTTAGAATGACGTCGAATCTACATTTCGGTATATTCTTCAAGACTTCGCGCTACATCAAAAATCTTCTCTGTAGTATGCACATTTCTCTGTAATGCTGCCGGTTTCGAATCGTAACGAATTGCTCATTCACTAAGCCGATTATCTTGATCGTAAAATGGACAAAGTTTTCTATGAGTTTCACGAACAGGGGTCAAATTTCGGCAGTCTATATCGAGCGTAATTTTATACAATTTAAAAACAGTTTTCATATAAATTTCGTTCGATATCGAATGCCGTAAGTTGCTCCCAGATTTATTTTTTTCATATCCACAATTTTGAAACTTTATTCTGACACTAAACGATTCATGATGACTTGCAAACCTTTTTTAACAGAAATTCTAACACAGTTTGGAATTATGAGCTCTTAAACTGGAGTTATGAATATTGATAATTCACATCCAGGACCCTATACTTAAGGATAAGAAATGACACACACAACATGGGTTCTACGAGAAGCTTAACCGTAAGTCTGAAACAGTCTGTATAAACTTTATATGCTTCGGATAAACTTAGGAAACAAAAAAATAGAAATTCAGACAAAGCTATTTCTTGGAATAGATTTTTCTTTCATATTGAATGTATAAGTACATGCGTGTTATTAAATTTCTTCTTGCAAATTTTATCATTAATTTTTGTGCTCATGTTTTTATTACCATTCGCTTAACTGGTCATCATCAGCATAAAACATCGTAAATTGAAAGCAAAAAAAAAAAGAATAAAATCATCAAAAAACTTTATTAAAAGAGAAAAATTTCATCAAAACATATTTTCATTTTATAACCATTGTATACTTTCTTTTTATAACCATAAGTAGAGCTAAATTGTCAGTTATATACACTGAGTTTGTTATTTTGTTTGTAACAATATATGTAAAACTTGCAATGACTAAAAAACATACTTGGAACATTATCATGCCAATTCATACAGCACATGAATCAAATGTTGTCTTTGATTTACTGTTTGACATTATATCTTTATAACACCCGCCAGTAGATGTAAAATTCTAGAAGCGAATAAATTTTCCATTGAGGACATATGCCTCCTTACACACATTCATCTTGATTCAGAATCATACATTCAAACAAAATGTTTTCCCATTTCTCTGATTCCTGTAAGCATCTTTAACACTATTATCATATAGATTATGAAAACGCTGTCTTAACCCCAATTACCAGTAAGAGAAGCCGCCAAAAGTTTTATGTTCGGCTTTCTTGGCTAAATGCCATCGAAATAAGACCCTGTCAAGTGTACCCGTAGTTTTAGAATTTCTACCTCTACAATCTCTAAGGAGATTTAAAATAAGAGCTTCTCAAAAGAAAAAACATCTTATAAATTTATGCCGCCTTAGAAATTACCCCATTTACTTTATCCTAAAATAAAAGAAAACGGCCGTAATATTAAATTGGCAACTCGGACAATGCCTTCCTCTATTTATTTAATTGACAAGTTTTGTTTGTTTCGGTTTATGTTCATTTTGAAGCATTCGATATACCAGTTAAAACGCACTTACTCCAAGCATTCTTGGACCAGTATCTCAACACCGAATCTTCTTAGTTTTAGACTTCTGCCCTCGAAGCCCAAATTTGGGTCTCTAATCACCCTTTGAAAAACGGTCAAATTCTGAAACATCATATAAATGTGAAGTTGTGTTGAACAAATAAGGTCTTCCAATAACACTGTTGGGTATGTTCTCTTAGCCCACCCCCCGTTTAGCGAAGGTAAACTAATTTGTTTATGTCTTTAGCTTTGTCAGCCTTTTTGTTTTACTAAACTATTAACGTACAAGTGAGTACGAGTATAATTTCATAAAGCCATTTGCGGTGAAAAATCTCATTTCGATGTCGTACCTTAAAAAGAGCAAGTTAGCCTATGTATGTTGCTTTAGTGTGCATAGCACCGATTCGTGAATTGCAACTAAGTTGTCCGTTTACAATGAAATGTAGATATTAGAACTGCTTAGAAAACTTGACGATGATACCTAAAAAACAAATTTTTATTTTATTTTAATTACAATGCAATATAAATATATAAGTATTCTGGTTATTACTAGCTGAGAGACTCAGACATTATGCTCGGTGTAGTACAATATTCTATGGTCTCTGATTGAAATCGAACTCACAACTCTCGCACTAGCAAACAAGCGCCATACCAACTATAAGATTGGAACACATATAGAACAAATAAAGCCACATGTTAACTATATTTTGTCTTTGAAGAGTTCACTGAGGCAGTACATCTTGAGATCACCATCAATTCGGGAGATCTTCTAGAGTAGTACTCATATTGACACACTCTCTTATACTAGTGTTATAAGAAAGTGGTCAGAATAACTACAATAATTTCTCTGATGACTGTATGAGACAACATGGAAATCAAGGCATTAATCGTTCATAATAATGAGGGGCAAGCACTTTGACTTCAACTCGTTTAACTCCACACTAACCTCAAGTCCCACTTACTCCTTCGCAGATGACAGTAACATTTGTCACTCATATTCATTTGATCGTAGGCCGAGCCTTTTGGAGATCGGAGTGAGAAGGCAGAATATGAATGACACACTCTCAAATGACCTGCAAAGAATCTCCGAGTGGGGTCTAGCGAACAGGGTCAAATTTAATGCGCGCTAGACCCAATGCGTTATGGCGTTGTGATGATTTAATCCTGCCATCTGTGACTATGGGTAATGTAAATATTGAGGAGGCTGACGCTCCTGATATTCTGGGCATGAGAATTAATTGTGATGTCCGTTGGAATGATTACATATTTCGAGTGTCGAAAGAAGCATTCAAGTGCCTCGGTTTTCTAAAACGGTGCAGGAAATACTTCACTGCTTCTGACCTTCTCAATATTTACAAAACCTTCATCCGACGTAGGATGGAATACAACTCCCATGTATGGACCGGTGCTTCAAAAACAATTTTGGGGCTTCTCGACCGAGTACAGGAAAGGGCGAAGGTGCTTATCAGCGACGGTAGGGTATCCAACTCTATCGATTCGTTGGAGCAGCATTGTTCTATCTATACTACCATGGGAGGTGCTCTGATGAGATAGGGGATTTGGTTCCGGGTGGTCGCATATTCTTGCGGACTACACGTACATCTCTCAGAGCGCACCTATTTGTGGTTGATTGTTCAGCGAATCGCACAATGCATTATAGAGAGAATTCGTTCTTTAGCCGCACCGCTCGTTTGTGGAACAATCTTCCAGCGAAAGTTTTTACTGCCAATTACGATTTCAGTAGGTTTAAATCAAATGTCCACAAACACTACTCCCTCTTTCCCCCTTCCCACAACATATTTTCCCACACCAGCACATGAGTAGGGGCCGTCCCCAGAGTGCTGGCCTTAAAAATAAAAAAAAAAAAATAAAGAAAACACTGGCATATGTATTTCGACCCTTTAAATATTAAAAAATTACGAACAATTATTTTTTGTTCGTTTTAATCTAAAAATCTTCTAGAATATTTGTAAAAGCTTTTAGTATTTAGATAATTTCGTATTAAGTAGTAGTCGTCGTGGTCTAGTAGTTAGTTTGTTTGCTTGCTAAGACGATAGCGCCGGGTTCAAATCTCAGCTCTGACATCTTGAAAAAAAAGAAATATGAAAAAAATATTTCTTTCGGCGACTACCTCTCAGCAGTCTTCTGGCAAAAGCTCTGGGAGTAATTGATTGCCAAGAAAAAGGCTCTCAACTCTGTCCTTCGGAGTCGACCTTAAACTGTAGGTCCCAGTACTCATGGATAAAAATTAACACACACAACATGAGTGCTGCGAGGTCGTAAGGTCGTAACCCTGACACAGGGTTGTAATGGCCAATTATGTATGTATGTATGTATTTAGAAAATTTTCAATATTATCTACAGATTAAAAGTTTTATATCCTGCAGGACAACAAATATTCTACATGACCAAATGTTGATTTCAACAGTTATATTTTTACTTTTTTTATTATTTCGTCGCATAAACGAACGTACGGACAATTTCAAATATACACACTGTGTGTTATACACGTTGACGTATCTTTGCAGTTGAATTTCAGGTAATTTTCATTTATGCGTTTAACAAACATTTGTTTTTATATTTGTTTAACAACACGGAACGTGGACTGATGCTTTGAAGATACTTAGCAAACAACCATTCGCGTCCAATGAATATAAATTTTTAGTCTGTATTCTGTTAACGAATACGAGTAATTTCGCTGCTTCAATACTGTGTCACATTTAAACTAAAGAGTGTTGAAATATTGAAATTTCTATATGAGTGTGAGCATTATGATGATGACGATGATGACGCTAAAAGATGATGTTTTCTTTTTGTTTTCCTGATGCGTTGCTCGCTGTTCGCTGCTCATGCTGTTGTAAATGTTGATAATGTTTTTACATGATTCATTCATGTTGTTTATTATTTTTGCTGTTAATTTCTTGTTTTTGATCTTTTTTACTTTTGTATTTTTGGAAAACTGTCATATACAACAGTATTGTTGGCGATAATAATAATGTTGGTGCTGATGAGGACGACTTCATTGCTAAAGCTGATGATGTTGCTGTGTTTGCATTCAAATATAGCTTTTGAAGTCCATATTCCAGGATATTGCGAACGTCAACAACATTTAATATAAAACGTTTTTTTTTCTTCTTGTTTTTTAAGTGATATGTACTTGATTTTTATTGAGACTATGGCTGGACAAGTAAATGTCTATAATGAAAAAAAAAAATTTGTTATTTTTGAAATGATTACGATAAAGTAATAGGAAATGAATTGTTACTTGTTTACAAAACCAATTACTTTCTTCTCTCTTAATTAAAAATAATTATAAAACACACACAACAAACTCTATGTGGGATAATCACCTTGTCGTGGTGTAGAGACTTGCACTGGCTAAGCTCTCGAGAAGCAATAACTCTGTGGCAGGGTCTCTAATGCCGGAGAGGTAGTTGAGGAGCAGTAACAGATATTTATCCCAGGGGTTGGATCAAAGACAACAATAACAATATAATCTTTAATATCGTTTTTTTATCTGAACAGAAATGAATATCAGGGGCAACAACAACAACAGCCGTTGGGTTTACAAAAATCGTATTCATTTAAACGAAAACGTGGAACAACTGGTAGTGCCGCATTTCGAGCTTTTATGGCACCATTATCAGTACAGTTGTGTTTGTTTTTATTCCTCCCCTAATTTAAACTTTTCTTGGGATAGAGTGCTGTCGGACTATTCAGTGGTGAAGGTATAACATTGGCCATTGAATAATCGGTCAAGAGCGACCGATTTTTTTTTTAAACCTGATCATTCATTTTTTGATGTGAATGCCAAAAGAGAAATAGAGCAAAATGTCAGGGAGAGACATCTTGGTGAGGAAAGTGGGGGATATCTCTTATTTTTTTAAATTAAAATTTCGAAAAACCTCAATTCTTTATTTTTCATTTTTCTCTTTTACTGGGATATGAATTTGGTCTCTTTGAGTTTTTGTGCTTCCTTGCGGTTCGCATTTTAAAAGTAGGATCTTTATTTTTTTTAACTGATATCAGATTCGTGTAGTCGCCGTAGTCTAGTGGTTAGAGTGTTGGCTTACTAAGATAAGAGCTCCGTGTTCAAACCCCAGCTTTGACGTCTTGAAAAGAAAAGAAAAATGAACAAATATTTCTTTCGGCGACTACATCTTATTAGTCTTCTTGCAAAAGCTCTAAGAGTAACTGATTGCCATAAACAAGCATCTCAAGTCTGTCGTACTGAGTCAACTCACCGGTACTCATGGATTAAAATTAACAGACACAACATGAGTGCTGCAAGACGCTAGGCTTTAACTTTGAAACAGGGTTGTAATGGCCAGTTATGTATGTATGATATCAGATTCGATATTATTAAATTTTAATCAAAGGTCCACACACACTTTCTCTCTTCTCATCTTATTTTCCTAGATCAGCACAATGTACTTCACGAGTAGGGGTCATCTCCTGAGTGCTGGCCTCAATAAATAAAACTATTGTTTTTTAAATTTCATAATTTAATTTTAGTAATTTTCTTTTTAGTAATTATTATAATTAAAATTTTATTTAATATGAAAATATCTATACAAAGCTTCTAATCAAATTAATTTTTTTCCAGAGAATAACTCACCAGAAATTTTATTAAAACATTGTTTTTCTTCTTTAAACCCTTAAAATCTGTTATATTATATCATACGAGTAAAAGCTGCTCTAAAGGTATGCTTAATACTCTGCTTTATTGAGTTTTATAATTCAAAATGGTTTTAAAAGCATTTTTTCTATACAAGTAATGAAAGAAACGAAAAAAAGAAAATGATTAAAAATTTAATTTGCTCCTCTTTTTTTCTGAATATCATCTTCTTCTTTTCTTCTATATTTTATTTTGTTTCTGGTTTATCTATTCCATTTTTTTTTTGGCATATGTATGTAAGAGTATTTTTATATGAAAAATATTATCATGAGATATGTTTGTTACATTAACGCATTTGAGGGATTAAGTAACAATGAATGAATAAAAAAAGGAGAAATTTAATTTCGTTTCTAAACTCATACTGAAATTTACCTACTTGGAATAGAGAAAAAATGAGCACCACTTTTTTTCTACAAAATTTACTCGTATGAAGAGAAATAATAAAAAAAAATTCAAGTAAATTGAATTCAAATTTAATTTGAACTTTTCAATTTAGTCCTGTTATATTTTTATTTTTTTTAATATTTTTCAACTTGAAAATAAGTACGAGCATTACAACTGAATTCCGTATATATATTGTACAATGGAAATAGAAGAACAGAATGAAAAACTTTTTAAAGTGGCAAAAGGAAAGGAAATTCAGAAATAATAAAAATTAAATTAAGTTTGTGAAATCAACATCGAAATATATATACGAGTATGAAGTTATTACTTTCAGTTTTGAAAAAAAAAAATGATTTTATGCACTTTTAAACAATTTACAAGTATTTTTAACGTTAAATTGAATTAAACTAAATGAAAAAATGAATACATGCCCTGTATACTTATACATAAATATTTATATATTTAATAGATAAACATATTTAGTTTAAGACAGCACATGCCAAAATATAAAAAATCAGTAATTTCTTATGTGTGCAATTTAATTTTAGTTCCATATATAAAAGATATTGGCTTCAATGTCAATTTCAATTCTGACATGCTGCTGAGAATACTCGGCTTTCGTTTGCACGATTTTGAACCAACACATTGATAGAAATAAACTCGTCCTTATCTTACACTTTATTTTTATATTTTACATATTTTGAACAAAAAATTTTATTTTTATATTAAAGTTTCAAAATTTAATACATTTCTAGTTGTTGGATCTGCAAATTGTATGGTACGAAAATTTGCCACAATAAAAATAGGATGCCATTTGAACGCCAAATGCGTTCTTTGGAGACCTCGTCACTTTTAGCACGGTTCATATCATCGCGGTATATTGGTTTTTCCAAAATTATAACTTAAAAATAAATGATTCCCCAGTGTATTCCACCAGACACGAATAATGAAGAGTACAGCGCCACTTTTTGAGTAGTTAACAGCTAATCTACTTAGTTGAAGACGCTCACCACTCACACTCAACATCCACAGACAGATGGGACAACTGTATGTGAGTTTAACGTGCGCACCGTCACTTGGACATATCACACGCCGCCCGTTGCCGGAGCGGTAGTTGAGTTCAATGCGCCCAACCACCGCCACTCGAAGCCGGTACCCTCCAATTCGGATATTACAAAGTAATACCGGTCAAAGGAGAGCCCATAGCAACGAGTTGGCAATTTGATATCACCACTGTCTGGGTGATGATACCCCCCTTGCTGAGGGGTATCTATCTAGGTACTACTACAACCACTACGTGTACCTCCGAGGAGGACCTCACCAATCATCAGGCCGAACCTTTATCCCGAATGACTGGGGGTTGTCAGTTCGGGGGCTCCTGATGCCCGTAGTACCAGATTAAGGCATCTCTGGTCAGTCCGTGAGAACACCAGAAATGCCTGCCACACGTACAAGTACGTGTGGCATTTAACGGCCATGCACCACATAGTCGCCATTAATGGCGTTCTCTGCCTATATTGAGCGCCAGACCACTCAGGGCTAGGTCGAACACAATATTCCCCGGGGAAAACAGGCTACTGACCGGGACACTAGCCAGCAACCATAAATGTATCCCCGGGGGGGATGGGACAATATATGTTGATCATTTAAGGGCGAAGGTATAACACTGGCTTTTGAGTGATCAACTGACAGCAAATTGCCTCTCTAACATAAGGCGCCTACTATAAATCAAAAGCATTAAATAAAAAATTAAAAAAGAAAAGTCTATCCTATCTATGTATCTTCAAATTCCAATACAATGCACTGCATGAGTAGTGGTTTACCCCTTAGTATTGGTCTTAAAAAATATAATTTTGCGCTTATAACACCCGAAGTAAAGAAATAAGTCATGTTTCCGTCCTAACTGCATACATAGTTAAAGAAAGTTTCTAAAGTGTAGCTAAATTGAATGATATTTTTCGCAAGTTTCCACTCTATTTCACCTTGACCAATGTCAACAAAGTACGAATGATTAGGAGAAAAGCGCCATCTATAGGGAAGTAGCACATAACAGCTAAACCGACTAAACCTACTTAGCGAAGACACTCACCACACAATCAACATGCAACGATGAGGCAATTGCTGTTGATCAGTCAAGGGTGAATGTATAGTACTGGCCTTTGAATGATCAATTCACCGCAATTTGTCTCATTTCTAAGGTGATTAATAATAATAAGAAAAAATATGTATATACTGTCCTTTCCAAAATAAAAAAAAAAATATTATCCCAATCTGGAAAAATCCCCAAAAATTTAAATGTGATTTGAAATTTTTAAAGGGCAATTGCCACGATTTTATTTCGTACACTAAGGTGATTGTCAGAAAGCATTGCTCATTTTGCTAGGGTTTGTTTTATTTGGAATCATTGATCTCTTTTTATCTGTCTATATATATACATATATATATATATATATATATATATATATATATATATATATATATATATATATATATAGTGTAAAAACAGAATTAGCTATACCTAAAACGATGCTATTTGAACGCCAAATTGCGTCGTTTGGAGACCTCGTCACTTCTGGCAGGGTTTAGTATTCCGACATCAATTCAATGGGATAGTGAGAAAGGGGGGGGGGGGGGTTGTCGTAGTATAGTGGTTTTTTCAAAATTATAATCTAAAAACAAGAGGTCCCCTCCTCTCCCCCTACAAGTAGTCAATCTTCAAGAAATCTCTCCCTGAAATTTCTTATCTATTCCATCAGATGATGAGAACTACAGCGTACTGGACATTGTACAGTAAATCTAGTCATATGGATTTGTTGATTTCTCGGCTGGTTTTAAAGAAAATTGTGGATAAATTGGCTTTGCAATAAATCAACTATCAAGTGCGATATATGATAGTTTTCGCCTTCGTGTTTCAGCCAAATGACATTGACATACATACGAGTAGATATGTATCTTTAGGTGATGTTTTTTAAAGAAAAAAAAAAGTTGATCAGTATAGCCCGATAGTTCTTGCCATACCATACCGTGACTACAATTCTTTTCTCATTACAAAAGAAATAAAGACCGATGATCCTGCTAGCATGCTGCAGCTTGTAAATCGCATCTTCGCTTATTATACAGAACTTTTTCTTATTTACTGAATAATTTAACCACAAATAATACTGAGATAAAAATGCTCATCTTCTACCAGTTTAAAAATAGCTCAATTAGCAGAAATGCGATACAAATGATGAATATTTGGGTTCAATTTCTAAACAACTTTTACTTTTATATGCACGCACGTAAGAGACGATTGGCGTTAAAGGATAAAGGCCGACACTTCGGCATGCGAGTAAGATGTTATAGTTTTTTTATTTTATCTCAAGGCAAAATATTTATATCTAATTAAGAGTTTAAATTTGCTAAAGAGAGAAAAGCAATATTTCGAATAAAGACTTAAGAACCAGTACATGCTTTTTAAAAATTATACTAAAATCCACCCCCGAGGCATAAACTTCAAAAATGAATTTAAAAAAAAACTCTAGCTAATCATTAAAAACCCAGCTAGGGCTTTTCTTCTATCATTATAAGCTTTCAGATTTTGGGGGTCTCAATTGGTTCAAGATTTTAGTGTTGCACTGTGTAATTCGGTGGTAAACTAATGGCAGCTGACTTGAGGTGCAAAACTTTGAATAGATTAAATAGTATTTAATAAGTGGTAAATATGTTTATCAGTTCTTAATCCACTTTGCCATAAAGCGTCTAAACAATTGAGATTTTGGAAGGAAGAGTGCACTTTACATTCGACTCGACACTGTATGTATTGAACTTTCTCTTACGTATACTCAACACATTTTATTTTATAAAATATTATCCTTTTGTCGTTTATGGCCTTCGGCATAATATGACGCCTTGATGACGAATTATATTTACTTTCAAAACGTTTTGTGTCAAGTGTCATTTGCAACACCCTCTCTAATGGGCAAAAGTACAAAAAAGAAAAAAAAAAAAAACATTCAACTGAATTCATAATAAAATAAATGAAAAACAACAAATGTATGAACGAATATAACAGACGTTGGTTGCTTAACAAAGTTCTCAAAAGTGTAAATTTATTTTGTTGTCTTTCTTGCCTTTGCAATATTATTGTATTTCATTTTCTTTTTTCTGTTTTTGTAATTTTAAAATTGTTTTGTTTTTCTGGCCCGCATCAGTATTAAAAACTTCCAAATTCATAATTTTCATTTGAATTTGAATATTTAAATAACAGAGAGAAGGAAAACAAAAAAACTTACCATTTGTGGCCTTTCAGGCTGGTTGAAGGCATGTTGTCTGTGTGTGATTTTATTTCAAGCAACAAACATTAGATTAGATTTAAATTAGCCTTTAAGGCAAATTTGATAATCTCATAAACTCATATAGTACGTACGCACATACATATATACACTTTAATACAAACATACAGTTCAAACGCTACAAATAAATGAAATTTTTATTTTAAGGATTTCGTCAACCATAAACGAAAACAATTACAATTTCTAATTTTAATATTTAAACACTTGAGGAAATTTAAAACAGGAATCATCATTTTGTAAATGTATGATTGTTTGTGTGTGTGTGGTGTGTATGTGTAAGTATAAATGTTGGTGTGTAGGTAAATGTTTTTTTTATTAAGGATAAAATTTAAATTTTAAATTTTCCTTAGCTAAATGACATTAAAATTTAAAGTCTACTTAAACATTTTTAAAATTGTAACAAAAGCCAACACGGAAGCAATTCGTTCAGAATTCATGAATGTTTGTCATGAAAACTGCATATGGACGTGTGTGTAAACTGATGAAAAAAAGCTTTTGTCTTGTCCAAATAGGGTCGTTTATTTCAAATCGTTATTACATCGGACTACCTTTTAGCAATCGAATCTGAACAACAGACTTGAGAAGGCTGTTCATGGCAATCAATTACTCCCAGGGCTTTTGCCAGAAGGCTGCTGAGAGGTAGTCGCCGAAAGAAATAATTTTTTCATATTTCTTTTTTTTTCAAGATGTCAGAGCTGAAAATTGAACCCGGCTCTATCGTCTTAGTAAGCCAACACACTAAACACTAGACTATATGACCTCGCTTGTTAAAATTTTTACAGATGCTAGTTAAAACGCGGAAAATTTACAAAGTCTCTGACTTATTAAACCGACCTCGTATGCATTTATATGCTTTTATTTTAAAGTGCAAAAAAATAATTTTTTTATATTCCAGCAAAGACCACAACTTCCTATTAAATAATTTTTCAAAGACCTTTCTGTACAATATTTCTGTTGTTATTGTTGACAACTATGCAATGTTGCATAGTTTTAGGCAATTTGTGCAGGAAGAATTTTTATATTGACCCTAAAATTGCCTTTTTTGTCGACAACAAACAAATTGTTATTTCATATTTTGACATTTTTATATTAACAATTAAATTTTAACGATGCCATTATACAGGGGTTGACTCTACCACCCAGAGGCAGGCAGTGTGAGCGCAAGAATAGGAGAGACAGTCTGAAGGAGGTGGCAGCGTTATTGTTTGCTCATACCTGATGCCTCCCAAAAAATATGCAAAATCTGTTTACAACAATTATTATTTTCAAATTGATATTTATGAAGTCATTTATGAAATGTTTTTCTTACCAACAGCCATGAATAAGTGTGTACCGAATGGGTGTGTGTATGAATGTGCCACAATTTGTGGCAATATAAACAAATTTGTTTTCATGTATGTACTTTGACGTTTTTTTCGTTCTTCTTTGTTGAAACCGAAAATGCAATGAAAATTGCATGCAACGTTTTGCTGAATGCAACGGTAGGTCTCAATGCAATACAAACATCCTATTAAAATGTTAGTATGTGTGCCATACATAGAGATGACAATGGACCTGATGGAGGGCTTAAGTGTTTGTTAGTGTTGTGGGTTAAAAGATGGTTGTTGGTAGTTAATGAAAAATATAATTTGAATTTTATGTTATGGTTTCAGCTGCACTTATTGTACTCACCCAGCGTATAATGTTGCAACCAAATAGAAATAAAAACCCCAAAAGGCAACCCCCTACCCATAGGGTGGCAAAAGCACAAAAAAAAAATTAACAAAAACCAGAGTATTTTAATAAAAAGGAACATGTCGTTACATTTTATAACCCATTAATGTTGCACAATTGCATTTCATCGCCGCGCCGAAAATATGTGGTCGGAGTGTTTGCATCGTATCAAGTGCATGTTTTTGCATTATGAATTTTTTCTTTTTCTGTTTTGTTTTTAAGACCATCTTTACATTTATGGCCTTTTTTCGGTTACGCTTGGCAGCCTCAGCCTCATCATCATCATTATCATCAGTAACATCAGTGCTATCATTGTCCTCGTCATCTTTTATTTTAATTTTTATTGGTATGCTGGTTTTCTCTTCCAACAACAAAATGAGTTTTTATTTTAGTTTTACTTACAGCTTGTCTTTATTTTTGTTTTTTTTCTGCATTGCACTCTGGATAAATGTTTATTAATTTTATTGAACAATTAATTAAATGCCACAGCATATATGTATTCATGGTGCAGCAAATGTTACATGCAATAAGCCATTATGCACTTGCTTTATGCAATAGCATTTAATACAAACATTGCTTTTTTAAGGTGACACAATAACAGTTCTCTGCACAATTTTTAGTATTGACCGGTCGATTGGTCACACACTATTACTACTGCGGGCTCTGATAATGGTGATGACATTGTCATTGTCAATGGTAATGATACTGTTATATGGAAATATTTCAGAATAAAGATGTCGTTGAAAAAAAAGAACGCAGAATTAAAAACGACAAATCCATATGTATTATGATTGCAAATAAAATTGACTCTAAAATACACTGAGAGAAACTACAAACAATAATCCCAAACTGAGGTTAAAAGATGACCAACACATGCAATCATTCGAAATTAAAAAAAGAAGACTATCACACCATTTTAATTTTCTAAATTCTTGTTAAAAGATGCTGACGTGCACTGAGGAGATCTACACTAAAAGTAAATCATAGTTTCCTTTAATATAACCAAAAACTCTTCTAAAAATCGTTTAATCAAAGTATAATCCCCTAAGTTAACAGAACTCTGTTCTTAAGTTAGAAAAATAAGCATTTTGAAAAACAAATCAATTTACAAAGAAATCTGGACAACGTGGGGGGACAAAATTAATCTTCTTTTATATAGAATATGTCCCATTACGAAAATTAACCCCCAGACACTTTTAAAGAGCAGCTTAAAATACGATTTTTTTGGCTTTTTCAAATATTTTGTTTTCACATTGTCCTGTACTGAGGTAAAGCAAGACAACATGGCCGGATGAAATTGGTCTTGTGAATTGGGAACTTACTTCTTATGACGAAATCGCCGGAACTCTTAACGGATCACCTTAAATATGTTTTTTTTTCAATTTTTGAATTCTAAATTCGTTTTTTATTATCCTTTATTGAATGAAACCACGACAACATAGGCAGATGTAATTGATCTTGTGAAATGGGTATGAAGGGTAGTATGTAGTGTGTTCAAACCCCAACTCTGACAACTTGAAGGAAAGAAATATGCGAAATATTTCTTTCGGCGATCACTTCTAACCAGTCTTCTGGTAAAAGCTCTGAGAGTAATTCATGCCATTAACAAGCTTCTCAAGTTTGTCATTCGGATACGATGTTAAACTGTAGGTTCCTCTACTTATGGATAAAAATTGACCCACACAATATGGGTGCTGTAAGAAGCTAGGTCGTAACCCTGAAAAAATTATATGTGAATGTATTATATTTTTTAACTCTCAAATACAAAGTTAGAAATTTTAGCGTTTCAAGGTTTTATGGGTAGTAGAAATAACACGTTTTAAATAGGTAAATAATATCGTCATAGTAAATGCAAATGGACCTAACTACACAAAATTTCGATATTGAGTTTTTTATTGATTGTTGTTCGTTCTATCAAAATACCAAATTTTAGATTCCTACGATCAAAAATGGCGATTTTATTAACGAAATTCAAACGGACGCAACTACAATTGCGTGTATTTCTAAATGCAAGAAGACATAACTACATACATATTTATATAAAAACCTTACATACAAACTCATTTGTTGTATATAGGGATGTCCCTATATCCCTATATCCCTATATCTCGATTTACCAAATGTTTGATTTTAAGGTTCTTGCTTCTCCTGTAGAAAAATAAAAAGTGTATCTACGTCCGTTTGCATTTAATATGGCGATATATAGATATGTATTAAGTATATACATGGAAATAAAGTTTTTCTTAAAGTGTAAAAATTTCTTTTTATCTATCCCCTTATATGATGACCGTATTACCCTATTGTACAAAAGTGTACTTGCATTCATTCAAATGCATATGCATATGGGTTTTCCACTCTTTGAAATTAAAATATCACAAAAATGTTTTTTTTTTCATAATCTAAAATCATGTTATGAGCATTCCGATTTTTGTTTAATTTTTTTTTTCCAATGAAATTGCATGTCTGTATAAAAGTCATTGCATATGTTGACAATCACTTAGAATATCATATTTTATAGCATACATTTAGGCATGCACTCAATTAAATTGCAATTGCAGTCATTCGATATTTGAACAAAATCCAAAACTCTCTATCAACATATTAAATTGCATTTGTAATTGCCAATGTCGACATTAAATATCATTTAACTTATGATTTTCCATTTTGATGGGGGTGGTATACGTTTAAATCCATGTGGGCAATTGCTGTTGAATTGTAAATTGTTTTTATTGAAATTATTTGATTACATTTAATTAAAGGTATGAAGTTAAAAATGCTATGATTCCCATATTGTTTTATTACAAGTTTATATGTTTTGTCAGATGTTGCATGGAATCGGGTAAGAGAAAGAAGTTATTGCTACAAATTTCTGTACAAATATTGCAAAGAGATGGGAATACGAGTAACATATAATAAACCTTAAACGGCATTCAATTTAATAAATTAGTTTTTAGATTTTAAATATTTTTTAATGTTTATTCAAGGTTTTTTTTATTGATTATTGGACATTTCTTACTTACATGTGTAAATGCCTCATTATTAAAGCGCCAAGTTGGAAATTAAAGTTGTAAAAATGTGAATACGAGTATATATTTAAAACACAAACAACTTTAATGACACCTTGGTTGTGGTTATCGAAATCTATTTAGTTCAGTTCTGCTAGTGTTATTAATATTCCTCAATAGAGGTTAACTCTGATAAATTTACCAATTACAGGATCCAAAGACTAATGAAAAATTATACAATCAATTTACACAATAAAGATCAATTAGTGATTCCAATTTGCAATTCAGAACATTTTTTATACTTGTTGTACAATTGAAAAGCTTGTTCATGCCAATCAATTACTCTCAGAGCTTTTGCCAGAACACTGCTAATGGTTGTCGCCGAAGGAAATTTTTTTATTTATGTTTCCTAGTCGCCGTGGTCTAGTGGTTAGTGTGTTGGCTTACTAAGACATGGGCCCTGGGTTTGACTCCAGGCTCTGACATCTTCAAAAAAAAAGAAATATGAAAAAAATATTTCTTTCGGCGACTACCTCTCAGCAGTCTTCTGGCAAAAGCTCTGAGAGTAATTAATTGCCATGAACAAGCTTCTCAAGTCTGTCGTTCGGAGTCGACATTAAACTGTAGGTCCCGGTACTCATGGATAAAAATTGACACACAACATGAGTGCTGCGAGAAGCTAGGCCGTAACCCTGACAGAGTGTTGTAAAGGCCAGTTATGTATGTATGTATGTAGAGATGTCAAAGTTGGAATTTGAACAAGGAGCTCTAGTCTAGTAAGCCAAAACACTATATTTATATACTGGACCACGGCGACCGTTTAGTGATTTAGAATTCATAATTCCAAATCGACCGACAAAATTTTACCTTCCTCTTAAACTGCAATATTTCTCATTTTGTCTCTGCTCAGGAGACTCGTCAGGAAACTTTTTCCTACGGATTAAATTTTCATATTGAATGCATTTGTGTATATGGCGAAAATTAATTTTTATGTTTTGCTGCAAACTATGCAAACTTTGATCCACTCCAAAGAATGTGCAACAACCTTTTTTCTTTTATTGATTACTCTTCCGATTATGGTACATTAAGAAAAAGATTTATTGATTTGTCTAATTATGGGATAAATTTGGTGTGTTTGTTTTCTATAAGTACTTATATGTACTGTAAGTACATGTCGCACAGTGGGATTTTTGTGCAATAAGTAATTATTTCGTCACATAAATTTTTAATTGAGGTAACCAAAGGCTCAGAGCAAAATTTCAAAAACTTTGGATCAAAAATTAATTTTGGGTTCAATGGGTGGTGGGTAGTGAGCGTGGCTCATTTTGCTGAAACTTTATACTTTTCTTAGTTAAGCTAATCGAAGGCTCAAAGCAAAATTTCAAAAATTTTGGGCTAAAAATAAATTTTGGGTTCTATGGGCGGTGGTTAGTGGGCGTGGCCAATTCTGATTAAACTTAATTGAGCTAACCAAAGGCTCAGAGCAAACTTTCAACATTCTGCAAGCACTCATCATATTTTTTGTCAAACATTGTATAAACAAATCCCACTGTGTGTCTTTAAGAACCTATTCATTGGCTAAGAAATTAACAAAATGACATGACGTTCGTAACAAACTACTGCAGTCATGATTTTGACCAACTGATCTCTTTTGGTGAAGGATACAACAACTTTGTATTGTATGTGAGTATGATAAGACACTGATCTGAAGTTGTCACATAACATATTTATTCCACTTTTGTTACAAAAAGTTGCTAGGAACTGAAAGGAACACCTTGTTTTCCAATAGGTAAGGCATTATATAAGTCAATTAACAAAAACTAATTAGTTCAGTTGTATAAGTATATTCTAAATTAGAGACTATGATGCTTTGATCTATAACAAAAGTTTTTGTATATTTTTGCTCAAGAGAATCAAACTAGTTTTCATTACTAAAACATGTATTTTCAAATTGCATTTAATTTTTTTTTAATTCATATTAAAATAGAAACCAATTTAGGAACCAATTAAAATAAAATTCAATTTAATTCCAATGACTGTAATATCTGTTTTAATTTGAAATCTAATAAAACATTCAATAAATACAAATCCTTTAAATAAAATTTGAAATCATATTACCAGTCTGACAACAATTAAGGGATAAACAACATATCTACTTATCGAATTTCATTCAACTTATATTTATTGAATAAAATTCATTTCAAATCTACGAGTATGAAGCTCATGTATTTTGCTGTAGTGGTGTATGTAGTATGTTTTTGCCTGGTACATAGTACATTATTTTTACTACTTATTAGAAAGAGGAATTCTATTTTCATGTATTCTCGTTTGTTTTAAAATTTTATCTGCAGCTCATCAAACACACAGATTTTAATCCTCAAATTGAAAATGTTCGAAAAATTAATCATTTGTTGCGTATGCAATTAATCCAACTCAAGTGACTGTCAGAGTAAAACATACTCGTTGGAATGGATGATGAACAGCAAGAAGTAGTAGCAATGATTTTACAGAGATTTTAGAAAAAAACCAATTCTAGTGAACATAGACACAAACAAATGATTTATTATTTGAGAGTTTTGGACATAGACATGGAATTACAGCAATTGAATTGATTTGAATTGAATAGAGTTTTACCGAAAGTTTATGGTTTTTTTTATTGGAAATAAGTAGAGTAAGTAGAGAACAATTGAAACGATATGTTTTTCCTAATGCTAAAAATTGTGTATGTTTGGGTGTGTGTGGGTGTATATAGATTCGTGTTAATTTGCAATTCCGATTTCAATTTTATAATTTTTGCCATTTCCTACTATCTAACAAATACCAGAAATCCTGTTAAAACCGCAATCACATCCTGCTGGTTTTAAAACACTCAAGCAATATAAAAAAAATTCTTATATTGGCAATATTTTTTCTCTTATCCTTAGCACACCACCCCATACATACATATGTATATACATGCAAGTACACCTATGGGCTTAAATATTAAGTGAAACATACTGTTCTCTAACAGTAGAGAGCAAAATAATGAGTTAAATAAGCAATAATATATTTTAAAATCTTTGAACTTTTCTTCTTTTGGAAAAATGGAATTACTGGGGATGCTATAATTTTAGTTAATTTATTCTTCCATCCGAACAGTATGGCCGAGCCAGCGTAGACGCTGAATGTTAATGCGCTGAACAATATCCACATCGTCGAGGAGCTCATACAGCTCATAGTTGGTTTTAATGCGAAACTCATCGCCATTACTTAAATGATAAAAGATCTTACGTTGCAAAGATTATCGCTTGAAAATAGGGTTCAGTAATTTCGGGTATTTAGATGCCGTGGAATATGTGGAAACTAGGAAGCGGATTCATTGGTTAGTAAGGGACCTGCGGCACTTTGTATTGGTCCGAAACCTTACTGTGCAGCAATCTGTTTCAGGAAAAGGAAATTGGCAAATGCTTAGACTATTGGAACGCTCAGACGAGTCTCAGGCAAACCAAACCGTTCACAATTTGGGGATAAATCTGATGTTCTGAAGTATAAAAGGCCTAAAACCTATAGAAACCTAAAAATCCTAACGGATTTTCTCATTTGAAGATAATGCCGATCACAGATATTGCTGTTTGTAGACTGTGTTAACAGTCTGCGTTAACAGAAACAGTAGAACACATATTATGTAAATATGTGGTTCTTGATAGGTTAAGATGGTTGTGTTAGGGAAGCATTTGGGCTCACTAGCAGGCTTACCTACTACTAAAGTTTCGGACCAGCTGGTGTTCACAACACGCCGTCTATACGAGCCATCGATTTTATTTTATTTTTTTTTTTATTTGAGACCAATACTCAGAGGTAAAACCCTACTAAATGCTGTATATTGTATTGGAATTTTTCTAATATTATTATTGAGCGCCTTATGAATGAGTCAAATTGCTGTGAATTGATAAAACAGCAATTGCCTCATCGTTGCATGTTGATTGTGTGGTGAGTGCCTTCGCTAAGTAGGTTTTGTAGGTTCAGCTGTTATCTGGTTAAAGTGGAATAGAGTGGAATGTCGGGGAGCTCTTTCTTTGTGGAGGCGTGGGGAACCTCTTATTTTTAAATTATAATTTTGACAAAACCTTAAACTAACTTTTTCATTTTTCGCCTTTGCTGAGATTTGAACCTGGGCGGTAGGTCTGCTAAACAGACAATGGATTCGAATAGGCACAAGAGATTTTATAGATCGCAGTGACTTGCAATTGTACTGGGTCTACATTTGATAATAATAAAATAATAATTTTTAATTTTTTGATTACGATGGCAGCTATTAATAAAGTCACGCACACAATAAGAATGCGTCCGAACTCTTTTTTTATTGCTAAAATTATTATTGCAATTAAAGTCAGAAAAATGTTTATAAAATCACAATCAAAAGAGATTGTTTTAAACATTTTTTTCCAGTTACTTATTGATTGTGATATTTTAAATTACAATTTCTTCCATTGTCTCCTGAAATCATGAATCAGTCTGCTATCAATGGCTATTACATTTTGGCAGAAGACTTACTGGCAAAGTGAAAGAAAAAAAAAGAGCACCGTTGTTACAAAAAGGTATTGTTCGAAAAACATTTCTTAAAAAAATATAAGCACTAAAATTTTTTGCACTACTGTATAAAGTGCTTAAACGATATTGTAAACAATTTGGTTTCCTATTTCCGTTTGTGATTGGATAGATGTCCTTATTGATTGTATTCGCATATTTATCGCACACATATGTTTTTACATATAATGTATAGGGAGTATATACTCCACTTAAAGCCATTTTAAGTAGAGTGTACTTCTGTAGTTATGTGTCTTCGCTTATAGAGATGTGTTTGTATATTCATTTCCGTTTTATATGCTGCCCCCTGTCTATCAATTTCATTTATCCGTAAGCTATAAAGGATGACACAGATACGATTGGTGTTCAAACAGTTATAAAAACAAATCTTTTAACTTTTGTCTGTCCTTGTATGCTTCTGCAATAGCTTTTGAATGTCATGTGAGTGTTTAAAATGAAAAAAAAGAAAAAAAAAGAGAAGTGAGTCAATAAAACACCCACTTGGACACTTTCATGACATATGCAAATTTATATATACACGTAACGTGTTGGTTTCGCCTTTTGGCTATGGTTCTCAATTTTAAAATTAACCGAAAAAAATTTTTTTTTTTTACTTCACTACGAATTTGTTTTGTATATTTTATTTTTTTTAAGTCCCTCCATTGCAAGCCCTGTATTGAATGTTTTTTTAATTTTTTTTTTATTCTGAGTTTTTGGTTTTTAATCTGGTCAACATACTGTTGCCATTTATTACTGATGTTACGAAATGTGACAGACATTCGGATTTGATCAATTAATTTGGCCTTAACACCGGTCATTTATCACGTGTCATAGATTTTGATTTTATGATGGCAACAAACACCAATTGAAAAGGGTTGTTTTCATTTCCTTATTTTAATTTAAAACACAACTCAATATGCTTCAAAACGTTAAAACATGCTCTCTTTTCCTGTTTCATGCAAGTAGAGTGCGATATGATTTGTGTTTGAATTAAATTTTGTTACAGGGTTTATTATTCAATATAATCCCTAATTGAATGACTTTCATTTATCATTTTGTAATTGGAGATTCTGTTAAATATAATTCCACTGCAAGAGAAAATGTAATATGAGATATTAAGGGGAAGTAGAATCTGTTTGAATTGAAGACAGAAAAGACAAATTATTTTATGCTTCAAATTTTCAAAATTAACACTTTATTACTTTTATGAAAATTAAAAATTTTATAATTAAGGAAAACGATTCAAACAAAATCAAGAACTTTTCCATAGTGTAAGAAATAGAAATTTTATATTTTTTTAATAGAATTCTGATATTTTTTAGATTTCTGTAAGAACAACTACAAATAATAGATACCCGGCAGAATTTAGTGCTTACCAGTAAGCTATTTTGTAAGGGAGAAGTCGTGAACAATCACTTACTTGTGCGCATCAATAATGCATGATTTTTATATGAAATGAGCCGATAAAATGCAATAGAAATGCAAATTTATTACAACCAGTAAGCAAATAGTACAAAAAACCAAAAATAATATTTTATCCTGTAGCATATTTGGAAGCTTTAATGCATAAAAAAGAATATAATGCTTCCATTATTGCTTACAATTTTATTTAGTGTTTCCAAATCTTAAAAATTTTCTGCTGGGTACTCAAATGTTCCAGGAACTCAAGTGATAAGCTGCGGTCATATTTGGCAAATATTGGATGAAAAAGACGTAGCCACTACTTTTCAGATATATTTTAAGAATAAAAACATTTCTCCAAACATTATTTAATAATACATTTAGTAATAAATAATATTTAGATAGTCAACAATGGAAAATTTAAAATTAAATATTTTCATAATATCATGGTGACGGGTTTTTCATCAAATATTTGTTTAATTTGACCGTAGCTTAAGTTGTTCTAAACCGCGATTTATAGCCATACTCTAGTGGTTAGTGTGTTGACTTACCAGACAAGAGCTGCGTGTTCAAACTCCAGCTCTGACATCTTGAAAAAAGAAATATGAAAATAATATTTCTATCGGCAATTGCCTCTCTTAACAGTCTTCTGCCAAAAGCTCTAAAAATAACTGATTGTCATGAATAAGCTTCTCAAGCCTATTGTTCGGTAAGTCTTAGTATGCATGAACAAAAATTGACACACACAACATGGGTGCCGCGCGAAGATAGGCTGTAATCCTGAAACAGGTTGTTGTTTTTGTTTTCGTTGAGCGTTTTCTATTTTTTAATTTAAATAAAACAAAGGGTGTGTAAGATATCATTTAAATGTCTTATTCATTTGAAAGATCTATTGATGCCAGTATGAGTGCAATAGAACACTATTCACATGTCCACCACGGCCTAAATACTATAAATTTTTTTGCTCACGTATGATTCATCCAGAAATGGCACTCATTGTAGCAGATAATTTTTTGTTTACTTTCCTGGAACAGAATACCCATGTTGATAAAATAATTTTATTATTTGGACGTGTTGTTAAATGCTGTCTGTATCTGTTTGTTCTGATTCTGTACTAATTTGGCAAAACAGATTGAATGAACCGCAACTAATATTGCAGATGTAGCTCCATCAAGATTGCCCTTATCTACTGCCAAAGTTGGAAAGTCTCTTTTGGACGACTCTGATATGTAGATCTGTGCGCATTTTATAAATGTTTTGAAATTCAAATAAATTATGGCAGCATTTATTTCTGTAAGGGTCCACTGAAAATCTTGTAAAAAAAGGCAGTCGATTTTTTTTATTAAGGCCAACACTGGAGCGACGATCCCTACTAACACAGTACATTGTGCTGGTCTGGGAAAATATGCTATGGAAAGGAGGAGGAATGGTGTAGTGCTTGTAAAACATTTGATTTAAACTTTTTGATGTCGTAATTGTCAGGATAAACATTCGCTGGAAGATTGTTCAATAAACGGGCGATGCGGCTATAAAGCAAATTCTCTCTATAATGCATTGTGCGATTCACTGAACAATCAACTACAAAAGGATGTGCTCAGGGGAAGGTACGAGTTCTTCGTAAAAACCTCACAGTTTTCGCGCTAGGAATGGAAATATACTTTTTTTAAATTTACTAAATGTTAAATACTAATGATCGAAATCACTGGCATAATAGAAATAATGTTTTGTATTTTTTGTTTAACCAAATAAGTTACAGAACAACCTTAATTAGAGCGCTGAGCATCACATTGACTGGTGCCCAACGTTAACACTGAGTTGACTCACCTAAATAAGAACATTGAAATTGAAACAAAGACCATTATAATTAAAAAATAAGGCAGTTTTGATATAAAAATTTTTTAAGGCCCATTATTACAACTTGCCTTTAGTTAAGGTAGGATGTTATCGGACAGATAAATTGCTTTTGGTTATTACAACAAAACTTTAATATAAAAGTGGCCGCTAAAGTTATTGGGAAGATTGCCTTACCTTTAACTTTTAACGTGAGGTTTAAACGTTTGAGCTAATCATATTTTATTGAGGCTGCCATATTTTTTGTTCGTTGAATTATTAACAAAACTATTTTGTTTATTTTGTCAACAAAGAAATTAATTCAATAAAAATGGAAAGTAAAACACGTTTCTTTGTTGTTAGTGCACAATTTATAAAATTTTGTTTGTTTATTTATTTATATAAAAATGCGTGTTGTTGCCACTTGGTGTCTTTTAAAAAAATTTAATGCCAAAAGTAATCGGTTTTTGTTCTGGTATTGTCGTATTTTAAAAAATATAACTTTTATCTTAAAGGTAAGTTGTTATAACGAACAGCATTTAAAGGCCACTTTATTCCTCCCGTTAACGAAAGCTACCTTTAACTATCGGACACTTTATAGGCAAGTTGTAATAATGGCTCTAAATGTTATTACTTTCAAACAATAACAAAAGCAATCCTGCCAAACTGCTGCCAACATCACTCTTTAACGCTCTGTCACAATCAGATTTTCTAATTTATTTATATTTTATACATACGTTTTAGTTTTTAAGAATTTATATAATTAATATTAATAATATATGTACTGTCCTTTACAAAAAATTCCAATACAATGCACAGCATTTAGTAGGGGTTTACCCCTGAGTATTGGTCTCAAATTAAAAAAAAAGAAAAATAATTTGTTTTCCTAACCAATCAGAATAATTTGAGGTGCTTTTAAAATTACTTCTTCTAAAAAATGTTATAGAACGTTAAATGTATGTACGTATCATACAGACATTAAATGCGGGAGAATAAAACATTTTTTTTTTAATCTTTTTTATGGTTCTTTATCTTTAAGTGGCACCTTGTTTTTTTTAAGTATAACATTTCACTTGTTATTGAAGTGTTTTCTTTAAATGATGAACTCAAAGTTATTATTTTGGCAACAAAGTTGATGCGTGAAATGAATTTGACACCCTTCCTCAATTGATTGCGTAAAAACAAAACGGATCCATCACTTACACAGAAGCGCACTCATACATTTATATAAACAAAACGGTCACTGTAGCAATAATGGAAAAAAGGGCTTCGAAGTGCGTATGTGCGAGTATGTATGTATGACTGTGCACATGCATATCCTTTAGCTTGTTTAAGTTTAATGGTGTGACAATGATGGCATCGGTGATGATGTTTATAATGAACAAAAAAGCTAAAAACATTTCAAATAATACGAAAACGTTGAAGAAAAAATAAAAAATATTGAAAATATTAAACCCACATACGTAGTATGTACATATAATGGTTGGTTTTGTTACAAAATAAATAGAAATTTACATTTTCGCTGTCATAAACAGTTTTATTTTTTTTTACGAAAACTTAAATGGTTTTTTGTTTTATTGGCGCAGTTTTCACCATGTGTATGTTAAACAAATTTAAATAAAAAAATTGTTTGCCATTGTTTTCCTTTTATGTGCAAATATTAAAACAATTGAAAAAATGATGGAAAAAAAGGAATTGAAAAATTTGCTTACAAATGTAAATTGAATTCTTCAATAATTATTTTTCTTGTGGTTGCAGATCATTTTGTCTGTCAAAAGCTTAAATAAACAAATACAGAAATATGAAAATTTAAAATTCTACCTCCTGGTTGAAATTTAAAAAAAAGCAAAAATTTAGAAAATTCTCAAAAAAACCCAAATATGTTTTAATTTATTCCTCAAAAGAGCATTTAAGTATTTAAAAAGCACAAATACATGTAAATACTAGCTTGCCTACTCACTTTTTTATACGAATATTTTACAAATGGTAAAGTTAATGTCAAATTAAAATTTTGTACTGGAAATGGAAACCACGACCCTCTGAAATAGACTTTGAGTCGAAAAAAGCATGTGCTTTAATTTTTGTAAGTAAAAAAATATATAATTTATATGCTGGATGTCCGAAGTTCGAGCCCCAGGAAGTGTGATGAATTTTTTTTCAATTTTACCACCACGGCTGCAGTCGTACATGTCGTCGATGTCGACTAAGGTGGATAAAATGGAATAAGAGGGCAAAAACAATAATAAACAGTAATTCTGTTTCATCCAAATAAATGATTAAACAGAACTGGGGCATGACGTTTTTTTCCATACAAATTTACACATAAATACGCTGGAGAATGCAGTCGTGAAATAGAATCTATTTTATTTTGACAGCGATTTTTCTTATGCTCTCATTTTTAGAAACAAATTCTCTCAACAATGTTACCACACTTTTATTAAATTTCATACATTTTGTAAGTCTATGTCCACACTTGGCGATTCGAGTCGGGCAATTCTTCACCAATTCTCTTTTAAACTTGTCTTCGTGTCCACACTCGACGAGTTTAGTTGCCCAACTTTTTGTTGTTGTTCAGCAACTTTTGTGTTTTCTTTTGCTTGCTTTTTCTTACAATTTGACATTTATGCTGTGTTGCCACAGAAAATACTTACAAATTACACAAAATTTTATAGATTGTCCAAAATATATTCATACCTTAAATACAATGCTTTTTATTTTTGTAATTATTTTAATATGAGAATAAATATTTGTGTATTTATAAATTTCCCTATAGAAGACAAAGCCTTAAAATTATTACTAGAGCAATTTGAACAGCCCAAACAATATTAAAGTATTTATAGCTGAATACTAGTGCTAATGAAGACTAGGTACTTGAAGTAGTTCGGGAGCACCGCTTAAATTTTGAATAAGTTTTTATAATGTCTTATGATAAGACATAATTTATCTTAAAATTAAGGAATGTTAGATATAAAATAAGCTGCAAATAATGAAAATCGGTTGATATAAACAAAATATTTTCTTTCAATGTAATATCGTTATGCTTCACAATTAAATTTTCTATTAATGAAAAATAAAAATATTTCTCTTCCCTTGTCTCTTAACAGCTAGATTTTGTATTCACGTATTATGTGTCGATTAAACATTCAGCAATTTAACGGTCATATACAAAATAACAAAGTGAATTTGCTGACCTTATTCACCATTTGAATTAAAATCTATTTTAATTTTTTTGCATACATTTACATTTCATTATGATTCGTAATATTTTAAAAAGCATGTTGTCCCCACTGAAAGGCAATTAACTTATAGTTTAATAATTTCCAAAAATGTTTGCTTTAGCTCACCAGTGGACATATTTTAAAATTGGTATAAATTTTGAAAAAGTCACCTTGAAAATATTTAAATGTTTTACTATTAATGCTTAAAGAATTTTTTTTATTATTACTATTTATTCCTTTATATCATTAGAATATCAAATTAAGATTGCCTCAGTATCACTTAGTCTTTATTGGGACAAGCTGGTATTTGAATTACACATGTACAATATATAATTGGGGTATTCCAACGGGGTCCTATCAAGTCATATTGTCATAATATCATACAATTTTAAAATAGTTTAAAAAATTTGTTGTTGGTCTTTGAATAAAAAAGTCATAAAACAATAAGACTTTTCAACCTATATTTACCATTTTGTCATAAATTGAAAAATAAAAAATAATAAAAAAACAAAATTAAATATAATATATTAAACTATGACGGGTTGTTTACAGCAATCATAGTTTTTCGTTTTATTGTTTTTTGATATATGACTTTAAAATGTCCATTTGAATCCCCAAATATTTTAAGATATTCATCTAAAGGTTTAATTCTATATACATACATACATAACTGGCCTTTACAACCCTGTGTCAGGATTACGGCCTAGCTTCTCGCAGCTCTCATGTTGTGTGTGTCAATTTTTATCCATGAGTACCGGGACCTACAGTTTAATGTCGACTCCGAACGACAGACTTGAAAAGCTTGTTCATGGCAATTAATTACTCTCAGAGCTTTTGCCAGAAGACTGCTGAGAGGTAGTCGCCGAAAGAAATATTTTTTCATATTTCTTTTTTTTTGAAGATGTCGGAGCCTGGAGTCGAACCCAGGGTCTTAGTCTTAGTAAGCCAACACACTAACCACAAGACCACGGTGACTATTCTATATATGTATGTATATAATTTACAAAGAAAGAAAAGAAATAAAAGTAAAAAAATAGTAATATATACACACAAAATTTAATTATTAATTTATAGGATATTATATACGATTGCTATAAATCATATGAAAAGAGCTTCTAAGTCGTGAAGCAAATATTCCTTTATTCTTTTCGTGAAAATTTAAATTCTTTGTATATATATAATATCTTGAGGGCGATTATTAAATTCCATACTATCCGTATATTCAATGCGTTGCTTCGTAGTTTCTAACCGACATCTTGCTATCATAAGATTGACATTGTTTCTGGTATTGAATAATATTTGATTTTTATGAAATGAAATTGTATGGTGACCAATATTATGGGTTGACTTAAAAACATGAAGAATTGAATTAAATTATTATAAATAATTTAATTGAAATAATGGTGAGACAAAATAAAAAAAAATGTATGGTCTAATAATATTTAAAGAAAAAGTGTTCTCTTCCATTTGTGTAATTACACATAAACTGGCAACGCTGCAATTTGCAACACAAGAAAAACCAACGCTGCGATTGTATGAAAAAGACGCGTACACTAAAAAGCGAAAAAAAATATGAAAGGAAATGTCAAATAATCAACTACAAAGACAAAAAACGAATGACGGAATATAAAGAATCGCCGAGAACGGGCAAGTATTATTCTTCTTTTATTCCCCTCACCGTAATCGTCTACAAACTACAAAAATTGCCGACTCGCCTCGCCAAGTGTGGACATAGACTAAACAAACCCATTGGTTTTTTATTGTTGGCACAAAGAAAAATAAGAACAAAAGAAAATCGAAAAAACATTTGAAAGATTAAATAAATTAATAAACTTTGGAATTTGTTAAATAAAATGAGTGATATTTTAGAAAAAAATAAATAAAAAAGTACGTAAAGATGATTAAATTATAAAATATAAGTTCAATTCTTTGCAAAAACTCTCATGAACTTAATTTTTAATAGCTTTACATACAAGAAATGCACAAACAATAAATGACAGTTCGTGAAGTTGCGGCCGTCGTTTTAATTTTGGGCACGTTTCCTCTGAGAGTCGTTTTTGCCTGAAGTTGCGGTCGTATTCTGTTTAATCATTAAGATGACAATTACAAAAACTGAAATGATGGTGAGAAAACGAGAATATGATAGAAACTGTTGTGCGACTTTAATTCGACTAACTCATACAAGTGTACGTACATACATATGGAAGAAAATAATTTTAGTATGTGATTTCTTGTAAATTGTGAGGTAAATAGTTGATGTTTAGTCTTGAATATGCACGGGACACAAAGAACTTTGATGAGACTACCGTAGCTGGAGTCGAAAACATATGTTCAATTTGGCTAGTGTACCACTCCTTCACACCATTTTCTCCTTTAATTATCAAAAAATTTATTGCAAAAATATAAAATTCTTTATAGAATTTAACTTTGATCTAATCAAAGCGTTTCTGACGAAACAAAACAATATAATGTTTTTATTAAAAAAGTAAATTTGTTTTTTATTTTTTTAAAGTAATGAATCGTAATTAAAAAAAATTTTGGTGTAAATCAACTATGCAAAATATGTATCATACAAATGTGTAAATTGACACTTTTTGGCAGACAAGCATTGCCCGACTACCAACTGACAACAATAATGTCAGCAGACTTCTGCTTAATAGTTCATTTAAGTGTGCGCTCTTTGTAGTTCAAAATGTAAAGATGAATTAGTGCGATCATCTAGTGCAATATCTCCTTTCCTTTTATATGCACCTACAAAGAAAATCTAGTAATGTTTTTAAATTTTACAATATAAAACTTTATTTAATATCTTATTATTTTTTATTTACTCATTTATATTAATTTTCGTTTAAAAAATACTCTACAAACATATACGACAAATTTTGCAGTTTTTCTTTTTGCAATTTTTTGATGAAGCCTTGCTAAATGGCACCGATTACAATGCTCACGGCACCAATGGAAGGTTGAAATTCTTAGCTAAACGGTGATTATTATTTTCTATTACAAAGGTAGAATTGATATTTTTCTACAATTCCAGAATATAAGACAGCATCTCCAATTACCTTAAAAATCCCGACTTTTTGCCAATCATTTTTTTTAAATTTGGCAAAACGTCACAATCGGTTGAAGCATTCATAATACCAAAAAAAAAGCTGACAATATAACCTAACTAGTGATGTACAATAATCCATTTTAACCTAAGTATTCTACTTTAATACTTAATAATTTTATCGTATAACCTTTCACCTTTAGTGATTTTTTAACATAATTTGATAAAACAAATGTTTAGAGGTAGCACTGTTTGTGTTTATTATATGCAATGATATATGTGGTGTATTTGACAAGTGAACGAGAAAGAAATATGTTGAAAGAGATTTGTGAGTGAAATATAGCCAAAAGAAACATGTACTAGAATGAAACAAAACCTAAAAAGACATACTGAACCATTGAAGAGAGCGGCTCACTTAGTTCAATTGAAAGAGTAGTACAATTGAACTAGGTCTTTCATGTACTACACAAGTCTAATTGTCAGAGATCTGACAATTGTTTAAACAACTTTCCCAGCTATTTTCAGTTCCTTGCCAGACATTGTCAGATAACTTTTTTATAGTTGGATATACAAAATTTATACATCTGACAATAGAATCAGTGCCAGGTATTCCTTTATATGTCGCTGTGATCTAGTGGTTAGTGTTTAGGCTTCCTAGGACAAGAGCTGTGAGTTCAAACCCTAGCCCTGATATCTTGAAAAAAGAAAAGAAATATGAAAAATATTTCTTTCGGCAGCTACCTTTTAGCAGTCTTCTGCCAAAAACTCTAAGAGTAACTGATTGTCATGAACAAGCTTTTCAAGTCTGTCGATCGGAGTCGACTTTAAACTGTAGGTCCCGGAACTCATGGACAAAAATTGACACACACAACAACTTTGCTGCGAGAAGTTAGGACGTATCTCTTAAACTACTTAGGTTGTATGGTATGTAATAGAATTAAATTTAAATGCAAAGAAATATAAAAATAGTACAATATAATTTAATAAATTTAATAAATTAATTAATAATTTTTTTTGTCTTCTTAAATATCGGAAGTGTTATTGTGTAAAAATACCGCAGTTTTCACAAAGTTTGCTGAAAAAGTTCTACCAACTAATTTTTTTTTATTACTTAAAAACCTTAAAAGATATTTCCTGTTGTTTTTTTTCCAGCAACAAGTCTTCTTTTTTTTTCAAAAGACCACATACCATTTAAAGGAAGAAATAAAAATTGAAAAAATAAAAAGGATTTCAATTCGTCATAAAAACAAAGGCCCTGCAAAATACACCCAAAATAGTCAAGTTTTTGTTGAAAAATAAATAGAAAACGATAGTGTGAGAGAATTGCTAAGAAAAACAAATAAAAACAGAGGGAAAAGAAAAAATAAAAAAGACAAATTGTCGCATTTAAATAAAGGGGGAGTTTAACAATAATACTCGTAATAAAACAACAGAAACAACAGCATTTAAAAAGTCAAACACCAGAAAAATAAAAGAAATAGAAAAATTCAACCGGAAAATCAAAATCCTTGCAATACTCGAAGGATAAAAATGAAAGCACTAAGCTGCTTCATACTAAAACTTGTCGCAAAGCCATAGTTTAACACTCTATGAATCAAACGATGAATTGTGCAAGTGTTTGACTAAAATTTCGTATATAATACACAAATATATGAGTGAATGGGGCATAAGTGGCACTAAATCGGTAGTAAACATATAGAGATATGGGGTGACTTTGTTACTCTTTATCCTTAAGCTTATTTACACTTAAAAAAAGGACTTTTGTTTCATATTGTTTTTACACAAAAACAGGAAAAAAAGGGAAAGCATTTAGAAAACAAGGAAACAAGAAAGTAAAACAAGTGTTTTATTCTATTGTAAACTAAAGCCACTTACAATTCAAATTGCCTTCAGTTGACATCCTCTAACAATTGGCATTAAATGCCACTTACAGGATTTTTTTAAAATAAATGGTGAACTTTTAACTCGTAAAGAATTAGAAAAATAAATATTTGAATTTGTTTTTGTTTTAAATGTGTGTGGTGTCTGCATTTGAATGGAAATAAATATTTGTGGTTATGGTTTGAAGGCAATAAAAACTATTTTGAAAATAAAATTTTTAATTTCCAAAAAGTAGAAAATTATTTTTTGTAATCCCTTGGTTTTGTCAATTGTAATATTGAAATGTTGCTAAGCAAAAACGATAAAAAATAATATAAAAGAAATAAGAATTTGAAGAATATATATATATTTTTTATATTTTAACTACATATAGTCATAGGCAGCATGTAGTAAGTCACCAAATTGGAAAATGATATAAAGTTCTAATGGAAAAACTACAATCCTCTACGTGGATAATCATCTTGTTGTGGTGAAGAGGTTTAGAATGCAAAGACTAAACTGGCTAAGCTGGCGGAGATCAACAGCTCTCTGGCAGGGTCTCTCAGGTCAAAGGTGGTTGAGAAGCAGTAACTAAAAATTATACCAAGTGCTTCATCTAGGACAACAACATCGACATCATCTTCAATATCGTTGTTAATTTTTATTCCTCCCCTAATTTAAACTTTACTGTGTGGGCTTCTTGGGGTTGATTGCTAGTGGTGACTGGCCATTGAATAATCAATCAACAGCAACCGATTTTTTTACGTTTCGTACTTTTAAAGTAGGACTCTTGTTTTTTGTTTAATAAGAATAATGGAGGACCAAATGAGTAAAATTAGTCCGTATAGATGGCGGCAATAGTTAAACAAATACTTTGATTAAAAGCGACAACATTATATATAAAACTTATATGCTTTAAATTTTAGGGCTTCACATTGCTTATAAAATTTAAACCAAACTAGATTATATTCTGGGGAATATGTACTGCTCATTATAATTCTAATGGGGCCATATATAATTGGCCATTACAACCCTGAGTCAGGGTTACGGCCTAGCTTCTCGCAGAACTCATGTTGTGTGTGTTAATTTTTATCCATGAGTACCAGGACCTACAGTTTAAAGTCGATTCCGAACGACAGATTTTAGAAGCTTTTTCTTGGCAATCAATTATTTTCAGAGTTTTTGCCAGAAGACTGCTGAATCATATATAATTATTGTAATTTTTTCCCTGCCTGTAAAGCAAAAAAATTTTAAAGCGCATAATTTAACATTTTAATGGATTTTTATTAAAAATTTAATAGATTTTTATACATTTTTTTATGTTTTTACTGTCGATAAATATTTCATAGATTCCTAAAATTCTTTAATAATCTCTCATATAAATACATAATAATTCTGTAACAATAAAACAATAAAAGTATTTAGGAATCAATACCAACCAACCCTCTCTATTTTCATGGCCAAAGGGAAGGTATTTTTTTATTATTAATTTTTTTTCTTTGTTTTATGCAGAAAAGAAATACTTTTTCCATATTTAGAGATAGAAAAATATTATCCAGCTAATCCGCCCACAATAAGGGAAAGTAAAAAAAAAAATAAAGAATGTAAAGCAATATAATAAAAAACAAAGTAAACCGACTATTCCTTTACTGATAGAGCCTTAATATCAATAACATGGACTATAGCACTGGCACAAGATAAAATCAAACCATCAGTGCCATAAAATCGATTTATGTCTGGACAAAAGCCAACAAACGCTTGTAACTATAGTGGTTGCATAGAGTGTTTTCTAAGCCCAATAATATTTACAAAAGAATTTTGATAGTGAATTAGAAACTGTTTTAAATCGTTGAAACTTTTGATATATCTCAACAGTTTACTCAAGCAAATCATGAGAAGTAATTGAGTACGCTAAAAAATTCGCGTTAATTTTAGCTTAACGGGTTTGCTAGTAAACAAAATTATTGCTTGTTGAGTGAAACCAATTCATAAGGGATTCTGAGCTAAATATGGTTTCAGCCACAATCATCGATTTATAGAAAAATATGATACCTATACGTTGGTATCAAAAATATTCAATTGGCCTCTAAGGCCTTTCGATTATTTTCTGTGAAACCACGTGAGGTCGCTGGCTTATGCTGATAAATTCATTACATATTAAGTTACTCGGACAACATTGCTCTTAAATGTAGGGGTGTTTAGAATATGCTTCGTTAAGAAAGTAACCCTCAAGTTTATCAGGGTTATCAGATTGTTTTGAATTTTTTTCCTCAAATTCGAAATTGTTATTCATGAAAATTTCCGTAAAAAACTGTTTTAATTTTGTATTTATATTTGATTTGTCTTTTCTCGTTTTTTATTTATTTTTTTTATTGAGACCACTACTCAGGGGTAAACCCTTACTGATGCTGTGCATTGTATTGGAATTTTTGTGGAAAGGACAGTATATTTTCTTTTATTTTTCTTATATTATTATTAAGCGCCTTAGGAATGAGAACAATTTCTGTGAATTGATCATTCAAAGCCAATGTTATATCTTCACCCTTGACTGATCAACAGCAATTGCCTCATCGTTGCATGTTGATTGTGTTGTGGTGAATGCCTTCACTAAGTAGGTTTAGCTGTTATCTGCTACTTCCCAATAAGTGGCGCTTTTCTTCTGATCATTGCTTTTTGTTGTTAATGGTCAGGGTGAAACAGAGTGGAGTAGATGAGTTGTAATTAAATGTGTCTCAGCATACTAATTTTTACAAAGATTTCAATCAATCATATTGCATTCTATTTCGTACACATAACTAAAAGATGTAAATGAAAAAAAGAAAAAAAAATTTCAATTATCCCAAAAGAAACCCCTTCCCGAAATGCAACTTTTTATCCTGATAATAAAAAGAAAAAAAAAACGCTATTGCTAGCATGGGACTAAATATTTACAAATATTTTTGCAATACTCGTATATAATTAATATTTTTTAAAGTTACGGTCAAATTTTAGTTTTTCGTGTAATTATTTTTCAATTTTAATTTTTTTCTGTCTTAAAAACACACCCTATATTGCTAAAAATAATTTCTTTCCTGTAGAAATACATGAAAAACAAAATAAATGAAAAAATCAAAGCAAGGAATATATGAATTCACGAATAGTAGTAGTTCAGTTTTCTTCCAGCTTTTTAATTTATAGATTTGGCCATTTTTTAGTAAGCAATACATTCTATTTCACCATTAAAGAAAGCAAAAAAAACAGTTTTTGTTTATTTGTTGATTTATCATCCCTCTATAAAGCTTTCAATTTATGAATATAAAACGTTAAAAATTTATATTCATCATTAAAATTTTGCTTTTGAATAAAATCGAAAACTCAAAAAAAGCTATCAGTTTTACATTTAATATCCTATTGAATATTTTTAATTAAATGTATTGGGCTTTCAAACTTTATAAGTTTATAACAGCCGTCTTGTTGAATCTTCATCTGGCTAAGATTAGACTTTTACTTGTGGGAATTTCTTAAATCGCAAGCGCATGCGAATAAGCCACAGTCATAGTAGTCCTTAAAGCTATCCATCGGCCAAACTTAGTTCGATCAATGGCCACAGTCATGGAAAAATTGACATTACCGATGCCCTCTATCTGAAGATGTATGTTATATTTAATACCTAATGGCATTTGAAAGTCTTTCAATTGAAGAACAAATTTCAATGATACATGAAACCATACCTGTGAATGATTTCTAATCAGAGTGGGCAAACTAGCAAAACATTTCGCAAACGTTTTCACAGTCATAAACTTTTAAAATTTTTTTTTAATTGCTTTTGTACATGAGCAAAACCAAAACAAATACTTTTTAAATGAGAAAGACCACAAACAAAACAATTGGCTTTTCGCTCTTTCGCTTGCTTTGAATTTCCGTTACATTCGTATAATTGCGTACAAAATAAAAGTAGAATGGTATTTTTTGAGTGTTTCATTTAGAATAAATAAATAAAATTTAAATCATAATTAAAATGTTTACTGCTTTGCCAAAAATCTTGATTAATATAGGTATGTAAGTATACATATATAATATTTTAGGGAGTTATAATTAGCAAATCAATTAGCAAACATTTGCAAACGTATTTTGTTCAAACTTTTTAATTTTGTACCCATTCATTTCTATTCTACCTACGCACATTTGAGTTAGTGTATTTTTAGTGCTCACAAACAAAAACAATATACAAAACTAAATGGGACAATCGCTCTCAGTGTTTTTGTTCTGTTTTTGTTTTACTCGTAGTAAAGAAAAAAAAAAACAAAATGAAATTAATTTTCTCGCTTTGTTTATTTTCCTACTCTGTTTTTAATCGTAATGATTACTAATTATATTACTTTTTTCTTAAGGGCTAAGTAATGATTACAATTACGATTATTTAGGGTTTTGCATGATTACTGATTGATTACGATTACAAATAATCAAAAAATAATTCAAGCGATTGTCAATTACTGTAATATAATCAAAAAGAATCCAAATTAATCCCAATGATTTTTGTAATCAAAAAAATCTTCAAAAATCGTTGAAAATAATTGGGATTACTTCTTGATTACTTTTAATTAAAAACAAACTAAAACATTTGACTTGTTGAACTCGTATCAGCATTCTCTACCAGTTAAAAAATATCAAATTCATTCCAACAATATGTTCAATCTGTATATCGTTTTAAGTTCTCGAGATCTTAACAGAAAACCTAAATATGCATAAAAATATAAGAATGTACATATGTTGGTGTTTTCACTGTTTGTCTGACGTTAAATAACTGCTATATTGGTATCTGTATGAACTTATTCTCAATAAATGTGAATTCTTATTTTTTTTTTGGTAAAACCAATACTCAGGGGTTTAGGCGTCTACTCATGCTGTGCATTGTATTGAAATGTTTGAAGATAAATTCTCAATGGGACAAGTTGCTGGCTGACAGTTGATCACTCAATAGCCAGTATTATACCTTCACCCTTGAAATGATCAACAGCAATTGCCCCGTCTGTTGTTGTTAATCCTTTGTCTGGTGTGAAGTGCTGAGAATCTTTGCTAAGTTGAATACATAAATACATAAGTAATTGGCCATTACAATCCCGTTTCAGGGTTACGGCCTAGCTTCTCGCAGAACCCATGTTGTGTGTGTTAATTTTTATCCATGAGTACCGGGACCTACAGTTTAATGGTGACTTCGAACGACAGACTTGAGAAGCATCTCCATGGCAATTACTTGCTCTTAGAGGTTTTTCCAGAAGACTGCCGATAGAAGACTGGTAGATTTTAATCCTCGCATAATTCTGTCTTTTATTTCCCATTAGTTGGCGCTTTCTTCCAATCATTCGCTTGATAACTTAAGGGTGGATAGGGTGGAACATCAGGGGGCGGCTTTCTTAATGATAGGCTCATTACAGGTGAGGGACCTCTCATATTTCTTTAAATTAAAACTGCGAAATGCAGCTCAAATTTTTGTTCTCTATTTTCTCCAGTACTAGGACTACAACCTGGACTGCTTTGTGTTGTAAGCCAGCCCTCTAACCACTACACTACGTATCGGTGGTTCTAGTGTTAAGAAAACATATATTCTATTCTTTGTATGTAATTCTTACTTGATTTAATATTTTACATCATTTTTTCCAAAATGTCTACTTATTTCCCATATGCCGATCACATTTCCTAATATTTCCCTTTAGACCTGTTCATTTATAAGCATTCATTTTATATCTATGTAATAAAATTATAAATAAAAAAACGAATTATCTTACATAAGTAATATTAAGTGTTTCTTCTAATTTGAAATTGCAAAAAAAATCTTATTTGCATGTTTATTTTGTTTAATTTTGCATTTGTCATACTCGCTCGCACACCCTCCTTAAGGCAGTTGAAGAACAGTCCCCAAACGCATATTATTTGAGGAATATTCCACTTGTTGTTGAATTTCCATTAACAACAAACAAAAACAACAAAAAATATTTTAAATAAAAATTAGATTTACTTGCAGGCTAATGCGACGTGTGTCAAATGTGTCAAAGTCTTCTGACACCCAATTTTGAAAACAGAAGTCAATTGGAAAATTATGAGAAAAATAATGAAAAAAAAAAGAAAAACAAATTTCATGCTCAATGCCGCGGTTTTCATTTACTACTATTCCATTTTTTTTCTTTTTGTATCGTTTTTCGCCAATTTGATTGTTAACGCGGTGCGAGCAAAGAAAATTTGCATTTTAAGTGCGTGTGCCAATTGTCTATAAAAAAGAAAAAATAGAAATAACAAAATAAAAATAAAATAATATTTATAAATAAGATTTTAACGCATCCATATGTACGTTTAACTTTTTAAACAACCGTAAGAATACTCTCTTTGGCAGCAGAAAAAAAAGACAACCCTCATCCTTAGATTTTCACTGGAGTTACTTACTAATGCTGATGTTCTTACTGGTATTTATAAAATTTTTTTGTTATGAAATATAAGGTCTTGCCAAACATGAAAAAAATTAAACATTAAATCTCATCATGTCAGAGAAAAAATCGTGACTTTTCCATCAAATCAAAAAGTCGTTACTCTAAAGGAGACAACAATATTGTTGGGATACCCTACGCCCATATTACTCACTTAGTTTATTAAAAAAACTTTAGAACTTCGAATTTTCTTTGAATTGTATTTATTTTTTCGAAGGCGGCTTACAAGTCAAACGCTTCAAGCAATAATTTCTCATGTGAAACGAACCTATAAACCTCAGGTTAGGAGATTAGCAGTCTGTTCACTAGTATAAAAACATGTTTTTTCGTCTTATACCTAAACGTAAATACAAAATTTACAACAACAATACTCAAGGTTATTAGGCCCATATTCATCATCTAGACTACATTTAAGACACTGTACGAGCGCGTCTAAAACGGAGTGCATATAGAACAACTTGAAAGACTCTGTCCATGAAGCTGTCAATAACCTAATCTACATTTAAAACAACGTTTAAGACATTGCCGAGGACCCTGTCGTCTACAGTGTGCATATAGAACAACATATATGACTCTGTCAATGAACCTGTCGATAACTTAGACTACATTTAAGATACTGTCTACTAAAGTGGCGCCCATGGTGTGTATATAAGAAAACATAAAGACTCTGTAGAAGGGTTTGTCGATAACTTAGACAAAATTTAAGATGACCTTTACGATACTGTCGACGATCGTGTCGTAAGTATTCTTCGATAACATAGACGACAAAATATGGTGCACGAACACTTCCGCGATGTTGTCGATAACAGTTATTATTTGATAATGCCTTACATACATCCTTGTACGACGAATTTGCCAACTGCGTTGTCTTGAAATCATAGAGCTGCCACAAATTGTTTTTATATTTGTGTTAAATTATCAATGTTACCAACTTAGACTGTCAGCTGTTAAATAACTGTCATCGGAAGTATTATTTATTTAGTGAAAGGATTACTAGTTACTACTACGCATCGTTTAATGACCGAAGACTAACAAAAAACTAAAACGCAGCCATATTTGGAAGATTACGTATTGTATGTGAACATCGATCTAGTGTACAAGGAATTGGCACGATTGTAAACAAATTTAAAGGGTCTGAGAGACTTACGCACTGCCGAAGAGAACACTTTCGTAAGTAAGAGTGTCCTGGATAATTCAAATTAGCCGATTCCACAGCAAATTTACTGAGAAGTAAATCGGTGTCTTTTACGACACATTATGGCATATTTTACATTTTGATTTGCATCTTCCTTTCTAATATATAGTTTAACTTGTGCAAAAAAATAAAGCCGGTAAATACTCAGAATTCCTTAGATATGCTGTTTGGATGCTAGAAGAAAAGGCTTGTATTGCTGATTTTTTGAATAGTACCTTATTCGGTAGTTAAGTCAGAAAGTGAAATTGCCGCATATGGGAGTTGAGAAGGAAATTACTGTTTTATATGCATTATGGTTTGAGGGGGGGGGGGGGGGTTATTGCGCCGTATTTGTCGAAAATTTCTCTGAAGGAATGATTAATATTTTGTTTTGGCCTGCAATTAAATTAATTGGACTGGCCGATATGCAGTTATTGCAGGATGGTGCCCCACGACGTTCCAATGTTCGTCAAGTTATGGTCGAAATGCTGCTTAAAAATGTGCACAAAAGTAGCTGAGAGGTATCTGAAATTGATCGACTTCTGCTACCATACCAGAGTTAGTCCATTGAATGACATATATATGTATATAGTTTAGTTCTAAGTCGACCTATGCCACACAAGGTAATCCCATTAGAAAATCATTTTTAAATGCATTTTAAAGTCAACCAACAACAACAATTATTGTTTCGTTAACGTTTCTAGTGTTTTAAACGAATTTTATTGTATTCTCGTTTATGGTTTTTTTTATTCTTGTTATCATCAATGTTCAATAAAAAGTATGAAACATCTAAAGGATTTTTTGTTTTCTTTTAGCAATAGCAGCCCTCTTTTGTATTCGTAGAAACGTCTCATAATTTGTAATTTTATTTGCATAAAATTTCCATGCCCATCTGCAATTGTTTTATTTTTTCCATTCATTTTCCATTTCTAAAAACTTTGTTAGAAAAATTCATTTTAAAATAAAATCATTGTCAAATAAAAATTTAAAATTTTTTTTGCCTTCCTTATTATTATCCTTGTTTAGCCGTGACTATAAATTTGTTGTTTTGCATACTGGTTTATTGTCTTTTGTATTTTTTATTGTATTTCTTTACCTTTATGGCTTAAAACATTGGATTTGTCTGTATGGTGGTGTGTGTGTGTGGTTCTTCTTCTATTCTTTTGCTGTAACTGGGTTTCTTTTAATTTTACGCCTATTGGTTTTTGGCAATTGCCTGTGCAAATACGTTTCAATAGCGATAAGCCAACCATTCACTCACCAGCTTTTATGTGTTTGTATTCTCTATCAACGCATTTGTGCATTTAGAGAAGGGAAGATCTAAAGATACTCGTATAATCATAAACTAATGTTAAGTAAAGAGAATATCAAACAAACAAAAATGAATTTAAACCAGATAATCTCGTAAGCGTGCCTTCTTCTTAAGCCTCTACTCAATGACCGGTAAAAATTTTAAGGTGTTCTAGCAGAAAGATGCGTAGTTAGCGATAGTTGAAGGCAACTTCTTTTATCACTTTCACTTTCACTTTTTATTGGTTTGGTATTAAGTTTTGATTTGAATTCTTTAGTGCAAATGTAAAATTGAATTTTAGGGGTCGTTGCAAAATTAAAACTTGTTGTCTTTATAAAATCAAAAACATATGAAATCACCAAGAGGGGTCAATAGTTTAATATTCAGGGTATCCAGGTTTTCATAACATATATGGAGCCCAATACTCAGGGGTAAACCCCTACTAAATTCTGTGCATTGTATTGGAATTTTTGTGGAAAGGACAGTACATTATGATAACTGAATATATATATATTGTTTTCTTATATTATTAAGCGCCTTAGGAATGAGACAAATTGCTGTGAATTGATCATTTAAAGGCCAGTGTTATACCTTCACCCTTGAATGATCAACAGCATTTGCACCATCGTCGCATGTTGATTGCGGTGAGTGCCTTCGCTAAGTAGGTTTGTAGCTGTTATCTTCTACTTCCTAATAGGTGGCGCTTTTCTCCTGATCATTCGTTTTTCGTTGTCAAAGGATAAGGTGGAATAGAGTGGAATGTCAGGGAGTGGCTACTTTGTATATGAACTTTTTGGATGGGGGGTTAGTGGGGAGGGGGAAACTCTTATTTTTAATTATAATTTTGAAAAAAACTGCAAACTAACATGTTTTTCTTTTTCACCTTTGCTGGGATTCGAACTCTGCCCGTTTGAGTTTTTGTGCGAACGCTCTAACTACTATACCACGCACCCCCCAAACAACATGCCTTATTCACCTCTTCCTTTGGTTTTAAATAATTCCAAAGGTTTTTAATAGTGTTTAAATTTCGTTATAGACGTGACCATCTCAACAAGATAATTTATTTAGTTTGAAACTAATAATACAGCATGACTTTTGATTCACGTTGTTAGCCTGCTAAACGATTCCTTTTATACTCGCCGTATGGGTTACATATTTGAAAAAGGGGACAAAATCGATAAATATAAATGGTCATTTTAATTCGTATAAAATTTAAAGAATTACACCAGTTTTTCAGAAGACAGTACTTCTGGATTACCTCTGCTAATACAGTACAATGTACTTGAGATAAGAAAATATATTAAGGGATGGAGGAAGCTCTCTCTCGAATCTATATAGTTTATCAGAGCGCCGCACATTTTAGTACCAATGGAACAAAGAAAAAGTGAGTCAATAGAGTTGAATACCATATATGTATACATAAATAATTGGCCATAACAACCCTGTTTTCAGAGTTGGCTGATTGGCTGTAGTTATTTTCTCTTCTGTTCAGAGCTTTTGCCAGAACACTACTAACGACGACTACAGTTTGATATCATACCGTCATTTATAAGCACCTCTGCCCGTTCCTTGTCCGCTATACCAAAAGATCCAAAATAGAGTTTGCTTAGCAAATGAGAGTTGTTTTTCATCTTATAAATATTTCTTGCACCATTTAAAAAACCCTAAGCATACCATACCACTCACTTCATCGGAATATTTTCCATCTACTCCTTATCTACATTACCCATGGTCACAGATAACAATATACCATCATTACCACCACGCCTACGAGTAAAAAATATTCACTGAGTTTTTCGCTCATTGAATTCGACGCTATTTGTGCGACTCCACTCAAAGATTGTTAGCAGTTCGTTTGTCACTGCGTTATTTGTATTCATCCTTCTCACCTCAATGTGACTAATGCTGCTGTCATTCGCTAAAGAACGAGTAGATATGATTAGATGTTAGACCTATAAGAACGTCAAGAAACTTTAGAAATAGAGTGGAAGATGCAATAGAATTTTAAGGTTCTCCCGAATTTAAATAGAACTCATTTGAAAATCTGCCATTTAGAACCACGGTCTCTGAGAAAGTTCGACACAAAGCAACAAATATAATTTTCGATACCAAAAACTCAAGTTCACTGGCATGACTTTTCTTAAAAGCCATAAATAATTTAACAATTTCGAGTTTTCGAGTTATTTCTCATCTTTTTCTATTCGTAGATATAATTTTCTGAAAGAGAGTAAAAGAGCCACATAAAAACAAAGCCAATTTAATAAATATTTTTAAAAAATCTCTTTGAAACAAAACATTCAAGCCACTTAAATATGCACTTCCCATCAAATAACTTTGACAAAATAAAATATATTTTCTTTAACGGCAGTCACCGGCTTTTTTTAAGGGCGCCACTAATTTTTAAGAAAATTTCATTCCCATTAAATGGCAGCAAATAATAGCGACAAACGTCATCAAGAAATCCCAGTGGGGATTTAAAAAATGAATATTACACGTAACTTGGTTAATAAAAAACTGCACAGCAGGGATCAGTTAAAAGCCATTTTGTTACATTTACAATGCCAAATGCCAAACAAGTAATATCGACAAACTTCGTTTTGAATACATGAAGAGGACACAGATGTAATTGTTGTTCCTTTGATAGGCAGTGAATATAATAATTTCAATTTCAACCTGTTCATTTTAAGTTGTAAAAATTATTTACAAACATAATTACACATCTTTTTGGAGGGGTTATAAGTTGTTACTTTCTTTTCGAAGTATTATTTCTTTATCAACTAATGTTGATGACAAAGCAGAACTTTAAAAGAATGCAATATATGTACTTGTTTTAGTGGAGAAAAGAAGATTGCAAAGTACAAACCAAGAAGCTACCAATTTTTAATAATTCATGACGCCTGCATTGTAATATAAAAACTACTGCATTATCGACTTTTGTACATGAATTTTGGAAGATGGCCTCTAACTCTTAGCAACCTTCTGGCAAAACATCTGAGAGTAACTAGTAGCCATGAACAAGCTTCCCTAGCCCTTCGTACGGAGTCGACTTTAAACTGTAGGTCCCGGTACTCATGGATAAAAATTGGCATACACAGCACCCACGTTGCTGCGAGAAGCTAGGCCGTAATCCTGAAACAGGGTTGTTATGGCCAATTATGTATGTATGTATCTTCTACTTTTCCCGATTCCACAAATAACTGCTAAGATATAGAAGAAACATTATTTTTATTTAAAAAGACTTCTGAGGTATACGATACATTTAGCTTAGTACTGTACTTAAACTTGCAAGGTTTTTGCAAACGTAACTTTTTCTATCTGTAAATTAATAGCACTACTCGTAACGAGTAGGTTGGCGATACAGTGAGGCAGTTGATTGGGTGAGTAGGTTTTCAAATGTATTTTTCCACTTGGTGAATCAGTTCAGTTTTATTACAGTGATTAATTGAAATGAATAGTCGAAAACATTATTTAAAGCGGATTTTTAACCACCATTTAGTGCTTATAATACAAAAATTGTGGGAATTATTAAACAAAGAAAGTTAGTTTATTTGGAACTTTTTTTTTCAGTTCTAATCTTTTAAAGAAAGCGTCCATAAACAAAAATGAATTTTATATTGCTGAACAAATTTCTTAGTAGTGACGTAGTACTATTTACTTCCCAACTTGATGTACAATTTGAACTAAATAAATTTCGGAATAAAACTCTCAACCGAGTGAAAAGCGGCTGCCGACGACATATTCCCATATGATGAACAAGTCAGCGGATCTCTTGGAGAAGTAAGAAGGTATAGTGCGAACGTAGTACTCGGCGCAGTAAATAAAGTGCGATTCTAGCGTATTTCTCGATACTCTCTTGGTCAACAACTCCCTTTACTGTTTACATGCCACGTCACTCCTAATATTTACGTGTAAGCAAGGCATTATTGATAGCTGTGCGAAATTTCACGTCATTGAGTGCAGACATTTTACAAGTACTTAAGTTTATAACTGGAATCATATTTAATTTTAAATATTGCAAAGACTATGCCAGAAAAGAGATTTCGCAATGCGGAAGAAATATTTGCTGTGTGGGCTTCTTGGGGTTGATTGCTGATGGATTATTTAGTGATGAAGGTATAACACTTCCTATTGAATAATCAATGAACAGAAACCGATTTCTTTGCGTTTCGTATTTTAAAGTATTTCCCACTTCTCCTCATATTTTCCTAGACCAGCACAATGTATTGCGTGAGTAGGGATCATTTTCTCAGTGCTGGCCTTAATCAGAAAAGAAAAGGCAAATATTCTTTAAAAAAGAATATGGAGAGACATAAATAATAGAGACAATTTTGGTTATTTTGGCCAGGAAAGAATTTTAAAAAGATTACAGTATTCACCCTCTTTCTTTTGCTATCAAAAAATAAATAATTCTTTAGCAGTTCTGTAGCAAAAACATCAACGTCATCGTAATCATTGAGTGCAGACATTTGACAAGTACTTAAGTTTATAACGGGAATCATATTTAAGTGCCGGTAAAGTGACTTCGAAATGTGGCAGAAATATTTACTCTTTGAGAATATTTCCAAATTTAGCAGCAATAGTAATGGAAGTACAAAAAGAAAATAAGGCCACAAGTGATACAAACTTGTTTTATAATTTCAATACTGAAAAGTATACCTATGCTTTTTTTTTTTTTTTTGAATTGAGGGAGAGTATATGGCTATATGTGAGTGTGCAAGAGTGAGAAGGTAATATTATGAGAAAAGGTTCGCAACGTAATAATCATTCAAATAAATTATACACACAAAAAATCATAATTTTGCATTGTTGTCCTCAGAGAAGTGGTTGTTTCTCAATTTCTTGTTTTTTTTTTTGTTACTCGTATATATTAAAACTTGAAATTGTTGTTGTGTGTAAATGAATTTTATTTAGCTCTTGACATCAAAATCATCGTTATACATGATATTCTTAAAGATATTCATAAAACCTGGCACACACTCGTACATACATTTATTGCAATACCTTTTGCAATATTCATATGTTGCAAAAAGAAGAAGAAGAAGAAAAAAAATAATTGAGATTCTCATTACATTTGCTCTTTTAAAAATTGGGTTGTTCTTTTTATTACTTTTTTTGTTGTTTTTTTCTTGTAAATATCTATTCTCTTTCGCACACTTACAAGCTTTTTTTCTAAAGCTTTAATTTTTTGGGTTGTTGCTATTTTTTATACATTGTAACGTATTTTGACTATGAATTGTATGCGTTGTCAACACAGTGATACTTGAATTTTTAATAAATTCCTTTCAACGCTTCTTTTGTTTCATTATAATTCAACTTTTCTTTGTAGTCTCTCTCTTTATTATTTCTCTTTCTGGTACTCGTAGTCATTGTTGCTGTTTTTCTACAAAATTCATAATTTTATTACATCGTAATGCAAAAAAAAATAATTTTTGCTGTTGTTTTTTTTTTTTTTTTTGATTCGTACATATTCTTATAATACTTAGTGTTCTCGTATACTCATAGATACATACATACCTACATGCTTGTATTAATTTGTGTAGGAGTGTATGTTTAGTTACATACTTACTAATATTGTATTACATTGTTTACCTACATTCATACATATGTACGTAAATGTGTACTGTACAGCTGTAAATATTATTTACGCATATTAAAATTGTTGTTCATTTCACATTATGCCATTAGACATGTGTCTAGGCTGTCTGTATATGTAGTTGTTTGTGTATTATATAAATATACACATGGACGTATGTATGTGTGCTTTCTTTTTTATGTATTTTTTATGCTGCTTGGAAAAAAATACACCTGAGATTTTATATTTTTAATATTTTTTTGAATTTTAATAATTTTAATTCATTATGAAATTGAGAAACAAGCCCTTATATAGACAAGCCCTATATAGTTTTTAAATCTGTTTATAATTGTATTTTTTTATGAAATGAGCTGAGCGCCGTCCAGGGTCTATTTATCGATCCACAAACTCTTTCTTTTTACTTCTTAAGAAGAAAACAAGTTTTTTTAAAGGTGAGAGAAAAGTTTGTAGTGTGCTTTGTGTCCTACCGAGATGTCTGGTTCATACTCGAGGTAGCTCTTGCTTAGGCTCGTAACTGGGTTAGCATTAGTTCGAGTTTGGGATACTTTGGCTTCGACTATAATCAGAATATAATACAGTGAGAAGCGTTTAAGAGGACCTGTTTGTAATGGAGTAGTGGGTCAAGAAGACCTGTTCGTAAGGAAGAAGCCGGTTACAAGAACCACTACAGTCGAGAAAAGTAAGTCACGAGGACCCCCTTGTAAAATGGAAGTGTATAACGAAGACTTCCTTGCAAAAGAAAAGTGGATTACAATAACTCCTTCTTAAGAACAGTCGATCCGTATGCCACTTAGTAAAATCATATGAGCACATATTTATATTTGTATGGGTCGTGCCGATTTCCGAACAAGTTTTTTTTGTGACGGCAAAGCTTTTATCATACATACATACATACATAATTGGCAATTACAATCCTGTGTCGGGGTTACGGCCTAGCTTCTCGCAGCTCTTATGTTGTGTGTGTTAATTTTTTTATTCATTAGTACCGGGACCTACAGTTTAAAGTAGACTCCGAACGACAGGTTTGAGAAACTTTTTCATGACAATCAATTACTCCCAGAGTTTTTGCCAGAAGACTGCTGAGAGGTAGTCGCCGAAAGAAATAATTTTTTCAAATTTATTTTTTTTCAAGATGTCACCGCTGAGATTTAAACCCGGCGCTATCGTAGTCTAGGAAAATAGGTTATAGTTACGCTGAAAAAGGGAGCAGTGCTTGTGGGTATTTGATTTAAACGTATAACATCGTAATTGATAAAAAGCATTTTCGCAGCAAAGTTCTTTCAGAAACAAACAGTGCGGCTATTTTAGTTGGACAATCAAACTACAAAAGTATGTGCTGTTTAAAAAATACAAATACTACCTAATTTGTAATAATAGAAATATTAAAAATATAAACACGAAGTTCTAAAACAGAGATGTCGATATAGAATCTGCAAATTGGGTTTAAAAATATACCCAAAAACAAGTAAAAAGTTCCCCCTTGAAAATCAACAGAAAGAGAAAAACATAAATTGCTCTAAAATTGTTCAAAAATTCAAAATTTTGAGTGTTTTTTTTTAAACCTAACCACTATACCACGACTCCCCAATAAGTTATTCAGCCCTTAATCATTTCTTTTCAATGTACCCGTACTTTTCATTTATACAATTTGATTATGTCATAGTGTATCAGGTAGATAATATTGACCGAATGTTGTACTTTCTCGTTTTTGTATATCCAAGTTCCGCAAACGGTATTTTAGGGCATGAGCCTTTACTAACATATTAACAAACAACATTAAAAAAGAAACAATTAATTTAATAATTAAAATATCTGAAATGTAAAAAAGAGCCCATTTTTATTTTCCAATAAAAAAAAAGTTAACAAAAAGGACTTATTTTTATCCGTCATAATTTATCATAAACATAAAAAAATGGTCAAATGTATGTGAAAATAAAGTTTTTATATACTTTTTTTAGAATCCTTTATCACAATCATTTTCCAATTTTTTTCATATTCTCTGTACAATTTTTTTTTTAAATTATCATCAATCAAATTTTTTTATTATTTTTTTCAAATAATTATTTTAAATTATAAAAAAAATTGCAGACGGACTTGAAAGGTCTATTTATGTTAAAAAAATATATATATATATTTTATGTTTAAAAACAAAATTTAAAAAAAAATAACTGACAACGTAATTGTTGTTGTTTTTTTAATTTTAACTCTGCCCATTTCCGTCTTAACCACACACAAAACGGAAGTTTAACAAACACACCCACATTTTAGTTTTTTTTCCTTTCTTTGAAATTTTAAATGTGAATTGTAAAGTTTTGTTGCCATCACTCTTATTTATAATTGAATTGAAACCTTCCTATTTCATATCGATAAAATGATTATTGTTTTCACATCCTTCTAATGGTGTTTCTCTTCTTGATTGCCAGAACGTCCTTCTGTTCTGTCTTAAATATTTTGTGAAATCAATCAATTTTTCGAGTGTTTTTTTTTCTGTCTGACTGACTTTTTATCGTTTAAAGAGAGTGTGAAATGGGGGTTTGTCTTTCTCACATTTAAATCCAAATGGTTTGTTATTTACACGCACTTGTTCACAATATTTTGTAGATAATATTTCAGAATTGAAAACATATTCTCTAGAGTATGCCAGGGAGTATACTAGTATGTATGTCTTAAAATGTGAGAAAAGTTTATTAAAAAGGCATAATCAGTTGGAAGGAGTGAAAGTGCATTTGTCCAAATGCATATGTAATTAAATTAAAGCAAGTAAATGTTTTCTATTTTGTTAATTTGTTTTGAAAGAGGGGTTGTAAATGCACTGGAAATAAAGATAAGTTTGTAAAGTTTATTTTTCTATTCAGATTAAAAAAAAACATTCTACTCACACTAGTTGAATACCGCACGACCCAAACAGCTTGTAGGAGGGTATCATTGAAATTAGAATTGTGGAAATTATGTAATTCCTATAAATAATCATTTGTTTTTAGAATAACATTCGAATATTTACTAGTCAGCCATTTTTCTTTTTTAATTTTGAAATGGAAAAAAATTGTGAAAGCATGAATAGCTTTTTCTTACTTAAGTATACTTAAAAGATATAGCATTTTCATTCAAATATGATGCCTAGCCTGTTATTTTATTTATTTACCAACTATTTCTAGTGAAGTACTTTGACGTCACTCTTTATTCGCTGATGTTGATGATACGAAATCACAGTTTTTATTTGGCCTTTCTTTTGTTCCACTGATATGTTTGCGTAAAAGATAACGTCATAAATAAGTTTGACAAAAAAAAAAATATTATAAGGGAAAATAAAACAATATTTGGCTCAAAAAAAAAAAATTAATCTAGCATTTCTAGCATTTTCTTGCATATTATAGTTTTTAGTTATTTTTAACTTGCTAATGGCTCAAGTGCTTCGCTATTTCAATTTAGAAAAATTACAATATATAGCTTATATTGATTTTCTTTTTATTTTATTTTTTTTCAATTGATGGTAATTTCGTTAGTTTGTAAACTAGGTAACACACCTACTTTTCCATTTCCGCCTACTTATTACCACAAAGTCATTTAGAAAGTTTTCCTTTTACCACACCTACGTGCCCAATTACGCCAATTTTGGCTGGACAATGAAGCAAATTAGACAACATTCAGAATCTTTTTCTTAAATCGTTCTCATTATATGCAAAATTCGCCATTTAGTTCCAAGAAGTTCATTTTCACGAAACCGCTCCATTTCCAGTCTATTCCACCTAAAAACGAATGATCAGGAGTACAGCGCCATCTTCTGGGATGATAACAGCTAACCACTTAGTGAAGACACTCACCACTCTTATTTAACATTCACCGACAGATGGGGAAATTGCTGTTGTTTCAAGGGTGAAGGTATAACACTGTCCTTTAAGTGATCAAATTAACAACAACTTGTCCCATTGACATAAGGCGCTTAACATCTCAACATTTATCTATCTATCTACATATTCAACATTCCAATAGACTTATAAAGAGATTTATAAGTATAATATATATAAGTAGGTATAATATAGATAAAAATATGCAAAATAAAATGCAGAAGTAAAACATTAAAGAAAATATTTAGCCAATTTTAAAATTGGATGTCGATATGGCAGAGAAGTTTAGATCAAATTTGGCAAAACATCTCATATTTTTGGTATACTTTTTAGGCAACTGACTTCTATGAAACTCCCAAAATACTATTCTATACTGCTTCAGATATATCAACATGAAATACGGCAAAAGAGTATTATATTATTATAAAAATTATATTATATATTATAAAAATAAAATTGTTTTAAAAAGACGGCAACGAGAGTGTAGTAAAAATTAAAAGCAAAATATTTAGAAAGTTTGACAAAAAGTTTTTCTCAAATATTGCAAATTTTGCTGTTTGAAATACACTGCGCGTCATCAGGTTAGCGCCCCCTATCTTCTCATTTACTTTTTACATTTTCTGTTTTAATATTGGCCACAACTTCTTAATTTTTATTTTGTTTTTGCAATCATCATATACGTTTTCTCTCACAAGAAAATTGAGCTCAATAAAAGAACCGTTATATATTATTTTATATTTTGTTTTATTTTCGTCAAAATACTTTGCACTTATTTTGCTTCATCAGATTAGCGCCCCCAAATTAAATTTAAGTTATCTAGTTTGCCTTTGCAATAATTGTCATTAAATTCAATATCTTCAAACAATTACAAACAATTGAAAAGTATGGGAAGAGGAACAGTTTTATCTTTGGAGGAAAAATCGAAAATTGAAGCTTACAGGGAGACAGGACTATCCTTCCATAAAATTGCAGAAAAAACTGGAAGACACAGAAAAACAATAGCCAATTTTCTTAAAAATAAGGAAAACTATGGAAAAAAGTCGCCGTGGTCTAGTGGTTAGTGTGGTGGCTTACTAAGACATGGGCCCTGGGTTCGACACCAGGTTCTGACATCTTCAAAAAAAGAAATATGAAAAAAATATTTCTTTCGGCGACTACCTCTCAGCAGTCTTCTGGCAAAAGCTCTGAGAGTAAATAATTGCTATGAACAAGCTTCTCAAGTCTGTCGTTCGGAGTCGACATTAAACTGTAGGTCCCGGTACTCATGGACAAAAATTGACACACACAACATGAGTGCTGCGAGAAGCTAGGCCGTAATCCTGACACAGGGTTGTAAAGGCCAGCTATGTATGTATGTATGTATGGAAAAAACTCTAAAGGCGGTAACAATCGAGAGGTTTCTGAAGCAGATATTAGAGCCATATTGAGGGAAGCATCAAATTCGCATGACACTTAATGCGCTAAGAAAAGTAATGCGCTTAGATTTTGCTCGAATACACATGACATGGTCTGCTGAGTGGAAGTACGTAGTTTTTTTCAGATGAAAAGAAATTTAATTTAGAAGGGCCCGATGGGTATAACTATTACTTTCACGATCTACGTAAAGAGATCCTCACTTCCAAAACATGTTTGGGGGTCTAGAGTAGCATTTCCAACACGACAATGCCCTAATTCACACTGCCAGATCCGTAAAATCATGGATTCAAAACCAAAAAGTTGACGTCCTTGAGTGGCCACCATACTCGCCCGACCTTAATATAATCGATAACGTCTGGGGATGGTTGGCTAGGAAAGTATGCGAGTCCGGAAAGCAACACAGAACAAAAACAGAACTAATTGAAGGCATCAAACATGCTTGGTCCACCATTTCGTTGAATTACATTGAAAGTCTGTACAATTCCATTTCCAATCGAATTTTCGAGGTGATTTCAAATAAGAGCGAAACCACACATTACGAATTTTATTTAAAAGTTTTTAAAATATCATAAACTGGCAATAAAAAGCATTCTTTTTGTTAAAAAACTGATGCCCGTATTCATAAAAATTATTTTAGGTTTATTGAGGGTTTATTTGACATATTTCTATGCAATACTTGTCAAATAAATCCTCAATAAACCTAATTTACTTTTTATGAATACGGACATTAATATATTGAAATTACCGCAAATAGCACTGATGACCAATTTTTGGTTACTTTTTTTAATATACTTTTTCCAAAAATTACAAATAAAATAGTAACTTCAACATTACAGTAACCATTTTTGTTTTACTTTAAGAAGAATTGATAGAAGTCAAATACATAAAAATTGCAAGTCCATAGCACAAGTATTTGAGGTAGTATTTAAAATTAACGGAGAGTGTAAAGAATCTTTTGGCTACTATTTTACACACTACTTATCAGCCATTTCATCTCCACTACTCAATTCTACCCGATCGTAGAAGAACTGAATATAACTTTTTTTTGTGTTTTTGTAATACGAGTATGTAGCGAGGCAGTAAAATAATTATTTTCACTTGAAATATGTCCACCATCTAATTTTTATTTCCTTCACCTCAATATAACAGAAAATATGATAAATAATCATTAAGAATTTCTGTTTACAAACATATTTTTAACGCAGATGCTGCCGTGAAATGTTACATTTACATTTGAAATCTTTTTTGTTTTCGGGATTTTTTTTTACTTTTCTTTTAATGCATTCATAAACTAAAACTCAAAAAGAGAAAATTCATAGTAAAGTTTAGAAAAAATAATGGTAAAACGTGTACATTTTCACGGTTATTATTTTTAATGTAAAAATTTTCCTTTTTCTGTAACTCTCGTTAGAAATGTTTTCTTTTTTTCCTTACTTTTTGATATTTTCCGTAAACAAATTTTGTGGTTTTCTAGAAAGACAAAAGAAAAATAAAGATACAAAAATAAAGGCAACATGAGGCGGAAGCAATAAAATTTGCAATCATTTATCTTTTGACTTTTTTACTTTTTAATTTTTTAATGTAAAAAAATATAAAAAATTGTCTATTTATTTTGGGGTGTATCTCTACAAATGACGTTCTTAAAAGGAAAAAAGTAAAGCGATACGAAATATGAATGTTTAAAAAGCCATTTGTAATGTCATTTATTATAATTATTTACTTAATAATACGAGCAATAAGTACAACAAATACTTCAGGAACGTGATGCCTTGATGGCCTAAATGTATGCTAATTTGATAGAAAACCCTGAAAAGAAAATAGAGGAAATATGTTGCATATTAACAGGCGTGGAAATATAAACGATTTAATAGCATACTTTTTTAAAACCCACATTATAGTAAATATAAAATAAAATATACAATCGCAGTACTATCTTTAATTGTGCCGTTTGATTTACAAATATTATTTGTAACTCCAAAAAAATATTGTTAGTCATTCTAATAAAATTTTCTAAAATTTTATTTGTCCACAGATAATTTTGTTTTCATTTCATACACTATTAGTCTTTGTAAGGCATAATTTTTACATTGCTATGTTTTGAAGACTTGCAAGAGAGTGTGTTTTTCAATAGCTGGAGAACTTAAAATTATAATACATTTATTTTGTAAAAAAGATTTCCGGTATATATCTATCGCGTATATGTGTTACGTCGTCCATTTGATTAGTTCAATTTTGTTTACTACTACGAGAACGATAGCTTCAATATTGGTTTAAAAGTGGAGGCTTTGTCGGGCCAAGCCATAAAATGTTATCCAGATGCGTTAAGTTGTGTGAAAAGTTGTCAATGAATTTATTTTGTCACCGTGGTCTAGTGGTTAGTGTGTTGGCTTACTGAGCAAAGAGCTCCGGGTTCAAACCCCAGCTCCCGACATCTTAAAACAAAGTAAATATGAAAACAATATTTCTATCGGCGACTGCCATTCTTAGCAGTCTTCTGGCAAAAGCTCTGAGAGTAACTGATTGCCATGATAAAACTTCTCAAGTCTGTCGGTCGGAATTGACTTTAAACTTTAGGTCCCGGTACTAATGATTAAAAATTGACACACACAATATAATTGCTGTGAGAAGCTAGGCCGTAACCCTAAAACAGGGTTGTAATGGTAAATTAGGTATGTATTAATATAATTCTCAGGGTTTACAACCCTACTCATGCGTGAATAGTATTGGAATGTTGGAAGATATAGTTCCATTATAAGCGCCTTATGTCAATGGCACAAGTTGCTGTCAGTTGATCTTTAAAGGCCAGTGTTATACCTTCACCCTTAAAATTATCAACACCATTTGATGTTTATTTTTTGTTGTGAAGTGGTGAGGATATTTGCTAAGTTCAGTGGTAGTTTTTAATCATTGTCTCGTTACGCTTATTATTTCTTTTCTTTCTTTCCTTATTATTTCCTTTCTTTCCTTATTATTACTGTTGCGGCAGCAACTTAATACATTCTTCTTCTTTTGGCAGAATAATAATAAAACAACTTTTCCAATAAATTGACACGGTTTAGTTTTAATTTTCATTAGGTAGTGTTTTATTATTGTATAAAAACAGAAATCAGTTACAAATTAAACATATTATTTTCAAAAATTATATTCCGCCTCTACTTACTCTATTCTGCACTGTCCAAGAATTCAAAAATAATGGCGACAAATGTAGCTATCAAATAATAATTAGAATCAAAAGTAACCTTCTTCGAAGGTACGATAACAAACGTATTAACAGAGTTGTACTCAGTAATAAATAACGGTTACAAATTGCAGAATTCAAAAAGTAATAAATTATTCTATAACAATTACGCTTTCTCCTGATCATTCGTTTGATAATTCAACGGTGGATAGTGTGGAATGTCAGGGGGGCTTTCTTAAGGATGAATTTCCTAGAAGAAGAGGGGAATCTTTTATATTTTTTTTTAATAAAATCTGGGCTGCTTGGTGTTCTAGGCGAGCACTTTAGCCTCTACAACACACCACCCCTTAATTTTCTTGTCTTGATGGTTTTGAATCCAAATCATTAATATTAACTTCTTGTTCACTAAGCCGGTTCTGTTGACCAGAAATTTAACAAAAACCCTTTTTGTAAACTTCGTAGACAGATTTATTTAGTTAGTTTTTTAAGTAAGTTTCCACAAAGTAAAAATATTGTTTTGATGTTAGAACTTGCCTAACTTTACTAAACACAAATGTCAACACTGTTTCTTATTCTTTCCAAACACAGTTATCGATATCGATAGTTCTCAAGCAGTTAAAAATCACCTCTTATATAGACACTATTTTTTATTATTTTGTATTGCATACCCTTCGTTTAAAATAATTATTAAATTTATTTTGAACTTGAAGTTTGGTATCAGTATCTTTATTTCAATTATTTTTCTTTTATATTTCGTGTTTTTTTTTTGCATTTAAAAAATTATTAAAAACACAAAAACTTACTCGTATATTGAAAAACTAAAAGGAACCAAACTTTTGACTGTAGTATTTTATTTTATACAAATTTTCAATCTTTCATTTGTCTTTTGTTTTCTTATACTGCTGAGTAAAATTTGTGTATGAATAAAAGTCATTTAAATGAAAGCTTCATTAAATTCGTTACAGCAAAACTTAAACATTTTACATTTCTCATTGAATCTGCCTGCATGGGCTTTAAAAACAACACATTTCGTAAACATTAATATTCCGTATGGCAGTACTCCGATTATATTATGGACTTTATATTATGGCTCATTATACGGCAATATGTAATGTAATGTAAACACACTCAAAATCCATTGAAGTTTATTTTACGGTATGAAGTATAAAATCACACAGAGCATTTAATTAAATCATAAATAAGCATCAATACGTAATTAAACAAACATTTATAAAGACCAACACACTACCAGAGATCTGGTATATCCTTTTTGTCTACCCCAACCAGATTTATTAAATGGCTACAATCTGATGGAAATACAAACATAAAATGAACAATCAAATGTGAAAATTTCAATTAAAAAACGAACACCATTTTCTCTCACTTACTATCATATGTGTGCGTGCGTATGGTGATTACTAAAAACACATAAAATGGTCAGTTTATTTTCTTCTGTTGTATTATTTCTATTTTTTTTTCTCAGAGACAGTTAATAAACAGCTAAAAGTAAAATTGAATTTAATTAAGTGTCTTCAATAGATAAATATTCTCCTATTACATGGTCATTCTTCTACACCTCAAACTGTTTCAACTCTGTCTCTCTCTCTCTCTCTCTGCTATTGTGAAATTCTCATAAGAGAAAAATAAACAATTCCATTGCATACTTTATAGCTGAGCTTAGTATGGGTTAACATTTAAAAGTGCATTATATTTCATTTAAAACTTGGCAATTGATTTAATTTTGAATACATATGTATTTACTTTTGTCATGGAGCCAAAAGATAAATTACGATGGTTGCGTTCTAAATTTACAAATGTCGGCATATGCACAAAAAACGTACATATGGTATATTTTGAACAGGCAGTGTAAAATACTTAATTTTGAAAACTGTTAAAATCAAGACAATTGGGTTAACGTTAACGTCTTAATTCTTAAAAAAGTTGAGATAGGTAGTTTCGAAAATTATTACCCTAAACCAGGATATTCAACACTTCCAAGGCTATGGCGAGATAGGTATATGCAGACCAATCACTGGATAAATAACAGTCAATACGGATTTCTCAGTAGTAACTTCTCTCATACCTGGTTGGCATTGCTTTCCGAAAGGTGGAGTTTCTATTTACATGTTTAGTGAGAGCAATCTTGTGGCCCTGGATACTTTTAAGGCGTTTAATGGATTCTGGCACGAAGCTTTCAATTCCAATATTTTATGCTTTCGGTTTCGGTAATCTTTTTTGTCTTTTCTGTATCCACAGGCTCTATTATGTTTTATTATATTTTTGATATTATATTTTGTGACGGCGATTACTTACGAGTAGTAAGTGTGGAGTGTGACCGTCAATATCGACTATGGTGTTTTGAATATTTTGGGTACAAAAATAAGCTGTAATGATTTTTGGAATCATCACTTAATGCCGTTGCGACGCTTGATGTCAGATTTTGTGTAATTTTTTTTATGGAGACCAATACTCAGGGGTAAACCCTTACTGAATGCTGTGCATCTTATTGGAATTTTTGTGGAAAGGACAGTACATTATGACAACAGAACATACATATATTTTGTTTTCTTATAGTATTAAACGCCTTAGGAATGAGACAAATTGCTGTGAATTGATTAATCAAAAGCCAGTTTTATACATTCGCCCTTGAATCAACAGCAATTGCCCCATCATTGCATATTAGTTGTGGTGAGTGCCTTCGCTCAGTAGGTTTTAGCTGTTATCTACTACTTCTCAATAGGTGGATAAGGGAAAATCATTCGTTTTTCGTTGTCAAAGATTAAGGTAGAATAGAATGAAATACATTGATTTAGTCCGAAATCATTAACGATTTTATACAACTGAATTTCACTGATAATCCTAGACTCTAATGACTTTTGAAATATTATTAAAATTTGAAATCTTAGAAATATTAGAAAAATTTTTCAGTTTTAAAATATATTTCACTTATGTTTTTGCTGCTCTAGATAGCTTTTCAACTGATAGTTAAAAATATATTTAAATCGAATAATATTAGTTTTTAAACTTTTATAATTTTAAAGTAAGCATTTCTTAGTCACTTATTGCACGACCCTCTTATAATTATGGTCTTTATATAGCCATTTCATCTATCATATCTATCATTTCAATGTCAATGTTATTTTATGCATTTGTCCAAATATTATCCATTTACAGACATATTTATGGTCATTTGTGTGGGATATTTTTGTTTTATTCTGTGGTTTACCATTTGTGGTCAACCAGTCAGTCAATTTTGTTAAGTGCTATGCTATAGTCAAATAGCAAAAACAGCCTAGAAATTATCAAAATGAACAACAGAATCATAAACACGGTAATGGTCATAATAATTATGATGAAGAACACACATTATCTGTTAAATTTTTTATTTCGTATCACTTTAAAATGCATTTCATTTCATTTCATATCATTCAATTCAAAATTTCGCTTTGGTTTGTTGGGAAGCCAGGCAGTGAGTGAGTGAGCGAAATAAGATACACAAACTGAAATAACATACGAACGATGAGTATTAAGTTTTACATTATGATTAAATGTGTGGACATTCATAACATAAATTCATACATAAAAACAATTCATAAATTGCCACTTTCTGTTCAAATGCACTACATCATCAAATATTCTGTACTCACGCTTGTACTTGCGTTTGTATAAGGGTGCCAGTAAATTGAATGAAAGATCAAATGGTCATTTATGAATGCAATTGCATGTACTGTGTTATACGTATGCAGTTGAACTTATTTTGCATGTTCAAAACACACTTCATTTGATGAAACAATCAACATTTGTAATTAAAAGAACGTGGTAGACAAAGGGGGCTGTTGCAATTAATTATTACTGCAAAAATAAATTCAATAATACATAAAACTTGAAGCAAGAGAGTTCTCATTTACAGCAAAACTTCAATATCCCACTACAGTACATCTCTGTTTTATATAATGACTGTCACTTGTCATTGTATAAATATTGCTACTGTTTATTTTAATTACTGAAATTGAATTTCAAGTACTTTAGTTTTGAACGATGCCTTTTAAACACGTTCTTATGAAACAGTAATAATAGTGAGAATGATGATGATTGCTTTCATTTGTACAACATGAAATATTAAATGCATTATGCAGTATAATATACCGACATTTGTTTTTACGTTTTTTTAAGTTTCGAATTTTGTGTTTTCTTTTTTTTTGTTGAAAAGTACATAACCATTAATTTTCTTTTATTCAAAACATCCAAATATCTGGAATGGTGGCGTTTAAATTCTTAAATGGTATCATTAATATTAAAGTTTGTTCAGTTTATTCCAAAGCATTCACTGTCTGCCAGACAAACAGATTGCTATTCTCATATTGGCATATGTATATTTAATAACTCATTCTTTAATTCATTACACAATTGCATACAGAGGTCCTATTCTGTAATTCAAGTAAACTAAGCTGCTAAAATTTTTGGTTTTTAAAACAGGCTGGGCGTTAGAATATATAAAATTAAAAATTTTAGAGATAATAGGCATGAAGCTTTTAAACTACAATAATCGTTCAAGAATTGTATTCGTAACCAAAAAGTGCTGAATCAAGTTTATAAATTTTTAGCGATAGAATTTTAGCTTAGGAGAGCTACAGAATAAGGCCTCAGCATTGTAGAATTCTGTATTTGCAGCGATGATAAATAAACAGAGAACGCTAGGAAACCTTTCGAAATAAAAAAATTGTTATAGAAAACACCTAAGAAATTTGGTTTGGTTTTGAGATATAATTTAAAGCATATCACATAGGTTTTTATAAACATATTATTTTAGTGCATACTTTACGGAGTATGAACATAAATTGCTTTTTAAAACCTTTTAACATAAATTCAGGTTTCTCTACTTGCGCTTTTTAAAACATTATTTGTAATTTGAAACAGTTTTCTTTAATAATTTTGGTAAAATAAAAGCAATTGTATGTCTTTCTTGATAAAGTGTTTTAAGTTTTTATTCAAACTGCAGCATATATTTGTGTACAAATATTAAGAAATTCGTTACTACGAAACCAACTCAAACTACAATTTAAATATTAAATTTCTGTACCAAAAGGTAGAAATAAAACTTTTTAATTAAAATACGAAATTGAAAATAATTTTTTGAATCTTCAAATTTCTTCACCAGAAATAAGAAAGAAAACGATGAAAATCATGTGGATAAGCTACATATTTATAACTTATGTACTTGTATGTATATGCATACATATGTATATGGTGGTAATATACAAAATACATATATTTTTAAAATCAAATTAAAAGAATACAGTATTCCACGGATAATTGCGTCGACAAAAATGTCAAAATTTTTGGGCAATTATGAGTGGAAGGCATTTAAACGAATGCGGTTAATTGCCTTTTTGAGGTAGTTAAACGAATATGCTTAATTGCCTGTATACACTGCCCTCAATACATATGAAAAGCAGTAACTTTATACTTATACATAAACTTGGTAGACTTTGATTGGAAGGTTGTATCAAAAAAGTAGCTTGAAAGTAAATTTAACGGACATTTTATGCCTATATAAATATAGTTGAGTTAATTAAGCTGCAGTTTTTAGAAAAGATTAATTTTGGGTAATTTGGGAATTTTAAGTGAAATTATTCTTCGGGGAAAATATATTTGAGGTAATTAAGCGAATAACGCAGTTAAGCGAAAGTTAATTAACCGTGGAATTTTATTAGAAAATGGTAAGGAATAAGGTGGGAATTTAGAAATTGAAGTAAATATGAGTGAAAGGCAGTTACGCATGAGTAGGGTATTCAAACGATTAATCGTTAATCGATTAATCGTTCAAATGTTCAAATAAAGGCGCAAAATATACAAACATCTATTAACAATCTTCACATTCCAATACAATGCACTGCATGAGTAGGGGTTTGCCCCTGAGTATTGGTCTTAATAAAAAAAAAAAAAAAAAAAAAAATAATTGTTCGAACAATTAAAAATAGTCAAATTTCGAATAACGAATAACTCGAATAATTTCCTACGATTAATCGATTAATCCATATAAAAAAATACTTTATATATAGAAATAATAAATGGTATTAATAAACTTTCTAAGTGTTTTAAAATCTTTAATAAATCTAATGAAAAACAAAAGAAATTGCAAACATATGTTGTGCTGCAAGAAAAGAAAAAGAAATTCGTCTTGTACATGCTGTAAAGCATCGATGGTCGTCCTTATCTTTCATGATTGAAAATTTTCTTCGTATTTGTAAATACGTAAATTACGCTCTATCTGATTTTGGTTTGAGGACTTTTACAGGTATGGAAATTAAAGTTTTATCAAAATTGAATAAAGCCCTTAAACCCCTTGATGTCGCTATTACTATTATTAACAGCCTGTTTCTAGAACACGAATGGGTTTTGACATTCGTCTTTTTATATGTGAAACAACAACAAAAACACTCAAATTTGTTAGTGTTTCACATATAAATAGACGAATGTCAAAACCCATTCGTGTTCTAGAAATAGGCTGTAATACAATGGAAAATGCAAACAATCCTTTTTTAAATTAGTTATTAGAAAGGCTTAAGATTCGAATAAATAAAAGACGTGTAAAACTACTTTGTACACCTATTTTATATCTAAATTTTAGTACATTTTCACTTTTTCAAAGTGTTGCACAAAATCTGAAACAAAAGATTTTGCAAACAAATTGTTTTTGAGAATGTTTTTAGAAAATACGGAACAAAATGTGTCAGATGATTATGTCAGATTACAGAAGATTTAATTGAAATAAACGAAAATAATCGATTATCACAATTAAATGAAGCAATTAAAAGTGTACAAAATTTCAAAAAACCTAAAAGAGGCTGCAATAATTTAATGGATGATTTCTTATATTTAGAAAAAACCAAAAACAGAACCGAAAAATTATATATTCTTTTCCATGCACTTCTCTCAATTTCTTTAACATCTACAATCAGCGAGAGAGTCTTCTCAAAATCGAGTTTTATTAAAACTAAAGAAAACCATCGGTTGAGAGCTAAACTAAATTACTAAATATAAATAACATTACAAGACTATTTTAATAGAAGTGCATAATTTTTTTAACTAATTTTTAACTCATAATATGAATTATTTTTAATTACTTATTTAATATTTTTATTGTATACGAAGTAGTAAATTATTACTTTTATATATTAAATCGTTATATATATGATCTCAAATATTAAAATTAATTAATGAATTATTTATGGTTTAGTTTTCCAACAATATGTTTGTGCACTATAGTTAATGAATTTTTAAAAAGTTATTACATTACAATGTTTTTGGTTATTATTATTTGTTTTTTTTTAATAAAATGTTTTAAAAATCCACAAAATTGGTATGTTATTTCATATAAAACAAAATGCGATTAATCGAACAATTTTGAAATTTTATTCGATTAATCGATCAAGAAAAAAACCCGAATAATTACTCACTCGATTAATCGACCAAAAAAAAAGTCGAATAATTGAATACCCTACGCATGAGGCAATTATTCGGGGAATACTTTATTATGTGATTGCACTTATAAAAATTAATTTTATGTTACGTCTCCAATTATTATCTTTAGTCAGTGTAGTAAATTTTCACAATTATAAGAAATAATTCAATTTATTGTTAAAAGAAATGTGACGCTGAATGGAAGAAATTAATCAGTGAACATTTGTTTATCCAGAAGAGCTAAAGAGTATTTATGCTCGGAACTAATGGAAATAAAAAAAATATAGAAGAAAATTATATTCGTGAAGGAAATGTACACCAGCCGAACTAAACATGTTTTCGACTCCAGCTACGGCTGCCGATGATTGTTTTTTTGTGAACCGCAAAAAAATCGGCTGATTTAAAGTTCACTGTGCGCACTTCTTGGGATTGATTGCTGTTGGATTATTTAGTGGTGAAGCTATAACGCTACGCATTAAATAGTCAATCAACAGCAACCGATTTCTTTGCGGTTTGCATTTTTGAAATAGGACTTTTGTTTTTTTTCTGACTGATATCAGATAAGATATAAGTAAGTTTAAATCAAAGGTCCATACAATCTTTTTTCTTCCCCTCATATTTCCCTAGACCAGCACAATGTACTGTATGAGTAGGGATCGTCCCGAGTGCTGGACTCAATCTCACAAAAAAGTTAAGTTATTTCGATAGATTGAATATTTCTTTTCCCCATGAATCCTTATGCCGAATTATTTCAAACAATTTTCTTTTAGTTTCTTTATAATGAATTTTCTATATGATAAAATGTTTTGCTACTCCCATGCAAATTCCTTATAAAGAAGTTCAACCGTTTTTGGCTATTTAAAAAAAAAATTTACAGGGGGTGAGTGGTATAGTGGTTAGAGCACTCGCACCAAAACTCAAACAGTCCAAGTTCAAAACCCAGCAAAAATGAAAAATGAAAAAGTAAGTTTGCGGTTTTTTCAAAATTATAATTTAAAAATAAGAGGCTCCCCCTCCTTCTAAGAAGACCATCTACAAAGAAACCGCTCCCCGACATTCCACTCTATTCCATTCTAACCTATGTCAATAAAAAACGAATGATCAGCAGAAAAGCGCCACCTATTTGGAAGTAGCAACTAAACCTACTTAGCGAAGGCACTTACCACACAATCAACATGCAACGATGCGGCAATTGCTGTTGATCATGCAAGGGTGAAGGTATAACACTGGTCTTTAAATGATAATAATAATATATGTACTGTCCTTTCAAAAAATTCCAATACAATGCACAGCTTTTAGTAGGAGTTTACCCCTGACTGTTGGTCTCAAATAAAAAAAAAATTTCTTCTTGCTTATTTGCTACACTTTAAAGCGAATACGAACTTTAAACAATCGCAACGACCAAAACAAAAATGAAATTAAATAAAATATTTTTAAAAAGCAATAAAAATAAATAAAAACCTTAAAAGTAATAAATTATTGCTATTTTTCTTGAAAATAAAAGCAGCAAAACAACACACCAACCAGCAACTGAAACAAAACAACAGCAATAATTGCTTAATTGCAAAACTTTCAAACCAAAAATATTGTTCTTATGGCTTGACTAAAAGGCAGGGAGGTGTATAATGGAGGGGGTGTATATGCTAATGTCATGTACAATTGTTAACAAGTTGTAATTGAAATAAAATTTTTTTCTTTATAGAGTTCGGTCCTATTAAAAATTTAACAGAAACTGTCTCCAGATATGAGAAATTTTAATACACCTAAAACGACCTGAAATAATTGATGGCAGAGGGGAAATATTTTCTTTTTAAAGAATTAAGGATCTAAATTATCATCTTCCTTCCTTTTTTAACGTTTAACTTAAATAAAAAAATAAAAATAAAATGAAAAATGATAATATTAAGAATTAAAATGAAAATTAAAAACAAAAAGACAAAAACAAACAAAATAATCTTAAGAGGTGATAAATCTTCACATGTTCTGTTCTTAAAGACAAAACCAAAAAATTAAAATGAAATTTTTCTTAAGGTGTTTTACGGCGGTTAGACCCTGTTGTGTGTTTTTTTCTTTTTCTCTTTTTTTTTGTCTTTTGTTTGGTACTGTTGCTATTATTTTCTGGTGTGGTATTTTAATTTTCATGGTGTATGTTTTTTCCATTTTATTTTCCTACTTATATCTGCCACATAATGTTAATTTTATTGTCATTTTGTTGTTGCTATTTTTTAATATCCCTATACATATGCAGAGAATTTTATTTATTATAAAAGGGTTTTTTTTTCTTCCTTTTTAGATTAGGGTGGTTTAAAGCGTAGAAAGGCAGTGCTGTAAAAATTGTAATTAAATACTAAAAGAAGTTGGCAACATCAACAGAATTTCATAATTATAAGCGACTGCATGTTGTCAGGACTTAATATGTGTGATGTTTTACCATTTTTGGTTCTTAAGAACTTTTATGGTAAATTGGTAGTCAGAGTACATACACTTTGTTGTCTTGGAAGAAAAATTATAAGAATTATACTGAGTACAGTAGGTCTAATAGCATTTTTAATTCAGCGAAAAATATTTTTGTATTTTTAAAAGCAAATATTTAAAAAAACGACATTTTGATAAAAATAATCTGAATGCGACTTGACATTTCCTCAGAAATTTTTTCTTAATATTTACAATCGTTTAATTGAGAAGGACAAATAGTTTCGCGACTTTACACTGTCAGTACTAAGGATTAATATAAGGAATATAATAAGTATTAATAAGGAATCTCTCACTCCAGCTTAAGGATTTTGTTTAAGCCATTGATGTTTATTTGCATTAGTCTAGCATACTGTTTTTAAGATATATATAAAAATATAATCATCATGACAATCATAAATTTTAATACTGGCGATAGCACAGTTGAAAAATATCACAGCACTCGTAGCCACGTCGCCGTGGTTTAGTGGTTAGTGTGTTGGCTTTCTACGACGATAACGCCGGGTTCAAATCTCAACTCTGACATTTTGAAAAAAAAAAAAAAGAAATATGAAAAAATTATTTCTTTCGGCGACTACCTCTCAGCAGTCTTCTGGCCAAAGCTCTGGGAGTAATTGATTGCCATAAAAAAGCTTCTCAAATCTGTCGTTCGCTGTCGACTTTAAACTGTAGGTCCCGGTACTCATGGATAAAAATTAACACACACAACATGAGTGCTGCGAGAAGCTAAGCCGTAACTCTGACACAGGGTTGTAATGGCCAATTATGTATGTATGTATGTATGTACTCGTGACCACGGTCAGAATGCCCCTCATATCCAGTTTGCCAGATTAAGATTCATGGGGATATTTTCCGGATTGGTACACTATATCTCCAGGATATGCTGTATAATTCCCTAACTGAAAGCACTATAACTTGGTCTCAGAAGTTCTTGGCAAAGGAAGTGCTCAACTGTCTCCTTTTCCTCATCTGCATCATCACAGCGAGCATTGTTTTGATTAGGCCAGTGTCCATTAAGTAGAATTTCGGGGGGTGGGTGGTCTAGTGGTTAGAGCGCTCGCACAAAAACTCCAACGACCCAGGTTCAAATCCCAGCAATGGTGAAAAATGAAAAAGTCAGTTTGCGTTTTTTTCAAAATTATAATTTAAAAATAAGAGGTCCCCCCACCCTCTCCCTCCAAGAAGACCATCTATAAAGGAACTGCTTCCCGACATTCCAGCGCCACCTATTGGAAAGTAGCAGATAACAGCTAAACCTACATAGTGAAGACACTCACCACACAATCCACATGCAACGATTAGACAATTGCTGTTGTTCATTCAAGGGTGAAGGTATAACATTGGCCTTTGAATGATCAATTCAGAGCAATTTTGTCTCATTCCTAAGGCGCTTAATAATAATATAAGAAAAAAAATTGTATGTTCTGTCATAAATGTACTGTCCTTTCCAAAAATTCTAATACAATGCACTGCATTTAGTAGGGGTTTACTCCTGAGTTTTGGTCTCAAAATAAAAATAAAAAATTGTCAATCTGAACATGTCCTTTTCACTGTAATACAATAGCCTGCCTTGAGATCCTGTAGCAAGTAATAACCCTACACTTGACAGTAACTTCCTTATAGAGATAACTGTGAATACCCCTTTTTAAACACCTTATTGAACCTGCTACCGTGGCAAGGCGGAATATCTTTGAGGCAGAACCTTTTCGGCTAATTTGTCCGCGTCTTCACTCCCCTAATCCCACGATACCCTAAAATCCATATTAGTGTCGGCCCTGTGAGAAGGCACAGTTTTAGTGCATGTCTGCGCTCCTCTACTAACCGATAGTTCATAATGTTTGATCCAAGCCCTAAGAGAGCAGTACAGCTATCCAACTCAAATGCACATCAGACGACCCGAGAGGCCAGCAGTGAGCAAGCTTTTTCAATAGCGAAGATCTCCGCCTGAATAACATTAGAGCTTAGAAGAATGCTGTATATATGGTTCAAATTACCTACGAGAGTTAACACCAGATCCAATACAAATTTCCCTCTTGGAACCATACACATAGAGTCTAATGTTGAAATCCCGTAGAAGGTCCCTTCGATCTCATATCGGTCTGGTAGGAATTCTCATTTTTTAATATGTTCCTCTGAAGTATATGCATCCAAATGTTCGTATAATTATTAATTTTATGTTTTAATTTAGGATTTTTATCTCTTATGTCCGACTTGATTTATCGAGTCTACATTATTCAACGATTTAAATCAATTTTTTTAGCAGTTTTTTCGTAACTTATCTCACTGTACTTTTAAAACAATATATAACCACAATTTCTTACACGAGTACATGAACATTTTGTGTTTTTCTATACCACTTCTTTAACTAAAAAAATTGTTTCCCATTTTGCTTGCATATAAGTAAACGAAACGGAACGTCTTTTCATTTTTCTTGTAATTCTTTCGTCTGTAATTTCTTGACAAAACAGCCAGAGTCTTTCAAGGCGTTTTATTTTACTCAATTGAAAATCTCAAGAAAACATAAAAATAATTTAGAAAGAAATGAGACAGAAAGGGGAGAAATAATTTTCTTATTATTTTGTCTGTTGCCAATTGAACTGTTGTTTTTCTTGCCCTCTATTCTCCATTCATAAATGGTTTTGTAAGGTTGTGCTCTACTCATAATAATGATTATCATGAAGACGATAGGAGGTGCAGGTTAATGGTACAGTGACGTGGTGTTGTGTCTTAATCCTTTTTCCATTATTATTTTCATAATTCTTATTTACATATTTTGCTTTTTATTTTCTTCGCATTTGGCTCTTTTTCTTTTTTTGGTTTTTTTCTTAACTTTTCACAACTCGAACAACAGTATTAAACTGTAGTAGTATTCTCTCTTTCTAACTGTTACTGTACGAACTGAAAGAATGCAGGTTTATTCGTTTGTTTTTCTATTTTCTTTTATAATTTTATGGGTATTTGTTTATTTACGAATATTTTGTAGAGAGCTTGCATATGGCTGTGTGCGTGTGTGAGTACAAATCTTGCTCGTTTCCTATAATGAGCAGAAATAGATGCGTGTTTGTGTTGCTGTGATTTTTCTTGAACCATGTCTTGTTATTTCCTAGAGAATTATTTTAACTGTTATTGTTGCTTTTTTTTGTAATAATTTTCATATTTTAGTTCTGGTTTTTTTTTTACTTTTACAATATTTCCTCCAAGTGTTTTCTTACTTTTTTCTTTGAGTCGCAGGATTTTTTTCTCTTCAATTCATTGCTGTTGTTATTTGAACGTAATATTTATGAGCATAAATAAATGCGTGTTTGTCTGTATGAGTGCACAATGGAATGCAAAAAATAAAAACAAAAATATGATTTCTTGGCAAACTGTTAAGTAAAACATTTTATTATAGAGAATAATGTAAAGAATTACTCAAGCTTAAGGTCTTTTTTAAATAAAAATCGTTTATTTATTTAACAATATTTCGCTACTCCTGCGTGTAGCGTCTTCTTCTTAAAAAATACCTTAAGCTTGAGTAATTCTTTACATTAAATAATAAAGGTCGAAAAATCAGAATTAAAATTATTATAGAGAATATTAGGCTTGAAAAAAAGGAGCCATATGAAAAAGATTTCAGTAGAATAAAATGTGTTGCATTTATTATAAAGGACTTCCTAACTTTGAAACCATATGACTTTCAATGACAATTATTAAAATCAAATTAAACTTTGCTGTTTTCAATAAATGGTAATGCAACTACAACAATTCCTTTAAATTTTTTCACAAACACTTGTTCTTTAATGCCACACTAATGCTAAAATCATGACTGTTTAACCTTATTTGAAGCAGTTTATCAATATTTGAACCCATAATATCAGCTTTTTTGTTGAGTGTAAGTTCCATAATGTGGAATTTTCTGGTAATCGTTCAAGTTTTAAAGTAGATGAATCTGCGATCAGTTTAGTATTGATGATTATGTTGAACTGATCATATTGATCACCATTCATAAAAGGAGTAAAACACAAAATATTTATATCCTTGAGCATAATACTCAAGGAAATAATAATGATATTCAATAGCTTTAATGTAAAATAAAAATGTTTAAATTTGTTGATAAACATTATTAATTTATCTGCTGGAGTCCCGAAATTCGATCACCAGGAAGAGTGATTAATTTTTTATTAATTTTTGTTTTGTCAGAAACGCTTTAATTATGTAGATCATTATCCGCAGGAACTCTGATGAGACTACCGTAGCTGGAGTCGAAAACAATTGTTCAGTTTGGCTAGTGTACTATTTCTTCACGGACATCATTTACTCCTTTAATTATCAAAAATATTCATTGCAGTTAACTTTGATTTATTTAAAGCGTTTCTGGCGAAACAAAAAATAATTAATTTATTATTTTAATTTTAATATTATAAAATAGTTACTTGTCCAACTTCGTCCTCTTTTTACTGATGATTTTTATTGAATAAAAAGTTAAATTCAAAAACTCTTAGTGTTTCCTTTGTATGAAAAATGCCATACCCACCTATACGAATCGCCTACTTTTAGTGTGCTGCCTTTAAAGCTTTTTGGACCCAACTTATCTACTCTTACTGTTACATTTTGAAGGTATAGACAAATAAATATTTACATTTAACGGCATGGCACCGCCCAGTTTATTTTTTGAAATTTATATGTCTTATAGTGCCTTTCATATATACACAGAAAAAATATAAAGGAAATCTGTCCAGCCATTTAGTTGTCTATAGACTTCAAACACACAAACTCTATTCCATCTTAACCAATGTCAACAAAAAACCAATGATCAGGAGAAAAGCGCCACATATTGGGAAGTAGCAGATAACAGCTAAACCTACTTAGCGAAGACACTCACCACACAATCAACATGCAACGAGGAGGCAATTGCTGTTGATCATTCAAGGGTGAAAGTTTAACACTGCCTTTGAATGATCAATTCATAGCATTTTGTCTTATTCATAAGGCGCTTAAAAGTAATTTAAGAAAAAATATGTATGTATTGTCCTTTTCAAAAATTCCAATACAATGCACAGCATTTAGTAGGGGTTTACTCCTGAGTTATATAACAATAAATGGAATCCCAGTAAGAATGATCATTTTTTCATAGATCATAGCTAAATTCTATTAAGAATATAGATGGTTTTTTATGTATAACTCTATAAAATATTAGATTATTATATAAGGGTAGCTAAACTTTGGCCCTTATTGAATTAGATAAAAAGCTTAATGAGAGAGAGCTATCTTTAAAAATCCAACATCGTCCTCATTTTGATTGATGATTGTACCACATTTCAGAAGTTTCCTTATTACCGAATATATATAAAAACTAAATTTTTTTTTTGGTATGAGTGATATCAGGCCTACTTCTTCACTTCCGCCCACATTTTAATAAAACAATGTAGTGACCACGAAGTCATTGAAGCAAAATTTAGAAACTTTTGCTTTAACGTTCGCAAGGTATAATAAATCTCTTTTTTCTCGAGCTTAAGGTCTTTTTATATTAATATTAAATATTTATTTATTTTCAATATTTCGCTGCCCCTTCGTGTAGCGTCTTCAGGGATTTATTATTACAGTGCACGCTCGCTAATGTGAACTAATTAAAACTGGCGTTGTTCACTTTTACGAATTGTTCACATTTCCGAAAACCGAAAATTTTATTAGATTAGAATTATACCATATTGTAAACAAAAATCAAAAATATTTATGAATTTTTTTATTTTTAAAATTATATAAAATTATAATTAAATTTGTATATATTTATACGTATGAATATGTTCATAATTACATATGTACATATAATACATGCACATGTACACCTAAAACGGGGATTCCGCAACTAATAAACACAGAATTTTAACGTTTCATATTAAAAAAAAGAAAATTCTGTTCAAATTATAGGGCTTTTTACATTTATTCATATTTTAGAATAGTTAATGAAGCAAAAAATATGTTCACATTAAGCGGTGTTCATATAATGCGGTGTTCACATTAGCGCGCGTGCACTGTATTTATAAAAAGAGGTCTATAAAGTTATTATATTATGTATATTGTTCGCGAGGTATACAAAATTTAATATTTATTTTATATGGAAGTTACCACACCGACTTGTCCAATTTCATACTCTCTTTGGCTTGTGTTTCTTAATGACCCTTCAGTTTTCGAATTTATTCTTCCTTTCTTAAGCCCATAGTGCAATTTGTAAAATTTCTTAAAGCATTGCTGCTGTTGACGTTGGTAATGCTGTCGCCTCGCTCAAAAGGGTTGTTTGTTTGATTTTTTTTTTTGTTTTTTTGTTAATTTTTGCATCAGGGTATGTGAAAATTATATTTCTATAAAAATATAATTATCAAAACGAACATAATTTCATATACAAATTTTTAATTAAAATGTATTTACCATGAAATGCTTTTAAAAATAGAAACAACACTGGCCTGAAAGCTTAACAAAAATCTTTTAAACAGAACAAGAAAAGAAAAAAGTAAAATACCAAAAAACCATACAATCGTATTAATGAAATTTTTAAATCACATTTTCGAATTTAATTCAATATAAGAAAATAATAAAAATAAATCAGTCAGTTAGTATTTAAAAATATATTTTTTTTATTATTATTCTTTCATACTTCTCTTCTTTTTATGTAATATTTTTTTAAAAGTGTGTGTTTGGTTCCACATCAAAGGATATGAAAAAATTAAATATTTTGTTTTTTTTTTTGTTTTTGGAAAGCAACTCTTTTTAGCCACGTGTTGTTGTGAAAGGTGTTGTTGTTGAATTTTTTTTTTTTTTGTTTTGTCACCAATTCATATGTTCGTTTGTGTATTCATGTGTACCTTTTTGGGCGTGAAACAAGTGGTTTTGACACTTTTAAGGTCAACGACGCTTTATACACATTATCCTGCCTGTGCTCATTTTTATGGTCAACCGGTTTGAAGTTTTGGAGTCTCTTTGTTGGCGTTTTTGACCACTGAATCCCCTGTATGATGCTTAATTGAGTGTTAAAAAATTGTTTTTATTTTATTGTATTTTTAGAGATTTATTTTTTTTCTTTTTGTTTGTTTGCTTATTGTTTTGACTGGCTGGCAGGAACAAAGTATTTAAAATACAAAATTTTTATATATTTTAAAGACATCATTGTATACTTTGTTTTTACTTATATAAGGTGTTTTGTAACAGTAACAGGTTTAAATCATAATAAAATAATAATATATATATATATATTAATATCAATATAACGGTCTTTAAGAAAATTTTATGAAATGATGGTTTAAATATAATTTCTGCCATGTGGCCGCCACTGTTGGCGCGTAGAAAGTGCAATCTGAGGCCTTATTCTGTAATTCTCCTAAGCTAAAACTCTATCGCTAAAAATTTATAAACTTGATTTACGACTTTTTGGCTTCGAAAACAATTCATGAACGCGTACTGTAATTTAAAAGCTTCATGCCTATTATCTCTAAAATTTTAAATTTTATATATTCTAAGGCCCAGCCTGTTTTAAAAATCCAAAATTTTAGCATTTTAGCTATAGAGAATTACAGAATAGGGCCCCTGGAATACAAATTTTCAACAACTTTTAGCATACATATGGGCCAATTACTCCGCCGCGCACCAAACAGTTGTTCTCTGTTGATGTAATGATGTTTCGACAAAAGCTTGTGGCTTTTCCTAAGTCGATTCATATTGAAATTTCAAAGCAAACTTAACAAAATGCAACTATCAGCTGTTAAGCTGGTGGTCCAGTAAGGCAGTGATGCCAACTCAGTGTTGTGACACTCTATAAAAAACAACCTTTATATGAAGATTTCATTTCCTATTGAATTTTAATTAAAGAATTAATAACTGTTATTGTGAATATTAATATACAACTTAGAACTGATTCAAAAGTATTATTTCGCAATAACCATTATAAATCTTAGCACCATTAAAAAACGAAAACCACCAAAAACCAAATACAAAGTCTAATGATAGAAATCGTTAGATAGAACGGCATTTAGAATCCAGAAACGAAATTTATGCCTTTGTTATGAGTTGCATTCGACGCTTGATTGACGTCGACAGGCTATGTAGATTGAACGAATTTTCATTTGATGTTATGACAAACAAGCAACGAAACAGCATTTTTATGATTTTGGTAAATTTCGGGAAATTTTTACTTTTGCGGCTACCTAGGGACTGCCTGAGCCGTGTTAAAAATGATTCCTTGGAAGTTCATATGTTTTAGAAACTTATTTATTGATATCTTAAGTAAATTTTTGGAGTTAATTGTTTCCTTAAATTTTTAACGCTTTACTACCTATGGACCTAAACAGGGAGGAAAAAAAGGCAAAAAATATAGAATTTTTTAAAGTTTTTTGCTATTTTGGTCTTAAAGGTGAAGTTTTTTGAATTGATGTGTTCACAATTTTATTCTTTATGACAGGAGCTACAACTTTGTCTCAAAAAGTAAATCAAATTTGCAAGATATGAGCCTGAGAAAATTATCACTTTTTTGCAAAAATTACGCCGAGGCCCCAAATGTTTGGGAGACTATAAAAAATAATTCATGACTTTGGTCAAAACTGGTTTTTTTGGTATTTTATCACATACTGGCGTCCGTATATAGTCATATTTTGATGACTTAAAAAATTCAACACAGTGTAATGCCTAAAGGCCGTGATACACTATTCTATCGATTCGTACGATTTGTCAAAAAAAAAAAAAAAAAACGTGTGTGGTAAAAAAGTATAACACACACGTGTAAAAATGCAACTGTATGACAGAGTTTTTGACAAGTCTGTTTCATAAACAGTTTTTCTCCATGCGATCAGGGTTGCATTTTATAAGATGTTCACTAAAGAAACTTTGCATATGCTTTGCATCTTATTTTGTGTGATGGTGTGGCACTAATGTTGCCATTTTCATGAATGCAGGGGGGTGCGAGGTATAGTGGTTAGAGCGTTCGCACAAAAACTCAAATCCCAGAAGAGGTGAAAAAAAATGACAAAGTTAGTTTGCGGTTTTTTCAAAATTATAATATAAAAATAATAGGTCCCCTCCCCCCTCCAGGAAGACCATCTACAAACAAACCGCTCCCCGATATTCCACTCTATTCCACCTTAACCAGTGTCAACGTAAAACGAATGATCACGAAAGCGCCACCTATTGGGAAGTAGCAGATAACAGCTAAACCTACTTAGCGAAGGCACACTCACCACATGAGGCAATTGCTGTTAATCATTCAAGGGTGAAGGTATAACACTGGCCAGCACTCAGCAATTTGTCTCATTCCTAAGGCGCTTAACAATAATATAATAATTAATAATAATATAAGTATGTACTCTCCTTTCCAAAATTTCAATACAATGCACAGCATTTAGTAAAGGTTTACCCCTGAGTATTGGTCTCAAATAAAAAAAAAATTTTAAAAGTGTGACAGAAATTGATAAGATTTTGTTGTGAATTTATCGTACGACTATGTATGATAGTGCATCATTTCGTCTAAGCCATGATTTTATTACAGGTTTGTCGTGTAATACGAGTATTTTTACTGCTAAACGTACCAATACTGATAATGTGAAAACACTTTCAAATTATTCTGATAAAATCCTAGTTGGATTTTTCCTAAAGACATCCTCGGGAGTTGGTGCACGACGCATAGACGTTATTAAGAACAAATCATCAACGACATTTTCTAACAAATGTCGTAAAAATCGTGCTTGACTGATAGGCTCAGAGCCTATCCCCGATTTCATGTTAAACGAATTAAGCGAGTGTGTTATTCTGTGTATTATCGATAACTTCAAGGAGATGCACTATAAAATACCGTGTACGAACACCTTCGCGATGTTTTCGAAAAAAGTTAGAGACATGTTTAAAGAAATCTTTGAGTTTAGAAAATTTGACAGCAATTCGCTTCTCAACATTAAATTTAAAACGAAACTGAATTTTATTAAAATCCATCCTTACCTGACATTTTAAATAAAATATTGAAAAGCTTCTGGAATAAATCTCTTCTCTTTTTCTTCATTAATATTTTTTTTTTAATTTAAAATTAATAAAACATTCACTTAACACATATGCTCATAATTTGTTGATTAAATTTCTTTATAAATATTTAATAATATTCTTAAAAATCATTTATTTTCGTACATGTATTGCAATTAATTCAATTAATTTTTACCCCTAAAATATTACAATACTTGTAAATAAAATATTTTCGTGTACTTTTTTGATACAACAATTAACGTAAACAATTAAAAATGCTTGAATGAATTTTATTGAGACTAATTGATAAACAAATACCTTTACTAAATGCATCCTATTATCCCTTCTAATAAATATTCAAAGGATACTGAACTCCCTCACACTATGTTTTGTGTGAAACATTTCCAATTATGTCCTGGCCTTTTTTTTATTTTGGCAAAATTCTCATATTTTAGGGAATATTTTATGAATGAAATGAAAGCATTATTACAAAAACAAATTAAAAATGTATAAAGTTGAAAATTAATTAAAATTAAATTTTGAAAATTCAATAAATAATAACAATATTAACTAATACATAAGTAATACGTACACACACACACTAAAATAAGTGAAACTACATATTTTGCATTTATGCAAAAGTTACACATAAATATGTTGAAAAAGCAGTTGCTTTTATGGAATAAATCCAATAAAATATTTATAATTTTGTAATAATACTTACTAGAAAAATCTGTCAGACATTGTCCTGCATATGTAAAATTTCATTGCTGTAGCTTAAGTTGTTTTCTACTTCATTCATTGTTTCAAAAGCCAGGTACTATAGTACTATGAACTGTATAGTCCTCAGCTTAACAAGAGTTCCTATAAATCTTCCCCAGTCTCGTCACTCTGACGAGCTACAAAATGTCGGCGGTACCAACATTGGCATCTTCATGTTTACTAGTTATATATACAAAGGGTGGTTAAATTTTAAGGGCCTATGTTGATTTTGAATAAAACACAAATTATTTAGGAAATTATTGTCATTTTTTCTTATTATGATAACTTGGTGTGGGTCAATTATGTATGGAATAAAATATCGCACACCTCCACCCAATAGTCCAAATTTTCGATGACGCTTAGGCATAATTGAGGTTCTACACCGTTAATGTGCCGAATTATCTCATCTTTTAGCTCTTGAATTGTTGCTGACTTATCCTCGTACACCTTTTCTATCAAATAACCCCAAAGAAAGAAGTCCAAAGGTGTCAAATCACATTATCTTGGCTGCCAATTGATATCGTCGCCAATGGTGACTTCATATCTCCTACAGACCCGGTTTGCTCAAACTTTTGCAGGATTGATGATTTTTTGTAAAGCATTACAGCTTAACAGAACTTTATGAAAATTCCGCCACTTAACTGAGATCTTTAAATTTAATTTATTTTTTTTTTTTTTTGAAAGCCAATGAGATTTTAAAGTTTATTGCAAACTGCTGAAAGGAACTTTTATTTTAAGAAAATAAAAAACGCTAAAACAAAAACTCATAAAATATGCCCAGTCATCACAAGTTTTCCTTTAAGACAAGCGGTGTTAAAATCATGGCCAGACAGTCGCTGAACAGTGGAAATTATAAACGACCCCTAAATGTATGTAGAGGAGAAGAAAAATATATGGACGGCAGCATACGCTAAATGCTATTATTTTTAATTTTTTTCTTTTATTATAACAGCGTCTATATGAAGAGATAAAAAATGCCAAAAAGCTGTCATTAGTCTGGGAAATGTAGTCGTAGTTGCAGTAAGTTCCTTAAGGTAAAAAGTTGCGTTGTTAGACAAAAAATTTTTTATTTCGGTGGGGGTTAAAGGTAACTGAAATAATGATGGTGCTGAGCATTCGTTTTTTGCTTTTGTTTTAATACTAAAAACAACCTGCTGTTGCTGTCTTATAATTTTATTCTTTTAAATACATTTAAACAAATTAGTAATGGCTCGTTTTATGTTCTTTGCTTTACTTTTTTCTTTGAAAAACAATATAATTTTTTATTGGGTTTTAGTATGTTAACTTTTAAGAAGTTCTTTTTTTTTTCTTTTAAATCTCCTTTTTGTATTATTTTAAGGGCAAAAATAGGAAATTTGATGACTTTTTATTTGTAATAGGATTTACACGTGTGACCAACAGTTCATTATAACGAATTTACGGGCGATTTTTAAAACCACAGTTCTTTAATTTTTCTTTTGCTTATATTGGTACGGTGACCATCCGTTCTGTATTATACAGAACAGTTCTGTATTTGAAACCCGTGCTCTGTATAAATTATGCATTAGGGAAAAACATTAAAATGTTCTGTATTTTATTTAATGTTCAGAATTTGTTCTGTATTTTCATGTCTCAAAGTAGTATTTGTAGTTTTGATTAACACCTTTGAGAAAGTCTCCAGACGAGCATCTTAAGTAGAGACGAAATGGCCATAGAGACATGCTGTGCATAAGCAATGCATTTCATATACATATGTATGTATATTTTGACCGTTGTCAAGTTCAGTTTGTGTTTACTTGGTTCAAATGCTCCAACAGAAAGTGTGTGTTTCTGTATTAAATAATATATGGACCAATGAAAAAACTCAAATGAAATTGGAAACCATCCAAGTCATTTTGGTTACTAAATTATTATTGCTTGCAATTTTATTTATTGCTTACAAATCGTAAAAATTTTCTGTTGAGTTATTCCTTCAACCACTTCTAAATTTCATAATAGTTTTGTCTATAAAAATTATAAATTAAACACCATATCTGTTCCATTTGTAAGATCTTTGGTCCCCTAAGGCATAACGATGAGTTTCACTTTAGAACCAACCATGAGCTGTATGAGCTTCTCGACGATGTAGGCCTTGTTCAGTGTATTAACATCCAGCGGCTACGCATGTCTCAGCCATATTGTTCGGATGGAAGAATCTGCTCCACCGAGTAAAATTTTCGATGCGAAGATTACTAGACGTCGACGTAGAGGACAACCTTGTTGACGTTAAAAGGACCAGATTGATGAAGCTCTGTCCTCGATTTGTTTGACCAACTCGTAAAGCGCGAGCTTAGCAGAAGTATCTGGAGACTACCGCTTAAGCAGGCCGAAACCCGTCAACGGGTTGTTATGGCCAGCTAATTATCTGTTACATTTGTTATTCCACCGGTAATATTATTTTTGCAATCCAAAATGTGTTCCATCTATACATAAAAATTAGTATATTTGCAAAAACTAGTAGATAAATTGTCTCACATTTTTTTTCTAACTTTTTCTTTTTTCAAAACAGAAGCTCCATCGGTAATTTGTAACGAGTGAAAACTCCCAAAGTTGTATTCGAACGTATGTTTGTTATTGAGTGACATACAGTTTCGACACAATTTACTCGATAACGAATGACAGAATCACTAAAGATAAAAATATCGATAGTTCGAATAAATTTCGCTCGTGATACATACGGCCATTACAACCCTGTGTCAGGGTTACGGCCTAGCCTCTCGCAGCACTCATGTTGTGTGTGCTCATTTTTATCCACGAGTACCGTGTAATGATTTGGGATGTTATTCTGGACTTTGATGATAAAAATTGATTTCGATAAAAAAAAGGTTGAGTATTGTCGTAGCACTCCTGCCGCATTAACCGAGCATTAAAATGCCCTTTCGAGAATTAATAAATAAAACAACGTGGAAGTTGAGTGTTCTTATTAATTCTGATTTATTTAAAAAATATAATATGCTTATATACTAATTATGAGAATTTAGCTTAACCTACCCTTTACCATAGTCTGTGTATATGTATGTATAAACAAAATAAACAAAACAACAAAATAAACAAAATAACTTCCCACTGTTGAAAAATGAAGCGAGTCATATTCTTGCATTATTAAAAGTGCAGTCGCTGCATTTACATTCATTCAATGTGTGAATGACATCACATTCTTGCAGTCAAAATAAAGTGCAGTTATAGCATAAATATTTTGGCCTTGAGCATCTAATGTGTGAATGACGATGGTCATCGGCATCACTCAAAGAGGTGTCCTATATCGTCTGTTTATTTGTTTATTCAAATGACACATGATACTCTTTTATAAGTAGCCACTTCAATAATATTTTGCAAACATGCACACAACGGAATGTAATCAAAACATGCACTCAAAAGAATGCAATCATGCTAAAGTTAAAGTTTAAAGTATAACGACAGATTTGAAAAACTTTTTCGTGGCAATCAATTACTCCCAGAGCTTTTGCCAGAAGATTGCTGAGAGATAGTCGCCGAAAGAAATAATTTTTTGATATTTATTTTCCATATTTTCATATTGCCATGAAAAAGCTTCTTAAATCTGTCGTTCGAAGTCGACTTTAAACTGTAGGTCCCGGTACTTATCGATAAAAATTAAAACACTGCTGCGAGTAGCTAGGCAGTAACGTTAATACAGGGTTGTAATGGCCAATTATGTATGTATGTATGTGTATGTATGTAGTTGAACAGATACATAAATATACAAACTTTCGTTTAAATCGAAAGATTTCATATCATCTATTTAATTTCAAATACTAATTCAAGTAGTACATAGTTTTAAGAAGCTAGCTTGTGGAACTTTATTAATTCCTCCATTCTGTAATTCATTGCAATTTAAAATACTGTTAAAATATCTGTATCTGTTTATACTTCAGTCTCAATTCTTCTGTATTTAATAGCCTTTAAAACTGTAATCACATTTTATTACCATCATAAGTGTTTGTCTTTACCGAATATCAAAGCAATTAATCTGGCCTTAACAGTACCAACAAAGAAAATCCCTATTAAATAACGAAATAATTTGAAATAATTCTTTTAAAAACAGTTCAGATCAAAGCAATTGGTCATAAATCGCATGTGTAAACATTTAAATCTGAATTTATTTCATAAAACACTCATCTTTGTTATCAAAAAGTAGAAAAAAAAAAATGAAAAGAACTCTCATATATGGCGGTAAATTTTCTTTTTTATTATGTACGAGTATTTCACCATTCCTTACACACATGACTTATAATCTAAAAAAAAATTTCATTCATATTTTTTATATCCTGTTTTAAACAACCACTTTTTTTTTATTTAAAATATAAAAAACATATAAAATTTCTTCAATTAAAACCCATAAAATTCTCAAGTTTTTCAATAAATTTACAGGCTTATCATGTGTAACAACGAAAAAAAAAAAATTACGAGAATATTTATTAGTTTTTACGCAAAAATGAAAAAAAAAAAAAAAAATTATGACTTCTGGTATTAAAGATAATAATCGGTAAAAAAGAAATTTTACTTTTTTTTATCAAACAGTATCATAATCCACATACTCACTCATCCATTTAAGTCATCACATACGGGTGATTTCTTACGTTATCGAGTCATATGTTTTAAAATGATTTTTTTCCCATTTTTTTAAACAATTGCTGACAAAAGAACTTCTAAAGAGGGTGGTGGAGTATTGGTTTTTAGGCAATTTAAAGTCATTATTTTTTGCAACTTTTTTCTTTGTTGTCCTTTTATTTTGTGGGTGGAAAACAATTTCAATAATTCAAAAACTCAAAAACATAAAAAAATATTGAAGCATGACACAATAAAGATTAGCTTTAGTATACGAGTATAGACTGGCATATTATTATTATTATTTTTCTTATTTTTGTAAAGGATATAAAAGCAACCTATACGACAAAAGTAAGACGTTAAAAAAATATTCACTTTGTAGGTTTAAACAAATTTGAGCTTAAGAATAGGAGACACCTTTACAGTTGGTTAGTTTATACTGCATTTGTGTTAAAATTTTTAAAACAAAGAAACCTTTTTAGTTCTGTTGCTTGGTAGCTTAGATCCTACCTACTTATCAGCCGAAAATTTTCCGATGCTAATACTACCCTTTCGAATCGAAATAATTGTGATAGTACGAAGTTTTCTAAGGCTGTTACACGATAGAGAACATGGTAATAGATATACATGCGATGGTCCGGATTGTTATAGGTACTTAGTGTTGAGCGTCCTCTCCGTAAAAACCAATGGTACTATCAAGAGTTTCGGGAAGCCAGCAAAGAACGCTACCTATAGACGAACATTGCAGTCCATCACTACAAGAGCAAGAAGAAAGAGAGACTCCTATTTTTAGTAAAAAAAATCGAGATGTGCAGGAGTAGGAATGATACTCGAAACTTTTACAAAGAGATAATGCGCTTTTAAGTCCGAAGCAACCCTTATCAGGGACCAACATGGTAATCTTACCTAAGAGACACTAAACTTATGGAGACAAGACTTCTCATATCTACTACAATGCGATTAGGAAACTAATTTAGGCTCTAGAGATGCTGTGCCGGTCCCAATCAATGATGACGACATTGAGATCTCGTCGCCCAGCCATGAAGAGCGCCACTGAAAAGCAGCAAAATTGCTGTACCTGATGGTCTGCCCGCGGAACTCTTTAAGTGTAGAGGCGATGAGAATATGACTGGAGGAAGGTATGTCAGATGATTGGAATCTCAGTGCCCTCTGTCTCAATTTGAAAAAGGGAGACCCCACGATATGCACTAACTACTGAAATATAAGCTTCTTCCCTACCGCATATAAGGTTTTTACGAGTTTATTGTGTGAACGACTGAAGCCATTTACCATCTCATCCATTGGGCCTTATCAGTGCGGCTTCAGACCTAGTAAGTTCACCATTGAGAGAAGACCCATTGGAGAAGACCCATGAAAATCAAATCGACACACACCACCCTTTTGTCGATTATAAAACAGCACAATAAGGGATCGCGTAAATGCCGCAAAATCTGAGCCCGGTATTTCTGCAAAGTTGATAAGCCTGTGCAGAACAACGTTGAGCAACTCCTGCAGCTTCGTCAAGGTAGGAAAAGACTTCTCAGAGCCTTTTAATACCGTGCAAAGTTTCAGACAGGGCGATCCCTTATCCTGCGACCTCTTCAATTTCGTCATGGAGAATGATTTCCGAAAGGCAGGTGTGCATCCTAATGGCACTATTTTTAACAAAAGTGTTCAGCTCCTTGCGTATGCAGACGACATTGACATTATTGGGCATACCAAACGAGATGTCACCGCTGCTTTTAGTGCTATTAAACAGGAGTCTGCTAAATGGGTCTGGCGGTAAAGGCTAGCAAAACGAAGTACATCTTTTCGACGAGCAAGGACGTTGAATACATTCGACGTGGTCAAGGAGTTCATCTACCTTGGAACCGTGATTATCACATAGAATGATGTCAGCCTAGAGATAAAGAGAAGCGATGGCTCTATATGGCGCGGAAGCATATACGCTGTCTTGTGCCAATACAGCTGTCCATGGAGTGTACAGCACATTAATATACAGCGATTACTCTCTCTCGGCCATATTGTTCAGATGGGGAAATCTGCTCTAGTGAAGAAAGTTTTCAATGCGAAGATCACTGCACATCGGTGTAGAGGACGACCCTGATTACGTTGGAAGGGCTAAGTTGTTTAATCCCCAACTGGAAAAGGATAGTGCTAAGCAGATCGTCTGGAAACTAGTGCCGAATCAGGCCGAAACCCGTTAATGGGTTGCTATGGTCAGCTAAGTAAGTAAGTGTAAGTAAGTAATTATACGGATGTATAATAAACTACTGAGATAGTACTGAGTTACAATAACATTTCAATACAACTAATACAGTAGCTTTTGTTTGTATACAAAATTCAAAGTTTGTCGGAAACAAATAAATAATAGTATCGATAAACAGTTAATACGAAACAAAAATTAAATGGCTTTTAAGGCGTGTTCCTTTCGTTTCGAAAAGTACCGGTCTCATAATTTCCTGCCCTTAACTGAATAGAATAGAATTAGCTTTCTGTAAAACTTAACCTCACAAAAAAAAAAACATAAATCATTCTTACTTGATCTACAAAAAGTTATATATGTAGTTGCCGTTATTATTTTTATTTGATGTTTTACATTTTTATATATCCGATCATTTCAGTGAAGGATTAGTTTACCTGGCAGCTTTGCCCCCTTGTCCGTATAGGGATGATATGAAAACAAGTATTTGGTCACAAAATAAATAGTTTTTATTGAAATCAACAGCTGTAAAAGCTGTTACAATTTGTATTAAAATGTTTTAAAGTTGCCATTATTAAACTTAAGAAAAGGAAATAAAGTGTTACCAAGTTAAAAGAAAGACTATAGATTTATTTTTAATTTTCTAACTTATTTACCGTAAAGTTCTTAGAGTTTTTTTTTAATTTTAAGCAGTATGGTGTATAACCTTCTTTATGGATATACAAATACACATGAGTATCAATTATTTCCCTGTCATATTTTTCACTTGAATGGCGTGTGTAAGAGGTATTTCCTGTTTTAAATTGTTCAATCGTTCAATATGATTTCTGTTCTAAAACATTTTTTTACCATCTTTATTATTTTGTTGCTTTTTTTTTTTTTTATTAAAAATTTCTTTTGTAATAAAAAGCCATAAATCCCATTGAGAAGTAAAGCAGTGTGGATTTCATTTTGTTCCTTAAAGTTATAAACGTAATCCAAAAAAAGATAAGTGCGGTTTCGTTTTTTCTCTCTGTCATTCATTACTTTTCTTAATAATACTTGAACAAAGGAAAAGAACTGAATACCCTGATGGGTATTTTATGATTCTAATACTTAAAAACCTTAAAATATTGCCAATATTCGCATACACAGCTAAGCAAACATTCACATTCGGTTGCAATCATTTAATACACATGAGCATAATTCGCAAATTTATTGGCATTAAACATCTGTATGTACATACGTATGAGTATGAATGTACGAGTACATATGTAGGGATGTAAATATTGTTTGTATGTAAAGAGAAGTAAATATGAATAAAAGTGTCTTTGTTTGAAGTAAATTTACAGTGGAACGTAAAATTTTAAAAATTTGTGTATAGAAAGTCCTACTAACGCGTTGGAAAATGATATCGAAAAACGGGCTACACAAGTATTCAATATAAACACATATAACCACAATAATGTTAATTTCTTTATTGCGACATTAGAATTTAACCCTTCATTGCATAGTGATGGAAATTTCCATCATAAAATTTTTTGAAGAAAAAGAAACGAAATGTACAAAAACTTTAGTGTAAATTGGTCGCTGCTGAAATATTTCGGCATTAGATTATAGCCATTGGACTGTAGTTTTAGATATTTATAATAAAATATTTTTAAATATTTTTTCTTAAAATTGTGCATGAATTTTATCAGTGGTTTATTTGAGAAAAATAAAAAAAATTCATGCAATTAAGGGTTAAATTTTCTATATATTTTTATATAGAGAGTAAAGTCTTACAGTGGTCACCGTAGACTAGTATGTAGTATGTTGCCTTACTCCGAGTTTCCACCACAGTTCTAACATATTAAAAAAAAGAAATATAGAAAAAATATTTCTTTCAGGGACTACCTCTCATCAGTCTTCTGGCAAATGCTCTGAGAGTAACTGATGGCCATGAATAGGATTCGAAAGTCTGTCATTCGGAGTCGACTTTAAACTGTAGGTCCCGGTACTCATAGATAAAAATTAACACACACAATATGGGAGTAGCCAGAAGGTAGGCCGTAACACTGAAAAGGGTTGTAATGGCCAACAGTTTTGTTTTTTTGATTGATGCCAGCACAAAGGGGATGACCCTTACACATGCAATACATTGTATTGGTGTATGAAAATAAGAGCGAAAGAGGAAAAATGTGTTTGAACCTTTGATTTAAGCTTACTAATATCGTATCTGTAGTCGCCGTGGTCTAGTGGTTAGATTGTTGGCTTACTAAGACATCAGCCCAGGGTCCAAACACCAGCTCTGAAAACTTAAAAAAAGGAATATGAAAAAAATATTTCTTTCGGCGACTACCTCTCAGCAGTCTACTGGCAAAAGCTGATTGCCATGAACAAGCTGCTCAACAAAATTACCAAACACAACATGGGTGCTGCGAGAAGCTAGGGCCTAATTCTGAAACAGAGTTGTAATGGCGAGTTATGTATGTATGTATTTAATATCATATCTGATATCAGTCAGAAAAAAAGCAAAAGTCGGCCACAAAATAATTCAATAGCAATCCACACCAAGAACCCCCACAGTGAAGTTAATATAGGAGGGGGGGGGGGATAAAAGATAAAGATGACAATGAAGATGATGTTGTTGTTCTCGATCCAGCTCCTGGGATAAGTCTTAGTATGTTGAGTTGCTACACAGATCTAGCTTCAAAATTAAAATAATATTTCCATTTAAATACTGAAAATCCTCTAAAGTAGTCCACAATACCCACCAAGTTTCTTGTTACGCTATTTGAAATGCTTCGGACATACAATTTTTCTACGCAAGTATATCCAATTTTTAAAGAGAAGTATAGTTAGAGAACAGATCTAGCAATGAATGAGAAAACAAAAGAAATACAAAATGATATTCCACATTTCCCGAACATACCCTACCTGTGTTGTGTCACCTTATGTAACTTTATGCATTATTAGTATTTAAAAATTTTAATTTTTTTTCACTCAGTCTAATGCAAGCTTTCAGATGAATTTATACAATTCCAGTAGTTTCAATGATTTTAAATATGAAGTTCTTTAAAACCCCCATATTTTTTAATTTCTTAATCAACCATATGAACTTCTATTGTGGTTGAAGTGTGTGAATACTGTTTTAGAAAAGTATTTCTATTTTTTTTTTGATGTAAATGTTCAAGAACATTTTAATATTTGCGGTAAAAAGTCAAAGAATTTTTTTGCTGACAAAAGAAACACAAATATTTGTAATAAATGACAGTTGACTAAAGAAGAAATGAAAGCATTTCTGGTATGAAAATGATTAACATTTCTAAGTGACTTTAAAAACAGGGCAAATTTTTTCATCATAAGTGCGTTTAAAGAAAAAAAGAAAACATAGTTTTTCAAATATTATTTATAAAAATATTAAAATTTATTTTCTCTTTTGTCAAGGCAGTTATATTTGAAAGGGGGTTGATTTTATACACGATTTTTTTATATAAAACATCACCGTCATCATCAATACAATTAATGTCTGCTAAAGCCACTGAACGCCAGGATAACAAAAGGATGAGTGAATTGTGTTGAAAGTAGACATCACGCACATACACATGTTATTGTTATTGTTATTGTAATTTTTTTCTTTCTGCTACTTTTTTCTTGTTTTTAATAATAAAAAACAAACAATTGTGTTTTAAAAACGACACGCGTTTTAAAAAATAATACTGATAAAAAAATATATATTAATAAACTGTTTTTTTTTCATTTTTTAAAGAAAAAAGTGTTGATGCGTCAAATATTCTCACAGGACATACACATGTACATGCCATTAAATATCACATGCAACGTCAGCTCAATTTATACTCAAAAATATATGTTTCTTTGGCTTTTTTGTTTGTAGGCGTACGCATACATCTTTTATAGAATTTTATTAAAATACGCGTATTGTCATTGTCAGTCATTACATTTGTAAAATTGTATTTATTTTGTCAAAACCATGACAATAAAGGTGTGTGACATTTGTACAATTGTTTGCATTCAAATAACAACAATTCAAGTCAATTTTTGTTTCTTTTTTTTAATTTCTTTGTTTTCGTTTGGTGGTTGATTTGCATTTTATTTCAGCAGCTATTTAATTAACTATTCATACCAAGTGATGAATTGATAAATGGAAAAAGAGGTAGGGCCTAATGGATCTTGGAAAGAAACTAACTCTTAAATTAAGACGAAGTTTATAAATATCGTAGAATTTTTGTTTGTAATTCTTCAGAATAGCAAAATTTGTTGAAACAATTAAAAAGTTAATTGAAATTTTTTAATACTAAAAGACTTCTTATTTTTTCAAAGGAATTTATGAGTCATTAAAGCATTAATTGATCATAATTTTATTTAATTCGTGAATTTTTTCTCTGTTTGGGACTTACTGCGCCTTTCAACAAGTATTTGTTGTTTGCAATGAAAGTACTATACGTGTACTTCAGGGGAATTGTTTGATGCATTGTAACGTGCCGTCACAAGTGTTCATATTTATATTTATACGTTTCTGTATAAGACCACTATTACGTAACTAACACTGGTAAATACCAAATGTTTTGTTTAATAGTGATAGCGGCCGATCAGATATTATACTTCTTGTTTAGTTAATAGAACTAAAAGCATAAGTAGTAAAAGTTTAAAAGCAACCGACAGCGACCGGTGCTCGTAACCCTGTAGTTATATTCGTAATTCGTATTTAGTTGAATACAAGATCTTCCGAATTTGTCTTATATTCGTAACTTGCACTTAACCCAATAGAACATCCCCCGAACTCATCTTGTTCTCGTCTTTACTTCACAGGTCACATACCGGTAGACGAGAGTCGAGACGTTAACCCTCTGCCCTATTCAAAGATCCAGAGAAGCAGCATCCTTATAGTTTAAGCATTTTAGTTGAAGAAATTCTATTTTAAGGTATTCGTTCAATAAATACTGTGCTTTGAATATGAAACCAACAACACCTACCGTTTTATCACTTCAAAGGAAGCAGACCTTTGGTAAAATCCTGGACAGTCTAAGCATACCTCAGCTGGAATAATACACTGCATTACAGCGTAATATCAATATAACGCTTTATTGAAAAGGAAATTTTATGAAATTATGGTTTAAATATAATTTCTGCCATGTAGCCGCCACGGCTGGCTTGTATAAAGCGCAATCTGGAACACCAATTTTCGACAGCTTTTCGCAGCATTGCTGCCAAAAATAGGAAAAAAAAACGACAGCCAACCAGAGCTGCCTATAAAGGGGGTGTAGGTTCGCACATTGCGCCAAGCTATCGAAAAAAGGTACCCCTAAAAACTTCTATCGTTTGGCTGCCAGAACTGGAAATCACAAAGGAAATGGGCTACAGTCTCACTCTCAGAAGTATTCCCGCAACTTTTGCAGTGCGAATGATTTTTCATAATCATTTTTAAATTAAATGAACAGAACAAAATTTTTGGGAGGGATGTTTGCAGAAATAACAGGAATAAAATCGTTAATTTGGAAAATCTTTACAGTTCTTGATTTGATTTTAAAAAGAAAATATCCAGTTTGTTTTGTTGTTTTCGTAGAAAAATGTAATTACGACTGAAGACTTTTTTCTTTTGCTTTTCATAGTTGACTACACACCTTGCAACCCTTTTCAGACTAACGGCCTCACAGCATCCTTATTATATGCGTCAGTTTATATTTTTGAGTAGCGGGACTTAAAGTTTAAAGTCGACTCCGAGTGGCAGACATGAGAAGCTTGTTCATGGCAATCAATTAATTTTAGAGCTTTTGTTAGAAGACCAAAATAAATATTTTTGTCCTATTTTTTTTCTTAATGTCACAGTTGGAGCTTGATCCCGTAGATCGCCTATTAAGCCAACATTCCATCCAATAGTCAACGGCAATACGGTTTATTAAATGGCAGTGTCAAAAATGCATTGCGTTCTTATCATCCTGTCATAACTGGTATAACAAAATTTTATGAATTATTGCAAATTTTGTTTTACGAATCATAATAAGTAGACGATGAAACATGAAAAAATCATGATCAAAGATCGGTGCTACTCCATAAATCTTGAAAGTAAAGCTATGTATGTAGTTTTTCTTTTCCCACACTTTTTAGTTACCGAACACGGGGATTACTGGCAATGCCGCTTTGAACAAATAATGGAAAAATTGTATTTTACTTAAGTAATTAAATTTTATTTAGAGTTAATATAATCTGAAAATATGTTTTCCCCCCTCCCCAAAAAAAAAGAAAAAGAATATAGCAAAAGCAAGCAAATATCTTCTGAGGTAAAAAATATACATTGAAGAAAAAAAAAAGTTATAATTTTTAGTATAATTTTTTTGTTTACAGTGCATTTAAAAATTCTTTACAAAGTCGATATCTAATTTTGGTTCCATATTGCTCTGCAACGGAAAACAATCTCTCTTTATCTCTCACTCTTTAAAAGGAAGTTATTCTGATTTTCAATAATACCTATCGTAACATCCCGTAAATTTTAAAGAAATTTTCTGGTTTTCCACTTCTCGGGAACGATTATTCTCTGCACTAAGAATCATATTATCCGATTTGAAACCATCAGTACACTCTTATTTAAATGATTCTATTTTATTTCTACAGAAAAAAAACGGAAACACTTGAATGGTCCTCTCGACCCTAGAAAAGAGTGTTCATTTCATCATTGTTGAATCTCACACTAAGAACCTCTTAAGGGTTCTCCTCTTCAATGTTTAGATTATCCATAGTCGTAGATGACACGATTGCGTGCTTCTACGTGAGAAAACAACACTGAATCTTACGTGCATTAAATTCGACCCTGATTGTGCAATTCTACTCAGAGATTGTTAGCATTACATTTGTGGGTTATTCATATTTTGCATTTTCTCTTCATTGTCCAAATATTTCGGCTTACGATCAAATACATATGAATAACAAATATTGCTGACATCTGCGAAAGATTAGATAGGTTGTAATGTTAGGAAACAGAAGAGAACCTTGCAGTACTTCCGTATTTAATCCGAATTCGTTGGAAGAAACACCGTCTGTAACTACTTGTATGACACGGTCCCTGAGTAAGCTGAAAATAAAATGACATAAATGATTACCAATACCAAAATCAGCCAGTTTGGAAATGAGAGCTGAATACCAGACTCTGTCAAACTTACTTTCTTTTTCAATTTCACAAAATTTTTGTATTTAAAAAACCAATTAAAAACCATTTATTCGTTTGCACAGTAACTGATTTAATTAACATTTAAGAGAATGACACATAAACATGAAAGCAGCAGCAGTTAATAAAATAAAATTTAATGAAAGAAATGAAGAAATTCTTTAAATTAATGAATAAAACAGAACCCTAATGAAAATGGTGCAAATTAAACAGCAAATAAGCAACAATGCCAGCAATAGAATAAATGCTAAAGATGAACAGAATGAAGTCAGAAATCGCAGTGTAAAAAAGGTCTTAAAAAAGCAATAGATAAGAAAGAATACTCATAAAATGAGAGAGAGAGAGAGAGAGAGAGAGAGACAGAGAGTTCAAAAACAAAACACATATAAATTACAAACAAATTAAAAATATTCACACAAAGGTTCACATAAAATAGCAACTAAAACGTTAATTGAAACATTAAATAACATTTTATTACTTAATTTACATGGAAATTAACTAGAAAAAGGAAATGAATGAACTGAAACGATGATGAGCAGGACAATGACGATGACAATTGCACACAATGGCATAGAAAATGATTGGAGTGTGAGAAAACAACAGAAATCACTGACTAACTAGTGGTTATAAACAACAAACAACCAAAACAGAACAAGAAAAGATATTGAGTTATAAAAACCGTTAACAGACAGACAGACAGATAGATAAAGCAAAGAAAAAAAAAAGTGTTTAAAATATAACATGACCTTAGCAAGACTCCCACCACATGTCACCCCATGGTAACCAAGAGAAGTATTCAAATTCTTAAAATATTTTGCCCCAATAAAGAAGAAAAAGAAAATAGCAAAAGCAAGCAAATATCTTCTCTAGTAAGATATTTGCATGACAGTCCTTTAAGATTTTTCTTTTACTTTCGTTTTAAGCTGGGACTCCCTTTTATTAACTTCGTTTAATTCCCAATTTCACACCATGACGAAGGGTCGTTTATACTTTAATTTCTTCTTTAGTTCTTGTTTCTCAGAGTTTTTTTTTTCAGTCTTCGTCAACCATTTAGTGTCTGTTTTAGTTGCTTTATTTTAATTTCTTTCTTCTTAATGTTGCTTTAGGATTTTGACCCAAAACTTTTTCATTTCAATGCATATTTTTTTGTTTTTTGGTGTTTTGAGATGGCGGAAGAAATCTTTTAACATTTTTGTTAAAATTAACATTACATGGCAAAGTGGCTTGTCAATGTTGTATTTTATGAGCCTTTAAGAATCATCTTTACACTTTCAAAAATTGAAACAACGGCAGTTATTTTTATCTTACAACAGCTTAATAAATATGACCAATTCCAGAAAAAAAAGTTGAGAGTGCAAATGAAGTTTTTGTTTTAAAAAATATAATTTGAGGCCCATTAAATAATGACACTGTCCGAAATGAAAAAATTATTTCTTTCGGCGATTACCTCTCAGCAGTCCTCTGGCAAAAGCTCTGAGAGTAACTGATTGCCAAGAACAAGCTTCTCAAGTCTGTCGTTCGGGGACGACTTTAAAATGTAGGCCCCAGTACTCATGGACAAAAAAATTAACGCACACAACATGGATACTGCGAGAAGCTATGCCGTAAACCTGACACAGGGTAGTAATGGACAATTAATCCACCTGATTAAATGTCAAATGTAGCTGTCAAAATTAGTTTACATTTTTAACTTCTTTGTTCTACAGGTTTATGTCAATTTTGAATGGAGGAAAATCATTATTTGGCAAAAAAAATGTATATTTTTTTAAATAAATATTTCTGAATTTAAGTAAAACAAAGTGTGTGTGGGATATAATCGAACTGTTTTATTTACTTGAAATACCTATTAATGCCATAAATTATAGAATATCACTCAAATATCCGCCACAGCTTCTCTGGGTGATCTCTTTCACTAAGTTTGGCTCATAAATCGAACTGAATTTGACCGATAACATGCACATGTTAGCTTTAAGAATCGCTGTGGCTTATGACTTATTTGCATACACCTGCGACTAAACAAAGTTTCACAAGATAAATTCTATCTTGACCCTCTCGTACAATTTCACTTGTGCATAATATCCAATATAGCATTAGCTATTTGGCCGTCCTGTTCAAATTGCCTTTCTTTTGTGTCGAGTTCATGCAATTCTAACAAAACAAGTTGGTAATCATCGACCCATACCGCCTACTACTGAACATGATTATTCCGTGAAAATCTCTTTTACTATCCCACAATAGAACACTTACTTATTTTGATAAAACAACTTTTTATTTATTTATTTAAATTACATTACAATATTAATATTATATTTTAATTATTCCGTGGGGGGTCGTGGTATAGTGGTTGAGCGATAGCACAGAAACTCACACAACCGAGGTTCAATCCCAGCGAAAGACAAAATTATAAAAATAAAAAATTGCGGTTTTCTACAATTATAATTTAAATTAAAAATTATATAAAAAAAAATAAGAGGCCCCCCCCCCTACTAAGAAGTCCACCAGAAACAAATAATCAGGAGTACAGCGCTACCTTCTGGGAAGATAAAAGCTAATTTACTGAAGATGCTCACCATTCAACATCCACCGACAGATGAGGCAATTGCTGTTTGATCACTCAAGGGTGAAGGTATAACACTGGCCCTTGAATGGTTAAATTGACAGCAACTTGTCTCATCAACAAAAAAAGGCGCATAATATACAAATACCTAATACAATACAAAATAATCAATACAAAAAAATCTCTATCAACCATCTTCACATTACAATACAATGCACTGCATGAGTAGGGGTTTACCCCTGAGTATTAGTCTTAAAAAGAAAAAATTATTCCGAGGCGAGTGATTAGAACTTTGTTCGGTGAACTGTCACAGACCAGGGTCTCTGGTTAGAATCTAACCCACAACCCTCGCACTAGCAGTCTAAAACACTACCAACTCAACTACATGTACAGCAGTGAATGCTATACCCGTCCATAGCGATTTGAGAAATTATACTAACGATGCGCTCTAACCATCACAAGTCGTACAAAGTGTACATGTCGTCGATGTCGGCTAATGTGGATAAAATACAATAAGAGTTTAATAAAGAAATATATGTATTTCTGATTTATCCAAATAAGATGACAATTTGTTGTGTTGCGTTTGATAATATTTCGGCTAACTCCATTACAAGTATACAGAAAAAAATATAATTCCTGTGTTTTATTTCTTTAGATAGTGTGAGTTAAATAGTTGATGACTATCATGAATATATACAGAAGAGAACTCTTTGGAGACTACTGTAGCTGGTGGCGAAAACATGTTCAGTTCGACTGATTCGCAATTCCTCCACTTCTGTAATTTTTTCCTCTAATTGAAATACTCTAGTTACAGCGTTTTTGACAAAAAGAAAAAAATAATTGAAAAAATTATCACTTCGAACTTGAATTTTCAAACCATTTAACAATAAATGACAAATAATTTGATAGAAGCTTGAACAAGACATCAGCTATCAAATGTCAAACTGTCAAAAAATCTTTCAAATGAATAAAAAATGTCAATGATATCTCACAAACACTTTGTATTATTAAAATTTAAGTTAGGAAACGTTTAATTAATGACCCGATGTTTGTATAAAACAGTTGCAGCGTTTAAGGGACGCATAAGAATTTGCATATTTGCATTTAGTTTTCAGTTAAAAATCCCTAATAATCTTTTAGAAAATTTAAAGAAAATTTAGTTATGATTTTATTTTTTTAAATAATATTTTCCGAAAATTTCTTTCAGTGTGTTTTAAGTAACAGAGAAATAGAACAAAATTTTCCAATTTTTTTTTTGAATTTTCTGTAGAATTTTATTTCTTTTCTTAATGCCCGTTGAGGCTCATTAGATTTGCAAAATGTTTTGACACCAGCCCTGGCATTTTGACGTTAATGTTTTATTGCATTAAAAATTTCTTTCTACATAAAGTACTTGGTTTTTTTCTATGTACGTTTCGTGTACGTGTGGTTATCATCCTGATATCTATTTTTAATATTTTGTTTTTAATGTTTTTTTAAAAAATGTACAATTGGATTAAGGCCATCGAAGCCAAAAAATGTTTAAGTGATTATTTTTATTACATTTTAAGGGCTTTTTTTCTCCCTAATTTTATGGCATTTTCTGCGACCATTTGTTTTTTGTATTCTTTTTTATTATTCTTTCAACGGCTGTGCCCTCTAATTAAAATTAATGCGATAATAGAGCAATAATAGGACCAAATAAAGGAACATAAAATTACATATTTCTTATTGTGGAAGTTATAATTATTTTTATATTTTAAGAATTGAAATTAATGTAAAATTAAGGCTTTAGAAAACATATTAAATATTTTACTCCAAAACAGTTTACCTTTTCTCATCATAAATTAAGTTGTAATTACGGATTTAAGAATATCGTTTCAGCGAATTTTGTTAAATTTCTTCTTTGGACTGTTACAGAAGTAATAGTTCTCTGAATTGCATTTAAACAGATTTAAGTGTCAGTTTATAATTACAAAATAGAAATTATTTAAAATAATGTAATTTCATTCTATAACTATGAAGTATTTTCTTAAAACTACAATTTCATAACTTTAAAAGTTCAGTTCGTCTCATTCATAAGGCGCTTAATAATAATATAAGAAAATATATACATATATGTTCCGCCCTTACCAAAAATTCCAATACAATGCACATCATTTATTAAAAAAAAGTTTAAAAAAAGTGGAATATATGCATAATAATTTCGGAAAAGTTGCATAATAATACGTTTATCATCTCTGTAATGTATTAACCTGGTTTTTTTTTACAAATTTCCCTGTTAGGTGACATTCATGCCAAGGTTTTGATGAATATTAATTTTTGGTAAATGTTCTGGTTAATGACTTGTTAATGAGTGGTCTAGTTAGTAGTGTGTTAGACTTCTAGTGTGAGGGTTGTGGGTTCGATAACTACCAGAGACCCTTGTCTGTGAAACTACACCTAGCAAAGTTTTCAGTCACTCGTCTTGGATTAATTAAATTATTAATATTGTATTCTATTTTAAGAAAAAAAAAATTAGTTGTAAATGAAATGGCTTTTATTTCGATATTTGCTACTTTTGGTGTCGTTTCATATCTAGCTTTAACAGAGACCTCGCTATAAGACTGGTAGTTTCGCAAGATTCAGTTCTATCTCCCCACTCTAATTCTGATATCTCTTAACGATATTCTAGTTCTAACAAATCAGCCCTGTCACAGAAATCCATTCCTATCGAAAGTGGAATAAATTCAGTATTTTGCTTCTTCAGAAAACGTAAAACGAAAATTTTTTGCGGAATTAAACCACTTTCAGTTTTCTAAGTGGAATTGATATTTTCAGTGACTTAAACTTAAAAAAATTAATTAAAAGCACTTCTAATGGGAAACAAATATTGTTTTTGATTTATTTTATTGAAAAATATTTTTTTAACATATATTTTCTTAAAAATATTTGTAAAACAAAATGCATATAAAAGTTTGGTTTCCATACGTGATAATTTTCTAGGAAACACAAAAGTGAATATTATGAGGAGATAGTACATGAAATGTTGTCTGCTATTGCTGGTCTGTAAGGCGAGGTACTGGCAACGATTTATATCAAAAAAATTAAAACAGGCACGGAGGAATTTCTAAGAAAAAAATATGTTACCATAAAACTTAGCATATCTCACTAATCTTTAAGTCGATTTTAATCTTCTTACGTGTTTTCAAAAGCTATTTTAGCCAGATTTTTACAAATATAATAAAACAAAAATATTCTACTTGATGGCCAACTTAGAGCGTGAATAAAATGAAAATTTTTGAAAAAAGTGTGTTTTGTTTAAAACTAAACGTCCATAACTCAGCCATTTTCCAACCAATTTTTGAAAACGTTATTTTGTTTTAAAGGTAAGACTAATATCTTCGATTTAAAAGAAATTTTTTGAAAATCAGTTTCAAAACATAAATTTAAAATTTTTTCAAGTTGTAATTTCGTGAATACTGGTATTTCACTATATTTGCTTAAGGAAGTGACCGAAATAAACTAAAGTATTATGCTATAAACACATTCAAAGCTATCGACCACCGAATACACAACTACAAAATTCGCTGGCTACAAAAGTAGCCAAGTAGCCAGCTACTTTATTATAATAACGACTACAGCTACAAAATAAATATCAGTTTTGACACTTTGAACTAATTTTTTTAAAATTTTTTAAAATTTTTAAATTCTAAAGAAAACTTATTTAATTAATTGTATAACAAATATTGCCAAAATAGTTCAAACACCCGATTCAGTGTATGAAGTGTATAATGAATACCACAATTGAAGTTACAGAAAATGGTGACTCGAGATAAAGAAGAATTTTTACCGAACTTATGGCCATCAGCTCAAGCAAAAAGATCAACAATTTTTTTAAAGCATATAGGATGAGCGTAACAAATTATTAAATTAATTAATAATAAATTAAAAATGAAATAAAAACTGATGTAAATAAATAAAAACTAAACAAAAAGTGTAAACAAAAATAATTTTTTTTTAGTAGTGCAACTTAAATTTTTTTCGCATTTTTAATGTATATATTTCATTTATTGCGTTTTTTAAACATCTTTTTCATACATCTTATTGTATTGGCAACACTAAACTATTTATTGTTGCCAAGAAAAATATAAATTAGCTTAAGTTGGCTACGGGCTACAAAAGTAGTCGTGTGTTCGGTAGTCGTGTTGCCACTAAAATAATTATTCTCTTATGCAAACATGCATTCTATTTTTGACAACTTGTAGTCGATGATTGGTAGCCTTTAATGTGTTTATATATTAGGATCTTAGGCTATTAAAATTCATACATTATGAGAAACATTAAAATCAAGGCAAAAGTAGCAGCTGTTAGTTAAACTTGGAAAAAACCTCCCAAACTTGTCTAAGTAAATTTCTTTAATTCAGTATTCAAGAACACTTCGAGACAATTATAGAGTATGTCAAGTGTTAGTGTGAATGCTAATAATTTTCTCCATCAAAATAAGATATATTTAAATTTATTGAAATATTACTGAAACACTATTTCGTTTTTCTATATTTATTTTCTGTAATAACCGTAATCTCTTTTGCTTTTAATCACTATTAAATTGGGAAAAAAGTAATAAACTTTTCGTCACCAATTCTTCTAATACAATTACAATTCAATCATAAGGGCCTTAAATAAATCAACAACAAAAATTACCTTAGAGAATTTAAATCCCAAAAGCTTTTCAGCAGCATGTGACATGTCACAACAACAGCATCAACAGCACACAAGTTGTCAGAACGACAACAGGAGCAGCAAAAAAAAAAAAAAAAAAAAAAACGAAATCCTTTTTTAAGCTGAAAATGTGTAAATTTGATGAATTTTTGAAAATCAAAAACAAATTATGAACACTCTCACCTCTGTCTCTTTCTTTCTCTCTCTATCTTATTCACTAAACATAAAAACTAATTGTATTTGTAAATATTTATGTACGTATGTATGTATGCTTGTTTGAAAATTTAATATTTATTTTTTATCTCTTCTAAAATAAAATAAAATATAATTAAAACTATCTTTTTTAAACCATACCCACATCCCATAAAGCAACCATACTCTCCACTACAATCAATTTTATAAAGTGAGCGAGAGAATAAAATAAAAACGTTAAATGTAAATTTAATTGTTATTGTATGAGTGTGTTTGTATGTCTATATATAAAAGCAAGTATTCCCATTTTGTTGTAGACAACATTTAATATCAATAAATAATTAAATTTTCCAAAAAATCTGAAAAAAGAAACTGAGTTTTATGGGTAGTAAATGGAGTAAAAAACCCCAAAAGATGATAGAAAATGTGGCGAATTTATTTAACGAAGAAAAACATTACAGTTATAATTAAATGACGAACAAAAAAGAATAAAAAATTAAAATAAAAATCCTAAATAACTAATCTTGTTTTAATAATAACAGAGAGAAAAAAACTATATGAAGTGGGAAAATGATGAGCTGAACTATAAAACAGCATATTCAACAGATAATTACAAAAGCAAAAACAATGCAACAAAAATATTTAAAGATTTGGAAAGAAACAATTATCCCGGCTCACTACAATACAGGATACATGCATCGTGTGGGTGTCAAGTAGACGTCTTCTACAACATTGGTGTACCCTATTGCCAGCGTTGCTATTCTCTGGATAATTGCAAAAAAATGGGACAAAAATTTTTTTCTTGAACTATTAATTTAAAAAAAGTATTTTAAGCCAAAATTTTAGCCAAACATTTGAACATTTTCAAGGTGACCAAATGCACTCGTACTCGTATACCAATTTTAATAATTTTTATATTATAATGGTTGACTTAGGGAAACATTTTTGAAAATTATTGAAAATATTTCTTTAACATGAATGTGGCATGTCCGTAATAGATTGCCTTTTTCAAAGTTGTTGTGTTAGCAACACTGCACAGTGGTTCCCTAGTAGGACATAGAGGTCAAATTACAATGTTCGATTTCTTCACCGTCAGTTTGTTCTAATACTCACTATTAGTGACACTACTAAAACATGCAAAAAGATTTGCAATTAGTTATTTTTTACATTAACTTTTGTGCATTGAAACTGAACAGATCAAAACAACTCTCCTTATCTATAATGTTATGTGCTAATGAAGTTAATCTATAGGACGTTTTTTTTAAGGAAAAATTATTTGTGACCTATTGTTTTATAATGAATATTTTTTATGCTAAAAATATTTTTTTCTGAAAAAGTGGTTTTACGCCAAATCACTTTTCACATAAATTCTCAACGTTTTTTTTTATGAAACTTTTAACTATGTTGACGACGTATGCCGCGTTTCAGTTATATATCAAAATGTTAGTCTATATCTCTACTTCCAATTTAAAAACAAATTAGCTAAGTTAGCTGTGGTAGATGATTTCGCGATAAACCATTTGATGCGTGATTCTAGCCGATATTAGTAATAAGTATTATTAGTATTAGTTTTTTCGTAATCAGTATTGAATACTGATTTCTCTTTTCAGTAATCAGTAAAATTTACTGAATACTGATTTTTTTTTCCACTAAACAGTAAAAACAGAAAATACTGAAAAAGTACTGGTACTGAAAAATGTGTAGTGTATTAATATAAATAATCATTATTATTAGTAAATTAAGCTAATATTACAAAACTAAATTAATTATTGTTAATATACAAAATTTGTTATTATAAGTACTACCCTAATTATTATTTTTATTCTTACTGGAAACCATAGCTGTTCAACTTGAATAATTTTATTCAAAATATTGAACAAAATTGAATTTAATTGAAATTACATTCATTTTTAAGAAACATAAATCGATTATATTCATTTCATGTCCTTCGCAAAATAAAATAAATTTAGTTGGCTCACATTTGGTAAAAACTATTGTAATTGTGTGTTCATTTGTTTTAAAAGTGAATTCAACATATTTCCACAAAAAAATTTCAAATGATTACATTTTAAATTATAGTTGCTATCTGGCATAGTTATACAAATATTTTTAAATTAGTCTCCTCAAATTTTAATACAAATTTTCGTAATTTTATTAATTTTTTATAAAATAGAATTTTACCTTATTTCATTTAATTTTTTTTTTTTTGAAACGAAGTATTTTTTTTAAATAACTTCAAATGAAATTATTCAACAAAAAGTGTTCTGACTATTTCCAATTTGTAGTTTTTCGTTTGAAATAGTTCAATTTCTTAAAAATATTTTAAATAACAAAAAAATTTTTTAAACAGTTTGAATTTTTAAACATATTTTATACATACATACGTACATATGTATGTAAAAAAGTTATGATTTTAAAAGTGAATGTGTAATGATCTCAAGTGAGGAAGATTTTTCTTGTGACGACATTGAAAAGGATCCCACTTTTTCAATGGAAAAACGCAAGCGCGGTCCAAATATAATTTCAAAATATTTCTACATGAACGATGTAAGTACCATACCAGACTTAAATATGTAAATAGATTGTTTTTTTTTCACATAAAAATTAGTTGCATTTATTTTAAAAATAAAGAATGCAACTACTGATACTAATGAAAAACATACAAAAAAATCTACTAAAGTAATATTTACTGCAAGGCCCACGATATCATTCCATATCTTTCTGTCGCATACTTACATTTTAAACAAAAACTGACCCTTAATAGAAATTGAAACACTGTTTTTAATGTATGTATGTGTATTCAAACCAAACTTTTAGCTCAGTCAAAATAAAATATTGGCTTCATGCAAAACTTGTTCAAAAGCTTTACGTGGTAATGCGAACTCAAATTCAAATTTCCTTGCATACTCAAGAAATGTAACTGTGAAAAATATACTGAATACCAAAGACTAAGCATAAGGAAAAAGGACAAAAAGAACGCTTTCACACAAAAAATATTGTTTTTTATTGCTGATACCATGAGTCCTATTTCAATAGTAGAAAAAAAAATCATTTAAAAATTTATTTAAAAACGAAACTGTCCCAAGTAGAAATACAATAACAAATTTAATGGAAGAAGAATTTCTGCAATACATAACTGCAGCAAAAAATGTTGTCAAAAAATCCAAATATATTTGCACAACTGCCGATATATGGAGTGCTGGGAGAAAAAGCTTTTTTGGGTACAAGGGTCACATTATAAATGAGGAGTCTATGAAAAAAGAGTCCTCTATTTTATCATGCAAACGATTTTTAAGTCCACACTCGTATAATAAAATCGCTGAAATAATTTCTGAAATAAATTCACTTTTTGGAATAAGATCGGAGCAAATTGTTGCGACAATTACCGAGAACGCTTCTAATTTTGTTAAAGCATTTAAAGAATTTGGAGTATCTTCTGATTGCGATTTTGAAGATGTAGAAATAGAAAACGATCATTTGAAGTTTCCAAATCACATTAGATGTGCTTCACATACCCTCAATTTACATAGTTGGGACTACAGACTACATCAATATTTTAAAAGAAGAAAACATCATAGACAGTCACTTAAAAGTAAGTAAAACATATTATTTAATTCGACTTGAGTTGGTTACGAAATAGTCAGTTTAGTAAGTAAATTTCAACGAATTGTTTTGTCGTAACTTTTGTAGACAATAAGCAAATGCAACGAGATATGGAACAAGTGCAATAGGCCAAAAACATTTGAAAAAATTTCGTAAATTTTAGGAAAAGCAAATTTTTTGACCCCAACTATTACAAGATGGAATTCTCTGTACGATGCTGTAAGAAGGCTGCTCTCCTTTGAAAACAAACTTGAAGATGTATGTGAAAAGCTTAATGTATTTTCTTTCACAAGTATTGACATCCAATATTTAAAGGAGTATCTTTTAATAATGGAGCCGATTTCTCTGGCAATCGACTTTCTTCAATCTGAGGGAATATTTTTTGGCTTTTTGTTACCTGCTTTAGTTACAATAAAATTAAAGTACCGAAAAATTCTACTTACTGACAGTAGCATTATAAAAAAGAAAACTAGCTTGTGTAGAACGTCGCTTTACACATTATTTCACTTTAAGCGATGTGTCTTATCACGCTATAATTGCATCTGTGAGCCATCCAGAAATAAAGCTCAAATGGTTCAATGTTATTTCTAAAACATCTCAGTTAAAAAAAGTTGATGTGCATGAAATACTAATTTCCGAAATGAATAATGCCCCAAGCTTTATAGAACAGAGTAGAGTGCAAAATATAAACACATTTTTGGAGTATGAGATGGGTAAGATCGAAGAAGCTATTAATTAAATATGAATATACAGATATATAAAATTTTTACATACATACATACATATTGTATCTCAAGTAGAAAATACTCAAAAACTACAATACACACAACAAACATACATTATAGTGAAGTATAAACAAGTTATATTACTGAATTTATTCCAGATGGAAGGGAAACAGCTACTGCACCATCAGAAAATGAACTTTTATCATATCTGAGCGATATCAACATAACGGTTAAAAATTTAAAAAAATATCCGCGTATTTACATTATTTTCCTCAAATACAATACTCCAATAACATCATCGGCCCCAGTTGAGAGACTATTTTCTCTAGCTGGTATTTTAAATAGTTCAAGACGATGTACACTAACTGATGAACATTTTGAGCAACTTTTAATTTTGAAAACTGTTTTCAAAAAAAAAAATACATGTATAGAGCTTGCTGATCTAAATTCTTTGTAAATAATAAAATATGAAGTAATTAGTTTAATTGTTTATGAATAGCTGTTATTCAAAAATTATTTTATGATTTTTCATTTGTTTTTTCATTCAAACCATATAGAATTAATTTAATTTTTGTTATTTAAACAATATTGAAATAAATTTAATTCGAGTTTTTCAAATTTAAGTAAATATATTACATTTACTTTTTATTTTTTTGTAGAAAAATATTTCATTTAGAATATTATAAATTGATTGAAATTGTAAAATATTCCTTCAAACATTGTATGAATTTTGAAAATCTAAAATTTTTTTTAAATCAATAAATTTATTTAATGTTTAATTCAAAAAGTTGTAGTATGACTTAGTTTTATTTTTAGTTTAAAATAGGAACTGAAACTAAAATAAAACTATTTTTATTTTTTATTTCATTCAGGTTGAACAGCTATGCTGGAAACCTATTGTATTCCCTAATTATTATTTTATTCCTACTGGAAACCTATTGTTATTCCAGTATTGTAGCGATATATTATGGAAATTTTGTAGTTTGATTGTACCGTTAGTTTTGTATATAAACGAAGGAAAAATCAATAAAGAATTATTATGATCTAAGCCTCTAAATCGGCATCAATCTTTTTTTATTCTTGGCATATAAATCTGCCAGTAAAAAACCTTTTTTTTTGTACCCGTGGCGTTTATTAGCGCCGGTACACTACACGTTAGGCAGGGACAATATATCTTAATATATTTTTTTTTACTTTTACCCACAACACACCACAAATGTCCATCTATGGTAATGGTCAATTATGTATGTATACTTTTTTATTTTATCTGAGTTTTTGATGTGTCGTTATTCCCAGTGGAATAGGGAAAAACTAGCTTTACTCCGGAGCAATCTTGTTATAAATTTTTCATGCACTTCGTCTGTTTTATCGCTTTACAATTAATCGCTTTGGGACCACGTTAACAATTGCTAATATTGTGAATGTCGTGAGATACCTACCAGTGCGCACCTAAGAAGGTGTAACCGCTGTACAGGGATTGTGTCCTTTCACTTTTTGGTACATATTACAAAAGTACCTTGACTTAAAAGCTTTCGCGATTCTACTTGTGTAGGAACTAAAGGCAAACGACCATGGCGCTAAAGCACAAGTTGATATTAATATTCAATTACCATTCAAAATTTTATTCTCCAATAAAGCATATTTTTGGGGAACAAAATTTTTTTCTTTCTGCAGCCACTTTTTGAAAAGAAAATTTGACAGTAACTAATTACCATGAAGAAGTAACACACACACAAATGCATGATATATATTGATAGGTTAATAAGAATAACTTTCACATTTAAATCTTGTATTATTCATTACATCTAGAGAAAATAATTCTTTGGTAGGCTTTATGGTTTGGCGGAAGCATTGAACCATATATTTTAACAATCGATTAAGGCTAGAATGTTGCTGTCAAAGGGACATGATTAGAAATTTGTTTCATTCCTCAATTACCTGGAAATAATATTACTGGTATGTGGTTCCACAAGAATGTAATCGAATACCAGAAACTTTTGCTAACATAATAATTCCACAAAGGTTGGATTATTTGCTATGGGATTATGTAAAAATAATTAATTATATCGATAACCCGTACTCAAGTACAGACATGCAAATCAACGAGTTTTTGACAAAATACGGCCGTATAGGCTACGAAAAGTTTGTGAAAATGGATGTTACACACTGCGCCAACCGTGGCGGCCACATAACATCGAAAATCAGTGCATTTTCATTGAACACCAAATATTTTGAAAATCTGAATTTAATGCTTTAAAACGACTTTTTATTAACAAAAGAAACTCTATTCAGGTCTTTGGATTTCTTCCATCCTGTAACAGCCAAAACTGCCCTAAAATTTTCTATTCATTAAATCCCATTTCAGTTATATTTAAATGATTTAAAATTATTTAACTGCAGAAAAAATACCCTGCGCATTTACAGATATACGCTGTTTTTCAAAACCCCATTTTGTTTGTTTGTTTTGTTTAAAGAGATGGTGTTCATCTAAAATCAAATGTTTATTTAATATTTGTTTGAATTTGAAGGACATTGCGAGCATTAAGCCTTTTTAACCACTAGATTATTTATTGTTTCTTGCAGTGTATTGTTAAATTCATTCCTGGCGTTCACAGCTGTGATACTTTTTTTATATCAAAATATCAACGTAACAACTGTTGTCCTCGGTCGGTTAAAATGCCTAAAACCTTAGCCACCTCAGACGATTTTGATTTCTTGGTATCTTTTAGGCTTCTTTAGCTACATTGGACGTCGACAAAACTCTTATATATCATTGAAATTCATTAAAAGAAAAGTAACATATCAAAGTGAAATTTAATTATATTGTCTGTGTAGGGTAATTGGTATTTTATAGTTGCACTTACTCGTATACTAGTAAATATTACATATTATCCTTGTTAAAGATAATTCATGTAATTTTTTCCCATACTCCGATATTTGTACACGTTTGGTTTTTGAATTTTGACACTCTTGTTTTAAGCACACTTGTGCTCTTTTGTGTCTTTTTTAATTTTTTATTTTTTGTCTTTACGAAGTAATAATATTTTGTATGTCGTTGTCATTAAATATTTTTCAATAATTACATTTTTGAGTCGTTTTAATCTTTTTGCTTTCAAAAACATGAAGAAAAAACCGAAAAGAACACAACAAAAAGGATTTCTAGTAACACTTGGATAAATCGAAAATTAAAAAGTTTCTTATTTTACAAAATATTATATGAACGTAGAGTAGGGGGTTAAGGTTTTTTTGCATAAATTACACTGAAAAAAAGATGAAACTGTTTTTTATCCAAAGGACAAAATGACACTTTTTACTCTTCACAGGATAACAATTTAATTCAACTTTTGTTAACGACTAAATAACAAAAGGAAGAAAAATGATTTCGACAATTCACATTCCAATTGCTATAATATTAAAAAAACAATATTACTTTATTTGGTTGTATCATGATGCTGGACGAATTCCATTAATCTATTTTGTTTCATCATAAAACATTTAATTTATTTAATAGAATTTCATACATAGGTTATTTGGTATATTCATTTACTTTTTAACCAGGGACTCACTGACATCACTACCCTACTACTTAATCCGTATTTAGACGAGAAAACGTTGTGAAGAAAAAAAGCTGGAATTCTTTTTAGTGTTTTCTTTTGCGTTCACACAGACGAACACTTTTAAGCAACATTCCATTATTATTGTTATAATCTGATATTTTTTTTTTTAATTGAGATCAATACTAGGTGGTAAACCCCTACTAATGCTTTGCATTGTACTGTAATTTTTAGAAAGGACAATATTTTTTTTTTCTTATTTACTATTAAGCGCCTTGGGAATGAAGCATATTGCTGTGAATTGATCATTCAAAGGCCAGTGTTATGCCTTCACCCTTAAATGATCAGCAGCAATTGCCGTTGATTGTGTGGGGTGTGTACCTTCGCTAAGTAAGTTTAGCTGTTATCTCTGCTACTTCCCAATAGATGGCGCTTTCCTCCTGATCATTCCTTTCTTGTTGACATTGGTTAAGGTGGAATAGAGTGGAATGTCGTGGAGCGGTTTCTTTGTAAATGGTCTTTATGTGTGGGAGGGGGGGGGGGAGGACCTCTTATTTTTAAATTATAATTTTGAAAAAAAAAGGCAAACTAACTTTTTCATTTTTCACCTTTGCTGGGATTTGAACCTGGGCCGTTTAAGTTTTTGTGTGAGCGATCTAACCACTATACCTTATTTATGCAGCGTGTTCAAATATAGAAAAGAATGTTAACAAAGCCTGTCTTCGAGTACTGAATACTAAAACGAGTCTCTCTTTTCCATCTATATATTGCTACCAAACAAAATGTCTTCCATCCAATTTTTTATCCGCCTAAACACAGACTTAGTAGTCTATTTGGGCACGTAATGGGTTAATCATAATGCTGTATTTCAATTTCCAGTTGCTAAAGTATTGTGTTGTCGTACGGATTTCCAAATTATTCAATAATAAAAAGAGTTCTAATTTATTCTCCCTTTAGCCAGCACTGGTTTAGAGACAAATTAGTTTCATGAATTATGCAACTTGTGTACATTGACCAAAAAAAAAAAAAAAAAATTTGGGTGCCACAGTGATTTAGTTTGTAGTGTGCTAGACTGCTAGTATGAGGGTTGTGGATTCTATTCCCACCAGAGACCCTGGTCTTTGCTACTACACCGAGCAAAATACTTAGTAACTCGTCTCGGAATACTTAAAATATAACATTAATATTATATTCTAATTTAAGTGAATAAATAAATTTAACAAAATTTAATATCATAATTACTATTATTTCTTTAAGTGTAAGTTTAAGTGTACCGATTGCAAAATGAGTGAAACTGGTTTTTGGACTGCAGAAAGGATTTCATTTTTACAAATAAATACCCATGTCCGACTTTTTTGCTTTCCATAGTTTAGCTCATTCTTGTGTAATATTATTTTAAGTATTTTTTTACTGAAAATTTTGGTAAAAACTATTTTCGTTTTTTTATAGAAATAATTACTATTTACCAAAAATCCTTTAAAAACTTACATCCACTCATTTTCGTTTGGGTTTCACAATGTAACTCTACTACATAAAGAAATATTTCTGATGTTGAGAGCATTTTTTTATTCTTTATTTTATGTGACATTTTGTTCGTTCATACGAAACCATTACAAAGGTTGTTTGATACTCTTTATAAAAAGTGAAATAAAAATAATATTTTATAATAATGACCAAACAGAGAAAAACGTTTAAAAATATTTTAAATCTAAAATTTCTTATTAGAATTTTACATAAAACAATATTCTTCATATGAAGCTATTTTATTTGAAAATAATGAACGAAACGGAGATATGATTTCAAATTTTTTCGTATTTCAGTTAGATTATAATTAATCTTGCTGACATGCCACCAAGATTTAACTGCATTGGATTAATGTGTGTGGGTTTTTATGACATATGACACTTGTCTATGCTCACAAACCAGAGACAATTAATAACCTAAAAATCAATTGGTCTTGATCTGGAAATTCTAGTTCGATCATCTTTTTCAATTTCTGTTTGGTGATTAAACGTGTTAATTTGATAAGAACCAAATTCAAGTAAAAGAAATTAGATTTATTAATTACACCAGAAACTAAGTCTCATCAGAGTTCTTTGTGTCCTATACTCAATTATGAGAATCATCTAAAACTTAACTCTTACTTAAAGCAAGTAAATTAAATTTTATTACTTCGGAATACGAGGAGACTTTCGACAAAATATAAATTTTTTAAACTGTATTGTCTGGACGGTGGGCGTTTTGCTACATATTTACTTATATTGAATTGTCTGTAGCAAATGAATAGAAAAAAAAAAGTTTTTATCAAAAAACAAAAAATATTTTTCGCCTTATTGGCAAAAATATTTAATATGATATGAAATGTATGCTTTTGGGGATAAGCATGTCTCTGCTAAAAATCAAACAAAAGCATTTGCAAAGCAATACATTTCGGTAGAACAGAGAAATAGAATTTGAGATTTTTGAAAAACCGAAATGCATTGCTTTGTAAATGCTTTTGTTTGGTTCTTATATACTAAATGAGATATGATTCGCATTTAGTCTATAACTATTTTAATATAAGTATTTATAGTTTTGAATACCACCTTTAGGAAGAAGTCTCCTGACGAGTCTCTTAAGCAGAGACGAAATGGCCATAGAGACATGTTTATCCCCAAAAGCATACATTTCATATCATAAAACAAATAATGTTAACCAGCACCCTTTCAACGTCTCTAAAATTTATTATGTTTAAATGATGAAACATAATTAGAGCTTGACGTTTTCTTTCATACAAATCGACATTTAAAAACGTTACAAAATGCAGCCGTGAAATATAATCCATGGTATAATCATCATAAGGTAGTCCCGCTTTACCAAAATAATTACAGGGGGTCAATTCTGGTTCTGTGAAACATTGAAACGAAAAGTTTTTTATCATTATCGTTTTGATGAGCAGTTTTCGCATTATCATATCACAATTACACAATTTGCGATTCTGATGCATGTTATGCAAAATTGTTTCATTCCATCCGTAGTCGTGAAACTTTTGCTTGTTTGTTTTGAAATTTTATGTCAAAATGTCAAAGCAAAAGTACGAAGCCAACAGATTGAAGGAAGCGGCTTACCCGCCATATATTTATTTTAACTGCTTCGAATTTTACTGATACTGTTTTTAGATATTAGTAAAATGATTATAATATAACAAACAAATATTTATTTCATTGATACCACTTTCAGATCTACATATTCGCAAATACATACATTTATGTATATCACTTTCAAATTGAAAAATAAATTAAATCAACACCGACTTGTACTGTTTACCTTTTTTCCTGCACTAATTTATTAGCGTACGAGAAATTATGATAAATTAAGGGACGATTTTTATGTACCTAAAAGTGTATTTTTATGTACCTAATGTATAAATATACGTACATACAAGAAAAATTTAAATGACTTTATGTGTTGCATAAAAATACATACATACAGGGCGTCCGCCGGGACTTTGTTTTGCCACCATATTGATAAACATTACTCTTGACAGTTCATATTTGGCAATCGTGAAGTAAAGGCGTGGCAAATTTATTATGGAAAAATATGAACATGTATGTACATTAGAGTGGGTCAATTTTTTTGCCTACTAAGCGTATAGCAAAATCGTAATCTACGAGATATTCTAAGAACTTTTCCCAAAGAAACCATGGTTCTAAAATCAAAATCGAGCTTCCGGTTTTTTACGAGAAAATTTGGTGTTCAGGTCATCCGAAAATAATGCTATTTTTTTGGAAGTATTCATTGCAATTTGTGAATAGTTGACCTGTAACGCTGGAAGAGGGCTTATTTTAAAGGAAATTATCTCAGCTTTCTATATCTGTCCTCATTTATAGAAAATTGTTTACCCAAATAATGGTTTTGGAGGTTTATGTCACAGTAATAATAATTTTAGGTTTTTAACAGTTTTACTATTATTATTTTGAAAATAATCCAATGGTGTCAAATCACACGATTTTCGTGGCCAATTGACAGGTCCATTCCGCGAAATTATACGCTCATCGAATGTTTCCTTCAATAAATCGATTGTGACATGCGCTGTGTGGCATGTAGCGCCGTCTTGTTGGAACCACAACTCATCCACATTCATGCCATCCAATTCGGGAACAAAATAGTTGGTTATCATGGCTCTATACCGGTCTCCATTAACGGTAACTGACTCTCCAGCATTATTTCGGAAGAAGTATGGCCCAATGACTCCACCAGCCCATAGAGCACACCAAACAGTCAGTTTTTGTGGATGTAATGGCGTCTCAAGGGTCTCATGTGGATTCTCTTCACTCCGGGTGCCATTATTTTATTCGATTTTATTAAATATTCTTTTTTATTTTCGCTAGCACACTTTCCTTTGTTGGTTTTTTCATGGTTTTAAACCTCTATATTATTTTTTCACATATACATTTTCTGTGCAAACTTGTTACACATATGAAAAAATTTTTACAGTTAATTTCACAGTTACACAAAACACGAATCAGCACTCTTGTGAAACTGTGAAAATATTTTGTTTCATTCCACTTGTTGTTACATGAAAAAATTATATGCATCTTTTAAATTTGCACAAAACAAGAATCAAAAACCAGAGTAGGAAAATAAACAAAACTGAACGTTTGATCTCATTTTGTTGTATTCTTTACAATGAGTAAAACAAAAATAAAACAGAAACAGTGAGAAAGATTGTCCCATTTAATTTTGTATATTGTTTTTGTTTTGAGTACTACAAATACACTAACTGAAATGTGCGTAGGTACAACAAAAAATGAATGAGAAGAAAAAGGAAAGAAGATGAGAAAAAGAAAAGAAGAAGAGAAAAAAAAAAGCAAATTATACGAATGTGACGGAATAACAAAGCAAGCGCAAGAGCGAAAAGCTAATTGTTTCATTTGCGCTCTTTTTCATTTAGGAAGTATTTGTTTTGGTTTTGCTCATGTACAATACCATTAAAAAATTTTTGAAAAGTGTATGTCTTTGTTTTAACTTTTGCGAAATGTTTTGTTTGTTTGCCCACTCTGTCAAAAACCCTGTGTAACAGTGAAAAAACTTTTCATTTCACAGTTTCACAGAACAAGAATTGACCCCCAGCTGTATACTTGCGATTGTCAAAATCTTATTCTTCTTCTTTATTATTTATTTTGACGTTAAGCAAATTTGAATTTAAAATTTTTTGTTTGACAACAAATTAAAAATTAAAAAAAAAAATGATGAAATGCAATACCAAGTTATCAATACCAAATTTAGTTTTTTATCTTTGTTTTCAATATAAATTGCAAAACTATTTTGGCAAAGTGTTATGTACCCAATTTGTTGCTATGACAACAGCCTCATTTAATAAAAGTTCATGGATTTTTTTCAGTTAAAGCTTAGGAGCTTGGCAGCTGGAAAACAATACATAATTTTATTAAATGTTGCCTTGCTTAAAAAATAGTAAATAAATCACTACGAATTAGTAAAATTTTCACATAAATTTCATATACTTAGCTAGTTTGGTTTAAATTCTTTTTTATTGAACATTTCATTTAGAACTGCCATCCTTGGCACACAAATGTAATTTAATCACTTTAACAAAACTAGGAAATCTATATTTGAGCTCATAAATCATAAACACATGATAACAACTGAAAACTAAAGAAGAAGAAATAAATAAAATGAAATATAATATTATAGAATATATGTGCACACATAAATACATACATACATTTATTACTGTCTCTTAAGATTACCTATTATTTTATATACTTATATGAATGGATAGTTGTATTGTTTCTTACACAATAGTTAAATGGTTTGTATTTATTTCTCAGAGAATGATTATGTCACCAAATATAGGTTTTTTTAAGCTCGATAGATCTTCAAACTGTAAAAAAAAAAATAATAAAGAAGCAAAAAGGAAATTGAAAAAAAAAAATTTTCATTCTAAAAGTCAGCACAATGGTATTAATCAGGTATGTCACAAATTTGTACGGAAGTGAAAACTTTCAAAAGTAATACGCTTTGACAAATCCATATGGGCAATTTCAAAAATTTTCGACATTTTGATATTTTTTTTTCCAAATTTTTTTTTTGGATGACACGAATGATGCTTTGGTCACGTGAAGGGTGATATTTTAGCATGGCAAAACAGTTCGCGTTAATCATTTATTGCAAACGGCGCGAAAGTTATGGAGGTTTTAAGTTTTAAATTTCTTTAAAAAAATTTAAAGTTAAATTTATTGGTTTATTTTAATAAATGTTGTATGGATGCATGAAACTCATTTCAAATTCATCAGTGCAGTCCAAATTCATCAATGCACTGATAAAATACATAAAAAAAAATCAATTATAATTTAAATTCCTTAACATTAAAAAACGCGATTTTTTGCAAAAATATGAATGTTTCACCGATTCTTATACTTAATATGTGTTTATATAACGCATAACTAATTTACAGAAAAACAAAGATTTAACTTGCAAATTTAAAAAATAAAAAAAATTATATAAGAATTATTTTTGAGGTTAGGATTTTTTTTTTTGATCTGTAAAATTTAAAATCACGAAAATTTTTTAATGCCTATTCGGTTTTATTATCAAGCTTGAAAAAACCTTTCATTTGGTGTCAATCGCGGCGGAATCTATACATAACTGCAGATGTCACAAAGCAAAATGTGTTTGAAGAAAAATGCCGCTGTACCCGCTAAATATGGACCGAATTCAACCGTATTTATATATGATCTTTAGTTCACTGCCGCACTTCATTACCAATACTTTACATTGATTTTAAACCACTGATTAACTAAGAAAAACGCGAAACAAAATCATAAAATTTCGCAAAAGTCTTATTTTCTTTATAAAATGTTTGCGTTTTAAAATATTTTAACGCCTTCTTGACGTTGAGGTGCCATTTACTAAGAAGTTTAGATCACGCAATACATAAACCAGTTTTAAATAAGATTGCAAATGTCAGGCGCGAAAAACTGTCATTTTTGACAAATTTACGCCAATTCTATAAAAGTTTGAGGTCATCGTTCTCAGCAACTAGCAGCCTGACATCGACGCGCTATGACGCAAATTTTAGCAAATTACACCACCTATTAAATAGTGTTGACGAAATGCAATTTTCTTGAACGGCGCAAAAACGCTATAGAAAAAACTGCGAAAATTAAAAAATCGGAAAATTTTGGTTTCAAAAATGAACCGCTGTACAACTTTTTTCCAAATCGTAATATTGGCATAACTTTTATAGTGTAAATATCTACAAAGTCTAGTGACTTTATTTTATATAAGTGAGCATCGGAAGTTTAAAACTAAAAGTAGAAAAGTGATGAAATATGAAAAAACTCTTGTAAATTTCAAGCCTTTTTTGAGTTTTTCGATATTTAAGTGCCCATAACTTTTAAAAATAAAGAACTGATGGTCTGAAATTTTGAATTTCCCAGTTTTATAGTGTCGCCTACCATTCCCTTTTGACCGGTTTGGTCAATTTGAAAAACTGGAGAAATAATAAGCATCTGGGGCCTTATTCTCTAATACTCTTAAACTAAAATGCTAAAATTTTGGGTTTTTGAAACAGGCTGGGCGTTTGAATATATAAAATTGAAACGGTTAGAGGTAATAGGCATGAAGTTTTTGGATTACAATAAGCGTTCAAGAATTCTATTCGTATCCAAAAAGTCCTAAATCAAGTTTATAAATTTTTAGCGATAGAGTTTTAGCTTAGGAGAGTTACAGAATAAGGCCTCTGAACTCAGTTTCAACAAATGTTGAAAATTTTTGAAATTGCCCATATACATATTATGTATATTTTAGAGCGGGTCGATTTAAAAATCGCTTTTAAAAGTATGAGCGTTCTTAACTAACTTTGGAGCGTCGACCAACGCATGCTGGTGGCATACACCCCGAAACCCCACTGTGGTGGTCACCCTACAAAAAATTAAAAAAATAGCCACATTTTGCCACTTTACATGAAAAAATCAGCGAAATGGCTCTATAGCAAAAAAAAAAAAAAAAAAAATTACTACATTTGCATTTCACTCAATTGTTTTATTATCGAAATCAAAAATTTAAGACTGCACATATGGGTTTTAGGTAAGAAACATTAAACTATTCAAAATAACTAAAATCAGGAAAAAAGGAATATGGAAAACCCAATGTAGTTTTATTGTTTTATTGAAAAAAAAACTACTTATTTTAGCCTACTAACATAAGAAATTTTTGCATATATCAGATTTCTAATTTACACCAACGCGTATGAACAATATTTGTTTTGCTATAACATAAATATAAAGTATACGACGCCCCTTTTTTTATATCAACATAACGTCTGCGGACTTTTGACCTTTGGGTCAAAATAAGGAATATCAGAACTTATTTCAGAGGTATGCTTCCTTGGGTAAAATTTCTTCTCTTGATCCCTAGAATACAATTTTCCTTGTCATAGGGCGATTTTTTTGCGTCACTACAAATCGACCCACGCTAGTATATACATATGTATACTTACACATAATTGTCAGCGTATAAGCAATTTCGTTTATAGTTTCTAAACATACGATTATATTTTCCACAATACTTACATAAATACTTATACATACATATTTGGTGTTTATTTTACTATTGCTGTTTTTGTAATTTTGTGTGAAATATAAGAATTATTATTGACTTTTATATAAATTGTCTTGTCTGACTGAATATTTATTTGATTACAAACAATACAAGTAAACAAACAATGAATTAAACGTTGTTTAGAACAAACAGTGAGTCAGTCAGACAAACAAAAGGAATAAAAGAAATAAAATAAAACACTAAGAATGGTGCTACTATTAACACAATAAATGTAAACATGAAACACTAAAAGCATATCGCATGTTTAAGAACGGAAATAAAAACAAACAAAAAAAAATGGAGATAAAGGAAAAGGATTTTTCTTTTTTTAGTATACATACTCGTACATATTATTCTCTATAAATAATAGTGATGATCTATAGAAAATACATATTTGTTTGGGTATAAGTTTTCTAATACAATTTGGTCAAGTCATGTTAAAATTTCGCTTTTTCTTCTTACACCATATGAATTGGGATTGTTTTGATATTTTTTCTACTGATTTGTAGTTTTTATTTTTATTTTTTTTTTATTTTTTTTATTGTTAGTGTTATGGCAGTAAATATTAGTTCTATTAAATGTCATCAACGGACATGCATACATTCACTCAGCTGGCAAGGATTATATTATAAAAGGCATTATTTTTGAAGAATATTTATTTATTTATTAGTTTACTATTCAATTCCTGTACAACAAGACTTAGGCCCATTATTACAACTTGCCGTTAGTTAAAAGTAGGATTTTATCAGACCGATAAATTGGTTTTTGTTATTATAAAAAAATTTTAACCTAAAGTGACCTATAAAGTTATTGGGAAGATTGCCTTACCTTTAAGTTAAAGTTAACTTGTAATAACACAAAGCAATTTTTCGGATTCGTCAAAATTCATTTTCTATTGCATAAAAATATGTACGCTTCAAAGTCAACTTGATTTCACAGACGAGAAAAAGAAATCAGAAAGGGAAATAAATTTGCTTATTAGTCTTTCATATGGCCGATACAGGAATTAAGCTATTTTAACAAAAAATTTTCTTTTTAATGTCCAAAACCTCCTTAAACAACTCGAAAACTATCTCAATGAAGAACTGTTAAAACTGCTGTAAAAGCATTTCACGACATTTATGATAGTTTCTTAAAAAACAAAAAATATTTTTCGCCTTATTGGCAAAATACATTCAATATAATTTGAAATGTATGCTTTTGGGGATAAGCATGTCTCTATGGCCATTTCGTCTCTGCTTAAGAGACTCGTCAGGAGACTTTTTCCCAAAGGTGTTATTCAAAACTATAAATACTTATGTTAAAATAGTTATAGACTAAATGCGAATCATATCCCATTTAGTATATAAAAACCAAACAAAAGTATTTACAAAGCAATACATTTCTATATATATATTTTTTGTTTTTTAATAAAAAAAAAACTTTTTGTTTTTCTATTCATTTGCTACAGACATTAGGTTGGCTTGCTGTGGTGGAACAGAGAAATAGAATTTAAATTTTTTGAAAAACAGAAATACATATGTTCAATCCTAGAGGAACGCAAAATTTGTTTTTAAAATTAAATTTTTTCAGACATATGCCAATTTTTTGCCACCCCCTAAATTTCCCGCCCTAGGCAGCGGCCTAGTGTGCATATTCATAAATCCAGGGCTCTTTCTACCCCTTAGTTATCTGGCGAACCTAATTTTATCGCTGAGATAACGTGAAGATTCAGAGTAAATAATCTTATGTAAAAATAGGAGTATTAATAAAGCACTGTATACCTTTGAAGAAAAATGAGACACATGATCATATTTTCCCAAGCCATACACATATCTTATAATGCATTATACAAAATATTCAGCCTTATCTTGCTAACAGAGTCACAATCCGAATAAAAGGTAGGACTTTGCAATCATTTATCGAATATTTAAGGGAGTATAATACTATGTCGACCATAGTGACCTTAGCTTCAAATAAGTTTGACCCACAAGTGTGTTAACATGATTTGTCCATGTAAGGTTGTAATTAAAAATCAGCCCAATGTTCTTGACAGTATTCACAATGCTGGTCTTTTCGCCGTTCATTAAAATGGCAAAAACATTTATAGGATCAAATGTTATTTTCCGAAAAAGTATGCATTTAGATTTACGAGGATTTAAACTAATTCCATTAGCCGTGGTCTATGGATAAACCCTATCCAAATCATCATTAAGTTTAACAATATTCTCATCGACTGATTCCACTAGACTACTTAAATACAGCTGCACATCATCTGAGTGTAATAGAACTTTACAGTGCAAAAGCTGGACTTTAACATTTTGGAAATACTTAATAAACCAATTGGTTTGTAAATTTTTTCTGATATCGCCCTTTTGATGAAATGTTCTCTTCTTGATATACATTTTCTTTTTGTTTTAAGCAAAAATCAAAGTGCAGATGAATGAACAGAACCAACTGTCAAAATGTACTGCTTCAACACTAACAGCCAGGCCCACGATATCGAATCGTGTAGTTTTAAGCGACAAACAGCTGATTTGCGGCACACTAATTTTTGTGTCGCCAAAAATAAATGCGATTGGTAACACAAAATTTTTTTACACACATATACATAAATAAACAAAATCGGAATAAGTTTGTTTACTACATCTCTGTCAAGTTAAACTAGCACACGGTTGCATTTTTTACTGTACAATTTAAGCATTTCAGCGCTTTTTTCGTGTATATTGGCGATTATTTTTTGATATGTTGATATGGCAGCTTTGTTGTTTATTTGCATTACGTTGGTAACGTAAAGCAAAGCAAACGATAAAGTGACAATTAGTGGGCCGCAGTTTAGATTCACAGTGAGTGACTGAGTTTCTTTCGCTTAAGTTTTCTTTCGATATCGTGGGCCTGGCTGTAAATACTGGTTTCATGTGCAACAAAAATAACTCACAAATTGAAATCAATTCTATCCTAAAATTTGCTACAAAATTATTTGCCCCAAATGGAGGTTATTTGTCTTTATGAAAGAAACATTAAAGTACCATTTAGCTCATATTTCTTCAATAAAACAATGTAGAAAGAAAAGTAATAGAGGAAAAAATGAAAAAAAAAAAAAATAATTTATATTAAAATTGACACGCCATAAAAAATTATGATGGGCTTCTTCCCTTCTTTCCCAAAAGCATCTGGTGGGTGGTAAATAAAATATAAAAGAGAAAACAAAGTTTTACAAACAAAATTCCAAAAGTAATACAATCAACTGAATATGAAATTGAAAAAATAAATAGCAAATGAAATCCAGAATTTTCAAAAATATAAAATTAATGTTTGTTGCCGAAACGGCAGGCAGTTTAGGTGAGCGAGTATTTTATCAAAAGATTAGAAAAATACAAATCGTTGTACTTTGCCAACATGTTGCTACTGATGATGCCTTTTTTTTCTTTCTTTTTTATCATCACTTTTGATGTTTAGGCTACAAATGTTACTTTTACAAATGATAAAGACAGTGAATAAAAAAAAGTTTGTAAATCATGAAGTAAAACAATTTATCTTCTAATATTATTCTGTTCATTTCTTTTTCTCAAACTTTTAAATTTTCAAAGAAATATGATTTTTGTTTTGGTTTTTCAGATCTCCCCCTGCTATCTAAACACTGACAAAACAAAAAAATGTTATTATTGTTGTAATACTACATGTTGGAATTATACAGTAGTTTAAAATCTTGGTAGTATTCATAGTCTTTGAAAAATGCCCTACAACTGGTGACATTTAGAGCCCATTTCACAATGTCGAGTGAGTTTTTGATTTTGGTTTTTCTACATCAGAATTGTGTGCAAACAAAACAGGTAAAAGTAAAAGAAAAGAGAAAACGTAATGATTTTCATACAATTTCACAATGTCGAACGCAGTGAAGGCAAATGTCAAAATGAGTCGCTTGTCTTTTTGCTTTCGTTTGATGCAAAACACGAAATAGTTTTGTACACATACAATCACACACTGTACAATAGATATGTGCAAACAGATCTTAGACAACAAAATTATGTCGATTCCAGTATAAAAAATTCACATGCGTACACTATTTTTTTTATAATACAAAAGCACACACCCAAACTCTTTTGTTTTTGTTTTATGTCGTCTTTTTTATATCATTAAGCTGCCAATACACGTTACAGGGTTTTTCAAAAGAGACGCTACAAAAGTAGAGCGATAGGGACAGCAAACGACGCCATATTTCTTGCTGCTCTTTTGACATTTCTCTTCAGTAAGGTTTGCCATTTCATCATGGAAAGATATACGAGCCAACAACGAGTCGAAATTATTAAAATTTACTACCGAAATTTGGAGTCAGTGGCCTCAACTCCAATTTATGGTCGTCATAATCGTCCTAGCAGATCAACAATTGAGCATCTAGTGGAAAAATTTGAATCCACAGGCACAGTACAAAATGTTCCCGTGCCAGGGAGACAAAGAAGTGCTCGTAGTGTCGAGAATATTGCTCAAATGTGTCTCTTACACATCGTTCTCAAGCGTCGGGCATCTCTCTGACGTCGTTGTGGCGAATTTTGCAAAAAGATCTTGGCCTACATCCTTACAAGAACTGAAGCCGCTTGAGCATCAGAAGCGTCGTATGTTCGTAAATTGGGCTGAGCAACAACTTGAAAATGTTTCGAATTTTCATCGAAAAATCATTTTCAGCGATGAGGCTCATTTCTAGCTGAATGGCATTGTCAATAAACAAAATATGCGTTATTGGTCAGGCAGCAATCCACACGCACTCTGACTGAGTCATCATTGCATCCCGAAAAAATTACGGTTTGGTGCTGTTTATAGGCTGGCGGCGTCATTGGGCCGTACTTCTTTTGTGATAGTCAAGACCGGCACATTACTGTGAATAGGAATCGCTACCGCTTAATGATAACCGAATATTTTTCGCACCAATTGGATGATATGGACTTGGAGAACATGTGGTTCAAACAGGACGGCGCTAAAGCTACACTATCTCACGATGTAGTTCAGTCGATTGGCCATCTCGGTAGTGCGATTTGACGCCGTTAGACTATTTCCTGTGTGGCTACGTCAAGTCTATGTTCTATGCCAACAAGCGAGGGACGATTGATGAAGTTCGTACGAATATCGACCGTGAAATTGCAGCAGTATCGGTTTATGCTTGAAAACCGTCGAAAATTGGATTCAGCATCTGGACTTCTGCAAGCGTGCCCGTGGTGGCCATGTAAAATAAATCGAGTTCCATACATAATGGCATCGATCGTACTTTTACAGAAATAAAGAATTTCATTGATATCCAAAACCGATTTTTGTTTCATTTAAAAAAAACTTTTGTAGTGATCTTATTGAAAAACACGATACAACTACAACATGAAACTGACCTAATCATAATTCAACTTGCTTAGAACATCGATTAATATATGTTAAACGTTGGATTATAACTGGAAGACTATTTGTAACGGATATGTACAAGGAAGAACTTTTAAACAGAGTTGAATTTGTTCATAAGCAAAATAGTAGTTTATTTTCTCCTTTTAAAGAAATTCATTAAACATTTTCAACTGGCAACATTTTATTTTTACGACATATAAAAAAGAAAAATGGTGACTCTTAAGAGCAGGCGAAAAACATAGAGAAACCCAAAATATCCTTCTTTCGTGTGGTTTTCTTTTACTCAGTGACTGTTTCTTTCGATATAGTGAAATATGCTGTTAAAGACATAATCTGAGATGCTTGTGGAATGTTTTTTTTAAAATTTCACAACTTTGAGTTGGCAACAGTACTTTATTGACAACGGATTCGACAGCTGATAGTTGCCTTTTGTTGTGTCTGGTTTAACATCTCATTATAGTTGGACCACCGCTGGATACAGTGACAAAAGACCAACAAAAAAACTAATGACAAATTCCTATTCCTAATTATTACTGCATTAAAGTAAGAAACCGTATTGTACTCATTGTTTCCTTTCAATATAAAGTCATGTAGCGTTATTAGGTAGTTGGCTTTGACTAAATATTTTTTCTTTTGTTTTAAATTCTCCCTTTTTTTATTTGTTTCTTTATTTTCTGGCTAAGGGTGAAAAAGTGTTGAAAATACAAAAACGGTGTATTTCATACATTTTGACGGTGATTTGAATTTTTTCTTATCTCTGAATGTGCAACATGTCAAATCTAATTTTATTTTATTTTCATTTGTTATTCCGCATTCAAAATATTGCTTTCCCACTGTTTTAATATTAAACTGCAAAGAAAAAAGATTCAAATATTTAATAAATAAAAAGTTATTTAAACACATTCAATGTAAACGTAATGTTGTTAACAATTTTTTTTTTTCAAAATTATTTGAATACTTTGTTTTTTAAGATCTACTTAAAGAATGAAAAAAAAAAGTTGTTTTAACAAATTCATGATTTTGGAAATAGGGTTGTTGGTTGCCATTATTTTCGTTTTCTGCTTTAAATAAATGCGGGTTCAACATGTTTTACAAGATAATGGAAATCGTTTTAAAATTATTATTTAACATTTGCTGTTTTATTTGATTTTATCCCATTAAAGATAATATCATTTGTTCTCGTCAATCTATTTCACTTATGTGTTTAGTTTTTGTTTTAAAATGTTTTTGTCAAAGAATGTCACAACACTTCAAATGTCATGTATGTATGTTTTTCAAATTAGATAAAAATATTATTAATGCTTTAAATAGAGTAACAGGGCTTATGCTTCACAGTTTATTACAATTTTATCTGTTTTTGGATTGAATAAATATTTTATTTTTTGTATTAATTGTTAAATAGATTATTCAAGAAGTTTGAGTTTGAATTCTAGTAAGAGTGATCATTTTTATTTGTTTTAATTAATTTTGTTTCATCAAACTTTTATAGTTTTAATTTTTAATTAAAAATTTGGCACTGCTTTTCGATGAAATTTAGCTGGAATTGATGAAGTAGCTACACGTACACAGCTTTCTAATCGTGCATCTCTTAGTCTTGATTAGTGGTCATTTTTGATTAATTTCATGGTTGAAAATAATATTTCGCACGAATACTTAGTTCCTGACAGAGACATGCTGCGTCATATCGATAAGAAACCCAAAATCACACACCCATTCTTTATTACTAAAATGAGAAAAACATATCCCTTTAAATTCAAGAAGAATAGTATTTCTCTATTTAAGTTGCATAGTCTTTTTAGCATTATACCTCTAATAAGCCAATGTACTTTGGTAATAAAAACCATGTCGCCATATTCAGTTTCTAAATCTTTCAGGAATTCTTTAAATTCACGGCTTTAAGCAACTTTATGAAATTGGCAAGTTTAATAATTGGCGCTGTGACATTTGGCAAACTTAAGCTTCGAGTTAACGAACATTTTCCCTTCTGTGACCTTCTTAATGTCTTGAACTATCCTTTCCGGTACTTCCTAGCTTCATGCTTTCATCAGCTTTATAATAAAATTAAAAAATTTTCCATAAAGGCTTTAGTTCATTGTACAGCTCTTTGTCATTTTTAGTCCCTAGTTTGACTGACTGTGTGACCAAAGCAAATACAGACGCGTCGCGACCGTATTGCTTGGAGGGCCTCATGAACATATTTAGCAGACCACAAGCGGCCTGCTGTCCGTCATTTGCTCTTAGGAAATTTTTACTTTTGCGGCTATCTAAGCGCTATCTGAAAGGTGTTAACAATCATTCCTAAAAAGTTTATAGAAAGTTTTAAAATATTGTTTATTGAGATTATAAGTAAACTTATCTAGTTCATTGCTTCCTTAAATTTTGAACGGTTTGCTACCTATGGAGCCAAACAGAAGAAGAAAAGGTAAAAATATAGAATTTTTTGTAAGTTTTATATGTTGTGAACCTTTTCTTTATCTATGTAAATTATACAAACTTTCGGCTTTGAGGTTCTTATATATAAATTAAGAAATTTGTAACACTTTTTCTTTTGTGTTTCTTTATTTAATTTTTTTTCCAATATTTCGATCAACCTCTTTGATCATCCTCAGGGAATAAATTATCACTACAATACAATGTAAAACATATAACATAAATTTAATAAAAACCACAAACAGAAAAATATCACAACTTTCATAACAAATATCTTACATAACTATTATCCGTGGTGTCGTCAATCTGTTTATATTATTTGTCACTCACTGTTACGTTTCTCCTTTTTCAGTTCTGTGCTTATTTATTATGTGTCGATATATATGTGCACAATTATCAGTATATGTAGCATCTCTTTGAAATATCTCTTTCTATAATTATTCTCTCTTTCCAATATCATAACTTTATTAAACTCAGGTTTATGATCAGTTATGCTACAGTGGGCTGCAAGTGCTCTTTTCTTATTTACATTTTTATCATTGTTTTTTAAGTCCGATTTATCTGATGATATTCTGGTCTTTAATTTTGTTTTTGTTGTACCAACATAAACTTTTTGGCATTTATCATTGTTGTCACCATTGCACGTTATTTTATAAACCAAATTTGCTTTATCTAATTTTGTTTTCGTGTTTGTAAATAATCTCTTAGTTGTACAGGGTGTTTTTTAGAGGTATAGAACTTCGAATTGAAATGAAACACAAGAAAATCGTTTTAATGTCCATCAATTTGGTTTTATTGGAAGGATAATTTTATGCCATTAATGTTTAAATATGATTTCGGGCATGTGGCCGCCGCGGCTAGCTCGAATAAAGCCAATTCTACAGGTCCAATTTTCAACCACTTTTTCGAGCATATGTATGTTGGTAATAACGCCACGAATGCTGGCTTCCAAGTCCCCTAACGTTTCTAGTTTGTTAGCGTAGACGAGCGACTTCACATATCCCCAAAGAAAATAATCCAATGATGTCAAATCACACGATCTTGGTGGCCAATTGACAGGTCCATTCCGCGAAATTATGCGCTCATCGAATGTTTCCTTCAATAAATCGATTGTGACGTGCGCTATGTGGCATGTAGCGCCGTCTTGTTGGAACCACAACTTATCCACATTCATGCCATCCAATTCCGGAACAAAATAGTCGGTTATCATGGCTCTATACCGGCCTCCATTAACGGTAACTGACTCTCCAGCATTATTTCGGAAGAAGTATGGCCCAATGTCTCCACCAGCCCATAGAGCACACCAAACAGTCAGTTTTTGTGGATGTAATGGCGTCTCAAGGGTCTCGTGTGGATTCTCTTACTCCAAATGCGGCAATTTTGCTTGTTGACGTAGCCATTCAACCAAAAATGAGCCTCATCACTGAACAAAATTTTGCGATGAAAATCAGCGTCGAGATCAATCTCATTTTCGGCCCATACACCAAAATGACGGCGCATTGCATGGTCTCGCGGCTTTAATTCTTGCAAAAGCTGCATCTTGTAAGGTCGCAAGCCAAGATCTTTGCGCAAAATCTTCAATAAAGTTGATGGACAAAGCTCTAATTGCTGTGCACGGTGGCGAATCGATTCTTTCGGGTTCTCTTCAACACTTTGCTCTACAGCGGCAATTGTTTCTTCGGTGCGCACTGTTCGACGACTCTGCGGATGCGTATTATCACATAGAGTAAAAGTAGTGTGAAAACAATCCATGGTTAACCGAATTAATTGCTCTGATGGACGATTATGTCGACCATAAAATGGAAGGAGCTTGCGGTAATCTTCGCGAACTGAACCATTATTTTCGAAATAAATTTGCACGATTTGCAAGCGTTGTTCTTTTGTCAACCTGTTCATGATAAAATGGCAAACCAAACTAAATATTAATCACTTGACAGCTGACAAAATGGCCGCCAGTTAAAAAAGTGATGCAAACTTAAAGCTCTATATCTCAATAAAAAACACCATATATTTTCTTATTTCATTGCCAGAATGTATGTATGTATCAGAATGTTTAATTCTTTCGGACAGGCCTGGTACATAATTAATGGCAGAATAGATCTTTGTAGGTTCATCATTTTCGTTCATCGGGAGGAATATCAAAGAGAAAGTAATTATGTTGTTTTGGTAAAAGAAACCAATTTTTCAGTTTTTCCTGTGTTCCATAACGTTATTGAACCAAAAAAAAAAAAATTCTCCAATCTCTAGGCCATGAATTGTTCTTTTTAGGTATGCCTTGTAATTTCTCAGGTGCCACGGCGGTCGTGCTAATGAACTTTATGCAGTTGTTTCCAATGACTATTACTTTTGGATGTAAAAAACTTATGAAATATGAGAGATAATCTTTGAAATTACAAATCGAAGCCTGTAGTTGTAAGATGAAGTTCTTTGTTGGTGGTAAAATTTTTTTCAATGACAGTTGCAAGTGAGTTATTAAAATAAAACCGAAACCATTTTTTTTCTCTTTAACAAAAATTATTTTTCTTCCTTCTTTCTGTAAGGGACATTTTCATTTGAAAAGAATTTTCTTATATTTTCGAGGAAATGATTAAATGTCATTCAGTTAATTTTATATTAATTTTCAAAGAAACGGTTTAAAAAATAATATTTACAAACGAGTACATATTTATAATTAATATTTGTCCATTAAAGATATTTTTCCGGCGAAAAAAAAGTAAAAGAATTTTATCAGAATTTTAAAATCAAAAGAGAGGATGAACAAAAAAAAAAAAACATCATCATCTACATGCGTCACAAAAAAGGACACCAAATTGCTGGTTTTGTTTGTTTTTTTTTTCTATTTTGGAAACAATGTCAAGAGTTAAGTAATTAATTAAAAAAGTTTTTAGTAAACAGACACTACCATGTGGTTAATATTTTGTGTATTCTTATTGTAGGGTGTCTAAATAAACGGCACTAGCTGACAGAGTTAAATACCATTTGAAAATAAATATTAAAAATTAACTGAATTTTACAAAACATAACTACTTAAAGTAGCATTTTAGAATTTTCTAATATAAAATCCTCTTTATTTTCTTTATTTGAAGAATAAAAAAATTTTTTTTTCCAAAAATGTTTCGAACATAGAATACCCTTAAAGTGTAGCGTATTTCTTTTTTTTTTTAGTGAAAAAGGTGTAAATTTTTTGACCAAAAAGGATAACGATAAAATTATATGAATATAAATGAATTTGATGAGAAGAGAAAAAATAATGGCTTGCAAAACCGTTAAAGGATGGTGGTAAAATGTTTCCTGAATTATTTAAAAATATTTTAATTGACATTTTTGTTTCGCGACCCGTAGATTTTTTTTATCAGAAAAAAAAATAAAAATAAATAAAATATTACTTCAACAAAGAATATTAAAGAAAATAGCAGTAAAAGGGGTCATTTGTTATATATTTATAAATGAATAATATTATAAGGATGTTGCAGGACTATAACAATTACTTATGTTGTATGTCTGGCCGCAAAATTCGTAAAATAGTTTTTCGAACAATAAACTTACACTAAAAGAAATGCAAGTGATATTTTGTACAGTTAATAAATGGTCGTGCGGGAGTTTATGAGCTCTATCCCCATTTCATATTTTTTATATATCTCGAGTATGATGCTTCCGACCCCAAATTTTTCAATTTAGTATGGTTTTGGGTATTTACATCAGAGTTAATGCACACTATGAGAGGGATAGTCCACAAGTTAGTTTTAACCAAGTTTGGTTAAGACGTTATTAGGCAACATTTCGTCGTGCGGGAGTTTATGTGCTCTATCCGCCATTTTTTATATCTCGATTTTTTAAAATCTTTAAAATTTGCAATCCGTTTTCATATTTGGCCTTTATAACCCTGTGTCAGGGTTACGGCCTAGCTTCTCGCAGCACTCATGTTGTGTGTGTTAATTTTTATCTATGAGTACCGGGACCTACGTTTAAAGTCGACTCCGAATGACAGATTTGAGAAGCTTTTTCATGGCAATCACTTACTCCCATAGCTTTTGCCAGAAGACTGCTGAGAGGTAGTCGCCGAAAGAAATGATTTTTTCATATTTCTTTGTTTCAAGATGTCAGAGCTGAGATTTCGTCTTAGTAAACCAACACACTAACCACTAGACCACGGCGAATTAAAGTAACAAAATGTTTAATTACACATCAATAATTTTTTTTTTATGATTCATCAGTTATTTGAGGCTTAATAAAGAAGCTTTTAGATATCTGTTGAATAAAGTTGCCCAGAAGTTGAAAGACAGTAAAAGAACCACATATGTATCAAAGATAACCCAGTAATGATTATAATGTTATGCCCGTATTCATAAAAATTATTTTAGGTTTATTGAGGTCTTAATTCACATATTTCTATGCAATACTTGTCAAACAAACCCTCAATAAACCTAAAATATTTTTTATGAATACGGGCATAAATATTTGCCAGTCAACAGTAAGTTTTAGTTTCTTCAGCAGTTACTGTTGGATCTGGAGAAATGCACTGCTTCGCTTTAATCCAAAGGGATCTTTATGGCTTACTACAATTGGTGACAAAGTGAACTGCTTAAAGGAGCCTCCACCTGGTTGCATGAGTCTCTGCTTTGTTGTGTTTAATTTAAATTTAAAGTCTCCCCACACGAAATAGCGGTCCAATGCTATTAAGGTCATCAGCCACTTCATTCCATTCTTCTTTTACCTTTACTTTATAGAAACTTGTTTTAAGCTTTTTTTCATTATCTCAAACATTTTTGATAATTGTTCGGAAGTAGTGATTTTTATTCTAAAATGTATTAAATAAATCCGAATAATCGAAAAAAAAATATTCAAATTATATTTTTAAAATTAAAATAATTTCATACTTACAATATTATTTCACCCATTTTAATTCTGTCTGTAAATTTTGTATAAAGATGGCACCAAAAACCCTAACGACTGTTTTCGTCTCTTTTGACAGGCAGAAATGCCAAACACGACACTTTTTCATCAACTTGTTTGTAATAGATTTCAGAACAGTGTTGTATTTACTGGCGTTTTTCACAACTATGATACCATTTTATAAAAACTCCTAACTTTTATCACAAAAAACGTCAACCACGATTTTTCATTTATACAAAATATAAACTAGAGATGTGTTTTAGTCAATAATATTTTATTAAATATTTTATTTTTACAGACTCTTATTTTACTTGCTGATAACCAAAAATTGTTTTTTTAGAATTTGCATATATTTTTTTTACGGAACACAAATTGTTTTTTAGTATATTAGTTAGAATATTATCGATATTTTACACTTTCTATATACCAATATGCAGGGTTGCACTATATATACCAGCTGGAAATAGCTGCTGCTATAAGAGTCCCATACACTACACCAGCTTGTACGCGCAATCAAATGATTATGCTAGCGGTTGAGTCGTGTTTGTGGGATTGTACAATTTGCTGCAACTTGACTTGCATTGTCGGTTTCCAGATTGGTATTACAGATGGCAACTGGTAACTAAAAGCTGACAACTCAGTTGCTAAATAGTGAATATATTGACAACCGCTTATTTGTGGTTGTTGTGTAGATATTTTAAGTAGTAAAGCGCCGAGAACTAAAAAGCAAGTATATTTTTTAATTAATTTATGAAATTTTATTACATATTTTAACTTTAAAAGATAAAGTGGTTAAAAGTACAACCATTAAATTTAATTACCACCAATATAAAATCTCTAGTATGTGCCCGACAGCATTTAAGAAAACGTCAATATTCCGTAATACCATAAGGGGTAAATACACATAAGTATATTATTAACTATCCATTCTTTAAACAAACTATACATTTTTGCACTTACAGTAGTGCAGGCAGTAATACTAGTGGGTTGGAATTGTCCCTTAAAAGCCGCTTAATATATGCTACTTTTACTTCTTCTTCGTTATCATAAAAAAATAGATCCACCGAGCTTATCATATTTAGGTATTTATTATTTTTTTTTGTATTTATTGTTATTTACTTACTGTTTTATTTTTATTTATTTCTTTTTTAATCTTTAAAAATATTCCCAAGACAAAAATCAACGCTATTGTTTACTTTTCACATTTGCTTATAGATATGTCAAAATGTCAACTGAAAACAGTTGCCATACATAATATGAATTCTTGCCAGTTGGCAACGCAACTCAAGTTGCATTACAATCCATAATAGGCCCATAAATTTTTTTTTATTAATAAGAGACTAAAATTTAAAATAAATTTTCCATATACTCGTAATACAAATAAATTTAGAATAAAAGAAAAACTACTACAATTAAATCCTATTAGTTACCACAAAACACTTAAAAATAACTCAAAATAATTTACTTTGAATACTCACATACATACTATATATTTGTATATAAAAAAATAACATAAAATGTTTTCAAATTGATTGCTGCAAATTACTTTAATTTACTCACTGACTTTTTGATAACCGAATTGCAATTCCTACGAACTCCTTTTAGCCACAGCTACGAATTAGTCTTTATCTCGCTAAATGGAACAACATACACACAAGACACAATACGGATGGATTTTAATGCATAAATAACTTAGAACACATATGCCTAAACGGACATACATCTGTACTCGTATATAAAAAGTGAAATAAAAAAATAAAAAAATTATAGAATAAAAGGATGAGCAGATATGTAAACAAAAATCCGAGATACAAACAAACATATGAATTTTAAGCTTAAGTTAATATTTTAAATATCCAATGTACGACTGAGTGAATATTTCAGATTTTTAATACACTCAAAAATATAAAACAGTACGAGTATGATGTGTTACAAAATAATATTAATTTTTAGTTTGCTAATATGTTTGGTTATTAAAGGCGGATTCACCCATAAGTTTCTGAAACATTTTTTGTGCAAACGAATTTTTTGTTTACTGAGAGTTTTCTGCACCACGATTCACCCATTTCAGAAATTTTGTTCGTAAAATTAGTGCTGCCATATTCAATTAAAAATTACATAAATGCTAATAATATTCGAATTTATAACTAAGGTAAATAAAGAATAAATAGTATTTGTGACGAATTATTTAACAAGAATAAAAGGATTTTGTTTTGTGATGAATGAAATGGATAAAAATCATTTCTAACAATTATACAGTAAATTTATTTAATACTACATACTACCTCCTTATCTATTTATTAATTTTAAATTTTTTTATTTTTGCCTCCAATATTTCTTATTTTCTAATAAGTTTACTTCTCATTTGCTTTTTCTTTACATTATTCACTTTACTATACTAATTTTTTAATACAAATGCCAAGCAATATGGCATGACTCATGATAAATTTTGTATGATATGGCAACCTTTTTCAGTGTGGTTCGGACCAAATTTAAAATTAATTTAAATCAAGCTGAGAGCACTTCGCACAAAATCATTTCTCTCGCTATCTGAGAGAAACGTCAAACTACATATAAAAAAAATTATTCCGAACCAAAAATGTTTCAGAAACTCAAAGGTGAATCCGCCTTAAGGAACACGATAAAAAATTTTCTTATTTTGAAGATATAGGATCGTTCAAAACATATTAAAGAGAATTTGAAACCGTAAGCATCTGTTTTAGTTTTGGAAGATAAGAACTCTATTCTAAATTATCTCCAAATACTTTCGAAATGTTTAACTTTTATGGATGTTGTGTATCCGCCTCATTTATATTTATATGTTAATATTAATGTTTGAAAGCAATTTATGGAGAGAGATCCTATAATTAATGTGGAAGGGTATATTTTCTCTTTACAGAAGTAGCGCAATATACTCGTAATATGTTTTAAAGTTAAAACTAGATTGGGTTTAACGTGCGTACCTGTCATGAGACTCACCACACGCCACCACCCGTTGTAAAGGGTAGTGGTCAAATACACTGCTTTTAACCAGCCCCATTCGAAGCCGGTAACCTCTAATTTCAGACTTGTCTATGACACGCCGGTCAGAAGAAGGCCCATGAACATCGAATTAGCAATTTAGTACCACCATTGCCTGGGTAGTAATACACCCCTTGTTGAGGGGTTTCTATTTAGCACTACAGGCATAACCGGGGGTTTCCTGATGCCCTTAGTACCAGACTAGAGTAGGTTTCTCTGGTCAGTCCCTGAGATGGTCAGTAATAAATTACAAACCTGCCTATAGCGAGTGCCAGTCCACCCAGACCTATGTGAACTCCATATTCCCCGGTGAGTACAGGCCCCTGGTGTGACGTAAATCACCAGAAGCCATTTACTGTATCCCTGGGAGGGGGGGGGGGGGTTAAAGTTACATTTAATGTTGGCTGAGTTGTTATTTTTATATTTTTAATATTTTGTCTTCACTTATAATTGATGTGCCATAATCCGCCTACGCTAGCCATCGATTTAGTTCAGTTCAGTTCAGTCATAGATTTCACTTGTGTAGACTACTTAAATCCATATCGTCAATAGAATTAAAGAACGCTGTAACTGACAAAAAATCGAAAATACGTTTTTTGCATCATTTTTATCAGAAATAAATACACGTCGATTGGTCCCGGTCCCTGTCCCAGATTTCTACGATGAAAACAAATTAACTTACGCCGCCTGCGAAATGAAAAATACCAGTGTAATTGTTCTACATTTATACAGGTTTTTTGGCTCTGGTGAACATTTAAGGTTTTGTCAGTTACAGCGTTCTTTAATTCCATCGACGATATGTTCTTGGCGCTTAACGTTTACAAACCATCAATGGACAAAATACACGGTAATTGTAACGAACAAACAACAAAACTATTTTGATAAAAAAAAATTAACAATCAGCAAACATTGCTCTGATGTAAGTCAGATCAAACTAAACACAAATCAAATATCAGCTGTTAATTCCGTTGTGAAATAAAGCAGTGTTGCCAACTTAAAATTGAGAACCTCTAAAGGGGAGTTTAGACGGTAATACAAGTCGTATGACATGTCAAATTGTGTAGTTGAGAATGAATAGTATCGTGTAAACTTGATATGTAATGAGAGCATACGACATTGAGAGAAAATACGGATGAAAATTTAACCGTCGTACGGCTCTCTTTGTTTTTGGAAATTTTTTAAAACCATCACATTTCATCAGATCAGGGATGTATTTTTATGTTTTTTTTTTTGGTCAAATGTGTTCACAATGCATGTAAATTTTGTGTGCATGTGTATGTGCATTTTATGTTTTTATTTCACTTTGTTTTGGTATTTTACCAACCGTGAAGATGCAAATAATATCTGTCGTAAGATTGTTACTCTCATTTTAAATATACGGATGGAATTTCATAATATTTTCTTTTTGATTTTACGTACGATTTGTATTACCGTCTAAACCCGCCTTAGGCAAATCGCCTATTATTTGCATAATTAGTATATTCCCAGTTAAAGAAAAAATGTGTGTTGCCATGGAATTATCTTGGAGCACTTAATTTTGTGTAATTTTGTTGCATCAGAATGACAATTTCTTCTTAAAGTTAATATGTCTGTTAAGCGATTTCCAAAACATTTCTGCTTTGTTTTACTAACTTTTATATTTGACTGTAAGTAAATATAAAACAAAATGAGATAGAAAATAAAATAAATTCCAGCCATATATGGATTTGAAATTAAATTTATGGCCCTCATTGATGAATTTGAAATGTTTACAAATTGCGAAATGCAAAAAGCATAGACCAGCTACATAAAGTGAAGCCTTGTCTTTCATGTCATGTGATACACTCGTATGTTTCTATAAAAGAGCAACAACAGCAACAGCAACAATTTTGGCAGCAGAAAATCTTGCTAAAATAACAACAACTCATAGTATACTGTGGTCAGTGTTGCCACTGAAAAAATTTTTATTCTACCAAAATTTCGTTCAAAATCTACCAAAATTGATAAAAATCTACCAAAAACCATTTTTATTTAAAAACCATTTAAAAACACATTGTTGAGATGAAAAACAATTTTTATTAACACCTTTACATGTACATATAAATAACTAAAAGTAAAAAATATAACGAAAAGAGTTCAGTTCTTCGAAAATACATATAACAAAAAATACACATATAACAAAAACAATTCAATTTCTAAACAATAAAATCGAAAATACATTTATAAATACTAGATATTAAAAAAAAAAACAATTCGATTTTGCAAAAATAATCTAAATAGATATGTAGGTATAGACATTTAAATTTTTGCTGACCACACATAGTGACCATCATTAGCTTTCACAAGCTCTTTACAGAGCATTATTTTATTAATTGTATTTATTTCGAGTTTGTTTCTCAATTTGGTTTTGATTAAGGAAAGTGTTTACAATTTGCGTACAGCTGCTGAAGAACTATGCCTAAGAAAAAGTAAATTAAAACAAAGTTGTTTAATTCACCATAACTTTTCTCATTTAAACCGTTTCTAGTTCAACTAACTTTGGCCCAAAATAATTCAATGTTTAATTCCGTTATAAGATTTGTTTCTCTTAATCGCAACATAATAATATCAGGATCACAATCTATAAGATTAGAAAATTTTAAAACAAGGGACAATATAAGCAAGTTTTCTTTTAACAATACTTCTATTTATTTGTAACAATTTAATATCTTCTCGATTAAAATCAAATTTAGCATTGATTTGGTTTAGTAATTCAATGTTAAATTGCAAAGTCTCATGTTTAACATCAAAAACTTCTTCCTTTTTAGCTTCTGCTAAAATCTACCAAACTCATATTCAGCCTACCATCCTACCAAACGAAAAATTTTCCACCAGTTTTGGTAGAATTCTACCAATAGTGGCAACGCTGACTGTGGTATCTATTCAAATAAAAAGCCTCTAACCATTGAACAATTGTTGAGTCCATCATACCAACAGCCAGCCAGTCATTAGGCAGCAGAATAAAGGCTGCCTGAGTAGCTGAGTTTCTGGGGAAAGAAAATAAAAGCACACATTTAAACTCGGTATCAAATCAAGGGAGTCTCACATTTTGCCAACACCAAACTAAAAAGAAACGAAGTGTACACATATGACCAACTGACAGCAGACCGAGAGAAAAATAAAAAAAATAAAATAAAATTAAGCAGCAGCAGCAACATTTGTATGGTTAAATGCTTGCGCGAATTGATTTTTGGTGTAAACGATGTGCAATTTTAATGGATTGCAAAACAGATAAGAAGTCAAGAAAGAAAAAAAAAAAGAAAAAACAGAAGTATAACAACAATTTCACTATTTCTACCATAAACGGCAGCGGCTCAGCACTTTCATTCGCACTTTAAACCATTCGGTTGAGTATAAACAGCCTTTTTTAATTTTCCTTTTAAACTCCATAAACATTTTATTGGCTCAAGTCCAAATAAAATTGGAATAGGAATCAAAGTCATGTTTGCGACAATTGTGGAAGTTTTAATTGAATTTACTTTGATTCTGTCATGCAATATAATGATTTAAAAAATGATTCTGATCCCTTTCTCGTATGTTTTGACATAATTTTTTAAATTAATTTTCAAAAGTTTGGTTTTTATTAGTAAAGTAAAGGTATGACTTTTTTGATATATGTAAGTGGGATACAAATAATCATTGGCCGGCTTGTAATGTGACTTTGTCAAGTTAATTTTTTTTTTCTGTATAGAAATAGAACTATTAGAATTTTTATTTCCAATTAACTCTCTCCCACCGTTACTTAAGAGTGTTCTTCTTCAAGAATAATAAAACAAAAAACAAGGCAGTTTTAAAAAAACATAGAAAGCCTTTATGGCAGCTTTCAAATTGGGAGAGAGAATTAGCATTTAGTGGCATTTTGGTGCCACTGACTTAGTTTAAAAATAGTAATTTCAATAATTTTCTTTGTTTTAATGTCTAGGATCTTCTTAAATCTCTGCCTACCTAATGTAAGTTAATGCACCGATTCCTAATAGCCATCTCTCCTCAGAGGTTTCATCGCCTTCTGCAGGGATAGTTTTTAATTCTTATGCCAATATGAGTTGAGTTTTTATCCTCTGTCTAGTATCCTTAGTTCTTCGGTATTGTTTCTGTCTATCTGCTGCCAAGTCTGCCTCGAGAAGGACCAAATTGTTAAATTATTCTTTCTACTATTGGAAATTTTTTATGAAATTGGGTTTTACAGGCCAGTCACAGATTTCGATCGGAATGGTTTCATTTCGTTTTTTCAATTCCGGTCGGTTTTGTTTTAAATTCTTTAGATTCCGATCGATTTAGCACATTCCGATTTTTTTTGTTTTTCTCTTAAAATATGGCAACGTAATATATACCAACACAAAAAACAATGTGTTTTAAGCGAATAAGATCAAGACTAATTGAAAAAATTGAAACAGAGTGAATAAAAAAAGTTATACAAAGTAAAATAATTAAAAATTAAAGAAAATTGCATAGAATAGCAACATTACCTTCTTATTTTTATTTTGATGTTCGTAGTGCCAGAATGTAAATTTTTAAAAAATTTTTAATTTTAGTTTAATAAAAGTTATAGGTTGCACGAAACCTAAGAGTGGCAACCCTTCAATTAAAAAATGGTTACTTTCAGAAATGGAAAAGTGGTTTGCTTTTTAATAACAAAAATATTTTTATTTTAACGAAACTGAAAGTGTTTCAATTCCGCAAAAAATTTCCATTTTACATTGTCTGAAGAAGCTAAATACGGAATTCATTCCACTCTCGATCGGAATGGATTTCTGTGACAGGCCTGATAATATATCGTATTACATGCGTTGTACAAGTATCTCTAAATGTCGTACAGTATTTTTATAAGCAATTCCGTCGATTTTTATTTGTTTCCATCGACATAACAGTGTTCTAAAATCCAATATAGAATAACATGGTTACCAGACTCTAGACCAGAGGTGGGGAACCTGCGGCCTCCGCGAGGTTCTAGTGCGGCCCTTTGCCACCTAGTACAAAATAGTAGAGTTCGTTTCAAACAACTATTGTACATTAACGCCATGACAGTTGCGCGAAAAAATTATTTAGAAGGAATATTGGGAATTACAAAATTGTAGAATTTTTAAGTAAGTGAAAAATTATTTATTCGGAGATTTCAGAAATCAATTATTATTTTTTCAGAGTATTGCCGAAATGTTGGTTTTATATCCAAATAAACAATTTTTCACTTTACTGAAAATTCCACAAAGTTTATGTAATTTACATATCTAAAAAAACGAATAATGTTCTATGTACTATTTATTTGAAAATAAATTAAAATTATAAAACATTATTTACAGAATTTGTCATACATAGTCAGCTGATAGTGTTTGCAAAAAAAAAAAATTAAATTAGCGCTAGCAGCGCCAACTACCTTGTCTAAGAAGTAAACATAACTCGGTTTCAGATCTCCCATTTGAGTGTCACACCTTGCTTTAGCTTCTCTGTCTCTCATCTCTCAACGCTTCCCTGTTGAGTAATTTATCATTTTTCAAAACATTGCTTGTGAAAATAAAATATTCGATGAATATGTAGGTGTCTTGGATTGTTTAATAGAAGAGTATACATACTAATAGATTTTCTGATTTTGATGAGCACACTCCTACTATGAAACTGGCATTTGAACCACATTTAATAGATAGATCCGAGGCTCCTTTAGGACCACAAATGGAGTTAATTGATTTTTAACGCTAAAAAGGATCCCATATAAATCCGGAAAAATGCTGTTTAATATCCATGTCTTCGAGAACATGCTCGCCGTTTACTTTCCTGCTTCGGAAGTACCTACCGTTGCGAGACAATCAGGGCAATTCCTATTCTCGCTTTCACCTCAAATACTCTCATAGAGTTTATTTTTTAATTCTATAATACGTTAGAAATGAACAACTTGAAAACATACGTTTTTTTTCAATTTCTATATATTCTAAAAAACGTTTTCACCATCACAACCAGTCGTTTTTCTTCGTCAAAAATTTTGCTGCGTTTTACATAAACAATCGGAAAAATATATCATGCATAATTAAAAAGAAGGCTTTTTTTTACCAAATTTTGCTAGAAGTAAGTCTATTAAGAAGAAAGCATGAAAAATTAATATATAAAAATTTATTTTCTAAAAAAAAGTATTTGGTTAACTTATTGGAAAATTGTTTTTGCAAGATTTATTGCTAAAAGACAAACAACGTCAGGTCAATTTGAATTGATGGTTGATTTTATGATGGAACATAAGGGGATTGGAAGATAAGTCAGCCCATTACGATCAGAAGATCAAAATGCTTTACGGAAAGAAATTACACAAAATGTTAATATAAATGTCCCTCCTGCTAGAGATGTAGCAGGATGGACAAAGGTAAGTGGATCTAATCAAAGGCTCAAATTTAAATTCTACTTCCAATTATTGACTACATGTGATTATGAGTTGTGAAATTTCTGTAAAATCCCATTTGGAAATGACTTTTCATATCTCCAAACTGGGTAATAGCAATATCCGCACACATCCTAAATTTAAAATATTTAATTCCTAAGGTCTGGTGAGACCAATACAAAAAGCAAACTGGTAATAAATAAACAGCAAATGGAGGCCACAGGTGAAGTTCTAAACAAAACCATTGTGATAAATGATTTGGAAGAGGCAGTGTTTACTATTAAATTATAAAACATCCGTGAAAGGTGTTTCAAATGTAAATTCACTTGGAGTATTTGAAAAATCGGAAGCATTAGAAAAAGGAGTTAGTTTAAATATCAATTACATTGCTGCTAAAGAGCCAGTACCTAAAAAAAAAGAAAACATTTGAACAACCGAATTTTTTGCAGCAGCAATTAGAAGAGTTTTATGAAAATTACCAGCCTGTTTTTAGAACACGAATGGTTTTTGACATTCGTCTTTTTTTATGAGAAACACTAACAAATTTGAGTGTTTTTTTTTTGTTGTTTCACATATAAATGTCAATAACCATTCGTGTTCTAAAAACAGGTTGTACGTTACCATAAAGCAAGAATTGGGATATCTTAAAAAAATAACTGAATGGGAAGTATTCTTTGAATTATTTCTTATTTTTGTATTTTCTAGTAAAAATTACTTCTTACTATTGTAGTTATAGGACTTCATCATCTAATGAAATTTGAAAAAGCCATTCGGGAATATTTTGAGGGTAGTACGAAGATTTTCTAAATATTTTTGTGTAAAATTTTATGTTTTTTACATGTATTTTTATTTAATCAAATAATAAAAATAAAATTTTAAGCAGTAATGACAAAAATATGACAGTTGGTATCGATAATTCATCACTCGTATTAAAGAATGTATAGAATTTTAGTTGTCGAAAGTGAATGGTCCCATTCGATATTATAAAGAAAGTATTGCCGAATTGCCCTGAATATTTTTTCTCATGTCAAAAATAAAAACAAATTAAAGCTGTGTGTTACGAAGCTTGATCCAAATATACAATTACTGTCAAACAAAATCAAAGCCAAATAAGTCACGAACTTAGTAAATAACGAAATATTTTTTATTGTATTTTTTTATAATATTTTTATAGTATTCTAAATGTATATTCTATTTAAAATTTTGGAGTATTATTGTTTATTTTTTCTAAATAAATTGTTAAATCTATAGAAAAACTATAATAATTTTACAAAAACTCACTTTCTTAGGTCAATCAGCTTATGCGGCCTCTTGTATTGCTGACTAATTTAAATGTGGCCTCTAATGGTAAAAAGGTTCCCCACCTCTGCTCTAGACCAAAGCTGGCGAACAAGAAAATGAAATAGATTTTTATTTCCATTATGCCCTATACCTTTATACGTTAAATCAATTACCCTTCGGCGCTCAAGGCCCAACAGAGTCTAATAGCTAATTTCATAATGTGATCGCCTGTATTTTCTTTGGTATTTAGTCTGCATCCTATCCTATCCGTAGGACTTCACCTGAAAAACAAGCACTGGCATAATTAAGAAATTTGTGCGACTTATGATGGTGTCAAATGTTTTACAGAAAAAACATTACAGTTTGATTGTAAAGTGTCTCTATTCATTAAGTAATTAATCTAGACGATGGTGAACATAAAAAAGCGAGGGGTCAAAAACTCTAACGGAACTGTCGAAACCCAAACTCTCGTGTTATTATTTTCCTAATACGGATATTTAATGGGTCAAACTCCAAAATGTAATATTTATTAAACGTTTAATAGAGCTTCATTTGGCCAATCAGTATACTTAAAAATAATTTTTTTCACAGCTTTTTTAAAACCGAAACAATATAAAAATTCTGAAATAATCAAAACTATAAGGACATCCTATTAATATCGAAATCTATTGTAGTATTGAATTGATTTCCTCTTCAATTTGTAAACTACTTTAATTATTTGAAAGCCTGCATTGTGCTTTGGTTTATCAGAAAAAATTTTAAATTTTCTTTGAATTAATTATGCAATTTTGGAATTCATAACCAACTTACCATTTTTAAAAGGAAAAAACGTAAAATGTATTCGATTTTTAACACTTTTTATATTTTTTTTTATAGAACAGACTATAAATTAAATCCTACTTTTAGATCGATTTAGTAAAAAAATGTATCTTTTAGTTTTTCTGGTTTTTAAGACTTTCTATAGCTTTATTTAATAAATATTAATGCATATTCAAGTTAACCAGAGTGTGTATTGAATTAAAACTCTATTCCAGTTTAATTGCAATACATTTATTAAACATTTAACGCATGATATTAAATGGTAGTGATGGTCTATTTTGTTAAAAGAAAACTTCATTAATTCATAAATTTTCCTAAAGAAGCCATAATTTATGGAAAAATAATACAAAACATACTGATATTCGTGGTAAATTGCAGTTTGTAAAAATGATTTATAGAGTACTGGCAAAGAAATTTAACTTTAATAGTTTACTGTAAAAGAAACAAACCTCTTTGACTTTTAATATAAAATCTAAATAAAAAAATTCAAATCAAATATTTAATGGGAATAATAATTGCTTTTACTGCTTCTTTAAGTAAAACAAGAGATTCAAAACGTTTAAAAAGAAATTATTTCAAAACTCAGAGTTTGTCAAATATTATAAACTTTTCTGAATTCCAAATTGTAATCACTATTTGATCTTTTTTATGAAAATTTATAATTTATATAACCTTTATTAGTCTTAAAATTCTCACTCCTTTTTATATCCTGGGTAAACCGACATTGATTGTTTTAACTTTTTGTTGGGTTCAGCTAATCTCTGAACTGTTGTGATGGATCCACTCATCCACACTGCTGTTGAAAAAAGCTTTATCATACACAAGTTGTCATAATTGAAAACACTGAGGTAAGTGCGATTACCTTGTACTGTACATAGCAGATCAATCAAAACCAAATTTTAAGGTTTTAAATTGTTTGGGGCATTAAATAAACCTCAACTGGTTTTCCAACACATTAGGCATTTTCTGTGCTATGCATAGTCGAAATTTTTTTTTGCTGTCAAGGTGGAAAATACATTCACGCATTCTCAGAGTGGAATTACTCAGACACGGTCATCTTGACAATACCGACTAAAAACCAACCCTCTTTTCGGAGCTTGACCATCCCGGGACTGCATTCGCATTACTTCGAGATGGCTCCCTCTGTGGCCATTTAAGCCATTTGCTCTCGCCTATGTTCAGATCTTCCGCCTACATTCTTTCAAGGTCTACTTTCTTCGTCCTTAGCACTATCTTACATACCTGGCAATTTTATTTAAATATTTCTCTACTGCTAGCATCTTTTCGATTTTATTTTCCGGCGTTATTGTTCCAACTGCCAGTTCTAAAACCTCTCGCTGGCTTCTCCATTTGCTACACTTAAAAAAGGTGTGTTCTGCATTATCTATATATTATTTGTCCTCGTAAATGCACTAAAGTGAACTGCATTTGTTTATTCCTACACAGATATTTACTAAAATACCTGTGACCCTAGAGCAGCAGGTCAGGTAATAATTCACCTCGCCTCCGCGTCTACGGTCCAACTTCGAGGATTAGTGTAGCTTTCCCTCTTCCTCTTCTTTCATTCTCCTAACGTACTTGCCACATTCTAAGAGTGTCCAGTTTCATATTTTTGTTAAATTCTACTTTCGTTTGTCCAGCTTGCCTAGCCTCAAAAATATTCCTTCGCTCCGTCACTTGGAGGTCAATTGGGAGCATGCCTGCTATATTTTGTACTGCTGGCGAGGAAACTGTATGGTATGCCGATGCGACTCTTAAGGCTGCGATCCTCTGTACAGATATTAGCCTCCTCACTCTATTTTGCGCCTGCAAAGCCCTACTGTATGGTCGGAATGGAATTCACTTTTTTTTCTCATTCAAGTGGAACACGCAGAGTTCTCGTTTAAATTATTAAATTTGGTTCTAGTTTAAGTGTTTGTTTTTTTTTTTTCGAAACACGGTCTTTTCTTTTTTATCCTCAAATGCCGAGGTAGTCTGCTTTCAATAAATTCAAGCTTAAACTAACTGTCTGAGCTTGTTAAAATGTTAACAGATATCAACTGGTTGAAACCTGTTGCGATTATTATGAAAAAGGTACATAAGTACAGTAACCTTACGGTCTCTGTGCAGCCTTCCTTCTAAAAGAATGCCAAAATGCGTACGTGAGCCGGGACTTAGCATAAAGTGACTTTATTTTCTAAACTAGTTCAATTTACCTTGACATAGCGTTGTGATACCACGTGAGGTTAGAATGCTCTGATAACCAGAGGCTTCACACAAGAAGCACTACTGCCCTAGAAAATTATGCTGGAAACCAGCCAGAGAGCCTAATGAATTTGGCAATTGATCTAATGTCCAGGATCGATAGGTCAGTCAAGCTATCGAGAAAAGGAGATCCTAATATAAGCAATCTGCGTCGAGCCAGGGATGGGCTCAGGCAAATATAGTGAACTACAGTCTCTTCTTTCTCAATCGACTCACAGCCACGACAGAAGTAATTTGCGGGTAAGCGCAGTCTCTCTGCGTGTCTGCCCATCACGCAGTGAGCTGTGAGGATAGATACAGCGGAAGAAATATTCCTGTGGTTTAGTTTAAAGAGTTGATTGGTACGCTTCGCGTCCAGCCTTTGCCAGATAAGTCTAGCAACGTGACAAGACTCCTCTCCCCCCCAGGACAGGTCCGCGTCCAATAAATGTAGTACGGGACTTACAGTTTAAAGTCGACTTCGAACGACAAATTTTAGAAGTAATTGCTTTTAGCAATCAATTGCCCCCAGAGCTTTTGCCAAAAGACTGCTGAGTCGCCGAAAGAAATAATTTTTTCATACTACGATTTGAAACAGGCGCTATAGTCTTAGTAAGACAAGACACTATCCACTAGATCATGGCGACTACCATTTTACACTAGTTTAGAGTAAATTTATAAGGAGTGTCATTTGCATCTCCTATTTAAGTTGAATTAAACACGTTCTTTAATGATATGAAACTCCTTCTCGACTTCGAATATTCCATCTTCAGACCAAACATTGGGTCATTGACCCGCCTAATAACATACAGTTGTCTTACCCACAAGGATGTTGTATCTACAAATTATTCCATTCACTCTCATATTGTTTTTCCCTAAAACAGCTCTGAGAATTGTAGATGCCTGTTGTAGTACTTTCAGGTAAACAAAACAAAAACCTTTAAACATATGGGTTTCTATTTCTAATAATGGGTTTCTATTCTATTTATTTCATTTTAATTGTTGAATTTAATACTGCAATTGCAGTTGATAATAATTGTAATCTTCTTTTAATATCTTAAAGCACAATAGAATGCGAAATATTTATATGGCATTTTAATGTACATTTCCTGTTACCAGGATATATTTATCTATTAAGATTGCTTTAATAAAGTCCACTTCATCATTTGACCACAAATGCCTGTACTGGTGTTTTCCTTTACTAACTTGATATGCATTTTCAGAATGCACTACCAATTGATTGTTTTTGTTGTGGAAAATCAATTAAATATTATAATAGAAAATAGAAACTACACTGTAAACTAAATAGTAAATAAAACCGTACATGAAATTAAATGTGCATATCGAGTTCAAATGAAATCACATATATTTTTTATATATCTCGAGTTAATGATGCCACTTTAGGATTACAAACTCAAATTTTTCAAGTCTGCAATCCGTTGTCGGATATCTCGTCCAGTTTCGGAGATAAGTAGCCGAAAACGGATTGCAGATATTAAAAAATTTGGTGTCAAAAACCTAGAGTGGCATCATTAATTCGATATGTATAAAAAAAATATGAAGTAAGATATATAAAATGGCTGATGGCACATAAACTCCTGCACTACGATATCGAATCAATAATACTCGTACACTATGAATTTTTTGCAGTGCTGCATATTAAATATACTCGTATTTCATAACATAAATAAGAACGAGTATATTCTTAAAAGGGATGTAATAATTTATAAGCCAACTTTATAAAGAAATTCTAATTTTAAAGAAAAAATTTTAGCAATGAGAGGTGGTAAAAAATATATGTATAATATTTTCAACATAATTTTTATAATTAAGATTGTTGTTTGAGCGTATGAAGTATCTGATTGTTGTAAACTATCTGTGTTGACTTAGTCAATAGTATTAAGAATTGCCCTTTAGAACTCATTTCATATTCGAATAAATGATTAAACAGAACTGGGGCATGACGTTTCTTTCCATACAAATTGACAGATAAAAATGTTGGAAAATGCAATCGTGAAATAGAATCTATTTTAATGATTAAACAGAATTGAGGCATGACGTTTCTTTCCATACAAATTGACAGATAAAAATGCTGGAAAATGCAATCGTGAAATAGAATCTATTTTAATGATTAAACAGAATTGGGGCATGACGTTTTTTTCTATACAAATTGACACATAAAAGCGCTGGAGAATGCAGTCGTGAAATAGAATCTATTTTATTTTGACAGCGATTTTTCTTATGTTATCATTTTTAGAAAAAAATTCTCTCAACAATGTTACCACACTTTTATTAAATTTCATACATTTTGTAAACAAACCCATGGGTTTTTGTTGTTGGCACAAAGAAAAATAAGAACAAAAGAAAATGAAAAAACATTTGAAAGTTTAAATAAATTAATAAATTTTGCAATTTGTTAAATAAAAGGAGTGACATTATGGAAAAAATAATTAAAAAAGTGCGTAAAGATGATTAAATTATAAAATATAAGTTCAATTCTTTGCAAAAACTCTCATAAAATTAATATTTAATAGCTTTACATGCAAGAAATGTAAAAACAATAAATGACAGTTTGTGAAGTTGCGGCCGTCGTTTTAATTTTGGGCACGTTTTCTCTGAGAGTCGTTTTTGCCTGAAGTTGCGGTCGTATTCTGTTTAATCATTTATTTTGAAAGCGATTTTTCTTATGCTCTCATTTTTAGAAACAAATTCTCTCAACAATGCTACCACACTTTTATTAAATTTCATACATTTTGTAAACAAACCCATTAGTGTTTTGTTGTTGGCACAAAGAAAAATAAGAACAAAAGAAAATCGAGAAAACATTTGAAAGTTTAAATAAATTAATAAATTTTGGAATTTCTTAAATAAAATGTGCGATATTTTAGAAAAAATAATTGAAAAAGTGCGTAAAGATGATTAAATTGTAAAATATAAGTTCAAACTATCATAAACTTAATTTTTAATAGCTTTACGTGAAAGAAATGTAAAAGCAATAAGTGACAGTTCGTGAAGTTGCGGCCGTCGTTTTAATTTTGGGCAGGTTTTTTCTGAGAGTCGTTTTTGCCTGTTTAATCATTAACTCATAAATATTAACTTTTGAGAATTCTAGATTAGACCGGGTCAGGTTTTATGGGTGAAAAAAAACCAACAAAGCGTCTAGCAAAACCGAAAACTACAGAAAACTCTAAAAAGGATGACATTGACTTTAGATTTTGATGTCATACTTATAAAATTATACTCAAAATTCTATAGTTTCATAGTGTAACAGCCTATATGAATGACTCATCTTAAGCTCTTATCCAAATTACACTATACTGAGCTTCTTAACAATTGTTATATTTTTACGAATTGTCCTTAATTGGATATGTTTTCTCCTTCAGGTTGCGCTTATTGTAAATAAGAATGTCGAAATGTTATTAAAACTCTCTAACCATTTTTGGGAAAAATAATAGTGAACTGTAATTATTCCAGAACTTTAGTTAATTATTTTTCTTGGTAAGCAACCTCAATAAAAAAATTATTTTGCATTGAACGTGCAAACAATTTAAATGAGAAATTTCTCTCTGTGTAATTAATCACTGAACTCATTCAATTACAACAAGACTTTACCATTTCAATTAAGAATTTAAAAGATTTCAATTAAACAGACCAAACACAAAAACTCAAACTCGTGAAGATCTCATACTGCCAGATATATTGGCACTGACAAATCATTTACTGGCATTAGACTTTTACTATCGTAGTACGAATGCAATAAGAAATTTCACTTGTTGATTTTATAAACTCTACCCTACCACTACTTCTATACTTAATCGAATAAATATTGCGAATATTTTACTGCATATAGCAAGGGAATATGTAACGAGTAGTCTGGCCATTTTATGTAACAGTAGAACTCACCTTTCCATATCAGAGTTTAAATTCATTTACATAACCAGTTGCATTTTGGCCAACCACTTTGACATATTTTGGGCATTTCTAGTTAAACTTTGACAAGAATTTCAAATATTTGATAATGGACTTAAAAGTACGAGTATGATTTCCTCTGCATCTTTTCATATAGTTTGCAGGAGAACGGGAATTCTTTTGTATTTTCATTTGTAAATGGTTCTGACAGAGGACAGAGTGTTTTGCTGTGATATCATTAAAGTCTTAAGTGTTAAAGTCAAGTAAAAGGCAAATAATAATTCTTTTGTTGCAAATAGCTAAAACAATAGAGTGCGAAATGTTTCTTAAAGGCTTGTTTCATTCAATTTTCATTAGACATTTTAATTTGAACAATCAAAATTGCTGCTGGGTGCCCTTAACTGACCTATGACAAATGGTTTGTTGGGGAAATTTCTAAAATGCAAGCATTTGGCCACACAATGAAACAACTAAAGTTCATTCAAAAAAGAAGACTTTTTTAAATTTTTTTTTTGGGAAGTCAGTCTTTTTTCTTAAATTATTTATTTTTTTTATAGATTTAAAACAGGTCTGGCTTGGCATTAATGCGGCACATAATTCACCTTAGACTTCGTTTACGTCTTATACCACATTTTATGTCTTGAGCCACATGCGTTGCGCTGGTTTTCTAATCAGTCGTGTTGGTGTTGCTGTGCCACTTTGCGGCTTGACACTTTGATATTCAGCTTTAGTTTTTTGACAATTTAACGACTTAACATTTTGCTGATACACATTCGTATATGTATCGGCCTTTTTTTAATAGCTTTAAATGCTTTTGAAATACATTTCCTTCGACATGCGTTTATTGGTTTTCTTTAAATGTCGTCCATTTCCAGTCTTTAATTTGTTAAACACAATCACTTTGAATTTTTCAGATTCCCATCAATGAATCAATGCAACAACATTTTAACCTAATCATTCAGTAAAGTAGCTTTTTGATTCAAGTTTAGTTATTCGGTTTTTATTTAAAAAATCTAGAGCTAACAGTTAGCTTATACTATTTTTGAAAAAGCTAAAATTTTCAGGACAAAGCAAACACAAAATTGTAAGAATTTGAGACTGGAAGAGATAGCTTTTCAGATAGCGTTTCAGAGTGGGCAAACAAACAAAACATTTCGCAAACGTTACCACAAAGTCAAAAACTATTCAAATTTTTTTTCATCGTATTGTACATGAGCAAAACCAAAACAAATACTTTCTAAGTTAGAAAGAGCGCAAACGAAACAATCCGGTTTTCGCTCTTGTTCTTGAGTTGTTATTCCGCTACATTTATATAATTTGCTCTTTTTCTCTTCTTCTTCTAATTAATTTTTGTTCTACCTACGCACATTTGAATTAGTGTATTTATAGTGCACAAAGCAAAATCAAAATACAAAACTAAATGGGACAATCGCTCTCACTGTTTTTGTTTTATTCTTGTTTTACTCATTGTGAAGAACAAAACAAAATGAGATCAAATGTTTCGTTATGTTTATTTTCCTACTCTGATTTGTTTAAAAGTAAGAACTCTGTTTAACTCATTACATATGTAGAGATTCAATCATATGTTTTATTGATTAATGAAATACATAAACTCATATATAGAGAACGATGACAATTTTCTTAACTGAAACAAAAATTTGTTTTTGTTTTGTCAGAAACGCTTTAATTAGATCAAAGTTAAATTCTATAAAGAATTTTATATTTTTTCAATTAATAATGTTATGTTTGAAGGGGAAAATAATGTCCGTTAGGGAATGGTACACTAGCCTTTCTATACTAATTTGGTTTTTCAAAAAACGAAAAACGAAAAAATTTCAGGGATTGAAGCCAATTTTATTATTTTTATAAAAGGGAATTAAAATCTAGGTTTAAATAAGTGCTTGAAAATACTTGTACTCGTATTTTGATTTACACAAGCAGTTTCTGAGCTGGGCTCTTTTTCATCAGACAAAAACTACATTATACAATACGCTGATACTACCCGTGCTGTTATAAGGCGCAGAAGCCTGAGTACCTTTTTTTATTGAGACCCGTACTCAGGGGTCAACCCCTATTTTGGAAAGGACAGTATATTTTTTTCTTATACATGTTATTTTTATTGTGAATTGATCATTCCAAGGCCAGTGTTATACCTTCACTCTTGAATGATCAACAGCATGTTGATTGTGTGTGGTGAGTACCTTCGCCAAGTAGGTATAGCTGTTATATCTGCTGCTGCGTTTTTCTCCTGATCATTCGTTTTTTTTTTGTCAGCGGTTAAGGTGGACTAGAGTGGAATGTCAGATAGCGGTCTCTTTGTAGATGGAATTATTGGAGCGAGGGGGGGTGACCTCTTATTTTTAAATTATAATTTTGAAAAAACCGCAAACTAACTTTTACATCATTTAACTTGAATGCAATTAGATTTTGGAGAGTTTCTGTCCGTCAAAAAAAAAATTTTACAGTTTGATAATTAGCCTGAATATACAATAATTCTTTTAAACAAATATTTTTTTTTTTATTTTTTTACAATAACGTTGCCATTCTAACCCATAATTAAAATCTCACAAATAACAAACACTTTTTAAATTGCACATTAAGAAATATATGTACATAAATTTTTCCTTATGGTAATCAAATACAACATAAAATAATTTGTTGCCTTTGTTTTCTATAAATAAAAAATAATTTAATTGTCATATGAATACTTTTTTACTTTTTAACCCTCTCTGTTCCATTACCACCCAATTGTTTTTACTGCTGTTCTAAATAGAGATTTCATGCTAAAGATAACATGCATATGTGAAATATTTTCACATCCTTTTCATCTTTGATACGAGTGTTACGAGTGTGTAACCCTTTATTAAAGGATTTTTTCTTTTCTTCTCTAATATCTATCCTGTTATTAATGTCAATTTGTTTTTTTCTTGTATTACTCATACGTTTTTGTCTTTCATACTTCCTGCTTGTGTTAATTTCATTTGCGTTTTCATTTACAGTCAAAATAAATGCTGAGGAATTACATATTTTGCATTTTATTCATCCTTTTATTATGAACGATACAAATTATATCATTAATTTCATGTCTACTTTCAATAAATATGTACTTGCTTTCATATATTCATTTCATTTTTGTCATTCATAGGTGGGAGTTATAAAACAAATGTAATTTTGATCAAATGGAATGTTTTAATTAATTTATATTGTATGTGTGCTTTTAAAAAGATTTTTAACTTTTATTAGTATTTTCTATTCTAATGGAATTCTATAATATGATTTTGCTACATATGCGTTTATGAAAGTTTTTAATGTAATTTGTCAAAGTGAAATCAGGAAGCATTCGCAAATCCCAATAGAAATTTTGTTTTATTTAAATGTTTTGCTTTGTTTACAGATATTCCTACATATTTGCATTGCTTTTTTTAAATTGATTATTTTATAAATTTAAAAGAAGCATTAATGCTCGGTAGTAGTCGCAGTGGTTTTGTGGTTAGTGTGTTGGCTTACTAAGACGATAGCTCAGGATTCAAACCTCGGCTCTGACATCTTGAGAAACAGAAATATAGAAAAAATATTTTTTTCGGCTACTACCTCTTAGTAGTCTTATGGTATAAGCTCTGAGAATAACTGATTGCCATGAAAAAGCTGTTCAAGTCTGTCGTTCGGAAACGACTTAAACTGTAGGACCCGGTAGTCATGAATAAAAATTGGCACACACAACATGAGTTCTGCAAGAAGCTAGACCCTAACTTGAAATAGGGTGGTAATAGCCAATTATGTACATATGTGTGTATGTATTCATAGTAGGTATGAAAATATAATGATTTTCGATCGGCTCCTTCATCGTAGAAACTTTCAATGCAACACTGCTTGAAAACATTACGGTTAAGGTTCTGTACGGAACCTATGGCCCTCGATATATTTTCTCCGACTTAGTAAGCCCAGTTTGAGCACGATTGACATATCTCAGCCGGACTTTCCCAGCAGGAAACAGTGCTTACCAGTATGTTATTTTGTAAGGGAGAAATTGTGAACAATCCGCTAAAATGCAATAGAAATGCCAATTTATTGAAACCCGTAAGCAATTAGTACAAAAAATCAAGAATAATATCTTATCCTGTAGCATATTTGGAAGCTTAAGTGTATAAAAACAATATAATGCTCTCATTATTGCGTACAATTTTATTTATTTTTATTTATTGCTTCCAAATCTTAAAAATTTTCTGCTGCATTTGTGGGGTATATGGGGAGGAAGAAGAGAAGAAGTGAATATAGCATTTCCTCTAAAGTTGCTTTGCCTTTTTGGAATACCCTTTAACGGAATCCAATTTCTGTAGGAAACTAATATTCACTCTCTTGAAGTTTCTTAAAATAGCAAAAGTATAAATCAGGATTAGTTTTCAATGAATATATATATAAATGGCTCCTTAATAAGATGCATTATTTGACCAACCTTTGTTAGAATGGTTTAGGGGAGTTTTTTGAACCGAACAGAACTTAGGAGCAAGAACTTACTGTCGAAAAACCTGTCATATTGCACTTAATTTTTGAACTTATAATGCATACGAATAATTTAGCGAATTGTTATGAATGGATTGAACAGAGAGCGCTACCAATTCTGTACTATAATTGCTTTTAAAATCAGAGATTTGTTCATGCAAATAATAGATGACTTTATGATTTTGATGTTGCACGTAATTTTTTATCGATATTTGTCTTATCTTGTACTTTAAAAAACAAAATTACCAAAAAGGTAGTACAACCCTACACATTACCGAACAATATAAAATTTTAATTCTTGGAATATTTTACCCATAAAAATTATAACAGGCACTTAAAATCTAACTTTTTTTCTCATTACAGGTTCCATTTTTCTTCGTCCTAATCAGTAACGGTAAGTGTATAAATTTGAAACTCGTAACATACATTTAAAAAGAAATTTTCAAAAGAGGCTTTTTAGTTTCCATTTTAAAACATACAAATTACAACACTTTTCATAATTATTGATTTTTTATATCATATTTCAGAAGATAATATATGTATTGAAAAAAAAAAGAATTTTAAGTTATATTGTCAATACGAGTTTTCTTTATGTCGTTGTTAGAAAGAAACACATCTCTATGTGCAGAAATAATTTCTATAAATATTTACTTAAAACATGTTCTCAAATACCATTTAAAGTTGTAAAGTCAGTCAGTCATCCTGTCAGTTGTTGTGACATGATTAATGGTTCTTTTATATTGTTGAGCAGCTAATCGTCAGTCAGTCCTTGTCATCACAGTTGTCAGATGAGCACAGCTAAGTTATTAACGGTTCTCATCTTCATATCATTTTTATTAATCAATTGATCCTTTTTTTTATGAAATTTATTTTTTTTTTTGTTTATATGTGGAACTCTTAAACATTCTTCATAAGTATTGAAATGTTCTTTTAGGAAAGAAGAATTAAAGATTTCTAGAATTATATTCGCCTCATACTCGTATAAATTACAAATCAATAAAATCATCAAAAAGAAAGAAAATTTTATAAAAACAGCTACAATTGTTTTGTGGCAGCTGCTTAAGAAGCACAATATATTTTATTTTTATATAACTGAGGCTTTAAGCCAATATGCTTTAATTGAATTCAATAGTCTTTGGCTTTATTTCCTATATGAGTTTCGATGAGTGAATAAACAAGTTATGTATACGTACATATGTACATACATACATAATTGGCCATTACAATCCTGTGTCAGGGTTACGGCCTAGCTTCTCGCAACACTCATGTTGTGTGTGTTAATTTTTTTTATCCGTGAGTCCCGGGACCTACTGTTTAAAGTCGACTCCGAACGACAGATTTGAGAAGCTTTTTCATGGCAATCAATTACTCACAGAGCTTTTGCCAGAAGACTGCTGAAAGGTAGTCGCCGAAAGAAATATTTTTTTCATATTTCTTTTTTTTTCAAGATATCAAAGCTGAGGTTTGAATCTGGAACTCTTTTTTAGGAAGCCAACACGCTAAACACTAGCCTACGGCGATTGCGAGTTATATACGTATTAGGGTATTCAATTATTCGACTTTTTTCTTTGGTCGATTAATCGAGTGAGTAATTATTCGGGTTTTTTTCTTGATCGATTAATCGAATAAAATTTCAAAATTGTTCGATTAATCGTATTTTGTTTTATATAAAATAACATACCAATTTTGCGTATTATTAAAACATTTTATTCAAAAAAACAAATAATAACCAAAAACATAGTAATGTGTAGTGTAGAAAATGTAATGAGATCGTATATTTTACTTTCGAACATATTATTGAAAAACTAAACCATAAATAATTCATTAAATAATTTTAATATTTGAGATCATATATATAACGATTTAATATATAAAAGTAATAATTTACTACTTCGTGTGCAATAAAAATATTAAATAAGTAAATAAAAATAATTCATATTATGAGTTAAAAATTAGTTAAAAAAAGTGTGCCCTTCTATTAAAGTAGTCTTTTAAAAAAAGGATGTAATTTATATATTTAGCTTTCAACCGATTGTTTTCTTTAGTTTTAATAAAACTCGATTTTGAGAACACTCTCTCGCTGATTGTAGATGTTGGAGAAATTAAGAGAAGTGCATGGAAAAGAATATATAATTTTTCGGTTCTGTTTTTGGTTTTTTCTAAATATAAGAAATCACCCATTAAATCGTTGCAGCCTCTTTTAGGTTTTTAAAAATTTTGTACACTTTTAATTGCTTCATTGAATTGTGATAATAGATCATTTTCGTTTATTTCAATTAAATCTTCTGCAATCATATCATCATCTCGCACATTTTGTTCCATATTTTCTAAAAACATTCTCAAGAACAATTTATTTGCCAAATCTTTTATTCAGATTTTGTGCAATATTTTAAAAAAGTGAAAATGTACCAGAATTTATATATAAAATAATGTACTAAGTAGTTTTACACGTCTTTCATTTATTCGAATCTTAAGCCTTTCTAATAAATAATTTGAAAAAGGATTGTTTGCATTTTCCATTGTATTAATAACAAATTTTATAATGCCTTCTAAATCTATCAATGTAGCAATATTTTACAACACTTAGGAAGTTTATTAATACCATTTGTTATTTCTATAAATAAAGTATTTTTTTATATGGATTAATCGACTAATCGTAGGGAATTATTCGAGTTATTCGTTATTCGAAATTTGACTATTTTTAATTGTTCGAACAATTATTTGAACAAAATTCTTCGATTAATCGATTAACGATTAATCGTTTGAATACCCTAATACGTATGTACTTATATATTAAAAAAATTTTGTTTCAATTAAGTAATTCCAAATAAGGCAGTAAAGAAAAAATTTGTTAATTAATTAATTTATTGAACGGTATAAATTTCATACTTTAAAACAAGGACCAAAAACGTATAGCCCAAAATAATTATTTAAAACCTAACGCGATTATTGGGGTTACTTTATCTATTGGCAGTAATATTGTATACAAAATAATATTACAGAAAATAAAACGAATCATAGTTTGAAAATATAAAATTGTGTTAACTAAGTGAAGCAGTGTTTCGCTATACTAGAGGTTAAATATTTGCGCCCGACCGAAGGGCTGCAATACGTATAATATTTATATATAAAAAAAATTTTACAAAGCAACGCTTATTGATTTGAGGTCTTATTTTATTTCATTTAGGGGCTTATCTTCATTCCATTAGTATTATAATTTGTTGCAATACAAAATCAATGGGGATTTTTTTTATTCGACCAACACGCAGGGGTTTACACTCTTACTCATGCTGTGCATTGTATTTGAATGTTTTGGAGATATAGTTCTATTTAAGCGTCTTATGGGACAAGTTGCTGTCAGTTGATCAGTTGTTATACCTTCACCCTTGAAATGCTCAATAGCAGTTGCCCCATTCTTTGATGTTAATTCTTTGTTGTGAAGTGGTGAGGATCTTTGCTAAGTTTAATGGTAGGTTTTTAATCTTGCTTCGTTCTGTTTATTACTTCCATGTAATGAGTAATTCTCTTGATTATATGTTTTGATAACTCAAAGGTAGACTTTTAATGGCATACTACTTTATTTAAGATTCATTTCGTATAGCTACAAAATAGATTTTTTCGGGTTTTATTTCACACGAATAAAATTAAAATTATTGAATATAAAAAGTAATTGCCGATTGTATTGATGACATTTTTTATTGAATATAACATCATTCAAATGTTCTCCACAACTTCTTTCGATGGAGCGCATCCGAAATATCCTATTTTTTATGATCGAAGTATAGATCAGACTTAAATTGATTGCGTAGGTTATATTAGCGTTGATGACTGCTGGAGTTCTTAAGAAAACTCCACAAGAAAAAATCTAGCGGAGACAAATCATATAAACTCCTTGGTCAGTTCACATGACCAACATGTAAGATGAGCAAGAGCTGTATAGCACATAGCACCGTTCTGTGTATATCATATGAAAATGATATCAAGCCAAAGAATTTGGTAATAATCGAGCTTCAAGAAAAAGCCGTTATCAACTGTTAAAGCTGGGAAATTCTTATTGGAAGACCCTATATTATAAAATAATTCTACTGAGCAAATAAACTCTTCTAAAATTACTATCTAATAAAAATCACTAAAGTAAAGTTAATAGATTTGACGAATGAAACATTCGTATAAAGACTGGTCTATTAGGAAAAAGTCAAAGAAACAAAAGTAGTAAAAACTTAAAGGATTTGATGTCGTGAGCAAAACTACATTTTTATTATTTTTTTTTTTTTCCTTTGAGTCGAGACATCTTGCAATGGGCGTAAAATAATAAAGCTCCTTAATAAGGCGACAGCTCTTCTACATTTCGTTATAACTCGAGAACGTTTTATCAGTTTTAAAAAAATACAACGTCAAGAGAGAATTTGAGTAATTTTAACCCAAGTTAATGCTATAAATCTATAAAAGTTTTAAAGTTATTCAGAAACTAGCGTCAAGAAAAGACAAAAAAACATAAAAAATTAAAAATGTTTCTTCTTAAAAGCCCATAAAAACTTTAAAGTAGCAAAAATATAATTTTATTATAAACAGAGGTATACTACAGAAAAACTGCTGAACAAATAGTTATTTTATTAAGAGTTATATAAGTTAAAAATCTTAATTAAACTCGGTGTAATTATGAATGAATTTAACTGATGATGAGATTTTAGTTCTTTCTAATATAAAATTGTACGACTTGTGTGGATGTAAGAGATGTGGTTTTTATTCAAAAATTTTTGATTTTTGATTTTTGATTTTGATGCCCGCCGCCTTAGGTAAAAAGTATTTTAGTTTTCCGACTGATGAGAGCACGGAGGGCGACATTTTGTATCTCCAGAACTAAAATTGATGATTCTCGGTTTCAGCTATTGCTTCTGTTTCTACCAGATTTGCGGTTTCTTTCACGAACTTGACGAAATGCTTTTATACCATCTATATATTCTATAATTTCATCGATTTTATTTTCTAATTTTTCAATACAACATGTTTCGGTTGTATTTATTGGCTATATAGCGGAAGAATTTAATTGTTCATAAATTTTGTCGGCAATGACTGCAAATTTATATAAGCTATCGAAACTTATGGAAGGCACAGCTTTTAGAGTTGCTGGTAAACATTGAAGAAACCATAAAGATTTGAGCAAATCATCCGACATCTCATCAGGTGACAACATCTCATATCCCGTATCATTCTAGCCGCCGCTTCTTACCTAATTGTATATTTTCTAATAATTTCTATAACCGTTTTGCTTCAGATTCTTGAAATTCGGACAGATTTTAGCGTATCATACATATTCTGCAATAGAGCATTTTCTATTATGTCACTTACCGCGCTGAGAATGTTGTTTTCAATGGAGCCAGCCAACAAGTGCACGATATTTCATGGCGTCTTGAGAAATACCAGAATTATAAAATTGGCTTTCTATTTGGATAAACTATAGCTGGGGTTACATACATACATACATAATTGGCCATTACAACACTGTGCCAGAGTTACGGCCTAGCTTCTCGCAGCACTCATGTTGTGTGTGTTAATTTTTTTCCATGAATACCGGGGCCTACAGTTTAATGTCGACTAATTCATTTGAAAATGCTTACGTTCATGCTTTGGCTCCAAAAATGGAATACTGGATGCCTTTGTGTTACCAGTTTAGGCGACTAGATCACCTCCTAGTGGTTTTTTACCAGTTGATGCGAGAATAAAACGCATTACTCTTCCACAAGCTATGCGATGTCTTTAGTCTAAAGTGACTATTAATTGCGTTCGTCTTACAATTTATCTTAAAAGCTCTACTTTTTTTCACTTTACTTTAATTTTAATTAAATTCAATGTATTTCAGTTTTATTGTACAAAGCTGAGGGGCGGTATGCGTGCATGGTGTAGAGTAGAACATATGAGTATTCAAGTTCTTCTTTTGCTAATATTTTATTGTTTAAAAGCCTAAAGTTTCATAATTTAATTTGAGTGATTATCAATGAAAATAAAGCAATAGTTTTTAAGTAAAATATCGCCAATAAGAAATTAAATTCAGAACATCATAAATCATTTTCAAAATACTTTCCGTTTATGCAAATTGTAGTCTCGTTCGTGTCTCACATCAAGAATAAGAAATATTACTGGAATAGAAGCCTTTAGTTAACAAATTTCTAAATTATATTTAAATGCACATATAATTTCCGTAGTTTTTATTTCTTAACGTGGCAAGCCATTTTACTTACACTCCTTCATACTCGTATTCATATGCATGCATAAGGATTATAATATTTTGGTTTTACTTTTGTCCCCTCAGGATATTTTATTGTTAATATCTATTCTCCTCAATCAACTAAACATTCACTTTATGTTTTCACATTTGTCTTCCTTTCGTAATATTTCTTTAAGTTTAAGGCAATAGTATAACATTTCAATAAAAGGATTTGCTAACATTTCTTACACAAGCTTAGAAAAAAAAAAATCCAAATGAAGAAACATAGAAACGAAGAAAAGAAAACCTATGTACGAGTATGCATGCATATGAGAATTTTAAATATTTTTCTTGAAAGTTGAGGAGATCCTTTAAGACAGACCCTAATGTGTGTTTTAGTAGAGTAGAAGTTAAAAACCAGACGAAAGGATACATTTTTTAGGTTTAAGGATTCACTTTTCCATAAACTTATTTGGTAGAACATTTATAAGACTTTTGACTTTTTTTCTTTAAAGGTAGTTGGATTGAGATGTTGCATGTAGTAGAAATATTCTATTGGAAGAAATTTTTATGAAGGGGAATTATTTTTTTTTTTGTCTTTCTTGACATTTGAAATTAAAAGAAATATTTTGTTTTTACACTTTACGTATAAATATAAATAATTTATTACAGATATGCTCTATTATAGGGCATTTAAACTACTTTTGTTTTAAGTCATGAACGACACATTGCAGTCAGTTTAGACATACAAATAATTCCACCAAAGGGTGATAGAGAATTTTTAAATATTTTGCAATTGAGACTTCAAATTTGAATAAAAAAAAGTTCAATAAATTGTAGAAAATTTCTTTAATTCACTATAGTTCGTATATACTTATTTTGTTCGTATAAGTTTTGTATACTTGACAGTCCTGATTAGCCAACGCTTTTCTCTCAAATTGACAGCGATGAAAATGCTAATGATATATGTATGTACTAGACTATTCGTGTATGAGCCTGATAATGATGGAGGCAAAATTAAAAAAAAAATGACACAGTTTTTAAACGATCAAATGACGAAAAACTTCAGAGCGTATTTAGTATGGAAATAAATACAGTCTAAGTGGAAATACCAGTAATTGAAGACATAATTTGAAAGAATTTCATCCTAACCTGAAAGGATAGTCAATAGAACTTTAGTTGAAATTAATATTTCAAGATTGTCTTCCCCAGCTCGCGAGCAAGTGTGAAATCACTTGATTTATATTCGTATCAGGCAATTGAATACAACACCAATTGAAAGAGGAAAGAATCCATTGATTGGAACCTTATTGATTTGAGCATTAAGTATTAAGTTAAGTATTTTTCGCCAACTATACCAATTACTAAGATCCACGGCATATGGTACCTAGCGCTATGCATTTAATAGAAGTTTTATTAACAAATAAATGTGATCAAAGAAAGACCACGTTAGTAACTGTACTGTCTAAAGTGAGAAACATTGGTGTCATGAGTGACGGTTGGGCAAGTGGAGGGCTGACTTCATAAATTCTAAATAAAGCTTCCTGTGCAGTTGTTAATAGTCCTGCGTTGCTATGACCACCCTTTGAACTTGGGTGTGCAAGATGACTTGTGGCAAAATTAATATTGAAAAATTTAGAAAAAAAGAGTAGGAGCGTTGTGCAGTTTTTTAAATCGAGGGTTATTTATGCTAGAATAAAAACGTGAAAAACCAAACTGCTTTATTTTGGAAGTTTTAACAAGACGAAATAGCTCATGCACAGTGCCTAAACGCATAATTGAAACAAATCAATACATTTTGAATATATTGCTGTCAACCTTAAAAAAGTTGACTCCATTTACTGCTGCCGAAATCAGTGTAATTTTGGGATTATTTTTTAATGTACATAAATAGTGGTTAGTGTGTTGGTTTACTAAGACATGAGCCCTGGGTTCGACACCCAGCTCCGATATCTTAAAAAAAAAAAAAAGAAATATGAAAAAAATATTTCTTTCGGCGACTACCTCTCAGCAGTCTTCTGGCAAAAGCTCTGTGAGTAATTAATTGCCATGAACAAGCTTCTCAAGTCTGTCGTTCGGAGTCGACATTAAACTGTAGGTCCCGGTATTCATGGATAAAAATTTACACACACAACATGAATGCTGCGAGAAGCTAGGCCGTAATCCTGACTCAGGGTTGTAAAGGCCAGTAATGTATGTATGTATGTAATTATCATATATGTATATACTTTTAAGAAGTTATCGAAAACTATCGATTGTTATCGCCTACTATCGATAGTGATTGTTATCGATTGTTATCGATTGTTTGTAAAAGCTATCGTCTACTATCGATAGTGATTTTGACTTTCACAATATAAAATATAATAAACTGCTAGGAAGAAACTTATACATACTTCACCCGCAAATATATTTTCTGCGTATTTGTTTATTTAGTTTTAAATTTAAAAATTTTTTTGTACATTTCTTTTAAACATTTTCATGACATGAGCAAGACATCAACGAAATTTTATATTCATAAATATCGGGTATTTCATTAAAATTAAACAAACAAAAATTGTCTTGTTAAAGTAGAAGTACATAACATACGTTGCGCCAGTTGTGTGTTTCCCATGTCGGTCAAAAAACTCAAATTTTACAAAACAAGATACTGACAAAATTGATATCGTATATAACGTAAATTAGTTGAACAACTTTTAACTATTAGAGGCGTTCACAGTTGAACAGTTGACTTATATTGTACCTTGTCGCCGCTGTTAACGCTGTAATGCATGCTGTGTACTTCTACCTTAAGCCAGCTGGTAAATTTACCGAACACGCCTGGCAAAAAAAAAAGTATTTGTTAATCGTTATTTCACTTTCAGCAATTTGTTCCGCTTCCTCTTATACAAAATTATTTGTACCACAGGCACTATTCAACAAATTAGATGACACCACTTTTCTTAAATTCGACAAATTCTTAAAGCAAGTACTACGTCCAGATCGAAATTGAAATTGAAAATAAAAAAAAACATTCGCGCTAAAGGTGCGAACGAGAGGTAATGACCTTACAGAGAGTTTCCAAAATCGTACTTTCTCTTTGCTATAGGCACACAAATATGGAAGTGCAAGTAAAATCTGGAGGTATTTGATTCAAGTACACTTGTAATGTATATATTTCTCCACATAACTAAAGCAAAACAATTTTTCTTTAATTATATTCTTTAACTTCTCTTTAAATTCGTATTTTATTATTATTTTTTATGTTAAAAAGTTGTGATTCGGTGGCTTAATAACAATTGATATCATATTGAAAATAAAATCTGTTTATTTCATTACAATAGTTGCCTTGATGTGCTTAAACTATTTTTGGCCATTTACCAGTTTCATTTTTATTTAATGAATTAAAATAAAATTTCTTAAATTTAATTTAAAATGAATCAGACGTTAGTGTTGATTTGTTCGGATGACAGCCCAAGGCTGTTTGTCGTTAAACAAAACGTGCTTTTGCTAATTTAAAATTTTTGAATGTTGCATGTTATACGAATACATATGTACCTGCAACAGTAGTCGTGAATAGAAACAGTCATATAAACAGTTAGTTTAAGTCAATCATTTATTCAATCATTTGTTCATATTTCATTGCAAAAGGGTTTCACAGAGCTATCGTTTACATATATTTGCACCCCTTTATCTGAATAATTTCTCTTACAACACCCCATTACAAATAAATTTTTCTTTCTGCCTCGGTTTTTTTTCTATTTTTTTTTTTATTTTTTTTTTGTACGCATTGTGTGTTAAATGTTTATATTTTAATGTGGCTGCTGCTGTTGCGTATTGTGTTTGATTTGTAAAATAGAAGAAAGAATCAAAAATCCATTATAATTTCATATTTTATTGTGATAAAACGTATTTTTTGTTGTTGTTGAAATATGCCCTATACCAATACATGTTTTCGTTCTAATGTTTGTGACACAAGTCAATATACCGGGTGTCCCAGAACTGAACGCCAAGCTGATTGTAACCATCATGAAATTAATTCGAAAAAATTTATCCCATACAAATTTGAAAGTTATGGGCATTTGAGAAAAACCTATTAATTCGGTCAAACTGAAACCATTTTTCTTTTATTGTAATTAATTTTATTTGTTTTTGGTCATTCAAACTTTGGAAATGTAACCCTAAATAACATTTCTAGAGACAAAAATTTAAAATTTTCTAAATTCATAGTTTAACAAACACTCATTATTTTTGTCAGCGCTTTTTTCCCTCCAGGAGGGACTGGAGTCGGGGTCTTCCGTTGGTTATTTTCGCTACTACTGTATACACTGTTTGTTCTAAGATCGACCAGAGTGTGGTCGCATAGACTGGGAACTAAGGAGTCTGTGCATCGTACGGATACTTCCAGTGTCTCTCAGCCTGAAGTTCGGGTAATACGAGTAGCTGTGAGCTACTTGCAGCGGATTTAAGGTTCACGTATAATATTGCTATTCTCTAGGACAGGCAGACCGCTGTGCGAGCATTGAATTCGGTGGTAACTACCTCTAATCTGTTCGAAGAAAGCATAAATAGCATTAATATCATGGGAGTGAACCACAATGTTACCTTAATATGGGTGCCGAGGCACAGAAAAATTCAAGATAACGAATGGGCAGTTGCACTGGGAACTTCCATAGACATATACCTTATGGAACAAATCTTTCTACCAATTGGGAGTAATAAAGTGAAAAATTGATACGGTATACCAGCAGATTAGAGTTCATAGGTAAACCGATTCTGTCGACATATAGAAACCGAAAATCACTTCGATCACGGTATGACCTGAGGAGAATGAAAGCGTTATTGAGCATAAAACATAGATATACCAGTAGGATCACGGTTGTGATAACAGTTTTTTAGACTATTGGAGAGCAAGCAGCCAGCATCGGCTTTCCATTTAACTCATACTACGCATCTGTAGTTGTTGTTGCTGGAGAAGAAGGAGACAGTATTCCATTTCCTTTTTTTGGCATAAAATATTTGAAAGTGGTACCACTGAGTTAAATTTGTATGTACATATATAATAAAGGTCTGTCGATTGAAATTTTAAAAGTGGTAACCATTTTCAGAATAAATAAGTAGCTGGCTACACAGCGACAATTGCCGCCAACGACATTTGTTGCCTCGTAGCCGTGTAGCCTGTTGGTTTCTATGTGTTTAGAGCATAACTTGATTTCCACAACTTCTATCCCATTAATAAATTAATTTTTATAGTGTTATATATGTTTGTTGGTTCATAATTGTTCACCAATAAAATTTGAAAAAGAAAATCATGTCAAAATAAAATTTATTGCAACAAAGGGTATTAATAGTCTGACATGATCGGTTGTAAATTTCGCACATTTTGTTTATTATTTTTTGTATCTCCTTTAAAGGTACAGCCGTATTTTGAATTCAATATTTATTGTAGTTTTATTAGTTTTTTTTTTTTTTTGTTTTTTATTTATGTTCACTGTAACAATAGGTAAATGGTATAACAGTGTACCATTGCCATTAACATTGCTATTGTTTGTTATTTTATTATTTATTTTAATTAAAATGGTCACGTGTCATTTAGTGTTTTTCTATTTTAAAAATAAATTTTTTGTTTTGTAATGACAGGTTTTTTATTTGGCTATACTTGTACATATTCTTGGAAAAGTAATGGGTTGCGTTTTCTTTAAAAGAGAAAAGAAAAATATCAATTTCAGCAGGTCTTATGCCATCAACTCTATTAACGGAGTGTTATTTTTTCTAATATTAAAAAAACAAATATTTGCCAATGGCAACTTTATAAGCATTACCTGAAATTGTAAGATATTAATAGAAAATAATTTCGTAAATAAGTAATTTTAGTTGTTTAAGAAATTTCACTTAAAACGAACTATTTGTTGCCATAGCTTCTATTCTATATATATGTATGTGCCTACAAATATAATTGTACCGTAGTTCATTATGCAAAGAAACATATACGCTACGTATGGTATATATAAATAAAAATATCCCTACTTCTATGACTACTGTAACTTTTACAAATTTCTGAGGTTTTCAGCCTACAACTCCGATACTGCATTGAGAGAAAATGCTTTAAATGATCGAAATGTATCGTTGTTGTATTAAAAATGTTTCCAATTTGGGCATTTAGGCTATAAATTAAGCAGAACAATTTCAAGATTATTAAAAAACACATAAAATCAATATAACAATACTTTAAAACAAATATTTTTTATTTAAGCAAAAAATTCCTATTTGAATTCAAAACATTTAATGTTGAATTAAGCAAAACCAACTTTAAATTCTCGGATCTCATTTCTTCAACAAAGACAACTTTGATCTAAATATGTTTTAAGATATTTTCAAACCGTAAACTTTGATTTAAAAAAGAGTGTATTTAAGTGAAAACAACATGAAACCAACGCCATTGCATGCTTAAATTAAAACTACTTTGTTGAATTCTGTGGCATTTTGACAAAACATCTTAAGTCAAATTTAAAAAGTTGAAAAAAAAATGTTGTTAATGAGATGAATTTTTATTCAAAAATCATTTTTGTGCACGTTTTTAAAATTTTGAATTATATAAGATATTTTTCTTTAATTTTGGTTTATTTTATTTATTCATAAAAATAATTTTTTCCCCGAGTTTTTATAAACTT